>OY728132.1:1281326990-1291326990 GCA_963277665.1 Viscum album | reverse complement strand
AGTTTTACATAATCAAATGCCTTGATGAAAACATTGCACAAGCTCTTCTAAAACAACTCTAGACACCACTTTTGTATTTAAAAATCCAAACAGGCCCTTAAGTTCCACATTTCAAAACATTTACATAAAAGTCTTTAGTGATACTATGTTCAATTTCGTAAAAACAAACCAAACGTTTCCTTACACCACACACTCAACAAAATATATACACCAAAATCCAAATGAGCATATACTCATGGATTTCTTTTCAAATCACTTTAAAGAACCGCATGAAGAGACCCACAACATTTAGAAAACAAGAACTTCTTATAAAACCAAGGATTCGAGAAAAATACCAATTCAAAGAGACATGCGAAATCATTTCTACAAAAACACTAAGTTCCATAAAACTAACCAACGTAGGACAAACAAGTTCCATAAAATGTTTCTACAAGAAAACACCACTCAAGACATCCAACAATACCATTTGCAGATAAAGGCATTTAGTTACAACAAAGTTGTCAAGGCATAAACATGTGCATAAATAGAGGAGCATCCAAAAATTCATTTTTAATCAAATATTTCAACAAGAAAACACTACCATAAGTTAACTATAAACATAATAGAGGTGCGACACATAATATAAGATTTAATTAAGAAAACGCAAGCATTAAATGGATTAAAATTGGGAGAAAGGGCATAGAAACACCTACACATAACCAAGGAACTATTTCAAAGTTGTTTTTAACACTTTTAACCATTATAAAAAAACACTGCAATGAATAAAATATCATTCTTATAAAGGTGAGAATAACATTTATAAATTAAATGAAATAATGAAAGTGCATATGGAAAACTCTGGATGAGGGAAAGGATAGAAACACCTACCTCAAAAAATGGTCACTCCATGCTTTCTAACTCAAACAGAAGCTCGCTCACATGCACACACTTCCATATATATATATATATATATACATCCTTAAATTGATGCATGTGTTCCCTACGCCATGAGGGAACATGCACCCAGAAGATACATATATCTATACATATCTATACCTAGGAACATGCATGTGTGCCTTCTAAACCCACCGCAACTCCCTACGATAAATCCTTAGGACTCAAAAAGACCACAAATCCCTAAAATAAAATTTAAGCCAAACAAAGCAATCAAGATAAAATTTAAAAACCAACACTACAAAACTCACAAAGTTCACAAGTAAACCCCAAATCACATTTTCACCATTTTTATATAAAAAACTAAGGGCAACACCCCCAAAATCACATCAATTTACTTTAAAATATCATATCACATTTTATCAACACCCCAAGTGCAAAAACACATCAAAATAATTGAATAATTACACCAAGGACCAATTTTAACCAATTCCATCAATGCCAAAACATCACAAAAAGATATAAAAGGATACTATAGGGATGAAAATTATATTTTAAAAATTATCAAAATAATATTTGGCACTTAAACAAGCATATCATCGTAGACGCATGTAGACGTAAACTGGGAACTGACTCAAAACATATTTTTAACAAATTATAAAAAAAATTAAGAACACTAGAGTAGGATAATTAAGGGAATAACAAAGCTGTGAAACCAAATAGCGGGCACAAAACTATACCATGAATGTTGGCAGCGTACCTAAATGGAGTCAATCCGCTTTGCCTTCGGCGACAGATGTTGGAACATGCAAGAACAAGACCTGAGGAGGTCTTCGCATACCCTATTCAAGAAAGAACACAACAATCGCATAATATCTCAACCTTAGGGTTCTGGTTGAATCCAAACTGGGTACCAAAAGAGAAAAAAACCGCCAACATGATGAAGGAGAAGGGGTCTAAGGACCATATCTCAATGAATAGTTGGAGCAACACAAATAAATCGAAAGAAAGATTGAGTAATGATGGAGATCCGAGGAAGGGGGTTGCACACCACTGAAACTCAGTTGAGGGCTCGTGCGCGCCTGCTACAGGTCGCCTTCAAGAGGAGGCTACAACCTTGATAAGATCCGACCATGGGGCACTGTAGGGAGGCCAGGTCATGGAGACCCATCACGCCAAAGGGGGGGTCATGAGGGGGGTGGTGTGATGCTGAAAATATGGGGAAATGGGAGAGATGTGTGTGAGAGGGAAAAAAAGAGGGAGGAAGCATGAGAGAATTAGGGGGATAGGGGAGGTGCGTGAGAGAAAAAAAAGAGGGAGATGAGAGTTGCGTGAGGGAATAAAAAAAGGGGGGAAGCGTGATGGGTAAAGAGAAAAGAAAAGAAGTGGGTTAAAACCCTCTAAAAAATAATAACAATAACAAGATAAAAAATAAAAAATAAAGATCATAATAATAATAATAATAATAGAAATAATATTAATAATTATTATTATATAACAACATAATAAAAAATATCACAATAATAAATTTGTTTCATTTCATTTTAAATAATAATAATAACAACAACAACAATTTAGTAATAAGGATAATGTTATTATTTGCACAAAGTATTATTATTTCAAGCGTCATGCAGCCGCACGGTCACCCAGCCAGAACACATGGTCACTGCTAACAATGTGGTGTCTGCGCACCAGCCTGAAACCTATCAAAAAAATTAAACTTCAAAAAAAATTGAACCAGAACCAAGAAGAGATTAAAATAAAGGGCATTTGAGGTCAGAGTGTGACAATTCTCCCCACCATAGACACTTTCTGCCCCCAGAAATTCACCATGCCAATAGTTAACACAACTAGAGTCCATGCCCAGACAAAACAAAAGGGAATCGAGAGCCTTAGGGTGACCATTCCCAACAAACGTCACACCTGACCAATTCAAGGAGGACCGCAACCCAATATTGAGGGGAGAACAAGGGAGGGTTCTCCCTACCATGATAATTCACCAATACGTAAACCCTTGAAACCCGAACACACCACTCCCTGGGGGGGAAATGCGGGAACTCCCAAACCGAACTCATTCATTTTCCCCATATGGACCGAACAACACACCTGAGACTTTGATTGAAAGCTTGCTACGAAACAACCTAACAACTTGAGGATGAGAAATTAACTCAACACCTCCCATCAATTTCATGAAACGAAACATCCCCCTAACGAACACAGCTAAGACCAAATAAAAATCAGAACAAGTCTATTTATCCCCAGGACCAACATCCTTTAAGGAATCTGAATGATCTAAAAACCACACTAAGAGCAAATAAGGCCGCTTGGATTGTGGTCTAACGAGCTCATCAGACCACCACAATGAGGATGAGATTACGACGAAGACAAGAATAGAACAAGGAAAATTTGGATATTTCTCTCCTAAAAGATGAAAACATGATCCGGACCGAAGTTCCACACACCCTCGACAACTTCTGACTGTGTGCGAGCTTCACCCCGAGACCTGAGGCTGGGGATCTGATGGCTGAAGAATCTTATTCCTCACAGTCAGGTATTAGAATCCCTCAACCAGGACTCTTTCCTCAAATAGAACTTCTTTCAAAACCTTTCTTGGTGACCTGAACAATCACACGATAGAAGGACTTCATAGGGATGAGACAAGATGGCTTAGAATGCTTGAACTGGACACTCTAGTGCATACAAGAGGATGGTCTGACGAATCATAAGCCGACACTGACGAACAAGATTATTTAGAAACAGGTTCCTCTAGCACACCTCGCTTGTCATATGGGGAACCCTCATGAAAACTGGCTACCCTTTGACCATACCCCAAATCCTAACAATGATGAGGCACTAAACCTCCACCAGTCCAAAATTGGAACCTCCATCAAACCAGAAACAATACGGATTCTAACAAACTCAGGAGTTCCCAACAACCCGAAGACATGTTATGATCCTATTAAACCACCTTGCTACTTCTAACAGACCTCAGATGCCTCAAAGTATGAGCATCATCTGAGAGGAACCGGAAACTGGGCATGATTCACTAGTAACATTAGCGACCTTTCCGGGCAGTATACTCCGAACAACATGAAAAAATACCATCAAAACCAGAATCAATCCAAAACTCAATCAAAAGAAACACCTCAAGCTCAAAACAACCAGCTTGGAAGCCAGACGAACTCGAGCACAACCAAAAACAAATTTTCAAAAGTCTCATTTCATATAAATTTTCAAAATGGACACATTTCCAAATGACTTTAAAAAAATATATTGAAACCAACTTTTAAAACCAAATTTGATTCCCAAAATTTAATTTCCCCTTTTATTTTAAAAACTCACCTATGGTCCCTTATGAACTGTCACATGTGCATTCATCCAATCTCGCTTACATGATCCATGAACAAGTTCCCACACGCACTCTCCGTACATACCCACGCACATGTGACCCTTCATAAATAACGTCAAGGTCCAAGCATCTCTTTTCCTTATCAAATCCAAACACATACCAAACCTTCCAAATCAAAACACTTCCTCTTTTTTTTAAAAAAACCTTACCCATTTAAAACCATTTTAGGAAAGCACTCCCATTCCAAATCCATTTTCACTTTAAAAATCCACTTTCAATTTCAACACACACCCACATCAACTGAAATAAAAAAAACCACAACCAAATGATAAACCATTGGAGTGAGGAACTAGTGTTTATGCCTAACCCGGTGACATGGTGGTGATCCATGCCCCAAGTAAGGCATAAAACTAAGAGAAAATTGAACCAGGCACTTGGATTCCACATGGGTCACCACCCCACATGAGGCCACAACATAAATTGATCTGCTTCCATTGTCTTCCCTCAATACAAAACAACCCAAGACAAAAGAATCAAATCCCGAACTACCCCTGGTGACTCGAGGATCAGTGCGAGCAAGAGTTTGTGACGCTCTTCTCACACCTACCTCCTGAGTCCCAACAGTCTCAATATCCTCTTACCGAACACCCCAAATAACAAGGGCTCTCATACCATTTTGTCACAAACCAACCTAGGTCGACCCTGAACCGGTCACCCAAGCTAGTCTGTGACATGGCCCGAAGGGAGTTCCCAATCCCCATGGGATGGAAACTAGTGTTGGGCATCAAAACATAAGAGAGAGAACAATTTTGACCATAAATAAAAGATAGGTAAATAAATAAAGACTGAAAGTAAAAAATGAAAACTAGCAACAGAAAAAAAACTACACATACCTCCTTGTGACCTCCAAGGTCAACACCCAACTCAGAACCAAGTCTGGTCCAACATTGAGCAGTTGAACAAGGGACCTGTATAAGAAACTGAACCTGTAACTAGAAGATATAATAGGCGTGAGCACCAATATGCTCAGTAGGGATGCCAAGAATAAACCACTGAATCCAGCAGTTCTCTTTTCTAAAGTAGTCCAAAACATAAGTTTGAAATACAAGTATAAAAGTAGTTTTTCACATTTTAAAAAAAATAAGTAACATGTTTTTCTCATTTAAAGTAAACCCAACACATGCTACATTCCTAAAACCACTTTTCATTTTATAAACAGAACTAATATGGAAAGACCAAGGCTGTGCTAAAACAAAACAGATAAACAGTGCAAACTGGGAATGAACTAACAGGCATAGCTGAAAGTAGACAAGAAATGTAAATAATTAAGTAATTGTGGGTGATCCTAAATATACCTAGAAGACCCCTGCATGTACTTAGTTTGGAACCACCTGCCAGCGTATGGTGAAGCCCCATAGTCTATAACCAACTGATCTCCCTCACAACAAAAGAAATCAGTAGCACTCCCTATCTGGCCTCTATACCTACCAGTGGGTACCAACCCGTATAATCGGGGCTGATAAGAAACCATCACTCGATCAACTAAAAGACTCCCAGGAACCCATGGTGGTTATAATAATCATATTGTGTAAGTAGGAGTCCCTCACACTTGAGACTCACCTTACCATGTCATCACCGCACTTGCCTACCCCTAACACGGACACTTTTTATGCGCTCACCCATAAAGGATTACCCTAGATAAGAGTGCCCCATATAATTATATATATATATATATATATATATATATATTCATACATGTCAAACATAAAAAGTGCCAACTGGGTCGTCACATCATTAGGTTATCAAAACCACTTTATTAAACACTTAGAGTTGTAAATCGGGCCTTTAGTTTTACATAATCAAATGCCTTAATGAAAACATTGCACAAGATCTTATAAAACAACTCTAGACACCGCTTTTTTATTTAAAAAGACAAATGGGCCCTTAAGTTCCATGTTTCAAAGCATTGACATAAAAGTCTTTAGTGATACTATGTTCAATTTCATAAAAACAAACCAAACGTTTCCTTACACCACACACTCAACAAAATATATACACCAAAAGCCAAACGGTCATATACTCATGGATTTATTTTCAAACCACTTTAAAGAACCGCACAAAGAGACCCACAACATTTAGAAAACAAGAACTGCTTATAAAACCAAGGATTCAAGAAAAATACCAATTCAAAGAGACGCGTGAAATCATTTCTACAAAAACACTAAGTTCCATAAAACAAACCAACACAGGACAAATAAGTTCCATAAAATGTTTCTACAAGAAAACATCACTCAAGACATCCAAAAATACCATTTGCAGATAAAGGCATTTAGTTCCAACCAAGTTGGCAAGGCATAAACATGTGCATAAATAGAGGAGCATCCAAAAATTCATTTTTAATCAAATCTTTCAACAAGAAAACACTACCATAAGTTAACTATAAACATAATAGAGATGAGAAACATAATATAAGATTTAATTAAGAAAACACAAGCATTAAATGGATTAAAATTGGGATCAAGGGGATGGAAACACCTACATATAACCAATGAACTATTTCAAAGCTATTTTTAACACTTTTAACCATCATAAAAAAACACTGCAATGAATAAAATATCATGCTTATAAAGGTGAGAATAACATTTATAAATTAAATGAAATAATCAAAGTGCATATGGAAAACTTCGGATGAGGGAAAGGATGGAAACGCCTACCTCAAAAAATGGTCACACCATGCTTTCTAACTCAAACAGCAGCTCGCTCACACGCACACACTTCTATATATATATATATATATACATCCTTAAACCGATGCACGTGTTCCTCATTCCATGAGGGAACACGCACCCATAAAATACATATATCTATACATATCCATACCTAGGAACATGCATGCACACCTTAGAAACCGACCGCAACTCCCTACGATAAATCCTCAGGACTCAAAACACCACAAATCCCTAAAATAAAATTTAAGCCAAACAAAGCAATCAAGATAAAATTTAAAAACCAACCCTACAAAACTCACAAAGTTCACAAGTAAAATCCAAATAACATTTTAACCATTTTTATAAAACAAAACTAAGAGAAACACCCCCAAAATCACATCAATTTACTTTAAAATCTCATATCACATTTTATCAACGCCCCAAGTGCATAAACACATCAACATAATTGAAGAATCACACCAAGGACCAATTTTAACCAATTCCATCAATGCACAAACATCACAGAAAGATATACAAGGATAACATAGGGGTAAAAATTATATTTTAAAAATTATCAAAATAATATTTGGCACTTAAACAAGTGTATCATCGTAGATGCATGTAGATGTAAACTGAGAACTGACTCAAAACATATTTTTAACCAATTCTAAAAAAAATTAAGAACACTACAACAGGATAATTAAGGGCATAACGAAGCTGTGAAACCAAACAGCAGGCACAAAACTATACCTTGGATGTCAGCGGTAGACCTAAATGGAGTCAATTCGCTTCACCTTCAGCGGTGAATTTTGGAACACGCAAGAACAAGACCCAAGGAGGTCTTCGCATCCCCTATTCAAGAAAGAACACAAAAATCACATAATATTCCAACCTTAGGGTTCCGGTTGAATCCAAACTGAGTACCAAAATAGAAACAAATCACCAATGCAATGAAGGAGAAGGGGCCTAAGGAACATACCTCGATGAATCATTGGAGCAACACGAATAAATCGGAAGAAAGATCGAGGAATGAGGGAGATCTGAGGAAGGGGTCACATGCCACTGAAACTCAGTCGAGGGCTTATGTGTTCCTGCTGCAGGTCACCGTCAAGAGGAGGTTGTGACCTTGATAAGCTTCAGCCATGGGGTGTTGTAGGGAGGCCAAGTCATGGAGACCCATCGCGCCAAAGGGGGGTCACGAGGGGGTGGTGTGACGCTCCAAATAGGGGGAAATGGGAGAGATGCGCGTGAGAGGAAAAAAAGAGGGAGGAAGCGTGAGAGAATTAGGAGGAGAGGGGAGGTGCGTGAGAGAAAAAAAGAGGGAGATGAGAGTTGCATGAGGGAATATAAAAAAGGGGGAAGCGTGATGGGTAAAGAGAAAAGAAAAGAAGTGGGTTAAAACCCTCTAAAAAATAATAACAATAACAAAATAAAAATAAAAAATAAATATCATAATAATAATAATAATAGTAATAGTAATAGTAATAGTAATAATATTAATAATTATTATTATTTAACAACATAATAATAAATATCACAATAATAAATTTGTTTCATTTCATTTTAAATAATAATAATAATAACAACAAAAATTTAGTAATAAGGTTAATGTTATTATTTACACAAAGTATTATTATTTCAAGCGTCATGCAGCCGCACGGTCACCCGGATAGAACACATGGCCACCGCTAACGATGTGGTGTCTACGCACCGGCCCAAAACCCATCAAAAAAATTAAACTTCAAAAAAAATCAAATCGGAACCGAGAAGAGAGTAAAATAAAGGGCATCTGAGGTCAGGGTGTAACATTAAATGTTAAATGGTGTGATGGCTCGGTTGGAACTTTGTTAATGTGAAATGATTGAATGTGTATTTGGGGGATATTCTATCTAGGGTAACCCTTTATGGTTGAATGCATAGGAAGTGTCTGTGTTTGGGGAAGGCAAGTGCGGTGAGATGAGTCACACGTGCGAGGGTCTTCCTACTTACATAGTATTATTATAACCACCATGGGTTCCTTAGCGTATTTTAGATGATCGAGTGATGGTTGCTGATCAACCCCGATTAGAGGGGTTGGTACCCCCAAGATTGGTTGTTAGGCCAGATGGGCTTTGCCACTGGATTGGTCAGTTATAGGGTGGCCAATTGGTTATAGACTTAGGAGCTTCACCATATACACCGACAGGTGGTTCTGAAACTGAGTACGTCTAGGGGTCAACTAGGGATGTTTAGGATCACCCATGGTTATTGGATTATTTTTATTTCTTGTTTACTTTTCGTTATACCAGTTTATTTCCATCTTGCATTGTTTACCTGTTCTACTTTAGCCCAGCTTTGGTATACTTTGTTTTGGGTATAGTTTATAAAATGGAAAATGATTTTGGAAATTATATGTCGTGTGTGTTGGATTTTTAAATGAAAAAAACATGTTTCTTATTTTTAAATGTGAAAATCCTACTTTTATAATTGTATTTCAAACTTGTGTTAATGGATTTTTTTTGTAAAGGAGACGTTGAATTCTGTTGTTTGTCTTGGCAACCCTGCTAATCATTTTAATGCTCACACCTATTTTATCATTTTAGTTGTAGGTTTCTTTTGCTCAGGTTTTTTTGGATGAGTTGTTCATTATTGGAGCAAGGTCGGCCTTTGGTTGGGTGGTGACCTAGAGGGTCACATGGAGGTATGTTGAGTTGTTCTGTTTATTTTTTTCCGCTGCTATAGTTCATTTTTATTATTCTATTTATTCTTGTTTATTTGTTTATTTGTTTATATTTATGGGTCAAATCATTCCCAGCGATTAAATTCTTGATGTCCGGCACTAGTTGTCAGCCTATGGGGATCAGGAAAGCCCTTTGGGTCATGCCGCAAACCGGCTCGGGTGACCGGTTCAGGGTCGATTCGGGTTGGTTCGTGACACAAGGTGTACGTGGGAGGATTTCCTCCGCCCTTTTATTGTTGAATTCTCTTCCATCAATTCCGAGCGATTTCTCAAGGTAAGTCCCTTCGTTTCCTTTATTTATTTTCTCATTTCTGTTCCTCTTATCTTTCCCTTGATTTTAGTTTCCACATGTAAATCCTAATGTCATGGAGAATGAATTTAGGGTTTTGGTGGACCTTAACTTGGGGCTTTGGGTCTCTAGGCCTTGTGGTGGTTGTATTCTTGCCCGGTTTGATGATCACCGTCGAAGGTGATGAGTTGTGATTCATATCATTTTATGGAGATGATTTTATGCTTAATTTGAGGTAGGTTTTTTTGTGCACTTCCTTCAATTAATATTTTATGATGTGCTTGATGGGTTTAAACTCCTCGTTTATCAAATTATGTCGGTGTGTGATAATTATATGGAGTTTATGTATGAATTCTAAAGGCATATTCACTTGGTATAAAGGTGTTCACTGGTTTTCCTTATTTTTAATAGTTCTTAAGTGCCAAGTATTTACAAAAATATTTAAAATGATTGTTTTATATGAATTGGTCTCGTGGAAAGGTATATGACCCCGATTGGGTCAGGAAATGATAAGAGGCTTGGTTTTGTAAAATTATTTGGAAAAGAGGGAATGACTTGGTTCCTTAAATGGGTTTTAATCAGAATGATTAATGTTTTGAATGATTTTAAATGTGGTTTCCAACTGTTAATTATTGAGGAAGATTTTGAAATAGAACTTTAAATAATGATAAATGGATTGGAACACTGAGTTGGTTGGCTTTCAATAATGATCGTTTGACACTTTTAAATGGAACTCTTATGAAATATGTGAGACTCTCGATTATGCCCCCTGTTGTACGCTTGTGTGAATTGTGACCCCTGGGGGATATTGTATAATGTTGTGTTTTGAATATTGTGGTTAGGGATGTTTCTTGTGAGAGTGTTGGATGTGAGGTGAGATTTATGACATGCTTTTATATTACTCATGTGATGCTTTGGTTGCTCACATCCTATTGACTTCTTTAATGGGAACACTAGGAACCAAGTGTGAGGTTTAGACTTATGATATAATAGTTCAGTACACACACTTTCTAATATCCCCTAGATTGACATAGTCTAGGCTAGGGGTGTGCCCTTGGGGAATTCGGTGTGAGTGGAATCGTGTGTCTTGTGTTGGTTTGGACACAACATAGCTTGACAGTTGGTCTTGTGTATTTGCTAAAGTCTATAACCTTCTTACCTCAGGACCTAGTGTGTTTACCATTATACTATATGATGCTATATATTGGATTTTCATTGGTTGTATCCCTGAATTTGATTGGCATGCATGGCATCGTGACTTGTTGTGGTTTCCTTTTATTTCATTGGTGTTATTGTGTCATGATGGTTTATTTTATTATCTGTGTGCATTGGTTTGTTTTATCAAATGACTTTCAAAGTATTTTGAAACTGAATTTCTGAAAGGGGGTTTAAAATGGGTGTGTTGTGAAGAAAGCAGGGTTAAAGTAACATTTCAAAGTGACTGTTTTTATTTAAAGGAAAAGTGGTGGAAGTTTATTAAATGGTCATGGATGTGACTCTTGGTTTTTATGAACTTGCGAATGAAAAAGCTATTTTCTAGTCATATTTCAAACTAGCACAAATGAAATGCCTTGCACAAGCTCCTTGGCGGGATCCTATTGAGCTTGATTTCACTCACACTCTTCATACATCATTCAGTGTATGCAGCCTTTGTGATTCTCTTTCGAGTTTCATAGACTGTGATCTCCTTCTTGTTTGATATCTGCATTAATCCTATGAGAGTTGGCTCGGGATGTGGTGAGTGGTCATGGGTCACGTGCAGGTGATCGGTGGTTGTTGGGCATGGTTTTGTTTTACTTTCAAGATATTTATGTGTTGGCCTTGTCAGCTTGGATTTCTGGTTTGATTCATTTTGTTCTTGAGGTGTTGTTTATTTCTTATGCTCGGTTCATGTGATGTTTCATTTATTCTTGTTGCTATGTTTAGTTGTTTTTTTATCCATAACCATTTCTTTATGAGCATGGGTGTCTGACTTACGAATGGGTCGTGTCGTATTTCCCAAAGGAATTTGTGGTGTATTTATTGTTATTTGAGGGTCAGATCATTCCCACCTGGTTAGTTTTCATACTCTAGAACTAGTTGTCAGCCGACGGTGGTCGAGAACACACCCTGATCATTGCCATGGATAGGTTCAAGTGTCCGATTTAGAGGTGATCCATGTTGGTTCATGACAAAACACCTTCTCTTTCCATCTGTATTTTAAAATTCAAAATTTCGTCGGCTCTAATCCCATTGGAGTCCAACCTAAACATCGTTTCAATTGATCCGTAATGATGCAGATCGTTAGAGCCGATTGTCCTATTATTGACACTAAATATGTATTGAGAAAAATGAATGATCAAAGTATAATTAATATAAACACATCATGACTTCAAGATAAATGGCATGTTCAAGTCAGAGTAATATGATATGAATATTCCTTTTCCTAGCATTTCTAAGATTATATCATGTTAGAATACTTCATGACTATCTGACACAACTTAATTTTAAACTGTTTAAAATGGTTGTAACAACCATATGGTTTTTTTCAGTTATCATTATCCAAATCATGTCTAAAGCTTAGTACACGCCTTAAACAAGATCTCGAAGTCTTGGTATGTTGTATTGTGTGTTTTTCTCTAAGAATATGGTTTTATTATGAGTGAGTTGTCTCATATCTTGCTTGAAAAATAATTTTTCAAATTCGTTATTCACATTTATTTGAATGATGTTGTTTTTATTATACAAATCAAACAATGACTTTTGAGAACTAATGTAAATAGAAACTCAACTAAACATGAGATGAAAATTATTGTATGTTTTTAGATTCATCTTAAATAAAAACAAATACAAAAGGGAAATTTTGAAAAAAGCTTGGTCGTGAAATTATTAAAACTTATAGTCACTCGTTACTATTGAACGCTTCCCTCCGGATTTCGCAAAACCGCAGCAGCTCTCCTACCGAATCTAGGGTTTCGATTTCATACTCCTGCTGCCGTCTTCCCTCTGCGCTTCCCACTACCATCTCTGGGTCTAGGGTTCTCTTCCACCCTTCCGATTGCATTTCGGATGCACAGCAGCTACAGAGCCACATGGATAATCAGGCGTGAAATTGTTTGTTAAACACCGATGGAATAGCAGATTTGGGCTCCTGATGTGAATGGTAGAAGAAGTGGAAGGCGGCGCTTGCTGGAGCTGGAGACACAAACTGTTGCAGATCTGGGGCGGCTTGCTTGCGGGAGATGCGGGAGGAAGACGGACAGATCTGGAAGCCATTGACTCGTATGTAAAGCCCTACGCACAGAAAACACAGAATGTCAAACATGAACGCTGATCCGCTTGAAGACCTCATTACGGACGGGAAGCTCTACACCCGGCCGATAGACGTCCACTCCACTGCGGTGTTAACGCTTGACCTCGATTTTCTAATCGCGCAGGTGACTGCAAAGATGAGTTCTATTTATCTAAACCATGATAGAATCCTTGTTAGATTTGGTTCAGCTCAGGGAATATTTGCTGGCATTACCGCCATGGAAAATTATCTAGGAGCTCAAGTATACAATAAGCTGAGATCTATTCTTGAAAGATTCGCTCCATCTGAGCGTACAACAAGTATGAATCCCCGTTGCCCAGTTGCTGGCGATATGGAATTTCCTGCTTGGCTATCGTCCACGCTAAGCTGCATCGGCCCCTGCGGTGTGAAGGATGAACCAAAAGATTGCATTTATGTGTTTGCAGCGCAACTCCACATTTTATTTATGGATATTATGACCAACTTCTGGACATATTGAGGGAAATAGGAGTTCATCTGGCTCCTTTCGATCACCAAGGAATGAATGGGTCTTACTACCCAACCATCCGACCAACAGTATCAAATCAACTGTTTACATTATATGCAACAGTTCACCCCGGGCACTATGAGAATGAAGATGTTGCAAGGATAGCTCTAGTCACTAATGAACAAGGGATTACACCCTTTGAAGACATTGGCATAACTGTTGGTTATGTTGACGATGAGACTGCGCTGCAGGCTCTTGCTGCAGTTGCTGCCCCACCAGGAATTCCCCAAGACCAAGATGCCAACTCTGTGGGAAGACCAGTGGGTGGAATATACAGAGTCAACTACTTTGGAATGCAACCAGCAACAGCTGCAACAGGCACGACTCCAGCTCAAGCTCGAGGAATGTACGTGATAGGCAGAGGAATCGAAAGAAGGTTCCAATCAGCCCTAACCCGAGACATCACAGCTACTGAAGTCCACCAAATTATGTTTTACCGTTTACTACGCACCAAGTAAGATTACTTTCTCTTTGTTGTTTGCACCACGATGCAATGCTTGATTGGTCACATCATTTTGAACTTGAAGCATTTTATTTTATTGAACAATATGTATATATATAAGGGAAAGTGACGATCCAGGATCAAAAGAGGCGGTTAATTGTTGTTTGGGACCAAAAAAATGATAAAATGGCAATGAAATACCAAGATTATAAATTTTCAAATGAAATTAGATTATACTTTGATCTAAAAAATGAGCAGTTCTTTAACCTTGAATGTAATTGCCCCCATATATAATCATTATTATCCTAAAGAATTTTGTTTGATTGTTTCAAAAAATTTTTGGACATAATTGCAAGTCTTGTGTTTGAAGCGTAAACTACCATATTTTGGGTTTTCAATTGAAAATCATCCAATTGGACACCTTAACATAAGTATTATAATCATCTCCAAGAATCCTATGAGTTAATTTAAGAAAAACATATTGATATAATATATAATTTCCTGAGGTGCCATTCACAAAAAGTTGGTGTTCACAAAACCACTTACATAGCAGGTATTTTATCTTATTAAAAGTGAATTAGGTTTATTTTTTAAAAACCTTTTTATGTTATTCATTTTATTGATATTGTTATTTATGTATTTTTACTGATTTTTCCCTTTAGCATGTGCTTAAAATTTCATTTACAAAAATAAAAATGACCTTCCGTGCCCAATACAGATAACCATAAGGCATGTTGTGTCATTGTACATTAAGTGGGGGGGCACTAAAGACACATATGATTCCTGCATAATACCTA
This sequence comes from Viscum album, assembly GCA_963277665.1. NCBI lineage: Eukaryota > Viridiplantae > Streptophyta > Magnoliopsida > Santalales > Viscaceae > Viscum > Viscum album. The sequence continues at coordinate 1,291,311,995 of OY728132.1, read as the reverse complement.
AAGGTCTTATATATGGGATACTTTTTTTTTTCATTTTTCAAATTTTGTCTTGATTATCTCTAACCTTTTTGAAATCCTTGAAATCTTATCAAACCCCATTTTTTTTTCTATTTTTCATTGAAATTAACCCCTTAATCTAGATGAAACTCGAGCAATTAATTGGTTTTTGTTACTTTCATGTAATATGGACTTTAAATGATAAATGGATTAAACATGATTTTTAGTGATTTTATATATATTTTTGGATTTAATTAAAAAGCCATACCTTGATATTTGATTTTGGAATTTCATTGTTTAAAGGCTTTTAATTTTGAGATTCATTGTTTATATTATTTTGTAATTGATCTCGGCAAGCCATGCATTAAGAATTGTGATTTTTCATGTCTGATGTCTGTAGGTCCATGATGAAAATTGAAAAATGCATGAACCGGTCATAAGACTCCACCGATAGACCTTATGGCTTCCAATATTTCATATGACTTGCCTTGGATTTCATGACTTTGGAGTTGAGTAAAAATGGCAACGGATTATCATTTCATAAGATTTCATGCCCATTGCACGACTTTGGAATCGACATTTCATACGACTTTCAAGCACTATCCACCACAAGACTTCCTCCACAGTGTATAGGTCATCCCTTCGAGCAGATTCAACTTGCATCAAGGTAACCCATGGTTTCAATGAACTATATAACGAGAAAGGACACTGTTAGGGCTACGTAAAGGTAAGAAGACACTTCAAGGGTAGATCCAGTGCACTAGTTGCTATGTCGAGGTACCCCTATGAACAGAGACACTGCCTTACGCAACGTTGTGGCTCCTCAAACGCATCGCATCAAGGTAATTAAGGTGTTGTGCAAGTTACCTTCTACGGGCAAAAAATACATAAATGTGTCTGCGTATCTTCGAAGGCTACTTCAAGGTCCATTGCTGCATCAAGGTATCAGGGAGTTGTGTAAAGGCAACAGACGCGCAAGACAATTGCATCTAGGTAACAAGGAAGTTGCATAAAGGTTATCCCCATGTTCCACAAGCTATGTAAAGGTACTTTAAGTATCGTGTAAAGGTTATCCCATGAAAAACTAGCGTAAGGGTACTGTGGGCATGCGGAAGGGACATCTTTTATGTGAGAATAAAATCTAAAATACTTGAAATGGAAAAATGAAAATAAAAAACCCATATTCACTATGTCAACCAAATGGAGAGACTACAAAATGATCCACATGATGATAATTCAAATGATGGTGGAGGTGGAGATAATGGGAGGAATGTTGAGCATTTATAAGATTTGATAGGAGTTTTAACTTTAATAATCTTAATCCTTGAGTTGTACATGTGAAATTTGTTCGAAAAAGAATAACTCATACTCACTGCATCAGATACCAATGAGGAGATTGTGCTTTGATTGTTATAAATATTTTCCTCTTCCATTATAAATGATTTGGCTCCCCTCTGTTGTAGCTTACATTTTTTGTAATTCTTTTTGACGCATTTTAATTTTAATTCAATTCCATTTTTGTTCATGTTTCCATTCCCTCTCTTTCACGGTGATCTCTAACTTTGTGGTTATGGAGAACTAACTTGAGGGATGGTCCTAGATGTGGTCGCATGGGTATTCCAAATCTCTTTTTTTCAATTTTGCATTTTTTTTTCTCATCCTTAATGTGAGTGAGAGGAAGTGGATAAATGATCATCAACTCTTCCCATTTGTTGTATTCTCCCATCTATCTAAACTTCTTTCCCTCTCTTCTCTTTTTTTAACATAAGATTGGAGTTGTGTAAGATGAGATACGAACATCATTCGATTTGAGTTGGGTGTTGGGACAGTGTGTTGGAGTTGGTGCTTTAGAACCAACTTCTTTTGTATTTTATGATAACTTATATTCATGGTTTTGAATATTAATAAATTTCTTATCACATCATCATTGTTCTTTTGTGTGACATTATTTGTGATAATATTTTAAGAGTAGTTGTCACACTAAAAAGTTATAGCGGATTCCTGCTATGATGAGAACCCAAAAGTGCTGTCACTATTCTTGAATATATGTTCTATAGTCGGATGATATAATTTGAGGGACACAAATGATACGGGCTATAAGAAGTGATGACTCATAGGACTTTGATGCACCTTCTCATGATGTGTGTTCTTGGTAATGTTCAAGAGAATATTAAGAGAATGAGATCCGCCAGTAGGAAATCTATATTTATAAGTGTCATTGGATGATCATATCTGCGAACGTGTGTATTGATCCATAAACTTTAAGATTATTATTAATGAGTATTATGACCCGCACACGTAGATGTATTGATGAAAATCGTGACGACATATGTTCGCGGTGAGGTATGATATGTTGGATGTGTCCCGAGTAATACTGCATTAATGAATAACGCGAGAAAGGATTTGTCCCTTCTATTCTTTAACGAAAGTTGATGTCTCATACCCTTTGATGGAAATGATATAGTCTAAATAAATCCACGACCATGATGTTCTATAGACAAGTTCAATTTCTGAGAAGTCAAATAAAAAGAAATCGAGCGCATGGGTTGATGACACTAAAATGCAACCCGCCTGATTAGAGATATCGAGACAGAGAGATTATATCACACGGTTATCGTTCGTATGAGGTGACATGTCGTTGCAACATTAACTTCTTTCTCTATGAGTGCCTTGATGTGTTGCTAGATGCTAACCTTAGATTTTAGGCTGCTTCGCCTAATCCCATTGAGAAAGAAGCTTAGAGGACCACACACTAAGTGTATCCAGTATCTCTGTTAAATAATATATTATTTATTATTTAACAAGTTGAATAAATATTATTCATGATCGTGGTTTAATAATTATTCATGCATGCATGATCGCATTTATTTCGTCATTAGTTATTCGAGAGAATATATTCTGAGCAGAGTATTTAATAAATATTAATTTGATGTTTAGTGAATATAATATTTATTTATTTATTGGCGGATAATGCAGTGATATTTATTTAATAAATAAATAGACATTATTCAAGCCTCAATAAATATTATGGAGGATTGACGAATTGAGTTAAAGGGTTCGGTGAGAAATAATAATATTGAATATTATTTGATTAAATAATATTTAATTATAATTCGCAAGTTCAACACGTGTCAAGAAATAATAATAATAATACTATTATTATGTGACATGAGGTTTTGATGAGATTAAATAATAATAAGGTCACTTGTGCAATTATTTTATTTTAACCCTAGCAATATAAATACCAAATTATATCATTTTCTCATTAGCCTATTTGCTTGTGCACAACAATCTTTGAGATTTCTCTCAAGCCTAGAGAGCCCCCTTATCCAAGAACGCTCCCAAGAACGATGAATAATTCTCCTCCACCGGAACAAGGAGAACATTTTGGAAGCGATTCCCGAGGCGATCAAGGTGGACAACGTAAGCGCAAAGATCTTCCGTGCTAGCACCCATAGACTCCTTCGACGGCGTTTGGAGATTCCTGGAAGACGTGTGGATCACCGCTAGAGAAAATCTACACTTGGTTTCTAAAACGCAACGACGATGCACTGCAGATCTGTCATCAGACTCATCAACGAAGAAAGAATTCATTAGAGACAATTCTTATTGAATTAAATTAATCATAAAAAATATGCGTTGATCTTCTCTCTTTCGGTTCTGGCACAATTCTTCTTTATCTATTTCTTTGACTCAATTTCGTGGATCACGACATTCATCGTCGCGAGATCTCGGATTGATCATTGATTATGACAAAAATAAAAGTTGGGCACTGCCCATCGCATGCTTCTGCTGCGTTCAGAACCTACAAGTGGTATCAGAGTGGACACATAATTGTTTATAATTATTTAGATTAGTTGGTGATTTACGCATTCATAATTTAGTTTTCCAATTCATGTTTAATCGTTCTTTTAATCTGAATTACGAGGCATGTTTCTTCCTCCATCATTTCTCATAAATCCAACAGAAACGGTTAATTTTATGATTATAATAAAATCGAGGAACTCATCTGGAGGTGCCAAGGCTCATGGTCGTACAACACCAGACCACACGCTGTGTAATCAGCATTACACGCTGTGTAGTCACGTTCAATGCATCAAGATTGATTCAGAGATCAATTCAAGATTTTGCATTGATTAGGGCATTAATTACACCATTAGTGTGCCACGTGTTGACCGAGACAGATTGATGCATGGTCAGTCGAACAACATGTCGTGTGACCCATTGAACACGACGTGTGGTCCTTTTCCGTCAAAGACAGGATGTGTATTCAATACACGACCTACCTGACGGGTGACCGTGTAACACAGATTCAACACGACGTGTGGTCCATTAGACACGCCGTGTACTCCAATTTTTTTGAGGCACAAACTACACGCCGAGTCCCTAGGCGTGTGTCTCAAATAGGCTGTGAGAGGTGTACACGCCGTGTAGATCAGATCTACACGCCGTGTACTTATACCAAGTTACGTAGATTTAAAATTTATTTATTTTACTATGCAAACCTTGAGGCATGTACTTGCGTGTGGTTGTAAAGATAAGACATGCCATGTGATAAGTTTTAATATGCATAAATATTTAAATGTTTAATTAATATTTGCGTAATGTTCAAGATCTGCATATCATATATGAGTCGTATTATAATTTTTTACTCTACGTACATTGAAGCATAACACGTGACCGAAAAATCGTGTAATTCGTGTAATCATTTGTGAAGTACACGTCGTGAAAGTACGTGATAAGTCTTGTATGCCATATGTCACAAGAGTAAAACAGTATATGAGTATAATACATGTTGGGTAGATTTGGACATGTATTCACCGTGTTGCCTCCAAGGTACATTTATGTATAAGGTTAATTTTAAACGAATTTATTTAATTGGTTTAAAATTATAATAGATGAGAATCTCAAGGAAATTCTGATAAGAATTAAGATAAAAGGATTGATTAATTAAAGATAATAGTTAATCGATTCAAGCGTGATTTATCTTAAATAAGAATGATTAAAGAATTGAATGCTAGTTTTATTAAATGCGTAATACGTTGCATGCATGTGGATGATCATGAGCTAGACCAGACCTCTTGTATGTGATTGATTTCATTTAATTTATTATTAAATTAAATTGTTGGTTTGCGTGCCTTCTCTCCTCATTATTATATAGGGTCTGGGTGCCCATGATTTCTTTTATATAAACTCATTTCCCCCCTTACTCGTGCATGAGTAAAAGACATATGTAATGGATAGAGCTCCCAAGCTAGTGTAGACAGTTCAAGGTAGGAGCCAAGACGAAACCAATTCAAGGAGATACAAAAGTGGACATGCGGAAAGCTGTAAACACAAACCTCAATTGGTTCAAGGTGTTTCTCCTCTAGGTCAACGATTAGTTTATCAACCACTAGATAAACTAACCATTAATATAAACTCATGATCATACCCTTTATTTTATTTCTGTTAGTTGCATGGTTATTTCATTATGGATGTCTTGTCACAATCACATAATTAATGAATTAATAAGCATGCAAGATAGAACTAAAATAAATCGGCTTATGCGTAAATATTATCTAAGATATGGTTAGTAATCCCATTTAATATTAACAAGCATGTAATAAAGATAATAATTGACAATTTACGCATAAAGCATAAAATCCAAGTCGGTATATTCTTCTATTACTTCTGTTAGAATCGAACCATAGTTCAAAGTGCTTGACTAGCCAAAGTTGAGGTGTTTTCAATTATCGAGGAATTCTAACATGATATTTTGGGTTGACTTAACTTGGTTTACATCAAAGGTTGACTGTCAAAGTAGGATTTGGTGTAACTGAGAGGCAAAGGTTGAGAAAATCCAAATTAAGGATTTCAGGATTGGAGAGTCCAGTCAACGGATCAAGGAATTGTGAGTTAATGCTGTTGACATTTGGAATGCCTACCTAAAATATTTCAAGTTGATTGACCAACCAAAGTTGGGGTAATGAGAAAGGCAATATGGATCCTTGCCACTAGAATGTCCAAACAACTGTACATTCTGAAGCCAATGATGATGACTATTGAGTTTCGATAAAATAGTGGGAGACTAATAAATATAATATTTATTTATTTATTTGTCTAAATTTATCAGATTAAGTACTAAATCTCTGCTTATCTTATTTGTAGAAACAACATTAAAAATGACATCAAACATATCATTGTGATCCATACTTGAGAAGGAAAACCTTTTCACCGACACTAATTTTCAGGAGTGTCAAATGCGCTTACGGGTCATCCTTCGACATGAAAGGAAATTGTATGTGCTGGGAGAACCTTTACCAGTTGCACTTGGAAATGAGACAAGTGATGAATAACCATCTCTCTATGAGAAACATTTGAATGATGCTACAAATGTTCAGTGCTCCATGCTATCATCCATGTCTAATAAGCTTTTAAAGCAACATGAGGAAATGGATGCATATAGCATGATGTCTCACCTTTGGGATCTCTATCAAGAGAAGACGAGACAAGAAAGACATGAGATTTCCAATGCTTTGTTTACCACTAATCTTAGAGAGTCTGCGTCAGCTGAGCCTCATGTAGTCAATCTTATTGGCTACATTGAATGCCTGAACATCTTAGGGATTAAATTCTTAGATGAGTTGCATACAGATCTCATACTTTCATCATTGTCCAATACCTTCTCTAGTTTTATTGTGAATTATAATATGAGCAATAATGAGAAGAGTCTATCGAAACTTCTAACCTTGATTCGCCAAGTGGATAAGGACATGGGGCATGACAAACCCGCAATCCTTATGGTGAATAAGAAGATGAAGGATAAGGCAAAGGGGACCAAGACTTACAAACAATCTAAAGCTCTCGAGCACTATCCTGCCAAGAAGAAGAAAATCTAGAGGCATGACAAGGAAAAGGAGGTAGTGTGTTTTGCATGTGGCAAGCCAGACCATTGGAAGAGGAACTGCACCCAAAATCATGGGGAAGCTAAATGTGTGTTCGTTATCGAGTGAAATCTTTCCATATCTACACATTGAGTATTAGATACAACTTGTGGTGCTCACATCTGTATTCAAATGTAGGAACCAAATAGATTTCGGAAGATTGCCAAAGAAGAGGTGGATCTGCAAGCCGTCAATGGTGCAAGACTGGCTGTTCTGGCTATTGGTGACTACCACCTTTCATTGCCGACGAGAATGAATTTGGTTTTACGTGATTGTTATTATGTACCTATTGTTACCAAAAACATAATTTTTGTATCAAGTTTACATACAATTGGGTTTATTTTCAAGTTTGGAAATAAACGTTTTTTCTTTTATAAGGACAACATATGTTATGGTATGACACATTTAAATAACGGTTTGTATGTATTAAATTATGAAAACCAAGTTTTGACAATCGATAACGAATCAAGTTCACATGACTCATATAACACCCAACTTTGGAATCATCGTCTTGGTCATGTAAATGAGAAGTGTTTGACAAAACTCTATCAATATGGTTATTAGTCTCTTCCGAGCTAAAACCACTTAATAGATGTCATGCTTGTTTACAAGGAAAAATGACCAAACCACCTTTTGATGGACAGGGTGAAAGGGCCACAAAGCTTCCAGGAATGATACACATTGATGTGTGTGGACCATTTCTAGTAGAAGCTAGAGATGAATATTATTACTTTATAACTTTTACTGATGACTTGAGTAGATATGACTATATCTATTTGATGGTGTATAAATCTGAGTCCTTTGAGAAATTCAAGGAATTCAAGAATGAAGTAGAGAATCGGCTTGGTAATAAGATAAAGAAGCTTCGATCAGATCGACGTGGTGAATATCTTAACAAAGAGTTTATTGACTTTCTACAAGAGTTTGGGATTCTGTCTCAACTTACTACATCTTATACACCACAGTGGAATGGTGTTAGTGAAAGGAGGAACTATACCTTGTTTGACATGGTAAGGTCGATGATGAGTCACGCAGATATTCCATTATCCTTTTGGGGATATTCATTACAAACCGCAGCATACACATTAAACCGAGTACCAACTAAAGTATAAAATAGAATCCCTTTCGAGTTATGGAGTGGAAAGAAACCTATTTTGTCGCATACACATGTATGGGGTTGCGTGATGTTTGTTAAGGCCTTCTTAGGCAACAAACTAGCACCCTGGGGCACGAAGTGTACCTTTATAGGGTATCCTAAGGAAACAAATAGATACTACCTATACAACCCCTCAAATAAGAAAGTAACTGTCACCAGACACGCCATCTTTCTTGAGAGGGACACAACCTCAAAAATGATAGTGAAAGAAAGATTGACTTCAAAAAAGTTGATGCTCAAGATACATATAAGTTGGTACAGGAACAAGTTTCACTGGTTCCCATGGAAGAAGTAGTTCCTGAAACACAAGTACTGCGTAGGAGCTCAAGAGAGGTAACGGAACTAGAGAGATGTTTTTCTAGTCACCAAGGATGGTGACTCATTATTGTTTTACAATGATGAACCTCTCTCCTATAAGGAGGCAATAAAGAGCTCCGAAGCTGCAAGATGGCTAGAAACTATGAATTTTGAAATGAATTCCATGTATCAGAACCAAGTTTGAATTCTGGTCAATGCACCCGTTGATGTAAAGCCTGTTAGATGCAAATGGACATTCAAGAGAAAATTAGACATAGAAGGTAAAGTAAGTACCTATAAATCAAGACTAGTGGATAAATGTTTTAAACAACGCCAAGATATTGACTAAGATGAAACATTTTTTCCAGTTTCCATGTTTAAATCCATAAGAATCATACTTGCCATAACAGCTTACCATGACTATGATATTTGACATAAGAATATCAAAACTGAATTCCTTAATGAGAACCTTCAGGAAGATATCTATATGACACAACCAGAAGAGTTTGTGACACCAGGTGATGCCAAAAGGGTTTGCAAGTTACAAATATTCATTTATGGATTGAAGCAATCATCTAGGTCATGGAATATTCGATTTGATGGAGCCATAAGAGAGTTTGGTTTCATTAAGAACGAATGTGAGCCATGTGTTTACTAAATGTTTAATGGGAATGTGTTCTTTATTCTAGTAGTGTATGTTGATGACATATTACTTTTTGGAAATGACATACCAATCATACAGTCAGTTAAGGATTGGTTGAACAAGTGCTTCTCCATGAAGGACTTAGGCGAAACAGCCTACATTATAGGGATCAAGATCATTCATGATAGATCTAGGATGTTGTTTGGACTAAGTAAAAGTACATATATTGACGAGATACTAAAGTGAGTTAGTATGAAACAATCTAAGAGGGGATTGGTTCCAGTGTCACATGATTTACATCTTTCTAAGAAAATGTGTTCCCATACACAACATGGGAAAGATATAATGAGTAAGATCTCATATGCTTCAGCGATAAGATCAATAATGTATGCCTTGTTATGTATTAGACTTGATGTTGCCTATGCATTGAGCATGATAGACATATATCAAGCAGACCAAGGAGAACAACATTGGGATGCTATTAAGACTACCCTTAAGTATCTGAGAAGAACTAAAGATATGTTCCTGATGTATGGAGGAGACAATGAGATTTTCATCAGAGGGTATGTTGATGCTGGTTTTCAAACAAATCAGAATGATCTGAAGTTGCAATCATGATATGTTTTTTGTTTTAACGGAGGAGCTGTGAGTTGGAAGAGTTTAAAGCAGTTAGTTGCAGCTGATTCTATAGAGGAGTCTGAGTATATAACAGCTTCTGATACAGCCAAGGAAGTCGTTTGGATTCAGAAATTTTTCCAGGAGCTTGATGTGGTACCTAGCAGTAAAGACCCTATCACATTTTATCGTGATAATACTACAATGGTGACTCTTGCAAAAGAGCCAATGCCACATCAACGGACAAAGAAAAAATCCAGAAGTATCACCTCTTTAGGGATTTTTATCAGAGGGATGAAGTTGTAGTGAGCATAGTACCCACCCAAGAGAATGTGGCAGAACCCTTGACTAAATGTCTATCTCAGCAGAAGCATGAATATCATGTGAGAGCTAGCATACCTAAGGTTATTAGTAGTTGGCTCTAGTGAAAATGAGAGTCTGTTAGAGTTGGTGTCCTAGAATCAACTTCTTTTGTACTTTATGATAACTTATATTCATGGTTTTGAATATTAATAAAATTCTTATCACATCATGATTTTTCTTCTGCGTGACATTGTTTGTGATAATGTCCTAAGAGTAGCTGTCACACTAAAAGGTCATAGCGGATCTCTACTATGACGAGAACCCAGAAGTGATATGACACTATTCTTGAATATATGTTTTATAGTCAGATGATATCATTTGAGGGACACAAATGATACAAGCTATCAGGGGTGGTGACTCATAGGACTTTGAGACACCTTCTCATGGTGTACTCCCTTGGTAATATCCAGGAGGATATTATGAGAACGAGGCCCGCCAGTAGGAAATCCACATTTATAAGTGTCATTGGATGATCCTATCTATGGATGTATGTATTGGTCCTTAGACTTTAAGATTATTATTAATGAGTATTATGAATCACATACTTAGATTTATTGACGAAAACCGTGACAACATATGTTCGCGGAGATATAAGATATGTTGGGTGCATCACGAGTAATACCGCATTAATGAATAATGCGAGAAAGGATTTGTCTCTTTTGTTCTTTAATGGAAGTTGATGTCTCAGGGCCTTTGATGGAAATGATATAGGCTAAATAAATCTATGGTTATGGTGTTCTATAGGGAAGTTCAATTTCTGAGAAGTCAAAGAAAGATAAAAATCGAGCAAATGGGTTGATGACACTAGCATGCAACCCGATTGATTAGTGATATCGAGACAAAAAGATTATATTACACGGTAAGCATTTGTATGAGGTGACATGTCCTTGTGATATTAACTTCTTTCTCTATGGGTTCCTTGACGTGTTGTTAGACACTAACCTTGGACTTTAGACTTCTCCACCTAATGCCACCGAAAAAAGGCTTAGAGGGTCACACACTAAGTGTATCTAGTATCTCGGTTAAATAATATATTATTTATTATTTAACAAGTTGAATAAATATTATTTTTGATCGTGGTTTAATAATTATTCATGTATTCTTGATCGCATTTATTTCGTCACTAGTTATTCAAGAGAATATATTATGAGCAGAATATTTAATAAATATTTATTTGTTGTTTAGTGAATATAATATTTATTATATTTATTAGTGAATAATGCAGTGATATTTATTTAATAAATAAATAGACATTATTCAAGGCCCAATAAATATTGTGGAGGATTGACGGATTGAGTTTAAGGGTCCGGTAAGAAATAATAATATTGAATATTATTTGATTAAATAATATTTAATTATAATTCGTAAGTTCAGTGCATGTCAAGAAATAATAATAATATTATTATTATTATGTGACATGGGGTTTTGTTAGGATTAAATAATAATAAGGGCACTTGTGCAATTTTTTTATTTTAACCCTAGAAATATAAATACTCAGTTATATTATTTTCTCATTAGCCTATACAGTTGTGTGCAATAATCTTTGAGAATTCTCTCAAGCCTAGAGAGCTCCCTTCTCCAAGAACGTTCCCAAGAACGGTGAACAATCCTCCTCCACCAGATCAAGGAGAACGCTTTGGAAGCAATTCCTAAGGTGATCAAGACTGACGATGCAAGCACAAGGATCTTCCGTGCTAGCACCCAGAGACTCCTTCGACAACGTCTGGAGATTCCTGGAATACACGTGGATCATTGGTAGAGGAAATCTACACTTGGTTTCTACAACGCAATGACGATGCACCAAAAATATGTCGCCAGACTCATCAATGAAAAAAATAATTCTTTGGAGGTAATTATTATTTAATTAAATTAATTATAAACAATATGTGTTGATTTGCTCTCTCACAGTTCCGACACAATTCTTCTTTGTCTATTTATTTGACTCAATTATGTGGATCACGACATTCATCATCGTGAGATCTCATATTGATCATTGATTATGGAAAAAATAAAATTTGAGTACCGTCCATCGCACGCTCCCACTGCACCCGAAACCTACACAGTGGATATCTTAGCCGAGTGTGTTCACTGCCATTTCACTGTGGAAGATGTGAGTTGGATATGCATACAGAGGTTCCCATGTGCGTTCAGTCCAAAATTTAGATACATAGGGGAAATCGTTTATTAGTTGTGACATGATTGTTGGGTGAGAATGCTTTCAGATAATGAAGAACCCTCTGTGATTGAACCTAGGACTATCCACTTCACCCTAACCTTTGTTTTCATTTCAAAAAATTAAAAAATCAAACAAATCACCCCCACATTTCTTCCTGATTTCAAAATTAAGAAAACAAAACAAAAACAAACATAAGTATTAGGGTAATGAGTCTCCAAAGCCAAGCTCCTTGAGAGACAATCTTGGTCATCCACTAGGATATATTTCAGCTTTTACAATTTTTGTTGAATGTAAGGCCCATAATAGCCTTTGCATTAGCCAATTTGGTACTTTTAAATGAAACTCTTATGAAATATGTGAGACCATTAATTATGCACCTTATTGTATGATTTTGTGGATTGTGACCCCTGAGGGGGGATATTGTATTATGTTATGATTCTTATGAAGGCGTTGGAGGTGAGGTGAGATTTATGATATGCTTTTATATTACTCATGTGATTATTTGGTTGCTCTCCTCCCATTGGCTACTTTCAAGGGAGCACTGGGCATTGAGAGAGAGGTCTATACTTCTATGATAGTTCAGTCCACATGATGTCTAGTGTCCCCAAGAGTGAAATAGTCTAGGATAGGGGTGTGACCTTGAGGAAGCTTGTGTGAGTTGAATCGAGTGTCTTGTGTTGGTTTGAACGCAACATAGGTCGGTAGTTGGTCTTGTGTATTTGGTAAAGTCTAATACCGTCTTACCTTAGGACCTAGTGTGTATTTGGTAAAGTCTAAGACCATCTTACCTTAGGACCTAGTGTGTTTCCCATGATACTTATAATGACTCATGCCTTTTACACCTATTATTACATGTTTTTAAACATGAATATCCAATAAGTACAATCCCAAAGATCGCAAGGTCTAGTATCTTTGGAAGAGTAGGTTCATGATACATCAAAAGGACACTAGAACATGACATCCTTATTTCATTCTCCATAATGATATCCTAAATCTATTTGAGCTCTTAAAAATGCATAGGATAACCCGAGACATATAAAATAAAGAGGTGAGCTAAAAAACCTAAAAAGGAATAAACATGATAAAGAAACATAATGCGTGAGTCAAATTTATAACATGTTATCATAAAATAGAAGGCTCATAAGTAATCACATGGAAAAATAACATAAAGAACATGGTATGATAACATCATAGTCCCATAATGGATTAGGTTCAATCCCTGATCACATACATGATGCCTCATGAGACTAAAATTTTACCCAATGTATTGGAGCGCTATTTTGGCGCACTCATCATAACATGTTCATGATTTATGTGTTCCATGAAAAGATATCAATCATGACACATAAACATAAAAATTATCCATGGAAACAAATGGGTTGCATAATCTGGTCTCATGTTGTAATCAAAGGAGTTTCATAAAGAATACATTTGATAAATGAACTTAAGACATGTATTACCCCGTCAGAGGAAGTGAGAATAAGCTATAAATATATGTGAGATACATATATACAGAATTTAGAAGCAAACCATAACTTTAAAGAGAGATATATGGTGAGTTAGAGAAAGAATGGTCATAACCCGAAGAAAATGGTGGTTTAGAGAGATCCCTTACTTCGAGTTTGATTCATTATGTGCGTTCTTTATCTTCATGAATAATAAACTTATGTTAATTATTACTTGATTAAGAAAATTTTCAAGATTATTATTCCTTTCATTTTATCTATTATCATGCTATATTCAATTATTTAATCATTTAGGTTCAAGTCAGATGTTTTGATGATGTTCAGCTCGTAGGTCCAAAATCACTTTGGAAAGTTGACTAAGGTCAAAAAGATTATTATTTCATCATTTTCAGAATAATAATAATGAAATAATTATCATTTTTATACATCAATTATATCTTTAAAACCAATCATGAAGTATGGTTATGAAAAATGAACTATGTTACAATCATGAAGATGGTAGGTCGTACGTATGTATAAGTAACGTTTCCATTTTTTAATGATCATGATGGAAAGAAGGTAAGTGTTATTTATATTTTTATAATTATCATTATATAATAAATATAATATTATTTCTTTAAATGCATTTACATACACCATCCTTGTGATGTGGTAACAAAAAATTATTCGCATCGCTTCGCGAGGCGGTAGTCCGCGGTATACACGAACGACGTTATCATTTTTCAATGGATGGAAAGGTAAGAAAGTATATGATATATTAAATTTTTATAATAATTAATATGTCATGAATATCATATATAAACATTAAATCCATCATCATGAATATATGTGAGGGACGATGATGGAAAACGAACTACACTGGTATGTGAGGCAATAGTTTGTTGTACACATAGATGATGGTTTTGTTTCTCATTTGATGGGAAGAGGAGATGAATGTAGGTTATTCCATTAATATAATAACATCTCAGTATATGAGAGATACTGATTTTATTATATCATCATGGTTGGATATGTTTTGAAGGAGGTATAAGAAGAAATAAAACAAAGATGCTTGGTTAAGAACGATACTTCTTCTTAAGACAATCTCTTTAGAATTATACCTAAATCCTCTATAGATTGTATTTTTGATCAAAACAAGGACTCTGAGATATGGATAAAGAAGTAATGAAGGTATTTGGGTAGGTATTGACCGAACCATAAGCCTTTAGAAGTGTAAATAGGAGAGGGGGTGACCTTTTATAAGTGGAGGAGATGACACACTTGAAATTTTTGAAAAGAAAAGGTTATACCCGCATTTTACACACGCTACAAGGCTCCAAATTGGCTCATTCTAGAAACTTAGATAATATAAGGTCTAAATATGGTTAGAAAATAGGTTATAGACAAGTTTTTAGGTCATTTTATCCCTTATATTTTTAGTTTAACTTTCAATAAATCCGTTTTAACCATAATCAGAGTAATTATTTTTTACTATTTTTACTATTCATTATGATAAAAAATTAAGTCAGACTTATTATATAATATTAATTATGTTTATTACAAATATTAAATACATTTTTCTAAATTCAATTCACATAATTTGTAGAATTTAATTTAAAATTAAGCCCACAGACGCGATGAAAAAATAGTTTTCCAAAGAATTTTTTTATGTATAAAAGGTTTTTATATCAAAATTCAACATTAAAACAATTATAATGAACTAAATTGGATTAATTATAACATAATTGAACTAATTTTACTTTTAAACCACTTTAAAATAAAATAAAACTTTGGAAATGATTTAAACAAAAAGATAGTTTTCAATAAAAACCATCATTTTCACTATTCATTAAAAAATTAAACTTTTTAGAAAAATCTAAAAATTCATCCTCACTAAATTTTAACATGTTCAAAAAATGAAGCTAATTTTTTCAATTAAAATTTCTAAGTGACATTTTTTTATTATTTGTTAACAAAAAACAATAAAAATTGTTTTTTGAGAAAAATTTATTTTTGAAGCATATAAAGACTTTACTAAAAATTAAGTACTTATTTATCAATATATTTTCTTTATCCTTTATACTTAATTTTTAAAATGTGGTTATTTTTATTCATACCATCAAATTTAATGGTTAAGTTATAATTTTTTTTTAAATAATAATATTAATAGTATATTGAGGTTTTTTAAAACTCATTGTTTCATGTCACATATACTATAAAAAATAGATTTATTTTAAAAAAAACTCAGCG
The DNA here is from genome assembly GCA_963277665.1 of Viscum album. Taxonomy (NCBI): domain Eukaryota; kingdom Viridiplantae; phylum Streptophyta; class Magnoliopsida; order Santalales; family Viscaceae; genus Viscum; species Viscum album. The sequence continues at coordinate 1,291,296,127 of OY728132.1, read as the reverse complement.
TGTTACATTCTTTCCCTCTTAAATAATTTCACCCTCTAAATTTCATATTACAGATCAAGGTGAAAACAGGAGAGGGTACTTCTATTTCATTGATTCCTCTAGTTCCTAGGTTTTCTTTTTGAATTTATGGTTCTACTAGAGCACTTTGATTGGGTGCGTCATCTTATTGTGTAAAACTTTATATCTATAGTTAAAAATCTTCACTAGATTCTCCTCATAAGAGATATCATTTTCTAGATCTACTAACTTTGAATTCAGTGCATGTGAGAGATCAACTATGTACTTCCTCAAGAGAGATACATAAAATACATCATATACTTGAGAAATGGTTGGTGGGAGTGCTATTTGATAAGTCATAGTTCCGATGCGATCGAGAATATCAAAGGGTTAGATGTACTTAGGAATTAACTTTCCCTTCTTCACAAATCTCATGACTCTCTTCCATGGAGATATGTAGAGAAACACTTTATCCCTTACCTCAAAATCCAGATCTCGTAGGTGTTTATCAGCATAGCTATTCTACAAACTCTGAGCAATCCTGATGTGTTACTAAATGGTCTTGACCTTTTCTACCACCTCCTCAACCATTTTAGGTCCCAATAGCTTGCATTGACCAACTTCATCACAACATGAAGGTGTTATACATCTCTTCCCATAAAGGGCTTCATATGAAGTCATTTGAGTGATTGAGTGGAAGCTATTATTGTACAAGAACTCAACCATAGGAAGTTGTTGATCTCATCCTCCTTCAAAATCCCTCGAACATGCTCTCAACATGTCTTCTAATGTTTTAATATTCCACTTCTATTGACTATTATTTTGAGGGTGATAAACCATACTAAATTGAAATTCAGTATTTAGAGCATGTTGGAGGCTCTTTCGAAACTTGGAGGTAAATCTTGGATCTTGGTCATATACAATCGATAATGGTGTTTGATTAGCCACTAAATGAGGCTAATATTCATTGTTAATATACATAATTTTCATGTTCTTTGTTATTCATAAACACCATTTTAGTGCATTTTACACTTTGAACATCATTTCACATTATGATTGTAATACCTTCTTAAAATGCACTATTATGTGGTACATTTTTGAACATCATTTAAAGTACCCAATGATTCATCTGATTGTAAGGAATTGAATTTTACATATTTTAATTTGATATTTTTGGAAATTGATCTACACTTAAATATGAACATGTTTGATTCAGGGATCAATGGAGAATTCATGGAGGATGATGGAGATATTTGGCAATGAAAGGAATCAATTCTGGAGAAGGCAGATTGGACACCAGCCCACTGATGAGACTGTGGGGCCCAACATACAGGCCCAATTAATCCCAAATTTCGTGGGATGATAGAAGACATATACAGGAACAAATCACTCTTCAGGAGTTAATGCTAATTCGGCCTCCATGTTGGTCATTTAGGCGGCCCAAGTTAGAGATAAAATTCTGGGCCAGATTCTGCGGCCCAGAAAAACAGTCCACCATTTTGACCATATCTCGGAATAAACAACTCCAAATGGGCCCAAATTTTACAGGCGGTTAGCAGACATCCGGAGCTCCATTTTCTTCTTCTATGGCCCACCCTGATTCGGCCATCTAGAAGGTCATCCAAACGCGTCTGTTCGGTGGATGAAATCTGGCTGCCACCTCGGGTCAAATGTGGAAAATTCCAAATTCCACAAACTTTCCACCACCCTAGGCCTACCATACTCAAGTGGGATGACTTGTACTGTTGAAGGCTCGACCCAAGGCTCCCAAAATGCCTATTTAAGGCAGTGGTGGTGAAGGAGTTGAAGATCTGGGGATGCTTTTGTTCAATTGTGATGTTATGCTGCATTTTTGTTGCCTCAATTTTGTCTTTCACATGTAAGTTGTTCAATTCACTTTAGTTTCTTAATAAAAGTTCTTCTTCTACTCTTATTATGTTGTTCTTAATATCACTTTGATACCGTTGGATTAAGGTGTGAATTTATTCACACCAACCCTTGTGAAATTATTCACACAACGGTGGAGTGATCATTTTTATTTTTGTTGTTTTCTTTACTTCTCCATTTCCTCCCTTATGAGTCTACTTTCCGCTTCCATTGAAACCATGGGATCAATGGAGGGCTAACCCACTTATGGGTTGATCCAAGGGAGTAGCAAGGGGCTGGATTGGATGTTATTTATCACCTAATTAATGTATAATCACTTCTTTAATTGGGATTTTTATTTGATGATTTTTAAACTCCATCATCCTTGTTGAATTTAACGCCACACACTTCAAGTACTAATACGATCCTTTACCTTGAAGTGCTCAAAACTTTGATCCTTCAAGTGTATAGGTGATTAGTATTAGAGGGTTTAGGCATTAAACCATTAAGTGATGATGTTGTTTTATCTCCTTAAATGAACCCATCTCAAATTTAAGAAATTGAAATCATTAAAAAGAAAATACGTCCAATCCACCCTGAGTGATAACCTAGGATCAACTCATTCTTTTAAATTGAATCCACTTAAATATTTTAGATATCTTTAAAACCCATCCAAAATCAATCCAAGTTGGCCACTTCATAGCCAAAAATCCATCCCTTAGTTTGTGTATCTTAGGTATCTTCTTAGGTCTCTGTGGAATCGACAACCCAAGCTACACTACAAGGATCGTTCTACCATTCTTCTCTTGGGTAAATTTGGGCGTGAACCAAATTTTGGCGCCGTTGCCGGGGACCAAGTAAGTACCTTAGATAAAAAAAAACCTTCTTTCCTCACCTCCATTCTTCTACTCTCACCCAAGATCTCTTATCTTGTCCCTTTCTCGCTTTTTTTTTGGCGCATGTCCGCCTACACCCGCGATTTCTCAAACAGACTAGTTAGGGTGGAAAGTCCTAGGATAGGGGAGTCAAGTGCACCTAAGGGATTGTTTAAATCAGATTCAAATATTCTTGAAATCCCAAAGTCAGAACTTGAAACAAGTCCAATGGAGGGTCATCCACAAAATCAAATTGTAAACCCTGGGGGGAATCAAATGGGAAACCAAAACCAAGAAGCTCCAAACTTAGGGAATGTAGTTGATCAAACCATGAACGACTACCTCACTCCAGCTTGGATCAATGCCCCCTCATGCATTAGACACAATTCCATAGGAGACACCAACTACATATTCAAACCCCATGTCCTAAACCACCTTCCAACCTTTCATGGGATGGAGTCAGAAATGCCATACCTTCATGTCAAAGAGTTCAACGACATTGTTGAAACCATGTGTCCCCCACATCAACTAGAATCCGCTAAGATGAGGCTATTTCCTTTTTCATTAAAGGATCGAGCTAAAAATTGGCTAAACAACTTGAGACCTGCATCAATCCACTCTTGGGACCAACTGCAAAGAGAATTCTACAAAAAATATTTCCCTCATCACAAAACAATTGCACTTAAAAAGAGCATCCAAAACTTTTTTGAAAAAGAGGGAGAGTCATTTTATGAAACATGGGAGAGGTTCAAAGACACCCTAAACATGGTTCCACACCATGGGTTTTCCATACCTGAACAAGTGAGAATTTTCTATGAAGGGTTGGGTCCGGGTAATAAACAATTCATTGACATGATGTGTAATGGAACTTTTAAAAACAAAGCCCCAAATGATGCTTACGAGTATCTGGAAAGTCTGGCTGAACAAAACCAAACTTGGGGAACTTCACCTTATTCTGAAAAGCCACAAAGAACCACTGGAATTCATACACTTAGAGAAGAGGAAAGCCTTAGGGATAAACTCGCAGCACTCTCTAGGAAGGTTGAAGAGATAGACCTTAGGAAAGTCCATGAAATCCAAAATGTAGACCTTGTTTGCACAATTTGTGACAAACATGACCATAAAACAGACAACTGCCCAACCATTCCATCCATCAAGGATGTTCTTCTAGGAGGACCCCCAGCGGAAGTCAATGCCCTAAACTTTCAAAAGCCCCAATACCAAAACACCTTCAATCCAAGGTACAATGACCACCCAGGATTCCACTGGAAAGATAACCAACAACCTAGCCAACCACAGGGACAAAATCCTTACCCCCATCAGAACTACCAAAACCATAACCAGTTCCAAACCCAACCTATCCAATACCAACAACCACCGGTCCATTTTCAACAAACCATCCCACCTCCAAAATATCCCCCTGGGATAAACCAACCTACTCAAGCACCAACCCAAACTGTTCCACAAAGCCTACTAGAACAACTGTGCAAACAAATGGAGAGGATGAACTCGGAGGTATCTTCCCTAAAACAAGAACTTCAAACCATCAAAACAGGAAAGGCACCCATGCCTACCCAAGCCATTCCACAACAAACAACAAGGGGAGAGTCAAGTTGCACTCAATCAAATCATGAACAATTGAAAGCAGTGACAGTCTTAAGAAGTGGGAAATCAATTGAAAAACCTGAACAAACCATTTCAGAACTATTAAAAGATTCAACATCACTTCAAAATGATGAAGAACAACCCACAGATTCTAAAAAAACCAATGAGAATGAGAAGGAACCACAACCACACCAAACACTCAAACAACCTGCTCCCTTCCCTCAACGCATGAGGGAGAAATCCAAGCCTGAACTGAGTGAAACCTTGAGAGAAATCTTCTCTCAAGTCAAGATGAACATTCCACTCCTCGATGCAATACAAACCATACCAGCCTACTCAAAGTACCTTAAGGACTTGTGCACTTTTAAAAGGAAATTTTCACATAAAAACCAAGTCCTTTTGGCTGCTAATGTGAGTACCACCATTCAAGGTACAATTCCTCCTAAGTTGAAAGACCCAGGTTGCCCTTACATCAATGTTGAACTAGGAGAAAGCAAAGTTGTCAAAGCCTTGTGTGACCTAGGTGCTAGTGTCAATCTCATCCCATATGCTGTGTACTGCCAATTAGGCCTAGAAGAACTCCAACCCACATCTGTCACGCTTCAACTTGCTGATCGTAGCATTAGGGTTCCAAAGGGGATTTTAAAGGATGTTCTAGTAAAGGTTGAAAACTTCATCTACCCTGCTGACTTCATTGTCCTTGACAATCATCCAAGCTTAGGTCCTAGGGAGCAAACCCCAATCATCCTTGGTCGTCCTTTCCTTGCAACAATCAACTCTGTTATCCGAGTCCAAAATGGGAACATGACCATCACCTTTGGGAACATGAGTCTAGACTTGAACATCTATAATGCAAGCTCACAAATAGGGGATGACGAGGATATTCATGAAGTAAACATGATAGGAAGCATTGATAATGAATCCATGGAACATCAAGGAATATTTGATGAATGTTTAAGTCAGAATGAGATTGATTTCCTTTGTTCACATGAAGGAAGTTTATCTCCTTGGCTCGGATCATTTTCAAATTGCTCCTATAATGATGTCTTAGGACCAACAATCAGTGAAACCTTTCAGGAAAACACATTCATGGAGACAACTCAAACTCCCTTCCCTAACCCAGGTCAATACAATCTTGTGGCTGAAACTTATACACATGGGGAATCAATTCAATCTGAAAATCTAGGAAACAAATTTGATCTTGATCCAATGCCCCAATATTCTGCTGAAATTCTGAACCAACCAGATCTTGAATTGAAGGAACTTCCTACTTCCCTCAAGTATGCCTTCCTAGGGGAAAATCAAACACATCCTATAGTCATATCTTCTTCTCTTGAAGCCAATCAGGAGGGGATGCTTCTAGATGTCCTTAGGAAACACAAGAAAGCCATTGGTTGGACCCTGTCTGATATTCCTGGGATTAGCCCACTTATTGGAACTCATAGGATTACTCTTGAATCTGAATCCAAACCATGTCGTCAACCTCAGAGGAGACTCAATCCAAATCTTATGGATGTGGTAAGGAAAGAACTTCTTAAGTTGTTGAAAGCTGGTATCATCTACCCCATAGCTGAGAGTGAGTGGGTAAGCCCAATTCAAGTTGTCCCAAAGAAAGCTGGAATCACTGTGATCACTAATAAGGATGGGGAAATTCTTCCAACTAGGGTGAGTAGTGGCTGGAGAGTCTGTATTGACTATAGGAATCTCAACTCTTGTACCAAGAAGGACCATTTTCCCTTGCCCTTTATTGATCAAGTACTCGAGCGAGTGGCGGGTCATCAATTCTATTGCTTCCTAGATGGGTACTCAGGTTACAATCAAATCGAGGTCTCCTTGGAGGATCAAGGGAAGACAACCTTCACCTGTCCATTCAGCACCTTTGCCTTCAAACGCATGCCGTTCGGGTTATGCAATGCCCCTGGAACCTTCCAGCGGTGCATGATGGGAATCTTCTCAGATATGGTAGGGGATTTTCTAGAGGTCTTCATGGATGACTTCTCTGTCTTTGGGGATACATTTGAGGGATGTCTTAGGAATGTGGAGAGAGTTTTGTCAAGATGTGAAGAAAAGAATCTGGTCCTAAACTGGGAAAAATGCCATTTCATGGTAAAAGAGGGGTTAGTCCTTGGCCATATAGTCTCGGGTAGGGGAATTGAAGTTGATAAAGCAAAGGTTGACATCATTCGTCACCTTCCATCACCCAGAACTGTTAAGGAAGTGAGGTCCTTCTTAGGACATGCTGGTTTCTATAGAAGATTCATTAAGGACTTTAGTTCAATCTCTCGCCCTCTTTGTGCTCTCCTAGTAAAGGATGCTCCATTTGTTTGGACAGAAAGCTGTGAGGGTTCATTTTCAACCCTTAAATCCGCTCTCACCTCTCCTCCCATTATGAAATCTCCAAAATGGGACCTTCCTTTCGAACTCATGTGTGATGCCAGTGACTTTGCTGTAGGAGCTGTGTTAGGACAACGGTGTGATAAAACTCCATATGTCATTTCTTATGCAAGCAAATCCTTAAATGATGCCCAAATAAATTACACCACCACTGAAAAGGAGTTACTTGCTGTTGTGTTTGCCTTAGAGAAATTCAGGTCCTACCTCTTAGGATCACCCATCATTGTATTCACCGACCATTCAGCTCTAAAATATCTCTTCCAAAAACAAGATGCCAAGGCTAGATTGATTAGGTGGGTCCTTCTTCTTCAAGAGTTCGATTTAATCATTAAGGATAAAAAAGGTGTCGAGAATGTTGTAGCTGATCACCTCTCTAGGTTGGAATTCAAGGACAAATCACATCACCTTTCTGTGTCTGACTCATTTCCCGATGAGAACCTCTATTCTGTGAGTGATTTCCCTTGGTATGCTGACATAGCCAACTTCTTAGTTTCAGGGGTCATTCCAAAATTCTTAAGGACCCAAGCTAGAAGAAAATTTCTTTCTGATGTCAAGCATTATGTGTTTGATGATCCATACCTATATAAGTTCTGTCCTGACCTAGTCATTAGGAGGTGTGTGCCAGAATCCGAACAAGAGTCCATCCTTAAATTCTGTCACAGTGAGGCATGTGGAGGTCACTTTTCCTCTAAGAAAACATCTGCTAAGATTCTTCAATGTGGTCTTTTCTGGCCCACCCTTTCAAGGGACTCCTACACATATTATCAAAGCTGTCCTAGGTGTCAACAAGTAGGGTCCATCACAAAAAGGAATCAAATGCCTCTCACTCCAATATTAGTGGTTGAAATCTTTGACTGTTGGGGAATTGATTTCATGGGTCCCTTCCCAAACTCTAGGGGATATCTTTACATTCTCTTGGCTGTCGATTATGTCTCAAAATGGGTTGAGGCCATTCCTACAAAATCCAATGACCATCAAACTGTGATTAGATTCCTTAAAGAAAACATCTTCTCTAGATTTGGGATTCCTAGGGCTATCATTAGTGATCGTGGAACTCATTTCTGCAATCGCCCATTCTCATCGCTCATGGAGAAGTATGGAATTTCTCACAAAGTGTCCACCGCTTACCACCCACAAACCAATGGTCAAGCTGAGTTAGCCAATCGAGAAATCAAACAAATTCTTGAGAAAACTGTTAATCCATCTAGGAAAGATTGGTCGAGCAAGCTCTTAGATGCTCTTTGGGCATATCGAACAGCATTTAAAACTATCCTAGAAATGTCCCCATATAGGTTGGTTTATGGTAAAGCATGCCATTTGCCAGTGGAGATTGAGCATAAGGCCTTTTGGGCAATCAAAAAAATGAACTTTGACATTTCTTTGGCCGGAATAAAGAGGAAATTGGATCTAAACGAGCTTGAGGAACTTAGGATGGAGGCTTATGAAAATTCAAGGATCAATAAAGCTAGAGTTCAAGCCTACCAGTCTAGGAATCTTAAAACTAAACACATTGAACCAGGGAAACCTGTGCTTTTGTATAGTTCTAAACTTCATTTGCACCCGGGAAAGTTGAGGTCTAGATGGTCCGGTCCATACATAGTGCATAAGGTGTACCCCCATGGGGCTGTTGAAATTCAAGATCCCACCAATGGTCAAATATTTAAAGTTAATGGTCATAGAGTCAAACCATTCATAGAACCATTCCAAAAACATGAAGTTGATGAAGATCTGAGTGAACCTACCTTTGATGAAAAAAAACAACAATTAATCAATAAGGGGTTTAAGTCGAGCTAACGACGTTAAACAAAGCGCTGCACGGGAGGCAACCCGTGGTTTTTATGTTTCTAATATTTCTGAATCATCTTTATTTTTCAAATAAGATTACTTAATCATTTTTATATTTAAAAATAAAAATAAAAATAGACTCTTGACCTGTTCTTCTATTATGAGTATGGATGGGTACGAAAGAGGAGCACCATATTCATCCGTGTCACGTGGTGTGATCCTTGAGTAATACCTTACCCAGAAATTTAAAAAGAAGACAATGTATCATCAGTTTATTTTGTTTTTATTATTCAATGGGTTAAAAAAAAATATAATAATACAAAAAAAAAAAAAAGTCCACGCCATAGGCCGTGGGGCAAACCCCGTCACAACCGGCGAAGCCGCGGGGACTCGAACCCGGGACCGAAGGGAGACAGGGGCGCGCGCTTACCACTGACCTGCGGCTTCTTGTGCTACCTTATTCTATAATTTTTATATATATTCTTATATTTTACTTCCTTTATTATATAAATATATATATATATATTGTTTGTTTTGTTTGTTTTGTTTTTTTTTCTTTTTCCACTAGGGAACTTTGCAAGAGACATGGATATCAAAGGAACAAATTCAAGCTGCAAGAACTTCCAACTTCAACCACCAGGTGACTTCATTCCATAACCCTCATTTTCAATTTCATTTTTGAACTTTAATTCTCTACCTCTACCCCCTTATACATTTTCTTTTCTTTAAACACTGGGGACAATGTTGTTTTAAGTTGGGGGGGAGATAAAATAAAAAAAAATGCTTTTGTGTCAAAAACAAAAATTGAATGATTTGAAAAAAAAGTAAATGGAAGGAAAAATTCCTTTAACTTCGAACATGGTAATACACATTGCACACTTTGAAACTGAATATCAAATAATTTAGCATGCCCTGATTCTGATTTTAATCCTTGTATAATTTCATGAGCATAGATTTTGGAAAGTGTGGCTGTCCAATGTGATATGTCATCATTTATATTTTCATCCAAATAAAAAAAAATGCCACAATGCACGTCCTCTAGACTGTGGGGTACTAATTTGAATTTTTGGGGTCCCATAATAAATAGCATAGGATGGTTTTATTTTTATGAATAATATGAGTACTCAAAAAAAAAATATATTAAAAATAAAAAATAAAAATTTGCGTGTAGAGCAATGGATTGATAAAATGCGAGGCTTTCGGCACTTGGGGATCGTGACTCCAGAGTTGTCTAGCCCTGAGTTTTTCAATCTATCTCTATTTATGGTAATATGACTTTGTTTTTGATTAAGTTAACTCGAGACGATGCCCGAGTATGTGGGCTTCACTTGGTGCCCTAAGGCCTTTGAGTCTGGGAGTCATCGGCAAAGTCTTGCTACATGGGTTAATTTGATTAATTGCAATCTCAATTACTATAGCAATATTGCAAAAAAAAATCAAAAAAAAAATAGGGATGAAGAATGCTCATATTAGGATTAAATGTGATTCCACCTAGCGCTTCCATGATTTCCCCCTTGAATGAAAATGAACCCCATATCTATTGTGATTCACAACACATCATTACACCTAATTGAGTTGGATGAAGTATGATGATGGATTTGATCAAAGGAATGGGCTTGGGATTGGGATCTGCTTATGAAACTATCTCGTATTAAAATATTTTGATGGGTTTCATGATTGTTTGGTATAAGGTTTTTTGGTGATCATTGTGTATTAAAATGTTTTTGGAAAAGGGAATTCGAATTTCATTTTTGTTGAGATATATTTTGCTCGGGACTAGCAAAACTCAAGTTGGGGGGTGTGATTAGCCACTAAATGAGGCTAATATTAATTGTTAATATACATAATTTTCATGTTATTTGTTATTCATAAACACCATTTTAGTGCATTTTACACTTTGAACATCATTTCACATTATGATTGTAATACCTTCTTAAAATGCACTATTATGTGGTACATTTTTGAACATCATTTAAAGTACCCAATGATTCATCTGATTGTAAGGAATTTAATTTTACATATTTTAATTTGATATTTTTGTAAATTGATCTACACTTAAATATGAACATGTTTGATTCAGGGATCAATGGAGAATTCATGGAGGATGATGGAGATATTTGGCAATGAAAGGAAGCAATTCTGGAGAAGGCAGATTGGACACCAGCCCACTGATGAGACTGTGGGGCCCAACATACAGGCCCAATTAATCCCAAATTTCGTGGGATGATAGAAGACATGTACAGGAGCAAATCACTCTTCAGGAGTTAATGCTAATTCGGCCTCCATGTTGGTCATTTAGGCGGCCAAAGTTAGAGATAAAATTCTGGGCCAGATTCTGCGGCCCAGAAAAACAGTCCACCATTTTGATCATATCTCTAAATACACAACTCCAAATGGGCCCAAATTTTACAGGCGGTTAGAAGACATCCGGAGCTCCATTTTCTTCTTCTATGGCCCACCCTGATTCGGCCATCTAGAAGGTCATCCAAACGCGTATGTTCGGTGGATGAAATCTGGCTGCCACCTCGGGTCAAATGTGGAAAATTCCAAATTCCACAAACTTTCCACCACCCTAGGCCTACCATACTCAAGTGGGATGACTTGTACTGTTGAAGGCTCGACCCAAGGCTCCCAAAATGCCTATTTAAGGAATTGGTGGTGAAGGAGTTGAAGATCTGGGGATGCTTTTGTTCAATTGTGATGTTATGCTGCATTTTTGTTGCCTCAATTTTGTCTTTCACATGTAAGTTGTTCAATTCACTTTAGTTTCTTAATAAAAGTTCTTCTTCTACTCTCATTATGTTGTTCTTAATATCACTTTGATACCGTTGGATTAAGGTGTGAATTTATTCACACCAACCCTTGTGAAATTATTCACACAACGGTGGAGTGATCATTTTATTTTTGTTGTTTTCTTTACTTCTCCATTTCCTCCCTTATGAGTCTACTTTCCGCTTCCATTGAAACCATGGGATCAATGGAGGGCTAACCCACTTATGGGTTGATCCAAGGGAGTAGCAAGGGGCTGGATTGGATGTTATTTATCACCTAATTAATGTATAATCACTTCTTTAATTGGGATTTTTATTTGATGATTTTTAAACTCCATCATCCTTGTTGAATTTAACGCCACACACTTCAAGTACTAATACGATCCTTTACCTTGAAGTGCTCAAAACTTTGATCCTTCAAGTGTATAGGTGATTAGTATTAGAGGGTTTAGGAATTAAACCAGTAAGTGATGATGTTGTTTTATCTCCTTAAATGAACCCATCTCAAATTTAAGAAATTGAAATCATTAAAAAGAAAATACGTCCAATCCACCCTGAGTGATAACCTAGGATCAACTCATTCTTTTAAATTGAATCCACTTAAATATTTTAGATATCTTTAAAACCCATCAAAAATCAATCCAAGTTGGCCACTTCATAGCCAAAAATCCATCCCTTAGTTTGTGTATCTTAGGTATCTTCTTAGGTCTCTGTGGAATCGACAACCCAAGCTACACTACAAGGACCGTTCTACCCTTCTTCTCTTGGGTAAATTTGGGCGTGAACCAGTGTTCCATGAAACCTCACCACCTCTATGATGTATATAATTTCAAGTTGATCAAGTGAGAGTCCCCTCGAATTGAAATGGAGTGAATAGTATTTATAAGACAATCCACTACAATCTATATGACATTGTTTTCTCTTGATATCTTTGGAATAACAGTGACAAAGTCTATGGTGATGTTTCCCATTTCCATATAGGTATGGGTAGTGGTTTCATCATCCTCTTAGATGTTTTCATTTCAGCCTTCACTTGTTGACATATCAACACTTTGATGTATATTCCATGATCTCCTTCTTCATATTGTCCCACCAAGAGTGCTCCTAGAGATCTCGATACATTTTCATGCTCCTTGGATGGATAGAGAAGGCCAATCTATGTGAATCATTCAACAACTCTTTCTTTATCTCCAAATTCGATGGTGTATATAGCCGTGACCCAAATTTTACAACCCCTTCTTCCTCAAATTTGAAATCCAAAAATTTCTATTTTCTTATAGCTTTCACTTTCTTCTGAATTCTGGCACCATCTCTTTGAGCATCCTTTAACTTCTCTAGAAGGGATGGTTGAGCAATCATTTGAGAAATAAATTATTATTTTCCTTCCTTCATGATTCCCATCTCCATCCTTTATAAGTCAAATAAGTTTGGATCATTCTTAATTCTCATCATTGATAAGATTGTCAGATCCTTTCCACTTAGAGCATCTTTCACTTTGTTATCTTTCCCAGGATGATAGTGGATTGAAAAATCATAGTCCTTGATCAAATCTAACCAACTTTTTTGGATCATATTAAGCTTCTTTTATGTGAATATATATTTGAGGCTCTTATGGTCTGTATATATTTCACACTTCTCCCCCGAGATATAATGTCATCATATTTTCAACTCAAAGATCACTACAACCAACTCCAGATTATGCATGGGATAAATCTGCTCATAAACTTTCAACTACCTTGAGACGTAGGCTATTACTTTATCATTATTCATTAGTATACAACCCAAACCATTTTTTGAAGAATTTTTGTAAACCACAAAAGTTCCCCACTTGAGGGAAGTGTAAGTAATAATGTAGTGATAAGTCTATTTTTCAACTCCTTAAAGCTTTCTTCACATTCACTTGTCAATGAAAACTTCACTCCCCTCCGAGTCAGCTTGGTTAGCGAGTTTGACAATCATGATAAGTTTTTTACAAATCATTGGTAATACCCAGCCAGTCCAAGGAAACTACAAATCTCCATTACAGATGATGGTATAGGCCAGTATTAAATTTCCTTTATCTTATAAGGGTCTACAGATATCCCTTTATTGGTGATAATATTCCCCAAGAATGACAGTTCCTTCATCCAGAACTCACATTTACTACACTTTGCATATAACTCCTCCTTTCTCAAAGCCTTTAGCACAATATTCAAATGCTCCTTGTTTTTGGATTAAATCAAAATATTATCTATAAAGACCACCACAAATTTGTCTAGGTAATCTATAAAGACTCTATTAATCAATTTTTTAAAGATTACTGGAGCATTAGTGAGTCTTAAAGGATTCACTATGAACTCATAGTATCCATACCTTGTTCGAAAGACAGTCTTGAGAATATATTTCTTCTTCATCTTTAATTGGTGATAACCCGGTCGAAGTCCAACTTAGAGAAATATTGGGTCTCACATAGTTAATCAAACAAGTTGTTTACCCATGGTAGAGGATACTTGTTCTTCATCATGATTTTTCTAAGTTTATAATAATCAATGCAGAGGTGCATTGACCCATTTTTCTTCTTGATGAAGAGGATTGACACACCCCATAGTGAAGCACTCAGACGTATAAAACCCTTTTCTAGATTCTCTTGTAACTACTTTTTCAGCTCTTCCAACTCAACAATGGCCACTTTATAAGGAGTCTTTGATACAGGAATAGATCCAAGAATTAGTTTGATTGGGAACTCAACTTCTTGGTCATGGGGAATACCAAAAAACTCCTAGAGGAATACATCAGTATAATTGTAACACCCCAAGTTTTTCTAAAAATAAATAGAAATGCATGAAACTTTGTTTTAAGTAGATATTTATAACTAGCATTTAAAACACAATTTTTCCACTTCTATGTATTTAATTTCAAGAAACTATCATCTATAATTGTGTTCAGTAAGTTATTTGGAGTCTGATGAAACCAACTTGTTTTTTTGTGAATAGTAAAATACCCTTATGAATAGTAATATAACCCTAATGAATAGTAAATTTTATTATTATTTTATTTTCTAAAGTCTTTAAAATAATAACATCTTGGTTAATTTTTCATCGTGATATAGAAGTAGTTATAGAATTAGAATTGTTAAATTTTGAATTAAGTATGCTTTTATTTAAAAATTAAATTAATAATATTTAGAAAATTATTTTCTAAAAATGGACTTCATTTTTTAATTCTACACATCAAAAAATGGTTAGGGTAAATTTTTGGGATTTTTCTGAAATCCTTGAATTTTCGATGAATAGTGAAATACGATAAAATATCGTATAATCAAATTATCAGTAAAATACACTATTTTATGACATCATAAGTGATGCAAGGACCCTTGGTTTGAACTCACATGACATTATTACTATTTTAGGTCACATGAACTAAGAATATTCATAATCTTGGGCAAAAATATTATAATAATGATTAAAATAATGAAAAATACCCCCTCTCTTCCACTATAAATACCATCCTCACTATCTTCTTCTTCCCACACCTATAAAGCCTTGATTCATGCCTAAGTTCTGCCCAATACTCCTCCCAAGGATCTTCCCCACTTCCTAGAGCTACTGGTCTCACCAAAAGACCAAAACCAAATCCCTTAAGAAGGATCTCAAGGAGAAGAGATCAAGAGGTAAACATCCTCTTTTATTTTCTTTATTTTCTTTCATTTTATGTTAATCTCTTAATTTCCTTTGGATTATTTTGAAATATTTAATTACATATCCCCATTACTATCCATATTATTTAAGAGTGTTGAGATATCCCTTTTCTCTCATCAAACTATTTTTATGAAATTTTAAGAGACGCCGTTAGGTTGCCGAATTTTCGTGAGAAATTTCTCAAGTTTTCTTTTATTTAAAGATTCATTTCTTTTCTTCTTCTCTCCTCATCTCCTCTTAACCAAGAGGCATTAAAGCTATAGAATCTTGTATATTCTGGATTTTATCATGTTCATGGGAAATTCATCATCAATCTTCTTCTTTTCCCCCACTTGTTCAAGGAATTAAAAACATTTTCCGTGATGTGTCGAATTACTGACATTGTGGACGATGTGATTTCAATTTGCTTTAATTCCTTCAATTCTGGTCATGAAACTATTTTTATGGTTGAACTAGGATATAATATATGTATTATGTCTCATCCATGGTTCTTGAATTCTTTTTTACACATGGTTTTAATTTATAAAACAAAATGAGGTCGTTATTATTAAAGAACCACTAAAATGATCTAAACGAACATCATTAATGTTTTAACTTATGAATCATCCTCATGTAAGAATTAAAAATGATAAATGGTATGATTTATGGTACTGGAAATATGTAAATACTAATCCATTCCAATTCTTGAGTTTCACTTCCAATCGACGATAACATCCATCATGAACCTTGGAAATCATGTAAAGAACTCACCCAAAAACAGTGCAAGGAGCAAAATACTAACAATTTAAGGGTGAAATGAGGTTATAAAATGATCATATAAGATGTTATAAACATGAAAATGTTTTATTAAAATACTAATAACACTTCTTTAACCATTATATAGGAAGTTTAAACAAGTTTTAAGTAAGATAAGCCTGAGGTAAGGAATTCTTAACCCGATTTCTATTCTTTTGGTTAACCTTCTAATTCGTTATTTATTTTGTAATAAAATTGTTTGAGTGGTGGGTTTTGTTTATAGTATGTTTAATTATGTGTATTTACAGTGTATATACATATTTCATCCACTCTATTAAGTCTTTATTCAATTACATGAATTCTGTAAGGGGATTTTCTTTTAAAAATCCTCTATTAAAATTCTGTTCTACCAAATTCAAAAATAATGTTTTTATGCTTTTATTCATGTTGTATTGTTATGTTCTGGTTATTGGGAATTATTTATGATTTAGTTTGGGACCTATATCTCCCTCAAATTTATTTGGTATGTGTAAGTTGTAGGATGATCGTATGGTTACTCCAAGTGTAGCTGTGATGGTTACACAAATAGTAAGGTAGTCGTGAGGGTTACAAATTATAAGATAGCCGAGAGGGTTAAAAGATTATGTAAGTAATGCCACAAGATACCTTTATGATTATATTTATGTTCTCAAGTTTTGTGTGGATCTTGTGTAAATATCATGTTACACAAAGTAAGTATATATATATGGGTGACAAGCATGTTTTTTTGAAAATGCTTTCATACGTTATGAGTATTCATGGTCTAATGCGCACTTTCCTTCTTTTTAATTCCTCACTAAGTTTTTGTGCTCATACAAAGTTTTTAAATGATTTCCAAAGGTTATAAGGATGTGTAATAAAGTGAATTAATCCATGTTAAATTTTTAATAATTGTCAAGGAGTCATGTTTATGTTTTAATGTTTTATATTTTGAAAAAAAATGGAAACTGTTTTTATGCTATTCACTCTGTAATAATGTGTAATGTTATGAATTTATTGTCCCAATTATATAAAGATATAAAATTTAAAAGATCCTCAATGTAAAAGGAATTTTTTTCTTAACTAAATTCAAGATTATGTATGTAATAAGTTCGGGTCCTTATAGTTGGTATCAGAGGATGGTTTAAATAACTTTAGGGGTTAGGGTGATGTTAATAGAATACCATAAATGATTTTAACTTTATGATTAATTTGAAATGTTATAGAATTTAAAGATTACCATGTTTCTTCATCTAAGATATGTTTTTTAGAATGGTTGTCTGCAGAAGGAACATGGATGCTGAAGAGGAGAGGCATCGACAGAATGACATCCTTCCAGATCTACAGCCTGAAATGGTAGGGATTGGAACCGAGCGGTTTGTGACAGTAATGGATTAGCTAATTTAGACAATAAATGGTGGTGGCATCCATGCAAGAGAACAACCATAGGTACCATAATGTAACATGACAATAGTGGAACATTTTATGAGACAACACCCTCCTACTTTCAATGGATCTTTTGACCCAGTAGCATTTGAAGGATGGATCAAAGCCCTTGAAAAGATATTCGATGTTATGGGATGTTCAAACAATCAAAAGGTAAGTCTTTCCATTTATTTTTTTGAAGGGGTAGATGATCAGTGATGGTTAATGGTAAGGAATATCAGGGGTAGGGAGGATTTTTATGCCTTGGAGTGAGATGAATTTAAAAGTCTTTTCCTTGAAAAATATTTTCCTAAGGTGGTGCGACTTAGGATGGAGAAGAAATTACTTGAATTAAAACAGAAGGAGGAAGATTCAGTGGATGTGTATGAATAAAACTTTACCCGACTGGTGAAGTATGCTCCAAATCTTATTCTGGATCTTGATAGAAAAATCAACCGCTTTTACTCAGGATTGAAGTCAAGGTATCGAAGGGCGTTGGCCTCCCGTGAGTTCAAAAGTTATGAGAAACTTGTCTGTTGTGCTGAGAGGGTAGAGATGGAGTTTGCTGATGATCATGTGCATTTTGGAAACAAGGAGAAGAAGAAGCCCAAATGGTAAGTGATGGGTAAGAATCAACTAAAAAAATCTGATGGTAAGAAAATCAAGTTTCCAGTTTGTGAAAAGTGTGGCAAGAAGCACTCTGGGGAATGTCTTAGGAAAACTGGAAAGTGTTTTAAATGTGGTAAGTTTGGATATATAGCCCAAGATTGTAATGAAAATGATCCAAAGACTAATCCTGATAATCAGACTGTAAAGTGTTTTAAATGTGGTGAGATGGGTCATTATGAAAATTCCTTCCTAAAGAGAGATCCGAATGATGCAAAGAATTCAGACTACAAGCAGAAAGGTGTAGTGAGATCCTTTGTGACTAGCTCAACAGATGTCAGGACATCCAATGAAGTTGTATCATGTACTTTGTTTTTTCACTCATATTTTTCTAAAGTTTTGTTTGATATGGGGTCTACACATTCCTTCATCTCTGATAAATTTTCTGGTAAATTGGAAATATCACCTCAACAAATGAAACCAGAACTTATTGTTAAAACACCAAGGGGAAATGTTATAGAAAAGAGGAATTATAAGAATCTTTCTATTGTGGTATGTGGAAAGAATTTACCTAAAAACCTTGTTGTTTTACCCTTAGTCGAGTTTGATGTTATTCTGGGAATAGATTGTCTTTCTATTTATCATGCAAAGATTGATTGTAGATCTAAAGAAGTTGTTTTTCAGAAAGAGTTTTTGTTTGTATACAAGAATGAACCAATACAATTGATAACATATCAGGAAGCTGAGAAACTATTGAAAGATGGAAATTAAAGTTATCTTTCTCATATTTTTGAAAACAAGGTAACTGTTCAGATTAATGATGTGCCAGTGGTAAATGAATACCTTGATGTTTTTATTGATGAGTTACCCAGTGTCATACATGATCGGGAAGTCGAATTCACAATCGACTTAGTTCCTGATGCTAAGACAATTTTAAAACCCCCATATCGTATGACTCAAATAAAACTTCTTAAATTGAAAAATCAGTTGCAAGATTTTCTTGACAAAGGCTTCATTCATTCTAGCACATCACCATGGGGTGATCCTGTTTTATTTGTTAAAAAGAAAGATGGTTCCATGAGACTTTGTCTTGATTATAGAGATTTTAATAACATCACTATTAAAAATAAGTATCCTTTGCCTCATATCGATGACTTGTTTGATCAAATCCAAGGAGATCAATACTTTTCAAAGATTGACTTGAGATCCGGATACCATCAGCTGAAGGTTAAGGAGGATGACATCCCGAAAACAGCCTTTCGTCACTACTACAAATATAGCCTTTATCAGCGCTGGAAAAGTGCATTAAAAGCGCTAAAAAAATCACTGTTAATCGAGGCGAAGATAGGGGGTTCCTTTTATCAGCGCTCAGAAAAGTGCTGATAAAGGTACCTTTTATCAGCGCTAAAAAAAGCACTGATAAAAGTCAAAATAAATAAAAAAAATAAAAAAAATTATATAATGCAGGGGGGAGATTTTAACAGCGCTGGACCCCCCCTTTATCAGCGCTAGGTGGACCCCCCGCCTTACACTCTCCCGCACGCTGCCCTTCTTGCGCATCCCCCACATGCAGGCACCTCCTTGCTTCCACCAGAACTCGAACCCGTGACCTCCCCCTTGCGCGCCTGCACCTTTACCACCAAGCCATTTTGTTTTTTTCTATTTAATGATATATATATTTATTTATATATATATAGTTATATTTATTCATATATTAATATAAATTCATATTAATATGAATATATTTAGTTATATTAATACACATATATATATATATTCATATATTAATATATATTAATATTTATTTATATATATATAGTTATATTTATTCGCATTATAATATAGATTCATATTAAGATAAATATATTTAGTTATATTAATACATATATATTTATTCATATATTAGTATATATATATATATTTATTTGTATATTAATTTATATTTATATTTATTTATTTATATATTTTTAGTTATAATTTTTTATCCATATATTTATTTGTATAATAATATATATTTATAATATTAGTTTTAAATACATTTATAAAATATGTTTTTTATGTGTGTTTATAAATAAATAAATAAATACATATATACATATATACAACACACACACAGACACACAGACACACACACACACACACATTTACGAATAAATACATATATATGTGTATTTGAAAAGCCATAAAATGTTAAAACGACCATAACTTCTAATACATAAGCCTTTTTCAACTCCACAACCAATAAAATTGAATAAAACGAAACAATATTCGATATGATATGTGGTATAGGCCTAAAGAACATCCAGATCAGAAGTTATACTTGTTTGAATGTTAACAAATCGGGGTATCCCGACTAAAAACTCAGGCTTCGATTTGATATGCTGTAGAGCTCAAACGGACACCCAAATCAAAAGTTATGGTTGTTTGAAGTTTGAGTTACATTTTCAACTTATTTCAGATCTTTTATTTTTTTTTTGAGTTTTTGTGTCTTCAAATTATTATTAAATGATTATTAATCGATGATAATTAGCAAATTTTTAATTAATAATATTTTTTAAAATATTTTAAAGCCATTTTCACTAATTTTCTTATATATTAAATGTAATATCTATTTATACGTGTCTAAAACATATTTAAAAAATATATATTATATTTATATCAATATAAATATACTTATATAACAATATTTTATTTTTTATGATTTTTTTTGAAACATAAAATTTATCAGCGGTGGGAAAAAACGCTGATAAAGGGTCACTTTTAACAGTTCTTTTTTTAGGGCTGATAAAGACCCCCCCTTTATCAGTGCTTTTTTTAGCGCTGATAAAGACCCCCTTTATCAATGCTTTTTTAGCACTGATAAAAGGGCAGCGCTTCCCTTTCCCGTTTTTGTAGTAGTGTGTACTAGATATGGGCATTATGAATTTGTTGTTATGCCGTTTAGATTAACTAATGCACCTACTATATTCATGAATCTTATGAATAGACTATTTCAGGAGTTCTTGGATAAGTTTGTGGTTGTGTTTATTGATGAAATTCTGGTATTTTCTAAAAATAAATAGGAGCATGAAAAACATCTAAGGGTTGTTTTACAAACCTTAAAAGAAAAGAAATTGTATGGAAAATTTAGAAAGTGTGATTTTTGGTTGCAACAGATTTCTTTTCTTGGGAACATTGTAAATAAGGATGGAATAATAGTTGATCTTGATAAAACAAAAGTGGCTGATGAATGGCCAATACCCACAAATGTTACAGAGATTCATAGTTTTCTTAGATTAGCAGGTTATTATCGATGTTTTTTAAGAAATTTTCTCAATTATCTAGACCGATAAATAAGTTAACATAGAAAGGGGTTAAATTTTTTTATACAGAAGAATGTGATGTTTTTTTTAGGCTATAAAGAAGATATTGGTGAATTCTCTAGTTTTGGCCTTACCTTCCCAAAATGGTGAGTTTTTCATCTACAGTGATGCTTCTTTGAAGGGACTTGGTTGTGTTTTGATGCAGAATGATCAGGTAATTGCCTATGATTCGAGAAAACTTAAACCCCATGAGCTAAATTATCTCACACATGATTTGGAATTGGAATCTGTGGTTTTTTATTTAAAAATTTAGAGGCATCATTTATATGAAATCAAATGTCAAATATATACTGACCATAAAATTATGAAGTATATATTCACTCAGAAGGAATTAAACATGAGGCAGAGAAGATGGCTTGAAATGATAAAGGATTATAATTGCACAATCAATTACCATCCTGGAAAAGCAAACAAATTGGCAGATGCCTTGAGTCGGAAACATCATGCATCATTAACCATGCTATGTTAGGAACATGATCCCTTGATTAATGATTTGATGAATTTTGGCTTAGAAGTTGTTGGTGCAGAGAATACATCTGTTTTGTTTCAGGTTTCAGTGTAGTCTTCATTGTCAGATAGAATTAAGAAAGCACAGAAGGAAGACCGTGAGCTACAGAAAAAGGTAGAATTGGTTAAAATGGGTAAGTTTCCAAAATTTAATCTTGATAAATATTGTGTTTTGAGATTTGGAAAAAGGTTGTGCATGCCTAGTGATTCTTAGTTGAAAAAAGATTTTTTGTGTGAAGCTCATAGTTCTCCATTTTCGGTTCATCCTAGAAATACTAAGATGTATAGGGACCTTCGGGAGTATTATTGGTGGGATGGAATAAAAAGATATATTGTTGATTTTACCATGAGATGTTTGACATTTCAATAGGTTAAAGCAGAGCAGCAGTTGCCGAAGGGGATTCTTTAGCATTTTCCAGTGCCAGAGTGGAAATAGGAGAATGTATCCATGTACTTTGTGGTGGGACTACCAAAGACTTCTCGAGGTAACAATGTGATTTGGATTATTGTTGATCGAATGACAAAATATGCACATTTTCTTTCTATTCGAGATACAATGTCTTTGGATCAGATTTCTCGATTGTACCTCAAGGAGATTTTTAGGTTACATGGAGTTCCTCTTTCCATTGTATATGACCAAGATCCCATGTTCAATTCTAACTTTTGGAAGGGACTTCAGAAGTTGTTGGGAAGAGAGTTAAATTTCAGTACAGCTTTTCATGCTCAATCAGATGGACAGTCAGAATTAATGATTCAAACTTTGGAGGATATGCTTCGAGCTTGTTCAATGGACTACCAGGGAATTTGGGATCAACATCATTCTTTAGTTGAGTTTTCTTATAATAACAGTTTTCATTCTAGTATAAAGATGACACTTTTTGAGGTCTTGTACGGAAAGCGGTGTCGGACTCCAGCATTTTGGGATGAAGTCAGTGAAAGAAAGTTGATGGGGCCAGAATTAGTGGAGGAATTGGCTGAGAAAGTGAAGATGATTCAGCAACACATGAGGACAATTGAGAGCAGGTAGAAAAGTTATGCAAATAACAAAAGGAAAAAAAATTCTCTTTCGAGGTAGGTGACCATGTTTTCCTTAAAATCTCTCCTTGGAAAAGTGTGATGCGCTTTGGTAAGAAAGGGATGCTAAGTCCATGGTTCATCGGTCCTTTTGAAATCTTGGAGAAAGTTGGAACAATGGTATATCATGTAGATTTGACTCCGATTTTGTCTCAGGTACACAATGTTTTTCATATTTCGATGTTGAGAAAGTATGTTCCAGATTCATCACATGTCTTGAGCCCAGAAGTAGTTCAGTTGGAAGAGAACCTTTCTTATGAAGAGAAACCAGTTCAGATTCTTGATCGAAGGGAACATGTATTGCAAAATAAGGTAATCCACCAGGTAAAGGTTTTGTGGAGAAACCACATGGTTGAAGAAGCAACATGGGATTCTGAAAATGCAATGAGGGTAAAGTACCCTAAGTTGTTTAATAAGTAAATAAAATTGCGAGGACGCAATTTACAGAAGGTGGGGATAATGTAACACCCCAATTTTTTCTAAAAATAAATAGAAATGCATGGAACTTTGTTTAAAGTAGATATTTATAACTATCATTTAAAACATAATTTTTCCACTTCTATGCATTGAATTTCAAGAAACTGTCATCTACAATTGTGTTCAGTAAGTTATTTGGAGTCTGATGAAACCAACTTGTTTTTTTTGTGAATAGTAACATACCCTTATGAATAGTAATATGAATAGTAATATGTACCCTAATGAATAGTAAATTTTATTATTATATTATTTTATTAAGGCTTTAATATAATAACATCTTGGTTAATTTTTCATCGTGATATAGAAGTATTTACAGAATTAGAATTGTTAATTTTTGAATTAAGTATGCTTTTATTTAAAAATTAAATTAATAATATTTAGAAAATTATTTTCCAAAAATGGAATTCATTTTTTAATTCTACATGTCGAAAAATTGTTAGGGAAAATTTTTGGTATTTTTCTGAAATTCTTGAATTTTCGATGAATAGTGAAATACGATAAAATACCGTATAATCAAATTATTAGTAAAATACACTATTTATGACATCATAAGTGATGAAAGACCACTTGTTTCGAACTCACACACCATTATTACTATTTGAGGTCACATGAACTAAGACTATTCATAATCTTGGGCAAAATATTATAATAATGATTAAAATAATGAAAAATACCCCCTCTCCTCCACTATAAATACCACCCTCACTCCTCTCTTCTTCACACACCTCTAAAGCCTTGAGACATGTGTAAGTTCTGCCCAATACTCCTCCCAAGGCTCTTCCCCACGTCCTAGAGCTGCTGGTCTCACCAAAAGACCAAAACCAAAGCCCTTAAGAAGGATCTCAAGGAGAAGAGATCAAGAGGTAAACATCCTCTTTTATTTTCTTTCTTTTCTTTCATTTTATGTTATTATCTTCATTTCCTTTGGATTATGTTGGGATATTTAATTTCATACCCTCTTACTGTCCATATTATGTAAGAGTTTTGAGATATCCCATTTCTCTCATCAAACTATTTTTATAAAATTTTAAGAGACGTCGTTAGGTTGCCGAATTTTCGTGAGAAATTTCTCAAGTTTTCTTTTATTTAAAGATTCCTTTCTTTTCTTCTTCTTTCCTCACCTCCTATTAACCAAGAGGCATGAAAGATCCAGAATATTTTATATTCTGGATGTTCTCATGTTCATTGTAAATTCACCATCAATCTTATTCTTTTTTCCCACTTGTTCAAGGAATTAAAAACATTGTCTGTGATGTGTCAAATTACTAACATCGTGGACGATGTGATTTCAATTTGATTTAATTCCTTCAAGTCTGGCCATGAAACTATTTTTATGGTTGAACCATGTTATAATATATGCATTATGTCTCTTCCATGGTTTTGGAATTCTTTTTTACACATGGTTTTAATTTATAAAACAAAATGAGGTCGTTATTATTAAAGAACCACTAAAATGATCTAAAAGAACATCATTAATGTTTTAACTTATGAATCATCCTCATGTAAGAATTCAAAATGATAAATGGTATGATTTATGTTACTATAAATATGTAAATACTACTCCATTCCAATTCTGGAGTTTCACTTCCAATCGACAAGAACATCCATCATGAACCTTGGAAATCATGTAAAGAACTCACCCAAAAACAGTGCAAGGAGAAAAAAACTAACAATTTAAGGGTAAAATGTGGTCATGAAATGATCATATAAGATGTTATAAACATGAAAATGTTTTATTAAAATACTAATAATAGTCTTTTAACCATTATACATTAAGTTTAAACAAATTTTAAGTAAGACAGGCATGAGGTAAGGGAATTCTTAACCCGATTTCCATTCTTTGGGTTAACCTTCTACTTCGTTATTTATGTTGTATTAAAATTGTTTGAGTGATGGGTTTTGTTTATAGTATATTGATTTATGTGTATTTACAGTGTATATACATATTCCATCCACTCTATTAAGTCTTGATTCAATTATATTAATTATGTAAGGGGCTTTTCTTTTAAAAATACTCTATTAAAATTTTGTTCTACCAAATTCAAAAGCAATGTTTTTATGCTATTATTCATATCATATGGTTATGTTCTGGTTCTTGGGAAATTTTATGATTAAGTGTGGGACCTATATCTCCCTCCAATTCATTGGGTATGTGTAATTTGGAGGTCGTCCGTATGGTTACTCCAAGTGTAACTACGATGGTTACACAAATATTAAGGTAGCTGTGAGGGTTACAAATTATAAGGTAGATGAGAGGGTTACAAGATTATGTAAGTAATACCCCAAGATACCTTTATGATTATATTTATGTTCTCAAGTTTTGTGTGGATCTTGTGTAAATATCATGTTACACAAAGTAAGTATATATATATGTGTGACAAGCATGTTTTTTTTGAAAATGCTTTCATATGTTACTAGTATTTATAGTATGATGTTCTCTTTCCTTATTTTTCATCCCTTACTGAGCTTTTGTGCTCATCTCAAATTTTTAAATGATTTCCACAGGTTATAAGGATGTGTAAGAAAGTGAAGGAATACATGTTAAATGTTGAATAATTTTCAATGAGTCATGTTTAAGTTTTAATGTTTTATATTTTGAAAAAAAATGGAAACTATTTTTATGGTATCCACTCTGTAATAATGTGTAATGTTATAAATGTATTGTCCCAATTATCTAAAGCTCTAAACTTGAAAATATCCTCAATGTAAAAGGAATTTTTTTCTTGACTAAATTCAAGATTATGTATGTAATAATGTCGGGTCCTTATAATAATCCCTCACAATGAGCATGTCTTCAAGCATGATCATCTCCTTTGTCTCATTAATTTGGTCTAGATATGCTTTCTCATAAGTTAATAATATCCATGCTTGAACATTAAATTCTAGGGGAGATTTATCATCCTCATAACACTTGTATATAATTGGAGGATAACTTGAGACATGAAAAGTTATCTCCCACTCCCAAAAATTGATGTTGACTTTATATAAGGATAGTCAATCCATGCCCAATATAGCATCAAACTCCACTAAAGGAAGTAATATGAGATTTACTAGAAAATTTAGTCCACAAACATTGACTGGGGAGGAGTTGTATACTTGGGATGCAATCATTGCTCTATTTTTTGTTCTCACAGATTTCTCAAACCCTGTGTTTTGAGGTGGTGTTTGAATAGTTCTACTAAAATTGCAAGATATGAAAGAATGCATAGAACTGGAATCAAATAGTACATTTTCTATTCTTAAATGAATAACTTTCATACCTATCACCACATCATTTTCGGGATCCACCTCAGCTGTAGTGATAACATATGTTCTTCCTTGCTCTTTAGGCCTTGGAGTTTGTTGTTGTTGATTGTCTCCAACAACCCTTGGCTTAGGGTATTGGCTTAAATAATGCCCATGTTCCTTATAGTTGAAACACTGCACCGTGGGCTGAGTGTTGATCTGAATCTTCTTTTCTTCTTCCACATTAGTGGATTTCTTCATTTCTTTCTAGCATTGGTCAGCCTAATGCCCCTCTTTTCCACCTTTGAAACATCTCCCGGTTCCCAACAGATAGTTTCTAGGATGCTTCTTCCCACACTTTTGACAAGTGAGATGTTTAGTTTTCTTTCCTCCTTGAGATTTATCTGTTGATATCCCCAAATAAAACTCTATTTTATATTTTTTCTCTAGTCCCATGAGACCACTGAGAGTCACCGATCTTCATCTCAACTTTGAGGACACACCAGACAATCTCTTCATAATTATCAAAGTCTCAAATCACCAAATATTTTTAATAAACTTGACTTTAATCCACTAAATAAGTGTCCTGCCTTACTTTTGGTGTTGATGATAATGCCAGAGATGTACTATGAAAGCCTTGTGAAGTTTTCCTCATATGCCCCGATAGACTTATCTTCCTTTTGTTTCATATGGAGGAACTCTCTCTCCATTTTAAGATGGAGAGCTCAGGGGAAATATTTATTGAAAAATATTTTCTTGAAGTCTTCTCATTCCATGGAATCAATATTCTCTTTGGACTTTGTGTTCTTGATTAGTGTCCACCACTGATTAGTTTCTCCCTCAATATGATAAATGGCCAGCAGAACTTTATCTTGATTTGTGCATTAGAGGACAAAGAATATATTCTCAATGGAGTTAATCCATTATTCAGTGATGAGGGGATCAGAAGATTCACTAAAGGTAAGAGGTCTTTGTCACATAGAAGACTCAAATGAAACTTGATTTTTCTTAGGAGTAGGGTGTTTCACATGATTCATATTATTATTCATAATTTGAGCTAGTTGAGCCAGTACTTCCATGAAGTTCTCAGCTCCCTTTTTCATAAGGTTAGACATATCATTCACTACTACAAAACAAACCTTTAACAGCGCTAACCTTTATCAGCGCTAGCAAAAAGAGCTGATAAAGGTTCCCTTTATCAGTGTAAAAAATGCTGATAAATGGTACCTTTTATGAACGTTTTTAGCACAGATAAAGGGTAACCATTATCTGTGTTTTTTTAGCGCTGATAAAAGGTACTCTTTAACAGTGCTTTATTTTTAGTGATGATAAAGGTTACCCTTTATCAACACTCTATTTTTAGCATTGATAAACGTCCCGAATAAAATTAAATAATTAAAAAAATAAAAACTAAAAATGAGTAAATTGAAAAAAATATTAAATTTTTTATTAATTAAATAATATTGATAAAAATGAATAAATTTGATATACATATATATAAATTATAAATACAAATAAATATTATATATTAAATATATAGATATGTAAAATGAAATAATTAAACAAATAAAAATTAAAAATGAGTAAATTAAGAACAATAATTAAAACTTATTAATTAAATAATTATTGATAAAAATGAACAGATTTAATATACATATATATAGATTAAAAATATTAATAAATAGTATATATTAAATATAGATATATAAAATGAATAAATTGTAATAATTAAACAAAAAGAATTAAAAATGAATAAATTGTAAAATTATTAAAAAAATTATTAATAATGAATAAGTTTAATATATATATTAATTATAAATAATAATAAATAATATATATTAAATATAAATATAGAAAATGAATAAAATGTAATAATTAAAAACATATTAATTTATTATTCATTTTTAATGATTTTTATCCATAATTATTCATTAATACATTTAATATAGAAATATATTCATATATATTTCTATATATATATTAATGTATGTAATATTTCTTAAAATATGATTTATATAATACAAAATATTTATGCTTTACATTGTTTATAATTAGACATTAATATTAATTAAAAATACTGAAAAATTACATCGAGTAATGGATATAATTAATGTCATTTGATTTTTCAATTTAACATATCAAATGTTTGTTACATTGATTTCACATACATATACGTAATTAATAAATTTTTATATACAAAACACCCACATAAATATTTACATAATTAATAAAATCTTATATAGAAACACATACACATAATATTTATGTAAGTTATTCAAATTTTAGTTTTCATTTTAGAATTTCATTATAACATGATACATTTAATATATTATGTCTTTAATCAGTAAATTTTATTTATTTATTTTTAATATTATCACAGTTAGGTATTAATTAATTTTAAATAATTTTTATTTTTTTGGGAATTTAATCATTTTCCATTATATATATATATATATATTTACTATGTTTTAATATTTTCAATATGTATTTGTATTTATTTTAATATATATCCTTATTTTTTTAATAATTTATATTTAATTAATAAAGTTTATCCATTTTTTCAATATTTTTAAAGTGTACTCATTTTTAATTATTTAATTTCACTCATTTTTAACATGTATGATTTTAAGATTATATATTCATTAATAATGTTAAAATTTATTTGTAAAAATTTATAAATAAATATATTTATAAATGTTTATTTACAATATTTATAAATTTATATATTTATAATTGTAAATAAATAAATATTTTTTTAAAAACTATTTATATAATTATAAATAAATAATTATATATAATTAAATAATTATAAAATAATAATATTTTTTAAAAAATTATAAATATACTTATTATATTTATATTTATATTTATATTTTTATATATTTATTTTATATATATAATTATATAAATATATAAATATTTTTTTTTAAAAAATATTTATATAATTATATATTTAAATAATTATAAAATTATAATAGATATATTTAAATAATGAATACATTTACTATATTTATATTTATGTTTATATACATTTATTATATATATATATATATATTTAAATAAAGAATATATTTACTATATTTATATATATTTATTAAATATATATATATCATTATATATATATAATGATATAAATATATTTATAATTATAAATAAATAATTATAAATATATTTATAAATATATATTTACTATATTTATATAATTATATATTTATAATTATAAATAAAAAATATAATTTTTTTAAAAAGTATTTATATAAATATAAATAAATAATTATATATTTAAATAATTATAAAATTATAATAAATAAATATATAATTATATAAATATATTCATAATTTTTTCTATAATTATAATTATAAATCATTTATCATCACTAAAGTTTTAGCATTTATAAAGATGAATTTTATTAACACTTTTTTAGTGCTGATAAAGATGTCTTTTATCAGTACTTATTAATTCAGTGCTGATAAAAATGATCTTTATGAGCATTTTTTTGGAAGCGCTGATAAAAGTGTCCCCAATATATTTAAAAAACCCTAACCAGTCGTAACCGGTTGCGATATCTAAACCTTTCCGTGGAAGCCACCTTTTGTCAGTGCCCATCCTCGTTGAATCTAAGCTCAGATCAAGGCTCGAACAAATCCAATGCTCAGACGAATCAAGGCTCGAACGAATCCATGGCTCAAACGAATCCAATCTTTAGCGATATCTCTACTTTCGCTCAGAAAAATCAAAGCTTTAATCCAAGGTATGTTAATTTTTATCCTCCTCACTCATTGATTGCTTATTTGGTGATATCATTTTGCCTTTTTTTGTTCATTATCTCTTTCTATTCATTATCCATCACTGCTTTCCTTTATAATTGGGGGTTTCTATGATTTTGGATTTGTATTGACCCTTTAAGGGTTTTTTCTTGCTTCTTTGTAGTGTATTAAGACTTTCACACAACGATTTCATCCATTATGGCAGGTGGCTCCATTCACTTTCTTTTCAACGTGGAACCATGAATGTTTGTATCTTTTAAATCCATGTTTTTATCTGAAGTAAATTCTATTATAATTATCCATGATGGAGTTATGGATTTATAAGTATTTTTCTTAAGTTTTCATTAACTTCAAAGGAGCTTTTCTTAAGTTTAAATGTTTTGAACTTCCATCCATGGAAATAACGCACACAAAGTGTTTGTTAAAATTTCACCCATTGTTTTTATTGAATAAATTGAAATGGATTTCATTTTATGATTTATTATGAATTATAATGAATTACAATTATATTTTGATCAAGGCTTTCTATTAATTAGACTGTGTTTGACTATTTTTCAAGATGATTTTTACATTGGCAAAGAACATGGAAGTATTGTTTCCTTTCATTGTTTTAAATGTTTTGGATGAGTTTAAAATGGAAAGTTTGATGTATTTTATCATATTTTCAAATGCAGTAAGCTATGTTTGATATTTTTTCCCAATTAGATTAATATTTTGTGTTATATACACCTTTGAAGTTAAGACCCTTGTTGATTTATAAGTGAAAATTTGTTTGTTATTGTAATATAGATAGATCATGGGTCATTGATATCATTATATTGTTTATGTTATTATGAAGGGGGTTGTTCATTAAAGGGTGTTCGAATGTGCGAGTGAGTTTATATTTGTTAAACTATTTTAATAATTTTTTTATTGTATCGAGATGTGTTATATTGTATTGTTCTCCCCCACTTACATGTCATGAGAAACCTTGGATATCTTGGTGAAAAAATCTAGGGAAGAGTATTGCACTAGTGTATGATCATGCTTTGCACTTAATATTCATTTTAAGGGGTTTATCCTAATTAATCTATTAATTTTTCCACCAATATCCCTTGATATATATTTTATAAATAGATCTGCAAGGTTCTTACATGATTGTACATAAACAATTATCATGGTGTTATTTTATTTTAATTGTATCACATATCATGTCTAGAATTAATATGTTTAGACTTTACATTATACATACAACTATAATATTTTTACATTGTTGATTTACTACCATAATTAATGGAAATAAGAGGCATTGAAATATTACATAACTTAAATTCCATTAATAAGTTTATGATTCATTTTTTTATGTTCTACAAGTTGTTAAAGTATTAAATTCCGACTCTAATGTTGAATTTGAAATGCCTATTTCTTTCTCATCCCAAAAATGACACAATATCTAAGAGTAAATATCTATTCATATTGGGATTGATAATCTCCCATGATGGTGTTTCAACTTGAATTAGTGTATACTTAATGTAGTTAGGTAATCATTATAAAATAAACTTGAAATTTTTATCCTTCTTTAAGCGTAAAAAGATTCTAATCATACATTTCCAATGACCCATGCTAGCATTAATAGAATATTAATGCATTTGACAAACCAAAAATGTGATATTGGGTTTATTATATTATATCACATACATTAAAGAAAAAACCGCACTAGAAAGTTCATGTTGTGATACAACTATGTCTGTATTAATAAAAAATTAACACTAGAGTCAAATGAAGTATTTGCATCTTTGAAACCAATAAGATCAAATGTATTCAACATATTCACAATATAATGAGATGGACATAAATAATAACCCATGCTATTTATTATTACTTTAATAATTAGTACAATATCTATTATTCTAATTTTATTCATTTTAATCATGGAGGATAAATATTTCTTCATGTCATTAATACCAGTCATGTTGCTTTTAAAAATTAATATATCATAGACATAGATAAACATAATAACTTATTATTATTTTATAAACATTAAAAAAGTACACTTATCAACATTATTATGTAAAAATTCATTAGATAAAATAATAGAATCATACTTCTCATGTTTTTTAGGTGTTTCTTTAAGACCATAAGTATATTTAACTAATTTACATAATTTCTTTTAAATATATTATATAGAAAATCTTCATATTATTCCATGAAAATTTCTTTATTTAAATTTTCATTTAAAAATTAATCTTTAACATCCGTTTAATGAACACACAAATTATTTGTCGAATTTAAAGGAAAATAATATCCTTATTGTTGTAATTTGAACTAAATGAGTATAAGTACCAAAATAACCAATCCATTCCATTTTTTTGAAACCTTTGATTACTAATCTAACTTTAAAAACTTTAATGTTATCATTAGTGATACACATTAAAAACCAATATGATTTTAATATTTTAGAAAATTTGTAACGATGCAAGTATTATTTCTCATAATAGAATCTATTTCATCATTAAATGATTCTTTCTAGAATACAACATATTTTTAAGACAATTCTTCTTTATATAACTTGAGATCATCATCTATGGTTAGAACCATAAGATATTTTTTCAGAATATTATTATGTTGACCTTTATCAATAAAAAAATTAAGGATTTAAAATATGTGAATTCATGATATGTATTTTTTTTCTTTCTAGGTCTTGTACTCCATTTAGGTTCAACTTAAGAATCATATTTATTTTCTTCCATTATATCTTAAATAGATAAAACACTTGATATATGACTATGGGGAACAATTTTATTTTAATTAAATTTATAAAATTTATTCTTAAAAAAGTATACAACTCTATATTAAAAAATGACATTAGCTTCTATGTGCATTATTCTATATGATTTATTATTATTTTCCATAGGAACAAAATTATTTAATTTTTTTAGTTTTAGTTTTAGATCTTATAGGAATAGAAACTCTAAAAAATGCTAAGCACCCCCATTATTTAAGATAAGAAAGGTTTGGTTTCATCCTCATCAGCTTCATCTCCTGAAGTGTTATTATTATATTTTGTTTCTTGAGACTCATCCCCTATCTTTTCTATGTTTTTTGAACTACTTTGAGCAGTAGTCATCCAAAATTATCACCGGTAACTGGTATAGGATGACTACTACTCATAATAGTTCAAACAACATAGGTGCATGTCCATAAGAGATGGGGGATGAGTCTCAAGAAACAAAATGAAATAATAATTATCCGGGAGATGAAGTTGAGGAGTATGACAATTGTCTATAAATTTCACCTTTTGATGAATTCAGAGGAAAACACCTACCATAGTGCCTTAATTATTTTCTTAAATTCAATTACCCATTTCCTTCAAAGCATACTGAAATTATTTGAAATAATCAAATGTTGGGTTCCCCTTATTATAATTATATATATCTTTCACCTTTGATAATGAATATCTTATGTGTATTTATTTATTTAGTATAAAAAATGAATATTTTATGAACCTAATATAATGAATATGAATTTAAAGTGGATGAACGCTAATAATTTGACAAAAGAGTATAAATATGGAGTTAAAAAGTTCATCAAGTTTGCAATAGAGCATGCATAAAACCTTTCGCAAATCCCTTATCCGTGTTTACATTATTTTTATTCAAGAAAAATTAGTTCAAAAGAGTTTTAAGAACATTTTATTTGTTACAGAATAGATCAGATCTATAAATGTTGGACTAAACTTGAGGAAAAACTTAAAGTTCACACCGATTGGGATAATACTACGGTTTATGGATTATTTGATATGAATACTAGTGTAAATGATGATGGAGATCGCATGAAAGAAATGAAAATGGAAATTGAAGATGACCTTTGTGATTTTCCAAAGTTATTTTATAAGTTAAATAGTTTTTCTAAGAGACCATTGTATACCGGTTATACTAAATATATAACATTTTCAGTTGTATTGAAGTTATATAATTTGAAAGTTGGCAGTGGATAGAACGACACCAGCTTTATAGAACTACTTGGTCTCCTGAATGATATGCTATTAGAAGAAAATGAACTTCCATATAGAACATATGACTCTAAATTAATTCTATGTTCAATGGTCATGATCTTTAAAAAAATACATGCTTTTCCGAATGACTGCATATCATTTCACAAGGACCATGAATCACTCATAAAATGACCTAAGTGTGGCTTGAATTGATATAAGAAAAATGAATCAAGTACTTTGAAAGTTGTATGGTACTTTTCTATCATTCCATGGTTTAAAATACTATATGGATGTCAAGAAACTATGAGAAAATTGACATGGCATGGAGATACAGGAATTAAGGATAGGAACCTACGTCATCCAACAGATTCTCTTCAGTGGAAGAAAATTGATTACGAGTATTCTAAATTTGGAAATGAGTTGAGAAACTTTATTCTTGTATTATCTAAAGAAGTAATAAATTCTTTTGGTGTATAGAGTAGTACTCATAGTACATGACCCGTTATGTTGGTAAATTATACCTTTCTGACATGGTTATGCATGAAACGCAAATACATTATGTTGTCTTTGCTTATATCTGGACCAAAGTAACCCAATAATGATATTGTTTCCTATTTGGCTCTTTTGATAGAAGATCCGAAATTGATGTGGTATATAAGTGTTACAATGTATGATGCTCATAGAAGTGAAGAATTAACATTGAGGGTCATGTTTTATGGGATGATAAATAACTTTACTGCTTATAGAAATTTATCGGGCTATAACATTAAAGGAATGTTGGGGTGTACCATTTTGGAAGAATGCACACACTCATTTAAGTTGAAACATTCCTCAAAGACTATTTTTTTAGGAAATTAGAAATTTTTACCTCAATGACATAAATACTGATCCTGGATAACAACATTCAATGGAAATACTGAACAAGGTAAAACATTGTATCCACTAATGGGTGATAAACTGTTTGATAAATTAAAAGATATTGACACTGTTTTTGGTAAACCGTTTTCGAAAAACCTTAAGAAATCAAGTTGGAAGAAGAGATCAATTTTATTTGAATTACCGTATTGGAATTGTTTATATGTCAGACATTTTCTTGATGTCGTACATGCAAAAAAATGTATTTGATAGTGTTATTGGGACATTACTAAATGTTCTTGGAAAAACAAAATATGACATCAAGGCTACGTTTGACATGATTGACATGGGGATAGGGGAAGAGTTAGAACCAGTGAAGGGTACATGGCATAATTTTCTTCCTCCAGCTGCATACACTCTATCCAGACATGAAAAATTGAAATTTTTTCTTTTATTTAATAGTGTGAAAGTTCCATAGGGGTATTCATAAAATATCAAGAATGTCATGTCAATGACTAATTTGAGGTTATAGGGACTAAAATCACACTATTTTCATGTTTTTATGTAATATTTGATGCTTGTTGCTTTCTGTTGCATTCTGCCTAAAAATTTACGACGTACATTAACCAAACAATGATTCTTTTTCAAAGCCATATGCAGTAAAGTTACAGACCTAATGAAGTTTACAATCATTAATAAGGAGGTTTCATTCATATTATGTGAATTATATATGTTCTTACCACAATAATTATTTGATATAATGGTACAAATGATAGTTCACTTGGTTAGAGATGTTTAACTATGTGGTCCTATCCATTACAGATAGATGTAGCCCATTGAATGAAATATGAAGATTTTTGAAAGGGTATGTCAAGATTCAAAGTTTTCCAGATGGATATATTTAATAACAATATATTTTTGAAGAATTTTTTGAATTCTATATCAATTACCTATCAGATGTTGATAGCATCGACCTCCCAAAGTCTCATCACAGTGAACGCCTTATTGGCGAAGGGATTTCTTAAAGATATATTGTTACAATTACCTTCACAGAGCAGGAGAAATCACACCTTTAAATTTTACATAATATTAAAGATGTTGATTCATATGTTTAATCCCACAAAGAAATTATTAGAGATTTGAATCCATCAAGGGATGAAGTATGGATATCAAATACATATAATCAACAGTTTATAGGATGGTTTCAAGATCAAATTTATAAGGAGTTATCTGAAAGTCTGAATTTAATTTTCGAACAGCTTCGATGGATTGCTAGGGGACCAAATGAAAATGTTATATCTTACACTATTTTTTTAATCAATGGTTATATGTTCTATACAAAATAACATGACGACTGTAGTATGATGCCAAAGAGTGGAGTTACGCTTGTGGTGGAAGCGATGCACATATCTGGTTCCAAGGATAGAAATCCAATTTATGAAAATATATCATACTTTGGCATTATTGAACAAATATATGAGTTATATTATACAACATTTCAAGTTCTTATTTTCCATTGCAAATAGGTTTAAAGTAGTAGCATAGTGAAAGTTAATGAAATGGGATTCATGAAGGTGAATTCCAATGTTGAAGGGGAAAAAGATGAATTGTTCATAATGACATCATAAGTAGTTCAAGTATTTTATGTCTCGGATCCAACAAACAATAATTGGTCGATTTTTCTATTGTATAATAAAATAGCTATAGGGTCAGATAAAAATTCAACTAGGGATTACCCTTTCATAGGGAGATCACAATTAGTTCATGTCAGACCTAATGTAGACAATGTCTTGTACGTTAGAGGGGACCACAAAGATTTGATTTGGATTCTCGACAGAGGATCCAAATCCTTTAAACCTTTAAAAAAATAAAGAGAGTTCAATGAGAATGTAAAATTGTTTTTTAATATACTATATTTTTCTTCATAATATTATTTTTTCTCTAGTATATTAACATAATCTAAATTAAATGTTTGACTACTCATGTAAACAATGTATTCTCCATATTATGTTACCAATCCTATAGAAGAACAAACTATAACGAAGGAAACCCTTTGGGAATATTTCAAGGTAATGTTATGATATACTTTCTCTATTTTACCGAAAAAATATATTATGAAACATTGATTTAATTTTCATTATTATTTATATATTTAATTTATTTTAGAATATTTCTATCCATATTTCATTCCTTTTTACACAAAAACTCCCACATACTTCTTCTACCTCAAAACCTTTTCACCCCTATAGTGTTAGAATTTATCACTTTCCTTCAAGTTCCCTCTACTACCTCTGCAGGAAGATAAATAGAGCTACCTCTGCTCAATCATAGAGGAAATATTGATTTTTTCATAGTAAAATCATTATCCATAAAAGTAATGCATTGTTTCATATTTATGTTTAATTTATTTATTTTTAGTATCACTCACATAATAATTTTCATGACCCCCTCCCTATAAAGGTACCACAATGAGGGGAGAGAGATAATGACTCCCAAGTCCTACCTCCAGTAGGCCCTGGTTAGCGACTAGCACTGAGGGTATAAAAATCTCATGTATGGGAGGTATTACCCACTATAATATAAATAGGACTGGGAGATAAGATGAATCATCCAAAAAAAACTCTAAGACATAATATAAAAGAAATCCAAAACCAGTCCACATGAATGTATAAGTAAAACTGATATTGATAAAGGTCTATAAAGTAAATACACAAAAGTAAAGATAAATTAGCAACATGAAAACTATCAAGGATCTAGGCTAGTAATTTCCAGCACAGTGTAGCAACCCTGACCTGATTAGCCACCGAAACAGTGCTATCAAATTGGGTTCCACTGGACTTAGACGCACCTTCCCAAACTCCAAAGGCTAGAGACTAGTAGAGAGGGTGTAATAAGTGATAGTGGGGAGGATATAACCTTAGGGAAAGATATATAATAGTGGTTCGAGTATAAATATAATATGCAGTGGAAATTAAAGACTTAACAGACTCGAACCAGACCCACCAATGTCAGAAGCACATACGATATCAAGAAATAGAAGAAGCGATATAAACAACAAAAACAGAAATAAATGAACGAGGTAGTAGAAGATAAATTAAACATGCCAAACATACCACTTGTAGCAATAAAATAGGACATGCATATCAATACAGGTCATACAAGTCAATATACAGAAAAAGGGTCACCATTAGAAGACCAACAGTAGCTATATATAGTTAATCATGCTGAACAAAAGATAAAAAAAAGGAAAAATCCAACTAGGCATGACTTCAAGGTCCCCTTCCAACATACATTCCAATAACTAGGATCCATCTCCAACCTTAACCCTTACCTAAATGTAAATACATAAAGTCTACACACGTTCCGAAGGGCTTGTGTAGGATGTGAGAATGTGTCTCAGTAGGATACCACCCAAGTGTGCATACCCAACATAAGTGTTTAACCAATTGAATTAGAATGAAAAGTAAAGAATCACAATGTAATTTAATTAAAAAAAAGCTTACCTAGAGATCATTAGCCACTAGGAATCTTTTACCTGCCTCAACCAATGCTAAAATCACTAAGGAAGAGAGGATCCTTGGCCCATGCCCCAAGGTATCCCTTGTTATACAAGTCCAGGTGAACCCCCAAGTTCTACATTCAAATAATCAACCTAGAACCTCATGCCTCCTGATACCTTATGTCTCAACATAATCATTGATGTTCTAAATGCATACCCAAATAAGGTAATCAGTCCCTTGGACCCTAGCTTGAAGGCTCTCGGCATCTCAAGCCCGACATCTGGAGGCACACTAATACCTATTCTCAAATAAAATTCACCATCAGCTCACAAAACATCATCCTGAGGAACGATGATATCCATCCACACAACACAATCCAGTACCACAACCTCAATATGGTGAGCCTCATCCACCAACCTATAGCCTCATCGCTATCAATCGAAGTCTCCTCACCTTCCACATGGATTTCTACGACAAGCATCCCCAATATACTTTATAAGAAGCACTACCGGGGACCTATATCCACATGAGTGGTCAAAAACACCTCAAACATATGAGTCAATATGTGTTTACACAACTCATATCAGCACTTTTCCCATCACGGGTGAGCAGAAATCATCAAATAAAATACCCAATCCAAATTAACCGGAACCTCGTGCCCCTGTGACCTAGTTGCTCAAATTTTATGGCCATACCATCCAAAATCATCCTGATTGATGACTATAACTTGAAGGCCTCACCTCCTCAACCCACATTCATGATGTTTAACCAATGGTCAACACTACCCAAGTATATCCATGTTAAACCCAACCAGACAATCAACACCACCTTAATCCCGATGGTTGTGCCATCCTAATTCTTCGGACCTAGCCCGTAACGACCCCATGGGTCACAATAGTATATCACAAGAATTTTATATATTCATTTCAAATCAAATAATCAATTCAATTTAATGCGATTGAATTGCAAAAATTAAATGAACACATCAATTCAATACAATTGAATTGAGAAACTCAAACCAAATTAATTTAATTAAATCAATTTAAATGATTATAAACACCCTCAACCAAACCACCCAAGGGTTACAACCACTAAACCTAACACACACATATGAAATTGGTTAGGGAATTACCAAAAACATCCCTTAGGGTCATACCATCATTTTAATATGAAACAACATGGTCTCTCTC
The DNA here is from genome assembly GCA_963277665.1 of Viscum album. Lineage (NCBI taxonomy): Eukaryota > Viridiplantae > Streptophyta > Magnoliopsida > Santalales > Viscaceae > Viscum > Viscum album. Next base: position 1,291,256,442 of record OY728132.1, on the reverse strand, counting down.
AAAAACCTATAGGCGCGCTAAAAGCCGCACCTCCCAAAACTCTGCAAAAACACAAAGAAAGGTATGCACCACCTACCTTGGACTCATAGATGTATGAACGTCCGGTATTATCCTCTGATTTTAATTAGTTTTAAATAAATCGACAATTTCATCGAAAGACCTGAAAATAGGGTAAAAAGTATTGGACAGATTTAGTAGTTCATGAGGCACAATATAAATGAAGGAGAATCTAAGGTGATATTAGCCTTATCAAAACAATTCTAATACACCCAACGGTGGATGAAACTATAGTCAGACGAGATATCTAGGCCATGCCCTAGAGGGGAGGAGGAGGAGGAGGAGTTACTCCTTGCTATTGCGTGCAAACCATGAGATACAAAAAGGAAAAATGAGAAGAAAGAGGGAAAGAAAGGAGGGGAAGAAAATGTAAATTTTCACCTTTAATGGGGTTGCATGGTTTTTCAAATCATGTAAAAACCGTGTAGGCTATAGCACATAGGTATTGCCTAAGTGGTAGTACCCATGCGACATACCACACGGTTCACTCTAACTATGTAAAAACTTTGGGAAAACCCTCTGTCAAAACTGTAGAGAAGTTTGCACGACCATGTGCCACCCCACACGATTTATCCAAACCACATGGCAGTTCAAAACAAGGGTGCACTATTAGCTGGAAGAGACAACACAGTTAACCATAAACCATGTTCCCTAACCCATAACTCCAAAAACAGGTCTCTGGACCTTCAATGTTCCCAAAACCTCTTCCGAACACTCGAGGATTTGAATAAACCCCTAAACCCATGTGAAAAACATGATATAAAGCTGACAAAATTCTCAGAATTTGTTTCTGATCATCAAAAAAGAAAAGGGCACCCCCACTAATTCAAAAGTTGAAAAAGGGAGAAGTTTTTAACCTGATTAAAAAACCCTAGACATTACAATCTCCCCACCTTAACATATCTCATCCCTGAGATATAAAAAAACACAAAGATGGTACCAAACATACCCGTCCTATTAGAAAACACCTGGACTACCCTGGTCTCATTTGGACATGTTAACTACCTCAAGGGGGCTCCCCACCTTAGGAGTGACCTAACCCAGTCTCAACAGAACCAAAACTCAAATCAAGAAACTAGTAAAACAACCATATCCCAGACTCAAAATTCCTCTTGTAATGAATTGTCACTTCCACATCTCACCGGGTACTCTCGTGTCATAACTGAAACCCATCTAAGCCCTGCACGACATTAGTGCTTTACTCATTCTCATGGTTCACATGAAACTTATGAGGCCCTGCATATCAATAGATTCTCAAATAAAACCTCAGTTCCTCACACCTCAATCAAGTCCAACATCTAATGATGCCCAGATTCCAACACACCTCAAGTAACCACATCTCCTCGATACCCTGATGCTAAATAATTTCAATAACCTACATCTCATTAATTCCCCTGTGTGAACACACCTCAATCATCCATGCACCCAATGATGCTCAAATACAAAACCTGGTGCCACACACCTCACATATATATAACACATATGATATGATTCCAACCTAATGGCCGGTGTTTGGTCAGTCTATATACATATCTCATGCTCCTAATGAACCCAATGAACATGACTGAATAAACCATGCCAAAAAACAAAATAATCAGGTTACACCCATGGCATACCTCTAACCATCATTGAATCACCAACCTGCTCAGCCCTTGACAGCTCTACAGTGTGAACCTGGCCTAAAGCCCGACTACTTGACGCCTAACCTCTCTATGATGCTGCACCATCCACCAGCCACTAACACCATTTCTGGGTCCTGCTGTCTCTGTCACAACCTCTACGTGCAGCTGAACCTCGACTACCCTTACCTAGTACCAATATTGAACCAATCCCAGAACCCAATGTTTACCCTGGTCCCCAACTATTTGTTTCCTGAGAAGGATTCCTACAGAACCTCTCGAGTTTCTCGACCTATCCACATACTTGACACTCTTTTAGAGTCCACTCACAATGAGTCTAGACATATCCTGATTTCCCACACTAGAATCATACCATAGAGGATCCACTATGAGGTGGTCTTGCTGAGTTCTTGTCCAAACTTCCCTACTATAACTCGTCTCTACCTCACTTCTTACTATCTAAAGCGTCACCACTGAATCCACTCGATGCCACTACTCGACTCGAGTATAACTCGTCTGTTATGTTTCCCTCAGCTATGAGTACCCGGTTCACCACCTCTGAGAATGATCCCAACCTAAAGATGTTTACCTGCACTCGAATAGTGTGTCATAAACCATACATGAAGTGCCTCACCCTCGAGGTGTCATCGCTCACCATGTTGGGTGTAAAGAGATAAATCTAGGTTAATGTCACTACATAGTCAATGAAGGACATTTTTCTCCACTAAAGGATTAAGAACTCATGAGCCCTTTCTACCCTCAGCATCTCTGGGAATAAATTCTCGAAGAACCTAGCCTCAAAATCCTTCCAGGCCAGTCCCTTGTCTCTGCCAACCTGAACCTGCACGTCCCACCAACGCTTAGTCAGTCCTCTGAGCATATAGGTTGGAAAATTGACCCTCCTCCCCAAAGGTATCTCTAACCGCTCAAAGATCATCTACATACTCTCAATCCAATTATCAGTCACCTATATACCACCCTCACCCTGAAAAAGTGGTGGGTGTTGCAACTAGAATTCCTGGGTCGGATATGCCATAGATGGATCTGCTCCCTAATCTTCCATGTTGATACCTTGAAGCACATGAATCAAGATCACTCAGAGCTGCTCATCCAACCACGGTCCCAAAAGCAGCAAGATTTGGTAGCTGCCTTGCCTACCCTAAAACATGAACCAGAGCTTATACCTATAGTTGTACCTATGGTTAATGATTTTCCTGACCCTCGGGGGCCTAAACCTGGTCGTCCTCCGGCAGCATCGATCCATCACCTGCCTGACACTCCATTCGAGTCATCTAGGAGGAACCTGTTGAATGCCATCAACATGGTCAGACATCCCAATACATACAGACACACACACACACATATGCAGATAGGGAAAGCAATAACATGCAACACATCCTCACTACCCTTACCCTTTCATATCAAAACCATGCCTCACTGAATCCTGGCCTCATGGCCTCCTTACTCACCCTCAACAGATCCAAGTATCAACATTTCCCTGGGTCATGCATGTCCTAACAACCAATGTTGCCTCAAACTGATGACCTCATAACCCAACCTGGTGATCAACATCACCCCATTTAATGATACCTTCCTACTAATATAATATCTAGACCCATTTCACATATCACATGCAATTTTCAAATATATTACATAGAATATCACACTTCACCAAGAATTTTATATCACTGGAATACATGCATATTCAAATTGGAACATCCTATCATGTGTCTAAACAAGAATAAACATGCATAACAAGCATACACCCCCTTTTCATACCAGGAAAGGGTCCAAATATCATTCCTTGCCATACCAGGTCAAGGTAACATATCATAACCATAACCATAACATTCCAAGTATATGAATCATGGTGGAAATCAAGTAAACTATAAAATGATAAAAAGTAAAACAACATTCCCACTCATGGTAACTTGGTCTGTCCCTTGTACATGGGTCTGCAGGAACCCAAGCATGAGCTCTAAACCTAGTTCTAACAACACCTAGTCTCTAGTATACCATATACCAAATAATAAGAATATTAGGAAATCAAAATTAGTCTTGATATAATTAGTATCTAGCTAAGAACTTCTACTAAATCCCAGTCAAGAAATTTCCTCTAATATATAATAGTGGTATGAGTATAAATATAACATGCAGTGGAAATTAAAGACTCAACATACTCGAACCATACCCACCAGTCACTATGAAAAAAATAGTAGATAAGAGGGGTTATTTAGAGGGGTTATGCACAAATCCCTTTAATCATTGAATTTAGTGGTGGTTATGAACCCTCTATAAATTCATTTTCTATATAAATTAGATGGGGAGGGGGTTATGTAAAGCCCTCAATAATAATTTAATTTTAAAAAAACTTTATTAGAGGTGGTTTTTAACCACCTCTAATTTGATCTATAACTATAGGGGGTTAAACCTCCCTCTAATTCTATATAAAAAATTGCCCCTAATATTTGTACTTACAACTTATTTAGAGGTGGTTTTGAACTGATTCTAAATTAAGCTATTAATTAGAGGGGGTTAAAACCCCTATAAACTGTCTAATTTTGGAAATTTTATGATGAAATTAGAGGGGTTTTAAACCCCATCTAATTTAACTGTTTCTAATTGAACTTTACCTTACCAGCGGTTTATGAAAACCTCCACTAATTGCATAAGGTAGGAACATTAGCAGTGGTTATGGGTAACCTCCTCTAATGTGTTGAGAGGGGGTTATAACCCCCTTTAAACTCAAAAATAACCCCTTCTAATTGGGGATTTTTGTGCAGTGAATAGTGTAAGCACATATGATATCAAACAATAGAGGAAGTGATATAAACAACAACAGTGGAAATAAATGAACACGACAGTAGAAGAGAAAGTAAACATGCCAAACATACCACCTATAGCACTAAAACAGGACATGCATATCAATACATGTCATATAAGTTAATATATAGAAAAAGGGTCACCAATGGCAGACCAACAATAGCTACATATAGTTAATCATGCTGAACAAAAGATAAACAAAAGGAAAACTCCAACTAGTAATGACCTCAAGGTCCCCTAACAACATCCATTCCAACAACTAGGATCCATCTCCATCCCAAACCCTTACCAGAACATAAAGACATAAATTCAACATGCATCCTGAAGGTCCCGTGTAGGGTGTGAGAACATGTCTTAGTAGGATACCACACAAGTTTTCATACCCAATATAAGTGTTTATGTAGTTGAATTATAATTAAAAGTAAATAAACACAATGTAATTTAATTAAACAAAAGATTCCATGGTGCTCATCATCCACTAAGAAGCTTTTACTTACCTCAACCAATGACGAAATCACTGAGAAGGAGAGGATCCTTGGCTCATGGCCTAAGGTATCCCTTGGTGTACAAGTCTAGGTGAACCCTTAGGTTCCACCTTCAAGTAATCAAACCGAAACATAGTGATTCTTAACACCTAGTATCTCAATATAATCACCAACATCCTGAAGGCATTCCCAAATAATTTAACCGATCCCTCAGACCCCATCTCGAAAGCTCTCATCAGATCAAGACCAACATTCAGAGGCACAACGATACCTATCCTAAAATAAAAGTCATCGTTGTCTCACAACACGATGTCCCAAGGAACGAATATCTCCATACTCCCAACATAATCTAGGCCCATGACCTCAATATAGTGAGCCTCATCCCCCAACTGATATCCTCATCGCTATCAATCGAAGGCTCCTCACCTTCCACGTGTCTTTCTACAGAAATCACCCCCCAACATATTTCCTAATCCGCACTACTGGGGGACTCTACCCACATGAGTAGTTGAAACCACCTCAAACAGCTGAGTCAACCTATGTGAACATGACTCCTATCAGCACTTTGGTCATCACGGGTGAGACGCAATCACCAAATAAACTACCTAATCCACATCAACCGTCACTTCGTGCCCATAAAATCTTGTCTCTCAAATTCGATGGCCATGCCATCCAAAATCATCTCAGGCCATGCCTGTAACCTAACGACCTCACCACCTCAACCGATTTCCATGACGCCCAACCGATGGTCAACACCAACCAAGTATATTTGGTCCAAACCCAACTAGATGATCAACATCGCCTCAATCCCGACGGTCATGCCATCCCAATTCTTCAGGAAAATCCTATCATGACCCCATGGTTCACAATAGTATATCACAATCATTTTATATATGCATTTCAAATAAAATAAGAAATTCAATTTAATACGATTGAATTGCACAAATTAAATGAAAACATCAATTCGGTACAATTGAATTGAACAACTCAAACCAATTTAATTTAATTTAATCAATTTAAATTTTTATAAACACCCCAGCCAAACTACCCAAGGGTTATGGCCACTAACCCGGCCTCACACATATAAAATTTTCTAGGGCATTCCTAACAACATCACTTAGGGTCATACAATTATTTTAATATGAAACAACATGGTCTCGCTAAACAACCCATAGATGTGCTAAAATCCACACCTCCCAAAAGTTTATAAAACATAAAGAAAGGTATGAACCACCTACCTTGGACTCATAGACATAGGTACATTCAGTAATAGCCTCTTATTTAAAGCGGTTTAAAATAAATTGACAATTTCTTAAAATCCCTGAAAATAGGGTAAAACAGATCAGAAGGATTTAGCAGTCTGTGAGGTGCAAGATAAACAAAGGAGAAGTTAGGGTGATATTATCCTTACTGAGACGATTATATTTCACCCAATATCAGATGAAACTGAGTTTGGATGATAGATATAGGCCACACCTTGGAGGAGAGGAGGAGGAGGAGTTCTTCTTTGCTGCTACGTGTGATCCACGTGAGAAGAGAAGGGACAAAGAGGAGAAAAAGAGGAAAATAAGTTAGATAAAAAAAAATGTAATTTTTCACCTTTAATGGGGATTCATGGTTAGCTCTCATAGTTTTCCAAATTGTGAACAAATGTGCAGGCTACAGTGTATAGGTATTTCCTAAGTGGTAGTACCCGTGTGACATACCACACTATTCTCTCTAACTATGTACAAACCGTGTGGTATCCCAATGTCAAAACTACAGAGAAGACTGAATAGTTGTGCACCACCCTACATGATTTATCCAAACCACATGATAGTTCAAAAAAAGGGTGCACGGTTAGCTGGAAGAGGCTACACGGTTTACCCTAAACTGTGTGCCCTGATTTGCAACTCCAAAATAGGCCTTAGGGCCTCCGACACTCTTGAAAACTTTTTTAGACACTCGAGGCTTCGTCTAAACCCCTAAAACCATGTAAAAATGATATAAATATGATGAAACTATCATAATTTTGTTCTGATAATTAAAAAAGAAAAGGGAACTCCCAATAATTCAAAAGTTCAAAACTGGAGAGGTTTTTAACCCGATTCAAAAACTCGAGATGTTACACATGGTCCACATAGTTCTCATAGAAACATGAAAATAGTTATATATATATATATATATAGGGTGAGCATACAAGTATACTAAATAAGAAAACCAAAGTCTATCATGCACACATGAAAGAATCAAACTAATGCACCTGTGAGAAAACAGTAGAACCAAACAACACCTATCAAGGTATTATAACCATCCGAACCTTTCCAAGGCATGCTCACCAAATAATGAAAACCAAGTAATATAATATAATAGGAATCACATTGATAAGGGTACCTCACACCAATTTCCCACTAGTATTCCATTGTCACACCCAACGTTGCACTTCATGGTTCTCCAATCTCTTCTGTATACCACACCACCCTACAAGTACGATCACAACACATCTCACCCGCATACACCTAGGCTCACCGCCCCACAAGCACGACCACAACACATCTCACCCAAAAACACCTGGGACACAATAAAATCATTACCAAAACCAGAGTAGTAAGATATTGTGAACATGTAGGGAATCAACCTCATTCCCTCCTCCTAACATGGATGACCCCCACTATAAGGTGCCCCAAAAGCGAAGTCAATCACATCCTGCCCAAAAACACCCGGGCTACCACCCCACAAGCATGATCACACCTCACCCAAAAATACCCAGGCTATCACAACCACCACCCAATTCACTAAAAGACCTCTTTACATCACAACCTAGTAAATACCTACATCACTTGGAATAGAGAGCGAGAAAGAGTGGGTACCCAGCCATTCGTACTCCTCCCCGGATGTCGAAAAAAACACCCATCGCATGACTGTGAGGGTGTCGACACATAGTTCTCGATGTGTGTGGGGTACGTATAGAAATTGCAAGAATATACAAGTATATATATAATATCAAACACTCAATCTCAACTTATGGGTTCGTAAACAAACCAGCCAACACACACCACCACCACTTTTTCTATCACCTCTAAATATATAACACCACACAATAAGTTGAAACTCCATTCCACATTTCCTACCAATTCCATTTAATCATTCCATTCTTCTCATTATTTAGCATCAACCACGTTTAACCACACAACCCACCATTTAATTATTCATTAACAATTTTCATCCCAAACAAACCCAAGTCATTTCAAATATTATCAAACAATTAATTATTTATTCCATAACTACTTGGGCATTTAGCACAAAGAAAACACCACCTTGTCTCCCCAAAATCATGACCAAACAAACCACCTTGCCTCCCCAAAAGCATGGAACATGAACCATCAGACCCACATTCCCCAACCACACATCGTCATCCCACAAGCACAACCACACGCCACAACACATCAATATCATTTTACATATTTAAAAATGGTATTTTATCACATTCCACTTTATTTTAGGGACATTATCCCACAATCCATTATCCTAGGGCAACCATTTTATTAGCCAAATATAATTGGTTAGAAAATTTACATTTTAGGGTGATATAACAACAATAATAACCCTAGAAGCAATATCAACATATATATCCAGCGCAAACAAATCCCCTAATGACCACAATTTTCAGCGGGGCATCAAGCCTATACAATTCACAACATCATAATAATAATAAAGCTATAAAAACATGTGATTGAAACCCCTTTTTACCCTAAATTTTCAATCTAATCAATTCATTATCTTTAATCAATCCATAAAAACCATAACCCATAGTTAAAAACAAAGAAAATTCTCTTGCATGATACACAATAAAGAGAAATGAGGGATTACCTACCTCAAAGAATCTTTGCTGACTCACTGCACACCGTAGGGAGAAGAATGCCCACAAACCACAACTGCACCACTAGAAAACATAGATAAGCCTACACTAAAAATAAATACCATCAAAATTCAACCCAAAGCACACCCCAAACCATAATAACATTTTTGTATTGAATCTCTATGAGAATAATAGAAGAAGACCTACCAAGAAGAAGGAAAAAATTACCACAGATTAAAAACGAACAACCAATGGGACCAACGGATCAAAGAGGGAGGAAGAGGGCTTGAATAACTCCTCAGGGCACCTAGGATTTACCCAAATTGAGAGGAAGAATGAACCACGTCCAAATGAATAAAGATTTTTCCATAAAAAATATTTTAAAACTACATGCATCAGGGATTTACATGATATGTAACTTCCTTTCATGCCGTGTAATCCTCAGGATTAGGTTTTACAGAAAAGAGTATCGCTTTTTTATTATTTAACCCCAAATATCTACACGTCATGAATTAGCCTCGAAAAATCTATGAACCACCATTACACATCATGTAATACACTTAAACGATGTGTATTTACTATATTAGTTCTACTGAACCTCCATCTTCCACAAAAAACTCCCAGAACCTCCTCCAAACACCTCCAACAACCAATACTGGATAAGTAATGGAATGAGAGGGCACATACCATTACAATAATTTCTTTATTATACATTTGAATTATTTTGTTTGAGTTGGGGTGGTTTGTTCAAATCTTCTCATGTTCATGAGAGATTGGACTTCATGGATTCAACTGAGATAACAATGACAAGGAAATGGGTTAAGAATGTATACAACCATCATGAAAAGGTGAATTCCTACTAGTTATTTAATTAATTTTTTCATCATTTTATCTACTATTTTTGAGTTAATGACCTTATCATTTTTATCTAATACTTATTTATTTTTTTATAGATATTTTGGGAAGTCATATTTTTATTTCAACTATCTGAAACAAGCCACAAAAGAGATAACATGTTCCTTTCTGATGGAAGAGGAAACCCCATGCTGCCTGAAATGTGAAGTGTTTTAGGGAGCATGGAGTTTATCTTCCATCAGAATGAAATATGTTATCTCTTTTCTGTATTTTTATAGATAGTTTAAATCAAAGCACATATCACATACTCAATCAGTCACACCTTAATCTGATACACAATGTTCTCGGTATGAGTCGGACTATATGTTTTTAGTTTATAATTTATATTTTAGTTCAAAACACACATCACATACTCAAAACTAAGAAAACACATTAATATTGTTTTGATACTTTAGGGAAAAAATACATAATCTATTTTTAATGAGTGTGAATTAGCTACACCTCAATCTGATGCATGGTGTGTTCAGTATGACTCCAACTGTGTATTCTGATTTAAAATTGACATTAATTTTAGTAAAAAAGACAAGTGACATACTAAAAATTTAGAAAACATGCTCATATTGTCTTGATAATTTAATAAAATGATTAATAAGTCATTTTTGATGTGTAGGAATCAATCTCATGTCAAACCAACACATGATGTGACCGGTATGACTCAAAGTGCGTGTTTCCAGTTTAGAATGACATTTTAGTAAAAAAGATAAGAGCGTACTAAAAACCAAGAAAACATATTCAAATTGTTTTTATACTTTAGTAAAATGATCTATATGTCATTTGGGATGTGTAGGAATTATCTACACCTAAATCCAACTCACGGTGTGACTGATATGACTTCATGTGTGTCTTTTTATTTTAAATTGGCATTAATTTTAGTAAAAAAGATAACCGACTTACTCAAAACCAAGAAAAAATATTTGTATTGTTTTTATACTTTTGAAAAACTATCCATAAGTCATTTTTGATGTTTAGGAATCAACAGTACCTCAATCTAATACACGATGTACCCGATATGACTCAAAGTGTCCTTTATCAATTTAAAATTGACATTTTAGTGCAAAAAGTGTCACTCACTAAAAACTGAGAAAACATGCTTGAATTGTATTAATAATTTATTAAAATGATTCATAAGTCATTTGTGACATATAGGAATCAGTTTCACATCAAACTGATACACAATGTGACCGATATGACTCAAAGTTCGTGTTTCCAGTTTAAAATGAAATTTTAGTAAAAAAGACAAGTGACGTACTAAAAACTAAGTAAACACATTAAAAGTGTTTTGATACTTTAGGGAAAAAAATCCATAAGTCATTTGGGATGTGTAGGAATCAGACACACTATAAGATCAAAATGTATATATAGATATCTAAATACAATATGGGTGTGAATTATATGTTTAAAATATTTTGTTTTTAACCTTAAAGGAAACTTAGTTTAATATTGTTAAAGTTATCATATTCAAAAAACCTTATATATGTTTAAACAGTGATTGCATTGGGCCCTTGGATCTGATGAAAATAATATCATAATCAAGTAGATTCCAATATAATCCACATATTTGATTCTAGTGAATAGAATCATATTCAGTAAGTAGTTTAATCGTATTCACAATAGAAATGAATATAAAAAGAACCGTAATCACAACGGTTATGATTTACAATAAATGGTGATTCTATCTTAAAGTGTATAGAATTTTATTTAGAGTAAAAAAATGAATTTTAATTAAATATATTATGATAAATTAAATACAAATAGAAATATGAATACAAAATATCACTTTCTATTAATTTACACCGGAATATAAAATACTTGAAATGAAACAAGTAGTACAATTGAAAAGAATTATTTTAAACCAAAGAGAAGGGTATTCAGTAACCTTGGATAAAGTTATATTGTTTTATACTTACAAGAAAGTATGTCTTTCTCTTACTAGAGAAAGCCCTCAATATGATGATCGGCTTCTGTCTGCCTATCCCCGACAGTGCTCGATACGATGATCAGATTTGTTGTCTGCTTATCCTTGATAGCCCTCAATATGAAGATCAGCTCTATCTTGATATCCCTACAAGTCCTTGATCAATAAGGTGATCAGATCCTCTATATTTCTATCCTCATAATCCATCGATTATAATCAAAACAATCAGAATCGCATGAAGTAATACAATAGATTCTTAAGAAGACAACCTGGAAAGGTTTCCTTAAGAAATAAGCTCTCTCTAAAGCAATAAAAAATACTAGGAACAAGATGTTCATGCTTTTACACTTTAGAAAAACTTGAGAAAAAACACATTGCACATAAAAATGAAAAATGATGTCAACCAAACTATCCAGCTTCTTTAAATGACTAGGTATTTATGGGTGTGCCTCCCAATAGTCATCTTGATCTCCAACGGTCAAATTTTCTTTGAGATTTCCGCAAGGACCTGGACACCTAGCACTTCAAAGGTCATATTATAACTGAATTCATGACATATTTTTTCTTTATACATATTGTAATAGAATGCATGAATTTTTTTTGACAATACACCATTACAATGTTAAGAGTAAAATATTCTAATATGATAAAATAGTTTTTTGTATTCAGGATTAAAACAGAAGTCAATCCAATGGATTTACTATTACATGTCATTACGATGAACTATCTGGATATAAATTCGATTGTTATCATTTTTAGTCAATATGATTATTTTCAGTTCCAAAATGATTATGATAATCATAATGGTCAATATTTTTTTCTATAATACTTTAAAAATATTTCAAAGTATGGTAAAAGTATGTTCTTTCTATAAAAACATTGTAAAAAAATGGACATAAAAGTGTTAGGTATTGAGTATTTAATAAAGAGTTTGTGATTTCCAAAACAAAATAAATGGAAAATTCAAAAAGAACTTTTGACTCAACAATCTCCCCCTTTTTGGAATGCACAAAACCAAAAGACTTAAATAGAAAACAATTTTGAAAAACTTAAGTTCATTATTCTTTTTGAGTACATCATATTCAGAAATAAACAATAGTACTTATATCACCTTGAGTTTATAACTCATTTGAATACAATAGTGAATATGAATAACTGCCCCTCAGGTTAAGAAATCCCCTATGGATTGTATGCTCTTATTTAACAATATTTTCTCCACTTTTCTTAGATTATCTCCCCATTACTATAGAATTATCCCCCTTTGTATAGATTTCTACCTATTTTTGATTTAAAAAAAGGAATGGAAAAATAAAAAAGAACTTTTAACTCAACAAACACCTCATCTTGATATTTAGTGTGATCGTTATGACTTTAAGTGCATCTTTTTATTTAAAACTGACATTAATTTTAGTAAAAAAGACAACTGACATACTCAAAACCAAGAAAAATAATTTTAATTATTTTGATACTTTAGTAAAATGATTCATAAGTCATTTTTAACATGTATGAATTAGCTGCACCTCAATATCATACATGATGTGCTGAGTACAACTCAAAATGTCCACTAACAATTTAAAATTGACATTTTATTTAAAAAAGTGTCACTGAAAATAGAGTAAACACAATCAGATTGTCTTGATAATTTATTAAAATGATTCATAAGTCATTTTTGATGTGTAAGAATCAATATCACATTAAACTGACACACGATGTGACTAGTATGACTCAAAGTGCATGTTTCCAGTCTAAAATGACATTTTAGTAAAAAATACAAGTGACGTATGAAAAACCAAGAAAACACATTCATATTGTTTTGATACTTTAGTAAAATGATTCTTAATTAATTTGATATGTGTAGTAATCAGTCTCACCTTAATTCGATGCATGGTGTGGCCGGTATGACTCAAAGTGTGTCTTTTTATTTAAATTTGGCATTAATTTTAGTAAAAAAGACACTTGGCCTACTCAAAACAGAGAAAACACATTAATATTATTTTAATACTTTAGGAAAAAAATCCATAAGTTATTTTTTACATGTAGAAATTATCTGAACCTCAATATGATACATGATGTGTCTGGTATGACTCAAAGTATCCATTATCAGTTTAAAATTGACATTTTTGTTCAAAAAATTTCACTCACTGAAAACTAAGAAAACATGATCAGATTATCTTGATAATTTAGAAAAAAAATTCATAAGTCCTTTGTGATGTTTAAGAATCATTCTCACATCAAACCGACATGCAATGTACCCGGTATGACTCAAAGTGCGTGTTTTTTAGTTTGAAATGACATTTTAATAGAAAAGAAAAGTGACATACTCAAAACCCATAAAACATATTTTAATTATTTTGATACTTTAGGAAAATAATACATAAGTCATTTGAGATGTGTAGGAATCAAATTCACCTCAATCCAATGCACAATGTGACCGGTATGACTCTAAGTATGTCTTTTTATTTAAAATTAATATTAATTTTAGTAAAAAAGACAACTAACATACTCAAAATAGAGAAAATGTGTTCAGATTATTTTGATATATTAGGAAAATAATACATAAGACATTTTTTATGTGTATGAATCATCCTCCCCTCAATCTGATACATGATGTGCCTGATATGACTCAAAGTGTCTGTTATCAGTTTAAAATTGACATTTTAGTTCAAAAAGTATCACTCACTGAAAACCAAGAAAACATACTTGTATTGTCTTAATAATTTAGGAAAACAATTCATAAATCATTGTTGATGTGTAGGAATCAGTATCATGTCAAATAGACACATGATGTGACCAGTATGACTCAAAGTGCATGTTTCCATTTTAAAATGACATTTTAGTAAAAAAGACAAGTGACGTACTAAAAATAGAGGAAACGCATTCTGATTGTTTTAATACATTAGGAAAACAGTCCATAAGTCATTTGGGATGTGTAGGAATCATATGTACCTCAATCTATTTCACGGTGTGACCGGTATGACTCAAAGTGCATCTTTTCAATATATAAGTGTTATTTTAGTTTAAAACATGTATCACATCGCCAAAACCAATAAAATGATCCTAGATTTTTTTCTCATCATTATATATCCTATTACTTAATTAATTTCCTTATAATTTTTATCTTATACTCATTTAGTTAATTTTCATAAAGATAATGTTGGAATTTGAACAAGAAATGGTGTGATGTGCAAGAATCAACCACAACTCAATCTGATACACAATGTTCCTGGTATGACTCAAAGTTTATTTTAAAATTAACACTTTATGTTTAATTTATTTCTTTATATTATTAATAACATAATATTTTTTTTCTTATATTGGTACATTATTTTTCTCGAGCAGGGGTGGTTTGTTCAGCAATAACATGAGTCGGGGTTAGGCGAAAAAGACAAAGAAACATTGATGTTTTTGAACATATGTAATAATTTTCACTTACTCATGTAATTGTATAAACCAATGTTTTAAATTCCTATAATATAGTGTTTTTTTTATTTGTGTTGTAAATTTTATATTATTTAAATTTTTTATTTGTACTTGATTTTTCTACTTTCTGGTAATGCAGTGTGCTATTACAGCACACTCTAGTATTCCCCTTTATCAGTGCTTCTACAAGCACTGATAAAGGACTCCTTTATTAGCACCGATAAATGGGATCCTTTATCAGTGCTTCTAAAAGTGCCGATAAAACATGTCCTTTATCAACATTTTTTTATTGTTGATAAACGTCCCCTTTATCAGTGATTTTATAGAATTGATAAAAGCCTGGGTATTTTAATCATGCTCCGATAGTCAGTGATTTTCTAGTGCTGATAAAGGCCAATTTTAGCATCATTAAAGGCAACTTTTGTAGTAATGGTTTGGGAAATCATCACATTGTCTATCAAGTTGGTAGCTTCCATGGTTTATTATATTTCCAGCCATTAACTAAAAATAAAAAAAAATGACAACACATTAACAGATAAAATGGAAATGAATAAACTTAGAAGGAATAACTTATAAATGATAAGTATATCCTGGCATATGAATCACTATGTTTCAATATATGTTATCCAAGGTAATGTTTCCTATTAGGACTTATAACCTAACAATTTATTTTAATTCCTTCATATTGGTTTGTAAATAGTTTTGTGAATTTCCAAAGCCTATCCCCTAGGAGTTTCAAACCAGGTGTGCAGCAAGACCCATTGTCGTGCACTAGGTGATTATTGAATCCAGCTCAACGCACCATTTTCGGGGTTATTAATCCTAGGTACAACTATGCCAGAACCACACCCACTTTTATTATCCAGACAGAGATGCATTTTCTTGGTATCCAATATCTCTATAATTCACCAAAATTCCATAATATTTCCCTATACTTAGCCTTATACGTTTACTTATCCCCCGGGTTCTCACTAAATTATTTTAGTCCTAATCCCAAAAAATAACTTGACATTTCTCTAATACTAACTGTAGTGACCCATGAATTTTACACATATTATTAAATGATTTTTAAACATAAATATAAAATAATTAAAACCAAAAATATCATGAGGCCTAGTAAATTTGGAATACTAGGTTCATGATACATATGTTGGATTGGTGTAGCCTAGTCCGTTTGGATGACGTTGGGTTGAATGATGGCGGGTCATACTGAACACCAAGACACAACTCTCATGGGTCGAGCTCTATATTGAGCTCATTGGGGGTTTCATGGGGAAACATTCCCCTACTCAAAGGGTCCATAGATAGAAGTCCCTTGACTTAAATATTAGGGAACTATAGAACCTCTGGCTGATTGTAGTATAGCTAATTAGGTGACACCAATAGGGCACTATTGCAGTGTATACATCAGCACAATTTTTGTAGTAGCTTGGAATTTGGAGAAAACAACACTATAGCTCCGTGGTATTATTACCACCAACCATTGTATCATCTTGGACTTTGGAGACAACATTACTGTAGCTCCATGGACTTCTTACCACTAGCCATTGTAGCAACTTGGACTTGGGTGGCTGCAACACTATAGTAGTGTGGAATTCTAGTCTTTGTTCACTATAGTAAAGTAAAATTTCAGTGTGGTTTATGCCACAATACATTTTCATCTTTATTATATCATTCAATCTGGGGTTTATGTATGTGAAATACTCTAAAATCTATTTATAATTGTGATCCTAGTTTTATTGAGGTGATTCTACCTCTCAATGGAAGTAGGGATTATTCCCGAACCATATAAATTGATGTATCTATGTTCATCATCATCTTATTCCTTTGTTCTATCTTTTCTTTATCTAAAAACTTCAATCTCGTGACTCCTAGGGTTTCTACAAAAACTGGTATCAAAGGTTGAGTTTTTATTTCTCTAATTGAACAATTTCTATGGAATAATCCAAGGTGAATATTGACTTATTTGATATAACTAACTTTAGTTACTGAAGGATTCATATTGAAGACTATATTTACCATAATAATCTAAACTTACTACTTTTGGGTGTAAAACTAACAAATATAGAGCATACAGAGTGGGAGCTACTGGATCGATAGGTTCTAGGAGTTGCGAACCTTACATTGGAAAACAATATGGCGTTCAACATTAGAGAGGAGAAGATGATGTATGGGCTTATAAAAGATATCATAAATATGTATGAGAATCCTTCTACATCAAACAAGGTGTACCTGATGCGATGACTATTCAATATGAAAGTTATTGAAGGAATAATTATTGTAGATCATGTCAATAAATTCATCACCATCACAAGTTAGGTGAAATCAGTGGTAATTGCGCTTGACGATGAGGTATATGCACCGGTTTTACTATATTTTTTACCTGATAGTTTGGAAATGAATATAAAAACCATGAACAATTATTTTGGAAATACAAATCTAGTTCTGAAGGATGTGTGGGAACTGATCCTCAGTGGGGATATTAGAATAAGATAATTGGGTAGATTCTATGGTTCTACTTTGAACGTGGAAGGAAGATTAAGATGTGTATAGCGAGATAATCATAGAGGATGATCAAAGTCAAGAGGAAAGAGTTGAGACAAGGAAAGGGGGGATGGTCTTACCTATTGGATTTACGAGAAGAAAGGAAATGTCAAGGAGTGCATAGAAAAATGAAAGGCACCTGAAACCAATACAAAAAACACGACGGTTGAAGGAACTGATGATGTTCTGCTATTGAGAATGGATAACCCTATAGAGTCTTGGATTTTAGACTCAGGGGAATCTTTCCATTCCATAATGGAGAAGGGTTTCATGAAGAATTATATTTCTAGAAATTTTTTCAAGGTACATGTTTCTGATGATGAACCTTTTTAGATCATGGGGAAGGGTGGTGTATGAATCAAGACTAACAGTGGGAGTTTTATGGTTCTAGAAAACATGAGTTATGTACCTGGTTTAAGAAGACATTTTATTTATTTTTCAAAACTAGATGATGCATGTTTTAGTACCACATTCACTGGTAGTGCATGGAAGATCACCTAAGTATCTATGGTCATATCTCGAGGATAAAATAATGGTACCCTGTACAACATGACAAAACTTTCATGGACATGGTTTCATCAATATTTTTTTTGAGGTTCACAACCATGGCATTATAGGCTAGGCCACATGAGTAGGAAGGGGATAAAAGTGTTGGAAACAAAATGATTGATACTAGAGATGAAGTCATTGGATTTTGGACTATGTGAAGATTGTATCTTCAAAAAGTAGAATAATATGTCTTTTGAGAAAGAAGGCAAAACACTGAAGGCTGGGAAACTAGACCTGGTGTACACTGATGTTTAGGGACCTGAACTAATATATTCCCTTGTAGGGTCACAATATTATGTGAAATTTATCAATGACTCAACTAGGAAGGTATGAGTTTACATTCTGAAAAGAAAATATAATGTATTTAAGATGTTTCAAAAGTGAAAAAACATGGTGGATAACGAGTCAGGAACAAAACTGAAATGCTTGATGTCTGAAAATATTGGAGAGTACGATGGTAATGAGTTTATGGAATTATATTAAAATAATGTATTTCAGTGGGATAAGAATATTATAGGAACACCACAACATATTGGTGTAGCTAAAAGGATGAATAGGGAACTGAATGAACATTCCAGGAGAATGAGGCTTCACTCATGGCTACCCAAGACAATCCGGGCTAATGCAGTGAACATGATAACATATCTCATCAACATAAGTCCATCTGTACCAATGGGAGAATGTCTACTCTTGGAGCTCTAGTCTGGTAAGGAGGTAAGAATCTCACACTTATGATACTTTGGTTGTTTGATATATGTACATATTGATGATGATGTAAGGGGACAAACTTGATGCTAATTACAAACCATGTTTCTTTATTGGCTATGGTGTTGAGGAGTTTAGTTAATCCTTTGGGATGATCTCAACAAGATGGTCATCAAGATCCACAACACAGTATTTAATAATTTTTTCACATACAAGGACTTTTATACAGTTAAAATTGATAATGGGAATAAAGAATCAGAGTCCCATGAGCAAGTGGAGATTGAAGGTGTGCCTGATCATGTGATTACAAAACTAGTGGATCCTAATACTCAAGTGGATTTGAGGATATAAAAAAGGGTAAGAATACCTGTGAAAATGTATTCACTATCCTTATATTATTTATTATTGACTAACATTGGAGAACTAGAATGTTTTGAAGTGGAAATGCAGTTGAAGGAGTCGAGCAAGTGGGAGTTGTCTATAAAGGAGGATGTTTCCTCATTTCATGATAATAACACTTGGGATTTTACACCTCTTCCACAAGGAAAGAAATAATTGTAAAAAAAGTGGGTATACCAGGTTAAGGAAAAACATGGCGGAAAGAGGAGGTACAAAGAAAGGCTAGTGGTGAAAGGTTTTCAACATAAGGAAGGAGTGTATTTTACTAAAATTTTCTCACTTGTAGTAAAGCTTATCACTATCTGGGTGGTTCTTAGCATTGTGGCATCAAAAGACTTAAATATTGAGTAGCTTGATGTCAATACTACATTCCTTCATGGATATATGGAGGAGGAAATCTATATTCAGCAACCATAGGTATATGTTGAGTTTGAGAAGGATGAACTAGTGTGCAAACTCTAGAAGAGATTATATGGGTTGAGGCGGACACTCAGGTAGTGGAACAAAAATTTTGAGTTGAAAGGGAAGTTGGATAAGGAGTTTGAGATGAAAGATCTTGGAAAAGATGATAAGATTTTGGGGATGAAGATCAAGAGAGACAACACAAATTAAAACTTGATGTTATCATATTCTAATTACATTGTAAAAATTCTGAGAAGATTTTTGTATGCTATAAGAAAAGACAAACTCTATTCCCCTAGAAATACATTTCAAATTATCAAAGGAGAAATCAACAAAGATGATAAAATAGGTTGAGTACATGGAAAAAGTTTTATATGAACCATCGGTTGGAAGCCTAATGTATTCCATGGTTTATACTCAACCTAACATTGCTCATGCATTGGGAGTTGTGAGCAGGCACATGGATAACTCTGGAAAGAAACATTGGTAAGTTGTGAAGTGGATACTGAGATAACTGATGGAAAAAAGGAAGTATCTATGTACTTTGGGAAAGGAAATTCATTATATGGGTATATGGATGTTGGACTTGGAGGTGATTTTGACTGTAGGAGTGCCATGAGTTATGTATTTAACGATGGAGGAACTTCAATGAGTTAGATATATAAAATATAGAAGGTGGTGGCTCTATCCACTATAAAGGCAGAATATATTATTGTAAAATAAGCTGAAAATGAGATATTTTGTCCGAATTACTTCTTAGATGAACTGGTAGAAAGTAAGAAAAAAAATTATTGCCCTATGGAAGTCAGAGTGCTATACATCTTTCAAAGAACTCAGTGTTTTATACCCATATGAATAACATTTATTTAAAGTACCATTTTATCAGAGGATTGATATAGGACGAGTTTCTAACACTATAGAAGATTCATGGAATAAATAATCTGGAATACATGTTGATAAAGATGATGGTAATACAGAAGTTGAGGCACTATTGTGCCTCTGTTGGTCTCCACTGATGAATAGAGGATAAGAGGCCGAATATGAGAGAACATAATGGGATCAAAAAAGGGAAAACATCAGATATTTCATGAACCGCTATCTTGATATTGAAGTTGTGAATGTAAATCATGCATTGACAAGTGAAGAAGAGGATGAGATAAGATTAAGTAATTTGTCTAATTCAATTGCATCAAAGCGGGTCAACATATCGGATTAGGATCCAAGTGGGATATTGTTGGATTAGTGTAGCCCAATCTGTTTGGATGGTGTTGGGTCAAATGCTAGCCTCTCATACTAAACACAAGTACACAACTCTCATAGGTTGAACCCCGCAGTGAGCTCATTGGGGATTGCAGAGGGAAACACGTCCCTACTTCGGGGGTCCGTGTGCTGAAGGAACCTAGCCCAAATTTTGGGGGGATTGTAGTATCTATGACCAACTACAGTAGAGATAACCATGTGACATTGATAAGGAACTATAGTAGTGAAAACTTTTGCACAGTTACTGTAGCTGTTTGAACATTGAAGACAATGGTATTATAGCTCCGAAAACTTATTTCCATCAGCCACTGTAGCAACATGGACTTTAGAGATATTATTACTGTAGCTCCATGGAATTTTTCCACCATCCACTATAGTATCTTGGACTTGGGTGGCCATAGTACTCTAGCAGCATGGACTTATAACCACCATTCATTGTAGCACAATGGATTTACTATGCAGTTGGTGGCATAATAATTCAACATCTTTATTAACTAATTTGATCTAGGGTTTCTGTGTGTGAAAAACTATGAGATATCCCTATATTTGTACTCCTAATTTTAGTGAAGTGATTATTCCTCTTTTTGGTCATAGGAATTATTCCCAAACCATGTAAACTATTATGCCCATGTTCATCACCTTCTTCTTCTTTTGTTCTGTCTTTTCTTCATCTATAAACCTCTGTCGTGTGACTCTTGAAATTTCCAAAACAACATCAAAAGTAAAAAACATTAAATCCTTATTTAATTCTCCATAATGATCTTATAAATCCATTTGAGCTCTTAAAACTGCATAGGATAACCTAGAGCATACATAAAAGAAAAAGGTGAGATAAAAATCCTAGTACGAGAATAAACACGATAAGGAAACATAATGTGTGATTAAAAGGTATAAAATGTTATCATAAAAGATCAGACTCATGAGTAATAACATAGAATCATAACATAAAGAACATGGTATCATAAGATCATGGTAACATAGGAAATGTGGTGGCAACACAAAACATGACATAAACATGAGTCAAGGCTAACTGCCTAAACAATATCATATGGTGGACAAAGTCTCCAAATAGATTAGGTTTAATCCATAATCTCATACATGATGTTACATTAGAAAACACTTTACCCAATGCATTGGGGTGCTATTCAGATATACACATTTCAATGTCCTGGGTTTTTTAGTGAGTTGAAAATCCTTAACCGGTTTGAATTTTTATCTTTAGTTTGTGGGAAAAAATTATTTCTGGATTTCAGAACCTAATTTTGGTAGTTTTATTAAACCAAGGCCTTGATTTTATATGGGTTTTAAGGCTAGGTAAGTTCCTCAGGGTTTTTATGGATTTCAGGAGCTTCGTCCCCCAAAAACCCAGTTTCGAGAAAGCGCAGACTGAGGTGCACGGTTTGGAAAAACTATGCAAAATCCAAGGAGTAACCATGAATCCCAACTATAGCACTTAACAGAGTTTGAAAACCCATGTGGGTGGGGCACATAACTATGTTAGGACTTTATAGTTTTTAATAAAGGTATTTCACATGGTTTGATCATGGTTGGGAAAACCGTGTGACCATCTCATGCGTGTGTGGTGCTTAGGCAGAGAGCACCACACGATTGACACACAGTTATCCAAAACATTCATCCAAACTATACGAGTCATTTATTTGGGTGAAATTAAAAAATTACCCCTACCCCCATTTTCTTTTTCTTCCTCCTCCTTCTATCATTCACCTACACACACAATAAGTGATTCCTCTCCCATTTCCTCCTCTAGGATTTGAGCCAACTTCATCGATAGAACTCTAATTCAATCCTTTTCAGTCTCATTTGAACCACATCGGTAAGACCTTAAATCCATTGTCTTCTTTTCTTAATTTATATCACTGTGCAGAATGCTGAATTTGTATGATATCTTTTTCCCAATTTCTAGGGTATTCATATAAAACACCATTTTATTTATATTCAGCTTGATTTATAGGTCAACATCATACAAGAAAGCTCCTACTAGTACAAGGTAGGTGTTTCCTATCTTTCTTTTTGATTTTTCAAGTGTTTTGAGGGTGAATTATATAAACGCCATGTAGGTTGACCAAGAGAGACCATTAATAAATTGATGCAAGTCTTTTAATTAATTAATTTATGTTGAGGTATGCCTCTAAGAATTCCCTAGCCCATGATTACATATGATAATCCTAGTGAGGGATCTTGGACCACTTGGGTAATTTAGGTTGGGTGTGTGTTTTAAATTAAATTGAATTTTTTGGTTTTGTGGGAACTTTGTGGGCTTAGCCTAAGGATTGAGGTGATGATGATAACCTAGACTGAGGCGACGTGGTTCATCAGGTTGGGCTTGTCCCAGGGCACATGAGGTGATGTTGATCACTAGGTTGAGGTGACATGGTCATCGGATTGAGGTGATGTGATCATCAGGTTGAGTGCATGGCTCTCTGGACTTGAGGTGGTGTTGACTATCATGATTTAGCGACACGATTATAAGGGAACGAGGTGTCAGATGATGTGGTTTAGGATGTTTAGTGATTGAATCTCACTATTTTTTAGATGAAACGCTATTAGAGTTGTGTTTACATAAATAGTACTTAGATCGAGGTGGTGTTGACCACTTGTTGTGGGTGGAGGCCCCTATAGACTATATAGCTAGGTGATGGTATTGACCATCAGACATGTTTGGGTTGATCATCATAGAAATCCACGTGGATGCTGATGGACCACTAGTTTATGGTGTTGAGACCATCGGTTGGGGGATAAGGCATGCCCTGATACTTGAGGCTAAGGTGTCAGGACTTTGGGAGGATGGATATCACCACACCTTGGGACATTGGATGTTGAGTCAAAGATGATTATTATTTAGAGAATAGATATCATTGTTTCTCAATATATAAATTTGTTGAGAATATGGGGAGTCTTTGAGAGGAGGTCTATGGGAGATGGATCTTATTGATTGGGCATACCATATGGACATCAAATATTTGACGGTAGGCACGAGGTGTTGAATAACATGATTTTAGGTGGAACTTGAGGGTTCACCTGGTCTTCAATTCATTAGGTGATGCCTTGGTCTTATTCCATGAATCCGTGACACTATAATTATATATATGTATATAAATGGTTTATTTCATATATATAATTGGGGGAACATGTTCAGACTTATACCAGCGATGAATGAAGCAGGTAGAATGCTCACTTGTGGATGTTGAGAACGAGTAGAACTGGTATAATATTAAATGTGTGTGTGACCTAATTTTTATTTATATCTACTATACACTTGAATAATCATGGATATAATATAGACACACGTTGATGGTGTCCTACTGAGATTTATTCTCACACCCTACATGGGACCCTTGGGAGGTGTGTAGACTTTATGTCTCTGAGATCAGGTAAGAGATTGATCTCAGAAGATGTACCTTAGTGATTGATGTTGTACCCTTTTCATGGATGGATGGAATTAGACCATGTTGGTTCCTCCGCATTAGTTGGAGTTATTTTTTGGACAATCCCTTTGTTTCATTATGCTTTATATGTATGTACTGATGATCAATTATGGGTGACCTTGTTTGTTTATTGCTATGTATGACCTATTATGGCATGTTTATTTTTCTATAAATGGTATGTTTTATATTATTCTGTTATTGTTTCTTTATACTTCCACTAGATTGTGTTATTTCTTTAATTGTGTTATGGTCCTTATAATGCTATATTTATATATGGACCATTATCATTATCATCCCCTGAGGATATAATCTCCCCACTATCACCTCTTTACACCCCCACTTCTATTTGGTAGCTTTTGGCGTACAATGAGGTGCTCCTAAGGCCTAGTGGTCAACCAGACCAAAGAACCATTAAAATTGACATCCAACTCAGGGTGTTATAGATGGTATTAGAGAAGATTGTTGTTGGTGTTGTCTGGAAGCATCACAAGACCTGAATATTAAATGATAACCATGTTTTGTGGGTTAAAAATGATATCAAATAATCCTTTTATTTTTGGGTCTTACTATTTAGGCTACAGTAGACCAGGGACCATGATTTGGTCAAGACTGGGTACATAGATCATGTTTGGGTGCCTACAAACCCATGAATGGGGTAGAGAAAAAGTCGTTAGGGGTGGAAAATTGATGTTCCTATTTGCTCTTTTATTGCTAATTTGATTTCCACCTCAGGTGGGACACCTGGGTGTGATTTTATTTGTTATGTGGCTTTTGACCCTTGGCCTGGTATAACAAGGGCGGTCTGATTACACATCATGATATACACTTAGGATAAAATTATGTGTTTTTATTATGATTTTCATTGGGAAACTGGAATTTACTAAGAGGGTTGGACTATTTAAAGTGTCAACAGAGAAGATAAACAATGTTTTCCTACTTAGCCTCTTTTGGTGGCATTGTACTCAGCCAGCCCGGACAGGTGGTTCCAATGAGATCTAATGTCATTCTATGTGATTCTACACGTATGTGATATATATATGGTCCTGAACCTAATAAGGGTAGGAAGGGACAATGATAGGGGGTGATCTGTTTAAAGTGTCAACAAAGAAGATAAATAGTATTTTTCTATATAGCCTATTTGGTGGAATTATACTCATCCACCTTGGATTGATACATGTGATATGTGATGCCTAAACCTATTATGGGAAGGTAAGGGACCATGAGGTGAAGTTATATGTGATGCTTGACTCCGATGTGGGTAGGCAGGGGGTCATGAGACTAGATGATACTTGACACCTGACTCTGATATGATTAGGTGAGGGGCTATGAGGCTGGATTTCATGTGACATGGTTTGTTAGGGGAGTGTAAGGGTGGTGAGATACACTACCTATTACAGATTTCCCTATCTGTGATATATATATATATATATACTATTATGGATGTTTGAACATTGTATTGGTATTCAACATGATTCCACCTAGACGGATTCTGATAGAGCTTCAAGAGGTTGGTGATATGGTGTCACATGAGTGTGAATGGAATGAGTCCCCAAAGGATTGGGTTGATCATGATACACAAGTAAAGGCTTCAACACAGGTTGGAAAACTGCAGATGGTAGACTTTGGACCATGCCTTAATGAGTATCTCAAGGCAACCCTGGTATGAGTTATATAGGTCATTGATAGGGGAGCTCAGCTCAACCCTGGTACGGGTTATATAGGGCACTGACAGGGGATCTTAGGGACCTGATCCATCTATAGAATACCTGACTCATGTGTTCTATTTGTAACACCCACTAATATTATAGGGTGAGGGTGGACCATAGATGATAGAGAACAGGATCGAGTCGGTCCAGACCATCTTCAACTAGGTCGAGACACCCCCATGATGGAGGGTGAAGTTGATAACCTATATGCTCATAAGACTGAAAAAATGTTGGTGGGATGTACAAGTTTAGGTGGGGAGACATAAGGGACTATCCTGGAAGGATTTTGAGGCTAGGTTCTTTGAGCACTTCTTTCTGGAGATGCTGAGGGATGACTGAACCCATTAATTCATGAATCTCCAGCATAGAGATACTTTAATCATGGATTATGTGGTGAATTTTACAAACTTGTCACGATTTTCACTCTCTATGATGGGAGATGACATCACTCTGGTGAGGCAATTTAAGGATGGCTTATGTAATGTCATCATGGTATAGTCGGGCAACGATGTCAGTTGATTTTGGCGGTGATTCTTCAGGTATCAGGAAGCGATGGTGTGAGGAATCTCAGCAAAGCATCCAATCCATAGATTTAGGCAGACCACCAAGAAGTGGGTATTCATTAGTGTGCTTTCAGTTCAGCCAGCCAGGGCATGTTTGGACCCAATGTCACCGAGTTCCAAAGGAGTGTCAGGCATGCGGCTAGATGAGGCACTTGGAGATGTTATGTAGAAATCCTTCTTGGATAGATGAGATCTAGGGACCAGGGCAGACTCAGGGATCTGAGGTTAGACCAGGATTGGTACTAGGAACTAGTATCTTATATTTAACTTTACATGGAGTTCATAGGAGAGATAGTGGAACCTAGAAGTGGGTTCAGTGGCCAGTAGATGGTGCAACTCCATAGGGAGGCCAGGACTTAGGTAGTCAGGCTTTAGGCTAGGTGCATGACATTGAGCTATTATGTGTAGAGAGGGTTGTGGATCTTACTAAAGTTAGAGGTATGTCGTGATTATAAGAATGATTAGATTTTCCTTTTTTGGGGATTGACTAGTTTTGGTGCATGAGGTGCACGAGTATCATTTTTGGACTAACCAGACACTGGTTAGTATGTTGGAATCAGTTATGATGTGGGATATATATATATATATGATGTAAATAGGCATCTGGGCATCGATGTGATGCGGGTCTATGTTTTTGGATCATGTCACTGAGGCTGATTGTGGGAATCGATGTGACGTGGGTTATGTATGAGGTGAGTAGCATCGGGGATTCTTATTGGAATCTAATGATTTGTGAGACAATATTGGTGTAAAATGTGACACATGCATGATTTTATCACCCGATGAGGTATAGGAGTGACGCTACATCATGAGAGGAATTTTGAATCCAGATATGGTTAGTGGACCATAAAAATTGGTTGATTTTGGGTCAGGAAGTGATTGGGTGGGTAATTCTTAAGGTGGAGAGAACCACCAGGGGAATTGAACTATGACTGAACATGCTAGAACAGGTTGTTTTAAATAATATGTATATATTAGGTACCATATCTGGGTAATGATAGATAGCCCGAGGATGAGCTATGTTAAGGTGGGGAGATTGTAATGTCCCAAGTTTTTCAACGGGTCAAAAATCCCAAAACAGTTTGAATTTTTGTTTCTGATTAGTGGGATAAATTTATTTTTGGTTTTCAAAACCTAATTATGTGAGTTTGATTTACCAATGGAATTTTTTAGATGGTTTTTAGGGAACTAAAAGTGTCTTAGGGTTTTGGGAGTGTTGGACCTCGAAAACCCAGTAATGGGAAAGCGTAGACTAAGGTGCATGGTTTGGACAAACCGTACGTCCTCCCAGGAGTAACCATATAGCCCACCTACAACACTGTACATGGTTTGAAAAACTATTTAGGTCGGGGAACATGACCATGTGAGGCCTCTATAGTTTTAAACAGAGGGACTTCACACAATTTTCACATGGTTTGGAAAACTCTTCACCCAGCCCGTGCATGTGTGGTACTTAGGAAGAGATCAACACAAAGTTAGCCAAATCGTGTGGCCAAACCATGCAGGTCATTTATTTGTGTGAAATTAACAAATTAACCCTCCTCCATTTATCTTTTTTCTCCTCCTTCTCCCATTCACATGCGCGCATAATAGGGGCTTCCTCTCCCATTTCCTCCTCCTCTAGGCTTTGATCCAACTTCATCGTTAGATTTCCGATTCAATCATTATCAGTCTCATTGAAACCACATTGGTAATAAATTTATTATAATATCTTATTTTCTTCATTTATCTTACTTTTCAAAATGCTAAATCCATGTGATATGTTTTCTATATTTTCAGGTCGTTCATCTAAAATGTTGTTTTCTTCTGATTCAGCTTGAGTAGGCTACAAGAGATAGTAACTATAGTGGATGCATTCTTGAACGAGTAGACAAATAGAGATTATCTTATAGTGGATGAATTATTATGATTCAGCTTGACTATAGTGGATGCATTCTTGAAATAATATATTTAGAAAAATTCTTATTCTTCACAAAATAATAGGATAACTTGAATGAGTAGACAAATAGAGTAGGCTGCAAGAGATAGTAACTACTTGATTAAGTGTATTCTAAAGTATATACCCTTCTTGAAAAACTCTGAATATATATTTTATATTCCATTTATAAACCCATAGGTTCTTTACTTAAGAATTTTTCACATTCCTTTTTGTTATATAACGATCATGAATAAATATCCTATAATTAGAAAATATGTTGGGTCTGATCTATCCTTAATCTTCTTCATAGGAATCAATATTTATTAAGCCATTGGATTGTTTGGGTTACCTAGCAGTTAGTTTCTAAACTTAAAAAAGTATAAATCTTTCAATACCGATGATAATAAAGCATAATGCCTTTTCCCAAAAAGATACCACAGTTGAATCTTTGAGAAGAAAATATTTTAAAAGTCATATAGCTTCATAGGTCTTTATTATGTAAGGGTGACTATGAAGACTCACACAAGGGTACCATCAAGTTCCTAAACTTGCATAAGGGCTAAGATGCATTTCAAAGGCTCGCACCAGGGTTAATTTGGAATTATTTAAGGGTATTCATGTGCCTCAGAAGCTATGTAAGGGTAGAAAAGTAGCACTACATCAAGGTTCCATTATGGTCAGAACTCTATGTAAGGGTTCTGATCATAGGAATTCATTTCAAAGGACTTTCTATATTTTCATAGGACTCTATCAATTGCATAAGACTTCCTAATATTCTCATAGGAATTCACAAATTTTTTAAGGGTTACTTTATTTTTTTAATACTTCATTGGATTCTCATAAGGGTTTAACAGATATTCACAGGACTTCCTAATTTTCATAAAACTTTAATTCTACTGAGAATATGACTTTGAGTCTTAGAAAAATTTCCAAAACTAGAATTTGTAATACTTTCAGACTTAACAAAATTTCTTCAAAACTTTAATTCCATAATACTTCCATAATTAGTTAAATTTCTTCAATAATTATAGAAAAAACTTGTATAATAAATATTATAAATTTATAAAATTACTATGTGAACTTCAAGACAAAATCATTAGTAATAAAAATGAGGGGTTTTGTGAGAATCAAAACTTATAATTAAATGAGATATGTCATAAAAACATTAGTATTTCCAATAATATTACCATTTTTTATGATAAAAAAACCAATAAAACTTTAAACATAAAATTTTAGATACTTTAATATCCAAGAATTTGTAGTTATTTAAAACTAAATATTTGGATAACTGAAGAAGTGTATTTGAATATGCAATAATATAGAAGTGTAGATAATTTTTTTGTTTACTTAGATCTTATCCCCATTTGTATATCAAAAGGTGAGATATGGGATTAAGATAAATCGCATTCAATATAACATACTGAAATTAGTATAATCTAATAATATAAACACATAGATGAATATTATTTTACATTGACTTGTGTGAACTAATGAAAAGTAGAAATTCAATAAGAAATCATATATTCAAAAATTAGTAAAACATTTGAATGAACAAAAGATAATAAAAAATTAATATTCAAAGTAAGAAACTATAAAATAATTGAATTTCATTGAATAAATAATAGAATTATAATGTAAAAAATGTACAATAGATAAAAAACAAAAATAAAACAATTCTTAGGCTCTAGAATGTGACTTGGCTAAGGGTTCCGGTGTGGATATTGTCAAGGGTGTATCATGAGGTTTAAATGGGAAATGTACATCTTTTGAATAAGACCTTGAATCAACTAGAGATTATCTTACATTAGTACATTTCATTGATTTTTTATGAAAGGATATAGTAGAAAACTGAGCATGTATCCTTTCTCTGGACATAAAGTATCTTTTTTGGAATATTTGGTCTAATAGTTATTATGTCCTTGAGTTTAAACAAAAATCTATCATGATTATACAACCTTTAAACTATCTCATGTTCATAGTTTTTGAGCAAGATCATGAAACCTTGTATCATATTTGTTTGATTCACTCTGTCTGGTAGTCTAGAATGACCATCTTGAGTCATAAAATCTACCATCCATTTATTTAAAGCATCCAACTAAGGGTCTGAAAGTACTATTAGAGATACTAAAGGTTTGACCTTAGTGACCACCAACTACTTTCCTATGTATGATTCTGGATAAACTTTGGGATCATTAGGGAGAGGATCATATGAGAAATGTCCATACTATAAAACCACTAGTTTTTCAAGGAACTTATTAATCTCTTTTTGTATTATTAGACAAAAACATGAAATTTTCATTCTAGGTTGCTTCTTATTCCTTTAAAAACTTGAAAATTTTATTACTCTAAGCTTTTTAATCCTTAAATATAGGGATGATGTCCCTTGTAAACTGATAAAGAATATACAGGTATACAATATCACATTTCATTGATTGAATCCTCCCATTTACCATATTCAAGTCTAATGAAATAGTTCCCAAATGTTATTTAACAAATGTAAATTCTTTCAAGTTATAGGATGGAAATATTTCCTAATAATATTTAAACATTTTAATGAATTTAAATTGATCAAAGTAAATATTCTTTAGAATATCATTTTTTAAAATCCTCTCCAATAGTTTCAGTTTTTATCAACACTGAAGATGAAATATTAGACTATACCATAGGCATATTCCTTATAATTTTTTATTGATATTTTATCACATCTTTTAGATCATCCACATCATACTTAGAAACTAAGTTTTCCTTAAATTACTTTACACATCCCATTAAAAATTAAATTTCCTCCAAAGATACAAAATAACTACCTATTTGAACAAGTTGAAGAGTTATGAGAAAATCACTCCATGAAGACATAATCTCCTTAATTATATTGAAATTAGTATTGGAGACTGAATTAAACTTCAATATTTTCAATTCATCCTTTGATGTCTTCATCTCAACCTTAATCCCATCTATATCACTTTTCACAGTTTCAAAATCATTAAAAACTCCAACTACAAAGGTCTGAAATTATCTCTAAAAGAAGATTAAGACTCATACTTATTCACTGAGGATATAACTACTTCTCCATCAGCTTCAAATTCTCCAATAGTCTTCATAACAGTCTCCCTTTTAATAGGAACTACATCCTAAGGATTACTTTCTCTAGATTTATCCCCCTCACAATGAGTAGGAACTCCTTGTGCTCTAATAGATAACTCAAAATATTTATCCATTTTTTTTAATAAAAAACTTATTTTGATATTCACCCCAATCCAAAACCATTCTAGTTAGAGTCTTGACTAGTAATGTGTGGTTTTTTTATATTTAACACCGTCAGGTTCAAAAATTTCTATATATTTCTTATAAAATGGAAAATTCATCAACCTCCTATAAGGGTAGAAGGTGAGATTTTTATTTATTTGACTATAATGATACCCAATCACAACCATGTATTTATACAATTTAGCCTTTTCCTCCATGATAAGTAGAAACATTAAATACATATCTTGAAATAATACCTTCTTGAATTCTCTTATTCTTTTAGATATTCTAGTCTGAATAAAATTCACTAGATTTCTCTAATCAGGCTCCAAATCTTTGACAATTGTCTTCTTGATAGATCTGGATCCAAATATATGGATTATAATATCCTCATAGTTAAAAAACTCATCCCTAAATTATTTTGGATTAAATAAAAACTTTCCTTCATGTGGTTATTGTAACTACTTTGGTTTTGATGGATTTTTCCTTTGAATATTTCTATGAATATATATATATATATATATGGATTTATCCTCAGATTCAGTATAGTGTTTGGATGTCTTGGGACCTCATAAATAATATATTAAAAATATTAATATATTTTAATTCACATGCATGCATCTTTTTGGTGTTTCTGGTTTTCCCATTGCTTGAGACCTCAGATGGGAAATCTAAGAC
Organism: Viscum album; assembly: GCA_963277665.1. Taxonomy (NCBI): domain Eukaryota; kingdom Viridiplantae; phylum Streptophyta; class Magnoliopsida; order Santalales; family Viscaceae; genus Viscum; species Viscum album. The sequence continues at coordinate 1,291,223,954 of OY728132.1, read as the reverse complement.
CACACTTGATTTTAGAATGTAGAGTTAACCAGAGGTGTGACCTAATGTTGGTAAACATCAGATGTTCTGAGGGAATCAATCTTTGGCTGATGTGTTTAATTAAAATAAATAAATATTTTTTTTATTTTATTTTAAATGACCATGACCTAAATTTTTCTTTAAATAGACTATTATAACAAATCACCAGGATTAGATGCATAACCTTATGTGGATTTGAGAGAAGTCTTGGACGTTCTTCATTGGTGGATCAAAATTGGAGGATGATGAATGATCAGATCGAGGTGGATCGAGAGGTGTCGAATTTAGCGGGTCATCATCATCATTAGAGAACACATTATTCACTTATGATCAATCCTAAATCGAGGTATGGATCATTATCTTTGGATTTTCTCTGTTTCCAATTTCATAATCATTTATTTGTAATTATCTTCTTATTGATCTTTGATTTTTGTTCTTCATTTGATCCTCACTGCAATTTGGTATTATTGATTCAATAAAATCTTTATTTCACTTGCTATCACCCATGGACATCCCATTTATATGATCATTGATCAAGAACACTTGGACAATGATGGATTCACCTTGTTTATGTAAATTTTTAAGGTACTAGGCATGCAAACGGAAGCCCTAAAAGTGGGATTTTAAAAAAATTCACTGACATACAACATGAACTCGTCTATGTAGGAAAATCGATGCCTGGATTAAGTTGATTATATCATGTGAAGGGTTTTAATCACAAGAATAAAACCATAAAATACATGGATTAGATCTAAAGCTACGTACAATGTCTGATCATCATTGGCGATTACTGCTCAAAGAATCTGAAGTCGAATTCCTCTAGATCATCCATGCATGCTTCAAAAATCTGTGGGAGCACCGATTGTCGAATTTCGAGTGCTAGCACAGAGATCCGACGACTCCTTCAACTCTATGATGATCACCACATCTCTCTACTTTTGATTCTTGAGAGAGAGATCGATCTGAGCTATTTGGATCAAGAGCCTCTCTATCTATAATGATGGGGGGATAGAAATAGAGAGAGAGAGAGTCCTTAATAGTACATGGAAAACTCCTCTCCTTCTCTATTTATAGTGTTAATAAAATATCTGGTATTTCCACCCAGCCTCCTGAATAAATAACATGTTATAAACAACTTGTTATGACTACTATACTGAGTCATAAATATTATTATCACTTTCTTGTAATATATTAAATATATTATATGATAATAAATGAGTCATTAACTCAACTCTCCATTCCCACAAATATCAATTGAACCTTGAATATTTTTAATATTCGTTCAAATAATATTTTTAATGTATTTAATTTAAATCTTGTAAATACATTTAATAAATAAATTCAATGATCATTATTCTTAACTTTAATAATATGAATTTATTTATTCCATTGGTGATCGTATCTTCTTAGAAAAATCTCAGGCCCCAGTAGTGGGTCCCACCATGTCTAAAACTCCTATTCAACTGAATATGGAAGATTCTTGAATACACTATTGTGTGTCACCCTCTAGGACCTTATCTCGATAGTAGTGAAGACTATTCACAGACCAAGAGTGAGATATAGAAACCCATCATGGCCTCTAAAGAGATAAGGATTGTCACAACAACAACAACCAACCTACAAACATGTACTATATAATATAATATCTTTGTCTTTAATATCTCATAAAGTAGGATGAACACCTGTGTCATCTTCCTTTTATTACTTTATTATTTGTTAATCTAACTAGATGGGTTTACCCTCAACTGTCATGGCTATGGTATTATGAAGGTACTACCATCCTGATCAACATGGCTTGAGATATATTACTTCTATAACCTAGAAGAAAAAAACCCTTTCTTGATCACTCAACCAATATCATGCCACCAATGATGTACCTAACACAAACTAATTCACCATGATTTAATCATAATGGTTTTCATATTGCATCAAAGTACATGATCAAATGACATATGCTGGAAATGATCTCAAGTCAGGAGACCATTACACATTATTATAGATAGGAACATCTGATGACACTCATAACATGTGGTGTTCCTATTTGCGGGTCTGTTATCATGATCTCACTACTAGAGATCACCAAGTGAGAACTTCATGAGAAGAAGTATCAATGCTTATGAGCCCCCAACATCTGATAGTTATACATCTACTATGTCCAGTCAGTACAATGTATCTAGACCATATGACATATTTAATATTAATGCCATAGTATCTCGAGGTTCTCATTATATCCTAGGATCTGCTATAACCTTTTTGATACAATAATTAATCTATGGAAATTACCCTTAAATAGTGAATTTAGAAATATCTATACTATAATGGTAAGTTATCATCATGTATATCTAACTATACACATGATATGGTAATCAAAAGCACTACATAGTTGGGTCTAGGGAACCCACTATTTAAACACCCCCACTTGCACTAAAGACAACTTTCCAACCAAACTTGTTAGATACTCACATGATAAAGATCATGTTTCTACTGAGTTGTGGCTTTAGCTGCTGGGCCTGCCACGATTATGCTGCATGGCTATTGTTCTATTTGAAACCTCATCTCCTTGAGTAAAGCTTCTCAGGAAATGGTAACCCGGAGTATATCCCTTTTTACACTATCAAAACTTGACATATTTTCTAGTAAGAGTATCATTATTTACATTATGACAATCCTCTTCTTACTAGGTGTGATTCCAAAAACTGTAACAAATCGTTGCGTTTAACTGCTTCTTTGGTGCCTTAGAAGCTACAACGTACTAGGTATTTGTAGGTATAGCTACCACTGGATAATATGATCATGTATCGCTCATCGCATTTAGCGTAACTACGATATCAGATCACATGGATCTCAGGAAGACTAGTTTGTGTCCCCTAAAAAGCTAGTATCCTTTCTTCTCCACTTACCAGGTACTCATCTTTTGTACTTTCCGAAGTACAAGCAGATAGTTTTGACTACTTCACTTGCATTACTCATAGATATAACTGATATTTTCCTGTTGTAAAGTATATCCTGGAAATATCATCTATTTTTACATATCATGGCATATGTGATTAATTCATCTCTAAAGTGTATGGATTTTAACTCACCACATTTATCTCCTCCCATGTCTTGAACATGTGAACCTGGAGAGACAATGCCATGTGACACTGGAAACAATTCATCTCTTGAATTGTTCCAACTTTTATTTTTCAATACTATGTCACTATATGTATGATTAACTAGGTCCAAGAAACCTTTAGATCTACCTCAGTAGATCATGTTCCCTAAAACTTAGGTTTCTACTTTAATTCAATCACTGGAGAATAAATTTTATCCTGGTCTTAACCAACTTGAAGACCAATCTGTTTTTGATATGTTGCTGAACATATTTTACTTGGAAAACCTTGGATCTCCCACTAACCTATGGTAGACACATGAAAAATATTTATTACAAATTTATACTCTATGACTGTGTTTCTTACTTCAATCCTAAACTGGATTTCAGTAACTTTCAACCTATATTAGCATTATGTGACATGACCACCACTTTCTGGTTGTGGTGTGTAGACACCTTTCATGATTGATGGTTATTAAATCCAATACCTAATAATATGATCATAGAAATTAGCTATGAAAAGTAAAATTCTAATGGATTTAGGAATACTGACTTGTTTGAACAAAAAATCCTTATTGGTACTATGTATGTACCATCCATATATCATCTCATTTGAACACACACTACAGTATTCAAAATAATAATCCCCTTTTCACTTTGATACATGGAATCCATTTATTTAATTTTAATTGGTCTTTTCAATATCAACTAATTTTCATATACTTCTTACCTATAGGAAATACTATTTTCAAGGAATAATATATCACCTCCCACAGTGAACACTAAAACCACCACCATGGTTTTATTCTTCCTACATAGTATGTGTCTCTGGAACATTCTATGTTCCACATCCACTTGTGGAACTAATTCTTATGTCGACCATTTGTGCATCTCTATCATTGACTATACCCAAGTCAATAGAGATCACACCATATCTAATAGAGATGTACACCCTTATATAGAAATTTAGTCTATCACTTGACTACCACTTTTATATCTTAGAGATTTGTGTAATATCCTAATAAACCATTAGGATAATTACAATAGATGCACAATGTGTTTGTTCCTGATGCAAGTTTGTTTATGTCCTAACAAACTCTTCGCATCCAAACACATGTCCATATGACATAATGGATTTTCATCATACTATGATTCATATGATATCCATTTTTCATTTTAGTTGGCATATGATTATGGGATATCACCATTATTTGTAATTCACACCATGAAATATAATGGAAGTTATTGCAGGTCGTAACATTGATACTCTTTATATCATAGCCATGATGTATAAAACGTAAATTTGGGAATTACTCTATGCTACATTTTATTGATCAATGTTAACATTTAAGACTTCATCATAAATCCTACTCATTAACATAAATTCTGTGATGTAGATAAGGTAATGTGCATTTATGAATTACTCCATGATACATTATCATGATTGATGATTGTTTGGTCAAGATATTCTTTAGAATGTTGGCCCAAATCAACTTATATCTTCTGACCATACATATACATCATTTTACCATTCCTTAATTACTCAAAGGAATATTATGAAGTATCTTTACAACTAGATTTCCCTTGAAATAGTTAATGCTCACTTATTAAACAAATTTCAAAAGATTTGTGACATACCTTTATTTCTAAAGGTTTCTTTGTCCAAACTAAATACATCGATAATACCAAATATGTTTAGCTATGCCGAGCCTAAATACCATACTGGGTATATTCTTGACGTATACTTTTAGTGTTACTTGACAAATGATTATCATTCCACAACTAGGTATAAGTCTTAAATTTTTACATTCATCACTTATTGCCTATGATTCATGTATCACTGAACTATTTTCTGAGTATGATACACCACAAACAAAATTCATTCCGAAACTAAGAATAATGTCTCCTTATGTCCAAAAGGACATGTGAGATTAATGTTTGTGGTTATACTCAATAATATTTCTATATGAATCTTTCACTTGGAAATAAAGAAGTTGTGTACTTCTTACAACTGGCCTAAGTATCAACCTTTATTAGCCACTTGGAGAACACACCTGACTTCCAAATAATATTTCTATACTTAATTGGTTACTGTATATCAATACACATATGTGACAATCATATTGTATTGAATACCCAAGAAGTAAAAATGAAACATTACATTGAAGAATATTCCTGAAGAAGGAGTGATAAATTTCTTCTTTAATTTAGTTTATTGAGATTGAACTTCCATAGTTTTATTTCATAATATGCAATGAAAATAACCTCCTGTTAATACCTCTTTCATTAAAGGACATCGCAAATATGCTTCTGGAATTATTTTCCATTGGCCTTTTTTCTCTATCATTCAATTTTTTCACCATAAGAATTAAAGGTTTAACTATATTTTATATTCTTATTATCTTAGTGAACCTTACCTAAATTGGAAAGGAAGCGTTTACTCAATACTTGTTTGTTTTGTAACTTAAAATGAGACTTGAGTAAAGAGGTAAAAGTGATATTAGAATAGGATGTATTCAAAGATCATAACCCACCTTTCAATTTTACACAGATCCAGTGTAACCATTACTTATTCATATTATTTCCCCGCTTTCTCCTTGCAAACCACTCAGAGATGAGACTTCATGTTATATCATCAATGTTCTGATGTAGCGACCACAACTAACACCAGACGTTGATTTAAGTATAATGACATAACCATCACATGCTTTATCCATTAGTCTCCTGTAAGTAATTTCACCCTCATTTCCTGAGGTAGTTTAATAGGTATAGGGACACTATCACTTTGAGTTTCCTATATTATAGTATTTTGCGCAAGCACCTGTACTATTCTTGGATACTTGTGTCATTGATGATATTTACTTTGTCTATTATTTATCACAGTTTTTAAACTTGTGGTATAACTTTCCATTTTTCTAAAAAAATAAATTTTAGCATATTAGTACTTTTTATTTGGATTACTGATTTAGAAATTTTTATTAATTAATTAAATCATTAAATATCTCCCACTATTTTTATCGAATTCTAGGAACCCTCTATTCTAGAACCGGAATAATCTGTCGCTTGAGTATTCTAGTAGAAATGATCCTGAAACCTCCCCTCATAGTCTACAATCTTTGGCTATGCCACTAAATGGAGGGTGAAAGGTAGGTGTTTAGCTATCCAACCGCATGAACTCACAGTTCCTTGATCAATTGATTAAAGTCTCAACTTCATAAATTGTCACTTGATTTACTTAATGCTTGCCTATAAAATTTACAGCAAGCTAGATTTGTTTATTTCTTTGCTGTAATTTTAGTTAAGTCAACCCACTAATATCATAAGAACGCCCTGATATTAAGAGGCACCCTCATCTTTGGCATGTCTGGCACCCCAAACAGCTGGTTTTGTCCAAATTCAAATGATGGAAGGTGGATACAACTTAATATTTATTTGAGGTTTTTATTTTTTTAATGTGATGAAAGAAATAATTTTCTATTTTTATAAGCATGTACTATGTGATCGTACTCACAACAAATCGTTCATGAAATAGAAAAATCCATCGCGTCACATGTTTATTTTATCTATGCATGCATGTTTATTATTACTCTATGTGTTCATATGTTAACTACACATACACAAAAATAATAAACCATGCAAAAATAAAATGACAACTTGATCATGAACCAATTCTAATGGTTGATTTACTGAGTGAAAAATGGATCAACCTAGACCCTAGGGGAAATACCTAGAGTTGTGTCACTTGCAACTCTAATTGCAGCAAATCTCATCCAATGCATCCATATATTGTTCGGTGCGTCACCATCACTCGGCGTAAAGAGTGTCACTTGTCATCTCATCATTATACAAAAATACTCGCATGCAAATGAGGGGAACTAGGGGGTATAAATACAACTCTGAAGTGGACATGCATCCTCTTATACATATAATGACTCAGAGATGATATGAAGATCGCCATTTATTAATTAATTATTACAAACCAGCATGCAATAATTAAATAAATAAATAAACATGCACCAAACATGCATTGTTCAGTCCACGGATCATTCCAGTCAATACACATTAACTCGTGTATTTAACAATAAATGAAAAATTAAAATTAAACTTGCATTAAATTATACTCAAGGGAATTATAATTGAATTAAAAATTCACTAAAATTTTTAATTCAATATTTACTTCGTTCAGTCCTGATTAATTAATTTAATTTTAAAACTAAAAATTAAATTAATTAATTAATTTAATTAAACACCAAATGAAATTAATTCACACCGCATTAATTGTTAAACAAAAAAAAATAATATTTAATTAATTTAATTATCAAATGAAATTAAACTAATTATTTTAATTAATTTTTTATGAAATTAAAATTACCTAGACCCATAAACCCCGAGAAGAACCTGTGTGGGTCAGGACGAACCCACGTAGGCCTATTCCAAGCTATCCTGAGCCCATGCAAAGGGGTTCTGGGCTGGGAAGGTCCACCCAAGACTATTCTGAACTAGGCAGATCTACTCAGACCTTTTCAGGAATAATCTAATTCTAATAGGGGTTACTTGTCCAAAGTTGAGAGTCTGGTGGGTGGGATGAGGGAAGAGGGGGCAAATCAAGCCTTTCTATCTCTGGATTTGATCACCAGAGGTACTGTTGTTGGCATCAGAGTTACCGATGATGACGGCGCCAGCCGTGCAAGGACACATCATGAAGGGGAAGCCCTTTAGGGCAGAAGATTTGGTTCTTCCGAGTGGGAGAGCAGTGGAAGAGCATAGGTTCACTTGGGAAGGGAGCGGAGGCCGAGTGTAGGTGTCACGGCTGTGCAGTGGTCGACTGAAGGGCAAGAGAACGACTGCCTCGATGGGGTGGCATGCCTGAGGTGGTTTGTGTGTAGACCGCTTGAACCAAGGGAGTCTGTCATGGGGAAAGCAGTGGAATATGGGCCACTGAAGGGATGCCACAACACAGAGGAGCAGCGACTGGTGGTGGTTGCCACTGCAAGTTTCGATAGGAGAAGGTATAGGGCACCAGTGCGGGGTGCTGGCCGGAGGTGGTGCGAGGCGCCAGTCCAGCAGAGGGGAGGCAGGGGGCGAGTGGATCCCAGTAAATTTGACCCTTTTTTGTTTATTTAGAACACCCATAAAAGCATCCTTCCTTTTTTCTCTTTTCTACACCTGTGACCTGCAGCCCCCAACCCAAAAGTCAACCGCATCTTTTTAATAAGACCCCAAAATTAGTTTCACCATCCCTTTTAATTTTTTTTCCAAATAGAATATATAGCTTAGGAAAATAATAATAATAATATTATTATTATTATTATTATTATTATTTTATTATTATTAAAATTTCAGTGACAGAAAACACTATTCTGGTAACCAGCTTCCCACCTTGTGATCGTTTATAGAAACCTCATTAAACAACCAGTTTTAAATCCGAACTTAAACTTTGGATGACTGCAGAATGGTCATACGATTTCATATTAAGATGCGGTCAGTGGTGTTTGGACCATAATGAAACCCTCTTCAATATATTAATGCAAATTTAATTTTTTTTTTAGTCTTAAAAACTTTCAATTATCCCTATAATACCATTTTAAGGTACCGAGCATGTAAGAAGAAGCCCCAAAAGTGGGATTTTAAAAAATTTCACCGACATAAGACATGAACTTGTCAACGTCAATGAATCGATGTTTGATTTAAGCTGAAGATCTTGCATGAAGAGTTTTAAGCACAAAAATAAAACCGTAAAATCCATGGTTTAGATCTAAACTCATGCATGACGTCATCTCATCATTGGTGATCGCTGCTCAAATAATATAAATCTAAATTCCTCTAGATCATCCACACGCCCTTCAAAAATCTGTGTGAGTGGCGATCGTCAAATTTTGGGTTCTATCACGGAGATCTGACGACTCCTAAAATACCATGACAATCATTGTATCACCCTGCTTATGATGCCTGAGAGAGAGAGATATGAGATACTTGGATCCAGAGCCTCTATATCTAGAATGAGGGAGAGAGAGAAATATATAAAGAGAGAGGACATGAACAGTACATGGAAAACTCCCATCCTCCTCTATTTATAGAATGTTAAGAAAATATTTGGTATTTCCACCCGGCCTCCTGAATAAATAACATGCTGTAAACGAGTTGTTATAACTACTAAACTGAGTCATGAATATTATTATCACTTTCTTGTAATATATTAAATATATTACGTGATAATAAATGAGTCATTAACTTGACTCATCATTCCCACAAATATTAATTGAACCTTAAATATTTTTATTATTCGTTCAAATAATTTTTTTCATGTATTTACTTTAAAGATTGTAAATACATTTAATAAATAAGTTCAATGATCATTATTATTAACTTGAATAATATGAATTTATTTATTCCATTGGTGATTGTATCTCCACGGACAAATCCCAGACCCCAGTGGTGGGTCCCACCATATCCAAAACTCCTATTCAACTGAATAGGGTGGATTCTTGAATAATCTATTGTGTGTGACCCTCTATGCCCTTATCTTGATAGTAGTGAAAACTATTCATAGACCAAGAGTGGGATCTAAAAACCCATCATGGCCCCTAAAGAGATAAGGATTGTCACAGCAGTGACAACCAACCTACAAACATATATTGTGTAATATAATCTCCTTGTCTTTAATATCTCATAAAGCTGGACACACACTCATGTAATCATCCTTTTCTTGATTTATTATTAGTTAATATAACTAGACGGATTTACCCTCGACTTCTATGGCCATGGTCTTATGAAGGTACTACCATCCTGATCAACATGGACCAAGATATATTACTTCAACAACCTGGAAGTGAAAAATATTTTGTTGATCATTCAACCAATGTCATGCCACCAATGACGCACCCAACACAAATGACCTCACCGTGATTTCATTATCATGGTTCTTGTATTGTGTCAAAGTACATGATCAAATGACATACACTGGGAATGATATCAAGTCAGGATACCATTACACATGATCATAGATAACTACATCCAATGACACTCATAACATGTGGTGTTCCTATTTTCAAGTATGTCCTCATGATCTCACTATGAGAGATCACCAAGTGTGAACTTCATGAGAAAAAGTATCAATTATTATGAGCCCTCAGCACCTGATAGTCATACGTCTACTATGTCTAGTTAGTATGATGTATCTAGACCATATGACATATTTAAGATTAACGTCATAGTATCTCAAGGTTCTCATTATAGCATGGGATCTTCTATAACCTTTTTGATATGATAATTAATCTTTAGAAATTACTATTAAACAGTGGACGTAGAAATATCTACACTATAATGGTAAGTTATCATCATGTATATCTAATTGTACACATGATATGGTAATCAAAAGAACTTTATAGTTGGGTCAAGGTCATCCATTATTTCAAAAAATTTCTCCCTACTGTTCTTTACATTCTTCATTATTGGACATGGGGTCACGACTCAACATTACTGGGGAAAGTTTAAGCGTGATCAAACCCTAAAATTTGTGGCAGATGCACTAAAACATAGGATGATGATTTATGGATGGATTATGATTCTTGGTGGGGTGCGGGGATGAATTTTTGGATCAAGGATTCAGAGTGATGACGAACGATGATGTGAGGTGCTATGAGCTTCATACAGATAGTCAAATTCTAATTTACAGCCACCAGAGTCTTGAAATCAATGGCTGAAGATGACCCCCATTGATTTTGAGTGGTCAAACGATAATATTTAAAATAGATAAGGTAGATCTGGGATCTGTGTAGAGTAATGTGGTATTTTTCATAATTCCTAATTGCACACCATGTACCATGTAAGAACACATGTTGTGTAGTCTGGGTCCCCACGATGGGTAGGTTTTTAGCCAAGTTAAGGATCACACATTGTGTGGTTGGGCCTATACACCATGTGACCCTACCCAGGTGTCCAAGTCGTGTGCCAGTTTCACATGCCTAAGAAGTATACACCGGGAGTACATGGGCTCGGGCATGACTAGGTATATGCCTAGGTATGTGGACATGGACCAAAGTACATTAACATGACCAGGAGTACATGAGCATGACCCAATACTCAGACACGACCTGGTACATGAGCATGACCAGTGTACATGGGCACGAAACATGGTACATGGGCACGAGCCAGATAGACATGACTAATCCCTCAGTGGTGGGGTCAAGTTGTGTACCCCTTATAAACACTTTTTATACCCACATGGCCATACAGGATTTGTTCAGAAGAGGAAAAAACCAGGTGACCAGGCATAGTCACACACCATGTGACCCCTGGTACACATCATGTACTTTTCTTGAGATTTTCCACCTTACATATCTCTTTCTTATAGACTCAGATTTTGGCCTATGAGTATCCTATCCTAAGAAGTTTTAAACTTAGAATGTGAGGTAGAATTCATATTATATTTTGAGATACGATGTGAAGTGTTTCGAGCGTGATACTTCTTCAAGAGATGCTTGACTGATAGCGGTGATCAGGTGGGATCATCTGAGAGATGTTAGGGTAGGAAAACCCATATCACACTAGTGTGTGGGTCCCCTATATTCCTATATGTCTATTTACTGGTACCCACCTGATGCACTAGGGTGAAATTCCTCAGTCTAATGAGTAGTACTCCCTTGACGGACTAGGGTGTGAGTCTTCTACCTACCGAGTGTCACCCCCTATCATACTAGGGCGCAGGTCCCCCATCCACTAAGTGGCACCCCACTGACAAGACAGGGTGTGATTTCTCTATCTATTAAGTGACAAACCCTTATCCTACTAAGGATCAGGTACTCTATTAGATATTGTGCCCCCTATGGCTATGGAGTAGTGTCGAGGTGTGGTTCCTCCACATGCCTTTCTCTAGCAGAAACATGACATGTTGGGCATCAGTGATAGACCTTTGTAGCTACAGGCATACTCATCATCTCGAGCTATGTTGTGAAATGGAGATCATTTTTCTCTCTCATATGGGTTTCTTTATAAGAATATATACATTGGTTTTTTGTTTCACACTTTTTATGGGTTTAGCTGACTACTTATATTGTATTGGTCTATTTCTCCCTTTGTGGTTTTTGGGGATTCCTACTAGGTATGTATATACTCACACCTACATGGGATTTTTTCACATGTGTTGTGTCTTATGAATACAATAGGTAGTTTGGTGGAGAAATCAGTGGAGAATAGTAATAATTTGGTGCATTAACAATGTTTGGTTTTCAGACTTGAAGATAAGGATCCAAGTTATCTCAGTTATTTCTTTATTATAGTTAATTATTTGGTTGAGACTTAATTTCTGGTTGGGTGTGTATTATTCCTCTAAACTTTTTAATGGATATGGTTGGGTGTGTGAATACAAGTACATTAGTTAAATGCCACCCATTTAATTTACACCTTCTTGGAACTTTTCACTATCTCCTAGACTATTGGAGGCGGGCTTATGGTTCTCACCCTCAACCATCTATCGGCCAGGTAGACACAGGTGGGTTAGGTTGTGGTGGAGTGTTATCAGAATAGGTCATTCCTTATGATGGTTTTTGGAGTTTTCCTCTCATGAGGATTGGTTGAGAACTTAGGACAACAATATCTAAGTATCGTGAGTGAGACTTTCAGGCCATAGAACCCAGTTTCGGTGCGGAGGCCGACATATCCATACAACGAGACTCTGAATACCTTCTTATCGACTTGATATATCGAGACATTGGTTATATGGAATAGTGGTACATGCATCATATAGGATTGATTACTTTGAATTTACTTCTTGAGTCAGCTCCTCATGTAGATTTTCATCTAATTGTGGTACGTCTTGATTACTTTCAGGATGTCTCCACAAAAATAGCCATCCAAGTTACTGATGCAACATCGTAATAATGATCCTTTGGGTGATGAGGCCTCGATTCAAGGGACATTGATATCTATATTTCATGCATGTATTTAATGGTGTGTTAATATATTGATTTTTGTATTTAAATGATTATTATTGCCAATATGTGAAAGGTTTAACTCATTTTGTGTTTTATGGAAGGATAAAAAAGATAAATGAAAAAGGAGTAAAAATACACTTTGTGTTGCTTCACTTCACTCGTGGCACAACACAAAATTTTTTAGGATGATCATGGAGAACTTCCAAGCCAAAAAATTAAAGAAATGAGGAAAAATGAGGAATTTGGAGTATAAAAATGACTATACACATTGTTAAATAGTTCAAGTTTTGAAATAGAGACACGATGTGAAGTGAAAAAAATGAAAGATGAATTTACACATCATGTAAATTTCTGACAGACCCAGTTATAAGCCTTTGATGGGATTTTCAATGAAAATATAAAATATTTTACCTCAAGCCCCACCATGGATATTTTCTAATGTAATTATAATTCCATTGAATGCATCCCAATCCCCCATGGATTTATATAAATAGAGGTCTAGCCTACTATTATGAATAAGATCCCAGAGACCAAAACTTGAAGCGAGAGGCTGCATTGTGAAGGGTCATCACTAGTTTATCTTTGTTTCCTGTTATGATTTATTTTTCTCTCCTTCACTCTTATCTTATAATCACTAGGATGAGGGGGTAAAACCTCCTTGTACTAGGGATATGTAATAAAAGGGTAAGGTGATTTTGGATTAATTTATTTTTATTCTATTCATATATTTGGTTTTCTGCAATTTAATCTTCAACTTTCAATCCCTTTATTTTCCTTTTGTCATGACCATTGGTAATTGAATCAGAAAGGAACTTTAAAATTTTGAAACTAACAACCCCCAAAGGAGGCATGAACATTGTCAAATTTAGGGTAAATCTGGTTTAAATATGGTATTGAGACAAAATTTATTGGTGAAACCCTAAATTACTAGACCAAGGAAAATAGGGGATTGACGGGTCAAGGAGGGGATACCATGACGATTCAATCTTCTTCATCTTTACTCCAACACCAATCATGAATTAATCAACCTATTTTCTGAAATCCAATTACACCTAAACCCTAAAATTACAAAACCCAAGCACACTTTTCAAATTTTATTCAAAACCAATCAATCTACTACGCTTTGATTTCTTCTTTTTTGTTCTCAAAACTATTTCCAAAACAACCAAACTGATTTTTTTTCTTAAAATAAATAAAACCAATATTTTCTCAACTCTTTCTTTAATCTAATAAAATTAAATTTTTTTGAAAACATAATAAAACTAATTAACCATCTCTGTGGGTTTGACCTTAATCTTTCATAATACTAAATTTTAATTAATTGAGTAACATAGTTTGATTTTCTTATAAACTTGTATTTTGATTACACCTATTAGGAAATATCGACGCCCCATGGGTGTCTCATCTATCTCATGAGGTGTTTCTTCCCGGTGGGAAGATATCAATAGCCCCACTTATTGAGCAGCAGATAGTACTATTAGGATAGACTAATGATGTGCGTAGGCTTAGCACACTCCACAAGTTCAAGCATCAGAGACCACTAAGGTTTTGTGGTGATCTAGATCCCCAGGAAGTGGAAGATTGGATTGATTTAATGATTTTAGACTTCAAGCATGTGAATATCCCAACTGATCAGATGGTTGCACCACCAGCTAGTCTTTTCCATGGAGTAGTGGGGAACTGGTGGAGTCTAGTCTCGCAGACCCATGATGAGATGTCATTCTCATGGTAATAATTCCATTAGTTATTTCATGTGGAGTATTACCTCTCTTTATTGCACTCAGTTTAGATCTAGGAGATTCTTGATCTTCAAGAGGGTAGTACAATGTTTTCTAAGTATGTTGTGAGGTTCACCAACCTTACATGGTACTCCCTCAACATGGTGTGATATGGTTACTTTTAAGCAAAATTTTTTAAGCAGGGTCTCCCCAGAGACATTCGTTCTAGTGTGTTCACTTGTTCCTTTAAACCTATAATGGAGTTTTGGAGTGGGATCTGGTGATATAGAGATTCCTATCAGAGGGATTCTAGGAAATTGGAGCTTTTAGTAGTCATTATGGGGATGATTCATCTGCATTAGCTAACATGTACCAGTTGGCAGGGTCTCAGCATATGAGACCTCCTCATGGATAGACTTGGTCACATGAACATGAGTTTCATGGTTCATATAGAGTTTTTTTCTAGCTCGGATATGGGTGATGTTATACTTGTGATGGGTGAGGTCACATGGCTCGAAATTACCCAACTCATCAAGATGAGGATAGTGGGTAGGCATGAGATAGACTATTATGAAAGATGCAACTTCATGATCAGGGATCTCCCATGTGTGTCTAGGGCGGCCCCTAAAGAGGTGACACTAACAAAGAAGAAAGTGTAACTCTGGGGGGATGTTGGTGGGGGGAATGCTACAAGCTACTCCCACCACCACCACTAGGTATCCCATGCCAGGATCAGAGATCTGGTGGTTAGGGTCATAGACAGTTATTTACTATGGGGGTCTATGACCAGGATGCACATGAGATGATCTGAGCTATGATTTGTGTTTATTCAAATTTTTATCCAAAATTTATATTCACATGTGAAATTTATTCCTTCATCTCTTTATACCTAGTGTGAGATTTGGAGCTTCTAGTTGAGGCTTTATCCTAACATCTTTTTCTATAGGTTCAAACTAGGTTCAATTCTTTGATATCACTTATTTGTTGTAAGTACGAGCTGGTGCTCTGTGAAGAGAGTTTTTCATGGTACCTCATAGTCATCATGATGAAAATTTATGATTTCATATTGGGTATAGACTGGTTGTCCATGGTTCGGGCCCAGATTGACTATCACTACAAATGAGTTAAATTCCTTCAGACTGATGGGGCAAGATTCTTCTTTGTGGGTAAGAGATATCTCATGGTTGATCAAGTGGGTATTGTGAGTTGCAAGTTTCAACCCATCAACCATCATTTATAGATATTATCCCTTAGTGTAGTGGGCTCTTCAAGTATTTGGATTCCTTTGTTAGTGGAAGACTATATGAATGTCTTCTCCGAATATTATCTAAGAATACCTCTGTGGTGGGAGATAGACTTATTCATTTACTTGCACCCTAGGACCATACTAATATCTTCTATGACATATCATATGACCCATATTGATCTCCATGATCTAAGGGTGTAGTTGTAGGACCTTTAGGAGAAGGTCTTTATCATACCCAACAAGTACCCCTTATTGAGGATTGATGACTTCTTCAACCAGTTGATAGGTGTGAGTTGGTTCTAAAAGATCAATCTCAGGTCTGGATACCACCAGTTCAGGATTCATGAGCCTAATATTCTGAAGATGGAATTATGATGTCACTATGGATAGTATAATTCCTAGTGATGCCATTTGGTGTGAATAATGTCCCCTCAGTGTTTATGTATATGATGAACCAAATATTTCAACCTTACGTGGAGTGATTTTTTGTTGTCTTCATTAATGGCATACTCATTTACTCTACGTCATAGGAATAGCATGAAGAGTATCTAAGGATGGCCCTAGAATTACTTTAGGAGCATCATCTTTATGGTAATCTATCAAAGTGATAGTTTTGGATCTGTAAGGTTCACTTTTTGGGGTATATTATCTCTAAGCATGGTTTATCTATAGACCAGATGAAGATTGATGTAGTTCTTTCTTAGGAGCCACCTAAGAGCGTGTTAGAGGTGCAAATTTTTCTGGGCTTGGAGGGGTACTATAGAAGTTTTGTGCCTAACTTATCCATAATAGCATCCCATTTGACTACCCTGACACATAAAGGTCATTTTTTATCTAAATCGAGTAGTTTAAGGGATCCTTCGAGCAGTTGAGGCTAAGGTTGAACAGTGATCTTGTGTTGAGACTATAGGAGGAGGGCATGTATTACATAGTGTTTTGTGATGTTTAAGGATATGGGCTTGGCCATATGTTAATGAATAGGTAGGAATTGATCATATATGAGTCAATCCAGTTGAGACCCCGTTAGTAGAACTACATGACTCATGGCCTAAAGTTGGAAGCAGTTATCTTCGCTTTGAATATGTGGAGACACTATCTTCTTAGTGAGAATTTGGTTATTTACTCAGACCATCAGAGTCTCATGTATATCTTCACATAGAGATATCTTAACCTATGATAGATTCATTGGTTTTATTTATTTTATGATTATGACTTTGAGATATTCTATACTTCTGGTAAGGCCAACATCATAGCAGTTTCCCTTTACATGAAGTCTCATTCTCGCTTGGTGGAGCATGCATCTGATTAGTTTCCTTCATTATAGATGACCATGGTGGAGGAGGTTCATACTTTTTCTTCATTTGATGGTAGTGAATCCTCCACTTTTTTAGTGTGTGGGAGAGGCTCGGTTTATAGACATTGACTGCGAGGTTCTACATGACCATATATCCTCAGGAGATTCAACAGATGGATTCTCTAAAGGAAGGGATCACATCATCTTTTTCTATGGGAGGATGGTTTTTTTGATCACATTGCAAGAGGAGTTGATGAGGGAGTTTCAGAATTCCCCTTTGGATATACATATGATGTGGAAAATATGTACAAGGAACTTCATTGGAAGTTTTTGTGGGATTAAATAAGGTGGAGTGTCACCAAGTTCATCTCTTGGTGTCTCACGTGTCAGAAAATGAAGATTGATCACTAGGTTCCGGCAAGTTTGACACAACCTTTGATACCCCAGAGTGTAAATGAGAAAACATCTCCATATAATTTATAATGGGGTTTCCACAGATAGTGAGAGACCATGATTCTATCTAGGTAATATTTAATTGACTTAACAAATCAGTACACTTACTTGTCATCGGGGAGAAGATTTTGATGAGAGACTAAGGCAACTGTACATACAGGATATCGTCTGGATTCATGGGGAACCCCCAATGCTTATCTTCGACCATTATTCTTGGTTCACATCACAGTTTTGTAGAGGATTGCAAGAGACTTTCAGGACCTAGTTAAGGACGAGAATGACATTTCACCCCCAGATGGATGGTCATGATAAGATTACTATCTAGGTGTTGGCTGATATGTTGAGGGTCTGCATGTTATACTTCGGCTAGAGATGGGAGGATCACTTTCCATTGGCAGAGTTCTCTTATAATAATAACTATCACTCTATTATCGACATGACACCTTTCAATTACCTATATGATAGACCTTATAGGTCACCCTTATGTTATACTGAGATTGATGAGGCTATCTTATTGGGCCAAATATAGTGCATGTGATGAGGGAGAAGGTTTAGGTGATCCACAAGAATATGAGGACAACTCTGACCAGACAAAAATCTTACACAGGTTGACATCGTAGGCTCTTGGAGTTCGATATGGGAGGCCATGGTTTTCTAAGAGGATCCCCATGATGAGGATTGTGGAGGTTTGGTTGGGGGTCAAGCTATCCCCAGGTTTTATTAGGTCATTCGAGATCCTATATAGGGTTGGTGAGATTGCTTACTACCTATCCCTACACCCACATTTGGATTGGGTGTATAGTGGCTTCCATGTGTTACAGTTGAGAAGATACATGCATGATCTAATGTACATTATTGACTAGGTAAATATGGAAATCAAGGATGGATCTACCTTCATGGAGTACCTGGTGGTGATTGAGGATCGGAATCGAAGGACGATAGGCAATCAGAGCGAGGTTGATCGAGAGGTATTGAATGCAGCGGGTCATATTTATCACTAGAAAATGAATTATTCACCAATGATCAATCCTAAATCATGGAAGGGGTCATCATTTTTTGATTTATCCCCTTTCCAATTTCATAATAATGAATTTATAATTATCTTCTTATTGATCTGTGATATTTGTTCTTCACAATAGCCTCACCATAATTTGGTATTATTAATTAGATAAAATATTTTTTGCACTTTTTATCACCCATGAACATTGCATTTATATAATAATTGACCAATTTTTTTTTACAATGATGGATTAATTTTTTTATGTTCATTTCTATCTACCGTTCTTCTCATTCATCATTGTTGGACTATAGGTCTACAATTCCACATTATTGGGGTGGGTTCAAGCATGATCGAACCCCTGGATTCATAGAGGGTGCAAGAACAATTGGGATCATGATTTGCAGATGGATTGAGATTCATGGAGGTATATGGGTGATGAATCCATGGATCTAGTATTCAAAGCGGCGATGGGTGACTATGTGAGGCACTATAGGCTTCATATAGATAGTCAGATTTTGATTTCTAGCCACTGGAGTTGTCACAAACCAACCAGGGTTGACCCTGAACTGATCACCTGAGCCAGCCCACGACAAGACCCAAGAGGCATTAGTGATCCTTCTATGCTGGAAAATAGTGCCAGGAATCAAGAATATGTAGTTGGGAATGATTTATCCCATGAATAACAAATAAATAAACAATAATAAAATAAAACAAACTGGAATTGGAAAAAGAAATAAAACTAAATGGCTAAACATACCTCTGAGTGACCTCATGAGTCACCACAAAACACAAAACCATGATCACTTTGAGAGCGATCAAGAACCTGAAACTAAAAAGATAGAGTATGTGTGAGCACCAAGATGCTCATTAGGGATGCCAAAGATAAACAACACCTTATATCCCACCTTTAAAGTGAAACCCATTCTTACTAGTTTAAAAATATGATATATAAAAATAATTTTTTCCATTCTTTTATCAAAAAAAGTAATGAGATTCTATTTTTTAATAAAAACACCTTTCTATTTAATTTTTTTAAAAAAAATCCAAAGCATGCAAGTCATTTAAATAAATTCCTTTAAAAGACAACCAGTGTCGGAACAAGTGTTTTAATATGAGAGGTAAGGGGTGTAATAGGATCAAGTAATCAAAAGTTCCACAAAAAAAGGAATAGTAAAATTAAAATATGTAATCATGGGAATTTCCTAAACATCTCTAGAATCAATCCCTGGATGTAATCGGTTCGAACTCACCTGTTGGAATATGGTGAAACTCCATAGTCTATAACCAACTATCCACTCTAAAGTAGATAATTTTGTGGAACGTCCCACCTGGCCTAACATCTAATCTAGGGGTACCAACCCATCTAATTGGGGTAGATAAGAAACTATCACTCGACCCTCTAGATGATTCACAAGAATCCCATGATTATAGTACGTGGTGAATGGGGAGGTCCTCACACATGTGGATCAAACCAAAACCCACAACCACCATACTTTCTTAGCCCAAACACTGAAACCACCTATGTAATGAAACTCTCCTATGAGGGTCCACCATAGAGGTTCCCATCTCATAACAAGTCATACACAAATGCTAACTGGTCCTACACGTAATGTCACTTTGAAAACCTATTTTCAAAAATTCCATAAAGTACCAACTAGACCTTTAATGTTCACAATTCCAAATCTGTTTCCAAAATCATTTCCAAAACCAAGGCGACAAAACACAGCATGTATGAAGGGTTCCAAATGTTCCTTTAGGTCATTTAGAAATCGAACCACATCTCAAAAGTGTTAAATGGACCTTTCTTTAGAAAAAATCTTTGAAACCATATTCAAAATCATTTCGGAACCAAGAAACCATTATGGAACACGAGGGGTATGAAAAGAACCATTTGAAGGAGAAAGAGGACCAATGAAGAGGAATAAAAAGATGAAATTGTGTTTTAAAAATACAAGGCCTAAAATAAACATTTATTTAGAATTCCATTTTCATTTGCATGCCTAACCATATTTTCACCTCGTGAAGCTATGGATATGCTCACATCCAATGGATTATCCATCATAGCCCATCAAAGGGCCAAGAGATCTAGTAGATGAAACACAAGGAGCCTAAAAAAATAACTCAAAAGGATTTTACCATAAGCATTAATCCATAACAAAGCACCCAAGTAACATACCAAGCTCAATTTATAAATAATAACTAGCTTCCAAGACCCAACCAAAGCCAAACACATACCAAAACACCCAATTTCACTTTTAAAAAGGTAAATTGACATTTTATCAAATATTTTTCATACATGTATAAAAACCATAGAAATCCATTAAAAATCCATTTCCACCAAAGTGCCATATCCAATTATGTATATATATATATAAAGAATATACATTTCACATAAAAATGGAAAATATATTTTTAAGAATTAAGCAATAAATCATGGATTTCAAATTTAAAGGATTATGCAGAGGGGACCTACCTCAAGAAGAATACCAAGACAAGACATCTCAGCACTTGATGACTTTGACGATGGAAACCCAAATCCAGTCTTTACACTTACACGCACATGCATTTAGACACATATATATAAATATTCCTAGATGCATTGCACATATTCCCCTATCCATGAGGGAATATGTACAAAGAGGGCATATATATATTCCTTACCCCTGCACGTGTGTGTAAGTCATCCTCACGAATGACAAATCAAAACACACTAATAAAAAATACCAGAGACTCTAAAAATTACTAAAATGGACCCATAAAAATTTAAACAAACCAAGAGGGTAGACGACCCCAATCTCAAATGGCGACGGGTGATCCAATATGAACCAAACCAATTCGCCTTTAGTGGTGGATGTCAGAACACACCCAAATACAACCCAAGGAATTCATTTCATGCCTTAACTAAGGAAGAAACAATCAAAATTCAGATCAAACCTAACACTAGGGTTTTTCCGAAAAAGAGGGGGAGAAGGGGAGTAGAAAAATCATCCAAATAGTGAGAATATAGGAAGAGGAGGGATTACCTTGGGGAAATGACCAAGAATATAGGATAAATCTAGTGAAAATAATCCACGAGAGGAGGACATAAGGGTGGATCATGTGTGTATTTGGAGGAGGGGAGGGGCTGCTCGCGCGATGCAAGGGGGAGAAGAAGAAGTGGGAAAATAAAGGAAATAAAGAAATAAGAAAAAAAAAGGAAAAAATTAAAAATGTTGGATGAACCACATGGTTTGGCTGCATAGTTGGTCAAATCGTGTACCTCTACTGGAGGCCCAGAACAAACCACATGGGCAGATACATGGTTTTTCAAATTGTGTACTGACTGTGCGATTTGTCTCTTTCAAAATTATAGATGCCCATGCACGGTCTACACACAGTTTCTACTAACCATGTGCTAACCATGAACCTATGCTGGAAACCCCCAAATTTTAAAATTCAAAATTGGTTCGACCCAAAACTAAAATAAAAATCCAATTATAATTAAATAATTAATAAATCACGGTTTTCGTGTGACAATTCTCCCAACCATTAACACTTTATTCCCCCAAAAATTTACTCAACCAAACGATGAACAAAACTAGGACTTAAAACTAATTGAGGTCAAATGAAACCACAAAACCCAGTGTGACCTTCCAAATACACAAGTCACACTCGACCATCTCTAGATAAACCCATGACAAGGAGAACCATGGAGAGAATAGAAATGTCTCCCAACCATTTAAGAACTGACCAAAACTATAGCACCCACAAGGGAAACCCAATAAAAATTAACCTGGGAAATCTTCGTACATATAAACTAGTACAACCACTGGGAACTCCCAGCCCAAACTAGAAACCCTTAACACAAGGGAAACCCAATGAGATAAAACTAAACCAAGCATCATAACAAACTATAATTTTTTTTCCACAAGATATAATCACTTTTAAAATGAGCACAAGAAAGAACCACAATGCTTTTTACTACAACCAAATAGGAACTCACAAGAATAAAAAGAAATAAAACTATAACAAGGAAAGATACTACGAGAACTTAAACCATATCCAATTTGATGTCAAAGATAAAAACAGAATTAACATTACCCACACATTCTAAGATTCCTGAATACGTGCAAGCTTCACTTTGGGGCTTATGGCTGGATCCCTGATGTCTGAAGCATCCACTACCTCATAGTCAGAAGTTGAAATCCTCCAACTGAGACTTCTTCTTCTAATGACGCCACTTGAAAAACTTCTCCAGGTGACCCAAATTTCCACATTAGTGGTAATCCTTAAAAGGATGAAGATAAGATGGATTAGAGTGAAAAAAAAACACACTTGGAGAAAACCAGCAAGTAGTCCAATGAAAAAGACAAGAACTGATAAGGACTATCACTAGAAAAGGGAAACTAGATCATTGAAATAGTCAACCTAGGCCTTCATCATCGACTGACCTTGTTGAATTCTCATGATCCCCGCCACTTTCCTCACCTTTACTTCATCATGTGAAAATCACTAGATGAAAGTGGTCTTAAAAACTTCTCAGGACATCCCAACATGAAACGATGCTGGGATGACTACCCTCTACCAGTCCCAAGTTAAACCTTCGAACAAACCCAAAATAGCTCAAACCATTGTGATTTTGGGAGTTCCTAGCATCTAAAAAACACTATCAGCATCCTCACACCACTCCACATCCTCTAACAGACCTCAACCAACATAGAAAACTAGAAACTATCAAGAATAACCTGACTCTTCCATTCTACAGGGAGTTTAGGTAGGGCCAAAAATTGGGAGAGACTTACTGGTAACCCACAAAACCTTTCTGAGTGGCATACTCTGAGTAAAAAAACAATAAAAAAACAAATCAACACTCAACCAAAGCTCAAACAAAAATGACATCTCCAACCAAATGCCAACCTCATAGACCAACACATCATAAACCAAATCAAGGCCAAGTATAATCTCAACCAAAATAAAATCATAAAATTACAAAAAAAATCCAAGAATCCTCTTTTTAAAATCCACATTTTCCAAATTCACACATTTCCAAATTTAATTTCCCCTTTTGAAATAAAAATCAATCATTTTTAATTTAATTTTCATTTCACATTTTATAAAACTTTTTAAAATTTAAAACATTTTCCTTTCCATTTTAAAAACAACCCAAGGTTCTTCATTTTTGAAATCCAACCCTTGAAAAACAAGCCTCATTTCATAACATAAGAAAGCACCCCAAAACTAATTCAAATTCACACCAACAAATACCAAAGAAAAAACACCACTTGCACCAAATCACCAAGATGAGGACCCAATGGTCGTGCCTAACCCAACTACATGGTTTAGAAAAACATGACCTAAGAAAGCACCAACCACTAGGAGTGTCTCAAACTATACACTCAGGCTCCACATGGGTCGCTACTCCATGTAAGTTTGTCTTGCAACATGAGCTCACTCCCTTGGTCATCCACCATACACACAAACCAAAAACAAAGACTCAAATCCCAAACTACCCCTAGAAACTTGAGGATTAGAATGAGAAAGAGTTTGTGATGCTCTTCTCATGCCCACCTTTCGATTCCTGATAGTCCTACCTCTGATCTACCTAAAAACCCAAATAACAATGGCCTCCTTTGATACCATTTTTTCATGAACCAACTAGGTTCGACCCAGAACTGGTCACCCGATCCAACCCATGATAAGGCCTAAGAGGTGTTCCCGATCCTCCTAGGATGAAAACTCATGTCGGGCATCAAGAATATGCATTTGGGAATGATTTATCCCATGAAAAATAGATAAATAAACAAGAATAAAATAAAATAATCTGGAAATGGAAAAAGAAATAAAAATAAATGGTTAAATGTACCTCCAAGTGACCTCATGGGTCACCACCAAACACAGAACCATACTCGCTTCAAGAGCGATCCAAAACTGGAAGAACCTGAAACTGAAAATATAGAGTAGGCATGAGTACCGAGATGCTTAATAGGGATGTCAATGATAAAAAATTCCATATTCCCCACCTTTAAAGTTAAATCCATTATTTCTAGTTTGAAAATAGGATATATAAAAATTATTTTTTTATTATTTTATCAAAATAAGTAACATGATTCTATTTGTTAAGAAAAACCCCTTTCCATTTCATTTTCCAAAACAATTTCCAACACATGTAATCTATTTCAATGAATTCTTTTAAAATAAAACTGGTGATAAAACAAGTGTTTTAATATGAGAAGCAAGGGGTTTCACAAGATCAAGTAATCAAAAGTTCCACAAAAAGGAACATGAACATACAAATATGCAATCATGAGTGTTTACTAAACATATTTAGAAGCAATCCCTAGACATACTTAGTTTAGACTCACCTTCCAGCATATGGTGCAGCTCCATAGTTTATAACCAACTGGTCACTCTAAACTAGCCAATCTAGTGGCACATCCCACTTGGCCTCTTAGTTAATCTAGGGGGGTACCAACCTATCTAATCGGGGTCGATAAAAACCATCAATCGACCCTCTAGATGACACCTAATAATCCCATGATAATAGTGTGTGGTTGTTGGGAAAAAATCCCTCAATGTGTCCTCTCGGTATGTTTTGGGTGTGATTGTGTTTGTTGAAAAATCTAGATGATCGTGAATGATTATGGTTGGTATTTTCCAAATACAGGTTTTTAAGGTGGCACATTTTCCTAGTGTTTTCCAAATTTTTGGGCCTCAAAATCGGGAATTTGTGTTTGGAAATGTAAGGTTTTATTCATAGGATTGGGCAGTGTAAAGAACATAGAACGTAATCGAAAAAGGAAGAGAAACGTGGAGCCCAATATATAGATCGCATACCATATCCGAGAAGGGTAGGTGGTCAAATACTAGGCAACATGAATGGTTCGTGGGAGCGGTTCGTAAAACCAGAAATGGTTCGCAACAACATTTTGTGGTGAAGGGCGTACGATATGTGGAAGGCATGATGGTTCGTGGTATGGCGGAAGAAAATGGCACTACATAGAAGAAAAGAAAGTACACAGACCACTATGAAAAAATGGTTTGCGGTATGGTGAAAGAAAATGGTGCTACATAGGAGAAAAGGAATTACATGGACCACTTTGGAAAAATGGTTTGCGGTATGGGTGCAATTCACAGTAGGAGGATCGGTATGCAGTGGAGACTATACCGAATCAAAGATTCGGTAAATCTTGGATTAACGAATTTTACATATATCATTGCCTATATAAGGAGTGTTAATACCACTGATTAGAGTGAGAGAAAATATCATTAGAGCATGAATCTTTGATCTAGGAATTCATAAAAGTCTAAATAAAGATTGCGAGGAGAATTATATGAAGGGTGAAGTGGTTCACACAGAAGAAATTCCACCGAAGGTTTTTGTGAGAAATTGTATCCCAAAAAGGATGAAGTATGTGAAGGAAGAAGGTATGGTATGAAGGTGGTTAGTAAAGGTAGTCTATGAATAGAGAACAGTTCACAGATAGAGGGTGATTCGTAGAAGTGGTTCGCAAAGTCAGTATGCGGAGGCGGTACGCGTTAGTGAAGATAGAGGAGTCTGCGGATGAAGGGTGGTTCGCAGAAGTGGTGGTGGTAGGTGAAGGAGTTGTTTCACATACCAAACCCAGTACACAGTATGTGGGAGGATCATGTGGTTTGAAAAAAACTCAAGGAAGCTTGAAAAAGTTTCAAATCAGTTTGAAAAAGTATTTTCTGGTACCTAACAGTACCCGGGAAGGTGGACTTCATCTGTGGGTGAAAAATGGACTTCAATAGAGCATCTACCTGCAGTTGAGGATGCATTATTCATGAAAATGAAGGGAAATACATGTCCATAAATTGTGTTTGACCTACAAGTCTATAAACCATGATTGGATTCCTTTCCAAGATCATCAAACGAAGGAAGAGAAAGACAGTGACCCTTTCCACCGGCAGTGAGCTAGAGATGGAGGCATATGGAGTGACCCATGGAAATGCAGTAAGAAGACCCTAAATATTGTAAAGGAAGTGATCTTGGGAAAAGAAGATCTAGCTTGAACATTGTACTCATTATTGGAAGTGAGCCTTAGTGAATTTGGTATATCATCACATCATTGTTGTATGCTCCTTGGACATATCCTGTGCATGATTTCATATCTATTCATATATTTCTATGGGAGGAAGATATAATTAAGTTTTTTTTAACAATGAAACAAGATCCTAAGGGAAGAAGTTTTAATCTTTCATACCCTAATTCACCCCCCCCCCCTCCCTCTTAGGGTATTCGACCTTGTGGACCTAACAATTAGTATGAGAGGGAAAGGTTAAAAGTCAGTGATTCTCTCTTAGAAGAATAAATGGAGGTGATAAATCATAAAGGAATTCTGATCTTCGACAGAAATAATTTTCAACTATGGAAGAATCGAATGTAGCACTACTTCTAATCAGTAGGAATGGATGCCTTCACAACAACTATGTATGGAATATCAACTGACATAAATAGTGGTGCTTTATCAGAAGGTGAAAGAATGGAATTGGATGTTGATGCTAAATGGATCAATGATTTAGGGGGAGACCTATCAAATTCAATTTATAAAAAGGTGATTTCCTATAAAACATTACATGCTATGTGGGAAAAATTGTTGAACATTTATGAGGGCAACACAAAATTCTGAGAAGCAAAGCTACAAGTTCTGTGGAACAAGTATGGGGATCTCAGAATAAACCCCAATGAGACTATTGATGCAATCTTTAATAGGCTAAATTTTATTTTGGAATATATGAGGGGTCTTGAAGAATTTATTGAATATATAAATATTTTTAAACGTATCTTGAGGAAACTTCCACCGCGGTTTAATCCAAAAGTTTTAGTGTTGGAAGACAAAGACCCAAAAGATATGACACTTAATAACCTACATAGTATCCTTGTAGCATATGAAATGAGAAATGATGATAATGACACAGTGGAAAAGGGGATCTCTAAAGAAGTGTCATTCAAGGCCATAAATAATATCTTTATTGAAGATATTCCATAGAAGGAAAAATTGGATAATGTCATGTCATTTATCTCCTCAAATCTACAAAGGGGAAAATAGAAGTTCAAAGGTAAACTTCCATTTGCATTCTTTTGATGTAGAAAGATTGGGAATTTTGTTATAAAATGTTCTAAGAAGTTTGATAATGATAATGAAGACAATGATGAAATTATACAAAATAATTATTCATCAAATGTGAAAGGTAGGATAATTATGAAGAGAAAGTTATTCAAAAAGAATATTTTGATTTCAAAAGAATATGAAAGTTTGTAAAAATCTGAGGAAGAAGAGTTGGAGGACTGCAAGTATTATAAAGTAGATGCTTTGGTGGAATTTGTCTGAAATTATTTAACAAGATAAGAAAGTGATAACTAAGAAGTAGAAATTAAAGGAAGAGTTGATCTTTAGGCTGAATTAGAATCTACCCTTGAAGAGGTAGATATTTTGAGAGCCAAAACAAAGAAATCTAAAAAAGTTTTCCATGATTCCAAACTCTATATACAGTAGAAAGAAGAATATAATTCTGAGCTAAATGTAGAAATTGAAAATTTGAAGTCTTAAATGCCAGAAAGATCATAAAAGGTGATTGAGTATAAACTCAAAATTGAAGAACAGAAAATAGAAATTGATAGTTTGACTGAAACTGGAAAAGATAAAATCAAATGTATTAAAGAACTAGAAGTGGAAGTCATCGTTCTTCAACAAACAGTTAAATATCAGAAGAAAAATTTAACTCTCGGTTTGATATCAGAAAAAAAAATCATACATTAAATAGAGAAGATGAGACTTTAGTAGAGTGGTCCAACAAAATAGAATAAACAATCAACTCTGAATGATAAGGTTGGAATGGGGCTTGATCTAAAACATAAAGCAGTTATGGTTTAAGTCATACCACAAGCATCCACTCCAATATTGAATATTGATTTGGGTATAAAGTAGAATTAGAAGATTCAGAGAACCCAAGACACAACTAGTGATGCATCATTTCCACATAGGAATATACCTCGCATAAGATGCTATTTTCGTGGTAAGATGAGACACTCTCAAAATGTATATTCTATAGAAAAGAGGTACCAAAGGGAACAAGACCAATATAGGTGGTTGTATAGAGATAAAAATTCTAGGTCATCATTTGATGGTCTTTGTTTTAGGTGTAAAGGACTCAAACATATGGCAAGATATTGCACATAAATAATGCAGAGGAATATGCCAAGGAAAAATGAATTTGTTCATAAGAAGTATCCAAATGTATCATTAAGAGAGCTAAAAATTCAAAATAAATTTTCATCTCTGAAAGTTGAACCTAATCTATCATATACTGAGGAAGATCAAGATTATCATTCCAGGTTGGGTATAAAGTCAAATACTTGGGTCAAAAAGAAAAGGGTTGAGAAGTCATTGGTTGCAGAAATTGCGTTCAAAGCATCAGATCACACTGGGATATGGATCATTGACAGTGGATTCATTTCTCATATGATAGGAAATAAGGATCTAGTGATCGGAATTAGGTACAATAAACAAGGTATCATAAGATTTGGTAATGATGAGGGCTTAAAAATTATTGGTTCAGGAAAATCCAAGTTTGGAGGAAAAGACATGAGATGAGAAGATGTCCTAGTTGTTGAGGGACATAGTCACAACTTGCTTAGTTTCAGTCAATTGTGTGACTCAAGGCATTCCATAAGTTTTTATAAGAAATTATGTATCATTAAGGAAAAGTATGGTGTTGTTATGTTGTAAGTAAAGTGTACAAAAGCGAATCTCTACCTCATGAGTGGAGAAGAAGATATGTGCTTTCTGTCCAAGGATGAAGAAAACAAGTTATGGAATAAGCATATTGGCCACATAAGCCAAGCTTCCTTGGAAGATCTGGTGAAGTATGATGCCGGTAAAAATATCCCTAGATTATCATGTGATCATACTCATACATGTGATTCTTGTCAACAATGGAAGATCATTCTAAAGACATATAATCCAAAGGATAAAAAGTCAACAAGATTTCTTGAGTTGGTGCATATTGATGTGTGTGGGACAATTTTTTTAATGGCTATTGATGGGAGGAGATATTATGTTCTCTTTATTGATGAATATAGTAGAATGGCATGGGTTTCAATTATCACCCACAAATCTTAAGTATTCAGTTGCATTACAATATATCTATGGGAATGTGAAAAGATGCTTGGTCATAAAATCTGGATGATTCGAACTGATAATGGAACAGAGTTAAAAAATAGCCAAGTAGAGGATTATCTCAAGAAACATGGGATAAGGCATCAAGTTTTAGTAGTAATAACTCCACAACAGAATGGAGTAGTTGAGAGAAGAAATTATATTGTCAAGAACATGGATAGAATAATTCTCATTGAGAAACACCTTCCAGAGAAATTTTGGAAAGAATCAGTGATGACAGAAGTCTACACTTCAAATAGAGATTTATTTTTTCTGAAAGAGGAGAAGACTCCATACAAGTTATGGTGTGGAAATAAGTCATCATTGAAGTACTTTTGAGTCTTTAGAATTAAATGTTTCATTCTCACTAATAAGAAACATAGGAAATTTGAATCCCATGTGGATGATGGGATATTTCTTTTCTACTCAAAGAAAATCAAAGTATATAAATGCTTCAATAATCATCTAGGAAAGATATTCGAAATTCATGATGTGACTATAGTGGAGAATGAATAGAATCTTCAGCAAATACATGATCAGAATCAGAAGGATAGTGATGAAGATATGAGCAGGTTAGGAGACACTTCGGTTCAAGAAATAGATTTAGAATAAGACTCAAATGATGAGAATAAATCAGTGTCTACCTAGAGAGCAGCAAGAAGAGCTAAAATTTACAGACAAAACATAATTGGTGATCAGATAGCACCATTGCAGATAAGTAATATGAAGTCTCTACAGAAAATGTCATACTTATCACAAGTAGAGCCTAAATTCTTTGATAAAGTGGTTGGAGATGAGAATTGGGTCCAGGAAATGAATGGAGAGCTTGACCAAATTGAGAAGAATCATACATGGGAAATTGTTTCGTGACCATCAGATAAGAATTTCATTGGAAAAAAATGGGTATTTCACAACAAAATGAATGAAGATGGTGTTGTAATTCAAAACAAAACATGATTGGTGTGCAAAGGATACTCCCAGATAGAGGGAATTGATGTTGATGAGACATTTTCACCTGTTGTAAGGCTGGAGACAATCATATTATTCTTGGTCATAGTAGTGTAAAGAAAGTTTAATGTTTTCCATATGGATGTCAATTTAGAATTTATGAATGGATTTCTAGAAGAAGAAGTTTATATCAAGAAACTAGATAGTTTTCTCATTCATAAATATGATAAAAGAGTTTTTTGTCTGAATAAGGATTTATATGGTTTGAAGAAAGCACCAAGATCTTGGTATTCAAGGCTTAATCAGTTTCTAAAGAAGCTCGGTTTCCAGTGTGGTAAAGCTGATTACAATCTATATTTCAACAATGGAATTAGCCAAAGGATGACGTTGATAGTTTATTTAGATGACATAATCTTCAGTGGATCAGATGAAGCACAATGCAGAAATTTTTTTGAATTCATGAAAAGTGAGATTGAAATGTTGATGATTGGTGAGATAACATTTTTCCTTAGTTTACAGGTGATGAAAGGAAGGAATTACACTTTTATTTATCAATATAAATATTACAAGGAGGTTCAGGGAAGATTTGTAATGGAAAATTCCAAGGATATGAAGACTCCGGTTGCTACCAGGTTGAAACTATCACAGGATGATGAAGGCAAGGTAGTTAATATCACAGAATACAGAAAAATCATTGGAAGTCTATTATATCTGATAGTGAAAAGGCCTAATATTATATTTTCCACATTCCAAGTAGAGATATATAAAAGAAATCCCAAGGAAGCCACATGATTGTAGTGAAAAAGAATACTTAATTATATCAAGGGCACAATGGATTTTGGTTTAATGTATAATAAAAAATCTTGGTCGGAGTTATTCGGATATACAGATGTATATTGGGATGGATCAATAGACGACAAGAAGTCAACATCAGGAGGTGCCTTTTATCTTAGAGGATTGTGTATTACTTACTTGAGCAAGAAACAAGATTGCATTTCATTGAGCACCGCAGAAGTGCGGTATATTATAAGGCCCCAGCCTTAAACATTACTTAATCTTGAGTTATTACAAGAATACACATTGAGGATCTTTTTAGGTTTAGAGTTTTAGAGAATTAGATCATAAATCATGCATTACATTCCACATTTCAACAAGGTGGTTACATAAAAGACAATATTCATTTTTTCCATCAAAGGAGACATATTTAAGATAAAACATGGATTCTTTCTTGACACTTCCTAGACACTATCATCACATCATGTAATTTTCCCTTGACCTATGAAAAATATTTCAAAAACTTGGGATGAGCATAAAAAGCTTAGAAAGGGATATAAAAATACATAATGAAAACATTATTCCATGTATACATAAGAATTAATGAAATTATACTTTACTCATAAAACATAAGCACTTTATCATACCTCATGAAATCATAAGATTTATGAATAACTCATATAAATTATAAGACATAAAGGTAACTTGAGGCATTCATAACATTCTTACGTAGGGAGTAACCCTCATGGTTACGTTTGGAATACCCATCATAGTATATTCCATAAATCTCTTCGGAGAAACCATAGTGTTTAAATCCTTCATGTTACCCAATGCATTGGAGAGATATATTGGGCTCACCCACCCTTAGTTTATCATGGAACCACCCATATTCATAAACAATTCCCAAGAACCATAACATAATCATATCACATAAAACATGCATAAAGGAAACATAACATTTCCACATTTCAATCACAAGATATCAATACAACACATTGATATAATAAAAACATTATCAAAACCATTTTCAATACCAAAATAAAAGAAAATTAAAACATGGTATTTATTTTTCATTTAAAAAAAGTTATGGCTTTTAGAGGAAGCCGAAACTCAAATAATGGTCACAGCGGCGGAGAAGTCGTTGTCACCGCATACGTACGACAAAAAAACATTCCCTTTTGTAATTTAGTAAAACGCTTCGTATAAAAAAGATTCCTTTTGAATAAACATAAAATTCAAAGGGTTTTATACACCGTATAAAATAAAGTTGTGTATAAAACAAAATATGCCTCAATGAAAGGATATTGAGACGAAGTCCCTTACCTCGTGTCCGACTTGACTCGATCATTCTTTAATCTCCTAAATAATAAACTAGAGTTAATTTATACTTTCTTAAGAAGCTTTTTCAAGTTCATTATTCCTTTTATATCACTTATTACCATGTTATGAACATTATGTAATTATTTAAGTTAAAACAATCGTTTTGTCGATCTTTGGTACTTGATCCAAAAATAAACTTCTTATAATTACAAGTTGTTCATGTGGTAAAATATCCATTATATACAGAATTATATTCATGATTTAGATATCATATATATCATATATATCTAGTATATACATGAATTTATAATATTACATAACATTTAGAGTTAAGAAATGAAATGCACCGTTCATGGAGACGGTAAGCCATATGTACGCATGAACGGTACTTTCATTTCTATTTCGTATTTAATGGAGTGAAATCATAATGATATAAAGGTATATTATAATTCCATTATAATATCATATATAAAATAATTAACTCCATCCTTTATACGTCTCACGTATGGCATTAACGATTCAAATCACTTTGAGGGGGCGCTAGTCCGCACTTCCTAAAATGAAGATATCGTGTCTACCCATAATGGAAACCATAAAGGTATTCCATAAATGAAAAATACAGAATAGAAAAGAAAATATAAACATAATATATATCATATATAAATATAGTGACATATTAATGGCCACCATGAAAGGTGTTAAAAGAAGATTGAACAATCATCGTTTTGTGAGGCAGTAATTCGCCATCCACAGAAACAGTATGTTCTTTAACCATTAGACAGGGGTGTGTGTAAGTGTAGCACGAATAATTCTCATAAAAACATCCTAGTATATTGAAGATACTGGTTTTGTTACAAAATAAAGGAATAAAAAGAGTTTATGGGGTTGTAAAAGCAAAATAAAACAAAAGAACATTAGAGAAGACATTACCTTTAAATCGGGTAACTCCCCTTGGTTTGAACCAAAAGGGTTTCTTGAAGAGATTTCTGCCTATGGTAATGATTATATGATGAAGATAGGGATTTGGAGAGATAAAATGAGCATATTTTGGCTGAGCCAATGGCTTGAGAGGTGTGGGTAAGGTGGTAGAGGTGGGGGACTTTTATAAGAGGGAGGAGGGGCACTCTTGGAAATTCTTGAAATGTTACTTTATTGTAAAATTAGTTTTGGATTTTAAAGGTCCCAAAATGATATATTTAGAGGATAAGGTTATAGGGGTTCTAAATCCACCAATACAATAGGTTTTTGACCAGTTTAAGTCTTTTATTTTACATTATCTTTTCATTTTATTTAAATCACTCATTAATGAGGTAATCGCTGCATCATCATGGTGTCATAAATAAATTAATTTATTTAATGTCTAAAAATTATAAAAAAAAATAATATGATTTAGGAAATATTTTTATCATTTCATTGAATATTTATAGTCTAATATATCATTTACATAGACAAAACTAAAATTGTTTTACTTGGGTGATACATACTTTGGTTATACTTTCCTTTTTAAAAAAATAATATAATAAAATGTCACTATCACCCAAAAGTGATTCCATGGGGTCCCAAAGTTGGAACAAGACATCCCATGGTCGGCCATGACACAACCAATAGAATTAAGACATATGTTGGGGTCATTTGTTATTATTATGATATTATTTTATTATCCTTAACTACCCGATTACTAATTAATCACGATAATTAAAGATAATTACCGTCGTTACTATTCATAATGTCCAAAAACAAGAGTCTTAATTACATAATTTGGACCTTATGATTCCAAATATGGAATCTATTTTACCAAATTTCAAACACAGAAATTTTAGTAATTAATTTAAAAGTAATTCCCGTTGTCAAAACAAATAGCGGGGTTTTTAGAAACAATATCTATCAAAAGTTTGACAATTGTTTTTGTCCAATTTCAAAGTGAAATTAATTTAAATGACCAAAATTGTATTAAATGGTAAAAATATATTCTATTTACACTTTAAAACCAATTAAAAAGATAATCTATCCATATAATTAAATTAGATGAAAAAGCAGTTTTGAAGTAAACTGCAGTATTTTTCACTATTCATTAAAAAATGAACATTGTCAGAAAAATACAAAAAAAAATTATCCAAAGTAAATTTAAATGTCCTAATACTAAATAATAATTTTATTTTGACAAATATAGCTTATAAAATTGTCAAAATATAGATTTAAAAATGGTTCGCCATCAAAAGGCGGTAAAACAATCTTTTAAAAATATTAGAGAATTCTAGGCTTATGATTGGATTTTTTTCTCATTTTAAGAATTTAAAACACTATCTAATTCATAAATATACATAGATATGAAAATCCATAATTCTTTACTTACTTGGGATGTTACATCCTTCCCCCCTTTTGAAAATTGTGTCCCCGCAATTTATTTACTTATTGAATAAGTTGGGGTATTTATCCCTCATTGCATTTTCAGATTCCCATGTTGCCTCTTCAATCATGTGGTTTTTTCACAAAACCTTTACTTGATGAATCACCTTATTCTGCAATACTTTCTCCCTGTGGTCAAGAATCTAGACTGGTTGTTCCTCATAAGATAGATTCTCTTCCAGCTGAACTATCTCTGGACTCAAAACATGAGATGGATCTGGAATGTACTTCCTTAACATTGAAACATGAAAAACATTGTGTACCTGAGATAAACTCGGAGGTAAAGACACTCGGTATGAAACTGATCCAACTCTCTCCGGAATTTCATATGGTCCAATGAACCTTGGACTCGGCTTTCCGTTCTTACCAAATCGCATCACACTTTTCCATGGTAAAACTTTGAGGAAGACATGATCACCTACCTCAAAAAAGAGATCTTTCCTCCTGTTGTCCGCATAACTTTTCTGCCTGCTATGAGCTATTCTCATGTGTTTCTGTATCATCTGAACTTTTTCTGCCAACTCTTCTACCAATTCTGGTCCCATCAACTTCCTTTCACCTAATTCATCTCAAAAAGCTGGAGTTCGACAATGCTTCCCATATAATGCCTCAAATGGTGCCATTTGTATATTGGAATGAAAAATGTTATTATAAGAAAACTCAACCAAAGAAAGATGTTGGTCCCAACTTCCCTGATAATCCATCGAACAAGCACATAGAATATCCTCCAATGTCTGAATTTTTCGTTCTGACTTCCCATCTGATTGAGGATGGAAAGATGTACTAAAATTTAACTCAGTACCCAACGAATTCTAAAGGCCTTTCCAAAAGTTAGAATTAAACCTGTGATCACGATCAGATACAATGGAGAGGTGAACTCCATGTAACCTGACTATCTCTTTAAGATACAAACGAGAAAGTTGATCTAGGGAGAAAGTATCTTGTATAGAAAGTAAATGAGCATATTTAGTCAAGCGATCAACAATAACCCATATTGCATTATTACCTCGAGGTGTCTTAAACAACCCCACAACGAAGTCCATGGATATATTCTCTCATTTCCACTCTGGAACTGGTAAAGGCTGAAGCATCCCTTTCGGTAACTGCCGCTATGCTTTAACCTATTGACAAGTCAAAAACTTCACAGTAAAATCAACAATATCTCTTTTCATTCCATCCCACCAGTAATACTCCTGAAGATCTCTATACATCTTAGTACTGCCAGGATGAACTGAAAACAGAGAACTATGAGCTTCACATAACAACTCTCTCTTCAACTGTGAATCATAAGGCACACACAATCTCTTCCCAAATCTCAAAACACAATCATTATCAATGTTGAATTCAGGTAACATACCCTTTTGAACCAGATCTACCTTTTTCTGCAACTCATTGTCTTGCTTCTGAGCTTGCTTAATTCTGTCTGATAGAGAAGATTTCACTGATACCTGAAACAAAACAGAAGAACATCCTGCACCAACAACTTCTATGCTAAAGTTCATCAAATCCTTAACCAAAGGATCACGTTCCAAACGTAACATGGTTAATGAAGAATTGATTTTTTGACTCAAAGAGTCAGCCACTTTATTTTCTTTTCCTGGATGGTAGTGCCAAAACTGGAGCATTCACCAATCTTCTTTTCAACTCTTGAAAATAATCATCACATTCTTTTTTCCAGATAAACTTAACACCCTTCCAAGTTATCTTAGTCAT
Source organism: Viscum album (assembly GCA_963277665.1). Taxonomy (NCBI): domain Eukaryota; kingdom Viridiplantae; phylum Streptophyta; class Magnoliopsida; order Santalales; family Viscaceae; genus Viscum; species Viscum album. Next base: position 1,291,186,882 of record OY728132.1, on the reverse strand, counting down.
TGGACTAGATAACCATGAAAAAATTCTAACAAACCTTCGGTAATAGCCTTCCAAACCAAGAAAACTATGAATCTCAATTACATTTGTGGGTCTTTTCTATTCTTCAACAACCTTTGTTTTTGAAGGATCAATAGTTATTCAATCTTTAGAAATAATGTGACCAAGGAAAGAAATTTGTTGCAACCAAAACTTACACTTGATGAATTTCCCATATAATTTCTTTTCTTTTAAGTTTTTCAAAATAACCCTTAAATGACTTTCATGCTCCTATTTACTTTTAGAAAACACCAAAATATCATCAATGAAAACAACCACAAACTTATCCAAGAACTCATGGAAATTCTATTCCTAAGGTCCATGAATACAACAGGTGCATTGGTTAACCCAAAAGGCATTACTAAAAATTCATAATGGCCATATCTTGTACGAAACACTATCTTCAGAATATATGCTTCCTTTACCTTCAACTGATGGTACCCCGATCTCAAGTCAATCTTTGAAAAATAATGAGCTTCCTAGAGCTAATCAAACAAATTGTTGATATGAGGCAAAGGATATTTGTTTTTAACAGTGATGTTATTCAAGGATCTATAATCAATGCAAAGTCTCATTGAACCATCTTTCTTTTTAACAAATAAGATAGGATCACCCCATGGTGATGTGCTAGGTCGAATGAAACCTTTCTCTAATAAATCTTGCAATTGATCCTTCAACTCTAAAAGTTCAATTTGAGCCATTCGATAAGGGGGTTTTGAAATTGGCTTAACATAAGGAACTAAGTCAACAGTAAATTCAACTTCCTGATCTGGTATTATTCTAGGCAACTCATCAGGAAAAACATCAGGATACTCATTTACTACTGGCACATCATTAATCTGAACGGTTCCTTTGTTTTCAACAATATGTGAAAGGTAACATTCATTTCCATCTTTTACAAGTTTCTCAGCCTCTTGATATGTTATCAACAGTAAGGGTTCATTCTTGTAAACAAACTGAAAGTCTTTCTGAAAATAAACTTCTTTAGATCTACAATCAATCTTAGCATGGTAAAAAGAGAGTCAATCCATACCCAGGATAACATCAAACTCTACTAGAGGTAAAAAAAATAAGGTTTGCAAGTAGGTTCTTTCCACGGATAAGGATATGAAGATTATTATAAATTATTTTTGCCTCAACATTTCCCCCAGGTGTTTTTACCATAAGTTCAGGAGTCATTTCTTGAGATGGTATTCCCAATTTACTAGAAAATGTTTCAGAGATGAAAGAATGTGTAGACCCTAAATCAAACAACACACTAGCATAATCTAAAAAAATAAAAAAAAGTACCTGATACCACTTCATTTGATGGCCCAACATCTGCTGAAGTAGTTGCAAAGGATTTCACCACACTTTTCTGCTTGTATTCTGACTGCTTCCCATCATTTGAGCTCTTTTTCTAACACTCGTTTGCATAATGACCCATCTCATTGCACTTGAAACATTTCACTAACTGTAAATCAAATTTGGTCTTACCATCACCCTGATCTTTTTCGATGCAATCACAAGCCTTATGTCTCATCTTACCACATCGGTAGCACTTTCTAGAATTCAAAAGACATTCCCCAGCATGCTTTTTACCACATTTATCACAAACTGAAAACTTAGTTTTCTTACCATCAGACCTTTTTGAAGGATTCTTCCCTTTCTCCTACCACCTCGGTCTCTTTTTCTATTGGTTTATATAGAACACTTGATCATCAGCAAACTCCATTTCCACCTTCTCAGCACATTGAACAAGATTTTCATAACTCTTGAACTCATGAGAAGATAAAGCCCTTCGATATTTTGGATTTCATCCTGAGTAAAAACGATTGATTTTACTATCAAGGTCTCGGATAAAATTTGAAGCATACCTTGCCAATCGAGTGAACCTTTCTTAATAAACAGCCACTGAGTCATCCTCTTGCCTCAATTCCAAGAATTGTTTTTACATCCTAAGTCAAACTGCCTTAGGAAAATATTTCTCAAGAAACATACCTTTGAATTCATCCCAGTCAAGAGCATCAATCTCATCAGTGTCCTTGAAATTTTTAACCATTGACCACCACCGATCTACTTCACCCTCCAAAAGGTAAACAACAAGACTAACCTTTTGATTGTCTGAACACCCCATGACATCGAAAATCTTCTCCAGTGCTTTAATCCACCCTTTAGCTAGCACAGGGTCAGATGATCCTCTGAATGATGGGGGATGTTGCCTCATGAAATGTTCCACCACTGAAATGTTCCTCTGCGGTTGATCTGACTGATCTCATGCATGGATACCACCACCATTTATCGCTTGAGTCAACTGCGTCATTACTGCAACAAACTATTCAGTTCCAATTCTGACCATCTCAGGATGCTGATTCGGAAGGTCATTTCCTTCTGTATGCCTTCCTAGCACTGCTTCCCTGTTTCCTCTGCGGAAAACCATTCTGAACAAACATGTCTTAGATGAAGCAACATGGTAATCTTCAAATGCTATATCATTTCAATTTGACCATAAAAAATATATTTTTTGGATAATCATTTAATAGAATTCGAACTCCTAAAGTTATCTAAACTGACCTTTAATACCAAATATAAGGCCCCAGCCTTAAACATTACTTAATCTTGAGTTATTACAAGAATACACAATGAGGATCTTTTCAGGTTTAGAGTTTTAGAGAATTAAATCATAAATCATGCATTACATTCCACATTTCAACAAGGTGGTTACATAAAAGACAGTATTCATTTTTCCCATCAAAGGAGACATATTTAAAATAAAACATGGATTCTTTCTTGACACTTCCTCGATACTATCATCACATCATGTACTTTTCCCTTGACCTGTGAAAAACATTTCAAAAACTTGAGATGAGCATAAAAAGCTTAGTAAGGGATATAAAAATACGGAATTAAAACATTATTCCATGTATACATAAGAATTAATGAAATCATACTATACTCATAAAACATAAGCACTTTATCATACCTCATGAAATCATAAGATTTATGAATAACTCATAGAAATAATAAGACATAAAGGTAACTTGAGGCATTCATAACATTCTTACGTAGGGAGTAACTCTCATGGTTACGTTTGGAATACCCATCACAGTATATTCCCTAAATATCTTCGGAGAAACCTTAGCGTTTAACTCCTTTGCGTTACCCAATGCATTGGAGAGCTATATCAGGCTCACCTGCCCTTAGTTTATCACAGAACCACTCATCTTCATAAATAATTCCCAAGAACCATAACATAATTGTATCACATAAAACATGCATAAAGGAAACATAACATTTCCACATTTCAATCACAAGATATCAATACAACACATTGATATAATAAAAAAATTATCAAAACCATTTTCAATACCAAAATAAAAGAAAAGTAAAACATGGTATTTATGTTTCATTTAAAAAAAAAGTTATGGCTTGTAGAGGAATCCAAAACTCAAATAATGGTCACGGCGGTGGAGAAGTCGTTGTCGTTGCATACCTACGAAAAAAAAACATTACCTTTTGTCGTTTAGTAAAACGCTTCGTATAAAAAAGATTCCTTTTGAATAAACATAAAATTCAAAGGGGTTTATACACCATATAAAATAAAGTTGTGTATAAAACAAAATATGCTTCAATGAAAGGAGATTGAGACGAAGTCCCTTACCTCGTGTCCGAATTGACTCGGTCGTTATTTAATATCCTGAATAATAAACTAGAGTTAATTTCTACTTGCTTAAAAAACTTTTTCAAGTTAATTATTCCTTTTATATCACTTATTACCATGTTATGAACATTATGTAATTATTTAAGTTAAAACGGTCGTTTTGTCAATATTTGGTGCTTGAGCCAAAAATAAACTTCTTATAATTACAAGTTGTTCATGTGGAAAAATATTCATTATATCCAGAATTATATTCATGATGTAGATATCATATATATCATATATATTCAGTATATACATGCATTTATAATATTACATAACATTTAGAAGTAAGAAATGAAATGCACCGTTCATGGAGACGGTAAGTCGTACATACGCATGAACGCTACTTTCATTTCTATTTCATATTTAATGGAGTGAAATCATAATGATATAAAGGTATATTATAATTCTAGTATAATATTATATATAAAATCATTAATTCCATCCTTTATACGTCCCACATATGGCATTAATGATTCAAATCACTTTGAGGGGGCGGTAGTCCGCACTTCCTAAAATGAAGATATCGCGTCTACCCATAATGGAAACCATAAAGGTATGCTATAAATAAAAAAATACAGAATCATAAGGAAAAAATAAACATAATATATATCATCTATAAATATATCGTTTCGTGAGGTAGTAATTCACCATCCACAGAAACAGTATGTTCTTTAACTATTAGACGGAGGTGTGTGTAAGTGTAGGTCGAATACTTCTCATAAAAAAATCCTAGTATATTTAATATACTTTTTTTGTTACAAAATAAAGTAATAAAAAGATTTTAGGGGGTTTGAGAAGCAAAATAAAACAAAAGAACATTAGAGAATACATTACCTTTAAATCAGGTAACTCCCCTTGGTTTGAACCAAAATGGTTTCTTAAAGAGATTTCTACCTAAGATAAGGATTATATGATGAAGAGAGGGATGTGAAGAGATAAAATGAGTAGATTTTGTCTGATCCAATGGCTTGAGAGGTTTGGGTAAGGTGGTAGAGGTGGGGGCCTTTTATAAGAGGGAGGAGGGGCACTCTTGGAAATTCTTGAAATGTTGCTTTATTATAAAATGAGTTTCGGATTTTAAAGGTCCCAAAATGATATATTTCTAGGATAATGTGATAAGGGTTATAAATCCACCCATAAAATAGGTTTTTGACAAGTGTAAGTTTTATATTTTACATTATCTTTTCATTTTATTTAAATCGTTCATTAATGAGGTAATCGCTGCATCATCATGGTGTCATAAATAAATTAATTTATTTAATGTCTAAAAATTAAAAAAAAATACTATGATGTAGGAAATATTTTTATATTTAAAATGAATATTTATAGTCTAAGATATCATTTACACAGACAAAACTAAAATTGTTTTACTTGGGTGATACATACTTTGGTTATACTTTCCTTTTAAAAAAAAATAATATAATAAAATGTCACTATCACCCAAAAGTGATTCCATGGGGTCCCAAATTTGGTACAAGGAATCCCATGGTCTGCCATGACACAACCAGTATCATTAGGACACATTTTGGGGTCATTTTTTATTATTATGATATTATTTTATTATCCTTAACTACCCGATTACTAATTAATCACGATAATTAAAGATAATTATCATCGTTACTATTCATAATTTCCAAAAACAAAAGAGTATTAATTACATAATTTGGACCTTATGATTCCAAATATGGAATCCATTTTACCAAATTCCAAACACATAAATTTTAGTAATTAATTTAAAAATAATTCCCTTTGTCAAAACAAATAGCAGGTTTTTTAGAAACAATATCTATCAAAAGTTTGACAATTGTTTATGTCCAATTTCAAAGTGAAATTAATTACAATGACCACCATTGGATTAAATGTTAAAAATATATTCTATTTACACTTTAAAACCAATTAAAAAGATAATCTATCCATATAATTAAATTAGATGAAAATGCAGTTTTGAAGTAAAATGCAGTATTTTTCACTATTCATTAAAAATGAACATTGTCAGATAAATACCAAAAATTTATCCAAAGTAAATTTCAATGTCCCAATACTAAAGAATAAGTTTATTTTGAAAAATATATCTTATAAAATTTTCAAAAGATAGATTTAAAAATGGTTCTCCATCAAAAGGCGGTAAAACAGTCTTTTAAAAATATTAGAGAATTCTAGGCTTAAGATTGGATTTGTTTCTCATTTTAAGCCTTTAAAACACTATATAATTCATAAATAGACATATATATGAAAGTATATAATTATTTACTTACTTGGGATGTTACATATATTGCAGCTACTCAAGATTTCATGTGGCTATTGTGGATGAAATAATAACTTGAGGATATGGAAATTGAAGAGAAATCTATGATCAGAATCCATTGTGATAATTCAAGTGCTATAAAATTGAGAAAAAATCTAGTCTATCACTCAAGGACAAAGAACATTGAAATCAAGTATTATTTTATCAAGGAGAAGGTAGATTAAGGACTTGTAAAGTTGGAGTATGTGCCTATAGAACAATAAGTTGCGGATATTCTTACGAAGGATCTACCAAAAGAAGCATTTGAAAGGCATCGACTGGATCTAAGAGTCCATTTGACTTCACACACTTGAAAAGGTGTGGATTTAAGACTCCCTATCCCTGAGGTATGGTGTGTTTTTTCCTAATATACTGATATGTTTTCTTTACCTTGTTATAGAAAAACCGGAAGTGCCCTTCGGGTTTGTTGACAAAGGGGGAGAAAGTGTGACTATTATAGGGGGAGAAAAGACATGGGGAGAATCTGTTAGATGGAGCAGTGAGATAGGGGGGGTTGAAGCTGATCTTAAGCTGTTTTGAGGCATTGTTTTATAGGGGGGTATTAAATCTTATGATGCTAGAATTGATCGATCAAAGATTACATATCATGATAGTTGAGGTTTGTGGTGAAAGAAGGTGGTTGGTTTCAAGAGTTGGTGTTAGGAATGAAGTGATTCATTGATGAACTTTGAATTATACACTTGTTTATCAAACCGATCATGGATCAGGTGGGCTTAGAGTATGTGTTTATTAAATCCTTGATCATTATCTTAATCACATGAACCAAATGATAGTTGAAGATATAAGGAGTTTTAATGAGGTATATCAGAAGAGTTGTCAATAAACCAAAAGGGAGAGATTGTTGGGAAAAAATCCCTCAATTAGTCCTCTCGGTATGTTTTAGGTGTAATTTTGTTTGTTGACAAAGACAGATGACCGCGAATGAGTATGGTTGGTGTTTTCCGAAGACATGTTTTTAAGGTGGTGCAATTTCCCAGTGTTTTCCAAATTTTTGGGCCTCAAAATTGGAAATTTGTGTTTGGCAATGTAAGGTTTTATTCATAGTATTGGGCGGTGTGAAGAATAGAGAGAAAAATCATCAAAGGAAGGGAAACGTGGATATCAGGACATGGATCACGTACCATGTCTGGGAAGGGTAGGTGGTCACATACCAGGCAGTGGGAATGGTACGCAGGAGTAGTTTGCGAAACCGGAAATAGTTCATGATAATGATTTGTGGCGAAGGGCGTACGATATGAGAAAGGCGTGATGGTTTGTGGTATAGTGGAACAAAATGGAGCCATGTAGGATCAAAGTAAGTACATGTACCACCATGGAAAAATGGTTCATGATATGGTAGAAGAAAATGTCATCATGTAGGAGTAAAGGTAGTATGTGGACCGTCGTGGAAAAATGGTTCACGGTATAGGTGTGGTTTTTGGCAGGAGGATCAGTATGCGGTGGAGTCTATACCAAATCAAAGATTCAGTAAATCTTGGATTAATGGATTTTAAGGATATATTTTCCTATATAAGGACTATTAATCCCACCAATTATAGTGAGAGAGAATATCATTAAAGAATATCTCTTTTCTCTAGGAATTCGGAAAAGTCTAAAGGAAGTTTGCAAGGAGAATTATGCGAAGGCTGAAGTGGTTTGCACGGAAGAAATTCCGCTGAAGGTTTTTGCGGGAAACTTTATCCCATAAAGGACATGGTATGATGAGGAAGAAGGCATAGTATATAGGTGGTTAGAAAAGTTAGTCCGTGAATAGAGAACAATTTGCGGACATAGGGTGATTCACAGAGGTGGTTTGTGAAGTTAGTACGCAGAGGCGGTACGCGATAACAAAGACAGAGGAATCTGCAGATGAAGGGTGATGTGCGAAAGCGACAGTGGTACACGGAGGAGGTGTTCCACATGACAAACCCAGTACACAGTATATGGGAGTAGCAAGTGGTTTGTTAAACACTCAAGGAAGCTTTAAAAATCTTCAAATCGGTTTTCAAAAGTATTTTTTGGTACCTAACAGTACCTGGGAAGGTGGACTTCATTTGCGAGTGAAAAGGGGACTTCAACAGAGCATCTACCTATAGTTGAGGATGTAGTATTCATAAAAATGAAGGTACCTACATGTCCATAAACTGTGTTTGACCAACAAGTCTATAAACTGTGAGTGGATTCCTTTACAAGAGCAGTGAATGAAGGAAGAGGAAGATGGTGACCCTTTCCACTGACAATGAACCCGAGAAAGAGGCATAGGGAGTGACCCTTGGGAATGTAGTGAGCATACCCTAAATCTTGTAAAGTCAGTGAGCCTAGGCATAGAAGATATAGCTAAACATTGTACTCGTTATTGGTAGTGAGCCTTAGTGAATTTGGTACATCAGTACCACTACTAGAAATCAGAGTTTCTAAGTTTGGGGACACGGGAAACCGTTTTGGTGGTCACTAAAGGGGATAATAGAGACCTCCTAAGGAATTAATTGGGCTAAAAAACCTAATAAATCTCATCACCCCCCCCCCAACCTCTCGTAGCTCCCTCTCCTTAAGCCAGTCATCGTCTCTCTCCCGTAGCTCCCTCTCCCTAAGCCTGTTGTCGTCCTCACCCTCAACAAGCCACTGCCATCGCAGCTCTGAATCCCACCCCGCCCCTTCAAACCTTCCGCGACTCCCTCTCCCTAATCCACCCACCAACACCATAGCTACGAATCCCACCCTCAATCCTCTGATCATGCTTTCACCCCCCACACCTTCCCTCATTGTTCGCCCTCTTCCCCACCCTCTGCCCACTGTTGTCCCACCAACCCGCAAATCCCATGCGCCGCAGGCCGCTGTCGCCACCGATCTGTAGATCCAACTTCCCATTCACGGCTCCCCTGCCTCCCCATCTACTAGCCTCTCCCTCCCCATCCTCAAATCCCCATCTACCGACCTCCGCCTCTGATCCCTCAGAGGTGGATTCTTTTTCTTATTGTGGCACTCTATTCTGTAAATAACAATCCAATTTTTAGATTGTTTCTTCACTGATTTTCATATTTTTGCTATGTTTTACACTATATAATTCATTTTAATAAGTTTTCATCTACTATGTGTAAATATGAAACCATGTTTATTTTACCCTTTACTATCTTCTTACTCAATTAGTGCATATTTGATGCCAATATCACCCTCTCCTTTTATTTCTATTGTGAAGCGTGACAGGAAGGGGGGTTATTTATCTTTGTCATTATCAATTTTTTTATGTTAGCATGAATTCTTTTATATGGAGGTTTGTGAATAATGTCTTGTTGGTTTATATGATGTGAAGAATCAAGGATATTACTTCTTTATTTCCTGGGGGTTTGACTTTGGTGTACTCGGTGTGTAATTTATCTTGGCTCAGTGTTGTTCGACTTTGTTGAGGTAGGGGGTTTCTACCATTCATTATTCTAAAATTAATTGTTCTTGATATGTTGTGGGATTTTTTCAAGTCCCCCAGTGGAGACTTAAATTCTTCATTTGTTATCCCCTTGAATTGAATCACTCAAACCATCACCATTATTCTTCAATTATAAACCCCTTTGCCCGAATTCTTAGTGTTTCCAACATTATATTGATTAAAACCCACACTATTGTTCCATGAAATAAATTCATTATACATATTAAACCTTTGATAACCCACCCACACCATAATGCCTTCCGATATGGTAAGTACAACACAATTTCCCCAGGCTTGGTGTTATGAAAATATGTCATATGGGAAGGGTTTCTCTAACCTTGTTCATTCCTTTCAATAACTCCCTCTTTGAACCCAATTTTGTGAAAATATTTTCTTAAGGTGGGTGTTGTTATTATAATATTAATTCACTCTTATCTCATGCTTGTTGTGGTGGTTTTGGCCTAGGTAAAGGGATGGTTGAGTGGTTTCTTTTTGCGTTATCTCATTCTTTATCATGCTATCTATTTGATTATTTTAATTTTCTACTCAGGAACACTATTACATATATATGGTTACTATGGAAAAAAATTTAGGTGTCTTATAATGGGTTGTAAAACTATTATGGTAGATGAACAAGTTGGATAGCCTTATTTATATTCATCAAATATGTTTGATGAATTATGATCTTACGTTGCTGCTTTTTTATAGATAATTTGAAGGAATGTATATGAAATATTGGAAAAAGTGATGATCCTGTAATGTGGAATTAATGTTAATAATGAATAAATTTTTGTTATTTAATGTTTGTAGAATTTTTTTCTTTCTAAAATAATTCATTAGTTGTATCCTTGAACAATGATGTCTAGTGGTAAGGTAGTTTAAGATTAGAGGTTTGACATTTATTCTCTATCCCTATGACTTTGGATGGTGTGTTATGTAACTATTTCTTCTCTTTTTGTTCATTTTTTTATTTTTTAATCTTATTACATGTTTATATGTGGTAGGTGTTAGTACCCCTCGTTATATGGCTTTCTGTCTTTAGTATATTTGTTTCCTTCTTCTCGATACCCTTTTCTCCAACTCTTTGGTAATCTTTTCAATAACTCATAATGTTTCTAGCACTTCAATAAATTTTAAATATCTTATAATTTTAATTTTATCCATATATCTATTTTTTGATTCATGTGACACAATCTTCTCAGGTGGATCTTACTCATACATGTTCTATAACACTTCTCAAGAATAATCTTCCACAATCTATATATGTCTGAGTTTACAAAGAAAGTATTGACCTTCTACATGACATTATAATTAGTGCTGCAACAATTCCCTACCATGACATCCTATTCTTATTTGACTTTTCCTTCCCTTTTTATTACCCCAAAAATCCTCCTAGGGTGAATTATATTTCTCAAAACCTCTATCTAAACCTGAAACTATATTCAAGTGGTTATGTCTGTCAAAGCCTGTTAAACACTTGGAGTGGCCATAGGAATCAAAAGTGGGATCATTCCAAGTCAACGATTCTTCAAGTTTTGGTGTCACTTCAAGCCCTTTCTCTTAATAAGAAACCCTTCTACAATGTGTCTGGCATGAATCCTGGTGGGGGAATCTTGGAGATTGCATCCACAAGTTACACTGAGGATGTGTTCTTTCTCTCTTTCAAGACAATGTTATATTAACTAAAAATCCACCAAAAAACTTTAAGCCTTTGATTTCTGAGCATTTTTTTAGTGGGGTGATGTTATACTTGTAGATTTCAAGGCATATACTGAGGGTGTTTCATGGGTTGGTTACTTTTTTGTGGATGAAGGGTTTTCTTGTCCCATCAGGGTATCAAGTAAGTTCAAGAAGTCCATGAACAATCTCTATGAAGAACTTGATGTAGCCTTTTCAAAGAAATTAGGTTCTCCACCAAATCATTCTAATATCTTGAAGACCATTGTTAGTTCTAGTGATCATCAATCTTCTGTGAAGAATAAGTTTAGGATTGGAATTAATTTCATGGGGAATATGAAGTAGATCCTGAGATTGCAGAAGATGAGAAATAAGCCAAAAAATAATGCATGAACAGAAAAAATGGTGGCCACATTCAAGTAGTTATTTTCAATTTTTGACATAATAAAAGATAGAGAGTGTGGAATGGTCCCTGAATTGAATATCCATGGATAATTATGTTTTTTACCTTTTATTTTTGGAATCCTCGTTAGTTATTCTGATGTGTTCATGGTGATATTCTATGGATATGAGCTTCATCTCCATTATTGGATCATTAAAAATGTCATAAATATATAAATTATGATATTCCTCAACATCATCAAGCTTCTTATACACCATTGAATGTCTAACCCTTGATTTAGGACTTATTTAGATCTTTTGAAAACATTAATTATGTGAAAAAAATAATTTTTTATGACTAAATAATCAATTGTGCCATTAGTAGCCTTTAAACTATTCTTTTCCACTTTGAGATATAATTTTTCTAGAATATATATATATTACTATTTCATAAAAAATAGGCCTCAATTTAAGCCTTCACTAAAGAGGAAATTTTTAGTCCACCAACATTTCTAGTGAATCTAGAACATGTATTTCGATTAGTGTAACATATTTAAATTTAAATATAGTCTTCAATTTGTTTCTTACTATAATTTCATTTTTAGTAGTCTTAAAGCATTCAGTATAAACCTCTTAGTCTATTAAAATCATCTATCAACTTCTTAAATGTATTCTCAGCATCAAGTAACTTTGACTGGGTATCTATTTGATCATTTCCCTTAGTAGGAACCTTAACATCGGGCTCTTATTTATCAAAACTAGATCTGAACTTGATTAGGAAATCTGGGTTAGATTTCATAACTAAAATGGATATATTATAATGACTATAGATGAAGATATAGTGAATATATCCTAAGCCTTTTATGAGTTTCTTTGGATATTGAATACATAACATCTTTGTCTTTCACATGATCCTAGCTTCATTTAAGAAACATGAAGCACTTATTTAAACATTACATGGATTCTTGCATGTAATTATATTCAAATCCATTTGTTGATCATCCAATAATCCTCAAGCTTGGATTTCAGTAGATTATGAAAATATTACTATATTTTTTTTATTAATTATTGTCTGGTCATCTTCCTTTATCTGAATATATTTTTACTCAAATTTATTGCTTCAGAATGAGTTTTGATTGAAGTGGCTTCCAATTACACCTTCTTCCAGTCAGCTATATCATACGATATTGTCATAATTTTGGAAGACTGAATTCTTCAGCCTTACTCAAACACAATTATCTTCTAATCATGGTGATCAGTGTCTGAATGTTTTTCACCTTAGGTGAGTTCTAAATTTTAGTTTCCTTCCAATTAATTGAAAGACACAACCACATTGAACCTTCTGCACATTTTTCTGTTTGAAGGGGGTTGTTTTTTGGGCTCTTTGACTACCTGTCAAAGCTCTGGGTTTTTTCTAAAAATCCCAGGTTAGCGACTGCCTTAGGCGGTCCCTAATGCTATCATTTTTTCAGATCATTAGTGACCACTTTTGGAAGTCGCTACTACTCCTCCCAGAAACTGCCACTGTGGTTGGTCGTGGAGGCCCTATAGAGACCGCCAATGGCAGTCGCTATTGGCCTTTACCGATGGTCCAACTGGGACTAACATTGGATGTCAGTTAGTAGTCTCTAAATACCATTAGAGACCAATTTTGGCAGTCGCTAATGGTCAAATTTTTAGCAGTGCACATCGTCGTTTAGTAATGCGAAACGGGCAGGTCGGGGCGGAGCAGGCCAAGCCTGCACGGGTTTGAGCTCGCGCGGGTTTGTCTGCAAAATCCCGCATATAATGTGAACAAATAATTTCAAGCCCGCCCCACCCCGCATAAACCCACTGGTTGCCTACGGGTTGTCCGCGGGCTTACCCCCATTTACAAAAAAAATACTATTTATAATCATTTAAATACTGTATTTTTTATCATTCTTAAAGGTATTTGTGGGGAGAAGTATGAATTAACAATAACTAGAGTTTTAAAGGATGTGATGTAACATTTTTTTGTGGGTTAATGGTGGCATGCAGTGATGCCGATGTGGTGGCGAACTATTGTGATAGAAATTAGGTGAGTGATCGGTGATGAGCGATGAATGATAATGTTAGTTGTGTGGTGATGTGAACAACTAAACCTATGAATGAATGAAGTCTCTCCAGGTAACGATCAGTTTCAGAGGAAGCTATTAATAGTGTTTTCATGAGGTTATATCATATTCTCTTAATAACAAAATAAAATTACAAAATAACAAAATTAAATCTACCTAAAAAATATTATGATTATAATAACTCTTATAGAATTGAAACCATGCGCAGAGGCGATGAGTTCCATTTTTCAAGAGATGGGTTGACACACCATGTGAATATGGTTAATAATTACTATATAAATAATATAATATCATATTATAACAATAAATATAGGCCTATTTAAAATTCACATGTGAATAAATGGTGAATTAATAAGACCATTATGGTGAGAAATCATATGTCACTGTTTAACCATGATTTTTTTATTAAAAAAACAAAAATGTTAAAGAAACATATATTATAAAAATAATATATATTTTTTTTAAATCAGGACCGCGGGCAAGCCCACACCCGCGCGGGCTCAACCCGCATTGGCCCGTACCCGCGTGGGCCCAACCCGCATTGGCCCGCACTCTAAACAGTCAAAATATTTAGGCCCGCCCCGCCCCACATCCGCCCCATACCCACAAAGCTCGTGGGCTGTGGGCCCGCTTTGCATCGCTATCGTTGTTGTATGCTCCTTGAACATAGTCCAATGAGTGTGAACCAAGTAAAAATAATTGTGTCCTATGTATGATTTCATATATGTTCATATATTTCTGTAGGAGGAAGAGAGAATTGAGTTTTTTTTAACAACAAAACAAGATCTAAAGGGGAATTAATTTTAATCTGTCATACCCTGATTCACCCCCCCCCCCCTCAGGGTATTCAACCTTGTAGACCTAACAGTGGTGAATGGAGAGGTCCTCACATGCGTGGATCAAACTAAAACCCAAAACCACCATGCTTTCCTAGCCCAACCACCGACATCACCTATGTGATGAAACTCTCCTAGGAGGGTAAACCATAGAGATTTTCATCTCATAACAAGTCATACACAAATTCCAACCAGGCCTAAATGTCATGTCACTTTGAAAAATGATTTAAAAAAAATCCATAAAGTAACAATTGGGCCTTTAATGTTTAAAATTACAAATTTATTTCCAAAATCATTTCCAAAAACAAGGAAAAAAACACAGCATGTACTAAGGGTACAAAACGTCCCTTTAGGTCATTTAGAAATTGAAACACAACTCAAAGTTCCAAATGATCCTTTCTTTAGAAAACATATTTGAAACCATATTCGAAATCATTTCAGAACCAAGAAACCATTGTGGAACACAAGGGGTTTGAAAAGAACCATTTGAATGAGAAAGAGGACTAGGTAAGAGGAATAAGAAGAGGAAATAATTTTTTAAAAATACAAGGCCTAAAATGAACATTTCTTTAGAATTCCATTTTCATTTGTGTTTCTATCCATAAGTGCACCCCATGAACCTATAGATATGCCCACATCCAATGGATTATCCATCATAACCCATCAAAGGTCCAAGAGATATAGTTGATGAAACACAAGGAGCCTAAAAAATCACTCATAAGGATTCTACACACAAGCATTAATCCATAAAAAGGCACCCAAGTAACACACCAAGACCAATTTATAAAGAATAACTAGCTACCAAGACCTAACCAAATCCAAACACATACCAACATACCAAATTTCACTTTTAAAAATGGAAATTGACATTTTATCAAATATTTTTCATATATATATAAAAACCATAGAAATCCCTTAAAAATTCATTTCCACCAAAGTGGAACAACCAATTATATATATATAAAGCATATGAATTTCACATAAAAATGGAAAACATATTTTTAAGAATGAAGAAAGCAATCATATATTTCAAATTTAAAGTATTAGGCATGGGAGACCTACCTCAAGAAGAAGACCAAGCTGAAATATCTCGGCACTCAATGACTTTGACGATGGAAACCTAAATCCAGTCTTTACACTTATACGCACATGCATTTATACATATACATATATATATACCCCTAGCTACATTTCACATATTCCCTTGGCCATGAGGGAATATGTACAAAGAGGGAATATATATATATATATGTCTTACCCTTGCACGTGTAAGTTATCATCATGAACAGAAGATCAAAATGCACTAATAAAAAATATTAGAGACTCCAAAAATCACCAAAATGGACCTGAAAAAATTAAAACAAACCAATAGGGTAGATGAAATCAAACTAAAATTATGATGGTCAATCCTAGATGAACTAAAATGCTTCTTCTTTAGTGTAGGATGCCAGAACATGCCCAAAGACGACCTGAGGAACTCATTGCATGCCCTAAACAAGGAAGAAACAATAAAAATTAGGATCATCCCTAACCCTGTGGTTATTCCAAACAAGAGGGGTGATGGGGAGCATAATAATTGTCCAAAAGGGAGAATAGAGTGAGAGGAGGGATTACCTCAAGGTGATAGCCAAGAATCCAGGATAAATCAGGTGGAAATCAGACACGAGAGGAGGATGTGAGGGGGGGATCACACATGGATATAGAGGAGGGGAGTGGCTTCTCACATGATTCAAGGGGAAGGAGAATAATGGGAAAAGGAAAGGGAAGAAATAAATAAGTAAAAAGGGGGAAAATAAAGGAAAAAATAAAATAAAAACAAATTTTTTAAAAAACTGGACAAATCGCATGGTTGGCCAAACTATGTGCCAACCATGCACATCTACTGGAGGCCGTAAACAACCCACATGGGTAGCCACATGGTTTTCTAAACCATGCACTAACCATGCGATTTGGCTCTGTCAAAATTAAAGACGCCCTTACACAGTTTGCACACGATTTCTACTAACAGTGCGCTGATCGTGCGCCTATGCTAGAAACCCCCGAATTTTAAAATTTAAAACCGGTTCAACCCAAAACTAAAAGAAAAAAACAATTATAATTAAATAATTAATAAATCATGGTTGGGTGTGATAGGAGGCCCGTAATCGACAATCGAAGACAACCCCCATCAATTTTCAGGGGGTAAAATGATGAGATTTATGGTGGAGAAGGAGGATTAGGGATACATGCAGAGAATTGAAGGATTATGAACACACCATGTAGTTTGGGTCCCCATGGATTCTAGGGTTTTATCTGATTTATGGATCACACACCGTATAGTCAGACCCACATGTCGTGTGACCCTACCTAGGTGTCCAAGTTGTGTGCAAGCTGCACACACCTAGGACTTGATACAGGAGGAAATATCATGTACTTTGGGAGTACATAGGATCAGGAATGTCCATGTACATTCCCATGTACACATGCATGACCTGAAGTACATGGACACAACCAGGTACTCAGACATGGCTAGGTACATGGGCAGGATCAGTTTACACGGGCACAGATCGGACAAACATGACCAAGCCCCAGGAAGTGAATACATTACATGTAATACCCTATACATGTTGTGAATACCCACCTGTCCATACAATCCATGTATAGAAAAGGACACAACTAGGTGATTGGGTATGGTCACACACCGTGTACTTTTCTCAGGAGTTTCCAACTTGTGTATCTTCTTCTGAACTCGTATTTTGGATTGCGAGTAGCCTATCCTGAGTAGTTTTTCATATAGAACATGATGTTAAGGTTTTTATTGGATTCTGAGATATGATGTGAGGTGTTAAGATTGTGACAATATTTAGGAAATGCTTGACTGAGATTGGTGATTGGGCGAGATCATCTGACATATGTTGGGGTTAGAAACCCCTCTGTCACATCAGGGCACAGGTCCCCTATATCCCTCTCTATCTACTGAGTGGTACCCCCTAATTCACTAAGGTTTGGTTCATATATCTAATGAGTGGTACCCCCTAATGGAACAGGGTGTAGGTTCTCTACTTATAATGTGGAACCCCTATCATATCAGAGCTTGGGTCATCTATCCATTGAGTGGCACCCCCTTATGGACCAAGGTGTGGTTAATCTATATATTGAGTGGCACTAACTTATTATACTAATGTGTAGATCCTATATTGTATATTGTTCCCCCTTAGGCTGTGGAGAAGTGGCGAGGTGCGAGTCCTTCACATGGCTTTCTTAGACAGACACACGAGATGATGGGCATTGGTGATGGAAACTTAGAGTTGTATGTAGACTCATCATCCTGAGATACTGTGATATAGATATCTTCTTTCTCTATCATGTGGGTTTCTTTATGATCATTTATACATTGGGTTTTTATATTTCTCTTGTTATGGGTTGAGATGACTACTTATATTGTATCTATCTATTTTCCTCTTTTTGGTTTTTGGGACATCCTATTGGGTATGTATATATTCACCCTTGCATGGTCTTTTCCCACGCATTTCATGTATTATGTAGATGGCATATAGTTTGGAGGTTAAATTAGTGGATCATAGTGATACTTGGGTTAATTGACCACATTCTCTGGTCGAACATAGAGATCAAGAGTCAGTCTCTCTTAGTTCTTTCTTTATTTCAGTTGATTGTCAGGTTGGGACTTCATTTCTGGCTGGGTGTGTATTTTTCCCCTTTACAATTTGGTTTAAAATGTGATAATTTTTTATATTCCCTATATTTTATTGTATGCGTGGTTATACTCTAGATGTTAGTCTTCATTTTATTCTTCTCTACTTTTACATAGAAATGGTTGGGTGCATGCATAAAGGTACATTAGATAAAGGCCTCTTATTTCATTTATGCTTTCTTAGTGATTGTCTCCAACCCATATCCTATTGGAAGTGGGATTGGGGTTCTCACACTTGTCCTTTAGTCATCTAGGAAAACCTCAATGGGTCGAGTCATGATAGGCATAGAAATGCATTAATTATTTCTATTAAGGAAACTAAAAACTCTTTTCCATTCACTTTTGAGGAAATTAAATCCTCATTATAGGTAAACTAAAATCATGCATTTACATAAAAATCATGAACTTTTTTCTCAAAATAGATATTAATTTCGTATTATCAAATACAAACCCCCACTTCTGAAAGCTCATCACTTTATTTAGCACTAATTTCATACTACTCATCTAACCAAATTCAATTACTTTCCCTAGAATAAATTGTATATTTGAACCATTAAGCTTAGCCTTATTAAAACTTTTTTAAGATACAACCTCGTATCTCTTAGAATTTCCCATAACCACAAAGGATTTAATGTTTAGATGTTTATAGATCAAAGTATTAGGGTTCAAAGGGTTCAAAGGAGGAGAAATAAATGATAGAGAGAGAGAGAGTTTAAAAGGTTTACAAGATAGTGGGTTTGAGTCAAGGAGTGATAAAAACTTAACAAAAATGTTAAAGATAACATACAATGATGCAATAATTAAAATAGATAAATAAAAAAATATTATAGTAAAAAAGATCTTATAAAGCAAATAAATATAGAAATTAGATTGGTTAATAGAACAATATCGCTTAAATTCAAATAATATTATTTCACTCTTGATAAAATAAAATCTTTTGATAGTTAAGGTATTAGTAAATATATATTTCAGTTGATATTCAATGCTAAGGAATTTGAGAGTGATATCACATTTTTTCATGTTATCTCTCAAGAAATGATGTCTTAAATCAATGTGTTTTGTTCTAAAATGGCTTATTCCTCCTCCAATGGCCCGAAGGCCTTCATTTTTTATTGATTTTGATAATCCACATTTCAAGGGGTGAGGTGGAACCCTTACAAGTCCCGTAGGCGTAAGTATTATATGGCCCTTAGGCCTTAGAGGAATTTACTGCCCGTAGGATTCAAAAATTACATACAACCAAGACTAACTACTTGGAACTGCTCCTCCCCAGCATCTTCATCATGAAATCATCTCTCCACCTTCACATGGTTGTTCGGCTAGGCTTTCCCATGCATGCACAGGCTTTTCCCGATAGCAGATGTCATACCCTCTCATTATTGCAATCTGTTTAGCTTCTGCTATGGTGAAATCTCCTTACTCCTCCTCCATCTGAAGTTTGTCCCTTGTAGGTTGTTTGGTTTTCATCTGCACTTAAGGTGGCCCTAAGGCCTTGAGGTGGCCCGAAGGCCTTACTGACCCGAAGGCCTGGGTGGCCCAAAGGCCTTAAAGGACTCAAGGACCAAATCGGTGGCCCGAAGGCCCAAACGGGGAAATATTTCTAGTTATTGCAATGCCAAACAGTGCATGTTATAGTTCTCACCACTACTAGAAAAACAGGTATTTGCGACGGGGCATTTGCGACGGGATCCCGTCGCAAATGTCTTTTTGCGACGGGGTCCCGTCGCAAATAGCCCGTTGCTGAAAACGGCGTCGCAACAACACTTATTTGCGACGGGCCCGTCGCTAAAGCCTTTTTTTGCGACGGTCATTCTCCCCGTTGCAAATAGTATTCCGTATTTTTGTAAAAAACATTTAAAATAGTTTTTGCGACGGCACCGTCGCAAAAACTATTTTTTTAAAAAAATAAAAAACTATTAATAATACTAGTATTTACGACGGGCATAGTATCCCGTCGCAAATACTATTTTTAAAAAAAAATAAAAACTATTAATAATACTAGTATTTGCAACGGGCATAGTATCCCGTCGCAAATACTATAAAAAAATAAAAAAAATAAATTATTAATAAATTATTTTAATTAATATAATAATAGAATTATAATTCACAAATAAAAATAATTAATTATTTTAATTAATAGAATTATAATTCAAAAATAAAAAATAATAGAATATTAATAAATGATTTAATTAATATAATAATATTAGAATTATAATTCATAAATAAAAAAAATATTAATAAGTTATTTTAATTAATATAAAAATAATAGAATTATTTTACATTCAAATATTAAAATAATTCAAGTATTACAAAAAATATAATTAAATTATAATATTATAAAATTTTAATATATATATATATATATTTTAATATTATAAAATATAAATAATTTTATTATTCATATTAATATTGTTATTTAAAAATATAATATTATTAATATTTTATAATGAGACAAAAACTAAGAATAGAAAAAAAAAATTTGATTTCCCAAATTTTATAACATAAATACAAACTCTAATCTGAAGGAGGGGGGGAGGTGGGGGATCTGCAGATGGTGGTGGAGGAAACTCCATCCCTAAAGCATGAGTGAGTCGGCGCATGTACTCCATCTGCTCCTGATGCTGCTGCTGCCACCGACTCGTCTGCTCCTCGTACAACTGCTGCTGGCGTCGACGCTCCTCCTCATGCTGCTGACGCATCTGCTCCTACTCCTGTCGGAGACTCTCTATCTGTGCAGTCTGAGATCGCAACTAATCCTCATACTGTGTAGTAGAAGAAGATGCACGAGCTCCTCTCGAGCTGGACGCCGACATCGCAGCACTGCCATAATAATCTCCAGGAGTCAGTCGAGAGTCGATACCAACTACCCGGCCCTTCTCGAAGGCATACTGGGTGGCCTGCATCCACGCCGCCTCATCAAACTGACGGGCAGTGGTCTGATCTGATGACTCGGCCTGACTCTCAGGCCGGGCCTGTGACGCTGCGGCCTCATATGACTCCTATAGTTGCAATTTAAAATTAAAATTGTGAATATATTATATGCAGTTAATTTTTAAACTTGAAAACAAATAATACTGACCACGATGTGATGCTGACGATCACCTCTGAGCTCCCCAGTAGCAGGATCACTATACATCCTTCGATATACGTCGTACTCTGTAATATCAGGGTGCTCGACAGCCTATAAGAATAAAAAATAAACTGTTAATATTTATAGTTATATAAAATATTTATAAATAATGTACGTACCAGATGCTGTCTATGAGTACTGAAAGAACGAATCCCAGCTCGATGAGTCACCTCCTGTCTCCCCCGATTCTGCCCCCCCACCGATGATCTCCTCTGAAAGGCACCACTCAACCAGTGCGCACATAATCCATCCCATATATGGGATGGAATATACTCTGGTCGGTGTGCTCTACATGACTCCTCAAAATCTGACACTCCTGCTTTCTTCATCGCATCTTTTCTTAAATTGTGCAAAAACTGACGAAGGCGATCACGCATGGCCACCTCCCATGCCTCGTGGATGGCGTCACGCATGGTATCCTCGATCGGATACCATAAACCCTACAAATAAATCAAAATATCAAGTTAGAAATGAAATAATTTTCAAAATAAAAATTATTTATTTACGTACGTACCAACCAATGGCCGAACATGGCCTGCTGCACATCAATGGGAATCTGCTCCCATGTGGTCCACGGCTGAGAGAAATAGTTGCGCAAAATAGCGCTGCCCTGTCCGACTGCTATATGCGGAAAACTGAAAAAATAATAAACATTTATTATGTGAATAGATTAATGAAATCTTAGTCAAATCCACAGGTTATCACACAGGTTATCACACCTCCGTGTGCGTGGATCAAACCCAAGACGTGGACGTCGCTCGGGGACGGGGTCAGGAATCATCAATCGTGCAAGACCGCGCCCCCTCCGCGTACTCCCTGGAGCGCCTGCAGGCTGAGGGTCATCTGTCAGCAACGCATCCGCATCGAAAGTCAGGTCAGCATCCGCCAACTCACGAAATGTGGCCTCGTCCATCTGAAACAGAAAATGTTAATGTTAGCAAATAATTGATAATTACTATTATATATACATATATACATATATACATATTATGATTGTATATAAATACCATGGAATGCTATCAGTGTTCATCTTCATCATCATCTTCATATATGTCAATGTCATCTTCATATTCCTCCTCAACATCATCGATATCCATTCGAGTTACAGTTGCTTCATCTCTTACCATTTCAAATTCATATGTGACATCATTAACATCATCGTCATCACCGACTCTTAAATGTGGGGTGTCGTCATCGATACTCATGTCTCTTTGTAAAAAAGATTGATTTTGAGTACTCTCTTGAAAAACTTCAATTCTTTGCACATCAGTGAAAGAACATTCACTTTGACTAAACTGATTGTCTCGAATTTTGATTTTTATTATACTCCACCAATCAGTCAAGTCTCTTGATGTTGCACAGTACTTTGCATAATAAACTTGATATGCCTGTTGAGCCAATAAGAATGGTTCATTGACTGCGAGAACACTTTTACATTTAATATCGATGATTCCATGAGTCGGATGAACACGCACGCCTCTCTCTGTATCCAACCACCGACATTTGAACATGGTTATGTAATGTTTTCCAAGATAACAGAGTTCAATGATTTCATCAAGTATGCCATAAAAGTCAACTTCATTTTCTCGATGATGAGATCCTCTCAAGCTAACTCCACTGTTCATTGTTTTTTTTCGATTCCCCATATGCATGTGTGTGGAATCGAAATCCATTCACCACATATGCATTATAAGTTTTAACAAGTTTGGAAGGTGGGTTACTCAATACACACAGCCGTTTGTCAATTTTATCAGCATGTAGAGACACCAGAAAATTTGTGAAATAATTATCAATATAGTAAATTATACATTGAATGAGTTGCTAAAAGATAAAGAATTTATGTTACCAGTTTTTGAAACCACTGAGAGAAATTTTTCAGTCGACGTTCTTCGAGAGCAGCTGCTGTAATTTGTGGAATTTGTTTCTTGATATGATTATCATACAACCTATAAAAACCAAATTTATTTACTGTAACATAAATGATAGAATAAGTGATATAAACACTTACAGTACAACTGATGTTATCTCTTCACAGTTGAGCAGAACATACGTATGAGCTCTCTGATGTTCATCATCTGAAAGTCAGCGTTCATAAACTCCACCAAAACCAAGCTCTGACTGGTTGAAAATAGATAATTGATTGTCGATTTCATCAATATTCCTCTCGTTCCATACCATTCGGTTGTGTTTTGAAGGATACTCAGATTCAAAATAATGGGAGCAGAAAAAAGATATTTCCTCTTGCAAATAAGCTTCTGTAATAGATCCTTCAACAGATGCTTTGTTACGTATTTTTCTTTTCAATTTTTGCATGCATCTTTCAAATGGGTACATCCATCGAAACTGTACCGGACCTCCACATTTGGCTTCATATGGCAAATGTAACATCAAATGTTCCATTGAGTCGAAGAAAGACGGCGGAAATATTTTTTCCAGTTTATATATAATTACAACAACATCTTTTTCAAGTTTTCCTAGAGCATCATAATCTGCCGTAGCCGCACAAATTTCCCGAAAAAAATGAGACATGTCTGTTATGGAATCCCAAATCACAGAATTCAACAGACCTCTTAATCCAATGGGTAGAAGTCTCTCCATTATAACATGACAATCATGACTTTTTAATCCAGTAATATGACCATTCTTTACACATCTACCCAAATTAGAAGCATAGCCATCTGGAAGTCTCAAATCTGCAATCCACTGACAAAATAATAAACGGTTTTCTTTAGACAGTGTATAAGCTGCTTTTGGTTTCAGTAACCTTTCTGTTCTGACATTCTCAAATAGTTCCAATTCTGGATGCCTGCAAATTTGGGCAAGATCTAAACATGCATTTACATTGTCTTTGCTCTTTCCTAGCGTATCCAAAACTGTATGAAACAAATTATCAAAACAGTTCTTCTCAATATGCATGACATCTAACATGTGTCGGACCAACAGATCAGACCAATATGGCAAATCCCAAAATATGCTATGTTTAATCCAATTGTGTTCTTTCCCAAAACCAGAAATTTTCTGTTGATTTATTGTGGGACCAAAAGTGATGGGAGGTAATGAAAATACAACTGATTTTAACTCCGAACCTGATAGCATTTTTGGAGGTCCATCCCTTTTAACTGTTCCTTTTCTGAAATGAGATCTGTTTCTGCGAAAAGGATGATCAGCTGGAAGAAATCTGCGATGACAGTCAAAATAACAAGGTTTCTTTCCATGAATGGGAATAAATGCTTTGTTCTCTCCCATACAGTAAGGACATGATTTCTGACCATGTGTACTCCAGACAGATAACATCCCATAAGCTGGGAAGTCACTTATTGTCCACATCAATGCTGCTCTCAGTATGAAATTCTGTTTCGTTGCAACATCATATGTACTGACACCAGTACTCCACAATAAATTTAATTCATCAATCAATGGCTTCAAATAAACATCAATATTTTTCTTCGGATGTCCTGGAATTAGTAAAGTCAAAAAGATATATGGCTCCTTCATCAACATCCATGGAGGTAAATTGTACGGAGTTAAAAAAATAGGCCAACATGAATATTGACTACCATAAGATCCAAACGGACAGAAACCATCAGTGGAAAGGCCCAGTCGAACATTTCTAGCTTCTAATGCAAAGGATGGATGCACTCTATCAAAATGTTTCCATGAATCACCATCGTCTGGATGATTCAAGCTTTTATCGGTTGAAATATTCTCTTTATGCCATGACATCATTGTCGCTGTATTCTTAGACATGAATAAACGCTGAAGTCTGGATGTAAGCGGAAAATATCTCAACTGTTTTACAGGAATCAAACCAGACTTCCCGTGTTGTCCTTCTTTATATCTCAGTTGCCCACATGTAGGACAACTATCCAACGACTCATTTTCCCCAGAATATAAAATGCAGTCATTTGAACATGCATGAATCTTCTGACAAGTAAGTCTCAAATTTCGAACCAGCCTCTTACTCTCATAGTAATTTGCAGGTAAAACATTTCCTTCGGGTAACAGTGTTTTCAGCAAAGAAAATATCTGGTCAAAACAGGTGTTTGACATTCCGTTATCTGATTTGATAGCCATAAATTTTGCAACTGCTTCTAATTTTCTCATCTTGCAGCCAGGATATAATGCATCCTCAGAAGATGTCAACAACTCATAAAATTCAGACGGTGCCAACTCAGGATTTGAAGCTATATCAGCCGGAGTTTCTGTATGTTGAACAGATGAACCTGCAACATCATGTACTAAATCTTGAAACCGGGATGGATCCGGAATCAAGTTGGTATCACCTGCTCTGGAACTGCGTTCACCGTGTTGATACCAAAAAACATAATCTGGTTGAAAACCAAAACACAAGAGATGTTCTCCCACTTTTTCAAACGTGTCAAACGTTCTCAATGCACATTTTCTGCAAGGGCATTTTATTTTTCCTTCTGAAAAAAATTCTGAATTTGATTCCACAAATGATAAAAAAGTCTCCACACCCTCAACATATACTGGATTTAAACCAGAACCGTTTGGATTTCTACGTTGATTTATCCATATGCGGTCACCTAATAATGATTTTTGACGACCTCGTTGTTCCATATTTCTCTATAAAATATAAAATCATTACTGGTTTTGAATAATTTGTTAGAAAAAACACTTAAGTAAAGATTGAATATATTGAGAATAAAGAAAAACATGTTACAAATATTGATAATTTTAATATTATATTGATTTTTTATTATTTTAATAATACTAATATAATTTTTTCATAAACATTAATTATATAATAATAACATTATTACATTATTAGTATATTTTATTATTAATATTAAAATAATATAATTTTTTATATTATATACAATTCTCCTTTCATCTGTGTGTTTAACATTCTATCTCCACATGTAATATTTGCATTCACTTTCACCTCTCCATTGGCGAGTAGGTTGATAATTTTGAAAAAGAATGCGAATATTACATGTGGAGACAGAAAACACACAGATGAAAAGAGAATTGTATATAATATAGAAAATTATATTATTTTAATATTAATAATAAAATATACAAATAATGTACTAATTATTGGTAATTATTACTAATTATTACTAATTATTGGTAATTATTACTAATTATTACTAATTATTGGTAATTATTACTAATTATTACTAATTATTGGTAATTATTACTAATTATTGGTAATTATTACTAATTATTACTAATTATTACTAATTACTGGTAATTATTACTAATTACTGGTAATTATTCCTAATTATTACTAATTGTTACTATTTATTACTAATTATTACTATTTACCGGTAATTATTCCTAATTATTGGTAATTATTACTAATTATTGGTAATTATTACTAATTATTGGTAATTATTACTAATTATTGGTAATTATTACTAATTGTTACTATTTATTACTAACTATTACTATTTATTACTATTTACCGATAATTATTCCTAATTATTGGTAATTATTACTAATTATTGGTAATTATTACTAATTATTGGTAATTATTACTAATTATTGGTAATTATTACTAATTATTGGTAATTATTACTAATTATTGGTAATTATTACTAATTATTGGTAATTATTACTAATTATTGGTAATTATTACTAATTATTAGTAATTAATACTAATTATTGGTAATTATTGATAATTATTGTTAATTATTGGTAATTATTACTAATTATTGGTAATTATTGCTAATTATTGCTAATTATTACTAATTATTGGTAATTATTACTAATTATTGGTAATTATTACTAATTATTGGTAATTATTACTAATTATTGGTAATTAATACTAATTATTACTAATTACTGGTAATTATTACTAATTACTGGTAATTATTACTAATTACTGGTAATTATTACTAATTACTGGTAATTATTACTAATTACTGGTAATTATTACTAATTACTGGTAATTATTACTAATTATTACTAATTATTACTAATTACTGGTAATTATTACTAATTACTGTTAATTATTACTAATTATTGGTAATTATTCCTATTTATTACTAATTATTACTATTTATTACTAATTATTACTATTTATTACTATTTACCGGTAATTATTCCTAATTATTGGTAATTATTACTAATTATTGGTAATTATTACTAATTATTGGTAATTATTACTAATTATTGGTAATTATTACTAATTATTGGTAATTATTACTAATTATTGGTAATTATTACTAATTATTGGTAATTAATACTAATTATTGGTAATTAATACTAATTATTGGTAATTAATACTAATTATTGGTAATTAATACTAATTGTTACTAATTATTGGTAATTATTACCAATTATTGGTAATTATTACTAATTATTGGTAATTATTACTAATTATTGGTAATTATTACTAATTATTGGTAATTATTACTAATTATTCGTAATTATTGGTAATTATTAATAATTATTGGTAATTATTACTAATTATTGGTAATTATTGGTAATTAATACTAATTATTGGTAATTAATACTAATTATTGGTAATTAATACTAATTATTGGTAATTAATACTAATTATTGGTAATTAATACTAATTATTGGTAATTAATACTAATTATTACTAATTATTGGTAATTACTGGTAATTATTGGTAATTACTGGTAATTATTACTAATTACTGGTAATTATTACTAATTACTGGTAATTATTACTAATTATTGGTAATTATTACTAATTATTACTAATTATTACTAATTATTACTAATTACTGGTAATTATTCCTAATTATTACTAATTGTTACTATTTATTACTAATTATTACTATTTATTCCTAATTATTGGTAATTATTACTAATTATTGGTAATTATTACTAATTATTGGTAATTATTACTAATTATTGGTAATTATTACTAATTATTGGTAATTATTACTAATTATTGGTAATTATTACTAATTATTGGTAATTATTACTAATTATTGGTAATTATTACTAATTATTGGTAATTATTACTAATTATTGATAATTAATACTAATTATTGGTAATTAATACTAATTATTGGTAATTAATACTAATTATTACTAATTATTGGTAATTATTGGTAATTATTACTAATTATTGGTAATTATTACTAATTATTGGTAATTATTACTAATTATTGGTAATTATTACTAATTATTCATAATTATTGATAATTATTGGTAATTGTTCCTAATTATTAGTAATTAAATGAATAATTACTAATAATTAGGAATAATTACCAATAATTACAAATAATAACATTATTAGTATATTTTATTATTAGTATTAAAATAATATAATTTTCTAATTTATATACAGTTCTCCTTTCATCTGTGCGTTTTCTATCTCCACATACAAATAATACATGTGAAGACAGCAAACACACAGATGAAAAGAGAACTGTATATATATAAAAAATTATATTATTTTAATATTAATAATAAAATAGACTAATAATGTAATAATGTTATTATCCCTAATTATTGGTATTTATTACTAATTATTAATATTTATTCTTAATTATTAAAAATTATTACTAATTATTCCTAATTACTATTAACTATGAACAATACTAATAATTTAAATTTATTAAGTAATAAAACAATATAAACATAATTAAATTACAACTAATTAAGAATAATTGAAACTAATAAAAAATTAAAAATAAATATTAAATTAAATTGAACATAAATACCTTGAAAATTGATCTGCTCTGATCGTTCTTCAAAACTTTAATATCAGCTCCGGAGAAAAAAATTAAACTGAAGAAAAACTGAACTTTAGAAATATAACTTTGAGAGAAGAAGAAGATGGAATTTGAGAATGTTTTGAAAAAAACGGATGGGGTATTTATAGGTTAGATTATTTGCGACGAGTCCATTTGCGACGGGATTCCCGTCGCAAATAGTATTATTTGCGACGGGACCCGTCGCAAATACCTTAGCCGACATTTATTACGGTCAACGAGTAAATAGTTATTTGCGACGGGACCCGTCGCAAATAACCACATGCCGACATACTATTTGCGACGGGGGAATATTCCCGTCGCAAATACCTTTTACCGCCGCCGGTTATTTGCAACGGGAATATTCCCCCGTCGCAAATAGTTTTCCCGCGATTTGGCGCGCAACGCGCGCCAGTTCTTTTGCGACGGGGAAAGAAATCCCGTCGCAAAAGCCTACTTATTTGCGACGGGTAAATACCCCCGTCGCAAATAAGTTTTTAACAGGACTATTTGCGACGAGATTTATTCCCGTCGCAAATAACCCGTCGCAATTGCTCATTTTTCCCGTAGTGCACTACAGTACCTGCTACAGTTCTACACAGTTCCTGCTACAGTACTGCTACAGTACCTGGAAATTATCCTCCACCTTGATTTGATCCCAGGTCTCTTGGATGCACTTAAGGAGTCCTCACCAACTGGGCTGAGGCTCATGTGCCTAAAATGGATTATTGAATTTTTAAAAATGTTGATAGAATAAGTGATATCACATTTAATTGGCATGTGATCAAATGTGAATAAAAAATATATTAATTTTTGTTTCATCCACAATACTTGTGCACAATAATTACCAGCTACAATGTATTCATCTTCAACAGTTGATAATACAACTGAGTGTTGCATCTTACTAGATCATGAAACTAAATATTTACCTTAAAAGTGGAAGGTGTCAGATATATCATTTCTATCTAATATACACCTAATAAAATCATTATTAAAATATGAAATTAAATCAAATCTAAAGGTTTTTTTCAAAAATTAGAGAAAAAGAATCAGTTCCTTTCAAATTCCATACAATTATTTTAACAACTATTAAATATGAATCTTTTGAATTTTATTGAAAGTTAACACATAAACATGAAACAAACATAATATTTGGTTTACTAGTAGTTAAATATAACAAGATTCAAATAATTCCTCTATATAACTTTTTTTCAACTGTCTTACCAGCTTCAACCAAATCAAGTTTGATATTGAAACTCATGGGGTTTCATGAACCTTACTATTTTAAAGTACAAACTTATTAAGTAAGTCTTGTATGCATTTACCTTGATTCAAAACATTCTCAAAGTCTTTTTGAAAAATTTGAAACTAATGAAAAAAATTAACTCACCCATCATGCTCATTTCAAATTCTTTTTTTACATGGGTTTTGAAAATCCATTACATAATTTA
The DNA here is from genome assembly GCA_963277665.1 of Viscum album. Classification (NCBI taxonomy): domain Eukaryota; kingdom Viridiplantae; phylum Streptophyta; class Magnoliopsida; order Santalales; family Viscaceae; genus Viscum; species Viscum album. Next base: position 1,291,156,498 of record OY728132.1, on the reverse strand, counting down.
TTATTTTTAATCAACAAATTACATCATACACATAAATTCAAACCAAAAAAATATATTTTAATGAAGTTTTCTTAAAGAGAGTAGGGCCTTACAATCCTATAGTAAAACCATTTGATAAAAGAAATAAACTCAACCTTTCATACTAAGATTTAGGTGCTTGTTTTAGACCATACAAAATTTTAGTAAGTTTGAAAATAGAATTTAGAAAATGAGGGTTTTCAAAACCTATAGGTTGTTCAACATAAAATTCCTATATTATAAATCCATTTTAAAAAAGAAGATTTTATATCCAACTGAAATAATTTAAAATTCATATAAGATGCATATTCTAAAAGGATCCTAATGGCTTCTAACCTAACAACTGGGGAAATAATTTTCTCATAATTTATTCCTTTCTCTTTATTATAACATTTGAAAACTAACCTAGACTTATTTCTAGTGATAAAACCACAATAATCCTGCTTATTTATAAATACATACTTAATTAAAATAATAGAATAATCAGAGGGTCTATCAAAAAATTATCATACCTTGTTTGGATTGAATTAGTTTAACTATTTTTACATTGATAAAACCCAACTCTATTCATTTAAAGATTTTTATATAGTTTTAGGTTAAATTTGAGATAAGAAAACAAAAAATTAATCAAGGTTACCTTCACATCTTCTAGTCTTAACTCCCTCATATAAGCTTCCTATAATAGTCTATAAAGTATGGTTTTTAAGGGTTATAGGTTGGCTATGTAGCATACTTTTAGGTTCTTTAGATTCTATCCTTTTAAGACCAGATTGATCATGACCATGTTTCATATCATCATCCATTTTATCATAAAAAAATAGGTTTAAGTATTATGTTTTCAAAATAATCACTAACATTATCAACTTGAATTTTCTTATGATCAAATGGATCACTTTCATCAAATTTTACATGAGTATATTCTTCAATTATCCTTAATTTGTTTAAAACACTACAGGATTTAGAAGTGGAATAATAAAAAAGGAAGATTATTTCATCAACCTTTGTATTGAACTTACTAATATTTTCCTTGGTGTTCATGATATAAACTTTTTATCCAAACATTTTGAAGTATCCAACCTTTTTTTTCTATTATTCCATAGTTCATAGGGATTTTTCTTCAAGATAAGCCTTATTAAAACTTTGTTAATAACATAACGTGTTGTGTTAATAGTTTCTACCCAAAAACGAGTAAGCATGCTATATTCACATAACATAATTCAATAAATTTATTACAAATACTTATTCCTTTTTTTGAAAACGCCAGTCTGTCGAGGTGTCCTGTGGGAAAAAAGGTATTTTTAATCTCATGTTTTGAGAAAAATGAATTGAATTCGTGATTCTCATACTTTCTCTCATGGTCACCTATAAAGACAAAATTTTAACAACTTTTTTATTATATACCAGCTTTAGAAGTTTATAAATACAATACATGATTCACTCTTAACTCTTAAGAAATAAATCCACGTAAATCTAGAAAAATTATCAACTAAAACATAAATAAAATATTTGTTACCAAGTATTGATATCCTAAAAAGTCTAAAAAATCAATATGGATAAATTCTAAGGGTCTAGAATTAGCAACCACCTTGATTCATTTGAAAGATGATTTGTGTTGTTTTCCCATTTTTCATGTATCATCTAGTTTCTTTTTATCCAATTTAAGTTGAGGAAAATCAAAAATCAAATTTTTCTTAGAAAATTTTATCAAATAATAAACATTAAAATGTCCAAAATTTCTATTCCAAATCCAAGATTCATTGATTTCATCATTCAAACAATTTTTATTTTATTTATACAAAGAGTTTATATCTAAGGTGTAAACATTTTCAATTCTTGGTTTGGTAAATTTAAGTAGTTTATCTTTAAAAATTGAATAATAATTGTTAGAAAAATAAATGAAAAATATATCACCATAAAGTTGAGATATACATATCAAGTTGTTCTTTAAGACTTTAACAAAATAACTCTATTGATGAGGACTTAATTTGGATCTCTAAAAAAACAAACTCTAATGATCTTTCTTTTGGAATTTTCACCAAATGTGACATAGCCTCCATCAATCTTATATAGTGAGTAGAATTTAGAAAAATCTCTACTCATATGTCTTGAACAACCACTATCCATAAACAATTTTTCATTATTGTTCATATAGATTTTTCCTTACAAAAAAATAAAATAAACAAGAATATTTTTTGGCAACCAAATGCACTTGTGTCCAGCAGTGTTGGCTATTAAATATTTGGGAACACAAATTTGCCTACACTTTCCATAATTTCTATAATTTCCATCACTAAATTTAGATAAGTTTCTATAAATGAAATCCCTATTTACATGAAAATATTGAGGATATATTAAACAAAAATCATTATCATAATTACCATTTATTCCACATTGAAAACAAATAATATTATACATGTTTATGCTTTTAGAACTAGTCACAAAATAATTCCTATATATCTCAGATTTTTATCCATTACTACTTATGACTTGTTTACATTCATAGGCTTTGTTTTTACCAAGTATTTGGTTAAAATAGTCCTACCCCTTAGTAAATACACTTGTAATATATTTTAGATATTTCACGCTATCCATTAATTCCTTTATTTTTTTTCATGGGTAGTACAACTAGAATTATATTCATCGAGTTTTGATTTTAGTTCTAAAATATATTTGGACATATCACCTTTTCAATTAGAAAAAATTAATAGGTTTTCTTAAGTGAAGTTCACTTCTTAAGAGATTCGTTCTTGTTTTCTAACATATAAAAATATTCATTTAATTCATCAAAAGAATAATTTTTAGAATCAAATTTAGAATCATGGATATAAGAATAAAAGGATTGTACATAGGATTTTACCTCTTCAATTTAGGACATAAAACACATATTTTCTTTATGATTTGATTGCTTAGTATCTGAATAAAAATAAGAGTTTCCACTGTATTATTTAGAAGCACTTTAGGTTGTTTTTATATATTTATTCTCTTTCTTGTTGTAGTTTGATTTTCCTTTGAACTTATTTTCAAATTTATTTTTCTATTTCAACTAAGGGTAATCTGGATTGATATTCCTGAGATTATTGAATTCATAACATATCACTTATTTTGAATTACCATTAAAAATTTTATAACTGTTAAAGGATTTATTGAATCCTTTTATCTTATTATAAAACCTTTTGAACTTCCTTACAAACTGAGCAAGTTCACCATAAGGATTCTAAACAACTTGATTCTCCTTCACCAGATGAGTTGGATAATAATTTCTATTTAGATTTCTCTTCATCCTTTTAAGTGAAAACTTTCAAGGAAATATTTTCCTTTTTAACTAATATGGACTCTTCAACAACAACATACATATAGGAATCATACATCATAAGAGTTCAAACCAGGTCCTTTATTTTTAGGTCCTTTATAGGTGTAAATTTTCTGATGTCAACATATATCTCACTTTATTTAAAAGTTAAAACTCTTAAAACTTTCAATGCTTGATCTGATTTAGTAATAAGAGTTCCCAAGGCATTAACATTATTGATACTTTTAGTGATTCTACCATTAATTTGAGTTATTCTTACACCATATGTCATTATAAAGGTGTCAAGATTAAGATTATAAGAGTTATACCTTTTTTTTTTGAAATTTTCGTTTCCCTCAAAGCTAAACCTGTGGTTTCCAACATTTCATTTACAGTAGGAAATTATAAATCTCTATTGAATTCATTTGGACCAAGGCCACATATAATATCATTCATAGCTCTCAAATTCAAGTCATATTCTACTTATTGAGCAATAAAACAAAATTTTGGTTCATTTATAGGAATTTTATATGGTTTTATATCTTTTAGGTATACTTTTAGACTAAGATTTTTCAGATATATAATCATTCTAGCCTTCCAAAAACTATAGTTCTCTCCATTAAAATAAGGATCTCTTCGCATAGACATTCCTTATTTCATATCATCCATTGATGCAACTTTATATATTGATATTAATAATTAAACCAGTAAAATTTGAGAACTTTAAAGTCACTTTGATATCAATTGTTATCCAAGTAGAGTTTAATAAATAACTCAAGAGGGGGGAACTGAGTTCTTAAAATTTTTACCCAAAAAATATCCCTCTTAAAATTGTTTCGAACCTATCTCACTCTGCTCAATTATATATGTAGTAGAAATAAAAAAATTATAATAAGTGAGAAAAAAAGATATGTATAGTGGTTCAATGAAATATAAAATTCTCTTAATCTACTCCACCAATGATCAAAGAAGGTTTGGTGATTTTCACTAAGAATGTCCTTTTTTCCTTAGGACCTTAATGGTGGAGTCAAAGCAATTATAACTCATTACCAAGGTGACATGAGATTTCACTAGGATATAACTTTACAATACATATATGAGGCCTTCACATAACAATTATTATAAGAAATTATGACTTACAACAATAATAAGTAATGTATAAAATATATTTATTTTAGAACACATTTGCAAGTAGCAACTAATAGTTGATGAAGAACTCTTCCAGGGAATTAATATGATTTCAATGAGAAGCTATGAAAGATCTATTCTACTATAGTAGATGAATTATTAAAATAATAATAGTAATAAAATTATTTTTATTTGAAAAAGAATATAATAACTTGAATGAGTAGAAAAACAAATTAGGTCATGATAGAGGAACAAATTTCTTGAGTGTATTCTCCATTATATCTCCTTTTTAAAAAAATATAAACATGTATTTTTTATTACCTTCCTAAAACCTTAGGATATTTACTTTATCATTTTCACCTTTCTTTTTTTGGATATCCATCATGAATAAATATCCTATATTTAGAAAATATGCCAGGTGTGATCTGTCAATAATCTTCTTTATAGTAATCGGTGTTTCTTGAGCCATTAGATCATTTAAGTTACCTCAAAATCAGTTTCATGATTTAGAAAAGTCCAAATATTTTGATATAGATGATAAAAAAGAACAAAACCTATTTTAGAAACACCAAAAAAATACTCTATTAGAATATAATATTTTAAAATACATACAGCTTCATATGGTTTTATTATGTAAGGGTAACTATAAAGACTCGTGTATGGGTACCATCGAGTTCTCAAACTCTTATAAGTGTTAAAATGTGTTTCAAAGGCCCGTATTAGGGTCACTATAGACTTTCATAAGTTATGTAATGGTTGAAAAATAGCATTGCATCAAGGTGCCACCACGACTAAAACTCTGCGTAAGGGTTCCTTGATTTTCACAAGACTTCATCAGATTCTCAAGACTTTATAGTTTTCATATTAATTTCAGACTTAGTGAAATTTTTAAAACTAGAATTTCAAAATACTTCTAGATTTAGCAAAAAAAATTCAAAACTTGAATTTCATAATACTTCAAGACTTAATGAAATTTATTCCATAATAATAGAAACTACTTTTAGAAGAAATCTTATAAATTTATAAAATTGATCTATACACTTCATGAAAAAATCATTAGTAATAAAAATGATGGGTTTTGTGGGCATAAAAACTTATTATTAAATGGTATATGTTGGTACAACATTGGTGTGTCTAAAACCTATTTGTCTTGGTTTCACTCATACCATGTATACACCATTTGGTGTATATATACCTTATGTTTCCATTTCATTTTTATTAGGTTGTGATATCTTTCTTGTTTTATATTTGGGTTGGTCTGATGGGGGTTGGTTTAGGATGTGGTTAGTTACCATGTATCATGTGTAGGTGATTGGTAGTTGTTAAGATTAGTTATGTTTTACTTTTGGTATATTTAGGTATCAACCTTTTCAGTCTATATTTCTATTTAGATTCATTTTATTCATGAGTTTTTGTATATTTCTTATGTTAATTCATGTGATGTTTCATTTATTCCAGTTTCATTATAATTTTTTGGTTGTTTCTTTTTATTCTAAACCATTTCTTTAAGTTTATGGGCATCTAACTTATGGATGGGTCATACCAGATTTCTGAAAGGAATACATGGTATAATTATTGTTATTTGAGGGTGAAATCATTCACACTAGGTTAGTTTTGATACACTAAAATTATTTTCCAGCCTATGCGATCATGATCATGCCTTAGACCTTTCCATAGACTAGTTTAGGTTCCCAGTTTAGGAGTAACCCAAGTTAGTTCATGATAAAATGGTATCAGAGAACCCTCTTACTATTTAGGGTGTGCTTAGGTATATAGAGACTAGTATTAACATCTGGACTTAGGTGGAGAGGGTGTAAAGAAGTTCTTGAAAATCTATTCTTTGGAATGGACCTCAATTTTCCATGGGTGGTTGGTATTTTATTTTTGATTTTGATTTCATTTTTAAGTATCTTTAATGAATTTTGATATGTGATGATGGTATTTTTATCCTCCATGGAGTTTAGTGAGTTACCTTGAGGGTTGTTCCTAGATTTGGGATAAAAATAGAGAACAAATTTGGTCTTTAGGATTTCTTTCATGACCAATCAAATCATTCAGTGACTAAATTCTTGATTTGGAAACTTTTCAGAGACTACTGTATGATTGGCGCCTAGTCATTAACCATGTGTCCAAGTCATGAATTTTTCTTCATCTTGTTCGTTTTGTTAATTAGGACTCTTAATTCTCTGATTACCTATGAGTTTAATAAGGGGAATAGTTTGAATGAGGGTTTTGTGATATGTTGGTATGGTTGGTTTGTATTTTTTTCTATGGATTGTGGCATGTATTTAGCCTATGTGGGTGTTGTGAAATTTGGTTTTGGGTGTGTAAATGATGGATTTTATGAAAAATAGTGTTATGATTTGTTATGTTTGATTTTATTATGGTTTAATTTTGGGTAAAAAAATATATTTCATGTGATGTTTTGTTTTGAAACATGTTTTGTAATGGTTGTGAAAAGGATTTTGATGCTCATGAAATTTTTTAAAGGTAAATGGTTTTAAAAATTAACTGAGAAAGCATTTAAAAATAGGGATTCTTAATAATTTCAAATGAGGGGAAATATTTTTAAAGAATTACATATTATATAGGGGTGTTTATTTTTAGAAAAATAGAGTTTTAAATGTCCTTTCACAGGATGGATTATTTTAAAGAAAGTTTTTATATGTTTTTTTTGGGTGAGTTGTGTTTTGGAGTTGTTTGGTTTTTTTGGCATTGTGTGATTTGTTTTATGAGACATGGACTCATTGAGGTTCATGTTTTGTGTAATTTAAAGTATGAATCTCAAAGATTCTTTGAAGAAAAGTGGTAAGTATATGCATTGGATCAATCTTCAGGATAAATCCACTCATCATTTAAGAGTTATTTCTTTGCTTGTTGACTATACCCAGATTCTGAACTGAGTGGTGGATCCAGGATATTTCTTACACTTGGACCCTACCTAAGTCCTTCTAGATCATTATCCACCATCTTTTCATGGTGATAAATGTCCTTTTAAGGATATGGAGTGGATTTAAAGGATTTATTATGTCTCTGATTCTCTTGAAACTCTCAAAGCTTCAAGGGTGAGGGTCATTTTTGCTTTGCTCGAAAGAACTAATCAAGTTAGGCGGGGGACACTAATTCCTCCTCAACTACATGAGGTCATGTATTTAGAATTATTCAAGATATAATTTTTTCAATAGAACTATACTAAATATATAAAAGTATAGAAACACATGGAGTTTATGAGCCTTTATCAGAGTGAGTGGTTAGTGAAGAAGAATGAAGACTATATCATAAAGTTAGTCTTCTTTTCTATAAAGCTAGTTGGGAATGGTTCCTTAAAGTGTCATTTCATAAAAAGAGGTATTAATCTAGATCTTAGAGTGGTAATGTTGAAAAATTTTCTTGGTGTCATGTGAGGAAGTCATTACATGGGTCATGTCAGTGGAGGTTGATCAAGAAAGATAGTCTTTGGTAACTAGTGTTTCGGTCTCGACAGATTCATTGGAGGATGTTCTATCTGTCGAAACATGATCGACCAAGTTTGAGATTGAAAAGAATGTTGTCGAGGTCCATTATTTCTAAAATAAGAAAAATAAACCTTTTGTGTGCTTCTAGTGTGGATAACCCGGGCATTCCAAGTATTCTTATGCGATAGCTCTGGCGAATTTTATTCGATGGGTCCATTTAGGGAACCTTTATAGGTTTTTTAAGTTGAGTTATCAAAAAGGGAAAAATCATGTGTAATCTAGTCTTGAGTGTTTATTTTTTTGGGAGACTAAAGTGTGGCCAATTTTCTACTATCAACCATTCAAAGGTCTGATGATCTGCTATAACGTGTATAGAGACACTCAGGTTGAATCCTCAGTGATGTTACTATTTCAGAGTCCATTTTTTGTTCTATATTTTGAAGGTGGGGGTTTGTTTGTAGATATTAGGTGAAATTATCGATTGATGTTGATGAATTTAGTTTAATAATTTAATTATTATTAGGGTGATTTCATCATTTTGGATATAATTTTACAACATCCATGATATTTGAAAAACATTGCATTAAATTAACATCCACTTCACAAGAGGATTTTGATCAGAATTCCCAATTATTTTGGCTTTAATCCAAGCCTTAATTGGGGTTTTTATTATTATCAATTCTCATTGATGGTAGGTTCAATATTTAATGAACCCATGTGCATTTATGGTTCCAATAATACATGGAATACACATGTCAAACAAAACATGTCATTAATATATGACATATTTTGTTTGACACACACAATATTAATTCAAAGAATGTTAAATGAGAAAAAGTTCCCAATCACTTTACATCCCCAAATTATAAATAACCCCAATAAGAGATTTACTCATACATTTTGATGGTTAGTTATCTAGTTTATTATGTTTAAGGTGATTAGTTAAAAAATAAGAAAAATAACGGGACAAGAAGAGAGAAGTATGCTAAACACACACACAAAAATGGTGAAGAGAAGTAAAACACTCACTTTGGATTGAATGAGAAAGTGAAGGAGGGAAAGATTTATATCATAATTGAATTTATTTTAAGAAATTAATAAAAAATATACATAATTTTGATTAGGAAATGATTTTATATTATGGGAAACATTCATTACATTAATTGAAATGAAAACAACTTACACGATTACAATTGAAAATAAACTAAAACTAACATGAAGAAAAAAGTGGAGGAGAGGTATCTATTGTTAAAAAAAGAGTATGTAAATTCCTCCTAGATTTTTTTAAAGGTTATTGTCATGCTAATTCTTTTCACTGGGTGATGAAGTGTTAACCCCTTGCAAGGAGAATAGGGGAATGTATTTATATCCCTAGGTGGTGAAATGTTTGCCTTCTAAAATTTCCCTTCAAGTTGGATCAACTATTTAACCAATAAGACAACAAAATATCAAGAAATATTATTCTTAAAATTTGTCACTATGGACATGGATAGTACATCTTACAAATTTGGTGTCCATTTTACTGTTATATCCAAAGTTATAACTTTTTTCTAAACCATGTGTTGTTGTCCATAATTGTTCTTGATTTTTCCATGGCCTGAATGTGAATTGGTTTTAGACCAGGAATATGCGTTCAAATTGAAACTATTTCTTAAAAAAAAGTTGGGAACCTAGATCTTTAATTTCCTCACACAAAATTTTATCTCAATTGTGAAATTTTATTGAGAGAAAATTCAAGAATGTTGGGGTTTTTTTTAAGTCCCAAATAGAATTGTGGGTTGGGATTTCATACATCAATTAAGATAATTATTGGTTGAGTTGGGAATTAAATTTTTATCCAAGGTTTTTTTGGATATACTAGAACATATTATATAGTTTCATTAAACTTTGGCTTATGTATTGATCCTATAAATTCAATAATCATGGCTGGTATAGTTTTATCCATGGATTCATTAGGCCTTCTTGTGTGACCCATATGGCCCTTTAGATGGCTAAATTATCCAAATCTCTAGTTTCATTATTTGTATTAATTGGAATAAGGAACCCTGAAAAATAATAATCACATAGTTTGAATAAGTAGGGTGAGATTTATTATTAAAATACTAAACTGACTTGAATCTAGACTATTCAAACAATGCTAAAAAATTATATTTAATATTAAAACATGGGATTTTCACACCAATTATGAAATTTTTCTTGAAAATCGGTAAGGTGAGTAGATAAAAATATTACGAATAATACAATAACATTAACTTCCCCACACTCAGGCTTGTGCATGTTCTCATGTACAACAATCACAAGAACATAACAAAATCATTTTTACTCACAAAAAAATATTAAAATTTTGTATTTTCCGATCAAGGGGAGTCTAGACTAGTTCACTCATCCAAGAAGAATTCCAACACAAATTATTATCGAAATAATGTGTCAAAAAAAATTCAATTTTCATACTCAAAATTTAAAAATGGAAAATGTGATCACACAAATCTCACACCTCTCACAATGATGTCATGTTTATTTACAGAGTTTTACTCATTCACTAACCAAAAGTAAAAATCGTAGAGTTTTTAAGAGATCTAACCTTACATTACTTAATATAAATTGCACAAAAATCAATATGTATTTATTAGGGGGTTTTCAGTGGCTATGGGATTGTGGGAATATAGTGGTCAAAAGAGAGGAAAATGGGGAAAACACCAATATGGAAAAAGCAATGCACAATTTTTTTAAGCGAGACATGAAAGGAAATTGAAACACATATTTACAAGGGAACGAATGTGTAAATATATAAAAGAGATAGATATATAAAATTGTAAGAGGATGAAAATATAAAATATGTACAAAAAAATAAAACTTTCTCTATAACTCAAGAAAAAATTATTCATGTGTTCTTTTTTTATTTATTATATTTTTTGGAAGTTTCACTTGGAGAAAATATCACACTCATATTCCAAACCTTGTTTGATCTCTTCATGAAACTAATTTTAGTACTTATAACAAGATCAAAAGTTGAGTAAGAGTGATTTTTTATCTCCTAATAAACAACCCATTTTTTTATTTTTATTTTTGTTTTTTTTTTCATTTTTTTCATTCTTTTGAACACTTTTAAATAACATTTGTACAAAAAGAAATAAACATATATACATTATCGAACATCACTAAATGAAATTTCTCCTCCACACTTGAATGGATTCTTTCCCTCAATCATATGATGGCACATTGAACATTAATAAAAGTATGCCCAAAATGAAATCCATTCCACCATACTTAAATTTTAATAAATCATGTAATGAAAATCCATCTAGATTTTGGGTGGGACAAGGTTTTTGGCTTGTAATGTGGCTATAAAAAAGGTTTCCATGGGCTCAAAGGGGATTTAAAAATGAGGATCAATGTAAGGGTAATGGGAGGCTATTTGTCTATTTTGATTCTCACATGGTTTAGAAAATGCCTTTATCATATTAATGCACACCAAAGAAGGAAATTCAGATTAAAGTCCTATAAACTCTAGAATCAAAATCGAGGGTAAAAACACACAACATTAAAAGATGGTTATAGGATACCTTGGCATGAAATATGACATTATTCCTCATGGGTTGGGGAGAAACATTTTCCAATCAAAAATTGGGAATTAAAAAATTATTAGTTTTGAAACAATATCGTTTATCCAAGTTTATGATTAAAATACAATATGTTTGAGATGAAAACAAGTATTTGGAATCCCTAAAATGGTTTGGAAAAAAATTAATTATTGGATATGACTCTTTGTTTTTTTTGGTTTTTTTGTTTTGTTTTTTGTTTGTTTGTTTTTTGAAAAAACATGCCTATAAAAAATTAAAAAAAAATATAGGATAAAGAAAGTGGGAAAAAATGAGAGAGATGTTGAGAATGAGAGAGGAAGAAGAAAAAATAGAGGTGGATAGGGAGAGAGGGAGATACAGAGAACGGGATGAATAGTAAGAAGATAGTTAAATGGAAAGAGATGGTTTGGATTTGGTGGTTCATCATTTCCATCCAATGGTGGGTGCAGATACTCCTCTAGTGGTTCAAGTGTATGATCGACTACCTACTGGATAGTTGATAGCTCTGGAATGCATGTGTGCTAATGAATATAGGATTAGTGAATTACACATGTTCCTTTGATATATACCACTGAGGTTCCATTTAAATATTGATAATCAGGTAACATAGGATTGACTTTATTTGGCGATGTGAGTTTTCATAGTTTTGAGGACCCTAAAAGATCATATGGTTGAATTGTGGCCATTATTACTTATGGAGGAGTGGGGTTCTAGTTGTGTCTGGTCACACATACTCATAATGAGACAAAAATCTCATAGTTATACTTATAAATACTATTTTTTGGTGAGTATTACCCCTTAATCATGTGATATATGTGCATTAAAAATATTCTCATGCTGAAGATATGAAATATGTTGGTTTTTGAGTGCACTATAAGGTTCACCAACTACATGAGTTAATCCCTCGATATGGTGTGAGATGGTTTCTTCTAGGTGTTTATGGTTTCTTATAGGTGTAGATTCAGTGGAAGTAAATGTGGTTATTAGGGTGTATGTACTCTCAAGTTAATTCTTTAATATATATCCATTGATTATGAATTTCCTTTTGGAGGGAAGGTTCTTAGACTTGTACTACACCAAATGGGTAAACATTAGTAACAATAAATAGACCTTCCCAACGAGTATTAAGATTACCTGAGTGAATACAAAATTTATAATTGAAGATGATTACCTTTTCATATTCATGAAATACCTTTCACAGGATGTGTTTGTCGTGGAGTTCCTTAGCCTTTTCTTTATAGAGATTAGAATTCTCATAGTAATCAAGTCGAAGCTCATATAATTCATTCAACTAAAAAAATATCTATTCACTGGATTTTTCACAAATAAAATTACAAGTTTTCACAGTCCAAAATGAATTATGTTATATTTAAATTGTAAAATGACATGATCTACCAAAAACTATCCTAAATGGATATATACCAATGAGTGTCTTATAAGCAGTTCGATAAGCCCAAAGCACTTCACTAAGTCTTTTTGTCCAATATTTTCATATGGGATTAAAAATTCTCTCAAGAACTCTTTTCACTTATTTGTTGGAAAGTTCAACAAAGACATTTGGGGGGGGTGATATTTATTTTATTTTTTATGTACAACCCCATTCCTTTTCAAAAGATTTACCATAGCTTGATTATGGAAATGGGTTCCTAAGTCACTTACCAAGGCATGCAGAGTTCCAAATTGATGGAAGGTGTGGGTTTTGAAGAACTCACTAATAGTATGTGAATCATCCTTTCTAGTTGGTTTGGCCTCGACCCACCTAGAAACATAGTCAAATACAAGAATAATATAGGATAATACATTGGAATGGGGAAGGTTATAATGAAATTGATGCACTAAATATCAAATATCTCAAATAATATTAATGGATTTGGGGAATTTCATTTCTTTTGGAAATTTTTCTAAAATTTTTTAAATTGTGTCATGATTGAAAAAACTCATGTGATACCTTGAGGAGTGAAGTTTATAAGAATCTAGAGTCAAGGACCTTTTAGGAAGTGGCTACTTCTGGCCATTGAGTAGCATAATTCTATGACGGAGGAACATCGACTTCAACTTTTCTAAACATGATGAGCATTTCAGAATCATATTGAGCTTATATATGTCTTTATTAAAAGTAATTAGGTTCCTTATAGGGATGGAAGGAGGTGAGGGAGTGGATTCAAGTTTTTTTCTAACCTTTTATTTTTTTTCTTTTTCTAGCTCAACATTTAAAGGGGATTTAGATTATTCATTATGTGGCATAGCAATTTGTTTTCCAGATCGAAGTGAAATTTCACTTACATTACCCTTGGGTTTGGGCAAGGGTTAAGTTGGGAGTTTTGAAGAATTTTATTTTTTTTTGTTGCCTTAGGTGGTATGCATGTTGTCTAATTTTATTTTCAATGATTTTTATACTAGAATAGGTGTAGGAGGCCAGATATTCCACCAGACTTTCCCATTGTTGTTTATAATAAGTGGCATGTCCCGCATTTAAGTTTCCGTGATTTGGGTCCATAGGAAATTTATTGTATTGGTTTGGGAATTGGGAAGGCTCACTAGGATAGTGGAATCAAGTGGGGAGGTATTAGATCCATGATTTGGTGCAGTCATCTAGGGTGAAAGGGAATGCTCGATGTTTGATTTTTTCTTCAGAAACCCCTTGAGGTTTCATGGTAGCGCACACCACTTGGATTCAATTATTTTTTTCACTTTTGAATGGTGTGTTTGTTTGAAGAGTTTAGGTGAAATGGTTGGTTGACGTTGATAAACTTAGTTTAAAAATTTTACAATGATTGGGGTGAGTTAATTATTTTGGATGTAATTTTATGATATCATTGAGCTTTAAAAAACATTGAATTAAATTGACATTCACTTTGCAAGATGATTTTGATCAGAATTATCAATTTTTTTGGATTTAATCCAAGCCTTAAATAGGGGTTTAATCATTGAAAATTCTCATTGATAGAAGGTTCAATATTTCATAAACCCATTTGTATTTATGATTCAAATAATCCATGGAATCCACATGTCAAACAAAACATGTAATTAATCTATAATATATTTTGTTTGATATACAAAATATTAAATCAAAGAATGTTAAATGAATGAAAACTATAAATCACTTAACATTTCCAAATTATGAATCACCACAATGAGAGATTTACTCATCAATTTTGGAGGTTAATAATATAGTTTATGATGTTTAGGGTGATGATTTAAAAAGAGAAGAAAAATAATGGGATAAGAAGACAGTAGTGCACCGAATAGACACACGAACGATGAAGAGAAGTAAAACACTCACATTGGATTGAATGATAAAGTGAAGGAGGGAAGTAATTATATCATAATTTATTTTATTTTAAGATAGTAAAAAAATATATAGAATTTTTATTAGGAAAGTATTTTATATTATGAAAATCATTCATTGCATTAAATTGAAATGAAAACAATTTATGCGGTTACAATTGAAAACAAATACAAACAAACATGAAGAGAAAAGTGGATGAGAGGTCTCTCTTGTTAAAAAATAGTATATAAAGTACTTACAGGACTTTATAAAGTATATGGTTTCACCAGTTCTCCCCCTTGAATGCTAAAGTTCGAACCCCTTGTAAGGATGAGAAAATAAAGTATTTATAGCCCATGGTGGTAGACTGTTTTCCTTCAAAAATTTATATTCAAGATGTATTGACCATTTTACCAAAAATATAACAGAATATAGAGAAATATTATTCTGAAAAGTTATATATATGGATGTGGATAGTACATCCTCCAAATTTGGAAGCCATTGGAATTTTATATCAAAACTTACAGTCGTTTTCCTAAACCATATGTTGTTGTTCAGAATTATCTTGGATTTTTTCATGGATTGAATGTGAATGGGTTTTAGAGTAGGAATATGACTTAAAATTAAAATTATTTCTTATAAAAAGTTGGTCACCTAACTCTTGAATTTCTACCCATAGTATTTCAGCTCAATTGGGTGATTGGATTGGTAGAAAAGTTAATAATTATGGAGTGTTTTCAAATCCCAAACAAAATTGTGGGATGTAATTTCATGCATCAATTGGGTAACTTATTGGTTGATTTGGGCCTTAATTTTCTTATCAAATATGTGTTTGTATATCCTCAAAAATATCATGGAGTTTCATCAAATTTGGGCCTTTTTATTAAGCCTAAAAATCTAATCATCATGGTTGGTCCAGTTTTCCCCATAGATTTAGTGGGTCTTTTTATGTGGCCCATATAGCCCTTTAGATAGCCAAATTATCCAAATATATAGCTAAATTATTGGTATTAATTAGTATATGTAATCTTAAAAAATAAAAATTACATAATTCGGATAAGTAGGGTGAGAGTTATGATTAAAATACTAAACTGACTTGAATCTAGATTAATTAAAACAATGCTCACAAATTATATTTAATATTAAAAAATGAAAATTTCACGCCAATTATGCACTTTTCCTTGAAAATAACTAAGGGGGTAGATAAAAAATTATGAATAACTAATAACAATAGAGACCATGTATTGGCATGTATTGAGGATTTCTCGACTGTTCTCCCATGGATGGTAATGAATTGCGGTTTTGTGTGTGCCTTGTTTTTTAGGGTGTATTTTCTCAAGTTGTGTGATTGTGTTGTGGTTGTTCTGAGGTTGTATTATTGATTATTTTAACATGGGAGACCTTTTTTATGGTACTTGGGTAACTATTATAAGTGTTTCCTTCGAGAAATTGATAACTTGATAGTGCTAGATTTGATTTTTATTAGGTTCTCTATGAGATTATGTTTTGAGTTTGAGGTCCTAGTTTACCCATTGAAATATGGTGACCCGAGGTCCCCATGTTGTTTCATATTGAGGTGTCACTACTACAAAAACAGGCAAGAGAAATGCTACCCTTTATTAGCGCTTTTTTTAGTAGCGCTGATAAAGGGGGGCTTTATCAGTGTTTTTTCCTAGCACTGATAAAATTTATATTTAAAAAAAATCATGAAAAATAATATATTACTATATAAGTATATTTTTATTGATATAAATATAATATATATTTTTTAAATATGTTTTAGATAAGTATAAATAGACTATTACATAATAAATTTAGTAAAAATGGATTTAAAATATTTTAAAAAAAGTTGTTAATTAAAAATTTCATAATTATCATTGATTAATAATCATTTAATAATAATCTGAAGACACAAAAAATCAAAAAAATGAATAAAAGATCTAAAATAGGTTGAAAATGTAACTCAAACTTCAAATGACCATAACTTCTGATTCAAGTGTCCGTTTGAGCTCTAAATCATATCAAATTGAAGCTTGTGATGAGATCTATGCACTAGTGACTGAAGGAAACCTTCAGTCATATTTTTCAAGGCCCAAAAAGGCCCATAAGGCCTCCAAAACTGAGTTTTTAATCGGTTACCCTGATTTTTTAACATTCAAATAGGTATAACTTATGATCCAGATGTTCTCTAGGCATGTACCACATATCATATCGAATATTGTTTTATTTTCTTCGATTTGACTGGTTGTGGAGTTGAAACAGATTTTTGGATTAGAAGTTATGGTCATTTTAACATTCTATGACTTTTCAAATACACACACACACAGATATATATATATATATATATATTTGTATTTATTCGTAAATATATATATCTGTGTGTGTGTGTGTGTGTCTGTGTGTGTGTGTGTGTGTTGTATATATGTATGTATGTATCTATTTATTTATAAACACACATAAAAAACATATTTTATGGATGTATTTAAAACTAATCTTATAAATATATATTAATATACAAATAAATATATGGATAAAAAATTATAACTAAAAATATATATATAAATATAAATATAAATATAAATTAATATACGAATAAATATATATATATATTAATATATGAATAAATATATATGTATTAATATAACTATAAATTTATTTATATTAATATGAATCTATATTAATATACAAATAAATATAACTATATATATATAAATATATATAAATATATATTAATATACGAATAAATATATATGTATTAATATAACTAAATATATTTATATTAATATGAATCTATATTAATATATGAATAAATATAACTATATATATATATAGATATATCATTAAATATAGAAAAAACAAAATGGCTTAGTGGTAAAGTTGCAGGCCCACAAGGGGGGGGAGGTCACAGGTTCGAGTTCGGGTGGAAGCAAGGAGGTGCACGCGGGCATGTTGGGCGATGCTCGGGCAAGGGTAGCGTGCGGGAAGTGGGAGGGGGTCTCCCTAGCGCTGATAAGGGGGGGGGGGTCAAGCGCTATTAAAAGCCCCCCCCCCCCGCATTATATATTCTTTTTTATTTTTTTTATTTTTTTAACTTTTATTAGTGCTTTTTAAAAGCGATGATAAAAGGGGTCCGTTATCAGTGCTAAAAAAAACACTGATAAAAGGGAGCCCCCTATCTTCGCCTCCATTAACAATGTTTTTTTAGCACTGTAAATGCACTTTTCTAGCGCTGATAAAATCCATATTTGTAGTAGTGTGTGGTTATGAATTGTTCTTTGTGGGTTTTTCGGTTGAGATGCGTTGTTGATTTTGGTGTTGGTTTTTATTTTGTGGATGTTGAGTTCCCTTTGGGTCATGTTTTCTTTGGGAGTTAGAGCCAATTTATTGGGTGGTTTTTCACGATTGATGGAATTGGGTGATTATTGGGTAATTCTTGGAGATGTTTTCTCGTGGTTTATGTTTGGTTTGGTGGTGTATCACTCTTGTGTTTCGATATTTTAGATAGATTCTAAATGGTGGGGTGTCCTATGTTAGGTCACCATCTCTTTTATATCTTGTTCCTGAGGATTATGATTATGTTATGCTTGGATACATTTTAGAATCCTTGTGTAATTATTTTTTATCTCGAAGGAGTGTTCGTGTTTAGTGGATTTCTTTCTTAGGACTCCTCCAGTCGATTTCTTGCCCTCCCACCCCTCGAGATGAGGTGTCAAAGTGGTTTTCCTTCTGATTTTTTTTTGCTTGAATCAAGGAATTTATGGGGTAGAAAGTAGCATGGTTAAAATAATTACAACACCCTTGTGTTACTATTGTGGTTAGTTATTTAATTCAAAAGGTTTTCTAGGACTTATGAATGTTTTTTTGTCTTTTGGGTGGTTGTGGAGGTCCCGGATGGTAACTCTATAGGCCGGTAGAGGACCATGCCATAGTATGGTATGTTATGGAATGGTGTAGGGCGTAGGTGAGGCTTCACAGTGCAGCAGAGGAGTGTTTCTACATAGATGTTGTGGTCTAGGAAGGACCACGATGAAATAGGGAAATCCTACATCGTGTGGGTGCCTTAGAAAATGGCTGACCCCTTTGCCAATTTTGGAACCCCTACATTGTGTCCTTGAGGCCATATTGTAAAGGGCATGGATGGGGGTAAAGGCCACCCTTACTTTCCTAGGTTAGCTGCATTATTGTCTGTGGAACATGTTGTGGTAGGGCCTCTGTAAGGCTTCTCCACAGTGTAGTTCCCTAGGCTATGTCGTGGAGGGAACCTGGGGGATTTTTTGCATTGTGGTGGCCAAAACCACATCACGACCCCTATCTATATAGTTTTTTAAAATGGATATATGAACCTTTTTTCTTCATTTACCCTTAAACCCTTTCGACCCCTTTCTTTACCTCTTTTATGATCGATATAAGGTGCATGCGAGATGAGTTCCTTCACCCCTCCTTTGTTTTTTGACTTCTCTTCCATCAATTCCAAGTGATTTCTCAAGGTAAGTACCTTAATTTTTATGGTTTCCTTTATCCTTTCCCTCCAAATTCCATTTCGCTTTATTTTAGTTTTCTCATGTAAACCTAACGCCATGGAGGATGGATTTAGAGATGTCTTCTTTCCCGGTTTGATGATCACCATCGAAGGCGATGAGTTGCAATTCATTTTAGTTTGTAGAGAGGATTTTCAGCTTAATTTGAGGTAGGTTTTTTGTTCAATTACTTCAATTGATATGTAATTATTTGATTTATGGTTTTAAACTCCTTGTTTATAAAATTATTTTAATATGTGGTAATTATATGGAGTTTTTGTATGAATTTTAAAGGCATATTCACTTAGCACAATGATTTTCATTGGTTTTCTATGTTTTTAAAGGTGTTTATGTTCCAAGTGATTACAAAAAATATTAAAATGGGTTATTTTAGAGGAATTGGTCTCATGGAAAGGTATTTGACCCCAGTTGGTTCAGGGAATGAGAAGAGGGTTGGTTTTGTAAAATTGTTTGGAAAAGAGGGAATGACTTGGTGACTTAAATGGTTTTTAATCAGAATGAGTTGTGTTTTGAATAGTTTTAAATTTGATTTCCAACTATTAATTATTAAGTATTTTTTTAATATAACTTTATATAATGAGAAATGGCTTGGCACATTGAGTGATTTGGTTTTCAATAAATCCCATTTGGAAATTTTAAATAGAACTCTTATGGAATATGTGAGACCCTTGATTATGCACCTTATTGTATGCTTGTGTCAATTGTGACCCCCGGTGGATATTGTATAATGTTGTGATTGGAATATTGTGGTTGGGGTTGTTTCTTGTGAGGGAATTGGATTTGAGGTGAGATTTATGATATTCTTTTATATTACTCATGTGATGGTTTGGTTTCTCAACTCTTGATGACTGATTTTATAGGAAAACTAGAAACTAAGAGAGAGATATAGACTTATGATTTAGTAGTTCGGTCCATAAACTGTCTAATATCCCCTGTAGTGACATAGTATAGGATAGAAGTGTTCCCCTGAGGAAGCTGGTGTGAGTTGAATCGGGTGGATTTTTTTGGTTTGGATGCAACATATGTTGACATTTGGTCTTGTTCATTTGATAAACTCTAGGACCTTCTTACCTTAGGACCTAGTGTGTTTCCCATGATACTAGATGACACTATATATGGGATTTCCATTCCATGCATCCCCTGATTCGATTGGCATGCATGGAACTATGACTTGTTATGGTTTCCTTTTATTTAATTGGTGTTATAGTGTCATGATGGTTTATTTTATTATTCGTGTTCATTGGTTAGTTTTATCAAAGGACTTTCAAAGTATTTTGAAACTGTATTTCTAAAAGTGGATTTAAAATGGGTGTGTTTTAATAAAATAAAAGGTTAAAGTAATATTTAAAAGTGATTATTTTCATTAAATGGAAAAGAGGTGGAAATTTATAAAATGATTGTGGGTGTTTCGTTTGGCTTTTATGCACCTACAAAAGAAAAATATATTTTCTAATCATATTTCAAACTAGCACAAATGAAATTCCTTTTTAAAGGACTGACACAAACTCCTTGGTGGGATCCTACTAGGCTTGGTTTCACTCACACCCTATATACATCATTCACTATATACAACCCTTGTGTGCTTCTCTTTCAGCTTTCTCAGATCGTGATCTCCTTTTTTTATTTGTGTTGGTTGAATGGGAGTTGGTTCAGAATGTGGTGAGTAACCATGGGTTACGCACAGGTGATCAGTGGTTGTTGGGCTTGGTTTTGTTTTAATTTTGGGGTATTTATGTATTGGATATAATGTCTTAAATTTATATTTTGATTCATTTTATTAATAGGGTGTTATTTATTTCTTATGGTAAGTTCATGTGATATTTAATTTATTCATACTACATTATAATATCTTTAGTTGTTTCATTTAGTTCAAAATTATTGCATTATGCACATGGGCATTTGACTTAAGAATGAGTCATGTTGTATTTACAAGAGGAATTTGTGGTATTTTTATTTTTATTTGGGGTTCATATCATTCACACCTAGTTGGTTTTAATACCATAACACTAGTTTCTAACCCGAGGTGATCGAGAATGCGCCTTGGGCCTTGCCATGGACATGTTTGGGTTTCTGATTCAAGGGTGCCCAAGTTGGTTCATGAAAAAACATATTATCTTTCCATTTTTATTTTAAAATTAAAAATTATTCCATCTCTAATCCTATTGAAGTACGACCTAAACTCCATTTCAATTGACCCATAACGATGTGGATCATTAGAGACAATTTTCTCGTTACTGACACTAAATAAGTGTTGAGAAAAGTAAATAATCAAAGTATAATAAATATAAATAAACCCTAACTTCAAGATAAATGCCACATTAAATTTAGAGTAATATGATATGGATATTATTTTACTATCATTTAAAATATTAGATTATATTAGAATAATTTATGACTATCTGACACAATTTAATTTTCAACTATTTAAAATGGTTATAAAACCCACTTTTTGAATGGATACATCATGTAGGAAAATGTTATTGAACAACCATCAATTTTTTTTAGTTATCATTATCCAAATTTCTTTTAATCAATGTTGCCTGAAACCATGAGTGAGGATCTTACGCGTAAAATTTATAATTTATTTAATATATGGGGAAATAAATACTTGGGCTTAGAAACTTTCTTCATTGATGAATGTTGATAATCCAAAAAGACCCTTTTAGACTGTCTTAGTTGTGTTGTAAGGATCCAAGGGTATAATCCCTCTAGTGGTGATCCACACATGCTCCTATGATCTCCGAGCAATGTCACTCGATCTCTAAGTGCTAGCAGGATGAATCAAATGTCTTGTGTTGTTCATTCTTGATCCCTCATTCTTCGGTCTTGAAAAAATCTATCTTGTGTTTCTCATTATTAAGAGGGATAATAAGGAGTCACGAGGTAATTCTTTATGAGCAACAATTCTCTATTTTGATTACACCAATCAATTTTTGGATACCCTACACAATAGACATAATCATTTATTTATAGAGATGGGTTTTAGGTTAAAATAATTATTTAATTACATGTTGATCGTTAAATAATATAAAAACCTTTAATAAACCCAATTCCATATAATAAAATAATAATATTATCATTTTGTATTGTGCGCCAACTTTCTCAATAATAAGTATAATTTTACCGACTTGAACAATATGTAATAATATGTTTAATTAATATTCAATACATCGAATATACTTGTAATCAAAGTACAAATAGTTGGTCTTAGGACACAAACTTCAACATAAAGGACACCCTTCCTTTTTTAGGTTAGTTGCATTGTTCTCCCTAGAACACACCGTGGAAGGGGATCAACAAGGATACTCCATGGTGTAGTTCTATAGGCTAAGCTGTGGAGGGAACTTGGGGGCGTTTTTACACTGTGGTGGCCAGGACCACGTCGCGACACCTATTTGTCGAGTTTTTTTAAAGGGAGAGATGAACCTTTTTCCCTCATTGACCCTTAAACCCCTTATCCCCTTTCTTTACCTATTTTTTTTACCAATCCAAGACACACGTAGGAGGAGCTCCCCTACCCCTCCTTTGATTTTTTGACTTCTCTTCCATCAATTCCAAGTGATTTCTCAAGGTAAGTCCCTTTGTTTTTTTTGGTTTCTTTTCTCCTTTCCCTTCCTCTTCTATTTCCCTTGATTTTAGTTTTATCACATAAACCCTGAAGCCATGGAGGATGGATTTAGGGTTTTGGTGGGCCTTAACTTAGGGCTTTGGCTCTATAAGCCTTGTGGTGGTCATCTTCTTGCCCGGTTTGATGATCACCATCGAAGGTGATGAGTTGTGATTCATTTCAATTTGTGGAGAGGAGTTTCCGCTTAATTTGAGGTAGGTTTTTTTGTTCGCTTACTTCAATTGATGTTTCGTTATGTTCTTGATGATTTTAAATCCATTTTTATCAAATTATGTTAATATGTGATAATTATATGGATTTTTTGTATGAATTTTAAAGGCATATTCACTTAACACAACAATGTTCATTGGTTTTCCTCGTTTTTAATGGTGTTTATGTGCCAGGTGCTTACAAAAATATTCGAAATGATTGTTTTAGAGGAATTGGTCTCATGGAAAGGTATTTGGACCTAGTTGGGTTAGGGAATGAGAAGAGGATTGGTTTTGTAAAATTGTTTGGAAAAGAGGGGATGACTTGGTTCCTTAAATGAGTTTTAATCAAAATAATTTATGTTTTAAACAGTTTTAAATGGGTTTTACAACTATTAATTATTGAGTAATTTTTTGAAATATAACTTTAGATAATGAGAAGAGGTTTGGAACATTGAGTCGGTTGGTTTTCAATAAGGTTCGTTTGACACTTTTAAATGAAGCTCTTTTAAATATGTGAGACCCTCGGTTATGCCCCATGTTGTATGCTTGTGTGGATTGTGACCCCTGGGGGGATATTGTATAATGTTATGATCTGAATATTGCGGTTGGGGCTGTTTCCTATGAGGGCATTGGAGTTGAGGTGAGATTTATGATATTTCTTTATATTACTCATGTGATGCATTGGTTGCTCACCTCTTGTTGATTGCTTTCATGGGGACACTGGGAACTAAGTGAGAGGTCTAGACTTGTGATACAATAGTTCGGTCCACACACTGTCAAATATCTCCTACATCAACATAGTCTAGGCTAGGGGTGTGCGCCTGAAGAAGTTGGTGTGAGTGGAATTGGGGGGCTTGTGTTGGTTTGGACACAACGAAGGTTGGTAGTTAATCCTGTGTATTTTCTAAACTCTAGGACCTTCTTACCTTAGAACCTATTGTGTTGCCCATGATACTGGATGACACTAGATATGGGATTTACATTCCTTGTATCCCCTGATTCGATTGGCATGCATGGCACTATGACTTGTTATGGTTTCCTTTTATTTCATTGGTGTTGTGGTGCCATGATGGTTTATTTTATTATTCGTGTGCACTGGTTTGTTTCATCAAATGACTTTCAAAGTATTTTGAAACTGGATTTCTGAAAGTGGATTTAAAATGGATGTGTCGTAATGAAAGCAAGGGTTAAAGTAATATTTTAAAGTGATTGTTTTTATTTAAAGGAAAATATGTTAAAGTTCATAAAATGGTTGTGGGTGTGACATTTGGTTTTTATGCACTTGCAAATGAAAAATCTATTTGCTAATCAAATTTCAAACTAGCACAAATGAAATTCCTTTTTAAAGGACTGGCACAAACTCCTAAGTGGGATCCTACTGGGTTTGGTTTCACTCACACCCTACATACATCATTCACTGTATGCAGCCCTTGTGCTTATCTTTTAGGTTCCTCAGCCCATGATCTCCTTTTTATTTGATGTTCGGGTTTGTCAGATGGGAGTTGGTTCAGGATGTGCTGAGCGGCCATGGGTCACACGCAGGTGATCAGTGGTTGTTGGGCTTGGTTTTGTTTTACTTTTAGGATATTTATGTATTGGCCTCGTTGTCCTAGTTTTTTGTTTTGATTCATTTTGTTAATGAGGCGTTTATTTCTTATACTCAGTTCATGCGATGTTTCATTTATTCCCTGCTGCAGTATACCCTATCTGGTTGTTTCTTTTTATTCAGAATTGTTTCGTTATGCGCATGAGTGTTTGACTTACGGATGAGTCATGTCGTATTTCTGAGAGGAATTCGCGGTATGTTTATTTTTATTTGAGGGTCAAATCATTCGCACCTGGTTAATTTTAATACCATAGCACTAGTTATCAGCTCAGGGCGATTGAGAACGCACCTCGGGTCTTGCCATGGACAGGTTTGGGTGCCTAGTTCATGGGTGACCGGGGTAGGTTCACGACAAAACACATTCTATTTCCATTCGTATTTTAAAATTCAAAATTCCGTCGGCTCCAATCCCATTGAAGTATAACCTAAACTACATTTCAACCGACCCGTAACGATGCAGATCGTTAGAGCCAATTGCCTAGTTGCGGACACTAAATAAGTTTTGAGAAAAATGAATAATTAAAGTATAATTAATATAAATAAACCATGACTTAAAAATAAAGGCCACATTCAAGTCAGAGTAATATGATATGAATATTATTTTTCCTGGCATTTCAAAGATTTGATTATATTAGAATACTTAATGACTATCCGACACAATTTAATTTTAAATTACATAGAATGGATGTAACTTTTTGAATGGATACATTGTGTAGGAAAATTTTATTGAACAACAGTTTTTTTTTAGTTATCGTTATCCAAATCATGTCTAAAACCCAATACACACCTGAATCACGATCTTAGTCTTAGTATGTCATATTGTGCATTTTTCTATAAGAAAATGATTCTATTACGAGTGAGTTGTCTCGAATCTTGTTTAAAAAATATTTTTTCAAACTGGTTATTCAAATTTATTTGAATGATATTGTTTTTTATTATTCAAATCAAACTAGATATAATTACTTTTCAGAACTAATGTAAATAGAATCTGAAATAAACATGAGATGAAATTTATAATCTTTTTTTAGATTCATCTTAAAATAAAAACAAATACAAAAAGGAAATTTTGAAAAAAGTTTGGTCATGAAATTATTATAACTTGGTCAGTCGTCTATATTTAACGCTTCCCTCCGGATTTCTCAAAACCGCACCAGCATTCCTACCGAAGCTAGGGTTTCGATTTCATCCTCCTGCTGTCGTCTTCCCTCTGCGCTTCCCACCGCCATCTCTTGGTCTCGGGTTCTCTTCCACTCTTCTGATTGCATTTCGGATGCACAGCAGCTACAGAGCCACATGGATAATCAGGCCTGGAATTGGTTGTTAAACACCGGTGGAATCGCAGACTTGGGTTGCTGATGTGGATGGTAGAAGAAGCGGAAGGCGGCGCTTGCTGGAGCTCGAGACACCAACTGTTGCAGATCTGGGGCGGCTTGCTTGCGGGAGAGGCGGGAGGAAGACTGACAGATCTGAAAGCCATTGACTCGTATGTAAAGACCTACGCACAGAACACACAGAATGTCAAACATGAACGCTGATCCGCTTGAAGACCTCATTGCGGACGGGAAGCTCTACACCCGGCCGATAGGCTTCGGCTCCACTGCGGTGTTAACGCTTGACCTCGATTTTCTCATCGCGCAGGTGACTGCAAAGATGAGTGCTATTTATCTAAACCATGATAGAATCCTTGTTAGATATGGTTCAGATCAGGGAATAACTGCTGGCATTACCGCCATGGCGAATTATCTAGGAGCTCAAGTATACAATAAGCTGAGATCTGTTCTTGAAAGATTCGCTCCATTTGAGCGTACAGCAAGAATGAATCCTCGTTGCCCAGTTCCTGGAGATATGGAATTTCCTGCTTGGCTATCGTCCACTCTAAGCTGCATCGGCCCCTGCCCTGTAAAGGATGGGCCAAAAGATTGCATTTATGTGTTTGCAACCACGGAAACTACTATGCAAACTTACGGTCGAAGCTCAACTCCGCATTTTATTTATGGATATTATGTCCAATTTCTGGACATATTGAGGGAAATAGGAGTTCATCTGGCTCCTTTCGATCACCAAGGTATGAATGGGTCTTACTACCCAACCATCCGGCCAACAGTATCAGATCAACTGTTTACATTATATGCAACAGTTCACCCCGGGCACTATGAGAATGAAGATGTTGCAAGGATAGCTCTAGTCACTAATGAACTAGGGGTTACACCCTTCGAAGACATTGGCATAACTGTTGGTTATGTTGATGATGAGACTGCGCTACAGGCTCTTGCTGCAGTTGCTGCCCCACCAGGAATTCCCCACGACCAAGATGCCAACTCCGTGGGAAGACCAGTGGGTGGAATATATAGAGTCAACTACTTTGGAATACAACCAGCAACAGCTGCAACAGGCACGACTCCAGCTCAAGCTCGAGGAATGTACGTGATAGGCAGAGGAATCGAAAGAAGGTTCCAATCAGTCCTAACCCGAGGCATCACAGCTAATGAAATCCACCAGATTTTGTTTTACCGTTTACTACCCACCAAGTAAGATTTCTTTCTCTGTTGTTTGCACCAAGACTTCTGCTATGCTTGATTGCTTACATCATTTTGAACTTGAAACATTTTATTTTATTGAACAATATGTATATATATAAGGATCAAAACAGGCGGTTGATTCTTGTTTGGGATCAAAAAATGACAAAACCACAATGAAAGTCCAAAAAGATTATGAATTTTCAAATGAAATTAGATTCTACATTAATCTAAAAAGGAGGAGCAGGTAGTTAGCTGGGATTAATGATCAGTTTTGGTCCTTGAATGTCATTGCCCCTATATATAATCATGCTTATCCTGATTGTTTCCAAAAGAATTTTGACATAATTGCAAGTCCTGTGGATGAAGCATAAACTAACTTAAGTATTATAAACGTATGCAAGAATCCTATGAGCTAATTTAAGAAAAATATATTGATATAATATATAATTTTCCGAGGATCCATTCACAAAGAGTTGGTGTTCACAAAACCACTTACATATCAGCAACAGCTGCAACAGGCACGACTGCAGCTCAAGCTCGAGGAATGTACGTGATTGGCAGAGGAATCGAAAGAAGGTTCCAATCAGTCCTAACCCGAGGCATCACAGCTAGTGTTGTTAAAGGCGCTCGCCTCACCCCGCCTTGGTGCGAGGCGAGACGAGGCGCACCTTCTGCGCCTCAAAAGTGGTGAGGCGGTGCGGCCTCACCGAGGCGCGCCAAAGGCGCGCGCCTCTCGCGCCAAACAGACCAGGCGCAGTAAGGCGCCCCGTGGCCGATGGGACCGGGGGCGACACAACGGGGCGGCAGCGGAGATGGGGGGCGAGCGACGTCATAGTGGGTGGCGGCCGAGATCGTGGGTGTACAGGCGGCGGTGACGAGATCGGGGGTGGGTGGGTGAGGGTGCGATCGACTGGCTGAGATCGGGGAAGGGACGCAGCTCAAAATCAGGTAAGGAAGGGACGCAGTGACCGACGGAAATCGGGGAAGGGACGACGCAGTGATTGGCGGAAATCGGGGAAGAGACGGTGGACGCGGTGGATGAAGAATATCGGGGAGAGACCCAGGCCAGTCGCCACTGGAAATCGGGGAAGGGACGCGAGTCGTGACGCTCGGGAATTGTTCCCTTCACTCAACCTATTAAATTTTAATTAACACATTTAATATATTAATAAATAAACATAACATAAAACAATATAAATATCTCACACCTCCCCGCACAACACTGCACAACAATTTTTTTGCTGCTGCACCACTCTCCTCGTCGCACAGAACAACACCTCCTCGCACAGCACTGCACATCAATTTTTTGCTGGTGCACCACTCTCCTTGCTGCACCACTCTCCACCACGCTGCCCTTGTTGTACCACTCTCCACATTGCCATTGCTGCACTGCATCACACACCTCGCTGCACCGGCACCTCGCTGCACCGGCACCTCGCTGCACCGGCACCTCGCTGCACCGGCACCTCGCTGCACCGACACCTCGCTGCACCGTCACCTCGCTGCACTGGATGCTCGCCACCACGTTGCACCTGCACCTCGCTGCACTGGACCTTGTTGCACCTCGCTGGACCTCGCTGGACCTCGCTGCACCCGTTGAAACAGCAACACACTACATTCTTTTACATCCAAAAGGTTATTTATATTCCTATCTCCTATTATTCAACCTCTGTTTCAATTTTTCTCTATTTATATCTCATTCTCATTTGTTTTCATCTTTCGCTCGAACTCCGGGTCTTTTATTTCCATCAACATCAGCTGCAGCACCCACCAAGCAGTGAAATTATGAGTGATAATCGTGCCGAAACACCAACTAGTGCAACTCCAAGTAGTGTAAGGAAAGACCCGGCTTGGAAGTATGCTTATCAAGGAAATCCTAGCGCCAGAGATTCAGTAACATGCAGTTTCTGTTTAGAAACAAAAAGAGGAGGTATTAATCGAATGAAACGACACATGGTTGGAGGATATAGAAATACTACTTCTTGTAAGAAATGTCCGGATCACGTGAAGGAAGAGATAAGACAACATATGAAAAAAGGGAAGAAGAAAAGAAACAACGAAACATACTTCCAGATACTGATGATTTCCATTATGAAGATGAAGATGATGATGACATTGAAAAGATCAATCCGAAAGCTGGAAGAACTATCGCGGGAAAGTCATCATTTAAGTCACCGCGTAATATCAGACCAATGGATACATATTTTACACGTGACCCGAAAGAAATTGTTCATGGTAGAAAAGGAAAACAAAAGACGATCATAGATGCATACAAAACCAAAGAGCACATGAAAGAAATGCGAGAGAGAGCATGTACACAAATTGCAAGATGGATGTATGATGTGGGAATAGCTTTCAATGCTGTGAAATATGATAGCTTTCATCCCATGATTGAAGCAATTGGGCAATTTGGTCCAGGAATGAAGCCACCAAGCTATCACGAGGTGAGAGTTCAATTGTTAAATAAGGAAATGATGCACACAAAGACAATGATGGAAGAACATGAACAAGATTGGGCAAAAAATGGTTGCACAATTATGTCTGATGGTTGGACAGATAAAAGACAAAGAACATTGATCAATTTCTTAGTGAATTGTTGCAAAGGGACCATGTTCGTTGATTCAATCGATGCTTCATCATTTTGCAAAAATGGAGACAAAATATTTGAATTGCTAAGCAAATTTGTGGAACGTATTGGTTCAAAAAATGTTGTTCAAGTTGTCACTGATAGCGCTTCTTCAAATGTTTTAGCAGGTATTATTTATATCCACCTTATTAGTATATAAGTTTATACATATACATTATGTTATGCATATTAAGAATTTTATTTATGTTTGTTTTGTTTTCTTTTTAAATCCTATTTTTAGGGAAAATGCTCGAGGTAAAGTATCCAAATCTTTACTGGACTCCTTGCGCAGCCCATTGTTTGGATTTGATATTGGAGGATATTGGGAAACTTGACATAAGCATTCAGACATTGAAACGAGCAACTTCTTTGAGCTCTTTCATATATACTCGTCCAGGGGTGTTGAATATGATGAGGGAATTCACAAGGAAAAAAAAGTTGCTTCGACCCGCAAAAACTAGATTTGCTACCGCTTTCCTCACAATGGCAAGTATTCATAAGCAGAAGGAGAATTTGAGGAAAATGTTCACATCGGATGGGTGGGCAAGAAGCAAGTGGGCTAAAGAGGTTCAAGGCAAACAAGTTTCTAAAATCATATTGAGTCCATCATTTTGGACTTCTATTTTGTATTGTCTTAAAGTGACCAATCCACTTGTAAAAGTGCTTAGATTGGTTGATGGAGAGAAAAAAGCACCGATGAGATACATTTATGAAGCCATGGATAGGGCTAAAGAGGCAATCATGATGGCTTTTTCGATGAAGGAAGAGAAGTACAAAGAAATTTTTACTATTATTGATCGTAGGTGGGAGATTCAACTTCATCAGCCTTTGCATGCTGCAGGGTATTTCTTGAATCCTGAATTTTGTTATTCAAATCCGAATATCCAATTGGATTTTGAAGTACAAGATGGATTAATTAAATCCATTCAAAGACTCGTTTCAACCTTGAGATTCAAGAAAAAATCATGGATGAAATCACTTTGTACAAGGAGGCAGAGGGTCTATTTGCAAATTCGTTGGCAATTAGACTTCGGAACAAGAAGTCTCCTGCTGAATGGTGGTCTATGTTTGGATCTTCAACCCCAAACTTGCAAAAATTTGCTTTGAAGGTTCTTAATCTCACTTGCAACGCATCGGGATGTGAGAGAAATTGGAGCATATTTCAGCATGTAAGTTTTTTTTTCTAAATGCATTTTCTTTATTATTATAAACTTTATAATATTAACAATTGAATTATAATTTATATTGCAGCTTCATAGCAAAAAGAGGAATAGGCTGGCTCAACAAAAACTAAATGATTTGGTCTACATCAAATATAATCGTGCATTGAAACGTCGATTTCAAATCTGTGACACCATTGATCCCATTACACTCAAAGAGATTGATGATAGCAATGAATGACTTGTTGGGAGGATCGAAGAGGATGATGATGCTGATAACGACTTTGTATTTAATGATGAGGGTGTTGAAGGTTTAACATGGGGTGCGTATGCTGCTGCCTCTGGGATTGAAGAGCCTGAATATACTTTCAGATCGAAATCAAACTTAGCAACTTCCACTTCTTTCAAATCCCATGGTGGTACAAAGCGTGCACGAGTTGTTGATGAGATGAATGATATTGAACAGGAAGATTCAGAGGCATATGAGTCAAATGAAGGGTGCAACAGTGACGATGAAGCTTTCATTAATGATGAAACTTCCATTGATGATGATTTTGATGTTTAGGAAGCTTTCATTAATGATGGAACTTCCATTGATGATGATTTTGATGTTTAGGTTCTCAAGGATTGATTATTTGATTATGATTTTGGTTAAAAATTATCAGTATCTATTTTAATTTGCATTTTTTTATTGAATTTAAGTTTTTTTAAATTTAAAATATTATTGAAAACTGAATATAATTAATTATGTGGGCATGCGCCTTAGTTGCGCCTCGCGCCGTGCCTCGCGCTGCATCCCCAAACGGCTTTTGCACCTTATTGCGCCGCGCGCCTTTGACAACACTGATCACAGCTAATGAAATCCACCAGATTATGTTTTACTGTTTACGACCCACTAAGTAAGATTTCTTTCTCTTTGTTGTTTGCACCAAGACTTCTTCAATGCTTGATTGCTTACATCATTTTGAACTTGAAACATTTTATTTTATTGAACAATATGTATATATATAAGGATCAAAACAGGCGGTTAATTCTTGTTTGGGACCAAAAAATGACAAAACGACAATGAAAGTCCAAAAAGATTATGAATTTTCAAATGAAATTAGATTCTACATTAATCTAAAAAGGAGGAGCAGGTAGTTAACTGGGATTAATGATTAGTTTTGGTCCTTGAATGTCATTTCCCCTATATATAATCATTTCTATCCTGATTGTTTCCAAAAGAATTTTGACATAATTGCAAGTCTTGTGGATAAAGCATAAAGTAGCATATTTTGGATTTTCAATTGAAAATCTTTTTTTTTTTGCATTTTCAATTGAAAATCTTCCAATTGGATCCTCTAACAGGAGTATTATAAACGTCTCCAAGAATCCTATGAGCTAATTTAAGAAAAACATATTGATATAATATATAATTTCCTGAGCTGCCATTCACAGAGTTGGTGTTCACAAAACGACTTACATATCATGTATTTTATTTTATTAAAAACGTATTAGGTTTATTTTTTAAAAACCTTTTTATGGTATTCATCTTATTTATATTGTTATTTATGTATTTTTACTGATTTTTCCTTTTTGCATGTGCTTAAAATTTCATTTACAAAAATAAAAATGAGCATCTGTGCCCAATATAGATGACCATAAGGCGCGTTGTGCCATTGTACATTAAGTGAGGGGGCACTAAAGACACATATGATTCCTACATCATACCTAAAGGTCTTCTATACGTGACACTTTTTTTCATTTTTCAAATTTTTTCTTGATCATCTCTAACCCTTTAGAAATCCTTGAAACCCTATCAAACCCCATTTTTTCTTTCTATTTTTCATTGAAATTAACCCCTTAATCTAGATGAAACTAGAGCAATTAAGGTTTTGTGCAAGTTACCTTCTACTGGCAGAAAATACATAAATGCGTCTGCGTATCTTCGAAGGCTACTTCAAGGTATCCCCATCGCTGCATCAAGGTATCAGGGAGTTGTGTAAAGTCAACAGACGCGCAAGACAATTGCATCTGGGTAACAAGGAAGTTGCATAAAGGTCATCCCCATGTTCCACAGGCTATGTAAAGCTACTCCAAGTATTGCGTAAAGTTATCCCATGAAAAACTAGCATAAGGGTACTGTGGGCATGCAGAAGGGACATCTTTGATGTGGGAATAAAATCTAAAGTACTTGAAATTGAAAAATGAAAATAAAAAACCCATATTCACCAGGTCAACCAAATCGAGAAAGACTACAAAATGACCCGCATGATGATAATCCAAATGATGGAGGAGGTGGAGATAATGGGAGGAGTGTGTTGAGCATTTATAAGATTTGATAGGATTTTTAACTTTAATAATCATAATCCTTGAGTTGTACATGTGGAATTCGTTCGAAAAAGAATAACCCATGCTCACAGCATAAGATACCAATGAGGAGAAGGTGCTTCAATTGCTATTAATATTTTCCTCTCCTATTATAAATGATTTGGCTCCCATCGACTATAGCTTGCATTTTTTGTAATTCTTTTTGGTGCATTTTAATTTTAATTCAATTCCATTTTTTGTTCATGTTTTCATCCCCTCTTTTTCACAGTGATCTCTGACTCTGTGGTTATGGGGAACTAACTTGAGGGATGGTTCTGGGCTGGTTGCATGGGTATTCCAAATCCCTTTTTTTCAATTTTGCTTTTTTCCCTCATCCTTAATGCAAGTGAGAGGAAGTGGATAGATGATTATCAACTCTTCCCATTTGTTGTATTCTCCAATATATCTGAACTTTCCCCCCCTTCTCTTGGTTTACATAACATAAGATTGGAGTTGTGTAAGATGAGATATGAACATCATTCGATTCGAGTTTGGGACAGTGTGTTGGGACAATGTGTTGGAGTTGGTGCCTTAGAAATAACTTCTTTTGTACTTTATGATAACTTATATTCATGGTTTTGAATATTAATAAATTTCTTATCACATCATGATTGTTTTTCTGCGTGACATTGTTTGTGATAATGTTTTAAGAGTAGTTGTCGCATTAAAAGGTCATAGCAGATCTCTGCTATGATGAGAACTCAGAATTGGTATGACACTATTCTTGAATATATGTTCTATAGTCGGATGATATCATTTGAGGGACACAAATGATACAAGCTATAAGGGGTGGTGACTTATAGGACTTTGATGCACATTCTCATGATGTGCGTTCTTGATAATGTTCAGGGGGATATTATGAAAACGAGACCCGCCGGTAGAAAATCTATATTTATAAGTCTCATTGGATGATCCTATTTGCAGACGTGTGTATTGGTTAAGATTATTATTAATGAGTATTATGACTCGCACACGTAGATGTATTGATGAAAACCGTGACGACATATGTTCGTGGTGAGGTGAGATATGTTGGATGCGTCACGAGTAATACTGCATTAATGAATAACGTGAGAAAAGATTTGTCCCTTCTATTCTTTAACAGAAGTTGATGCCTCATGCCCTTTGATGGAAATGATATACCCTAAATAAATCCACGACCATGATGTTCTATAGGCAAGTTCAATTTCCGGGAAGTCAAGAAAAGAGAAATCGAGCACATGGGTTAATGACACTAGAATGCAACCCGCTTGATTAGAGATATCAAAACAGAGAGATTATATTACACGGTCATCGTTTGAATGAGGTGACATGTCGTTGCAGCATTAACTTCTTTCTCTATGAGTGTCTTGGCGTGTTGCTAGATGCTAATCTTGGATTTTAGGCTGCTCCGTCTAATTCCATTGAGAAATAGGTCTAGAGGGTCACACACTAAGTGTATCCAATATCTCTGTTAAATAATATGTTATTTATTATTTAACAAGTTGAATAAATATTATTCTTGGTCGTGGTTTAATAATTATTCATGTATGCCTGATCACATTTATTCCATTACTAGTTATTTGAGAGAATATATTGTGAGCGAAATATTTAATAAATATTCATTTGATGTTTAGTGAATATAATATTTATTTATTTATTAGCGAATTGTCACGAACCAGGCCGGGTCGCCATCCGACCCGGCGCCCGACCCGGTCCGCGACATGGCCCGAAGGGCGTTCCCGATCCCCACGGGCTGGCACAAGTGCCTGAGTATCAAAACTAACACATGAGAACGATTTTGCATGAAATAGTAAACACAAAACAACTGATAAGATAAAGAAACTGAAACTGAAAGTAGACAACCAAACATGGCTTTAAACTGAAAACAAAATCAGGGGTTTACAACTTGAACCCACAACCAAAATAAGCGACAACAAAAGAAACTCAAACTCAAACCTCCAAGCAATCAGAGAGACGCAACATCCACACGCCACAACACCAACTTGCACGAGAAGACCATCAACGACCAGAACCACTATCGCTGAGCATGATGTCACAACCTGGAAAACACAAGAAACAAAGTCTACATACACCCAAAGGTGTATGTAGGGTGTGAGCCAAAAGCCCAATAGGACGTCACCCAACAAAAAGGTTCCACGTATAAACATCAAATGACGAATACATTTGCAGGCTAAATAAATGAAAGGACACCAAAGCTTAAACAACTTTAAAGAAACAGTTTCTATAAGGAAATCACTTTCAAAGAAAACAACTTAAATAAAAGAAAACACCCTTGCATAAAAGAAAAACTCAAACCTTCACAAAAACCCAAAAGCTGCACCGTATGCCGACGGTGGGTGTATAGTAGTCCAGGAGCACCAAAAGTGGGAGAGACCCTAAATGTACTAGAAAAAGGAATGAGACCCTAGAACCTCGCGTCTTGGTGAACAGTATAGGAATCATAACAAAATACGTTCTCGTGCACGAGCCACTAGACAGGGTAACACATTCATAACCTAGTGGTCTCCGATCATCATCCAATGTTTAGTTAGTTTTGTAAGTGTCAATCCAGCTAAGTGAAACTGGGCCGGGGCCACTCTCGTATCACTAGCACGCTAGTCTAGTCCGCCCACCTAGTACTCAGGCTTCCCCTTTTGTGCTCAAGATGTTCCAATTTCACATTTTCATGTTGAACTCAGACAAACAAAACAAATAAGGTGTAACATAAACCCAACGCCACACTTCTACAAACACCGAAAACCATTTGACAAAGTACGCACGACAAAAGACTTCCCAACTCAATTAAAACAATTTCTGCATTGCTAATAACTGTTTATTAAAAACACATTAAATTTTTATCGTTAATAATTTTATTAAATCTTATTAAATTCTTGGTAAACAAATTCTTTAAAAAGAAACATAACACGACTTAACACACAAAAACAACTCAACCCTCTTTCATGATCAGACACACCCAACGCCACATCAAGAACACAAATTGCACCACTTTCATCAATTAAGAACCCAACCGCACCGTTAAAAACACATTTTACCGATTAAACAAAACACTAGAAATTTTATTAAGCAAACTAGAAGATAAAACATGACTTTAAACACCAAAGATGCACTCAAATTCCCTTTTTGAACAAACGCATATGAACGCTACACCAGAACATAAACTGCGCACTTTGTGCATTTTCACAAAAGCAAATGCAAACTTTATAAAAACTCTAGAACACAAACATTGCACTTTGCACATATGAAAAGGTTAACTGCACATGGTGTAAAACACTAACAATTGACTAAAAATAAGATTTCAGCCAATGAATGCACCCACCTATATAAACATACTACCGGACAAATATTAACACATGAAAAACTTCATGAAAACCAAATTCGCACCCAAAATAATTAAATCCAGAACATCGCAATTTAACTAAGCTAGCAAATTAATTCATTAAGTAATGTTTAAACGCGGAACCACCTACCTCGGGTGTCAAAGATCCCAATACTCTGTGCGGAACTTGAATTGCTCCTCAGACATACCACAACGATTTCAAAATGAACCTTAAAAACAAAATATCGTCAAATGCAACAAAAATCAAAACAAATTCAACACAATTTGGACCCCAAACAACATGCTACACTTACCCGCAATTACCAAAAATGAAGAACAACTAATCACAATTGAACGCACCTGCAGCAGTGATATGATCGGCTAGCTGGAGCATAAATGATGTCGTCGAAGGTGCGCCGTGTCGGAAAAACCAGTCGAAAGAGGGAGGCAGCGCGGGTCCAAGTGTGCGAAGGCAGGGGGCTGCTCGCGCGATAGGAGGCCTGTGGGGCTGGTCCGGTGAGAGTGGTGAAGGAGGAAGGGGGTCACCGGGAGGTAGAGCGGGAGGGCGGTCCATGTCGGAGGAAGAGGAGGAAGGTAAAGGGAGGGGGGCGCATGCGGCTCGGCGTGAGGAGAGGGCAGAGCGGGTTCGACGCGAGCCAGCGGTGGCGCGGGTCCGGCGGGAGGCAACGGTGGCCGATCGGGGCAGCCAGAGGGAAGAAGGCGCCGCTAGGGTTAGGAGGAGGGTTGTGCGGCGCGAACCGGGTGGGGGGGGTCTGCTGTGCGCGACGGGTAAGAGGGGAGTGCAAGGGAGGAAAAATAACAATAAAAGAGATAAAAAAACCCAAAATAAAATAAAAAGGAAAATCAAAAATAAAACCCATAATAATACTATTATTATTATAGTTATTACTAATATTCTTAAACTGAAACCTTGACAATAATAATATTATTGTCATTGAGACACAATTCATTAAATTATTAACACATTATTCTCCTTTTATTTACTTATTTTTATTCTTCCACACATTTAATTTTATTTCATTATCATTATTAATTCATTTATTTAATTAGTTGACCATCGAGCAGGGTCATACGACGGACCTGGCGAAGCCGCACGACTTCACAATTATGCTTCGCCCGTGCGTCGCATGATGACAAGCCCCAAAAAACTCATTTAATTTTGTTTATTTATTATTAATTCCTTTTATTTAATTAGTTACACGTTGGGCAGACGAGCGAGGAACCGAGCGAGGCCGCGCGGTGACCTGGGCGAGGCCGCACGTCTTCGACAACGGCGCACTGAAACGTTGTTGAGGCCAAAATGCTCATTTATCAGAGCAAAACCTCAGTCGGGCTCGGCCCGTATTCCATATCAAAAGAACAAAAATAATCAGAAGCAGATAAAATTATAAGATGAAAAATAAAAATTCGAAACATGACGTAATGCAAGGTCCGGATGTGACAATTCTCCCCACCATAAAGCTTTCTGTCCCCGAAAAGCCACAACCAGAGCCAAACCCCAAAGCAGAAAACCACACTCTCTTAAGGTTCAAAGAGAATCCCCATAAACACCAAGAAAAGAGAGGCAAAAATATCATGCTCAGAGAAAGTGACTCAAAGACAACTTCGAGAAACTCGCATAAAGACTTTCTAATATGTGTCGCCCGCCCCGAAGAGTTAGAACGCCTCCAGTTGACTGATCAAGAAAGGGAACTCTCACACCCACAGAAACCAACTTCACAAGCCGAAACACCTCAAGCACTATTAAATCGAAACCACACCATTTGGCTAGAATGAACAAACAAGGTCAAACCACGTTCACGGAACACTCTTATCACTTATCACCAAACCATATTTAAAAACAGAAGCAAAAGATCAACATGGGGAGGCCCGATGGGCTCTCCACCATTAGGAACTCACTGACGCTCAAAACGAGATTGGAAAACCGACACGAGTAGGTTCGAGCGGACTACCCGCCATTAAAGAAAAGTCCAGCACTGATTCATTCTAGAGACATTCGTGCGAGACCCAATGTGGGTCTCCCCACCATTAAGAACCTGCCAATGCCCAAGACGAGACCAGAAAACCAACATGGGGAGGTTAGGGCGGACTCCCCACCATTAAGGAAAGGCCAACACCGATTTATTCCAGAGACCTTTGTGCGAGACCCATCGTGGGTCTCGCCGCCATTAGAACGAACAGAGGATACATAACTTTGAAAAATTCTCGATGGTGACCAAACACTCCACCACAAGGGGCGGGGAGGGAGGGACCCGACCACCCGACGTCAAAACCACGACCTAAGACCCGACCAACACATCCACATCCCGGGATGAACATTATACAATTTTGGGACTGATTTTCCCCAACAGACTCTCAAGGACCACTAAAAGTGATTACATCCAATGGGACGCTACCCCCAAGACTTCAAGGCATCGAGGCGGACATGCCTCCGCATAGTCATTGAAACCTTACACAACCAGACAGTTCGTTCGAAACTGAACAACCATAGAAAACAATTTAAGCTGCTTTCACTTTCAACACCGATGATAGAAATAAAGTCGGGGACCCGTACACTCCCGGGGTTCCTGACCACGCGCCAGGTTCACTCCGAGGCCTATGGCTGGAGCCCTGATGTTTGAAGCATCTTCTGCCTCACAGTCAGGCATGGAAGGCTCCCGAATAGAGCTTTTCCTTTTGGTGTCACACACAACTGCACTGCAACCGAGATAACACCAGCAAACACAACACATTACGACATCCAACTGATCATACACAAAACATTTACCAACACAATAGCTGAAATGGTGCATGCACATCACCCTTTGTCACACTAGATGAGAATACGACACCACAAATCGTCACATGAACATGACCATTGCTGTTGAGAGGAACATTATACGGAGAGAGACTTCAAACTGAGTCTTAAACAACACGTGATTACTGCAATTGACCGTAGCATCCCCATGTGACTGGGTCTGCCACACTAGTGACCTAACGTAGACCCTTTCTTAAACGAAACCAACGAAGGACCAAAGGTCATTTAGAATAGTGGCCAGCACCGACCACTCTAGGATGCTTCCACCTTTCCCCACTGGAATCTCCTTCACCGTTTCCAAACAGAACTTTCAAATTAATGAGGTCAAACTTCACCTTTGCCTATCAAAGAGAACTCACACTGCAAGACGTCACCGAGCATGACCCTTGTAGCCGATGAAAATACTACAAAGCCCTTCAAGACACTGGTCAACACTGAAAATTCTGAACCGCCTTCACCCTTCCCCGCTGGAATTCCTTTCGCCGTTTCCAGGGGGAACCTTCAAACACGACAGTGTCAAACTTCATACTCGACGAGTCAGACACCTAAAAGACCAAAACTCCCTTCAACTCTCATCGCATCTGTCATCCCGCTGCAAGAGGATCCGCTTAGTTGTAAAAAGGAGAGGTGAGTTCAATTCTAGAATTCAAGAAGAGATTCCTCTGATCAACTGGAGGGTCGGCCAACGACGATTTGCCTGTGGCCGCACTTCAATCACATGTCAACGCTTTATGGGGGGCATACACTAGTCAAGAAAGAAAATCATTGACCCAATCGAACTGGTCCAATGGTCAAGGCATACCACAAGCGAACACCAAACGTGCAGGGGGAACCACTGCAAGGGCTCCCTGATGTATTCTTCAAAAAATTCACCAACCACACGCTTGCATACCAACTTACAAATAAGAATTCAAACTCGGGACACAAATCAATCAAAAATGATTCTCGGCTCAAAACGCCTCACATCCAACCTTTAAAAAATACAAGGACACACCACACAATCACCGTTTACTAAAACACCAAATTTTTATTTAACAAAACATTTTGAAAATAAGCCAAGGTAGTGGGTTGCACAAACACCAATGGTGTCCCATGATCCTCGCACATGCATGTTCTCGTGCCGCACCGACATCCACCTCATATCCATCCAGGAACTCACCTGCTCATGCCATTAACCATTTTTTTCCATATACATTCATGCATGTGGTTTCGCATGAGAACACCAAGAATCAAAACCAAACCTTTCCATTTTTCAAAACCAAAACATCCAACCCACACTTTTCAAACCTCACACACCATTTCATTTTTAAAGCGCTTCATGTGAAAACATTTTCCAAGACCAAAACATTTTTACTTAAAAACCAAATTTCCACGAATCCAAAACAAAGAGACGAGAAACGACGCAAGAGAAAACTTGTGTCAGCGGGTGACTGGAACGTATGGTTAGCAGCCATACGCCAGTCACGCCACTGCCACAGAGGGTATTCTAGGACAGCGTCCCCGGCTCCACATGGCTTGACAGACCCTGCGAGCTCACTGGGACCACTGAACCTACTCCCTTTTCATTTCCCCTAAACAAGATTAATCGCAAAGACTAAAAACTCAGACAAACCTCAACTAACTTTGGTAACTCGAGTCCCGCCACGAGGTGTGCTAGCAATGCACCTTACTCGTAGCCAGGACGTCGAGTCCCGACAACCTTAACTCTAGTCCACCGTGACTCTATCCCAAAAGATCATGACCCAAGAGAGCAAACCTGCTCCTCTGATACCATTTTGTCACGAACCAGGCCGGGTCGCCATCCGACCCGGCGCCCGACCCGGTCCGCAACATGGCCCGAAGGGCGTTCCCGATCCCCACGGGTTGGCACAAGTGCCTGGGTATCAAAACTAACACATGAGAACGATTTTACCCGAAATAGTAAACACAAAACAACTGATAAGATAAAGAAACTGAAACTGTAAGTAGACAACCAAACATGACCTTAAACTAAAAACAAAATCAGGGGTTTACAACTTGAACCCACAACCAAAATAAGTGACAACAAAAGAAACTCAAACTCAAACCTCCAAGTAACCAGAGAGATGCAACATCCACACGCCACAACACCAACCTACACGAGAAGACCATCAACGACCAGAACCACCATCGCTGAGCACGATGTCACAACCTGGAAAACACAAGAAACAAAGTCTACATACACCCAAAGGTGTATGTAGGGTGTGATCCAAAAGCCCAATAAGACGTCACCCAACAAAAAGATTCCACGTATAAACATTAAATGACAAATACATTTGCAGGCTAAATAAATGAAAGGACACCAAAGCTTAAACAACTTTAAAGAAACAGTTTCTATAAGGAAAACACTTTCAAAGAAAACAACTTAAATAAAATAAAACACCCTTGCATAAAAGAAAAACTCAAACCTTCACAAAAACCCAAAAGTTGCACCGTATGCCGACGGTGGGTGTATAGTAGTCCAGGAGCACCAAAAGTGGGAGAGGCCCTAAAGGTACTAGAAAAAGGAATGAGACCTTAGATCCTCGCGTCTCGGTGAACAGTATAGAAATCACAACAAAATACGTTCTCGTGCACGAGCCACTAGACATGGCAACACATCCATAACCTAGTGGTCTCTGATCATCATCCAATGTTTAGTTTGTGTTGTAAGCATCAATCCAGCTTAGTGAAATTGGGCCGGGGCCACTCCCGTATCACTAGCACGCTAGTCTAGTTCGCCCACCTAGTACTCAGGCTTCCCCTTTTGTGCTCAAGATGTTCCAATTTCACATTTTCATAAACCCAACGTCACACTTCCACACACACCGAAAACCATTTGACAAAGTACGCACGGCAAAAGACTTCACTCAACTCAATTTAAACAATTTCTGCATTGCTAATAACTGTTTATTAAAAACACATTAAATTTTTATCGTTAATAATTTTATTAAATCGTATTAAATTCTTGGTAAACAAATTCTTTAAAAAGAAACATAACACGACTTAACACACAAAAACAACTCAACCTTCTTTCATGACCAGACACACCCAACGTCACATCAAGAACACAAATTGCACCACTTTCATCAATTAATAACCCAACCGCACCGTTAAAAACACATTTTACCGATTAAACAAAACACTAGAAATTTTATTAAGCAAACCAGAAGATAAAACATGACTCTAAACACCAAAGACGCACTCAAATTCCCTTTTTGAACAAACACATATGAATACTACACCAGAACATAAACTACGCACTTTGCGCATTTTCACAAAAGCAAACACAAACTTTATAAAAACTCTAGAACACAAACATTGCACTTTGCACATATTAAAAGGCTAACTGTACATGGTGTAAAACACCAACAATTGACTAAAAATAAGATTTCAGGCAATGAACGCACCCACATATATAAACATACTACTAGACAAATATTAACCCATGAAAAACTTCATGAAAACCAAATTCGCACCCAAAATAATTAAATCCAGAACATTGCAATCTAACTAAGCTAGCAAATTAATTCATTAAGTATTGTTTAAACGTGAAACCACCTACCCCGAGTGTCGAAGATCCCAATACTTGGTGTGAAACTTGAATTGCTCATCAGACACACCACAACGATTTCAAAATGAACCTTAAAAACAAAATATCGTCAAATGCAACAAAAATCAAAACAAATTCAACACAATTTGGACCCCAAACAACATGCTACACTTACCCGCAATTACAAAAAATGAAGAACAACTAATCGCAATAGAACGCACCTGCAGCAGCGATATGATCGGCTAGCCGAAGCATAAATGATGTCGTCGAAGGTGCATCGTTCCAGAAAAACCAGCCGAAAGAGGGAGGCAACGCGAGTCCGAGTGTGCGAAGGCAGGGGGCTGCTCGCGCGATAAGAGGCCGACGGGGCTGGTCCGGCGAGAGTGGGGAGGTAGAGTGGGAGGGCGGTCCATGCCGGAGGAAGAGGAGGAAGGCAAAGGGAGGGGGCGCATGCGGCTCGGCGTGAGGAGAGGGTGGAGCGGGTTTGACGCGAGCCAGCGGTGGCGCGGGTCCGGCGGGAGGCAACGGTGGCCAATCGGGGCAGCAGGAGGGAAGAAGGTGCCGCTAGGGTTAGGAGGAGGGGTGTGCGGTGCGAACCGGGGGGGGGTCTGCTGTGCGCGACGGGTAAGAAGGGAGTGCAAGGGAGGACAAAATAATAATAAAAGAGAGATAAAAAACCCAAAATAAAATGGATTAAAGAATAAAATAAAAAGGAAAATCAAAAATAAAACCCATAATAATACTATTATTATTATAGTTATTACTAATATTCTTAAACTGAAACCTTGACAATAATAATATTATTGTCATTGAGACACAATTCATTAAATTATTAACACATTCTTCTCATTTTATTTACTTATTTTTATTCTTCCACACATTTAATTTTATTTCATTATCATTATTAATTCATTTATTTAATTAGTTGACCATCGAGCAGGGTTATACGACGGACCTGGCGAAGCCGCACGGCTTCGCAATTATGCTTCGCCCGTGGGTTGCATGATGACAAGCCCCAAAAAACTCATTTAATTTTGTTTATTTATTATTAATTCCTTTTATTTAATTAGTTACACGTTGGGTAGGTGAGCGGGGAACCGAGCGAGGCCGCGCAGTGAACAATATTTTAGTTAGAAAATTACAATGTACTTTTCGCCTTTTATACTCGCTCCAATTTTGGCTTGGGCGGGATTCCTGAAAACTTTCCTACTCAACCAAATTCTCTAAATTTGCATGTTTCATTGAATTTTGGGTGCATCTTGACCTCGTCAACGCTTCTTAACTCTTCTCGTTTCTTCTCGATCCTTCTCAAATCTTCTAACCACTTCAGTTCTCTTCTGACAAACACCAGTCAGAATTTGATTCTCTATTCCGATTGCCAATATGATTACGTTGCTATCTGCCCATTCTGATTTTTCCATTATGATTAGCAAGATGAATCAGTATCAACTCTGATATGACGACTCTTGAACCAATTGATAAAAGCATTTGAAAATAAATCCGGGTTTTTCTTTCTTTTCTGAATATGATACTCATTAGCTTTTGGTCTGACTGAAAACCAGTACCTTCGATTTCTTACATTTGCCACAAATCTTCCCAACCTTCAAATTTCAAGCCCCCCCCCTGACAACACATCCAACCATATCCTTCATACTTGATCAAACTCAATTTCAATTTTTGTTCTGATTACAACTTTACCATCAATCTTGATGAGAACAATTTTGACTCTGATGAATACGATGGTATGCTAAATTCGATGAATCATTATCATCAGTTTTGACTTCAACAACTTCTTCTTTCACAAACTCTAGCTTGTGTCATGAATTTCTTCATGACT
This sequence comes from Viscum album, assembly GCA_963277665.1. Classification (NCBI taxonomy): domain Eukaryota; kingdom Viridiplantae; phylum Streptophyta; class Magnoliopsida; order Santalales; family Viscaceae; genus Viscum; species Viscum album. Next base: position 1,291,111,621 of record OY728132.1, on the reverse strand, counting down.
TTGATCATGTTAAAGATCAGCTTTAGCATCATCTGTCTTACAATGGAAAGTGTTGTAACTTCCCATTCCTCCAACAACATCTTTCTTTTCATCTCAACTTGAATACGATTTACATGATTATGATCAGGCTGAATATGATTGATAATATCTCTTTCACTCCTTCCTTTCATCAAGCTTGCATCACAAGTTTTACAGAATACTTATGATTTATGAGAACTCTAATATCAACAAAGCATTGTCACATTTGTAATGGAAAATATTAAAACTTCCCATTCCACCTTTCATATCAGACCCAAGGTGAGCTCGATGAACCTTTCCTTCTAGAATTTTTTTTCTCAATACGATGGAATTTCTTAAGCATTGTGAGTATGAATTTATGAATACGTTTTTGAGTCAGAATTCCTAAATATGATTTTGAGTCAGAATTCCTGGATACGATTTTTGTGTCAGAATTCCTGAATACGATTTTGAGTCAGAATTCCTGAATACGATGAATGCCTGAATATGATGAATCCATGAATACAATTTTTGAGTCTGATCACCATCTTTTACAAAGCGAAGTGGTTTCATTTTCCTCTTTGACAGCAAAATCGATTACCAACAAATAAATAGCTGTGAGAGGTTATGATGGAAAACGAATTACATCGGTATGTGATACGATAGTCCACCGTACACATGAATAATGGCCACATTTCTCATTTAATGGAAAAGGAGATGAATGTTGGTTATGCCATTAATATAATAACATCTCAGTATATGAGAAATAGTGATATTATATCAGTATGGTTGAATAGGATTTGAAGGAGACGAAAAAATAAATAAAACAAAGATGCTCAGTTAAGAATGACACTTCTTCAGACCATAAGACTTTAGAAGTGTAAAGAAGAGAGGGGGTGCTCTTTTATAAGTGGAGGAGATGACACACTTGAAATTTTTGAAAAAAATAGTTATACCCACGTTTTATACATACCATAAGGCTAAAAAATGGCTCATTCTCGAACCTTTGATGATATAAGGTCCAAATATGGTCAGAAAATAAGAGATGAACAAGTTTTTAGGTCATTTTAACCCTTATTTTTTTAGTAACTCTCCTATAAACCCATTTTAACCTTAATCGTGGAATTAATTTTACTGTTTTTACCATTTATTATGACAAAAAATTAAGTTGACCTTATTATATAATATTAATTATGTTGATTCAAAATATGAAATTCATTTTTCCAAATTCAATTCATAGAAGTGGTAAAATTTAATTTAAAATTAAACTCATACACAGTGAAAAAATGTTTTTCCAAATAAAGTTGTATAAAAAGTTTTTATGTCAAAATTCAACAATAAATTATTTTTAATGAACTAAATTTGATGAATCATAACATAATTAAATCAATTTTACTTTTAAACCATTTTAAAACAAAATAAAACTTTGTAAATGATTTAAATGAAAAGACAATTTTTAATAAAAATCAGTATTTTTCACTATTCATTAAAAAACTAAACTTTTTAGAAAAATTTCAAAAATTCATTCTAAGATAATTTTGACATGTTATTCAAAAAAAAAAATGAAGCTCATTTTGTCAAATAGATTTTCTAAGAGTGATAAAATTAATTTTATTATTTGTTTATAAAAAGAAATAAAAATCATTTTTTGAGAAAAAAGTATTTTTGAAGCCTATAAAGACTTTACAAAAAAATAAGTACTTATTTATCAATATATTTTCTTTATCTTTCATACTTAATTTTCAAAATGTGGTTATTTTTATTCATACAACCAAATTTAATGATTATTTTGACATGATATTCCAAAAAAAATGAAACTCATTTCGTCAAATGAATTTTCTAAGAGTGATAAAATTAATTTTATTAATTGTTTATAAAAAGCAATAAAAATAATTTTTTGAGAAAAAAGTATTTTTGAAGCCTATAAAGACTTAACAAAAAATTAAGTACTTATTTATCAATATATTTTCTTTATCTTTCATACTCAATTTTCAAAATTTGGTTATTTTTATTCATACAACCAAGTTTAACGGTTAAGTTATAATGTTCATGTTTAAATAATAATATCAATAATATATTAAGGTTCATTAAACCTTGATGTTACGTTTCACATATGTTATCAAACATAGCTTTCTTAAAAAAACTCAGGGTGTTACATTCTTCCCTTTTTAAAGAATTTCACCTCAAAATTTCATATTACAGATTAAGGTGAAAACATGTGAGAGTATTTCTTTTTCATTGTTTCCTATGGTTCTCAAGTTTCCTCTTCAAATTTATGGTTTTTCCATATCACGTTGATTATATGAATCGTTTTACCGTGTAAAATTTTATCCCTATGGTCCAAGATCTTCACCGAGTGCTCCTCATAAGAGAGATCATTTTCCAGCTGTACCACATATGAATTCAGTACATGTGAGAGATGTGGTATGTACTTCTTCAAAAGGGATACATAAAATACGTCGTGTGCTTGAGAAATGGTTGATGAGAGTATTAGTTGATCAACCTTTAATTGTTCACATACCAAACACTTTGATGTATATTCTGCGATCTTTTTTTTCATATTGTCCCACCAATAGTGCTCTTGGAGATCTTGATACATCTTCATGCTCCCTGGGTGGATGGAGAAGGTCGAGATATGTGAATCATTCAGCAACTCTTTCTTTATCTCTGGATTTGATGGTGCATATAGTTGTGACCCAAATCTTACAACACATTCTTTATCAATTTTGAACTCCTAGGATTTTTCTTTTCTTATAGCTTCGACCCTCTTCTGAATTTTCACACTATATCTTTGAGAACCCTTTAACTTCTCCAGAAGGGATGGTTGAGCAATAATTTGAGCAAGGAATGATGAAGTTTCTTCATAATTATCATGTCCATCCTTTGCAAGTATAAATATTTGATCCTTTTCAATTCTCATCATTCATAAAATTGTCAGATCCTTTCTACTTGGAGAATGATTAGCCACTGAAAGAGCCTAATATTCATTGTTCACATTTTTAATATTCATGTGATTCAATGTCCATAAACACCAGTTTTAGTGCATTTTATAAATCAAACTTTATTTCTCATCACAAGTGCAATTCATGTTTATAATGTGTCAAAGCATAATGGCCCTTAAGCCCATAAAATAAAATTGAAGCCCACAATTTAAGCCCAATGAAGCTAAAATTATAACCAGAGATAGAAAAAATTATGGGGAACATTTCATTCAACTGTGTCTAGAACTAATTTTGAAGTTTTCAAGGAGATCCAGGGAGCTCAAGTTGAAGTTTAATTTGTGGGCTAGATTTTAAGGCACATAAATTCATCCCACCAATTTCATCATAACTTTCGAATGACATGTAATTGGGTTGAAATTTCTACATCAATTAGAGGATATATGGAAGAACATATTTCTATTCTACGATTATCCCAAATCTGGCCATCTTCAAAGTCATATTCGCACGTCAAAAAGGGGGATAAATCTGGTTCGATTTTTTTGATCAAAGTTGAAAAGTCCACTTTCCCTTTATTTCTCACCCACCTTTTGACTATCCTAATTAAATGTGATGGAATTGATTGATGAGTCTCAAACCTAGGCTCTTAATTTTCCTATTTATGGTGGTGGTGGTGAATGAATTATGAGTGTATGTTTTATTCTTTCAATTGTATTCTTACGCTTTCATTTTGTAATCATATGTTCAATTTCTCTCATGTAAGTTGTTCGAATCACTTTAGTTTCTTAATAAAAGGTCTTCTTCACTTCTTCTATCATTTTTCTTAACATGTTGATACCATTGAATCAAGTTGTGAATTTATTCGCACCAACAATTGTGAAATTCTTCACACAATGGTGGAGTGTTCGTTGTTTAATTGTTTTCACTTATTCAACCCCACTTCATTAAGTCGACTTCCATCTTCCTTTGAGAGATTTGGATCAACAAAAGGATAATCCTTTTATGGGTTGATCCTAGGGAGTTGTGTGGGTATGGATTGCATGTTATCTCATGTTCTTTAATATTTTAAATCATTTCATTATTTTAAGAGCTCCATTCAATGAGTTACTCTTTTCTTCGTCCTTGTCAACTTTAACGATCACACATTTTGAGTGTTAGCACGATTCAATTCCTTGGAGTGCTCATTGAAGTGATCCTCTAAGTGAATTTGTGATTAGACTTGGAATTGTGTGAGGATTAAATTGGTGAATGATGTTGTGGAATTATATCATTTTTTAAATACATCTTGAATTAGTGATGTGATATTTTCTAAGAAAACAAATACATCCATTTTAGCCCTAGAGAAAATCTAGGATCGACTCATCTCCATTATGTGTTTTCATTCAAATAATTAGGTTTTTCATTCTTAAATACAAATAAGTCTCTTAGGTACTTTAGTGTTTTAGTTTCAAAATTGAAATCAACACTAAAGTTGGCTACTTCATAGCCAATCCTCCATAGAATGCTTGTGTTTGTAGGTTTCTTCTCAGGTCTCTGTGGATTCGACTCCTACCTGTACTACAACGACTGCTTCTACCTGTAGGGTAAATTTGGGCGTCACCAAATTTTGGCGTTACCAAATTTTGGTGCCATTATCAGGGACCTATTTAAGTTATCTTAGACATTAGCATCATTTTCTCACTTCAAATTCTCTATTCTCAGCCCCATTTCTCTTATTTTTCCCCTTTCTGTTTGTGTGTGTCTTGAGAATCTCGAATACTAACTTCAGTCTATTCCAATGGAATACCTTCAACATTACCCCATCATAAACCTAGACTGGAATCAACTGGGAAATTAATATTAAGAAGCCCCTAACTTAGAGAATTTCTTTAATCAAATCTTGAATGATTACCCCTCACCCGGTGAGATGTATAATAATTTGGATGATGAATGTTTAAAGGATAAATTTCCAGCCCTCTTAAGGATGATTGAAGAGATAAATCTTAGGGAAGTCCATGATGTTAAACCTCCCACCCATTCAGTTCTTCATACATTGATTGAAAAATTGTGTAATAAAATGGAGAGAATGAATTCTGAGGTTTCATCTTTGAGATTAAAACTACAAAGCATTAAAACTTGCAAGGAACCCATCCCTACACTGATTGCCCCTTCCATAACCTTATGTGGAGTGTCTAGTTTCCCACAAACCTCTCATGAATTTATTGATGAACCAAACTTTGGATTTGGGATAACTGAAGAGGATCAAGGAATTGTTGAATGGTCTTTAAATCAAGATGAAATTGATTTTATGTATTCATAAGATGAAAATTTGACATCATGGATTGAGTGTCCCAGATATTGCTCTATTGTTAATTTTTCAGAACCAAACAACACTGAACCATTTAAAAAAATCTTGACCACTGAGTCTATACCTACCCCTAACATTGAAATGGAAAATTTGGGGGTTGAATCATCTTTTCATAATGAACCAAATTTTTCTATTTTTTTTGGAGAAGAAACTAATTTTGATTCAAATTGCCAATCTTCTTTTGGGAATTTCAATCAATCCAAACTCAAAATTTTAGCCATTCCTTCCCTGCTCAAGTATCCATTCATAGAGGGTAACCATGACCTTTCATTTGGAATTCATTCTTCTCTTGAAACCCACAAAGGGGTACTGATCCTTGATCCCTTAGGCAAGCCTACAGAAGCAACTGGATCAAGCATTTATGATATTCCTTGGATTTTACCACTCATTGGAGCACATATGTTTGTACTTGAAATAGATTCTAAACAAATTATCAATCTCAATCTTGTAGATGTGGCGAAAAATGCAATCCTTAAAATGTTGAAAGTTGATATTGGATAAGTTGGGAATCCAAGATGAGCTAACGACATTAAACTAAGTGCCTTTTGGGAGTCAAACCAGCTTTTGCATTGTTTTTATTTTTTTAATTTAATTCTGTGTTTTTGTGTTTTTTTGTTAAGAGAACCCCTTGGTGTTTCCAATTTAATCTAATGTTTGTAGTGTGCGAGACTTAAGAGTTAAAGCAGTTTAGTATTTTCAAATGAAACACATGCCTTCCAAATTTCAAACCCAACCTCCAGTCTTCCCCCCCAAGGAGTTTACTTATGACTTGAAGCCAAAGTAATCAATTGCTTATTGATGGGTCAACAAATTCAAACTAGGTGATTGTGTTCCATGATTTCATTTCAAATTGCATTCTCCCTCTCTTTATTCCCAATTTTGAACTCCCTCTTCCCATTTCTTTCAACACCGAGGGTAGTGCCATTCTAAGTCAGGGGGAGTGAAAATTTGAGATTTTGAAAAAAAGTGGCTTCTATGTAGAATTTCAATTCATCATCCTTGCATGCGTTAATAGGGTGTTCTTTATTTATTATGCTCAGTTCATGTGATATTTCATTTATTCCTACTACATTATAATCTGTTTAGTTGTTTCATTTTATTCATAATTATTGCATTATGCACATGGATTTTGACTTACGAATGAGTCATGTTGTATTTACAAGAGGAATTTGTGATATTTTTATTTTTATTTGGGGTTCAAATCATTTACACCTAGTTGGTTTTAATACCGTAACACTAGTTTCTAACTCGTGGTGATCGAGAATGTGCCTTGGGCCTTTCCATGGACATGTTTGGGTTCCTGATTCAAGGGTTCCCAAGTTGGTTCATGAAAAAAGATATTATCTTTCCATTTGTATTTTAAAATTCAAAATTACGCCAACTCCAATCCCATTTAAGTCTGACCTAAACTCCATTTCAATTGACCCATAACGATGTGGATCATTAGAGCCAATTTCAATTTTCTCGTTACTGACACTAAATAAGTATTGAGAAAAGTGAATAATCAAAGTATAATCAATATAAATAAACCCTAACTTCAAGATAAAGGCCACATTCAATTCAGAGTTATATGATATGGATATTATTTTCCTATCATTTAAAATATTAGATTATATTAGAATACTTTATGACTATCTGACACAATTTAATTTTAAACTATTTAAAATGGTTATAAAACCCACTTTTTGAATGGATACATCATATAGGAAAATGTTATTGAACAACCATCATTTTTTTAGTTATCATTATCCAAATTTCTTTTAATCAATGTTGCCTAAAACCATGATCAAGGATCTTGCGCGTCAAATTTATAATTAATTTATTTAATATATGGAGAAATAAATACTTGGGATTAGAAACTTTATTCATTGATGAATGTTGATAATCCAAAAAACCCTTTTAGGCTGTCTTCATTGTGCTGTAAGGATCCAAGGGTAGAATCCCTTTAGTGGTGATCCACACATGCTCCTATGATCTTCGAGCAATGCCACTCGATCTCTGGGTGCTAGCACGATGAATCAAATGTCTTGTGTTGTTCATTCTTGATCCCTCATTCTTCGATCTTGAAAAAATATCTCTTGTGTTTCTCATTCTTAAGAGGGATAATAAGGAGTCATGAGATAATTCTTTGTGAGCAACAATTCTCTATTTTGATTGCACCATTCAATTTTTGGATACCCTACACAATAGACATAATCATTTATTTATAGAGATAGGTTTTAGGTTAAAATAAATATTTAATTACATGTTGACCATTAAATAATATAAAAACCTTTAATAAACCCAATTCCATATAATAAAATAATAATATTATCATTTTGCGATGGGCGCTAACTTGCTCAATAATAAGTATAATTTAACCGACTTGTTAATTAATATTTTCACCGGACTCAGTCTTGTTTTGTTTGAACTCTTACATTTATTGAATTCCTAAATAAAATATTTTATTCTATTAAATAGATATTTTATTCACAAACTAGTGAATAAATATTTATTAAATATTCAATAAAATAAATTAATTATTTTTATTCACAATACAATGAATAAATATTTATTTAATTTATGTGATCAATAAAACTTTAATAAAATTATTCCCCGGTCTTGAGAATAATATTTATTCCTTTAATTAAATTAAAATATAATTTAATTGAGGTCAATGGAAACACTTAGTATGTGCCCCTCTGGGATTTTTTTCATTGACATTAGGTGGGCTTGCCTAAAGTCCAAGATTACTTTCTAGAAACATGTCAAGGAATCCAAGATAAGGAACTTAATATTGCAATGATAACAACTACATACAAATGCTCACTGTGTAATATAATTTCATTGTCACAATATCTCATCAAGAAGGTTACACGACAGTGTCATCAACCTATACACTCGATACGTCTTTCTTTGACTATCTAAAATAAACACGTCATTACACCGTGACCATGGAATTTAGGGCGACAATTCTATTCCAATCAAAGGTCCAAGATATCAGTTTCTATAAAGATGGAAAGGAACAAATCATTCCTCAACTTATCTATTAATTACATTTCAATCATGACACACCCAACATACCCTACTTCCCTCCAACATATAGCATGACGGTTTTCATCAGTAAATCTAAGTACGCGAGTCATTACATGCACCAATGATAATCTTAAAGTTTAAAGACCATTACAGAAGCTTGCAGATATGAATATTCGATGACACCAAAACATGCATAATTCCTACTGGTGGGTTTATTTTCATAATCTTCCATCTTGGAGATTACCAAGTGTGAACTTCATGAGAAGAAGTCTCATCCTATTATGAGTACTCACACCTAACAGTCTAAATATAATGTGTTCCATCATAGAATGCTATCTAACTGCAAAACTTTATTAAGAATATTGTCATTCCACTTCAAGGTTCTAATCATATCAGGGAACTTCTATAACCTTATCACTGCAAAAAATATTATAGGAATTTATTATATTAAATCCATGCATAAAAATGAACAATATGTAATGATATGTTTAATTAATATTCAATACATCAAATATACTTGTAATCAAAGTACAAACAGTTGGTTTTAGGACACAAACTTCAACATAAAGGACACCCTTCCTTTTTTAGGTTAGTTGTAGTGTTCTCCCTAGAACACACCGTGGCAGGGGATCAGCAAGGCTACTCCATGCTGTAGTTCCATAGGCTAAGTTGTGGAGGGAACTTGGGGGCGTTTTTACACCGTGGTGGCCAGGACCACGTCGCGACACCTATTTGTCCAGTTTTTTTAAAGGGAGAGATGAACCTTTTTCCCTCATTGAACCTTAAACCCCTTATCCCCTTTCTTTACCTCTTTTTTTACCAAGCCAAGGCACACGTAGGAGGAGCTCCCCTACCCCTCCTTTGATTTTTTGACTTCTCTTCCATCAATTCCAAGTGATTTATCAAGGTAAGTCCCTTCGTTTTTTTTGTTTCTTTTCTCCTTTACCTCCCTCTTCTATTTCCCTTGATTTTAGTTTTATCGCATAAACCTTGATGCCATGGAGGATGGATTTAGGGTTTTGGTGGGCCTTAACTTGGGGCTTTGGCTCTATAAGGCTTGTGGTGGTTATCTTCTTGCCGGGTATGACGATCACCATCGAAGGTGATGAGTTGCGATTCATTTCAATTTGTGGAGAGGATTTTCCGCTTAATTTGAGGTAGGTTTTTTTGTTCACTTACTTAGATTGATATTTCATTATTTTCTTGATGATTTTAAAGTCCTTGTTTATCAAATTATGTTAATATGTGATAATTATATGGAGTTTTTGTATGAATTTTAAAGGCATATTCACTTAGCACAAAAATGTTCATTGGTTTTCCTCGTTTTTAATAGTGTTTCTGTGCCAGGTGCTTACAAAAATATTCAAAAGGATTGTTTTAGAGGAATTAGTCTCATGGAAAGGTATTTGGACCTAGTTGGGTTAGGGAATGAGAAGAGGATTGGTTTTGTAAAATTGTTTGGAAAAGAGGGGATGACTTGGTTCCTTAAATGGGTTTTAATCAAAATGATTTATGTTTTAAATAGTTTTAAATGAGTTTTCCAACTATTAATTATTTAATAATTTTTTGAAATATAACTTTAGATAATGAGAAGAGGCTTGGAACATTGAGTCAGTTGGTTTTCAATAAGGTTCGTTTGATACTTTTAAATGAAGCTCTTATTAAATATGTGAGACCCTTGGTTATGCCCCATGTTGTATGCTTGTGTTGATTGTGACCCCTGGGGGGATATTGTATAATGTTATGATATGAATATTGTGGTTGGGGTTGTTTCCTATGAGGGAATTGGAGTTGAGGTGAGATTTATGATATTCTTTTATATTACTCATGTGATGCATTGGTTGCTCACCTCTTGTTGATTGCTTTCAAGGGGACGCTGGGAACTAAGTGAGAGGTCTAGACTTGTGATACAGTAGTTCGGTCCACACACTATCAAATATCTCCTACGTCAACGTAGTCTAGGCTAGGGGTGTGTGCCTGAAGAAGTTGGTGTGAGTGGAATTGGGTGGCTTGTGTTGGTTTGGACACAACGTAGGTTGATAGTTAATCCTGTGTATTTTCTAAACTCTAGGACCTTCTTACCTTAGAACCTATTGTGTTGCCCATGATATTGGATGACACTAGATATGGGATTTCCATTCCTTGTATCCCCTGATTTTATTGGCATGCATGGCACTATGACTTGTTATGGTTTCCTTTTATTTCATTGGTGTTATGGTGCCATGATGGTTTATTTTATTATTCGTGCGCATTGGTTTGATTTATCAAATGACTTTCAAAGTATTTTGAAATTGGATTTCTGAAAGTGGATTTAAAATGGATGTGTCGTAATGAAAGCAAGGGTTAAAGTAATTTTTTTAAAGTGATTTTTTTTTATTTAAAGGAAAAGAGGTTAAAGTTAAAAAATGGTTGTGGGTGTGACGTTTGGTTTTTATGCACTTACAGATGAAAAATCTATTTTCTAATCAAATTTCAAACTAGCACAAATGAAATTCCTTTTTAAAGGGCTGACACAAACTCTTTAGTGGGATCCTATTGGGTTTGGTTTCACTCACACCCTACATACATCATTCACTGTTTGCAGCCCTTGTGCTTCTCTTTTAGGTTCCTCAGACCATGATCTCCTTTTTATTTGATGTTTGGGTTTGTCAGATGGGAGTTGGTTCAGGATGTGCTAAGCGACCATGAGTCACACACAGGTGATCAGTGGTTGTTGGGATTGGTTTTGTTTTACTTTTGGGATATTTATGTATTGGCCTCGTTGTCCTAGTTTTTTGTTTTGATTCATTTTGTTAATGAGGCATTTATTTCTTATACTCAGTTCGTGTGATGTTTCATTTATTCCCTGGTGCAGTATACCCTATCTGGTTGTTTCTTTTTATTTAGAATTGTTTTGTTATGCGCATGGGTGTTTGACTGACAGATGAGTCATGTCGTATTTTTGAGAGGAATTCGTGGTATGTTTATTTTTATTTGAGGGTCAAATCATTCGCACCTGGTTAGTTTTAATGCCACAACACTAGTTATCTGCCCAAGACGATCGAGAACGCGCCTTGGGTCTTTCGACGGACTGGTTTGGGTGCCTAGTTCATGGGTGATTGGGGTAGGTTCATGACAAAACACATTCTCTTTCCATTCGTATTTTAAAATTCAAAATTCCATCAGCTCCAATCCCATTGAAGTCTGACCTAAGCTACATTTCAATCGACCCATAACGATGAAGATCATTAGAGCCAATTGCCTAGTTGCAGACACTAAATAAGTTTTGAGAAAAATGAATAATTAAAGTATAATTAATATAAATAAACCATGACTTAAAAATAAAGGCCACATTAATATGATATGAATATTCTTTTCCTAGCATTTCAAAGATTTGATTATATTAGAATACTTAATGACTATCCGACACAATTTAATTTTAAATTACATAGAATGGGTGTCAAACCTACTTTTTGAATGAATACATTGTGTACAAAAATTTTATTGAACAATGAGTTTTTTTAGTTATCGTTATCCAAATCATGTCTAAAACCTAAGACACATTTGAATCACGATCTTAGTCTTGTATGTCATATTGTGCATTTTTCTCCATGAAAATGATTCTATTATTAGTGAGTTGTCTCCAATCTTGTTTAAAAAATATTTTTTCAAACTGGTTATTCAAGTTTATTTGAACGATTATACTGTTTTTTATTATACAAATCAAACTAGATATAATGATTTTTTTAGAACTAATGTAAATAGAATCTGAAATAAACATGAGATGAAATTTATTATCTTTTTTTAGATTCATCTTAAATAAAAACAAATACAAAAAAGGAAATTTTGAAAAAAGTTTGGTCATGAAATTATTATAACTTGGCCAGTCGTCTCCATTTAACGCTTTCCTCCGGATTTCTCAAAACCGCAGCAGCATTCATACCGAAGCTAGGGTTTCGATTTCATCCTCCTGCTGTCGTCTTCCCTCTGCGCTTCCCACCGCCATTTCTTGGTCTAGGGTTCTCTTCCACCCTTCCGATTGCATTTCGGATGCACAGCAGCTACAGATCCACATGGATAATTAGGCATGGAATTGGTTGTTAAACACCGGTGGAATCGCAGACTTGGGTTGCTGATGTGGATGGTAGAAGAAGCGGAAGGCGGCGCTTGCTGGAGCTCGAGACACCAACTGTTGCAGATCTGGGGCGGCTTGCTTGCGGGAGATGCGGGAGGAAGACTGACAGATCTGAAAGCCATTGTCTCGTATGTAAAGACCTACGCACAGAACACACAGAAAGTCAAACATGAACGCTGATCCGCTTGAAGACCTCATTGCGGACGGGAAGCTCTACACCCGACCGATAGGCTTCGGCTCCACTGCGGTGTTAACGCTTGACCTCGATTTTCTCATCGCGCAGGTGACTGCAAAGATGAGTTCTATTTATCTAAACCATGATAGAATCCTTGTTAGATATGGTTCAGATCAGGGAATAACTACCGGCATTACCGCCATGGAAAATTATCTAGGAGCTCAAGTATAAAATAAGCTGAGATCTGTTCTTGAAAGATTCGCTCCATTTGAGCGTACAACAAGAATGGATCCTCGTTGCCCAGTTCCTGCCGATATGGAATTTTCTGCTTGGCTATCGTCCACTCTAAGCTGCATCGGCCCCTGCCGTGTGAAGGATGGATCGAAAGATTGCATTTATGTGTTTGCAACCACGGAAACTACTATGCAAACTTACGGTCGAAGCTCAACTCCGCATTTTATTTATGGATATTATGTCCAATTTCTGGACATATTGAGGGAAATAGGAGTTCATCTGGCTCCTTTCGATCACCAAGGTATGAATGGGTCTTACTACCCAACCATCCGACCAACAGTATCAGATCAACTGTTTACATTATATGCAACAGTTCACCCCGGGCACTATGAGAATGAAGATGTTGCAAGGATAGCTCTAGTCACTAATGAACTAGGGGTTACACCCTTTGATGAAATTGGCATAACTGTTGGTTATGTTGATGATGAGACTGCGCTACAGGCTCTTGCTGCAGTTGCTGCCCCACCAGGAATTCCCCACGACCAAGATGCCAACTCCGTGGGAAGACCAGTGGGTGGAATATATAGAGTCAACTACTTTGGAATACAACCAGCAACAGCTGAAACAGGCACGACTCCAGCTCAAGCTTGAGGAATGTACGTGATAGGCAGAGGAATCGAAAGAAGGTTCCAATCAGTCCTAACCCGAGGCATCACAGCTAATGAAATCCACCAGATTATGTTTTACCGTTTACTACCCACCAAGTAAGATTTCTTTCTCTTTGTTGTTTGCACCAAGACTTCTGCAATGCTTGATTGCTTACATCATTTTGAACTTGAAACATTTTATTTTATTGAACAATATGTATATATATAAGGATCAAAACAGGCGGTTAATTCTTGTTTGGGACCAAAAAAATGACAAAACGGCAATGAAAGTCCAAAAAGATTATGAATTTTCAAATGAAATTAGATTCTACATTAATCTAAAAAGGAGGAGCAGGTAGTTAACTGGGATTAATGATCAGTTTTGGTCCTTGAATGTCATTGCCCTTATATATAATCATTCTTATCCCGATCGTTTCCAAAAGAATTTTGACATAATTGCAAGTCTTGTGGATGAAGCATAAACTAACATAAGTATTATAAACGTCTGCAAGAATCCTATGAGCTAATTTATGAAAAACATACTGATATAATATATAATTTCCCGAGGTGCCATTCACAAAGTGTTGGTGTTCACAAAACCACTTACATATCAGGTATTTTATTTTATTAAAAGCAAATTAGGTTAGAATTTTGACATAATTGCAAGTCTTGTGGATGAAGCATAAACTAACATAAGTATTATAAACGTCTGCAAGAATCCTATGAGCTAATTTAAGAAAAACATATTGATATAATATATAATTTCCCGAGGTGCCATTCACAAAGTGTTGGTGTTCACAAAACCACTTACATATCAGGTATTTTATTTTATTAAAAGCAAATTAGGTTTATTTTTAAAAAACCTTTTTATGGTATTCATCTTATTTATATTGTTATTTATGTATTTTTACTGATTTTCCCCTACATGTGCTTAAAATTTCATTTACAAAAATAAAAATGACATTTTGTGCCCAATATAGATAACCATAAGGTCTGTTGTTTCATTGTACATTAAGACGGGGCAATAAATACACATATGATTCATGCATGATACCTAATGGTCTTCTATATACAGGAAACATTTTTTTTTTCATTTTTCAAATTATGTCTGGATTATCTCTAACCCTTTTGAAATCCTTGAAACCCTCTCAAATCCCATTTATATCATTTATAACCAAATATCTCCTTCAAACCTTAGAAACCTCTCAATCTCTAGTGACTAATCAGGATTTATGATGAACAGTGTTGAGGTGATATTCATATTTGTTTTTGAATGCTATAATTGGTAAAGTATGAAAGGATCTAAATTTAGCAGCGGCTTTGTCCAAAAACCTAAATTTAGTAGTGCCTTTTTTGAATGCAATAATGTTGAGGTAATATACTTTGTGCTTGACGAGGGTTTTGAAATCTATGAGAATTTCAAAATAACCTCTGGAAAAGAATATAACTAGTTGAAAAGTTCATTAAATGAAAAAAATCGTTAAATTTACCATTTTAGTATTTTTTTTTGACTTTTAAGTTTTCATACACATATTAGACGAAGAAGATGAATTCCATGGAAAAGTGTCCATTCCAATCTTATTTGAATCTAACGTGACAATGAAAATGAACCAAATGATGAGATGATAGTATTGTGTAAACTTGTTCAAATTGGGATCATCTCAAGAGGATGTGAGTTTAAAATTTTCAGATTCAGTGATATGTGTTTGATTAAATATGAAGAAAAATAATGTTTCCTTGTAGATGTATTGTATATTAAATCACGCATCAATTGTAAAGAGAATTAATATTCTTAATTATGGAGAAAATATTAATTGATAATTTTAAATTTTATGGGTACCTTTGGACGGAGGGTACTTGAAATACAAAAAAAAAAAAAAAAATGAAGAAACAAAAAACCATTTAATGAGGACAAAAAGTGTTGAAAACTTTGTCACAAACATTGTATTGCAAGAATTGTAAACTGTATAATTGAAGAATATAAAATCTATTGGGATAATAAACGAGAAAGCATAAGATATGCTCACCAAAATGAGCATTTTGATGAAGACCATTTATACCGAAACAAAATAGCAACTTCTCAAAGTGAAATGTGTGTAATATAGGGAAATTATGCAACAGTGGTTTTGCTAATTTAAATTAGTTGATAATGGTTTCATCTCAAATGAGGACTATAATGATGAGGTAGAGCGGTTGGTGATGAATGTTCATACAATGTTGTAAAGACACCTGACCTACAAATTTAGAAATTTAACACAACCTTGCTAATCTAAAAAAGCATAGTATAGTGGGTAGTTCGATCTCGAATCCACCAAGAAAATGAATTGATCCTTAAAGTACTACCTTGATTAAAAAATTTGGATGATCAAATTTGAGTGATTTTTATTCGTTTTCAACTAAAATAGTAGACTAAATATAAAACCTTACAGAGGTGCACAAGTGCTAAGGATTATAATTTTCAGGATCATGAATTAATTACATTTGAAATAATTTAATGAATACTTGATTATCATAACAATTAAATCCAAATAAGTTCTTAGTCAAAAAAAGAGGAGTATAATGATACGAGGTGGAGTAGTTGGTGAGGAATTTCCATACATATTTAATGACGTCATGTTCGTGCAATGTTGTAGACACAACCTACAAAATTTTAAAAAATCCAAGATTTACATATGACTTTCATTGATTTGGAAAAAACATGTGGTAATGAAATTTAATGAATACTTTATTGACTCATGTTTCTACACTCCTTTGATTCATTTCTTATGTTATTTCATACCTTATGTCATGATTTATAATATATGCTTTGTTGGGTATAACTTTCTTTTGTATCCTAATTATACTCATATGCTCACCTTATGCTTACTTATGATATTTGATTGTTATCACTTATGTTTGCCCTTATTGAGAATCAGAGCTCACTCTTGTTTATATATCCATCCCCCTGGTTATGAAGAAAAATAATTTGTATGATGTGTCTAGAAGAGTATCTTATGTGGAGAATTAGGAGATGTTGAAAGCTTGTCATAGATTAAGCAATTACTTATATAGTGGAAATAATGTCCCTTAGTTGAAAAAACATGAGTTTTGTTAGTTAATGTTTTCCCTAATTCTCTAAAAAACTAAACCTAAAATTCTACGAGAATGTGTTGTAATGAAAAATTTACTTTAAAGTCATGTAATCAAGATGGTTAAGTCTGTGGGCGTCATATGGGCCCTCTAATGTAGGGTCGGGAGGCATGGGGTTTTGGTGTCACTGCCTTCTGAGAGGTGTATACGATGTGGAGGTAGGCTATGGCGTAACAACCTGAGCTATGCTGCGGAGTCTTGAAGGGTGTCTCTGCCAGTTTGGTGGCAACTACAGTGTAATACATAGGTTGCATCACACCCTTTTCCCAGAGTTGTAGGATATGGGGGGGAGATACAGAGGGTTTGCACCATGATTCTAGATGTTTGAACTTCTACAACGTAGTCTCCCTTGCTGTGCCGTAGTTTAGGGGAAAACCCCAATGATTACGACATAATCAAGGAGGTTGCAACATGGTCTTATGTTTTAACTTGCTGGTATAAACACATGACCTCCCTCAGAATTCTCTTATTTTCTTACTTTCTCCTTTGACCCCTAGACATCCCGAAAGACTCTTTCAGAGACTTTAAACCCTATTTTCTAGGCTTTAACCCTTGTTTTTTAGAGATCATCCGTTGGTGATTTGAGGTGTCACTGATCGACTCCATTCTCTCTTGTTCCCATTTTTTATAGGCTATGGATGTTGGTTACTTTGGTTCTCATGAGGTTTTATTGATGTTTGATGGATGATGCATGATGGGATGTCCATATGGATCGTGCTTTCCTTGCGGGATAGATGATCGATGATTGATGCTTGTTTGTCCATTTTTTTAGAGAATGTTGAAATCTTCGTTTTGAGGCATGGGATTTGTTACTTATCCTTTTTTATTTATGTGTCAGTGTGAACACATCATGCTTTAATCTTTTTTGGGTAACACCCAAAATGGACTACTCAAAAGCCTAATTCTTAAACCAGGGTGAGAAAAGGAGCAAAAAGGCATAGAAGGGAAAGTACACGACATGCACCCCTATGTACACGACGTGTATCCCCAATTGCCTTCTTTGGTCGTGAACCACAACCAGACTTGGCTTGTGGAACTCAATTACATGACGTGTATCGATAATACACGGCGTGTCACCCACATGGGGTTCTTGGCCAGGTACCCCACACAGGGTCTGGTCAAAAATCATAAACAACCACTGGCTGTCTACCTCGCACGAGGTTTGGTAAAAAATCATACACAACTACTGGTTGTGTACCTCGCACGGGGTCTGGCCGTGTACTCCAAACTGCCAAGTGCCCGGACACAAGGTGTCTAGCCTTGCCCCAAGATATGCCCCGAGTCATTCCACAAGGTGTGTCCCAAACACATGCGTCGTGTGACCCCTTATTCATCACCTTGCCTGAAAGGAAGAGCGCACAATGTGTGTTCTTGAACTATACGTTTTGTGACCAGACTTTCTCGGATAGAAAACTCCTACGATCACCCTGAAACGCCACCTTCTCCCCAAACAACCATAGATTGATTCCCACGAGCTCTCTAATAATCAATATAAGGATTTAAATATCAAAAGCAACAATTATATGGGGATTTATGATGAAAAACATAAAAACGACGTACCTCTGGGCGTAAAACGTTGAAGCTTTGGTCTGGATTTGGCACCCGCAACCGTTGTATCCCGCTCCAGGTTCGATCAGACTCCTCAACGACACCTCCTCCCTCTCCCTCTCCCTCTCCCCTCTCGGTTGCACGACATCCACAGGGGGGAAAGACCGCATACACAAGAAGACAAAGGGGATGAAAGAAAAGAAAAAAGGAAAAAATAAAGAAAAAAGAAAAAGGAAAGAGAAGAAAAAGGTACTTAGGCCCGAACTCGACGATCGATGCAACATTATGCCTCACCTAGGCAAAATTCTCCATTTCAGACTCAACTGCAAAGTCAGAATCTCAATCTGGCACTTCGAACAAAATATATCATCACCATTCAAATTCGCATGAATAAATTAATATTTAATTAATTAAATATTAAATATTTTGTGAAAATTTGAACGACTTGGAATTCCATCAAACCCATGTCCTAGAGTAAAAATCCTATTCTAGGACCAATGTGGTGGTTAGAAAAATTATGTGAGATCATCTGTCATGGGAAATTACCATTCCCCCCCTCAAAACCAGTCGGGAAAAAAAATTTCAAACTTTTCTTGATTTTCTCAACCCATAACGACGCGGGTCGTTACACCTCTCTTCTGCTGTAATATCTCGACCCAGAGTCCACTTAACCGGGCCCCAAGCCGACAGGTCACATGGCCTCAAGCGCGCTTCCTCGTACGCTTGAGGCTGCCAGATAACAACGAGTGTCCAATGCGGTACAGTGGAGAAACTATACTCTCATATCAGAGTGACACACCGAATAATAATAAACATACAATAATGAAAGCATAATATAACAAATGACACATCATAAACAGATATAATAAACAACCACAGAAGCGTAAATAAAAGCAATAATAGTAGTAATCAAAAGCCCATAGGCTGAGTCATATACATGATGATGGTGATGTCATGACATACTGATATACAAAAAAGGGGAAACAAGGGACAATCATATACATCTTGCTTTACAAAAAATACGAAAGACCAAAAAACTGCTCCACTAGCATCACGAGCATATGCTTGGTCCTCTGCTTTCATGCTTCATTCTATCAGTAAATCGGATCAAGCATCTGTAGCAGGACGCTTGCTCTTATCCATATATGCAGTCATGAAGTCTACTTGGGTACCAAAGGCAGTCTGAGTAGGGTGCGAGATAAATTCAGTAGGCCACCACCAACGATGTCTAGAAATAATCCAGCTAATGTACATAAATAAGCAGTGTGCAGGTATAAAATAATAATAAACAATGTTGGATAATAAATACCAGCCGACTCAGGTTCCTACAGGACACCTGACTGGCTTTACCTGCTTCAGCATAAGCCGGTGTAAGAGTCTGATCAGTAACCATATATATAATGATCACACACACACACACACACACAATTATATACTGTATACATGTATATGCATTAAGTACGTGAGGACATAAGTAAGCATATACATGGATATTAGGTGCTAGCTGGACCCGGGCCGTAACCCAGACATCCATAACTAGTCTAATGAGCCATATACTACAACAAGGATACAAGCCCTAAATCTCACGATGAATGCGAGACATCTTGCTCGTCACTCAAGATAGGTGGGGGTGAGTCGTTATGCCCCTGTAAGTGCCAGTCAGGATAATTGTATCACCGAGAGGGGGAAGAGATGAATCAATGATATCTCTTCTTTTATGATTCCTTAGCAAATGAAACAACCTTCGCCTCATGTTAAAGATTACTTTCTTTGTTGAAAACAATTCAAACACACATCCACATGAATACAAGAATTTATAAGGTTCATTATTCAATAAGAATAGCTATGTTCTTGATATGGTTTGAAAATAATCCAATACCACACAATCCACTAGAAAACCATCCTTTTGTGTGAAATACAACGAGTATGATATGTCCTTTCACTCGTGTAGCATTATGTAAACAATCCAATAATGCGTGTGCTCCTTCTAGCACAAATGATGTAATAAAAAGTTTTTGTAACAAAACATGTTACCTGTGATTCTTTATCAACTTTCACAAATATAAACTTTCAAAGTAATTCTTCACTTTCTTACCCATAAGCTGGTAAGAACTTCCTGTAATTTGTTTTAAACTCAATTTGATTTTCCAGTCCGATTCTTCCCAGTCCGATTGGTCAATATGATAATATATCTCTGCAGAATACCGTTGAGACAATTCTGAACACTTTCCCCTCCAGTCCGAAAATCCCAATACAATACTCTTGCTCAATGCGATAACCGACTTAATATGACAATCAACTGAATATGATGAACAACTGAATACATTGCAATCTTGTCTCTTCTCCTTTCTCTTCCGTCTGACATGACTTCTTCAAGAAAAACAATTCGGAAACCACTCATTCTCTCTAGAATTTCTTCAGCGCTTCGCCTTCTCTCTTCCTCTTATGAACACTATTTCAGTTAGAAAAGTACGGTGTACTTTTTGCCCTTTATACTCGCTCCAATTGTGGTTTGGGCGGGATTTTTGAAAACTTTCCCGCTCAACCAAATTCCTTAAATTTGCATGTTTTTTTGAATTTCGGGTGCATCTTGACCTCGTCAATGCTTCTCAACTCTTCTCGTTTCTTCTCAATCCTTCTCAAATCTTCTAACCACTTCAGTTCTAATCTAACAAACACTAGTCAGAATTTGATTCTCTATTTCGATTGTTGATATGATTACGTTGCTATCTGTCCATCCTGATTTTGCCATTATGATTAGCAAGATGAATCAGTATCAACTCTGATACGATGGTTCTTGACCCAATTGATAAAGCATTTGAAAATAAATCAGGGGTTTTCTTTCTTTTCTGAATACGATACTCATTAACTTCATTCTTTGAAGATTTATATCTGTTAGCTTTTGGTCTGACTGAAAACCAGCACCTTCGATTTCTTACATTTGCCACAAATCTTCCCGACCTTCAAATTTCAAGCCCCCCCCTTGACAACACATCCAACCATATCCTTCATACTCTGATCAAACTCAAGTCCGATTTCGGTTCTGATTACTACTTTACCATCAATCTTGGTGAGGACAATTCTGACTCTGATGAATACGATGGTATGCTAAATATGATGAATCATCATCATCAGTTTTGACTTCATCAACTTCTTCTTTCACAAACTCTAGCTTGTATCATGACTTTCTTCATGACTTTGATCACATTAAAGATCAGCTTTAGCATCATCTGTCTTACAATGGAAAGTGTTGTAACTTCTCATTCCTCCAGCAACATCTTTCTTTTCTTCTCAACCTGAATACGATTTACATGATTACGATTAGGTTGAATATGATTGACAACATCTCTTTCACTCCTTCCTTTCATCAACAAAGCATCGTCACATTTGTAATGGAAAATATTAGAACTTCCCATTCCACATTTCACATCAGACCCAAGGTGAGCTCGATGAACCTTTCCTTCCAGAAAACTTTTTCTCAATACGATGGAATTTCTTAAGCATTGTGAGTCCGAATTTATGAATACGTTTTTGAGTCAGAATTCCTAAATATGATTTTGAGTCAGAATTCTTGAATACGATTTTTGTGTCAGAATTCCTGAATACGATTTTGAGTCAGAATTTTTGAATACGATGAATTCCTGAATCTGATGAATTCCTGAATAAGATTTTTGAGTCCAATCACCATCTTTTACAAAGTGAAGTGGTTTCATTTTCCTCTTTGGCAGCAAAATTGATTACCAACAAATAAATAGCTGTGAGAGGTTATGATGGAAAACGAATTACATCGGTACGCGAAACGGTAGTCCGTCGTACACATGAATGATGACCTTGTTTCTCATTTAATGGAAGAGGAGATGAATGTTGGTTATGCCATTGATATAATAACATCTCAGTATATGAGAAATACTGATGTTATTATATCAGTATATGGTTGAATAGGATTTGAAGGAGATGAAAGAAGAAATAAAACAAAGATGCTCGGTTAAGAATGACACTTAGTCTTTAGACCATAAGACTTTAGAAGTGTAAAGAGGAGAATGAGTGCTCTTTTATAAGTGGAGGAGATGACACACTTGAAATTTTTGAAAAAAATAGTTATACCCACGTTTTATACATACCATAAGGCTCAAAACGGCTCATCCTCGAACCTTTGATGATATAAGGTTTAAATATGGTCAGAAAATAAGAGATCGACAAGTTTTTAGGTCATTTTAACCCTTATTTTTTTAGTAACTCTTCTATAAACCTGTTTTAACCTTAATTGTGGAATTAATTTTATTGTTTTTACTATTTATTATGACGAAAAATTAAGTTGACCTTATTATATAATATTAATTATGTTGATTCAAAACATGAAATTCATTTTTCCAAATTCAATTCATAGAAGTGGTAGAATTTAATTTAAAATTAAACTCGCAGACACAGTGAAAAAATGTGTTTCCAAATAAAAAGTTTCCATAAGTATAAAAAGTTTTTATGTCAAAATTCAACAATAAATTAATTTTAATGAACTAAATTTGATGAATCATAACATAATTAAACTAATTTTACTTTTAAACCATTTTAAAACAAAATAAAACTTTGTAAATGATTTAAATGAAAAGACAATTTTTAATAAAAACCAGTATTTTTCACTATTCATTAAAACACTAAACTTTTTAGAAAAATTTCAAAAATTCATCCTAAGCTAATTTTGACATGTTATTCCAAAAAAATGAAGCTCATTTTGTCAAATAAAGTTTCGAAGAGTGATAAAATTAATTTTATTATTTGTTTATAAAAAGCAATAGAAATCATTTTTTGAGAAAAACGTATTTTTGAAGCCTATAAAGACTTTACAAAAAATTAAGTACTTATTTATCAAAATATTTTCTTTCTCTTTCATACTTAATTTTCAAAATGTGGTTATTTTTATTCATACAACCAAATTTAACGGTTAAGTTATAATGTTCATGTTTAAATAATAATATCAATAGTATATCGAGGTTCGTTAAAACTTGATGTTATGTGTCGCATATGTTATCAAACATAGCTTTCTTAAAAAAAACTCAGGGTGTTACATTCTTTCCTCTTTAAAGAATTTCAACCTCAAAATTTCATATTATAGATTACGGTGAAAACATGTGAGAGTATTTCTGTTTCATTGTTTCCTCTGGTTCTCAAGTTGCCTCTTCAAATTTATGGTTCTACCATATCACTTTGATTATATGAATCATTTTATTGTGTAAAATTTTATCTCTATGGTTCAAGATCTTCACTGAGTGCTCCTCGTAAGAGAGATCATTTTCCAGCTGTACCACCTATGAATTCAGTACATGTGAGAGATGTGGTATGTACTTATTCAGGAGGGATACATGAAATACGTTGTGTACTTGAAAAATGGTTGATGAGAGTGTTAGTTGACCAACCTTTAATTGTTCACATACCAAACACTTTGATGTATATTCTGTGATCTCCTTTTTCATATTGTCCCACCAATAGTGCTCTTGGAGATCTTGATACATCTTCATGCACCCTGGGTGGATGAAGAATGCCGAGCTATGTGAATCATTCAACAACTCTTTCTTTATCTTCGGATTTGACGGTGCATATAGTTGTGACCCAAATCTTACAACACATTCTTTATCAATTTTGAACTCCTAGGATTTTCCTTTTCTTATAGCTTCGACCCTCTTCTGAATTTTCACACAATCTCTTTGAATATCCTTTAACTTCTTCAGAAGGGATGGTTGAGCAATAATTTGAGTAAGGAATGATGATGTTTCTTCATAATTCTCATGTCCATTTGCAAGTCTAAAGATTGGATCCTTTTCAATTCTCATCATTGATAAAATTGTCAGATCCTTTTTACTTAGAGAATGATTAGCCACTGAAAGAGGCTAATATTCTTGTTCACATTTTTAATATTCACGTGATTCAATGTCCATAAACACCAGTTTTAGTGCATTTTATAAATCGGACTTTATTTCTCATCACATGTGCAATTCATGTTTATAATGTGTCAAAGCAAAATGGGCCTTAAGCCCATCAAATAAAATTGAAGCCCACAATTTAAGCCCAATGAAGCTAAAATTATAACCAGAGATAGAGAAAATTATGGAGAACATTTCATTCAACTGTGGCTAGAACTAATTTTGAAGTTTTCAAGGAGATCCAGGGAGCCCAAGTTGATGTTTAATTTGTGGGCTAGATTTGAAGGCACATAAAGTCATCCCACCAATTTCATCACAACTTTCGAATGACATATAATTGAGTTGAAATTTCTACATCAATTAGAGGACATATGGAAGAACATATTTCTATTCTACGATCATCCCAAATCCGACCATCTTCAAAGTCATATTCACACGTTAAAAAGGGGGATGAATTTGGTTCGATTTTTTTGATCAATGTTGAAAAGTCCACTTTCCCTTTATTTCCCACCCACCTTTTGACTATCCTAATTAAATGGGATGAAATTGATTGATGAGTCTCAAACCTAGGCTCTTAATTTTCTTATTTAAGGTGGTGGTGGTGAAAGAATTATGAGAGGATGTTTTATTCTTTCAATTGTATTCTTATGCTTTCATTTTGTAATCGTATGTTCAATTTCTCTCATATAAGTTGTTCGAATCACTTTAGTTTCTTAATAAAAGTTCTTCTTCACTTCTTCCATCCTTTTTATTAACATGTTGATACCGTTGAATCAAGTTGTGAATTTATTCACACCAACAATTGTGAAATTCTTCACACAATGGTGGAGTGTTCGTTGTTTAATTGTTTTCACTTATTCAACCCCACTTCATTAAGTTGACTTCCATCTTCCTTTGAGAGATTTGGATCAACGAAAGGCTAATCCTTTTATGGGTTGATCCTAGGGAGTTGCGCGAGTCTGGATTGAATGTTATCTCATGTTATTTAATATTTTAAATCATTTCATTATTTTAAGAGTTCCATTCAATGAGTTACTCTTTTCTTCATCTTTGTCAACTTTAACGATCACACATTTTGAGTGTTAGTACGATTCAATTCCTTGGAGTGCTCATTGAAGTGATCCTCTAAGTGAATTGGTGATTAGCCTTGAAATTGTGTGAGGATTAAATTGGTGAATGATGTTGTGGAATTATATCATTGTTTAGATACATCTTGAATTAGTGATGTGATATTTTCTAAGAAAACAAATACATCCATTCTAGCCCTAGCAACAATCTAGGATCGACTCATCTCCATTATGTGTTTTCATTCAAATCATTAGGTTTTTTTATTCTTAAATACAAATAAGTCTCTTAGGTACTTTAGTGTTTTAGTTTCACAATTGAAATCAACACCAAAGTTGGCTACTTCATAGCCAATCCTCTATAGAATGATTGTGTTTATAGGTTTCTTATTAGGTCTATGTGGATTCGACTCCCACCTGTACTACAACGACCACTTCTACCTGTAGGGTAAATTTTGGCGCCACCAAATTTTGGTGCCATTATCGGGGACCTATGCAAGTTATCTTAGACATTAACATCATTTTCTCACCTCAAATTTTCTATTCTCAACCCCATTTCTCTTATTTTCCCCTTTCTGTTTGTGTGTGTCTTGAGAATCTCGAATACTAACTTTAGTCTATTCCAATGGAATACCTTCAACATTACCCCATCATAAACCTAGACTGGAATCAAATGGGAAATTAATATTAATAAGCCCCTAACTTAGAGAATTTCTTTAATCAAATCTTGAATGATTACCCCACACCCGATGAGATGTACAATAATTTGGATGATGGATGTTTAAAGGATAAATTTCCAACCCTCTCAAGGATGATTGAAGCGATCAATCTTGGGGAAGTCCATGATGTTCAACCTCCCACCCATTCAGTTCCTCATACATTGATTGAAAAATTGTGTAATAAAATGGAGAGAATGAATTCTGAGGTTTCATCTTTGAGATTAAAACTACAAAGCATTAAAACTTGCGAGGAACCCATCCCTACACTGACTGCACCTTCCATAACCTTATGTGGAGTGTCTAATTTCCCGCAAACCTCATGAATTTATTGATGATCCGGCCTTTGGATTTGGGATAACTGAAGAGGATCAAGGAATTATTGAATGATCTTTAAATCAAGATGAAATTGATTTTATGTATTCATAAGACGAAAATTTGACATCATGGATTGAGTGTCCCGAATATTGCTCTATTGTTAATTTTTCAGAACCAAACAACACCGAACCATTTAAAAAAATCTTGACCACTGAGTCTCTACCTACCCCTAACATTGAAATGGAAAATTTGGGGGTTGAAGCATCTTTTCATAATGAACCAATTTTTTCTATTTTTTTTGGAGAAGAAACTAATTTTGATTCAAATTGTCAATCTTCTTTTGGGAATTTCAATCAATCCAAACTCAAAATTTTAGCCATTCCTTCCCCGCTCAAGCATCCATTCATAGGGTGTAACCATGACCTTTCATTTGGAATTCATTCTTCTCTTAAAACCCACAAAGGGGTACTGATCCTTGATCCCTTACGTAAGTCTACAGAAGCAATTGGATCAAGCATTTATGATATTCCTTGGATTTTACCACTCATTGGAGCACATATGTTTGTACTTGAAACATATTCTAAACAAATTCTCAATCTCAATCTTATAGAAGTGGCGAAAAATGCAATCCTTAAAATGTTGAAAGTTGACAATGGATAAGTTGGGGGATCCAAGTCGAGCTAACGACATTAAACTAAGCGCTTTTCGGGAGTCAAACCAGCTTCTGCATTGTTTTTATTTTTTTAATTTAATTCTATGTGTTTTTGTGTTTTTTTTGTTAAGGGAACCTCTTGGTGTTTCCAATTTAATCTAATGTTTGTAGTTTGTAAGACTTAACAGTTAAAGCAGTTTAGTATTTTCAAATGAAACACATGCCTTCCAGATTTCAAACCCAACCTTCAGTCTTCCCCGAGGAGTTTACTTATGACTTGAAGCCAAAGTAATCAATTGCTTATTGATGGATCAACAAATTCAAACTAGGTGATTGTGTTCCACGATTTCATTTCAAATTGCGTTATCCCTCTCTTTATTCCCAATTTTGAACTCCCTCTTCCCTTTTCTTTCAACACTGAGGGCAGTGCCATTCTAAGTTAGGGGGAGTGAAAATTTGAGATTTTGAAAAAAAGTGGCTTCCATGGAGAATTTCAATTCATTATCCTTGCATGCGTTAATGCACATTTTGAAACATGAAAACTAAATATCAAATAATTTTGCATATGTTGATTCTAATTTTAATGCAAGTTTAAGTACATGTGCATAGTTTTTAGAAGGTGTAGTTGTCCGATGTGATTTTTTCCTATTAACATTTTCATCATTTTAATCAAAATTCCACAATGCATGTCCTTTTGATTTTGGGGTGTGAGTTTGAGTTCCTGGGGTCCATTTCTCATAGCATGAGGTTTGGGGTCACTTTGACTCTAATTTGAGCATCGAACAAAAAAAAAAGAAAAAATGAAAAAAATGGTGACCGCATAGAGTAATGTTTTGTCCAAATACGTGGAGTTTGATACTTGGGGATCGTGACTCCCAAGTTATCTTTCCCATAGTTTGGCTTTACATCTCTATTGTAGAGCATGAAATTGACAAAATGTGTGGTGTCCGACACTTGGAGATTACGAGTCCATTATTGTCCTACCCAGAGTTGGTCTTTTTATCTATGTTGTGGGAAAAAAAGGCATCAAGAAAAAAAAATGAAAAATGAAAAAATGGATACTTACCTTAAGGTTGAATGTGATTCCCACATAGCACTTCTATTTTTTCCCTCAAACATGAAAATAAACCTCCATGTCTATTGTGATGCACAACACATCATCATGCTTAATTGAAATTGGATGAAATATAACGATTAATTTGAACAAAGGAATGAGTTTGGGTTTGGGATAAGCTTGCGAACCTATCTTATTTTAAATGATTTTGATAGGTTTCATGATTGTTTGGAATAATGTCTTGATGAGCGTTGTATGTTAAAATGTTTTTGAAAAAGGGAATTCAATTTCCTATTTTTGTGATACTTTTTTCTCAGGACTAGCAAAACTCAAGTTGATGGGTGTGATTAGCCATTGAAAGAGGATAATATTCATTGTTTACATTTTAATATTCACGTGATTCAATGTCCATAAACACCAGTTTTAGTGCATTTTATAAATTGAACTTCATTTCTCCTCACATGTGCAATTTATGTTTAGAGTGTGTCAATTTGGGCCCAATCAATCATCAGATTGTGGATTAAATTATTTTCATTATTTGAATTTGATATTTTGGGATATGATTGACCCCTTCGAGTGTGATTTTTTTACTTCTATGATCAATGAATGAATCAGAAGGGAAGATGAACATTGTTTTCCATGGATGTAGAAATTTCTGAACAAAGCATGATGGGCTTAGGCCTATCAAATAAAAGTGGAGCTCACAATTCAAGATCATTGAAGCTCAAATTTTAACCGGAGATAGAGAAAATTATGGGGAACTTTTCATTCAATTGTGGTCAGATTTAATTTTGAAGTTTTCAAGGAGATATAGGGATCCCAAGTTGAAGTTTAATTTGTGGGCCAGATTTGAAGGTCCATAAAGTCATCCCACTAATTTCATCATAACTTCTGAATTCTATATCTAATTGGGTTGAAATTTCTACATCAATTAGAGGAAATATGGACGATCATGTTCCTCTTCCATGATCATCCCAAATTCAGACATCTTCAAAGTCATTCGCATGTCAAAAAAGGGGATGAATCCAGTCTGATTTTTTTGGTCAAAGTTGAAAAGTCCACTTTCCCTTTATTTTCCACCCACCTTTATGGGATGAAATTGATTGATGGGGTCTCGACCCTAGTCTCTTAATTTTCCTATTTAAGGTGGTGGTGGTGAAAGAATTATGGGTGAATGTTTTATTCTTTCAATTGTATTGTTACGCTTTCATTTTGTAATCGTATGTTCAATTTCTCTCATGCAATTTATTCAAATCACTTTAGTTTCTTAATAAAAGTTCTTATTATTCACTTCTTTTATCTTTTTTCTTAACACGTTAATACTGTTGAATTAAGGTGTGAATTTATACACACTAACAATTATGAAATTTCTCACACAATGTTGGAGTGTTCGTTATTTCATTGTTTTCACTTCTTCAATCCCGCTTCATTAAGTCGACTTCCATCTTCCATTTAGAGCTTTGCATCATTGGAAGGATAATCCTTTTATGGGTTGATCCTAGAGAGTTGGGTAGGACTGGATTGAATGTTATTTCATGTTATTTAATATTTAAATCTATTCATTATTTTAAGAGTTCTATTCAATGAGTTACTCTCATCTTCGTATTTGTCAACTTTAACGATCACACATTTTGAGTGCTAGTACGATCCAATTCCTTGGAGTGCTCATTAAAGTGATCATTTAAGTGAAGTGGTGATTAGACTTAGAATTGTGTGGGGATTAAATTGGTGAATGATGTTGTGGAATTATCTCATTTTTTAGATACATTTTGAATTAGTGATTTGATATTTTATAAGAAAACAAATACATCCATTCTATCCCCAACAACAACCTAAGATCGACTCATCTTCATTAATTGTTTTCTTTCGAATGATTAGGTTTTTCATTATTAAATACAAATCATTCTCTTAGGAACTTTAGTGTTTTAGTTTCAAAATTGAAATCAACATCAAAGTTGACCACTTCAATCCTCCATAGAATGTTTGTGTCTGTAGGTTTCTTCTTAGTAATCTGTGGATTCGACCCCTACCTGTACTACAACGACAACTTCTACATGTAGGGTAAATCCGGGCGTCACAAAATTTTGACGTTATTGCTGGAGACCTATGTAAGTTATCTTAGACACTAACATCCTTTTCTCATATCAAATTCTCTATTTTCACCCTCATTTCTCTTTTCTTTTCCCTTTTCTGTTTGTGTGTGTCCTGAGAATCTCGAATACTAATTTCAGTCCATTCCAATGGAGTACCTTCAACATTACCCCATCATAAACCTTGACTAGAATCAAATGAGAAATCAATATTGGGAATCACCTAACTTAGGGAACCTCTTTAATCAAACTTTGAATGATTACCCCATACCCAGTGAGATATACAATAATTTAGATGATGAATGTTTAAATGATAAAATTGTAGCCCTCTCAAGGATGGTTGAAGAGATCAATATTGAAGAAGTCCATGATGTTCAACCTCCTATCCATTTGGTTCCTCATACATTGATTGAAAAATTGTGTAATAAAATGATGAGAATGAATTCTGAGGTTTCATCTTTGAGATTAGAACTACAAAACATTAAAACTTGTGATAAACCCATCTCTACACTGACTGTCCCTTCCATAACCTTATGCGGAGTGTCTAGTTTCCCACAAACCTCTCATGAATTTATTTAAGAACCAACCTTTAGATTTTAGATAGATGAAGAGGATCAATGGATTGTTGAAGAGTCTTTAAATCAAGAGGAAGTTGATTTTTTGTATTCACAAGAGGGAGATTTGACATTATGGATTGAGTGTCCCGAATATTGCTCAATTGTTATTTTTTTAGAACCAAACTCCGAACCATTTAAAAAAATCTTGAACTCTGAGTATGTACCGACCCCTAACACTGAAATGGAAAATTTGGGGGTTGAAGCATCTTTTTATAATGAACCAATTCTTTTTAAATTTTTTGGAGATGAAACTAATTTTGATTAAAATTTCCAATCTTCTTTTGGAAATTTCAATCAACCCAAACTCAAAATTTTATTCTTTCCTTCCCTGCTCAAGTATCCATTAATAGGGTTTAACCATGACCTTTCATTTGGAATTAATTCCTCTATTGAAACCAACAAAGGGGTACTGATCCTTGATCTCTTAGGTAAGACTATAAAAGCAATTGGATCAACCATTTATGATATTCCTTAGATTTTCCCACTCATTGGAGCACATATGTTTGTACTTGAAACTGATTCTAAACAAAATCTCAATATCAATCTTGTAGAAATGGTAAACAATGCAATCCTTAAAACGTTGAAAGTTGGTATTGGGTAAGTTGGGGGATCCAAGTCGAGCTAACGACATTAAACCAAGTACTTTTCAAGAGGCAACCCGACTTCTGCATTGTTTTTATTTTATTTAATTTTATTCTGTGTGTCTTTGTGTTTTTTTGTTAAGGGAACCCCCTTGGGGTTTCCAATGTGATCTAATGTTTCTAGTGTGAGAGACTTAACAGGTGAAGCGGTTTAGTATTTTAAAATGGAACACATGCCTTCCAGAATTCAAACCTAACCTTCAGTCTTCCCCGATGAGTCTACTTATGACTTGAAGCCAAAGTGATCAATTTCTTATTGGTGGGTCAACAACTTCAAACCAGGTGATTGTGTTCCATGATTTCATTTCAAATCACATTATCCCTCTCTTTCTTCCCAATTTTGAACTCCATCTTCCCTTCTATTTCAACACTAAGGGTAGTATTATTCTAAGTTGGGTGGAGTGAAAATCTGAGATTTTGAAAAAAAAGTCGCTTCCATGAAGAATTTCAATTCATTATCTTTGCATTCGTTAATGCACATTGTGAAACATGAAAACAGAATATCAAATAATTTTGCATATGTTGATTTTGATTTTAATGCAAGTTTAAGTACATGAACATAGTTTTTGGAAAGTGTGATTGTTCAGTGTGATTTTGATTTTTCATCATTAAATTTTTCATTCTTTTAATCAAAATGCCACAACGCATGTCCTTTTGATTGTGGGTTGCGATTTTGAGTTATTTTGGTCCATTTTTCATAGCATGGGGTTTGTGGTCACTTTGAGTTTAATTTGAGTATCCAACAAAAAAAAGAGAAAAAAAGAAAAAAACAGTGACCGCGTAGAGCAATGTTTTTTTCAAATGCGTGGAGTCCGACACTTGAGGATCATGACTCCAAATCTATCTTTCTTAGAGTTTGGATTTGCATCTATATTGTAGAGCATGAAATTGACAAAATGTGTGGTGTCCGACACTTGGGGGGATTGTGACTCAAAAGTTGTCTTGCTTGAAGTTGGTCTTTTCATCTCTATTGTGGTAAAAAAAAATGGTATCAAGAAAAAAAATAAATAAATGAAAAAATGGATACTCACTTTAAGGTTGAATGTAATTCCCATCCAACGCTTCCATTTCCCCCCTTGAACATGAAAATAAACCCTTATGTCTATTGTGATGCATAACATATCATCATGCTTAATTGAAATTGGATGAAATGTGGTGATAAATTTGAACAAAGGAATGAGTTTAGCCTTGAAATATTCTTGTGAACCTATATTGTGTTAAATGATTTTGATAGTTTTCAAGATTGTTTTGCATGATATTTTTGATGAGAATTGTATGTTAAAATGGTTTTGAAAAAGGGAATTCAATTTCATATTTTTGAGATATTTTTTGCTCGGGACTAGAAAAAATCAAGTTGGGGTGTGATTAGCACTGAAAGAGCCTAATATTCATTGTTTAAATTTTAATATTCATGTGATTCAATATCCATAAACACCCGTTTTAGTGTATTTTATAAATTGAACTTAATTTCTCACCACATGTGCAATTCATGTTTAGAGTGTGTCAATTTTGGCCCAATCAATAATCAGCTTGTGGATTAATTTTTTTTTCATTATTTAAATTTGATATTTTTTTAATATGATTGATCGTTTTGAGTGTGAAATTTTGTCTTTTAAGATTAATGGATGAATCATAAGGGAAGATGGACATTTTTTTCCATCAATGCAAAAATTTCTGAACAAATCATAACGAGACTTAGGCCCATCAAATAAAATTTGAGCACACAATTCAAACCCAATGAGTCTCAAATTTTAAATGGAGATGGTTAAAATTATGGGGAACATTTCATTCAACTTTGACCAGAGCTAATTTTGAAAATTTCAAGGAGATCTAGAGAGCCCAAGTTGAAGTTTAATTTGTGGGTCAAATTTGAAGTCTAAGAAAGCCATCCCACCAATTTCCTCATAACTTTCGAATGGAATATCTAATTGGATTGAAATTTCTACATCAATTATAGGACATATGCATGAACATATTTCTCTTCTACGGTCATCTTAAATTTGTCCATATTCAAAGTCATATTTGCACATCAAAAAGGGTGATGAATCTGGCCCGATTTTTTTGATCAAAGTTGAAAAGTCCACTTTCCCTTTATTTTCCACCCACCTTTTGACTATCCTAATTAAATGAGATGGAATTTATTGATGGGGTCTCGAACCTAGGCTCCTAATTTTTTTATTTAAGGTGGCAGTGGTTAAGTAATAATGTATGGATGTTTTATTCTTTCAATTGTATTGTTACACTTTCATTTTGTAATTGTATGTTCAATTTCACTCATATAATTTGTTTGAATCACTTTAGTTAATAAAAATTCTTTTTTCCTCACTTATTATATCATTTTTATTAACACGTTGATACTGTTGAATCAAGGTATGAATTTATTCACACCAACAATTGTGAAATTTCTTACACAACGATGAAGTGTTTGTTATTTCATTGTTTTCACTTCTTCAATCCTGATTCATTAAGTCGTCTTCCATCTTCCATTGAGATTTTTGCATCAATGGAAGACTAATCCTTTTATGGGTTGATCCTAGGGAGTTTAGTGGGTCTAGATTGAAAGTTATTTCATGTTATTTAATATTTAAATCAGTTCATTATTTTAAGGGTTCCATTCAATGAGTACTCTCTTCTTCGTCTCCATCTTCTTCAACTTTACCAATCACATATTTTGAGTGCATAAAACGATCCAATTCCTTGGAGTGCTCATTAAAGTGATCCTTTAAGTGAATTTGTGATTAGCCTTGGAATTGTGTGGGGATTAAATTGTTGAATGATGTTATGAAATTATCTCATTGTTTAGATACACATTGAATTAGTTATATGATATTTTTTAAGAAAACAAATACATTCATTCTAGCCCTAACAACAACCTAGGATAGACTCATATTCATTAATTATTTCCATTCAAATCATTAGGTTTTTTATTCTTAAATACAAATCATTCTCTTAGGTACTTTAGTGTTTTAGTTTCATAATTGAAATCAACACCAAAGTTGGCCACTTCATAGCCAATCCTCCATTGAATATTTGTGTCTGTAGGTTTCTTCTTAGGTCTCTCTGGATTCGACCCCTACCTGTACTACAACGACCGTTTCTACCTGTAGGGTAAATTTGGGCATCACCAGAGCATCTCCCACTTTGTTAGGTTTCATAGGATGGTAGTGGATTGAGAAATCATAGTCCTTGATATGATCTAACCATCTTTGATGGTGCATATTAAGGATATTCTGTGTGAATATATATATTTTAGGCTCTTATGGTTCATATATATTTCACACTTCTCTCCATAAGAATGTCGCCAAATTTTCAATGCAAAGATCACTACAGTCAACTTCAGATCATGCGTGTGATAATTATGCTCACGAACTTTCAACTTCCTTTAGGCGTATACTATCACTTTGTCATTTAATATTAGTACACAACTCACACCCTTCTTTGAAGCATCGATTTAAACCACAAAAAGTTCCCCACTTGAGGGAAACATAAGTTCTGGTGTAGTGATAAGCCTATTTTTTTTTCAAATCCTTAAATCTCTCTTCGCATTCACTTGTCCTGACAAACTTTACTCCCTTTCGAGTCAACTTGGTTAATGGGTTTGAAAATCGTGAGAAGTTTTCACAAATCATCGGTAATACCCATCTAATCCAAGGAAACTACGGATCTCTATTATAGATGTTGGTCTAGGCCAGTCCTCAATTTCCTTTGTCTTTAAAGGTTCTACAGATATCCCTTTGCTGGTTATAATATGCCCCAAGAATGACACTTCCTTCATCCAGAACTCACATTTACTACACTTTGCATATAAATTCTCCTTTCTTAAAGCCTTTAGCATAGTATTCAAATGCTCTTCATGCTCCTCCTTGATTTTGGATTAAATGAAAATATCATCTATAAAGACTATCATAAATTTGCTGAGATAATCTCTAAATACTCTATTCATCAAGTTCATAAATATTGTTGGAGCATTAGTGAGTTCAAAAGACACCACTATGAACTCATAGTGCCCATACCTTATTTGAAACATAGTTTTGGGAATATCTTCCTTCTCAACCTTTAATTGGTGATATTCTGATCGAAGGTACACCTTAGAGACATACTGGGCTCCATTTTGTTGATCGAACAAGTCGTCTACCCGTGGCAGGGGATAGTGGTTCTTTATCGTGATTTTGTTGAGTTCACAATAATCAATGTAGAGGTGCATTGACTCATTATTATTATTAACGAAGAGGACCGATACACCCCATGGTGAAACACTTAGACGCATAAAACCCTTTTTCAGATTCTCTTTTAACTGATTTTTCAATGCTTCCAACTCAACGATGGCTATTCTATAAGGAGTATTCGATATGGGCAGAGATCCAAGTATAAGTTTGATTGAGAACTCAACCTCTTCGTTAGGGAGAAGACCATACAACTCTTCAAGGAATACATCTGTATAATCCCTTACAATGGGCATGTCTTTGAGCATGATCCTCTCTTTTGTCTCAACAATTTGGGCTAGATATGCTTTCTCATAATGTTATAATATCCACGCTTGAATAAAATATTCTAGGGGAGATTCATCCTCCTCCATACAATTGTATAGAATCAGAGTATAACTTGGGATGTGAAGAGTGATCCCCCTCTCTTGATAGTTTATGCTGGCTTTATATAAGGATAACTAATCCATGCCAAATATAAGATCAAACTCCACAAAATGAAGTAATATGAGATTTTATGGAAAATTATGTCCACAAATATTGATTGGGGATGAGTTATATTCTTGGGATGCAACCATTGTTCCATTTTATGTTCTCACATATAGCTTAACCTCCATGTTTTGAGTTAGTGCTTGAATAATTCTATTAAACATACAAGATATGAAAGAATTCATAGAACCAGAATCAAATAGTATACTTTCTATTCTTGAATGAATAACTAGTGTACCTGTCACCGCATCATTGTTGGGATCCACCTCAGCAGTAGTGATAACATATGTTCTTTCTTGATCTCCAGGCATTGGAGGTTGTTGTCATTGATTGTCTCTGACAACCCTTGGCTTAGAGAATTGACTTGCATAATGCATGTGTTCCTTACAGTTGAAACACTACACCACATGTTGAGTATTGATTTGAACCTTATTTTCTTCTTCCACATTAGCGGGTTTCTTCATTTACTCATGAAAATGGTTAGCCTGATTCCCCTCTTTTCCACATTTAAAACATCTCATGGTTCCCAACAGACAGTTTCTAGGATGCTTCTTCCCACACTTTTGACAAGTGGGATGTTATGTTTTCTTTTTTTCCATTGGATTTATCTATTGTCAGCCCTAAAGAAAACTCCATTTTATGTTTTTCATCTCGAGTCCCACGAGACCACTGAGAGTCATCAATCTACATCTCAACTTTTAGGGCACAACCAACAATCTCTTCATAACTATCAAAGTCTCAAATCACCAAATACTTTCATATTCTTAGCTTTAATTCACTTAAAAGGCAGTCCACCTTACTTTTGGTGTTGATGATAATGCCAGAGGTATACCGTACATGCCTTGTGAAGTTTGCCTCATACGGCCTGATAGACTCATCTTCCTTTCGTTTCAGACTGAGGAACTCCCTCTCCATTTTAAGATGGAGAGTTCGGGAAAAATATTTATTGAAAAATATTTTCTTGAAGTCTTCCCATTCCATGGAATTAATATTATCTTTGGACTTTGTGTTCTTGATTAGTGTCCACCACTGATAAGCTTCTCCCTCAAAATGGTAAATGACTAACACAAATTTATCTTGATTTATGCATTGGAGGATAGAGAATATTTTCTCAATGGAGTTAATCCATTGTTCAGTGATGAGGGTATCAAAAGATCAACTAAAGGTAGGGGATTTTGTCACACAAAAGACTCAACTGAAACTTGATCTTTTTTAGGAGTAGGGAATTCCACACGATTCATGTTATTATTCATAATTTGTGCTAGTTGATTAAGTACTTCCATGAAGTTATCAGCTCCCACTCCCATAAGGTTAGTCATATCATTGGGAAAATCATCACATTGTTTATCATGTTGGTTGTTGGCATAGTTTATCCTACTTCCATTCATTAACTAAAAAGAAAAGAAGAAGAGGATGGGGATACCTAAACATACAAAATGGAAACTTATAAACTTAGAAGGAATAACTTAAAAATGATAAGTACATCCTAACTTATGAGTCTCTATGTATCAATCTATGTTATCCATGGCAATGTTTCCTATTAGGTTTTCTAATCTAACAATTTGTTTAAGTCCTCCATAATGGTTCATAAAGATTTTTGTGAATTTCTAAAGCACATCCCTTGAGAGTTTCAAACCAGGTGTGTAGAAATGCCCATTGTTGTGTACCAGGTGACGATTGAGTCCACATCAATGTGCCCTTTTTGGGTTTATTATCCCTAGGTACAACTATGTCAGAGTCACATCCACTTGTATTATCCAGATATAGATGTATTTTCTTGGAACCCACTCCCTCTATACTTCATTGAAATTATAGGATATTTTCCTGTACTTAGTTTTATCCTTATACTTATCCTTAGGGTTCTCACTAAATTATTTTAGTCATAATCTCCAAAAATAATTATACCTCGCTCTGATACCAACTATAGAGACCCATGCCCTTTACACATATTATTACATGATTTTAAACATAAATATCTAGTAAGTAAAACCCCAAAGATCGCGAGTTCTAGTGTATTTGGAAGACTAGGTTCATGATACATCAAAAGGAAACTAAAACATGACATCCTTATTTAGTTCTCCATAATGAGCTCATAAATCCATTTGAAGTCTTAAAACTATATAGGATAACCTAGATCATACATAAAAGAAAGAGGTGAGCTAAAAATCACAGTAAGGAAATAAACATGATAAGGAACCATAACGTGTGAGTCAAATGTATAACATGTTATCATAGAAGAGAAGAATCATGAGTAATCACATGGAATCATAACATAAATAACATAGTATCATAAGATAATGGTAACATAGGAAATGTGATAACAACATAAAACATGGTATAAACACGATTCAAGGCTAACTGCCTAGACAATATCGCATGGTGGACAGAGTCTCATAATGGATTAGGTTTACTCCATAATCTCATACATGATGTCTTATGAGACTAAATCTTTATCCAATGCATTGAAGTGTTATCTAGGTGAACCCTTTATAATATGTTCATGATTTATGTGTGCCACAAAAGGATAAAAATCATGTGGCATAAAAATAAGAAATACCCATGGAAAGAAATGAGCTGCATAATCTTGTCTCATATCATAGTCAAATGAGATTTCATAAATAATACATTTGATAAATGAACTTAAGGAATTTATTACCCTATTAAAGGAAGGGAGAATAAGCTAGTTATATATGTGATATGCATATATATAAAATTTAGAAGCATTCCATAACTTTAAAGAGAGAGGCAGTTAGTTAGAGAGAGAATGACCATAACTCGAAGAAAAAGGTGGTTTAGAGAGATCCCTTATCTAGAGACTAATTCTTCACATGAATTATTTATCTTCTTGAATAATAAACTTATGCTAATTATTTACTTGATTAAGAACCATTTTCAAATTTATTATTTCTTTTAGTTTATTTATTATCATTTTATATTCAATTACGTAATCATTTAGGTTTAAGTCGAACATTTTGATGATGTTTAGATCATATGTCCAAAATCACTTTGAAAAGTTTACTAAGGTCAAAGAGATTATTATTTAATCATATCCAAAATAATAATAATGTTATCATTTTTATACACAAATTATATCTTTAAAATCAATCATGAAAGACAGTTATGAAAAATGAACTACATTACAATCATGAAAATAGTATGCCACATGTATGCATGAGTAATGTTTCCAATTTTCAACGATCATGATGGAAATAAGGTAGGTGTTATTTTATCTTTATAGAATGATCATTATATCATAAATATCATATTATTTATTTAATTAAACTTACATATACCATCCATGTGATGCGGTAATAAAAAATGAATCATATCGCTTCGTGAGGTGGTAGTCCGCCGTATACACGAACGACGTTATCATTTTTCAATGGATGGTAAGGTAAAAAGGTATATGATATATTACTTTTTCAGAATGATTAATATGTCATGAATATTATATATAAAAATTAAATCCACCATCATGAATAGTCATAAGAGGTGATGATGGAAAACAAATTATATCAATACGCGAGGTGTTAGTCATCCATACACACGAATGATGGTTTTGTTTCCCATTTGATGGAAGAGAGGATGAATGTAGGTGTCAAAATCTCCTCCCTCTAAACATACCCCTCCTGGGATGACAATGAATAAATGGAGATAATGACCCCCAAGCCCCGCCTCTAGTAGGCCCTGGGTTGGCGACTAGCACCGAGGGTGTACAAATATCACAATATGGGAGGCATTACCCTTTACAAGGTAACAAGATCAGGAAATAGGATGTATCAACCAAAACCAACTCCATGACACAATGTAAAAGAAATCAAAAAACCACCCACATGAATGTATAAATAGAACTGATATAAAAAGTCTCCAAAGTAAGCACCCAAAAACAAAACTAAAAAAGAAACACAACAACTGTCCCAAGGTCCGAGCTAATAACATCCAACATGGTCCATGAAATCCTCCTGGAAACCTAAAAATAGTTTTATATACATAGGGTGAGCATACAGGTATACTCTGTAGGAAAACCGAAGTATCTCATGAACAAGTGGAAGGAGAATACTAATGCACCCATGAGAAAACAACAGAACTAAACATCACCTAACAGGTAGACTAACCATATCCCAACCTCACCAAGGAACGCTCATCAAATAATGCAATCCAAGTAATATAATATAAAGTAAAGCACATCGATGATAGGGTACCCCACACCACTTTCCCTCTTACACCTCAATGACATACATCCTGGTGATCCCACCTCTTCCAAATAACATTACATCACACCACATCCCTCCTGCACACACTTGGGAAATCATAACACATCCTACCCACACACACCTAGGCTATCACAACACATCCCACCCACACACACCTAGGCTATCACAACACATCACATCCCGCCCGCACACACCTGAGTTATCACAACACATCTCATCCCGAAGACACCTGGGACACATATCACATCTCATCCTGAAGACACCTTGGAAACATATCAAATTTAATCTTGAAGACACCTGAGATCACACATCACAACTCGCCTGAAGACACCTGTGCCACTTTTGCCTAGAAGAGGGAGCAGAGAAGTGCGGATGACCAACCATCCATCCTCCCACCGAGATGTTGGGAAAGACACCTCTGTGTGACTATACGGGTGTTCGACACATAGTTCTCAACGTGGGTGGGGTTTGTATAGAAATCACAAGGAAAATACAAGTATATATATATTATCAAACACTTAATACCAACCTATGAGTTCAAAAACAAACTTACCAACTCACAACACCATCACCTTTGCTACCACCTCTAAATGCATTTATTAGTATATGAAATAGTCATTTCAGAAGGTGAAGAGCCCTGATAATCTAATGCAGCTTCACATTTCCTCCACGTTTAACACCCATTCATTTTATTATTTATCATCAACCATATTTAACCACGCAACCCATCATTTAATTTTCCGTTAACAAATTTTCATCCCATTAACCAAACTAACCCTTTCCATTTCAAAAATTATCAAATATTCATTTATTCTACAACCAC
The DNA here is from genome assembly GCA_963277665.1 of Viscum album. Lineage (NCBI taxonomy): Eukaryota > Viridiplantae > Streptophyta > Magnoliopsida > Santalales > Viscaceae > Viscum > Viscum album. The sequence goes on along the minus strand of OY728132.1, from coordinate 1,291,070,681 downwards.
TCAGGCATATAGAACAACATAACCACATATCAAAAATAACATTCATCCCCAACAACCTCACCTTGACACCCCAGAACCACGACCCACAAACTATCATCTCATCACCCCAAAAACATGACTTACAAACTACATATCGCCCCACACCCCATTGCAACCACACATCACCATCCCACAAGCACGACCATACATCACAACACATCAAGAGCCATTTACAGATTTATAAAGGGGCTTTTATCACATTCTAATTTATTTTAGGGGATTTATCACACAAACCAAAATCCTAGGGAAACTATTTCATTAGACAAGTATAAGAAATTAACCAATTTCCATTTAGGGTGATATCACAACAATCACAACCAAAGTATAAAACACAACACATATATACAGCACAAGAAAAGTCCCCAAGGACCATGATTTTTAGTGGGGCATCAAGCCCGTACAATCACAATATCACAATCATGTCAAATCTGTAAAAATCATGCGAACAAAACCCTTTTTACCCTTTAATTTCAATTTAACCAATTCTTTACCTTTGATTTAGCCAGCACAACCATAATCCATAGATAAAAAAAGGAAAACCCCTCCCACATGATACACAATAAAGATAAACGAGAAATATCCCACCTCAAGGAAGCTTTCTAACTTGCTGAGCACTGCAGGGTGAAGAGGAACGCCCGCAAACCACAACTGCATCACGAGAAAACAAAGATCAACCTACACCCCAACTAAAGATCATCAAAATGCAACCTAACACAAAACCCAAACCAAAATAACATCACCATAGCGAATCCCCAAGATAAGAACAGAAGGGAACAAATGAGAACGAAAGGAGAACTCACCACATATTGAAGAAGGAAGCCCAAGGATTGATCCCTGTCAAATGGAATCTCCAAATTCAGAAGGAGAAGGTCGCTAGATTCCTATAACGAGAGAAAAGATGCTGGCCGTAGGGTTTAGAGAAAACCCAAGTGGCTGGAACCTTTAAAATTGTACAACATCAGGGAATTACATGACGTGTAATCCCCTTTCACATCAAGTAATCTTAGGATTCCGGGTTCCGCCAAAAAACACGTCTCCTTTTTATTATTTATCCCCTAAAATCTACATGTTGTGAACCATACCTGGAAAATTCGTGAGACTAACTTTCACATTGTGTAATACACTTACATGATGTGTATTTCCTGCAGTAGTCCTGCTGCACCTCCAACTTCCACAGAAAACTCCTAGAACCTCCCCTGAACACCTCCAACACTCAAAACCGGAAAAGTAACGGACCGTGAGGGCACAAACCATTACATAATATACCTCTTGAATGATTCTCTCCCTTGAGAATCAAAAAAAAAAAAAAAATCCCCAAAGAAAAAAGGGTTCGAACAAACACCCTGTGAGATACCTTTTAAGGATCTCATCATACCTTAAATGCTACCACCGACTAAACATGTCAACCCAAATGAAAAAACACACCGCACAACCACAAACCGCCTTCTCTCACACAACCAGACTGCCACATCAACACTACACAACTATCTCAACCTCCACATAGCTCAAACCAACAACTGCTATAACCAATGAACCGCACTATCCCGAAAACATGAATCAGGGAATTCCTCCCTCCATGTCAAGATACTATCCGCTTTAGGCGGCACTGACTTTCCCACATAGGTTCATTCAAATTACAGTTAATTCATCTCGATTAGGAATATGGTCCTCCACTTTTCATATGCCAGGACTTTATTACACATCAGGCCACACACATCATTAACCAAGAAAAAAAAACTCATCTCATAAAACAAAGTTAAAACATCACATCACAAAGTAGAACAGAGAAAAGAAAAACTCAAAAAAACTTTAGGTACTGAGCATGCATTTGCATCTCTTGCTCTTCAAGTACTCTCCTCTAGGACACCATGCCTCCACAAAACATGAACCAAAGAAATGGTTCGTCAATGCATCTTCTTCTCTTGGTGATCCCAGATATCTACTGGCTACTACACAAATGTCGCTTCATCCATGATATCCAACTGTCCCTAGTCAATGACATGAGAGTCATCATGAAGATACTGACGAAGCTGAGAGACACAAAAGACATAGTGGATCCTATCCAACCACTGTGGTAATGCCAACCGGTATGCCACATTTGCAACACACCCAACACCTAAAAGGGCCCAACAAACCTAGGAGAAATCTTACTCCCTTTGTCAAACCTCCGCTGCCCACGCCGAGGGGAAACCTTCAAGAACACGCGGTCCCAAACCTAGAACTCTAAGGGTCTCCTTCTGCGATCGATATAAGACTTCTGCCGGTCCTGTGCTGCTTTCATCCTCTCATGAACAAGTTGAACTTTCTCTATCATGCTCTGCACCACATCGGGACCAAGAACGACTGTCTCCCCAACCTCAGTCCAACACAACAGAGAAAGACACATTCATCCGTACAAAGCTTCAAATAGGGCCATGCTAATGGAAGAGTGATAGCTATTATTATAAGTAAACTCAACCAAGGGAAAGTGTTGTGACCATGATCCACCGAAGTCCAAGATGCACTCCCACAACATATCCTCCAATGTCTAGATAGTCCGCTCTTTTCTCCCTTCCATATGAGGGTGTAAAGTAGTGTTGAGGCGCAACTGAGTGCCAAAAGCATGCTGTGATCCCCTCTAGACTCATGAGGTAAAACACGTGTCCCTATCTGAGACAATGAATCTTGGAAATCCATTAAACCATACCACATCATCCACATACCTCTTAGACAAAGCATCCACTATGCCCGAATCCTTGATCGCTAAAAAGTGATCAAATTTCGTCAACCAATCCACGATCACCCAGATAACATCACAACTTTCCTGAGTTCTGGGTATCCCTGTGGTGAAATCCATTGATATGTCATCCCATTTTCACCTAGGAACGTACAATGGATGCAAAAAACCTCCCAGAACACGATGTTTGACCTTTAACTGCTAGAAAACTAGACATCAAGCCACAAACTTCACCATTGTTTGTTTCATTCCGGGCCACCAAAACTATTCCCTCAAGCCATGGTACATTTTGGAAACTCCTGGGTGTACCGCCAAAGGTGAGGTTTGAAACTCAAGAAGAACTCCCTTGCATATTTCCACTGAAACAAACAAACTTCCTTAAAACAACATCTTGTTTTGGCTATCCTTAGACCATCCCTCCAGAGCACCACTATAGCCAACATGATCATGAATCACCTCTACTTCTGAGTCTCCCCACTGAGTCTCCTCCACCTGCTGCATTAGAGAAGACTGCACCGTCATCTGAAACAAATAACCTCTACCACTATCCACCCTTGCTTCTAAGTGCAGGGCTTCCACCCCCCCATCACTCTCCAAGCATCCACAGATTCTCGAACAACATCCTTCTATGAATTTATGATCAAAGCATTGACCACGACATTCCCTTTTCCTAAGGTGTAGGAGATCTCAAAATCATAGTCTTTAAGGAACTCCATCCACCTCCACTATTGTAGATTTAGGTCACACTGGGAAAAGATATATCTCAAACTCTTATTATTTGAGAAGACCACAAAGTGATCCCTAATGAGGTAATGTCGACACAACTTCAGTGCAAACATAACTGCTGCTATCTCTAGATCATGGGTGGTATAGTTAAATTTGTGTGGGAATAACTGTCTATAACCATAAGAGATCACCACTTTCTGCCGCATCAGGATACACTCTAATCTTAGACGGGATGCGTCACAGAAAACCTCAAAAATTACACCCTCCTCTGGAAGCTGAAGCATGGGAGAACTGACCAAATTCTCTTTCAAGCAGCTGAATGTTGTCTGAAACTGGTCACTCCACACAAAAGATTGGTATTTCTTAGTCAAAGCTATTAATGGGGTTGCAACTTGAGAGAAATCGAGTACAAACCTCCAATAATAGCCTGCAAAACTAAGAAAACTATGAACCTTTGCCATGTTATTGGGTGATATCCAAGAAACAACCGCTTCAACCTTTGACGGGTCAACTGCCACACCCCACCAAGACACCACATTCCCAAATAATTGCACTTATCGTGTCCAAAATTTACACTTGGAGAATTTTCCATAGAACTGGTGGCACTGAAGAACCTGCAAGACATCTCGAAGATGATCAATAGGCTCTTTTTCTGACTTTGAGTAGATTAAGATATCATTGATGAACATGACGAGGAACCGGTCCAGGAACTCATGGAACATGGAGTTCATAAGTCCCCTGAACATGATTGGTGCGTTCGAAACACCGAATGACATAACTACAAACTCGAAGTGCCCATACCTGCAGCTGACGGTAGTCTTTGGGATATCGCCCTTCTTCACCCTCAACTGGTGATATCCAGACCACATATTGATCTTAAAAAACCAACCCTCCCCTCTCAGCTAGTCAAAAATATATTCTATCCTTGGAAGAGGGTAATGGTTCTTGGCCATCACCTGATTTAACCTCTGGTAGTCTATACACAACCTTAGACTACTATCCTCCTTCTTGGAGAACAACACTAGAGCACCCCATGATGACACGTTGGGATGGATAAAACCCTTCTGCATCAGACCATCCATCTGAATACTCAACTCCCGCAACTCTGAAGGTGTCATTCGATAAGGATCCATCGAAATCAAAGAAGCACTGGGCTGCAAGTCTATCCCAAACTCAACATCGCATCGAGGGGGTAACATCACAACCTCCTCAGGAAAAACATATAGGAACTCCCCAATGACCTTGGGAACCTCTACCATCCTAGCATCTATTGATTCCATAGACAAATCATCCAAGAAGGAAAGAAGGGGCTCCATACACTGACTTCCCACCTGACAACTCCGCTCACCGAAGAAAACCACACGCTGACCATACAAATCTGAAAACACGACTCTCCTCAAGAAGTAGTCGATAACAGTACCTACCGAATACAACTATTCAATGATGAGGATGACATTGTATGACTGCATCTGTAGTAATAAAATATCCCCACGAGACTGAAACGACCCCATCATCAGTTTACACCCCCAGCACACATTAAAAAAGATGGTCTAGATTCCGACTGGCATAGTCAACACCAGGGGTATGAGAAGCCTCTTTACATCTAGTCCTAGAGTACGGGTTAGAGCGGGTGAAACAAAGGAGTGCGAAGCTCCCAAATCTAAAAATGAACAAACAAGGGTAGATGATAAACTGATTGTACCTCTAACAATCACTAGTCCTTATGGAACCGCTGCCTCCATTACGTGCAATTGACCACACCCAGCTCCTCCACCTCTTTGCTGAAGACCACCTCCATGGACACACTCAGGACACAATTCATGAACATGGGGAACATCCTGCGGATAGGCTCTACTTGCTCTATCTCCCCTTGGAGGAGCATAAGCTTGCTGCCCCTGCTGCTGAAAGACATCACTGATAACTATTGCTGAGGCTGATGCTGAACCTGTCTGCCTTGGCCAAACTGAGCTCGAGCAGCCACTGGGCACTGGTCCTAAAGATGCTTGTGAATTACATAGAAGAAACACATTGTATCCAACCACATAGGAAATACACATAAAATAGAAGGTTAAAAGGGAAGTTTCTGAGGTCGAATCCCAGCTGATCGAAACCTCGAAGGTCCTGGTGCCTGAGACCTACCACTGGCAAATTTTCCCCTTGAGGAACCCTACTGGTTCCCTTCCCACAACAAACATATTCATGAGTGCATTATCTCGATCACCTATGCCTTCTTATGAACCTACAGGTATGTTGTCAATGTAAAAGGAGTTACTACATACTTGATAGAAGGACGAAGTTCCTCCTCAAGACATCTCACACAAGACTCCTCATCTAGAAAAAGATACGGGAAAAAACACAGAAGGTCCTTAAACTTGATTACCAACTCCCACACTGACATGCTCCCCTGATGAAGATAAAGAATCTCCCGCCTCTTCACTACCTTAATGGTCGATGAAAGGAACCCTACTCGAAACTCCTAAAATTCGACCCACAAAACGTCTGTCTCCCTTCGATCTCCTAGATATAACATCCACCACTGACGCACAACTCTTCGCATTTGGCTAACTACCAAAGAGACCCAGTACTCCATCGAGGATCATATTAAACTGAAAGCGATCTCAAGATCCTCTAGCCAACTCTCTGTTTCCACATCTGAAACACTTCCCTTGTACTTTTCCAAATCCTACTACTAAAAAGCACATAACATCCTCTACGATTGATCATCCACCTCAACTAGATCAACCCTAAGACGATCAAAAAGATCAGCATGCTGAACCTCAACTACCTGAGCCACACATGAATGATGAACGAAAGCCATAGATGAAAGGAAAACAAGGATTTCCTAAGCCTGAGAAGTATGAAATTTCATTAAGATTAATTTTAACTCATTTAATTCATTTTTTATTCATTTAAACTTTCCCAAAAAAATGCAATTCAAATAAGAACACAAGTCATTATGATGCATGTACCTTTCTTAGGTCTCTACCCTACAAGCAGTCCCATATCACTTGGTCGGTCAATAAGCTTAAAGTACGTGCATTGGATCATGGGGGCCCTAAAATCCCATGTCCTAATTGGCCTCTCTGGCCTATGTCACACACCAAGGTCAACTGATACTATTTCCATATCAACCCATGTATTCTTCACTGTTCCTAACTCCGAACTCCACCCTATCTCTCAAACATCACCTTTGATACCACTCTATCATGACCCCTCCCTCTAAAGACTCCCCTCCTGAAATGAAAATGAAGAAAGAGAGGGAATGACCCCCGAGTCCCGCCTTCAGTAGGCCCTAAGTTGGAGACTAGCACCAAGGGTGTACAAATATCACAATATGAGAGACATTATCCTTTATAAGGAAACAAGATCGAGAGATAATATGTATCAACCAAAACCAACTCCATGACACAATTTAAAAGAAAGAGAAAAACCATCCCACATGCATGTATAAATAGAACTAATATAAATAAAAGTCTCCAAAGTAAGTACCCAAAAACAAAACTAGAGTAGCAACACAACAACTATCCCAAGGTTTGAGCTAATAACTTCCAACACGATCCATGAAATCCTCCTAGAAACCTGAAAACAATTTTATATATGTAGGGTGAGAATACGAGTATACTTAGTAGGAAAACCAAAGTCTCTCATACACAAGTGGAAGGAGCATACTAATGCACTCATGAGAAAAAAATAGAACCAAACATCACCAAATATGTAGAATAACCATACCTCAACCTCACCAAAACACACTCACCAAACAATGCAAGACAAATAATATAATATAAAGCACATCAATGATAGGGTACCCCACACCACTTTCCTACTAATTAGCCGCTCTCACACCACAATGGTAGATGTCCTGATGCTCCCACCTCTTTCAAATAACATCACATCACACCACATCCCACCCATACACACCTGGGAAATCACAACACATACCGCCCGTACACACCTGAGCTATCACAACACATCCTTCCCACACACACCTAAGCTATCACAACACATCACATCCCACCCGCACACACTTGGGATATCACAACACATCTCATCCTGAAGACACCTGCGATACATATCACATCTAATCCCGATGAAACCTGAGAAACATATCACATATCATCCCGAAGACACCCGAGACCACACATCACAACTCACCCAAAGACACCTGGTCCACTATCACCTGGAATGGGGAGTAGGGAAGAGTGTGTGGCCAACCATCCATCCTCCCACCAGGATGTTGGGAAAGACACCACCTGCGTGACTATGTGGGTGTTCGACACATAGTGCTCAATGTGGGTGATGTTCATATAGAAATCAAAATGAAAATACAAGTATATATATAGTATCAAACACTAAATCCCAATCTATGGGTTCTCAAACAAACTAACAAACTCACAACACTGTCACCTTTGTTGCCACCTCTAAATGCATTTATTAGTATCCGCAACATTCATTTCAGAAGGAGAAGAGCCTTGATAATTTAATACGGCTTCACATTTCCTCCATGTTTAACACCCATTTATTTTATTATTTAGAATCAACCACATTTAACCACACAACCCATCATTTAATTTTCCATTAACAAATTTCCAACCCATTAACCAAACCAACTTATGCCATTTCAAACATTATTAAACATTCATTTATTCCATTACCACTCGGGAATCTAACACAACATAACAACATATCACAAGAAACTTGTCATCCCCAACAACCTCACATTACCACCCCAAAAGAACGATCCATAAACTATCACCTCATCGCCCAAATGCACGCCCCAAAAACCACATATTTCCCCATATCTCATTGCAATCACACATCACCATCCCACAAGCACGACCACACATCACAACACATCAAGATCCATTTACATATTTATAAAAGATATTTTATCACATTCCACTTTATTTTAGAGGTGTTATCACACAAACCAAAATCCCAGGGAAACCATTTCATTAGCCAAGTTTAAGTAATTAACCAATTTCCATTTAGGGTGATATCACAACAATCACAACCAAAACAACAAACAAAACACATATATCCAATGCAATCAAAGCCCCCAATGATCAAAATTTTTAGTGGGGCATCAAGCCCATACAATCACAATATCACAATCATATCAAATCTGTAAAAATCACACAAACAAACCCTTTTTTACCCTTCAATTTTAATTTAACCAATTCTTTACCTTTGATTTAGCTGAAATAACAATAATCCATCGATAAAAAAATCAAACCCCCGCATGATACACAATAAAGTGAAATGAGAGAAATCCTGCCTCAAGAAATCCTTTTAACTTTCTACGCACCACATGATGAAGAGGAACACCCACAAACCACAACCACACCATGAGAAAACAAAGATCAACCTACATCGCAACCAAAAATCATCAAAATGAAACCCAACACACACCCCAAACCAAAACAACATTGCCACAATAAATCCCCAAGAGAAGAACATAAGTGAATGAATGAGAACAAAAGGATAACTCACCATAGATTGAAGATGGAAGCCCAATGATTGATACCCATCGAAAGGAATATCCAAATGAAAAAGGAGAAGGTCACAAGATGCCTAAAGTTATAGAAAAGACACTGGTCGTAGGGTTTGGAGAAAACCTGAGCGACTAAAACCTTTAAAACTATAAAATGTTGGGGAATTACACGACGTGTAATCCCCTTTCACATCGTGTAATCCTGGGATTCCAGGTTCCACTGAAAAACACGCTGCCTTCTTATTATTTAACCCCAAAAATCTACATGTAGTGAACAATCACTGGAAAATATGTGAGACCAACTTTCATGTCGTGTAATATGCTTGCACGATGTGTATTTTCTGCAGCATTTCTGGCGCACCTCCATCTTCCACCAAAAACTCCCGGAACCTCCCCCAAACACCTCCAACACTCAAACCGGAAAAGTAACGGACCAAGAGGGCATGAACTGTTATAATAGGTTATTCCACTAACATAATAATATCTCATTATATGGTTGATACTTATGTTATTATATTATCATAGTTGAATAATATTTGAAGGAATTGGAAGAAGAAATAAAATAAAGATGCTCGGTTAAGAATGATACCTCTTCTTCAGACCACCTCTTTAGGATTATACCTAAAGCCTCACTAGATTTGATTTATGATCAAAACAAGGACTCTAGGAAATGGGGAATAAATTAAGAAATGTATTTGAGAAGAGATTTACTGAACCAAAAGGCTTTTGAAGTGTATAGAGGGGGGGGGGGGTCCCTTTTATAAGTGGGGGAGATGACACACTTGGAATTTTTGAAAAGAAAAAGTTATACCCACATTTTACACATGAAATAAGGCTCCAAAATGGCCCATTGTCAAATATTAGATGAAATAAATTTGAAATATGACCAGAAAATAGGAGTTAGACAAGTTTTTAGGCCATTTTAACACTTATATTTTTAGTTTAACCCCCTTTAAACCTATTTTAACCATAACTGCAGTAATTAATTTTTACTGTTTTACTATTAATTATGAAAAAAAATTATATTGACCTTGTTATATAATATTAATTAGGATGATTACAAATATTAAATCCATTATACAAATTCAATTCATAGAAGTGGTGGAATTTAATTTAAAATTAAACTCGCTGACATGATGGAAAAACAGTTTTCCAAAGAAACAATTTTCATAAGTATAAAAAGTTTTTATATCAAAATTCAACATGAAATTGAATGTAATTACCTAAATTGGATTAATCATAACATAATTGAACTAATTTTATTTTTAGACCATTTTAAAACAAAATATAACTTTGTAAATGATTTAAATGAAAATACATTTTTCAATAAAAACTATTATTTTTCACTATTCATTAAAAAAATAAACTTTTTAGAAAAATTTCAAAATTAATCCAAAGATAATTTTGAAATTTTCATTCAAAAAATTAATCTAATTTTTAAAAATAAATTTTCTAAGATTTTTGAAATTTAATTTTATTATTTTTTCACAAAAATCAATAAAAATCATTTTTCTGAGAAAAAAATATTTTCAAAGCTTATAAATAATTTTACCAAAAATTAAGTACTTATTTATCAATATTATTATTTATCCTTCATACTTAATTTTAATTTTTTTTATTCCTATTCATACCACTAATTTTAATGGGCATGTTATAACAATCATGTTTAAATAATAATATTAATAATATATTGAGGTTTGTTAAAACTCGATATTACATCTCGCATATGCTATCGAACATATATTAAAAAAACTTAGGGATTACAATACTCGATGACACTAGATAATGGATTTTCATTCCTTGTATCCCCTAATTCGATTAACATGCATGACATTGTGACTTGTTATGGTTTCCTTTTATTTCATTGTTGTTGTGGTGCCATGATGGTTTATTTTATTATTCATGCACATTAGTTTGTTTTATAAAATGGATTTCAAAGTATTTTGAAAATAGATTTCTAAAAATGGATTTAAAATGGATGTCTCATAAATAAATAATGGGTTAAAGTAAAGTTTTAAAATTGATTGTTTTCATTTAATGAAAGAGGAAGAAGTTTATAAAATGATTTTGGGTGTGATGTTTTGTTTTTTTCTACACATATGAATGAAAAATCTATTTTCTAATAATATTTCAAACTAGAATAATTGAAATGTATATTTAAAGGACTTGCATAAACTTATTGGTTGGATCCAACTGTTTTTCTAGTAGATTTTCACAAATAGCTCAATGGGGGGGGGGGTATGTTGAGTTCTTAAAATTTTTACCCCCCAAAAAATATTACTCTTAAAATCTATTCAAACCCATAGCACTATAATCAATCAGATATATAGTGGAAATAAAGAAAAGATAGAGTAGGAAACATGAGATTTATAGTGGTTCAATCAATAGAAAACACCTCTAATCCATTCCACAAACACCCTGCTACAGAAATCAGTAAGAGCAATGAAGCAATAGATGATTCAAAGAAGAGTAAAAGGGAAAAACAAAAGAGTGAGAATGAGATATTGGGACATAGAGATTTACATGGTTCAAGAATAATCCCTACATCCATGGAGAGGCATATTTTCACTAGTTTTGGGATCACAAAATAAAGAGAGATATCAAAGTTTCACACACAGAAACCCTAGCCCAAAATGGGATAATAAAGAAGATGGATTACTATTCCATTAATCGCATATAAAGTCAATACAAATATATTGAATGGTGGCTGAAAGTCCGCATTGCTACAGTGCCGCGACCACCCAATTTCAAGATGCTATAGTGGTTGGTGGCTGGAAGTTCATAGAGCAACAGTATCACGATCTCCAAAGTCTGAGCTACTACAGTAGTCATGCCAAAGTTCACACTCCTACAATGCCCGGTTGGTGTCTCCCATTCAGCTATGCTACAGTCACTCAGGGTTTCTATAGTGCCCCAAAATTTTGTCTGGGGACCTTCAGCCCTCGAACCCCCTGAGTAGGGGTGCATTCCCCCTACAACCCCAACAAGATCACCATGAAGTTCAACCCATGAAGTTGCGGTTTGGGTGTAGTATAGGCCACAAAAATTTGGTCCAATATCATTCAAAATGGATCAGACTACACCAATCCAACACACCCAAAGTGAGTTTGGTGATTTTCAGTAAGATGATCCTTTTCCTAATGATCTCGATAGTTGAGTGAAAGTAACTACAAATTTTTACAAAGGTGTCAAGAATGTTCACCAAGATCTCTTTTTACAATACATTTCAAGTCTTTCACATAACACTTAGTACAAGAACTCACTTACAACAACAAAAGAAGTGATGAAGAAAAGTTTTCAGGTTCTACTGAAAGTTACAAGTAGAAACTGAAATCTGATGAAGAACTCTTCTAGATAATGAGTAAGGATTCAATGAGTAGCTTTGGAATATCTCTTAGACTATAGTGTATGTATTCTTTAAAGAATATATGTAGTAAAATTATTATTCTCCACAAAATAATAGAATAACTTGAATGAGTAGGAAAACATAGTAGGTCACAAGAGATAATAACTAATTGCTTGAGTGTATTTTAAAGTATATATCCTTCTTGAAAAACTATGAATGTATATTTTATATTCCCTTTATAAAACCATAGGTTCTTTACTTTCACATTTTTCACATTTCTTTTTATCATATATCCATCATGAATAATCCTATATTTAGAAAATATGTCTGGTATGTTCCACCCTTAACATTCTTCACAATAATTGATATTTCTCAAGGCTTTGGATCTTCTAGGTTGCCTAGAAATTTGTTTCTTGATTTAGCAAAGTCTAAATATTTTGATACTATTGGTAATAAATCACAATAATTTTTTTTCTAAAAAGCTACCATGGTCGACACTTTGAGATGGAAATATTTTAAAAGTCACACCACTTCACAGGTCTTTATTACATAAGGGTAACTATGAAGACCCGCACAAGGGTACCATCAAGTTCTTAAACTTGAATAAGGGTCAAGATGTGTTTCAAAGGCTCATATCGGGGTTACTTTGGAATTATGTAATGGTAGTCATGTGCCTCATAAGCTATGTAAGGGTAGACAAGTAGCACTACATCAAGGTCCCACTGTGGACGCAACTCTATGTAAGGGTTCTGATCATAGGACTTCATTTCAAAGGACTTTCTAGATTTTCATAGGACTTCATCAATTTTATAAGACTTCCCCAGATTCTCATAGGACTTCACTATCTTTGTAAGGAATCTATGATTTTTTAAGACTTTATCAGATTCTCATAAGGGTTTAACATGGATCCATATGACTTCTTGATTTTTATAAAATTGAGTATATGACTTCCAGACTTAGTGAAATTTCCAAAACTGGAATTTTGTAAGACTTTCAAACTTAAAAAAATTTCTTCAAAATTGGTATTCCATAATTCTTCCATACTTGATGAAATTTCTTCAAAAATAATAGAAATAACTTATAGAACAAAGATTAGAAATTTATAAAATTACTATGTACACTTCAAGACAAAACCATTAGTAATAAAAATGAGGGTTTTTGTGAGAATCAAAACTTATTATTAAATGAGATATGTCAGAACAACATTAGCGTGTCTAACAATCTTCTCCTTTTTGATGATAAAAAAACCCATAAAACTTTAAACACAAAATTTTACAGAATTTAATACCAGAGAATTTGTAGTCAATTAAAAGTGAATATTTGAATAACTAATGAAGCATATTTAAATAAATAGTAATATAGTAATGTAGATAAAATTTTGTGTCAACTTAGATATTATCCCCATTTTGTGATATCAAAAATTATGATATGAGATTAAAATAAAAAAATTCAATATAGCATACTATAATTAATAGACTCTAAGAATATAAACACTAAGATGAATATGATTTGGCATTGACTTGTGTGAACTGATGAAAAGTAGAAATTTAGTAAGAAATCAAAAATTCACAAATTAGTAAAACATTAAAAGGAAAACAGATAATTAGAAGTTAACAATCAAAGTAATAAACTATAAAACCATTGAATTTCATTGAATAAATAACAGAATTATAATGAAAAAAATGTAAAATAGCTAAAAATCAAAATAGATCAATTATTAGGCACTAGAATGAGAATTGGCTGAGGGTTTTGGTGGGGATATTATAGAGAGTGTATTGAGAGGTTTAAATGGACAATGTGCATCTTTTGAAGAAGGCCTTGAAGTATCTAGAGATTCTCAGTACTAGTAGAGAGACTGAAGGGTTGACCTGAGTAACCACCAAAAACTTTCCTTTGGATGAGTCTTGTTAAACTTTAGGATCATCAAGGAGAGGCTCATATGATAAATGTATAGAATTTAAAACCACTAGTTTTTCAAGGCTCTTCTTAATCTTATTTTTTATTATTAGCCAAAAACATTAAATTTTCATTCGAGGTTAATTATTTTTCCTTGAACAAATATCCTTACTCTCATCTTTTACATCCTTAACTTTAGGGATTATGTCCCTTGTAAACTAATGAAGAATGTCCAAGTATAAAACATCACATTGCAGTGATTTAATCCTCTCATTCACCATATTCAAATATGATGAAACAATTACCAAATGTTCTTTAAAAAATGTTAATTTTGACAAGTTATAGGATGAAAGGATTTCCAAAGCAGATGGAATCCTTTTAATTAATTTTAATTGATTAAAGAAAATATTATTTAGAATATCATTTTTTTGAAATCCTCTCTAATAGCCTCAATTTTTATCAAAATCGAAGATGAAATATCATACTATACCATAGGCATATTCCTTAGAATTTTTGATTGATCTGTTATCATATCTTTCATCTCATCCACCATAGACTTAGAAATTGAGTTTTCCTTCAATTCCTTTAGTTGTCCCATTAAAAATTCAATTTCCTACAAAGCTATAAGAAACTACCTATTTGAATAGGTTAGAGAGTTTTTAACAACTTACTCCATAAATCCATCATCTCCTTCATTCTATTGAAATCAGCCCTGGAGACTAAATTCACCTTTAAGCTTTTCAATTCATCCTTTGAGGTATTTAGCTCATCCTTAAGCCCATCTATATCACTTTTCATAGTTTCAAACTCATTAAAAACTCCAAATGAAAATGTATGAACATGATCTTCAAAAGAAGATTGAGACTCATCCTTATTCACTAAGGGTACAACTACTTCTCTTTCACTATCAAGAGAAGGATGATTTTCAGTTACACTAGATTATGAATTCTCAGCTTCATGAGGTGAATTGCTCCTCTTAGATAATACCTAATTAAATATTCTTACTAGATAAACTTCAATACTCTTAGTTATTGAGTCATTAATATCCTCATAAATTTCAATAAGATCGGTCCTGATCTCCTGATGAGACTCTTCAACCCGTACTTCTTCATCAACCAACCTCTTCTCACCACCAAACTCTCCTCTAGTTTAAACTTTAGAAACTTAAGGCTCAATAGGAGCTTCAACTGCAACTTCAACACCCTTATTTACCAAATCACCTCTTTCCACAACTTTAGTTCTATGAACATCTATAGAAACTTTTGATCCACTGACTTCAAATTCTCTAGCATTATCCATAACAATCTCCCTTTCAATAGGATATGCATTCTGAGGATTAGTTTATCCAGATTTCTCCCCCTCAGAATGATTAGGAACTCCTTATACTCTAATATATGACTCAACATATTTCTCACATTTTTCTTAATAAATAGGTTATTTTGAGATTCACTTCAATCCAAAACTATTCTAGTCAGCGTATCTAATGATAATGTGTGATGTTTTTTATATTTAACACCCGTGGGTTTAAAAATGTCTATATCTTTATTATCAAATAGAAAATTCATCAACCCCCATAAGGATAGAAGGTGATATTTTTATTCCTTTGACCACAATGATACATGAACCTAACCATGTATTTATAAAAGTGAACATTTTCCTCCTTAATAATTAGAAACATCAAATACATATCTTGAAATAACACCTTCTTGAATTATCCTATTCTTTTAGATATTCCAGTCAGAATAAACTTCACCATATTTCTCCACCCAGGCTCTGAATCTTTGACAACTATCTTTTTGATAGATCTCATTCCAAATATATGGAACATAATTTCCTCATAGTTGAAAAACACATCCCTAACTAATTTTGGATTAAAGAAAAACTTTTCTTCATGTGGGCGTTGTAATGACTCTAGTTTTTATGGATTTTTCCTTTGAATATTTATATGCATATATCTAGATTTATCCTTAGAGTCAGCGTAATGTTTGGGTGTCTTGGGACCTCATAAATAATATATTAAAAGTATTAATATATTTTAATGCATGCACACACATTGTTTTAGTGTTTTTATAGTTTTACTATTACTCGAGACATTAGATGGGAAATATGAGACCATGGTTTATTTTAGAGTGTAGGGTTTACCCTAGGTGTGACCTAAGGTTGGTCGAAATCAGACGTTCTGAGGGAAATAGTCATTGGCAGATACATTTAATTAGAATAAATAATTAAATTATTTATTTTATTTTAAATTCCCATGACCTAAATTTTTATTTAAATAGCCTATTATAAAAAATCGACAAGATTATCTGCATAACTCTGGGAGGATTTAGGAGGAAGATTGGATATTATTCATTGGTGAATCAGAATTGGAAGATGATAGATGATCAGATCAAGGTGGATCAAGAGGAAGCGAACGTAGATGGTTATCTTCATCACTAGTGAATGATTTATTCCCCAAAAATTGATCCTAAATCGAGATAGGGATCATTATTTGTGGGTTTATGGCCTTTCCAATTTCATAAGAATTGATTTTTAATTATCTACTTCATGATTGGTGATATTTGTTCTTCAAATGAGCCTTGCCACAATTTGGTATTATTGATTCGATAAAATCTTTATTGCACCTGCTATCACCCATGGAAATCCTGTTTATATGATCATTGACCAAGAACACTTGTCCAATGATGGACTCACCTTGTTTATGTTCATTTTTCTCCACTGTTATTCATTTTTTTCATTGGCCCATAGGGTCGTGACTCGACATTATCGGGGCGGGTTTGAGAACGATCAAACTCCTAGATTCATGGAGGATACACAAATTCATGGGATGATGATTTACGAATGGATCAAGATTCGTGGTGGGATGCGGTGATGACTCTGTGGATCTAGGATTTGGAGCGATGATAGGAAGTGATGTGAGGCACTATAGGTTTCATGTGGATAACAATATTTCAATTTCTAGGCACTAGAGGACCAAAATCTATAGATGGAGATCACCCCCCATTGATTTCGATGGTCAAATGGTAATATTTGTGGCGTAGAAGGTGGATATGGGATCTTTATAGAGGAACACATGATTCTGTAGACTTCTTGACTACATGTTGTGTACCTCGGAGGAACACACGCAGTGTAGTCTGGGTCCTCGCGATGGCTAGGGTTTTAGATGAGTTAAGGATCACACACTGTGTGACCGGCCTTACAAGCCATGTGACCCTACCCTGATGTCTAAGTCATGTGCCATCTGTACATTCCTAGGACCTCATGCGGGAGGACACTCCATGTACTCTAGGATTACATAGGATCAGGTGCAACCAGGTATATGTCAAGGTACATGGGAATGACCCAAAGTACATGGGCATGACTATGAGTTCATGGGCATGACATGATACTTGGACATGACCAGGCACATGGGCATGACCAGTGTACACATGCATAGGTTGAGGTACAGAGGCACAAGCCATACATACATGGACAATCCCTAGGTAGCGAGAACACACCATGTACCACCTATACATGCTGTATATACCCACATGCATAGCTCGGCTATGTGAAGGAAAGGAAATGGCCAGGTGACTAGGCGTAGTCACATTCCATGAGACCCCTGATACATGCCTTGTACTTTTCTCAGGAGTTTCCACCTTGCATATCTCCTTCTTATGGACTCATATTTTGGATCTCAAATAGGATATCCTGAGCAGTTTTCTACATAGAATGTGATAGTATCCTTTATAGTGGCTTTTGAGATATGATGTGAGGTGTTGAGAGCGTGACACTTCTTCAGGAGATGCTTGATCGATAATGGTGATCAGGCCGAATCATTTGAGAGATGCGAGGATTGGAAATCCCCTATCACACCAGGGAGTGGGTCCCCCATATTACTCTCTATCTATTTAGTAGTACCCCCTGATTCACTAGGGTGTAAGTACTCTGTCTACTAAGTGGTACCCCCTAACGGATCAGGGTGTGGGTCCTCTACCAATTGAGTAAAACCCCCTATCATACTAGAACGCGAGTCCACCATTCACTGAGTGACACCCCTTAAAGAACCAGGGTTTGGGTCCTCTATATATTGAGTGGTACCCCTAGAATAATAAGGCATGAGTATTCTATTGGATACTATTCCACCTCGGTCTTTGGAGTAGTAGCGAGGCACATGTCCTCCACATGGATTTCTCAGACAGACACACAAGATGTTGGGAATTGGTGATGAACCTTTGGAGTTGTAGGAATACTCATCATCCTAAGCTTGGATTTGAGGCAAATATCCCCTTTCTATCTCATATGGGTTTCTTTATGAGCATATATACGTTGGGTTTTCTTATCCCTCTTGTTATGGGTTGACTAGACCACTTCTATTGTATCTATCTATTGCTCCCTTTGTGGTTTTCAAGGCTTCCTATTGGGTATGTATATACTCAACCCTGCATGAGATTTACCCACATGTGTCGTGTCTTATAAAGATGATAGGTAATTTGAAAATAACATTAGTGGAGCATAGTGATACTTGAGTACATTGACCGTGTTCAGTTGTCGGACTTGGAGATCAGGAGCCAGGCTCTCTCAGTTCTTTCTTTATTCCAGTTGATTGCTAGGTTGAGACTTCATTTATGGTTGGATGTGTATTTTCCCCTTTACATCTTGGTTTATATTCTCATACTCCATTGTATTCCCTAGAGTTTATTTCATACATGGTTGTACTCTAGATTTTAGTATTTATTTTATTACTCAACACTTTTTTTTGGAGATGGTTGGCTTTATGTGTATAGGTACATTAGGAAAAGACCTCCCATTTCATTTACACCTTCTCGGTGATTTTTTCTAGATCATAGCCTATTGGAGGCAGGCTTAGGGTTCTCACACTCAGCCTTCCACCGGCCAGGTAGGACCGTGTGGGTTGGGTCATGATAGAGTGGTATCAGAACAGTTCATTCCTTGGGATGGTTTTTGGAGCTTTCCCCTTCATGAGGATTGGTTGATAACTTAAGGAAACAATGTAAAAGTGTCTTGAGTGTGGCTTTCAGGTTAGATTACCCAGTGTTGGTTCGACGATCGACGTATCTATACATCAGGACTTTAACTACTTTCTTATCAACATAGCATACCAATACATTTCTTACAAAGAATAGTGGTACATGTATGATATAGGATTGATTTCTTTGATTGTACTTATTAAGACAACTCCCCATATATATTTTCATTTAACCATGGTACATCTCTATCACTTTCAAGATTCCTCTGCAAAGACAGCTAACTAGGTTACCAATACAACATCATGATGAAAATCCATTGAGTGACGAGACATCAGTTCACGGGACATCTCATGCGGTGTTTCCTTTAGGTGGGTAGGGAGCAACACCCCCACTTTTTGAGCTGTAGATAGTACCAGTAGGGCACACTGATGATGCGTGCATGCATAGCACACTTCATGAGTTCCAACATCATAGACCACTAAGGTTTTGTGGAACTATAGATCCCCAAGCAGTGAAGGATTAGATTGAGTCAGTGATCCGAGTCTCTAGGATTATGCGGACCCCAACTGATCATATGATTGAACTGAAAGCCAGTATTTTCCATGGATTAGTAGATCACTGGTGGAATCTAGCCTCAGAGACCTGTGATGAGATGAAACTCTCATAGTCAGACTTCCAACAACTATTTCATGAGGAGTATTACCCCTCGTGCTTGCGCTCAGTTTAGATCTAGGAGCTTCTTGAGATGAAATAGGGTAGTATGATGGTTGTTGAGTTTGATGTGAGGTTCACTAACCTTATGTGGTACTCCCTCGACATGGTGAGAGATGGTTACTTCTGGGCATGAACGTTTAAGCAGGATATCCACAGAAACATCTATGCTAGCGTGGTCCCCTTGCACATTCCACCTATGATGGAGTGCTAGATAGGTCTATGGTGGAAAAGAGATTCTTATTAGAGGGATTCTAGGTAGTTGGAGCTAGCAGTGGGTGTCATGGGGTTAAGTCATTTGCAATAACTAGTAGGTTTCGGTCGATAGGTTCTCAGTATATGAGACCTCCTCATGTCTGGACACAATCATGTAGAAATGCATTGTAGAGATTGTACAGAGGAATTAGTTATCCTAGAGAGGGGTGATGTTATGATTGTGACTAATGAGGTTACACAGATCATGATTTCATGACATTTTGAGATGAGGAGGGTAGGCATGCATGAGATGGAAGACCAAAATAGAGGCATCATTGTGATTAGGGATCTCCCAGGTGTGGCTAGGGAGGCCCCCAGGGAGGTGATGCTAGAAGAGGAGAAGATTTAGATCCCGATGGAGGAGATGTTGGTGGGGGATGATTCTATGAGCTACTCCCACCACCACCACCACCACCACCTGGTGAGCCACTCCAGGCTCAGGGAGTTGACGGTTGGGGCCATGAGCAGTTGCTAGCTATGGGGGGCTATGACCAGGCTGCACCTGAGATAATATGAGGTACAATATATGTTTATTATACTCTTTATCTAGTATTTATAAGCACATGTGTGATTTATTCCTTCATCTCCTTATACCGGGTGCGAGAGACATAGATTCTAGTTGAGAATTTATCCCATCATCTTTTGATATAGGTTTTGACTGGGTGCAATTATTCATTATTGCTTACATGATGGTAGTGAGAACTGACGCTCAGTGGAGAGAATTTATCATGGGACCTTCTGGTTTCCACGATAAAACCTTATGACATCATCTTGGGTATGGACTGATTGTCCATAGTTTGGGCCCATATTGATTATCACTGTAAATGAGTTAAATGCATTTAAACTGATGAGAAAAGATTATCCTTTACAGGTGAGATATATATCATGGTTGACCGAGCGGGTCTTGTGAGATGGAAGTTGAAACCCATCAACCATTAGTTAGCAAGCTTAGACTTTAGTGCAACGAGCTCTTCAAGCATTTGGATTCCTTTTGTAGTGTAAGACTATATAGACATCTTCCCTAAAGATTTTCCAAGAATACCTCTAAGGTAGTAGATGGAATTATGCATTGAATTATACCCTGAGACCATACTAATATCTTCTATGACATATCAGATGATCCATATTGAGATCTGGGAGCTAAGGGTGCAGTTGGAGGACCTTCAGGAGATGGGATTTATCAGACCTAGTGTATCCCCTTGGGAAGCTCCAATTTTGTTCTTGAAAAAGATGGATAAGAGCTTGAGGATTTGTGTTGATTATTGTCTTCTGAATCAGGTGTCAATAAGGAACAATTATCTCTTTCTAAGGATTGAAGACCTCTTCAACTAGTTTAGAGGTGCGATTTGGTTCTTGAAGATCGACTGCAGGTCCGACTACCACAATTTTAGGGTTCAAAAGGCTGATATTCTGAGGATGACATTCCAATGTTTCTACAAGTACTATGAGTTCCTAGTGATTCCATTCAGTGTGATGAGTTCCCACATAGTGTTTATGGATCCGACAAACCGAATATTCCAACAATACTAGGACCAATTTGTGGATGTCTTCATTGATGACATAATCATTTACTCTAAGTCATAAAAGGAGAATAAATTGCATATGAGGATGGTCCTAGACTTGATTTAGGAGAACCAAATTTATGGAAAACTCTCAAAGTTCTAGTTTTGGATCCATGAGGTTCAATTTTTGAGGCATTCCATCTTTGAACATGGTTTAGTTGTGGAACAGGTGAAGATTGATGCAGTGATTTCCTGGGAGCCACCCAAGAGCATGTTTGTGGTGTAGAGTTTTCTTGGCCTAGAGGGGTACTATGAGAGGTTCATGCCTGAATTCTCCAGGATATGATCCCCTTCAATAGCCTTGATGCATAATGTACAGCTGTTTATCTTGACTGAGTAGTGTTAGGGGGCCTTCGATCAGTTGAGGATGAGGTTGACTAGTGCTCTTGTGTTGAGACTACCAAAGGAGGGTGTGTAGTATGTAGTGTTTTATGATTCTTAAGGAATTGTGCTTAGCTACATGTTAATGTAGAGGTAGGAAGTTATCACATATGAGTTTAGGCAGTTGAGACCCCATGAGAAGAACTATGACTCATGACCTAAAGATGACAATAATTATCTTCACTCTAAAGATGTAGAGGCACTATCTTCTCAGTGAGCATTTTGTTGTTTACTCAGAATATCAGAGTCTTAGGTATATCTTCACACAGAGAGATATTAACCTGAGATAGAGTCATTAGTTGGAGTTCCTTTAGGAATATGACTTTGAAATAGTATATACTTATGGGAAGGATAATGTGGTGGAAGATTTCCTTAGCAAGAAGTCCTGCTCTCGCATGGAAGAGGAGGCATTTGAGTAGTTTCCTTCATTGCAGCCAACCCTATTAGAGGAGAGGGGTGTATTTTTTCTTCAGTTGATGGTAGTAACTCCTCTGCTTCTTGAGCATGTGAGAGATTCTCAGTTGGGATATATATACTATGAGGTTCTACATGACTATATATCATCAAAAGATTCACCATATGGATTCTCCGAAGGAAGGGAGCACATCATAATTTTCTAGGGATGGATGGTGGTTCTGGTCATGTTGTGAGAGGAGGTGATGAGGGAGTTTCACACTTCCCCTTTGGTTGTACATCTTAGTGTGAAAAATATGTACAAGGACCTTCAATAACAGTTTTGGTGGGATGAAATAAGGTGGAGTGTCACTGAGTTTGTCTCTTGATGTCTCACATGTCAGCAAGTGAAGGCTGAATACCAGGCTCCAATAGGTTTGATACTACCTCTTGAGACCCTAGAGTGGAAAATGGATGACATATCCATGGATTTTGTAATGGGTATTCAATAGGAAGTGAGAGGCCGCAATGCTATCTGGGTAATCATTTACCGACTTACCAAGTTGGTACACTTCCTTTCCATTATGGAACATAGTTCGATGGAGAGTCTAAGATAGTTGTACATGTGGTAGATCGTCTAAATTCATGTGGCACCCTCAATTCTTATCTCTGACCATGGTCTAATATGGGTTTATCCTGCATGGGTGAGGTCCAAGGCGGGTTGAGCCCGTGCAGGTGAAGGCTTTCCCACATGCCTGATTAATTTTTATTATTATTTTCCAATATATTCTTCTTTAAAATTTTAGTTATTTAATAAAAAATCATGATTAAACCATGAAATGTGATTTCTCACTGTAATGGTCATACTAATTCACTTTTCATTCACATGTGAATTTTAAATAGTTCAATATTTATTGTTTTAATATGGTATTATAATAATTATATTGTAATTATTAACCATATTCACATGGTGTGTCATATAACCTCTCGAAAAATGGAACCCATCTCCCTTTCACATGGTTTCAATTCTAAAAGAGTTATTATAATCATAATATTTTTTGGGCCAATTTATTATTTTTATTATTTAATTTTATTTTTTTATTTAGTAAATAGTAAAGAAACTCACATGAACCCTAATTGCCTCCTTTGAAACCATTCACTACCTGTAGAGTTTTCATTAATTCACAGGTCTAACCATTCGCATAACCACACAACCAACATCATCGTTCATATCACAACATTTATCACTCACCTACTTTGCATGACAACAGTTTACCACCACATCAGCATCACCACATGCCACCATAAACCCATTGAATAACACTCCTCAACATCCATTAAAACTTCATATATGGTCAATCCATACTTCTCCCCACAACCACCATTGATAATGAGAAAAAATAAAATATTTAAATGATTACAAATAATGTATTTGTTTAAAATATAGGCAATCCCATAGACTACTTGGGGGATTATGCGTGGCGGGTTAGGCTTGATTTTTTTTGTTTGCATTGTATGTGAGATTTTGTGGAAAAACTCGTGCTGGACCAAACTCACACAAGATTATCCCGCCCTGCCCTTCCCGTTTCACATTACTACCTGCATGAGGGAGCCTCTAATGTATTGAGACTGAGGGGACCTAGTGGTGTCTCGTTGACATACTGACCCTAAGTGGGGGACATGAGATGATAGTGAGCATCACCATGGAACCCATACTAGACCTAGGAGGATAAGGAGCTATGGATTGTGATAATGGGCATTGACATTTAGCCAGACCTTGGTTATTCATTTTATGGATGGTTCCCTCAAGGAGTATGTGATAAGGTTGGTCTATCATGTATATAGAGATAGAAACATGGTTGAGATGCCATGTTTTGGATATAGTTATGGAAAAGAGATTCCAAAGAGTTGGAGATCGGTTATTGGAGCTTCCACAGTGTTAGAGATCGATTCTAGAGTCACCATGGATTTGGGGATCGGTATATGATAGGGGTTTCCATGGATTTGGAGCTCAGATGATATGAGTTTCCATGAATTTGGAGCTTATGATAGGGATGTCGTGGGTGGAGTCCCTGGAGATGGATATGGTTATGACTGTTAAGAGTTATAACCAAATGCACATGACAACTTAGGTGGAGTCCCAGGTTGTGAGACTATGCTTATGGATTCTATGAGTTGGATATGGATGCACTAGCTTCCATGGGTCGGGACCCCGAAGTTATGAGATGTGATAGGGGATGCCATGGATTTGGATCCTAGGAGAGGAATTCCATGGGATGGGTCCCTATATTCATGAGCATTGGATAAAGATACCATGTATTTTCATCCCACATGTTACTTGGTTAGCATGATATTTGAGATGTGATTAGAGACACCCTGAAACTGGTCAAAGTAGGTATGGTTGATCGGGGTCACAAACCTAAGGATCAACATCAATTTATTTATTTTTAGAATTTTTACTTTATTTCAGCTGAGCACTTCACATGTGCATGTATTGTCATATTCTAGTTAGTACGAGATCATATTGGTGGTTCCCAATCAAGTTACATACTCACACCCTACTTTAGCTGCCATTTCACTTGGGTACTCGAGCATCTCTCACAAGGTTATTGCAGGAACAATTTAGGCTATGGGCCAGGGTTTTGTAGTCGAGGGGAATAAATTAGATGGTATCAAAAGACTGGATGAGGTTCAACTCATAGATACAGTGGATTCCTTTTGTTTTATTCATTTCATTCTGGTATGTATATGTGACTGGTCCGATGGGAGACTGTTGTATGTATGTCATAACTGCTCGAGGATTTATGCATTCCATTTATTATTAATGAATGTTTATTTATATTCTTCCATGTACTATAATAGATGTTTATTTGTGATGCGATGCTTGGTTATTTTACCTATTATTGCACACTATGATATAGGGGGGTATAGTCTACCCACAATACCACATTTGACCCCCACTGCTTGTCGAAAACCTATGGAATATGGAGAGGAATGCCTAGGGTCATGAATATTTCTAGTCTAACTACTATTCATCGAGTGAGCCAAGGTGAGATGTTAAAAAGTGATATTAGAGATTTTTTTGTTTTTTATTATGATTTTTGGATTTGGTAGATAGAGATTTAGGAATGTGTCAGAGCTTGTGATGAATATCGGGATGGTGCATCTAGAAAACCTATTCTGGTAGGAAGTCTAGATTACCAGGTATGAGATTACTATTTGGTTTTCGATGTTATAGTTATATGTAATTTTCTCTTCTAGTGATGCACATATGGTTTGGGTGTTATGATTACTTATGGATTTTTGGATCTTGGCTTGTGTAAGATGTTAGTGATTGGGTTTTGACTCTTGGCATATAGAGGAAAGAAACATATCATGCATCATATCAGACACATAGGATCTATATGTTATAGGCCTATTAGTGTGTGATTTCATTGATAATAGAATCTCAGTTGTTTTAACTGTTAAAAACTATACATCGTTTTCTTATTTAATTACTTGGTGACATTCTAGTCAACTAGGGTAACCTGTGCATAGATTCTCTTTTGATGAAAGGCCATGTGGATATAAAGTGAGACATTCAACTGTGAGGAGGATGAATCAATCCCCATGGATAGAAGGTGTAGTGACCCTGGTGGTTCGGGGTGGGCACATGGTTCCTAAGCATTAGGCACCCCATGAGGTGGTGTTATTTAGGTCCAGTTATTTAAAATGTTAGTAATAACCTATACAATGTTTTCTCAGATATATTGGAATGAAATTCTACTTAACTGAACTGTGGGTGTGTGTTTCCCATGGTACAAGTCATCTAGGACAATTCCGTTGGTAGTGATTGAGTCGACCGGTGAGACATGATCCTCTAGGGAGTTTTTTGATATGTAGATTCTTAGAGAGGATGGGTTCCCTAGCCATGGGCAGTGGTCATTGTGTATTTTTCACTGCATGTGAGACCCCTTGAGTGGTTTTTTAGCATGTTGATGTCATGGGTTTTGAGATGGGAGCATGTATGATTCCCTATGGGCTATGAACCTATGATATGTTTGATTTGTGGGCTAGGTGGTTGAACCCAGTGACCCTAACGTGTGACTTTATCGATAGGGCTAAGAAGGAGACCTAGAGGCCCTTAGTTACGACCCAAAATTTTCACAGTTAGCATTTTAAATGATTGGGGGTGACCCTTCATAAGGGATATCTCAAATTTTGTGTTTTCTTATAAATGATAAGCACAAGTAGGTGCTTCATCTTTTGAGACCAATGCATTGGAAGTGCTTGGGGTTTTTGTTGTGAGTACCTTGAGTGTTGGTGCCTTGGGTACCAAAGTGTGGTTTTAGGGGTAGGACCAGAGTGATGTTTGGCCATTTGATTTTTGGATGCGTTTTAACAGTGTGGTCCGAGCATAGGCTGATGCTCATGACTGGGAACGATGCTATGAGTTAGTGTTTGTGTGATGAATCTAGGCATAGGTAAGGTTTCCATTTTTAATGAGGAGTTCCTAGGGAGATCTTGGAGTACTGATAATGATGTGACATGGAACACAATAAGCTTTGTTTTGGAGATGCATGACTCATGAGATCATGAGTCAGGTGTTGGAATCGACAATGACCAAGTGCGGGATTAGGGCTGATGATAACTAAGGAGACACTTGTGGGCGTGGTGACCTAGAGCTTTGGTTGAAATAATTTAAGTGCCCCTATTATGAGGTCTATTATGAAAATGGATATAGTTATATGGAATGGTCGACCCGAGGGTAGACCTTGACACACATTTATGGGGATACATGGTGTTTGGGGTTGGAAATGGGTGATCATGGATCAGGCAGAGTATCATGCAGTGATTAGAAATGAATGGGTTGTGCGATGATAAGGATAAAACTATGGTGGGGAGCAGGATTTACTCTACGAGTATGTTATCCTAATGGGAGAAGGGTTGTGGAACTATAGTACCTACCATAGGATGGTCTTTTTGGAATTTTTATTCCAATGGATAAATAGACCTGATCTTGGGGTATCATGTGGGATTTGAGAGAGTTTTAGATCAAGAGTGTGTCAATACTCGTGGTGGGGCATGACGATGGAAAAGGGAAGTGGATGGTTTGACCAAGTAATGTCATTAGGAGTTGGGTGTGGAATCTATTTTGCATGCCCAGATGACTAAGAGATTCCTATAGGCTTAAAGGCACTGTGGTATGGGTTTTGGTGACACATCGGTGGATGAGATCGGGTGTTTTTGAAGAAAGTCGGCCATATGTGGGTTGAATTGCATTTTTTCATATAGTTGGTTGCATTCAAGCATGAACTACATCATAAACATCATTTGGGATATGATGAGAGTCTTTTGAGGATCAGTTGTGGCATTTCAATGAAAAGTCGGTGCACCCAGTATTGGGGCACAATCAATCGGTATTCAATCATTTTGAGTTTGAATTGAGAACTAGGAGCATCATTATCATATATAATCAGGTATGGTAAGTTGGAAACCATTATGGTCATGTCGTTGAAATGTTGGGGTTGTGTTTTGATAGAAAATTCCAATGGTGGCTCAAAATTGACTATTGCAAGCTAATATCTATGATAGAGAGCACCATAGGCCAAATGGTTAATTGGATGATGACATAAGGGTGTCTCATATTAGACGGGATTAGGTAAGCTCCATATTAGTGTTTTGATGGTGGTTACAAGTTTTGTCTTAGGTTTGGGAGGTTTAAGCACCTTATGTTCAAAGTGGCACTTTAAAAGCATGTTGGGAATTCAAGGATGAAACAAAACCATTTGAGAAGAAATTAAAGATCGAGGTTGGTCAAGAAGTTTAGTTAGATGCCCACTTATACTTTTTGTGTATAACAAGTAATAAGGCGTAGAGGTTTTAATATCCCATGTCTGGATAGGATTTTTAAATTCAATAAGAATTTGAATTTTCAATTTAGTGGATGGGTAAAATCAAGAGCCATGATTCATATCTGGGTTTTGAGACTTGGAACACCTCAAGAGAGATGTTTGGGACATGAAAGGAGGCTCAGAATTCATTATGTGGGCTCAGAGGATCCTCGAGAGAAGCCAAGTGACTGCTACAGTAGTTCCATGGGATAGCCTCTAGCAGCTACCGACTTAAAGGGTCAAAATCTTCCTTATGTCCCCTTAGGGTTTTGAGGGGGAAACCCCCTCCTTTACCACTATTGCACACGTAGAATAGGGGTGTGACACCCCCATGTAACGATATTGATCTTTTGGTGTTGTTTCCTGAAGTGGAGGCCCAATTTGAGTTTCCATGGATTTCTAGCTTGAAACATGGAAAAATTTGAGGGTTTTCCTTCTATTTATGGTTAAGGTGCATGATTAGAGGGGAACTGTGCAGCCTCCCTTCATGAGGAGCCTTATTAGTTCATTTTTAAATGTTCATAGTTTTTCAGCATGGGTTGTGCATAGTTAAGTCCAAACTCTGTAACCCCTAGGAGAAATCATGCGGGGTCATTGGTGTATTTGTGGTGTGGTTCATGACTTGAAAACGATTTTCTAAGCTGTTTAGTAAGCGTATGATAGCCTTTGTGATTTTTGGAAAATCTATTTTCACAGCTTCCACACAGTTTGAAAAACTATTTGGGGGCACCCCAGGAGGCCGTGTGAGGTTGGGGTGGTTCGGGAGCATGAAAAACTATTTTTTCTAACCATGAAACCTCTTAAGAGAATCACGTGACTTAAAATTTTTGGAAGGTAGTGGCACCCGCACGGTTGGCACATGTTTTTACTAACCACGTGGCCAAACCATGTGAGTTGTCAGGGTGTTTAAAAATTTGGGATTTATCAAATTTCACTCTATTTTGAGGGTTTTTGACCCCTAATCCCCCCACATGAGTTGGTCGAACTTTAGGTGCCTTGTAGGAGCTCAACCACCTTCCTCCATTGGATTTTTTCCTTTCAATTGATGATTTACAAGAGATTTGAGGTGAGTTCTTACTCTCTTTCCCTCTTTCTCCCTTCTTCATCTCTCCTCTTTTGGATTTGATTTCCCCTATGAACCCTAGTTATCATATGGTTCGATTTGAAGGTTCTAGGTGCTTCTAATGATATATATTTTGGTGTCTAGGGGTTGTAGACACTATTTATAATCCCGTGGGTGTGGTCTCCATTGAAGGTGACACATTTCAAGATTTTTCGGCTTGGTTTCCACTTCTTTGAGGTAGGTGTTACTATGAAGTTGTTTCATTTTATAATTCTAAGAATTATTGCACTTTATAAATTTCATTTTTATGAAACTATAACTATATAAAGTAGCCTTATTGTGATTTAAAACCATTTTTTGTGTTTTTAGCTTTCTATGAAAGGTTTTTCATGTGAAATACTTGTTTATATGTTTAAAATGGAATGTTTAAAGATGCTAATTTTTTTGATGTGCCTGCATGGATTTGAAAATGGTTTCCAGGTTGTGAAATGGGTTTTGACCATTTTTTTTGGTTTTAAATGGGTGAAAAAAATGTTTTAAAGGGAATTTGGTTTTAAAATGAGGTGTTGACCTCAAAATGGTTTGATAAAGGGGTTTTCTTGTGAATTTAAAATGGTTATTTGAAATGTGTGAGTGGTTTACCCCTTGTGAAATTCCATGGTGTCTTGTTTTAAATGGTTTTATGGGATTTGTTGGCCTTTTGGCCTTGTTTTGGTTTTCAAAGTGGAAGAACCTTGTTTAAGGGTAGATTTGAAACATTTTAAAAGAAATGGGTGATTTCATTGAATCTCTTAAAATGTTTCAAGTGGTATTTTTGTGAAAAGTGTTATGGAAATGTTGGCCCTAATCTATGTTTTGGATTTTCAAATAAGAGAGCCCTTGTGTAATGGTGAACTTGAATTTTTTTAAATTCTTGGGTGTTTTCCATCATTCTCCAAAAGGTGTTTGGAAGGTATTTTATGAAATGTGAAAGGGATTGTAATCTAATAAATGTTTTGGTGTTAAAGGCCAATTTTTCACTTTGGTTTAAAAAAGGTGGATATAAGACACCCCATTGATTTCCTCTACCTTGTTTACCCCTTGTGTGAGTTTGTGATCACTATGTGATGTTTGTGCTCCCCTTGAACGGGAATGTTCTTTTTATGCCTTGAGTGAAGTCTATATATAGAGATTTCATGCCAGGGGTGAGGGTAGATATGGTTATGCCTTGTGTGTTAGAATTTGATTTTTTGATTCTATGTCTCACTTATTTATTGGTCATGGGATTCCTGGTATTAAGTAGAAGATCTATCTTGTTCTTTTAATTGGTTCACACGCTGCTAGTTTCCCACCAGTCATGCTAGGTACAAGGTCTAGGTGGGAGTTCATCATCACTATGATGGTTATGTGTACTAGTGGGATGACAATATGGACTTAGCACATGATGATAGCTAGTTTGGGTGGTTATACCCTTATATGGTTAGATTCTTCATATGTTAGGATTTCCAGGGTAGATCCCATGATGCATTCAATTGCTTGGTTGATTAGTGATTGAGGGGACTTTGATCTAGTGATTATTTTTTATCATTTCCCCTATATTCATTATTGTAGCAGCTTTCTTGTTTGTATTTCATTGATATATTCTTATGATGTATGATACCTTCTTACTGTGTTTGACCCATATGGGTGTGGATTTTATTTCCTTTGAAAATGAGTTTTCAAAGATGTTTTTGAAAACTTTTTTTGAATTTTAAAGTCTCTTGTATATGAGTTCTTTATAAAATTCCTATATATTTCATATTTCAGGTTCTCATTTGGATCCTTCTTTGTTTGTTGCGATCAACATGGGGTGAGTTGGGTGGTGGTGCGCAACCAGAGGTTTTATTGAGTTGGTTTGAGCTCAACTCAAGTTGGTTTCTTATTATTTTATTTTTGATTAGTTTTTTTTATGTTATGCATGTCTGTGTCTCTTTCTGTTATGGATGTTGTATGTATATGAAAATGAGTTAGATCACTGTAGTTTGTTTGGACTGATTTGACTTATTTGTCAGTTTTTGATTCTTGTATTTATTTATACTTCACTATTGTATCTAGGATTTGGAAAAAATGATTCCCAAAGGAGTTACCATGATACCCATGTGATTGCCTCTAGACCATGGGGATCGGGAATTCCCTTCAGGACTTGTGATAAGATGGGTTGTGAGCCAAGTTAGATGGCAACCCAAGCTATTTCGTGACAAAATGGTATCCAAGCCTTTTGGGTTTTCCTTCAGTATGAATTTAAGATAGTTGAGATAACCTTTTTATTTTTAAATTTCTTTATATAAAGAAGATTAAGGTTTTTGGAGCTTTAGAGGTAAGGGTGGGAAGAGTCTAGCTAGCTCTTTCTCACTATGAACTTCAAACTGCCAGGGGAAGTTGGATTTTAAATTATGAATTTGAGATTGTTTTTAATTTCTTGGATGTGATTATCATTGTTTAGATCCCTTTTTATTGTTTATTTAATATTGGAGATTTCCTTTTTGGTTATAGGGTGAATCATAAGGGAACTCAGGCTACACAATTAGCTCACACAACTTGGGAAACCATGTTGTGCTTGTGTGTTCAAGTCAGCCTTTGCATGACGTGTTTCTTGGTTGAGGCCCAGTTTCCTAAACCATGGTGTTAAAGGTTTCTATAACAATATTTCTCATTGATTAGCTCGTCTAGACTCCTCTTGATTTTGGATTTCTCCAAAGGTGGTTTTCACTTTTTGGAGGTGGAATGAGGAGTGTTTTGTTTCCATTTTGGGATGTATTTTTTTATCCTTGTTTGGATGCTTGTGTAGTGCTTTGAGTTCAATTTTATTTTTAAAACCTATTTTGTAAAATTAAAAGGGTTTTGTAAAAAAATTTATTTTAAAACTTGGTTTGTAAATGGGTGGGAAGAGTGAATTCCCATGGGTTTTTGGTATGTTTTATAAATTAGTGGTTTCCCTTGTAGTATTTAAAATGTTTAAAATGGAAGTTTGTTTTTGAAACAAGTTTGAAAAGTGTTTTGGAAAAGGGAAAAAAGTTTTGATAATAATTTTTGGGATGCTTAGTTTTCAAAGTAAAATGAGATCTGGAAATAAATTTTGTGTCTTGCCTTGTTCAAGAAATGTATGTGTTCTATTGAGGTTATTTTGTTTTAAAACATGTGGCGGTTTGGCCTTTTGGTTTACACCTAGGTGGAGGGTTATTTCAATGTTCCTTGGTAAAAGGGTGATTTTCAAAATAAAATCTTATTTTTATGTGGTTGTGTTGTGCCTCTATTGAGGGATTTCTATTGTAGTTTTGATTCCTTGCTTGTGCAAGAGTTATTATAGTTTTCTCTTTGGGACATGACTCGAGGTATCTTATGTATTTTTTATTGATGTCCCTTAGAATGGTCAAAAAAATTATCTAGTTTCAATGCCAACCTAAACTCCAAGTGGAGCGGTGGACACAGAATCTTCATCGATCTTGGAAGAAGAGAGGTGGTCAGAATAAATTTAGGTGATCCTTAATTATTTTGGGACACATGAAGCTTCTCGGGTGAGAGGTGTTGAGAGCTTATTGTTTGGTTTTAGTTGAGTTGGTGGATGGGTTGGTTCCTCCTTTTTCATGTGAGGGTTCATCAAGTGGTTCTTCCCTAGGAGTGTGAAAGGGGAGAATTTTCTTGAGTTTCTTTGAGTTTTATTCCATTATGTAATTGGGTTCATCTTTATAAGTTTTGTAAGATTGGTTGTTAGAATAGGTTTCAAGTTTTATCTATTAAGGATGGGTCATGTGGTTTGTATTGGAGAACCTTTTTCCTTGACGACTGTGATCTTGGCCTTTGAAAGTCATCTTGTGTGGTTGAATTTTGTGGAAATTTTTCCATTTTGGGATGTTCCTTGTGGATGGGTTCCTTTTGAAATGTTTTTATGGATGGTTTCACTACTAGAATTTTAAGATTTAGCCACACTTATATATCCATGGTTTAAAAAAATAATGGGTAAATCATATTATATCACCATGATTTTTAAAAAATAGTGGCTTTAGCCACGGAATTTTAACCTCCCTCGTGACTTTCCTCTCTCGCTCGCCAACTCACCTCGAAACCATTCTCCTCTTCCCTGCGGACTCTTCCTCGTGGACTCTTCCTCATGGCTTTCGTTCGATTATCGTCTGACCTTCGTCTCCACCCGATGGTGCCACCCAACCTCCCACTATCCTCCTATGACGATGTGGCTACCCAACCTCTGGAAGATTCTCCTCTGATGATGCGACCACCCAAACTAGAGACAATCCTATGAAAACGATGCAACCACCCAACCTCAGGATGATCCTCCTCCAACAACATGACCACCCAACCTCCCCGTGATCCTATTCTTCCGACGCGGCTCCAGATCTGCCTCCGCCTTCGGGCCACCCTCCTCCTCAACTCACCAATGTGTAATGTTTTTTCAGTATTCACACATTCCAGGTGCCCCTTTAATTCTCACCAATGGGTGGTCCATGACTCACAACTTGTGAGTGGCCCGCGGTAGGGTGTGTTAGTGTTTGTTTTATATTTCCTCAAATAATTATTCTATTTATGTTTTTGTGGTTTCAATCATCTTTGATTTTATCTAATGCACAGAAGCATACATATGAACCAGGATGGTTCTAATTCCTCACATGCCCTGTGATTTTTTCCATGGAGAAGGGTTTTTTTGATTTCAAATCCACAGTCTCTTCAATTTTCATTGGGTAAGATTCATTTGTTTCGATTTATTGTCTTATTAATTGTCACATTTTTCTTTGATAGAGTTTATTTTTTTTCAATTACTGTATTAGGTATGATTTTTTGATTTTTTTTCCTGATTTTCATTGGGTTTGATTGTCTTATAGATTTTAAATATGCAAATTCTAGAAATCAGAAGTTATGATGATATGATTTTAAGTTGGGTTGTCTTGATTCTAGTAGTGTTAGTTTAATTCCATTTATTTTGGAT
Organism: Viscum album; assembly: GCA_963277665.1. Classification (NCBI taxonomy): domain Eukaryota; kingdom Viridiplantae; phylum Streptophyta; class Magnoliopsida; order Santalales; family Viscaceae; genus Viscum; species Viscum album. The sequence goes on along the minus strand of OY728132.1, from coordinate 1,291,036,302 downwards.
TATTCCAAATATATTTGGTTTATTTTAGTTCTATAACTTTAGGTTCTTATTTTAGTGAATAAATTTGTTTGGATTACATTGATTTAGTTAGAGCCTTGTAGATTTTATTAGGTTTTATTTAAACTAGGTTGGTTTTCTCATTTCTAGTAGTATTAGTTATATGTTCTATTTGATTTGGATCAGGTCTCTTCTATTTGGTTTAGTTTAAGTCCATATCTTTTGGTTCTTCTTAGTTTAGTGAATCAATTTGGTTTGATTAGTTTTAATAAATTAGAGTATTTGGATCAGCATGGTTTGTATTCTTGGTTGATGTTATCATTGTTGAAGGTCATTTTGGGTGTTATAATCATGTGGAATTTGATGATGGTTTATCTATTGTTGGTTCATTATTTTATTAATTCAATGATGAAAATGGAATTTTAGGTGAAATTGGGTTAAGAGCAGTGATGTTCAGTATCATTGGTATGGAATTTTTAATGAGGTGATGCATATTGGAAACTATGATTTGATTGATATAAATGGGGCTAGAATAATGGTGATAGTAACTGATGAAATAGAGCTTTAGGTGTCACATGATTTCAGCTCTCACATAGATCTCGAGACGTGTCTTATCTCCTCCCAAATCCTATGGTGCATGGCTGAACTACTTATTAAGATTAATTTTAGAATTTTAATTTTAGTTCCTGTCTGTAATTTATTTGTGGCTATTTTGGTAATCTATTGTGTTCGTTCACACTTAACCCAAAAAAGGTTTTTTATAAAAATTACAAAACAAAGAAGAGTTAGAGATATCATTCAATGAAATTAAATATTTTTTTATAGTTTAGGTTAGTTTGGTTAGGGACCCATTAGTTATTTTATATTGGTTCTATTCATATCAGTGGTGTGGAGACAGTAGTGGGGGTAGTGGGTGTGAAGGAGGGGGCAAGGGATAGGGTGGGTTTAGTGGGGTGGGGGTGCAGTGGGGTGGGGATAGTAGGGGTGAGGGGTGGGGGGTAGTGGTGGTGAAGGAGGGGTGCAAGGGGGAGGGTGGGTGAAGGAGGGTTGCAAGTTCAGTATTTGGTGCTAAGTCTCCAAATAATTCCTCAATAATAATCTCCCTAAAGAAACAAATGACATTTGGTAGGGTAGATTTAGAGTGATCAGCAGCCACAAAACTAGTTACAAGAGCTGCAACATCTGAGTCTAGAACTGTCTTGCCCAATTATAAGCTTGATCCAGCCAAACCTCATGACCATGTACAATATTAAGTAACTGAAATGCAACCTACATTCTATTGTCCTTAAATGAAAAAACCCCCTCCGTAACAGGACTGTTCAATAAAGGAGACACTTGTGAAAATTCCTTTTAATTATTCTGGTGAATCACTTCAATGATTCTTCTTCTTTCTAGCCTTCCTTCTGATCATGGATGCATTTTTCCCGGAGTGGGAATGCTCTTTCAAGGATCAGGAATGTGAATATTCAGAAATTGAGAAACATCTGATTGAAAACCTAAATCTTACAAGAGATTTAAAGACTTCAAAAAAAAGGAATTTACTTTGTGGATGCGCTTCATGGTGTTAATATCATGAAGGATGACCTCCCTAGACCTCCTTGTTTCAAGAAATTGGATGGTGGTGGTTTCTCAGTCATCGCTAATCCGGAAGCCCTTCAACAGAGAATCGATCTGTGTAAATTCTAAATTCTTAGATGTATTTTGTATTCCAAATGAGACAAACCATAGCCCAATGAAGATCTAAAATTGAGGATTTCACATTGTTGTGGAGCCAATGAATGGAAGAGGTTTCTTCCATATTCTGATGAAGAGTAAGGATGACCTCGAATCAGTGCGTAAGATTAGAAATGTTAATTTGAAGCCTGGTGCACTGAGGATTTCTGATTGACATATTAATTTTGATCCTTTCAATCAAAGGAATTCAACAGCTCAAATATAGGTTAGATTAAATAGCCTAAACTGGGTGTATTGGAACCCTATAATATTGAATGATATTTCTGCTTGTATTGGAATTCATCTAAAATTGGATCAACACACTCTTCATGGAGATCTAGGATTATATGTTAGAATCTTGGTTGATGCTGATTTTGATACCAAGCTGTCAGACTCCATCAATTTCATTGCTAATTACCATAGGTTGAAGTATAGGTAGAGTATGAATATATTCCCCGTTTTGAGATTACTGTTGAATTGTTGGACACAACATCTCTAACTGTAGAGTCATTTAGAAGCAAGTGAAGCCCCCTTACGATGTTAATAATTGGAAAGTGGTTAATAGGAGGAAGAAGGGAAAAGCTACTACCCTAAAAAAAATGATCCACCGAGAAAAGATGGACCTAGTAAATGGGTGAAAAAACAATCAAGTACATTTGATGTTAAAAACATCAATGGTAAATCTTGGGCCTCTCTTATTACTGAAGAGGAAGGAGATGACAATTTATATCATCCCACCACTAATCTATCTGTACATGGTCCTTCTAGTAGTAATATGGCTTATGATGGAGTTAAAAATAGTGGGGATGATGAAATTTTTCTTAAAATTTCCTATGATATTGTGTGACTTGTTGATTCTCATCAATCTGATCATTGTAATGTCACCCCTATTAAGCATGTTGAAGTTACAACCTCCCAGCCTGGCAATAATAATGCATGTGTTGTTTTCTAGGATGTTAGTGGTAAATCTAAAGGTTATGGATTTATAGACAAGGAATATGAGTCCATCTATATTGAATTTGATCAAGATATTACAATTCTTATTGAATCTTTTCAGGATGAGCAACTCAGAAGTATCTCTGATATGCATGAACCAATTTTTATTTCCCAAAATGGTATTGCTCAGACTATTTTATCTTTACAGGAGGTAAGTAACACCATTTGCAAGGATAATTTGGAATCTGCTAGCATAAACATGGATTCTGTAGGTCTGAGTGTTGCATACAGGCCCGGGAAAACTGCTCTGTCTACTGATAATTTGGAAACTACTAGCATAAACATGGATTCTGCAGGTCTGAGAGTTGTATACAAGTATGGGCAGACTCCTCTGTCTACTGATATTCTAAAAGAGGGACATACAATCAATCAAACTGGGGACAACAACAAGTCCAATGCATCCCATAGTGGGGGTTGTATACAGAAGAAGGTTACTCAATTTCAAAATGATCCAAAGTGTAATGAAATAGTAAGACAAATATCTACTTATTTTTTTAATCCTGGAATCAATACTGGAATTCTAATTTTGAATGGAGTTAATTCTTGTATCACTCATCAGATTAATACCAGTTTGAGTTTCACTTCTAAAGGTAATCCAAAGGGACTTTTCACTACTGTATCAGACCAAGGAAGGGAATTGGGCTATCCCAATACAAAAACATCATGCAAGGAAAGTGTTATTATAAGTAGGTATGGGAAAAAATCTGTTGCTTTTAGGAGATCAACCAGAAACAAAAACTCTGGTATTAAGAAGAAAGGGAGATCTAGATCTAAATCCATGTTTAAATGAAGATTATGTTATGGAATTTTCAGGGATAGGATAACCCTAAAATAGTTAGTTTTCTTAAAATTTTTGTTAACAAACACAAGCTTGGTCTTCTTGGTCTTTCTAAGCCTAATAGGATCTTTTCTGAGAAATTTTATGCTCTTACCAATATGTGATACCAGCTGTTTGATACTAATCAGTCCTATAATGACACAAAAAGGCTTTGAGTTTTTCACATTTTAGACTTGATGAAGTCTACCTTAGTAATTCTTCAGAGTAGATGGTTACCCTTAGTTATAATTGTTTTGGAATAAAAAAATATTGATTATTAATTTTTTCTTACAATGTTTGTTAAGAAAGAAGATCTTTATGGATGAGTATCATTGTTATGAGAAACACAATTAAGGATCCTTGGTATCCTAGTTCTTTGATAGAGAGGAATTATCTAGATCACTTAAGTGGGATGGATTTCTTATAGTGTTTTCAAAAATTCATATTCTGGTTTTCTAGACCCTACTAGAATCTAGATTTGGGTGTCCTGGTTCATCTCTAACATATTGAAGTTATATAAAATCTGAATTTTTAGTTTTTCATGAAGCATCTTATATGTGGTTAGAAAAAAATATGCACAATGAATCATTTTTAGGTAGATAGGAGTATCCAATTTCTTGGTGCCCCTCTTCTTGATCTTCTTGATTTGAATTTTAGACAAACGAAATTCTTAGGCTCTTTTTAACCTTGAATTTAGTTTTTGGTTTGTGGTTTATTTTAGACTTTGGAGGGGGTGTGCAGGGGTTTTTTTGGGGTTGTTCTGGGGTTGTGTAAGGGTGTGTGAGGGTGTGAAGGGGGTGGTGGGGGTGCAGGGGGGTGTGGAGGGTGTGTGTGCAGTGGGTGTGTGTAGGGGGTGTGCAGGGTACAGGGGTAGGGGGTGTGTGCAGGGGGTGGAGGGAGTGTGTGAAGGGGGAAGGAAGTGTGCATTAGAGGGGGGAGGGGGTGTGCTGGGTTTGTGTTGTGGTGTGTATGGGGTGTGTGCTGGGTGTGTGCAGGGGGTGTGTAGGGTACAGGGGCAGGGGCTGTGTGGGAGAGTGTGCAGGGGGTGTGCAGGGTGCAGGGGGTGGAGGGAGTGTGTGTAGGGGGAAGGAAGCGTGCATTGGAGGGGGGGAGGGGGTGTGATGGGGTTGTGCTATGGTGTGTAGGGTGTGTGTGCAGGGGGTGTGTAGGGTACAGGGACAGGGGATGTGTGGGAGAATGTGCAGGGGGTGGAGGGAGTGTGTGCAGGGGGCAGGAAGTGTGCAGTGGAGGGGGAGGGGTGTGCAGGGGTTGTGCTGGGTGTGTGATGTGTGTGCAAGGGGGAGAAGCTGGGTTCACCATGCTATGTTTTTCAAAAATGTGTTTCTAAAAAAAGATATTTTATTCCTTATGTAATATAGTGTTTTTTAACGAGAAAGTGTGCTTTTGTAAAGTCAAAGTTTTGGCATGTGTTTTTCTTTGATGAATGGGTGTTTTTGAAATTTTACTCTTTATTAATGATGATGTTATTTAGTATTGGGATATACATATCAATCTGAATATTATTTTTTCATTTTTGGTTATGGATTCATGTATCATTTATCATGAATAGTTGACACAATGATCATATATATATATATAAGAAGTTGTCATAGCTCATTTCTTTTCCCACTATTTCCTTACAGGTGGTTTCTTATGTCGCGGCTATTTTTATCCACCACCATCGAAGATAGTGAGTTCAACATCAGATTTGGGTAAGTTTTATTCTTTTTTTATTCTTTAGTCCAATTTTAATTAGGGCTTTTGTGATTTTTGGGTTCCTTATATTTTTATAGTGTGTTTTGGATCTCATTGAGTAGCATAACCTCACATGCCCGAACTCCCATGTGGACACATACATAGGGGTTAGGGCATCCTTATGTATATGAAAAGGTGCATATTCCTAGAGGATGGATGGAGTAGCTTAGAGTTGTCACTGATTAAAAGTGTCAAGTGCTGAGTGTGGCTTGACTCCTTTGAGGTAGAGTCACTCTCCAAGCCTCTTTAATTCAAGAATTTAAATTTCATTTAGCTGCCTTCTTAATTCTTCTTTTTTATATTAAATTTCAATTCTTGATCAAGTTTTAGTTAAAATAATTGTGTCGTTTGATAAAAAAGTATGGTAATAAGGTGGGTTTATCAACTTCTAAGTTATTAGGCTTTTTTCTCAACACTGGAGCACTTTTATTTGTATCTCAAAAGTGTTTTATTTTCTTTTCTCCTTATTTCTCACATTACAAACATTTATGTTGAGGAAACATGGTTTTATCTTCTTTCACATGTTTATTATTGTTTGAAAATTTCATATTCACTTGAGCAATTAGATAACTCTCAATGTTTTTTGTTTTTTTGGTTTATCCTTTTATAACTCATCAGACTATATGATCAAACATTATTTCTTATCATGTTCAACCTTCTTCATAGGTGTGGATCCATTTTTTGTTATGATATATTCTATTTGATTAGAAATTGTGTCCTCTAGTAAACTTTTATTATCGGGTGGGATAAAAACTTGTATTGAACAAAACCAAATTAAGCTGAAACTTGATCCAAACTAATTATATACCATTAACAGGAAGAATAATTGTTAATTAATAGGAATGTAATATTTGATACTATAATTTTGAAACATAGATATATTTCTCCCTTGCTTGTAGGAACATGATTTGAATCATGGGGCATTGTGGTTATTATATGTTGGGCGGTGACGTGTATAGTCATAGGATACAGGTATGTTTTAGTTTAGTTTTTATTTTATTTTCTTTATCACATTGGCCAGTTAGGCCTTTTACTTCTTTCTATGGACAAAGGGTAATTATATTCTGTGAAGGGGCAAATGGGGTTCAGATTGATTCAATCCGCCGGATTTGATCCAAGGTAAGATTATATGGTTACTACTTGTCTCTCACCTCATGTATTTGGGGATTTTAGTGTTTTGACTCCATATTATGTTTTCAGTAGGGTGTTGGATAATTTTTTTTTGGTTCGGGTAGATTTGGTTCTCCCAATCAAGGTAAGGCTTTAATGCCGTTGGTTGGTTTCTCACTGGTTATGTAACATCCTTTATGTGTTTTAATGTTCCTAATATCCTTTGTATAGTGCGTTGATCCCTGCTCGTTGGTTTCGAGTAGCCAAGTTAAGGGCGACTCGCTTGAATGTGCATAGGTAAGAAAGTATATGTATGTGGGTTCCCCCATTACGTGTATATTCAATCATGGCAGTGATTATGCACGTATGGGGCTATGTGTTCCCATGTATATATATATAAATGCATACACAGGTGAGTGGAGACTGGTATATGCATATAAGCATATGTGCAAGGATCTCCTTACACATGCTCATGGCCATGCGGGTGTGTGCATAGGGGATAGGTGTCCTTGGATGTGTGTGAAGGTGTGTATACCCAGTGGGGGAGCATCAACTTTTAGTTAGAAAGATCCAAGAGCCGAAGTGGACGGTTTGGTTCCACCTTGAGGTAGGATCCCTTAATTCAAGACTACTTTAAATTGAATTTAGCTTCTTTCTTAATTCTGCTTAATTATATTGAATTTCATATCTTGAATAAGTGTTCTTTAATATAATTGTTTCATTTGATAAATAAAGTCATGTTTTTATAATAAAACCCCTCCAACAGAGGTGAGCTGTCTGCGAAAACTCACAGTGATAGTTATGTTGATCTAGTTGCTTAAATTATTGCATTTGATTTGTGCTGAATGAGTTTTAGAATAAATGTTAAATATAATTAAATGAATTGTGTGATAAATCAATGCCATGATTTTATAATAAAACCCCTCCAACGAAGGTTCACTCTCTTCTAAACTAAAGAGTAGTGATAGTTATTTTTATCATGTTTAGATTTGGTTTGAGTCTTTCATATGCCTCTTGTTGGTGTTTGTTTTGTGTCTAGTTAGTTTTTGTTTTCTTTAAATAATATAAACTGTCTTATCATACTTGTTTAACTCAAATGACATTGCCCGAGTAGGCATATGCCTTGACCATGACACTTTTCTTTTCACGCTTTGAATATTATAAATAAAATTTCCATGTTTAGGCAAAGTGAATGAATTTGTAAATGGTTTGTGTAGGGTGTATGATTCTTTTCCGTTGTTTTGTTTCCCTTTAGACGTTGCGTAATTGTGCCGCTCGCTACAACCTTCTCTAGAGATCCCTTGTTATAGCATATTAAATAGTTGATTTGTTCTATCATCTGCCAGCGGGGCAATAGTCGGAATGTTTCCCCACCTCCTCCTGCTCCCTTCTCTCCTGGCCAGCAGATGCTGCCCCACAGATGTTGCTGGACCGGGCCAACATGCTGTGTTCACGCCGCAGTCACACCGCGGTCACGCTGTGATTTGGCCCTGCTCCAGGATGAAACCCTGCGGCTGTTCATAGTGATAGTATTCCATGAGTCTTGTGATCGATTTTGAGACTGAATAATAACAATTTCTACTGACGGGGCGACGAACGGAATGTTTCCCCACCTCCTCCCGCTCCCTTCACTCCTGGACGGAAGATGCTGCCCCGCGGATGTCGCTGGACCAGGCCAACACGCCGCGGTCACGCCGTGATTTGGCCCTTCTCAAGGACGACAACCTGCGATAGTTCGCAATGATAGTATTCCATGAGTCTTGTGATCAATGTTGAGACTGACTAATCACAATTTCTGCTGGCGGGGCGATAGCCAGAATGTTTCCCTGCCTCCTCCCACTCCCTTAGCTCCTAGCCGGAAGATGTTTCCCCGTGGATGTCGCTGGACTGGTCCAACATGCCGCGGTCACGCTGCGGTCACACCGTGGTAATGCCGTGATTTGGCCCTGCTCCAGGACAACACCCTACAACAGTTCGCAGTGATAGTATTCCATGAGTCTTGTGATCAATGTTGAGACTGAATAATCACAATTTCTGCCAGTGAGGCAATGGCCGGAATGTTGCCCCACCTCCTCCCGCTCCCTTTGCTCATGACTGGAAGATGCTACCCCACAGATGTCACTGGACCAGGCCAACATGCCGCGGTCATTCCGCGGTCACACTGCGGTCACGCCGTAGTAATGTCATGATTTGGCCCTGCTCCAGCCACATATAGCCCACACTAGACCCCTTCCACCTTTATTTCAGACCACTACCACCAGCATTCCACCCCGCAACAAGGGATGCAACAAGGGAGATTGTTGGATTGGTGTAGCCCGATCCGGTTGGGTATAATGTCATATCAAATAGACTTACCTATAGTTTGATATCTGGATGGTGGAATATCTAGAACATATGAGCCTTTTGGGCCTTGATTGCAGCAAAAAATTGGGAAAATCATAGCAGCTCTATGAAAAACCTCCATGAATGTTAGTTTTTTATTTTTCATGGAAAACCTCCATGAATGTTTTCTTTAAATGATCATCCCATATTCTATCTTGATTAATGGTATTCCACTATCAAATGGTTTATTTATGGAAAATGGAGGTCTCTAGCATCACTCTCTTATCCACAGATGCCTTCTATCCTGATTAATGGTATTCCACCATCAAATGGTTTATTTATGGAAAATGGAGGTCTCTAGAATCACTCTCTCATCCACAGATGTCTGGACCCGAGCTAAAATGCACTTTTTGTTGTCTATCCAATCATTTTCATCCTACATGCCTGTAATACATAGAAAGGGTGGTGGATGTGGGAGATATAACACCTGATTATGTATGGTCATGGAATTTAGAATGTTTCCACCTTAAACGAGAACAATCTAATAAAATCCTTATAAAACTAGATCTGCAGCATGAGTCACCAGAGACTGTATAGGGTGGGGGGGGAGGGGCAGGGGTGGGGTGTGCAGGGGGGAAGGGGGTGTGTGCATAATACTAACTGATTCTAATTCCCATGAATCATTTATGGGCTATTCAGATGTCCTCAAGTTGAAACCAAATGATGCCAATTGATATCTTCATTATTTTTTGGAATTACAACCTAAGATCTTGCACTCATCTCAATACACATGTTGAAAACATTCAAGTACATGTAGAAGGTTTTAGAAATCAGCCTTGAGATCTCAAATTTTATCAACTTATTTTCATTGATTAATTCAATTTCTCCCCCTTAATATCAGAATACTTTAGGTCATTAATAGGGATAAGAGAAATTCATACCTCATCAATGATTTTTTCAATCACTTTTCAGAAATTCCATATTTTCATGGAATAAATAAGTATTGCAACTTCTCAAGGGTCTTCTCCACTCATATACCCATCGAGGAGACACACTATCTTGAATCCATAAAGGCATGTATTTCCTTCTAATTTTCTTTGGAATACCATTTGATAAATCACTCCATCAAGGCACGGGTGGGGTGTGTGTGTGTGTGGGGGGGGGGGGGTCAGGGGTGGGGTGTGCAGGGTAGGGGGGTAGGGGTGGGGTGTGCAGGGGGGCAGGGGGTGTGTGCATGATACCAACTGATTATAACTCCAATGACTCATTTAGGGGCTGTTCCGATGTCCTCAAGTTGAAACCAAATGATTCCAATTGATATCTTAATTCTTTTTGGAATTATAACCCGAGATCTTGCACTCATATCAATACACATGTTGAAAACATTCAAGTACATGTAGCAGATTTTAGAAATCATCCTTGAGATCTCAAATTTCCTCAACTTCTTGTCATTGATTAATTCAATTTCTCCCATTTAATATCAGAATTTATTCGGTCATTAACAGGGATGAGATAAATTCATACCTCATCAATGATTTTTTCAATCAGTTTCCAAAAATTCCAAATTTCCATGGAATAAATAAGTATGGCAGCTTCTCAAGGGTCTTCTCCACTCATCTCCCCATCGAGGAGACACCCTATCTTCAATCCATCAAGGAAAATATTTCCTTCTGATGTTCTTTGTAATACCATTTGATAAATCATACCAAGATGTTTAGGGGGTAGGGGTGGCGTGTGCAGGGGGGCAGGGGTGGGGTGTGCAGGGGTGGGGGCAGGGGTGGGGTGTGCAGGGGGGCAGGGGTGTGAACATGATACCAAATGATTCTAATTCCCATGACTCATTTAGGGGATGTTCATATGTCCTCAAGTTGAAACCAAATGATTCCAATTGTTATCTTCATTCTTTTTGGAATTACAACCTGAGATCTTGCACTCATCTCAATACACATGTTGAAAACATTCAAGTACATGTAGTAGGTTTTAGAAATAAGCCTTGAGATCTAAAATTTCATCAACTTTTTGTCATTGATTAATTCAATTTTCCCCCCTTAATATCAGACTTTATTCGGTCATTAATAGGGATGAGAGAAATGCATACCTCATCAATAAATTTTTCAAGCACTTTCTAGAAATTCCAGATTTGCATGGAATAAATAAGTCTGGAAGCTTCTCAAGGGTCTTCTCCACTCATCTCCACATCAAGGAGACACACTATCTTCACTCCATAAAGGAATATCTTTCCTTATGATGTTCTTTGGAATACCATTTGATAAATCATACCAAGATGGTGACTTTTTTTTTTCTGATCTGGAATAGTTATTCCAGCTTACTTCCCTTCATTTTCTCTCCTCTTGAGAACTAGTTTCACCTTCAATTCTCTACATTGTATGGAACAATAATAACAAAAAAATAATAAATAATTAGGGATTAAGGTGGATGTCCTTGCTCATCAATGTGAGCTGTTAGTTTGAGAAAATTTTCTCAACCAGTTTGTCCTTTCCAATTTAGCTCCAAGTTTGGATGGACTCTTCATGCATGCACTTCTGGATTTTGAAACAGCCTTGGGAAACATGGATTTATTTTTAACATGATGATAACGTACATGCTACTACAGGAACATGGGAGGTTTATTCCTAGCTTGGGAAGAGGGAAGCAGCCGAGGTGGACCCTCCAACACAACTGGCAGTGAGCCCTCTCCTAGCCTCTTTAATTCAATAATTTTTTAAATTGAATTTAGCTGCCTTCTTGATTCTGCTTGTTTATATTAAATTGAAATTCTTGATCAAGTTTTAGTTAAAATAATTGTTTCGTTTGATAAAAAAGTCATTTTTTTGTAATAAAACCCCTCTAATGGAGGTGCGCTGTCTGTGAAAACTCACAGTGGTAGTTTATGCTTATATAGATTGTTTGAGATTATTGCATTTATGTTTTCCATTTTAATACTTACCCCTTCTTCTCTCATCTGAGACACCATGAGAATCTACAAAGTTTTTTTGACTCATAGGGGGGTGTGAAAGGTGGGGTGGGGGGTGGTGCAGGGAGGGGGTGGGGTTGTGGGCTACTGCAGGAGTTAGGGGGGGGGGGGTGCAAGGGGGCTATCCAAGGGGGGCATGGGGGTGCAGGGGGGCTGTCCAGGGGGTGCAAGGGATGTTTAGGGGGGTGCAAGGGGGCTGTACATGGGGGGAATGGGGGTGTAGGGGGGTGTATGGGGGGGGGGGGGTGCAAGGGGGCTGTCCAGGGGGGGCATGGGGGTGCAGGGGGGCTATCCAAGGGGGTGCAAGGGCTGTCTAGGGGGTGCAAGGGGCTATCCAAGGGGGGATGTCTAGGGGGGGTGCAATGGCTGTCCAGGGGGGTCCAAGGGGGATATCCAAGGAGGTTGTGCAAGGTGGGGTGGGGGGTGTTATGGGGGGTCTGCACGAGGGGTGGGGGGTGTGCTGGGGGGTCTGCACGAGGGGGGGGGGGCTGCAGGGAGGGGGGGGGGGGTGCAAGGGCTATCTAGGGGGTGCAAGGGGCTATCCAAGGGGGGCTGTCTAGGGGGGTGCAGGGGATATTTAGGGGGTGAAAGGGGGCTATCCAGGGAGGGTGTGTAAGGTGGGGTGGGGTGTGTGCTAGGGGATCTGCATGAGGGGGGGGGGGGCTGTAGGGAGGGGGTGGGGTGGTGGGCTACTGTAGGAGTGGGGGGGGGGGCTGTTCGGGGGGGGGGGGGTGCAAGGGGGTTGTCCAGGGGGAATGGGGTATGGGGGGGGGGGTTGTCCAGGGGGGTGCAAGGGTTGTCTGGGGGGGGGGGGGGTGAAAGGGGGTTGTCTAGGGGGGCATGGGGGTGCGGGGGGGGGGGGGGGGGGGTGTCCAGGGGGTGAAAGGGCTGTCTAGGGGAGCATGGGGGTGAAGGGGGGTGCAAGGGGGCTGGCCAGGGGTGCAGGGGGGCTGTTCTAGTGGGGAGGGGGTTTGGTTTTTTTATGAAATGTGAAGCCCTATAGCCACAGTTTTAAACCGTGGCTGTAGGCCCAAAGCCAAGGTTTTAAACCATGGTTTTAGGCCTAAATCCAAAGTTTTAAACCATGGCTAAAAATATATATCCACGGTTTTGAACCGTGGTTATAGGATTTGTGCAGTTTAATGTTCTTCCACAGTTTCAAACCATGGCTAAAACCCTATAGCTAAGGTTTCAAACTGTGGCTATAGAGCTATAGCGACAGTTCAAACCGTGGCTATAGGGATTTAGCCACAGTTTGAAATCGTGGCTATAGGTCTTTACCTATAGCCACGCCATTACCAGCCACAGTTCATTGAACCATGGCTATAACCTATATCCATGGTTTTGGGACTTATAGCCATGATTTGAAACCATGGCTATATCCTAAATTTCCAGTAGTGTTTGATTGCTGATTTATGGAATTTGTTGTTCCATTAAGGAATGTATCCCCCATCTCCTACCCTCTTTGGTGTTTTGGGTTTGGGCTATGAGGTTATTGTTTAGGAAAACCTCTCTTGGTGATAGTGGGTTGTGCATGTTATTTTGGTTGAGACTTATAGTGCTTGTTTTTTGGAATTAAGAGAGGCCTTTGAGTGTATGATTGGGTAACTAGGGTGTGTGATACACCAATTGAGTGTGTTATACTAACTAGGGTTTGATGGTAAGCCTTTTTTGGGATGCACCATGTGTGGGTGATCTAGTGTTGACCCTAGGTTATCCGTGCATATCATGGCCCAAGGCGAGTGATCTTGTCATTATTTTGAGGCTCTGTGACTGTTCTTCCTTCCATGGGGTTTGGAAGCACTTATGGTTTAGATTGTGTTTCTCTCATGGTTGCTCAGTTGTTTGAAGATGAATTCTAGGTAGTGGTTTCTTTATGCCACCATGTTAGATGAACTCTGAATGGTGGGGATACCATTTTAGAGGAATTATAAATGATGGGGAGACCATGTTAGGTCTCCCATGCTTCATAGGGATTGTTTTTAGAGGTTATTGTCTTTTTTTTTTCCTTGGATGCGTTTGGTATTTTATGGTTCATTAGTTTGATCATATTGGGGATCTCATTTTTTGGCCTCAAGGTGGAGCCATGTTGAGTAGTTCATGTGGTTAGGTCCTTTTGGAATCTTACATTTCCACTGCATCTCATTTTTATTGAGACATTTTGGGAGAATAAAGTGGTTTGGTGAGGAGTTTTTGATACTGCTGTTTCATGATGTTGATCTTTTGGTGCTCTTTAGTGAAGTGGAGGTCTGATTTGAGTTTTCATGGAGTTATGAATCATAACATGGAAAATTTTGAGGATTTTCCTTCCATTAATGGTTAAGGTAAATGGTTAGAGGGAAACTGTGCAGTCTCCCTTCACGAAGAGCCTTTTAAGTTTATTTTGAACTGCACATGGTTTGTCAGCATGGGCTGCGCACACTTAATTCCAAAATGTACAACCTTTAGAATAAACCATGAAGGATCCTTGGTGTGTCTGTGGTGCGACACATGACTTTCACATAGTTTTCTAAAACACGCAGAAAGAATTTGGTATGCTCTGTGATTTTTGGAAGATCTATTTTCATGGATTCCACATGGTTTGACAAACCATTTCGGGTACCCTAAGAGGTCGTGTAAGGATTTGGGTGGTTCTGGATTGAGGCACATAGTTTTTTCTAACCGTACGGCCTCTCAGGAGTTATCACATGGATTAAAATTTTTGGGAGTCAATGGAACTTACACGGTTGGCGCACATTTTTCTTAACTAGGTGACCAAACAATGCGAGTTTTCCAGGTGTTTAAAAATTTGGGATTTCCCAAATTTCCCACCTTTATTTTAAGGGATTTTCACCCCTCTTCTCTCCCACACGAGTCAACAAACTATTGTGATCCATGGAGGAGCTCCACCACCTTCCTCCCTTGGATTCTTTCCCTTCCTTTGATGATTTTCAAGATATTTGAGGTGAGTTCTTACTATCTTCCCCTCTTTGTTCCTTCTTCCTCTCTTCTCTTTTGGATTTGGATTCCCCCATGGACCATAGTTATCTGTGGTTTAATTTTAGGTTTTTTTGTGGTTCTAATGATAGGTATTTTGGTGTCCATGGGTTTTAGACACTGTTTCTAATCCCGTGGGCGTGGTCTCCATTGAAGGTGAAATGTTTCAGGATGTTTTTACCTGGTTTCCACTTCTTTGTGGTTGGTGTTACTATGAAACTGTTTCATTTTGGAATTCTAATAATTCTTCTACTTTCTAAATTCTATTTTTATGAAAGTATAATTATATTTTATAGCCTTATTGTGATTTTAAACCATTTCTTTATGTTTTAAGCTTAGAAAAATGGGTTTTCATTTGGAATCCTTGTTTGTGTGTTTAAAATGGAATGTTTAAAGATGTTATGTTTTTTTGATCTGACTACAAGGATTTTGAAATGGATTCTAAGTTTTTGAAATGGGTCTTGACCCAGTTTTTGATTTTAAATGGGTGAAAACAAAGTTTTTAAAGGGAATTTGGTTTTGAATTGAGGTGTTAACCTCAAAATTGTTTGATAAAGGGGTTTTCTTGTGAATTTCAAATGTGTGTGGGGTTTACCCCTTGTGAAATTCCATGGTGTCCTATTTTAAATGGTTTGATGGGATTGGTTGGCCTTTTGGCCTTATTTTGGTTTTCAAAGAGGGGGCCCCTTATCGAAGGGTATCTTTGAAACATTTTAAAAGAAATGGGCGATTTCATTGAATCTCCTAAAATGTTTCAAGTGGATTTTTTTTTGAAAAGTGTGACGGGAATGAAGGACCTTGGACATGTTTTGGATTTTAAAAGAAGATAACTCTTATATAAGGGTTAATTTGAAATATTTTAAATGATTAGGTGTTTTACATCATTTTACAAAAGGTGTTTGGAAAGTATTTTATGAAATGTGAAATGGTTTGGCATCCTAATCCTTATTTTGGTGTTAAAGGTCTATTTTAAAATTTAATTTTAAAATGGTAAATGTGAGACACCCCTTGATTACTTCTATATTGTTTAAACCTTATGTGAGTTTGTGATCACTATGTGATGTTTTTTATCCCCTTGATTGGGAATGTACTTTTTATGCCTTGAGTGCATTCTATTTATGGGGCCTTCATCACTGGGTTCTAGGGGTGAGGGTAGCTATGGTTATACCTTGTGTGTTAGACTTTTCTTGTTTGGTTCTATGTCTCACTTCCTTATTGGTCATGGGATGCTAGGTACTAAGTGGAATATCTATATTATTCCTCTAGTTGGTTTACATGCTGCTATTTTTCCACCAGTCATGTTAGGTGTAACACCCCAAGATTTTATGGTATGAATATTCTTAAATAAATTCAATTTATTTGATAGTTTATACTGCACAAACAAACCATGATATACTATTAAATATTAACATGACCATTGGAATAGTAATATAACCATTAGGAATATTAATGTGGACATTAGAATAATAAACTCACTTATAAAATTATAAATAAAATTAAAGTATCTAATAAATGAAAATATGATATATTTATATCATGGAATAAGTAAATAAATGTTTTAAAAATGATAAATTAAGTGTTGGTATTTTTTTAAGTAATAAATATTTATTTACAATTTTTTAATTAATATAATTATTTAAAATAAAATTAATAAATTATATTCATAGAATAATATTTTTTAATTATAAGATAATTTTATAAGACCTTAATTGATTTTTCAAAGTGTCATCAAATCGGTTATAATTTTAAAATCGGTATTTTTTTGAATAAATGATGATTTTAATTAAAAATTAAATTTATCATATTTAGAAAATTGTTTTCATAAAATGGATTCTATTTTGAAATCATCATGTCAAAATTTTCTAAGGGTGATTTTTTGACAATTTTCTGAAATATTTTAATTTTCCGATGAATAATAAAAATACAGTTTTCACGTAACTGGTGCAACTTAAATTACATCATTCATGATGTATTAGTGACATAATTATTTCTAGAACTTCAATTTCAGATATTATATATTTAATTTGAAAAATTATTCATTAAAATAAAATAAACTCAATTTCCAAACCTAAATAGTATTTTCAAAAACCAAAAGTCAAAAGTGATTCTTTAAAATAACATTTTTTTCCACTTTAATTTTTAAAAAACTAATGAATTATAATTATAAAGGTGTTTTAAAGTTTTAAAACAATTATATCATATTAATATATAATTTATATTTTCAAAAAATCACTATTACAAATCACACCATTGATATAATAATTTATTTTAAAAATACCTCTCTCCTCAAGTATAAATAACCCCTCTACCTTCCCTTGGAAAACCACCCATCCCACCTATTAAAAAGCCAAATATCTGGAAAGATATTCTCTCTTAATCCTCTTAGAATCCATACTCACATCCTGGAGTAATCCAACTCTAAAAATCAAAGGAGTTACAATGTCGTACAAGTGAAGCCACACTGAGGAAAGAGTAAGTCTCCATTAACTCTTCCCTTTTTTCTTCTTATCCCTCCTAATTTTCCAAATTACTTTAAAAAAATATACTTATTAAGTAATTTAACATTATATTAATGATTTTAACCTACTATAAGTATCATATATATGACATATAAATTTCTTACTCCCTTTTCCTGCTCTTTTGACAATGTCCCGTTAAATGTCAGCTAACTACCTTGGAGACATTTTTAAGACAATTCCTATAACCACCTTAATGGATGGAAAATATGAATTATATATAATATATAAATTTTTAATTACATATATTTTATTATTCTGTAACTAATTATACTAATGTATTATTTACATTTAACAAAATAGAAAAATCAAGGCAAAATAAGAAATTTTTAAGAAAAAACATGATATAAAAACACTTCAATTTCATAAAAAACAAAAAATTTAATCAAATGATTATAATTGATAATTAGTTTTTTAAATTACTATAATTAACTTCTAGATAAGTTTTTTAATAAATATAATTTTACTATTCAGGTGGCAAAAACATGACAAAATTAAGCGGGAATTAATGTAAGGGACTTAATCTCAATTTTCATTTCATTAAGACTTATCTAGTATTATATACCTAATAATTATTGTGTCATGCATACACTACCTATTTGAGACAATTTTTCATTTGATATTATATTTCTATTAAATATCCATATTTCTTGTATCATGGATATTATTATTGTCTAATTTATATACCATTTTTACATACGGTTTTTTACTTTGAATGTTGCTTTAATTAGGGAAATATTGATGAATCTGTATCCTCTACTCAATATAGATATTTTTATAATTAATATTTTTCATGAATTAAATCTATGTATGAATAATTATTTGGGCTTATAGTGATGGGTGAGGCCCATTATAGCCCCTTGATGCATCGACAGGTCTCATGAGACAAAAAATTTGGTGACAAACCCTTCACATTTGTTTCTAAGTAGAACCAGATGGGTTTCTACCGATATACTTAAACCATCTTGATGGTATAATGGTTCATGTTCCAAATACATGATATCTAATAATTAAGCCTTTTATTCATTCAGAATTCAGTCATTATCATCTAGGAGTTTTTCACTATGAAAAAAATCTATTGATGCATTTTTATTCTCAGTTTATTGATGGAATGTGTTTTACAGTTATTTACCTTTCCATAATAATTATTCCTTATGATTATGCTTCACCTATTATTGATTCATTTTTTCTACTATATATAACCCTTATGGAGCATTTGAGCTCACCCTATTTTTTTTTCCTTCCTCAGGTTATGAAGATGAATTTTTGAATAAGTGTCAAGGAAGAAGTTTATTTTCCTTTGTTATGTTCTATGTATATTTTCCAATGTAATAAGAGAACCATGTATGTATATAGTTCTTCAAGACTACTAAACTAATTGATCCTTGGTGATATGATCTCTTGTATCTATTCTATTGTAATAAAATCACCACTGACTCGGGGCTACTAGGGTCAGGGTTGTTAAAGTTGGTATTAGAGTAAGTTTAGTAGAAACCCTGGGAACTAGATGTTAAATAAACATGGGAATTATAATAAATCCTTATAGTGATTTTTTGGCTCAATACTCATGATGATTATGATCTAACTTAGTTTTTTACATTATTTAGTGATGAAGCCTAATAGAAGGAAAGGAATCAATACCTACGGATAGTGTAGGGATTTCCCTACTAAGAAAGTCAACACAGTTAGTGTTGGAGCTGAGCAGACCATGTCCATATTAGGATAACTTACATAGTTTATGATGAATAACCATACTACACCTTTATTGGATCATTTCATATAGTATAATCCCCCATATTTTAGTGGGACCATTAATCCAGTGTTAGATAAGCAGTGGATAAAATCCATTGAAAAGATATTTATAGCATTGAGATGCAATGAAAATGAATAGGTAGTAATGGAAGTATACCGTCTCAAGGGAGATTCTGATTAATGGTGGTCAATGATACAAAATACTAAGTAGGAAGATTAAATACAAGTCATGGAATGAATAAATTTTAGAGAAAAATTCTCTGAAAAATATTTTCCTTGTGAGCAACAAACTGAAATAAAGAGAAAATTCCTTAGCTTAGAGTAAAAGTAAGAAGTGAGTGTTGCAGAGTATGAATATAACTTAACAAGACTATACAGGTAGTTATAGATTAGATACATGATTCAAAAGATAGGATTGATCATTTCTTTGTAGCAGGTACTGTATCCAAAACTGTAGCAGGCATTGTTTGGCACTGTAGTAGCCGGGAATATTCCCCCATCTGGGCCTTCGGGCCACCGATTTGGTCCCCGAGTCCTTTAAGGACTTCAGGCCACCTCAAGGCCTTTAGGCCACCTAAAGTGTAGATGCAAACCAGAAAAACTACTAGGAACAAGCTTCAGAAGGGAGAGGATCAAGGAGCTTTAACCATAGCAGAAGCTAAACGGATTGCAAGAATGAGAGGGTATGGAACCTGCCATCAGGACAAGCCTATGAATGCATGATAAAGCCTAGAAAAACATCCATGCGAAGGTGGAGAGCTGATTTCACGATGAAGATGTTGGGGAAGAGAAGTTCCAAGTAGTTAGTCTGGGTTGTATGTAATGTTTGAATCCTACAAGCAATGAATTTCTCTAAGGACTATGGGTCATGTAATACTTATGACTATGGTACTTGTAAGGGTTCCACCTCATCCCTTGAAAGGTGTATTATTAAAATAAATAAAAAATGAAGGCCTTTGGGCCATTGGAGGTGGAGGTATTAAGTTCCATCAAAACAGAGAATGAATTTTCAAGATCCTATATTTTTCAATGGAAATAAAGAGAATAATAGGTATTCTAATAACCATGGAAAAGGTGAAGTATCAAAGTAGAATAGGGGAATGAATAAATTCCCATTATGTGAAAATTTTGGAAAGAAATATCTTGGAAAATTCATGAAATGCATGAGAGTTTGTTATAAGTGCAGTTAAAAGGGTCATCGAGATAATGAACGTAAGGGTAAGAAACAAATAAATGAAGTTCAATGCTTCACCTGTAATGAAATGGGTCATTATTCAAATCAACATCCCAAGATTCAAGGGAATCTACCACAGAAAAGGTCAAGGGGAGATGTCCAAGCTTATGTGATCATGATAGCTGAAGTTGAAGTACCCAATGATGTAGTGGTAGGTAAAATAATCCTATATTCATATTTAGATAATGATTTATTTGATTCTGTATCATCTCACTCTTATATCTAAGAAGTTTTCCAATAAATTTAGATATTTAACTTTTTATTTAATAAGGGATTTTTCATTCAAAACCCTAAGGGAAGTCTCATTATAACAAAAATGCATCAGGTAGTTCCCATTATGGAATATAAACATGATTTATTTTCTAACCTTATCATTATAACTATGGTATTCTTTGATATAATCCTTGGTATGGACTAGATTTCAAAATATGATGCAAAAATTTATTGTAAGAAGAAGGAAATTACGATTTGTGAGGAAGATGTAGAATTCCTTATCTTTAGAGAAGAAACTTCATCGTAAAATTATTATCTAGATCCACCCCCAATATATCTACTGAATGAAATTCTTGGGGAGTAAGAGAAAAAAATATCTAGGGATGAGGAAAGTAATCTTAAAATTGAGGATGTACCAATTGTGTAGGAATATATTGATGTATTTCTTGAAAAATTACCTGGACACCACTTAGAACATGAAGTTGAGTTTACCATTGATTTAATACCTGATGCAAGAACAATATAAAATACTATTTATATAATGAACACTATGGAATTAGTGGAGTTGAAGAAACAATTAGAGGAGTTGATTAATTATAGATTTATTCACTCTAGTGTTTCTCCATGGCGATCCCCTATTCTCTTTGTTAAGAAGAAAGATGGATCCTTGAGGATGTGCACTGACTATAAAGAAATAAATTCTATTAAAATAAATAACAAGTATATTTTTACTTTCATTAATGATTTATTTGTCCAACTTCATGGAGATCAATAATTTTCAAAGATTGACCTTCATTCTGGGTATAATCAGCTATGAGTAAATAAGGAATATATTCTGAAGACATCTTTTTGAATGAGGTATGGACATTACGAGTTCATAGTAATTCCATTTGGATTGACTAATAAAACTTCTATTTTCATGGATATAATGAAATATTCAAGGAATATCTTGATGATTTTTTTTGTATAATTCATTGAGAATATTTTGTTGTATTCTAAAAACTACGAAGAGTGTGAGAATCACTTGTAGATTATTCTTGAGACTCTTATAAGGAAAGAGTTATTTGGTAAATTTAGAAAGTGTAAAATCTGGATTCATGATTTTTTTTCTTGGCCATATTGTCTCTAAGTATGGAATCTCAGTTAATCCTGTAAAGAAAAAGGAAATCCAATAATGACCTACACCAACGAACATAACATAGGTATGTAGTTTTATTGGTTTAGCAGGTTACTATCGGTGTTTCATTTAGAATTTTTCATGATCAGCTAAGCCGTTAACCAATCTCACACGTAAAGGGGTTAAGTTTGTATAGACAAAATAATGTGAAAAATGTTTTGAATAATTGAATATAAGATTAGTCAATGCTCCAATTTTGAAATTACAATCAAGAAATGATGGGTTTGTGATATACAGTGATGCATCAAAGAAAAGAATGGGTTTTTTCCTTATGAAAAATGATAAAGTTATAACATATGAATCAAGGTAGCTTAAGACTCATGAAAAAAAACTATAAAACTCATGATCTTGAGTTATAAGCTGTAATCTTTGCTATGAAGATACAGAGACACTATCTCTATGGTGAAATATATGAGATATATATAGATCATAAGACTTTTAAATTCATCTTTACATAGAAAGAACTCAACATGAGGCAAATACGATGACTCGAGTTACTCAAATATTATGATTTCTCAATACACTACCACCTAGGAAAAGAAAATACAGTAGAAAATTAATTAATAAGGAAAGATCATGGACTTATAACCCAAATGAGGATCGTGAAATATTATATATTCATGGATTTAGTAAAGATGGATTTGAGAATTTTTTAGGAAGGAGAAACATCACTCCTCTTTAAAATGATTTCTAAACCATATTTATCAGAGAAGATAAAAAGTTCTCAATATGATGATGAGAATTTTCAAAATAAAATTAAAGCTAGTAAGGTTGGAAAATTAGAAAACATCATGTATGAGGATGGAATTCGGAAATTTGTAAAGGGGTTATGTGTTCTATCAATACCCGAGCTAAAAAGGGAACTATTAGATGATGCTCATAGCTCCAAATTCTATATACACCCTAGTAGTAATAATATGTATAGAGATCTGAAGGAACATTTTTTTTAGGATGATATGAAGTGGGAAATTACTGACTATGTGTTACGATGCCTAGTTTTTCAACAAGTGTAAGCTAAGAGACAACATCCTAGAGGAGTCATTCAACATCTAGCTATTCCTATGTGTAAGTGGGATGAAATTACTATGGAATTCATCACTGGATTACCAAAGACTCTAAGAAAGAATGATTCAGTATGGGTAATTATTGACTGAACTTCCAAATATGCACATTTACTTGCTATAAGGGAGTATTTTCTATTGGAGTGCCTTCAAAGAATCTATATTAATGAAGTTGTAAGACTTCATGGAGTACCAATTTCAATTGTGCCTGATCATGATACAAAATTTACATCAAAATTCTAGAAAAATCTTTAGAAATATTTGGATACTGAGATTCATTTGAGTATTTCTTATCACCCTCAAACAAATGGATAGTATGAAAGGAAAATCCAAACTTATAAGACATGTTAATATCATGCTCACTTTACTTTAAAGGCATGTGGGATCATTATTTACCTTTGGTGGGATTTTCTTACAATAATAGCTTATATTATAGTATTAAAATGGTGCTATATGAAGCATTATATGACAAGATATTTCAAACTAAAACTTGTTGGGATGAAGTTGGTGGGAGGAAACTTATAGGCCCATAACTTATTGAATATACAATGAAAAAGGTAAAGACTATTCAGGCTCATATTAAAGCTACTCAAAGTAGACAAAAGAGTTATGCTGAAAACTAGAGAAATGATTTGGAATTTCAAGTGGGAGAGCATGTCTTTCTGAAAGTATCTCCACAAAAGGGTGTCTTAAGGTTCAGTAAGAAAGGGAAACTAAGCCCTAGGTACACTGGAACTTTTGAAATTATAGAAATAATTGAATATGTAGCTTACCGATTAGAAATTCCTCCAAGCCTCTCCAAAGTTCATGATGTGTTCTTCATATCATTTTTAAAGAAGTACATGCCAGAACCAACACATGTACTCTCCTATGAAGAAATAGAACTTGAACCTGACTTGTCTTACTATGAAGAGCCTATTGATATTCTTGAAACAAGAGAGCACGTATTGAGAAACTAGATGACTCAATCTGTAAAAGTTATTTAGAGAAACTATAAAATGGAAGAAGTAATGTGGGATCCTGAGGATGTTATGAAGAAGAACCACCCTCATCTATTTAGAAGGAAATATTATTAAAAAATTTCATGAACATAATTTCTACATGAGGGAATAATATAACATCCCAATATTTTATGGTTTGAATCTTCTTAAATAAATTCAATTTATTCAATAGTTTATGTTGCACAAAATAATCATGATATACTATTAAATATTAACATGACCGTTGTAATAGTAATGTTACTATTAGGAATAGTAATGTGCACATTAGAATAACAACCTCACCTATAAAATTATAAATAAAATTCATGTATCTCATAAATGAAAATATAATATATTTATATCATGGAATAAGTAAATAAATGTTTTAAAAATGATAAATTAAATGATGGTATTTTTATAAGTAATAAATATTTATTTAATTTTTTAATTAATATAATGATTTAAAATAAAATTCATAAAATGGATTCATAGATTAATATTTTTCTGTATTTATAAGAAAATTTTACAAGACCTTATTTAATTTTTCAAAGTGTCATAAAATCAGTTATAATTTTAAAATAGATATCTTTCATATAATTGAAGATTCTAATTAAAATTTAAATTTACAATATTTAGATAATTATTTACATACAATGGAGTCCATTTTTTAAATTAGTATTTTGAAATTTTCCAAGGGTGATTTTCTAGTAATTTTCTGAAATACTTCAATTTTTTGATAAATAGTAAAAATACAGTTTTCACGTAATCTGTGTAACTTAAATTACATCATTAAAGATGTATTAGTGACATAATTATTTATATAACTTCAAGTTTGGATATTATATATTTAATTTGAAAAATTATTCATTAAAATACAATAAACTCAATTTCCAAACCTAAAAAGTATTTTCCAAAATGTAAAGTCAAAAGTGATTCTTTAAAATAACAAATTTTATTTTTAATAACCTAATGAATTAGAATTATAAATGTGTTTTAAAGTCTTAAAACCATTATATTATTTTAATATATGATTTATATTTTCAAAAAATCATTATTGAAAGTCTCACCTTTGATATAATATTTTATTTTAAAAATACCCCTCTCCTCAAAGTATAAATAACCCATATACCTTAACTTAGAAAACAAATCATCCCAACCATTTAAAAGAAAAATATATGACCAAATATTATCTCTTAAACCTCTTTGAATCCATAGTCACATCCTGGAGTAATCCAAATCCAAAAATCAAAGGAGTTATAGTGTCGTACAAGTGAAACCACACCGAGAAAAGAGTAAGTCTCCATTAACTATTCCCTTTTCCCTTCTAATTATTCTTTTTACCAATTAATTTAAAAAAAATATACTTATGCAGTAATTTAACATTTTATTAATGATTTTGACCTACTACATTGTCATATATATGACATATATAAATTTCATACTCCCTTTTCCATCTCTTTCGACAATGTGTTATTAAATATCAGTTAACCATCTATGGAGACATTTCTAAGAAAATTATTATAACTTTATTCATGGATGTATAGTATGAATTATATATAATATATAAATATTTAATTAAATTTGTTCTATTATTTTTTAATTAATTATAATAATGTATTATTTACATTTAAAAAAATAGAAAAATCGAGGAAAAATGTGATTTTTTTAAGAAAAACATGATATCAAAATGCTTCAATTTCATAAAAAAAATTAAGAAATTTAATCCAATGATTATAATTGATAATAAGTTATATAAATTAATATAATTCACTTCTAGATTAGTGTTTTAATAAACATAAGTTTATTATTCATGAGACACAAACACGACAAGATTAATTGGGGATTAAGGTAAGGGACTTCATATCAATTTCCATTTCATTGAGACTTACCTGGTATTATACACCTAATAATTCTTGTGTTGTGTATCTACTACCACTTTGAGAACATTTTTTATTTGAAATTATATTTTTATTAAATATCCATATTTATTGTATCATGTATATGCTTATTTTCTAATCCGTATACCATTTTAACATACGGTTTTTACTTTGAATGTTGTTTTAACTGGAGAAATATAGATGAATCTGTATCCTCTACTCAATACATATATTTTGATAGGTAATATTTTTTCATAAATTAAATATATGTTTGAAGAATTATTTTGACTCAATACATATTTTTTTATGAATTAAATATAGGGGTATCCCCTCGATGCATCGACATGTCTTGTGAGACAAAAAAATTGACGACAAACCATTCATGTTTGTTTCCAAGCAGAATCAGATGGGTTTCTAACCATAGAGTTAAAATTTCTTGATGGTATAAAGGTTCATGTGATAGATACATGAAATCTAATAATTGATCATTTTATTCATTCATAATTCAATTATTATCATTTAGGAGTTTTTCACTATGAAAAAAATATGGATACATTTTCATTCTCAGTTTATTGATGGCATGTGTTTTTCAGCTATTTTCCTTGCCATAATAATTATACCTCATTGATTATGATTCACCTATTATTGATTCATGTTTTCTTCTGTATATAACCCTTATTAGGAATTTGAGCTCACCCTATTATTTGTTTTCCTTCCTCAGGTTATGAAAATGAAACTTTTGAATAAGTTCCAAGGAAGAAGTTTATTTTCCTTTATTATGTTCAATGTATATTTTCCAATGTAATAAAGTAACCATGTATTTATCTTATTCTTAAAGACTACTAAAATTATTGATCCTTGGTGATATGATCTCTTGTATCTATTCCATTTTAATAAAATAACCACCGACTATGGGCTACTGAGGTTTGGGTTTTTACACTAGGCACAAGAGCTAGGTGGGGGTTTATAGCGACCCAAGCCTTTACACATATAATTACATGATTTTAAGCATAATTAAGCATCAAATTACAAG
This sequence comes from Viscum album, assembly GCA_963277665.1. NCBI lineage: Eukaryota > Viridiplantae > Streptophyta > Magnoliopsida > Santalales > Viscaceae > Viscum > Viscum album. The sequence continues at coordinate 1,291,009,799 of OY728132.1, read as the reverse complement.
CCAAGGATCATAAAGTGTAGTGTCTTGGAGAATAGGTATATAATTAAACATCATGATTCCAAAATAAGAACATCTTTTATTTAATCTTCATAAATAGATCCTAACTTCCTTTGAGCCCTTTAATCATTATAGAATAACCTAGGGATAACGTTAAAAAAGGGATGATCTAAAATCCCAGTAAGGGAATAAATATAAGAATAAATCTTAGTACATGGGTTAGAAGACGTAACATAATTATATAAAAAGGCATGGAACATGATTAAATATAAGAAATCATAACATGTGATCATATAATCATGGATTCATAGTAATGTGGTATAAACATAAAACATGAATTTATCATGATTGAAGGCTCGTTGCATATAGAGGAGTACGAGTCAAGGCTAACCACTAGGACCATTATACATGGAGAATGAGTCAAGGCTAACTACCAAGACCGTTGCACATAATGTTTCATGAGACTAAACATTATCCAATTAATTTGATAACTATATAGGAATACCCATCATAACATGTTCATGAATATTTTTTCCACATAAATAATTATACATAAGCAATAAAACATAAAAATAAGGGTTTTCCATGTAAAGAATTGGGTATCATAATCATGTCATAAAGAAAAATAAATGGACGTATCATAAAAGTGTCCATGAAATAAAGTAATTGAATCATACATGGAAATTCATAAAGGAAAATAGGCATAGATCATGATTAGTGATGTCAAACTGAAGTGATAACATTTAAAAAGAGTATTTAAGAAACTTTAGAATTAAAACATTTTAGTGCAGTTCAAATAAAATATTAAAGAGCATTTAAAGAAGAAAAGGTAATGATATTTTATATAAAAAATGAAGTAAAATAATAAAGTTTTAATAATAAAATGAGAAATTTTAGAAAAATAATAGTGGCTTAAAACATATTATATAGTGCACTTGAAATTGGGTAAGAATTAGGAAAGTTCCCTTAAATCGAGCTTGCTAATCAAGAATAATTAAGTATGGAACCTTTTAAAAACATATATATCCTTGAAAAATAAGGATGAATTGATATTTATAAATGATTTTAGAACATATAAAAACATTTTGAATATGTACATAAAAATAAAATAGAATTTAATTTGGGTAAAAAGAGAGAAATCGTAACCCAAAGGAAAAAATGGAGGTTCGGATAGAATCCCTTACCTTATGTCTGAAGGTGTTATTCACTTGATATTAATGTCCTGGAAAATCAAATTAGATTCATTAATTAATAATTAAATAACCCTTTATTCATATATTTTATTTATTATAACTTTATTAGGTTCATTTATGCCATTTTTTAGGGGTTAAGATATTCAATTTCATCGTTTGGGAGCGTTGGTTTCCTTGGTTTTCATGATCGGTTTACTTGTATATATGTATGAAAGATCATTTAAAGTGGGGATAATTATATAGAATTTAACTTATATGTTATTAAATATCCTAAAAAGGATAAATTTGTCTTATATATAATTTTTTATGAGGATGAATTATTAGATAAATAGTTAATGATAATCGTTTGGGTTTATTTTGGTGGTTTTCGATCACAACAAACTCATTTTGTTTTACAAATTAATATCATGTGTAAAAAATGATTACATAAAATTAAATAAGATATTATACATATATTATAATCTTTTTCAACCATAAAAATTGTTTCATTTTCATCCTTGAAGACTTTAATGGAAATTGAAAACTTTGTCGTCCTTGAATGTGATAAATTAACACATCACGAGAGATGTTTTCATTTTTAGTATAAAAGGATGGGGAAAGAGAGATGATGATGATTTATTCCATTATAATAACAAAATTATAGTATATGTAAGGTACTAGATTTATAATACCATTTGGATTATGGTATGTGAGAACATAAAAAGAAAATAAATGAACTTAAAAAGAAATTAAAAGAAAAGGAAGAGGGTTTTACCTCTTGATTCCTTCTTCTTGAGGACCTCCTTAGGGGATTGGTTTTGGTATTTTATTAAGAAAAAAAGATCCTAGATGTGTGAGAGGGTATTATGAGGATATTTTAGTAGAGTTTGGACAAGGCTCAAGGCTTGATAGGTGTGATGAGAATAGGTGGTGAGGGGTGGTATTTATAGCGGAGAGAGGTGTTTTCTCACTATTTTACTCAATAGTTTATTATTTTTATCAATACAAGAAACAGTGGTGATTATTGAAGCTAAATAAATTAATTAGTGCATGTGAATTAGAAAAAATGGTCGTTTACATCATCCATGACTCAAACATGACTCAAAAATTCATTTATTTACTTATACTCTAAATTATCGTATTTCACTATTCACAAAAATTTAAGTATTCTAGAAAAATCCCAAAAATTCACCCTAACCATTTTTAGATGTGTAAAATTAAAAAATGAACTCCATTTTATTAAAATAAATTTCTATATATGAAAAATTTAATTTTTAATTAAAATCATAATTTACTCAAAAAATACAGATTTTAAAATTATAATTGACTTTATATCACTTTGAAAAATTAACTAAGGTCTCATAAAATTATCTTATAATCATAAGACATAAAAATACTAATTTATGAATAAAATTTATGAAAATAAATTTTCTTTTAAATTATTAAATTAGTCATAAAATTGTAATTAAATATTTACGACTTACAAAAATACCAACACTTAATAAATTTTAAAATATTTATTTACTTATACTATGATTTAATTATATAATATTATCACTTATAATATGGATAAATTTTATTTATACTTTCATTGGTGAGGTTACTATTTAATTTTCTAGTTTACTATTCATAAGGGTCATGTTACTATTCCAAAGGTCAAGTTACTATTCATTTGGTATATGTTCCTTAACTTCTATAAATTCTCTTTTAATTAATTAATTATTCTTTTATAAAGTTTTTTATTGTGTTCTTAATGTGATTTTATGTGATTATACTATATGACATAATTATAATAAGGAAATTTCATTGATAAAAGTTTTGGGTCGTTATAGGGTTCATCATCACTATGATGCTAGTGTGGGATAGTGGGATGCCGATATGGGATTAAAACATGATGATAGATAGTTTGGGTGGTTATACCCTTATACGGTAAGATTCTTTACACATTAGGTTTTCTAGGGTAGATCCCATGATGCATTATATTTCTTGGTTGATTAGTGATTGAGGGGAGTTTGATCTAGTGCTTGTTTTAATCATTTCCCCTACCTTCATGGCTGTGGAACCTTTCTTGTTTATATTTAATTGATATATAATTGTGATGTATGGTGCTTACTTTCTATGTTTGAATTGTATGGGTGTGGTGTTTCTTTCCTTTTAAAATAGGTTTTCAAATATTTTTGTGAAAAAATGTTTTGAATTTTAAAGGCTCTTGTGTGTGAGTTATTTAAAAAGAATTTTAGGATGGGTGTTTGGGTTTATAAAGAGATTTAACCTATTAAATGTTTAAAAATGGAATCTATTTAATTTTAATGAAATATGTGTCTTGTTTTTAAATAAATGGAAATGGGTGTGTGTGGTTGTGTGATTGCTTTTTCTGGTGGCTTTGTTTTCAAAACATGTGAGTTTAGTTTTGGAAAATGAAGAGAAATGTTTTATACAATGATCATGGACATGTTTGGGTTTTCTTATATGTTATATTTTAAAATCCTATTTTGTAGTTTATTTTAAAACTATCATTTATGAATTGCCTTATGAAACATATTTCATAGGTTTCATCAGGTTTATGTGACCTATTGGGCCTTTTAGATCACGATTATATATTTTAGGTTCTAGGTTCTTAGTTGGATCCTTCTTTGTTTATCGTGGCTGACGTGAGGTGAGTTGGGTGGTGGCATGCAACTAGAGGTTGCATGGAGTTGGTTTGGGCTCAACTCAAGCTGGTTTTTTAGTTTTAATTTTCATTAGTTTGTATCAATTCTTATTTTCTATATCTCTTTATGTTATGGGTGTTTTATTTATATGAAAATGGGTTGGATCATTATAGTTGGTTATGACCCATTTGGTATGTTTGTCTATTTTTAGTTCTTTCATTTATTTTTATTATGCTGTTGTATCTTTGGTTTGGGAAAAATATTTCCTAAAGGAGTTCCCATGATACCCAGACACTTGTTTGAGCCTATGTAGATTGGGAACACCCTTCAGGACTTGTGATGAGTAGGTTAAGGTGTCGAGTTAGATGGCATCTTGGGCCAGTTTGTGACAAGGGGTCCTCTTCCATTGGTTCTCCCCTACCCCCTTGTAAGGGGTGTTTTATTGGGAATTTTCGATGATGATGGAAGGTATGTGATCCTGTTCCTCCTTATGTTCTTTCTCCTTATATTATAAGATGTTTTATTGTCATTTATATTTATGTTGAGAATGGTGATTTCACTATAGAATGGTGAAATCACTCATTTTTGAAGGGGTTTCTATACAACCTAGGAAAAGGATGTCCCAAGATGACATTCACATATCACTGTTCATCGTTTGATGAAAGGTTGGTTTCACCATGAATTTTTCTCCGATATTCATTAAAATTAAAAAAATTTAATGATGGAATTGGAATCATGGGTTTGTGATTTTTCTCATCTAGGGTTTGGGGGTGTGTCGGGGGTGGCTGACACCCTTTTTCTCAATGAATCAATGATTGTTAGATGCTCGATGATTTATCTAGCATTATGAATAATTAGAAATTAATTAATTAATTAATTATATATGTTTTGATTAATTAATTATGGATATTTGGTGTGAGTTAGGGGCTCAATATGTGATGAATTAGCTTGGGCTATCCATTCAAAGGACGCCCGAACCATCCTGCCACATACCCGAAGAGCATCCTTGATCCCCCTAAGATGATGAAAAACATCAAGGGTATCAAACACACCCACTGGTGATGGTTTAGTAGAATAACCATTTAATATACAATTTATAAAACTACAACAAAATCTAAAAGAAAAAAGAGTGTAAGTCCAATAAGGCTAAAACATAAATCAAAACAATTAGTTCTATAAAAACAAAGGTCTGACAACCATCTCCATGTGACTCACAAGTCACCACCATTATCTCAACAACCATCCGCTTTCTAAGGAAGATGATACCAGATCAAACATGAAATATAAGACTTGGAGAAACCTACAAAAGATATGCAAACTACATACCCACCAAAATGAGTATGTAGGGTGTGAGTTGAAGCCAACAACATAACACCATGAGTCCATTTCATTCCTTTTATAAAAGGAACCAAAACTAACAGTTTGGAAGTAATATAGACACCCAGGTTTTTATTTTCCTTTACATTATATAACCAAAAATAAAACATAGATCATGAAATTTCTCAAAGAACAACATTTATAAAACATTCCATAAGATATTTTACTAAAACCATACCAATTCAAAAGCCAATTTATTCTCTTATAAACACCACACTTTTGAAAATAAACCCCCATGGTTTAAAAAATTTAAAAGAATCACATATAAGAACACCAATTTAAGAAAAAATTCCCCCATTTTCCATTAAAAAATTTTACACACTCAACTCAATGGTAAATAAGGAAACAATAGAAATCTAAGACAAAACACAACCATATACGGTCAAAAATAACTCCAATAAATGGATGGAACCAAACTAGTAAATATCAAGTACAAATCACGAAAGGATCAATACATCAAGAAAGTAAATCCAAGAAATAAGCAACTAAAATTCCAATAAACTATGAAAGGAATAAAATATCATACATATCATAAGGAAACACCACAGGGACTAATGAGATACCACAAAACACACAAAGGTGGACCTACTTCTGACAGGTTGATGATCACACTTTCGTCAACAAAATCACTCTTACCTAGTCTCATTAGTGACACCCCACTAGCTAGGTATTATATAAAAATAGAGGTTAATAGACATTATGTAAATATTAACCATCCTAGAAACATACCACTACTTCTCACTTAGTAACCTATGTCTCATAATGGAATAAATAATGGAGGTGGATCATGAACAAAGAAAATGTCATCACATGACAGTAACATAGACCTAGTGGCTAAGACCATAATCATATCCTTGCCACCTCACATAATTTCCCTAAAAATATCCCAATACATAATCACCACATGAATCACAACATAAAAATTCATCACATAGATTAACATCACATCATCAACAAGAATAAGGGGGCTCAACAAGGGCACAAAAATAACCAATAAATCAACACATCATAAAGTTCCAACTAGGTCTTTATCTTGTCACATATAGAATATAACTTTTTAAATAAAATTTTAAATAATTTGGAATCCAAAAATAGTTCTAAAGAAAATCATGATCATCAACAATAAAAATCAAACACCCCAAAGGAAACTATATTCCACTTTATGAAACTACATCACCCTTTGAAATAATGGAAAATATTTCTAACCCTACGGGAAACCCTTTTAAAAACCCATTTGTCTTAAAACATAATGAAAAAGTGTTTTTCTCAATAAAAACAATCTTTTTCATTTTATAAAACATATAGAATTCATAAAACACCCATTTACATCAAATCACCATTTAACCAAAAAATTCCCATTATCATGCCAAATGAAAACCACAGTAAGTTATAGAAAAATATTTATAAATCAAACCTAGATAACTCAAATCATAATTATCTAGTACGAAAATGAATTTATAAATCCAAGCATCTATGGAACTCTGAAATTAAATTCAATGAAATGGAAACACCTACCTCATATAGTGGAATCATATCTCCTTAGAAGAAAACCACTAATTTAGGTCTCAAAGGAGGAATCACAACCCCTAGAAAGAAACACATCAATTTTAGAAAAACATTAGGTATGGAAATTGTCCAAATATAACCACTAGGGTTATATGAGAATCGGAAAATTGTAGAAAACCCAAGAAAAAGTAGAAGAGAACCTTAACCTTTCAATTTGGGTGAAGAATCAACGAGAAAACATCACAAATCCACCTTGGAGGAGCTTATAAGAGAAAATGAGGGTTGAGAGAGGAACCACCATTAGGGGAAAATTAATGGGGAATCCAAGGGAGGGCATCCCAATTAAAAATAATCTAAAAGGAAAAAATACCATTCTTTGGGTGGGTTTCATGATTTATCTACATAGTTAAGAAAAATGTGTGGTAACCATGTAGATCATCACTACTAAAATATACCTGGGATGTAAACTTAGACGGTATGGTTAGTTTAACCACACACCTTAACTATGCGACTGAGAAAAATTCCCCAAAATTTCTCATTTTTATCCCAAATGACTCTAACTCAAGGGAAAATCCATCCATCAAATACCCCCACATAATAATGACACTAGTGTTTCCATAAAATCCACTATAAGACACTTTATATCCCTATAAAGTCATTGGAAACTTAGGAAATGTAGGAATTATAAGGATACCTTCTATCTAACGAGGATTCAATTACTAAATAACTTCCCAAACTTCAAAAATAAAGACATGAGGCATGAAAAACCCCTTCCTTAGGATAACCACTAATTAATTATTAGGAATTCACTAATAGAAAGTGCACTTAGAGACCTGGGAAACATACTCATCATTGAATGAAAGTGAAGAGACAAGAAAGATGATGTTAGGATTGCCACTCGAATAATATTATTTGAAATTAGAAGCACCAAGATATCCACCACTTCCCCTAAGAGCCTCATGAATCTCAAACCAGATCACATGAAAAAACATAAAAACCACCTCCAAAAAATCCAAGGTTACTATAGCCAAACAATAACACATCACAACCAATGGAATCCTAAATGATAACTCTCTAAGAACCAGAAAAACACACATATACCAAACACAAGTCTCCCCATGATTTATATTTTCTCTAAAATGGTGAAACATTAGATAAGTTCACCTAAAAAAGAATATCATCACTAATGAGACATGATTCAACTAACCATGAAAACCTTCTCAAAACACCACAAGAGACAACATCATAGAGAACAACCAAAAGGTCACTATACCTGATCATTAAGAAAAGGAACTTAAAGAAACAATAGGGACACCCTAACATGTACTTTCTTCAACAAGAAATTATGTGGTTCTAAACTCAAGTCATGAGACTAAATAGAGGTAAATTTAGGGCTAAACTCACTGAACACCAACTCAGGGTGATTCCAAAAACAATCATAACCCAATAGCTCTCATAGTCTACCTGGAAAATAATAGCATATCCCTGTTACCATATCCCACACCCAAGGCATCCCCTTATCATCCATCAAACAAACTTCAAAATAAGGTACACATTATGTATAAAAGACAGCAAGAATTGAGAATTAATGAGGCATGAACATATCAAAAGATACAAAAATAGATTCAAAATAATTTTCATACATTATATATTAAGAAATCGAGTACACAAGAGATGAGACAACTCCCAAAACAAAAATAAAAATTACAAAAGAGGATTCTCCCAAAACCACACTCAGCTTCCAACTATCCCATGGAAGTGACAACGCAGAATACTGACCAGATTCAGGCTAGGTCTAAGGTTTTTTCTTCTGATGCATGAATATATTACAAAACCTCTAAATGTGACCAGAAAAACCACATAGAAGGAAGATCTTCAGAGATGATGGACATGAGCGCCTAACATGTCCATACTTCCCACACCTGTAACACAATAACGACTTACACTTTACTGAAACATGAATGGTAGGTTGAGAAGATGTCATCCCATCCTTATCACTTACATGTTTCCCCTTCCCATGAGTCAAATCACCTTTAATGGATCTAATAGGAATCAAAGAATCAAACACCATAGTTTTCCCTACTAATATTGCCTTTATGATGATGGCCTTATAAAATGCTTCCATATAGGTAGTCATTCCAGGAAAAAGCACTGAAAAGCATAGTTCTGGATGAATGACCCTATAAAAGAACATCACCTACTTCAAATCATCAACAACCAACTCTAGAGAGAAAGGAACTAAGCTGGTAAATTGTTCAACATAGTCTTTCAATGATTGATCACCCTGGAGAACACCCTACAACTTCATCATCTTCTCGACTATCACTTCTTAAGGATAAAACTGATGAATGAAGGTGGCCTTGAAATATCCCCAATATAGAGCCTCAAATGGTTGGGTATGAATAAAAAGATTACACCACTCCAAACCAAATTATTTAAACAAGGGAGTGGTCTTCCTCACCCTTGAGTCTTTAGGAGTTCATAGCATGCTGAAAAAATATTTAACCTTGGCTAGAAACTCAATCACATCATGGGTTCCTTGATCACTATAGAAGACTGAAGAATATCAGTTCAAAAACTCTCATGCATAATCCATGAGACGAGAAGATCATGAATCTACCACTCTATCATGAGTATGGGTAGGGTTAGATATCAGAGGGAGAACTCCTAGATCACTAGTACAACTAACCTAGGAATTCCATTCATGACTTTATAGTTCTTTATTAGAGTCCTCATTCTAAAACATCAAAAAATAAAAAATTTAATAAAACCACATTAAATTTCAACCCAAAGGGAACATAAACAATCCCAAACCAATAAAAATTAAAAAAAACCTCAAAATTCCACATAAGGGAAACACAAACTTGAAGAAAACCAATCAAGGTCACCAAAACCCCCCCTTTCAAAACTCCACCTAAAATCTTTGGAAACATTTTATACCATACCCCAAGATCATTTTAAAAATAACAAAACCCTAAAATAACTTCCTTTACTCAAATAAATTATAACAAAGTTCAAAAAATTTCATAATAACACCCCAAATCATCCCAAACATGGTTTTTCCAACAATCCCAACTACTAAATAAAAAAAATTGGTTTTAAAAAATGATTAGGGAAACTTCAATACCCAAGAAGTCCCACTCAAACACCCATAACAAAAACCATCAATCAAAGAAGAATTTGAAGGAACCATATGGAAACAAACAAAAAATACTCAAAAACTTTCTCCACTTTGCATGATTTGGCTACATAGTTTTTCAGACCATATGCTAACCATGAGAGTGCCATCAGAAGTTATCCAGAAGAATCTGCACAGCCTGCGAATTGTTTGAAAGACTATGCACCTTAAATGTGTGCCCTCTAAATTCATTCTAATTTCACTTATAAATGAGGAATTTCCTAGGATGTATCCCAAAATCTACTTAATACTTAGATTATTAATAGACCACATAAAAAAAATTCCAAAAAATAACCAACTACAATACCTGAACTCAAAATAATACACCCGACCACCCATGAAAACTCAAGATTCAAGACAAGGAAAATATGAATAAGAATATAAATGAAAATAAAACCCAATTTTATATGATCCTATAATATTTCTAATACTTTTCCCTAAATAACAATAAGGTTAATCTCAAAAACCTAGGCCTCTTCCAAGAAACCTGGGGCTCTAATACCATTTTGTAAGAAACTGGCTCGGGTTGTCCATTCGATGGACACCTGAACCAGACCACCACCTACTTGAGGAGCATCCATGACCCCCTAGGATAATGAAAAGTAGGAAGGGTATTAAATATAACCTATGGGATATTTTCACCCTAAAGGAACCAAATATAAACATCCAAATATGGCATAATGATAATGATTCATAGATAAATTACAAAGGACATCTTAATAGAATAACCATTTAACACATGATTTATAAAATTATAATGAAAGATAAAATAAAAAAGTGCATAATAAAAGAGGCCAAAACAAAGCTCAATCCAACTGGTTCCATGAAATCGAAGGTTTGATCACTATCTCCATGTGACTCATAAGTCACCACCATGATCCAAAAAATGATCTGCTTCCCAAGGAAGATGACACCAAATCAAACATCAAATATATGACCTAGATAAATATTCACAATACATGAAGACTACATACCCACCAATGTAAGTATATATGTAGTGAACCAAAATCAACAAGATACCATCACAAGTTTCTTTCATTCCTTTTATAAAAGAAACTGAAACTGCTAGTTTATGAGTAATGTATACAAATAAGTTTTCATTTTACTTTACATGATATAAGTTTTGAAAAAATAGATCACAAACCTTCATAAAGGACACCATTTGTAAAATGTTCCATAATAGATTTTATCAAAACCAAAATAATTCAAAATCCAATCGTTTCTATTTAAAATAAAACATGTTTGAAAATAAACCCCCACATAGTTTAAAACATCTCAAAACATTACAACTAAGAATGTAAATTTGAAAACCATTCCCCCAATTTTACTTTAAAAGATTTTACACACTCAAATCAAAGGTAAGTAAGTAAGAAAGGGAAATATATAATAAAAAAACTATATAAGGTCATAAATAATGCCAATAAATGGATGGAACCAAACTAGTAAATATCAAGACCAAATCATGAAAGGGTCAATACATCAAGAAAGTCCATCCAAGAAATAGGAATCTGACATGCCAATAAATAATGAAAGACATAACATATCATACATAACATGAGGAAACACCATAGGGACTAACATGAAAACACAAGACACACAAGTGTGGACTTACTTACAGAAGGTTAATGATCACACATCCCTCAACCTAATCACTCTTATATAGTATTATTTATGACACCCCAATAGCCAGGTATTATGTACAACTAGGGGTAACTATCCAGTGAATAAATCTCAACTAGCCTAGTAATGTACCACTAATTCCCACTTAGCAAGCTAGATCTACTCATAGAATAACTAAAGGAGGCGGTCCATGAACAAATAATATGTTACCACATGATAATAAAAACCCCCAAAGCCTAACACCAAAATCATGTCCTTATTACAACATATAATTCCCTTGGAAATATCCCCAATACATAAGAAAAACATGAATCACATCACAAATATCCATCACATGGATTAACATAACATCATCAATATGAACAAGGGGGATCAATAAGGACACACCGACAACCAATAAATCAACACATCATTAAGTTCCATTAGGGCCTTTATATTCTCACATATAACATATAAATTTGGAAATCCCCTTTTAAACAATTTGGAATCCGAACACAATTCCAAAGGAAATCACGATCATCGACAATCACAATCAAAAACCCCAAGAAAAAATCTATTTCAATTTATAAAACCACACTACCATTTAAAACAATGTAAACCCTAAGTGAAACCTACTTTGAAAACCCCATTTGACTTAAAACACAATGAACATGTTTTTTTTCTAGATTAAAACCATATTTTTCATTTTATCAATCATATAGATTGTATAAAACACCCATTTTCATCAAATCACTATTTAACCAAAAAAATTACATTATCATGACAATTGAAAACCATGTTAAGTTATGTAAAACTTTAATAAATCAAACCAATATAACCTATATCATACTTATCTATTTTGAAAATGAATTAAAAAAATCCAAGCATACATGGAACTCTTAAATAAAAGATAATGTAATGGAAACACCAACCTCATGTGATGAAATCATATCACCTTGGAAGAAAACCATCAGTTTAGGTCTCAAAAGAGGGTTCATAGCCTAGAAAAATCAAAACATAAATTATAGAACAACCCTAGGTTTGAAAACTAGTTGACCACGACCACCGGGGTTAGAGAAGAGGAAAATTAAATAAAAGCTGAAATAAAGGATAATATAACTCCAACCATTCAACCTAGATGAATAATCACCAATAAACCATAAAAAATTCAACTTGGATGAGCTTGAGGGAGAAAATGAGGTTTGAGAGAGGAAACACAGTCTGGGAAAAATTAATGGGTAATCTAAGAGAGGAAACACCAATTAAAATTAATCCAAAAGAAAAAATACCCTTCTTTGAGTGGGTTGCATAGTTTACCCACATGGTTGAAAAAACTGTATGGAAACCATGAAAATATCCACTGCTATGAGCTGTATAGGATATTCCCTTAGGCTTTATGGTTAGTTTAACCATTATCCTTAACCACACAACATGAAAAATTCCCCAATTTTCACCTTTTAATCCCAAAATGCCTCTAACTTGAGGGGAAAATCCAGCCATAAAATACTCTCATATAAAATTGGCACTAGGGGTGTCAAAAAATCATCACTACGCCACTTTATATCTCGATAAGGTTTTCATAAATTTAGGAAAAGTGGTAATTCCAAGACTACCATCCCTATAATGAGGACTAAATTACTAACCAACTTCCTAAACCTCAAAACTAAGGACATGAGGTACAAATAACTCATTTCTTAGGATAACCACTAATGAAAACTTAAGAATTCACTAACAGAAAATGAACTAGGATTCCTAATAAATTGACTCCTCACTGAAAAAATAGAGACAATAAAATATGACCTTGGGATAGCCACTCCTATGATCTTATTTGAAATTTGGATCACCAAGATATCCATCACTACTCCCAAGAGCCTCCCAAATCCCAAAATAGATCACATGAAAAAAAATAACACCACCTCTAAAACATCTGAGGTCACTAGATCCAAACAACAACACATACCAACCAAAGGAATCCCAAAGTATCACTCCATAAGAATAAGGAAAACACATAGAGACCTGACACAAGTTTTTAAACCATTTAGAATCTCTCTATAATAGTGAAACATTATATAGGAGCAACCATAAAGGAATATCATCACCAAAGATATATGATTCCACTATCCAAAACAACCATCTCAAAACACCATGTGAGAACACCTCAATAATAACCAAAAAGGCCACTAGACCCAATCACCAAGAAAAGGTACTCCAAGAAACAAGTGGTACACCCCAATATGAACATGGATCAACAAGGAATGGCGTGGTTAAAAACTTTTATCATGAGAATATGAAGAGGGTAACTTAGGGATAAAATCATGAAACACCCACTCAGTGTGATATAAAATAAATTCCTAACATGATAGCTCTAATAGTCTACCTTTAAACTAATAACATATCCCTATTACCATAGCCCGCACTCAAGGCATCCCCATGTAATCTATCAAAAAAACATCAACACATAATCCAAACCATGCATAAAATACAATAAGAATCAAGAATTAATGAGGCATGAACATATAAAAAGATAAAAAATTATATTCAAAATCCATTCCATCCATTATATATTAAGGAATTGAGTACATAAGAGATGGTAAAAGTCCCAAAAAAAAAACAAAAATTACAAAATAGGATGCTCCCAAATCTATGCTCAGCTTCCAACTATCCCGTGGAAGAAAAAAAATAGAATACTGACCATATTTAGGTTGGGTATGATATTTTTTCTTTTGATTCATGACTATATTACAAAATCTATGAATGCGAATGAAATGACCACATAGACCAAAGATATTTGGAGTTGATGAATATGATTTCCTAAAATTTCCAAACTCCCCACCCTAAAAACACACTAACAACTTCAAATTTAGTAAAACAAGAATGGTATGTGGATAATACAATTTCCAATCCTTATTAATTCCATGTTTCTCCTTCTCATTAGCTAAATCATATTTATTGGCTTCTGTGGGAATCAAATAATCACCCACTGTAGGTTGCCTTTCGAATATTTACTCAAAGATGATGGGTTTATAAACCACCTCTATATAGGTAGCTAGGACAAGCCAAATCAACAATGAGAATAGTTCTAGATGAAGGCCCCTATCAAAGAACCACACATTCTTTGAATCTTCAATATCCAACTTTATAGAAAAATACACAATATCACCAAAATGTTCGACATAGTCTTCCACTAACTAATCTCCCTGGATAAAACCCAAAAACTTAATCACCTTCTTAAATATCACTTCTTCAGGATAAAACAGTTAAATGGATGAAGCCTTGAAATAAACCCAATAGATCCTCAAATGGTTGGGCATGAATACTAAGCTTCCACCACTGCAAACTGAATCATTCAAATAAGGGAGCAGTGCACCTCACCCTATAGGCTCCAAGAGTTTGTTATAGGTTGAAAATATCTCCAACCTTGTCTAGCCACTCAATATCCTCACAGGATCCTTGATCACCATATAAGACTGGAGGATATTGGTTAAACAAATCTCATTAATTGTCCATTAGATGAGAATAACATGACTCTACCACTCCATCGTGTGTTTAGATAGGGTTAGTGATTGGTGGGACAACTCCTGGATCACTAGGACAACCACTCGAGTTATTACCTTCTTAAATTTTTGATTGTTTTTTGGGGTTATCATTCTAAAAAATCACAAAACAAAAAATTCCATCAAACTACATTAAATTTCAACCCAAATTTAATATAAAAATGACCAAACCAATAAAAATTACAAACCACCTCAAAATTCCATAGAACGAAAATAGAAACTTGAACTAAACCAATCAAGTACACCCAAACCCCCCCTTTTCAAAAACTCACCCAAAATATTTGGAAACATTTAATACCATACAAAAAATACATTTTAAAACTAAAACTACCCTAAAATTAATTTCTTTACTCAAATCACTTATAACATGATTCAAAAATTTTCATAAGAACACCCCAATTCACCCAACACATGGTTTTTATAACAATCCCAACTATTAAATAATAAAACATTAGTTTTAAAACTTGATTATGAAAACATAACTATCCAAGAAGTTCCAATAAACACCCATAGAAAACACCATCAATAAAAGAAGAATCCAAAGCCATCAAATGGGTGAAAACAACAAAAATTATAAACTTTCTCCATTGCACTTGGTTTGGATTCATGATTTGTTAAAACACGATCCAACCGTGCGAGTTCCATTAGAAGTTATCTAGAATGGTATGAACTATCTACACACGGTTTAATAGACCATACAACATAACCATGTTCCCTATAAATTCCTTCTAATTTTTCCCCAAAATGAGGAATTTCTTGAGACATATCCCAAAATCTCCCTACAACTTAGAGTATTATCAAAACATATACAAAATTCCAAAAAACAAAAAACTAGAAAATTTAAACTCAAAATAAAAAAAACCAAACACCCATGGAAAATTAAGATCCAACATAAGGAAGATATGACCAAGCGCTTCTGTAAACCTACCATGCAAGTTTCTACGGTTCTATATCCTTTAAACTACTGGAACCCAAATAAAAAGAAGGTGAATCTCAAAAACCTAGGCCCCTTACAATAAACCTAGGGTTGTGATACCATTTTTTAATGAACCAACTTGGGATGTTTATCTGAAGGATACCCAAAATTTCCCACCACATACCCGAGGAGTGTCCTCAATCCCCCCATAGGATGACAAAAAGTTTCAAAGGTATCAAACATAACCGCTGGAGATGGTTTCACCCTTAAGGAACCAAATATAAACATCTAAAATTAGAATACCAATAAATATTTAAAGTTAAATGTGAAATGAAATTTTAATAGAATAAAAACATAATACATGATTTACAAAACTTCAATGAAAGATAAAAGACAAAAGTATATAAGACTAAAGAGGTAGAAAAAAAAACTTGATCAAACCAATTATATCAAACTGAAGGTCTGATCACCATCTCCATGTGAGTCACAAGTCACCACTGTGATCTCAAAAACCATCCATTTCCCAAGGAAGATGGTACTTGATCAAACCTAAAAGCTAAGACTTAGAGAAAATTTCACAAGAAATGAAGACTATATACCCACCAATGTGAGTATGAAGGGTGTGAACAGAATCTAGAAGGATGCCACAATGATTCTATTTCATTCCTTTTATAAAAGAAACCAAAACTTCTAGTTTTATAGTAAGTTTAAACAGAACATAGATCATGCACTTTCTAAAATCATACTAGTTTTAAAACATTTTATAAGATGTTTTACCAAAACCATAATAATTCAAAATCCAATCACTTCTCTTTTAAACACCACACTTTTGAAAATAAACACCCACATGGTTTAAAACATTTCAAAATCATGCTAATTAAGAATATCACTTTGAAAACCATTTACCCCCTTTTCTTTTAAAATATTTTACACAACCAAATCAAAGGTAAGAAAGGAAACAAGGGAAACATATATCAAAACATAACCATATAATTTAAAAAAAATAATTCCAATAAATGGATGGAACCAAACTAGTCAACATCAAGACCAAATAACGAAAGGATCAATACATCGATAAAGTACATTAAAGAAATAATCAACTCACATGTCAATAAATAATGAAAGGAATAACATATCATATATAACATGAGAAACACCATAAGGACTAATAGAACAACACAAGACATACAAATGTGGACATACTTTTGGAAGGTTAATAGTCACACATCCATCAACCGAATCACTCTTACCTAGTATCATTGGTGACACCCCACCAGGTTGGTATTACGTACAACTAGGGGTGAATAGCTAGTGCATAAATCCTAACTATCCTAGAAATGCCCCACCATTTCCAACTTGGTAACCTAAGTATCATCTTGGATTAAATAAAGAAGGTGTGCCATGAATAAATCAAATTTCACCACATGATAATAAAAAATCCCCAAGGTCTAATACCATAATCATGTACTTCCCACCTCACATACTTCCCTATTAAAGATCCCCAATACACAATCAAAACATGAATCATGTAAAAAAATACAACACATGGATTAACATGACATCATAAATAAGGAAAAGGGGTATCAACAAGGGTAAAACAAAATTAAATCAATCAACACATTATAAAGTGACAATCGGTACTTTATCTTTTCATATATAGAATATATATTTATAAATTACCTTTTAAACAATTTGGAATCCAAACAAAATTCCAAAGGAAATCATGATCTTCAACATTCATAATCAAATGCCCAATAAAAACTCTATTTCACTTTATAAAACTACAACACCCTTTGAAATAATGGAAACCCTTTTTAACCCCAAGGGAAACCCACTTTGAGAACCCCATTTGGATTAAAAAATAACGAACAAGTTTTTTTTCAATTAAAACCATATTTTTTCATTTTATCAAACATGTAAAATGAATAAAATCATGACAATTACAAACCATGGTAAGTTATGGAAAAACTTTCATAAATCAAAACTATATTATATACATCATAATTATCTAGTTTTAAAAAGAATTTATAAATCTAAGCATCCATGTAACTCTTAAATAAAAGGTAATGAAATGGAAACACCTACTTCATGTTGTGGAATCATATCACCTTGGAAGAAAATTGCCAATTCAGGTCTCAAAGGAGGTCTCACAATCCCTAAAAAGAAACACATCAATTTTAGAATGGCTCTAGGTTTTTAAATCATCCAATAATGACCTATATAGTTATATGAGAAGAGGAAAATTAGATAAAACCCAAGAATATAGAGAATATAACCCTAACATTTCAATCCAGGTAAATAATCACCAAGAAACCATCACAAATTCACTATATAGGAGGTTATAGGAGAAAAGGAGGGCTAGGAGAGGTTCTAGGACTAGGGGAATGTGAATGGATAATCAAAGTAAGGAAAAACTAATTATAAAGAATCCAAAAAGGAAAAAATACCCTCCTTCGAGTGGGTTCCACATTTTACCCACACAGTTAACCCAACCATGTGGTAACTGTATATATCTCAACTATTAAGAGCTGCACAAGATGCAAACATTGGCTGTATAGTTTAATCACATTCCATAACCATGTAACCTAGAAAAAGTCCCCAAATTTTTATTTTTAGCCCAAAATGCCTCTAAATCAAGGAGAAAAACAATAAATAAAATACCCCCACATAAAAGTGACACTAGATGTGTCACATGAGATGTGGAGATGAGATTTTTTGATCATAAATGTGAATTTTTTGGGCTTGGATGGGCCTTGATAGTTAATTTCAGCCCTTGTAAAATAAAGTATAAATATCCGTATGAGGTAGGTGGTCTCCTGTACTTACCTTATGATTTATTTCTTTCAATTATATATAATTTTTATTCTTGATCTCACCAATGAGGGATAAACACCAAGTTAATTTAATTAAATTAAATTTTTTAATTAAAGTTATTTGTGATATTAAATGGATAAAATCTAGGAGTCATGAACAACCCCTAGTGTTCTAGCCTGATGCCTTAACTGATAATGGATGAGGCGAAGACATTGAGACACTGATGGGCCTCCAAAACTCTTAGAAGGTGATTCTAGACCTAATCAGACTCTTTAACCCATTCCTAGGGGCTTGAGATACACCCAAGCTAGAGGCGAAGGTGGACTAGTGATCCTAGGTCATGTAGAACTGAAGGGACTTATTTTGTTTTTCAAACCATTATTTTTTATTGATATTCGGATGAGATGAGTGATCATATCCCTTTTAATGTGACCAAAACTAGGTGAGCAGACCATAGACTGATAAATATCAGGTTGGGTGAGGGGATCGACCCAAAGCGACCCTCTGAACCGAGACAGTTTGTAAGCCATCTCTTGATTGTTACCCATGTGGAAAGATCCCATGTATACATCTAGGCCATGATACCCTATTATGATGTCGTGGGATGTATTGTCCCAATGAATCAGGTGTTTACTTGAGACCGAGACTAAGATTGAGTACCCACGTGAGGATGATTTTGATGAATTGAGACTTGGGGTAACTAGTGGTGCTCCATTGATAGACTGGCCCTGGGCGGGGGATGTGATATGGATGTGGGTGTCACTATGGAACCCTTACCAGACCAGGGAACCCAAGGGGATATAGACTATGATGATGGGCATGGGAATTTTACCATCCCTTTTTTATTCCTTTTATGGATGGTTCCCTTGGGGAATATATGATAACGTTAGTCTATCATAGATATGGAGCTGAAAATATTATTGTGTTGCTATGTTTTGGAGACAGTTATGGATGAGAGCTTCCATAGAGTTAGATCTCAGTGATTGGAGCTACTGTGGTGTTGGAAATTAGTTCTGGATCTTCCATGGACTTGGGGATCAATATATTATAGGGTCTTCCATGTATTTGGAGATGGATGATAGGAGCTACCATGGATTTGAAGATCATGGTAGGGTTGTTATGGGTGGAGTCTCTAGAGCTGGATATGGTTTTGACCACCACAATTTGTATCTGGATGCATGTGATTCCATAGGTGGAGTCTTGATCCACCAGATGATGGTTATAGATACCATGAGTTAGAGCCGAACGTATGATCTTCCATGGATCAAGACCCTGAATGTAAAGATCCCAACCCTAGTAGCTTAGATTCGGTGCCTTAATTTATTACATTGTCATAGATACAAGATTCTAATCCCAAAGGACTGATCAATTTAATAGTCTTAGATAACTAGATACATACATGAAATTAAAATTACATTTCAAAAATAAAATAAACAAATATTTTCTTTGAGAACACCATTATACCCTTAGTTGAATCCTACATAGTCAATTATAAAACACTTATTGGTATCTTGGGGAAAAACAAAACATAGGAAAGGGGTGAGCTCATATTCTCACTAAGGGTATGGATAAATCAGAATATATCATAAATAATAATAAACAATAAGTTAAAGTGAATAACTAAAAACATATTACATTAAAACACAAACTCGAGAAAAATATGACAGGAATAAAAGATGATAAAATAATTCTATATAAATAATCACATGAGAATGAAACTTAACCATGGATATTCTAATAGTCAAATAATCACATGGAATATCAATAACTAATCTCATAGTGATGGAATGTATAATTCATGAAATCATAAACATATCATCAAGGCCTCAACTAAGAATTCTACATAAATGGGTAATTCCTCAACCAAAACCTGATCTAGTTTGTCTGATGAGACCTACTGATGCATCGTGGGGCTATAGTAGGACCCTTATGATACTTACCAAGTTTAATGAATTCCTCATATGAAATGGGTGACACATAATCAATATATTCATATTGAAAGTATAATATAAAATTTAAATAATTTTCCCAATCAGTAAACATAATCATAAATTATCCAGAGTAATATGGTATCAAGATAGCACATCCCAAGTCAAAATGATCATAAACCATTCAATAAAATATGGTTGATTATATCACAAGATATCAACCTCAATTAATCATAATATTAAATAGAGGGTGTTGACATAAAATAAAATACTCGATCAAAATCATTGAAAATTTCTTGAGAGAAATACCCTTTTTACATTGGAATCATTTGTTTAAAAAACAGAAAAATTATAAAATTAAACATTTTATTTGAAAATTAAATTTTTAACCTATAAAGTATTCCTCAAGACATTAAGGCATCATGTAAAAAAATTATTTGAGAAACATTATAAATGAGCCACTTGGGTGCAGTTAAAGGAAAAATATTAGAGTTTTTAAAGTAGAAAAAAGGAATAATTGTTTACATAAAAATAGAAATGGACTAAGATAGTATTTAATTATAAAAATATTTATTTTTAGAAAAATTTTGTTGGCTTAAAATATATTATTCAGTGTACTTGAATATGGGTAATAAATTGGGAAGTTCCCTTTAATCAGGCTTTCTTATTGGGAGGAATTTAGAAGCAAACCTTATAAAATATGTATTTTCCCATCAAATAAGGATGAATTGATCTATATACATAAGTTTGTAACATATAAATATAATTAATAATAATTAAATAATAATAACTAATAGATACATTTGTGTAGATAAAGGGAAAGCGTTACTCAAAGGTAATTTGGATGTTTGGAGAGATTCCCTTACCCCTTGTAATCAATTGAATCGTATGCCCCATAAAATTAATAATCACAAAATAAAACATTTAATACCATTAATATAGATAGATTAATGATATGATATATTAAAGGGCATTATAAACACACCACACAATAAATAAGTGGTGAATAAGGCATATCTCATAGAAATAAAAGTGAGATGAGAAAACCCTTAGATCAGGTCAGATTTCCACCGTACGTGTCCAAACTTCCATAATAATGGTTTTAAACATATTATTAACTTATAATAGAATAATATTAATATTTTTTTATCATATATTATCTCCTTATAATTTTTACACCTCATTTATTAATAGAATTTATTCATTTCACTATTTCGTGTGTTAATTGCATTGTTTCTTCATGCTTGTTTTGTCATAAAAGTCCCAATTCTCTTGCATAGGGTATAGATAAAACATTTAGAGAATAAAATTAATGTAATAAATATCATATTTAATCATTAAATAAAATTTTAGAACCATTTTTGAATGTTTATCATATAAAATGAATTACACAGCTATGTGGAGACGGTAAGCCGTACATACACACGTGCGGTTCTTTAATTTTTCGTAGGATAGATAAAAGTTATAATATGGTCATTTAATAATAATAATAACATATAATTATATATATTATACTTAATTTATTATTTTATAAGGTAAATAACACATGAAGATGAAGTAAAAGAAGAAATTAATATGAATGAGTTTGTAAAAACGATTACCTCTTCTTCAACAGACTTCCTTTAGATCTCTTGTCAAGGGATATAGAGTTGGTATTTTTGGAGTACCATAACCTCCATAACTTGGATATGTATTTTATGAGGAGAAATGGATAGATTTTGGTTGATATATAATGCTCAAGGTGGTGAAATACAACAAAGTAAGGAGTGCCCTTTTAAAATTGAGGTGAGGGGCCCCCTTGAAAATCCTCAAAAGATTAAATTATAATAAATCCATTTTCTATAAAAAAACAAAAAAAATGGAAAAGGATTCAAATATAATATGATATAAGGTTTTAATATCATCAATAAATAAAATTTTGACATTTTTATTTTACTTTAAACCTTATCATTTTGATTGAATTTATTTAACATAATTTAATTTTAATTATGGTAACAATTTATTTAATAATAAAAGGTGGTAATTTTACTTATAAAATGTCAATTGGACCATTAATGAATAATTTATATTTTTTTTGAAAAAATAATAATCAATTTTTTTTAAATATCTTTTTTATGATTTCTAAATAATTTAATAAAATTTTATTTTGATAAAACATCACTAGTGTCACTGTGACACTATTCAATACTTTGGTCTCAAGGAAAACAATACAACAAGATAACTTCGAACCAAACCATTTAATACAACCCTAATATGTCATATTCATCCATAAAATTCGTGGATCACTTTAAGTAATTTTAATTATATTTATTTTAATATTTTTAATATCATTTATTTGATTGTTTCATTAATAAAATAATTACTAGATCATCATTGTATAATTATTTAAGGTATGTATTTATTCACTAAAAATTAAAAATAAAATATCATGATGTATATAAATCTTATATATTTAAAAAATAATATAAATATTTTAATATATCTTCTTAATAACAACATAGTAAAAATATTTTCTTATTGAAATAAGAATGTGACATTTTTGTCTTTTCCTTAAATAAAATTTTATAAATATCATAACCTCATCCAAATGGTTCCCAAAAAATCATAAATAATTTTATATCCTAAAAATAAGTTTATTAAGTTTAAAATGGACACTTTTTTTCATTCACAACCTAAATTTTTTCCCTTTTGGACACATAAGAGATATATAAGACTAAGAAAGTGAAATATGAGATTTTCTTTAATTTAAATAATATAAAAGTCATTATCATGGAATAGTGTACATTAAATAACTCAAATTAAAACATTAGGTTTTAATGTTTTAATATAAATCATCCAATAAAATTTTGAAATTTTTTAGGATAATTTTCTAATCCTTATTATTTTATTTTTAACCTAAATTACCCAATTTACTTTTTATTATGGTAACAAAAATTACCAATGTTACTATTCATATTGGTAAAAAATAGAAGAGTCCTATTTACTAAATTTAAAAATTATGAATCCAAATATTAAATCCACTTTTCAATATTAAAAACACATAAGTTTCATAATTTAATTTAAAATTAGTCCCGTAAAATGCAATAAAAAACATTTTTATTGAAAAATGTATTTTTAAGGAAAAAAATGTACTTATACCAAAATAATATATAAGGATGATTAAAATGAAATATATTATATTATTTATAAAAAAATATCTCTTAATTTCCATTTATATAAAATTAAAATCATAAAGTGTCTTTAATATAATGAAATTGACAATTTTATAAAATTCAGTATTTTTCATTATTCACTAGAGAATAAATATTTTTTGAAAAATACCAAAAATTTACCCTAAGATAATTTTAAAATTTTAATTTATTTTTTAAATTATAATTTAAAAAAGTGTAAAAATTTATATTTAAAACAAGTCCGCCATTAAAAGGTGGTAAAATTGCATTTTAGAAAATGTATCTTTTTATGCTTAAAATTAGATTTATTCTTATCTTAAGACTATAAAATTTATTGGTTGAATTTAATTTTTTTATTAAATATATAACATATAAATTTCATTAATATCTTTCTCTAATAGTGCTTAATTTAATTTATTAAGATAAAATTCCATTGTGGTCATAAAAATAGTTTTTTATAAAACACATCATTTATGTTCAATTGGTTTTTATTTTTTATTTTAATTAATTGATAACCAATGAATTAATTTTATAAGCATGTGTAAAATATATAATTTACTTAATATATTTCATTACCTCCATTCCAATGGCTAGTTGATAACGATCATATAATATTAAATTTTCATAAGATATCAAAGAGATTAAATTTAAAAAGATACATACCATAAAATATTGGGGTTTTACATTCTCCACTCCATCAATAACTTGAATAGCTTCAATGAAATTGTACTTAATAAATTAAATGTTGATACTTTAAAATTCCTTTGTGGAAATCCCACATCGTAAAATGGGTTTATAAAATTTCTTCTTAAAAAGAGGTAAAGAAAAATGTGGAGGTCCCCAAAAAACTAGGATTCTTAAATAGGAAAACATTCATGAAAATATGGACATGGAAGAGAAATATAATTATATAGTTTTTATGGATAGTGATATATAACATGGTCATTAGAATGTATACCATAAAAAATTCATAAATTTGTGATGGGTTAAAAGACCATTTATTTCTTAGTAAGAAAATTAAATGGATAACATTTTTATTCCAAAATACTTTACCTAGTGTTTAGGGTTTCTTTTACTATCTATAGAATCAATTGAAAAAAAACTTACTTAATTACTTTACATTCCATAATATCATCCTTTGGTTGTGATTAGATCTATCTCCACTTCATTTCTTAAATCTGGAGATGGATATTCAAGATGAATTTTTATGCCTGAAGAACTTTTATGAATCGTAAGATCCACAAGTCATTCCTTCATACTTTAAATATTTACTGAAACAAAAATGGTTATAATAGGTTATCTAATTTTAAAAATCATACATTAATCTTAATAAATAACATCTTTAATCCATTCCATAAGTATTTAACCTTAATACTCATCCAAAATATGTTTGTCCAAATTGAAAGACCAAAAATCTCGAAGGAAGGTCACTAAATTTCCAAAAATTAACTTGGAATTAGATTCCCCAAACAAGATAATGTAACTCTTAATGTCACATACCAAATATTTTAATACCTTTATCATCTTAAAATCTTAATTAACATATGCATGCTTCCAAATATAAAATGTCAAGTTGATGAATATATCCCTTAAATCCAAACATTTAGTAAACCCTGTAAAGAGAACATAAACCATCAAATCACTAACCAATTTCTTGGACACCAATAATGTCCCATAAAAATACATTTATCATTATTATCTCAGCATCAAGAACAAATTAAAGGTTATATTTCCCTCATCCATGTGTTTTCCAAAAGTTAAACTTACCACCAAATCACTTTTCTAAGTACTATCCAACATATGATTTTAAATCCTTAAAGAATAATCACTATAGTACAATCCCTATAAATATAAGGGTTATTATAACTAGATAATTATTGATAAAACACTTAGATAACATAATTATTTAATCTAAACAAAGGTATATTAATAATTCCTCTTCATCTGTGGTAGTAACGTAAGCTTGACCATGATCAGTTATCCTCTTTTGGGTATATTCTTTTTACGCTTGAGACATTGATTTGTGTAGTGTACCATTTTTTAAATAAATCATGCTATACAGTTAAAATGATGGAAATTAATTTAATAAAAGGATTTACAAGTTATGTAATATTTCTAAAATAATGACTTAAACAAAACATTTTATATAAAACAGTTTATATAAATTCAGAAGGGCATGTAAAACAGTTTAACAACATTAACATACATTTATATCTAAAATATAAACAAGCGAGAAACATGATCATCTTTTAAATAGGTATGAAATTTCTAGGATATAGGAATACACACTCTCTAAGTTATCATGACAATATGTGTACACACATTTCCTCTGGACACTGGTCAAAGAGGACTTGTCGCCACCGCCTAAGGGATGTGACTTGCTGCATTTATGTTTTAGAACATTGTATAATCCTAGAGTGTGTCCAAATAACTCATAATATACCTACATCTTTCATGTTCTCTAACATAATCAATGATGGGAAATTTATTTTAAGACTACTTAAAATATAATTAAATCCCATTCTCCCATTTCAAATGATAATTTTACATTTAAATCCAAAACAGGTTTAAATAAAAAACATGTATTTTTAACAAGATAAAACCACTAGGTTTCTATCAAAATATTTTAATCCATTTTCAAAATTTAAAAAATTCCATCAATTCTGTTTCGATAATTAAATTCATCAATTAAATTGAAACCATTTCCATCCATTTACAAATACACCCCAATTCAATAGATTTTTGGGGTTTTCCCAATTTCTTACCAAAACCATTTCAAACCTCCCAATTCATTTGAATTGAGTTTTAATAAAAACCAATATTTCAAATAATTTAATTTAAATCAATAGATGAATTAAATCATGAAATTTAAGGTTAATTAATTTGGCCAATTGGAACGGAATCACCTACCCTTTTCCTAGAACTCAACACCCGCAATGAAACCCACCAACAAGAATAAAGGCACATAAGGCCTTAAAACTCAACCTAGAAACGAAATTTGACAACATGAAGTTTAGATCCATCTATTTTATGATGATCTATTAAAACTTAAGGAAGAGAAAGAGGAAGAGATGAATAAAAGGGAGAACACTTACCTGAGAATTCACACTACCAACACAATGATGATCAAATGCTGATTAAAAGGACCCTGAAGGGTTAAAGGACTCCAAGATCATCTGGGGAAGGTTTAGGTTGAGAGCAATGAAACTAGAGAGGAGTAATAATGAAAATTTCATCTGGGATGCCAACATATAATCAAAATTTAGGGAATTACATGATGTTTAACCCCATTACACGCCATGAAATAATTAAATTCCATAATCTCCAAAAAACCCATAGACTTTTGATAAAAAAAGATTTATTTTCATTTCATATTTAAACAATGTGAAACCACATAACACGTTATGTAATCATATTACATGGAATGAAACTCTCCAACTGGTTGTAGAAAAGACCAGTTAAATATGAGAGTCTAAAAAATATGTGACTTCACCATTATAGGAATCCTTTAAATTCATTCTCAACCCTACCCAGTCAATGAAAAGGAAAAATCAATGAAAAGGTTAAAGAAATACCTTTCAGATCGGTAATGGGATGTTAAAAGATAACTAATTGTGTCAATAATACCTAAGGTTTTTATCTCAAAATAGTCTAAAGACCATATCTGTTATATATTTAAAAATTACTTTCCATTTTACTATGAAAATAATCATATTTATGCAACTGGGTATTTAAGTCCTACATTTTATATTCTTCTATTATTTCTAATGATTCAATAATTATTAAACTATTAGTAGAGTATGTGGTACCACAAAAATTCATTACAAAATAGAATAATTTCTTCTTGTTTACAATGTAAATGTAAGATAAATGTTTTGGTAATAATCAATAAAATTTAAATCAGAATCATTAAACTTGAAAATTAGAAGTTTTGTTCCTCTCACTACTAAATTAGGAATCACCCTTTATAATACACTTAGAGAATTCACCTTACTTCTGGTAACATTTCTACACTTATTTGGTTACTGTATTTTGATAAAAATGTGTGACACACATTTAGTATCTAATACCCATGAAGTAAAACGGAAACATCACATACAATGATGAATATACACTAAGTCTCAGCCTCTTTTCACTTTAACTTCAATTTATTGTATTTTATCTTCCATAGACTTATCCCACAACATGAAAAGTAAATAACAACCTATGTGATACTTTTCCTATTTTTTTGAAGGATGGTTCAAGGTACCTTTGGTATCATAATTTCCATTGGAATTTTCACCTTATCTTTCAACTTGTTCACCCTAAGAACAAAAGATTAATTTTTATTTAAGTTCTTATATTCTTGGTGAACCTTACCCAACAAAAGAAATTAAAATTTTTTCTCCATAATGTTCATTTTATGATATAAAACTAGAGTAATTGGATGATAAATATATAATACTAAGATGTATTGAATGATAATTATACATCATTAAATTTACACGTGTTTAGTGTAATCATCATCGCATTCATTTCTCGTTTCACTTTCTCCTCATAGAATTCTCTGATACAAGACAACATGTGAATCCATCCATGTCCTGTTAGTTTTTCCACAACTCATTGGAAATTGATGATATCATTATGATGTAAACATAAAATTCATAAATCATGTGAATCCTATAATCTTTCTTTTCCACTCGCTTCCTAAGGCAGATCAACAAGTATTGGGGACTCTGACATATATAATTTATTTTCATATCACAGTTTTTTACACAAGCACATATACTATGCTTGGAAATTCATTCCAGTTAGAACATGTAATTTTTCCATTATAGATCATAGTGAACTTGAGGTATTGGTAGTCATTCATATACAAAATAAAACTCAAGCAGATTATTACTTCTAAATTTATTACCAGTTATTAGTCATTATAGATTTTGTCATCATAAATGTGTCACACTATATTATTGAATCCTAGTATCCCTCAACTAATATATTCTTAATAATTAGTCTCTTGAGTATTATAGTGAAAATTATCCTTAATTTTTTTTTCACTGTATAAGCTATAACTACACCACTACTCAAAGAGTATCAAAGTTGTCTTTTAGCTGGACAACTGTAATTACTCACAACTACTTGATATATTGATTGGAGTCCCATATTTTGCAAAGGAAAACATTACATTACTTAAAAATTTACCTATAATGTTTTATAAAGATATCCATGAATATTTATTTGATGCCAAATTTAGTTAAGTCGACCCATTTATCTAATAAGAACACCCTAGTAGTAGGATACACATTCAACTAGGGTTGACAAGAACCTTGTATAATCGGTTTTTTTTCAAAATTAAGTGATGTAAGGCATTATAACTTAATATTTCTTTGATTTTTTTATTATTCTCATAGAATATAATCCATTTATATTTACAATTACTTGTTTCTATGTGACCACACTCACACATTTACAATATAATAAAAATAAAAAAAAATTCACTACACATGTTCATTTTTTCTAGACATGCTTTATTATTATTTTATGTGTTCATGTGTAAAATATGCACATAGATCAAATAATTAACCATGAATAAATAAAATAAAATTATGTGATCATGATTCAACACTAATTTTTGATCCATTGATCAAATAATCGATCAACCTAGACCCTATGGGTAACTCCTTGAGGCTACTTGAGTTGTAGCACTCACCCATCCTTGCGTCAAAGTCCTATCTAGTGTCTTTCCAAGTATTGATGTGAACCACTTACCTTTTTATCCTTATAATTATACAACAACACTAAAACATAGATGAGGGGATCTTAAGAGTACAGAATATCGATAAATAACTTTTATTTGGGCACAAAAGTCCTTATACATATAATGACTCAAAAGAAGATTAAAAAATTATCATTTATTAAATAATTATTACAAAACAATAAATTTAAATAATAAAATAAATAAATAAATAAAATTGGAGAAGAATTAGTTGGTCTATGACTCATGATTAGTCAGTATGCATTAAACTCACATATATGAATAAATTTTATATGAATTCATTTTGAGGGTATTTTTCATGAATTAAAAAAAATTTAATTTAATTATAATTTACAAAATCACTTGTCTCAAAATCCTTATAATTATTCAATTAAATTCTAAATATATATATTTTAAATATTTTAGATTTTTTTTTGGATTTATCCCAGATTATCGGGTATTTTTAAATCACCCCTTGTAGAAGTTTCGAAACATAGAAAAATATGTGGAAGGATATGAAGGGTCGGGAGAACCTAACCTGACCTGCCCAGGGTTGGGGAGATCCAGTAAGGGTGTTGGGATGGTGATGTAAACACAACCACATGTCTTATGAATGCAATCAAGTGTCATGTACATGGGAAAAGAGTAGGTATCTCCATCAAGGGCACCACTTATAAAAAAATAAAAATAATTTTTTTTATATTGTGATGCCACTCCTCTCCCCAAATGGGGGGGGGGGGTCTTCTTTACGCTCTAGGGGATGGTGTACCCCAAATAAAATAATTTTTTTAAAAATTTCATGGAAATATTTTCCTCATACTAAAAAGGGAGATGCTTCTTCCTTGTAGTAGGTTCCCCAAAAGTCATCCTCTCCCATGTTTTAATTAATTATTTTTTTTCAAAAAGTTTAAACATAGGATTGAAAAATAATATTTTCTTTTAAAATGGAGCTTGGATGGAATGAGTTATCCCCTTAAATCATGCGCCTATATGTGCATGTATATATATAATATGTTATATATATATTATTTTGCACATATATATATATATATTTATTATAAAATGTATTTTTTTAAATAAGTCTGCATTGTCTCGGACTTCCCCTTCATTGTTGCTCAGTCAGACAAATTGGTGTGCACCTATCATGGGGTTCTTAGAAAAACAATTTTTGGACCCAAGAAATATGTAGTAAAAGTGGGACTCAGATTTTATCTAGAGAAGACAATGTTGTGTGTGTGTTGAAATATTGTTTTGTGGGTTCAATTTCGAAAGAAGTTGTATGTGGAATTGGTTGGTTAAAAAATAAATTAAAGAAATAATGGCCTAGTATTGGATCATTCCCTCATTCAACTGTTAAATCATTATTCAATTGGTTTCTATTCATCCTCTCATCAATTTAAACCCATTGATTTTTTTATTAGGATATGTCAGTTTATATAGGGAAATAAAATGACCACTATATTTCATACCTTTTCCTAGACCTATGATTGGATACCTACATTCACCCTTGAATTCCACCACAACTTGATATAGAATTAAATGGATTAAATCCAAGTGTCTTGTGTGTGTAATTTCGATAATAAGCAGAAGAAATTAAAAGATAAAATCCGAAGAAATGTCTACTGATAAAAACTATTAAATCCTATAGAGGATTTAGTAATAATATTGAAAGATTATAATTCATCAACATGGGAGGTTAGGGGAATATTCTTGGATAAACCACAAATGGGCTGGTATCTTATCATCATATTTTTATCAATAAATGAAAATAAATAATAGTAGCAGCCAATAGTGCATGAGTGTTCCCCAAGTGTCAGTTCTCTACCTTTTTATTCTAGAAAGTGAATTAATTTTATAGAAAACTAATTGGATATTGTAAATCCCTCCATATGTGAGGAATATTTTTATTTATATAGTTTTGTAAATTATACTTTTAGTAGGTAGCATGTTTACTTTCTACTGAATGATTGACATGTATCTATAATAAAGGGTATGGATGACTTTTTTTATAAGGCATCAGTGTTCCTACCATGATCCGAACCAGTACCCTTTTGACAGTGGATTGTTCCCATGCTTCATAGCATAGTGGGTTTGGAAGAATGGTCTTGGTATTTTAGTTGATGCACCTCATTATTTTTTATGTCCTGAACATAATTGTTCTTACCCTTGAGATTTCATATAATTCCAGTATCTGGGACTTGGATTTACCATCATTGGATGGTAAATTCCAACCATATCTTGTCAGTGGAACTACATTTCCCGACAGGATGGATTTTATTGATTACCTCAGGTTTTAAATTTTCACCCGCTAGTGATTTTATTTAATGGTGTAGGGATATTCTTAAAATCTTCAGTTCAATGCTACTCCTTACTTCCTTCAGATTCTCATGGGAGTTTTTCCATTCATTGTGAGGATCTAGTATCTATAAGTAGTGATATACTTTGCAATAGAGTGGAATTATAAATCTCTTTCAAAGCCTATGAAGACATGGCATCTTCAATCATGGTTCATTCAGTTGGATCTTAACCTTGATCGATGTAGAGCTCAGATTTAATAAAATTACTTATGTGATTATCCTAGAAAGGTGGTTTCACTCTGTCATCATCAGAAATCTATGGGTGGAAGCATGAGGTGGCACCGATAGGGTAAGTGGAACATTGCTTTTTCCTCATAGCGATGAAAGATAAATGGTGGTGTCAACTTTTAGAGTAGTTTCAAACTTTTGGATCATATTTAAGCATTATTAGAATGGGTGTTTTTTCTTTAGGGGGAGTGGAGGCTTTGAGTATATTGATGGTTGCATGGAATAGGTATGGTAGGTAGTGGAGAAGAAAATATGTGGTAAGAATGCCTACTATGAAGGACATGGTCAGTGTGTTGAACATGATATGGTGGATGAAAAGAGGGGACCCATGATAGGTATTCCCACCATGAGAGTATTGGCGTGGTCAATAAATTTTTTTCCCACGGTCATATGTTTTTACCTTTATGGAATTTTTTAGTACACATGGTCAGCTGATTTCACTCACGGTAGGTATAACTACCATGATAATGGGGTGAGGTAAGGTGGGAAAGTTATCATGAGCACTGCTCACAGTAATCATAGTGATTGTGTATAACATGATCACTTGGACCTTTGTAATTTTGAACCTGTAGAAATAGATTCACACTTTTTATTAGTGTAATATTTTTCTACAATTAAAATTTACTCTGAAAATAAAAAAATATAGTTTCCTTACAAATCATGGCTTAAAAATTTATATCAAAATATGAGTATATCAATAAACAATATATTTAAATCCAATTTCCAACTAAGTTCCAATTTTATACAGTCAACAAAAATCATTATTTACCCAAAAATTAAATTAAAATTTGGGTATTATTAATGAATAAAAGACAATAAATGTTGAAAATTTTAGCTAAAATCATTCTCCACACTTAAACTATTTCACTTATGAGAAATATTATTATTGAATTTCAATTTATTCAAAAATAAGGTCATACTGCCTATATCTAAATTTACTAGTCTGATAAGAAGAAGACATAGTCTTTTCCATTGTGAAAATTATCATGCTTCATATGTGAATCAAATCACTACCTCATTTCAATTAAATCAAAGTTTTAGTTTAGGATTGGATCAAATTATATTTAAGTGGAATTAAAATTTTAACAAAAAAACTTTAAAATTCCCCTCTCTACCAAGTTTCCTAAACCTTAGTTTGATTTTCCATTTTATTAATAAAACTCAATTGGACATGTTATAAGTAAATTTCATCATTTTTATGGGTTCAATATTTCCCTCACCTAAATAAAATCATTTTTGAAAAGGCCTTTTTGAATTTTACCCCAGCCATAAGGTTACACAAAGCACTATGAATAACACTAATTAAGGTGAAAATGGATTAATTTAATTGTAGAAACACACCATGTTCTCTTTTCTTAGAGATAAATTGTGTGTAAAAAACTAACCATTTTTATTCTAGGTTCAAGGGAATTATATCATTTTCAACTAAGTTAGACCCCTAAGGTGTTTTTTTCTCACAGAGGTCAATTCACACCATATTAACTTCAAAATTTTAGTGAATTAAATTTATAAATTTTATTCCATAAAAAAAAATTTAAATCACACTCCATCTCCTAGTTTTAAGACCATAATTTCATAAAATTAGTAAAAATTTCCACTCAATAATCATCCAAGTCTCATAATTTTAGAATCAATTAATTATTCAACTCTATAATTATTATTTTAAAATTGGGTAGGACATCATTATAGTTCAAGTAATTTTTGATAAAAAATAAAAAAAATGTATAAAAGGAGTGATGTACAAAACTATATTAACAAAAAAATGTTTTTATTTATTTACAAATTCAATGAAATAATCATTTAAAAATTTATTAAAAGAGTTTATCTCCTCCCTGAAAATTGGTTCAAACACTCTTACAGTTTAATTACAATATGCATTTGGTCAATAAAAATAGTTCAATATAGAATAATGATCCAAACCCAAATGAAAGAAAGATAAAACCTAGGATTTATTTATTTATTAGTATATTTGAGTTTGGAATCCTCTATAGTTTCTTTCCAAAATTCCTCCTAACACTTTAGTTGTTGGACATTCACCTTGAATGGATGCTTTGAACCTTATCCTTCATTTTCAATTGCACCAAAAGGAAAGTTATTAGTTACTGTATATGGCTCAGTCCATTTGGAATGAAGATTACAAGGGAAAAGTTTCATCCTTGAATAAAACTTCAGTACTTTGTCTTTAGTTCAAAATTATCTTTTTTGGATCAAATATTTAGGGGAAGATCTGATTTTCTCCTTAAATAGTAGCAAGTCCTCATCTGCTTCTCTCTAAATCTTCTCAATATCTGTTATTTGTAGCTTCCTCTATTCTATAGCATTATTTAACTCTAGGTTTACTCTTTTGATAGCCTAATAGTCTTTGTGCTATATCTCAATAGGTAAGTAAAAATATTTACCATAAATAATTCAATAGGGGGATATACCTAATGGGGTCTTTTAGGTAGTTCTGTATTCCCATTGTTCATCCTTTATTTTCTTGCTCCAGTCTTTATGGTTGGGATGCACTATTTTCTTCAAAATTATTTTTAATTATCTATTAGAAACCTCATATAATAAATTTTTTTCAGTGGGTTGTAGGCAGTGGAGGTTTTATGGTGCACTCCATATTTCCTCATGAGGGTCACTATGTTCTTATTAAAGAAGAGAGTCCCTTGGTCACTGATTAGACCTCAGTGTATTCCAAACCTACAAAAAATGTTTGATTTTAGAAATTCAATCAAAGTTTTTGATTCATCAGTCTGAGTGTATTTGACCTCAATCCACTTAGACACATAGTCTACTTCCAATTATACATAGGAAAATCCCAATGACATAGTAAATAGACCCATGAAATAAATTCCCCATACATTGAATATTTCAAAAAAAAATCAAATGTTTTTGGGGAATTTCTTATCTTTTGTAAATTCTAGTAGTAAACGAGCATTTTGGGATTTTTTTACAAAAATCATGTCAATTATTATAGATGGAGGGAAAAAAATCCATCTTAAAATTTTTTCTAGTAGCTCTTTGAGTTCCAAAATGGCCTCCACATGCAAGTGTATGGCAAAAATAAATAATAAAACTTATTTCTTAACTAGGAATACACATTCTAATGAAATATTCATTGTAAATTTTTGATAAAAAGGGTTTTCTCAAACATAGTGTTTTGATTTAGATTTTAATTTACCATTTTGATATTTTGAGAAGAAGAAAGGTACCTTTGTTATGACCAAAAAATTTACTATGTCCACATACCAGGGAACTTGGGTTAGGATGTATAGTTTCTCAATAGAGAATGAATAATATAAACTAGTCTTTCGGATGAATCTACCTTAGTAGCGTGAGGTAGCCGAATCATGTGGTTAGCCACTGTATTTTCACATCCCTTATTACCCTTAATATCTAGGTCAAATTTCTACAGTAGAAACATATATATTACTAGTCTAGTATTTACATCATATTTATTGATTAAATATATTAAGGCTACATGATTAGAATAAATAATTAATTTACTTCCTAAGAGATAAGAACAAAAATTTTCAGAAGCTACAACAATTGAAAAAAAGTCTTTCTTTATTGTTGTGTAGTTAATCCGAGTAGTGTACAAATCTTGTGAAGTGTATGGTATCACTTGTGGAATCCTATTAATATTTTGGAACAATAAAACCTCTACATGTATATTTTAATCATCAGAAAAAATCTCAAAAGTATGATTATAGTTTGGTAGGAATATGATGGGGTAGTAGTTAAGAATTCTTTTAAATTTTCAAAAGTGATTCTACATGAATCATTAAATAAAAAATCAGTTTCTTTCTTGAGTAGGTTAGTTAGGGGAAAATAAAATTTTCTAAATTCTATAATAAACATTCTATAAAATACAATTTTGTCTGAGTAATGATCTAATGTTCTTGATAGTGGTGGGGTAGTATAGTGTATAAATGTAATCAACTTTTTCTTTATGAACTTCAATTCTATACTTATAAATTAAATGGACTAAAACATTTCATTTTTTTCCACCATAAAATAGAATTTTTTAAAATTCAAAACCAAGTGTTTCTCAATACATTTAATAAAACCTTTTCTATACTCCCTAGATAATTTTTAAATCTTGTACCATACATAATGAAGTCATAAAGGAATACCTCTTAGAATATCTCAACCAGTTCTAAGAAAATAATTAACATATAGTGTTGAAAGGTACCTTGGGCATTACATAGACTGAAAGACATCATTTGATAAGAAAACATACCAAAGGTGCATGTGAAGGTTGTATTGTCCTGGTCAAAAAATTCTATCAAAACTTGAAAATATCTAGAAAAACCTTTAAGGAAAAAATAATGTCATTTTCCAGATAGTCTCTCTATAATTGATCTACAAAGGGTATGGGGAAATGGTTTTTTCTAGTCACATGGTTTAATCTCCTGTAGTCGATAAAAACTCTCTAATTATTTTGGATTCTGGTGGGTAATAATTCATTGTTTTCATTCTTTATAAGCATGTAACTAGTTTTCTTTATAATAATTTGAATAGGACTCACCCATTGAGAGTTTGTGACGAGATTGGTTATTTTAGATTTTAAAAGTATTTCTATTTCCCTTTTTACAACTTCCAGGAGGGTTGTCTTGATCCTTATCTAGGATTTTTAGTAACTTGTATCTATCTTATAACAAAATTCTATGCTTGCAGGTGATGGGGATAATTTATAGAATATCTACTAATGTTCAACCTATAACCCTAGAATTATTTTTAAGATCCCTCATCAGTTGGTCTTCTTGGATGGGTTTTAAGTTATTGGAAATTATGACTAGCAATTTTTTATCCTCCTTTAAAAATGTATATTTTAAATTTGAGGTAAATAATTTTAATTATAAACCAGGGGGTTTTCTAGAGATGTTTTCATTTAATTTTTCTCCATAATGGATACCTACATATGTAAGGAAGAAATGTTAGTGTCAGATTTAAATAACTCATGAAATTAAATTTCATCAATTTATTCAATTTTATCAACATTTGAAACTGCCTCCAGATTTAGTTCATTTTCAAAAAAATAATTTTTTGGTAGTTTGATTGTTTCTAAAGATTATCATAGTCTAATTATGTCATTGAACATTTCAATTTCCTTCATAAAGGAATTAGGGAGTTCAAAAAATTTTAATGTTAAAATAGAATGTTCTTCATGTGGGTGTTTCATTGAATATAGTATATAAAATGAATTGTTTCTTAACAAAATTTTATATAAATTATTCCTTTATTAACATTTATTATTGTCTTATCAATTTTTAGAAATGAAATCCTCAAGATAATGGGGGAAATATTCTTACCTTAATCTTCCTCCATGTACAGGATGTAAAAATACATAGGGAATGGGTAACCTTATAAACATACAAAAACATCTTCAAGGACACATTTAAGGTTGTCAATGACTCTATTGGAAATATGTATAACTGAAAATATGGGTTTATGTTCTCCCATATGTAAATAAGAATAAACGGAAATAGGCATTACATTAATTGAATCTCCAAATTCACATAGTGAATTGGACAAAGAGAGCCCACCAATTGTACAGGGAATAGAAAAATCACATAGATCTTGGATTTTTTTGGGAGATTTGAGCTTGAAAAGAGAAGAAACATTCTTACCTAGTCGTAACTCTTCATTTCCTTTCAATCATACTATGCTAGTTAAAATGTCCTTAATGAATTTTTCATACCATGGAATCTGGTGAATGAATTCAAGTAGGGGGATTTTGATCTCCACTTTTTTGAAGACTCCAATTATCTCTTGTTTTAGTGATTATTCCATGATTTTTCTGGGTTCACTAGTTCTTACATGTAAGGTAGGTGGGGGTTGTTGTGGGTATTCCATGTGTTTTATTTTATCCTTTTATGGTTCCTTCACTAACTCCTCAGTTTATTTTTATTAGAAAAAATGTTTAGATGCTTTCTGCTATTCACTTCAAGCTTCAATTTCTTAGGGTGATCCTTTACTATATTTCTATTATTTTCCACTCCTTAATTTAATAGGACTGACATTTTCCTTAGTTTTTGGAATTTTATGATTAGGAATATTACCTGATCCTTAATTTATCATATTAATTTGGGTGTTCATGAGTTAGATGAATTTTCATTTTAATTCCTTTAATTCTAACCCATGAGTGGTGGGAGTGGTGTGATTTTTATTTTGATATTGTATTACCTGTCTCAAAATTTCATTTATTGAAGGTTCTTGTAGTTTTCCTTATTGGTAGCTTGTAAAGGGTTGGAAATTCTTTCTTTGGA
This sequence comes from Viscum album, assembly GCA_963277665.1. Taxonomy (NCBI): domain Eukaryota; kingdom Viridiplantae; phylum Streptophyta; class Magnoliopsida; order Santalales; family Viscaceae; genus Viscum; species Viscum album. Next base: position 1,290,971,358 of record OY728132.1, on the reverse strand, counting down.
ATCAAGGGGGTTTAAAAGGTTGTTGAGAAGCCTATTGAAATACTGATATTTGAGTTTATTGGCTCCCATAGCTAAACTAGTTGATGTGAAATTCTCTAAATCTTTGTTTTCCACTTAGTTGGTTATATAATTTTCTATAGAAAATTTTATCACAATGTTCAGTTCCTTGAACTTGAGGGAATCCACTAGAAAAATTCTCCTGGGGGTAGAAAAATTGGTAAGGCTTTGGAGGTGTGGTAGGTGATGATTCCTGGAATTTATTTACAACTAATTATATCATAAGGGAAGTTAGTTCCTTAATTTTATTTTCTAAAAAAGGTGAGTTGGAATTTTTACCTCAGGTACTCCTCTAGTTCCGGTTCTGGCACTAAATTGTTGGGAATTTTGGGAGATCCTCTCAATGAGTTCTCTTACTTAAATAAGCGATTTATTAATTATTTCTCCTCCTGAAGAGGCATAAAATAGGTTCCATTAATTTTCCATTAATCCTTGGTAGAAAAATATAAAGAAATGATGTTCTTTATATGGATGGTGTGGGAAGGATGTGGTTAGTTTCTTAAATATCTCCCATAAATCATAGATATTTTCTTTAGTTGACTATTTTATTCCATAAATTTACTTTCTATGTTGAGAACTCCCTGAAGCAGGAATGAATTTCTGGAGGAAAGTATTTTGTAGCTCCTCCTATGAAGTGACTTTTGCAGGCTTCATATTGTAGAGCCATTACTTTTCTACCCATTCAAGTGAGAATGGAAAATCCTTCCAACTTATTTGAGACTTAGTGACTCCTCTAGTTATGAATCCATTGATTTTTTAAATGTTCTTAATTGCTTATTAGGGTATTCACCAGAGAGACCATGAAACTTAGGAAGTATTCTTATCATTCGAGTTTTGAGTTCACAATATTGTTGATCATTTAATTATAATTGTCGAGTGTTAATATTGAAATTGGGTGAATACATTTCTCTCAAAGTCCTATTAACTTGAGTTAGATTTCCTTCCATTTTTTATATTATGGTTGTAGATTTTTAGGAAGAAGAAACCGTGGAGGGAGAATCAAATATTGTAATAGTAATAAACTAAATTTCCCCTCATTCTATTTTATTTATAGTTTTGAGTATTTCCAGTAAAGTTATCTCAAATTATGGATCAAAACCATCAAGGTTGGAAGAACCAAATCTATTCATTTGAAAACATTTAAAAAAAATTAAAATAAAACACTAGATTCCCCAGAAACAGTTCCAGTTTTGGTGCATTCTTGTCACGGTAGGCTCAAAAAAATAATTTTTAAACTTAAGAAATATATAGTAAAAGTAGTAATTAGATTGTATCCATAGAAGAAAATGTTGTGTGTGTATTGAAATCTTGTTTTGTGGTTCCAATTTTGAAGGAAGTAGTAAGTGGAACTAGTTGGTTTAAAAATAAATTAAATAATAAGTGGTCCAACCTTGTATCATTCCCTCATTCACCCATTGAATCATTATTCAATTGGTTTTTTTTCATCCTCTCATCAATTTAATCACATTTATTGCTTTTATTGGGATATTTTTGTTCATATAGGGAACTACAATGACAATTATATTTACTACCATTTCCTAGAATAGTGATTGGATTCCTCCAGTCACCCTTGAATTCCCCCACTACTTGCTATCATATGAAGTGGATTGAATCTAAGTTCCTTGTGTGTGCAATGCTGATAATTAGAAGAAGAACTTAAAATCTAAAACTAAAAGAAACCTATATTGATAAAACCCATTAAATACTACATAGGAGTTATTAATAATATTGAAATATCACAATTCATCAACAGGGGGGGTGAGGAGATTCTCCTTGGATAAACCATAAATGGCATAGTGTTCCATCATCAGAGTTTTTACAATAAGTGAAAATAAAAAAGAGTAACATCTAATAGCACTAAGTATTCCCCAAGAGTTAGTTTTCTCCCTTTTTCTTCTAGAAATTGAATTCCTTTTATAGAAAAATTCTTGGATATCGTGACTCCCTTCACATGAGTGTAACATGTCTCTTCATATAATTTAGTGAAGTCCACTTTCAACAGGGAGTAGGTTTAATTTATACCGGATGTTTGACATGTGTCCTTAATATAGGGTATGAATGAATTTTTTTAAGGTATTAGTGTTCCTCCCATGATCCTTCCCAGTATCCTTTTGATTATAGAGTATTCATACGACTCAAAATATATTGGGTATATAAAAATGGTATTGGGATTTTAGTTAATGGGCCTCATTATTTTTTAGGGTCTGGACATAATTATTTTTTCCCATGATACATCATATACTACCAGTATCTGAAACTCAGATTTCCCATTATTGGCTGGAGAATTCCAAACGTCTCATGTTAGTGATGCTATATTTCTCAGTAGTATTTGTTTTCTTACTTACCTAAGGTTTGAAACTTTAACCTTCTAGTGATTCTATTTAATGGTGATGAGATATTCTCAAAATATTTAGTTTAACACTACTCCTTGTTTCCCTTAGATTCTTATGGGAGCTTTGTCCTTCGTTGCATGGCTCTGGTGTCGATAGGTAGCAATTTCCTTTGCAATAGAGTGGAATTCTAAATATCCCTTAGAGGTTTTTCAGATAGGTCATCTTTTCACGTGGTGAATTCGGCTAGATCTCAACTTTGATAGATGAAGAGATCAGATTAAATCAAAATACTACTATGATTTTCCTAGAAAGGTGGATTCACTCTATTATCATCCTAAATCTGTGGGTGGTAGCAGAAGGTGGCACTGACAGGGTAAGTGGAACCATACTTTTCCTCATGTTGGTGGAAGATAAATGGTTGTGGAAATATTTGGAGAAGTTTCCAGCTTCTGAATCATCTTTAAGCATCAGTCGACTGGGTGTTTATTCTTCAAGGGAAGTGGAATCTTGGAGTTTTTTAATGGATACATGGCATAAGTATGGCAGGTTGAGGTCGAAAAAATGTATTAACTATGCCTACCATGAATGAAATAGTCAATGTGATGATCATGAGATGGTGACTGAAAGGAGGGGCCTCACAGTTGGTATGCATACCGTGATAGTAGTGGCATGGTTAATAAATTTTCTTCATGCAGTCATCTAATTTTTCCTTTATAGAATTTTTGAGTATATACAATCAGTTGATGGTACTCACAATAATTATAATTACCATGAGAATTAGGTGAAGTAAGTTGGGAAAGTTAACATGAGCAGTGATCATGGTAAACATAGTGATCGTGTATGGAACAATTACTTCTATATTTTATAATTTTTCATCCTGTAGAAATAGATTCTCACTTTTTCATAGTTCAATATTTTTATACAATTAAAATTCACCCTGATAATAAAAAGTGATAGTTCCCTTCCAAAATATGGCTTCATAATTTATATCAAAAGCTGAGTATATTAATAAACACCATATTTAAATCTAATTTACAACTTAGTTCCAATTTTTGATAGTCAACAAAAATAATTATTTACCTAAAAATTGAATTAAAATTAGGGTATTCTAAATGAATAATAGAAAATAAATGTAGAGAATTCTAACTCACATTAAAAATCTTGTATGGGTATAGTTGTTTCCACTACTTCCAATATGAAGTCACCAGTCATTAATGATATAATCCCGCACCAATGAAATATACATAAAAAAATATTTATTCTTGATTTTAATCCTGAACAATTATTATTTTGATCTTCAAATGATAATAAATTGGTCATCTAATCTCTGATAGAAGTTTCTTTTTGGTAATGAGATCATGGAGACACTCACTTCTTGAATAAATTCAACTTTAATTTTTAATTCATCTTAATTAAATGTACGCCTTTCTCTAATATCAATTGAACGAACCTAAGGCATCATGGAAGCATGAAAAAATTAGTATATTAAATTTTTTAGACCCAATTGTTTTGAAACATCAAATCCGGTATACCCCAACATAGATTCATCCATAGATCATATAAAATGAAATTAAACATGAATAATTAAATATGGGAAATTAAATCTAAACTGTACCACTTCTGATTTTGATTGGAATCACATTTCGCTATCTACTAAGGATCATTTCTTAGAGGAAATGACATCTAATCCCTATAAATTTTCCACACATGGTTCAAGAGAATATCAGCATGTTGATTTTTGGTTTCTAGGTGCTAGTATGGAGAATTTAATACACATTCAAGGTCCTTTTGATTACCTAATAACTATTCCTTTGACTCAGGATGAGAACTTGGATCAAGGTGTTTAGATATATCCTTTATCACTCTATAATTTTAGAGAGAAGATAGAGATTCTACAAAATTTGTAGGGATGAATAGTTCCACAAATTTGGGATTCTCAAGACTTATATAGGTAGGTTTAAAATCCTAGAAATTACACTTTGGTCCCCCAAGTAATTTAAACCTTTAAAATAAGACCTTAATGACACTAAACGACTTAGTAAATATGTTATAAATATCAATTAAATTTTATAACATACTTATAACATAAAATATATGTTACCTGATAAAATTTAAGCCATTAACTTGACTTTATTCTCCCATTAAACACTTAATTAACCATGAATAAAAATATTTATTAAAAAAATATTTATTTAGTATTCACTCAATTACTTGTGAATACAATGAGAAGATAAATTCAAAAACATTTTATTCTGAACTTAAATAATATTTAATTTATTTATTTCCTAATGATAATTTAAACTCGTACATCACCCAAAACTAGTGGTGGGGACCACCATGACCTAAACTCCTACTAACTTAGAATATTTTAGACTCTTGAATACAATTAGTGTACGACCCTCTAGTTTCTTATATTGATAGCATTGATTACCACTCACAGACTTAGTGTGAAGTCTAGCAACCCATCAAGGCCCCTAAGAATAAAAAGTCTTAGTCATGATAGTAAAAACCTTATATGAATATGTATCGTGTAATATAATCTATTTTTTCATGATATCTCATAAATTAAGATTCACAGTTCGTGTTATCAACCTTTCTTACTTTATTTATTTATTAAATTACTAGATAGACTTACCTTTAATCATAGCGACCATTGATTTAATAAAGGTACTAATATCCTAGTCAACTAGGCATGAGAAATATATTCCCTTCGGAGGTGACATATTATATCTTGATCATTAAATCAATTTCATACCACTAATGATGCACCCAAAACAAGCTAACTTTCCTTAACAAAAATTACACAGTTTTCATCTTGATCAAAGTATGTACTCAAATGATACAATATGATAATGATCTCAAGTCAAGTGACCAATACACATTTTCACAGACAAGAACCACCAATGACACCCAAAACACAAGATGTTCCTATTGGTGGGTCAGTCCTCATTATCCCCTCTACTTGTGATCATCAAGTGAGAAATTTCATTAGAATAAGTCTTAATATTTATGATCCCCCAACACTTGATATCCATACATCATATGTTCCCTATCAGTATGAATTATTTGGACCATATGAAATATGTTTAAGATTACTTTCATAGTATCTCAAAGTTCTAAATATAGATGAGAACTGTAATAACCTTTTAATATGAAAAATAATTTATCGAAATTACCATGTAAATATTGGACACAAAAGTATCCAAACTATTATGGTAAGAACACATCATGCATAAATCACCGTATACATAATATGATAATTAAAAGGTACTATTCAAGTTTGATATAGGGATAAATTTAAGGCCATTGAAACCATGAAAAACCTTTTGTATCATATTATAAAGCTATAAATTCACCCAAAAAACTTATTAATGACCTTAGAGAAAAAAATTCATGAAATTTCAATCTTTTTTCTCATTTCAAGTAGAATTAAAATAATTTAAAGCTAAATTTAGACCATTGAAACTATGAAAAAGATTGTGTATCATATTTAAAATCCATAAAGTCACCCAAAAACTTCATTAATGAAATTAGAGAAAAAAATTCTTGAAATTTAAAATGTTTTTCTCATTTCATGTAGAATTAAATTAATGTTATCTATTAATGGTATTTGGGTAATTTTGATGTCATTCCTTACCTTTATTTTTGAAAAAATGTTTTGAAATATTGTGTTTTGATGAATCCTGACTTTCAACATTTTATTGGCCTTTCCATAATGATCAATTTTATATGTCCCATGATGTATCTAGGAGAGAATAACTACATAAATATAAAACTCTATTTTCATAAAAATAAATGATTTCTAAAGAGAGAGAGATCTATAAAATCTTTCATTCCTAAAAAATACCAACCTTTATATAGATTATTATAATGAAAATTAAAATAATAAGTTGTAATATTTGTGTTTTACTCTTGAAATAATATCTATCATATTAGAGGAATAATTTAATATTAAAATTTTAGATTATTTTTTTAACATTTTTAGGTTATAAAATATTTTTATTTATTGTCTTAAATTATTAATTTTATGTTAAATTATATTTTATTTGATTTTTATAAACCAATTTTTCATTAATAAAATAATTATTATATTTTTAATAGTATAAAATATTTTGAAACTTCTTTTACTAAAATTTAGGGAAGGTTTTGGCCTTTGATTTATGTTCTCATGGGTGAATATCTTTTTAACATTAAGTTTAAACTATCTTTATACTTGATTGGGATGTTCCCAAATAAAATAATCTTGAAATTAATTTACTATTGGATCATTAACCCTATGTTAGGAGCCTCAAGAAACTATAATCCTTCTGTAATTTTGGTTTCATGTTTTTTTAATATCCATTTTTCTAAAACAATTTATTATCAATACTTGATGAAATATATATGGGATCTTTTAGAAAATTAATAAATGTTAATATATCTCAATTCACTCTTATTTGAGCTCTCAAATAGGACCAAAATTAGTAATTTATTACCTTTAGTTTAGTGAATTAATCTAATCCACTTGATCCCGTTAGGATAATATACTACATTCTAATAGCTTATTAGATACCCCTCATAGTACCCTGATTTTGAATTTTTTTATCGAAATCATTTCTTGTGAAAATATTTAAGTAAAAATATTGTTGACTTCAGGAGGTATGATATCATCTATATGTTATTATCATTTTGTATCTTCAAATAATGTAGAGTTGTTTTTGGTTTAGGTGTTGTTACAAAAACTATTTTTTAGAACATACTCTAAGAAATTGTATGATTTAATCACACTAGATCATATATATTTTTTTATGTAACTTAACATATCTAGTTTTTATCACATTTTTATCCATTTATACCTAAATATTAAAACTCATTGGCTCAATATTTGATGAATATAAATGAGATATATCTCACATCAATATTTTCTTGCATCCATTATTGGAGATGGAACCCTAGAACTAACTTCTTTGTAATTTAGATTTTCTATATATTCATAGACTTGAATATTAATAAATACCTTATCACATATTTATTGTTATTATGAAAAAATTTAATGTGATATTATTCTAAAGTATTTGTCACATTGAAAAAGTCATAGTAGTTCCCCACTATGATGTGCACGTTTAAGTGCTATGGATATATCCTTAAACTATACGCCCAATAGATGTATGACTCCATTTGATGGGACCCAGATGATGATAAATGCCAGGTTTGAGTAATCATAAACAAATCAAACTTCATCTCATTAAGTTTAAACTTAGTAATATTCAATATAAAAGATTATGAGGATAGACCCTCCAATAGAAAATCCACATGTTTTTATATGCTATTGAATATTCCTATCTTTGAGCATGTGTACTGATCCTTAAAATTTAAGAATATTATTATTGAATACCATGAGTCATATTATTAGATATATTGCCATAAAATATGGTGACATATATTCACGACTAAGTTGGGTATGTTAGGAGCATCACAAATGATATGTTATTAATGAATAATTTGAGGAAATATTTTTCTCTTCCATATACATGGAATTTGATATCTTATCCCTTTGATTAGAACAAAATCAATAAAAAAATTCCATGACCATGATATATTGATAAGTTCATTTTAGATAGTAAAATAAAGACATATCGAACATATATATTCATGGGATAAGTGTGCAACCTGCTTGATGAGATATCAAGAAAAAGAAATTATATTACATAGAGAGCATTCATATGTAGATGTTGTAACATTAAATTTTACCTATATGGGTTCCTTTATGTTTTTCTAGATACTGATATTAGACTTTAAACAAACTCACTTAATGATATCAAGGAAGAATCAAGGATAGACACACACTTATTGTATCCTTTGATCTCAACTATTTTTTTAGAATTTAACAATTGGAATAATTGTTATTATCTAGACCAATGAATGATATTTATGGAAGATTTACTAAAAATAAATATTTATTCACCATATTTATGTTTGAGTTGAATATTAAAATATATATTTTTACAAGACCATGGATATAATATTTATTTATTTATAAAATGAATAAAATGAATAAAATGAATAAAATGAATAAAATGAATAAAATGAATAAAATGAATAAAATGAATAAAATGAATAAAATGAATAAAATGAATAAAATGAATAAAATGAATAAAATGAATAAAATGAATAAAATGAATAAAATGAATAAAATGAATAAAATGAATAAAATGAATAAAATGAATAAAATGAATAAAATGAATAAAATGAATAAAATGAATAAAATGAATAAAATGAATAAAATGAATAAAATGAATAAAATGAATAAAATGAATAAAATGAATAAAATGAATAAAATGAATAAAATGAATAAAATGAATAAAATGAATAAAATGAATAAAATGAATAAAATGAATAAAATGAATAATATTTATTATTTTAGTATTGGTAAATGTTGAGGAAGTTGGATGGGTTAATTCATGTTCTCAGTAATATAAATAATATATTAAATGTCATTTAAATAAATATAGATTTATTTATTGATATTTATATTATCCATGAGACATGCATGTGTCAAAGAAATAATAATAATGATATTATTAAACATGAGGTTTGTTAAGAATTAAGAGATTGTCTAAAAATCCTTGTTAAATTATCAATCCTATAACCCTATCTCTATATACACCAAATTATATCATTTCCATGGATGTGCTACAATCATTTGTTGTGCACAACAATTTCCTCTATAGAGGATCCTCTCCATGAATAACTTATCTAGGATTTTCTCTCAATATTGGGAGAATCAATTCCACCTTCTCCTTCCCTCTCAATAATTATAAAGTATAAATCAATCCTTTAACCTAAAAATATTGTATTGTGATTGAAGGGGAGAGTCACAAGATAATCAAAACTACCACACTAGAACCCATATTACCATCGATGATTCATTGAGATCAAGAGGAGTATGTGAGAATCATCACTAGATGGGTTATACATTGTATCCTATTAATTAAATGAAGGTACAACCAAATGAAGTTTTAATTTATCAACACCCACATCGAAGAAAGTACTCAAGCACATGTTAATTTATTGTTATTAAATTAATTATAAATTTAATGTGAAAATTCATATCTCCAGTTATAAAATTATTTCATTATGATTCTTTAGATAAAATAATGATACATTTCATTATACATCATATTATTATGGTTTACTCATCAGATTCAATGTAAAACCATTTTCAATCATGGACTTGACTGACTTTCACTGTGCCTAAAACCTTCAAGAGACATCAAAATGATCACATTTAAATTTATAATTATTTATTAACCGTTGATCGATTTATGCATTTTTGGTTAGTTTTTCAATTACTATTCACTATTTATTTAATATGAAGGTCTAGATATATTATTCATTAGCCTTAATATGAACAATAATAGTTTAATTATAGATAAAGAACATCCAAAAAACCCATCTAGTGGTGCTAAGGGTTCTGGCTGGATAATATGGAACTACACGACGTGTAGTCCAAAGGTACATGCTTTGTACATATATTATTTACACTAGGATGAGTATGAGATTAATTTGGATGATTCATGTGAAGAAGACATCACACAAAATTATTACACACCATGTGTTGACCAGGCTAAATAGACAAAATGTTTTTTTAGACTGAATGATGTGTAGCTAATGCACATGCCATTTGGTCCATGCGATTTCATAAAGAAATTCATGAAAACAACATGGTCAAATACACATCATGTATTTATCACCCATCACATTGAGATTAAAAAACATATAAGTGGTATCATAATGATCAAATTAAAATTTATAATTATTTATTAACCATTGATCAATTTACACATTTGTGGTTATTTTTTCATTTATTCTTTATTCGATATTGAATATGAAATTCTAGATATATTTATCTTTCACCTTAATATGGACAAGAATAGGTTAATAAAAAATTAAAAACATCCAAAGAACTCATCTCGTGGTGCCAAGTATTCTTCTAGGATATTACATAATTAAACAGAGTTTAGCTAAAATGTACATGTCATGTATCTAGATTATTTGCACCAGGAAGAGCCTCAAATTTATTTAGACATATTGTGTAAAGGAAACAACACAAAATTTTATTACATGATATGTGTTGAATGGTCCAAAATGACACATAGTTTTCCGTAATACATGGTGTGTAGCTAGTGTACACAATGTGTCATCTATGTGCTTTCACAGTGAAATTTTCAGAAACCACATAGTCAAATACATGTCTTATATTTATTACACGACACATAGGTACTAAAAATCACGAAATAAGAAGGTTACATGATGTGTAATTAGTTCAAATTTGTGTACCTCATAAATTAACATGAATAAATACACACTAAGTCCCTAGTCATGTATCATGAACATATGATGAGAAAGATACACGATGTGTGGTTGGCATGTATACGCTGTGTATCTCTTATCTACTTAAACAAAAATAAAAAATTAATTAATTACACCATTAAAACTAATAAAAACATGTAAGTGTGTAATTAATTGATAATACATGCCATGTGATAGGTTTTATGGAATATTAAAATTCTTAATTAATTTTCATAAATTTTTTGGAACTACACCTCTTGTATGGTCTTTACACGTAGTGTGCTCTGCATGCATTAAAAGAGGTACACACCATGTAATTATGTGACCCACTGTGTACGCGACATGACATGTGAGTGAATAGTACACAATAAAGACCATTTTAGGTAGTTTAGATAGGTACACTCCATGTTTCCACTATATCTACATTGTGTACTTAATTAATTTAAAATAAAATTAAATAATTTTAATTTTTTTAAAATTACATTAGATGAAAATCTCTAGGTATGGTTGGATGAATATTAAGATAAATGTATTAATGAATTAAGGTAATTTATCTTAACTAATAATGATTTAGATGAATTCCAATTTATTAAATTCATATATTTTTAATGTTTATGGATGATCTTGTACTTTACCAACCAATGATCTTGAGCTTAACTGACCAATGTATGGGTTGAATTTATGTTAATTTAATTTCTTGAGTTTTGTTATTATTAAATTAAAATGATGGTGTGAAAACCTATGAAATTTTAATAATAAATAAATTTTGTGTTTTAGTAAAATCCATGATTATATTTCATGGATTCATGTCCACTATAATAATTTTAAGTAAATTTTCAATCGAAAAAGAAATAGTTTTATTCCAACTAAAATGTTTCCCATGTATTATATGGTTTTATTTAAAAGTTAAATTTCTAAATTTTAGAAATTTAATTGGATAAAATTTAATTAATTTTTGATATCATAATATCAAAATTTTATATTAGGGTGTTTTTTTGAGATTTTTCTAAAAGGACTAATTTTTGAGTGAATAGTGAAAATGCCAATTTTTGAAAAAGTGTCATTTATTTTCTTTGAATAAAGTAATTTAAAAGTACCATTATGTTTTGAATTTGGTTTTAAAGTAACATAATAACCATTTGATTAAAAATAATCTAAATAATTCCATATAAATCAACATTTTATTTGATTTTGGTATTAGTTCATTTTTATGCTTAAAAATAAAATTTTCTAAAAAAATGTTTTTTTTTGTTTTTGTGCACTTATATTAAAAGTAATTTTAGATAATTATAAAAATTATATCTTGAAAAATGGATTCTATATTTGGAATTAGTAGGGTTGAATTTATTAATGAGTTCAATTTCATGTTTGTTCATTATAAATAATAACCATGGTAAAAATGTGTCTCCACGATAAAGGGTAGATGAGGTTAATTAAGATAAATAATTTGTGATAAGGCCCTAAAATTTCATCTTAAAATATTATTTCATGATGTAATTTGGAGCATTATCAACATATATTCTAAATTGGATAGTTCTTGAGTCACTTGACCATGAGTAAGACATTTATAATATTTAAAACATTATTAAATTTATAACTATGCTACTACCCTCACTTATAAAAGGGAACCTACTCTCCTCTCTTCATAACACCTACCAAGCCACTTATATTGAACAAGGCTTTCCAAAATGTAACATCCATACCCAAACCACTGGGATTGACCTGGATGCTACATGACCTCACATGCACCTGCCCGTACGCAATATGCTGCCGACTAGCAGCGAAGGTCAAAATCCATTAGTGGGGAAGACTATAGCCTTTATATCATGTAATGAGACAGATAAATAATAACATAAATATATAAATAAAATAAATAATTAGATTAATACAAAAGGAAACAGAAATATAGAATAAATGATAAAAATACCAAACTAAACATGGATACATGGTACTGGGTAAGCCATAAAAATAAAAAAAGCAGTTGACATCCTGCTCTAACTCCATCCAACAACATCAACATCATCCCAATCCATATTTTCAATAATCCACCATAGAGACCTTTCCCTTTACTAGATCCGTAAGCATGTAATCTACAGGCACACTGAAATTCCTGAGTAGGGTGTGAGTACAAGACTCAGTAGGACACCACCAATGACCCTTAACATCAGTTTATAAAATATAAAAGTGTATTCCATGAATGTAAATAGGATACAAATATAAAAAAAATATATCACACAAGTACCAAGCACATGCCTAGTCCTTAGGGACCGGCTCTAACTGCTTCATCACCACACTGGGAGAAACATACCTGCTTAGACACAATGCCATATGAAACATCTATAACCATCCATAACATCCTCTTCGAGTGAATAACCCCAAACATGTGACACATTTTTCTGATATGGATAGTACAAATACATGCTGACCCCAAGTCTGACACATCCATATTGAGTGGATGGCCCAAACATGGGTCAAATCTCACATACCGACCCAAGTCTAGAATATCCCTCCTGTATGGATAACCTCAAGCATGTGACACATCCCACCAACTAGAATAGTTAAATTACACGCCGAACCAAGTTTGAATCATCTATATTAGAGGATAGTCTCATGTATGTGTCACATATCACATGATGACCAAATTGGACAAACCTAAACTCTCAACAGAAGAAGATAAAAATTTCGCATATATGATACATAATGAAAAAGACAAATCAAACATCACATCAAGTCAAATAGTATACTAATAAAATTTATCATAATCCACATGAAAACAACACAAACATAGGTCATAGTCTATACACACATGCACCTCATGTGATTAATCATCAAACATAGGTCTCACGGGCTATAGACATGCACACCAAATAATCATGTCAATAACCCATATAGTACATGCACTAATGTCCAGAAATTTGTACAGTCACACACACACACCAACAATCATACCAATAACCCATATAATACATGCATGAAAGTTAAGAACATCCTACACATAGGTTTCACACCAGGATACACACACACATTCCAATAATCATGCCAACAACCCATATAAAACATGTGCTAATGTCAATGAATTCCTACCTTAGATACAACAATGATTGATGAAAAGGGTTGATGTATAAGTTTAATTACTCTAAAGAATCCTCACTTCCTTGGAAAAAAATTAGGTTTAAAATTATGCTCATTGAGATGAACTCAATTAAACAAAATACATGTCAATCTGATCAATATTAGATAAGAAATCAAGGAGAGAAGTTTTGAAGATAATAATAAAATAAAAATAATGATAAAGGAGAGATGAGAAGAATGAGGGAGGTTGAGAGGTGTGAGAGGGATTCATTCCCCAGACTACATGCTATGCACATATATATATATATATATATATAATTCTTCCACACTTTTAATTATTACATAATTTAATTATTTCATCTCTCTTATATTAATTATCCAAGCATCACCCAAAAAAACCATCATGCATTTTTTATTAAAACATATCATTTAAACATTTTGAACTATTCATTAAATATATCATAAAATTAATCCTTATATATATATATATGTGTGTGTGTGTGTGTGAGTGTGTGTATGTATTATATATTTACATATTTTATATATATACACACACTCGCATATATATATATATATAACCCATATAAATACACGTTATATATAAATATATAACAAATATATATACATGTCATATACACACACACACATCAGTATATACATATTGATACCAACACATGTATATATCTACATATATATTTATCCTATATATATACACAATATATACACACACACAACAACATTATTTTCCCAAATTAATAACAATATTAACAATAAATATATTTTATTATTATTAAATATCTTACATTATTTCCACCACTAACATTTTAAAAATAAAAACAATTAAATACTAATAGTATTAATTAATTAATATTAACCATAAATTTTCATTATTTGACATAATTAATAATTTCACATTAATTACTTTGTTCACTCATTATTTATACTATAAAATAATTATTAATTACATAAGTATATTATCATTTTTCTTCTTCAAAACAAATAATAATAATAATAATAATAATAAAATTATTATTTTTATTTCTAATAGAAAAAAAATATTTGTATACCAATTATTATTAGCCTTATGTGTGATGTAACTAAATTTCCAATGTGCACAAATGTTATGCCACTCCTAGGGTGAAACTCATATTTTGGACCTAACGAAGGCCTAATAATTTCCATCCGAGACATAGTTCGGGTGATATTCCATTATTTTTAAAAAATATATAATAATAATATTAAATAAATTACTATAACACGCAATTTGACCAAACACCTAACACACACAAATGTTATGTCGTTCCTAGGGTAAACCCTACATCCCATATATAACAGTGGCCTCATATTTCTCACGTAGGACATTGTTTGGAATATATTTCATTTTTTTGAAAAATCAGGCATGTATAAATAAAATATATTTAATATTTTTATTTTATCAACATCGATGAACTACATGCCTCAAAATTCTATGCTAATTCAATGCCAAACTCTTAAAATATCCCCTAGAAAATTTTAAAGTGTTAAAAAGTCTTTTACCCTTTTGTAAATCCATAATTAACACAAGTATTGAAAAATTAAATTTTCATGACAAAAATACTTGTAATTTATTAACAAAATTGGGTTTTATTATCATTTAAAAACCGAGGATGCTATAATTCTACCCACCATAATTCTTCTCATCCTTGATAAGTTATTCAGATCAAAAAACCACTACTCCCCACCATATTATTTTCCATATTAAAATTAAAACTTTTTTAATTAAAACATTTTTAATTCCACCAAAAGTGTTTACAATCAATTCATTATAATTCTATTTGAGATAATTGAAAGGAATAAACAAAACACTCACCACCTATTTAAGTCTTAATTCCATATTACCAACATCTTCACATTAGTCATAACCACATATATACAATTAAGTATAAAATACAACATGATCAAATAAAAGAATACTAGAAATAATGAACCAAGGAACATTTCATAATTTCACTTGGAATTTAATTATTTGGGATCTATATAATGCAAGAAATATGTATATATGACATATGAACCTACATACCTATCATGATTTATAAAAACAAAAAAAATCCTATAAATCAAAATATCAACATCTTGTGCTTCACCCAAGATGAATTTAATCAATGATAACATCAAACATAATTGCCCCATTTTTTGGAAACTCAAAGGTCCACTATACAGTGCTAATCAGACACTGACATAGTTCCCTTACTCGAGTCCTAACCATCATATCTCCTATCTATCATTTACCAAATCAAGATAAAGATAAAATATAAGTTAATGAATCCTAATCCTCTGATACGATTTTGCAACATCTTGAGTTGAACCACTATGACTGATCCAGATTGTCCATGACCTCATGTGCACCTCCCTATATGCAAGAGGCTTTCGACTAGTAGCGAGGGTCTAAATCAATTATTAGGGAGAATATAACCTCTATATCATGTCATGATACCAATAAATAATAACATAAATATATAAATAATATAAATAATTAGAGTAATTCATGCGGAAACTGAAATATGGAATACATGATACAATAACCAGACTAAAAATGGATATAAGGTAAATGGTAAGCTAGTAAAGTAAAAATAAAAACTGATTTTCTAATCGAACTCCATCCAACAATGTTAGAAACTTCCCAATCCACCTACTCAATAATCCACTATAGGTTTATTTCCCATTTCTAGATCCCTAAGCATGTAATCTATAAGCGCATCGAAATGCACAAGTAGGGTGTGAGTACAAGAATCAGTAGGACACCAACAATGAAAATTAATATCAATTAATAAAATATACAAGTTTATGAAATGAATGTAAACATGTTACAAATATAACAATAATATATCACACAAGTACCAAGAACATGCCAAGTCCTCAAGGACCAACTCTACCTGCTTTGACACCATGCCAAGAGAAACATACCTTCTTCGGTATAATTCTAAATGAAACATCAACAACCAGCCAGACACATCCTCCTTGAGTGGATAACCCCAAACATATGACACATTCTACCAAAAGGGCTAGTTCAAGTACATTCCTAGACCATGTTTGGCACATCTGTTTCGAGTGGATAACCCAACCATGCATCAAATCTCACATGTGGACCGAAGTCTAGAACATCCCTCCTATATGTATAACCCCAAGCATGTGACACATCCTACCGACTGGAATAGTAAAAGTAAATGAGGAACCAAGTCTAGAACATCCATCTTGGAGGATAGTCTCATGCATGTGTCATATTTTACATGCCATCCCAATTGGCCAAACTACACGGTAAACTATAGTAAACAAAAATATAGAACATATGATACATAATGAAAAATCTAGATAAAAAACCACATCAATTCAAATAGTATCATATTCATAGTAATCAAAATCCATATGAAAATAACACTAGAATATGTCAAAGGCTACACACACACACACAACTCATGTGATTAAGCATCAGACATAGGTCTCACAGCCTACAAACACACACACCAAACAATCATGTCAATAACTCCTATAGGACACGTGCTAATGTTAAGGAATTCCAACAACTACACACACACACACCGAAAATCATGCCAATAACTCATATAAGACATGTATGAAAGTTAAGTACTTCTTACACATAGGTTTCACACTAGTATACACACACACACATACAAAAAACATAATGCCAATAATCCATATAAAATATGCACTAATGTCAAAAAAATCCTACCTCAGGTACACTGATGATTTATGATAAGGGTTGATGTCTGAGTTTAATTACACCATTGAATCCTCATTTCCATGGGAAATAAAATTATGTTTAAAATTATACTCTTTGAGACAAACCCAATGACACCAACAATGTGTCAATCTAATCAATATCAAAGAAGATATTGATGAGAGAAGTTTTGAAGATAATAATAAAATAAAATAAAAAGAATAAAGGAGAGAGGGGAAAAAAGTGGGAGGTTGAGAGGTGTAAGTGGGATTCATTCCCCACACTACATGATGCTACAAATATATATTATTCTTCCAAAATTTTAATTATTAAATAATTTAATTATTTAATCTCTCTTATCTTGATTATCCAAGAACCACCCAAAAAAACACATCATGAATTTTTTATTAAAACTCCTCATTTAAACATTTTAAACTATTCATTAAATATATCAAAAAATTAATCCTTATATATATGTGTATATGTAAATATGTACACATTTTATAAATATATACACATCCACACACACACACACACACATATATATTTAACCCTTATACACACATGTTACATATATCTAACAAATATATATACATGTCATACACACACACACACACACACACACACACACACACACACACACACACACACACACACACACACACACACACACACACACACACACACACATATATATATATCCATACATGTATATATATACATATATATTTATCCTATATATGTATACACAATTTATATATACACACAAACTGACATTATTTTTCTCAAATTAATAATAATATTAAAAACAAAAATATATTTTTTATTATTATTAAATATCTTACTTTATTTCCACCATTATCATTTTAAAAACAACATCCATTAATTACTGATAATAGTTAATAAATTAATATTAACCATACATTTACATTCAATTGGCATGATTAATAATATCACATTAATTAATTTGGCCACTAATTATTTATACCGTAAGAAAATTATTAATTATAAAAGTATATTATCATTTTTTCCTTTGACACAAATAGTAATAATAATAATAATAATAAAATTATTATTTTTATTTCTAGGAGGCCAAAAAAATATTTGTATACAAATTATTATTACCCTTACGTGCGATTTAACTAAATGCCCAATGTGATTAAATGTTATCTCGTGCCTAGGCTAAAACTCATATTCCTAACATAATGGTGGTCTCATAGTTTCCATCTGAGACACATTTATAAATATATTCCATTATTTTCAGAAAATATATAATAAAAATATTAAATAAATTATCATAATGTACAATTTGACCAAATTTTTGACACAAACAAATGTTATGTTGTGATTAGGGTAAACCCTACATCCCAGGTATAACTGTGGTATCATATTTCTCATGTGGCACACCGTTTGGGAGATATTTTATTTTTTTAGAAAAATATTGTGTGCATAAATAAAATATATTTAATATTTTTTTTCTATAAACATTGAGGATCTACAGGGCTCGAAATCCTACAAACATAGTGCCTAACTTTTAAAATATTCCATAAAATATTTGAAATACTTAACAGGTCTTTTCCCTTTCGTAAAGTGATAATAAACACAAGTATTAAAAAAATAAATTTTGATGCCAAAAATACTTGTAATTTATTAAAAAAAATGGGGTTTATTATCATTTAAAAATTGATAATTTTACCATTCTACCACCATAATTCTTCTCTACCTAAATAAGTGATTCAAATCAGGGAAACACTACTCCCCATCATAAGAGTTTCCATATTAAAATTAAAACATTTTTAATTAAAACACTTTTAATTAATTTTTTTAATTACACCTTAGGTGTTTACAATCAACACATTATAATTTCATTTGAGCTCATTGAAAGGAAAAAAAAAAGCACTCATTGCCTATTTAAGGCTTTAGTCCATATTTTTAACATATGCACATTAGTCACAACCACAGATATACTAAAGTATAGAATACAACATGATTAAATAAAACAATGCTAGAAATAATACACCAAGGAACATATTATAATTTCATCTGGAATTTAATTATTTAGGCTCTATATAATATAAAAAATATGTATATATGACATGTTAACCTAAATTCATAGCATGATGCATCAATTCACACCAAATCCTATAAATCAGTATATCAACATCATGTGCTTCACCCAAGATGAATTTAATCAATGATAACATCAAACATAATTGCCCCATTTTATGGAAACTCGAAGTTCCACTATACAATGCTGATCAGACACTAGCATATTTCCCCTGGATGAGTCATAACCATACTATCTACTATCTATAATTCCCAAATCAAGACAAATAGAAAATGCAAGTTAGTGAATCCTGATTCTCTAATACCATTTTGTAGCATCCCAATATGAACCACTAAAACTGATCTAGATGCTACATGACCTCATGCTCACCTCCTAGTACACAGGAGGCTAATGAATAGTAGCGAGGGTCTAAATTTTCTAGTGGGTAGACTACACCCTCCATTAATGTCATGATACTGATAAATAATAACATCAATATATAAATAAAATAAATAATTAGAGTAATACATGCAAAAATTGAAATATGGAATACATGATAAAATAACCAGATTAAACATGGATATAATGTATGGGGCAAGCCAGTACCAACAAGTAGGAGATTTCCTACTTGAACTACATCTATAAACATAAGTATTAGACTGATCCACCTACTAAATAATTCTTCACATGGACCTTTGCCTTTATTAGATCCCTAAGAATGTAATCTACAAGCACAACGAAATGTTTGGGTAGAGTGTGAGTACAAGACTCAATAGGATTGTAGTACCACCAGTTTTTGATATGTAACCCCTAATGTTTTCTTTTTATGTATATTAAGTACATATGTGGAGGTTTTGAGAGTTTTGGGATCCTTCAAGAAGTTTTTGAGGCTAAAGGGAAGGTGCACGAGATGTGAATAGTTTGTCTAAACCATGCAGAATCCTAGGAGAAACCATGAAGAGTTGAAGATGTTGGATAGTTGTTTCAGTATGGTGGGCACAAAATTAAGGAGGTTCTGTGAGGGTTTTACTAGGAATTATCTAACACATAGTTAGCATACAGTTTGTCTAACCATGTGACTAAACCGTGCGTAGGATTAAAGTGAGATCCTAAAAAAGTGGACCTCACACATTTTTGACTCTATAGGATTCATTTTTTCTTCTATGTGGACATAAATCGGTATTATTATCCATTAAAGGTTATATAACCTCTCCCAAAAAAATTGGAATCAATTTTAAGGCTTCCCTTGTTCATTTGAAGCTGGATTCTTGAAACATGTCATTGTTCTTCACCATTCTTGTCATGTTTCCTTAGATCTACTTAGATCTACTTCTCCTCTATTCTCAAATTTTTATATCTAGATCCGTTATAGGTATATATAAGATTTTTTATTCCATATATGTTGATATTTGGTCTATTTTTTGTTAGGGGAAGAAATCTAATGTGGGTTCATAGAGAATCGACCCGGTTTTGTGAGTGTTCATCTTCTGTCTTTGGTTTTTGTCAAAAAAGGTGTGGTAGGTGGCTTCGCTCTTGACTCCTCTTAGTAGAACTGATTGTAATGATTTCAAATTGATTAATTTTCTTGTATTTGATTGTGAATTATTTTCTTTAAAATTTTTAGAAACCCTATTTAGTGATGGTTTATGGAAATCTAGAAAATTGGTGTTCTTGAATAAAGTGTTTGATTCTTGATTTTAAAATGAGTTTTTTTTTCTGGAATTTTGGTAATTGGATTTTATGAAAGTGTTTTAAATAAAAGGAATGATTTTTTTGAAATGTAATGGTTTATTAGAATTGGTTTATGTAATGGTTTTCAATAAAATAATAGTATTATTGAAGTTGTTTGAATTGGTTTATTTGGAATGGTTTTGGCATACATTGGGTTGTTGTGTGAGTTCATGTTCAACATGTCCCTTAATATGAGATGTGTAATAGTGGGGTACAAGGTGTGTGACCCTGGATTGGGGGTGTGTGTTAGTGGTACACAAGGTAATAGGATGAGAGGCCGCTCATGAGTATGGAACTGTCAAACAATCATGCATGTGTGGTTGTGTGGTGAAAAAATGGAATGTTTATGCCAAAATGATATTGAGAAATGGTTTTGAGACTTTGTTTGGTTCATTTTATAGAAATATGACTTGTTGGAAAATTTTTTAGAATAGCACTTTTTTACTTTTGGTTATAAATGGTTTTCAGAACTTGTTTATATTTAGTTGTAAACTATTTTGGGAAATTGTTTTATATAATTTTTTTATATAAATGTTGCTATCCTTTCTATACTAGTGGCATGAGTAGGTAAGTCATTGGGGGAAAGCCTAATGAGTTTTATACTCAAACCTACATTAGAAATTTGGTGATTTTTTAGATGATATCTTTTGGGACATGGGAAAAGGTAAAATATCACATGATTTTAGCACCACCTCGTGATACTTAGGCTATTTGGTGATTGAAGCATAGATCTTGGGGAGTATGGAGTCTTGTTGTCATCTTGAGTTTATTAGTTTTCCTTACACTATTTACTTTGATAGTTTCTTTGTCTTACAATTTAGTATACTTTGGAGTGGTTTTGATATAAATTAAGTGGTTGAGTTGTCTTTCATTTATCCATGCATCATATAGTGTGCTATTTGGTTATGGTTTGCTGAGTTAATAGTTTTAGTTCTTAAAGGGAAAATTGTCCCCCACTTTTATTTTAAACCCATTGGTATTTATTTCTAGCCTTCGACATCTTGGGGATGTTTCTTAAGGCCAAGTAGAAGCTAACCTCCCTCTCAAGCCAATAAGATGGGGCATGATGTTACAAATGGTATCAACTTGTTCGGTCCTTTCCTAACAAGCGGTCTTCAGTTTCTTGGTCTTGGAGTTGAATTAATTCTTATCTATTACTTGTGTTAGAATCTTATAAAGGAATAGGATTGTTGGGACTTAAAATGTAGAGAATAAAAATACATAGCTAACATTTTTATGTTGAACTTCAAGTTACCAGGGAGTTGGGTACATAAGTGTTTTGGAGACACTTATAGGATATGGAATCTCATTGTCATGGGTTTAGCCAGTGAGACGACCATGAAATGAATTTTAGAGGAATGAATTCACACTAAGATTTCATATCTCATTTGGAGTAATGATTTATGATTTTGTTCAAAGGTGTAAATTTTTGGAAAATGAGGAGATTGATTTCAAATTAAAGACTTTGAAAAATCATGGTTGATGTATTTTGAAAATGGTTTGATTTTTAAAAGAAAGAATGGATTTTTAAAAAACTATTGAATGGGGAAAAGGTTGATTTTGGTAAGAAATGTTGTGATAATTGATGTGATAGAATTTGAAATTATAAACCATCAATTACTAAAGAGTGAGACCTATAGAATTTGTTGTTTGTTTAGTAAATGGAACATAGTAGGAATCATAGAAACTAACTGGAAGAAGATGTAGAGAATGTGGTTACACCTGAGCCACATGTGAACCAAGAACTGGTTCAGAGTATCATCCAACCATTTCATACTATGGACATAGGAAACCAGAGGAATGATCCAAGACATGTGGATCATTCCATCCAGTTCATGAAGCGGAATCCACCCATTTTCTAGGGTGATTCTGAACCAGAAAAGGTAGAGGTGTGGCTGAATAGGATGAATTGTATCTTTAATTTTATTGACACACCAATGGAGATGAAAATAAAACTGGAAATGTATACGATCGAGGATCTTTCACTCTAGTGGTGGGAACTAGTGATGCATGCCAAACTAGATCAAGGCCTGAGTTGGAAAGATTTTGAAGATTTTTTCAATAAATAATTCTATGCTCACACGTTCAAGATTCAAAAAAGGACATATTTCTTTATCTAGAATAAATAAAATCTATCTATCATAGAATATGTGGCTAAATTCATGAATATAATACTCTTTTCACCAGATTTTGTGTCTAGTTTGTTCTTAAAGGCACGCATCTTTGGATCAGGGCTAAGGAAAGAGATTCAACAGAAGATTGTGGTGCTCTGTATTAAGGATTATATAGAAATGGTGAAAAAAGTGGAAATGGATAAAGGTGATATATCAAGATATATGGGAGGAGGAAGTATGATGATACTGATGGGAAATGGTGGTAACTTGAATGATAAGAGCAATCAGAAGAGGTAAACCTATTTCCAAGGTGGGAGTGGGACTAAAAATCAGATGACTAGATTAGTGAACCTTCCTCCATGACCCAAGAGAAAAGAAGGCTATTTCCAATGTAGTTCGCTTGACCATATAAAGAGAGAGTGTATGAAACAACCTAGATCATGTAATAACTACAAGAAAATGGGTCATATTTAGCACTGTTGTCATAGTTCTCTGAGTTTAGGTGCCTGATACACTTCTAAGGTGTTGCAAGCATTGTATGCTTAGATAGGATGAGGGAAGAAAAATCAGTCTCATCAAAAGATAAGAGCTAGAAATGGTGATTCTAGGAAAACCATGACTCTTTAGAAAGGGAAATATCATCAAGGAAATAAGGATCATAGTGCAACAATGAAGCAATTTTATGAAGATGAGTAGATGATTATGGATGATCAGACAGGACCATCTATGGTGAGAGGCATTATTCTATTGAATTCTACAATTATGAAAGTTCTGTTTGATATTAGTACATTTCATTCCTTCATTTATTCATTTTCTATTGATTTACTAAGATTAAAACTTGAGATTATGCCTTCTGTGATAAAAATTAAAACCCCTCTTGGTGAAAAATAATGTTGAGCCTTTGTCTGTAGATAATGTTCTATAACTGTTGATGTATATGAGCTGAAGTGGGACTTATCAGTGTTGGATATGGATGTATATGATGTAATCTTGGGTATGAATTGGTTGAAAATGTTCAAGTATCAAATCGATTATTATAGTAGAATGGTTAGTTTCACAACTTAGGATGACGTCGAGCATATATTTAGAGGATAAAGGGTTGTAAAGATTGGTGAAATGGGATTGTTGGCACCGCAATGGGAAAAATCTATTACCAGTTGGTAGTGTTGACCTTGGAATCAATGGAATAGATTGGGGATATAAACATTCCAATAGTTTTAGATCAATTTCTAGATGTCTTTCCCAAGAACTTATCAGGGTTACCACCTATTAGGGAAGTGGATTTTATGATTGATCTTCTTGAGGGGACCATTACTATTTATATTCTATATTACAGGATGTAACCAATAGAAATAATGGCATTGAAAGTACAGTTGGAAGAGATGAAAAGAAAAGGTTTCATTTGACCGAGGACGTCTCTGTGGGCAGCACCAGTCTTGTTTGTGAATAAAGTATATGGAACTCTAAGGCTGTGTGTGGACTATCATAAGATTAAAAAAGTTATGATAAATAATCGGTATCCACTTCCACACATTTATGATCTGTTTGATCAATTGAGGGGGGCCCAGTGGTTATCTAAAATTGACTTCCGATCAGGATACCACCAATTGTGAGTTCGAAAGGAAGATATTCCAAAGATAGATTTTAGAAGTAGAGAAGAACATTATGAATACATAGTATGCCTTTTGGTCTTATGAATGGACCAATAGTCTTTATGCAATTGATGAATCAGATATTTCATAGATATCTGGATTATTTTGTGGTGGTGTTTTTGGATGACATATTGGGATATTCAAGGACAAGGAATTAGTGTGAGAAACACTTGGAAATAGTTTTGGGAATTTTTAGAGATCATTAGTTGTATGAAAAACTATCAAAGTGTGATTTTTGGATATAATAGGCATGCTTTCTTGGACTTTTAATTTCTAAAAAAGGTGTTTCTATGGATCCAGAGAAGATAGAAACTATTATCTCTTAGCAACCACATAAGAATGTCTTTGAGATATAAAGTTTTCTTGGTCTAGATAGTTATTACCGAATCTTTGTGCATGACTTCTCATGAATAGCCTCACCAATGATAGATTTTACAAAGAATAATGTTCCATTCCAATATACTGAGGAAATCCATAAGTGTTTTCAAGAGATGAAATTTTTTCTTACATAAGCCCTATCTTTATTTTTTCAGAATCAAGAGAGGGATATGTGATGTAATGTGATTCTTAGGGATCTAGTTTGGGATGTGTTCTCATGCAAGGAGACCATGTGGTTTCTTATATTTCAAGGAAGTTTAGAGTTCATGAGAATAATTAACCAACACATGATTTGGAGTTAGCTGCGGTTGTCCATGCTTTGAATACTTGGAGTCACTATCTATTTGGTGAGAAATATACTATGTTCACAGATCATATAAGCTTGAAATATATTTTCTCACAGGGAGATTTGAATCTTAGAAAAAGAAGATGGATGGAGTATCTCAAAATGTTTTAATTTGACTTGATGTATGCACAAAGAAAATGGAATTCCATGGTAGATGCATTGAGTAGAAAGTATTATGCTCAGTTGGCGAAAGGAGCTTCATATGAGTGGAAGTTAATGTCAGTCCTAGCCAACATACATGTGGAATGTGAAGACCAAGGTGGTGTTGTGGTTTTCTTTTCACTCTTCATGGTTCCTGATTTGGTAAATATGTTCAAATAGGAACAAACATCTGATGCAGAATGCCTGGTTATGAGTTCAAAATACAACGGAGAGGAGACCATTGAGGGATGGAAACTTGATGGGAGTTTGGTTTTGTGGTTCAGAGATCAGATGGTTGTACCTATGGATTTTTAGGAACAAATTCTTCATGCTTAACACCATTTCAGATGGGATGTACACTTGAGAATAGAAAATATGTATAAGGCATTGAAGGTGAAATTTTGGTGGATTGGCATGAAACAAAAGGAGGATGAGTTTGTTGCAAAGTTCTTAACTTGTTATCAAGTTAAGACAGAACATCAATGACCATTAGGTATGTTGGTGTCTTTAACTATACCATTGTGGAAATGGGGTCAGATATCCATGTATTTTGTTATAGGTATCCCAAGAATGGGTTTGAAACATGATACCATATGGGTGATAGTTGATCAACTCACAAAGTCATCACATTTCATACCTATTCGTGAAACTCATACAGTGGAGGATCTATCCAAAATCTATATCCTAGAAGTGATAAAGATACATAGTGTACCCGTTTCGATAGTCTCAGATAGAGATCCAAGGTTCACATCTCATTTTTAGAAATCCTTACAAAAATCCCTTGGGAATCAGTTGACTATGAGT
Source organism: Viscum album (assembly GCA_963277665.1). Classification (NCBI taxonomy): domain Eukaryota; kingdom Viridiplantae; phylum Streptophyta; class Magnoliopsida; order Santalales; family Viscaceae; genus Viscum; species Viscum album. Next base: position 1,290,944,637 of record OY728132.1, on the reverse strand, counting down.
ACATTGTATCATCCATAGATGGATGGGAAATCCAAAAGGTTGATACATACATTGGAATATATGATTCAGGATTCTATAATATATTTTGGTGGCTCATGGGGGGAGCATATACCCTCTATGGAGTTCTCTTATAATAATAACTATCAGTCCTCAATACATAAGGCTATTTTGAAGCATTGTATGGGCATCCTTGTCATTCTCCACTTTGTTGGGTGGAAACAGGTGAAACTTCACTATTTGGGTTGAGCCTTATCCAAGAAACAATGGAGAATATTAATTTGATTAGAAAATAGATAGATATGGATTAGATTTGTTAGAAATCAAATGCGGATCATCCTAAAATACTGTTGTCATTTGTAGTGAGTGATAACGTGTTCATAAATATTTCTCCTAGTCTTGTAAATCATCATTTTAGGAAGTAGAACAAGTTATATCCTTGATACATAGGAAATTTTTAGATACTATAATGGGATGGAGAGGTGGAATATCAGTTGGCATTTCCACCATGGTTCAGTTTGGTGCATAATTTGTTCCACGTATCTCAGTTGAAAAAGTATCATCCTGATCCTGACCATGTGATCATATGGGATCACATTGACTTAGAGCTTGATTCTTCATTGGTACATATCCCAGTGCAGATTATGTATATGCAGGATAAAGCCTTATAGGGAAAAATCATAAGTCTAGTGTGGGTTTTATAGAAACATGGTCAGATTCACAAAGAGGATTGATAATGCGAGAAGGAAATGAAATAGAAATGGCTTGAACTCTTTTAGGGAAATAATGGTTTTATACTTTCTGGGGAGGGAAATACCAATGGCAGGGAGAATGTAGTACCCCTGATTTTTGGTATGTAACCCTTAATTTGTTTTTTTATGTATATTAAGTATAAATGTGGAGTTTTGGATAGCTTGGGGATCTCTCAAGGAGTTTTTTGGGGCTAAAGGGAAGGCGCATGAGATGCACACAATTTGTCTAAACCTTGTGAAATACTATGAGAAATCGTACATAGTTGAATATTTTGGAAAGTATCTTCGACATGGTGGGCGTATGGTTAAGGAGGAAATATGAGAAGGCCATATGAGGGTTTTCCCAGGCAGTAGATAACACACAGTTAGTGCACAGTTTCTCTAACCGTGTGACTAGACCATGCACAGGGTTAAAGTGAGATCCTAAAAAACTGGATCTCATACTTTTTTTACTCTATAGGATTCATTTTTGCTCCTATATGGCCCTAACTTAGGATTATTTATCATTGGTGGTTGTAGAACCTCTCCCAAGAAAATTGGAATTGATTTGAAGGCTTCCCTTGGTGATTCGAAGCCAAATTCTTGAGGTATGTCATTATTCTTCACCGTTATTATCATGTTTCCTTAGATATACATTGATCCACTTATCCAATCTTCTCAGATTCTCATATCTATGATCTTTATGGGTATATCTAAGATTTTGGATGCCAAATATGTTTATATTTGGTCTTGTTTTTGTTAGGTGAAGATATCTAAGGTGGTTTTGTGGAGAATCAACCTGGTTTTGTGGGCATTTTTCATATGTATTCGGTTTTCATCAAAACAGTTGAGGTAGGTGGCTTCAATATTGACTCCTCTTAGTAGAATTGATTAGAATTTTTTCAAATTGATTAATATTTTTGGATTTTATTATGAATTGGTTGTTTTAATATTGTTATAAAACCTCTTTAGTGATGGTTTTTGGAAATTTGGAAAATTGGTGTTCTTGAACAAAGTGTTTGATTATTGATTTTAAAAAGGAATTTTTCTAGAATTTTGGTAATTGGATTTGATTAAAGTGTTTCCAATAAAAGTAATGTTTTTTTTGAAATGGAATGGTTTATTGGAATTTTTTTGTTTAATGGTTTTCAATAAAATAACAATTTTATTGAAATTGTTTGAATTGGATTATTTGGAATGGTTTTGGAATACATTGGTGTGTTGTGTGAGTTCATGTTCAATGTGCACCTAAATAAGGGATGTGTACCAGTGGGGTACAAGGTACGTGACCCTGGATAATGGGTGTGTGTCAGTGGGACACAAGGTAATTGGACGAGAGACCGCTCATGATTATGGAACTATCAAATAATAATGCATGTATGGGTGTGTGGTAAAAAAAGGAATGGTTATGCCAAAATGATATTGAGAAATGGTTTTGAGACTTTTTTTGGTTTCTTTTCTGGAAATGTGACTTACTAAAAAATTGGTTAAGATAAAATTTGTGTACTTTTGGTTATAAATGGTTTTTGGAACTTGTTTATATTTAGTTGTAAACTATTTTGGGAATTTTTTTTATATAAACTATTTTATATAAATGTTGTTAAACTTTATATCCTAGTAGCATGAGTAGTTAAGTCATTATAGAAAGAAAACTGTGTTTTATACTCTCCCCTTCTTTGGAACTTTGGTGCTTTTGAAAATGATATCTTTCAGGACATGGGAAAAGGTAAAGTATCACATGATTTTAGAACCATCTTGTGATAATTGGGTTGTTTTATGATTGGATCATGAATCTTGTGGAGCATGGAGTCTTGTTATAATCTTGAGTTTATTAGTTTTCCTTCTATTTTTTACTTTGATAGTTTCTTTGTCTTCCTCTGTAGTACACTTTGGTGTGGTTTTGATATAAATGAAGTGGTTGAGTTGTCTTTAATTTATTCATGCATCATATAGTGAGCTGTTTGGTTATGGTTTTTTAGGTTAATGGTTTTATTTATTAAAGGTTAAATCATCCCCCACTTGCATTTGGAACCCTTCATCATTTATTTCCAGCCTTTGGCATCTTTGGGATGTTTCTTAAGGCCAAGTAGAATCTCACCACTCTCTCAATCCAATGAGATGGGGAAAGATGTTACAAGGACACCACCAATGACTCATAACATTAGTGCACAAAATATATAAGTGTATTCCATGAATGTAAATAGGTTACAAATACAACAACAATATATCACACAAGTACCAAGCACATGTTGGGTCCTTAGGGACCGACTCTACCTGCTTCGACACCATCCCAGGAGAAACATACATACTTCGACACAATTCTCTATAAAACATTGGTAACCAGTGAGACACATCCTCCTCAAGTGGATATCCCCAAACATGTGACACATTCCACCAATAGGGATATTCCAAGTACATGCTAACCCCAAGTCTAGAACATATGTCTTGAGTGTCTAGTCCAAACATGCATCAAATCTCACATTCCAACCAAAGTCTAGAACATCCCTCCTATATGGATTTCCCCAAATGTGTGACACATCCTACCGATTGGAATAGTCCATATACATGTCTACCCAAGTGTGGAACATCCATCTTGGAGGATAGTATCATGCATGTGCCACATCTCACATGTCTACCCAATTGGTAAAACCTACATACTCAACTATAGTAGAAAAAAATCTAGCATATATGATACATAATGAAAAATATAGATAAAAAATTACATCAAGTCAAAAAATATCATAATCATAGTCATCATAATCCACATGAAAACAACAAAAGCATATGTTAAAAGCCACACACACACACCTCATGTGATTAAGAATCAAACATTAGTCTCAGGGGCTACACACGAGCACCAAACAATCATGTCAATAACCCGTATAGGACATGCGCTAACATCAAGGAATTTCTACGGCTACACACAGACACCAAAAATCATGCCAAAAACCCATAAAATTTATGAACAAAAGAGAAGGACTTCATTTACATAGGTTTAACATTGAGATACATAAGCACACCAACAATCATGCCAATAACCCATATAAAATATGTGCTAAGGTCAAGGAATTCTTACCTTAGGTACAATGAAGATTGAAGAAAAGGGTTGATGTATAAGTTTAATTGCACCACTGAATCCTCTCATATTTGGGAAATAGAATTGGGTTTAAAACTATTCTCATTGAGACAAATATGATGACACCAACATCACATAAATCCAATAAATATCATAGAAGATATCGAGAAGAGAAGTTTTGAAGGTAATAATAAAATAAAAAAAGAATAAAGGAGAGAGGGGAAGAAAGAGGGAGATTGATAGGTGTGATAGGGATTCATTCCCTACACTACATTCTATGGCCAAATATATATATTATTCTTCAATACTTTTAATTATTAAAAAATTTAATTATCTTATCTCTATTATCTCAATTAACCAAGTGCCACCCAAAAAAACATCATGCATTTGTTTTTTAAAACTCCTCATTTAAACATTTTAAAATATTCATTAAATATATCAAAAATGTCATCCTTATATATATATATATGTGTGTGTGTGTGTATATATATAAATTTATATATTTTATAAATATATACAAACCCTCATATATATTTAATCCATATATATACACATTATATATATATATAAAATACATATACATGTCATATATATACACACAGACATATGTATATACATATATATACCCACATATGTATATATATACATATATATATTTATCCTATATATATACACAACACACACACACACACACCAACATTGTTTTCCCAAATTAATAATAATATTAACAACAACAATATTTTATTATTATTGTTAAATATCTTACAATATTTCCACCATTAACATTTAAAAAAAAACCATTGAATACTGATCATAGTTGATAAATTAATATTAACCATACATTTTCATTTAATTGACACAATTAATAATATCACATTAAGTATTTTTCCACTCATTATTTATACCGTAAGAAAATTATTAATTACATAAGTATATTTTAATTTTTTCCAACACAAATAATAATAATAATAATAAAATTGTTTTTTTATTTCTAGAATCCCAAAAATATATTTGTATACCAATTATTATTATCCTTACTTGGGATGTAACTAAACACCTGATGCGTACAAATGATATGTTGCACCTAGGGTAAAAATCATACTCCAGAACTAATGGAGGTCTCAAACGTTCCACTTAAGACATAGTTCGGGAGATATTCCATTATTTTCAGAAAATATATAATAAAAATATTAAATAAATTATCATAATGTGTGATTTAACCAAACACCCGACAAACATAAATATTATGTCTCGCCTTGGGTAAACCCTATGTCTCTAATCTAATGGTGGTCTCATATTTCTCACATGGGACACCTTTTGGAAGATATTTCACTTTACTTGGAAAAATAATGCATGTATAAATAAAATACATTTAATATTTTTATTCTATCAACATAAAGGGTCTACAGGCCTTGTTATCCCATGTTAACTCAGTGCATAACCTTGAAAATATTCCATAGAATATTTTAAAGTGTTAATAGGGATTTCACCATAGGTGTTTACAATCAACACATTATAATTCCACTAGATATCATTTAAATGAACACACAAATAACTCACCACCTATTTAAGGATTAATTACATATTTCTAACATCTTTATGTTATTAACAACCACATTTATACATTCAAGTATAGAATAAAACATGATCAAATAAAATACTACTAGAAATAATGCACCAAGGCACATATCATAATTCCAACTGGAATTTAATCATTTAGGCTCTATATAATGAAATAAATATATATATGTGACATGTGAACCTACATTCCTATAATTATGCATGAAAACATACCAAATACCATAAATAATCATATAAAAATCATGCTCTTCACCCTAAATGAATTTAATCAATGATAACATCAATCATAATTGTCTCATTTTATGGAAAATCAGAGGTCCACTATACTTTGTTGATCAGACACTGAAATAGTTACCCTACCTGAGTCCCAAACATCCTATCTCTAGTTTATCATTTACCAAATGAAGGAAAATATAAAATACAAGTTAGGGAATCATGATCCTCTAATACCATTTTGTAACATCCCAATCTGAACTACCAATACTGAGTTGGATGCTAAATGACCCCATGTACGCCTCCCCATACCCAAGAAGTTTCCGAATAGCAGTAAGGGACTAAATTCATCTATGGAGAGAATATATACTATGTATCATGTCATGGGATATATAAATATTAACATTAATATATAAATAAAATAAACATTTAGAGTAATTCATGTGGAAACTGAAATATGGAATACATGATACAATAACAAAACTAAACATAGATACATGGTATGTGGAAAGATAATAAAATAAAAATAGTAGTTGATGTCCTTGTTGAACTCTATCCAAGAAATTCAACATTATCCTAACCCCCTGCCCAATCATCCACCACAAGGACCTTTCCATTCACTGGATCCCTAAGTATGTAATCTATAAGCACACTGAAATGCTCAAATAGGGTGTGAGTACAAGACTTAGTTGGACACCACCAATGGACCTTAAAATTAGTTCATAAAATTTAAAAGTGTATGATATGAATGTAAACAGGGTAAAAATATAATAACAATATATCACACACATACCAGGTTCATGTCAGGTTCCTGGGGACTATCTCTATCTACTTTGGCACCATGCCGAAAGAAACATACCTGATTCAACACAATGCTAGATGGAAAATCATTAACCATCCAGAAAAATACTTCTTAAGTGGATATCCCCAAATATGCAACACATTCTTCTAACAAGGATAGTATAAGTACATGCCAAACCTATGTCTAGAACATCTGTCTTGAGTGAATAGCCCAAACATGCATCAAATCTCACAAGCTGACCCAAGTTTAGCACATCCATCCTATATAGATAACCCCAAGCATGTGACACATCCCACAAACTAAAATAGTTTATATAAATGCCAACCCAATTATAGAACATCCATATTTGAGGATAGTCTCATGCATTTTTCACATCACACATGCCAACCCAATTTTCCAAACCTTCATGCTCAACTACAAAAGAAAAAAATACAACATATACGATACATAATGAAAAAGGTAGATCAAACATCACATAAATTCAAACAATATCATAATAAAATTTATCACAATCTATATAAAAACAACACAATAATAGGTCTAAGGCTATACACATGCACACACACACACACCTCATGTGATTAAGAATCAAACACAGGTCTCACGGGTTAAAAACACACACACACACACACACACCAAAATATCATGTCAATAACCCATATAGGACATGAACTAATGTCAAGGAATTCCTAAATATATATACACATTCCAATAATAATGCCAATAACTTGTATAATGCATACACAAAATTTAAAGACTTCCTACCACTATTGGAAACTACCTCTATCCCCATAGTTTTATACATGCAGTTTAAAGAAATCACGGGTATAGATTTTTTTCCCAAACCTATACACATGTTTTTAAAAAACCATTGGTATAAGTTGAGATATACCAATGGTTTTTTAAAATCCATTGGTATATCCATTTACATAGGCAGGCTCAGTCTGGCTCCCCCTCCCCTCCTCATTCGAACCATTATCCTATCCTCCCCTCCTTAGGCTATTTTGTCACCCCCTACCCTCATCAAGAAATTTTGGCATCCCCCTCCCCTCAGGCGACATTACACCCATCAGCCATGTGTTATTCCTCCATTTGTGGTAGTTTTTTATTACAATATTTAAGAGGTAATATTTCCTTCCCTCCTCTTATTTCTTATCTCATATTCCACCATTTTCATGTGCATGAGTCACTTTTATAAATATAATTTGAGTCTACATATTTATTTGTACCTTTTTGGGGATATTGTAAAAATTAATTTGTTTTCGCTATAGTTTTTTAATATATTTTTTAAGTTTTTTACATTACATAGGCATGATTTTACATTTTAGTTTATGTATTTTATGGGAAAATAATTTCACACTGATTTATTTTATCACTAAACCCTAGTTTTAAACCACTATGGATTAGGTTAGTGTGAATTAGCCTATATGAGAACCTAGTTTATGTGTCAAGACTTGGTTCACCAAACCCATTTATTACATTATAGACCATTTTAGATTTTGAATATACCTGATAATAGAGATTTTTAAATTAATAGATCAAATGAAAACCATATATTGAAGGCTACTATATGTAGGAGATGAAAACCTTAACTTTAAAATAATTAATTGAGAGATAAGTTAGGTTGAAGACACTAAATCAACCTTTTTGTAAGGTAACCCAAATTTAGGAGTTTTTTTAAAATTTTTGATTTATTAATTTAGTTTTCATGGTTGGATTCTCTTACCCATCAAACTAATATTTTATTTTTTCAAGATAAAAATGAAGAAACTTGAAAAAATATAGAAGGATTCATCCATGAGATCCACTAGAACTCAATATTTGGTTGTATCTCTTCTATATTTGGGATAATTATATCCTAAATTTCATCTGATTAATTTTTCATAATTTTTTTTTAAAAATAAAGGAGATAATATTATTCATGTATAGGGGATATTATAATATGATTTTTAGGGTCATCTCAATTTCATAATCTAGTTATTTTGAATAATATATGTAATGTTAACCTTATATAAAATCCTTTCATGATTAAATGTCATCCTCAATTATGTTTTCAATTGAGAATACCTATATGGATAAGAAGTACATATTTTTCTGATAGTATTCTTTAGTTGATAATTATTGAAATACATGCACCATGTTTGTATTTCTATAATCATGCCCTGGTTTTTTCTTATGATGTGCCTTATTCTTTGTTTGGATGGATAGTAGAGTATTCTATAATGGTCACTTACATTATACATTGTATTCAATTTGGTTTCCTATTAGTGTTATTTAATTTCCTAAAAACTATACTTTTGATTTCTCTTTGAATTTAGATATCATTGTAATGGTGGTTTACATTATTGATTGAAAATGTTTTTTCCCTGTAATATAATGGATTGAAGGTGGATGAATCATACTGATCAGATTTCAAATGAGTTTCAAAATAATTTATAATTTTTTTAGTTTTTTCATTTAACAATGCTTAAAATGGAGGTTATATACAGTGAACGAGTTATAATTATGTTGAAAGACCATGGTTAAGTAGGGATGAAGTTATCTACCATATAAATAAAGTTTGATTTTAGACAAACTATCATGTTTGATATCACAATGGAGAGACGAGACAATCTTCCACTATTCATGAATATAAAGAAATAAGTGGTATGTAGAATTTTATATTTGATCATTTTACATCTATGAATCATCATGAGAGAGATAGTATGCCAGTATAAGAAGGAAATTATATGAATACATAGGAGGAAACTACTGAATATGATGATGTTTAGAGAGTGAAAATTTTAATGGATGATGCCAGAACTTCTATATATCATGGATGTACTAAAATGAAAAAGCTAGAATTTTTAATGCAGTTATATCATAGAAAAATCATGTACGTAATTGATAATAATTTTATTGATTAAATTATTACCTTTTTAAGTACTTTCTTTATGATGGTGTATATATTCCCTTGAATCATTATAAGGCATGAAAGTTAATTAAGAACATCAGATTTTCTATTAATAAAATTCATGATTGTTAGAAAGATTGAAGTTTATTTTGAGAGTAAATAGATGACCTTAATGACTATAAAGAATTTTTAAAATCTCAATAGAAGTAAAATATAGATATAACACCATATCATGTGCTACATAAAGTCATATGTCACTTTCCATTGATTTTTAGGCTTCAAAATCTATTCATTATTGCAGAAATATCATCCAATATGTGATGGAATTATGCTAAGATAATTAAAGGTAATGATGATCTGTTTTATCCTGTAAATGGATTAGAATAATGGGAATTTGATGAAAAATATCTCTATTTTTCATCTGAGGTGTGTAATGTCAGGTTGGGTCTATCCTATGATGGTTTTAATCCATTTGGACAGATGTTTACTACTCATATCATGTTTCTAGTTTTTATTCATGTTTATAATCTTCCTCTATGGATGTGTATAATTTTTTTTACTTTATTGAGTATAATAATATCTATATTTTCTGATCCTTAAAATTATATAGACATCTACTTTCAACCTTTAATAAGAGAGTTGAACCAGTTTTGAGATATAGGTGTGCGCACATTCAATGCTTCTTAAAAAGATATATTTTAGATGCGTGTTTCTATTAAATGGACTAAAAACTATTTCCCTTATTATGCATTTATTTATGGTTGGATAAAAAAGGTAAAACTATCATATCCTATTTTTATTTAGAATACATGACCTAGAAGGCTTAAATATCATCATAGTTTCAGTTTCATGGGGTATCAACAATTATTTTCAATGGATCATCAATACAGGAAGAGTCATCAAAGGTTTGATAATACTGTTGACACTGGGTAGCCACCTTAACATATTTTAGGAACTGTTGTTCTTAATGAATTGAAATATTTTAATTTTTTATTAGGGAAAGGTCAGATTAAATCTAAAAGGAGGAATAATGTTGACACTAAATCCACTTAAAATTAGAAAAAGAGAAGTATCTTTTTTGAGTTTCCATATTGTTTTACCAATTTGTTACATCATTGTTTATACATAATGAACATTAAGAAAAATATATGTGAAATATAGATTTCAATTCTTTTAAATATCAAGGGAAAGACCAAAGATGAATTTCAATCTCATTGGGACTTGTTGGATTGATGTATTCAACCAGAACTGCATCCTGTGTATATCAGTGAAAACAAATGAAAAGTTACTTGTGATTCTTATGTGATTAATGATTTAGAGAAAAATAAATTTCTGTAAGTATTGGAGAATATAAAGGTTCCTGATGGATATTCTAGAAACATATCTAAACAATTCAATAGAATGGTTTTGAAATTAAAATCCCTAAAAACTCATGATTATCACATCCTTCTTTATGAATTGATTCCAATAGAAATACAATATTTTATTTCCAATAATGTAAGAGTGAATGTGACTGAATTGTTCCATTTTTTATATACCTTTGTGATAAAATTTTATCAAAGTATTTCTTAAAAAAATGCAACAAGAGGATCCATTAATTTTGTGTGAGTTGGAAAAAAAATTCATCCATCATTTTTCACTCTCATGCTGCATTTAACAGTTCATCTTCCAACTAAAACACTTCTTGGGGGACCTTTTTATTTTTGGTGGATGTATCATAATAAATTAAATATGTTCACAATGAAATCTTATGTCCAAAAAAAAGAATCATCAATAAGGTTCGATTGCGAGAGGTTATCTGGAACACGAATATATAGATTTTTGTTCAATGTATTTTTATGATTTGAGCATAAGACATAAATTACCAATGAGAAATGAAGATGAGAAGTATGAAAAAATTGATCCCTTATTTCCATCTCTTCCCCAAATAGGATAAATTTCTTGGTCATATACATTGGCTACATTTATCCTTGAAGAGAGGGATATGGCACATCACACAGTCTTGTTTAACTGTGGTTTGTTCGATGACTATATCAAGTAAGTAATTTGAATATTTATATGTTATCTCATACTATGTCATTTCAAATATACCTTAAACTTTTATTATCATTTTATGTAGGTAACACAAAAAAATTATAAGTAGAGTTCATCAATATTTTCCTTTGAGAAGGAGAGAAGCTTTGCATAGCCAAAAATTTCCTTGATTGAAATAAATGGTATGACCATTAATTTAATTAACTTAAAATATAGATATTAATTTATTTTTATTATTCATATATATTTCAAGTATTGAGTTTAACTTTTGAATCTATTTCTAAATAATTAATAATGTTGTCTTTTGGTCCAAATCATTTGGTTCAAGAATGAAAATATTTAAAAATCAATGGGTATAAATTTGTTACAATTGATCGAGTAAAAATGAGAACACAACATGATGACAATATGTTAAATGATATAATAGAATGTTATGCCAGTGCATCAAACATTAGACCATGACATGAAAATGTGTCTTATTATGGACTTTATGAGAAAATATTGTTATTGGATTACTACTCTCAAGGTCAAGTCACAATGATGAAATTTAAATTGTTTGATTCAATGGCATGACATGGTATATTTATTGATGATTGTAGATCTAGAGTCATTTACATGAGTCAATTACTAGATACTGATGAACCATACATTTTGGCATCAATGAAAAAACAAGTGTTTTATATGAAAGATCATATGTGACCTGATTATAGTGTCATAAATGAAGTAATCCCAAGATATATTTTTCATGATTCTGGGGAAGAAATTGACGCCATTCAATCCCCCATTGGTGTTGAAAAAATATTTCATTTGATGGATCAAATTTTCCCTTTGTGAGAGTTAATGTTGAACCTAAATTTGTGGTGGGTAATATATAGAAGCAACCATATATGTTCATAGTTCATTTAGTTTACCTTGGAATGGATTTATTAGGTTGGTATTACTATAATTACTTTAATTTAGTTTCAGTTTTGAATGCTATGTTTTTTTATTTTTTATTTTTATTTAATTTAATTATATTTATTTCAATTCATAAAAATAAGTTTAAAATGGGTTTTTAAAATTTTTTAACCTGGTTTTAAATTATCATTACTAAAACATGTTATGTAATTTTTTATGACTTATTTAACTTCTAATTTGTATGAATTATTTTTAAATTCTATTTGTAAAAAATGTAAATTTCATTCTTATAAAGATTATGAAAAATAATGCATAAGTTTTAAGGAAGTGATTATTTGATGTTGATCAAGAGATGCACAAGCGTGGGTTTCCTCCTCTACTTCCCTTAGTGAGTATAATAATTATAAATTTTTTATTCTAAATTATATATAATTTCATGTTTATATTCTTTATGAATTTTTTTAGGGATATAAAACTCCACCAAAGTTGACTCCTCATTCCACTAGAATGGGTCTGAGTAGGGATGATCCTAGACCTAGATAAAGAACTCATCATACCCATTCCAACCATGACACACCGGTGGAAAACCCATCTACCACACCATTCCATCCTCTGTTTAATCCTCTAGGGATGTTCCCATATTATGATATGTCTATGTTGCCTAAATTTCCCAGTATCCATATAGGATCTAATGATTATGTTCCTTCAGATTCCACTCCAGTGCATGCAGATCACCCAAAACATGCATTGGAATAAACACATCCTTCAGAGGCTACTAATTCAGGACAAACCATGGATCCATAAAATCCTATTGATTTGATAACATTGGGGTTTTTATTATAAGTGTGTCAAATTATATCACATCATTTTTGTCCTGTTGTACCGTGAATTAATTCTTATTTCCTCCCTTTTATCTTATTCAGTGGGATCTTCTAATAGGAGGCTTGGTCTCACCCATATGTGGTAATACTAGAATCACGAAACACAAATAATGGTGGATTAAAATGAAGAAAATCACATGATAGGTAAAAATTTTAGATAGTGTAGAAGTTTCATGGGAACATTATCCAAGTACCATGATATAATTCTGGTGGAACCAGTCTCATGGAGACATATTAGTAATGACATCAAGGACAAGGCATGGGTGAAGATATGTGCAAGATTTTTTTTTAAATTTATATCTATATTATTATTGTATTTATATGAATTAACATGTTTATTGCAGCGTCAGTCTAACTTTACTGATAGTGAAGCTGCTATGGTTGCAAGGTTGATGGATCTTGGGGAGTTCTGGTGATCATATAAGAATGAGTAATATGTTTATTGGAGGAGTAGAGTTGGTTATAATTTAGAGGGAGTACCCATATTACCCGAATATAGAACAATGCAATATCAAAAAATGATAGCATATTGGAAGAGTGATGAGTTTAAGGTATTCTCAATATTTAATTACTTTCATATAAAATTTAATTCTTATTACTTGTATTTAATTTTTTTAGAGAATTTTGTAAAAAATAAAATAAATAAATATTCAATAACATATTTTCAAATGTTGGGGCATAGTATAATTCCCATGCATGAGAAGAACCATTTACTTTAATATAAATAGAAATAATATCTATATTTATATTATTACTTACTTATCTTTTCATGTTAAAATTTAAGTTTTATTATCATTAATACCTTTAACATAAGGGTGAAAATACCCATTTTAAATGGAATAATGACCCATTGGCCTAATATCCTAATGAACAATTAGCTTAATGTCCCAATTGGACTAATGAACTAATGACCAATTGGCCTAATAAATTAATGGACAATTGTATAATTGACCTAATGGCTAATTATAATAAGGGCCTAATATCCAATTGAAAAATTAGCCTAATGGACTAATGGCCTAATGGACTAATGAAAAATTGGAAATTTTTTCCAATAACTTAATGGACAATTGGAATAATGTACTAACAACCAAATGGACCATTGGCCTAAGGGCCAATTGGCCAATTGGCCTAATGGCTTAATGTTCAATTGGACTAATGGCCTAATGTCCTAATTACCAAATGACCAATTGGCCTAATGGCCTAAATAAAAATTGTACAATTTTTCTAATGAACTAATGGATTAATGGAAAATTGGAAAATTGGAATAATGGGCTAATGGACTAATGGCCTAATGGCCAATTGTCCAATTGGACTAATGGAATAATATCCAATTGGCATAATGGAATAATGTCCAACTGGCCTAATGGAAAATTGGCCAATTGTCCTAATAGCCTAAGGGTCAATTGGAATAATGTAATAATGACCAATTGTCCAATTGGACTAATGGAATAATGTCCAATTGGCATAATAGAATAATTTCCAACTAGCCCAATGGCTTAATGGCCAATTGGCCAATTGGCCTAATGGTCTAAGGGTCAATTGGAATAATGGACTAATGGTGAATTGACCTAATGGCCTAATGACCAATTGGCCAATTGTCCTAATGTACTAATGGCCAATTGACCTAATGTCCTAATGGACAATTGGCCTAATTGTCCTAATGGATAATTGGTCTAATGGCCTAATGGCCTAATGGAAAATTGTCCAAATGAACTCCAATAGACCAATTGGACTAATGGAAAGTTGGAATAATGGAAAATTGGTCTAATGGACTAATGTAATAATCTAATAATGGCCTAATGGCCTAATGGAAAACTGACCAATTGACATAATGGACAAATGGTTAATTGGCCATAATGGACAACTGGCATAATGGCATAATGGCCAAATGGCCAATTAGACTAATGACCTAGCAACCAATGACCTAAGGACCTAAAGTAAAAAATATAAAATTGGCCTAATGGACTGATGGACTAATTGGACAATTGAAAAAATTGCCTAATTGGCCTAAATGGCCTAAATGGTCTAATTGGCCTAAATGGTCTAAATTGACTAAATGGTCTAAATTGCCTAAATTGGCCTAAATGATCTAATTGGACTAATTGGAATAAATTAACTAAATGGAATAATTAGAATAATTGAAATAAATGGCCCAATTGGATTAAATGGACCTATTGGCCTAAATGACATAATTGTCCTATTAAGCCTATTGGCCTAAATGGCATAATTGGCCTAAATGGCCTAATTGGCCTATAACAACCCTGCTCTTTATTACACACTTAAAAATTATTTATTACATAAAATTTTCACTTTATACAACATAGAAGATCAAGAGGTATAGTGTATTTGGGGCTTAAGAACATTACATAACAACTTAGAACATGAATTATACATCTTTATTGAAATCTTTTTTTACATAACCACACACATTCCTTCACATTTAGCATTGCATGGGATAACTTGAGGATATGAATAAGAAAAGTGTAAGCTATAAATCCTAGTAAAATATTAAAAAAGGCATAAAATTAAGAATATAGTACATGTTAGGAAATATTCATATCAATGGAGTACAAGATAAACATGAACATAAAGGCATGATATAACATGATTATCATAACATGGAAATGTGGCATCAACATTTAACATGATATTAGCATGATACAAGGATGATTGCACATGAAGAATGAGTAAACCCTCATTTCACTTGAATTATAATGATTAAACCCTCATTGAACTTGATGTATCATGATACTAATCTTTACCCAATTCATTGGAGTGCTATCAGGGTGAACCTTTATTAATCATTTCATTTCATGCTTAAGTGTGCCACATGGATCATACAACATGGAATCATTAAACATAATCATTTATTCCATGATAAAGGAATGTGGAATAAATACATGAAAAAATATAATCAATAATTAATTTTTCATATATGTGAATACCCTTAATTGAGAAATGGTCATGGTATTCACTACACAATGACTTTGGCTTGGAAAATCACGATGCAATTTTGGCAGTATAACAGCATGACATAAGAATTCATAAAAATGGTTGATGACTGAGAAAGGGGTGTCTCATCATATGTAAATGAAATTTACAGTAATGGGGTCATATATATACATGTCCCAACATGTTTAATGGAATTTATATTCATGATACAAAATAATTTCTTGAATGTAAATGCGAAGAGAGAAATTTCTTATGGAATTTTGGCATAGTAACGAGTGTACATGGGAGGAATTAATGAGAGATAAAGGGTTATATCATCATTAAAAAATAAGGAGGGAAGTATACAGTAGATGAAAAATCATACCTCAACATTTTTAATTGAAAATAAAAGAGTATAGCAACATAAAGAAACATGGACAAAAAATGAGAGAGGAAGAAATCCCTTACTTGGAAGTGTGATCCCAAAGGCTTAGGAAAGGTTTTATAGAGGATTATTGGGAGCTTAGGGAACCTTGGGAGGATTATAGATAGAGGAGTACCGAGGTTGGTAGAGATCAAAATTCTTTGAGTGAAGAGGAAGTGGTGGCTTGGGTGGGTTTATATAGGAAAAGAGAGGGAATTCTTTATTATTTAGGTTCTGGACACCACACATTAAACCAATCAAAAAAAACAAACCAGACCAAGGTTTTTACCATTGTTTTTGACAAAGGGGAGTGAAAAAAATTATTTTATAAGGTAAATGGCCTAAATTCTTAAAATATTAGGCTTACTTATGTGGAGGTGAGTCACACTCTCAAGGAAATCATTTTAAAAAGTTAAAATGTTTTATAAGTCTTGGAGGGTCTACTAAGGCACCATAAAATTAATCAAAAAAATATAAAATCACATTATTTTAAATATAAAACATATATTGGCCGAAAATCCCATTTATATTATTTTATTACATCACTATTGGGTCATTATAATGTCATAAAAACATTATATAATTAAACAGTATTTAAGTTTTACCCAAAAATTTGATTGTCTTTGAAAATTATGAAAAATTCACTGTTGGATAATTTTGAAGTCATGATTCCAAAAATAATATTCATTTTATCTAAATAATTTTCTAAATATGTGAATTTTTACTTTTAAAATAAAAACCGGCATTTATAAAAAATTCATGGGTTTTGACAAAAATAGATTTCAAACCTTAATAAAAATTACAATTGTATTCATAAAAATTATCAGATCATTTATATTTAAAAAGTAATTTATTAATAATATTCTATTAAAATATTATTTAATTAAAAAATCCATTAATTCTTCAAAATATATTTCTTAATTGAATATTAACTAAAAATACTATTTGTGATTTAAAAACTATTTACAAAGTAACAATAATAAAATGAATGTATATTATCTATAAAAAAAATAATGCACATAATTATAGTGCTAGGTTATTTTTATATAACCCCTTATAACAACCACATAAGACCTAAGGGTAAGGTGTGCGATGGTGATAGACTCTTAGGGTGGCTCAGATAACATCGCTCGGATGGTAATCTCTATTAACTTCCACTTCTCCCATAGGCGGTTCTGTTCGAGCTTAACGTGTTGAAACTTGGCTTGGGATTAGTCAAGAGTTAAGCCCAATGATGCCACCTCCTTTTCAACCTTTGAAAAACAGTCTTCTTATGGATAAATTCTACTGGATAAGGCCATCACTTCCTTTTTCTGAGTAAATTGGATTTGTTAAATCCCTATATTTATTCTAATCATGTGATCACTGTTCAACGACTATATTAGAAATGATAAAAATTATTAATGGTATTTTGAAATCCAAAATCATAAAACCAAATAAGTGCATATATTATATAACCATTTTATAAAATAAGACATTTAATTAGATCAAGATGAATTTTTATTAATAAAAGTTTGGTTCATTAAAATCTTCTCCCATTAAGAAATTTTTCCCTCAAAATTTATTTTTCCCACACTAAAAAAGATGTGAGTAACTCTACTTCATCACTTCCTATGATTCCCATATTGCTTCTTCAAAATTGTGGTTTTTCCACAACACCTTGACGAGGGGAATTGTCTTATTTCGTAGAACTTTTTCCCTACGATCTAAGATCTTCACTGGCTTCTCTTCACATGAGAGGTCATTCTCCAATGGTACCACCTCTTGATTGAGTACATGCGATGGGTGAGCTATGTACTTCCTCAAGAGTGATACATGGAATACATCATGTACTTAAGATAGGTTAGGTGAGAGTTCTAGTTGATAGGCCACTGCTCCAATGTGATCAAGGATCTTAAAAGGGTCGATGTACCTTGGACTAAGCTTTCCCTTCTTCCCAAATCTCATAACTCCCTTCCACGATGATATGTGGAGGAATAACATGTCTCCAACATCAAACTCTAAGTATCACTGATGATTATCATCATATCTCTTTTATCGACTCTGAGAAGCTTTAATGTGATGTTGGATAGTCTTATCCTTCTTTACCATTTCTTCGACCATTTATAGACCTAGGAGTTTTTGCTCCCCAACTTCTTCCCAACATGCCGGTGTTCTACACCTCTTCCCATAAAGGGATTCATAAGGAGCCATTTTGATGCTTGAGTGGAAACTGTTGTTGTAAGATAACTTAAATAGAGGAAGATGTTTATACCATCCTCCTTTCAAGTCCATTGAGCATGCTCTCAACATGTCTTCAAGTGTTTAGATAGTCTGCTCAGATTGGCCATCAATTTGAGGATGATAAGCCGTACTGAAGTTCAGCTCAGTATTCAGAGCATGTTGAAGACTCTTCCAAAACTTATAGGTGAATCTTAGATCTGGATCGGATAAAATTGATATTGTTACTATATGTATCCTTACCACTTCTTTGATATATATCTGTTCCAGTTAATCCAATGAGAAATCCTCTTGAATTGAAATGAAGTGTGTAGTCTTTGTAAGATGATCCAAAACAACCCAGATAACATTGTTTCCTTTGGGTGTCTTCAGAAGTCTGGTAACAAAGTCTATGGTGATGTTTTCCCATTTTCATGTTGCTATGGGTAATGGTTGCATCATCCCATTAGACTTATGCCTCTCAGCCTTCACTTGCTGACATACCAAGAACTTTGATGTATACTCAGTGATCTCATTTTTCATGTCATCCCACCAATAATTCTCTTGGATATCTTGATACATCTTTTTGTTTCCTAGGTGAATGGAGAAATTCGAACTAAGTGCATCAGCCAAAAGTTATTTCTTTAACTATGGATTTGATAGAACACATTTTCTTGAACCAAATCTCACAATTCCTTATTCATTAACATTGAACTCTGAGGATTTCCCTTCTCTAATAGTTTTCACTTTCTTCTGAATTCCCACATCATCTTTTTGAGCATCCTTTAACCTTTATAAAAGCGATGGTTGATTAATAATTTGTGAAAGAATTGATGAGGTTCCATTATTTATGATTCCCATGTCCATATTCATCAAATATAATAAGATTGGATCCTTTTCAATTCTCATCATTGATAGAATTTCTGGGTCCTTTCTACTTAGAGAATCTGCCACCTTATTCTATTTCCCAGGGTGGTAATGGATTAAGCATTCACAATCTTTGATCAGCTCTAACCATCTTCATTAACACATATTCAACTCTTTCTATGTGAATATATACTTTAGGCTTTTGTGATTCGTGTATATTTCACACTTCTCCCCAAATAAGTAATGTCGCCAAATTTTCAAAGCAAAGATTACTGTAACCAACTCTAGATCATGTGTTGGATAGTTTTTCTCATAAAATTTCAATTTCCTTGAATCATAGGCAATGAATTTGTCATTTTTCATCAACAAACAACCCATTTCCTTCTTTTAAGCATCACTAAATACCACAAAAGTTCTCTACTTTTTGGTAGTGTGAGCACGGGCGTAATGATAAGACTCCTTTTCAACTACTTGAAGCTCTCTCCATATTCACCACTCTAAGAAAAATTTACTCCCCTTTGAGTTATCTTGGTAAGAGGGTTATAAAATCATGAGAAATTTCTCACAAATCGGCGATAATATCCAGTTAACCCCAGGAAGCTACAGATATCTGTTACCGATGCTGGCCTCAACCATCCCTCAATTACAACTGTCTTGGAGGGATGTATATATATCCCATTGCTTTTGATGATATTACCTAATAATGAGACCTCCTTAAACCATAAATCACACTTGATTTAATTTTTATAGATATTCTCCTTTCGCAAGGTCTTTAGTATAGTGCTTAGATTCTCCTCATGCTCCTCTTTGGTTTTGGAGTATATTAGGATATCGTCTATAAAGGCTACTACAAATTTGTCTAGGTAATATATAAAGACTCTATTCATCAAGTCCATGAAGATTTATGGAGAATTAGTGAGTCTGAGAGGAATTAATATGAATTCATAGTTCCCACATCTTGTATGAAAAGCAGTCTTGGGGATATCATTCTTCTTCAACCTTACTTGGTAATATCCCGACCGAAAATCCACCTGGGAGATGTATTGTGCTCTACATAGATGATTGAACAATTAATAAATTTATGGTAGAGGATGCTTTTTTTTATCATGATTTTTTTGAGCTCACGATAATCAATGAAAATGCGCATTGACCCATCTTTCTTCTTGACGAAGAGGACTGGCGAAACCCATGGTGAAGAAATTGGGCATATAAACCCATTATCTAGATTCTCCTGTAGTTGTTTCTTCAACTCCTCAAGTTCCAAAATAGTCATTCTATATGGTTTCTTGGATATTGGAAACACCCCAGGTATAAGATCAATTGAGAATTCAACATCACTTCTAGGAGGAAGACCAAAAAATTCCTCAGGAAACACTTTAGAAAATTCCCTCACAATAGTCATGTCTTCAAGGATGGTTGCTTCCTTATACTCAATCATCTAAGCCAGAAACGTGTGCTCATTAGGCAGTAATATCCATTCTTGTGATGATGGTGCTAAGTAAGATTCATCCTCCTCCTTGCACTTTTACAGAATCAGGGGGTCGATTCTCCATATGGAGAGTGATTTCCCTCTCATGGAAATTTATGTTGGATATATATAAGGAAAGATAATCCTTACCAATAATTGCATCAAATTACACTAGAGGGAGTATAAAGAGGTTTTCAATGAATTTAAATATAGAAATTATGACAGGGGAGTAGTTATATTCATCGGATGCAATGATTTCCCCATTTTCCGTACTCACCGAAATCTTTACTTCCATTATTTGTGGTTGTGTTGGGATTGTTCTACTAAACTTTTGGGATATAAAAGAATGTATAGAACTGGAATCAAAAAGTAAATTTTATATTCTTGAATGAATAACTAGTTTACCTATCACCACTTCATTATTGGGGTTCATTTTGGTGGTAGTGATAGAAAAAATCTCACCCTTGTTGCCCTGAAGGTTGTTGGTTACCTCTGAAAACCCTTGGATTAGGGCATTGGTTTGCAAAGTGCCCTGGTTCTTTATAGTTGAAGTAATGAAAAATGTGTCAAGGGTCAAACTGAGTGTTCCTCTCATATTTCATAGATGCAAGTTTCTCTTACTGGAAGTTAATAGCTAGGTACCCTTATCTTCCACACCTAAAGCATTTCCTTGTCCCCTTCAGGCAATTTTCAGGGTACTTCTTTATGGACCTTTGAAAAGTGGGGTGCTGGATTTTCTTAGCACCATTGAATTTATCCATAAAACTGCAATAATTTAAGTCCACCTTATGATTATTATCCCCATGATACCCCTAATATTCTCTGATCTCTATTTCAACTTTTAGGGAACATCAGAAAATTTCCTCATAGCTCTCGAAGTCACGGATCACTAGGGATTTCTGTAGGCTAGGTTTTAGGCCACAAAAGAAGAATTAAACCTTGCATTTGGGGGTAACGAAAAAGCTGGAGGCATATCGTGCAATCCTTGTGAAGTTTTCTTCATATGTTCTGACAGATTCATCATTTTTTTGCTCTAGGGAAAATAAATCCCTTTCCATCTTAAGTCAGATGGTACGTAGAAAATATTTATCTAAAAACATATTATAGAAATACTTACATTCCAATGCCTCTATATCATCCTTAGGCTTTTTATTTTTGATCAATGTCCACCATTGATCAGTTTCACCATCTATACGATAAGCATCTAGAAGAACCTTCTCTTGTTTGGAACATTGAAGGATAGAGAAAATATTTTCAATGGAGTTGATCCATTGTTCAGCGATTGAGGGATCAGATGATCCATTAAAAATAGGAGGCCTTTGTCTCATGAAGCTCTCGATTTCAACTTGTTATTTCTTGGGGGGGGGGGGGGGGTTGGACGTTCCTCTTAACCCATGTTTCTATTCAAAACTTGAGTTAAATGAGAGATTATTGTGACAAAGTTTGTGATTCTTGCTCCCATTAGATTGGGAATCTCATTAGAAAAATCATCACATGGATCATCACATCGATTGTTAGCCCGAGACCTCCTATTACTGGCCATTGGCTGGAATAAAAGAAAATTTAGGGGTAACACATAAAAGGGGAATCCAAATACAAAAGGGATAACTTATAAATTACACTTATTTCCTTAACTTATGAATTCCTAGTCTTCAATCTATGTTATCCATGATCTACTTCCAAACATATATTCTTAATGGATTTTTTTAATTCCCTTAATAATGGTTCATACTAAGCTTATGAATTTACCAAAGTATATCCCATAGGAGTGTTGTAACCAATAGTGAAACAAGTCTCTTTGTTGTGCACTAGTTCCCATTAAAGTCTAGCTCAAAGTAGTGTTTTTGGGTTTTAACCCTAGATACATCTGTGCCAGAGCTGCCTTTACTTATTCATATCCAGAAAGGGATGTATTTTCTTGATAAAAAACTTACTCAATACTCACCAAAATTTAGGGATGTTTTTATTAGACTTATTCTTATTCTTAAGTCTTTCACTAGAGTTTTCTAATCCTAATCCCAAAAATAACTAAACCTCCCTCTAATACCAACTATAACAACCCTTCTCTTTATTAAATACTTAAACATGATTTATTAGATAAAATATTTACTTGATAAAACATAGAATATTGAGAGTCTAGTGTATTTGGGTATTAGTAACATTATATAACAAATTAAAACTTGAATTACACATCTTTATTGAAAACTTCTTTTACAAAACCACACACATTCCTTCATACTTAGCATTGAATGGGATAACCCGAGGACATGAATAAGAAAAGGGTGAGATATAAAGCTCAGTAAGGGAGTAAAAAAGACATAAAATGAATAATATAATACATGTTAGGCAATAGGCATATCAATGGAGCACAAGCGAAACATGAATATAAAGGCATGATATAGCATGATTATCATAACATGAAAATTTGGCATCAACATTTAACATGATATTAGCATGAGACAAGACTCATTTCACATGGATCATGAGTAAAACCTCATTGAACTTGAATTATAATGATTAAACCCTCATTTCACTTGACAAATCATGATACTAATCTTTACCCAATTTATTGGAGTGCTATCAGGGTGCACCCTTCTTAATCATTTCATTTCATGTATAAATGTGCCACATAGATCATACAACATGAAATCATTCAACATCATAATTTATTAAATGATAAAGGAATGTGGGATAAATAAATTAATCTCTATAATAAATAAGTAAATGTTCATAGATGTGAATACCCTTTTAGAGAAATTTTTATGGTATTCACTACACAATGACTTTGGCTTGGAAAATGGTGGTGCAATATCAGCAGCATAACAACATGACATAAGTATTCATAAAAATGGTTGATGAGTGAGAAATGAGTGTCTCATAATATTTAAATGAAATTTTCAATAAGTTGGGTCATATAGATACATGTCCCAACATGTTAAATGTAATTTAGATTCATGATACAAAAGAATTTCTTGAATGTAAATACGAAGAGAGAAATTCCTTACAGAATTTTAGTATAGTAACAGGTGTACATGGGAAGAATTAATGAGAGAGAAAGGGGTATATCATCATTAAAATATAAGGAGGGAAGTATAGGGGAGGTGATAAATCATACCCCAACATTTTTAATTGAAAAGACAAGAATATAGCAACATAAAGAAACTTGGACAAAAAAATGAGAGAGGAAGAAATCCCTTACTTGGAAGTGTGATTCCAAAGGCTCAAGAGAGGCTTGAGAGAGGATTATTGGGAGATTGGGGTGCCTTGGAAGGATTATAGAGAGATGAAGTCAGAGGTTGGTAGAGATACAAAGGCTTTTAGTGAAGATTAAGTGAGATCTTGGGTGGGTTTATATAGAAAAAGAGAGGGAATTATTTATTATTAAGGTTTTGGACACCACACATTAAACTAATCAAAACCACAAACCAAACCATGGTTTTTGCCCATATTTTTTCCAAAGGGGAGTTTAAAACATTATTTTATAAGTCCAATGACCCAAATTCTTAAAATATTAGGCTTTCTTATATGGAGGTGAGTCACACTCTCAAGGAGATCATTTTAAGAAGTTAAAATGTTTTATAAGTTTTAGAGGATCCGCTAAGGCACCATAAATTTAATCAAACATATATAAAATCAAATTATTTTAAATATAAAATATATATTGGAAAAAAATACCATTTATATTATTCTATTACATCACTATTAGGTCATTATGATTTCATAAAATACATTATATTATTAAATGGTATTTAATTTTTACCCAAAAATTTGACTATCTCGGAAAATTATGAAAAATTCATCGTTGGATAATTTCAATGTACTGATTCCAAAAATAATATTAATTTTATCTAAATAATTTTTTAAATATTTTATTCTTACTTTTAAAATAAAAACTGACATTTATTGAAAATTCATGGGTTTTGACAAAAATAGATTTCAAACCTTAATAAAAATTACAACTGTATTCCTAAAAATTATATAATAATTTATATTTAAAAAGTAATTTATTAATAATATTTTATTAAAATATTATTTAATTAAAAAATCCATTAATTTATCAAAATATATTTCTTAATTTAATATTTACTAAAAATACTATTTGTGCTTTAAAAACTATTTACAAAGTAACAATAATAAAAAGAATGTATATTCTCTATAAAAAAATAATGTAAATAATCATAGTGCTAGGGTCTTGTTACATAACCCCTTATAACACCTGAATAATACTTAAGGGTAAGGTGTGTGATGGTGACAAACTCTTGGGGTGGCTCGAATAACATCACTCGGGTGGTAATCTCTGTCAACTTCCACTTCTCCTGTAGGTAGTTTCATCCGAGATTAACATTTTGAAGGTCGGCTTGGGCTTGGTCAAGAGCGAAGCCCAATGATGGTACATCCTTTCCAAGATCTGAAAAATGATCTTTTTACAGATAAATTCTATTGGATGAGGCCATCACTTCCTTTGTCTGAGTAATTTGGATTTGTTAAAGCCCTGTATTTATGATAATCAGATGATCACTGTTCAATGACTATATTAGCAACAGTAACAATTCTTAACGGTATTTTGAAATCCAAAATCATAAAACCAAATAATTACATATGTTATATAACCATTTTATATTATAAGACATTGAATTAGATAAAGATAAATTTTCATTAATAAAATTTTGGGTCGTTACATGCCCTAAATGGCCTATTTAGCCTAACTGGCCTAAATGGACTAATTTTCCTAAATGGAATAATTGGACTATATGTATGAAATTTTCTAATTGGCCTAATTGAATTAAATGGACTAATGGAAAATTGGCATAGTGTACTAAAAACCTAATGTCATAATGACATAATGGCCAATTGGTTTATTGGCCTAAAGGACTAATGAACTAATGACCTAATGGCCTAATGGATAATTGACCTAATATACTAATGACCAATTGACCTAATTGACTAATGACTTAATGGAATAACAACCTAACAGAATAATGGCCTAATAACCTAACATACTAATGGAAAACTAGCCAATTGGCCTAAATTGACTAAATTGCCAATTGGCCTAAATGGTCTAAATGATATAAATGGACCAAATGGACTAAATTGGCATAAATGGTCTAATTGGTCTAATTGGAATAAATGAACTAATTGGACTAAATGTACCAAATGTCCTAATTGGACTAAATGGTCTAAATAGAATAATTGGCATAATTAGCCTAAATGGACTAAATGACCTAATTTGTCTAAATGACCTAATTGGACTAAATTAAGTAATTGTCCTAAATGGACTAAATGAACCAATTGGACTAAATGGAATAATTGGAATATATAGAATAAATGGATTAATTAGACTAATTGGCCTAAATGACCAAATGGCCAATTTACCAAATGATCAAAATTACTAAGCGACTGAATGACCAAATAACATAACACAAATTGTATTTATCCAAAATGAACATACTAGATGAATCCATATCATACCCATATTTATCATGATAATTTGTATGTATTTTTCATGTTATGAAACTTGTATTAAATTTATAATTAAATATATATTTAAGTGATTCTTCATTTTATGGATTTCTTCAAAAGCTAAAATTTTAATTCATTCTAGGTTTATCAATTTCATATTATTCAATAATGTTGTTTTACAAAAAAAAATTCATTTGAAGAAAGCTGTATTGGGAATAAAAGGTCGTGTTCCTCAAGAAAAATTATTTTTCTTGATTAAGAAGAAAAATGGTGGAAGTGTAGTAAATGCACAAACATAAGAAAATATTGTAAGTTTTTGTATTTATATTTTAAATAATTATATTAAATTCATAATTAAATATCTTTTTTATATTTTCAACAGAGTTTCCTATAATCCCTTGATGATAAAGAAGATGCCAGTTTTGGGCCAAATGATCATTTGAGTCATGTAGTAGGCGAGGAGTACCAGGGGATAGTCTGATGTCGACCTGAGAAAAACATCATCCCCAATAGGTATTGGTCATTATTAGGCTCCTATAAAACCTATCATACCACTGAGTTGTAAAGGGATCATGAAAAATTAGTTGAGACCAAAAAAACAAGTTTTAGAGGAGTGTGGAAGAAATAAAAGATCACCAAAAACTTCCTGGAAGCTATGTTAGTTATAAGTAAATCACTTTCATAGAAGGATGCTACTACTATTTATTAATATATGGAGTCAATTCTATCTTTAAATGATGCTTGAGGGATGTCAATGAGGGCCCTAGTGGAGATCGAGCTGATACTGGTGGTGACAGTAGTGGCGGTGGTGGTGGTGTTGATGATGATGATGATGATGCTACTCTATATGACGTTGTTGGTGATGGGGATGTTACTGATGGTGATGAGGATTTTTTTGATGGGGGGGGGGGTGGGTATTGATACCCTCCATTTTTGACTTAGTAGTTTAGAGACATGTGGATGTTGTTTAATGACTTGAATTGATTAGCTGTATGGATTTATATGTATGATATAACATTGTAAATGGTTTTAAAATTATTACAAGTAGTTGGTTGAATGCTAAATATACAATATATGTATTGTATTGAATGTTTACTATAGTTTTTATTTTATTTTCAAGTTCAGTATGGGCTAGAAGAGCTGATGTAGCTACTAAATGAGTAAAACCTCCTACACCCATGGTTTGTCTAAAACCGTGGGTATTATAAAATCCTCTAAGGGTATAACCACAATTTATATAGAAATTGCGGGTGTAGCTCTATAACGATGGCTCCCAAATCTATGGTTCCTAAAACTATGGGTATAGACTATACCCATGGTTTTAGATGCTATACCCATGGTTCTAAACCATGGGTGTAGGGTATTCTTACAGTAGTGTACATATAGGTTTCACACATAAAAACACATTCATGACAACAATCATTCCAATAACCCATATAAAATATATGCTAATGTCAAGGAATTCCTACCATAGGTACAATAATGATTGATGTAAAGGGATGATTTCTGAGTTTAATTTCACCATTGAATCCTTGCTGCCTTGGAAAAAAATATCAGGTTTAAAATTTTGCTCATTAAGAAAAACCTAACAATCCTTAAGACATGTCAGTCTGATCAATATCAGAGAAGATATTGAGGTGATACGTTTTGAAGATAATAATAAAATAAAAAAATAATAAAGGAGTGAGGGGAAGAAAGATGGAGGTTGAAAGGCGTGAGAGGGATTCATTCCCCACACTACATGCTGTGCCCAAATATACATATTTCTTTTGATGCCATGAAAATTATTTTTTATTTTATAAAGCCGGCTTAGGGGTATCCGGTGCCCAGCAAAATAGATCCAGCAAACCATTAAAAGAGTACAACTAAGGAGAACAAAATTAAAAGTCATAGTACCCGAAGTCTTCACCGCAACCCAAACTCGATTTCTCTTCCCCAGTGGCTGATTCCCACTCCGGGATTCTCCAGAAACTTGCATTATGAACGTGATTTCTAAGATTCTCCAGGGCAGCCATGTCTGGAAAAGTCTTCTTAATCCCGCTGCCTTTCTTGATTGCAAGAGTCACCTGCTTATCCCTTTTTGAAGCAGACCGGGTCCGCATTGGGCCCAAATATACATATTATTCTTCCATAATTTTAATTATTACATAGTTTAATTATTTCATCTCTCTCATATTAATTATTTAAGCGCCACAAAAAAAACTCATCATGGGTTCTTTATTAAAATTAATCATTTAAAATTTTTAAACTATTCATTAAATATATCATAAAATTCATCCATATATATATATATATTTATACATTTTATAAATATATACACACTCGTATATATATATATTTATATATATAACCCATATATATATATACATGTTATATATATATATTTAAAAAATATATATACACATCAGTATATACATATATATACTCACACATGTACATACATACATATATATTTATCCTATATATATATATATATAAACACATATCAAAATTACTTTCCGAAATTAATAATGATATTAACAACAATAATATATTTATTATTATTAAATATCTTACATTATTTCCACTATTAAAATTTTAGAAACAATAACCATTAAATACCAATAATAGTTAATAAATTAATTTTAACCACACATTTGTATACAATTAATAATATCACATTAATTACTTTGTTCACTCATTATTTATACTGTAATGAAATTATTAATTATGGAAGTATATTTTTATTTTTTTCTTTGACACAAATAATAAAATAATAATAATAATAATAATAAAATTATTATTTTTATTTCTATCATCCCAACAAAATATTTGTATACTAATTATTATTACCCTTATGTGCGATGTAACTAAACATCTGATATGAACAAATTTTATGTCATGCATAGGGTAAAAATTATATTCTAGACCTATTGGCGTCTCCTACTTTCTATCTTAGACACAGTTCGAGAGACATTCCATTATTTTTGAAAAATATATAATAAAAATATAAAATAAATTATCATAACGTGTGATTTGACCAAACGCCAAACGTGAAAAAATTTCATGTCATTAATATGGTAAACCTTGCATCTAAGATCTAACGGTGGTCTTATATTTCTTATGTGGGACACCATTTTAAAGATATTTCATTTTTTTTGGAAAAATAATGCACACATAAATAAAATATATTTAATATTTTTATTCTATCAACGTTGAGGCTCTACAGGCCTCATAATACCATGATAACTCATCACCTAACTTTAAAAATATTCTATAGAATATTCAAATGTATTAACATTTATTTTATACTTTTATAAATCCATAATAAACACAAGTATTGAAAAATTAAATTTTCATGCCTAAAATACTTGTAATTTATTAACAAAATTGGGTTTTTTTATCATTTAAAAATTATGGATGTTACAAAAATCCCTTCCCAACCTTCATAACCATTACCTAGAGGATTTAGTATTATAAAAAATCAAACTATAATTCTTAAGGTGTGAGAAAATGGTGGGTTTCCAAAGAAGAGGTATAACTCTTAATTGAACATTTCTATTTTATTTATTTTTCCACCTCCTTAAAATTGTATTTAACCATGCTAAAATAATAACATAAATATCTTTCATATAATGAAATTTAATTATGATTATTATACAACCATTTTTTTCTCTTTTTCTATCCTATTATAAATGAAAACATCACTCATGTGTATGTGTGGATTACCACTTCCACAAAGTGATGCGTTTCATTTTCCATCAATTATTCTCATGAATATTTATAATGATAGATTTAATATATATATATATATATCTTTGTGTGTGTGTGTGATTTTTTTGTGTTTTTAATAACATAATTATAATTATGTAAAGATAATATACCATATATTTTCTTACCCTTCCATCTGTCGAAAAATGATAATGTATTTCGTGTGTACATGTGGATTACCACCTCCACAAAGTGATGTGATTTGTTTTTAATATTTAAATTTCATTAATGGTTGTTAAATTATATTTAATTTATAAAAATTATAATTATTTCATTATTAATATTATTTATATTATGGAACAATGAACACTTTGAACATGTCCAACCCATTGAAGTTGTTTTATGATTTTGAATCGAATATCCTCAAAATATATGATATGAATTGAATTTATTTAACAACTATATAAGGAATGGTAATAAATGAAATAAAAAGGATACTAATAAAATAATACACCTTTAAAATGTCCTTAATTAAGTATAAAATTAATATAAATTTATTGTATAGGAGTTAAAGTACGTACGTAGCGAATCAAATTTGAGGTAAGAGATATTTTTTTTAAATCCTTATTTTAAATTTTTTAAGAAATTTTCTTATCATTTCACTAAATATACACACTTTAAAATATTTTGGGTATGTTATTAATATAATTAAATGAATGATAAAATTAATTTTAAACCATGTTTGACTTTCCTTATAAAGGTTTTAAAAGATTAATTTTTAATGTTTTCCAAACAGGTTATTTTTGATATTTTTACAAAAGTGTGAAGGGAATCTCATTTTTAAAATATATAACTTGAGTGGAATTTCCCGCAATCATGACTATTATTGTTTAAGAAACTTCTTATAAAATATTTCATGGGTTTTCCAAATAATATTATATTTCCCATTTTTTGTTTTTTTTGTTTAAAGAGTTATCAAATAAAAAGAATTTTTATCCTTTTTTACATGGAAACTGAAAACAATTTTATATAAGGTTTAAAAAAAATATTTATTAGATTTTATGATGTAAATGAAATATTATTTGTGTTTTATTAATGTAATGGTAATTTTAAATTGTTTATAATGATGGGTGGTCTTGATATAACTCTCAAATGCATTAGGAAATGATTATTCTATCGAGGTAATTATGTAGGATTTAACTAAGTAAGTTATTATATTTGTAAGGGTTCTTTCAAGATTGATTGTAAGTGTTATATGAAGATGATGTACCAAAGAAACTAAATGAATTTTTTATTATTTAAAATTATTTTTCATGTAATTCTTTTCATTTTATAAGGTAATATAATGAGTTTATGTTTACAAGAAATTTTATGCACCTTTTAAGGGTCAAATGTATGTTTTTGAAGAAAATGTTTTCATGAGTACCCATGTTTTATAGAAAACCCTCATTATAATGATTTTTAATTTAAGATTACTTATGAGATGTTTCATGAAAATATTTGGGAAATTAATCTTATTTTATGAGTAATAAAATAAATACTTGAGCTCAAATTTTATTTTGTAAAAGGGTAAAATTTCTTATGGGATTACATGATTTTTAAAATGGACTAACATTTTTATTTATTTTTTTGTACCTTACTAATATTTTATGCTCATTCCAAGTATTTAATTATTTTTCACAGATTCTAAGAATGAGTAAAAAATGTATAAAGGTCTAACTTTTTTTTATGGGGATTCAAATTTAAATAAGAGAATATTTTTTAAGGAAACTGAAGTTTTAATTTAAGTATCCTGTTTTTATGGGAAAAATGGATATTGAGTGGAAGTGTCCATTTTTTATTATAAGAGTTTGATATGTAACTGTTTTTAATAATTCTATAAAAATCTAAACCAAAAAGGATATTGAAATGTAATAAAGTATAACCCTTTTTAAAAATCATGTAATTATGGGTTGATTATATTATGAGGTGTTATAGATAGTCTACTTGTCATCCCTTCCACTTTATTATATAGGACCTATGTGTCTATGGTTTTATATGAAAACCCCTTAGTCATTACAATGGTTCCCCTAACCTACTTGTGAGTAAGAATATGTAAATTTTGGATCTCTAGAGAGATGACATAGTTCAGGACCTAAAACTAAGTGAAATCAACCCAGAAGATACAAATGTTGATGGTTTAATGATGTAACTCAGGACAAGAACCGATTAAGAAGTTTATTTCCATAGGATCATAGGTTGATTTATTATTTTCCCAATAAATCAACCATTATAAGGCTCATGATCATGTCATTTTATTTATTTTATTTATGTCCAAGTGCCTGATTAACATCATGATCACATAAATTTACGAATTAACAAACACGCAATATGGAATAAAAATATATTGGATCATGTGTAAATTAATTTTATCAAAACATGGGTAATTAATTATGTAAAATATACATAATATTAAAAATAAAATTTTACACATAATAATAAAAATATCTTGATAACATATTAAGTCTGAAAATCAATTCATTACTTATGTTATGAAGGGAACTATAGTTCAAAGTGCTTGTTTGGCCAAATTCCGGGTGCTTTCAATTATCATGGAGTTTTAACTAAAGTTTTGGGTCAACTTAATTGAGTTATCATCTAGGGTTGAACACCAAATTTGGAATTGGTATAACTTAGATGTAACTATTTAGGAAATTCATATCAGGATTGGAGAGTCCACTCAATGAATCAAGGAGTCGCATGCTATAAGTTGGAAAGGGTGACTAACTAAATACCTTTGAATAACTTTTCTAACCAAAGTATGGGATATGATAAGGGAAATATGGATCCTTTCTGCTAGAATTCATATACGACATGATATTTCAAGTCCAATGATGAGCTATTAAGTCTTGATAAAACAGCAGGAGACTAATAAAAAAATTAAATTATTTTATCTCATATATTATGGTATTAAAAATAAAGTACAAATAATTTGATTTAAATACTGTATAAAAATGGAACGTGAACCCATGATAAATACGATAATTCATTGACTCAAGGAATGTTATCACTATCCCAAAATTCCCTATGTGATACAGTTGTTTACACATGGTGTTGCTATAAGATAATTTTGTAACATCTTAACTTGACTCACTTAGAATATTAACCGGAATGGTGGCGACATGTGACCTTAGGCACGCCTCCCTAAATGTCAGAGGCTTCCAACCAGTAGTGAGGGTTTAAGGAAGTAACATGGGGGAGTGATATACCCCTAGTATTAGAGTGCACAATAATGAATAAATAACCAAACATCATTCATATATAGTAAACACCCTGTAGGGTACGTGAAAGAAAATATACATATTAGTTTTTTGGGTGTATAATTACAATAAAAAAACAAACACAAACACACACAAAACACATAGGCATGAAAGGTAGGCCATTACCCCCAAGGGGATATCCCACCCATCAAGACTTATTTATTTTTTAGTACATGGCCCGTATGCCCAGTGGGCATGAAGCACATTACATGGATGACCTGAAGGCCCAAACCATAGGTCCATCAGCCTAAATTTCATAGATCAAATGCCCAAACCAATTCCTATGCACACAATCCCACCTTCTCCATGATTATCCTTATACACAGACTCCACACTCGCCCCCACCTCTGTGTCATCGTCACTGATGAAGGTCATCCACAATTAGCCATTGAACTACCATCATGACATCCACCATCATCTGTTGTTGGTGTTATTCACACCCCTATGCTCGTTAGCCACTACTGAAGGAAGTCGGTTGATAACTAGCAGTCACCCATTCACCTGATCCAACCCACACACTCTTATCCTCATCATCCACCACTGAAAGAAGACGGGGATAACCAGTGGTCACCCCCTCTCCTGTACCAACCCACGCAATAGATTCCTCACCTAGAGCCCTGCATCCTCCGCATAATCCTCCCCGCACATTACGCCACCCAAAAATATGTCTCATAATGAGGGTAAATTGTGTAGGTTGGGGTTTGAACCCCAAAACTTCCAGATGTGGAGGTGCATTGAGTACCACTCAACTGTACCCTTGGACACACCATGAAAT
Organism: Viscum album; assembly: GCA_963277665.1. Classification (NCBI taxonomy): domain Eukaryota; kingdom Viridiplantae; phylum Streptophyta; class Magnoliopsida; order Santalales; family Viscaceae; genus Viscum; species Viscum album. The sequence goes on along the minus strand of OY728132.1, from coordinate 1,290,910,419 downwards.
AAAACAAATAAACAAGAATGATCAATAGTGAAATGATTCATAAGTATACAGTCATTTAGTAAGTCTGATAACCTGTTAGGACGATCACACATATAAATTAAGAAAATAAAATACTAAATAAATAATGAATAAAAGTATATTATGCTCCACTAAAATCCCTAACCCTCACCTCATCCCAAACTCCAAATCTCATCAGAGCTACTCCATATTGATCATCAAATTATCGGGTATCTTCCCACCATGTTCCCACAACAAGTGTAGAGTTGCTTGGCTACCTAGGTTCCATGATCACATGAGTTGGGTGTGATTACAAAAATCATTTGGGAACCACTAATGTGGTCTTGTACATATAAATTTTTTTAGTGAAATGTGCTTATGACATGCTCAATATAAATAAATAACCACTTAACATTAAAATAAAAATAAACCATCAATACCTACTTCAAATCAACATAATAACATCTTTGAGCACATCGTTTGAATTGTTACAACCCATATACCTAGTACCCATTCTCGATCCTTAGGTCCATGACCCCGATCAACCATAACTTCTTCAACTAGTGTTAGAGTGTCTTTGATCACATTTCAATGAACATGACTCCCAATATAATAGAACCGAGTCTCCACAATATATGTATCAAGTAACAAAAACATCCCCTATAAAAGTCTTTTCAACTGGGGTATAATCCCATAAGTAACATAGACTTGGGGAATGCTCCTAGAAAACTCCATCTCAGTATACCAGATTATCCTTGGGTTCATATCCCTGGAATCCCCATTGATAGTATAACATACCTCCCGTACAGAAGTTTTCTTATCCAAGAGCATAAACCATAAGTATCATAGACCTCCACTAGAGGAGTTTTCTTATATGGGTAGTAACATATAAATAAAATAGTACACCAATGGGTGGTTTCCAAAAACATTATATCATGATCATAAATGGATAAATAAAAATACAAGCACCTGGGGATTATCCATCCCAGAGTCTCCTATGCTATTTTTACTTTACTAAAACAAAATAATTACTCAAATTATCATAACAAAATAAAACACAACCTCTTTGCCTCACAAATTCAGTTTGGGTCCTAAGGTGATTCCCACAACCTTCACTAACCATTTTTAGACACACTCCCTTAGGGATAGGCATATCTTGGGCCACCTTATTGGGTCCCCAATGTGTTACCATAAACAAGTAATGACCTCATTGACCCTAAAAGTCCATCATTACTGAAATTAGTCCTAAGAGATGGATCACGACCCATATCCATACCAAGGTCACTTGGTCGGTCTGCTTCTTAGCCCAACTTAAGGATCCTATCAAATCCAAGGTGTTCCCCAAGTCCTCACATGACATACTAGGTCTTTCTATCCTAGGTTATTACACACCCCCTTGGAGGTTTCTAAGGCTCCTAGGTATTATCTACTCATTTATAATCATTTAATTTAATTTAGAGACACCCCTCAGGGGGTGTAGGTACCAGGGTCTTACTATTAGTTCAATCCTCAGCCATCGGTGATCAAGGAATAAATATATTTCACTAGTTCTATAGTATACTAGGAACCTTGTTCCGTTTAATCTGGATGGTGAATAAAGTTTAATAATTTAATTTAAATTAAACCAATAAAATTAAATCAAACAATTTAATCAATTAAAAGGTCTACTACCTCAGTGGCGAGACCTCATATACACATGCAGATAAATGTCATGCATAAGTCTATATGGCTAGTACAAAAAACACCTACCTAAAAATATAATCTTTACATTTATTCCCATAGGTCGACAGTTGTAACCCCTACTCACCAAGTCTCATCCAAGTCCAATCCATACTTGCATCGACCCTCGAGCCTCTAACTCATGCCCAAACACCCTAGTTAATTAATTATATTCAATTCATAATTAATTAACAATTAAAAATTGATTTTAAAATTTTAATTCAACATAGAATAATTTCAGATTAACTCACCTCACACACACCACTTGATTAACCTTAATAAACCACCCATGGGTGGTCCACTGTAGACTCTCAACACCATTCCTAAGTAAATCCCTAACATGTATCAATGATTCCATAAATAATTCAAGACCAAATTAATAATAAAATAATAAAATTAAACAAAATTTCATAACTTAATGAAACACCAAGTCAACATAAGAAAATGATGCTACATGATGTCAGCATTCAAGGTTGAACAAAAGTCCCAAGATAATTGGGATATTATATCATGCTCCAATGAAATCTCCAATGAAAACCTAAAAAAAGAAAGTGAAATTAGAACAAAATGGAAGAGGGAATCAAAAGAGGTTGGAAAATGATGGAACTAACCTTTAATAGTTTAATAATAACTATAAAATACCCCAAGATTAAGGGGTCTTCAAGGTGAAAAGAGGGAGGGATAACCTTGGTTTGTGTGAGAAATAAGGGAATATGGGGATTACACCTTCTAAAAATTGAGGAGTAGAAATATAATTCTTACCCATTTAAATAAGACTAATTTTATGGTGCCTATTGGAAGTATCACATGCTACTACAAGACACCACCAACTAGCCATTGGTTACTATGAGCTCTCCCATGGTTCCTACTGGCTTATTAGTGGTGTGTTGTAGTTTTAGTAACAACATCCACCCTGACCCCTCTTGGTCTCTCCCAATACCCCCTCACCGAGATACCTTCTAAGCTTCATTCCCTATCCAAAAAAACCTATTTGAGTCTCTCAAACTATCATAATTCTATTATGAAGTTCAGTACTCAAAACATACTATCTAGTAACCTCAAAAACTAAAATTCACTTTGTAATTTTTCATATTTGTATGGAAAAAGGGCATGGAAAACTCACCACTATAACACTTCTCACCCCCAATATGTCTCAATGATCACCCAATTATATATACCGACTTATCCAAGTCATCAATTCATCACCAACTAGATGTGTCCCACCTCAAATCATCAAACTATCCTCTAATTAAGAACTTCAAAATTACGGTGCTTAAGCTACCAAACCATGATCCAATGCTCATAACCACTATAGAAACCCTTGGATGATTCTTTATTGAGAACATCAATTTTGAGACATGATCACATCACCGTTTAATTCATCATCAGGCCTATAGTTCTCCCCACTATAAGATTTATATCATAACTACCAATTGCAATTATTTGGTGCTTTCTCTATTGGAATTACCTATTGTAACTTCAAACATGTGTTCCAAAAACACACCTGATGTGGTTACTAGATCATAAAATCCAATCATACATGATAACATTGGTTAAAAAATAGTACTTTTCATCATTATTGAATTCTAAAGTGGGATGGACGCATAACTACCACCCATATATAATCTACGAACATACTAACTTTTCCTTGAAAATTCGGATTTGTTCCCCAAAAAAAATCCTTTATCTTGAAATGAAACATGTTATTTACATATTACTATATTCAATTACATATGTAGATGCAAAACGTACCATCCTTATCCAAATCTTGGTCAGATATAACTGCTGACATGTTACATATTTACCTGATCACAATGCCTTCATGCCCAAAGGCATCATCCAATCACTTGAACATGCTTATTGAAGTCCATACCCAAATCCTAGTGAGATTCCATGATTAGATAATTAACTGTCCAAAACCATCACTGTGTCCCACCACACACAATAACACACCTCCATTCTAAGAACCCTCAGGTCACTTTAATTTTTATTAATCCCAAATCCAACACTCGGTCTCGATTCAACACCACATATAATTTGGTATTTGTAATTCATTGAAGAACCCAAGTATAGATCAATTTTTTTTCACATTAGCATCCTAGTTCCACCACGACCGCTCCATAATCAATTCCATATGCTCGCAACCCTTCCATTATAAGCTCCATATGACCATGACCAATACATCATTCCCCATTATAAGATTTTCTTTATCATTACTTCACTGAAAAAATTTCTAGACCACTATGATCTATGATCCATTATTTTTCAAACTCAGAGCTTGGTTGTGGGCATATCACTTTTATTTAAGACACAATAAAAAATATCAACTAACACCCATTCTTTACTTACAAGAATAATACCCATGACATTCATCGATATCCACTTTATAATGAGGGACTCACACTTTAAAGACTGATGGTGCGCTACCCCCAATAATACTTCCCTTATAACACTCCTCAAGTGTAAACTCATTAGGTTCGATCATAAGTAAACACATGCCACTCCTCCTGATCCATTCTCAATTGATTCTTAGTCTACTAGACCCACAATAATCTCACTAATCCACTTTGGTATTTGGTTCACTCATGACTGTCACTAATTCAAAATTCAATAGGTTCCACATGTAAACAATGTGTTTCAACTTAATCTCTTTTAAACATAATGGATATACACTCTCGTATCTCCCAATCCTAAAACCCAACTCACATCTCCATGAGTAGCATTGCATCCAAACTAGGCTCACATGCCTAATTTAATAGCTGAATATACCTCCTTCATGTCTATTCTACCAAACCAAAATCATCCCAAATGCTCTCGTCTAATAAGGGCCTGAAATATCACTTATGTCTAGGATCACCATCCAAAACTATAGTTGATCCACCTACCACACATCAATTTGAAAAACTCAAAGTACCCTAGGAACCTCTCTTTAAAACCAGCTACTACCAATGCATAACCATAAATCAAAAAAATCTTCTTTGTATCAATCCTACAACCTGAAACACCTACTCATGTTTCCTAACTCAAATGAACCAATAAGATTGAGCCAACCCCTCTTACAGGTTTACCTCAATCATTACAAAATCTCTGAATCACTAAAAACTTAGTATTATCTCAATATCTATAGTTATTCCCACATATCCCATAAACCATAGTATGAATAAGGTCATAACTCATGGGAAAAACACATGGTTCCCACCCATGACCATACAACAAATCATGGTTCTGATTCCATCTCAAGGGTCTTATCTACACAGCGACACCACATGCCAACCCAATAGCCTACCAATGAACTTATTCCCATTGAGCATCCTTCTACATTACTGCTCCTTCAATAACTAAAACTCATCCAGGGTCATATATATAACATAACAATTCTAGATGATATATTCTAAAGAATCATAAACATTAAGTTCATTTAGGTAATATTAAATTCCAAGCTATATGGTAAATCATTATATAATTTTTCACTGGAACTTTAAATAACAAAATCCACACAATACTCACCCCCTAAGGGGTTAGTCTCTAAGACATAAAATTCCATTACTGACCCCTTAGGGTCTCTTCTCATCCCTTGTTAAAGGGACCATACCTCCATAGTCTCTATCAATTGTATCACCATAGGATACATAATACATACCAAAAAAATAAAATACATGCATACAAGTCGCCCTGATTGATTATAATTCCACCAAGTAATTATATAGGAAAAATCTATATGAGGAGTTACTCTAGGTGAAAATCAAGAAATTGTAACATTAAAAATCTAGAACATCAATCCCATCCTTGGTAATGTTATATCTCATGGATACCAAATCCCAAAAAAGTAAATCAAAATAAAAAAAATATTGGATACAACTTTGTGACATTCTAATCTAGCTCACTCCAAACAATAACCAAATTGGTGGCGCCACATGACCTCAGGACCACATAATCAAATGATAGAGGTTGATGACAAGTAGTGGGGGTCTAATGAGGTACCATGGGGAGGTTATAACCCTAGTATTAGAGTGTAAAATAATGAATAAATTAACAAAAATAATCCATAAATAGTGAACACCCATCAGAGTACTCATAAGAAAATAAATAAACAAGAATAATCAATTGTAAAATTAAATATAATCATATATCCATTAAAAAATCCTGATAACCCACTAATCTAATCAAACATATACATAAATAAAACAAAATACTAAATAAATAAAGAATAAAATTATAGGTGGCTCCACTATTATCCCCAAACCTCACCTCGTCTTGAACTCCAAATCCCATATGAGATACTACATCTTGATTCTGAAATACCCAAGTCTCTTCTTTCCTTATACCTACAAAAAATGTAGAGATACTTAGGTACCCATGTTCTATATCTTCCCAATCTATGTGTGAAAACAAAACTTAGTAGGGAACCACCAACACGACCCCATACACAACCGATAATGCAGTGAAATGTCCATGTGACATGCTTAGTATAAATAAATAACTATTGAACAATAAAATAAAGTATACCAATAATACCTACTTCATCTCGATGCTATAATTTCTCTAATCATGTCATGTGGACCGTGCCAACCGATATACCAAGTACCCTACCATTTTCAATCCTTAGGTTTTTTACCCAAATCGAACATACATACTTCAGCTAGTGATGAGGTGTCCTTCAACACATCATGATACCCAAACCTATTAATATAATAGAATCATGTCTCCTTGATATACATATCAAGTAAAACAAACCTCCCCTATAATATTTTTCTTAGTTGGAGAATAATCTCATAAGTAATATAGACCGCATGAATTTTTCTAAAATGCTCCATCCCTGTATACCATATCAACCTCAACTTCATATCCATGGAAGATCCATTGATAGTAGATAAAACCAACCCTATGATAGTTTTCTTAGCTAAGGGAATAACCGAAAAGTATCATGGACATCCCCTTTGAGAGTGTTCTCAGCGAGGTAGTAATATATAAATAAAACACCACCCTAACAGTTAGTTTCCAAAACCTTTATATGACAAGAATACATGGATAAATAAAAACACATGAACTTGGGGGAAAATACATCCTCAAGACTCCTATTTCATTTTACCTTTCCTGGACTGAAATCATTACTCAAATTATTACAACCAAATAAAACACAACATCTTGGCCTCACAAATTCAGTTTGTTGACTCCTAAAACATCCACTACCCATTTCCAAACATTCTCTCTTAGGGATAGGTATATCTTGGGGTACCTAGTCGTGTCTCCAAAATCTTATAATAAAAAGTTAATGACCTCATCATCCATATAGGTCAAGATTTATTGACATTAGTCCCAATAGATTTATCATGACCAATCTCGATGCCCATGTCACTTAGTCGGTCCACTTATCAAACCAAATAAATGATCCCATTAGTTCTAAGGCATTCCCCAAGTCTTTACATGGCCTAATAGGGCTATCCATCTCAGGTTATCTCACACCCCTCTCTTGGATGTGTCTAAGGATCCTTGGAAGGATCAACTAAGTCATAACCATTTAACTTTAATTTAGGGACTCCCCTAAAAGGGTGTAGGTACCAGGGTCTTACTATTATTCCAAGCCTTATCCATCGATGACCAATATGTTAAGCTAGTGTAATTGGTTAATAGTGTCCCATACACTTTTTTCCTTTTACTATAGGCAGTTAATAAAGTTTAACAATTTAATTTAAATCAAACCATTTAAATTAAATCAAACAGTTTAATCAATTAAAGGTTCTTCCACTTTAGTGGTGAGAGAACACATACGCATGTAGATAAACATAACGAATAAGGATATATGGCTAGTACTAGGACCACCTACCTCAAATTTGATGCTTTCCATTTATTCCCATAGGCAGAAAATTAAAGCCCCGCCAAGCCTCATCCAAGTCCAGTCCAAACATGCATTAACATAAAAGCCTCTAAGTCATTCCCAATAAACCATGTTAATTAATTATAATAATTTTATAATTAATTAAAAATTTACAATTTATTTTAACAATTTTATTCAACATAGTATAATTACCGATTAACTCACCAGGCACACACCGCTCGATAAAACCTCAGGTAACCACCAATGTGAGGTTTGCAATAGACTCTTAACACCATTCCATAGTAAATTTATAATAATAAGTGATGATTTCATAATTAATTTAAGAAAAAATTAATGAAAAAACTAATAAAAATTAATATGGTTCCATACCTTAACAAAATACTATGCCAATATTGGAAAACTCTATCACATGATGTCCTCTATAAAGGATGGACAAAATCCCCAAGAGAATCATGTGATTCCACCATTATTCATTGGAATCTCCAATGAAAACCTATGATGAGAAGAATAAACTAGAACAAAATATAATAGAATATCAATGAAGGTTGGAAGAGGATGTAATTAACCTTTAATCACTTAAGGATCACCATAAAAACACCCCAAGATCAAGGGGTATTCAAGGTGGAAGGTGAGAGAGCTGACCCTGGTTCATGTGAGAAATAAGAAGGGAAGAGGGGGATACCCCCTTATAAAACTTGAGGGGGGGAAAATGTAATCCCACCCCATTTAAATTCCACCAGCTAGATGGTGGTTCTTACTGTCTGGCTAGTGTTTGGATGCAATTTTGGTTATAACAGCCACCCCGACCCCTCCTAGTCTATTTTGAGTCCCTTAGGTCACCTCCAATGCTCTATTCCTCACCCAAAAAACCCATTTGAGTTTCTAAAACTCTTGAAATTCAACTATGAAATCTGGTTCTAAAAATGTACCATCCAGTAAACTCAAAAGCTCAAATCTTTTATATTATTTTCATGCCTATATAAACATGGGACAATAAAAATTTGTTTTATATGTTGGAATACCCTATACCTGATCAATAAAGGTATCTAGGGGGTAGGGGAAGCTTGAGAAATATGGAATTTAATTTTTTTGGTTCAAATTCATATTAAAAATACTGAATCCAAAAAAAAAATTGAATAAATTTTTCAAAGGATCACAAGCAATTAAATTCAAGAATGAAAAATAAAATAAAATAAATGTATAAATTATACATTGTTCATTTGAAATTATTGATTTGATTTGATAATGACCGTCATGTCATGGATCAAAGGAAACAAACGAGGAATCCTCTATCTCATACACACATATACCATATCTCTTGAATGATTTATCTACGATTCTCAAGTTATATCATGGTAAATCAAATATCTTTATGATGTCCCTTAGATCACATGAAGAATTTGGACTCGATTAAGAAGACAAGATCAATCCAACCTTGTTATTCCTTCAGAATCTCTCTCTAAGAGCTTGAGAAGAGAGTATAAGAGATATTTTCATTCTAAATTCTTTCAAATAGAGGATATCACTATTCAAGAAGCTAAAATAATATTTTATACCTAGGATATACTTTATAAAATTTCAGTTTGGTCCCTAAAAGAAATAACCTTCAATTTAGACTCTTGTGCACACTTATGACCCGAATGGCCTGAAGGCCTTCTTTTTTTATTGATTTTTGATAACCCCCTTTCAAGGGACGAGGGGAAACCCTTACAAGGACCATAAGCTTAGAGATTACATGAATATTAGGAATTAGAAATTATTCACACTATACTTGGAACTCTTCCTCCCAGCTTCTTCATTGTGATATCATCTCTCCACCTTTCGCATGGCTATTCGGCTAGGCTTCCCTTGCAAGCATAGGCCGGTCCTAATGGTAATGACATGACCTCTATTTCTGACAATCCTCTTAGCTTATACTCTATTGAATGTGTCTGCTTTGATCCCCATCTAGAGTCTAATCCTTATAGAGTCTATTTGATCATTAAGCCCAAATTTTAGGTGGCCCAAAGGCCTTGAGGTGGCTCAAAAGACTTACTGTCCTGAAGACCTTGGGTGGCCCGAAGGCCTTAAAGGACCCAAGGCCCAAACTGGGGGCCCGAAAACCCAAATAGATGAATAGTTCTAGCTGCTACAGTACTGAATAGTGTCTTCTATAGCTCTGCTATATCACTGCTACAATACTTCTGTAGTACTACTATATTACTGCTACAGTACCAAAAATATGTCTCCACCCGGTTTTGAACTAAGGTCTCTTGGATGCACTTGCCGAGTCCTCACCAACTGGGCTGAGGATCTTGATCTTGTTCACACTTATGAATTAATTAAACTTTTACTAAATGTAATTAATATTTTATCACTAACTTCTAACACTTTAACATGTTACATGATAAAATATGAAGCATAAACATGGCTTGTAATCTTCACAAATAATTTAATGAACCTTGAACATGTTATGTTATTTTGAAAAATTACATTTTCTCATATTCACTTTTATGACCAAACAACTTTGATTACCTTGAGAAATAAATTCAATAATTCTTATTATAATATTGAATGATATAATTGAATTATTTTCCTTGTGATAAATCAAATTTGGACATTTACCGACCCCCGCACATGGGCCTTACTTCATCCTAAACTCGTATTCATCCAAATAGGTGGAAGATGCGGAAAAAATTATTTTGTGAACCTCTAGGTCCTTATATTAATAATAGTTAGTCTAACCCATAGACCAAGATTAAAGTATGGTAACCCATTATGGACCTTAAAGAGATTAGAAAATTCACAACTATGACTACCTCTTACAAACACATTATGTGTAACATAATCTCTTTATCTCACAAAATATCCTAAAGAAGGATGCACACTTATGTCATAATCCTTTTGATGATTTATATATTTTGTGACTATACTAGATAGACTTACCTTCTTGTATCATGTCCATGGATTTAATGAATTCACTAAAATCCTGGTCAACCTGGTCCTGTGAGATATATCTTCCTTAACTCGAAAGTAAAAAATTCTATCTAGATCATTAAACTAATGCCATGCCACCAAAGACATGCCCAACATAATATACCTCACCACGAATTCAATGTCATGGTTTTTTCATTTTATAAAAGTATGCAATAAAATGGTATACATTGAAAATTATATCAATCTAGGAGACCAATACACATTTTCATAGATAGAAAAAACCAAAGACACCTGAAACATGTGGTGTTCCTCATGGAGTGTTAGTCATCATGATCTTATCTACACGAGATCACCAAGTAAAAATTTCATGAGGAGAGGTCTCAATGCTTATGAGCCCCAAAAATCTAATAGTTAGACATCATATGTGTCCCATAAATATGATGTATCTATACCATGGGAAATTTGTTTTAGATTACTGTCATTGTATCTCAAGGTTCTCATTATAATTAGGAACTACTATAACCTTTTGACATGACATGTAATCTAAGGAAATTACCATGTAAATAGCGTATTAATAAGAATAAAAAATATTATTGTAAGAATAAAAAATTTATATATAAAACTAAATATATGTATTGGTAATTAAAGTAAATAAAGGATTTGGGTGCAGGGTACACACTCACAACATTCCCAATTACACTAGAGCGAACTGCTAATAATTATCAACCCACTAGATCTCATATGAGTATCATGCTTCTGGTGAGATATAGATTTAGTTAGGGGGTCTACCATGTTATCATTTTTGGCCACTCCTATAACTGACACTTCAAATTAATGAATAAAATCTATCAAGACATTAAACTTATATAGAATATACTTTTTCCTCTGGTGTAACTTGAAATCCTTGGCAATCACCACTATCACATTATTATCATAGTGTATTGTAATAGGGTATCCACTTCTAGGTACAACTCCAAGTCAAAAACAAATATTATTATCAACTATTCTTCCTTAGTTACATCATAAACCTCTATATACTCAGATTTTGATATAGAATTTGAAACCACAAAAAACTTTGAGCTCCTTCAACTCACTGTACCACCATCCAGGAAAAAGATATATCCTGATTGTGATTTATAATCATCATGATCTATTTAGAAGATATCATCTGTGTAACACACCATTACTATCTTTTAATATCTTCCATACACTAAGAAAATATATTTTTCACATTTCAAGTAATTTAGGATAGTTTTTATAGATTCCCAATGCAACTCTCTTAAATTGTCTTGAAAACTTCCCACCATACTTAAAGTAAAAGTGACATCAAAAATAGTACATAACATGATATACATGATAGATCCCACTTCTAAAGGATAATTGATTCTACTTATTCTTTCAATATATTCTTGTTTATATGGAAACATATTTTTGGAGATATTAATGCAATGTGTCACTCGAAAAAATTCTCTCTTTGAATATTCCATAGTATACCTTTTGAGTACCTTACCAATATATGTACTTTGACTTATCCCAATTAGGATCTGAGATTTATCTAAATAGATCTTGATCCTTAGAATATAGACTGATTCACCTAATTATTTCATGGATAATCATTTATTTAACCAATTATTCACTGAATTTATTTTTTTCATTTCATTTCCCATTAACAATATGTCATCAACATGTTAAACTAAGAAAAATGATAGCACTTATACTAACCTTCTTATATACACATGGATCAATTTCATTATTAATGAAACAAAATTCTATTATGGTCTCATAAAAATGAACATTCCATGATTTTTATTCTTTCTTCAATCCATAAATATATCTCTGTATCTTGTATACATTATTAGAACTATTCAAAAAAAAAATCCTTTGGATTGTGTCATTGTTGACACTACTTAAGAAAAGAACCCAAAAGATCGACAAACCTTTGGATATTTCAAATCTCAAAGAAATATTCAAAGAGTACAAGAATAAATATAAAATAAATACTCCCAAACTCTACACGATGTAGTAACATCCAGGAGCTTCATGAGAGCGCTACACGGCCGAGCTTCACGAGAGAGCTATGTGGCCGATCTTCGTGAGAGAGCTACACGGCCGAGCTATGCGTGAGAAGATTTGTGATGCCCCTACGTGGAGCACCTGTTCGATGGACCTACATGAAATACCTACATGGGAAATGTTTCTTTGGCCAGGCCCCATCCGTTCCTATAAATAGGACCCTTGGGCTCTCCATTTTTGGACTGAAAAAAAAGTGAAAGAATCTCTGAAGCTCCCATTGCATAGCTCTTTCGCCTAGATCTCTCAAATTGTCTTAGGTAGTTATCTAAAATACACAATAAGGGATAATTAAAAGGGATATGCATGTTTTGAAATTATTCTCATTCTTTAGTCCTCATCCATACCTACGTGATGAACCTACACGATGTATCTGCGCACCACACCTGCACGATAATGCAACGCGGGGTACCTACGCGGTGTATCTGTGCACCGCACCTGCGCGATAAGGAAATGTGGGGTACATACACAGTATACTTGCACGAGGTACCTATGCGGGCAGCTCAAGTACCCTTCTTTAAAGCCATCTATGGAAGGGTATCTCTTTCCTTGGTTCCCTTATTTGAAAGGGGCTAAGTTGAATCCTCCACCAAAACCTCCCGACTTCTCAGAACTTTAGGTAAGGCACATCAGTTTGTCTCCAATTTGTGTTTTTATATCCGTAGTCAAAAGTTTCCAACATTTGTTTCATGATGGGGTTAAGATTCATGGGATGTTTGTGGGTTTGTATATCCGCAGCCACATGGACTTTTCTCCCAGAAACAGTGTTGGGAAGTTCTCAATTTGGAGGATGGATGGTTACCGGCCTCACACTTTTCAAAGAGGTGACCTAGGACCTCGGTTCTCTGGTAGGGAAGGTAAACTTCGCACTTTCCATTTTGCACAAGTATAGGAGAAGTCTCCCTCCCCTACGAGAACCAATTTTAGTGCATCCATCCTGGTATAAGCCCCTAACCTTCACCCCCTCCTCCTTACATTGGACCCTTGTCCAATGTAAATAGAATAGAGGGAAGGATCATCACCTCACCCTCTTCCACAGTCGACGCACCCTCTTCCATCAACATGGAGGAAAAATATGGAAGTGTGAGTGTCATTGTTGAATCTTTCACATCCTATTGTTTCTCACACGGTGCATGACTCACGTGGGCATAGAGATATGTGATGATTACAACATATGCACAAACACTCATTGGAAAGAACTACAAGAACTCTGATTCCTATTCAAACTAGGATACATAGGAAGCCTTTTCAGGGCCCAAGATCATTGGATATCCTCCTCAGGAATCTAACCCAAAATTCCCCCAATTTGGGAATCTTCCTTAGGAAATAAGTCCAAAATTCAATCCTCAAATCATCAAGGCATCATTTTTTCAGGAAGTAAGCCCAAACTCATCTCTCTCAGAGGACTGTACTCTCATATGAGATTCATTGAACTACATGGGCTTTGATTCCCATCCATATGGAATATGTATAAATCCTCTTTGAGGTTCAAACCCAACACTTCAAATCAACCATGTTCTCTTTGGACCATATTCCCAATAGGGTCTGATCCCACTTGGAAATTCATATCCTTTTCAAGTTCCTTGGGCTGCTTCAGCATAAGTCCCACACTAAGTTTCAAATAAGCACCTTCCACTTAGAGGTCCTTATCACATGACCTTAAAAGGTATGATGTGTCCTATTAAGCGACACCGAACTATGAGGGTTCTGGTTCTTTTCACAAGGATACGTAGGTAGCTTATTTGATGAGTACGATCCCAAGATTAAAAAAAACCTTCATCTCCCTGGATGACAATAAATTCTAGAGTGCCCCAATGAGTGGATTAAAAACTAGTATCATCCTAATGATGATTAAAAGAATCTATAATCAGTATATTAGAGGATACCATTGATGGAAAACCTCGAATACATACAGATGTTTCCATTGATGAAGAACCTTGAATTTATGCTGATGATTCTAAAATGTACACATGTTAAATAAGTGATTATAAATTCTAAGTGATACTTATGATATACTTGGTTAATTAATAAGGATTCATGAAAAAATATTTTAATTTTACAAAGAGAGTCCCGGAGTAGACAATAATTCCCCCCAAAAGGGTGTGATGAGTCCGACCTCCCATCCTCTCGACGGATGCACATTCTTAAGTATCGTAAAGTTCAAATATTAACAAACACCTACCATTGGAAAGTAGGTCCTCTTTGGATAAATAACTGTTGGAAGTTTTTAGTTCCATGAAAAAATCCAATGGAAACCGCCTGGAAACATTGATTCTTAAATGTAGAACACACGTTTCAAGGAACTACGAAACAAAAATGGTGAACCCGACGTGAATCCTTAACCAAGTTAATAATGTTACCCACATGTTAGGCCCCTATTAATTGATAAAGGAAGTCTAGACAAAGGAATTAATCATGCATGTATCCATATGAAATGATGTTCTTTTAATAAAGTTTTTCATTGTTCTTAGTTTTCCACGGAACTCCCTTCAAACCAAAGAATGGATTTATCCAAGACAACATCTGTGAACTTCCCGACAGCTACTCAAGATGGATCTCCATCTACGGGAAGGACTTTATCACCAACCCAACATCTTCAACGTTGGGTTTCTAAAATGTTGATAAAGGAATATCGCCAGTATGGTATAATCTTGACTTTGGTGGCTGCTCGACAGGCCCTCCAGGTCAACAATAATCCGCGATCATCTTGCCAACAACGACCAATGATCAAGAAGAAAATGGTGCCAACCACCGTCTCTAACCATTTTGGGTCTTTATCCCCAGAACACAATAATCAATATCTCCCATACTATAGGTAGTTGGATCAAGAGGTCACTAAAGGCCTCAATTACAAAATTATAAGAGTCCTTGAGGACTCCCACCAGCAATCACTGCCTGAATCATGTGGTAGTATATCCCCAATATGATGGGGGTGTTGCCTCTGGACGTTTGGCCTAGGTCACTTAGACTCAGGCACACAAGGTGAACCGCCAAGGATAACGTCTGGTTAATAGGAAGTAGGTTCTCACCTCTACCTCCACCAGATAAGTCTGTCGATCAAACTTGATGGAAAACAACGAGCGGGCACATACACCTGTTCGTCCTAATTTTATTGCTCAGCAGTCTTGTTTGACAGCAACCCACCAATCCCACCAGATAAACCCAGTGGAATACTGTGAACATGCACATACACCTGTTTACAAGTTATCATCCAGTCAGCAGGCTTGTCTGACTGTATTTAAAGATAATCACCAATCTAATATGGTGGAAACTGGTAAACAGGAACATACACCTGTTTATAATCACCAATTCTGTTAGAATTCTCATCTAGTAGTATTAAAGGAATGTCATTAACCATACTTGATGGAGAATATCCAGTAGGCACATACACCTGCCAATGTTCATCAATCCTGCCAACAGTCTCGTTTGGTAGCACTCGGAGAAGTCAGTTGGAAAGCTCCGACGACAAATTTGGGGCAAACCCAACTCTCTACCCCTATGCATGAGTACTATCAATATCCATTGATAAGAAAAGGAGGATAGGAATAGGAACATAGACCTACTATAGATGGAAAATGGACGTATATTCATATTCCGGCTGCTGAAGTCACTAAAAACATCTTTTCAATGGTGAAAGGGTAGACTCATATCCCTGCCCATATTCTGGAATCATGTCAGGATATTTTAACAAATACTTCAGTAGTATCAGGGGAATAGACACATAAATATATCCCCACAAATGGGATGACACACTGGAATTCCATCCCAGAGTAGATACATACCTCTATTCTAGTTCAGGAGGGTCATGGGGCATACTCCCCCATATCATACGGACAACAAGACTGGGAACATACACCCTTTCCAATTGGAGGTAACCGGTCTGTTCAGGTAACTAATTCAAGGCAGGCACATATACTTTCCCATGATAACCACTTTTCCCAGAAAGTGGCCCCAACTAAGAATAAGAGAACATAAAACAATATATCTCACCAAATACCGTTGGAAAATCAAGAGTCAAGCTATAATTTAGCTCCTCTTAATGCTGGAGTTCTTGAAGCCCTCATACATTTATCTGTTGTTGATCAAGATCCTACCCTCTCATTACCAAATTTTGGGAGTGGTAGTTGTAATTCTGAAGCTTCTCACTAAACACTTCATCATGAAGGCTTGATTCATTAAAATTTGGTCAATACAGAGTATATATCTTTGTATGAGAGCCACGGTAACCCTCAGTGTGGCCAAAAGACCAAGGAGCAAGAAGATTTATCCCTTGCTGTAATCCATTGTGGCGATCCTCCCCATGATGGCATTCACTACAAAAGTCCTCTCCGCAGTAGTATTTCGCATTGTCAAAACAATTATATAATTGACAATGTAGCAACAAGAAATCCCTTCTATCTCGAGGCACTTGCAAACACAAGGCTAGTCATGTCTGATGCCTTGTCATTTATGGGTGAAACACTTTCTCAATCAGAAGACATCTTAAGGGAACGGTCATTCTCCGAACCTCCCTTGGGTCATTTATACTCTAATGCAGAGCATCCACTTTGGTCAGACCAGGTGGAGAAACCTCTAGTAAAAGATGATGAAGACATTTTAAACATGAGGAAACAATTAGCTAAATAGGAAATACCAGTCATGTTCTGGCCTTCATCAAATTACCAGTTTAATATTCCAGAATTGATGACAGAAGATTGTATTCATGACATTCATCTCAACTTATGGAAAACTCTTCATCATTTGAAAACTAAATTATTTCCATATGATAAATATCAAAATCATATAAAGGTAATATAAGGGTTAAAACATCAAATTGACTTGGCATCTCTTTCAGTTTCCCAACATCCAAGGGTTGAAAAACAATCGAGAACCCTTCAGTGCGCATGTCTCAATGCTCTGAAGAGGCTACACCAATTAATTTATGATTCCCTATCTAATGTTCACATCAGAAGATGTGGTGAATATGGAGAATTACATTTCAATGCACTCCAAAATCATCAAAGTTCACCAAAAGTGGTTGCATGCAATGTTATTGCCCACATCCAGCCACAGTCAAAAGGTTTTGTGTGTAATCAAATGTACGCTTAAGAACAGGCCTCAACCAGTTCTCATCAGAATCAGGTTTAAAGAAAAGAAATTGTTGAAATACTTCTATATTGAGCCTATGAAAATCATGAGAAGGTGTCCCGTTTAGAGGATTTCAGGTGTCAAAGGATGTAAATGTCCAAAATATCACAACGATCTTCTGAAATGAGTGATTTAAGTAATTGTCGGATGATACATCTAGCTAATGTCCGAACTAAATTCGCAAAATCAGAAGAGAAATTGCACTAATTTCAGCTGTAGTAGTTCAAGAATCACCCCATCTTTCTAGGATGGGGGATCATTTAATGAAACCTTCAAATTCATTAAATAATGTTAAAAAATTTGATGAAGAAGAACATGATCAACCCCAACCTGCAAGGATGGGGGCTATTTTGCATCTTTAATCCCCTCCTCAATGGAAGTCAGTTTTCTACCGATTAGGGAAGAAGCCATTAGGAAAGCGTACAACTGAACTATCCAACGATTCCCTTCATGTTTTTGTCCACCAAAAAATTCCAGGGAATTTTTCATGTAGGAGAACATAGTTTCGTAAAAGACAAAAAAGGAGACGATCTACTAGAAACACCGACAGAATGTCATTAATGCGTTATGCATCGGTGAATATTATCAATAACATTGAAGAATATCCTCCAGAAAATAAGTATACTTCAATGTAATTAGAAGATGAAGTTCTTGTCCACAATGTGGTACACACCGAGGCAAATGAATAAGGTGTGCATACCCAAAATCAAAGGCTTACCCAGAATTTAGGTATGCCTTAAAATAACCAACTCCCCATTCTCCGAAAGGCATCCAACAAGGGGAAAGGAAAACAGTCAGATTGCATCTCACTTTTCCATTGGAGAAGGTCGATCTCTTTCACTTGAAGAGAGACTTGCACAGCAAGAAGAGGAAATGAAGGAGTTAAAAAGACTCAACACAGAGTTACTTTGAAACAGCATTTCTGCTAGATGGTATCCCCAGGAAAGTCCTCAAATTGAAAATCCTATAGTACTTCCTCAGCAAAGGGGATTTGTAGTTACTATAGAGGTAGATAATGAATTACCTCTATTGGGTACAAAATCTAGACAGGATCATGTACACCCTGATAGACCTATTTATGTGGGTTATCCAAGACATATATCATCACCACCATCAGTGGTCTTACCGGTTATTGCACCAGCCCAAGTTCTAGTTGCAATACCTGCACAGAATCTAGCTCATCCAAATATTCCCCAAATGATTATGAACACAATTGAGGAATTAAAGACTCAATTGGAAGCTATGAAGGAATGACGTGCACCAGTTCAACTGGAAAAGAGAGATTACCCTGAATGGGTGGATTCAATTCCCCCCCCCCATCAAATTTTTCAAATACCATATTCCCAATTTTTAATGGTTTGGGAGATCCAGAACAACACTTAACACATTTTGTTTCCCGTTGTGATCCTATGATGGAAACTCCTCATCAATAAGAAGCAGTTAAGCTCAGGTGTTTTGTGAAGTCATTACAAGGACCTGCTTTTTTCTGGTATACAAGTTTGAAATCTCGATCAATTACTGGGTGGGAAGATCTCCGTCAGAAATTCCTTCTTAAATTTAGATCAAAATTACCATAGATGACAATTTTTTATCTTACCAATTGTAAACAAAGGGAAAATGAAATAGTTTAGGATTTTATTGCTCGCTGGAAGGGATCAAAATATTCCTTAAGTTTAGCACTCCCTTAAGAAGAGTTGATACCAATATTTGTGGCAAATCTGCATGATGAATTACGCACACCATTGATCCCTGTGAAATACACAGGAGGGTTTCAAGACCTTATTTCAATCGCTCAGTTGATAGAGGACTATATTATAGAGACTAGGGCTAAAACTCGTGTAATTAAATCAGTTGTAGAAAAGATAATAGGAAAGGTAAAATATGCTACAATTACACTCAAACATCACCTTTACCTACTTCTACCTTAAGAACATCATAATATCGAAGGGCTCCACTTCCTGAGCATCAGCAACAATGACCACCTCGTCAAGATGATCAAAGAGATCAAAGATAGAAACAATTTGATGAATTAAAGAATAAAATCTATTCTTTCTGGAATGAGCAAGTTCCTGGCTACTTCATCTCAGCCTTAGAAAACAATTTGGTTCAGTTTCCAAGGCTGAAGAAGCCAAACAAAGATAGAGATGAAGATCATCTGAATTATTGTCCCTTTAATTAGATGTTGGGACACCCTATTTAGGAGTTCTTTGTTTTCAAAGACCATTTGTAAAATATGGTAGACTCTAGATAAGTGAAATTGAAAAGTTCATCAACTCAAGTAGCATGTGTTATTGCCACCAATATAGAGGAATAAGGGGAATGGTAAGAAGTTAAAAGTAAAAATGTGAAAAATATGATGATTGGATGATCAGAAAAATGATCAACCGAACTCATGATATTTTACTAACACAGTTGAAACAACCAATTGTGTCTTCTACCACTCCTGCCACTGCAAAACCATCTTCATAAAAGGTTCATTCCTCAAAGAAACAAGATGGCCATAAGGATAAAGAGAAGTCATAAGAAGACGATCTTGCATCAAGGACAAAGTTATTCTTAACCCTAGCAGATTTCATGCCATCTATTTAAAAATAATGGGCACCACCCCACTAAAAGATACAACCAAAAGTAATTTGTTGGCCAAAATATTAATCAGATGAAGAATTGATCTTGGGTTCTATTAATGTTATCCATTTAACAGATCCTTATGCCAATGGTGATTCTAATTGTATTGAGCCAGAATTCCTTGTGCCTAATTGGGGGACTAGAGGAAGAGGCTAAGGTCGATGATATAGGGGAAGATGTGGGAATTCCAGAAACCATCATTTTAACTCTACACCTTCTCAAACCATATATGCGGCAAAAACTCATGGAAGATCCCTTTTGCGAGCTGAAAAAGAACAAGGAGTTTCTTCCATGAAAAACAAGTCTGGTTCTGGCACAATTATTCTAGAGGACCGATTAGAAGATACACCATCTTCTTCTTAGTAGATGAATAGACTTAGTCAGTCTAATTTTCCAAAGTCAATGGTATCTTCCACTTCTGTTTCAACACATAATATATCTATAATAGAAGAATCAACTTCCAAATAACCTGCAAAACCACATCTTCATGCTGGGAAATGAAGACCTTTGGATCAAAAGTACGATGTCTTGAAACAATTGGCCCAAGTATCGAACATGTTATCAATTTTGGATGCTTTTAATTTGTCAAAATATCTTTGAGAAGCACTCATTGAGGCCTTGTTAAGTCCTCAAGAATTTGAAACTGAAGTTGTTGCTGCTGAGGTTTACCGTATAGAGAATGATTCTGAAGAATGTCATGCAGTCATATCTTTTACAGATGAAGATGAAGACCATGTGATACATGGACACATCAGACCTTTGTATCTGTCTGGAAAGGTCAATGACATGGATATCTGATGAGTCTTCATTGATAATGGCTTTGGGGTCAACCTCATTCCCATTCGCAAACTTCATCGATTGGGTCTGGCTAAATCTGATTTATCTCCTTCGACTTTAATGTTGTAAGGATATGAAAAGAGTGAACAAGAACCTCTGGGAAAAATTACACTCAGAACTCAGTTTGGAGATCTTGTGTCTAATTCAGATTTCATGGTTGTTCGTCAGGACACAGCCTTCAATATTCTGCTTGGAAGGCCTTGGTTGTATTAACATGCAGCCATACCTTCATCATACCACCAATGTCTGAAATACTATTTCAATGGTCAAACCGGAACATTTTATGGTGACAAGGATCCATTCAAAACATGTGAATCTCAATATATTGAGGCAGAGTTTTATCACACAAAATGAATGAAGTCCATGACCAAAAGGATTACCAAAGTTAATGCTCCAAATGGACTGGAAAAAATTCTAGAAAATCCATTCATGGATTTGAGTACATATTATGCTCTACCCATCAATCAAGTAGAAAGGGTAAATCCAAATCCATGCACTCATCCAATAATTCCCATAATGTCAATTATGGAAATTGAACTTAATAACATGGGAGAAATTATTGATGTACCAAGAGATGATGGAAGCTTGAATAGAGATATTTTTATTACATATGCTGAAATAAAATGAGCCTCTACTTCGTTAATCATAATAAAAGAAATTGTAGAAATATTAGAGGAAGAAAAAGATGTTGATTCTCAATCCATCAATCCCTCCATACCACGAGAAGACCCTTTGTCATCAGTAGGGTCAGATATGGTGGATTATTATTTGAAACGTTCAAATACTAATTCCTCCCCTAACATTGGGAGCTTTTCCTTGTCATCTACTATGAAAATGGAAATAGAAGAAGTGGCACATAATGAAGAAGAAAAGGAAGATATTAGGGATGCTCCTCCAGCATTTGAAGAAGGTGTTTCTACCACCGTGGATGAACTCTGAGAAATAAATCTGGGTACAGGAGAAGATCCATGCCCCACCTTAATTAGTGCGGCCATGACCTATGAGGATAAAGAGTTGTATAATTACTTTCTAAATAAAAATTGAGATATATTTTCTTGGAGTTATAAAGAAATTCCATGTCTTAATTCTGATGTAGCCACCCATCATTTGGGTTTTCCAGAAGAACATCGTGGGTTCAAGCAAGCACCAAGGAGAACACACCCAACTCACACCTCTAAAATCGAAGTTGAAGTTGATAAGCTTATAAAGGAAAAATTTTTCAGGGAAGTTCAGTATCCCAAATGGCTGGCCAATATTGTCCCAGTGAAAAAGAAGAACGGGAAAATTAGTGTCTGCATTGATTTCAGAGATCTTAACCGGCATTGTTCTAGAGATGATTTTCCAGTCTCGATTACAGAACTTCTAATTGATACAATGGATGGATACGAAGAACTTTCCTTCATGGATGGATATTTTGGGTATAATCAAATTCAAATGGCCCTAGAGGATGAAGAATCTATAGCCTTTAGAGCTCCTCAAGGTGTGTTTTGCTATCGGGTAATTCCCTTTGTCTTAAAAAATGCAGGCACAACATACCAATGTGCCATGAACCATATCTTCAAACCCTTTTTAGGGAAATTTGTTGAATTTTATGTGGATGATTTGGTAGTAAAATTCAAACAATGTTCCAATCACTAAGCTGATTTGGAAACCATATTTTGCAAGCTTTGACAACATAATTTGAAGATAAAACCCTTAAAATGTGCTTTAGGGGTAACTTTAGGAAAATTTCTTGGATTATTTATTTGTCATCGTGGTATTGAAGTTGATCCTGAGAAAACAAAATCAATCCTTGGTATGTAACCTCCTCGAAATTCAAAAGAATTGAGAGGACTTCAAGGTCAGTTGGCCTATATTCGGCGCTTTATCGCTAATTTGGCAGGCAAATGTTTATATTTCACTAGATTAATAAAGAAGGGATTCACCTATAAATGGAATAAGGATTGCCAAGAATCATTTGATATACTCAAGAAATATCTCTTGAGTCCACCAGTATTGATGCCACCTATTGAAGGAAGACCACTCATTCTCTATGTGACAACTTTAGAGTGATTACTAGATGCCTTCCTCACCCAAAAGAATGATGCTGGAAATGAAAACAGCCTTTATTACCTTATTCTCACTATGCTTGATGCGGAAACTCGGTATTAAAGTATTGAGAAGTGTTTCATAGCATTAATATTTGCTGTTCAGAAATTGAGACATTACCTACAACATCATGAGGTCTAATTGGTATCTTGTAATAACCCGCTCAAATTTATCCTCAGTCGTCTTATCCTTACAGGACATCTAGCACAATAGGTGGTTATTTTGCAACAGTTTGATATCCAGTTTTTGTCTCAAAAGGCAATAAAGGGTCAAGATCTGGCTGATTTCCTTACTGATCATCCATCCGTGGATGATACATCATTTAATACTGAACTTCCTGATGAAGAGGTCTTCTCTATTCAAGATAATTCCCAAACATTGGAAATGTATTTTGATGGTGATTCTAGAAGTCCAACAGGAAAGAGACTGGAAGATCCTAAACTCAACAAGGTTGGATTAGGAATAGTCCTTATTTCCCCAGAAAAGATAGTATTGCCTTATTCTTTTCTATTATCAGAAGGTGGTACCAACAATGAAGCAGAATATCAAGATCTCATCGCAGGTTTGGAATTGGCCCTTAAGGTGAAAATGGATTATTTAAAGGTAAAAGGTGGTTTAGAATTGGTGATCAAAAAAATCAATGGGGGAATACTCTATCAGAAAAGAAGAGTTAATACCTTTGTGTAATTATGTCAGAGTTAATGGATAAATTTCCCTCATATCTGATATTTTCCTATGTTCCGTGATCACAAAATTCCCAAGCAGATGCACTGGCTAATGCAGCTAAAACCTTAGCAGATCCAAATCAGGATGAGACAGTTATCAGTATAACCCATCACCGCATGGTTTCACCTTTTTTTCAAACCATAAGAGATGAAATTAATAAAATTTTCCCTATTTCTGAACCGTATGGTCATACCATGGGTAGGAGAACATCCATCATAGAATATCTTCAAAGTGGGATACATCCACAAAATAGGACTGAGAAAGAGAAGATCCGGTGATGAGTGGATAATTTTACTCTTTATGATGGTCCAAACCACCAAAAGATCCTTTTCAAGTAATGATTTGATGGAATTGTCTTCAGATTTATTGATGGAGAAGAGACTGCGGCTGTCATGAAAGAAGTCCATTCAGGATCTTGGGGTGACCACCAATCTGGGCAAAAACTCTCTGATCAGATTTAAAGGCTTGGATACTTTTGGCCTTCAATGACACATGATTGTACAGACTTCACAAAAAAATGTCATCCCTATCAAGTGAATGATAAATTCATTCATAAACCCCCAAATTTTCTACATACAGCTGAATACTCCTCACCATTTACCACATGGGAAATGGATGTAGTAGGGACTTATCCTCCAGCCACGGCTAAGTAGTTAAAGTATATTCTCACTGCTACTGATTTCTTCTATAAGTGGGATGAGGAAATACCTCTCAAGGAAGTTGGTGCCAAAAGCATTGTTAGTTTTTTCAAAACTAATATCATCACTAGATTTTGCGTCCCTCATACTATTTTTACAGACAATGGCACCAATTTTTGTTCTATTGAAGTAAAAAAGTTATATCAGGAATTTAATATCAAATGAAACCATTCATCTTGCTATCATGTAGTGACCAATGGACTGATTGAGGATTTCAACAAAACCCTATCAAATATACTCCATAAGATGATGGATAAAGATAATAAATCATGGCCTGATAAACTTTTGAATGCTTTATGGGCTTATTGGACAATTGTCTGTACTGCCTCCTAAGCAGCTCCTTATTCATTGGTATATGGAACTGAAGCGGTTTTTCCAATTGAAATACAATTGCCTTCACATAGAGTTGCAACCTGTGATCAGTTATCAATATAAGAAAGATCTCAAAAATGGTTTAATGAGCTAGAATGATCAGATGAGAAAAGATTGCATACTTTGCATCATCTAGAAGTCTATCATAACCGAATAGCACGATCTTTTAATAAGAAAGTTTGTCTTTGTTCATTCCTTCAAGGGGAATTGGTATTAGTCCTTAGGACTCCAATGATACCAGGAAAGAAACCTCCAATACTTGAACCAAAATGGGAGGGACTTTATTCCATACATAAGGTCTATTCAAATGGAGCCTATGCTTTAATCTCAATGGATGGAGATCTAATTACATCTCTAACCAATGCAATATTCTTGAATAAATACTTTGTGTAATTATGAACAATAGTCTTTACTACAAGACTTCAAACTGCACAGTACCATGTCCTTTCCGTAAGACTTAAAACTACACAACCCCTATTTCCTAGTTAAAAGACATTAAATTGCATAACAACCATAAGCTTCCATGCTGCATAACGTTAAAGTGCATAGCATTTTTGTCCTTGTCGCATGACGTTAAACTGCATGACATCATTTGTACAAATAATGTTTTCTCTATAAGACACTAGAAGTTTCCATAAGAAAATTTCATTAACGTCATCAATACTCTTTAGTAGTACACTAATCTCTCTCTTTTCTATGTCGGAGTTAGATCTGCATAGGGACCATGTTTCAAGAACTACGTATGGCTTGAATCTCATTTTCAATGAGATAACTAGAGATGCCTGAATCTTCAATTCTGGGCCCATCCACAATCACAAAATTTTCTTATTTTCTTTTGTCCTCCTATATATGAATTAGATATTTATAGAGTGTTTCCTTAATATATATGATTTTTTCTTTATACCATTTCATGTCTTAAAATTTATCATTCTTTCAGAACATATCAAAAAGCCCCCATTCTTCATGTCAAACTTACCACAAGGAATGATTGTTTGAAGAACTATGTATGGATTGATTCTCATATATTTTTGAGATACATAGAGACACCTAGATCCCCAATCTTGGGCCCAACCACAATATAAAAAAACCCTTTATTTCTTGTATAAAATTAAATCCGCATAGGGAATATTTAAAAAAAACTATGTATGACTTGATCCTTTCCCCAGAAAAATATATAGTGATAATTGGGTTTTATCCCTTAATCCAGTTTGAATATGTCTTTCCTTTCATATCAGTTCATTTTCGTCCTTACCTCATGATGCTACATTGAATGAAAATATAATACCCATATTCTTCATTTTCATTACTTTTTCATTATAAAAGAAACCCTTACTGCTCCTTGTTTTTCACACCGAGCATAGCTCACGTGAGCTTAGGAATTGAGTAAATGTATTATTTATATATGGCGTTTTAATTTCTTATGGGGTTACTAATGTATTTACTTCATGACTTAAAACTGCACATTACCATATTCATTCAAAGGAAATAAAGAAAGTCTCCGTTTTACATATGAGTCAGATATATGTAAAGGACATAAAATTCATGAAGAATATTGATTCAAATATTTCTCATAAACATTGAACATAAACCATCATACACATTTCATACTCTTAATCTTGAATATTTACAGATCCTTATAATCTTTTTTATGGTTTATGTTGACAAGGTTTTCAATATCTGAGAGCTCTTTTTCCTGACTATGCAGCACGTGCCCTTAGGCAGACTTACATAAGTTGCCTACATAATAGGCCTGTCAGCCAAAAGATGCCACTATTTGGCTATACAGCATATGCGTCAATTGTCCCTACATAATATAGCCCCCATAACGGGTTTGTCAAATAATGGTAACTTAGTTCTTGGTTATAGTATCTTTGTCCCCTTTAATCTTTGATGACAATATACAAGAATCTGTATTTTAAAATAGTCATTCAAGTATGCTTGTTTCATTATCTTTGTCACAGTATGAAAGTCTTCAAGACCATGTTTTACACATTTCCCTCATCATGTGTTTGATGTACTATGAAATAATTTTGAAATCACTTGGCTACATGTTATATATATTGTTTCCATTTTTTGTCCTAGTTGTATGACCTAAAACTACATACACCATATCTTTTATATTTTGGGTCAGACATTTGTAAAAGTCTTATTCCTATGATTCTTTGACATATTGATTGGAAAATACCTTTTCCATATTTAGGTACCTTTCTTCATAAACTAAACTCTATGATTTGGAAATTCTGAATCTCCATAAACTTTCTTCGATTTTTAGTAATAAAACGTCAAACTTCTGAGTGCTATTTTGCCTAACTATGCATCATATGCCATTAGGTGACCTTGCATAAGTTGCCTACATAATAGGCCTATTAGTCAAAAAATGCCACTATTTTACTATGCAGCATATGCCCCAGTTGTCCCATCATAATACAGCCCCCATAACATGTTTTTCAAGAAATGGTAACTTCGTTCTTAGAAAATACTTCCTCTAACTCTTATAGCCCTTTTTTCCACATCATTCCTCGTTTTTAGAAATTTTCAAATTACAGTTTACAATTTTTCCTTTCATACCTGAATATGATTGTAAGGAACCGACCCCGGTTGCCCAGAGCTGGTGCCTTTTTTTGATTAAGTTGACATACATACAAGGAATATGAATCCCAAAGGAATGAGTAGTTTAGTATTATTGGAAACAAGATACATATATAAGTTTATCATTACAACATGAAGGGAAACAAAAATACTATTTTAATCCACTAGAAACATCATGTCTCCTAGATTATGCTTGTAAGTCATTCATAAACTACTTCTTCATATCCTGAGAAAATGAAACATAAGAAAGGGGTGAGCTCAAATGCTCAGAAAGAGTAAGCAATACAACATAAGATAATATAAACATTAGACATGGCGAATAATTGAAAACACATGCCTTTAATAATAAACTTGAAACATATTATGGCAGAAATATGAGCTAAATAAATAATGCCATAATTAAACATAATCAAGGGTATTCTACTAGTTGAATAACCACATGAAACATGAGAACATAAATATAATCATATAGGTATCTTGGGGCATTACTTACATAGTCTTGTAACCATCTTGGCTACCCTAAAATTTGTAACCCTCACGACTACCTTACTTTGTGTAACCATCATAGTTACACTTGGAGTAACCATACGACCGACCTCTAACTTACTCATACCCAATGCATTTTAGGGAAATATAGGTCCCACCCTTCATCATAAACAATTCCCAAGAACCAAAACATAATCATACAACATGAATAATAGAATAAAAACATTGCTTTTGAATTTTGTAAAAGCAGAATTTTAAAAGAGGATTTTAGAAGAAAAGTCCCACATAAACATCATATACTTGAATTGAGACTAAATATAGTAGATGAAATATGTATATAATATGTGAATACAAATTTTTAAAAATATTATAATCATAATTCATCACATAAACAATTTAAATACCACATAAATGACGAAGTAGAATATTAACCCGAAGAATGGAAATCAGGTTAAGAATTTCCTTACAACAATGTGATCGGTCGAATCATATGACCAGATTTTAATAAATATCAAGTGAATAATTGAAAAACATGAATATAAATAGAATCATGTTATTATATATATATATATATATATATATATCAAATCACATTACACATATACCACATACAAGAAATAAGTGGCGAACGATGAAAATCTCATAGAAATGAAAGTGAGATGAGGAACCCATTACAACTTTGTAATCAATTGAATCATATGCCCCAAAATTAATGATCGTAAAATGATAAATTTAATATCATGAAATTAAAGATATTCATGATAAGAGACAATAATGGGCAGTATACATACACCATACAAAGTAATAGTAGTGATTACGGAATATCTCACAAAAATGGAAGTGAGATGAAGAAACCCTTACCTTATGCTTGAAGGTGTTCTAGACTTGTTATTAAAGAAATGAATAAACAAATTAGGATTATTAATTCATAATTCCAGAACCTAATTTATATTTATTTGACATTTTATAACCTTATTAAGTTCTTTAATGGCCTTTTTGATGGATTCAATAGATTCAATTGTATTGTTTTGGAAGCATTTTCTTACTTGGTTTCATGCTTTGTTTACTTGTATTTATGAATGGAAGTTGGTTTGAAATATGGTTAAACATAAAGAATTGTTAAAATCAACTATTAGTGAAATTAAAGATACATAAATGATCTTATAATTATTCTGGTTATATACCATGATGATGTCTCATTCGACGAGTTAAAGACAAACACTTGAATTTGGTTTGGCAGTTTTGTGCTAAGTAAACTTTTTTTGTATTTTTATTCCATATTATGAATGTGTAAAGATTATAGAACATTAATCAAGATAAAACACATATATTATGAACTGTTTCAACCACATAATTGGTTTAATGACCAGACTTTAAAGAATTAATGGAAAGTGAAATTACATCATCCACGATGTCGGTAATTCAACACATCACATACAATGTTTTTATTCCTTAAATAAGTGAGAGAGGAGAGGAATAATGATTTTTAATTTTACATAAATATGAAAAAATCTAGAATATACATGATTCTGGAGATTTCATGCCTCTTGGATAAGAGGGGGTGAAGAAAGAAGAGAAAGGAATCCAGAAATAAAGAAAACATGAGAAATTTATTACGAATATTTGGCTGCCTAACAACGTCTCTTAAAATTTCATAAAAACAAGATTGATGAGAGGAAAAGGATATCTCATCATTAATATATAATATGGACATTAAGTGAAAATATTTAATGAAATGTCCCAACACAAGACAAAAGGAATTGAAGAGAATAACATAAAATAAAAAAAAGGAAGAAAATAAAAAAGGTTGTTTACCTCTTGATCTCTTCTCCTTGAGATCCTTCTTAAGGGCTTTGATTGTAGTCTTTTGGGGAGACCAGTAGCTCTAGGACGTGGGGAAGAATATTGGGGAGGGAATTTGGTAGAATTTAGACAATTCTCAAGGCTTGAGAGGTGTGGGAGGAAGAGGAGAGTGAGGGTGGTATTTATAGTGGAGAAGGAGAGGTATTTTAGATTATTTTAATCATTATTATAATATTTTTATCAAGAATATGAATAATACCAATGAAAGTGGCCCTAAATAGTAATAATATAATGTGAGTTTGAACCAAGTGTCCTTGCATCACTTGTGATGTCATGAATAGTTAATTTTAGTGATAATTTGATTATACGGTATTTTATCGTATTTCACTATTCAGTGAAAATTATTGAATTTCAGAAAATTTTCAAAAATTCACCCCTACCATTTTCCGACGTGTAGAATTCAAAAGTGAAATAAATTTTTCAAAAATAATTTTCTAGATATTATTAATTTAATTTTTAAATAAGCCCATAGTTAATTTGAAAAATAACAATTTTGAAGTGCAGTTAGTTTTACGTGACATTGAAAAATTAATTAAGATCCCATTATCCTATTTCCTTTGGAAAATAAAATAATAATATTATTTACTATTCATGAGGTCATATTACTATTCATATTACTATTCATAAGGGTATGTTACTATTCACCAAAAAACAAGTTTGTTCTAACAAACTCCAAATGAATTACTGAACACAACTCTAGATGACCATTTCTTGAAATTCAAAACATAAAAGAGGATAGATTATAAAATTGAATTTTATAATAAATATATTTGTAAATTTTGGGGTGTTATATTATTCCCTCCTTCGAATAATTTCATCCTCAAAATTCATTTCATAACCACAAAAGAATGCCCTCGGACGTTCTTACCAAATCTCCCGTCGTAGAGGATCCTCAGGTGCGTTCAGCAGAAAACCCAAATTGTTGCTCAACTCCTCTAGTTCTCTGACCCAGACACACCTTGGGCAGAAGAGGTTGAACTCTTGAATCAAACACTCAGGCTTCCAGAGGGAGGCTCGAAGAGTGCAAAGTTTTGGAAATGTCTGAATGGACTAACATACGAAAAAATCGCCGAACTATGTCTTGACTGAGGACATCTAAGTCATAGATATTGTTGTACAGGCTAAAAATAAGGAGTTGGTACATGTAATCTGCACAAAGGTTTCCTTCCAAAGTAGCCTCTTGAAAACATAACCAGGCCGTATAGTTCCATCCTAGGGTGAAACACAGGAAAATCCCTTCGTGGTATTTTCCTCTTCGCCTGTACTCAGCCAATTGTGCCATGGATAAGCAGTAGTAGATGGAAGCATTCCCTTGACAGGTGCAGAGAATGTCCGGACTGTTTGTCACTACATATAGTTGTTTACACGTTTTTCGCAAGTTTGCGAGAGGTAGGTACCCTTCTTCACAGGTTTTGATTGCAATGCTCTCTAGGATCTCCACAGGAAGAGACAACATATGGGTTTAACATATGGGTTTGTCCTTCCATCTGAAAATTTATTATAAAAGTTCACTTAGTGATACTCATTCAAACGTATAACCGATGAAAGGATAATAAAAAGAAGAGACAACATGCTATATTCTTATATAACCAATGTTTCAAAAAGTAAAACTGGGCTAATGGTTTCCCAAGTCCCCCAATACATGAATCCCCAACCTAGTTCAAAGATTTCAATCTCCCAGAACCATGCGTAACACTAGACACACGTTACTCTAAAAGTCCCTTTACCGGGAACACCACCGATTCTAGTGTGTTGACGACCTCAGGTGAATTCCTAAGGTAGTATTCAGCTGCTCAATTTTCATAACCTAGACACATTCCAGAAAACTAGGGTCAAATCTATGCTTAAAGTACTCAGGCTTCCATAGAGAGGCATAAGAAGTGTGGAGGTCCGAAATTTCAGTGTGGACTAAATCCCTATAATTCTCACGCACCACATCATTCTTGAATATATTGATATCGTAAAGTTATCCATACACACTAAAACTCAGGATCTGAAATAGGTAGGTCACTCGATGGTCACTATCCAAAGAAGCTTCCAGAAATTTACCCATGGCTCAGTAGTTATCAGCCAGAGTGAAATATAGAAAAAGATATTCATGATACTTCCCTCTTTTCCTATATGCAGCAAATTATGCATATGAAATATGGTAATAGGCCAGATTGATTCCTTGGTAAATATGGAGAATGTTTGGACGATTTGATACCCAATGGAGTAGTTTACAAGCCAGACATAAGTTGGCATAGGGCTGGTCCTCTTCGGAGCCTGTCTTGACAATTATAGTCTCTAACAACTTGGTAGGTAGTGATAAAATATTGGTTGGTTGACTCATCTTCTATCTGAAAAGTTTTAGTAAATCAATATTCATTATGGAAAATCCATTTTAAACCAAGTTATTGTTTTATAAAAACATATCAAAATAGAGAATACAACATCATTTATTTTAGAAATTATTTATAAAACTCAAGAAATTACACAATCTCTTGCTCCCTTTCACAAAACATTAGTATGGACTTCCTGACATCCTTGGTGATGTTCCTATACCTCCACCGCCTAAGGAGAAAGGTTTTATTCAACTCTACTCCCAGGACAGAACAAAGATTGTGAGTCTCATCTTCCCAAATATACTCTCGGCAATTTAGATCGTGGTTAAACCCAAGCTCTCGTTTGATACAGGCAGTTTTCCAAAGATAGGCATGGGTAACATCAAGTTCCGCGACATCCACTTAGATTTGGTTCCTAAGGATATTTCAAACCACATCATATTTGAAGGATTTGATGAATGATTCAAAATCGCAGAGGTCCCTAGCATGCTGAAACACAAGATTTGTCATATAAAGACTGTGTGGAAGTCCAAATCCTTTTCAGCTTCTCCGAAAGCCATGACATCCAATCATTTCTTATTCAGGGTGAAGCACAGGAAGAGTCCATCATAGTACTTCCATTTTTTTTATAATTCTTGAACAGTGCATTGGACAATTGGTTATACACAACTTCTGATCCCTGGAAGATTCGGAGGATATTTGAGTGGTTCGACACTTTGTAAAGAAGCTTGCAGGATAGTCGGAGGTTTCCGAAGGGTTCATAGTATTCTATACATGACTTTACAATTATAGTCTTGAGGATTTCCATGGGAAGGGACAAAAGTATTGTACCTTCATTTTCCATCTGAAAATTTAAAAAAAACATTCCTCTTAGTATTGTTTAAGTAAATTTTTCATTGTTGTGATCTGGTTTCCAAAGTTTATTCAAACCAAAACCTATAAGGAAAATTTACATTAACTCCCTTATAATGGCTTGTAAAAAAATATGAATTATCCTAAGCATATCCCCTGGGAGTGTCATAACCAAGAGTGCAACAAGGCCCGTTGTCATGTACCAGTTCCCGTTCGAGTCTAGCTCAAAGCGGTGTTTTCAGGTTTTAGCCCTAGATACATCTATGCCAGAGCCGCCTCTACCTGCTCGTATCCAGACAGGGATGTATTGCTTAAAATATCAATATAATCTATTTCTTACCAAAATACCAGGATGTTCTTGTACGTTTATCCTCAAATACTATCTTAGGGCTTTGTTCCCTACTATAAATTTCCTAATCTAGTTTCCAAGTGTTCTACTAAACTTCCTCTGATACCAACTGCAAGGACCCGACCCTAGTTTCCCAGAGCCGGTGCCTTTTTTGATTACATTGGCATACATACAAGGAATACGAATTCCAAAGGACTGAGTAGTTTAATATTATTGGAACAAGATACATACATAAGTTTATCATTACAACATGAAGGGAAACAAAAACACTATTTTAATCCACTAGAAACATCACGTCTCCTAGATTATGCTTATAAGTCATTCATAAATTACTTCTTCATATCCTGATAAAATGAAACATAAGAAAGGGGTGAGTTGAACCACTCAGTAAGAGTAAGCAATACAGCGGAAGATAATATGAATATTAGACATGGTGAATAATTTAAAACACAAGCCTTTAATAATAAACTTGAAACATATTATGGCAGGAATATGAGCTAAATAAATAATGCCATAATTAAACACAATCAAGGGTATTATACTAGTCGAATAACCACATGAAACATGAGAACATAAATTTAATCATATAGGTATCTTGGGGCATTACTTACATAGTCTTGTAACCATCTTGGCTACCTTAAAATTAGTAACCCTCACGGCTACCTTACTTTGTGTAACCATCGCAGTTACACTTGGAGTAACCATACGGCCGACCTCCAAATTACTCATACCCAATGTATTGGAGGGAAATATAGGTCCCACACTTCATCATAAACAATTACCAAGAACCAAAACATAATCATACAACATTAATAATAGCATAAAAACATTGCTTTTGAATTTTGTAAAAACAGAATTTTAAAAGAGGATTTTAGAAGAAAAGTCCCTCATAAACATCATATACTTGAAGTGAGACTTAATAGAGTGGATGGAATATGTATATAATATGTGAATACACATTTTTAAACATATTATAATCATAATTCATCACATAAACAATTTAAATACCACATAAATGATGAAGTAGAATGCTAACCCAAAGAATGGAAATCGGGTTAAGAATTTCCTTACAACAATGTGATCGGTCGAATCATATGACCAAAACTTAATAAATATCAAGTGAATCGTTGAATAACATGAATATTAATAGAATAATGTTATTATATATATATATATATATCAAATGATAGTACACATATACCACATACAAGAAATAAGTGGCGAACGATGAAAATCTCACAGAAATGAAAGTGAGAAGAGGAACCCATTACAATTTTGTAATCAATTGAATCATATGCCCCAAAATTAATGATCATAAAATGATAAATTTAATATCATGAAATTAAATATATTCATTATAAGATAAAATAATTGGCAGTATACATACACCATACAAAGTAATAGTAGTGATTACAAAATATCTCACAAAAATGGAAGTGAGATGAAGAAACCCTTACCTTATGCTTGAAGGTGTTCTTGACTTATTATTAAATACCTGAATAAAAAAATTAGGATTATCAATTTATAATTCCAGAACATCATTTATATTTATTTGAAATTTTATAACCTTATTAATTTCTTTAATGGCCTTTTTGATGGATTCAAGAGATTTAATTGTATTGTTTTGGAAGCATTTTCTTACTTGGTTTCATGCTTTGTTTACTTGTATTTATGAATGGAAGTTGGTTTGAAATATGGTTAAACATCCAGAATTGTTAAAATACATTATTATTGAAATTAAATATACATAAATGATCTTATAATGATTCTGGTTATATACCATGATGATGTCTCATTCGACGAGTTAAAGACAAATGCTTGAATTTGGTTTGGCAGTTTTGTGCTAAGTAAACTTGTTTTGTATTTTTATTCCATATTATGAACGTGTAAAGATTATAGAACATTAATCAAGATAAAACACATATATTATGACCTGTTTCAACCACATAATTGGTTTAATGACCAGACTTGAAAGAATTAATGGAAAGTGAAATTACATCATCCAGGATGTCGGTAATTTGACACATCACGGACAATGTTTTTATTCCTTAAATAAGTGATAGAGGAGAGGAATAATGATTTTTAATTTTCCATAAACATGAAAAAATCCAGAATATACATGATTCTAGAGATTTCATGCCTCTTGGATAATAGGGGGTGAAGAAAGAAGAGAAAGGAATCATGAAATAAAGAAAACATGAGAATTTTTTTACGAAAATTCGGCAGCCTAACGACGTCTCTTAAAATTTCATAAAAACAAGATTGATGAGAGGAAGGGGATATCTCATAATTAATAGATAATATGGATAGTAAAAGGAAATATTTAATGAAATATCCCAACACAAGCCAAAAGGAATGGAAGAGAATAACATAAAATAAAAGAAAAGAAAGAAAATAAAAGAGGTTGTTTACCTCTTGATCTCTTCTCCTTGAGATCCTTCTTAAGGGCTTTGATTATCGTCTTTTGGGGAGACCATCAGCTCTAGGACATGGGGAAGAATATTGGGGAGGGAATTTGGCAGAATTTAGACAATGCTCAAGGCTTGAGAGGTGTGGGAGGAAGAGGGGAGTGAGGGTGGTATTTATAGTGGAGGAGGGGAGGTATTTTAGATTATTTTAATCATTATTATAATATTTTTATCAAGACTTTGAATAATACCAATGAAATTGGCCCTAAATTCTAATAATATCATGTTTGTTCGAACCAAGTGGCCTTTAATCACTTGTGATGTCATGAATAGTTAATTTTACTGATAATTTGATTATAAGGTATTTTATCGTATTTCACTATTCACAAAAAATTCATGAATTTCAGAAAATTCCCAATAATTCACCCCTACCATTTTCCAACATGTAGAATTCAAAAGAGAAATCCATTTTTCAAAAATAATTTTCTAGATATTATTAATTTATTTTTTAAATAAGCCCATAGTTAATTCGAAAAATAACAATTTTTAAGTGCAGTTAGTTTTACGTGACATTGAAAAATTAATTAAGATCCCATTATCCTATTGCCTTGGGAAAATAAAATAATAATATTATTTACTATTCATGAGGTCATATTACTATTCATATTACTATTCATAAGGGTATGTTACTATTCACCAAAAAACAAGTTTGTTCTAATAGACTCCAAATGACTTACTGAACACAACTCTAGATGAACATTTCTTGAAATTCAAAACATAGAAGATGATAGATTATAAAATTGAATTTTATAATAAATATATTTGTAAATTCTTGGGGTGTTATAATGATAGTATATTTCCAAAAAAATTATCAAGAAATTGGGAAAGTTTCGCACTTTTGGTCAGAACTAAAGACCTTAAAATTAAAGCCACATCAATGTCCTCACTACATGACTTAAAACTACATAATACCAATGTCCTCACTACATGACTTAAAACTACATAGTGCCAATGTCCTCACTTCATGACTTCAAAATGACATTGTCCCAATGTCCTCACTGCATGACTTAAAACTTCATAGTACCAATTTAAAAATTTATGGTCAAAGCTATTTTCGAACCTAAATATTATCCCTTTATAGTCCAACATGCATGACTCTAAACTACCAACAAAAAAAGACTCAGTACTCATTAGATTGAGAACCTGCAAAGGGAACTCTAAATAAAAGTCGAGTCCTATCTCACTAAATATACTTTTTTTGTATGATTTAGGTAATATTGACCAATAAAGAAAGAAAGGGAGTCAAAAGATATAAAATTTGTGGGGTTATCCATATAACCCTAGCAACAGTCAAATTATGCACACTATGTCCCTTGGCTTAATAAGAAAATTGTTAGCACTTCATTCTTATTATTATAAATAATGATTGTTTAATATAAAGGAATCATTATAATCATTTACCTTTCATATTGCTATCATGAAAAACAAGAATGAAGATTTATATAATTGAAAAAAAATTTCTTCCATTTATATGAAAATAGAGGGCCATCCAAAAAATTGAGCCTCTCTATCATGTTTTAGAATAAACTCTCAACATGATTTTTCATTTGTTGGACCACTTCATAAGCTCTATCAGCTGCCTATTGAAGTTGAGATAGTTGAGAAACTCTATCCTCTTCTTCCTGATGAAGTGGTTCCTTAGTCGTTGAAATGGAAGTTATCCCCTCTAATCGGGTTTCTCCTAAGGTCTGATTCAGTTGCTCAAGCTTGTTATGAATAGCATCTAGTTACTGTTGAAGAGATAATAACTCCTTCATGGCTTCTTTGATTTGTTGTCTAATCTCAAGTGATTTCTTGTTATGGTTTTCCTCCGCCTCAACCACTGCATCTTGAAAACCCTTAATATTGATGAGTCATTTAACATCTTCAAAATATTGTCTCAATTTATGCTCCGGATCTCATCGGCGAATAATATCTTTCATGGCATCGTAGACTGAATGATAATTGAACCCATCAAATCCCAACACGAAGAATAATGCTAGGAGTTTTGAAAAATGGGAAGACAACTCATTTAAAGGATTTTCAGCAATTATGCTCTAAATCTGCCGCCATGTCTTCTTACATGCCATGCCAAGATCATATTGCATTTTTAAATCTGAATCTGAGTCACTACCATGAGGTAAAATGTACTCTAGAAACAGGCCGCTTAAAGAGTTGTTTTTTTTCTACTTCTCTTGGGTAAGTAGAAGATTCTCCCTCTGATCTAGAAGCTGATAACCCTAAAATATAAAATCAAGTTCATTATTAGTTTCAAATGGAGGAAACAAATATGATTCAGACAGTTGACTATATTTACCCAACAATAAGTCAGCTACTTGATTGGATTCATCCCTTGTATTCTCAACTCCGGTGTTTTGAGAAGGTTTTTCTTGAGAGGGGGGATTTCCTTGAATTTGTTCAGGTATGAAATTTGAAGTCTCTAGAACATCTCCTGATGAAGGATCCTCTGTAAGTATTTCTTCAGCCCCAATAGAAGGATAAAGTGGAACACACTGTTCCTGAAGAGCCTTTGCAACATTTTCTGCAGATAAAGCTGCATAAGGTGAATTTTAATGTAAAAAATCAAGTTGAAGAACAAATTATGTATGGAAAATTCAAGAATAAGAACTTACTTCCTTGGAAATTTCTTTTGAAAATCTCCAAACTCCTTAATAAAACTTGGAATATCAATATTCAGATTAAGGGTGTACATTTTTTCAGTGTATACGACCTGAAATGTTAGAGCATCCTCACCATTAAAGGTATCCAAAAAATGTTGGTTGATGCCCAAATTGGCTCCACTAACATTTTGTTCTGATGACTCTTCAATTGGTATTCCAGCATCAGATCTTTCCGGGTTTGGGTTAATATCAGCATTGGTTTTAGATTGACCTAGATCTTCACTCCTTTCTTATGAAGTAATAGGAATATAAGTATTGATTATTTTCAGGATCCTTTGACAAAATTAAATGGGGAATGTATTTAATCTTACCATGGATTTCTTCTCTCTCAACAGAGCCAGAAGCAAGTATAGCTGAATCTTTTGATAGTACAGATACGTCAACATAAACCTGGGTTTCCCCTAGGGCTTCTTTTTCTGGTTGTGAAGCATCATCTCTTAATCTCTTGAGAGAGTAGAGAGACATATATCCTAAAATAGGATAAAATGTGAATACTATTACATCTTGAAAAATTTTTATGCCCTAAGAATTGTATAAATACTTACTCTTTCGGCAAATTCTTTGAAGCAATCTCATTGCTCTTTTGCATTTCTGTTTAAAATCTTGAGGAGAGATTGAAACAATTCTCTTAACATGGGTAACTTGAGGTAATGGTTGAGGATTATCTGTTTACATTACCCCAGTCATGATTCTTGCTCTTGGAGAAAGTTCTGGAGACTTGAGAAGATCATTCGTTGCATCAATGGGAGAACCTGTAGGACTATACTAAGGAGATTCAAGAATCGGTCCAGATCTTTCTTCCCTACATTCAAGTTGTAGAAATACATTTTCCTCAAGATTAATGATGATAAATAATAAATCATAGTTGAGATGAAAGAAAAAGGGAAATACATTATCAGTATTAACATAAATATCCCACTTCTCCTTAGAGTCTATAATTACCCCTTCGCGGACTCCTAAGTCCATCATATGAGATACTTGTTTAGAGGCTGGGATTTTTTCATCAGTTTCATATATAAAATTCTCTA
Organism: Viscum album; assembly: GCA_963277665.1. Lineage (NCBI taxonomy): Eukaryota > Viridiplantae > Streptophyta > Magnoliopsida > Santalales > Viscaceae > Viscum > Viscum album. The sequence goes on along the minus strand of OY728132.1, from coordinate 1,290,870,789 downwards.
ATTCCACAATATATTTCTGTACTTCAAAAAAGTTATTGTCCGGATTGAAATCAGAAGGGGCCTTGATATCACCAATATCTGGTATTTGAATACCATGCTGAAGAAATTCCCAGGATCCCTAAGATCACGAGTTACACTCTCCCAATGATGAATGGCCGAAGGTCGCACATAATTTGATTTTGGCCTGGTTGACTGTAGAAGAGATTTTACACCTTAATATTGAAGAGATTCTTCAGATCTTTCTTCCTCAGAAAGTTCAACAGATGGAATAGGAATCTCTGTTTGATGGCAATGACTAGATCACCTTGGCGTTGGAGGTATTTCTTCTCTAGCCTTGGTCTTCCTGGTATACTTCTTGCGAAGACGTCTTGAGGGCTCTGAAACCTCTAAAATTTATATATCATCTATGGCCTTGGACTTCTTTCCACTATTTCCACATGCAACAGTCATTTTAGCCACCACTCGATATACTCTTTTTGTCAGAGCCCCTTGAGGATATGAAGAAACCCAAGCTTTGGCATACCCATATTTTGATCCGATTGATGCATCTGGTGGAGGTAATGTAATTGAAAATTTGGATACCTCTAAAGTTTTTATAATCCATAATTTTTGCACTACCCTTGTGTGCTTCTCATGTATGACATATGTGGGTGGGAAAGTATTTTATTGTTGAAGACATATGAACTGACGAGAAAACCTATAGGGGACATAAGCCTCACAGATAATTTCACCATCAATCCTGGTTGATAATACACCATCCCTAAATGCCATCATATAAAATCTCAGCTCATAATTCTTTTTTTTTCATCATAAATAAATGTTACAGTTGGTGGATTACCAAAAGGAAAGAAGTTAAATTCTCCTGAGACATTCAAAACCTTCAGTACCTCGTCAGGTCTCAAGTTTAGAGTCTTAATACAAGAAAATTTCTGTAAAAACAGGGTGAATCAACCATCAGGAACTCTGACTGAGTTCAATATTGAGTATGAAGAAAAATGTGCTGCAATCCAGCCCTACAACACTTGGAATGGCCCTGTAATTCTAAATGGATCCTTCCCACTGTATAAATGCAGCAGAATATGGTAACTTATTGCTAAAATAGGCATTTCTAGCCCAATATACTTCCCCTATACCAATTTAGCTACAATGATAAAAGTCCCTAATCTTACACCACCTCTAGATTCACAGACTGGAAGCAAATAAACACTTAGCCACATAGCAAGGAAGGCAACTAAGCATACTTTTGCATCTATATCAGGTTTGACTTTATAACCCCAGTGCTTGTAATCACCTATTTCTAATGTAGGCCAATATGTGCCTGAACTTCCTTGGTTATCGACAGAAGGAAAAATAGTAGGATGTCCACAGGTTGGACCTTTCTTTATTGTTGGTTCTAAGAATACTTCCATCCACACTCTAGCATGGATATCTTTCTTATACTTGGGTAAATTCTTCTCTATCTTAAGTAATTCATGGGCCAATAGTGGTGTTCTGGTAACATCACCCCATGTTGAAGTAGGTGGGATGAATTCATCATACATTTCCCCAAGAATATGAATTCTAACAATTTGGTAAACATCCCAAAGACTAATATCAACTTCAGCATGTGTCAAATGGAAAGAATTTGTTTGGGGGCTCCATCGGCTTAGTAATTCTGGAATAAATTCATTTTTGTAAACATAAGTTTGCCCCATCCTAACAGATTCGTAAATATGAACGTATGATAACTCTTTTCTTAATTCCACACAAGTATGACGTACCCAGAATGCCCACATCCACTTGGGTTTTACACCCCCTCCAGAATAAAGGTCCCAGTCTCCTTTCCAACTATTAGATTGATCTGTTTGAGAAGCCCTAAAAGCAGAATCATAACAATGTGGTCTTGGATCTACAATATGATCCTTCATGTCTGGAGTACAACCACTGTGATGAAGGATGCAACTAATAGGGACCATGCCTTCTTGTATTGGAACCCCCTTGCACTAATATTCATGCAATTACAATTGGAATAATGAAGAAACCAATTCTTTGGAAATTATTTTTTAACAGATGGAACATGGCCATCTTGCAAAATCCCATGCCCATATAGGGGTAAGTAATGAATTTGTGGATAGTCACGCTGGTATGGAATTAGACCCTTCCATAGCCCAGGAAGAGTACTCTCAACAATATCATAATAGTCTGGCCCCACGATCCTCATCATTTCATTTTGAAGAACCTTAGCTTCTTCAGTATGGGTCATCAAATGAGTCATTCTTTCCTAAAAAAAGGAATTATCAAACTTTCAAGTTAGATTTTAAAGAATAAAGTGAGAAATTTTGGCAAAGGACACTATTCGCGTAGGTCCTTCGACGAGGTCCTTCGACAAGATCCTTCGATAAGGTCACTCGCGTAGTTCCTTTGGAAAAGATCCTAGCGTGAATCTATTAAGGTAGTCCTTTTGGCATAGCTCAATCACGTAAACAATTTTTACCCTGAAGAAATTTCAAGAGAATTACGTGAGACCACAACCCGATACAGCTGGGCGAATGAGCTACGCAACGAGAGCTATAAATTTTGAGAAAGTGAAAGTGAAGAAAAAAACCATGAAAGTTTGAGACCTATTTATAGGAAACATAAGGCCTACACATCATACAGGAACACCAGATCTACATGATAGATTTACGCAACATATCTACGCGAAGAACTTGCGCGACACAAATTGTGCTATTCCTTAATCAATCCTAATCTTTTTTCCCAGACTTTCACCTCAGGACTTGACCCTCTTTGTATATTTCGGATCCAATCCCGAGGGGGGGGGGGATTTTGTTGACAATACTTAAGAAAGGAACCCAAAAGATCGACAAGACTTTAGATATTTCAAATCTCAAATAAAGCTTCAAAGAGTACAAGGATAAATATCAAACAAATACTCCCAAACTCTATGAGATGTAGTAACATCCAGGAGCTTCACGAGAGAGCTACGCAGCTGAGATTTGTGAGAGAGCTACATGGCCGAGTTTCATGAGAGAGCTATTTGGCCGAGCTACGTGCGAGAAGATTTGTGATGCCCCTACGCAGAGCACCTGCACGGTGGACTTACGTAGTATACCTACGCAAGCAACGTTTCTTCGGCCAGGCCCCATCCGTACCTATAAATAGGACCCTTGGGATCTCCATTTTCAGACTGAAAAAAAGTGAAAGAATATTTGTAGCTCCCATTTCATAGATCTTTCTCCTAGATCCCTCAAATTTCCTTAGGTAGTTCTCTAAACTACAAATAAGGGATAATTAAAAGGGATAAGCATTTTTTAAATTCTTCCCATTCTTCAGTCCTAATCCATACCTATGTGCCGAACCTACGTGGTGTATCTGTGCACCGCACCTGAACGATAAGTCAACCTAAGGTACCTACGTGGTGTATCTGCACACCACACCTACATGATAAGGCAACGTGGGGTACCTACGCGGTATACTTGCACAAGGTTCCTACGCGGGCAGCTCAGGTACCCTTGTTTAAAGTCATCTATGGCAGGGTATCTCCTTCCTTGGTTACCTTATCTGAAAGGGGCTAAGTTGAAGCCTCCACCAAAACCTCATAACTTCTCAGACCTTTGGGTAAGGCACATCTGCGTGTCTCCAATTTTTGTTTGTATTTCCGCAGTCAAAAGTTTCCCACATTCGTTTCACGGTTGGGTTAAGACTCATGGGATGTTTGTGGGTTTGTATATCTGTAGTCACATGGACTTTTATCCCAGAAACAGTTTTGGGAAGTTCTCGGTTTGAAGGATGGTTGGTTATCGGCCTCTCCCTTTTCAAAGAAGTGACTTGGGACCTCAGTTCTCTAGTAGGGAAGGTACACTTTGCACTTTCCATTCAGTGCAAGTATAGGAGAAGTCTCCCTCCCCTATGAGAACCAATTTTAGGGTAGCCATCCTGGTATAACCCCCTCACCTTCAACCCCTCCTCTGTACATTGGACCCTTTTACAATGTAAATATAATAGAGGTAAGGCTTGTCGCCTCACCCTCTTCCACGGTCGATGCACCCTCTTCCATCAGCATGGAGGAAAAATTTGGAAGTGTGAGTGTCATTGTTGAATCTTTCACATCCTCTTGTTTCTCACACCAAGCATGAATCAAGTGGGCTTAGAGATATGTGATGATTATAACATATTCACAAACACTCATTGGAAGGAACTATGAGAAATCTGATTCCTGTTCAAACCAGGATACGTAGGAAGCCCTTTCAGGGCCGGAACTCACTGGATATCCTCCTCAGGAATCCAACCCTAAATTCCCCCAATTTGGGCATCTTACTTAGGAAATAAGTCCCAAATTCAATCCTCAAATCATCAAGGCATCATTTTTTAGGAAGTAAGCCCAAAATCATCTCTCTCAGAGGACTATACTATCCTATTAGATTCATAGAACTACATGGGCTTTGATTCCCATCCATATGGGATACATAGGAAGCCTCCTTGAGGTTCAAACCCAACACTTCAAATCAACCCTATTATCTTTGAACCATATTCCCAATAGGGTTTGATCCTACTTGGAAACTCATATTCTTTCCAAGTTCCTTGGGATGCTTCAGCATAAGTCCCATACTAAGTTTCAACTAAGCACCTTCTTCTTAGAGGTACTTATCACATGACCTTAAAAAGTATGATGTGTCCTATTAAGTGGCACCGAACTACGAGGGTTCTGATTCCTTTCACAAGGATACATAGGTAGATCATTTTATGAGCAAGATCCCAAGATTAAAACAAACCTTCGTCTCCCTGGATGAAAATAAATTCCAAAGTGCCCCACTGAGTGTCTTAAAAACCAGTATCATCATAATGATGATTAAAAGAATCTCTAATCGGTATATTAGAGGATACCATTGATGGAAAATCTCAAATACATACAGATGTTTCCATTGATGAAGAACCTTGAATGCATGATGATGATTCTAAAATTTACACATGTTAAATAAGTGATTGTAAATTCCAAGGGATACTTATGATATACTTGGTGAATTAATAAGGATTCATGAAAAAATATTTTAATTTTACAAATAGAGTCCCGGAGTAGACAATAATTCCCCCCAAAAGGGTGTGATGAGTCTGACCTCCCATCCTCTCGACCAATGCACATTATTAAGTATTGTAAAGTTCAAAAATTAACGAACGCCTGCCTTTGTAAAGAAGGTCCTCTTTGGATAAAGAACTGTTAGAAGTTTCTTGTTCCATGAATAAATTCAGTGGAAATCGCCTGGAAATAGTGATTCTTAAATGTAGAACACACGTTTCAAGGAACTACGAAATAGTCATATATATGTATTCAACTAAATTTCAATTTAGAAAATATTTTTTTACATCCATTTTCCAAGTTTCATAATAATGGAATTCTATTATTACAATTAATATTCTAAAGGATTTTATCATAGTGACTGGTTGGAAGGTTTCATCATAGTCGATTCCTTGATGTTGCCTAAAACCCTCTGATACTAGTTGTGCCTTATTTTTTCACACTTGACTATCTATGTAATTTTTTTCTTTAATATTTTTTTAAACCAAAGGTTTTGAATCATATGGTAGGTATACCAAAATACAAACTTGTTTTTTTTTCACATGGACTATATTTCAGAATGAATAGATTCTTTCCATTTAGCAACATATTTTCCATCTTTTTCTTCCTTATAGGTTAGAGGTTCATCATTCTCTAATATTAATGTGCCGCCTAACTTATTGATAAGAAAACTATATCTATCTAGTTATCTAAAAACTCTAGTATAACTAGATTATAACCATGTCTTGGGAACATATTCCTCTCCTACTATATCTTGTAGAGGTCGTTCCCATAAAAAATCTTGCATATCTAGAGCAGAAACTTCATTGAATTCAATATTTCTCTTACCATTTTCATTATAAATGTGTTCCCTTAATAGAAGTGCATCATATATTTCTACAATAACTTTTCTATCTAAAGGGTTATATATGTAATATCCTTTAGTCTCCTTAGGATAACCTATAAAGATGCACTTCATGCTATGATATGCTAACTTCTCACTAGGTATAGTTTTGAAAAAAGACTTTCATCACCATACATGTATATGTAGCATACTAGATTTAATTTAATATCATAACTTGTATGGGATCCCATCATCTGCTTTAGTTGGTAGTTGGTTTAGTGTATATTAAATAATTTATAATGCATATCCCCAAAATGATAATGGTTGAGTTGCATGACTCATCATCGATCTGACCATGTCAAGAAAGGTATGATTCCTCCTTTCACTAACACCATCCCACCGAGGTTTATAAGGAGGATTGAGTTGGGAAACTATCCCACACTCCTTTATATGATTGATGAAAACTTGTTTAAGATATTCTTCACCACGGTCTAAGCGAGGTTTCTTAATCTTCTTAAGAAGATGATTCATACTTCATTATCTTATTATTTAAACATGATAAATGAATATGAATTATACCTCATTATCTAGATACATAAATATCTAATATAGTCATTAGTAAGAGTAAAAAAGTAAGAAAAATAACCCCTTTAATCTACTGGAAATGGAACACATAAATCAGTATGAACCAATTCCAATGGTTTTTTGGATCTTTCTTATTTCCCATTGAAAGGTTATTTTGGTCATTTTATCTTGTTGATATGCATTCCATAAATCAAATGGTTTTAACTCAATGGATTATAATTACCCTGATTGATGTAGTTTTTTTAAATACTTTTCATTTAAATGACCTAGCCTGAAGTGCCATAGGTGGGTAGGATATGATTCATTCTCGCCGGTTTTTTCATTGATTACCAATACTATATTTTATAGTTTAATTACATACAATTCATTATTAAGAAGTTCAATATAATAACATATATTATCCTTATACATAAGAAAAAATTTATTTCTAAACTTGAAATAAAATACCATAATGTCTAAATTTGACACTGAGATTATGTTTTTGGTAACATATGGTATATAATAATAATAATTATTTAATATAAGAACCATTCCACTAATAGAAGTAAGATCATAATATCCCACTGATAATGCTTCTAGTCTTGACCCATTTATTTCTTAGAGACCTACTTGACCTTTTTTTAATTATCATTAATCTACTTGGTTCTTATAGTTAAATATAAATGTGTGATCCATAAGCAATATCCAATACCCAACTTTTAAAAATATACAGATTTCATTCAATGAAAAATATACCTGAAGTAGAAGCATAAAATTTCTTCTTCTTACAAGATGTATAATTATTTTTCTAGTGTCCATTATTTTTACAAAAAAAACACACTAATTGTTAATCATTTCTCTCCATCTAAATTTTTGGCTTCTTGAATGGGTGGTGCATCAGTTTCTTTGAATGAGAGTTAGCCTTTTAAACTTTTACCTCTACTTTATTCTTGTTTACCATAAGGAACAAAGAGTTAGAATTATTTATATCCTTATATTCTTGGTAAAATAAAGAAAAAAAATATAGGAGTGACTTATTGATGTTATTAATATTATAATTAATAATGAAATTTGAGAAGCTATATGGTAAAGAGGCAAGAATGAGATCGGTTGCTAGTTCCTGGTTTAGTTTGAACCCCAGGGTCTCTAGTATCTCAATTTACCTGATCATCTTGAGTACATAAGGTCCTGATTGATTCCATTTTTCTTGAATTCATCTATACAAAGAACTTGATATCTCATATCTTTATTTTTGAGATCTATTTATGTATAACTCTTGGAGATAAGACAACATTTGGAAAGCATCTTTGTCCTCATGCATTTTCTGTAGCTCACTGGACATAGATGAAAACATAAAACACGAAACATCTAGTAAATTATCCATATGATTATTTTATTTATCTTTATCTACCTTTATTTCTCTATGAGGGGTCTCAATAGGATGTGGGTATTATAGTATATACAGTTTCCAATCTTGGAGAAGTAATATTCACAAGCGCATGTACCACTCCTAAAAGTTATAGACGATCATGATATTCTCTTAATCTAATATTTATTATAGTGAAATTAAATTGGGGATGGTTTTCATTTGATATGAAACAAATAAAATCAACATATTATTACTTTATCTTGATTACCTGTAAGAATTTTCAAATTATTAAATTTAAATTTATTCCACTATTTTATCAAATCCTAGTAACCCTCAACTACTAGATTCAAAATAATCGGTTGGTTGACTATTATAGTTTAAAGGAACCTTAAAACTCTCTTCATAGCCCAAGCTATGAAATTTACACTACTCAAAGAGTCTAAGGTTGGATTTTGACTGACCATCCACATTAACTCACAAATCATTGATTTGTTGAGTGGATTTCCATCTCCAGTAGAGAATTACCCTGAAATGCTCCACGCTTTGCCTCTAAGGTTGCAATAATATTTCTATGAATACTTATTTACTTCCAAATTTAGTTAAGTCATCCCAAAAATCTCATAATAACTCCCCAGTAGTAAGAGGAACCCTCAACTAGGGTTGGAAATCACCTCAAACAATCGATTGTGTCTAAATTCAAGCGATGGAAGGAATTTAATTATTTAATATTTACTGTGATAGATTTAGTAATTTAATATAAGCTAATGAAATTCTTTTCTAATTAACATGCATGTTCTATGTGTTATCAATCACAACCTTACCATGTCTTAAATTGAAAACATTCACCACACATGTTCATTTTATCTATGCATTCTTGTTGATTATTATACAGTGTGATCATGCATAATAAATTATCATTCACAAAATAATATACCATGAATATAGTAAAATAAATAAATAATGATTTGATCATGATCCATTAACTATTGGTTAATCTTTCAAGTGAACAACAGATTAACTAAGAACCTGGGATAATTTATTAATTCAATACCTAAATGGAATTATAGTTCCCACAACTCCCATCCACTTCACTTGTTTGGTTTACAATGGATCTAAACTCGATCCACTTTTTTATGAACTCCCTAAATCTCTACAATGTATAATGATGTGCAGGTGAGGGGAAATTAGGGTGTGAAATTTCATTTTATCACTTAAATGTGGACATGAAGTCCCTTATACAAATTAAATATGGAGGGACAATGTGCGTATTGTGGAAATAAAATAATTATTAAATTTTAAATTTTAAATAAAAAAATTAAATGAAATAAAGATAAAATAAACATGCATAGGTTGGTCTCAGATCATCATCAGTCAACATTAAATTATATTGCATAAAAAAATTATTTTTTTGAAAATTCAACACAAGATTATTTTTATTGCTTTAACTTGCATAAAAATATTTTGAATTAATTATCGATACAACTTGCCACACCTAAAATAATTTTATTAAATCCTGAACAATTAAACTTAATTTCTGAGAAAAATATTTTTTTGGGTCTCTTTAGACCTAATGAAAATGAAATGAAATTAATTTAAGCCATGTTATGGTCCTGGTGGGTTGGTCTAGCTAGACCCATACTGAATTGGTTTTGGTCAAGATGGGGCGAGGTTGGGCATCCCAATTTGGGGTTCTAGTCATGTATATATACAATATATATATATAATATAATAATATAATAAAATATGATATATTATAATATATATAATACATATATATAGGGGCCAACCCAATAAATGGAGTGGAAAAAGTCTCCCACATCTTTCCCACCCCAAATGGGGGAAATATATATATATATATATATATTATAAATATAAATATAAATATATATATATATAACATATTTGATTTTTATGTTTGGGATTTACAAAAGTTTTTCATGCATAACACACCAATATCTACCAGCCCATTTATTAAAAATAATAAAACCTAGACACACACATATTTATATGTATGAATTTATATCACAGTATATGAAAAGAGGTCGATGATGTTAGATCAACCATAACTTGGTCATATGAACTCGTATCAATGTGATGTTAGTTGAATTAGTACCATATCAAAACCCTCTTTCCAAATCATAGAAAATTTAATCAAAATTTCAAAGTGTTTGAATTAAATAATTCTATGTTTTCTCTAATTCTAATTGAAGGAACCTAGGGCACAGTAGATTTATAAAAAATACACAATTTAAAATTTTGGGTTTGGATTAATGTTAAAAAAACTAAATAAAAAAAACACCTTGACCAGATTTATCAAAGTATCACTTGAAATTAAATTCAAGCTAGAAAAATAAAATAAAAAAAAGTGTAAACGATGCCTTGTTCACTTGGAATCGTCACTTTGATTCGATCACCATAAACATTTCATGGATCAAATTCTCCAAGATAGTAATCCTATATATCTTCCACACATTCACCACAGTTATTAGATCCTCGATCTATGATTACCAGCTTCTAGTGTGGGAAATTGAATAGATTTACAACATCCCTTCGATCACGTGAAGAATGTGGACTCAATCAAGAAGACTAGATCGATCCAACCTTGTTCTTCCTTTGAAATCTCTCTCTAAGATCTTGATAGGATTATAGAGGAGATATTATCACTCTAAATTAATCCAAATAGTGTATCTCACTATTCAAGAGGATAAAATAATATTTTATATTTATGTTATACTTTCCAAAATTTCACTTTGTTCCCTAGAAATTAATAACCTTCATTTTAGACCCTTGTGTACACTTCTGAATTTATTAAACTTTTCATAAATTTCAAAAAATATTTTATCACTCACTATTAACTCTTTCACATGTTATGTGATAAAATAAAAACCATCAACCCAACCTGTAAACTCCCTAAATAATTTAATGAACCTTGAACATGTTATGTTCATTCAAAAAATTATATTTTCTCATATTCAATTTTATGGTCAAACAACATGTGAATACCTTGAGAAATAAATTAAATCATCATTATTATAAAATTTAATAATATAATTGATTTATTTTCCTTATGATCAATCACACTCATATGTTCACTATCCCACACAAATGATGCCAACTTTTTCCTAAACTCATTATCATCCGAGTAGGTGAAAATTGTGGATACACTTAGTGTGTGAACCTCTAGGTCCTTATCTTGATTGTAGTGAGTCCAACCCATAGAACAATAGTGGATTATAGAAACCCATAATATCCTCTAAGGATATTAGGAATGTCATAACTATGACTACCTCCAATGAACATGTTTTTTGTAACATAATCTCTTCATCTCACGATATACCATAAAAAAGGATGCACACTTGTGTCATAATCCTTTTGATTATTTATATATCTTATGAACTTACTAGATGAACCTACCTTCATGTACCATGTCCATGTATTTAATTAATTTACTTCCATCCTTTTTAACATGGTACCTTGAGATATCTATTCCTCAACTTGAAAGAAAAAAATTCTATCTTGATCATTCAACCAATGTTATACCACTAAATATGAACCCAAAACAAGCTACCTCACCACAACTTCAATGCCATGGTTTTTTATTACTTCAATGTATGTGATAAAATGGTAAAAATTGATGAAAATATCAGTTCATGAAACCAATAAACATGTTCATAGATAAAAACAATCAATGACACCAAAAACATGTGGTGTTCCTATTGGAGGGCCAGTCCTTGTGATCTCATCTACTCAAGATCACCATGCATGAACATATTGAGAAAAAGTTTCAATGCATATGAACCCATAAAACCTTATTATTATACATCATCAATATCCCATTTGAATGATGTATCTTAACAATAGTACACATGTTTAAGATTACTGTCATAATATCTTTATTTTCTTATAATATTTGGGAACTATTATAACCTTTTGATACGACATGTAATATAAGGAAATTACCATGTAAATAGTGGATATAGAAGTATCAAAACTATTATGGTAAAAATAAATACATTTATATATAAAAAAATATTCATGTAACGGTAATCAAAGTTGTTGACACTCCTTTTTTGTCACAGAGTCTAAACGAATGGAAAGGGAAATGCCTTAGCATAAATTGATTCATCCTTTGAAGAAAACATCAAAAATTGACAGAGGAATGAACAAGGGATCTTTTCCATTCATGTCGCGCAAGTTCCCTCATAGTAGTGCAAGAACACTTGCGCACCGCCTAATGGTCATGCAGGTGACTTGCGTTCCCTCTTTGAAATTTCACCCAGGGTCTCTCTAAGCCTATAAATACCCCCTGCGGGCCCCCCATTTGATGAGGAAAAAAATTCCAGAACTTCACATTTGAGCTCCTGACGCCCTAGTCTCTTCTCAAAGATTTTGAACACTTCTAAGGTAATTTCTTACCTAGAACAGAAGATCTAGAGAGGGGGATGAAGGCCTAAGAGTTGAAACGCATCAACACTTGCACGCCTAGGTGGTCAGTCCTTAAGGGAAATGACCACAATTGTGCGCCGCCTTACCCCTTCCACATAACTTGCACGCCTCTCTTCTGGAAGTTTCTAGGGGTAGTATTAAGGGCTTGAGCCATGCCTCACCCAAGTTATACCCTAATGATTGGATGTTGTGCAAGCACCCATGTGTTGTGCAGGTACACCTGTGCGACCAAGATTTGTGCGCCCACACAGTACTTGCACACCCCTCTCTTTTTGGGTGCCCTTCCTTCCCATTTCACCCCTCTTACACCTATCCACCTCTCCTCTTCAGGATTAAGCCTTTAGAACTATATCCAAATCCATTCATGGCATGATTTATTTTTTGGATTACTTATCTGAAAGGAATTCTTTGGAACATCTCTCGAAACCTAGTGATTTAAACATCTTTACATCACTAAAGTTAGAGAGTTCATTCATTCAAACTCATCCTTTAAGATGAGATAATCCTTAACCCGGGCCTCCTTTTCAGGAGTAATCCCCAGTTCGAATTCTCATTAATTTGGGCATCTTACTTAGGAGTAAGCCCCAAGTCCTTATTAATTTGGGAATCCTTTTCAGGAGTAAGCCCCAAGTCCCCTAATCTGGGCATCCTCCTTAGGAGTAAGCCCCAGTCATAATTCCCTTAACCTGGGCTTCCTTTTTCAGGAGTAATACCCAGTCTCCAAATTCCCAAATATGGGAATCCTCCTCAGGAGTAATCCCCAACCATGGTTCTCTTAACCTGGGATTCCTCTTCAAGAATAAGCCCCAATCTCAAAGTCTGACAATATGGACATCCTCCTTAGGAGTAAGCCCCAAGTCCCTTAACCTGGGCCTCCTTCTCAGGAGTAAGCCTCAGTCTTAATTTTTCTTAACCAGTCTTAATTTACTTTTGATCTGGGATTCCTTCTCAGGAGTAAAACCCAATCATAAGTCCCCTCTTAACATGAGAATTTTCCTTAGTAGTAATCCCCAAGATTAGAGTATTCAATTCATCCATAAAGTACATATACCTTTATGGACCTTGTTCCTGGGTTTCTTCCCTGAAGTAAAACCCAATATTCATCTATTTTTGGGCAGTCATACATACATAAGCCCCACATAATTGAATCTTTCATGGCACAATTGTCTGGTTTCACCAATACCTCTTGTTTCTCACACCGAGCATGACTCACATGATCTTATAGTGTAAAATTAATCATGAAATCTTTCTTTGAGCCATCAATCATGCATAAAAATCATACTCCCTTACTCAAACTACATGGGTTCTGATTCCTTTTCTAAATAAAGGATACGTAGGTAGCCCATATGCGGGTATGATCCCAACTCTAAAATAATCCATTTCCTTCTGAATGACAATAAACTTCAAGTGCCCCACTGAGTGTCTTTAAAACCAGTATGGTCATCATAATGACCAAGAGACTTTTATTTATTGAAGGATACCATTGACTAAGAATCTCTAACAAATACAAATGATTATCTATTGATGAAGAACCTTGAATACATATAAAATATTTTCTAAATTTCCTACATATCAATCATTGATTTTCAGATCTAAAGGAGAGCTCATTTTATACTTGGTAATGTAATAAGGATTCACGAACATAACTTAAATCTATAAACAGAGTCCCAGAGTAGACAATAATTCCCCTAAAAAAGATGTGATGAGTCCGACCTCCCATCCTATTGACTAATGCAAATTCCTAAGCCTCATTAGTCCACAACTAATGAGTGCCTACCTTTGGAAAGTAGGTCCAAATGGATATGGAATCATTGGATGTTTCTGCTTCTACGAACAAACCCGTTAGAAACCGATTGGAATGATTGAACCTTAAATCAATGAGGTAATACCCAATTCTAGAAGAAACAAAAAATGGTGAACCCGACGTGAATCTTTAACCAAGTTAAAGTGATGTTTTACCTATTTGTTAGGCCCCTATTTAAACTCAATGAGAGGGCCAACAAAGCAATCGATAACAATGTGCTCATCCAAAAGATGTAGCAGCTGAACTTATCTTTATTAAGTTTGTTATATCAAATAGGAACTCCTTTCCAAGATCTTATACATTACAAGAATGGATTTTCGTAAGTTCACTGCTGTGGATACTTCTGCTATGAATACCTCTGTTGTGAAAACCTCCGCTGTGAATGCATTTGCTGCTACTCCTACTGGATCATCATCTGCTCTGAGGACGACATCACCTACTCAACATCTTCAACGCTGGGTATCAAATGCACTGGTTAAGGAGTACCGTCAACATGGTACCATTCCAACTCTGGAGGCTGCTTGACAAGCCGTCCAAGTAAACAACTCACCCTGGTCATATGGACAATGATGACCAATGATCAAGAAGCAGGCGGTGCTAACCACCGTCTCCAACCATTTCGGGTGGTTATCCCTGGAACGCAACAATCATTCCCTCCCATATTTTTGGGAGGTGAATTAGAAGGTCTCTCAGGGCCTTAACTCAAAGATACAGGAGTCCTTCCCGAGTGCTCCCATCAACAATCGCCGTCAGAATCGTGCGGTAGCATGCCCTCAATATGATGAGGGTGTCATCTCCAGGCGTTCAGCTCAGGTTCCTCGAACCCGAGAAGGCAAGATGAACCACCAGATGCGACAACCGGTTAACAGTGAGCAGGTTCTCATCTCTGCCGTTTTCGAAGAAGTCCACCAACCTAACTTGGTGGCAAGCAACGAGTGGGCACATACACCAGTCCGTTTTAATTCCACTGTCCAGTAGACTCGTCTGGCAGCATCACACCAAACCCGCCAGTAAATTCTGGCGGAGTATTATAGACCGGAACATACACCTGTTTATAAATCATCAGATAGTCAGCAGGCTCGTCTGACTACATGTGATGGAGCCCGCCAACCCAATGTGTTGACAACTGGTAAACAAGCACATACACCTGCTTACACTCATCAATCCTGCCAGTAGCCTCGTCTGTCAATATTAAAGGAAGTTCGTCAACCACGTTCAGCAGAGTGCAATCAACAGGCACATACACCTGCTAGTATTGATCAAGCCTACCAATAGTCTTGTTTGGTAGCATTTAGATAAGTCAGTCGGAAAGCTCTGGCGACAAACAGGAGGCAGACTCAACTCTCTGCCCCCACATTTGAGTACTATCAGGATTCACTGACAAGAAAAGGAGGACAGGAGAAGGCACATACACCTACTCCAAGCATGGAATGGACGTATATCCCCATTATGGCTGGTGAAGTCACCAAGCACATTCTGTCAATGGTGAAAGATCAGAAACAAATCCCTACTCATATTCTGGATGCCTGCCAGGATATTATAACTGCTTTAGCAGCATCTCAGGGAAAGAAACATAAATCTATCCCTACCAGTTGAGTGACACGTCAGCAATTCACTCTGGAAAAGACACACACATTTGTTCCAGTCCAAGAGGGTTGTGGGGCATACTCCCCCATATCATACGGACAACCAAGTCAGGCACATACACCTGATTTGAGCGGAGATAGTCATCCTAACCTGATCTTTTATCCTGAGCAGGCACATACACCTGCCCATAATGACCACTTTCATCAACAAGTGGTTCCTAATGTGAGTAAGAAGGCATATAAGAAGAAGACCCACCCAACACAGTCAAGAAATCAAGGGCCAATCTGTAACAAGGCCTTACTCAATGCTGGAGTTCTTGATGCAGTCAGACAATTATCTGTTACAACTCAAGATTATACTCCCTCAGTTCCCAATAGTCGGGACATTAATTCTGAAGGTCTGCATCAGATACTTCCTCATGAAGGCTTGCTTCATGACAATTCGGTTGATCTTGAAGTTTCATCTTCAGATGAGAGCCACAAGAACCCTCTGTGTGTCCAGAAGACCAAGGAGAAAAATGTTTCATCTTTTGCTGTAACCCACAATGGTGGTCCTCCCCATGATGATGAATTTAGCTGCAAAAGTCCTCTCTGTAGTAATAATTTACATTTCTTGGAAAATTCTCCAATAGAAAATGTAGTGATGAGAAATCCCTCTTATCTTTAGGAACTTGCAAATGTGAAGTCAGTCATTTTTGATGATTTACCAATAGTAGGTGAAATAATTTCTCAATCAGAAGATAGCCCAGGGTATAGGTCAGTCTCCGAACCACCCCTAAGCCATGCATATTCTAGTTTGATTAGTGAATTCTCTACCAATCTTGTTGAATCCGATGAAGCAACAAGGAATCACCAGCTTTGGTCTAATCAGGTAGAATAATCTACATTGAATGATAAAGTGGAAGTACTAAATATGAGAAAACAACTAGTGAAAGGTGAAGTGCTAGTTATGTTTTGGCCTCTGGCTGATTCTCAGTACGACATTCCAGAGATGTTGACGGAAGATGGAATTCATGATATTCGTCTCAACATATGGAAAACTCTTTGTCAGTTGAAAAAGAAAATATTATCTAATGATGAATATGAAAATCATGTCAAGATAATAGAAGGGTTACAACGCCAAATTGATTTGGCATCTCTCTCAGTTTCTCGATATCTGAAGGCTGAAAAGTAGGAGAGAGACCTTCAACGTTCATGCTTTGGCACACTAAGAAGATTTCTCCAATTAATTTTCAATGCCCCATCTGGTATTCATATCAGGGGATGGGGTGTTCATGGAGCACTACATTTCACTGTACTATCCAGTCAGAAAAGCCCACTGAAAATGGTTTCATGAAATGTTATTGCCAATGGCCGTCCACATCCAATTGTCTTTGTTTGTAATCAAAGGCTCTCTCAAGTACATGCCTCAAATAGTTCTCCTCAAAATCAGGAATACAAAGAACAAGATGTTGAATTACTCCTACATCAAGAAAACGATAATATTGAATATGCCTCTCATTTGGAGCAAGCACATCATCAAGTGACAGAAGTGTCAGAAATCATCCAATGGTCTTTTGAGTCGGGTGATAAGATTGGATGTAGGTTGATGCATCCAGCTAATTTCCAGACTAAAGTCAGCAAGATCAAGAGAGCTTTCAAGAAGGTCTCAGATGTATCATGTCAAGAACCACCCCAGCTTACCAAACTGGGGAATCTTTTAACCCAACCCTAAGAATCAAAAAATAGGATTTGAGGAGTTGATCAGGAACAACCCCAGTCTACAGAACTGGGGAATTTTTCAAATCCTCAATCTCTCCCTCAAAGAAAGTCAGTCTTCTCTCTATTATGGAAGAATCCTCAAGAGGAATGAAGAGCCAAATTATCAGGAGATTCCCTCCAAATTATGGTTCGTCAAGAAGTTCATGAGGGATCGAATCAACAAAAGGCAGTGTCTCAACAAGGAAATGGAAGAAGACAATATCATAGAAATTCCGATAGAAGGGATGCAATGCGTTATGCATTAATTAATGTCATTAATGAAATTGTTGCAGATCCACCAGATGAGGTTCACTCAGAGGGATCAAATGAGGAAGCTCCTACTCAAGAGGTTGTACGCACAGACACAAATGAAGAATGTGTACATACATGAAATCAAAGGATTGCCCAGAATCTAGGTAATCCTTTAAGTAAACCACTTCCCCCTCTCCGAAAGGGAGCCAACAAGGGGAAATGAAAGAATAAGGTTACATAACCTTCCTATGGAGAAGGTCAATCACTCTCATTAGAGCAAAGATTCGCACAACAAGAGGAAGAGATGAAGGAATTAAAGAGGTTGAATGCAGAACTACTTCAAAGTGGTCTTCCTTCTAAGCGTTCTGGAGTTAGTCAGCCAAGGGAATTTGTTGTGGCTACTAAGATGGATAAGGAATATCCTCCTCTATTAGTACACCCTCATAGGTCTAATTCTATGGGTCAAGTGCAAAAACAATTGGTGGTGCTACCATCAGTTGCAGTACCAGCAACCACATTTGTACCAGCTCCAGTCATTGCACCTATTTAGGTCCAAGCCCAACCGGATGTTTCTCAAAAGTTAATAAATACTACTGAGTCACTAACAGCTCAGTTGGAAGCTATGAAGGGAAAGCATGCTCAAATTCAACCAGAAAAGAGATCTTACCCTGAATGGGTTGATGCAATTCCTCCCCCATCAAATTTTTCAAGTACCACATTCCCAATATTTAATGGTTCGAGAGACCCAGAGCAGCACTTAACACATTTTGTTTCTCGTTGCGATTCTAAGATAGGAACCCTTCAGAAACAAGAAGCAGTTAAGCTCATGTGTTTTGTACAGTCATTATAAGGACCTGCTTTTGTCTGGTACACAAGCTTGCAATCCCAGTGAATTACTGGATGTGAGGATCTTCACCAAAAATTCCTTCATCAGTTCATCTCAACATTGCAAAAGACAACAACTTTTGATCTTACAAACTGTAAGCAAAGGGAGAATGAAAGGGTCTCAGATTTCATTGCTCACTGGAAGGGATTAACATATTCCCTAAGCTTAGCACTCCCTCAAGAGGAATTGTTTCCAATTTATGTGGCAAATTTATGTGATGAGTTGCGCACACCGCTGATCCCTGTGAAATACAAAGGAGGGTTTAGAGACTTTACTTCAATCGCTCAACAGATTGAATATTCTCTTATAAAGACTAAGGATAAAGCTTGTATAATTCCATCAGCTCCAGGAAGGAGAATGGGTAAAGCAGATACTGCTACAGTTATGCTTAAACAAGCACCTGTACCTGCTTCTACTTCAAGGCCTTCATCTTCTCGAAGGGATATGCCTCCTGAGCATCAACAATAGAGGCCGTTTCATCAAGATGATCAAAGAGATCAAAGACATAAACAATTTGAGGATTTAAAGAGAAAAATATAATCTTTCCAAAATGAAAAAGTTCCTGTTTATTTCATTTCAGTTCTGGAAAATAATTCGGTTCAATTGCCAAGGCCCAAGAGGCCGAATAAGGAAGGAGATGAAGACCATCCCAATTATTTCCCATTTCATCAGATGTTGGGGTATCCCATTCAGGAGTGTTTTTTCTTCAAGGACCTCCTGCAGAAAATGGTCGACTTGGTACAAGTCAAATTGAAAGTTTCTTCAGCTCAGGTAGTATGTGTTACTACTATAGATCCATAGGAGGAGGGTGAGTGGAAAGAAGTCAAGAACAAAAATGCACAAAAATATGATGATTGGATGGTCAGAACAAATGGTAAACTGAACTCATGCCATTTTGTGAACACAATTGAAGAAACCAATTGTGCCTTTCACCATGAATGCTGCAACAAAACTCTCTCCATCAGAGGGAAAATCCTCAAAGAAATTACATGATTCAAATAAAGAAGAAGAATCAGAAGAAGATGAGTATGTGTTAAAGCCCAAGTTGTCTTTGACTCTGGAAGATTTTATGCCATCTACTTCGAAGCCACGGTCACCGACCCACCAAATAGCATAGCCTAAATAGGTTAATCAGGAAGAGTCTTCATCAGATGAAGAGTTAATCTTCGGTTCTGTTAATATGATTCACTTAACAGATCATTATGCGAGTCACAGTTTCGATTTTGGTGAGCCCGAGTTCCCTATAGAAAACAGAGGAATCAGAGGTAGTTCCAAAGGCTCAGGATATAGGGGAAGACGTGCATCTTTCAGAGGCCACTATTCGAATTCTACCCCTGCTAGAACTGGGTATGCAACAAAAACTCATGGCAGAGCCCTTCAATGAGCTCAACAAGAACAAGCAAGTTCTTCCACACAAGGAAGATTCAGTCCTGGCACAATTATTCTGGAAGATCGGTTGGAGGTTCCATATTCTTCCTCTCATCTAGTAAATATACCTAATAGGTCTAATCTTACAAATCCAGGAGTGTTACCAACTCCTATCCCTATATAAGATGCATCAACTTCCAAAGCATCTACTTCTAAGGTACCTACGAAACTACATGTTCCTGTTAGGAAATCCAGACCTTTGGATCAAAAGTATGATGTATTGAAACACTTGTCCCAAGTACCAGCCAAGTTATCAATTTTGGATGCCTTGAATTTATCAAAGGATCTTCGGGATGCACTCATCAAGGCTTTGTCAATTCTTCAGGAGTTTGAAACTAAAATTGTTGCAGCTGAAGCCTACCATGTTGAGAATAATCCTGCAGAATGCCATGCAGTGATATCTTTCACAGATGAAGATGAAGATTATGTCGTTCATGGAAATATCGGACCTTTGTACTTATCTTGCAAGGTCAATGGTGTAGACTTCCGAAGAGTCTTCATTGATAATGGTTCAGGAGTCAACCTCATCCCCATTCATACACTTCGTCGATTGGGCCTCACAGAATCTGATTTATCTCCTTCTACTTTGATGTTTCAAGGATACGATAAAAATGAACAAGAAACACTGGGTGAGATTACACTCATAACTCAGTTTGGAGATCTTGTATCCAATTCAGATTTCATGGTTGTTGATCAAGACTCAGCCTTCAACATCTTTCTTGGTAGACCCTGGCTACATCAGCATGCGACTATACCTTCATCACACAATCAATGTATCAAATATTGTTTCGATGGTCAAATTGGGACATTGTATGGTGATAAATCCCCGTTCAAGACATGTGAATCTCAATTCATTGAGGCGGAATTCTATCACATAAAGGGAAAAGAAAAATCTGCAACAAGGGAGATTACCAAAGTTAATGCTCCATATGGTTTGGGAAAGATTCCAGTAAACTCATTTACACATGTGAGTACAGATTATGTATTGCCTATCATTCAAATTGACAGGATAGACTCAAATAAAAATACTCTTATGAAAACTTCCATAATGTCAATTACGGCAATCAAGACAGACTACATGGGAGAAATTGGTGATTCACCAAGCAATGATGAAAGCTCAAATGG
Source organism: Viscum album (assembly GCA_963277665.1). Taxonomy (NCBI): domain Eukaryota; kingdom Viridiplantae; phylum Streptophyta; class Magnoliopsida; order Santalales; family Viscaceae; genus Viscum; species Viscum album. The sequence goes on along the minus strand of OY728132.1, from coordinate 1,290,849,713 downwards.
GGATGTCTTTATTTCATCTTCTGAAATTCAGCAAGTCTATACTTTACCAATCAGGTCAGAGAAAGTTATATAAATTTCATAGGTAAACGATGATATCGATTCTCAATCCGTCATCTCCTCTTTATTACCCAAAGAATAACCTTCATCATCAATCAGGTCAGAAATGGAAGCTTCTTCTTCAATATGTTCAAATTTTAACATCTCTTCTGATCATGAAAATTCTACTTCATCGTCTACTATGAAAGTAGAAACAGAAGAAATAACACATGTTGAATAAGAATAAGAAGATCTCATGGATGATCCTCCAGCATTTGAAGAGGGTATCTCTACCACTGTGGATGAACTCAGAGAAATAAATCTAGGTACAAAAGAATATCCACGCCCCACATTAATTAGTGCGGCCATGACTCTTGAAGAGAAATAGATGTATATTTCCTTTCTAAAGAAAAATCGAGATATATTTGCTTGGAACTATATAGATATGCCAGGGCTTGATCCTGATGTTGCCACTCATCGTTTGGGTTTTCCAGAAGAACATCGAGGATTCAAACAAGCCGTTAGAAGAACACACCCAACCTATGATTCCAAAATTGAAGCTGAAGTGGATAAGATCATAAAATCTAACTTCATCAGAGAAGTTCAATATCCTAAGTGGTTGGATAATATTGTCCCAGTGAAAAATAAGAATGGGAAAATTAGAGTTTTCATTGATTTCAGAGATCTTAATCAGCATTTTCCTAAGGATGATTTTCCAGTACCAATTACAGAACTATTAATTGATACAACAACTGTCTATGAAGCACTTTACTTCATGGATGGATATTATGGATATAATAAAATCTGAATGGCTCTAGAAGATGAGGAATCTATAGCTTTAAGATCCCCTCAGGGTGTGTTTTGCTATCGAGTAATTCCATTTGTCCTGAAGAATGTAGGTGCAACATATCAGTGTGCCATGCATCGTATCTTCAAACCTTTTTTATGGAAGTTTGTTGAATGTTATGTGGATTATTTGGTGGTTAAATCCAAAAAACATTCTAATCACTTGGCCGATTTGGAAATAATATTCCACAAACTTCGGAAACATAATTTGAAGGTGAACCCCTTAAAATGTGCTTTTGGGGTAACCTCAGGAAAATTTCTCGGCTTGGTCGTACGCCATTGTGGTATCGAGGTCAATCCTGAGAAGACAAAGTCAATCCTTGGTATGTCACCTCCTCGAAATTTAAAGGAATTGAGAGGACTTCAAGGACACTTGGCCTATATTCGGCGTTTCATCGCCAATTTGGCAGGAAAAATTTTACCCTTCACCAAATTGATGAAGAAGGGAGTCACTTACAAGTGGACTGAAGAATGTAAAGAAGCATTTGATATTCTCAAGAAGTATCTCTTGAGTCCACCAGTGTTAATGACACCTGTTGAAGGAAGACCACTTATCCTCTATGTGACAGCTCTAGAGAGATCATTGTGTTCCTTTCTTGCTCAGAAGAATGATGCTGAGAATGAAAACAGCCTCTACTATCTCAGCCATACTATGATTGAAGCAAAAACCTGATATTCAAGTATTGAGAAGTGCTACCTAGCATAAATCTTTCCAGTTCAGAAGTTGAGACACAAACTGCAACATCACGAGGTCCAATTGGTATCTCGTAATAACCCGCTCAAATTCATCCTTATTCGTCCAATGCTTACAGGACGTCTGGAAAGGTGGGAAGTTATTTTGCAGCAATTTTACATTCAGTATGTGTCTCAGAAGGCAATAAAGGGTCAATCTCTGGCTGATTTCCTTGTTGAACAACCTTTAGTGGAAGACACATCTTCAGATATTGAACTCCCTGATGAGGAAGTCTTCTTTATTCAAGAAAGTCTTCAAACATGGGAAATGTACTTTGATGGTGCTTCCAGGAGTCCAATAGGGAAGAAAATGGAAAATCCTAAATTCAACAAAGTTGGGTTAGGAGTTGTACTCATTTCCCCGGAAAAGGCAGTGCTACCTTATTCCTTCTCATTGTTGGGAGGCGGTACAAATAATGAAGCAGAATACCAAGCTCTTATCGCAGGATTAGAGTTGGCACTTCAAGCACAAGTGAATCACTTAAAGGTGAAAGGTGATTCAGACCTGGTAATCAGACAATTCAATGGGGATTACACAACCAGAAAAGAAGAATTAATCTCTTTGTATGATTACGTCAAAGAGTTAAGGGTAGAGTTTCCTTCGGAACCGACATTTTCTTATGTAAAAAGATCACAAAATGCCCAAGATAATGCACTGGATAATATAGCCACAGCTCTGGAAGATCCCAATCGGGACAAGACAACCATCAGTATTTCCCACCGTCGTACAATTTCACCTTATGTTCAAGCCAGAATAGAGGAAATCAATGAAATTAGTCCCATCTCTGAACCATATGGTCATAATACAGGATGGATGATACCTATCATGGAATACCTTCAAAATGGAACACTTCCACCTGATAGAGCCGGGAAAGAACAAATCTGGCGATGTGTGGTCAATTTCACTCTTTATGATAGCCTAGATCACCAAGAGAAAATTCTCTACAAGCATGGTTTTGATGTAATTCTCTTCAGATGCATTGATGGTGAAGAGACAATGGCTGTCATGAAAGAAGTGCATCCAGGAGTCTGTGGTTCCCATCAGTCTGGACACAGACTATCAGATCAAATTCAAAGGCTTGGATACTTTTGGCCTTCAATGATACAAGATTGTGTTGATTTCACAAAGAAGTGTCATTCCTTCCAAGTACATTCCAAATTCATTCATCAACCCCCAGAGTTTCTTCATACAACTAAATACTCGTGGCCATTTTCCACATGGAGAATGGATGTAGTGGGACCTTATCCTTCGGCTACATCCAAGAAGTTGAAGTATATTCTTACTGCTACTGACTTCTTTTCCAAATGGGAAGAGGCAATACCCCTTAAAGAAGTCATTTCTAAATGCATTGTTAGCTTCATCAAGTCAACATCATTACCAGATTTGGTGTCCCTCATACCATATTGACAGACAATGGCACCAACTTCTGTTCATCCGAGGTGAGGAAGTTGTATCAAGAATACAACATCAAATCCAGTCATTCATCTCGGTATCATGCAGCAGCCAATGGCCAGATAGAATCTTTCAAAAAGACTCTATCAAATATACTGAAAAAGATGGTGGATAAAGATAAGAAGTCATGGCCTAATAAACTCTTTCATGATTTATGGGCTTATCGGACCACCACCCACACTGCAACGCAGTCAACTCTATATTCATTGGTATATGGAACAGAAGAAGTATTGCCAATTGAGGTTCAACTACCCTCGCTCAGAGTTGCCATTTGTGATCAGTCATCTACAGATGAACAATCTCAAAAGTGATTGGATGAATTATAATGGTTAGATGAAAAAAGATTATTCACCCTGCACCACTTGGAAGTCTATCAGAATCGAATAGCATGAGCTTTCAACAAAAAAGTTCATCTTCATTCATTCATTCAGGGAGAATTGGTATTAGTTCTTAGAAATCTAATGATACCAGGAAAGAAACCTCCCAAGCTTGAGCCAAAATGGGAAGGAACTTATTCAATACATAAGGTCTACTCCAATGGATCATATTATTTAATCTCAATAGATGGAGAACTCATCACTACTACAACCAATGCTAGATTTTTGAAGAAGTATTTTGTGTAACGCAAATACCCTTTATGTCCAACATGATTTTAAACTGTGATATAGTCCAGTAAGACATTAAACTGCATCACCAAGGGTCCATGCATACGACTTTAAACTATTGGAACTTACGTCCAACATGACGATAAACTGTGACATCCTAACTACATGATGCTAAACTGTACAGAAGTCCCTTACGTCTAGCAAGACATTAAACTTCATAGCCAATGGTCCATGCATATGACCTTAAACTATTCGCACTTTCGTCCAACATTATGATAAACTGTATCGTCCCTTTTTCATACAAAATGACATTAAACTGTGAAAAAATCTCTAATACGCCCAACATAACGTTAAAATGTATCCTCTTTTGTCCTTACTGCATGACATTAAACTGCACAGTCCCCCTTTTTGTCAAACATGACGTTAAAATGTATTTTCCCCATCGTCTTAGCTACAAGACTCTAAACTGTACAGCACCCTAATACATCCTACATGACGTTAAACAATATTTTTCCCCTGCTTCATGACAATAAACAGTGCAACACCAATATTCCTCACTGTAAGACTTTAAACTGCATAGTCCCTTCATATGTCCTACATGACATTAAACTGTGCATCGTTAAGATTTTTTCCACCTCTTGTTTCTCACACTGAGTATGACTCATATGATCTTAGAGAAAACTTCAACCATAACACCCTCTCTGGGCCGTTAACCATGTGTAAGTCCCAACACCACTTTTAGATCGTTTCACCAAGAACAACTTGATCACTAATTCATTCTTTAATTGAACTAAACAGACTTTGATCCTTGCCTTCTAGGCTGGGTACGTAGGCAACCTTATGAGGTTCAAGCCCAAAAATAATCTTTTCACATTGGATTACCTTTGTCCTTGCTACATGACATTAAATAGTACAACACCTTTTGTCCTGTATGACAGTAAACTAAAAAATTCTTTTTTCACTCTCACCTGATAGAGAATTATTATTTACATTGATCTCCGATCATGTTATATTTCAAAGACTACGTGCATACATGACAATACCTGAACCTTTTATCTTGGGTCAAACTATCATTGCACTAAAGTCCCCCTTTCACCCTTCATACGTATGAACCAAATCTGTATAGAGGGTATTTCAAGAACTACGTGTAGCTTGATTCCCATCTTTATGGGATATGTAGGAATGTTTGAGCATCCCTCGAATCCAGCCCCAAATCTTTGGGCCTAACCCCAAATTCCACTTTTAGTCCCCTGGCTGAAAAGTCCCTGTGAAAACACACACTGTGTATTCATTATAATGGTCCGAGTTCTATGACCCTAAACTAAGATCTCTTACACTTTCGTCCCACATGACGTTAAACTATATTTCAAGAACTACGTACGGCTTGATTCCCATCCTTATGGGATACTTAGTGAAGTCCAACATTTCAATTTGGGACCCAGCCACTACATGATTATGGTTAGCATTGATATGTGTATCTCTACATACATTGGAAAATACCAGTTTTTATGTGTCATAATCATGACCTTAAATACTTCCAAATCTTCATATCCCTTTTCTTGACTTATGGTCACAAAATGTCCAATTTCTGAGAGTTCTTTTTCCTGACTATGCAGCACGTGCCCTTAGGCGGCCTTGCATAAACAGTCTACATAACAGACTTGTCAACCAAAAGATACTATTATTTGACTATGCAGCCAATGCCCTTAGGCGGACCTGCATAATTCAACCCCCTAATGGGTTTTTTAAATAATGGTAACTTCATTATTGGAAAGAAAACCTCTTTTGTCCTTAGTTGTCTTAACGAAAATATGTAAGGATCCGCAGGAATATCCATCCTTAACATATTCACCCCATGTTCTTTTTCATGATATGAAAGTATTCAAGTCTATGGTTTATATTTCTCTTCTCTACGTTTGGGTCAGACCTTCGTAAGAGTGACATTAATCTAGTTCTTAGATGATCTTGTTTGGAAATATCTTCTCCATATTCAAGTACCTCTCTCCATACAACAAACTCTATGCTTTGGAAAATTTGAATCTCCATAAACTTCCACGGGCTTTTTAGCAGTAGAAAAGTAAATTTCTGAGAGTTCTTTTGCCTGACTATGAAGCACATGCCCTTAGGATGCCTTTCATAAGTAGTCTACATAACAGACCTGTCAGCCAAAAGATACTATTATTTGACTATTCAGCCAATGCCCTTAGGTGGCCCTGCATAATTCAACCCCCTAATAGGTTTGTTAAATAATAGTAACTTCATTCTTGGGAACTACTTATTCTAATTCCTTTTATCCCTTTTTCACATCATTCCTTAGATTAAAAATTTCTTAAGCCATAGTTTACATGTTTTCCTTCATACTTGAGTGTGGTAAAATGTTTCTAGATAAGTTGTCAAGGAATTGAGTCAATTTTAACCCATTCTGTCAAAGCTATTTCGACCTTAAACATTAGCCTTTTTTATGTCCGACGTGCATGAATTTAAACTGACCACAAAATACATGGTAACTCTGAATAAAAGTCAAGTACCATCTCACTAAAACATACATTTTCATATAATTTAGGTAATATTGAGTAATTAAGAGATTCAAAGTTTGTGTGGTTATTTATAATAATCCTAATAAAAATTAAACTATGCTTACTAGGCCCATTGGATTAGGTAAAAATATAAAGCAGGTAGCGGGAAAATCCATGCACAAATGATTGAAAATGAAAGCATTTTTCCATTTGATGCACAAGAATTAGAAGGACATCCATAGACTGGATTCTATTCTCTTTTCCAGGAATTACAAGAGTCTGTCAAAATAAGTTTTCACTTGATGTACAACATCTCGAGCTTCATCAGCAGCCACTTGAAGCTCATGTACTCGACCAACTTCACTCTTTTCAGCCTAATGGAGTGCTTTCTTGGCATCTGCGATGGCTTTAATTTCATTTTCTTGAGCTCCCTCTAGTGAATTGTTGAGTTGGTCAAGTTCCCTAGTAACAACATATAACTGTTGCTGAAGAAACATCTGCTGGATGACTTTATCTTTGATTTTATGCTTCAGCTCCTTCATCTTGGCAGCATAGTCAGCCTCATCTCGGGAAACCACAACCTAAAATTCACTGATATTGGTTGATAGCTTCACCATGGTCAGATCTTCACGACACTTTTTCTCCTGCTCCCTTCTTAAGATGACTTGCTTCACCACAGAATGGATCTTTTGATATCTAAAACTGCCAAGTCCCAGTATAACAAACAGGGATAACAGTCGCGGTATCTTTGATGACAGCTCTTCAAGAGGCACCTCAGATATGATTTTCCATATGTTTTGCCATGCCTTACATTGTGAAAATTGGGGCACCTTTTTTACTTCTGGATCCGACTCAGCATCACTATTGTAGGGGGGAATATAATCTGGGATTAATACACTTAGGGAAGTTCCCTATTATGCTCCTTCCCCCATGACCTGTGCTTCTTCACTTTCAATCCCCATTGGGGCAGAGGCTAAGGCTTCACCTCCAGATCTAGCCACTGAAATTGATGGCCCTGCATAATCAATTGAAAGCTTTGGTTAGTTTCAAATGATAACAAAAGTTAATTGGCTATCCTGCAAATTAAGTACAGCCTCAAATATTGTTATCCCTTACCCAATGGTAGATCAGTAACCTGAGAAGGATCCTCCCCATATTTCCTAGCTTTGAAAGGATTTTCAGGATGAGTTTGAGGAAGATCTACAGGGTTCAGCTCCATTTGTGCTAATGTCTCTGCAATAGTAGAGTTTTCTGTACCCCCTTCAGGCATTGGTAGTTAAGCAGCTTGCTCAGATAGAGATGCATATTTGAACCGATCATGATTAGACATGTAATAAGAAGTTATTTTTAATAGGAAGAAGGATAACACTCATGTCTATAATCTTCTAAATTACATGGTAATTTAAAATGATTTATAAAATCTTCAAAAGATGCACCAAGTTCCATCATTTCATCTAATGTCATCTCAGAATCCTGGTTAGTCTCACCAGTGGGAGCATTTTATGTGTCTTCTTGGCGACATTCATCCTGCGGTCCCTGACCTTGGACAACATCTTTAAATGAAATTGCGACATCAGTTGCAATAGCTTCCAAAAGATCTAATGCAGGGGTTGAACCTGAAGTATCACAGAATGGAATTCAGTCTATGTTTCATTCAAAATTTCATGAAGCATTATTAACTTACCAAAAGAAGGTTCTTTTATTATTGCAACAATAGCTGGAGGGATACTGGGAATAGATGCCGGATCTTCTCCAGGAGCAGCCAAGTCAGCCTGAATTTGCGATTGTTCCACAACACCCTTTGTGTTCTTTAAAGGAGGACCAGTCCTTTCCCTTAGAGAGGAAATTGAAGAATCCCCTGCAATCCCCAAAATTATGAGTAACCTTTTCATGGGTTAAGATTCATGATTATCCGAAGGACTTACCGCTACTAATGAAGCGTTTAGCTGTGGAATTCCTCCTTTGTTGCCTTTGCTTGTTTAGTTTTTTGGGAGTATCATCAGTCTCCCTTATAGGCACTTGAATTTGAGAATGGAAGGACATGTCCAACTCCTCATTCATGCCCTTCTGTCCTGGAGATATCTCACCCGATTCGCAAGCAGATTCAGCAGCAACCCCAATGGAAGTACCACCAGGGCTATATTGTGGCGAAGGAACCTCAGTAGTTCCTTTCTTTGCAAGCTGCAGGATGAAGAAAATAATTTCCTTGATTAACAAATCTTTGACTGAAGTCAAGTTGCAAAGAAAATAAGGAATGAAAACTTAGATCTTCAAGAGCCACATAATCGTGCCACCTCTCATCTCCAGAACCACCAATCCCCTTAGTGGCACCACAATCAATCATTTCCTTCACCCGCTTGGTGACAGGAATAGAATCGTCAGTGGCATATATGAGTATTTCCAGCTCTCTGATGTAGGTCCACACTTCATTGGGGTTATCCTCATAATGGATATCTGTAGAATCCACAAGATTTCCTATTCTAGGGAGTTGTAGCCCCTCGCACAAATCCATCCAAGAAGTTTCAGTACCAAAATATAAACTCTACCATGTATGGACAACTTCTGGTTGTAGATATTTAATATGTGTACTAGAAGGCTGCGAGGAAGGTCCTACAATATTCACTTTAGTTTCTTCCCAGCTCCTGAAACTACTGATAGAGAAAAAGAAAATAAGACTTGTTGCTCTATAAAGTAATGGTGATTTAATTGCCACAATGAAGTAACATACCAGGAGTTTATGGAGTGGGTCTTTTGATTCTGACTGGAGGATTATATTGGGCACGAGGCCAATTTTCCTCTTGTTGTGCCTCATCATCCCCATCTTGGGAATTCGGTGAGTCAGTCCTAGATGAGGAATCTGGCGAATCAGCTTCAGGTGGGGAAGTATCACCTTCATGAGGAAGGGTTTATTTATCTACAGTCCTCTTCCTTTTCCCCACCTGATAAACCAGGTGATTCAGCACCCCTCTAGGGTATGATGCTATCTAGTTCTCAGCATACCATGTTGTCATGTTATATGCCGCTTTTTCAACTGGTAGCTCAAACACTGCCTCAGTCTTCTCCCTAGATGTCAACAACCATAGTTTCTGGGAAACCATCGGATGTTTCTCTGACCTGATATGCACAGGGGGAGATAAAACAGTCTGCTGCAAACACTTGAATTGATGTGTGAATCTATATAGAGCATAGGCCTCACATATAATTTCTCTGTCAATTCTGGCGACCAACACACCATCTCTGCAGGCCAGTATATATGCCCTCAAATCTAGGCTGGTTGTTCTATCATCAAAAAACTTCCCGGTTGGAGGATTTTCATAAGGAAAGAAATTAAATTACTTATACATTCTCAACCTCACCTTCATGTCATAATAATTGAGAGATAGTGGAGCAATTCCAGAGAATGCCAACATTGGTGGCCTAAAAGAACTTCTGGGAATTTTTACTCCATTCTGTACATTATACATCATGAAGTGAGTGGAGATCCATCCCCATAAAACTTGGAATGGTCCCACTATTCTTAAAGGAGACTTACCCATGAAGACATGGAGTAAGATCCTGTGAATCTTTGATAATATGGGGGTATCCAACCGAACCATTTTTCCCTCAGCCAACTTTGCCTTAATAACGAAGGTTCCTGGCCTGACGCCTCCCTTCAAGTCCCTGAATGGAAGAAGATAAACGCTGATCCACAAATACAAGAAGCCCGCTATATGAGTCTTCTTTGGGATACTCTGATTCACCTCATATCCCCACTCCTCAAATTCTCCTGCCTCTAGGGTCGGCCAGAATGTGCCAGTAGCACCCCTTTTCTCTGTTTTGGGGCAAGTGGTAGGACGAGTGGGCCTCTTCTCCTTGAGCCCATTCTTCTTGGATCCCTTATCCTTCGACCCCTTTTCCTTCATCTCCTACTCATGGTTATTGATAAGAAATATATTCATCCATTCCTCTGGATGAATATCCTTTCTAGAATGAGTCAAGGAGGTCTCTGAACTCTTGATCTTGTGGAATATCTTCAATAATTCCCGAGCTAAAGCCGGAGTCTTCTCAGAATCATTCCAAGTCACCTTGGGAGGGGTGAATTCATCATACATATCACCCAAAATTGGATCCCCTGAGATCTTGTGGACATCCCACAGACTGATTTCTACTTCTCCATGATTCAGATAGAAAGAATTGGTTTCTCGGCTCCAATGGCTGAATATCTTCGGAACGAAGTTATCATGCCTGTAAACATATGTTTTCCCAGCCTAGACGACTTCATATATTGAAACCCCTTTCAAATCCATGACAAAATCTGCACAAGTTTATCGCACCCAGTATGACCACATCCAGGTTGGCTTCACACCTCCTCCAGGACAGAAATCCCAGCTCTTCTTCCAGCCTTTGGGTTGATCCTTCTGAGAATTTTTGAATATTGAGGGATAACAATGTGGTTGCAGCTCAGGCTTTTGAGGTTTTAGATCTGGCGTACAAGGGCTATGATGCATCATATGGGCCTTCTCCACTGTTCCAGTATTTAGAAATACTCCTTTATATGAGATATTTGCTGCAGCAAAGTTGGTGTAGTTATAAAACCAATAAATTGGAAGATAGTTCTTTGCTTCTGGAATGGTAACCTCTCGCAGATGACCATAGCCATAAAAAGGCAGATAAATGCTCTGGGGGAAGTCATGATGATACTTCTTCAAATACTTATCCAAATATGGGAGAGTGCTGTCGCAGATGGTATAATAATCATGGCCAATGATGCTCATCATATCATCAAGTCTCTTTCTTACCAGTTCATCAGTCGTTCCGATTCTCTTGGGAGCCATTGAATCTGCACAAAATTTGAATGAATTAACTCTTAAATGGGTTTATTTTTGATAAAATTTGTGAAGAAATTTGAAAAAGTGTCAAAGTCATTAAGGTGCGCAAGTCTCATTTTGGCGTGCAAGTATGGTTGTGTCATGAAAGTTTTTGGCACGCAGGTATCACCACACAAGTCCAAATACCTTGACAGCAGCGCGACAGTGAAGAAACAACAGAAAACAAGTAACTTGCATGACGAAGGTAACTTTCATGGAGAGAGCTCAAAAATTCAAAATCCGGTAGCTTTGCGTGAGAATGACCGCATATTTATAGGCCAGGCCTCACCCTTGTGCACCAATGCCTGTGCGTTTCAAACACTTGCATGCTTCCCTCTGCACACTCAACACTTACGCGCCACCTCTCCTTTGGTTTTCTTCTTTTACTCAGAGTCGCATCCTAATTTATTTCGGATCCAACTCTGAGGGGGAAATTTTTTTGCCACTCCTTTTTTGTCACAGAATCTAAACAAATGGAAAGGGAAATTCCTTAGCATAAATTGATTCATCCTTTGAAGAAAACATCAAAAATTGACAAAGGCATGAATAAGGTATCTTTTCCATTCGTGTTGCGCAAGTTCCCTCATAGTCGCGCAAGTACACTTGCGCGCTGCCTAATGGTCGCACAGGTGACTTGCGCGCCCTCTTTGAAATTTCTCCCAGGGTCTCTCTAAGCCTATAAATACCCCTCGTGGGCCCCCCATTTGATGAGGAAAAAAATTCCAGAACTTCACATTTGAGCTCCCGACGCCCTAGTCTCTTCTCAAAGCTTCCGAACACTTCTAAGGTAATTTCTTACCTAGAACGGAAGATATAGAGAGGGGGAGGAAGGCCTAAGTGTTGAAACGCATCAACACTTGCGCACCTGGGTGGCTAGCCCTTAAGGGAAATGTCCACACTTGCGCGCTGCCTTACCCCTTCCACATAACTTGCGCACCCCTCTTCTGGAAGTCTCTAGGGGTAGTATTTAGGGCTTGAGCCATGCCTCTACCAAGTTCTACCCTAAGGATTAGATGTCATGCAAGTACCCATGTTTCGCGTAGGTACACCTGTGCGACCAGGATTTTCACGCCCACGTAGTACTTGCACGCCCCTCTCTTTTTGGGTGCCCTTCCTACCCATTTCACCCCTCTTACACCTATCCACCTCTCCTCTTCAGGATTAAGCCTTAAGAACTCTCTCCAAATCCATTCATGGCATGATTTATTTGTTGGATTCCTTATCTGAAAGGAATTATGTGGAACATATCTCAAAACCTAGTGATTTACACATCTTTACATCACTAAAGTTAGAGAGTTCATTCATTCAACCTCATCCTTTAAGATGAGAGAATCCTTAACCTGTGACTCCTTTTCAGGAGTAAGCCCCAGTCCAAATTCTCATTAATTTGGGCATCTTCCTTAGGAGTAAGCCCCAAGTCCTCATTAATTTGGGCCTCCTTTTCAGGAGTAAGACCCAAGTCCCCTAATCTAGGCATCCTCCTTAGGAGTAATCCCCAGTCATAATTCCCTTAACCTGGGCTTCCTTTTTCAGGAGTAAGACCCAATATCCAAATTCCCAAATATGGGCATCCTCCTCAGAAGTAATCCCAAACCATGGTTCTCTTAACCTGGGATTCCTCTTCAGGAATAATCCCCAATCTCAAAGTCTACAAATATGGATATCCTTCTTAGGAGTAAGCCCCAAGTCCCTTAACCTGGGCCTCCTTCTCAGGAGTAAGCCTCAGTCTTAATTTTTCTTAACCAGTCTTAATTTACTTTTGACCTGGTCTTCCTTCTCAGGAGTAAAACCCAATCATAAGTCCCCTCCTAACTTGTGAATTTTCCTTAGGAGTAATCCCCAAGATTAGAGTATCTAATTCCTCCATAAAGTACATATACCTTTATGGATCTTGTTCCTGGGTTTCTTCCGTGAAGTAAACCCAATATTCATCTATTTTTGGGCAGTCATACATACATAATCCCCACATCATTGCATATTTCATGGCAAAATTGTCTGGTTTCCCCAATACCTCTTGTTTCTCACACCGAGCATGACTCACATGAGCTTAGAGTGTAAAAGTAATCATGAAATATTTCTTTGAGCCATCAATCATGCATAAAAATCATACTCCCTTACTCAAACTACGTGGGTTCTGATTCATTTTCTAAATAAAGGATACGTAGGTAGACCATCTGCGGGTATGATACCAACTCTGAAATAATCCATGTCCTTCTGAATGACAATAAACTTCAAGTGCTCCACTTAGTGGCTTTAAAACCAGTATGGTCATCATAATGACCAAGAGAATGTTATGTATTGAAGGATACCATTGAATAAGAATATCTAACAAATACATATGATTCTATATCGATGAAGAACCTTGAATACATATAAAAGATACCCTAAATTTCCTACATATCAATCATTGATTGTCATATCTAAAGGAGATCTCATTTTATACATGGTAATGTAATAGGGATTCATGAACATAACTTAAATCTATAAAGAGAGTCCTGGAGTAGACAATAATTCCCCTCAAAAAAGGTGTGATGAGTCCAACCTCCCATCCTCTCGACCAATGAAAATTCCTAAGACTCATTATTCCACAACTAATGGGCACCTACATTTGGAAATTAGGTCCAAATGGATATGGAATCATTGGATGTTTCTGGTTCTACGAACAAACCCGTTAGAAACTGATTGGAATTTTTGAACCTTCAATCAACGAGGTCATCCCCAATTCTAGAGGAAAAAAGTATATAAAGGTTTTGGGTCTAGGGAAACCAATCATAACAATTAGATCTCCCACAAAGTGAGAGAAGGTGAAAAGGAGAAATACCAATGATTCAGGAAAGATTATTATTATGTTTGTTACATCATGTTATTAGCTTTTTCCAGAGATATGATTAGTCAAATTAAGAGAATGGATTCTTAAAATATGAAAAATCATCTCCTTGAACTTAAAAATTATAAGGAGTGATATAAGATAAATGATAATGTCACTAAAATATACCATTACAAATCAGAAGACTTCGACTTAGCTAGTGACTATGCCTTTAAAATGATAGAGTATGTAGATGTATTAATGAATTTAGGTTTTAATATGGATAATAAATTTTCCATTAATATCATATTATCATATTTACCTTCCAAGTTCTCTATATTCATCAAGAATTATAGGATGATATACTCAGATGAGCCAATCAAGAATCTTTTGACCATGCTTTTTCAGACAGATAAGGACTAGAAGGAACTTAGTAACTCATCCATTATGGTAAACAAAATGATGAAAAAGGTTGAATATACGATGAATAAATCAAGGTCAATGATTCTTTTATAATTCCCTTAAAAGAACAAAATATTCCTATAGAGGGTGATGAATATAAAGCTATTTTATTCTCATATGGTAAGAAAGGACATTGGAAGAACTGTAATGAATGGCAGAAAAATTAATCAGTTACATCTACTTCAAGTATATTCATCATTATAAGTAATACTTATGTTTTAATTATTAGTAAATAAAATTTAATATTTTTTATAAATTTTTATTTGAATACATGAAAAAAGTATATAAATATTATAGTAAGTTTGTTATATTCTCTAAACAAGAAGAAGAAGGGTGATTCATAGATCAACATATAGAAAATAACAACTTCAATATTGTCTAATATAATCAATTTAAACTATTTTTTTTTACATATTATTACTAAAAATAATTATGAGTGTCTAATTAAACACAAAAAGATGTTGTTTCATATATGAAATGAAGGTTTTTATGCTATTTTATAGACAAATAATAGTTTGATATTTATTAATTTTGGATATTCTAAAATTTGAAATCAAAGATGTATATAAATATAAGACTTAGATTACCTTATTGTGGAAAGATAATTATGTTTCAAGTAAAACTGATAGTAGTTGAAAAGTTTATATTCAAAAGGGTGTTATATACTCTTCCGAGTTAATACATTAGGTATAATGACTAATTCACTATCAAGTTTTTGACAAATAAACCTTTAGAAATAAAGGCATGCCATAAAACTACTAGAGCAAGTTCAGAAAAATCACATGAACTATTATAAAGTCATAACTAAGAAGTAAGTTCATATAATTCATGATATTCCTCTAAGATATATTAGGAATGATGAATTAATAAATAAAAACACATGATAAAGGATATACGATCCTCTAGGATGTCCTTTCAGAGTGTATCATAACCAAGTATTCATCGATCAATAATATGTGGAATGAAATTAATCTGAAACTCATATAATTAATAGTTTGGTTTCTTCTAAGTCATGTTTCAAAAATAGAAAAACAATTACAAACCATATTCCAATCATATTTATTAATGGATATCATATTAATTTCAATATAATAATTAATCCATCAGGTACTTCTTTAAGTGTTTGGTGAGCACCATTTTGAAAATTGGCTTTAGCTAGAAATGATCATCAAACAAAACAATAAACACATATTAGTTAATTATTCTATATACACTAAGGATATTAATATCTCTAATTAGTCTCGATTGAAAATATTTTATAGGGAAGCACTTCTCAATTTGATATAGTGGGGTAGGCTATACTTCGATGAATTCTAGGCCCCAAATGTATATAAGTTGGCATAAGAACATACACTTAAGCTCAATGAGAGGAGTTTTTCCAAGAGACACATACCGTGTAGGAATATAAAACCAATAGGAAGTTTTATATTCACCAAGAACAATTAAATACTATTTAATTATAATAATTAATCATATAAAGAAGAAATTGATTAAAACTAACTAATATTGAAAATCATGTATTCAGTAATGGAATACATGTACCAAAATTCAAGGGCAATATTTGTTTGGATGTTTTAGAACTTGATACTACTATTGAGTATTTAAGAGAAAATATATATATATGGTATAATTTGGTACCAATAAAGGATGATTAATTATTTAAAGGATGTCTAAGACACAGTCCATGAAAAAACCTTCACTTCAATCAACATGCTAAAATCCATTTGAATTCTACTTCTCTTAGCAACATTCTATGATCATTTTATTAGAAAATTGGATGTAAAGGCTAGTTTCCTTAATGTTGATCTTATGGAACATGTTTATATGACATAACTGAAAGGTTTTGTGACATCAATGAATGCTGATATGATATGAAAAATGAACATATCCATTTATAGATAAAAGTAAACATAATGATCATAAAATAGATGTTTAAAATGAGAGAGTTCCATGTGTCTAAAAAGGGTTATTGGGAGTACTAATAGAGGGTCACACACTTAATGTATCCTTCAATATCAATGAAATAATTTTATAATTTTAAATAATAATAATAATTTTTATTCTACAAACCGATGAATAACATTTATTCCAAACTTACTTATCAAAATTTTTGAGTCACAATATTTATGTTTGAGTTTAATATCAAAATAAATATTTTCACAAAACCATGAATATAATATTTATTTATTTATCGAATGAATAATATTTATTATTTAAGGTTTGGTAAATTCCAGGGAAGGTGGATGAGCCGAGTCATTTGTCTGATAAAATAAATGATATACTACATATTTTTTAAATAAATATTAATTTATTTATTGATATTTATGTTATCTATGAGACATGAATGCATAAAAGAAATAATACTAATATTATTATTATCATACATGGGGATTACTAAGGAGTAAGAGATTGGATAAGAAACTTTTTTCAATTACCAATCTGGTAACCCTATCTCTACATATATCTTATTATATCATTTATATTGATGTACATTAATTATTTGTTGTGTACAAAAATTTCTTCTCAAGAGAATTATATTTTCTCCTCAAGAGAATTATATCCAAGAAGAAATTCTCTAGGGATTTCTATCAAGATCCATAGAATCTCTTCCACCACCACCCACTTTCTCAAGAATGAATTTATCTTTAAATATAAAAGGATTGTGTTGAAATCTAAGGGGAGCGATGCAAGATGATTGGTAATACCGTGCTAGAAACCAGAGTTTTATCAGTGATGTTTTGAGAACAAAAGGAGCATGTGTTGATCACTGGAAGATGAATTCTACTTCAGATCCTCTTGATGCGATGATGGTAAAACCAAATAGAGGTTTGATCAATCAACACATACATTGAATAAAGTACTCAAACACATGGTAATTTCTTATTATGAAATTAATTATAATCTTAAAATTAAAGATCATATATCCATATCTAGGATTATTTAATTATGATTCTTCATATATAATCACGAGACATGTCATTCTATGTCATGTTATTATGGTTTAATCATCAGATTCAATGAAAAACCATCATTGACAATGAACTCGATCAACTTATGCGTCACTCGGAAACTTTAAATGGTATCAGAGTTGTAATGTTTAAATTTATAATTATTTACTAATCATTGATTGATTCACACATTTTTTGTTAGTTTTTCATTTATTAGTTATTAATTTTTTAATCTTAAAGTCAAGATATATTATTCATTCATGTTCATATGAATGAGAATAAGTTAAGAACAGATGAATAACATATGAAGAACCAATCTGAAGGTGTTAAGGATTCTGGCTGGATAACATAGAACTACACAAAATATAGCCTAAAAGTATACATAGTGTATTCAAGTTCTTTACATGAGGAAGAGTCTTGAATTAATTAGTACACATTGTGTGAAGAAAATGGAACATGATATCATTACATGCCTTATGTTGATCTTGCCAAAGTAGAACATAGTTTTTCGGACTACATGATGTTTATCCAATATACATGTCATATAGTACACACAATTTCACAATGAAATTCATGGAAACCACATGGTTAAATATGCGTCACATTTTTATTACACGATACATATGGATTGAAAATAATGAAACATGGGGGTTACATGACATTTAGTTGGAATACATGCCTTGTATCTGATAAATGTTTGCGATGAAATACACATTAAGTCCCTAGGTGTGTATAATGAATATAAAATGAGTGATATGCATGATGTGTGGATGGTGTGTACACACCATGAACTTGTTACCCATTTATACAGAGATGAAAAATTAATTAGTTAAACTATTAAATATAATTAACATATCTTCGCATGTCATTAAAAGAAAATACACATCGCGTGATAGGTTTTATAAAATATTAAATTCTGAATTAATTTACACATAAAATCCATCACTATACACCGTGTATGGTCCTTACATGATGTGTACTCTGCATGCATTAAAAGTGGTACACACCACATATTTAAACACATGTCTATATTTCATTTATCGATAGTACACACCATGTAATTATGTGACCTACCAAGTATTCTACATATAGTGTGAGTTCATAGTTCATTACAAAGACCCTTCCATGTTATTTAGATGGATACATGCCATGTTTCCTTCATTTCCATGCCATGCACTTAAATAAATTTAAATAAAATCAATTTATTTTATTTTTTTAAAATTATATTGAAGAAAAATCTCTAGGACTATTTTGATATATATTAAGATAAATTTATTAATATATTAAAAAGATGATTAGTTTTTTTGGGCAATTTATCATAAGAAATAACTATTGAAATAAATAATTATTTATTAAATGAACATTCATTGAATTTGTATAAATGATAATGATATTGAAAACCCAATGCATGTTTTCAAATTATTTTAATTTAATTGCATGATTTTTTTATTATTAAATTGAAATAATGGTCTTCATGTCACCCCCTTTATTATCTAGGACCTGTTTGTCCATGATTTATTTTATTCAAACCCCTTAACCATTCTAATGGTTCCCCTCATATGAGTGTGAGTAAACATATGTGAAGGAAAACTCTCTAAGGAGATGAGAGACTTCAAGACCTGATTTGAGGTAAAATAAACCCAAAATATACAATGGTCGATGGTGGAATGCTGCAACTTGAGAAAAGAATGAATCAAGTAGTTTATTTAATTTAGGTGATAGGTTGATTTATTGTCTTATTAACAAATAAAACATTATAAATCTTTTGATCAAGTCATTTTATTTATTTTATTTTTAAATAAGTTAATGGTAAATTTTAGGGATTCTTTATCATGATCATGTAAATTAATGAATTAACCTGCTTACAGGATGAAATTCAAATAACTTGGATTATATATAAATTTATTTAATTAAAACATAGGAAATTAATTATGTAAAATCCATATAATATTTACAAGAATTTTTTAAACATAATAATAAAAATCCCTCACTAACATATTAAGTCAGAAAAGTCTCCCATTACTTAAATTATGAATGTAACCAAAGTTCAAAGTGTTTTTTCTAAAAAAAATTAGAGTGATTTAAATTATCAAAGAGTTTTAACTAATGTTTTGGGTCAAATTAATTGAGTAGAAATTAAGGATTGAGTTTGAAAATAAGATTTTTTTTAATATAGATACAAGTGTTAAGGAAATCCATATCATAATTTCAGGATTGGGGAGTCCACTCAAAGGATCAAGGAGTTGAAAAATAGTAGTTGGAAAGAACATCTACCTAAATACCTTCAAATAAGCTATGAATCCAAAGTTAGGGTAGTGGGAAGGGAAATATAGATCCTTTCCACTATAAATTCCATAAAAAAGACATTATGAGTCCAATGCTAAGGGATATTGAGACTTAAAAAAGTAGTGGCTAATTAATAATAAAATTAAATTATTTTTTCTCACACATTTTGGCAATAAAAATAAAGTACTAATATCCTTATTTAACCATTTTATAAAAATGAAATGTGAAACCATGGAAATACTATGATCATTCGTCGACTCAGGTAAATTTCTCAATGAAATAAATTTTCCTGATTGGTATAGTTATTTAACCACAAAATTTCTACATGAAAATTTGTTTCCTATGTTTTGGAATCCCTTATACCTAGTAAAACCTCCCACTAAGTGAGCTAAGGTGAAAAAGAATCCTAGTATAGACTCCTAAAAGTTTCTTTTTATATCCATTGCATCATACTATCAAATATATTTGGAGATCTGTTGATTCAACATAAGGATATGTATGCTTAAAACATGAAAACTCATCTACCTGAACTTGAAAAGGAGGTGAAACTTATGATAATTGGGAATTTCACCGCACTATACTATAGTAAACTACAAGACTTCAACTAAGCAAGTGACCATGCCTTCAAAATGATGGAGTATGTTGATCATTTAGAGAATTGATGTTTTCATATGGATAATAAATTGTCCATAACTCACATATTACCATCCTTACCTTCCAAGTTATCCATATTCATCAATAATCACTTAATAAACTACTCAGATGAGTTGATCAATAATATTTTGACTATGATTCATCAGAAGGATAAGGATTATAAGGAACTAGGTTCTTCATCCTTTAGGGTGAAAAAAATGAAAGACAAGGTTGAAAATCTCATAAATGAATCAAGGTCAATTGTTCATTTACAACATCCTTCAATGAAACAATAGATTCATGGAGAGAGTAATGACCAAGAGGATATTTTATTCTCATGTAGTAAGAAATAAATTTTAATAACTATAATGAATTGAAGAAGTAATTAGTTAAATCCATTTTTGGTATATTTTTCATTATAAGTAATACTTATATTTGACTTATTGGAAAAAGATACAACACGTTTTCTATATGCATATTTGAATACAAGGACCGAGAAAGTATAGAAAGTTTATGAGAAGTAAAATCCATTCTCTAAATGATTTGAATAAGTGTAGTTTCTGTATCAATATAAAGAAGTGCATAACAAAAATATATACCCAAAGATTAAAGTTAAACTATTTTTTAGTATTTATTTTTTTTCTCAGTGTATAATTAGACACAAATAGATGTTGTTTCTTATATGGAATAAATTTTTTTATGGCATTTCATAGTCAACTAAAAGTTTAAGAATTCTCAAATCTTAGATATTGTAAAATTATAAATCAAAGATGAATATAAATATAATACCTACATCATTATAGAAAGATATTTAATTTTCAAGTAAAATTGATAGTAGTTTAAAAGTTTTTATCTAGAAGGGTGTTCTATTCTCTTTTGAGCTAATACACTAGGTATACAAACTAATTTACTATCATGTTTTTTTTAAAAGAAACTTTTGAAATAAAGTCACTCCACAAAGGTACTAGAGTTAGTTCAGAAAAATTGCTTTTATTATTCTAAAGAAGCATATAAGAGGTATGTTCATATACTTCATGAGATTACTTTAAGAGATTTTAATAATTATTAATGAATAAATAAATACACTTGGTAAATGATACAAGATTTTATGGGCTATATTTTCAGAGTGTATCATAACCAAGTATTAATTGATCATTAATATATGGAGTGAAGGTAATACCAAAGTCACATTACCTTCTAATGGTAGTAGAAAGGGACCGATGAAATGTATTATATTTATTGAAAATATTTTAATAATTTCTTATAAGACATGTTTTGATTGTAGTAAAACAATTACTTATAATGTTATAATTACATTGACTAATGGATATCATATTAATTGAAATATAATAATTAATCCGCTAGGTACAATTTCTAGAGTTTGATGAGAACCATTTGTTAAAACTAACCTTAATTATAAAAGAACATCAAATAAAACATAAAGTGCATCTCATTTAATTATACTATATAAAATAATAATATTAACATCTCTTATTAGTCCAGATCGACTATATTTTAGAAGGAATCTCTTTTTATTTTGAGTTAGTGAGATAAGTCTACACTTTGATGAATTCTAGGATCCAGATTAAAATGAGTTGGTATAGGAACATACACATCACTAATATTAGTGGGAAGAGTTGTTTCAAAAGACACATATAGTGAACAAATATAAAACCAATAGGTTATTTTATATTCTCCAAGATTGGTGAAATTTTATTAAATATGAATAATGGATCCTATAAGGAAGAAATAAATGAAAATTTATCAATACTTAAAGTTGTGTATTCAGTAATGGGATCCATGTACCAAAATTTAGGGGCACTATATTCTGGATGTTTCTAGACTTTATACTGCTAGCGAGTATTTAATAGAAAAAATATATCGATGGTAAAATTTTGTATAAAAAAATAATGATTAATTATTAAAAATATTTCTAATATATATTATATGAAGAAACATTTAATTTAATCATGATACTAAAATACATTTTAATTATAATTGTCATAAAAACATTCTATGATAATTTTATAGGATGGTTAGATGTAAGTGCTAGTTTATTTAATGGGGATACTATGGAACATGTCTATATTACATAACTAAAAGAATTGGCGACACCAATGAATTCCAATAAGATATAAAAAATGCACATATACATTTATGGGTATAACAAAGCATAATAATCTTAAAATAGTCATTTTAAATGAGGCTGTACCTTGTCTATACAAATGGTTTGTGGGAGCACTACTATTTTCTAGGATAGATATGTTGATAATATATGAAAACATATAGAAGTCTTACCAGATTTTTAATACAAAAGAAATAAATTTCTCCAAGAATGTCTTAAAATGACTACCAAGTTATAGGAAACAAAATCTACATATTTGGTTCTATGAGGTTTATTAATCTAGTAATAATAGATATGTTAACCATGTATTTAAAATACATAATGGAATAGAATCATAAGGGTTTTGTGTGTTGCTGATGGGCCCATAAGGGGCTCCTCCACGACACTAGGGTTTCCTTGTCTCCGCCTTTTCGTCCTCGATCGACTGCGACTCCATTCGTCGGTTCTTGGTGAGTTTGTGGAATGCTTCTCCTACTCTGGTGTGGATGAGGCTCAATTTCATATTCCAACGATGGTGAAGGATAGGGATTTTCTGGTTTCGAGGATTTGAGGACTCTGGCGGCATCGTGGGTTGTAGCCAACAACGGGCTTATGCGGCGTCGAAGCCTCACGATCTTAGATGGGATCAGCTTCCTTAGCTACGTGGTGAAGTCTGTGGTCGAGATCCGGTTTTCTATGGTATGAGGGTGCGACCTTGTGTCCCATCTGTGTGCTTGGGTGGATCTGCGGGCTCCTTGAGCATTGGCGGCGACGGGCTGTGGTTCGGTGTTTTTGCGGCGGTCTTCTTCCTTCTTGAATCTATGCTGTGGTGGTGATGGTTTCTTTTATGTTTTGTGCTTGGTTCTAGTTTCCCTCCTCGTTATGTTCTTTCAGTTTTTTATGTGGGGTTCTTGGCGTTGGAGTTGACATCGATGGTGATGACAAGGGTGAAGCGACGACAGTTTCTTTGATTCGGTTTGTGATGGTTGAAGATGATTTTGGTGTCTGTGAAGATATTATTTTTGCGGGTATAGATGCAGCAGTTCCGATGATGAGGTGGACGGTATCTGACGGGAGTTTCTTGATGGCGTAGTCAATGATGATGGGTTGTTTGGTGCATCAGGGTCTGAGGCCCGAGACGATGGTGTGTTGATTCCGACAGCTCACGCGGCCCGAGGCTTTGGCGTGCCTCTTTTCATTTGAATTTTGAATTTGTTTTATCTCGACATGCTTTTGAATTTGTTTAATTCTGTCCAGTGGTTTTGTGGTGTTTGAATCGGTTATCTGAAATTGTGCGGTTCCCACTTGGCCATAAAGTGGTTTTGAAAAATACAAAAACAAAGATTTGTAGGAATAATTTAAAGTTGATTTTTTCCTTAGTCATATGGCACGAAATCTCTCCATGATAACATGTGGGCATATGAAGAGATTATGAATGGAATTTTACATGCTTATGTGTTAGGAGTTTATATAATATTCCATGATGTTTGATATTCTATATTACTTATGAATGTTATATAAAGTTAAAATATCAAACAAAACTAGTGGAAATACTCATACTTGTAGTTAGGACTATCCAAAAGTACATGAAAAGTTGAACCGAATGAGTTCCTATTAAATGGAGAAATAAGAATAAGGGGACATAAAACTAGTTTTTATTTATATAATTTTGATCTAAGATATCAATTAGGCTCTGGTAATATGAAATATAGACTTTTTACAACCTATAATTTTCATAACTATAATGACCGAGTACATAAAAACTTTTGATGCAACTTAAGAAGCGGTTTAGAAATGATTTTTTCAATTTTAGGTTATGCCAAAATAATATGAGTATTATCATTTTATGATAAACTTTGACTATGGTATTATCTATGATGTAAAACTTATGATAAGACAACAAAATTTATACTTGATTATATTACTACTTGATTTATTATCTCAATGTAGTGAGGTTATAGTAAGAAAATTTGTGACAAAGAAATTTTGGAAGACCAAACACAACCATGAAAACATGGTAGTCCCAAGAGATATATAAATACTGAGTATAATCATTTTAGACATGTGAGAACTGACCAGTTGTTACTAGTTGACTCTATTCCAAGTGAGATTATGTTGGAGTTAGTTCCCTATAACCTATTTTTTTTTAATTTTTGACTAAATATATATTCATAGAATTTAATATTTATGAATAAATTATTAAATATTGATTTTTCTTCTATGAAACTTCAATGTGATAATTTCCTAAAAATTAATTTCATTAAAAAGGTTATAAAATTTCCCCTCTATGATGAGAACCTTGGAGTGATATCAAAATATTATTAAACTATATATCCTATAGGATTATGATATTATTTTATGAGTCACATATGATTCGTACTGTTAAGTTAGAGTGCTCATAAGTGGATGATATTTAATCTCATAAATTTTACACTTGGTAATCTACAAAATGATAGATTACAAGGATATAAATACCCCTAGTAAGAAGTAAAAATGTTTACATGTCATCAAATATTCCTATTTGTGAGCTTGTATAATGATTCTTAGACTTTATTATTATTATTAATTAAAATCATGAGTCACCTACTTAGATTATTTATTTTAAACCATGTAGACATATGTTCATGGTGAAGTTGGGTATGTTGGGAACATCATGAATGATACGTTATTAATGAATAAGTTGAGTAATTTTTTTTCATTTCTATCATTATGGTAGTTGATATATTGACCCATTAATTAGAATGAAACTATTTAAGTAAATTACATAGACATAGTGTATTGATAGCTTGGTTTTAAATAGTCAAATAAAGACATATCTAGCATATAGGTTAATGTAATGAGTGTGAAATATACTTTATGAGATATTAAGACAAATATATTATATTACATAATGAGGGTTTTAGGTGGTTCTCAACATTGTTACATTAACGTTTTCCTCTATGACCACCTTTACATATTTCTAGATGCTGATATTGGAATTTAAGAAAATCTTCCTAATTCTATTTAGGAAGAATTCTAGAGGGTCACACACTTAATGTAATCTTAAATCTTAGATAATTTTTTATATATTAACAATCAGGATACATGTTAACCTCTATACTAATGAATAATATTTATTCACGATTTACTGCTTGAAATTATTAAATCACCATATTTATATTTCAGTTAAATATTAAAATAAATTAATATCCCACACCTGTTCATTTTCATGTGACATAATAGATTGTAAAACACATAAAAAATAACATTTGTTTATTAAAACTTATTGTAAGTTAAAATGTAGGAAGATAAAGTAATAGAGAAGTAAATATTATTAAAAAAATGATACCAAAAGAATTGAGTTTTTATTAAAAATAAAATGGAAAGATAATAAGTGGACCTTTATAGTTTAGGGTAACATTAAAATATATCATATGATAGTTAGTCAGTCATTTTAATCTTCCTATTTCATTTTTCATCTATCTCGAGTGAAGTAGTTTGGAATCTCCTCTAATGTTGAGGTGGATGCGTTGAAATCACTTATGAATTCTTCTATTTTAGTAAATCATTCATGATAAAAATAATTTTATAAATTTATTAGTAAAGAAAACTTTATGTAACTTATAAGTGAAAATACATATAGTAAAAAAATATTAATAAAATAGTAAAATGTTTATAAATATGAAAGTAAATTTATTTAATATGATTAATATTATAAGGTAATTATCATTTATCTATTATAAAAAATTAAGAAAACGAAATGAAATATATTATAAATGCAGAGATGTGATTACTTAAGATTCATAAAGTAAACAAAACTAAAAAATTTAGATGTTTTTAAAATTGTTTATTAATATATATATTTTTTTGAAAATTAAAGAATATGGAAGCACATACATGATATATAATGTAATTCCTTAAACTAAACTCTTATGAATAAAATTATTATTATGGAAGACTCATTGGAGAAAAAATTAATTATAGTCTCTAGTATGTTATGCTAAGTTACTGTAATAAAATTCATACAATTTTAGTTGTAGTCAGTGAAGTGCATTCATGTTTTTATATAAATATCCATACATATGTAGATATAATACCTGAAATGAAATCATGTAACTGTAAAATATCCATATAGGCATTGATGCAATCACATAATTATTATGAAAATTGTAATTATATAACTTCATATAATTTATGCATCCATTATACATACCATTAGAGTAAAATAGTAAAAAAAATTCATAATTATTTGCATTTAATTTCAATGTCAAATAGGTATAGAACATAAATATGGGAATAATTTATATAGTTAATTTTATATGTATAGTTTTCTGTTATTTGAATAAAAACATGAAAACCTTTTTCATTTAATTTTAATTACTTAGATCAATTAACTTGAGGCCTGTATAATTAACTATTCCCAACAACTAAGGCCTTTCCACTATCATGTCTGGGGAAATTATATATAAGGAAAATGATAATTTCCAAGAATTTATAGGGAGTAATAAAGACGATGATGTGTAAAAAATTATACTTAATTTCTTAGTTGTTGAAAAAATGTTTTCAAAAATATAAACATGAGATAATTTAAATAGAAAATCCAAAATTCTATTCAGTAAACCTTCTGTGCATACTATAAATTATTGTATAAGATAATTTTTTTATACAGTTGTAATATCCTAGTTTTTTCTAATCCCTTTGTGTGTTTTGGGTGTTGGAGGTGCTCGAGAGGAAGATGAAAGGGTGTAAGTGGAGTTTGTGATGAAATTTAGCTGAGGACCCATGGTACAATGTGGAGCCTTGGGTTGGCTTATAGGGGTTGATGTTGTAGTGTGTTCATGGACTCTGACAACCTGTGATTTTATATCTTTTAAAATTAATAATATGATTGATAACTTATGTTATATGAAACAACCAAAATAAAGTACTCATGACATTTTAAATAATAATTATTAAAAAAAATAAAAAAACCTTATAAGATAGTAATCCATTTAAAAAATACTTACCTTTAAAGGGTAAGTAATTAATATTACATAATGATAAAATGATTATTTTCAATAAAAGAAACATTATTTATATTTTTTGATTTTGTATAAAAATATAAATCTAAAAATTTCATAATTTTAAGTTAATAAAATTAACTTTATTTTTGAATCCATCATATCAAAATTATCTTAGTATATTATTTTTATATTTTTCTAAAATAATTGATTTTTAAGTGAATAGTGAAAAACATCATTTTTTCTAATACTGTATCTTTTATAACATTATCATAAATTATTACTTAAAAAACTTATAATTTTTTATTAAACCAGAAATATATTTAAGGAGTGAAATTATTCATTTAAAAATACAATGTTTTATTTATAAATCTCATGTTTAATGTTTTGGAATATTAAGTAATATTTTACTCTAAAAAACTATTTTTATTCAGTTATATTAAAAATTATTTTTCATCACTTGTAGAAACTAAATCTAAAAATTTTTATCTCGTATTTCAAATCAAAATTTTCATGTTATTTAATAAGGTCAATTTCATTTTTAGATATTAAAAATAAGATTACTAGGATTAAAGTTATTTGCCGCAATAATGGTAAAACTATTATTTTCAAGAATTGTTTTATAACATTGTGTAATTTTTATCTAATAAAATAAACTAATACCTTATAAGAAATATTAATATAATATTATTTTTAAATTTATATACAATTATAGTATCACCCACTTAATTTGTAATTAATTTTATATAAGATTAAGAATACTTAATGGTGAAAAAGAAGTTTTTCAACAAAATAGTATTCTATATATTAAATGTTTTTATTTAAAAGTTAATTTTATATTATTTTTAAATTGAATAAGATTATATTAGTCTTAAATTTAGTTTTATCACATCCAAATTTGTTATGATTTCTTATCTTATATTTTTAGTAAAACATAAATTACTTAGTAAAAAACTAGCTACCATGGTAAAAATCAAAATGGTAAAGTGTAAAAATATAATGGTAATTGAATCAAATTTTTTTTAAAACATATTTATAAATTCATGGTTGGAGATTTATCAACTAAATATTACCAAAAAATCTTTTATTTGTCACTTTTTGAGTCATTTACCCTTAAACATAGTCATTCCATTATTGAAAAATAATGGGTGTTCACAAAAGTGTCATTTTATTCACTTATAAAAGGGGATCAATTATACTCTACAAAATTTAAACATTCCCTTTTAAATTTATTTCTAAAACTTCTAAATTTTAATTTCATATAATTCCATTTCATCACTTAAATATCTTGGTCACCATAAGTTATCCTAGACCATTCATTTTCAAGGAGTCTTTCAAGATAATATTCAATGTCCAAAAGTGAGTATTACTTAACCCTTATCCCTTTACTCTTAATATTTTTTTCCAAAACTATCCTAACCATAATAATATAATGAGACTATTATAATTTTTATACTTAAGTGTTGTTATATTAATGGAATAACCATTATTTATTCCTTGACATCCACTTATTAATATAAATTAACATCGATCATGCATTTGTGAGGACTACCATCGCCACAAAACAACGTAGTCTATTATTCACTATCACCTATATCCATGAGTTATAAGTATGGAATTAAAGAATAAATTTGGAATATATAATATAATTATGATAATTAATAGAAAAATAATAATCCACCTCTATCCCCTCTCATTCATTGGGAAATGAAAACATTAACCATTGTGGACTACCACCTATAAGAAGTAATGTATTTCATTTTTTCATCTAGTTTCTTTATTATTTATTAAAATATCTTTAAATATGATTCAAAAACTTAATAATATCTAAATAATATCATTATTCTTATGTAATAATGATATTATGAAAAAAACCACTGTCATAACCATAATCATATATTAATTATGGAATGTTCATGTTTGGATTGGTCTAACCACCTACTTGAAAATTGTTATAAAAAAATATCATGGATGAATAAGAGAACTTAAATATTATTATTATTATAATTTAATAAGAAAATAATGATTTAATCATGGTTATGTAAAGGTTATACTTCACGAACCCCTCCCTTCAAAGGTACTCTTCTTGGATCGACAGTGAAAGAAGAGAGATAGTGGCCCTCATGAGTCCCCCCTAAGTAGGCCCAACATTTGTGACTATAATTAAGGGTATAAAAAGACTCACACATATGGGAGAAATTGACATCAATAATAGTTATAATATTGAGATATAGAATGAATAACTACCAAGAAACTTTATCATACAATATAAAAAGATAAACTAAACCATCCCACAATGCACGAACAATGTTAATAAATACAAATAAAAGTCTCCAAATAAAACTAAAGAAAATATTATGGAAATAATTCAATAAAAGATATAATTCCTAAGATAGTAATGTTCATCTTGGACCCTAAAATATTCTTGAAATCTAGAAAAATAGTTTATATGTACACAAGGTAAGCATAACATGTAAACTTAGTAGGATCATACCCAAGGTATATCATGAAAAAGTGAAAAGAACATACTATTGCCCCAGTGAAAATACATCATAACTAACCAGAACCTATATAGTTCAACCAGTTCCCCTAAGCCTCATGAAGCCTCTCTCACTAAATAATGTGTAACAAAATAGCCCAAGTTAATAAAACACATCCCCCAAATTGGTCTGCCACAAGGTGAGCATCAACAAACAACCAAACTAGTATCATGCATAACTGAAGAATAACCAAATTATATGAAGCCCTTCCATTTACCCACCAAACTGTTCCTCTGTAGAGATGTCAACATACAAGTGAAGTTGGGTCACTACAGGAAGCCCTTCAATTTACCCATGTCCTAAAAATCCACATTTACAAATTTCCAAAGGAAAAAATAGGGTGTGATCTCAAATACTTGTAGGATTTCAACAAAGAATATATAAAGTAATTAATATCATGAAAATGTTAGTTCTATCTTAAAACAAATCCAGTTTATAAATAATTTTCATATGAGAAAACCATTTTGTAAAAATACCATGGTTTTTATAAATGAATTTCAATATTCTCATATTCAATTAAATTGAAAATTATATAAGAAAAATAGGTAATCATAAACAAAACCATATATGGATATACCATAAGATAAACATTTGAGCAATCAACCGTGAAATATACCATCATGTGATAAAACCCAGAATAAATGAAAAATAATTTTTTTTGGATCTATACTAAGGGAATAAGTACTAGTAATAAAATAATCCCAAAATAGGAAAAATTTGTAACTAATTTATATCAAGTCCTTCCATAGTCTCTTGATATCACAAAATCTATAGTGGTGTTACACACACTAAAGTAACATGTATATTTTACTAAAAAATCCAATGTTCCCAATAAGATATGATTTTTAAAAAAAAATTTAGAACCTTAATAAAATTTTATAAATCATTTTAATATTGAATAATTACTACTTCTATGCTTGAAAATCTATTTTATAATCCAAACCATTTTTAAATTAGATCTCTTTCAAAACATGTATATCAAAGGGAAAATCATCTATGATATCAAACCCAACCTTTACATAATAAAAACCAAGGAATTGAATGAAAACATCAGGATATTCAAGAATTATAAGATTTTTATAGAAACATATACCTCAAGAATGAAGATGAAGTGACAAGGATTGACTTCCCAAGATCGGGGTCAAATATAAATAAGAAGGGCTTTAAAGATCTCTATGAGAAACCTAAATTTCAAGAGAGAAGAATGGAATAAGTGTATGTTCAGAGGGTGTACAAATATTTATATCTAGAATTTAAAATATAGCACCATGAAACAAACTCTTAGAACATTCCATATCCCCCTACATTACAAAACCGAATTCCCCCACCATGGTGCATGACGATCTATCTGAACGAGACACCATAACGTAAGGATTGGGACCATGCTGCAACTCTTCATTTTAAACCATTTTCAATATCCAAGACCCTTATCACACCATAGATCCTAGTTAATAGTGAATAATTTATTCTAAAACCTAACACTTCACACCAAAAGGGTGTCCAAATTAAAATAACTGACCAAAAATATCCCTCAACCCCTTATGTTGTAGCCTCCTACTCCATGCTTCAGGGATCACCAAGATTGAGGGGATACACTTTATTCCCTAATCCATGATGAAGCCATTTATGAAATTTAAGTATCACCAGCATTACTCCATCTAGGTCTCTATGTTTTAACCTACTAGACCACCCTGCATACAACACCACTACACCATATCATATACCTTCTATGGTGTATTTGTCTGATGGAATCTAGATAAATTCCAAAAAACTCAATATCACCCCAAAACATATGGGACTCACACTACCAACTATAAAATGTTAAAAAAGAGAATACAGAAACATGGAGGGTGTCATAATTCTTCCCACTATAAAATATTTTCATCCCTATAAAGTGCTTAAGACACTATACTTACAAAAAAAGAAGGCTTCTGCTGCCTCACCAATAATTCCTACTCCTATTTCTCTTGGATATCCCATATGCACTGATAAAGTACATGGAAAAAAGGAATCATTTTACCATTTAGTACCTTATTTTTTATATCCATAATTTGAATGGGTTCCTCAACCACATTTTTTTTATGATCAAGATCAAAATCCTCCAATTCAAACACATGGAAAGGGTCTGGTTAATACCCCATCAACTGGGAAACATGAAAAATTTCATGAATAGATTCCATGTGAGATGGAAATTCTAAGAGATAATACACCTTTATAATTTTTAAATGATATAAAAGGGGATAATTTACCTCAATTCCAACTTACCTTGCCTAAACAACCAACGGTTTTCCAAGCTAGGTGAAAGGTGAAACCCTGATAAAAACCCAATCACATACCTCATACTCTAATAGCTGATGAAGATAGTCCACATATGTTTTATGATGACTTTGTGCTATGAAAATTATCTTTTGAATCAACTTCACCTTTTCCATTATCATCTGAAAAAGGCTTGGTCCAACCAAAGATTACTCTACCAACTCTTCTCAGTATAAGGGAGATCTACATGACCATCCATACAACCCTTCAAAGGGTGATAACTTAATAAAATATTTATAATTATTATTATAGGTGAATTTGACAAGAGGAATATAAGTTTACTAGGAACCAAAAAAGTCAAGCACACATGGTTGGAGAATATACTCAAGAACTTGAATAGCTCTCTCCATATTTCCATCCATCTACAGATGATATATTGTGATCATATTTAATTGGGAACATATATCCTCTTGAAAACCTCTCCAAAACCAGGATGTGAACCTTGAGTCCCTATCAAATACAATAGTAGAGTGAAACCCATGAAGGTTCACAACCTCCCAGACATACAAGTCCCTGAGCTATTCCAACTTTATCATATCCTTGATAGGGAGGAAATAAAATGATTTCACAAGTCAATAAATGATCACCCAAATCACATCTCTGCTACTAGGATTTTGAGGTTGACCAATGACAAAGTCCATGGAAATATCATTCCACTTACATACTAGAATTTCCAAAGATTTAAAGATACTAGAAAGTCTCTAGTTCTCCACCTTAATCCTATAAAAAGTCAAGCATGATGAAATGAAATCTGTAATCAACCACCTCATCCCAAGACACCAATATTGATGTTTTAAATCATGATAAATCTTGGTAGTCCTAGGGTGAATGGACCAACAATAAAAATTCCCACTATCTATCAATTCCTATCTCAGAGGCATCAAAATGAATAAACTGATAAAAAAACAAAAAGCACCAACGGGTAACTGAGACCAATCACCTAAGGTCTCCCCACCATTTAGGATTTTACTAAATCACTAAAAATCGGGGTTTATAACCTGCTTAATTTTTACCCAGTCATCAAAAAATAATTGTATATTCCCTGAAGCTAGTAACACCTACCCAATAACCTCTGCCATTCCCAAGATCAACTTAATGAAAAAACCCATCATAGACTACTCCTCCACTGATTCATTTATGGAATGATTCAAAAAAATTATGTTTAATGTATCAGTGACCACACTACCTTTCCCAAGAGTGTAAGAAATATCAAAATCAAAATTCCAAAGATACTCAACCCGATGTCTCTATCATAAGTTTTGAACCCTCTGAGTGAAATTATATCTCAGGATATTATGATTAGAATTCAACTTAAACTTCTCCCCATTGATATAGTGATACCAATTTTTGAGTTCATGGATAACTGATACTAACTAAAGATCTTGGGTAGGGTAGTTCTTCTCATAAGGGAATAACTGTTGAGAGACATAGGCCACCACCCACCTTAATTGAATCAAGACACAACCCAATATCATACCCAAAGAATCATAGAAAACATTATAACCTGATATTAATTCTAAAAGAATCAAAACTAGAGCTGAATTCAATCCTATATTCAGTTTCTTAATAGATCTCTATCATTTTTCATTACACTCACAATTCACACCCTTAGGGGTCAAATCTTTCAACAGAGATATGAGATTCAAAAATTCTTAAAAAACCAAATTTAATAACCATCTAATCCCAAAAATCTCAGGATCTTAAACAAATTTTAGGGATGATCTCAAGAAAATACCACTTTGATCTTTTTAGGATCCATTGATATCACCCTCGTAGATATGAAAATCCTTAGAAACTTCACTTCTTGGACCCAAAAATCACATTTAGATATCTTACCATACATATGATAATCTATCAAGGTTATAAATATAATATACAAATGATCCATGTGTTCCTCCTATGAATTTGAGTATGCCAAAATATCATCCATGAACATAATGAAAAAAGATTGTAAGAAATGATGAAAGATCTAGTTCATCAACACAATAAATACTGTATGAGAGTTAATGAGAACAAATGGTATAACCAAAAACTAAATATTCCCATACCAGATCCTAAATGTTTCCTTAGGTATATCCACTCACCATACTCTCAACTGGCGATACTCTGGCCAAAGGTCAATCTTTGAAAACCAACAGGCCCCTCTCATTTGATCAAATAGATCATCGATCCTAGGTAAGGGATACATGTTTTTAACGGTCTACCAATTAAACTTTTGATAATCAATGAAAATTTAGAGGCAACCATATACCTTCTTAGAAAATAGGATAGGTGAATCCTAAGGTGACACAATAGAATGAATAAATCCTTTATCCTCAAGATCTTCAAGCTGGTCTTTAAGTTCCACCAAATCAGTAGGTACCATTCGATAAGATGACCTAAAAGTGTGTATCATAATAGGGATAAGGTCAATGGTAAAATTAACCTCTATCTGTGGTGGTAAACTAAATTAATCATCCAGAAAGACCTTGGGGGTATACACACACCACTTTAGAAAGTATACACCCTAAACAAGGTCCAATTACATCATGTAACATCTCTGAAAACTGGCATGATATCACCCCATCGGATAGAACAACATGACCCACTCTTCAAGATGTAGAATCCCACTCACCCTAAAAGACATTAGGGTACCCATCGAGATATATAAACTATAATTTACAATGATAACAATCGATATGGGCTTTAACATTGGTCATCCAATCCATACCAATAATCTAGTTGAAGATACCAATATCAAGGACTAATAAATACCATACCACTTCGAAGTGGGATATCATCACCCAAAACACAAGGCATTTGCGTTGTAATAGTGAGTTCCCTAGACCCAACTTGAATATCACTATTGATTACCATATAGCATATATAGTAAGGTATACATGCTGTATTATTACCACTATAGTGTATACTTTTCTACATCTACTATTGAAATGGTAATGTCTATAGATTCATTATCTTATCAAAATGTTATATAATATCACAGGATAAAATGAGAACCTTGAGATACTATGAAATTAATCTTAAGAAAAGGTCCTATGGTATAAATACATCATAATAACTGGACATGTAAGCATTGAGAATTTTTCTCATGATGTTTTACTATCAGGTGATGGAGGCTCATAACATTGAGACTTCTTCTCATGAAGTTTACACTTTGTGATCTCTAGAAATGAGATCATGAGGACATACCTACCAATAAGAACACCACATGTTTTGGGTGTCATTAGTTGTTCCTATCTATGAAGATGTGTATTGGTCTCCTAACTTGATATCATTATCAATGTGTTCTATTTGAACATGTACTGTGATGGAAGGAAAAAATCATGATAATGAAATCGTGGTGAGGTAGCTTGTATTGGGTGCGTCATTAGTGGTATGGAATTGGTTGAATGATCTAGGTGAGATTTTTTACTTTCGAGTTGAGGAAGTAATATATCTCGGGTCTAGTTGATCAAAATGGTAGTACCTTTATAAATCATTGGCCAAGGTATTTAGAAGGTAAATCTATCCAGTTATATCAACAAACAATAAAGCAAGAAAGGACGATGAAACATGTGTTCATCTTGCTTTATGTGATATCTAAATAAAAAGATATTAGATTACACAATGTATGTTCTTAGGTTGGTTGTCATTGATATGACTATTCCTTATCTCTTTAGGGGCCTTGATGTGTTTCTAGAATCCACTCTTGGTCCGTGTATACTATTCAATACTATCGATATAAGGTTCTAGAGGGTCAAACACAATAGCGTATTCTACAATCTACCCTATTATGGTGAATATGTATATCAGACATGGTGGGCCCCACCACAGGTTCAGAGTATTGTCCATGTTATCAATCACTGATAAATAAATAAATTCATTATTATTCAAGTAAAGAAAAATTGGGTTGAATTTATTTATTAAATGGATTCACAAGATATTTAGTGAATACGAGAAATAATATTATTCAAACGAATATTATTTTAAAATTTCGGGTTCATTTTATATTAGCGGGAATGAAGAGTCAAGTTAAATGACTCGGTTTTATCATGTAATATATTTAATATATATTATAGGTTTGTGATAAAATATAAATAATATTCATGTTGTAGTTTAGTTCATCATAATTATTATTTATTGCTTATTTAGTGGGTGTTGATTTTATGGGAGTCGGGAAGCCCAATCCGGGTATATCGTACACCCACTATATAAGGCTAGAGAAATTCTCATTACATGGGATTATTCATTCATCGAGAATGAAATATTCCCTCTCCTCATGCTTTCTAGATAGAGAGAGTCTATCTCCGGATGATCAATCCAAGTCACATTTGACAGATCAAAGGGACATGATCGAGGTGTTCAGTGTGAAATCAAAGACATCATTAGATCACTGCACTAAAACCCATAATTGATGATCAACGCTTTGGAAGATTCTTGGAGTGTGTAGGGATGATCTAGATGGATTCATATTCATTTCCTTTTTGAAATGATCACTGGAAACGTACTGCAGTTGAACACGCTGCCGAATCGAACAAGGTACATGTTATTTTTTATTTCTTTGCTCTATTTAATTTATGTAGATACTCAGACCATACCGTGGCTCTAATTTCTAGTGATTACAATTTCTATCTTCTTGGTGATAAAAAATTTTAATACCCCAACCCACTGTCTTCTCCTACACACCTCGATACCTATAATTAGTATTAGAGTGATCACATAAATTATCTAATCCATGAAAAATTTAAGTTACATTGAAATTAAGTATATGGTCTTAAAATAGTCCCAATGGATCCAACCATGCGTTGAACTGATTTCAAATGACCATGTTATGGCCATCTATATTTTTTTTGGGATTGAAAATGGTTGTTTAATAGGTATTAAAATTTTAAATAATTAGTTTTGTTTTCCGATAAACTCATGCGTACCAGATGACCATGGCCATAACAGTTTTTATCTAGTTGTGTAATAAATTACATAGAATATGTGAATTATTTTTATTATAATAGTTATTATTTCACTAAGCCTAATTTCATAGGATTAAGAAAGTTTTTAATGGTAGAAAATAAAAATATAAAAGGATGGGGTTGTTGGAAAAATTCAATATGATAAAGTAAAAAAAAATGATGGCCAGCTTGAACCAAAATGGAACCAAACAAAAAAATCGTGTCTTCCATAAGAAGCCAAATTTGGCCCTCCATATTAGTCATGAGCCATAGTCACACATAATTCTCCGAGTAGCCTATGGCCCACCTTGTCTAGATCCCATACCCAACCATTCCCCTCCTCGGTGAGATCCTCCAGCGATGCCACATCATTCGACTGTGGACCACCTAGTTTCCTCACACCCCTTCTATTTGTAGAACTATGCCAGATCAGTACCCCACCTCCCCTTCGCCACACCACGAGGTTTCTAATGATTCTCCATAGCCTAGTCAAACTATGATCCACTCGGGATTCCTCATCAACGATGGCCATAATCACCTCCTCCCTTGATGGGACCGACCAATGGTGCATCTCTATTTGGTGACATCTTGAGGAGCACTAGAAAGGTACAATCTCTCTATGCTATTGGGATGTCGACTCTTACCGTTGCGATCTGGGATGACCTAGAGAAATCCCTATAGCTAGATTCCTACACCATCACCAAGATTTGGCAGTACCTCCCTCCTTCAGATGAACACCCCAACTCTTTCCGAGCATTGGCTGCCCTGTCTCTCAAGACTGTGGGCTCTCCCCCATCCCCATGCAGTGCCATCGTCGACCAAACTCCTTTGGTCTATAGTGAACCACTTTCACAGGTCATGTGTTGGATGGCTCAGATATGGCCACCCCAAGTCATTCCAGCATGTGAGAACCACTACCGTAGCTGGATAGCTGATCTTTGGGTCGCCGCCGACCAAGCCGTGGCCAGGTCTGGCCTCTAGGTAACCCTTTTGTCCCTTACAGATTTCTTTTGGACTAATGTACACTGAAATAGACCCTAGTGGGTTTGGCCATCCTAAAATAGGTTCGGGTAGACCGTCCTGGCCTTGAATGGCCCTACATGGGCTTTTTACGGCCTAAAACTGGTCTGTGTAGGTTTAGCGCAACCCGCATTGGTCCTGAGTGGGGTTTTGAAGCACTGGTAGTTTTTAAAAAATCAAAATTAATGAAAATTAATTTTGGTTTAATATATAATTTTATTACCTAATATTTTTTTTAAAAAAAATAGGTATTATATTAAATTAATTAATTAATTTAATTTTAGGAATTAATATTAAATTAATTATAGGACCAAATATAATTAATTTATTTAAAGTTAATTAATTCATTTAATTTAATTAAAATACCCTCATAATTTAATTTATTGCAATATAGTTTTTTTATCACAATTTAATTATTTTACCTGCTGATTAGTCTTGAGCACAAACCTTTTCATTTATGGTTTATTTAATTAATTATTTAACTACGTGTAATGACTACAAACAATTAATTATTTTTTTGATGATCTGCGCATCATCTTATTTTTGATAAAACTGTTTAAGGGCTTGCGTATCCATCATTATTTGTATGCACATTTCACTCTTGGGTTCCCCTCTCCCGCATGCAAGTAATCTCGTACCTTTGATGAAGATGATCTATGATGTGGGCCCCATCAAGATGAGGCAGTAATCCATGATGAGGATGCTTAAGATACATTCGACACCAAGTCGAGGTAAAATACAGATAAGTGGTGGACGCACTGGATATGGGATGAGCTGCATTGTGATTCAAACTATGAATCCGGTATGTTACCACTAGGTCTTGGTTATTCCATTAAGTTTAAATGGATCAAATAGTTTTATATGCTCAAGACCAGTCATGTAGTTGATTTCCTTTATGTATTTATTTATTATTTTATGCATTTTATAATAGTTGTAAAATACATAAAATAATAGACAATAAAATGTATAAAGAAGCTATAAATGTTTATCTATTAATGTTCAGTTATGTGAATAACAAAATATTATAGAAAAGATTAATAGAAATGGATTACATTCATTGATAAAAATAATAAACACTGTCAAAGAAATATTAAGTCACAAACGCCTTCTGTCGTTTGAATTTGAACACAACTAGGTGTTCAGGGTGCCTAGTCATCAAGTTGAGGGTTCCTCTTATAACTGGGGAGTTTATATGAGAATGATGGTTTGACATAACTGAATTTTGTAGTAAAGATTATCCATAGCTAACTTTCTATCACTTTAGAGGTGAAGCATTGAGGGAATCAAGGTTACGATCCCGATAAGCTGAGACTTCACTCAACAGATCAAGGAGCCATGAGTTAATGTGGTTGGACATTAAAAATCCTTCCTTGAACTCCCTAAGTAAATTCGTAGCCATATCTTGTAGACTATGAGGCAAGGTTCAATCACTACTTCACATATTCCCTTTAACAATGCGCAAATAAGCTTTTAACAACATTAACAAAGTGCTGTTAATCGCAGTGCTGATAGGAGGCCCCCTTTATCAGCACTAAAAAAATGACGATAAAGGGGGGCCTTTATCCACACTAGAAAAAGCACTGATAAAGGACCCCCTTTATCATCACTTTTTAGCACTGATAAATTCCATCTTTATCAGCACTAAAAATAGTGCTCATAAAGTCCTACCTGGCTATAATGTGCTGTTAATATAACAACACACCTAGCAAAAACATGTAATTTCAAATAATGATATATAAAACCTATAATTCCAAAAAATGATATATACATTTAACTGACATCATGAATACAAAAATTTCCACCCATGGTATATATAAAAAACCCTACTATTTACATTTCAGAAAACTTTTTATATAATTACATTTACAATTATCCAACAAACATTTTAAAACATTAATATTTCATCTTTTGACACCCATGACCCCCTTTAAGAAATGTATACCCATGGTATCATTTTCCAAACAAATTATCTCAACACAAGAAAAATATTCTACCTATATAAGAAAGAAAATATTATCTTATTAATACTATAAAGAAATAAATTAAACATTAATATGAAAGAATACATTAATAAAATGTCAATCTTTAATAAAAAAGACACATTTGTAGTTATACCAGTCACACTGTGCATCCTATTGAGGTGAGATTGATTCTTCCACATAAAAAATGAGTGGTGGGTCATTGTCCTAAAATATCAAAACAATCCGAATGTGTTTTCTTAGTTGTGAGTATGTCACTTATTATTTTACTAATATTAATGTCAATTCTAAATAATGACACATTTGGTGTTATAATGGTCACACCATGCATCAGATTGAGGTGATTCTAATTCCTACCTATCAAAAATTACTGATGGATCATTTTTATTAAATTATCAAAACAATCCGAATGCATTTTCACAGTTTTCAGTATGTGAGTTATGATTTTTTACTAAAATGTCATTTCAAACTAAAAACACACATTATGAGTCATACCAATCGCATCGTGCATCAGTTTGATATGATACTACTTCATGCATATCACAAATGACTTATTAATCATTGTCTTAAATTATCAAGACAATCGGAGCACGTTTTCTTGGTTTTTAATGAGTGAAATTTTTTGAACTAAAATGTCAATTTTAAACTAATAATGAACACTTTTAGTCATATCGATCACACCATGCATCAAATTTAGGTGTGTTTGATTCATACATAACAGAAATTAATCATGGATCATTTTCATAAAGTATCAAAACAATCAAAAAACATTTTCTCGTTTTTTGGTATGTCACTTGTTCTTTTTTACTTAAATTAATGCCAATTTTAAATAAAAAGACACACTTGGATTCATACCTATCACACCTTGAATCATATTGATGTGTATTTGAATCCAACACATAAAAAAGGACCCATGAATCATTTTCTTAAAGTGTCAGAATAATTCAAATGAGTTTTCTTGGTTTTCATTATGAAACTTGTTCTTTTTACTTAAATTAATGTCAATTTTAAATAAAAAAGACACACTTGAAGTCATACCGGTCACACCATACATCATGGTGAGGTGTGGTTGACTACCACATGTCACAAATGACTCATGGATCATTTTCTTAAAATATCAAAATAATATGAAATCATTTTCTCAGTTTTCAGTATGTCACTTGTTGTTTTTACTTAAATTAATGTCAATTTTAAATAAAAAGACACACTTCAATTCATATCAGTCAAACCATGTATTTTATTGAGGTGATGATGATTCCTACACACAAAAAATTACTTATAGATCACTTTCCTAAAGTATTAAAATAATTTGAATGCGTTTTCTCAGTTTTTAGTATTCTAGTTGGGTTTTTTTACGAAAATGTCATTTCAAATGAGAACCACGCATTATGAGTTATACCAGTCACATCGTGTGGTGTGTTTAAGTAAGACCACACATGTCACAAATGAATTATGAATATATTTACTAAATTATCAATACAACTAGAGTGTGTTTTATTGGTTTTCAGTGAGTGACACATTTTGAACTAAAATATCAATTTTAAAGTGATAACAAAAAATTTTAGTCATACCGGTCACACTGTGTGTTGGTTTGATGTGGGGTTTATTCCTACAAATCAGAAATGACTCATGGATCATTGTTATAAAGTATAAAAATAGTATGAATGTGATTTATCTGTTTTCAGTATGTCACTAGTTATTTTTACATAAATTAATATGATTTTTAAATAAAAAGACACAGTTGGAGTCATACCAGTCAAAACATACGTCATATTGAGGTGAGGTTGACTTATACATGTCAAAAATGACTCATGGATCGTTCTACTAAAATATCAAAACAATCTGAATTCATTTTCTTGGTTTTCATTATGTCACTTTTTCTTTTTTACTTAAATTAATGTAAATTTTAAATAAAATAACACACTTTGAGTCATACCAGTCACACTGTGCATCGTATTGAGGTTAAGTTGACTCCTACACATAAAAAATGTCTCATGGATATATCAAAACAATCTGAATTCAATTTCTCAGTTTTCAGAATGTTGATTTTTTGTTTTTATATAAATTAATGTCAATTTTAAATAAAAAGAGACACTTTGAGTTATACTAGCCACACTGTGCATTATATTAAGGTTCAGTTGATTACTACACTTCAAAAGTGACTTATAGATAATTTTACTAATGTATAAAAACAATCTGAATGTGTTTGGTCAGTTTTTAGTAAGCAATTTT
Organism: Viscum album; assembly: GCA_963277665.1. Taxonomy (NCBI): domain Eukaryota; kingdom Viridiplantae; phylum Streptophyta; class Magnoliopsida; order Santalales; family Viscaceae; genus Viscum; species Viscum album. The sequence goes on along the minus strand of OY728132.1, from coordinate 1,290,807,448 downwards.
TGTTTTTTTACTAAAATGTATTTTTAAACTGGAAACATGTATTTTGAGTCATACTGATCACATCATGGAACAGTTTTGTGCGAGACTGCTTCACACACATCAAAAATGACTTATGAATATTTTTCAGAAATTATGAATACAATTAGAGCATGTTTTCTTGGTTTTTAATGAATGAAATGTTTTGAACTAAAATGCAAATTTTAAACTGATAACATACACTTTTAATCATACTGGTAACATCATGTGTTAGATTGAGGTGTTTTTGATTCCTATACATCAAAAAATGAATCATTAATCATTTTACTAAAGTATAAAAACAATATGAATTCGTTTTCTTGGTTTTCAATATGTTACTTGATCTTTTTGATAAATTTAATGTCAATTTAATATAAAAATACACACTTAAAGTCATACCGACTACACCATACATCATATTGAGGTGCGGTTGATTCTTATACATTAAAAATGACTTATGAATTGTTTTATTAAAGTATCAAAACAATATGAATGAATTTTCTCAGTTTTTAGTATGTCACTTGTTCTTTTTATTAAAAGTAATGCCAATTTTAAATAAAAAGAGACACTTTGAGTGATACCAGTCACTTGTTATTTTTTCTTAGTTTTGAGTAGGTCAATTTCTCTGATACTAACTATATTGACCCATAAATTTCATACATAGATGTCACATCTTAGTAGATTAATATTCCTTACACAACATAATGATCCATACTAGAACAGTTTAGGTCTACTACTTTTGTAAACATGGAAACATAAAGTACTAATTCATAAGAGTCTCTCATTAATTTATTATTTACTAGAAACCTTCTTAAACATTTCATTTCTAAAACCATTCTTCTAAGGATATGAACCATAATAAAGGGTGATCATAGATGCTCAATAAGTGTAAAAAGGGATATATTAATGATCATATAAAGATAACATGAGTATAAAGATTTTAGAAGGTGACATTAACATTAGAAATTCATACCCTACATATCATAGATCATAATCATGAGTCATGGACAAAACATGGAAGTTTAGAAGAAATGAATCTTAAAGAATCAAAGAATATTATAAACTAAAAGCATACACTTCAAGTCACACCAAGAACATTGTGTATCAAATTAGAGTGAGACTAATAGAGCCATGGTTGATCACTACACTGTTTAGGAAAATAAGTTAATTAAACATAAATATAAAACAATACACTACTTATATGGAAGTCACATCATCATGCTATTTGTGTACATTATTCCATCAAGTATACTACACATTCATTTCTGAGAACACCTATATCATCTTCTGAATATGAGGATTTTCTACAGTCATAGTAGTACTGTAAAAATATAAATACAAAAAGGATTAATAAATATTTTAAATGAAATAGTAAGTATCTTTGAAAATACCTATTCAGGAATGCTAGTTTGTTCATGGAATATGATCTCTCTCATAAATTTACAAACATAATAACCACAATCATTTCTATTGGTTTGTTTCGGACACTTAGAAGCATTGAGTAGAATAATTAATTTGTTTTGATATGTGAATGGATAGTGAAATCTTATTATATATACCCTAATACTTGTCCAGTCGTATAACTTTTCTTGGTCCTTATGCTTATCCCCTATCCCCATTCTTTTTTATGATATCAATGCACCACCCTATCATAACATAATCCTAATTAAAAGATAATATAAATTATATAAATTGATTTTTATTTTTAAAATGTTGGATGTAATGTATTAAAAATTGAAAAACACCATCATGTGTGGACATTTTATTGGATATCCATGCATTGAATCTAGAAAATAAATCTTTAGAGTATTCAAATTTACCACAATGAGCATCCAATATTGGCTAAAAAAACAAAAAGAAATATGTTATGAAAGAAATGAAAATATATTTGATATGATTAAATTGTAGAGTTTTCTCCCTACATTGTTGGTATTAAATAGATTCTTTCATCCACAAAATTTCTTTCAAATTATTTGAACAAACCTTCCACTATTTCATCCTTTTTTTGGTATCTATTTTTGGTTGTTCTATAGAGGTGATGTGAGGACGAATGAGTCCAAATTTTTTTTCATGGGAAAATCCCTTCAATTGATTTTCATATATACGTCTTCCAAAAATATGAAATGTATTTAGTCATAATTAACATATTATATTAGCTTTTGGAAAATCAAATCATGAAAAAATACCTCATTTATACATTTACAATGGAGCCACCTAGATATTCATATTCAAGGATTTAACTTAAATTCTCAACACTAATGAAGTATTGAACTTACTCTTCATATATATTTTTATTATAATAAAAAATGAAACTACTACCATATTTTAACTTTGTATCAACATGAAACTTCAAAGTTAATAAATGTGGATATAGAATGAGCGGGGTAATGGTTGTTTTTATAGATTTTTCAATCATTTGGTCAATCCTTTAGATGGTTTTGAGTCAGTATTTCATTTCATTACATTCTATTTTTCCATATGTAATAACATTCATCGGTTCAGACCTTTTTCATTAATTGTTATAGGTTTATATTGAAAAATAATTTGGAAAAGAATACCACATTGTTGAAATGTTTTTTTTACAAGATGTGATGTCCATGTGATGAATGTTTCAATAGTTTTTTCAATCATATGAATATCTTCCTCATTAATTTAAACTGGTAGCTCAGTGCTTGACTCATGGACTATGATAATTAATACTCTCACATGACCTATTAAAAGTGTTATTTTGTGTAGAATGTCATTTTGGATATTGAAAACTGTATCCCTTGCAACAAGGTGATGGGTTGGTGTTGACAGATATAGATCATAGTCATTATCACCCTATAGAATATCAGTACAGGAAAGTTATCAGTGTCTATCTGATTCACATTTTATATAATTTTTTATTAGAACATTGATTACCCTAGATAAGACATCTCTTTTAGGGGAATGTCTTTCCTCATAGATGGTGGGGGGTGGGGTGTGATCTCCATGTAGTGTTTGTTATGGAGTTGTTTCTTCTCTTTGACCCCCCATAAAAGTTACCATAATCTCTCTCTACCATCGGAATTATTTTTCAAGGGTATATATTCTTTCTTTTGTCTATTTAATTTCTTCACTTTGATCCTCTTATTTTTTTCTCAAAAATATGTTTGGGGTGTCACCCAAAAATCCACACCTATGACACGACAATATTGTTCTGGATACTTCAAGACCAACGATAGTATGTTTTCATCTCATATAGGTTTTGTAGATTCCTGTGACTATGTCAGATATAAAATATAGGAAAATACGTGATCATTGTTATATAATAACTATTTAAAGAAAAACCAATTTTTTATTATGTAATACTTACACATGTTTCCCACACATTTTTATGTGTTTTCATCTATTATTATCATGTATTTATTTACACATGCCTCTTTCCATAGCACATGGTGTGGGATGGAAGTGAATTTAGATTTGGAGTCATAAATCTTTATATAAATGGAGTAATATAATTATAGTGTTGTTTCAAGTCATATAAAAGTATTATGGTATATTTAAAATACATAACATTTTATTTCAAGTGAATCATACCACATTCTTGATTTATGTTAGAGGTATGTTATTTTTGTTTCTCGTTTCTTATTTCTAGCACTCAGTTGTTGTTTTATAAATAAAAAATTGTCAATCAAAGTGATGAATACATGTATCATCAAACAACTTATTTCAATAAACAATGTACCTAAAAGGACACATCCGCATAACAATCAGTAAACACATCCCATACTTATTGGGTTATCAGGTGTGTATAGATAAGCGATGAGTGCAGTTTTATTTTCCCTTCAGTATCATTAAGATGATGTCTAGTTATAATTGTGAAAAATTCTATGTGAATTCTTCCATTAAGCATTAATACATATTTTTTTGGGATTCATCCACTATAAATTCACTCTATAATGGATTATTAAGAGTAAGTCAATATTTCATTATTTTATTTTTTAGTAAAATAAATAAATGATATCATAATTTTTCCATAATAACTAGTGTAGAAAACATTATTTACATCACCATTTTTTACGTCGGTTATATATAACCAGCGTGATAATCTGAGAAACATGGTTTTTTACGTTGGTTATAAAATAAATGATGTAAAAAATGCAGTGAGTAAATTTTTAACATCGGTTATTTTAATAACCGACGTTAAAAATCGCGCACGTTCATTTTTTACGTCGGTTATAAATTAACTGATGTTAAAAACCAAAGCACGGTGTTTTTTACATCGGTTATTTGATAACCAACATAAAAAATGAGGTATCTAGGAATTTTTTACGTCAGTTATAAAATAACCGACGTAAAAAAAGTGGATTTTGAGGACTTTTTGACGTCGATTATTTGATAACCGACGTAACAAAACAACCCATAGAAGTTTTGACGTCGGTTATAAAATAAATGACGTAAAAAACTGTGATTTTTGATGTATTTTTTACGTTGGTTATTCTATAACCAACGTAAAAAACCAACACGCGGATTTTTTTACGTCGCTTATACAATAACCGACGTAAAAAAATCCATATATGATGCATTTATAATGTCAGTTATTATAATAACTGTCGTTATAAATGTAATAAAAATAGTTTATAACGTCGGTTATTAAATAACTGATGTTATAAAACATTTAAAAAATTAACACGCCCAGTGGATTGTCATTTACAATTTTTCAATCGACAGTCTGACGACTCGTCTCTCTCGTGCGGTAAACCCTAATCGACTCATCGATCTCGTTGCATTAAACTCGTTTTTCCATCATCATTTATCATCTTTACTCTCCTTGGATCTATCATCTCAACTCGCAACACTCAGGTAAGTCTCTCACGACTTTATTTCGTTCGTTTTTTTCCAGATAGTCTATATTTAAATTTTTCGATTTTTTTTGTTTAAACTAGGTAAGATTCTTCGATTTCGAACCCTCTTACCTTGTTTTTCCATCATCATCTTATTTATTATCCCCAGATCTATTAGATAAACTCGCAATATTCTCGTAAGCCTCACCTACTTCTATTTAGTTTGTTTTTTTTCGGGAATGCCCGACATTGATGGTAATTTTTGTTGTCATTGACAACCAATTATCTCATTAACCTATATTACTGCAATTTATATGTAAACCATTGTGATACACCCATTCTGTGTAATAGTGTGATTTATTTTATAAGTATATATATGGGTTTTCATGGTGGAATGTTTGTTTTGGATCCTTGGTTGTTTCTATTTTGGGTATCACTTTTTGTTGTTCCATAATCTATTTACGTCGCTCATTTTCGTGGACTATTATATGTATTCATATGCTATTAAAATCCAATTCATTGCACAATAGAGCATTTTAGACTAGTAGGAGATACAATTCATGGTTCTCATTTTGAATAATGGAATGATACCAAAACTAGTAGCTTGAGGTTAAAATCTCTAGATATGCCAAAACTAGTAGCTTGAGGTTAAAATACCATGGTTTTGGGGGGCTGTCAAGAGGGTTGGTGTCTATCCAGGGGGTTGGGAGCTCTCCAGGGTGTCCATGGAGGTGGGGGGGGGGGAGTCCAGGGGCGTGTGTTGGGGGGGGGGGGGTCCAAGGGGGTGGGTGTAACACCCCGAGCTTCCACGATACGCTTCTCATTCAATAATGCAATAGCTTGCATTGTACGCAAGTTCGAGTTCTAACACACCGCAACTAATCAAAATAGCCGTTATGAATAGTAATAACCACTTTTTAAAATTATAGAAATTTTATATTTCAAAATGGACTTCATTTTTGTATTCGTAATATCGAAATTAGCCTATGTTGAATTTTTGGTATTTTTCTGAGAACTTCTAATTTTTTATGAATAGTGAAAAATACATAAAAACAACTTTTTTAATCAAAATAATTTATACAGATAAATTATACTATTTAGTGGTTTTAAGGTATAATTAGAAAATATCTTTACCATTTTATCCAATGGTGGTCATTAGAATTAATTTAACATTGAAATTGGACATAAACAATTGCCAAACTTTTGATATAAATTGTTTCTTAAAAACACGCTATTTGTTGTAACAGCGGGAATTAATTATGAAATTAATTAATACAACTTATATGTTTGGAATTTTGTAAAATAGACATCATTTTTGAATTCGGAATATCAATTATAGCTTAGGGTGAAATTTTGGCCTTATTCTGAAAAACTTCAATTTTTGATGAATAGTGAAACCACTAAGTGGTAGTTAAATAACTGATTTTTCGTTTAAATGAAATATTACAACTTCTGTGATTTGATTTTCAAAAATCCGACATACATGGTTGTCATTAAGAAGTAAAATGTGGTTCAATGAGATCAAAATAATTTTTTGGTGAATAGTAACTTTTAAGTTCTTAATCGCGATTAGTGGTAATTAGTGTAGTTTAAGGTATAAATAATACATTAATAATATGAAATGACCTAGACACATGTCCCAACCTCATTGGTTGAGTCATGGCCGACCAAGACAAGCCATGGCCTAACTTGGGGACCCCATGGATCCACTTTTGTTGGGAAATAACATAAATTACTTTTTATTTAATGTTAAAGTGAAAATGACACTAACATAAATTGTTCTACTAAAACAATTTTTAATTGGGGTTATACAAGTCCAAATTTTGATTATAAATAGTCATTGGAAAGCTAAAAAGATTTCCTACATCATAGTATTTGTTTTATAATTTTTAGACATTAAATAAATTAAAGTATTTATGACATAATAATGATGCAGCGATGACATCATTATTTGACGATTTAAATGAAATGAGAAGATAATGCAAAATCCGAGGCTTACACTTGTCCAAAGCCTATTGGATGAAGATATTTCGAAACCTTATCACCTTAGCCTCGAATTATATAGATGTGGGACCTTTAGAATCCGAAAAGCATTTTGAAATAATGTAACATTTCATTACTTTCCAAAAGTGCCCCTCCTCTCCACTTATAAAAGGCCCCCACCTCTCCCACCTTATTCACACCATCAAGCCATTTGGCTCGGCCAACCTCTGCCCAAATACTCTCCCAACATTCCTTCCTTACTCCTAGAAACCTCACTTTGGGCAGAACTCTTCCCAAGGAAGCCTTTAGCTCAAATCAAAAAGAGTTACCCGATTTTGAGGTAATGTCTTTTCTAATGTTGTTTTGTTTTATTTTTCTTCTCCAACCCCCTAAACTCTTTTTATTCATTTCTTTTGTAACAACACCAGTATCCTCAATATACTAGGATGTTGTTATAAGAAGGATTCGAGCTACACTTACACACACCTACATCTAATGGTTAAAGAACATACGGTTTCTGTGGATGGCGAATTTCTGCCTCACGAAACGATGATTGTTCAACACTCATATAACACCTCCAAAGGTGGCCATTAAGATGTCACTATTTTTATATATGATATATAATATGTTTTTGTTTTACTTATGCTTCTGTATTTCTCATTTATGGCATACTTTATGATTTCCATTATGGGTAAAACGCGATAATTTCATTTTAGGAAGTGCGGACTACCGCCCCCTCAAAGTGATTTGAATCGTTAATGCCATGTGTGGGATGTATAAAGGATGGAGTAAATGGTATTATACACTATATTATACTGGAATTATATTATACATTTATATCATTATGATTTCATTCCATTAAATATGAAATTGAAATGAAAGTAGCGTTCATGCGTACGTACGGCTTACCGTCTCCATGAACGGTGCATTTCATTTCTTACCTCTAAATGTTACGTAATATTATAAATGAATGTATATACTGTATATATATGATATATATGATATCTACATCATTAATATAATTCTGGATATAATGGATATTTCACCACATGAACAACTTATAATTATAAGAAGTTTATTGTTGACTCATGTACCAAAGATCGACAAAACGACCGTTATTAACTTAAATAATTACATAATGTTCATAACATTGTAATAAGTGATATAAAAAGGATAATGAAATTGAAAATGGTTCTTAATAAGGTAGATATTAACTCTAGTTTATTATTCAGGAGGTTAAAGAACGGTTGAGTCAAGTCGGACACAAGGTAAGGGAACTTCTTAACCCAACTTCCATTCTTTGGGTTAATCTCCTACTTTCAAATTATGTCATGATATTATTATGTCTTATTTTGTATTTTTACTTTCTTTATGTGTACCTATAGTGAATACACATAATATATCTATTTTATTTTAAAAATGATCTTTTTAAGGACTTCATCTCAATCTCCTTTCATTGAGGCATATTTGGTTTTATACACAACTTTCTTTTATACGGTGTATAAACCCCTTTGACTTTTAAGTTTATTCAAAAGGAATCTTTTTATACGAAGCATTTTACTAAACGACAAAAAGGGAATGTTTTTCATTCCGTACTTATGCGGCGACAACGACTTCTCCGCCGCCGTGAACATTATTTGAGTTTCGGCTTCCTTTACAAGCCATACCTTTTTTTAAAAAGAAAAATAAATACAATGTTTTAACATTCTTTTATTTTGGTATTGAAAATGGTTTTGAAAGCGTTTTTATTATATCAATGTTTTGTATTGATATCTTGTGATTGAAATGTGGAAATGTTATGTTTCCTTTATGCATTGTTTATGTGATATGATTATGTTATGGTTTATGATATGTTTAAACCTATTCATATGAGGAATGCATTGGACTTAATAAGTGACGGGTGGAGCCCGCTATAGCTCCTCGATGCATCGGCAGGTCTCATGAGACAAACTAGTGTCTTGGCACAAGGCCTTGACAAAATCTTATTTGTAGTCTTGGCACGAGGCCTTGGCTATGTGGTTATGATAGTCTGGCATTATGCATTCCATCATTATGAAAGTGGTTATTGATATTGCATGTGATTATTCGACCAGTAGAATATCCATGTGAAGAAGTAAATGGCATTATCTCATTTTACTTTTGCCATATTATGTTGAAGTTCATGTTTAAAAGGCTTTTGTTTTAGTTATACATTGCCTTAAATGTTAATGTTTATTTATGAAAGCTTCCGCATTATTGTTATCCTTACTGAGCATCTGAGCTCACCCCTTTCAATGTTTTAATATTTTCCAGGATGTGAAGAAGTATTTTATGAATGACCTGCAGGGATAGTCGGAAGAGGATATGAGTGTGGACTATGGAGACTTTGTTATTGTAGTTTTTCACTTTTTGATGTAATGAAAGACTTATGAATGTATCTAGTGTTTCCAAGGCTACTAAACTAATCGGTCTTTCGAGACTTGATCCTTTGTGATCATGCCAATGTTACGAAGTAATGCACCGACTCTGGGTAGCTGGGGTCGGGGCGTTACAGTTGGTATCAAAGGCAGTTTAGTACTAACCTTGGAAGCTAGATTTAGATAAACTCTGATTAGAGCACATAGCCCAAAGATAGACTTTGAGGATTAGTATAGAAGAACTTCCTAGAATTTTAGTATTGTAGAGATGTTGTGAGTTTTCCGAGCAATACATCCCTGTCTGGATACGAGCAGGTAGAGGTGGCTCTGGCACAGATGTACCTAGGGGTAAAACCCGAAAACACCGCTTTGAGCTAGACTCAAACGGGAACTGGTGCACGACAACGGGCCTTGCTGCACTCTTGGTTATGACACTCCCGGGGGATATGCTTAGGATAATTCTCATTTTCTTTACAAACCATTATGTAAGGTTTATGAGTACATACTTCCTCAAAGGAAACATTTCTTTTTATGATTATGGATTATATCCATAAATAGTTCAATTTATGTTAAGTATTATACAAGTATGGAATTATGTATTTTGATTCATAAACTAATCTGGATTATGCCATTGTTTAGAAATGGCGCCTAGTAGAAGGAATGGAAACTGTATCAATGCACGAACTCCGTGTAGGGATTGCCCTCCTGCTCAAGATAATTATTGTGGACCTGGAGATACAACTGGTGCTGATCAACTTATTACCATACTGGGACAACTCACGCAGGTTATGAATAACAACCTTACTCGTATGGAGCACCCTGATTCGCAACGTGGAGGATCAATGCTAGACCGTTTCATGAGGCAACAACCGCCAACCTTCAATGGGAGTACAAATCCTACAGTAGCTGAGCAATGGATAAATTCCTTAGAGAAAATATTCCATGCCTTGGGGAGTAGTGAAAGGGAGAAGGTTGTCATGGCAGTTTACCGCCTCACTGGAGATGCCGATCAGTGGTGGTCACTGATTCAAAACACAAAGGAAGATGATGACGTATCGAATATGGAATGGAGGGAGTTCAAAGAGATTTTCTTAGAAAAATACTTTCCTCGTGACCATCGAGCAGATATGGAAAGGCAATTTCTGAGTCTGAGGCAGAAGGAGGATGAGAATGTCGCAAAGTATGAGGCTAACTTTACAAGGTTAGCGAGGCATGCTGCCGATTATATACGTAACCCAAGGAGTAAGATTGATCGTTTCTTTGATGGGTTAAAACCATTTCTCCGTCGAGCTTTAGTATCACAATCCTTCTCATCATACGAAGATATAGTCTCATGTGCTATCAAGACAGAAAAGGAATTCTCTAAGTCTTATGACAACAAAGTAAAGCAAGAGAAGAAGAGAACGGTGGAACAAGAGACAGATAAAGGGAAAAAGGGAAAGAAGGATTTTCCATTATGTGATAATTGTGGGAAGAATCACCCTGGTACTTGCCTAAAAGGAATGGGAGTCTGTTATAAATGTGGAGAAAAAGGTCACCAGGCACGTGATTGCAAGGGAAAGAAAGAGGCTGTCAAAGTTGAATGCTACAATTGTAGAGAAATGGGTCATTACGCAAATGAATGTCCTAAGCGTCAAGGAATCTTACCTCAGAAAAGGCCAAGGGATCAAGGACAATCTTATGCTATTACTACAGTTGAAGCAGAATAACTAATGTATTGATGCTTTCGGACTCATGGATTATATTCTGGTTATTAGAATAATGTGATCTATATAAGGATTGTACTGCAGTACTTGTTGGTTTCAGTAAGGTTTTAATATGATTAAGGTAATCATATTTTTAGTATGTGACAATAAGAGAAACTTTTCTTTGTTTGGGGAATCTGATGTTACAATTGATTTTGGAATTAAGAGACCTTTTAGAGAAAGTTTGGACAGAGGTATTTTGGATAACTATAAATGTTGGGATGGATTAAGTTGAACTTTGAATAGTATTGTTTAAGGTTAAAACTTTTCTGAAGATTATTTCTGGAATACTATAATACTATATTTTTAGAAAAAGGACAACCTGCAGGGTGGGGAATAACCCGTCGCGTCGGACACAGCTGCAGGAATCGAACCCACAACCATAGTGCGACAAGCCTTTATTTCCTACCACTAGCCTACAGGAAGTCCCTGGTTATTACAAAATCGTTTTACTAATCTAAATGGTATGTGTTAACATTTGGAACCTTATACAATTAGGATAAATAGAATATTTTTGAGTTCCGTTACCATTTGGAGTAAAAGTTGGGTTTGTGGTAAAAATTTATTAACGAATGAAAGTATACATAACAAGTATGTATATTCCCCTACGTTCTTAGTAAATCTCATAAATAAATTCCTCAACATTATAAAAGGTAACTTAAAACAAAAATGTTGTCGGTTAACTTTTCCAACTGGGGATTCAATGACCGTTTAACCAATCACAAGTTTGTGATTTTCTTGTGGTTAAACATTCTCCTAATCCTGTTTTCTATAACTCTCCATCAGACCTTGATGGTTTGTTTCTCCTCCATATCCATATTTTCATAGAATCCTAGAATGGGCTATATCGGGTGACCTTTGTACTTATCCTGCTTTCTTTTAATGTTATATATTTATTAACCTTATTTCCGATGTGGGTTTTCCACAAAGGTATTTTCTATTTTCAGCCTTTTATTATCAAAGAAAAATTTCAAATTGCGAGGACGCAATTTATTGAAGGAGGGGAGAATGTAACACCCCGAGCTTCCACGATACGCTTCTCATTCAATAATGCAATAGCTTGCATTGTACGCAAGTTCGAGTTCTAACACACCGCAACTAATCAAAATAGCCGTTATGAATAGTAATAACCACTTTTTAAAATTATAGAAATTTTATATTTCAAAATGGACTTCATTTTTGTATTCGTAATATCGAAATTAGCCTATGTTGAATTTTTGGTATTTTTCTGAGAACTTCTAATTTTTTATGAATAGTGAAAAATACATAAAAACAACTTTTTTAATCAAAATAATTTATACAGATAAATTATACTATTTAGTGGTTTTAAGGTATAATTAGAAAATATCTTTACCATTTTATCCAATGGTGGTCATTAGAATTAATTTAACATTGAAATTGGACATAAACAATTGCCAAACTTTTGATATAAATTGTTTCTTAAAAACACGCTATTTGTTGTAACAGCGGGAATTAATTATGAAATTAATTAATACAACTTATATGTTTGGAATTTTGTAAAATAGACATCATTTTTGAATTCGGAATATCAATTATAGCTTAGGGTGAAATTTTGGCCTTATTCTGAAAAACTTCAATTTTTGATGAATAGTGAAACCACTAAGTGGTAGTTAAATAACTGATTTTTCGTTTAAATGAAATATTACAACTTCTGTGATTTGATTTTCAAAAATCCGACATACATGGTTGTCATTAAGAAGTAAAATGTGGTTCAATGAGATCAAAATAATTTTTTGGTGAATAGTAACTTTTAAGTTCTTAATCGCGATTAGTGGTAATTAGTGTAGTTTAAGGTATAAATAATACATTAATAATATGAAATGACCTAGACACATGTCCCAACCTCATTGGTTGAGTCATGGCCGACCAAGACAAGCCATGGCCTAACTTGGGGACCCCATGTATCCACTTTTGTTGGGAAATAACATAAATTACTTTTTATTTAATGTTAAAGTGAAAATGACACTAACATAAATTGTTCTACTAAAACAATTTTTAATTGGGGTTATACAAGTCCAAATTTTGATTATAAATAGTCATTGGAAAGCTAAAAAGATTTCCTACATCATAGTATTTGTTTTATAATTTTTAGACATTAAATAAATTAAAGTATTTATGACATAATAATGATGCAGCGATGACATCATTATTTGACGATTTAAATGAAATGAGAAGATAATGCAAAATCCGAGGCTTACACTTGTCCAAAGCCTATTGGATGAAGATATTTCGAAACCTTATCACCTTAGCCTCGAATTATATAGATGTGGGACCTTTAGAATCCGAAAAGCATTTTGAAATAATGTAACATTTCATTACTTTCCAAAAGTGCCCCTCCTCTCCACTTATAAAAGGCCCCCACCTCTCCCACCTTATTCACACCATCAAGCCATTTGGCTCGGCCAACCTCTGCCCAAATACTCTCCCAACATTCCTTCCTTACTCCTAGAAACCTCACTTTGGGCAGAACTCTTCCCAAGGAAGCCTTTAGCTCAAATCAAAAAGAGTTACCCGATTTTGAGGTAATGTCTTTTCTAATGTTGTTTTGTTTTATTTTTCTTCTCCAACCCCCTAAACTCTTTTTATTCATTTCTTTTGTAACAACACCAGTATCCTCAATATACTAGGATGTTGTTATAAGAAGGATTCGAGCTACACTTACACACACCTACATCTAATGGTTAAAGAACATACGGTTTCTGTGGATGGCGAATTTCTGCCTCACGAAACGATGATTGTTCAACACTCATATAACACCTCCAAAGGTGGCCATTAAGATGTCACTATTTTTATATATGATATATAATATGTTTTTGTTTTACTTATGCTTCTGTATTTCTCATTTATGGCATACTTTATGATTTCCATTATGGGTAAAACGCGATAATTTCATTTTAGGAAGTGCGGACTACCGCCCCCTCAAAGTGATTTGAATCGTTAATGCCATGTGTGGGATGTATAAAGGATGGAGTAAATGGTATTATACACTATATTATACTGGAATTATATTATACATTTATATCATTATGATTTCATTCCATTAAATATGAAATTTAAATGAAAGTAGCGTTCATGCGTACGTACGGCTTACCGTCTCCATGAACGGTGCATTTCATTTCTTACCTCTAAATGTTACGTAATATTATAAATGAATGTATATACTGTATATATATGATATATATGATATCTACATCATTAATATAATTCTGGATATAATGGATATTTCACCACATGAACAACTTATAATTATAAGAAGTTTATTGTTGACTCATGTACCAAAGATCGACAAAACAACCGTTATTAACTTAAATAATTACATAATGTTCATAACATTGTAATAAGTGATATAAAAAGGATAATGAAATTGAAAATGGTTCTTAATAAGGTAGATATTAACTCTAGTTTATTATTCAGGAGGTTAAAGAACGGTTGAGTCAAGTCGGACACAAGGTAAGGGAACTTCTTAACCCAACTTCCATTCTTTGGGTTAATCTCCTACTTTCAAATTATGTCATGATATTATTATGTCTTATTTTGTATTTTTACTTTCTTTATGTGTACCTATAGTGAATACACATAATATATCTATTTTATTTTAAAAATGATCTTTTTAAGGACTTCGTCTCAATCTCCTTTCATTGAGGCATATTTGGTTTTATACACAACTTTCTTTTATACGGTGTATAAACCCCTTTGACTTTTAAGTTTATTCAAAAGGAATCTTTTTATACGAAGCATTTTACTAAACGAAAAAAAGGGAATGTTTTTCATTCCGTACTTATGCGGCGACAACGACTTCTCCGCCGCCGTGAACATTATTTGAGTTTCGGCTTCCTTTACAAGCCATACCTTTTTTTAAAAAGAAAAATAAATACAATGTTTTAACATTCTTTTATTTTGGTATTGAAAATGGTTTTGAAAGCGTTTTTATTATATCAATGTTTTGTATTGATATCTTGTGATTGAAATGTGGAAATGTTATGTTTCCTTTATGCATTGTTTATGTGATATGATTATGTTATGGTTTATGATATGTTTAAACCTATTCATATGAGGAATGCATTGGACTTAATAAGTGACGGGTGGAGCCCGCTATAGCTCCTCGATGCATCGGCAGGTCTCATGAGACAAACTAGTGTCTTGGCACAAGGCCTTGACAAAATCTTATTTGTAGTCTTGGCACGAGGCCTTGGCTATGTGGTTATGATAGTCTGGCATTATGCATTCCATCATTATGAAAGTGGTTATTGATATTGCATGTGATTATTCGACCAGTAGAATATCCATGTGAAGAAGTAAATGGCATTATCTCATTTTACTTTTGCCATATTATGTTGAAGTTCATGTTTAAAAGGCTTTTGTTTTAGTTATACATTGCCTTAAATGTTAATGTTTATTTATGAAAGCTTCCGCATTATTGTTATCCTTACTGAGCATCTGAGCTCACCCCTTTCAATGTTTTAATATTTTCCAGGATGTGAAGAAGTATTTTATGAATGACCTGCAGGGATAGTCGGAAGAGGATATGAGTGTGGACTATGGAGACTTTGTTATTGTAGTTTTTCACTTTTTGATGTAATGAAAGACTTATGAATGTATCTAGTGTTTCCAAGGCTACTAAACTAATCGGTCTTTCGAGACTTGATCCTTTGTGATCATGCCAATGTTACGAAGTAATGCACCGACTCTGGGTAGCTGGGGTCGGGGCGTTACAGTTGGTATCAAAGGCAGTTTAGTACTAACCTTGGAAGCTAGATTTAGATAAACTCTGATTAGAGCACATAGCCCAAAGATAGACTTTGAGGATTAGTATAGAAGAACTTCCTAGAATTTTAGTATTGTAGAGATGTTGTGAGTTTTCCGAGCAATACATCCCTGTCTGGATACGAGCAGGTAGAGGTGGCTCTGGCACAGATGTACCTAGGGGTAAAACCCGAAAACACCGCTTTGAGCTAGACTCAAACGGGAACTGGTGCACGACAACGGGCCTTGCTGCACTCTTGGTTATGACACTCCCGGGGGATATGCTTAGGATAATTCTCATTTTCTTTACAAACCATTATGTAAGGTTTATGAGTACATACTTCCTCAAAGGAAACATTTCTTTTTATGATTATGGATTATATCCATAAATAGTTCAATTTATGTTAAGTATTATACAAGTATGGAATTATGTATTTTGATTCATAAACTAATCTGGATTATGCCATTGTTTAGAAATGGCGCCTAGTAGAAGGAATGGAAACTGTATCAATGCACGAACTCCGTGTAGGGATTGCCCTCCTGCTCAAGATAATTATTGTGGACCTGGAGATACAACTGGTGCTGATCAACTTATTACCATACTGGGACAACTCACGCAGGTTATGAATAACAACCTTACTCGTATGGAGCACCCTGATTCGCAACGTGGAGGATCAATGCTAGACCGTTTCATGAGGCAACAACCGCCAACCTTCAATGGGAGTACAAATCCTACAGTAGCTGAGCAATGGATAAATTCCTTAGAGAAAATATTCCATGCCTTGGGGAGTAGTGAAAGGGAGAAGGTTGTCATGGCAGTTTACCGCCTCACTGGAGATGCCGATCAGTGGTGGTCACTGATTCAAAACACAAAGGAAGATGATGACGTATCGAATATGGAATGGAGGGAGTTCAAAGAGATTTTCTTAGAAAAATACTTTCCTCGTGACCATCGAGCAGATATGGAAAGGCAATTTCTGAGTCTGAGGCAGAAGGAGGATGAGAATGTCGCAAAGTATGAGGCTAACTTTACAAGGTTAGCGAGGCATGCTGCCGATTATATACGTAACCCAAGGAGTAAGATTGATCGTTTCTTTGATGGGTTAAAACCATTTCTCCGTCGAGCTTTAGTATCACAATCCTTCTCATCATACGAAGATATAGTCTCATGTGCTATCAAGACAGAAAAGGAATTCTCTAAGTCTTATGACAACAAAGTAAAGCAAGAGAAGAAGAGAACGGTGGAACAAGAGACAGATAAAGGGAAAAAGGGAAAGAAGGATTTTCCATTATGTGATAATTGTGGGAAGAATCACCCTGGTACTTGCCTAAAAGGAATGGGAGTCTGTTATAAATGTGGAGAAAAAGGTCACCAGGCACGTGATTGCAAGGGAAAGAAAGAGGCTGTCAAAGTTGAATGCTACAATTGTAGAGAAATGGGTCATTACGCAAATGAATGTCCTAAGCGTCAAGGAATCTTACCTCAGAAAAGGCCAAGGGATCAAGGACAATCTTATGCTATTACTACAGTTGAAGCAGAATAACTAATGTATTGATGCTTTCGGACTCATGGATTATATTCTGGTTATTAGAATAATGTGATCTATATAAGGATTGTACTGCAGTACTTGTTGGTTTCAGTAAGGTTTTAATATGATTAAGGTAATCATATTTTTAGTATGTGACAATAAGAGAAACTTTTCTTTGTTTGGGGAATCTGATGTTACAATTGATTTTGGAATTAAGAGACCTTTTAGAGAAAGTTTGGACAGAGGTATTTTGGATAACTATAAATGTTGGGATGGATTAAGTTGAACTTTGAATAGTATTGTTTAAGGTTAAAACTTTTCTGAAGATTATTTCTGGAATACTATAATACTATATTTTTAGAAAAAGGACAACCTGCAGGGTGGGGAATAACCCGTCGCGTCGGACACAGCTGCAGGAATCGAACCCACAACCATAGTGCGACAAGCCTTTATTTCCTACCACTAGCCTACAGGAAGTCCCTGGTTATTACAAAATCGTTTTACTAATCTAAATGGTATGTGTTAACATTTGGAACCTTATACAATTAGGATAAATAGAATATTTTTGAGTTCCGTTACCATTTGGAGTAAAAGTTGGGTTTGTGGTAAAAATTTATTAACGAATGAAAGTATACATAACAAGTATGTATATTCCCCTACGTTCTTAGTAAATCTCATAAATAAATTCCTCAACATTATAAAAGGTAACTTAAAACAAAAATGTTGTCGGTTAACTTTTCCAACTGGGGATTCAATGACCGTTTAACCAATCACAAGTTTGTGATTTTCTTGTGGTTAAACATTCTCCTAATCCTGTTTTCTATAACTCTCCATCAGACCTTGATGGTTTGTTTCTCCTCCATATCCATATTTTCATAGAATCCTAGAATGGGCTATATCGGGTGACCTTTGTACTTATCCTGCTTTCTTTTAATGTTATATATTTATTAACCTTATTTCCGATGTGGGTTTTCCACAAAGGTATTTTCTATTTTCAGCCTTTTATTATCAAAGAAAAATTTCAAATTGCGAGGACGCAATTTATTGAAGGAGGGGAGAATGTAACACCCCGAGCTTCCACGATACGCTTCTCATTCAATAATGCAATAGCTTGCATTGTACGCAAGTTCGAGTTCTAACACACCGCAACTAATCAAAATAGCCGTTATGAATAGTAATAACCACTTTTTAAAATTATAGAAATTTTATATTTCAAAATGGACTTCATTTTTGTATTCGTAATATCGAAATTAGCCTATGTTGAATTTTTGGTATTTTTCTGAGAACTTCTAATTTTTTATGAATAGTGAAAAATACATAAAAACAACTTTTTTAATCAAAATAATTTATACAGATAAATTATACTATTTAGTGGTTTTAAGGTATAATTAGAAAATATCTTTACCATTTTATCCAATGGTGGTCATTAGAATTAATTTAACATTGAAATTGGACATAAACAATTGCCAAACTTTTGATATAAATTGTTTCTTAAAAACACGCTATTTGTTGTAACAGCGGGAATTAATTATGAAATTAATTAATACAACTTATATGTTTGGAATTTTGTAAAATAGACATCATTTTTGAATTCGGAATATCAATTATAGCTTAGGGTGAAATTTTGGCCTTATTCTGAAAAACTTCAATTTTTGATGAATAGTGAAACCACTAAGTGGTAGTTAAATAACTGATTTTTCGTTTAAATGAAATATTACAACTTCTGTGATTTGATTTTCAAAAATCCGACATACATGGTTGTCATTAAGAAGTAAAATGTGGTTCAATGAGATCAAAATAATTTTTTGGTGAATAGTAACTTTTAAGTTCTTAATCGCGATTAGTGGTAATTAGTGTAGTTTAAGGTATAAATAATACATTAATAATATGAAATGACCTAGACACATGTCCCAACCTCATTGGTTGAGTCATGGCCGACCAAGACAAGCCATGGCCTAACTTGGGGACCCCATGGATCCACTTTTGTTGGGAAATAACATAAATTACTTTTTATTTAATGTTAAAGTGAAAATGACACTAACATAAATTGTTCTACTAAAACAATTTTTAATTGGGGTTATACAAGTCCAAATTTTGATTATAAATAGTCATTGGAAAGCTAAAAAGATTTCCTACATCATAGTATTTGTTTTATAATTTTTAGACATTAAATAAATTAAAGTATTTATGACATAATAATGATGCAGCGATGACATCATTATTTGACGATTTAAATGAAATGAGAAGATAATGCAAAATCCGAGGCTTACACTTGTCCAAAGCCTATTGGATGAAGATATTTCGAAACCTTATCACCTTAGCCTCGAATTATATAGATGTGGGACCTTTAGAATCCGAAAAGCATTTTGAAATAATGTAACATTTCATTACTTTCCAAAAGTGCCCCTCCTCTCCACTTATAAAAGGCCCCCACCTCTCCCACCTTATTCACACCATCAAGCCATTTGGCTCGGCCAACCTCTGCCCAAATACTCTCCCAACATTCCTTCCTTACTCCTAGAAACCTCACTTTGGGCAGAACTCTTCCCAAGGAAGCCTTTAGCTCAAATCAAAAAGAGTTACCCGATTTTGAGGTAATGTCTTTTCTAATGTTGTTTTGTTTTATTTTTCTTCTCCAACCCCCTAAACTCTTTTTATTCATTTCTTTTGTAACAACACCAGTATCCTCAATATACTAGGATGTTGTTATAAGAAGGATTCGAGCTACACTTACACACACCTACATCTAATGGTTAAAGAACATACGGTTTCTGTGGATGGCGAATTTCTGCCTCACGAAACGATGATTGTTCAACACTCATATAACACCTCCAAAGGTGGCCATTAAGATGTCACTATTTTTATATATGATATATAATATGTTTTTGTTTTACTTATGCTTCTGTATTTCTCATTTATGGCATACTTTATGATTTCCATTATGGGTAAAACGCGATAATTTCATTTTAGGAAGTGCGGACTACCGCCCCCTCAAAGTGATTTGAATCGTTAATGCCATGTGTGGGATGTATAAAGGATGGAGTAAATGGTATTATACACTATATTATACTGGAATTATATTATACATTTATATCATTATGATTTCATTCCATTAAATATGAAATTGAAATGAAAGTAGCGTTCATGCGTACGTACGGCTTACCGTCTCCATGAACGGTGCATTTCATTTCTTACCTCTAAATGTTACGTAATATTATAAATGAATGTATATACTGTATATATATGATATATATGATATCTACATCATTAATATAATTCTGGATATAATGGATATTTCACCACATGAACAACTTATAATTATAAGAAGTTTATTGTTGACTCATGTACCAAAGATCGACAAAACGACCGTTATTAACTTAAATAATTACATAATGTTCATAACATTGTAATAAGTGATATAAAAAGGATAATGAAATTGAAAATGGTTCTTAATAAGGTAGATATTAACTCTAGTTTATTATTCAGGAGGTTAAAGAACGGTTGAGTCAAGTCGGACACAAGGTAAGGGAACTTCTTAACCCAACTTCCATTCTTTGGGTTAATCTCCTACTTTCAAATTATGTCATGATATTATTATGTCTTATTTTGTATTTTTACTTTCTTTATGTGTACCTATAGTGAATACACATAATATATCTATTTTATTTTAAAAATGATCTTTTTAAGGACTTCGTCTCAATCTCCTTTCATTGAGGCATATTTGGTTTTATACACAACTTTCTTTTATACGGTGTATAAACCCCTTTGACTTTTAAGTTTATTCAAAAGGAATCTTTTTATACGAAGCATTTTACTAAACGACAAAAAGGGAATGTTTTTCATTCCGTACTTATGCGGCGACAACGACTTCTCCGCCGCCGTGAACATTATTTGAGTTTCGGCTTCCTTTACAAGCCATACCTTTTTTTAAAAAGAAAAATAAATACAATGTTTTAACATTCTTTTATTTTGGTATTGAAAATGGTTTTGAAAGCGTTTTTATTATATCAATGTTTTGTATTGATATCTTGTGATTGAAATGTGGAAATGTTATGTTTCCTTTATGCATTGTTTATGTGATATGATTATGTTATGGTTTATGATATGTTTAAACCTATTCATATGAGGAATGCATTGGACTTAATAAGTGACGGGTGGAGCCCGCTATAGCTCCTCGATGCATCGGCAGGTCTCATGAGACAAACTAGTGTCTTGGCACAAGGCCTTGACAAAATCTTATTTGTAGTCTTGGCACGAGGCCTTGGCTATGTGGTTATGATAGTCTGGCATTATGCATTCCATCATTATGAAAGTGGTTATTGATATTGCATGTGATTATTCGACCAGTAGAATATCCATGTGAAGAAGTAAATGGCATTATCTCATTTTACTTTTGCCATATTATGTTGAAGTTCATGTTTAAAAGGCTTTTGTTTTAGTTATACATTGCCTTAAATGTTAATGTTTATTTATGAAAGCTTCCGCATTATTGTTATCCTTACTGAGCATCTGAGCTCACCCCTTTCAATGTTTTAATATTTTCCAGGATGTGAAGAAGTATTTTATGAATGACCTGCAGGGATAGTCGGAAGAGGATATGAGTGTGGACTATGGAGACTTTGTTATTGTAGTTTTTCACTTTTTGATGTAATGAAAGACTTATGAATGTATCTAGTGTTTCCAAGGCTACTAAACTAATCGGTCTTTCGAGACTTGATCCTTTGTGATCATGCCAATGTTACGAAGTAATGCACCGACTCTGGGTAGCTGGGGTCGGGGCGTTACAGTGGGTGGGCTATCCAAGGGGGTGGGTGGGTGGGTGGGGGGGGGTGTCCAAGGGGTGGGAGCCTTTCCAGAGGGTTTGGGGGGTTGTCCGGGGGGGGGGGGGGGTCCAGGGGGTGTCCAAAGGGGTAGGGGTGGTGTCTAGGAGGGGTGGGGTGTGCTGTCTAGAGGGGTGGGGGCTATCCAGGGGGTGGGGGGGCTGTCCAAAGGGTTGGAGGGTGTCCAGGGGGGTGTCTAAGGGAGTTGGGGGTGGGGGGTGGTGTTCAGGAGGGATGGGGGGCTATCCAGGGGGTGTCCAAGGGGGTGGGGGGGGGGTGTCCAGGAGGGGTGGGGGGTGCTGTCTAGAGGGGTGGGGGATGTCTAGGGGGTGGGGGGCTGTCCAGAGGGTTGGGGGATGTCCAAGGGGGTGGGTGGGTGTGGGGGGCTGTCCAAGGGGGTGGGGGCCTGTCCAGAGGGTTTTGGGGTTTGTCTGGGGGGGGGGGGGTGGGGGCTGTCCAGAGGGTTGGGGGGTGTCCAAGGGGGTAGGGGGTGGCGAGTGGTGTCAAGGAGGGTTGGGGGTGCTGTCTAGAGGGGTGGGGGGCTGTCCAGGGGGGGGGGGGGGGCTATTCAGAGGGTTGGGGGGTGTCCAGGGGGTGTCCAAGGGGGTGGGGGTGGTGTCCAGGAGGGGTGGGGGGTGCTGTCTAGAGGGGTGGGGGCTGTCCTGGGGATGGGGGGGGGGGGGTTGTCTAGAGGGTTGGGGGTGTCCAGGGGGTGTCCAAGGGGGTAGGGGGTGGGGGTGGTGTCCAGGAGGGGTGGGGGTGCTGTCTAGAGGGGTGGGGGGCTATCCAGGGGTGGGGGAGTCCAGGAGGGGTGGGGGGCTGTCCAAGGGGTGGGGGCCTCTCTAGAGGGTTTGGGGGGGTTGTCCGGGGGGGGGGGGGGGGTTGTCCAGAGGGTTGGGGGTGTCCAGGGGGGTGTCCAAGGGGGTGGGTGGGTGTGGGGGGGGGGGGTGTCCAAGGGGGTGGGGCCTGTCCAGAGGGTTTTGGGTGTTGTCCGGGGGGTGGGGGGGCTGTCCAGAGGGTTAGGGGGTGTCTAAGGGGGTTGGGGGTGGTGTCCAGAAGGGGTGGGGGGGGGGTGCTGTCTAGAGGGGTGGGGGGCTGTCCAAGGGGGTGGGGGGGGTGTACAAGGGGGTGGTGGTGTCTAGGGGGTGTCCAAGGGGGTGGGGGATAAGTGTCAGTTGGGATTTACTACTGCATCATGGTTTCTGAGATTATTACCTGATGATTGTGCCGTGATGATTGGCTTTACATTTTGATTTTCTCCATCTGAATTTTTATTTTAAATTTGATTTGATTCTCAGGTTTACTCCATTTTCTCCAATTTTTTATCAACCACTATAGGCCCCATGGTTTTCTTTGATTCAATGGAATTTAAAACTGTTATATCTAACTATATTTTGTTTTTAAAATAATATTCAAGCTTATTTTTTTAAATACACATAGATTTTTTTATATTTCAAAATTGTTTTACATTCAAATTATGATTTTTTTCATATAAACATATATTTGTCTTATCTTAAAAATATATATATTTTTGATATTTGTTATAGGTAATAATGAGTCAAAGTTGGATTATGGCACATCGAATGAGCAATGAATATGAGGAAGGTGTTGATGCCTTTTTGGAATTTTCTAAACGAAATGTTTTAAGTAGTGACAATTTTTTCTGTCCATGCCTGAAATGTTTGAATATGAAGAAGTTGAAAAGTAGAGAGATAAAAGATCATCTAATTTGTCATGGTTTTAATCCGAGTTACATACCTTGGATTTGGCATGGTGAAATTGGATGGAATGTCACTGATGATGATGATTCACAAGATGGTAACTCCGTTGGAATTGAAGAAATGATTCACGATATTATAGCCAAACAAATTGAGATAGAACCGACAGTTGCGCGTCTATATGGTGATGCTAAAAAACCTTTATATCCTGGATGTACAGATTTTACGGTTTTTTCGGCGGTGTTAAGATTGATTAACCTGAAGACGAAACATGGATGGAGTGACATAAGTTTTACAGAGCTACTACAATTGATGAAAGACATTCTCCAAAAAGATAACGATCTTCCAGATTCATATTATAAGGCCAAGAAAATATTATGCCCGATGGGGTTGGGATACAAGAAAATACATGCCTATCCAAATGACTACATTATATATAGGAAGGAATATGAATTTTTGTTATAGTTTCCAAAATATGGGAGATCATGGTACAAGGTGAAAGAAAAATCACAGGCTGATTAAGAGATTACAAAGATCCATTCAAAGTTATTTTGGTATCTTCCTATAATTCATCGTTTCAAATGTTTATTTGCTAATTCACATGATGAAAAAAGGTTAAGATGACATGATGATGAGCAGGTATGTGATGGAAAAATACATCATCCAGCTAATTGTCTACAATGGAAGAAAATTGATGTGTAGTATTCTACATTTGGAAATGAAATTAGAAATCTCAAACTAGGGTTGTGCACATATGAAATGAATCCATACCGAACCCTCAGTAGCACACATAGTTCATGGCATGTTTTATTGGTAATTTACAACCTATATCCTGAAGTTTGTATGAAGAAAAAATATTTAATGTTGAGTATAATGATCTATGGTCCAAAGCAACCCAAAAATGATATTGATGTTTACTTGTCACCGTTGATTAATGATTTGAATCTGTTATGGTCTGATGGTATTAGGGTGTATGATTCATATAAAATGGAATATTTTCAACTGCATGCAGTGCTTCTATTCACTATAAATGACTTCCCAGCGTATGGAATTTTTTTTGGATACAGTGTTAAAGGGAATAAATCATGTCCAATTTGCGAACAACAGACATCATATTGTCGATTGCATCATGGGAGGAAAGTAGTGTACATGGGTCATTGAAAGTTTTTGCCTATGGATCACCCTTATAGAAGACTAAAAAAGTCATTCAATGGATCAAAAGAATTTGATACTGCTCTAAAACATTTATCCTCTGATCTGTATTTTGAGAGAGTGAAAAACCTTGATGTGACATTGGGAAAGACACATAAATTTGGTAATGATAGACATATTTGGAAGAAAAGGTCAAAAAATTTTGAGCTACCATATTGGAGGTATCATGAAGTCAAACATAATATTGATGTCATGCATGTGGAGAAGAATATCTGTGATTGTTTGATAGGAACATTGTTAGATATTAAATTAAAGACAAAATATATGCTGAATGCAAGATTAGACTTACTATCAACGGGAATACGTTTGAAGTTAGCTCCCACTCCTAAAGGAAGACAAACATTTCTTCCCCCGGCTTGTCATACATTATCGAAGAGGGAGAAAATTATCTTTTTTCAGTGTTCTCATGATATCAAAGTTCCTCAAGGTTATTCTTAAAATGTAAAAAAAATTGTCTCATTGAAGGACTTGAAGTTGATAGGTATGAAATCACATGATTGTCATGTCATGATGCAACAAATTCTACCAGTTTCATTGCGTGGAATATTTCCCATCCGTGTCAGAAAGACTATAATGAAGTTGTGTTATTTTTTCAATTCAATTTGTAACAAGGCGATTGATGTGAATGATTTGAACATTTTGGAAAAGGATGAAATTTTTATACTTTGTCAGTTGGAAATATATTTTCCTCCAACTTTTTTTGATATAATGGTGCATTTAATGATTCATCTGGTTCAAAAAATAAAGCTTTGTGGACCTGTATATCTTCATTGGATGTATCCTTTTGAAAGGTATATGAAAATATTAAAGGGTTATGTTAAAAATACATATCGAACTGAAGCCTCCATTATTGAAAAGTATATTTTTGAGGGGGTAGCAGAGTTTTGTACGAGCTACTTGTCTACGTCGCAACACATAGGTTTGCCTCCATCTCACCATGAACGAGTTAATAATGAGGGAAAGGGGATTCGTGTCTTGAAATTCAAATCATTGTCAGCTAAACAGATGAAGAAGTTAGAATCATACAACTTGAATAACACAGCTGATGCTCAACTGTATATCACATTGCATATTAATGAGTTGAAACAATATCATCCAAAGAAGAAAGAAATGTGAATTTTGAATGAGCACAACAATTTTTTTTGTCATGGTTTAAAAAGACCTTGATTGGTAGATCAGATGTATCAGAGACATTAAAATGGATAGTGGGTGGTCCATGTTTAAATGTGATAACATGGTCCGATTATGTCATTAATGGCTATACATTTCATATGAAATCTCAGGACAACAGAAGTGCAGTTCAGAATAGTGGTGTATTGGTGTTTGCAGAAGCAATGCATTTTTTGAGTGCTAAGGACAAAAACCCAATTTCTGCATCAAGTGCATATTATAGAGTGATTGAAGACATATGAGAGGTTTATTACTTTAATATTAAAGTTCCTGTTTTTAAATGTAAATGGTTTATTGGTAATAATAGTGTCAGGCACGATGAATTTGGAATGACACTTGTTAATCTGAATAGATTGGAAGACACAACTGATTCTTTTATAATGGAAACACATGCAAAACAAATTTTCTATGTAGTAGATCAATTAGATATGCAGTGGGATGTTGTTTTACAAGGGAAAAAACAATATGTTGGTGAGGATGAACTTGATGAAGATGATGATTTATGTGAGATCCCTACTTCCATGGAAAGATTAACAGAACATAATGATGAGCATGTTGAAGACATGGTTTGTGACATAAGGAACGATCAGGATGAAGGAATTTGGGAAAACAATCCATTTTTACATTCCTAAAATTACAGGTAACATATGTTTATTTCTTGTTTACATTTATTTTTTTCATAAAATTTTAGATATTGTAAGTTTTTTATTTATTAAAACACGTATTAAAACAAAATAAGTATAAGTTTTTGTTTGTTTTAAGTTTGTTTAGTTTACTTTATCATGTTTACCATTACATGAATTATATATCTATTATTTTTGTTCAGTGAAAATTACTTTACCATGTTTACCAGGTTTACCATGTTTACCATATTGACCATCTTGATCATCTTTACCATTGTTTAACATGCTTACCATATTACCAATGTTTACTATTACGTAACTTAGTACACTTTTCTATTTTTTGATTACAATAATATTAAAATATTTGAATTTTTATATTTGTGAACTAATGT
The DNA here is from genome assembly GCA_963277665.1 of Viscum album. Lineage (NCBI taxonomy): Eukaryota > Viridiplantae > Streptophyta > Magnoliopsida > Santalales > Viscaceae > Viscum > Viscum album. Next base: position 1,290,780,273 of record OY728132.1, on the reverse strand, counting down.
TTGTTTTTTTGATTTGAAGGATAATGACAGATCATTCAGTTGATCAACCACATGATTCTAGAGATGAGCATATTGGTTATACCTCTGGGGAGGAAAATTCACATGCTCCTCTTGATGTTCCCCAATCCTCCTCATGTGCTCCTATTACGACAAAGAGTTTAAAGGTTGGTAAACATGGGTGCACATGTTTACCAAAATTAGCACTTTCCTGTACGTAGGATCAGAGAATACTCATTGAGTTTGATGATGATGATATTCCTAGAGGTCCAAATGAAAAATATTTTAAGAGTTTTGTAGAAACTCAGGCTAAGAGAAAAGTAAGCATTCTGTATGATGACTGGAGAAGTGTAGGTAAAGCGATAATCTCTCAGTTATGGGAGACGATTATGGTAAGATCTCTTGATATTGTTTGACTATTCTTTAAATGTTTATAGTATATATAATATGTTTAACCTCTTCTTTATCATATGAAATTTTATATTCCTGACACTAGAGAAGTCAAGAAGAAATGCTTATCATTGGCTGCCAGGAGATGGAGGGATTTCAAATCAACCCTCTCATCTGATTTCATTTATGGTCATAGGATTCATGAAAATCCATGTCATATATATCCTTTTATAGATTAAGACACATGGAGACAGTTTTTTGAAAGTAGAATAAAAGATTCATTTTTGGTAAGGGCAATGTAAACTTTTATAATCTTTCTTATATAAATGATCTTATTAATGTTTTGTTAATGATTTTTTATTCTTAATTTACAGAAAACAAGGAAATATCATCAGGGGATCCAATCTAAAAATGTATACCCCCATAGTTTATCTCGGTGGGGGTATGCATTTTTGGAAGAACAAATGATGGTGGAAAAATTTCAACAACTAAGAGCTGAGTCTTCAAGCTATGGAGAGGTGGCCCCTCCATCCCCTCCATCTAGACATGAAAAATGGAAGAGAGCTTGGAAGGAAAAAAAGGGCAATATCTTTCGAAAGAATTGAGAATCGTAGCTAAGAGGATTGTAAGATATCTATTTTATTTATTTAAGTTAACTATTTTCTTCATATAATTTCAATAATTATAGAAATTTTCAATTAATTAATATAGGAATCTCTTGAGGAGAAGAGTTCACATGGGGAATTTACAGCTACTGGTAGGCAAGATATTTTATCTGTAGCATTGGGAAATCCCGAACATCCTGGTCGTGTAAGAGGATATCCGACAGGTGTATCGATAAGAAAAGTGTTGCCACATTCTTCAACTTCTAACGTTGAGGAGGTTTATAAAAAAAATAGAATCCTTGGAGGCTGAAGTTCATAATATTAATGCGACGATGGAGGAAAAGGTTAGAGCGTCGGTACAGTCAATGTTTGCAGACATGCAAAGTCAATTTCAGACTGTAGCTCCCACTCCTCCACCTCCCCCTGTAGACCCCATTATTTATCCTCCACCTCTTCCAGTAGCTCCCACTCCCCCACCTTATCCTACAAACCCCATTTTTTATCCTACTCCTCCACCGCAGCTTCCTACTTATTGCGAGTTGTATGTTGATGATCCTCAACATCATATAGTTTCATATGGGTTGGTATATTATATAGGAGATACAGTTCATCATCAATAATTAGAGGTAGAGAATCAGAGGGTAAATATACATGATATTATAGATAGATCAGCTCGAGTACCATTACCTACAGATGAGGTGACGACAGTTGAACATAGTATCGACCATTTTTTAATTTGGCCATCCAGACTTTTTCGACTCATTACCATAGAGGAATTAATGTTATATATTTTATTTTTTTTTATTAAAGTTGTTTTATCATTTGAAAACTAATATATTTTTATATTTATTTTTATAGGAATACTTCAAAGGTAAATAAAGACTGTTTAGACAACAAAAAAGACAAATGGATATGACATCAGATACAAATTCTAGTAGTCTTGACAGATTGTCAAGATATTCAAATTTTTTGGCGGGTCATTATGAGTTTCCAATGGAAGATCATGTTTTTGGATGTGAAATAAGTGTGGGGATTATGAAAACTGATATCGTGGAGCTTGTTACTGGAGATAATTTGGGCATCAACGTGGTTCAAACTTTTCCAGGTAAGTCTTAACACCTTTTCCCTGCGTTATATTTATTAAAAATGTATACTAATGTCTATTTTGTATTAGGTATATTTATAAAATTTGTGAGAGGAATGAGCTGACAGATGTATATGGATTCATGGACCCGCAATTGATTTCCACTGAAGCATGTGCATTGGATAAGGAACAGAGAATGCTTTATATTACGGAAAGGATTGAAAAGAATATAGTCACACAATGTTGGATGATGCCTTTTTGTGAGAGGTATGAAACACATCTCTCTCAAAGAGTTCATTATCTTTTAACATAAAAAACCACTAACATTAAATTTCCTTTTATCAGTGATCATTAGATGTTAGGGGTTTCTTACCCAAGGGAGAAAGCACTTTATTGGATATGCTCTGTCCATGATGATGTGCGGGAAAGTTTTAAGAATATATTGGAAAATTAAGTTTCAATTTCTCAATAGTTTTATATATTATAATGAATTTTAAATTTACCCCATTCATATTATTTTCTAACAGGTAATGGGCCTAATTTCGAAAAAATACAAAGAAAAGGAGTGCAAAGATAAAATATGTAAATGTGAAGGTAAATATCCATTTATAATTTTTACTTTTTGATTTATTACATAAAAATAATATATTTAATTTACACTCATTCAAACATAATTGTCATGATAAACAAGGCTTCATCGAATGCGGATATTATATGTTAAGATTTATGTATAAAATAATAACCACTGGGACAGTTGTGAATTTTGACCTGGTAAGATTTCTCTTAAACATTGCCATAATATTTCAATTTGATTTATTCATTATACATGTTAACTACTATCCTTTTCATTTGTATCTTTTTGATGACCCTCAACCCTATACTTCTGAAGACATCAAACACTTACAAGTGGAGTGGTCAAATTTTTTTATAGGTTTGATTTAATTTTAGTTGTTTGTAATGTAAAATGTAATTTTGAATATTGTCATTGTAATTGTGTATTTGGTAGTCGTTTAGGTTGGATTTAGTTTCTTTTGAAGTTGACAGTGTAATTTTTCAATGTTATATATGTGAATGTTTAATTTTACTCTACTTCTTGTTTTGGTCTACTTGTGATGATTTTTCTGGTATGGATTATATTTTGGGGTGGAGGGGTTCCAAGGGTGTGGGGGGTGTTCATTGGGGTTGGGGGTGTCCAGGGGTCTGGGAGGGCTGTCCAGTGGGGTGGGGGGGGGGCAGTCCAGGGGGTGAGTGCGTTTCTAGGAGGGTGGAAGGGCTGTCCAGGGGAGTGGGAGGCTGTCCAGGGGGTGTCCAGGGGTGTGGGGGTGTCTTGTGGGGTGAGGGGGGTTTCCAGGGGGGCTGTCCAGTGGGGGGGGGGGGTCCAGGGTGTCCATGGGGATGGGGGGGGGGGGGGGCAGTCTAGGGGTGTGGTGGGGGCTGTCTAGTGTGTTGAGGGGGTTCTGGTCTGTTTTTTGGTAACTTTTTGGTCTATTTCAAGGCTGTGGGAGGGCTGTCTATGAATGTTGGAGTGTTGTCCAGGGGGTGGGGGGTCTACAAGAGGGTGGGGGGATGTCCGAGGGGTGGTGGTGATGTCCAGGGGTGTGGGGGGAGTGTCCAGGGGTGTGGTGGGGGTATTCTAGTGGGGTGAAGGGGTTCTGGTTTGTTTTCAGTAACTTTTTGGTCTGTTTTAGGGGTGTAGGAGGGTTGTCCAGGGGTGTGGAAGTGCTATCCAGGGGGTGGGGGTATGCATGAGGGTGGAGGGGTTGTCTAGGGGTGTTTTGGGCTGTCCAGGGGGTTGGGGGCAGTCCGAGGGTGTGGTGGGGGATCCAATGGGGTGGGGGAGGGCTATCCAGTGTGTGGGGGGGTATACATGAGGGTGGGGGGGGGGTGTCCTGGGGTGTTTGAGGCTGTCCAGAGAGTCGGGGAGCAGTCCAGGGGTGTGATGGGGCTGTAAAGTGGGGTAAGTTTTATATGTTATCAATGTAAATGATTAATTTTTCTTTAGTTCTTGTTTTTATCTACTTCTGTTTTTGTGGTACGAATTTTTGATTTGGTTTCTGGTTGATTCTGGGGGGGAGCAGAGGACTGCATTAGATTTGTTTTTAAAAATTTGTCTTCCACGTCGGTTATTTTATAACCGACCTGATAAAGAAATCAAGAAGGGTTTATCACGTCAGTTATTTTAATAACTGACGTTATAAACACCAGTAGAATGGTTTATCACGTTGGTTATTTAATAATCGACGTGATAAAAGGCCTGGGAAATGGTTTATCACATCGGTTATTTCATAACTGACGTGATAAACCCCCTAGACTGGTTTAGCACATCGGTTATTATATAACCGACGTGATAAAACATTTCCCAGGGGTTTATCACGTCGGTTATTTAATAACCGACCTGATAAACATCCCCCGAACGGGTTTATGACGTCATTTATTATATAACCGACGTGATAAACCCCCTGGTATATCATGACAGTTATATAATAACCGACGTTATAAACCACCCCCCCGGTTTTTTCATGTCGGTTATTAATTAACTGATGTGATAAACACTGCGATGTTATGTTTTTTACGTTGGTTTTTAAATAACTGACGTAAAAAACATTATTTATAACATCGTCCATATTAACATCAGCTAAAAACTGACATAAAAATGAAAAATAACTGGCATAAATAACATTTTCTGCAATAGTGAATATCTTCCCACATCAGTGTATTAAGCACAGACACAACATAGTGCCATGAATCTACAGAAATCAACATGCATTACTGAGTAACTATTCCAATGTAACTATTGAACATGGACTTATTGGGGTTAACATGATGGACCCTCACATTCCATCTAACCTCATATTTTATGCCTTTGATTTTATCCTTAATGATTTTTGTTAACACCGTCAAACTACGACACTCCTGTTTTTTATGCATCGTTGAGCCTTCGTCACCTACTATTTCCTTAGATTAAACATTGTCAATATGTTCCTCTGGAGTGGTAACATTGGAATGTTCATATGGTCATTATAATTCTATACTGGGAGCAATAGAAAGTTGAGAAACTTATTGTCCTCAGAATTGGGAGCACTAGCATGCGAAGAAGGTCATTTTTCATCTGCACTGTGAGCATCAGCGAGTTTATAGACCTATTGTACCTCAATATTGGGAGTACCAGAACATTCATATGTCATTATCTATAGAAGTGTTTTGACATTTAATTTATATTACATAAATCCAACATCCAATGGATAATAACATGAGGTTACATGATGTATATTAAAAAATATATAACCTGATTATTGAAGTATATTTTTATTTTTTAAAGTTTTACAGGATTTTAATCCTCTATCAACTATCCAAATATCTTCATTGTGGTCTCCTCTGACATACAAAATGCCATCTACATTGGGAATACTATGAAATTATTGCGACGTCCTAATGAAAGAATCATCCTTAGTTGAATTTTCATCTGACCCTTCAGTGGTTTTGGTTGATAAGAGAATAATTGACCACTTTCAGTTTGTGTCATATAGAACCTAAAATAATTGTATTTCTTATGACACCACTATAAATGGTTAAAATTTTTTCCCTTCCTTACTGAAATCAAATTTCATAAATTCCAATTCATCTATTTTAACAAAACTCCAGTTATCAACCCACTTGCATTGAAAAAACAGCACCTGAAATATTTTATAATCCAAATCCTATGTTTTTTTAATGATGGAAACATTTGAAATATTTTCATAAATTGTATTTCTATCCTTATTAATAGAAACATGCATTTCTTCAGTCATAAGTGTAAATCCACTATTTTTCATGGTAATGTCTTCATCATGTTCATTTTTATATAATGTATAACCATTAATTACATAACCATTGTAAGATAATACATATACACTTGGTCCTTAAACTAGACATCAAAGTCATACTAAAATTGAATCTAGATTTTCATTTGACTCCTTAAAAATATAGTTCTGAAACCATCCTATAAACTATTTATTATGTGTATTTGATATCCATATTTCAGCTTTTGATGGATTCAATTGACTAAGAATTTATTTGTGGGTTTCAACATTTGGGGAAACCTCCAAACTATTATGAAAAATGTAAAGGTGTACCTTCTCTTGATATTTAATATTGATTGTGACAACATCTCTTCTAGAAATTCCTACACCCACAAGCTGCCCAATGTGATGAGATTTTGATAGACCAATGATTTCCACACCGAACAGATATTTAGTATAGAATTCAATGGATTCCTCAACAATATATATCTCCACAATAAAAACCTTTAGATGACTTTAATTTTTGACATACCCTTTCAAAATCTTTAGATACCATTCAATGGGGGTACATCTATCTATTATGTGCAGAACCACATAGTCAAATCTCTCTAACTAAGTGAACCATCAAATGGACTATCATATCAAAGAATGTTGGTGGGAAGGACATTTCCAATTAGAATTTCTCTTTCCATAGTCCACAATTTTTCGGGTCTATAACTTTTCTAAATATATATTTGAATAATAAATAGATCTTGGTTAATATATGATGGTAATTCTGGGGAAAAATGAAATATAAAGATATATGAATTATATATTGCATAAAAACATGGAAGTCATGTGATTTCAGACCCTTTAACTTTAAATCCGTCATTGACATGATGTTCTTAATATTCCATGAATACCCCTACATAACATTTACATCATTAAAGAAGTTGAAAAAATGATATCTCTTCTTCCTGGAAATTCTGTTAGCTACCAAAGGAATAAAAGTTTGTTTTTCACCCTTCACTGGCATGAACTCTTCTCGTATTCCCATGTCAACCATGTCCAAACTAGCTTTAATTCCATACATTGTTTTTTAGGTGCATTTAGAAAAATTCCAATGACACTATCACATAAATTTTTCACAAAATTCATAACATAAATAAAATTCCCAACGTATAGAAAATTCCAGTATGGTAATTAAAAAAAATGATCTCTTTTTCCAATCAGATTTCATAAGGGTTTTCAAAAATAATTTACCAAAATAAGTGTCCACATATTTTACTTTATAAAAAATTTGATCACCTATTAGTGTAGATGGTGTTGTACATTCTTCTAAACATCCATCAAATTATGTCATCCAAGATTGGTAATTATGCCGTCAGGGTAGAAATCTGTGATGTCCTAGAAACACAGTTTTCAATGAATGTTTCAACCTAATTGGCTACGTCTGTTGTTTTCAAATAGGACACCCTCAAATTCTTTTAATTCTATATCCTAACAAATTTCCATAAGTAGGAAAGTCATTTCTCATCTTGTAAAACTTATCTCTCAATGTGAAATCTTAATTTATGTAAAAATCATACAACATATCACCTGAATCCCACAATAATTTCAAATTCTTGATCAATGGAGCCAAAAACCATCAATATAATTACCTAGTTTTTTTGGTCCTAATATAAACATAGATAATGTGATGTATTTTTGTTTCATGCATAAACACGATGGAAAGTTATAATTTACCATCATAACCCGCCATGTACTATGAGTTCCGCTTTGAAAACCAAAAGGATTCACTCCATCTGTAAATAATGCATGATGAAGGTTTCTCGGATTATTTATAAATTAAAGATACTCAAGATCAATTCTCTTCCACTAAGGAGAGTCTTCCATGTGACATAGTTTCCAATCTTGAATTCTTGTATCTATGTGCCACGTCAATTTCCTTAAAATCTCCTCACTTCTATATAGGCACCTATACCTTGCAATGATTGGAAAGTACCATACAAATTTCATTGGACCAGATTCATATTTCTTGTATTATGAAGCACCACACTTTGGGAATTATTTTTGTGATTTTTGGTCCTTAAAAAACAGTATGCAGTCATTCGTCTAGGCGTGTATTATTTTAGAGATCATACCCATTGATCATAGAATTCGTTTGGAATTTTATGTTTGGATTGTGATCTCATTTTCTCTTGGGAGCATGTCATTCAAGAGAGAAAGTATTTCTGTAAAACTAGTGTGACTCCATCTATTGCCTGATTTCAAATTATATAGCTTTAATATGGATGATAATGGTGTATATTTAGTTAAACCAACTTACAATGGCATCTTTTCAAAACTATTTAACTTCTCAAACAATTTTGGGAAATCACAAATTTCATCATCAACTGTCCTTGTCATTTTATCTATATTATCTTAATCATCATTCACATCTATAATCACATCCTTGATATGGTCTTTTTAATTGTCCACACTTGTAATCATATAAGATGATCCATAAAATGCAGTGTTATCCCAACCACTAACTACCTTCACCTTTTCCCCGTGTTTATTCCAACATTTATAACATCAATCTATTACGTGATAGATCAAGTGTTCTTCCAACTCCTATGGACTAATTTGTCTTGAATAACAATAGTGTAAACATGAACAAAGGACTTGAGAAGGGTCATATGCATGATATTTTTCAAACATGATGAAATATTTAACTCCATCATCATACTCTTTTGTCATACGATTGATATCCATCCATTATTTATTCATATCTATTTGATTTGATTTGGTGATATCAATATTTAAGAAAATAAAGACACAAAACGTTGATATAAAAATTAACCAAGTTAAAAAAAGCTATATACTTTAAGTATCTTACAATATTTATCCCCAATATCCACTTTCCAGAATTAAGGTCCTTTATTTGGGATCTTCTAGATAACTCAATATTTTGATCTTCTGTCATTTCCTTCATAGGTCTAACTAAGAGAAATTCATCCACATAAAGAAGTAATATTTAATGAATCAGATTCTCCTGATTTTACTTTTAGAAATTAATTTGGAAATTCTTAAGACCATGCGTTGAGATGACGTATGATTCTGAGGTCTAGTGTGCCCAGAACAATTCTTTGAAAAAAAAAATGCTCTCAATAGCATGCATGCATGACTTGGCTAAAAATGTGGAATATATTTTAAAAGGGATCCTAAGTCAAAAATCCAAGGGCACCCTTGATCTCAAAATGGCGGCTTTACCCTAGGCATGAACTAACTTTGGTCAGTGTGGGTCATCTGAGGAAAAAGTCACCAAGGACGTAACAGTAAATAAAATGATTCAATAAAATTATTTTATTTTTAAAATACTTAAAAAATCATGAATGGCGACACATATTGTAAATTGGATACCACCATTGAGTTCATAATGTGGTGTTTTCCCTTGGTGAGGCTTAACATCGACCGACACGGGTCGGCCGTGAAAGTTTGTTTTTGGATGTATTAGTATTAAAATATTTTATTTCGACACAAAAACTCATTTTTTAATTAGAGTTTTTCTAGAATCTAGCATCATCACCATAACCTTAGAATTCCCATGATACAAGGAGAAGAAATTTATCTCGATAACGATGATGGATCATTGCGCCAGTGGAGTTAGAGGATCTCATCGATGATGAAAATGTAATCATCTTGTCAATGATCAATTAAAACTCAAGGTAGGGAATTTTTTCTTCATGAATTTCCCAATTTTTTGTTTTTTATGATGAATGTGGACTAATCCACGAACATATTGGCTTTTGGATCAATCGTATGTTGTGGGAGGGATTTGTTGCAGGTTAGCGAGATTCGTTTTAATCTGTTTTCTAACTCATTCTCCTAGATCTTGTTCATTGGCCAAGAATTCTTAGACAATGATGTTAAAACCATTTTTATGTGAATTTATCCCTATATTCTATTTGTTATTCTCCGTTGGAACCTCATGGACATGGTATGACTTTCCAGGAGGTTCCGAACACAATCGGACCCCTGGATTGAAGGAAAACTAGTAGCAAAGGGCAGATATGTGTAGATCAGGTCTTGAGAAGACCAGATCTACAACTGATTTAATTTTCGGGTACTGGAGGTGTCTTAGTGGTTCGAATAAGTAACCAATAGCATGGTTCTAGCACGAAGGTTCAGTGAGGTTGGGGGTAGCAGTTCCGTAGTGAGGAAAGGCGGCTAAAGTGATAGTTAGAGGCGGAACATGACATGGTGGATGGGATGCATGGGAGCTTGTGGCAATGTCATTTGGGAGAAGAAGTGGGGCCACAAGGTGGAGGTAGTGATGGGGCTGCATACACAATGGGTGGGGGGTGTGGGATGCGATGGTAGGCAGGGCACGCAGTCAGGGGTGACCGCGTGTGGCGAGCGAAGCCGACCCGTATACGGTGACCCAGACCAGGAGAGTCAGGCCACACCAATGGTTCAGCAAGCCCAGCAGACTGGGCCAGTTCAGGAAGGACTGGGCTGGGCCGGGTTGGGTAGCTCAGACCAGGTTGGGTCGGTCAGTGGGTCTGATCGGGTCCAACGGGTCGGGTCAGACCCAGACCAGACTCGAGTCAGACCTTTTCACTAAAACAACCATATCTTTCAGAACGTGTGTCTGTTTGATGAGATTTTTGCGGTGTTGGGAACCTTTAAATGAGAAGGTAATTTTGAGATTATCTTAGTCAGTTTTTTTGGAAGTTTGAATACAACCTAATGAATTGATAAGTAGGTTCTCCTGGAATGAGCGTTCTATGAGGGGAATCCTATGGCTAGTTGTGACCTTTAGACTACATGTATTCTTGAGACTGAGTGTCTTATCGAGACTGAGTGTCTTATCGATATTGAGTGTCTTATCAAGGATTGGTGTATTATAATGACCGATTTGGTCATCCCATGTCCTACCAGGGTGTAGGTCCTTTAGTCACCAAGTGGTACTCCCCTACCCAATTAGGGTGTGGGTCTTCAAGATTTAGTGTATTATTGAGACTTGGTGTCTTATCAAGACAAGGTGTCTTATCGAGATAGTATGTATTATGATACGGGGAGTAGTTCCTCCATTGGAGAAGGACCCCCCTAGTATTTTGGATATAGTTACGAGGAGTGGACCCATTCACTTGGTGTGGGAAATACCTAGATAAGAGTTAGTACTCCCTCAACGGATCGAGAAGCGAGAGACTTCGTTCAGGAGTGATAGATGTTTCACGGGTTAGTTAGGGCAGTAATCCCTCGAATGTAGGGAAGTGGTGAGGTGTGAGTCTCTCCTATATCTCTTTATAGATAAGATGCACATGGTTCATAGTTTGGATAAATGCTCCCTCAATTGTGTGTAACGGTGTGGTGTGGGCCACTTCACTTTGGTTTCTTATCTTATTCTAGGTGCAAGGTGGCGATGACAGGACCTTTGGTGTTGCACACTGAATCTGGACCTAGTAACTTGTTCCTGATGGATTACATTCTCTTGGACGTACCATTAGGAATGGTAGAGTTATTCCCAATGGAGTGTCTATATCAGATGGGTTCCATCTAAGATGGATGAGCTCGTAGAGTGTGTCCTCCTAGTTTTTGTGTTATGATTCGATCCTATGATGAGAATCCTATTGCTGGCAATGAGATTGGAACCTTATGATACTTAGTGTATGATACAAGTATTTTTGGACATTCTTGATATATGTGATGTAGACATATATCTATATATAGATGATTTTAATATTTTTTGGGGTACTATTCATGTATTTATTAGTGGTATTCCTTTGTGATTTTGGGGTGCCTTACTAAGTGTTGTTTTACTCACCCCTATAAGATATTTTCCTACATGTGTCATGTATTATGCAGATGATCAACACTTTGATGGAGTCCTAGGTGGACTAGGACCAGGTGGTGGTTAGAGAGACTAGAAAGCTGAGGTGTGCTCCTACAATTTCATAAAATTGTTCTGTACCTTAACCCTTTTGGTAGGGTTTTCTATGGATGAGTTTCAAAAAATTGTTCTATCACTTTTACAGACTCTTTATTTTAGTGGGATTTTATTCAGGCCTATTTAATTTTTGGTTTTCAACTTTAGTACTCAGTGGTTGGTATCTTAGTGTATGCATACATTGTTTACTTAGTGTTTTTACATTTCATCATTTTGGGATTGGAGATATGTGCATGTGTACAAGTACTTAGGAAAATTCCTCCCATTTGTGGGATGTGCTTACTCAGTGCTAGTCACCAACCCCTATCCTATTGGAGGCAGACTTGTGGTAGTCATGGCATGGTCTCCTCTAAGACGAGTTGTAAAATGGAGGAATTGGAGGTGGTTAGTTATACCTTAAGGACTTGAAGTCTGTAAAGTTGGTTTGGGGAAATAGTGTTAAGTGTTTTGAGTTTGGATTTTAGTCTAGGGATTCTAGTGTTGGTGCAGCGACTGACGTATCCATACACTAGGACTCTGGACACCATCTTTTTGACTCAGTACATGAAAACACTAGTTATAGAGAAAAATGGTACATTCATCTTATTGGAATGGTTGTGTCTTCCATGTCATTCTTGATTCATCTCACCAGGTATACTTTATTGACCGTGGTACCCCTTGTTTTACTTCAAGATGCTTCCATGTAGATAGCTAGTGAGGATTCCACCAAGCGATCATGAGTATGATCCCCCAAGTGAAGAGACATCGATATAGGGATTTGTACTAGAGATATCACCTTTAGGTGGTGAACCAGCTATATCACCACTTGTAAAGTAGCACAAGGTACCTCTAGTACCATCAGACGAGGTGCACAGGTTGAGTGCACTTCACAAGTTCCATCAGTAGAGACCCCTCAGGTTCCAAGGTGAGCCTAACACATAGGAGTATGCGGACTGACTTGAGGAGGTGACCTAAGTTTTCTGTCTGGTTAGGACACCAACAGATCCGATGGTGGTCCTAAAAACGAGCCTTCTATATGGATCTGCAGGGTGATGGCAGGGTTTAGTTACTCAATCTTACATTGAGGTTACCCTTATGTGGACAGTTTTTGAGAACCTTTTTTGAGGAGTTATCACCTTATATGCTAAGGGCTATGTGTGTCCAAAAGCTTCTGCAGCTCCGGAAGGACAATTTTTTGGTATCTGATTATTCATAGAGGCATAAAAACCTTTCCAGGCACTCGATGGATTTGATATGTGACTAGTGCTTCAGGGCTTGGACCTTTGAGAAAGATGTGATTAAGGATTTATGATCCATATTTATCCCTCTGTGCATTCCTACATATGCAAGGGTGGTAGATAAAACCTCTGTGGTTGAGATTACCTTGGTTGAGTAAATTCATCCAGTAATTTTCAATAGTGGGAAAGTAGAAGCATATAGATCCGCAGGGTGGAAGATGTTCAAAGGAACTGGGATAGTAGAATGAGGTGGTAAAAAGTTTGACATGTTACCACTAGCACCACACCCAAGTGATCTACACCAGGATCAGTGAGCTGAAGTACAGGGAAGGGGAAAATTCTATGTTGTTGATGCATATAACGTAAGGGCTCTAGGAATGATTCAAGGTATAGTCTGTGTCTATTCTACCTTAGTTTCCATATTGATAAACACAAGTTCTAATCATTCTTTTCTTTCCAAAAATCTTGTTTAAGACATAGAGATTATGGTTGAACCATTGACTTGATTCTTATTCTTGGAGATTTCTACTGGAGGTGACCCAATGATCACGTAATAGTGCCGATAGTGTGACATGAATCTTAGAGGTGAGAGTTTCGATGGGGATCTATTGGTACAATGTCGAGGACTTATGACCTCATTCTTGGAAGGGACTGGTTATCCATAGTCCATGATCAGATTGATTGTTTTAGGTGAAGAGTGTTGTGTGTCCATAGTTATAGAATGAGGTTTTCCTTGTTGGTAAAAAGGAAACCCAATCATCACATAATGTACTCACACATAGAAGAGTGTAGAAGATTCCTCATCAATTGGCTAGACTAACCCTTGGTACAGTGGATGTTATGAGTCCTCAGCTCTTACAATGGTTATGGATTTTCAGTGGATTTAGAAAAGGTTGAGATAGAGGCATCAACTAGAGTTCCTCCAAGACTATGACTGTGAGATTGTATATACTCCTAGGAAGGGGAACATGGTGGAATATTCTCTCAGTAGGAGATCAGTATTCCAGTTTCTAAATGAGGAAACATAGTAGTTAGCCTCATTGCATATATTATTTGTGGATGGAGATAGACCAGCTTACCTCCAGTCGATGGTTGTCAACCCTCCACTCTTGCAGCGATCCAACGAGGCACAACTTGGGGATATTGACCATGACACCCTACATTCTCATATATCCACAAGGAATTATCTTGATGGATAGTGTTTCAAATAACTTGTCGGCTAAAAAGGATAGTGCACTCATTTTTTCACATTATTTTTCATGTTTTCTCATCATATTGAATATTAGGGGATGTTAATTAGTAATTTTTTAATTATAAAAATAATGATAATCTCAAAAAATATTAATAATAAATATTTATAGACACAAATAGAAGCTGGTAAATGAATACACAATAACGTATTTATACAAAATCAGTTTTTGTTGATTATTAGTGTTATAAATATTATAGTGAGATGTAACTTAATGTAAGTACATCATCATGATTTTTTTTAGAAGAGGGAAGAAAATATATAAATCAAATGACATAATTTGAGATGATTATGAAAAAAATCACCGGTTTCTAGTATAATGAACTATAGGAATATCATGATTGAGCAGAAACTTCTTGGAATTCAAACTTGTGCAAAAAATGATAATTTCTGAGGAAAAAATAAAAATTGGGGTATTTAAATTAATTGGTATATTTTATGCAGTAATATGATAGTTTAATGTCACTAAATTTGCAAATAAAAAACTATTAAGATACTTTTAACAGACAAGTTGCAGGAGAAAAAATGTTAGTTGGCTATGTTTCATCTATAAGAAGTGTAATAATTTGTTTAGAAAACTCATAACATACTATGTAGCTAATAATTACTCCTATATAAAATTAAATTTTAAATGTAATATTTTTATTAATGTTAAATGGATGACTATTTTCCTTGGAATTAGAATTTGAAATTACCTGTCATCCATTAAAATAATTTGTATTCTCTTATTATTCTACCCATTATTATATAGGTTGATGAAAGTGAAACTTTAAAAGAAAATATAGTATTAGATTTAGATTAATTCAAGTTTGAAAAATTTTAATAACATCATTGTTGTTATTGAAATGTAATTCTAAATGGATTTTTTATCTTATTTTTTCTTACATGCAGAGTTGTGAATGAATATGTACAACGATGTAAAATCTATGTTCCTTTTTCAAACCACGTACCAATAATGATAATGGTATCTAAATTTAAGTGTATGAATAAGTTTAAATAAGTAGATAACATGTCAATATTAATAGTAATAAAATGACATAGATGGTGATATATAGAATTTCAAACTTATAGAACTTGATAAAATTTGATGGAAATATACCTATTAGAAATTCCTTGGGAACCATTATTTGTTTTATTATGTAAAATGGTATAAATGTAAATCCTAAATAATGAAATTCTTTTTAAAATGGTCTTATATTATTTCTCTAATTATACATAACTATATACTTTTTTTACTTTCTTTATTTTCATTGATCCAAATTTTTTTTATTACATAATAGAGACCTTCATAAAAAAGTGATTTTTACTTAATTATAATATGGTGGACACTAATTGTAGATTAAATGTTTGTTTACTACAAGTATTAGTGTAATATATAGGTTAAAAGTAAAATTATAGATATTTGTCAATAACTTTTAGTAGATAAATTATAGAAAAACTAGGTGATTATCAATAGAAATAAGATATTTTCAATCTAAAGTTTTGAGTTCGAAAAAACAAAAGTAGAAAATCTGGGTTTTAAGAATGTATTTAAGGTTTTAGTATAGACTATCTATTATTCTGGTATTTTATCCATTAAATTCATTATTATAATTTAGAAACTATTATTTGGTTAAAGTAATTAGTAAATGTTCATAGGGGCACATTAAAATAATTAAATAAAGATAAAACATATTTACATATCATACTTAAAAACATGTATAGTTGAGTTAATATTATTTTATTATTTTTTGACTAAATATAATGAAATAGAGCATAATTTTTCATTAGTAAGGATTAGGTTAATGAAGGAAATTTCATTTGAGAATTTTAATGACTTTGTGTAGTACATTTTTATGAGGTGTACTTGAACTTTCAATGTAACATCATCTTCAATAGAAATATTATGTAATTTACTATATAAATTTGACATTTGAATGAAACTATAAGAATAATGAAAACATAAAAAACTATTGGTAAAAATATCAAAATTATAAAAATAAAAAGAACTTAAAAAAGTAATTCTAAAAATAAAATAATGATGCATCAATTTTAATTGTTAAAGTATTTTGTTTACAAAATGTATGTTTTTAAAAATTTTATTGTAAGAAATATTAGTTGTACACCTTAGAGAATTTTTTTTAATTCTAATGTATTATTAATTTTAATACTCTTCTTTTTTTAACTCTAGAGATTGAAAGATATAGTTAGCCATGACAATTTTTTAAGCATATTCTAATGAAAGAAAGATATTGGCCTTGAATTTTGTCAATAGTCATTAAAAATGAAATAATTAAAGGAAATTGTGTTTGTTAAATCTTTAATGGACACTTGAAATATGAATGAGTTATAATAATCCTAGGTATGAAAGTCTTATTTTCAAAATGATTCCCAACCAATATTTTTTATCTGATTACATGATCTCCCAAATATATGATAATTAAATGTGTCCCATTATAAAGTCTAAAATATTGATCAACATTACTTTGTTACATAACTGGTACCCTCAATTTTTGGATTAATTTATGACATGATAAAAAAGAGATATCAATTCCATTCAAAATATCCAGTGTTTATTTGTTTTTTTGGGTGTCAATATCCAAAATTTCATGAAAGTATGAATCATAAATGAGATAAAATTTATCTTTTCTAGGAATGAATGTTAACATATATTCATTTAGTTGTTTCATAAAATCACGTGTCAGTGCTAAAATAACCATGTCCTTTAAGTATTTTGGAACATTTTAGTTTTCTAATGATGATAGGTATGCACTTTGAACAATGAAATATATAGGGTTCAAGAATATAGTAATAGGAATTCTTATTGAATTTCAATATATGTATCATCATCATTTAGCTGACCAAGTTCCCCATAACTTATTTTAAGAATTGAAATTGAAAAATATTCTAATTCCACAGAGTTAGTACATCTATTAGAGGAAATAAGACTCATTTCTATTTTCAATTTAATAACTTGACATTGTGGGAAAAGATAAAAGGATTTTATACTTAAAAATACTATATCAATTTTATTTACATAATTCACAATAGATAAGATTTTTTGAAAATAAACACCAAAAATTTTTCCCACCAAAATTTAGTTTTGAAGCATGTAGAATATTTTTTTATATTAAATCCCATAATGTATTATCTATAGATTCAAAGAAATATCTTTGAAAAATTGGCACCTCATCCAAAATATATTTTTTATTTAAAAGTTAATCCAAATCACTTACTGATAGTATGTTTCAATAATGTATTTTATAAATTCATTTAGAATAAAAACCTGAGAGTGTATTGTCCTTCCACTAGGGAGGAGAAATGATTCAATTCCATATGAAGATATGATAAGTACAATATTTATTTCAGAGTATAGTTTCAATGTTTTTGTTCTCCATAAGAAATTTTTATTAGTGCCTCTATATCCATGAACAAAGAACACATCACAATTTGGTATGTTTTATGCATTAATAATAGTTATTAGCACATATTTATGTTTAGTGGTCAATATTTCACCCAAAATAGAAAATTATTCTTAAGGACTATCCTTTTCATAATTCTATTCAGATGCAACCAATCTATTTACAATGAATTTAGTAGATGAATCTAGAAGAGGCATGTGAGGATAATTTATCAATGATCTACCAATGTTGTGAATCACGTTGTCAATACCCAATAGTTTATACTATTGTAATTAATGACCGATGAGACATAATTATTTTATAATAACAACTTATTAGATACAAGTGAAAAATTATTCAAGGAATAATAAATATGAAATTAATATAAATTTTTTTAGTGAATATTGAATATGAAAAACATACTAAATTAGGTTTTTGTTAACTATATATGGTACATGTAAACAGATTCTAGATGATGTATTATTATTTCCATAAAAAGTAATATATTTATATAATAGAAATTACATAAATGTAAATTTATGAATGTAGATTAAAAATATGATTATAAATTTAACTGCATTGACGAATGGATATACATATGGGGGTTAAATATTCATGTCATTGTATGTATACTCAAGTAATTGTGAATTGTGTATGAACTTAATTAATGACTATTTATACTATATTTAATGTTAATTAATTTATATTACATATAGTATAAATTGATTACATACTATAAGATTTTATCCTTCTTCCATATATGTTTAATGTAATTGAATATAATATGAATGTGGAATATGAGAGTCATATTAGTATGAAACTTCATAAATTATATAGTATACTCTATTAATATAGGTGAATTTAATTTGACTAAACTGTATTCATACTCTATACATAATTTTGTAAATAATTTCAAAAATTCTAAGTATACATTTTGCATACTTTTCGTATACCGCATATGTCTATACACATATTGTTTTCAAGTCTCTACATTATGTATTCATACTGTAATTACAGACTGTATGAAAGAATGAAAAAATTAAAATTAACTAAAAAGATTTATAATGAATTTTATAATACTATAAAAAAGAATATATACAGTCATGTACTTTTGAATTGTAACATAGAGGAATGTCTCGTAAGTCTATGGATACAACTGTAAAATGATGCATATGGCCATATCTTTAATAAACTATGTATATTTATAGAATCATGAAAACAATGATACAAAATTATATATCAAAATGTAATTGTAAATTATAAATTATCTAAATCATGTGATTTGAAATCAATTATTAATGGTATATTTGTTTTTCATGAATAAAGTATACAATATAAACATACTACAACAAGAAAACACTGCACATGGAATGTATAATTATATTTCATATAGTATTAATCTAGAGGAACCATTAAAGGTAATTGATTATTAAATAGGACACTATATATAATATATTAAATAAAAACAAGTGTATATATTTTGTAAGAACTGGATTCATATTCTATATAGATGGGTGTAATTAATTTGAAACACTATAAGTATACATGATGTATTATGGAAATACAGTACATGTACCAGAACCCAAACAATATATAATATTTTTATATTTTATGAATTTTTTAAATATAGAAAATATGAAAAAATCCATAAAAATGGATAATTAGTTATCAATATCAAAATATTAAAATAATAAGGTTGACTACTTTGTAACATTGTATTTATAATCAAGAGACAAGTCTTTTATTTGCGTACAATCTTGACTAAAAATAAAGTCAGGTGTAGCTACACTAACTTAGGAATATTCAATCAGGTATAAAATTAATCAAAAGAGAGTATGTGTACAACTTTAATTGCTATTGTAAATGCAATAAATGAAGAAAAACTTGAAACTATCTAAAAAATGGATACCGTATTCAATTTTTAATTCCAAATTGTATGAAAAAATATATATAAATGGGATAAAGTAATTATGTATTAAAAAATTCATATATCATTGAATTGTAACATGTTTATTTTAATATATAAGATATCCTTATATAGTAGTTTCCATGTTTTACTGTATACATGGTTTATTTAAGAAAATATATTTGATAATAGAAAGTGTGAAAACAACCTACATAAGGAATTTCATGTCTCCCCCAATGATGATCTTGTAATAGCTTTAATGAACTTGGTATCATAAATAAGTGAAACTAGGTTGTATCATGTTTTTCTAAATTTATGAATGAAATTTTTGTTGATAGTTAATATAGAATAATTATAATTTTGACCACTAAATTTAGTGGTAAATATTCTAAGATAATACATTTCTCCAATTATGGGAGGAACATAATACAATCTAAAAATAGAAAACATCACTTTATAGGATACCATTTCCATTCTCACGAGTGAAATTTTTATTTTTTAAATTCTTCAAAGGTGGGATTTTATTCTTTAAGGTAAATTATATTTTCTTTAAACTATGATCTGAACATAGTTTTGGAGTTTTTTTTTGAAAAAATATCTTAAATGTTAGATCTATATATATATATTATGTTTTTATCATTGATAAAATGGAAATATAATATTTCGACTAGTGGAAACCTATAGTGGATGTAATAACTATATATTATTCAATAAGACTATCATGGTGAAATATATCGATAATTATAATACATTTTAATCTCATATAATTATTTATAAACTTCATCAATATTTTTACTTCTATAAAGAGATGTTGTGACATGACCATTCCCTTTATTGATGTATTGAAATAAATATTTTATGGATCGTGATTTATTACATATTTCTATGTTGAGGTGAGATATTTATTTAAGTAAATAATTTGATTACATGGAACAACATAACAATTTACTAGTTGAACACAATTATTTGATATTAATATATTATTTTATCATCTTATGCATGTAGCCTATCCATCCACATCCATACTTGAGATACCAAGATTTTTTTTGGGAAAACACATTGAACACCAAAAGTTATTCATACAAGGTTATCATGGGTTTTTGAAACCACATCGTCCATGAATCATGATTCTCTTTACAAATTCATATAAATTAGGCCAGTCACTATTATCTAGTATCTCAACTGATAGTATTTGATTAATAGAATATTCTGTGTAAATTTTATATAGATATTTAAGGAATAAAAGTATATAAACATGGGGGAAACCAAATTTTTGAAATTCAACATTATATAAAACTATATAAATAATTAGATAATAAAGATACATTCTCATTGTAAAAAACACTTTACAAAAACATGTAAGAAAGAATTAAATGTTGAAAAATAATACCTTCTTGATACTTTTTGAATTTTTTTATCTTTTTAATATTTAATTAGATATTCAATATTAATATTGAAAACTCTTGAATGTATTTGGGGATAGTCCTATAGAAGAATATTACGGGTTTTAATAAATCATTTAATCTCAGTCCAACATGAATTGCATGTGAAAGTGAGGAAAAAATTTGGATATCTATCCCAATTACTAGTACCCATTACATTATAATAATTTTAAATCATGTATCTCATACCATGAGTGAAAGATGATGGAATAATTATATAATTTCCTTATATAGTACAATCACTCTCATATCCTAGGTAAGATTATTATAGACCATTTTATATCTCAACTCTCAATTTTTTTATTAAATAAAATAAATAAAAAACATTATTATTCTCTCATCATATACCCCATAACTACACATTTTTGTAATATTCATCTTGAATTTAATAGTGTTTAAATATTCTTAGGTCTAAATTTAATATGGTGTACAAATTACTTTCTCATTATTACACTATGAAATTTAGAAGATGTGATATAGAAAGTGTGATACACATTTTTAGAATACCCATCTTTACTAGTAAAAAAAATTATAGGGCATTTAAATTAAATATACAGAGGATTAAGTTGGTATATACATTGAAATTCACTTAGTTGTGTTTGTTTTATGATATATTTATCCTCATTAATATCACCAACTATGAGCATAGATATTTTTGATGCTGTTGGTAAGTTATATGTATATGAATCCACTCCCCTTTATCAATTATCTGTAGCTTTAAGTATGGAGCTCTATTTTTATTCAATAAATCCATTATAGTTATAAAATGATGAATTAAGTGATTTTATAAATCTAATATTGAATATATATATATATATATATATTAATAATTGGGTTCATAATATAATTGATTTGATTCTTGTTTGAGCATTAAAAAAATAATTAGAAAATTTTTAGTTGATAAATATCAATAAATGACTATTTAATTCATAATTTTTTTTAAATTACCACATATAATTATTATTTTTATATACTTCATTTTAAGTATAAAAAATTAGTTTAACAAAATTTGGGGGTTGACCAACAAGTGGTAGTAAGCTCCAAATACAGTGTTAATTTTTTTCCATTGATCCTAAAAATACAAGGACCAAATCCTTGGTTTACAGAGTTATCAATTCTTCCCCCATTGACATAAAATATGAAATTATATTGTAAACATTGTTAATATCATGAAACTTTCTTTTATCCTTCCAGCTAATCATAAAAAATGGGTGATTTGAGGTATTTCGGAGGAGTGTCCAATAAACATAATTTTATTTTACCAATAGAAGAACATAGATAAAATCTACTAATATTTTGATTTATATAGGATTTAACTATTTAATAAAACCCCAAAATAAAGTGATAGTACTAGAAAAAATGGTGAGTATTTATGATATCAAATTATTTTGTTTGTAGTAAATTTTTACTGAGTCAACATATGAAAGTAATAATAAAATTAAAATATCCAAAAAGTTTGAATAATGTAGTTAGGTTATTCTATACCAAATTGATCAAAAAATATAATTAAATCTCCATTTATATCAAAAAATATTCAATTTTAGAAATATTTTTCTCATGAGTAATATAAATTGAATATATAATACACAATTCATAAAAAAATAGTACACAAAGATTAATACGAATATGTTTATATTGTAACATCCCAGTTTTGGAAGCCACCCAGAGGCGCCCCATACCCAGTAGGATACATGGACTCAAGGGAATTTTCCCGAATGCCAGAGGCTACCGACTAGTAGTGAGGGCCTTAGGTATGATACTGGGGAAACTATGCCCTCATTGGTAGAGTACATAGTGGAAGTATAGAAATACATAAAATAGTGGAAGCAGTAAATACCAAACAACAGTAACAATGGAAGATTGATAAAGGAAACAACTAGAGAAGATATGTATATATAAATGATGCATGATACATATATGTCTAGGAAAAACAGCCAAAAAAGTCACAATGCTGGAATACAACAGTGCTAAACTAAAGTTCAAAAGAAAGCAGATTAACTCCTCAGCATCGCAAGCCATATCTTGGTCCCATGATCTCCAACTCCACAACAATCAAGAACCTGAAGTCGAAGGGCGCTTGCCATTATTTATACCCGCAACAATATAATCTATTTGGGCCCAAAAGCATGACCCAAACAGGGTGTGAGACAAAATCCCAGTAGGAAACCACCCAAAGATCTGTGCTTAACAGTCAGTGAATATATGGAAAGTAAAAGTATAGGATACAGTAAACAGGAAAGTACTCAGCAGAAAACAATCCACAATTCCAGCATAAAATTTACAAACAAGTAAGTAGCCACTCAATCAAGTAGAATAAGCAGGTAACCCTTTGGGTAGTTCTCACAGCCTAACCCCTATGGTTCAACCAACAAGTACTAGCAACCCTCTGGAAGGCACACAAAGTCTCACCCATCTGGTTCAGCTAAATAATAGACTCTATGAGGAAGCACTCACCGTCAATTTCCCCTATAGTCTCATATCGTACTAAAGGCACTCTGGGGAAGCACTCAATGTCTATTTCCCCAATGGCCTGCATCGAGGATCCACAAACACTCTGTGGAAGCACTCAACGTCAATTCCCCCTGTGGTCTCACATCGTAAAAATTATAAAGACACTATGTAGAAGCCCTTACGTCCATCCTCCCTGTGGTTTACTACACTTGGTTCACACGGCCATGTGTAAGTCAAAAATGTATAGCATGCATATAGCCCCAAGTAAACCTCAAGAACTACTTGGCTAGCATTCTAAGGCATATCAACATAATAGAACATCAGTCACTTTATCCCACAACTAGGCACGACAACTGGTAATAGACTATCAGGAAAACTAGACCAAATGATCATAAACAGGAAAAACATGCATGGGAAAAACATCCAAAGAACATAAAAATTACCCTATTCACAAACAATAATCTCTACTCAGGCATACAAACAATGAAGTCAAGCAATAGGGCTAAATGTTAAACATGAAATACCCCGTTCAAGGGTATTGGTGGAATTTGCACAAAAATACTCAAAGATTTTCTACAGAAAGGAAAAAACCACCTACCTTGGGTTTAGGAGATCGCTATACTTGAAACACAATGATTGAAGCTCCTTATAATGTTAAATATCTACAAAAACATCTAAAAATTTCAACCCACAATAACATGGAAAAGAAGACGAATCATGAAATGAGGTTCCAGTAGAAGAGATAACTCCCCAATGCAATTCCAACCCAATCAACGGAGTTTGATTCGGAGGATATACGATCGCTCGAGGGTTCGTCGAAGATCCGCGGCTGTTCGAGAGCCCTCGACCGAACAAGACCTAAAAGGATACGTTTTTGGTGATTATACGTGACCCTGGTGCATTTAATGAAAAAAATAAAGTACACGGTGTGTACTTACTATTTCCACACTCCGCTTTAAGCGGCCTCCAAACACCCCCACACAGCCGTGTGCATGGCCGCTACATGGCCAACTCCCGGCTGCCTGCAGAAAATAATTACACGGCGTGTACATTGAAAATTTTCATAATTTCATCTTCTTCCAAAAAACGACCAAAAAAGGAAAAACATACCTGAAAAGAAGATCCGGGTTGTTAAAAAATTCCCCCCTTAAAGAAATTTGTCCTCGAATTTCCTTAGTGCGACATAGAAGAAGAAACCCCGAAAAACTCTATCCACTGTGATCGTACATCGGCCTCCCTCTCCCAAGTCTCATCTTGCACCCGTCCATGCTGCCATAGAACTCATACCAAAGGGAATGACTAGCCATGAAGAACCTTCGTACTGTGATCAACAATCCAGATAGGATGCTCCTTGAAAGATGCATGCACCTCAAACTCGACTTCCTCGGGTTGGAGATCATGAGACGAGTCTGAAAAGTAACATCGGAGCTGAGAAACATGAAAGACGTCATGCATATCCCAATACCTCTGAGGTAACTACAACCGATAGGCAGCTGGCCCCACTCTCTCCATCACCTCAAACGGCTCGACGTACCTCGATGAAAGATTACCTTGCCTCCTGATCCTTCTTTTCCCCAACCTCGATGTGACACATAGGAAAACTTGATCCCCAAACTCAAACTCTAGAGGCCGTCTCCGCTGATCAATATAATACTTTTTTCGAGACTGTGCCATAGCCATCCTCTTATGAAACAACTCTATCTGCTCAGTGTTCTACTGAACAAGATGAGGTCCCAATAAAGCTTCCTCTTTTGCCTCCTGCCAACATAAGGGTGATCGGCATGGCCTACCGTACAAAGCCTTGTAAGGTTCCATCTGAATAGTTTCCTGAAAAATATTGTTGTAGGCGAACTCCACCATGGGTATATGATTCTACCAAGAACCACCAAAATCTAAAATGCATGCTCGAAGCATGTCCTCAAGCACCTGAATCGTATGCCCGGACTGGCCATCTATCTAGGGATGGTATGTTGTACTCAAAAGTACCTGCGTACCCAATGACTTCTGAGTCCCTTGCCAGACCCGAGAAGTAAAATGTGCATCCCTGTCTGAAACAATGAAGTGTGGAACTCCATGTAGACGTACAATCTCTTGGATGTACAACCACCCCAACTCATCAACACTGAAAGTATCTTTGATCAGAAAGAAGTGTGCAACCTTCGTGAGTCTGTCAATGATGAACCAAACCGCATCATTCCCTAGAGGTGACCTCGGCAACCCTATCATGAAGTCTATCGCGACGTCGTTCCACTTCCACTCAGGAATGGGTAACTACTGTAAAAGATATGTTGGTCGTTGATGCTCTGCCTTCACCTTCTTACAAGTAGAACACCTCATGACAAAACTATCAATGTCTCTCTTCATACTTGGCCACCAGTATTGACGGTGTAGATCACGATACATCTTGGTGATGCCAGGATGAACTGCCCAAACCGCGGAATGAAAGTCTCTCATCATCTCCTCGCGTATATCTGCTGGCACCCATACACGTCCCTGCAATCGCATGATCTCATCCTCACCTATGGTTCACCCAGGAATAGGGTCCTCTCATGACACACTCTCCCTTAGGACTAGGCCTTCAGAATCTGATAGATACCTCATTCATACCTGATCAAGAAGTGTAGAGGTAAAAAACACAAAAAAAGGTCTTCCCCTATCTGTCATGAACCTCTAAATGTATCTTAGAGAATAGAGCCATAAGCTTCCACTCACTACTGGTGTAACACCCGACCCCAGTTACCCAGAGTCGGTGCATTATTGCATAACATTGGCATGATCACAAAAGATCAAGTCTCGAAATACCGATTAGTTTAGTAGCCTTGGAAACACTAGATACATTCATAAATGTTACATTACATCACAAAGTGAAAAACTACAATAACATAGTCTCCATTTTACACACTCATATCCCCTTCAGACTATCCCTACAGGTCATTCCTATAAAACTTCATCACATCCTGGAAAAATTAAAACATTGAAAGGGGTGAGCTCAGATGCTCTATAAGGATAACAATATAGCGGAAGCTTTCATAAAAAAACATAAACATTTAATGCAATGTACGACTAAAACAAAAGCCTTTTAAACTTAACCTTCAACATAATATGGAAAAAGTAAAATGAGATAACGCCATTTACTTATTCAGATGGATATTCTACTAGTTGAATAATCACATGAAATATCAATAACCACTTTCATAATGATGGAATGCATAATGCCAGACTATCATAACCACGTAGTCAATGCCTCGTGCCAAGAACACAAATAATATTTTGTCAAGGCCTCGTTCCAAGACACTAGTTTGTCTCATGAGACCTATCGATGCATCGAGGAGCTATAGAGGGCTCCACCCGTCACTTATTAAGTCCAATGCATTCCTCATATGAACATGTTTAAACATATCATAAACCATAAAATAATCATATCACATAAAACATGCATAAAAGAAACATAAAATTTCCACATTTCAATCATAAGATATCAATAAAACACATTGATATAATAAAAACACTTTCAATACCATTTTAAATACCAAAATCAAAGAAAATTAAAACTTTGTATTTATTTTGCATTAAAAAAATGGTATGGCTTGTAGAGGAAGCCTAAACTCAAATAATGGTCACGGCGGTGGAGAAGTCGTTGTCGTCGCATACGTATGGAAATAAAAACATTCCTTTTTGTCATTTAGTAAAACGCTTCATATAAAAAAGATTCCTTTTGAATAAACGTAAAAGTCAAAGGGGTTTATACACCGTATAAAAGAAAGTTGTGTATAAAACCAAATATGCCTCAATGAAAGGAGATTGAGACGAAGTCCTTACAAAGATCATTTTTAAAATAAAATAGGTCTATTATGTGTATTCACTATAAGTACACATAAAGAAAGTACAAATACAAGATATGACATAATAATATCATGACATAATTTGAAAGTAGGAGATTAACCCAAAGAATGGAAATTGGGTTAAGAAATTCCCTTACCTCGTGTCCGAATTCACTCGACCGTTCTTTGATCTCTTGAATAATAAAATAGAGATAACCTATACCTTCTTAAGAACCTTTTTCAAGTTCATTATTCCTTTTATATCACTTATTACCATGTCATGAACATTATGTAATTATTTAAGTTTATAACGGTCGTTTTTTCGATCTTAGGTACTTGAGTCAAAAATAAACTTCTTATAATTACAAGTTGGTCATGTGGTGAAATATCCTTTATATCCAGAATTATATTCATGATTTAGATATCATATATCTCATATATATCCAGTATATACATGCATTTATAATATTCCATAACGTTTAGAGGTAAGAAATGAAATGCACTATTCATGGAGACGGTAAGCCGTACGTACGCATGAACGCTACATTCATTTCTATTTTGTATTTAATGAAATCATAATGATATAAAGGTATATTATAATTCCAGTATAATATAATATATAATATAATTTACTCCATCCTTTATACATCCCACATATGGCATTAACAATTCAAATCACTTTGAGGGGGCTGTAGTCCGCACTTCCTAAAATGAAAATATCGCGTTTATCCATAATGGAAAAAATAAAGGTATGCCATAAATGAGAAATACAGAATCATAAGGAAAACATAAAAATAATATATATATATCATATATGAAAATAGTGTCATCAAAATGGCCACCATTAGAGGTGTTAAATGAATATTGAACAATCATCGTTTCGTGAGGCAGTATTTCGCCACCCACAGAAACGGTATGTTCTTTAACCATTAGACGAAGGTGTGTGCAAGTGTAAACCAAATACTTATCATAAAAAAAACCTAGTATATTTTAGATACTGGTTTTTTTACAAAAGAAAGTAATAAAAAGATTTTAAGGGGTTGGAGAAGCAAAATAAAACAAAACAACATTAGAGAAGACATTACCTTAAAATCGGGTAACTCTTTTTTGATTTGAGCCAAAGGCTTCCTTGGGAAAACTTCTGCCCAAAGTGAGGCTTATAGGAGTAATAGAGGGAAGTTAGGAGAGTATTTGGGCAGAGGTTGGCCGAGCCAAAAGGCTTTGATGGTGTGATTAAGCTGGTAGTGGTGGGGGCCTTTTATAAGCGGAGAAGAGGGGCACTCTTGGAAAGTAATGAAATGTTACTTTATTATACAATGATTTTCAGATTCTAAAGGTACCACACTTATATAATTCGAGGATAAGGTGATAAGGGTTTGAAATATTCTCATCCAATAGGCTTTGGAAAAGTGTAATGCTTAGAGTTTACATTATCCTTCCATTTTATTAAAATCGTTAATTAATGAGGTAATCGCTGCATCATCATGGTGTCATAAATAATTTAATTTATTTAATGTCTAAAAATTATAAAAAAATATAATTATGTCGGAAATATTTTTATCTTTCTAATGAATATTTATAGTCAAATATATGACTTGTATAACCCCATTTAAAAATTGTTTTATTAAAACAACTCTTGTTTGTGACCTTTTTATTTTAACATTAAATAAAAAGTTATTTATGTAATTTTCCTACCAAAGTGGCTCCATGGGGTCCCCAAGTTGACCCATGGATTTTCTTGGTCGTACATGACACATCCAATAGTGGTAGGACAAGTGTAAAGGTCATTCCATATTATTATAATACCATTTTTACCTTAAATTTCACTAATTACCTTTAATCGCGATGAATTAAACTTAAAAGTTACTATTCAACAAAAAATTATTTTAATCCCATTGAACCACATTTTACTTCCTAATTACAACCATGTATGTCGGATTTTTGAAAATCAAATCACAGAAGTGGTAATATTTTATTTAAATGAAAAAGCAGTTATTTAACTACCACTTAGTGATTTCACTATTCATCAAAAATTGAAGTTTTTCAGAACAATGCCAAAATTTCACCCTAAGCTATAATTGATATTCCGAATTCAAAAATTATGTCTATTTTAAAAAATTAAAAACATATAAGTTTCATTAATTAATTTTATAATTAATTCTCGCTGTCACAGCAAATAGCGTGTTTTTAAGAAACAATATATATCAAAAGATTGACAATTGTTTATGTATAATTTCAAAGTGAAATTAATTATAATGAACACCATTGGATAAAATGATAAAAATATATTCTAATTATACTTTAAAACCACTCAATAGTATAATTTATCACTATAAATTATTTTGATTAAAAAATTTGTTCTTAAGTATTCTTCACTATTCATAAAAAATTGGAAGTTCTCAGAAAATTAAAAATATTTCAACTTAGGATAACTATGATATTCCGAACACAAAAACGAAGTCCATTTGGAAAGATAAAATTTATAAAATTTCAAAACTTAGGTATTACTATTCATAACGGCTAATTTGATTGGTTGTGGTATGCGTTAGGACTCGAAGTTGCGTACAACACACGCTATTGTATTATTCAAAAAGAAGTGTACCGTGGAAGCTTGGGGTGTTAAATTCTCCCCTCCCTCAAATAATTTCATCCTTGAAATTTCATATAATATCACTGTATAAAAAGACTCGGGTGATTCTTCATCATATGTTCCTTGGGTTCCCACGTTGCCTCCTCCATCTTATGGTTTCTCCATAGAACTTTTACCAGACGAGTCGTCCGGTTTCTCAACACCTGTTCTCTTGTATCAAGAATCCTGATGGGCTCTTCACAATAAGACAGATCGGGTTCCAGTTATAATTCCTCATAGGTGAGTTCATGCATTGGGTCGGGCATGTATTTTCTCAACAGTGATATGTGGAATACATCATGAACTTTGGATAGACTTGGCGGCCTTGCCAAA
Source organism: Viscum album (assembly GCA_963277665.1). Lineage (NCBI taxonomy): Eukaryota > Viridiplantae > Streptophyta > Magnoliopsida > Santalales > Viscaceae > Viscum > Viscum album. The sequence continues at coordinate 1,290,750,076 of OY728132.1, read as the reverse complement.
CAGTAAGCTATAACCCCAATTCATTCTAAAATTTCGAAGGGTCCGATGTACCTGGGACTCAATTTACCATTCTTACCGAAACGTATAACTACCTTACATGGTGATACCTTCAAGAAAACATGATCTTCTGCCTAAAACTCCAAATCCTTCCTTCGATTGTCAGCATAGCTCTTCTGCCTACTTTGAGCTGCTTTGATGTGGTTTTGGATTACCTTCAACTTTTCCATCATTTCCTCCACCAGTTCTGGGCCTACAAGTTTTCTTTCACCAACATCATCCCAACAGGTTGGTGTGCGACATCTCTTTCCGTATGACGCTTCATATGGTTCCATCCTAATACTTGAATGGAAGCTATTATTATAGGAAAATTCTACTAGAGGTAAATATTGATCCCACATTCCTTGAAAGTCAAGTGAGCATGATCTCAACATGTCTTCTAAGGTTTGAATAGTTCTTTCTAATTGTCCGTCTGTTTGAGGGTGGTAAGCAGTGCTCAAACAAAGTTCAGTATCCAAGGCCTTCTGAAGACTTTTCCAGAATCTTGATGTAAATCGGGGATCACGATCCAAGATAATCGATAGGGGTACTCCATGAAGTCTCAAAACTTCATTAATATATAGTCTTGCTAGACATTCAAGTGGAAGATCTTACCTTATAGCAAGAAAATGTGCTGACTTGGTGAGACGATCAACAGTGACCCATATTGCGTCATTCCTTCTAGGGGTCCTTGGTAGTCCCATGACAAAATCCATCGTAATATTATCCCATTTACACTCAGGTATGGGAATAGGTTGCAATACTCCACCAGGATGTTGCCTTCCAGCTTTCACTTGTTGGAAAACCATGCATCTTGACACAAAATCGGCAATCTACCTTTTCATGTTGTCCCACCAAAAATTTCCCTTTAAATCTCTATACATTTTAGTGCTCCCAGGGTGTATAGAGAAATTGTAACTATGAGCATCATCCAACAATTCCCTCTTTAAATCAGGTATATCGGGAACACAAAGTCTCCTCCCAAATTTCAAAATTCCATCTTCATAAACAAAGTCACTCAACCGCCCATCATTCACAGCTTTAATCTTCTTTTTCAACACTTCATCATCGGACGAAGAACTCTTTATCCTTTCTAGTAAAGATGGTTTGGCAACCATTTGAAAAAGTTTTGATGTTTCACCCTCCATGGTGATTCCCATATCCATCTTTACTAGATCCATAAAAATAGGATCCCTTTCCACTCTCATCATGTTCAAAACTCCATGATCTTTTCTACTCAAAGCATCTGTAACCTTATTTTCCTTCCCTGGGTGGTAGTGTATCGTGCAATCATAATCCTTGAGAAGTTCAAGCCATTGTCTTTGCCTCATGTTGAGTTCTTTTTGTGAGAAAATATATTTCAAACTCTTGTGATTGGTATATATCTCACATTTTTCAGCATAGAGATAATGTCTCCATATCTTCAAGGCAAAGATTACAGCAGCTAACTCGAGATCATGAGTAGGATATTTTTGCTCATGAATTTTTAGCTGTCGTGATGCATAGGAAATAACCTTATCATTCTGCATAAGGACACAACCAAGTCCTTTCATTGATGCATCACTATAAATAACGAACCCATCATTCCCTGATGGTAGAGTCAATATAGAAGCATTGACTAATCTTCTCTTCATTTCTTCAAAACATTCTTCACACTCTTTTGTCCAGACAAATTTAACCCCTTTACGTGTGAGCTTCGTCAATGGGTTAGCCAATCGGGCAAAATTCTAGACAAAACATCGATAATAACCTGCCAAACCAATAAAGCTGCGTACCTCAGTTATACTCGTCGGTGCTGGCCATTCTTGGATTACCTTGGTCTTAGAAGGATCAATGGAAATTCCATCCTTAGAGACAATGTGGCCAAAAAAAGAAATCTCCGGAAGCCAGAATTCACACTTGCTAAACTTCCCATATAATTCATGCCTTCTAAAAGTATTCAAGATAATGCGCAAGTGATTTTCATGATCTTTGTAGCTTTTGGAGTACACCAAGATGTCATCAATAAATACCACCACAAAATCATATAGATATTCCTTGAAAACTCTATTCATTAGATCCATGAATACAGAAGATGCATTAGTCAATCCAAAAGGCATTACTGTAAACTCGTAATGCCTGTACCTTGTTCGAAATGCTGTCTTTGGAATGTCTTCCTTCTTCACACACAACTGATGGAATCCAGATCGAAGGTCAATCTTTGAAAAGTATTGATCTCCATGAAATTGGTCAAATAAATCATCAATGCGAGGTAGGAGATACTTTTTCTTTATTGTTATAGCATTGATCTCCCTATAGTCAACCCGCAACCTCATAGATCCATCTTTCTTCTTAACAAAAAGGATAGGGGCTCCCCATGGAGAAACACTAGGGAGAATAAATCCCTTATTACTCAATTCCTATAGTTGTTTCTTTAGTTCATCTAATTACACGGTGGCCATCCTATAAGGTGTCTTCGATATAGGCCTTGATCCAGGAATTAAATCAATGGAAAACTCAACTTCTCGTTCTAGAGGATGTCCAGGTAAATCTTCCAGAAACACATCTTCATATTCTTTCACAATAGGTACATCCTTTATTTGAACATTACTTCCCTCACCCTCAGTTATTTCATTCTCTTCCTCCCCAATAATTGAATTTAGTTGAGCTACTGGGGGTGGATCTAAATAATAATTAGGTGGTGACGATTCTGCTCTAAAAATAAGGTGCTCCTTATCATCATCATCAAAAATCGTAACCTCCTTCTTCTTATAATAAATATTTGCATCATAGTCCGAAATCCAATCCATATCTAGGATTATATCAAACTCAATCATAGGTATGACAATGAGATCAGCGGATAATGAACAGTTATGTGCTCTAATGGGGACTGATTCACAAAACTTTGTTGCAATAATACTTCCGTAAGGAGTTTTTACTGACAATTCTCTTGTTAAATCAAATTGGAAATATCTAATTTTATTAGCAAACTGGGAAGATATGAAACAATGTGATGATCTAGAATCAAATAATTCATTTTCTAAACTTGAGGAAACCATTAAATTACCTTCCACCATGTCTTTTGGAGTTTCAACCTCAGCAGTAGTGATAGAATAATCTTGGACTTGATCCATTGGCCTCTTATGAGGTAAGTTCCCCTGACACTTAGGACATTCATTTGCATAATGTCCCATCTCTCTACAATTATAGCATTCGACATTGACAAAAACTTTCTTTCCCTTGAAATCATGAGCTTGGTGGCCTTTTTCACCACACTTGTAACAGACTCCCATTCCCCTCAAGAAAGTACCGGGGTGTTTCTTTCCACATTTACTGCAGGACTGATATTCAACTCTTCCCTTCTTCCCCTTATTTCCATTTCCAGATTGATCATAAGATCTCTTCTTTTCTTGCTTTTCTTTAAAGTTATAAGACTTAGAGAAATCCTTTTCCGTTTTGATAGCACACGAGACAATATCTTCGTATGATGAGAAGGTTTGTGAGACTAATGCTCGATAGATAAATGGTTTTAACCCATTAAAGAAACGATCAATCTTATTTCTTGGGTTACGTATATAATCTGCAGCATGTCTCGCTAACCTTGTAAAGTTGGCCTCATACTTTGCAACATTCTCATCCTCCTTTTGTCTCAGACTCAGAAATTGCCTTTCCATATCTTCTCGATGGTCATGAGGAAAATATTTTTCTAATAAAAGCGCTTTTAACTCTATCCATTCCATATTCGATACTTCATCATCTTCATTTGTGTTTTTAGTCAGCGACCACCACTGATCGGCATCTCTAGTGAGGCGGTAAACTGCCATGACAACCTTCTCCCTTTCGCTACTCCCCAAGGCATGGAATATTTTCTCTAAGGAGTTTATCCATTGCTCAACTACTAATGGATTTGTACCCCCATTAAATGTTGGTGGTTGTTGCCTCATGAAGTGGTCTAACATTGATCCTCCACATTGCAGATCAGGGTGCTCCATACGAGTAAGGCTATTATTCATAACCTGAGTGAGTTGTCCCAGTATGGTAATAAGTTGATCATCACCAGTTGTATCTCCAGATCCACAATAATTATCTTGAGCAAGAGGGAAATCCCTACACGGAGTGCGTGCATTGATACGATTTCCATTCCTTCCACTAGGTGCCATTTCTAAACAATGGAATAAACTATATTAGTTTAGGAATCAAAATACATAATTCCATACTTGTAAAATACTTAACATAAATTGAACTATTTATGGATATAATCCATAAAAATGTTTTCTTTGAGGAATTATATACTCATAAACCTTCATAGTGGTTTGTAAAAAAAATGAGAATTATCCTAAGCATATCCCTTGGGAGTGTCATAACCAAGAGTGCAGCAAGGCCCATTGTCGTGCACCAGTTCCCGTTCGAGTCTAGCTCAAAGCGGTGTTTTCGGGTTTTACCCCTAGGTACATCTATGCCAAAGCCGCCTCTACCTGCTCATATCCAGACAGGGATGTATTTCTCGGAAAAATCACAACATCTCTATAATACCAAAATTCTAGGAAGTTCTTTTATACTAATCCTCAAAGTCTATCTTTGGGCTATGTGCTCTAATCAGAGTTTATCTAAATCTAGCTTTCAAGGTTAGTACTAAACTGCCTCTGATACCAACTGTAACACCCCGACCCCAGTTACCTAGAGTCGGTGCATTATTGCGTAACATTGTCATGATCACAAAAGATCAAGTCTCGAAAGACCGATTAGTTTAGTAGCCTTGGAAACACTAGATACATTCATAAATGTTACATTACATCACAAAGTGAAAAACTACAATAACATAGTCTCCATTTTCCACACTCATATCCCCTTCAGACTATCCCTTCAGGTCATTCCTATAATACTTCAGCACATCCTGGAAAAATTAAAACATTGAAAGGGGTGAGCTCAGATGTTCAGTAAGGATAAAAATATAGCGGAAGTTTTCATAAATAAACATAAACATTTAAGGCAATGTATGACTAAAACAAAAGCCTTTTAAACTTGAACTTCAAAATAATATGGAAAAAGTAAAATGAGATAACGCCATTTACTTATTCACATGGATATTCTACTGGTCGAATAATCACATGCAATATCAATAACCACTTTCATAATGATGGAATGCATAATGCCAGACTATCATAACCACGTAGTCAAGGCCTCGTTCCAAGAACACAAATAATATTTTGTCAAGGCCTCGTGCCAAGACACTAGTTTGTCTCACGAGACCTACCGATGCATTGAGGAGCTATAGCGGGCTCCACCCGTCACTTATTAAGTCCAATGCATTCCTCATATGAACAGGTTTAAACATATCATAAACCATAACATAATCATATCACATAAAACATGCATAAAAGAAAACATAAAATTTCCACATTTCAATCACAAGATATCAATACAACATATTGATATAATAAAAACACTTTCAATACCATTTTCAATACCAAAATTAAAGAAAATTTAACCTTTGTATTTATTTTTCATTAAAAAAAATGTTATGGCTTGTAGAGGAAGCCGAAACTCAAATAATGGTCACGGTGGCGGAGAAGTCATTGTCTCCTCATACACACGACAAGAAAAACATTCCTTTTTGTCGTTTAGTAAAACTCTTTGTATAAAAAAGATTCCTTTTGAATTAACGTAAAAGTCAAAGGGGTTTATACACCATATAAAAGAAAGTTGTGTATAAAACCAAATATGCCTCAATGAAAGGAGATTGAGACGAAGTCCTTACAAATATAATTTTTAAAATAAAATAGGTCTATTATGTGTATTCACTATAAGTACACATAAATAAAGTACAAATACAAGATATGACATAATAATATCATGACATAATTTGAAAGTAGGAGATTAACCCAAAGAATGGAAATTGGGTTAAGAAATTCCCTTACCTCGTGTCCGAATTCACTCGACCGTTCTTTGATCTACTGAATAATAAACTAGAGTTTATCTCTACCTTATTAAGAAACTTTTTCAAGTTCATTATTCCTTTTATATCACTTATTACCATGTCATGAACATTATGTAATTATTTAAGTTTATAACATTCGTTTTGTCGATCTTAGGTACTTGAGTCAAAAATAAACTTCTTATAATTACAAGTTGGTCATGTGGTTAAATATCCATTATATCCAGAATTATATTCATGATTTAGATATCATATATCTCATATATATCCAGTATATACATGCATTTATAATATTCCATAACATTTAGAGGTAAGAAATGAAATGCACCGTTCATGGAGACGGTAAGTCATACGTACGCATGAACGCTACATTCATTTCTATTTCGTATTTAATGAAATCATAATGATATAAAGGTATATTATAATTCCATTATAATATCATATATAATATCATTTACTCCATCCTTTATACATCCCACATATGGCATTAACGATTCAAATCACTTTGAGGGGGCGGTCGTCCGCACTTCCTAAAATGAAAATATCGAGTTTACCCATAATGGAAACAATAAAGGTATGCCATAAATGAGAAATAAAGAAGCATAAGGAAAACATAAACATAATTTATATATCATATATGAAAATAGTTTCATCAAAATGGCCACCATTAGAGGTGTTAAATGAATATTGAACAATCATCGTTTCGTGAGGCAGTATTTCGCCACCCACAGAAACAATATGTTCTTTAACCATTAGACGAAGGTGTGTGCAAGTGTAAACCAAATACTTATCATAAAAATATCCTATTATATTTTATATACTTGTGTTGTTACAAAAGAAATTAATAAAAAGAGTTTAAGGGGTTGGAGAAGCAAAATAAAACAAAACAACATTAGAGAAGACATTACCTTAAAATTGGGTAACTCTTTTTTGATTTGAGCCAAAGGCTTACTTGGGAAGAATTCTGCCCAAAGTGAGGCTTATAGGAGTATGATATGGAAGTTGGGAGAGTATTTAGGCAGAGTTTGACCGAGCCAAAAGTCTTTGAAGTTGTGAGTAAGGTGGTAGTGGTGGGGGCCTTTTATAAGTGGAGAGGAGGGGCACTCTTGGAAAGTAATGAAATGTTACTTTATTATACAATGATTTTCAGATTCTAAAGGTCCCACACTTATATAATTCTAGGATAAGGTGATAAGGGTTCTAAATATTCTCATACAATAGGCTTTGGACAAGTGTAATGCTTAGATTTTACATTATCCTTCCATTTTATTAAAATCGTTAATTAATGAGGTAATCGCTGCATCATCATGGTGTCATTGATAATTTAATTTATTTAATGTCTAAAAATTATAAAAAAAATATCCTTATGTAGGAATTTTTTTATCTTTCTAATGAATATTTATAGTCAAAAATATGACTTGTATAAGCCCATTTAAAAATTGTTTTAGTAAAAAAACTCTTGTTTGTGACCTTTTTATTTTAACATTAAATACAAAGTTATTTATGTCATTTTCCTACCAAAGTGGCTCCATGGGGTCCCCATGTTGACACATGGATTTTCTTGTTCGGCCATGACACATCCAATAGTGGTAGGACAAGTGTAAAGGTCATTCCATATTATTATAATACCATTTTTACCTTAAATTTCACTAATTACCTTTAATTGCGATTAATTAAACATAAACGTTACTATTAACCAAAAAATTATTTTAATCACATTGAACCACATTTTAATTCCTAATTACAACCATGTATGTTGGATTTTTGAAAATCAAATCACAGAAGTGGTAATATTTCATTTAAATGAAAAAGCAGTTATTTAACTACCACTTAGTGATTTCACTATTCATCAAAAATTGAAGTTTTTCAGAACAACGCCAAAATTTCACCCTAAGCTATAATTGATATTCCTAATTCAAAAATGATGTATATTTTACAAAATTACAAACATATAAGTTTCATTAATTAATTTTATAATTAATTCCCACTTTCACAGCAAATAGCGTGTTTTTAAGAAACAATATATATCAAAAGATTGGCAATTGTTTATGTCTAATTTCAAAGTGAAATTAATTATAATGAACACCATTGGATAAAATGGTAAAAATATATTATAATTATACTTTAAAACCACTCAATAGTATAATTTATCACTATAAATTATTTTTATTAAAAAATTTGTTTTGAAGTATTCTTTACTATTCATAAAAAATTGGAAGTTCTCAGAAAATTAAAAAAATTTCAACTTAGGATAAATCTGATATTCCGAATACAAAAACGAAGTCCATTTGGAAAGAAAAATTTATAAAATTTCAAAAAGTAGGTATTACTATTCATAACGGCTACTTTGATTGGTTGTGGTGTGCGTTAGGACTCGAAGTTGCGTACAACACATGCTACTGTATTATTTAAAGAGAAGTGTACCGTGGAAGCTTGGGGTGTTACAACTGGCCTCCCAAACTGCCTATATCTGAGTTCTCCTGCTCAATGCATCAGCCATTGCGTTTCCTTTCCCAAGTGTATAGGCAAGCTCAAAGTCAAAGGACAGAAGATACTCGACCCACCTATACTATCTCAGATTCAGATCATGCTGAGTGAATATGTACTTGAGACTCTTATGGTCAGTGAAAACCACAAAGTGCTCTCCCAGAAGATAATGTCTCCAATAGAGTAAGGCCTAAACAACATCTTCCAAATTCTGATTGTGCGTTGATTAGTTCCTCTCATGTGGCCTCAACTTCCAAGACCCATACGCAATGAATCCATCTCCCTGTATAAGTACAGCTCCCTGCCCAATACTTGATACATCACAGTAAACAATATATCTCTGGCCCAGCTTTGGCAAGACTAGTATCGGTGCTAAATTCAACCTCTATTTCAACTCCCGAATGGCTGACTCACAAGAATCTGACCATAAGAACTTTGAAACCTTCTTGGTCAGACCTATTAGTGGTGTTTCTAAGCGTGAAAAGTCCTGTATGAAACGTCTGTAGTATCCAGCTAGCCCTAGTAAACTCCACACCTCAAAGACGTTCTTCAGTTGCTCCCAGGAAACTACTACTCTCACTTTCTCTGTGTCTACTGACACTATTGTCTCTAAGATAACATGACCTAAGAAATGAATTTGGTCCATCCAAAAGTGGTACTTGGAGAGATTAGAATATAAATCATGGTCCCTCAGTGTACTCAAAACGATCTCAAGATGGTTACCATGGTCGTGTTGAGTGTGAGAGTACACCAAGATATCATCCACAAAAACAACCACAAAGGAATCCAAGTATGGATGGAACACTCGGTTCATCAGTACCATGAATACTAATGGCGCGTTCGTGAGACTGGACAACATAACCATATACTCATATAGACCATACCTGATCCGGAAGGCTATGAGAGGTATATATGATGGTCTAACGTTCAAATGATGATAAACGGATCTCGGGTCAATCTTCGAGAACAAATGGGATCCTCGAAGCCGATCAAAGAGATCATCAATCCTAGGAAAAGGGATATTAATTCTTTTCCATCAAATTGTTCAACTTCAGATAGTCCACACAAAGCCTAAGGGTACTGTCTGCCTACTTCGTAAACAGGAAAGACAAACCCCAAGGAGATGTACTAGGTCGAACAAAACCCTTGGCCTGTAACTCCTCCAATTGTTTATTGAACTCCTGTAATTCTGGTGTAGCCATCCTATAAGGAGTAATGAACACCAGTGCCGCCCATGGCACAAGCTCAATAGAAAAGTTTACCTCATGTTTCAGAGGAAAACCTAAAAATTCCTTTGGAAAGACATCTCTGAAACAATCCACCATTGGAGGAAACTCTAACTATGAAGTCCCCTGGTCATCCAGATAAAGACTGGAAATCTGGGATGCAACCCCTCCTAACCCAATATTCTTTGGACCTGCTCTACTATACTGGACATTCCACTCACTCTTGTGAAGAAAAGATCCACCCTTGGGTGATATGAAACTCACCCTGCGGTGATAGAAATCGACAACTACCTAGAAGGGAACTAGCCAGTCTATTTCGAGAATGAAATAATAACCTATCATCTCTAGAACATAAAGATCCCAAAATGAAGTGACACCCACCAACTTCCAGAGGTAACTCCTTGCACTGACGTACACCATATGTTCTAGTCCCCAACGGTGTGCATAGCATCAAGACATCATCAGAATAAAAGATGTAGAGCCTGAGGATTTCCACGACAACAAAATATATAAATCTCTGCGTAGCACTAGTATCTAAAAGAGAATAAGATAAAACCGAGGCTACTAAGATCGTACCTCGAACTGTAGAGGTTCTGGTATCCTACTCCTGCTAGGTCTGCTCCACTACAAAAGTTTGACCTGTACCATGGCCTTGTGACCCTGCCTGACTACTCTGAGCTGATCCGCCCTGCTTTCACTGATAGACTGACGACTAACCACCATGACCTCGACCTCCACCTCGGCCTGAACGGCCGGAAGAACTCCAGTTCCCAGACTGGTGAGAAGCTGGTGGCGCTGCTCCTTAACGCAGAGTCATGGATGAACCCCTGTCACTAACTACTGGTGAGAAGACCTGAAAAAAGCACTAAAGGTGACCCATATTGCTGCAATATCAGCACTCCACCAGGTTTCTCTGGCACTGTAGCCTCGTATTCCCAGCCCTTCCACACTGGTAGCATACCACCTGGCTACCTGAAGACGTGTCTCACCTCCTCAGATCACCGCATGAAGACTCCCTGCGGTGCTTCTTGTTGTCAGCGGGCAAAGTACTAACTCTAGAAGCAGAACCTCCCTGGATCTCAGCTCTGGAATCTATCATATTGTTCTCTGCAATCAGCACCTAGTTGACGATAGAAGCGATGGAAGTCAACCTGAAGATATTCACCAGCAAGCAGATCTTCCGTATGAGACCATCCTCAAACTTCCTTGCCAAGAACAACCCATCTTCGTCCTGGAGGGGTGTGAAATTACGAAGCTTAGGGAAATGAGAGGAATAATCCATAACCGAAAGAGTACCCTGCTCTAGACTCATGAATTTCCTAGCTCAGTCGGCCCTCAAGGTCTCAGGATAGAAGTAGTCATAGAAGATGCGTTGGAACTCCTCCCATGCCATAACCTGCTGATGACCCGCCTATGAGATCGCATCTCACCATCTCTTGGCGGAATCCCGTAGCATTTAGGTAGCGATATTGACTCTCCTCTCTAGAGGCTTCTCTAGATGCTCAAAGATCGTCATTTTGGCTTTGATCCATGATTCTGTAGCCAGAGGTCCTTCTTCCCCTGAGAAGGTGGGAGGATGCTACTTCTGGAAAACCCGCGTCAAGTCTGGCATAAACGAGGCAGGAGGCATTGCTCCCTGGAAGTTCTGCATCATCCTCATAAATCCTTCCCTAAACTACACATCAACGCCTGTAACTGGTATCATTGTTGGTGCCATGGCTGGCACAACAATATGATCTGCAGGACGTCCCTGATCATCCATGTACGGTGTCTGATAATCGCCTGGCAACTGGCGTACAACTAGAGGACGTCTCGGTGCCATGAATCTGCAAATTCAAGCACACATCGTAGATTAAGATACCAAGGACTAAAAACAAGGAGTGTAAGAAGGGAACATGAGGAAGAAAGAACTCAAGTTTTACAAAGCATGACTACACGGTGTGTAAATTTCCTACACAACGTGTTCCCTGAAGTCATTCACATGGGTGTGTACTCCTGCCCTAACTGGTCATGTAACACCCCAAAAACATGGCGTGTTCTCAAAACACACGACGTGTACTTGAATCCTTTTTCCCTGCCTGGGTCCTTCTATACGGTTAAGCCACACGGCTGTCCCAAAATAAGACTACACGACGTGTTTAAGGTAGACCTGGCATGTACTGGATAATCTTCACCAGCCCGTGTTGTTAGTGACACAACCTGTGTACCCAGATTACACTACATGGTGTTTTCCAAAAAAACATGGCGTGTACTAATAAAGGATATCACCGACCCGTGCTATTTGTGACACGACTGGGGACCGAGGTTAGACTACACGAAATGTTCAAGATGGACATGACATATATAAGAAGAGACTCCACTGACTCGTTTTGTTAGCTACACGGCCGGGTTCCTAGGATTATACTACATGGCGTGTTTAACGCGGACACGACGTGTTTCCACCGGACTTTTCCCATTTCGTGTCTCTTCCCACATGGATTAAGACATGGTTAGAGACTACACGGCGTGTACTTTTGAAAAATTGTTTCTTCCCAAACAAAAGAACACATGGCATGTAGTCAAGACTACATGACATGTATTTTGGGGTTTTTTGGATAGTAAGCCTTAGAAACTACTCTGGAGCACAAAAAAACACTAAAAAGAACACTGAAAGTGCCAAATTTAAATCTGTGAGGGCCCATACTCCCCGAAAATCAAAGTTTGGTATCTTATACATGTCATAAACAAGAAAATAGTACAATTATCCACCAAATTCCAGTCCATGAGGGCCCATAACGCCTCAAGAACCAAAGTTTGGTGTTCACTCAAACAAACCTAACACACAATTCCCTACCAAACAACAAGTATCTTTATCAAAACATCTATCACAATAGCATGCATATTCTACACAACATCTATCACAACAACATGAAATTGCTAATGCATCCTAGATGGCATGGCAAGAATGCATGGAAATTAATTTCTAACAAGTGCTTATATGATGCATGAGATGGCACACCCTCATCTCATTGGGTTGCGACAGAAGTAGAACTGTAATAACATCATCCATAACAGCACAAATCATGTGAATCACTCAAGGTGAAATCAAATCAACTGTAAAAATTGTAAAACCATAACAATTGCAAGTAAACGAGGTAATATGGCTTTTCCCTATACACAGGTTAGGTACTCTCGGAAGAATCTTATTACTAAGTACTTATTCTGTCCTATCCCTAGCTATAGGATCCAAATAGTAACTCAAGAGAAAAGAATCCCTCTGATACCACTTTGTAACGTCCCAGTTCCGAAAGCTACCCAGAGGCACCCCATACCCGGTAGGTCACATGGCCTCAAGCGCATTTCCCTGAACTCCATAGGTTGCCGACTAGCAGTGAGGGCCTTGGGTGTGATAGTGGGGAAACTATGCCCTCATTGGCAGAGTACACAGTGGAAGTACACAAATAAATATAACAATGGAAGCATTAAATACCAAACAATAGTAACATCTGAAGACTGTTAAAGGAAACAACTGGAGAAGATATATATATATAAATTATGCATGATACATATATGTTTAGGAAAATAGACAAAGAGATCACAATACTGGAATACAACAGTGCTAAACCAAATTGCAAAAGAAAGCAGATGAACTCCTCAGCATCGCAAGCCATAGCTTGGTCCCATGCTCTCCAGCTCCACAATAATCAAGAACTTGAAGTCGAAGGGTGCTTTCCCTTATCTATACCTGCAACAATATAATCTATTTTGGCACAAAAGCATGACCTAAAAAGGGTGTGAGAAAAAACCCCAGTAGGCAACCACCCAAATATCTATGCCTAACAGGCAGTGAATATATGGAAATTGAAAGTACAGAAAGCAGTAAACAAGAAAGTACTCAGCAGTAAACAACCCGCAGTTCTAGCATAAAATTTACAAACAAGTAAGTAGCTACTCAAGAAAGTAGAGCAAATAGGTAACCCTCTGGGTAGTTCTCACAGCCTAACCCCTATGGTTCAACCCCTAAGTACTAGCAACCTTCTGGGAGGCACACACAGTCTCACCCCTCTGGTTCAGCTAAATAATAGACTCTATGAGGAATCACTCACCATCAATTTCCCCTATAGTCTCGTATCGTACTAAAGGAGATCTGGGGAAGCAATCAATGTCTATTCCCCCTGTGGCCCATGTAGAGGAACTATAGACACTCTGAGTAAGCACTCAATGTCAATTCCCCCTATAGTCTCGCATCGTAAAAATTATAAAGAGACTCTGGAGAATCCTTTACGTCCATCCTCCCTGTGGTCTACTACACTAGGTTCTCAGGGACCTATGTAATTCAAACATGTATAGCACACGTATCACCCCAAGTAAACCTCAAGAACTACTTGGATAGCATTCTAAGGAATATCAGCATAATATAACATCAGTCACTCTATCCCACAACTAGGCATGGAAACTGGTAATAGCCTATCAGGAAAACTTGAACAACGATCATAAAAAAGAAAAACATGCATGAAAAAACATCCAAAGCACAGAAACATTACCCTATTCACAAACAATAATCTCTACTTAGGCATACAAGCAAGGCAATCAAGCAATAGGGCTAAATGGTAAACACACAATACCCCGTTTAAGGGTATTGGTGGAATTTTCACAAAAATACACAAAGACTTTCTACAGAAAGGAACAAACCACCTACCTCGGGTTTAGGAGATCACTATACTTGAACCAAAATGATTGAATATCCTTATAACGTCAAATATCTACAAAAACGTCTAAAACGTTCAACCCACGATAACTTGGAAAAGAAGAGGAATCATGAAATGAGGTTCCAGCAGAAGAGAGAACTAACCGATGTGATTCCAATGCAATCGATGGAGTTAAATTTAGAGGAAAGATGATTACTCGGGGGTTCATCGAAGATCTGCGGCCATTCAGAAGCTCTCAGCTGAACGAGACCTAAAAGGAGATGTTTCTGGCGATTAGACAGGACCCTGGTGCATTTAATGAAAAAAAGAAAGTACACAGTGTGTACTTACTGTTTTCGTACTCCGCTTTAAACGACCTTCGAAAACCCCCACACGGCCGTGTACATGGCCACTACATGGCTAGAAACCGGCTGCCTACTGCAAAAAAGTACATGGAGTGTACTCATAAAGTACATGATGTGTACTTTGAAAATTTCTAGAATTTACTCTTATTCCCAAAAACGACAAGAAAAGGAAAAACATACCTAAAAAGAAGATCCAGGTTCTTATATATATATTGAAAAAATACATAGTAATTAAAGGAATACTATATTCATCATCATTATTTAATTCATGTGTTGAATTTTTTGAATTGTTTTCTAATAATGTAGATATTTTTTATTTCTTTGTAATAGATTTGGTTTGAAAAAATATGATACATTTTTTTGAAAATTAACCTAAATGTAGACGAAACCAATAGTTTCTCTGTAAATGGTGCTTCCCCATGGATGGAGGTTGGATGGGATCTAGGTGTTTGGTCTAATGGTGCTTTGTTCAAGGAACTTATCTGCAGTGGGGTGCACCTGCAGAGGGTTTCTGGAGAAGGGCGTCCACTGTCCGCCATTAGGGGTCCATAAGATATTCTGCCGATTGTGATAGGTCATTGAGGGTCTGGTAGGGTGGAGGGGTTCCCTTCGGTGAAATTGTCCCACAAATAACTCCAAGAAGCATCTTCCTTTCATGATCTCTTGCTGGTGGCCTTCTTTAGGCCCAACAAACCTTTTCTCTTAGAGTTCAAGTGTTTCGTGGATTCGT
Source organism: Viscum album (assembly GCA_963277665.1). Classification (NCBI taxonomy): domain Eukaryota; kingdom Viridiplantae; phylum Streptophyta; class Magnoliopsida; order Santalales; family Viscaceae; genus Viscum; species Viscum album. The sequence goes on along the minus strand of OY728132.1, from coordinate 1,290,734,651 downwards.
GGGGTCTCAAGCTTCCTACCGTAGATTCAGAGCATTCCAAGGTTGCATTTTTCATTCATCTGTTTTTTGTGGAGGACTTTGCAACATCATATGCTCGTGAAGATAATAGGTGCGGATCGTGACAGTACTATTTATCCCGCTGGTCCTAGGATTGCCATTTTGGGAGGGACTCCTCTTTGGTGGCTATTTAGTTAAGCCTCCCAGGTCTCCTATTGCATTTCCAGAACCTATCATTTTTGAAATACATATGAGACTCTCTAGGATCCTTCTTGTGCTTTGATATTTCTACCAGGAGCCTTCAAGCTACTTCAAATCATTACATTTGCGTGGTTATGGATCTTTTGGTGGATAGAACCTCTCAGGTTCTGTTAAGGGCTGACAGTGGCTTTAGCTGGTGGCAATTTTTTTTTCAAATCCCCATTTCATTTCTGTATTTTTTGTGGGTTTCATGGGAACTCACTAGATGTCTGAAAAAGGAATTAGTTTGAGGGTAGTTCCTCAAATGTGGGAATTCAGGGTGGTCCTAGTAGGGATCAACTATGGTCAGGGATGATCTCTCCTTAGGAGCCTCAGTTGCGGGTGGAGGGGGATGACACGCAGGGTGGCCTAGGCAGGGTGCCAGAGTGCCTGGTGGTGGTTCCACCATTGGCGGTGACAGTGGGGTTAGTGGATGTTACCATTGGGGAGTCTTCATTTAAAATTTTTGGGGTAGTACCACATGACCGTTTTAGACCCTATTTCACCTTGTCCTGTAAGGCCAGATGTCCTTTTGTTAGGCGTGGCGTTGGACCCAATTGTTTGGTCTCATGATATCCTCGACGACCCTTGGGACACATTGGAAATTTTCTCTACCCCAAGGGATTCAATGATAATTCATGGATCTGGTGACTGTCCTGTTGGAAGCTTCTCACGTATCTGCAGGGACATGCCACTGTCTCCTCCTCCATTCTTCATTTTGACACAGATGACCCCAACTCTTCTACAATGGTCTTTGGAGAGTAGTCTGGTGTCGGGCAAAGGATCTTTTCAAAAGAATGTGCTTATTGACTGTGTGACGAAGGTGATATTTGTTGGTGTTCATCCTATTTTTTGAATTAAGGGTTCCATTAATGAGGACACATTTTTTAATAGAGGAATGCATGTCAAGGCCGCGTGAATTAAATTCACATGAAGAGGCATTTTTTTGACACGGGATTGGGGGCTTATAAAATGGAGGCAACATCCATGCTTCTTCATCCACAATACCAAAAGCATAGGGGTGAACGCACAGCACCAACAGAGGGTGGAGGATTGTGCGAAAAATGTGGACAATGGTTTCAAGTGTGGGTGGCAGCGGACAACGACAAATTGGGTTATGCAATGAGGTGATACAACAAAGTCGCATGTTCAGGTTTGATCTCCAAAGGGTGACGACTTGTCATGAAATATCATCAGAGAGGCGGAAAAGGCATATCAGGGTGTGAATTTCATAGAGGTTTTTCTACGCCTAATTTGTAATTCAAGTTTGGGATACTTCTTGGATTCTTTGTATTCTCTCATTCATAGTGAATATTTTCAGAGTTTCCCCATGGTTTTTTAATCCTCTTAAAAGAGGGTTTATACATGTTAAAATATGTGTCCCATTTATTATTTTTCTATTTGGTTTGGTGCTTCATTTACATTGGTGATTCTCAGAAACTGTTGTTGTCACAACTGAGTTTATTTTTGAAACCAATCTGCTTCCAACCCAACATCTGGTATCATAGGAGGTTATCCGTGTTTCTTTCTGATTAAATATGGGTGATTCAAGTCATGGTATTCCTATCCATATTGAACTGTTTAACGAAAAAAAATATTTTACACTTTGGAAGCAAAGAGTTAAAAATATTCTAGTCCATGATAAGACAATGAAGGTATTGAAGAAAAAATCAGATAAACCAGAGATGATGAGAGTTGATGATTAACAAGATATGAGACAGTTGGAGATAAAAATTATTTAGATGTATTGGGGTGATAATACACTATAGGAAGTGATGAATCTGACAGATATAGAGGAGATATGGGAGAATCTTGAAATAATGTATAAACTAAAATCCGTCACAAATCATTTATATTTGAAGAAATGGTTTTATTGTTTGCGAATTCCAGAGAATGGAGATTTAGGTAACTATCTATACTAGTTCATTAAACTTCTGAAGGAGATATCCTTGGTGACAGTAAATATTGATGATAAAGGTAACGTGATACCTATTGAAATGGAAGAAGAAGACAAGGATTTTCTTCTTTTGGGTTTATTGCCTAATTCATATGATAATCTCATCACCACACTATTGTTCAGGAATGATACACAGAAGTTGGATGACGTGACTTCATCATTGTTGATGAATGAGACTCAACGAAAGACAAATGATGGTGAATCTTCAGGTAATAATGGTATTATGGCTGTGAAAGATGGATGCGGTAGTTAGAGAGACCGGTCAAAGACAAGAAGAAAGTTCAAGTGCTTCTTTTGCAACAAGGAGGGTCATGTGTAGAGACACTTCTATGAATTGAAAGAGCTTAAGGAGAAAAATAAGGTGCACAACACCGATTATGAGGATACTAGTGTAATTCTTGTTCAGGGTGAGGGTGATTTACTTTCAGTTGGTGTTGAATATTGAAAGTCAGATTTGTACACCGAATGGGTGGTTGATTCAGCAACATCATAAGATATTTCACCAAATAAGGGACTGTTTTATTCATATAAATAAGGTGACTTTGATAGATTTAAGATGGTAAATGGAGATTCTACTGATGTCATTTGTGTTGGTGATTTTTGTACCACTACGAATGCAGGTTGTACACTGACATTGAAGGATGTACGACACATGCCAACTATATGCCACAATTTGTTATCTTCTTGTGATCTTGATACTAATGGATTCAGGAGTTCATTTGGTGGTGGAAGATGGAATTTTTCCAGAGGATCGATGGTTTATGCGTGACGAAAAATGGATGACACGCTTTATAGGAAATATGTAAAGGCATGTGGTGATGTGAAAAATCTAGTTGCGAAGAGGACTTTGTAAGATTTGTGGCACATGCAATTTTTGTGCATGAGTCTAATACCATTGAATAAGTTGACGAAGGTTTAGAATCCGAAGCATGTTAGATCAGGTGTTTCAGATCTTATACCTAATTCTTTTTCTTCAGAGAGTGCCACTATTGAAGAAAGAATGGAAATCAAAGATCGGGGTGATGTGTTGAGAGTTTTTGATTTCTCGAATGATGTTGAGCAGAGGGAGAAAGTTATTTCTGTAGGTGCCCTAGATTATGTGGCAATCACAATTATAATGGTGCCAGATATTATTGATTCAGGTATTAGTGGTGTAGAAACAAATATGAAGAAGACTTTAGCATTCAGATTTCCTTTGTAGGGGGAGCTTTCAGGTTTCCATTAGAGATGAAAAAGGGGGATGTCATATTTTATGCAGAGGTTGATGGTTGGTGCGATACCAACCGATTTTCATTACAACTATGTTTTTTGGATGTGATCTCCTTCTTTGATGGGATGAAGAAGGAGATTGTTGGGGTTTAACCTGTTTTTTGAATTAATGGTTCCATTAATGAGGAAATGTTTTTTAATAGAGGAACGCATGTCAGGAATGTGTGAATTAAATTCACACAAAGATGCATTTTTTGATGTTGGATTGAGGGCCTATAAAATGGAGGTAGCATCCAGATTCTTCATCCACAATAGAAAAAGAATAGGGGTGCACATGCAACACCATCAGAGGGTGGAGGCTTGTGTGAAAAACATGGACAATAGTTTCGAGTGTGTGTGGAAGCAGAAAATGGAAAATTGGGTTGTGCAATGAGTTGCTGCAATAATGTCGTGTTTTTAGGTTTGATCTTCGAAGGGTGACGACATGTCATGAACTATCATCAGAGAGGCGGTGAAGGCATATCAGGGTGTGAATTTCACACAGGTTTTTCTATGCTGTATTTGTAATTCATGTTTGGGATACTGCTTGGATTCTTTGTATTCTATCATTCATAGTGAATATTCTTAGAGTTTCCCCATGGTTTTTTAATCCTATGCAAGGAGGGTTTTTCCACTTTAAAATATGTGCCCCCTTTATTATTTTTCTATTTAGTTTGGTTCTTCTTTTACATTGGTGATTCTCACAAACTGTTGTTGTTGCAACTGAGTTTATTTTTGAAACCAATCCGCTTTTGACCCAACAATCTAGATGGCCTGAGGTTCTCTTCAAAGGTTACTATTGGTTTCTCTCCTGGTAGGTGATTTAGATGATATAACCTCTTGGGGCCCCTTTGCTAACTAGGTTGTGATTTCAGAAGAGTTATATGGGCTGTATAAGAAGAAGGTCCTCTCTCCGATTTGGTGCTCAGCCTTTGGTTCTACGTCTAGACCAATTACCACCTCAAGATCAAAAGAAACAGGTGTGTCCCCTTGTTTATCTCTTTCCAACGTCTCCAAACATAAAATCCATAGGAACCTATTATTATGTTATCCATCCTAATATGGAATGCTTGTAGCTTTGGGGAACTTGAAAAATGTGCTTTTTAGCCTCTGAATCTCGGAAGCATCAGTCTTCTATTGTGGTGATCATTGAACCAAAACAGGATATGTGTAAGCTTCTAGTCATTTCCAGAAGGTTAGGTTATCCAATGTGCATGCATGGTCACCCGGTCAACAAGCATATTTGGGCTTATTGGAAGAATAATGTCTCAATGGTTTTTTTAATCTCACTTCTCATTACATAAATACCAGAATCTCATGAAATGGGATGGTTGGATGTCTTTCTTCGGTTTACCCGAGCACTGGCCCTCTTGAGCGAACAAATCTATGGTGTCACCTAGAGTTGTTTCAAACTGTATCCCTCCCATGGTTCTTGGGGGAGATTTCAATATGATCTCAGACCCTTTAGAGGAAAAAGGAGGATCAAACCTGGGATATGGAGGCATGTAGGACTTCAGGGACTTTATGTCTTCGATAGGTTTGTTAGATCTAGGGTTCCTTGGCCCCAAGTTTATATGCTGCAATAATAGGAGGGTCACCGGTCACATCTGGAGTCATTTGGACAGGTGTTTTACAATTTTGTAGGGTTTAGATTCCTTTTCAAAAATGAAGGTCACTCATATCCCTCATGCCCTATCCAACCACGCGACCCTCATTTTTTATATCCAAAGGGAGGTTCCGTAGAGACAGGCTTTCTATTACCTTAATACCTAGCAAAAGGATGAGTGTTTCATGGCCAAGCTGAAATATTCAGGGGAATGGGGGGTGGTTGAAAGGGCTTGGGATAGTCTGTTCAATCGCCTAAACTATCTGAAAATGGACATAAAAGGCTAGCTAGAGTCGAGGATTTTGGATGACTATGGGGTGAATAGATTGCAAGAAGAAATCAACAATATAGAAGAGGGATTGTAAGAGACTTGGGATGAGAATTCTTTTTTACATTCTATGTGATAAAAATGTGGTCCTGGCATAGAAGTTACTTGAGATGGAAATAGTGTATATGCAAAGGTACCAGGTCAGGTGGTTAAGGGAGGGAAATCTAAATAGAGCCTTATTCCATGAATGCTTTAAGGAGAAGATTTTCTCGAGGATCAACATAAATTTGGGGAATGGTGTTTTCACTTATGATGTGGAGGTGGTAGGTCATATATCACTGGACCATTTTAGAGGGATGCTCACTAGGGAGAGCCCATATCATTTTGGAGTCCTCCCAAACACGGCTTCGATAGAGAGCTTTTTGTGTTGCATTCCACTTTTGGTGAACGAGCAGGATAAATGTTTCCTATCGTCGATGCATTTAGTGGATGAGATCATGGATACGGTCTTCAGGCTGCCCTGCGACAGCACTCCCAGGATGGACGGGTTCACAGGTGCCTTCTACGTGGATTCTTGGGAGGTGGTTGGACCTTAGGGAGTAAAGGCGATGCAAGAATATCTTTGTGAGGGTCCCTTAAACCAGAATGTAATCTCTTCCAGATTTTTTCTCTTCCCAAAGATTAAGGACCCCTCCTACAATAGGAACTACCATCCTATATGCCTCTGTAATGTTGATTAAAAGATCATGGACTCCCTCATTTCAACAAGACTGAGCATGGTCATTTCTAAGATAATATCATGAGGGAAACATAGCTTCATCAGAGGGAGGAGCATCCAGGTGTGGTGGGGATTTATAGTGAATTAGTCAATGAAATCAACACTAAGTCCATTGAATCTAACATGATTTTCAAAGTTTACATGGATAAGTCATATGATAAAATGGATTGGAGCTTTATCCTCCAGGTGATGCAAAATTTTGGGTTTCAAGAGTGGTTTGTGATATCTGTTTTTAGTGCTTCTCCTCACTATAGATTTCGTTATCGCTAATGGGGCAGTGCTTTGGTTTCTTAAAATTATTCTGTGGGGTTTGAAAAGGATATCCCTTGTCACCAACACTCTTCATATTGGCCCAAGACTCCTTATCTAGGAATCTTATCCAAGGTGTAGAGGTTGGCAGGTTTTTCCCCTACTGGAGTAGGTATGACCCTGCTCTGTTATCCCATCTCATGTTTGCGGATGACATCCTTATATTCATTAATGAAGGCGTAGATCACTATCTAATCTTATGGAGGCTCTTTCTATTTATGAGCATCTGAGTGGACATGTGTTTAAAAAGGTAGATTCAAGTATTTATTTCTAATAGATGCTCACGTAGATGGTGAAGGGGAATTCAAGACATCCTAGGTTTCCAGTAGAAGCAGATTTTGATGGTTTAATTGGGTGTCCCACTATCTTATGGTTCCATTAGGAAGAAACAATTTGACGACATCATCAATCAGATGCTTGAGAGGATTCTTAACTGAAAAAAACAATCTCCTATCCTTTGGTGGGAGGGTGACATTGATTAACATCATTTTAACATCCATTCCAATGTATGTTTTCTCATTGATAAAGCCTCAAAAGGAACTATTCACCAGATGGAGAATATTCTCATAGGTTTCATATGGGACTCCAAATAGGAGGGTCTTTTCCATCGGGCCTCATGGGTTCATATTTCCAGGCCAGTGGAGGAGGGGGAGTGGGATTACGAGATCTCTGGGAAACCCTGAAAGGCATGCATGGTTGGTTGGCATGAGATATTATCATGGGGGAATCTCTATGGTCTTTATTATTTAGGAGGCGTTATGAAGATCATTCAGTAATGATGAGGATTTGTGGTTATCAGCTTTAATAGTTGGAACTTTGCATGTTTTCTCATCTTGAGGCAATCAATGGGATGCCTTGGTGGATGATTGGGCAGGGAGAGGTCAGTTTCTGGAAGGATAATTGGTCGGGTGTAGTGTTGGATTTCCTAGGATTTACCCACCTAAATATCTCTTTTAGGGAGGTTATATCTCTCCCTGAATTCATGAAGTCAACCATAACTCTTTTTCAGGTGAATTCATTTGAAGAGGTTTGCATGGAGGATATTCTAGATACATACTGCTTCATAGGGTCATCTATGAGAAGGTTTGTTACCAGGGACTGCTAGAGACTAATTCAGGCATAGAAAACCCAAGATGTAGGGGCCTGTAAGTTGTGGTACAAGGAGATACCTACTAGGATGAATTACCTAACTTGGAATGTCAAGATTAATGAAATTACAATAGATGATAATGTTTGGAAGAAAGGGATCTTGCTGGTCTCGCGGTGCTTCTATTGTGAGGATCCGACGGTCGAGTCAGCGCTTCATCTTTTCTTTCAGAGTGATTGGGTACAGTATCTGTGGTCCTAGTTTTCTCCCTGTCCTTGTATTGTTAGGGAGACTCTCTCACTACTTGGTTTCCTAGAATCTTGGTTCATGGGATGGAGGGAAGGGCGGTAGAAGGTAAGGTTTGGGCGATCATTCTTTCTTCTATTTTTTGGACCCTGTGGGAAGCACAGAACAAATCTCGATTGGGATTTAGGGTCTCCTATTTTTTCCTTCAAATGAGATTGAAGACATTGATTTTTGAACTGGGTCCGCTGTTAAAGGGGCAATAGTCCTCAAACACAGTTTGTAGGTTGCTTAACCAACCATACATGGCTAGCAGATCAGGGTGTCGTTGGATCTGATGGATGCCTCCTCTCGAAGGCTTGACCTTGAACGTGGATGGATCCTTTTTGCAGGGGGTGATGATAGGCGGCGGGATTCTTCACGACTTTAAGGGTTAGGTTCTTTTGGGGTTCAATGCTTTCTATGGTTTGAGATTATACTTAGGTGCAGAGGTGAAGGCCTTTCTATCCAGTTTTTAGTTTTTTAGAAGGGAAGGGTTTCAGGTGGCAGAGATTGAATCAGATTTAGTGGTGTTAGTGAAATATATCCAGGGTTGAAAAGATGTGTCTTGGGACATGATATACCTTATCTGAAGATGGAGGAGGGAGACTAATTGGGGTCAAAATTTCCTTCACGTGTGGAGGGAGGAAAAATTTAAGGCTGATGTGCTGGCTCGGTAGGGAATTCCATAGGATGAACTTATTATTTATGATAGCTTGGGTTCATTTCCTTCAGAGTGTAAGGCCTTTATCCAAGGAGACTCCCTTTTCTTACATCACTTTCTCCCACCTTGAGGGATTCTGTTGTCCATTTATTGGGTTCTCATGTTTAATAAAATAAATTTTCAGTCTAGTAAAATATAGAAAATGAAATGAATAAATTAGATAAAATAAAAAATTCAATGAAATTAGTTTTTGTCAATTTTTTTAGTGGGAATTTATTTTCACTCTATATGATATTGTTAGCGTAGGATGTAGGAGTTATTTCATGAAATTTGGTTGAATGGTTATTAGAATATAATAAACTGAAATCAGTTTATGAAACTACAATATGGTCAAAAAAAATTCATCATTACATATGTTAAAAAACATAATAGAGTTTAAATTAGTATTCCATTAAATTTTTTGGCCCAAGATATTAATTAATAATAAACCTGGAACAATGTATCATTTTTCTTCGTACTCAACATCTGTTGAAACCTATACTCCTTCCACCATGCCATTTTTTAAGTAGTGGAATTAGATGGCGAAGTATTATTTTCTTATAGAAATTTATTTATTTTACCAATTATAGTAGGTGAATATGTATGTAATCCAAAAGTTCTACATTTTTTCAAGTCAAATATTAAAAGAAAATAACATATTACTAATATACTACAGTAATATAGTTAAATTGAAAAAAATTGAAATATAAAGAGTTCTTTCATAAAATTTTGTTAAGAAATACACAATCTTACACTTACAATAGTATATAAATATATCAAAAATGAAATTATGAATTTATTTCTAAATTTATTTAATGGTAGAACCAATGAACTAAGGTCCAACCCAAAACAATTTTGATTTTTTCATACTGGTAAATGGTTTATTTAAATTACATATAAAGGAACACATTGTAATATCAAAATGGAATATAAATAAAATATATGGAATCAATGAATGGCTCTAACAAACTATAAAAATAATTGGAAGTTAAGTTGTTTTATATGTTGAAAGAAAAAAACAATTTATTATCACTTAAGATAATTGTGAGCATGATTCCATATTTATGTTATTAGAAACCCAAGACATAGGGTTTAAATATACTATATTTTCTATTTGGTTCACATTATTTATTAGACTGCAGGCAGTAGAGGCATCTAAAATATGATATTAAATTACCAATATACAATCCAAAATTATGGACATGTTATTTTCCCTAAATGAATTTAACGACTTAATAAAGTAGTTATGAAAAAACATGTAACATTTTTTACTTTTTTTCATACTTGAAATATGATGATACCTAACTTCCTTACAATATTTTTAGAATTGTAGACATTTATGACATATTTTTCATGGTATGAGATTAATAGTGCAGAATTATATCAATTAAAGATGTTAAGAAAATATCTGATTATAGAAATAAAAAATGTCTATCTATTTGATTTCAATAAATTTAATTGAATTGAATTTTATTCTTTTATAAGAAATGGATTTTATAATGGAAGATGAATTTTATTAATGACTAAGAAATAGATTACACTTTATATTTTTTATGTTAAAATAATGATGTATTGGATACAAAAATATGAATAATATATATGAATACAACCTATAAAATTCATACCATTATTCTAAACATTAATTATTTTGTAAATTGGTTAAGAACTAGTAATTTTACTATAATTATTAAGAATATGGAATATGGAAGAGGAAATTAGCCCAGGGTTTGGGGGTTACCAATTAAGGGAGAAGAAATTTGTAACATCCCCAGATTTGGAACTCTCTCATGTAGCCGAAAAGGGTTTGTTATGAGACCCCAAGTGTGCCTCCCTATAATCCAGAGGTTTCTGACTAATAGTGGGGGTATAATATGAATATTGAGGAGGTTATACCCCCTAATATGAAGTTTCATAAAAATGAAAATAATCCATATAAGAAAAAATAATTAATGTAATAAACATAGAGGAAAACATATAACAAAGCTGGGAAATAAAAAGAGAAATTGATATAACAATAATAAGGAATCAAGTAATGTTAGGCTGATATGTATCTAAATTCAAAATTTAAAACAATATAACTAAAATAATCATATAACACAAGATAAACCCAAAATACTCTGGTCCTAAAGACCATATCGGTCACAATTCCAAACTCTATCCCATCTTGTAATCAACAAAGTCAGCAACAATGTCCCTTGATCTAATCCAAACATCCATCCATGTAATATTCTCATATACCAAATGACAACCTAAATAAGGTGTGAGTAAGACACAGTAGGTTGACACCACCATGGATAAACAAACTAGTCTGAAAATAAGTTCATGTAATAATGTGATAAACATGTGTACTAATTAGTTATACAATTAATCAAATACAAAAACAACCTCGTTCAATATAATACTTGAATATCTAAGAGGATGTAAAACATCCATGGAAACCAAAACCATATACCCATGGTAAATCATAACTTTCTTCTACACTATGATAAAATATCTTTGAGCATGTTTCAAAACCATTCCAAACATAACCATATACCCATGGTATAACAAATCACTAGGCTAAACCTGTTATATAGGCATCTCAACATTTGTTAGGGTTGAGCCTAGTATATAATAATCTCAACATGTTCTAGGAAATAGCTCGATATATAATAATCTCAACATGTGATAGGTATCAACCAATATACAAGCATCTCTACATGTGTCAGGGAATAAACCAAAATATAAGCATCTCATCATGTGTCAGGTAATAGCCTAATATATTAGCATCTCAGCATGTTCCAAGGCATATCCTAGTATATAATAATCTCAACATGTGTCAAAAGTGCATATCACAATAGAAAGTATATCACAATATGACCACATAGGAACAAATGGTTAATTCTACTAATTACCATTTGTCTTTCAATTTCCCATTTATTCAATTAATAAATTAATCCATTTTCTAAGGTGAATCTATAACAAGAAATCACATGAATCACGTGTCATGATAAAATCATATGTAATCCATTTCCAATTCTTTATTTTCAATGTTAATCTCACCCAATGGGAAGCCATAAGCTAGGGAACATTATCAATTGATCTAAAAGGGATCCACTGAGAAATATAACATAGGATTATCATAATTATATTCAATTAATTAATTATTGTGCACATGTGTTAGTGTGACCACAATAGTTCATATACTTAGTAGTTAAAATCAGAACATAGGGTTAGGATTTAGACCTCCTACCATTAACTGATGATTAACACAATGCTTGCAATGAAAAATGCTAATAAGAATGAAGGAATAGATGATCACAATAAGGATCCTTGATCATTACTTATCAAGATCAACACCAACAATTACCATGGTTAAGTGATTGCACCACAAAGGCTAAAGAACAAATGTGAGATAATGAAAAACCTAAAAAAACCACTTACAATGGATTGATTCACTCAAATAGGAAATCTATAATCAAGGGAGGCACTCTAAAATTTCCATGAAACCTCCCTAGGGTCAAGAGGAGGATATTACATGAAGTTATAAAAATCAAATCATCCACACAACACCATTAAAACTACTACTCGAAAAAATACATGGTGTGTAACTCGTTTACATGATGTGTATTTATTTTTAGAGGGATACTCCAAAAAACACATCTTATCAGGTGATTTTAAACACTGCCCAAAAATTACATGATGTGTAATGTCTTTATAGCATGTATTCATTTCATGACTTGAAATAGGATGATAGATTGTTCCTTGAAATAGTTAAACATCACGTAACTCCTTTACATGGTGTATAATTGATTTGCAAAGTAACTTCATCCATTTTCCCATGGAAGGAACCCAAACCTCCTCTGAATCCATCCAAAGAATAAAAATCCACCCTAAACTAATTTAATATGTTTATACCTAGACCCCATTAATTCAAATAAACATACATCCCTAAAATTTAGGTTATTTTCCCCAAAATATTATTTTTATCTTCAAATAATACTCAACCACTATGGTCCAATGACAAAAAGAAACCGAAAAAATAGGTTTAATGAAAAACTTAAAGAGGTACATACCTAAAAAACATGGGATCTTAAAACCTATCCACCATATAACAGCTCGTACCTGATCTTCTCCAAGAATTATTGTGGGGTGTTGGTGAACAAGTTTTTCCATTTTGCTCGCTTATCAGATTCCCACTCCCAGGTCTCCTCCTAAGCTCACCCTTGATTATAAGGCACTTGAAACAGAGGTATAGTCTTACCCCATTGATACTTCTCACTATGATCCAAAATATGCATCAAATTATCCTCAAAGGATGCATCAACACTGAGCTCAACATCCTTTATGTCTATCATATGAGAAGGTTCACGATAATATCTCTGAAGATGCGACACGTGAAACATTTCATGCATGGTACTGTAACACTATGGTATGGATAATATATAGGACACTAGATCTACCCTTCCCATTATCTCAAATGGCCTGAAAAACCTAGGTGATAACTTTCCCTATTCCCCGATACAAAGTTTCCCCAACCTAGTAGACACCCAAAGGAAAACACGATGACCAACCTCAAACTTCAAAGGTCATCTATATTATCTATCATAATATTTGTTCCTACTATGTGTAGTCACCAACTACCTCCTCATCAACTAAACCTACTCATACATCTCCGGAATGGGACTAGGTCCAATAAGAGATGGATCACCTAACACTAACCAATAAAGAGGTGAATGGAATGGACTATCATACAAATCCTCAAAAGGTTCCATTCGGATTGATTCATGTAAGCTATTATTATATGAAAACTCTATGACTTCCATATACTTGTCCCAAAAACCACAAAAATCCAAAGCACAGGCTCATAACATATCCTTTAGAACCTAAATTGTCTAATCTGATTGACCGTCAGTCTGAGGATGATAGGTTGTGCTCAAAAGAACCTATGATCTGAGAGCCTTATGAAGACCCTTCCAAAAGAATGATGTGAAATGAGGATCTCTATTGGAAAAAATATTACTCAGAACACCATGAAACTGAATTATCTCACATATGTAAAGACTACCCAAATCATCAATTGTGAAGGTTTCCTTAATAGTTAAGAAGTGGGCTACCTTTGTCCATTGCTACAAAATCAACCATAATGTATGATTCTTATGAGTAGTCTTGGGTAATCATGTCAAAAAATTCATAGTGAAATCATCCCATTACTATTCAAGAATGGGAAGAGAATGCACCAGCCTAGTAGGCCTCTGATGACCATCCTTCACTTGCTGACAAGTGAAACATATCACAATAAATCCCACTACCTCCTTCTTAATTCCTAACCACCAGTAATTTCTATGAAGATCATGATACATCTTTTTCAAAACAGGATGCACTAATAATCTTTATGCATGATACTCCCTCATCATCTACTTGCATAATCCCATAGGAACTCATACTTAACTATAAAAAAGAAGATAATTTCCACTACCAAGAGACCATATTGATGGTGTCTCCCCACTATATAATTTGTATCTCAGAACTAGGCCGTCTAGACCATATAATTTCTCCATCTTGATCCGATACAAAATAATAGGTATAACATGCATCAAATTTAGATCTACTCATCCTTGGGACTCTTAAACATATAGATGTATATTTGAAAAGTGTGAAATCATATACCACTCCTCAAAAGATTCTCATACTTCGAGTATCTATGTTTTCTGGCGCAATACATTGACAAAGATGATTCCCTTACCTGATGTATAAGCCAACTCAAGGTTCAAAGATTGTAGATACTTGACCCACCTTCTTTGCTGAAGGTTCCTATCCTACTGATAAAAGATACACTTGAGGCTCTTTTGGTCTATGTACACTACAAACCTACCAACCATGAGATAAAGATTCCAACATCTTAGGGTCTTTACTACTACTTCCAACAACAAATCAAGATTAGAGTAATTCCTATCATGCAATATCATCTATCTAGATCCATAAGCAACAACTCAATCATCCTAAATCAAAACCACTCTGATTCCAAATCTAGATGCATCATAGTAAATGATTTAGGCTTTACCTGACATGGGGAAAGTGAGGTTAGGTGCTGAAGTCATCCTTCCTTTTATCTTCTAAAAATATCTCTTGCAAGTATAAAAACAAAAAAAATTAACTCCCTTCTTGGTCAGTCCTGACATCAGTGCTTCCAAAAGGGAGAAGTCTTGGATAAAGTGCTAATAATAACCTAATAAACCTAGAAATATATGACTATCAAATCTGTTCTTAGACCATTCCCAAGATACTATAGCTATAACCTTCTTTGGATTCACATACACTTCTACCTGTAATATAACATAGCCAAAAAATTTCACCTGATCAATATAGAAGCTGCATTTTGATATATTGGAATAAAGTTGATGCTCTCTCAATGCAATCAAGATGATGTCAAGGTGTTGGGAATGCTCATCTACTAACTGGGAGCACACTAATAATTCACCAATGAAAACAACCACAAACCGATCTAGGGAAGGATGAATGATCTGATTCCTCAAGGCTATGAATACCATTAGTGCATTGGTCAACCCAAATGACATCACAACAAACTCATACAAAACATACCTGATATTGAAAGAAATATAAGGTATATCTGATGGTCTCAAACTTAAACTACTTTTATCATGATCTCAAATTGATCTTGGATAAGATATTATCACCTCTCAGCTGATGGAAAGGATCATAGATTCATAGAAGAGGATATTAGTAATTGAGCATCATGAAGTGCAACCTCTGATAATCCACACACAAGCGCAAGGTCCAATCTTTATTTTAACAAAGAGAACTGAAGAAATTCAAGGAGATGTACTCAGCCATGTGAAACCTTTAGCTTCTAGATCTTGTAAAAGTAATTTTAACTCATGAAGATCTATTGGTTCCATTCTATAAGGCGAGATAGAAACTGGCTTTTTCTTCCTGCACAAACTCAATCATGAACATGATCTCTCACTCATGAGGTAATACATAGATTTTTTTTAAAAAATACATCATAAAAATGACCCAAATTTAGAAAAAAAATAATCCTACCACACTACACCATTATCTAGAGCATGGTTAGCTATTTGATCCATAAGAGAATATAAACTGTACTGAATTGGTCTTACAAAACAAGCCTGAAGATCCCACTAACCTTTTTGAGAATATATACACCCCTTTAGAGATTGGAAGGTAACTATCCCCTAATAAAAATTGATATTACCCTGGTATATAACTTTCAAACCCATACCAAGAATAAAATTGAAGCCTTTCATTTTTAGAAAAAATGGTTTCCAAAAGAAATGGAAACCACCAATCTTTAAAGAACATGCCTTGAAACATTTGATATTCTATGATTGCACTCCCAATGGTGTATCAATGGTCAAATCACCATCCATGCCTTCCAAAAACAATCCAATATAGTTTGAAAAAAGAGTAGATAAAAAGGAATGTGATTCTATTACATCAAACCAAATGCAATCTAAGGTAGATGATACAAGATTCATACCTCTAATAGTATAAGGCTTTGCATCCACAATAACTAGAGTGGTCTGCATAATGTGAAAATGAATTTCCTATATACCCTATGCTCCTGTCTAACTACCCTGAGATATTTCGTCTACCTGTTACTACCACTTCTACCCCGGGGGTACAACATCCCCTGCCTCATCCTAAATGGTTAGTGGAACCCTAACTACTAGAATAATGTGGGGTAGCTAAGCCCCTTTTAGAATCAGGTGATTGTACCGATCTCCAATCACCGATCTACTTCTGAAATTTCACAAAAAACTTCTGAATATGATCCAGTCTTCCATAGACATGACAATCGACTATGGGAAAGGAAAATGTGGGTGTTTGTGGCCAAAATTTCCACACTAATAGCACTATAATGGAACACAATCTTGGGATGGTTTTACACTACCCTGAATACTCTTCCCACTACTTCCTTGGTAAAAAATATCATATCGATGCTGCTTGATGCCTGAAGAAGAGCTCCCAGCTCACCCTATTGAAACTTCCTGACCGCTGCTTGGGGAAATTCTCATATTTTCCTATGTGATGAGTGCATGATTCACCACATCCATAAAACTACTCAAACAAAAAAAATTCACCTCTGACCAGATCTCATAGTGAATCCCATCTTGAAAATTCCTCACCCTAGATATCTTATCTACAGCTAGAAATGGAGAAAAAATATTGCAGGTTAGTGAAATCTCCGACATAGTCTAACACTAACATGCACTTCTATTTTATATGGATGAACTTTTGAGTCTTTTCATTAATTGATGTATTAAGATAAAAGTGGATCATGAAGTTTGTCTCAAATTCCTTCAATGATATCTCATCCTATTTCCCATATTGTTTTAAAATATCCCACCAATTCTTGGTAGGTCCACAAAGCATATAGGCAGCAAGGTTTACCCTTTTATCTTTGGGTGTCTCTAGATTCTTAAAACTTATTTGGACTAACTTGATCTAGAAGTCAGCTATTTGGGGGCCTCCCTCCCTAGTGAGGGTAGGTGGGTGATATAGTTGAAGCTCTCTTATCAGCTCAAACATAAAATAGATGTCATGAACAATCTCCCTTTCCATAGATCGCATGAGCCTCAGGAATCTATCACAAAGATGGAGATCCATATGATCCTTAAGAAATATAGGAAGATCTAGATCAGTTGTGTTAGGAACATGCTAATTATCACTCTTTTAATTCTCAATTTGAAGAGGATGAGGAGGCATTTTCTCAACATGAAAAACACACACCTTAGAGCACTGGGTAACAACAAAGTCAACTACAATAGAGAACCACTGATTCTTGGTCTCTTTAAACATGGATTAACAAGTGATTCAACATGATATATCAATTCATTTATTTCATTTATCATATATTAAAAGTGTCTCAATTCACAGTTTACATAGGTAATATATCACATGTATACAAATAGGTCTATATCATGAACATTTCTTGCCAGTACATATCCCTATGTGCCCA
The DNA here is from genome assembly GCA_963277665.1 of Viscum album. Lineage (NCBI taxonomy): Eukaryota > Viridiplantae > Streptophyta > Magnoliopsida > Santalales > Viscaceae > Viscum > Viscum album. The sequence goes on along the minus strand of OY728132.1, from coordinate 1,290,717,193 downwards.
TCATGATGCATGCATACCCATTTCACGCCATACCAAGACATGAGTATAAATATCAATAAAAAATAACATCACACAACATGTGAGACACCCAAGGTAAAATAACATCAAACTATAACAAGAAAACATCATGAAAAACAATCCCATACAAGGGTACTCAAATTTCCCCCATACATGGGTTATCTACTCCCATGCACAAGCTCATAATCAAGTCCCAAAATACCCCACTCTCCTTTATAACTTTCCAAAATAATAAATAAATAGAAAAGAAAACCTGCTCCTCTAATACCACCTTTTAACATCCCCCAAACCATTACTCTATCACATGAACAAAAAGGGTTGGTTACGAGACATCAAGCACACATCTTCGTATGCTAGAGGCTATTGACTAGAACTAGGGGTGTGATATATATAATGGGGAGACTATAACCCCCAGTATGAAGTGTCATAGTAATGAAAATAATCTATATAAATAAAAAAATCAATGTAATAGACATATTGGAAACCATGTAACACAAATGGGAAATAAAAGAGAAACCGATATACCAATAATAAGGAATCATGTAATGATAGGTTGATATGTATCAAAATTCAAAACTAAAAAAATAAAAATAAAAGAATCATATGACATAAGATAATCCCAAAATACTTTGATCCCAAACCCCATGTCGGTCCCAAATCCAAGCTATAGTCTATCCAGAAATGAATAAAGTTAGCATCAAGGCCCCTTACGCTTATCCAAACCTGCATCCATTATTCTGATCGGGCACCAAATAGAGGCCCAAATAGGGTGTGAGTAAAACTCAATAGGTCAACAACACCATGGATAAACAAACTAGTCTGATAATAATTATATAAAATAATGCAATATATAGAAGTTTTAATTAATAATAATATTAATAAAATAAAACAAAACCCTTCTTCAACATCCTACCAGAATGTCTCTGAGCATGTAGCACAACCATGCCAACCACAACCATATAACCATAGTAAATCATTTCCTTCTTTGGCACCATGCTATAATATCTCATAGTATGTCTAACAACCATGCCAAGAATAAAAATATACCCATGTTATAAAAAATCATGGGGCCTACCCCGCTACATAAGAATATTATAATGTGTTAGGGCCTAAACTAATATATAAAATCTTAGCATGTTCCAAGGCATAGCTCGATATATAAGAATCTCAACATGTTCCAGGGCATATCTTGGTATATAAGAATATTAGAATGTTTCATGGAAGATCATAGTATAAAAGAATCTCGACATGTATCAGGGCATAACCCATTATATAAGCATCTCAACATGTTCCAGGTAATAACATAGTATATAATCATCTTTTCATGCATCCCAAGTGCATATCACAATAGAAAGCGTATCACACTAGGACAACATAAAAAAATGATTAGTTTTTCTAATTACCATTTGTCTTTCAACTTCCAATTTATTATATTAATTAATTAATAAATTTTCCTAGGAAAATCTATAACAATGAATCACTTTAATCACATGTCATTCTAAAACCATATGTAAGCAATTTCCAATTCATTATTTTTAAAGGTTCTCTCACCCAACAAGTATCCATAAGACCGATCACATCATCAATTGAACCAAAAGGTATACAAAAATAAATCCAACATATTATTATCATAATTATATTCAATTAATTAATTAGTGTACAAATTCATTAGCGCAATGATAATATTCCCTATACTTAACAGTTGAAATTCGACTATAAGGTTGGGATTTAGACCCCCTACCATTAACTTGTTATTAACGCAATGCTTCCAATGGAAAAAACTAATAAAAATGTAGGTGAATATGATTGTAAGAATAATACTAGATCATAACTAATCAGGATCAAAACCAAGAAATGACCATGTTCAAGAGATTACACCGCAATGTCCAGAGAACAAAATGGAGATAAAAGAAAACATAAGAAAAAATAATTATCAGGGATTTATTTTCTCAAAAATGATGTCCTAAGTTAAGGGAGGTGTTCTAAAATATCCACGAAACCACCCTAGGGTTTAGAGGAGGTGGATTGATGAAGGAATGAAAAAAACTCATCTATATAGAACCTTTAAAACTTCTTCTTAGAAAAATACATGGCATATAACACCTTTACATGAAATGTATTTCAATTTAGTGGGATATGCAGAAAAATTCATCACCTAAGTTTTTATTAACATTTCACAAACATTACATGACATGTAATGTCTTCACGACATGTATTTACTTCACTTCATGAACTAGGATCATGACATGTGTCTAGAAATAGTTACACATCGTGTAACTCCTATACATGACATTTAATTACTCTACAGATAGCCTTCATCCTATTTACCATGGAAAGAACCCAAACAACCTATGAAGCCATCCAAAGAATGAAAACCCTCATAGACCGATTTAACCCATTTATACCAAGGAACCATTAATTTGAATAAACATACATCCCCAAACTTTATTTCATTTTCCCCAATAAAAGATTTTCATCTACGAACAAGACTCAACCACTAAAGTCTAAAAACAAAAGGAAACCCAACATAAGAGGTTTAAAGAAAAACTAAAAGAGGGATGTACCTTGAAAGAGATAGGATCTTACAAAACTGGGATAAAAATTATGTATTATATAAATTGGATAAACCAAAGTAAGTTATCAGTAATTCTTAAGGAAAATTATTTAAAATGTATTTTAACATAAAATTACCATTTAAACTAATGAATAATTATTATTAAAAATCTTCTAGAATATTTTCCATATTCTTTAGTGGTGAGCATTGCAATAGTGTTTCATTCCATGGAATGACAAATAATTAAGGAAATTTTTGTTTATACTCTACAGTCTTATATATTTTGTTTTAAATATAAAAATCAATGTTCCTCTTTTCCCCTTTGAGTTTTTAAGTGTATCTATGATTGGGTGAAGCCTTGGAATATTTGATTGACTTTTGAAAGCATAAATGTCTATTTTAATTGTGTTTGGGATATAACGGTAAACACCATGATCATAGTGATGGACACAATGGTATCTATATTATCTTAATGCAAAAGTGTAAGGGAGAAATTGATTGGGAAAGTTGTTGTGAATCCATAGTAGTAAGCTAATACTACTGTAATTTATATATTGAGAAAATACACCATGCTTGTGTAGGATGATGCAGTGGGGGAAAATTTCTTGGTCATAGGGGCTATGTTATAGCCCTTTAAATTTTGGGTAGCATGTTCAAGAACACCATGAACAAGGTAAGACCATGGTAGATGCCATTTTAGCAGTCATGTGACTTTGAAACAACTAAAATCCTTATCCATCTTCTCATATCATGAATTTATAAAAGGTGAAATGCATGTGGGATTAATTAGGGGTCTTAAATGAGGTTATTAATGGATTATAACATCTATTAATTTTATTGAAACCTCTTGGCATTATTTCAGGGCTCAGGGTAGGGGTTCCTTGTCAGTGAACAACAGGAGGTCGGTGATTGGAAAATGATGTGGAGACGGTGGGATGGGTGGAAGGCGAATGGAAGGTGCTTTGTCCATGGCTAGGGAATAAGGTAGGGGACTATAGTGGTCAGGTCAGGCGATGTCACATAAATTAAAACGATGATTGGAGGGCTTCAAAATGATGAGGGATGGTGGCAGGTAGATAAAAGTAGGGTAGTGCGGTGAAACATTGGTCGACAGACATTTGACTGTGTGGTTTAGGTAAAAATGCTATGCGGAAAAATAATTCTAGCAGAGGAAAACTGATTTACAACATTAATTTAGGGTCTCATACTGAGGTGTAGTCCAAATGAGATTAGAGTAAGGAGCATCCACCAGTAGTGCTCTCATATTTTGATATTTGAGAGGGTATGGATTTTCCATTAGTACCTGGCCCATGTAGTTATGCATTGGGATTCTTGATGAGTAGATTTATAGGTGGGTGGCTATAGAAAAAAAATTTGTATCAGTTGGGTGGGATTTCTATTGTGTATTTGGTCTTTGGTTCTGAAATGGGCATGAATTTACAAATGCATTGTGGCTCTTGGGTCTACGAACTATGTAAAGGTTACCCCTCAACCTGTAAAAGGGGATTATCTAAATTAAATAAAAAAAATTAATCATTAAAGAAATCATAAAACCTTACAATTGATGGTTATAAACGTTGGGTATGTGTTATTCTACCCTTAGTTTGATTCTTCCTTGAGCCTCTTTCTAGTACCCATATCATTGTAGATTGGAATCAGTTCTATGAATTCTTAGTGTGTGAGATTATTCTAGATGGTGTGTGAATGTGGCTTGGGAGATGAAAAACATGAAAAACCATGATGTTTGTTTGACAACCTTAAGGTAGTAAGTTCCATACCATTTTGGGATCTCATATACACCTGTTTCCTTTGTATAATTCTTATGTTGGCATACCCTGGTTGACCATTCTTGATTATTATCACATGGGGGTGCATGTGTAGCCATGAGACCCATTATTGATCCATGATGCCATGAGTATGGTTGTAGCTTATTTGACTATGTTTGATGTGGATCATATGTATTGTATGATGCTAATTTTATAATCATGATTCTATGATTTACTTGTATGATCTACCCTATTATGTGTGTTACCATGCCTTTGGAGGTATTATTCTTGGTGGTCAGAACAAGTGGACTGAAGTGACATGATTATCCCTTAGAGGGGGTGTGCACAGAATTTTTCATGATTATAAAGATGGACCTGAGCACATGGTAGGGATATGACAATGAATCATGGATTCCATATGACATGATAAAATCAATTACTAGTGGATATTGAGTACCAAGTTCACTCGATGATAGTAGATTCTGAGTATCACAATCACTAAATGCCTAGTAATTTATAAGTAACTTGATTCACTTTATTCCTAGAGGATTCTGAGTAGCATGTTCACATGATTCCATGTGACATGTTCACCACCCTTGTGGCTAGTTTTAATTACTTCTAATATCTTACTTTTATCCTTCTATATTGAGCCGAAGTAGGTATAGATGAGGGTTTATAACAATTTGGTTAGAAAACTACCACTCGATATGAGATTTTATGATTTTGATGATTGATTGTTTATTTATATTACCTTAGCATAAAATTTTTCTAAATATTCTCAATTTTTAAGTATTAATTAGTGGTGTCTTACTAGGTTTTATTAATCACACCCTGAACATGAATTTTGATACACATGCAAATTTTTTGTGTAGGGATCCTAGAAAGGGATAAAGACTTATGGTAGATAGTTGAGTAGTATAGCATGGAGCTAGTATCAGTCCGAAAAAGAATCTGGAAGATTACATGAAATTTTATTATTTATTTATCTACTTTCACTTGTACTTTGGTTTGTATTTCCACATTTGGAGGCCTGTTTACTTATTTGTATGGCTGGTGTTCCATTTACATAGTTTCAACATTATTACTATGATTACTGTATATAATTATATTATGTTATGTTTATTGTTTATGGAAATGACATGATATTGAAGGTATAGTATCCCCAAGTATGGTGTTTGAACCCTCGCTACTAGTCAATAGCCTCTTGTGTATAGGGAGGCAGACATGATGTCTTGTGGATATTCGACTTGGGCCCGATGGTTTGGGTCGGGGGTATTATAAAATGGTACCAGCGCATAGTTTTCCTTTTTTTGACTAACATGGGATATAGTAGAAAGGATATAGGCCATGTGATACTCGGGTAGAAGGCTTACCATGTACCTGGACAACTCATGTGTAATGGACCTCTATGTTACCATTGACAGGATTGATGTTACAATTTTCTTGGATTTTTTGTGCATTCATACATCATGATCAGGTATGTAGGACACAATTCCATATATATACTTGTTGGTTTTTGCATAATATATTTTAAAATTAATTCCTTGAATTGTTATATCTATTTGGGATAGATTTTTATTCTTATTATGTGATATATCTATATTTTTACCTATTGTGATATATCTATGCAGACATTAATTAGTTTAATCTAGGAATACTGTTATGTTTTTTATATATGTGACTATGAATAAATTGCAAGTATGGAGACCTTGTGTAGTACTAGGAGGGATATAACTTAGGTTATGGGTAAGATCCTAGGGAAACCTTTGTGTTGTCCCATAGTATATTTAAGATTTTTCTTAGATGTTATAATGTTTATTTCATGTTACAAAATATTCTTCCTCAAAGGAGAATGATGGGAAAATCATTTGATGTGGGTATGGATGCTACTTATAGGGAGGATTCCTCTATTGCAATGCCTAATGTACAAAAGTGTGTAGTATAGAATGCTCCCACACCTACTTTTGTAACATAGGCAGTAGGACCACATCATCAGGGAGTCCTTCCACTTATTCCTTCCCAGGGTGTAGTGGCACTGAGGTCCATCTTCAAATAAGTTAGAGACTTCCAAATTTATCATCTACCATCATTTTAGGGTACTAAATGGCCATAGGATATAAATAAATGGATAAAAATCATTGAGTCCATCTTCAACCCTGTTTATAAATATTTAGATATAAAGGTGAATTTGGAATCATTTATGTTATAGGTACCCTCCAAGAGGTGGTGGGGCATGATGGGACATTCTAGTTAACTTGAGAATCTCACTTGGGATACTTTCAAGAAAATATTATTTAGGAATTTATTCTCCAGTACTCTGATGATATACAGATCATAGGTGATCATGAATATATAGTAGGGGTCCATGAAGGTATTCTGTTATTCCACTAATTTCACTAAGACAATCTATTTTTATCATCTCTTTGTTAGGAACAATTCATAAACAACCTGGAAGTTTGATATTGGTCTTAATCTAAAAATCTAGATGTAGTTTATGACCGTCAACCTAGAAGCATACCCAAAGATCCTTCACAGGGAATTAACTATCGATAAAGTCCTGGAGGAGGATCAAGTATTTGGTATTCCTCCACATTTCAGTACTCAAGTTGGTGGACCTCCTAGTACTTTAATAAAGGAATCTTTTTGTAGCATGAAGAGGAAGACTAGGGACTTGCAGTATGGTAGCGGTATATTGGTGGATTGAGGTTTGGTTTCTTCAGTTCCCTTAGGAATTGATCTATATTACAGTACTAATCACACAAAGGAAGCTTAAAAAATAAAGAATTTAAAACATTAATCATGTGATCTATGTCATAATGTCATCACTAGCATAAATTCTTCCCAGTTATAACCCAAGAATCTCAGATAAATAATTTTAAGCTAAAAAATTAAATTAAAAAAGTCATCATTCAATCTAAATCCATGCTCAACAATCTCTCATTATTGGTTTCCATTGCTTAAAGAATCTAAATTCGAATCCCTATAGATCATCCAAACATGAACCAAAATCCCATGGGGTCATGGATCATTGAAATTTTATTTCTATCATGGAGATTTGAGGATGTCTTCAAAGTCCCAAAGATCACCACTACTTTGGTCATTCGATTCGAGAAGGAGAACTCATATCATTTTCTTGTATCGAGATATTATCTCTCAAAAAAGTGGGAGAGATGAGAGGGAGGCTCTCAAAATCATAGGATGAATAGTATCTCACATGATAGCCTCCTCCACCTTATATAACAAGGTGAATAATACTAAAAATGGCCCTGACCCCTGAATATTCATTACCCACTAAATAAATCATAACTGAATTTTACGACCAACTAACTTTTTCATACACATAATTTATCTTTTTATCACTTACCTTTAACATAATAAATATATGACATGATAAAAAAATATATTTAATTTAATTTTAATTCTTGAAAATATTAAATGAATGTTGAATATTAAAATAATATTTGTTCGTATAATATTTTTCCATGTATTTACTTTAATAATTTTAAATACATTAAATAAATAAATTTAATTCCAATTATTCCATGCTTAAATAATAATGAATTTATTTATCACTTGGAAATAATATATTCTTAGATATCAATCAAACCCCATGGCGGGGGATACCATGTTCTATACTCATATTCATTAGAATAACCCATAATTTTGAATATTCTTAGTGTATGACCCTCCAGGACCTTATCTCCATAGTAGTGAATACTATTCATATATCAGAAGTAGAGTCTTGCAGCCTATAAATTTCCCTAAATAGGTAAAGGAAAAAATAAAAGTAATGAAAACCTTTCCTATTAACACGCACCATTTGATATAATATATTTTTTTCATGATATCTCATAAATAAAGATGCAAAATTTATGTCAACATCATTTCTTGCTTTATTACTCGCTCACCTTACTAGATAAACTTACCTTATTATAACATGGACATGGATTTAAAGAATCTACTCTCATATTGATCAACTAGGCTCAAGATATCACTTCCTTTCTAGAGACAAATCCTACCATGATTATTCATTCAATACCCTAACACCAATGATGCAACCAATATATGCTACCTCTCTACGAAATCAATGCCATAATTTTTATCTTGCATCAAATTATATGATCAAATAGTATAAACTATTAATAATATCAATTAAAGAGACCATCACATGGTTTCATATATAGAAACTACCAACGACACCTGAAACATGTGATGTTCTTATTGACAGAATAATCCTCATGATCTCATCTACTCAAGATCACTAAGTCTGAACATTGTGAGAATAAGTCTCAATTATTATGAGCCATTAACACTTGATATTAATACATTATATTTATCCAACTAGTATGATGTATATATACCATAGAGTATTTGTTTAATACTAATGTCTTAGTACATAGAGGTTCTCATTAAATATTGGAAACTTTAATAAATTTTTGACATGAAAAATAATCTATGGGAATTACCATTTAAATAGTGGAAACAAAAATATAAACACTATTATGGTAAGCTTACATCATGAATAAATCACTATATACATGATATGGTAATTGAAAATTACTGTTGGAGTTGGGTATCAGGAATCCCCTATTACAACACTCTCACTTTCACTAAATCCAACTTGCTAAAAAACCTTGTTAGCAATCACATGGCATGATTTTTCTAAGTAATGGATTTAGTTTTTGGGACTACCACATCTCCACTATATTACTACTTTATGATTTGTGACTTAACCTATTTAAGTAATACTCCTCAAGAGATGATATCCCTAAGTGTATTCATGTTTTCCACATTCAAAACTCGACATATTGGCTAGTACTAGTTGTAGTATTATCATAATTTTTGTTATGATGAAACTTTACTTACTATGTTAGATTCCATGAATTGAAAAAAATAATTTCCTATTTTACACTACTTCTTTAGCTGCATTTGAAGCCAAAATGCACTCAGTATTTGTATATATAGATACCACTAGATTATATGTTCTTATCTTTCTCATTACCTTAGCTTTATTACAATATTATATTATATTTATCCAAAGGAAGACTAGTTTTTTTTCATTATAACTAGTGTCCCATACTCTCCAAGAAATAATAAGATATATTTGGTACTCTCTTAAGCACATTTGGATAGTTCTAACTACTTCTTGTGTAGTTCTACTAAATATAGATGTTATTTTTATACAATAAAGTATATATTGACAATATAATATCTGGTACATAACATATAAAATGTGATTGATCCATTGAAAAGAGTATCAAATTATACTAACTAAATTAATCTCCTATAATGTATCATACTTGTATTCTTGGAGAGATTCATACCATGTGATATTGTTAATAATTATCTTATATAATTTATCTAAATTGATTTTTTCAATAAACTGTCAGTATATGTACTATTGACTTGGTTTATGTATCACCCCATGATTTCATAGTTTGTTATTTCTTCAATGAAATTCAATAACTTGCACTACACGTCATACTGAGTTCAAGCGCACCACGACTTACCAAACTAGCCGTTTAAAAGTGGTTATAAATAGTATTAACTGAATTTTTAACATTATATAATCCTTATATTTTAGAATCCATATTATGAGTTTCTTAGACATAATGTAAGAACAAATACATTTTTTTCAGATAAAAAAGTATTTTTCAAAAAATGAAATTTTACCGCCTTTTAATGGTGAACCCTTTTTAAATATAATATTTGAAACTTTTATATACTCAATTTTACAAAATAAACTTCTTTTTTAGAATCAGGAGATAATAATTTAGTTTCAATAATTTTTTGGTGTTTTTCTGATAACTTTCATATTTGGGTGAATAGTAAAAAATACTATATTTTAACTGAAAACAAATTTTTTAATAATATTAATTTATAGTGTTAAATTATAAATTTTAATGGTTTTTAAGTATAAATTGATTATATTTTTACCATTTAATCTAATTCTGGTCATTGTAAGTTATTTTACATTGAAACTGGACATAAACAAGTGTCAATCTTTTGATAGTTATTATTTTTTCAAAATACGCCTTTTGGTTTTGACAATGAGAATTAATTTTAAATTAATAAATTAAACTTCTATGTTTTGAATTTGGTAAAATAGACATCATTTTTGGATTCAGAATATCGAAATTAGCATAGGGTGAATTTTTGGTATTTTTCTGAAAACTTTCAATTTTTGATGAATAGTGAAAAACACTAAGTTATTGTTTAAAACCGGCTTTTTATTTAAATAATTATTTATTTTATTTAAATTTATTTTAGGTAAATATAGATACATAATACCTATATATTTTCAATGTAATTCATTGGATTCATTTTATAATAATTTTAGATATATAAAAATTTTATTGAACTTTTCACTGTCTTTTAGCCACCTTCTCGGAGAATTTGCAAATTCACATAAAAATTAATTTTACCGCTTCTGTGAGTGGAATTTCAAAAATACTAGAGACATGGTTAAAATAATTAAGTAAAATGTGGTTCAATAAGATGAAAATAATTATTGGTGAATAATAAATTTTGACTTTTATTTACCGCGGTTAAAGGTAAATAGGGTAAATCAAGGTAAAAAGAATATTTTAATAATTAAAAATTACCTTAACACATGTCATAACCTTATTTGATGAGTAATGTAGACTATGTGAATCCTTGGGTCAGTTTTGGGACCCCATGGAGCCACTTGTGAATGATAATGACACTTTAGATTAATTAATTTAAAGTAAAGACAAAATTGACAAAAACAAAAATATTTTAGTAATTAATTTTTATATGGTGATATATAAGTAATATTTTTGACTATAAATATTTTTTGGAAATATAAAAATATTTTCTAAATCATGGTATTTTTTTTATAATTTTTAAACATAAAATAATTAAATTTATTTATGACCCAATGATGATGTAGTAATTACCTTATTAATGAAAGAATCAAATAAATGGTATTATAAATATTAAAATAAATATAATTTCAAAGTTTTTATGACATACACGAAATTTATATGTGAATATGACATGTTAGGGATGATTCAATGCATCCTGTTTGAAGTAATCAAGTTGTGATGACTTTCACAAAAACAAAATACCAAATAGTGTCAAAATTGACATTAATTAATATTTAAAACAAATACTATATTATTGGTTGATATAATATTAATAAAAATGTAAGGTTCGCCCAAATGGCTTAAATAATATTATATATGTCTTTAATGAGCCACTTGTGGTTGTATTGGAAGTTTAGAGTAAGGTTATTGACAATATTGAGTAAGAATACAAGAAGACACGGTAAAAGTTAAACTATTTAACTAAGAGTTAAATATAAAAGATAAGGTTAAAATGGTAACCTAAACTTGTCTAAAACCTATTGGTTGAGATTATTTCGTCCCATAACCACCTGAGTCTCGAAATAAATTAATTTTGAACCATTATAAACCAAATATTATTGTATAATAAATTAGTACTTTAATCTTTTTATAAAGTGACCCTCACCCCACTTATAAAAGGGCACTTACCCTTATCTCAAAATCACACCTTAAAAGCCATTTAGCTTGGCCAAACTCTGCCCAAATACCCTCTAAACTGTCCTAAATTAATCCTAGAGGCCTCTATTTAGTCATAAATCCAACTTAAAGATCCCTTTTGATCAAATAAAAAGGAAGTTCCCAAAGAAGAGGTAAATATTTCATTACCTCTTTCAAGTTCCTTTCTTCTTCCACTACCTTTTTATTTGTTGTTTACATTATAAAATAATAACTCCAATATCTTATATATAATGTGATGTTATTATAAATATGTTACAACCAAATTCATTATTCTATCCATCCTTTGAATGAAATGTCACCATACGTGCGTACGTACGACTTACCGTCTCCAAGTCGTGGTGGAATTGTTATTCAATAAATTATTATTTGGATGGGAATAATAATGATGTAAAATTGATGTAAATAATAAATATAACATTATAATGATTCTATATATATATGATATACCATAAAATTATATAATATTTTAATATCAAAATAATGATATTGTTGCTCGTGCGTACGTACGGATTACCGTCTCCACGAACGCGATGAGATTCATTTTCCATCGTGTCCATTCAAGACTAATTTTCATTTCATGATTAAAAATAATGTTTAAGGACTTGATATCATTCTATATATGAATAATATACATCCCACCCATAACAAATTTGACTCACATAACAAATCATACAAAGGAAAATGAATCAGTTATCACCCGAAACGACGATAATGCTAAGATATTATTAACAAAGCAATGTTAAAAGATCATATATGATATCATATTAATATATATGGTTATCTTATAATTTAATAACAATTATTTAACTATTATACAGGATGTCAACCTACCCTTGATCAAGGAAAAGTTCAAGGTAAGGGTTTATTTCACAATCTCTTCATTATCTGAGATTGTTTATACGTAATTATCTACTGGGACCTCCTTATCATCCACATCCATGTTTCTTAAAAATTTATTTCAAAACATTCCTACTATTTTATAGACTATGGGTTAAATTCATTTATACCGTTGTTTGACTTTTATAATATGTTTATAAATGAATCTTTCCGTAATTTTCCAAACAAGGTCCTTTTTAACCTTTTCGACAAAATTAAGGTAAGAGTGTCTTTTGTTTTTACTTATATGATGGGTGCAGCTATTTTCCGCCATTATAAAATCATCGAAGCTTACCTTATAAGATTATAATAATATTTTCAAAGTAAATGTTTTCTTTTATAATAAATGATTTCAAAAAAAGAGATATTTCTCTCAAATAGTTTTGATTTCATCTATGTCAACATCCTTTGATGGATTTTAAGCTTATTTGAAGTTGATTTATTATGAATCAAAAATTGAATATTAAATTGAAGGTGTTGTGTTATGTTTGACTGTGTATGTGTTATTTTTATACCATACATGGTTTATGGAGAAAGTATTGACATTTCGTATGCTAGTTTTAATATGAATGTTTATGTTATTTTTAAACCTGTTCATATGAGGAATGCATTGGACTTAGTAAGTGATGGGTGGATCCCACTATAGCTCCTTGATGCATCGATAGGTCTCATGATACAAACTAGTGTCTTGGAACAAGGCCTTGACAAAATCTTATTTGTAGTCTTGGCACAAGGCCTTGACTTTGTGGTTATGATAGTCTGGAATTATGCATTCCATCATTATGAAAGTGGTTATTGATATTTCATGTGATTATTCGACTAGTAGAATATCAATATGAATAAGTAATGGAATTATTTCATTTTATTTTTTCCATATTATGCTGAATTTCAAGTTTAAAAGGCTTTTATTTTAGTTATACATTGCTTCAAAAGTTTATGCTTATTAATGAAAGTTTCCGCTATATTGTTATCCTTACTGAGCATCTGATCTCTCCCATTTCTATGTTTTATTTTTCCCAGGATATGAAGAAGTATTTTATGATTGACTTGAAGGGATAGTCTGAGGTGATATGAGTGTGGACTATGGAGACTATTTTGTTTTAGTTTTTCATTTTATGATGTAATGTAAACCTTATGAATGTATCTAGTACTTCCAAGGCTACTTAACTAGTTGATATTTCAAGACTTGATCTTTTTTGATCATTCCAATGATGCGTAATAATGCACCGACTATGGGATTCTGGGGTCAGGGTGTTATAGTTGGTATTAGAGGAAGTTTAGTAAAATCCTTGGAAACTAGATTTAGATAAACTCTGATTAGAGCACATACCCCTAAGATAGACTTTGGTGATTAGTATAGAAGAACTTCCTAGAATTTTGGTATTGCAGAGATTTTGGTGAGTTTTTCAAAGACATACATCCCTGTCTGGATACGAGCAGGTAGAGGTGGCTCTGGCACAGATGTACCTAGGGGTAAAACCTAAAAACACCGCTTTGATCTAGACTCGAACGAGAACTGGTGCATGACAATGGGCCTTGTTTTACTCTTGGTTACAACACTCCCGGGGGATATGCTTAGTATAATTCCCGTTTTCTTTACAAACCACTATGAAGGGTTTATGAGTATATACCTTCTCAAAGAAAATATTTTTATGATTATGTATCTTATCCGTAAACTGTTCTATTTACATTAGGTATTTTACAAGTTTGGAACTATTCATTTCAATTCATAAACTAACCTAGTGTATTCCATTGTATAGAAATGGCACCCAGTAGAAGGAATGAAAACTCCAACAATACGTATGATCCAAAGAGAAAGAAGGATCATATCTTTCATGGTATTAAGCCATAATTTAGAAGGGAAATATTCTACCATGTATTCTCAACATATGAAGAAATGGTATCATGTGTTAATAAGATAAGTAAATAATTTTCCGAGTCCTATGGCTTTGAAGGGAATCCAGAGAAGAAAAGGATGGAATAGAGAAACATGGATAAAGGGAAGAGGGAAAATAATAATTTTCCCATATGTAATAATTGTGGAAAGAATCAACTTGGTAAATGCTTGAAGGGAATGAGAGTTTGTTATAAGTGTAGAGAAAAAGGACACCAAGTACGTGATTGCAAGGGTAAGAAAAAAGTTTCAAATGTACAATGCTTCATCTACAAGGAGTTGGGACACTACGCGAATCAATTTCTAAATTATCAGAGTATACCCCAAATGCTTATATTGGATAATAATAAAGTTATGATACTGCCGAAGATAAAGAGGAATGATTAAGAGTTCTTATGTTATTATTAAAGTATTGTGTCATTTGAGTATTGTATTAATGATGTACATGTTATAAGAATTATGGAGTATATAAGGATTGTACTGCAGTACTATTTCATTAAGGACTTGAGATTGTGTGGAACCCAGAAAAGTGACTCAATAACAGGTTAATTTTTTTGGAATATATATGGTTGAGAGAAATATAAACCATAACATGGTTCTGATACCGAGGTAGTGATTTTGGTATAATACATGATTGATTTGGATAAATTATAATGGATATTATAGACTCCCTTGAAACTGATTAATGATTTGTATATTCCATCATTGTTGGAGTTTACAACATTTTTGGATAGAAGGAGTATATCAAGTATTCTTTAAGGAACAAGGGAACATGAATGTAAGCAATAAGGTTTTATCGTAATTCAGGATGTTTTAGTGTTTTAAAATAATACATGATGAACGTGTTCACATGTTATTACGTGGCAAAAAGGATCTTCACTGTGTTTACCTTCCTTATAAATTTTAGACTGTGAGTTTGGATAAAAGTATTTTGGATAAGTCTAAAGGTTGGAATGGATTAAGTTTTAAATTTTGTACTACTGTTAAAGCTATTTTTGGATTCTTATAAAAAAACATGCAGACCGTGTGACAACCCATCGCGTCAGAAAAAGCTGTGGGAATCGAACCCACAACCATAGTGTGATTGGGATTTATCTCCTACCACTAGACTACGTGAAGTCCCTGGATTGTATAATGTATTTTTTTAAAGGTTCTGATAGGTGAATTATAAATTCATGTTTTTTTGGAACCCTATACGAATAGGATAAATAGAATATTTTTTCAAGTTCTATTATCTTTTAGAGTGAAAGAAGAGTTTGTGGTGGAAATTAGTTAAAGGATGGAACTCTACTTGTCAAGTATATATATATACATATATTTTATTCTCTTATTCTATGAAGAAATAAATTCTTAAACTTTAGGTAAGGTATCTTAAAACTAAAAATGTGTTATCCTAATACCTTATGTTTTGTTGAACTGATGATATTTTAAATCATCATAGATTGATGGCTTTGAGGCCCTCAATTCTATAATTGTTTGTGATTGATGACCTTAATCACTCCCTATAAATATTTACATTTTCCATCCAATTATGTGTCTCTAATTTCCACCAATGTCTTCCTAATCGAGATCATAATTTGGTGGTGACTTTTTCATTCCCCTTTTCCGCTTATTAAGACTAAATTTTATTAACCCAATTTCAGATGTGAGTTTTCCCACAAAGGTATTTTCTATTTTCAACCTTTGATTTTCAAAAAACAATATAAAATTGCGGGGATTAAATTTATTGAAGGAGGGAAGAATGTAACACCACAAGATTTCATAGTACATTATTTCTTCAAAGAAATTCAATAACTTGCACTACACGTAACACTGAGTTCAAGCACACCATGACTTACCAAACCAGCCGTTTAAAAGAAGTTATGAATATTATTAACTGAATTTTGAACTTTATATAATCCTTATAATTTTAGAATCCATATTATGAGTTTCTTAGACATAATGTAAGAAAAAATACATTCTTTTCAGATAAAAGAAGTATTTTTCAAAAAATGTAATTTTACCGCCTTTTAATGCCAAACCCTTTTTAAATAAAATATTTGAAACTTTTATATATTCAATTTGAGAAAATAAAATTCTTTTTTAGAATAGGTACATAATAATTTAGTTTAAATAATTTATTGGTGTTTTTCTGATAACTTTCATATTTTGGTGAATAGTGAAAAATACTATATTTTAACTGAAAACAACTTTTTTAATCAAAATAACTTATAGTGTTAAATTATAAATTGTAATGGTTTGGAAGTATAAATAGATTATATTTTTACCATTTAATCCAATTCTGGTCATTGTTAGTAATTTTACATTGAAACTAGACATAAACACGTGTCAATCTTTTGATAGTTATTATTTCTTCAAAATACGCCTTTTGGGTTTGACAACTAGAATTAATTTTAAATTAATAAATGAAACTTCTATGTTTTGAATTTGGTAAAATAGGAATCAATTTTTTATTCGAAATATCGAAATTAGTATAGGGTGAATTTTTGGTATTTTTCTGAAAACATTCAATTTTTGATGAATAGTGAAAAACAACGAGTTATTGTTTAAAACCGGCTTTTTATTTAAATAATTATTTATTTTATTTAAATTTATTTTAGGTCAAAATAGATACATAATACCTATATAAATTCAATGTAATTCATTAGATTTAGTTTATAATAATTTTAAATATATAAAAATTTTATTGAACTTTTCACCGTCTTTTAACCACCTCCTAGGCGAATTTGCAAATTCACATAAAACTTAATTTTACCGCTTCTGTGAGTGGAATTTCAAAAATCTGAGAGATATGGTTAACCTCATTAAGTAAAATTTGGTTTAATAAGATGAAAATAATTTTTGGTGAATAGTAACTTTTGACTTTTATTTACCACAGTTAAAGGTAAATAGGGTAATTCAAGGTAAAAAGAATATTGTAATAATTCAAAATTATCTTAACACATGTCCTAACCTTATTGGATGAGTAATGACCGACCAAGGGTATCCTTGGGTCGGTTTTGGGACCTCATGGAGCCACATGTGAATAATAATGACACTTTAGATTAATTAATTTAAAGTAAAGACAAAATTGACATAAACAAAAATATTTTAGTAATTAATTTTTATATGGTGTTATATAAGTAATAGTTTTAACTATAAATATTCTTTGGAAATATAAAAATATTTCCTACATCATGGTATTTTTTTTATATTTTATAGACATTAAATAATTATATTTATTTATGACCAAATGATGATGCAGTAATTGCCTTATTAATGAAAGAATCAAATAAATGGTATTATAAATATTAAAATAAATATAATTTCAAGGTTTTTAAGACATCCACGAAATTTATAGGTGAATATAAAATTTTAGGGATGATTCAATGCATCTTGTTCGATGTAATCAAGTTGTGACGACTTTCACAAAAACAAAATACCAAATAGTGTCAAAATTGACATAAATTAATATTTAAAACAAATACTATATTATTGTTTTATAGAATATTTATAAAAATGTAAGGTTTGTAAAAAGGGCTTAAATAATATTATATATTTAATTAATGAACCAATTTAGGTTATCTTGGAAGTTTAGAGTAGCTTTATTAACCATATAGAATAAGAATACAAGAAGACACAGTAAAAGTTAAACTATTTAACTAAGAGTTAAATCTAAAAGATAAGGTCAAAATGGTATCCTAAACTTGTATAAAACCTATTGGTTCAGATTATTTCGACCCATAACCACCTAAGTCTCGAAATAAATTCATTTGTAACCATTATAAACAGAATATGATTTTATAATAAATTAATACTTTAATCTTTTCCAAAAGTGACCCTCACCCCTCTTATAAAAGGGTACTTCCCCTTCTCTCAAAATCACACCTCCAAAGCCATTTGGCTCAGCCAAACTCTGCCCAAATACCCTCTCAACTGTCCTCCCTTTATCCTAGAGGCCTCTCTTTAGTTAGAAACCCAACCTAGGGATCCCTTTTGATCAAATCAAAAGGAATAACCCAAATAAGAGGTAAATATTTCATCACCTCTTTCAAGTTCCTTTCTTCTTACACTTCTTTTTTCTTTGTTGTTTCCATTATAAAATAATAAATCCAATATATTCTATATACTGTGATGTTATTATAAATATGGTACAACCAAATTCATTATTATATCCATCATTTAAATGACATGTCACTATACGTGCGTACGTACGACTTACCGTCTCCACGCCGTGGTGTAATTGTTATTCAATACATTATTTTTTGGCTAGGTATAATAATGATGTGAAATTGATATAAATAATAAATATAACATGATAATGATTCTATATATATCATATACCATCCAATTATATAATATTTTAATATCAAAATAATGATATTGTCGCTCGTGCGTACATACAGATTACCGTCTCCACGAACGCGATGAGATTCATTTTCCATCATGTCCATTCAAGACTAATTTTCATTTAATGATTAAAAATAATGTTTAAGGAAATGATATAATTATGTATATGAATAAGATAAATCCCACCCATAACAAATATGACTCACATAACAAAGCATACAAAGGAAAATGAATCATTTAACACCCGAAACGACGATAATACTAAGATATTATTAACAAAACAATGCTAAAAGATCATATATGATATCATATTAATATATATGGTCCTTGTATAATTTAATAAAAATGATTTAACTATTATACAGGAGGTTAACCTACCCTCGATCAAGAAAAAGTGCAAGGTAAGGGTTTATTTCAAAATCTCTTCATTATCCGAGATTGTTTATATATAATTATCTACTGGGACCTCCTTATCATCCAAATCCATGTTTCTTAAAAATTTATTTCAAAACATTCTTACTATTTTATAGACTATGGGTTAAATTCATTTATACCCTTGTTTGACTTTTATAATATTTTTATAAAGGAATCTTTCTATCATTTTCCAAACAAGGTCCTTTTTAACCTTTTCGACAAAATTAAGGTAAGAATGTCTTTTTTTACTTACACGGTAGGTGCGGCTATTTTCCACCATTATAGAATCGTTTAAGCTTCCCTTATAATATTATAAGAATATTTTCAATGTAAATTTTTTCTTTTATAATTATGTGACTTTTAATTGATTTCAAAAAAAGTGATATTTCTCTCAAATAGTTTTGATTTCATCTATGTCAACATCCTTTGATGGATTTTAAGATTATTTGAAGTTGATTTATTATGATGCATAAATTCAATATTGCATTGAAGGTTTTGTTATATGTTTGACTGTGGATGTGTTATTTTTATACCATACAAGGTTTATAGAGAAATTATTGACATTTCATATGATAGTTTTAATACAAATGTTTATGTTATGTTTCAACCTATTCATATGAGGAATGCATTGGACTTAGTAAGTGACGGGTGGAGCCCGCTATAGATCCTCAATGCATCGGTAGGTCTCATGAGACAAACTAGTGTCTTGGCACAAGACCTTGAGAAAATCTTATTTTTAGTCTTGCCACAAGGCCTTGAATATGGGGTTATGATAGTCTGGTATTATGAATTCCATCATTATGAAAGTGGTTATTGATATTGCATGTGATTATTTGACTAGTAGAATATCCATGTGAATAAGTAAATGGAATTATTTCATTTTATTTTTTCCATATTATGCTGAAATTCAAGTTTAAAAGGATTTTGTTTTAGTTATACATTGCCTTAAAATTTTATGCTTATTTATGAAAGTTTTCGCTATATTGTTATCCTTACTGATCATCTAAGCTCACCCCTTTCTATGTTTTATTTTTCCCAGGATGTGAAGAAGTATTTTATGACTGGCCTGTAGGGATATTCTGAGGGGATATGAGTGTGGAATATGGAGACTATGTTCTTGTAGTTTTTCATTTTATGTTGTAATGTAAACCTTATGAATGCATCTAGTACTTCCAAGGCTACTAAACTAATCAGTCTTTCAAGACTTGATCTTTTGTGATCATGCCAATGATTTGTAATAATGAACCAGCTCTGGGCTTCTTGGGTCGGGGCATTACAGTTTAAGTAACCCATTATATCTTCTTGAGTAGATCTGTAAATACGTAGAATTTCCAAGTATTTTTTTTAAATATATGGTAATTTTATGAGTCCGTGAAAATTGACGCTGCCTGATTCTGAGGCCCGGTGTGCCCAGAATCAAATTCTGAACTTTTTTTTGGGCATGTTCAGTAAACGTGAGAGCTGGTTTTTGTAACTTTTGAATCGGTTCTCGGAATTGAAAACTGAGGACACCGTTGAATTCGCAGCACATATATTCTCTTAAGGAGACTTTCACCTCAATGACAGTTGGTCGAGGGTGAAATTTAGTTTTTCATGAAAGAATAAGATAAAATAAATTTTTTTAACATTTTTATTTTTATTTTTTGAAACCTCCCATGTGGATGTTATAAGGTGGAGACCAAATGAACTAAAACCTCCCACATGTGTGTTATGGTGGTCGGGACCACCCAAACCCCTCTTAAATGTGGGGAAGTCCCTTGGAATCCTCCCAATTAATTTCTCCAATGTAAATTAATTGGCTAGACCCTTTTTAAATATTAAGTAACAACGTCGTTGGAATTTAGGAAGGTTCCTAATAAATGAATGATCATAAATTCCACGATCGTTACTTACCTTCCCCCTCTCTTATTTATATGGAGCTTGGGAGGAAGATTTTGGATGACTTCACCAAGCGACGAAGTGCTGGTAAAGTGCATCGACACCCAACCCTTGGAGAAACATTACGGTTCTCCAATGAAGAACCTCTCCGATGAAGAACGATTCTTCAACAAAGAACGCCGATGTTCTCTAACATCTTTGACTTCTTCCTCGGGATATCCTTCAATGTGGGACATCTTCTATCGACAACCGTACTTCCCTCCTCACTGACGTTAAGAAACAAACGAGGTAGTGTGGTTTTTTGAATTTCTTCCCCTTACCCATTCTTGGTAATTCATCGTAAAATCAGAAAGAGATTATAGTCTCTTACTATAACTCTAACACAGAGAGTACAGGCCAAACAAACATGGACTGACCTCTCTGCAAATCTTGTGTTTAATTGTTGTGTTCTTCACAATGGAGGAGGACAACAACCAACTTTGGTGGGGCTCGAGAATGGCGATTGGCACCACCGTCGGTCGAGAGGAAGTCGAAGATGCCACAACGTCGCCCGCGGCGCACGCGCCGCCCGTAGCCCCCGCGCCACGCATGGCCCCCGCAGCCCCCTCCACCTAGTGGCCATCTCCGCCTCGTGGCCCCCGCGGCCCCTGCAACCCACGCTGCCCCGCGGCCTTGTGCCTCCCTCGTCCTCCTCCTCCCAGTGGCCTCGCGCCACCCGTGGCCTCCGCCGCTCCACGGACTCCGCCGCTCCACGACCTCCGCCGCTCCACGGCCTCCGCCGTCCTATGGCCTTGCGCTGCCTATGGTCTCACCGCCTAGAGGCCCTCCGCGGCCTCACCGCCCTGCGGCCCTCCGCGCCCCACCCCACAGCCTCGCGGCCCTGTGGCCCTCCACGGAACCCAATGCCTCCTCGCCCGGTGCCCCCCCGTGGCCTTGCCGCCCTGCGGCCCGTTGTGGGTCCCGGGGCCTTGCGGTCCCCGCAGCATCGTCGTGCCGCGACCTCGTGGCCCCCGTGACCCCGCAGCCCTCACGTCCTCGCGCCACTCCATGGCCCCCTCGACGCCTAGCACAGTCGGGCCGAACCCAAAGCAGGATGGGCTGGACCCATTAGACCGGGTCGACCAAAACCAGGTCGGGTCGGCCCAGGGCGGGTCTCGCCGGGTCGGTCCGACTGGGTCGGACTAGACCCAGACCAGCTACGAGATTTTGCTCTATTGGCCATAACTTTGGCACTAGGCATCCATTTGATAAACTGTCAACGACACTGTAAATCTTGGAGTGAGATGGTCCCTTTGGTATATCCCACTTGAGATTTGGATAAAGATGGGATGCAGTTGGGTTGTACCGAGCACGAATCCAACTGGGCCCTTGGAACTAAAAGGCTAATAACTTACAGACTGGGCATCCAATTGACGCACCTTCTGTTGAATTGATACCCCTACGATGTGGTGGTACTTTGAGATACTTCTTTGTGGGACTTCGTGGAAGTTGGAGTATCGACCAGTGGATTGAGGAGTGGACTCACCTGGAGATGAGTAATCTTAGTGCGGGAACCCAGTAGGTGCCAGTGACGTGAAGAATGAATAGCGATCCTGTGTGGGTCAGTACTGAGAGATCCTGTGTGGGTCAGTACCTCTATATCTTATGTGGGTTAGCACTGAGCGATCCTGTGTGGGTCATAACTTAGTGATCCTATGTGGGTTAGTACCGAGCGATCCTGTGTGGGTCAGCACCTAGCGATCCTGTGTGGGTCAGCACCGAGCCATCCTGTGTGGGTCATCACCTAGAGATCCTGTGTGGGTCAGCACCGACTGATCCTGTGTGGGTCAGCATCGAGTGATCCTATGTTGGTCAGCACCGAGCGATCCTGTGTGGGTCAGCACCTAGCTGTCCTATGTGGGTCAGCACCGAGCGATCCTGTGTGGGTGAGCACCCAGTGATCCTTTGTGGGTGAGCACCGAGCGATCCTGTGTGGGTTAGAAGTAGAGCCTATTAATAGAGTAAGATGATTCGGTAGTCACATCTAATCATCTCTACTACTTTACCTAAGAAATACCTGGTGTGAGCTGAGTTCATACCTGAGCAGTACTTTCCTTTGTGATAATACCTTGGTGGTATTCTTCTGTGTGACGTACCTGAGTGGTACTTACCATCGTGGTACTCCTTCCTTTGTGGAATAGTTGAGATCAGGCTTTTGAGTTGGAATCTGTGTTTCCTCATGATTGAGATGGGCATACTTGATAACTTAGGTATATGTATGGGCATATACTTAAGTAGGATTGTTAGTTGATTTCATGCTTTGTGGTTAATCCTTTGGGGATTTTGTGAGTCCTTGAGGGTCTCAGAGTCCCTACTGAGTATCATTATACTCACCCCTACACAGGCTTTTCCCATACCTTGTTATGTTTGGTTCTGACGATGGACAACGTTGATCGAGGCTGAGGGTACCACGACTAGACGGTGCTCGGAGGTAGACCATACAGCGTTCCGGAACGCAGAGGAGACGAGAGGACATGGAGTGCTGAGGAGGCGATCTGTACCTACCCTTCAGGTAGAAATTCCGAAGGATGACCCTATATATGTCTTTTTTTTCTTTAGCAGTATTATATTTCAGTTGTACTTGTACCTTTAGAGTTGTGCTTGTATCCCGACCCATTTTACTTTCAGTACTCTTTTTTCTATACAGTTGACTTGTGTTCGTATCTTTATGTGTGTTTGGTTGTGTGTGTTTACAAGTTATAAGGGAAATGCCTTCCCAGTTTTAGGGAATACACCTTTCGGTGCTAGTCTCTAGCCCCTAGCGTATGGAAGGCGGGCTTAGGGTAGTCACAACACGGGCCCTGGGGAACATGTCGTGACAAATTGGTATCATATGAGTTAGTTCTACCATAGAAAATAGTAATCTGATCTTTATTTTTAACAGAAATAGTGTTAAGTTCAGTGAGTGTGGTTATCAGTTTATGGAATTTAGTGTTGGTGTGGCGACCAATGTATCCATACACTAGGACCCTGACTTATGATTTCTGACTTAGTGCACAAAAACACTGATTGCGTGTGTGTTTCCAAGAGTTTTCTTTGTGATCTCTTTGAGTCATCTCACTAGGTATAACTTTTTGACCATGACACACTTGTTTCTTTACAGGATCCCTCCACGCAGACATCCCGCTAGAGTTCCAGATATAGTACGCACTGATAGCCCACCGAGCGACGAGGCCTCAGTGTAGGGCCCTCTTTTAGTAGAGGCACTAGCAGAGGCACCAACGGTACCATTACCCATTGGGCCATCGATGCCACCAGTTCCAGCAGTAGAGGGTGCACGCCACTTGAGTTTGTTGCATGAGTTCTAGTTCCAGAGGCCACCCAGGTTCAGGGGAGAGACAGACCCACAGGTGGCTGAGGATTTATTGGAGGCCTTGGTGAGAGTTTTCTGAATAGTAGAGACACCAGCTAATCTCATGGTGATCCTTGCCGCCAGCCTTCTTCAAGCAGCAGAAGGAAGATGGTGGAACTTGATGCTTGGGGTTCAGGACGAGGTGACGCTTCTCTTGGCGGACTTCGAGAGCCTATTTCGGGTAGAGTTTATTCCAACAACTCTTCACATAGTGCACATACAAGAGCTTCTTCATCTATAGTAGGGCAGCATGACTGTGGATTAGTACTCAGTGAGGTTCACTGACCTCTCATGTTACACTAATGATATGGTTCAGGGCCCATTTTTTAGGGCCCAAACCTTCGAGTAGGGAATCAGGTGAGAGATCAGGGCTTCGATAATTTCTCTTAGCATCCCAACACAGGTGGGAGTGTTAGAGAGAGACCTCTTAGTTGAGAGTTTTATTGATGAGTAGCCACCAGCAGTAGGACCGACCATTGGACATCACGTAGCAGAGTCTTCTATAGATGGTAGTAGACAGATGTCAAAGAGGTCCAAGAGGACCAGACCTACAAGTGGACGACTGCATGACTCAGAGTCGGTGGTGAGGGGATCTCAAGGAAGAGTAGGATAGAAAAGGATCATGTAGTGTTACTCATGTGTTGGGCAGGGTCACATGGCTCATGACTGTCCGAATCGTCGTACAAATGATTAGAAGATGGTTGAAGGACCACCCAGGCAGAGATAGAGGTTCGACCATGGAGTTCCACAGGGAGCAGGTGGATGTGGCAGAGGAGCTAGTCGTGCAGCTAACAGTGGGAGACGATTCGAGATGTTACTGCCACCACCACCAGGTGTTCCACCCTGACCACATGGAGCATGAGGACAAGGGTGATCTCAGCTATAGGCAGCTAAGACCTATGATCACAGTGCTCTAGAGATGATACGTGGTATGATCTGTGTCTACTCCACCTTAGCTGCAGTACTTATAGACACATGTTCTAGTCATTAATTTATTTCCACTACCCTCGTTCGGAGCTCAAAGATTTCAATGAAGTCGTTGGCTAGATCCTTACAGATGGAGACTCTTACGGGAGCGAATTTGACGATTACGCACTGGTGCCGGTAGTGCAAGCTTACTCTAGGAGGTGATAGCTTCAGCTAGGATCTCCTAGTAGCAGCGTCGAGGCCTTACAATGTCATCTTGGGTATGGACTAGTTATCTACATTCCACGATCATATTGATTGTATTAGGCACAAAGTGTGGTGTGTCTGCATGGATGAGACCAGGTTTACCTTCACCAGCGAGAAGGGAGCCTATATAGCACATTATGGACTTACCTGAAGGAGAGTTAAACCAATCACTCATAAGTTGGCTAGCCTTTCCCTTATAGTAGTTGATGTGGAGAGTCCGAGCTATCCTGTAGTGGTGGAGCAGTATGCAGATGTCTTCCCTGATGATGTTCTGGGTGTACCTCCTTGTAGAGAGGTGGAATTTTACATTGAATTATACCTTGGGACAACACATATATCTACACCAACATATCCAACGGCTCCCCCAATGATTTATGAGCTACGGGTACATCTGGAGGGCTTACAGGGGAAAGGGTTCATTCGGCCCAGTGTTTCTCCTTGGGCAGCCCCGATTGTGTTCGCCAAGAAGGAGGATGAGAGTTTGAGACTTTGTGTCAAGTATCGGCAACTAAACCAGGTGACTATGAAGAACAAGTACCCACTTCCGAGGATTGATGACCTCTTTGATCAACTAAAGGGAGAACAATGGGTCTCAAAGATAGACCTCAGATCAGGCTATCACCAGCTCAGAGTACGAGACGAGGATGTGCAGAAGACGAATTTCAGATGTCGGTATGGCCATTATGAGTTCTTGGTTATGACATTAGGGGTTACCAACACTCCAATAGTGTGCATGGGACTCATGAATAGGATATTTCATCCATACCTTTATCGCTTTGTAGAAGTCTTCATCGACGACATTCTGATCTACTTGACTACTGAGAAAGAGAATGCCTATCATTTGCAGGTAGTACTAGACACACTCTGAGAGAAACAGCTTTATGGTAAGCTCTCTAAGTACTAGTTCTGGATCTGAGCGGTTCAATTTCTGGGACATGTCATCTCAGAGGCTGGATTTGCAGTAGATTTAGCAAAGATTGAGGTGGTACTTGCTTGAGAGCCACCTAGGAGTGTGACAGAGGTACGAAATTTCCTAGGTTTGGCTGGATACTACCAGAGGTTTGTACCAAATTTCTCTAGAGTTGCAACACCTTTATCAGTGTTGAAAATTAAGGGACAACCCTTTGTGTGTTTATAGATATTTCAGCAAAGTTTTCAGGAGCATAGGCAGAGGATGACTAGTGCCCCCCATCTTGAGGCTTCTGGAGGAGGGCGTAGGGTACGTAGTCTACTACGACGTATCAGCAAATGGGCTCAAATGTGTCCTGATGTAGGAGCGAGCAGTGATCACATATGATTCTCTATAGCTAAGATAGAATGAGAATAACTATGCTATCCATGACCTAGAGTTAGTAGCAGTGGTCTTCTCCTTGAAGATGTGGCGACAGTATCTAATGGGCGAACATTTTATAGTCTACTCGGATCACAAGAGTATTAGGTATATCATCTCTCAGAAGGACCTAAACCTAAGACAATGATTTTGGATTGAGTTCTTCCAGGATTATGACTTCGAGATAGTCTATACTCCTAGGAAGGGGAACGTTGTAGCATATGTACTCAGCATGAGATCTAGTATACAACTGCTGGGTGAGGCGACAGAGTAGCTGGCCGCTTTGCAGATATCCTTTGTGGATGGAGATGGGGAAGATTTTCTTCAGTCTCTTACAGTCACTCCTCCACTTCTTCTATGAGTTAGGGAGGCACAACACAGGGACACTGACTACGAGGATCGATGTGCTTAGATATTCATAGGACAAACACCTGATGGATTTTCTGAAGGTGGTGAGCACATCATCCTCTTTAGAGGACATACCGTTGTACCTGTATCACTTTAAGAGGATGTATTGAGGGATTTATACACATCCCCTATATCGGTACATCTAGGAGTGGTGAAGATGTACCAGGATCTCCGACGACAGCATTGGTGGATGGGGATGAAGAAAGAAGTAGTAGAGTTTCTCTCTCGGTGCCTCACTTGTCAGTAAGTGAAGACAGAGAATTAGGTACCAGTAGGCTTGCTTCATCCTTTAGAGGTACCAAAGTGGAAGTGGTATGGTATATACATGGAATTCGTGATAGGAATTCCACGTACGTCTATAGGTGATGATTATATCTAGGTGATCATCGATAGACTCACCAAGTCGTCCCACTTCCTACTGATCAGAGAGTAGGGTTTAATAGAGAGCTTGTGATGCCTCTATGTGGAGGAGATTGTGCGACTACATGGAGTACCCTAGACGATTGTATATGATCGTGATACATGTTTTACTTCTCGGCTATGGAAAGGGTTGTAGGAGACTTTCAGGATGCTACTTCATTTGAGAATTTCCTTCCATTCACAGTAAGATGGCCAGACTAAAAAGACCATTCAGACCCTCGAGGACATACTGCATGCTTGCATCCTAGACTTTGGTCGTAGTTGGTAGGATCACTTGACTTTGGTGGAGTTTGCATAAAACAACAACTATCACTCCACCATTGGGATGGAACATTTTGAGGCATTGTACGGGTGACCTTGAAGATCACCTTTGTGCTGGACTGACCTAGGGGAGTCAGTACTAGTGGGTCCAGAGATGGTACGGGCTACCACAAAGAAAGTGTAGATCATCCACGAGTGGATGAAGACTGCATAGAGCGGGCAAAAGTATTTTGCCAACAAGAGACGGATACCTCTAGAGTTTGAGGATGGTGACCATATCTTTCAATAAGTCTCACACCAACGAGGTTTGTAGAGATTTAGCCGAGGTGGAAAGTTATCTCGGAGGTTCATCAGACCCTTCTTGGTCCTCAGTAGAGTTGGAGAGGTGGATTACCACTTAGATCTTCCACCTCAGTTGCACCGTGTTCATGACGTATTACATGTACCCCAGTTGAGGAGATACTTGCACGACCCTTCCCACATCATTGACCATGGAGAGTTGGACGCTGATGATGGAACGAATTTTACGGAGGTTCCAGTTGAGATTGAGTATTGATAGGAGAAGGTCCTTTGTGGGTGGTCGATACCTCTGGTCTGCATTTGTTGGTATCATGAGAACCTCCAAGAGAGCACATAGGAGTGGGATGCTCAGATTCGTGCTCAGTATCCCCACTTGTTTTCCTATTTTTGAGTTGTGGCTTATGGAGATGTAAATACCTGAGGTGGGGAGAATGTAAAGACCCAGAATTTCGAAGTAATTTTTTTTAAATATATTGGAATTTTTTGAGTCTAAAAAAATTGATGGTGCGTGATTCTGAGGCCCAGTGTGCCTGGAATAAAATCCTGAACTTTTTTTAGGTACGTTTTGTAAACATGGGAGCGAGTTTTTGTAACTTTTGAACCAGTGATCAGAATTGAAAACTGAGGACACCATTGAACTCACAGCGCCGATATTCTCTTAAGGAGACTATCACCTCGATGGTAGTTAGTCGAGGGTGAATGTTAGTTATTGTGTTTTTCATGAAATAATTAAATAAAATAATTTTTTTAACATTTTTAAATCTATTTGTTGAAACCTCCCATGTGGATGTTATAAGGTGGAGACCACCTGAACTAAAACCTCCTACATGTGTGTTATAATGGTGGGGACCACCTGAACCCCTCTTAAATGTGGGTAAGTCCCTTAGAATCCTCCCAATTAATTTTTCCAACGTAAATTAATTGGCTTGACACTTTTTAAATATTAAGTAACAACATCGTTAAAATTTAGGAAGGTTCCTAAAAAATGAACCAACATAAATTCCACGATTGTTACTTACCTTCCCCCTCTCTTATTTATATAGAGCTCGAGAGGAGGATTTGGGATGACTTCACCAAGCGATGAGGTGCTGGTAAAGTGCCGTGATGCCCAACCCTTGGAGAAACATTACGCTTCTCCAATGAAGAACCTCTTCAATGAAGAATGCTTCTCCAACGAAGAACACCGCCCTTCTTCAACATCTTCGACTTCTTCCTTGGGACATCCTTTCATGTGGGACGTCTTCAATCGATGACCTTCCTTCCCTCTTCATCAACTTCAAAAAATAAATGAGGTAGGGTGGTTGTTTGAATTTCTTCCCCTTACCCATTCTTGATAATTCATCATAAAATTAGAAAGAGATTACAACCTCTTGGTACCACTCTAATGCGGAGAGTGTGGGCCAAAAAAACATCGCCCAACCTCTCCAAAAATATTGTGTTTAATTGTTGTGTTATTTGTGATGGAGGAGGATGGAAACCAACTTTGGTGGGGTATGAGAACGACGGTTGACACCACCGTCGACCACGATGAAGGTGATGACACAACTGTGCCTCCCTACGGCCACCGCGCTGCCTGTGGGCTCCTCCGCCCGTGGCCTCCACCGCCCGCGGCCTCCGCCCCCCCCGTAGCATCGCGCCACCCTCTGCCTCTACCGCCCCATTTCCTCGCTCGGCCCATGGCCTCGCCGCCCCGTGGCCTCGCCGCCCCGCGGCCTCGCCGCCCCGCGGCCTCGCCGCCCCGCGGCCTCGCCGCCCCGCGGCCTCGCCGCCCCGCGGCCTCGCCGCCCCGCGGCCTCGCCGCCCCGCGGCCTCGCCGCCCCGCGGCCTCGCCGCCCCGCGGTCCTCCGTGGACCCTGTGGCTTCGCTGCCTAGCGGCCCTCCATGGCCCCCCCTGCAGCCTCACCGCCCCACAGCCCCCACAGCCTCGCCGTCCTGCATCCTCGTAGCCCCCGTGGCCTCGCCTTCCTCGCGGAATCGTGCCGCTCCATGACCCTCATCCCATCCAGCACGGTCCGTTCAAACCCAACAGGCCAGGCCTGGCCCAGTAGACTGGGTCGACCCAAACCAGGTCGGGTCGGCCCAGGCTGGGTCGGGCCGGTTCAGTTCGACCGGGTCGGACCAGACTCGGATTAGCTACGGGATTTTTGCTCTATTGGCCATAACTTTGGCACTAGATGACCATTTGACAAAACGTCAATGGTGCAGTAAACCTTGGAGTGATAAATTCCCTTTGGTATACCCCAATTGAGATTTGGATAAATTTGGGATATGATCAGGTTGGATTGAGCACAAATCCAACCGGATCCTCGGGACTAAAAGGCTAATAACTTAGAGACCATGCATCCGATTGACACACCGTCTATTGCGTTGAGACCGCTATGACGTGATAGTATTTTGAGATATTTCTTTGTGGAAATTCGTGGTTGTTGGAGTATAAAATAGTGTCTTGAGGAGAAGACTCTCTCAGAGATGAGAAAACTTAGTGCAGGAACCCAGCAGCTGGCTGTGACGTGAAGAATGAATAGCGATCCTGTGTGGGTCAGGACCGAGCGATCCTATGTGGGTCAGCACCTAACTATCCTATGTGGGTCAGCACCGAGAGATCATGTGTGGGTCAGCACTGAGTGATCCTGTTTGGGTCATTACCTAGCGATCCTCTGTGGGTCATCACCAAGCGATCCTATGTGGGTCAGCACCTAGCGATCCTGTGTGGGTCAGCACCGAGCGATCCTCTGTGGGTCATCACCTAGCGATCCTGTGTGGGTGAGCACTGAGGAATCCTATGTGGGTTCTCACCTAGGGATCCTATGTGGGTTAGAACCGAGCGATCCTATGTGGGTCAGCACCGAGCGATCTTGTGTGGGTCAGCACCAAGCAATCTTGTGTGGGTTAGTAGCAGAGCCTCTTAATAGAGTAAGATGATTCAGTAGTTACATCTAACCATCTATTCTATTGTACCTAAGAAATAACTAGTGTGATATGATTTTGTACATGAGCGGTACTTTCCTTTGTGGTAATACCATGGTGGTATTATTCTCTGTGGCGTACCTGAGTGGTACTTACCATCATGGTACTCCTTTGTGGAAAAGTTAGGTGGGATTTTGAGTTGGACCCTGTGTTTTCTCATGATTGAGATGGGAATACTAGATAACTTAGGTATATTTATAGGCATATACCTATGTAGGGCTGTTAGTTGATTTCCTAGTTTGTGGTTTATCCTTTGTGGATTTTGTGAGGCCTTGAGGGTCTCGGGGTCCCTAACGATTATTGTTATACTCACCCCTGCACGGGCGTTGCCTACACCTTATTGTGTTTGGTTTAGACGTCAGAAAATGATGATTGAGGCTGAGGGTACCAGAACTAGACTGTGCCCAGAGGTGGACCATACAACGTGTTGAAACACAGAGGAGACGGGCAGTAGTGGAGTGCTGAAGAGGCGATCTGTACCTACCCTTCAGGTAGGAATTCTAAAGAATGACCCAGTAGCTATATTTTTTTTATTTAGTTGTATAGTATTTCATTTGTACTTGTACCTTTATATTTGGTCTTGTATCCCAACCCCTTTTACTTTCAGCACTATTTTATTCTATACAGTTAACTTGTGTTCGTATCTTGTTGTGTATTTTGTTGTGTGTGTTTATAGGTTATGAAGGCAATTCCTTCCCAGATTTTAGGAATACACCTTCGGTGCTAGTCGCCATCCCCTAGCCTATGGAAGGCGGGCTTGGGCTAGTCACAGCACGTGCCCTAGGGAATGGGTCGTGACAATATCCTTTTTCCTTAAAACATAGTCTACAACTTTAAGTCAATCCCTAGAGAGTTTCTTTCATTCTAGTCTTAACTAATTAAACGACCAATGGCTATTTTTCATATGTTATCAACATTTTTTCCATGGAAAACAGTGGTTATCCCACTAAAATCCTACAGAAATATGTTAAAAAATCATTTCAAATGAATATTCTAGGATCTTATCTACTACTTCAATACAAAACTATATTTTAGTAACTTTCTCCCCTTTATTAGAATTATATAGTATCAAAAAATATTTTTGGTTATATTATATTGATACCTTCCATGAAATGTGGTATTGACATACACTTATAAATAAAATGATCACAGAATGTTGGTATGATAAGTAAAATTCTAATGGATTTAGGCCTAAAAGTTTGGTTATAAACAATCAAGAAACATTGATATCTCACATGTAATGTTTCAATTGAATTCCACTATAGTTTCAAGATTTGAAACTTTCAAAATACTAAGATTTGTACTTTGAAACATGGAATCCACTATAAAATTTTAATTGAACTTGTCAACAATAGTATATTTTCATTTACTACTTCATTTTAGGATTTATTATTCTCAATGAATAATGTATCATGGACCATGGTGAATATAAATCCACCACCATGGTTTCATTCTTCCAGCATAGTATGTGTCTCTAGAACATTCCATTTCCAAAATCTTTTGTGGAATTTTTCCTATTACAACTACTTGTGCATCTCCAACCTTGACTTAACCCAATTAAATATTTCTCCAACCATATGAAATAGATATGTTCACCATTTAATAGAAATATAGTATATTATGTGACTATCATTTTTCTATCTCATAGATCTCAATAATATCCTTACAAAACATTAGGACAATTACCTTTGATGCACATTGTGTTTTTATTGATGAAATTTTGTTTACATTATTAACAAACTCTTTTCATATAAACACATGTTCTTATGACATGATGTATTTATACCATTCTACAACTCTTATGATACAAATTTCTCATCATATTTGGCATATATTTATGGGATAATGCCTCTATTTCTGAAGCATTTATTAAAAATTAACGGAAGTGTCTACAATTCATATTAGTTTCAACATTTAATCCCCTATTACATACATCATAACTCAAATGTGGAAAAGGAAATATGGGTTTAGGAATTACTACATGCTACATTTTTTATCAATTTTTTTTATATAAGAGTCACCATCAACCCACCTTACTAGAATCACAACATTGATGTGTATAAGGAAATGTGAGTTTAGAAATAAATCCACTATAAATTTCATTATTGAAGAATGATTGGTAGAAATATTATTCTGCACATGGGCCTTAATGAACTCATATATTCTATCCATGAATATATTTTACTCATTTTTATATTTCTTAACTATTATAAAGGAATATTATGAAGTTTATTTACCACTATATTAACCATGGAATATCTCTTTCTCTCTAGCTGAACTAATTTCAAAAACTTTATGAATAAAATTTATTTATAAAGGTTTATTTTTTGAATGGTAAGTAAGTAAATGTGTCAACAGTACCTAAGATATTTATCTCCGAATACTATAAATGCATATGAGGTATATCCTTGACAACAAATTTTAGTTTTCCTGTAATAAGAAATATCTTCCCATAACTGGGTATTAGAGTCTTAAATTTTATATTCACGAGGTATTGAAAATAACTCAAGCATTAATGAAATATAAGTTGAGTATTAGATACAAAAAAAGTCATTCCATTATGGAATAATTTCTCATTGTTTCCAATACACACTTGAGATAATTTTTTTTGGTAATACTTAATTTTTTTTAATAAGAACCAAAATCATGGAAATTAGAAGTAGTGTGCTTCTCACCACTGCCATAGGAATTTCCATTTCTCAGCTTCTTATAGATCACATCTTACTTCTTATAAAATTTATTTTCTTTTGTGGTTACTGTATTTAAATACACATTTGTGATGGGAACATTCTATTTAGAAAAAATAAATATAACAAAAACCTCACTTATAATGATGGATATACACTAAGTGGATGCCTCTTCTTGCTTGTACTTTAGTTTATTTCATTTATTCTTTATTAGATTTATCTCATAACATGTGAAGAAAATAGCCTATTGTCTAATGTATTTCATCTTTTCTTTAAAGGTTGTTGTGAATGTTCCTTTGGCGTCGCACTTGACACTGGAATTTTATCAGGTCTTTAAACTTATTCACCATATGAACTAAATTTTAATGTTTTTTAGGTTTTTATTTTATTCGTGAAAATTATCCAAAAAGTAATGATTTTTTTCTTACTATTCATTTGGTAATTTTAAAAAAAACTAGACAAAGTGGGTGATAATGATATAGTAGATGGATTTATTTAATAACCATGTTCCATATTCCAATTTACATATATTTAGTGTAGTCATCACATCATTTATATCTTTCTTAACTTTCTCATCAAAGAATGTTTAGAGATGAGACAACCAGATATAATCATCAATTTTCTCATGATGAATCCACAAATCATTGGAAATTGATGATATCATTATGATGTAAACATCAAATGCATAATATATAAGTATCATATAATCATCTTTCTCATGATAACTTTTTAAGGTTGATTAATAGGTATTTGAGACCCTAGCATATAGAATTTACTATATTGTAGTACTTTGTGTAAGAACATGTACTAATCTTGGAAATTAGTGCTGAATAAGGAATGCTATTTATAAAATATTAATCGCAGTATATTTTTGGTAATACTTGAAATTTTTCTACAAAAATAAATACTTTTATCATGATTACTGATTTGACATTGCTGATTAAAATAATAAATGTATTCCATTATTTTATTGAACCCTAATATCCATCACTATGAGATTTAGAATACTCATTCACAAGAGTATTCTAGTGGAACAGATCCTTAATACCTATCATCATAGTCCAATCTATGACAATACCACCACTCAGAGATTTTTAAGCATGATATTTGACTAACTAACCACATTAACTCATGAATCCTTGAATTTTTGAGTCATGTTATTGCTTCTAAAAATAAAAAACTTGATTTACTAAATGATTTTCCACTAAAGTTGAAAAAATATTTCCATGGATACTTTTTTTGCTATATTTATTTAAGTTGACATATCATTTTCATAAGAACTCCCCATTAGTATGAGACACTCTCAGCAGGGATTTATGAGAACCCTGTACGCCCAATTTTGTTCAAATTTGAATGATGGAATGCCCTTTTTTACTTAATAGTTTTTTGATGGTTTTTATTATTTATTGAATAATAAATTCATTTTATATTTGATATGAATGTACTATGTGATCACACTCACAACATGGCTATGTGGTAAATAGAAAAAATTCTACACATCTTAATTTTATTCTATCTAGGCATCATGTTTTTATAATATTGTGTTATCATAAAACATATATAATTGCAAAATAATAAATGGTTCGTAATTAAATAGATAGTTTGATTTCTCTTGAGCATTTGATATTGGTTGATCCGTTTATTTTTAATGGATCAACTGTGACCCTAGGTGTAAAATACCCAAGTTCTATCTAACTCTTATCACCGCTCTTATCTTATTCCAATGTATTCATGTATTGTTTGGAATACCACATTGTCTCGACGATGCTATCATATTATAACATCCTCATCATAATACAAAAATACCCACATGCAGGTGATGGGTTCTCATAAATGAGTAATACACATGCAATATAGTTCTCATGGACATGCATACCCTTATTTATATCAAGTGAGGAAAGAGGAATCAGATGCAATATAAATAAATTTAATTCTTCCATACATCAATAAAAATTGAAATATAATAATTAAATTAATTAAATACATACATACATTGGTTAGTCTTTGCTGAATATCAGTCTATATATAAATTAAATGTTTAATAAAAAATAAATTTGTGATTAATTTATGTCGATGACATTAAATGAATTTAAATAATTTTTTAAAATTTAATCTAAATAATTTATTCCACTCAAGACCATTTGTTTTAATTTTATTTCAAATTTTTTTAATTTATTTGTTGAAATGTTCAAATAAATCCTCAGGTAGCCTAGAAAACCCTTGAAAGGGGTTTCATGACTAATTTGGTTATGGGATGGGATGGGTGGGTTGGGTAGGGCCCCAACCACCCTGTATAGGTCAGGACTACTTGACTTGGCCACAAGTCACCTAGCTACACTACCACGCACAATCATAGAGGGTCTTGTCCCAAAGGTGAAAATATGGTAGGGTTCTGACTGGGATGGCCCAACGTGCGGTGTGTGTGTGTGTGTGAGGGGGGGGGGGGTCAACATCACTGGACGATAAGAGGACATTCGACGGGGAAATCTGGTGGGGTTGTACTGGGATAGAGGGGACATGTCTGGATGGGGAGCGATGACGTAATGATGATGATGATAGGGGCCTGACAATAGGAGTGGATGGATGAGAGGCAACATATTTTATAATATAATGTAAATAAAAAAACTAATTCCATATACACAGCCCACCTAAAACTATTTCCCTATATACTGTTATGCTGAGAGGAGTGGGGTAGTAGGGTGAGTGCAGGATCAAAAGGAGCCTTCAGTAAAAACATTTTAAGTATTCTTCAATGGCTTGATATGGAATGTGCTCTTTGAATAAGCACATTCCCGACCCTTCTTTTCATTTCGTTTTTTGAATATATATATATATATATATATATAAAACAAACTAAAGAACTAAATAGTATTTAATTGTTTTTAAATAACTCGATCGATAAGATAATTAATAATAATAATATAATTATACATAATTTTTAATATTGAATATAAATAAAGTAATTAATATTATATTTAGTTTGATATTTAAAAATAATCAGCCATAATTAATAATCCAATCAATATTAATTATTTTATTATTAGTTTATTTAATAATAATTATAACATTATCATTATTATTAATTATTAATAAATAATAATATTCTGTTTTATATAAATTATTTTCTATTTATTATATTTACGACTAATAGTACTATTAATAATAATAACGATTATCATGTAAATAATAGTATTATTATTTTTAAGTAATATATTAATTACTATGACTTCATAAAAATGATATATTAATTATATTTACTCTTATTAACAAGAAAACAAATATTAATTATTTTTATTTAATTTATTAATTATATTATTATTATTATTATTAAGTCATATATTATTATTAATATTTAATAATTTTTATTTATTTTTTATGAAATTATTATCAATTTCAGTTATTTTATATATTTTAATTGCATGTCTTGAATTTCCGTTAGAATATAACTATAATTTATATATTATAAGATTTTAAATTTTTCAATTTATTTTAAAGTCCAGATGTTATGTTTTTAAAGAACATTGTTCTGTATCATCTATATTATTGTCTGTTTATTATTTTGATGATTTTTTTAATTTATATTTATTTTTTATGTTTCTAGTCTATGTTTTAAATTTCATTTTGAATGTATTTATAAATTTTTATAAGAATTCCAAGTCACCTACTTGAAACACAAAAAAAATTATTATGTTTCATGTAGGTCACTTTGCAAGTCTATAAAATATAATCTATAAGCACAATCTCAATGAAACTTAAAAAATAGATTGAGAATATAAAAAATAGTTGAAAATTAAAAAAAAAATCATAAAAATAAAAAAACAAAACGAACTTACCTGACACAATATTTATTGATTAAAAATATAACATTTGCATGTTAATAAATTTATGTGCATAAAATATAGAAAAAATTAAGGTTAAATTAAATTTTAAAAAATGACTATAAAATTATTTAAAAATAAAGGGAATGTAAAAAAATAATTTTAAAAAAAATTACAAAGATGTCACCATTATGACTCCAAGTTTGTGTTTTCGATTTAAAATGATCTTTTAGTAAAAACACAAGTTACATACTAAAAACTAAGAAAACACATTCATATTGTTTTGATACTTTAGGGAAAATATTCATAAATAAATTTTGATGTTTACAAATTTTCCTCACGTCAAATCAACACACAATGTGACTGCTAAGACTCACAGTGCATGTTTTAAATTTAAAATGACATTCTTGTAAAAAACAAAAGCGACATACTCAAAAGCAAGAAAATGCATTGAGATTATTTTGATACTTTATGAAAATGATACAAATGCACTTTTTGATGTGCAGGAATCAACCACATCTCAATACGATACATGGTGTGCCCGGTATGACTAAAGGTGTCTATTATCAATTTAAAAATGAAATTTTAGTTATAAATGTGTGTCACTTACCGAGGAATGATCAAACATGCTCAAATTCTCTTGATAATTTAGGAAAATGATTGACAAGTGATTTTTGACTTATAAGAATCTCTCTCACATCAAACTGAAAAATTATGTGACCATTATGACTCAAAGTGCGTGTTTTTAGTTTAAAATGAAATTTTAGTAAAAAACACAAGTTTCATTATCAAAACCAAGAAAACACATTTAGATTATTTTGATACTTTAGGAAAAAGACCCATAAGTCATTTTTGACATGTAGGAATCAACCTCACCTCAAACTGATACATGATTGTCCTAGTATGAATTAAATTGTTCGTTATCAGTTTAAAATTGACATTTTAGTTCAAAACGTGTCACTAACTAAAAACCAAACAAACACACTCAAATTATCTTGATAATTCAGGATGATGATTTAAGTATTTATTTTTTATTATTTTTTATATGTTTAATCTATGTTTGAGGATTCATTTATATTATATGTATAGTTTACATTTTATAGGGCTCCAAAGTCGCCAACTAGAAACGTAATAATGTTTCAAGTAAGTGACTTTGAAAGCATATAAAATATAAAGTATAAATTCAATATAAATAAAATATGAAGAATTAAATAAAAATATAAAAAATTATTTAAATATAAAAAAAATTCTTTAAAAGATTTGATGAAGAATAATTTTAATAGCATGAAATATTGCTGTTTCAAAACATAACATCTTCATTTATAATTTTTTTTTCACCAAACATTTTTTGTGTAATATTTTTTAAAATTATTTTTTCTATTACATTTATTTTTAATTAATATTTATTTGTAGAGTCAATGTTTTAAATTTAATTTAAATTTTATTTATTCTCTATTTTATGCACATCAAAATTTTGAAGTGTAAATGTTATGTTTTTAATTAATAATGTTTGTGTCATATAAATCAGCTTTGTTTTCTTTTATATTTATGATTTTTTTTTATTTTCAACTTTTTTTTTATATTCTTAATCTATGTTTTATTTTTCATTGAGATTGTGCGTAAAGTTTATATTTTATATACTTACAAAGCGACCTATATGAAACGAAATAAGTCTTTTTTGTGTTTCAAGTTAGTGACTTTGAAAGACTATAAAAAATAAACTATAAATACAATAAAAATGAAAATTAAAAAACAGACTTAACTTAAAAACAAAATTAAAAAAAGTCATCAAAATAATAAAAAAACAATACTATTGATGATACATAATAATGTTGTTTAAAAACATAAAATTTGGACTTTAAAATAAATAAACAACTCTAAAATCTTATAAAATATAAATTATAGTTAGATTACAAATGGAATTTAAGATATGCACCTAAAAAATATAAAATAACTAAAAATAAAAAAATTCATAAATAAATAAATAAAAATACTAAGTATTAATAATAGTATTTAACTTAATAATAATAATAATAATATAATTAATTAATTACATAAAAATAATTAATATTTTATTCTTACTAATAAGAGTAAATATAACGAATATATTATTTTTTGGAAGTAATAGTAATAAATATATTTCTTAATAATAATAATAATAATATTTATTAACAATACAATTATTTACATGATCATCATAACAATTATGATTAGTTTTATTAGTCTTAAATATAATAAATAAAAAATAATTTACATGAAACAAAATATTATAATTTAATAATAATTAATAACAGTGATACTATTTACCAATAATTAATAATAATTATATAATTATACTTATTATTATAAAATAAACTAGTAATAAAATAATTAATATTGATTATATTTTTAATTATTACTAATTAGTTTTAAATATTAAATTAAATATAATATTAATTATATTACTTATATTCAATATTGGGAATTATTAATAATTATATTATTATTAATAATTATCTTATCCATCAAATTATTTTAAAAAAAATACTGTTTAGTTGGTTATTTTGTTATATATATATATATATTTGAAAAAAACAAAATTAAAAAAGGGATGGGAATGTGATTATTTATAGAGCACCTTCCATAGAAAGCCTTTGAAGAAGGCGCCTTCTCCTTCGATGCCTTCTTTAAAAGGTTTTCAATAAAGGCCTCTTTTGATCATGTGATCACCCTACTACCCCACTCCTCCTAGCGAAATGGTATATATGGAAATGGTTTTAGGTGAGCTATGTATATGTAATTAGGTTTTTTATTTACATTATATTGGAATATTTTCCAGGGGGCGGGGTAGTAGCCAAGGAGGAGGGGAAACCAGCATATCGATGGAAACATGACACTAAAATTTGAAGCCAATCAAGGATGGTGCACTTGTGGGAGGGCTGGATGGTGGTGATGGATACATGTTCAACCTGGCTAGTGGTGCAAGATAAGGGGAATGTGACGCCATAAGTGGGACTAATAAGGGAGGGCTAGTGTTGGGGTGTCAAGATGCTAGGACCCCTTCCATTTTCATTATATTTTTATCTTATAAAAGAATCTTTCTACCACCCCATTGCCAAAAACCCCATTCAAATCTTTTTCCCTCTCGTTTCTAGTAGGCAGCACTGCCCCCTTTTCGTATTTTAACTTGTTTAATTTTTTCAAAATTCTATGTAACAAGTTTAAAAACTTAAACAAGTTACAAAAATGTGTATATAGATTGGTCTTCTATATAACAATATTTGGACCCAAAAAGTCCGGTTAGAATAGGTTGGGTTTACTAAAAAATGTTACATAAAAAAATAATACTCATATATATATATATGTTTTTTTTCAAAAATAAAAACCCACAAACATGAATTTCAATATGATTCAAAACATCAGATGACTGCACTTGGCCATCTAATGTAAAAATAAATCACTGTCTGCAACATTAAAATCATAACAATGCCTATCTATGGATTTTATGAAAAATTATTTTAATTGGATTAAAAATTCACATGCTTCCTCTAACACTAATTGATGGTACTTGGTTCATAGCAAAAGGCCAAAAAAATATAAATTGAAAAATTTTAATATTGTGATCAATGTCATAACATCATCGCCATCATAAATATTTTCTGGTAACAATCAATTGATCTTATTTAAAAAAAAATAATCATAAAAATTGAATTGAAAACTACATCGTTCGATCTGAATCCACACTTAAGAATCACTCTTCATTGGTGGCAGCTTCTCAAAGGAACCCAAATAAGATCCTTATAAATCATCCACATGTGCTTTACATGGCTACAAGAGAATCGATCATCGAAATATGGGTGCGAGCATGAAGATTTGATGATGTATTCGATGTCCTAATGATTTCCATCATGTCGGTCCATCGATCTGAGGAGGCGGATTAAAATCGATTTTTTGGATCAAGTGTTTCTCTCTCTAGGAAGATAGAGAGAGGATAGTGAGACTCTAAAAATCATAGGATGAATATTCCATCACTTTATATCCTCTTACTCCTTATATAGAGTGGTGAAAAATACTATAAAATGATTCCCCAACCCCTGAATATTCATTACCCACAAAATAAAAAAAAATAACGTGCTATGACCAAATAAAAATGTCATAAACAACCTTTATATTATTATCAGTTACCTATAATATAATAAATATATAATTTGATAAAAAGTATCCATTTACATGACGTGTCATTCTCAAAAATATTAAACAATCATTTAATATTAAAATAGTATTCATTTATATAATATTTCCCCAGGTATTATCTAAATACTTTTAAATGCATCAAATAAATAAATTCAATTCCAATGATTCTATACTCTAATTATATTGAATTTATTTATAAATTTTCAATCATATAATCTCTAACATATCTTAAACCCTATGATGTTCCCCACAATGTCCTATACTCATATTTATTATAATAGACTATACATTTGAATACTCTTGTTGTGTGACCCCTTAGTACCTTATCTCGATAGCAGTGAATACTATTCACAAACCAAGAGTGGAGTTTAGCAACCCGTCAAGGACCCTAATGAGATAAGGAAAAGTCATAGCAATGACAACCTTTACTATGAAC
This sequence comes from Viscum album, assembly GCA_963277665.1. Lineage (NCBI taxonomy): Eukaryota > Viridiplantae > Streptophyta > Magnoliopsida > Santalales > Viscaceae > Viscum > Viscum album. The sequence continues at coordinate 1,290,674,553 of OY728132.1, read as the reverse complement.
ACACACCGTGTAATATAATTTTCATGTCTTATGATATCTCATAAAGGAGGAAGAACTCTTTGTGTCTTTATCCTTTCTTAATTTATTATTTTTTGACCTTATTGGAAATACTTACCTTCTTCTACCATGACCATGGATTAAGTGAAGGTACTACCATCATGATCAAATAGGCACGAGATGTCACTTCCTTTTGAAAGAGAGAAATTCTCTCTTGATTATTCAATCAATTACATACCACCAATGACACACTCAATGCAAGCTACCTCAATATGACACCAATGACATATTATTCATCTAACATCAAAGTAAATTATCAAATAGTATACATTGTTAATAATATCAAGTTAGGAGACCAATACACGTGTTCATAGGTATGAACTATGAATTTCACCTTAAACCTATAGTGCTTCTATTGATGGGTCATTCCTCATGATCTCATCTACTCAAGATAACTAAGTTCAAACTTCATGAGAAGATGTATCAATGCTTATGAACCCCCAAAACATGATGTTTAGACATCATCTATGTCTAGTTAGTATGATGTATCTAGACTATAGAACATATGCTTAGGATTAATGTTATAGTACGCCGACGTTCTCATTATATCTTGGGAACTTCTATAACCTTTTGATATGAAAAATAATATATGGAAATTACCATGTAAAAAATGGATTCAGAAATATGAACATTATTATGATAAGAGTACATCATACAAAACTCACTACAAAAATGATATGATAATTCAAAAGTACTATTTAACTGGGGTATAGGGAACCCACTATTATAACACTCCCACTTTCACAAGATAAAACTTAAAAATGAACCTTATTAACTCTTAAATAATAATATTATGATTCTTTTGAGTTATGAATTTAGTCATTGGGCCTACCACATCTCCACTGCATGGCTACTCTACTATATGCAACTTTCCCTCTTTGATTAAGACTCCTCAAGAGAAGATATCTGTGAGTGTATTCATTTTTTCCAGTTTCAAAACATTAAATATTTGATTATAATCTTAGTAGTATTATCATAGTTTATATTATGATAAAAATTTACATACTAGGAGCGATTCTAAGAACTTGGAAAAAATCGTTTCCTATTTTCACTACTTCTTTAGTTACATTAGAGGCCACAACATGCTCGGTATTTGTAGATATGCTTAGCATTAGATTTAATGAGATTCTCTTGAACATTAACTTTTCCTCACTTTGATATAAGATCATATTTATCCAAAGTAATTCTAGTTTATTTCACATTATAGCTAGTGTATAATCCTATCCAAGTACTAGGAACATATCTTTTATACTCTATCATGTAAATTTTGATAGTCTTGATTTCTTCTCATGTAGTTATCATGGATATAACTAATATTTTCCTACCATAATTTCTATATTAGATATATCATATCTTTTACATATCATGGAAAATGTGATTGATCCATCGTAGAAGCATATTGAATTATACTCACCTCATTAATCTCCTCCTATGTCTTGTATATGTCTTCTTGGAGAGATTTATTCCATGTGATACTAGTAAAAATTCACTTCTAAAATTTCTCCAACTTTTATTTTTCAATAACTTGTCAATATATGTATTATTGAATTGGTTTACGAAACCCATTAGATCTACCTTAATATATCTTGTTCCCTAAAATGTAGGGTGCTACGTTAAGTTGATCTATGGAGAGTTTCTTTCATTTCAATTTTAACTATCTACAATACCAATGGCTATTTTCCATATGTTACCAACATATTTTCCTTAGAATATAGTGGATATTCCACTAACCTCCTATAAAAATATGAAAAAAATCCATTCCAAATGAATATTCTAGGATATTATTGGTTACATAAATCCAAAACAATATTTCAGTAACTTTCACCCCTTATTGGCATTCTATGTTGTCCCAAAATCTTCCTAGTTATATCATATAGATACTTTTCAATAATAGTGGTCTTGAAATCCAATTCCAAATAAAATGATCATATAAAGTATCTTTGACAAGAAAAATTAAAATATATTTAGGAACAATCACCTTGTATAACCAATCGATCCTTATTGAAACCACTCTTGTACCACCCATGTAATTTTTCTCATGAATACCATAATTGTATCATGATTTGAAACATTCAAGATACTAAGATCCTATACTTTGATACATGGAATCCATTATCAAATTTTAATTGAACTTGTCAACCATATTTGATTTCCATTTACTACTTCCTTTTAGGATCCATTATTCTCAATGAATATTGTATCATCAACTATGGTGAATATAAACCACCACTTTGGTTTCATTCTTTATATATAGTATGTGTCTCTAGGACATTCCTTTCCACATGTACTTACGGAATTTTCTCATAGGAGAACTACTTGTGCATCTATGACAATGAATTAACCCAGGTCAATCCTACTCACACTATCACAAATACAGACGTGCACTCTTTTATAGAAATATAGTATAATACATGACTATCATTTTTCTAACTCAGGGATGTTAGTAATATCCTTATAAAACTTTATGATAATTAATTTATATGCACAATGTGTTTTTATTAATGAAAGTTTGATTATATTATTAACCAACTCTTTGCTTCAAAACACACGTTCTTATAAAATTATGGATTTATATCATACTATAACTCTTATGATATCCATTTTTCATTATAGTTTGAATACAATTATGGAATAATGATGCTATTTTAAAACATATCTATAAAAATTATGTATTTATCTACAAGGAATATTAGTTTAAACATTGATGCTCCTATTACTTACATCCGAACTCAGATGTGTATAAAAAAATTTGAATTTAGTAATTATTACATGCAACATTTTATTGATTGATGTTTGCATATAAGACTCAATATTTACACTCTTTACTAACATCATAGATTTTATGTCTATAAGGAAATGAGAGATTAAGAATAAATCCACTTTATATTTCATGATCAAAGAATTCTTGGTCAAGATATTCTTTGGCACATAGGCCCAAAGCAACTCATATCTATTAAACATGCATATATTATAATTCACCTTTACCTTCATTAATACTTTTAAAGGAATATTATTAAGTTTATTTACCACTTGTTTAACCTTGGAAAAATTAATTCTCTCTAGCATAACTAATTATGAAATCTTTGTGAATAAACTTTATTCTAAATGGTTTCTTTGTCCAAAACTAGTTAATTAAATCAGTTTATAATACATAATTTCTTTAGATACTAATATTCTCTAACCATATTCATTATATCATTAAAATCTAATTTTAGTTTTAATGGAGAAAAAATAATTATCTTTCCCCAACTGGGTATTAGAGTCTTACATTTTATATTCATTGGGTATTGCCAATGATTCAAGAATTAATGAACTATTTGTTGAGTATTATATACAAAAAACAACATCTATCCCAACATTGAATAATGTATCATTATGTCAAATGTAAACATGAGATATATTTTTTTGTAATACTTAACAAAATTTTAACAGGAACTATAATCTTGGAAATTAGAAGTTGCGTGCTTCTCACCACTGACTTAGGAATCTCCCTTTGATAGCCATTTGGGGAACACACCTTTATTCTTGTAATGTTTCTTTTCTAACATACTGTATTTAAATACATATATGTGATAGGTATATTGTAATTAATACCCAATAAGTATAACAAAAACATCATATATAATTATGAATATACAATATGTGGAAGCCTCTTATCACTTCTACTTTATTTTATTGATTTTTTTCTTCTATAGATTTTTCTAGTGATACATGAAGAAAATAGTCTTATATATAATGAATTTCCTTTTTTTATTTGAATTATGCTCCAAATGTTCCTTTGGAATAACATTTAACAATGGTATTTTCATCATTTATTTAATCTTGTTCACCATAAGAACTAAAGATGAATCTTTCTTTATGTTCTTATTTATTTAAAGAACATTACCCAAAATGAAATGAATCATTTTTTTCATACTTTACTTTTTTTAATATTAAAGGAAACTAGAGAAATTGGGTGATAATGATATAAGAAAGGGATGTATTGAAATATAATTATTCATATTTTAATTTACACATATTCAGTGTAATCATCACCTTATTCATATGTTGATTCACTTCCTCATCTAAGACTGTTTAAAGATGGGAAAAAATGAAATAACTATCCATGTCCTCATGATGTTTCCATAATTAATTGGAAATTGATGAAATCTTACTACTATAAAACAAAATTTTAACAGTGCTAGTTATTGGCTTTATCAGTGCTTAAAAATATCTCAGAACAAAAGAGAGGTTAAAATCTTACCTTTATCAACACTAGAAAAAAGTGCAGATAACGGCCCCCTTTATTATTTCTTATTTAATGTTAATAAATGGGGTCTTTATGAGTGCTAAAAAAGAGCTTCTAAAGGAACCATTTATCAGTGTTTTTTTTCTAGTGTTAATATAAATTAAAAAATGTCTTTTTATACCATTTCTTAGTACTCAATACCCTCTTTATTAGTGCCCCAACTAACCGCCTCACACCGACCCCATTTTTCAGCACTCGTGACCCCTTCCTTAGTTCTGGACAACTGCTCACCCATCCATGCATGCCTAGATTTGTTCTTGTGACCTCCTTGTTCCAAGAGAATCTCTCTACCACTGCCTTACATTATTCTATTATATATATATATATACATCTTTATTATTTATATATTTATATATATTATTATTTTTAAATATGTTTATAAAATATAAGTTTGTGTGATTGTGCATGTTTGTATGATATATATATATACATATTTTTTTAAATATATCATATATTAATATTCATTTACATATATAAGAATATAAACATAAATAAATATTTGTTTATTAATACACACGCTTGTGTATATATAAGCATGAAATATATATATATATATGTGTGTGTAAATATATTCATATAATTTTACTATAAATTAATTCAAACACTATATTTAATGAAAATGATATATTTATATAAAAATATATAAAAATATTTTGTATACACACAATATTGACACACACACATGTACACATATTTACACACACAAGTACACATTTATATTTCTCTCTCTCTCTCTCTCACTCACACACACACACATATATACACACACATATATATATATATATATACGTATTTATTTACATATGTTAGAATATACACACACACACACATATATATATATATTTGTTTACTGAAAAATATTTATATATAAACATTCTCTTGTTTAAGTATATATATAAATATCAATGCATTTTCATAACATAAATAAAATGGATGATTATTTATTTTAAATTAAATGAAAAATAAATATTCATTTCTATAAGGTTTATATGTTGAAAAATACATTTTTATGTAAAAATGTATGTATGCAATTGATTTATTAAAAGTAAATATAAGAAAATATGCATATATTTAATTATAAATTAAAATAAATAATGAAAAAAAACTTTTAAAACCATAATATTTATATGAATGTAATACTTGATAATAAATTCATTCCACACTAAAAAGGGACAAGAATAATCTCTTAAATCAAGATGAAATATTATTTAATATGAAAAAATTAGGGTATCCCAATTAAAAAATAATTTTTGGAGGGCTTATATTACTTTTTCTACCTTGAAAAAATTATAGATATTGTTCTACCATATCACCACAACATAGATATCTTTAATGCTTCGATTTCATATGTGGTATAGCCCAAACAGACACTCAGATCAAAATTTATGGTCGTTTGAAGTACAAGTTATGTTTTCAATTTATTTTAGACTGTTCATTAATTCATTTAATTTTCATGTCAACAAATTTTTATTTAATGAATATTAATCAATAATAATTATAATTTTTTTAATTAATAATATCTTGAATTATTTTATAATCCATTTTCACTAAATATCTTATATATTAAGTGTAAATTTGTATTTAGCCTCATCTAATTCATATTAAAAAATATATATTATATCTATAGAAATAAAAATATATTTATATATTAATATACAATTTTTAATGAAATATATTTTATTTTATGAAATATACCCTTTATCATTGCTAGAAAAAAATAAAGATAATGGGAGGCTTTTATCAGTGATAGTAAAATAGCACTTATAAAGGCCCCCATTTTATTATCACTTTTTTATTAAAACTGATAATAAACCCCCTTTATTAGCTCTTTTTTTCTTGCATAGATAAAATGACCCCCTTTATCAATGATTATTTATTAGTGATGATAAATGGCCCTCGTTATCAGAACTTTTTTTGGAACTGATAAAGAACCCCTTTATTAGTTTTTTTAGCAAAGAAAAACACCCCCCTTTATTATTGCTTTTGAAGGAGCTGATAAATCCAAGCACCGGATAAACCTATATTTTTAGTAATACATCATTGTGATGTAAAAATTAATTGTGTCGTACATGAGTCTCATATAATCATATTTCTCACCCTTGATTATAGAGTTTGCATAAGAGGTAGTTGGGATTCTAGCACATAGAATTTCCTACGTCATGGCACTTTGTACAAACAACTTTACTACTCTTAGTAATTTGTGATAGATAAGAAATGTTCTTTTTAAAATATTGATCATAGTATATTTTTTGTATTTATTTAATTTTTTTCTAAAAAAATAAATATTATAAGATTATTAATTTTATCTTTATTATTGATTTGACATTACTGATTAAATTATTAAATGTATCCCACTAATTTATTGAACCCCAATAGCCCTCACTACATGAATAAGAATAGTCAATCACTAATGTATTCTAATGAAAATGATTCCGTAAAACCTCTCCTCGTAGTCTAATATATACCTTTTTCACTACTTAGAGAGTTTGAAGGTAGAAGTTTGACTAACCAACAACATTAACTCGTTACTCCTTGAACTATTGAGTGAATTCCTTGATTTTAGAAATCTAAAACACGATTTTCTCATTGATTTTCCTCTAAATTTGCAACAAGATTTATATGAAAACTTATTTTCTACCATATTTAATTATGTTGACCCATCATTTTTATAAGGGATACCCAGTAGTATGATTCACCCATAAATATAGATGATGAGAACCCTGTACACCTGTTTTTTTCCAAATTCGAATGATGGAAAGTGTTACGAATTAATGTTTCTTTGAGGGTTTTTATTATTTCTCAATGAATGAATTAATTTTATATCTGATATAAATTTACTATGTGATCACTCTCACAACCTAACTACACAATAAATAGAATACATTCATCACGTATTAATTTGGATTAATCTATGCATTATGTGTTTATTGTTTTATGTTTTAGTGTAAAACTTGCTTATTCACAAAATAATAAATGATGAATAAATTAGATAAACAACAAAACTATTCTTTATCATTTAATATTGGTTGATATATTTATTCTCAATGGATCAACCCTGAACCTAGGGGTAAAATACTCGAGTCAAGTATGAATCATACTTCAACATACACCTCGGTCCAATGTATCCATGTCTTATCTGTAATACCACCTCATATATATGTGGTCCACATCCTATAACATTCTCACCATATAAAAAATACTCACACATAGGTGAGGGGGTCTCAGGAATTCATAATGAACATGTAATATAACTCCCATGGACACAAAGAACCTCATACATATTAATCAAGGAAAGATGATGTGCAGAAAGTCTAATTAAATTTAATTATTACATTCATAAACTGAAATTGAAATATATAAATTAATAAATAAATTCTATACAAATATTTCCAGATATATTCTCAAGATTAGTCGAATGTTAAATAAAATACATAATAAGAATTAAATTTGTGATAAATTTATGTCAAGGTATTTAAATGAATAAAACTAATTCTATTAATTATAAAATAATTTATGTATCTCAACCCACTTTTTCAAAATTTATTTCCAAATACTTTTAGTGTAATTTTTGATAATTTGAAATAATTTACTAGGCCTATGGAAGCCTGTAAATTCCTTGAAAGGGGTTCCAGGACTAATCTGGACGTAGAATGGGTTAGGTGTATCAATTAAGGATGAATCGACTTGGTCGTGGGTCATCCTACCGAGATATCCCATATAACTGTGACATGTCTTGTGAAAAAAGAGGCTATGTAGAAGGGTTTGGTAGGGCTAGATGACTGGAAATACATGCGACATGGGGTATGACATCAATAAAATGAAGAAGGCTATTTGATAGGTAAATACCATGTGGTTGTGCCTAGATGATGGGGACATTTCTGGGTGGGGTGTGACGACATAACCATGCCGACGATAGGGGCATGATGGTAGGTGCGTGCAGAGAGGAGGTTGAAGTGGTGGAAGCGGAGGTGGAGAACTCAATGGCTATGAAAAGATGGAACTAAAGACTAACTGAGGATGGTGAACCAATAGAAGAGATAGATATTGGAGAGACCATACAAGAACCAACAATTAGATGTCGAAAGTGCTCGAGAGGAGAAATAGAGGTGGTCCAAGATGATGATGGGTCTAGTCTGGCTGGAGATGTGCAACAAGGAGAAGGCAGATGACATTCATGGATAGTAGTGTGATGGGTGGGATATGATAGATAAATAGCATGGAGGTGATTGTATGATGGTAGTATTACATTAGGGGGTAGCTGATGGGAGGTTACATAAGAGTTGGGGCTTAAAAGGGAGGTCCTGCACTAGGGGCCAAGATGGAGGGACCCCTTATGATATCTTAATTTTTTTGTGTCTTCTAAAAGAATCCAAATTCCACTCCAATGTCAAAAATAATTTTCTTAAAAAATTATATCTTTTTTTTCTATGGCTTCTATCAAGCATTTCTACCACCTTCATATTTTGTCTTGTTTATTTTTTTCTTCTAAATCCGATGTAATAGGCATAAAAATTTAAACAAGTTCTAAAAATGTGTGGATAAATTGGTTAGCCAGAAGACACTATTCTGTCCCATTGAATATTTCCATTTAACATCTTGATTTTTTAATTATTATTTTTTGAATAAATTAAATTTCTTTTATATCTTGTGTTACATTCCACACTGAATTTATCTTTCATTACATGCAACACATAGTTTTAACAAGACCATGATATATTATTAATATTAATATTTAAATGTGAAAGTTATTACCTATCCATTAAATAAAATGATATGAATATAAATAAACAATTTTTAAATATTAATTATAATGGTTTTATATAAGGAAAACATATTTATAGTAAAATACATAATTTTCTCTTAGGTCTTTAAATGTTTTAGAAAATATTACTTTCTAAAAAAAGTATTTTATATGTTTTTGTGAAATATAATAAATTAATTTTTTTTACAATTTTAGAAAATGAATTTGATAAAATAAACATCATTTTTTAAATAATCTTTTCAAAATTAGATTAGGGTGTTTTTTTGGAATTTTTCTGAAAAATTTCATTTTTTGATGAATAGTGAAAATACTAAATTTCAATTGAAAACTACCTTTTTGTTTAAATTATTTTCAATGTTAGATTGTATTTTTACTTTGTTTTAAAGTAAAATTAGTTCAATTATATATCTATTATTCTAATTTAGTTCAATTTAATCAATTTGATATTGATTTTTTTTGTAAAAACACCTCAATCTTTTGATCATTTTTTTTTGAAAACCCTCTTTCTCGTCACATCTACATGATTAATTTTAAATTATAAATTTTCCACTTATGTGAATTGAATTTTAATAAACTTGTTACATATTTTGAATCATCATAATTTATATTTTCTAATAATTTAAACCTAATTTTTGACCACAATGAATAGTGAACATAGTAAAAATTCACTACTAGAAATTGAGGGTATAACCACACTCATATAGAAAAGATTAAAAAAAACATGGATATAGGTTAAGATATGGACATGGGTCATAAAATACCCATGTAATTTCCCCCTTTCTCCTTATTCACTCAAGATCCCCATAACCTTTCTGCCCTACTCACTCACGACCCCCTCCCTCCCTTTCTACCCAACTCCTCCATGAGCCTCCTTACCCAGCACTACCACCTGTAATCCCTCTATTATACTCCTCCAACGTAGACAAAAACCTTTGAAAAAAAAAATCCAAAGATGATGCAGTCACTCCATATCCCCACCACTGTTTCTCTAAGGCAGCATCCCCACATCCTCATCAGGCACGCCTCCTACGTGGCCACCCCGCCTCCCCGCATTCCTCCTCCTCCAATATGACTCCGACATGTCTTCGAATCTGTCTCCGCATCCACCTATTCCTTCGGGATACCCTCCTCCATGACTCACAATATAATGTATCTTCAGTCTACCCATATTTTATGCACTCCTCCACATCTCACCAGTTCTGCCTTAGGGATGTTAAAATAATTTATTTTTTTTATTTCTTCAAATATCTATTTGATTTATGCTATAGGGTTTTGATTGAATCTGATTTTTTCCATTACACAGCCACATAATCATGTTGAATTTGGAAACATATAGACCAATATGGCTCAATTTCCTCACATTCTCTCTAATTTCTGCCACCGAGAAGGGTTTCATTGATTTCAGATCCTTACTTTGGGTAAGATCTATTTGTTTCCATTTCTTGTCTTTTTAATTGTCATATTTGTCTTGGATAGGGTTTAGTTGTTCTAGATTATCGCATTTTATTCTTTAAGAACAGTCAATAAGTTCCATAATAAGTCTCCACTAGACTACATAGATCTGATAATCTTCCTAATTTCAAAAAAAAAATCTCATGGATACCACAGTTATTCATTTTCGAGGACATCAAAATTCGAGATATTTAATAGAAGTAGCATCAATAAATTACCTATAATTATTTTTTCTCAAAAATTAAACACTCAAAACCACCAGGTTGGTGTATTAATATTTATCATCTCACTATCACCCCATTTACCTTGATTTATCCTTATAAACTCATCCAGATCGTGTGGAATAATATTTACTAATTAAAATTTATAAATTATATTAAAATAATTGTGTGATATTCAATATTTAAAACTCTATAATTATCATGTAATGATCCTAAAAAAACTAGACGACCTTTAATCTTGAATTATCATTCAAATAGTTTAATGATATCTTTATTAAATATCATTCAAGATATTATCTTTGTATATCTATAAATTTTAGCATCTTGTTTTTTATAGATTCCAAAAGTCTTGTAACTTATTTTCCACATAGTCATGTTCTCATACACAAAACAATTATGGTTTAAACCTTCATATCATGATTCAATAACTTCAATATTATATTTCACTTAAGAACACACATGTTAATCTTATATGACCATATGAAGGATCTTTCATTCCAACTAGACACCATAGGTTCCTTTTATGTATCATTAAATTTAATACTACATAAATTATGAATCTTCATAGTTAATCTTATGTATTATTGTATTATTCTTACATATGATCTTAGTTACTATTTCATGCCTTATTTACCCAAAGGATTCTATTGTGTGTTCTTTGATTTAATCTTAAGTAACGTTGTGTTAACTTGGAGTTACTGTTATATTTCAACTCATTGCATGAGTAGTTCATACCTTTTTTTGAATATATAATTACTTCATTTTTTATTAAAATATATTATAGGTTCATTTTCAAACCCCCTATTTATATTGATTTATATTAAGTTTATTGGTCTAAAAATTGTGTGTATCAAGTACACATATAATAACTAATGAATTTAATCAACTGTTTTATAGGTTATTAATTATGGTAATATGTTACAAGTATATAAATGATAATGGATTTTTATTTTTCATGATGGATATTGATGTCAATTGAGTAAAAAAAATAATGTTACTGGTTGTGTATAAATTGATACAATATATTAATATGGTTAATTGAAGGAAATTTCATAGTGTAATCCTATTGTATAGATTCACTAACAACTTTAATAATTCCAATAATTTAAAATAAATCATAGTGGATAAATTTAGTTTCATCCCTCAAAGAGGATGAAAATCAAACTACAGTCCTTGATTACCACTTATTATGTTTTAGTGTTTTTATAATTTTGAATGAAATAAAATAGGGGGGTTTTAGTTTTTGAAATAAGGAAAAGTGAAAATACATGCAATGAAAAATGGAGGAAGTTAGATAGAGATTGTTTCTAGTCTTCCTGATACAACCATTTCCATCATGTCATTGTTCTATATTGATTTCTATAAATTAATTTTTCCTTAAAAAAAGTTTTTTAATATTAATATATCTACTATTATAGATTTCATGTGAACACATTTCTTTCTCTAGTACTTTGATCCCTTAATCATGTGTGGACAAGTCTACACACTAAAGGAGTACCTAGTTATATCTTAAGCTTGGCTACCTAAACGTCCTCCCCCAAGGCATGAAATCTCATGAAATAAATCTCGAGTAGTGTACCCTAGCTCAAATGGACACTTTCATAGACTAAACTATAAATAATCACCTATATACCCAATTATATATTAGATAGCTAAATGAGGTGGATATTTAATGTGCATATAATAGAGAAGAAATCATCATAAAATGCAATGGTTGGAAAATGTCACCAACCACCATCACACATCACTATGAAATATCAGATTAGGAAAATTAATGATAAAAAACTTAAATATATATTAATATTGAAAAATATATTTCCCCTATCTCTCAAACTAACCAGATTTAGTTATCCCTCCATGAGAATAGATTCTGAATAAATGGAGAAGAATGTGAAATTACATAATGAAAATATAGAAAATAGGAAAAATCATATATTAATTTTTGTTCAATTATTTATCTAGGAACACTTAATTTATAGCCATAGTTTATAATGTATAGCCTAAATATTCAAGGTTTTATGTGTTGGGATACTAGACACATGGGTGTGTATTCTTCATTAGAATGTTTTCACATGGATAGTAGGACTCATTATCTACAAGTTTCAGAAAGTGGAAATTAGTTCCCATGAACCTCTTCATTACACTCCCCTAAATCACCCACTACATGACCTATTTATTAATGGATTGTTTATTTTTAGCCAATTGGAATGAGTAAATATTTTATGGTACCTACAGAAATGAATGTGTGCCATAGGGCCTTTATCTTTATTAGTAACCATGGGTTCTCAGCATGATTCTCCATTATAAATGTTTTCATGAATCCTATGATGGAATATTTATAGTGGAATAATTAGCCTTAGTATGTATCTTATGTCAACATCATTATAGATAATTTATTTGAGAATTTTTTCTATGTTGGAACTACATAGAAGTATTTTCCAGTGGATTTAGTATGTGTTTCCTACCTAAGAAGAGTTTGTTCAAGGGTGTTTTAGTGTCATTGAATCCAGATCATAGGTATATACCACACTATTATAATGGTAACCACATAGGTAACAATAAGAGAGTCTTCCCACACTTTAGAACTCTAAAAATTTATTTATGTGATGTTTTGTCGTATTCTTTTTCCTCTCTTACTTTCACAACAACATGAACTTTTTTCCTCTACCTTTGTATGTAAACAGTTAACCACACAAAACCTTATTACACTTCATCGAATCAAGACTAAGTGTTGTATAACTATATAGAAAGAATTTTTACATATATTACATAAATTTTACTTTATAAGCCCTAAATTATTCCCTCATCTTTTTTTGAGTGCAAAGAAAATTGAATTGGATCTCCCTTCTCTTTAGATGCATCAAAAAATACTTATTTCAGAATCTATCAGTGTTGGGCCGTCTTTTATATCAATATAAATATTCAATTATTCTATTTTCCTACTATAGTATCTAGTCTCTTACTCTTTTCTTCAAAAAACATATTTTTTTGATAATTCTATGTTAGTGACTTTTTATATTTCTTTACAAGATGATAAAACAAATTTTATTACTCTATGATCTTAAATTTTGTTACTCTGTGATATTATACCTTTATAGTGGAGTAGCATTTCTACTCCTAATAGAAGGGAGAACACCACACTCAGATATTTCCTTCCTATTAATGTTAACAATAATTCAACTTGTAATATAAAACAAGGAAGTGGTCTATATGAAATCCTACATGGATTCCAAATTAATATATGGGATAAAGAATTGAAGTTCCATAAGAAATGTTTTGAAACACATGATCAGACCATGAGAGAAATTAGGAAACCTAAAATTTTATTTGTAATTCATTTACCTTTTAATTGTAAAACACTTATACTTTTGGGGGATTTTAAATAAATTTGACTTACATTTCTTAGTGGGAATATAAATGACATAAATTTTGGTACAATGATTTCTTTCAATGTTTGAGGGTGTTAATATAAAAACCATATCCAAAATACTTGGTATCATTTCACAATGATTTTCAATGATTTGAATAAAACCTATGATGTATACGTGAAAGTGGTAGATTATTGTAACTATGCACTAAAGTATACGACATTATGTAGTAAAAGAAATCATGTTGTGGTTTGTGTTATCTGGTGATTCATGATACCACTCTGTGGTATATTTATTGAATGGAATTGGATATAATTTGAATAAGAAATCTTTATTAATGATCATGTTATTTATTATTGGGATGTAAAAATCAATCTAAGCATTCTTTGTTCATTGTTGGAATTGGAGTCATGTATCATTTATCATGTACAGTTGACACACCAATCACAGATATATAAGAAGTGGTTATATGTCAATTATTTTCCCATTATTTCTTTATAGGTGGTCTCTTGTGATGAGGACAATTCTATACACCCCAATTAAATCCCATGAGTTCAACATCAGATTTGGGTAAGGATTAACCTATTTTTTTCTTCCCCATATTAATTAGGGATTTTGTGACTTTTGTTTTTTCTATATTTTTGTATCATGTTTTGGATCTGATTGAGGTGGATTCAAGACGCTTGTTGAAGGAAAGTTATATATGTATCAATAGGTAGGCATATACATATATATGTTCCCCCTTTATATACATTCACTCATGGAAGTATGAATATATATATCAGTACTATGTGTTCTTATATATAGATTTGAAAAATGAATACATGTGTAAGAGTAAATGGGTACATGCAAGTATAAAAATATATTTAAGGACCCACATGTACATATTTGGCCATGAGAATATGTACATAGGGGCTAGGTTTCCTTATATATATATCCGAAGGAGCATATGCGTGAAAGAAAAAAAAAAGAAGATTTGACTTGTCATTGTCAAAAGCAACACTCCTTGAGGTTGGGATAGGTTCCCTAGTCCCAACCCTTTAATTTAAATTCCATAATTTCTTGATCATTTTAAAAACTTTTTTCATTATTATATAATGTGTATATTCTATGAAAATTTGTTTTGGATATTTGAAATGACATTTTCACCTATTTTACTTGATTCCCCTAAGACTTTAACATATACTAGTAGAAAATTTCATCCAAAAAATAGTATAAAATGAAATCTTCTTCACTTTAGAGACGACAATATCCTCATTTTGAGAAAACATGAACCGAAAATTCTCATAAAAAAAATCTTTGTTTTATTTTCATCAAACAGAAAAACCGGCCTTGAAAACTCGACCCTTTATTCAGTAAAATCACTATGAAATTAAACTAGATAAATCTGACTACCATACTAGGAAGAATTAACTATTTAGTACCAAAGTAATTAGTTTTCTTTAAACTAATTGAATCACCTTCATCAATTATCTTTTATTTAACAATACTCGGTTGAAGGTTCAATGTTAAAGTGATCGAGGAATACAGTTAAAAGGGTTTATAATTGAGTGAGAAATAAAATGAACTATGGTGTTTCTTCACCATCTATCCACTAATTTCATGAAATTGAATATCCTTCTAGAATAAATAATATCATCTTGATGTAGTGAGATTACTGATTGATGAGCTATCAATTTATCCTACTTATAGAATAAATAATACCACCTTTTAAATGAATTCTGTTGTTTGGATTCTGGTATATAGGACAATTTTTTATTCCTACTGGTCATTCATTTGATGGTCCCAAAATTCAATCTAATATGATGTTTTTTGTGAAAAAAACTATTTTTTATAATAATATGGTTTGTTACATGATATATAATTGTACCCAACACTACTAGAAAAATACTCTATTTCCATAGTATATTAAAACCATGGAAATAGGTTATATGCATCCACAATTTACTTTTACATTGAGGCAACACCTATCCTATAGATTGAGCCCTCCCACACCTATCTTGTACCAATCAATCCATCCCCTATACCCTCCCAGTCAATCCCTCTAGATCGAGACCTACTATATCCCCTCCCCCTGAAGATTCTCACCGGATTCTCCTGGCCAGAACATCCCATCCTCCGATGTTCTTCAGACTACCCTCCTCCTCTGATGTAGCCAACTTACCTCCCCACTGGAATGACTCCAATGTGGCCTCCCCACTTCCCTACAGACGTGACCTCTCCACCTCCCCATGATCCTCCTCCTCTGATGCGGCTTTGACACAGTCACCCCACTTTCCCCAGGCATATTACTCTCCTCAATCATGATTATGATCTCCCCTTTTAAGTAGGGTTTCAAAGGGGGTGAGTTCCATCAAAAGAAGGTTTGTGTTGGACTCATCATGTTTTAATCATGTTTTAATGATCAAAAATCCTTTTAAACATGTTTTATATATCCCAAATCATGTGTAGAGATGGTTGGTTTCCCTATGATTTAAGGATTACAACTCATGGTATATACTTTAACAAGATCCTGATTCAGAATCTTATAAATCATGTTTTAATATTGTAAAATATATTTGATCTTTTTATATAATGTTTTATTTTATCAATGCTTAAGTATAATTAATTATGTGAATATCAGTTGCTAAGAAAGTTTTATAGATATTTGGATAAGTCTAAGAAAACATAAGTCCACCACCGGTTCTGGATTTTGGCAATGTCCTAACACCATGACTTGACATCATAATCCCGACACCGTAAGCCAGACACTGTGACCCTGACACCGTAATCCAAACATCATGAACCTAACACCATTATCCAAACACCGTGACCCTAAAACATTAATCCTGACACTGTAATCAAGACACTGTGACCCTGACAACATAATCTAGACACCGTAATCCTAACACCGTGACTCATTCACAATAACCAGTTTTTGATTTCATAAAGTCTGTGACTTCAGTTCCTTACTACCATTACCAAGGTTCCATTCAAAGTTTTGACAAAGAACTAGACACTATTACCTGAGACACCATGATCCTGACACCACATCTATGCTATCAGATCATGATCTTAATACAATTGTGGCATCGTTACTATCTCACCACTCAAAGGAAAATGAGAAGACACCATTTCCCAGTGACATTGTTTCCAAGTGATACCATTTCAAGACAAAATGTGACACTGTTCATTAATCTATTTTTCATTTTCAATTTAATTCATAACTCTCATATTCGAGATATTTAATGGAAATTACATTATTAATGTTTATTTTTAGACATTTAACCTGATAGTATGAGGTACAAGGTGTAGAAATCATGCTTCCTATCGGCCCTAACATATGCACTGTGAAATAAATACAAGAACATGAGACTCAGATCATGAGACGAGTGAACATTTTAAAAGATAATCATGCATGCAAAAATTCACTACTGAAGAACCCAAGAAGCACTATCGATCCCAAAAAGTCTAAAATACCGTACATCAGAGCCTCAAACATCTTCATAGTACCAACTCAAGAAGAACACACGCTACATAGCTTACTTCATCGAACTGGAAACCAGAGAACCAGACTCGTGATATTATGTTTTTAAAAAACGAACATGATATTTGAATTTGATTCATCCTACAAGTCTAGATATGTATAGAGAAACACTCAAATCATTTCTAAATTTTTTCTCATCATATTTGCTCTGTTGTGTAGTGTTTTAAGATTTCAAGTAGTGTGTGTGCCTATATTAAAACACACACTATCTTCTGTATTAAACTGAAGGATACAAGATATACTTCCTCTCCTATCTTCTAAAATATGTTTAGTCCCACTAATAAGTGTAGAAGAGGTCATTGTGTGACCTAGTAGTTTATTCCCGTAAAGAATAGTGTAAGAGGTCGTGTGACCTGGAAAGTTCTGTGTACTATTGTTTACCCTGATCGAGGGTGTGGATTAAATTTTTAATATAAACTTCTTTATGTAAGTTGATTAATAAGTGGAGTGGATTAGGTCTCATCTTGATACTAAACCATATGTTTTAACCACTATTTCTTTTAATTTGGGTTTTCTCTTCTTTACTTTATATTTCATAAAACTAGATTTTACTTTGATAGTTAGTCTTAGATAGAAGTTATAATACTTTTTCCCTATTAGAGTAGCTTCAAAATTTGTATCAATAACTCACAAAGATATTATTGAGAAATAATCAATCTTTTGGGAAGTTATTTGAATAGTCAAACTATTATAACTGTATTACCTTGATTAACTGACCTGTATTCATTTTTTTGGAGAATATTTTTAAGTGAAATTTTTAACAAATTTTTTATAGATAATAAATTCACCCCCCTCTTGAGTAATCTACTCCAACCAAAATTTGGTATCAAATGAGTTTATTATTGTTAAGGATCTATTTTGAAATTGTTTCAACTATGATTTTAGTTGTACTTTAAAGATCCATTTCTTTATTTGTTCTAAATTTTTATCTATTTAAAAGTATTTCTTTAATATGGATAATAAACTAGAAGGTGATGCTACAAATAGATCTCCATTTTTCAATGGAACTAATTATGCCCAATGGATAATTAAAATAAAAATGCATTTAGAAAGTATGGGTTTTAAAATTTGGTATTCAATTATAGATAGGTATATCATTCATGATACTAATAGAAATACTTGGGATGAACCCACTAAGACTACTTATAACAATAATTCCAAATCTATGAATTCATTATACTTCTCTTTAAGATATGAGGAATTTAACAAATTTTCTACATGTAAAACATCCCATGAAATTTGAGATACTTTGTCTATTTCACATGAAGGAACTTATAGTTTTAAGGAAATGAAACATAACACATATACTATTAAATATGATAATTTTAAGATGAATCCTGATGAGCCTATTTTTGACATGTATCTCAGGTTCAATGAAATAGTAAACCCTATGATCTCTCTGGGAAGAGATGTTACTACCAAAGATCAAATTATAAGGATTCTCAGATGCATACTTGATAGATGGGTAGGAAATTATGTCTCTATTAGTGAGTCATGTGACATCATCAAATTACCTATCAAAGAATTCATTGAGAAACTAATGATGTTCAAAGAAGAGTTAAAAGTCAACAAGGAAGAGGAGGATAAACCCAAAAGAAAATCTATGGAATTTAAGACCACTATATATAAACAAAATGAAAATGAAAAACTAAAAGCCTATGTAGAAAGTTGCAATAGTGAACAATCATCACCTGATATTGATGAGAAGATGACTCAATTAGCCAGAAGGTCTACGAAATTTTACAAAAGGAAGAATTTTTTTTCAAAAATCCTAACTTCAAGTAAGATATGATAAAAAGGCAAGATAGAAGAAGGATTGGAAAATAAATGAAAAGTATGATGAGAAATTATGTCATGAATGTAAGCAAAAGGGACATGTAAAGGCTCACTGTCCCAAGATCAAGTACAAAAAGAAATATTAGGACAATGGTAGAAATTATAAAAAGGAAATGAAAGAAACTTAGAGTGCTTCTGAGGACAACTCAAGCGACTCAGAGTCTTAACATGATGAAAAGGCTAAAAAATACAATGTGTGTTTTATAAAAAATATATCTGAGGTAATCTTAGGATCTCCTATACAAAATTCCTATTTTTCTGGAGATAAAATCGATTCTGAAAATATTTTTATAGAATAAATTTTTGAGTATTTAAATATGCTTGAAGAGACATGTAATGAAATAAAAGATAAATAAAATTCTTTAAAAAGACAATATGCTCTTACCTAAATATTTAAATTTTAACTTGTTGTAGAAAGAGAGAAAAATGTTCAATTACTCAAAGAAAATAATGAATTAAAGCTATCTAATGAGAAATTTAAAAAGGAACTTGAAAGGTTTAGTAATGGTAAAGATATCTTAGTACAAATTCTCAGAAACAAAATTACCCCTAAATACACTACTAGTATTTGATATCAACCTGGTAAAAGAAATTTTGGAAAAACCAATTTTGTTTAAAAATCTAGAACATAGAGATTTATTCCTAGTTCAGGAAAATATTCTTCTAGTTCAAACTATGATATATCCTCTACTGTTTTGAGTTTTTCTAGACAAAATAAAGTTTATTTATCAAATACTTTACATAATTCTTATATGAAGCCTATGAGGAATATGTGGGTTCCTAAATCACTATTTACTAATATTACTGGACCCAAAAAATATGGGTACTAATGTCTATTTTTATTTGAATATTTTGTAGGAAAATTGTTTGAAGAGCTCTTGTAAAAGATTATGGTACTTGGACAGTGGGTGTTCAAGACAAATGACAGGAGACTATTCATATTTCAAGAAACTAATAATGATTGATGGTGGACATGTAATTTTTTGTGACAATTCCAAAGGAAAAATCATTGTCCTAGGCCAAATCGGTAACTCTAACACAGTTTTAATTTATTAAGTACTTTTTGTTGATGGACTGAAATATAATCTTCTTAGTATTTCACTACTATGTGATGATGAATTTCATGTTAAATTTTAAAACGATGCTTTTAATGTTTTTTAATTCCAAAAATGAATTAGTATTTGTTTCATTAATAAATGAAAATGTATATTCTATTAACTTATATTCTTTAGTTTCTCAAAATGATTGATGTTTAAGAATATTCCACAAAGAGTCTTGGATTTGGCATAGAAGACTAGGAAACTACAATATTCACTCCTTTATAAAGATAACTAGAAAAGGTTTAGTTAAAAACCTACCCAAACGTGAGTTCCCAAATAATAAAGTGTGTAATCCTTGTCAAGAGGGAAAACAACAAAAAATTTCCTTCAAACCAAAGAAAGACGTATCAACTTCTAAACCTCTTGATTTGGTTCACATAGTTTTTTTTGGATTATCTAGAGTTTCTTGTTTAAATGGGAAGCATTATGTTTATGTTCTTGTAGATGACTTTTCTAGGTATACTTGGACGTTCTTATTATCTCACAAAAGTGAAGCCTTCTCTCATTTCACCAAGTATTCTAGAACTGTAAAAAATATTAGTGGACTTAGAATTAAATATCTAAGAAGTAACCATGGCCTTGAGTTTGAAAATCAAGAGTTTGAATCCTTTTTCTCACAAAATGGCTATAGTCGTAATTTCTCTTCCACTAGAACACCTAAAAAAATGGACTTGTAAAAAGAATAAATATGACCTTGAAAGAAATTTCTAGAACCATTCTTAGTGACTTTGACTTACCTATTTATTTTTGGGATGAATCTGTAAATACATCATGCTATATTATTAATAAAGTGTTGATTAGACCTATTCTTAAAAGAACTCCATATGAGTTTTGGAACAATTGAAAACCCAAAGTGAACTACTTCAGATTCTTTGGTTGCAAAGTCTATATCCTTAATACCAAGGAAAATCTTAAAAAAATTTCATAAAAGAGTGATGAAGGAATATTTCTTGGATTTTTAATCTCTAGTAAATCCTATAGAGTTTTTAACAAAATAACTAAATGTGTTGAGGAATCTTTCCATGTCAATTTTGATGAGACAGATCCACATAATCCTAAGACCTCTCTAGAGAATATTAAGGATGATATGTAAAATCTTGAAATCAATGCTAAATATTATAACCATCTTATGAAGGAATCTATTAAAACTTCTAGTTCTGGAAATTCTCTATATTCAAGGAATAATGAACCGAAACCTATTGAAGAGATTGAAATCACTAGCCCCTATTTTTCTAGAGTTTTTATAACTATTAAGAACCATCCTTTTGATGATGTTGTTGGAGATTTAGATAAAGGAACACAAAATAGAAATTCTCTTAGAAATTAGGTCAAACATCAAGATTTCTTGTCACTACTAGAACCTAAAAACATCAATTATGTTATCAATGATGAATTTTGGGTGATGAATATGTGAGACGAACTTAATCAGTTTGAAAGGAACCAAGTTTGGAAAACATTTGATAGACCCAAATATATTTTTACCATTGGCACTAAGTGGATGTTTAGAAATAAAGTAGATGAAGCTAGTAGCATAGTTAGAAACAAATATAGATTAGCTACACAAGGCTATAGTCAAGAAGAAGGAATTGATTATGAGGAGACCTTTTCACCATTATATAGACTTGTAGCCATTATAATCTTTCTTTCATATGCAGCACATCTAAACTTCCAACTATATCAAATGGATGTCAAGAGTGCATTCCAAAATGGGTATATAGCTGAGGATTTTTTTTTGTTCAACAACCCCATGGTTTCATAAATCCTCACTTCCTAAATCATGTTTTTAAATTATCAAAATATTTGTATGGTTTAAATAAAGTTCCAAGAGCTTGGCATGATAGATTACGTACTTTTCTTATTTCAAAAGTTTTTACAAATGGTATAGCTGATCCTACTCTTTTTACAAAACGATTTTCCAATGATGTTTTAGTAGTTCAAATTTATGTAGATGATATTATTTTTGGATCTTCAAAAAATTATTTATATATTGAGTTTTATAAAATAATGAAAAATGAATTTGAAATGAGTTTAATGGGTGAACTAAAATTCATTCTTGGATTTAAAATATTTCAAAATAAAGGTGATATTATTTTAAATCAAAGAAAATATAATAACGATTTTATCGAACATTTTGTCTTGGAAAAAACTAAAATTAGTGGTACTCTAATGAGTACTACTTGTAAGTTGGATATTTATGAAGATGGAAAATCTGTTGATCAAACCAATTATAGATGATTGATTTGATGGTTACTCTACCTAACTGCTTGTTGACCTAATATTATGTTTAGTGTATGTATGTGTGCTCTCCTTTCAGCAAAACCTAAAGAGTCTCATTTAAATGACGTTAAAATGATTTTCAAATACCTAAAACATACACCAAATATAGGACTGTTTTATCTTAGAGGACAATCATTTTAATTACTTAGCTATTATGATACTGATTTTGGTGGTCGTAAGTTAGATAGAAAAGGAACCTCTAAAATATGTAACATTTTAGGCAAGTCTCTAGTGTCATGTTGTAGTAAGAAACAAAACTCTGTTGCATTATCTACTTCCAAAGCTGAATACATAGCTGCTGGTTGTTGTTGTGCATAATTTTTTTGGATGAAACACACATTACTAGACTATGTATATCAATTCAAACATGTACCTATAAGTTGTGACAATACTTATGCTATTAACATTTCAAACAATCATGTTTCACACTATAAGAAAAATCATATTGATGTAATCCATCACTTTTTGAGAGATTATTATAAAAAAGGTGATATCAATTTGGAACTGAACATCAACTTGCTAATATATTCACTAAAACATTAAATTTTGAAAATATAAATTACATAATACATGAATTAGGAATGATAAATCTTATGTGAAAAGTTTATGGTCTTAAAGATACTGTCTCACACTTACTGTTTCATAGTTTATGGTTTCATGATTCGCAATTCCATAAGTAATTGCCTTGAAATTACTGTCTCACTTTCAGAGTTTCAGAAGTTACTGGCTTGAATTTACTGTCTCATGTTTACTATCTCACAGTTACTATCTCATGGTTACTGTCTTATACTTACTATCTCAATGAAATGTTCACACCGTTTGAAGTCACACCATAATGATGACACAATGAAAATATGTTCTAGTATCATTGTAATGAATCAGTTTTCATTTTTTTAATATTATTTCCTATATTGTTGTGTTGATTATTTTATTATTTTTATGCCACTTTTTTGAATTTTCGATGCTTGAAATCCCTAAATGATATAAACCAATTATCTTTGACTCTTTTCTTCACTCGGTCTCTCTACTCTCGAAACTGAAACCCCTCTCTTTCAAACTGTCAGTCCTCTTTTAGCCTTTCATCTCTCTTGAACCCATGTTGATTTCCTAGAATGAATCACCCATCTTCATCAAATCCTGAGAAGTGAAAATATTAGAATAAAGTGAAAAGGTCACCAAATGTAATGCATGAGGGATTTTTGAATCCCAATATTGATGATAGAACAGTAGTACCTGAAAAGGAAGTCTGTCCGAAGTGGTTTTGTGACAAGAAAGTCACTAGTTTTGAAAGTACTGGAAGATCAGGGATGGTAGAGATAGTTCAAAAAAGATAAAAGTATGATTTATCCAAAACTCGTTTCTCAGTTTTATTAGTATGTTCAATTTTCATTAAATACTGAAGATAAATTTGTTGTAAGAAGCTGTATTAATGGTCAAAGGTGTAATTTTTTCCTTGAGGTTGTGCATTGGATACCTAGGGACACCTCATGAATGAATATTTGAGGATTACCAAAGAGGTCCTCCTCCTCCTAGTGACATTTTTATCTTAGAAGATTCCTTAGGATGTTTGACTGGAAATAAGAATAAAAGAAGGGAAATTACTGCTGAGTTGGTTGGTGAGACAATGTTTCTATTTAAGTTTATCTTGAATATTATTTTTCCAAGGAAAGGGGATTTTTCTACTCTTAAGTATCAAAATGTGTTCTTAATACATCTTATGAAAAACTAGCACAAGATTAATCTATGTAAGTACATTATACTTCACATGTGTGAAATGATCAAGAAAACTTCGAAGTCTACCACTTTTTTCTATTCAAGATTAATCTCTGCAATTCTTTGTGCTAAAGGAGTAGTTATCCTGAATTAAGAAGTCATTGATGATTATGAGTTCTGTATCTTAAAGGATTCAATCATAAGGATAAAAATAAGCTGGAATACTTAGAAAAATTCTTGGTTAGAGAATAATGAAAGGTTTTATGAAAATAATAATCCAATTGATAATCCTTCAAGACCTAGGAACAAATCTAATCTTGGGTTGGAACCAAATGAATTAGTTGATTATTCAGATGAAGAAGTAAGAGATACAATTGTTGCACCCAAGGAAGGAACTATCTTGGACAAAGAAGATAGTGGTCTGCCTGTTCCAAAAAATGTATTTGAAAAAGGATATACCTATTAATAAAAGAATTATTGATTCAATGAAAGAACCTACTTTTTCAAAAGAACCTACTGCTAGTGTACAAGAAAAAGTTGTTCCTGAGGAGAATTTAGAAGAAGAACATTCTATTTAGGAAGAACTGAATATTGGGGAACAATTAAAAGAACAAGATGATCCTAAAATTATCCGATCTGCTGAGGAAAGAATGGAACATTCCTTTTAATTGGCTTGAAAGGAAATGGGTGAGCCTATTAAAGATGAAAATTTAGAAATATTTCTAGGTACTAAATATCTTAGTCCCATAAGATATGCACCTATTGAGGGGGAGCATAAACTAAGTCTAGAAAGTGTTCAAGTTGCCAATACTGTTGATCAAAGCACCGTGGATACCTGGTATAATTTTCCTAGATACTTTGATGTGGAAAATACCTAGGAGGACTCGGTTAAAGGCATATATATTTCCACTGTGTTTCAATTGAAACCAATTTCTTCTCTAGAACTAATATCTTCTAAAGAGCATGAACCTGTCTCAACTCTTGTTCCTAAAACTATGCAAGAACCTTCTGTTTCTGTGAGTCACAGTGATATGAAGACTTTGGGAGATACTTTGTTAGCTATATTTGAAAAGATCACGAACACACATCCTTATCCAATGAAAAATATCCGTGAAAGAGATGCTTCCTTACTGTTAGAGAAAATCTTATGAAAAACTCAACAAAAAATGCTTCACGAAATACAAGAAGTTAAGATTAAGAACAAGTGGTTGAGTGATGTGGTGAAGTCTCTTATATATATGGTTGAAGATATGAAAAATTGTTAAAACTAGACATGATCTTGCTGATCATCCTGTTGAGGATGTTAGTGATCAGATTCCATAGAATGTTTCATCTACTATTCAACCAAATTTTACTTCAATATATGAAAAAGAGGTAGAGAAAAACATCAAGATATTAAATGAAATGAGTGATCTTGTTGTTGGCCTTAACAAGATGACTGATGAGTATAAGGGATGTTTTCATAAAGTCCTAAATCATCTTAAGTCTCTCACTTCATCTGTTATAGCATCAAATGCCTCTGGACAATCATCTCAACCTATATATAGTGATCTGATCAGAACATTTGTTAAAGAAGAACTTCAGTCTATTTTAAGTGGTTTTGACAAGTAAAGTTTATCTTCTATAATCAAGAATTGTGACATTGTACTTTAATTAGTGAGTATTCACTCAAAAATTTCCAATGATTCTTAGGAATAAATTACTAAGAAAGTGGATTTCTACTTCAATAGGATTTACTCTAAGCATTATCTGACCAATATTTTCAAGTACCTTGTAGAGAATTTAAAAATTTCTCCCATCACTCAAGCCTTCAAGACTCAAGTACAAAAGCTGAAAGATATCATTCCTCTGTTGGAAAAGTTCATGGAGAACCAACATGATTTTTATAAGGCAATGTAGTATGGTGGTGAGATCATTAATGATTTCATTCAATTGTTGAAGCCTTATATTTATGTGAAAATCACTACCATTTTGGCTCTTGCAACTGCTCCTTTGTAGCCTGGCTTAACCCCTTCCTCATTCACTACTTTTGATTCTACCTCCATGTCTATTTCTCAGGCACTAAGATAGATCAGACTTGTTATCCTTGAACAATCCTTACGTCGGTCTTCAACAAAACCCACTCTAGCACGTTATGTTTTTGAAGGGATACCTCTTCCTTATCTAAAAATTGGCTCAATACATTCATAAACCTCCCCTTATACTTCTGTATCCCCTTATGATGCTACTAAACTGGGCAAAGAGAAGACTGCTAGTTATGAAGAGAAGTGAAAACTGTATTTTGATAGGGATGTTTTTCGTTTTTCCGAATGATTGTCATGAACTCTATCTTTCCATAAAATTCAATGTTCACTATTGTTGTTTAATTTCTTATTTACCTTAATTCATTATTTAAGTTCCTTTTCTTATTTATTTTTGATAATCTCAAAAGGAGGAGAGTAATTAGAATATAAATCTAGAATAATAAGTGCAAACATCTAAATCTTATGATTTTTGATCATCAATAAATGGGGATATTGTTGGACTCATAATGATTTAATCATGTTTTAAGGATCAAAAATCCTATTAACCTTGTCTAATCTATCCGAAATCATGTATAGATAAGGTTGGTTTCCTAGTGATTTAATTTTTAAAAATCATGGTATAAACTTTCACAAGATCCTGATTCAAAATCGTATAAATATTTTTTGAATATTGTAAACTATATTTGATCTTGTTCTATAATGTTTTATTATATTAATGCTTAATTCTAATTCATTTTGTGAATATTATTTCCTAAGACAGTTTGACAGATATTTGGCTAAGTCTGAGAAACCGTAAGTTTACCACTGGTTTTGGATTTTGGCAAAGTCCCTAACACCGTGACCATGAAATCATAATCCAGTCACCGTAATTCATACACCATGACCCTGGAACTGTAATCCAGACACTGTGACCCTGACAAAATAATTCAAACACCATGACCCTGACACCGTAATCCTGATACTATAATCTAGAAACTGTGACCCTGACACCATAATCTTAACACCGTTACTTAGACACCATAACTAGTTTTAGATTTCATAAATTCCGTGACACTGGTTCCTTACTACCATCACCAAGACACCATTAAAAGTTTTGAAAAAGGACTAGACACTATCACCTGATACACCTTGATCCTGAAAACACATATGTTATATCAATTCCTGATCTCAATGCAACTATGACACCATGAATGTCTCACCGCTCCAAGTAAAAGGAGAAGACACCGTTTCCCAGTGACAGTTTTTCTAAGTGATACCATTTCAAGAAAAACTATGACACCGCTCTTTAATATATATTTTTTAGTTTTCAATTTAATTTATAATGGTCATATTTTAGTTATTTAATGGAATTGAGATTATTAATGTTTCTTTGTAGAAATGTCACCTGAAAGTACAAGTTATGAGGTGTAAAAATCATTCTTTCTGTCAGCCCCAATAGATTTACCTTGAAATAAAGACAATAACATGAGACTCAGAGCATGAGACAAGCAAGCATTTTCAATGATAACTCTTGCATGAAACAATTCAAAACTAAAGAACACAAGAAGCACTCTTGATCTTAAAAAGGATGAAATAATATAGATCAAAGCCTCAGACATCTTCATAGTACCAACTCAAAGAAGAACATGAGCTACATAGCTTACTTCACCGAACTATAAACCAAAGCACCAAACTCACAATACCCTGTTTTTCATAAGAGGAATTGATATTTTCATCTCCTTCATCCTACAAGTATATAGTTTCTTAGAGAAACACTCAGAGCATTTATAATCCTTTATTATCATTTTTTCTTTATTTTGTATTGTTTTTAGCTTTCAAGAAGTATGTGTGTTTGTATTAAAACACACACTATCTACTATATTAAACTGAAGGATAAAAGATATACTTACTCTTATATCTTATGACATCTGTTTAATCCCACGAATAAGTGTGGAAGAGTTCCTTGTGTGACCTATTTGTTTATTCCCATGAACAACAGTGTAATAGGTCATGTGACCTGGATAGTCTTGTGTACTATTGTTTACCCCGATCTAGGGTGTGGATCAAGTTTATTAATATAAACTTCTCGGTGGATGGTGATCACCAATTAGAGTGTATTAGGTCTTGTCTTGAAACTAAACCACTTGTTTTATTTGCTGTTCCTTTTAATTTGGGTTTTCTCTGCTTTAATATATATTTCAAAAAATAGGATATTACTTTGATAGTTAGTCTTGGATAGATGTTATAACTCTTTTTACCTATTAGAGTAGCTTAAAAAGTTTTATAAATAACTCACATTGATAATACTCAGAATTAATCAATATTTTGAGAAGTTATTTGAACAATCATACTATTATAACTGTATTATCTTGATTAATTGGCCTGTATTAATTTTTATTAAAGAATCCTTTTATGTTAACGTTTTAACATAAATTTTTATTGATAATTAATTCACCCCCTATTGAAGAATCTACTCCGGAAAACAATTCAGATTCCATGAATATTAATTATGAGAGATGACTCCCATCAAGGGTGCACCCGATCTTTTCATGTCTACATCAATTGAGCTTTTTTTGAACTCCTCGATGATTCAGAGTCATCCAGAGTGGGGAAGCGGTGTTATATTCATTACATCCAAAATTTTCTTAGAATTGATTGAGGATCCATCTTTCTAGAAGGATTGAAAAGTGAAGGTGCATATAATAATATTTGGTTTCTCAGAAGCAGATGTTGATTTGAATTTGAAGATTAAATCTATAACACTATTTTGGTTTCTTGATTAGGTATGCTGGGATATCCTACATCAATTAAAAATTAAATGGTTCATAAACTGTAATGATACATAGTATACCTAATACCTCTTCCTTTATAATCATTTTGTGTCTTAGGGTTAGAAATATTGTTTCACACTTTTTCAACAGATTGTTTGATCTACATTTCTATATTTCTATTGTCTAGAATTTCACATATGTGTAATGTTATCAGGACCATATCATCAATGAAATACACTAGCATCTCATTTTTTTTAAAATTTTGGTCAATTTTAGTTGATTCAAGATAAATTGGTATGTGTTTGTTATGGTCAATTTGGGTTAGGTAAAGTCATTTATATTTTATTTGGCTCAATTTTATCTTGTTAAATTCTATTTAGTTCCCTTATAATTAGTTATGTTCCTTTCTATTTAGCTATTTTTGTTTAATTTGGTACGATTAAATTTTATTCTATTAAATTTGGTTCATTGTGATTTGATTTTTCTAGCTTTAGTGTTATGAAAATCCTTTAAATATAGTTTATGTATATTGGGTTTTAATCAAGTAAGATAGAGTATAGTCTTCTTAGGTCAATTTTGTAAAATTTATCCATGTTTTATTTCCTCATTTATTATTACTTTATCTTTCTTAAATTCACCCCTGTAGATTCAATCTCATAAATTTGAAGTACTAAATAAATGTCATACCCTTTTATTTTCATTTATCCTTCCTATAAATAATTGTAATTTCATAAATATATGTAATAAACCAGTTATGATTGTGGTACCTTGGGTTGTAATAAAATCTACTCCAAAACGTCCTCTTATATCTCACCGATACATGGAAATCACATCATGGAATAATTATATTGAAAATACTCAAGCCATTTTCTAGTGGGTATCCTCAGTAGATATCTCCATGATATATGTTTTATCTATGAAGCTTGTGTAAAAATAACCTTTTATATATATTATCAACCAATTTATTGTATCTTAATTGTATATGTAAGTATGATGTTTAGAGCATTTAATAATGGTAAAACATCACCTAAATTTACACTTTTCATTAAAATAACCATTCAAAAAAATTCTATAACATCTATTATATAGAATGACTTTATAATTAATACAAAGAAAAAAATTCATATATGCATCAAACCTTTACACCAGATATAAAAAATTGACTTCTACAATAGACCAACAATGTTTGTTTATTCTATGGTAAATATTTCACTGCCCACTATTCTATAAACATTTACACTAGATATAGGTTTAATGAACTATATTTCATTATATTAATTCATATTATTCATTTTCAGAATTGTATTCATTGGAAACCAAAATTTAAATACCTTTTGTAATATTCTTTTTATTATTAGACAAACATTGGATATTACCATTCAAAGAAGTTTATCATTGTGGTAATTAAACTCCACATTTCATTTTTCTTTAAATTCCACACTGTATTACACTTTTCACATTCTAATGCTGACATGATATGCTTAAGAATTTCATTTAAAGGTGGTCATGATTTTTTTACATAATTTTCATAATATTGTGATGCATTTCATGCATTTATTTCAAAAATATATTTTTTCTTCAAATATGTTAGTTTTATTATTTTTTATATTGTAAATATGTTTTTGGGTGTTTTTTTGTGTTTGTGTGTATATATATAAATGTTTTTTAGTTATTATAGAAACCCTTGATATGATTTAGGGACTTTTAGGATCAAGTTTGTATAGCCTTTGAATCATTCTATAAGTTACATTGTCAAAAAACTGAAAATTGGATTTTTGGAACCAATCACGACATGACCATAAACATTGCGATGCGACCATGTTCTTCAGGAAACATCATGGTAAATCACAACATGATATGAAAATTTATAAAAACTAGTTACCTCACAACTAATAAACTCCCATGGTAATTGGGGTGTGATCAATATCCATTTCAATATGACATATCAAACCTCAACTCCTGAGGCACATTTAATTTTCATGTCCAAGTACACCACATCATGACCACGAGTCGGTGGAATCATCTATCCTTGACACAAATACCTTTTTCTCGTAATAACTAATTTTTTATCTACGGAGCAATATGGTGTATCTAAATTACGGTGAGAACAATGTCTTCCCTATTAAATTTTATTCTATCATGACACAAAATTCTCTCCCACACCAATAAAAAAGAACTCAAATTTTCACAGCCAAACCATTGTAGAGGGGTCTTCATGTTGTGAAGGACCGACACAAGAATCTTCAAAATTTCAGAACAATATCACAGCATGACCGTATGTATTATGGCATGACATGTTCTAACTTCACCAAAGTTTAATCTTATGTTGGAATATCATGACTTGATGAATTACCTTGCGATATGATTGTCTCTTCAACACCAAAACTTCTTCAAAAATTCACCCTTTAAATCCAATCTTCTTTAAATATCTTACAAACATCCAATTGATCTTCACATATTAAAAATTATCCAATTACACTTGAGTTTGAATATGATTCATATATATACTGATTCATTAAAAACAAATCCAATAAAAAATTCCTAAATCATACCCACATGAATATCAACCAACAATCTCCCCATATGACACAAACAACTTCAAGGGAACCTTTAATATAAAATAATTTACTGGTGACCTCTTTAGAGGGTTTCTAAGGAAGTGTGAGTTTGAACAAAACACACTGAAAGAAGATGTATTGATTTTTGAAGATTGTAATTATTCAAAAAAGTTTATTTTAAAGATAATAGTTTCTAGTCTGGTTAATCAAAGCATGAGGAATGTGATCATAATGTTTAATACCTATATTTTGTTTACCCATATTAATATGCTTTTAAAGGATTTATTAGAAGATATTTTATGTTTTTGTAATTTGAATTTGATTTTATTCTCTTAAAATATAGTTCCTATATTATTTGTGAAATTTTTATATGGATTAATGTTTGTTTAGAAATTCTATGTCATTATGAATATAATGTACACTCTATTGATGAGGATGAAACTATCACGACCAAAGTATAAAGGAAAAAATAATTTGCATATCTACAGTGTAACACCGATCTGCCCCTTGTGCTATTACATGAATACCGTGCTAAAGTGGAAGGTGATTTTCCATTATTTTACTTGAATAGACACATCCACTAAGATTTGGCATTATTTTCTTTTTTTGGTAATAGTTTGTTGTATTACTTTGAGTTTTTATGTTTTTTAATATCAAATTGAGTTTATTTTCATTGAGAAATGGCTGAATTACCATTGGTGTGGCACTTTTGCTAGGTGGGGGGGGGTGGCACTGCTTCCAGGGTGTGTGGGTAGGAGTGAGAACTATTGTTGGGTGGGGGGGAGGGCAGGGGGTGGCACTACTGGTAAGGGGGGATGGGGGGAGCGCTATTGGTGGGCGGGATCACTACTGGAAAGGGGTAGGGGGTTGTGCTACTTGACATGGGGGGGGGGGGGGGTGTTTCTATATTGTTTTGGAAATTTAATAGCTATGCAAGGTTATAAACCATACCTATAGGGACTGTGTTTTTTAAGAAACTTAAGATGTTTCCACAATTTGTAATTGTGGCTATAGCCTTATATCCATAGTTGGAAATGTGGAAATAGTTTTTTCCCAATGGAAATTTCACTAGGAGTCACTATCATTGAAACCATGGATATAAACTTTAGACACTATTTTAGGGTCTATATCCATGGTTTTATGCCATGGCTATAACCTATTTTTCTAGTAGTGATTATTTACTATGGTTAAGGTAAATATGAGTTTGCCGAAGGTTAAACTAAGAAGACAATGGTCAGAATAAAAAATAATTTTCTTAAATATATTTTATTACCATATTTTGACTTTATCATTTATAAATATCAATAATGGCCCATTTTTTATCCTCGTGGCATGTGAAAAATGTGGGTAACCCTTTTTATTTCAAAAAATTACAAGTGCGTCACTTACCTCACATATAAAAGTCCACCCCTATCCTATCTTCTTCACACCTTAAAACCATTTCGGTATGGCCAATATGTACCCAAATCACTTCTTATAATCTCTCTTCTCTTCCTATAAGCCTTATTTTGGGCATAAATAAAACTTATGTGGGATTTTGGTGCAAACCTAAGAGGTTACACGAAGAAGAGGTAACATTCTTCATCAAGTGTTTTTATTTTATTTCTTCCTCAAATTCATTAAATTATTATTAAACCAGGATGATAAAATAAAATGAGTATATTATATATAAATATATATTTTTATGTTAAGGTAATGACCTATAACAATCCCCTCTTCCATAAAATGTGATACAAAATTATCGTTAATCTGTACAGTAGACTACCGCCTCACAAACCGATGGCATTAATTTTTACATTACCACCTATGAAAGTTGGTTATAATGATGGATTAAATATTTATATATGAAATTTATGATATTATTATACTTCCATAATCATAATTTCACATGTTTCATTTTTAATTTCCATTTTCTGGGAATTCGATAACGTCGTTCGTGTGTATGGCGGACTAACGCCTCACGAAGGAATGCGATTCATTGACTCTTTACATGGGAGGAAATCAGGATGGTTTTAATGAACATATGTTTTATATATGACATAAAAATTAATCTATAATTTTAATATATTATTTACCTTTAATTATTTCTATCTTTTGGGAAATTGGAATCAATGTTTATGCGTACATACGTCCTACCGTCTCTATGAATGGTGTATTTCATTTTCTTTATCTAAAATAAATGGATCATTATAAATAAATACATACTAAATATATATTATATTTATATCATGGTTAAAATTATGTATTTTATTTAAGCATTATCAATTTAATATTACTGAAAACAAAAAACAAAAAACATATATGAAAAACAAAGTGGTTATTACCAAAAATGTGACTTTAACATGGAATTGTTATTATACAAGAAATAAAAGGTCATAAGTAAATCATATATGGAATTATATATACAATTATGATTAGTTAATATATTTATAATAATATTATATTTATTATACATGATATTTTAATTTTTTTCAATGAATTTGAGATGCAAGGTAATAGATTTTTGTCTCAATTTGCCTTCTTTGAGACATATGTTATGTTATGCATCTATTTTCCTTTATGATATGTATATACATACCATATTATATGAAATATTATGAATTTATTTATCCTCATGGTATTTTATATTTAATTTAATGATTCACCTTCATGGTTCTTATGTTTCAATGTTTCTAATATGGTAAATATTTTATGTTACAATCTCATCATTTATCAAGATTGTATATAGTTATGTTTACGATGATAAAGTATTATGATCTATCTCTCAAGAAACTATTGAATTTTATTCTCCTATGGTAATTCATGATATTAATAGTTCCATTTTTCATATTTTATACATAAAATAATTAATCAAATGTTTTTAATAAAACATGACTTTATTTTTCTCTTCGGTTGAAAATTTGTTTTCTTCCAAAACCATCTTTTCTAAAAAAAATCAATTTCTTTTATTATTCTCCATTTATTTTTATAATAACTTTTTACCAAAATATTTTTAAAGTAATCTTCATGTGGTTTTACAAACAATTCCCATTTGAATTTTAATGAAAATATGGAAGGAATCTTTGTTTTAATGTGTTTGACATGAATGAAACTTTCCATCATCATGAACATTATTTTATTTGAAGATTAATTTCTAAATTATCATAGTTATTTTTAAATAAAACTTTTTTAAAAGTGTTTTATGTTTTAAAAATTTCTTTTCAAAGAGGAAATGATATTTTTCTCAAGAATTGTTTAATTTTATTTTTAAAGATTCCTTTATAAGTTTTCAAGTTTATTTTCTAATAAAGGTATTTCAAAAATATTTTATAAAGAGTAGTTTTAAAAATTGATTTTCAATGAAAGGTTATTTTCATCAAGAAAAATTCTATGTAATTTTTCATTAAAACTCATTCTTCTTTTAAAATGACTTCCATTGAGGTTACTTATTCATTGCCAGGGATATTATCTAAGGATACCATTATTATTATTTCTATGAATGATTTATTTTTATTATGATGTGATGTTTATAAATCCCATTTATATTCCACAAGTTATATCATGATATAACTCCTATTAAACCCACTTATTTTCAGGTTTTATGTTATAATGAAATGATTAAATGATTATGAAATATCTCTATTTTCCATAGGTTATAATATGATTATTTTTTTATAAAAATTCATTTCATGGGTTACGATATGATTTATGATCTCATGGAACACATAAATATGGTTTTAATTATGAGATGAGAGAGACCTATATCTATCTCTAATGAATTGAGTAAATAATTATATCTCAAGAGATAGATAGTATTGGAACAGGGAGTGAACCCATTTTAGTAAGATACTACTCTACCATGATGGTCTTGGGAGTGATCCTTGAGTACTATGGTGGTTTGGAGAGTGAACCCATTCCACTATGATAATACTATAAATGATCCTTGAATACTATGGAAATAATTTTTTATAATTATTTGTATTCCATAAACCCATGACCTATGCCAATGTTATGCTCTTGTGGCTCATGTTATTTTATTATCTTATGATTCATGTATTATGAACTTAAAATATTTATGACGCAACTCAATATTATGATCTTTGATATACATGGTATGATTTTCAAATGTTATGCTCATATTCTCATACCCATATGTTCATGTTATGCTTACATATCTCCCTTTTCTACCCTTACTGATAATCCAAACTCACCCTTTATTACATTTCCTTTACCTAGGTTCTAAAAAAGTGTATTATGTATGATATTTATAGGAAGGGTGATATATATGAATGACTAAGTGGGAGATGATGTAGTTAACCTATGAAATAGTAGTTTATTTTTCCATGTTTCCAAAGACACTACACCTTTATGATTATCAGGAATTTTTTTGTGTAATGTAATAAATGCTCATAAAAAATAATGTAATATCTATGTATGTCAAGCATGGGTCACTATAGTCTATATTTGATGATTGGTTTAGTTAAACTTTGGAAACTATGATAAAAAAATTTAGTGAGATCCCTAAGGATATATCTCTAAGGATAAGTCTAAGAATGAGTCAAAGTATAATAAAATCTATGGGAATTTTGGTAAAGGATAGAGAAATTAGTTTATAAGAAACTACATCAATTTAAAGATACTACAAGTGGATGAAACTATAGAATAGAGGCATATTGGGGTAATCACTCCAAAAAGAGTTCTTTGAGCTGGACCTGATCATCACTAGGTGTGCCACAATGGGCCTTTCTACACACCAGATTTGAAACTCATAAGGGATATGATTTAGAAATCCATAAAATCATTATGAACCCTCATAATGGATTTAAATAAGTGATTAATATGGATAGTCTAGGATAAACCTAATTATTCATAGATTATAAATTAGGTTTCATCATTTAGACATCCTATATGTGATTTTTCATGATTATGTGGTTCCCTACTATCATTATTGTTACTTAAACTATGATTTTTGGTTTTAGTAAATGGTTGGAACTAGAAGGAACCTTGTTAATGTTGATTATGATAGATAATGAAATCATTTTACTCATGAGCTACCAAACGTTATGGGAGATGGAATGAAAAATATCATTGCTATGATCACATAAATTTCTCAAGATATAAATCATACTATAATTACAAATGAACAATAGAGGGAAAACAATTCTATAGAGTCCTTCATATGTTAAGGTGTACCATCTTTCAGTGGGACTTTTGATCCACTAGTTACTGAGAAATGGATTAGTATTAATGAAAATATATATTTCATTATCCAGTGTTCAAAACATGAAAAATTCATTTTTGTTGTCTACTACTTAAAATGTGAGGTGGATAAATAGTGTAATATTATCAATAATATGAAGAAATAGAATGAAATCGACTCAATGGATAGTTCAAAAGCTTATTTTTCAATAAGTAATTTTCTAATATTATTCTCATAATGATGGATAAGGAGTTACTTAATCTAAATCAAAATTATGATGAATATATTGGCACCTAAGAGGAATATTTTATAAGACTTTCTTGGTATGATAATAATATTATCATCCAACCTAAAAATAAGGTTGATTGATTCTTTAGTGGCTTAAAACCAAGTCTCCAAAGGGTGTTAGCCACAAGAGTTTTTAGTACCTATGAAGAGATTGTTCAATGTGATATTAAGGTGGAAATGGAGTTTGGAGATATGTATCAATCTAATGGTTTTTTAATATAAGATAAAAGTGGAATTGAAAGGAAAATAGAAGAGCCATAGAGTGAAGAAGATGAGATTTCATTTATGCTAAAAGTGTGGGATTAATCATAGAGGGAATTTTCTTAAGGGGACTATTAAATGATTTAAGTGTCGAAGGGATGGTCACCGAGCAATTTATTTCCTAAGTTATGGGATGAAATTAGCTACTTATGTGAATATAGAGAAAGATGAATAGAATGTACCACTCGTACTCCATTATTTCAAATGCAAGGAGTATGTGAACTATAATAACAAGTTTCCAAATCTAAAGGTTAATGATGATGATTAACGTCAAAAAACTCTTAAGCTTAGAGAAAAAGGGTAATATCATGTGATCATTATCTCTAATGAGGGGATTGATAATAACATGGTGAAAGGTACACTTAACTTACACTCTGGAATTTATAATGTCTTATTTGATTATAGATTTATCCATTATTTCATATCTAAATAATTTTATATGGGTTTTATGATTCCACCCAAACTATTAGATGTATAATTATAAGTAAAATCCCCTAATGATACGATGATCAAATCTCAATTGTATGATTCCTAACCAATTGATGTTAGTGGAAAAGTGATTATTTAAAATCTCATCATTATTCCTCTGGTTGAATTTGATGTCATCTTAGGCATGGATTGGATTTCTCTACGTAAATACCACATAGATTATTAAGGAAGGTAAGTCACATTTGATATTCCAAACTAACCAATGATCATATATCAATCTGATGATAAGTAAGAACTTCTGATGGTGATGAAATTCACATTATGTTTCTTAATTTCCATTCAGAATTGGTATTTATATTAGATGGTTAGGGTGAAACTCAACATTTATGTTATTCCTAACATTTAAGAATTTTTTGATGTTTTTATGGAAAAGTTTCCTAGTAATCTATCGAATCATAAAATCAAGTTTTCTATTGAACTCATACCTAGTGCCACGCCAATTTTAATGACTCCTTATATTGTGGCATCAATTGAGTTGCGTGAATTGAAGAAGAAAGTCAAAGAGAACCTTAGAAGTGGATTCATTTAGACAAGGTTTTCATATTGGGGTGAACCTTTTATTTTTGTTAAAAAGAAATACAGATTAATTACACTCTACATTTATTATAAGGAGTTGAATAAGATCATGATCAAGAAAAATTACCATATTCCCCATATTGAGGACTTGTTTAATCAACTACATGGAGTTCAATAAATTTCAAAGATCGACCTTCATTCTAGATATAATCAATTGAGGGTCAAAAATAAGTATATACCCAAGATGAAATTATATATAAGTTATGTACACTATGAATATATAATGTTTCCATTCAGTCTTATTAAATCCCCTCTTATCATCATGAATTTTATGAATAGAGTCTTAGAGATTACCTTAATTAGTCAATGATAGTCTTTAAAAATGGCATTCTTATCTATTCAATGAGTACATAAGAGAATTAAGATCACTTGAGAATTGTAATAAATACCCAATGGAAGAAGAAAATATATGTAAATTTTAAAAATTGTGAATTTTGGATATAAAAGGTTTAATTTCTTAGTCATATAATTTCAAGAGAGGGTATATCAGCAGATCTATCAAAGATAGAGGTTATTTAGTGTTGGGCCATACCAACCAAAGTGACTGAGACCTATAATTTTGTTGGTTTAGATAGATATTATTGATGTTTTATGGATAAGTTCTCATGGATATATAATCCAATCACCAATTTAACTTGGAAGGGTACCAAATTCCTATGGATATATGAATGTGAGGAAAATTTCAAGGAACTTAGGAGAAGATTAGTCAGCACACCTATGATCACATTACCCTATAGTGGAGAAGGGTTTGTAACAATTAAGGATTCATACAATATAAATTATTAGGATGTGTTCTCATGTAGAATGAGATGGTTATTTGTTATTCCTCAGGATAATTTTAGGTTCATGATAAAAATTTCCCAACTCCTGATTTGGAGTTAGCTGCTGTATTTTTTTGCATTAAAGATATGGAGACATTTTATTTTTAGATAAAAGTGAGATATATATACCCATAAAAGATTAAAGTATATATTCACATATAAAGAGTTTAATATACACCATAGAATATGGTTAAAGCTGATTAAATATTATGACTACTCAATACATTACTAACCTGGGAAAGAAAACAAGGTGGTCTATGTTTTGAGTAGAAAGCATCATGCTAGTTTATACATGATGAGAATAAAAAAGGATCCAATATTTATGGATTTTCAATGGATGGATATAGAAATTTTAAATAGAGGAGATAAATATTATCTTGCTCAATTTAATGTTCAAACATATATCCAATTAAATGTTAAATATGCATAGAAGAAAGATATAGAGCTACAAAAGAAGGTTAGAAATGTTCCTGAGTTTAACCATGATCATGATAGAATGATAATTTTCCAGAAACAAGTTCCTACCATACTATATTTGAACAAGTTTTTAGAGTAATCTCATAGTTATTCATTATATATTAATCCTAGAAGTTTTAAGATATATAGAGATATGAATGAGTACTTCTTGTGGGATGGCATGAAGAGAGATATCATAGAGTTTTTATCTCGGTGCTTGGTATTTCAGTAAGTAAAGGTTGATAGAAAAAATTATAAGGTGATGTAACATCCATTACCCATAAAAGAATTTAAATGGGAAAACATAACCATGTATTTTTTCATTAGACTCGCAAAAATGTTTAAAGAATTTAATGTTATATGGGTTGTAGTCAATCACTTTACTAATTTAGGAAACTTCATCACCATAAAAGAATAATTTTCTTAGAATAATATTTCCAATATATAAATTAATAAAGTGGTAAGGTTTCATGAAGTACCACATAACATTGTGTTTGACTAGGATCAGAGGTTTACCTTAATTTCTTGGAAAAATATTCAGCAAGATTTTGATACTGAGTTGACTTTCAACAATGCGTATCATCCTCCGATAGATGTTTAGTCTAAGAGAAAAATTAAAACCCTAGAGGATAGGTTGGGATCTTATTATTTGGATTTAAAAGGTGTTTGAGATCAACTCCTTTCTCTAGTTGATTTCTCATACAACAAAATATTTCAATTGAGCATTTAGATGACTCCTTATGAAGCCCTCTATGGAAATAAGTGTAGAGCTCCAACGTGCTAGAATAAATTTGCATAAAGAAAGTTATTGAGACCGGAGATAGATAAGGAAATTTAATAGATGGTTAGAGTCATCCAAAAACACATCATGGTAGCTCAGAGTCGGCCAAAACATTATACTAATAGTCACCAGTGTGATATATGATTTGAAGTTGGTGAAAAGGTGTTTCTAAGAATTAATCTATGGAAGAAGGTTATGAGAGTTTGGAAGAAATAAAATATAATCCCTAGGTATATCGATCCCATTAAAATTCTTGATCATATCAAGATAGTATATGATCATTTTGTGCTTCCACTAAGCCTATATCAAGTCCTTGATGTATTACATGTACCTCTCCTTAGGATGTACATACCTGACCATTCACACGTACTGAACTCAGAGACCATACCACTAGAGCATGATCTTTATTATGAAGAACAACTGATAGAGATTTTTTATTATACAAAGAAATTTCTATGAAACAATAACACTCACCCAGTTATAGTTTTGGGGTGAAACCACCAGTTTGAAGAAGCTATGTGGGAACTTAAGAATATGATGAGGTAAAAGTATTCTCATATGTTTGTGTTAGAGTGACAAATTTTGAGGGAAAAATTAATTTTGATGGGGTATAATGTTACAAACTAAATTTTTATAAAAATTATTAATTAATAAATTAAATTTCTTTGATATCTTTCATTACATGAATTTTCTAATCTAGCTTGTGTTACATGCAACATTTTGTTTTAAAAAGAACTTGATATATTATTAATATAATTATTTAAATAGGTTCTTTATTACCTATCCATTAAAAATAGATATATTAATAGTAATAAATAATTTTTTAAATAATAATTATAATGATTTTATATAAATAAAACATATTGATAATAAAATATATAATTTTTGGTAAAGTGTATATATGTTTTACAAATAATAATTTCTTAAAAAAATATGTTTATATCTTTTTGTGAAGAATAATAAAATTATTTTTTTAAAATTTTAGAAAATTAAACTGATATAATAAACTTCATTTTTTAATTCATCATTTCAAAATTATCTTAGGGTGAATTTTTGGTATTTTTTTCTAGAAAGTTTCAGTTTTTTATGAACAGTGAAAATACAGAACATTAATTAAATATTTTCTTTTTATTTAAATTATTTATAATGTGAGATTGTATTTTAATTTTTTATTAATGTAACATTAGATCAATTATATTTCTATTAATCTAATTTAGTTCAATTTAGTCATTTTTATATTGAATTTTGATATAAAAATATTTCAATCTTTTGAACATTTTTCTCGTTGAAAAACCACTTTCTCATCGCGTCTCTGGCATTACTTTTAAATAAACAATTTCCAATTATGTGAATTAAATTTGATAAAGTTGATTCCATTTTTTTAATCAGAATAATTTTTATTATCTAATAAGGCCAACTTAATTTTTTACCATAATTAATAATAAAAATAGTAAAAGTTATTTATTGTATTTAAGGTAAAAATTGGTATACCGGGGTGTTAAACAAAAAAGATAAAGGATAAAATAGCCTGAAGCCTTGTACAAATTCTATTATATGGCCATATTTCTACCTTATCATGTAAAATTCCTAACTTTTTTCCATTTTTATCCTTGTTTCTTGTGAAAAATGTGGGTACACCTTTTTCCTTCAAACAACTACAAGTGTTCCACTCACCTAACTTATAAAAGGTCACCACCTATACTATTTTATTCGCTTATTAATAAACTTTGGGTTCAGACAATAACTAACCACATCAATTCCCAAATTCCCTCCTCTCTTCATAGAATCCTTTGTTTGGGAAGAAATTTAACTAAAGAAGGATTTTGGTGAAACCCTAAGAAGGTTACCCGAGGAAGATGTAAATTTCTTCATCGAGAATCTTTGTTTTATTTCTTATTGTACCTCCTTTAATTATTATTAAACCATTATAATATAATAAAATAAGTATTATAAATTTAATTATATGTTTTTATGTTAATGGAATGACCTACAACCATATC
The DNA here is from genome assembly GCA_963277665.1 of Viscum album. Classification (NCBI taxonomy): domain Eukaryota; kingdom Viridiplantae; phylum Streptophyta; class Magnoliopsida; order Santalales; family Viscaceae; genus Viscum; species Viscum album. Next base: position 1,290,631,770 of record OY728132.1, on the reverse strand, counting down.
CTCTTCCATCAAATGGGATTTGAAATCATGATTCGTGCGTACATAAGACTACTGCCTCATGGATCGATGTTATTTTTTTTCCATTTCCACTTATCATGGATGGTTTTAATGATGGATTAAATTTTATATAATATATATATATGATATTATTATTCTTATATAATCATAAAAACACATGCAACTTCTTACATTCCTTTATTTGGGAATATAATAACGTCGTTCATGTGTACGGTAGACTACCGCTTCATGAAGTGATGTGATTCGTTCACACTTTACATAGAAGTTAATAAAGACAATTTTAATGAACATATATGTTTTACATGACATAAAAATTATTTTTTAATGTTAATATATTATTTACCTTTCTATCTTTTTGACGGGAAAATGGAAACAACCTTCATGCGTACGTACGACCTACCATATCTATTAATGGTGTTTTTAATTTTCTATATGTAACTTTTTATAAAATAAATATAAATAAATTTATTATGAATATATGTGATATTTATATCATAGTTAAAATTATGGATAGGGTGGAACCATGATCAAAGTAAGAGGAACAAAAACAAAAATCAAAACATATATGAAATACACAACATATATTACCTAAAATGTGACTTTAACATGGAATTGTTAATAAAAAGGTAATAAAATATCATAATTAAATAATATATGGTATTAATATATAATTATTTATCATTAATAGCTTTATAATAAAATTATATTTATTATAATGGTGTTCTGAATGTGTACGAAGTAAGTTGAGACTTATGGTAGGGGATATTTTTCTCAATTTTTCTTTCTTTGTGACACATGTTATATTATGAACCTATATTCCTTTATAAGGTTTATATATAGACAATTCAACATAAAATATCATGAATTTATTTTTCATCATGGTATTTTAAGTTTAATTTATTCACATTTCTTCACAGTTCTTATGTTTCAAGGTTTCCGAAATGGTAAATATTTTATGTTAGAATCTCATCATTTATTGAGATTGTTCACGGTTATGTTTCCTATGATAAAATCGCATGATCCATCTATAAAAAACTAATGAATTTTATTCTCCCATGGTTATTAATTATATTAATAGTGCAATTTTACCAATATTTGATACTTAAAATAAATAAGAAAATGTTTTTAATAAAGTTTGACTTTAATTATCCCTTTGGTCAAAAATCCTTTTTGATAAAAAAATGTTTTTTAAATGTTTTTTAATTTTTTTAATTATTATCCTATTATTTTTTAAATAAATTTTTACCTAAGTTTTACTTTTTATTAATTTTTTTGAAATGAATATTCATGTTTTTCTAAAAACAATTTCCTTTTGGATTTTACAAAAAATGTGAAATGAATCTTTTATTTAACATGTATGTCATGAAAAAAACATACCATCATCATGAACATTATTTTATTTAAATATTCCTTTATAATTTTTAAAGGTTATTTTCAAATAAAATGATTTGAAAAAAAATATTCTTTAATTTTTTTCAATGTGAAAAAGATATTTTCTTCAAAAAATATTTTAAAACATATTTAAAGAATTATTTATAAGTTTTAAAGTTTATTTCCAAAGAAAAGGATTTCCAAAATATTTTATAATGTTTAGTTTTAAAAAGTGATTTTAAAAGAAAGGTTATTTTCTTCAAGAAACACGCCATGTTATTTTTATTTTAGAATCAGTCTTCATCTAAGATGACATAATTTTAGGTTACTTATGATTTAATGGGGATACGATCCGAGGATAACATTATTATTATTTCTCTGAATGGTTTATGTTTATGATGAGGTGTTTCTTATGAAACCCGTTTCTATTCCATAGGTTATACATAGATAGGTCTCTTTTAAAACTCACTTATTTTCAAGGGTTATGTTATGATGAAATGATTAATATATTATGAAACTTGTATCTTTTAAACAATTTTTGATAGGATTAAATGTTTATGAATCCCATTTCCTTTCATGGGTTATGATTTGATTTATGATCTTTTGGAACACAAAAATATAGTTTTTCATTATGATATTTGTGAGACCTATATCTCCATCCAATGCATTGGGTAATGATTTATTTCTCATGAGATGGATAGGACTAGATTGTGGAGTGGACCCAGTTCAGTAAGTGGATTTGTTTAATATTTTTGGAATTAAAAGTGAACCTTCACTACTATAATGGTTTGGGGACTAAACCCCTTCTATTATTATAGCCTTAGAAGTGATCCCTGAATATTGTGGAAGTGATTTTCTATACTTATGTGTATACTACAAATCCATGTATTATGTCAATTTTATACTCTCAAGGATCATGTTATTTGATTATCTTTTCATTAATGTCTTGGATACTTTCAATATTTATTCCATGAATCAATATTATGATCTTTGATATGCATGGTATGGTTTTCAAATGTTATGATCATGTTATCATAACCTTATGTTCATGTTATTCTTAATTAACTCTCTTTTTTACCCTTACTGAGCATATAATCTCACCCTTTATTATGTATCTTTTCTCCAAGTTATGAAGAAATGTGTTATGTATGATATGTCTTAGAAGAGTTCAAGATATAAAGGTCCTAGTAGGAGATGACATGGTTCACCTATGAACTGGTTGTTTATGTTTTTATGTTTCCAAATTCACTATTCTTTTATAATCCTCACATGTGTGTTTGTGTAATGTAATAAATGTTCCTAAAAAATGATGTAATATCTATGTATGTTAATCCTAGGATTCTATAAGAAATAATTTTTTGGGTTTACTAGAAAAAATTACCATTGGAAAATAACAAACACACAAACAAACATACATACACACATATGTTTTTTTCAGGAATTAATACACACAAGGATATATTTCGATATGATTCATAACTTCAGATAACCACAACATGTATGTATTATGTTATATTGAATTTACATCTACGATGTTGAGACTATAATTCTTCCCTCTCCATGAATTAAATGCAAAAATATTGTTACATGGCTTAAAAATTCATATCCTCCCTCAAATACAAATTTATGGCATCAGGTGAATAATTGAATCCCAAAAAACCTGAAATTTAAAATATTAATGTTGTGATTAACATTGGAAATTCCTATGCAACATAAATTTATCATAGTTACAACCCAAGGATCTCATATGATAAATTTTGAGAAAAAATTAAATCTAAGAAATGTATCTTTTGATATGAAGCCACGCTTGACGATCACTCATCACTTACAACTATTAATTGAAGGAACCAATGAAAGACCCATATAGCTCATCCAAAAGTTCTATGAAATCCTATAGAATAATTTATTTTCAAAATATTGGTGCTATCATAGAGATCTAATGATGTCTCAATGTCCTAATGAACGCCGCTATGTTAATTATTCAGTCTGAGAATTTAGAATTAGATTGGTTTCCTGGATTAAGAGATTATATCCCTAATAAGTAGTAGAGATGAGAGGGAGGATCTCAAAATATTAATATGAATATTCCTTTACTGATATCCTCATCATCCTTATATTGAAATGTGAAACATACCCATACATGGATCACTATTTTTTGAATATTCATTACCCACTAAATAAACCATAAATTACCTTTTATGACCAACTAAACACATTATAAATGTAATTTATATTATTATCACTTACTTTAATATAATAATTTTTTTATGTGATAAAAATGATCCATTTACTGAACTCATAATTCCTGTAAATATTAAACACTCCTTTAATATCAAAATAATATTCGCTGGTGTAACATTTTCCCAAGTATTTACTTTAATAAATATCAATATGTTAAATAAAGAAATTAAATTCCAATTATTCTATACTCAAATAATAATTATTTTATTTATTAATTGGTGATAAAATATTCATGGACATCACTCAGACCCCATGGTGGGTCCCACCATGTCCTATGCTGTTATTCATTAGGATATGCTAGACTGTTGAATATGCTTAGTGTGTGGCCCTCTGGGCCCTTAATATGGATATTAGTTAATACTATTTATTGATAAAGAGTGAAGTCTTGCAACCCATAAAGGCCCCTAAATAGATAAAGAAATTTCATGGAAATGAAGACCTTTCTTACGAACACATACCATGTAATATAATCTATTTTTCTTTTGATATTTCATAAATTAGGTTTCACACTTTGTTTCATCACCCTTTATTACTTTATTATTCATTGAACTTACTAGACAAACTTACCTTCTTCTATAAAGGACATGGATTTGGTGAAGGTACTACCATATCGATCAACTAGGACTAAGATATCACATCTTTTTGAAAGGAAAAAATTATATCTTGATTATTCAATCAATGTTATACCACCAATGAAACACCCAACACAAGTTAAAATTCTAGTACATAAATTCCATAGTTTTCATATTACATTAAAGTACATTATCAAATATGATACTATCATAATAATATCAAGTCAGGTGACTATTACATGTATTCACTGATAATAAATATCAATTACACTTGAAACATATGGTTTTACTATTAATGAATTAGTCATCAAGATATCATCTACTCAAGATACCTAAGTGTGAACTTCATGAAAAAAAGTCTCAATGCTTATGAGACCCAAACACTTGATGTTCAGACAAAATCTGTGTCCAGTCATTATAGTGTTTCTAGAACATAGCACATTTGATTAAGATTAATTTCATAGTACCTAGAGGTTCTCATTATATCTTGGGAACTAATATAGCAATCTAATACGACAAATAATATATGGACATTACCATGTAATTAGTGGACACATAAACATAAACACTATTATGGTAAGTTTACATCCTTCATAAATATCTATATACACGACATGAAAATCTAAATGTAATGTTTATTTTGGGTATAGGGAACCCACTATTACATAACTATAGTTCTTAAAATGTATAAAGATTAGGCACTAATGCAGGCTCTGCACAATACCTTAGAGATAGTGTCAACAATGTGGAAAGATGGGGAATCCCTATTAGTTCTACTCCAGATCAACGAGTTTGGGTTTCTGAAGGGGATCAAGGTTGACATGGTTTAAGAATTAGGGATCCAGAGAGGGTCCTCAATAGTAGGCTCAAATGAAGACGACTCAAGAAAATCACATACATCAATGAAAGGGTCACAAAGCTAAGGCAGGTCATGTATATATAATAGATCAGACTTCAGTATATGGAAGTGAAGGATCATCCACTGTTCAAGGTATGGTATTGATCACTTCTATGTTCTCTACAACATTATTGATGATGGTAATTCATATTATTTCATATATTCACAAGTTATTGCTAAAGTTAACTTATGGTCAAGTTGTATTCTGAGTTACTTTCCCTTGATACACCATTGGGCATGAAAGTGGATTGTCTTTAGTGATGCCAAGAGTGTCCTATATTTGTTTCTAGTTATGGAAATCTATTGGACTTCATGATTCTGTAGATGAAGATATTCTATGTTATTCTCAACATGAAATAGATGAATAGTTTCTCACTCCTCATTAAATACTACCAGAGATAGATATCATTCCTTTTCCAAAGAGAGAGAATATATTGATGATCAGTGAATTGGAGTTGGGATCATGTAGAGCATGTCCATACATGATCAAAATTTAGATGACCATGGTGAAAATTTAAGTATTGAATCATTTTGTAGGATCTACGGTGGCTGAGTTGTCTTTTACTACAGTTTTTTTCTCTACCAGGATCTTACAAATTCTCCCTGATAGGTGAGTTAAATTTGAGATAGATCTCACATTTTGTGTGAAACACATTTGAATACCCCTTTATCATATAGAGTCGACCACGTTGAAGGTTCTCAAGGTATAACTCAAGGAGTTATAGTAGAATGGATTTATCAGGATGAGTATATCACCAGGGGGTGCACCTTTTTTGTTAACCAAGAAGGTGGATAGTAGTCTTAGACTCTACATAGATTACTGAATGATAAATTAGGTGTTGGTATAGAAACAATAGCATTTCCCCATGATTGATGATCTATTTGATCAGTTGTGATGAGGCCGATGGTTCTCCATGATTGATCTTTGATATGGATATCATTAGTTTCAGGTAAGAGATGAGTACATCACAAATATGACATTTCATAGCAGATATTGTCCATACGAGTACATAGTGATTCCATTTGGATGAAAAAATTCACTAAAAACAATTCATAGATATCATGAATAATATCTTCCATCCATATCATGAATCTTTCATCCATGTGTTCATTTAAATCATCTTCATATAATCAATGACCATAGAGTAGCATGCCACACATCTCAAGATATTCCTGAATATGGATTGAACACATCAACTTTTTGAAAAACTCTCAAAGTGTAGCTTTTGGATTCTTAATGTGACATTATTAGGGAATATGTATTTATGATTGGTATATTAGTATATCTATAAAAAGTGGAGTTATTCATGTCCCCATAACATGTTCAAGATTAAGAGAATTCTAGGTTTAATGAGACTACCAGAATTTTATGAAAGAAATTTCCCATTTATTATAATCCATGATTGTGTTGATGAAGAAGAGTTTGAATTTCCAGTGGATAGAATAGTGTGAAAATGAATTCCATAAGCTAAATAATTGGTTAACTACATATTTGGTGTTGATACATCCCAATCTAGGTATTTTTTATGACATCTATTATGATACATCGGGAGTAAGTTTAGGGGTTGTACTGATGTAGAGGGACCATGTAGTAGCTTATTGATCATGTTAGCTATGACCCCATGAGCGGAACTATCCTACCCATGAATTGGAGCTGATAGATGTGGTCCATGATTTGAAGTGTTGGTGAAACTATTTTTTTTGGTGATAGGTTTTTTGTCTATACGAGCCACAAGATCCTCCAAAATATCTTCAAATAGCAGGACCGAAACATAAGGTAAATGTGATGGGTAGTGTACCTATAGACATTTGAATATTAAATGACCTATACACCAGGTAAAGGTAATATAATTTCTTATTATATTAACATTAAGACATAGGCATCTCAAGATCTTGGTGAACAACCTTCAGAGGAACAATGAAACCTGTTGAGCTGGTTGATCGATTGGAGGTTGGATTCTTCAGAGGACTAGGGATTGATGACTTATGACCCTATGGTGATCAGATATTATCTTATGGACAAGGTGAAGTCTTGTTAGGAATCCACCTGATAGTGCACTATAATATGGGAAAAATAGAAAATGGATTCCTAATAATTGGGTGTTCATTATAAGATGATGATGTGATCCTTATTCGTGGGGGAGTTATAGTCCTTGATTCCATTAGGGAAGAGTTTATGAGTGACTTAAAAAACTCTATGTGGGCGGTTCGTCTTATAAAAAAAGATATTTACCATGACTTAAAACATTAGTCATAATGGAAAAGGGTGAAGAGGGACATTTATGGATTCATTTCATAATGACTTACCTTCCAAAAGATAAAGGCTGAGCACCATAATCCTAAAGGTTTTCTATAGGAACATCTTTTATTCCTGTGTAACTGATAGGATTCCATGATGGTATCTGTGATGGGGTTACTCAGGACCCTGAGGATCCATGGCATTATTTGGGTGGTTTTTTACTTTCTAATTTTTTTTCTCATATCTTACCAGTCTATGAGTCTCACTCAATAAATGATCTAGGAAAAAAATATCTCTATGAGATTATATGCTTTCAAGGAGTTCCCTAGATAATTTAAGCTTATATAGTTGCATGTTTTACATCATAGCTTTGGTAGGGCTTGTAAAAGGATTTAGGGACTCAAATGAGGTTGATCACAATTTACCATCCTTATATAGACTGATAGTCTGATTAGATGATCCATATATTGGAAGATATGATTATTTTCTACTTCCTAGACATTGGAAGATCATTGAATGATCACCTACCTTGTTTGAGTTGAAATAAAACAAGAGTTAATAGGATTAAATTTAAATATAACCTTAAGGGGATCTTTATAGGAGGCCATATAATTCACTTCTTTATTGGAACAAGGCTGTAGAGGTAGTGATTATGGGGTATAGTATGGTACACAAAACCTATGAGTGAGCGTAGCTGATTCAGAAGATGTTGATCACAACTTAAAATAGGAAAAGATCTTATTTCTGACCATAGGATAATACCTTTTGAGTTTTTTTATAGGCAACCATGTTTTTATGATATTGAATCCTTAGTTAGGACACTAGATCTAAAGGAAGCATGGAAGTCTAAAACCACATTCTGTTGGACCCAGATATATCACTAAGTGGGTTTGAATAGTGGAATACCATCTGGATATTCTTTCTCGCTATTGAGGTATTCATGATGTGTTTCTTCTATCTCAGCTCTGGAGGTACGTTGTGACATCCAGGACCCAGATTCCATTTAATGGGTTCCCCGAACCCGGTGGGCCACATGGACTCAAGAGCATCTCCACAAATTCTAGAGGCTACTGATTAGAAGTGAGGGACTAGGGTGTGTATGTGGAGATACTAAGACCTAATTAAAAAAGTGTATCAAAATAATTAAATATAAACTAAGGTAAATAGAATAAGAAACAAAAGTAAACAAAAGTCACAATGGAAAATAGTGGCAACATTAACAATTACTAAAATAACTACAATAACATTCAAGAATATAACAACTGATGATGATATGTCCTGTCACTAGAAAACTAGAAAACATGGATACAAGATAGCAAGAATAACATGTTCTATAAATTGATAAAGGAAATGAAAATACTATCCTAAGAACCTGGAGCTTCGTCTTGGTCATATGCTATCAATATCTATCCAAAACAGAAAGTAATCAAGTGTTCGAAGCTGTATGGTTAAATTTATCAAAAACTGTATTCATGTAATCTACTCCAAGTACCAAATGGTTCTTGGAGAGGGTTTGAGATAAATCTTAGTGGGCCACCACCAATAGTTTCAATAACATCCAGCCAGTGTAATGGAAATTTAACAGTATGCAAGCATGAATATATAAAGTAAAGTAATACAATGTAACTAAATACCCAAGTACCTAATTAATCCCTTGGATGGCTTCTAAACATAACCACTCCATTAATTTATTATTACCATTTCATAAATAAATCACAAGTTTAAAATAGAAAAGTTTCTAAGTTATGAAAAGGAAACCTATAATGACATTATTAGTGGAGTTCGAAGGTAATAACCAAGGAAATATAGACCTCAAGGGCTAACAAAATAGTAATAACTGTATCCTGGCTAAGGTTAAGAGTGAAATCCAAGGATCGTATTAAAAATAATTCCATAATAAGATTCCTACTGAATATAAGGTGATTTTCCAACATAAAACAAGGCTAATAAGAGACTGGGACCTATGGGCTGTAACCATGGAACCTACATTTCAATGCTAGATCCAAGGAGTGTATCCAAGGAATCCTTTAACACTATGTGAGGGATATTATGGTGTCATACTAGGAGTCCAAGAATAGACAAGGATCAGGATCTAGGTGGGTATCAACCTAACCAATCAGTATCCTTGAATTAGAATGGGGTTCTCGAGTTCTCATGGAATTCTCTGATAAGAATACAAAGCGATATCGAGTCAGGAAGCTCCGATTTTATTATGATATTAGTTAATATTTCATTTGTTTCAAGCCTTTACTTTCATTACTGTGATAAGGTCATGTATCATGCAACCTTTTAATCAAGTCACAATTAATCAATAAGCCTATTTGGTTCAATCCTTACCTTTCATTAGTGTGATAAGGTCAAGTAGCATGAAACCTTTATTAAATCCATTTAAGGAATATTAAATAATAAAGTTTCATTCATCTACCTTACATTAATGTGGTAAGGGTTACTCCAGACAGGCAACCTATTAATCATTCACATTTAATCTGGTCAAGTCATATACTTAGTATACTTTCCATTTTCCCTTTCACATTTAACATTCAATTTGATTTTCTTACCTTAGGTAGGTCAAGTGGAAGTTAAATGTTAATTGAAATTCACTGTTACATTATTCAATATGAATTTATGATAAGGAGGCCTACTATAAATGTGGTCAAGCTCAGGCACATCTGTACAATGGCTCAAAAGTGTCAAAACACTAAAAACTCAATTATCAAATACCATCATACATTGGATGGATATATTTGTAGTAATAAGCACAAAATAATAATAATAACATATATGGAAAGAGGATAATAATATTTTTATAATGATTATAATCATGATATATAAATTAAATAAATAGAACTCAATGAAATCGATGGGCCCCGCACAACAATTCCAAAATCATAAAATTTGACCGATGAGTTATAGACCACCCACCACAGGGATGTACAATCTTTATAATATGATATCAGCCTCTAATTATAATTATAATATATTAGATATAAGAAACAATTAAAAATTATCACACCTTGATAACTTGGTCCAGAGAAAGAGAGGAGAAGAATGACTAAAAAGACTCAAGTACTTACCGTTGCACATCCAACATAATGAACAAAAGCCTGATCAGATCTCGAATGAAGGAGATCCTTCAATCCAAATATTAGGTCTTAAATGAGATCCAAAATGGAATAAAAATAGGTCAATATCTCATAAACTTGGATGTAGAGGAAGGTGGAGGTTTACTTAGACCATTAAGGGGAAATTGGTCATTTTAACCAGAAAATAGTCAATGCACAGTTTGTTCGCTTGGTTTGAAAAACCATGTGAAAACTAAGAACATGTATATATGGAATAGGGGAACTCACATGGTTAGGCCACATGACCACATGCCAACCATGTGATATGGTTCTGCCCAAATATAGACCATTCTCACAGTTAGGCAAACTGTGCGTCAACCATGCGACAAGGCCAGTTTCCCCAAAATGATGGGTTTTGGGATTTGAACAATCCCTAGACACCCCTAATACCTCTTATAACTCATCAGGTATCCATATTAGGTCTATAATGACCAATTAGAGTGAAATTTAAAGGATCTTTACCTGAGTGAAAAACCAGGTTCTTAGAGTCTTCACCTATTAAAATAACTGATCCACAAGTTCACATACCAAGGGTGTAGAAACACTATCTGAGAAAAATTTTCGATACTGAGAACATATGTCAGCCTCTCACTCGAAATACTCATCCTTCACGTGACTAAGATTCCTTAGCACCTATATTAGAGGGACATACTAGCCTTGTATAACCTTCATACTCTGGTCAATGATGCGTAATGGATAATACTCAAAGGTAGCATTGACATTTAACTCCCCTTCTTCGAGACTAAAGGTATGCGATGGGTTGGCATGATACTGGTGAAGCTGTGAAACATGGAAGAAATCGTGCATGGCATGGTACCTCTGATGTAGTAGCAACTAATAGGCTATCAACCAGACTCTCTACTGGATCTCAAACAGACCTACATAACGAGGCAAGAACTTCCCTTACTTCTGTAAACCTCTATTCCATATCCTGGGAGATACCTAAAGGGAAAAAATCCCCAAACAAGAAATAAAGATGTATTTGATGGAGATATACATAAGACTTTTTTCTAGACTTGGTAGTGTTCATATGATTTATAATTAGCTGAACCTACTATGAAGTCCCCTAAAAGAGACAAGGATCTGGTAGTGCTACCTCATCTGCCTCTAGCTAGCATAGGGGTGAATGACACAACCAACAATATAAGTCCTCAAAGGGATCCATCTGAATTATTGGCTAGAATATGTTATAATTGGTGAACCCAATGATAGGGATATGCTTTTCCCAAGAACTACCAAAATAGAGGACACATGCTTGAAGCATATCATCTAGAATATAACACCCCTACGCTAGATTCCCATAGTTGGTGAATTATTTTAATACATTGGCATGATTACAAGGAATCAAGTCCTGAAAGACCGATCAGTTTAGTAGACTTGGAAAATAGATTGCATACATGAACATTACATTACACTTTCTCACATAAAAAAAATAAATCATTTTATAATTCCATTATTCACTTAGTTTAACCCTGAATCTCAAACATAAAACACTTCTTCAGATCTTGGGAAAATAAAACATAAGAAAGGGGTGATCTCAGATGCTCAGTAAGGTTAAATAATTCAGAAGAAGCTATAAAATTTTAAGGAACAATGTGTAATAAAAACAATATCCTTTTAAACATAAACTTGAATATAATATGGCAGAAATAAGTAAAAAAATACCATATAAACATGCACACAGATATTATACTAGTCAAATAATCACATGCAATAACAAATTTCATAATGAGGGAATGCCTAACACCGAACATCATTACCACATAGTCAAGGCCTTGTGCCAAGACTACAAATAATATTTTTGTCAAGGCCTTGTGCCAAGACACTAGTTTGTCTCATGATACCTACCGATGCATCAAGGAGATATAGCGGGCTCCACCTGTCACTTACTAAGTCCACTGCATTCCTTATTTGAAAAGGTTGAAACATAACATAAACATTCATATTAAAACTAGCATACAAAATGTAAATACTTTATCCATAAACCATGAATGGTACAAAAATAAAACATCCATAGTAAAACATATCACAAATCCTTCAATACAATATGGAATATTTGTATTATAATAAATCAACTTCAAAAAAGTTTAAAATCTATCAAAGGATGATGACATAGATGAAAATGATTTGTAAAACTCTTTGAGAGAAATATCTCTTTTTCATGAAAAAATTTAAAAGTCACATGATTTAAAAAGGAATAAATTTAAAGAAATTTTTGAATTAAAGTGTCCCATACCACTTTGAAACATTTCAAAGGAATTACAATTTAAAAAACATTCATGTACATATAAATAAATCCTTAAAAACCATTTCGAAAATAGGGACGTTAATGAAAACGATTTAGAAGAATAAATATTTAAAACATTCAAAATGATGTATTAGTAAAAATTACCTTAAAAATAATCCCTTTGAAAACTCTTTTATGAAACATGGACATGGAAAATAAATATGTCCATGTAGATGCTTTCGTAAAAACAACCTCGGATAATAAAGAGATTGTGAAAATAATCCTTACCTTCCACTTTCCTTTATTCGAGTGTACGTTTAGCCTTCTGTATGAATAACGTAGTATGTTATTAAATTATACCAGAACCATATTAATATTTATGATATCATATATGATTCATTTATGACTTTATACTACCCATTTAATAATAATTTCCATGTTAAAGTAAAATTTCGGGTAATAATCACTTTCTTTATCATACGTGTTTTAACTTGTTACTCTTGATTGTATCACATAGATAAAGATTTAAATAATTAATGAATATAAAACATGATTTATATATCATATATATTTAGAATATAAATATGTATAATAGACATATATATGAAATGGAAAACACCGTTTATGGAGACGGTAGTCCGTATGTACGCATAAATGCTGTTTTCATTTTCATATCGTATTTAACATAACTAAGTAAATAAGATATATGTAAGTACTTATATATATAACTCCAGTAGAATTATCATGAAATATATTACATATGTATTAATGATATATATATTTTATAATCATCGTTGAATGGTGAATGTGGAAATGAATCTCATCACGTCGTGGAGACGGTAATCCGTACGTACGCATGAGCGACAATATCATTATATTGATGGAAATATCATATGTAATTGGATGGTATATCATATATAAATAATAATTAACATTTTATATCTATTATTTACATCAGTTATACTCATTATCATTCTCATCCAAAAAATGAAGTGTTTGAATAACAAACTACACCACGACGTGGATACAGTAATCTGTACGTACACACCTATGGTGACTTTATCAATTATAAGATGGATAGAATAATGAATATGGTTGTAAAATTTTTATAATAAAACCATAGTATATTGAAGATACTTGAGTTATTATTTTATAATGGCAACAATAATGAAAGAGGAAGTGGAAGAATAAAAAACTTGGAAGAGGGTGGTGAAATCATTACCTCTTCTTCGGGTTCTTTCTTTTGATTTGATAAAAAGGGATCCTTAGGTTGGATTTCTGACTACATTAAGGCCTCCAGGATTAAGGGAGGATTTCTGGGAGGATATTTGGATAGGGGTTGGTCGAGCCAAATGGATTTGGAGGTGTGAATTAGAGGGAAGAGAAAGTTCCCTTTTATAAGAGGGGTGAGGGGCACCTTAGAAAAAACATGAAATATTATTTTATAATAAATTCATTTTCGGTTTCTAATGGCTCAAAAATAAATTACTTAAAGTATAACGTAGGTATGGGTTGAAATATTCTAAAAAAATAGGTTTTAGAAAGGTTTAGGTCACCATATTAACCTTAACATTTAGATTTAACTCTTAGTTAAATAGTTTGACATTTACGATGTCTCTTTGTATTTTTATATTATATGGTTAATAAACTTAATATATAAACTCAAGAGAACCCAAAGTAGTTAATTTGTGATAAAAATATAATTATTTAAGTCTTTTTTCTGAACGTTATATTTTTAGGAATATAATATCAATTAATAATATAATATTTCTTTTAAAAACGATTTTATGTCAATTTTGACACTATTTGGTATTTTGTTTTTTCTAAATTCATAACAACATTATTACTTCAAACAAAATTCATCTAACCAACCCTAAAATGTTATATTAACCTAGAAAATTAGTTTAATTCATAATAATTTTCAAATTACATTTATTTGGATATTTATAATATCAATTATTATAATATTTCACTAATTAGGTAATTAATACTTCATCATTGTGTCATAAATAAATTAGATTATTTAATGTATAAGAAATATAAATAAAATACCATTATGTAAGAAATAGTTTTATCCTTCTAATTAATATTTATAGTCGAATTTATCTTATGTGTAACCCTATATTAAAAATGGTTTAGTTATTAAAGTTTGAATTTAAAACTTTTAACTCTTCTTTGAATTAAATAATAATAAATGTCCTAATCTAATCCAAGTGAACCTAAAGGATCATATTTTATTCATAAGGTTGTTATTGGTCGAATTAAGCTTATCCAATAGAATCAGGACATGTGTTAAGGTAATAATAATATCATTTTTACCCTTAATTATGCTATTTACTTTTAACCATGGTAAAAAAATTAAAAACATACTATTCACCAAAAATTATCTTCATCTTATTGAACCATATATTAATTACTGATATCAACCGTGTCTCTTGGATGTTTTAAATTCAACTCACATAAGAGGTAAAATTAAGTTTTATATAAATTTTCAAATGCTCCTAGGAGGTGGGTAAAAGACGGTGAAAAATTCAATAAAATTTTATATATTTAATATTATTACAAAATAACTCCAATGAATTGCATTGAAAATATATAGGTATTATGTATCTATTTTTGCCTAAAATAAATTTAATTAAAATAATTAATTATTTAAATAAAAATTTGGTTTTAAACTATAACTCAGTGTTTTTTCACTATTCATCAAAAATTGAAAGTCTTCAGAAAAATACCAAAAATTCACCCTAAGATAATTTTGATAATATGAATTCAAAAATTAATTCTATTTTACCAAATTAAAAACATAGAAGTTTCATTTATTAATTTAAAATTAATTCTTGTTGTCAAAACCAAAAAGCATGTTTTTATAAAATAATAACTAAGAAAAGATCATAACTTGTTTATATTCAATTTCAAAGTGAAATTATTTCCAATGAATAACATTGGATTAAATGGTAAAAATACAATATATTCATACTTCCAAACCATTAAAATTTATAAATTAACACTACAAATTATTTTGATGAAAAAAATTTGTTTTCAGTTAAAATATAGTATTTTTCACTATTCACCAAAATATGAAAGTTATGAGAAAAACACCAAAAATTTATTCAAACAAAATTCTTATGTCCTAAATCTAAAAAAGAAGATTATTTGTTCAAATTGAATATATAAAAGTTTCAAATATTGGATTTAAAAAAAGGTTCTCCATTAAGAGGTGGTAAAATTGCATTTTTTGAAAAATACTTCTTTCATCTGAAAAAATGAATTTTTTCTTATATTATGTCTAAGAAAGTCATAATATGGATTCTAAAATTATAATTGTTATATAAAGTTCAAAATTCAGTTAATACTATTCATAACCGCTTTTGAACGGCTTGTTTGGTATGTCGTGGTGCGCTTGAACTCGGTGTTGCGTGTAGTGAAATTTATTGAATTACTTTAAAGAAATAACATACTATGATATCTTGGAGTGTTACATACTTCTCTCCTCCAATAAATTGAGTCCTCGCAATTTGAAATTGTTTCTTGAAAATAAAATTTTAAAAAAAATAGAAAAAATACTTTTGTGGAAAACCCACACCAGAAATCTGACTAATAAAATTTAGTCTTAATAAGAGAAAAAGGGAAATAAAAGGGTAACAACCAAATTATGATCTCGATTAGGAGAAAATTGGCGGAAATTGGAGACATGTTATTGGAGGAAAATGTAAATATTTATAGGGAGTGATTGAGGTCATCAATCACAAACAAGTGTATAATTGAGGGCATCAAATCCATCAATCTTTGATAATTTAAAATACCATCAGTTCAACAAAACATAATGTATTAGGATAACACATTTTTGGTTTTAGGATCCCTTTACTAAAGTTTAAGAATTAATTTATCCATACAATAATAGGAATATATATATATATATATATATATTTGAAAAGTATAGTTTCATTCTTCAATTAATTCCTACCACAAACTCATCTTTCACTCAAAAAGATTTCAAAAAATATTCTATTTGTCCTAATCATATAGGGTTCCAAAAATAATGAATTTATAATTCATCTACCAGAACTTTTAAAAAAATCACATTATTCAATCCAGGACATCATGTGGGCCAGTGGTAGGTGATACACCCTTGTCTCCCTTCAGTTGCGGGTTCAAGTCTCACCGCTTTTCCGGATGCGACGGGTTTCCACCCGACCTCCGGGTTGTCCTTTTATGGAAATCCAAAAATAATCTCAAACTAGAATTATCCAAAATAATTTTTTCAAAACTCACAGTCTGAAATTTATAAGGAAGGTAAACACAATGAGGATCCTTTTGGCCACGTAATAACATGTGAAAACCTTCATCATGTATTCTTTTAAAACACTAAAACATCCTGAATTACCATAAAACCTTATTGATTAAATTCATGCTCCCTTATTCCTTATAGAATACTGGATATAATCCTTCTATCCAAAAATTTTGTAATCTCCAACAATGATGGAATATACAAATCAGTAATTAGTTTCAAGGTATTTATGAATATCCAATATAATTTATCCAAATCAACCATCTCTTATTCCAAAATCACTACCTCATTATTGGGATCATATTAAGGATTGCCTTTCCTTCAACCATGTATTTTTCAAAAAGCGTTACTTACTATTAATTCACTTTTCATAGAACCATATAATCTCAAATCCTTAATAAATTAGTACTGCAGTACAATCCTTATTTATCTCCATAATTCATATAACTAGTATATTACTGATACAACACTCAAATGAAATAATTCTATAATAACAACATAAGAACACTAGTCATTCCTCTTAATCTGAGGTAGTATCATAACTTGATCATTATCCAATAGAATCATTTGCGGTATACTCTGATGACTGGGACATTGATTTACGTAGTGTCCCAACTTCTTGTAGATGAAGCATTGTACATTTGAAACTTTTTTCTTACCCTTGAAATCACGTACTTGGTGTCCTTTTTCCCCACACTTATAACAAACTCTCATTCCCTTAAAGAATTTACCAAGGTCATTTTTTCCATAGTTATCACATATGGGAAAATCCTACTTTTCCCTCTTCCCTTTATCAATCTTTCTCTCTTCCATACTTTTCTTCTCTTGCTTCCCTTGAAAGCCATAGGATTCAGAGAATTATTTATTTATCTTATTAACACATGATACTATTTCTTCATATGTTGAGAATACATGGGATAATATTTACCTTCTAATTATTTCCTTAATACCGTGAATGATATGATCCTTCTTACTATTTGGATCATACGTATTTCCAGAGTTCACATTCCTTCTAATGGGCACAATTTTTATACAATGGCATACACTAGGTCAGTTTATGAATTGCAATGAATAATTCCAAACTTGTAAAATACCTAATGTAAATTGAATAGTTTGTGGATATAATCCATAATCACAAAAAAAAATTCTTGGAGGAGGTATATACTCATAAACCCTTCATAGTGGTTTGTAAAGAAAATGAGAATTTTTCTAAGCATATCCCCAGGGAGTGTTATAACTAAGAGTGCAGCAAGGCCCATTGTCATGCACTGATTCCCGTTCGAGTCTATCTCAAAGAAGTGTTTTTGGGTTTTACCCCTAGGTACATTTATGCCAGAGCCGCCTCTACATACTCGTATCCAGACATGAATGTACTACTTGGAAACTCACAAAATCTCTACAGTACCAAAATTCTAGGAAGTTCTTCTATACTAATCCTCAAAGTCTATCTTAGGGTAATGTGATCTAATCAGAGTTTATCTAAATCTAGTTTCTAAGGTTATTTATAAACTTCCTCTGATACCAACTATAATTCCCCAACCCTAGATTCCCAGAGTTAGTGCATTATTTTAATAAATTTGTATGATTACAAGGAATCAAGTCCTGAAAGACTGATCAGTTTAGTAGTCTTGAAAAATATATTGCATACATGAGTATTACATTAAACTTTCTAACATACAAAAAGACAAGAAATCCTTTTAGAATGACATTGTTACCTTATCTTAACCCTGAATCTCAAACATAAAACACTTCTTGGGATCCTAGGAAAATAAAACATAAGAAAGGGGTGAGCTCAGATGCTCAGTAAGAGTAAATAATTTAGCGGAAGCTAAAACATTTTAAGGCAAGATGATTAATAAAAACAATAGCCTTTTAAACATAAGCTTGAACATAATATGGAAAAAATAAGTCAAAAATTACCATATAAACATGCACATGGATATTCTACTAGTCGAATAATCACATGTAATAATGAATTTCATAATGAGGGAATGTCTAACACCGTACATCATTACCACATAGTCAAGACCTTGTGCCAAGACTACAAATAAAATATTTGTCAAGGCCTTGTTCCAATACACTAGTATGTCTCATGAGACATACCGATGCATCGAGGAGCTATAGTGGGCTCGACCCGTCACTTACTAAGTCCACTGCATTCCTCATTTGAAAAGGTTAAAACATAACATAAACATTCGTATTAAAACTAGCATACGAAATGTAAATACTTTATCCATAAACCATGAATGGTATAAAAATAACACATCCATAGTCAAACATATCACAAATCGTTCAATAAAATATGGAATATTTGTATTATAAAAAATCAACTTCAAACAAGTTTAAAATCCATCAAAGGATGTTGACATAGATGAAAATGATTTGTAAAACTCTTTGAGAGAAATATCTCTTTTTCATGAAAGCATTTAGAAGTCACAAAATTTAAAAAGGAAGAAATTTAAAGATATTTTTGAATCAAAGTGTCCCATACCACTTTGAAACATTTCAATGGAATTAACATTTTAAAAACATTCATGTCTATATAAATAAATCCTTAAAAACCATTTTGAAAACATGGACATTAATGAGAACGATTTAGAAGAATAAATATTTAAAACATTTAAAATAATGTTTTAGTAAAAAGTACCTTAAAAATAATCCCTTTGAAAACTCTTTTATGAAACATGGACATGGTTAATAAATATGTCCTAGTAGATTCTTTCATAAAAACAACCTCGAATGAAAAAGAGATTGTGATAATAACCCTTACCTTGAACTTTCCTTTAGTCGAGGGTACGTTTAACCTCATGTATGAAGACCGTAGTATGTTATTAAATTATAACAAAACCATATTAATATTTATGATATCATATATGATTAATTTATGACTTTATACTATCCATTTAATAAGAATTTCCATGTTAAATTAACAATTCGGGTAATAATCACTTTCTTTATCATACGTGTTTTAACTTGTTACTCTTGATTGTATAACTTAGATAAAGATTCAAATAATTCCAGAATATAAAACATGATTTATATATCATATATATTTAGAATATAAATATGTATAATAGATATATATATGAAATTGAAAACATCGTTTATGGAGACGGTAGTCCGTACGTACGCATAAACGCTATTTCCATTTTGATATCGTATTGAACAGAACTATGTGAATAAGATATATGTAAGTACACACACGCACAAAAACACACACAAACACACACACATATAGCTCCAGTATCATAATAATGAATTATATTACATACGTATTAATGACATATATTTTACAATCATCGTTCAATGGTGAATGTGGAAATGAATCTCATCACGTCATGGAGACGGTAATCCGTACGTACGTACAAGCGACAATATCATTATATTGATGAAAACATAATATGTAATTGGATGTTATATCATATATATAGAATCATTAACATGTTATATTTATTATTTTTATCATTTATACTCATTATTATTCTCATCCAAATAATAAAGTGTTTGAATAACAAACTACACCACGATGTGGTGACGGTAATCCATACGTACGCAGGTATGGTGACTTTTTCATTTATAGGATTCATAGAATAGTGAATATGGTTGTAAAATTTTTATAATAAAATCACAGTTTATAGAAGATACTGGAGTTATTATTTTATATTGGAAACAACAATGAAAAAGGAAGTGGAAGAATAAAAGAACTTGGAAGAGGGTGGTGAAATCATTACCTCTTCTCCGGGTTCTTCCTTTTTATTTGATCAAAAGGGATAATTAGGTTGGATTTATAACTAAATTAAGGCCTCTAGGATTAATGGAGGATATTTGGGAGGATATTTGGGTAGGGGTTGTCCGAGAAAAATGGATTTAGAGGTGTGAATTAGAGAGAATGGAAGGTGCCCTTTTATAAGAGGGGTGAGGGGCACCTTAGAAAAAACTTGAAATATTATTTTATAATAAATTAATTTTCAGTTTATAATGGATCCAAAATTAATTATTTAAAGAATAATGTGGTTATGGGTTGAGAAATTCTCAACCAATAGGTTTTAGATAGGTTTAGGTCACCATATTAACCTTAACTTTTAGATTTAACTCTTAGTTAAATAGTTTGACATTTACCATGTCTCTTTGTATTTTTATATTATATGGTTAATATTACAATATAATTTTAATATAACCAAAAGTAGTTTATTAATGATACACCTATCATTATATAAGTCTTTTGTCCAAACCTTAGATTTTTAGGAATAGAATATCAATTAATCATATAATATTTATTTTAAAAACTATTTTATGTCAATTTTGACACTATTTGGTATTTTATTTTTTATAAATTCATAACAGAATTATTACTTCAAAAAGAATTCATCTAACCAAACCTAACATGTCATATTAACCTATAAAATTAGTCTAATTCATAAAAATTCTAAAATTACATTTATTTGGATTTTTATAATATGAATTATTATAATATTTTACTAATTAGGTAATTACTGCATCATCATTGTGTCAAAAATAAATTAAATTATTTAATGTCTAAAAAATATAAATAAATTAAAATTATGTAGGAAATATTTTTATCTTTCTAATGAATATTTATAATCGAATTTATCTTATGTTTAACCCTATATTCAAAATAGTTTAGTTATTAAAGTTTGAATTTAACACTTTTAACTCTTCTTTGAATTAAATAAAAATAAATATCCTAATCTAATCCAAGTGGACCTAAAGGATCATATTTTATTCCTAAGGTTGTTTTTGATCGAATTAAACTTATCCAATAGAATTATTAAATGTGTTAGGGTAATAATAATATCATTTTTACCCTTAATTACCCTATTTACTTTTAACCGTGGTAAATAAAAGTAAAAAAGTTACTATTCACCAATAATTATATTTATCTTATTGAACCAAAATTTACTTACTAATATCAACCATGTATCCAGGATTTTTGAAATTAAACTCAAATAAGAGGTAAAATTAAGTTTTATATAAATTTGCAAATTCTTATAGGAGGTGGGTAAAACACGGTGAAAAATTAAATAAACTTTTATATATCTAATATAATTACAAAATGACTCCAATGAATTACATTGAACATATATAGGTATTATGTATATATTTTGACCTAAAATAAATTTAAATAAAATAATTAATTATTTCAATAAAATTTCTATTTTAAACTATAACTCAATGTTTTTCACTATTTATCAAAAATTGAAAGTTTTCATAAAAATACCAAAAATTCACCCCAAGATAATTTTGATATTATGAATTAAAAAATTAAGTCTATTTTACCAAATTCAAAACATAGATGTTTCATTTATTAATTTAAAATTAATTCCTGTTTTCAAAACCAAAAAGCTTGTTTTTAAGATATAATAACTAACAAAAGACGGATACTTGTTTATGTTCAATTTCAAAGTGAAATTATTTCAAATTAAAAAAATTGGATTAAATGGTAAAAATATAATCTATTCATACTTACAAACCATTAGAATGTATAAATTAACACTACAAATTATTTCTATTAAAAAGATGTTTTTAGTTAAAATATAGTATTTTTCACTATTCACCCAAATATGAAAGTTATCAGAAAAACACAAAAAATTTATTGAAACTAAATTCTTATGTACCGAATATAAAAAATAAGTTTATTTTGTCACATTGAATATAAAAAAGTTTAAAATATTTAATTAAAAAAATGGTTCTCCATTAAAAGGTGGTAAAATAACATTTTTTGAAAAATACTTCTTTCATCTGAAAAAATGAATTTGTTCTTACATTATGTCTAAGAAATTCATCATATGGATTCTAAAATTATAAGTATTATATAAAGGTCAAAATTCAGTTAATACTATTCATAACTGCTTTTGAACGGCTAGTTTGGTATGTCGTGGTGCACTTGAACTCGGTGTTGTGTATAGTGCAAGTTATTGAATTACTTTGAATAAATAACGTACTATGAAATATTGGGGTGTTACATAGAACCTTTATTGTCCGTCCCGATTGTTCATCAATCTGGGGGTGAAAAGTTGTGCTTAGAAGAACCTATGTTCTCATAGCCTTCTACAATTCCTTCCAGAACACTGATATAAACCAAGCATCCCTATCTGAAAAGATTTTATGAGGGGCCTCGTGGAGTCATATAATTTTACAGACATACATTTTTCTTAGCTCGTCAACTAAGAAAGTCTCTTAAATTGGAATGAAATGGGATGCTTTCATCAGCATGTCAATGAAAACCCACACAACATCGCCACCTCTAGGAGACCTAGGTAAACCGAATAAAAAATCTATAGAAACATCTTCTCATTTCCATTAGTGGACTAGAAGAACCTGTAACAAGCCTGTAGGTCTCAGGTGCTCTTCTTTCACCTGCGGACATGTGGAACATCTAGTGATAAGGCCTGCTATCTAATGTTTCATCCCAAGCCACCAATACTGGCATCACATGTCTTGATACATATTTGATATGACTGGATGAATTTCCCATTAAAAGGTGTGGAAATATTTCGTCAGCTCCTATATCATATCTATAGGAACCCATACACATCCATCAATACAAATGATGACGTCTATGTATACAAGCCAATCCAAAGGCGGGTTATCTCCAGATATACTCTCACAGAGAACCAAGACTTCAAGACATGAAAATTTTCTACCCTTCACCTTCTTAAATAGGTAATAGGTAACTGCAAAATATTAGAGATAAGATTGATCATTACTATCATGAAACTCTAGATGTAGGTTAGAAAATAAGTCCATTAACTTCCATTCATCACTGGCTTCATATAAGACATATGTTTGATTTTTCTAACTCAGCACATCAGAAACTACATTGTCTTTCTCAGAGATATAGGCAAGCTCAAAATAAAAGCATAGTAGATATTCGACCCATCTATATTGTTTGAGTTTCGAATCATGCTAATAAAATATATATTTGAGGC
Organism: Viscum album; assembly: GCA_963277665.1. Taxonomy (NCBI): domain Eukaryota; kingdom Viridiplantae; phylum Streptophyta; class Magnoliopsida; order Santalales; family Viscaceae; genus Viscum; species Viscum album. The sequence continues at coordinate 1,290,607,844 of OY728132.1, read as the reverse complement.
TATTTTGGTCTTTGTACACCATAAAGTGCTCACCAAACAAATAGTGTCTCCAGTAATGTAGGGCGCAAACAATTTCTGTTTGCTCAATGTCATGTGTCTGGTAATTTCTCTCATGAGGCCTCTACGTCTAAGATCCATATGCAACAAATCTATCTTTTTTCATTAGCACTGAAAATAGGCCGATGCCTAATGCATCAGTGAAGATGGTATAAATTACACCTAGCTCAGGAAGAATTAGATTAGGTATTGATATAAGCCTCTCTTTCAGCTCATGAAATGATTTCTCGAATGCTTTTGACCAAAGGAACTTTACACCCTTCTTTTTAAGGCCAGTAAGAGGTAAAGAAAGATGTGATAAATCCTGAATTAAATGGATGTAATATCCATAAAACCCAAGAATACCATTATATCAAACACTTTCTTAGGATTCTATTAGGAAACTACAACACTAACCATTGTTGGGTCGAAAAATATGCCTGATTCTGAGAAAATATGACCCAAGAAATGAACTCTTTCAATCCAGAAGTGTAACCTAGAAAGTTTGGAATAAATATCATGCTCTTTTAGTGTATTCAAAATGATTTCAATGTGCTTAGCATGGTCATTAAGAGTATGAGAAAACACCAAGATTTCTTCCAAAAAGACCATGAAAAAACAATCCAAATAGGGGTGGAGCACCCTATTCATCAGATCCATGAAAATGGAGGGCATGCTAGTAAGACCAAATGACATAAAAATGTACTCATGCAGACCATAACTTCTACGAAAATATGTTCATGGTATGTCAGATGGCCTAACTCGTACCTGATGATAACCCAATATCTGACCGATCTTAGAGAAGACCCTCTCTTCCCAAATATAGTCAAAGAGATCATCTATTCATGGTAGTGGATATTAGTTATTAACTATAAGTTGGTTCAACCTTATGTAATCCATTCAAAGACATAAATTTCCATCCACCATCTTAAAAAAAGAATAAGAGAACCCTAGGAGGATATACTAGGCTATATAAAAACTTTGGCGTCTAAATCCTTTAACAACCTCTTATGATCCTGGAGCTCAGTAGGTTCCATCTTGTATAGAGGAATGGAATCTAGATCTACTCCTGGAACAAGATCAATTGTAAACTCTACCTCTATCTCAAGAGGTAATCCAGAGAAATTGTCGAGAAATACATCCCCAAAATGATCCACTACTTGAGGGAAATAATCTTCTCATAATCCCTGATCCTCCATAAAGAGATTTTCAATTTGAGTGTTCACTCCACCTATCCCATAATGATCTGGTACCTCTCTACTAGCCTAGACATCCTACTCACCCTTATATGGATAACTGTTTCAATCTATTGACATAAACAAAACCCTGTGAAAGTATCAGTCAAAACAAGCATGATACTGAACTAACCAATAAATCCAAAGAATGACATCGAATCCTATCATCTCAAGAACTAAGAGATTTCATTAGAATGGGGTAACTACCAACCTCAAGGGGAAAATCCCTAAACTATCATATACCCTCTGTTCTAACCCCAAACATCATACCTAGGGTCACCACACCATAGTAATAATGTATCTCCAATATGAGACTTTCCTCAATAGACACAGAGAAAACAGAGTTTTAAGAACCTATATGAAATAAATAAGATACTATAGTAGATTCCACTATAATAATACCTCTTACTATTGATGTTTCCATAGCATGATCCTAGGGTATTGGCTATTGTGCATGCAGTTGACCTGATCCACAACCCTATGCAACAGATGGACTACCACAATCATAATTGCTCTGTTGGTGTTGCTGGTGATCAGGGGTCTGGATTCCATGGCCACAACCTCCTCGTCAACCAATCCTTCTAGTTCTATTCCAACTCCCTGCCTGATGTAGCACAAAATAACCCACTACTAAAGGTGAAGATGGTGCTATCCTTTTCCACTCAAAGATGGTGGAAATGTCCTATGGAAATGCTAAAGATTCCCCATACAGATGCAAGCCCAAAATTCCATTGGGTCTCTATCACAATGAGGATTTAATTTTCCCCATCATCCTCACTAATGAAACACGTTGGAGATATCGAAATGGGCACTCTAGTTTTCACTGAACTGATGAGAATCCTTGAGTGAACGCTTCCTGCTACTGAAACAACTACCAGCCTGACATGAAACTAGTCCTCTATGCCCGATACTATTGTTTTCCCTCATGTTATACTCAGTGATAAGATCCATATTGACTATTTTAGAAAAGGTAGGTAGGAGAAAGACATTTACCTACGTACGGATGGCATACTAGAGCCCATCCTTGAAACATTGAGCATGATAAATATCATCACTAGCTATAAGAGTTTAAAATCATTGAAACATTGTGAAATCTAATGAATATTCAATAACTAACATAGATCCCTATTTAAGAAGCATAAAATATTTGGCTCTGTCAACTCTCATAGTCTGAGGAAAAAACTGATCATAGAAGGTAGTCTGGAAATTAACCCACAACATTCCCCGATGATGACCAGCTTGGAAAATCACATCCGACAAGTTCTTGGATGAATCCCGAAACATATATGTGGAAATATTGAACCTTATCCCTAGATGAATTTCTAGATGATCAAAGATAGATAGGGTGGTGTCTAGCCAAGTTCAATAGACTTCAGATCAACATCCCCTGAGAAAGTAGGAGGATGTTTTTACTATAACTCATGAGTCAGATTAGCCATCGTAGGTTCAAGACATAAAGCACCATGTATAGACTACATTTGATGTAGAAAACTATCATGTACTTGGAAATTAGTTCCCAAATCAGGTACTGTAGGTGGTGCATCAAATTTAACTCCCAGAGGTAAGAGTGGTGGCTTAGGTCCCACCGCGTCTGGAGCATGGTCGTCACCACCCTCCTAGAATATGATATGAGGATGTCGTGGAAGCATTGGTTTATGAATTCCATGAAAATGCCTCAGAATAATCTTAATCAGATAGATAACATCACTAGATGAAGCTAAAAGTATGAAAACTCACTACCCAAATCATACTACCCCAACTACCTTCTTAGATGACCAGGTATTAATAAGTGATCAAGTATAAGGTTCATTTCATTTAACATTTAATTACCAAGTTAAATCCTTTACCATTCATAAACATGACAATGAGTGATAAGTATGTACAAAAATTTCATTTTATATGTCACGATTTATTTTATAATGGATAGTCATTTCTAGTGATAAAGTGCCTATACACCTTATCAATAGAAACAACACCCATTTATTTATAGCATAACGACTTGATTCAGTAAATTACTCATCCCAACCCATAATGGCCCATACACCTCATGAATTGAGACAAACAATCACTCAATCACAAAAAAGAGTAATACAATCATAAGCTAACTATCACAACATCACTCAATAATCACATGAATATAAAACAATGAAAAATAGTGAAATGCACCTAAATGGCATGTAAATATGCATGACATGAAAATTTAAGGTGCCTACAATGATGCATGTAACAATGATGCTTGACCTCATATCATCTAGCCAAGGATGAATGAAAATACTCAAATAGAGTAATAATCAACAATAACACACAACATGTGCATCACCCAATGGTGAAATATTGTCAAAAATAATAGGAAAAACAGAACAACAATTACAATTTAGGCAAATCATGTTTTACCCCAAACATGGGTTCAAGAAGCCCAAACACGTCTTATGAACAAGTTCCCAGCTTTACTAATATTAAATCTATTATCTCCAAATAGTAAATCTAGAAAGAAACCTACTCTAATACCACTTTGTGACGTCTTGGACCCGGATGCCACTTAATGGGTTCCCCGAGCCTGGTGGGCCACATGGACTCAAGCACATCTCCCCAAATTCCAAAGGCTACCAACTAGTATTGAGGGCCTAGGGTGTGTCTATGGGGAGACTATCCCCTCATTACCAAAGTGAGTGCTGTGGTTAAAAAAACAAATGTAAATAGCGGAAGAAATACAAGTATATAGAAGGCACAAATGATGATGATATGCCATGTCACAATAAAACTAGAAAACATAGATACAATACATAAGGCATAACATGTTTGAAAAAAGTATAAATGAAATCAAAATACTATCCCAAGCATCCTGAGCTTCAGCTCGGTCATTTTGTATCAAGCTCCATCTTAAACAAGAAAAAATCAAGTGTTCAAAGCTGTATGCTTCTCTTTATCAACAGTTCCATTCATGTAATCTACTTTGGGTAACAAACAACTCTCGAAGAGGGTGTGTGATAAATCTCAGTGGGACACCACCAAAAGTGTCTATAATATACGGACCATGTAATGGAAATGTGATAGCGTGAAAGTATCCATATATAATGTAAACTAGTATAATGTAACAAAATACACAAGTACCTACTTCATCCCTCATATAGAATCTGAACACAACCAATCCATTAATTGATTATTAATAGTTTATAAATAAGGCACATGTTAACAATAGTGAAGGTTCCAAGTTATGATAAGGAAAACTTTCATTACATTTAATAGTGAATTTACAAGGTAATAAACAAGGCATCATAGACCTCAAGGGTTTCTGACTCAGTAATAACTGTAGCCTTGAAAAGGGTAAGGGTGTAATCCAGAGGCATATTCCAAGTAATTCCACAATAATATTCCTATTGAATCCAAGGTGATTAGACAAGGTAAAATGGGGCTAAGTAGAGTCAGGGCCCTATAAGTTGTAACCATGGAACCTACTCATCAATTTTAGATACAAGGAGTGTATTCAAAGAATCCTTTAGTACTATCTGAGGGATCCTATGGTTTCATATAGGGAATCCAAGAATAGACAAGGATCGAGATATAGGCGGGTCTCAAACTAAGCAAGCCGTATCGTTGAATCATAATGGGGTTCTTGAGTGCTCATGGAATTCCCTAATAAGAATCCAAGGTGAGAGCGAGGTAAGACACTCATATTTAATTATGACTTCATGTAATATTTCATTTAGTTCAAGACTTTCCTTTCATTAGTGTGATAATTCAATTAGTATGCAACCTTTTAATGAAGTCATGATTAATCAATTAGTCCATTTAGTTCAAGCCTTGCCTTTCACTAGTGTGATAAGGCCAAGCAGCATTAAACCTTTATTAATTCCATTTAATGTATATTAAATAATTATGGTTCATTCCACTACCTTCCATTAATGTATAAGGGGTTCTATAGAAATTAAACATACTAATCATTAACATTTAATCTGGTCAAGTCATATACTTACTATACATGCCAATTTCCCTTTCACATTTAGTATTAAATTTGATGCACTTACCTTAGGCGGGTCAAGTGGAAGTGAAATGATACTTTCCATTCATCATTATATGATACAATATGAATTTATGATAAGTAACCCTACCATTAGTGTGGTTAAGCTCGAGCACATCCGAACAATGGCTCAAAAGTTTCTAAACACAAAAAACTCAATTATGGAATATTATATTACATGGGATGGATGGATTTTTTGGAATAAACACCATGAAATAATCACATATATGGAAAGAGAATAATCATATAATTATAATTATTATAAGAAGGACATATAAATTCAATAAATGGCACCTGATGGAATCGGTGGGCCCCACACGATAATTCCAAAATCATCAAACTTGAGGTATGAGTTATAGACCACACATCTTAGTGTTTAATGATTCTTATCATCTAATTTTGGCCTATAATTTAGATGATAATAGATTAGATCTGAGAAAAAGTGAAAATGATCACACCTCGATAACTAGGCCGAGAGGAATAGAGGAGAAGAACAGATAAAAAGGACTTGAGTACTTACCATTGCACATCCAAAGTGATGAATGAAAGCCTGATCTGATCCAGGAAAAATAATATCCTTCAATCCCAAGATTCAACCTTCAAAGATCACAAAAAGGGAAGAAAAATAGGTTAATCATACATAAACTCGTATTATGAGGAAGGAGGAGGCATAATTAGATCATTAAAGAAAAAATGGGCATTTTTACTAGAAAATAGCCAATGCATGGTTTGTTTGCATGATTTGAAAAACTGTATGCAAACTATGCATGGGTAACTGGGGAAGAGGGGAAGTCACATGGTTAGGCTACACGATAGTGTGCCAACAATATGATATGGTTGAGCCAGAAAATACCATCTGCACATTTAGGAAAACCGTGCACCAACCGTTCTACATGGATTGTTTCCCAGAAAAGATGGGTTCTAGGATCTTAAAAAGCCCAAAAACCCCTAATACCTTTTCTAACTAATTTTTATTCCATATTAAGTCCACAACAAAGAATTAGACTAAAATTTAAAGGATCCATACGTGAGTGAAAAACTTGGTTCCAACAACATTCTTGATCTCACATATGTCATCGAATTTGAGGATATTTAGCAGGATCCGGACACATCTTACACTGGGTATCTGGTATAGATTATAGACTAGAGTGAGAAGGTATTGTGAGGGAAGACAATATATCTTTTTGGTATTTTATGTATTCAAAAAAATACAGGAGGATATATGGGAGCTGGAATTGGTGATTTGAGTACATTGGCCTAATTTGTTTGAGAGGGACCCCTAGAGATGCGTATTAAGGACAAGAAGTCCTTATATAGGGAGATTATAAAGCCTTAGATTATTTTTTAATATGAAAATCCTTATTTAAAATTTCAAATTTCAAATTTTATTTTTATCCATGATTGGATGAAACCTTGGTTTCAATGGCTTAGGAAATCTTAAATTTGAGTTTTAGTGGTTTTTGGTCTAAAAACGTCAACCAAAATCTCTTAGTGTTGTATATGGTGGTCTCTATCTTGTCTTGGTGCAAACCGTTATGGGGGAAATGGCTAGGCTAAGTCATGGCCATGTTGTGGTTCTTGGGTAAGGATGCTATCAACCATGGCTTGGGAAACAACACCATGCACATTTATTGAGTTATAGTGGGGAAACAATTTAGGTCCCAAGAGACATAATGTAGCCCTGACCATTTTAGGATGAATTTTCAGGAACACCATGGACTAGGACAGGCTGTGGTGTAGTCCGTTTTGGTGGTCGTGTGATTTTTAAAATGCCCAAAATCCTCAACCCTCATCTTGGATCTTTAATTTTTCAAAGGGGAAAAACATGTTGGATTAATTAGGTTTCTTAAATATAGTTATTAATTTATTTAAACCTCCATTAATTGAATATACCCCCTTATTCTTGATGATTCCTTGGATCCATATGTTTTCTAGACATTTTATGTGTGATTTATGGAAAAAAATTGGTCAAACCCCTTAGGTGATGCTATGGATATGGATGGTTCATTTATCCTTAACTCTTTATACTCAACATTTATGAAATATCAATACTTAAAAATATTGGTCATTCTTATTTTTTTGAACTCCTAGTAGCCACACATCTCATCTCTAGTATCTCTCTAAGAGAGATAAATTTATATCCATTAAACGGTAACAAAAGGTTACTATTTATGGTAAAAATAATTGGGTATGTGTTTTTATACCCTTAGTTTGATTCTTCCTTGATTAAAATTCTAGAATCCATTCATTTCGGATTGGAATCAGTTTTATGAATCCTTGGTGTCTGAGTTTGTTTTGGTTAGCATGCGAATTTTATTCAATAGATGATACCCTTGACAAACATTGTCATTGATGTTGAAAACTATAAGCTAGGGAGTTCCTTACATTTTGGGGATCTTGTTTGAACTTTTTTCCTTGGAATAATTATTGTATTGGAATACATTATTTTACCATGCTTTATTAAGATCACATGTGGATGTGTTTTTAACCACGAGACTCATTATTGATGCATGATTCCTGGAGTATGCTTGTAGCTTGTTTGGATATGTTTGATTTTGATCACATTTTTTATAAGATTATACTATTTTGATCATAGTGATATGATTTTTAACTCACTGAGATTTAAAAAAAACACTACAGTCCATAGAATATACAACATGAAACCCTGAGATTAAAGGAACTACAATATATTAATATTTAAATGATATAGTTATATCCTAGATGTTAAATTGGTGGGTATAAATAAGATTAATTTCATTATGAAATATAAATAAATGTCTCAATAAATATATATGTATTGATAAATTCTTAGCAAATAATCATCAATTTTTATTAAAGTCATTTTCATCATCAGAAATTTGTTTTCTTCAAAAAATATTTTTATTTATTTTTCTGAGAAAATATTATAATTCATTTCTGGAACTTTTAGAAATTTTATTTTAGAAAAGTGTAATCATTTTTTAATTTAGTATCTCAAAATTAACTTATGTTGAAATTTTTATATTTTTCTAAAATGTTTGTTTTTTAATAAATAGTGAAACATAATGTTTTTATTGAAATATATATTTTTATTTAAATTATATAAATATAAATATTCTATTTTGTATTAGTGTAACACACTAACCCCATAATACTTGATCTAGTGCAATATTTTATTACATTGGCATAAATATAGGCTCCAAATTCCAATGGAAGGAATAATTTAACAATTTTGGAAAACCATATTACATACATGTTACCCATATTAAATTGGGAAAATAAATAAATCATAATAGAAAGAAAATCTTATCATTATTGAAACTCATTCAAAGGATTCTTATTCATAACATGGGGAAAGGAAACATAAAAATGGTGAGCTCAAATTCTCATTAAGGGTAGGTAAAAAAAATAAATGATGAATCAATAAGAATACCTAAACTTGTAAAGGTGAGTAACTAAGAAAACATTCCATTTAAATAACTAGATAAGTCATAATCAATATTGAAAAGTAAGAAAATAAAACGCATTACATTAATCAATAAAATGATAAAAAAATGAATCTATAGATTTTATGATATGAAAATCCCATGGATAATAATAATGATAACTGAAATATTTATGAAAAAATTCTTAATTATTGGACATCATGTCTAAGGCACATGAAAACCTATATTGTCAATACCTTTCCAAAAATGGTTTAAAACTACAGGTAGAAACCTATTTTATTGGACTATATTATTTATTTCATGAGATCCTATCAATACATCAAGGGGATATATAGAATCTCGATTCCACCCATCACTTCCTATCCAAATAATTCCTCATATCGATTTAATCAATAAATAACATTCCTTATTAGAAATCCAAATTGAATAAAAGATATTGATTTATCAATAATTCATTAGTCAATCAAATGAATGTAAAAGTAAACACCATATGTAAAAATGGTATATTTTTTAGAAATAATAACATCCATCACCCAATATTTTTGATATTTAAATGATTAAAATAGAGTGATTGTTTCAAGTGAAAGTAAATAATAACAAAATAAAGTGAGACTGCAAAAATTACTTTTACCACTTGGTAATTTTCAAGCTAAACCACTTGGGTGAGATAATTCAAAGTGGAATATAAAATACCTTAACATATGATATAATCATGATATTAAAATACAAAGGGGAAGTATATACACCACATTTATGTGAATTGTTGGATAAAAATATACTCAAGGGAATGTAAACTGAGACGAAATCTCGTACCTTGTGTTTCCTTTTTGGTTAACATCATTTAACCTCTTGAATAATGGTTTTAATAATTTTAAAAACTTATAAAACAACCATAATCATATTTTTAATATCATATATTATCTTCTTATAATATCTTATTACTTGTTTTCTAGCAATCTTTCATTATTTCCAATACTTCGGGTGTTAATTGCCTAGTTTTTCAAGTACGTTTTGGCTTGTTACCTGTTGATCTTATTAATTATATCATGATATCATCATCTTTAAAATGTAAAACATGATTTAAATTTCATATATATATATATGGTATAAATATATTTAGAATAATTTATAATATTTGGAGATAAGAAATTAAAATCATTCTTCATGGAGACAGTATGTCATACGTACGCATGAACGCTACTTCCATCTCCGTGTCATATTAAAATAATGAAAAGTAAATGATATATATGTATATTATAATTTTGATATAATTTCTTTTCATATATGTCACATATGTTTTTTTAAACCATACCTAATACATTCCATGTATAGCGTGAAATAATCACATCACTTTGAGGATGTGGTAGTCCACACGTCCATAAACGAAGTTATCGTATCACCACAAAATAGAAGGCATGAAGGTATATGTTATATAAGGTATTAAAGAGGTATAAATACATTATATATATCATATATAACATATAAAAAGCGTTTCCATAAAAATACCCACCATGAGAGGTGGAAAAGGATGAATGAATAATCATCGTTTCGCGAGATGGTAGTCCACCCTACACACAAATGCTAAGTTTTTTACCTCTTATATGTAAGTGTATGTAAGTGTAGGTATAAAAATTATAATAAAAAACACAAAAATACATTGAGTATACTTAGGTTACTATATAATCTATAAATAATTAGAGTTGGGGGGGGGGAAGTAAATAAAATGAATGTGAACATTGAAGAATGTTACCTTGTTTTCAGGTAACTTCTTTTGGTTTACAACAAAATACATCCTTGGTTGGATTTATGCCCAATGTAAGGATTATAGGTTTATTATATGGATTTTTGGATATTATTTGATCAGATATTGGATGAGAAAAATGGATTTATAGGTGTGAATATGTGGGAGGGATGAATGCCTTTTTATAGTGGAGGAGGTGTTGCATTCTTGTAAATTTTTGAAAAGGGAATCACACCCAAGTTTTTCCTTTGAAAAGTGGCTCAAATAAGGGTACAAATATTATAAAATGGATTATATGGTATAAATATTTCCATAAAAAGTATTTTAAAAAAGTTTTTTAAGTCATTTTTTGCCTTAAAAATTAAGTTTTAGTCCTTTGTTAAACTAATTTTTCTCTTAATCACTCTAAATAATTTTAATCACTTTAAATAAAATTTTTGGTCAACAAATAAATTTAACATATTATAAAATATAAATTATTTTAGTTCAAAATATGGAATCAATTATTCAATATACCAATAATAGAAGTGGTAGAAATTAATATAAAATTAATCCCGTAGACATGACAACAATGCAGGTTTTTGATGTAAAAATGTTTGAAAGTTTGCAATGTTTTTATATCCAATTTCAAAGTAAAATTGTATAAAATGATAAAAATTTAATTAATAGATTTAAAATTTATCTAATTAATATTTTAATCTATTAAAAAAATTTATTTTACCTTATAAATAATTTTGATAAAAATCAGCATTGAATTAAAATTTAGTAATTTTCACTATTGATTAAAAAATAAAACTTCACAAATAATTCATAAAGTTTAACCTAACATAGTTTTGAAAATTTTATTTAAAAAATGAAAAATTTTTCATATTAAATTTATAAATTTTTTAAGATCTATATTTAAAATAAGCGCTCTATTAAAAGGAGGTAAAACTACTTTAATGAATATATTGGTTTTTATGTGTAAAATTGGGTTTATTCTTATGTTATGCCTATAAAATATGCTGGAAGAATGTAAAAATATTTTATTATATATATATAACATATATATTTACAATATAAATTATTAAAAAGTGTTATAATTTAATTTACTATATCAAATTTGACTAAATAGTGTTTTTTAAATTGGGTGTTGTGTGCAATTAAAACTAACTCAGTAATGCATGTTTTGAAAGATATCAAAAAATTTAATTTATTCTAAAATAAAAAAATGGTAATTTTTTGTGGTTCTAAATTATTCCATCTTATAAAAATTTTATCCTTGAAATTTTAGTGGTAGTGTCTTTTCAAAAATGTGGGTAGTTCTCCTTCGTAGAATCCGCTGGTTCCCATGTCGCTTTTTCCATTTTGTGATTTCTCCAGAGTACCTTTAATAGATGATTAATCAATTTCCTCAACACTTTCTATCTCATATCAATAATATGGATGGTTTATTCATAGTGCGAAAGGTCATTTTTCAACTCGAATTCATCAGAGGTGAGAACATGTATTGGTTCTGACATGTACTTATGTAGTATAGATATATGGAACACATCGTGTACCTTTGAAAAATTTGGAAACATTTCCAAACGATAAGTAGGAACTACAACTCTTTCAATAATTTCAATGGGGACAGTATACCTAGGACTCATTTTTTCCTTTCTTACTAAACCTTATAACACCCTTCCATGGTTATGCTTTCAGGAAAAGATGATATCTCACTTGGAACTCTAAATATTTCTTATGATTATCAACATAACTCTTTTTCATAAGTTGAGTTTATTCAATATGATCCTAAATAGCCTTCACATTTATCTTCATATATTAAACAATTTCTAGGCCTATAAGTTTTTTAGAAACCCAATTTTCTACTTTTAATACTTTGAAATATTTATATATATATTTATAGAGTTAGGAACTAAGATGGCCTATGATTTTGAGGCTTAGTGTGTCTGGAATTAATTTTATAAAATATTAAATATATTTTATATTATGAAATAATAGTTCTTAAAGAAAATAGGATAAATATTAAACAATAGATCAGATGAGAAATATGAGACCACATTTGAGTCCATAACCATGTGTTTACCCTAGGCATGACATAAAATAGGTTAACACCAGATATTCAGACTCCTCAATCATTAGTGGTACATTCAATGACTTAATTAATTATTAAATTAATTAATTAATTAATTTATTTTTACCTAAAAAATATGTTCATAAATATATCATTATGGAGAAATTTCTAGGTTTATACTCATAATCCTAGAATCACCACTGATGCTCTCATTCTTCCTTCTGTTTCCAAATCTCATCAGACGACGATGAAACACCATATCAGATTAGATCATGATATTGAAGATGAAAAAGATTCTCTAAAATTGTTGGTGGATGTGTTATTCAAATAATATTGATCAATAATCATGTTATGACTCTTCAATTACTGATTGACACCCTTTGATTAAACTTTTGAGCAGATCCATCCTTGTTCTTCGATCTGCTCCAATCGTTGGCCGATTGCATGTTCCAGAGTACTGATATATATGTTTTTTTATTTTTTTTTCTAATCTATGAATCATATTTCTTGATCATTGGCCAAGAAATCTTGACCAAAAATCATTTAAACCATTTTTATAGTGTTCCCTTGGTGCTTCATATTCTTCACCGGTTGGACCCCACGTTCCCAGTTCGACTTTTTGGAGTGGTACCGAGCATGATCGGACCCACAAAACCATGATGGATCTAGAAATAAAGAACTAATTGATGAAGTATGGCCAGATCTAGGATATTTTTGATGTATGGGAGATCATTTTGATGAGCATATTATGAATCAAAGGCAGTGGAAGGAACACTGGTGTGTGGTTTGTGCGATGAAACCTCGACAGAAAACAGAGGCCATATTCAGGAAAACGATGACTGAGATTCATGAACCAAGAGAAAATATACCATTTTAGACTGGATATAGTCCAAAATTAAAGTTATAAATGAATAATTCAATTTTTTAATACCTTATCTATCAATCTTGTGAAAACTCGACTACACCCCATGCTCAAAGATGAACATGCATTGCCCCCTTAGCAGTAGCAACCTGGGTTTCCAAAATATTAAGAATGACATAACTTGTATTACTAAAACACATCATGTAACCCTTACCTATATGGAAAATTATGTGATAGATTACATGGGTGGGAAACTATGTGGCACTAAAGGGTCACCTACACGACTATGTACTCGAGTACACAGACAAGGGTTAAAGTACAAAGACACAATAAGCATGACACAACCAGGTACCAGTTAGCCTAGAATCACCATGCTGTACACCTACACAGTGTTTAATAATACATGGTGTGGATTCATGTGTCAGTGACAGACATAGTTAGGTGGTAGAGCAGGACCACACATCTTGTGGGTCCCATCACTTGTCGCGTACCTCTTGATCTCTTTTGAAAAACAACAATCACCCATATCTCCATTGTTTGAACTCAGATTTTGGCCCATGAGTATCCTAAAGAGAGTATTTTTTCATGTAGAACATGATGATTCCATTGGTTTTGGATTAAGAGTCATGATATAAAATGTTCTAGGCATATATCTTAATGAGATGATGCCTAATGATGGAAGTGATCATGCAGGATCACTATAGGCTCCTTTTAATTAGAACCCCCTATCAAATACTACATGGGTCACAGACGATTATAGTGGAACCCCCTATCACATCATAGAACTGGTCCTCAACTAGTATAATAGAACCCCACATTATCTTAGGTGTGAGTCCACTATAGCTACTTCCAAGTGGAACATCCTATCAGATAGGGCACATGCCCTCAATGACTAGAATGGAATCCCTCTAACATACTAGGGAATTAGTCCTCAGTATTTAGAGTGAAACCCAACACTAGTATGGGTAAGAATCCTCTACCTATTGAGTGGAACCCTCCTTTAAGCATATGGTGCGCGTCCTCATGATAGTAGAGTAGAACCCCCATCTACATGGGCATGAGTTCTCTACAGATACATAAATAGTGGAACACCCTTGACATAATAGGGAGTGGGTCCTATACTTTGAGTTTGTGCCCACTCGGTTGTACGACACAATGAAGGGGCATGGATTGACTTACATGGTTACTTATTTAAATAACTTGAGATACTAAGAATCATTGATAGTCTTTTGGAACTGTTGGATACTCTTCTTCCTGGACTGATCTGTGAGATAAATTTTCCCTTACTCTCTCATTTGTACTTATTTTGACTGATTATATATATATATATATATATCCTTTTGTATCGACTCCCTGGATTTAGTTACTCTTCTTCTAGTAGTGGAGAATATTAATGGGGTATTCCACATGATTTCCATGTTTATCTTCTCATGGTTGGATGATTCCACTCTCCTATTATTGGTGGATACTAATCAATGGGTAGTTCATCTACTCTCAATGTTTAGACCCTTGTGTTTGGACGAGATTACTTTCACTATTTTTTGGGTTGAGTTGTTCAATTTGAATATATCTCTCATCTACTATATTTTTACCCATATTTCATCTCTTAATTCCCCCTTAAAAATTCAGGGCATCATACTGGGTATGTATATAATCACCCCTATATGGGATTTTCCCGCATCTGTCGGGTCTTATGCAGATGACAGACATTTCAACTGTGACTTCAAAGAAGCTTAGGGATACTGGGTTCCTGGACTAGATATAGTGGTCATAGTAGGGTATTTAGGAGATGCGTTGTCTTATTTATTTTTTTTCAACTTTTTTTAGGTTGGTAAAAATTTATGGTTGGGCCAATATTTTTCCCCTTTAATTTTCAGTTTATGCTATCATACTTTTATACTATCTCAAGGTTCATGCATGATTGGTTTACTTTATAGATGTTTTTCATATTTTAGTATTTTTATATGCACTTTTTAATATATATTACTATGTGTGTGTGTGTATAGGTATTTATGAAAAGACCTCTATGATTTTAGTTATGCATTTGGAACTTGTCGCCACCACCTAGCCTATAGAAATGAGATTGGGGTATTTGTGGCTCAAGCCCTAGCTTGGTTCAAGTCATGACATGTTGATATTAGAGAAAGTTCATTCCTTGGGATGTTGTTCTTACTAATAACCTAAAAAGGATTTGGATATGTTTAGGGAAACTATCTTGAAGTGTCTTGAGTGTGGCTCTCAGGCATGGGGAGTCCAGTGATGGTGTAGTGGCCGATGTATCCATTCACCGGGACCTTGACTTCCTACTTGTCAACTCTGCATACCAAGACATTCTTTGTAGGGATCCATTATACATGCATCATATAGGATTTAATATTTTATTTTACTTCTTAAGTCAGTTACCCATCATATATATATATATATATATATATATATTCGCATTTGAATGTGATACTCAGGGATAACTTTTAGGATGCCTCTGTGATGACATCCAGTCAGGATACCAGCTTCGGTTTGTGTCAACAACCCTATGAGTGATGAGGCCTCAGTATGGGGTCCATCCTATGAACTCATTACTACAGGTGTCCAGGTATAAGAATATTAACCTTTCAATAAGAATATTTTTCTAGTATAGATGGCTGAGTACCCACGCGAGATTATCACACTCAGTGAGTTCCAACGTTAGAGGCCTCTGAGGATCTATGGTGAGACAGATCCTCAAGATGCAGAGGGCTGAACATAGGTAGTTCTATGTTTCTTCAGGCTTGTTCAGAACCCAACATATCTTATTGTTTCACTGGTATCTATCCTCTTCCATGGAGCATCTAGGCATTGGTAGATCCTTGTTACACAGATGAACAACGAGTTGAAACTCCCATGGCCTGACTTCCAATAGCTCTTTCATGAGAAGTGCTACCCCTCCTGATTATGCCCTGTCTGGATCTTGGAGATTTTGAAGGTATAATAGTGAGGGATGATGGTGGTTAAGTATTCAGAGAGCTTCATAGACCTTATGTGGTACTCCCTTGACATGATTCAAAATGGATACTTCCGAGCATGAAAGATTGATCACAGACTCGACAAAGAGATCCAAGTCAGCATTATACCCTTGCGAATTCCCACCTATACTGGGGTAATATAGAGAGTACTAGTGAAATAGATATTTTTATATAAGGGAATCCAAATATTTAGAACTAGTAGTGGGATCCATAGAGTTGAGTCGTCTACAACAACTAGCAGATTACAGGTTCTAGGATCTCGGTGAAGGAGACCTACATGTGATCAGACTCAGGAACATGGTACGAGGTAGCACAAAGGACTAGGGTATCATAGAGAGGGGAGATGATTTACTTGTGATGGGAAAAGTCACATAGAATAAGACTGCCTAACAAGACATGCTAATCAATATAGGTAGATAGCTGATGGACCACCATGATTGAGGAAACTCTGTGATCGGGGATCTCTAAGGTGACGAAAGGGTGGTCCTTAATGATGCATAATGAGAATAAGAGTATGAGGAGCTATGGGTGGTAGAAAAATCTATGAGATACTTCCACCACCACCACTACCAGTAATCCCACATTCAGACCGGGGAGCTAGCAGTCAGGTTTGCAGACAGCTGTAGGCTTTTTAGGTTTATGACCCTATAGTGCATGAGATTATTATAGGTACAACGTGTGTTTATTCTACTCTTGTTTTAGTATTATTATATAAATGTTATAGTCATTATTTTAACTCTAAACTCCTAGGTTGAGATATTGAGATCCCAATTGAGGTACTAACCCAACATCATCATCTTGAGGTTCATATAGGGAACACTTATTCACTATATTTTGTATGCTGAAAGTGTGAGATATTGATTGGTGGTGAGAAGTTCATGTGGGAAATTTTTTTCATCATGATGGAACCCTATGAAATCATCTTGGGTATGAAATATTTGTCCATGGTCGGAGATCAGACCAAATTTCACTACAGACAAGTCAGATGCATATGAATGGATAGGAAGAGAATATCCTTTTTTGGTGAGGAAGATATCATGGAAGGACAAGTGGTTTCTATGAGTAGGAGGATGCAACCCATCACCCATAAATTAGTGAGTGTGTCCCTTGGTGAAGTAGGCTCCTTGGGAATCTTCATACCTTCAGTTGTGGAGGATTATATGGATATCTTCCCTAAGAACATTCCAAGACTACCTATGAGTTGGGATATGGAGTTTTGCATTGACACGCATCACAAAACCACTTCGATATCTTATAAAGAATATCTGTTTGACCTTATCGAGCTTAAACCACTGCAGTTGTAGTTGGAGGACCTTTGAGAGAAGGGTTTTATTAGAACCGTTGTGCCCCCCCAGGCAGCTATAGTGTTGTTCATGAAAAAAGGACAAGATTTTGTAGATTTTCATAGATTATCATCACCTGAACCAGGCCATTATGAATAAAAAGTACCCCTACCAAGGATTTATGACCTATTTTAATAGTTTCAAGGCACAACATTGTTCTTCAAAATTGATATCGAGTCCGACTACCACTAGTTGTGGGTTTTCAAATATAATATTCCATATATGACATTCTGATGTCACTACAGATACTATTAGTTCCTAATGACACCCTTTGGTGTGAAAAAATGCCCCCATCCTATTAATGGATATGATTAACTACGTCTTCTAGCCGTACTTGAACTATTTTGTTGTTATCTTCATTGATAACATACTCGTCTACTCTGAATTAGAGGAGGAGTATACAAATCACTTGAGGATGGCCCTAAATTTTCTTTAAGAGCACTAAATTTACATAAATCACTTGAAGTGCCAATTATAGATACGTGAGGTTAAATATTTGGGGCATGTCATTTTTAGCACAATTTAGATGTAGAATTAGGGAATATCAATGAAGTTATTTCTTGGGAGGCACCTAATAGCGTGTTAGAGGTGAGGAGATTCTTTAATTTGTAAGGGTGTTATAGGAATTTTGTGGTATAATTCTCTAGAATTAAAAACCCTTTGAAAACCCTGACATAGAAGGTGAACCAATTTACTTGGCATGAGAAATTCCAGAGGGACATTGAGTAGTTAATATTGGGGATGAAAATTTCTATAGTTTTAAGGCTACTAGAGGAAGGCATGGAGTTTTTAGTGTATTACAATTCCTTAGGAGTCAGGCTCGGTTGCGTGTTGATGCAACATCAGGAAGTTGTCGCATACGGGTCGAAGTATTTATGACCCCATGAGTAGAACTATGTAAATCACAACCTATATATGGTAGCATTAGTATTATCCTTAAGGAGGTTGAGACACTATGTTCTAGGAGAGTCCATTGTGGTTTACTCAAACCACAAAAATCTTAGGTACTTCTTCATGTAGAGATAATTCAACATGAGATTGCGACATTGGTTGGAGTTCCTATAAGACTATGAATTCAAGATAGTATATACTATAGGAAATAAAAAAATGTAGTATATTCCCTTAGTATGATGTCCCATGCTCGATTAGTGCTGGAGGCTTTGGAGTAGTTATCCTCCTAACATGTGACCTTGGTGGAGCAGGAGGGTATAACATTTCTGTAGTTGAAGGTGTCGAATCCTTCAATTTATGAGTGTGTGAGGGAGTCCTAGCTAAGATACATCAATTTGGAGTTATTATGTGATGAAATATCCACATGAATCTCCCCAAATTGATATTCAGAAGGAGGGAATCACATCATCTTTTTCTAGGTTCGAACTGCGGTTCTAGTCACATTATGGTAGGATGTGATCTGAGAGTTCCACACTCCTCCCCTAGATATACATATTGATGTGGGGAATATGTATAGAGACCTATAATGTCATTTTTGGTGGTATTAAATGAGAAAAATCATAGCTAAGTTCATCTCTCGATGCCTCACCTATCTGTAGGTGAAGGATGAGCACAAAGTTCCAACAGGTTTGTTACAACCCTTTTAGATAGTGAACTGGATGTGGGATGACCTATCCATGGAATATTTCATAGGTATTTTTCTCATAACTAAGGGTCACAATGCCATATGAGTGATAGATGACTAACTCATGAATTTGGAACACTTCCTTGCTATCAAGGAACAAATTTTTTTGGAGTGTTTGGGGCATTTGTACGTATCAAATGTTGTTTTTCTTCATGGGGTTCCATCGATGATTGTATCTGATCGTGACATGAAATATATGTCACGATTGTGAAGAGTACTGTAGGAGGCATTAGGGACCCACCTGAGGGTGATTACAACCTTTCACCCCTAGAACAATGGGTAGATCAAGCACACTATCCAGGTGTTAGAGGATATATTGTGGGCTTGTGTGTTAGACTTTGATCAGAGCTAGGAGGATCATCTACCCTTGGTAGAGTTTGTATACAACAACAACTACCACTCTACAATCGACATGATACATTTTGAGGTCCTGTACGGGAGACCCTGTAGGTCACCATTTCTTTGGATAGAGATCAACGAGACATCGCTTTTGGGACCATAGATGGTGTATGTGACGATGAAGAAAGTATAGGTCATCCACGAGTAGATAAGGATGTCCTAGAGCAGACATAAGTCTTACATAGGTCACTATTGTAGGTCCTTGGAGTTTGAATTGGTATATTTCATTTTCCTGAGAGTATCCCCATGATGAGGATTATGGAGGTTCTTATTGGGAGGAAATTCATCCCTATGGTTAATCAGGTTATTCTAGATCATGCAGAGGGTTGTCAAGGTTGATTACTATCTCTCCCTGCCCCCCCAGCTAGAGTGGTTGCACAAAATATTCCACCTTTTTTATATGAGGAGATATATTCATGTCCCCATGCACTTTATCTAATGGGGTGAATTGAAAATCAAAGACGGATCTACCTTTTCAGATCACTTAGTGGAAAACAAGGATTGCTAAAAGATGACCCAGTGTGGATGAACCATCCCTTTAGTTCACGTGTTTTCGTAGAATAACTCTTAAAGAAAATGAGATAAATCTTAAATGGAAATGCAGAACAGAAATCTAAGACCACGATTGAGTTTGGAATATTATTTTTACCCTAATCACGACATATAATAGGTCAGCGTGAGACTTTTAGACTTCTCACTGATTGACAGTATGTTTAGTGAGTTAATTAATTATTAAATTAATTAATTAAATCATTTGATCCCAAATGATATGTTTACTAATATATCATCATGGGAAAATTTATAGGGTTAGCCTTATAATACCAGAATTTCCAGTGATGCTCTCCTTCATCATTTTGTTGGAGAATCTCATAGAATGATGAAGAAACGTCTGATCAGATCAGATCAGGATGAAGTGAATGAAACGACATCTCTAAAATCATTAGCATATGTGTTCTTATACGACGATTGATCCATAATCAAGGTAGGAATCTTCAATTGGTTATTTAATCCATTTGATTAAATTATTGAGAATATCCGTCCTTATTTTTGGATCTACACCAATTATTGGCTGATTGCATGCTACCAAGTACTGAAATCTAAGATATTTTATTTGGTTTCTAATCATTATCACTATTCTTGATCATTGGGCAATAAAAATTGGACAAATATCATTTAAACATTTTATGGTTCTTTTTCCCTTGTTTCTTCATGTTATTCATCAGTTGGCCACTGTGTTTAACCTTCATTAGAAATTCCCATATCCATCCTTAAAACATCCATGAACATGGGATCCTTCTCAACACTCATTTAGGTTATAAATCCATGATCCTTTATACTCAATACATCCACTACCTTCTTTGATTTCCCTGGGTGGTAATGTATTGAGGATTCATAATCCTTGAGTTGATAAAGCCATCACATTTGTCTCATGTTTATCTCTTTTTATGATAAGATGCATTTCATGATTTTATGATCTATGTATATATGACATATTTCACCACAGAGATAATGACCCAATATTTTAAAATTTAAGATTAAATATCCTAAATTAAGATCATGGGTTAGATAGTTATATTAATTATTCTTCAATTACCTTAATGAATATACAATAACTTTATCACTTTGCATTAGGACACAACCAACTCCCTTATTTGATGCATCACTATATATGAAAAACTACCACTTATAGACAGTATAGTAAAAATAAGAGCATTGAATAATATTCTATTTAGTTAATCAAAGCATTATCCAGCTTCCTTTATCAAAAAAAACTTAACCCCTTTACGTGTAAGTTTGGTTAATGGGTCAGACAATCAGGAAAAATTCTGAACGAATCATCAATAGTAACCTACCAAACTAATGAAACTATGTACCTCAGCTATGTTTGTTAGTGTGGGCCATTATCTAACTACTTTTTTTGTAGGATCAATTAATATTCCATCATTGGAGACAATATTGAAAATAAAAGAAACTTATTAAAGCCATAAATAACACTCACTAAATTTCCCACTTAACTCCTCCCTTCCAAGAGTCTTAAGAATCATCTGAAAGTTATTCTTATAGTCATCGTTGATTTTAGAACACACCAATATATAATAAATGAATACCAAAAAAAATCAAGATATTTCTTTAATAATATATTCATTAGGTACAAAAAAATATAGGGTTCATTAGTCCATTCAAATGGAATTATTATAAACTCATATTTTTCATACCTTGTCCAAAAAGCTATCTTCAGAATGTATTCATTATCCACTCATAATTGGTAGTACCCATAATGAAGATAAATCTTTGAAAAATATTATACTTCGTGAAGTTGATCAAAAAATTCATCAATGATAGGTATATGGTACTTTTTATTATTTTCATAGCAATGATTTTTCTATAATCAATGCAGAACTTTAGGGATCTATATTTTCTCTTAACAAAGAGGATATGGGATACCCATGGTGAAACAATAGGGTGAATAAATACCTTATTACCCAAATACTATAGTTATTTCTTCAACTATAACAATTCCATAATATCCTTTCTATAAGGATTAATTGATATTGGCCTTACATTGAGGATTAAATCAATGGGAAACTCAACTTCACGCTTTGATGGATGTCCATTTAATTCCTCGGGAAATACATCAATGTATTATGACATAATAGGAACATCATCAATCTAAAAATTACCCTCTTAAACACTAGATGTTGTTTTCTCTTCTTCCCCAAAAATTTCATTCAATAGAGCTACTAGTGGGGGATGTAGATAAGAATCGGGTGAGGAAGCTTCTACCCTAAAGATAAGGAATTCTACATCTCCCTTAGAAATCATAATTTTATTCTTATTTTAATAAATTTTGGAATCATATTTTGATATCCATTAAATACCAAGGATTATATAAGATTAAACAATAGGTATGATAATAAGTTCATTAAATAAATAACATTTGTGTGTTATAATTGGGACTTCTCGACAAATATATTTTTTCAATGAGACTTCCCTTAAAATGTTTTACTGAAAAATATCCCATTAAATCTAAATGGAAATGTATAATTTTGTTAGAAAACTAGGTAGATATAAAAGAGTATTATGATATAGAATCATATAAGGAATTTTGTAAATTTTATGATACGGTTAATGTAACTTTTACTATATCATTGGGTACTTTTACCACAACTGTTGTGATTGTAGAAGCTTGGCCATATCTACTTAGTGTCTTCTATGGTAGATCCAATTAATGATTATGTTATTATCTTTTGTAATGCCAAATATATTTAACATTGCAGCACTGGTCATAATTAATTTTTTTTCTTACCTTTTCATTCATTAGCTCATTGATCCAAATCTCCAAACTTATGACAAACTCACAGTCCCTTCAATCATTTTCTATGGTTATTTTTCCCACAGTTTCACAAGATATAAATTTGTCGTACTTTTTTTTTCTTATTTGACGCATTCCATTTTTCATGGTGCTTATATGATCTCTTCTTTTCTTGTTTTCGATTTAATATATTGATTATAGATAATTCATTCTCTTTCTTGATGGCACAAAAAACTATTTCATCATATGATGAAAACATTTGGGATATCAGTTCCCTTAAGAGACTTGGCTTATTCTTTTCAAAAAAGTGATCAATTTGTCACTATGTGTTGCATATGTAATCTATAGAATACCTAGTTAATCTTGTAAAGGTATCTTCATAATCTGTAACACTCTCTTCTTAATTTTTCATTAAGATAAGTAAATTTCTCTTAATCTAAATTTATTGATCACAAGGGAATTATTTATCAAAAAATGTCTCCTTAAGTGTTATACATTCCATGAGTTCTATTTATTCCTCCTCCAAAGTATTATTGATTAGAGACCACCATTGATCAACATCACGTTTGATACAATAGACTATTAGTGAAACCTTTTCCATTTCACCGCATCCCAAAGCTGTAAATATATTCTCAAGAGACTTAATCAATTTCTCATTTAAAATTGGATTAGTATCCACACTAAAAAATGGGGGATTCTATTGCATAATGCTATCCAATATAAGATATTCTCTCTATGGAATAAGTTTATTCATTTTGGTAAGGTTATTTTTTATAACCTAATTATATTTCTCTAATATTTTCATAATTTACTCTTTTCTAATACAAGCTGTATTAGTTTACTTGATAGGGAAATATCCACATTTTCTATGAGTACTGATACCATTCGTCATTCCAAGAACCATTTATAAATAATGGAATATACTGTATTAGCTCCTAAAATCATAATGTATACTTCAAAATATGGTATAACACATAATATTAATTTATTCCTCATAAATATTAGGATCATAAACATTAGTTTCTTTTGGGATATATTTAATTTTAAATCCCTCATAATGGTTTGTAAATAAATGTTAATTATCCTAATTATATACCCTGGGAGTGTCAAACTAGGTGCATAGTAAGGCCTGTTGTTGTGTACTGGGTTGCACTCAAGTCAGGCCCGACACACCTCATCAGAGTTGTTACCCCTAGACACATCTATGCCAAAACCACATCCACTTTTAGTATCCAACTACAGATATATTTATAGGGAGAACCAAATATTATATACCTTACCAAAATTCTAGTATTTTCTCCTCTACTTATCTTTAATTTTTATATCAGGGTTATGTTCCATAATCTATGTTTTCTAAATCTAGTTTCCAAGGTTGATTCTAAACCTGTTCTGATACCAACTGTAATTCCCCAACCCTAGAAGTCTATAGCCGGTGCATTATTTTGTTTCCTTGAAATAGATACAAGATTAAAATCCCAATGTAATGAACATTTTTTCAGTTTTAGAAAACAAGAATACATATATTGTATCCATATTACATTGGGAAAAAAATAAATCACAACAAAAATAAAATCTCACCATCCATGAAACTCATTCAAAGTATTCCTATTCATAACCTAGGGAAAGGAAACATAATAAAGGATATCTCAAATGATCTATAAGGGTATGTAAAAATTAATAAATAATTAATCACTATGAATAAATTAGCATGGAAAGGTGAATAACTGAGAATGCATGCCATTTAAAAAACTGGACAAGGAATAATTAATA
Organism: Viscum album; assembly: GCA_963277665.1. Lineage (NCBI taxonomy): Eukaryota > Viridiplantae > Streptophyta > Magnoliopsida > Santalales > Viscaceae > Viscum > Viscum album. Next base: position 1,290,583,011 of record OY728132.1, on the reverse strand, counting down.
TGGAAAGGTAAGAAACCAAAAAACATAACATTTAGTCAATAAAATGAGAATGAAATGAATCCAGATATTTTATCATATGAAAATACAATAGATAATAACAATTATATCTGAAATATCTAGGAAGAAAATTATAAATTATTGGACATCATGTCTAAGGAACATGAAAACCTATATCGTCAAGACCTTTCAGAAGTCGGTTTAAAACTATGGGTAGAAACACATTTAATTTGGAAATATTATTTATATCACAAGAAACTATCAATGAATATATGGGATATATAAATTCTAAGCCCCACCCATCACTACCTATCCCAAGTATTCCTCATATCGATTTATTTTATAAATAATATGCCTTATCAAATATCCATATTGAATAAAAGATACATATTTATGAATAATTCCCTAGTTAATCATGTAACTGTAAAAGTAAACACCATATTTAAAAATGGTATATATTTAAAGAAATAATAATATCCATCACCCAATAATGTTTATATTTAAATTATCACAATAAATTGAGTATTTCTATAGAAAGTTAACAATCACAAATGAATGTGAGATTGTACAGATGACTTTTACCACATAGTAATTTTCAAGATAAACCCATCAGGTGATATAATTATAAGTGAAACATAAAATAACATTAATTATAAGATAATAATGATATTAAAAGGGTATGTATATACACCACATTAATTTGAATTTGTTCAAAATACAAAATAAGTCTCAGTGGAATGTAAATTGAGATGAAATTCCATACCTTGTATTTACTTTTGGGTGAACGTTATTTTAGCTTCTTTATAATGATTTTTAGAAATTTATTAGGTTATTAAAGAACCATAATAATATTTATAATATTATATATAATCTTTTTATAATATCTTATTACCCATTTGTTAACAAGCTTTCATTATTTTCACTATTTCAGGTCTTAATTGCCTAGTTTTTCGAGTATGTTTTGACTTGTTACTTGTTGTTATTGTTAATTAGATCATGATTTAATCATCTACAGAATGTAAAAATGATTTAAATAACAGATATATTCAGTATATATATATTAAAATTAATCCATAATATTTTTAGATAACAAATGAAATGCACCGTTCATGTAGATGGTAAGTCATATGTAAACATGAATGTTACTTCCATCACTTTTTTCATATTAAAAGAATGAAAATTAAATGATATATATATATTTATATTATAATTAAAGTATAATATATATTTCATATATGTAACTTATGTTTATTTAAAACTATCCCTAATACATTCCATGTATAGCATGAATGAATCACATTGCTTTGAGGAGGCAGTAGTCCACACATCCACAAACAAAGTTATCACATTCCCATAAAATAGAAAATAGGAAGGTTTTCATTTTATAAGAATTAAATAAGTATAAAAACATTATAAATTTCATATTTAACATATAAAAATATCATGTCCATCTTAATTATCACTATGAAAGGTGTTAAAGGAAGAATGAACAATCATTATTTAATGAGGCAGTAGTCCACTATACACACGAATGGAAAGTTTGTTACCCATTAGATGTAAGTTTTTATAAGTGTATCTGGGAAAATTAGAAAAAAACGTCTTATTATATTAATTATACTTATTTTATTATATAATTATGTAATAATAAGAGTTTAGGGGGTGGAGAAATAAATAAACTGAAAGTGATCATGGAAGAACATCACGTCATTTTCAGGTAACTCCTTTTGGTTAATACCAAAAGACTTCCATGGTTGGATTTATGACCAAGTTTAGGCTTCTTGGTTTAGGTTAGGGATTTTTGGATATTATTTTAGTAGATTTTGGGTGAGACAATATCCTTGAGATGTGTGATTAAGTGGGACATGTGAGAGCCTTTTATAATGGAGGAGGAGTGGAATTTTTAAAAATTTTTGAAACGGGAATTAAACCCACATTTTTTCTATTGAAAAGTGGATATAATAGTGGTAAAAATCCTTTCCAAAGGAGTATATGGTCGAAAAATGTCTAGAAAATGGATTTTGAATAATTTTTCTAGGTCAATTTGGGACTTAAATTTAATGTCCAGTCCTTTGTTAAGATTATTTTTCTTCTAATCTCTGTAATTAATTTTAATCAATTTCAAAAATATTTTTGGTAAAAAACTAGGTTTACCATAATATATATTATAAATTTTGATGATTAAAAATATGAAATTCATTTTTCCAAATTAAAATCACATAAGTGGAAGAAATTAATTTTAAATTAATCCCAAAGATAAGATGAAAATACATATTTTTAAAGTAAAAATGTTCAAAGGTTTGAGATGTTTTTATATCCAATTTCAAAGTTAAATTGATTAAAATGACCTAAATTGGATTAATAGGTGTAAAATTGATCTAGTTAATAATTAAAACCAATAAAAAAAATGTAATTTAACATTATATATAATTTATATGAACTAAATTTTGAAATTTTTCTTTTAAAAAATAAATTTTATATTTCCATATTAATTTTTTAAAATATCCAAAATTTATATTTAAAATTAATGAACCATTAAAAATTTTTAAAACAGATTTTATAAAAATATAGGCTTTTTTTGTATAAAATTTGGTTTATTATTATTTTATGCCTATCAAATATATTGGGAGAATGCTAAAATATTTTATTGGATATATATAACATATAAATTCTCTAATGGTGGTATAATTTAATTGACTATGAAAATTGTGACTAAATAGTGGTTTTTAAATTGGGTGTTAGTTTCACAACAAACTAACTCAGTATTTTGTGTTTTGAAATATATTGACAAAATTAAATTTAACCTAAAAATAAAATATAGTAAATTATTGGGGTTTTAAAATTATTTTTAAAATTTTATTATTTTATTTTTATTAATAAAAATAGAATTATGGTATTTGGAATGAATTTTATTCTTGAATTTGGTATAAAAATATTTTTATACTTAATAGGAATTTTTCTGGAAAAATGTTTTTCATTGAGTTTTGTATTTTTAAATTTTAATTAAATTATTCATCTTCAGTGAATTGAATCTTAAAAAATAAATTCCAATTTTAGAATTATGAGTTCAAAATTTTGTAGAAATTTACCTTTTATATTTTTTGTTAAGAATCTTAATCATAGTAAATTTTGTTACCACAGTAAAGGTAAAATGGGTTAATTAAGAGTAAAAATAATCTAATAAGGACTAAATAGTAATGTTAACACTTTATTTAATTTTATTGGATGATTATATTTCATCCATAACCATCCATAATTCTAATATGTGACCTTTTATTTTCTTTTTTTATTTTATTTTAACCTTTATAATATTTTTTTGTAAAAGAGAGTAAAAAATGTAATTCTCATTATTTTATTGTCTATAAATTTTTAAATATTGATAAATAAAGGAAATGTTTGTTTCAAAATATTTATAAGAAAGATAAATTAGTTTTTTTGTTATGGAAATTTATTTATATTTTTTTGTGATGAAATAATTACCTTAAATGCGTATGCGACACCGACACAATATATATTCAATCAATAGAAAAATAAAACAAATAATTTCCAAAAATTGAAATTAATATAATTTGTATGAATTAATTCTTCCCATTAATTTTATATATCTATATAACATATTATTTATTTTTTAAATGAATATATTTTAATTCTTTTTTTCATGCTGTTTTCAAAGTCAAATAAAATGAATAGTTCCAAAATTAGCATTAATAATATTTATAATAAATAAAATTTTAAAATAATTTAAAATTTTTAAAAAACTAATATTATAAAAATTCATTAGAATATAGTTCACAATATCAACTATAGTCTATTTATGGCTAAAATTTTCTTTTATAGTAACTTTTTTGACCCCAAAAGAGTAAATAACATTATTATAATAGTAATTGTCAAAATTTTTAATGGGTTAAACTAAATAGATTAAGGTTAAAATGACCTAAAAACGTTTTTAACTTATATTATATGACCATATTTATACCATATAACATCTAATCATTAGTAATGGTCCATTTTGGATCAATTTTGTCTGAACAATACATTAAAATATTTTATTCTTTTCAAAACATCCAAGTGTGTCCTCTCCCCCCACTTATAAAAGGACTCCCCATATCCTCTCTACGTTACACTTTAAGAGCATTTTGGATTATTAAATCACTATCCAAATCCCTTCTTAAAACTCCTAATGACATTAAATATTTCTTTTTTTTTTTGATCAGAAAACTAACATATGAGGGATATAGGTTTAAAACTAAAGAGGTTATCTCAAGAAGAGGTATTGTTATTAATCAAGAGTTTTCATTTTTTTGTTCTTCGAACACATTAAAATATAATTTAAAAATTATAATAAAATAAAACTATTTAATATTTATAATAAGATGTTTTTATATTAATGTAATACCCAATATCCATACCCCCATTCATTAAATGGGAAATTAAACCATCATTTGTGTGTATGGAGGATTACCACCACATGAACTGATGTATTTCATTTTCTAACACTTCATCTCACAGTTATCCATAATGATGGATTTAATATATATATATATAATATTCATGACATATTTCGTATTCTATAAAATTAATATATCATATATTCTCTTACATTCCCATTCATTGAAAAATGATAACGTCGTTTGTTCATACTTATGGAATGCCACCTCCATAAATTGATGAGATTAATTTTTCACCACTACATTACATGAATTGTATATATACGTATATATTAAAAAATAATATTGTATTTATGATATAATTATTGTTATATAAATATAAACAATAATTACCTTCTTTCCATAATGATCATTGGAAAATGGCAACATTGCTCATGCATATGTATGACCTACAATGTCCATGATTGTAATATAGTTAATTTTTCACAACCATAATTCATGGTTGAATTTTAAAATTATAATTTATGTATAAAAATTATAATTATTCCATGATTATTATTCTAGATATGATGGAATAATGGCCTCTTTGCCCATATTCAACCCACCAAAGTCATTTTGGACATCTGGGATGAATATAATCAAAATGTCTGATGTGAATTTAATTGATTTACTAATTAAGTATAAAATGGTATTAAATAAAATAAAATGAATAATGAATTTGAAAAATAAAACTAAAAAATAAAATAGGTAACATAAATTTGTTTTTCAGGAATATAAAGAACGTACATAATGAGTTGGACTTGAGGTTATTGAAACATTACATTAAAAACCTCATTTTAAACATTTTAAAGATTAATTTTCTAAATATTTATCTTCCATGTATATATTCTTAAAATAATTTTATGGATGCATTTATATTGGCATGAAAGAATTATAAAGTAAAATTTATGTCACTTTTTAATTTCTTTAAAAAGTTTTTAAAAATACTATTTTTATTTATTTTAGACGGATCATTTTAAAAAAAGACAAAATGAATTTTCTATTCTAACATATATGATATCAATATTGTTCCTACCATTATAACAATTATTTAATTTTTTGTCTTCCAGTATAAGATTATATGTTTTCTTCATATAAAATATGTCATTACCTCTACTCTAGGAATTTTAGTTATTAAAATTGGGGTTTTAAGGGAAAGGAATATATCAATATCTAAAAATGTTTAACTCATGGGTTAAAAGGATATTTTTTATGAGTTTGATGATATAAATTCAATATTTGTATATATTTCATGTTATGATCCTTGTATGTTATTTAGTATTATGGGTGAGACTGATATATCTTATGATGACTGGTGAGCCTAATGTAGATCATGATGATGGGTGAGCCTAATATAGCTCTCGAATGTATTGGGATATGATTATGTTCTCTGTGGAATTATATTGGAAGTTGACCATGTGATTATTCCAATTTTAAGGGATCTTGTAAGGGTTCTATAAATATGATTTTCAAAGTCACCTATATGACTTTTCTATACCTTATAATGTGTTTTCAAGGAAATCGTTTCATTTCAAAAAGGAAAGATAACGATATTTTATTTTTATGGAAAGATTATTTCAGCACATGATAAAAAGGTATTTTTTTAAGAAAAAGTTTTTCGTAGGTTCTCATGTTTTCTAAGAAAACCTCACGAATATGATTTTAAATTTTAATTTTTTATAATTTTTTTTTCTAAAAAACCTTTGGCTGTAAAACTTATTTCATGTGTAAGTAAATGATTTTTTTAGAAATATGAGGTAATGAGATCTTAATTAATGAAAAAGAAAAGGTTACATGAGTCTGAAGGAAGGAATTTTACATTTGTATCCTAGGAATGCAGGGAACATGTCACTAGGTAGAGTATTAGAGTATGTTCATCTTTCTTCAAAAACACCATTATTTTCAAGGCTATCATCAAGGTAGTTTTCCCCTCGGAATGTGTAAGTTATGAAGTAGTTAATTGAATAGATCTTGTTGAGGAAATTCAACCACATAGTAGTTGAATTCCATGAGAGATGAGTCATTCCCATTCAAGTGTCTTGAGAAATGGCATTAGAATCACATTCAAACCATATGCTATTTCAACCTTGTTGACAGAAAAGATCAATAAACTTGATGAATTCCATCATTTATGATTCCAAGGCAGTTTCATGGACACAAGTTCCATATAATAACTTTACAACCTCACTATTATGATCACAGAAATTAATCCCATATCTAGAGGGGATTATATTTCCCCTATAAGAACCATGAGTATTGAACTTCAACCAGCCATCAAACGATGGACACCAGAAGACTTCAAGGTTTACAAATGGTTTGTAAAATATTCCATCAATTTTTTGATTTTTAAGAATAGTGAAATCCATGATCAAGTTATTATAGCCTTCTACATGCATGGAGATCATCTTCCATATTTCTTCACTAACAACAACCATCACATGTTTGGCATTGAAGTGGTGGTTATAATAGATGGCCCTATTTCTTCCCGTCTAGAAAGCGTGAATCTGTTTTACACATGCATCTTTGAAAATAATGTAAATATATTTGGAGAAATGGATTTGAAAAATTGAAAACGGAAAATAATAAATTGAAATAGCTTTAGACATGCGGGTCTCAAAGAGATTGAAGGTAACCCTCCATAGGGATGCAATATATTTTCAAGATAGAAAAAGGTGATCAATATCTTCCCCATGTTGATGACAAAGCATCCACTTGGAGAAAAGTGAGATACCCCCTTTCTGTATATTACTATCAACATGTATATTGTTAAATGAAATTCTCCAAATTAGGGTGAATCTTGAAAGAGAAATACAATTTTTTCTAAAGAATCCAATATAGTGTGGCTCTCCTTGAAACATGTGTTTATAAAAAACATTTGAATTGAGTTGGACATTTGGGGATTGTTCCCAGATGATCATATCTTATTGAATAATAAAATCATGATTGGAAACATCAAAAGAAACATCCTCAGGAAGTGATTCCTTGTAAGAAATATGATCCTTGATGGGTATGTTTTTATTGACTTCCAAGGTGATAACCCAATTAATTAGGGGCTCTCCTATCTAATTAGAATGCCAAAAATTGGGATAATATTTTCTACTAACAATACAATGAGAATTCAGATGTTTTTCTTGGAAAAACATTCTCAAACCAGCCAAAATAAAAGATTCCATATACTTATTCTTACCTTAAATAAGCCTTTCTAGGAATATTGATCTACGTAATTCCAAGGAGATTGAATTCTTATTGACTAACCTCCAAATTAATTGAGACTGGAGATCCTGGTTGAATAGTTTTAAGTTCTTGATTCCAAGACCTATAAGGTCTTGGGGAATACAACATTGCTTCCAAGGTGCTGTTAAAATCGTTATTTCCTACAAATTTTCACTCCACAAAAAAATACTCATCATATAATTAACGACCTTAATTACAGATGAAGTCTATATGTACACCATGAAAGAATACATAAGTTTTGAGACCAAAACATGCTTAATAAGGCATATTTAACCTACCATTGTAAGTGAATTTCCTTTTTAATAAGTAAGGGTTCATCTCACTTGACTCGCCACATTGAAAAAATGAGAAGCATGAGTCTTACCCTAGATCATTGTCACCCCAAGATAAAGAAATGGGATTGAGCCTTCCTGTGTTCCCAAATCACTGATAATGATACTCTTCCTTGAGGCTGAAAAAGTTTTCCCAAAATAGATAAATGACTTACTTCAATTAGTTTTTTTGTCCTGAAACATTTTCATAGTGCAACAAATAACTTTTGATGTATCTTATGTTCCTCCTTACTCTATGAGTAAAAACAATGATGTTATAAACAAAAAATAAGTGAGAGGGAGGAGAGGTACCTCTTGCTGCTTTTATGGTTTCCATTTCTGCTATCTTCACCATACACAGAAGAAGTCTACTCAGGTAATCTTTGCAAATATAAAAAATTATAGATGAAAGGGGATCTCCCTATATTACCCCTATATTATTTAAAATACCTTTCTAGGGATAAATTAATCAGGATTGAAATATTGGCAGATCAAAAGAAGATTTATAATCTAGTCAATAAATTGTGGATTGAATACAATTTTTTATAGAATAGTTCCATTGAAATTCTAGTCTATAGTACAAAAAACCTTTTTGATTTCCAAGTTGTGTGTAATATTTCCACCCTTGGTGGATTTTTTAAGAGTTAGACGCATTATGAGGTAGTTAGAAGGAATTATTGGATGCTCCTTTCTTTCAAAAACCCAAATTAATTCTAGGATATAATTTTCTATGAGAATCTGGGAAGATTGGTGGAAAGAATATTTGTTACGACTTTATGAATTATATTGACAAGGACCACTGATTTGAATTGAATAAGGTCACTGGCTTTCTCCACTTTGAGAATGAGAGAAATGAATTGGGCATTAAATCCATGAGTGATGGAGCCTCCCTTGAAAATGTTATTGAAAAGATTACACACACCATCTTGGATAATATACCATATTTTTTTGAAGAGGAGGTTAGTGAAGCCATCCGGTCCAGGAAATCTATCTTTTTTAGACTAAAAACTACCTCCATAATTTTAGTGTCCAAAGGTGAGGATGTGAGAGATGAATGTTTCTCCTTAGTAATCAGCTTAGGAATAATATTTTCCTTGAGGACAAATTTTTTTTGGGGCCCATTGAGGAGGTTTATTTAGAAGGAAACAATTTGATTAGAAGGCTCCTGTCATCTATCATGAAAGCTATCTTCATATTTGAGTGAAGAGAGAGTCTTGTTTCCCCTCTAAGTCCTCTCTAATGCATTGAAGAATCTTGTCTTTCCGTCACCCTTAACAATCCACTTTATTTTTAATAAATCCTTGTTGATGGTGTATCTAAGAGTAATGATATTCTGTAAATGTTTAGCCATTTTAGATTCATGGGAATATTCCCCAACGAAGTTGTTCTTGGTCATTTCCTCATTCATCTCATGGAGGGAGCACTAAACATCCATGATTTATGAATCAAGCCAATTGAATATAACTTTTCTTCAATATTTAACCTTTTTCTTAAGAGATTTAACTTAAATATACATATTAATGAACTATAATTTCTTCCATTTAATATCGAAGACTCCTAATTTTTTTTAAGAACTCAGGAAGGGCAGCCTAAGAATCGTTGAAACTGAATAGAAGTGGTTGTATTCTCTCATTCTCAATAAGACATATCAGTATGTAATGATGGTAAAAATTGTGTATTTCCAAGGTGAAAAATGATATCAAATTCCAATTTCCAAGAAGTTTTTCATGGACAAAGTCTCTATAGAGTTTTATCATCCTCATATCTTTAATGTGTCTATTATACCATAATTAAATGATTATTCAAGCTCAATTTTTATTTATATTAAAGGAAAAATATTTTTATGATCTCATGATTTCAACATGGACTAATGAGTTTTTTATGTCCCTTACTAAGATTTTGTACTCATCCATCATTTTTAAAAAACTTTATAGGTTTTATGTATGAATAATAATAAATAATAATTCAAGTTGAAAATTTTACATATTTTTCATGAAAATAAAACATGTTTCTTTTTAAAAGTTTTATATTGTGGTTGAAATGGATAATTTATGAAGATTTCAATTTTTAAAAAGTTTTTCTATATTCTATAAAACAATAAACATAAAATTTATATAGCTATAAAAGTTATCCAATATTTTTGTTTTACTTCATATGTTTTGAATGGTTAAAATTGATTCATGTGTATCAGTATTAATGCTAAAAATGTAAATATTATATCGTTAACATTGGTCTTAAGAGTGAAGGTCCTGTGCTATTATAGCTGGTATCAGAGGTGTAATGGCCCGGACCTCTCTGGTCCATTCCTTTGTGAAAATGTGGTACTAGAGGTTTTCCGGGAAGTCAAGGTGACTTGGGGGTGTGTTTGGGTGTACTTTTGAGGAATGTTAAATGATAATATCTTTTTAATGGTTGGAGCACGGTTTTCCTAAACCGTGCAGCCAAACCGTGCAAGGCTGGTCTTGGAGGCAGTGGCTACCCCATGGTTAGCGACAGTTTGTCTAACCGTGCGGACTAACCGTGCAGAAACTTAAAGTTAGATCCTAAAATTGTGGATCTAACTTGTTTTTCATTTAATCACCTCGTTTAAGCCCCTAATCAGCCATAACTCGGGATTAACCTTCCTTGGTGGTGGAAGAACCTCTCCCAAGCATTTTGGAGGCGATTTAGAGGCTTCGATTCGCAAATCATAGTTGGTTTCTCAAGGTATGTGATCCTTTTGTTTGGTTTCTTAGTTCTACCTAGATCTGCTCCTCCTCTTCTCTTGTCTTCTTAGATCTATGCCTGTTATGGGTAGATCTAGGTGTGTGGACGTCGTTTGTGATGAGCTTTGGCCTTGGTTGTGTTAGGATAGGAGATCTAAGGAGGATTTGTGGAGAATCGACCCGGTTTCTTGGGAGTTCATCGACCATTGTGGTTTTCCTCAAAAACCCTTGAGGAAGGGGATTTGTGGCCTCTTTAAGTTATGTGTAATCATAGAGTTAGCATGATTTATCCCTTTGGATCATAATGGAATTGACCTAATTGAATACTTGAACTGGATTAAAAGAATTGGGTTCAACCCATGCTGTTGTCTCATGTTTGCTAGATAGTGTGATATCTATGCCTTTCTTGTTAGCATGTTGTTCTTGATGAATTTGATAAAGAACATAAAGCCAGAATTAATTGATAATTAATTGGGTAAAAACAAAGAGGCATGAAAAATAATCTAGTTCTTGTGGTAATTTGAGATTGATTAAGTTGTCATAGTAAGCATGTTTAATCTTTGTGATAGCTTACTATTTTGGTTCATTATGTTGGAACCAACGAATTGAATATGTTAATTTAAGATGGATTTATGAAATTGATTGATTGGATTCCCTGAAGGGTTTGGAGTTACCCTCTTGTTGTAAATTAGGGCTAAAATCTCATTTGATGTGATTTTTGGTGTTTGTTGTTTGAAGGCCGGATGCCTTGTTAAAGGGCCAAGAGCCCATTTGTTGTAATGATTGTTTTCCAACTTCTTTTGTTGTGTTGTGACCCTGGAGGGGTCTTATGATATGTGGAGGTAGGGACGAATTGTGGTTTTGGTAGTGGATGAAGCCTAGAGTGGCGAGATGCATCGGTTTATGCATGTGGGTGTCAGGGAGGACATCGTGGCTGATGGGATGGGATGGTTGTGATTGTTGGATGTTGTTGATCTGTGATTGTTTATCTACTTTACTTTTCCCCACTACTTAAGGCGGCTGGTTTTTCTTACCCTTCTTCCTAAATGGGTGAAGACGCGCGGGGTATGCCACATGCTTTCCGTGTTTAGCCTCTCGAGGGAGAATAGACCTATTCTCTTGCTATAGGCGACAAAGACTCGATGGGTAGTATATCTACTCACCATGTTGAGCCCCCTTATGTTTAGTAGTATAATATGCTTCTATAGAATGCCTAGAAATATGGGAAAGTAATTCTAAAACGAAATTTTGATTAAATGGTGATAATCCATGGTGATGGAGATGCTGGTATTTTAATGGTGATGTTGTAACTTTAAAGGAACAGTAAATTTTGAATGTGATGCCAAGAAAGATTAAATGTGGTTTTTGTTAATTGTTAATTAATATGCAAAGAATTAATTAATGTAAAGTGGAATTGATGAAAAGGTAATGAAGTAACCTAATGATGTTCTTTAACTGGTTGTGTGCTTATAGGATGCCTAGTCTTAGAAATAGCAGCCCGTAGTCCGAGAGACGTTAGCTGCAGTTGAGGCTAAGACTAGGTTATGCCCATAGTGTGGTTATGAGTTACATATATTCTATACTTTTTATGTTTCTATACTCTAATCCACCCTTTCAGTAAGGGAAACTGACACCTTGGGGATTCGGAGCCCTAGGGGGTGTTTTTCCCAACATTTCGATGGGAGGGTGAATGGCTGACTACCCCCTTTGACCCCACTCTCTTCTCTCGGTCGATACTAGTGCCATTGGAAAAACGGTTAGTTTTCCCCACATATGTGTGTAGAGGACTATAATGGCTTGCGGTTATTTCCACACATATATTCTGGATGTATTATTCTATGGACTACTATAGGTGTAATGTGTATAGGCTGTGATGGCTTGAGGATCCTTACGCGGTGTATGGGCTGTAATGGATTGAGGTACAATAATCGACATATGATACATGTTATGCGGGCTGTGGTGGATCCTGGAACCTACCTAATTACTTTTGGTTGTGAGGATGGTGTGGTTCTTAGCCCAGGTGTCTACAGGAAAGCTTTTGTGGTGCATGTGGTGCAGATTGTGGAGCTTAGCCCAAGTTTATATAGGTAAGACTTTGGAGAGAGATGCACAGGACGTATGTCGTTGGGCAAAAGAGGAAAACCAGTGGGGAAGTAGTAGCGGGGTACCCTTGATATTCTTTACTATATGCTATATTCTTGTATGCGTTACTTGGAGAGAGTAACCATGGTGAGGTTGGGAACATAGTACACCTTTTAGGTGACAAGTTAGTTTCACTGTTGTCCACTGTTCTTTAGCAAGATTTCCTTACTTTTTTCACAAGAGGCTTCGGGGAGGATCCTACTGAGTATGTTGTTATACTCACCCTACGTATATATAAACTATTTTCAGGTCACTTAGTGCAAGTTGGAGATCAGGCTGGTTACTACTAGATTGTGGTTGCAGGAGCTGTTCAGGCTTGTGATCGTTTCTGATTTACTTTATTTTGGGTACTTGTAGTTTTACCTTTTCGGTTGTAGTACTTTTTCATGACATTACATTTGCACTTGGGTTTTCTTTTATACTTTAGTTCTGAGTTGGAGTTGGTTTGTGTCTATCTTATCTCTCTCTTCCACATGTATTCTATTAGAGGGTAATGCCTCCTATTTGTGTGTTTATTATACCCTCAGTGCAAGTCGCCAACCCGGGGCCTACTGGAGGCGGGACTCGGGGGTCATTATCTCCATTTTCACATTGCCGGCCCAGGAGGGGTACACTTTGTGGGGAGGGGGTCATGACAGAGTGGTATCAGAGGTCTGGTTGAGGGATAAGATGGAGTTTGGAGTTAGGAATATGTGAGGTTTCATGGGTTGGTAGGGAAACTGTGTCATTCATGTTTAGTAAGTGGAGTAAACACTGGAGACCGGTAGAGACATAGGCGTTTAGGGCCCCCTATGATATGCTTCATGGACCTTTAAGTTTACAATGGCTATTAAACAGGGTGACAATGGTTGAAGGGTAGAGACCTAGGAAAGGATAATGCATCTTTCTTCTTTGTGCCTGTGTTTGAATGGGTAGACCTTAGGATAGGTTAACCTAAAAAAATGAAAGAAAAAAACTAATTAATTAATGTTGAGTCTTATATATTCTAGGATCAGGAGCTCTAATTGTTTGTTATTTTGTAGGTATGGCTCCAGGTCAATGTCCTCGTCTGGTTTGCATAGAAGACGTTCAGCGGGCTGTTCCAATAGGTCACCATAGGGTAGAGGTTGACAATGACGATGCTTAGAGGAAGAAACTCTGAGAGTTTCAGCACCAGAGTATGCAGAAGTATGAGGGCTCCATTTTAGATGAAGTCACGAAATATTGGTTGGAGTAGGTCGAGATAGGCTTCAATTCGATCCATGCTCGGAAGAAGCACTGGGTGTCCTTGGTTGTGACGATTCTGTGTGGAGCAGCAAGGAAGTAGTGGTTGTTGTTCCTCAAGGATCGTGAGGAGTCGGCGATCTCATGGGAGGAGTTCCAAGACAAGTTTAGAGCCGAGATCCTTTCTTCGACTGTGAAGGCATCTAGTCAGCAGAAGCTCCTTACCCTTCGGTAGGGGAGCTCCAGTGTTTGAGAGTTTTGAATCCTTTTCAGGAACCTTCTACGATATGCTTCAGACCTTTTACCAGATGAGGAGGCCAGGGTGAGACATTTTGAGGAGGCTTTGCATCCAGAGATCTAGCGCCAGGTCACCCCATTTATGATGAAAACATATCTTGAGGTGTTTGTGAGGGTAGAGGTTATTGAGAGGACTTTGGCCAGGACCGGATCGTTACGAGAGGGGAATCAGCACAATTACTCACGGAGCAGAGCTGTGGTCCAGGGTTCCCAGTTTTCAGGGCAGAAGAGGTTCCGTTTCAGCCGAGGGTAGGTCCTAGCCCTTCACATCCTGTTTCTTTGGAGGCAGCAACTCTCAGGCCTATGACAAGGGATCAGGCACTTGTTTTTCTTGTGGTGGTCATGGACATCAGTAGAGGGAGTGCTCGACCTTTCATAGTGGTCATCATGCACCAGGTGCTCTGCTCCAGGTTCCTCCGTTGAGGCATCTCCAGCCAAGGCAACAGAAGCAGGTTGCACCAGCTTTCAATCAGCAGAGGGGAGATGCGGCGGGCAGAAGACAACCCCCTGACACTCCCCATCCTCAGAGAGCAGAGTGCGACCATGGTGGTGGTCATCATCAGGGTCAGAGAGGCCGTGGAGGAGGCCGTGGTCAGCTTCATGCTCTAGCGTTGCCAGCTCCAGATGATCCAGATGTCATCTGAGGTACCCTTTACTTGTTTTCTACCTTGGTGTATGCCTTGTTTGATTCAGGATCGACACACTCCTTCATATCACATACCCTTGTCCAGGCTTTGGGACTTGAGATAGAGAGGCTTCCAGTGCCCTTGGCGTTGACTACGCCAGTTGGAGGTTGAGCTAACTTGTTTGAAGTATGTAGAGACCGTGAGCTAGTGTTGGGGAAACACCGCTCTTGGAGAGATTTCCTATGTTTACAGATACAACCATACGATGTCATACTCAACATGGATTGGTTGTATTCGGTGTAGGAAATTGTGGATTGCTTTAGGAAGAAGGTCATCTTCACCGGTGCAAATGGAGAGAAGGTGGTGTTTGTTGGTGAGAGAGATCCTCGGATGGGTCCTAGGCGCATTCCATCCTTATCAACCATGGAAGCTGAGATGATGCTGAGTTCTTCAGAGGATCGAAAGTGGGCATTTCCTAGGGTCATAGAGGAGTACCCTGATGTTTTTCTAGAAGAGGTTGTAGCCTTACCTCCTCGATGAGAGATTGAGTTTGGAATCGAGCTACATCAAGGAGCGTCTCCTATATCTATGTCTCTATATAGGATGTCCCCTTCTGAGTTATGAGAGCAATGTATATAGCTTGATGGTCTGTTGCAGTGCGATTTTGTTCAACCAAGCGTGTCACCATGGGGTGCACCAGTTCTGTTCATGAAGAAGGCCGACAGCAGTTTGCTGTTGTGTGTTGATTATCATCGCTTAAACAAAGTGACAATAAAGAACCACTATCCTCTTCCACGGATCTATGATTTATTTGATCAACTAAAATGTGCAAGTTGGTTATCAAAGATTGACTTGTGGTCAGGATATCATCAGATGAGTGTGAAGGATGAAGATATCCTGAAGACTGCTTTCCTTTGTCGTCATGGGAATTATGAGTTCGTTGTAATGTTGTTCAGCGTAATGAATGCTCCAGATGTGTTCATGGGATTGATGAATGCTGTGGTCCTTGAGTTCCTGGACAAGTTCATTGTAGTTTTCAACGACGACATCCTTGTGTACTCCACATCTGAAGAGGAGAATTCAAAACATCTATGAGCCGTTTTGTGAGTTCTTCGTCGACATCAGCTGTTCAGAATGTTTTCGAAGTGTGAGTTTTGGGCTTGAGATGTCCGTTTCATGGGTCATGTTGTGTCCCAACAAGGAGTAGCTATGGATCCATCAAAGATAAAAGCTGTTGTGTCATGGGAATCCCACAATACAGTGTTAGAAGTGCGAAGTTTCCTTGGTCTCGCAGGCTACTACATGAGGTTTGTAGCCAATTTATCCCGAGTTGCAACTCCTCTGACAGCTTTGACCAGGAAAGATCAGGCTTTCATATGGCCTGATCAGTGTCAGGTAGCATTCGAGTATCTAAAAGGGAAGTTAGTAAGTGCCCTAGTCCTTTGTCTTCCAGCTGAGGGAGTTCAGTTTGATGTTTTCTATGATGCTTCATATATGGGGTTAGGCTATGTCCTCATGCAGAAGTGGTCAGTTGTTTCTTATGGGTCTCTGCAGTTGCATCCCCATGAACGTAACTATGCCACACATGATCTTGAGTTGGCAGCCGTGGTGTTTTCTCTGAAGTTGGGGAGATATTACCTCCTTGGTGAATGCTTTGTGGTCTTCACCGACCATAAGAGTTTGTGGTATGTTTTCTCCCAGGGTGACTTGAACTTGAGACAGTGTCGGTGGATGGAGTTCTTGAAAGAATACGATTTCAATATATCATATACACCTGGAAAATGGAATGTTGTAGCTGATGCGCTGAGTCGAAATCCACGTAGTGATGGTGTGCGTGAATCCGTTGATTCCTAGAGAGTAATGGAGGAACTGTCAGCTTTGCATCTTGACGTGGGAGAAGTTGAGGGTATAGGTTGCCTTTTCCAGATGACAGTATAGCCATCCCTGATGCAGAGGGTGGAAGATTCCTGGTTGTGGGATCTAGAGGTAGAGGTTTGGAGAGACCGAGTTGTTTGTGGTGAGTCCCCTGATGGTTGGTCTGAAGATGAAAAAAACAGAGTGTTGTATCATGGAAGGCTTTTTGTTCCCTTGGTAATGCACGAGACGGTCCTCAGATAGTTTCATGGTTCTCCTTTAGGGGTGCATCCTGGTGTGAAAAAGATGCACCGATCCTTGTGGAGTCAGTTTTAGTGTCCTGGGCTGAGGCGTGTGGTTGTGGAGTTTGTGTCTCGATGTTTAGTCTACCAGAAGGTGAAGGCTGAACACCGTGTTCCTGGTGGTCTTCTCCAGCCATTAGAGATTCCTCAGTGGAAGTGGGAGGACATCTCAATAGTCTTTGTTACAGGTTTAACTTGAGCTCCGGGAGGACATGATGCTATATGGGTGGTAGTGGATCGTTTAACAAAATCGGCCTACTTCATAGTAATCAAGGAGTCGAGCTTAGTGGAAGTTTTCTCAAGGAAATATCTGGAGGAGGTGGTGAGACTTCATGGAGTCCCAAGGATGATCATTTATGATTGAGATCCTCATTTTACCTCCAGGGTGTGGAGGGGTCTCCAACATGCTTTTGGTTCTCAACTATGCCTTAGCACTGCTTTTCACCCTCAAACGGATGGTCAGACAGAGTGAACCATCCAAAATCTTGAAGACATGTTATGCTCTTGTGTTCTTGATTTTGGAGGTTCATAGATGAGGAACTTACCCTTGTTGGAGTTCTCTTACAATAATAGTTTTCACTCCGCCATCGGTATGGCGCCGTTTGAAGCCTTGTATGGCCATCCTTGCTGTTCTCCATTGTGTTGGACTAGGGTCAGAGAGTTAGAAATTCTTGGACCAGAACTAGTGCAGAATACAACAGAGATGGTTCAGGTGATTCGTGAGAGGATGAAGACATCAAAAGATCATCAGAAATAATATGCCGATCAAAGACAGAGACCCTTAGAGTTTGATGTTGGGGATCATGTGTTTCTGACGGTGACTCCTCGTCATGGGAAGCAAAGGTTTAGTCATGGGAGTAATATTTCTCCCCTCTATGATGGGCCTTTTGAGGTGTTAGCTCGTGTTGGAGATGTGGCATATTGAGTAGAGATTCCCCCTCAGATGAGTTGGAAACATGACATTTTCCATGTATCACAGCTACGTCGTTATCATCATGACGACTCCCACATCATTGATTGGGGAGAGATCTATGTTGATGATGATGCCACCTTTGAGGAGAGAACTGTGGAGATCTAAGACCACAAGGAGAAGGTGTTGCACGGGTGATCAATCCATTTAGTTTGTGGTTTGTGGCGAAATGGCAGCTTGGAAGAGAGTACTTGGGAACATGAGTCACAGATACGCGCTCAGTACCCAGAGTTGTTTTATGTTCAACTCTTTTAATGTATCATTGTAACTTATGTGGTTGTGAAAATTTCATGTTTATGAGTTGAAATCTATTATTGCTTTGGTGGCTTGATCTCTTTTGATAGGTATCTCGATGGGTGGTTGTTCAGACCCTGTTTTGTTTTCTCTTTCGGTGGGTTTTGGATTCTCGAGGACGAGAATGTTTTGAGAGGTATCTGATGTAATGTCCCGGACCTCTCTGGTCCATTACTTTGTGAAAATGCAACACTAGAGGTGTTCCGGGAATTCAAGGTGACTTGGGGGTGCGTTTGTTTGGACTTTTGAGGGAATTTGAAGGGTAATAGATTTCACACGGTTAGAGAACGGTTTGCCTAAACCGTGTGGAAAAACCATGCAAGGCTGGTCTTGGAGGTAGTGGATAATGCACGATTAGCGCACTGTTTGTCTAACCGTGCAGACTAACCATGCGAGGAGTGATTGTCGGGGAAGAATCTAACGCACGGTTAGCCCACAGTTTTTTAAACTGTGCAAACTAACCATGTGGGCACTTAAAGTTAGATCCAAAAATTGTGGATCTAACTTGTTTTGCCTTTAATCACCTCGTTTAAGAACCTAATCAGCCATAAATCGGGATTACCCTTCCTTGGATGTAGAAGAACCTCCCCCAAGAGTTTTGGAGGCAATCCAGAGGCTTCTATTTGCGAATCTAAGCCGGTTTCTCAAGGTATGTGATCCTTTTGTTTGGTTTCTTAGATCTACCTAGATCTGCTTCTCCTCTTCTCTTGTCTTCTTAGATCTATGCCCGTTATGGGTAGATCTTGGTGTGTGGATGTTGTTTGTGATGATATTTGGCCTTGGTTGTGTTAGGAGAGGAGATCTAAGGAGGATTCGTGGAGAATCGACCCAGTTTCTTAGGCGTTCATCAAACGTTGTGGTTTACCTCGAAAAACCTTAAGGTAGGGGATTTGTGGCTTCTCTAAGTTATGTGAAATTATAGAGTTAGAGTGATTTAGCCCTTTGTATCAAAATGGAATTGACCTAATTGAATACTTGAACCAGATTAAATGAATTGGTTTGAATGCATGTTGATGTCTCATGTTTTCTAGATATTGTGATATCTATGCCTTGCTTGTTAGCATGTTGTTCTTGATGAATTTGATAAAGAACATAAAGCTGAAATTAATTGATAATTAATTGGATAAAAATAAAGAGTCATGAAAAAGAATCTTGTTCTTGTGGAAATTTGAGATTGATTAAGTTGGCATAGTTAGCTTGTTTAATCCTTGTGATAGCTTATTATTTTGGTTCATTATGTTGGAACCAACGAATTGAATATGTTAATTCAAGATGGATTTATGAACATGATTGATTGGATTCCCTAAAGGTTTTGTAGTTACCCTTTTGTTGAAAATTAGGGTTAAAAGACCATTTGATGTGATTGTTGGTGTTTTTTGTTTGAAGGTCGAATGCCTTGTTAAAGGGCCAAGAGCCCATTTGTTGAAATGATTGTTTTCCTGCTGCTTGTGTTGTGATGTGACCCTGGAGGGGTCTTGTGATATGTGGAGGCAGGTAGGCCTTGTGGTTGTGGTATCAAATGACACCTAGAGTGGCGAGATGCATCGGTTTATGCATGTGGGTGTCAGGGGGGACACCGTGGCTGATGGAATGGGATGGTTGTGATTGTTGGATGTTGTTGATCCTTGGTTGTTTATCTTCTTTACTTTTCCTCACTGATCAAGGTGGATGGTTTTGCTTACCCTTCTTCCGAAAGGGGAGAAGACGCGTGGGGTATGCCATGTGATATCCGTGTTTAGCCTCTCTAGGGAGAATGAGCCTACGCTCTTTCTATAGGAAGCAAAGAATCGACAGGTAGTATATCTACTCACCGTGTTGAGCCGCCTTGTGTTTAGTAGTATAAGATGATTTTCTAGAATGATTGGGAATATGGGAAAGTAATTCTAAAATGAAAATTTGATTAAATGTTTATAATAAATGGGGATGGAGATGCTGGTATTTTATTGGTGATGTTATAACTTTAAAGGAACAGTTTATTTTGAATGTGATGCCAAGAAAGTTTAAGTGTGGTTTTTATTCATGGTTAATTAATGTGCAAAGAATTAATTAACCTAAAGTGGAATTTATGAAAAAGGGAATGAAGTAACCTAATGAAGTTCTTTAAATGGTTGTGTGTTATAGGATGCCTAGTCTTAGAAATAGCAGCCCGTAGTCCGAGAGACATTAGCTGCAGTTGAGGCTAAGACTAGGTTATTCCCATAGTGTGGTTGTGAGTTATATATATTCTGTACTTTTTATTTTTATATAGGATAGTCCACCCTGTTGTTAAGGGAAACTGACATCCCAGGGATTCTTAGCCTTGGGGGGGGGGGGGGTGTTTTCCCCAATATCCTGATGGGAGGGTGAATGGATGACTACTCGCTTTGACCCCGCTCTCCTCTCTTGGTAGATACTAGTGTCGTTGGCACATCGGTTAGTTTTCTCCATATATGTGTGTAGAGGGATATAATGTCTTGAAATTATTTCCACACATATATTCTGGATCTAGTATTCTATGGAATGCTATAGGTGTAACGAGTATAGGCTGTGATGGCTTGAGGATCCTTACGCAGTGTATGGGATGTAATGGCTTTAGGTACAATACCAGAAATATGATACACATTATGTGGGATGTGGTGTCTCCATAAACCTACCTGGTTACTTTTGGTTGTGAGGATGGTGTGGTTCTTAGCCTAGGTGTCTGCGGGAAAGCCTTTGTGGTGCATGTAATACAGATTTTGGAGCTTATCCCAAGTTTATACGGGTAAGCCTTTGGAGAGAGATGCACATGACGTTTGTCATTGGGGCAAAGCAGAAAACTAGTGGGGAAGTAGTAGAGGGGTACCCTTGATATTATTTAATATATTCTATATTCTTTTATGCGTTACTTGGAGAGAGTAGCCATGGTGAGGTTGGGAACATAGTACATCTGTTAGGTGACGAGTTAGTTTCACTGTTGTTCACTGTGTTTTAGCATGGTTTCCTTACTTTTGCACGAGAGGATTTGGGAAGGATCCTACTGAGTATAATGTTATACTCACCCTACGTATATATAAACTGTTTTTCAGGTAACTTTTAGCAGGTTGGATATTAGGATAGTTACTACTATCTTGTGGTTGCAGGAGCTGTTCGGGCCTGTGGTCGTTGCTGATTTACTTTCTTTTGGGTACTTGGAGTTTTCCCTTTTCGGTTGTAGTAATTTTGCATGAAATTACATATGCACTTGGGTTTTATTTTATACTTTAGTTCTGAGTTGGAGTTGGTTGGTTTCTATCTTATCTCTCTCTTCCGCATGTGTTCTCTTAGAGGGTAATGCCTCCCATTTTTGTGTTTATTATACCCTCAGTGCTAGTTGTCACCCGGGGCCTACTGGAGGCGGGACTCGGGGGTTATTATCTCCCTTTTCACATTTCCAGCCCAGGAGGGGTACACTTTGTTGGGAGGGGGTCATGACAAGAGGAATGGTTTATATAACTTTTGAGACTATGATGTTTTCATATGAGGTAAACTTAAGTGTTATGGGATGAAATTATGGGTTTTTATATTTAAGGTTGATCATAAGATCAAAGTCCTAGACACCCATTTTAAGGTATTAAGTGATGAGATTTTATGGTGATTAATGATATTTTTATTGTTGTTTTATTGGGTTGAGGTATAGGTAACCCTTGGTTTTAACATGAAGTGTTATTTGAGGAAGAGTACCTGTACTTTTTTATGGATATAAGTTTAAAGGTATTGATAAACATTAGGCTTTATATGATCATTGATATTGAGGTAATTATTGGTTATTACAATTTGGGAACATTTTTTTTATTAAAAAGATAACCACAAGATTGAAATATGATATGGTGATGAAGTGATAAATGTTATTTTTGATGAAATTAACTATTTTTGGAACCCTATATGATTATGGTAAATGGAAGTATTTTGGAATAAATAGTATTTTATTTGAGGAGTAAAGGTTAAAATATCTTTTGGAAGCATATATGATTTTAATTTTTATTTTTAGTGATTATGGTTATTTATGGAAATGATTAGAATATCATGGAGTTTATATAATTAGGGTATATACATTTTTAGGTATATGAATTTTTGAATGAAAAATGTTGTTGGAGGTAAATATTAAGTTAATATAAAAAACATATAATCAAATATTTATGATTCTTAGGTTTCAAACTAGGTTGATAATATTTTTAAGAATGTTATGTTTAATTATTTATCAAATGATCTAATTTGAACTTTGGGTGTTATTGTTGATTATTTGGACATTAATGTTATATTTCTTCATATGAAGGTTGATTATTTTAGAGAATTATCCGAACTTTTTATAACCATTTTAGTTTTAGTTAATGTATAAATACAATAGAAATAACTTTTCATCATTTTGTTGATTATGTGATCCATTAGAATTTGATTTTATTACATTAGGTATAAAAAAATTCATCTTAAATACTCAAAATTTAGAGAAAAGGTTGAGATTGTGGTGTAAATTGATTAAAGGGTTAAATTATACTTGTAAAGTAAACATATTTCCTTTTATTTTTAGTATTGATGTTAAATTAATTCCGTTACTTTGGTAAAAGTATATTGAAATAAAATTTTTATTCTATTACCTTCATTTTTAATAAATCTATGGTCTTTTCATATCTATTTGGCTTCAAATTTTGTGGCTTTTAACTTTCTCATGATAATTCAATTTCTTAGGATCAATGATCTCTATCACTGTCCATCATATTTGGATATTATTTTTTCCTCCATGTCCATGTTTTCAATTTCCAATAATGTTTTCCTATTTGAAAACCTAGTTATGTGTTATTCCAGTTGACCATCTTATTTCCCTTTCTCTCTTTTCAAGAGGAAATATTATTAACCCTTTTTATGATATATGATTTATGAAATGTAATTTTAAAATGTAAAACCCTTTATTACTGAGTTCGAGTTCAAATTGAGAGCATGGAATTTATTAGGGGAGTGTAATAGTTTGATATTTTATAAGAACACTATATTCGATAGCGTATCAAATATAAAACCCCAACAAACCATGATATATTATTATTTAAATGCTATAGTTATAACATAGCTGTTAAATTTTTGGGTATTAATAGGATTAACTAATTTATGAAATATATATATATATAACGGTCATACTCAACATAAATGTGTTGATAAAAGCTTCATAATTAATCACCCAATTCTTAGTAGTCATTTTATTCATCAAAAAATAAATATTCTTAAAAAATATTTTCTATTTATTTTTTGTGAGAAGATATTATAATAATTTATAGAACATTCATAAATTTTATTTGATAACAAGGATATAATTTTTGAAATAATAATATAAAAATTATCATATGGTGACATTTTTATATTTTTTTTTTCTAAAAAGTTGATTTTTCAATGATTAGAAAAAAATAATGATTTTTAATGAAAACTGTATTTTATTTTAAAATATTTACAAAATAATATTCTATTTTGGATGATTTTAAAAATTCATTTTTGCATTTCTATTAGTAAAATTTATATTATGATCTTTGGAATGAAATTTATATTTAATTTTTTGAAAAAGAATTTTTTAGACTTAAAAAGGCATTTATCTAGAAAACTAATTTTCTTCACATTTTGTGGATTTAATTTTAAATTAAATCATTTCACTTATGTGAATTGAATATTTTAAAATGGATTCCATATTTTGAATTCATAGGTATAATTTTTTTAAACACTTCCCTTTTATTCTTAGTCACCATGAATAATAATTATAGAAAAGTTTGTTACCATGGTAACAACAAAATGGATTAATCAAGGGTAAAAATATTATGATAATGACTAAGAGTTAATCATAAAACTTGAATTAATTTTATTCAACTAGTTTATTTCATAAATAACCATAAAAAATTTGAATATATGACCTTTTTAACCATTTCTTCATGACTTTGGACTTTATAATAGTTTTGGTAAATAAAAGTGAAAAATAAAATACACTTTGTTTTGTTATCTCCAAATTTTTTAAATAGGGATAAACAATAGATATGTTTAGTTATAAAAATTTATATTAATTATAAATTAATTTTTTTTTCATGATAATTTATTTTTAATTTTTAGTGATGAAATAATTACTTTAAATGTTTACACAACACTGAAAAAAATAATTCAATTAATAGAAAAATAAAATAAATGATATTAAAAATATTAAAAGTAATATAATTTAAATAAAATAATGGGTCCCATAAATTTTCAATATCTATATAACATATTATAAATGTGTCAAAGGATTATATTCAAATTCATTTATTTTCATAATGATTTCAATGTCTAGTTAAATGAATAGTTCCAAAAATGACATTAATGATATTTTATAATAAATAATGTTTTATTAAATGATTTTAAATTCCTAGAAATATTATCTTTAGATAAATTAATGGTATACAGTGGATAATATAAAACATTTTCCATATATGGCTCCCATTTAATTTTATAACAACTTTCTTAAACCCTAATGAGTAGTTGATTTCAAAAGGGTTAACGGGGTTAAGCTAAAGTGGTAATGGATGAAATGAATTAAAAAATTATCTAATTTCTAATATTAGATCATCTTTAAACCCTATATCATCTAATATTTGAGAATGGTTCATTTTGGTTCTATTTTTTAAGATCTTAGTTTTTTTGAGGAATATATTACTTAAGTTTTATTTTAAAAATCTTGTTTTATCCATGTAATGGTGTTTGGAGGACCATGGATGGGTTCATGAGTATTTAGGGATTTTTTGGAGCCCAAAGCTCTTTTTTGGAGAAATAGGGAGAGGAAAATGGATGGTGCATGATTAGTAGTTACCATGCAGCTCAACCGGGCAACCCTGTAACAAAGGAGCACAATTAATCTAACAATGCGAGGGAGGCTGCATGGCTGTGAAAAACATGTAATAAATTATTGTTAAATTGAACATGGTGGGAAAATGGGGTTTTTTAACTATGAACCTAAACATGAGAATTGGTAATGGATTATAGAAAATGATCATGTAGGGTATGGGAACAGTTTTTCAAACCGCACACCTAGATGTGTGAGGGTGTGTACCACTTAGATAGTGGTGGAACAAGATTTGGGAAACCGTGCATCCATACCATGCACCCCCTTTAAAATAGGAAAATTTACCCTTTTTCCTTCCACCCTTAAATCTAATTTCATCTTCTTCCCAATAATTTACCATGCATAGTTCACCTTCCCAATTAAGAGCTCTACTCCTCCATTAAGCTAGGATTTGAGATAAATCCTCTATCTGATCTTTGATTCAGTCACCATTCATCATGTTGAATCTATATATGTAAGATTTAGGAAGAGTTACATTATTTTCTTGGTTTCATTCATCATATAAAATTCTATTTCCATGTAAACTAATTTAACATATTTTCAGTGCATTTTTATATTTCTCAAATTCCTCATATTCTATCCCAGATTAGAGGCCGATACTGGATGAGGAGTTTAGTACCAAGATATGGTAGGTGTTATAGCAATTTTACTTCAGATTTTTGGTGTTTATATAATTTCATCATTATTCCAAATGCTATAAATATCTAGAATTACTCCTAAAATTTAATAAACCTTATATTAAATTTTTAAACCTTATTATAGACATGTTATACCACCCTTATACTTGGTTAGAGGTTGATGACCTCAACCTGAACCACCAATTTTTTGGGTTTTATTATATGTGATAATGAATTATATTTCCCTTTTCACCAAAATACCACTAAGGTGTGTTTTTCATGGTGTTGGCCAATGAAATTTTATAAAGTGAGTTAATGAAGTGATTTTATGGAATGGATTATACACATTGGCCCCTTATTATTACTTATCATTTATATGGATTAAATGAAGGGATTAATTTAATAAACATAAGAGTGATATTATATACCCTTGGATGTAATTGGATATGGATGTGATTACATCATTCTTACTTTCTGTATGGACATGACATTCCTTATTGTTATTTTATATTTATAGACACAATGTTCTTTATTGCCCACTTGGAATTTGTAGACGTGATGTTATTTATTGTAAATTGGAATTAATGGACATGAAATTCCTTATTTTTATTTATAATTACTGGTCATGACATTCATTTTTTATTTATAATTAGTGTACATGATGTTCCATACTTTATAATTACAATTAATGGACATGACATTCCACTTTTCCTATTTTTAATCAAGGGAAATGTCTTTCCATAGCGACTGTTCTTAATTAATGGAAATGATACCCATTATTTTTTGTTAATTAATAAGTGTTCAAATAAATTCTAGATTAGTCTGAAGAAGGTAGTATCAGACGTGTGTCCCATGTAAAATATGATCCGATACTGTTTTAATTTAGTAGATTTAAATCTTTTTTAATTTATATACTGCACATTACCTCATTATATATTTTTAGACTGGATAGTTTTAGGCACCATTATTTGTGGCTTACTAGGTTTTACCTACACTATATTCAGGCATCCGTTTGGTACCAGACATGCTTCATGGATGTAGGTAGGGATAAATGGAAGTGACCAGTTATAGATGCCCAATTCTCTTTACTATGATAGAGTACGATAGTAGAGAACTGATCTAGTTTTTGTGATGATAGAAGAGAAACAATTTGTTCTTTTTATCTATTTTTCTACCATGATTTGTAAATTCTTGCTTCACTATTTACCAATGTATCACCCATTTAACTAGCATCATGACATGAAAATATTTTTCATTTGTTACAAAACATGGATCTATTAATGATATTTGAGTATATGTCTATTATATCTGGATGATTTAAATTCTGACTCTTTTTTATTTATTATACCATAGTGATGTCCTATAATAATGAAGGGATAGTCTCCCCACCGTATCATCACAGACCTTCATTGCTAGTCGGAAACCTCTGGCATATAGGGAGGCATGCTTGAGGCCATATGGCCAACTAGGTTTGGTTACTTATGAGTAGACCGATATTAGGATTTAGAAAAGTAATATAAAATCTATATTACATTATATTACTATTTATAGATGGTAGACAAAATAATATGATTTTTCTAATTTGGTAATAACAATGTGCTCGGGAGTATCTAATAAACATAAAGGGAAAAATCCTAGTTGCTCGATATAAGAGTGAAGGTCCTGGGCTATTATAGTTGGTATCAGAGGAATGGTTTATATAACTTTTGAGACTAGGATGTTTTCATATGAGGTAAACTTTAGTGTTATGGGATAATATTATGGGTTTATACGTTTAAGGTTTATGATAATATCAAAGGCCTAGAAACCCATTTTAAGGTATTAAGTGATGATATTTTAAGGTGATTAATTATATTTTTATTGTATTTTATTGGGTTGAGGTATATGTAACCCTTGGATTTAACATGAAGTGTTATTTGAGGAAGAGTACCTTTACTTTTTATGGATATAACTTTAAAGGTATTGATAAACTTTAGGCTTTATATGATCATTGATATTGAGGTAATTATTGGTTATTACAATTTGGGACCATTTCTTTATTAAAAATATAACCATGAGATTGAAATATGATATGATGATAAAGTGATTAATGTTATTTTGGATGAAATTTACTTTTTTTTAACCTTATATGATTATGGTAAATGGAAGTATTTTGGAATAAATAGTATTTTATTTGAGGAGTAAAGGTTAAAATATCTTTTGGAAGCATATATGATTTTAATTTCTACTTTTGGTGATTATGGTTATTGATGGAAATGATTAGAATATCATGTAGTTTATATGATTAGGGAATAAATTTTTGAATGAAAAATGTTGTTGGAGGTAAATATTAATTTAATATAAAAAACATGTAATCAAATCATTATTATTCTTAGGTTTCAAACTAGGTTGATAATATTTTGAAGAAAATTATGTTTAATTATTTATCAAATTATCTAATTTAAACATTGGGTGTTACTGTTGATGATTTGGACATTAATGTTGTATTTCTTCATATGAAGGTTGATTATTTTAGAGAATTATCCTATCTTTTTATAACCATTTTAGTTTTAGTTAATTTATAAATACAATAGGAATAACTTTTCATCATTTTGTTGATTATGTGATCCATTAGAATTTTATTTTATTTTATTAGGTATAAAAAAATTTCTCTCAAATACTCAACATTTAGGGAAAAAGTTTAGATTGTGGTGGAAATTGATTAAAGGGTTAAATTATACTTTTCAAGTAAAAATATTTCCTATTATTTTTAGTATTGATGTTAAATTAATCCCGTTACTTTGGTAAAAGTATATTGAAATAAAAGTTTTATTCTATTACCTTAATTTATAATAAATCTATGGTCTTTTCATATCTATTTGGTGTCAAATTTTGTGGCCTTTAACTTTCTCATGATAATTTAATTTCTTATGATCAATGATCTCTATCACTGTACATCATTATTTGGATATTATTTTTTCCTCCATGTCCTTGTTTTCACTTTCCAATAATGTTTTCCTATTTAGAAACCTAGTTATGTGTTATTATAGCTGACCATATTATTTCCATTTCCCTCTTTTCAAGAGGAAATATTATTAACCCTTTTTATGATATATGATTTATGAAATGCAATTTTAAAATTTAAAACCCTTTATTACTGAGTTTGAGTTCAAATTGAGAGCATGAAATTTATTAGTGGAGTGTAATAGTTTGACCTTTTATAATAACAATATATTCGATAGCGTATCAAACATAAAACCCCAACAAACCATGATATATTATTATTTAAATTCTATAGTTATAACCTAGCTGTTAAATTTGTGGGTATTAATAGGATTAAATAATTTATGAGATATATATATATATAACGGTCATAATCAACATAAATGTGTTTATAAAAGCTTCATAATGAATCACCCAATTCTTATTAGTCATTTTATTCATCAAAAAATAAATCTTCTTAATAAATAGTTTCTATTTATTTTTTGTGAGAATATATTATAAATAATTTATAGAACATTCATAAATTTTATTTGATAACAAGGATATAATTTTTGAAATAATAAAATAAAAATTATCTTATGGTGAGATTTTTATATTTTTTTCTAAAAAGTTGATTTTTCAATGAATAGAAAAAAATAATGATTTTTATTGAAAACTATATTTTATTTTAAAATATTTAAAAAACAATATTCTCTTTCAGATGAGTTTTAAAAATTCATTTTTTCATTTTTATTAATAAAATTTCTATTATGATCTTTGGAATTAAATTTATATTTAAATTTTCTAAAAAGAATTTTGTAGACTTAAAAAGTCATTTATCAAGAAAACTAATTTTCATCACATTTTGTGGATTTAATTTTAAATTAAATATTACCACTTATGTGAATTGAATATTTTAAAATGGATTCCTTATTTGGAATTCATATGTCTAATTTTTTTAAACATTTCCCTTTTATTTTTAGTCATCATGAATAATAATTATAGAAAATTTTGTTACCATGGTAACTGTAAAATGGATTAATCAAGGGTAAAAATATTATGATAATGACTAAGCATTAATCATAAAACATGAATTAATTTTATTTGACTAGTTTATTTCATACATAACTATAAAAAATTTCAATATATGACCTTTTTACCATTTCTTCAGGACTTTGAACTTTATAATATTTTTTGTAAATAAAAGTGAAAAATGGAATACAGTTTGTTTTGTTATCTCTAAATTTTTTAAATAGTGATAAACAATAGATATGTTTAGTTATAAAAATTTATATTAATTATAAATTAATTTTTCTTCATGATAATTTATTTTTAATTTTTAGTGATGAAATAATCACTTTAAATGTTTACACAACACTGAAAAAAATAATTCAATTAATAGAAAAATAAAATAAATGATATTAAAAATATTAAAATTAATATAATGTAAATGCATTAATGTGTCCCATGAATTTTCAATATCTATATAACATATTATAAATGTGTCAAAGGATTATATTCAAATTCATTTATTTTCAGAATGATTTCAATGTCTAGTTAAATGAATAGTTCCAAAAATGACATTAATGATATTTTATAATAAATAATGTTTTATAAAATGATTTAAAATTCATAAAAATATTATATTTAGCTAACTTAATGGGATATGGTGGAGAATATAAATTATTTTACATATGTGGCTCACATTTACTTTTATAACAACTTTTTTAAACCCTAATGAGTAGTAGTTTTCAAAAGGTTTAACGTGGGTTAAGCTAAAGTGGTAATGGTTTAAATGAAATAAAAAATTATCTAATTTCTATTAGTAGATAAGATTTAAACCCTATATCATCATTTATTTGAGAATGGTTCATTTTGGTTCTATTTTTTAAGATCTTAGTTTTTTTGAGGAACATAATACTTAAGTTTTATTTTAAAAATCTTGTTTTGTCCTTGTAATGGTGTTTAGAGGACCATGGATGGGTTCATGAGTATTTGGGGATTTTTTGGAGCCCAAATCTCTTTTTTGGAGAAATAGGTAGAGGAACATGGTTGTTTCATGATTAGTAGTAACCATGAAGCTCAACCGGGAAACCCTGTAACAAAGGATCACAGTTAATATAACAATATGAGGGAGGCCTCATGGCTGTGAAAAACATGTAATGAATTATAGTTATATTGAACATGGTGGGAACATGGGGTTTTAACTATGAACCTAAACATGATAAGGGGCTATGGATTATAGAAAATGATCATGTAGGGGATAAGAACAGTTTTTCAAACTGCACACCCAGATGTGTGAGGGTGTGTGCCACTTAGATAGTGGTGGAATAAGATTTGGGAAACTGTGCATCCATACCATGCACCCCCTTTAAAATAGGAAAATTTACCCTTTTTTCCTTCACCCTTAAATCTAATTTCCTCTTCTTCCAAATAATTTCCCATGCATAGTACACCTTCCTGATTAAGAGCTATACTCCTCCATCAATCTAGAATTTGAGATAAATTCTCTATCTGATCTTTGATTCAGGAACCATTCATCACGTTGAATCCATATATGTAAGATTTAGGAATAGTTACATTATTTTCTTGGTTTCTTTCATCATATCAAATTCTATTTCCATGTGAACTAATTTAACCTATTTTCAGTGCATTTTTATATTTCTCAACCTCCTACTATTATAGCCCAGATTAGAGGCCAATACTGGATGGGGAGTTTAGTACCAAGATATGGTAGGTGTTATAGCAATTTTACTTAAAATTTTGGATGTTTATATAATTTCATTATTATTAAACATTCTATAATTATTTATCATTGCTCCTAAAATTTAAAAAACCATTCATTAAATTTTTAAACCTTATTATAGACATATTATTCCACCCTTATACTTGGTTAGAGGTTGATGACCTCAACCTGAACCACCCATTTGGTGGGTCTGATTATATGTGATAATAAATTATATTTCCCTTTTCAACAAAATAACACTAAAGTGTGTTTGTCTTGGTGTTGGCCAATTAAATTTTATAAAGTGAGTTAATGAAGTGATTTTATGGAATGGATTATACACATTGGCCCCTTATTATTACTTATCATTTATATGGATTAAATGAAGGGATTAATTTAATAAACATAAGAGTGATATTATATAGCCTTGTATGTAATTGGATATGGATATGATTACATCATGCTTATATTCTATAATTGACATGAAATTCCTTATTCTTATTTTATATTTATAGACATAAAGTTCCTTATTGTTCACTTGGAATTTGAGGACGTGATGTTCTTTATTATTAATTGGAATTAATGGACATGATATGCCTTATTTGTATTTAGAATTACTGGTCATGAAATTCATTTTTTTTATTTATAATCAGTGCACATGATGTTCCATACTTTATAATTACCATTAATGGACATGAAATTCCACTTTTCCTATTTGTAATCAAGGAAAATTTCTTTCCATAGTGATTGTTTTTAATTAATGGAAATGATACCCATTATTTTTTTGTTAATTAATAAGTGTTCAAATAAATTCTAGATTATTCTGAAGAAGGTAGTATCAGACGGGTGTCCCATGTAAAACATGATTTAATATAGGTTTAATTTTGTTGATTTAAATCTTTTTTAATTTAGATACTTCACATTACCTCATTATATATTTTTAGACTAGATAGTTTTAGGCACCATTATTGGTGGCCTAGTAGGTATTACCCACACTATATTTAGGAAGCCGTTTGGTACTGATACATGCTTCATGGATGTTGGTAGGGATAAATGTAAGTGACCAATTATAGACCCCCAATTCTCTATACTAGGATAGAGTATGATAGTAGAGAACTGAGCTAGTTTTTGTGATCCTAGAAGAGAAAAAATTTGGTATTTTTATCTATTTTGTCTACCATGATTTGGAAATTCATGCTGTACTATTTACCAATGTATCATCCATTTAACTAGCATCATAACAAGAAAATATTTTGTATTTGTTACAATACATGAATCTATTAATGGTATTTGAGTATATGTCTATTATATCTGGATGATTTAAATTATGACTCATTTTCATTTATTATACCATAGTGATGTCCTCTAATAATGAAGGGATAGTCTCCCCACTGTATCATCACAGACCCTCATTTCTAGTCAGTAACCTCTGGCATATAGGGAGGCATTCTTGAGGCCATGTGGACAACTAGGTTTGGTTACTTATGAGTAGACCGAGATTAGGATGTAGAAAAGTAATATCAAAGCTATATTACATTATATTACTATTTATAGATGGTAGATAAGAGAATATGATTTTTTTTGAATTTGGTAATAACAATGTGCTCGAGAGTATCTAATAAACATAAAGGAAAAAATCCTAGTTTCTTGAGATAATATTTTTTGTTCTGGTTTTTACTTTTCACAATTGTTTCATTTTCACCTTTGGGTGATACACATAATTTTTGGCTTCCATTATTATTATAGAATCTCTTTTTTACCCTAGTCTTGATATGATAAGAAAGTATTGTTCATGTATCATTATAGAAGACTTAGAATTTATATTTCATGCATATTTCATGCCATATTTATTTTAATATGTGAATTTCCTATATCATGTTTTAGTGCCTTGAATTCTATATATGTGATTCGACAAACATTTTTATAGGATTAATGAGATAAGTAATTTGATAATTAATGTTTTTGCATCAACGTAAATAGTTTTCCCATATAGTTTGATGGTGTCACCTAAACTAATCAATTATAATATGTTTGAACCATAGAACCTATAGTTATATGGGTTAAAACATTAGTGGTTGTAAGTAAATGTATTCCAATTCCAATTTTTAAAATCTATGCTTCTTGATAAATTGAGAAGGGTGATCGATATAATTGGGCCATTGTGAAACTCTGGTTTCAGTTATATGAAGAACAAATTTCCAATTAAAGGCATTTTTTCCTCTATAACTTGCAATCGATATTCCCTATAATGGAACCTAACTATTAATTTATTACTTATACCCTTACCTTGGATTCAGTAGAGGTATTTGGGTTTTCTTGGGTAGTGATCCCTTATGTGTATCTTATTGTTATAAGTGAATCTCTTTAGTCTGTTATCATGTAGAGAGGATTTTGTACCTCTTGTTTCATATTAGTAGTATTTCAGTTATTGAATTTTGATTCGTAAATAAAATGACTTTAAATGGTTAATGTGTTAATGTGAATGGAATCTATAAATTTATGGGTTTTTGAATTTTTTTCACAAATTAATGTTATTTCTTATAGATGGTAGTTAAAATGGATGCTGATTACAACTTATAAGGCCTGTACCTCTTTAAATCGGGAATGGTTACCAGTTTAAATGATTTTTATACAATAAAATATACCCCAGTAGATCGGTTTTGGCATACTTCTTTTGAGGTAAACACTCTAAGGGTGTGTTTGGAATCATTAATAAATTAATGATAAATGAGTTACACTTAAATATGATGCTAATTATAATTTATAGAGCATTGAATCCATAAAGTGGGAATGAATTCCAATATAACTGAACCCTAGTGGGTATGACTTTACCCTCATAGGATAGATTTATCTGTACTTTCTTAGTACTTAACCCCTTGTGGGTATGTTTTTGCTACATGGAATGGTTTTTTAAAGTGTAAACAACCACTTATATGGTGCTTCTTAAAATATTTATGATGGTATATTACTTAACTAATACCCTTTCTAAAAAATATATTTTGTATGTTTTAGAACTAATTTATATGGGGATTTAGTTATTTAAAATTTTTGTTACAACCTAAATAGAATTTTATTTATATCTTAAAATTGAAATTTTCATTAACCAGGCCCAGTTGTAAGAACTTATGGATGAAAAATGATCTAAAAATTCCTTTTGGATTTTTTTTATGAAAGGAATTGATATGTTAGGTAAATAAACTATCAAGTACAACTTCCTCTATCACTAGTACTTGGCATTGCATATATATGATCCTATTTAATGTTTGTGATAAATGTGCATCAATGTAATGGTTTGAATAAAACACTTCTATTCTGTAAATAAAAAAATACATAAGGTATAGGGTCAATTAAGATTTTCCATAATAGATTACTTGATTGATAATGAGGATGGTACCCATGATATCTGTTTACTTCCCCTATTACATTTATGTTAGAGGTTAGGTGGATGATAATAATGTCCTTTTAAGCATGAATCCTATTTCAGAATCGATTCTTCATGTGATCAAGGGGCCATCCCAGTTCTGGTATCACTCATAGTGGTAAAAACATTTTTAAACAATTGTGTTGAGTTTTCAGGCATAGAATGTTCTGTTCATGTTCCGTTTCTTCTTAGGTAGGGCTCTTGGTGATGCAATAACACCCCTAAGGGGATGTGCAATCATGTTGTAAGTTGAACCTTGTTATGGATGGGATTATCATTGTTTATTTAGTATTATGGGATCTAAATGCGTACACATGAATGATTATTTAGTTGGTCATATGTATTTTCTCCTATTATGATGATTTACGACCCATGAATTCATCATCTTAGTTAATAATCATGTGGGATAATGCAACTATGGGATTATACTTGTTTATTCAATCACATTCCATGAATGAATAGTGTTTTTGGACTGGAAAATTTAAGTGAATGAGGTAATAGCTAAATTTTTGTGATATTATGTAACTACCCTGACCCTAGTAGCCTAGAGTCGGTGGTAATTTTATTATAATGGCATAGATACAAGAGAACACATCACCAATGATCTATCAATTTAGTAGTATTAAAGAAACTAAACAGACACATTGTTCCTGTATTAAATTTATAAATAAATATAGATCATAAAAATTAAAAATAAACCACTTCTTTGACACTTATTAAATGATTTCATCTTCATTACCCAGGGAAGAGAAACAAATAAAAGGATGAGATCAGATGCTCAGTAAGGGTTAGGTACAGTAGGATTATGAATTGACAATAATTGAAGCATAATAATTAAGGAATATTCAATATGGATAGATAAATAACTAAAAAACATATACCATATAATCAATAAATGGAGAATAAATATGCATCTATAGATTTTGTCATAGTGAAAATCCTCTAGATAATTAAAACGGATTATTGGATGAAAGAAATGATTTATTATTGGATGTAATGTATATGGAACATGAAACATAATACCATTAATATAGTTTAATTATATGGGTAAAAACCCATATGATTATTTTTGGAAATAAACACAAAGGGTTTTCACCAACTGTTTTAATCTGATGAGACTAGTGATGCATCAAGGGGATATCTATAACTAGGCCCCACCTGTAGGGATTTCATTAATCAGTCCCCATTTTGTAGGGATTGTATTAAACTATCCCCAAAATGTTTCATACCAATCCAAATCATTCCTCATATATTGATTTAGTTAATAAATAATGTTCTTTATCATAAAATATCTGTACTAAATAAAATATACCTATTTATCAACAATTCCATAGATAATCAAATAACTATAAAGAGTAATATGGTGAATGGTATCAAGATAGAATATCCCCAGTCAAAATAAGCATCAAAAATCAATAAAATGTGGTATATGGAAACATAAGGGATAAATCATAATATTCAGTAGAGGGTTTAGAAATAAATGCAAATATTCTAAAAAAATCATTAAAAAAATATTAAGAAAAATACCCTTTTTTTCTTTGGAATGAAGAGTTATTTTAGAAAACCATTTGTATTTTTCATAAAATAATATTATAAAATTGAATATCCTTGAATTTATAAGGGAAGGAAAATGAAATTATTTTTTAGGCATAAATGATTTACAACTGAAGTGAAAACATGTAAAAATTGTTTTTAAGAAATTTTAAAAATGGGCCACTTTAGTGCTGCTTGACGGAAAATATAAAATGGTCTTTAAAGAGAATAAAGGATTAATTTATTAAATGAAACCATAAAATAGAAAATATCATTTTAAATGTTAAAAATAGAAATTTTATATAAAAATTGGTGTCTTTAAATAGAATATGGAGTGTACTTGAAAATGGGTGAGAAATTGGGAAGTGCCCCTTAACTAGGCTTGATTATTAGGAAAAACTTAAAATAAAACCTCATAAAACATGTATTTCCACATAAAAGAAAGAATAAATGGTCTAGATACATGAGTTTGGAACATATAAAAATAATTTAGAAAGATCATATACCAATAAAGAAGAATTACATTTGGGTAAAGAGAGAGAAAACGTAACCCTAATGAAAAATGGAGGTTTGTGGAGAATCCCTAACCACTTTGTAATCAATCAAATAATATGAGAGAAAAATTAATAATCATAAAAATAATCATTTAATACCATGAAGATAAATATATTAATTATTTTATATATCAAATGGGAGTATAGATACAGTACAGGTAATAAATAAATAGCAAATAATGGAAATCTTACAACAATAAAAGTGAGATGAGAAACCCTTACCACTTTTAAAACAATGGAACCATGCCCCCAAAAAATTAAAGATCATCCAATAAGACATTTAATAACATGGAGATAAATATATTAATGATAATATAAATCAATGGAAATTATACATACACCAAACACAAGAAATAGTGTTGAATTGGCATATCTTACATAAATAAAAGTGAAATGAGAAAACCTTTACGTTATGTAAAAATATGTTATGCACTTCATCTTAATGTTAGAATTAATTATATTATATACATTAATTAATTCATCCAAAAAAATTATACATGTATTTTATTTTTTATCATTTTATTAAATATATTTATTGAATTTTTGATGAGTTATAAGATATAATTTTATCATCCAAGAGTGTTCGTTTCCTTGGTTTTCATGATATGTTTACTTGTATATATGTATGAGAAATCATGTAAAATAAGGATATTTTAATAGAATTGAAATTATATTTTATTAATAAACTTATATAATATTAAATTTTAATATATTTATTTGGGTTATATAGAATGACGATTAATCATTATATAAAACATTACCAATAATCATTTAGATTATTTTGGAATTTTTTCGATCATCACAATCTAGTTTTGTTTTATTAATTAATATTAAGTATATATACAGGTTAAAATCCTTTAATTAAGATTTAATACATATATTATAATATTATTTAACCATTAAAATTGTTTTATGACCAGAATTTAAGGCATAATTGAAAAATAAAAACACATCATCCACGAATGCGGAAAATCAACACCTCGCAAATAATGTTTTCAATTTTATAATAAAATAAAGAGGAGAAGAGGATTGATGGTGGATTTTCCATTGAAATAATAAAATTAAAATATATATAAGAAAATGGAGTTTTAATTTATTTTTTCACATAGTAGGTTAGTATAGTATAAGAAAATAAAATAAAATGAAAATAAATTAAAAGAAAAGAAAATAGGTTTTTACATCAGGAATTCTTCTCCTTGAGAACCTCCTTAGAGAAATTGGTTTTGGTATTTTTTTAATACAAAAACTATTTTAATTGGGGAAGAGTATTGGTAGGAGTTTTGGGAATAAATTGTATAATATTCAAGGATTAAGAGGTATGAGGAGAAGAGGTGGTTGGGGTGGTATTTATTGTGTAGGAGAGGGGTATTTTCTTGATTATTTTATTCATTATTTTTCTATTTTGGATATAGAAAATAAATACTGAATATTACATGACTAAATAAAGTAACTAATTCATTTTATTTCTAATGAATGAGTGATTAAATCATCCACACATCATCCATGACTTAATAATTCATTTATTTACTTATACTATAAAGTACAATATTTTAGTATTCAACAAAAATTCAACTATTTTATAAAACTATAAAATTTCAAATTTACCAATTTTCAATTTTTATAACTAAAAAATGAAATTATTTTTTTGAAAATAATTTTATAAATATGATAAATTTAGTTTTTAATTAAAATCATAACTGATTCAAAAAATACAGATTTTACAATTACAACTGATTTTATAACACTTTGAAAAATTAATTAAGGTATCATAAAATTATCTTATAATCATAAGAAAAATATTTTTTAAAATTTTTATACAGTTTACTAAATTAAAAATTTTAAATAATTATATAAATTTTTAAATTGGGAATAATCATTTATGTTTAACAAAACTACGAGTACTTAATTTATCATTTCCAAAAAATTAATTTACTTTTTCCAAGATATAAATATATAATATTTTTATTCATAAGAATCCTACATTTTATTTACACTTTTATAGGTTATGTTACTATTAAAATCATTAATATACTATTAATTATAATTAAAATGACAGTTATATAAAAATCCAAATTTTTCACTTACTCACTAGAAAATAAATATTTTAATAAAAATACCAAAATTTCACCCCAAGCTATTTTTTACATTCCAAATTTAAAAATAAAGTTAATTTTATCCAATATAAATTATAAAAGCTTTAAAATATAGTTTTAAAATAAGTTCTCATTTGAAAGGTGGTAAAACCGCGTTTAAAAAAAATAGCCTTTTAATGCATAAAATTAGAGTCATTCTAATCTTATGCCTATAAAATAATTTGGATGAATTTAAAAATATTATATTAAATATATAATATATAAATTCATAATTTGGTTAATACTATTAATTCCGTCCAATTTAAATGCTAGGTTATAATGGTAAATTTAAAATAATGATATTTAATTGTATATCATTATTCATTTAAGTTTGGTGTTGTATAAAACATATGTTCTCAAAGAAATTAAATTTTAAAAGAGGCATACCATAAAATCATAGGGTGTTAAATTCTCTTATCCTTAAATACATTGCATCATCAAAATTTAAAATTGTACTTCAGAAATCATGTTTTGTACTTTAAAATTTATTTTAGGGAAACCTAAATCAGAATTAAGGTTAATAAAATATTCTCTTAATAAGATGGATAGTTAAATGTAAAGGATACAACAAAAAGATGCATTTAAATAAGGTAAATTTAGTGTAAAGTGAAAATATGGACATGGAATAATAATATAACCATCATGTTCTGATGGGGAGTTGTAGATAACATGATCATTAGAAATTTAACCATAAAACGCTATAAATTTATGATCTATTAATATACCATTGATTTATTAGAAAGAAAAGTAAACAAATAATGTTTTTATTCTAAAATATTTTTATTTGTGATGTGGGATTCTTTTATTATTAATATATTCACCAGTTAATATATAATTACTTGATTAATTTCTATTTCAAAGCATAATTTCATTCTTTGGTAGTGTTTTTGTTAATTTTCACTTCATCCCTTACATATTGAAATGAATGTTCAAGATGATTTTTTCACTCCTAAAGCACTTTTAATGAAATATATGGTTCTTAATTAATTCCCCCAACCTTTAAATTTCTATTGAAACCAAGAATGTAAACATATGTTATCAAAGAACAACAATTTCCAAAGTTTAA
Organism: Viscum album; assembly: GCA_963277665.1. Lineage (NCBI taxonomy): Eukaryota > Viridiplantae > Streptophyta > Magnoliopsida > Santalales > Viscaceae > Viscum > Viscum album. The sequence continues at coordinate 1,290,542,802 of OY728132.1, read as the reverse complement.
CTTGATCCATTACAGAAGTAGTTAACCTTAAGACCCATCTAAAATGTGTCTTTCCTCATTAAATGACCAAAAATTTAGAAGGAAGGTCCAAAATCAACTTATCATAAGATTCTATAAATAATTAATCTTTTAATCCCACATACCAAATATATGAATAACTTGACAACTTAAAACATTAATGAAAACATGCATTTTTTCAAATATGTAAAGAAGATGTACAATAATACAGTCCTTATATATCTAATAATTCTTATAAATCGAATATCATAACATAATTTTTGAATCCAAAAACACAAATATATTAATTATCCCACTTTTAATACAGTAAAAACATAAGATTTACATTGATATATTAGTCTCTATTTAGGTATATTCCTATGATGATCGATACATAGATTTTCATAGTGTCTCACCACCTTACAGCTGAGGCATTGCACATTTGAAACCCTTTTATTACCCTTGAAATCACAAGCCTTGTTGAATTTATCTCCATAATTGAATAAAAATAATTTTCCTCTTAATCATATACTAATTTGGTTCCTTCCACAATTATCATATTTTTGGAAAATACTTATTTCTCTTCCCCCCTTTATCAATCTTTTCCCCAGTTATCCCCTTCTTCTCTTGCTTCCCTTTGAAGCAATAAGACTTGGATAATTATTTCTTTGTCTTGTCAAAATGTGATATTATTTCCTCATATGATGATAATACTTGTGAGACTAATTCCCATTGAAATATTAGCTTAATCTCATAAAATACGTTATCATTTTCACTCTTCAGCTCACATGAATTTGTGTAGTTCAAATTATTTCTCCTCGATGCCATTTCTAAACAATGGAAAAAGTATCCAAAACTAGTGAAATTCATAACATAAATTGAAAAATTTATGCATATATAATATCATAATACTAAACATGGTTTCTTTAGGGACATATTTACTTTTAAATCCTTCATAATGGGTTTTAATGATAATGTGAATTATCTTAAGAATATCCCCTAGGAGTATCAAATTAGGTGCACTATAAGGCCCATTGTCATGTACCAGGTTACGCTGAGTCTAGATCAATGCACCTTTTCAATGCTTTTACCCCTAGGTACACCAGTTCTATAACCGCATCGACTTGTATTATCAATATATTGATGTATTTCTAATAAGAACCACATAATATCTAGCATACCAAAATTCTAGGATGTTCTTATATGATTATCCTCGAAGTATATCTTAGGGTTATACTACCTAATCTATGTTTTCTAAATCTAGTTTCTAGTGTTTCTACTAAACCTAGCTATGATACCAACTATAAAAACCCCAAACCCATTAGCCCAGATTCAGTGGTCAGTTTTTTAGAACAACATAGATACAAGAGATCACATCACCAAAGATCAATCCATTTAGTAGTCTTAAGGAATCTAGATATATTTAGAACCACTATTAAAATTATAAATAAACATAGAACATAATAATGGAAAATAAAATTCTTCCTTGAAACTTATTCCATGATTTCATATTCATAACTTGGGGTAGGGAAACAAATAAAAGTCTGATCTCAAATGTTCAGTAAGGGTTAGGTATAGTGGGATCATGAATTAACAATATGTAAAGCATAATAATTAAGGCATATTCAATATAGAGAGATAAATAAATCAGAAAACATACCATATATTCAATAAAATTAGAATAAAAATTCATCCATAGATTTTTTTATAGTGAGAATCCCCTATATAATAACAACATTTTAATGAATGAAATAAATTCTTAATTATTGGATGTCATGTATCTAGAACATGAAACAAAATAACGTCAATAAAGTTTAATTTTGTGAGTATAAAACAATCTGATTCTTATTTTAAACTAACATAAACAGTTTTTGTTTAACCATTTTCATGTCATGCGACTACCGATGCGTCAATGTACTATCTATAACTGGGCCCCACCCATAGGACTTGCATTAATCGGTCCCTAACCCATATATATTGCATTAAATAGTCCCAAAACCATGTTATAACAATCCATATAATTCCTAATATATTTATTTAGTTAATAAATAATGTTCCTTCCCATCAAATATCCTTATTAAACAAAATATTCAAATTTAACAATATTTCCCCTGATAATCAAGTAATTATGAAGAGTAATATGGTGAATGGTATCAAGATAGAACATCCCCAATTAAAATAATCATAAAAAATTTCGTAAAATAATCTATATAGTAACATAAGGGATCAATCATAAGATTCAATAGAGGTTATAGAAATATATGAAAACACTCTAATAAAATCATTGATAAATTCTTGAGAGAAATACCATTTTTTCACATTGTAAAGAAGAGTTCTTTTGGAAAATAATTTTTATTTGTCAAAAAATTAGATTATAAACATTTAAATCCTAAAATAGAATATGGAAGGACAATTAAATTATGTTTGAGGGATAAATGATGTCCAACTGAAGTGAAAACTTGTAAAATTGTTTTTTAAGAAACTTTATAAATGAGCCACCTCAGTGTGGTTTGGGAGAAAATATAAAAGGGTATTTAAAAAGGGAAAATGATTAATTGTTTACATAAAAAAAATATATAAGATAATTTTTCCTGATATATAGATTTATTTTATTAAAATATGGGTTTATTAAAATAGAATATGGATTGTACTTGAAAATGGGTAAGAAATTGGGAAGTACCCTTTAATTAGGCTTGCTTATGCGGAGGAATTAAAAAAAGAAACCTTAAAAAACATATATTTCCACATCAAATAAAGATTACTTAATTTGGATAAGAGTTTGGAATATATGAATATAATTTATAAGGATTATATATAAATATATAATAATTACATTGGGGTAAAGAGAGAGAAAACACAACCCGAATGAAAAATGGAGGTTCAGGGAGAATCCATTAACACTTTGTAATCAATATAATTGTATGAGAAAAAATTAATAATGATAAAATGAATCATTTAATACCATTAAGATAAATCCATTTATAATATTATATATCAAATTTAAGTATATATACACTGCACATAATAAATAAGTGGCAAATAAGGGAAATCTCATCGGAGTAAAAGTGAGATGAGAAACCCTTACCACTTTTCAAATAGTCAAACCATATGCCACTAAAAAAACTACAGATCACAAAATAATACATTTAATACAAATAAAGTAAATATATTCATTATATTATACATCAATAGGTAGTATTCATACACCACACATAAGAATTATTTTTGAATAAGGTATATCTCATAGAAATAAAATTGAGATGAGAAAAATCTTACATTATGTACGAATGTGATCATCACCTGATCTTAATGTCAAAGAAAATTAGATAAAATCCATTAATTAATTAATAAATAACCATTTATACATGTATTTTATTTATTATGATTTTATTAAGATCATTTATGGCCTTTTTGATGAGTTTTAAGATACAATTTTATTTTTTGGGAGCATTCTTTTCCTTAGTTTTCATGATCGATTTACTTGTATAAGTAAAACAAGTATATTTTTATAGAATTGAAATTATATGTTATTAATGAACTTAAATAATATTAAATGGTTATATATTTCATTCATTTATAAAGTATTAGGATGAATCATTAGATAAAATGTTAGTGATAATTGTTTATATTATTTTGTTGTTTTTTTTCAATCGTTACAAACTAGTTTTGTTTTATGAATTAATATTATGTATAGATACTGGTTAAAAATATTTAAATAAACTATAATATGTATATTATAATATTTTTTAACCATAAAAATGGTATCATGACCAGCCTTGAAGGTGGAATTGAAAAATGAAAACACATCATCCATGAAGGCGGTAAATCAGCACCTCACAGATGATGTTTTCATTTTTAGAATAAAAGGAAGAGGAGAAGAGACTTGATGGTGTATTATATGTTAAAAAAAATAAAATTATAGTATATATAATATATTGTATTTTTCTTGCATGTTTTTATAGATGAGTTGAGTAGTGTATAAGAAAAAAAAAGAAAATAAAAAGAAATTAAGAGAAAAGGAAAGATGTTTTTACCTCTTGAAATCTTCTCCTTGAGAACCACATTAGAAAAGTTGGTTTTGGTCTTGTTGAATAAATAACATTATATAAGTGGGTAATAGGATTGGTAAGTGTAGTGGGTAAAAATTTTATAAGTTTAAATGTTTAATAGGTGTTAGTATATGAGGTGGTGAGGGGTGGTATTTATAGTGGAGGAGAGGGGTGTTTTTTAATATTTTATTCATTAGTTTATTATTTTGGCTTCATAAAAGAAATAAAAATGATTACATGAATAAATATAGTAAATAATTCATTTTATTTCGTACAAATGTGTTCTTATCACATCCATACATCATCCATGACTCAATAATTCATTTATTTACTCATACAGTAAATTACTACAATTCACAATTCAACAAAAATTCAACTATTTAATAAAAATAAAAAATTCTCCATACCCATTTCTAAATGTTTATAATTAAAATATGAAATAAATTTTTCGAAAATATTTTTCAAAACATGACAAATTTATTTTATAATTAAAATCACCATTTATATGAAAAATACCGATTTTAAAATTATAACTGATTTTATAACACATTAAAAAATTTATTAAGGTATCATAAAATTATATTAAAATAATAAGACAAAAAAATATTAATTTTTAATTAAATTTTATGATAATAAATTTTCTTATGAATCATTATTTTAATTATAAAATTGTGAATAATCCTTTATGTTTCACAAAAATATCAATACTTAATTTATCATTTCTAAAACATTATTTTAAAAATTCCATGATATAAATATATTATATTTTCATTCATAAGATACCAAAATTTTATTGGAAATTTCTTGTTTGAGCTTACTATTTAAATCATAAATATTCTATTAATTATAATTAAAATGACAGTTATATAAAAATCGTGATTTTTCACTTATTCACTAGAAAATAAATATTTTTAAAAAAATACCAGAAATATCACCCTAAGGTAATTTTGACATTTATTTTTTAAAAAATAAATTTCTTTTGATCAATACTATTTAAAAAAGTGTCAAAATTTAGTTTTAAAATAGGTGCGCTGTTAAAATGCTGTAAAACAACATTTGGAAAAAATAGTCTTTTAATTCATAAAATAGGATTCATTCTTATCTTAAGAATATAAAATCATTTTTACGAATGTAAAAACATTTTATTAAATATATAATATATAAATTTCATAATTTTTTTAATACTATTCATTCCCTCTAATTTATTAGTTTTGTTATAACGGTTATTTTAAAATAATGATATTTAATTGTATATCATTTTTAGTTTAAGTTTGGTGTTGTGTGAGACCAATGATTGTGAAGAAATTAAATTTAAAAATACAAATACCATAAAATATTAGAGTGTTACATATCAGGGAAGTATGTGTTTATATAAATTATAGTGATTTGGTTAAGAAATTGTGAAATATACTCATATACAGTTTCATGGTGATGGTTTATGTCTGGAGAAAGTTTGAGTAATAAGGTTGTGTACTACCTTGAACTATTTGTTTCGTGATTGTTGGGAAAAATGGTGAGGAGTATGTGAAAGATATTTCTATGGGTTATGTCCAGAGTTGAGTGACCTGGGAGTTCAGATCCCTTATGAGCGGTGTAGCTTTGAGCTATTTTAGAAGGTTGAGTTTTCCTAATTCTTGGGATGATGTTTCAAAAGAGAACCAGGTACTATAACACCACTAAGTAGAGATATAATTCTTATATTAAAGTCTTGTGATTTTTATTTGGATGATAATGTCTTGGTAATAGTTTCATATATGTGTTTATAAAATGGTCTAGTTCTCATTAAACTCTTGAGAGGTTTTAGTTTTCAGTTAACACTTGGTATAAGTGGTTTGGACATGTACATAAAACACATTCAGTGGTGATGGAGTGTGTACCATGTGGGGAGGTTCATTTTTTTAGTAAAATGATGACTAGAAAACTCATAAGGTGGGGAGCGTCATGTCAATCATGAGAAGCATTCACTTCAAGGTAGAGGGAATGTGATTATAAAGGACCATTTGGGAAATAGTTATAATCTATTCTATAAGACTATGAAAAATATGTTTTTAAACTCTCATGTATTAGGAATGGTGCTGGTTTTAAAACATAGGATTGGGTTTGGACCAATATTGGATGTTTGATTCAAGCTTGAGGAACATAAGCGATCAAGAAGATATGAAGGATTAGTATCTTGTTTTTTCTTGAATGGAAGTACATAAGTTAATATTTATATTTTTTTATGATAGTAAACATTGATAATATCTTAGATGATTACCCTCATGTGGAAGGGTCATGATAGTGTAAGACCGATCATTGGGATATCATTTGGATCTTCAATACTGCTGGATGATGGAACCCTGTATGGCTGGATTTCATGATAAATTCCACACACGGGCTCATGAGGCACTAACTAATCAATTGTTTATATCATGTTTACTTATATATAATCTGTATCACTAGAAATTCATAGACTATCATGAGTTATACTTTGGTTCCCATGTAGTAATTCCTTGGTTGGACTGATATAAACCATCTGAATCATTAACCCAACCACCAAGTGGGACACCAAATTTTGGATCAGTTAGTGTTTTGATGTGTGGACATACCAACAATGTACTAATGTTGCAGTTTCAAGATACAGAGTATGAAATACCTTGGATGAGATCCTTGGACTCCAATAGTTTGTTTCTGAATTACCTAGATATATAGTCTCACTCGGTTAAGATGGTCAGATTGTGATGAACCAAGGGTGTTGGATTGGGAATGTGTTGATGTTCATGTTTTGGCATGATAATAGAAATGATTAAGGGTTGTTATTAGAAGTTGTTTATGGGATTCTAGGAGAATTTCTGAATGATCTTAGTGTTCTTAGGAATAAAGGCATCCAAATCTAGTTTTAGTGATCTGTTAGCTATTAATGCCAAGGGTGTTCAGAAATAGTTGACCCGAGGTGGTTTGACTTGAGTTCACTCAAGAAGATGTATGTTATTAGTTTGGAACCACATCCCTTAATATATTAGAATGAGATGGATGTAGTGTAAAGTTCGACCATTGATTTTTAAGGATGGGACAACATGTCCATGTTAAACTTGAATGATTGGAGTTTTAACATTTAAGTATAATTGAGGACCATGGGAAATGTAATCATGTTTGATAGATTGTATTGTGATATGTATATTTCAAGAAGCATTGATAGGATTATGAGGGCATGCTTCAATAGAAAATCCTGACAGTGGGAGTACCTTGACTCAGAATAAGCCGTTGAAGGCTAAAACCTATGGTGGGGAGTACCATAGTACTGTTGATGGAGAAGATGATGATGTAATCATGTCTCGGGTTAGACAGGATCGAGTATGTTCCATATTAGTGTTTTGATATAGGATATAATAATTAGATTGTTTTTTAGTATTTTATTCATGCTATGGTTAAATTAGTACTTAGAGGCATGGTAGGCTTTCCGAAATTAAACATGACCATTTGATCAGGAATTCCCAAACCAGGTAGGTTAGTTTATTCGTTTTGATAACAAACAAGGCTTATAGGGGATGAGAAGTGCTAAGATGTGGCGGTTGTAAGATCCCGATTTTTCATTGAGGTAAAAATTTGTCTAAATTTATTTTAAACCTTCTGTTTTATCCTTCTAATATCACTTATGTGACCAAAGAAGGATTCATGAGTGTTTGAGGCCTGTTCGGAGTCTGTAACTCTAGTTTTTGGAGAAACATGTAGAGGCATATGGTTGGTGCACCAATAGTAGTAACCATGAAGATAAAATATGAGTACCTATTAATAATGAGAACAATTATTATAACCATGTGAGGTAGGATACATGGTAGTAAAAAACATACAATAAATTAAAGGTATGTTGCGCATTTGTGGTGCTTGTTTTTTTAACCATGTTTCTAATCATGAGAAAAGGTTATGGATTACGGGCAGTAAACATGTAGGGGATATATATGAGTTTTAAACTATGTTCCTAGAAATATGAGGGGGGTTTCCACCTATAAAGTGGTGGTGCCCAACTGGAAAACATTTTGGCCAACTGTTTGTACAAACTATGCACCACCTTTAAATTGGGAGAATTAAACATTTTCCCTTACTCAATTAATCTAATTTCCTCATATTACCCCCATATATAGAACACATATAAATTAGTCCTTATTTAGATCCCTCTTCCTCCATAAATCTTGGATTTTGGATAAATTATCCATATAGAATTTGATTCGAGTGATGTTTTTCACATTGGATCTCTCTCAGTAAGCCTTAGAATCCTTTACCTTCTTCTCTTGGGTTCTTTCATTGTATCCTCCAATGGCCCAAAGACATTCATTTTTTATTGATCTTTAATAATCCATCTTTCAATGGGCGAGGTAGAACCCTTACAAGGCCCGTACACGTATGTATTAAATGGCCCGTAGGACTTAGAGGAATTCATTGCCCGTAGGCATCAAACATGACATGCAACCCAGACTCACTACTTGGAACTTCTCCTCCCTAGATTCTTCATCGTGAAATTAGCTCTCCACCTTTGCATGAATGTTCGGCTAGGCTTTCTCATGCATGCACATGCTTGTCCCGATGGCAGGAGCCATACCCTCTCATTCATGAAATTAGTTTAGCTTATGCTATGGTGAAATCTCCTTGCTCCTCCTCCTTCTGAAGCTTGTTCCTTATAGGTTGTCTGGTTTGCATCTGCACTTAAGGTGACCCTAAGGCCTTGAAGTTTCCCGAAGGCCTTACTAACCCAAAGTCCTGGGTGGTCCAAAGGCCTTAAAGGACTCGGGGACCAAATCAGTGGCCCAAAGGCCCAAACGGGAGAATATTCTTGTCTACTACAGTGCCAAATAGTTCCTGCTACAGTACATGCTATCGTTCTACACAGTCCCTGCTACAGTCCCTGCTACAGTTCCTGCTACAGTCCCTGCTACAATCCCCTGCTACAGTCCCTTCTATAGCCCCAACTACAACCCCTGCTACAGCCCCTGCTACAGTACAACTACAATACCGGAAATTAGCCTCCGATTGGATTTGATCCTAGGTCTCTTGGATGCACTTAGGGAGTCATCACCAAGTGGGATGAGGCCCATGTGCTGGTTATTTCACTGTATTAAATATTATTTTCATGAGAGTTAATATTACATAATTATAGGGTGTTTTATTATTTCTATTTTTTCTCCCATTTTACCCTAGATTATAGGTCAATACTAGATGAGGAGTCTATTACCATGATAAGCCAGGTGGTCTAGAACTTTTCCCTAAATTGTTTGGGAGTTTATATTATGTCTTTGTGGTGACACACATCGACCCTTCCAAGAATTTATCCTAAAATTTATAAACCCCTACATTAAATATTTATAAACTATTATAGACATGATATGACACCCTTATACTTGGTCAGAGGTTGAAAAACTCTACCAGAACCACCCCTTTGGTTTCGTTGATTATATTCCTTAATGAATTATGTTTCCCTTATGACCAAAAAACTACTAATGTGTGTTTGGATTGGTGTTGTCAAATGAAATGTTATAAAGCGAGTTAATGAAATGTTGTAGTGGCATGAAATATACAACTTAGGACCTTATTATTACTTAATAATTTAATGTCTTAAATAATGAGATGAATTGCATAATTAGAAGAGTGATATTATTTTTCCACGGATGCAATTTTACATGGGAATGATTACATCTTGGTCACCTTTAATAATGCACATGAGGTTGCTTATTTTCATTTGAAATTAATGGAAAACATGTTCCTTATTATTCAATTTGAATTTATGGAAATGATTTTCCTTATTTTTAATTGTAATTAATGGATATTTTGTTTCTTATTATTATTTGTAATTAATGGAAATGATGTTTCTTATTTTTTATTTATAGATAATGGAAATGAATTTCCATACCATCAAATTGAAATTAATGGACATGAAGTTTGGATTTACCTATTTGTAATAATGGTGCATATAGTTCCACAATGACTATGCCTAATTAATGTAAATTATGCCCATTACTGTTTTTAAGTTAATAAATATATAGAGACATTCTGGATTAGTTCAAAGTTGGTAGAATTAGACAGGTGTCCTAGGTGGAACCCATATCAACTCAATTTTTATTTATTTTATTTAATACTTATCTAATTTATTACCAAGAAATTAAATCATTATATATCTAGTGACTTTATTGATCTAGATATCATTGGTTTTGGGCTAATGAGTTTTACTCAAACCCTATTCAATACACCATTTGGTAGTTAGGAATACATCATGGGGGTAGGTAGGGATAAAGGAAAAATCCCTACAATAGAAGCATGGTTTTCTATATAATAATGGATTATGGGGGTATAAGACTAAGATAATTCTCATGATGGGAGTGGAGATAACATTTTCCAATTTTTTCTATTTGGTCTAGCATGATTTGTTTATACATGCTGCTATATTTCCCATTGTATCCCCTATTTGTCTAGTATTTTGACACGAAACCATTTGGTATATGTTACTATATATGGTATAATTATAGATTATTCATATATATATATATATATATATTATATCTTTCTGAATTACATCTCAGTACTAATTCATTTATTATAATGTAGTGTTGTGATATTATTTGGAGGGTATAGCCTCCCCACCGTACCATCACATGTCCTCACTATTAGTCGGTAGAATCTATTGTATGGGGAGGAACACTTGGGACTATGTGGGATACCATTTTTTTTACTTATGAGTGTAATGGGATCAATATTTCACACATTTGTTTTTAAATAATACAATAATATATTGTATTCTTTTCAAAAATTCCAAGCGTGCCCTCTCCCACACTTATAAAAGAAAACCCTTTATCGTATTGTATATAAACATCAAGAGCCTTTTGGTTAGGAAAATACCTTCCCATATCCATTTATTAAATCACTTACCACATGGTAAAGGCTCTAGTTTGATCAGAAAACCAACCTAGGAAGTCTTTAGTATAATCCTAAAGACATTCCCAAAAGAATAAGAACTGTTCTTAACAAATCATTTTTGTTTTATTTCTTATTATACCTCTATAAATTCATCTTAAACTATTATAAAATAATATAAAAATTATATACAATATACTTAGATATTTTTATATTAATTTTATACTCTATATCTATCTCCTCTTCCATCAAATGGGAAATAAAACTATGATTCATCTGTACGGTAGACTACTACCTCACAAACCGATGTAATTCATTTTTCATCACTGCCTCTCATGACAGTCTATAATGATGAATTTAATGTAAATATTTGATAATCATAGTATATTTATAATTTTTTAAATTAATATTTCATATATTTTATTAACTTTCATATTATTAAAAATGATAATGTCATTTGTGCGTACGTGTTGACCACCACCTCTATAAAGAGATGTGATTAATTTTTCCCCACTGCATCACATGGACTATATATATATGTATTTAAAGAAATAATATGGTATTTATGATATAATTATCATTAAATGAATATAAAATAATACAAAAAATTTTCCATAATGATCATTGAAAAATGGAAACATTACTCAGGCATACAAACAAGCTACCATGTCCATTATTGTAAAGTAGTTCATTCTTCATAACCATAATTTATGGTTGGTTTTTAATGTATAATTGATTTATAGAAATGATAAATATTTCATCATTTTTATTATGGATATGATGTAATATTTCCCTATTCGACCATAATCAACATACTAAAGTCATTTTGGACATACAAGTCGAATATCCTCAAAACGTCTGACCTGAAATTATCTGACTAAGTAATTAAATATTGAAATAAAATAAAATTAAAGGAAGAATGAAATTGAAAATTTTTCTTATAAATGTAAATAATTAATATAATCTTGTCAGTTAGGAATATAAAAAACATACATTATGATTCATACTCAAGGTAAGGGACACGTTACTACAAAAACCTCGTATTAAAGGTCTTAAAATTTATTTTCAATATATTAATATTAAATTTACATATTCATAAAATTATTTTATGGTTGTATTTATATTCCAATGAATTAATTATAAATGAAATTGTTTTGTGTGTTTTACTTTCTTTCAAAAAAATTCATACAATATCTTTTTACATATTTTGTACGAAATATTTTAACAAGAAGAAAAAGGAATTCCCTATTTTAACATATATGGAATCAATGAATTTTTCGACTATCTTAACCATTATTTTATTTTTCCATTTATATATAATATTTTATATTTAATTAAAAATCCTTTTTCCCTTTGTTCTAGGAATTTTAGTTTTTAAAATCCAGTTTTTGAAAGAAAAAGATAAATTAATATTTTAAAATGTTTTACATATGAGTTAAAAAGGATATTTTATTAGTTTTATGATGGAATTTGAAGAATTTATTTAATTAATGATTTTTTTTGTAATTTGAAATTTTTTATGGTGACATGTGAGCTTGATATATCGAATGATGATGGGTGAGCCTGATATAGCTCATGATGACAGGTGAGACCGATATAGCTCTCTGATACATTGGGTAATGATTTTGTTTCTTGTAGAATTATATTGGATGTTGAACATATGGTTATTCCAATTATAAGGGTTCTTGTAAGAGTTATATGTAGATGATTTTCTATGTAACATACCAGAATTTTCTATTATAGAAAACTTTTTTTCATGTAAATCATTTGATTTCAAAAGGTAAGCTAATGATATTTTGTTTTAAAGGAAAGATTATGACCTTTCATGGTTGAAAGGTATGTTTTTAAGATTTTTTTTCATTAGATCTCATTTTTTTAAGAAACAATCATTATTATATTATACATTATGTTTTATTATAAAGTGTTTTATGAAAAACTCTAGGTAGTAAATCTGAAATCATATGTTAGTAAATGATTCTTCTAGGGGAATGTTTTTTTATGTCAAAAGAAAAATATTTTTGTTATCTCATGATTTTAAAATTTACTAACATATTTATTTAATTTTTTATAACTTTATTGTGATTTTTTTCTCATAAAAAATTCTTAAATGTTTTCATAGTTTTAAAATATTAGTAGGGATAACGAAGAAATTACTTTGAGAATCATAAAGACATGTCATGAAAAAAAAATCATTAATTTTAAATGTCTTGTATTGTGGGAAAAATGGATTCTATTTAGAAATTACCACTGTGAAAGAGTTTTTCTTAATTATCTAAAATAGAAAACCTAAATGGTTCATGGGTATATAATTGATCCAATATTTTAGTTTTATTTCATGTGTTTGGAAGGGTTATAATTTGTCCATGTTTAATGTTATTAAAACTAGAAATGTATTGATTATTTCATTATCATTTTATTTTAGGAGTACGGGTCTAGGGCTATTACATGATTTCCTTTAATTCTCTACCCTATTTTGTGTGTAACCATTCATTTAGAGTTTTTATTTTTGGTGCTTGAAATAAGAGGAAATCTTTGAAATGATTATCTATTATATGGGGAGTGTGAAAAACTCACAATGATGCAAGGGATGGACTTGAGTGATGGGTAAGGATATAAAGATGCCTCGTGGATGTCACATGAAATCATACACTCTATGCCTTGAGTACTCTAGTACCATGTTCAATAGATTCCTAGTATATTCCAAGTATAATGATCACTCGATAGATATTGGATATTGAGTAACATCATTCATTTGATTACTAGAGTATATTGAGTAGCATGTTCACATGATTCTATAAGGATGCCAAGTGACATGTTCAATAGTCTTGTGTATATTTTTGATCACTTCTGACATCTTATCATTATACTTCCAAAATGGGGATGAATCTGGTATGTTCATGGATTTATAGTGTCTTGGATTGCGTATAACCACTCGATACATTATTGCATTATTTTTATTCTTATTTTCACATTTATAATATCAAATAAAACACATTTTATACATGATCACACTTATTAAGGGAAAATTTTTGGGTCCTACTGGGGTTTATTACTCACTTCCTCTTCGAGAATCTTGATGCACATGAAGAATTAATGTATATAGATCATAGAAATGGAAGGAGAATGTGGTAGAGAGATGAGCAGTGGAGCATGGAGATGGTTGCAGATAAGGACTGACTCTATAGGATTCTATAGTGTTTATTTATTTATTTATTCACTTTCGCTTATACTTTGGTTTTGGTTGCCACACAGGGAGCCCTATTCACTTAATTATATGGATGATGTTCCATTTAAATAGTCTATTATGATTACTCTTATGATTATATGTCATTATATTATATTATGTTTATTGTGTTTGATGATGACATGATACTGAAGGTACTTTCATCCCACTAAAGAGGTTTAGACCCATGCTATTAGCCAATAACCTCTTGCATATAGGGAGGCATGCACGAGGTCTTGTAGCTCTCTAAATTGAAAATTTTGTATCAGTTTGGGGTGTTGAAATACATTATAGAAAAGAAAGAAAATTATAAAATCTAAACCTATCATGTTGAGGAATAGTCACTCAACAGAGAAAAGTAATTTTCTATTAGAGCAACTTCTATAACCAGTCTTTAGGGGTAGTGGATAGATTTAACCTTTTTAAAGGGTCTAAAATATATAAGGGACATACAAAAGACATTAAAATATATCCAACATAAGGTATGATTCCTTGATAAAGAAAAGTCATATTTGGAAGATTTATTTGTGGTAGAATGGTCTTCTATAGAAAAATATGGAATTCAAATGAATAAAATGGGGTAGGGTTTTGTGGTGACCAATCAAAGGAGAAGAAATGTTTTTATGTACTTCTCTTATAGAGTGTGATAAAATATGGGTGAATAAATCAATTATAATTTATTATTATGGATAATATGGATGCAAGAGGAAGAAAGGATGTAGGAGAAGTCAGAAGTTGATTGAAATGTATGTGAAGATTGTTTTATGGTGTTTAGTGCTGGGAGAGAGAGAGAAAAAATGAGAAGATAACAGTAAAATAAGAATTAATTAATCAAATATGGAGGATATGACATGTAAGTAGAGGATTTATATAATGTATACATGTGAAAGCGGAGGCATGTCATTTAATATAACTAAATAAATTACAAAAGACCATAATATAATATTTACTTATTTATAAAATGAATAATATTTATTATTAGATGTTTGGTAAATATTGAGGAATATGGACCAGTTTATTCATGTGCTTGGTAATGAAAATGATGTAATAGATATCATTTAAATAAATATCAATTTATTTATTGATACTTATATTATCTTCAATTTATACACACATCAAATAAATAATAATAATAAAATTATTATTAGACATAGGGTTTTCTAAGGATTAAGAGATTTTTTATATACCATTTTAAAATTGTCAATCCTCTAACCATATCTATCTATATATACATATTTATCATATTTATGGGCGTGAAAAAATCATTTTTCATGCACAATGATTTCCTCTGTAAAGAATTATCTTTGTGATAAAATTCTCTAGGGATAATCTCTTCCCCCTTCTATTTCCCTCTAAAGAATGAGAAAGAGAGAATGAATCCTTCAACATCAATGGATCGTGTTTAAATCAAAGGGGAGTGACAAAAGATGATAAAAACTACCATGCTTGCACCTGGAGTACCATTAATGATGATTCTATTTCAAAATTATCATGCGTGGATCACTACTATAGAGATTCTAATTTCAATTCAATTGATACAATGGTGTTACAACTGATTGGAGGTTTGATTGATCAATGCATATATTGAATAATTTTCTCAATCATAGGGTAATTTCTTATTATTATATTAATGATAGAATTAATGTACATGATACCCTCTCTTGTTACAAGATTATTTTGTTATGATTATTCATAAATAATCATGATAAAATTTATTCTAAATCTTGTTACATTGGGATACTCATTAGCTAGAATAAAACCATCAATTGGTATAGAATTGATTGACTTAAACTTTTCTCAGAACATTAATTCACTATATACATGCGTAAATGAAAATCATCATAATACTTGTTGGTGATATTATCAAAGGTTTTTCTTGTTTTTCTCTAGAATATAAAACTTAAATGGGATTAAATATGGTCTTTTAAATTTTTCTCATGACACTTAGAATTTTTTTAAAGAATATCTTAAAAAACATAGTTAAACACTTCTTTTCAAAAATACAGTTTTTATCAGATGGGATATCATCTTATCTTGTTAAATTACATAAAACTCTAATAAAAACTAACACCATGGATGTTCAATATTTTACATTTTCTAATCAAATTATCTTAAAAATTATTCCAATTTCTATAACCTTGTAATATAAATTATCCTTCCCCGGACACCCAAAAATTTTGAAATACATAGTTACAAAATAAAAATGAATATATTTTTCTTTTCATTAATTAGAAATACTTGGAATTTTATACTTTCAATTGAAAAAGGCTTATTAACTTTTATATTATTAATGAATCATTTTTGAATGAAGATCAACATTACATAACATATTAATGACATCGACAATGATATAGTGATTTTTATTTATTTACATTAATTCACACATTTATCAAAAAGACGTATATCCATCTTTTACACATGTTCCTAATTATACATTATTTATACTAAGTATTTATTCACATATCTTCATATGAAAATTGTATAATCTTTTTCACATATCCCATTGGGTGAGGAATATATATCATTTCATCATATTTATTTCTACATTGATAATAATGTTATCTTGTTCATGGTTTCCTAAGTACATGATTTATAGAAAATTTGTTTCAAGATATAAAATATATAAAAAATATTTTAAGATGATTGTGAACCATTATTCATGATTTGAAAATAAATAATGAAAAGAATATTTTATTAATTATCACATTGAATTTAATATAATCACTGAGTTTATATATCATAAAATATTGATGATGTAGGGTAAAATGACACAATTATATAGTATTTTCACCCAATTTTTGTTATCGTATAATGTGTAGTAATTAATGTTCTTTCCTTTTCAAGAAAATTATTAATTCACTCATAATTGGTACTTATGCCTCTATATCTCATAACTAAATTATTACTTATGATATTTAATTTTTATAACATTAGAAAATTCTTTCACATTTTTGACTTAATTCCATAATGATCTAAATTTTATTATGTACTTCTTTATCTATGAATCTCTTTTTTTATTTTATTTTATTTTTTAAATTTTTTGAACATTCAATTTATTTATTTTTTTATTATTTCTAGATGAAAAATGATTTTTTGATTATATTCGATAGATTTTAATGACATTAAACATTTATTATAAGAGTGGATATATGAAACCCAAATCAATAAAATCATTTTGAAGAAGTATAATATAAATTAATAAGAAAACTATGAAGAACATATATCATGCCCAATATATCTTTAAACCATATAATTGAGGATAATTACTTTAAAATAACCAATTAGGTATTTCCTATAAATAAAATTTACATTACATGGGTTGAGATTTTGTAGAAGTTTTATGAGTTGCTCAAATATTTGAAGATATTATTTAAATCACATAATGATGATTAGAAGGTGAGTAAAACTAGTAATGTCTCAATCTGTAGTCTTTTTTTTAGCATTTATTAATCTTGTTATTAATTTATATATTTAATTAATAGGTTGATGACCATGTTGGCGAAGTCCGTGGGAGAATTAAAAATTTTAAGAATATATTATATGAGGTAATACAAGTGCTAAAATGGTAAGAAATGGTAAAGGAGTTATCATGTAAGAGTATTTTTGAATTTTCAAAATGGAAATCAGTGAGATTTTACTTTGGGTAAGTGAGAAATTGAATTTTAAAAGGCCATGTAAGTGTTTATTTTTTCTATTTAAGGGTGAATTCATGCGGATAATTTTTTATACATTTGAAGGAATATAAATTAATCTATGTAAGCAAGAATCTATATAAGTGATGGTGTTTAAGTGAGTTTATGGGGGAAAAATAATTCATAAAATAGTGATATGGTCATCACATATGAGTTCAATTATGTAACAATTTTTTTATAAGAATAGAAGATCTCTTTAATGTGGTATATGAGGACCAGTGTTATAAAACATTTTTTATAGGTGAATAAGACCTTGTGTAACAATGAAAGAGGTTTTTTTGAGGCTAATCTACATGTGATTTGGAGTAAAAAAATTATGATTTTTTCTTAATTAAACCTTATTTAATTCTATTCTTCATTGAATTAATTCATAATTATTATTGGAAAATATTTTCAATATTAAAGAAATTCAATTACTGCTATAAATCATTGAGTAAAATATGGTGAAATTATTATCCATTAAAGTAGTATACACATTTATAGAATTAATATCTTGATGAAATCATGGATCCCACAAAATATATTGAAAATAATAATCAAAACAATTAATTTTACTAGTATGATTGTAGTGATCATATTTTGAGAAAAAAAAATAAAGAAGAACTATATCAAATTATGAGAGATAAGATGTATTCATGAAATAGGTCAGTCCTGTAGAAGAAAAATATTGAGGGAGGAGATGATCTATTAGTCCATAGAGACCTTATATCATCAATTAATCATATTTATTCCAAATATTGATATCAATTTCCCCCAATAAATATGATTTTAACAATTTAAAATCACAAGATAAGTTTTCACTTTCTAGAGGAAATTTGTAAGGGTTCAAGGTCATCTATTTATTCGCTATTTTTTTTGTATTGATATTAAAATATCATCAATAAAGTATGTGGTAAAAAATATAAAAAATCAAGGAATAACTACTCACATTGTGTAATGTGACCTTGTAAGAATATCTTTTCTTAATTTGGGGCTGCATGAATTTTCCATATATGGTTTGTGGGAGAAAAGATAATTTCTTTCTTACTGTCAGTGAGATAAGAATCTATTTTAAAGAGTAAATTTTTAAATTTTATTAACTTCCTCTATTAGTGATTATCAATCTTTTTCAAATGGGGTATCAATTGTTGTGAGAGTCGGTGGCCTAAACCCAATTTTAAATTTTACTTTATGATTACCATGTCTTGAATATAGTATTGTATATGAATGATTTATATTTATCAGAATGGGTGTGAAAAGAGATGGATCAATCTAGTTTAAAGAAAAATATCACATAACTTATCTTAATGAGGTGAAAAAATTCAACCCACAACCCACACCCCAATATGTGGTTTTTAAAAAAACTTTACAAGATGGGTTAAAGTGATTTAAAGGGTAGGTTATTTCATTTTTTAAAAAACTTATAACAATCCATGAAAAATATATATTTTAATTAATTCATAAAAAATAAATAATGTGACAACTATAATAATGCATTCAAATAAAATAATAAAAAATCATTCATTTTTAAACAATCCAGTCATTAGCTCTAAATATTCAATATAATAATTAATTTAACCTCTAAAAATAATTTCACTGAATCAAATTTTATTAAAAAGGATAAAATTGAGTTTATAAAAATATTTTATAATTAGGCTCTATTTTTTTGGGTCAACCCATTTAAAAAAAAATCAACCCCACCACTTGACCTGACCTGACATAATGGGGAAACATTGACCCACCATGTCTGAGGTTGTTTTTGGTGTTTTGGGTGGCTGAAATTGGGTTGGGTTTATTTTGTGATTTTTTTGGTTTTTTTCATAGCCCTAAATATCAGGATTATAACATGATTTCTAAATATACGATATATTTTAGTGTACTTATATTACATGTTATATCAATGGGTTGTTGCAACTTCCAGTTATAATTAGAATCTCACGGTACTATGATTGAAATATTAAACATATATCTTATAGTCTTGACACATTAATCCAGAATGAAATAGATTACGTTAGACTATATGGATTTAAAGGATCATAAATATTTATTCCTATTGCCATGAATTTCTCACTCGGTGATCTCATGTATATAATATCATGAGGACTGAATACCAATATGAGAACCACTTGTTTTGGGTTTCATTTGATGTTTCTAACTATGAGAATGTGTGTTGTCCTTTTTAATTGATATCATTTCCAACGTATATCATTGATCATAACCATTAATTCATGATAAAAACCATATGAGTTTATTATTGTGGATATGTATATTTTTTTCTAGAACATCATTAATGATATGACATTGATTGAATGAACAAAATAAGATTTTCTACTTCTGAGTATAGTTAGAATATATCTCTGACATTTTGATTATCATAACAGTGCCTTGACTAAATATATGAAAATTATATAAGAAAAAAGGTCTATCCAATATAGTCAATAAAATAAAAAAAATCATTAAAGGGTGCTGACACAAAATATGAATCCTTCATTATGAGATATAACAAGATATAGATATTATATTACACATTAGGGGTTCATAAAAGGTTTTCATAACTATGAATCATATTTATTTATTTAGGATCCCTGATATGTTAATAGATACTGATTTTTTCTATTCATATTAATCACTACATCCGAGATATAATCATATAGTATAACACCCCACATTTTATATTTTTGATATATAATTAGAATAATATCATTTTAAAGATAAAAAGTTAGTTTTTTTGTTGTTTTTGAATATTTCATGAATGCATAGTGAACAAATGGTTAGCCAAACTGTGTGAGACAACTGTATTATGTTATATGTCTTGTGAAAATGTGTTATTCATGGTTTAGGAAACCATAAACATCAACCATGAATCTGTAACGGTTGAATCATATCTTCAATTCATATGTCTTGAATTCTTGATATGTGTTATAATTCACTATTGGATTGTTATGATATTTTTTTTAATTTTTTGATATGTTCATGTAATAAGTTTAAGGAATTCTATACATTTAACATATATTTAAAATTATAAATTATATTTGGTAGTAAATTTCATGTATAATTCATATTATACATCATGTTATATAAATTATCATTTTCATTGAATAATTGATTCAATTTAATTGTTTAGATAATGAATATGCAGTGTGATTAATGATAGTGTGTTTTATAGGATTATAGAATTATATTTAGGTATAATAATAATAATAATAATAATTAAATGGTAATGTGATATTAAAATTAGGAAAACTCCTACCCTTTTTCCATTCCTTATACACCACTAAACGGATGAGGAATCCCTCCTTCCTCAACACATCTCATGGATATTTTGTTCAATCCCTCATTGAAGCCTCAAGGTTGGGCCTCTTCTATTTTGTTTATCTCTTCTATATTTATGTTCTCCTTCCACTTGTGTCTCTTTTTTAATTGGGGCATGATATTTTTATGGGGTTTCTAAGTTTGTAAAACCGATCTAATTCCATGGACTTTATCTCTCGAGAGTAAGAGAATCCCATTATGTGTTTTCCACCCTTTAGAAAAGGTTTCACTTTAAACCATCAACTTGTTGGTAACTGATCTTAGGTTAAAGGCCCCAAAATATTATTTAATTATTCATATTTTACGTTTCTAATATATTTTTATTGATTTATTAGGTCTATAAGGGTGGTATTACATGTATTATACAAATATGAGTTATCAATGTTTTTCTAATAGTTAAGAGACTCTTTAATTTACTTTACTAATTAAAGCATGTTTTCTTGATGTTTTCAATTCATGTTTGCATTGATATAATAGTAAAATATGATATTTATAATTAATTTTTGAAATAATATAATTTTATTACTTTTTTAACATTTGAAATGGTAATTAGACCTCATATAGAGTAAAAATTTTGCACCTTCAAATAAATTCCCACTAGGTGTTTTTGAAAATTTATACGATATTTTGTAAAGAAATAAATTAATGTTTTTACATTGTAATTTTTTTTATGAATTATAAATAATTTTGATGATTTTTATTAAAGATTTATATTTTTAAAGGGGGGGATTAACTTCATTTATTTGAATAATTTCATGTAATTATAAAAATCAAATGTATAACTTGCTTCAGTAAAACAGGACTAACTAATTTTAAAAAACTACTGCATACTTGATATTATGAATTAGTTAAATTAGTATAATTTGAAAATTATTAATTAGAAACTTTGGTACTTAGTTTAGAACCTAGGATTAATACCATTCTAGGTGTGGGTTCCACCCTACATTGTGTATAAATATTTGTTATCTTACTATGGTCCCATGATAGAGAATGATATGGATATACCTAACATATTCCTCAGTCAAACCACATTATAGTCCATTACAGATCATGAAATTAATTTTCATAATATATTTCTTGGTTATCCCTATTATGGACCCAGGATATGTAACGCCCTGGCCCCAGTTACCTAGAGTAAGTGCATTATTACATAACATTGGCATGATCACAAAAGATCAAGTCTCGAATGACTGACTAGTTTAGTAGCCTTGGAATCACTAGATACATTTGTAAGTCTTACTTTACAACATAAAGTGAAAAACTACAATAACATCTTGTCTCCATAGACCACACTCATATCCCTTTATACTATCCATACAGGTCATTCATAAAATAATTCTTCACATCCAGGGAAACATAAAACATAGAAATGGGTGATCTCAGATGCCCAGTAAGGATAAGAATATAGAAGAAACCTTCATAAATAAGCATAAACATTTAAGTCAATGTATAACTAGAACAAAAGCCTTTTAAAAATGAGCTTCATCATAATATGGCAGAAATAAAATGAAATATTTCCATTTACTTATTCACATGAATATTCTATTAATCGAATAATCACATGCAATATCAACAACCACATTGATAATGATGGAATACATAATGCCAAACCATCATAACCACATAGTCAAGGCCTTGTGCCAAGACTATAAATAAGATTTTTTCAAGCCCTTGTGACAAGACAGTAGTTTGTCTCATGAGACCTACCGATGCATCGAAGAGTTATAGCGGGCTCCACCTGTCACTTACTAAGTCCAATGCATTTCTCATATGAACAGGTTTAAACATAACATAAACATTCATATTAAAACTAGCATACGAAATGTAAATAATTTCTCTATAAAACATGAATTGTATAAAAATAACACATCCACAGTCAAACATATCACAAAGCCTTCAATACAATATGGATGTTTTGTATCATAATAAATCAACTTCAAATAAGTTTAAAATAAATCAAATGATGTTGACATAGATGAAATCAAAACTATTTGAGAGAAATAACTCTATTTTGAAATCATTCAAAAGTCACATAATTATAAAAGAAAACATTTAATTTGAAAATATTCTTATAATATTTTAAGGGATTCTTCGACGATTTTATTACGGTGTAAAATAGCCGCACCCTCCGTATAAGTTAAAAAAAATACATTCTTACCTTAATTTTGTTGAAAAGGTAAAAAGGGACCTTGTTTGGAAAATGACAGAAAGATTACTTTATAATAAACTTACAAAAAGTCAAACAAGGGTATAGATGACTTTAACCTGTAGTCTATAAAATAGTAAGAATGTTTTCGAATAAATTTTTATGAAACATGGATGTGGTTGATAAAGAGGTACCAGTAGATAATTACGTATAAACAACCTCAGATAATGAAGAGATTGTGAAATAAACCATTAACTTGAACTTTTACTTGGTCGAGGGTAGTTTAACCTCATGTATAATGGTGAAATAATTGTTACTAAATTATACAAGAATCATATACATTAATATGATATCATATATGATCTTTTAACATTGGTTTGTTAATAATATCTTAGGATTATCGTCGTTTCCGGTGTTAGCTTACTCGTTTTCTTTTATAAGATTTGTTACATAAGTCGTGTTTGTTAAGGATAGGTTGTATCTTATTCATATCCAGAATGATATCAACTCCTTAAACATTATTTTTAATCATCAAATGAAAATTAGTCTTGAATGGATAAGATTGAGAATGAATCTCATCGCATTCGTGGAGATGATAGTCCGTACGTACACACGAGCGACAATATCATTTTTTTGATATTAAAATAATATATAATTTGATGGTATATCATATATAAATAATCATTATAATGTTATATTTATTATTTACTTCAATTACACTACATTATCATATCCATCCAAATAATAATGTTTTGAATAACAGTTACACCACAACATGGAGACAGAAAGATGTAAGTATGCACGTATGGTGACATGTCATTCAAAGGATGGATAGAATACTGAATATGTCTGTACTATATTTATATTAACATCACAGTATATAGAAGATAATATAGTTGTTATTTTAGAATAAAAATAACAAAGAAATAAGAAGTGGATGAAGAAAGGAACATGAAAGAGGGTGGTGAAAACATTACCTCTTCTTCGGGTTCTTCCTTTTGATTTGATCAAAAGGGCGCTATAGGTTGGCTTTATAATCAAACTAAGGCATGTAGGTTTAATTGAGGAAAGTTGAGAGAATATTTGATCAGGGGTTTTCTAATCCAAAAGGCTTTGAAGGTGTGAATTAGAGAGAAGGGGGAGTGACCTTTTATTAGAGGGGTCGGGGGCTACATTAGAAAAGCTAGAAATATTATTTTATAATAAATTCATATTCGGTTTATAATGACTCCAAAGTGGATTATTTAAAGGTTAAGGTGGGGATAGGTATAAAACCACTCAACCAATAGGTTTTAGACAGGTTTGGGTCACTATATTAACTTTATCTTTTTGATTTAACTCTTAGTTAAATAGTTTGACATTTACCATGTCTTTTTGTATTTTTATATTATATATTTAATAAACATACTATATACTTAAAAGTGACCCCAAAGTGGTCCATTAATGATACATCTATTATTATATAAGTCCGTTGGCCAAACATTAGATTTTTAAGAATAGAATATCAATTAATAATATAATATTTGTTTTAAAAACTCTTTTATGTCAATTTTGACACTATTTAATAATCGATTTTTGTTAAAGTCTTAACAACTTTATCAATTCAAAAAAAATTTATTTAAGTAATCCTAACACGACATATTAACCAATAAAATTTGTGTATGTTATAAAAACATTCAAATTATATTTATTTTACCATTTATAATACCAATTATTTGATTTTTTCATTAATAAGGAAAATACTGCATCATTATTATGTCATAAATAAATTTAATTATTCAATGTATAAAAATTATAAATATGATACAATTATGTAGGAAATATTTTTATATTTCTAATTAATATTTATATTTGAAAATATAACATATAAAACCTAATGTAAAAATTGTTTTGCTAAAAGATATATGCTTATGTCATTTTTGTATTTACTTTAACTTAATTAATATAAAGTGTCATTATCACTTACAAGAGGCTTTTTGGGGTCCCAAAAACGACCCAAATATGACCATGGTCGGACATGTATCAACCAATAGGGTTATAACACGTTTTATGGTAATTTAATATTATAATAATATTATTTTTTACCCTTATTTACCGGATTTACCCTTTAACCATGGTAAATAAAATATTTACCGAAGTAATTAATCAAAATTTCTAAAAATAAAAGTTAACTATTTCCACAATTTGGACCTACGGATTCTAAATATTGAATCCATTTTTCTAAATTCAAAACACATAAGTGGCAGAAATTAATTTAAAATTAATTCCTATTGTCAAAACAAAAAGTGTGTTTTTAACAAATATTAACAATCAAAAGATTGACACTTTCTTATGTCCAGTTTAAATGTAAAATTATGTCCAATGACCAAAATTGAATTAAACGGTAAAAATATAATATAATTATATTTTAAAACCTCTCATGTTAGTAATTTTTCACTATTGATTATTTGGATTTAAAAAGTTGTTTTTAATTAAAATTTAGCAATTTTCACTATTCATCAAAATATGAAAGTTATCAAAAAAGTACCAAAAACTCACCCTAAGCTAATATCGATATTACGAATCCAAAAATGAAGTCCAATTTGAATAATAAAATTTATAAAATCTCAAAAAGTATGTATCACTATTCATAACAGCTACTTTGTTTGGTTGTGGTGTGTGTTAGAACCTCAAAGTTGCGTACAACACACGCTACTGTATTATTCAAAGAGAAGCGTACTATAGAAGCTTGGGGTGTTACATTCTCCCCTCCTTCATATACTTTCATCCTCAAAATTTCTAGAATACTACCGCCTGAAATGACTCGGGTGGTTCTTGATCATAATTTCCACAGGTTCCCATGTTGCCTCTTCCATCTTACAGTTTCTCCATAGAACTTATACCAGATGAGTCATCCGTTTTCTCAGCACTTGTTCTCTAGTATCAAGAATCCTGATGGGATCTTCGCAATAAAAAAAATCGGGTACTAGTTCTACTTCTTCATAGGTGAGTACATGCGTTGGGTCAGGCATGTATTTTCTCAACAGTGATACGTGGAACACATTGTGAACTTTGGAGAGACTCAGTGGAATAGTCAAACAGTAAGCTACAACCCCAATTCGTTCTAGAATTTCAAAAGGTCTGATGTACCTGGGACTCAATTTACCCTTCCTACCGAAACGTATAACACCCTTCCATGGAGATGGCTTCAAGAAAACATGATCTTCGACCTAAAATTATGAATCCTTCCTTCAGTTATCGGCATAGATCTTCTACCTACTTTGAGCTTCTTTGATGTGGGTTTGGATTACCTTAACCTTTTCCATCATTTCCTCCACAAGTTCTAGGCCTATGAGTTTTCTTTCACTAACATAATCCCAACAGGTTGGTGTGCGACATCTCTTTCTATATAACGCTTCTTATGGTGCCATCCGAATACTTGAATGGAAGCTATTGTTATATGAAAATTCTACCAGAGGTAAATATTGATCCCACATACCATGAAAGTCAAGTGAGAAAGATCTCAACATGTCTTCTAAGGTTTTAATAGTCCATTCTGATTGTCCATTAGTTTGGGGGTGGTAGGTAGTGCTCAAATGAAGTTCAGTATCCAGGGATTTCTGAAAACTTGTCTAGAATCTTGAAGTAAAATGGGGATCACGATCAGAAACAATCGATAGGGTTACTCCATGAAGTCTCACAACTTCATTAATATATAGTCTTTCTAGACGTTCAAGTGGTTGATCTTCTCTTATAGAAAGAAAATGTGATGACTTGGTAAGATGATCAATAATGATCCATGTTGCATCGTTCCTTCTAGGAGTCTTTTGTAGCCCCATGACAATGTCCATTGTAATATTATCCCATTTCCACTCAGGTATGGGAAGTGGTTTCATGACTCCTCCAGGCTATTGACTTCTAGCTTTTACTTATTGGAAAACCATACATCTTGACACAAAATCAGAAATCGTCCTCATCATGTTGTCCCACCAAAAATGTTCCTTCAAATATCTATACATTTTGGTGCTCCCAGGGTATATAGAGAAATTAGAACTATGAGCATCATCCAACAATTCCCTTTTTAGATCACGTATATCGGGAACAGAAAGTCTCTTCCCAAATTTCAAAATTCCTTCTTCATACACAAAGGCACTCAATATCCCATCATTCACAACATTAATCTTCTTTTGAAATTCTTCTTCATCAGTATGAGAACTCTTAATCCTTTATAGTAAATATGGTTTGGAAACCATTTGAAAAAGTATCGATGTTTCTCCTTCCATGGTTATTCCCATATCCAACTTTACTAGATCCATGAAAATTGGATCCCTTTAAACCCTCATTTTGTTCAAAAATCCATGATCCTTTCTACTCAAAGCATCTTCCACCTTATTTTCCTTCACTGGGTGGTAGTGTATCGTGCAATAATAATCCATGAGTAGTTTAAGCCATCGCCTTTTCCTCATGTTGAGTTATTTCTGTGAGAAAATATACTTCAAACTCTTGTGATCGATATATATCTCACATTTTTAACCATAGATATAATTTTCCATATCTTCAAATCAAATATTACAACAGATAACTCAATATCATGAGTAGGATAGTTCTACTCATGAATTTTCAGCTATCGTGATGCATAGGTAATAACCCTATCATTATACATAAGGATGCAACCATGTTCTTTCTTTGAAGCATAACTATAAATAACAAACCCATCATTCCTAGATGGTAGAGTTAATATAAGAGAATTGACTAATCTTCTCTTCAGTTTTTCAAAACATTCTTCACACTCTTTTGTCCAAATAAATTTAACCCCTTTACGTGTGAGTTTCATTAATGGGTTAGCCAATCGGGAAAAATTTTGGACAAAATGCTGATAATAACCTGCTAAACCAATAAAACCGCATACCTCAGTTATAATCATTGGTGCTAGACATTATTGGATTGCCTTGGTCTTAGAAGGATAAACAAAAAGTCCATCCTTAGAGACAATATGGCCATGAAAAGAAATATCCTGAAGCCAGAATTCACACTTGCTAAACTTCGTATATAATTCATGTCTTCTAAGAGTCTTTAGGATAATGCGCAAGATGATTTTCATGATCTTTGTATCTTTTGGATTATACCAAGATAACATCAATAAATACCACTACAAAATCATCAAGATATTCCTTGAAAACTCTGTTCATTGGATCCATGAATACAGAGGGTGCATTAGTCAATCCAAAAGGCATTACTATAAACTCACAATGCCCGTACCTAGTTTGAAATGATCTCTTCGGAATGTATTCCTTCTTCACACACAACTGGTGGTATCCAGATCGAAGGTCAATCTTTGAAATGTATTGAGCTCCATGAAGTTGGTCAAATAAATCATCAATGCGAGGTAGGGGATACTTGTTCTTTATTGTATTACATTGATTTCCCTGTAGTTGATACATAACCTCATAGATCCATCTTTCTTCTTAACAAAAAGGATATGGGAACCCTATGGAGAAACAATAGGGTGAATAAATCCCTTATTACTCAATTCCTCTAGTTGTTTCTTTAGTTCAACTAATTCTGCAGTGGCCATTCTATATGGGGTATTCAATATAGGCCTTGAACCAGGAATTAAATCAATGGAAAACTCATTTTCTCATTCTCGAGGATGTCCATGTAAATCTTCCGAAAACACATCTACATATTCTTTCACAATAGGTTTATCCTCTATTTGAACATTCCTTTCTTCACCCACAGTTATTTCATTCTCTTCCTCCCCGATAAGAGAATTTAGTTGAGCAACTGGGGGTGGATCTAGATAAGAATCAGGTGGTGAGGATTCTTCTCTAGAGATAAGGTGTTCTTTATCATCATCATCAAAAATCGTAACCTCCTTCTTCTTACAATAAATATTCACATCATGGTTTGAAAGACAATACATACAAAGGATTATATGAAATTCAATCATGGGTATAATGATGAGATCAGCAGATAAAGGACATTTATGTGCTTTAATGGGGAATGATTCAAAGAACATTGTTGTAATGATACTTCCCTTAGGAGTTTTAATTGACAACTCCCTTGTTAAATCAAATTGGAAATATCTAATTTTCTTTGAAAACTGGGAAGATATAAAATAATGCAATGATCCAGAATCAAAGAAATCATTTTCTAAACTTGAGGAAACCATTAAATTACCTGCCACCACATCATTCAGAATTTCTACCTCAACAGAAGTGATAGTATAATATTGTCCTTTATCCCTTGGAATTTTATGAGGTATGTTCCCCTGGCGCTTAGGAAATTCATATTCATAATGTCCCATATCCCTGTAATTGTAGCATTGAACATCAGTAGCTTCCTTCTTCCCCTTGCAATGACGAGCTTGATGGCCTTTTTCACCACACTTGTAACAGACTCCCATTCCCTTCAAGAAAGTACCGGGGTGTTTCATCCCACATTTACTACAGGATTTATATTCAACTTTTCCCTTCTTCTCGTTATGTCTATTTCCAGAGTGATCAGCAGATCTCTTCTTCTCTTTCTTTACTTTAAGGTCGTAAGACTTTGAGAATTTCTTTTCTGTCTTGATAGCACGTGAGACAATATCTTCGTATGACGAGAAGGATTGTGAGACTTATTCCCAAAGGGGAAATGGTTTTAAACCATCAAATAAATGATCAATCTTACTCCTTGGGTTATATATATAATCTTCTGGATTCCTCACTAACCTTTTAAAGTTAGCCTCATACTTTGCGACATTCTCATCCTCCTTTTGTCTCTGACTCAGAAATTTCCTTTCCATATCTGCTTGATGGTCCCGAGGAAAGTATTTTTCTAAGAAAATATATTTGAACTCTCACCATTTCATATTTGATACTTCATCATCCTCTTTTGGGTTGTGAATCAATGACTTCCATTGATTAGATTCTCCCGTGAGGCGGTAAAAAGCCATGACAACTTTTTCCCTTTACCTACTCCCCAAAGCCTGGAATATTTTCTCTAGGAAACTTATCCATTTCTCACCTACCAATGTATTTTTAATCCCATTGAATATTGGTGGTTTTTTCCTCATGAAGCGATCTAACATTGATCCACCACGTTGCGGATCAGGGTGCTCCATACAAGTAAGGTTATTATTCATAACCCGAGTGAGTTGTCCAAGTACGATGATAAGCTGATCAGCACCAGTTGTACCACCAGCTCCACTATAATTATCTTGAGTAGAAGGGAAAACTCTACATGGAGTGCGTTCATTGATACGGTTTCCATTCCTTCCACTAGGTTCCATTTCTAAACAATGGCATACACTAGATTAGTTTATGAATCGCCATACATAAATCCAAACTTGTAAAACACTTAACAGAATTTGAACAGATTATGGATATAATCTATAATAATAAATATGTTTTCATTGAGGATGTATATACTCATAAACCCTTCATAATGGTTTGTAAAGAAAATGATAATTATCCTAAGCACATCCCCCAGAAGTGTCGTAACCAAGAGTGCAACAATGCTCTTTGTCATGCACTAGTTCCCATTCGAGTCTAGCTCAAAGTGGTGTTTTTGGGTTTTACCCTAGGTACATCTGTGCCAGAGCCGCCTCTAACTGCTCATATTTAGATAGGTATGTATTTCCTGGAAAACACACAAAATCTCAACAATACCAAAATTATAGGAAGTTATTCTATACTAATCCTCAAAGTCTATCTTAGGTATATGTGCTCTAATCAGAGTTTATCTAAATCTAGATTCCAAGGTTTGTACTAAACATCCTCTAATACCAACTATAATTCCCCGAAACCAATTATCCTGAGTCGGTGCATTATTATATAACATTGTCATGATCACAAAAGATCATGTCTCGAAAGACCGATTATTTTAGTAGCCTTGGAATCACTAAATACATTCATAAGTCTTACATTACAACATAAAGTAAAAAACTACAACAACAACTTGTCTCCATAGACCACACTCATATCCCCTCATACAATCCCTGAAGGTCATTCATAAAATACTTCTTCACATCCTGAGAGAAATAAAACATAGAAAGGGGTGAGTTTAGATGCCCAGTAAGGATAATAATATAGCGGAAACTTTCATAAATAAGCATAAACATTTTAGGCAATGTATAACTAAAACAAAAGACTTTTAAACTTGAACTTCAACATAATATGGAAAAATAAAATGAAATAATTCCATTTATTTATTCACATGGATATTCTACTAATCGAATAATCACATGCAATATCAATAACCACTTTCATAATGATGAAATGCATAATGTGAGACTATCATAACCATATAGTCAAGGCCTTGTTCCAAGACTATAAATAAGATATTGTCAAGACCTTGTTCCTAGAAACTAGTTTGTCTCCTGAGGCCTACCGATGCATCGAGGAGCTATAGCGGGCTCCACCCATCACTTACTAAATCCAATTCATTCCTCACATGAACATGTTTAAATATAACATATACATTCTTATTAAATGAAGCATACGAAATGTTAATAATTTCTTCATAAAACATAAATGGTATAAAAATAACACATCCATAATCAAACATATCACAAAACCTTCAATACAATATGGATGTTTTGTATCATAATAAATCAACTTCAAATGAGCTTAAAATCCATCAAAGGATGTTGACATAGATAAAATCAAAACTATTTGAGAGAAAAATCTCTTTTTTGAAATCATTCAAAAGTAAAATAATTATAAAATAAAACATTTACATTGAAAATATTCTTGTAATCTTTTAAGGGAAGCTTAGATGATTATTTAACAGTGGAAAATAGCAGCATTCGCCGTATAAGTTAAAAAAAAATTCTTAGTATAATTTTTTCGAAAAGGTAAAAAATGACCTTGTTTGGAAAATGACAGAAAGATTCCATTATAAAAATATTATAAAAAGTCAAAAAGGGTATAAATTACTTTAAACTATAGTCTATAAAATATTAAAAATGTTTTGTAATACATTTTTAAGAAACATGGATGTGGATGATAAAGAGTTTCCAGTAGATAATTACGTATAAACAACCTCAGATAATGAAGAGATTATGAAATAAACACTTACCTTGTAATTTTCCATGGTCGAGGGTAGTTTTAACTCCTGTATAATGGTTAAATAATTTTTATTAAATTATACAATAATCATATACATTAAAACGATATCACATATGATCTTTTAAGAGCGATTTGTTAATAATATCTTAGTCTTATCGTCTTTTCAGGTGTTAACTTACTCGTTTTATTTTATATGTTTTGTAACATAATCCATGTTTTTTATGGATAGGTTGTATGTTATTAATATGTATAATGATATGAAGTCCAAAAAAATTATTTTTAATCATCAAATGAAAATTAATCTTGAATGGATAAGATGGAGAATGAATCTCATCACGTTTGTGGAGACGGTAGTCTGTACGTACGCACGGGCGAAAATATCATTATTTTGATATTAAATTAATATATATTTGGATTGAATATAATATATACATAATAATTATAAAGTTATATTTATTATTTACTTTAATTACACATCATTATCATACCCATCTAAATAATAATGTTTTGAATAACAGTTACACCACGACGTGGAGACAGTAAGCCGTACGCACGCACGTATGGTGACATGTCATTCACAGGATGGATAGAATACTGAATATGGTTTTACAATATTTATAATAACATCACAGTATATATAATATACTTTATTTGTTATTTTATATTTGAAATAACAAAGAAAGAAGAAGTGTAAGAAGAAAGGAACTTTAAAGAGGGTGGTGAGAACATTACCTCTTCTTCGGGTTCTTCCTTTTTATTTGATCAAAAGGGATCCTTCGGTTGTCTTTATTATCAAACTAAGGCCTCTAGGTTGAATTTAGGGAAGTTGAGAGAATATTTAGTCTGGGTTTTTCCGAGCCAAAAGGATTTGAAGGTGTTAATTAGAGAGAAGGGGGAGTGCCCTTTTAGAAGAGGGGTGAGAGGTATCTTTGGAAAAGCTAAAAATATTATTGTATAATAAATTAATATTCGGTTTATAATGGCAAAAAAATGGATTATTTAAAGGTTAAGGTGAGGATAGGTCGAAAACCACTCAACCAATAGGTTTTATATTGGTTTGGGTCACTATATTAACATTATATTTTTGATTTAACTCTTAGTTGAATAGTTTGACATTTACCATGTCTCTTTGTATTTTTATATTATATAGTAAAAAAACTTAAAATATACTTCCAAGAGACCCCCAAGTGGTAATTTAATGATACACCTATCATTATATAAGTCCTTTGGCAGAACCATATATTTTTAGGAATAAAATATCAATTAATAATATAATATTTGTTTTAAAAACTCCTTTATCTCAATTATGACACTATTTAATAATTGATTTTTGTTAAAGTCATAAAAACTTAATTAATTTGAACAAAATTAATTTAACAAATAATAAAATTTCATATAAACCAATAATTTTTTTGGATATTATCAAAACTTTCAAATTATATTTATTTTAACATTTATAATACCAATAATTTGATTCTTTCATTAATACAAAAATACTGCATCATTATTGTGTCATAAATAAATTTAATTATTAAATGTCTAAAAATTATAAATAAACTCCCATTATGTATAAAATATTATTAGATTTATAAGGAATATTTATAGTTGAAAATATAACATATATAACCCTATGTAAAAATTGTTTTTCTAAAAGATATATGCTTATGTCATTTTTGTATTTACTTTAACATTATTAATATAAAGTGTCATTATCTCTTACAAGTGGATCCATGGGATCCCAAAATCAACCCAAATATGAGAATGGTAGGAAATGTATCAAAAAATAGGGTTAGGACACGTTTCAGGGTAATTAATTATTATTATAATATTATTTTTTTACCCTTATTTACCGGATTTACCATTTAACCATGGTAAATAAAATATTTACCGAAGTAATTATTCAGAAAGTCTTAAAATAAAAGTTACATATTTAAAAAATATGGACCTCTTGATTATAAATATGCAATACATTTTTATAAATTAAAAACACATAAGTAACAAAAATTAATTTGAAATTAATTCTCATTGTCAAAACAAAAAGCGTGTTTTTAACAAATAATAACTATCAAAAGATTGACACTTTCTTATGTCCAGTTTAAATGAGAAATTATATCCAATGATAAAAACTGGATTAAAAGTTAAAAATATAATATAATTATACTTTAAAACCACTCAAATTTATAATTTATCACTTGTAATTATTTCTATTACAATGTTTTTTTCAATTAAAATTTAGTAATTTTCACTATTCATTAAAATATGAAAGTGATCAGAAAAGTACCAAAAAATCACCATAAGCTAATCTCGATATTAAGAATCAAAAAATGAAGTCCAATTTGAATAATAAAATTTATAAAATTTCAAAAAGTGTGTATTACTATTCATAATGGCTACTTTGATTCGATGTGGTGTGTTTTAGAACCTCGAAGTTGCGTACGACACACACTACTGTATTATTCAAAGAGAAGCATACCATGGAATCTTGGAGTGTTACAGGATAATACATGACAAGACTCTTCCAAGAGGATCATACACACAATTGATTAAGCCTAAATACATGGATCCTTGTTTTTCCTCAACCTTAGTTTTCCTAGGTTCTCCCCATGATGCCTAAAAGGAATATATTAAAGTTTGTTTTTAATTTTTAATTAAACTTGAAAAAATGATTTCTTTTAGAGGGATGGTTTTAATGTGATATATTAATTTTTTTTGATCCTTACACATCTTTTATAATATTTTCTCAATTGTTTTACTTTATAACTTGTTAATGCAACTTTTCTATGATACTTTTTAAATCAAAAATGAAAAGTTTTTTATATTTTTAGTTCAAACTAGTAATTTATTGATTCACTGAATAATTTATATACATAGATAATTTTGTGGAACACAACTAGAATATTTCACTCACACTTTGGGTGTATGTATATTGTCTTCCATATATTTTTTATATATGTGGACAAAATCATTCCTATTCCTATATATTTGACCATTAACTCAGTTTTTGTGTAATGAAGTGGGTGTAATGTAAATAAGGTAATGTGTCTTGAGGTGTTTTAGAGAATATATTTTTTATTTTTTATTATACTTTTATTTATTATATTGTCCTTTTTGGCTTGTGTATTCATGTTATGGGATGTATGTTGTATTTTATATGTTAATTTTTAAATATTATTTTGATATATTTCATGATCACATTTATTAATTTTTGTTTTTATGGGATAAATCATTTCAAACATTTATAATTTATGACCAATTAACTTGTTGGCCACCCATAGTGATTAGAAACACACCTTAGGACATGTGGTAGACCAAATCATGTATCAAGAGAGAATACATTGGGTTGGTTCATTACATAGTGGGTCACATAAAAAGTGTATATAAAATTTACACAAATTTAGATGAATTAGAATTTAGGATAAAGTGGGCCCCCATAATCATGGTCCAGTGAATTCTTAATTGTTAATGATTAAAATTAAATGAATAAATAAATTCAATTATATGTTATTGAAGTTTAAAATAATTCGAATTGAATTGGTTTTTAAAGGTATTAACAGATAATTTAATTTTAAATAAATAAATACTTGATGTTATTTGAATGAATGTTACACATTTATGGTTTGTTAAATAAATACAAGAGGAAATTTTCCAAGATTGAATAGTATCCTTAGAATATAACAATATATTTGATGATAATTTAAAATATGAACAATACAAGGATATTTATTCTCAAGAGAACAAATATTATATAACATTTGATGATGATGAAGAAGATAATTATTATTATGATGAGAATAGTGAGCTTTTAGTTAAAAAGGGTGGTCCTAAAATAGTGAATGTAAGGAGGATGAAAATCAAGATGTGTCATAGGAATATAAGCAATTTTAGATAAGAGATTTAATCTCTTAGGAATATTCTTATAACTAAAAAGTTTTATGATATATTTGTTTAAGAAAAGGATTATTTTATCAATAAAATTAAAGAGATACACATATTTCTTTCCAAAATAAAATTTTTTTAATGAAAAGTATTTAATAATGTTATCTATATATGGGTAGATTTATAAGTTTTGACCACTATTTTAATAAATATAATTTTAACATTGGGAAAGTTTTTTTTAAAGTTGGAGAGAGTTCCATGAGAAATGAGAAGAAATTCATGAATACTCAGAAGTTGAATTAGGGTCACAACTAATAAATGACAAGAGGTAGGGGCTTAATAAATCTTGGTTATGAAGTTGAAAAAATATCAACGCTAAAAATCAATGTATTAATAAATTTGTTTCTTAAAAAGTTAAATAATATATATTTTTTATAGTAGCCTATAGAAAATTTAAAATATTCCCAAAATTGGAAGAATAAAAATTACAATAACTCTTTTTATCAAAGCTAAAAGGGAGGATCAGTCCATGAAATTTTTGTTTTATAAAAAGGAGGGTAAATAATACTTAAAACTAAATAGACATACTAATATATTTTTTAGGGATAAGAAATATTTTTTGTGATCATGTTTTATAGTTATTGGTATTTTTATGGAAGTAATGGGATCAAGACAAATTTATAATGGTATATTAGGGGTCTATATGTTTGAGGAGGTATTTAGGTGAGGGAGAGAAAAAATGTGATGAAGGTTATACAAGAACAAGTTCATAGACAAGAATAAGGGTATAATCAGTTGACTATATTGATGTAACATGCGAGAGATGTGATCTAGAAGGACACATAACCAAGGAGAGGCTTACCATTCATCTTTCTCAATTGAGTCAAAGGAAGGATTTAATTAATCATATAATAAAAAATATTGTATTTTCATATTGTGTTATGATAGAACTAAGGTTTTTCAATATGATGAATGTGAAACCAAAGTAGAATAATGTAATAAAATATTGATGAATTATCAAATTAGGTTTTATTTCTTGGAAATTGGGATTGAAAGGATGAAACATGAGGCTATTAATGATTGTAAGAGGTTTAGAGCTAGTTTAGTGAATTTTGAAGATTTATTTTTAAACATAGAAAAACCAGATCATAATTTAATAAGCCATTTCATGATTATAAAACAACAATTATGGTTGGAAAATTTTTTTAGGCTATGGTCTATGGAATAATATTTTTAAAGAAATTCTATAACAACCCTGCTCATTATTACACATTAATTCATGATTTATTACATAAGATTACACACAATTTATACCATAAGATCAAGAAGCCTAAATTATTTGGTAATTAGGAACATTACATAATAACTTAAAATAGGTAATACATATTCTTTATTGAAAAAATCATTAACATGCTCATATTACTCCTTCGTACATAAAATTGCACGGGATAACCTTAGGAAATACATTATAAAGGGGTGAGATATATAGCCCAATAAGAGAATAAACATGGAATAAGTTGAATAAAGTAATATATGTAAGATAATAGGAATATAAATGAGACATAAAAGGGGTAAAAATTATAAAAATGAACCACATTTCATGATATAATATGATAACATAAAGGCAATAAGGGAAATATGGAAACAACTTAAAATACTATGTCACAAACATAGGTCAAGGCTGAGTTTCAAGAAATCATAGTGGAAAAAGTACCATGATAGATTAGGTTAAATCCCTAATCCCATGAATTATGTATCATGAGACTAAAACATTACCTAATGAATTGTGGCTCTATATAATTATGGGTTCACCTGTTATTTTGATTTCATTCTCATGCTTAAGTGTGTCACATAGGTCAAAAAACATGGAATAATTTATCATAAAATTTTATTAAATGATAATGGAGTGTTGAATAAATACATATTAGTCCCAAATAAAATAATTAAATGTACATAAAGGTGAATATACTTGAAATAAAATGAGTATATGCATTCACTATAAAATTTTTAGCATAGAAAATCGTAGTGAAATTTTGGGAGCATAATGGGGGTGAATGAATGTTCATGGGGTGTATTGATTAGAGTAAAAGTGATATCTCATAATTTATATATAAAATGAACAGTAAGTAAGATATAGAATAAAATTTTCAAAAAAATTAAATGAATTTAAAAGACAAAATATAAAGAAGATATTTGAATAAAGAGGAGAAGAAGAGGATCCCTTACTAAATTTTGGCATGGTTTTAGGTATACATAATAGTTCATGGGAGAGATTATTAAGAGTAAAATGGGTATATAATAATTAATACATCCAATAGATATTAATGGGGATATTAAAAATCAAATCATAACATTGAAAAATGGAAATCAGTAAGAATAGCATAAAAGAGGTGCTTGAATATAAAGAAGAGATTGAGAATCCCTTACCTTGAGTGGGTGATTCCAAATTCCTGGAAGGAGCTTTTTAAGAGACTGGGGTAACCTTATTATGACTCTAGATATAAGAGGTAAGGTCAAAGAATTGATATAATATTTTTTAGTGGAGATGAATGTGATATTTGGTGGGATTATATAGGAAAAGATCAGGTAATACTTTATTATTTCTCGGACATTGGTTTTGGATTCTATATAATAAAATAACAAAAACTATAAACCTTACCATTTTTTTTCTGTTGGATTCTTCCAAATAGGGGTAATTTTCATTATTATATAAGGTTAATACATAATCAGATTAAAATAATACCATTTCTTATATGTAAGTGATTTATGTCCTTGAAGAAATGATTTCAAAACCATAAAATATATTATATGTTTTGTCGTATTCATAAAGGATTTATAAAAATAATCAAATAAATTAAAATCTCATTAATCTAAAGCATAAACATATATTTATGTGGATACCATTTATAGTATCTATTAAATCAATTTTGGGTTCTTATGATGTCATAATACAAACCATACATTTCTACTATATTTAAAATTTACTCGAAAACTTGAATATCTCAGAAAATTATGAATAATTCCCCGTTGGATAATTTTGACCTTCAGACTCCAAAAATAATATTTATTTTATCTAAATAATTTTATAACTATGTGAATTTGAAATTTTAAAATAATAATAGACATTTATTGAGAATTTCTATTTTTTTTGACAATAACAATTTTCGAACCCTTTTAAAAATTACTTTTGAATTAATAAAAAATATATAATCATTTATAATTAATAAAAATTATTTATTAATAATATTTTATTAAAATATCATTTTTTTTAAAATAACTTAACATGTCAAAATAAATATATTAATTGTAATTTAATATTAATTAAAAACACCATTTATGTTTTATTGAATAAAAAAATGATTTATAAAGTAAAGATGATAAGAATTAAATATAACCATTATTTTATTGAAAATAATGTATGTATTCATATTTCTAGGTTCTTAAAACAAACCCCTATAATACACCATAAAACACCCTATGGGTAATGTGCACGATGATGAGACTTTCATAGGGTGGGTTGACAAACATGGGTTGGGTTGGTATCTTAGTGCGTTTGAACTTCTCTTGTAAATGGTTTTTCTTGAGATTATATTTTTTGATATTATAATTGTCTTGGCCATTGGAAAACACCAATGAAACTGTCTCCCTCAGAGTCTTTGATGAATGGGAATTATAGGGTATGATCCCACTATTTGAGGCAATCACTTCCTTTGTCTACGTCAATTGTATTTGTTAAACCCCCATATTTATAAAAATCATATGATAACTTTTCAACAGATATATTATCAAAATTTAATATTCTTAACAATTTAATAAATCTGATAGGATATAATAAAAACAAATAAGGGTATGTGTTTTTCTATATCCATAATATATAATTAGACATTTAATTAAACCAAAAGGGGATTTTATTTATAAAAGTTCGGGTCATTAAAATCTTCCCACTTCATAAATTTCACCCTAAAATTTTTATTTCACTCACTAAAACATATGAGTGTAACTTTGTTTCATAACCTAATCTGATTACCACATCGCTTCTTCAAACATTAGGTTTCTCTAAAAAACTTTGACCAGGTGCATTGTCTTATTCTGTAAAACCTTTTATCTATAATATAATATCTTTATTGGATACTCCTCATATGAAATATCATTATCCATTAGTATCACCTTTAGATTGAGTAAATATGAGGCGTCTGGTACATACTTCCTCAAGAGTGATATATAAAACACATCATGTACTTTTTATAGGTTAGCTGGGAGTGATAGTCGATATGACACTACTCTGATGCGATCAAGGATCTGAAAAAGACCAATGTATCTTGGACTAAGATTTACATTCTTCCCAAATATCCTAACTTTGTTCCATGGAGATATATAGAGAAATACCTTGTATCCAATATCAAACTCTAGGTCCCATCGAATATTTTCAACATATCTCTTTTGTCGACTCTAAGAGATGTGCTGCTGAATAGTCTTAACCTTTTCTGCCATTTTCTTGACCATATAAGGACCTAGATGTTTATGTTCTCTAAATTAATCCTAGAATGAAAGAGATCTAAACATATTATTATAAATGGATTCATAGTGATCCATTTTTATTCTTGAGTGGAAAGTTTTATGGCATGAGAACTCGACCAGAAGAAGTCATTAATCCTATCCTCCTTTGAAGTCAACTGAGAATGATCCAAACATATAATCAATTGTTTGGATATTCCACTAAGGTTGAACATAATTTTAAGGGTGATAAGTCATTATGAAGTTCAATTCATTATTTAGGTAATGTTGGAGACTTTTCCAAAACATGGAGGTAATTATTGTATGAGAATCAGATACAATCGATAGTGTTGTTT
This sequence comes from Viscum album, assembly GCA_963277665.1. Taxonomy (NCBI): domain Eukaryota; kingdom Viridiplantae; phylum Streptophyta; class Magnoliopsida; order Santalales; family Viscaceae; genus Viscum; species Viscum album. Next base: position 1,290,501,767 of record OY728132.1, on the reverse strand, counting down.
GAAACAGCCTCACTGCTTCTTTAATGTATATCCTTGATAGTTGATTGAGTGAGAAGTCCCCACAAATTGCAATGAACTGAGCAGTAATAAGTAGATGTACCCCAAATACCCATGTAGGATTATTTCCTCTTGATGTATTCAGAAGACCAGTGACAAATTCCATGGTAATTTGTTTCCATTTCCTTCCAGGTATGGCTAATTGTTGCATCATACCTTTGGATTTTTGTTTTTCTTCCTTCACTTGCTGACATACAAGACACCTTGATGTATATGATATGATATCCTTCTTCATATAGTCACACCAATAGTTCTCTCATATATCTCGATACATATTTGTGCTTCCTAGATGAACGTATAATGTTGATGTATGTTCATCATCCAAAAAATATAGGTTTAACTCAATATTTGATGGTACACATAGCCATGACTCACATCTTACAACTCCTTATTTATTTAGATTGAACTTTTAGGACTTCCTTATTTATAAAGATTACAATTTCATCTAAATTCCCATATCATTTCTCTAGGAATCCTTTATCCTCTCCATAACATAATATTGATAAATCATTTGTGAAAAGGATTAATGATGTTCCACCATTTATGATTCTCATTTCCATCCTATTCAAGTCTAAGAATATTAGATCCTCTTCAATTTTCATTAGTGATAAAATTGTTGGATCCTTTCTTCTTAAAGAGGCTACCACTTTCCTCACTTTCTCAGGATAATAGTGGTTTTAGAAATCACAGTCCTTGATTATTTCTAACCATCCTTGTTGGTTTATATTCAAATATTATTTTGTGAATATATACTTTCTGCTCTTGTGATCCTTATGAATTTCATAATTCTCCCCAATGATATAATGACACAATATTTTCAACATGAATATCACTGCAACCAACTATAGATCATGCATTGGGTAGTTATATTCATGAACCTTCAATTAGATTGAGGCATAGGCAATTACTTTGTCTTTATACATTAACACATGACCCAATACCTTCTTAGAAGAATCTATGAATAACATGAAAATTTCTCCAGTTATGGGTAGTATGAATATAGGTGTAGTGATAAGCCTCTTTTTCAACCCCTTTATCCTATTTTAAAATTCATTATTTTAAGAAAACTTTACTCCTTCCAAGTTATCTTGTTTTAAGGGTTTGATAATAATGTTAAATGTTTTAAAAATCAATGATAATACCTATCCAATTGAAGGAAACTATGAATATCTATCATAAATTAGGGCCAAGACCATCCTTCGACTACTTTTATTTTTAAGGTTCCAAATATATCCGATTAATTATGATAATATTTCCCAATAATGAGACTTACTTCAACCAGAACACACATTTCCTGTACATTGTATAATATTCTCCTTTTATAAGGTCTTTATTATAGTGATCAAATTCTCTTCATTACCCCCCTTAATTTTAGAGTATATTATAATATCATCTACAAATACTGACCTAAATTTGTTGGGGGACTCTCTAAAGACTTTATTAATCAATCCCATGAATATTTATGGAGTATTTGTGAGTTAAAAAGGAATTATTATGAACTCATAGTGCATATAACTTGTTAGGAATGTTGTTTTAGGGTGATCCTCCTTTTTCACCCATACATAGTCATACCCTGATTGAAGGTACACCTTGGAGAAGTACTGCGATCCATGTATCTAATTAAACATGTCATCAATATTTGGTTTATGATGCCTTTTCTTTATCATGATCTTGTCAAGTTCACGATAATCAATGAAAAGGTTCATTAACCCATCCTTATTCTTGGAAAAGAGGAATAGTGCACCCGAAGGTGAAGCACTTGGGAGTATGCACACTTTATCTATATTATTCTATAGTTATTTCTATAGCTCCTCAATTTATATAACATTCATTCTATATAGAGTCTTGGATAATGGTAATTCCCCATGTATAAGGTTCATTGAAAATTCAACCTATCAGCTAAGAAGAAGACCAAGTATTTCTTCAGGAAAGACATCATCTTATTCCTTCATAATGTCTATTACTTCAAGGATGATATTTAAATTAAACTCAATCATTTTATCTGAATAATTTTTCTCATAGAGAAATACTATGAATGCTTGAGATGTTGGTGTTGAAAAAGATTCATCATCCACCAGGCACTTGTATATAATTGAAGAATGATTCACAATTCAGAGGGTGATTTACTTCTCACAAAAATTTATGTTGGATATATATAGGTAAATCCAATCCATTCTTCTAATTGCATCAAAATTACACTAAAGGGAGTATCACAAGTTTCACTAGGATGTTCATCCAACAAATTTGATAGAGGAAGAGTTATATACCTGGAATGAAATAATTTCCCATTTTCCATTTTCATCGATAACTATACTTACATTATTTGTGTTAATTTTTGAATAGTTATAATAAAATTATGTGATATGAAGGAAAGAAAATAAAAACAATCAAAAAATAAATTTTCTATTCTTGAATGAATAACTAGCATACCTTTCACCACATCATTTCTAGGATCGACTAAAATGGTTGTGATAGAAAAATATCACCCATGATACCTTAGAGGTTATTGGTTGTCTTTGAAAACCCTTGTATAATAGCATTAGTTTGAAAATTTTAATGGTTAATTGTAGTGGAGAAATGAATGATCTGTTGAGGGTTGAATTGGAAATTCATTTCCTCCATCACATTAGTGGGATTTTTTTATTGGGAACCACTATCTCGGTTTCCACTATTCCTACTCTTAAAGAATTTCCTCCCCCATTGGGAAATTTATAGGGTACTTGTTTCTGAACGTTTGAAAAGTAGGATATGGAAATTTCTTAGAACCATTAGATTTCTACATCAGACTATTATAATTAAAATATAATTTTTGATTCATATTCCTATGATATGATTGAGATTCACTGATCTCCATTTCGACTTTGAGGGGAAATCAGACAGTTTCTTCATATCTATCAATGTCTCAAATCTCTAAAAAATAACGTATACTAGATTTTGACACACTAAATAGGTGGACAACCATGAAATCGTGGGTAACAATAAGGCCAAAGGCATATTATTAAAGTCTTGTTATCTTTACCTTGTATACCCTGATAGATTTGTCATCTTTTTTGCTTGAGGTCAAGGGAATATCTTTCCATTTTATATTGAATATTGTGGGGAAAATATTTTTTGAGAAACATTTTCTAGAAATACTTCTACCCCATTGCTTCACTCTCTTTTTAAATATTCATATTCTTTATCAATGACCACCACTGACCAACTTCTCTCTCTGTATGATAAATATCTAGTATAAACTTATCTGGTTCAAAACATTGAAGGATGGAGAAGATCTTCTAAATGGTGTTTATACATTGTTCTGTGATTAAAGGATAAGATGATCCATTGAAAGTCAAAGGCCTTTATCGCATTAAGGTCTCAATTGAAGATTGTTATTTCTTTGTGGGATTTGGGCAATCACTATGATTTAAGTTTCTATTCAGACCCAAATTCATTTAAGAGTGTATAATCATAATGTTTGTGATTCCTGCTCCCATTGTGTTGGGAATCTCCCTGGTAAAGTCATCACATTGACCTTCAAATTGGTTATTTACTTAGTTCATTCTATTTCAATCCATTATATAGAATAAAGTAAAAAACTATGGATGGGTAATTTTAAACAATTAAATAAATAAATGATAATGCAATGAAATTAATAGAAAAAATTATAAAATAAATTTATTTCCTTAACCTATGTATTTCTAGGATTCAATATATATTATCCATGATGGATATCATATAATATACTATTATGGGAATCTTTTAATTCCCTTAATAATTTTTTTTAATGATATTCCGAATTTACCAAAGAATATATCCTGAAAGTTTGAAAACAAGTGTGCAACAATTTATTTTTTCATGAATAATTTCCCAGTTGAGTATATTTCAACACAATGTTTTTAGGTTTTACCCCCATGTACAACTATTCCAGAGACACATCCACTTGTTGTATACATAAAGAGATTTATTTTCTTGAAAAACCACTTACTCTATACTTTAAAAAAATGTATGTATGTATTACTTTATTTAGTATTATCCTTAAGTATTTCGCAAGAGTTTTCTAGTCATATTACCAAAAATAACTAAACTCTATTTTGATACCAACTATAACTACCCTACTCTTTATTACAAATTAATTAACGATTTATTATAGAAGAGTAAAAATAATACAACCCAGAAGATCAAGAAGTATCATGTTTTTGGGAATTAGGTACATTACATAAAGACTTAAAACAAGGAATACATCATATTTATTCAAAAATTCCTTAACATGATCATATTATTCCTTCGTAATTAAAACTATATTGGATATCATAGGGATATACATAAGAATGAGGAGAGTTATAAAGCATAGTAAAGGAATAGACAAGGAATAACATGAAGTAATTCATCAATGTTGAAGAATACGCATATCAATGAGACATAAAAGGGGTGATTATCATAAACATGAATAATGATGCATGATATAGCATGATAACACAAATGAAACATGGGAAATGTGGTGAAAATTTAAAACAATACATAATAAACATAGGTCAAGGATAAATTCCAAGAAATAATGATGGAAAAAATCACGTGAAGGACTAGGTTCACTCCGTAATACCTTGCATTATGTATCATGAGAATAAAAAATTACCCAATTCATTGGTGCTCTATATAATTATGGGTGCACCCATCACATTCATTTCATTCTCAGGATTAAGTGTTCCACATAGATCATACAACATGAAGGTTTTTATCATCAAACTTTATTACACGATCTTGGAGTGTGGAATAAATACTTGTAAGTCCTAAATAAAAGAATTATATGTTTATACAGGTGATAAACCTCGATAGTAAATGGGTATATGTATTTAATACACAATTGTTTGGAATGGTGAATCGTAGTGAACGTTCGACATCATAATGGATTTGTATGAATGTACATGGGAGGGATTGATGGCATTAAAAGGGGTATCTAATAAGTTAGACAAAAAAATTATAGTGGGTGGTAAATGAAAGAACATATACCAATAATTTTAAATTAAGATAAAATACATAAGATAGAGAAGATACTTGAATAAAGAGGAGAAAAAGAGGACCCCTTACTAAATTTCAGCATGGTAACAGGTGTACATAAAGGTTAATGGGATGAATTAATGAGAGTGAAAGAGGTGTTCCATAATTTATACATAAAATAACAAGTACGTAGGATATCAAAGAACATATCCGAACATGAAAAAATTAAAATTAAGAGGCATAACATAAAAGTGGTTCTTGGATATAAAGAGGATATGGAGAATCCCTTAACATAAGAGGGAAATTCCAAATGATTGGGAGGAGATTTTTGTGATATTGTGGGAACCATAAGAGGAATCTTGAGAGGGGAGGGTAGATTAAAAACATGATAAAGGGTTTTTTAGTTGATATAAATGGGAGAATATGTGGGTTTATATTGAAAATAGTGGGTAATTCTTTATTATTTCTCAAACAAAGGTTTTGGAATATATATAATAAAATAACCAAAAACAAAAATATTACCATGGTTATTTATAATGGTTTCATACAAATAGGAGTGGTTTTAATTATTTTAAAACGCCAAGGGAATAAATTAATAAAATAATACCCTTTTTGATGTGTATGTGAGTCATGTCCTTAAAAAAATGATTTTAAAACCTCAACATATATTATAGGTTTTAGAGTATTCATGAAGGCTTTATAAAATTAATCAAATAAAATTAAAATCACATTATAAGAAAGGTTAAACTTATATTTGGTCATGGATTGCATTTATAGTACATATTAAATGCCTTTTATGTATTATGATGTCATAATACACACTGTATATTTATACTGTATTTAAAATTTACTTGAAAAATCGACTCTCTTAGAAAATTATAAAAAAATCACTGTTGGATAATTTAAACATTATAATTACAAAAATATTACTTATTTTATATATTTTTTATAAATATATAAATTTTAACTTAAAATGATAACAGATGTTTTTTTAGAAATGCTAGGTTTTTTTTACAATAATAGTTTTCCAAACCTTATAAAAAGTACTTTCACCTTCATAAAAATTATATTATCATTTATATTTAATCAACATTATTTAATAATATATATTTTATTAAAATGTTATTTCATTCAAAAATAAATTAATTCTTCAAAATAAACATCTTAATTAAAATTTAATATTAAATAAAAATAAAATTTGTGTTTTATTAAATAAAAATAAAAATCATTTACAAAGTAACAATAATAAGAAGTAAATACAACCATTATTAAATATAAAATAATGTAAATATTCATATTTATAGTATATTGATACACATAACTTTAAAACACCAGAAAATTCCCTAAGGGTAAGGTGCGTGATAGTGAGACTTTCATGGGCTGGTTCAATGTATATAGTTTGGTCTAGAATCTTGATGAACTTGAACTCCTCCCACAAACAGTTTCACTTGAGATTAAGTTGTTAGACCTCATCTTGGAATTGGTCAAGGGAAAGTCCATGTGATTCTATCTCACATAGAAGCTTTGATAAATGTGATTCATAGGGAATGATCCTATTGATTGAGGTCATCCCTTCCTTTGTCCTGTGTCAATTGTATTTGTTAAAACCATATATTTATACTGTCATATGATCATCGTTCAATAGATATATTATCAATGGTTAATATGTTTAACTTTCTTTAAAATATTATTTGATACAATGAAACCAAGGAAGTGCATGTGTTTATTTATATCCGTTATATATAATAAAAAATTTAGTTAAACCATGAAGGGGAATTTATTTATAAATTTTATGGTCATTACGAATTAAGTAACTATTAGATCCTTTGAAGAAAAACCATGTTGTAGTTTTATTGACCACACAATTATTTTGAAAACACTAATGTGATGGTCATTTTTTTAAAATATGATAGATTGAAATAATTTCTCAGTAATACATGATGACCAAACATTGTCATGGTTTTCATCATGTTTTTTAGATAAAATGGGGATTCATCATAGTATATGTAGGAGAATTGATCACGTTTTTTATAGATGATTTAAATAAAATCATAGTTGGATAATAATTCCATGGAAAATATCATAGTTCCATTTTTTATTTTATATAATACCTTTCAAAAACAAGATATGAAGAAATTATGTGCATTTTCAATGTTTATTTTACAAAAAATAGGATACATGATTGGGGTAGAGGTCATGATACGAGGAATTTTTTCTAGAGATATCAAATAGCAATATCTAAGGTGTTGATGATCAAACCAGAAAATATTGGGGAAATAACTATTCTATGCTGTGATAAAAATATGAAATTTTAAATAAGGAAACAACTATAATATTAGGATTATATGGATATAGAGGTCATGGTTATCAGAGAAAAACAATTTACCATTTTTTCTTGGTTTACTTAGAGACATCCTGACTTTAAAGGGGTTTTTTAATTTTTTGGATTTGTATTTCAATTAAAATAGGAAAATATACGATCTATAATTAGAAATATGACTTGAACATGGTATATATTTTTAGAGTCCAATTATTTTTTGACAAGTGAAATATAAATATAAATATTTTTAGTTAAAAAATTAGAATTAATTATTGTGAAAATATTGAAAAATATATATTAAAACACAAAAAATTAGAAGGAATAGATATGTTTTTAAAATCTAAATATTTTTGAGATATTTTTTATATGAAGAACAAGTATATAAATTATTATTCATATTTGATAGATATGTGAAAGTTGAAATTAATCACCCCTTCTAGAATCTTTTATTAATTATTCTTTCCCACATTCATTATAATAAACCTATGTATCATGTTCATGTTTCATTGTCTTAATGAAAGAAGTGAAGGTATTAGTAGTATGGTTGATACTTGGACTCAGTAGTGAATTAATCCAAAATCTTATAATACTGATAGTGTGTTAGTTATTTCCTATTATATCTACACATCATCAATGTATTCTCCTTGGATTCAGTATATTTTGGGTAAACCATGTAAAAATCACTTGTTTCCCCTTTTTATTTTTCATATTTGGATATTGTGTATACTTTTTTTTGAATTGGTTGGTTAATGTGTTATTACTAAAATGAGAATTATGTTTGATGAAGAAAGCTGATCACCATAATTCACCACCTCTTAGGCTATTTTTGGGACTTTTGGTAGGAACAAGTGGTATCAGAGTTGGATGATTATTACTTATAGAATATGCTATATGAAATATATTGAAATGGAAAATGAAATTGAAAAATAGGTATTTACACTCTTTGATGAATATAATTATTAGATTAGAAATAATTGTATGAGATCCCATATATGATCTCTGGGTATAAATTTTTTCATTACTGCAATACATGAAATTTTTGTGATCCCATAAAGATGTTTTTTCATAAAACCAGTAATAAGATCCTCATTTCTAATTCAAAGGCATAAAATACCATATCCCTATATTTTTCTAATCACATAGACAAACATACACACACAAACATGAAGATATATATATATATATATATATTAATGTGATGATATACACATTCATGAAAGAAATATTGGACATGTTTTCTTACATTTATGGTGGAAAAATGTTAAAGAGGGAAATCTAAGAGTTTTTTCACAACAAGTTTAATAACTAGAAGATGATTCCTAATAAAAACAGTAATGGTTTCATTAAATTCATCACTGATCCTTTTGGGATCCAATCATGACTTGGTGAATAAATAAAGTTAGTAGAAAAATTGAAAAATATTTTAAGAAGATTGTCACATTTCTATAATCCAAATGTGTATGTTCTTAAAATAATAAGTTTTGACTGAGATTTTAATTTAGGATTTGTAAAACAGTTTTATGGATTATTAAATGAGTGAGAAGCTATGAGGAATTTTCATCCATTTTTCCAAAGTGATAACTTTCAAACCAATAGAAAAAACTGACATCGATCAAGGTGAAGAAAAAGAAGATGAAAGTCATTGACTGAAAATTACTTTTTATTATTAAAAAAACCTTTTAATGGTAAAGTGAGAAACCACATACAACTAAAAAAACTATCGGAAAGCCCCAACCCAGCAGGTGTGCCAACAAAAAGTCTCCACCGACACATGTCCCCTCGGTAAGCAGTCCCATATAGAGGCACGAGCATAGAACCGACGGCGAATCCATACCCTCTCAAGCATCTAATTCCAAGAGACCTGCAACAATGAAGAATTAGAGCACTATTCCCCATCCAGAGTTGGTTCAAAATCATGCTTTAAACAAGAAAAAAATGAACTACAAGGAACCCGAAGAAACCATGGCTCACACAACCCATACACTCACACGAGCCAACCAAAACCACAAGATTAAACAACTTTGCTAACGAAAAATTTAACATTACCCATATCTGTTTCCCTAAAGAGTTTCCATTTTATGTATGATAAGATTAATTCTGATTCTTCCAATATCCGCTTCTCAAAATCCCACAGAAGTTGATCCCAAGTCTGAATGTATTCCTCAACACTGATCTTTCCATGATTTAATCAACCTACAAAAATTGAGTCCTGTTTGTCAATCAAAGAATATTACTCCTCAATAAGGGGAACCTCAAGAGATCTCCCCATTATCCTAGCAGCCTACTCCTTGGTATCATTGAGCAATAGGACATGTTAAATCACTTCTTCTTCAGATCTTATAATCAAAACCAAGGGCTGACAATCCTACTCCCTCGGTCTCAAATTCCTCAAAGGCTCTATCGCAGTTCTCTGTTAGTTCATCCTCTTTGCCGAGAGAGTCTTCATAGGAGGTGGTAGTGGAGAATAAATCTTCCTCCCCTTACTTCTTCTGGGACCCCTAGTACTCTTCGGGCTTATATCCTCATCAGAAGAGTGTCGGTGAGTACTCCCATTTAGAGCCATCCCATCATCTCCATATCCCTCACCAATAATAACAAGATCAGACCACTCCTATTAAAGGACTTCAAACCTATTTCTCAAGGTAATTGAACTCGATTATCCTTCTTTACCACCTCTGTCTAGAATAAAATCATCCATCTATGACCCCTGCCTCCCATTTCTTATCATTGCACTGCCTACCCATGCCCTCTCAGCCACCGAACCAGCGATGTCCACCTTCCCTTCAACTGGCGTCTGATCCAGAATTTATTCACCCCCATTCCTATGGGATTCCGCATGCATCGCCTCTAGCTGGTAATCTTAAAGTGTATCTTAAAGGTGATCTCGAAATAGTTGGATATACATAGAAATAAAAATATGAATATTAGAAGATTTTTTTATAGTTTCCTTTAATAATATTTACCAAATAAAATCCAAAGTCACTTGGTTAGAAGAGTATGTGGAAGATTGGGCGGTTTCTTAATAAAAATATTCAGAAGGTGCTGGATTATAGTTGAAGATTGTAGAAAAATAAAATACGATCAAAGACCTCAATAATTCTATTGAGGAGTGAAGAAAGAGGATAAAATCATGTATTTTTTTTGTTAATTTGAGGAATAAATCAGAGGTTGTATTGAAAACTATAGCTTCTAAGAAGAAACTATAATTTCAGAAATACTTAGATAAAGAAACCAATGAATGTCGTAATTGTTTTATTAAGAGTTATTGATATTTTCTTGACTATAAAAGGTGTAATACCATTATAAAAATCAATCTAATATATAATGATGAATCTCATAGGACTCAGATAATAAGCCCAAAGGTTAAGTGAATGTAAAATGTTTTTATAAAATTATTGAAACTAATCATTGGGGGTTATTTAATTGTGTAAAAAAACTCAGAGGAATAAAAAATGTTGAGTGAAAGTGATAAGATATTCCCCCCTGATGATGTGACCATTATATGGTTATTTGGTTCATAACATGTAACAAACCAACCCAATTCAACCTAAAATATCACATGAGTTTGCCCATCATTAGGCCTAATACAGGTTCCCGCCCCCAATGTTGTAGACTAGTTATAGGGGTTTGTAAGTGAATATGTGGAAATTATTTCACCCTCAATAAAACAGGGTAAAAAAATAAGTTTCAATTGAGAACTTTTAAAGAGGATTCTATACATTGGACCACAATTCGAATAAATAAACAGTTACAAAGAAATAATAACATCCAAACAAGTTATAAAAAAATTGAAAAACCAAATGTGTCTTAATTTTTTTTATTCTTAAAGAAAATAATATTATAAAAAGTTTTTACACACCATAATAATGGATCAAAACATAATAATAAGTAAGAGTATTGGGAGGCCAATAAAAAAGATACCCCAAACTGGTCAGACGAAACCTATAGAAAAACCACACCCTCCCAATGTGACTTTCAAGTCACCTCTATTACTCAACACCACCCACATCCCAAATATAGAGTAGTATAAATCCAAACTGCAAGGAAATAATCAAAAAATATAAAAAATACGTGAAGACTACATGCACACCAATGTAAGTATTTATGGTGTGAGATAAAGGCTAGTAGGATTTCACCATTATTCAATTTCATTTCTTTTATAAATGAATCCTAGAATTATTTTTTGAAAACTGATATGAGAAAATAGGTTTCTTTTACTTTACACAATAAAAAAAAAATAATACCTAAAATACCATATTAAAAAACCCCATTTATAAAACATTAATAAAAGATATTTTTAAAAGTTATTATCTTTTTGAAAACCAACAATTCCCTTTTAAAATATATCACCTTTAAAGAAACCAAGTTAAATATTCCCTTTCCTTCCAAAACATCACTTTTGGAAACAAACCATCACAAGGTTTAAAAGTAATTCAAAGAAATTTTAATAAATTATAGAGATTTGAAGACAACTTCACACATATTCCTTTAAAAAAGTACAAATAATAATCAAACATGAGTAAATAGAAAAGGGAAAATATGACATAACATTAAGCCATGGTAAGGTCATAATAGAAGGACAATATCAGAATGGATAAAAATTAATAAATATTATGACTAAACCACAATAAAGATAAATATATTGATATAATATCTATCCATGAAATAAAAAAATCACATGAAAATAACATATAAATAAGAATCACATATGATAAATATCATAATAAACCACCATGGGGACTAATGGGACAATACTCGATATGCACAAGGGAAACTGACTTCTGGAAGGTTAATTGTCACATAACTCCTCACTAAAATTTCTCTAAACTAGCCTCATTTATGTAATATCCCCTAACTAGGTCATATCATTCAACTAAGTACTTCAATACAGTGCATAGCTGTCAACTAATAATTAAAATATCTTCTATATCCCACATAGTAGTACAATGTTCCTCATGACATAACTAAAGGTGGTGGTCCATTATCAAGAAGATGTCCATCACATGATAATGAAATATACCAAAGGAAATAATATATATCAATCATATACATCATACCTCCAAAACAACCCCTTAAATAGTGACCCCCTTCCCAAAAACATAAACATGGATCACAATTCATTTAATTATCAACACATGCAAATGATCATAAATAATGGGTAATGATGGGGCTCAAAAATTTTGTGCTATGAATCAATAAAAACCTTTCTAACAAGGTTTCGAATAAACCCTTACTTAATACTTAGTGAGTATATATTTAGGAAAACCTTTTTTAAAACCACCTGGAGACTAATAATAATACTAAGGGAAGTCACAAGTCATTCCTAACATAACTAAAATTAACCCATATAAGCCAACATAAAATTCCATATTCAAACATATCCATTCAGAACAAATAAACCTCTTAGAAATAAAAAAACACCATTTCAGAAATCAAAATTGGCCCAAAACATCAAGAAAAAATCATTTTTATTGATTAAAACCATCATTTACATTTTATCAAACACTTATAATGCATAAAATAATATTTAAAATCAATGTGTCTTTGAAACAAATAATTGATTTTTTTTTTCCAAAGGAAAATGAAACGAAACATGAAAAAACCATTGACCAATCAAGTCTAGATATCATATATTTCCTTATACTATTTAAAAATCATGATATAACTATCAAGTATTAATTTAAATCTCAAATAAAAATAAATTAAATATAAATAAGCACCTCAACTTGTGTAACCATGTCACTTATGATCAACACCACAATATTAGATCTAAAGAGATGACTCACAACCCATAGAAAACAAAAATCCCAATATTATAAGAAAATTCATATAAGTCATCCAACATGGAAACTATGGATAGATACGATGAGATAAATAAAGAAAAACCAATAATATATGTAATGAGAAGACCTAACCTTCCAATATACGGATGAAACCACTAATAAACTATTCAGCTCCCTCCATGAATGTCCATGATGGATGAAAAAGGGGCTGGGGAGGTACCTAAGATGCGAAATTCATATGGGGGAGGATATTGGGTGAATCCCTTATATAAAAAAGGGGGAAATAATAAAATTCACGAAATCATATAGGTCCCATGATCTACTCATATAGTTTACTGAACCACATGGCAACAGTTCAAACATCACTATAAATAAATATAGAGGGTCACATTGTTTCTATTGTATGATTTCTCAAACTATGTTCCTAGATCCAAGGACATGTAAATCCAAAAAAATATCAAATATCTACCCTAGGTTCGCAAAAACTAAAAGAATAAATTTAAATAATAAATAAAAATAAAAAATTTACATTATAAGGTGTTATAAATGTCCCCAACATGCCACTTTTAACCTATATAATGTCTTTTATAACTTAACAATCAAGAATGACAATACCACTACCCCCTAACAAGGAATTGATCAAATACCAAATTTCTTGAACATGATATGAAAACATAGAACATGAACATCCCAATAATAGTAAGACTCTTTCCAAAAAATTTAAAGGTTTTCCCAGAAAAGAAGCACTAGGAATCCTATAAGAAGTTACCTCACTGAAAGAAAACAAGGAAATTAACAAGATCAAGTGTTGTTATGGAAAACCCTCTGATCTAATTTTATTTTAGGGACACAATAATACACACAAAACAATAATCATAATTACTCTATAAGTATTGAGTGAAGAAAAATAAAAAACATAAACAAGACCTCCAGAACATCTGAGGTCACATGCACTAGAATCAAAATCCCATCCTATTTAAAAGCATCCTAGAAGATCACTCTACACGAATGGGGAGTAAACATCAAAACCTACCATAGGACTCAGAAATATTTATATTATATATAATGGTGATACAACAGATAAACATATTCAAATGATAGTTGAACACACAAACAAACATGTTTCTATAAAAAAGGAGAAACACTCCAAACAAGAACATAACTCAACATGACCTGGAATGGTTCTACCATAGGTTCACAAAACTGCATAAAGGGTACCTCAGAAAAAAATCATGGAACACCCACTAATTGTGAGACTAAAATAAAAAGTTCAATTGGGTAGCTCTCATGGTCTAATCGATGACCATTAATTTATCCCCATTATGCCAACCCACACCAAAGGCATCCCCATGTTATCCACTAAACAAAACTCAACCCATGGCCCACACCATGTAAAAAATAAAATGGGAATCATAAATCAATGATCCATGACATCTCTAAATACATTAATATAAGGAAAAAATCTCATTCATTCATTACAAAATATATACTATGTATATGAATATGGAAAAAGGTCTTACAAAAGAAATTTTATAAATGAAAATACCCCCAAACCACAAAACAACATATGATTCTCCAGTGGAAGGAATATCCCAATAACTACCCATATTATAGATGAGTCTAAGACATCTTATTTTGATTTAGGTTTATCTTACAAAGACTCTATAGGTGACCAATAATACCACACATATGACATGTTCTCAGAGATATAAAATCAGAGGGATTATCATGTCCATACTCCCTAAATTAGAAGTACACTACTTGATTTCAATTTACTGAACAAGAAACCAAAATTTTAAAATATATCTACCCATTATCACCACTATCCTGTTACCAATCCCCTCTATAGAAATAACCCTTATTGAAACTAGATCAGGTAAAAACACTTTTCATAGGTTTCCCTACCAAAAATGTATCAATAATGATGGACTAATGATAGATTTAATTCCATAGAACCAACTTGTATGTACTTGATATTTAAATGCATTCACTGTCTTGAATATTAATGAAATTTCTTATAACATCATGATTGTTCCTCTGCCTGACATAGTATGTGATAATGTCTTAAGAATATATGTCGCACTCAAAGGTCATAACTGTTCCACACTATTATGAGAATATGGAGGTTATATGATTGTATTATTGATTATTTATGCATCTACTTATGTTTGTGTGTGTTATTTTTATCCAAATGATATAATTTTATAGGAAACAAATGATACATGGTATCTGGGATAAAGACTCATATGAATTCAATGAATCCTCCCATGCTGGTCACCCTTAGAAACTCCAAGAGCATAGGATTATGAGAATGATTCCTTCTAGTAGTAAATACACATTTATTTGTTTCATTGGATATTCCAATCTATATACATGTGTATTTATCTTTATAATTTATTATTATTATTAATGAATATTAAAATTCATGTACTTTATGTATTTATGGAAACCATAATGTTATATCCTTCTAGTGAAGTATGACAAGTTGGGTGTTTCAATAGTGATGTAACATTAATGGATAACACGAGAAAGGATTTATCCCTTATATACCTTAATAGAATTTGATATATCATATCCTTTTAAGGGTATATAAATTCTTAAATAAATCCAGGTCCGTAGTTTTTATTTAGAAATATCATTTCCAGAAATGCAAAGAAAGGGACATCGAGCACATGGGCTGATTAAACCGTCATAAAACTATCTTTATTAAGGGAATCATGATAGAGGGTTATATTACATATTGAGTGTTTACAAGAGGTTTTATAATACCAAGACATTAACTTCTTTCTCTATGGGTGCCTTAGAAAGTTGGTAAAAGCTAACATTTGACTTTAGATAGTTATGACTAATACTATTGAGAAATAGTCCTTGACTGTTATACACTATGTGAATCCATAATCTTAGTTAAATTAAAAGTTGGTTTTAACATGTTAGAATAAATATTGATCCTTATTTATTGGTTAATAATCATTTTGGGTTTATTTTATTTCATATATTTAATCATGATTTATTTGAAAGAATAATTTAATGAAGTAATAATAATAAATATTTATTTGAAAGGATTAGAAAATATAATATAAATTTGTATTTATCGAATAATAATGAAGTAAAATTATTTATTCAAAAAATAATTATTATTAAAGGTTTGGTAAATATCGTGGTGAATAAGGGGACAAAGTTTAACTGTCTAATTGAAAATGGTATAAATGATATTTATTTACTCTTATGTGATTGATATGCTATGTGAAAATTAATTTTATTATTGTTAATATAGGGGTTTTACTAAGAATTAAGTAATTGGTAAGATGGATTATTGAATATATGCAACCCTAAACATTCCTTAATATATATCTATTTATATTTATTTCTATAAAAAAGTTTGGTTGTGTACAATGGTAAGATAGGAGATCTATAAAAACATATAGAGGGTTCTAGAGATATTAAATATGCTATATCCTTCTCCAATCTCAATACATTTATAGAACCCCCAAAATTAGATATCCTCCTAGAGAATTATACTACTATCAACCACGAACAATGGAAGCAATCAAGATTGACCATGCTAGCACCTGATGATTCCAAGATGACGTTTAGAGATTATATGCATGTGTATATCACAACTATATGTATTCTATAATTGGATCATACAGTGAATTTATGATATGTTTAAGTTGAGTCAACAAGATTATCAAAAGATAAAGAATTATAATTTCAGTTAATTATATAAATTTTTATAAGTTAATTTTAAATTGCATGGGATGATTCTCCTCTTATAGTTATGTCATTTAATAAAGAAAATTAATCTACAATTTCCATTAGTTATGATGTAACTAATTATGATAACTCTTATTATTCAGAAATTAAGATTAAAATATGATTTGACCATGCCTAATAGGCTTTTCCATTGCTCTTGGAACCTACTATTGGTATCAAAGAGATCATATGGTTAATTTATAATTATTATTAAACATTTATTGAATGGTATGTGTTTGAAATTTATTTTACTTTTTATATATTCATTCTTGGAATTTAAAAATCATCCTACCTTCCCTTTATTAGTTATTTCTCACATGACCATTAAACTAATTAAATCAAAATGAAGGAACCATTGAAAACCCAATATAAAGATTCCAAGAATTATGGTTGAATAATACATGACTACACACCTTGTACTGAAATACATGTAGTGTAAAACACAACTTAATATGTACTAAACTACATGTCATGTAATCATGTATAGGTAATATATCTCTCATGGTTATTGGATTGTCCTAAAGATATCATGTTAGATTATATGAAAGAAAATCTATGTAGATATGGACCAGAAAGCGTATAGTTTGAAAAAATAAATTACGTGTAACTCATGTAAATGACATGTATCCCACATGTTCTTATCGTAGAGAATATGAGGGTCCAAGAATTCGATGCATCTACTACACAACATGGGGACTCAAAAACCATAAAACTTAAAGGCCACACATCATGTAAGAAGATTACATGTTGTGTTTTATTTATACCTTCACGGTGAAAAAAATGTTCAATTACTAGGTGGATGCTTAATTTTACCTAGAGAGAATAATTAATTATATAATTAAATATATTCACATGGGTTTCATGTTTAATTCATTTGATATAAAATGCCATGTTATAGTATTTTTGATTATATATTATATAAATTTCTATTTGAAATTCTATATTTATAAATTCTGTAACATATTTTCTTATAGTTAACTCTATGAACATTAAGAGTATCACATGAAGCATAATGATCATGTGATCCATGTCTATATTTTTTTTGAAATCACATCCCATATAATTACCTACCACACACTGTCTATTGAATTCCATTGGAATTAACTAGTATAAGGATCATGTTGGGTTGTTTGGATAAGTATATGTCGTTACATCAAGGTAAACTTGTGTACTTTATTAATTTTAAATAAATAAATAAATAAATTTTGTTTAAAATTATCAATGTTTGTAAATCAATGATTCTTGGATGGAATTAAGATAAATTGTATAAATTGGATTAATCCATGGTGTTGTAACACAATTAAATAAAAATATAAACTAATTGATAGTTATATTTTAAATGTGTGTTCATTTCATACTGTGTGGATGGAAATAAGATCATACCATACCTATGTATGTTATTGGTTTCCTATTAATTTATTATCATTAAATTAAAATTATGGGCTATGAGTTATCTCATCCAACTTATTATAAAAGGGCCTCAGTGATCACTATTTCTTTAAATTAAATCCCTATATCCAGTCAACTAGATCCCATCACCCATATGTGGGTAAAAGTTAATATATGAATGGAGATCCCAAGTAAATGGAGGCAGTCTGAGTCTTATTGTTGATGTGAAACCAATCAAGAAAATATATAGGTTATAATTTGGAATGATGAAACATGAACCAAGGTACAATTCAAGGTGTTTTCCCATAAGGTTGAAGGATAATTTATAATCCACTAGAAAAACTAACCATTATAAAATCTCCTGATCACTTCACTTATAGTTTTTTTGTGAATGGTTGATTATTTATGTTTGCGAATGCTATTTGATCACATAATAAAAAAATTAACAGTAATTAAGCTTGAAATAAAATAAAACCAAGCTATGCATAAATTTTACAATACATGGTTAATCACTTAAGTTAAATATATTTAATATTATTAAAGAATGTGATAATATAAAACAATTTTTCTTTTAAAATAGTATAAAAACCCTATAAATAAAATATTAAGTTGGTATAACCTTTAATTAATTAAGTTATATTTTAATATAGAATCAAAATTTCTTGAATGACCAAAGCTTGGGGGATTTCAATTACTGAGAAACTTTTAGCATGATGTATTGGGTTGACTTAACTTTTTTCACATCAAGGGTTGATTTCCCAATAATAACATGGTGTAACTGAGAGGCAAGTGATGAGGAAATCTTTATCCAATATTTTAGGATTGGGTATTCCACTCAACAGATCCAAGAAATAAATGTTAATGAAGTTGACAAGTTAATTTAACATTAAAATCTAAAAATAACATTTTAAGACCAATTCTGTGTTACAAGAAGGGGAATATGGGTCCTTTCCAATAGAATATCCATGAAACAAGTTATTTCAAAACTAATTGAAATAGATATTTAATTTCAAATAAAATATAGTGGGAGAGTAACAAAATTTAATAAAATTCAAAAAAATTCAATAAAATTTAAATTTATTAATCTAAATTGGTAATCAAGGAAGTACAAATAATCTTCTCTTAAATTATATAGAAATGGAAAACCACATGAATTATACATATCAATATGATCTATACTAGGGAAGGATAACCTTCTCATCAAAGATAATTTATAGGAATGGTATATATTATTATGAATTATACTACACCATGAATGAAGAATTTGCTTGCTGGAAACCCCACTTTCTAAGTCTCTTGATAAAGATGATCGTGGGGAAGAAGTATCTCTCCACCAGAAACATGTCGATGAGAAAGGGATATACAATTTTTCAAACTATTTACTATGTCCAGCAAAATTATATATAAATATCATCATATGGTCACATATACCATCTTTTCTCATCTTTGAGATATTTATCTTGAGAAGGAGAGACATGAGGGATATGAGATCTCCAACACATTGTTCATATGAAATCATAGAGAGTCAATGTTAATTGTTCCTCATATAGTCAAAATTATTGGATACATAAAAATCTTATACATATTGGGGTATAAGTATCTTAAGGAGTTGAACAGATATCTCATTGTATTCTAACTACCTATAACCTTTTCCATTTTCATTGTGAATTATAGTACGAGCAATAGTGAGAATAATCTTTTGAAAATTCTTACTCTTGTTCTTCAAGTTGATAAAGACTTAGGGTGAGAAAAAACCACACTTCTTATGCTAAATATGAAAATAAAGAACAAAAAAATAATCTTATGAACCATTCAATGCATAAGGATCTAGAGAATCACCCTTATAAGAAGAATAAGATCTAATTATAAGTAAGGGAGAAAAACATGGTGTGTTTTTCATGTGACAGGAAAGGACACTAGAAGAGGAACAACACCAAATCAAATAAGTAATGGAGAGATTTAGGTAAATTTTTAAGAGACTGTAATAATTTTATATCATCAATTTTGTTATTATATACTACATGTGGTGCTCACATATTTATAAAAATAGAGAAACCATGTAAATTTCAGTTAGTTGTCATTGGTGTGGTAAATCTAAAGGCTACTAATGGGGAGAGGCTAGATACTCTATCTATTAGAGACTACCAATTCACATTTCTAATAAGAATGAATTTGGTTTTCATGAACTATTATTATGCACCTAGTTTTTCTAAGAACATAATATCTATTTATTATCAATACATGGATGGATTTATTTTCAATGTTGGAAATAAGAGTGAATACAGTTAAAAAGAGAGCATATGTTATGGTATGAAATAGTTTAATAATAGTCAGTATTTATTAAATTATTAAAACCAAATATTGGTAATTGATATAAAAAAATTCAAATGACTCATTTCACACCTAGTTGTGGCATCACTGTATTAGTATTGTAAATGAGAATAATTTTACAATGGTCTTTATAGATGGTTAGTTATAATCTGTTCAGGTTAAACCAAATGAAATATTTCATGACTTTTTATAAGGTAAGATGTCCAATCCACCATTTGGTGGTTATGGTAAAAGGTCAAAAGTGGTTTTATAATTGGTACACCCTGATGTGTATGGAAATTTTTAAGTTGAATATAGAGGTTGATTCTCATAATTTATGACTTTTACCAATGAATTGATTAGGTATGGTTACATCTACTTGATGAGGTATAAGATTGAATCCTTTTAGAAGTTCAAAGAGTTCATGAATAATGTTTTGAATCACTTTGGTAATAATATAATTATACTTTGATCAGATCGAGGTGGTGAATATCTTAACCAAGAGTTTGTAAAAATTTAATGAGAGTATAGTTTTCTATCTCAACCCCCTTTTCCATATACACTGAAGTCAAATGGTTTTAGTAAAAGGAGTAACTATATAGTACCATACAAAGTAAATAATTATTCACGTAAGCCTTTAATTATCCTTTTGGGGAAGTATACATACTCAACCGAGTACCAAATAAAGTAGAAAATTGTAATCCATTTGAGTTATGGAGTGGAAAGAAACCCATTTTGTCAAATATTCATTCATGGGTGTGTGAAGTGTTTTTAATTCCATCTCAAACAACAAACTAACACCCTGTGGAACTAAGTGTTTGTTTATAGGCTACCCTAAGGAAATTAAAGGATAATAAATCTATAAAATCAAATAAAAAGGTTATTATTGCTAGTAAATCTATATTATTTGAGAGGTAAACGTCATCAAGAAGGATAATGGGAGAAATATTTACTTTTATTAAGCTGATGCTCAAGATACTCAAGAGTTGGTACAAAAATATATTCTATAGGTCCTAATGGAATAAATTGTTCTTAAAACACAAGTTCTATATTAGAGCACCAAATAGTTAATATAAAAAGGAAGATACAATTTTTTAGTCATCGAATATGGTGACTAATAATTAATTAATAATAATGAACCTCTCTCCTATAAATAGGTATTATAGTGATGAAATTATTCCAGATGGAATGAAACCATTAATTATAAGTTGGATTCCTTGTATAGAAACCATGTTCAGGTTTGGATCAATCATCCAGTTGGTATATATCCTATTGGTTTTAACTGTGTATTTTTGATAAAACTAGTCATTAATGTTTAATTAAATACCTTAAAATCATATATGGTGGATGAAGGGTTTAAATAATGTTAAGTAACTGGATATGATGAAAATTTTTCTCCAGTTTTCATGTTTCAATATATTAGAATTATAAATACTATAGAATATTTTCTTGACTATGAGATTTTACAGATGAATTTCAAAACATATTTTCTTAATATGAACCTTTAGATTGATGTGTATACAAAACGACTAGTAGGTTTTGTGACTCTGGGGGATTCCAAAAAGGTATGGAACTTACAATGATACATTTAGGGATTGAAACCAGCATCTAGGTAATGGAACATTTGAATTGAAAAATTTATAAAATAATTTGGTTTTATTAAAAATTAATGTGATCCATGTCTTTATAAGTGGTTTAGTTAGAGAAGGATCATTTATATAGTAGTATACATTGTTGAAATGTGAATAATTGGAAATGATATTTCATCCTTATAAAGGGTTAAGGAATAGTGGGAATGTGCTTATCCATGAATAAAACGGGAGAATAAGCGTATATTCTAGTGATCCAGATCATGAATTTTAGATCAAAGAGACTTTTTAGACCAAATCAATACACATACATTGACCAAATACTAAATAGGTTCAATATGAAACAATACAATACGTGATTTGTTATAGAATATCATGGTATACATCATTACTTGAAATTGTGTTTTTAGAAACAACATTAAAGAGAGATAATGATTAACATCCCATATTTTTATATGATATTATATATCATGTACGCCATGTTATGTATAAGGCATTATGTTTCCACTTTTTAGAGCATGGTAGGAAGATATCAAGATGATCTAGGGGAAAATTGGACTACAGTTAAGACTATCCTTAAGTATTTGAGGTTAACTAAGTATATGTTCCTAGTGTATGGAATAGATGAAGATCTAGTCATTAGGGGTTTTATAGATTCAAGATTTAAGACATATCAAAATGATATGAAATCTTATTTAGGATATGTATTCAATATCAACATAAAGTTTTTGAGTTAGAAGAGTTCAAATAATCTAGTTGTTGAAAATTCAATATTGGATTCCAAGTATATTGTGGATTCTGATACAACTAAGTAATTGGTTTGAATTCACAACTTTGTACAAGATATTTATGTGGTTCTTAATAGTCTATACCCAATCATAATTTACTGTGATAACACTAAAAAATGGATTTTTTCAAAGATACAATTTCATATTAAATGATAAAGAATATAAATTATAAGTTTCATTTGTTGATGGATTTTTCTCAATGAGTTGAAGTTAAAGTTAGTAGAGTATCCTTGATAGAAAAAATAGGAGACCCCCTGATGAATTTTGTAGCTTATTAGTGGAATGAGAATCATGTAAGAGTTAGTGTAATGAGTTTTTTTCATAGTTGGCTCTAGTGAATGTGGTATTCTATTAGATTTGGTTCCCTAGAGCAGCTTCTAAATACTTTATAATGACATGTATTAATTTTATAGAATATTAATTATGTTTTTTTATCACATCACGATTGTCCATTTATATGACATATTATGTGATAATATCATAAGAATATATATCATACATAAAGGTCCTAGTAGTTCCCCACTATCATGAGATCCTAGAATTTCCATGATGGTATTCTTGAATATTCATATGTCATGCAATGAGATGATATAATTTAATGGGATATAAATGATACATGCTATAAAAGGTGGATAATCATAGGAATTTAAAGAACCCTATCATGGTTCATTCCTGTGGTAATTTATAGATTATGAGATTTTAAAAATGGGACCCACAAATAGAAAATCCAAATTTATATTTTTCATTTGATGTTTCTAATTGAGTATTTGTTTATCGATACTTTTACTTTAATATTAATATTAATGAATATCGAAATTCACTTACTTTATTGTATTGATGAAAACTGTAATGACATATTATGGTGGTGAAGTAGGATATGTAGGGTGCATGATGAGTGATATTGACTTAATCGATAATGTATGAAAGTATTTTAATCTTATATCCCTTGATATAAGTCAATATCTTAGGCCCTTTTATTGGAATGTAGTTACCGAAATAAATCCATAGATGTGGTGTTCAGTGGGAAAGTTGATTTATAGATAGCCAAACAAAGTGACATAGAGAACAAGAGTTAATGACAACAGTATACAACCTTCTTGATTTGAGATATCATGATAAATATATTATATTTCATAATGACCATTCATAAGAGGTTATATATCATTTCCACATTAATTCTTTCTTTATGGGTTCCTTGGAATATGATTGGAAAAAAACCATGGACTTTAATAGTTCAACCTAATTTACCTAAAAAAGAGGGATAGATGGTCACAAACTAACAGTATCTAGAACCTCAATTAACTTAAATTTTGTATTTAACAAGAGAGAATAAATATTATTCCTTCTTTGTGGTTTAATAATTATTCGAGTTCTGTTAATCGCTAAGATTTAATCATGAGTTATTCAAGATAAAAAGTGAGTTAAATAATAATAATAAATAATTATTTTCAAGTATTATAAAATATAATATTTTTCATATTTATCAAGGAATAATGAAGTGAAATTTATTTATAATATAAAGAGTTATTATTCAAGATTTGGTAAATTTTTTAGAGGATAAACATACCATGTTTAATGGTCAAATTAGAAATGATATAAATGATATTTAATTATTATTGAGTGATTCACATTTCATGTGATTAATTATTATATAATTATTAAGATATGTGGTTCACTAATAATTTATGAATTATTATGGGGCCTTATTTACAAATAAGTCACCCTAAATGTTCCTTAATATATATCTAGTTATTTATATTTTCTTAAAAAATATTATTTGTGCATAAAAAAGAAATATGAGATCTATAAAACCCAAAAGAGAGTTCTCGAGGTCTAGAATGTGATACATCCTCCTCACATCTCAATATATTGAGAAAAAACCAAGAACTATTCATCATTGAATATAATTATTCTACAATCAACTATGAATGAGGAAAGCGATTGAGATTTACTGTGCTAGCACCCGATGATTTTATAGTATTGTCCAAAGATTGTGGGGAATGTGGGGATACCCACTAGAGTTATTTTTCAATTGGATCCTATAATGAAATGATAGTATGATGGTAAAAATTTAAACAAATCACCAATAAATAAGGAATTAAAAGTTCATGTAATTATAGATCTTCAAATAAATTAATTATATATCACATGCGATGATCCTCTTTTTCTAATTTTGAAATTTAATCAAGTCATGTAATATAATATTTTCATTGTTCATGATGTCATTTTTTATGTAGATCTCGGTTAATTTTTGAATTATGATTAAGCCGAGTTGTCCATGATTATTAGGCACTTTCTCTATGCAAAAAACCAACACCTTATACATCGCCTCAATATAAACAGTTAGAACAAACTAGAATACCACTAATCTATCATCTATACGAAGCCCTGTTTAAAAGAACCAATACTTCCTCAAGTCAGTAAAAATAATCTCTTGGGATAAGGTGAAATATACAGTTAAGTGTTCAATATATTACTTCACATAATGGTCACCATAGGAAACACAAAATAACTCTAATTCTTTCTCAACTCTCAATTCTACAAGATAATGTAATTAGATGAATACGACCTTGAATTATCCCCAATACAAAAACATAAACAGTTGGTCATAGAGAGTGAAATTACACCACTCTAAAACCCAATCCTTTGAACAAAGGAATGGTGAACCTCATTTTAGAAGTTTTAAGAGTTTATTAGGAGAGAAATATCTCTTAGATCAAAGATAGACACTCCATGACCTCCATGGATCCTTGATCACCATAAAACAGTAATAGATACTAGTTTAAATGCTCTCATGCATGATCTAGATACTGATAAAAACATGTATTTTCCACTCCCTCAAGAGTCTTGGTAGAATTGGAGTGCAAATTGAAAACTACTAGATCAATAAAATGGAAACCTAAGACATTTCCTTCTTGAAAAATAAATTTATTTTTTAGGTACTCATTCTAAAATATCATCAGAAACACAATACAAGGGATACAAAATAAAAAACCGAAGAAATTATGATTACAAAACATCCTTTATAATAAAAATTCAGAAACACCCAACAAGCCATGCTTTATACTTTAAAACACCACAACTATTCATCAAAATTTTTTTTAACAATAAGGAAACAATTAAAAAAATTATTTCACTATAATTGAAATCAACTATTTTAACTCAAAATCAATTAAAAATCATTTATTACAAAATGAAATAACCCAAAAATAATATTATTCACTAAAATTACATTTCTATTGTTTAATTTTTTTTAAAATGAAACTCAAAAAATGAATTTAAAACATTTTCAAATACTATGGAATAAAAAATTGAATTGAATTTTAATCAAATAAATGTTTTAGTGCATAAAAATATTAGTCAATTACTTATAAATGTGGCATCTACCATAAGATAGGATTTAAGCACCAAATGAGTGAAAACAAAAAAAACACTAATCTTTTTCCACTGAGCATGGTTTAGACACATAGTTTGTTAGACCCTGCTCCAACCATGATATTTACACTATAAGTATCTATAATATTTCTACATGTCTCATAAATGGTTTGATAAACAATTCACCACTGCATCACCGCCAATTTCCATTAAAAAGAATAATTTTCCCAAAATGTCTATCTAAATCATTTTATAACTCTGATAATCAAAAAACCACATCAAAATATCCCAAAAATATAAAATTTCATATCGTGAATATATAATAAATCTCTAGACCAACCACAGAAACACATAGTCTAGAAATAATAAGAGTTGTCCTGGAACTCCTTCAACCCACTATTAAGGATCTGATGGCCTTAAATCTTTTCTATCATCAACCATTAGATAACACGGTGGATCAGATGTCATTTTTTAATGAATTGAACCAGGTCAACTAGACACATATACTAGGCCAGATCATCATAGTCTCTAAGGAACATTCTTGATCACCCTAGGATGACAACTAGAGCTTGGGAATTACAAGTATTGACATGGGAATGATTACACCCTCAAGAAAAAAATGATAAACAACACATTACAACTGAGAACACAACATTTCGTTTCTATATATTGGATAACCGTTCCAAAAAATAAACTGTTAGAGAGAAATAATAGCATAAAAATATAGAATAATAAAAAATTAATAACCAAAATATTTTTCAAAATATTTTCTTCTTAAAGAAACCATTTTATAAAAATGTTTTACACAACAAAATAAGGAATCAAAAATAATGAAAAAGAAAGAGGTCAGGGAGGAAAATGCAAAACCTGAACCAAACTAATCTGATGGACCTAGAAAGAAAATTCCACAATCACCATGTCAATCACAAATCGCCAATATAAATCAATATCACAGGATTCTCAAAATAGAAGTGGTAGTAATCTAACTTACAAGTCAAAACCCAAAAGACCTGAAAAATACATAAATACTACATACCGTCTAATGTGAGTATTTTATGTGTGATCCAAAGGAAATTAGGATACCACTATTATCCAATTTCATAAATTTTATAAAATAGACCAATAATTTTAATTTAAAAATATATATAATCAATTATGTTTTCATTTCATTCACATAATAAAAAATAAAAATATAATACCTCAAGTACCTTATTAAAACATTACATTTATGAAACATGCAGTAATGTTATTTTTACAAGGTATTATCTTTTTGAAAACAAACCATTTCCTTTTAAAACATATTTTTATTTAAAGACAAAAAATTAATCTTTCCCTTTCTATTTAAAACACCATTTTTTAAACAAAACATCAAATGTTTTAAATACACTTTAAATATATTTTAATAAAGTCTAGTTATTCAAATACATCATTCCACTTTTTTCCTTAATAACTTTACACATACTCATAATACATGAGAAAATAGGAAATGAAAACCATAAAAAAACCTTAATCCATGTAAAGGTCATAAAATAAGGACAATATTAACATGAATAAAAACTAGTCAACATTAATACTAAACCACATAAAATATATGTACATTGAAATGAGATCCATCAATATGTATTAAATAATTATTTAATATACTACATATAATGAGAAAAACCCATAAGGACTATTGGTAAAATACATGACATGAATAGGTGAAACCAACTGTTAGAAAGTTATAAGTAACAAAACTCATCATAAGAATCGATATCAACTACCCTCATTGGTGACACATACCTTAGATAGATCACAATATTAAACTAGGGGCTACTAGATCATGTGTAACACTCAACTAGTGACGAAAATGTCCCTTTATCTCCAAATTATTAGCCTAGGGTTCCTCATGAAATAATTAGAGGAGGTGGGACACTATCATTCTAATGTAAATCACATGAAAAACACATAGACCAATGGAAATAAAACATATCAATCATATATATCTCACATCAAACAAATCTACTTCAATAATGATAATCCTTTTCAAATATATAAACCTGAATACAATTTTTTATTAATCATCAATACATTCAAATGATCATAAAAAATGGGTGGCTATGAGGCACAACAAGGGTGTAGCCATTAATCAATAAAATACCTTTCCTATAATGTAAAAAATGACCATTTCCTTAAAAATTAATAAATATAAAGTTGGGAATCCCTTCTTTAAAACCATTTTAGAGACAAAGAATAAAATTAATAGATATCACAATTCACAACAAACATGATCAAAATCAATCCATTAAAGTTACTAAATAACCCCATAATTTGATCACACCCATTTCAAACAAGGAAAATTCTTTAAAACAACTAAACTCTCCACTTTGGAAATTGAACATGGCCAAAAATATCAGTGAAAAATCATTTTTCTTGACCAAATCCACTATTGAAATTTTATTAAACACTTTTAAAGTATAAAAAACATTTAAAATAAATGTTTTATTGACCTTTGAAATTAAACAATTTTTTCAAAAAAGGAAAACAAAATAAAACATGGAAAAACCTTTTAACACTCAAATATAGATATCATATATTTCATTATATTAGTTCAAAATATTGATAAAAGCATCAAGGATTTACACAAATCCAAAATAAAAGAAGATTAAATGGAAATATCTATATCAACTAGTGTAACCATGTATCCTATAAAGAAATCCAGTCTATTAGTTCTCAAGAAAGGGCTTAGAATCCTTAAAAACCAAAACCCCCAACATTAGAACAACCCTAGCCATAATAATTGGCCAACATGGATACTAGAATTGGATGTGATGGTAGAAATAAGAAGAAACCAAGAAGAGAAAGAAATAGAAGAACTAACATTAAATATAGTAAAAAACTACTAAGAAACTACCCAAATCCCACTCAAAGTTTCTTGGAAGAAGATGAAAGGTATTTGGGAGGCGTATTTATTGAGGGGTTCAAATAAGGGAGGATATTGGGTAGGTAATCAATTAAAAACTATAGGAAATGTCCAAAATGACTAAAACTGAGTAGTTTACATGGTTTACTCACATGGTTTACCAAATTTTGTAGTAACTATGCAATCACTACTATAAAGAACTACCAGGGTTCCCACAGTTTCTACTAAATTGTTTCTTAAATCATGTTCCTAACCTTGAGTCCCTATAAAAGCTTCAAAAATCTCAAATTTACACCACAATAGACCCAATATCAAAGGATATATAATCCATATAAACATTAATAAAAAATTTACATTTCATAGTGTCACAATTATACCAACCATTCCATTTTCCATCTGAATAAATTCATCGAAAACATTGTACATTCATGATCGCTTAGACCACTATCAAGAACCTGATTAATTACAAAACTTCAAAAAACTAGTACAAAAAACATAGAATAATAAAACCCCCCTAAAAATTAGGATCATTCTAAAATGATTCATTTATTACCAACCAAACAAGAACTATGAATTCTATAAGAATATTGATCTCTAAAATAAAACAAGGTAATTAATAAGATGAAACATTAGGATGTCCACCCCTTAAAACTATTTTAATTTAAAGAACTTTTATACTGAAACATAAAATAAATCATAAGTATTCCCCAATTGTTGAGTTATATCAAATAAAGAATCACACCTAACACTTATGGAGCAATCTAGGTTGCATGAAATAGAATGAAAATAATATCCCAACTAAAATCATCATAGAAGATAAATCTAAAAATTTGAGGATAACACACAAAGACCATCCACTGGTATCCTCGCTATTTAGAATTTATATAGAATAGACAAAGAACAAATAAACACATTTTAATGATATATCTTCCATAAAAAGTGTGTTTCCTCTAAAAATAGAAGAAATTCCCCAAACATGAACATAATTTAACATGTAATAGAACATTCTTTTCTGTAGGTCATGGAACTGTATGAATGTTACTTGAGGCCACAATCATGGAACAACCATTCATAGTGATCCCAAAAAAATCCAAGCCTAGTTGCATTCATGGTCTAACCAATAAACAACAACCCTTTCCCACTATGTTAGTATAAAAATAACGAACATCTATGTTATCCAACAAACAAACCAAAACCCATGGTCCAAAAAATGTATAAATTTAAATGAGAATCATAAATCAATGAATCATGACATCTCAAAAGACAAAAATATGAGGTCAAAATTTATTTCAATCATTACATAAGAGGTATAGGTTACACATATATGGAACATGGTCTAACAAAATGAGTATTAAAAAGGATAACACCCCCAAAACCAAAAAACATATTCTGATCATCTAGTGGAATAAATACCCCAAACACTTAATGGATAAAATATGAGTTTTATAATTATTATTTTGATATCCATTTGTCTTACAAAACCTATTAAGCTATCCAGTATGGCATCACATATGAGAAGTTATTTGAGATATCAGAGAATAGGGACCAAAATACTCAAACTTCCCAAAGTGGAAGCACACTAATAACCTACACTTCCCTATATCAGACATACAAATTTGAGAAGATAGAGTCCCATCATCATCACAATCCTTATCACACCCCTTGATAGAAAAATCACCATTACAGAAACTAGGAGAAGTCAAAACAACACTTCTCACATGTTTCCAAACAAAAAATGCCTCAACAGCGATGACCTTATATACCACCTCAATATAGGTAATCAGGCAAGATGGGAACACTGCTAAACTAATATTTTTATGAAGTAATATTGTAAGGAACTAATCCTTCCTCAATCCATCAATGAATAATTCTGAGGAGAAAGAGACAAGAACAATGAAATTCTCAATATATTACTTCACCAACTAATCACTTCAGGAAAATCACAAGAACCCAAATAGCTCTTCAACCCTCACTTTATTGGGATAAAAGTTATAGATAATGGAGACCTTGAAATATTCCCAAGACATAACCTAAAATGGTTGATCATGGAGAGTGTGCTTCCACAACTTCAAACCCAATCATTTGAACAATGAAATAGTGAACCTTACCATAGAGGTTTCAAATATTTTCAGTGAGTGGAAGATATATTTGATCTTATCTAGTAATTTTTACACCTCCCAGGATCCTTGATCACCAAAAATACACTGGTTAATACTAGTTCATAAAATATCACTAATGACCCATGAGTTGGTAAGAATATGGATGAACCACTCCCTTAGGAGTTGGGGTAGAGTTAGAGACTAAAAATAAGACTCTCAGATCACAACAGTTACAACCTAATTTATTCCCTTCTGGACATGTGGATTCCTTTATGGGGGTCACATTCTAAAACATCACAAAAAACACCATATTTAATCAAACCTCCCCAGAACACAATACAAGGGATACAAAATCAAGAACAAAACAAATATAGATTACCAAACACCCATTATAAACTCATTTCAAAAACATTTAACTCGACAATATTTCAACTTATTAAAACAAACTAGTTCATTAAAATCCACATTAATAACAAGGAACAACACTGAAATAAAATATTTCACCATAATTTACATCACATATTTTAACTTAAAACTAACAAAAAATCTTTCCTTGAAAACTGATAAACCCTAAAATAATTTCATAAACAAAAACCATTTGTACTAAAGTTAAAAATATTTTACAAAGGAATCTCAAAATATGGTTTTCAAACATTCCCAATCACTGAGGCAAAAAAAATAAAATGAATATTTATAAAAAAACATTCCAAATCCCTAAAAATATCACTCAATTAATCATAAACAAGTCTTATCATTCTTAATATATGTTTTAAATACTAAAGGAGTGAAAAAATAGCAAACTCACTCCACTACGCATGGTTTGGATGCATAGTTTGTTATAAGATATGAAAACAATGTGAGTTCCACTAAAATTTATCCAAAAAGGTTTCACATGGCCTGTGCACGGGTTGATTGACTATGAACCTTAATCGTTCACCCATACATTTCCTCCAGTTTCTCTCTAAAAATAGGATTTTACCAAAACTTCTTATAAAATATTCATATAACTTAGAGTAGCTACCAAAAACATCAAAATATCTAAAAAATAAATACCTTTAAAACTATAATACAAAATTAAACTCTTTACCAACCATGTAAACTCAAGGTTTATCTCCGGGAAGAGTTTTCTATGTACTTCTCCACACCCACTACTAGTGACACAATAGTCTTAACTGTTATCTATAACCAACCCTAGAATAACAATAGATCTCTGATAACATTTTGTTGTGAACCGACCCAGTTCAACTTGACATGTCACCAGAGTCAGCCAATTCCAGATCCTCAACCATGATCCCGATCAACCTCGGCTAGAAACTAGTTCCAAGGCATTGAAAGTGAATAAGTGGGTTTATTTGACCCTAAAAAATATAAGGATAAACAATGGGTTCCAACTGTGAACCCGACATGGGGTTTCTCTATATGGGATTATCATTATAAAAAATAAACCATAAAAAATATATAACAAAATCTAAAAAATAGAAAATGAATAACGAAAATTCATTTTATTTTTTTTCACTTAAAATAAAACCATTTTATATAACGCTTTTACACACAACAATACGGAATCCAAATTAAAGGAAAATTAGGAGGTTGGGGAGTCCAAAACACAACACATACCAACTTAGTAGGAGAAACCTGGGATACAAACCCCACCATCATAATGTGACTCTCAAGACACCCACATAACTCAACATCACTAGCTTCTCAATTGGAGAGTTATATCAATCCAAACTATAATCCAAAATTTGAAAGACCTATAAAAGAAATGATAAATATATACCAACAAATGTGAGTATGTAGTGTGTGAGCCAAAGTTAATTAGGATACTACTATGATTAGATTTTATTAATTTTATCAAAAGAGAATAGGTTTCAATTTCATTTAAAAAATAAAAAAAATAAAAAAACAATACCTCAAATACCTTCTTAAAACACACTATTTATGAAACATGTATTAATGATATTTTTAAAAGGTATTTTATTTTGGAGAATGAATAATTCCATTTAAAAACATATGGAACTAAATTTTTTTTAAACCATCCCTTTTCATTTAAAACATCACTTTTGAAAACAAACCAACACATGGTTTAATAAAACTTCAAATGAATTTTAATAAAGTTAAAAAATTCCTCATTTTCCTTTAAAAGTTTACACATACTCATCAAACCTGATTAAAGAGAAAAGTGAAAACATAATAAAACAAAAATTCATGGAAATTAAATAATATAATGAAAAAATAAAAATGGTGAAAAACTAGTCAACATTATGGATAAACACTAAGAAATATCAATACATCAAAATATTCTCCATATAATAAATAATAAAGATTCTTTCCAATGATAAAAAAATAAGAATCACATAGGATTCATATAATGAGGAAACACCACAGTGATTAATGGGACAATACCCAATGTGCATAGGTTGATCAAATTGCCACCAGGTTAATGCTCACACAACTCATCACTTGAATCACTCTCAACAATCCTCATCGGTGAAACATCCCATAATTATGTCATAACCTTCAAATAGGGAATAATAGCAAGTACATAACTCCTAGATACTAAGATAACCATCCCTTTATCTCCCAATTATTATCCTAGGGTTTGTTATGGAAATACTAAAAGAGGTGGTCCACTATCAAGATAATTTAAATAACATGACAAACAAAAAAGAAAAAGTAAATAAAACACATTAAACATATACATACCACCACCAACACACCCCCTTCAACAATGAACCCCCATCCTAAAAAACTAAACCTGAATCATAATTCATTTAACCATTAACACGTGAAAACAAGCATAAAAAATGGGAAACAAAAGATCTGAACGAGGGTGTAACTATCCATCAATAAAATAACTTTCCCGTAAGGTGGAAAAAGAACAATTTATTAATACTTAATTGTATAAATGAGGCAACCGAAAACTCAAATAAATATATATTACGTTTTTTATGAATATTCAATATATATCATAATTACACTTGATAACTATAAAGGTTATTTTTTTGGAGTCTAGATATATAATCAACTTATTTCTCAAAATATATTCAGTATATACTTCAAAGTTATTTATATTATAAAACATTTAATTATATTGTAATTATAAACTTCCATCAAAACATGGGGAAAGAAAACATTATAAATTGTGATCTTATATTCTTAGAAAGGAAAAAACCTGGGAGATATCAATCGATGATCATATACATGAATTAGATATATAGAAGGGGTTGAGATCATGATCATAACTTTAAAATTTACTTCCCAATATTTCTTAGATAATAAAACATGATTCATGGAATAAATCATTAGCATTTCAAAATACATGATTCATAAGAGTGAGGAATCATCATTAATCAATGAATCATGATCCATATGAGAATATCATAGTAAAGAGGGCATACGAGAGGAACCTATCTCCAAGAAGATATATTCATCTATACAAACTCCCAGTTTGTTGGACCGTTCTCTTACATGCTACTAGTGTGGCCGGTTCAGGAATTCAATTCTATGTTGTTACATCCCTTTGGAGTCTTACTATAGTGTGACTGTTCGGTCCACCAAGGAGATTTATAAAAGGAGATTCGTTCGGAAGGATGGATTTGGGGATCAGAGGATAAAAATTCTAGATTGTGTTGTAGGGGATGATTCAACCATCAGTGATCCAACCACAGGTCTTGGGGTGACACTCGCACATAGTTAGAAGTTGTCGAGGTTGTGTGGAACCTTGGTCCAGATCATGTATTAATCTTGGGGATGGAAATATCTAAAGTTTATTTGTTATATTCTAGTCACCATCATAATCTCATCCTTTTTGGGGTGGTGTGATGATCTCGTTCTACAACAATTCAAGCAGCCTTATCTTCTCTTAATGTGGTTTTTGAATTTTTCAGATTATTTGAAGGGTGTGAGGCCCATGAATAAATGGACCCATTCTGATTTTGAGTAGTCCTCGTGTGTGTTCTTTAGGGGGTTATTTGGTTTCGTGAAATTAATGGGTGGTGTTCTGGGGCCATTTCATAGTTTGGGTGCCTCTAAATGTTTTCTTCTGGTGTGTTTCGGTTCTGTGGAGGGGATTCCTCCATTCCATAGTCCCGATGTATCGGTTGGCCCTATAATGGTTTCAGATCTTAGTTCTAATGGTGGAATTATTTCAATTATGCTATAGAAGTTGGATTGAATTTTTTGGATGTTTTAGTGTTCTTGCCCACTCTTTAGAGTAGTATGTTTGGTTTTTTCTTTTCATGATAGTGGATCCTTGTGGTAGAGAGAACCCCTCGTATTCTCCCCTTGTTTTGAGTGTGGTTTTATCTGGGTTTGTCAGGTGTGACTTGGGAAATAAATCTTCATCCCAAAAACCTTGGTTTCCCTGGGCTACGTCTGGGCATGGACTAAATTATTGTCTATCTTTGGGCTTGGTGAATTCCTGGCGGAAGAAAGTGTCTGTGGTGGGGAGAATTGTCACACCTTAACCCCAGACGCCTATTTATTTTATTCTTTTCTTGATCTCACATTGTTTTGATGAGGTTATATTTGGGTCCCAGTTTGAAATTTTTTATGTTTGTTTTTTTGGTGGGTCTTAGGTCAGTGCGTGGTCACCATAACATTAGCGGTGCTCGTGCGTTTAGTCTTGAAGTGTGCACGATTTCCTGATCATTCAAATAAATAATAAAACAAGATAAATAAATTAAATTGACTGAAAAATAAAAATAAAAGAAATTTTATAATGATAAAACAATGTTAATGTTTAATCCATAATAATAATAATAATAATATTATTATTGTGTATATGATAATATTATTATTATTTAATTTGATAATAATAATATTATTTTTAAATTGTTAAAAATATTATTATTATGTAAAATGAAATGAAAAAAAGTTAAGATTTTAATTATTATTAAGTTTCTCGTCAATACCATTTTTTTGTTGATGTTATTATTCTTTTTATTATCATATATTATTATTATCATTATTATGTTAATATTTATTAGTTTATTTTTTATTTTTAGATTTTCCTTTTTCTTTTTCATTTTATTCTTTTTTTCTTATCTTTCATTTTTTCCTTCCCCCTTTCAGATTCTATCCCATCGGACCCCCCTATGTGTAGTGCCTGATCTCCTCCCTCCACCCTAGCGCATCCCACCCACTGGCTTCCCCCTCTCACCGCGCCACCCACGTCCTCCCACTTTCCACCACCCCCTTTCATCAATGTCAGCCATCGTCCTCCTAGATCAGCCACACCTGTGGCATCACCCTCTTCTTACATCATCCATCAGTGGCTTCTCCCTCCTCCTACGCCAGCTTCCCATAGTGCCACCCTCGTCCCACTGACAGCTGCAGCTACCCTTTCCGATATCATCTCTGGCTACAACCTCCCTCACTAGCGTTCTACTCATTCGGTGCATTTTTTGTCAATTTTTAGCGGTTTTGGCCAAACCCAAATATCAGGGTATATTTTTTTAATTTTTCTCATTTTTTACGGTGTGTGAATGGTCCAAAATGTTATTTTCACCCTTCTGTTG
Source organism: Viscum album (assembly GCA_963277665.1). Lineage (NCBI taxonomy): Eukaryota > Viridiplantae > Streptophyta > Magnoliopsida > Santalales > Viscaceae > Viscum > Viscum album. The sequence continues at coordinate 1,290,464,903 of OY728132.1, read as the reverse complement.
AAGTGGGTTATATCCACACACCACTGAGCTCGGTGAATTCACAGATTTCTTTTCCAGAGCACTCTACAAATACTTGCACTCTTTCATTTAGTTTTAAAACAAGATTCGCAGCTTCGTTATGCACTTAATTATCCTTCTATAGTGTTCTTAAATTTTTTATAATTTGTTAAAAATATGATTTGAGTTTTTTCTTAGTTTATATCTACATGCGTCTATGATGATATGCTTTATTAAGTTCCAAATATTATTTTCATAATTTTTAAAATATAATTTTATTCTCTATTGTATCCTTATATATATTTTTGTGATGTTTTGGAATTGATGGAATTAGTTAAAATTGGTCCTTGGTGTGATTCATTAATTATGTATATGTGTTTATGCACTTGGGGTGTTTATAAAATGTGATATGAGATTTTAATGTAAATTGATGTGATTTTGGGGGTGTTTCCCTTAGTTTTGTTTTATAAAAAAATGAGGAAAATGTGATTTTCATGTTACCTGTAAACATTGTGATTTTTGGTAGGGTTGGTTTTTAAATTGTATCTTAATTTCTTCATTTGAATTAAATTTTATTTTAGGAATTTGTGGTGTTTTTGAGATCCAGGGATTTATCGTAGGGAGTTGCGGTCAGTTTTGAAGCCTCGCACGCATATTCCTTGTTTTGGATATGTATAGATATATGTATATTCTATGTGCATGTTCACTCAGGGTGAGGGGAACATGTGCGTTAGTTAAATGATATATATATATATATATATATATATATATATATATAGAAGTGTGTCTGTGCGAGCGAGCTGCGGTTTGAGTTAGAAAGCATGGCGTGACCATTGTTTGAGGTAGGAATTTCCATCCTTTCCCTCGTCCGGAGCTTTCCATATGAACATGAATTATTTTATTTCATTTATAAATGTTATTTGTACCTTTATAAGCATGATAGTTTATTCATTACAGTGTTTTTATGATTGTTATAATTGTTAAAAACTTCTTTGAAATAGTTCCTTGGTTATATGTAGGTGTTTTCATGCCCTTGATCCCATTTTTATTCTATTTAATACCATTTATTTCTTAATTAAATCCTAGATTATTATTCAAACCTCAATTATTATTATATTTAACTTATGGTAGTGTTTCTTGTTGAAATATTTGATTAAAAATGGATTTTTTGGATGCTCCTCAATTTATGTACATATTTATAGCTTGAAAACATGGTTGGAACTAAATTCCATAATCTTCAAATGGTATTTTTGGATGTCTTGAGTAGTGTTTTTATTTAGAATCATTTTATGGAACTTGTTTCTCCCGCATTGGTTGGTTTTATGGAAATTAGGGTTTTTATAGAAATGATTTCACGTGCCTATTTGGAGGTTCAACGCACCATTACATGTTGGAACATCCATGGGTACACTAAGTGAACACATTGAAGTGCCCTCAAATGAAGATGATGTTTTGAATTGGTATTTTTATCGAATCCCCAGTTTTCTAAGTGGTTTTTTTTATAAATTTTTTGGGTCTCTTCATGAAGCTCGTTAAAATGGTTTTAAAAGAAACCCATGAGTATATTCCCATTTGGATTTTGGTGTATATTTTTTTGAGTGTGTGGTGTAAGGTGTCATTGGGGTTTTTTACATAATTGTACATAGTATCATTAAATAATTTTATTGTAATGCTTTGAAACATTGAACATAAAGTCCCATTTGGCTTTTTAAATACCTAAGTGGGTTTAGAGTTGTTTTAAAAGAGCTTGTGAAATAGTTTCATAAATGAATTTTATTATGTAGATATAAAGGCTTTATTGAAAACTACATGTGTTTAATAAAGTGGTTTTGATAACTAAATGATGTGACAGCCCCGCTGGAATTTTTTATGTTTGAAATGGATACATATATATATAAGTATATGGGGCGCTCTTATCTAGGGTAACCCTTTATGGGTGAATTCTTAAGAAGCATCCATGTTTTGGTAGGCACATGCGGCAACGACTTGGTAGGGTGATTCATGTGTGAGAGGGACTCCTACTCACATAGTATGATTATTATAACCACCATGGGTTCCTAGGCGTGTTTTAGTAGAATGAGTGATGGTTGTTTACCATCCTCGATTAGGAAGGTTCGTACCCACTGGTAAGTATAGTGGCCAGATGGGTAGTGCTGCTGATTTCTTTTTCCGCAAGGGATATCAGTTGGTTTTTGACTATGGGGATTCACCATACACCGGTAGGTGGTTCCAAACTGAGTACATCCATGGGTCTTCTAGGGATGTTTAGGATCACCCATGTTTAGATAATTATTTTCATTTCTTGTCTACTTTCAGATATACCTTTTATTGTATTCCCAGCTTGCATGGTTTACCTGTTTTGTTTTAGAACAACCTTGTCTTTGTGTCTTGGTTATGTTTATAAAATGTAAATTGGCTTTGAGAAGGGTATTTAACATATATTGGGTTTACTTTAAATTGAAAAAACATGTTAGTTATTTTTAAAATGTGAGAAACCTACTTTCATACTTGTATTTCAAACTTGTGTTTATGGGCATCTTCGGAAAAGAGAACTTTTGGATTCAGTGGTCTATTCAGAGAATCCCTATTGAGAATCTTTGTTCACACGCGTATTATATTATTCCGGTTGCAGGTTTAGTTTCTCGTACAAGTTCCTGGTTCAGATGCTCAATGTTGGAGCAGACTTGTTTTTATGTTGGATGGTGACTTAAGAGGTCACAATGAGGTATGTGTAGTTTATTTTCATCCTGCTACTAGTTTTCATTTTAACTACCAGTCTTTATTTATTTACGTATCTTTTATTTATCGGCTAATCCATTCCCTCTTCTATGTTTTAATGCCCGTCACTAGTTTCCTGCACCTAGGGATCAAGAATGCCCCTCCAAACATGACACATGCCAGCATGGGTGACTAGTTCAGGATTGACCCAGGTTGGTTCATGACAAAAAGGTATTAGAGGGGCATTATTGATATTTGGGGTGTCTAGTAGAAAGTGATTATTACTATTGGGGATCGGGAGTTTGGTGTGAGGGGAGCATCACAAACTCTTTGTCACACTAATCCTCAAGTCTCCAGGGGTAGTCTGGGATTTGAGCCTTTTGTCTTGGGTTGTTTTGGATTGAGGAATGATAGTGGAGGAAAATTAGGTTATGTTGTGTCCTCACGTGGGGTGGTGACCCACGTGGATTCCAAGTTCCCAGTTCAATGTTCTCTTAGTGTTATTCCATACTTGGGGCATGTCTCACCACCATGTCACCAGGCTAGGCATAGACACCATTTCCTCATTACGAGGGTTTATAGTTTGTTGTGTTTTGTTTTTATTTCAGTTGATGTTAGTGTATATTGAAATTAAAAGTTGAATCTTAAACTAAAAATGGTCTTGTAATGGTAGTGCTTTCGTCAAATTGTTTTAAATGGGTAAATTGGTATTTTAAAAGGGGATGTGTTTTTATTTGGAAGGATTGGTATGTGTTTGGATTTGATAAGGAAAAGAGATGCTTGGACGTTGAAATTATTCATGGAGGGTCACATGTGTGTGTGGTTATGTACGGAGAGTGAATGAGGGAAATTGTCTATGAATGATGTAATTATGATTATATAAACACACTTGTGACGATTCATATGGTTCCATTAGTGATATTTGAAAATTTAAAAGATATGGAATTTATTAGAAAAGTAATTATTGCTTGTGTTTGTATAGGTTTTTCTTAAGGGTTTGTTGCCCTTGGTTTGGGCTGTTACCTTGATTGAGTTTTGTCTTCATGCCTGTTTTGATGGCGTTTTTCATGTTGTTCGGAGTATTCCACTTAGAAAAGTTACTAATGTTACTAGTGATTCATGTCAGGTTTCTAGTTCCTCTCAGGTAATTTTTGTCCTTTGAGGCGTCTGAGGTCTGTTAGAAGTAGTGAGGTGGTTTGATAGAAGAAGAGCATATCTTTGGGTTGTTGGGAACTCCTGAGATTGTTAGAGTCCAAATTATTTCTAGTTTAATGGAGGGTCTAGTTTTGGATTGTAAAGATAGAATTTCTCATCATCATTAGAGATTGGGGTGTAGTTTCTGGGGGTCGGCACTAGCGAAGGTTCCCCATCTTGCAAGGAGGGCATGCCAGAGGAACCTATATCCCAGAAGCTATCTTCGTCTATAAAAACTCCTAGTTTATTGGACCATTCTCTTTCATGCCACTATTGTGGTTAGTTCAAGAATTCTATGCTATGTTGTCACATCCATCATAATTCTTACTACCATGCGACGGTTCGAGCCACAAGGGAGAGTTCTAAAAGGAGAATAGTTTGGGAAGAAGGAGTTGGGGATCAGAGGATGAAAATTACTAACTGTGAGGCTGGAGATACTTCAGCCAACAATCCCCCAACCACAGGTCTTAGGGTGAAGTTTGTGCAAATTCAAGATTTGTCGAGGGTGTGTGGAACCTCAGTCTGGATCATGTTTTCATCATGGGGATGGAAATATCTAAAATTTCCTTATTCTATTCTTGTCACCATCATAAGCCCATCCTTTTTGTGGTGGTGTGATGATCTCATTATACTAGAATCGAAGCTGCCTTATATGCTCTTAGTGTGGTTTCTAAATTATTCAGATTCTTTTAAGGGTATGAGGCTCCTGAATAAATTTACCCATTCTGATTTTGAGTTGGCCTCAACTGTTTTTTTAGGGGTAGTTTTAGATTCGTGAAATTAATTGACAGTTTTTGGGCCCTTTCTTAGTTCGAGAATCTCTCGGGTTTTCTTCCAGTGTGTTTTAGTTTTTTTGGGAGGATTCCTCCATTACAGAGTCTCGATGTATTGGTTGTCCCCGTAATGGTTTCAGATCCTAGTTCTAATAGCGGATTATTTCAATTGTGCTATAGAAGATGGATTGGATCAGTTGGACGTTCCAAAGTGCTTCTTCCCCACTCTCTAGGGTGGTATGTTTGGTTTTTTCTTTTCGTGATAGTGGATCCTTGTGGTGGGGATAACTAATCATTTTCTCCCATTTTTTTGAGTGTGGTTTCATTTGGGTTGGTCAGGTGTGACTTGGGGAATAAACAGTTATCTTGAAACTCCTTGTTTCCTCTGGCTGTGTTTGAGAATGGATAAGTTTTTTGGCTATCTTTGGGCTTGGTGGATTTCTGGGGGTAGAATGTGTCTGTGGTGGGGAGAATTGTCACACCCTGACCTCAAACACCCATTTAGTTTATTTTTTATCGGTCTCATATCGTTTTGAGGAGGTTTAGTTTGGGTCCCAGTTTGATATTTTTGAAGTTTGTTTTATTTTGGTGGGTCTCGGGCCGATGAACGTTCAGCGTACCACTAGTGGTGACAGTACGTTCGGTCATAGGGTATGAAAGGTTGCACGATTGTTCAGATAAATAATAAAAATAGATGAATAAATTAAATTTAATAAAAAATAAAGATAAAAGAAATTTTATAACGATAAAACAAGGTTATTGTTTAAACCATAATAATAATAATTATATTATGTAGATGATAATATTATTATTATTTAATTTGATAATAATAATAATATTATTAAATTATTGTAAATATAATTATTATATAAAACGAAATGAAATAAAGTTATCATTTTAATTATTATTATTTTTTATTTAATATCATTTTGTTGTTGACGTTGTTATTTTTACTATTATTATATATTATTATTATCATTACTACTTTAATATTTTTAGTTTTTTTAGATTTCCCTTTTACTTTTAATTTTTATCTTTTTTTCTTCTCTTTATTTTTTCTTTCCTTCTCTCTCCTTCTCTCCTGTTGGAACCCATGCATGTTGCTTCCGATCCCCTCCCTCCACCCTAGGGCATCCGGATCATTGGCCACCCCCTATCACCGCACTTCCCGCCTCCTCACTCTTGCCTCCACCCCCTCTCTCCAATGACGACCATCCTCCTGCACTAACCGCTCCTGCGGGGTCACCCTCCTCCTGCACCGGCCACCTGTGGCGTCTCCCTCCTCCTGCATCGGTTGCCCGCAACACCACTCTCCTCCCACCAGCAGTTGTGACTACCCTCTTCAGTTTTATCTTCGGCTATGACCTCCCTCACTGGAATTCTACTCCTTCGTTGTATTTTTTTGTTTGTCAATTATTTGGGGTTTTGTCCAAACCCAAATATTGGGGTATAATTTGAGTGTGTTTCTCATTTTTTAGGGGGTGTGAAGGGTCCGTGAAGTTATTTTCTCTCTTCCATTGAAGCACAAATGCATCTACACACCTCTGAGGTATGTGAATTCGTTTATTTCATTACCCTAGAACTATGATAATACTTTCACTCTTTTATTTAGTTTTAAAACTTGATTCTCAGCTTCGTTATGCCATTAATTATCCTACTATATTGTTCTTTAATTTTTTAGAATTTGTTAAGAATATTTTTTGAGTTAGTTCCTGGTTTACACCTACATGAGTCTATGATGATATTCTTGTTTAAGTTTCGAATATTATATTGATAATGTTTAAAATATAATTTACATCCCTATGGTGTACTTTTATATCTTTTTGTGATGTTTTGGCATTGATGTAATTAGTTAAAATTTGTCCTTGGTGTAATTATTTAATTATGTTTATGTCTTTATGCACTTGGGGTGTTGATAAAATGTTATATGATCTTTTAAAGTAAATTTTTGTGATTTCGGTAGTTTTTCCCTTAGTTTTGATTTATAAAAAAAATGATGAAAATGTGATTTGTGTATTACTTGTGAACTTTCTGATTTTTCTTAGGGTTGGTTTTTAAATTTAATCTTCATTTATTCATTTGGATTAAATTTTATTTTAGGGATTTACGGTGTTTTTACGTTCTGGGGATTTATCGTAGGGAGTTGCTGTCGGTTTCGAAGGTGCACACACATATTCCAACGTATGGATTTGTATAGATATTTTTATCTTTTATTTGTGTTTTCCCTCATGGAGCCGGGAACACATACCTTAGTTTATGGATATATATATATATATATGAAAGTGTGTGTGTGCAATTGAGATACTGTTTGAGTTAGAAAGAATGGCATGACCATTGTTTGAGGTAGAAGTTTCCATCCTTTCCCTTATTAGAAGCTTTATAAATGCACTTGAATTATTTTATTTAATTTATATATGTTATTCTTACCTTTATAAGCATGATTTTTTATTCATTACAATATTTTTATAATGGTTAGAATTCTTAAAAACTACTTTGAAATAGTTCCTTGGTTATATAAAGGTGTTTCAATGCCCTTGCTCCTATTTTTAATCTATTTAATACTTTTTTTCTTAATTAAATCTTATATTATGTTTCACACCTCTATTATGTTAATAGTTAACTTATGGTAGTGTTTTCTTGTCAACAGATTTGATTACAAAATGGATTTTTGGATGCTCCTCTATTTATGTACATGTTTATGCCTTGCCATCTTGGTTAGAACTAAATGACTTTATCTTCAAATGGTATGTTGGATTTCTTGAGTGTTGTTTTCATGTAGAAACATTTTATGGAACTCTTTTTTACATCATTGGTTGGTTTTATGGAACTTAGTGTTATTATAGAAATGATTTTTCATGTCTCTTTGGAGGTTCAACACACCATTAGATGTTGGCGCATCCACGGGTGCACTAGGTGTAGATATGGACATTCCCTCAAATGAAGATGGTGTTTTGAATTTGTATTTTTCTAGAATACTCAGATTTCTAAGATATTGTTTCTTTCTAAATGGTATGGGTATCTTCGTGCGGCTCTTTAAAATGTTTTGAAAATAAGTCCATGAATATATTCCCATTTTTCTTTTTTTGTATATTTTGTTTAGTGTGTGGTGTAAGCTGTCGTTTGGTTTTTTTATGAAATTATACAGAGTATAACTATATACTTTTATTTTAATTCTTTGAAACATGGAAGTGGAAGGCCTATTTGTTTTTTTAAATACAAAATTGGTGTTTAGATTTGTTTTAAAAGATCTTGGGAAATATTTTCATAAAGGCATTTGATTATATAATACTAAAGGCTCAATTAACAACTCTAAGTGTTTAATAAAGTGGCTTTGATAACTGAATGATGTGATAACCTGGTTGGCACTTTGTATGTTTTACATTTATGCATATATATATATATATATATATATATATATATATAAGTATATGGGTTTAACTTATCTAGGGTAACCCTTTATGGGTGAATGCATAGGAAGCGTCTATGTTTGGGTAGGCAAGTGCGATGATGACATGGTAGGGTGAGTCATGCGTGTGAGGGTCTCCTACCCACAAAATATGATTATTATAACCACCATGGATTCCCGGGAATCTATTATTTGATCAAGTGGTGCTTTCTTACTAGCCATTATTAGATGGTTTGGTACCCACTGGTTGGTATAGATGCCAATGGGGAGTGCTGCTGATTTATTTTACCACAAGGGAGATCAGTTGTTTATAGACTATGGGGATTCACCATATTCCGGTAGGTGGTTCCGAACTGAGTACATCCAGGGGTCTTCTAGGGATGTTTAGGATCACCCATGGTTACTTAATTTTTTATATTTCTTGTCTAATTTCAACTATACCTGTCAGTGTATTCCCAGTTTGAACGATTTACATGTTTTGTTTTAGCATAGCCTTGGTCTTTCCATCTTGGTTTTGTTTATAAAATGAAAATTGGTTTTGGGAATGGTATGTATAATGTGTTGGGGTTAATTTAAATGGGGGAAAACATGTTACTTATTTTTAAAATGTGAAACACCTACTTTCGTACATGTATTTTAAACTTGTGTTTATGGACTGTATTTGAAAACAAAATTTTTGGATTCAGTGGTTTATTCTTGGAATCCCTACTAAGAAACTTAGTGCTCATGCCTATTATACCATTCTAGCTATAGTTTCAGTTTTTCATAAAAGTTCCTGGTTCAATTGCTCAATGTTGGAGCAGGCTTGGTTCTGAGTTGGGTGGTAACCTAGGATGTAATAAGGAGGTATGTGGAGTTTATTTTCTTCATACTCCTAGTTTTCATTTTCACCGTCATTATTTATTTATTTACCTATATTTTATTTATGGTCCAATTCATTCTATCTTATATTTTTTGATTCCCGAAACCAGTTTCCAGCGCGTGGGGATCCGGAATGCCCCTCAGGACATGCGGCGGGCCAGCTCGGATGACTAGTTTAGGGTCAACCTGAGTAGATTCATGACAATTCCAATGTTCTACAATGGGAAAGTTACCTGTGTAAGGGTAAAAATCCATACCCTTATGTGATAAATACAAGTTGTATAAGGGTAAAACCAGATTAAACCTACACATGGCCCTTTTATGGAAAATATTTTCTAAAACTCTATTTTTCAATTTCATCTACCAGAATGAAAGTGAAACATGTTTTTGATGTTTTTAAAATCCAAAAATCATGGAAATAAATCCATTAACTCATTTAAAGTTTGGGACTCATATTATGTGAGAATTTAAAAACTATATAATTAAGTATCATTTGTAGGATAAATTAAATGATGGATTTAATTTTGTATTTTAATGTTGTTGACATGTACACTGATTTCATTCTCAAAATATCTGATCTTTTCTACTATTTATTATTTGGGTGATGATTTTGAGTTCAAACATCCCTGAAGTTTCCATTTTCATATTGGGTAAAACCTTATATTAATACTATGAGTTTATCATCTTGTTTTCATCTATGGTATAATCTCACACACCCTATTTTATTCTTAGGTGTATCATTTTCAAAAGATTAATTTCATGTAAGATTTGAATAAAATAATTTCATATTATGTTTTTGAAATTATCTTTCTGAATCCTTATGGAAAGATAATATTTTTTTTCTTAAAATGATAACAATAGAAAATTATGGATAAGAATAATAAGAATTATTGTTTTTTATCTTGGATTATTATGGAGATAAGAAATTATTATATTTTTTGGAATAATAATGTTCTCTAAGGAAAAAAGGGTTAACATATTATTTGGATTAAATTGATTATTTGGAAATTATACATGAGAAATAATATATCATCATATATGAAGTTTTATTTATTTTATAAATAAAATAATATAATAAATTCTATGAATCCTTAGCTACTGGTTTGAGATGAAAAATAAATGGACATTGTTTGAGTGATGATTCCTTGAATAACATTTACATTGACATTGGGAACCATGAGGTGTGAACTTACTTACCATGTAGAGGACATGTATATGATCATTTTCATGATATGATGATGTGTGTTTTATGTTATTTAGACCATGTTGAGTTTGTTCACATGTGTTCATGCTTCGGCCTTTGTTCACACTTATGATATGTTTTGTGTGCCTTACTATAAATCCTATATTTCTTTATGTTAAATTTTGTTATATGATATATATATTTTTTATATGCATATACCAAAGTGACACGTGGAACCATCATGGATCAGTATACCTAGAGGGGGAGCGTGTTCATATGTTGCCTCTAACATGATGATAAGGATGAGATAGACAATAGTGAATGATTTCCTTGTGTTTCTTGAACTAGGGGAATAATGGTCATAAGTGATTAGACCCATTATATGATAGTAGGGCATGACGGTTTTTGTGACATGAACTATGTAGCAGCTATGGGGAATAATAATGTATGTGTCTTGACCTGAGAGATAGTGATAGGGTGTTATGGCCTATTGTGGCCTAATATAGAGGCCTAGGGACTCTATCACTATTGATAAGCTTCAAGGATATCTTCTTATTTTTTGATATTTCCATAACCCTTCAAATATATTCTGGAAAGGATTCAAACTCAGTATAACTATGGTTTTTGGAGGTTTGATTAGTGCATGACAGTTAGTATGATTTGTTACTTGTGTGATCATGTAATGACCCCAAATTTTATGAGTAGAATTACCCTTATGAATATAATATTATATAATGCACATGTACCACATGATAAAACCAAATAAATGTTATTATTTTAATTTAGATATTAAATTTAGGGAATAAATATGGCTATAAAAATTTAAAGTATTACAATGGGGAAAAATATAAAATAAGATAATCATAGGGAAATTTGGATCAGTTAGATCCCCCAGAATAATCCCACTCACAAAAAATACCACAGAAATGAAGAAAAATATTATTAATGCAATAAGAATTTTGAAAAGAAAATATGTAACCATTATAGAGAATATAAATGAATTAATAATGAATTAAATATTATGTATTTATAGAAATTTGGGATCCCATATGTCTGTTACAAATATTACTACTGGAATAGTAATCTGACCATTGGAATCCTAACCTCACCATAGGAATTGTAATCTGATGATTTAGAATAGTAACATAACTATTAAAATAATATCCTCCTCTATGTAAGTGTAAAATAATATTTATTTATCTTATTAAATTAAAATATGATATATTAATATAATGTTACAAGTAAATTTATGTTTTAAAAATGATAATTAAGTGATTTTATATTTGTGTAACAAAACTGTTTTAATAGAAATTATATAACAAATATAATGGCTTAAAAGAAATTATATTTTCCTAAAATTTATATATAAACTAATATTAATTTTTATTATATTGATAATACTATTTTAAGAGACCTTAAATAATTTTTAAAAGTGTCAAAAAATTGATCATAATATTAAAATTGGTATTTTTCAAATAAGTGATTATTTTATTTAAAAAATAAATTTCTTATATTTAGAGTTTTTTAAAATGGATTAATGTTATTGAATGTACACATCGAGAAATGGTTAGGATTAATTTTTTTTATTTTTCTAAGATATTTGAATTTTTAGTGAATAGTGAAATACATAAAAATACTTTATTTAACATTATATGATAAATAAATGAGTTTTTGATTCATGGATGATGTAGGAACCGATTATTTTTAACTCAAATTCCATATTAAATTTATATAGTAAAAATATTTAAAACTATTGGTAATCATGAGCCAAAATTATAAACTAATGAATATATTTATTAAAAAACACCCATCTCCTCCACTTATAAATATCACCCCTAAAAAATCCTTCTCCTAACACGTTATAACCCTTGGATACTATAATATTTATTCCCAATTCCATTCCCAATCCGCTACCCCAAGTATTATTTATGGTATCATAAAAATACCAAGAGAAGGTGGCTTAATTGGAATCTCAATATGAGATATCCAATGGAGAATGTAATACAGTAACCTGAGTCTCTTATTTTTTTCTTCCTTATCAACCGCCAAAAAATTTACATTAAACATGGACTAATAACTCAAGTACCATATCAATTTTTAATGTTACTATGTTAATGAAATATTTATCATATCTCATCTTTGCTTCTCCTCTTATTCTCAAAATTAAAACATCGTCCACATTATATGGGTTCACCACCTTTATGGATGATGAGTTTTCATTTACAAATATCTCATTCATGAATGGTTTATATTCACATATAATTATTAAAAATGGCCAAAAAATAAATATTATATATTATTTCACTTTTTGTAACAATTAATTGGCCGTAATATTAAATAAAACGAAAGTAGTTCATAAAGGATGGAAAACCACAAAAATAAGCTAACTATATAACAGTAACATCTTAAAAAATGAATCATCCATATTTTAGAACACATATTGGTACATGGGACTATATCAATTTTTGTAAGGATATAAATACCATTTCACTGCAATTTTGGAGTTGTAGTTCAATTTTACAAGAACTTCAATAATTATTCGCACGTGATGTGACCATAGAACCTTGAAACAGACTCCATTGTGATAATAAAATTAAACCTAAATATCATTGATATGGTTATAAATAAAAATAATAAAAATATATTAAATAATGTATATATAGAAAATTTTAAAAATTAATAAATTAATTAATGTAATTTTTTTTCCAGGATGTTAACTGTTAGTGTTGAGCGATTCTAGAACATAAGGAAAGCGATCTCTTTGAACCACCATTTTTCCTTAGGTTATGAACATTCTCTCTCTAACTCACTTTGTATCTCTAATTTATGTTATGAAATGACTCTAAATTCTATATATATTTCTCCTACATATATAACTATATTATTCTATCTTCCTTTTATGGTGTAATACATGACTTGATTTCATTTCTCAAATTCCTTATGATTGATTCTCTTTTGTTGAATAGATAAGCATGTACATGTTTTGATGAGTGCACCTAGATAGATCTTCAATGCATTAGGTAATGTTTTGGTATCATGAGAAGATATTTATGGGATTATATATTGTCTTAACAGTTATCCTTAACCTATACCTATGTCATGTTATATACTGCTACCATATTACTATGTTTCTAGGATCTTATGATTTCATGTTCTTCATTTTATGCTTCCATATGATTATTTATGAGTCTTATTTTATTTTATCATGTTTTACCATCTAAATCATATGTTATTCTTCATTACCATTATTATTCCCTTACTAGAATTTATAGATCACACATTCCTTTAATGTTTTCCCCTTGTTATCATATGTTTTTTATGATCTAAAAAGATTAAGGAGCTCATTATAGAGATTAAAATAAAGTTTTTTTTTTAATTTTAGTTTCATGTTTTTTGCATACCTTTTCTTCTAATGACACTAGGTCTATCTATCCTTTGATTGTATTTACCAGAATATTTGTGCTAAAAATATAATAATATGTGTAAAAGGTTTGGGTCCCAATAGTTGGTATCAGAGGAATTTCTAGTTATTTTTTGGAATTTGAACTATAATAATTTTTTAATCACCCAAAGGATAAGTCGAAGTATATGTTAATATCATAGAATTTTTTTGAAGTATAGAGTGAGTGGTTTACAAGAAATTAATTACCATTTTGGATACTCTATGTGGACGTGGATCTTGAATAGTTGTACATATGGGGTAATGATCCCCAAAATGGCACGTTGGGTATCAAATCAATTTTCACCTTGTATATGAAAAAGAGACCTCACTGCACACCTAGTTTGAATCTTATAGGGGACATTCTTTTGAAAAATAAAAAGGCTCTTTATGAACCATTATTATGGACTTGAATGTATTTGTTAATTTAGAAAACCTAATAGAAAAATTACAATGGATAACCTAGATTGATATCATAGAGACCCATATGTTAGGATTTACATGTCATTTATAATTTATTACTTTTTGGTTCATGGTTTCCCTTTTATGTGTTTATTAGTTATATTAATATCATCTCAAATTATTTCATTTGTTTTAGTCAATGAAGGGAAATTGAAGAAACTATTCTAATAACCGATATGATGGGAAATGTGATGATTTTCGTAATGATATGCCTAAGCTTATGTGAGTGGGAGTTAGGAACATCATATAAGTGCTGAATCAACTAACACATGTTATAAATAATAACATGAATCATGTGTAATTCCCTTCTCCTAATAATGTGAAAGTTTCGATCAGGAAATTTATATTAAAAATGACACTTAAATTTAGGGGATATTTTGATACCCTCATCACTGAATAATTGATTAACTCCATAGAGAAGATATTATCTTTCCATAAAATCATTTGATAATATAAATATATGGGGGATATCTATCTTATTAAAGGGGAATTTTATCAATGGTGGACACTAATCAAGAATATGATATCGAAAGAGGAATTGATTCAAAGGATTGTGAAGGACTCAGTAATATATTTTTTTAACAAATATTTTCCATTAACTCTCCATATTATAATATAGAGGGAGTTCCTCAGACTAATGATAATGGAAGGTGAGTATATCAGGACATTTCATGAAAACTTCACAGGGCTTGCACAATAGGTTTTCAGCTTCTTCATAAAAACTAAAAATAATGTGGAAATATTCTTTAGTGAATTACAACTGAGTCTATGAAAATATTTGTCTATTTGGGAATTTTATAGCTATGAATATATTTTTCGTTGTGACCTTATGGTTGATATGGTAATTATGGAATCTTAGTGTTATTATTTTTCTTGAGATAAAGATCATAAAATGATGTTTTATTCATGAGGATCAATGAAAAATCCCATGGAGAAATAAAAAATAAACTACATTCATGTCAAAAGTGTGTGACTAAGATTTCTGAAAACTGTATTAGGGGAACTGAGAGTTTCTTGAAATGTGGAAAAGAGGGGTATATGGCTAATCACTAACAAAGAGAGATGTGGAAACCCATTAATTTCATGGAAGAAATTAATGTTTAGATAAACACTCAACCAATGGTACAATGTTTAAACTAAAAATCACATGATCATCATGAAAACCAATTTTATAAGCTAAGGGTTATTAGAGAAAATAAAATATAACAACCATTGAGGAATAGAGAGGAAGTAATAGAATATATTATCAATACTGATGAGGTGGATCATGGAAATGATGTGGTAATGGGTACGTTGTTTATTCATTCAATAATTGAGAACATTCTTTTTAATTATTGTTCTATGAAATATTTCATATCTTGAATGTTTCGTAGAACTATTCAAACACCACCTAAAAACAAGGGGGTTGAGTTATCTATGAGAACAATAAATGAAGAAATTAATGTATCTCAAGTATATAACTACTTCCCAATCAATTTTTGTGGAATAAAACTCCCAAAATAAACATTAATTCTTTATTTAGAGGAATTTAATTATCTATTGGGAATGGATTGGATGTAATTATATAAGGACAACATCAACTGTTGAGATAGTGAGATCACTCTTCACATCCTAAGTTATTCTCCGATTCATTAAAAGTGTGAGGAGGATGAATCTACTTTGGAATCATTATCTTATGTGTTGATATTATTACCTTGTGAGAAAGAATATATTTCTAAAATGATTGAGAAAAAGGATGGAATTTTTTGGTCCAAGATAATGATGTCGGTGATGAAGGTTTCAAGAGTTGTATTTTGTTGTCAAGGTATGTTTTGAAAAGAGGAAATCACTTCAGTTTGTTTTGTGGAAACATTTTTTTGGTTTTGTTTTGAAAAGGATCAGACCCATGTTAATTGTGATGATTCTTTTCTAGGTTTAATTTCAAATAAATAATGAGTTGATGGGAGAACTCCATAAATAAATTTTATTTTATTTCAAAAAGGGAAACATGATTAGTAAAACTCAAGTTGGCCTAATGAAATGGAGGCCGAGAGAATCACTGATAACATGGGCCACCGTACAAGGGGGAAGGGATCCAAGGGAGCAAAACTCCACAAAGGGGCACTCCGGGGAGGAAAAGGGTGTCAAGAAGTCAGCCACTCGGTTACCCTCATGCCATGTAGGGAGAACCTCCATGTCGCCGGAGAGGAGAGCCATGCACTTACGAGTTAGAAAATTGATATGCCAGGGGGAGGAGGAGGTGCCTGTGAGAGAGCTCCAAACAATACTGGAGTCCGTTTCATCAGAGGACAGGGGAAGGTTTCTGGATCTATTGAGAGAGAGGCTGCTGATCAGGGCCGATGCCTCTACCTTAAGGGAGTTCCTTGGTCCAAAGAAGGCGAAAATAACCGAGCCCACTGCATCTTGTACTACATTGCCTCCGCGCATGGTGTCAGAGACAAAGGCTCCATCAACATTGAGTTTCAGGCCTCAAATGGGGGGCATCTAGTGGACCCATCATCCCCGCTTCCTGGGGCTGTTACGGTCTATAGAAGTAGTCCTGGAGGAGAAGCTGCAGAGAGAAGGCGCTGCATCATGATGGGGGAGGAGTCCAATCACCTCTGAGGTGAGGCACTTGGATCTGACCAGTAATGCTAGAGAAGAGCATCGAGTCCCATGGCGTGCCTCGTCACGCGCCTGCCAAATGCACCAGTAGCCCGCCTGCAGAAGGGTTGCCCTGTCCACAACCTCGTGGCTATTATCCAGGCAGTCGATAAACTAGCTCACGAAGAAAGCCTCTGGGGAAGCCAGGGAGCTAGGGGAAGAGGGAACTCCCCAAGCTCGCTACAGATCCGCACGACCAACTCACTTTGGAAGAAGAGGTGAAATGTGGATTCCACGGAGGGAATCAAACATCAAGCACATTTGGAGGAAAACTGGACCCCCTTCCTTTTAATCGTCAGGTCTAAAGAGAGAGCCTGATTTATGATTCTCCAAAGCAGGAAAGAGAATTTAATTGGGGTGTCTTTGCACCATAGACACCTCCCCCAATGGTCACTCACAGACTAGGAAGACGTACAATGGCGACACGCTTTATCCGAGAAATTTATTATGGGGGAACCAGTGAAGATGCATCTATCCAGGGAGACATCCAAGAAAATTCTGTCAAAGAAGGACTTTTGATAGGGATATAGAACCGTCTGGATGAAGGAAGGTTGAGCACTAGCTTCCAAGAAGGAAATGTTTAGATCAGGGCATCCATGGATGTCTAGCAGGCCGCCCCCCCAATTTCACTTCCAGAAGTTGAGATTCCCCTGACCTAGGACCAACTAAGAGTGACACAAAAACACGGGTAAGTGAGTCCGAAGAGATATCTAGAGGCTTGAAGGGGATTTACCATTCTCGTGGAGGTCATAGTCATACTTCCGTAGAATCAGTTGGCTTCACAAAGATCTTCCCTCAATAACCTCCCATGCGATCCTGCCCTGGAGGAAATACATGGCATGAACCACGTCCCTGACCCCAATTCCTCCCAACCCCACTAACCTGGAAAGCTTATTCCATGAGGACCACCGACATCTCCCCTCCCCTTGGCTATCCCAAATAAATCCATTCATGATCTTCTCAATCTGGGTAATGATAGACTTAGGGGCCTTGAGGGTGGAGAGAACGTCCATAGGGATCGAAGAAAGGATACAATTGACGAGGGTGATCCTTCCTCCAAAGGACAAGAACCTGTTCTTCTAGTTGAGAATGCGGTTGGTAATTCTTCCGACTAAACCCTCAAAAAACCGAGCCCGAATCCTGCTTGGGGAAATGGGAGCTCCGAGGTAGAGCATAGGGATGTTTTTACTCCGAATACCTAGGGTGGAGGCAATGTTGTCCTTTCTCCTGGCCGAGAAAGAATAGGGAATGTAAACCCCTCTTTTATCCTTGTTTATCATTTGACCACTCCATAAATCATATTCGTCCATGATTCTGATAAATCCCTTGATGGAGGCGCTGCCCCCATTGATGAAGAAGACCATGTCATCCTCAAAGAGAAGGTGAGACACTCCTGGGACAAGGGACCCACTGTGATAAGGAAGAATATGACTACTTTGGATAGAGGAGGCCACAGACTTGCTCAGGACTTCCTGCACCAGAATGAAGATGCTTGGAGAAAGAGGGTTGCCTTAACTTAGTCCTCTAACTGTCTTCATGAAGCCACATTTCTTCACCATAAAGACCAGGTTGAGTCGCGGCGAGCTATAGCAGCAGAACAGGAGGTCAATAACCCATTTAGAAAACCCCATTCTTTTCATGGAAAGGATGATGAACCCCCACTCCTATCTTTCATAGGCCTTTTCCATATCAACCTTGATCACGATGTTGGACCCTCGGACCTTCCTGTTGATCTCCCCAATAATATTCTATGCAATAGCCATTGCCCCCTGAATGGACCTCCCCTGTATGAAGGCATGTTGTTCCTTTGCAACCCAGCTAGGGATAAACTGGGAAAGTCTTCTGTTGATGAGGTTCTCCATCACATTGTATGTGAAGTTTCACATGCTGATCGGCTGATATTGTGCTATGTTAGTGGGGTCACTAACCTTGGGAATAAGAACCAGGGTAGTAGAAATGATAGCCCATGGTATCCCACCTCCATAGAAGAAGTCCCGAATGGCACTGACAAGATCTTCCTTTATGATACCCCAAGCACTAACAAAGAAGGAGCCCGAAAACCCATCAGGTCCAGGGGAACTCTACTGATTAAGAGAGGTAACTGAGTCCCAGACCTCCTTCTCCTCCGGAGATTGTCCGATGGCATCATTGGTGTGAGAACAGACCACCCTTGGGATTGAGAAGAAGAGATCGGTCTGATCCAGGGGATACCCATTCTGCGATTGGGGATTATTATTACACAGGAAGGAGGTAAAATAAGATCCAACCATGCCGCTGATGTTGTCCAAGTCGCTAGTAAAGGACCCATCATCACTCTAGATTTTCAGAGTCTTTTGCCACTGATTCTCCCTAATGCAAGTGTGGAAATAAGCTGAGTTGCGGTCACCTTCCTTGAGCCAGGTGGTCCAGGAGTGCTCATGAAGGCATCATTACTGCTCCAGCAAAGCCTCACTAAATTGTTGCTTCTTGGGACTTAGAGAGGCAAAAATTCCCTCATCTCAGAGGACTTCTAGGCTTGCCTCATCCCTCTCGATCTCAGTCTTCATGGCCTCCAGAATGGGTTGCACACCAGGGAGGGAGTCCGACTAGCCTCTGAGAGCAGACTTTAGGAGCCGAATCTTTTTATAGAGGCGGGTGCAGGCCCCCCCCTCACAGGGTTCCACCCAGGAGGAATGGAACATCTCACGAAAGTTGGGGAGAGCTATCCATCTTTTTCTGAAAAAGAATCCTCGCCCCCGGGGAGAAGTTGACCTGAGGTGGAAAAGAAGGGGGGAATGATCTAACATGGCGCAGGTCAAGTGGATGACCTCCGAGTTGGGGAAGTCAGAAATAGTACGAAGGTTCCCAAAGCAGCGTTCTAATATGCACCATGTTCTATGGACTCCCCTCTGATTGTTGCACCACATGAATCTGTCACCAGAAAAACCCAAATCAAGGAAGGTGACTCGGATGATCGTAACCAGAGTGATCATAACTAGAATGATCATAACTAGATATGATCGCATTTTGGATAATAGTATCCAGAACATTTGTATTTCGAAAATATCATGTTCGGGTTGTGATGAAAATAAAGAACCAGGAATGAATGGAAAGATACAATACTTTCCAATTGAGTTCAAACAATGCTAATGGTGATCCTCAATGATTTCAAAGTCATGATGGGGGTCATGATACAAGCACATGTTGGTGAATGAGCCTTAGCCCGGTTGGTAAGGACTCCGTAAGTGCATCCAAGCAACCAGGGTTCAAATCCAGGAAGAGGCAAAATTTCCGAGGTACTATAGCAGCACTATAGCAACACTATAGCAAGCACTATAGCGGGAACTGTGCAGTACTGTAGCAGGTACTGTTTGGCACTATAGTAGCTGGGAATATGCCCCCTTTTGGGCCTTTGGGCCACCGATTTGGTCCCTCAGTCCTGTAAGGCCTTGAGGCCACCCAGGACTTCGGGTCAGTAAGGCCTTTGGGCCACCTCAAGGCCTTCGGGCCACCTTAAGTGCAGATACAAACCAGAAAACCTTCAAGGAAAGAGCTCTACAAGGAGGATGAGCAAGGAGATTTCACCACAGCAGAAGCTAAATGGATTGCAAGAATATGAGGGTATGGCACCTGCCATTGGGAAAATCTTGTTCATGCACGAGAAT
Organism: Viscum album; assembly: GCA_963277665.1. NCBI lineage: Eukaryota > Viridiplantae > Streptophyta > Magnoliopsida > Santalales > Viscaceae > Viscum > Viscum album. Next base: position 1,290,444,583 of record OY728132.1, on the reverse strand, counting down.
GCCTAGACGAACAGCCATGCGAAGGTGGAGAGATGATTTCACGATGAAGATGCTGGAGATGAGTAGTTCCAAGTAGTTAGTCTGGGTTTTATGTAATGTTTGAAGCCTATGAGCAATTAATTCCTCTAAGGCCTACGTTCCATGTAATACTTACACCTACGGGCCTTGTAAGGGTTCCACCTCACCCCTTAAAAGATGGATTATCAAAATCAATAAAAAATGAAGGCCTTTGGGCCATTGGAGGAAGTGTGTTTTATTATGTTGGTAAAGTGAAAATAAAATAGAAGGATACTGATTTTTGAATTTTCAAATGGGGATACTTTAATTTCAGATAATGATTGCATCTCAAGTGGAGAAGTGTATCTCTTCAAACACATTAAATTGGTATGATATCAAATATTGTTTTGAAGAAACCAGCATGAGAAAATTGGATTCATACCCATGTATTTCTCATCAATAGTAATATTATTGAAATTTGAAATTTGAATCTTTAAAATAAGAGATAAATATTGTAGAATAATTGAGAAGAATCGAGAAGTGTGGATGAAGTCATAATTTCTCTGCAATTTCAAGATAAATTCAGATTTGGGTGAATTTATGTGAGAGGGATAGTGTTTTGGGATTCCCACTTAATCATGTTTTGGGTCAACTATAGAAGGCATGAAGTACATTTTACTTGTGTGAATTGTAGAAGAGAGAAAAGATCCATGTTTTTAGATAGAAGAAGAGATCAATTCTGTTAAAATTGACAATTTTTTTGGGTGGTGTTGATTCATTCGCATTCTATCCGGCTCAACAATTGTATTCGGTAATTGTATTTGTACCGACTCTACTCTACGTTTTTCTATTAGAAAATTAGAATGAGAGCTTTGTTTTGAAATAATCATACTGGGAGATTTGTTTTGAAAGAATCAGATTAAGATATTTGTTTTGAAAGAATCATAATGTGATCTTTATATTGAAAGAATCAGACTGAGATATTTGTATTGAAAGAATTTTATTAGGATATTTGTTTTGAAAGAATCTTAATCAGAGGAATTAGGCTTAGTGTTCCATAACAAATTCCAGGTAGTTTTTAATTTTCTTCTGGGTATGGAATTGATGAATTTTATTAAAAGATGAATACATTTTTTAATTAAAAAAAAGCATAGGTAACATGAGTTATTACAAAACAATTGTATTATCCTATTTTACTAAGAGGGTGTACACACACTAGTAGGATAGTTTCACTGTGATACATGATTAAAAGGGTACATCTTACTCGTTGTAATCCAAGGATTTTTTTCTTAGTGGATTTTATGGTATTGGATCATTTCCAAACCATACAAAGGATGTAGTTATTCTTATTGAATTGTAAACATTGTAAATATTTGTGTTCATTTATATGTTTATTGATTTTTTTCTTAGTAGGGAATTGAAATCATTAATAGGAGGTGAGGGTTGTTTCAATTTAAAAGAAACGTAAAAGAAAAAAAGAATCAATTATTCACCCATCCCACTCTCAGTGATACAATTCTATGACTGGGCACTTTCAATTGGTATCAAAGAGAGGTTACCTTCTTTATTATTTTCTGCTGGAGAACACAAACGGTTTGAACAATAAAGGAATTCCGATATTTGATGGAAATAACTATATTATTTGGAAATATAGAACGTGGCAATATCTTATGTCTATCAGTTATGATGTTTTTGAAGCTGCAATAGTTGGGTTTCCTCCCATTGATGATAGTGATCCACTTACACCTGTTGAAAAAAATGTTCTTGAGAATTATGTAATGGCCAAGATTTATATATTACCATAGCATTATGAAAGTGAATTCTTGAGAGTGAATGGGGTTTCCACAGTTAAAGGTATATGGGATAAGTTGAAAAACATATACTAAGGCAATACAAAAGTGAAGAAGGCAAAGTAAAAAATAAGTAGATTAAGGTATAAAGATTTAAAGATGGATGAGCATGAATCTGTTAGGGAATTATTTACAAGGGTGAATTACATTGTGTGTAATATCAGATTTCTCGGTGAAAATATCAAAGGCTCTATAATTGTTGAAAGTCTCATGAGAATATTACCTGAGAAATTCGATGAAAAAGTTTCTTCATTAGAAGACAAAGATCCTAAAACATTATCTCTTGATGATTTACATATCACTTTTATTACCTATCAAATTTGAAGACAAAATTCTATCAATAAAAAAACAATGGTTGATAGAGAATTGTATTTCAAGGCTATGAAGAAAAAAAATTCAAAGAAGATTGTTATTGAAGATGAAGCTAGGGATTCTGACTTTTAAAATGAGGTATGTAAAAATCTCAATGAAATCCTATATATGTTTTATAACAATGTGAAAATAGGTACAATGAAATTCAATGGGAAACTTCCCTTAAAATGTTTTGAATTTTGAGGTTTTGGTCAATTTCCGGCTAATTGTCCTTCAAGAAAGAAAGAAGATGATAGTGTTATTGAAGAAAGAAATATAAGAATATCGTGAAAGAAAAAGGGAAAAAATGTAAAAGAAAAGAAATTATTCGAATCAAAAAGAAGAATTTTATTGTCTAAAGATGAAGAAGATGAAGAGAGTGATGGTGAATCTGAAAAATCCATTAAGTATGGTAATGAAAATACTTTCATTTCAATAGTTAATTATGAAGAATTCAGAAGAAGTAGTTCTGAAGAAGAAGGAACTAAGCTTTAAATGCATCTCAAAGAAGGGTTGAAAGAATGTCTGAGAAAGAACAGAAGGCTTGAAAAGAAAAAAATGAAGTTGAAAGCTCAAGAAAACAAGAATGTTTTTCTATTGAGAAAGAAAATATGATTAAAAAGAATGACGATTTGAAGAAATCTATTGAAGAAGAAATGAATCAAAATGAGCATTTATAAGTGAAGTTGAAAGTAAAAGAAGATTTGGAACTTGTTCAATAAAAGATCTCTGAAGCTGAAAATAAAAGAATACATTTCCAAAAATTTATCACTGATGTTTTTGATTGTTCTCGTAATGATAAACTTGAGAAGGTTCAACAAAATATACCTTCAAAGGGTGATAAGAAAAATGCAATTGTTTTTTAAATGAAGAAATATGAGAATGTTATGTATGTGGAAAAGGCTAATAAGGTTGGTAATGTATTGAATCATTTTGAATCTGGAAATGTTTCCAATAATTTTGGTTATGATAATTCAAAAAAGAAAGGAAGAAATTTGATTGATAATAGAAAGGTTGGTGAATTGGAAAAGAAATAAAAGAAGGTGACTAAGAAACACATTCATAATTCTGATTAGTATGGAGTTTTTAGAGAAAAATAATCTTTCTATGGTTATTGGTAGTATTTTGGGGGATTTGGGAACATAACAAGTATGTGTTTGTTCAATCAACAACATTACTATTATCCCACAGGTTATCAAAGGAATAGATTAAGGGGGATTCAATCTGCACAAAGAATGAAAAATGAGAAGGTTGTATTGAAGAAATCTGAAAAGAATGAAGTGAAGATTGAAAATAAGTTCCAACCCTTGGAAAATATTTGTGAAAAATGTGAACAACATGTAAACCTTGAAAAAGGATATCTTGTTTTGTTATCGACTCAGCAAAAGATTCTCAATTATCAAAAGCTGAAGGTAAAGAATGAAATGAATGTAGAAAAGGTGCTAGTTGTTGAAACTGCATTAAAATCCATAAAAGGAGAACGAACATAGATACTTGATAGTGGGTGTTATTCTCACATAACAGAATACATGAATTTTTTGAAGGATGTGAATGATTTTAAAGAAGGCACAATGACATTTGTCACTGAAGAACCATTGAAAATCAAAGGTATTGGGTTAGCCATCATTGGAAAAGAAAAGTTGAAATTTAAGAAAACGTTGTTTGTTGATGGGATTAAACACAATATACTAAGAGTTTCACAATTGTGTGATGAGGTTAACTAGGTTATCTTCTAGGAAGATGGATTTTTTGTAAAGAGTGAATAATATGGAAAGATTGTTACAAGAGGCCAGTGTAATAAAGGAAACTTGTTCGAGGTTGGTGATTCACAAAAAACTTATTACATGACTGTGGTGGAAGAGAATCATTTTGGCATAAAAGTATTGGACACATGTTTCAGAGAAACATGAGAAAGTTATTCAAAAGATACAACGTATGAGATATTACTATTTTCCCAATATGTAGATATTTGTGTTTCACTGTTTTCCCGAAAGGAAATATTACAAATGTTGTTCATAAGAAAGTTGATATTTTTTCAAACCAATCCATAGAGTTGATTCATTCTGATATGTGTGGTCCAATGAGAAAATAATAAACACATGGAGATAAGTACATCATTACTATCATTGATTATTTTACTTTCAGTACTTGTGTTATGTACATGAAACACAAATCATATGTTTTGAAAATGTTTAAAAGTTTTAGAAGAAAAGCTAAGAAAGAATGTGAGTATTCTATGAAAAAGTTGAGAACTAATAGTGGGGGTGAATATAGAAGTGAAGTGTTTGAAAACTATATTGATAAGCATGTATTTTTTAATGTGTATATATCTCCACACACTTCCCAATAAAATGGGGTTTCTAAAAGAAATAATAAAATCCTAGTAGAAATGGGAAGAACCATGTTACATGAGTATGTCCTTTCTCATTACTTTTGGAGGCATACCATGAGTACTGCTGTTTATATTCATAACTATTGTTTCTATAGGGATCAATCTGGTATGACTCCCTATGAATTTGGTATGAAAAAAATCCAAGTTTTAAGCACTTTAGAGTTTTTGGGAGTCCTTGTATTATAAATAAGAAAGGTGAAAACTAAGGTAAGTTTGAGCCTAAAGGTAAGGATAAAATATTTCTTGGCAATTCTCCAGAAGGAAGAGGGTATAGATGCTTAAAAAAAGAAACAAAAATAATTTTCCATTAAGTTGATATGAAAGTGATTGAAGTCCTTTATAAAGAGAAACATGTTAAGGTGGACAATGAAGTTAAGAAACTTGAAAAAGATAATTTTGATAAGGATAAAAACAATTGTAATTCTAATAAAGGTGAAGAATTGGAATCATCTATTTACAATGATGAAAAAGAAAATAAAAAATTTTATCCATGGATGGGGAAACATGTGGAAGCTCAAAATATAATTGGTGATCAATATTAGAAAGTTTAGATGAGAAGAAAAACCAATTCCATCACCCAAACTTCTTTGTATTCAAATGTGAAATCGAATGATGTGAAAGAAGATTTTGAGCTTCCATAATGGGTTCAATCCACTAATAAAGAATTGGATCAGATTAAAATGAAAAATACATGGGAACTCATACCCAAGCCTAAAAACAAAAACATCATTGGCACAAAATGGGTTTTCCGGAATAAGCTGAATGAAAATGGTGAAGTTATAAGAAACAAAGAAAGATTTTTTTTCAAAGGTTATTCATAGATTAAGGGTATTGATTTTGATGAAACCTTTTCTCTAGTGGCAAGGCTTGAAATAGTCATAATCTTCTTTTCTATTACTGCAAAATTTGGCTATAAGATCTTTCAAATGGATGTTAAATTTTCATTCCTAAATGGTGATCTGGAAGAAGAGGTTTATATTTATCAACCTTGTGAACTTTTTAATGAAAAAGATGCATGTTATGTGTAAAGATTGAAAAATGAATTTTATGGCCTAAAACAAGCTTCAAGGGTATGATATTCCAAAGTGGATACACTCTTAAGAAAGATGAATTTTAAAAAAGGAAGAGTAGATAACAATATTTACATCCGAGAAAGTCAAGTGTATTCACTCATTTTATTTGTTTATGTTGATGATGTTATCTTTTATGGAAATGATGAAGGGATTTGTGAGATTTTTTTTGAAGAAATGAAGAATATATTTGAAATTTCCATGCTAGGAGAAATGAAATTCTTTCTTGGGATACAAATCCAGCAAAAGAAATAATACATTTTTATCTCCCAAGAAGAGTATGAAAAGTAACATCTCAATAGGTTTGGTATGGAAAGTTAAAAACTTGTTTCCACACCAATTTAAATGGGAAAAAATCTGAGTAAAGATAAAGATGGAAACAAGTGGATTATAAAGAGTATCAAAAGCTAATTATAAGTCTATTGTATTTCAATTCCACAAGACCCAACATTGTTTATGTTGTTACCTTATGTGAAATATTTCAGAGTACTCCAAGAGAATCACATATTTTTGCTGAAAAAGAATTCTCAGATATACCAGAGGCATAATATAATTAGGAATTAGGTATTTCATCTCAAATAATATGGATTTATTTGGGTATTATAATCCAGATTGGGTAGGAAATATGGATGATAGAAGATCCACATCTGGAGGTGTATTTTTTTGGGAAAGAATTGTGTTAGTTTGCATTTGAAGAAACAATAATCAGTAACTCTCAGTACGGATGAATATGAGTATGTTTATACTACTCAATACACCACTCAACTTATGTGGATAAAAACACAATTGGAAGATCTACTTGTTGAAGGGAAGTTACCCTTGATCTTGGGCTGTGACAATCAATGTACAGTCAATCTCACCAAGAATCCAGTGCAACATTCTCATTCAAAACATATTGATATCAAATATCATTTCATCAAAGAGCATGTGGAGAATAATTAATTGAATCTGGAGTATATTACAACATTGAAACAAGTTACTAATATCTTCACAAAACCATCATCAAAGGAATAATGATAAAAAATGAGGTTGAACATGGGTGTCCAACCTCTTTCTATTCAAGGTTGAGGTATGTGTATCTGTCCCCTCTCTCATATTACATTGGATTGTTTTTTCAAGGGGGAGAATTATATTGTTTCAAAAATATATTTCACAAAAGTGATAGTTGTGGGTAAGATGTGAATTTACCACTATTTAGTGTATGGACTATTCTAACTGTTTGTTGGAGTGGTTGTAGGAAAATAAATTGAATTGTTTCTAGGAAGAATGAATAAATGAAAGAGGTGATCATGATAACTATTTTGGATAGAATGCTTTTCTATTAATTATTCTTGTTTCCAACAATGATTTAGCTCACGTAGGCTAATAATTTTTGGTATATAATCCATTTTGGGAGTTTACAATGTTCATTGATTTATGAAACTTGGTTGAAAACAAAATATAAAGGGGGAGATTTTTAGGACCTATCTAATGATGAAGGTGATTGAGGTTTCAAGAGTTGACTTTTATTGTCAAGGTATGTTTTGGAGAAAGCAAATCACTTCAGTTTGTTTTTTGGAAACAATTGTTTTGGGTTTTTTTAAATAATCAAAGCCATGTTAATTGTGATGATGCATTGCTAGATTTTATTTCATACAAATATTGGGTTAATGTGATAACATGTGATGCAATCTTGATAGAAGGGAGAGTGAAAGAGATGCTTCCAATCAGAAAGGAATTGTATTCAGATTGTTTTTCAAAATAGTCATAAAATAATTGTATTCAGATTGTTTTTCAAAACAATCAGAAAAGTATTGTATTCAAATTGTTTTTCAAAAAATTCTATAAAAATCGTATCCAGATTTTATCGATTGTATTTCAAAAGAATTGGATTCTGGGTGAAAGTAAAAGAAGTTTTACTAATGGAAAGGTGGTGCCGATGAATGTGATGTCGATGGGAAAGGTGATGTCGATGGAAAGTGGTGCCGATCGAAGTGGTGACTATGATATATGAGACACCGATTGTTTTGAAAAAAAATAATTTTTTGGGTAGAAGAAATGGAACAAGATGATGTCGATTGAGAATAAATAATATTCATATTTTTTTGTATCATATCTGGGCAGATCATCCATATCAGATCGTATTGAATCATATCCAAGAAGATCTTTTTCTTTAGATTGTATTTGATCATGTCCAACAATCCTAACTAGTATAATCATATCAAGAATCATCCTAACCAAAATGATCATATCTATAATGATTGTATCCAACATGATCGTAATCAGAATGATCATATCCAAGATGATTGTATCCAGCATGATCATAACTAGAATTATCATATCCATGATGATCATAACTAGAGTGATCATAACCAGAATGATTGTAACCAGATATTATCATATTAATGACAATAGTATCCAGACTATTTGTTTTTAGAAAAGATCATGCCTGGTTGAGATGAATGAAAGAAATAAAATTGAATGGAAAGTCACAGTACATTCCAATTGAATTTAGACAATGCTAAATATGATTCTCAATGATTTAAATGTCATGAAGGTAGTCATGATAGAAGCACATGTTGGTGAATGAAGTGTGTTTTATCATGTGGGCAAAGAGAAAAGAAAAGATAAGGAGACTGATGAATGATTTGTAAAAGGGGTAGCCTTTCATTTAAGAGAATGATTTTATCTCAAGTGGATAAGGGAATTTCTTCAAACACATTCAATTAGTATTATATCAAGCATTTGTTTGAAGAAATAATCATGAGAAAATCGGATTCAGACCCACGTATTTCTAATCAATTGTAATTGTATTGACATTTGAAATGGGAGTCCAGAAAATAAGATTTAAAGATTGTTGAATATTCGAGAAGAATTGATAAGCATTGACAAATTCATAATTTCAATGAGATTTTAGTAGAAATTCAGATTTGGTTAAATTTAAGTGAGTGGGAAAGTGTTTTTGGATTCCCACATGAACATGTTTTGGGTCCCATATAAAATTCATGAAGTACATTATACATGTGTGACTTGTAGAATATAGAGAACTTCTAGGTTTCTAGAGAGAAGAAGATATAAATTCCGTTCGAATTGACAATTGTTTTGGGTGGTGCCGATTAATTATTATTATATTCGGCTTAAAAATTGTATTCAGTAATTGAAGTGGTGATATTTCTACTCTATTGTTTTCTATCAGAAAATCAGAATGGGAGATTTTTTTTGAATGAATCATACTTGGAGATTTATTTTGAAAGAATAACACTAGGAGCCTTGTTTTGAAAGATTCAGAATGTGGGATTTATATTGAGTGAATCAGACTGGGATATTTATATTGAAATAATTGGACGGGGAGCTTTGTTTTGAAAGAATCGTACTCGAACAAATCAGACTTAGTGTTTTATAACAAATTCCAGGTAGTTCTTACCTTTTTTATGGGTAATGAATTATTGAATTGTATTAAAATTTAAATACATTTATTGAATTGAAAAGAAGTTCAGGTAACATGAGTTGTTACAAAAAAATTGTATTACCCTATTATGTTATGAACGTGCACACACACTAGTGGAATTGTTTCATAGTTCTACATGAGTGAAAGGGTACATCCTAATCATTTTAATCTAAGGACTATTTTTTTATTGAATTGTATGGTATTGGATCATTTCCAAACCATACGTAGGACATAGATATTCTTATTGAATAGTGAACCTTGTAAATCATTGTGTTCCTTTGTATGTGTGTTGATTTGTTTCTTAGTAGGGAATTGAAATCCTTAATAGGAGGAAAAGTTTGTTTCAATTAAAAAGAAACAAAAATTTAAAAGAGTATCAATGATTCACCCCTCCCCCTATTTGTGATACAATACTCCGAATGGGTACTTTCATGAATGATGATCAACAACATTCCCATTATGATGGATTATATTTTTGTATTCATTGAAGAGTTTCTTTGTTTTTATCTTGACTGTATGTTTTTTCTCACAATTTAAATTATAAATCAATCAATTCCTATATACCATAATTTCTAGAGAATGGAAACCATTAAGTTATAAAAAAAAGACAAAATTTCTATAGAATTTGGATAAGAATTTTATATTCATGAGTGCTTATCCAGGTAGTGTGGAAATACTATTCATTATGAAGAAGGACAACTCAATGCACACATGAATAGATTATCATGTACTCAAAAGAATCAATATAAAGAACATGTATCCACTACCAAATATATATGAATTACTTGATTAACTATGTGTGGCCCTATATTTTTCTACATTGATATTTAATTTGTGAAATCACAAATTAAAGTTTAATATAAAAGATATTCTTAAAACTACCTTCAAAACAAGGTATGAACTCTATGAGTTCATAGTGATTCCCTTTGGAACCACTAATTATCCAACTATATTTATAGACTTAATGGATGGAGTATGTATCATTCATGGGGAATATTATCACCTGTAAAGGGATATCTGTAGAACCTTCTATGATAATAGAAATTAAGTATTTCTCTATACCAATATATATAATGGAGGTCCAAATTTTCATTAAACAAATTGAAGATTATTGATGATCTGTAAAAAACATCCCATAATTATCAAAAATTCTAAATAAGGGAGTACAATTTTTCTTGATTGACTAATATGAGGAATGATTCAGAGAATTAAAAAAATGATTATCACAAAACAAATTCTCATGATACCCTCAATTGGGGAACTTTTATTGGTATATATTGACAGTTAAATGATGGTATTGGGATTTGTTATCTTGTATAATGACAACGTGATAGCCTTTTCCTCAAGAAAGTTGAAAGTGGATGAACAAAACTCTTCAAAACTTGATATAGAGTTGGTTTTGGTAATATTCACATTGAAATTGTAGTGACATTGTCTCTTTGGGGAGAAGTGTGAGATATATATAGATAATAGAAGCATCATATCTATATATATATATATATATTCATACAGAAGGATGTTATTATATACTAGTAATTATATTTTCAGTGGATCAAGGACTATGACTACTAAATCCCCTACCATTATGTGTAATAAAATAAGTGCCACATGCTCTAAGTAGAATGGATCCGACAACCTTATTAATTTTGAGAATTAAGAATAATATAATATTTTTAGACCTAAAAATGATGGACATGGGAATCATATAAGAAGAAAAATCATCATTCCTATCTTAAATGATTTCTCAACAATCCCATACAGAGAAGAAAAAGGATGTTCAAAGTGATGATGTGGAAATAAAAAAGATGGTGGAAGCTGTAAGAAATAGAAATCATTATAGTTCCAAAACGAAGAAGAAGGAGTTGTATGATTTGGGTCATGAATATGTGTACCATATAATCTCTAGATAAAGAGGGAGTTGTTGATTAATACACATTTCTTGACATTCTCCATTCACCTAAGGAGCACACATTTTTATAGAGACCTCCAAAATTTATATTAGTGGGACAATATGAAGAATGAGATCATTGAATATACATAAAAATTTCTAGAATGCCATAAGTTGGTAGATAAAAGTAAAACATTCAAGGGTATGATGAAACCATTACCCATAACTATAAGGAAATAGAAAAACTACATCATGGAATTTATTACTGGTCTTCCCAAGACATCCAGAGGAACATATTCTATATGGGTTGTGGTGGATCGTCTTATAGTGACTACTCACTTTGTTGCAAATTGAGAGGAATTATCACTTGATAAACATTCAAGGACATACGTTAGATGAGTGAGGAGGATATATAGAACAATAATATCAACTCTATATGAATAAGAGTGATATTTACCACTATGTTCTAGAAATGTTTCCAATGTGACCTGAAAACAAAATTGAACTTTAGTATGCCTTATCAGTCCCAAACCGAAGGACAATCCGAGCAGAATATCTATACTTTGGAAGAAATGTTGAGAGAATGCTGGATGAACTTAAAATAAGGATATGACCAACATCTTTCTCAAGTATAGTTATCAATAAATAATAATTTAAACTCTAGCATTAAAATAGTCCCATATATATCCATTTGTGGGAAGAGATTTAGAATAGTAGTTTTCTAGGATAGAATTTGTGAACACAAGAAATTAAGACCTAAAATGACAGATGAAATAGTATATAAGGTCTAGAGCATTCAATAGAAAACAAAGGATACTCAAATTTGATAGAATGTGTATGATAACAATAATCAATGAATTATGAAGTTTTAGGATAGAGATAAAGGGTTCCTCCTCATATCTTCATGGAAGAGTTTCATTAGATTTTATAATAATCGAAGTATAAGTTTCAGACACATCGACCACTTTGACATTTTTAATCACATCGAAGTTTTAACCTATTGACTAGCACTCTTACCAATCCTTTCTCAAGTACATGAAATGTTCCAAATATCTCTCCTAAGAATGTACATACCATATCCATCACATGCATTGAATTATTAGGTGGTACAAATTGAAAATGATCTATATTATAAGGAGCATCTGATAAAGATATTGGTCCATAAAGAAAAGTTTCTACATAATATTATTACTCACTTAGTCATAGTACCATGGTATAATAAAAAGTACGAGGGGGAGGAATGGGAACTAGAGGAATAAATGAAGTAAAAGTAACCTCACATGATTCCACCATAGTATGTAACATGAAATTTCATTAGTGAAATTTTTTAATAGGGGGATAATGTAATGACCTTTAATTTTTTCAAATAGAATTTCCCTTATTAATATAATATTATATAATGAACATGTACCACAGAATAAAATCAATTACATTTAATATATTAATTTAAACATTACATTCAGAAAATAAATATGACTGTAATAAATTAAATTATTACAATGGGAGAAATAATATAAAATAAGATAATATAATATGAAAATATGGATATACTCAATCCTCTAGAATAATCACACACATGAATAACACTGTAGAAATTAAGAAGGATATTAGTAATGAAATTTGAATTTTAAAAATAAAGATATAAAAAAATGAGAGAAAATAAATGTGAACAAAAAATCAATGAAATAAAAGATATTTAAAGAAATTATGGATATCATATTGCCTATACACATCCAACTAAAAGAGTAGTAATATAAAAATTGGAATATTAACCTGATCATTGGAATAGTAATCTGACCTTTTGAATAGTAATTTGAACATTGTAATTGTGATTTGACCGTTAGGAATAATAACCCAACTATTTGAATAATATACTCACATAAGGAAGAGTAAAATAATATTTATGTAATTTATAATATGAAAATATGATATATTTATACTATGTTATAAGTAAATATATCTCTAAAAAATGATAAATTAAGTGTTTATATTTTGGAAAAACATAAATGTTTTAATTGAAATTTTATAAATAAATATAATTATTTAAAAGAAAGTTTTATTATAAAATGTATTTATAAATTAAAATTACGTTTTATTATAATTAAAATGTAATTTTACGAGAGCTTAAGTATTTTTATAAAGGGTCATAAAATTGATTGTAATATTAAGATTGGTATTTTTTCAATAAATGTGTATTTAATTTAAAAACTATATTTCTCATATTTTGAAACTTATTTTCATAAAATGGATTTTATTTTTTGGAATAAAAATGTTGAAAAATGGATGGGATGAATTTTTTCTATTTTTTCAAGATACATGAATTTTTACTAAATAGTGAAATACGGTAAAATAAAGCATTTAGCATTATAATCTAAATACATAAATTTTTGGGTCATGGATAATTTAATAAAAAATTATTTTTAACTAAAATTAAATATTTAATGTATATAGTCACGAGAATCAATACAGTTTGTTGTATTGAGAAAAAATAATAACTTTGTAATATGATATTTGAAAACACCACTCTTCGCCAATTATAAATGCCTCCCCTCACAACCCCTTACCATTACACCTTATATTACTTGTGGGTTAAAAAAGTTCTAGCTAATTATATTCCCAATTATATCTCCCAATTTTTAGTGTTATTGGTCTCATAAAATGACCAATCCAAGAATCTTTAAGTTGAATCCCAAGTAGAAAAATCCAATGGAGAAGGCAACACCCTCAACCAAGTCTTTTATTTTTCTCTTTCTATTCATACTATAAAACAATTCCATTAAAAAAGGAATAATAAATCTATTATAATATATATTCTGAAATTTTATTGTGTTAGTGAAATATCTATCATCAATCATTGTTTATTATCTTCTAATTAAAAAAATGAAAAAAATTATTTGTATTATGTTGGTTTACCGCCTTCGTGGATGACGAGTTTTTGTTTCCAATTACCACTTTCAGGGTATGTTTAAATTAAAATATTTTTTAAAAATGAACTAAATATATATATTATATCTTTTTTCAGATTCTAGAATAAATATATGTATATAATATCAAATAAAACGAAACTAGTTCATGATGGTCGGTAAAACTGTTAAAATGAACTAACCATAAATCATTAATGTTTTACTAAATGAATCATTCATATTTCAGAAAAAATTTGGTTACATGGGACCATTTAAAATTATATAAGACCATTAATGTAACATCCCATGTAAATAAAAAATAAAACATTTTCCTAGTTATTAATAGTTTTAAATTAATTATTAATTTTACATTAAAGGGGATGCTATGTTCGATGGCATACCCGATACACAACAACGAGTTTCTTTGAAATCTTACGTTGCACATAATGTTGGGTCATACTGAAAAATAATAATATAATATTGTTTTAAATGGTAGTCAACACCTATCCTTTGTAATGGCTGGAATGAATAGAACAGACAAAAAAATGATTATACATGTTTGTTAATTTTTTTTACATTTATCCAATAAAAGTTAGAGGCTTAAAATAAAAAAAGAATTCGATTTTAAGCATATATATTCTAATATTTACTAAAAGGTCGATTTACCGCCTTTTGATGACGAACCCTCTGTAAATATAGTTTCTCCCACTTTTATATGTTTTATTTTACAAAAAATATTCTTTATAATTGAGACATCAAAATTTACTTTGGGTAAATTTTTGGTATTTTTTTGCTAAAATTCATTTTTTAATAAATAGTTTAAAATACTGTATTTTAATTCAAAACTGCCTTGTAATATAATTTATTTATATGGTTATATTATCTTTTTAATTGGTTTTAAAGTTTAATTATATTATATTTTTACCATTTAATCCCATTTTAGTCATTGTAAGTAATTTCACATTGAAATTGGACACAAACAAGTGTCAATATTTTGATAGATATTGTTTCTTAAAAACACACAATTTGTTTTAACAATGGGAATTAATTTTAAATTAATTAATACAACTTCTAGGTTTTTAATTTTGGTAAAGATATATCAATTTTTAATTTTTAATATCAAATATATCATAGGATTAATTTTTGGTATTTTTCTGAAAAATTTCAATTTTTGAAGAATATTGAAAACACTAAGTAGTAGTTAAAAAACTGACATTTTCTTTTAAATAAAATTTTACCGCTTCTGTGAGTAGAATTTAAAAAATCTAACATACATGTTTTTTATTAGTTAGTAAAATTTGGTTCAATAAGATGAAAATAATTTTTTGTTGAATAGTAATTTTTTATTTTTATTTACCGCGATTAAAGGAAAATAGGGTAATTCAAGATAAAAGAATATTATAATAACATAAAATTACCTTAACACTTGTCCTATAATTATTGTATGAGTCATGGCCTACCATGGGAATCCTTGTGTCGATTTGGGGACACCATGGAGACACTTGGGAGTGATAATGACACTTTAGATTAATTAATTTAAAGTAAAGACAAAAATGACACAAACAAATATTTTTCAGTAAATTAAATTTTACATGGGGTTATATAAGTTATATTTTCAACTCTAAATATTCATCGTAATGTTAAAAATATTTCCAAAATCATGATATTTTTTTTATAATTTTTAGACATCAAACAAATAAAATTATTTATGACAAAAAAATGATGTAGTATTTACCTCATTAATAAATGATTAAAATAAATTAGATTATAAATATTAAAATAGCATCCAAAACCGGTCCAATTATTATTCAATGAATTTATTTCTACCATGAGTCATCTTATCTTAGACATTAATGAGTTTTGGACCTTTAGAAACTAAAAATCATTATATAATAAAATAATATTTT
This sequence comes from Viscum album, assembly GCA_963277665.1. Taxonomy (NCBI): domain Eukaryota; kingdom Viridiplantae; phylum Streptophyta; class Magnoliopsida; order Santalales; family Viscaceae; genus Viscum; species Viscum album. The sequence goes on along the minus strand of OY728132.1, from coordinate 1,290,428,798 downwards.
AAAACATTCCTAAAGAACCCCTCCTCCCCCTTATAAAAATCCCTCACTTAAAACCCATTCCTCACACCTATCAAGCCTCTTGGACCATATAAACCCAGCCAAAATAATCTCTAAAGATCCCTCGTTTCCTGCTAGATTACCTTAGGCACAAGGTACTTCAAGAAGTCCTTTTGGATCAAACCAAAGGGAGTTACCTGAATTAAATGTAATAGTTTCTATTAAATTATTTTCATTTATTTTACTTGTCAAACGTCTATTCTATTTTTATTAATTTATTTTATAAAAAAAAATTATAATCAATATACTAGGATTTTGTTATGATAATTATTCTAAATACACTTACACACTCCTCCATCTAATGGGTAAAGAACATTCTGTTTCTGTGGACGGCGAACTACTGCCCAACGAAATGATGATTGTTCAAAAATCTCCCACCACCTCTCATGGTGGACATTATGATGGAAAATTATTTATATATTATATATATTATATTTATATTTTTTCTATTCTTCTGTATTTTTGATTTATAGACTTCCTTTTTGATTTCCATAGTGGGTAAATACAATAATCTCATTTGAAGAATTGCGGACTACCGCCCCATCAAAGTAAAATGACTCATTCATGCCTTATCTGGAATGTATGAAGGGTAGAGTTAATGAAATTATATATGATATTATACTGGAATTATAATATAATTATGTATAATTATGTTTCAATTTCATTACAATACGAAATAGAAATGGATGTAGCATTCATGCGTACGTACGACTTACCGTCTCCATGAACGGTGCATTTAATTTCTTATCTCAAAATGTTATTTAATATTATGAATACATGTATATACTAGATATATATGATATATAAATCCTGAATATCATTCTGGATATAATGAAACTTTGACAACATGAACAACTTGTAATTATAAAAAGTCCATTTTTGACTCAAGTACCATATACTGACAAAACAGACATTATTTATGTAAATGATTAAATAATGCTTATAAAATATTAATAAGTGATTTAAAAGGAATGATAAAGTTTAAAAAAGTACTTAAGAAAGTATAAATTAACTTTAGTTTATTATTCATGAGATTAGAGAATGAACGGTTCAGGTCAGACACGAGGTAAGGGGTTTCTTATCTCACTTTTAATTCTGTGAGATTTCCATTGTTCACCACTTATTTATTACATGTGGTGAATTGTGAAATTCCATTTGATATATATTATCATGATTCTATTTATATTCATGGTGTTATGTGATTCATTTTTTGGTTATGAACTTTGGGTCATATGACTCGATTGATTATAACGAGGTAATGGGTTTTCATCTCACTTTTTATTCTCATGAGATTCGTGCTATATTTTCCACTATTTCATTTTGTGTGGTGTATGTACAACTGATGATTGTATTCTTTGTATAATATAATTTATTTTATGTGTATTTACATCTTCATTGAATGATCCTTTTTTCATGGGGTGTACGTTTCGTAAGTTACCAAATTGGTAAGGGAACCTCTCACCCTCCTCTTTTTAAAAGACTTATTTTTGTTATGTCTTTTAATTTACATCTTATTTTGTTGGGATATGTTCTTCTATATCCTTATTTCTTTAAATTTTATGATCAATTTATGAGATACCATTTTATCTTTCATCAACACATTTTCGAAATTTTAATGTGACGCTGTTAGGCTATCTAGTTTCCGTAAGTGAACTTCTTCACCCAATTTAAATTATTTGGGTTAAACTTATACTTAATGATTATGTCATACTATGAATATGTGAGAATTACCTCTCATTTTTTACACATAATATCCACTTATATTGGGTTTATTCTTATTTTTTACACATAATTATGTCATTGATTTGTCCTTAATCTAAGGATACTGTCTTTGTAAGGGACTTCATCTCAATATCCTTTCATTGAGGCATATTTTGTTTTAATACGTGACGTTATTTTATACTCTGTATAAACACCTTTAAATTTTCATTTACTTTAAAGGTAATCTTTTTCTACTAATCATTTTACTAAACAAAAAAATAATGTTTCTTTTAACGTAAGCTGTGACAATGACCTTCAGCCGCCACGAGTATTATTTGATCTTTGGCTTCCTTAACAAGCCACAATTTTTTTAAAAGAAAAATAAATATCATATACCCTTTTATGTATTTTGGTATTGAAAATGGTTATGATAAAGTATTTTTTATGTCAATATATTTAAGCTATATATTGTGATTGATATGTGGAAATGTTTTCATTTCTTTATATTTGTTGTTTGTGTTATGATTTTTTAATGGTACTTGGACATTTGACGGGTGGTTATGTGATAAACCAAATGATGGGTGGTGCCGTGATAAACCAGGATGGGTGGATACATTATAACCTCTAATGTATTGTGTATGGAAGTCATCCATATGGCTATTCCATTTAGTGATATGTGTGGAAGTCAACCTTATGGTTATTACATTTAAGTATGTTTATGTCCCAAGTTATCTATATATTTTATGTGTGCTTTCTATGGGTTTTATGGTAAGAGGGTAAGAAATGATCTTTTATTTAGAGAAGGGTATTTACTACTTCATAATGGTAAAAATTATTACTTAGGATAAAGTATTCATGGATTACTTTTTTTTTGAAAAACTAATGGTTTTCCTTATTTGTGTATCCCTTACTGTACTTTTTCTCATCCCACATTTTTGAAATGTTTTTCACAAGACATGAAGAGTAATAGGGACAAGGATGTGATCAAGTAAATGTCATGATGTCTAAAACAATGAACTGGACATGTTTCTTTTTAATAGTTTATATTTTATGAAAACAATGGATACTAAGTAGTAGTGTCTACTTGTATCATTCAATATGATATGTAATAGTTATGTCCTAATTCTCTAAAACTCTAATACTAAAAATATCCTCAATGTGAATTCTTGATTTAACTCAAGTTTATGAAATGTTTAAGGTCGGGACCTTATAGTTCGTATCAGATGTCGGTTTAGATATATTTAGAGGTTAGGGTGTAATTTAAGCATAAGTGACTTAACCATAATGGTTAGCATATTAGTAATATTCATAGTTATTTTAGAGGTGACAAATGGTTATTACATTTTGGGGTGAAAATTGAAAGGTATTAGATAACCATTGAGGATAAATTATTTCATTGTTATTTTTGATGAATTTGTCTTTTTTTATGGAATTTTATGAAATTTTATAGTTTTTGAAAATGGACAACACGCAGACCGTGTGACAACCCACCACGTTAGAAAAAGCTGCGGGAATCGAACCCACAACCACAGTATGATTGGGATTTATTGCCTACCACTAGACTACATGATGTCCCTGGTTAGTATGACTAATTATTTTTAGTTAAATGAATTTATGGATCAAGAATATATTTATTTGGGATTATATGTTTTATCAAATGGACATCCTTAGTATAAGAAAATGATTTGGTGGTCAAGTCATAAAGGTTATGTTGGAAGAATATATGTTTTTATTGTTGAAATAAGTTGATTTGGGTTATTTATGGAAATGATTAACCTATCATAGAGAATATGTGATTTGTTTAATTAAACATTTGTATGAGACTTTAAGAGTAGTCTATGTTTTTGGAGATAAATATTAAGATTTTCTGTGGAAGACAATGTGATTTAAATCCTTCTGAGTTTTGGGTTTCAATATTAGTTTTTATTATTTTGATGAATTTTAAGGAAAATTGTATATTGAATGGTCTTCTTGACCATTGCGTACTTTTGTTGGATTTTGGAGATTAAGAGTAGTATTTATTTTTATAAAGGATTATCCTTTTAGTTATTATATGATCTCATACTAACCAATTTTGGTTTTGGTTAAGGTTTAAAGACATGAGAAATATATAGTTCATATTTTGTGGATTATGTGATTCTCTTGAAGTTGATAATAGAACTTTTAATGTGAACAAGTCATCCTGAATACTCATCATTTGGAAAAAATATTAGTTTGTGTTAGAAATCTAGTTAATGATGAATGTCTACATGACAAGTAAGTATATTTCCTTATGTTTTTAGTTAATCTCATAAATAGATTCCTCAATGAAAAGTAAATTAAATCAAAAACATTGTCTGTTAACTCTACCTACTGGGGAATCAAAGACTGTTTAACCCATCACATGTTTGTGATTTTCTGGTGGTTAAATTTCTCCTCATATTGTTTTTTTATCACTCTCCATCAGAACTTGATGGTTTTTTTCTTCTCCATATCCATGTTTTAATGGAATCCTAGTATCTGTTGTCTCGGGTAACTATTTTACTTCTCTTCCTTTATTTTAAATTGATATTTATATTGACTCTTTTTTTGATGTGGGGCTTTCAATGAAGTTTCCAAGCCTAATATTAAAATTGCGAGGATGTAATTCTCAAAAGGGGGAAGGATGTAACATCCCAAGTAAATAACTAATATGACATTTCTATATTTATTAATAATTTTAAATTAATTATTAATTTTACTTTAATGGGGATTCTATGTTTGATAGCGTACCCGATACACAACAACGAGTTTCTTTGACATATTACATTGCACACAACTTTGGGTCATACTGAAAAATAATAATATAAAATTATTTAAAATGGTTGTTAATTCCAAGGTGTTTTAATGGCTGGAATGAACAGAAATAAAAAAAATGACTATACATGTTTGTTAAATGTTTTTACATTTACACAATAAAATTTAGAGGCATAAAATAATAAAGTAATTCGATTTTAAGCATAAATATTCTAATGTTCACTAAAAGGTTGATTTACTGCCTTTTGATGGAGAACCCTATTTAAATATAGTTTTGGACAATTTTATATGTTCTATTTGAAAAAATAAAATTATTATTTATTATCGAGTCATCAAAATTTACTTTAGGTAAATTTTTGGTATTTTTCTGATAAAATTTATTTTTTTAATGAATAGTGAAAAATACTGTATTTTAATTCAAAACTACCTTTTAATATAATATATTTATGTGGTTAGATTATATTTTTAATTGGGTTTAAAGTGTAATTACATTATATTTTTACCATTTAATCCGATTTTTGTCATTTAAAGTAATTTCACTTTGAAATTGGACATAAACAAGTGTCAATATTTTTATAGATATTGTTTCTTAAAAATAAACAATTTATTTTAACAACGGGAATTAATTTTAAATTAATTAATGCAACTTATATGTTTTTAATTTTAAAAAATAGAAATTATTTTTGAATTCAGAATATCAAATAGAGCTTAGTCTGAGTTTTTGGTATTTTTCTGAAAAACATCAATTTTTAATGAATAGTGAAACTGCTAAGTAGTAGTTAAAAAACTGAATTTTTCTTTTTAAATGAAATTTTACCACTTCTATGAATATAATATTAAAAATACCACATACCTAGTTGTTATTAGTATGTAAAATGTTATTCAATAAGATGGAAATAATTTTTTTGGGGAATAGTAACTTTTGACTTTTATTTACTGCGGTTAAAGGTAAATAGGGTAATTCAAGGTAAAAAGAATATTATAATATTATAAAATTACATTAACACTTGTCAAAACATTATTGGATGAGTTATGGACGACCATGGAAATCCTTGGATTGATTTTGGGACCCCATGGAGCCACGTGGGAGTGATAACGACACTTTAGATTAATTAATTTAAAGTAAAGACAAAAATGACCCAAACAAATATCTTTCAATAAATAAATTTTTACATGGGGTTATATAAGTTATATTTTCAACTATAAATATTAATTGGAAAGGTAAAAATATTTCCTAAATCATGGTATTTTTTTATAACTTTTATACTTCAAAAAAATAAATTTATGTATGACATGAAAATGATGTAGTATTTATCTCAGTAATAAATGGTTTAAATAAATAAGATTATAACTATTAAAATATTATTCAAAACCTGTCCAATTCTTATTGGAAGAATTTATTTCTACCAGGAGTCATATTATCTTCTACCTTAATGATTTTTGGACCTTTAGAAACCGAAAATAATTATATAATAAATTAATATTTTCACACTTTCATAAAGAACCCCTCCTCCCTCTTATAAAAATCCCTCACTTATAACCCATTCCTCACACCTCTCAATACCCTTATATCATCCAAAACATGTCCAAATAATCTCTCAATATCCCTATATTCCACCTATATTCCTTATCTTAGGCACAAGGCACTTCAATAATTTCTTTTGGTTCAAACAAAAGGGAGTTGCCCGAATTAATGGTAACTGTTTCTCTTAAATTATTTTTTTTAATTTTACTTCTCTAACCTATAAACTCTTTTTATTCTGTTATTTTATAACAAAAATAGTATCCTAAACATAATGGTATGTCATAATGATAATTATTCTAACTACACTTACACACACCTCCGTCTAATGTGTAAAGTACATACTGTTTCCATGGACGACAAACTACTGCCTCATGAAACGATGATTGTTCAAATATCTCCAACAGCCTCTCATGGTTGCCCTTATGATGTAATTGTATTAATATTTGATATATATTATATTTATATTGTTTCTATTCTTCTTGATTTTTCATTTATATAATAACTTTATGGATTCCAAAGTGGGTAAATATGATAATATCATTTGAGGAAGTGCGGACTACCGCCCCCTCAAAGTGATATGACTCATTAGTGCCTTATGTGGAATGTATAAAGGGTAGTGTTAATGAAATTATATATTATATTATTCTGGAATTATAATATATATATTTATCATTATGTTTCAATTCCATTACAATAAGAAATAGAAATGGAAGTAGCGTTCATGCGTAAGTATGGCTTACCGTCTCCATGAACGATGCATTTCATTTCTATCTCCAAATCTTATGTACTATTATAAATACCTGTGTATACTGGATATATATTATATATATTATATCTAAATCATGAATATAATTCTGGATATAATGAAATTTTTACCAGATGGACAACTTGTAATTATAAGAAGTCCATTTTTGACTCAAGTACCAATTATTGACAAAATGACCATTATTAACGTAAATGATTACATAATGATTATAACATGGTAATAAGTGATTTAAAAGGAATTATAAACTTCCAAAAGGTTATCAAGAAAGTATAAATTAACTAAATTTTATTATTCATGAGATTAAAGAACGAACGGGTCAAGTCGGACACAAGGTAAGGGGTTTCTTATCTCACTTTTAATTATGTGATATTTCCATTGTTCGCCACTTTTTTATTACAAGTGGTGAATTGTGAACTTCCATTTGATATATATTATCATGATTATATTTATATTCATGGTAATATATGATTTATTTTTTGGTTATTAACTTTGGGTTATATGACTTGATTGATTATAACATGGTAATGGGTTTTCATCTCACTTTCTATTCTTGTGAGATTCGTGCTATATTTTCCACTATTTAATTTTGTGTGGTGTACGTACTGAACATGATTTTGTTATTTGTATAATATAATTTAACTTATCTGTATTTACATCTTCATTGTATGATCCTTTTTTCATGGGGTGTATGTTTCGTAAGTTACCAAATCGGTAAGGGAACCTTTCACCCTCCTCTTTTTAAACAACTTATTTTTTGTTATGTATTTTAATTTACATCTAATTATGTTATGATATGTTCCTCTATATCATTATTGATTTAAATTTTATGTCCAAGTGATGAGATACCCTTTTCTCTCATTGAGTCATTTTCTGAATTTTAATGTGAGGCTGTTAGGCTGTCGAATTTCTGTAAGGGAACTTCTTCACCCATTTTCAATTTTTTGGGTTTAACTTCTACTTCTTTATTATGACAAGAAATGAATATGTGTGAATTAAATCTAATTGTTTTACCCATAATATCCACTTATATTGGGTGTATTATTATTTTTCATGAATAATTATGTCATTGATTTTTCCTTTATCTAAGGATACTGTCTTTGTAAGTGACTTTGTCTCAATCTCCTTTTCATTGAGGCATATTTTGTTTTAATACACAAATTTCTTTTATACGCTGTATAAACACTTTTTAATTTTCATTTCATTCAAAGGGAATCTTTTTCTACTAAACATTTTACTAAACGACAAAAAATAATGTTTTTTTAATGTAAGCAGTGACAACGACCTTCAGCCGCTGCGAGTATTATTTGATATTTGGATTCCTTAACGAGCCATAATTTTTTAAAAAGGAAAATAAATACCATATACTCTTTTATGTATTTTGGTATTGAAAATGGTTTTGATAAAGGATTTTTTATATCAATATATTTAAGCGATATAATTTGATTGAAATGTGGAAATGTTTTCATTCCTTTATATTTGTTGTATGTGTTATGATTTTATAATGGTACTTGGGCATTTAATGGGTGGTTATGTGATAAACCAAATGACGGGTGGTTTTGTGATAAACCAGGATGGGTGGTTATGTTATAAACTCCTATGAATTGGGTATGGAAGTTGTCCATATGGCTATTCCATTTAGTGATATTTGCTAAAGTTAACCGTAGGGTTATTCCATTTATGTATGTTTATGTCCCATGTTTTCTATATATGTTATGTGTGATTTCTATGGGTTTTATGGAAATATTTTGGCTATAAAAGGGTAAGAAATGATGTTTTATTTAGAGAAGAGTATTTAGTACATCAACAAGGTAATATTTATTACTTATGATAAAGTATTCATGGATTACTTATTATTTTGATAAACTAATAGTTTTACTTCTTTGTGTATCCCTTACTGAGATTTTTTCTCATCCCAAGTTTTGGAAATGTTTTTCACAGGACATAAAGAGGAATAGGGACAAGGGTGTGATCAAGGAAATGTCATGATGTCTAAAACATGGAACTAGATATGTTTCTTTTTAATATTTTATATTTTATGAAAAAATGGATACAGAGTAGTAGTGTCTACTTGTAATATTCAAGCAGATGTGTAATAGTTATAACCTAATTCTCTAAAACTATAAACCTGAAAATGTCCTCAATGTTAATTCTTGATATAACTCAAGATTATGAAATGTTTAAGGCCAGGAACTTTTAATTAATACCATTTAATTTATATTCTAGAGTTTTATATCCATTTGAAAATATCCTTAATAATTAACCACAAGTGATCTGACCTTGGAACCATGGATCAAACACCCTCAAAATAGTAAAATTAAACCTTATACACAATTGAAATGGTTATAAATGAACATAATAAAATTATATTAAATAAAATATAGATATAAATGGGTATGAATTAATTAATTAATTTAATTTTATTATCTAGGAAATCATGTGCTAGTGCATAGTAATCGTGGAACCTAAAGAAATGGATCTCCCCAGACCACCATTTTTTTAGTTGGGTTATAAACTTTAATTATCTAAATAAATATATCTCACTTTGATGGTGTAAAATGATTATAGATTTTGTATATATATTTATTACATATATACCTATATTATTGTTCCTTACATTGAAGGGGAAATACATGCCTTAATTTTATTTTTTAAATTCCTTATGATTATTTCTTATGATTGATTCCCCCTTGTGCCACACATAAGCACGTACTTGTTATGAGTGGTGCAACCAAATTGTGATATAATTCATTGGGTACTATTTTTTTCTCATGAGATGATATTTAAGGGATTAAGGAGTGAACCAAATCCATAATGGGACTATGTCAACCATGTGATGTTGTCTTAGTAGTTATCCATGACTTTTGATTATGTCATGTTATATATTGCAACCACATTCCATTTCTTCTATGATATTATAATTCAATGTTATTTATTTTATGAATCCATATGATTATTCATCATTATTACCTTTTTTTATCATATTATTCCTTCTAACTCATTTTTATTCTTCATTACCATATTTTTTCCCTTACTAGGATAAATAATTTACCAATTTCCTTTATGTATTATCTAGGTTATCCTATTAATTGTTATGATCTCAATGGGATGAACGATATTATTATAGAGATTAAAATAATAATTTTTGTTTAGTTTCATTTGGATTTTTTATTTACCAATTCTTCCAAAGGTACTAGTCCTATCGATCTTTTGGTTTTATTTAATGGAATATTTGTGCTTAAAGTCATGTAATAAGATGTGTAAGAGGACTGGATCCCTATAAAACATTTATTTATTATAATGTTATACACTATTATGCAAGTTCACTAATTTTAATAATTAATTTGTGGAATCACAATGATTTTTATTACTCACAACCTATCTGGGCATCGTGATGCGCCTACAGATTTCATATATAAGGATTCAAGAAAGGGAATGGGGCTCGTGGAAGTTGGTTGAACCATAGAGTATGGATAAATATGTAGTAATGAGACATATTTTTGAGGCTAGAAAAATTTTATTTATTTATTTATCTATCACACTTTTATACTCTGGTTTGGATTTCCATTTTTGGAGAAGCTTATTATTATTGGAGAAGTATTCCATCTATTAGTTCTGCATGATTACTTTGATTGTTTATCTTATTATTTTTTATTTTTCTATGATATGATACTGAGGGTATAGTCTCTCCACTAATGTAATTAGATCCTAACATCTAGTTGATAGCCTCTTGTGTACAGGGAGGCACACATGTGGTCATGTGGCACTCCGATTCTGACCTCATGGTTCAGGTTGGGCCGTTAAAAAATATTATTAGGGGAGGAACCTAGCCAATTGTGTGGTTGTACTAACTATATAGAGATTTAGGTCCCAAAATGGGGTCATTTTGATCAAATTGGTGGTGAATTTAAAACCCAAAGAAGTTAAAGGGTTAAAAGTGCCAAAGTTTACTACCAATCTCTACAGGATGTGAATTTATTTTCAAGAGACCAACTGATTAAAAATGCATTGTTAAAGAGTCTTTGACTAGAGTAGTGATCTAGATGGGTGACATACAAGGAGGTTTCTTAGGTTTTTTGAATGTTAGGAAAATAAACAATGTAAATAAAATTTGTTTGAGTGTGGAGAAATCCATTAGTCTGATGACTCATTCAGGCATGTGTGTATGACCCAAGGAGGGGACAACATGTGTCTACATGGAAACTGGGGAGCCTATGGGGACAAGATGAAACATTGGTATCAGTGTAAAATTTTCCACATTCCCTTTGGACTAAATTGGTATATGGTATAAATGAGATAGAGTTCTGAGACTCAGGTAGGAGAGTTTCCATGTTCCTAGACAGCACACGTGTAATGGACCTCCGAGTTTTCATCGACGAAATTATTATTATAATTTTATGTGATTTTTGGGTATGTTAATGAACTACCACTAGACATATAGGATACCATAACATATTTATTCCTTTTTCTTTGTAGTGTATTATCTTTTTAATATGATTCTTTAATTTGTGATGTCTGTTCGGGATAATGTTTCTATTTTTTGATATATCTATTTTCCCTTACTATTATGAAATATCATTATCAGAATTAATTAGTTGAATTGTGGATTATTTTATGTTATTATATATATATATATTATTATGAGTAAAGTGAATGGATAAATACATTTGTTAGTTATAGGTGGTTTATACCTTTGATTATGGGTATACTCTTAGAAGAACATTTCTGTGACCCTATAGGCTAATTTTGATATTTCCTAATGCATTATGATATTATAAATTTATTCTTCAGTTTTGGATAATATAACCTTGATGTAGTCTTATGGGCCTATATGTGACTGGAGGTTGGAATACTCTTTTAAGGGATGATGTTCTAGATTTATCACCAGACATGTTGAAGTATGCATTTGAGCATACTCATGACACCCACCCTATAGTTTATACACTATGGTAACTTTAGCTTGAAGTCTACATCCTAGTGTGTGTCCTGGTTGTAATAGTTCAAAAATATGGTCAAATATTCTATTAAATTATACTCTAGTATTATATATCCTTCTTGTAACACCTAATGATTTTATAACTTATTTTTGAAATAAATTTAATTTTTTGATAGTTTTTGTTACACACAACAATGATTTTTATCAAAATACGATCTACTATTATTATTATTTACCATTTAAATATAAATATTGAATTTGGTGGTATGAATAGGGAAAAAATTTATTAAAAATTAAGGTCAACATTTGTTTTTTATCACTCTCCATCAGAACTTGATGGTTTTTTTCTTCTCCATATCCATGTTTTAATGGAATCCTAGTATCTGTTGTCTCGGGTAACTATTTTACTTCTCTTCCTTTATTTTAAATTGATATTTATATTGACTCTTTTTTTGATGTGGGGCTTTCAATGAAGTTTCCAAGCCTAATATTGAAATTGCGAGGATGTAATTCTCAAAAGGGGGGAAGGATGTAACATCCCAAGTAAATAACGAATATGACATTTCTATATTTATTAATAATTTTAAATAAATTATTAATTTTACTTTAATGGGAATTCTATGTTTGATAGCGTACCCGATATACAACAACGAGTTTCTTTGACATCTTACGTTGCACACAACGTTGGGTCATACTGAAAAATAATAATATAAAATTATTTTAAATGGTTGTTAATGCCTAGGAGTTGTAATGGATGGAATGAACAGAAATAACAAAAAATGACTATACATGTTTGTTAAATGTTTTTACATTTACACAATAAAATTTAGAGGCATAAAATAATAAAGTAATTTGATTTTAAGCATAAATATTCTAATGTTCACTAAAAGGTTGATTTATCGCCTTTTGATGGCGAACCCTATTTAAATATAGTTTTGGAAAATTTTATATGTTCTATTTGAAAAAATAAAATTATTATTATTTATAGAGTCATCAAAATTTACTTTAGGAAATTTTTTGGTATTTTTCTAATAAATTTTATTTTTTAATGAATAGTGAAAAATACTATATTTTAATTCAAAACTACCATTTAATATAATTTGTTTATGTGGTTAGATTATATATTTAATTGGGTTTAAAGGGTAATTACATTATATTTTTACCATTTAATCCAATTTTTGTCATTTAAAGTAATTTCACTTTGAAATTGGACATAAACAAGTGTCAATCTTTTTATAGATATTGTTTCTTAAAAATAGACAATTTATTTTAACAACCGGAATTAATTTTAAATTAATTAATGCAACTTATATGTTTTTAATTTTAAAAAATAGAAATTATTTTTGAATTCAGAATATCAAATACAGCTTTGTCTGATTTTTTGGTATTTTTTTGAAAAACATCAATTTTTAATGAATAGTGAAACTGCTAAGTAGTAGTTAAAAAACTGAATTTTTCTTTTTAAATGAAATTTTACCACTTCTGTGAATTGAATTTTAAAAATACCACATACCTGGTTGTTATTAGTAAGTAAAATGTGGTTCAATAAGATGAAAATAATTTTTTTGGGGAATAGTAACTTTTGACTTTTATTTACCGCAGTTAAAGGTAAATAGGGTAATTCAAGGTAAAAAGAATATTATAATATTATAAAATTACCTTAACACTTGTCCAAACATTATTGGAGGAGTCATGGACGACCATGGACATCCTTGGGTCGATTTTGGGAGCCCATGGAGCCACGTGGGAGTGATAACGACACTTTAGATTAATTAATTTAAAGTAACGACAAAAATGACACAAACAAATATATTTCAATAAATAAATTATTACATGGGGTTATATAAGTTATATTTTCAACTATAAATATTAATTGGAAAGGTAAAAATATTTCCTACCTCATGGTATTTTTTTATAACTTTTATACCTCAAAAAAATAAATTTATCTATGACACAAAAATGATGTAGTATTTATCTCAGTAATAAATGGTTTAAATAAATAAGATTATAAATATTAAAATATCATTCAAAACCTATCTAATTCTTATTGGAAGAATTTATTTCTATGATGAGTCATATTATCTTCTACCTTAATGAGTTTTGGACCTTTAGAAACCGAAAGTCATTATATAATAAATTAATATTTTCACACTTTCCTAAAGAACCCCTCCCCCCTCTTATAAAAATCCCTCACTTATAACCCTTTCCTCACACCTCTCAATCCCCTTTTATCATCCAAACCATGTCCAAATAATCTCTCAATATCGCTATATTCTACCTATATTACTTATCTTAGGCACAAGGCACTTCAATAAGTTCTCTTGGTTCAAACAAAAGGGAGTTGCCCGAATTAATGGTAACTGTTTCTCTTAAATTCTTTTCTTTAATTTTACTTATCTAACCTCTAAAATCTTTTTATTCTTTTATTTTATAACACAAATAGTATCCTAAACATACTGGTATGTCATAATGAGAATTATTCTAACTACACTTACACACACCTCCGTCTAATGTGTAAAGTACATACTGTTTCCGTGGACGGCAAACTACTGCCTCATGAAACGATGATTGTTCAACTATCTCCAACAACCTCTCATGGTTTCCCTTATGATGGAATTGTATTCATATTTGATATATATTATATTTATATTTTTTCTATGCTTCTTTATTTTTCATTTATATAATATCTTTATGGTTTCCAAAGTGGGTAAATATGATAATATCATTTGAGGAAGTGCGGACTACCGCCCCCTCAAAGTGATATGACTCGTTAGTGCCTTATGTGGAATGTATAAAGGGTAGTGTTAATGAAATTATTTATTATATTATTCTGGAATTATAATATATATATTTATCATTATGTTTCAATTCCATTACAATATGAAATAGAAATGGAAGTAGTGTTCATGCGTAAGTATGGCTTACCGTCTCCATGAACGATGCATTTCATTTCTTATCTCCAAATCTTATGTACTATTATAAATAAATGTGTATAATGGATATATATTATATATATTATATCTAAATCATGAATATAATTCTGGATATAATGAAATTTTGACCACATGGACAACTTGTAATTATAAGAAGTCCATTTTTGACTCAAGTACCAATTATTGACAAAATGATCATTATTAACGTAAATGATTACATAATGATTATAACATGGTAATAAGTGATTTAAAAGGAATTATAAACTTCCAAAATGTTATCAAGAAAGTATAAATTAACTTCAGTTTATTATTCATGAGATTAAAGAACGAACGGGTCAAGTCGGACACAAGGTAAGGGGTTTCTTATCTCACTTTTAATTATGTGATATTTCCACTGTTCGCCACTTATTTATTACAAGTGGTGAATTGTGAACTTCCATTTGATATATATTATCATGATTATATTTATATTCATGGTAATCTATGATTTATTTTTTGGTTATTAACTTTGGGTAATATGACTTGATTGATTATAACATGGTAATGGGTTTTCATCTCACTTTTTATTCTCGTGAGATTCGTGCTATATTTTCCACTATTTAATTTTTTTTGGTGTGTGTACTGAACATGATTTTATTATTTTTATAATATAATTTAACTTATCTGTATTTACATCTTCATTGTATGATCCTTTTTTCATGGGGTGTATGTTTCGTAAGTGACCAAATCGGTAAGGGAACCTTTCACCCTCCTCTTTTTAAACAACTTATTTTTTGTTATGTATTTTAATTTATATCTAATTATGTTATGCTATGTTCCTATATATCATTATTGATTTAAATTTTATGTCCAAGTGATGAGATACCCTTTTCTCTCATTGAGTCATTTTCTGAATTTTAATGTGAGGCTGTTAGGCTGTCGAATTTCTGCAAGGGAACTTCTTCACCCATTTTCAATTCTTTGGGTTTAACTTCTACTTCTTTATTATGACAAGACATGAATATGTGTGAATTAAATCTAATTGTTTTACCCATAATATCCACTTATATTGGTTGTATTCGTATTTTTCATGCATAATTATGTCATTGATTTTTTCCTTTATCTAAGGATACTTTCTTTGTAAGTGACTTTGTCTCAATCTCATTTTCATTGAGGCATATTTTGTTTTAATACACAAATTTCTTTTATACACTGTATAAACACTTTTTAATTTTCATTTCATTCAAAGGGAATATTTTTCTACTAAAAATTTTACTAAACGACAAAAAATAATGTTTTTTTAATGTAAGCAGTGACAACGACCTTCAGCCGCCGCGAGTATTATTTGATATTTGGATTCCTTAACAAGCCGTAATTTTTTTAAAAGGAAAATAAATACCATATAATCTTTTATGTATTTTGGTATTGAAAATGGTTTTGATAAAGGATTTTATATATCAATATATTTAAGAGATATAATTTGATTGAAATGTGGAAATGTTTTCATTCCTTTATGTTTGTTGTATGTGTTATGATTTTATAATGGTACTTGGGCATTTAATGGGTGGTTATGTGATAAACCAAATGACGGGTGGTTCCGTGATAAACCAGGATGGGTGGTTATGTTATAACCTCTTATGAATTGGGTATGGAAGTTGTCCATATGGCTATTCCATTTAGTGATATGTGCTAAAGTCAACCGTAGGGTTATTCCATCTAAGTATGTTTATGTCCCATGTTTTCTATATATGTTATGTGTGATTTCTATGGGTTTTTATGGAAATATTTTGGCTATAAAAGGGTAAGCAATGATGTTTTATTCAGAGAATAGTATTTAGTAAATCAAAAAGGTAATAAGTATTACTTATGATAAAGTATTCATGGATTACTTATTTTTTTGATAAACTAATAGTTTTACTTCTTTGTGTATCCCTTACTGAGCTTTTTGCTCATCCCAAGTTCTGGAAATGTTTTTCACAGGACATAAAGAGGAATAGGGACAAGGATGTGATTAAGGAAATGTCATGATGTCTAAAACATGGAACTAGATATGTTTCTTTTTAATATTTTATATTTTATGAAAAAATGGATACAGAGTAGTAGTGTCTACTTGTAATATTCAAGCAGATATGTAATAGTTATAACCTAATTCTCTAAAACTATAAACCTAAAAATGTACTCAATGTTAATTCTTGATATAACTCAAGATTATGAAATGTTTAAGGCCAGGAAATTTTAATTAATACCATTTCATTTATATTCTACAGTTTTATATCCATTTGAAAATATCCTTAATAATTAACCACAAGTGATCTGACCTTGGAACCATGGATCAAACACCCTCAAAATAGTAAAATTAACCTTATACACAATTTAAATGGTTATAAATGAACATAATAAAATTATATTAAATAAAATATAGATATAAATGGGTATAAATTAATTAATTAATTTAATTTTATTATCTAGGAAATCATGTGCTAGTGCATAGTAATCATGGAACCTAAAGAAATGGATCTCCCCAGACCACCCTTTTTTTAGTTGGGTAATAAACTTTCATTATCTAAATAAATCTCTCTCACTTTGATGGTATAAAAAGATTATAGATTTTGTATATATATTTATTACATATATACCTATATTATTGTTCCTTACATTGAAGGGGAAATACATTCCTTAATTTTATTTTTTAAATTCCTTATGATTATTTCTTATGATTGATTCCCCCTTGTGGAACACATAAGCATGTACTTGTTATGAGTGGTGCAACCAAATTGTGATATAATTCATTGGGTACTATTTTTTTCTCATGAGATGATATTTAAGGGATTAAGGAGTGAACCAAATCCATAATGGGACTATGTCAACCATGTGATGTTGTCTTAGTAGTTATCCATGACTTTTGATTATGTCATGTTATATATTGCAACCACATTCCATTTCTTCGATGATATTATAATTCAATGTTATTTATGTTATGAATCCATATGATTATTCATCATTATTACCTTTTTTATCATATTATTCCTTCTAACTCATTTTTATTCTTCATTACCATATTTTTTCCCTTACTAGGATATATAATTTTCCAATTTCTTTTATGTATTATCTAGGTTATCCTATTAATTTTTATGATCTCAATGGGATGAAGGATATTATTATAGAGATTAAAATAATAATTTTTGTTTAGTTTCATTTGGATTTTTTATTTACCAATTCTTCCAAAGGTACTAGTCCTCTCGATCTTTTGGTTTTATTTAATGGAATATTTGTGCTTAAAGTCATGTAATAATATGTGTAAAAGGACTGGATCCCTATAAAACATTTATTTATTATAATGTTATACACTTTTATGAAAGTTCACTAATTTTAATAATTAATTGGTGGAATCACAATGATTTTTATTACTCACAACCTATCTGGGAATCTTGATGCGCCTACAGATTTCATATATAAGGATTCAAGAAAGGGAATGGGGCTCGTGGATATTGGTTGAACCATAGAGTATGGATAAATATGTAGCAATGAGACGTATTTTTGAGGTTAGAACAATTTTATTTATTTATTTATCTATCACACTTTTATACTCTGGTTTGGATTTCCATTTTTGGAGAAGCTTATTATTATTGGAGAAGTATTCCATCTATTAGTTCTGCATGATTACTTTGATTGTTTATCTTATTATCTTATTATTTTTTATTTTTCTATGATATGATACTGAGGGTATAGTCTCTCCACTAATGTAATTAGACCCTAACATCTAGTTGATAGCCTCTTGTGTACAGGGAGGCGCACATGAGGTCATGTGGCACTCCGATTCTGACCTCGTGGTTCAGGTTGGGCCGTTAGAAAATATTATTAGGGGAGGAACCTAGCCAATTGTGTGGTTGTACTAACTATATAGAGATTTAGGTCCCACAATGGGGTCATTTTGATCAAATTGGTGGTGAATTTAAAACCCAAAGAAGTTAAAGGGTTAAAAGTGCCAATGATTACTACCAATATCTACAGGATGTGAATTTATTTTCAAGAGACCAACTGATTAAAAATGCATAGTTAAAGAGTCTTTGACTAGATTAGTGATCTATATGGGTGACATACAAGGAGGTTTCCTAGGTTTTTTGAATGTTAGGAAAATAAACAATGTACATAAAATTTGTTTGAGTGTGGAGAAATCCATTAATCTGATGACTCATTCAGGCATGTGTGTATGACCCAAGGAGGGGACAACATGTGTCTACATGGAAACTGGGGAGCCTATGGGGCCAAGATGAAACATTGGTATCAGTGTAAAAGTTTCCACATTCCCTTTGGACTAACTTGGTATATGGTATAAATGAGATAGAGTTCTGATACTCAGGTAGGAGAGTTTCCATGTTCCTAGACAGCACACGTGTAATGGACCTCCGAGTTGCCATCGACGAAATTATTATTATAATTTTATGTGATTTTTGGGTATGTTAATGAATTACCACTAGACATATTGGATACCATAACATATTTATTCCTTTTTCTTTTTAGTGTATTATCTTTTTAATATGATTCTTTAATTTGTGATGTCTGTTCGGGATAAATTTTCTATTTTTTGATATATCTATTTTCCCTTACTATTATGAAATATCATTATCAGAATTAATTAGTTGAATTGTGGATTATTTTATGTTATTATATATATATTATTATGAGTAAAGTGAATGGATAAATACATTGGTTAGTTATAGGTGGTTTATACCTTTGATTATGGGTATAATCTTAGAAGAACATTTGTGTGACCCTATAAGAAAATTTGGATATTTCCTAATGCATTATGATATTATAAATTTATACTTCAGTTTTGGATAATATAACCTTGATGTAGTCTTATGGGCCTATATATGACTAGAGGTTGGAATAGTCTTTTAAGGGATGATGTTCTAGATTTACCACCAGACATGTTGAAGTATGCATTTGAGCATACTCATGACACCCACCCTATAGTTTATACACTATGGTAACTTTAGCTTGAAGTCTACATCCTAGTGTGTGTCTTGGTTGTAATAGTTAAAAAATATGGTCAAATATTCTATTAAATTATACTCTAGTATTATATATCCTTCTTGTAACACCTAATGATTTTATAACTTATTTTTGAAATAAATTTAATTTTTTGATAGTTTTTGTTACACACAACAATGAGTTTTTTCAAAATACGATATACTATTATTATTATTTACCATTTTAATATAAATATTGAATTTGGTGGTATAAATAGGGAAACAAATTTATTAAAAATTAAGGTCAACATTTGTTTTTTATCACTCTCCATCAGAACTTGATGGTTTTTTTCTTCTCCATATCCATGTTTTAATGGAATCCTAGTATCTGTTGTCTCGGGTATCTATTTTACTTCTCTTCCTTTATTTTAAATTGATATTTATATTGACTCTTTTTTTGATGTGGGGCTTTCAATGAAGTTTCCAAGCCTAATATTGAAATTGCGAGGATGTAATTCTCCAAAGGGGGGAAGGATGTAACATCCCAAGTAAATAACGAATATGACATTTCTATATTTATTAATAATTTTAAATTAATTATTAATTTTACTTTAATGGGGATTCCATGTTTGATAGCGTACCCGATACACAACAACGAGTTTCTTTGACATCTTACGTTGCACACAACGTTGGGTCATACTGAAAAATAATAATATAAAATTATTTTAAATGGTTGTTAATGCCTAGGAGTTGTAATGGATGGAATGAACAGAAATAACAAAAAAATGACTATAAATATTTGTTAAATGTTTTTACATTTACACAATAAAATTTAGAGGCTTAAAATAATAAAGTAATTCGATTTTAAGCATAAATATTCTAATGTTCACTAAAAGGTTGATTTACCGCCTTTTGATGGAGAACCCTATTTAAATATAGTTTTGGACAATTTTATATGTTCTATTTGAAAAAATAAAATTATTATTTATTATAGAGTCCTCAAAATTTACTTTAGGTAAATTTTTGGTATTTTTCTGATAATTTTTTTAATGAATAGTGAAAAATACTGTATTTTAATTCAAAACTACCTTTTAATATAATATATTTATGTGGTTAGATTATATATTTAATTGGGTTTAAAGTGTAATTACATTATATTTTTACGATTTAATCCAATTTTTTTCATTTAAAGTAATTTCACTTTGAAATTAGACATAAACAAGTGTCAATCTTTTTATAGATATTGTTTCTTAAAAATAGACAATTTATTTTAACAATGGGAATTAATTTTAAATTAATTAATGCAACTTATATGTTTTTAATTTTAAAAAATAGAAATTATTTTTTAATTCAGAATATCAAATACATCTTATTCCGAGTTTTTGGTATTTTTTTGAAAAACATCAATTTTTAATGAATAGTGAAACTGCTAAGTAGTAGTTAAAAAACTGAATTTTTCTTTTTAAATGAAATTTTACCACTTCTGTGAATTGAATTTTAAAAATCCCACATACCTGGTTGTTATTAGCAAGTAAAATGTGGTTCAATAAGATGAAAATAATTTTTTTGGGGAATAGTAACTTTTGACTTTTATTTACCGCGGTTAAAGGTAAATAGGGTAATTCAAGGTAAAAAGAATATTATAATATTATAAAATTACCTTAACACTTGTCCAAAAATTATTGGATGAGTCATGGACGACCATGGACATCCTTGGGTCGATTTTGGGACCCCATGGAGCCACGTGGGAGTGATAACGACACTTTAGATTAATTAATTTAAAGTAAAGACAAAAATGACACAAACAAATATCTTTCAATAAATAAATTTTTACATGGGGTTATATAAGATATATTTTCAACTATAAATATTAATTGGAAAGGTAATAATATTTCCAACATAATTGTATTTTTTTATAACTTTTATACCTCAAAAAAATAAATTTATATATGACACAAAAATGATGTAGTATTTATCTCAGTAATAAATGGTTTAAATAAATAAGATTATAAATATTAAAATATCATTCAAAACCTGTCCAATTCTTATTGGAAGAATTTATTTCTACTATGAGTCATATTATCTTCTACCTTAATGAGTTTTGGACCTTTAGAAACCGAAAATAATTATATAGTAAATTAATATTTTCACACTTTCCTAAAGAACCCCTCCTCCCTCTTATAAAAATACCTCACTTATAACCCTTTACTCACACCTCTCAATCCCCTCTTATCATCCAAACCATGTCCAAATAATCTCTCAATATCCCTATATTCCACCTATATTCCTTATCTTAGGCACAAGGCACTTCAATAAGTTCTCTTGGTCCAAACAAAAGGGAGTTGCCCGAATTAATGGTAACTGTTTCTCTTAAATTCTTTTCTTTAATTTTACTTCTCTAACCTCTAAACTCTTTTTATTCTTTTATTTTATAACAAAAATAGTATCCTAAACATACTGGTATGTCATAATGAGAATTATTCTAACTACACTTACACACACCTCCATCTAATATGTAAAGTACATACTGTTTCCGTGGACGGCGAACTACTGCCTCATGAAACGATGATTGTTCAAATATCTCCAACAGCCTCTCATGGTTTCCCTTATGATGGAATTGTATTCATATTTGATATATATTATATTTATATTATTTCTATGCTTCTTGATTTTTCATTTATATAATATCTTTATGGTTTCCAAAGTGGGTAAATATGATAATATCATTTGAGGAAGTGCGGACTACCGCCCCCTCAAAGTGATATGACTCGTTAGTGCCTTATGTGGAATGTATAAAGGGTAATGTTAATGAAATTATATATTATATTATTCTGGAATTATAATATATATATTTATCATTATTTTTCAATTCCAGTACAATACGAAATAGAAATGGAAGTAGCGTTCATGCGTAAGTATGGCTTACCGTCTCCATGAACGATGCATTTCATTTCTTATCTCCAAATCTTATGTACTATTATAAATACATGTGTATAATGGATATATATTATATATATTATATCTAAATCGTGAATATAATTCTGGATATAATGAAATTTTGACCACATGGACAACTTGTAATTATAAGAAGTCCATTTTTGACTCAAGTACCAATTATTGACAAAATGACCATTATTAACGTAAATGATTACATAATGATTATAACATGGTAATAAGTGATTTAAAAGGAATTATAAACTTCCAAAAGGTTATCAAGAAAGTATAAATTATCTTTAGTTTATTATTCATGAGATTAAAGAACGAACGGGTCAAGTCGGACACAAGGTAAGGGGTTTCTTATCTCACTTTTAATTATGTGATAGTTCCATTGTTCGCCAATTATTTATTACAAGTGGTGAATTATGAACTTCCATTTGATATATATTATCATGATTATATTTATATTCATGGTAATCTATGATTTATTTTTTGGTTATTAACTTTGGGTAATATGACTTGATTGATTATAACATGGTAATGGGTTTTCATCTCACTTTTTATTCTCGTGATATTCGTGCTATATTTTCCACTATTTAATTTTTTGTGGTGTATGTACTGAACATGATTTTATTATTTTTATAATATAATTTAACTTATCTGTATTTACATCTTCATTGTATGATCCTTTTTCATGGGGTGTATGTTTCGTAAGTGACCAAATCGGTAAGGGAACCTTTCACCCTCCTCTTTTTAAACAACTTATTTTTTGTTATGTATTTTAATTTACATCTAATTATGTTATGATATGTTCCTCTATATCATTATTGCTTTAAATTTTATGTCCAAGTGATGAGATACCCTTTTCTCTCATTGAGTCATTTTCTGAATTTTAATGTGAGGCTGTTAGGCTGTCAAATTTCTGTAAGGGATCTTCTTCACCCATTTTCAATTCTTTGGGTTTAACTTCTACTACTTTATTATGATAAGACATGAATATGTGTGAATTAAATCTAATTGTTTTACCCATAATATCCACTTATATTGGTTGTATTCATATTTTTTCATGCATAATTATGTCATTGATTTTTCCTTTATCTAAGGATACTGTCTTTGTAAGTGACTTTGTCTCAATCTCATTTTCATTGAGGCATATTTTGTTTTAATACACAAATTTCTTTTATACGCTGTATAAAAACTTTTTAATTTTCATTTCATTCAAAGGGAATCTTTTTCTACTAAAAATTTTACTAAACGACAAAAAATAATGTTTTTTTAATGTAAGCAGTGACAACGACCTTCAGCCGCCGCGAGTATTATTTGATATTTGGATTCCTTAACGAGCCGTAATTTTTTTAAAAGGAAAATAAATACCATATAATCTTTTATGTATTTTGGTATTGAAAATGATTTTGATAAAGGATTTTATATATCAATATATTTAATTGATATAATTTGATTGAAATGTGGAAATGTTTTCATTCTTTTATATTTGTTGTATGTGTTATGATTTTATAATGGTACTTGGGCATTTAATGGGTGGTTATGTGATAAACCAAATGACGGGTGTTTCCGTGATAAACTAGGATGGGTGGTTATGTTATAACCTCCTATGAATTGGGTATGGAAGTTGTCCATATGGCTATTCCATTTAGTGATATGTGCTAAAGTCGACCGTAGGGTTATTCCATATAAGTATGTTTATGTCCCATGTTTTCTATATATGTTATGTGTGATTTCTATGGGTTTTATGGAAATATTTTGGCTATAAAAGGGTAAGAAATGATGTTTTATTCAGAGAAGAGTATTTAGTACATCAACAAGGTAATAAGTATTAATTATGATAAAGTATTCATGGATTACTTATTTTTTTGATAAACTAATAGTTTTACTTCTCTGTGTAACCCTTTACCGAGCTTTTTGCTCATCCCAAGTTTTGGAAATGTTTTTCACAGGACATAAAGAGGAATAGGGACAAGGATGTGATTAAGGAAATGTCATGATGTCTAAAACTTGGAACTAGATATGTTTCTTTTTAATATTTTATATTTTATGAAAAAATGGATACAGAGTAGTAGTGTCTACTTGTAATATTCAAGCAGATATGTAATAGTTATAAACTAATTCTCTAAAACTATAAACCTGAAAATTTCCTCAAAGTTAATTCTTGATATAACTCAAGATTATGAAATGTTTAAGGCCAGGAACTTTTAATTAATACCATTTCATTTATATTCTAGAGTTTTATATCCATTTGAAAATATCCTTAATAATTAACCACAAGTGATCTGACCTTGGAACCATGGATCAAACACCCTCAAAACAGTGAAATTAAACCTTATACACAATTGAAATGGTTATAAATGAACATAATAAAATTATATTAAATAAAATATATATATAAATGGGTATGAATTAATTAATTAATTTAATATTATTATCTAGGAAATCATGTGCTAGTGCATAGTAATTGTGGAACCTAAAGAAATGATTCTACCCAGACCACCCTTTTTTTAGTTGGGTTATAAACTTTAATTATCTAAATAAATCTCTCTCACTTTGATGGTATAAAAAGATTATAGATTTTGTATATATATCTATTACATATATACCTATATTATTGTTCCTTACATTGAAGGGGCAATACATGCCTTAATTTTATTTTTTAAATTCCTTATGATTATTTCTTATGATTGATTCCCCCTTGTGGCACACATAAGCACGTACTTGTTATGAGTGGTGCAACCAAATTGTGATATAATTCATTGGGTTCTATTTTTTTCTCATGAGATGATATTTAAGTTATTAAGGAGTGAACCAAATCCATAATGGGACTATGTCAACCATGTGATGTTGTCTTAGTAGTTATCCATGACTTTTGATTATGTCATGTTATATATTGCAACCACATTCCATTTCTTCGATGATCTTATAATTCAATGTTATTTATGTTATGAATACATATGATTATTCATCATTATTTCCTTTTTTTATAATATTATTCCTTCTAACTCATTTTTATTCTTCATTACCATATTTTTTCCCTTACTAGGATATATAATTCACCCATTTTTTTATGTATTATCTAGGTTATCCTATTAATTTTTATGATCTCAATGGGATGAATGATATTATTATAGAGATTAAAATAATCATTTTTGTTTAGTTTCATTTGGATTTCTTATTTACCAATTCTTCCAAAGGTACTAGTCCTATCGATCTTTTGGTTTTATTTAATGGAATATTTGTGCTTAAAGTCATGTAATAATATGTGTAAAAAGACTGGATCCCTATAAAACTTTTATTTATTATAATTTTATACACTATTATACAAGTTCACTAATTTTAATAATTAATTGGTGGAATCACAATGATTGTTATTACTCACAACCTATCTGGGCATCTTGATGCGCCTACAGATTTCATATATAAGGATTCAAGAAAGGGAATGGGGCTCGTGGAAGTTGGTTGAACCATAGAGTATGGATAAATATGTAGTAATGAGACGTATTTTTGAGGTTAGAACAATTTTAATTATTTATTTTTCTATCACACTTTTATACTCTGGTTTGGATTTCCATTTTAGGAGGAGCTTATTATTATTGGAAAAGTATTCCATCTATTAGTTCCGTCTGATTACTTTGATTGTTTATCTTATTATCTTATTATTTTTTATTTTTCTATGATATGATACTAAGGGTATAGTCTCTCCACTAATTTAATTTGACCCTATCATCTAGATGATAGCCTCCTGTGTACAGGGAGGTGCACATGTGGTCATGTGGCACTCCGATTCTGACCTCGTGGTTCAGGTTGGGCCGTTAAAAAATATTATTAGGGGAGGAACCTATCCAATTGTGTGGTTGTACTAACTATATAGAGATTTAGGTCCCACAATGGGGTCATTTTGATTAAATTGGTGGTGAATTTAAAACCCAAAGAAGTTAATGGGTTAAAAGTGCCAATGTTTACTACCAATCTCAACAGGATGTGAATTTATTTTCAAGAGACCAACTGATTAAAAATGCATAGTTAAATAGTCTTTGACTATAGTAGTGATCTAGATGGGTGAAATACAAGGAGGTTTCCTAGTTTTTTTGAATGTTAGGAAAATAAAAAATGTAAATAAAATTTGTTTGAGTGTGGAGAAATTCATTAGTCTGATGACTCATTCAGGCATGTGTGTATAACCCAAAAAGGGGAAAACATGTGTCTACATGGAAACTGGGGAGCTTATGGGGCCAAGATGAAACATTGGTATCAGTGTAAAATTTTCCACATTCCCTTTCAACTAATTTGGTATATGGTATAAATGAGATAGAGTTCTGAGACTCAGGTAGGAGATTTTCCATGTTCCTAGACAACACACATGTAATGGACCTCCGAGTTGCCATCGACGAAATTATTATTATAATTTTATGTGATTTTTGGATATGTTAATGAATTACCACTAGACATATAGGATACCATAACATATTTATTCCTTTTTCTTTGTAGTGTATTATCTTTTTAATATGATTTTTTAATTTGAGATGTCTGTTCGGGATAAATTTTCTATTTTTTGATATATATATTTTCCCTTACTATTATGAAATATCATTATCAGAATTAATTAGTTGAATTGTGGATTATTTTATGTTATTATATATATATATTATTATGAGTAAAGTGAATGGATAAATATATTGGTTAGTTATAGGTGGTTTATACCTTTGATTATGGGTATACTCTTAGAAGAACATTTGTGTGACCCTATAGGCCAATTTGGATATTTCCTAATGCATTATGATATTATAAATTTATACTTCAGTTTTGGATAATATAACCTTGATGTAGTCTTATGGGCCTATATGTGACTGGAGGTTAGAATACTCTTTTAAGGGATGATGTTCTAGATTTACCAACAGACATGTTGTATTATGCATTTGAGCATACTCATGACACCCACCCTATAGTTTATACACTATGGTAACTTTAGCTTAAAGTCTACATCCTAGTTTATGTCCTGGTTGTAATAGTTCAAAAATATGGTCAAATATTCTATAAAATTATACTCTAGTATTATATATCCTTCTTGTAACACCTAATGATTTTATAACTTATTTTTGAATTAAATTTAATTTTTTGATAGTTTTTGTTACACACAACAATGAGTTTTATCAAAATATGATATACTATTATTATTATTTACCATTTTAATATAAATATTGAATTTGGTGGTATGAATAGGAAAAACATTTATTAAAAATTAAGGTCAACATTTTTAGATAAATAAAATATATTTATAAATAATTACTTAATTTTTAATAAAGTCATTACATATTTCAAAAATAGTATTTTCTAAAAAAATTATTACTTTTTGAGAACAAATAATAAAAATAATTTTTTTTTCAATTTAAGAAAATTAATTTTAAAAAATAAACATAACCATTGAAATCTGAAATCCATAATTATCTTGGAGTGAATTTTTGATAATTTTATGAAAGATTAATTATTACATGAATAGTAAAAAAACAATTTTTTTAAACCGTATTTTTTTAATAATTTACAAATAATTTTTATTTTAAGATGGTTTTAAAATTAAAATTATTACAGTTATAATTATTTATCCAATTAAGGGAATTTAAATCAATTTCATATTATTTTTTATGTTAAATCGTTCTACACTTATGAAAATGTTCTCATTAGAAGACTGCTTTTTTGCAGTTCAACAGATTTAATTTTAAAAAAAAATTTACAATCTATTTAATGAAATTTGGAAATATGGATTCCATATTTGGAATAATAATAATTAATATTATATAATAATTTCAACTTAGTTTTTTTTTTCAAAAATAATATTAAAAATATGAAAAATTAATTACCACGGTTAAGGTTGAAATGGTTGGGGGGGGGGGGGTAAACTAAAATACAAGGGGTAAAATGACATAATAACTTTTGAAAGTGATATTTTATGGAAATATTTAGACATTATATCATATATGGTTCGATAATGATCCATTTTTTGTCCTGTTTCATGTTTAAATATGGGCACAACTTTTTCTCTTAAAAAATTCCTTATGTGTCCTCTCCCCCACTTAGAAAAGTCCACCCATCTCAACTCATCACCAAAATTAAAAAACCCTATGGTTCATAAAATACCAATAACAAAAAGTCCTTACCTCCATTCCCACATCCTCGATTCCTTATTTTTATAAGAAACCCTCTCCTAAATGATTCAGGTGTAAACTTAAAGGGGTTATATGAAGAAGATGTATAGTCCTTAACCATGTATTTTCATTTTATTTGTTTCTATAACTCCTTTGAATATTATTCAATAATTGTGATATAAAAAAATTAGTATTTTATATATAATATTATGTTATTATGTTAATTTCATGACCTATTTGTATATCCTCTTTCAATCAAGTGGGAAATTAAACCGTCGATCATGTGTATGGTAGACTATCACCTTTTGAACCGATGTAATTCATTTTCCAACACCACCTTTCACAATGAGATATAATGATGTATTTAATATATTTATATTATATTTCATTAAAAAATATTACTCTTATTATATTATCATATATAACTTCTTATATTTCATTCTATGAGAATATAGTAACATCGCTCGTGTGTACGGCGGACTACCGCCTCGCCAAGTGGTGTGATTCTTTATTCACTTATGATTTAAATAGAAGGTAAAAAGGTTATTTTTAATGAAAATATGTGATATATATGACATAAAAAATTAATATTTAAGGGTAATAAATTTGTTATAGTTCTTTTGATTCATCCTATGAGAAAATGGAAACATCTTTCATGCATAGATATATCCTACCGTCTCCATGAACGGTGTGATTCATTTTCTATATCTAACTATAATAGATTAATATATATATATAATGAATATATATTATAATTATATCATGGTCTAAATTATATATATCATGAAACCCTGAGAAAATTAAAAGGATCTAAAATATAAATCCAAAAACATACATGAAAAACAAAGCATTTATTACCCAAAACATGATATTAATATGGAATTGTTAATAAACAGGAAATAAATGTTCATAAGTAAATCATATATAGAATGATAAATTTGATTATTTTTCATTAATATATTTAAAATCAAATTATATTTATTATATAAAATATTCCAATGTGTATGAAAGAATTTAAGACTTAAGGTAAGGGATTTGGTTTCAAATTGTCTTCTTTGGGACATATGTTATGCTATGCATCTATCATGTTTCATGAGGTGTATATAAAGAACCATTGATATTTTATATCATTTATTACATTATTCTAATGATATTTAATTTTTCATTTAAATTTATTCTTTCATGGGGCTTACAATTCAAAAGCTACAATGTGTGTAAGATATTTATAGTCTCACCTTTATTTTTGGAAGACATGTTCCATATTACCCACCCATTTCTATTTTATTTTGTATATATAAGACCTTTTAATTTTTTTGTCATTAAAAATTTTATATTAATTATATTTATACTTTAATTTTATGTTCTCATTTAATAGTTCATATGATTCAAAATATTACCAAAGCAGTAAGGAATTTTCATCTCATTTTAATTTCTGTGGGACACAAGCCTTATACACCACTTTTTTATTTTATGAGGTGTATATAATTACAATTAATACCATTTATGATTATGATATTTCAATTATGGGATAGAAATATCCATATATTTTTTTATTTCATGGTTATTATGATTTAGAAGACACCAATGTGGAAAAGGTTTTGTGTTACAATCTCATTGCATATCAAGATTGTTTATTATAATGTTTCCAATGATGTAATATTATTGTATATCTCTCAAAAAGTTCATGAATTTTAATTTCATGTAGTTATTTCTTTAGAATACATGTTTTACCTTAATTTTACACCCTTTATGTACTCAAGAGAATAAAATAATATTATTAAAGAAAAATGACATTATTTCTCTCCTCAGTGGAAAACACTTTTTCTTCTATATCTATGTTTTTCCAAAAAATATTTAAATAATATTTTTAATATTAAACAATGAGAGTTTAAAGTAATTTTTAAACTTATTTAGGTTTTTTTAAAAATTATTTAAAAGTAATATTCTTTTCCTTTTTTGAATGATGTACTTTTGGATTTTTTTCTGAAAATGTGATAGAAAAATTTGTTTAGCATGTATGGAATGAATGGTATTTTTTTCAATCATGAAAAATAAATGCATAAAATATTAATTTGAAATATTACAATTTTATTTTAAAATAAAATTATTTCTTTAAAGTATAGAAATTTTGCAGATTTAAAATAAATTATTTCGAAGATAAAATGTTCATTTCTTTAAGAAATGTTCCTTGTGATCTTTCAAAATAATTTTCCATAAAAGATAAAACCATTTAATATTACATAATATTTAATATAGATATGACCTAATGATACCATTATTATAATTTCTCTATATAGGTTATGAATATTATGAAAATATTTTTATGAAACTTTATCATTTTCCACAGTCTATGATATGATGAAATTCTTATGAAACAAATTTATTTTCATGGGTTCTAATATGATGAATATTTTATATTCTAGTAAAACACATATGTTTTATTCTCTTTATATAATATGTGGTACCAATATCTCCATTCAATTAACTGAGTAATGTTTTATATACCATTATATGATAATGGGAAACACACTGATGTTCTTGATCCATTATATGAAATAGGTTGATGTGATTGATCTACTATAAGAATCATGTGAAGATTACTGGACTGTTATTAATGGAAACGAGGTGATTATTCATGTTTTTACGATTTAATGTTTTGAGTTGTTAATGTTAACACATAAAATGGTTTCCCTTATTATGAGGGAAACACACTTATATGTCAATAACATATGGTTCATGATTGATTTATGATGATTTCTCACTCTTATGGTTCAAATATTTTGAGATAAGAATACTTTTTTCCATGGATCATGTTTATGATCAATGATAGATTGGGTATGAACTTTCTATGTTATAATAATATTCTAATATCCTTATACTTATCTTATGATTTCATTATATCATTGACCGATATCTTCCAAATTAAACCTTATTGAGGAATTGAGCTCACCCTTTCTTAAATTTAATTTCCCCTATGTTATAAAGAATGATATAATTAGTATATTTATATGAAAGAGTTCTAAATTGGAATATATTTATTGGATATTTTCAATAACTTTCAAGAAATAAGATTATTGTGTATCTAGTTTCCAAAAAAGCTAAAACATTACAATCTTTGAGTGTGTACTTTTGAAATGTATCAACTATTCATCCATTGATATATAATATTTTTATATGAAAATACTAGTTCATTAATACTAGTATCAGAAAAAATTATTAGTTAAACTTTAGGATCTAGGATGAGAAAACATTAGCGACATACCTAATGATATGACTAAGGATATGTTTAAGGATAAATCAAATTATAGAAAACTTTCCTTGAATACTGGCGAATGATAAAGAGAGTGGTTACCAAGAAATAAAATACCTTTATAGATACTAAAAGTGTATGTGGATTTGCAAATGTTATACCTAAGGGTAATAAATCAAAAAATGGAACATTGATCTAGACTTGATTGTTACTTGATACATGAAATTGGGCCTTACTACACACCGAGTTTGACACTCCTGGTGGATATGATTTTGAAATTCACAAAATATTTATGAACCATCATCAAGGATATGAAAAATGGTCATGAGTGACCTTGGTTGAAGCTATGATTTCATAAATTTAAAATATGGGGTCATTATTTAGACATTTTATAAATTATTTTTCATGATTGATCACTTTGATCAAAATTACCGATGTTCATGCAAGCCATTTTAGTTTCAATAAAGAATTAAAGACAGAATGATGAAGTTTATGTGTTAATAAGTAAGATCAAATATTGTGGTACCCAATTTGATATTAGTTATATTAAATCCATTATATCATGAAAATTCTATAGGAATGTTAATTCATACCCTCAATTATTAGATATTGAATTAGAAGTCAAAGCCCCTAATGGTATGATGATCACATCTCAAGTACATGATTTTTGTATACAAATTTATTTTTGTGGGAGTGTGATTATTAAAAGTCTTGTTATTATCCATATGAATGAATTTTATGTCTTCTTAGGCATGGATTAGTTTTACCTACATAAATCCCACACCAATTTCTAAGGAAGGGAAATCATGTTTGATATTCCAAACCAACCCATGATCATTTATCTAAGTGGAAATAAATATGCACATTTGATGGATATTGAATCCACTGTATGGGTATTGATTCCCATTCAAAAGGGTCATTTATCTCATATGGTAAGGGAGAAACTCAAAATGTACGATATTACTATTGTGTATGAGTTTATTTATGTCTTTCCAGAATAATTACCTAGTCATCCACTAAATCATGAATTAGAGTTATTAACAGAACTCACACCTAATGCCTCATCTATTTCAAAGAATCACTATAAAAATGGACCTAATCAAGTTATAGGAATTAATGAAGAAACTCTAGGATAACAGTGATAAGGGATTTATTCGACCATGTGTGTCACCTTTAGGTGCACTAGTTTTTTTTATAAATAAGAAATATAGATAAATGGGACTCTATGAAGATTATCAGGAAGTAAACAAGATAAAAATAAATAAAAATGATCTTATACCCTATATTGATGATGTTCCTAATCAACTACATGGAGATCAATCCTTTCCCAAGATTGACCTTTGTTCTGGATATCATCAATTGAGGGTCAAGAAAGAGGATATACCCAAGAAAAATTACATACATAGTATAACACTATGAATATATAGTGATTAAATTTGGTCTTAATAATTCCCTCACTATCTTCATGGTTTTAATTAATAGATTCGTTAGATATTACCATGATCATTTTGTGGTAGTATTTATAGATGATATTCTTATCTATTCAAAAATCAAGGAAGATCATGGAGATCACATGAGGATTATGATGAAGACACTAAGGAGGGATAAAATATATTCAAAATTTATAATTTGTGCATTTTTTCTATAAAATATTTTATTTATGGGTCATACAATCTCAATTGAGGGTATATTGGTGGATCCATAAAAGGGAAGGCTATTAAATATTAGCCTAGACTAACCAAGGTAACTAAGATTCGATGTTTTCTTGGTTTGGAAAGATATTATCAAATGTTTTTGGATAATTTCTCATGAATATCTAATAAAATCACCAAGTAATCTCATAAGGGATCCAAGATTCTCTATAAAGACGAATGTTTGGAAAATTTCAATGTGTTGAAGAAAATATTAGTTAGTATTCCTGTTCTTACAAAACATGCAGTGGAAAAGGGTTTGTAATCTATTGTGATGCATCCAAAAATAAGTTGGGATTAATTCTCAAGAAGAATGATGTGGTTATAGATTATTAATTAGCCCATAAATGATTCTAATATTCATTTTCTATAGTATAATATTCATGTGATTTATTAATCATAGACACCATTATTAGTGCATTTTACACTTTGAACATTATTTCACTTTATGATTGTAATTCCTTCTTAAAATGCACTATTACATGGTACATTCTTGAACATATCCTAAAAAAATGGCCTTAATTTTATTTTCATATTTTATTTTCAGGTCTCCCCTGATATAAGGAACAATTCATTCTTTTCTAGAACTTTGAGATTCAAATTGGAAGACCACTAAAGTGGGCCTTGAACCCACAAAGTTCTGGGCGAAGTGAACTGGACAAAATACCAATAAAAGTTCTGTATAGGACAGGATTCAAGCCCAATGATTCTGAAATTTTAAAATCCGATAGATAATATAATGGGGAACATTTAATTTAATAGTTTCCAAATCTAATTCAAATGTTTTAATGGTGTTCCAGGCGGCCCAATTTGATGATGAAAATATGGGCCAGATTTTGAGGCTCAGAAAAACAACCCACCATTTAAATCATATCTCGTAAACCTAAAATTATATTGGGCTGAAATTTTATAGGATATTATGAGAAATATGGGGATACATTTTATCCTTTTATATAAAACTCTACTTCATCAATATAGAAGATCCTTTCGGTGCATCTTTTCGGTGGATTCAAGATGGATGCCACTTCGGGGGAAGAGTGGAAACGTATCATCTACATTAATTTTCCACCCACCTAGGCCCACCAAAATTAATTAAATACGCATGGGAAGATGGGATTTCATCCAAATTCTTCCAAACTGCCAATTTAATGCATTATTTGTGAAGGATCTGGGGATCTTGGAGCTTTGTTTTCATTGTAATGTTATTATGCCAATTTGTCTTTGTAACATTCTTCCTTCTTATGTAAGTTCTTAGAATCACCTCAGTTTTCAACAAAATTACTTTTTATTCTCTTATTATGTTCTTATTCATATCACCTTGATATCATTGCCTCGAGCTGTGAAATTTTTTACACCAAACCTTGTGATTTTGTTGACACAACGGTGGAGTGATCGTTATTTTTTTGTTTTTACTTCTTCAATTCCACCCTCATTAGTCTACTTCCCACTTCGATTGACAAAATGTCATCAATGGAGGGATAACTATTTTATGGGTTAATCTAAGATAGTATCAAGGGGATGGATGCTATGTTATTTATCATTCTATAAATTTTATGAATTTCTTTTATTTTAGTTTCTTTCATTCATTGATTTTCTCTATTCCTCTTTCTTATTGAATTTATTCACCCCTCTTTTATGTGCTAATAAGATCCTTTACCTTGGAGTTCCCATGAAAATGATCATACAAGTGTATAGTTGATTAGAATGTCTTTTTGAAGGTGTTTAATCAGTATGTTATGTGGTTAGTTTGAATTTATCGCATGAATCCTTCTCAAGTTAATAAAATTGAAATTGTAAAAAAAAAATTCATCCAATCCACCCCAAGCAATAATCTAGGATCAAATCAATTTCTCATAATTTTAATTCACATAGATCTCTTAGTGCTCTTTTAAAACCATATAAATTCAACCCAAGTTGGCCACTTAATATCCAATAATCCATCTCTTTATATGGTGTGTCTAAGGATCTTCTTAGGTGTTTGAGGATTCGACAACCCAAGCTACACTGCACATGACCACTTAAACCTTAAAACATGGGTAAATTTGGGCGACATAAAATTTTGGAACTTTTTCCAAGGACCAAGTAAGTTCTTTAGACCAAAAAACTTCTTTTCTCACCCCATTCTTCTATTATCACCAAAATTATCTTATCTTTTCTCTTTCTCTCTCTTTTTTTTCTTGTTCCGCATGTCCACCTACACCCAAGATAACTCAAACAGATTAGTTAGGGTGGAATGTCCTATTATAGGGGAGTCAAGTGCCCCTAAGAGATTGTTTAAATTTGATCCAAATATTCATGAAACTCCAAATTCACCAATTTAAAAAATTCCAATAGAGGGTCTTCAATGAAATAAAATGGTAATGCCTATGGGGGATCAAATGGGAAACCCTAATCAAGAAGCTCCAAACCTAGGGAATGTAGTTGATCAAACGATGAATGACTACCTCACTTTAGCTTGGACCAATGCCCCCTCATTCATTAGACACAATTACCTAGGATATGCCTACTACATATTTAAAACCCTTGTCCTAAACCACCTTCCAACATTCGATGGAATGGAGTCTGAGATGCCTTACCTTCACGTTAAGGAGTTCAATGACATTGTAGAAACTATGTGTCTCCCACATCAACTAGAATCAACTAAAATGAGGATATTTCCTTTTTCATTAAATAATAGAGCTATAAATTGGATAAAACATTTAATACCATCATTCATCAAATCTTGGAACCAATTACAAAGATAATTCTACAAAAAAATAATTTCTCCACCACAAAACAATAACACTTAAAAAGGGCATCCAATTTTTTTTGAAAAAGATGGAGAGTCATTCCATGAAACATGGGAGAGGTTCAAATACACCCTAAACATGGTTCCACACCATATTTTTTCAATTTCTAAACAAATGGGAATTTTCTATAAAGGGTTGGGGCCGAAAAACAAACAATTCATTGACATGATGTGTAAAGGGACATTTAAAAACAAATCCCCAAATGATGCCTCAGAGTATCTAAAAATCCTTAATGAACAAAACCAAACATGGTGAACATCACCTTATTATAAAAATCCACAAAGAACTACTGGAAGGCACACACTTAGAGAAGAGTACTGCCTCAGGGATAAAATCTCAGCACTCACTAGGATGTTTGAAGAGATAGACCTTAGAAAAATCCATCAAATCCAAACTGTGGACCTTGTTTGCACAATTTGTGACAAACATGACCACAAAATAGACAACTTACCAACCATTCCATCCATCAAAGATTTTAATCTAAGAGGACCACCTATTAAAGTCAATTCTCTAAACATTTAGAAGCCCCAATACCAAAACACATTCAAACCAAAGTATAATGACCACCCAGGTTTCCACTAGAGAGGTAACCAACAACCTAGCCAATCACAAGGACCAAACACCTACCCTACAAAAAATTTTCAAAACCATATCCAATTCCAACAACAACCAATTTAATACCAACATCCTAATATCCAATATAGACAAACCATCCAACAACCAAAGTATCCTCCTGGGATAAACCAACCAACACAAGCCCCCAACCAATCTGCCCCTCTTCCAATCATTGAATAGTTGTGTAAAAAAATGTAGAAAATGAACTCAGAAGTATTTTCCCTTAAACAAGAACATAAAAACATAAAAACTGGGAAGTTACCCATTCCAACACAAGCCAATACACAAAAAACATCAAGGGGAGAGTCATGTTTCACTCAAACGACACATGAACAACTTAAGGTTGTGATAGTTTTTAAGAAGTGGAAAATCAGTTGAGAAACCTGAACAAATAATTCATAAACCATCTGAAGCTTCAAACTATATTGAAAATTCAAGTGAACCACATGATAAAACTGAGAAAACTGATAACAATGTGAAAGAAACATCAATTCAACAAATAATCCTACAACCTTCACCATTTCTACAATGCATGAGAGGGAAAACCAAGCCTTAATTGTGTGAAACATTGATGGAAATAATCTCACAAGTCAATTTGAACATTACACTCCTCAATGTTATTAATACCATTCATGCATACTAAAGAGACCTAAAGGACCTCTGTACATTTAAAAGAAAATTCTCAAATAAGAACCAAGTCCTTTTGGAAGAAAATGTTAGTACAAAAATCCAAGGAACCCTTCCCCCAAAGATGAATGACCTGTGATTCCCTTACATTAATGTTGAACTAGGAGAGAACAAAGTTTTCAAAGCCTTGTGTGACCTAGGTTCCAATGTAAATCTCATTACCTATGACGTGTATTGCTAGTTAGTCCTAGAAGAGCTCCAATCCACATCTGTCATACTTAAACTTGCTGATCGTATCATTAGGGTTCCAAAGGGAATTTTAAATGATGTTCTAGATAAATTATAAAACTTCATTTACCCTGATGACTTCATTGTACTTGAAAACAATCCAAACTTAGTTAATAAGGAACAAACCCCAATCATCCTTGGTCATCCCTTCCTTGAAACAATCAACTATATTATCCGAGTCCGAAATGGGAACATGACCATCAGCTTTCGAGACATGAGTCTAGACTTGATCATCTATAATGAAAGCTCACAAATAGGGGATGATGAGGATATTCATGAAGTAAACCTGATAGGATGCATTGATAATGAATTTGTAGAACATCAAAAAATATTTAAGAAATGTTTAAGTTAGTACAAGATTAATTTCTTTTGTTAACAAGAAGGATGTTTATCCCCTTGGCTAGAATCACTTTCAGATTTCTCTTATGATGAAATCTCATGACCAAAAATTAGTGAAACCTTTCCGGAAACAACATTCATTGAGACCACTCCAACACCCTTCCATGAAATTAATCAAACCAATCTAGTATCTGAAACTTCTACACATGGGGAATCAATTCTACTTTAAACTATAAAAAAATAAAATTGATCTTGAGCCAATGTCCCAATGTTCTACAAATGTTTTGAACCAAACTGATCTTGAATTGATTAGACTTCCTACTAAACTTAATTATGCCTTCTTAGGAGAAAATGGGACATACCCAATTGTATTTTCTTCTTCTCTTCAAGATGATCTTGAGAGGATGCTTCTAGATGTCCTTATAAGACACAAAAAATCCATTGGATGGTCCCTATCTGATATTCTTGGGATTATCCCACTTATTAAGAATCATAGGATTGTTCTAGAATCTGATTCAATTCCATTTCTTCAAACTCAATGACGACTCAATCCAAATATCATGGAAGTAGTGAGAAAAAAACTTATGAAATTGTTAAAAGCTAGTATGATCTATCCCACAACTTAGAGTGAGTGGCTTTGCCCAATCTATGTTGTTCTAAAGAAGGCTGGAATCATAGTGATAACCAATAAGGATGGGGAGATTATCCCAACTAGGGTGAGTAGTGGCTGGAAAGTCTTAATCGACTATAGGAATCTCAACTCATTTATCAAGAAGGAACATTTACCCTTACCATTCATTGACCATGTTCCTGAGAGAGTGGAAGGTCATTCCTTTTACTATTTCATAGATGGGTACTTGGGGTACAATCAGGTTGAGGTATCCCTAGAGGATCAAGGTAAGACTACATTTACCTATCCATTCAACACCTTTTCCTTGAAACACATTTTTTTTGGGGTTATGCAATGCCCCTAGAACCTTCCAATGGTGCATGATGGAAATCTTCTCAGACATGGTAGGGGATTTTTTTGAGGTCTTCATGGATGAATTATTTTTGTTTGGGGATACATTTGAGGGATGTATGAGGAATGTAGAGAGAGTTTTTTCAAGATGAAAGAAAATAATCTGGTCCTAAACTGGGAAAATGTCATTTCATGGTTTAATAGGGACTAGTCATTGGCCATCTTGTCTCAGGTAGAGGAATTTAAGTTGATAAATCCAAGGTTGACATCATTCGTCACCTTCCATCACCCAAAACCATCATGGAAGTGAGGTCTTTCTTTGGACATGACGGTTTTTATAGATGATTCACTAGGAACTTTAGTTCAATATCTCATCCCCTTTGTGGTATTTTAGTAAAGGATGATCCATTTTTTTTGGATAGAAAGCTATGAGGATTCATTCTCAACCCTCAAATCATCTCTCACCTCTCCTCCGATCATGAAATACCCAAATTGGAACCTTCCTTTTGAAATGATGTGTGATGCTAGTGACTTTTCATTAGAATCTATGTTAGTATATCATAGTGAATAAACTCCTTATGTAATTTATTAAGCTAGAAAATACTTAAATGATGCACAAATAAACTATACAACTACTGAGAAAGAGTTAATTGCTGTTGTGTTTTCTTTAGAAATGTTTAGATCCTACCTCTTAGGATCCCCCGTCACTATGTTCACTGACCATTATCCTGTAAAATACCTTTCCTAGAAACAGGATTCTAAGGCTAGACTGATTAAGTGGGTCCTTCTCTTACAAGAATCTGACCTCACAATCAAG
Source organism: Viscum album (assembly GCA_963277665.1). NCBI lineage: Eukaryota > Viridiplantae > Streptophyta > Magnoliopsida > Santalales > Viscaceae > Viscum > Viscum album. Next base: position 1,290,388,693 of record OY728132.1, on the reverse strand, counting down.
GACAAGAAGCATGTTGAGAATGTTGTTGCTGATCATATCTCTAGGATAGAATTTAATGAAAATTATATCACCTTTATGTGTCTGATTCATTCCTTGATGAACACCTATACTCTATGAGTGACTGCCCTTGGTATGCCTACATAGCCATCTTCTTATTTACAGGATTCATTCCAAAATTCTTAGGGAATCAAGGTAGAAGGAAATTCCTTTCGGATGTTAGGAACTATGTGTTTGATGATCCATAACGCTATATGTTCTGCCCTGACCAAGTCATTATGAGGTGTGTCCCCGAATCTAAACAAGATTCCATCCTTATATTCTGTCATAGTGAGGCATAAAGAGGTTAATTTTCTTCTAAGAAAACTTCTGATAAGGTTCTTTAGAGTGGTCTCTTCTAGACCACCCTATCAAGGGAATCATACTCATTTTGTCAAAGTTGACATAGGTGTCAACATGTAGGGTCCATCACAAAATGTAATCGAATGATACTCACTCCCTTCTTAGTGATTGAAATCTATGACTACTAGGGAATCGATTTCATGGGTCCCTTACCAAACTCTAGGTGATATTTTTTGCATTCTTTTAATTGTCGACTATGTCTCAAAATGGGTTGAGGTGATTTTTATGAAATCTAATGATCATAAAACTGTGATTATATTTCTCAAGTAAAACATCCTCTCTAGATTTGGAATTCATAGGTATATCATTACTGATCATGGAACTCATTTTTTCAATCATCCATTATTAGCACTGATGGAAAAGCGTGGAATTTATCACAAAGTTTCAAATGATTACCACCCACAAACCAATGGTGAAGCTGAGTTAGAAAATAGAGAAATCAAATAAATTATTGGGAAAACAGTTAATCCATCTATGAAATATTGTACAAACAAACTTCTAGATGCTCTTTGGGCCTTTACAATTGCATTTAAAACCGTTTTATGAATGTTCCCATATATATTAGTTTATGGTAATGCATGCTATTTTCTAGTGGATATTGAACACAAGGCATTTTGGACAATTAAGAAAATGAATTATGACCTCTAATTGGACAAAAAAAAAGAAATTAAATCTCAATGAACTTGAGGAACTTAGGATGGAGGCTTATGAGAATTCAAGGATCAATAAAGCTGAAGTACAGGCCTACCAATCTCAAAATCTTAAATCTAAACACATTATACTGGGTAAAAATATTATTTTGTATAGCTATAAGAATCATTTACACATGAAAAAGTTGAGGTCCAGATGGTTAGGCCCATACATAGTGCATATGGTGTACCCCATGGGGTTGTAGAAATTAATGATCCCACCAATGGTCAAACCTTTATTGTCAATGACCATAGATTAAAACCATTCATTGAACCATTTAAAAAATATGATATTATTGAATAATTGTGTGAACCAACCATAGATGAGGAAAATACTTAAATAGTTAGGAGTTTATGTTGATCTAGTGACCTTAAACAAAAGCATTTCACATGAGGAAACCCATGATTTTCATGTTTCCATTCCTTTAATTAGTACCTCAGACTATTGACTTGTTCTTCTTCTACAAGTAAGGTCAGGTATGAATGGATAGAACCATATTCATATATGTGACATGGTGTGATCCCTGAGTAATACCTTACCAAAAAATTTAATAGAATACAATGTATCATCAGTTTTTTTATTTCTATGTGTTTGTATGTTAAATAAAAAAACAAAAAGAAAAAAAATTCCTTATACTGTTGACATGTTCTTCTTTTATGAGTAATGATGGGTATAAAAGGGGAGCTCCATATTCACTCGTGTCACATGGTGTGATCCCTATGTAATACCTTACCTAGAAATTTAAGAGAAAACAATGTATCATCAGTTTATTTTATTTTTATGATTTTTTAGGTTAAAAAAAATATTAACAATTTTGATTGTTGACCTGTTCTTATTTTATGAGTAAGGATGGGTATGAAAGGGGAGCACAATATTCATCCGTGTCATGTGGTGTGACCCCTGAGTAATACCTTAACCAGAAATTTAAGAGAAGACAATGTATAATCAGTTTATTTTATTTTTAAGTTTTTGTAGGTTAAAATAAAAATTTAAAAAATTATAATAATTTAGATTGTTGAATTGTTCTTGTTTTATGATTAAGGATGAGTATGAAAGGGGAACACCATATTCATCCATATCACATGGTGTAATCCCTGAGTAATACCTTTCCCAGTAATTTAAGAGAAGACAATGTATCATTAGTTTATTTTATTATATTTTCATTTTTAGGTTAGAAAAAATATAATAAATTAATTAATGACATGTCATAGGTCATGGGGAAAATCCTGTCACAACCATCCAAGCCAATGGGAATCGAATAATAACTAAAGGTATACTGGGGAATGCATTTTCAATATCAACCACCAGGTGACTTCATTCAATAATTTTCAATTTCAGTGTCTTTGTTGAACATCCATCCTACCCCTTATAAGTTTTCATTTCTTTAAACAATGTGGATAATGTTATTCTACATTGGGGGAGATGAAATAAATGAATTGAATTTGTTTTAATCATAAAATGAGTGTAAGGAAATTTTTTATTATCCTTGAATATGATGACACACATTTCAAACTCTAACATTTGATATCAAATATGTTTTCATGCCTTGACTTTGTTTTTAATGCAAGTTTAAGTTAATGTGCATAGATTTTGGAAAGTGAGTTTTTCCTATGTCATTTTGACCATTTATATTTTCATCCATTAATTTAAAAAAACACAATGCACATCCTCTAGATTGTGGGATTTTATTTTGAGTTCCTGGGGTCCATAATAAATTTCATAGGGTTGGTGATCATTTTAATTTTAACTTGAGTATTCAAAAAAAAATCAATTGCACGTAGAGCATTGGATTGACCTAATGTGTGCCTTTTGGCACTTGAGGATCATGAATCCATAGTTTTATAGCTCGAATTTTGGCATTTTATCTCTATTTGTGGTAATTTGAATTTGTTTTTGATGAGTTAACTTGAGATGATGCCTGAGTATGAGAGCTTCACATGGTTCCCTAAGGTCTTTGAGCCTGGGATTCATCGACAAAGTCTTTCGAAAAGGGTTTACTCGATTGAGTTCAATTTCTATTACCATGGGAAAATTAATAAAAAATAAACAAAACAAAATTGAAAAAAACTAATAATCATCTTAATAATTAATTTTGATTCCTCCTAGCACTTCCTTCTTTTCTCTTTCGAATGAAAATAAACCCCCCATGTCTATTGTGACACACAACACTTCATCATGTTTAATTGAAATTGGGTTAAATTTGGTGATGAATTTGAACAATGGAATGAGATTGGGATTGGGATACACCTATGGACCTAGCATGTTTTAAATTATTTTGACGGGTTTCATATTTTTTTGTATGAAATATTTGGGTGAGAAATGTGTATTAATATTTTTTTGGACAAGGGAATTCAAATTTCATGTTGTGGAGATATATTTTACTCAGGACTAGGAAAACTCAGGCTAGGGGGTGTGATTATACCCTAAAGTAGTCTAATATTCATTGTTTATAATAAAATATTCACGTGCTTTATTAATCATAGATACCATTATTAGTGCATTTTACACTTTGAACATTATTTCACATTATTATTGTAATTCCTCCTTAAAATGCACTAATACATGGTACATTCTTGAGCATATCATAAAACAAAAAACGGTCATAATTTTATTTTCATATTTTAATTTTAGGTCTTCCATGATATAAGGAACTATTAATTATTTTGGAGCACTTGGTGATTCAAATTGGAAGACCACTAAAGTGGGCCTTGAACCCACAAGGTTCTGGGAGAAGTGAACTGGACTGTAGCCCAATAAAAGTTCTTGAAGAGAACTAGATTCAAGCCCAATTATTCTGAAAATTTAAATTCTGATATATTATATTATGGGGAAAATTTCATTAAACAGTTCCCCAAGATAATTACGATGTTTTAATGGTGTTCCAGGCAGCCCAAGATGATGATGAAATTCTGGGCCAGATTCTCAATTTAAATCATATCTTGTGAACCGAACATTATTTTGGGTTGGATGTTTACAGGATATTAGGAGAAATCTAGGGATACATTTTATCATTATATTTCCCACTCTAATTCATCCATCTAGAAGGTCATTTCGATGCGTCTTTTCGGTAGATGCAAGCTGACTTCCACTTCAAGGGAAGAGTGGAAAAGCCTCATCAACATTAATTTTCCACCCACCTAGGCCCAAAAAAATTAATTAAAGACACATGGTAAGATGGTATCTTTTCCAAATGCTTTGTAAATGTATATTTAAGGTTTTATTGGTGGAGGATTTCGGGATCTTAGAGATTTGTTTAAATTTTAATGTTATTATGCCAATTTGTCTTTGTAATGTTATTCCTTCTCATGTATGTTGTTAGAATCACATTATTTTTCAATAAAAGATCCTGTTATTCTATTATTATATTCTTATTCATATCAACTTGATACCTTAGCCTCAATCTGTGAAATATTTCACACTAAACCTTGAGATTTTGTTCACACAATTATGGAGTGATCGTTATTTTTTTATTTTTACTTCTTCAATTCCACCCTCGTAAGTATATTTCCCACTTCCATTGAAAAAATGTAATAAATGGAGTGATAACTCTTTTATGGGTTGATCCAAGGGAGTATCAAGGGGCTGGATTGGATGTTATTTATCGATCTCTAAATTTTATTATTATTTTTATTTGAGTTTCATTCATTCAATGGTTTTCTCTCTTCCTCTTCCTTATTGAATTTATTTACCCCAAATTTATGTGCTAATTAGATACTTTTACTTGGAGTAACCATGAAAATGATCCTACAAAAGTATAAGAGATTATAATGTGTTTGTGAAGGTGTCTAATCAGTAAGTTATGAGGTTAGTTTGAATTCATTGCATGAATCCCTCTCAAGTTAATGAAATTGAAACTGTAAAAAAAATTCATCTAATCCACCCCGAGCAATAACCTAAGATCAACTCATTTTTTCATAATTTGAATTCTTATATATCTATTAGGGCTATTTTAAAACCATATAAAATTAAACCATGTTGGCCACATCATATCCAAAAATCCATCTCATTATATTGTTTGTCTAAGGATCTTCTTAGGTTTCTGAGGATTCGACAACCCAAGATACACTACAAGCGACCGCTTAACCCTTATAACATGTGTAAATATGGGTGACATCAATTATAACTCACAAAAATTGATGTTTCATGAGAAAACTTACCAAACTCATTATTTGTATTAAGCTACGGTATTTTATTACTAAAGATATGGAGGAATTTTTTTATGGTGAAATGTGTGATGTATATATTGATTAAAAAAGTTTAATGTATATATTTATATATATAGAATTGAACAAACACCAAATAATGTTGTTATAAATTATTAATGATTATGAGTATTCAAAACATTGACACCTTGGGAAATAGAACAAGGTGTCTAAATCCTTAATTCTAAAGGATCATTCTAACTTATTCAAGATGAGGATAAAAAAGGATAAAATATTTTTTGATTTACAGAGGATGGATTTGGAAATCCTAAATAAAGGGGATAAATATTATCTTTATCAGTTTAATGTTCAAACATATATCTAAGTAATGATTAAATAGGCATAGATGAAAGATTTGGAGATACAAAAGAAGGTTATAAATGTTCCTGAGTTTTACCTCAATCATGTTGGAATGATAAGGTTTATGAAATGTGTTCTGTCCATACCAGATTTGAAGTAAGATTTAATAGAGAAATCTTATAGTTATTCATAATCTATTCATTCTAGAAGATAGAATATGTTTAGATATTTGAAGTAGTAATTATAGTGGGATGACATGATTAGAGATAACATTGATTTTGTATTTCAGTGATTGGTATGTCAGAAAGATAAGGCTGAGAGATAAAAGTCAAAGGGGATGCAATAACCATAGTATATAATAGAACTGAAATGGGAAAACATTACCATCAATTTTTTTCATTATAATCCAAGAAAAATATAAATAAAAAAAATACTATATGGTTTATAGTCAATCACATAACAAAGCAAGAACACCTCATTTATATCACAGATGATTTATCACTGGTTTAGCTTTCTAGAATATATATTAATGAAGTAGAAAGGTCTCACAGGGTACCACTTTCTATTATACCTTATTGGGATTTGAGGTTTAACTCTTATTTTCGGAGATGTCTTCAACATGATATGGATAGAGATTTGATTTCTAGCATTGCATATTATTCTTAGAATGATGGCCAATCTTAGAGAAAAATTTACACCCTAGAGGATATGTTGAGATCTTATTCCAATGATTCGAAATGTGATTGGGATCAACACCTTCCTTTAGTTGAGATTTCAAAAAACAATTTCATTCACTTGATAATTCAGAAGTATTCCAACTAATCTATTTATGGAAAAAAGTTTTGAACTACAAAATTATAGTAAGGAGTTTTAGGAAGAGTGATATTGGGACTATAGCTTGAAGGATAATTTTTAGTGTAGGTTAGATTCATTTGACAACACATAAGGGAAGAAAAAATTTGATTGAAAATTTACGATAATAACCATTAATGATATTTGTAATTTGAAGTGTGTGAGAAGGTTTTTCAATGAATTTATACTTAGAATAAGGTTATGATATTTGTATATAAAATAATAATAATCACTAGGTATATCATCCCCGTTGAAAATATTCATTGCATCAGGATGGTATCTTATCAATTGGCACTTCTATTGAACCTTCCTCATGTCCAGTCTGTGTTCCATGTATCTCACATGAGGAAGTATATAATTAATTCTTCACATGTAAAAATATAAAAGGTTGTACCATTTGAGAAATATATTTCTTATAAGGAGCCACTAGTGTAGATTTCTTATCTCATTGATAAAGTTCTATGAAATATGACCACCCACCTAGTCAATGTGTTGTGGAGAAACCACAAATTTGACGAAGCTACATGGGAACATGAGGATATGATGAGGTAGAACTATCCTCATTTGTTTGTGATAGAGTAATTAATTTTGAAGAATAATTTAATTTGAAGAGTGTAATAATGTAACACCCTGATATTTTATATATATATATATATTTTTAAAATAAACTATTTTTTTGACCACTTGCATTACATGCAACACTGAGTTTTAACAAAATGTGATCTATAATAATAATTATAATTATTGTCCATTATAATATATAAATTAAATATTTTGGTATGAATAAGAATAAACAAAATTTAAAAATTAGGCATAATTTCTTAGATAAATTAAATATATTTATAAATAATTACTGATGTTTTAATGAAGACATTATATGTTTTGAAAATACTATTTTCTAAAAAAATTATTTTTAATTATTTTTATAAAAATAATAAAAGTAACTTTTCTATTTTTTAAAATTTTATTTGAAAAAATAGTCTTCATTTTTTGAATCAAAATTTCAAAATTAATACCGTGTTAATTTGCAATAATTTTAAAAAAATATTAATTTTTTGATGAATATAAAAAATACTAATTTTTATTCAAAAATACCTTTCTGATTAAAGAATTTACAAGTTTGATTTTATTTTAAGATGGTTATAAAAGTAACATTATTTTATTTATTTTTTTATTAATCTGATATAGTTCATTCAAATCAATTTCATAATGAATTTTGATATTAAACCTTTCTATACTTAAGAAAATTTCCCCTTTGGAAGACTGTTTATTTCATGTCTGTGGGTTTAATTTTAATATAGATTTTTCAATTCTATAAATGGAATTTGAAAAAATAGATTACATATTTTTAATAACTATAATAAATATCATATAATATGTTTAATTTATTTTTGAGACAAAATGACTTGTAAAAATAGAAATAATTAATTACCACGGTTAAGGTTAAAACGGGTTTACTAAGGGTTAAACTAAAATGATAAGGGGTAAAATGAGCTACTAAATTTAATAAATAAAATTTTATGGAAGGATTTAGACTTTATATCATCTAATATTTTAAAGTGATATATTTTTTTTCTTTTTTAATGTTTAAAATGTGAGTAAAAAATTTCCATTTCAAAAATTCGGTGTATGTCCTCTCCCCTTCTTATAAAAGGCCACCCATTTTCCTGTACTCCCCATACTTCCAAAACCTATTGGTTTAATAAATAACTACCCATATCCATTCCATAATTCACTACCCACATCTTATAGGACTTAGTTTTTTGTAAACCCTATTAAGAAGGATTTATGTTTAAACCTAAAGGGGTTCTCTAAAGAAGAGGTATAGTCCATAACAATGTGTTTCCATTTTATTAATTCATCTAACTACTTAAAATATTATTAAATAATGATGATATAACAATATAATTATATATATATATATATGTTATTATGATAATGTAATTACTTACATCCATATCCCATTCCATCTAGTGGGAAATGAAACCGTCGATTGTGTGTACGACAGACTACCGCCTTGTGAACTGACATAGTTCGTTTTTCATCACCATCTCTAAAGGATATATATAATGATGGATTAAATATATTTATTTTAGATTTATGAAATAAATATTATTTTTAAATAATAATATCACATATATCGTTTTACATTCCATTTGGGGAGAATATGATAACGTTGCTTGTGTGTAAGGTGGATCAACGCGTCACAAAGTGATGTGATTCATTAATTTATTACGCATTAAATAGAAATTAATAAGGACAAGTTTAATGAAAATATGTTATCTATATGACCTGAAAATTAATCTGCAAAGGTAATACATATTTTTAGCTTTTTTTTATCATTCCAGAAAATGGAAATAGTTTTCATGCGTATGTACGACCTACCATCTCCATGAATGGTGTAATTTATTTTCTATCTATAACAATAATGGATTACATTAAATAAATATACAAATAATATATATTATAATTTTATCATGGTTTGAAATATTGTGATTATGGAACCATGATCAATGTAAAAATACTAAAAATTCCAAACCAAAAAATATATGAAAATAAAAGTTGTTATTACACAAAACGCGATTTTAACAAGGAATTGTTAAAAAATAGATAATAAAAGGTTATAAGTAAATATTACATGGACTGATAAATATTATAATGGTTTTGTAATATATTTATAATAAACATAATTTTTTTTATATAGGATATTTTAAAATTTATGAAGGATGTTGGAACTTGCAGTTAGAGATTTTGTCTCAAATTGTCCTTTTTAGAACATATGTTATGTTATGAACCTATCTTCTTTTACGAGGTGTATATATAACAAATTTTAAATTTGTATAATTAATTTCATTTTTATCATTATATTTAATGTTTCATTTAATTTTATCCTTTCATCTGTCTTACGATACAAATATTTTCAAAGCATGTAAGGGATTTCTATTCTCTCTTTTATTTCTAGGAGATATATGTCATATTCACCACTCATTTCGATTTTGTGGTGAATATAGTTACAATTTGACATGTCGTGTCATTAATATTTTTATTTTTATGATATTTAATGTTTCATTTGATTTTATTATTTAATTGGGATTCTAATTCAAAATATTACCAAAGTAGTAATGGATTTTAACCTCACTTATATATTTGTGTCATAAATGCCTTATTCAGCACTTGTTTATTTTGTGTTGAGTATATAATGAACATGAATTAATTTTATGGTTATTATCATGAAGTTATATGATATAAATATCCATAAAATGTTCTTTATTTCGCGTGTATTATGCTACAAAATAACCAAAGTTGTAAAGGTTTTATGTTACAATATCATTGATTATTGGGATTGTTTATGATTAAGTTGAAGATAAAGAAATATTATAATCTATCTCCAAATAATATCATGAATTTTTTTTCTCATAAAGTTATTTCATATTAATACATTTTTCACTTCATTTTCCTCTCTTTATATATTAAATATACCAAATTTTTTTTAAGGGAAACTGACATTTTTTTTATCTTTGGTCAAAACCCCTTTTTTATTCAATATCAATGTTTTCTAAAAATGTTTTAAAGAATGGTTTTTAATATTATCAAATAATATTTTAATGTCATTTTAATTCTGTATTTATATTTAAAAATTTCTTTAAATCAAATATTATTTTCATTTTCCGGATGAGGTACATTTGAATTATTTATCAAAAATGTTGAAGGAATATTTGTTTTAACATATAAGAAATGAGTGATATTTTTTTTCATGACCACTTAAAGATTTAAATATTCTTTTATAGGATTACAATGTGATTTTCATGTAAAAATTTATCTGTAAAATTTGGAAATTTTTTAATCTTTAAATAAATTATTTCAAGGTGGAAATGTTATTTTCCTCAATAAATGTTCCAAGTGATCTTTCAAAATAATTTTCTATATATGATGAAATACTTATATGTTACTTAAGATTTACTTTGGATATGATACCATGATAACATTATTATTAGTTATCTATATTTTTTTTCATTATGATGACAAGATTTTTTTGAAACTTATTCATTTTCTATATTTTATTCTATGATGAAATAATGGAATTTTTTATTAAACTTGTTTCTATTACATGGTTTATGCTATGATGAAATGGTTATGAATCACATTTATTTTCTCGAATTCTCATATGATGAATATTTTATGATCTGGGGGAACAAACATGAATGATTTTAATTATGTTATGGGTTGAACATATATCTCTATCCAATTAATTGGGTAAATTATCTTATCTAATAAGATAAGTATGGTAAAAAAGATGATGCAGTTGATCCTCTATGGAAAAAAATTGATGTTTTTAATCTAATATAGGGAAAAAGTTATGATATTTGATAGGTTATGGAAAAGTAAACATGTGTTAATTCCTATTTCATTATGATTTTATGGACTCAGTTATTAAATTTGACATACAAAATGGTTTCTATAATTATAATGGTTCCACACATATATGACATGAAATTATGGTTCATGATTTATTTATGATGAATTCTCACTCTAATGGTTCAATTATTTTGAAATGATAATGTTTTATTCCATGGATCCTGTCTACAATCCATGATAGATTGGGTATAATTTTTTTAAGTAATATTCATAATCTAATTCCCTTATTGTTATGTTATGATTTCATATAAGTATTGATTGATATCTTCCTTGTTTTGATTTATTAAGCATATGAGCTCACCCTTTCTTATGTTTCCTTTCCCCTAGGTTATGAAAAAAGGTTTAAGTAGGGTTTGTCTATGAAGAGTACTAAATGGGAAGATATTTATGGGTGATGTCTAAGATGTTTCATGAAATAATAAGATTGTGTATCTAGTATCCCAAGAAGATAAACCTTTACGGTCGATGGGTGTATATTTTTTAAATTTATTGAATTTTCAACTATAGAGAAGTAATATTTATGTATGAGAATCCTAAGTAGTTATAATTATATGGAACCAGAGGCCCTTAGGATGCTGAGAAATGGGTTGAATCAATATAGGAATCTTTAACCAAGTGAATAATCTAAGTGATTGGATAGTTAAGCTTTCTACATTCATTCTTATGTAGTTTTCCATTTCTTTATATATTCATAATTCAGTGGAATTAACTTATCGGTCATGTTATTATTTGATATTTCATACCCTTTATACACCATTAGGTATGAAATTGGAAAATCTTAAGTAATGACCAAGGTATGATATAGTCATTTTTAGTCATGAACATCTATGTGGCCTGATGATTCTAGAGATGAAGTGATCCGATGTGATTATGAACATCAACTAGGTGACCATATTTTAAGATCACATTAATTTCTATTATAGGGTGGAATAATTTAATTCATAGAAGGTATATAATTTCTTGATGACTCGAGAATGGTAATTATAATTATGTTGAGTTTTTTCAGACATGGGAAACTTGAGATGATTTTTTCCCAGATGGAAGGCTTGGCTCTTTCACCAAGATCGGTGATTACCCCATAATATTTTTATCCACTCATAGATATCTAGCACGATATATTTATAGATTAATTAATAATACTTCTTCTTTATAGTGGAGTTGAATTTGGGAAATATAATATATAGGATGTAAATTTTTTTTGACACCTCCTTATCGTATAATGCTGGCCAAGACATAAGATCTCAATGTGTAACTATAGGATTTGGAATAGAAGGGATTTATTAAGAAACGTTCTTCATCATAGAATGTGCCTATGTTTTTCACCATGAAGTCAGACAGTAGTCCTTGAATTTGCATTGATTTTTGAAAGATTAACTATGTAATGGTGAATAGAATGTATCATTTTCCTAGCATCGATAATTTTTTTGATCAGTTATAGGGAGCCGTGATGGTTATATAATATTGATCTTATATAGGGATATCACTAGTTATACGTTATAGAGGATAAAATCTGGAATATGATGTCTTAGAGAAGGTATGAGTTATATGAGTACTTGGTAATTCTGTTTTGATCGATTAATGTACCGACCTTATTCATTAATCTCACAAACAACATTTTCCACCCTTACCTACACATTTTTGTATTAATTTTAATTTATGAAATCCTCATCTAATCATCTATATCAATGAATAATTTTTTACATCTTGATATTTTCTTAAGAACGTCTTGATCAAATTTGATTTACTTTATGTTGTTAAAGTGTAAATTTTGAATTCAAGATTTCAGGTTATTGTGGAATGTAGTTTCTGAGATAGGTATATGTATTGACCCATAGAATGTGGAGGCCTTGATGTCTTAGACACATCCTCATAATGTGTTTGAGATTTGGATATTTCTAGGATTATTACAATATTACCAAAAAAAATTCTCGAACTTCTCCTAATTATGAGCACATGTGACAGTGGTGGTGAATAAGGGATTAATGTAAAGACCTGAAAATTACGTATAATTTTTTTTCAAAATCATATAGAATTATTACTAGACTGAGAAATTCAACGACACGTGATTCTAAGGCCCAGAGAGCCTAAAATATAGGTTTGAAAATTTTTAAGGTATGTTCAGTAAACGTGAGAGCATGTGTTTATACCATTTGAAATGGTGCTCAGATAAAAAATCTGAGGGAACCGTTGAATTCTCAACACTGGGATTTTCTTAGGAGAAGCTTAACTTCAGCCATCATGGTCGTACGGAAATGTTAAATTTTGGACTTTACTGAAAAATATTAAAATAAATCTTTGAGTTATTATATTTTTTTCTTTAACCATTGATGGATGGTTGGTGAAACCGCAACGTATAGACGAGCATTAAATGATGGTCATTTAATGAATCATTTTTTTTGTGAAACCGCAACACTCATTCAATTAACCATTAATTAATAAACCATATTAAATAAAAAAACATCAAGATTAGTTCTTTTAATTATTTAACCCGTTGGAAATCGAATAAATGACTGCGGGAGAAATCTCTAATGTAATGCCAGAAACATAACCCTTCAATAAAGAATGGAGAATGATTGATTACTGTTGGAGAAACTAATCAGGGGATCGAAGAGCAGTGAGGATCATCGAACAAAAATGAATGTGGAATTTCCCTCCTTCATTCACAACAAATTTCACCGAATCTATCTAGGGGTTTTAATTTCTCTATGTGTTTAATTATTCCTCTTATCCTATTCTTGAAAAATACAATGAATGCGGATCAACCGATAAACAGGTTGATCCGCGACTCATTAATTCTTGTGGGTGGTTGTTTTAGGGGCTTGATTTGGGGATTTACTTTTTCTATATGATGATTGTTATCACCCAATGATTAAAACATTACATGAAGGGAATATGCCAATCCAAACAAGGCCTATACCCTCTTCCACTCTTGGATATTGTGCATTATTCGTGGGCAACTGAGCAAAGAGGCGGAAAGGAAAATCCAAGGGGCTCTTAGTGAATATGGTGACCTGAGAGGCTTGTAGGCATATATGGGAAGGAAAAAGGACAACCAGAGCATATCTAGTAGCCCACAGTAGGAGACGTCAGGGAGGCACCAATGGTGTGGTGGAGCCGGTGACAATCGTCGGTGGCCGGCCCGTGACGGATACGTGGAGGAGGTGGTGCCCATAGGCACCATGGAGGCAAGGTACCGCGAACCATGACTACGGTGGGAGGAGGTCACCACATCGACGTGCCATGTAGAGAGGAACGACATGCTCGGGCCACTCACCTGGTGTACAATGGCTGGCTCGTGCCGGCCATTTTATGAGACGGGGTGACGCCCCGCTAGCACATCCAGCTGGGAGAACTAGACACCCTGCGTCTGGTCCAGCGCAACTGGTCCACACCACGTAGGTCGGGTTCTCGAAGTGGGCTGGACCCTCCAGCCAGTCTGGACCCATGCTAGCCGGACTAGACCCATGCCAGCCAGGCTGGACCCCTACCGAACCTAGTCCCGATCGGCCCTGTTTCACTAAAACTGACATAACTCGCAAACCAAGCATCCAATTGATGCGTCATCTACAGCATGAGGGCCCTTGAGAATAGGAGGTTCTTTACATATACTCTTCTTTATGTTTGGAATAAGATGGAGTTTTCCCGTTCTGGATCGGACTCGAATCCAACCGGGCCCTATTTACCTTTTGCCTATATCTAATAGACCGAGTGTCCGATTGACACACCGTCTGTCACGTTGGAACTCTTATGAAAAGATGGTCCTTTGGGTTACTTCTAAGTGGGGCTTAATAGTGGTTTATATACAACCAATGTCTGGAGGAGTGGATCATTCAAAAATCAATTATGCTATGTGAGGGAATCTAGTGGTTGGTTGTGACATGATGAAGGAATAATGGTACTTCGTGCGTCAGCACCTAGTAATATTATAGGGCCAGTAGTTAGCGATCCTATATGGGTCAGCAGTTAGTGATCCTATGTGGGTCAGAATGTAGAGTTCCTCTGTGGGTCAGTACCTAGCAATCCTATAAGGGTCATTACATAGTAACCCTGTGCGATCCAGCAGCAAAAGACTCTCATCAGAATGATATGACAACGAATTATGAATAATAATATTTATTTTCATTCTTTAATATGTATACCTAGTGTGATATGTCTTTTTCTTTTAATCTTGTGATTGAGATCTTGAATTGTGGTTTTTCCCTTTTGGGATACTGAGAGACTTTCAAGGATCTCAGGGTCCCTACTGAGTATTGTTATACTCACCCCTGCACGGGCTTCACCCACGCCTTGTTGTGTCTTGTGAAGAAGATGAAAAACTTGTATGAGACTTTGGTGAGACAGGGATAAATAGTACACGAAGGTGAATAATGGAAGTGGTGATCTGAAGTGTTGAGTTGTACCTACACTACAGGTAGGATCCTTGGCAGATGATCACTAGAGCTTGTTTTTCCATTTGTTGTACTACTCTTTCAGTTAGTCTTGTAAACTCGTCCTTTTTTACTTTCAGTACATACTTTTACTCTCAAGGGTGGTTCTTTGTGGTGGTTGTAATACTTTTTTTCCATCATGTTTTACTTGTATAAAATGTACCCTATCTCTGTGTGTACAATTTTAAAATAAATTCCTTCCCTTTTGGGTTTCTCCTTTCTAGTTCTAGTCACCAGCCCCTAGCCTATGGAAGGCGGGCTTGGAGTAGTCAGAACACAGGCCCCGAGGGACGGGTTGTAAGGACCCCACCCCAGTTACCTAGAGCTGGTGCCTTATTGGTTACATTGGCATACAAACAAGGAATAATCATCCCAAAACATATTATAGATTCCCCTTTAAAATAGGTAAGAAAATGAGATATTCCCTTGAATCGGGCTTGTATTTTGGAAGCAATTTTAAATATCCTTTTAAAAAATGTAACTAACCATAAAATAAATAAGGATTATGGTTTTTGTACATATATATAACATTCAAACAGAATATATTATGAGTATAAAATAATACATAAGAATTTCATTGAGGTAATTTAGACAATGAAAATAACCGGAATGGAAATAGAAGCTCGGGTGGAAAAACCCTGACATTAAATCTGAATGTGTTCCCCTCTTGAACTTAAGGTCCTAGAATATTAAATTATACATATCCATAACTTATTTCAGAACCTAATAAACATGTATTAATTTTATTATAATTCTTTTTAGTTCATTTATGTTATTATTTATAAGTTATTATATTGAATTCCGTCATTCTAGAGTGTTTGTTTTCTTGATTTTCATAATTGGTTCACTTGTTTTTATGTAATAAAGTTCAAGTGAAATGGTTGTAAATCTCCATAATTGAAATTACATATTATTTATAAACATCTATAATTGTTAATGGGCACTTATATCAATCATTTACATGGAATGAGGATGAATCGTTAGATGACAATCAATTCGATTATATGGTGGTATTTGAATTATTATGAACTAGTTTTGTCACATAAATTAATAATATGTACATATTCTGGTTCATGAATATTAATTAGGTTTTAATTCATATATTATCGTCTTGTTCAACCATCAATATGGTTTCATGAACTGTAATGAAGGAACGATTGCAGAATGAAACTTCATCGTCCACAAAAGTTATAAATTAGAACCTCATGGATGTTGATTTCGTTTATAAAAATAAAAGGGAGGGAGTAAGAATATTGATGATGGTTATTTAATTAAAATTATATAAATATATTATATGGTTATTTGGTCAGAGGAGGTGAGGATAGGATAACAAAAGAAGATAAATTCAAATGAAACTCAAAGAAAAAGAATGGTGCTTTACCTCTTGAAATAAATTCTTCAAGAACCTACTTATGGGAAGGGATTTAAGTATTTTAGAAATACCAAGAGCTTCCTGGCAGTGGGGAGTGACTAGGGAAGGGAATTTGGGCAGAACTTTGGGGAACATCAAGGCTTAAAAAATTGAAGAGAAGAGGGAGTGGTGAGAGGTTTTTATAGCTGAGGAGAGGGGTAATTTTTGAATATTTAATTCAATATTTTATTATTTCCCTCAAGACAACCCATAGTATTGTTTCATGTGACCCCTAATAGTAATAAGTGCATTTTAGTTAGAACCAAGTGGTCTTTAATCACTTGTGATGTCATAAATAGTGTATTTAACTGATAATTGGTATTGAAGGTAGTTTATCGTATTTCACTATTCATAAAAAAATCTTGAATTTCAGAAAAATCCCAAAAATTTACCCCTACCATTTATCGATGTGTATAATTAAAAAAGGAACTCCATTTTTCAAAAATAATTTTCTAAATATGATTAATTTAATTTTTAAATAAAGTCATAGTTAATTCGAAAAGTAACAATTTTAAGGTGCAATTAGTTTTATTTCACATTGAAAAATTAATTAAGATCTCATTATCATATTTCCTTATGAAAATAAAATAATAATATTATTTACTATTCATAAGGGTCATATTAATATTCATATTACTATTCATAAGGGTATGTTACTATTCACAAAAAAAACAAGTTTATTCTATCAAACTATAAATGACTTACTGGTCACAACTCTAGATGACCATTATTTGAAATTCCAAACATAGTAGAGGCAAAGTTGTGTTTAATGTCTAGATTATAAAATACATTCAATATTTATTTTCAAAATCATGAGGTGTTACATTCTCCCCTCCTTACAAAAATTTCATGCTCAAAATTTCCCTTTACAATATAGGTCAAAAACAGGTGGGGGTAATTTTCCTTTATTGCTTCCTCCACTTCCCATGTTGCCTCTTCGTACTTATGGTTTCGCCATAGTACCATGACCAGATGAGTAGTCTTGTTGTGTAGAACTTTGTCTCTACGATCCAAGATTTTCACTACCTGATCCTCATAGGAAAGATCGTCCTCCAAATGTACCACCTCTGAAGGGAGTACATGTGAAGGGTCTGATATGTACTTCCTTAAGATGGATACATGAAGGACATCATGTACTTTCGACATGGTAGGTGGAAGTGCCAGTCGATAGGACACAGCTCCGACTCGATCAAGGATCTCAAAGGGGCCAATATACCTGGGACTTAGATTTCCTTTTTCCCCCAACCTCATGACCTTATTCCATAAAGATATGCGTAGAAATACTAGGTCTCCAACTTTTTATTCAAGTTCTTGTCAATGGTTATCCTCATATCTCTTCTGTCGACTTTGGGATGCCTTGATATGCTGCTAAATGGTTTTCACCTTCTCCTCTATTTGTTCAACCAATTCATGTCCTATCATCTTTCTCTCACTAACTTCATCCCAACATGATGGTGTTCTACACCTTTTCCCATAAAGTGCTTCATATGGTGCCATTCAGATGCTCGAGTGGAAATTGTTGTTATTGGAGAATTCAACTAGTGGAAGATGTTGTTCCCATCCTCCTTTGAATTCCATAGAATATTCTCTCAACATGTATTCCTGTGTCTAAATAGTCCACTCAGATTGAACATCAGTTTGAAGATGATAGGCCCTACTGATGTTCAGTTTAGTGCTTAGAGCATGTTGGAGAATTTTCCAGAACTTTGAGGTGAATCTAGGATCACAACCTGATAAAACTGATAGTGGTACTCCATACAGCCTTACCACTTCTTTGATATAAATCCGTGCTAGTTGATCCAATGAGAAGTCCTCTTGAATTTCGATGAAGTAATCTGTCTTTGTAAGATGATCCACAACGACCCATATATCATTGTTTCCTCTAGATTTCATTGGGAGTCCAGTGACAAAGTCCATGGTAATGTTCTCCCACTTCCATGTTTGTGTGGGTAATGGTTGTATCATCCCCTTAGACTTTTTCTTCTCATCCTTCACTTGTTGACATACTAGGGACTTTGATGTATAATCAGCAATCTCTCTTTTTATATTGTCCCACCAAAATTTTTCTCAGAGATCTCGATACATCTTTGTGCCACCAGAATGTATAGAGAAATTAGAGCTATGTGGATCATCCAATAGTTCTCTCTTTTGCTCAGGAATAGCGGGGACATGAATCCTCTTCTCTAATTTCAAAATTCCACCTTCAAATATGAATTCAGTCCACTTACCATCATTTATAGCCTTAATTTTCTTTTAAAACTCCTCATCATCAGCCTGAGAATTTGTTATCCTCTTTAGTAAAGAAGGTTGGACAACCACTTGTAAATATAGTGATGTGTAACCTTCCTTGATAGTTCCCATATCCATCTTTACTAGATCCATGATCAAAGGATCCCTTTTAACTATCATCTTGTCCAGAACTCCATGATCCTTTCTGCTCAAAGTATCTGCTACCTTATTTTCCTTACCCAGGTAGTAGTTTATTGTGCAATCATAGTCTTTGAGTAGCTCAATCCATATCCTTTGTATCATGTTTTGTTCTTTCTATGAGAATATATATTTTACACTCTTATGATCTGTATATATCTCACATTTTTTTTCATAGAGGTAATGTCTCCAAATCATCAAAGAAAAGATTACCACTACAAAATCAAGATCATGAGTTGGATAGTTTTATTCATGAATTTTTAGCTATCTAGATGCATAGTAAATCACTCAATAATTCTGTATAAGGATGAAACCATGTCCTTTATTTGATGCATCACTATAGATAACAAAGCCATCATTCCTTGATGGTAGGGTTAGGATTTGAGAATTCACTAACCTCCTCTTCAATTCTTCAAAACATTTTTCACATTCTTTTGTCCATACGAACTTAACCCCTTTACGTGTGAGCTTAGTCATTGGGTTGGATAAATGAGAGAAGTTCTGAACGAAATTACAATAAAAACCTACTAAACAAATAAAACTACGTACCTCAGTTACGTTCGTTGGAGTAGGCCATTCTTGCACAACCTTTGTCTTCACCAGATCTACAGATATTCCATCCTAAGAGACAATGTGTCCTAGAAATGTAACTGATTGGAGCCATAAATCACACTTTCTAAACATCCCATATAATTTATTTCTTCTTAGAGTCCTTAGAATAGTATGCAAGTGATTTTCACGTTCTTCATAGCCTTTAGAGTACACCAGGATATCATCAATAAACACCACCACAAAGTCATCAAGATATTCCTTGAAAACTCTATTCATCAAATCCCTGAAAACCAATGGTGCATTAGTTAGTCCAAAAGCCATTACTGTAAACTCGTAATGCCCATAACTAGTTCAGAATTCTATTTTTGGAATGTCTTCTTTCCTCACAAGTAAATGATGATATCCAAATCGAAGATCAATATTCGAAAAATATTAGGCTCCATGAAGTTGATTAAATAAAACAAAAATTCATGGCAGAGGACACTTATTGTTTATTCTAACAACATTGATTTCCGTGTAATCAATGCAAAAACTCATAGACCCATCTTTCTTCTTAACAAAAAAGACCAGAGGCTCGCCATGGAGAAACACTAGGGTGAATAAATCCTTTATCACTCAATTATTCTAGTTGTTTCTTTAGCTTCACTAACTCCATAGTGGCTATTCTATAAGGGGTCTTTGATATGGGCCTTGAACTAGATATTAAGTCAATGGAAAACTCAATTTCCCACTCTGGAGGATGTCCAAGTAAATCCTATGGAAAGACATCAATATATTCCTGTACAATAGGTAAATCTTATATCGGTACATTCTTCTCCTTACCCATATTTATTTCATTCCCTTCCTCCATAATAATTGAATTCATTAGAGCTACTGTGGGTGGATCTAGATGAGAATCACATGGTGAGGTTTTTTCTCTAAAAATAAGGGATTCTACCCCATTCTAAAAAATTGTAACTTCCTTCTTCTTGCAATAGATCATCACATCATATTTTGAGATCCAATCCATACTGAGAATTTTATCATAGTCAACCATTGGTATAATGATAAGGTTAGAAACTAAAGCACGTTTATGTATTATGATGGGGGATAATCGACACGTGTTTGTTGCAATGATTCATACACTAGGATTTTTGACTGATAAATCCTTTATTAAATCAAATTGGAAATATTTAATTTTATTGTAAAATTAGGAAGTTATAAATGAATGTGATGATCTAGAATCAACTAAATTATTGGCTAAGTTGGATGAAACAATCAACGTACCTACCACCACTTCGTTAGGAACTTCAAACTCTGCAGTTGTAACCGCATTTGCTTGGCCTTTCTCCATTATCCTTCTTTGTGGAACGTTTCCCTGACGCTTAGGAAATTCATGTGAATAATGTCCCATATACCTGCAATTTTAGCACATAACATTGGCAGCTTATTTCTTCCCCTTACAATCCCGAGATTTGTGGTATTTTTCTCTACACTTGTAACAGACTCCAATTCCCTTCAGGCATGTGCCAGGGCATTTCTTACCACAATTACTGCATAATAGAAAGTCAACTCTTCCCTTCTTCCCCATTTCATTATTTCATTTCCTAGAGTTTTTAGATTCCCTCTTCTTCTCATGCTTTCCTGTAATTTCATTAGACATAGAGAATTATTTTTCTGTCTTGATAGAACTAGAGACTATATCTTCATATGATTCAAATCAATGGGAGACAAGATCCCTTTAGAGGAATGGTTTTAAACCATCAAAGAATCGATCAATTTTTCTCATTGGATTACATATGTAGTCTGCAACATGCCTTGTATGCCATGTAAAGTTGGATTCATACTCGACAAAATTATCATCCTCCTCCTACCTCAGATTCAAGAATTTCCTCTCCATATCTGCTCGCTGTTCACAAGGGAAATACTTTTCTAAGAATATTTCCTTAAAATACCTCCACTCTATCTCTTTTATTTCTTCCCCCTCCTTTGTATTTTGTGCTAAAGACCACCACTGATCTGCATCACCCATTAGACAATAAATATTGATGACCACATTCTCCCTTTCGTTACATCCCAAAGTGAGAAATATCTTCTCAAGGGAACATATCCACTGCTCTTCTACAAACGGGGTTGTAGTCCCATTGAATGATGTAGGTTGTTGTCGCATAAAGAGATCTAACATAGCTCCTCTATGTGGTGGATTTGGATGATCTATATGAGTAAGGTTATTATTCATAACCTGAGTAAGTTTACCCAGTATAGTATGTGTTGCTCAGCAATAGAGCCAACATCATTATCTTGCATCAGAGGGAAATACCTATAGGGAACACGTGCATTTTTTGCGGATTCCATTCCTTCTAATTGGAGCCATATCTAGATAATGGAATACACTAGATTAGGTTATGAATCATAATGTATAATCTTAACTTAAAAAAATACTTATCAAAAATTGAGATTCTACACATGGCTAATACCATATCTAAAAATGGTTTCTTAGAGAAAAATTTTACATTTCAATCTTTCATAATGGCTTGTAATGAAAACATGAATTATCCTAACCATATACCCCAGGAGTTTCATAACCAAGAGTGCAACAAGACCTGTTGTTGTGCACCAGTTCTCGTTCGAGTGTAGCTCAAAGTGGTGTTTTCAGGTTTTACCCCTAGATACATCTGTTCTAGAGCCACCTCTACCTACTCGTATCCAGAAAGGGATGTATTACTTGAAAATTCCACATAATCTATTCCTCACTAAAATAAAAGGATGTTATTGTATGTATATCCTCAAAGACTAACTTGTGGACTCTTCCCTAATTCTACATTCTCTAAATCTAGTTTCCAAGTATTCTACTAAAATTCTTATAATACCAACTGTAAGGACCCGACCCCAGTTACCCGAAGCCGGTGCCTTATTGGTTACATTTCCATTCAAACAAGGAATAAGCATCCCAAAATATATTAGAGATTCCCCTTGAAAATAGGTAAGAAATTGAGATATTCTTGTGAATCAGTCTTGTATTTCAGAAACAATTTGAAATATCATTTTAAAGAATGTAACTAACGATAAAATAAAGAAGGATTCTGGTGTTTGTACATATATAGAACACTCAAACAGAATTTATGATGAGTATACAATAATACATAATATTTTAATTGAGGTAATTTAGACAGTGAAAATAACCCGAATAGAAATGGATGTTCGGGTGGAAAAACTCTTACCTTAAATCCGAATGTGTTCCCCTCGTGAACATAAGATCATGGAATATGAAATTATACATATCAATAACTTATTTCAGAACCTAATAGACAAGTATTTAGTTTATCATAATTTTTTTAGTTCATTTATGTTATTATTTACAATTTATTGTACTGAATTCCGTCGTTCCGGAGTGTTTGTTTTCTTGATTTCCATAATTGGTTCACTTGTTTTTAAGTAATGAAGTTCATTTGTAATGGTTTTAAATCTCTAGAATTAAAATTAAATATTATTTATGAACATCCATAATTTTTAATGTCCACTTCAATCATTTTGTTACATGGAATGAGGATGAATCGTTAGATGACAATCACTTCGATTATTTTGCAGTATTTGGATTATAATGAACTAGTTTTGTCACATAAATTAACAATATGTAAATATAATAGTTCATGAATATTAATTAGGTTTTAATTCATATATTATAGTCTGGTTCAACCATCAATTTGGTTTCATGACCAGTAATGAAGGAAATATTGAAAAACAAAACTTTGTCGTCCACGAAGGTTATAAATTGGAACCTCGTGGACGTTGATTTTGTTTATAAAAATTAAGGAGAGGGAGTAAGATTATTGATGATGGTTCTTCCATTAACATGATATAAATCTAGTATATAGATGATAATAGATTTATCATGGTCATTTGGTCAGAGGATGTGAGGAGAGGATAACAAAAGAATATAAATTCAAATGAAACTCAAAGAAAAAGAAAGGTGCTTTATGTCTTGAAATAACTTCCTCAAGAACCTCCTTAAAAGAATGGATTTAGGTCTTTTGGAAAGGCCAAGAGCTTTTTGGTCGTGGGTAGTGACTAGGGAAGGGTATTTGGGTAGAAAATTGAGGATCTTAAAGGCTTAGAGGAGTGAAGAGAAAAGGGAGTGGTGAGGGGTTTTTGTAGTGGAGGAGAGGGGTAAGTTTCAAATATTTAATTCACTATTTTATTATTTCCCTCAAGACAACCAATAGTATTGTTTCATGTGACCCTTAATAGTAATAATTACATGTGAGTTCAAACAAAGTGGTCTTACATCACTTGTGATGTCATGAATAGTATATTTAACTGATAATTTGTATATATGATATTTTATCATATTTAACTATTCATCAAAAAATTCTAGAATTTCAGAAATATCCCAAAAATTTACCCCTACAATTTTTTGACGTGTATAATCCAAAAAGGAACTCCATTTTTCAAAATTAAATTTCTAATTATTATCAATTTAATTTTGAAATAAAGTCATAGTTAATTTGAAAAATAACAATTTTATGGTGAAATTAGTTTTATTTCACGTTGAAAAATTAGTTAAGATATAATTATCTTATTTCCATAAGAAAATAAAATAATATTAGTTTTTACTATTCATAAGGGTCATATTACTATTCATATTACTATTCATAAGTGTATGTTACTATTCACCAGAAAAAAAGTTTGTTCTATCAGACTCTAAATGACTTACTGGACACAAATCTAGATGACCATTATTTGAAATTCCAAACACAGTAGGGGAAAAGTTATGTTTAATGGCTAGATTATAAAATGCATTCAATACTTATTTTCAAAATCATGGGGTGTTACATAGGTCATGACAAAGTGGTATCATAGGGCGGTCGGTTCTACCAGAAGAACTAAGAGTCTATAATTTTGGTTGGTGCAATAGTTTTATGTGGCTTGAGTTCGGCTTTCAGTCTGGGGAGTCCAGTGTTGGTGCAGTGGCCAACGTATCCATACACCAGGACCCTAAAATCTATTTTCCAACCCAGTACATGAAAAAACTAGTTGCATGTGTCATGAAAATGTTTTTATTTTGATCTCTTATAAGTCAGATCACCAGGTATAACTTATTGACCGTGGCACATCTATTTCTTTACAGGACACCTCCATGTGGATTTCCTGCCAGGATTCTAGTGAGATATCATTATGATAGCCCACCGAGTGATGAGGAATTGGTGAAGTGCCCTCTTATGATGATAGCACCATTGGGTGGTGTACCAGCAACACCACCACCCATAGGGAAATAGTTACAACCAGCCCCACCAGTGGACAATGCACGTCGATTGAGCATGTTTCACAAGTTATATTGATCGAGGTCACTATGGTTTTGAGGTAAGAAAGATCCTCAGGCATTAGAGGACTGGATGGAGGCTATGGCCTGAGTTTTACACTTGGTCGGGACACAAGCATACTAGATGGTGATCCAAGCTGCTAGTCTCTTTTAGGGCACAATAGAGAGATAGTAGATCCAAAAGCTCGAAACACACAAGGAGACAAATATTTTCTAGTTAGACTTCAAGTGCCTCTTTTTTATGGAGTTCACACTAGTGACATTACACTCAATGCGTATTCAAGAGCTTCTGAACATACATCAGGGAAACCTAAGAGTGATCCAGTACTTGATAAGATTAACTTACCTCTCCTGCTACACCACCGACCTGGTGTGAGACCCTTTATTTAGGTCTCAGTGTTTTGAGTTGGGACTCTGATGAGAGATCAGAGAGTTGATGATATCTCTCAACATCCCAAGGAATGTTGGAGTGCTAGAGTGATAACTATTGGTGGAGATCTTATTCGCTGAGCCGACACCGACAGTGAGAGCCACCACCAAATGAAATGTAGCTGAGCCATCTATAACAAGCAGTAGGCAGATGATGTAAAGGCCTAAGTGGGACATACCTTCTAGAGGTTAACCCATGGATATAAGGTCAGAGGTGTGGAGGTCATGAGGTAGTGGAGGTCAGCAGAGGAGTAGACTGTGCTAATAATGCGGAAGACATGGTCACATTGCTCGCGACTACGCGACCCACCATACTGATGATCAGCAGACAGTTGAGGGGCCACCGAGATAATGAAAAGGGCCCAATGAGTACGTCCATAGGGTAGTAGACGTGGAAAATTATTAGTCCATGTAGTAGGTAGTGGGAGACAGATTGAGGTACTACCGGCACCACCACCAGGTGGTCTACCCTGATCTCTGGGAGCAGGTGGACAAAGACAAGCTCAGATTTAGGTCACAAAGGCCTATGACCACGGAGCGCTAGAGATTATTTGAGGTATAATCTATTTCTACTCCACCCTAGATGCAGTTATTATAGACACAGGTTCTAGTATCATTTTCATTGCTACATCTCTTGTTCAGAGCTCGAAGATTCTGGTGGAGCCTTTGGATCAATCTTTACAATTATAGACTCCTACAGGAGAGGATTTGATGGTTATGAACTGTGCCAATAGTGTGAGCATACTCTAGGAGGTGAGAGATTCATATGAGTTCTCCTAGTTTCATTGTTGAGGCCTTACGATGTCATCTTGGGTATGGACTGGTTATACATGTTCCAATCATAGATCACCTATTTTAGGCGCAAAGTGCGGTGTTTCATCTAGGATGGGACATGGTTTTCATTCAACAGTGAGAAGGGAACATTTTTCGCACAGAGTTTAATTTCTCAGGGGAGGGTGTAGATGATCACTCATCAGTTATCTAGCCTCACCCTAGGTGTTTTGGATGAGTGGAGTCCGAGCTATTCTCTAGTGGTAGACCAGTATACAGATGTCTTTCCCGAGGATGTTTCGGGACTACCTGCTCATAGATAGGTAGACTTCTACATCGACATGTACCTCGAGATATCATTGATATCTACACCAACATATCGTATGGCACCTATAGAGCTTTTTGAGTTGAGGGTACAGTTGGAGGACCTATAAAGAAATGGGTTCATAAGGCCCAATGTTTCTCTATGGGCCGTCTCGATTTTGTTCACCAAGAAGGTAGATGGGAGTTTGAGTCTTTTTGTAGACTATCGACACATAGACCAGGTGACTATGAAGAACATTTATCCTCTTCCAAGGATTGATTATCTCGTTGACTAGAAAAAGGGAGAACAATGGTTTATAAAAATAGACCTCAGATCAGACAATCATCAGCTCTAGGTACGGGATGTGGAAGTACCGAAAACATCCTTCAGATGCCGGTATGGAAACTGTGAGTTCTTAGTGATGGATTTTGGCATGACTAACACCCCAGTAGCGATCATGGTACTCATGAACAATATCTTCTATCCTTAACTCAATTTCTTCTTGGTGGTCTTCATTGACAAAATCTTGGTGTACTCAGCATCAGGGGAGGAGCACGCCACACATCTGCAGATAGTTATGGATACTCATTGAGAGCACCAGCTTTATAGAAATATCTATAACTGTTAGTTCTAGATACAGTAATTCTACATTCTAGGACACGTTATCTCAGAGGCTGGAGTTGTAGTGGTTCTGGAAATGATATAGGCAATGCTTTCTTAGGAGCCACCCTAGAGTGTGACTTATGTGTAGTTTTTCCTAGGGTTTGGTGGGTACTACAGAAGATTTGTACCCAACTTTTCTGGAGTAGAAGCACACTTTTCAGATTTTAAAAAGAAAGAAAAATTCTTCATATGGATAGAGAGATGACATTAGATGTTCCAGGAGATAATGAAGAGACTGACGATATCCCCTATCTTGAGGCTACTAAAAGAGGGAGTTGGGTATGTAGTCTACTACCATGAAACAGGGACCAGACTGGGATGTGTCCTAGTGTAGGGGCGAGTGGTGATCGCCTACGACTGAAAATAGCTAAGGAAACATGAGCATAACTACGCGACCCATGAATTGGAGTTAGCAGCAGTGGTCTTTGCATTGAAGATGTGGTGGCACAACTTGATGGGTGAATGGATTACTATCTTCTTTGATAATAAGAGTTTTATGTATTTCTTCTCACAGAAGGATATAAATATGAGATATAAGCAATTAATGGAGTTCCTCTATGACTATGATTTTTAGATAGATTACACTCCTGAGAAGGGAAACGTAGTAGCAGATGCACTCAGCAGGAGGTCGGGTCTACATCTGATTAGTGAGGTGAGAGAGAAGCTAGCCGCATTGAAGATATACTTTGTGGATAGTGATGGATCTGCAAACCACTTGTCTATTATTGTCACTCCCCACTCCATTAGAGAGTTCCGGAGGCACAACTTGGGGATGTTGACTACGAATCCTAACGTGCTCAGATATTCTTAAGAAAAACTCCTGATGGATTTTGTATAGGTGGGGAGCAATTTATCCTTTTTAGAGAACGCACCGTGGTACCAGTGACGTTACAGGAGGAGGTCTTGAGGTAGTTCCATACATCACCTTTGGTGGTACATTAGGGAGTAGTGAAGATGTACCAGGACCTCCGACATCTATATTGGTGGTTAGGGATGAAGAAAAAAGTAGCATAGTTCATTTCATGATGCCTCACTTTTCAGCAAGTGAAGGCTGAGCATCAGGTTCCAGCAAGCTTAGAACAACAATTAGGGGTACTATAGTAGAAGTGGGACGGTATCTATACGGACTTGGTGACTGGGTTACCATGCTCGTCTAAGGGCCATGACTCTATTTGGGTGATCTTTTATTATCTCAAAATGTCATCCCATTTTCTATGCATCCGAGAGAAGGGATCAGTAAAGGGTTTGGGACACATCTATGTCCAAGAGATAGTATAGATTAACGGGTTAACATCGACGATCATTTTGGATCATGGTACTCATTCTACATCTCAGTTGTGGAAGGGATTATAGGAGGTGTTCGGGACCCAGCTATGCTTGGGCACTGCCGTTCACCCTCAGAAAAATGGTCCGATAGAGCAAACCATACAGATGTTTGAGGACATGATTCGTGCTTGCGTCCTTGATTTTGTCTATAGTTGGGAGGACCAACTACCACTGGTGGAGTTCACATACATAAACATCTATCACTCCACCATTGGAATGGAACCGTTTGAGGCCTTGTACGTCTGACCATGTAGATCAACTCTATGCTGAATAGACCGAGGAGAGTCAGCACTTATGATACATGATTTGGTACAAGATATCAATGATAAGGTGCATATCATTCAGGAGAGGATTAAGAATACACATATAAGGAATAAGTCTTATTCCGATAAGAGATAGAGACCATTGGAATTTAAAGAGGGATGCCATGTCTTCCTACAAGTATCACCCCGATGTGGATTATAGAGATTTATCCAGGGAGGAAAGCTATCTCTGAGGTTCATAAGAACTTTCTGGATTCTTAGTATAGTTGATGAGGTGGCATACCACCTAGCTCTTTCCCCACATATGAAATGACTGCATGACGTTTTCCACATGTCGCAGTTGAGGAGATACGTGCATGATCCATCACATGCCATAAATTGGGGTGAGCTAGAAAATGATGATGGGGAGAATTTTATGGATTTTATGGTGGAGATAGAGGACCAACAGTAGATGGTCCTTCATGGATGATCGATCACCCTGGTGAATGTTCGGTGGAAGCATGATAATCTTTAAGAGAGAACATGGGAGTGAGAGGGTCAGATATTTGCGCAGTACCCCCATTTGTTTAATTAGTTTTGTTTCAGATTCTGGGGACATAAAGCCCTAAGGTGGGGATAATATAAATTCCTAGAAATTATGTATTGTCTATTTACATTACATGGAATCATTATGAGACTGTAAAATTTGACAACACGTGATTTCAAGCCCCAGAGATCCTAGAACAGAGTTTCAAAAAATATTAAGGTACGTTCAGTAAACGTGCATGTGGGGTTTTCTACCTTTTGAACCGATGCTAGGATTAAAAATACAAGGGCACCATTGAATTCAAAGAACTAGGATTCTCTTAGGTGAAGCATAACTTTTTCCGAAAAGGGTTAGATAGAAATGTTAAATTTTGGACTTTACGGGAAAATAATAAAATAACTCTGTTAGTTATTTTATTCTTTTCTTCAACTGTTGAGCGATAGTTGGAGAAACTGTAATGTAAAGAATATTATTAAATGAGGGTCATTTAATAACTTGTTTCTTTTGTTGTGAAACTTCACCACTCATTCAATTAATGGTTAATTAATTAAGGTTCATTAATAAATCATATTAATGAACACAACATAAATATTGTTTCTTTTTATTATTAAACCCATTGGTGATCGAATAAATGTCTACGGGAGAAACCTCATACGTAACACCATCAACATAACACTTCAATGAAGAACGTAGAATGAATGCAATCCATTGGAGAAACTGATCCAGATATTTACAAGAGGCGACGAGATTTGAACAACAACGAACGCAAAATTCTTTTCTTTGTCCAAAATAAATTCTACCAAATCCAGGTACGGGTTTTAATTGCTCTAAGTTTTTAATGAATTCTCTTATCCCATTCATGAAAAATACAAGGTATGTAGATCAATCAAAAACTGGGTTGATCCAAGTCTTAGTCATTCTTATGGGTAATTTTTGCGGGGTCTTGATTTTGGGATTTTCTTATTCTATATTATGATTTTTATTACCCCTTGATAAAACACTAATGCGGAGGGTGCAAGCCAATCCGAACAAGGCCCAAACCCTCTTCCGCTATTGGATATTTTGTATTCTTCATGGGCGACCGATAAATGAGGCAAAAGGTGAATAAAATGGGATCACAGTGAAGGTGGTGACCCGAGAGGCTTGTAGGAATAGACGAGAAGGAAAATAGACTACCAGAAATTCTTCGGTTGTCCACAGAAGGAGCTGCTAGTGCAGCACCACGGGCACAGTGGCATCAGTGACTAGTGGTGGCGGCCGGCCCGTTCTGACAACATGGAGAAGGCGGAGCTTGTATTTTCCATGACAACAAGGTTCCATTGCCCATGAATGAGGCGTGTGGAGGATGTGGCATTGACGTGCCACATGGAGAGGAGCGACCGACTCAGGCCGCTCGGCTGGCGCACAACGACCGACTCATGCTAGCCATTTTGGGAGATGGGGTGGTGCCCCGCTTCCTGTCCAAAATAACTGGCCCACAGCTCATGGTCTAGGTGCTTTAGGTTGGGTAAACCTACCTTCTGGGCCTGACCTGCACCAGCAAGGCCGGAACCCTACCAGACCGGGACCCGGCCGACCCTGTTTCACTAAAAATGATGTTACTCACAAACCGGGTGTCCGATTGACACGTCATCTATGCTATAATGACCCTTGAGACAAGGAGATATTTTTGAGATAATCGATATGAAGTTTGGAAGAAGTTAGAGTATGGATGGGTTGGATCAGACTCAAATCCAACCAGGACCTATTTACCTTTTGCCTATATCTTACAGACCGGGCGTCCAAATGGCACACCATCTATCACATTGGAACCCTTATGACAAGACGGTCCATTAGGTTACTTATAAGTGGGAATTAGTGGAAGTTGAGATATGACCTGTGGCATGAGCTGCGTATCCTTTAGAAATCAACATTTCTAATGGAGGGAATCTAGTGGATGGTTGTGACGTGATGAAGGAATAAAAATCCTCTATGGGTCAGCACATAGCAATCCTCTATGGGTCAGCACATAGTAATTCTATTTGGGATAGCACTTAGAGATACTCCATGGGTCAGCATGTAGCGATCCTCTGTGGGTCAGCACCTTGTCATCCTATATGGGTCTGCCCATAGCGATCCTCTGTTGGTCAGCTCCTAGTGATCCTCTGTGGGTCAGCACCTAGCGATCCTCTGTGGGTCAGCTCCTAGCGAACTTGTGCGGTCTAGCAGCAAAATCCTATAGACATAATTTGATGATATTTCTTTATGAATAATCATCTTTATTCTTGTTCATTATGTTTTATACCTGGTGTGAGCTGTCGTTTACTTTGTGTCCTGTGACTGAGATCTGCTTTGTGGTTTTTCTCTCGTGGGATTATGAGAGTCCTTTAGGGGTCTCGGGGTCCCTACTAAGTATTGTTATACTCACCCCTGTACGAGCTCCTCCTTTACCTTGTTTTTCCCCTTGTGATGAGTTATACCTACCCTTCAGGTAGGATCCTTGGAGGATGATCTATAGAGCTTTTTTTTCCTTTTTCTATACTACTATTTTAGTTGGGCTTGTATATTGGACCCTTTTTACTTTCAGTACTTACTTTTACAGTCACTAGTGGTGCTTAGTGGTGGTTGTACTACTTCTTTTCCTTCATGGTTTACTTGTATGCAGTGTGCCCAATTTGTGTGTGTATAGATTTAATGGAAATTCCTTCCCTTTTGGGGTTTTTCCTTTCAGATGTTAGTCACCATCCTCTGGCCTATGGAAGGAGGGCTTGGGGTAGTCAAGAAAAAGGCCACGGGGGATGGGTCATGAAAAGTAAAGTTCCAGTGGTCATTCCAATGTGATAAGGCATTTCATGAGATATATAGGAGGTTAAATAAAACTAAATTACTGATAATTCCTGATTATAGAATTGATTATCCAGTATACTGTGATGTATCAAAAATTGGCTTTGGACTGGTACTCATGTAGAGAGAGAAGGTATTTTTTATGGGTTACAAAATCTATGAACCAATGAGAATAATTACCCCACTCATGACCTAGATCTAAAAGTAATGGTTTACACCTTGAAGTATTGGTGAAACTGTCTCATCAATGTTTTTTATACACTTAATAAAAGATAATTTATTAAATATTCACATAGCTAGACTTGAACTTCATATATAAGTTTTGGTTGGATTATCAATTAACACTTGACTTTAAAATGGTGTATGCAGCTAGGAAAGAAAACATCATAGAATATTCTTTTATCCATTAAGTGAATATAGCTCATGATCTTGGTGATTTTTCATCTAAGGAGAATTGAAACCTAATGAGATTATTGTTTGAGTAGAGGATGTATGCTTATAAGAATCAGAGTTTTTTGAATTGTTTCCCCTTGGTGATCAAATCTTCCCTTATAGACGAGGTGATGGCTGGTCAGAATTCTGGCCATGATTGTATTATTTTGTATGAGTGGCTGGATTAATGTTACCCTATATCCTTGTGGTTGATTGATAATGAGGATGTGATCTTGGTATATCGAAGAGTATCAGTATCTTATTTCGTCAAAAAAAATGTTAATGAGAGAATTCCATCCCACTAGATTGGTGGTATATACTGGTGTAAAAAATATATACAACGACTTTAGAAAAACATTCTTATGCCTTAGGATGAAGAGGGAATCACTGGTTTTTATTCCCAATAACTTACCTGTCAACAGGTAAAGGTCAACCACCAACATCTTGGGGGTTTTCTCTAGCCACTTACAATGCCCATATATAAGTGGTAACACCTCATGATGGAATTTTTGAAGAGTTTACCTAGGACCCCAATGATTTGTGAATCTTTTGGGGTTATTCTCTATTGACTGATAAATATTTGTCACTTATTACCTAGTTTAGAGACTAACTTGGTGTAAAATCTGGGAAATATGTATAATTGTGAGATAATATACTTACATGGAGTTCCCTTAATAACTATTTTTTTCAAGGATGAATGTATTACATCATTTTTTTAGCATAGAATTTATAAATCCTAGATGGAAAATCAGAGTGACAAGTTCACATACTAGAATAAATTATCAAATTTTTTGTTCTAGACATTGGTGGATCTTGGGAAGAAAACCTATCCATTATAGAGTTATATTAGAAAAAAATTTACATTCTTCTATAAAGATGATATCATTTGATAAAATCTATGGAAATACATGTCACTAACCACTGTATTGGAACAAGATGGGAGAGCTAGTAGTTGTTTGTACTAGTATGGAATAAGAGACCTGAGAGTTGGTGCAGTTGACCATTAAGTAGTTTATGATCACTTTGAGTTTTAATTGACCATATATAGACCATAGAAGACTACCTTTGTAGTTTATAGTTGGTGCCAAAATTTTCTTCCAAGTGTTTCCTCATTTGGGGAATCATCATTCGAATAAGAAAGGAAAACTGACACCATAGTTATTTAGACCCTTAATGATCACTAAATGGGATGGGGCGGTTTTATATCATCTGAACCATCCTCTATGTTATCAAGTCATGCATGGTGTGTTGAACATTTCTCACCTTTATAGGTAAATGCATGATCCTACAATGTTATTGACTATGAGGATATTAATTTGGAAAAAGATATTTTATAAAAGGAGTTACTTATGTTAATTAATGACCATAGTTAGAAGGTATTGTGGAGGAGATAATTCCACTTGTCTAGATCCTGTGGTAGTATGGACGGATCTAGGAAGAGATTCAGGTGTGGGAGTTTGATGTTCAATATTAGTGTCCTGATCTGTTTGAGTAAGAAAAATAAAGACACTTCTCAAGGATGATAATCCATTTGGTGGGGATACATTTAATGTTTCCAATATGTAAATGTTCTTAAATCCATATTTTTTATATATTTTATAATCCTATTGTGGGATTTTTTTCAAATTTAATTCTTCCTATTAACCATGAAATATTCTTTGTGTAATAGTAACTCATTTTTTATGATGATTATTAAAGGTATCCATGGTTTTAAATTATTTTCTATCTAGTTCATATTCTGCATAAAGGTAAATCCTAACATTCATATTGGTAGATTCGATTTCTTAATGGATTAGTAAGGGAAAACATGAACTACATGAGGGAAGATCCTATGATATAAAATGGAAATACATGTTTTATATGAGATGTGTAAGGGTTAAATGACATGAACATGTTTATTACCTATGATATGTTAGGGCATCCAAAATTTTTTAAAGGTTAAGTTATGGTAACCTATGCGCTGCGTAAGGATAACCCCTTACTTCTAAAGGTTTCATAATGATAGTCATATGATAATATAAGGGTGTGAAGGCATTCTAATGTTCTACATAAGGGTAAGTGAACTACATAATGGTAAAACCACTTATTCATTTATGATATCTATGAGTTGCATAAGGGTAAAATCAAGATACCCTTTCACATCACCCTTTTTGGGAAAAATATTTTGTAAAAACCCATTTCTCCTTTTCTTATTCTAGAGTTAACATAAAATAATTTTTTGAATTTTTTAAAGGACTAAAATCATGGAAATCAATTCATTGACCCATTTAAAAAAAATTTAATCATATTAGGGGAGAATATAAACACTCCACACTTGTTAAAATCTTAAAGTAGAAATTATATAATGGATTTAATTTAGGATTTTAATGTTGTGGACATTTAAACATAATGGTTTCCTAAAAACATCTAAACTTTGGATCCATTCATTTTTTGGTGATATCTTTAGGTCTGACCAGCTCATAAATTACCTTATTCATATTTGGGGAAAACGTCTATAAACAATACGAGTTATTCATTTGGTTTCTAGGCATGAAAAAACATCACCCTCTCTCCTCTATAATTGGTGTTTTATTTTCAAAAGATAAAACCCATGTAATATTTACATAAAATAATTTAATAGTTAGTTTGTGAAATTATATTTAATAATCCTTATAAAAAAATATATTTTTTACTAAAATCATAATAATATAGAATTATAGAAATGAATAATAATAATTATTCTTTTATATTGTGGATTATTCTAGAGAGAGAAAATTATTATCTTATATTGAATTATAATTTTCTTTAAGGATGAAATGGTTAACACATGCTTTGTATTAAATAAATAATTTTAATTTTATTCATGATATAAAATCTATTATCTCATATGGTGTTTTATTTATTTTTAAAATAAAAGAATAAAATTGTTTCTATGAATCCTTGGTGAGTGGTTTGATCTAACAAACATATAGATGTGGATCGAGTGATGACTCCTTGATGATCCTTGTTGTATAAATTGAAAACCTTGAGTAATAAGTTCTTTACCATGTAGAGGTGATGTATATCATCATTAATATGATATTTTTTTGGTGTGTATTGATGTGATTTAGACCATTTTGAGTGTGTTTACATGTGTGTGTGTTTTAGATTTTTTCACTCATGATATTAAATGTTTTACATGATATAATACCACTATCTCATTGTGTTATATTTTGGTATATTATTGTTTTTTGTTATTCTATCCATGGTACAAAAGTGATTTGTGCTCCCATAATTTATTAATATCCCTAAAAGTAGATCATTTTATAATGCTACAAGTGGCTTGATGATAAGACCAAGATAGATGATGGGGCATTATGTTCTTATATGGTATGACCTAAAGATATTCCATTAATATTTTATTGGAATTGTGAGATGAATGTAGGGAATGATGGTTTATGTGACCTAACTAATGTGGAAGCAGTGGAGAATAATGATATTTAGACCTAACATGAGAGAGAAAAACATGTTATGATGGCATGTTATTGGCAAGAAATAAAGGCCTAGGGCATGTATAACTATTGGGAAGCTTCAAGGATAGCTCCTTAACTTGTGACATATCTATTAACATTTTGAAATATTTTGGTATAGAGAAAAAGAAGGTACTAATTGGGTTTGTTGTGGCTTGGTTAGTTCACTAAAAATCTCTATGAATTGATATTGGTGTCAAAATTTATTTATTATCCTGTCATACCGTCTCATTCATGTGGAATAACTTTAAGGACACATAGGTAGTATGTTATTGGGTTTTATTAGACACACCATACATGAGCATCTCTATTTGGATGCATATTTCTTGTATAGGAATTCGAGTGAGGGAAATGTGCCCATGTTAGATGATTGAGTCATGAAGAAAGGATCTGAAGCCAGGTCTGGGACATATTCTGAGCATTACAGTGGTAGTATTTATTTATTTACAAGACACATTTTTATTCACTAGTATTGATTTCTAATTTGGGATCCACTTGTTATTAAAATACATATATACCATGTATTAGTTCTACATGATTACTATAACCATTAATTATATAATTTATTATTTATTATTATTTTTATGATATGATACCTAGGGTATAATATCCCCACTAATGGAATTATACCCTCATAGCTAGTTAACATTTTTTTCATATGGTTTGGAATTCCTGAGGTTACGGGGCACTCCAGTTCATATTTTCCAGTTAATGTTAGAGTGTTACAAATATGGAATATGTCTTACATAAATAAAAGTGATGGAAAACCCTTACCTCAACTCCTATCATGCTTTATATGCATTAAAAATTAGGTATAATAAATATATATATATTATAAATCCACTTTAAAACCATATTAATGTATACTTATAAATAAATATATATTATTCACATATAATTTATAAATACCCTTTTTATCAATTCTTTATTAAAAACATTCTTTAGGTGAACACTGGTCTATTTTCAATGTATATTTTAGTTAATCGATTTCAATACTTTCACCATAGTAATGGTTTAATAATATTTATAATCATAATAAAATCATAATAATCATATTTATTAATCATACACACTTTTATAATTATCCATATATGGTTGTGACAAAAAAAGAATCATATCACTTCATGGAGGTGGAAGTCTGTATCTACGCATGAGTGATGTTTATAATTTACGATGGATGGAAACAAATAAAGGTAAATAATAATTCACCTCTCTAGATTAATTATCATATCATAAATGTCATATATATTGATGAAATATATCTTTATTATCTTATATTAAAATATTAAATGAAAAACAAATCACATCGCTTTGTAGAGGTGGTAGTCCACACATACAGAAGAGTGGCATTATCATTTTACAAAATATGGAAATATTAGAAGGTAGATAAGTTATTTTAATTTAATATGAATAATTATTTCATAAATATTATATATAAACATAAAATCCATTATAATAAACCACTAGGAAATAAGGTTAATGGAAATGAATCATATCACTATGTGGAGGTGACACTCCACAGGTATGCACAGACAATAATTTTATTTTCCATTTGATGGAGAAGAAGTGGAAAATGGTTGTCACATAAAAATATTTCCATATAAGTGTGTTTATGGTATAATATTCGTTATTTCCTGATAGGTGTTCTATATTTAGAAGAAGTATAAGAAGAAATAAACTTTGAAAGAGTTGGGTAAAGTGATTACATCTTTTTTATAGAACTCAATTTATTTACACCTTAATCATACATAGGATGGTGACACACTCTTGTATTGGGGTGTTGAATTTTTTTATAACTATGAATATAATAGTGATTAATCTTATTTATTCTCTTAATGATGAGTGGATAGAAAATAGTTGTCCACTTTTTAATTAGAGGAAAAATATAGCGTTTTTTGGAATTGTGGGGTTTTTAATGAAATGAAATTAAAAAAATCAACTTAGATAATGATTGAAATGAAATAAAAAACTCAGGTTATGGAAAACTATGATATGAAAAGTTTGATCATTTAAGGGTTATTTTTCAAATTTCAATGATATCCTTATTCAATTTAATTCAATACTCTTTTTCCACGTTGATTAAAGTGAGATTCTGTGATCGTTTCCTCTCACTCCCTTGGTAAAATTATGATGGTGAGAGATAAAATTTCCAACATATTATTTTGTTCTAATCTCCTTCCTTATAAAATATAGCTTCAATGAATATACTCAAATGACTTAAGAAATACCCAATCAGGTCTTTTCTATCCCAAACAATCTAGAACACCCACTACCCCTTTCACACATACTGAAGATCATCAAGTACTTCACCACTAATCCTAGATCTATCCCACTGTATATAAACCAAAAACTAGTGGAGGGAGATAATGATCATTGATAAAAGAAAATAAAATAAATAATAGGATAATAAAATCGAATACGATCGTATTTGATAATAAAAACCACTCTAGAAAATTGAAAACAATGTCATAAAAGAGAGAAATAGAATTCATTCGATTTAGTCCATGAACTAAAGAAATATAAAACAGAAAACCAACCCTTACACAGTAAATATATTTTATAACCCACCATGGTAAAGGTAATATATATGAATCGGGATGAATAATGCATTAAATAACTAAGAATAAGAAAAATATGAAAAAATAAAAAAATCTGAAATGTTCTCTAAAATATGACATCTAAAAGTATTCTACCTTTTCATCCTCTTTCTATCAATATATTTACATGTGACATTATTATATGATGCTAAAAAATTAATTTTCTACCATCCATATAAATTTCACATTAATTTGTTGCGTATTAGGTTGTTATGAGAAAATTAATTATTATAACATTTTCTAACTTAAGATTCCAGAAATATTAGTTCAATACTGGTCATTCAATGGATTCCCTAAAGAGTGAATAAATCCATATAATTTGATTGTGAAACTTGACTTGGATTCATATTTCAAATCGATCTATAATCACCTCAATTGGAAGTGTTTATCCCAAGTTAATCTCCATTTATGAAGGTGGGTTCTGCTCTGTATGCCAAAATGATTTTCCGACTTGATTTTTTTCGGGCCTCTATATATAAAATTTTTCTCTTGTTCAATAATATAAATTTGTATCCCATGAACATAGGAATCCAAAAAATAATCACTTTAATTGGATCAAAATTTTAAATGTTATGCATGAAATAAAAAAGTGATTAAAATCTATTAAAATTATTGAATTAAAGAATTTTCATATTTTATCCCAAAACACATAAAAAAATTCATGAAAATACACTCAAATTGACAAATTGGTTGTGATTAAATTATTGAAAAGAATATTTAAAATTATATAAATATCATCTTTATCAGATAGTCATAGGATAAGTGAATAATCCCTAGAATTTGGGGAAGGAATATAAAAAAAGATTTATATAGGGATTTTCAAGTAAGGTGTGCCATATGGCATGTGGATGAGGGAAGAAATGATTCCCTTTTTTAAGTGAGGGGAGTGATACACTTGTAATTATTTTAATTTTGAATTAATATATGGTTTTATTTATGTCAAGATGGAACCAAAGAACACCAAATTCATGTATAAGATGTTATTGGGTCTAAAAAACCCAAACATCACATTTAGGCATGTTTTGGAGACATTTTATACTTTATTTTCTAGTTAAACCCCCATTAAACCTAATTTAATCTTAACCATGATAACTTAACTTGTTTTCCATGCTAAGATAACTATAAAAATAGAAATTAAAGGGGTGTCAAAAAATTTTACACTATGATTCAAAATCATGAATCCATTTTAGCATATTAAAAATATATAGCTATCTTAAATTGTATTTAATATAAATATGAAAAACACATAGAAAACAATTTTTATGAAAATACTTGATTTCTGCATTAAATTTATTTCACCTTGAAATCATGTAAATAAGTTGATTTATATGATTTTTTTGTCTAAATAAAAAATATATAAATGTTTTAGACATTTTTATCATGATATAACCAATTGGAACCTTCAAATCATACCATTAAATGAAAAGAACCACAAATAGTTTTTAATTTGAATAAAATATAATTTATGTTCATAAAAGTCAAGAATAGGTTATCAAATTCAAAAAAATGATTCAAATACATTATTTACCTCTATAAAAATATATTTGGTTGAAAAACACTAACAAAATAGCATAAATTGAAGTGTTATAGATATTATAAATATTTACCCAATAGTATTAACATAGTTTTTCCTGTTTTACCGTTACCAAGGTAACCAATTTTTACAATGATTACTATTCATAATGATAAAAAATAAAATGGACCTACTAATCAAATTTGAACAAAAAAAATCATAATTTGTAATCAAATTTTAAAGATTAATTTGTTTGAATCCATAAAAATAAATTTTAATATGAATGCAATAAATTCGATGAAAACAAGTTTTCAAAAAATGAATTTTTAAGTCTAATATGAACTTATACTAAAATAAGGTATAATACTTATTCCTATGTAATTAATTTAATAATGTTAAATTAAATGACAATTAATTTTTTAATATCATATTAAAAAGATAATGTGAATTTTATATTACAAGATTTAATAAAAAAATGGCAATTTTACAAATTTATTCATTTTTCACTATTCACTTAAAAAAGATATTTTCTATAAAAAATTCAACCTAAGTTAAACTATTCAATTAAAAATAATATTTTCAAAAAAAAAATTAACTCTAAGATAATATTTAAATTATGATTTATTGAATGATATTCATGTATTAAAATAAAATTTATTAAAAAACTATAAATTAATTATACTTTCTACACAGAAAATACAATGAAAACTATTTAAAAAGAACTTATTTTTAAAGTATAAAATGAATTTATTGATAATTAAGTACTTATTTATAATTAATTAATCAAAAAAATCATTATATAAAAAATTTATAAATATTTTTTCACAATGTGGTTAATTTTATTCACACCATCAAATTTTATATATTGTTATAATGGAAACATTTTTATTATATTATATTTATAGTATATATCAACTTAAATAAAGCTTTATGTTTCATATTAATAAATATATGAATTCTACTATTATTTTAAACTAATTTTTTGGTTGTTACATTCCCTATATTAAAAAAATTTAACACTTATAATTTTTTTATCTTGGAAATCAAGGGTTTAATATTTGAAAATACCTTTGTTGAAAACCGACATCATACAAAGGAATAATAAAGTTTTCTTTGAAAATGTGAAGTGAGAAATATAATGTTTACATGAAATAATACATATTTAGGTTCCAAGATTAGGAGACAATTAACAGGATCTGAAAATATGGATATAGAGGACAAAAAAAATTTATAAAGAGTAAGGGAGAGAGAAACAGAACATGATCATGATAATATTAATGATCATAAAACCATAAGTTAGGGAGGGGTCAAAACAACCATTAATTCCGCAGAAATAACTATAAATAGGAAAAAAATCATATTCAAAGTCTCTTTTTCTTAGAGTTGAGGAATTATTTTACTATGGAATATGATAAAATATACTAACTTGATTTATTTAAATCCATTAACATAATTTCATCATTTTTAACATGTTTCCAATACTTCCCTTCACATTTCTTCTCATATTACAATGATAATTGAAATGTATGATTTTATCATGCTTGAAGGACTAGAATAGACACTTAATTGATCATAATATCTAAAAAATAATGAAATGTTACTCCTCTTGTCTCTAGAAATTAAAAAAAATCTAAATAGTTTTCACAAGATCTGATAATATTCAATATAAATAAAATATCATACACCAATCTCCAAAATCTCCATTATTACATGAAATGACCAACTTAAATCATTATATTAAAAGCTAAACTTGAAACTCTTCAAAATATTCTGAAAAAATTGAAACCAAATGTTTATAATGATTTGATGACATATACTTCTATGATAAAATTAATAATAATCTAAAAATAATATTAATTTCCTATTAATTAATATTCCAAAAATGTATAATACATAATCATATATTCCCTAAATAATGTTAATCATTTCCAAAAATATCCCAAATCAACTTTAAGTGAAAATAAAAACATATATTCTTCCAAAATAAAATTCACTATTTATTCCTCAAATAAAATACCATCCTTGCAAGAAATATTTATATTTGAAGTTTGAGTATATCCTTATGCTGATGGAGGATAATAGGTTTATTAATAATATCAAATATGATTTATTATTCTATAAATTTATATGAAATATAATATAGGGATCCAATCAGTTTTTAAAAATCACATAATATTCCACTAAAGGATGAACAATAGGATTTTCATAGGGTAAATTCATATAAACATCAAGATGAAAATCCCAAATCCGTATAAGAGTATATGTGAACCATAATTATCATGATCCACCTCAGTGATATAAATTTCAAAGGTCCTTACTTTATTTAGATGTTAGAAATTATATTTTGTAATTAACTTAGATAATGAACATGTTCCCCACACACTATAAAATAAACTATAAATAGTTCCTTATGTTGTAATTTTTTCCCTCTATCAAACACTTTATTTCATCTCTACAAGTACTTTCCGTTTTCCGCCTTTTCCAAAAATAAAATATCATCTAGTTCCTTTGATACATTTCAATAGGTTATTCTTACAACATTATTCATATATAAGAATATTAATGTTCTTTACTCTATGGACTTCATCAACTGAACTCCCATAAAACATCATTTTTCACTTTTTAGGTGTATTAGAAAACTCACCCAAGTTGAGATTTTTAATCATATAATTAGATAGTTGGATAGTCATAATAAAAAGGTTTCTCATTACATATCCCATTTTTTTTGATTTATCATGAGGAAAATCCTTTCATAGTATAAAATTTTTAATAATAACATGATTCTTATTGGTTCTAACTATTTACTAAAACCAAAAAGTATAGTGTGGGTAATAATAATCATAAAGAGTAATCATATAATAATGAAAAATCATTCATATTATTTCTAAATCATGACACCTTTTTTTCAATATATGAAACCTAAGGTTTAAATTAGGTCATATATTTTCATTATTTATTGAAACCCTTCATAAGGGTTCATAAAGAATATGTTAATTAACCCAAAAATATCTCCAAGGAGTTTCTAGCGAGGTGTGTAGTATTAGGACCACACATCTTGTATCGGTGATGATCATGTTAATACCCAATATGTCGCTTTCATAGTTGTTACACCTAGGTGTTTACATGCCACAACCACATCCACATTCTTGTATCCAGATAGGTATATATTCTCTAAAAAGGCCACATAATATATACTTTACCAAATATTTATGATTTTATCCAACACTTAGTCTTATCCCTAGGATTTTCAACAATGTTTTATGTTCATAATCCCAAAAAATAACTAAAACCTCTCTAGTACCAATTGATATAACTTGACCAAAAAATAGATAAATATTACATAATTTTATATGAATATTAAATACATATCATAATTAAACATGTGTGAGGACTGAATAGGTTTACTATCTTTAGAGTCTAGATACATAATCGACTTATTTATTAAAATATATTCAAAATCTCCCGTAAAGTTATTTATATTAATATCCATCTAGAAATATCCTACTTATAACCTAATATCAAAACCTAGGCATGTAAATCATAATAAAGGGTGAACTCAAATGCTTAGTAAGGGTAAATATGAGAGATATCCATCGATGATTATATAAGAACACAAGATAATCATAAGGATATGAAATCATGATCCGAAATTGAAACTTAAAAACAAAATTTTACATAGATAATAAAATATGATTGATAACACAACATTATTTATTTGAAAAGACATGAGTGATAAGAGTAAGGAATCATCATTAATTAATCATGAGATATGGGAGCATATCATAAGAAAAAAAAACATGTCATAAGAATTTTGTGGCACACTTATAAGCGTATAAAATCATAATCATGTAAAAATTGATATTAAATGTCACATTCATCCATAATATTGTGATAATAGATAGAAGAAATCATACTCACACATCAAAATGTGGTCATAGGAATTCACAATCATGTCCGCACAAAATCGTTTGAGCATAACTTGAAGAAATCATATTCATATGTAAAAATGTGAATATTACTATACACCATAATGTATATGATTACCATAATCATCTCATGATATATCTATATAAAAATACACAATGTATTAGAGGGACTTAATAGACCCACCTCTCACATGATTAATACCATACCTATATGTTCTAGAAGATCATAAAAATAATCACTAATTCAAGGTAACATAAAACATTGAAAAGAAACAGGTTTCATAAATATTTCATCACAAAAAATGATAAGAAATCCAGAGTAAGAAAATGGTTAGTATCATTAGATAATATCACCATTAAAACTTAAGAAACATTAAATTATGTTAATATGGAATAAAAATACATTTAAAAATCACTCGAACATTTCTTTGAAAAATGGGCGAAATAACCATTTTATTTGGTATATTTAAAAAAATAAAATTCAAAAATATTTTTGAAAAATATATTATTTTAAAATAAACATTTAAAATTATATTTTAAGCCTCAAATAAAATATTAGTCATGATTGATAAATTTTTTTCATCTAGTATATGTTATAACAAAAAAAAATTGTTTCATAGTTTTTGTAAAAATTCCAAACATACTTTATTTGGAAAAAGACAAAAAAATCATTTTAATTTTTTTAAATAAATTCAAGGGTAGTTTAAAATAGTTTTATATTATCATTTAATTATA
This sequence comes from Viscum album, assembly GCA_963277665.1. Lineage (NCBI taxonomy): Eukaryota > Viridiplantae > Streptophyta > Magnoliopsida > Santalales > Viscaceae > Viscum > Viscum album. The sequence continues at coordinate 1,290,343,922 of OY728132.1, read as the reverse complement.
TAAAATAATATTCTTTAAATAATATTAATTAACATAAACATGGAATAAATCATTCTTTAACCAAATTGGAAATAAATTTTACTTTCTATAAAAAATACTTTCTCAATTGTTTTACGCACCAAAAGGAACAGAATAGAAGGAAAAAATTAAAAAACTATAAAATGATAAAGAGGAATAATATATAATGGATTTACATTATAAGTATCATATAATTTATCTCAATATATATTTAATATAGAAAATCCTAAAAAGAAATGAAACTACATCGTAAACCCTTTATGGTTTTAGTAATCACTGAGTTAATCTCTAAAAAGAGAGGGAAAACTATTTTTAATTTCAAATCCCCTTAAGAAACATAAAAATAATCATTTTACTAAATTATTAGATATTATATAAACAAAAAAAGGCACTAGTTCTGAATTTTATGTATGTATCACATAAATAAAAGTGAGATGAGAAACCCTTACCTCATGTCGTGTCTGAATTCATAAGAATTAAAAAATACTATGTAATAAATATAGATTTATTATACATAAATTAAAGAACCATATTAAAATATACTAACATATTACAATATACCATTCCAATAAAATTTCTAAGTGTTATTTTATTAACAATTATTCTTTAAAATCATTATTTGTGTGAAAACTTCACCTTTTTCCATGCATATTTTAGTATGATGATTTCTACCCTTGAAACATGGTATTGTTTTAATCATCTCCATAGTCATAATAATTTCATAATAATAATATTTATTCATCATATAAAATATTATAATTATCCATATAAGGTGATTATGAAAAATGAATTACAACACATCATGGAGACGATAGTTCATATGTACACACGAGTGATGTTTCCACTTTTCAATGGATATAATAAAAGAAAATTAAATAATAATTAAAAATTAATGAATAATTCTTATATCATAAATAATATATATATATTTATTAAATACATCCTTAGTACTATCCATGTAAACAGAAAAAAACAAATCACATCGTTTCGTGGAGGTGGTAGTCCACATGTACGCAAGAGCGTTGTTATCATTTTCCAAAGGATGTGAAGGTAAGAGGATATATATGATATTATAATTTTAGATGAATAATTATGTCATAAATATCATATTTAAACATGAAATCTATTATAATAACTGTCTATGAAATATGGGTTTGGAAAATGAACCATATCCTTATTTGGAGGCAGTGGTCCACACAAATAGATAAACAATACTTTCACTTCCCATTTGATTAAGAAGAGGTGAAGAATGATTTTCTTATAGTAAAAATAATATATATATATATATATATATATTATTAAATTCATTATTTTAATATGAATATAATATAATTATAGGAATTATAATAAGAAATTATCTTTCAATGAGTCTGGTAAGGTGATTATATCTTTATTGAGATACCTCCTTTGACTTACACCTTATGCCTTCATTAGATGGTACAAGGGGAAGAAAATAAGATATAGGATATGTGAAATGAATATAGGATGTTATTTGGTTATTTCTTATATCAGATTAGTGGCTCAAGAGCAATGTAGAAAAGAGGTGAATTGGTTCTCTTTTATAAGTGATGGGAGTGACAATTTTATAATAATTTGATGTTTTTAGTTAATAGAAGATCTTATTCATGGTAAAGTGGAACCAAGAAACCCAAAATTCATATATAATATTTCATAGGGTCTAATTAAACTCAACTAATTGAATTTAGAAACGTTTTGGAGAAATTTTATTCCTTATCTCTTAGTAAAATCACCTTTAAACCCACTTTCACATTAACCACGATAACTGACCTTTTTTCCATGATAACATAATTATAATCACAAAAATAAATGAATAATTGTAAAATTCAATTCAAAATATGGGATCCATTTTATAAAATTAAAAATATATAGGTAGAAGAAATTAAATTTAATATAAGTACATTTCACACATAAAAACCAATTTTTAAGAAAATACTTAATTTATGAATAAAAACCATTTTGAATTCAAATCACGTAAGAAATTTATTTACATGATTTTTTAGTTAAATAAGATAAAATTAATGTTTTTATACATTTAGAGGATTAAAAAACTGAATGATACATTCCAACCATACCCTAAAAATGTAATGACCCAAAAATAGTTTTAAATTTGAATAAAATATAATTTACGTTCATAAAAGTAATGAATGGGTTCCGAAATTAAAAATTATATTTTAAAAATAAATTATTTACCTCATTAAACATATAATTTTTTGATGTAAACACATATAATATGAAAAAGGAAATTTTTATAGGTATGATAAAGCTTTACCTAATATTTTTACCCCAATTTTATTAGGTTTTTCTTTACCGAGGTGGAAAACATGTGCGATGGTTACACTTTTTAATGACCAAAAATAAAAGAGATTCATTTAAAAATGAAAACGACCAAATTAAAAATATGTAATCCATTATTCGATATTATATTTCTAGAATTATTAGAAATCAATTTGAATATAAATGTGTAAAACACACTGAAAAATATTTTTTGAAAATTGTGTTTTAATAAATAAATGAACTTGTATGAAAATAAAGCATAATACTGATTCCAATGAAATTAATTATATTATTTATAATTAAATATAAATTATTTTATTTTACTATCTTATTGAAAACATAATTCTATTTTTATATTACATTACTTAATGAAAATAACATATAGTTTTTCAAAAATTGGTATTTTATACCATATAGATAAAAATAAATATTTTCTTAAAAATACCAAAAATTCACCATAATCTAATATTAAATTTATTATTTCAAAAATTATATTCTTTTATAAAATAAAATTTCAAAAAGTGATATAAATTAATTACAATATCCATGAAAAAAATACAATCAAACCATTTTTGAGAAAACTTATTTTTGAAGTATTAAAATAATTTATTTAAAACTAAGTTATTATTTATAATAAATTAATCAATAATGTTTCATTATAAAAATATTTTATTTGTATTTTTTATAATGTGGTTATTTATATTCGTTACTTCAAATATTATAACAAGGTTATGATGCTCACATTTAAATAATATTATTATTATAGCATATTAGAATCTCTTAATGATTGGTGTTGTGTGTTATATATTGTATCAATCTTATTAATATTTTATTTTTTAGAGTTTCACAACATTATAAAGAATATATTTCTAAAAACCACTTAGATACCATTATTAAAACCTTGTGAAATAAAAATTAACACTAAACATGATCACAATTCACTCATGGAATTCAACAAACAATTACATAAGTTAAAAACACCCAATTAAAACAAAGAAACATCTTTAAAATAATAAAACTCTCCACTATAGAAACTGAACATGGACCAATAAATATAGAATAAATCATTTTCCCTAAATAAAATTATCATTGGAACCTTATCAAACTCTTATAATACCTAAAATAAAATTCAAAATCAAAGTGGCCTTGAACTATGAAACTGAACCATTTTTTCCAAAGGGAAACAAAAAAACATGGAAAAACCATTAAACTATTATGTTCAGATGTAATATATTTTATTATAATTTTCAAAATCATCACAAAATTATCAATTATTCAAGTAAATGTCAAATAAAAGTAAATGATATAGAGACACAAACCTCAAAAAGAATAACTATGTATACTATGGAAAACACCATTGAATTCGGTCTTAAGAGAGGGCTAAAAATAATTAATAACCAAGAAAACAATATTATAAGGTACCTATACAAATAAATTAACCAAAATATCTATTATAGTAAGAGAATATGGTAGAAATAAAGATAAATGATTAAGATAAGGGAGATAAATCCATATCTATTCACTGTATGGGACAAACCACCAATAAACATTCCATATCCCACCATTGAAGTTCTTAGAGGGATAATAAGGGGGATGTGGAGGTTAATTAATTAATGGGTTTGAATGGGAGAGGATACTGGGTAAAGACACAATTAAAAAAGATAGAATAAGTCTTAAATGAGTATGACAAGGTAGGTTTCGTGGTTTACTAATGCGATTTACCAAACTGTGTTGTAACTACAAGATAGAAACTATAAAAAACTCTAGGGGTAATTTGGTTTCTACTATATGTTTTATTAAACCATGAAACCATATAATATATTCATATATATATAATTCCCACCTTAATACACCCTAAACTCAAGGGATAAATCAACTTATTAAATATATATAGGAAAGTGACTTTTTCGTGTGTCACACACTATGATATATTGTAACAAGGATAAGATTTACCTATATATCATTACATTAATATGTCAATTAAGGAGGATTAAAAAATATTTTACATATAAAATAATAATTTATTTCTTTGGATATTTTATTACTCTGATTTTGGGCATTAATCATATGATTACAGGTTTAAAATAATGCTAAAAAATCAATGCATTATAAAGGATAATGGAAGGTCAAAAAATCAAATTAATATAATTGTAGAAAAAATTTCCCCATTGGAAGAATAATAGGATTTCATCATTTATTATGATGAAAGGAATTAGGATTAACACACTTACGTCTCAACTCGACCTGGAGTTTCTTAGAAGGAAAATAAAAATATAAATAAATATGTCATGGATAAAATGAAACTCAAGTAGAGAAAAAATAGAATCCCATAAAATCTTGACAACTATCTTTTTTATCTCACATGTGGAGTAATTATTAATTGGTGAATTATATGAAGAATAATATAGATATAATTTTTTCTATGGAAATTATTAAAATTTAATGATCAATGGTACTGGTAAAGAATGACTTTCAATATATGAGTCCAAGAAAATGGTTATACACTATATGGATGTTTTTGACATAAAATTTTGAGTGTATGTTAATTTTGGGACCTGAGACTTAAAATCTCATTCCATTAGAATGAATATTTAATCCAAGTAAAAACATAAAACTCATTAATAAAAGGATCGAGGAATAATAATAACCTATGAATATCCAGGATCATTAGGATAGTGTGCTGAATGAGTGATCCAGTCATTTAGTTCATATCCTATGAAAAAATGATGGATGAGAAGAGTGTACTTGATAATGTGAGTTGAATATGTGAACTTAATATCCCATGTTATGGGATGATTTATTTTACTAAGAAGATATGCTTGAACATGGTTTTATTTTTGAGATGATTTCTGGTTCTATGTGATTTTGTACCCTTTTCCTTAATTGGTGGTGATATTATTATATTAAGGTCTATGATTAAAAAGAATCACCTAGGGGTTTTATGACCCCTTTTATATTTACATTTAGTTATTGATTCTGATTTCAGAGGATCAAAATCATTTGAGATATATCTCATATTAGGGCCCAAATTTTTCTAAACCATTTCTTTTCCTTTTATCGAGTACTGAGAGAGTTTGGCGATGATTAATGGATGTTTTGTAGATGGTATAAGGAGTATTTATATTTTTACTTGTTTTATTTAAATTGAAATAATTTTTTTTGAAATTTTTATAAATACCTTCATTTGTTTCATTTCTTATAAAAATACTTTAACATATCACCCTTTTTACCCTTTTATACTCCCTTTATAAAAACATTTACACTTAAATATCACAATGAAACTCTATATATTATCAAAATTTCATTATTTAAGAGTCCTTACTATAATACATAATAGTAAAATATTCATATATAAAAGATAAATGTTTATACATAATAATATCTTTTCCTTATATGTTAAAGTAACTTCCTTTTCCACAAAATTATCCTTTATCTATCACCCTTTTTGACCCTTATGTATGAAGGAATTTTCTAAATGTTAAATATATGATATTAATTTCTTGAATATATAAAACTAAATCATGTATAGGAAAGATTCATTTCCTCCAGGTGTAAGTGTAAATCCGTTTGTTAAAAATCATCTTTTTTTTTGTCCCGAATCATATGTTATGATTGATAATATCATTATCACTTTTAAACTAGAGGATTAAAAAGTTATGTGTGATAAATTACCTTTTCCACTTTAATATTTATTTCATTATTTTAGGGAGTTTTAATTTTACCTAATGAAGCATCATTTCACTGTTTTTTTACATGGCCATATCAAATTTAAGGGAGAGAGAGATGGGGAGAGATTTTACTGAGTATTAAAATTTGAAAAACCCACAAGGATCACAATATTATTTATGCATGTATGTTTTTAATTTTTGACTACCCCTATATTTCATTAAACCCTTTATATTTATCTCAAACCCCATATCATCAATGCGTTATCTTCAAATTTTTCATTCTGTAGAATCATAGATCAACCATTTTTCTTGGTATGTTTTCTCTATCTTCCTATTGGTTCAACACCTTATCCAACTTCTAGTATGGGATCTTGTAGAATTTAAATATGGTTTTTTAGGTCTTGATTCATTTTTTAGATAGATATTATTTTTCATTAGGTTTTTTATTTTTCCCTCATAAGTTCTTTATTGTGCAATAATATTCCTCTTCTTATTTATTCACAATGCTTATTGAGGTAGTGGATTCAAAACATCACATAATTAGTTATGTGTAAAAGTGGGATTGTCATGGTTTGGTTTCTAATAGGTATATAGTATTGATTAACCTCAAGAAATGATTATATTCAAATGATGTAATTAATGGGGAATTATTATTATCATGTTTTTACCATTATGTTCATAATATTGGGTGTTGTTATTTTTATATATTACATATCATTTTTTTCATTGATATTAATACATAAATTCATATTTAATTATGTTAAACCATTGATAAATATTATGATGTTGAAGATAATTAACATGAAATTTGTAATATATTTGGAATTAATTGATATGAAAGTCCTCCACATTTCAAAGCCTATTTATTAAGGTTGTTTATGTGACTATATAATGTTTTTATGATCTATTAAACCCTATATTTAATATGAATAAGTAACTATAATTATAATATAATATTTTTAATATTGAAATAAAATTTTAGGATATATAATCCCAAAATTTCTTATTATAGGCTAATTTTACATGGTTAGAACCATGGGTAATATTTGTTGATGTTTACTATTTTTGGAACTACTATTTATTGTAATTTTTATTCTTAAAAAATTTAATTTAATTGTTTTTATTTATTTATAATCCATGTGAAGTTGTGTGATATAGTAAGGGGTGAGTAGTTTTTAATATCATGGTGACTGAAAATTGACATTAAAGATGGTGAGATGGTGTGGAAAAGTGTTGGGTATAATGTTGAGCTAGAAAAATCTTGTTTGGAGCCTTTCTTAGTTTCTATGTAATTTTTTTTCTACTCAAATTTTATATTAATATTATTGGTTTTAAGAAGATTTAATTGTATTTTTTTCTTATTACTTATTTTATTATTTTGTTTCTTTCTATAATGTAATCATAATTGGGTATAGTCATGTCTTAGTGCCCCTTATCATGGAGTGACAACTATATAATTAATTTATATAAATGGGATTATTCTTTATGGGATTTCATATATGAAAAATTTGAAATTTATAAACATTAAAAGTTGATTAATGATGAGTATAATAGAATATTTATATGATAATTGACTAGGTAAATAACTAATAGATTAGGAATATGAAATCTAGAATTATAATTTTGAATAAAATAATCTCGAATTTTAATGATTAATGTGGATATTAATATTTAATTGATGATGGAATGATATAAAATTATTGGTAATTGGTTAATAATAAATTATTAGTGATAGCATTGAACCTTGATTCTTGTATTTTTAAGAATGTGTTAGCATCATACTCTATAATGATGGCCGCCGAATTTTCTTACAGGATAATAGTTTTAGTTTGAGTCATAGTAAGGATAGTTTCTCTTAGAATGGTTGTGTGATATATTATTCAATCTGTTATATTATTTTTTAAACCCCAACACCTGAGTTGGATGGGGTATCCAAAACCCATATTGGCCTTGGGTTCTAGGTTTCTCCCCAACGCGAAGGTTGTTAAGGAAATAGATGGATGGAATCTCACCCTACCACAACCACTTATCAATTTTTAGTATGTTGTCTAGTCATATATGGGATGTGATGGATTATGGTTATATTATATTTTATCATATATGTGTGTTATGACAACTTAAGGTTATATTGTATACCTACATCTTGGATGTAATGGCTTGTGGTTATTACATGTGTATTTATTCAAGGGTTGTAATGGAATAGAGTATAGTGTTTACTTAACTAGGTTATAAAAACTCTCTATTTTACTATGTGATTATGAGGGTGTGATGTTAATGTTGCATTTATTTTATAGATGTGGCTATGCTGAGTTTTCATGGATGTGTATTATAATTTATGGAGGAGATGAGAGGTCCATATAGTAAGATGTTTTGGATTAGAGAAACTAGTTCACTAAAAAATTGGAAGCATAATATCTTTATTTCATACATGGTTTTGATTTTGTATTTTCCACTTCTATTTGTTACTTAGTGAGAGGGATTTGGTTCTGATGGGAGTATAGTTTTCTTGATATAGGCAATGAGTTGGTTTCTCTATTTATTCTTTTGGACTTTAGTATGATTATTAAATTTTTGCAAGATAAGTTTCATATAGGAACAAATGAGTATAATTATATCCTCACTGCTATATATATATATATATATGTTTTCTTGGTTTTTAAGAAGGTTTAAGGATTGAGATGGGTGTTTGTAGCCTGTGGGGGTGATTTGTGAGTTTTTTATGTTCATAGTCACTATCGTAGCAATTTTCTGGGTATATTTGTTTTTTTAGTGTTTCAGTTTATGGAATTTATTGTATTAGATTTTTATATTTATTATCATAGAGTTCTTGGTGGATTATTATCTTTTACTAGGAAATTGGAGAGTAATTTATCCAATATATGCGTGTTTTTTTACCATCGACACTAGTCACCCGCCCATGTGCTAGTGGAGGAAAGCTTTAAAGGTCACTCTAATCCTTAATACTAGACTAGGAGTGGTACTAGTGGGAGTGGGTCATCACAGTTCATTATAATATAATACCCATGTCGTAGTCTATACTGCTGTAGTACCCACTGTCAGTGTTTCTTATCTTATCTGGTGAACATAGTGAACTCTGTTATAATACCTTAGATTTTTTCTTAGGGACTCTGGGACCTAGCTAGGGGGATCCTCCCGTCGAACCCCTAATGGACTCATTATATATTTTATAGCAGGAATGTTATAGATTGGTATATAGTACAATCCAATTGCACTTGTCGCAACACTTTCTCATAGATTGCACTCTACCATTCCAATAACTGTTTGATTTCAATTGCTACCATTTAATTGCTTAAATTATCAAGTTATGGGTGGAGGGCTTTTTATAATTTCATTCTTTGATTGTAAATTATTTTTATACATGGTTTTTTATTCCAATAGTGATGCGTGGTTGATATGGTTATGTGTAGGAGCTACCTAGGGTTATAAATGTCTTCAGAATATAATGAAATGAATGAGTTGAGTGGGAATGATATTATTCTAGATAAATATACTAATTAATGTGTCAATTTAAATAAGTGGAATTAATGTATATTAATTGAAATATATATGAAATAAATGTATAATTATAGTTGTATAAATTAATGTTTTTAATGAAATTTGTGTAGTAATAACATTTTAATATGTAAATTGGTAATTAATATGAAATAGATTATGTTTTGTGTTTATGGTGTGGTTTCTGTGTAGATGTAAGTGTCAGTTAGTCATATGTATTCGGGTGGTAGTGGTTGTTTTTTTGTGTTATAAATGATGTTTCAATGTGGTGATGAGGGGTTTCTAATGTGGGTTGGGGATAAGAAATCAACCTAGGGTTATCTTGGGTGATTATTATATATCTATTGTAATTTTTGTTATTTCTTACACACCACCATGCATGATAGGTAGAAAAACTAATACTTATATGTGGTATTGGGTTTTGGGTTTACCCTCACATTCAAGATATGAATGATGTAAATGACTGACTACTACCTCTCACTATCTATCTACATATAGTATGAAAAGGATGTGGTAGTATGGTAAATATGTGGTTACGTTGCAGTGATGTGATAATGTGGTAGTGATGTGGAAATATGTTATTGATGATGAAGTTATATATATTTAGTTATGTGATGTGTTATGTGGTTATGACTATATTGTGGTTAAATACATGTGGATATTATGTTAATGTTTTATATTGATATGAAAGGTATGGGTGACCTAAGATTTTTGTTGTTGGGATATAACGGTGATTTAATATCTAAAGAAGGAGGTGTGATGTACCTTCATAATTCTTAAAATATTATACTTATGATTGGATGTGGCATGCAATTCTTTCCAAGGATGAATTTTGAGAGGTCACAGGTGATATTACTTTCTTGAGTCTTGGTGAATGTTTAGAGTTATAGTCACTAACATAGGTGTTGAACTATTTTGGTATCCACCTTGGAGACTTCAAGACTTTGTTTTCCAATTTTACATTATATGTGTTATGTTATCATATTTGGGTTTATATATTATTTTATTAATATTATTAAGTTTTTATTGATGAATTATCTTATTATTCTTGGGATTATTAAGGGAAATGTATCCCATTATGTGTGTTTTATACTCTCAGTGTTAGTGGCTAACACATGACCGATTTGAGACTAGATTTGGGGTCACTCCTATCATTATAATCAACCAAGGAGGGTTTCTAGTGGGGATGGGTCATTATTACAAGAAATACATATATGATTTAAATTATATTATTAAAAATAGGGAAAAAATAGTAACACAATAACCTATTATAACAATTAAAAACACCCTCATATAGTTGAAAAAACAGTTGGTTTCAAATTCGATAAATTCTTAAATTTTAAACCCAAAAAATAAAAATATAAAAGATATTTTTTCAAGGAAAACAAAATTAAATTTTACAAGTTTAATAGAACATTTGGGGAGTAATTTTTATAATTTAAAAATTGATTTCAATATAAACTAAGATATTTTAATCATTTTAATTTCTTTTAGTTTTGAAAACATTTCAGATTGATCAACATGTTTTTTTATAAAGTTAAAATTGTATAATTAAAGCATTTAAACACATAAAATTTTATTTTTTTAGAACATATTAAATAAATTTTAATTTTTTTATACAATTTATATATTATATTTTTCAATCTGATTGAAAAACATAAAGTGTTATCTTCCCCAATAATGTTGCCAAATTTTGATCAAGCTTGTTATCAGAACTAGTGAATCTTTTCTTTATTTACATTGTACTCTATACTATTTCACATATTAGTAATGGGTAACCTTTTTAGGGAAGGAATTTTTGTATTAGAAAAGATTTATATAAATTATAAAATATTATATAAGGTATTAATTTTAAATAACATTCAATAATCCATATAAAAATGTGGTTATAGATGTGAAATATGAACAAATGGTCAAAATGTAAAAAAAAGTGTGAAATAATGAGTATTAAATAGATAAACATAGTTTAAGAAACAAGATATGAATGATTTATATGTTAGGAAAATTTTAGTTACAATTTCTTGTCAAAATATATTATTCCTTTCAAGAAAATGTGTGGATGAAATGAATTAACTATGAGAAATTTTAATAACTAACGTTTCCATGTAAAATAACTTACCATTTATTTAATTACATTATTTTTCATGTATAGTAGATTAAATAATAAGAAATATATTACAATTTTTTATCATAAAAATTAATATTTCTTTTAATATTTAATACATTACTTTTCTAAAATGTAAACTCTTTTTAGGATTTTTTTTAAAATAAAATGGTTCTTTAAAAATAATGAATTAAAAAAAAACAATCTATATTTAATAATGATAATTTTTTTTCCAATTCATAAAGAAAAAAAGGGTTACTAATATAGATCATGAAATATATTTCATGAATAGATAGAAATCATTCTATACATAATAATATTATTCCCCTAGAGAAATACCCAATCATCATATTTATTAGAAGAATACATTGACTCAACTGATTAATAAAAACAAAAAGGTGAAGAAGTGAAATAAATGGGAGATAATGTTTTAGTTAAATATATTATTACAAAAATGTTATGTCCTTAGAAGCCTCAAGCAAATATTTATTTGCTTTTGGTCTCTATCTAGATGTGGAAAATGAAACCCCAATCTATGTGAGTCCCATTTTTATTTTATCAACTGTACATTCGTAGTTAACCTCCAAGATTCACTTTATATCCCTATATTATTTTTTATCTAGATTATGTGATAATGAGTTCCTGAAACTATCATAACCAAAATAGTATCTTAGAGCATTAACATTTGAGAATCCCCATTATCTTAACTTGGTTTGAGATAAATTTCCACCATCGCATTATCAAGTAAGAACTTTGAAGAAAATTCAAACAACTTCAAACAATATCCAAAATATTGAACCAAAAAACCTCTTTAATAAACTAAAATAAATCTATATATGAGATTTAGTATGTTATTAACACTGAACTTTTAAAGCATTCTTTCAAACCCCTCCTAAAGTAATGAATGACCTGAATTCCTGTTTCATGTCAAGCCAAACAACACAAACTTGAATGAAAATAATTTTAAAAGACCTATACATTCAAATACATGAATAATAATAAATATCTTTTTCACACAATGAGTTCATTTTCTATGTAAAATTAATTTGAAGAGGTCCTTATAATATCTATTACATCAACAGGTTTTATTCATTCCACATTATAAAGTGAACCTTCACCTGTGATGAATATATTATTAAACATATTTCTTATGGTATGGAAGAATTTTTTCATATGGCAAACATATGGTATTTATAATAGTAGATGCTTCATTATTATAAGAAGATGAGGCTTTTTCTTATGAAACTTTCTACTTTAGAATTTTTAAGAGAAGTGGTTATGAGGAAAGACCCACTTTGATGTCCCTAACCCAGGTTCCACTCAAAGGTTCCCTGGGCCCGGTTGGCCAAATGGCCTCAATCACATCTTCTCAAACACTAGAGAATTATGATTAATAGAAAGATCCTAGGTTGTGTCCATGGGGAGACCATTCCTTCATTAACAGAGTTTAGCATAGTGGATAAAAGTAATTATAGGTAAATATATAAATAAACATAACTAAATTGATGGAACAATAGATGTTGTAAAAAAACTCAAGAAACATATAATCATCAACTATAATCAGAATCCAAGTTATAAAAAATGATGAGAATACATGTCACATGTCTATGAATTAGGAATACATGGATACAAATCTGTAAGTAGTAGTACTAGAAATTATATAAAAAAAGAATACAAAATAAATAAAAAACTATCCAAGCATCCTGATTCCTGGCCCAATCATCTACTATCAAGCTCCATCCTAATTAAAATAGCAATATCATGTTTCCAAAGTGGGATGCTTCCCCTTATCAACACATGTATACATGTAATCTTCTTGGGTACCAATGGAAGTCCTAATAGGGAGTGAGATAAATCTTAGTAGGCCACCACCAATGACATCTCTAATATCCAATCGATGTAATATAAAATTAAATAGTGTGCATTAATGCATATATAAAATTATGTAAGTATAGTAATGTAAATACCAATGTATCTACTTCAGGATTAGTTGGTATCTCAAAAATTAATAGTTTCATTTAATTAATTACATTCTAGTTTCTATATTAGGTCACATGAGGTATAACCAGAAATGAAATTCTATCATGATAATAATATTGAATGATCCAATATATAATAGGTCATCCTGTAATGATAATAATAATGAAGAGGATCCAAGGTAAGAAAAAATGAATCCTTGACCTCAGTGGTTGATAAAAACCAATAATAATCTGCAACCTGGATATAAGGGTTAAGAGTGTAATCTAAGGGGTAGTGCCTAAGTAATTTCTGAATAATATAATTCTAACCATGTCCAATGATCCCATCCAGGGTAAAATAGGATTAGAAATGACTAGGACCAATGGTATAACCAAGGATCCAAATGTATGAAGAAGTCATGATGGTTCCCAAGAGTGTATTAAATTCACCTTATAATAGAAATGGAGGGACATTGAGGTTTCATACCATGCACCCACTAGTAGATAAGGATTGGGTTCCAGGTAGGTATCAACCATGGAAACTGACATCCCTAAATTAGAGTAGTATCCATGAGTGCTCAAGGTATTCCTTTCAGAGTCCAAGGCCATCTCGAGTCTAACCACTCATATAAATATTTCAACATCCATATGAAATAGTAAACTTTTAATTTATTCCATTAATTATGTATATACATGTAATAATAATTCTATTTAACAAGTCAATGGTTCATTTCATTCCTTCATTAGTGTAGAAAGGCTAAAGTAAATGAAACCATTTATTAATTCATATGTTCCATATAAAACTCATTAGGTTCAGTCTTTTACCTTCCATTAATCATGGAATGGTGTGATATAGATATATAACCAAGTCATTCTGTTACACTTATTTATTCCAATTAAAATATATAATAAACCTTCCATTTCCATATAATATTGATTTATCAAGTTAAACAAATTACCTTAGGAGGGTCAGGTGTCAATCATACATGTGCTAGCCATTAACATTTCATTTAATTAATTAAAACATACTTTCATCAGGGCTAAGTCATAGAAAACCCAAATGGTGTCATATATAGTATAATGAACCAGTAAAGGCATAATTTAGAGAAAAACCATACATGGGGGGAGTGCTACGGTTTCAACATCCAATAACATGAATAATATTTATTAAATAATTTCTAGAAAATGATCATAATGACTGTAAACATGGAAGGTGAATTTAATAGGCCGCTCCCAATGAAATTTTCACACACAAAACCATGGAAATTTATAAATTGATTAAAACATTAATAACTGGTTATAGAAAACCTACCTTAGGTTCGTATGACTATCCTCGTCTAGTATCATCCTTTAGTTTCACCGAGATCAGAAGACATCTAAAGAAAAAATCAATGACATGACAATACGGAATATGAGACTACATCTAAATATCTCAACCAATGAGAAGAAGAACAACAAAACACTAAAATGGAATAGAGATATTAATAATTCACATCAAAAGTGATTGACGACGCTTGAATCAAACACTGGATTTGAGCTAGAGAAGAAAACACCATGATGGGGGGAAAAGGAGATCAAATGTGATAAGGGGAGATTTCTTCCACTAGAATGAGAAAAGAAGAACTAAATAAGGTTTCAACATTTCATTATGGGTGAAATGGTAATTTTACACAAAATTACTAGGTCACATGGTTTGGCTGCATGGTTGGATAAACCGTGCACTAACTGTGTGCCTCCCACTAATTAAACAGGGAACCCACATGGTTTTTTCATAGAGTTAGGGAAATCAAGTTCCAATATAGCGATTATACTCTAAAAAAAATACAGATAGTCACATGGTCATGTGGCCCTTGATACATTGTTTGAGAAAACCACACACCCTACTTCACCCCAAAGTCTAACCCCACACTATTATGGATAACCATGTGGCCTACCCAGTATGGTTTCTACTAACTGTGTGACCATCCTTTATCTCCAAAAAATTTGGGTTTTGGGCTTTGAAAAATCCTTTGATACCCTCAAGGCACTCATGATATCATTTTTCATTTATATTAGGTCCAGAATAAAGAATTATACTAGAATTTAGAAGATACATTCATGAGGTAAAAAACTTGGGTTCTAACACCCACTAATAGAAATTTAACATGTTATATGTGTCATTCGATATTACTATCTACATATGTGTGTTGTAAAAACCCAAAATTCTATCAATTATATTTCCCTTCTTATTTTTATTACATATTGTATAGACTACATAAAATCACTTATATAACACAATAAAAACATCATAAATGAAGAATGAATGAAATAAGAGGTATTTCTAAAGTTATGAAACCAATACTGATGAAATAGTAACATGACTTTAAGAATAATAACATGAAATTTTATGAATAATAAATCAGGACAATGAATAGTAACATCTCCCATGAAATTATAAATAAAATTTAGGCAACTTATAATTGAAATTATCATATAATTATATCACAGTGTAAGTAAATGAATATTTTAAAAATTGTTAAATTAAGTGCTGGTATTTTTTCTAAGTCATAAATATTTAAATAAAATTTTATAATTAATAATATTATTTAACAGAAAATTAATTTCATAAATCAATATTTTTTCTCTTATTTTTTTTATGATAATTTAATACACCTTAGTTAAATTTTTCAAAGTGTTATAAAATCAATTATAATTTTAAAAACATTATTGTTCAATTAAATGATGATTTTAATTAACAATTTAACATTTCTATTTAAAAAGTTATTTTGAAAAAATAGAGTTCATTTTTTAATTCTACATGTTAATAAATTGTTAGGGTGAATTTTTGGGATTTTTCTAAAATGGTTGATTTTTTGGTGAATAATAAAATATGATAATATACGATAAATGATAAATTCATGATTTATTGAGTCATAGGTGATATTTTGATGTTTTAAGAACCATTGGTTCAACATCACATAAAATTATTACTATATTTATTCACAAGAATCATCACTAATTTATATCTTGACCAAAATTATAAAATAATGAATAAAATAATGAGAAATCACCCCTCTCCTCCACTATAAATACCACCATCCCCCCCTCATATATTCGCAGCTCTATGCCTTGAAACATGTAAAAATTATACCCAAATTCTAGTACCTATTATCTCCCCATTTCCAAGAGGTTCTGGTCCTAACAAAATACCCAAACCCCTTCCCTAAATGTGGTTCTTAGGGAGGAAACTTCAAGAGGTAAACCCTCTTCCATTTCCATTTAATTTCATTTCAATATATTTTCACTAATTATTATCTCCTCACCCCCTCTACCCAAAATATTATTATAACTATAGTATCATATATTTAATATAATTATATCATGTTAATAGAAAATCCTTACTCAAAATCCTTTCTCTCTCTCTATCTCTTTTATTTTAAAAATGAAATCATCACCCGAGAGGTGCCTATTTACAAACGTTGTGAACAAAAAATTTTTATTCATCAATTTCTACTTAAAGTTGGGAAATCAAAAAAGTTTATGGATAAACAAAAAAATAATATATGTATTACAACATTTATTATTTTCTATAGGTATTATATTTACATAATACTAAAAAAAATTAGTTTGTTATGATCAGTATCATCCATAATAATGAAAATGATTATCACTAAATGTATTATCTAACGATTCATCCTCATATCATATAAAAAATTTACTATATAACCTTTTAAAATTATGTATGTTAATTAATATCATATAAATTCAATATTTAGAATTATAGTCATTCCACATGAATATCCATACTCAAATATAGTTATACTGATCATGAAAACCAAGGAAATGAACGATCCAGATCAATAAAATTGTATCTCATAACACATCAAAAAAAGAAAATAAATAAACATAATAAAATTATCATAAATATAATACATGTATATAATTTTATTTATTAATTAACTAAACTATCCAATTTTATTATCGAGGATGTTAAGGTCAAGTGCATGACACATTTAGACATAAGGTAAGGGTTTTTTCCCCAAACCTCCATTTTCATTCGGGTTAAGATTTATCCCACTATACACAAATTTAATTCATAATTATTTTTATATACTTCTTATAGATTATGTTTATCCACTATAAAGATCATTTTTTCAAATATTTCATCTTTTCTTATAAGGTATACATGTTTTTCTGAGGATCCCTTTTCAAATCTTCCCGAAACGTAGGCACGATTAAAGAGAACGTCTTAATTTTATACCCATTTACAAGTACCAATACAAATATTTTTTAAGAAAAAATTATTTTTATAAAATAACTAATTTTTTCATTACTGGTTTTATTGAAACAATTATGAAAAATAAAAATGATTTTTCCAAAAGAACTATTCTTTCAATGTAAAAGAGACATTTCTCTCAAGAATTCCTCAATGTTTTTACTAAGGTTTTCTTATCTATTTAAACAACAAATATTGAATTTTATACATTCTTGAAATTTATATATTATTATTTTCATCTACCATATGTTATTAAATGGTTTATGACTGGTTTGATTCTGGATGTGCTATCTTTATACCATTCACCATGCTACTCAGTTTGGTTAGTGATTAAGTTTACAGATTAGGGAAATATATTTATAGATCATATGTTCATCTTGTTTGTGATTAGAAATATTTATAAGAATAATGAATCAGAAATATAATTTTATTATTGGGGACCTCTATAGCCCCTCGATGAATTATCATGCATCATGAGATAAAATATAATCTGGTTTTTTTGTCGAGGCCTTAACCTATTATTTTTAGATGTCTTAGTTGAGGCCTTCATGATATATTTTAGATGCTTGGAATTATTAATTCCCTCATTATGATATTATTAATTGATAAAAAATGTGATATTTCACTTATATAATATCCCTAATTATGGTTTATTTTAATATGATCATTTATATGGATTTATTAACTCAACTTTCATTCTTACCATATTATGATCAAGTTTATTTTAAAAGAAATATGTTTTTAGTTATTCACAATTCCTAATATTTTTTATTATGATAACTTATATTGTATTACATTCCCTTATAGAGCTTCTGAGCTAACCCCTTTCTAATTTTTTATTTTTTTCCCATGATGTTAAGATGTATATTATCATGAATGAATTGCAGAGGTAATCTAGGAGTTATGGATTCTTCTAATGGAATTGATATATTGTATTTTCTATTATAGATATAATGTAAATATTTTTTTATATATTATTTTCAAAAATTACTAAACTATTTATTCCTTTAGGTTGAAACTTCATTTAATCTTACTAATGTAATATATTTAGGCACCGACTCTAGGACATTGTGGTTAGGGTATCTATAGTTGGTATTAAAGTATATTTTATAGGAACCTTGGATACTAGATTTAGAAAACATAGATTTAGAAACATAGAACTAAGATAGAATTTGATTATAATAATACAAAAAACATCCTATAATTTTGGTTAGTTAGTGATTATGTTGATCATCCTAGAAATACATGCTTATCAAGATACTATAAGTGGACGTGGTTTTGGAAAAAATGTGATTTGGAGTAACAACTCCAACAAGGTGTCTTGGGATTATGTTGGGGTATCTTGGTACATAATAATGGGCCTTAGTGTGCACTTGGTTTGAAAATCCAAGGGGGTATTCTTAGGATAATTACTATTTTCTTTACAAACCACTATGATGTGTTTAATTGTAAATATTTCCTCAAATAAAATATATTTATGATTATGAGATTAGATATACATAAAATATCAATTTATGTTAAGTGTTTTTCTCATTTGAGATTATCCATTATAATTCATAACCTAATATATTGTATTCTATTATTTAGATATTTCTCTTAGTGGGAGGAATAAAAACCGTATCAATGCACATATCCAATGTTGAGATTTCCCTCCTACGCAAGATAATGATGTTTGTATTGGAGTTGCGACAGGTGATGAAAAAATTGTAACTATACTGGGATAACTCACTCAGGTTATGAAAAATAACCTTACTTGTACGGAACATACTGATCTATAATGTGAAGAAGAAATGTTATTCCTCTTTATGTGGAACCAACCTCCATCATGGAATGAGACTAAAAATGAATTTTAGCTGAGTAGTGGATAAGTTCTTTATAAATGTTATTTCTTTCTTTGGGAAGTAAATAAATGTGGAAGGTTTTCATGGAAGTTTATCATTTATTAGGATATGCAGATCAATAATGGCCACTAATACAAAACACAAAATAGGAGGACGAAATTAAAATTTTTGAAATGAGAAATTTTAATGAAATTTTCCTAGAAAAATATTTCACTCACAAAAAATGAGAGGATATAGAAAGAAAATTATTGAATATGAGGATAAAAAAGTATGATAATTCTTCCACGTATGAAGAATAATTTACAGGGAAATAAAGACATTCTTTAGACTACATACATAATCTAAGGATCTAGATTGATCAATTCATTGTTGGTTTAAAACCATTACTTCAAAGGGAACTGGTTTCTCAAACCTTCGCATCATACAATGATATAGTCTCATGTTCTATCAAGATATAGAAATAATTCTATAAGTGTTTTTACATTAACTGAGAGCATAAAAATAAGAGGGTTTTTGGTAAAATAATTGATAAAGAGAAGAATAAAAAAGGTATTTTTCCAAAATGTGATACTTATGGAAGGAACCACCTCAGAGCCTAATTAAAAGAAAATGGAGTTTTTTACATGTGTGGAGAAAAATTACACCAAGACCATGATTATAATGGAAATAAAGAAGGTACCAATGTTCAATGCTACAAATTTCAAATATACGAGACATTATGCAACTTATTGTTTGAAGTACCAAAGAAACTTTTCTCAGAAAAGGACATGAGGGAAAGGAAAAGCTCATGCAATCAAAACACCTAACGTTAATGTTCTTAATGATGTGGTTAAAAGTACATTAATAATCTCATCAAATTTTCATATAGATTTGTTTGATTTTAGACTATCACATTCCTTTATATCTCCCATCTTTTCCTTAAAAATAATATATTTTCATTTCAACTTAATAATGGAGTTGTCTGTCAAAACCCCTAAGGGAAGTCCCATTTCAACAAATATATATCAGGTAGTTCCCATTATTTCATATAAATGTTATTTATCTTCTGATTTTATTATCATATTTATGGCCAAAATTTGACATAATCCTCAACATGGATTGAATTTAAAAATACGATGTGAAAATCTATTACAATAAGAAGGAACTTATAATTTTTGAGAATGATTTAGAGTCCCTTATTTTGAGATAAAAAAACTCACCATATGATTCTTATCTAGATCTAAACCATGTACCTTTACTATGTTCATATATTGTGGAGTAAGAGAATGCAATATCTATGGGCGAAGAAACAATTATTCAAATTGATGATGTACCTGTTGTGAAGGAATACATTGATTTATTTGCAAGGGATTTACCTAGACATTATTCAGAGTGGGAAATTGAGTTTTATACTAATTTAATTCCAGGTTCTAGTCTTATATCAAAGACTCCCTATATAATTACAAATTTCTAATTCGTATAAATGAAGAAAAAACTAAAGGAATTGAGAGATAAAGGATTTATCCACCATAGTGCTTCTTTATATGAAGCCAATGTTCTCTTTTTCATGAAGAAAGATAGATCCATGAGGATTGGAATTGACTATATAGAAATAAGTCCAATTATAATAAAGAATAATTATCCCTTTCCACATATTGATGATTTATTTTATCGACTTCATGGAGCTTATGATTTATTTATTATTAAACATTGATCTTGATATCATCAATTCCATGCGAGGAAGGAAGATATTCCAAATACAACAATTCAAACGAGTTATAGAAATTTTGAGTTTACAGTAATGGAATTTGAACTAAAAAATACACCCTCAATTTTTAGTGATTTAATGAAAAATGATTTTAATGAATATCTTGATGAATTTATTGTGGTATTTATTGATGATATCATTGTATACTCTAAAAATTATTAATACCATGAAAAGCACTTGAATATTGTTCTAAAGACACTAAGGTGAAATGAATTATATTATAAGATTAGAAAGGGTGAATTTTTGATTCAATCAGGTTATTTTCTTGTCCATAATATCTCAATAGATGGAATCTAAGATGATTCTTCTATGAAAAAGGTGGTTCAAGAATTGACTACACCAACGAACATAACTAAGCTATGTAGTTTTATTGGTTTAGCTAGTTATTATCAGCATTTAATTCAGAAATTATCTCGATTAGCTAACCCGTAAACCATGCAAACCCATAAAGGGGTTAACTTCGTATGTACAAAATAATGTGAAGAATTTTTTGAAGAATTGAAGAGGAGATTATTAAATGGTCTAATCTTGTATCTACCATCAATAAATAGTGGATTTTTCATTTATAGTGTCATGTCAAATAAGGGATTCGAGTGTGTCCTTTGGGGGAATGATTGAGTTATTGACTATACATTAAGGTAGTTAAAAATTCATGAACAGGACTATCCAACTCATGATCTTGAGTTAGCGGTTGTAATATTTTCTCTAAAAATATGAAGACACTATTTCTATGGTAAAATCTGTGAGATATATATAGATGAAAGGAGTTTAAAATATATCTTATAATAGAAAGAACTAAAAATGAGGAAAATTTGATGGCTTCAGATACTCAAGGATTTTGATTATTCAATACACTACCACCATGGGAAGGCGAATAAGGTAGAAGATGCATTGAGCTGGAAGGATCATGGAGTTCTGAAAAAATGAAGATTTGTAAGGAGCCTATATGCATGGATATATAAATGAAGGATATGGGAATTATCAAGGAAAGTGAAACATCATTACTTTTTCTACTAGTTTCCAAACAATATTTATTTGAAATAATTAAAACTTCTAAGTGTGATGAAGATATATTTAAAGGAAAATTAAATTTGTGAATGATGGGATGTTTACAAACTTCATGTGGGAGGATTTAATTATGAAATTTGGGAAGAGGCTATGTGTTCCTTAAATACCCAATATAAAAAGGGAGTTATTGGATGATGCACATAGCTTGAATATCTATTTATACCCTTGTATTACTTAGATGTTTATATATCTGAAGGAAAATTTCTGGAGGGATAATATGAACTAGGAAGTTTCAGATTATACATCCATAGGGTTAGTATTTCAATAGGTGAAGGATGAAAGGAAACATCATAGAGGTTTCATGAAACCCATGCCTATTTATATATATAAATGGGATGAAATAAATATGGATGTTGTAAATGGATTAAAAAAACTCCAAGAAATGATGATGCAATATGAGTGATTGTTGATTGAATTACAAAATACACACATTTCCTTGCTATAAAGAAGGATTTTACACTAGAGAGCCTCACACAAATATATATTAATAAAGTTTTAAGAATTGATGGAGAACCACATTCTATTGTGTCTAATCATGACCCATATTTACATCAAAATTATGGAAAAGTATTCAGAAAGCTTTGGATACTGAGCTTCATTTGAGTACTTCTTATCAACCTCAAACTGGAAGGTAGTCTAAAAGGACCATTAAAACATTAGAAGACATGTGGAGAAAATGATCCCTTGACATTCAAGGTATGCAGGGTCATTATTTATCTTTGTTATAGTTTTCCTATAATAATAGGTTCCATTTTAGTATTCAAAGTGCACCATATAATGCATTTTATTGAATGATATGTCGTACATCAACATGTTGGGATGGAGTCGGTGAAAGGAAGCATGTAGGACAAGAGCTTGTAGAGGATACAATACAGAAGGTAAAGACTATTCAAACCCACATCAAATCATCTCAAATTAGGCAAAATATATATGCCAATAACTGAAGGAAGTATTTTTAATTTCAAGTGGGAGATCATGTTTTCTTGAAAGTATCTCCATTGAAGGGTGTTATAAGAATTGGGGAATAAGGGAAACTGAGCCCTAGGTACAATGGCCCTATTGAAATTACAGAGATAATCAGAGCTATTGATTATAGTTTTTCAATGATTCTTAGCATTTATAAGGTACAAAATGTGTTCCACATATCCTTTTTAAGAATGTACATGCCAGACCCAACACTTGTACTCACTTCTGAAAGAATAGAATTGGAGCCTAACTTATCTTACTAGGAAGAGACTGTCCATATTCCAGAAACTAATGAATAGGTTTTGATGAATCATATGACTCTACTGGTAATGGTATATTGGAAAATTCATAAAATTGAAGAGGTGATGTGGGAGATAGATGAGATTATGATGAAGAACTACCCAAATATTTTTTTGGGGTGACAATATAGAAATTTTGAGGATGTTATTTTTGTAGGAGGGGAGAATATAATGACCCAAAATTCTGTCAATGATATTTTCCTTCTTAATTTTATTTCATATTTTATAGATCACATATAATCACTTATTGAAAACAATAAAAAACTAATAAATGAATAATGAATGAAATAATAGGTATTTCTAGAAGTTAAGGAACCTATAAAGATGGAATTATAACTTGAACTTAGAAATAGTGATATGACTCTTATGAATAGTAAATCAGACCAATGAATAGTAAAATCAACCATGAAATTATAAATAAAATTTAGGGACCTTATAAATGAATGTATCATATAATTATATCACAAAATACGTAAACAAATATTTTAAAATTTTTAAAATTAAGTGTCGGAATTTTTGTAAGTCATAAATATTTATTTACAATGTTATAATTAATATTATAATTTAAAAGAAAATAAATTTTCATAAAACCTATTCATAAATAAATATTTTTTATCTTATTATTTTTGGATAATTTGATGAGACCTTAGTTAATTTTTCAGAGTGTTATAAAATCTCTTATAATTTTAAAAACCGTATTTTTCAAGTAAATGTTTATTTTAATTAACAAATAGAAATTCTCATATTCAGAAAATTATTTTCATAAAATTGAGTTCATTTTTAAATTCTAGATGTTGAGAAAATGGTTACAGTGATTTTTTCATAATTTTCGAAAATTCTTGCATTTTGGGTGAATAGTAAAATACGATAATTTATGATAAATGACAAATACAAGATTTATTGAGTCATATGTGATTTTTTGATGATGTAAGAACCCTTGTTAAGAACTCAAATTCACTTATTAATGTATTTAGTCATAATAATTAACACTATTTTATTTCCTGAACAAAATAATAAAATAATTAATCAAATGAGGGGATATCACCCTTCTCCTGCACTATAAATATCACCCCTCACCCCTCCTCTCCTCACACCTATAATCCTTGATGATTTTCAAAATATTCCTAGATCCTATTACATATTATCTTACCACTTAAATGAGCTCTTGGTCTTTCCAAAATATCAAAACCCCTTCCCCTAAGGAGGACCTCAAGGAGGATAAATCAAGAGTTAAACCCGCTTTATTTTTCTTTTAATTTCATTTCAATTTATTTTCTTCATTATTATATCCTCACTATCTCTATCCAAATGATAATGATAACTCCAATATCATATATATACTATAATTATATCATGTTAATATAATATCCTTACTCAAAATCATCTCTCTCTCTCTCTTTCTCTCACTTATTTTAAAAATGAAACCATCGTCTGGGAGGTGCAAATTTACAACCTTTATAAAAGATGGATTTTGGTCCTTCAATGTCTTCTTCAAGGATGGTAACGAAGCTATTTTACTTGTTAAGATAGTCTATAATACATTTATTATGACCATTCTTATGTTCTTGAAGTAATGTATTTACATAATACAAATTGATAAAACAAAATGAGTTCGTTATTATCAATAACTTTCATAATAATGCAAACGATTATCACTAAATGTATTATATAATGATTCAACCCCATAACATATAACTAAATAATATATAAAAACATTAAAAAATATCTACGTTAATTAATATCATATAAATTCAATTCTTTGAATTATACCCATTCCATATGAACTTCTATACTCATATAAAAGTTTACCGATCCTGAAAACGAAGGAAACAAAAGCTCCAAAATAATAAAATTGAATCCAATAACTCATTATAATGGCCATAACAGAACTTAATAAATGTATAATAAATAAAATACATGTATATAAGGTTATTAATTAAATAGTTAATGGGTTTAATTTTATTATCCAATATTTTAGGGTCAGGTGAATAATATATTTCAGACATAAGGTAAGAGATTTCTTCCCGAACCTCCATTTTCATTTGGGTTATGATGTCTCCCTCTATAAACCAATGTAGTTCATTAATATTTTTGTATAATTATTATAAATTAAGTTTATAAATTCTAAAATCATGTTTCTAGATCAATTGATATTTTTTTATAATAAAAACATGTTCTTTCAGGTTTTCCTTTTCAATTCTCCCTGATACACAAGCTTGATTAAAGGGAACATCTTGATTTTTTACCCATTTTCATGTACCATCAATAATCTATTTTAAGGAACCATTATTTTTATAAAATAACTATTTTTTAAGGAAAAAATATATTTTTTCATTAATGTTTCTATAATATCAATTGTGAAAAATAAAATTATTTTTCTAAAAGAACTATTCTTTGTGAAGTAAAAGGGGTATTTCCCTTAAGAATTTATTGATGATTTTATTAGAGTATTTTCATCTATTTAAAAACCAAGGTTAAAATTGATGAATATTTTTTGATTTATATATTATTATTGTCATCTAATATATTTTATTAAATGGGTTATGACTGGTTTTACTATGGATGTTCTATTTTGATACCATTCACCATGATAGTCACTTGGGGAAGTGATTATTTTTATATATTGGGGAATGTTATTTAAATATAATATCTTCATGTTGTTTATGTTTATCCTCCTTCATATGAGGAATGAATTGGACTTATAAAGTGACATGCTGGCCCTCTATAACCCCTCAATTCATTGGTAGGTCCCATGAGACAAAACAGAATTAGGGTTTGGTCAAGGGATTACCCTTTTATTTTTAGGCATCCTAGACATGGCCTTGCCGATATGTTTCAATTGTATGGTATTATGAATTCCTTCATTTTGATATTTTTAATTGATAAGAAATTTTATATTTTACTAGTATAATATCCATGATTAAGGTTCATTCTTTTATGATCATTTATATGGATTTATTTACTCATCTTTCATTTTTACCATATTATGCTCATGTTTATTTCAAAAGGAATGTATTTTTAGTTATTCACCATTACTAATGTTTATATTTATGATAACATCCACTGTATTAATTAAACTTACATATCATCTATGATCACCTAATTTATATGATTTATTTTTCCCCAGGATGTGAATATAAATATTATTATGAATGACTTGGAGGGATAATCTAGCAGTTATGGATATTACCAATGAAATTGCTATATTGTATTTTCCATTAAAGTAGTAATGTAAATATTATGTTTGTATCTGGTTTTCCAAAACTACTAAACTATTCATTCCTTTAGGTTGTGAATTCCTTATAATAATAAAAATTTAATTGAGTAAGGTTCCAACTCTGGGATACTAGGGTTGGGAACTCTAAATGTGTATTTATCCATATGCTTGAGATTGTTATTAATGTGTATCATGAATCAAATTTTTTTATGTATCAGTGAAAACTATAACAACATATGTTTATAGTGAGGTAATATACAATGGGGTGTCATAATTAATATAAAATTATTTTAATAAGTCCAGAAAGTATTTTTCCTTTCCAAGAAAAAATGATGACATCTCATTCCCTTTGATTGAAATTGATTTGTCTAATTAATTCCATGGCCATTTCATTTTATTAAAAAGTTCATTTAATAAATAATATAATGATATATCGATAAAATAGGTTGGGGATACAAGTATGAAATTATATTTGTGGGATGTCAAGAAAAAAGGATTCTATTACACAGTAATTGTCTTTATGAGGTTATTATTTTTTAAAAACATTAACTTCTTTCTCCATAGGTTTTTCAATGTGAATAATGATGATGGTCTTGGAATTTAGAAAAAATAACCTAATTATATTGAGAAATAGGCCCAGATGGTCACACACTAAGTGAATCCCTAATATTTATTAAAATATATTATATTTTATATTAGAATAAATATTATAATCAATACAAAGAAATAATAATTATACAGGTTATGTTGATCATATAATTTCAATCAGCAGTTATTTTAGTTCAGAATATTTATGTGTTGAATATTAAATAAATATTTATTCTCTACTTAGTGAATTTAATATTTATTTATTTATTTAATGAATAATATAATGATATTTATTTTTTAAAATAAATTTTTATTATTCGAGGTTCAATAAATGCTAAAAAGGTATGACATTTCGATTGAAAATATATATTCTATTTAATATTATTTAAATAAATTTTCATTGATTTATTTGATAATTTATATTTAGATATCCATGAGTTGGTTCACATCATGACATATAATAATAATAATAATAATAGTGTTATTATTATAATTGATATTTTCTTAATACAAAAAAATTAAATAAGATATTTTTTGAAATAACTAATTGTTTAACCTTATGTATATTACATAACATTGATCATTTATAGGGTTAAGAAAATTATTGTGAACAATATACTCTCTCAAGATAACTATCTCAAGATCGAAGATAACTCACTCATGAATGATATCAAGAATGAGAGGCAATCCTCCACCTTACTCTTAGGAACAAGAAAAACTAAATCTATCATTAAAGACTGAAAGGATTCCTATTTTGATCAATTGTGAATGATACTAACTGAAAATCAAATTTTTTAATATCAAAACACTTTTGAGGGAAAAGTGAGAATCCACAACATCCAACATTACAAACAATAAAACCATTAAAGAGAAAAACCCATATAGAGACTATATGATCTTCCCATCCTAATGACTACATCGTGATGAAAAGTATTCACTATCACATTCGCTCTGGTCTAGCTATCCCGAGAAGGGTTGTGCAGGCACAGAACCCATGGAAAACTCATATCCACTCAAACTTCCAAATCCGAATGGCATGTGTAGGCAAAACCTTCTTGCTTTGAACCTCATATAAAGCACATCCATGTATTGTGAAGGTCTAAAACTGACCAAAATATCACAGTGACTTCGTACTTAATCCAAAAGATAGGCACATCTAATGAAGATCAACTAAAAATAGTAGTATATTCCAAACCAACACCAATAAAAATGCCTCACATGCTTCTCCACTGAAGACAAATCCAGAACCAAACAGCAGAGAACCAAAAAAAATCCACAAAAACAAAGATCCAGACCATTATACGGTTAAATAAAAACCTCAATAACCAAAAACCCCATCATAGGATCCTCTAAAAATTCACAAAATAAATCCTTCTTCATCAAACTTCATGAGAAGTAGAAACATCCACATCAAAAAGTTTCAGCTTAACAGCAATATGAAAGATCCTCCACCATGAAGCCTTCACACTTGAAATATCACCTTGGGTTCACAATATACAATCCCCAAATCTATAACATGAAAAAAAATACAACAATGAAGAAACACCCAAAACCACCACACGAGGAGTACTAACCATATCCCAAAAGTCAAAAATGAAGGTGAAAGGAGAATATCAAGAAAAAATCACCAAATCGACAGCCACCCAACTGCTAAACCTTGATCCAAATCTCACCGCTGCCATCCAAAACCCCCTCATAGACCACAAAAGTCCACCCAACACACACAAGGGGGATGAGATGCAACCCTCAATAATTGGAACTGGGTCTCAACCACTGGACCATCATTGCACTGCCAGGAGAAGACTTATCCCGAGAAGATGGAGTGAGGTGAGAGTTGACCAATATATATGAGAAATTCCATGATGGAAGAACCCCCATGGTCACTCGCCACCACCAAAAAATATAACCGCCACCACAATCATGCTGAGCAGCTGTTGAAGTAGAGAGCCACCAACCTAAGGCAGAAGAAGGGAGGTGGCGACAATGAAAAACCCTAGCGGGAGGTTCCCCTTATGGGCTCATAGATGTTAGAATTGGTTCATGGGGAATGTGGGTACACCAATAGAAGAATTATTATATGTATTATTCCTTACAATGATGGTATGAAAATTACTTTAATCTAATTGGTCATCAACCACAAAAGAATTTTTAAAATGTGGTAATTATTATGATAAATTAATTATAAATTAAATTTTAAAAGTTCTTATATATGAACATATGGTGTTAAATGCATCCACTTATATTGATTTATCAAATGAAACCAAAAAAAAATTATTGGGAATGATCACAATCACATCCACTCACTATAGAACCATAAAGTGGAGTTAGACCAATCAAGAAATTTATTTATAATTATATACCATTTTTTTAATCAATTACACATTTGAATGTTAGTTTTTCATTTCTAGTTTTTCATTATTTAATATAAAATTTGTGATAACATGACTATTCAATTTAATATGACAAAAATAGGCCAAAAATAGATGAAGAATGCTCAAAAATCCGATTTGGAGGTACTAAAAATTCTGACCAAGAGACATAGGTACACCACATGTAGTGGAAAGGCACACAAAGTGTAAACATGGTCAACTACCCTAGTAAGATACATGAAAATCACAAAACATCATGCAAAGGTTTGATACATGGTGTTATTATTAACCTCATATTGATCTTCAATTGGATTGAGACATGATTGGAGTATATGACATGAATCTAGAAAACATGACTTGTAAACCCCAAGAATATTTTCCCACATAAATAGTAGGACACATGTGGTTAAATTAGGTGATAGGTAATTAATACACACTAAATCTTGACTAGCACTTAAGTGACACAACATTACATTAGGTACATGATATATATTGGTTTGTACATATAATATAGCATATAATAACCCATACAAGATACATGTTGAGTCTTTATGAGTATGGTATTGGTGAAATGTATCAAAACAGATGTCATGAGTCTCGCTTTACACACTGTAATTTAAGAAAAATCACGGAAAGAACACACTGACTTCGGTGCATCATGTTAGCTAGAACTTGGTGTGAATAAAATAATTAAATAAAAAAACTATATATTGTGTAGTTTGATGTACACACCAAGTGATATATTTTTTCACATTAATTACATGTTTAGTGATTTGAGTGGGTTGTGTGTGACATTAAATTCTTTATTAATTATTTTCCACATTATGTTCTAGATATAATAAAAATATGGTTTTCATATAGAACATGCACTTTAAAAAATTTACACATTGTAAATTCTATGTTAATTTCTGGAATTCCATATATTTATACACACTACACAAAATAAATAGCTTGAATCACATAACAACACACCATATATATCATGACATTTCAAATATGAAAACATATCGATAAGTACATTATACATGAAAAATATCATACATAATTTTAATCACATACCAAGTTGTGTGATGGTACACATTATATAATAATTAAATTCTAGAAATTAGGTTAATAAGAAGTAGAATGGTATGCTTCATTATACCTCCAATACATGTCATGTATTTAATTAAATTTAAATTTAAATTTATTTATTTAATTTGTTTAAAATTACTTGGTTGTGAATGTCAAGGAATGTTTGAATGTATAATTAAGATAAATGAATGAGTGAATGAATAAGATAATTAATTTATCAATTTGAGAAATTTATATTAATAAAGAATATATTAAAATTAATTCTAGCAAGATTAATTGTATAGTCATTGTATTAATAGATGCTCATGAACTTGATAAAACTATGTATGTGTTGGGATTTTTTTAATTAAATTATTTATTTCATGGGGTTTCGATAAATTTAATATTAAATTAAATATTAGGATCTTAATATCATCAATCCATCCTTATTAT
Organism: Viscum album; assembly: GCA_963277665.1. Lineage (NCBI taxonomy): Eukaryota > Viridiplantae > Streptophyta > Magnoliopsida > Santalales > Viscaceae > Viscum > Viscum album. Next base: position 1,290,312,510 of record OY728132.1, on the reverse strand, counting down.
GTTTGGGAATACATGTCCTCGATTTATTTTATCTAACCATAAACCCCTGGTTCCCCTCATCTGTGAGTGAGTAAGCATATTTATAAGAAGGAAATCTAGATAAGATGAGATGGTTCCATATTGGGGTGAGGTGAAACAAACCAAGGAGATATACATATTAATAGTTTAATTTCACAACTTGATCCAAGTTCAACTCAATGAGTTATTACAATATGGTCAAGGGTTAGCTATCATTCACTCAATAAATTGACCAATAGTAAAATTTCATGAACATAACACATGATTATTTTATTTTATATAGTCCATGGTAATTTATTTGTACAATGATTTTTTATTTGATAATTAAATATTATTGCATAAAATTAATGAAATAACGATCATGCTAAGATAATATAAAATAAATGGATCATGTAAAAATTATTTTTTCAATACACGATTAATTAATTATATAAAATTCATGTAATATTATCAAGAATGTAATGGATAAAATAAATAATATTTATGTATAATGATAAATAAAACTACTCAAGGAAATATTAAGTTAGAAAATTTTTCCATAATCTTAGTTAAGATGCATTGATAGTTAAAGTGTTGTTCATTCCAATGTCAGGGGTGGTTTTTAATTATAACAGTGTCTTAACAAATATGGTGGGATAACATAACCAAATTGGTGTTACATGTAATGTAAAAAGTTTTTTTAATACATTTTATAGTGAATCATTGAGAAAATATGACTATAGGATTTTATGATTGGGGATTCCACTCAACGAGCCAGGGAACTTTGAGTTATTGGGGATGGAAATACTGCCTACCTAAATACCTTTGAGTAATTCCCATGGATGATTTTTTTGTTATTAGAAGGGGAATATGGATCATTTAGACTAAAATTTCCCCATGTCAAGATATTTTGAATCTAATTGTGGGGACTATTGGGATATGGTAAAATAATGTGACATTACTCAAATAAAATTTATTATCATACATTTTTTAACAAAGATAATGTACCAAGAATTCATTTTATTTGTCATAAAAAATATAAATTCATATGAATTAGACTATATCCCTATAATTTATTTAGTAAAAGGACAATCTTATTACTATCATGAACTTATAAGAGTGGTACATGTGATCACACATAAAACTACCATAAGAGGGGAAGTTAATAATACGAGAATCCCTAGTTCTTGGTGATCCTTATTAAGAGACTAGTGAAGAGAATCATTCATTCATATGAAAACATGTGAATGAAACGTTATATATCCAATTCATCATGATAAAATCTATGACTAGTGATCTCTATTAGCTACATGAATACATGGATTCATATACCATGTTGTCCCATATTTATTGAATTATCAAGAGATGTTTAGATAAGAGATGTATGAAATCTCCAAGGAATTATATACATGTAATCTTATAAGAGGTGAACTAGTAGGAACTCATACAATAAATATAACTGGATATATTGAGTGTCTAGAAATTATTAGTTTTAAGCCACCTAAATAATTTTTTTTGTGGAACTCGTGATTGCCTCAAATACATAGATATTCTTCTATTTTATTGTGAATTCTAATATGTAAAATATTAATAAGATGGTACAAGATATCATGAAATTGATTCTATAACAATATAAGGAAAGTAAAGAAGAATTTTCTCTATTAATTATTTTGAAAAATTGGAAGGTAAGGATGAAAATCACTAAGAATAACACATAGTCTAAAGCATAATTTCACCACACAACTAAAAGGAGGGGAGGAGTGATGGGAAGGATAATGAATAAGAAGTAGTGTGATTTTAATATGTCAATAAGGGAAACTAAGATAATAAATACACCTTATAAAATAAGAAAATGGAATATTTTTGGTGATTTTTCATCAAATGTAACTTCTTAATTTATATTAAGTAGGTAACTATTTTTTTCAAAATATAAGAACCCACAAGATTTTGGAAGGTTTCCAGAGATGAGATTGATCTTTATGATTATAATAAATAAAGACTTCTTGTATTGGATATTGGATACTTTGATCTTACTTTTCAAATGAATATCATTATTATTTTTCGGAATTGTTATTATCTTCATTTTATAACCAAATAAATTATATTTGCATCCATTTTAGATATAGATGTATTTATTTTCATTTTTGGAAATAAGATCTATTTATTTTACAATGATCAGTTTTGTTATGTGATGAAACATATTATTAATTGTCTTTAAATACTAGAATATGATAACCAAGTGTGAGAAATCAATAACGAATTAAGTTCACATGAATTATATCACACCTGTATATAACATCACTGGATTGGTTGTGTAAATGAAAATTCTTTTAATAATTTATATTAGAAATGATATTTAGAAATTTTTTATCAAAAAAAATTGGTATATGTCATGTTTTCTTAATTAAAAATGACCAAATATCCATTTAGTGTAAAGAGTTAAAGTCAACATATCATATTGAATTAGTTTGCATAGATGTGTTTAGAATTTTTCCAGTTGAATCTAAAGGTTGACACTCTTAATATATATCTTTTATTAAATACTTTGATAGACATAGATATGTGTACTTAATGAGGTATAAGTACCAATTATTTGAGAAATTTGATGAGTTTAATGGATATGTATACTTAATCTGGTTTATGTATTAATCTATTGATAAATTTGAAGAGTTTGAGAAAGAAGTAGAGAATCATATTGGTGTGAAGATTAATAAACTACCCAAAAACCATTAAAGATAATATCTTAACCAAGAGTTCATAAATTTTATAAGGTAATTCATTATTTCATCTCAAATAACTCATCCTTATACAATATAATGGAACAGTTTTAGTTATCATAGGAACTAAATGTTATTAGACAAGGGATATTGATGATGATTCACACAAATCATCTATTATTGTTTTGGGAAAATGAATTAAGGAATAAAAATCATAAACTAAAATTAGTTACAACTAAAACATGAAGTGATATTCCAATAATGTTATTAAATGTTATGAAATTATTATTTTTACATTTATATGTGTGGGGATGAAAAGAATTTTTTAAGGTTATCAATGGAAAGAAATAACACTCTGAGTCACTAAGAGAATCATTATAGGATATCATAAGGAAACTAAAGGATATTATCTATAAAATCATTTATAAAAATTATTTTAGTTGATATACGTACCACATTTCATAATAAGGAAAAAATATACAAAAGAGACAGTGAGAGAAAGATCAACTTTGATGAAGTCGAGGCTCATGATACACAAGAGTTTGAATAAGAAAAATTTACACAGTTTCACATGGAAGAAGTTATTCTAGAAACATATGTACTATATAGGAGCACTATAGAGGTTATAGAATAAGATAGATATGGTTTTCTAGTCACCAAGTATGGTAACTCATTATTAATTAATAATTAAGAACCACTGTCCAATAAATAGGTAGTAAGAAACATAGAATTTTCTAAGTGGAAAGAATCCATGAATTCTAATATAGATTTTGTGTACCAGAACTAAATCTGAGTTTTTGTAGATCCTACAGTGGATGTAAATCTAGTTGGGGGGGGGGGAATAAGAATTCCAGTATAAATTAGAAATGGATAATAATATCACTACCTATGAGGCAAGAATGGTTTCTAAGGGGTTTATTAAATGTTATGTAACAGACTATGATGGAACCTTTCCCCTAGTTTCTATTAATAAATCCCATAGAATTATACTTGTTATAATATCTTACAATGTTTTTGAGATTTGGAATATAGATTTAAAAATAAATTTTCTTAATGGGAACCATGTGGAAGATGTATTATAACATAACCAGAGGGTTTTTTGAATTCAATGTATACCAACAATGAAATGTATTTTTAAAGATCTATTTATGGGTTTATTGAAGAATCAAGATCAAATACTATTCAATTTAATGATGACAAAAGGAAATTTGGTTTTATAAAAAATTAATGAGAAACCTATATAAAGAAAAGGTTTAATTGGAGTGTGGTTTTTTTATTTGTAGTATATTCCAATGATATATTACTAATGGGAAATGAGATATTAATATTATAGTCTTTTAAGAAATCATTAAATAAATTTTTCTCTCTGAAATACTTTGGTGAATCAACTTAAACTCAATGGATTATGATCCCTCATAATTGATATAAGTGGATAATTTTAATTAGTTAGAGTACATTAATTATCACGGTAACAAAGAGATTTAATATTGAATATTTTAAGAGTAATTTTTTCAACTGTCACATGGTATAAATTTATAGAAGAAAATATGTCCTAAATCATAATAGGAGAGAGCGATAATGAGAAAGAATCCATATGCATCAGTGACCGGATATTTTATTTTTGGGATGGTATATACAAGTATTGATGTTTCTCACTCCTTTATCATGGTAGAAATATACCATGAATAACCAAGAGAACGTCATTGGGATCTTGTAAAGTATATCCGGAAGTATATGAGGCCTACTAAGAATATGTTACTAGTTTATAGAGGATATGAGGAATTATTCATTAGAATAAACACTAATAATACTTTCTATAAAATCCAAAATGATTTTAAGTCATATTCGGGATATGTCTTTTGAATAAATATAGAATATATGAATTAGAAAAGATCAAAGAAACCAACAGTTTCCAATTATAAAATAGAGTTCAAGTATATCATGGGTTCTGATATAATTAAAGTATTAGTTTAGATAATAAAAATCATTCATGAAATTTATTTGGTGCTTAAAATAAAGATTCTTCCATAATATGTTGTGATAATACTTTAGTGGGGGTCTTAGCCAAGGAGGGACGACACATAAATGGATAGTACATATAAATTAGAAGTATCACATATTAAAGTATTTTTTTAATAGGGGTGAAGACAAAGTAAATAAAATGTATAAAAAAATAAAGTGGTAGACCCATTGAATAAAGACTTATCTTTGTACAATCAAGAATATCATGCGAGATCTTGCATACTTAAATTTGTTAGAAGTTAGCTCTAGGGAAAACTGGAGTCTATTAGTGTTGGTTAACATTGTTCATTAAATTACCTGTATATTCAAATACCTGAATATTATTAAATATATTCTCACATACGAGTGTTCTTGTGCATAACAATAATATGATAATGTAATTAATGTATCAGTTTCAATGAATGGTTATAGAAGGTACATACTATATTGAGAACCTTTAACTTCTATCAAAATATTCTCAAACATGTTTCATATGGTTTGGAAGACATATGTCTGAAAGAACAAAAAAGGTGTTTATATTATTTAATGAAGGAGGCTCATAAGGAAATGGGAATTCAACTTATGATTTTTTGCACTTTGTAATTTCAAAGAGAGTTGTTTATGGGGAAAACCCAATAATTATAATTATATATGTTATATATGTCATTGGATAATCCTTTATATAGACACATGTCGCGCTATTTAGACACGATATTACAATTAATGCGATCCCAGAATCATTTACATTTATGTATTAGTGAAAACTACGATGAAATACCTTCACGATGAAGTAACGTATGATGGTTGGATAATAATTTTCATTTTAAATACCCATCATAGATCACTATATGAATAGTTATTGAATATGTTTTCCACTTGAAAAAAGGCATGCCTTTCCATATTCCATAGTTTTCCGACTAACAACAAGGGTCTTAGATGGTATCATAAAGAAACTATAACTTCTATATCTGAGTGTGAAATCATAAACAAATAGAAAAACATCATTCAAAATAGTAAACCATCAATGTAGATCGATAAATAAATAAATTGATCATGACACATGATTTAATAAAATGAAATGCTCTAAATAGACCTGAATGTTCATTTTAACATATCATATTGATCACTCATCAAGCCCACCATAAATTTATGATAGGTTGTTTGAAAATAAAAGTTTGAGGCTCTTCTAAAAATGTTTCTCCATAAATTATTCCCAGTCTATAATAATCTCATGCTTCACTAACCTGATCCTAATACTTCACAAGAATGGTTTGAATCGATCGTATAACATCGTTCCTCTACCCAATTTGTTGTGTGTTTGTATTCAAACTAAAAGAAAACCTAAGGGATGCATACCCACTGAGGTGCACAGAAAAGGGGTGATAAATTAATCTCATTAGAATACCCCCAATGGTGACCCTATAGCTATTTTTTTCATAAATTAATGCTCATGAAATATTATGGGCCTAGATGAGAATTAACTTGAATACAAATAAAAAATAAAATCCACTATTGATACTTAGGTTCATGAACTTGATTGAATCCAACTTAGTATTTCCATTTTTGGAATGTCTCTGAGTATATTAGAACCACTATTCCGTGACCATAATAATCTAGGGGGACCAATTCCAACTTTGTGTCTAACAACAAGCATAAATCACCAGGTCCACAAACCAAATGAACTATACCTGCCTCCACCAGATGTCATGATGTCTATGAGCTGGAGCATCATCTAAGGGGAACCGCTGTACTCTCTCTACAGATCCCATGATCATTCCCCCACTGAGAGTAGTTGATCCTAGAGTATCAACAAGCATCCATCATCCTCAATCCCTCAAGTTTAACCCCATGGTTGTAATTGGGTTTTCCTTCTGATGAATAATTCTTATGAGGGAGAATCCCTTGGAAATAATATTTTATCTAGGAATGAATGATTCCATTACAACCTATAAAATAAATTTCAATACCCTCCATTAATCCCATGATCAATATCCAGGGAGTCCAATATATTGTGGATCCTCATCAAAACCGTTATTAGTGCATCCACTTGATCCTATGGGGTATCCTAGTGATTGATCGAGGGGATCCAATAGTAACCCTTAGGATGTCGAACATCAATGCTTAGGGATATATTCCTAGAAAACACCTCATAACACTATTTAAATATTGGAAATCACAAGCATTTACAATGTTCTACAGGTATAACCATTCAAATCCCTGTACCCAGGAATTATCAATGGTATCACAATATCAGAGGAATCCATTCCATCTCAGACATTTCTATACATTCACGGTTACACACTTTCTAATTCTAGATCCAAGGAACCACCTCTAGGTATCAAATCTTACATTAACGACATCATTGGATGCTAGAAGATTCATACATCCACCTTCAATATACTATGATACCATATCCAAACCATACTAACCATGTCATAGTCTCATCCATATCATCATGTGATTCCCATGCATCCTAAGAAATCACATCTATTCTAGGACTAATGACCAATTTCCAGGTATCCTAGGAATCCACATATCTTTAAGCATAAATATCAATAAAAATAAATATAGTGCAATAGATGGATAAATTCTCCTTTCCATCATCATCATAACCTCACTCTCACAAGGATTATACATTGGTTCTTGTTTTAGGTGACACTCACTGCCATATCTACCAATAAATACATATGCATGGTCAGAGTAATCTCTAAAGTGGTTTCTATTTGGATGCCTATGGTCATAATATAATAGAGTCACCCTGTAATGAGACCTCACATTATTAGGAACCTACCAAGGTTTCCTAAACCTTCTTATAGTTAAGAAACCACATAATAACCCCTCAATCCCTAACTAGTCTTAGAAATATCTCAATGACACCCGACCTTAACCAAAATCCCATAGTGTTAATTCATCCCAAAGTATCCAAATATCTAAATGACACCTGACCGTAACCAAAATACCATAGTGTTAACTCATCCCAAATTATCCAATTGATATGATACACTAACACAAGATTTAAACAACTTATTTTCTCCCCTTGATCAACTAGGCACGACATTCAAGGATTATCGAAGACATCTTGGGAGATACAACTAAATCCAAGATTATGGGGTCAATCCAAAAGAATCTTGAACAAAACCAAACTAAAATCAACATAACGAGACATATAAAGAGATCATTACCCTTAGTTCATTCATCACACATCCCCAACTAATTGGAGTATTTTGAATCCAATCATCATATAAATACTCCTATAAATACTCAACCATTATAAAAAACTTTCTAGAAATCCTTTAAATGTCGACTGAATTCCATCATCATGATATAAGTGGGAGAAAACAAATAATTGACTAATCATAATTTCAATTTTGATTCTAAATTGAGAAAATAGTAAAAATTTCAAAAATGGGAACTGCAAGACTTGTTCCCCCAAAAATTCACCTAGGCTGTATTCCTCCAGCCCCACGGAGTGTACTCCCTAAAGTACACAACTCCTTCCTCTAGTACATGGTGTTTACTCCCACATGAGGTACTTGGATGTGTTTTACCCCTATGAGATCATGCCAAGTATCATACATAGCCACTATCCATGTACTTCACAAAGGGTTTGGTTATGTACATCACACCACCATGTGCCCCAACATGGGGTATCTGATCAAATACATACCCACACCTCAATCCACCAATATATGATGTATCCAAAAGGACTACATGTTTTATAGTCTCTTATTACTCACCTCTACCAAAAAGAAGAACATTTTTAATATACTCTATGGACTACATGCTTTTCACATGAGTTTTCTTGAACAAAAATCGCCCAAAAGGCAAAAAACCTTTGATATTTTTACAAAATATCATATATCAACCCCTAGGGGGAACCCAAAAATCGATATAAGGATTTGAAACTTTAAAAAAACAATTTTAAAAATATTTTTTTCTTAAACATAAAATAATAAAACCTTAGTAGGAATCCCTTAATGCTTTGTTCTGATCTATGTCTCACAACTACTATACAACGATCAATCTCCTCTAGAGCTCTATGGTAGAACCTCCCTCATTTTACATCTCCCTATATATCCCCCTCTCCAAATTATCTAACATCAATGGTGAACAGTGTTGGGACCGTGTTGGAAATATTTTTTTTGGAAACTGAATGATTTTGTTTTTTAATTTGTTGTCTTTTGTAGTCAATGAAGAAAAGAAATCAATTCACTTTATAGTTATTTGAAATTGGCATCACTATAGTAATCTGAAAATTAGAATCAAAATGATTAAGAAATCCATTAGATTGAGAATAAGTTTATGGGAATAAAAGGTTCATCAAACTCACCTTAGGAATGTAATGATGTTTAGATAATAATGATGAAGAAAATCAGAGTCTGTGTGAAACTGAAAAAAAATATGAAGATTTTTTTTTCAAATTTTGATGTTCTCATAAATCATTATCTATCTAGAAAATGTATTATTCCATAATTATCAATTAATGTGGGAGAAAAAGTGATTCTAATTGTATTGAGGATCATATTCGAAGGAATTAATTTTCTAGGACGTTACAAATACTTTCCAAGGAAATTTAGATGATTCTATGTCAAACATTAACATTCTAAAAGTCACGAGGAATTCTTGATACATGCGGAAGTTTTTTAGAAGAAGAAAGTTGATGAAGTAAATTTTTTTTGGTCTCATGATCATCAGTGTGAGATCACTAGACCCATATTTTATTGACGAATGAGATGGTTGATTGGAATGTTAGAAAATGAAGATACTGGTTTTCAGTCAGGACTATAAGACACAAGAAGTATATCTTTAGAGAATGAAGCTGTTTTGTATCGTAAATATAAAATAAAATAACATTCTTAAGATAATGATTCTAGAACTGGTCCATCAAACACTATAAGAACCCGAATCTTCATTTTAGGTACGCCTTTCCTTTCATGAGTTTTTAAGAAAAATGAATTTTCCGGAAAATTTCGAAGTACACGCCGTGTAATTCATGAGTACACTCCATGTACTCTACTCTGGCTTGAAACCGTGTACTGGCCATGTCCTGGCCACACGCAAGTTGTGTAATGGTGACTTCGAGGCTGATTTTGGTGAATTATGAAAAAACCTAGTACACGCCATGTACTCTAGATGTACATGCCGTGCACTTTTCTTTTTCTTTATTTTCACTAAACGGACCAGGGTCACACCTAATGCACAGAAGCACCTTCTTCTAGGTCCCGTTTGTCCGAGAGCGACCCGTACGACCGGATCTTCTCCGAGCTCCCGCCTCTCCGTCTGTTCTCCGATTCGAGCACGGTCGATTGCATTGGAAGCGCAGTGGTGAGTTCTTCCTTCTGCTTGAGACAAGTTTCCAATTCCTCCTATTTCCCATGTTATCGTGGTTTACGTGTTTTAGGTGTTTTCTTAGATCTACATCATTCTAGGGAGAATTAGTCGTCGCGGTTCAAGTATATTGATCTCTTAGGATCGAGGTAGGTGGTTTTTGCCTTTCTATAGAAAGTCGATGAGTATTTTGTGCAATTTCCACCAATAACCTTGAATGGGGAATTGTGTGTTCCTGTTTTTCCCTTGTTATATAGCCTGCTTTTCTTGATTGTTTGAGTAGATGTAATTGCCTATGAATATGGTAGTTTTTACGGCACACTGGATGTTTTCCATGCTTGTTTTGCTTGTTAGCGTTTTACAGGTTTCCATGCCTAATTGTAGGATAGTGTAACTGTTGCTTTGTTTTGCTGTTGAGCCTTAGAATGATAACCAAGTAGTTCTTGAGGTTTACTTAGATGGTACACGCGTGCTGAGCATGTTAGTCTCACATAAGACTGTGAGAACCTAGTGTAGTAGACCACATGGCGAATAGACGTAAGGGATTCTCCAGAGTGTCTTTTATTACGATGTGAGACCACATAAGGAATTGACGATGAGTGCTTCCTTAGAGAGTCCGTAGATCCTCGACGCAGGCCATAGGGGGAATGAGACATTGAGTGCTTCCCTAGAGAGCCTCTAGCACATTACGAGACTATAGGGGGAATTGATGGTGAGTGCTTCCTCAGAGAGTCTACTTTCTTAGCTGAACCAGTGGGGTGAGACTGTGTGTGCCTCCTAGAGGGTTTCTGGTACTTATAGGTTGAACCATAGGGGTTAGGTTGTGAGAGATACCCAGAGGGTTACCTATTTTCTTCTTGTTGCTGGCTGTTTACTTGTGTACTTTCTATACTAGAAATGTGGACTGTGATTGCGGTGTATTTCCTTGTTTACTATTCATGTACCTTACTTTCCATGTATTCATTGACTTTTGGGCAGATATCTTCGGGTGGTTTCCTACTAGTATTGTATCTCAAAACCTGTTTGGGACATGCTTTTGGGCACAAGAAGATTATGTTTTTGTAGGGATAGATAAGGGTAAGTGCCCTTCTACTTCAGGTACCCGATTTGCTAAAGCTGGTGAGCATGAGACCGAGCTGAGGCTTGCAATGATGTGGAGTTTATCTTCTGTTTTCTTTTGCTATTGCTTTAGTACTTGTGATCAGTTGTATTCCATCACGTTGGTTTGTTTAATGCTTTCTATAGACCTGTGTACCATGTGGCATCATTATTAGTTTATACATTGCTTCCGCTGTTCAGTTCAGTTGTTGTATGCTGTTATTGTTTCAGCTATTTCGACTTGTTGTTCTTATGCTGTATACTTTACTGAATGTTGGAATAGTTTCCCCACCGACTCACCAAGGCCCTCGCTGCTAGTCAGCAGCCTCATGCATTTGGGGAAACATGATTGAGGTCATCTGGCGAACCAGGTACAGGGCACCAGTAGAGGGGCTCCAGATTCGGGTCGTTACAAAGTGGTATCAGAGGAGTTATTTTCTCTTGCTTTACTATTTGAAGACTTTAGCCAGAGATATGATGGATTCGGTACTTGGTATTAAGCTATGCTCAGGATTAGCTAACCCGTGTACAGGGAAAAGCCATACTATCTCGATTATTGCAGTTTTATAGTTTTAAGATTTTACCGTTGATATGATTTCACCTAGAGTGATTCACATGCCTTGTGTTGTTACTTTCTTGACGATTGCGGTTCTATTTCTGTCGTAATGTGATGATATGAGGTTATTCCATCTCATGCATCATATAAGAACTTGTAGAAATCACATGCCATGCATTCTTTCCATGCCATCTAGGATGCATTAGAAATTGCATGTTGTTGTAATAGACCTTGTGTAGATTAGGCATGCTATTGTGATAGATGCTTGATAGAATCTCTGATGCCTTGTTAGAGGATTGTTTGTTTCATTACTTTATTAAATGGATTCCATGTTTTGATTCACGGGTAGTATGGACCCTCACGAATCGGAATTTGTCACTTACATTACTTATTTTCAATGTTTCTGGGATTCTGTGCAGTTTCTGAGCTACTGCACAGAAAAACCCAGAATACATGGCGTGTACTTTTGGGATACACGCCATGTAGTTTTCAGGCCATTTCACTAACTGTGTGAGTAGAAACATGGTGTCATGAGAATAACTTCAGGAACACGCCGTGTACGGTAGATACACACCGTGTAGTTCGGAGCCCTGTACCCAGTCGTGTCACTAAAAACACGGGTCGGGGAAGCTCAATTAGATATTCTGTGTGTTTTCAGGCACACTCCATGTAGTCTTGTTTAGGTACCCTACCATGTCATGAACAAAACGAGTCGGCGTAACCTTCTCTTAGACATGCCATGTGTTTTCGGGCACACGCCGTGTAGTCCTGTCTAGGTACCCATCCGTGTCACGAAAAACACGGGTTGGAGTAACCTTCTCTTAGACACACCGTGTGTTTTCGAGCACATGATGTGTAGTCTTGTTCACGTACCCGGCCGTTTCACGAACAACACGGGTCAATGTAACCTTCTCTTAGACACGCCATGTGTTTTCGGGCACACACCGTGTAGTCTTGTTCAGGTACCCGACCATGACACGAACAACACGGGACGGTGTCACCTTCACCTATACATGACGTGTTTGTTCGGAACACACCATGTAAGGTTCAGCTGTGTAGATGGACGTGTTTTTAACAAACACGGGACACCAAATCCTTTTCTATTACTCGCCGTGTTTGTTAAGAACACGCCGTGTAGTCTCGGGTTAAGTCGGACCGTGTGGGTGAGCCGCGTAAAGAGACCCGGGCATGGGAATAGTTTTCAAGTACACACCATGTGTTGGGTCAACACGCCGTGTAGTTTGTGGTGTTACACGACCTGTAGGGCAGGGGTACACACCCATGTCAGTGGCTTAAGAAGATATGTCGTGTGGTTTTTATACATACCGTGTAGTCGGGTTTTTTAAACTTGTGTGTTTTCCATCCCCTATTCCCGTTTTTTACTCTTATGTTTCCTGTCTTTGCTTTTCTAATCAAAGGTGTGCTTTTGATCTTTCAGAGGTATGCCTCCGAGACATCCTCTAGTTGTACGTCTGTCATCAGGAAGTGATCAGACGCTAGATATGGCTGATCAGAGACTTCCTGCCGATTCTCCAGTTGAGCTAGCCTTGGCACCGGCTGTCATACCAGTTGCAGGCGCTGATGCGAAGTTCAAGGAAGGTTTTCTGAGGATGAGGCAGACCTTCTATGGAGCACTGCCTCCTGTCATGACTATGGAAGACTTGACGCGGGTAGCAGTTGCATCCTCCCACGTTCTCGGGGGAAGGAGGACCTCAGGCTGTAGAGTCATGGACAGAAGCCATACTGACTATCTTCAATCATCTGGAGAAGACTCCAGAGAGGCGGGTCATTATCACTACCTATATTTTATGAGACTCCACCAAGAGGTTGTGGGATGTGATCTCACAGGTGATTCACTAGTAGGTTATGGCTTGGGAGGAGTTCTAGTGTGTGTTCTATGACTACTTCTAACCGGAGACCCTGAGGGCCGATCAAGGCCGAGAGTTCATGAGCTTAGATTATGGTACTCTATCGGTCATGGAGTATTCCTCTCGTTTCACCAAGCTTCAGTGTTTCACACCCCTTCGGCATGGGAGTGTGGTGTTCATGGCAAGGAAGTTCGAGGATGGTCTCAGGTGGGAGATCCACTCATAGGTGAATATCTTCCAGTTGACTTCCATCACTTCCATTTTCAACCAGACACTGATTGAGGAGTGAAATATGAGGGACTCTAGAGCTGCGAGCCAGAGCGGTTCTCCTTCCAGAGCCCATTTTCCTCTTGATGATAGCAAGAAGCACTGCAGAGGGTCTACACGCAGTGATCCGAAGAAGTGTGATGCATCGCCAGGGAGCCAGGTGGTATGCTACCAGTGTGGCCGGTCAGGGCACATGAGGCCGCAGAGCTAGAGAGACCCCGTGGAGTGCCGATCTTATGGCAAGATGGGTCACCTTCAGTGGTTCTTCTAGGTTTTCTCACCAGCAGCTGGTGGCTGGGGTTCTTCCACGACTCCTCATTCAGGAGCAGCACCACCAGTTTCACATTAGTCGGGAAACTGGAGTTCTTATGGCTGTTCGGGCCGAGGTGGAGGTCGAGGCCGTGGCGGTCAGCCACCAGTCCCCCAGCACTAGCAGGGAGGTTCAACTCAGAGTGGTCGGCCAGGGGCGCAGGTCCGCGGTGTAGGCCAGTCTTTCGCCATGGAGTAGACCTGTCAAGAGCAGGATCCCTACCCTTCTATAGTTCGAGGTATGGTTTTAGTAGCTTCAGTTTTATCTTCATCCCTTTTTGATACTGGTGCTACGCATAGCTTCATATTTGTTGCTGTCGTGGAGATCCTTGGGATCTACATATTTTCTTCTACCGACTCTTTGACACGAGACACACCCTTGGGGACAAGGACATCTAGTGTGCACCAGTGTAGAGAGTGCCCTCTTGAGGTTGCAGGGTATCGTTTTTATGGGATCTATATGTCCTAGAGATGATAGGATATGATTTCATTCTCAGGATGGACTGGTTGTTTCCCTTCCAAGCATTCATCGACTGTTATCACCGTACACTGAGTTTCGTTTCACCAGAGGGTGAATCTTTTCTTCATAGAGGTGAATGGGATGTTCAGGCGTGTCGAGCAGGACTCGAGCATTATGGGCTATGAAGGGTGACAACCCAAATTGCTAGTCTTTATCTGAATGATTAGGGGACTTCGCAGTTGGACTTTCCTCCAGTGGTGGATTGATTCAGGGACGTCTTTCCAGAGGACTTTTCGGGTTTGCCTCCAAAGCGTGAGGTAGACTTTTCTATTGAGCTCATGATAGGAGCAGCACCGGTGTCCATTCCTCCTTATAGAATGGATACACCTGAGTTACAGGAGCTCAAGAAGCAGTTGGAGGAGTTGCAGGAAAAGGGTTTCATCCAACCCAGTACTTCTCCTTGGGGTTACCCTATCCTGTTTGCGATGAAGGCAGACAATACCCTTTGGTTTTGCATGGATTATCGGAAGTTGAAGCAGTTGACGGTCAAGAACCGATATCCCTTGCCGAGGATCGACGACCTCTTTGATCAGCTTCGAGGATCCTGGGTGTTCTTGAAGATCGACTTGAGGTCCGATTATCATCAGTTGTGTGTTAGACCATCAGATATACCTCTGACCGCCTTCTGAAGTAGGTATGGTCTATTATGAGTATACAGTCTTGCCGTTCGGTCTCACGAACGCGCCTATAGTTTTCATGGCACTGATGAACTAAGTGTTCCATCCTTACTTGGATTCCTTCGTCGTGGTCTTCGTGGATGACATCTTGATGTACTATCACACTCTACATGACCATTCCACACATCTTGAGATCGTTCTAAGTACACTAAGAGAGCATCGTCTTTATGCTACACTCTCTATGTGCCACTTTTGGATGGATCAGATTTAATTTTTGGGTCACGTAATCTCAGAGGCAGGAGTATCTGTGGACCCAGAGAAAGTGAGAGCTGTAGTATCATGTGAGGAACCAAAGAACGTTTTTGAGGTGTGATGTTTCCTAGGGCTGGCTAGATACAACATATGCTTCATTCATGACTTTTCACAAATAGCAACACCTTTGATAGGACTGACCAAGACGGGGGCGAAGTTCTTATGGTCAGATTCTTGTGAGTCAGCCTTTCGGAGTTGAAGGGAAGATTGATGTCAGCGCTAATACTAGTCTTGCCGGAGCCAGGCAAGAGCTACACAGTTTATTGTGATGCTTCAGGTATCGGACTAGGCACTGTACTTATGCAGGGATATGGATTCGTTGCGTACGAGTCTCGGCAGTTGAGGCCACATGAGAGGAACTACCTGACACACGATTTGGAGTTGGCAGCTGTTGTTCATGACTTCAGTTTTTGTAGACACTATCTTCTGGGAGAGAACTTTATAGTCTTCACTGACCACAAGAGTCTTAATTATATATTCATTCAGCGTGATCTAAATATGAGGCAGCGCAGGTGGGTTGAGTATCTTCAGTATTTTGATTTCAAGTTTGCCTATACGCCAGGAAAGGGAAACGCAGTGGAAAATGCATTGAGCAGGAGAACTAAGATTCAGGCAGTTCAAGAGGCCATCATGAGTGGCAGATTATGGATATATTCTCTGAGATGAATTTGGAGGTTCACAACTGATAGGGATAGACCTTCCTATCCTCTGTAGTTGTTACCTCTACACTACTTTATCGGGTACAGATGATACATTTATCAGACTCAGAAGGCATAGTCCTGCGGGAGGTTGTGTCGAGAGAGGACCCTATTCCTGGATGGAAAGTGGGTGAGGATGAGATTATGCATTTCTTGGGACTCGTATGGGTTCCAGTAGACATACTCGAGGAGATGATGTGGGATTTTCATTCCTTAGTTAGGGAAGTTCATCCTGGCATCACCGAGATTTATCGGGACCTTCATCACTGGTATTGGTGGCCTAGTATGAAGAAATATGTTACTGTTTTTTTCATGATATTCTCTACTTGTCATCAGGTAAAGGTGTAGAATCATCGACCAACATACCTTTTAGCATTTACCCATTCTAGAGTGTAAGTGGAATGATGTCGCGATGGAATTCGTGACCGGGTATCCGAGGTCACCTCGGGGGAATGATGTTTTTTGGGTTGTCGTCGACAGGCTCACGAAGGTTGATCACTTCTTACCAATCAAGGAGACATTCTGTGCTGATGATCTGGGATGATTATACATCCAATAGATTGTAAATCTGTATGGAGTTCCACACTCCATTGTTTTAGACAGGGATTCATGCTTTACCTCTTGGTTCTGGTCAGGACTTCAGAAGGCCTTGGGTACACATGTACATTTGAGTACAACATACCATCCCTAGACTAATGGCCAATCCGAACGTAAGATCTAGGTGCTAGAGGATATGCTCAGAGCTTTCATTCTGGACTTTGGCAGTTCTTCGGAGAAGCATATTCCACTTGTGAAGTTTGATTACAACAATAGTTTTCAGGAGACTATTCAGATGGCCCCATATGAGGCTTTGTATGGTACGCTATGTCAATCACCCTTATGCTGGCTGGAGGCAGGAGAGGCAGCTTTGCTGGGACCTTGTATAGTTCAGGAAACCTCAAAGCAGATAGAGTTGATTCGGAAGAGGATGGCTACAATACAGTCTTGGAAGAAGTCTTATGCTGATTAGCGGAGACGACCTCTGTAGTTCGAGGTTGGGGATCAGGTTTTCCTACGTTTCACACCGAGGTTGGGACACAATAGGATTCAGAGATAGGGTAAGCATTCACCATGGTACGTCGGGCCGTTTGAGGTTTTGGAGAGAGTTGGGCCGGTCGCCTATCGGTTACAGTTACCCCAGAGGTACGGGGCCATGCACGACGTCTTTCACGTCTCTCAGCTCTGACGTTACTTTTTAGACCCATCTCATGTCTTTCAGCCCAAGGAGGTTGAGCTCGAAGTGGATACATCGTTTGAGGAGCATCCCATCCGGATTGTCGATCTTGGTATGATGGTCCTCCGTGGGTGGTCTGTTCCTCTTGTACGGGTGCTATGGAAGCATGGGCGAGTATAGGACGAGACCTGGGAGAGAGAGGCCGATGTACGATCACAGTGGCCGGAGCTGTTCGGGGTTTCTTCTTCTACACCTCACTAGGGTAATTCGGGGATGGATTTCATTAAGGGGGGGAAGTTTGTAAGAACACAGATCTTCGTTTCTGGTATGCCTTTCCTTTTCTGGAGTTTTTACGAAAAATGAAGTTTCAGGAAAATTTCTATGTACACACCCTGCACTTTCTGAGTACACGCTGTGTACTCTTCTCTGGCTTGAAGCCGTGTGTTGGCCGTGTCCGGGCCACACACACGGTGTGTAGGGGTGATGTGGAAGCCGATTTTGGTGGAGTACGAAAAAACCTAGTACACGCCGTGTACTTTAGAAGTACAGGCAGTGTACTTTTTTTTCACTAAATGGATCGGGGTCGTGCCTAACACACAGAAACACCTTATTCTTGGTCCCGTTTGTCCGAGAGTGACCCGTACGACCGAATGTTCCCCGAGTTCCCACCTCTTTGTCCGTTCTCGGATTTGAGCATGGTCAATTATATTGGACGCACAGTGGTGAGTTCTCACTTCTACTTGAGCCTTTTTTTGCAATTCCTTCCCTTTCCCATGTTATCATGGTTAACGTGTTTCAAGCATTTTCTCAGATATACAATGTTCTAGGGAGAATAAGTCATCGTGGTTCAAGTATATCGATCACCTAGAATTGAGTTAGGTGGCTTGTACCTTTCTGTAGAAAGTTGATGAGTATTTTGTGAAATTTCCACCAATACCCTTGAAGGGGTATTGCGTGTTCCCGTTTTTCCCTCGTTATATTGCCTACATTGCTTGATTTCTTGAGTAGATGTAATTGCCTATGAATATGGTAGTTTTTACTGTACCCTGGACGTTTTCCATGTTTTTTTCTTGTTGGCGATATACCGGTTTCCATGCCTAGTTATAGGATAGTGGAACTATTGCTTTGTTATGCTATTGATCCATAGAATGATAGCCAAGTAGTTCTTGAGGTTTACTTGGATGATACATGCACGCTGAGAATGTTAGTTTCACACAGGACTGTGATAACCTAGTATAGTAGACCACCAGGAGAATAGATGTAAGGGATTCTGTAGAGTGTCTTTTTTTACGATGCAAGACCACAGTGGGAATTGATGATGGGTGCTTCCCCAGAGAGTCTATAGATCCTCTACGCAGTCCATAGGGAGAATGAGACGTTGAGTGATTCCCCAGAGAGCCTCTAGCACGTTACGAGACTATATGTGGAATTGACAGTGAGTGCTTCCTCAGAGAGTCAAATTTCTTAGCTGAACCAGAGGGGTGAGACTGTGTGTGCCTCCTAGAGGGTTGCTAGTACTTGTAAGTTGAACCATAGGGGTTAGGCTGTGAGAGATACTCATAGGGTTACATGTTTTCTTCTTGTTGCTGGCTATATACTTGTGTACCTTCTATGCTAGAACTGTGGACTGTGATTGCTGTGTATTTCCTTGTTTACTATTCTTGTAATTTACTTTCCATGTATTAATTGACTATTGGGCACAGATCATCGGGTGGTTGCCTACTGGGATTGTATCTCACACCCTGTTTGGGCCTTGATTTTGGGCCCAAGCAGATTATGTTGTTGCAGGGATTGATAAGGGCAAGCACCCTTATACTTTAGGTACCTGACTTGCTGGAGCTGGAAAGCATTAGACCGAGCCGAGGATTGCGATGCTATGGAGTTTCTCTTATATTTTATTTTTCTGTTGCTTTAGTACTTGTGATCAGTTTTATTTCATCACATTGGTTTTTTTATTAAATTCCATAGACATGTGTACCATTTTTCATCATTATTAGTTTATACATTGTTTCTGCTATTCAGTTCAGTTGTTGTATGATGTTATTGTTTATGCTATTGTGACTTGTGGTTCTTCTGTTGTGTACTTTACCGAATGAGGACATAGTTTCCCCACTGACTCACCAAGGCCCTCACAACTAGTCAGCAGCCTCACATGTTTGGGGAAATGCGCTTGAGGTCATGTGGTGAACCGTGTATGGGGCACCAGTGGAGGGGCTCCGGATTCGGGTCATTACAAACATAGTGTGCCACTAATAATCCGAGGCAAAACTATTTGTATTGGAGGTTTTTAAGACCAATGAACAAATAAGAACATTTTTTTAGATTGATAAAGAATATTGAGTTTTTTGGGACTGATCAAAAATGTAACATACATTAATCAACAATATAGTTGACCATTTTTATCATGTTGAATTACATTGGATATTTTAAATTAGATCATGAATGAAAGAATAAATCTAATGTCTTAAATATTTGTGTCAATAGAAATTTGACTATAGTTGATGCTAATTAGTAGAATGTATAAAAGACCGATCCAGAAGACATAAGATAACACTGAAATACATCATCGGACCCTGGACATCATCAAATACAGGATCATCAATTAGAGAGAAAAAGGGAAATAAGAATTGATTAAACTAATTCCAAAAGTTTTTTGATGGGGATATTGAACATTGATAACTTTAAAGAAAATTTTTGTCAAATAGGTTAAAGATGATGCTAACATGTTACTGAGAAAGTTCAATAATCCTTAGAAGTTTCCACTATGTTAATGGTAGAATGGATTGAATTCCATATTCTTTTCAGTTGTTACGGAGCATCAGAATGGAATGTTTTTTTACTTAATTCCAATAATTATAAAGATAATACATTTATTTATCATATGCTAGTTTGTTTTCAATTGGTTAGGAGAAATGTAATGTAGAAACTGTTATCTCCATCATAATGGGAAAATCATACTGGAAATCAGAATCAGATTGGAGTTTATGAAGAAAATATAATGAAGATATAAAGTCCTGAGATGATTTGTGATGGTTTGAAAAGAAATTAAAGGATATGAGAAGTGCTGAAGAAGTAAAATATGTATATGAAATTCAATGGAAATTAATTTTTGGGGAATTTTTTTAAGAATTAAATGTTTTTAGATTCCTTCCTAAACTATTTTTGGCTCACCTATAAAAAGAATAAGTACTTTTCACTTTCTAAAATAGATGTTCTATTCACGAAAAAAGACGGAGTGCTGAAAATATATAGAGAGAAGTAATTTTCAGATTGAGAATTACTGAGGTTATTTTTAGGATAGAAGAAGTAAAAGAGAAGATAGAAGGCCATATTCAATAGATCATCATATTGGGCAGGATCATTAGATTTTGAATCGAATTGGGGTTTTCAAAATAAGGCAGAAGCAGTTCATAATTTTTTAATAAATATTTTGGTCGAGTATTATTTTATCGAACTGAGAAATTGGAATGGAAATATCTGACAAGGAAATTAGACTAATTATCATTAAAAATACATAAAAGTTCTTAACAGATGCTAGATAAGAAAATTAAGTATTAGTTTTGAAGAACATATTTGTGAATGTGGACAAGGAAACACATTAACATGTATTAAAGAATCTAGTGAGTGTTTCATAACTTGTTAAAAAAAATGTACTACATCATTTTGTGCTAATTTAAGAACATGAATTTTTTATTGAACATAAATATAGAGGAGTTTAAGGATATATCACACTCACTATGTACACACAAAACGATTGTTTTCTAGTGGATCTTGTTGTATTATGTTGTTTCCATACCATACCAAAGACACATATAATATTTTTGAGTAGTGAACCTTGAAAATTATTGTGTCCCTTTGGAAGTGTCATTGGTTTTGTTTTTAGAAAGGTAACAACAATTTGAATGGAGATGATGTTTTTTTTAAATAAAGGAAACTTAAAAGAAAAAGTTTTGAATAATTAACCCCCCCTTATTGATACATTTATTCTGAAAGGAATTCTCAGTTGGTATTAAAGGCATGGTTCCCTTATTTTAGTACATTATAATGTCTTTAAGATGAATTTTTATGGAGAATCTTAATTGTGTGGATAATAAGGATATTCCATTTTTCAATTACAAGAACTATAATAACTAGGATTCTAGAATGTTTCCTTATCTTATGTCTATTAGGTACGATGTTCTTAAATATAGAATAGATGGATTTCCCTAATTGATGAAAAAGTTAATCTTACATCCATAAACTAGAAGAGTCTTCAGTATAATGGAGGTTCCAACAATTTTTTACCATCATCAACTTCTAAGAGTGAGTTTTTAGAATTAAAATGTGTTTCCACTGTCAAAGGTGTTAGGGATAAGCTGAACAACATTTATGAATGTAATAAAAAAGTAAAAATGGAAAATTTACAAATCTGGAGACGGATATATGATGATATAAATATGGGTGAGTACAAAACTATTGGTGGATTTTTTAATTGGGAAAATGAAAATTTCAGCACTATTAGATGTCTTGGTGTAAAAATCGAATATTCTACTATTGATATTAATATCTAGAGAATTCTTCCTAAACAATTTTATTCTATAATTTAATTTTTGGAAGATAGATATCTAAAAACATTATCTCTTGATGATTTTCATAGTACTATCATTTCATACAAAATGAGAAGGGATATTTTTATGAAAGGAAAAAAAATTGATCATTGAATATATTTCAATGATTCTAATAAAAAAATATTAAGAAGATTATTTAAGAATAAGTTGATGATTCAGATTCAAAAAATGTGTTTTGTAAAAATAATGATGACTTGTAATCATTTATTTCTAAAAAATGAAAATTTGTACAGGTAAATATAACGGGAAACATCACATAAAATGTTTTAACTATATATATATTGGACAATTTGTGGCTAATTTTCCTCAAAGATATAAATAAGATGATATTGATGAATATGATATAAGGTAGAGAAGATCATTGGAGAAACATGATGATAATTATAAATATTATTAAAAAGGGACAGATAAAAAATTATCCTAATTAAAAAGCAGAATTTTGTTATCTAAAGATGATGAATAAGAGGATATCGAAGCTAAAGCCAAAAATGTATGTTGAGAAGTATGAGAATAATATTATTACTATAGCTGACAACGATGAATTTGGGTATAGCAGTTCTGAAGAAAAAAAAATATGATTATCATATCATCTACAAGAAAAATTGAAATAATGTTTGAGAAAGATTGGGAGGCTGAGAAAGAAATCAGGACAATGAAAAATGGAAATTCTTTAACAAAAAATCTGGAATTTTTTATTCAAGAGAATGTAAATCTACAAAAATAGACTGATTATTTGAAGAAATCTCTTGAGAAAAAAAATAAATTTTAAGGAACATATTTAAGCTAAGATGAAAGAGAAAAAAGAAGTGTTATAACTTGTTCAAAAAAATATATCTAAGGATGAAGAGAGGGTTACAAGTTTCAAGAATTATATTTTTGATGTTTTTGAGTTCTATAGAAAGGATAAAACTGAGATGGATAAAAAATTAATATTAAAGGTAAAAAATAAATCTTAAATAGTTTCTCAAAATAAGAACAATGGGAAAGGTATGTATATGTCCATGCCAACAAAGTGGAGAAATCAATAGTTTTGAAAATTATTATGTCTGGAAAAGTTCATATTACTTATGTTTATGAAAAGTCTGAAAAGAAAAATGATCTAAAAAATAAGATTTAGTTGATAACGGATTGGTGCTGGTCAAAAAAATACAGATAAGAAAGATAAGATGGTTTTTGACAAACATATTCACAACTTTAGTCTATATGGATATTTCAAAGGAAAATATTTTATTTAGGAAAACTACTAGTATTGTGGGGGATTTGAACATATGGAAAATATGTTTTGGTTTAATAAAAAATATTACTACTATTCAACAAACTGTAGAAGAAAAAGTTTTTGGGGGAGTAAATCATATCAAAAGAAGAATCCAGAAAAGGATTTTTTGAAGAAAACTGAGAAGGGTAATATAAAAAATTAAAATATGTTTTAATATTTTGAAACTATTTCAATAATATGTGAACAACCTGGACAAGTTGAAATAGGTTTTAATGTTTATTTACTGGTATAAAAAATGTTTTCTAATAATTCTCAGAATCCGGAAGTTAAGAAAAGTAAAGAGAATAAAAAGATATTATTATCGAAAGGACTCTCAAAGATAAAAAAAGGGAATGACCTCAGATTTTGTATAGTGTGTGTTCTTATCATATGATAGGATATTTGAAACATTTGAAGAATGGAAAATACTTAAAATAAAGAAAGGTGGAATTTGGTAATGATGAATCTCTATGAATCAAAGGTGTTGGATTAGACATCAT
Source organism: Viscum album (assembly GCA_963277665.1). Lineage (NCBI taxonomy): Eukaryota > Viridiplantae > Streptophyta > Magnoliopsida > Santalales > Viscaceae > Viscum > Viscum album. Next base: position 1,290,288,647 of record OY728132.1, on the reverse strand, counting down.
TGGGGACGAAAAGAAAAAATACAAGAAATCCTTGTTTGTTGATGGGATGAAACACAATATGATTAGTGTTTCACAACTTTGTGATTAATGTAACAAAGTTATTTTTAAAACATATGGGTTTTTGTGTGAAATGTGAGTAAAATGAAAAAATAGTTTCAAGACGCAAAAATACAAAACAAAAATTGTTCCAAGTTATTGATGCTCAAAAGTCTTATTACTTAGGAATAGTGGCATAGAATTAGTTATGACATAAAATTTTCCAAGCCATGTGTTAGAGAATAAATATAATGTAATCAAAGTGAGATAGTGTCTGGGGTATACCTAGTATGTCAAAAAGAAGATATTGTTGTTTTAGGATTTTTCAGAAGGGAAGGATAACAAACTCTAGGAATAAGAATGATGACTTTGGTTACAAATGACCCCGGAAACGTATTCATTCTAATATCAATGAGATAATGAGGAAATAATAAAGTCATGGATATAAATACATAATTACATTCACTAATGAATTTAATCACATTACTTATGTTAAGAATATGAAACATAATTCAGATAATTTAAAAATGTAAAAAAGTTACAGAAGGAAACATGATAAGGAATGTGAGTATTCAGTAAAGAAGTTTAGAACTGATAAGTTTGATGAATACAAAAATGAATACTTTTAATTTTATCTTGAGAAGTGTGGAATTATTCACGAGATGAGTAAAACATATAGTCATTAATAAAATGTTGTTGCTGAAAGGAAGAATAGTAGTTTGGTGGAGATTGGGAGAACTATGTTACTTAAACATGGTATTTATGAATACTATTAGAGCCAATACATGAGAACAACTGTATATATTAAAAATCGATGTTTCTATTTTCTAATATCATATAATAATCCATATATACTGTTCCATGAAAAAACAATGATTTTAAAACACCTAAGAGTTTTCTGGACTCCATGCATCATAATGAACGGTGGAAACCGTGGGAAGGTTGAGAATAGAGGTGAAGATGGAATTATTCTTGGATATGATTCATAAGTAAGAGGTTATAGATGATTCAACAAAGAAACATTAATATTAGTTTATTCTATTTATGTGAATGTTATTGAAAAAAGATGGGGAATATGCTAAAAAATTTAGTGATTTTAAACATGAATGTGTCATCTTAGACTTTTCATTAAATAAAATATTATAAAGGTATTAATCATATCCATGTGGCCAAAAAATTAATAAACAAATTTATATCATAAAAAAGTTTTTTATTTTAAAATTTATAGTCATATTCATTCATAACCACCATTTTCTTCATTTGGATACATAAGTGATATTTAAGATAAAGAATGTGAAATTTTGTGTCTTTCATTGATTTAAATAGTATATATTCCATTTTATTGAACAAGTGCCCATTAAACAACTCAATTTATAAAACTAGGTGTTAAGGGTTGAATTATATTCATTAAATAAGAAAACATATAAAACATTCTATCCCTATCACATATTTTTTGTCTTCATTAACTCATTTTAACCTTTTCCATGGTAATATATTTTTACCATAGTTATAATTCAAATTAACTAAAAAATAAAAAAGATCTATTTTAAAAAATTTCAATAAAAGTTTCAATATATAGAATTAATTTTTTAAAATTTAAAACCCATAATTTATAGAATTTAATTGAAAATAAAACTGAAAAAGCACAATAAAAAACGTTTTCTAAAATGACCTTTTAAAATATAAAAAGGGTTTTTACTAAATTAAAGTATAAAATAAACTTCAAAAAACATATATTGGATTATCAAAATTAACTAATTAAAATTTAAAACTAATCCAAAACTCAATTTTACCTCGTAAAAACTATAAAAGAAAATATATTTTTCAATAAAAATATTTATTTGTCATTATGCCATGAAAAATAAATGTTTTCAAAAAATTATCAAAAATTAATTTTATGATAATTTTAAATGATGAATAAAAAATTAAATTAATTTTTTTTATTTTTTTGATAAATTATTGAAATTAATATTCACTTTTAAAAATATTAAAAATTCAATTTTGATAAGAACATATTTTTTTGAAATATGAAATGACTAAAACAAATTATTTGATCATTTTCTAACCACTTACGAACAAATTAATATTATCATGTAACTTTACATTTATTTCATACTTTTATTATCAATATTCATTAATTATAATTTAATTATTAGGTTATAATGGACATATAATTATTTAATAATATTTTAATGTTTTATAAACAAGCTATTGCACGCAACACAAGCTATCAAAGAAATAAAATTACTTTAAAAGCTATTTTATAAACATATCGTGGTTTATAATATCCTCTGTATAATGAATCAGTTCCAAAAACCATCCGATGTAATATTGTATACAACTCTATTAATTCTGTAACTTTGATTTTTTAATCTCCAGTTTTAGATAATATCTTATTTCTCAAAGAAAATGAGTATGATGGATTAGTTTTAGCATATTATATTATATCAACAACTCAATTGATTCAATGGTGTCAGAACGCATCTACTAGGTCAGTAGTTATTTCTTGTTTGATGGATCAAAATCATCCTCACACATATGGAAAAGTTTATGAATCTCATCTCATTTATTGGCTCATCCGATGTATTAATATTTACCTCACACTATGGGATGAGTATCTAAAGATCATCCAATTTTTTGATCCGTTCGATGGATCAGCCTAATCAGAACATTGAAAATCTATTAAATTCAACATATTCCTATATCTATATTTTTGAAGGACCTACATATATTGCCCCTTCTTCTGATGAGTTCCATCAAGACCAATTCATTGTTGTATACTCTAGAAGGCCTAATTTCTCTTTCCACATATAAACTCCAGCTTGTATCATGAAATTTTTTCATGACCTAGTAATTTTAAACAACAAACAAAGAATCATCAGATTTTAGGTGGAATTTTATTTCTTCATATTTCTCACTTTTTGAGTCTCAAAAACTTTCAATATCTATAAATATTATTTCCATATACTTATAACTTTCAATCAAAACCTTAATCTGATGTAGTAGAGCCCATAGATCATACCAAGGGACAGATTCAGATGGATCAGATCACCTATTTGTCAATTTTAAAACACTTTCAGATTTCATACAATTTTTAAACCATTTTTTAATGACCACATATACAACTTTCATGTATTTAGGAAATTGACAAAAAATACAAAACAAAACCCAAATTGGGCCATGAAATACCACCCTTTGTGTTTTTTTTCAATACCAAATTCATTTGAAAGAAATTTCATCATTAGTGTTTACTCATTTCCCTCCTCAACTGATTGGTCTATTATATTTCTACCCACACATTTATTATCCTCCATTTATATCCTCTTACACTTAGTGACAATCAAATTAACAGTGGTACTCATGATTCTCAAAAGGCATACTATTGGAGAATAACTGTATCAAATGAGATTATTTATAAAGACCCTTTAACTAAACATATATAAGTCTACATGGGAAAACTCAGTGTAGATAAAAAGGTTGTATAATCAATCTTACCAATGTTTTCCATAAAACAACATCCATGTATTATCTTTTCATTTTATATTCAACATTCATATATATTGGGAAATCCGAAAAAAAATTTATGACTAAATAAGCATATACCCATATCAACAAACATATCATAAAAATTCATGTGTATAAACACCACTTTCCCAAAATACCTTATTTTATAACCTCAATACTTTCTTTTGAAACAAAATTAATAGAGTCAAATATCATATTCGTAACTTCAACAACATTAATTACCTCATGTCATTACAAATAAAATGTATGTGGGGAATAATGAGGAACCTACATTGTTTTTGAGATACAAAATTTAGACCAAGAGTCTTCCTTTAGTATTGAATTTTTATTCTTTTAATTATATTTTTTAATTAGATTTTATTTTTCCCTTCAATTTAACCTCCTTAGTTTTTAATAATTTTCTTTTAATATTTAGAATCATCTGATAATGTTTTACACTTATCTTTATCATTATTAACATTACTGTTAAATTTTTTTTGCAACATCATCCTCATGTTTTCTTCTTGGGAAGGAAAAATATTCATAAATATTTTAGTGACATTCCCTTCTTTCCCACATATATTCACGTTTCCTAAATTTCAAAATCACTGTCTATTGATACATTTTTATCTACTTTGTTCTCTTTTTCACAAACCTTTTTATTATGATTTTATTCAGTTGATTTTTGTGGTTATCTAAGTTTTATCCAAGGCCAATTGATATTGAAAAATAACATAGAATTCTTTCTTTTAATTCTCAGAATTGTTTCATTTCCCAACATTCTTAGCGTACTCACCTTTCTCCAATTTATCATTTTTTATTATTGAGGATTAAACATTCTTCACCTTTTTTACTTTATTTTCTAGATCCACAACCATTTTGATAATGTTTTATTTTATTTTATCATCATAACCCTCCCTTGACTCATACATATTTATTAATAGATAAGTGTTTTACCAATATTAATAATCCCCATGTAAAAAAATTCCACAACCCCAACAATGACATCTGAATCCTGATCATTGAGTCTGAATATAAAACAACTCAATTTTTTGTTATTGTTACTTCATAAATCATGGAAAACATTTTTTGGGAGATAATTTCATTATGTTACTCATTCTCTTACACACATAGAGTTTTTAAAAACATGTTTATATCAATATTGTATAAAAAACTAAATAACCTTCTTTTGTGAAATTTTTTCCACAATATTTAGAAGTTTCAACCATTCCATTAGCTGTTTTAGTTATGTATTATCTTATATATCTTAACTCACTTTTTTGTTTTAAGAAACATTGATTGTGTTTCCAATAAAAATTGTTTCCTCACAACCAAAATAAATTTTGTAAAATTTACTATCTTCTCAAACTCAACTGCATTCAACTTGTTCTGTTTAATATCTTTTATAAGTGCATCTTCAACAATGTGGAAATTTCTTATCAATATTTGATTTTTATTAAAACTTTGAATCTTTCTTTAAATATCACTATTAGTTATTTTTTGATATCTCATAAAATTGATATTTATTTCCTCTTTATTTATCCAATCACCATTCTTAAAAGTTATATTTTCAACTACTATATCCAACTTCATTATTTATTTCCTAATTTTATTATTCTACTCAATTTATGTTTTCGATTTTATTTAAGAATCCAATCATGTTATATTCTCTCTTTAGAATCATTATCACTACATAATGAAACATTTATATTTATTAATTTAGTATGGAACCTTATTTGCAGATCAGATTCATCATTTTATAAATAATCATTCTTCTTTATTCTTATTAGATAATATTTTTTATTCTTATCATATGGACCATTTTCATTTTGTTTTTCCCACTCTGGTTTTTCATATTTTGTATCATCTTCATCGAGATCATACATTCCAACTTTTTTTCATGGAAAAATATATGAAAAATTACATTTCCCTTTATAATTAAAACATTTGATAAAACATTTTCCTTTTCTCTTCCAATTTCCTTGATTGTATTTCTTATAAAGGAGGGAAATGATTTTTTTGAAATCTTATACTTCTTCCTATCCCACCAAATAATATTTTTATTCTTTAACTTCTTTATCTTTGTTCTTTACTTTTAGAAATGATTTGAAGAAAATTTTACTTTTAGAATTTTTCTAAAAAAAATGATATTTTCTCATTTCGTATGCTAGAAAAATGTTCTGAAGTTAATCCAAGGATAAATCATCATGATTTTATAATGTTTAAACTTTGACATAAAATATATCTGGAATGTTTCTCAACTATTTCTTAACAATTATAGAATATTTCATCTTCTTACCAAAACCTATGATGTTACTCAAAATCTCATTTAAACTTGTTATGTAATCATAAGTACTTTAATCATCACCCATTTTAATATCTTCAAATATACTTATCTAGATTTGTAACTTCAAATATTTGAGTTTTTCATTCCCTTCATAGATACTTCTAAAATTATCCAACATTTTCTATTCTGTTGAAAACCCCCTAATATTTTTATAAACATATTTTAGTAAAACCAATCAACACTAAATTCCGATTTTTTCAATTAGCTGTAAGCATAACATATCAGAAACCATACTACAAACATCATTGATTTGAGAAAATCCCACTGTAGATGCATCTATAACATTATGAATAATATAAAGAATATAGGATAGCATCGTATTTTTCCAACTGTGTTAGTTTTTCGTTAAAATAGGAACACCCCTATTTTTCATTGAATTAGAAATCCCCATTCTCGAAGATAGATCATTCAGAGGGATCCTTGTTCTCTAATTCCAATTAATGATCCCAAAAAGGATGAAGAACATAGAGAGGGGTGGGGGGAGGGGGTGAATCAGTGGATCATTTTTCTGTTTATAATAATGTTTCTTAACTTATTTATAAAACATTCTTAACCTATGAAACTTTTTAAGGTTATAGTCCACCTAAATAATTTTCTCAACCTCACCTTTCACATGCCATAAATAAAAAGATGCAAAAACATAAAATATTCATAAGGCTAATTAAAAGTACCTACACCTTGGAATGTTGGATAGTCCCACCAATATAGACTACTTTCAATAACATCTTTCCTAAATACAAATTCATAAGAAACAAATATTTATAAAAGTGAGTAGGAAACTTTTCTGCTATAGTATTTGTACCTTTGAACTATCCTGTTGGTATCCACTTTCACTACAGCAAGTTATAAACCCTAGAAAACATGCATTTCCATTTACTAGTTAGATCCCAAAACTACAAGATCCATTGACATCTTATTTTCTAATCCACATATGAATTTTCTTCAATTTTTCCACAAGCAATTCGTATCAACTTTACATGTGTACACTATTCAATATCATTAACAATTATCTTAGGAACTTTTTAGTCTTGAAACACATCCATATCTCTAACACGTTTGAATATTATCAATCTCAATTTCTTAAGAAATTCTATCCAAAAATTTTACTTATAAAAAGTATTTATGATTTGACCTTTGACTAGTAAGCTTAGTATAATGACCTCCATATGATTTCTTATTATCAGATTTTACATTTTTTTCATACTTAAACAATGTTGAAACTCAATTGAAAACTCAAAACATCCCCATCTGATGGGACTCTATCGAGTGAGACTCCATCCAATGGATATTTCTACGATGGGAGTCAGTCTGATGGACCTTCATCCGATGGAGCTCACTTTGATATGACTCATTATGATAGATCTTTCTCTAGTAGAACTATATCCGACGGAAGTTACATAGATATTCTAAACTCAAACCTAAAACCGAACTATGGTTGGGATCTAAATTCCTATCCCAAAAATATCAAGGTTTCATCGCTATGAAAATATGAACAATTTCACAGTATAAATATACCAAACCCTCTATTTATAAGAGTCACAAAATAATAAAGGCGGGGAAACCAATACATCTTTCCACATAATCGAATTTTCATATCTTCGAATATTAAATTCATCTAAGCTTTAAATTTTTCTATTTTAATTCTTATCAACACTTATAGGGACTTTTCAAATAATCTTGAATATTCTCAGAACATAATTTTTTATTATTCTCAATCCATTCTCACGTGTGATGATGGGAGTATGATATTTCTTCTTTTAGTGACTCTGATTTTCATTTCTACCTCAAATTTAGTCCAATTAAATTTCATCTAAAAAATGTTTCCAATGGAATATTTTCAACTGATTGGATTATCAGTCTCAATCTCTAATATAATGGATTAGTGTCATGATTTTACTGATAAAACATGTCTTAGTTGAAAAAAAATTCCACTAATTTTTCTATTGACCCACTAAAGAATAAAAATATAAAATAATTGCTTGTTTTTATGCTTCAGGTAAATTGAAAATGAATAACTATAATATTGTAACTTATTTATACTTCAGTCTTATATAACCATTCATTAGTAACTCAAATATTTCCAGAATCTTCCTTTTTTGAGAGGATATGTTCACTCATATTCATTAAGTCACTCAAATTACAATGTGAATATCCCTACTTTTTCATTTATCATCCTCTGTCTGATGACACAATGATATAACCTATACAATGTACCAGTGTTTAAAAGTTTATTCAAACTATACCTTGAATTTTTTTAGTCTTTAGTTTTAGAATTTTTTTATTTCTCAAAGAAACTATGTCTAATGGATCAGTTTTAAATACCTCTATTTGATAAAAAACTAATTTTATTTATTCGTGTCAGACCCCATATGACGGTATGTTTTCTTCTTCTTGTCTGATGGATCCACATCTACTTCACACCTATTGATCTGTCTCTAAATCTCATCCCATTTATTAGTCAATCCAATGGATCATCATTTACCTGACACTAATGGATTAGTATCTGATGAACATCCCATTTTTAATTTCATTTTTTGGATTTTCCCAATTAATACATTAAAATTCATTTGAATTCATCATATTCCAATTTACATATTTCCAATTATTTTTATATCTAGTTATCCTTCTTCGGATGATCTGTATCTGAAACACTTATTTGTTTTGTACTTTGGAATATTTTACTTTGATTTCATTATATAAACTCTAGATTTTATCATGAAACTTATTTCTGATGTATTAACATTGAATAACCAGTAATGCCTTACCAAATTTGATGTTTAATGTTATTTATTCTACTTTCACACTTTTCCAGTCTCAAAAACTTTCAATCTTTCTCAATTTCATTTCCAACATCTTAAGACTTTAATTTAAAATCTCAATATTATGGAATGGAGATGATAGGTAATACCGATGGACTATGTCTGATGGATTGGATCATCTAATCATCAATTTTAGAATACTTTTGGATTTCATCAAATTCTAAGTATACCAATTGTTTACTTATCACATCAAAAACACTCATGTATTAGTCCTATTGTCAAAAAGATAACAAAAATGATACTTGGGGCTAACATGATCATACTTGGTTGCCTATATAAAAGTCTTCCATATGATGGTAGTAGATATAGATGGTGATCCTTGGTAAACCTCCCTATACTAAAAATTTCATTACATCTTCATCTTTTTTCACTAGTGGTACTAGCATACCCAGGAGAGAAGATAGATTATATCCAAACATGAGATGATTCAATGTATCCCATGGATAACAAGAGAGGTGTAATGATTTTTTTCACATTTTTGATCATTATCAAACTAATCATATAGAGATATAAAGGTATTCAGTGGTTTTTTAGTGTAAGGTACACACATTTACAACAATTATTCATATAGGTTTGATTGTATGTTTCATTTATCATTCATTAGATATCATTATAATTGATTTTAAATTACTTTCACTTGTTATGAAAAATATTATTATACTCTAAAAAAACTATACAGTGTTATCAATGGAATGGTTAAAGAGTTAAATAATTCATAGGAACTATCAAACATGAACGAAGATGAAGTTTGGATCTTCTCCTAGGTGATCCATTGTTGTGAAAAGATTTTCGTGCACAAATATTTAGGGAAATAGAGTCCTTTCATATGTTCATATGGATTTCCCATTGGATATGATTATATGATGATAAGATATTAAACCACCATATAATGGAATCCAATGTAAAACATGATTTTGATTTATAAATATTGCATGGAAATGAAGAAGAAATTCAAAACAGATAATTGTACCACTATTTTTAAAAAAATATGAAAAGGGTTTACCCATACATATTAGGGTAAATAAAGGTAAAGAGCCTTAGAAATACATATCTGGGATGCGTAAAGGTATCCAAGGGCTTCCCACATGAAACTGGGGTGTGTAAGGGTAACCAAGGTATTTCTCTTATAGAACAAAGAACACTCAAGGCTTACTTTCATGTGAAGGATCCATGTTAAGGTAGTTAGTATTTTAACCCTTATGCACATGAATTTCGTAAAAGTGTTAAGTAATGGTATGATATTTATTACCTATATGTGTAAATATATTTTATGGTTTTAAAATCTAGTATAAAGGTAAATAGTTTTTGTGTAAAGCTTTTGTAACTTTTAAAATGGTTACGTAAAGGTAACCGACCTATAACACATAAGCGAGATGCTATATAAACATAGCGAAGGTTCTCCTATGGATAAACAAAGGTCATACCCTTACAAGAGTTGGAAAAATAAATGTAAAACCCTTACATAGTTTTTTCTAAATTCCACATAAAGGTATATCAATACCTACCCTTACATGATGTGTTCATGTAATGGTAATCCCCTCAGTACCCCTTACACAACAGGTTTTATTTGAGCTATGTAAAGGTAAGTAGTGACTCAATATTACACATGAAATTCCATTTGAGCTCACATAAGGATATTATACTTCTAAAAAATTTATCTATAAAGGTTCAGGATAGTTACCCTTATATAGAGTGTCTTCATAAGGGTAAGGAGAGGATACCCTTACATAGTAATGGTTTCTTACGTAAGGTTAAATATAAAATATTTAATGTTTTTTAATTCATTAATGGTTTTAAATGATTAAAAATGTTTATAAATCATTATAAAAGGCATTTTAGGAATAAATAAATTTATAATGGTTTTATAAATTAACTAATTAATAATAAATGTTTTATAATTAATTAAATAAATGCTTATTAATTTTTCCCAATTATTATTTGTTAATATTCAAAATAAATTTTATCCAAAAAATATATTGAAAATTTTATTATCTATAATTAAAAGTGATTGTTTTGAAATAATATGTGATCATTTACAAAGGGTTATAAAGGATGAAATAAAGAAACAATATAAAATGATTATATTTAAATTGTAAATTCTCAATATTTAAATATTTTAAAATATTCAAAATAGAAGGGGGACTTATTTGGATATTATTTAAAACAAATAAGTTTTTTTGATGATTGATATAATCAAATTTTAAATAATGAATATGTATATGATGTTTATATTATGTAAAATAATTAATTAATAAAAATTAAATTATAAATTGTTTATAATTCATATAATATCATATATTTAAAATCTAAATTTCATATATTGATAAAAATGAAGTTGTTAAATTGTAATAAATATAATTTTTTTATAATAATAATTTTTGAATTTTCATATTTTGTAAATATGAAAATTTTAAAATGTTTATAATTACAATTTATTTATGAATTCTTCAGAAAATTTTTAATCTTGTTTAAATATTTGAATAGTTAATATATTAAAATGGCTATCCCTTTCTATATTAATTTTTAGTAACTTTTTAAACAAATTGAAATATTTTTTATTCTTTATTTCAGTTTTTAAATTACTTCTAGGATAGAGCCTTTCATTACATGCTGGGAATATATTTTTAATGAATTTAATTTTTTATTTTCCTTGTCCTCAGTTTTTATTCAAAGTTATTATTTTTAATTTATTTGTTGAATATATTTTGTGAATATTATGTGATAGAGTTATTATGACTTATATTATCTCTTGAGTAAATAATCTCTGGGTAGAGCGAGTTTGGTTGGAAAACCTACACACATGGAAGATTGTGCTTTATATAGGTTGGTGAATGGGGTTGGCTATCAGTCACTCCAAGAATAGTCATTTAGATATTTTAAATATCATATAATTAGAATACTTTATATAAAGTGGTCATGTATCTTATTCATATAATGTATTCATATATGTATAATATAATTGAATTTAAATTTTAGGTGTGTAACTCCAAATTATGGGTTGTGTAAAGAGTTGAAGATCAATGTGGTTTGAACATATTGATTTGGTGGAGGGAATAGTTTTTAAAACCCAATTACTATATAAATTCAAACATAAAAGGTAATAAAATGAGACAATATTGTGATATTAAAATCCCCTTCAAATAATAAGTGTAATATTTCTTCCAAATTTGTAGTTTTCATGACCTGAATCATCCAACTGGGAAATTTCATGGAAAATTTGGGTTCCCCTAGATTATATTGTGTAAGGAAATAAAGTTATAAGTGGCTAGGGATTTTCATGTAAGATAGTTTTTTTCCAAATGTTGGTCCCCTAGACTGTACTTGGTAAGAAATTTATTGGTGTATTATTTGGGTAAATATTAGATAGGGAGTACTAACTGCTAGTATAACATAAGAATAATGTTGAGTTTATCCATATGATGGATTAGACAATGGGTTGTATGCTCAGCTACCCAAGAATAATATATGACATTATTGGGATGATTACCCACATAAACAATTAAGTAATGAGATAAAAGATCTATAAGACTCATTATTTAATGAAATGTATTTCCTAGACCACTAATGGACATGATGAATTTAAAAATGGTTCACCATTTTCGTGGGGTTGAATTTAATAAAAGTATTTTTTGAACTATTATAATACATGATACTAATTTGATAAATTCTTTTATTATAGTTAATATTATCACCATCATAAAGATATACTTTGGGATTATTCCTTTATAATGAGAATATTATTTTATGTTACTTCTAATAACGACAACTTAATAAGATTATTAGGTAAGATAAGTGATATAAAAAACATTCTTATGGTAAATTTTATATGTCAGAACAATTATTTCCTTAGTAATAAAGTGTTGAAATTGTTTATCAAGTGAATATATATGTTTATGGAAGCACATGATTATTCATTCAAGGTTTTAAAATAATTAAATAATAATTTTTTTTTATTATTATAGAATTTATCATATTTCTATCCATGTAAATAATATGAAAATATGATTCATTTCAAGTAATGTTTACTTGATATGATCAAAGAGCTGAGAATGGATAAACTTAGTATATGATGTCTAGATTCAGGTGCTATATGGATAGTACAAGTGGGTAAAAGTTCAATCCAAAACATGAAAAGTTAGTTTAAAATTTTAGAAATGACTCTTTAAGAAGCTAATCAAGGTCATTGAAACCTAGGGTAGTTAGAAATATTGAATAATAATTCAATTTTATGGGATTATTTTGAATACCTAATGTTGTTTTTGAATCTACATGGGTTTTATATATCAGGTATCAATTTTATATAAATTAGTTATTTAATTTTGAAAGCTATATGATACTGAATATATATTTTTAAAATGTTTTAAATATAAATGAATTCAAAATAAAAGGAAGAACTACTTGAATGTGTAGATTACATTCATGAAGTAATGAGTTTCTACATATAAATGTAAGTGATTTTATCAAGGTCAAATTAATCAAATTAAAATATATGTATCTTCATCTCATTTATATTATGTGATAAAAGAATATGTTTGATAATAAAAAGTTTTTATGATTAAGTGTACACACATTGATTATGATTCGTCAATTTCTATTATAGGTTTTGGTATGAATATATTGATAAAATATTTTTATATAGAATAAAATGTTTATATAAATATTTTACAAAATATGTGGGATTGTGTTCCAACAACCCATCAGTGGTATATTTTAATAATCTTATTTTCAATATATAATGTTTTAGAGATATAAAATACTAAATATGATATAAAATCAGTTGTTTATTTGTTAAATATTCCTACTAAAAGAAACTAAATATTATTTCTTAATAAAAAATGGGTTGTGTATCTTAACAATATATTTTGAAAAGAAAACAATTCTGAAGAGGCTAGTTAGGGTATGTTTGAACATGGAGATGCTAAAAATTGACAAGTAAAGGAAAAAAATATTCCTTAGTAGAATTGATTTCAACTAAATATCTTTAAATAGATTAGGATGCGTGATGATAAATAAATATAAAGATTTACATTTAGTTACCATGAAAAATAAAAGAAAATATTTATTAAAGGATTATACCAGTCAAAATCAAAAATTTAATTACACATGATATCATAAAAGAGCATAGGATGAAGTGTTAATGTCAAATGTAAGAGTTAAATTTATTTACTATATTAAATTGATTTTATGTTTATCCTAAAAGAGTTTAAGAGGATAGAAAAACAATAATGTAATTAGTTATATTATTTCAAGAAATAGGATTGATGGAATAAGGTGTCACAGATGATTATGATAAACATAGAATGAGTTCTAAGTGTACCAAAAAATGAAAGATTATAAATTTTGATGTTTTAAAGGTAAAAAGTTTGAATATATTAAAAGTTAGGAATATGATTTCTAAATATAACCACTATTCAAAATGGTATACTTGATTGATGTTTCTCAGTAAATATTTTAGTGGGAGTTTTTTATTATATGGTAAAATAGATATGTGACATGGATTACATATGATTTAATATGTTAAAAAATCTAGAAATTATATAAAACAAAATGTTGGTATGGTATTTTATCCTATTTTACATGCTAAAACGAAGTTTATTTTATATTTTCTAAATATTATTAAAGTGTTTAATATATTAGAATGTATCAAATTGAAAGGAAACCTCCATTTTATAATTATTTCATGTTGTCTATGTAAATGTGTTTATAAATATACACTCATAAAGTCAATGATAATTAACCTTTCAAAGTATGACTTTGAGTTCATCCACAACTAATTCATGTCGGGGATGATTATAAGATAAAATGAAATATTAAGGCCAAAATGATCAGTATTCTTTTATAGAGATATATAATATATTAATGAGGCACAAACAAAAATAATACCATTTTCTTTGTACACCGGAAGACCTAATATTTATACTATATGAAATTTTAAAGAGATATGTATTTGGTAAACTAGGGGTACATGGATCATATTTGAGTCCCAAATACATGTGGTTGGTGAAATACCTAGATAGAGAACATTCATATATTGATAACCAACTTACACGAATATACATATTGAATTTTATTACATGGGTTGGGGATTTGGGTATATTTCTTATCATATTGTCATTGAAGCATAACCATGATGGGATTTTTCTTCTCGTATGAGGAGTATGACATTCGATCCTTCGATTGAGAAAGATTATGGGATTGTGTGGCCACAAAAAGTTATTGTATATATATAAATATATATATGGATAAGGGAAAAGTGATGTTCTTATCTATATGGATGAATGATATGTGATGTATTCATCAATCATATAATTCTACACTATATGAATCGAGAGTATATGAGTTGACTATTTGAGATTGACTTGTTTTATGTCCCCTAACAACTTGACATCATGGAAAAAGGGAAAATATGAGAATTAAAATTTTCATATGACATAGACTTGTGGACATAGGTATAGAGATACATGTGTTAGATAGAGATAACACAATATACCTTTATAGCTTGAGTAGCACTCAATATTTTATACGAGACTCTCTTTGAATACACTTATTGATCTGTAGAATCATATGTTTTTATCAATATTGTAAATCCCAGTTGGTTAAAACATTATTATGACTTAATGGGGATAGATTTTGACTTATATATCTACTCTAAAAAGTGTTTTATATTTAATTAAAAAGTATTTTGTATGGGTTTTGGGAAGATATTTCATATGATGTAATTAAAGGTGAAGTTAATGATAGATTTCCTAAGTTGTTTTTGAAGAAACCCAAATGTAGTTTTGGACAATGTTTCACATGTTATTGTGTATGATATATTTTATCCTTAAATGGCATAATGTTTATTTTTATTTAGTGAAATTTCGATATTCAAAGTTATTTTTTCTTAATACATGGATATACATATGATATATTTTTATATATATTTCATGAAAACTATGATCTGCATGAATGGTATAACATTACATGAACCTTAAATGATAAAAATTTAACATTAATTATTACACCTTATTATCCATAATTTATTATACTATTTCATGATATGAAAATTTGGGGGGGGGGAGGGTGAAATATTCATATGATGAATATATACAATCTGAAACATTTATTCATATATAATAACACATGAATAAATGGATTTGAAATTAAGGATTGTCATTTATTTCTTATATAATCAAATTCCATGTGATAATAGTAGATATAGATGAATATCCTTAGAACCAACCCCCCTATACCTCAAATCTCTCTTAATAATACAACTTTTCACTAGAGGTAATATAATACTAAGTAGAGAATATGGATTCTATCCAAACATCGAGTAATTCAACACAGCCCATGTAAACTATGGAGGAGGGATGATTTTTGTCGCATCCTAGGTATTTATAGAATAATAAATTATCATATCTATTAATATTTATGAATAAGATATTAATTTTATGTTAAATAGGATTCTTTTTCCGATAGCTTACATTAAATATAGCAATGAGTTTCTTCTTAAATGTTATGTTGCACACAACACTGGGTTATACTAAAAAATAATAAAACAAAAATAATATTATTTTAAATTTTAGTTAATTCCTAGAAATTTTATTGGAGAGAATAAACAAAATCAACTATATTATAATTTTATATATTGTTAATTTTTTTACATTTATCCATTTAATTTTAGAGTCTTAGAATAATAATTAATTCAATTTCAAGCCTAAAATACTCTAATACATATTAAAGGTTGATTTCTGCCTTTTGATGGAGAAATGTTCTTAAAAATTGTTTTCTTTCACTTTTATATATTCTATTTTATAAAATAAACTTCTTATTTAGAAGAGGTACATCAAAATTTACTTTGGTTGAAATTTTGGTTTTTTTTGATAAAATATATATTTTTATGAATTGTGAAAAATACTGCATTTTAATTCAAAACTACAATTTATCTAATTTAATTATATATTTAGATTGTAATTTTAATTGGTTTTACAGATTAGTTTGATTTTTTTAATAATTTTATACAATTATGGTCATTGGATACAATTTCATAATTAAATTGGGCATAAAAACATGTGAATATTTTGATAGATTTTACTTCTTAAAACCCACTTTTTAGTTTTGGAAATGATAATTAATTTTAAATTAATTAATAAAAATTATATTTTTCAAATTTTGAAATATAGATTCAGTATTTGGAATCATAAGGTCCAAATTATGTAAATAGGTATCATTAAGTTTTGGACATTATGAATATTAACTTTGGTAATTTTTATTTACCACATTTAAAGGTAAATCAGATAAATTATGGTAATAAACCATATGATAAGGATAATAAAATTAACCTAATACCTTCCAAAATCATATTGGCTAAATAAAAGTAAACCCATATAACCTAAGGGTTATAATTGATTCATTTAATGGACTTTGTTCCATGAAAGTAATGTAATTATTATTTAAAAAAAAGAAAGTGAAAACATGCCACTCGATTTACTCTTATAAGCATAATAATTTTAGTGTAGAGATAATATTGATGAAACATTTAACATAAATAGTATCAAAAAATCTAATTAAATTATATACAAAATTGGAATTTATTTTCAATTTTTAGTGATTAAATAATTAGCTTAAATATTGACACAACGGTGATATAATATTTATTTTATTAAGAGAAATATCAAATAAGTGATATTAAAAATATTAAATATAATAATATGATATAATTTTTGTAATCCACGAATTTTAAGGATGACTATAACAAATTATTATAGAGTTAATTTATTTTTTCTATGTAATAATGTGATGAATTTTAGAAAGGTCAAGTATGAATAGTGTGAAAATATACATAATTCACAACATAAAATATAAAATAGGTTATTAAATGTTCAAAAATTACTTAAAATGTAATATTCATAAAAATGGTTATGATAAGTCCAAATATGTTATAAATGTGACTTTTTTGGGTTGTTTGACATGTTATGGTAATTAAATTAACCCACAAAGTGTAAATAATAAAATATAATGGTAAGATTAAAAAGGGTAAAATAAAGGTTAAACCAAAACATAAAGGGTAAAAAAATATTTCAAACTTGTATAATTTAAATTTTATGATGGTTATATGACCCAAAATAATCTTATCTCTGAAATAAATTAGTTTGGGACCATTATATAATGAAAATCAAATTATAATAAAATAAACTATTAAGACATTCCTAAAGTGCCCACCCTCCCTCTTATGAAAGGCCACCAAATATAAAAATTTTTTTGCATCTATCAAGTCCCTTGGATCATCCTAATTATGAAGAAATAATATTCCAACATCCCAGAATTACTCTTAAATGCCTTATCTTTGGAATAACACTATTCAATAAATCCTTTTGGCTCAAATCAAAGGAAGTTACCCGATTTAGATGTAACATCTTCTCTCAACTTCCTTTCCTTTATTTTCCTTCTCCACAACTTATGATCTTTTTATTATATTATTACATAGATAAAATAGTATACTCAATATACCATAATTTTTTATGAGAAATATTTGAAGTATACTTACACACACCACCATCTAATGGATACGAACATGCTGTTTCTGTATGTGGTGAACTACTGCCTCACCAAATAATGATTGTTCAATTTTCTCTTACCACCTCTCATTATGGAAATTATGATGAAACTGTATTTATATATTATATATATTATATTCATAATTTTCTATGATTCGAAATTTATATTTGTAACATACCTTTATGCTTTCCATAATGTGTAAATACGATGGTTTCATTTGAGGAAATGTGTACTATCGCCCCCTCAAAGTGTTATAACGTGTTAATGCCATACATGGAATGTATAAAATATGGAGTTAATAAGAAAATTTAACATATCTAACATAGATATTATGATATAATTATAACATACCCATGTGTCATTTATTTTTTTTTCCTTTAATATGAAAAAGAAATGAAAGTAGCGTTAATGTATACGTACAACCGACCATCTCTATGAACAGTGCATTTCATTTCATATATCCAAATTTTATTGAATATTTTAAATACATATATAATGGATATATATGATATTTAAATCATGAATATCTTTATCAAGATGATGGAATTTTGACTACATAGACAGTTTACATCAAAACATGCTCATTTTCAACTCAGGTACCTAATATCGACAAAACGACTAATATTAACTAAAAAAATTAGGTAATTTTTAGAACTCAATAATAAGTGATATAAAAGGAATAATAAACATTAAAATGGTTATCAATCAATTCAAAGTTAACTTATGTTTATTATTCAAGAAAAATAACGAACATACGTGATGATTTGGATTCATCTTAAGGGACTTTATCTCAATCTTCTTTCATTGAGGAATATCTTGATAATATAAACCTCCTTATTTTAATAATATGTATAATCAACCCTTTCTATTTTAATTTCATTAAATGTAATTTTTATTCTATTAAACATTTTACTAACTGAAAAAAATTAATTTTCTTAATATATGTGGTAACACTGACTCCTTTGCCGCTATAACTGTTATTTGATATTTGGATTCCTATATAAGATTTAATGTTATTAAAAGGAAACAAAATAACTTATTCCATTTTTTGGTATTTGGTATTGAAAATGGTTTTTAAAGTCTATTTAATATTACGATATACTGAAATTATCTCCTTTGATTGCAAATGTAATTTTACCAGTGAAATGTTGATAATTAATATCTTTTATGTATTATGATTATATAATCTTACTTAGACATTTTATGGGTGGTTATTTGATAAACCAAATATGGATGGTTACATGATAAACCAAATTAAATTTGATTCCATGACAAACCATGGATGGGTGGTTACATTACAACCTGCAATGCATTGACTATTGAAATCGACCATATAGCTATTCCATTTACTGATATGTGTGGAAGTTGATCGTATGGTTATTCCATTTAATTATATTTAAATAAAAAGTTAACATTAATGTTATTTTTTGATTTCTAATGGTATATGAAAATATTTTTCTTATAAAAGGGCAAGAAATGAGCTTATAAATAGTGAAGTATATTTACTTCAACTTAAAGGTGAAAAGTATTACTTTTTGATAAAGTATTTATGGTTTTCATGTTTTCCCAAGACTAATAGTTTTACATATTAGTGTATTCTTTACTATGAATTTTATTCTCATCCTAATTTTTGAAATATTTTTCATAGTAATAAAAGAATTATAGATTCAATTATGAGAATAAGGAAAATTTATGCTGTTGAATCATGAAACTATGTAATGTTTCTTTTTAAAGAGTTTTTGTTTTATGAAAAAAATTTCTAGTGATTAGAAGTTTATAATTGTAATATTTTTGTTTTTATATATAAATTATGTCCTAATTATTTAAATATATAAACCATAAAATATCCTCAAAGTGAGTTAAAGCCAAATTGTTGACTTATCTCAGGATTATGTAATGTTTAAAGCTAGGGCCGTATAGTTGAAATCAGAGGTCGGTTTAGATAACATTAAGATTTATTATATTTTTAATAGAATATCCATAAAATATTTTTACTTTATGGTCAAATTGAAATGATATATCATTTTAAGATTACCACATTGCTTCATTTAAGAAATTGTTGTTCATAATGGTTTTCCACAGAGGAAACATGATAGCTATGTTGGGAGGGAATAAAAAGAGAAATAACCTTCCAAATAAACATCATGAGATGGTTGGAATCATAACTGAATAGTTTGTCATTGGGATGGCTCAGTTTACTTAGGAGATAAATGGTGGTGGTATCAATGGTTGAGATCCACCAGACTAACCCTAGTGGAATATGTCGATTGAGAGCATTTAATGAGGAAACATCCCCCATTATTCAGAGGATCATCTAACCATATGAATGAGGAAGGGTTGATTAAAGCACTAGAAAAAAGAATTGATGTAATGGGGTATTTATAAAATAAAAATATTAGTCTTTTGGTTTATCATTTTGAAGGTGAAGTCTATCAATGGTGTTCAATGATTAAAAATATCATAGGATGTGAAGTGATTTATGCCATGGAATGGGATGAATTTTATAATATATTCCTTGAAAAATATTTTCCTAAGAATGTTTGACATAGGATGGAAAAGAAATTCTTGGAATTGAGACAAAATGTAGAAGATGTTGTGGATGAATATGAATAAAATATCACCCATTTTTCAAGGTACGTCCCATATTTTATCTTGGATATTGATAGTAAAAAAATCAGTTTTACTCTCGATTAAAGCTAAAATATAGAAGGGTGTTAGCTTATCGTTAGTTCAAAAGCTATGAAAAACTTGTTTAATGTGATGAAAATGTAGAAATTGACTAATCTAATGATCATCTATTCCATGATATGAATAAAAAGAACTGATCTATTTGGTAGGTAATGGGAATGAATTTTTCAAAGAGGTCTGGAGGTTAGAAAACTAAATTTCCATCTTGTGAGAAGTTTTGTAAAAAGTATCTATGAGAATGCCTCTCAAAGCCGTCGAAGTGCTTAAAATGTGGTAAAACAGGTCATATAGCTCATAACTACAAGGAATATGACTAGGAATGCAATGAAATTCTAGTGGTAAGATTTTTTAGTTGCAATGAGTTGAAAAATTAGGCCAATGTGTTTCCAATGTTGATTACCCAAGGTGGAAAATGTCAAGATAGAAAGTATAAGGGAATGAAAAAAATCATTTTCTTCCAATACGGTTAATGTGGGACTATAAAGTGAAATGGGGACAGGTTTGTTACAAGTTTTTTCCAATTATTCCATTACTCTATTTTACTCTGGATCATCACATTCCTTTATTTCTGGGATCTTTGCAAGTAAATTCGAAATAGAGCCTCATGAAGGGGATATAGAACTTTTGGTAAAAACTCATGTTGGAAGTATTAAAGTAACCAATATTTATTGGAATATTCCTATTTTCATTAGTGGGATAGTCTTTCCGACAAATCTTGTTTAACATCCCTTAGTGGAATTTGATATCATTTTAGGTATGGATTGGATTTCGGTTTGTCATGTTGAAATAGATTTCAAAGATAAGAACATTTATTCAATTATTTCACACTTTTGATAACACACCTAGAAGATGAAAGATTTATTAAAGATAGGAGTGAATGTTATCTAGCTCATTTTTTTTTGAAAAGAATGAGATAGTTTTGATTAATGACATTCTAGTAGTGAATGAATTCACATATTTTGTTTCTTCATGAATTTCTTAGTATTGTTCCTAATAATGAGGTTGATATTACTATTGATTTAGTGCCTAATGGAATGCCTATTGATAAACCATCCATATCAATTGGATTAAGTAGAACTGGTGGAATTGGATAAACAGTTGCAATAATTACATGATAATGGTTTAATTTGACCTAGAACTTAACCATGGGGTGTTTCAGTTTTATTTTTGAAGAAGAAAGATTGTTATTTAAGACTTTTTATTGATTACCGAGACATTAATGAAATCAAAATTAAGAAAAAAGATTTGTTTTCCCATATTGATAATTTATTTGATCATCTCTAGGGAGCTCAATGTTTTTCAATGATTTATTTGAGGTCTGGGTACCATCAGCTGAAGGTAAAAGAGGATGAAATTCCAAAGAAAAAAATTCCAAACAAGATATGGGTTTTATGTGTTTTTAGTTATTCCCTTTAGGATATCTATTGCACATGATATATTTATAAATCTCATGAATGGAGTCTTTCATTAGTTTTTGGATCAGTTTTTTATTGTCTTTATAGATGACATATCGGTATATTCTAAAATCATGTAGGAACATGAAAGTAGCTTAAAGACTCTTTTGTAAACCTTAAAAGAAAACAAAATATATGAAAATTTTAGAAAGAGTGAATTTTGGTTGTGTCAAATTTCAGTCTTTGGTAATATTTTTTATAAATATGGAATAATTGTTGTCCCTTCTAAAATAATAGTTGTTTAGGAGTGGCTCAGACTAACCAATATCAGAGAGAATCATAGTTTCCTTGGATTAAAAGGTTATTACAAAAGTTTTGATGAAATGGTTTCCCAGTTATCTATCCCACTAACTAATATAACACAAATGGGAGTTAAGTTCATTTGGAAAAATGAATGTAATGTTTTTTTTCATGTATTAAAAATAATATTGGTTAATGCTCCAGTTTTTCCCCTACCTTCCAAGAATGGAGAATTTCTTATCTACATTGATGAATCATTGAAAGGACTTGGTTCTGTCCTAATAAATATTGATCAGGTAATTTCTTTTTCTTCACATCAGTTGAAACCTCATGAGTTAAATTACCCTACACATTATTTGGAATTTGCAGCTGTTGTTTTTTGCATTAAAAATATGGAGGCATCATTTGTATGGTGTAGTGTGTGAAATATATACTTTTCACAAAAAGTTTAAGTATATATTCAATCATAAATAATTAAAAATGATACATAGGAGATTTATATAATTATTCAAGGATAGTGACTGCAAAATTCATTACCATCTAGGAAAGGAAAATAAAGTAAATGATGCTTTGAGTTGAAAAAGATATTCTACATTAACCATACTATGTTTGGAATGAGATCCTTTGGTTTTTTATTTGATGAATTTTGGATTGGAAGTTGTTGGTTCAAGGAATTACACTGTTTTGTTTTAGGTGGTAATGAAATCATCTCAATTATATAGAATTAATAAAGCACAAAAAGAAGATAGTTAGTTGTAGATAATAGTTGAATTGGTTCAGAAGGGTAAGTTACTTGAATTTAACATCGATAAATATTGTGTTTTGAGTCTTGTAAAGAGATTATGTGTGGCTTGTGGTTCACAGTTAAAGAAATAGATGTTATGTGAAGGTCATAGTTTTATATTCTCAGTGCACCCTATTTTTACTAGGATGTATAGATATTTTCAGGAGTATTTCTGGTGGGGTGGACTGAAAAGAGATATGGATGACTTTACTGTGAAGTATTTGACTTGTCAATGGGGTAATGTAGAATAATAGTTACATAAAGGGATTCTTCATCCTTTTCCAATTCCAGAGTGGAAATGAGAAAAATATATGCATGGATATCATAGTGGGATTAATAAAAACATATCAAGGTAACAATGCAATATGTGTTATTGTTGATCGACTGAATAATTCTACTCCATTTATTCATATTCATGACACTCTATCTCTAGATCAACTTGATCAGTTGTATATTAAATAGATAGTCTAATTAAATTGAGTTCCACTCTCTGTTGTTTTTTATTGTGATCTCAATTTCACTTCTATCTTTTGTAAAGGCCTTTAGAAGTCATTGGAAACTGAATTAAATTTTAGTATAGATTTTCATCTTCAATCATATGGGAAGCCAAAACGAACAATTTAGACCTTGGAGGATAAAATATGTGCTTGTTCAATGGATTACCCAGGATGTTTTGATCGACATCTTTCTTTGGTTGAGTTTTTTTATAATAAGAGTTTTAATTCTAGAATATAGAAAAAACCATCTGAGGCATTATATAGAAAAGGTGTCAAACTCCAACTTTTTGGGATGAAGTAGGTGAAAGGAAGATGATGGGGCCAGAATTAGTAGAAGAGTTGGAAGAAAAAGTTTAGTTGATTCATAACCACATGAGGATTGCTCGAAGTAGGAAGAAATGTTCTGCAGATAATTAAAGTTAGGATATTTCATTCGAGGTAAGTGATCATGACTTTCTCAATGTTTCTCTATGGAAAAGTGTGATGCATTTTGGTAAGAAGTCAAAGGCGAGTCTAATGTTCATCGAACCCTATGAAATCAAGGAGAAAGATAGATCAATTTCCTATAGGGTGGATTTACCTCTATGTTTATCCAAGGTACAAAATGTTTTTCAGGTTTCAATGTTGAGAATGTACATTCTGGATCCATATCATGTTTTGAGTCAAGAGGTACTTCAGTTGGAAGAGAATCTTTCTTATGAGTAATAAATAATAAAAATTCGACACCATAGAGAGAAGGTGTTTCGGAATAAGGTGATTAATCAGGTAATGGTTTTGTGAAAAAACTATATGTATTATAATGATATGTGGGAATTTGAAAATTATTTGAGTGATAAAACCCCCACTTATTTGATAATTAAATAAAATTACACGCATGTAATTTCTACAAGGGGGAATGGTGCATCATATGAGGTATTTGTAGAATAATACCTTTTCATATCTATTTAAATTTATAAATAAGATATTAATTTTACGTCAATGGTGACACTTTTTCCAATAATGTAAATGAAACACAATAACATATTTCTTCGAAATATTACATTTCACGCAAAACTAAGTCATACCGAAAAATAATAGAACAATAATATGATTGTTTTAAATGGTAGTTAACGCATAAACAATTTATTATAGGTAATGAACAAAATTAACTATATTATGATTTTACATATTGTTAAATGTTTTACATTAATCAAATGAATTTTAGAGGCTTATAATGTGAATGAGTCCAATTTTAAGCATAAAATAATCTAATAATATTAAAAGGTCATTTTACTACATTTTGATGGAGAAAATTCCATAAATATAGTTTTTGTCACTTTTATGTATTAAATTTAATAAAATAAACTTCTTATTTAGAGTCAATAAATCAAAAATTACTTCAGTTTAATTTTTGGTATTTTTTTGATAAAATCCATATATTTATGAATAGTGAAAAATACTACATTTTTATATAATTTATTTATAGAGTTATATTATCCTATTATTTTTTTTAAAGTTTAATTGGATTATGTTGTTATAATTTAATCCAATAATGGTGATTGGAAGTCATTTCATATTTAAATTGGACATGAAGACATGTCAATCTTTTGATTGTTTTTACTTCATAAAAACCTGCTTTCTGGTTTTGACAACATGAATTAATTTTAAATTAATTTCTACAACTACTATGTTTTGAATTTAGAAAAATTGATTCAATATTTTGAATCAGAAATTCCAAATTATGTATATATGTACTTTTTTGGACATTATTAATAGTAACTTTGGTAATTTTTATTTATAATAGTTCAAGGTAAATTAGGTAAATTAGGGTAACAACCAATATGATAAGGATAATAAAATTACCATTAAACATTGAAAAATATTATTGGATGAATAAAATTTAACCCATAAAACGAAAGGGTCTTAAGTGATTCATTTAATGTACATTTTTTCTATGAAAGATATGTAATTGTAATTAAAACAAAAAAAGTGACAACATGTCACTCTCTTATCTCTTATAAGTATAATAATTTTAATGTAGAGATAAAATTGATGAAACATGAAACATAAAAATCATCTAGAAATATAATAAAATTATCTATATAATTGGAATTAATTTTCAATTTTTATATATTAAATAATTACCATAAATATCGACACAATAGTGATATTGTAATAATTTTATTAATAGAAATATCAAATAAATGATATTATAAATATTAAAATAAATATTAAATGACCTAATTTATGTCATCATAAAATTTTAAATATTATCATGACATATTTTTATTGAGTTAATATATTTTTTCTATGTAATCATGTTTTTTAGATTTTTTAAAATTTCATGTATAAATAGTGCCAAAATTGACATAATTCATAACTTAAAAGTTAATAAAGTTTATTAAACTTTTTAAAATTTATAAAAATTTAATATTTACAAAAATAGTCATTATAATTCCATATATGTTATAAATTTAACATTTTTGGGGCTTTTGACATGTTATGGTAATTAAATTATCCCATAAAATGTGAACAATAAAATATCATGTTAAGATTGAAAAGGGTAAAATAATGGTTAATCCCAAATTAAAAGGGTTATAATATATTCAAAACATATATAATTTTAATTGGATAATTGGAATGCAACCCAAAAATCATCTTATCTTTGATATAAATTATTTTTTAGACCATTGGAAACTGAAAATCAATTTATAATAATCTAATTTTTCAAGACTTTCTTAAAGTTCCCCTCTTCCATCTTATAAAAGGCCACCACCTTTACCCACATAATAAAACCTCTAAAACCCATTATATCATCATAAGTTTACTCAAATAATCTCCAAAATTCCATCCCTTACTCTTAGAATCATTACCTTGGGCATAAGAAATTCAGTAAAGCCTTTTGGATCAAATCAAAAGAAGTTACCTGATTTACTGGTAATGACTTCTCTCAAGTTCATTTCCTTTATTTTCCTTATCCACTCTCTATGCTCTTCTTATTCTATGATTACCTAAAAACACCAGTATAATAAATATACTAGGATTTATTTAGATTGATTCAAACTACACATACACACACCTCTACCTAATGGATACGAACATATTGTTTCTGTGTAAGGTGTACTACTGTCTCACAAAATGATGATTGTTCAATTTTTTTCTACCACCTCTACTGGTGTACATTAAGATGGAACATTATTTATATATGATATATATTAGATTTATATTGTCTCTATTCTTCTATAAGTTTTATTTATAACATGCCATTATTCTTTCCATAATGTGTAGATATGATAATTTAATTTGAGGAAGCGCAAACTACTACCCCATCAAAGGGGTATGACTCATTCATTCCATACATGGAATGTATAAAGGATGGATTTAATGAAATTATGTAACATATATAACATAGTTAAAATACATTAATTATAAAATACATATGTATCATTTAGTTTTCATTCATTTAATATGACAACGAAAAGAAAGTAGTGTTCATGCGTACGTACGACCTTCCATCTCCATGAAAAGTGCATTTAATTTATTATCTCCAAATATTATGAAATATTATAAATACATATATACTGAATATATATGATATTTAAATCATTAATACAATTCTGGGGTGATTTAATTTTTACTACATGGACAATTTACATCGAAACTAGTTAATTTTGGACTAAAGTACCTAATATCAACAAAACAACTGATATTAACTTAAATAATTGTGTAATTGTTATAATTTGGTAATAAGTAATATAAAATTAGTAATATTCATGAAAAATGTTCTCAAACAAGTATAAATTATCTTATGTTTATTATTCAAGAACAACAAGGAACAAACATGATGATTTGGTCTCAAGGTAAGGGACTTTGTCTCAATATCCTTTTATTGAGGCATATTTTGATAATATACACATCCTTATATTATATGGCGTATAATCAACCCTTTTAATTTTAATTTCATTCAAATGTAATCTTTTTTCTAGGAATTTTTTTACAAAATGACAAATGGAATGTTTTTGACGTATGCGTTGATAATGACCCATCTGCCGCTATAACCATTATTTGATGTTTGGATTCCTCTATACGACTTAATGTTTTTAAAAGGACAATAAATCCCATATTCCCTTTTTGGGTGTTTTTGTATTGAAAAAGGTTTTTAATGTGGATTTATTATTTCAATATCTTGATATGATCTCTAGTGATTGAAAATGAAATTTTATTTGTGAAATGTTGGTAACTGCAATCTTTTATCTGTTATGATTATATAATGATACTTAGAAATTTTAGGAGTGGTTACTTGATAGAATAATGGTGGGTGGTTACGTGATAAACCAAATGATATGTTGTTCCATGACAAACTATGGATGGGTGGTTATGTTATAAGCTCTAATGCATTGGGTACGAAAGTTCTCCATATGACTATTCCATTTAGTGATATGTGTGAAAGTTGACCATATTATTATTTATTTTATGTATGTTTATGTCCCAAGTTACCTTTATATG
The DNA here is from genome assembly GCA_963277665.1 of Viscum album. Lineage (NCBI taxonomy): Eukaryota > Viridiplantae > Streptophyta > Magnoliopsida > Santalales > Viscaceae > Viscum > Viscum album. The sequence goes on along the minus strand of OY728132.1, from coordinate 1,290,260,253 downwards.
TTATATATTTATTTATATGGGTTTATGTAAATGTTTTGGTTACAAAAAAAATTATTAAATGAGCTTATATTCAGTGAAGTATATTTACTACTATAGGTGAAAAGTATTATTTTTTGATAAAGTATCCATGGATTTCATGTTTTCCCAAGACTAGTAGTATTCCTTTTTTATGTATCCCTTACCAAGCTTTTTATTCTCATCCTATGTTTTGAAATATTTTTCAAATGAAGTAAATAAGAACAGAGTCAAGGATGAGATCATGAAAAAGTTATGATGTTAAAACATGAAATGATACAATGTTTATTTTTAAAGAGTTTTTTTGTGTGTGAAAAAATGGATAGTTAGTAGATGTTTCTTCTTGTAATATTTAAGTTATTATGTATATGTTATGTCATAATTCTTTAATGCTCAAAACTGGAAAAGATCTTCAAAGTTGACTAATTTCAAATTGTTGACTTATATCAAGATTAAGTAATGTTTAAGGCTGGGGCCTTATAATTTTGTTTTCCACTTTTGAGATATTTATCAAACCCATAAGAATGAGATAAAAAAGAAAACAATGGTTTTTTGGTGTTAGGTACAAACATTTACATTAGTTCATCATTTCAGTTTTATCTCATGATTAATTTATCTAGCATGACAGATGATTAGATATTGTTTCTAATCAATTCTAATTATTTTGATAAATGTTATTAGATTCAAAAAATAACCTACAGTATGACTGTTATGAGTTTTATGCTACTTATTATTATTATTTTATGTTTTTAAAACATAAAAACTCTCTTTTCATTTTGTTTGAAAAATAGTTTTTACAACCTCTCTATATTTTTATTATAACATGATTTATAGTGATAATATTAAAAAAAAATCATATGAATGAAATAAAATTATAAAACTATAAATAAACTATAAAAAAGTATAATTCAGTCTCTAGGATACTCTAATTTTTATTTTGACATGATACATTCTTTTGGTATGAAAGATATTATTTATTCTTATTGTGTTATCAGGATTTCATTGAATATTATTTCATAAAATAGAAGATATAGCTCATATTCTTGCTGAAAGTATTTACATGGAAATAAAAAATATATATTATACATTTAATTAGATAAATTGGATGTTTAAATTTGTTTTCTAATTAGTGAAAAAATGATTACAATTATTTTTGAATTCTAGATTTTCTAGAATTTGAAATCTGTTTAATTTCTATGATATCTTTCTCGATACATATAATAATCAGACACCATTTTTTTGAATAGAAATATAATATATTTTTATAAATTTAATTTAAATATATGAAAGTTTAAATATTTTTACATGCCTTAAAATAGTGCTGAATATTTTGAACATATCATCATTTTGTATTTAACTATTTTTTATTTTTTCAATTTTTTTCAATCATACACATTGATTTAGAAGACTAATTGAAGTTACTTTTGATCTATGGAAAACCCCCAAAAATTATAATATTTTAAGTATTATGGACATTTCAATAATTATATTGTTTATATCATCTAGAAAATCTCTAAATATTTTATGTCAAACTTATACATGAAATTAAGCACCATTCACCATCTTCTAGATTTGGTTACTTATTATCCTTCAACCAGCACCTCCATGTTATCTTCTCATATTATTTGTTAGATGAAATTTTTTTAGTATTAATGGTATATAATTTTTTTTAATAAAATAGTAGTTCATAATTTTCTACAATGGTTTATCATTTCGACAATGGTGGTGGTAGTGGACTCCTATTACATGCAGACAATTTTTTTTATTATCGAAAAAAACATTTATTGCCACTATATTTTTTTAAAACCATCAGTTAATAATTTTTAACAATATGTTTTATTTTTTTAAAACGATTACATAATTTTTTTAAATCATTATTTTTTTTGAAAAACCAATTTATTTTTTGAATCAAAAAATTAATTTTTTTTAAATGACAGGTTTCATTGTTTTTATGAATCTCTTTTTTTTCAATGTTTTTGATGTTATCATTAATTTAATTTATTTTTTAAATGTTTTATTAATTATTAAAATTAATATATATTATATATAATTCAATAATATTAATTTGTAAATATTTTAATCAGTTTTAAAATGTAAGAGAAATGTATTCATTATTAATATGAACACTTTCTTTATATTTATGGAATAATTTTGTTTTAATAATTTTGATTTAATTTTATAAAATTTCTATTTTATTAATTAATTTTTAATTTCTTTAAATTGATTCAGACTTATGTTATGATATTTAATATATTATAATTAATTTTTTAATTACATTTTACATTAAGTAAGCTTATATTTAATATTTGGATTTTATAGTCAAAAATTCTTACTATGTTTATGGAATTTTCATACCCTATTAATAGAAAGAATGTTTGTACAATTTAATAGGAAATTAATTTTTTTTGAATTAATATTTATATTCTAAATTCAAAATATTATCAATAAAATTATTATGGACAATAACTTTCTCTCTCCTATATAATTATTATGACAATAAATTCTATCACTTTGATATTTATTTTTATTATTATGTTTTGAATTTTTTTACCCATGGAAGGTGAATTTTACTCTTCACAGTTATCTATTTAAAGGAAGGATGAGCATCTAATCAAACATTATATATAATATATTTGATACTATGATTTTTCTCAAAAATTATGTTATGAACTTATCAAGTGTTGTAAATATTTAAAGTTCTATGTGATCATTGTTTCATCATCAAGAAGATATCTCAAGTTCCAAACTACGTCTTTTTATACTTTTACTACCATAATGAGGCAAGATGATCGTCAACATAGGAAACATTACTTGTTGTTTACTCTTTTATGTTATACATAATCTAGTTTTTTATGTATATAAAACTTTTTCCAATATTTCTGATACAGCCTATTTTTTATTTTATGATTTTACATAAAAAATCATTTCTTATTATCTTCTCTGGGTAGTGACTCACAGATTCTAATGCTATGATTTTTTGTTTTATTAATCTCAAATTCTAATGTCAAGACCATTTAGACTATGGATTTCATACTCGATGGTTAGTGTTGGAATTGGGTTTTGAATCCCCATATAAAAATCTCTGTGCCATGTTTATCCCTCCACTTTATAGAAAAGGATTTTCTAATCAGGTTATGAACCCACTCTAAAAAACCAACTTAGTGATCAATGTATCTTTCACTGAATAGAATGGAATAAGATTAGAGTATTCCCACTTTGGATTGAAATACTATAAAAAATTTGATGTCTTTTTTATTTTATTCCACTTCTAATATCTCATAATTAACTTTTATAATTAATTTACATAAACAATTTATTTCAATAAATTTTTTAATCTAGTCTATTCAACCCCACTAGAACATCTTCCATTAGTGATTTCTACCTATAAATTAGTATGAGAGGGTAACCATATTAAATAATTTTTTATCCCTATCATTCACATTCCTGATACCAAAAAATTAGTATTTGACGATTAACCTCGTTTAAGAATAGTTTAGCTCTGTTATTTTTTTCCCAAATACCCAAAATTTGATATCAAAGATTGTTCCTTTTGGAATTTAGTCAACCCTTCTATAGAGATTGTTTATATTTTATTTTCCTATCCTATTCCACGACCTCACAATGTAAAGAAAAATATAATTATGTTTGTTAGAGTGAACATAAATTTCTTTTGGATTCTTAACAATCAACCAAAATTTGATCACCTCGTTTAAGGTTACTGTTAATATATAATGGATGAATTCCTCAAATAATTATGAATATAACAATGGTATATCATGAAAAAATCATACACATGTACAATAGTTGATGCAGATACACTTAAAGGAAATGATGCATCTATATATTTTTTAATTTATAAAGTTTCTAATATTTTAAAAGTTTCTATTAACATATGTGTGTTTAGCCATGTGTCTACTTGTAAGACAACTCATTAAATTTGGAATATTCTACAACTCACTATCCTTGTATCAGATAAATTAATTCGAACTAATATTTTGATGCTTTGATATGATTACCAGGACTTCCATATGGGTGAATATGAGATAGTAAATAAATTTTTCCACGGATTAACAATATTTCTGAATAGAATTAATTCTCTTGGAATAGATTTGTAAAACCCATTACATGTTGAATGAGTCATCATATAATTACCAAAGAAATTGAATACAAATAAGGCCTCCATTGAAAAAATAAATAACTTCAAAGATCACACTTTTGATGAATTTATTAGATCACTACATCAATATGAATTGGAATTGACGAACATAAATAAATAGGTGAAAAAAGTGTAACATTTAACTCTATGAATGTTTTTTCTACTAAAAATTATAATTATAATATATAGGATAGTGAAAAAATGATATGAATTAGAGTGTAACTGGGAAATATTGAAGAAAGAAAAGGAAGGGTTTCAAGAATAGATATAGAAGAATCCCACAAAAGAAAAAAATACAAGGGTGATATTCATGGTAATACATATTATAATGATTTATATGTTATTGGTTTCGAGTGTAGAAAAAAATGGTACATCAACCATGACATCCCAAAATATAAAAATTAAGAAAAATACAAAATCTAAATACAAAAGGACATTGGAAACTATTTGGAGTTGCGTGGAATAATCTAACTCTATTGAAAAATATAGAAATGAGAAAAAATATAATAACATGTTATTCATGTAATCACTAAATAATGTTTGTGATTTTGGATTTTATTATAGATTTTATGTTTGTGACTATGATTTTTGATAATCTGAATATTTTTGAATTAAATGGCGAGATTTAATGATTAATAAAATATTTGTTTAAAGCTTCTAATTTACATAATATGTTTTAATATAACCATGATAAATTTATTTCTAAAAATATAGTGATTTTACATGAGAATGAAAAAATGAGAATACTGTTTATTATTCTCATTTAATATTTTATGATAATTTTAACTCTTCTAATTATTTGAATAAAATTTTGAAAATAGAATTTGAAAGTATTAAAAAAAAGTTTATCTAATTTAGTTCAATGTCATGAGAAATATCATTAGATGATTTCTTTATATATATATATAAAAGAAGATTCTATTGAATATGATAGGGGAAACATCAAATTTATAAAAATCATTTTTTTAAAAGTAAAAAATGTTTTACTTCTACAGTTACCTATTTAGAATGTGGTGTGAAAGGTCTCTATGAAAATTATAGTTCTCTTATATTAAAATAACATTTAGTATTTTCAAATACTCGTTTTCATAAATATTTTTTATTTAGAGAACATTAAAATAGTTGTTTAAATTTTTTGTGGGTACCTAAAAATTGTATTAGTAATCATATTAGGCCTAAAGTAGTTTGGGTATGAATATTGTCAATCTATTTATTTTTATAGAAAAAGTTACTAGGAATTATCAAGAATAAAATATTGTACATGGAATGTGGATTCTCTAGGAATATGACCAGATACCAATTAATGTTTACCAATCACAACTCATATTATAGAGGCACTGTTACATTTAGAGATAATTATAAAGGAAAACATAAAGGTTTTGGTTCAGATATTATTTTAAATTATACATCATTTCTAATGTTATGTATGTTAAATTTGTAAAGAAAAATTTAATTAGTATATATCAATTATGTGATGATGAAATGGAAGTCAGATTTCTAAATATTAATTTTTTTTAGGAATTATTATTTATTATATTATGCTAATTGAAATGATAATATTTATAATATTAATTTTTATGAACTAACTATTCAACACATCATGAGTTTTAAAGTTTTTCATAGTGATAACACCCTTTGACATCGATGTTTAGGTCATGTTAATTTCATAATGTTACATAATATCTCTAATAATGATACTTTCATACTATTACTTTCCTTTATGAAATAACAAATCCATGTTTGTGATACTTGAGTTAAATGGAAATGACATAAAATTTATTTTAGCCTAACAAACAAATAAGTAGTAATAGTCATTTATAGGTAGTAAATCTTTATTTTCATGGTCCTACAAAAATTTATATCCATGGTTGAAGTAAATATACCTTTGCAATTGTTGATGACTATAGTAGATTAACATGGGCATAATTTCTTTCTTATGAAAATGATTCTTTATCTAGATTTACTATAATGAACCACAATTTATATACATTGATATTAACTTAAAATTTAATAATATTCATTACAAAAATATAACAGTGGAATAATAAGGCCATATATGTATTGTATCTTTGGAAATTGTGACACATATACAACTAGTTCATTAGACACCTTTATTATCTCCTACTTATTTCTTCATATCTATACCCCTTTTTAAAATATCTTTCTTAATACCCTTCTTCATGACATTGGGAAAATAAATATATGAAAGTGTGAGCTTAGATTTTTAGTAAGGGTAAATAAGGTAGATATTAATCATATCATAATCATAAGATATAAGAATAAAACATTTGAAAATCTTATCTTTCATATGAAATATCGTGATATCATTTCATGGGATAAATCATAAATTTTAAAAAGAATCAATGATCATAATCCCAAAATTCAGAATTGAAGACATGAAATTTTGTGTCATACACATAAAAATATAAAATGATTTCATATTAGTCATGTCTCATTTCCTTGACCATCATAGAGGGAAAATTCCATTACTGAACCATGTTCGGTACTCATTCCAACACTGTATTACTGAACCAAGATCTGGTACTATTTAATCCTTATTTATATCATGAGATATAAACCATTACCCAATTCATTGGAGGATATATATTTGTCCCACCAATGTAATAATGAAATCATTATTATGCATTCCACAATAATATAAATCAATCACGATAGCATAACCCAAGGAAGTAAAGGGGTTTCTTAAACATCATTCCATCACAATCTATATAAAAATGGATTTCTTAAATATAATTCCATCATAAACACAATAAAATAATATTAATAATAGAGATATAAACATAACCCTATTTAAATAATTCAATATTATACAGAAAATAATTTTGATAAAACACATGAAATTAATTCTTGTGGAAATTATCATTTCTTCTTCTAAAATAAGATTTATTTTCTCAAAATGCCTAAAAATTATAAAAGGGAAAAAATTATTTTAAAATAACCTTGAAATTGTGTAAATAACTATTAGTATAAATAATGTGTTATGAAAGCGTAAAAATCTATTCATTCCTTAAAATTAAAAAATACAACATTCTTGGTGTAGTTTGGTCGGAAAGTCATAAATTACCTTATATCAAAAACGATAAAAGAGTTTTTTCATATAGTTTAATAAAAATTCCCCAATGGGTAAAATTGAATTTAAAAAATTGTATAAGGATAGAAATAATATTTTGGAATAAATATTTAGCAAAAATTGATGTGTATAATAAATATACCCTAGTAAATACTTACATATAAATGATCTTGAATAATAATGAGATTGTAAAATTATCCATTACCTTTGGTCCAAATTTCTTTGTATACATCTAAAACACCTATATAATGATTTAAATAATGTCATTTACTTAATTTAGAATCATTTAAAGTTTTATTAAATCATATACTATCATTTTATCACCCATTAAGTAATAACATTTCATTATTACATGTTATTTGGGTATTAAATGCTTTATTTCCTTGTACATGTTTTGTCGAATAAGTTTTAGTTATTCTTCATAATTCATAGTTATATCATTTAAAATGTTATTAAAATTATATATATCTTATTTATTCATTATAAACATTTATATAATAATTATTTAACTAATATCTTGTAGAATGAATCACATTGCATCGTGGAGACGGTAGGCCGTACCCACGCATGAGCGACAATATCATTACAATAATTTTTGAATGGTATTGAAGTGAATGGTGTATAATATTTCAGAATAAATATAATTTTATAATAATCATATATAGTTATTATTTCCATAATTACACCCATTTATGTAAGGTGTTGCCGAAAAATAAAATACACCATGACCCAGAGAAGATATGTCGTATGTACACACGCTTGGTGATTTTGTTTTTCATAGGATGGATAGAAAGAAAAATATTATTGTTACACAATCAAAATAATATATCTGTATATAATTGATAGAATATTTGTTATTTTATAATGAAAAAACTCATGAATATAAATTATATGAATAAATAAGAAAGAATGAATTGGTTGAGAAGATTGCCTCTTCTTCGACGTGCTTCTCCTAAATCTCATCTTTGAGCACTAGAGTTGGTATTTGAACATAAATATAACCTCTATTATGTAACTAGGAAAGTTGATAAGGAACATTTATAGGTTATATCTTAGTATTAAGGCTCAAAGTGAGGTGAATAGGTGAGAGAGGAGGTGCCCTTTTATAATTTAGGTGAGGGGATTTTTTGGGATCTCCAAAAAATATTTATTTAATATAAAATAAAATCCCATAAAAAACCTTAGATATGTCTAAATTTCAAAGATGAGATGATATAGGGTTATAATTGTATCAAAAAATAAATTTATAACATGTTTTTATATCAATTTAAACACTATTATTTTAATTAACAATTACTTATTCTAATTAATTTTAATTAAGACAAAAAATACCTCAATATTAAGAGTGTCAAATATTTACTTATTTTATGTCAAATATAAAATAAATATGTATATTAAAACATTTTAGAAAATATAATAATTATTCTATATTTTGAATTTTTTTACGATTTTCAAATAATTTAATAAAACATTATTTTGATAATCATCCAATAGTGTCAATTTTTACACTATTCAATTCATTGATTTTTAAAAATATTAATATAACATTTTAAGTTTGAAAATAATATTTTATTTTATTACCAAGAGGCCATGGTGATTTAATAAATTTATTATATATATTAATTAGAATATATTATATTTATTTTAATATTTTTAATATATTTTTATGTTATCTCCATTAATTAATGAATTAAAACATATATTTTGTGTAATTATTGAATATAAATATTTTCTGAATAAAAATTAAAAATAAATTACTACAATGAAGAAAAATATAGTATCATTAAGGAGAATAATTTTAGTTTAATTTTTCTTCAAGAAAATCCAACATTTAAAATGTTATACTTATTAAATTATGACTGTGTTTACTTCAAAATTACTTTTAATTAAATAATATAAGTTTCACAATCACTTATATAAGGCTAAAAATGGTAAATAATTAGACTAATGGATTGTTATGGCCGAGATATACTTGACCGATAATATTTAGTCAAATGTTTAGATATTTTTATTGTTATTAGCATTTTAATTATTATTTTTATTTATTTATCATCAATTAATTAATTTTCACATCATTAAAGTACAAGTCTTTATGGAATTCATTTATTTCCTAAAAATTAAAACTAAAGTATAATGATAAATAAAAACATTTACGATTCAAATTGAAAATTTATAATCTAGTTTATCTTCTGAATAAGTTTATTCAAAAAATGGCATAGTTATTAAAATTTGAGTAACAAAAATTTAATTGTACTTTAAATAAAATAAATTAAATGATATAATATCATTTAGGTGGCTTCAAAAGGAAATTATTTCAACCTAATTATTATTTAGGTAGAAATAAACTCATCCATTGACACTATGACATGTTTTAGGGTAATTTTATAATAGTATTCTTATCCTTAATTGCTCAATTCACCCTTTTACCATATTAATAAAAATTATAGAAGTTACTCTTCATAATGCCCAAAAAAATAAATCTATTTACACAATTTGGACAAACTAATTCCAAATTTGGAATCTATTTTTCAAATTTCAAAACATAGATATTTTATTAGTTCATTTAAAATTAATCTCATTGTCGGAAAGAGAGAACATTTTTTAGAAGTTAAAACAATGTAAAATATTTAAAAGTTTTTACATCTAAAATCATTGTCAAATTAATGATAATAACATAAATTATATTGAATTATAAAAATATATACTATTTATACTTTAAAACCATAAAATATTATAATTTAACCATTTCAATTATATTGATTAAAAAATTTGTTTTCAATTAAAAGTTAGTGTAATTTTTCTATTTATCAAAATTTGAAAGTTATCTGGAAAATATTTAAATTTTATCCAAATAAAATATTTAAAACCAAATTCCAATGAAAATTTATATGTTTCTCTATAAAAGTTATTAATGTGTAAAAATATTACTTTAAACGGGGTTTCCCATTAAATGGTGTAAAATTACCCTTTTGAAAAATTTAGGTTTTTATATATAAAATAGGGTTTATTTGTACCCAATGAAAAAATTATATGTTGAAAAAATATAAAAAAATATTTTATTATGTATATTACATATAAATTTTTTTAATTTCATATACTAATATTATTTCTCTCAATTTATTTACAAAAATATATAATTGATTTATATTTTCATAATAAATTTTTTGCCAATGAATTCACCATGAATTTTCATAATTTTGTTATATTTTTTATCGCTAACCTAACAGTTAGGTTAAAATGGTCATTTCATTCTATGGGTATCTTACTATTCATTTAATCTTAGGATTTTTTGAAACAAAATCTATTAAAGAATTAAAATTATGTAAAGAAATTATTCCATAAAAACATCCAAGTGTTATATTATACCCCCTTAAACAAAATTTCACCCTCAAAATTCATCACTTTGACCCAAACAGGAGAAGATATATATCTCTTAGCGTATCCTCAAGTACCCACATATCTTATTCAAATTGGTGGTTCTACCACAAAACCTTAACCAAGCGAGTGGCCTTATTTTTTAGAATTTTTTCTCTATGATCCAGAATCTCTATTGGTTATTATTCATAAGAAGGATCTTTCTCCAGCGGTAAAACTTCTATATTTAGTTCATGTGATGGATATATTATGTACGTTATTAGGAGAGATACATAGAATACATCACAAACAAGGGAGATATTTGGTTGAAACTCTGATAGGTAAACTACATTCCTAACACAATCCAGAATTTGAAAAGGAATGATATACCTAGGGCTTAACATGACCTTATTTCCAAATATCATTACTATCTTCCAACGAGATATTTGAAGAATCACCTTATCAACAACTTAAAACCTGAGGTCTTATCATCGGTTGTCATCTTAATTTTTTTAGACTCTAAGATACTCTTATGTGTTGTCGAATTGATTTCACCATTTTTTCCTTTTCATCTGCAAGATCTTGTCATAATAGATTTTATTCCACAACTTCATCTGAAAATGTTGGAATTATTCACTTCTTTCCATATAGGGATTCCAAAGGACCCATCAAAATACTTGATTGGAAACTTTTATTGTATGAAAATTTGACAAAAGGTTGCTGTTGATCACAAACACCTTTATATCCATAGAGGAAGCTCTCAACATTTCATCTAGAATTTGAATTTTATTATTAGACTTACCATATGTCTGAGGATGATAAGACGTTTTGAAAAATAACTATGTATTTATACCATGCTTAAGAGTTCACTATAACTTCAAGGTAAACCTATGATCCCGACCAGATATAATAGAAAGTGGTACTACATGAAATCTACCACTTCCTTTACATATATCATGTCACACTCATCAAAATATAAATTATCTCTAATATAAATGATGTGTGCCAACATCATAAGGAAATAAACTATAAGCCATATAACATTATGTACATAAGATGTTTTTGAGAATTTTGACAATAAATTCCATAGTGACGTTTTCCCTTTTCCATTCTAGTGTGGGTAAGGGTTGTAACATCCACCTAGACTTCTATCTCTAATCCTTAACTTATTGACAAACCAAGCAATGATAGACATATTTAACAACATCCCTTTTCATGCGATCACACAAAAAATACTCTTTCAGGTCCTTAATCTTATTTGTGCCTCCAAGATGAATAGAGAATGATGAACTAAGAGCCTTATTCAATAGGTTCTTCTTTAATTTTGGTTTGGGAGGAATACAAACCTGACTCCTAAAAAATATTATTCCACCAGGATCAAGGGTGAATTCTCTATCATTTCCCACCATATTTATTATCTATTCATCTTTGTTCTATGACTCCTTAATATGTACATGTATATATAGATGGAAATTAGATAAAGATAACATTTCTCCCCTTCCTTAAAATTTTCATGATCTATTCATAAAAAATCCATAAATATTTGATATTTTGTGATCCTCATCATGGATAGGCAAGCATGGTCTTTTTAAATCAAATCATCTACCACCTTCTTCACATTCCCAATGTGGTAATGTATTGAGCAGTCAAAATCTTTAATCAACTCCAACCATATTATTTGGTGCATATTCATCTCATTTTGTGTGAAAATATACTTTAATATTTAATGATCAGTATAAATTTCACACCTTTCACCATGAAGATAATTCATCCATATATTTAGTGAAAAAATTACTATAGCTAACTCCAAATCACGAGTTGAGTAATTTTTCTCATGGATTTTCAGTTTTAATGAGGCATAATCTATCACTATATCATTTTTAATTAAAACACAACCCATCATATTCTAGGATTCATCACTGTAGATCACAAGCCTGTCTCCACTACAAGGTAGTGTGAGCACTTGTGAAATGGATAAACTTCTTTTTAGCTCTTAGTAATTCTCTTCACATTCATTTATCCAAGAAAACATAACTCATTTTTTAGTAAACGTCATTAGTGGAGTAGATAATCATGAAAAATATTTCACAAAAAAATCAATAATATCCACATAAACCAATAATGATTCAAATAACAGTTACATTTATTTGGTCTCAGCCAACTTTTGATAATTTCATTCTTTGATGGATCCACATATATCCCCTCTTTTGAGATCATGTGACCCAAAATAAAACTTTTTGAAGCCAAAACTCACACTTGATAAATTTTGAATAATGCTTCTCCTTTCTCAAGGTCTTCAGTATAATTCTCAAGGGATATTCATACTCTTCCTTTCTCTTCAAATAGACAAGAATATCATCTATAAATACCAACACAAAATTATCAAAATAGTCTCTAAATACTATATTCATTAGATCCATGAGGATTGTGGGGGAAGTTTTAAGACCAAATGGCATCACTAAAAATTCATAGTGTCTATAACTTGTTCGGAATTCCGTTTTTGTTATATAATTTTTATTGAACCTTAATTGAAAACATCCTGAATAAAGATCGATATTGGAAAAGTATTGATCCCCACATAGTTATTCAAATAATTCATCAATGTGTGGAAGATGATATATTTTGTTTATAATGATCATGTTATGTTCTTGATAATCAATACAAATTCTCATTGATCCATCTTTTTTTTAACAAATATAACATGTTCCCCCCAAGGCGAAAAACTAAGAAATATGAATCTATTTTTTTAGATTATATTGGAGTTTCTTCTTCAAATACTACAACTCAATTGGGTCCATTCAATAAGGTGTCTTTGAAATTTTCATAACACCTGGTACAAGTTCTATTGAGAACTAAACATCACAATTTTGTGGAAGACCTAGTAATTATTATTAAAATACATAATCAAACTCTTATACAATAGGTATATTCTTAATTGTTAGTTTATCCCCAACCATTTGAGATTTATAACCTTCATTTATAGGGATCCAGACCCATAATATGGAGGAAATTTCTACTGGAAGGTTATACTCATCCTTGTATCAATAGATAATCATAGATTGAACTGGAATATGAAATGTTACATTTATTTCCAATTCAATTGATATTATATCCCTATAATTAAATCCAATCCATGATAATAATGATATAAAATTCTACTATAGGTAGTATCATAAGATTTAAAGGAAGTATTTTCTCACAAACTTCAACCAGAGAGGAATTATAAACTATTTATTCAACCATTGTGCCATTTGGATTTTTCATAACAAACTAAAAATCTAATTTTTGAGGTAATATGGTGATACCCTTATAAAATTATTCATAAATAAAAGAGTGGGTGGATCCAGAATCAAATATATCATTTTCAACATTATAGTGGGCATTAAGTGTACCTTTTACCACATAATTGTCATGATCCATATCACTAATAGTGATTAACTATGAAATTCCTTTTTCTATAACCTTAAGAGTTTGATGATGTCGATTATCTTCAATAACCCTTGGTTTTGGTCATTTATTGGAACAATTCCCCATTTCCTTGCACTTGTAACTTTCAAGTGTATGAGTTGAATTATGTGTATCATTTTTTTATTCACATCATTAGACATATTTTTCCTATTACATTGCCATTACACTTCTAGATTACCTTCTATTACAGACATAAAAAATTATCTAGTCCCTTTAAAACAATTTACTCCATGTATCTTTCCACAATTTGATAATAAGGGAAATTTATTCTTCTTTTTAGTGTAGTCTTTAAAATTTCCCTTGAATTATATTTTTCTCTTCTTATCAGACCCATAGGACTGACGGTTTAATACAATATCTATATCAACCTTGAGATCATATAAAAAACATTTACTCATAGCTATTGAAGTTCTTTATGGATAATTCCATTCAGAGGCTTGGTTTTAAGAAACTAAGGAATCGATCATTTTTTCTCTCAGGTTGGATAATAATTCTAGAAGCGTACCTTGAATTTTATGTAAAATTTTCTTCTAAGGTACCAATGGATTCATCTTACTTATTATTATGTTCAAGTAACTCCTTCTACAAATTTTTTTTATAATAATTCTTATTGTAAAATTAGTTCTAAAACACTTCCAATTCCATGGATTCAAATTCAATTATTTTGCCTATATTCTTGATAAGGATCAGCCATTTATTAGATTCACATTATAAATGAAAAATTGATAATATGAATTTATCTTGTTCTAAACCTTGGAGAATATAAAATATATTTTCATTGGTACTCATTAATTTTTCACCCACTAATGGATCAGAAGACCCAATTAATGAAGGTGGAAATTAACTCATGATGGACTCAATAGAATGTTGTTCACTCCTTTTATTGTTTGGATGTCTGGCATGATTCATAGATTGAGAATGTTGTGTGATCATAGCTACATTTTTTTTATTCTATCTCCCATAACACTTGGTTTCTTTAGAAGACAATCATTTCATTTCCCATCACATTCATCATTAACGTGGTTCCTTGGGGATCTATCCATTGAATAAAAACAAAAATCATAGTGTGATCAACACTGATAATTATTGGAATACCAAATAATCAAGAATAGAATTTAAATTTATGATATTTTAGGTTTTATCCTATGTTTTTCATGATATTTTAAAAAAATACTTAGATTGTAACGCATACTTCGACATATACTTTTGGGTTCTCACTATGGTTTTCTCATCCTAGTTCTTGAAGGTTAACGATGCATTTCCTATGATACCAACTATAACCACCCATACTTTACATACAATTAAATTAATTTAAAATTTATGAATATTCATTAAAAAATATAACAATTCCATTATAGGACCATATTTGTATAGTGTATGTAAAAATTGGGAAACATAAAAAACTAGTTCATAATTCAACTTCATTGTCTCACACTTATTTTGTCATAAGTAGACCTCCTTTTGAAATATCATACCTAATAACCTTCCTTATTACCTAAGGAAAAGAATCCTATGAAAGGGTGATCTCAGAGTCTCAATAAAGGTAAACAAGGGAGATATCAATCAACTCCTTATCATAATACATTAGAAAAATGCATTTGAAAATCTTATCGAGCATCTGAATGATCGTGATATCATTCCATGGGAGAAATCAAAAAATTTCACAAGAATCGATGAATGTAATCCAAAAAGTCATAACATAAGACATGAAATTTTTTCTCATGAAAATAAGCATAGAAAATCATTTCATATTAGTCAAGGCTCATTTTGAAGACTATCAGAGAGGAAAAATTCCATTACTGAATTGAGTTCACTCCTCATTTATGCCTTGTATTATGGAACTGATATCATTTCCCATTCATGAATTTTATATATCATGAGATATATTTCATAACCTAATGAATTGGAGGGAGATATAGATCCCAACCATTTCATAATGAAATCATTCTTATGTGTGACATATAAACATAAAAAATTCATGATAACATAACCCAAGAAATACAAGGGGTTTTCATGAATATCATTCCATCATAATCCATATAAAACAAATAGATTTTATAAATATGATTCCATAAAAAACAATAAAATCATTGTAATAATTGTGATATAAACAAAACCCTATTTAAATAATGTTATCTAATATGGAAATTTGTTTTGGTAAAACACTTGAAATTAATTCTTGAGGAAAATATATTTTCTACTTTAAAAATATTTTAAATTCTCAAAATTCTATTTATTTTAAAAGAAAATAATTTATTTGAAAATATAATTAAAATTATGTAAAAGAAGAATCACAGAAATAAGGCATCATTAATTTGTCAAAATATGTTAATGCTGTAAATATAAAAAGAGAAAATTCTTCTTGTACTTTTATTATAAAGTCAAAAAGTACCTCGTACCAAAAATAAAAAAAGATTCATTTAATATCATTTAATATAAATTTAGAAATGGGTAAAATTGACTTTAAGAAATTCTATAAGGATATAAATAATATTTTTGAATAAACATTAAGGAAAAATGGATGTGGAATATAAATATACCCTAGTAAATACCAGCGTAAAAACAGTCTCAGATAATTAGGAGATTGCGAAATTATCCCTTACCATAGGTCTGATTTACATTATATGTATTAGAACATCCTCTATAATAATTTATATCATGTCATTAACTTATATAAAAACCATAGTAATTTTAATTATATAATATATGATCATAATATCATCTATTTTTTAATAACATTTCATTAATACTTGTTATTTGGGTATTGACTCCTTCATTGGTTTATGCATGTTTTGTCAAATAATTCCTATTTCTCCATAATAGGTCATTTTTATATCATTAAAAACTTATATTAAGATTATATTTATAATATTTATTCATTCTATACATTTATATATTCATTATTTAATTAAGATCAAGTAGAATGAATCACATTGTATCATCGAGACGGTAGATCGTACGTACGCACGAGCGGCAATGTCATTTCCATAATTTTTGAATTGTATTGAATTGAATGGTTTATACTATTTCATAATAAATTTTATATTATAATACTAATATTTAGTAATTATTTTCATCATTATACTCATCCATGTAAGGTGGTGGGGAAAAACAAAATACACTGCGACATGGAGATGGTAGGTTGTATGTACGCACACGTGGTGATTTTTTTTCATAGGATCGATAGAAAGTGAAATATGGTTATTAAATAATCACAATAAAATATATGTATAAAATTTATACTATATTAGTTAAATTATAACTAAAAAACCCATGAAGTGGAAGTAGAAGAATAAATAAGTTTGAAAGAATCGGTGGAGGAGATTACCACTTCTTCGACGTGATTCCTCTAAATCTGCTCTCCGAGCACTAGAGTTTGTCTTTAAAGAAGACCAAAAACTAAAATAGGTAACTAGGTAAGTTTATTAGGGAAATGGATAGGTTTTGGACGAGCTGTAAGGCCCAAAGTGATGTGATGGGTTGAGGGACGAGGTGCCCTTTTATAATTGAGGTGAGGGGCACTTTTGGTATCTTCAAAAAATATCAATTTAATACAAATTAAACCACATAAAAAATCCTCAAAATGCACCATTTTATAATATTTGATAATATAGGATTGTAATCTCTTCAACCACATAAAATTTGAAAAATTTTCATTCAATTTAAACATTAGTATTTTAATTAACACTTTGTTATTCTATTTAATTTTAATTAATATTACAAATATTTCAATATTAAATGGGTGCAATATTAAATTAAATGATGTAAATTAGATGATAAATAAGTAAATTATAACATTTCATAAAATATAATAATTATTATCTATTGTTTAAAAATTTATTTTGATTTTTAAAAAATTTATGAAAACATTATTGCGACAAAAAACCAAAAGTATAAATTATGACACTTTTCAATTCATTTATTTTTAAAAACTTTAAAATAAAAAGTTAACTTCAAATAATCTAATTTTTTATATTACTAATCGGTCAAAGTAATGTATAAAATTAAGTATACATATTGATTATTTGAAATTATATTTATTTTAATAATTTTAATAAAATTTATTTGTTAGCACAATTAATAAAATAATTACTACATCAATTTTGTGTAAATATTTAATATATATATTTATAGAATAAAAATTTAAGATAAAATACTATTATGAAGATAAATATACTATATTTAAAAATATTACTTTTTGATGAATTTATCTTTAGTAAAATCATGCATTTTAAATGTTATACTTATTAAATTATGAATGTCACAACTTCAACATCTTTATAAATAAAATAATATAAGGGTCACAATCTCTTATATAGGGCTCAAAATGATCCCTAACTAAAATCATGGATTTTTATAGTCAATATATACTCTAAAAATAGGATTTTTTAATGTTTCTGGGTATTTTGAAGGTTATTAGTATTTTAATAAACATTGTTTTTTGATTTTTCATCAATTAATTAATTTTTACATCAACAAAGTATAATTCTTTAATGTAATTAACTATTTTTTAAAAAGTGAAAATAAATTTTAATGAAAAATAAAAACATTTTACATTTTAATTTAGTATTTATAATCTAATTTATCTTCTAAATAACCTTATTTTTAAAAATTTATAGTTATTAAAATTTGACTAAGACAAATTTAATGTTTCTTTAAATAAAATAAAATAAATGTACTAATCTTATCCATGTGGATTCCAATGGATATAATTTCGACCCAAGTATAATTTAGGTTAAAAAAACACATACCAGAAAGGTCTGGACCAGGCGAAAGCCTGATCCCGAAAATTTATTAAGAAAAAAAGTGCAAGTAAAGACAGTAGAAAATATAAATGCTACATTAAAAAAACACATATAATGATCTTAAAATATGTTTTATGGAAATTTTATAACAATATTCTTTCCTTAAATTTCCATGTTTACTCTTTTACCGTATTAACAAAATTACTAAGGTTACTATTCATAATTCTAAAAAATAATAAATTTACTTACATAATTTAGAACCACAGATTAAAAATATATAATCAATTTTTAAAAATTAAAAATACAGATTTAATGTTAATTTATCTAAAATTGAACCCATTTTCGAAAAAATAGAACGAGTTTTAAAAGGTAAAACATTACTAATGATTGGAATGTTTTTACATATGAATTCAATGTAAAATTAAAGATATTGAAATTAATTATATTGAATGTTAAATATATATTATATTTTTACTTTAAAATTATTCAATATTAAAATATAACCTTATAAATTATTTCGCTAGAAAAAGTTGTTTGTAATTAAAATTTAGTGTATTTCTACTATTTATCAAAATTTAAAAGTTCTCAGAAAAATATTAAAATTCAATCCTAATGTAATTTTTATACTCCGAATTGAAATAACATGTTTATGTTTTCATATAGAAATTATTAATGTTTCAAAATTTTAATTTAAAATGGGTTCTCCATTAAAAGGTAGAAAATTAAACATTTGAAAAATATTGGTTATTATTAATCAAATAGGGTTTCTCCCTACCCTATTATAAAAATATCAATTGGATGAAATAAAAAAAAATATTATTTATATAACATATGCATTTCCTAATTTTTTTACACTAATAGAATTTCACTCAATTTATTAATCGAAACATGATATTGATTTATATTTTCATAAATAATTGGTAGCCAATGAATTTAACATATATTTTTATATGTTTTTTATATTTATTTTATCTAACCTAATGACTATCTTAAAATGGTAATTTTAAACTACAGGCATCTCATATATCATTTAAAATCATGATTTCCTAAAATACAAGATATTGTATAACTAAAATTATTTTAAGAAAATATTTCATAAAAACATATGGGTGTTATATTTACTTCTATTTGTAATTTATTTCAAAATGAATACAGATGTATTATTTTTTATAGTCATAGTGATAAATTAGGTGAATTTTATAATTCATATTTTGAGAAATTTTATGAAAATAAAATTTATTTTCATAATTTATATACTCCTCTAACAACACTAAAAATTGGAGTTGTAGAATAGAAAAATAGAAGTCTTATTGAAATTTCCAGATCTATGTTAATTGAGTATAATTTTACTAGATTTTTTGCAGGATGAAGCCTTGTTTTATTTTTTATACTTTAAATTGAATTATTCACAGACATTTTTTAATGAAAACTCTTTATGAAATTTTCAAAAATAAAAACACTAAATTTTGGGTTTTTAATGTTTTTTAATATAATCCTTTTATTTAAAATATAAAGGACAATTTTGAAAATGTTATTACTAAAAGTGGCAAATATATTATTATCGGTTATTATGATAATAATAAATAATATATAGTTTATAATAAAAGAACTATAGTTATTGATGAATGTATTCATGTTATGTTTAATGAACATAATGAGAAATTGATTTTTGATTCTGATGATTTTATTGATGAGTTTATAGAATTTAATTTTGGTGAATATTAACCTCAAGATAATATTGAATCAATTGAGGAGGAGTATACTCCTTCTCTAATTGATACTAAACCATGGAATTATAATATAGATTGTCATGTTGAAAATGTTATTATTAATATTGATTCTGGTATTAAAACTATTAATCCTGTTTTGATTTTTATACTATAAATAATTTTATTTATTCTTTTATTCCTAATAAAATAGATGATACATTAAATTATTCTATGAGTATTGTTGCTATGTATGAAAAATATAATCAATTTTCTAGAAATAACATCTGTACTTTAGTCGAAGCACCTAACGATAAGCATGTTATAGAAAATAAATGGATTTATAGAAATAAAATGGATGAATCTATAAAAGTTGTTAAAAATAAATATAGAATTGTTTCTCAATGATATTTTAAATAAAAAGTTATATACTTTGACTAATATTTTTAACATTTTCTTGAATTGAATAAATTATATTTTTATGCTTTTTAGGGATTTAATTTATCTCAATACATACGAAAAGATCATTTTAAATGGTTTTATTTCTTAAAAGTGTTTCATTTTTCAAGCCCCAAGTATTGAAAATGAAATAATTAATAATCATGTTTTATGCTATAAAAACCTTTATATGGACATATGGAAGCAGAAATGTTTTGGTACACACTATTAGAAATTCCACCCATACCGATGCCTCTATCTCAACAATTTATAAAAACTATTGTTATAGGAATTTTTAGAGTGTATTTTCCCAAAGCGTTTTCAAACCGTTAGAATAAGCCTGGATAGAGAAACTTTTACCAATGGTTATAGATAACCATTGGGATAGTGGAATGTGTACCCCCTTATGATAATGGTTAATTAAAACTGTTGTGAAAGTATTGATAATATTTCCCAATAGTTTTAAACAACCGTTGCGGTAAAATTCCACAAATGAATCTCTTAATTCCGATCCTGATCTGCCCACATTTCTCTCTAAACGAGAGCTCCCATTGTTCTAGCATGCAAACCCTTCTTCCCAACAACCGATTGATTGTTCTTACACATAAAATATGTAATTTATAATTTTATTTTTTGTTCTACCTCAATTTATTCAATTTTTTGTTAGAATTTCTTTGAAGAAATGGTTTTTTTTTGTTTTTTGTTTTGATTATCCCTAAACGACAGCTCCCTATTTTTTGCGAACCCTTCTTCCCAACATTCGATCCATCCTTGATTCAAGTATGTGTTTGTTATTCCACCTTAAATAGACGATAACATGGTGCGGTGTATTTCCACTAACATTACACTTGATTCCTCAAGTAGAACATCTATTCACTACAACAAAATCTCCGTTTAGCGGCAGTTTTGTAACGGTGGTTCCTAGAACCGCCGCTAGACCTTTTTAAAAACAGGTTTCACGGTGGTTTATAATAAACTGCCGCGATTTTTTTTTAACAGTCCCAACCATCCTCCCCCCACCCCGAGCCTCCTCTTTCTCACCCAACAACCACGATTCCTTCCCCCGCGACCTCGGCCCCCCGCGACCCCGGCGACCCCGGTGACCCTGCGACCTTGGCAACCCCAGCCCCCCGCGACCCCCGCGACCCCGCGACCCCAGTGACCCTGCTTCCCCGAAGACATATTCAAACCCTTGGGTTTGATTTCTAATTTTTTTGTTCTTTTGATATTAGTTATTTCTTTACTATTATTTTTTCTTAAAATAAATTGTAATGTTGTATTTATTGTATTGTATGCAGATGTTTTCGTTTATGATTATTGGGTTTTCTACTTATTACATGTGATTTTTTATGTGTTTGTTAATCTTTATTCTTAAGTGATTTTTTTTCTATCTGCTTGATTGTTTGTAGTTGTTTGATACTATACTCATGGGTTGTGATGGATCATGGTTACAATACATGCTTATATTATGGGTTATAATGGATTAAGGTATAACATGTACAAATATCCCTAGGCTGTGATGGCTTTAAGGCTATGTCATGTTTTTGGTTATGATGGCTCAAGGTTATAACAGGTGTCATTGAGGTAATGATGTGGAAATTTAGTGGATGTTGGGATGGTTAACACTGGTTGAGAGTTGGACTTTCTTGTTATGATGATGTGATGATGATGAGATGATTGACATAGGATGAGTGTTGGGATTACCTATTTTCTAGCTAATATGATGACGTGATAGTGATGATTGACAGATTTTAAGAGTTGGGTTTTCTGTTTTCTCAAAAATATTGATGGTTTCCATATTAATGAAATTTTTGTGAAGTGGCATAATTATTCGATGATGATGTTATAAATATGGAATCTATACATTATTATTATAATTACATGGAAATCAAAATCCCCATTGCTTACATTCTTTTGATAATCCATTGGTTTTATATGATAATACCTTTACATGTGATATGGTTAAAGATAGAAAATATATAATGAGTTACATTTATGAATAAAATGATGCTCGGTGAGGAGATCAAATTGATGGAGTGGAATAAATTTTTGAAAATTATTTATGATAAATATTTTCCTTTAACTCTCTCATATAAAATTGAGAATTATTTCATTGGCCTCATGAAAAGGGAGGAATAATCCTTCAAGTGTATGAGGAGAACTTCATATGACATTTACCATATTCCTCATCCATTTTCAATAACCCTATGAGTTCACTTAAAACCCATTATTTTTGTCTGAATATGAAACAATTAAATGATTTGGTGATATGAGAAATTGTTGTCTATAAAGAGATTTTTTTATAAACCCTCAATGTTGAAAAAGATATCATTGATTCTTGAGGGTTTCATGGTTTAATAGATAATATGTGATGTGTGGATTTCAATTCTTGTAGTGAAATAAAAAAATTTTATGGGGTTAAGAACATTTATCTTCCCACTTATCTAATATGTACGAAGAATCATGCCATAAATTTTCTAAATAAGAAAATAAAATGATTCAGGTGTTGGAAATAGGTGAACATAGCTAGAGAATGTCTATGGGAGAAACCCAACATTGTGATGGAATAAAGGAATTATCTAATCAACCCTAATAATATTTTAAAATGTTCTATATTAAATAAATGGGTACCCTATTTAAATCAATTCATTGTGTGAAGGGGTATATAATTTTATCAATGAAAACAATATATATGGTCTATAAGGTAAGGGTGAGATTATGAAAACAAAATTACTGATACAGATCCTAGTAATAATATGGTTACAGGTACGATAGTTAATTACTCAAGTATAGAGAAAATACTATTTTATTCACGTTTTATACATTCTTTCATATCATGAATGTTTTGTATAACTATTAAAACCCCCATCAAAACATCTATGTCGAGTTATTATTGATGTGATAAAATTAGTCAATCATTTCACCCCCTTGTAATAATTCATTCTCTTAAGAAATATTCAGATTAATATAAATTAAAACCTTGAGATACTCCCTTTTGGGTAATTAAACGAAATTATGTGTATGAATTACTTTTTCTTGTATAAATATTGGATATATTTTATAATTAATAAAATTATCCTCAATATCGTAAATCTCCCTCTCATTCTATACAAGTAAATATAGAAAGATGATTATCCTTGGTAGTCATTATGTAAAGAATGAATATTTTTTACTTCTAAGTGAGAATATATATATATCATATTATTGAGTCTATAGAAAAGCTAAACCATGATTAAATTCTCATTGTGGGGGAATACGCTGATGTTTTACCATTTATTTTTTGGTCTTCCACTTAACTAATTGGTTGATTTCTCAATTAAACTTATACCCAGTGATTTTTGAAATATCCAAGATTCTAGCATTCCTCTCATACGTGTCACCCCCTCTAATAATTTTCTTTTTTTGATTTTATATAATGTTCATTTATCTTTATTGATTAAATATTTCATCATGAATTTCCATGAACACCACCACTTATCATTCCTCAAGACGATCCCTCACGTGGTTCTTACCACTCCAAAATAACAATGTATTGAGTTTTGTAAGCATCATAAGTATTTCCCTAAACATTATTTATAATAGATTTATTCGATATTAGAGTTTTATATAGACTCTATAGAGAACATAGGTTGGGGTTATTCCAAATTAACAATATGCTTTGGTTTTCATGGTAAAGTGGATACCACGTTGTTAGAACACTGTTTCTCTTTACCAAAGAAACTTCCCCTATCCCAAACACTAGAGGGTTCATATCTAACTCAGGGGATCATCTTTATTATATTATGTTTTTATATTGTTACACTATCGTATATATGAATCTCTTTCTCTATTTAGTAATAACTACGTGTTTTAATTATTTTTATTATTGTGTAGGAACATTTTGATATACATGGATAAAAGCTGGATCACATTACCGAGGAACACACCTCAGTATGTTAAGGGTTTGAATGAGTTTTTAGATTTTTCAATTTCTAATCGATCCGTTGAAGGTAGAATAAACTTTCCATGTCCTAAATGTAAATTTAGAACACGGTTGAAGAGAGATGAGGTTTATGAACATTTAATACTGAAGTAATTCCCTGGTCAATATTTGTTTTTGACTTGGCATGGAGAATCGAATGTTACAAAAAGATTGAGCACTGATGTTAATCCACCGAATGAGGTCCCAAGTTCGTCGAAAATGGAAAAGGAAATGCAAAACTTCATAAATTATGCATTCGGCACTACAAGACACCACTATCAGCATCAAAACATATAAAAAAACCAAAAGAGGGTACTGCAAATTGTATCGTGACAATTGATGTTTTTGAGACTATAACATAGGCAGATCAAGATTGTAACATATCATTGGATCCTCCTATTGATTTTGTGGAGCCAAATCTAAGAGAAAACTTTACTAAGGAAAATGCGTTTCATGATTTAGTTGACGATGGAAATCAAAATTTGTATAGTGGGTGTTTGAAATATTCAAAGCTATCATTTCTGCTGAAGTTATAACATATCAAATGTCTTTGTGGAATTACAAATAAGGCAATGTCCATGATATTAGAATTGATTCGTGATGCATTTATTGAAGAAAAAATCCCAGAATCTTTTTATGATATGAAAAAAGTTGTTAACAAGATTGGTCTGAATTATACAAAAATAGATGCATGTCCCAATGATTGTATGATTTATTGGGGAGAGGATTCAAGTAGACAGAATTTCAAGAAATGTTATTCTTCTAGATTGCAGGAAAAGGGTGATGTTGGAAGTTTGAATGAACATAATTTCATAGAGAAGAAGAAAAGGAACACACCTAGAAAGGTTTTGCATTACTTTCCTTTGAAGCCTTGATTGCAAAGATTTTTCATGTCATCAAAAACCACAGAATACATGAAGTGGAATTCTGTATATAATAACAATGATGGGTTAATGAGACATCCATGAGATTATCAATTGTGGAAGACATTTGATTCATTAAATCTTGATTTCTCAGCTGATCCTAGGAATATTTGATTGGGATTTGCTGCTGATGGATTCAACCCATTTGGTACATTGAGTACCAGTTATAGCATTTTTTCAGTTGTTTTGATCCCTTATAATCTGCCTCCTTGGATGTGTATGCAACAAACAACTTTTATCCTTTCAATGATTATTCCTAGAAAAAAAATTCCTGGAAATGATATTGATGTATACTTGCAACCTTTGATTGATGAATTGCAGGAGTTATTGAGCAACAGTGTTGAGACATTTGATGCTTCTTCTAAAACAATGTTCAAAATGCATGCTACTTTAATGTAGACCATTAATGACTTCCCTGGGCTTGGGAATTTATCTGGTTGGAACACCTACATGGGATTGGATTATCCCTTTTTTAACTTTGATTTTGAGCCCAAACGGCAACCTCACAGTAGAAAAATGGTGCTTCTTGTGTCATTGAAGATTTCTCGATGCATCTCATTGATTTTGGCTGAACAGATCAAAATTTAAAGGTTCCATTGATCGTAGACCACCTCCAAAGTTGTTAACTGGTTCTAAAATATAGAAACAGCTTGAAAATGTTGAAATATAATTTGGGATGGTTCATCATTTGAATGAGAGTGGAAAATGGGTCTGAAGTGCATCGTCAAGAGAAACCGGAATGCAACAGTGGAAGAAAAAAGTATATTCTTCAAACATCCTTATGGGGAATTTAATTCATTGCGGAATAGTGTTGATGTGATGAATATTGGGAATAATTTCTATGACAATTTGATATTCACATTTCTTAATGGTCATGGAAAGTCTAAGGATCATCTCAATGCTCACAAAGACTTACAAGCAACGAACATAAAATGCGATCTCTGGCCAGATGAGAATGAAAAGTATCCTCTTTCAATTTTTGCAATAAAAAATAGTGATAAAGATACATTTCTTTGTATGTTAAATAATGTTAAGGTATCTGATGGGTATTCATGTAACATCTCGTGGTGTGTTGACTTGAAGAATTGTAAGTTACAAGGATTGAAAATTCACGATTGACATATTTTGTTAAAACAGTTACTACCATTGGCATTGCGTACATTATTACCAGAAAACATTACTACTGTTGTAAGCCAGTTCTGCACATTTTTTAGACAACTATTTGAGAAATCTCTACATCTATTTCATCTTGAAAACCTTCTGGAGAGGTTTGTACTGACCCTTTGTGCAATGGATATGATCTTTCCTCCGTCGTTTTTTACTGTAATGATGCATTTAACTGTGCATTTGGTTGAGGAAGCTAAATTAGGAGGCCCCGTTCATTATCGATGGATGTATCCAATTGAGAGGTACTTTATTTATTTGTTTTCCAGTCATGTAAACAATTTTTGGTACTTAATTAAATGCATAATTATGTTTATTTTATTTGATAGATATCTTGGGCATTTGAAATCATACGTGAGAAATAAAGCTCAACCAGAAGGATCTATTGCTGAAGGCTATTTGGATAAGGAGTGTCTGAACTTTTGTTCTTGATACTTGGATGATATTGATACAAGATTTAATTGAGTTGGACGTGTTGACAACACATCGACTCAATATCAAATACATCAAAAATCCAAAATATTTCCTGCTATTAGCCGATCAGTTGGGAGGACCTAAAATGTGAAATTGACTGAATTGGAATTATTACAGGCACATAGATATGTGCTACTGAATAGTGAAATTGAAGATCCATTTATTGAAGTGTTTAGGATACAAACAAGTAGATGAATGAGAGGATGAACCTGAAATGAGAAAGATATAATGAAAGCTGTTAATAAAGAGCCTGTAGAATAGTTTGTACGACGTGTAAGTTCATAAATATTTCAATAAATACGAATATTATTTTGACACATGCATTTGGAAAATCTAATAAATTATATTTCTTTTTTTAGATCATGAATACTGATAATCAAGAAGAGGTGTCAGAAGATTTGGTGTTTCTTGCTAGAGGTCCTCTAAAACAAGTTAGAATGTTTGATGCTTATAATGTGAATGGCTTTAGATTTCATACAGTTGATTGAGAAGTGGGTTTGAAAACACTGAAAAGTGGTATATTTACATTTCTTGAAGTCGAATACTATGGAAAGATGCATAATATGATTGAATTAAACTACCACAGACATTTTTTAGTTGTTTTATTCAAATGCAAATGGGTCGATTTTATCAGAGGTGTTAATAGATATTCCTTTTAATTTAATTCTGTGATCTTATCTCGCTTGATGGATGTTGGTGATCATGAACTGCATGATCCATATATCTTATCATTGCAAGAAAAATGGTATATTATGTGAATTATGTTTCCGATGAAGGGTGGAGTGTAGTTTCTCACATAATACAAAGATATTTTTATGATATGAGTGATGAAGTGGAAAATTTAACCTCTGAAATTGATGTTAATCAGCAACAAGAAGCAGAATTATTTGTCCATCATGATATTGAAAATATTATTCTAGAAAGGATGAATGAAGTGGATGATGAAATGGAGCAAGAAACCAATATTATTTAAGGGGAAAATGATTGTATGTATAATTATTTATTTATTCAGCAACCACTTGTTTCATTTCTGCAGTCATTCATTATCATTGTTATATATATTTTGTTTGTTAGTACTAGGAATCTATTATCATTTTTAATTTTTTCTTCTGCATAATTATTTTGAAATATATATTATGAACTTAATTTCATTTGATTAAATGATAGGAATGCTAAGGAATAAGCAATACACTATTTTATGTAGTTCTACGATAGATGGTGATCCATCTGGCTCCCTCCCCATGACATCTGAGGCATCAGCTGCCGACACCCCTACACCATCTCCCCCTGCACCATCTCTCACACCATCTGTGGATATCCCATTAGAGGGTGATTCATCGAATCCCCCTTCCGGAGCCTCAGTAGTGGGGTAGCGACACGCCCCTTCCTGTTCATCCCAGGCATACTGGAGTGTCACTGTCATAGGTACTAATTTTAATTAAATACATTTATTTCATTATTTTATACTGATTGTTTTCTCATTGAAGATGAAAAAATTTAACCATGGATAAAAAAATAAAATGTTCAGATGTTTGGAATATGACTGGTGAGATGATAATCATTCCATTTTATTCTTATGGGGTCCTTACGGCTGACGCCGCGGGGTTAATTGGCCTGATTTTAGGCCAGCTGGCAGCGAAACCTTTTTACCTTCCCATTTCATAAGATGATTGGATACATATGCCTCCAAGCTAGGAAATTGAAGTTTATGATTTTAAAATAAAGGTAAATTTATTACATTATGGTTTAATTTAATGTCATGTTATTAATATGTTCAAAAAGAATTTCTGTATACAGAATTTTTCTTCCACTTTACCGTTGCTGATGTGATAGCACGGAAGTGGACTTTGAAAAATATAGGTAAGAAGTAGAAGGATTTAAAATGGAGATTGTGGTGTGATGTCAACGATACTTCATTGACCGTGCATCAAATGTATAAGAAGTAACCCAATGGGGAACCGAAATAACAATGGAAAGTGTTTGTTGACAGACATCGTGATCAGAAAAAGATGGTATTGAAATATATATTATTATATTATAGTCATTTTATATTTATACATTCATATGAAAAGGACATGACATTAAATACATTAGTATTAAATTGCATTTCATTTATTTCATGATCTCTCAAGATAGAATGAATCAAACAGGGCTAAGCAAGTCATCCGGCACACTACGGGCTCAAATTTTTTTCTAGAAGCTGAACGACATTTGTAATCTTGTAATTAGTATAAATATTTATAATAAAATATTATCAATTTAATATATTTAATTTTTGATTTATCTTTTCTTAATGCAGTCCTCGAGTTTAGGGCATGAATCATCTAGAACTGAAAAGTGGTTGGATGTTCACAAGAGATCAGAAGGAAGCTTTGTTAATGAGCCTGCTAAAGAATTTAGGGTATGAAGTCAATTTTTTATCATAATAACTTATTAACAATTTTTACTCTGTTAATATATATTGATATTTGATTTATAGGTAAAAATTAAAGAGCTATGGGATGCCAATCTGGCGCAGTCTTACTCAGTCTCCCTGGACGACCCAGTTGCCAAAGTCCTTGGGAAGGAGAATCCTGGGAGAGTGCATGGGATGGGTTTGGGACCCATACCATCTGATGTTTTTAGCAGGCCACTGGGGATGGCAGCTGCATCTACTCCTGACTTTACTTAGTTCATACCCAAAGATTCTAAGAAAGAGATTGTTTCTTTATGAAACACAGTTCACCAGCAGGGGGATCAGATATATGCTTTGTAGAAAGAGTTGATTGAAATACGTCAGCATATGAGCAGATATGCCCCCAACGGTAGTGCATCGACTGGTGGTATGCAGGTAAATCACAAAAAATCAAATTCATTTAGTTTTCTAACTTTCATTGGTTTTATGATTTAATATAAATATGAAACCGTATATAATTTTCAATATAATGTTCTTACAGGTGACAACAAAAAGTGAAGATGAAGGTGGAGAGGGTGACGATGCATCATCAGACCCTGAGTAGTTATACTGTTGATGTGTTGAAAAAATATGAGAGCTGTTGGTTGGTATATGTAACATTTGTGGCACATAGTTTCCAACACACATTTTCATGTCCTAAATTTTCCTTGATTTCTCATGTTTCTTTTTATGCATTTTATTTATTTCTGATGTTTCTTTTTTATGTCTCGATTTCTTGAGTGTGGTATACATCATTCCATTTAGGTTTGTGTTTGAATTGGTAGTTGCCACCACACATTTTAACGTCCTAATATTCACCCATACTATCACACATCAATCACTTCTACATTCTCCCTCAATAGTAGAAGTAATAATGGACTCATTAAACACTAAATACTTTGTTATTCAAGAGGGTTACTAGCTGCAATGAATGATCTATGCCTCAATGTGCATTGTGTGCATCAACTGAGAGGGTTACCAACTCTATGAATGGAGGACCCATGTCCTATCACTATGATAGGGTTATTTAATCCAAAAAATAAATAGAGGACTCATTCATTGGATCCATTATGATACCAATAGGGTTATCGACCTGATGGATGCTCCAATTGTCCACCCACACCTATCATAATCCCTACAGAGCTATAAAGCACCATCTACTTGTATGTTATCAATATAAAACCCAGATTATGAATGCATGTGTAGCATCATGTTCAATATAGAAAAATTATTAGAATGGACTACTCATATGTCCCAAACTAACACTCCATTGAGATGATATATAAATTACTAGAACATATCTAGCACACAGGACCCAATGGATTTTTTTTTCAAAAAAGGTACCACCATTAATTATACATCTATAATATATGATTGATGCTAGTTGTACTAAGTGTCCTCCCCAAATATGTCATGATAATAGATTAGAAACACAATAAGAATCAAAGGGTCTCATCCATCCCAACAAGTGATTCTCAGGTGTCCTCAGTAATGAAAATTGTGTCATGCCCAATTAGAGATTCTAACAAATCTTGTTAAATATCATGAATCAAGACTAAATATAAATATAAATTAAACCATGGTCAACCGAACACCCATTCCCATCATTATCATCTTAGCTCCACCAAGCATCCACATTGGTTCAGGTTCTATAGTGACACATGTAACCATTTCTAAAGAAACACATGCACCTGTTCAGGGTTGGTCTATCTACTAGGAACCCACATGGGTCCTCTAGGTCTGTATGTAGGTAGAGGAATCTCTCTTGAAATCCTTGTTCATGGACCAATATCTCAATATAGTACTTTTCATTCGATAAAATCACAACTTCTAGAAGTGTCAATATATAAAATAACATCTCGACCTCAATGCGAAAACCAAATAATGGGTTTTCCAATAATATGGATCATGGACCATCTTAGTTAGAAGGTTCCACTAAGATGGTCTACTCAGAAAACCTAATCGTAGTCCATCCTATGTTCGTCCACCTAGTGTAAATCAAAACTAATGGAAAAGGGTTTGGTCAATACAAACAATAACTATGATTTCATAACTTGATGGTATACCCAAGACACATTCCAGACTAGATAGGCCATGGTTTCTATGTCAAATATGAATAATATATAATTTCTTACCAAATGATTTTTTGTGTAAAGTGATGTTTTGGTGTGTGATTTTCATGTTGTTATATTTGATATTGGGGATGTTATTGTGGTAATGTGATGTACTGATGGAGGAGGACTAGTGATAATGATACATGATGTGTGTTATGCATGGTAGGAGGGCTATAATGTATCTCAATATGTTTATATTTCTTGTTTGATTTTTTTTTTCAGGGCAGTGGTGCAGCAAAAGAAGAATTTTTTTTCTGCGCAGCTTTTTGTGTCGGTTTTAACCACCGTGACATTTATATGTGCTGCAGTTTAAACCACCGATAAATTGTGAAAACCGCCACTAAACGTAAATTTTTTCTTACGTTTAGCAGCAGTTTTAACTGCAACGACATAGCTGAATCATTGCTGCCTCATTCCGTAGAGATTCTCATGACTTCAATGGCGGTATTACGGCTACTGAATTTGACTTTATTTGTGGTGGCTATAACCGCCGTGAATAAATTGATATCCAGGGATCGTAAAAATCACCGCTAAATTTAGGAAAACCACCTCTAAATGAGACAGCAATGATGATTTCCTTAAACTACCGTGAAACAGAACAAATAACCGCTAATAGATTGGCGACGCCATATTAGGCGGCGGTTTCTGTAAATCGCCGTCAAACAATGTCGCGACGGTTTAAACCGCCGCGAAACAAAAAAACACCACTAAACGATGATTCTGTTGTATTGATTGAAATAATGATTCCCCCAGTTCAAACATTTGTATATATGGAATGTTATGCCCTTGCATAGAGTTCCTTTGGGAATCATTCCACTACATAGAGTTTTTTTTAGCTGTTATATTGAGACTCATTTGATTAGAATCATGGTTCATATCTTATAATGATATTTAAGTGATGTCCAATTATATTGATTCAACATGGTAGTGAGTTCCTAAATGGTAGGGAGACCTAATATGGGTCTATATTTCACAATTTACTTTTCGAGGCAATAGGAGGGGGGCTGTGCAGTGGGAGGGTGGGGGATGTGCACTTGGAGGGGGTTGGCTGGGGGGAGGGCTGTGTAGTGGGTGGGGGGGGGGGTTGGCTGTAGGGGGGGGGGTTGTGCAGTGGGAGGGGGTTGTACAGTGGGAGGGGGTTGGCTGTAGGGGTGGGGACTGCAGGGGGTGAGGGGGGCTGTACAGTGTGGGGTGTGGTGTGGTAGGGGGGAGGTTGGGGGAGGGGACTTTAGGGTGGAAGGGGGATATATGGGGCTATAGGATGGGAGGGGGGGGGGGGGGGTTGGCTCGGTGACATGAAGGCTGTGCAGTGGGAGGGTAGGGGTTGTGCATGGGGAGGGGATATAGGGGGGTTTTTGCAGTAGGGGGGTGTGTAGTGGGAGTGGGGGGGGGGAAGGGGGGGTGTAGGGGGTGGCTGTGGAGTGGGGTGGGGGCTGCAAGGGGTGAGGGGGGGGGGTGTGAAATCTACGGGGTGGGGGTTGCAAGAGGAGGTGGGGGAGGGGGACTGTATAGAGGTTGTGGGGGGGGGGGGTAGTGGGAGGGGTTGGCTATGGGGGGGGGGATGTAGGGGGTGTGAAGTGGGTGTGGTGAGGGAGGCTATTTAGTGGGAGTAGGGTGGCTTTGGAAGGGGGGGAGGTGCAGTGGGGCGGGGGGGGGGGGTGTAGAAGGAGCTATGTTGGGTGGGGGATGCATGGGGTGAGGGGGATTTGGGGGGTTGGGGTGGGGACTGGATGGGGGAGGTGGTCGGGTGGGGGTTGGGTATAGGGGGGTTGTGAAGTTGGAGGGGTTGTGAAGTGGGAGGGGTTGTGGGGGGGTGTAGTGGGAGGGGAGGCTATGGGGGTGGGGACTATGCAGTGGGAGGTTGGGGATGTAGGGGGTGTGCAGTGGGATTGGGGGTTTGTACAGCGGGAGGAGTGTTATCTTGGGGAGGGGGTGTAGTGGGTGGTTGTGGAGGGTGGGTGGGGGGATGTTGGGGGTGAGGGGGTTGTGCAGTTTTTGGGGTGGGGGATGTAAGCAAGACCTGGGGGAGGGGGGCTCAAGGGGGTTGTGTAGTGAGAGGGGGGATCAAAAACCACTAGTCATGGCCTTCTACGCAAAAACCCCTTCATTATACCCATTGTCAACCCCATTTTCCATATCACATAATCTACGATGGTCTCCACCCACAAAGAGTGGTAAACACCACCTCAGTGGGTTTTATCCTATGTGGACAGGAACATGATGCATATATTGGCTAACCATAATGAGAGGGATAAAAAAATCCTAGGAAACACCTTTAGAAAGACTCTGTCACCACCTGTGAACCATTTTTTCCAAAAAAAAATGGTCAAACCTATCTACCTTATCCTAAAAAATCGCTTCCCCACACTTTTAGTGATTAACATCACCCATTGTCACATACACCTTTTCCAATACATAGCCATGGAAAGAGGAGTACGCTGCTAGTTTAGCATAATGGGAAACCATAAAACCCCATTTTAATATCAAAATAAACAACCTTTTTCTTTCTCAATGAACTATTCATAATGTGAGCTGTATATTCATTCCATGGTGCATCAGGACCCCCACCTCTTTATAACTATATCATTCCATGTCACATAGTGTCACAGTGTGAATGTATATAGACCAACATGAATCTCTTAAACCTTTTTCTTGTACACTCCCAACCCTCAAATCATTGAAATCCATGAAAAATACATGTGTCTTGTAATATCCTAAACATATAATAGCTCATCCTTATGTTATTTTGGCAATACATAGACCAAAAATCTCCTCCATCTCATGTTCCCAATCTTCATTATCCGAAAATTTGATATGACATCAATTGTAGATATATCATTCCCAAATTCCATGAATACCCCAACTACTCAATATAATTAATTGATCCCTTCTGTGGGAACACCCCCATTGTAATTACCTACCTCATCACTTCTGGACCCAAGTATTCAATATCTTGGAGGTTCCATAGAAAACATCATCCCATCAAACCCATATTATAAGCAACATACACCATCGTTTCCCACATCCCATCATATTCTAATTTCATAATAATGCCATACATGATTCCCACAAAATACCACGTTCTGCATCACTCTGGAAGTCCATATATTAACCACACTTTGTTAAATCACATATCACACATACACCTCATGGACCAATTTCCATAATAAAAATCTAAAAACCATAGTCACATCCTCAAAATGTAACTCTAACTATCTTGGGATCTCTAAAATGTGAGTGGTTTCTAACTCTTAATGTATATATATACCTTGCTGAATTTTCTAGAGGCATAATTTAGGATTCTATCTCTATTGATTATTGAGTGAAATAAAGCTACAGAATCAATTTTCCATGATTTTAATAGACTAATGACACATAGTAAAGAACTATCCTACAAAAAATTAAATTTCATTTTTACATCTTTTAAGATTTATTTAATTCATTATATATCTATTCAAGATTACATAAAATAATAGATAATTAAATTATCAATGAATCACCCTCTTCCCTCACATTTATTTTGTTTTTTGGGTTACACATTGGTTATGTTTTTATAATTACATCCATATTTTATTTCAAATGTAGTAAATTAAACCATTTGAAATTAGGTGATGGAAACAGATGATGGGAAACAATCGTTGCATGACTAAGATGGGAATTCCAACACTAGTTCATATATTGAGAATTTTATTTCAAATATATATATTTAAATAATATATAATGTCTTGTGATTAATTTTGTTTTAAATTTTTTATAGGATCCACATACTAGGAAACAATTATTTTATGAGAAGCCTAGTAGTTGTCCCAGTACTCTGGGTGTTCATACGAGGGCTTGGTATGAGAGGAAGACGATCTGGTCGGCGTGCCAGATTAGTCCCTGCCCCTCCCACTAACATACCATTAATCCTACATTCATATCCCAGTGTGTCGTTAGTGAAACAATTGATATTTAGGCCTCTCATGTTTTCACCACCCTTTACAACTGAGCCTCCTCACCCATCATTACCATATCCGATGATGATTACCACTCCCCATCCACCATTCAGCCAACCATCCCTGCCATCTTCTTTTAATTATGCTTCATTCTCTCCAAGATTTTATATTCCATCTTCTTCGACTCCTGATCCACTAGAGTCTGTCCCTATGAAGCATACATTGGGACCCACTCCACATATACAGGGTGTTCTTTCAGTTTCTGCGGATCTAGAGGTTCCCATTGATCAGACTACTTCAAGAATAATTATATAACCCTAACAATTTTTTAAACCATTATTTATTTTCATTATAACATGTTTTGATAAAATATTTTTTTTCATTCATAACATATTCATCTACTGATAGGAGGCCAGGGCAGGGGCGTACATGCATGTTTGTTGTGTGGAACTACCACACACAGTTGATGGTGTACTATAATGAAGATAGTCAAATGATTGAAAAAACCGGTCATCAATGATGGAGTTTTTTGGCGATGCTTTCCAAATACATCAAGATCATTCATGTTAGACCACTCTCACAGAGACAGTTTCAAAATAAAGTCAAGGATAAATCTTGGGAAGAGATATGTGTAAAAAAAATCTGTTGTATGTAATGAAATATATTATTTTTTGTATTTAGATGAATTAATATTTTGGTTCCAGTTTATGTTTAATTTCCCCAATGGTGATGGTGCACAACCAACATGTCTGATGGATTTAGGTGAGCTTTAGAGATACGACAATCACGAGTTGTATATTGGCTGGCGTTCTAGAGTTGACACAGTGGTAGAGGCGATCCTTATCATGGATGAATGTTTGATAGAACAATATCAACATATAACTACTCATTGGACAACTATTCAGTTTAAGGTATTAATAACATCTGAGGTATTGAAATGAATATTTTAATGTTTTTAGTTAATACTAATTATTGAATTTAATATAGGAATCAACCAGAAGAAATAAAAAAACATTCATGAAAAAAATACCTCCAGACATTGGGACGTACTATAATGTTGAACCAAGAGAGGAATTAGGTATGACAGTTTATAATTTTTCTTTACGACTTGCACTTTATATTGCTTCCACCAAAATTTATTCAATTTATAATGTTGGTATATAATTTTAGTTATTAAATTAATTATTGGTGTCCTATTTTTAATTATTTTTTCCTACATTCAATGTCATTATAGAGGCATAAATTTAAAATGGAAGGATGTTTACCTCGAGAATTTTTTTATTGAGAAGAAGAAAGAAAGATAGAACTGCGGTTAATGAACTGACTCAACAAAAGATTGTATGTTTTATGTTCTTGATTTAAAATTTTAATCTCTATTTTTAACATAATAATATATTTATATTTGTAATAGGATTCTTTAGATTCACTTGATGCCCAGAAACCTAACAATTTTGGGCCAAATGATCACTTATATCGGGTGTTGGGAGATGAGCACCCTCGTAGAGTATGAAACCGACCTGGGAAGAGTATAGTTCCAACGAGGTATTGTACCTCGTCAGTTAAAAGTTTTAGTGCCACTGAGTTCTATTAGGTTAAGGAATAGGTAGAATAGGGTGAAAAAAGGGCCACTGAGATGACAGAATAGTCTTTTAGGGAAAACACTGCATTTATGGAACTGATGAATGTTTTTCGTCCAAGACTTCTAGTAGATGCCAACACAACTTGTAATGAATATATGTCATCGATGCGCTCTTTATATTCTGCACTAGGTGGATGTTCTAGTGGTGGTCGATATGATGGAGAGGAGGAGGTCAAGGAAGTGGAAGTAGAGTGTGAGGAGGAGACCTAGGTGGAGGAGGAGGGCAAGGAGGAGGTCGAGGCAGAGGAAGAGGCCGATGAGGAGGCCAAGGTGGAGTATGAGGAAGAAGAGGAAGGTGTTGAGGAGGGAGGGGATGGTTAAGGGGATGATATTGATGACTAGGGTGAGGCTAATGATGACAGTGATTATAGTGGTGGTGATGAGGGGTATATTGATCCATTATATTTTTGACTGATATTACTGACCATCGATGTTTATTGATTTGTTGTTCCTAAATATATGTGTGATTAGGTATGTAACATTATCTTTATTTCAATATTTATAAATAATAAAACCTGAATTGATTATTTGTTGTGATTGATTCACCCCTCCCCAAGACACCCCCACACCCGACACCCCCTGGACACCACGTACCCCCCTGGATAGCCCACCCACCCCCTAGACACCCCATACCCCCGTTGACAGCTCGCCCACCCCCTAGATTCCCTATACCACTGGACATCCCTACACCCCTTGATAGCCCGTCCACCCCTGAACACCCCCACCAACCCCCAAAAAAACCCCCAGACACCCCATCCCCCTCGGACACCCCCACCCCTGGAAACCCCGACCCCCATGGACAACCTCCAACCCCCTAGACAGCCCCCACGCCCTAGACACCTCACCCCCGAGGAAACCCCTAACCCACGTGGATAGCCCTCCCACCCCTGGACACGCCCTACCCCCTGGACAACCTTCCACCCCTATGGACAGCCCTCCCACCCCTAGACACCCCTACCCCCGTCGATAGCCCCCACCCCCATGGATAACCCCCACCTCCTAGAAACCCCCTTGGATAGCCCCCCTGTCCCAGGGATAGCCCACTCTCCCCCTTGACACACTTTAAACCCCATGGACAGCCCCACCACCCCTGTAGACAACCTTCCCACCCTCCTAGCCAACTTGTACCCCCTGGACAGCCCCGCAACCCCCGTGGACCGCCTACCCACCCAATGGACACCCCTACCCCATGGATAGCCCCCACCCCCGTGGATAGCCCACCGACCCCTCGTACACCCCTTACACCCTGGATAGCCCCACCACCCCCGTGGACAGACCACCCACCCCTAGAAACCTCATACCCCCTATAAAGCCCCCACCCCTATGGACAGCCCGCCCACCCTGGACCCCCCCATACCCCCCTGGACAGCCCCCACCCCCGTGGAAAGCCTGCCACCCCTGGACACCCCCACCACCGCCGAACACCCCCATCCTCCTAGAAAACCCCACACCTAGACACCCCCAACCCCCATGGGAAACCCCCCAAACCCCTGGACATCCCCCACTCATGGACACCCCCACCCCCATGGATAGCTTGCAAACCCCGTGGACAGCCTACCCACCCCCGTGACACCCCCACCCCCTGGACAAACCCCACCCCTGTGACAGCCTGCCCACACCCTGGACACTGCTACCCTACTAGACAACACCACCCCCCAGCCCGTGGACAACCTTCCCACCTCCCTGGACACCGCTGCACCCTTGGAAAACCCTGCCACCCCTGTAGACAGCCCGACCACCTCCTAGACACCCCATACACCCCTAGAAAACTCCACCACCCCCGTGGACAGTCTGCCCAGACCCTGGACACCCCTACCCACTAAACATCCCCCACCCCCATGGAAACCCTGCCCACCCCCCAATACACCCCACAACCCCGAAGACCCCCCATCCCCCCAGACACCCCCACCCCATAAACAACCCTGACCCCATTGGACGACACCTCAACCCCCAAGATAGCCCGCCCATCCCACCACCGTGGAGACCCCAACCACTGTGGATAGCCCACCCACCCCCTGGACACCCCCTACCACTATGTAAAGCCCGCACACCCCCTGGACAGACCTCCCATGGACAGCCCACCCATCCCCTAGACACCACCTACACCCAGGAAAACCCCCACTCCCGTGGACAGTCCTCCCATCCTCTTAGACACCCCTACCACCATGGACAACCCCGTCACCCCTTTGGACAGTGCACACACCCCCATGAACACCCCCAACCCCTTAGATAGCCCCCACCACTATGGATAGCCCGCCCAACCCCCTGGACACCCCCACCCCCAGATACCCCCCATCCCCCATGGACACCCTACCTCCTGGACACCCTGACCCTCTTGGAAAGCCACCAACCCCCTTGATACCCCCACCCCTATGGACACCACCCAACCCCATTGGACAACCTGCCCACCCCCTAGACACCCCTCCCCCTTGAAATCACCGCCACCCCAGTGGACAGGCCGCCCACCCCTCCCCCCCGGTGGATTGTCCACCCACCCCTTGGACACCGCGACCCCCTGGACTTCCCCCACCACCCCCGTGGACACCTTTTACCCCTAGACAACCCCCCACTCCGTGGAATGCTCACCCACCACCGTGACAGCCCGTGCCCCCCTAGACAGCCCATCCACCCCCGTGGACAGCCCACCCACCCCTAGACACCCCATACCCCCTTGTTAGTCCCCACCCCGTGGACAACCCACTCACCCCCTAGACCCCCCCCCCGACCCCCTAAACTACCCTGCCACCCCCCATGAACAGCCCGCCGACCCCTAAACACCTCTACTCTCTGGATAGCCCCCACACCCATTGATAGACCTCTCACCACCTAGACACCCCGTACCTCCCGGGACTGCCCCCACCTAGTAGAAAACCCGCCGACCCCCCCTGGACACCCTACCCCCTGGACAGCCCTACCTCCTCCGTGGATAGCCCGCCCACCCCCATAGACACCACCTATCCCAAAGATAGGCACCACCCGCCGTGTATAGTCCGTCCAACCCTTGGACACCCCCAACCCCCTTGTACAACCCCACCACCACATTAGATAGCACACCCACCCCCTGGACACCCCGTACCCTCATGGACAGCCCCTCCACCCCCGCAAACAGCCTTCCCACACCCCTGGACACCCCATACCCCCCTTCGAACAGCCCGTGTACCCCCGTGAACAGCCCGTCCACCCCTTGGACATCGCGTACCCCCTGGACAGCCCCCACCCCTATGGATAACCCGCCCACCCCCTGGACACCCCCACCACCCCCGGAGACACCCCATCCCCCTGGAAACTCACACCACTGGACACCCCAACCCCCTTGGATAGCCCCGCAACCCCGTAGATTGACCACCCATCCCATGGACACCCCCAACCCCGTGGACACCCCCAACCCCCGTGGATATCCCACCCACCCCCTAAGAACCCCCTACCCCCTGGACATCCGCGCCACCCCCATGGACAGCCCGTCTACCCCCTTGGACAGCCCCCACCCCCGGGGACAGCCCACCCACCCCCTAGACACCCCTACCCCCTGAACTTCCCTGCCACCCCCGTGGACACCCCTACCACCATGGACAGCCACTAGTCCCCGTGGACAACCAGCCCACTATCCCCTAGATAGCCCCTCCTCCCCCGTGGATAGCCCCCCACCCCCTGGACACCCCGTAGCCCCTGGACATCCCCCACCCCCGTGG
Source organism: Viscum album (assembly GCA_963277665.1). Lineage (NCBI taxonomy): Eukaryota > Viridiplantae > Streptophyta > Magnoliopsida > Santalales > Viscaceae > Viscum > Viscum album. Next base: position 1,290,218,947 of record OY728132.1, on the reverse strand, counting down.
ACTACCCACCCACCCCCATGGACACCCCCTAAGAGACTTTGGTTAAACTAATTTATGTATATATGGGATAACATAGAAAATAAGAGGGAATTAACCATGACATAATGGTAGTACATTAATAAACTGAACATGTAATACCAATTTGAAATAATTCAAATTAGGGGTTGTATAATAGATCCCTCATAAATATATAGTCTACAATCAACTCAACACACATATTATAAAATTCACCAATTAGATATAATATGATATTTTATGGTTTTGAATGGGGGAGTTCATTATAAACATGAAGTAAATTTATAGACTAGTGGTATATAATGATAGATATTATTTATTATGAATTATGTTTTATTCTACAGTTAAATGCACAGAAGGAAGCTACTAGCTTTCGGACAGAGTAAATTGAAGTATCTATACCAACGGTTTCCAAAACCATTGGAATAGAATTGAAAAACCCACTCTTTACCAACAGTTTTAAACCGTTGGTAAATATATATTATTCTAAATATTTTCCAATAGTTTCAGAATACTTTGGTAAATTCCAGTTATTCTCAATATTTACCAAGGGTTTTTAGAAACCATTGGTGAAGATCTATTTCAATAGTTTTTAAACTGTTGGGAGGTATAATATGATTTCTGGTGGCTTATCAGAACAGTTTTTTCATAACCCATTGGTTTAAGACTATCCCCACAGCTTTCTTGACAACAGTTGACTAAACCATTGGTATATGTTTTACCGATGGTTATACAGCCTTTATAAATAGTTTTAAACTGTTGGTATATACAAAATTTCCATTAGTAATGATATAATTAAAATATTTTTATTGAAAAATTATTTATTGAAAGGTGAATTAGATCCTACTTTTTTTACTAATTTTTTTTTTCAAATGACATTTTATTTATTCAAATTTATGTTGATGATATTGTTTTTGAATCTTACAATTATTTTATTTAAAAATTCTTCCCAAATTTAATGCAAAGTGAATTTCACAAGAGTTTTATGGGAGAATTTAAATTATATCTAGGACATTAAATTTTTTAAAGAAATATTGGATTATTTTTAAATCAATCCAAATATGATAAATATTTAGTCAAGTGATTTTCCTTGATTATTATAAATATGATAAAACACCTATGATATTTCTTGTAAATATGATTATAATGTTTCTAGAAAATATGTTGAATCTAAATTATTTATAGTGATAATTTGAATTTTTTTTATTTAACTGATTATAGAACAATTATAATGTTGATTGTTTATTTATGTGATATATTTACATATTATTCTAAGAAATACAACTTAAATACTGTTAAACATAATATAAAAAATGTTAAAGGGACTATTAATTGTGAATTATTTTATTCTGATTTTTTAATTTCATTTGTTATTATAACTTAGATTTTGGAGGATGTCAACATGATATTATGATTACCTAAGGTATGTTTCACTTTCTATTAAAGAATTTAGTTTTTTGGAGTTCAGGAAAACAAAAAACTATTTCTTTTTAAATAGTTGAAAGTGATTATATTGTTGTTGAATATTTTCTCTCTAAATATTTATGGATCAAAAAACCCTGAATGGAGATTGCTATACATTTGAAAAAAATTATTATTTATTGTGATAGTTCAATAAATATTTCTATTCCAATGATCCCATTAACGTATTTTATAACTAAGAATATATACATGTGTTTTCATTTTCATCATGATTAGGTTAACAAAGGTGATATTACTCATGAATATATTCAAACTAAAAATCAATTGGCATATTTTTTCACTAAACTGTTAGATTTTATAAAGCTTGAAAAACTAAATTTTATTTTTCCTTACTAAAAATTAATTTTGAAAGTCTATTTTAACTTTTAACTTACAATAATATGCACTTATTAATGGGAATTTACTTATTTTAAAACTTTTTGTTTTTTATATTTTTGGAATATTGTGGTATGAAAATATTTAAGAAGGGGGATAATTTTATAAAATATAATTTTGGTTTTTTAGTTTTTAAAAAGTTAGATATTTTTGGGATTTTTTTTATATTATATTTTGAAAAATTACAAACCTTCTTATCATATTATGTGAAAATTAGTTTTTACAACATCAACGTATTTTTATTATAACTTGATTTACATTAATTGGATTTTTAAAATTCCAATTTCATTTGAATGATATAAATTTTATCTAACTTTTATTAAAAAATTATAAAGTTTTATTTTGTCTCTATGATGCTTCCATTTTAGTCCGAACATGATATATTATTTTGATATGAAAAATATGTTTTCTATTTATTGTATTATGTTTTATTTTGTTATTCTTTTTTAACATTAGTGATAATGATTACCACATTGTGAAAATTATTCCATTGAAAATAATTTTTTTTACATTTAATTAGAATAAATGTAATTATATTTTGATTACGTGGTGAAAAAATTCCACTTTATATTGCAATAGTTCTAGAATTATTTATTTTAAATAATTAAAAATCATTTTAAATTTATTGATATCTCTTGTGATTTAAATTTAAATTGAACATAATTGTTTGGGTTATAAATCTATGATGTTTTTAAATTTAATTAAACTTCATGAAAGTATAAAAATGATGTTTGGATTCTTTAAAAAATGGAATAATAATTTTAACATAACAAAATTTTTTATTCAGATTTTATTTTATATATTCATATTTTTGATCATATATCATTATATAAATTTCAAATTGAAGCTATTTTTGATCTATTGGAAAGATATATAAGATTTATTCATTTAATTATGATGAAACATTAACTTATTATATCATTTAGATATGATGAAAATTTATGGAAATTTCTGTGTCAAGCATGTTCATGAAATGATGCACTGTTCATCATCATCTACCTTTGGATGATTCATCACCTTCTATTAACACCTCCATTCTGAATTTTCATCTTCTTTATTATAAGAAGAAACAATTTATTATCAATGGTAAATCATTTTTTTATTTTAGTAGTATTTCATATTTTTTTTCAATGGTACATCACTTCTATAATGGATGTGGTAGCAGACTCCTACCACCATAACATTTTTTTATTATCATAAAAAATGCTTTTAATTTTATCATTGTAAAAAAAATGTTTTATAATGTTAGTTAATTTTGTGAAACCATCAGTTAATTTTTTAAAAAATTATTTAATTTATTTTAAAATATATGAGTAATTTTTTAAAAAAAATTACAGTAAAATTTTTTTTAAAAAAAGTTAATTTTTTAAATGTCAGAATAATTTTTTTTAACTTTCTCTCAATTTTCATTACTTTTGATTTTATCACCAACTAGTTGTATTTTTTAATTTTTTAGCATTTAATTAATTTTGAAAATTATTCTATATAATATAGAACGAATATTAAGGTTTTTTCCAATATTATAATTAGTTTTAAAATGGGATTGTATTTTATTCATTATTCTTACGTAACATGGAAAATATTATTAGGAGTATTTTTGATTTGATATTTTTGAGTTAATTTTTTATATTATTATTTTAAAAATTAATATTTAATGACATTGAATTAATTAAACCTTATTTTGTGATAATTTAGGTAATATAATTCATTTTTGATGTATGTGCTACATTAAATTATTTTATATTTTATATTTATATTTAATACTCCAACTGTTATATGATATTCAAGGAATTTTACTGACTTATTATTATTTTTTCAATTTGAATTATTTAATAGGTAATTCAAATTTGTTTGAATTAGTCTTTAAGTTTTATATTTAAATATTAATTATTAAAATTAATATGGATGATAAATTTCTCTCTCCTAGATAAATAATGGAACAATAACTTCTCTACCTATGATAATTGTTTGTTATTAAAACTTTTTGAATTGTTTTACCCATGGAATGTATTTGATTATATTTTCATTTATCTATTTAAAGGGTGGATGGTAATCCTATCAAGAATTATATATAACATATTAAAAACTCACCATTTATTAAAAAATAAAGTTGTGATATTTTGAAGTTCTATACAATATACCATGTCCTTTGTAAACATTTTTCATAATTAGAAAGATCTCTCAAAAAAATATATCTTATTCTACTTTTATATTTTTGAAAAGATAAGCTACTACTCAAATAAAGAACTAATACCTTCTCTTTTATAAATTTATATTCTACTTCCTTTGATTTCATCTGTCTGTAAAAAATTTTCCTTTCATTCACATAATCATTTTGTTTTTCAATTTATGCTTTTACATAGAAAAGCATTTATTCTTCCATTCTTCACATAGTGACTCTTGAATGCTAAATTATGGATTGTTTGGGATATGACACAAGGATTATATGTTCAATATTGGTCATGTTGTTTCTCCCATATTCTATAGTTAGTGTTATAATTGGGTTATGAATCACCATAAAAAAGTTAGTGTGTTGTGGTTAACACTCTAATTTGTAGAAATGGATTTTGTAGTCATGTTATGATTCCACTTCTAAAATGATATTAGTGCACAATATATCTCTCTATAAGAAGGGATGTATAAGATTGACCTAATTTGGATTAACTACTATAAAAAACATCATTTTGTTATTTATTCTATTCAACTGTTAAATAACTCTCATAATTAAATTTCATAATTTATTTAAATAATCACATTATTTTATATTTTAAATATTGTCTATTTACCCATATAAACCAGATTTAATTAATCCTTATAACCAAAAAATGATTAGTTTCAAACACTTTAAATAGGTAAACCACTCATCAGTAAAATAAATCAAACTAGTAAGTCCCTACATGTCATGTGAATCCAAAATGTTAACTCATAATGAACGAGACAACACTATCTTCCATGTCTCAAGTGCCAATTCTAGAGCTGGTCTCATTCTAATGGAACAATATCCAAAAAAATTCAATAAATAATCATTATAAAAAACCATGTGTGGCATTTGAGGTGAAAGCTACATCAACAATAACATCGAAAATACATAATATTTGTAAGATAATGATATTTTGTAAAATATATATTTTTTAATCAAAATTTACCTTTTAAATATTTTTCATTACACACAACACTATTTTTATATTTCATTACATGCAATACTGTGTTTATCTTATGTTACATTAAAAATTGGGTTTGGTTTATGTTAAATAAAAAACCATGTTTAATATATATTACACATATCATCGAGTTTAAACAAAACATGATATAATATTAAAATATGATTATATAATATGAAATTTATCACCTAGCCATTATAGTGGATAGTATGAATAATATTAAACATATTAAGAAAATATATTCTTTATACATGTATATAAAAACTAATTTTTTTCTGATGAATTAATTAGACATGAAAACAAGAACACATTGAAAATAAAAGAAATATTTTTCTGAAAAATGACTTTTATGTGAAAAAATATGTTTCACATCAATAAATTAACCACATAAAATTTAGTGAATTATTTTCATTAAATATATATAACATATTTTCAATAAAATATTTAATTATCATCTTATGTGTTTTTATATAAGAGATAAGAACATATCTAATTTTATACAAAAAAGATTCATCTTTCTAAAAATTATTTTTGTTTCCTTTTTCAAACTTCTGATAAAATAAATTTTTAATCTTTTAGATAAATATTTAATAAAATAAAATTCATTTTTGAAATCATAATATCAAATGTATCATTGGGTCAATTTTTTGTACTTTTCTAAAAAGATTATTTTTTGATGAGTAGTGAAAAATAATAACTTTTATGGATAACTACATATTTGTATAAATTAAGTAAAAAGATAAATTAAATTTTAATTTTTTTTCAAATAAAATAGTTAAATTATATTATAATTAATAAATATTATGATGGTTGAATTAATTTCATATTTAATTTAGATACATGTTTTTTAAACCTTTATAGGTTTTCTCTTTGGAAGACAATTTTTTCATTGTGTCTGTCGAATTAATTTAAATTTAAAATTTTCAGATTATATGAATTGAATTTGATAAAATAGAATACATATTTAGAATAAGAATAATTTATATTATCTAATAAGGTTAACTTAATTTTTGACTAAAATGAATACTGAAAAACATTAAAAATTAATTAGAGTCGTTAAGGAAAATATGGGTTTTCTAGGGGGTTAAAATATAAAGATAAGGGTTAAAATGACTAAAAAACCTTTAAAATTCATATTGAAAGAACATATTTAAATATTATCCTTCCCAAATTCCAATATTTGGTAATTATAATGCTGTTTTTCCTTGGAAGAAATTAATTATTTTGGACACTTTTGGGAAATTTAAAAGTTGTTTCAAAGCGGGTTCTTTGCCCCACATATAAAATGACACCACCAACATTAAATTATTCACTCCTCTAAAGGCATATAGATTAGAAAAAACCAACAAAAATTCCTCCCCACCATCCTTATCCATGTTCTAGATCTACTGGTCCTCTTAAAAGATCAACATTTGTGCACCTAATAAGTGATCCAAATAACACCCCCATATTAAAAGGAGGTTTTAATGTGTATAAAGGAAGTATAGACATAAGGTAATTGATTTACCTCTCACATTAATTTTTTATAATACACATTCCACATTCAACACATATTTATTTCATGGGGTGTATGTACTTATAATGAATGTATTTTGTTATTATTATCCTAAAAATTATTGGGATTTCATATACGTTTGATGATATATATTTCATTCCCATTATGATTCAAATGTTATAAATGTGGTGATTGTTTTATGTTATAATCCCATAGATTACTTGGGCAGTTTATGATTAAGTTTCCAATATTGAAAACTTATGATCTACCTCTCAATAAATCCCATGAATTATATTCACCTCTACTTTTCATGATATTTTAAAGTCATAGTAAACTTTTAACACTCTTTGGTATTTAAAATAATTAATAAATGTTTTAGGGAAAATCCTCATTTATTTATCTTTTATGTTACAAATCCGTTTCATTCCCAAACGATGTTGTTTAAAACTGTTTTAAAATATGTTTTACTATTATTATATGATTTTTAAATGAAAATTTTAAATATTTCTAAGTTATTAAAATTATTTTTAAAAAGGAACCTTTTTACAATTTCTAAACAATGCCCGTTTGAATTTTACAGAATATTTGAAATGATTATTTTTTTTAAGATGCATAACATGAACAATATCTCCCAGTGTCATGACCAATCAACGGTTTTGTGCTTCCGATACAATTTTTCTTAGTTATTTTGAATGAAAATGTTTTCATTAATATATTGAAAATATTTTATATTCTAAATATATAATTTGAATGTGAAAAGGATGTTGAAAATGTATTTAATGTTTTTTTTCAAAGTAGAAATTCTATTTTACTCAAAAAATGTTCCATCTGTTTTTCAAAATCATTTACCATCTATGAAGACATCCATTTATGTTACTTATGATTTATTAGAGATAATGTTGAATAATACCATACTTATTATTTCTATAGATGGTTAACATTTATGTTGATGAAACACATTTTGTTTTCTTTGGTTATGCTATGATGACTTAATGAAATGTTTTTGAAACCCATTTTCATTACACAAGTTATGAAATAATTAACTGATGTTTATTTAATTATATTTGGAATGTGTATGTATATTTTTTATTATAAAATATATGGGATATATATCTACCTCCAATGTAGTTGTTAAATCATTATATCTGATAAGATAATGGTGGGGAACAAATCAATGAAGCTGGTCCACTATAAAAAATATTTCATGAGTCTTAATAAACATTTTTGATGTTCATGGTGGTTAAAATGTACATATGAGATGTTTTTATTTAATTATAAAGGTTACACACATTTATGGAATGATTCTACAGTTCATGATTGATTTATGATGATTTCTCACTCTTCTGGGCCATGTCTTCTGATATGATAAAATTTTATGATACGAATCAAGTTTATGATCTATGAAAGTTTGAGAATAAACTTCATAAGATATTTTCACATAATATACCATTATTCTTATCCTATGATTTCATATAATCATTGAATTTTATCTCCTATGTATAACCTTACTGAGTGTCTAAGATCATCCTTTATCTTATTTCCTTCCCTAGGTTATGAAAAAAAGATTAGGTAGAGTATGCCGAAGAGAATTATTATGTGAGATGATCATTTTGGGAATTTTTTAAGATCTTTCATTAAATTAAAGGATTTTTTTCTTCTCTACAATGATAGTTAAATGTTATGGTCCTTGGATGTGTGTTTATGAAATGTATTGAATACTCATCTAAAAAGTGGTGATCTTAATGTATGAAAATACTTGGTCATTATAACATCAATCCCACACAAAAAATACTATAATTATTTATAGAAAAGGTCTCAATGACACGCCATTATGGTATCCATAACAGGCTCTAACACATTAATAGAAACCCTAGATACCAAATCCCATATAGTAAGACAAATAAAAATATCTCTTATACCAGTTTGTGATGTCATAGCCAAACTCAGTCTTTAAAAAGCCACTAGACTAGTTTTTCACATGACGTCTGGTAGTGCACCCTATCTTCCAAAGGATTTTGACTAAAAGTGGGGGTCTAAGGTGGTATTATGGGGATAATATTCCCCATATATTAGTGTAAACAATCATAAATAAATTGATAAATATTATTCAAAAAATAAAGTCAATAGAGTTAATAGATAAATAAGTAAACTAAACATGAAATATGCTATAATAAAATGAAGTGATTTATACAGACCTGAATGGGAATTCATACACAGTTTACTAATATCTCATTGGGAAGACCACATATATAGCTTAAATGGAATGAAAAATACTTGTACAAGGAACCTAAATTAATTCTAAGAAATACCTAAATCTCAGTATCCAATACTCTATATCTTCTCTAACTAGATCATGAGACTCTACATGAGTGTATTTACTCAGTCCTATTACAATATGACAATTTATGATCTATTATGTATCTATTACCAACCAAAAAGCATATATAAGGTCTTAAGGTACACCGAGGTGCATATATATTGTGTGGGAAATGAATCTTAGTAGGGCACTATCAATGGTAAACTTATAACCAATTATCATAAGTTCATGCACATTCAATATTCCCAACACAGTTAAAAAAAATGGAATGAAAATAAATAATAAAATCCCCGATTGGTCATCATGCATGTGACCTTGATTGACTCAAGAATATTTCATTCAGTTTCAGAATGTATTTGAGTATGTCGTGATATCTATTCTATCATAGTGACCCTCTAAGGGGACCAATTCCTACCTTTTATCAAACAAAGTACATCGATACTTAGGTCCATGAATCTAATTTACCCAAACTTCCTTGAACCAATGATAGAATATCCATGATCATGAGAACCACCTTTGGGAAACCTCTATATACTCTATGGAGATCTCATGATCACACCTCCATAAATGAGTAGTGGATCCGGGACCATCCCCAAGAATCCTTATTACTAATTCCCTCATGTATAACCCCACCATAGTACCTGATCCTTCTTGATATCATAACGATGAATGATGCTTATGAGGGGGAAGACCTAGGAAATCCAATATTTCTTGATTTGAATAATTCTTAGGTGACCCAAGAAACTAATGGTAATAGATTCCCTGGATCCCATGGTCAATATCTTCTGAATCCAATATCTCGGGACCCCTCAACCAAACCACCACTAGTGAATCCACTTGGCCATAGTGGGGATCCTAGGCATCAATAGAGGGGATACATCCATCAATCTATGGATCTCCAACATCTATGATCGAGAATATATTCCCAAATAACACCTAATAATACCATTCAAATCCTGAGCATCACGGGGATTGAAAATGATATACAAGTGTCGAAATTCGATTCTTGAAACCCATAAATTCATAATGATTGCACAATATACGAGGAATATATACCATATTTGTCATTTCTGTATATATAGGGTAACATGATCAATATTGACGGATCCTTGGTTCCACCTCTCAGTATCCGCTCCCACATCAATATGATCATTTGATACTAGTTGAGCTCAGTATCCTCCCACAATATACTATGAGATTATATCCCAAATATATGGAGGATCCCAGGGTCTCATCCACTTCATCAAGGGATTCCCGACCATCCTAGGTAGCCACGTCAATGTCAGGTCCAACAATAAATTCTCAAGATTCATGGGAAATCATATGTCATGAAGCATAAATATATATCAAAATTAATATAGCACAAGGGTTGTATGAACACCCACTATCATAATCATCACCTAATACCAACTAGGATTATACATCAGTTTGATTCTAATGTGACACCTACTACCATAACTAACTATAGCCACATACACATTCTCAAGGTCATCTCACAAGTAGAATTCATTTGGATCCCCATGGTTTATATATAACAGAGGCATCATATACTAGTTACTCACAAAAAAATAAAACTATGAGGGTTTCCTAAAACTTATCATACCCAGGACACCTTATATGGGTTCGTTAATGCATAAACCATCTTAGAAAAATTTCAATGGAACCCGATCATGACTATCATCCCATAGTTCCAACTCATCTCGAAGGCTGTAGTTTATCTAATCAAGAAGAACATAATATAAACCTCATCTTATATCCACTCTAAAAGCCTATATCAACATCTAGGGACCATATAATACCTCATAATATATACTACTAAATAACACCTTAAAATATCCATCTGAAATAACCTTGAAAAAATCAACATGGACTCCAAAATCCATGCAATATAATGATCTCATGACTCTCACTCATGTCTCACATCAGACGTCCCCAACCTGTTGGAGGATTCTGAATCCAAACCTCCAAAAATTCATCCTATAAACACTTCCCTAATAAAAAACACTATCTAAATAGCCTCTAAATTCCAAAATAGTCACACCATTGTGATATATGTTGGAAAATTATCCAAATGAACTACCGACAAGTCCAATTTTGACTCCAAGGTGAGAAAATAGGAAAAATTCACAAGAAGAGGAAGTACCTAGTATGTGCCTCATGTCCATGATATGTTCCATCCTATGTCAACCCATGTCGTGTGCCTATGAGAAAATGGAGTGCATTACCAAAGTACCTGACATATTACTATAGTGCACATAATTTACTACCAGATGGGATAACTGGTCATGTACCCCACAAAAATTCTGGCTGAGTACCATACACAACTACTATCCATATACCTCATTCATGGTGTGGACGTGTACATCACATGACCATGTCCCCTGACATGAGAAGTCTGGTCAAATAAGTGGCCACAACCGAGCCAACCCAATATGAAATGTCCACTAGGAATACTTGAAGTTTATTTTATTATTACTCACCTTACCAAAAAGTAATAACATACAATATGTGCTCTCTGAATTATATTATGTGTACATGGGTTATCCCAAACAAAAAAATCTACAAAATGGCCCAGAACCCCAGATTTATCATAAAAACTCATAGATATACCCAAATAAGATATAAATAAATAGATTTAAAGAATATTAAAATCAAAAGAAATAATTTTTGGGGATATATATATTAAAAATAAAATGGTACTACCTTGGGAAGAATCTATGATTTCTTTAGTTAGATTTTCTGCATGTAGCTACCACATGATGATCAAGCTCCTCTCATGATTCAGGGAAACACCTCCCTCCTCCACCAAACCTCACTCTCTATCTACCTATATATATCTTCTAAATTTCCATGATTAATAGAATCAACCTAGGGGTGTGAGAGGAAAGACACATGTGGAAGGAAGTATCGCGAGAAAAATGGAATAAAAAATTATGAAAAAGAAAAAAAGAAAAAAAGGGGCTCCGCCCTGACCTCAGTACCATTAAATATATTATTTCTCAACTGGGAATGAAAATACTATTATGGACTCAAATTTTGAGTTAGAATATCAATCCAATGATCTGTTTAAAAAATGTCACCGAATAAACAAACATGAATAAAATATTAATTATTTAAATAAATATTAATTATTCCATGAAAAATAAAATGAATTTGATTTTTACTAACCTCTAGTAATAGGGTAAAAAATTTATCTCTGGATTAATAGTGGTCAAAAAATATTTTCAAGAACATTTGTTTGGGGAAAATAATAATTTCACTCGTTACAAGCCTCCTAAACCAAGAACACAAATTTCTTCTCTGTTTGACATCCTCTAAAAGACTAGATTTTATAGATATAAAATTAGTTGAATAATTAAAGAAATTATTTATCCCTTACAATAACTTTAGATTATATATAAGGTATTAATATTGAAATAAAACCATTTGATTAAGTCTATAATAACAATGGTTTATCAAAGATATCATATCTCGTAGTTGAAGAATGATATATCAAACATATAGGTTGTTGAACTAGGAATGAAACCAACTTAATGGGAAATGACTAAAAAGGGATTAAACTACATAATAATCATTCATATTTGGTTTTTTCATTGATATATTAATTTCATTCTCTCTTTGTGGCTTAACATTTTATGATATTTTAATCATGGACTTTAAGAAAGAGTACCTAATTCCACTGAGAAATTGTCTTAAGGTTCCACACATTAAGAGTATCAATAATCACAGTTAAATTTTATTTGAATGTAAAATCATTAAATATATTATTACAAATATCAATGAATAAAAACTATTTATATTGTTTTTATCATATACATTCAATCATCGGTTATTTCAATTTGTAAAATATATGATTTAAATAATAAATAATTTTTTATTCACTAGTTAGTGAATAAAATATTTATTCATATATTTTTTTAAAGGTTGGGGTCAAATCCTCATGTATTATTAATGTAAAGAAAATAAATATTTTAACTCGATAGAGGGAAACCCATTACACAACCCAAAAACCCATTGGGTATTTAGCCCATTACATGGCCCATAGAGCCAATTTTTTGGCCCGAGGCCCATTATGTGAATAGTACCTCTATAGTACCTGCTTTCCATAGTACCACATTGTACCTGCCACTGATATAGTGCCCTACCACCACTACAGTGCCTAACATTGCTACCGTTCCATTCTTCTACAATATGCTACAATATGCTACAGTCCTACGTCCAATGGATTTTGAACCACCCATTTTTCATGTAGAATTACAGGGTGCTTACCACTAAGCCAAACCCCGACTATAAATTTTTATTATTTGAGGTTTTATAAATGATGAGGAGGGTTGATGGATCAATAAAAACAGTATGTTTATTTAATATCATTTAAATGAATTTATATTGATTTATTTGATAAATAATATTGAAATATTCTTGAGTTTGAGCACATCTTAAAATATAACAATAACAATAACAATAATTATAATTATAATAATATTACTATACATAGTGTTTACATAGATTAAAAAAATTTGTCAAATTATTTTGTGAAATATTTTTTTTAACCCTATGATTATAACTCATATTATATCATTTCATGGGTTAAGATAATTTTGGTGAAAAATATATTATCTCAAGGGAACTCTCTCAAGACCGAATAGAATTATCTTAAGAACATTTTCAAGAATGGAAGGTCATCCTACCCCTCTCTCTAAAAAAAAGAACTAGAATGAATATTTTAAGACTGAAATTATTCCTGATGTGATCAATGAATATTAATTTAAGAAGATCGGTATATATGTGATGACACTCAGAGTTCCTTTGGAGATATTCTGAGATTCATGGAGCAGGTGTGGATAATGTTAGTGTAATTTTTTTTCAGATTCTTTTTCACAGTGATGGTATGATAATAATGTCTACTGAATTGATAATAAATGGAAAATGAATTATCAGAAAGAGGTAATTCTTATTATAAATTAATTTTAAATTATATGTGAAAAGATCTACTCGATGAACATTCTAATGAAGAATTCATTTAGTTCTAATGATTTATCCAAGTAAACTGATAAAATATATTGTTAGGAATTGGATAATCTATTTATACTGTGCCTGCTAAATCTCACAAAAAATTCCCTAATTAGTGTGCCTTTAATAAAAATAAATTAATATAGCATAAAAGGATTCATAGTATCCCAAAATTATTTTGATTCATTTATAAACAATTTCAAGACAACATGGGTTCAACAAAAACTACATTAATGAATCTAAATCTCCTAACATAGATATAATAGCCTATATAAATTTTATTAAACACCATTCATAAAATCCATTATGGGCTAGAGAAAATATGAATATTAAATTAGACAGCGAATTTCTTCCATGACGATATCAATAGACTGTTGAACTTGTACGGAAAATATCATCAAATAAAAGAAGTCATTGATACGTAAAACCATGACAAGATATCCTTAAAATCATTTATTTTGAGAACCTAAAGCTTCAGATCAAGAAATTAATGATATAAAACCATATAAACTCCATATAATAAACCCTCATCTCAATTCAAGAACATTAGATGACTACCTATGATGAAATATAATTCTATCTAATTTATAAGAAAAAAAACATATTTATTCATCAATATCTGTAGAAATATTAAACATCAGTGAACAAGAAGAATACATGTAGTAGAAGAGAAATAATAATGCTTTAATCAATTATCAACAGTCAGTTGCTTCACGATATTCTCTTATAATTACTATGAACTCTTCTCCAGATTACATAGGAATTTCCTATATGTTTTCTATAAACCAAGACTCACATAACCCTAGAATATCCATCATTTAAAACATATCTAGGAAGATCCTTTGCTGAATTAAATTACAATGTGGGTGATGTTCATGGATTTTACTAATATTTTTTTTGATTTTTTAATTTATTTTTAACTGTTTTTCTGACATCTTTTTGTGTTTTATTTACCCTTTTCAGTTTTTTTGTATTTTTTATTTTGATAAATTTTAGTTAATTTATATTCTAATATAAGTAATTTAGTTTTTTATTAGTTAATATTAGCTGTATATGTTATTAACATGTATTATTTAATGTTAAATTATTAATTACAGTATTTTGATTAATAATAGTATGTTTTATTTTATTATATTCACATAAATATTAGTATTTTTAATAATATCCTATAATTTTATTTTATATTATTATAATTTTATTTAATATTAGTAGTAAGATTAATAGTATTAGTAATAAAAATAATAATATTATTCTTATTACTTTATTATTTTAATATTTAATAGTGGTATTTTGATTACACATATAGATATTAATTTTATCTATTTTCTGATTTTATCATAATAACACACATAATTATATATTTATATATGACTTTATCTATTAATTATATTTATTTATATAGTAAGTATAAATATATATTTATAGATTTGTAATTGTATTATTATTATTATCTAACATTTTAGATACATAGTGGTTCTGATATTTAAATTTTGATTTTTCCCTAATTTCTTCCTCTTTTCATGATTTAGGGGGGGGGGAGACTTTTTCACCTTATGCAGCAACAAAAAATAAAAGAGACAGCCTTGTAAGTTTCATACTCTTTTGAAACACCATCCATGCTACACACACCACCCATCGGGCCACCACTAATCTCCTCTCCACCTCTCCTACCAATCCACCAAGCGCACACCACACCTCCTCTTGGAGGTACAACAACATAACTCCAGGAACCTCCTCCTCTTGTGCACTACTGACGACCTCCTTCTTTTCTTCTTATAACACCATGATGGCATCCCCCTTTCTTTATTAAAACTTTAATAAACCTATATGTATCCCTCCCTGATAGCGGACAACATGTGAGGGATGGCCACTCTCATCTTGCAGCCACACCTTCCTACTATCCATAGCCATCAACGCCTCCTCTCCACGTACCTCCCTCTAGCACTTGCACTCCCCCATATCATTATAGGAGTGACTTAGTCTCCCCCTATTGTTTGATTTAGGTTATATAGAATTCTATTTTGGAAATATTTCATGCACATTAACGACACACATGATGGTTTCGTTTGACATTACAGTGATTTTTGAAGTGATGGTCTTCGTGCTTAAATAATTAATAGTGAATTACGGTGATAATTTCATTTTCACGAGCATAGTGATTCATATTTATTATTTAATGTGTCATTTTTTTGTTTCTATGGCATGAAAATTTTGATATTGTTGGGTTGTGATAAATGTAATGGTTATTTCAATCCATTTGGTTGATTGCATTTCGATTTTATTTATTAGTTGGGTGATTAATTTTTTAAATATATCTACATTTGAATTAATTATCATGTAGGATATTTATACCTAATTTGATGATCGTTTGTGTGATACCTAATATGTAATAATTTCAGTGAGATCATTAGAGAATTTATTTTTCCAAAATTCAATCGTTGGTGCGAGAGAATTTTAAATCACATGTGTTCTAGTTCTGAATGAATACATATATTAATTGAAAAATTGGTATTTTTTGTTCATTACCCTACAAAAATTCATGAGTGGTACTTAATAAGTAATCTCATGTAAGATAATTTGGCATAGATAAATACTTTGACTTGGTAAGAAACATGCCATAGCATTTCACCAATTGATTCGATGCTAAATTATTGTACAAATTATTTGTAAAATTTGGGAATGAAAATATAGATGATTTTTGTAAAAATTATAATACATTATAATATAATTGAATGATACCTAATGATATTTTTATTATATATAGAATCAGTGAAAATGAAATGAATAAATATTCAGATGTAAAAATTAAATAATTAACCTTGCATGAACCTTAATATATATCCCAACTCTAACACTTCCATTTCTTCATGTTTCATACAAAGATTAATTTATTCCATGTCAATATTTTTAGAGAATTTAATTAATAATTTTTAAATGGTTCATTAGTTATTATAATTTTAAGTCATTAATCACATTAAAAACTCTTCTAATAGAACATTACTCTAAAAGGGTATTCAATGTTTCTAGGCACATTCTTCTTATGGTTGGCCCTACATTCAACAGTTATAATTGTTACTATGTTAATAAAATTACACATATTATGTTTCATGACATCTGTTCCAAATTTATTGCTCTATTTCTGGGGAGAATATTATCATTAGTAATTCCCTAAATAGATCGATTTAGTTTCAAAATTTTAGAAACAAAAAAAAAACAAAAATTGATTTACTAATTTGGGTATTTCTCAATGTAGGGACTTTCATGAAACCCAAAATATCAAAATGTCTTATTACACACTATACGACTATAACCAAAATCATTACTATAGACTCACCCCTCAGGATACAATGTATAATGACTCACCACACAGGAGATCTCTAAGAAATCCTTTTTATTACAAATATTTTTATTCAATTTCAAGTTTTGATCCATATAAGAATGATTCACAATGTTATGATACAATTAATTATACATATTGAAATCAATTTAAAAGTCAATGTATTCATGAAAATTTAGAACTCAATATTTATTTTGTTGAAAATGGTTCAATAATTAGAAATATTTAATTTCAAGTATCACTATAAAAAATTATAGGTTCTAATGTCATGATGAACATATATAAACGTTTCCTTCCAAAAAATATCTAGAAAATAAATTGAAAATTTTATAAAATCAACTGACCTATCTTATCCAACTACACACCTTAGTACCATTTGATGGTCTAATTCAGAGCAATTCTTTTGATGGAGTTGTAGTATTTTTCCTATTTGAACAATATCCATTTAATGATTTTGATAATGTTTAGAATTTTATTTATTCTCATTTTTATAATTCAACTGATGTATCCTCCCTAGAAAAATTTAATTCATCAAATATAATAAAATTTCAAGAATATTAGAGATTATTATTCCACTAGTTGAATATAATTGTACCTTATAAAATAAAATTTCATGTCCTTATTCTATGAGTTTACAACCCCCATCCCAAAGTGAAAAAGGATCCATCTAATTTCTATCAAATCACACCATTTGATGATGAAGAATACATTGAACACATAACCTTATTTACCATGATAGAGTAAGACTTAATCCAAGAAAACATGAATTTCCCCATGCAAGACTTCATCACGTCAAATAAAATTGAATCATATCTTTATAAAGATATTTTCAAGTCTTCATTTTCTTCCAAATTGGATACATATGAAACATTTTAGGATTTAGAAAATAAGTTAGTGTTGGTTGTAGATAACACTCATAAGTTTCTATATATAATATAAGAAAGGGACTTCATAGAGGATCCAGAGTTCATGGTTCTATTAGTGCCAATGAATAAATATTATGAGGGTGGTATAGAAGAAACTTTTGAAAAATATGAAATTATGGTCTCAATGGGGTCACATACTCCAATTATGATCACCTCACATGTAACATACATTGAGGTTAAAAAACATCACTTGAAAATTCCCAATATGCTAGAAATACTATTGACCTTGGGACAATCTCTGAAATCGTAGTGCACAAATTGAGTTGGAAGCTAGGGGATTTCCCTATACTAGCAGTTGTAAGTGAAATTGAATTGGGATATATCATCATCCTAGATAATGAATTCAAAGATATTATGGATATAATCCGACCACTACAAGCATATGGTAAATGAATTTCTTCTCTTGTGATAATTAAAATATGTAATGTTCTTGATCTTTATGATGGTTCCCTTTGTACAAAATTCACTTATATGGTGATTAATTATTAATAAGTTGTATTTTAATTCCCTTGTATGTTACTCTATTTTAATTTCATTGCACACATCCATTTTAAAAAAATGTTTCCATTGAGATATTGTATATATTTCATGATAATTTCTATTTCTGTTAATGGATTTCTCACTCCCAATAATAATGAAGAAGATATATTGTATATATTTCCATTTGATCCCATTGGAGTATTATAAATGTTTTCATGAAGATGAATTAAATTTAGTTTTCTATGGGATTTAACCAATACTTATTTTTTTACATTCAATGCAATTAGTTTTATTTCATTTAGTTATTATGAAATAAAATGGAAAAAATTTATCAAAATATATTTTCTTTGGGAACTATAGTAGATCTGATTTAATCATATATATTATTTTTTCCATCCACATGTTAATTTTATTTTGTATTATATCTTTTTAATTTTGTGGGTATGTGCTATACTTGGGAAGATTTCCTAGGTACATCATTTTTGGAGCCTCATCATATGCATGAAGCCTTTCTATGTCTCTATACACTTATTAAGGGAATTATTTTATTTTCTATAATATTTTTTTTTGATTTAAAAAACAACATAACAAATAACTAAATAGAACAATGATATAAAAAACGAATTTTTTTTTCATCATTGAACCCACATGAAAATGACTATATATATGTAGTAACAAAACTGAGGTAATACCACTTGTATACTTTGGTAATATGCGCACATGATTCCTATTTTTAATTCTTTGATACTTGATCTCACGACTTTGATTATTTTTGATATTCTTCCAGGATTCAAAAATATTTTTTCTAAACTTTATTATTTTTGGGACATTTATTTCCACTCGTCATCATTTTTTCTATCCATAATTATATTTTGATACCAGTGGGGATTCTAGAACATTTTTTACATCATCACATGTTTATCTTTTTTATGAGGGAATTTTGGGAATGTTATGTCTTCTAGGGAATTCCATGTTTTTCATTCTAAGAAGTAGATTTTTTTGAAAGTTTCACTAAAATATTTGAGAAATTTATTTTATTTATTTATTACCTTTGACCCTCTGAGCCACCTATAAATTTTCTCCATCATGTATCCATTATAATCCAACATGAATCGTTTTAGGATAACCCCATATTTGATACCACCTTTCTATTTATTTAGTATTTTCATTTTTATTTTCAATATAACTATGTGGGAGAGATTTATTAATGGAGATGATTATTTGAGGGATAATGAGACATTTAATGCACATGTATCAAAGTTATTCTATCATGATTATATGTGATATGTTTTATAATATCCATATACATTACATTTATTTTGATATAAAAATATTGAATCTTTTTTTTTTAAAATGAGTACATATATAGTCATTATTAAATAACCCTCTCTTCTTGGGGATAAATAGTAAAGTGATAACTCATTAGTGCAAGAGCTATAGAGTTTTCTACATGAACTACTTTAACATGGATTCTACTGAGTATAAAATACTTGTTTAAATTTTCTTAGGATATATATATATATATATATATATATATTATGGAGTATGCGAGATTATATTCACATTTTTCCTTATCCATTACCTTTGTGTGCGTCGTGTCCTTTAATAAGAATAGAAAATAAAAAAATTGATAGAAAAAATAGAATATTTATGGGAGATGCATTGAATTTTCATAAGACTAGGGAAAAGAAATGTTTTTAAGTGTGGGGTATAAATATTTTGGGTGAGACATTTGGATTGAAATTTATCAACTCTATAATAATATATTCAAGCAACTTTTCCTTTAAAATGTTATTAATCATGTTTCATGACCCACCACCCCATAGAATCAAATACATTTGAACCTATTTACATGTCCTCACGATTAATTCGTTCATATGATTTCCACAAGAAGAGATGTGAAATTCATGGAATGCCTATGTTAAACATGAATTTGTGTGAGAATTTAGCATATATTTTTCATACATTATTTGAGCGATGGAAGATATGAATAGATAGGTCACATTATGCATTATTATTAAATTTTTGTTTTCAAAATAATGTGTGAGGAAGGAAAACAATGTTTGAAAATTTCAATTTCAAATTAAGAACAATATTTTGTGGGTAAGAGAAATTAATTTTGTTAACTTTTAATTTTGATTTTTATAGGAATAATTGTGTGTTTTTCCTTATTGTTTTTCCCAGGAGGGAAAAATTTTAAGTGTGGGGGATTTGATGCCTAATTATTTGCTAATATTTTTATGATTTTATAATTTAGTTTTATTTTTTATTTCCAAAACCCTTTTTTGTTTTTTTTTTCTAATTTTTTTAGATTTTAGTATTTTTTAAAGTTTTAGAATTTCTAGTTAATTTTTACACTAAAATTTATGATTTTGTAGTTTCATTAGTTTATATTAGTTGTATATATTATTAACATGTATTATTTTTCACTATATTATCATTTATAGTAGTTTCATTAATAATATTATTTTTTATTTTATTATATTCACATTAATTCAATATATTAGTATTTTATATTATTTTTTATCATTATTAATAATTGTATTTCTAATAATAGTATTTTTAATATTTTATGTTTGTTATTATTATTATATTAAAATAATATTCAATAATGGTATTATTGTAATGTATACAGATAATAATTTTATCTAAGTACTAATCATATCATATTAATAAACCTAAATATATAGTTTTATATGGATTTATCTATTAATTATATTTTTTTCTATAAATAGTATAATTATATATTTATATAATTCGAATTTGATTATTGTTATTATTATTATTATCTGAATTATTAGATAATTACATGCTTTCAATTTTTAATTGTTAATTTTTTATATTTTCCTCATCTATGCATGATTTTCAACGGGCTCTTTCTTCACCTTGTGCAGCAACACCAAATAAAGGAGGAAATGCTAGGATGATCCTTCCATTGCTGCAACACCATCAATGCCTTGAAAACCATCCACCATGAAACCTCCCTTCTCCACACCACCACTCCTACATCTCCACTAGGTGCACACCACACCTCCTCCCAGAGGAAAAATAACACAACACTTGGCATTTCCACCGTATGTGTACCATCATTTCCCTCCTCCTTCAACTTTTTCCTAAAACAGTATGATAGAGACACCCTTTCTATCTTACAATATAAATAATCCTAGTGGAATCCCTCCCTATTGGTTGACACACACAAGGGTCAACCACCCTCATCCACCAGCCACACCATCCAGCCATCGACACCATGCACCACCTCCTCTGTACACACCACCCTATGGAATGTAAACTTCCCCACATATACTTTTATGTGTTAAGGAGTTTCACCCTTTAGGTGGATTAAATTAATATATAATTTAATTTTGGTGGATGTTCATGTACCTCAATGACACTTGCGATGGTTGAGATTAATATTGTGATGATTGGAGGAGTGGTGGTTTTAATGATACAATCATTGATGATGTAGTGTAGTGAAAATAATATCGAAACATGAACAATGATTCATATTTATTATTTGATGTGTCATTTTTTCTTCTATGGAAGGATAATTTTTATTGTGTTGGTTTGTGATGAACATGACAGGTATTTCATTCCATTATTTTTGAACAATGTTCCATTGCCTTTTGAATTAATTTTTTTCAATTAGATGTCCAGTTATTTAACTATATTTATGTTGGAAATAATTTTCATTTGGGATATACACAATTTATTTGGTTACTATTTTTGTGATATATAATAAGTAATCCTAGATTGGAGACCATGAGAGAATTTATTTTTCAATAAGTTAATCATGAATGTGAGAGAATCATAAATCACACTAGAGCGAATTCTAATCAAATAAATTTATTATTTCAAAAATTAATATTTTGTGTGAATTACCCATAAAGAATTCATGAGTAATACCTAATAAGTGATCTCATGTGATTGAATCTGGCACAGATATATACTTCTCCTCTGTGATAAATGTGTAGTTTCATTTCACCAAGTGATTCGATGCAAAAGTGATGCACAAATTATTAAACAAAAAGAGAATGAAATGACATATGATTTGTGAAAAAATTATAATACTTTATTGCATCATAGAATGATATATGATTATATTTTTATTGAATTTGGAATTGGTTTAATTAAATGAATAAATAGTCATATGTGAAAATTAAATAATTGGTATAACAAGAACCTAAATGGATATAATAACTCTAACACTTACATATTATCTTCATTCCTCCATAGATTAATTTAGTTCATGTAGATAGTGTTATTTCATTAAATTATAAGTTTTTAAATAGTTGTTTAGTTTTTATAATTTTCTATCATTAATCATATTAATAACTCATCTTCCTAAACATTTATATAAGAGGATATTACTAGTGTCTATGAACATTATCCATGTGATTTGACCTTACTCGCCGCTTCTTTAGTAGTAAATAGGTTAAAAAATTTGAATATTGGCATGTCATGATTCACATCCCAATAGGTCTCTATAAATGTAAATTATGTATCTTGAAAATTTTCTAAACGATATTCTCAAGGGTAACATCGAACCTCTTTTCGAACATGCTTGGTAGTAAATATTGAATATAAAAGGGTTCCACCATTATTTCTATTTAGTATCCAAATAGCCATCTCTAGGCCAATAATTAACCAAATTCATGAAAATATAATCAAAATAAATCCATATCCAGTCACCAATCATGTACAATATATACATTTCCATATTTTTAAAAAATCCATATTTTTCATATTAAATAAAAATTTCTAAAAACCATTTAACATATAAAAAAATATGATATGAAACTACTATTCAATTGATCGAATAAAAATATATATAAATTTTATAAATTTAATCAAAAATCAGTGATATTATGTTGTAAAATAAACTTGATCTTTTATTGAAATATATTTATCAAATCCCCTTAAAAAAACTTAAATTACAAAAAAACTGAAATTTCACAAAAAAATATCAATATATCAAGTATCGAACAAGTATAATTTTATAATTTTTTTCAAGATATTTTAATCATTATAAGAACATAACACAATACCTTTTAAGACCATAATATTAAACATTTTATGAAATATATTTATCTATTTAAAAACACATAGTAATTGAAAATTTATAAACACAAAGACCAACAGAAAACCATTTTTCATTAATATACAAAAAACAATAAAATATCATTTTTCATATAAAAATGACAAATTTAATTTATATTTAATGAATAAACAAACTATTAGTTCATAAATATATATATATAACATGTTTAAATAATGTCACATCAAATAGTACTAAAATGATATAGAAAGTTCATATTAAATTATCATTGATCAAAGTACACCTAACAATATGAATTTAATTTTTTAGATACACCATTCCAATGTGGCATACGTATAAGAGATAATTTTTAATAAAGTAAATAATCTATTATATGATCATAATACTCATGGATCAAGTACCACTGAACTTGATCTAATCATATAATCTTAATAATTTTTTCCAAATTAATTTCTCACTTCATTTTTGAATACCATGTACCTTAAAAAAGGTTTTAGATATTGGTTTCACGAGACACACATAACCATATAGAATGAAATTAACTAATTTTTTAATATTTCTTATATTAATAAAATTATTATCTATTCGTTGGTCTACACACATCACTATATAATAACATCAATATCCCACAAGCTCTTTGACATTTTTACTAAAAGATGATTTAGTCATTTGATATAATAAAAATTTCTCACATATATAAATGATTTATAATAAAATTATTTCCATAAACCATATTTATTGTTATTTTGTATGAATTTTCAATATATATATATAGAAGATAAAAATTCACAAATTAATTGGTGTTTGAATCATTATCTTTTACCTTCTTATTTTTAATGTTACATATTTGATTTTCCATGTAAAGATTGTAAAAATGGTAAACCATTTTCCAAAATCCCTAAAAATTTTCATTCATTAATATATATATACTGTTTTTTATGTTAATTAAAAAAATATTATCTTATTTAAACAAGAAACATAAAATAAAATTATTATTTTTTATAAAAAATTGAAAAATATTCTAATTAAAGGATCAATCCACTAGGAAGATGTGTATCATATTTTCCTACTTATAATGTAGAAACCCTTTCTATATTGCTAATATATAGATTTTAATCTCCCTTAAAAAATTCTTCTATATATTTATATATTTTTATATAAACAAAATTTTCTTCGTAACTAATTTATAATACCCATGATTCAGAATTAAAAAAATTTCTTTATGTAAAATTCTGTTATTTTTTGCTAATATGATTTTATTTACAACTGAGAACTATTTTGGAGTTATAAAATAGATTTATAAGGTTATAAAAATAAATCATAATTGATCTAAGAACCAATTTTCTCATTTAATGTTATTTAAATCTATAATTGAAAATATTTATCTAGGGAGTGTCATTTTTTTTATAAAAGTGTCCCATAGACAACATTATTAAATACACTAAAATTAAAATAAGAGTCCATAAATTGTATATATTAGTGTATGAATATTCATGATTCACTAATAATTGAGTTTTTTTTTCATTTCTCCCATTACATTGCTACATTAGTAGAAAATCATATCACTTATAATATATATAACACATGGATAGTTATGTGGATACAGAATTATCTAAATTTATCTCATAAACTATCCAAAAACTATTTTTTGGGAACCTAGTCCAATTAGAATTACCCATCCAAGTAAAACTCAAACATCACAATAGGATATGAGCCCCTAATACTTTTTAGGTCACTCATTCCATGTACCCTTTACAAAAGATATTCAATGAGAACCCATCTTTAGAGTAAACTATCAACTAGGATGATTATGGTATCAATAATTTTTATTTGGAATGATTTTTTATATATCGTATGATATTCTATATAATTAGATCCATATATATATATATATAAATATTTAAATATTTCACTTCTGAATACCAATTTTTAAGACAAGAAACATGTTTCAAGTACATTAATGTATAAACATTTTATAAATAATAATTATTGTTATAAATCCATAATTTTATTATAATTATAATTTTCATAATAAATAAATATTATTTATAGGTATAAGGCTCATAGGAATATTTTCATATAGTGGAATAAAATCATATGAAACCAAAATATTAATTAAAAGAAAATCTAGTATTATATGTAGCCAACCTAGATTTTATATTACAAAATCAAAGATCCCAAATCAATGAGAAGTATGATCCAAGGTTCAAATTGATGGGATTTTATAGATCAAACCAAACATATTCAATGGAGAAAAAGATATTAGGAACCTAAAACCGATGATCACCAAGATTTAAAAAATGGAAACCATGTATAATATAAATGAAGAGCATGATTATTTCATCATTGATAAAAAAGACTCTTCGAAAAATGACTTTTATAAAGATCACAAGGAAAAACCAAAGGGATCTTTGATCTGAGGTGTATCCATGAGATGATTTTCATTGAAAAAAAACTGGGTTAGAGAATAATTCACACCATCATATACAAGTATCTTATAAGGTAAAGGATGAAGGAGGGGAGTTTTGGGATAATTATGAGGAACCACAACAGTTTCTAGCATCCCAAAAAAACGAACTGGACTATTTATATAGTTATCAAGGATACTCCCAAAGTCTGAATATTATTTACTCAAACATTATGAAATATATGAGTATGTGGAAATGGTTTCAATACTTTTATACCATTAACCAAATGTAATTATCATATAAATACATTATATATTCTTCCATACATTTCATGTATTAGTAATATCCAACGTGGTATATTCCTAAATGTTAATAATTAACATTACAATATATTTAATCAATCATAAAGTGTTATGTGAATCATTCATTATTGTTATTCAAATAATTCTTCCATATGAAAAGAGAAATAAATATACTACAACTAACCAAGGTAGTTGTAATATTATGTCTTAATATCAGATTTTATGATATTCCCAAAGATATATACAACATGAATATTATAAATAGATTACATATAATACAACATACCTATATTATATAATACAATATTCCCTTAAATTCACCAAATGTATATAGGAATTTGGGTATATCTCTATATTTCTCCCACTTGGACGAAATCCTCATATACTTTTTTCCATTTACCTTATATCATATCAAATTATGTAACTTGTGATACAATGTACAAATAGTATTTTACACATATTATAAAATACTTTTTGAAATCTACCACCAAATAAAAAATGTATCTCATAATATTCTACACTATGTGAATATACATCTAGTACATATTTTGGATAAAATCTTGAATAATTTTATAAAACCACTCTATGTGTTACAAAACTCAATACCTCAAACAAATAATGTGTCCCTAAGGGCCTCTAAAGTATTGAGAAATATATGAATTATTGAATTCATATGTGGATGAAAAGAGAGACCTCTCAAAAAATAATCAATACCGCTCAAGTTACATATGGATTTTGTGTGATCTCCTTCAAATACATGTATCGTTATACATTTTTCCACTAAATGTATCATATGAAATTATTCATAGTAATATAATCCCTTTGTAAAAGACATTGAGTGACCATGGGACATAATTTATTTCAATCCAATATAGCTACTCATAAATTCAAGGTTCATTGATTATATATTGACCAGGTTGATAAACATACCACATATCAGTTATCTAAATTGATGAGAACATACAATTCCCCTCATCCGAATAGATAAGCATACACATTTACCTTATCTACACATGTCCATACATTTCCATAGATTATCTCAATCAAGGAACTATATTTCATATTCATCATATGAGAGGAAAAATCATATATTGGCTAATCCTAAACTGATTACATGATCATCAACATATCCAAGAACCCCTTCATTAGTTATACCCCTTGATTAGTTAAACCTCAAGGATTGTATGATAAAGGTATAAAAATTTGATGTTTCTATTAATAGTTATGTTTATAAACATAGGATTGATGATTAAATGTAAAACATACATCCTTAGCATACTGAAGTGATAGTGTATGACACTCTCTGTTTCCTATTTGTCTGGGGGTTCCTCTATATGAATTTTTGTGGATCTTATTTATCAACTAGACTTATTACTTATTTCTATCTCCTTGGTACCCTATTTTGGTCTAGGGATTACTCAGTGGAGTATTATGTAAATAATTATGAGTGTTGAACCGTCTTTGGGAGGATTTTGAATTTTTTTATCAATACATGTTAAGTGAGATGTTTTTTGGAGATGACATTCATTTTAAGAGACATGTGTTGATCGATAATTCACATCCTAAAAATATTAAAATGTTTTTTGATGTGAGAATATGTTTTGGGATGATGTATGAGTAGATTAAATACCTTATATATTATTTTATGATTTTCTGGTATTGGCTTATTGAAGTTCGATATTACAATTCAGAAGTTAGAATTTAATAGAGGAAATTATACTACTTGTAAGAGATTTTATATATTCATAGGAGAATTGATCTCTTCTATTTGTGATTATGTCTAGAATAAGTCATTTAATGATAATGAGTGTAAAGATTAAATTCATCACAGAGAATCATCATAAATGAAATAAATTTTCATGAAGAATGTGATGTTTTTTCTACTGTATAAGTCAATTTATCTTAATGAATGATGTTTATAGTTTCCATGAACTATAAAAAGGAAAAATCTATATAAAGTATAAAATTTCAACAACTCATATAAGACTTTTTATATGGATAATACATTTTTCCATCAGATATGATATTTGTGGTTGTCACATTTCAACAATGGGTGATCCCATATAACTTCTAAAAGCTCATACAATTTCTTTTGATAACATAATTCATTTGATAAAGTCATAACACATTTCGAAGAATCAAGTGATATTCCTTTACTCGTACAATATTCAAACATAGATAATTTATTATAGAAAAAAAAACAGATAGAATTATGCTGATGCTTTACACTATTCGTCAAAAAATAGTACATGACAGTGGAGGTTGGGATTCTTGGTGAGATTAATAGAGGGACACATCACAATAAAGTTCATGGTGAATGTAAAATTGGAAGACGATTATAGATACCCCATAGTGGAAAATGTGATGTGATTTATGTTCATAAAATTATTAGATATTAAATACCACACCATGGCGATGATTTTTTTAGAAAATAAGAGTAGATATAGAAAATGAAAATTTGTACTATGTTGTGGTTCAATTTATGTGTGCATTTTAAAAAATTATCAATTCAAGAAGGTTTATTGTTCATCATAGTGAGAACTATAACATAACATACATTATTTTTTCTTGATTTATATTTATGTGAGAATTATGAGTTATGAAGAGATGTTGAGGATATGGTATTCCAATAGCACATGTCAGATTAATGCTTGATAAATAAAGATAAATTAAATGAGGGCACTTCCCAGGATATAATAAGTTTTAATAAGAAGAATAGATCCACTAAAAATTAGATATACTTACATAACTATTATTAAGATAATATTTAATTAATATAAATAACTAAAAATGAATAAATATATTTACTAATAATTTTGAGAGAGTTGAAATGATACATGTCTATATTGAAGAGGAAGAATAAAGAACAACTATAATATATTTTTGTGTAAGGAAGTGGATGAATGTCATAATTTAAGAGTCAATGTGGTGGATAATAAATTTACTAGTGATAATTTTTAGACGTATTTGTTTCTTATGTTGATTCAATATAGTAGTCGGATGGTTATAATTGTTGTATGAGTTCAAGGTTACACCCCTTCTTGAGTTTATTTGGGTAATAAGAAGGGACCTGTGTGCATGGGATAATAACCATAAAAAATTTGGGATACAATCATCTTTAATGTAGGTGAACCCCATTAATAGATATGGTGTGTCTATTTTCTTTTTTCACTACTGAGTATCTTAAGAGAGAGAGGTGTTGAAAAAGAATGAGGGTGGATGATGAGTTTAAATAAACCCCACACTGGTTCACCCCTTCTCTCAATGTTTATAAAAAAGCATGCAATAAAATAATGGATTTATCTCTTGTTTTACCTTTTATATCAAACACCTTTAATAATTAAAAATATATTTTTGTTTTTAAATAGGGTTTGTTTTTAGTTTCCATTATCTTTGTCATGGTTGGTTCTGCTATATTTTATCCTCCAATGATGTTATTTTTCATCTTTTGGGATATAAAATATTCTTTATTTCCCCCATAATAGGTTTTTTATTCTCCCATATAGGTCATTTTCCATGTTGATATATCCTTCATGGGGTTTGATTTCCTCTCCTCCAACTTCCCATGGTCACTCCCCTATGGGTGCCTGCCTAGTTAAAGACCCCAACCCTTTAGTGGGGAATCTCAGTCTTGTATGACTTGATGTCAATCTTTAATAATTCCCCCTATATTCAATTGTTGTGCTTCCAACCTATGGTGGAATTGTGCAATCTCTATTAACTAAGGGGTTCCTGGTTCTCAGTGTTAAATCTGTGTTGCCTTAGGTGGTAGAAGAAGCTTTACAGAAACATCTATATTATCATCAGTGATTGGATGGTGTCATCAATGATTTGGGTCTTTTCAATCCTCAAAATCATTGGAGTGTCTTCATATTTCATCCATAGTGGTATTTGATTATTTAATATTATTATATTTATAGTATTAAATGTATATGTAGTAATATTTGATGATGAATTTTTCTCATACAACAAAATCATCTATTGTAATTTTATCTTGATGACAAGAGGGTTTCTAGTTTCTTTTATGAGATTTTTACTCGGGTTTTATCCCATAGTTATTAGGACATAAACCAATTATTTCTTAATTGTGGAATTAAAAATATGATTACTATTTAGTGATTTATCACTTTTAATTATATAAGTTCCCAATTTACTCAAAAAATTAGTTATTTTAAAATTTTTAAAAAGAAAATAGATTGGGGGATTAATTATAATTTCACTTCATGAATTATATGAAACCAATAATAAATTATGATTATGTATAGATTAAATTTTGTGTAAAAAGAAAAAATTTATATCCTTAATAACATTTTATAATAGTAATAAAACTATACATAAACACCCATCTAAAAATATCCCATATGATAGACCACTAGAGAGACATTATATTTTCTACACTTTTCTTGTTTTTAAACTCATTACATCTCTATGTAATTCCAATTATATCTATATATGACTATTGTATGAAATAATCACCTTAAAATAATTTATTAGAATAATTGAAACAAGTATGTTTGAATAATCGTGAAACCAAGGAATCATATATATAATGCTCAACTCTTTAAATAAATAATTCAAACTCATTTATTGCAGAACATCTATTGTTATGATGTTACTAAATTCGATTGTGTACTTATAACACTTACTGAGTTCACCATTATAAAAATTCATTGACATTTTCCATCAAAATTTTCTTGAGATCATTTGATAATTAATGTAACTATTTACATTATTATTTTAAAAAATATCCTATACTTCCATAGTGTATAAAGTGACATTAACTTTGTGTTTTTATATTATAATCATTCATTTGTATACATTGAACATATCTAAATATAAACATACTCCACCAGCTTCTTAGAGAATATATTCCATTCAGCACATCATTATAATAAACAAATAATTTATATTTTTTATGAAATAAATCTATTTTCCTTCATTTATAATATAAAAAAAAACTATTTTATCTATATCATATATTTTATTTGATTTTTTTGGAGAAATATTTTGAAAAAAACATTTAAACTTTAAAAAATGACACTGATGCCCAGTGGTATCACATCCCCCATATTTCAAAAATATATTGGAAAAAATATTTTATCTTAGATAAAATATTTTTCTCCCTTTTACCTCTTAAGACATGTTATATAATCTGATGAATCATAAACCATGTGTAATAATTATATATTCTAATATTAGTGTTCACAATTATTTATAAGAAGTCAACTTCAATTTATATGTATGATAAATAATATGAAAAATGATTTATTTATTTAGATTAAGTTTATCTTGATATATTCCTTTTCATTTAAATCCATGATTAAGCAACATTTTTCTTTTTAATTTGAATGAAATATATAAGACCCATAAATTATTTCATTGATCTTGAACTCTTATGTATATAAAATATTTTTAAAATATACATTACGATTCATATTCCCTTAAAAATTGAAGAATTTATTTCTATAATATCTTTACCTAAAATATAAATTCCATGGAGTTTTAAAACCCCATTCAGGTAGCCTAGAAAATATCCATCCCATTGACACATTTTCCTTCCATCTCAACACCACATTTAGGTTTCATTGACGGAGGCTGATTATTGAAAAAATGAAATATTATTCTCCTATCTTAATCCTTTACCCAATTTTATAATTAATACAAATAAAGAGTTTAGGAATCACATGTCATGCCCATTTATCCACAACAGTATGAGAAACACCAGTACAAATTTGTTAAACTTGTTCACATTATCATAAAATTCACAATGATGATAAAATTTTATTTTTTTACCAAATTAATCCTTATAGAAAACTATCATTCTCACAAATTAATTTATATATCCAATCATATAGAGTATATTATTAAAGAATAATGTTCTATAGAAAATTTGACTGACTCACTCTATGAAAAATTTCTAGACCGGTTCACCATATGACCACATTCTTACCTAACAAAATACTACAGTCTATAGACTTGTAGTAGGGGTCAATGGTGTAATGTGGGGGGGATATACCCAATGTATTAGAGTCAAAAATAAAATATAATATAACAAAAAATCACACAAAATAATATTTATAATAGGAAAAGTAAATATAAACAAGACAGATACGAAATGAAATATAGTAATAGACCAAGTAGACATATTCTACATACAACCCACTTCACACTAGGCCGATTATATATACATGCTAGATTAAGAGGATATATATATGATCTATTCTTGTAAAATATTATCCATATAACACCCTAAACTCCTTATACTCATCTGATCTATCTCACTTGATTAGTCCCAGGCCTCAACCCAACCTATGCCTCCAACTAAGTGAGTGTCTACTCCGGTACCTAAGTTCCATGACTGCTTGAGTAGGTTGTGAGTGCATAACTCAAGAAGGGAATCATCAACATGGTCACATGAAACCCTTAAAATTCTACGATATGTGCACGCGACATTTTAAAAGTAAATAAATAATGTAAATAAACCAATGTTGTTCCTTATGTCCTTGTCCTTGAACAAATACACCTCATTTAGCTAGTTCCAGGGTGTCTCTGAGAACATCATGATCAGTATTCCAACCAGTAAAAAAACATGATCCAAAATCATGGAAGTCCCAATTAATCCTTGTGACTCTAGGGTTAAGTCCCATGATAGTCCAAAAATCTGATCTATAGATCTAATATATCTCAAATATAGAGCCACAAATCCATGGAACCTATAACAATATCCTCATGACTTTGTGGACCCATCCAATGATAGTTCAACATCCTAGATCAAAATCCATGGAATACACAAGAATGAGCTCCAAATACATGAAAAATCTAACCATATAATCATGAAATGAGTGCCCTGTCCAATTATAGTCTAACACCCGGGATCTAAATCCATAGAAACCCCAATATTGAGCCCAAAATCAATGGTGGAGATAATGAAATATCTGGGATCTAAATACATGGTATCCCCAACCATCTACCACATCTACCATGAGGGTGTATTTTACATCATATAATAAAATAAAATGTTGGGTTGAAAAAAAACATCAACCCACCATCGATCTCTATAACCCACAATACCCACTTGAGGTCAGTCTGTCATCAGGATACCTCCTATGGCCTTGTATGTAAACACATACATCGGGGAATCCCTCCTGGGATCCTTAGAGTAATTATTGAAGTATTTTGAATTAAATTTTAATTCTCTATGTCACAATATTGCTGATGCACCCTCATGTGGGTCCTCAGTATTAAACTTGGTCTTGTGTCAATACTCGATGATCAAAGGATACTACATCCCTCAACCTTGCATAATTATATAATGATATCACAGTATACATGGGTTATTCCAGTGTTTAATCAATAAAAATGATGTCCCATGATCATTCGAATTCATTAGAGTCTCACTGTGTGCCTAATCCATCCCCAATAAGCTCTATCTACATAGACAATGTCCCATTTCAAAGGACTTCAGATGAACCACTAGGGGTTTCTATCCCAGAGAATGCCACAAATTTATAGGGAGGTGGCCACATGATCATACATAAGGGTATAAAGGTCATAAGGATCCCAATCCCACCTTTCAAGGGGTCTATAATTCATAGTATATCTAAATTGGTCATTTAAACCTCTAACTATCATTTAACGAGGAAAACTTCTAGTGTACAAGGACCTGTAGTGGTCATGAACACCTTTTGAATTCTTTTCATAGTCATTATATTAATCAAATATAATAATCTATTTAATTAAAAAATGAAATTAATTTAAATAGTGGGCCGACCACCGTAAAGCAACGATGAAACATTCCATAATTGATATAATCAGGTGCAGAATCCACAAAGTGTGTTTGTTAGACCAACTAATTCATTAAAAAATGAGTCCTCTTTTAATAGTACCTCAAAAACTCTTGAAGAGGCTCACTACAGTCCATATAGCCTTATCCATGACCAACAGAGCTTGTCTCTAAGACCCAAGATGTTAAATCAATCCAAACATCAATAACTATTTAATTATAAAATTTATAAATAAATAATTATTTTAATTTAACATCAAAATATTTAGAGAAAACTCACTCAGTCAACTTTTCAAAATGGAACCATGTCTAACTTTTCATGAGAGGTCTCTGAAAACACATGACAACATTCTCAATCAAGGGACAATGTTCTAGAACCATTTCTATTAATTATTTAATTTAATTTAATTTAAAAAAAATAAATAATTCAACAATTCAATATAGCATTGATGAAATAAAGAGTGATAGAAGGAATATGTCATCTTAGGATGTCCTCTTCACAGGCTACACCAAAGCCCCATTGAAATTGAGAAATTTCACTATTATTTGATGAGATTTATGTTTCCAACCAAGACTAAAATAGTAGAAAGTCAATCTGACTTTGTAAATAGAATTTTTAGAAGAAATAGAGGATTAGGTACCTTGATTCACCATAAAAAACCTTGAAAACATCATCCCCCTTAAGGGAAAATCAAAGTAGAAAATGGAGGGGTGGCTTAGTCAAATATATTTACCTCTTACCCCTTTTCTCGAAGAAACCCAATGGACAAGTTGGGGAAATTCCCAACCTTCCCCTAATTTTTTAAGACTATAAAAAACAAACTATTGAGATGGTGGAACTAGTAGTGGCACTAAGGATACTACCCACCACATCACAAGCAAATGGCTACATACCGCAGTCTCAAAAATCATGACCTCTTATGGTACACCTTCACTGCTGACAACAATCCTCTATGTTCTAAAACATATAAAAATATAATTTTTTGATGGATTTACACTCTCATAATTCCATTTGAAATTAAAAATTATAATTCATCCCATCCATACAAAATAATTCAAAATATCATTGAATTGAAAATTCCCTAAGACGACAAGGTCATTAAAACCTCCCCACTGTTATACGTCTATTCTCTAAGAAGTTTAGATGGTAATTCAAGAAGTTTACTAACTTACATTAGTTATCAATTCCTTTTTGATCTGGTACATTCTACTTTTGAACACCAAATACACATTCACATTGTAATTATATATAATGAACTCTAATTTTGAATACCCAGGACATCACTCGAATGAATTATCAATAAAAAATAAAATGGTACTCACAATACCAATCCATTTTGAGACACCCATGTGTCATCATCCAATTGACCATTGATCCAATTGTTATCCCAACCGTAGGACTTAACACAAATAGGAAAATTCCTAGCCTTGAAACTCAAACTATCATAATTTTAATATCAAAACTTATTTCCCACATTCTATGAATACACTCTGTATGGTTTGAAATATAGGACACCCAACCCTATAAGGAAATATCAACCACATGCTTATTCCAATCATCATTTTTATGTTTAAGATCAAAATTGATGAGTCTTTCTCAACAAATATCTGGTCCACACAACAATTATTTTCCATTAAGACCCTTACCAAAACTCAAAGAACACCAATCATATCCCAAACAATATATCTGATGTAGCTCCCAACATGAACATCTAATTTGATACCAAATACCAGTTGGTTCTACTCATATTCGCACCCCGTGATCATTCAAAACATGCTCACCAATTTCCATACCCAACATGGTCAAATTTCATGGTTAAATCACCGACCAACCAAAAGGATCAATCACTCCCTACACTGCCATCAGTATAGATTCTCCTTCAATCCAATCCAAAAAATTATCTCAATTTATCCCAATAAAAAATTATAACACTCATAATTCACCCAATACCAAACTTGAACTCACAGATGATATGCACTGAGGAATTCATATGAATTTAGGTCCATTTCCTCATCGACATGAAAATACCATAATGAATATCCAATGATTGGTATCACAGATATCATTACCTATAGTGCATGGATTATATCATGGTGATTGATGTCACACTTCTTACTATAGGTGTGTCCTTCTCATTGCACCACTTGGTCAAGTCCTGATCTCTATGGCCTATGTCTCATTTATCACTGAACATCATGCCCGAACATAGAAAAACCTAATAATTACTTAGAACCAACTTGGAACATAACTAATCACCCATTCCCAGCTTATGCATATGTCATCCATGGTCTCCTATGAAGTTAAAATCTAAATTAGGGTCACCTCCCTCAATTGGACATTGTTTCACTCTCTTCCACATGGTCACACTTATATCATTCATTGAGGGACACCTCAAATGGTTTCATCACCGAATGCATGGAACTCCTCCCAAGCCATGGTCATCCACTAAGACCTATGAAAACCAAATATCCCCAGTAATACATGCTAGGGCCTCTTTCAGGTCGATCGTTCCATGCCAACCAATTCATTTCAAATGATTCCTCTACCATAAATGGGCATTTTAATTCTCACCCATACTTTGAGCCTCCATACCCACATAATTCCCATCGATTTTCATTAGCCCTTACCTCAAACATTTGGGTAGATTATTTCAATTCAATAGGCCCCACATGTAAATATCATTATCACCCTTTATCTCATTGATGAATAATGCGAAGATGATAACATACCACCCATTTGTTGAATCTATCCCATGATCTTCTGAGTTTCACACTACCTGATCATGAAAACCATGATCCATGACTTGCGAATTTTCACAAACCAAATTTTCCTAGGATCTAATATTAAAAATCACACACCTTACTTGTTCAATGGTATATCACATAATCTCCCACTACATTAGTGTCATTACTAAACTAAAAGCATTCATCTCCCCCAAGATAGGCCAATATTATCTACACGCATAAACACAACCTAACAAAATTCTAAGGAATGAGAATCCATCACCACTCTCTAGCATACAAAAAATCATCCACGTTAAATAGGTTCCAGAACCCAAATGAAAATACCCTTTTTAATCTAGTATCAACAACATTGAAATTCTATGTGAATCACATCCCAATGAACCATCACTCAAGTTGTTCCACTCAAGAACTCCCAAGGCATAACCATGTCTATATCATATACTCGATTACACATATATTGATTTATTAAATATCCCAAAGCACTCATATTTTCTTCCCTCTAAAAAGGATCTAATAAACATGGTCCAATGCTTCTCACAAGGTTCCTCCAGTCATACAAGTCACCTAATCACCAAAGTGCGAGTTGAAATAATGGTTCAATAAGTCTCTCACATATAACAACTAGTTATGTCTCACTTAAGTACACTACGATTAACTGATAAATCTATATATCAAGTATATATCCATGTTCACATATCACAATACATAAAACATTCTCTTATCCCATCCCATGAAACCATCATTACAAAACATCCATATCTAGGCCCTCAACATTTGATAGATATCCCATGATACCTCACTACCCATAGGGGAAACAATTATCCTGATCAATCCCACATGGAATTTCCCTATGTAATCAAAATATCACTGGTTAATAGGTATATGTACAATGAAAACATTATAGATGAACCATGATGAGAATCTATATCCAGAAAGTCTCATTAAGTTGAATTCCATTCCAATCTACAAGGGAAAACTCTATATATGTTTTAATGAAACTTTAAGTACCCAAACCAAATTACTAATATCCTACAAGATGATTACCATGAAATCCTAAAATACGATAATTGATTCACTATGATCACCCTATGTCCCATAAATCAATTTATTATGTCATTATCATTATTGAGTATCTCTCTATATAAACCTCATGACCTGCCTGCAGAATAATTTATATATTAGTCATCCCATCTGAGAATAATTTGATTAACTACTTATATATAAAATTTATTGTGAGGTTTATTAAGAAATTTAAATGGATTATCCTTTATCCTTAGTTAAACATATCACATTAGCAGACCCCTACATTTCATGTGAATCCAGACATGCCAATAATGATTTTTTAGATGCCTCTCACCTCTGCAGCACAAGAGCCAAAATTTGAATAACAAGCATCTTTCCAATGGACAAATAACCATAAATTAAATAACTAAAAAAAATCCTAAATCTCAAGCCCCATGTGTTTCATGATAGTTAAAAATCACAATAACCATGATAATTAAATTGAAGAATATCTATCCCATACAGATGGTAACTTAGACTTCCACTGGGAAGGATCTTTATGGCACACTTGTCTGGGTTCCATCATAATCATTGATAGATTCTGATGTCTCTTATCTACGAACCCAAAATTAGTTAGATAAAGTAAAAAAATGATCTTATACCACTTCGTAAAGTCTTGAATCATCCCAGTCTATAAACTATTATTTAATTGGTTCATTACATGACCTCTAGTATGAATCTCTAATCACCAGAGGCTACCGACTTGTAGTGGGGTGTCCAGGGAGGTACTATAGGGAGGATATAATCCCTATATCAAAGTACACAACATAATATAAAATAATTAAATATCACTAATCAAAATAAATTTAAGTATAATCAATAAATATAAAAAAATACTAACAAGAAATGATGTTCCATAAAACATCAAATATCCATAACATACATACAACTGACCAACAATTGGCATGGTTACAAAATATAGGCCATAATAAAAGGAAATAATGAATTTGAATTAATAAAAACACCAAGACATATCAAACCACAAGATCCATGCACTCTTTTGAGAAATCCTAATTAATTAATTTGTCTATAATGAAGTAGATACTTCTTGGGAAACCAATTTTCATGGCCTCCCAAGCAAGGTGGGATTGCATAACTCAGTAGGGAATCACCAATGTGGTCCTACAAAATACACGCAATGTTATGATATGAGAATGTGACATGATCAAAATAGATATCTACACTTCATAAAAAAATAAAAATAAACCATTTTCGATCCTTAGGTCTAAGAATCTTATTCATTGTACCTGCTTCAACCAGTGTTAGGGTGTCTCTAAATGTTTCACGACGACCGTGCCAACTCAGTAACATGTAGTTTCCAAATCCCTGTTATCCCCAACACTGATATCCAAATACATGGTAGCTTTAACCATATATTCATGATTCTAGGGTCCTATTACATGATATTACAAAATTTGGGCTACAAATCCATGACATATATAGCCACATATTCATCTCCAAATCCTTTAATACCCCCACTGCATACCACATCTTTCACGAGGGAATATTGCATGTCAAATTATAAAATAAAACACCCAGTTGGCCAAAAATGAGACCCTCAATCGATATCCATAGGACACCACAGCCACTCAGGGTCATCATATTATAGGGGAACCTACCCCAGTCCCCTAGGTAAATACATACATATGGGATTCCATCCAAGGATCCATAATATTGGTACGTAAGTAGAGGCATCCCAATTTGGATCCTCTATGTCACAACATTGTAGAGACATCATTACATGGTTTCTTGTCTCTAAATAGTTCTTGGAATAATAATCAATACATAGAGGGAAATGCATCCCACATCATCACATAAACCTAATGAGACCTCACCGACATCATTCTGTATGCCATTATAGAATCTATAAGAAAGATCGACCACGATCCATCTCACCCATCAGAGTCTCACTAGGCTGGTCGAGTCACACAATTAAATCCCATTATTCCTTTGATTTTTTACCTCATCATAGTCACATCTCATGGGCCCTTGCATTTCCAACTAGGCTTATGCATCCAATTCCATTCCACACCTCCATTGGGAGGTGGAAAAAATAATCATCTTAGGGGTCCCCAGGTTATAGTGAGACCTACTCCACATTTCAATGGGTATAAAAGTAACTTGTAATTCTAATTAATCAAATACATCTCTTTATATTAGGTCATGAGGAAACCATATAGTGTACAAGGACCTATATTGGCCATAGAAACCATTTTAATCCTACTAAATGTCAAGAAAATAAATAAATTTACTAATTTAATTAATTAAAAAATATATTTAATTTAATTCATTTAATATTTCATTTACCTCAGGGGATAGTCTTCATAAATTATTATGGCCTTATTCCAAAATTCAAATAATCAATTTCATAAACCATAGTGTGTGTACACAGGATAACCTACCTTAAACCAATGCAATTACTATTTTAAAAGTAGTAGGACATTTCACACCGAGTCTCACTATGGTCTGTCGAGTATTATCCATGACCAACTGAGCTCATCTTAATTATCCGAGCTCTTAAATTAATACAACAAGTTAAAAATAATTAAATTTAAAATTTAAAATTAATTAGTTATTTCAATTTTAACGTTATTTTAATAGTAAAAAACTCATAGAGTAAGTGCATCTCACCAAAACCGAGTCAAACTACTCATTAGAGGTTTACTGGGGACCCCTGACACCATTCCTAAGAAAATAATTTATCACCAAACCCATTTACATAAGTAATTTAATTAAATTTAAATGAAAAACGTTAAATAAATCCTTTTAATGGTGGGAAATTTATGATACAAAGAGCGATTGAAGGAATACATCATCTCAGAACATCCTTTTTCCATGCCACATGAAAACCCCATCAAAATTGAGTGATTTCACTATAAATTGAAAAAATATTCCATTTTTCCTAAATCAAAACAACACCGTATTAATATGAAATAGGAATGTTATGGAAAATAGGAGATGTGACCACACCTTTAATTTCCACAGAAATCCTTACAAAATAATACAACTTGACGGTGAATAAAGGTGTCAAAAAAAGAGGGAAGATCAACCAAATGACCTCTCTTTGTAACCCATTTGTTCTAAAAGACTGAAGGTGATAATGGGTGAAATTACTATATTTACTATTAATTTAAAATGTACAATGGACCCACTAGTTAAGAGGCATCACATATAGTGCACCCATGCCACTACTTCCCCCATCAGCTAGCTGGTGGCTACAAATTACATCATTGGCTAGCCCAACATCCTCCAATACTCCTCCACCACTCATGGACACACATTGATCCCAAAACCATATAAAAATAAAAATATTTTATTTCGGGAATTATAATTCCATAATGAAGTCTAGGCCAAAATTTTAACTGTCCACCAAGTAAAAATAAAAAATTCCACTGAATTCTCAAATGAACATATAGAATGGGGTATGAAAAGATCCTTTGGTTAGTTGACATATATTTCCTTTTAAACCTTTTTTGAATCCATATGTTCAAATTATAATAAAATAAATCCAATTATAAAAAAACATCACCTTTTGGGTACATTGGAATGTTTTTCTCTAACACATAGAATATACCTTCTCTCTACTAAAGAATGACTATTAAGTATTATACCAGTCCAAGATTTTTTTTCCATCATGTTCCTTATTTCTATAGGATTATTATAAATGGATTATTCAATTATGATTTTTTATATTTATAATTTCATATTTTTTAAAATGAGTATCATGTTTTACTTTCATTTAGCAAGGTGTTCTATTAAATGTGCTACCACTAAAACATGGGCCCCTTTATAATTTTACATCAAATATTTATAAGTCGATGATCTTTTTTTCACTAACCACTGAATCTTTTACCGATTATATCTCACCTCATAACTATTTAGGCAGTCCATTATTATAATAATATAATTTATTAACATTTAATAATTAATAGAGAAACTCTTTTCCTAATTCAATATATTGATGAACTCAAAAACCTTCCTTTGGTATCATTCCTAAGGGTTTCATATATAATTATAGCGCAAAAAATTCTAAAAATGAGTCTTATAACTATTATGGTCACGAAATTAATTTATTTCCTTACATAATATAATTTAGGTGAACTTTTCTCTAGAAAAATGAACCTAATTTAATGATCAAGGATTTGATAATTCTTTTATTTATAAGGAATCTGAAACTTATTTTTTAAATGGATTTATTCTTACCTTCTTATCTCATGTTATTACCTTTTATGTATGTATACATATAATGATTTATTTTTGTGACTTTTTTCATACCACTAAATCAATATCTTTATACCATATTAATGTAAAACTCTTTTCAAAACTATTGAAAAAGAAAAAGTTAATATGTATTAAAATTAAATTAATTATTGTAGCTAGAATGTAACTCCTTAAATTCATGTATGATAATTTTTGTAAGAATTTTTTCTCTTCAAACAAAAAAATACAATCATTACAAAAATAATTATTATAAATTTGATTAAAGAAGGAATAAAGTAAATAAATAAATAAATAATATATTTAATCATGATATAAACTTTTCTAAAATATTTATAAATACATTAATTGTAAAAAATTTAAAGTATTAGAATAATTAAACATAAACAATTTACTTTAATCTATTATGAACATTTCATATTTATCATTTACATAGATTTAATATAAACACCATTATATTTTTGAAATGTGTGATATTTAAGAAAAAAATTATTATCAGGTAAAAAACATCTCATAAATTTGGAAACCATTTTTATAAAACCCACATTTTTCAAATATGATTACTAATATAAACCTTTTGTAGTTGTATTTATTATATCATCATAAGTCAATATAAACACTTT
The DNA here is from genome assembly GCA_963277665.1 of Viscum album. NCBI lineage: Eukaryota > Viridiplantae > Streptophyta > Magnoliopsida > Santalales > Viscaceae > Viscum > Viscum album. Next base: position 1,290,176,152 of record OY728132.1, on the reverse strand, counting down.
TATAATTAAATTTATTTTTACCATGTAAATGAAATTCAAATCTACATCACAAATATTAACGAATTTTATGGTATAGTTTAAAGAGAACTCTCATATTTGGTAATAACCCTCCAAGACCATGTTGGTGATGGTTTTTGAGAATTTTAACAAATGGAAATTATTTTATTCAACAATTTAAAAAAATTAAAAATTATTTATATTTTTATCAATAATTAATTTATTAACACTTTACAAGATAAATAATTATCCTAACATACCTTTTCTTTAATAACCTATAATAATTTGATATATTTTTCATTGAATTCATAATTTATGTTTATAAATATTAAAACTTTCATGTACATTATATTTTATTCCATACTCTATATTATAATCGATGATACAATATCACGCCTTACGACAGAGCACTGTTACATGTGATAGATAGTGGAGTTCTATAAATCATATTATAAAATTTATAACCACGGATTTTGATACACCATTTATTTACTAGAGTCATATTTTATAATATGACTTATATTATAATAATGATGTGGGTATCTGTTTAACATGCATTGATTGATGTTATCGCACCTTGTGATATATCGTATCATATGATATGATATATGTAATACTAAATGATTTGAATCGATTACCATATTATGATATCTCACATTATAATGCGTGACCATACAAAATATTATGACGTATTATGTCATAAATTTATCAACAGTACAAGTTATATTTCATTTTTATGATATCCAATACAAAATCAATACGATGTCAACGATTACTTATTTTAAAACATGATTTTGAGAATCATGAAGAATTAAAATATCATATAAAATTAATGGTTATAAATAAATCAAATAATACATCTTAAATATAGTATAAGACATTAGAAAAATCAAACCCAATATCACCATGCCATGAAAAAACAAATCTGAATACAATATAAATGATGAACATGTTCTTTCCACACTAGATATCAAAGCCTCTTTCTTGGATCTAGTTATTGATAATGAACACTAAGAATAACCATAATACTCTTTCCTCTAGGATTTATCAACAATATGATCTTAATCACCCAAAATTTGGCAGTATACCTTCTTCATACCAGGATATTCTAGTATCTCTTGAGGCAAAGAATAAAAACATAAGAGAGAATTAAAAGAGTTAGAAAGAATAATATATACAAAAACCGATGCATAAAAAAACAAAAATTGTGACTTTAGTATAATGTATTTTGATCCTTATTACATTATTATGTTATTTTATGTTTAATATATTATAGATTTAGGACAACCCATACCTTTAAATAGGTCCCACTGTCACAAATTATATGTTTTTCCAGAAAAAAAAGGTTCTTATCTTTACACTCCTATTTTCATTCTTGGAAAACCTTTTTAGTTCATGAAAAGTATTCATTACTAATTTTTAGATATTTATATAGTTTATATAATTCATTAATCCATAAGAAAACAATTTGAAATGGTGGGACAAGGAAAAAAATATTTGAAGGGATGAAAAAAGATAGGAAACTAGTTAGTCTATTTGAAAATCATGAAAAACCCATAATAACGTTTTCCTCTTTATGAAATAATATTTGAGATAAAATAATAATTTAATTACACATTGAAACAAATTCATTTCCCAAAATTTTTATAAAACATCTCATAAATAAATTTAAAATCACAATCACGACGATTTCTAGAAAAATAAACATGATTTTTTAATTGAAAACAATTATTTTATCTAAAATAGTTTTTATGTTCTCTGTATAACGTTTTAATACCTTTTGAAATGAAAATAGTTCCCTAAAACCCCATTATCAAGAATAGAATAAAAATTTTGTACATTTTTAAGATATCTTTAAATTACTTTTATAATCACTATTATAATGTTATAACCTACCAAGTTATTTTTATCTTTTTTTATAAGAGTAACTTATATATATTTACCTCTATCCAATTTATAATATTAAATTTTAAGTAGTTAAAAACATCCACTCTATATGTGTAGATTATAGTTAGTTTAATTTATCCACTTTATAGTAGTAACTTATATAAGTGATCCCTATCCACTTCATTGAAGTAACTTTTAATCAGTCCACTCCACCCTCATTACCTAGTGAATTGTAGGGAAATATCTGTCCCATCCATCATCATAAATAATGTTCAAGAAGCATAAAATTAATAAAATAAAGACAAAATATTTAATTTCAATCATAATACTCATAATAATTTTAATTTTATCAGAAAAGAATGTCTTGTATTTATATAAAAAATGAGAAGAAATTTTATGTTCTTTTGAAATCATTTAAAAAAATACAAGATCAATAGAAATAAGATATTATATAAAATAATAATTTAAACATTTATTATAGTATTGACAATGAAAAATGTATGTGACTGCAGGAAAAGGGGGTGATATGGTAACTGAAAAAAACTTTCTTCCACTTTTATAAAGAATGTAAATAACAAACCATAAAATAATAAATGAAAATGATTCTTTTTTAAACATTGTAATGAAAGTAAAAGATAGTATATAATTACATTAATCAATAATTTTATTATAAATAAGATAATTCTGGATCATTTTTGTAGAACACAAGAATGGAGGAAATATTATTAAATGGATTTCTTTGAAACATTTATAATATGGTTTTGAATAAATACCTCTTATGAATTTAGTAACATATAAATCAAAAGGATATGAATGAATAAAATTAAAAATATATTTACAAATGAATTTAATTTCATTAAATTAATGTTAAAATAAATAAAGATGGTGGTTTATACAAATTATAGAAAACATATTCAAACATATGAAATTGAGGTGAGAAATCCTTTACCTTGAGTCATTATTTTCTAATAATTAATTTTAATTTCCCCCTCCATTAATATATTTATTTGGATCTAAAATTAGGACTCCATATATTGGAATTTTAGTAAATCTAAGACCTCTAGAAAATAGGGAAGTGATTAGAGGAGGGATTTTTTATGATATTGGTCGAGCTAAGATTCATAATTACTTTGAAGAACATAGGAGAGAAAGTTCCATTTTATAAGTGAGAGGACTGGAACCATAGCAAATATTAAGAAATTTAAAATATAATAAATTTATTTCCAATGGAAATTTGATCTAATTTAGGATTATGTATCATATAAGATAATTTATTGTATAAATCCACTTATTAAATCAAATTTAGATATGGTGTAGAAATATTTGAATCCTTATCTTTATTTTAACCCCCACTTTTACTATTTTAACCATTAATATGAGGAAAACTTATTACCATGGAAACTATTCATTATGATGAAAAAATTATTCTCATTTTGAAATTAGAACATGGTGGTCCCAAATAAGGAATCTATTTAATATTATACAATTTCTATAGGTGATATAAATTACTTTTAATATAGGTTCTCTCATCTCATTGAAAAATCATTTTTCAAAAAATATCATTTTAAAGCATACACATGATTTTACATGAAAATAAAATATATGAATTATTACAATGGAGTTAATTAGATAATTATTTATAAAATGAGAGTTATTTGACTTTCAAAAGAAAAAAAAACTGAACAAAACTATGTGAATACTTTATTAAAATAGATCACTAAAAAATAGTTTTTATTTTAAATAAAATATTACTTATATTTATAAAATTTGAACCATAGATTTTACATATCTAAATTATACTTTTTAATGAATTATATTAATTATTAAATATATATTTTTTCTATAATAAATGTTTCATAAAATTTTATGTCATTCTAATATAATTATAAATTCATAAAGGTGATAGTATTTTTAAAATAAATAATTTTCAATATCCACGAAAAAAACAACCTTTCCAGAAAAATCCCAAAAAATAACTCTATTATATTTTTAAAATTATAATTTAAAAAAATAATTTCAAGTTATATTTCATGATCTTCCTTTACCATGAAGAGGTAAGGGACAGAAATCTATCAGAACCTTCCTTATTCAACTTGATGGAGGGAAAATGACCCCTGAGTCCTACCTTCAATAGGCCAGGGAGTGGAAACTAGCACTAAGGGAATGAAATATCATGTAATATGTAAGTAATTACCGTTTTTATAGAACAAGACCGAGAGATAAGAGTTAAATTCAAAGACATCCCTAATGATAGAAAGTGAATGTAAATCCCAAAACCCAATTTCATATACATGTTTGAAATAATGTGAGATGAAGAACAAGAAAAATTTGAAAGGTTGTACCAAAAGAAAAAAAAGAACCAATGAAAACTATACCGACGTCTGGGATAGTAAGGTCTGTCATGGTCTGCAAAGTCCTCCTGTAAACCTGAAAGTAGTTTTATACACATAGGACGAGTATTCAAGTATACTCAGAAGGGAAAGAAAAAAATATCTCATGCACAAGTGGGGAGACATTCTAATGAATGTTGAGAAAAGTGGTAACCAAAACACATAGCATGGAAACTATCCACCTAGCCTAAATATGGCACACTCCGCAAATAACATAATTTAGATAATGTAATAGTTATAAGAAATCAATATTTGGGTACCCCACAACACTTTACCACTGGTTATTTAGGATATTGTACACGTCAGACGTCCCACACAAATACCACTGCAGTCTAACTACCGCCCCAACAACAACAATATGGGCCATCCGAACCACACATCCTACCCACAATCACCTGGGCCAACACCAAAAAATATAACAACACCCATAGACACTTGGGACATAACAACCACTATCATTCTCAAATAAACCAAGTCTAGAATGTCCACTACCATGCCCGAAGACACCTGGGAATCATCCTAAAAACACATGGGAAAACAAAACTGCCAACACAAACCTAGGCCAAACACCAAAAAACACCCTTCCCGAAGAGTCTTAGTCTATAATTAACCTTAGGCTATCATATTATTTCTAAAGAGTCTTGGGATACCAAGGAGAGGGAACAAAAAGAACCTAATAACCAACCACTCAGAAGAATGTTGGCAAAAACACCCTCCCCCATGAAATGGGGGTGTTAAACACAAATTTCTCAACATGGTAGGGGTGCATATATGAAAAATAGGAAATGAAAATTATACATATAGGTAATCAAACACTCATACCATCCTATGTGTTCATAAATAGACAACCAACCCGTACACAACAACTCCTGCTGATATACTTGCATGCACAAATACACAACAACCACAACCCGAGAACATCCCATTTTTGGAAAACAATCCCCCATTATAAACATACTCATTATCATGTTTAGGTGATTCAATTTAAAACATTCTTCCACTACTGGGATTATAATATCCATAACTCCAATCCAAAACAACAACTGAAGGAAGAAAAACCAAGCATTATATTAAGCATTCACACCCACTTCTCTTGTAAAGTCACAACAACAATAGGGATTCATGAGATCCCTAAAAGTACTAGAACCAAACCAAGACCCAACATGCTCACTCCACACAACATCCGATTAGAAAACAAAAAAATGGACAACTAGAGGTCCCATACCCATTCACATCCCCCCACAAGTCATCTAATAGAGCAACCATAAATATCACCAGAAAGAAATAAGAAGTTTCCAAAATTATCCAACTCCATCAATTAAGTACCTTCTTTATATTTTGTTAACTGGGGTGATCACACAGGGGCTCTTGTCCACCGGGCATCCATTAAATTTACCAGGTTTATCTGTTTAACCAGTTTCTATGTTACATATATTTATACATGAGATCATCCAAAAAATTGAGCTTCATTAGTGCGCAAGAAAGGACCACCAACAAATGTGATTTTCAGTGTAAATAAGCCCATAAAATTCACAACATAAAAGAAAAGGTAACACAACAACATCAATATCATCATTCCAAACCCTTTAATCTATAAAAAGGTCTTTTAATTATTTTTTTAATGTTGGTTTCATCAATGACTAGATGGATAATCATCATACCCACCAAACATGTGGCATAGTTAAATAGAGACGAAGTAAAAACCCCTACTTGGATAATCAAGGATCAATGTGTTATCCTCACCTCCAAAACTCGGGGTGCATGAAATGTAGAGGATGAACTCTAAGGACTCCACGAATGAGAGGGAAGGTCTCCAACACGGGAATATGATTCATATCTAGATGTGGGTCTCCACGCAGACAAATGGAAAAGAAAGAGACCAAGGAAAAAGAAGATCTTGATGTGACAAAGGCATGGTCATAGTGTTACGAGATGAGCAATCACGAAGTAATTAAAAGTAATATCTTTTGTTTAACCCAAAAGTTGGGTGTTTTCGCATGATGTAATTAATTAAGATTTATTAATTCTCCTCAGAGACGGTGAAGGTAGACTCGTGGGTGGCTAAGAGATGATAGATTTCTGTTAAATTGGAAAAACGCATAATAGGGGAAAATAGAAAAAAACGGGAAGATGAAAAATGCGGAAAGGGGTGCGATATGCCACAATTTTTGATAATTCAAGGTTCAAACCACTCTTGGTGGATTTAAAACATTGGTTATAGACTTAAAAATGGCCTTAAACAACTTTAAGAAGGGTAAGAAATCTTAATAGTGGCGTTATAGGAAAAATGGGGATGGAACCCTAACACCCCATGGTAGCACCATTTGGGTGTGGAACAGATTGGTGAAAAACCGATCAGTGAGACCAATAGGTGACACATCGATCCATTAAACCGACTAGTGAAACATAGATCAGTGACACACCGATTGATGACACCTTTTAGTGACACACAATCACCGACACTAACACCCTCCTGACTCACCGATGGAGTCTAGGACTCCCTAAACACTAGAATTTGGTAATGTAATGAATTCAAATGGTCTAGGAAATTGCATTATAATATTAAATTTATATAATTATTAAATTTATCTTTATAATGAAAATAAAAAAATCAAGTAAAATCTAATTTTAGAAAAAAAACACCACTTAAATATTATGTGTTATTAACGTTATTTCATATCATTTAGAAATTAATGTTAATTTATTTATTTTTACATTTTATATTTATAAATTATGTAGGATTACCTTTAATTTTAATTATGTATTATTTAATTTATCATGGTGTTATATGTAACATTTTCTATAAAAAATAGTATTGTTTGAAAGAAATTATATTCTAAAATCGAATGGTTCTACAATCTCTCTCATCAAAAAATTATTTCCTAGAAATTTTAATTTTTTTCTTATATAAATAGTGAATAATGGAATATCAATAAAATATAATTATGTTTTTATCTATGTAATCAATTTCTATTCCACTACCCTGAAACCAAGTATATATAAATTAAATATTTCTAAAACAATCTATGTATCATTATAGGAATCATACACATGAATATTTTCCAAAATCATACACTAGTAGCTAGTATTTTACACATGGGACTTCATGCATTTATAATTATCTTACTTTATTTAATGAATTATTCTATAATTAATATATTTAATGAGAAAATATATTTACTTTATTTCATTCTTTTCCATAAGCTCAATTTCATTATTTTGTTGTGTTTCAAGTAGTTTTCTATCCCCAATTGACCTCATTCTGGAAATCACCATGATGAATTTTTCTATCCAAAAAAAAAAATTAACATTTAATAGGTCATAAGATCCATAAAAGGGATTAAAATTTATTACCCTTATCTCTATAAATTTACTAAAATTAAAAATGGTTAGCACATGTAAAGTTAATAAAAAATTTTCAACATTAATCATTCCAATAATAATGTAAACCACTTTAAAAGATAATACTTTACTATCCAATTGTATTATATTTAACTTAATAATATAATTTACCATTATAGTCTACTTCTTTCCAAAATAAATTTAATCACGTCCAATGTGTTCCTAAAAACTCTTTTCCAAAACAATAACTATTATAACATAAAATAATATGGTAACTATAATGTTTATCAATCTCATAATCATGTGTTCTCTATAAAAATTAATGAGCATTTCAGAACATATCATTAACCATCTTAGAATAAAATCCCATAAAGCCTAATTATGGGTATATATACAATTTAACTTATGATCAACCTTAAAAATACTAACCTTTAAATAAAATACCACCTCATCATACCTCTCAAAACATTATATATAGAGATTTTAATCATTGAAATTATTTCATAAACCTTTAATGAAGATTTTCTATCTTATTCTTCAACACTTCAATCATCTTATTTTTCATTAAAAAAAATTTCATCTTAAATTGTAATATATTTCATACTTGAGAAACCTTTATTTATATGATTCTGAATATTTATAACATTAATAGTTATCGTTTGGCATATATTGGCATAATTTACTATATCATTATAATTAATACTTACTATCAATACATGTCTGAACATTACTATTTCACATTTCATTATAGTCATGATCCAAATCCGTGATCCTACCACACTGGCACATAGGTAATGAATGAAATATTGAAATATTTCTAACACTGACAGGGGGGTGACTCAGTGTTGGAAATTTTTTAAACCAATCACAACTTTTTATCCCTTTATCTCATTGAACTATTAGAATATTTATTCTCTTTCATTTTTCTTTGTCACATGAATGAATAGGAATGTAGTAAGGATATAACACAATATTTTTACATGTTTCACTACACAATAAGAGTATAGAGTCCATTGAATGGGTTGGAAATGATACTGACCCCAAAAACACTAGAAATTAATCCTTTGAATGTGGTTTAGACAAGTATCAAATACCCTTTCACTAGAAATGGACCATAGTAAATTTGATAGTTCTTATTTTATATCACTTGGATGGATCATTATACTACCTCTGAAGACAGTATCCCTTTTTTTGATAATGTTTTGTAAGACTAAGAAATTATCCCATATATTAAGATCGGTTGGATGTCACTATGTTGTTGTGTTCTTCCATAATCTTCTTCCTCAATTTTTTACTTGAACAACAGTAAGAAAGAAACTCTTCTTATCTCCTCATAGTAGAAAACTAAAATATGCACAATCTTCTTCTTCTATTAGTAAAAATAATTTGAATGAAGTAGAATAATGAACAAATAACTATTATTCAAAAAATAATGATAAACTAAATATAAATAGTTTAGTCAGTCCATCTATTTTTCTCTCTTTCTTCATCAGTTCAAAAAAGACTTCATTGATTCATCTTCTTTAGAGGATACTAGAATCACAAAACTCTTATACGATTATCAAAACAATAATGACCATGTCAAAAATTCAACATCACAATTAGGATTCCATAATAATAATAACCAATATTTATTTTACTACACTCTATTTTTCTTAAAAAAAATTTATATGTAATTGAATAACAATGTCTTGATCTATTTTTTTGATACACAATATCATCAATTGAGTTTATCAGTTCTTCTCAGCGAAACTGAATACATTGATACTACTAATTACAATGAACTAAACTGATCATCTAATGCATTTATTTTAGTTATTCTTCACATTATAATTATCATTACCAAGCATGTACACTTCACCATTATTCTCCTTATCTCTATTATCTTCACACTTGTGCAGCTGTGTGGTACTACATTCTTCTAATAAGAACAAAACATATAGAATATATAACATGAAATTTTTTGATATGTATTTTCCATCCAAATCATGCATGTAAGTGTTATATACAATTTATGTATAAAATTTATAACTATTTAAGCGAATGAATGAACCTGGGTTACCTACCTCCATCCTACACAAATACTAGGTTAGTTTTAAATATATTCTTCTTCCTGCAATTTTCTCTAATAGAACCTGTGTTTACTGTATCTATTTTTCCATGTATGGTTGTTTGCATGTATTAAATTTATAGAGATCTAGATCACAACACCAGTTCCTTTGCGCAAGTAATAAGTTTATGATAGACTCTTTCATGTTGTTTCTTGGTCATTTCCCATGAACCATTAGTGGGTGGGATGAAAATCAAGTGTCCATGATTATTCTTCGTGAAAGGAAGGTTTTTTTAAAAACTAGTTCTTCACAATGCTCAGTGGGAGTACTCGAATCATGCACTGGCTCATAGCTATATAAAGATCATATATGGACCAAGAAGGCTTCACAGATTTAAATATTAATTAAATCCATGGAGATAAATTTGTGCTACCATTTTTCTCCATAGAACATTGTTCTTCATGAATTTCATTTGAATATGATTTTCACTTTTTCAAGGCCTAAATGACAACTCTTCTTCATGAATCCCTAAATGGCCCTGGGGAATTTCTTATTCAATTAAAAAAGTTGTCAAAGAAACTCTATTTTTGAGAGATCTTATAATTTTCAATGAAAACAACATTCTTATTCTTAGTACCTCTCCTTTTATAGGAAATTATCACGACCATATTTCATTTATTCACCACCTTTTTCTACTTTTGAAGAATTTTTTTGAACCATTAAATATCCAATTATATCATCTTCGAATTCATTTAATATGAATTTAGTATTTTCATAAAAAATGGGTGTTTCACTTCATGATCAAATTATTTCTCCTCTTGGTGATATATTCATGTTCCGACAATCACTAACAAAGTCCCTTCAAAGAAGATAAACTCATAAATGAATATCGAATGGTCAAGGAACCTCTCATAACTTCATTTTATGTTCAAGAAATCATATAAATCATATAAATCAATTTTAATTATTATTTATAATGTGTTTGTTTCAAAAATATTACCATAGTACAACCATGGTGATATTTTCTTTGAATGATGGTTTCTCGATCATCCATTATTGTGAGGTAGTGGCACTATCAGGAGAAGGGAGTTTGAATAAGGTGATAGTATTCAAAATTCACATGGATTTATAATAACGAAAACAAAGTAGATCCTACATATCTAATCACTCTGATAAGATAACCTTCATTTTATCCAAAATTTAAATGATGGGTGAATAGTGAGCATGATGAGTGCACCCCACATTGAAATGATGATTTTTTAGGGAATGGTATATTAGACAAGTACTACTTAATGAAGCTTACAATACCCATCCCCTGCCAATGTTCCACCCCACATGGTGGTGCCTCTTAAATTATGGGTTATTGAACTAATGCCTAACGACCACGTCTGTACCCTCCTCGGGCCATTCACATGGGCCCTCTTGACCCGAGTAGCACTATTCTCCTCTTCTACCATGGTTGATGACTTGAGCTTATCTCCTTTGGTGTGGTTGACACATTGGGTCCCAAATTTCCCATGATTGATGTTTTTTGGGATCCTTACAAGGTTATCCATATTTTCTTAGTAAAACATTAAAAGTTATTCTAAGTGAGAATGTGAACCACATAAAAATAAATCAACATCAAATTCATGCCACCATTTTCCCTTTAAGTCTTCTTATTAAGAATATATATTCCATAGATCTCATACTCATAAAATCATCATGAAAATTAGAATTATGTTTCATGGTTCTACACCATGAAAATAATAATATGAACAATATTCAAGTTATCACTTTCCTGATATTCATGCAATAATGTTATAATGGATGCATTTTTTAATTCTTAAATTATATTGGGAATATTCATTACATCTATATTGTTAAATAGAGATTTTTTTTACCTTTTTTGTAATCAATTCATCACCTTTGATACATGAATTTAAACATATAACTAGTTCAATAGCCTTCTGATTTACTAAGTTAATTATTCAACAATGACATCAAATGTCATATGATGAATTAATATCAATTATCTAGGAATCAACATAAGACTAAAAGTATTCAACGAATGTTTGTTGAATTACCATGACTTTAGGGATTTATCCAATATTTATTAAATTTGGAAATTATACTCTTTATTAAAAATAATGAAATATTCCTATTTTATTAATCACAATTATCTACCAATATAAATTATTAGAAACAAATATAACTCTTACTAAAATTGGGATCCTAAATATACCCCATTGAATTTATTGGAAATACCTATCATGTTATTTTCCAAATGAATGTGTCAATATTTGGATCAATATATTTTCTCCCCCATTTACTTTTCAAATATACATTTCAATTTCACCCCCAATATTATCAAGAAATACAATCTTATTTGGAAAGGGGTATCAATCCACAATTAATAAATATTCCATCAAACAATTCAATCTATGTCTAATTTATTTATCGTTGGTGTAGAAAACAAGAAGACTTGATTTTGACAATGAAGAATTCCATTTCCAACTGATCATGATACCTTAATAGATGGGAACACCTGCACTTGTCTTCAATGGGTTCCACATTCTTTCTAGTTTGGAGATAATTAAATACGATATGATTATTTAGAAAGAATTATCAAACTTAAAATCCTGTACCAACTTCAAAAAACAGATAAAAAACAATTAAGTGAAAAACAAGAATATGGAACCTTGGGGGAACTTCTATTACTTCCACATTTCATGTGTCATTGATTAAATCAATTACCCCCACCCCTTTGTAAAATGATATTCATTTTGAGTAACAAAGGATGCAAGATTAAAAAAAACAAAACCTCTCCAATAAAATGAGGATCAATAAAATTTTAAGAATAATAATATTTTGATTGTAATTGAAAAAATGATTCTTTAAGCTAATTCATTTATTTCCCATTAAGAAAAACTCTTATTATAAGTTTTATAATGGAAGATCTCACCAAGAAAGGATTTCCTAATATTCTAGTTTGGAGAATACAATAGAATAGATCTTCTACTTATGACTATCCAAATTATAGAACTTTCACAACATAAAAAAGGATGAACTTCTTAAACATGTGTTCTATTGGATACCAAGAAATATGATCATGAAAATATGGTATATTCTTTATCCTAGATTTCTAGAATATGGAATTATATTTTTCATGTTCATCAAAGATGATCCTATATCATTTTGAATTTTAATACCAAATTGAAGAAAAGTTAAAGGATGTTAACTTATTTAGCATTTCTATCAATAATTGATATGAATGACTACTTCTCAGGTTCTACCCCTATAAACATTATTCACTATTAATTACCAACATTATAAGAAAAAAATATAATAGAAAAATATTTAGGGAAATAAGGATCCTCCTTATTTCATCACTATGAACAAAAGAAATGAGGTGATCTTTTGAACCATGTTTCTCCATTTACTCCATTACTAATTATTTCACATATAGTCATTTGTTTTTACTTATATAGAGGTAGTATATATCTCTTCATATAAACTTCTACTTTTTTGAGTGCTTTTCTTCTTTAAAACCTTCACAGATGATACATTCTTACACATTTAGGGAATGATTCTTATTCTGGTAGAAAGGTTAAACATTCTTTTGCAATGTGACGAAATTTAGTGCATCTCTAAAATATATTTTTTCTATATCAATGTGTAAAATTTACCTTTACTTTTGATCTGGACATGGGATTTTCATATTCAATTCTCCTCATTCATTCCAAATCTTCTGTCCAGATAACTAACATTTCATTAAGAACTGTCACAACAAGTTTGGATCTTCCAAATGGGTTATTATAAGTGTCATCCATATTAATGTTATTTTCATCCACGATCCTTCAAATTCTTGGATTTGGAATCCAAGGTATTATCAACATTCATTATTTGAATCTTCTGGGAGGAATTTGTGTTTTCAACAATCTAATGATTTCTTACGATGGTGGATTTATAATTTATAACCAGCTTATGTGGTGTCCTTTCATTTTCAACCATGGATAGATGTGGAGATGTACTTGTACCATCCTTATGAACACTTCTTCTTCATACATTATAGAACCTATCTAACATTAAAAATCTATTTTCATAAATTATATTTTTATGAATCTATGGATGTTGATTTTTATTATTTATCTTCATACACTTTAAGATTGAATTTCTATGTGATTTTACATTTTTAGGATTGTACCAACAATTTAATGCACAATTCCTAAATCATTTTCATCACCAATATTAACCCACAAATATTTATTTATTGATATATTTTATATAAAGTTTCTAGGCATTCTTCATGATTTATTGCGCTTTCTATGGGAAACTTGATTCCCCATTTTCATTCTTATCCACCCTTGTCATGGTGGTAAGTTTCCTATCACCTTTCTTGATATATAATTATTCAGAATCTATTTTCTAACTTAAAAAATTGTTAAAAATATATTTAGAAATATTCGATGGTTTGGGTGGTACCTTTTCTTTTATTGATGCTGGAGATATATCATCAAACTATTCCATTATCATCTCATCACAGGATTGATTTATTCTGACTATAGTGTCCTCTTTTTAGAATTGAGTTGCAGCATCAACTATTCCATTATTTTTTGATGTCTGAATATTTTTAATATCAAGATCAGACAATTGTACATTGAAATATATATATTTCATTTTGAGGATGATTTTCAGAACATCAATTATTATAAACATCTCTTTATAATACATCGTCATACTTTAAAATTCATCCTAATGAAGCACATATTTATTATAAATCAAAGAGTCAAGTTCCTTGAGATTATTGTAATTTTATCCCAATTTGGAATCAACTCTATTTTGTAATTTTTATTTATTTGTATGGTTATTTTCTTCCAAATTCTATTTGAATGCCTCTTTCTCGTCATATTTTTTGTGGGATATTGAGGAACTTATTTCAAGTTTCCTGTTTGTTTCATTAAAGGTTCCAACCCATCATAAAATAATTAAACATTATACAATATTTTCTAGAAATCCCTTATCCATCTAGATGGGTGATATGTTCTTGTATACATTGAAGTAGTCCACAGACAATTGGGACTCATTCATTAAAAATAACATGTAAGAAATTTTAAAAATGTAAACTGATAATTCATGAGACGTTATAGATTGATCATCATCGCCTATTTTACAAGGATCATATATAGGATATTTTTAAATTAAACTAACTCATAAAAGGTGATTACTTGTGGTAGATATATTTTCCATCTTATTGGTGGAAACGTGATCCACCAGCACTTTAATTTCAAAGCATGATATGTATTCATTATCATTTTGGAACATAGAAACATATACTTAAAATTCATTTGATAAAAGGGATTTATTATCCATATTTCTTTTTAATTATTTTTCCTTTTTATCATGGTATTGGTATATATACGCTTCCACTTATATATAACTGTATATCCACAAAAACTGCACTTGATTGTTGACTCAGTAAAAAAAATCACATATTAAAAAGAGAATATCTTCACTGTAGAGAATCTAGTAGAGGTGAAACTTGAATATGATACAACTCGAGATGACCATTTTGGGATATTTCCAACACTGAGGGGGGTGGGGGATCAGTGTTAGTGAATTTTTAATCAAATCTAAATTTTTATCCCTTTACTTATTTAACCTATTAGGATATTGATTATCTTATTTTGATTTCCCTAAAACATCTAATTATATGGTTTCAAAAATATTATGAACAATACTTTTACAAGGATCACTTCTCAATAAGATTATATTGTCATTGGAATGGTCTAGAAATGATCCTTTCTACACAATCACTAGAAATTATTTATTTGAATATGGTTGAAACAAGTCGGAAATATCATTTCACATAAAATGCAATACATTAAATTTGAAGGATCATATTTTGAATAACATGTATGGGTCTTCGTACTACTCCAGAATAAATTATCCTATATGTTGATAAATTTTTATAACACCAAGAAAACCTTCCACTTATTAAGACCCATTGGATGTCACTATGTTGTTATTATATTGTCTTCCTCTTCATTTATTTATTGCATAAAACCGTGAATGAAACTCTTTTTACCATTTCCCAATAAAAAAATAAAAGCGTCACAATGTTCTCCTTATATTAGTAACAATAATATGAATGTAGAAAACTCATGATCATTGAATTCTTCCTAACCATATAATGGCCAAAGAAATATAAATTGGTCAGTCACTCCGTCTATTATTCAGTAGTTGTTTTTAGTAAAAAACTAGTTTCACTGAATCATATTCTTCTTATTAATGATAAAATCATAAAAATCCTTTGTGATTATCAAAAATTAATGATCAGGTCAACACAAAAACATCACAATTATTCTACCCTTAATAATAATTGATCTTTATTTGGGAACACATTTTATCTTAGAAAAACAATTACATATTAGTGAGTAACCATGTCTTGATCTCTTTCTTCAATGAATAATATCATCAATTGAATGTATCTGTTCTTCTTAGTGCAACTGAAAATTTCGTACCTCTAATTACAGTGCACTGAACAACTCATCTAATAATTATATTTTAATAATGAAATAAATTATAATTCTCATTGACATGCATCAAAACTTCATAATTATTCCCCATATCTATATTATCTTTGTGGATGTGCAACTACATGATACTATCTTCTTATAGAAAGAAAAAACCCTAACACGTTTATAAAATATAATTTTTCTCTGATTTATGTAATATCCAACTCATGCATGTAATTATCACAAGAATATCATGTATACACTCTATAACTCTTCATGCATGTGAATATAACTAGGTTCACTACTTCCTACCTATGAACACACCAGATCAATTTTATATTTCTTATTATTTTTACACATTAAATTGAGAGAAGCTATATGGGATGTGTATCGTCTTCCATGTTAGGTTTTAAATAGGATCAAATTCACTAAGAGCTGGCTCATAGTATAAGTTCTTTTATGAAATTAATGAGTTTATGATAAAACTATTCCCATTGTTTCTCAATCTGTTTTCATGAAACTTGAGACTATGTATTGTATATCAAGTTTCCTTAATTGCTCTTAATAAAAGAAAATGTTTCACATAATCAGTTTTGAGATGATCATAGGGATTATTCAACGAAATAAATGGATTGAAGATGTATCATGATCATTCATGAACCATGAAGGCTTCACAGATCTAGATCGTCATGAGAGCTAGGGAGACGTATTTTCACTATTCCTTTTTCTTTATAGAATTATATTATTTTTTTAAGCACATTAGAGAGTGTTTTTTACTTTTTGATGGCCAGTGAGACTCCTCTCTCTCACAAAACATTGAAGGTTCATGGGACCTTTCCTATTTATGTAACACATGTCTCTAGAAAAACTCTATTTGTTTAGATATATCAAGGATACAAACAAAGAAATACTTCTTCATCTCAGTTCCTATCCATTTATTGGTGGGTATTATAGTCTTGTTTCATTCATTCATCTCATATTTTACTATATTGAAGATGTTTTTATGACCCATTAAACATACAAATATATTGACATTGAATTACATAAATATAGAATTAAAATAATCCAAAAAATAATGCATTTTTCTTTCATGATTGGCATGCCTCTCTTGTTAGTTATATCATCATGTGCACGTGATCATAAATGCATGCCCTTCAAAAATGTTAACTCATATATAATGATTAGATGATATACCAACCTCTTAAAAATACATTTTCAGTTCGACCAAAGCGTATACATAATCAAATCATATTTATATGATTATTTTGATCATATTTATTTCATCATTTCAACATGTGAACAACCTTCAAGATTTCTACACTGAACGATGGTTGCATGACCATCTTATCTGATGAGGTATTGTTGCCGTCAAGATATGGGAGAAGCTATATGATGAAAAGATAAAAAATGTGCAAAAATTTAGAATAATAAACACTCAGGAGATTAGATAGCCCTGATCACTCCAATCAGATGACCTTCATTTTATCCATAATATAAATGTTGTATAAATAGTGATTTCGCTAAGAGTTGATCACATTGAAAGGGTGAGGTGTCATGGGTGTGGTATATCAAACAACCACCACCTAAAGAGGAAATATTCCCCATATCAATTCCTTCATGCCTCTATGCATGGTGGTTCCATCTTTCCTGTGAGATATTAGACCAATCCATATGTGGCTTTAGCCATGCCCTCTATGGGCCCTATAGATAGGCCCACTTACCTACAGTTGGAACGATACTCACTTGCCTCCGTGATTGGTGGTTTGATCTTACTTTCTAGGGTTTTGATAGCCAACTTGGTCCGACATGTTCCCTCATCAAGGTTGTATTGTTTGTTGTAAGGTTGTCCATATTTATTTATTAACATTTCGAAAGTTATTCTTTTTGAAAATTTCCACCATATAAAAAAATGTTTTTCAAAATCATGCTACCATTTATTCTTGAATTAATCCGCTTGAGAATAAAAATTTCAACGATCTAATACTCATAAAAACCTAATGAAAATAGTAATTATGTTTCAAGGTTCTCTTACATTAAATCCAAATATAAATAATCTTAAAGTTATCACTCGGATTATTCTCATGAAACAATGTCATAATTCATTAAATTATTTTCTCAATATATATTTTTGGAATATTCATTGAAAATAACTACATCAACTTCAAAAAAACATTCATCTTTTTTATAAACAATGTATCCCTTTTGACACACAAATTTGAACATAGAAGCAGTCTAACAATCATCTTATTTACTAAGTGAATTATTAAACCATAATATAAAATTTATCTAAGAAATCCAAAACAATTGTCCATGAATCATTATGAAACTCAAACTGTTCAATAGATGTTTCTTGGAGCATCAATTATTGAAGATATCACCCAAGATCCATTAAATTTGGAACCTATTCATCATATTGACATTAATATAATATTTTAATTTCATTGATCACCATTCTCAACCAATGCCATTCTTTTAAAAAAAATAAAACACATACACAAAGTGGTATCTTTATGAAACACTTCCCTCTTCTAATCTGACATGACCGAAAATGCTTCTTATCACAATTAAATCATGGGATAAATTTACCATTAAATTCCCTTTTGACTATTTATCCATTTATTTCAACCATTTAATCTTCCTATAATTATTTTTACAGGGCACACTAGTGTTAATAAATTCCATCTCAACCCTCTCAGCACAATAAATAGTTTCATTATAATTACTAAACTCATGAGTTACTAGGGTCATTCATAAACATTGTTTTAATCTAGAGAAAAATTTATCATTTTTAGTTCATTGTTTAGAATAAAATTCTATACATTCCTAGAGAATCATGTACATATTTCTTCATAAAGAGACATTGATTCATCATCCTTTATTTGTAACTCTATAAGTTTTGTATGCATCATATTATGAAGCACTTCAGGATAATATTTTTCAATAAAGAGATTCTTAACACATTTTACTCTATGGTATTAATCGCATTATTAAATTTATTATTTGTTATCAATAACCACTATTGATTGACTTTACTATCAATATGATAAATAGAAAGAGATACCTTCTGGTTCATTAAACAATTGAATACTTAAAATATATATTTTATGAAAATTATTTATCTATAAACCATTATTAGTTCTAAGGTTCCACCAAATGATGGAGGATGATGTCAAATGATATGAATTACTATTAAATCATTACTTTATAGAGGATTTGTTTTTTCATGGGTACCTCAAACTACATCTTGTGTTAATTGAGTTATGATATCCATAACATTCTCATCTCTAACTACAACCATTAAATATTTCTAATTTGGTAGGATATTATCCTATTGTTTTCATGAAACATTATACACCATGTTAACACTACTAAAAACCATTTTATTATAGACATGGATTAGGTGAAGAAACATTACAACCCTTAGTGTAATTAAACTCTCTTATAATCATAAGTTATATGTTCTTTCCTTAATAATATTTTAACCTCTAACATTTTATAATCATTTACCTTGAAACCAATAATAAAAACTAATATGTAAACAACTAAAATTATTAATTTAATATAGAATATTTTGAACCTTATTAAATTCTCATGATCTTTTAGTTTTAAATTTTCTATGAATTTGGATAACCCATACATTAACATAGGGATAAATTTCACACTATGTACATTTTCCCACAAAAAATGTTCTTACGTTTATACTTTAGATTCCATCCATGGTACAGATAATTATTTTTGGAAATTTATTAATTTATAAACAATAAAATAGTATATAGTTCTTATACCTCCTTTAGATTTATTAAAAATATTTGAATGTATAGAAACTGAATAGAAAAACTCAGCTAGTGATAAAAAATAACAGAGATCCATTAGACCATATGAAAATAAATAAAAACCATAAATATGTTATGCTTATTATATAAAAATATTTGTGCTAAAATAATAATTCAATTTTAAATAAAAAAATTATTTTCAATTTTTTTATATAAAAAACTCATAAATAAACATAAATTAAATATTAAAATCATTTTTTATTCATCAAAAACATAAAAATTTTCATTAGAGAAAACATTTTTTCCCAAGGGCAATAGTATTTATTTTAAACATTTTCTTACCTTATAAAATCAAAAATATTTCTCTAAGAATACATTTTTAGGAATATAATATACACATATGTACCTTGTAACATTATCTTCATATCACTCTTGTAATCACTCTTATAATAGAGTAACCTACTTGGTTAATTCTAACCTCTTTATCAGAGTAACATATAATCAATTAAATATATCCAATTTACTATATAAACTTATAAATATTTAAGTATATACACTATATAGGAGTAACTTATTATTATTAAAAAAATAAGTTTATATTTATAAATTATATCAGTTTACTGTATCGACTTTATAGGAGTAACTTATAATCAGTATCTACATGAACATTAACCAATGAATTTGAGGGATATATCAGAACAAACCATCATAAAAAACCATATATAAAACCATAACATGGATTAAAGACATAAAATATTTCATTTTCATTCAAACACTAATAATAAGTGTAACTATATCCCATAATAAAAATCACATTAAACTATCTCCTAAAAATGAGATAAAATATCCTTTTATTTTGAAAAAATATTAAAAAATAAAAATTAAGAAAACATCAAGAATGGGATATTCTTTGAGAAGAATTTATATAATTATAGAGGGATCTAGATAATGAAAAATTAATTAAAATGTAAAATGTTTTTCATGTGGTAAATTTTAAGATAAATTTATTATCAATATAAAAAAACTAAAAAATAACATGTTCTAAAAAATATGAGAAGATTAATTTTCAAACCATTTTCATGAAAGTCCAAGATAATTAAAAATTAATAGAATAACTCATTTTAGTATAAATAATATAATTCTTGATTTTTTTATAGAAACTAGATATAGAGGAAAAACCTTTTAATTAAATAGTATTTTTTTAGAAAAAATGTTTAAAAAAATACTTTACCACTTTAGTAACTTTTATATCAAAAGTAAGTTGAAGAAACCATACAGATTGTAGTTTATAAACTATAAAAAACCTGTGTGGGAAATGAAATAATTCTCAAAAAATGAAAGTGAACTGAGAAGCCCCTTACCTCAAGTCTTGACTCACCACAAACATGATTTACATTACTCAACCGTGGATATATTACTTTTTAATATAAGTGATTTTTTCATGGATTTGTCTTTTAGTAAGACTTGGATCTCATGAATGTGGGAATATGAGTTGGGGAGTTATTTTGGAAGATTATGGTTGGGCTAAGGTGGAAAATGTGGGTTAAAAGCTAAGGACATGAGGTTACATTTTACAAGTGATAGGAGTTATACCCTTGTAAATATAATGAATATTAAATTATAATTAATTTATTCATCATGTAATGTGGTTAAAAGTTACAAAACGTTTGAAGATAAGATAATTTGTTGTCTAAATAAACTCATGAAATCATATTTAGAAAATTATTAAAAATATTTTAAGCCATATCTTTTAGTTTATCTCCCTCTTTTACCCTTGTATCCTTTACTATGATGAATGTTTTATCTATATTAACAGTTGATTATTACTATAAATTTAATTAAACTCAATAAAAAAATTATAAAATGATGATAAAAATTACTTAATCTATTTTTTAAGATTCAATTTCATGTGGTAGTAAAAATTTCTGTTATTATAAGTTCTCAAAACATAATTAAACATCATTTTTTGAAAAACATCCTTTTAAGAATCAAAATGTATTTACATTAAATAAAGTATAATATTGATTATAATGGAATTAAAGAGATTATTACCTTAAAATGATACTTATTTGACATTTAATCCAAACCAAAGCATAAATTAATGATTTGAAAACATGATTAACAATAATAAATAATTATTGTTTTTATTTAAATAAAAATGTTTCTTAGATTTCCAAAATTCCAAAGATAGTTTAGAAAAATCAAAATAATTTTTTTGATTAACTTTATTAAAAATAAAATGTATATTTTTTCAATAACAAACGTTTTATAAAATTTCATGTAAATATTATATCAAAATAATCTCATAAACATAACAATATTTTTGAAATTGGTATTTTTCACTATTCACCAAAAAATTAACAATTTTAGAAAAATCCAAAGAAATACCGCATAAGATAATGTTAACATTATAAACACAAAAAAGAATTCCATTTCATTAAATTATAATTATAAAATTTATAAATTTATCTTTTAAATGAAAAAATGAAGGTTACTTTTAATGAAAAATGACCATTTTAAACATTATGTTTTATTTGACTTATATCATATCATTTATCAATGATTTTCAATTTATTTATTTTTACTTTTTATATTAACAGGGTATTTATGTTATGAATTCATTTAATAAATTTTTATTCACTTTAATTTGGTGTATTGTATAACATCAGAAATCAAACATTGTATTATTTAAAATAAAAAAGATTCATAAATATATTGGAGCTGGAATATGAATGTCCATCATCCCAACTTAATGGTTTGGAACCTTTATATAGGACAATATAATTATGGACATTCCCATGTATAATTTACATAAAAAAACTTGACCAAAATTTACTTTTCTTATAAATATGTTTTATTTTTTCCCATAATTTACTTGTGTTAATGATAACCAATGTGTTAGATTCCTGAATGTTAACAAATAAAATGAAAATGAATTTAATCAATCTAAGAGAATTAAATGAGATGTAAAATACTATTATTTAAACAATAGTTCCATAAATTATGCCCCTTTCATAAAAAAACTAGATTTGGAATCTATAATATGATATATCTATATTGTAGATGATGAAATTCCCAAAAAAATATAACATTCCTTTTATTCATAAATTTCATACAGGTATACATCCCTATATCATCTCATATAATACATAGAAAAATTTATAAAAAGTATATATAGTTTAGGTTTTATGTCCATCACCTCTATCCAAAAATCATAACCATGAGTGATTTAAATTTTTTAAATCCAAAAATGTATGAATAATTATAATAAATTCTTATATTGACATTATAAAAAACAAATAATTATTTTTGGTTTTACTAATGTTAACCGTATATTATAAATAATATGATACTCCAAATATATATGTTATACAATATAAAAAAATTAACTTATAAAATTTAAATCAAACCATAAAAATATTAAAAATATAAATAATTAAATGTCATGAATAATTAAGAAATGAATTAATAATTAATGTATTTTTCGTGGTAATGTAAAACAAATATGTTTTTATAACTATATCATGGAAAGTGGTATCTTTATTTTATTATATGTGATATATAGTGATCCAATATTATTATATGGAGTATTTAAATATCATATATCAATTTTCTTTTATTTTGAGTAGTTATATAACACATTTTTTACTATGATAAATGTTTGAAATATAATACATCTGACGATATCATTTATATCATAAAAGTGTTATGATGTTATTTAGTTTTAATTGTAATTTTTTTGTTACCATTACCATATATATTGATATATTGTATTTATTTTAATAAAATAGTTAAAATTAGTAATATTAAATATACAAGACAATGTGAGGTCATATATTCCCATATGTGAAGTATAATTGAAGTAATGATACAATCTATCAATATATGAGATATCTATAATGGATGGTGACATCATATTTTTCGAGATACAAATATAAACATCCAATGAATGATAATAATCCACGTAGAATCACAAATTTTGATATTACTATATCGATATACAAAATATTTTTTGTCCATATTCAATTATAGAATATGAAATATTCTTCATTGCTTCACCAGATGTGGTTCTAATCACGAAAACTCCTATCTTTTATAAACATTAGTCCATGATTTATTAAATAAATATAAAAATAACACAATCCTAAAATATCAATAGGACTAGTATATATATGAAATTAAAAACATTGGAAAAAAACATGCAGATATATATATAAAAATTATTTAAAACTATATACCATTTCATTATATTACATTGATCTTCTAAAAATGTACGGGATAAAGTGAGGACGTATATATGAAAGGGGTGAGATATGATGCCTAGTAAGGTAATAATAAAATATTAACATAAATAAAGTAATGAATGTGAGATAATAATATTGTAATGGGGACATAATAGGGAGATAATAATAAACATGGCCATTGAAGCATTATATAATATGATATCATCAAGGAATTTGAGGAATGTGATAACAAAAAAACATGAAATCATAAACATTAGTCAAGGAAAAATGCCAAGATTTCATAAAATTGTGTTCTTAGGATAACTAAAAATGCACCAAATATGGTATATCATGAGATAAAAACATTACCCAATGAATAAGATGGATATATAATTCCAATCCAACTGATCACGTTCATATTATGTATATATATCTCTGTTCTATAATGATATGGAAATATAATGAATTTTAATCCCATGATTATGGAGTGTGGGAAAAGTACATGGAAGTCCCAAATCAATTAATTATAATCAAATATATTTAAATAACCTTTAGTTAAAATTGGGATTGGTATTCACAATACACATGTAGGGTGTGGAAAATCACAAGATAATGTCGGAAACATAACAGGTGTACATAATGGTTCATGGAAAGGTTTAATGAGAGTTAAAGGTGATCAATCATTACATTTTCAAAATAAGGACACTAAATTTATTTGAATAAAAATACTAAATAATAAAAAAGTGTAAATTGGGTGGGATAATATAAATAAAATACTAAAATAAAAAGGAAGGAGAGAATCCATTACTTTGGAGGGTGATTCTAAAAGCATAGGATAAGATTCTTAAGATATTGGGAACACGTTTAGAGTGATCTAAGGAGTGTTAGGAAAAGTAAATTCATGATCAATAGTTTTTGAGTAATGAATAATGGGATTTTTTTTTTGTTTTTTTATAACAAAAGAGAGGATAATTTTTTATTAAAATCTAAAATGAGGTTTTGGGCTCTAACTAAAAAAGTAATCAAAACCCAATGTCTTACCACAGTTATTCCCCATGGTTTCTACCAAATAGGTTTTTTTAAAGTATTTTATAGTCTAACAATATGAATCCTTAAAATAATACCATTAATTATGTGGATGTGAGTCATGTTTATAAATAATAGTTTTTAAAATCTTAAAATATTATATTGGTCTTAGAAGATTCTTTATATGTTTGTAGAATTAATCAAATAAAATATTTTTTAAATTGGAAATTTATTTCTGGTCATTGATTGCCTTTATATTTTTTATTACATCTCATTATTGAAATTATTATGACATATACATACTGCATTTTCATACCATATTTAATATTCACCCAAGCATTTTTCTATGTCTGAAAACTATGAAAATTTCACCATTGGAAAATTGTTATGTGTTAATATCAAAAGTAAAATTAATTTTACCAAAGTAATTATTTAAATATGATATTTTATAGTAATAAATAGAAATACTTATTTACCGTACAATAGAAGTTTTGAAGACAATAAGACATTTCTAACCCTTATAAAATTCAAATTAAACAACATTAAATTATATTATCATTTATATTTTGATATATATTAATTAATAATGAAATTTTATAAATATAAAATTTATTTAGAAATTACTGTGTTTGTCCAAAATATTATTTTAATTGAATCTAAATATTTCACAATTATAGATTTTTTATTTTTTGTATCAAAATCGTATTTTAATCAAACTCATTATATCATCATGTATGTAAATTAATAATAACATTGTAATATATAATATTTTTTTTTATAAAAATGATCTTATTCAAATTAATACAAATATAGTTGAGATATATTAGTACTTATTACACCAACATACATTATAATGGTACTATGAGCTAAGGTTTTACATTTATGGGGTGGATGAACAAACATGTGTTGGGTCATGATCTTGATAATATTGAACTTATCACATAAATAGCTTCACTGATGATTTAGTTGTTAAATTTTAGCGTGGTATTGGTCCTGGGATAAACACAACAATTCTATCTCACTTATAATCTCCAATAAATGGTCTTCATAGGGTATGGTCTTACTTTTCAAGACCATCACTTCATCCTTATTTTTCAATTAGATATTATAATAACTGTTAATATATACTAATCTTAATGATCACTCATGAGTGATTATTTTATCAATGGTTATGAAAATTAAAAATATTTTAATACAAATGAAAAATTACAACTATATTTTATAATAGTTCATAATAACACATGAAATATAGTCCATATATTTTCTATAAATACATTACTTAATAATGATTTTAATCATTAGAAGAGAAATTATTTTATAAAAGTTTGGGTTGTTACATTTTCCCCCTCTACAAATTTAACCCTTGAAATTCCATTTCATATACTTAAATAGATGTGGGTAATTTTCTTTCACAACCTCATCTGGTTCCCTTGTTTCCTATTCAATCTCATGGTTCTTCCATCTTTGAGAAGGTGAGTTATATGATTTTGTAATAAAAAATCTCTTTAATTTATGATATTCACCGGATGCTCCTTGTATAATGAATCATTCCCCAAAGTTATCACTTCTCGATTCAATACATGTGATGAGTAAAGTATGTTCTTCCTCAAGATGAATACATGGAACACATCTTATACATGAGATATGTTTGGAGGGAGTGATATTCTATAGGCCAAATCTCCGGTGCGATCAAGGATCATAATAGGGTCAATGTATCTAGGAAACATATTTCTATTCTTCCCAATCCTCATAAATTTATTCCATGAAGATAAATAGAGCAAAACAATATCTCTAATCATATAATCTAGATGTCATTAATAATTGTGTGTGTAGATTTTCTATTGAATTTGTACAAATTTCATATAATTCTGAATGGTTTAAACGTTATCTATAATATATTGGATAATATGAGGTCCCATTCTTTGTCTCTATCCAACTTCATCCCATAATTTGTAAGTCTAATATATCTTCCGATATAGAGCCTCATAAAGTTATTTTTGAATTGAAAAATAAAAATTGATTTTATAATAGAACTCTACTAAGGGAAGGTTTTAATCCTAACATTCTTAGGAATCCATTGATCACGACTTAATAATTTCCAATAGAGTCTAAATGTTTCTTTAAGACTAACCATAAATTTGAGGGTAATAATTAGTAATGAAACTCAATTATGGATCCAACACTTGCTGAAGTCTTCTCTAGAACCTCAATTTAATTTTTGGATCTATATCAGATATACTTTATAGTGGAAACCCACAAAGTCTTACAACCTATTTGAAGTATATCTTGGTGAATTTTCAAGAGATAAATATTCCTTTATAAAAGTTAAATGAAATAAAATTTTAATGTGATTTAGTAGAACCCAAATGGTGTTTTTCCTTTAAATGTCATGGGGATTCATACAATAAAATCCATGGATATGTTTTCCCATTTACATACTGGTATGAAAAATGGTTACATCATACCATTAGAATTATATAGATTAGCATTATTTTTTTTGGAATAACATCCACAGAGATACAAATTCATTAATATATATTTTTATTTTATACCAACATAAATTTTTCCTAAGATCTCTATATATCTTATTCCTTCCTGGATAAATATATTAGGATGATCTATACCCATCATCCTCATGTTATCTCTCTATTCAGGGTTTTTATAGGACATATATCATGGTTCCAAACCTTATAACTCCATCTTTAAAATAGTTGAACTTCATAACATTCACTACCTTCCTCTTTAACATCCAATAATATTTTTGGGCCTCCTAGATCATATCAAGAATGTGTGATTGAGTAGTTATTTGAGAAATATATGAAGATGTTCCTTTTAAATTTAAAATTTCTATTCATTTTAAGTTCAAGAATAATGGATATCTTTCTATCCTCATCATAGATAGGGTGGTGGGTTCAATTGTACTCACATCATTTTCCACTTAATTCTATTTCTTAGGATTGGAATGGATTGAACAGTTATAATCCTTGACTATCTCTCATCTCTTTCACTTGTTTATATTAACATCATTTTGTGTGAATATATTTTTAGGGAATTATGATCCATATATATGTTATAATTTTCTCTATAGAAATAATGTCACCGAATGATCAAAGTGAAGACCACTTCAACCATTTCTAGATCATGAATCTAGTAGTTTTAATCAATGGTCATTAATTGGTAGGAGGTATAGGATATCACATTGTTATTTTTTATCAATACTCAACATTTAAATTTTTTATGTGCATCACTATAGATAAAAAATCATTCCCTATAAGAATGTAATGAGGGAACATTTCAAGTGATTAAACAGTTATTTACATCTTTAAATATATTATCGCATTGGTCAACCAAGGAAAACTTCACTACATTTTATGTTATTTTGGTTATAAATTTTAAATATCATGATAAGTTTCTAAAAAATTAATGATAATAACTTTCCAATATAAGGATATTAGGTATATTTATGAAATATATTATTTGTTCCATCATTCAATTTCTTATGTTTTCTAAGGATCCACATATATCCCCTTTTTGGTGATAACATGCTCTGGGAATGTCATTTTCTCTTTTTAATACTCACATTTATTGTACATCACATACAACCATTACTTTCATACTTTATCTAGAAAAACATCAAATGTTCCTATTGTTCCCCCATGCTTTTGGACTAGATATCAATATCATCTATAAATACATAAAAATAATGTGTATTCTAATCACTAAAGACTATGTTTTTAAGTCCATAAAGACGTCTATAGGGTTATTGAGTGAAAATTTAATCACTATGAACTCCTAGTGCCTGCACTTGGTATGGAAGGTATTCATGGGGATATCTTCCTTATTAACCATTAATTGATAATATCCTTACAAAAGACCCACCTTAGAGAATTCATAGGACCTATATTGCTAATTGAATAAGTTATAAATCCTTGGTGAAGGATAATTATTATTTATTTTAATATTTTAGATATCATGATAATCATTGAAGACGTGCATTGAACCATCCATTTATTTGATGAAAAGGACTAGTGACCTTCTTGGTGAAGTAATTGGGTGTATAAACCCTTTATCTAGATTATCTCATAGTTTCTTCTTCAACGCTTCAGTTCAATAATTACAATTATATTTAGTGTCTTGGATACTAGAAATTATTTGGGACTTAGTTTTATTGAGAAATTAACCACCCAGTTTGGAGGAAGACCAATAATCACTTTAGGGAACAACTCAACATATTCCCTTATAATGGACATATCATCAAGGATGATATACACCTGAGTCACAATCAATTGATTAAGGTAATTATTCTCCTAATGCAATAATATCCATGATTGAGATATTTATTATTAAGAAGATTCATCCTTATCAATAAAATTTTATAGAATTGGATGGATATTTACAACAAAAAATGTGATTTACTTATCAGATCAATTATATTGGCTCTATATAAGAAAAGCTAATCCATATACATAAGATAATATAATTCCTCTAAAGGTAGTATAAAAATATTAAATGGGAAATTCAGCTAGAAATTTTTGGATGGGGAGGAGTTATATTCTTGAGATGTAATAATGGATCCATTTTCCATTTTCATGAATAAATTTATTTCCATGTTTTAGGGTTCATTGAAATAATTATAATAAACATTTCAGATATTAAATAATTTTTATAACAAAAATTTAATAGTTTCTTATTTATTCATGAATAAATAACAAGGGTACCGATAACCAGTTTTTTTTCATGTTCTACCTCAAAAGTTTGATGACATATGATTTCCATTGATCATTAGCCTTTTATGTTGTTTTTTCAGTTATCATTGACAACCCTTGGATTAGTGCATTAATTTTTATCGTTTTCTTTTTTACTTTATGTTGAAAACTCTGAAAAAAAGACGAGGGTACACTAAATAATTACTTTCTTCCTTCAAATTGGTTGGTTTCACTCATCACCATTCTATTGCAATGTTACCTACCTACCCACACATAAAGAATCTCCTTGTACCCTTTAAGAAACGTCTATGATGATTTTCCCATAATGTTTTCATGTGTGATGTGGGAATTTATTACCCTCATGAGATTTATCCTTCACTACTCCATAATTAAAAAATATTCCCCATCTCATATGTCCACACCCATGAGACCCTTGAGATTCTCTCACATCTATTTCAAATTTTTGGGCACATCAGATAATATCTTTACAATGATAAAATTCTCATGTTACTGAATTTTTTCATATATTATATATTATCCCACTAATGAAGTGGTCAATATTAATTTCAGTTCAACAAAAAAATAGGAGGTATATCGTGCATGTCTTCTAATGTCCACCTCATACGTCTTGATGAATTTTTCATGATCTAGATTCTACACAAGGAATTTCCTCACCATTTTATATTAGTGTGTGAGTAAAATATTTATCAATAAATAATTTTCAAAATTCATCCTACTTTATCACTTCAATTACTTAATTGGCCTTTATATTCTTGATCATCATCAACTATTTATCATCCAATCCTTACATACGATAAAAATCAAACATGACCTTCTCTTTATCAATTCATTAATTAACATATAATATACTTTCATGTGATTTGATCCATTATTTCATGATTACAATATTATATTATCCATTGAATGATAGAGTCCTTTTTTCACATAAAGGTCTCAATTGTAACTTTCTCTATGTTAGGGGGATGTGGGTGTTCCTCCTTATTCATGTTTCCATTAAAAATAAAATTAATTGAGAATGTATTATAATGAAGTTCACAAATCCTTCTCATATCGAGTTTGGAATCTCATTTGGGACATCCTCACATTTCCCATCACATTGGTTATTAGATCAGTTCCCCCCATTTATATAAATTAAATAAAATATATTAAAATCTGGGATAAAAATGTTCAAATTACCAAAAATAAAAAGGGAAACTATGAAAATTGGTGGTATAAACCAAAAATCACATATATTCCTGAACCCATGAATTTCAAGGTTACAATCTACATTATCCATATTAATTATTATAACATTAAATTTCATGTGAATTCTTTTTCACTTTTGAATTGTTTTTAAAAAGAACATGATGGACCAATGAACATCCCAAAGGAATGTTTGACTTGGTGTTTACTATCTGAAATCATTATTGTGCACCAGATGATAATCATGTTAATACCCAATGCACACTTTATAGTGATATTACCCCTAGGTATAACTGTTCCACAGTCGTATCCACTTTCCAGTATAAATAATGTGATGTATTTTCTCAAAAAACCAAGTACTATATAATTTTCTAAATTTTAGGGATGTTTTTATATGTTTAATATTATCCTAAATGATTTTACTTGGTATTTATAATCCTAATAACCAAAATAAATATACGTTTCTCTGATACCAACTATGAAAACCCAAATCTTTTATAAACTTTAATTCATGATTTATGATATAATAATACAGTTTAAAAATAAAAAAATACAGATTGGTGTAGTATCTTTTGGTAATTAGATACATAGAATAATTACATGTAATAATTGTGAAATAAAATTATTAAAAAACTCCCTATCATGCCTTTATATCCAATTGATATTGTAAAACTGCAAGGGATAACCTAGGGATATACATAAGAATAGGGAGAGATATAAATCCCCATAAGAGAATAATCAAAGCATAACATGATGAAGGTAATAATTTTGTGTCAATAAGAACGTCAAGGAGATATAATATAATGTTAATAATAACCATGAACATTATATAATGATATATTATGAGAACATAAAGGCGTTATAAATTTTTTGAAACAATATAAAACCATAAATTGTAATCATAAGTCATGGATAACAACCAAAACATTATAACATATTGTACTTAAGATAACATACAATGCACCATGAAAGGAATATAATGGAATAAAAACATTACCAAATTCATTGGAGTGCTATATAATTATGGTCCCACCTGTCAAATTCAAATTATGTACAAGAAGTTTTGTGCATCATAAATCATACAACAGAAAACATCTTACATCGCTATTAATCACATGATTAAAGTATGTGAGATACATATATGAAATTACCCTATCAATTATAATAAGAATATATAGGTTAATATCCTTTAATGTAAATGGTTATGTTTATTCACAATACAATATTTTGGCATGGAAAATCATAAGATGACTTCAGTAGTATTGCAGGTTTACAAAATTGTTCACAAAAGGTTTTAATGAAAGTGCAAGGATCTATATAATTTCATGGTAATCATATTTAATGTAAAGGTATGCTTAAAAAAACCTTACCACATGAAAAATTGAAAATAGAAAGGTTTAATTTAAATAATGTACTTGAATAAAAATGAAGAGGAAGAGAATCCTTTACTTGAGTGGGTGATTCTAAAAGCATGGGAGGAGCTTCTTTAGTGATTAGGAACACATTCAGATGTATTTTTATATAGATAAGAAAATTAAATTCATGATTAATGGGTTTTTAGTGAAAAAGAATAACTTTTTCTGTTTTTCTATAGTAAAATAGAGGTAAATTCGTTATTAATTTCCAAACATTGGTTTTTGACTCTAAGTGTTAAAATATTGAAAACAAATATTATCAGGATTTCACCATTTCTATTCTAAATAGTAGTGATTTTGAATATATTTTTATTCTAATAACCTACATCCTTAAAATAATATAATTTCTAATGTGAAAGTGAGTCACATTCATAAATATTTTTTTAAAACCTTAAAATATAATATAGATTATTAATGATTAATTATAGTTTTATAAAACTAATAGAATAAATTAAAAAAAACATTTTCAAGAGGAAATATACTTTTGGTTGAGGATTCCATTAATATTATTTATTACATCACTTTTGGGCTGTTATGATATCATAATACATAGAGTATAATTATACAATATTTTATACCCAAAAAATTGACATTTTTAAATAATTAATACAAATTCACCTTCAAATAATTTCAACATGTTGATTTAAAAAATAATTTTTTTTAAAAAAATAACTTTTTCAATATGGGAATTTAAACATTTAAATAACAGTAATTATTTACTAGACAATTTTTTTTCTAAAGAAGTAAAAACTTTTGGACACATAAAATATTAATTTGGAAAAAATTAAATTAAATTAAATTATATATATATATATAAATATTATTTTGATAATAATATTTAATGAAAATAAAATTTATTTTAAAATTTTTGAGATTATCAAACTGGGTGTTTTCATTGAAAATAAATATTTTCCCAAAATACAATTTTGGTTTCTTTGTATCAAAATCTAGTTTTTGTCAAAGTCCTTTTTTAATAATATGTATAAATTAATAATGAAACAGATAAATATAATAATTATTTTATAAAAAATATAATATTCATATTTATAATATTATGGTTGAGATACATAAAACCATATTACAATAAAATAATCCTTAAAGGTACGATGTGCTATGGTGGTACTTTATTTGGGTGGTGCAGCAAACATGTTTTGTGGCATGATCTATATAAGCCTAAAAATCCTTCATTAATAGTTCTTCATGACATTTAGTTGTTGAATATTAAATTGGACTTGATCATTGTAAAACCCCACTAATTCCTTCTCTATTAAAATATCTAATAGATGGTGTTCATTGGGTATGATCAAATTGGTTGAGGCCAACACTTCTACCTTCTATATCGATTATAATTTATCATAAACCTTAATATATGTACTAATATTAATGGTCACTAAAGAAAGACCATATTATCAAATTTTATGATTTATAATGGTCTTTTAATATAGATAGAAAAATTACCACCATATTTTATAATAGAACAAAATAAAAAAGGAAAAATAGTGCATGTGTTATCTATAACTACATTAATAAATAAACAATTTATTTATTCATAAGAGAATTTCATTTATAGATGTTTGGGTCATGAAATTAACACCACTTATGAATTATTGATGTTAAAATATATAACCCATATAAAAAAATACCATATATAAGATGGATATAATAAATGAATTAAAAACATTTTTGGAGTATACCTCTTATCTAGTTTATTTTAACCTAAAAAATTTATGATAATTACTTTGAAACCACATTTTCATTCTTTTATATGAGGATAATAAACCAGATATTAAATCCATAAACCCTTTTAAAGGAAATTATTAAATTTTAAATGCAATACCATAAACCATCTAGGTAAAGGTAGAATTAAGCGACGAGATCTTTAATAAGTTTGACACATTCTTGTGTACGATATATAAATTAATGAATCCATGAATCACATTTTATAAAACACCATAATCATAGTAGAAACTTAATTGGTTTGAGAGTTTAATAAATGATAGTCCATTTAACCAGTGTACACTATTAAATATAATGTTCAACTTAATTACATCCATGATTATTGAACTTTTCAACTATTAAAAACATTTTGCACACTTGAAAAAAATCATCATTACATTATATGTACATTGAAAGAAAAATATCTTACATAAAAGAATGAAACTGATAAATCTTTTGATATCGTTTCTTACCCTATCATTTCATTTGATATATAAAATTTACTGTGATATATCCATTATCATAGTCCATGTAGTAATATTTTAGTGTATATTTACTTTTAATACCCCATATTATTTCCTTAGGAATCCATTGTAGAGATGGAATTATTTCTTATTTTTATGTGATGTTTTATATTATGATACTAATTAATGGGAGAGACCACCATCACATCCCATTTATTGTAAATACTACATAAATTTTGGTCTATCAAGCCTTAATTATTAAGGGCCTTTACAACCACCACTAGTTGATTCAATAATGTTTATAATTGTAGATCCCTAGGCTGGTTGAACAATTATAGGGGGGAAGAATCAGTGGTCTTCTATTATGAATTATTTCTATTTAATCTCATGATTATGAAACTATTTATTTTCTCTAACTACTCAATATGACATCTCAATATCACCTCATATGTAGTAGCAATATGAGAGCGCACAACACATGTTATTTTCAAGGTTTGTTACAAATACTAACCTTCTACAATGTTGGTTAGACACCCAAATAAGGATTATATACTAAAATAATATTGTTGATTTTAATAGATCATTGAACAGTGAGTTACATACCCCTATAATTGATCATATAGTAAACTATATTTCTACTACCCACACACGAACAATATTTACATATTTGGATATACAAACCTACTACCCATTTTATCCTCAACTGGTTATACACCCCTTCCATTTATCCTCTTCAGTAATTGGTTAGAAAGACCATTCATAAACTCTTATTCAATTTTGTTGATCTTATAGTATAATGTACTTCTTATTTTCCAGATAGATCTTTCTCCATAAGCCAACAATATTATGATTTTTCATGTACACATTAAATATTTTCCATAGATTTTTGAGGATATCTACTAGAATTGAATATTTTTAAAGATCTAGTGCAATATTTATCTCCATACATAAAATAACCAGGCACCACAACTTCATAAAAACCTAGATTCAACTCCCCTTCTGTGATAGTTTAGAGTATCAGATTCTCTGAAAATTATCATGATGTATGCACTGCCTCATACAATTCGAACAAATTATTTATCACCTACATGTTTATTTTATAATAAAAAAATGTTTTAAATATTATTAACATAATTGATATAGTAAATATTTTATAAATATAGAATCACTACATTCATTTCCATCAAGTATTTTTAAGATTCAAATTTTCTCAAATGACCCTGAATTATCTCTTCATTTATTCTAGATATTATTTTCAATTAAATATACAAAATTGTTATTTTTTTACATATTGAAGAAACAATGATTCATGTGTTGTGATATTATTTAATTGAAAGATTATATTAATTGAATCATCACAATTATTCCTAAATTAAAAATCTAGATATCTTCAGATCTCCCATCGATTGTTCTTTCACATAGTTTGTAATGAAGAAAATTAATGGATTCCCATTTAAATATCATTTTCATCTCATGTTCATAAAAAATATTCACTCATGTAAGCTTTATGAATCATATGTTTCTCATAGTGTGTGCTCAAAACTATCATATAGAAACATAACCTCAACATAAATAGATTCCACATCTTCCCATTCTATATTTGAATCACATTATTGGTTGTGAATCTGCATGCAATTAACATTATTCTCAAATTCATATACATGAGATTATATTCTATAATAAAGGAAGAACATTCCCATCATATAAAATATTATTCATGTTATAATCATTCTAATATGAATATTGGTCATTCTAGACATCAAGACCCAATATCCACAAAACATTCTAGCGATTTTTCCACATTCATGTTTTTTGAGCTTCATTATAGTGTTAACTAGGGTCATATTTCACATAGAAACTCATGAAATGATCCAGAAAAAATATAAATATATTATTTAATTGAATATATGTATACATATATTTATCAAAACAATATTATGTGGGCATATCCAACAAGAAAGATCAATGAAATCATACTATACATATTCTTTTCTATTCCCAAAATCTCCTTATGCATAGAAGGTCCCTACATTTTCCATCCTCACTGAAGCTATATGTGCACTT
Source organism: Viscum album (assembly GCA_963277665.1). Lineage (NCBI taxonomy): Eukaryota > Viridiplantae > Streptophyta > Magnoliopsida > Santalales > Viscaceae > Viscum > Viscum album. The sequence goes on along the minus strand of OY728132.1, from coordinate 1,290,139,398 downwards.
CAAAGAACATCCTCATCCACATAACGTCTATATAATATAATTAATCATAGAATATATAGGTTTTATCCAGATCGATCATCGTATTCATGAAATATCCATGGAGATTTATCAAGAAAGATGAAATGCACCGAATGTACATTCCATCCTTTTATCATGAACATTCATCATCTACCTAGAAGATCCATGGGGTTCTTTTTATAGAATATCCATTATTAATTTTTTAAACTAATATATGATCAATGTTTCCCATGATTCTTCTACACACTAAAGACCCATTCTCATCACAACTCAAAAAAATTTTCGTTCACAAGGTTCCAGCATCTGCAAAAAGAAAACCATTGAGGGGGCGAAGGTTGGAGATGAAATAGTGGATTATATAGGATGAAATATTTTATTTATATATATTCATATGTACATGAATAGTACCCATGTAAAATATCGTGCCCCACATCATTCTTGAACACATTGTCTCTATACTTAATACTATTGAGTGCTTCCACATCTATGTAGTTACAAGCATTTTGGTATTCTTAGTAAACCCTATCATCCACTATTATGCTAACACACATAGAGGTGATCCGGCTCTCTTATGTAGATTATTTTTGCACACTATGCATCCACAATGAACCTACCTAACATCAGAGGAACACCATAAATGTTGGATTTCACATGGTTGAGCAGAGCACCCACATGTATGGTTGAGCTCGCCCAAATTTCAAGGGGCCAAACAATTTAATACAAAAATCATACAAATATAATTAGTAAATTATTTAAATAATTTCAATTATATCTAAAATATCATCATAAATAACGAAATATGTTTTATTCAGACAACATTAAACATGTATTTAAGTATTAATAATAGATTACCATCAATCGACAAATATAGTTTCCCCTACAACATAAAAGTAGCTTAATATTCATATGAAATTACATGGATGATTTATTAATAATAAAATCCAAATAAATCACTTCAACCCATATTGAAATAATTTACCATTGAAATCAAAATCAACCAACACAAGGGAATGCCAATCACCCCCTTTGGGTTTGTTTTCAATACCAATACACATCCTTGAATATATGTGTGTCACCACGAATATATTCTATCCATTATTGAACATAAAATGAAATGATAAATTTTAGGGACTTATCATCTCTTCTTTTTTACATTCATGGTAATAAAAAACTTTTTCCCATTTTTAGATATGATATAAGGATGATAACACACGGTTATTTTCGTGAATATCCTATAGTTTTTCAACTCTATGTCTACATGGTATATACCTTTGTAAAAAAATAAGAGAGGTTCAACTAAATTTGTCTAATATGTCCATAAATGACCCTACATGGGTTACCATAATTTGAAATTTATCATTTCCAAAATAGAGGATACTTAAAATAAATTTAATAAAAAATATTTTCTATCATATACGTATATAAAAAAATCACATGAATAGAAAAAACTCCAAATTTGTTTTACTTTTTTATTAACCAACACTTCCTCTTTACTAATATGTTTGAGATATATAATGATAATAGATGAATGTTTTATTATCATACATCAATATTACAGTTTCAAAATGTATCTATAATTTTTATATTCACAAAAATGTAGTGAAACAAAATATTCTTCTCAAAGATACCCTATAAAGGATACAGTTATCTTCATCCATTTCATGATATTAAGTTGAATCTATGAAAGAAAAAATCCTTCATTTTATCTAGATTTTAGAGTATCAATGTTTTTAATTTACTATAGTGTGTAGAACACTCATCTAACTCTTTTGATTCACTACATGTTATATCACACATAAAATAGAATAGATAATATAGGGAGACCTCATTTGTTTCACTAAAAAAACACACATGCTGAGAATTTACACTCTTCACTTCATTATTATTTTAATAAGAATAGATAGTGGTGTGTTATCTTCGTTTTTGACATATTTTATGTACTATACACATATTCTTTTCCCATGAATTATCTGCTCATGTGGTGTTATTTTTTGCATCTTTTTACTGAATTTTCATGTCACTTATTGGATATGAATCCTCATGATCATTAGTAAAATATTTACTGTATTTCATAGAACTTATTTTTTCTTCATTGATTTATTTCATCCTGGACATTTTGTCAATCTAAACCAGACGCTCTTTATTTTATCTACCTATATATTGGGGTTTCTCGAGTGAATTATTATCCTTTTTAATATTTCATGAATCTTATTTAGTAGTACCATAAATTTATTTCCATTTCATAGAGTAGGGATATTTTTTGAGTAGATGTGTTATGAAACACACATCAATATGAACTTCCAAACAATCTACATCATACTTCATTTAATTTCTAAAATCTATTCTAGGTATTTGAATTTGATATAGTTATAGTCAGAAATTTTTCTTTTATGTTGTTTTACGTAGTTTCTAACTATAAATCACCTTTATCTCTTATTTCATCGATATAAAAGATAAATTGGTCTATAAATAATAGTATTTGTGTCCATACATACCAAAACATCACTAAAACCATTGAAATTTTTATTTTCTAGATTTGTGTTACTACTGTCCATTTTCAATTTAAGACATATTTTTTCGGTGAAATGAAATCTATATAGATTGAACTCATAACCATTTTATGGATAATAATGAATCTAATCTCCCATATTCCAAATAAAATCATATTTAGTATTGAAACTTACACTATTAGAAATAAAATATTTACTCTTTTCCCTTGGAAATGTTTTCTCTCCAACTTGAGAGGACTCAAATTTTACATTTTACGAATCATTAATGACTTATTTATCTTTTTTAGATCATATTGTACTAGAGGATTTATTTATTTTATCTTAGTTAGTTATTCTTCTCTAATATCCTATTTCTCCCAAATATCTCTTACTTCCTTCTCAAGGTTGACCACTCTAAATTTGTTATTCTTGATCTAACACAAAATTTATTATTAATTGTTTGACTCATTTTTATTGTTCTCTTTATAAAAATAAGAATGGTGATTGATTTCATAAAAATTGATTGCTTGATAAATATAAATAGACATTATAAGTTCTTATGATCAGATTATTTATTGAAAAATGTTTTGTCCAAGTTTCTAATTCCATTACAGTTCAATAATTAAGTAATCATTTGACTAATTTATCTTTTTTTATTTTTCTAAAATGATGGAATTTAAGTCATTGGAATACTAATAATATTACATATTCAATAGTTTATGGTTCTTTATAGGTAATATTCCCTCCAATACAACTTTTATATTCCCAAGAATTTGAGCATTAAGTGTGTTGGTGGGGGGGGTGAATCAATGGTCCAATTTTATGGATTATTTCATTTTGAAATCAAACAATTGACTTGTTAATGTTCTTGATACACTAAATATAATATCTAAATCTCATATCAAATGATGAAATAATAAGAAAGATAACAACACACAATATTTACATGGTTTGGTAAAATGACCAACTCATTTCCATGTTAGTTAGACGCACTGACATCGATTCTCCGTAAATCTATTCTTCATGATCACAAAGGCATAAAGAACTGGTTACAACCCAAAAAATGATCCTCAATTTTAATATGAATCTAATACCCAACCATTATCTCTTCATTTATATTTTCTTATACACCCTGACTATCCTTCTCCTACTCAACTCGTAATAAACCCCTTAACTTTGAGCCTCGGTAGTAACTAGCTAGCAACCCCAGTCATAAGAATATATTATTTTTATTGATACTATAACATAAATTTCCCATTATTTTCCAAATATATACTCCTCCATAATCTTATAGAAACTATTTCCCATGTAAGCATCCCTGATATTCAAAATCCTTATGAATAGATATGTAGGTCTTTAAACCTCTTCTAAATCTAGTGTGATCTAGATTCCCCAAATAATTTAAATACTTAGGTATATATCTCTTATAAACTATAAGATTATTCTCACATTGACTGACTGAAAATTACATTTTCAATTATCAAAACATGTTTGAGGAAGAATGCGAGAAACCATAGAAACAGTCTGAACAAGCTCCAAATAACATTGGACGAAAAGGAAAAACAAATCAAAGCACTGGACTTACCCCACCCCAGCAAATGATCCTGCATACAACCCTTCACCTATGCATGGCCCATTAGCAAGTAGTCCCGTATAGAAGTGCATGGGAACGATACCGATAGAAAATCCATACCGTCTCAAGCATCCCAATCCAAAAGGCCTACATTGATGAAGACTTCATGCCCTGGTCCCCCTCCACCACAGGTCCAAGAAGAAAGCTGGAAAAGACACCAACGATCCAAACAAAGACAAACAACCAGAACACCCAATGGTTGCACATCGAAAAACCCTCTCAAAATACCTGTCCAAAACCACTACCTTAACCAGGAGCATTAGGGAGGAAGTTAATATTACCTGAATCCCTCTCCCTAAAAAGTTTCCAGGATAAGATATAAAATGTAAATCATCCACCTCAAGAATCCTCTTCTCTAACATAGAATCAAGTTGGTCACACGTCTGACTGTACTCCTCAACACTGATCATCCCTTTGTTGAAACCACTTACTAGAATGGAGTCCTATCTATCAATCCATGTATATTTTTCTTCATTAGGAGACACATCCAGCGACCTCCCCATCATCTTGGATGCATCCTCCTCAGATGCATTGAGCATCCAGGTCTGATCCATAACTTCTTCTTCACATCATAAAAGGAGATCCATATCTTGGTCGCCCTATTCCACTAGACTTTGAGAGTACAAGGTCTCCTTTCCCTTCTTATTGTCATTCATCTTATTTGCAGATCAGGTCTCTAAAGGATGTGGTAATTAGGAATAGTCCTTCTTCCCCTTCCTCTTTTTAAACCCCTTATTACTCCATGTAGGTGAATCCTCATCTTCTAGTAGGCCATGGTCTCTCCCTTTTGAAACCTTCAATCCTGTCCCATCTCCCTCAGCTGGGGTAATGAAATCGGAATTCACATCAGCCTCTGGGAGACCTTAAAACCTATTGCACAAGGATACTGAGGTCTATATCAGGATCATACCCCCTCCCTCCTTCACCATTTGAAAATACCTTCTAGTCCTATCACCATTATCAACCAAAGGAGTATTCTCCATACTCAAATTAGTCACCCCATACAGCAACGTCATGCGAAGAGTCTCAGCCTGGCTGGGCTGTATGACACCATGCCCCATGAACTAAGACTGTTTGAAAAAGTCCTCTAAAACTGCACCATGAGTATCACAAGTAGTATGCACCCTAGGACAATCATTATTGATAACAGATTGGGAGTCACCTTCAAGTCGAGACTGGTCATTCCTGGCCATTGCATTACCATTAGGCCCTATGACAGGTCTTCTCCCACCACTGAAGTCAATATCAATCAGCTAAAAACATCTTTTATTTCAGATTAGTAGGACATAAAAGCGGTTTCTCCTATGTCACCTGGTTGGCACTGGAAGAATTTGAAGGACCCGTGCCAACTGCATTTATGCCAGCCCCTGAGTCATGTTTTTCCAAGCCTTCAATATGGGCCACCTTAGCAGTGCCTGATGGACAACTGCCCTCATCTAGTCTACTACATATTAACTCGGCTGTTCCCTCAGCTAGCAAACCCTCCACCACGTAGTTCTCAGGAATGTCATTATTACCATTGCACACATCCTCTATAAATCCAGTATTCCGAGCCACCCGCCTATAACTCTCCAGTGAATGATCCAACTATTTGAAAACATGGAAAAAATTGAACCACGACTCATAGAAAATATGCAGCTTACACTAAAATTTCTCCCCTACATTAATCTAGAAAATTTCTAACGGCACCCATTATGCGTCCACCTCCACACACACTCGAGGGTTAACCAAATGAGAGATTTCATTGGTCCGATTGTTAGAACAAAATTATCTTCCTAGTAGGTTTCTAATAAATTTAACAATCGATGGATTTTGAAATGGAAGAGGAATATGAAGAAAACATACCCAGACCACCACTGATGGTGAGTCGTGCTTCATGTGAAAATCATACGACCATCAGGACAGGTAGAATCGTGAGCTATGGCAGATGCGAGGAGCCCTTTACCATGCCTTTATCAGATCTTCCTCCGTAGCAAAACAGATCAACATGTTCATGTTTTCCAGCAAACCTACAGTTTCCCTTTCTTGAAAATCCCAGGAACCGAACACAAATCTATCAAATAGATCGACTGAGGGTCTTATCTTCAAAAATCAAGTGATTAATGAAAAACTATGGAGGCCCAAATCTTCATTAAACTTAGCAACTGAAATCGGAATATTGGGACGACCATTGTGTAGATCTTGCACCTTAGGGCTCAGAAAACATGGTGGGAATAGAGGAAGTAACTCCAAGTTTGAGAATGAGAGAAAGGATGGTTCTGCTCGGGTGAATGGTGGTGAAGCTCCCTCTCCTAGAGGGGGAAGAATCTGCTCGGAGGTCACTGCCGTCACTGGCCGGGAGCCAAAACCACTGAGGTCTTCCACTATCACCTACAAGTATACCCATCAGATTATTCTCACATTCAATAATAAATACATTATATTATCATGTTAACTTAGAATTCTCTCAATATATGTATTGAAAAGTAATATTCAAACAAATTCTTTATCTCCTGGATGTTTCATTTATATTAAAAAAAATATGAATAATATTAACCTTTGAATTTTTGTGGTAAATATTCTATAAATATGGAAACACAAAGTCATATCTAGTAGGTATTTTTTAATATTCTAATTTTTTAAAGGAACTCTAATTCTTCCCCTTTTTCATATAGTTATTATTTAAAATTTAATATCCATGAATAATACATCAATTATATATTTCATAAATCATGATTCATGTATTGTGGTATTAATTCATTGAAAAATCAAATTAAATTAAAAGTCAAACATATGCGCACATTTTAATTCCTAAAAGCTTCAGGTCTCCAATAATTTTTCTATCACGTGGTTTATAATTAACCAAATTTATGAATTCCCATTTTAATATCATTTTTAGCTTGTGTTCATAAAATAAATTCCTTTAGAGTAGTTTCATGAATCATATTTATCTAAATGTGTTTTCTTTCTACATTCATGAAGAAACATAAGATTGACACAAAAGGATTCTACATCATTCCATTTACTATTTGAATCCTATTCATGTATGTGATACTCTCTGATTATATCAATATTCTCAAATTCATATTCCCCTTCTCATATTATCACACTGTTTCATTACATAACCATCATATAAAATCATTTGAATGAATTCTTAATTTCAATATTCATCTTAATCACTATTTGTAGGACCCCAGGACACCCTGAGAGGGGAAGGGTGAATCATGGTGTCAACTTTATCTCTTAAATTGATGGATCTTGTTCCCATGTTGGTATGAAATAGTTTAAACTCTATGATGGATATGAGAATCAATCAAACATTTGTGTGAAAAGAGAAAACACATAACTTTTTACTTTGTTCACCACTAAGGGCTACGTCCAAGGAGCATACGCTGAAAGGTTGTCGGTTGTAGCAAATGCCACTATTCATCACTAGTTTTGGATTAAAAAGGTTCAGGAATAGTCACTCTGTCCTAGGCTCTCTGCCTTTACAAATATTCAGCAATAGCCCACTGCATCCCTCGGGTCAGTCCTGTTGACTCCCCCTGGCTTACTGTCCTTGGTGAAGTACCAATATGTTTATAGACGTGAAGGTATGTTCAATAGATCTGCATCAAAGTCTTTGCCTCTATTTAGCATGAGACTTTTATTGCATCAAATTCTGGTAATGATGCACTTGTAAGCACTGAACCACTGAACCAGATAACCAGAACATGAAAACAAGTTTCACTGACAATTTCAGGAAACACAATCCCTTTTCACCCAAGACCTTACTATTGCACACAATATTTCCTTTTCACACAGAAAAATATTTTGCACAATAACGCCTTTCTTCTCACAACTGAATATTTTACGTGCCACCTCAATTTTTACTTGTAGCTCTGCATTTTTCGCGCAACCCAGTGTTATTCGCGCAACTCTGTTTTTTTATGAAAACTGGATTATTTCTCACAACAAGGAATTTTTCGAGCAACCCAGAATTTTCCATTCAAATCAGATTATTTTCGCGCAATCCCCTTTACGCGAACATTTTACACGCATCAGACCTCAGATATTCTCTATGTATTCAACCATACGAAATGAGGGTGGTCACCTCTTATTTATAGGCATCTCAGAACCCCACATGCAAAACCCCTTGTGGTGCGAAATTCTATAATTTGGTGCATAGTATTTTGCACAAGTACCATTTATCATTCACTTCTCTAGATTTTCTGTGCAGCCCATGCCTTTTCCATTTTTTGACGTTCTGACTTTGGAACACTATCTGTGCAAAAAACCTCGATCTACTATTTCACGCACCATGCTGTTTTTCGCACCCAACTCAAATATTTCGCGCAAGGCCCTCCTTTTTCGCGCACCACTTTCTCTTTGCGTAATCTTCCTTTTACCAACAATCCATGTCTTCATTTTCCTATTTTGAGGCCCAACAAATTGGCAAATAGTGGGAAACTGTTCCACCTTCAATACTTTTGTCTGCTTGAACTGTATGATCAATTTACTAGTACCCATTTTGAACTTCCACTGAGGATTGACAAAAAACACAAACCACACTCCAATTCATGCATAGAATATCCGTGGTTCCAACACTATTAATATCATGAATCATTGTCCTCAGAGTAAGAATGAAAATATTCAATAATAATCTATATTTGGTTCCCTTATTATGTTAAGAAGGGTCATATTTCATAGAGGAACTCATGAAATGATCGATATTAAATTATGGGAATATGATAAACATGAATTTAGGTACACATAGATGGATAATGGATAACACTGCATCCATAAATTTCATATAATCTATATTACTTTACAGATTACATAGAATTTTCTTGCTCTTTATGTAAGTTCATCATGCATGGATGTTCCGTGCATTGCCTTTCCTCATAGAAGATCTCTATTCCCTTCATAGAATCTCTCACCCACAAAAGATCTATGAAAAGTATAAACTCATATAATCTACTTGTTCAATCATGGTCACTCATAATATTAATATAATATACATAGATATTTCACCTGAAAGATCAAATGCCTGGAAGGTCCATTCCCTCTATTCATTATGGAAGGTACTCATATGTATGGAAGATCTGTGGAGGTCTTATAACTAAATATATTTTATTTAATATATCAAAACTCATAGAAGATCTTTTATAACATTTGATTGTCATAAAAAAAATACTATTCATGAATATCAAAACTAACATAAGCATTCCTTCTCAATTATCGAGATTCTATGCACAAAATACCATTGAAGGGCCGAAGGTAGGGGATGGTGTAGTAGATTAGATCAAGAAGATTACATTATTTCCATATCATTATAAGATGAGTAAAAGTTACCATTAAAATAATTAGTCACATATAAGAATTATAAAAATTATTTCTCTTCTTAATAATGTCGAGTGCTGCCCCATCTGTCCTACCATGAGTATCTGGGTCCATTTCGGGCACCATCTCCTCTGCCGCCCTTCCACCCCATATGGTGTAGGTTCTCAAGTGTTGTTCACATTCTCTGTGCATTCTCTACTTCAATTATTCATCCCATACTACCTTAACCTATCCACATATACTGGCTCCAACATGGTTGAGCATAGCTACAACATCTCAGGTTGAGCGGGCCCAACTTTCTTAGGGGATGTCTAATTTTTTTCTAAGATATTACAGAAGGAGTTAGTAAATTCTTTACATATTCCAATTACTCCTCAAATATCATTCTAATTTATGAAATGTTATTTCTTAAAACACCTTTATTATATGTATTTAATAATTATTATAAATTCTCCATGAAGTCAAATATTTTTTCCTAAAAAAATGGCATTTGGTCAGTCATCTGATGTATATACAGGGATAATTAATCCAGAATAACACCCAACTAATTTTCTTCTACACACATTAAAAAAAATTCAAATTATAAAAATTGTAAAAGACAAAACAACACTTCAATATACCCCTTTATGTTTTCTTCCAATCCAAATAAAAATCCTTGTACATATATTTTCACCATGTATTTCTCTCCCCATTATTGACAATAAAATTGAGAGATCATTGTGAGGGACTAATCAGTTATTCCTTTTACTATCAGGGCACTCATAAAAATTTATATACATTCAAGATCAGATAGATGGTTTATACAACATGGTTCTCTTAGTAAAGAACATTTTATTGGTCCACTCTTAGTCAATATGGGGTAGCTTGGTGTAGATATCATGATATGTAAATTAAAGGTTGTCAAAGGTATCCACAAATAGACATTCTTGTGATATTATGTTAAATAAATTTTCATTTCTAAAATTGCATCAATATAATTAAAATATATGATGAAATATGTTGTATCCTACACACCACTCAATAAGCACAATAAAAATTTCAATTAAAAAGAAAATAAATCCACCTATTTTTCACCATTTCTTCCACAAACAACCACTTTCATAAATATATTTGATATAAACAATGAAAAAGGTTGAAAGTTTCATTTTCATACAACCATATTTTTGTTTCAAAATCTATCCAAATATTTTATGATTAATAAAAAATTTATCGAAATAAAAGATTCTTCTCAAAGATGCTCCCTTAAAAGGACAGTCTCACCACCTTCTAGTTCATGGTAGTCATTAGAATCCATAAAAGTATATAACAACAAGGTAACTACATCCAACTACGTAATCTCCCATTATTTTATCAACCTTTATTTAGGTCCTGTTCTGAGCTATATCTGGGGTATTTTGAAAAAATTTAGATATTTTTAGGGGTTTTCATGGTTGGAGAATAACGAGGGAAATCGGGTGGTTTGGATGAGAAAATTGTGCACACTTATTAGAGGGTCTAAAGGGTAGAACACTATTAGGATAGGTTTAGTCCAAACTATATAGCCCTCCTTCAAAACCATGTATCCTTGGGTAGAGGGGCATTAAAATGGGTTCACAATTAGGCTAATCATCCAGCTAAACCCTGAACCATTTAAAAAGACTATTAAGAGTGAATGGTTAGGTACACTTTTAGTACAAACTATGTAGCCTTCCCAACAAATAGAAAAATTCGTTTTCAACTTCTTTGAAAACATAAATTAAAATTTGGAAACCCATATTATATCCCCAACACATCAATTTAACCATAATCAAATTACTTGGATTTTGGAGGCTCTCAAGAGGTGAATTGGATCATTTAACTACTCTTATTTTAAGACCCAAGGGTTAGTGGGTGATTTTGATCTCTCAGTAGAAAGTTATTTCCCCTTGATTTAGAAATCTTATTTCCTATATTTTCTCCTCTTTTGAGAGTAATGAATCAATATATTTTTTATATATTAGATATTATATTTTTTGAATTTTAATTAGAGGGATTCCTTCATGATCTATATATTCATAGAATCTTAATTTTCATGTCCTTTTTTGGATGATTTGTTGGTCTTGTGATTAAATGTAACACCATAAGATTTCATAGTATGTTATTTCTTCAATGTAATTCAATAACCTGCACTACACGTAACACGGAGTTTAAGCACACCACAACTTACCAAACTAGTCGTACAAAAGCGGTATGAATAGTATTAACTTAATTTTGAACTTTATATAATAATTATAATTTTAGAATCCATATTATGAGTTTATTAGACATAATGTAAGAACAAATTCATTTTTTTCAGATAAAAAATGAATTTAAAAAAATGAAATTTTACTGCCTTTTGATGGTGAACCCATTTCAAATCCAATATTTGAAACTTTTATATATTAAATTTGACAACATAAACTTCTTCTTTATAATAGGGACATAATAATTTAGTTTCAAAATTTTGTTGGTGTATTTCGGATAACTTTCATATTTGGGTGAATAGTGAAAAATACTACATTTTAACTGAAAAAAACTTTTTTAATTAACATAATTTATAGTGTAAAATTAAACATTTTAATGGTTTTGAAGTATAAATAGATTACATTTCTTACAATTTAATCCAATTCTATTCATTATTTGTAAATTCACTTTGAAATTGGACATAAACAAGTGTCAATCTGTTGATAGTTATTATTTATTAAAAACATGCTTTTTGTTTTTACAATGGGAATTAATTTTAAATTAATTTCTACCACTTCTGTGTTCTGAATTTGGAAAAATGGATTCAATATTTGGAATCAGGAGGTCCAAATTGTGTAAATAGTTAAATCTTATTTTTAGACACTATGAATAATTACTTCGGTAAATATTTTATTTACTATGGTTAACACGTGTTCTAACCCTATTGGATGATTCATGTCAGACCATGGGAATCATTGGGTCGATTTTGGGGCCCCATGGAGCCACTTGAGAGTGATAATGACATTTTATATTAAATAGTCTAATGTAAAGACAGAAATAACAAAAGCAAATATTGTTTTGTAAAAAATATTTATATGAAGTTATATAATTGATCTGTTAGACTATAAATAGTCATTAGAAAGATAAAAATATTTCATACCTCAGGATATTTTATTTATAATTTTTAGACATAATATAAATATATTTATATATTAAACAATAATGATGTAGTAGTTTGTTTATTAATGAAAATATCAAATAAATGATATAAAAAATACTAAAATTAATAAAATTTGAATGTTTTGATGCCATCCAAAAATTTTATAGGTGACTATGACATGTTATGGTATAATAAATTTATTTATTTTGAGGTAATGATGTTTTTAGTACTTTTAAAAAAATCAATTATTAAATAATGTCAAAATTGACATAAATGTGTTTTTAAAACAAATACAGTATTATTGGTTGATATAATAATACTAAAGATATAAGGTTTAGTCAAAAGACTTATCTAAATATATTTTTATAAATAATGAACCACTTGGGGTTCTTTTGGATGTTTATAGTATGTTTATTAACCATATAATATAAAAATACAAAGAGGCACGGTAAATGTCAAACTGTTAAACTAAGAGTTAAATCTAAAAGAGAAGGTTAATATAGTTACCCAAACCTATCTAAAACTTATTGGTTGAGTTTTTTTTACCCATACCCACATTAATATTTAAATAATTTATTTTGGATCCATTAGAAACCGAAAAATATTTTATTATAAAATAACATTTCAATCTTTTCCTAAGGGGCCCCTCACCCCTCTTATAAAAGGGAACTTCCCCTTATCTCAAATTAACAACTCCAAAACCATTTGGATCAGCCAAAACCTGCAAAAATATCCTATAAACTATACTCAAGTAATTCTAGAGGCCTTTTTTTAGTCATAAATCCAACCTATGGATCCCTATTGATCAAATCAAAAGGAAGAACCCGAAGAAGATGTAATGATTTCAGCACCCTATTTCAAGTTATTTTCTTCTTCCATATACTCTTTCTTTTTTATTACCATAACAAAATAATAACTCCAGTATATTCTATATATTGTGATGTTATTATAAATATGTTACAACCATATTCATTATTCTATCCATCCTTTGAATTAAATGTCACCATATATGCGTACGTACAACTTACCGTCTCAACGTCGTGGTGTAGTTGTTATTCAATACATTATTATTTGGATTGGTATAATAATATTGTATAATTGATGTATATAATAAATATAAAATAATAATGATTATTTATATATTATATAAAATCCAATTACATATGATTATGATATAAAAAAGAATGGTATTGTCTCTCGTGCGTAAGTACGAATTACCGTCTCAATGACGCGATGAGATTCATTTCCATGTTAACCACTCAACGATGATTATAAAATATATATCCTTAATAAGTATGTAACATATGAAATGATAATGAAACTGGATATATATATATATATATATATATATATGTACTTACATATATCTTATTCACTTAGTTCCATTCAATATGATATTAAAACGGAAACAGTGTTCATGCGTACATACGGCCTACCATCTCCATAAATAGTGTTTTCCATTTTATATATAAATCTATTATACATATTTATATTCTAAATATATATGATATATATATAATGTTTTATATTTTGTAAGTATTTAAATCATGATTTAAGTGACAAAATCATGAGTAACAAGTTAAACCACGTATGATAATGAAAGTGATTATTAGCCAAAATGTTAATTTAACTTAGAAATTAATATTACATGGGTAGTATAACGTGATAAATGAATCATGTATGATATAATAATTATTTATATAGTTTTATTTTAATTTAATAATTATTATTTAACTATTATACAGGAGCTTAACCTACCCTCGACCAAGGAAAACTACAAGGTATGGGTTAATTCTACAATCTCTTCATTATACGAGGTTGTTTTTACATAAGTATCTACTGGGATATTTTTATCATCTACATCCGTGTTTTCTTAAAAATGTATATCAAAACATTTTTACTATTTACTATACTATGTTATAATGTCATTTATACCCTTTTTTACTTTTTATAAGATGTTTATAAAGGAACATTTTAATCATTTTCCAAACCACGTACATTAGGACCTTTTCGAAAAAATTAAGGTAAGAATGTTTTTAACTTATACGGAGGGACTGAATATTTTTTTCCATTATAACATAATCAAATCTTCCCTTACAAGATTATAAGAATATTTCTAAAATTAATTTTTTCTTTATAATTTTGGATCTCTTAAATGATTTCGAAATAGAAAGCGATGATTCTCTAAAATAGTTTTTATTTCATCTATGTCAACATCCTTTGAAAAATGTTACACTTATTTGATGTTAATGTATTATGATACAAATCTCCCATATTTTATTTAAGGTTTTCTGATATATTATTCTATGGATGAGTTATTTTTACGCCATTCATGGTTTATGGTTAATCTATTGACATTTCATATACTAGCTTTAATATGCATGTTTATGTTATATTTCAACCGTTTCATAAGATGAATGTATTGGAATAGTATATTCCAGGTTGGGGACTAGTAAAAGTAAGCCCTCCCGGTTGGGGTCCGGTTACAGTAGAATCTCCTGGTTGGAGTATGGTTATAGAGGCTCTCCGGGTTGGAGTCCAGTTATAGAGGCTCTCTGGGTTGGATTCTGGTTACAGAGGCTCTTCGGGTTGAGGTCCGGTTACAGTTAGCCCCTAGGACATGGAATGAGGCCTTGACATGGAAATTAAAGTCCAGTAATATACATTACTTCGTTATGAAATTAGTTATTTCATGTGATTATTCAAATAGTATAATATCCATGTGCATGTTTATATGGTAATGTTTGATTTGTTTTTTCCATATTATGTTCATGTTTATGTTTAAAAGTATATTGGTTTTATTACACATATTGCCTTAAATGTTTATAGCTTTCGCTAAATTATTTACCCTTACTGAGCATCTGAGCTCACCCCTTTCTAATGTTATATTTTCCCATGATCCCAAGAATTGTTTTATATTTTTTATGTAGGGTTAAACTAAGGGAAAAATGGGATTCTTAAAGTATTTTTTCATTTGAGTGTTGTATGTTAGAAAGTTTAATGTAACATTCATGTATGTAATATATTTTCTAGGAATACTAAATTGATTGGCCTTTCGGGACTTGAATCCTTGTAATAATGAAAATTTATTAAAATAATGCCACGATGCTGGGAATCTAGGGTCAGAGTGTAATATTTAGTATCAGAGGAGGTTTAGAAATAACATTGGAAACTAGATTTAGAATATCCATGATTAATAAACAATAACCTAAGATAGACTTTGAGGATTAGTATATAAGAACTTCCTAGAATTTTTATACTGTAGAGATTTTGTGAGTTCTCCGAGAAATACATCCCTGTCTGGATACAAGCAGGTAGAGGCGGCTCTGGCAGAGATATATCTAGTGGTAAAACCCAAAAATACTACTTCGAGCTAGACTCAAACAGGAACTGGTGCACGAAAATGGTCTTTGATACACTCTTTGTTACGACACTCTTGGGGGATATTCTTAATATATTTTACATATTCATTATGAGAAATTTTGAAGGATTTAGGAGTAAATACTTCCTCAAAGAAAAAATTTTATGATTATAGATTATATGAATAATATTTTCAATTTATTTTAGGTATTTTAAAAGCATGGAATTATGCATTGCGATTCATAAACTAACCTAGTGTATTCCATTGTTTAGAAATGGATCCCAGAAGATGGAATGAGACCTCCAAAAATATCCATGATCCAAAGAGTAAGAAGGATCATATCTTTCACGGTGTTAAGCTAATATTTGGAGAGGAAATAGTCTCCCATGTATTATCATCATATGAAGAAATAGTATCATGGGTTAATAAGATAATTAAATAATTTTCTGAGTCCTATTGATTTGAAGGAGAGGCAGAGAAGAAAAAGGTGGTAGAGAAAAAGATGGACAAAGGGAATAAGGTAAAGAATGATTTTCCCAAACGTGATAACTGTGGAAAGAATGACCATGGTAAATGCCTCAAGGGAATGGGGTTTTATTATATGTTTAGAGAGAAATGAAACCAAGTACGTGATTTCAAGGGTAAGAAAAAGGTTTCAAATGTACAATGATTCATCTGCAAGGAGATGGAAAACTACATGAATTGATGTCCAAATCATCAGAGTATACCCCGAATGCTAATATTGGATTATAATCAAGTTATGATACTAACGAAGATGAAGAGGAATGATTAAGAGTTATTATGTTGTTATTAAAGTATTTGTCCATTTGAGTATTTTATTAATGATGTACATGTTATAAGAAATATAGATTATATAAGGATTGTACTACATTACTATTTCATTAAGGATTTGAGATTGTTTAGAACCAAGAAAATTGACTCAATGGTAGGTTATTTTTTTATAAAATTTATGGTTTAGAGAAAGACAAAACTTAATATGATTCTGATATAGAGGCAGTGATTTTGGTATAAGATATGATTGATTTAGATAAATTATATTGTACATTATTGACTACCTTGAAACTAATGGTTTTAATATTCCATCATTGTTGGAGTTTACAACATTTTTGGATATAAGGAGTATATCCAGTATTTTATAAAGAATAAGGGAGCATGAAAGTAAATAATATGTTTTTATGGTAATTTTGGGTGTCACCATGTTTTAAAAGAAAGCATGATGAAGGTATTCACATGTTATTACGTTGAAAAAAGGATCTAAATTGTGTTTAATTTCCATATAAAATTTGGACTGTGAGTTTGGATAGAAGTATTTTGGATAAGTCTAAAGGTTGGAATGGATTTTGAATGAAATTGGATACTAATGTTAAAGTTATTTTTGGATTTTTATAAAAATTACAACACACAAACTGTCTGACAATCCGTCGCGTCGAACAAAGCTGCAGGAATAGAACCCACAACCATTGAGCAATTGGGATTTATCGCCTACTAATAGACTATGTGAAGTCTCTGGATTGTACAATCTATTTTTAAAGGATCTGATAGGTGAATTTTAAATTCATTAATTATTGAACCCTATACAATTAGGATAAATAGAATATTTTTTTAAATATTTTGGAGTGAAATATGAGTATGTAGTAGGAATTAGTTGAAGGATGAAACTCTATATGTCAAGTATATATATATATATATATAATTCCCCCCCTTATTCAATGGTTAAATTAATTCTTAAACTTTAGTGAATGGATCTTAAAACCAAAAATGTGTTATCCAAACACCTTATGTTTTGTTAAACCGATGGTATTTTAAATCGTCATATTTTTATGGATTTGAGGCCCTCAATTTTACACTTGTTTGTGATTGATGACCTTAATCACTCCCTAGAAATATTTACATTTTTCCTCTAATTATTTTTCTCTTATTGCCACGAATTTTCTCCTAATAAAGTTCATAATTTGGTGGTGACCCTTTCATTTTCCTTTTCCACTTATTAAGACAAAATTTTATTAACCCAATTTCCGATGTGGGTTTCCCCACAATGGTATTTTCAATTATAAACCTTTTATTTTCAAAGAAAAATTTAAAATTGGGAGGATGAGTTTTATTTATGGAAGGAAGAATGTAACACCCCATGATTTCATAGTCCGTTATTTTTTCAAATTAATTCAATAACATTCACTACACGTAACACAGAGTTCTAGCGCACCATGAAATACCAAACTAGCCGTTCAAAAGTGGTTATGAATAGTATTTACTGAATTTTGAACTTTAGATAATCCTTATAATTTTAGAATCCATATTATGAGTTTATTAGACATAATTTAAGGAAAAATTACCTTTTTTTCAGATAAAAGAAGTATTTTTCAAATAAATGCAATTGTCCACCTTTTAATGACGAACCCTTTTTAAATCAAATATTTTAAACTTTTATATATTAAATTTGACAAAAGAAACTTCTTATTTAGAATCGGGACATAAGAATTTAGTTTTAATAATTTTTTGATGTTTTTTGAAAACTTTCATATTTTGGTGAATATTGAGAAATACTATATTTTAATTGAAATAACTTTTCAAATCAAAATAATTTATAGTGTTAAATTATACATTTTAATGGGTTGAATGTATAACTATATTATATTTTTACCATTTAATCAAATTATTGTCATTGTATGAAATTTCACATTGATATTTGACATAAACAAGTCTCATTCCTTTGATAGTTATTATTTCGTAAAAAGAAGCTTTTTATTTTGACAACAAGAATTAATTTTAAATTAATTTATGCCACTTCTCTATTATTAATACGGAAAAATGGATTCCATATTTAGAATCAGGAGGTACAAATTGTGAAAATAGGTAAATTTTATTTTTATATATTATAAATAGTTACTTCGGTAAATATTTTATTTACAATGGTTAAAGGGTAAATCCAATAAATAAGGTTAAAAAATAATATTATAATGATATTAAATTACCCTAACACGTGTCCTAACTATATTAGATGATACATTTACAACAATGGGCATCCTCAGTTTGATTTATGGACCCCATGAAGCCACTTGGGAGTGATAATGGCATTTTATATTAAATAATCTAAAGTAAAGACAAAAATAACAAAAGAAAATATCGTTTTGTTAAAAAAAATTATCTGATGTTGTATAATTGATCTATTAGACTATAAATAGTCATTAGAAGGATAAACAAATTTCTTACCTCATGATATTTTATTTATAATTTTTACACATAATATAAATATATTTATATATGACACAATAATGATGCATTATTTTTCATATTCATGAAACAATCAAATAAATGATATTATAAATACTAAAATAAATATAATTTGAATGTTTTTGCAACACCCCAAGATTTTATGAGAAATATCATTTTTAATTACTTTGATGTCTTGTGTTGTACACCACACCAAAATTAGCTTGTGCTATATGAAACACTGTATTATCTTGTATTATATGCAAACACTATTCTAGGCTTGTGTTGCATGCCAGAGCAACATTCCTTGATAACGTGTGTTGTACGCAATACCGAGTTTCACTAAATGAGATATGATTATAATATTATTATGAACTAACAGTTATGAATAGTAGTAGTCACTTTTTCAAATTTTAGAATTTTTATCTTTCAAAATGGACTTCATTTTTGGATTTGGAACATCGAAATTAACCTAGGGTGAATTTTTGGTTTTTTTCAGAAAACATTCAATTTTTGATGAATAGTGAAAACACTAGGTTACTATTTAAAAACCTAAATTTTATTTAAATAATTATTTATTTTATTGAAATTTATTTTATGCCAAAATGGATGCATAATACCTATATATGTTCAATGTAATTCATTGGGGTCATTTTATAAAAATTTTTGATCTATAAAAATTTTATTGAACTTTTTCACCGCCTTTTACCCACCTCCTAAGAGAATTTTCAAATTTACATAAAACATAATTTTAACTTTTATGTGAGTGGAATTTGAAAAATCTAAGAGACACAGTTGATATCATTATGTAAAATGTGTTTCAATAAGATGAAAATAATTTTTGGTGAATAATAACTTTTTTACTCGTATTTACCACGGTTAAAAGTAAATAGGGTAATTAAGGGTAGAAATGATATTATTATTACTCTAACACATGTCCTAATTCTATTGGATAAGTTTAATTAGACCAATAAAACCTTAGGAATAAAATATCACTCTCTAGGTCCACTTGGATTAGATTCGCACATTTATTATTATTTTATTTAAAGAAGGGTTAAAAAAGTTAAAATCAAAGTATAATAATTATTTTTTTTTAATATAGGGTTATACATATGATAAATTCAACTATATATATTACAAAGAAATCTAAAACTATTTCCTACATAATGATATTTTATTTATATTTTTTAGACATTATATAAGTTAATTTATTTATGACACAATGACGAGGCAATAATTACCTTATTAATGAAATATTAACATAATTGATGTTATAAATACCCATATAAATGTAATTTGAGACTTTTTATGAATTAAAATAATTTTATAGGTTAATATGACATGTTATTATTGATTTAATTAACATTTTTCTAACTAATTATGAACTTATTATTTTAAAAAAAAATCAATTACCAAATAGTGTCAAAATTGACATAAAATAGTTTTAAAAACAAATATTATATTATTAATTGATATTATATTCCTAATAATCTAAGGGTTGGAAAAATGACTTAGATAAGGTAATATATATTAATAATTAAGCATTGGGGGTTCGTTTGTCTTGTTATGTTTTGTTTATTAACCATATAGTGTAAGAAAACAAGAAGACACTCTAAAAGTTAAATTATTTAACTTAGAGTTAAATCTAAATAATAAGGTTAAAATAGAAACCTAAACTTGTCTAAAACCTATTGGTTGAGATTATTTCGACCAATCGCCACTTTATCTCTGAAATAAATAAATTTGGATATATTATAAACTGATTATGACTTTATTATAAAATAATAGTGTATGTTTTTTCTAAAGTACCCCTCTCCTCCCTTATAAAAGGCACCTCCTCCCTCTTCTATTTGAACAATTTTTGAGCCTTCAAGCTCTTCCTAACCCTTCCCATTTCCCTTTTCGACATACATAGAAACATTATAGAGGTTCTGGTCTCCACAAAATCCCAACTCTAGTGCCTTAAGAGGAAGCTTAAAAGAGGTGCGTTGAAAAAGTGGAAATCTCTTCTACCGATTCTTTCAATTTTTCTTTCTTCTTCAACTACTTCTTCTTTACTTGTTTCATTATAAAGTAATAACATCAGTATCACTAATATACTGATATGTTATTATAAATATGAAACAACCCCATTTCATCTTGTTTCCATCCTACGGAAAACGAAATCACTGCGCGTGTGTATGTACGGAATACCGTCTCCGCGTAGTGGTGTAATCTATTTTCCACCACCACCAGACTTGGATGGGTATAATGGTATAAATAATAACAATATATGATAACATGATACTGATTCTGAGTTATTATATCATCAAATCCAATTCCATTCATATAATAATGGGAACGATATCATCGCTCGTGCGTACGTACAGATTACCGTCTCCACGACGCGATGAGATTCATTATCCATGTTAACCATTTAAGAATAATTATAAAGTATATATATAATAAATAATAATGATATATATGAAATAATAATTCTTCTAGATTGATTTATATATATATGTGTGTCATATACTTATTTCCATTCAAGTTAATAAGGAAAGGAAAATAGCGTTCATGCGTACGTACGACCTACCGTTCCCATGAACGGTGTATTTCATTTCATTCATCTATATATTATATATAAATAATGATTTACATTCTAGAAGTAAGTAAATTCTGATGTAAGTAATAATAATATCAAGAAAAAAAATCGAAACACGTACGATAAATGAAACGATTCTACCGAAAACACTACTTTAACATGGAATTTACAAAAGAATGAGTAATATAAAGTCTTAAGTGAACCATATATGATATTATAAGAATGAATATAGTTTTTTAATAAGTCAATAAAATTATTTAAATCATTATATAGTAGTCTCGGACACATATAGAAGAAATTTGATATAAGGTAAGGGATAATTATTCCAATCTCATTCTTATCCGAGATTGTCTATTCGTAAGTATTTACTGGGGTTATGTTTTACATCCATGTCCATGTGTTCTCAATGTATTTTCATAAAATGTTTACTTTTCTTCCATGTATGTTTAAAGTCATTTTTACCCCTCTTTTACTTTTACACTGTGTTATAGAAGGAATCTTTCTTTTGTTTACCATACAAGGAACTTTTGGACTTTTCCCTTAAAATTACGAGGAGAATGTTTTTTAAAATTATTAGGAATGAATGGATTTTTACGGTTTCATAACACCTTATTTTCACGAAGCTTACTCTACAAGATTTCATAATTATTTTCAATAAAATACTCTTCTTTTAAAATTTCATGTCATTTTGTTAAAAGAAAATGATTTTGAATAAGAAATGATATTTTCCTCAAGAATTTATTTCATGTGTTTTGTCAAAACCATTTTCCATATAAGATGATATTAATTCATATGTGTATGTTTCATGTGTAATGTCTCTATGATTTACATGGTTTCTCTTTTCTTATGATGAAATGATGTCCATTTTTTTATATGGATTATGTTATGATGGGATGATGTTTATGAAACCCATTTTATTCTTTGGGTTATGATGAATGATTTATGTTTATGTTGTGGCACGTGTATGAATGATTTCATCCTGAGATGGGCAGGACCTATATATTCCACTAATGCATTGGTAATGATTTATATCTCGTGAGATAGACATGGCTGGAACGGTATGTTAATCCGGTTCAGTGTTATAGGACTGGAAGGAGGAGTGAACTCGATTCAGAAAGGGACTTTGTCCACTAAGACGGTCTTTCCAGCAATGCCTTGGCTACTATGGATATCATATCATGTTCTTAATGGTTTTCCACAATTGAAAGTTATATTTCCATGGTATTTTATCATGATTTATGTTCCATTAAGATCTACACCTTACGTACTGCCATGTTTTATGTCATTTCTCAATATTTTGATGTTCAAACTTTATGTTCATGATTTTTTAAGTTAAAATGTATATGTTTCGTTTTATTTTCTCCATGATTACCCTTAATGAGCATTTGAGCTCACCCTTTATTTGTTTTCTTTTCCCCAATATTTAAAGAAAGGTTTTAGGTAAGAAAACAAAAAGGGAATATCTTTATGGGAGAATTTGAAGATCTTTCACCAAGATTAGAAGATTATGTTCCATGTTTCCAAAGACACTAAACTATTATGATCCTTTGGTATCTATTTTTTTATGTATTATGTATTCCGCAAAAGTAATGTAATGTCCATGTACATCAAGTTTTGGGTCTCTACAGTTGGTATTAGAGGAAAGGTTTAGTTATTCTTTGGAAACGAGGATGCAGAAACTTTAGTGAAATCCCTAGAGATATTTCAAAGGTATGTCTAGGGATGTCCTTAATGAGTATTATAACTATATGTTACAATCCCATAATTTTTTTGATTATCATGAATAATATTGGGTGAACCTAGGGTGTCATGGATTAAATAATGTGTGATAATTTAGACATCCCATAAGTGAATTTTTATGATTATGTGGTTCCTTGTTATTTTAGTTGTTTCTTACACTATGATTTCTGGTCTTATTAAACGGAGGGAACGAGAAGGAATTATGATAACATTGATTACAATGGAAAAATTGGTTACTATTATCAACGAAATTGTGTAACCTCTGGAGAGAAAGATATTGTGATTATGCCGAATCTGTCATCTCGATATATGATTAACAAGGTGATGTTTAGTTATATTCCTAAGTCATGATATAAGAGGAAGATGGAATTTTATGCATGTTCTCATGGTGAGGAGAATAGATAAAGCATGATTTATTTTTCTAAATAAGGGAAGAAGAACCTTGAGGAATACTTGAAATGGAGGGGAAGATGTTATCTATGTGGAGAAAAGGGTCATAGAGTGACAGACTATTATGGAGTCTAATGTCTTATTTGTGGAAAACATGGGCATTACCCAACTCAATGCCCTGACCTAAGAGGTTACTTCTAAATCAAGGAAGGACTTATTCTATGAAAATCATTGAATAGGATGGATTGAAGTGTTTAAGTATTGGTATTCAAGAATAATGTTGTTGAGGTACTTTTATAGTATATTGGAATATCTATGTATTGGTCCATTGTTCATTTCCATAAGATTGTGGTACCAGTAACCATGAAAAGTGATTGAAATATTTTTGAAAGAAGATGATATGTGCATAATAAAGGGATAAAGTGAAAATGAAATGAGCTCATGACTGATATAATGGTTTGAGTATATAGAAATTTTGGGATTTCGGTATGTGAAAAGAGTTAACTTTTGATAGCATTCATGTTTTCACTAAGGTTCAACGGGTATTCATTTTTCAAGAGAAAACATGATTAAGATATTCAAATGTTTGTAATGTGACCAAAAATATATATCTTATGATATGTGGGGGATAAATGATGTCATTCATGTGCTTGTTATTTGACCTTTCAAGTAATCATTTTCTTTATAATATGAGATTGGACATATGTATTTTGGATTAGCCTAAAGATTATAATGGATTATGTTGGACATAAGATAGTATTATTTAAGGATAGAACATATTTTCTGATCTTATTTATGGAATGTTATAATAGTATAGTTTTAGAAAAAGGAAAACCCATAGGACGAGCAACAAACAATCATGTCGGACTAGGATATGGGAATCGAACCCACAACCGAAGTGCAACAAGCCTTTATTTCCTACCACTGGCCTACAGGAAGTCCCTGGTTATTGGAAACTAGTTTTATTTTATTAACCGGTATGATAGAGGAAGTATAAGCCCATTTTAGGAATCATATACAATTAACCTCACCATATATGGACTTATGTATATTTGATAACTTTTGCTAACCTTTTATTTGAGACATATGGAATGACCCATCATTCTATCACATGATCTGCTAACACTTCACGAATGACAAATTCAACTTCATTTCTTTAAGAGAAGAAGTGTAAATTGTTCAAGGCATGAACAACTATGAGATTATACTGAAATAAATTAAGTATTTCTTCTAATTCAAAATTTTCAACTTTGGGGTAATGATCATGAAAACCAAATATATTGTCCTAGTGCCCTTATATCTGATGAATCAGATGGTACCTTAGATCATCAAAAATTTATGGATTTGTGATTATTGGATTTTTATAGCCATGTCCTCTAACACTCTCCATCAGAACCTGATGGTTCGATTTTTCTCCTATAACCATATTTTCACCTAAGTTCTCTTATGTGGAAACCCAGTGATAAGTTACTTTGGGTAATCATTACGTTTCATACTTTAGTATTTAAAATTAATTATAGTATCCCTTTTAACAATGTGGGTTTATATGAAAGAAACATTCAAGTATTAAACCATTTATAACCCTAACGAATTTCGAGGGTGAAATTCCATTTAAGGGGGGTAGAATGTAACACCCCAAGATTTTATGAGAAATATTATTTTTAATTACTTTGATGTATTGTGTTGTACACCACACCAAAATTAGATTATGCATACGAAACACCATATTAGCTTATATTATACGCAAACTCTATTCTAGGCTTGTGTTGCATGCCAGAGCAATATTCCTCGATAACGTGTGTTGTACGCAATACCGAGTTTCACTAAACGAGATATTATTATAATATTATTATGAACTAACTGTTACAAATAGTAATACCCACTTATTGAAATTTTATAAATTTTATCTTTCAAAATGGACTTCATTTTTGGATTCGGAACATCAAAATTATCCTAGGGTGAATTTTTAGTATTTTTTTTTGAAAACTTTCAATTTTTGATGAATAGTGAAAACACTGGGTTACTATTTAAAGACCGAGTTTTTATTAAAATAATAATTTATTTTAATTAAATTTCTTTTAGGTCAAAATAGATACATAATACCTATATAAGTTCAATGTAATTCATTAGATTCATTTTATAATAATTTTAGATATATAAAAATTTTATTGAACTTTTCACCGTCTTTTACCCACCTCCTAGGAGAATTTGCAAATTTACATAAAACATAATTTTACCGCTTATATGATTGGAATTTTAAAAATCAGAGAGACATAGTTGATATAAATAAGTAAAATGTGGTTCAATGAGATGAAAATAATTTTTGGTGAACAATAACTTTTTACTTTTATTTACCACGATTAAAAGTAAATAGGGTAATTAAGGGTAAAAATGATATTATTATTACCATAAAACAGGTCCTAATTATATTGGATAAGTGTAATTAGACCAAAAAAAACCTTAAGAATAATATATTACCCTTTAGATCTACTTGGATTAGATTAGGACATTTATAATTATTTTATTTAAAGAAGAGTTAAAATAGTTAAAATCAATGATTAATAACTAAAATTTTTTTTATATAGGGTTATCCATAAGATAAATTCGACTATAAATATTACATAGAAATATAAAAAAATTTCATACATAATGGTATTTTATTTATATTTTTTAGACATTATATAAGTTAATTTATTTATGAAAGAATGATGATGCAGTAATTACCTTATTAAT
The DNA here is from genome assembly GCA_963277665.1 of Viscum album. Taxonomy (NCBI): domain Eukaryota; kingdom Viridiplantae; phylum Streptophyta; class Magnoliopsida; order Santalales; family Viscaceae; genus Viscum; species Viscum album. The sequence goes on along the minus strand of OY728132.1, from coordinate 1,290,112,797 downwards.
GAAATATTAACATAATTGATGTTATAAATACAGAAATAAATATAATTTGAGACTTTTTTTGAATTAAACTAATTTTATAGGTTAATATGACATGTTAGTATTTATTAAATTAACTATTTTTAACTAATTATGCTCTTATGATTTTCACAAAATCAATTACCAAATAGTGTCAAAATTGACATAAAATAGCTTTTAAAACAAATATGAAAATATTAATTGATATTATGTTCCTAAAAATATATAGTTCTTCCAAATGACTTATATAAGGTTATATATATTAAAAATGAGCCACTTGGAGTTCATTTGTCTTGTTATGGTATGTTTATTAACCATATAGTGTAAGAAAACAAGAAGACACGGTAAAAGTTAAATTATTTAACTTAGAGTTAAATCTAAATGATAAGGTTAAAATAGTAACCTAACCTTGTCTAAACCCTATTGGATGAGTGTATTTCGACCCATACCCACATTATCTTCTAAATAAATCAATTTGGAGATATTATAAACCGAATATGACATTATTAGAAAATAATATTTTATGTTTTTTCTAAAGTGCCCCTCTCCTCCCTTATAAACGGGAACCTCCTCCCTCTTCTCTTTACACAATTTTCGAGCCTTAAATCTCGGCCAATACCTGACCATTTCCCTTATAAACTTCCATAGAAACATTATAGAGGTTCTGGTCTCTTCAAAATACCAACTCTAGTGCCTTAAGAGGAATCTTAAAAAAGGTGCGTCGAAGAAGAGGTAATCTCTTCTAAAGATTCCTTCAAGTTTTCTTTCTTCTTCAACTTCTTATTCTTTTGTAGTTTCATTATAAAGTAATAACATCAGTATCAATAATATACTGATATTTTATTTTAAATATGAAACAAACTCATTTCACCTTCTATCTGTCGTGGTGTAATCTATTTTCCACCACCAGCTTACTTAGATGGGTATAATGGTGTAAATAATAACAATATATGATAAAATGATACTGATTATGAGATATTATATCACCAATTCCAATTCCATTCATATAATTATGGGAACTATATCATTGCTCGTGCATACGTATGGATTACCGTCTCCACGACACGATGAGATTCATTCTCTATGTTAACAATTTAAGAATAATAATAAAGTATATATATAATATATAATAATGATATATATGAAATAATAATGATACTGGATATATATATGTATATGTCATATACTTACTTCCATTCAAGTCAATATGGAAAGGAAAACAACGTTCATGCGTACGTACGGCCTACCGTCTCCATAAACGGTGTATTTCATTTCATTCATCAATCTATTATAAATATGTATATAATGAATATATATGATATATAAATCATGATTTACATTCTGTAAGTAAGTAAATTATGATGTATGTAATAATAATATCAAGAACAAAAAATTAAAACACGTACGATAAATGAAACGATTTTACCCAAAACACTACTTTTACATTGAATTTACAAAAGAACGGGTAGTATAAAGTCATAAGTGAACCATATATGATATCATAACAATGAATATGATTATGTAATAAGTCAATAACATTATTTAAATCATTATATAGGAGTCTTGAACACAAACGGAAGAAATGGGACATAAGGTAAGGGATAATTATTCCAATATCATTTTTATCTGAGATTGTTTATTTGTAAGTATTTACTGGGGTTATGTTTATCATCCAAGTACATATGTTTTCAAAATTTTTTCATAAAAAGTTTACTTTTATTCCATGTATTGTTCAATTCATTTTTACCCCTCTTTTACTTTTAGATTGTGTTATCGATTGAATCTTTCTTTTGTTTACCATACAAAGAACTTTTGGACTTTTTCGTTAAAAGTATTAGGAGAATGTTTTTTTAAATTATTAGGAATGAATGGACTTTTAAGGTTTCATAAAACCTTATTTTCATGAAGCTTACTCTAAAATATTTCCTGACTGTTTTCAACAACATCCTATTCTATTAAAAGTTCTTGGCATTTTGTGAAAATAAAATGATTTTGAATAAGAAAGGATATTTTCCTGATGAATTTATTTCAAGTGTTTTATCAAAACAATTTTCCATCTAAGAAGATATTACTTCATAGGTGTATGTTTCAAGTATAATTTCTCTATGATTTACATGGTTTCACTTTTCTTATGATGGAATTATGTCCATTTGTTTTATATGGATTATGTTATGATGGGATGATGTTTATGAAACCCATTTTATTCTTTGGGTTATGATGAATGATTTATATTTATGTTATGGAACAAGTAAGAGTGATTCCATTATGAGATGGGTTGGACCTATATCTCCCTCTAATGCATTGGGTAAGGATTTATATCTCATTAGATATACATGGCTGGAACGGTAATTTAGTCTGGTTCAGTGTTACAGGACTGGAACGAGGAGTGAATTTGATTCAGAAAGGGAATTTGTCTACTAAGATGGCCTTGGAAACAATTCCTTGGTTAATATGGAAATAATATCGTGTTCCTAATGTTTTTCCATAATTAAAAGTTTTATTTCCAAGTTATTTTATCTTGATTGATGTTCCATTAAGATCTATGCATTACGTACTGCCATGTTTTATGTCATTTCTCGAGATTTTGATGTTTAATCTTTATGTTCATGTTTTTTTAATTTAAAATGTATATGATTTGTTTTATTTTCTCCATACTTACCCTTACTGAGTATTTGAGCTCAGCCTTTATATTTTTTTCTTTTCCCCCGGATTACAGTCTTTCGGTGTCTGTTTTTGTTATGTATTAAGTATTCCTCAAAATTAATTTAATTTCCATGTAAATCAAGCTTTGGGTCTCTACAGTTTTGATCCTATACACAAATTTTTTAGATGAATTTAACATGTTATTTTTTATTAAATGTATTTCATTTGATGTAATAATGTTTTTAGTACTTTAACAAAAATCAATTATTAAATAATGTCAAAATTAACATAAATTAGATTTTAAAACAAATACAACATTATTGGTTGATATAATAATCCTAAAAATATAATCTTAAACCAAAAGACTTATATAATGATAGTTTTATCATTAATGAACCACTTTGGGTTCTCTCAGAATTTTATTGTATGTATATTAATCATATAATATAAAAATAAAAAGAGGCATGGTAAATGTCAAACTATTTAACTACGTGTCAAATATAAAATATAAGGTTAATATAATGACCCAAACCTTTCTAAAACCTATTGGATGACTGTTTTTATACCCATACCCACATCATAATTTAAATAATTCATTTTGGAGCCATTATAAACCGAATATTTTTTTATTATAAAATAATATTTCAATCTTTTCCTAAGGTGCGCCTCACCCCTCTTATAAAATGGCACTTCCCCTTCTCTCAAATTGACACCTCCAAAGCCATTTGACTTGGCCAAAAACTGACCAAATATCCTTTAAACTATCCTCCATTTATCATGGAGGCCTTCTATTCATAAAAAAATCCAACTTAAGGAGCCCTCTTGATCAAATCAAAAAGAAGAACCTGAAGAAGAGGTAATGATTTCACCACCCTCTTTCAAGTTCTTTTCTTCTTCCACACACTCTTTCTATTTTATTACCATAACAAAATAATAACTCCTATTTCTTCTATATACTATAATGTTATTATAAATATGGTACAAACATATTCATTATTCTATCTATCCTTTGAAGTAAATGTCACCATATGCACGTACGTATGGATTACCGTATCCACGACGTGGTGTAGTTGTTATTCAATACATTATTACGTGGATGGGTATAATAATGTTTTATAATTGATGTAAATAATAAATATAACATGATAATGATTTTTTATATATGATATAACATTCAATTATATACTATTTTAATATAAAAATAAATATATTTTCGCTCGTGTGTGCGTACAGATTACCATCTCCCCGATGTGATGATATTCATTTCAACGTTCACCACTCAACGAAGATTATAAAATATATATCATTAATAAATATATAATATATCACATAATAATGTAACTGAAGATATATATATATATAGATTTATTTACTTACATATATCTTTCTCACTTAGTTCTGTTCAAAATGCTATTAAAAAGGAAACAACGTTTATGCATACATACGGCCTACCGTCTCCATAGAAGGTGTTTTCCATTTCATATATACATCTATTATACATATTTATATTCTAAATATATATGATATATAAATGATGTTTTATATTTTGGAATTATTTAAATCATGATCTATGTGATTCAATCAGGAGTAACAAGTTAAAACACATACGATAAAGAAAGCGATTATTTCCCAAAATGTTAATTTAACATGGAAATTAATAATAAATGGGTAGTATAATGTCCTAAATAAATCATGTATGATATAATAATTATGTATATGGTTCTTGAATAATTTAATAACAATGATTTAACTATTATATAGAAGGATAACCTACCCTAGACCAAGGAAAAGTACAAGGCAAGGGTTAATTCTAGAATGTCTTCATTTTCCGAGGTTGTTTTTACATATCTATTGGGACCTCTTTATCATCCATATCCATGTTTTCTTAAAAGTTTATTTCAAAAAATATTTAATATGTACTATACTATGGGATAAATACCATTATACCCTTGTTTGACCTTTTATAAGATGTTTATAAAGGAATATTTCCATTGTTTTCCAAACAAGGTACTTTATGACATTTTCGACAAAATTATGCTAACAATGTTTTTTAACTTATATGGAGGGTGAGGCTATTTTATGCCTTTATATCATCGCCGAATCTTACCTTACATGTTTATAATAATATTTTCAAAATAAATATTTTCTTTGTAATTATGTGACTCTTATATGATTTCAAAATAGGAAGCGATATTTCTCTCAAATAGTTTTGATTTCATCTATGTCAACATCCATTGATAAATTTTACACTTTTTTGAAGTTGATTTATTATGATACAAATCTCCCATATTGTATTTATGGTTTTGTGATATGTTTAATTATGAATGATTTATTTTTATTCCATTCATTGTTTATGATTAATGTATTGAAATTTCATATGCTAGTTTTAATACGGATGTTTATGTTATATTTCAACCTTTTCTTAAGATGAATGTATTAGACTAGTATGTTCCGGGTTGGGGACTGGTAAAAGTAAGCCCTACGGGTTGGGGTCCGGTTACAATGGACCTGTCTGTTTCGGAGTCCAGTTATAGAGACTCTCCTAGTTGGAGTCTGGTTATAAAGGATCTTTGGGTTTGTGTCTTGTTTTAGAGGCTCTCAAGGTAGGGTCCGGTTAAGGTTAGCCCCAAGGACATGGCATGAGGCCTTAACATGGAAATTAATGTCTGGTTCTATACATTCCCTCATTATTAAATTAGTGATTGCATGTGATTATTCGACTTGTAGAATATCAATGTGCATGTTTATATGGTAATTTTTTATTTGTCTTTTCCATATTATGTTCAAGTTTATGTTTAAAAGGTTACTATTTTTATTACACATCTTAACTCAAATGTTTATAGTTTTCGCTAAATTGTTTACCCTTATATAGCATCTGAGCTAACCCCTTTCTTATGTATTATTTTCCCCGGATCCCATGATGTGTTATATATTTGAGATGCAGGGTTAAGCTAAGGGAACAATGGAATTCTAAAAGTATTATTTTATTTGAGTGTTGTATGTTAGAATGTGTAATTTAACGTTCATGTATGCAATATATTTTCCAAGACAGCTAAACTAATCGGTTTTTTGGGTCTTGATTCTTTGTAATCATGCCAATTTATTAAAATAATTCACCAACTCTTAAAATCTAGGGTCAAGGTGTTACATTAAAGGCACGTTAATCTACAATATTTTCCCCTACAACTAAAACAATTATTAGTTGATTGATTTAAAATGTGTTTTCAACCATTTTATAAATATTTAATGGGGATAATTGATGATTGATTTTAAAATAATGTGATTTTTGAAATAAAACCTAGTTTTATAAGGCTTAAAAATATGTTTTTATTTGAGATGTTGTGGATTTAAAAGAAATGATATTTTTTCACTACAAAAAATTGATTAATATAAAAGATGATTTCCAAATACTTGTTTTTTATGAAAACCACAGTTTTGGTTTTGAAATTGAAATGCCTTGTGGAAATTGGAAATGTGCATTTGATCTTTCGATCATTAATTTATTTGAAATGAATGGTTTTATTATGATTTATTTGTTTACTAAATAATATGTGAGATAATTTAGTTAGTAGGTGTTTATGAAAAGAAATAAAGGACTATAACTTGAAAGAAACGGATTGAAAATGAATACTATAACTACATTTAGTTTGACAAGATTTACCTTGATTGGGGGATGATTGATTGTATTCCTCTGGTGTGATCTAATAGATATGCACACACAAAGAGATTTGTGATGAGTGGTCAAGATGTGGGAGTATCATATAACATATAACTAACCATCTGTTAGGATTTTATAAATCATTCATTATTCTGATTGATTGATACATTCCAATGACTATAAAAATATTTTATTCATTTATTTTTTTTGTAAAAATTTCCATTTATGACTATTTTGATATATATTCAATCAAATTTATTTCAAATAATATTCTAAATGAGAAATTTTAAATTATTTTTCATGCCATGTGTTTATTTACATTGAATTATAAAGTAGTGTTTTTTATTGGATATCCATATAGAAAAATTTGTTATATCCTACTGAGCTCTTTAGATGACCCCAAAAATTTTCTTTTAGGTGTTTCTATATTAGGTTTTCTCTTGTATTGTAAAATGGAAACCACCACTTGGAGGTGGCGAATGTTCTGGAGTGTGGTTCATTTTATGATGATTGTGACAGGTGGAGCCATGATCCACTCATTTTATAATGTTTCAGTGTTCAATATTAATGGATTGTGTTTCATTTTGTGGTTGATGTTTTACTTTGGGATGTTTATATACCTTAAAATGGTAAATTTATCCAGCTAGATTATTTGGAATATCGAATGTGTATGGTTTTAACTTCCATTATTATATCCTCATTAATTTCTCATATCGAAAAATCATTCCCTTTATCATTTATTTTATTCCTAATACTAGTAACCACCCCATGGGGAATGGGAATAACCTTCATGACATGTTAGGACCCACTAAGGTATCAATGTAAAAGGTTATATATATTGGTTCATATAAAACAATATTAAAGGGTGGTTGATAATATTTTTTGGATGTCCGTATGTAGTTCTATGATGTCTTGGTAGATTGGACGTAAGATTATCAACACTTAGGGGAACTTATTAGCAAATTTTTAACAATCTCTCATCCTAGTGAGCCTTAGGTCACTAGGGGTGTTTGGGAAATGAATATTTCAAGAAAAAAATTATATGATTCTATTATATTCCCCATATTATATGATTGTTTTTAAATCCAAATAATTTTAATTCTTTATGATGGAATTAATATTCATGTATATCTTGATAGAGTTGATGAAATGTGTATACTTGATGTTATTCCAGGACATTATGTTGATATAGTGTATAATCATGTCCTCTTAATGGAATTTGAATATAAATCAAGAGGAGGATTCTGATAAAAAATGAAAAAAGAACCCTCTCTTTGATTAGAATCTCATAGAGATAGTTGTACGTATTTCAATGATCTATGATAAGAACATACACATATTACCATCTGGGAAGTAGTAATGGGATATCAAATGGATGAATTTAGAGATCATGCTCAAGAGTTTCTTCTTTAGAAACCACCATCTTTCCAAGGATTGAATGATTCTAAAAAGGTAGAGTATTATTTGAAAAATATTGAGATAAATATTGAGTTCTTTTAAATTATATATGCTTTAAAGGTAATGTGCTCTACCATTATGGATAAATGGATTAGTAGGATGTGGATTGATTTAAAGTTTACATAAAATAAAAATGTAGGATTAGAGTTTAAAGGCATCATATTCCTCTTTAAATAATATTAATACCTAGATTCAATGATTTTTTAGTCTACATAATTCCTCAACCTTCGACATTATAATAAGACCATGACTTAGTATTCAAACTGAACTATTGAGGCTATTCAATTTTCTCCTAATGTGATGAATAATAAGTAGGTGAAGGCACAAATATTGAATATTGGTATTTGATTTTATATTTAATATTGTTTTTTCATTCTAATTATCACTTCATATGTAGATTTACTAGAGACGGAATTGATGGATGAGATTGTCCTAGATGGTATGTTGAGGGAGAAAAAAGTTCCTCTTATTCCCAATGGTGGTTTAGATATTTAATTTTAAAGAAAAGAGGGAGAATAATGATTCTTATGGTAGATATAGATAGTAAAAATCATCCAGAAATTAAAAAGTTCATATAAGAGGACCATTGACTTTCTTCAAGTGTTGAAAGGTTGGGTATTCAAAGAGGGTTTGTGCTGAGGCAATGAAGATTTCTATTTCTTGTAGTGTCTTAGGCCATCTGTAGATGTTATGACTTATATTCTCTATCCCACATAGTGGAATGATAACATAAGTACATAAATGTTTTTTTTTGAAAATTTATAATTCATGAAATAAGTGGTTAATACCATAGAATTCCATTACTAATCCTCTTCATACCATTAATGAGGCTCCATAGGAAGTAGATTCATGTCTAGAAATGGTGAGACTAACCATCACCACCTCTCAATCATTATTTACTACTTTATTTGATACTAGTTCATCTCATTCAATCATATCTACTTGTATTGTAGATTTTCTAAACCTTCTTATGTTTCTTATGTCTTTTGTGACTAATATTTCTTTGCCTCATAGAGTTAAGAGTGAGCAGGTTCCCTAATCCCCTTCATGTATCTCACATTATTTGCGATCAATATCATCTTGGATTCTATAGTTCTTGGCATAAAAACTCAAAATTTCAATCTCGATAAGGATTTGATGATTTCCTATATAAACCTGATTAATTGCTATCTATAGCAGTTCTCATTTACTACCCTTGATGGGGTATGCCATGTTCCATAAGGAGAATGAGACAATATATTGAGTAGATCCAGACCTCCTACTCTATATTTAGGTAGAGTAATAATGGTTTTTTCTTATGATATAAATATATAATATTTTATTGGTTATATTCCTCTATTGTAATTTGAGTTTCTTGACATGTTTCCATCTAAATTTTATAATTTTCCACTAATAAGTGGGGTAATGTTCTGTATTGACTTGTAACTAGGTACCCAAATAATTTCTATTTTTTCTTACCACATTTCACCCTTTGAACTAAAATATCTAAAACCCTAGCTATATTATTTGATTGATAAATAATTTATACATCGGATTTTGTCATCCAAGGTAGAGCTTTTTATTTTTTAAAATAAGGCCAATGGGAAAATTTATCTTTTTGTTATTTACATGAAACTTAATCATGTTATAAAAAAATCATCTATTTCCCCACATGAATTATTTTTTGATCAACTGAAAGGGTTAAAGTGATTCTCAGATATTGATAATTGATATGGTTATCACCCATTGAGAATTAATGAATCGTATATCAATGACTGCCTTCCGGGGTAGGTATCACCATTATGAGTATCTAGTAATGAAATTTGTTTTTACCAATGATTCTATAGTTTTAATTGATATAATAAATATGATATTCCATGAGTATATTGACTCTTACACAATGTTATTTTTTTATGACATATTTTCTTACTCAAAAACTGAGGAGGATCATGTGCGTTATGTGAGAGAACATATGTAAATTTTGAGATATCATTGAATTTATGGCAAGCTATAAAAATACATCTTTTGGATTCAAGATATAATGTTATTAGGAAAAATTGTATTAGAGAATGAAATTTATATTGATCCTCAGAAGATGAATTACTTAAATATTTGGGAATAATTATTTCATGTCTTCAAGATTCCTACATTCATGGGTTTTTGAGGGTATAACTGATGATTTGTCAAACATTTATAAAAAATATGGCTTCTCTAAAGACCAATCTCTCTCAAAAAAGGGGAAATTATTATGGGATGTTAAATATCAAAAATATTTTTATGAGTTTATGAAAATATTTTTTTCTATTCCAGTGTTGATTCTTTCAGAGTTTTCACATGGATACATGGTTTTTTGATGCATCAGGTTCAGGTTTGTGTGCATTATTATACTTAGTAATCATGTGGTGGCTTATGGTTCTTGGTAGACTATACCACATAAAAGACTATCTGACCCATGATCTAAAACTCACAGTCATGATGAATTATCTAAAGACTTGTTGATATTACCATTTTGTATAATGGTTTACCCTTGATTCCGATAAAAAATATCAATGTTTATCTTATTTTAGAAATATTTTAATCCTTATTAGAGGCTATAGATAGAGTATATATGATTATTTGATTTATTCAATACCGAACCCATTTTAACAGTAATTTCATCATTGATTCTATGAGAAGGAAACTTATAATTCAAGATATGAGAAAATCATTAGAATAATTGATGTTGATTTCTCCCTTTAATCATATACATTTAAAATCTCATGAGGATGAGTTCAATATCATTCTAGAAAGTGTAAAATGGACACACTCCCTTGTAAATATGATTCATTGAGAGTAGAAAATTGATTTAAAGTTTCATAGAATTATGTACTCTCATTATGGTATGAATACCATTAAAAACCGGTAATTATATTCGTAGGGTATCCAATGTTTTTGGAATCCACATGTTGTACCCTTACCTATGAGAAAGATTGTGATTAGGGAATGTAACTCCCTAAAATTATAAATGATGAAAATTATATTTGATAGAATTTATGGAAATAAATACTAAAACAAAAATAAAATATAACTCCCCTACACTTTATGACATATTTATTTGTAAATAAATTTACTCTCTTCAACATCTAGTAATTTTAGGAAAACTCTGTTTAAATAAACAATGATACATTAATAAAATATTTTTATTTAAACAATATCATTATAACCTAGTTGTTAAATTCGCGGTTATGAATATGATTAAATTAATTATGAGAATATATGGTTTAAAAATTTAGCTAAAATTAATTTTCTTTGGTTACCAATTAATTTTAAATTAAAATAAAAACCATTTTAAAAATAAATTAAATCTTTTTTTTTGAAAAAATATTTTTATGCGAACAAATGTTTTTTATTAATAAATTAAATAAATAACTTTTTGACAAATTTTAATCAAATTGATGAATTATATTTTCAATATAATGTTTTGAAATTTATATTATGAGTTATATAGTAATGAGATAAGAAAAACTCAATTTTATTATTAAAAGTATATTTTTTCTAAAAAGAATTTTTATCGCATTTTGGAGCACATAATTTTAATTTTAATTTTTGAAAATTTTAGAAAATTTATTTAAGAAAATTGAATTAATTTTTTAAATTATTATATCAAAATTATATTATGGTGTCTTTATCATAAATTTTTAGAGGTTACATTTTTTGATAAATAGTGAAAATGCTTACTTTTACTAAAAAATTAATTTTTGAATAAGTTATTTACAAAGTTAAATTATATTTTAAATATGTTATAAATTTTAATTACATAAATTAAATTAAAATTTTAATAATTTGTATAATTTTAATCATTTTCATATTTATATTTGATATAAAATTTTTTAAACTCTTGAACATTCACTCTTTGAAATCCTGTTTTCCCATTGCATCTGCATGAATAATTTTAACTTAATATTTTATAACTGTGTATATGTAATTATGTAAAATTTATTTTATATTTGGAATAATAATAATTTAACTTTTATAATAATTTAATTTTTTTTACCAAAATTAATAGTGAAAATAATAAAAAATTAATTATCACGGTTAAGGTAAAAATGGGTTAACCTTGGGGTTGAACTAAAAAGATATGAGTTTAAAATGGCCTTAAAAAATGTAATAATCTTAATTTATGGACATTATTAAACCTTATACGTCCTTTTCAATTATATAAGTTTATTTTTAATGTTTTATTTTCATGTGAATGACTTTATCATTTGGAGTTTTTTTGGGAAATTTCCATGTAATTTACAAGGGGCCCACTTTCCACGCTTATAAATGGGGGCACCCTCCCCAAAATTATTCACAAATCACCATAACTTTTGATATAAAAAATCCAAAAAATATCTCCCGACATAATTAGATATATTATAGTGCTTTTGGTACTCATAATGCACCATCCCTAGAGTATTTATAAAGACATCTATATAATGTTTCTTATTGGGAAAGAAATTGTATTATGAAATCTCTTATATTTTTTCCTTCCATTTAAACAATAATTTTTTTATGAAAAAAATATATATAATGAAAAAAATTTATAACATATACTATCTTTTTCTTATGCTGATGGAAAAATATTTATCAATTTCCACATCCATCAAATGGGAAATAACATTGTCAATTGTCTATACAGAAGGAAACTGCCTCAAAAACCGATGTAGTTTGTTTTCAATAACCACAATTAAATGTTGGATAAAAAGAGTTATTTACCAAATTTATAATATATTTATTATATTTATATAATTATTTAATTTTAATATCACATATATGTTTTTATATTCTATTCTGTTTGAAATATGATAATGTCCCTCGTGTGTATGATAGACAACCACCTCACGAAGCTATGTAATTCATTTTACCCTTTTGATATACAAAGAATTTAACAAGGATAAAATTAATAAATATATGATATGTATGAGAATAAATTGATTATTTAAATACAATATATCACCCAAATACTTACATTTTCACCTATTAAAGGAATGATATCGTCGCTCTTTCAAACATAACACCTACTATCTCCACAAAGTGATGAAATTAATTTTCCTTGATCAAATTTTAAAAGTAGTTATAATAATGTATCTTATGGGTAAATATTATATTTTTAAAACAATTATCATTCTATAAATGAATTAATTATTTTCTCTATACAGCTACTATAAATTTCATTACAAAACACACATGAGAAAATAAGGCAATTAACACCCAAAATAATGAAAATAATGGAATATTATTAACAAACTGGTAGAAAAGTGTTATAAGTTGATAATATATGACATTATAAATATGATTATTTATATATTATAAATCAATATCATTTTGAAAAACTTTACAATTGGGGTTAAATAACAATCATCCGAAGTAAAATATTATGTAAGAGGATTCATCTCATTATCTATTTAGTGGGGCATATTTTAATGTTATACACCTAATTTATATTATATAGATTATATAATCCCATTTATAATGTAATATCATGATTCATTAATACGTAATATTATTTTTTGTTTCAATTTTAATTATTTCATCCTATGGGATTTGACTTTAAAATTACTATGTGCTAAAAGTTATTGTATAATTTCACTTAATTTTTTGTTTTGTCTGATTCTATTGAAACTATCACATTATGGTTATCATTTTTCATTGTAAATTGAATTTCTATCAAATATTTATATTTTTTATGATGGATATGATTATTTATTAAACCTTATAACATTTTCAAATATGTAGTTTACAATGAATGTTATTTGATAAAATGGGGAAATATTGAAAAAAATTTATCCTTTACTCAATAACAATATTTTATGATAAATAATAGTGTGCATGAATTAAATTAATTATTAAATATATGAGAAATGATTTGGACCTATAGTAATGGGTGGGGAATAAAATTATATACCCCCTCGATGTAGTGATAGGTATGTGGAGAAAAATCACTTGGACAAACTAAACATGTTTTAAATTATTTACCTTTCCATATTGATTATGTATTTTATTATCATTATATTAAAGTTACTTAAATGGATTTCATATTATTTTATTTATGTTTATTTTTTTATTATTATTGTTTATTTATATTATCTTCCCATGTACATAACCATTACTAATCATTTGAGATCACCTTTATTTTGTTTCATTTCCCCTTGATATGACGAATAATTTTTAAAATGAGTTCAATGATGCAAAATGTTTTCAATTTATGTGATTTAATATTCCTTTGCAAAATGGCTATATTTTATTTACCGAGTTCTCTAAAACATCTAAACTAATCAGTCATTTAAAATTGGACCCTGAGTATCTATGCTATTGTAACAAAGTATTTATTGACTTAGAGATATTGTGGCATGGTTATTTACAATTGATATCGGGGAATGTTAAGTATAAAAAGTAGGAACTAGATTAATGAAAACATATTTTATAGAACATAAACCTATGATTGAATTTGAGAATAATAATAGAAGAAGATTCTATTATTTTGCTAAGTAAGAGATTATGTAGTTTTTTCTTGAAATACATGCTAGTGTAGATACTATAGGTGGATGTGGTTCAAGAACAAAGGTAAGTAGGGTATATTACATTGAAAAAGAATACTTGACTTAACCAAATAATCACTTGTTACATGATAACATGCCTTAATAAACACCTAGTTTTACAATCTCTAGGGATATGATACAGATACTTCACATTTTCTTTACAAACCAATGATAAGTATTTAAAAATATATATATATATATATCCTAAGAATCCATATTTATTATTATGAGATTGGATATAAGTAAAATTTTCAACTTATTTTAAGTGTTTGTCTAGTTTTGGGATTATATAATATGTTTCATAATGTTATGATCAAATCTTGTTTATTCCTTTGTTATGAAATGACTCCGAATATAATAAATTGAAACCATATAAATACACATAATCTAAAGAGTAAGAATGATCTTTTATTTGATTAGAATATTCTTATATTTCAAAGGGAAGAAGTCTCTAAAATACAAACATCATACGAAGTCATATTATCATGTGATATCTATATAGGGAAATAATTTTTTATGTATTATATCTTTGAAGGAAATACATCAAATTAGATTAAGTATAATAAAAAAATATATAAGAGGATGAAGGGACAAAAGTGTTATACCACATGTGATATTTTTTTAACAAAAAACATAGTTTTTTCTTGAAAAGAATTAGTGTTTTATAGAAGTGTGGAGAGAAATTCCTCCAAGCTCATGATTGAAATCAAAAGAAAACATTTACAATGATTAGTGATTCAACTATAAGGTTATAGGATACTGCACAAATTAGTTCCCCATGCGTCTTGGGAATATACCTCATAAGAAGCTATGGTATAAAGTTCAAGATTATTTTAATAATATCGATGAAATATAATGATTAATATACATGTGTTTGGATTTAATAATTATTCTATAAGATTATTTTAATCAATTATAGTATTGTTTTAAGAATTATGAAATTTATACAGATTTTACTACAACACTATTTGATTAAGGTTTTAGAGTATATGTTTAATGGTACAGGTGATTAGGAAGAGTGATTTAATGGAAAGTTAAACATATTCGAAAACACTTGTTTGAGGGAGGATAACCCCCGATATGTTCTTTATGTTTAAATAATAATTTTAATGTGGTTTTTATAATGGTATTGGAAACTTTTAATGTTTATCTAATCTTTTATGTTGAGGTAAATATAGGCCTTTAAAATTTGGTACCATTGTAGGAATTATAATAATATAGTTTAAGAAAATGGACAAACCTAATGTTGTGTGACAAAACATCACATATGATGAGGCCATGGGTACTGAACCCATAACTGAAGGATAAGAGGGGTTTTGTGACTTCTATTGATAAAGCTAATGTCCTTGTTAATATTTTATTGTTTTTAGTTGAACAATTTTACAGATAAATTTTAATGTTGAACTAGTGGGTTACTGCTGAGATTTAGAGTTCAATTTATTATTCTTGATAACTTCTAATAACCATATTTTTTTATAAAAACATTTAAATAGGTGTAATGATTGTCAATTTTTATGGATCTTATGATACGTTAAAATTTAATTTGAGTGGTTCTTGTATAAAATATCATCTTGGTCATTCATTTTATGTGTAAATAAATGAAATTATTAATAATAAAAGAATAACTAAAATATGAAATTATAGCCATGAAATAGAATGATGTTAAGTAATTATATTTTAATATATTCTCATTAAGGATTGTAAAGTAATTCCTCAAATCCTGGATAATGATATTGAAACCAAATATTATCTCAATTATGTTATTTATATTGAACCTATGATTCTTTAAATAAACAAATATTTATGTTTTTTTGTTACTAATCTTCTCTGGACAACCAACTTTATTTTGATTAATGATCTCCATTATACTCTATTAATCCTTAGACATTAGTATTCTCTTCAATATCCATGCTTTCATTTCCCACAAATGTTCTCCTACATAGAATAATATTTTTGTGCTATTCATTTATATATTATTAATAGTATGTTCATTTACTTTTTTTAAAATGTGTATTTTCAAAAAAGAAATTTTCAAATAAAAAAAACCTGATTTCTAAGAACAAAATGAAATTGCGTAGTTATAATTTACCAAAGGTGGAGAGTATGTGACACCTAAAATTCTAAAAGAAGAAAATTGTATTATATAGAATTTATGAAACACAAAACCAATATTAAAATAAAATATAACACTCGTGACTTTATAATATATATTTTTTATATAAATTCAATCTCTTTAATATCATGTGATGTATGCAACACTATGTTTAAACAAAACAAGACAATGTATTGGAATATTATTATTCAAAAATGTTTATTATAATATAACAATTAAATTGGTAGGTATGAATAATATTATATATATTTTAAATATATATGATTTTAAAAAATTTATAAAAATAATTATTTGGTTACCAATTAATTATAATGAAAATACACAAAATTTGAAAAGAAGGGAAATCATTTATTTAAAAACAATTTTTATGAATATAAATATATTTTAACTCCATAAATTGAATAAATAAATTTTAGTGAATATTTTTATTGAAATTTATATATTAAATATTCAATAAAATTTATTAACAATCATTTTATGTGTTTTAGAGTCACGAGATAATAATGTATCATATTTTCTGCTTAGAATTATAAATTTTTTTTCAAAAATATTGTTTTATCACATTTTGAGAAAATAATTAATTTTAAATAATATGAAATTATTTTTTTAAATGAAATTATTATTTTAAATCATCATATCAAAATTATATTAGGGTGAATATATCAAATTTTTTTAAGCGGTTACATTTTTCGATAAATAGAGAAAAATATTGACTTTTACTAAAAAATTCTTATTTGTTTAAATTATTTGAACAGTTAAAATATAGTTTAAATTAAATTAAATTTAAAATGTGTTCAATAATACTAAAATATAACTAATTTAGGTCATTTATGTCATTTTTATACTGAATTTTGATATTATTTTTGTAATATTTTGACCAATTTCTCTTCGAAACTCAACATTCTTGTCAGATATGTGGGATTAAATTTTAATTAGATTTTTAAAACTATGCTTATGGAATCTAGTAAAATTGATTAAATATTTTTAATAAGAACAATTATATTATTTTATATTTTCAAATTAATTTTGGACAAAAATGAATAGTGGAAATTATAAAAATTAATTTCTGTGGTTAAGATGAAAACGAGTTTACCATGGTGTTAAAAAAAGATGATAAGGGGTAAAGATGACCTACCAACATGTAAAAATACATATTTTATAGATATATTTACACCTTATCCTTCCCATTTCATTTAATATTGGGTAATTTTGATGCTTTTGATATGTGAATGTCTTTATCATTTTGGATTCTTTCAATAAATTTAGAATTACATTGCAAGAAGGTCCCCTTTCCCAACATATAAAAGGGCACTCCATCCCCTCACTTAATCAAACATACAATACCCTGTTCTTCAAAAAAACCTTAAAAAATTATCTTCCCAAAATTAGTAGACATATTATAGTTTTTTTTCCTTTTAAAAGACCCTATTTAGGGTCCTTAATAGGAGATCCAAACGAGGTTTGTCTTAGAGAGAGTAATTGTCTGGACAAAGTTTCTTCATTTTCATTAATCTATTTTCAAATTAAATTATTATTTAAAACATAAAATATAATTTAAAAATAGTGTACTATATAATGATATTTTATTATGTTTATGGGATAATATTTATCTATCTACACTTCCATCAAATGGAGAACAAAATCATCGATCTTGAGTATAACAGACTATAGCCTCATGAATCGATGTTGTTTGTTTTCCATAACCAACTTTTATAGGATGGATATAATAATGGATTTAACACAAGTATATGATATTTATGATATTATTATACTTAATTATATCTAATATTACATAAAAATTATATTTTTAATTAGATTTTAAATATGATAATGTTGCTTGTGTGTAAAAATACTACCACTGTGCGAAGCGATATGAATAATTTTGCACTGAAAATTTACATGGAATATAATAAGGATAAAATTTATGAATTTATATGAGATTATATTTCTTATATAAATTTAATATATCATCCAATCCCTATTCCTTTCACATGTTATGGGAATGACATCATCACCCATGCATAAATTCTACCCACTGTTTTAACAAAGCAATGTGATTCACTTTGCATTCCCAAATTTTCGGAGTTGTTATAATTATGTATATAATAAGTAAATATGAAATTTATAACATTATTATCTTATAGTATATGAAGAAATTATATCTAATTTACATGTACTATAACATTTATTATATAACACAAACCATAAAAAAGGAAATTAAAAATAAAATAATGAGAATAGTGGTATATTATTAACAAACATGGGGTAAAATTTTATAATATATCATAAAATATATTATAAATATGAGTATGATTATTTTATAAATTAATTACATTCTTAAAACTGTTTTTTAGGTGGATAAATCATGTTCGAAAAATAGAAAATGTGAGGTAATGGACATAGTTTAAATTTTATTTCACTATAGAATATTGTATTGTTATGTACAAAATATTTTTTTATAGTGTATATACATAAATTTGACATTTAATATCATGATAAATTCATAAATAATGGTATTTTATATTTTATTTTTAATTATTATATCCAACGGGATTTGACATGAACATTACCAGGTGGTAAAAGTTATTGTAAAATCTCAATTTATTATTTGATTGTTAACTTTATCATGAAACTATAAATTTATTAAGATAAATTTTCAATAGAAATTAATTTTATATTACATATAAAATTTTTGGATAAGAATATTCCCTAAACCATAAACAATTTTTCAAATGGTGTTTACATTGAATTTTGTTTGATTAACTGGAGAAATATTAAAACATTTGTATCCTTTACACAATATATATATTGGATGATAAAGTATAATGTTCATAAATTAAATGAATTATTTTATATTTGAGGAATATTTGTACTTATAGTGAATGGTGGGATTGGAATTATATATCCCTTTAATGTATCAGTAGGTCTCATGAGTCAAATCAGTTGAAAAATGAAACAATTTTCCACATGTAATTTTAAATCTTCTTGTGAAAGGTATTGATGGTATAGGTTCACAGTTCTTGAGAAAATTATATCCAATAATTAAGAATTTAAATAATTAATAATATACTTATTAATATCAATGAAATATTTACAATTATATTATCTTGAGATGCATTTCTTTTAGATTAAAGGGAATTTTTTTTAGTTATTTACCTTATCATAATGATTATGCCATATATTATCATAGTAGCCAATTTATTTTAGTGGAATGATTGTTTAGTTATTTACCATTCATTTATTATAATTATTATATATTTATGATAAATTTCATCATAGTTAACCCTTATATAGCATTTGATATCACCCTTATTTTTTTTCCTTTCCCTAGGATACGAGTAATAATTATTGGAATGAGATAAAGGATGACAAATTTTTTCCATTTATATGTTTTTTATTTTATATCAATATGTAAAATGGGACTAATTTATGTATTTGGTTCTATAAAAAATATAAACTGATCAGTCCTTCACTTTTTGACCCTTTGTATATATGCCAATGTAATAAATCTGACCCCAACTCTTGGTTACTGTGGTCAGGGTCATTACAGGGACTATAATAGTTCCCAATGGATAGTTCACCCTATACCCAAAAATATTTTATATGTAATTAAATGATTATTAATGTGGATGGGTTTGAAATGAGACTTTGATAATTTTTTTCTCATTTCTATAATTATCAGAGGGTCAATGATGAGCACCAAAACCTACGGGTTTTCTTCAAACACATTCTATATTGACTTGTGTGTTGGATGAGATTTCAAGGGATTTCATGGATCAAATTCCTTATAACCTTTAATGAAATAATTTGATATGGATTCTGTCCATTTTCTAACCAAATTATCTCACTTCATTCCAATTTATGATAAATCTAATGTTGAGGTTTTAAAATCAGTTATATGTAGTATATCATCAAATTTAAAATCATTCCATATGTTATAGTCTTTTATTGGGATCCATGGTCCACTCATAATTTTTTGTGAGGAATTTAAGTGGGTTTTGGATATCAGGTGTGTTTGGGCATGAAATATCATCCACAGATAGACTTACAGAAGAAAAAATATTTAATGATCTTGGAGAAAATAGTTTATGAGTGTTTTCCTGAATTTAGAGGAATATGGGATACTTATTTCGAAATGGTTCAATTTCCCTATAACAATATTTATAGGTATTTTTTTTGGATGATAACCTTAGAGGCTTTGAAATATATACACATGTAAATTTCCACTGTGTTTCTTAGGGATCAATTAAGTTTTCTTGAATGGACCTAGTTTTGTCCAAGAGATAATGAATACGATACAATAAATTCATCAGAGAATGGTAATAGGGTAATGTGTTTTTAAATATTATGCTGATTTTTTGTAAATGTCATTTAGATTTTCCATTGGTGACTGGGTGTTCTTTTGAGGTAAACCACAGTTTACTCACTGAAGGCTAGTTAAATAAGTCAATCCTGCACCATGATACATGTCACTATTTGAGATTGTTGACCATATTTGAACAGTGTCCTATAATTTTCCATTTCCACCTTAGTTGAAATTGATTTATAAGATGTTTCACATATAATATTATAGAAAGTATATCTCTGAACCACATAATGTCCTGATCTGAGAGGACCATGATATTTAACATGATTTATCATTGACCAAGTAGCCGTCATAGATTATAGATTATGAGATAGATTTTATTTATATAAATTATATACTTTTGGTTTGATTTATTCATAATAATTGTTTGGATTCTCGTTAGACTTGATTTCTTAAGGAAATAATGATAGAGAATAAGACTCATGTCTTCTATAAGAAGATTTATTGATAGGATTTGTAAGGGAAAAAATTGTTTTTTATTAGGAGGTTATAACATCTTGTTACGTTCTCTTAGGTTTATTGGGATTATTATTTTGATCATCCGTTGATTGGGTATTATTATAGGTTTATTATGGGAAATTTCAAATAAAAATACAGTTTTTTGGGGATATAAATAGGTGTCACATGGTTAGAGAAAACTATTAACCCTATTTAGAGGGTCTGGAGGGTGTCACATAGTTGGAACAATGTTAGTTCAAATTGTACAGCCAACCATCTATATTGTGTGACCATGGGTAGTGGGGGATTGTATCATTGGATCATGGCTAAACTCACCATGTTGAATAACCATACATCCTTTTTGAAATCCCAAAAAAGTAACAGGTCTATTTACAAAGATAGTACTAACTATGTATCTTAATTATAAAACCATGAAAGATGTTTTTAAATGACCTATAAATTTTATTTAAAATCCCAAATCCACATTTATTAATCTTAAACACCACCTATTCAACCTTAATTGAATTACATAGCTTTTATATTTTTTTAAGAGGGGAATTGGTTCATCCAAACTCTCTTCTTATAGGATCCAAGAACAAGTTGATCAGTTTGATCCGTCTCTAGTAAGTTATTTCTCATTGATTTATAAATATTATTCATCTCCTATCTCCAAAATTGTGTGCGATGAAACCAAATGTTTTTCATGAATAAACTATTTTGATTTTATGGATATTAATTAAAGATATTTATTATCGATCTTCATATACACCTAATATTTATTTGGGTTTCCCATTTCAGTTGATTGATTGATTGATCTTGGGATTAATGGAAGGTGTTTCCATATGAATTTTTTCATGCAATTGAAACCATGATTTTCAGATTGATATGAAATATAATTTTAACTATTTTACAAAAAATTAATTGTAATGATATGATGATTGACTTCAAAGTCATGTTATCTATAAAATAAAAAATATTTTAAATGATTTGGAAAGATGTTTTGATTTGAAAAAAGCTGGATTGATATGACATGATGTTGATTTCATGAGAACAATAACTCAAATGAATGATGACTTTGAATGTCATGAACATTATGAAAATCACTATGTTAGTTTTTATATTGAAATAAATGTTCAAATTGAAATTGTAAATTTGAATGATGAATGATGAATTGAATTTAAATGAATGATTTTCCCATGAATGATTCATTTATTAAAGAACATATGAGCTTAGGTAATTAGTGGGTGATTAGGGAAAACACATTATGACTTAGATTCCCTATGTAATGCCCTGACCCCAGTTACTCAGAGTCGGTGAAATATTTTAACACATTGACATGATATAAGTAAATCATGTCCTGAAAGATTGATAAGTTTAATAGTCTTGAAATAGATTACATACATCAACTTTGAATTAAAATTTCAAACATAATATACATCATAGATATTTATTTGAGAATTCCATTATACCTTTTTGCATAACTCTACATATCAATCATAATACACTTCCTGGAAATCCTGGGAAAATAAAACACAAGAAAGGGGTGAGCTCAGATGCTCAGTATGGGTAAACAATTTAGTGGAAGATAAAATAAACAATAGGAATGGTGAATAATTGAAAACAGAAGCCTTTACAAATAATGAACATGTAAACATTATGGTAGTAATATGAACTGAGTAAATAATTCCATAATAAAACAAAGTTATGGGTATTGAACTAGTTGAATAACCACATGAACAAACAATATTATTTTCATAATTAGAGAATGTATAATTCCAGACATTCGGAAACATTTTTTGAAGGCCTCGGCCAAGACATCAAAAAATGATTAAGGCCTCAGTCAAAAACATATATCAAAATTAGAAAGGCCTTGACCAATTACATATATAATTGTCTAATGAGACCTAACGATGCATTGGGGATCTCTAGCGGGATCCACCCATCACTTACTATGTCCAATACATTCCTCATATGAAAAGGTTGGAACATAACATAAACATTCGTATTAAAAAAAGAATGCAAAAATTCAATACCTTATCCATAAACCATGAATGGTATAAAAATAAAACATCAATAGTCAAACATATCACAAAACATTCAATACAATATGGAATACTTTTATCATAATAAATCAACTTCAAACATGTTTCAAATCCACCAAAGAATGTTGACATAGATGAAAATGATTTGTAAAACTAATTGAGAGTAATATACATTTTTCATGAAAACATTTAAAAGTCACACAATTTATAAAGTAAGAAGTTTAAAGTAATTTATGAATCAAAGTGTCCCATACCACTTTGATACTTATTAATGTAATTAACATTTTAAAAACTTTCATGTCCATAAAAATAAATACTTAACAAACCATTTTGAAAACATGGATATTAATGAAAATTATTTAGAAGAATAAATATTTAAAACATTAAAAATTACATTTTAATACAATATTTACTTTAATAGAAACCATTTGAAAACTCCTTTACGAACCAAGACATGGATAATAAATATTTCCTAGTAAAATCATTCCAAAAAACAATCTCGAATAATAATGAGATTGAGGAATTTACCCTTACCTTGCACTTTACTTTGGTCAAGTGTATTTTTAACCCCATGTATAACGACCATAATATGTTATTAAATTATACCAGAACCATATTCATATTTATTATATCATACATGATTCATTTATGACTTTATACTACCCATTTAATAATGATTTCCTTGTTAAATTAACATTTTGGGTAATAATTGCATTCTTTATTGTACGTGTTTTCACTTGTTATTCTTGATCGTATCATTAGGATCGTGATTTAAATACATCCAGAATATAAACATTAATTTATATATAATATATATTTATAATATAAATATTTATAATAGATAGATATCTGAAATGTAAGACACTATTTATAGAGACGGTAGGTCCTATGTACGCATAAACGATGTTTCCGTTTTCATATCGTATTGAATGGAAGTAAGTGAATAAGATATATGTAAGTTCATAAATAAATACAGATATCTCCATTATAATTATTATGTCATATACTACAAACTTATTAATAATATATATTTTTATAATCATCGTTGATTGGTGAACATGGGAATGAATCTCATCGTGTTGTGGAGAAGACAATCCGTACGTACACAAGGGAAAAATATCATTATATTGACGGTGAAATTGTATTTAATTAAATAAAATATCATATATAAAGAATAATTAACATGTTATACTTATTATTTACATCATTTATACTCATTATTATACCCATCCAAATAATAAAGTGTTTGAATAGAAAACTACACCACGACGTGGAGACGGTAAGCCGTACGTACACACATATGGTGACTTTGTCATTTAGAGGATGGATAAAATAATGAATATGGTTGAACCATATTTATAATAAAATCACAGTATGTAGGAGGTACTGGATCTATTATTTTGGTATGGAAATGACAATGAAAGATGAATTGGAAGAAGAACAGAACTTGAAAGAGGGTGGTGAAATTATTATCTATTCTTCGAGAGTTTCCTTTTGAGTTGATCAAAAGGGCTCCTTAAGTGGTATTTATGATAAAAGTAAGAACAATAGGATGATTTGTGGGAATTTTTAAGGGTATCTGTGTAGGGGTTGGCTGAGGAAAATGTCTTTGGAGTTGTGAAATTAAGATAAGGGGAAGTACCCATTTATAAGAGAGGTGAGCGTCACTTTAAGAAAATCCTGAAATATTATTTTATAATAAAATTATTTTCGGTTTCTAATGGATCCCAAATGATTTATTTAGATGATAAGGTGGCCATGTATTGATAACCTCTCAACCAATACATTTTATATATGTTTTGGTTATCATAATAACATTATATTTTAGATTTAACTCTTAGTTAAATAATTTGACATTTTCCATGTCTCTTTGTATTTTTATATTATATGGTTAATAAAATTACTATAACAATCCAGCTGAACCCCATATTGTTCATTATTAATATATATAACCTTTTCTATGTCCTTTGGTCGAACCTTATATTTTTAGGAATATTATATAAATTAATAATATAGTATTTCTTTTAAATACTAATTTATGTCAATTTTGACACTATATTGTATTTAGTATATTTGAAAGTCATTACAACCATATCACATAGAAAGAAATTTATAAAATCAACCCTAACATGTAAGATTAACCTGTAAAATTAGTGGAATTCATCAGAAGTTTTAATTTAAATTTATTTATATATTTTTAATATCAATTATTTTGATAATTTAATAATAATGTAATTACTACATCATCATTGTGTCATAAATAAATTATATTATTTAATGCCCAAAAATTATAAATAAAATATGATTATTTATGAAATATTATTATATTTCTAATGAATATTTATAGTCAAATTTATCTTATGTATAACCCTATATTAAAAAAGATTTTCTTAATAAACTTTTAATTTAACACTTTTAACTCTTATTTAAATAAAATAATAAATGTTCTAATCTAATCCTAGTTAACTGTAGTGGATCATATTTTATTTATAAGGTTTTTTTCGTAAAATTAAACTTATCCAATAGAATTAGTACTTGTGTTAGAGTAATTATAATATCATTTTTACCCTAAATTACCCTATTTTCTTTTAACCGTGGTAAATAAAAGTCAAAAGTTATTATTCACCAAAATATTAATTTAATATTATTGAACCACATATTACTTACTTATTTTATCCATTTCTCTCAAATTTTTTAAATTAAACTCACAAAATTGGTATGATTTAGTTTTATGAAAATTTGCAAATGCTCCTAGAAGGTGTGTAAAAGACGGTAAAAATTTCAATAAAATTTTATATATCTAAACTTATTATAAAATGACTCCAATGAATAAAGTTAAACATATATAGGTATTATGTATTTATTTTTACCTCAAATAAATTAAAATAAAATAAATAATTATTTAAATAAACAGTCGGGTTTAAACAATAACGCAGTGTTTTTCACTATTCATCAAAAATTGAAAGTTTTCAAAAAAATACTGAAAATTCACCCAAAGATAATATTGGAATTAAAAATAAAAAAATGAATTATATTTTACCAAATTAAAAATACATAATTTTCATTAGTTAATTTAAAATTTATTCCTATTGTCAAAACCAAAAAGCAGGTTTTTAAAAATTAAAAACTATCCAAAGATTGACATGTGTTTATGCCAAATTTAAATGTCAAATTTTTTATAACGACCTACATTGTATTAAATGATAAAAAATATAATCTTATTATACATAAATATTATTAAAATTCATAATTTTAGACTACAAATTATTTAGATTAAAAATATTGTTTTCAATTAAAATTTAGTATTTTTAACTATTCATCAAAATATGAAAGTTATCAGAAAAGTACCAAAAATTTATCTAAACTAAATTTTTATTTCCAGCTTCTAAAGAAGAAATTAATTTCATTAAATTGAATATATAAAAGTTTCAAACTTCTGTTTTAAAAATGGTTCTCTATTAATAGGTGATAAAATTTCATTTTTAGAAAAATAATTATTTTATCTGAAAAAATGAATTTTTTCTTATATTATTTATATGAAACACATAATATGGATGTTAAAAATATATAGAGTATATAAGATTTCAAAATGAAGTTAATTCTATTCATAACCGCTTTTTGAACGGCTGGTTTGGTAAGTTGTGGTGCACTCGAACTCGGTGTTGTGTGTAGCGCAAGCTATTTAAATTATTTAAATGAGATAACATACTATGAAATATTGGGGTGTTACATTCTCCCATACTTCAATAAATTTCATCCTTACAATTTGAATGTTTTTTTTCAAAAATAAAAGGGTAAAAAAAGAAAAATACCTTTGTAGAAAACCCACATCATAAATTGGGTTAATAAAATTTAGTATTAATAAGAGGGAAAGAGAAATAAAAAAGTCACCACCAAATTATGATCTCAATTAGAAGAACATTCGGGGAAATTTAATACACATTATTGGAGAAAAACGTAAATATTTATAGAAAGTCATTGAGGTCACCAATCGCAAACAAGTGTAAAATTGAGGACCTCAAAGTCTTTAATCTAAGATGATTTAAAATATCATCAGTTCAAAAAAACATAAGATATTAGGATAGCACATTTTTGGTTTTAAGATCCCTTACCTAATGTTTAAGAATTAATTTCACCGTAGAATAATAGAGAAAAAATATACTTGACAAGTAGAGTTATATCCTTTAGACTTATCCAAAATACGTTTTTCCAAACTCATAGTCCAAAATTTATAAGGAATGTAAACACAATAAAGATCCTTTTTCCCTGTAATGACATGTGAATACATTAATCGTGTATTCTATTATAACACTGTGACACCCAGAATTACCATAAAACCTTATTGATTACATTCATGCTCCCTTATTCCTTATAGAATACTGGATATACTCCTTCTATCCAAAAATGTTTTAAACTCTAACAAGGTCAAATATTCAAATCACTAATCAGTTTCAAGGTAGTCAGAATATCCATTTTAATTTATCCCAATAATTCATATATTATTCAAAAATACAACCTCATTATAAGAACCATATTATGGTTTATCTTTCTCTCAACCATATATTTTCTGAAAAATTTAACCTGCTATTGATTCACATTTCATGGATCTCCAAAATCTCATGTCCTTAATGAAATAGTATGGTAGTAAAATCCTTATATACTCTATAATTTTTATAACATGTACATCATTAATAAAATAATCACATGACTCAACAATTTAATGACAACATAATAAATTTAATCATTTTTCTTCGTCTTCAGTAGTATCGTATCTTGATTATTATCCAATAGCAGCATTTAGGGTATACTCTGATGATTTGGACATTGATTCGCATAGTGTCCCAAATTCTTGCAGATGAAGCATTATACATTTGAAACCTTTTTCTTACCCTTGAAATCACATACTTGGTGTCCTTTTTTAACACTTATAACATACTCCCATTCCCTTCAATAATTTACCAAGGTGATTCTTTCCATAGTTATCACATATTGGAAAATCCTCCTTTCCATTCTTCCCTTTATCCTTCTTTCTCTATACCATCCATTTCTTCTTTGTCATCCCTTCAAATCTATAGGACATAGAAAATTATTCACTTATCTTATTAACACATGATATTATTTCTTCATATGATGAGAATACGTGGGAGACTATTTCCCTATTAAATGATGGATTATGACTATGAATGATATGATCCTTCTTACCCTTTGGATCATGCATATTGTTGGAGTTCTCATTCCATCCACTATGCACAATTTCTAATTGACGACACACAATAGGTTTGATCATATCATACTGTATAATCCTAAAAATAGAAAAATTCTCAACATTAATTGAATATTTTCACACATATAGTCTCATAATCATAATAATGGCCTCTTTGCTGCAACATTTACTCATATATCCTTCAAATCAATTTGAAAATAAATTTTGAATTATCCTAAGCACATCCCCAAAGAGTGTCGTAACCAAGAGTGCAATGAGGCCCATTGTCGTGTACCATGATACCCCAGGTCAATCCCGAAACTCCTTGTCGGAGTTTTCACTCAATGGTAAATTTGTGCCAGAGCCACCTTTACCTGCTAATATCCAGATAAAGTTGTATTGCTAGGAAAACCCAAATAATATCTACATTACCAAATTATTTTGATCTTCTTATATACTAATCCTCAATGTCTATCTTATGGTAATGTTTCCTGACTAGAGTTTATCTAAATATAGTTTGAAAGGTTATTGATAAACTTCCTCGGATACCAGCTTTAATGCCTCAACCCCAGTTAGCAAGAGTTAGTGCATTATTTTAATACATTGGCATGATACAAGAAAATCATGTTTTGAAAGACCGATCAGTTTAGTAGTCTTGGTAATAGATTACATACATCAACTTCACATTATAATTTCAAACATAAAATATAAGATAGATAGTTCATTGAGAACACCATTATTCCCATTTAGATTAACCCTACATATCAATAATAATAAACTTATTAGAAATCCTGGAAAAATAAAATATAAGAAAGGGGTGAGCTCAGATGCTTAGTAAGGGTGAACAATTTAGTGGAAGATAACATAAACAATAGGCATGGTGAATAATTGAAAACACATGACTTTACAAATAATAAACTTGAACACTTTATGGTAGACATATGAGCAAAGTAAATAATTCCATAATAAAACATAGTCATGGGTATTCTACTAGTTGACTAACACATGAACCTTAAATATAATTTTTATAATGAGGGAAATGTATAATGCCATACATTCAGAAACATTTTTTCAAGGCCTCGGCCAAGAAGTCTAAAAATGATTAAGGCCTTTTCAAAACTATATATCAAATTGGGAAAGGGCATGGCCAATTCCACCTCTAATTGTCTCATGAGACTTAACGATGCATCGAGGAGCTATAGCGGGCTCCACCCGTCACTTACTACGTCCAATACATTCCTCATATGAAAATGTTGAAACATAACATAAACATTCATATTAAAACTAGCATATGAAAAGTCAATACTTTATCCATAAACCATGAATAGTTAAAAAAAATAATACATCCACAGTCAAAAATATCTCAAAACAATCAATACATTATGGACTATTTTTATCATAGTAAATCAACTTCAAACATGTTTAAAATCTATCAACGGATGTTGACATAAATGAAAATGATTTGTTAAACTATTTGACAAAAATATCCCTTTTTCATGAAAACATTCAAAATTAAAACAATTTATAAAGGAAGTAATTTAAAGACATTTTTCAATCAAATTTTTCCATACCACTTTGAAACTATTGAATGGAATTAAAATTTTAAAAACATTCATGCCCTTATAAATAAATCCTTAAAAACCCATTTTGAAAACATTTACATTAATGAGTACGATATAGAAGAATAAATATTTAAAACATTTAGAATAATGTTTTAATAAAATATTCACTTAAAAATAATCCCTTTTAAATCTCTTTTATGAAACCTAGACATGGATAATAAATATGTCCCTATAAAAACTTACCCATAAACAATCTTTAATAATAATGATATTGAGAAATTAACCATTACCTTGCACTTTCCTTTGATCGAGGGTATGTTTAACATCCTGTATAATGACCTTAATATGTTTTTTAAATTATAAAAAAAATCATATTAATATTTATTATATAATACATGATTAATTTATGTCTTTATACTACCCATTTAATATTGATTTCCATGTTAAATTAACATTTTGGTTAATAATCACTTTCTTTATCGAACGTGTTTTAACTTTTTATTCTTGATCGTATCATTTACATAATTATTTAAATAATTAAAGAATATAAACTTTGATTTATGTATCATATATATTTAGAATATAAATATTTATAATAGATAGATATATTAAATAGAATACACCGTTTATGGAGATGGTAGGCCGTACGTACGCATAAACATTGTTTATGTTTTCATATCGTATTGAATGGAAGTAAGTGAATATGATATATGTAAGTAAATATATATATATATATCCAGTATCATTATTATTTCATATATTACATACTTATTAATAATATATATTTTTATAATCATCGTAGAATGGTGAACATGGGAATGAATATTATCACGTCGTGGAGACGGTAATCCGTACCTACGCACAAGAGACAATATCATTATATTGACAGTGAAATCGTATATAATTGGATGGTAAATAATATATTCAGAATCAATAACATGTTATATTTATTATTTAATCTGTTATAATCCTTATTATACCCATCTATATAATGAAGTGTTTGAATAACAAACTACACCACAACGTGGAGACGGTAAGCCGTACATACACATGTATGGTGACTTTGTCATTTAGAGGATGGTTAGAATAATGAATATGGTTGTACCATATTAATAATAACATAATAGTATTCAAGAGGTACTAGAGTTATGTTTTTATGGAAAAAAAATAAAGGGGAATTGGTAGATGCATTGAACTTGAAATAGGCTGGTGAAATTATTACATCTTCTTCGAGAGTTTCCTTTCGAGCTGATCAAAATGGCTCATCAGGTTGGATTTCTAATCAAAGTAAGGACTCTAAGTTGATTTGGTAGAATTTGGGAGCATATTTGGGTAGGGTTTTTCATATCCAAATGGCTTTGGATGTGTGATATTAATAGAAGGGGAAGTACCATTTTAAAAGAGAGGTGAGGGTCAATTTAGGAAAAGCTCAAAATATTATTTTATAATAAAATAATTTTCTGTTTCTAATGGCTCCAAAATGATTTATTTAGAAGATAAAGTGTGTATTTGTGGATAATATATCAAAAAATAGGTTTTATTCAGGTTTAGGTTATCATATTAACCATCTCTTTTAGATTTAACTCTTAGATAATTTTTTTGATATTTACCATGTCTCTTTGTATTTTTATATTATATGGTTAATAAACATAATATAACAAGTTAAGAAAACCCCATGTGATTAATTATTAATATATATAACCTTACCTAAGTGTTTTGGACAAAAATTATATTTTTAAGAATATTATATCAACTAATAATATAGAGTTTGTTTTAAAAATTAATTTATGCCAATTTCGATACTATTTGGTATTTTGTTTTTTCTAAAGTCATAACAACCTTATCAATTCAAAAAAATCATATAATAAACTGTAAAATGTCATATTAACCTATAAAAGTATTTTAATTCATCAGAAGTCTCAATTTACATTTATTTGGATATTTATAATATCAATTATTTTAATATTTCATTTACATGATAATTACTGCATTATCACGGTGTCATAAATAAATTAAATTATATAATATCTAAATATTATAAATAAAATTAAATTATGTAGGAAATCTTTTTGGATTTCTAATGAATATTTATAGTGGAATTTATTTTATGAATAACCCTATAATAAAAATGGTTTAGTTAATAAACATTGAATTTAACACTTTTAACTCTTCTTTAAATATAATAATACCAAATGTCCTAATCTAATCCATGTGGACCAAAAAAGATCATATTGTATTTATAAGGTTGTTTTTGGTCAAATTACACTTATCCAATAGAATTAGGACATGTGTTAGTGTAATTATAATATCATTTTACTTTTAATTACCTTATTTACTTTTAACCGTGGTAAATAAAAGTCAAAAGTTACTATTCACCAATTAATACATTAATCTTATTAAACCACATTTTATTACTGATGTTAATCATTTCAGTCATATTTTGGAAATTCAACTCACTGAAGCGGTAAAATTTAGTTTTATACAAATTTCAAATTCTCATAGAAGGTGGGTAAAAGACGGTAAAAAGTTCAATAAACTTTTATATATCTAAATTTATTATAAAATAACCCAAATTAATTTTATTTAATATATGTAGGTATTATGTATCTACTTTAACCTAAAATAAATTAAATTAAAATAACTAATTATTTAAATAAAAAGTCGGTTTTAAATAATAACATAGTGTTTTTCACTATTCATCAAAAAATTGAATGTTTTTAGAAAAATAAAAAAAATTCACCCCAGGATAATATTGATATTTAAAATTCAAAAATTAATTCTATTTTATGAAATTAAAAACATATAAGTTTCATGAATTAATTTAAATATAATTCCAATTGTCAGAACCAAAAAGCAGGTTTTTAAAATGTAAAAACTATCAAAAGATTGACATGTGTTTATGTCAAATTTAATGTGAAATTAATTATAATTACCAAAATTGTATTAAAGGATAAAAATATAATATAATTATACTTAAAAACAATTCAAATTTATAATTTAACACTATAAAATATTTTGATTAAAAAAGTTTTTTAAATTAAAATCTAGTGCTTTTAACTATTCATCAAAATATGAAAGTTATGAGAAAAGTTCCAAAAATTAATCCAAAATAATTTTTATTTCCCTATTCTAAATACTAATTTAATTTCATTAAATTTAATAGGTAAATGTTTCAAATATTGGTTTTAAAAAGGGTTCACCATTAAAAGGTAGTAAAATTGCATTTTTTTTGAAAAATACTACTTTTATATGAAAAAAATGAATTTGTTCTTATATTATGCCTAAAAAACACATAATATGGATGTTAAAATGATATAGAGTATATAAGTTTTCAAAATTATGTTAATAATGTTCAAAACCACTTTTTGTACGGCTAGTTTGGTAAGTTGTGGTGCACTCAAACTTGGTGTTGTGTGTAACGCAAGCTATTTGAATTAATTTAATAAGATAACGTGCTCTGAAATCTTGGGGTGTAACAAAATAGAAATTGATTGATAATGTAATCTCCAACTAAACCTATTTCGACATGAGTTATCTTTATTGGGTGTTTATTGATTATTTCTTGATGGCCTAAGACTGGGGTTGAACACACACAGACAGACTTATCCATAATAATTCTCCAAGAAGTGTGAGGTTCCTATAGTCTGTACCTAACTAACTATAAGGATTATAGAAACATATCTTATTTTTTTATCATTAAATTAGAGTGATTATAGAGCTATTTTTTTCATTTCCATGATTTAGAAACATGTAAATTTAAGACCATTTAGATATACCTTCCATCTAACTAATTTAAAAGTATGTTTGGATTGATTAATGTGAGATTTTTCATCATGACCTATATTATTTTAAATTGCGGCATAAAATGAATAATTTTTATAGGAACTATTTATAGAAAACATGGTGAGATCCTACTATCCTTTTTAGATCACAACCTATATTTTTCTAATGGTGACTGCAAATTGTTTTATGCTCAATATAGGAAAAGGGAATGGTCCACATGGAGGTATTGGTTGTGCACGAGCATAGGACCTTGTGTGATAATGCTGAGAGGTGGAGCTAATATCCACTTGATGGATGGTGTTTTAGAGTTTTTTCTTTATGGATTGTGTTTCTTCTTGGGGATGATGTTTTACTTTGATATGTTTTCTACATGTGTGTGGTAATTTTATCCTTGATTACTCTTTGTAATACCAATTTTGTAATGTTTTTTCTTCCACTGTAATATAATTAAGGGTTTTTCTTGTGTAAAAACCATTCACTATTTATTTATGTCAATTCCTAGTTCTATTTACTAATCCATGGTGATTAGTAATTATCTTTATGTTATGTAAGTACAATATTAGGTATTAGTGTACTAGGTTATTTGGGTTGGTTTGTGATATGGTCAATCTCTTCACATTGTTTTGATTTGAAATACCAAATATTTCTCCTTTTTTTAGTTTAAACTCCTTCAATTACATGCATGTTAGTCCACAATCAAATAATAATAGTTTATAAATAGATACAACTTTTTATTTATAAAAAATAATTAGGGTGAGAGTTTCATCTCAACCTTAGTATCTTATTCATTTTATTACCAACATTGGATATTCTCACTACCTTATTGAAAGCCTTCATAGAATGTGTGTATTTTTTCATCCCATGAATTGGACCCTCATATGATTTTTATTCCCCATTTCAATATTCTAAATATTCATTTCACTTCTAGCATATGAATCCTCATGAGAATCAACAATATATTTTTGATTATTCATAGCACCGACCTAATCTTACATATTTTTTTTCTTTTCAAAATTGTCTAGATAAACCAAATAATCTTTCTTTGAATGCCTTATATATTTTCTATTCTTACATGCCTTCTTGAAATATTAAACTTTCATGTATTTTATAATTTTTTATTCTAAAATTATTTTAGTTTAATATAAAGTGGAAATCCTCCTATTAAAATTATCATACAACACTATACTTGGTGACCTTCTTGAGGATTGTTTCAATATAATTCATTCATCTTTTCAAATATGATCTTGGTGGATTGATTTGAGTTAATTATGGTCACTAGTTATTTTTCTAAATTTTTTTCATCAAATTCCTACCATAACTCAGCCTTGGTTTTTTCCTATAAATGAGAAATTGAACCAGTAAGAATAATCTTTATGTTCATACTAACCACAACACCAGAAGAAGCCTTGAAATTTAAATATTTTAGATTTTTGTTACTACTATCCATTTAAAAAGTATACCTTATTCTGTTTGGGGAAATATTATAACTATGTCTTGAAATACTATCCCACTGTTGGGGAAGGATTACTTTCATATATATTGGTATAAAAATATTCAAATATGGTTTTATTACATGCACTGTCATAAAAAGGATTTACATTGTTCCCTTTAACCTTTCTTCTCAACAAGATCAGAGGACTCAAATATTTCATATATTGAATTTTTACAGGATTATTAATATATTTTTTCCTAGAGAACTAGAAGACAGATTTATTTTTATCTTAGATAGTTCTTCTTCCCATGAAGCTAGTTTATCGTTGAAATCTCTTAGATACTTATCATGGTTGACCACACAAAATTTATTCTAATTATTATCATATTGAATTTTTTCTTATATGACTCAATATTATTATTATGTTTATCAAAATAATAAATTAGATTTATTTTATCACAAAATTGACAAATTAATTATGATAAATCAACCTTATCTTTTATTTCCATCATGTTATTCATGTGGAAGTTTAAGGAAATGTGTCTATTTCCAATATAAATCGTGTAATTTGTTAATTTTTACCATATTTAGTCATTTTGAAATTTATAAAAATAATTATACTTATATCATTAAAATAGTTATTGGATTCAATATCTATTATTTATTGAATATTTATAGGAAACCATCTATCTGATTCCACTTGTAGATCCCTAGGATAATTGACTACTATGGAGGGGGGCATGAGTGGTACTCTTTTTCAAATTCATTTCTTTTTAAATCAATCTATTGAAACTATCAAAGTTAAAAATTCATTTAATATAATATATCAATGTAACCTATTATATTTTAATAACAAGATATATCATACCACATTTTATTTAAAACATCCAATATAATGACCTACTACTTTCCGTGTTGGTTAGAAACCCATCATAAATTATACACTAAAATATTATTCACTATTAAAAATTATCAATAAAGAGCTAGTTATACGCCCCATTAATCAATCCACACATTTAACCTATCTCTATACCCAATCCACAAAGTCATCTTACAGGATTGGATATACACCCCAACTTTCCTTCTCCTAATAGACTTGTTATATACAAAAACCCTAAATTTTCATTGGTTACCATTTAGACACCATAGTTATATGATCCAATTCATTATTATTTATCATGTGTATAATATTCTTCCTTCCTATACCATGAGATCTTACTCCTTGAGAATTTTCGACCAGGCTTGCTTAAATAAACCATCATGATCTTCAATACCTGTCTGAACATATGTTATGGTCATGAAAATTATTGAAAATGTAATAAAATATAGATTATAAACAACCTTAAAATACTTAGGTATATATCATTTAGGTACTCTTAACTTCAACTGAAATCATTTATTTGATACTGTGGAGTATCATAATATATTAAAATTAAATCAATGTATACATAAAATCACACAATTTGAAAAAAATTATTTAATACCTTCATGTTTCATTTATATTCACAATAAATATCATGATTATTATTCTCATAATTAATGTAATAAACATTACATAAGGTTTGGAACACCATAATTATTCATATTAGGTATTTTTTACTATTATAATCTATTCAAAGGATCTAAAACTATAATATCATTTATTATGAATATTATTTACTATTTTAATCACAGAATATGACCACAATTATATGCTACATGAAAGACGGTTCATGCATCATTATACATGGTCATTGAAAGCATGTATTAATTTCATATCTACAATTAATCTCAAATTTAGATGCCTGAATGCATCATATCACCCAACAATTGTTTGTTCATGGTTTTGGTTATTAACAAAAATCATGGATTCTCATTGAAATCTCATTTGTGACCAATGTTCATTAACTATATTCATGCATGGTACTTACATGAATAATATTTCTATCATGATGTGTTCTAAAATATTTCATTGAGAAACATAGGCTCAACAAAAATAGATCTCACGTCTTCTCCTTTAACATTTTAATCACATGTATTCAAATGAAACAACATACATGAGTCAATATTTAGAAATTAATAAACACGTTCTCATACTATCTCATGAATATATAACATACCCCTCATCGACATTAAATTTCATGAAAGGTTTATTGAATATTTAGCCTGATAAATTATTTCATGACTCATGATCCTCAAAATAAGAATGATAATATGTCACATGCATGTTTCTCAAACTCCCTTATTTGGTAAATCAGGGATTCATAACATATAGAAACTCAATAAATGATTGATCTAAAATGATCATCAGATATTTTTCCTGAATTTTTTCATAGATATGTCAATCATAGAAGATTATTCATTTATAAATCTCATAAAATATCTATTACATCAATGTTTTCTCGGATGGTTAATGATCTTCATGGAATCTCCTTATGTATGGAAGGTGCACAAACATTTCTTACTCAAGGAAGTTGTTTATGCCTTTAAACAGAATCTCCTCATTCATGGAAGGTCTATGCACAACCCATCCTCATAGAATGTATGTGTTTGATTATGGTTAGGACTTTTTTTAAAGGAATATACATTTGAATTTCCCATAGAATTACATACACATGAATGTTCTATGCCCTCCATTACCCATAGAACGTCCTCATCCACACAAAATATCAAGGGGGGTATTCTTATAGAAGATCCAGGCTTTGGTAGTCGAAAAATCATGGAAGATCCTTGTTATCCTTGATTCCCATAGGAATAGAGGATCCATACTCATAAATCATGGATTGTGTCCTTATCAAAGATCGAGCATATATGCGAAACTAAAACATGATGAGAAGAAGTTAATAGATGACGCGATAGACCAAATCAAATGTTTTACATTATTTATAAAAGGAGAAATTATACCCATGTAAAAACTGAGCCCCACATTGGAATTCCACGCATCAATTAAGAACAAAATATTTATATATGCTTCCTCAATCATATATTTGTGGGTATCTGGGTTCACTATGAGAATCCACTCCTCTAACATTGTTCAACTAAACATGGGGGTGATTTTCCTCTCATATTTTTATGCTATATATGAAATATACCTATAAAATAAACATTATTTATAACTTGGAATATTCATAAATGATATATCCCACATGGTTGAGAACATATCCCACATGTGTGGATGAGCTAACCTATATTTCTATGAGATGGAATTTTTTTTACTAAACTCATTCAATTAGATTTTATAAATTATTCACACAATTCCAATTTAATCTCAAATATCATTATAGATTTGTTAGTGTAATTTCATCAAACAAATTTATAAAGTATATTTCACCATTATAAATCGATAACCATTAATTATAAAATATAAATTTATATATAACATAGTTATAGATCAATCATCTATTGGACTTACATGAATGCTTCATGAAGCATGAAATCCAATGCCTTTACTTCCACATATATTTAAATATTTCACAATTAAAAAAACTAACAAATTCTAACATCAATAATACATTTATAAGCTTGATAATTTATGATTTAATACAATATTTAATGTTTAAAAAACTTATTATAATGCTTCATATATTATAGGTGTTTTTATTTATGTGTTTTTTTGATTGTTGGGTTGAAAATTTAAATTTTTGAAAGGTAAGGGGAATACACATGGTTAGGCACATAGAAAGGTTAACTATATAAACCAACCATTCATTGGAAAACGAATTCCCAAATTGTATTATTTGTTAATTTTATCCTTTGGAAAACAAAAGAACATACCATGCTACCCCAATGGCACGACTAAAAATTTGGACATGGTTACGCACACAACATTACTAACTATTCTTGTCCAGGAATATGTTGTGGAGTTTTCATTTAAAATAATACTTTCCCTAAAAATTGTCATATATAATAATATTTTATAATTTTAAGAACCATATTATTCATCAAGGATAATTTAGGGGGTTCTATAATGATAAATAATGGGGTTTTAAAGATCAATTTAATAGAGTATAATTATAAGATTGGTTTTAATGAGTTATTCATCCCTTGAATGTATCCTTGTCTATAAAAAAATATCTTTATTTTTCATTAAACTAAATGTGGTGATATAATATTTAAGAATCTTTGGATTTTTTATGTGTAATTTTTAATTTTATTGGTAATTTAGATGGGTTTATTTCATTATGTAATTAAGGAACACTAATTTTCTTGGATATTCTACATACAATGCAAATTCAAAGGCAGATCTAATACCTTTTATAAGATTGAATAATATCTAAATATTATTTATTTGTTTTGTAATATATATATATAAAATTACTTGTTTTAGGTGAGATAAAGAATTTATTTGATAATGGTAATTTCAAAAAAAATATAATTTTTCTTGAAAATTTGGGATTTACATACATTTATGATTTAAAATAGATTTTTTAAAATTAAAAATAGCATTTCTAATAGATATTCATATGAATTTTTAATTAGATATTTGGAAATTTTGTTTTACTTTTAATTTGATGTGTAAATTTGTTTTTTTGATTACTTTGATTATCACATAAGGGGTGTGTGTGTATGAAATGAATTTGTTAAGACTATATTATTAAAACTACTATGTTTTATCTATAGGGATACAATGGGATACAGAGAATGTGTTATAGTGATAAGTAGTTAGGATAACTGGGGTTGAAAGTTAATAATAATTATGGTGTGATTTGTTTATATATTATTGGGGATTCATACCTTGAAAAATCCATTAACATTGGAATCATGGAAAATAAGGATTTTCTATTAGATTTTGGAAAACATGGATGTTATTTTTATAAGATTGACATCCAGGATGATTATCATCAATTAAGGGTGAGAGATAAATATATTCTAAATATGAATTTCTGTTATCGATATGTCTCTTATGAGTCCTTGTTCATATATTTTGGAGCTACTAATGCAACTATAGTTTTTATGGAATTAATGGATAGTTTTTTCATAAATATATAGATATTTGTGCGGTGTTATTTGTATTTGAAATCATCATTCATTAAATTTTTGAATAATATCATGGGAAGAACCTATAGATCATTTTATATATTTTATGTGAGCATAGAATTTATAAAAATATTTTAAAATATTATTAATTTTTTGATTCAAAAGGTTATGTTCCTTGGTTATTTTTTTATAAAACTGAAATTTATTTTTATTTTGTGAAGGTAAAGGTGGAGATATCTTGGAAAATACTAATGAAATTGTTTGAGATTCATATTATATTGGGGTTGGATAGATATTTTCAATGATTTAATAAGAACCTATTAGAAATGTATTGTCCTATGATGTCAAATATTATAAAAGATTAAATATTGAGTAGAAGGAAGAATTTTATGAGGAATTCAGTATGTTTAAGAGAATACTAAAATTATCCATAATTTTAATTCCTCATTTTTATAGAGTTGTCTATGAAGTGAATTTTAGGCACAAAGATTAGTCTTGAGATGTTTATTGATATATTGGAGTAAAATTATGACATATGGATCTTGATAGATGATCCCTCGTGTGATGAGCTATCATATACATGATTTAGAATGAACCACTGATGTTTATGATTTAAAGAGTATAAATAAGTTTTTATTAACTCATTATTGGTATATGAAAATTACATTAGATTGAGGTATATTATTTTATAAAGTG
Source organism: Viscum album (assembly GCA_963277665.1). NCBI lineage: Eukaryota > Viridiplantae > Streptophyta > Magnoliopsida > Santalales > Viscaceae > Viscum > Viscum album. The sequence continues at coordinate 1,290,071,893 of OY728132.1, read as the reverse complement.
AACAGATTCTAAGAGAATATAGTTCGGTGGAATATCTCCAAACAATTGATTTTAAACACATGTATATACTAGGAAAAGGAAATCCAGTTGCGAATACCTTGAGTTGAAAAATACTAAGTCAGGATTTAACAACTCATGTAATGTTAGAATATAAAAATTTACTGTTATATATATATATATATTAATTATATATTATATATTAATACTCATTATAATGATTTTATTTTATTTAGTAAAAAAGAATTATGTATAACAAAAATGGGGTTTCATGAAATATATGGATTTATTTATAATATTGAATTTTCAATGAATAATGAAAAATATAGATTTTTTATAACTATGTTATACTTTAAAGTATTTATAAATTAAAATTCTATTTTTATTAGTTTTATAATTACATTTGTTCCATTTTATTTTAAATGATCCATTAATGGAATGTAAAATTAATTTTATACATGAATTTAGTATAAAAACATTGTATATTTAATGTGTAGATTTTTATGAATTTTTTTTTGTAATTTTTTTTGTAATTTTAAAATATATTATAAAAATAAATTGAATTGAATTTTTAGAAATAGATTACTTATTTAAAATAATTGTTTCTAAATTTTTAAATAGGTGCATTTTATTTTTGATCAATTTGAATAGTAACCATAGTAATTTTGTTACCATAGTGTAGGGTAAATAAGATAATTATTGTATAAAATAATATAATGAAAATTATAGAATGACCTAAAAACATTATTAATTTTTATTTTATAAGTAAATTTATCCATAATCATCAAAAAGTATATTACATTTAATTTTCTACCATTTAGTGGTTAATATAACTGTTATAATATTTTATTTAAAGAAAAGTAAATAATGTCCCATTCTTATTTTAAGTAACTATAATTTATTTGACATTGGGATAACCAAATTATATCTTCAGTTATAAATATTATCATGAAATATAAAATACTTAATTTCTTATTGTTAATTTACATTTAAATTTTAGTTAATAAATAATTACCTTAAATTTTAACATAACACTAATGTAGTAATTATTCATGTGATGGAATAATAAATAAATGATATTATAAATATCGAAATTAATATAATTTCATATAATTAATGCTATCAATAAATTTTATATATTCAAATGTCATTTTATGGATGTATATAAATATTTATTTTGAATTTTATTAGTTTTCTTGATGTTAATGATGTTCAAAGTAATGAATAGTTCTACAAATTGACATTAATGTTTGTTAATAATGAATAATATTTAATGAATTGAAATAAAATCAGTAAAATTACTATATTTTGATAATTTTTCATTATATGGTTTATAATATCCAATATTGTTCATTTACAAGTCATATTGTCATTTATTGTAAATATATTGACACTTATATGGTAAAAAACATTATTGTCATGATATGTTTTAAAGGGGTTAACATGGGGTTAAAACGAAACAAAATGTGTAAATAAATAGTTATAAATTTTATATTTTTTATTTTATGAGAATATTTATACCCATTATCTCCATAAATTATAAATAAATCCATTTTGAGAAAATTTTAATTCAAAACCAATTTAAATTTATTTAAAATTTCATGAAATTTTTAGTGTGCCTCCCTAGTCTTATAGAAGAAAACATATTATTTTTATTTAATGAAATTTTAAAAACATTTTTTTTTGGAAAATTATTATGAAAATATTTTATATAAATCTCTACTTAGAGTCTTTTTATTTTTCATAAAACCATCTTAGGAATGATTTTGTTGTGAACCTTAAGTGATTGCCCAAAGTAGTGGTGTCGTTCTTAACCAAGTGTTTCTATTTTATTTATTCATACACCTCTATTGAATCGTATGTAATTATTATGCAATAAACACACTATTAAATTTCATATAATTAGGTTTTTAAGTTAATTTTATAATCTATATCGATCTCTTATTCCATATAATGGGAATGAAAACCATCTTTCAATTGCATAGAGGACTACAACCTCATGAACTGATGTAACTCATTTTCCAAAATCACCTATCAAGTATAGTTATAGTGATTTAATGAAGGTATATAAATGATATTAATTAAATAATTATCATTATAAAAATATCATATATTACTTAATTTTATACACTTCTATTCACTAAAAAATGATAACATCGTTCATGTGTACATGTCAACTACCACTTCCAAGAAATGATGTAATTCATTTATGGTCAGAAAATCACATGGACGATATATATAACGATGTTATAAATAATATATCATATTTTTTTATTATTATTTTTCAATAAAGATAAAATTACACATACCTTTTTTTTAATGATCATTGAATGGAAACGTTACATATGTGTATGTATAACCTACCATCTCCATTATTATAACATGGTTCATTTTTCAGAATAATTTTTAATGGTTGTATTTAAATGTATAATTTATGTATACAAATGATAATTATTTTATTTTTATTATTCTACATATGAGGGAATAATTAACTCTTTGATTATTTCCATTCTACGAAATCCATTTTTAACTTGTTAACAGATTATCATAAAAAATCCAACATAAACTTAAATGATTAATTAGTTTCATGTAACATGGTAATAAATGAGTTAATTGAAATAATAATTAGGAAAATGGTATTCATGAAAGTAAATAACTAACAACATTTCATTTTTATGATGATAAATGACATATGTGATGAGTTAGACTCGAGGTGAGGAATGATTTAACAAAATTAATAATTTTAAATGATATAATGATTTGTTTCAAAATCATTCTTTTTCATCTCCATGTTTTTAAAAATTAGTTTTTAATATATTTTTATGGGAAAAAATTACTATTCAGGTAATTTTATTCTGATTTATTTTAATGGTTTTTGAATGGTTTATTTTTGCTGAATTTTATAATTTACGTACAAATGAAAGAATTAATGTTATAGTTTAACCCATATGATGACAATAAATTCTCCTGACATTGTAATCTTTATTTGGAGTCTATATTCCATTAAAATATTTCATGTTTTATTAAAAGAAAAATCATATATCCCTTTTTCAAGATATTTTTAATTGAAAAATATTTTATTAATTAAAAGGATGTTTTGATATCTGAAAGTGTTTTTTAAAGGAGTTTAAAAGATTTTTTAAGGGTTTTATTCTTGATATGGAACTAAGACACAATTTACGAAGAGTTGGGCCCTATTATAAATCATGGGTGAGACCAATACAGCTTATAAAAAGGTTTGATCCCAATTATAGTTCAAAAGTGGGCTCGATATAGATTACACCATGGGTACACCCAGATATGATTCCAGTACATTGGGTAATGATTATGTTTTATATAGATTTCTGTTGTAATTTTGTTATATGGTAATTCCAATTATAAGGGATTGGTGATGATTTCAAGATGATGATATCCAAATGTAACTATATGAACCTTCTATGATTTCTTATTATTTTTCATGAAAATAATTTAATTTCAAGAGGAAAGATAAATATGTTTTAAAAAGAATAATGATTCTTTTTTCGGGTAAAAATATATGTTTTATGAAAATATTTTTCATTGATTTTCATGTTTTTCACTAGACTAATGGTTTATTTCCCTCTTTTTATGCCCCTTAGTGAGTTTTTTGTGATAATCACCTATTTTAATATATTTTTTAGGTTTTATGTATGGTTAATAGAAAATAATAATTGAAGTTCATAACCATGAATATTTTTTATAAAAATAAAACTTGTTTCATTTTGAAAGTTCTATATTATGGGGAAAATTGGTAATAATTTGGAGTGTCTTGTTTTTAATAGATGTTTTTCTATTTATTATTAATTAATTAAATATCTAAAACTATAGGAATTTTTTTTTTGAAATATATGAATGTGAATTGCAGTTTAAAGTAAAAATAATTTGAAAAGTTTAAGGGTGAGTCCTTACAATTTGTATCAGATAATGGTTTAGAAAAGTTTTGGGGTTTTAATAATAATAACATAATAACCTTAACATATTTTAAAAAATGGTTATGTTGAAATGTTATATCATTATAATATTAACACGTTTCTTCATAAAACCCATGTTTTTTAGAATAGTTTTCCATAGAAGAAACCTAGAGGCAGAGGTAGGAAGGAAACATGGGGGTTATATAATTTTTAATAAATAACATGGAGTGGTTGAAATTGGAACATGATAGTTTATTTGTTGTGAAGGATCATTTGAAACAAAATATAAATAGAGTTTTATTTATATTGGAGATGATATAGATTTAATAAAAAAGTACATGTTGATAGTGGAACATTTTATGAGGCAACACAATCCAGAATTTTGGGGATCCTATGACCTAGTAGTAGTTGTGGTGTGGATTGAAGCCTTAGAAAATATATTCAATGTTAAGGGATTTTCAAATCAGAAAAAATTAATGTCTTGTTATTTACCATTTTGAAGCTGGAGTTGGAAAATATTGATCAATATTTTAGAATATTATTGAAATATAGGGATATTATAGATGGGAATGGGATGAATTTAACAATCTTTTACTTGAAAAATATTTTATAATGATGTTTGTATTTGGATTCAAAAAAAATTATTGGAATTGAATGAAAATGAAAAATATTCAGTGGCCGTATATGAAAAAATATTCACTCGATTAGAAAGGTATGTAGAAATGTTTATCCCTGATATTGATAGTAATATTTATTTTTTTATTGATGAATAATGTTAATATATCATTGGGAATCGAGTTCTTGTGAATTCAAAAGGTATGGGAACTTGTACTTTGTTCCAAGAAGTTAGAAATAGAGTTTTCTTATGATTATGTGTATTTTAAAAAATAGAAAAAATTAGGTCTAGGTGGATGGATAATGGGAATAATTGATTGATGAAATAATATGGTAAGAAAATTACGTTTTTATTTTGTTAGAGTTTTGGTAAAAGTATAATGGGAAATTCCATGGGATGTATGATAAGTGATTCTAATGCATAATATTGGGCATATGAATTGTAATTTCAACAAAAAAGTCCATGTTAGTGGTAAGACCAAATTTGATAAACATGTATTAATTTTTTAAAATGTAATGAGATGAGTCATTATGAGCATGAGTGTCCTATGAAGAACACAAATGATGGTAAAAAATCAGACTATTAGAGAAAAGGTTTGGTAAAATCCATTGTAATTATATTATTATATTTTATTCAATCAACCCAAGTGTAATTAGGTAAATTTATTGTTTATTAAAATTATGATAATTTTTTTATTCTAGTTTGATGAATTTTTTAATTTTTAAGATTTTTTTTGTAAATTGGAGATTCAATATTAAGAAATGAAGTGATAAAACACGGTAAAAATAGATTGGGTTTTATTATAGAAAAAATATATTATGATAATATTCCATTCATTGTCTATGGATATACATTACATTTTAACATAGTTCTATTTTCCCTAGTAGAGTTTGAAGTTATTCTAGGTTTGGAATATCATTTTCATTACCAGCCCGATATATGTTGAACAGTTAAAAATGTTATTTTCAAAAATAATATCAGTTTGAATATAATTATGAAACCATCTCATTGATATAATATCATGAAACTATGAAAATATTAAAATATGGAAAAAAATTTATCCTTTAAATATTTTTGATAATATAGTAACTATATTGATTAGTGATATCTTAGTAGTGAATGAATATATATATGTTTTTTCTAAAAAGATATAAAGTGTAATTTTTTATTATTAAGTTGAATTTTCTATTAACTTAGTTCTTAATGTTATTCCAATTTAAAAAAAAAATATTATTTAATGTATTAAATAAAAAGTATGGAATTAAAAATTAAATTTCAAGAGTTTTTAATAAAGTTATCATTCTTCGTAGCACACCACCATTAAGGGATTCAGCTTTGTTTGTTAAACATAAATATGGTTCCATGAGTCTTTAAAGTAATTATATATATTTGTGTAACATTAATACTAACCACAATTATACTTTGACACATATCAATGATTTCTTTTTCCAGCTCTAGGGAGCTCAATATATTTCAAAGGTTAACCTAAGGTCAAGGCACTATCAACTAAAAATAAAGTAAGATGAATTTCCAAAAATAGTGTTTTGGATTAGATAATTCATTATGAGTTTTTGGGTATTCACTTTGTGTTAAAAAAATTCCCCAACTATATTTATGGACCTTTATAATAGAGTCTTCCTTTAATATTTGGATATGATTGGGGTTGTTTTTACTGATGATATTTTTATTTATTCAAAAAGATATGAGGATCACGAAAAACATCTTAGTATTGTTTGAAACCCCCAAAAAGAAAAAAAGATATATGGAAAATTTAAAAAAATTATTTTTGGTTAAATGGAATTTTCTTACATAGACCCATTGTAAATAAATATAGAATAATATTTGATTATATTAAATTTAAAGTGGTTGATTAACGTTAAAGAACTAAAAATGATACATAGATTTGTAGTTTTTTGGGATCGTAGGATATGAACGATGGTTTATTAAAACAGTAACATGGTTTTCAATCCTACTAATTAAGTTAAATCTAAAAGGAGTTAAACTCATATAGGCAAAATAATGGGATGGTTATTTTTAGTAACTAATAATAAGATAGGTAAACAATTTAGTTTCATCCATAACGTATAGAAATTGTGAATTTTTCATTTACTGTGATTTTTTCTAAAAGGTATTGGATGTGTATTGATATACAATAGTAATGTAATTTCTTATGGTTCATGGAAAATGGAACCTCAAAAGTTAAATTATCCTACCAATAATCTAAAATTATATTCTATAGTTTTTTCTTATGAAATTTAGAGGCAAAACATATATTGACCCAAGTGAGAAATATATACTAATCATTAAATTTTAAAGAATATTTTTGCTGAGAAATTGTTGAAAATGATATATAGAGGATATGGATAAAATTGATAATGTATTATGACTACACAATTCATTATCATCCTATAAAATAATACCAAGTAGTTATTTATTTTATTCAAAAAATTATTGTTTCATAACCATGTTATTTTTAAAAAATAACCCTTTATTTAATTATTTGATGAATTTTATAATAGAATATGTGGATACAAAAACATATTCTAATTTGTTTCATTTTTTGGTTCAATCATCTCTATCAGAAATAATTGATCATGATTAGAAGGAAGACCATGAGTGATAGGACAATTTACAATTTAATTTTAAGGGTATGTTTCCTATATTTAATATTAATCAAAATTGTATATTGAGATTTATAAAGAGATTTTGTGTGCCTTGTGATTCCCAATTGAAGGGATAATTGTTGAGTGATGCTCATAGTTTCATATTTTACATTTATCATGGATGTTTTACGATATATTGGGTCTTTTGAGAGTATTAATTTTGGGAAAAAATATGAATAGATATTTTCAACATTACCAGAAATATTTTAATTTTAAAATGTTTAAAGAAGAATGAAAATTATTGAATAAGATTGTTTCTATATTTTATAATTCCAAATTTGAAATTGAAAAATGAATCCATGTATTTCAAAATGTGATTGAAAAAACCATCTTTAGGTAATTATGAAATTTGTGTTATTGTTGATCAATTAAATAAATATTCACATTTCCTTCTAATCCGAGATACTCTATCATTAGATACGAATTGTTTACTATATACTAAAAATATGGTCATGTAAAATTTATTTCTATTATCTTTTGTATCTAATTGTAATCCCACATTAATGTTAAATTTTTGAAAAGTACATTAGAAATAATTGGTTACTATGTTAAATTTCAGTATAACTTTCCATCATCAATAAGGTGTTCAGTCCAAAAGAATGATTCAGAAAGTGGAAGAAATTATTTATTCTTTTTAATAGATTTAAAAGGGTTTTTGGTCTAGAATAATTCATTAGATGTGTTTTATTTTTATAATACTTTTAATTTCAGTGTACATATGACACCTTTTGAGGCATTATATAGAATGTTCTGTCAAAATCCAATATTTGAGGATGAATTATGAGAAATGATGATTATAGGAGATGAATTTGAAGAAGAAGTGGTTGAAAAGGAGAAGGTAATTTATTAAAATATGTGGAAGAAATAGAGTATGTAAGAAATTTATATAAATTAATGGAGGAATTTTTTTTCTTTTGAGGTAGGTGATCATGTTTTTCATAAAGAAACTCTAAGGAAAAGTGTTATGCATTTTAATAAAAAGTAGAGTTTAATATAATGTTTCATTATACCATATGAAATCCTATTGAAATTTTGATCATTTTCATATAGATAGGATTTATCTATTATTGTATCCCTCGCACAAAATGTATTTTATATTTATATGTTACGAAAGTATATTCCAGATAGATCTCATGTTTTGATCTCTAAAGTTGTTTGATTGGAATATAGAATTCATTATATGGAATACAATATTCAAAATCTATTATCTATACTAAACTTGGTTTCCTCCAAGCTAACGTGTAACCTCCACAGCCTTCTATGTCTCTCAAATAGGCCTCTCTGTGAAAATTTCCTCCACCACCCAGCTTCCCGCGTCCTCCCATTACCGATTCTACTCTCCAATCCATAGACAAATCAATGTTCCTACCCCATCTGCGATCCTCCTATTCCTCCATTAGTGTTTCCATGTCTCCCATTTCCTATGCCTGCTCATCGGCCGCGACTAGGTTTCCTTCAACCTCGAATCTCTCCCCCGATGCTCCAATCCGCTCATCCTTCGCGACATTCGGTTACTCCCAGGCTAAAGTACAGTATTAGGGTTTGTTATTCTTCCATTACTGGTCCGTAAGAACCTATTTCGGAGTTACAGTTCCGGAAAAATCAAGACTCCGCCGATCTCCTCCTCTTGGTATCTATCTATTCTGACATGCTGGTAATCCTTCTTCCTCCTTATCTCACCGTTAGCATAAGTCAACATCATTTTCCCTATCTTCCTCGCATTACATTTACTGGGTTTTGCAGCTCGCAAATCCATCTTCATTTGACCACGCCACCTATAGTGCTTACTCCAGAAACAAACGCCACCTATGGTTATTCATCCAGAAGCATCCTTCCCTAATGTCCAATCAGTTTATCAACGCAGACCGTAGGTATAGCTTCATACATCTCGATTCTACACTTCTACCTTACCCTTTTTTGTGTTGATATTTTTCGGTTTCATTTTATGCCAACCATTCATTCAACATTGCATTCTATCCCCACAATCTAAACTACTTTTACAACATTAACGATGCCTCTTAGGATATTATTGAAAGTTATTTCAGTACCATATATTCATGGTTATTCATATTTGGTTTATTATTTGATGAGTACACGAAATTATGTTCTTGAATTTCACATTTTTCATGGATTTGGATTCAATCAATGTGTTATTCTTCACTTCAATCATTTTAGGCACTAGGTTCGTGATTTTGAGATGCTAATTTCATTATGGTATATTATCCTCATTCCATTATAGCAGTGTTTAATATATCTAATTGTTCATTGCTCAAAATTTTTTCTGTTACGTCATCAAGAAATTACCTTATAGTTGTTTGAGAGATCTATTTGTTCATTAATGTTTTATATATCTATTCAGATTCTACATTTCTGTTCATATCAAATTCGATGACAATACCTTGTGAGATTGAATGTGGTATACAATAATTCGAATTTACCGGTTTTTGTAGCTCACAAATCCATCTTCAGTCGACCCCGCTACCTTCGGTTCTTCCTACAGAACATCATTCCCTGATGTCCGATCAGTTTATCCACGCAAACTGTAGGTATAGCTTCATAAATCTCAAATACGCACTCCTACCTTTCCCTTTGTTGTGTTGAGATTTTTTTGTTGCATTCACTGCCAACTATTCATTCAATATTGCATTCTATCCCCAAAATCATAACTATTTTTACAACATTAACGATTCCTCTTACGATTTTATTGAAAGTAATTTCAGTAGAACATATTCATGGTTATTCATAGTAGGTTAATTCATTGATTAGTACATGAATTTATGTTATTGAATTTTACATTTTCCTGGATATAGATTCAATCAATGTGTTATTCTTCACTTCAGTCATTTTATGCATCAGGTTCGTGATTCAGAGCTGCTGATTTCATTATAGTATATTATCCTCATTCCATTATAGCAGTGTTTAATCTATCTAGTTGTGCATTGATCAAAATTTATGTTGTTACGTCATTATGAAATTTTCTTAAAGTTGTTTTAGGGATCTATTTGTTCAGCAATGCCTTTTCTATCTATTCAGGTTCTACTTCTTTGTTCATCTCTAATTCGATAACAATTCCTCGTGAGATTGGATGTGGTATGCAATAACTCAATTTTACTGTGAGATTTTAGTATTTATCATTATGAAAAATCATTGATGTTTTTCCTGAGTGTTTTTTGTGCCAGGCAAGGAAAATAGTTCAGAATATTCATAAACAGTATCCTTAATGATAAATCCCTGCATCAGATGTCTCAATATTGAAAATACTAGAACATCATATGCTTGTAGTAAAATGATGGTCGATGCTATTGGTATGCCATTAAATTCATATTTAGACTATTTTATTATACAAATTTTTTATGTATGCTATTCAATTATTCATCTCATCTCATTAATGGGGATTAGGTATTTCCCTCATCATCACTGCATACTCACTACTTCATAGAAAATTTGCACTATTGATTTAAATAAAATCCGATTAACTTCATAATTAAGGGTCGCAAATATAACTATCATTGTGTTTCATTTTTTTTGATATTTCATGCATTACCTGTACTAAAATACTTTTTTGGATTTTAACTGCATTTTTTTTCCTTGAACAATCTATAATTAAAATACTTAGAGAACCTCCACATGCCATGACATCCCACTTTAGCATCCAAATGATCTTCTCCAGGATATAGGCAGATTTACCAAGGTTATTTTAGTTAAAACTATTTGAAGCCTATACAAGTAAAAAATTTTGTACGCATGGTGCATAAAAAACAAACACCAACTACAATTTACCCATTTATTTTTATTTTTATATACATTAAACATAGAAGTCTTCTGGTCCTTCTAATTTCATAGAGATGTATCACATTTTTTAACATCTATATATCTATTCACTACTTTCAAACTAGCCACCCATATTAGTTAGATTTATAGATTACTAAAAAAATACAGATAATGTTGTATCCTATATCAGTACTTAGCACTTGAACATGAATAAGTTGATTCTTATGATGTCATTTTGAATCAACCTATTTCCCGTTGATCATTCATTTGTGTGTACATGCAGTCAACGCTTCAAAAAAAATTTGAATAAGGATTATAAATACAGGCTCATTAAGATCATAATTACGAGTGGTTGATATAACTATCATTGTGCTTCATTTTTTAGTTGTTCCATGATTTCCATGCACTAGAATACATTTTTTTAACTACATTATTTTCCTTGAACAACCTTCAATTCAAACATCTTAGAGCATCTCTATATTCCATGACATCAAACTTTAGCATCCACTGGAAATTTTCTAGCATATAGACAGATTTACAAATGCTATTTTAGTTAATACTATTTATAGTTTATACAAGTAATACTTTTGTGAAATCATGGTGCTACATTAGCATCATGTTCTCTTAACAAGCACGCCACATGCAAAAAAACAGTCATTTGAGATAAGATTTATGAAAATTAATCATACCTGTATGAAATACTGTTTTTATATATATTAAAATTATTTGAACTTCCAACAGTCATGACCTTTTTCATTGAACACAAATTCCATTTATTTATTCTTAAAAATTAGTGGGTGTTTTTCAATCGGTTCCCACATTGAAAATCATTTGAAATTTTGGGGATTGGTATAGATATTTTTTTCTTCACTATTTAATATTAGATCACATTACTAATTTATTTTATTATTATTTTTTTGGAGAAAAGGAGGTTCTACCATATGAATTTTATGGAATATTTTATGCACCTATGGTTGGTTCATGCAAGTCATGTATGAAAAAAGTTAAAAATTGTAATGCAGAACTGCTATATAAACAATAATGACTCCCAAAAAAGCACAAAAAAGGGTTTCCATCATATATAACTATAAATAATATTATCCTCCGATATCGATGAATTTGGTTAAAAATGTCAACAGTTCTAGCCTACTAAAATCTTACTTCCTCACTTCAAGATTTAGGGTGTAGCTGTAAGTAACATATTGCAGCAGATCAATTTTATTAGTTCCTTTTGAAAATCAAGTACTGCACTTTTTTGTGTTCTTGATGTATTCTTGTAATCCAACACAGAAACATAGTCATATTCAATTATCCAATGTAAAATTTCAAGGGAGTTATTATGATTCTAAAAATCATCGACATAATTATAAAACTGGAGCATTTACACTATGCTTTAGATTATGATCCTACTATTATTAGATTGTTTCGAGTGTAATTTATGGTGAGATATTGTATTCATCTCCATTTTTATATGATTTCTTTGATGGATATGAATTACACTCTGACATTCTAAGGGGAATGGGTGCTGATTCTAACTTATCATTGTGGACATTGGTGAAGATGATGCATAGATTTCCCGACTTTCATAGTGGATGACTTGGAAGGTTGAGCACATGTCATTGGAGGCTATTTAGGTGTGACAATGATTCATGGTGAGTGTTGATAATTTATCAGACTTTAGATAAAATAAATAAATATTTATTTATGGTTCGTGACATCAAATAGGTGCTCACGTGGAAATAATAATTTGGATGAGTCGTGAAGGGGCATGGATTAGGTTTAGTGATGAATAGAGGGGGTGGAAAAATCATTTTAGAGGTACACTAGACCTTTTCTATAGATCCATACATGAGTTTATTTATGATATCCATATGAATGTTTGTTTCATACACAAGTGGTTGAAAGAAAAAATTTTAGATAGATCGAGGATGCAATTCATCTATCCCATTTTCTTTAAACTAAAATTGAGTTTTTTGATTTTATAGATCAAAACAGGAGGGATTAAACCTATCAAATTGAGTTTTTTGATTTTATAGATCAAAACAAGAGGTATTAAACCTATCAAATTCAAGGGTTGGTGATACAAACTAGGTTGTAGCATTCTAATAGGTAAGGTAAATGTTTAATATTTTCCATTTATGTATATTGAAACTTATTTATAAAACCCTACAATATACATCTTATAGTTGCACTGTTATGTTGCGTTCTTTATTCATTATTAGAATCCAACTTAGAAACACAGTCATATTCAATTATTCAACGTCGAATTTCAAGGTTATGTTTACGCTTTTGAAAAGTGTCGATAAAATTATAAAACTGCAGTTGTTGCACTATGCTTTGAAGTATGATCCTACTGTTACTAGTTTGTTTCAATGGTAATTTATGGTGATATGTTCTATTCATCTATAATTGTATATCATTTCGTTGATGAATGTTAATTTAAGTGTGACTTTCTTAGGGGAATTGGTGCTGATTCCAAGTTATCATAGTGGAATTTGGTGAAGACGATGGGTAGTTTTCCCGACATTCATAGAGGATGTCTTGGAAGGTTGAGCACATGTCATTGGAGGTTATTTTCATGCGACAATGATTCCTGGTGGGTTTTTATAATTTATGAGACTTTAGATAAAATAAATAATTATTTATTTATGGCATATGATATCAAATAGGTGCTCACATGGCAATAAAAACTTGATGAGGAATGAAGGGGCCTGGATGAGGTTCAGTGAAGCATATTGGGGATGGAAACATCATTTCTGAGGTAAATTATACCTTTACTATAGATTCATACAAGATTTTATTCATGAGTTCCTTATGAATGCATGTTTCATACACAAGTGGCTGGAAGCAGAAATATTAGATACATTGAGTATTCAATTCATCCGTCCCATTTTATTTAAACCAATATTAACTATTATGATTTAATAGATCAATCCATCTGGGATTCAACCTATCAAATTACAGGGCTGTTTCTTCAACCTATGATGTAGCATTCAAATAGGTACGGTGAATTTTTACTATTTTATATTTAAGCATATCAAAACTTATTTGTAAAACCCTACAATATACATCTTACAGTTTCATTATTATGTTGTCTTCCTGATGTATTCTGTGAATCCAAATTACAAATTCACTAATATGAAATTATCCACTGTGAAATTTGAAGGGACTGTTTATGCTTATGAAAATCATCAATAAAATTAAAAAATCGGAGCTGTCACGGTATGCTTTTGAGTTTAATATGACTGTTTTTAGTTTGTTTCGATGGAAATTTATGGTGAAATCTTCTTTAATTTCCATTTGTATATCATTTCGTTGATGGTTGTTAATTTCAGTGTGACTTCCAGGGAATGGGTGATGATTTGAACTTATCATAGTTTAATTTGGTGAAGATGATTGGTAGTTTTTCCGGCTTTCATAGAGGTTGTCTTTGAACATTGAAAACATGTCTTTGAAGTTTATTTTGGTCCTCCATTGGATCCTTGTGAGTTTTAATAATTTATAAGAATTTAGATTAAATAAATAATTATTCATTTATGGTGTATGACAATAAATAATTATTTCTTTATGAGACTTCCTGCAATGAGTTTTTGAAGCACTCATACCTAATTTTTGCGCGTCAATGATTTCCGGTGAGTTTTGATCATTTATGAGACTTTAGATAAAATAAATAATTATTTATTTATGGTGTATGACAAGAAATAATTATTTATTTATGAGACATCCTCCAATTATATTTTAAAGCAATCAAATAAGGGTATGTTATCAAGGTAATGTTTCATGTCTAAACTCAATCGATGGTTAATTTATTAGATATCCATGATGAATGGTTCATGATATATTAGTTTAATGTCAATTCTTAATTTAATATTTCAAAGACATGTAAAACATAATTTTGTTTAAGGTAATATCACTAAATGTTTAATAATTCCAGTGTACTTTTTTATTCCTGCCATTATTTTTCAATTTTCATTTTGATAAAATAAAGTTTACTACATTTTCATCTATTTTAGATCATTACTACACATCTCAAGTTTGGTATGATTGAAATTTTATTCTACAGTCACAATGAATTGAATGAATCTTTTATATAGAGGTGATTCAAGTTAATGAAATAGGTTCCCATGAAAAAAATGAACTGCTTATTGTTGTCTTTCCTTTTTTTACATCAAACTATCAACATTTCCTCAGAATGAGTTCCTTACAGATTAATTTTCTATATGTACTCATAGTTCTATTTTAATATACTGTTTATATTTGGATTTATTTTAGTATACCTGTTTCCCAATTACTGAAAGCTATGAAACAGTTAATGGAATAAAGTTTCTTCTCATAAAAATTGATCAACAAATAAAGGCTCAAATAGGTTTTTCTAACAGGGTTTGATAACAAGTTTTGATTAAATAAAGTGTTTTTAATTGACTTTCCTTGGGAGTAATATCTTGGATTGATTTTTTCATGCACATCTCCTTTGTTAGTTTCATTACTGTTTTGACAGAATTGGTGTTATCTATGGGAGGTAACTCACAATGCTTGATACTATGTATGGTTAGATAAATAAAATGCACCATGCAGGTATGATTAGTTGTGATCGGTAAATACTACCATGATTCCAGCATCCAAAGGTTCCCTCTTGGTTCTTTGATTAGAATATTTCAGCAAAATTAGTATGTTCTGAGGGAGATGTGATACACTAAGAAACTAAAAATGAACTATACAAATGAATGGTGAATATTTCTAGGTTTTTTTGATTGTGAAATTAAGGGATTCATTGGAGTAAGAGATTCCTAGAAATGATTCATACTAGCTAGTTATTGTTTAAATATGAAATAGATTTAGGTTGTCGGTTCTGACAGAAACTATTATGGATTTTCTACCCACTACTATCAATTATGAATCATATATTCGATTATTACTAATCCTTATTACTGATTTTCATTGAATCAGGATGTCTGGATTATTGTTTTTTAGTAACAGTGCATGCCAATCAGTTCAAGACACATAATACCTTCTAAATTTTGGTAAAAATAGATTTTTTCATGTTTATTAATTTATTCTTTATTCATTATTTGTAGATTCCACACAGATGAATATGATTTTCCGGGAAAAAATGGATCATTGAACCATTGTATGAAAACGGGTAAAAAAAGGTGTAGTCCTGAATTTTATAAATCTGAAGAGAAAGAAAATGGGAGAATGAGATAATATATTTATTGGTCTAGTATCTACTATACCTGCTTTTCATCATTACGATGAAGATATTACATTGGATTTTTAGGATTTCTGTTATGTTGTTACTGATAAATCAGTAAAGTTATGTCGGTGCTTCCTTTAATGTTTTTTTGGAGTTAGACGTATGTCAGTTATTAAAGGTTTCTTATAAAATTCATGACACATTTTACTTACTATTCTTAAATTTTTCTTAATTTTTTTAATTAAATTTAGTTTTGATCAATTTTGAATCAATTTGATGATTAAGAAACTCCGAAATCATTTTAATCAGGTTTGTTTGAAAATTAATTTCATACTCAGTTGTGCTGGGTTGGTCGTTTTTGTAAATTGTCTATATTTTAATCTTTCTTTTTTATGATCTATGTTGAACTCATGCACGAAATGAATTTGCAATCAATCAACATCCAAAACTGCTGGACTATTGCACAAACGATGCATGTCACTTCTCTGAACCATTGACTACGAGGTTCACATCAATAGAGCCAAATAAAAACAGTACCTATTGTTACAGTTTTCACACATGATTTTGAAAATAAATACATCTCTGTAGACATGTTCTTTTGTTTTTTCAGTTACAAAAACAATATGTATTATGTTCCAATCAGAATTTTAGTTATCAAGTTTCAATGTTAATTTTTACTATTTCTAATTACAAATGTGTCACATAAGTTTTATGATTTCTCTACGGTGAAAATAATGTTTCATTCCATTAATATATAATTTACAACGCATCATAATTTTTTATCTTTAAATCATGTTTTATACTTTTCATCCCTTTTCATATATCTGTTCAGACAATCTGTTTTTTCTCCTCCCAACTATTTTATGTTTCACTTTTTCAGTGTTTAAATTGCTTTGTCTTCCATATGTTTTAAGTTTTTTGGTTTCTATGTCCCACTCAATTTTTTTAAGATGTAGAACCATATGATTTCAAAGAAAAATTAATATTCTCGTGCTTGTGCATGGGCAGAGTACTAGTTTTGACTATGGAAAGGAATTTTATTGTAAAAGGTAATTTAAAAGGTTATGTTTTTTTAAAAAACTATATGGTTGTAGAAGAAACATGGGAGTCAAAAAATTCTAGGTGGGAATTTTAGATCCACTTATTTTAATATGTCAATAAAAAATTGAGGATATAATTTAGAAAAGGAGAAATACTTTAACAGCCTTGGTAATATATTAATAAATTTTTTTAGAGAGAATAAATATTAATTAGTTATATATTATAGGGTTATATTCATTATAAAAATACTAATTAATTTTTCAAGAAAAAGGGAAAATATTTTTTCTATCCGAAATAGGTCTTCTTCCATTATATGGTTTTATTTTATTTAAAGAAGTATAAAATTTTATTTTAAAATATGAAATTAATTTTTTGAAATCATAATTTCCAAATTATCTTAGGATTACTTTTTTCTGAAAATATTTATTTTTCAACGAATAGTTAAAGCACAAATTTTTATTAAAAAATTTATTTCCTATTAAAGTGTATATAATGTAATACTATATTTTGGATTTGTTTTAAAATTGAAATTTTTTAAATTTTATTTATAGTGATCCTATTATTCCATTTTATATAAATTTTATACATTAATTTATTATAAAAATATTTTATATCTAAAAGTTTTTTTTCAAAAACAATTTTTAATCACTATTTCAAGCATAATTTTAAATTAAATTATTCAACATTTATGATTTGAATATTAAATAATTATTCAATATTTATAATCACTTCATTATTATTTTTTAAATATTTATCTTTTAATTTTTTTTCAATAGGAATAACAAACCTAGTAATTTTGTAACCATTATGAAAGGGGAATAAGGTAATTAATGTTAAAAATAATATGATAAGGACTATATAATTAAACTAAACATTTTTGAAATTTAATTTTATGACTCCATTATTTCCATAATCATCCATGTTCAATTTTATGTCCTTTTTATATGGATGTGATTATAACCTTTATAACATTTTATTTAATGAAAAGTAAAAAACCGTCACATGCTTGTTTTTAAAAAATATTTTTAACATTTGAATAACTATAAAATATTCTATGTTAATATGTTTTTAAATAAAAAACTATCTTTACTCATCATGTTAATTTTTTTTTAAATTTTTAGTGAATAAATAATTTTCATAAATTATTACATATCATTAACAAAGTTATTATTAAATTAATGAATAAAATCCAAAAATGATATTAAAAATATTAAATGTAATATAATTTTATATTTTTAATGTGATAAAATATTAATCTATATTTAAGTGAAATTTTAAGAATGTGATAGAATATTTTTTGGAAATGTATTTATTTTCTTGATGTTATTAAAGACAATGTAATGAATAGATCAGAAAATTGATATTAATGAAATTTTAAAATAAATAAAATTTTATAAAATTATTTAAATTTCTTAAAAATATTATATTTTCCAAGGTGATAAATATATGGTTTAAAATCTCAAACATTGTCCATTAATAGGATGTTTTTCTATTTATAATAACTATCCTAACCCTCAAAGAGTAAAAAATCATTGTTGTCATTGTAAGTTTCAAAAGAGGATAAAGATGGCTTAGAAACCAAAGATAAGGGTAAAATAATAGTAAAAATATATAATATTTTTACTGTATATGATTATTTTGAATCATCCCCATATTATATTTTAAATAAATTAATTTTTATCAGTTTTTAATTGAAAATTAATTTTTATTAATTTTTATTTTTAAGAAACTCTAAAAGTGCCCCTCTCATCTCTTATAAAAGGGGACCAATTCTCATTTCGTTAGACATAAAAAATATATTTATTTGTTTAAGAGATACCCAAATAATTTTCTTTTCATCTGTTATTACATCCAATAGTCTCTTTTTTATCATTAACCCATCCTAGAAAATATTTTGATGTAAATATTTAGAGAATTTCCAAAGAAGAGGTGTCGTTCTTAACTAATATTTTTAATGTTTTATTTATTCTTCCACCTAATTAATTTCATACATAACCATTAAAAATATAATAACACCAGTATATTCCGAATACCAAGTTTTTTTAAGGAAATGACATATACTCATATCATATTCTATCAAATGGGAAATAAAACAATCGTTCAGATGTATGGCAAACCACCACCTCGAAAATTGATGTAATTCATTTTTCATTTCCATATATAAATGATTGTTATTAATATATAAGTAATTTTTATATCTGAAATTAATTACATATTTATGATTATTATTATTTTGAATACCATTTACTTTTATACCTATCCATTCCATGAAAATCAATAACGTTGTTCATGCGTACATGTGAACTACCACCTCCATGAAGTGATGCGATTCATTTTTCAATACCACGTAATAAAGATAATATATATATGAATTTTTATATAAATACGATGTCATTTATGATATTATTTTTATTTTGGTAATATAATATAATATTTACCTTATTTTCATAACAATCTTTGAAAAATAGAAATGTAACAAATGTGCATGTACGATCTACAGTCTCAATGATTTCAATGTGGTTCAATTTTTATAACTGTATTTAAATTTGGTTTTAGATGTATCATTTAACTATAAAAAATATAATTATTTTAGGATTATTATTCAAGAAATGATAAAGAACACACGTGATGCGTGAGACTCAAGTTCAATGACACATTAACTAAAAACCTCATTTTAAATGTGACAATGATTTGTTTATAAAATATTTATTTTCAATGAAAATATTTTAAGAAAATATTTTCTAATTATATTTATATAGACATAAAATATCTATAAATTGAATTTTATTCTAATTTTCTTTGAATTTTTTAAAAATGAATGTTTTTACAAAATGATTGACTGTCTTTATTTGAGGAAAATAAAATGTTCTATTTTAACCTATATAGGGACAATGAATTTTTAATCCTTCCATAACCCTTATTTGAATAATATATTTATTTAAAATATTTCATTTTTATATTTAATAAAAAACTCTATTTCTCTCTTTCTAGTTATTTTTTAACTGAAAATGGGTTTTTAAAAGAAAAGGGTATTTTGATTTCATAATGTGTTTTCTTCCTGAGCCTAAAAGTGTTTTTAAATGGTTTTATTAATGATGTGGTACTTTAAAATTTTTTATGAAGTTTTAAGCCCCATTATAGCTAATTGATGATCATGATAAAAATTATATGAAGGTTTTATCCCCATTATTGCTCATGGGTATTCTTTATATAGATTAAATTATGGGTGCACCCAGATAGTGTTGTAATTCATTGGGTGATGATTATGTTTTTTTGGAGATTTAATTGGAATTTGAATGTAAATTTATTATAATTTTATGGTTTTTAAGGGTTTTCATGTGATGATAATCTAAGGAACCTACATGAATGTTATTTTCTTGGTAAAAAGTACTGAAATAAATTTTTTTTATTTCAAAATCATAGATAATTATTTTTTTAATGGGAAAAAAATCCATTTTTAATAAAAATTTATGACTTTGAAAAAAGGGTTTTCATGTTTTTCCCTAAAACAAAAAAAATTATTTCATTATTTATCATATCCCTTACAGAGATTTTTGTTCTCATATCATGTTTTAAAATATTTTCCATATGGTTGAAGGATAGGTACGGAAAAAAGATAATGTCAATTTAAAAGTCATGAAGATTATTTGTCAAAAGAAAATATGTTTCATTTTATAATTTTAATATTACATATAACATTGATAGTGATTAAAAGTATACAGTTTGTAATATATGGGTTTTTATTTATTATTTATGACCAACCAATATAAAAATCTAAACCTAAAAGATCATTGGGATTATAAGAATGGGAACCATAGTAAAAAGTTACTAGAATATGTAGTGTTTAAGGTAAGTTCCTTATACATGTATTAATGGAAGATAAGAACTCTTGAGACTAATGGTATTTTTGGAATACGTTCACATTGAGGTGATATAGATGATATAGGGTGTGGTTTTAATTATCCTCAATGTAATGTCTATATTTTTTAAAGAAATTGAAATTTGAAAATGTATCTGATATGGTTTGTTGGAGAATATAAAAAACCCCATATTTTGGGGAGTATATCAAGGGGTGGTAAGTTAGAGTAACTTTATTTCATTATTTTAGTGAATAGACATTGGATCATGTGGATCTCAAGAGTTATGTTTTAAATATTTTCATCAATAAAGCCAGGGAGTGCATACTAAATGCACTAAGATATATCATGAACTCAAAAATTATTTCTGATGTTTCGGAATAAAAAAATATGTTGTTGATTTTTTTATCAATTATTTATTTTTACTTAGATGAATGTATAACAAAAATGACTGATGGGGTTATTCAAACCTCTATAAGTTTATATATAGAAATGAGAAAAAATATATAAGGAATTTTTGATTGGGTTTTCAAGGTCAACATGGATGCCTGATTGTTTTTCGGTTATATTGGTTTAAATAACTATTATAGTTCACTACATTCTTATAGATTTATTCAATTAATTATATTATAATTATTTATGAGAATGTGGTTGTTAAATTTTATGTATTTATATAGCTCAATTATCTATGACAGATATTCTTGATTTATTTAATGATTATATAAGGGAATATATAATACTATGTTAACATAGTTTTTGATGATCACAATGTGTCTTCCATTGATGGATGGTAATGTGGATCATGTTATTTAGGTTTTGGTAGACATTATTCAAGCTTGAATACTTGATTTCGGAATCTCTTAGGTTATAGAGGCATAGATAAGATGAAAATTTGTATAATTATTTAGGTAGAAATAAGTATTGTGAGTTTTAATGAAGAAAATACATATAGTGTGGTGAATTTTAATACTCAAAACATTATATGGTTATTTCTTTATGATCGTTTAGTGTTTTTAATTTTAAAATTTGATGTTTAGAGGTGAATAATAAGACATGTGGTTAAAAACATGGATGTATTAACCATATGAGATAAATGTGTGTAGGTAAAAATTAATCTCGAAGTATTTATACTCTTAGAAGAACTATTAGGCTAACCATGTGGAAAAATGTGTGTCCTTAAAGGTGTGACTAGATATTATCACATGGTTAAATGCATGGTTTTCGTAATCACATGTTAAAATTGTGTTTGTCATGATATGTGAAATTTATTAGTATTTTATAGATTATTTTTATCAAATAACTCTAAATTGTCATTCTCCTTCAACATTGGGTGATTTTAATGATACATAGGTGTTAGTTTCAAGTTTCTCCAATTATGAAAATGAATTTATTTCAAGGATTGATTTAATCAATGTTTAATTAATGGTTAGTTTTGTTATGATTTATTTAGTTCTAAAATATCACCATTTCCATCTCTAAAAACCCATTATTATTCATGGTACTATATGTAGTAATTCCAAATTTATGAAACATTGGATTTTTATTGAGAACCATCATTTATTTTTTTTGGAATTTGAAGTGTTACATTTTTTAATGTAATTATTATATGTGTATTTTAGGGATTTACCAAATACTATATGTATAGTTATGTTTCCAAGATCCCATTTATCGGATTGACTGATATATTTTTTTTATTGATTTATTAAATAACATTTAAAAATAAAATTGAATTATTTTGGTTAACTTAGGAATTTATGAAAACATGGTAATTTAGAAAAAGTTATTTTTAAAAAAATGAAATTTACTTCCATAGATGATTTGAAATGAATTTTGTAAATTCAAAATGGGGTATTTAAATGGATTTAAATATACTTATTTATTTATATTATATAATAAAGATTGGTTTAATTTTAAATATTATGTGAATTTTTTTATAAAATTATGCGGATCTCTCTGTATCATTATAAATATAATGTTTAATTTTTCATATACATGTACACTTCTAATGTATCTAAATAAAAAAATTAGGTACAACCAAAAAATTATTTAACTTTCTTCAATGTTAAGGGATACTCTAAGTGGAATAAACCATTGATGTATCAATATAGATCATCAATCGCTATGCACTATCAAAATTATAAGAGTTTAAGTAAGTTTCACTTGCATAAACTAGTATCACTCCCTCTTTATAATTCACACACTAATTCAATGAAAATATTAAAAAAAATTACTATATACAGGTCACTCACATGAATATCTATAGAATATTCAATCACCAAATAAAAAAACATTGTTTTTCTTTATATGATATCCTTATTTGACATCATATCTTTATTGATGTTATACTAAAACGACTTCTATTTGATTTATTGATTTAGTAATGTTAAATAATTATTGAACTCATATTTCTCACAAGATCTCAAGCCTTTCTCTATTTTCTTCTAATTTTTTTCCAAACATGTACTTATTTTTTAATTACCACGTTTATGTCTTCAGTTACCCCTTAATTATATTTTTACTTAAAAAATAAAACATACCAGTAAATGGAATATTACATCCATAATTAAATCAACTAATATTTTTTATTTCTCTAAATCAATATCTTAACAAATATGTTCATGATCTCACCATGATGCGGTTTTATTTCAACTTATACTCAAACAACAAAGGCTATTATATTTAAATTAGAACTTTTTTACATTTCTGATTGATTTAATTATTAAAATAATACACACTATGATCTATTGTAACATGGTATCCTCTAGATAATGACAGAATCAATATATTCTCACCTCTAAAAACATTAACCCAATAAACACAATGATCCATGTTCTTAAATATGATATGTTTCACATTGTTTGCTGATAATTACTTTCAACACTCACTTATACATACAAAACATTTTTTATAAGGAATATTTGAGAAAAAATGAAATTATATATGATTTATGTTTCTACAAGCTCCCAATTTTTGCACATTATCTAAAAACATGACCAAATAACGTGATATAGATATTATGAACTCTGATTTTTTTAAAATCAGACATAAACCAGGATTGGAAAATTTAAAGACACCATTATCAATAACCATGAGGTCTGCCTCATTTTGTACCCAATAGTGACATTCACCATATAACAGTACAACATCCCATGACCAATGATGATTTTTAAGATTAAATATATTCAACCATTACCACAGATTATATATTCCATCATTAGGATTGACCAGCAAAAACTATCCCATAAATAAATGGATTTTATAAAATATTTCTTCTTAATATATTTCCAATAATTTTCAGGATTATAGTTTTAGTGAGTTAACATAATCCATTAAATAACAAAACCCATTCCCTTTTTTAACAAATATATTTTATTTCAATATATAACTGACTATTTAATCCATAAAATTCCTTAAATGCCTCTAAACTCTTCGCACAATATTCTCCTTGAGGCATGTCCTATGTATTTATTTTTTCCAGAACATTTTGAAATTGAAACATAACAAATAGGTGAGATCAGATTCTAGGTATGAAATGATTAATGATATTAGTACATATGATGAGTAAGAAATAGGAAATTACATAATATTATTAACATGATAACTTAAATATATGAACATTATCCATAATATGATAATAAGTACATGAATCATAACTCTGAAATGTGATTATAACATAAAAAAGTGAAATTCATAAGAATATCACCAAATTTCATCATTAAGGTGTCATAAAAGAATATAACATAGGTTATTTACCAAGATATAATTAAACATTATCAAGGCAGGCTTTGAAGTTATTATGAACACATTATCCCAAGAGATTAATTCATTACCCATTATATTAGAGTGCTATTTGGGAACACCCTTCCATAATTTACCATGAATTTTAATCATGTTATCATAATAAATTAATAAGGAATTATATAACGGTATCATAAACATGTTATCTCTATAGATCAATTTATTCCCAAATGAATTTGAGAACTATTAGGCATGACCCTTTACATGACTAACAATATGTTCTTCACGTAAGTGAAATTTTATAAAATTCGATCAAATTATAATTAAACCAAGAAGGAAATTGGTCACATGAGTTCAAAAAATATAATAATAATCCATCAAGATAAATATGGTTTATAGTATCATAATATAATATTATAAGAATGAACTGAGGTTGTTTATATAGATAAAAATTCATTTTCTAGGTGAATTAAGACAAATAATTTTGAAAGAAATAAATATAGATGACCATTTGAAAACAATTATTTAATAAAACTTGGAGGGTAATAATTTCATTAATAACCCATGAATCGATAAGGAAAATGTATTTTTTTATGGGAAAAAATTATGAAAGGTTGTTTTCAAATATATGAAAAACATAAAAGGATATTTTTAAAAACTTGTTTAACATTATCAGAAAAAGACATTTTGAGTCACTTTCAATAGGTATTTTAATAAAATTGAAGTTAAAACATTAAAGAAATTTACTATTGGGGAAAAAAAATATATACTTGAAACAAGATAAATTTCACTAAAATAAATTTTTAGTGAAAAATGAAACATTTTATTTTTAATATATGGTAGACATTTTAATATTTAAAAATATGATTATTGAAAACCCATATTATAAAAAATTTAAATACATTATTCCTAAATGAGGATAAGGAAAATATTAAGGTCACATTTTATAATACATAATTAGGATTTTTATTATAATTCACACCATTTCTAGGAAATGAATATATGGACAAGTAGAGGGAACTGCCATTAAAAAAGATGAGAGTCATTCATATTAAAAATATAATGTTTTTTTAAAAAAAAATTCATCAGGGGGAAATATTTGAATCAAAAGTTTCTTCTTACATAAATTGAATTATGGTTTAACTTTATATAAAATATGTGTATGTAACCAAATTTTTATGAATGATGTTAAAAAAGAAGTATTATAACTCAATGAAGGGAGTTGATTAAATGAAAACCCTTACAACAGTGGAATATTTTGAAATGAAGAAAATCCTAAGGGATAATAGGATATTGCTATTAAAAAACATGGATTAAATTAATATGGTATAATAAATTAATTATAAATTAATAATAAAATATTAATGATATAATGGTGTAGAATAGGAAATTTTTCTTATGAAATTAATTTTGAGACATCTAATCCAAAATCATAATTCCAAACTAATACTCACCCACTTGAATTTCTTATACAAATAAATATAGATATTAATTACCTATTAAGAACCTTTTTAATATTTATAAACTTTTATAAACATAATTTATAATTATTCCCTAAATATATATTACTTATTTATTATAAATTTTCAATATCAAGTGTGAGAAATCATGATCATTTTGACCTAGTTTCATAACAGCGATGTTTTTCATCAACAATATCCCAAATATATTCATTATAAGATAATAAAAGGTAAATAAATTGGTATTTTTAATTAACTAGTATGTTTTAATTTCATTTAAATGTTTTTAGTTATTATTACTGACATCGAAATCAAGTATGATCTTATTTGGGTAACATGTAACGAATGAAGGTTGTTGTATTATTCAATGAGTTAAATATTTGTATTAAAATTATAGAAAAAATAATATATTTATTTACCTATTAATATCCAATATTTATTTTTTAAATCCATCTTTGAGATTAATTAATATCATTGTTAATTTAGGTGGTTAAACTGACCAATAAGAACATGCTAATTTGTTTTGAGGACAGATATGAAACAAATTATTTTCTCACAATATCATTATTAAAAAGTATAAAGACATTATTTATATTTTATTAATGAGGTGAATGAAAAAGATGAATATTTATTATAATAATGTAAATGAGAAAGTTGTTTTAATTATAAATAAATCACTAATCATCTTGGTATGTTTGATTTAAGCAGTTGGTTTTATAGTGGTTGGTTATTGATAATATTATTCATAGACTAAAAAATTTATTTTTCAAGAGTATAAATTAATAATTAAATAACATATATACTAACTAATGAAATTATATATTATCCCTCTAACGGTGGTTATTGAAAACAAATCATTTCATTTATAGAGGCTACAATTCACACACACACATGAGCAGTGTTTTCAGGTTTTCAATTGACTGGGAGGGGTAATATATAATTTTTATACCATAAATATAATAAAATTTCAGAATATTATTTTTAAAATTCAAATTATATACATATGGTTAAAATTATTGTGAAGGATGGTGGATGAGAAACATAAATTAAAAAAGTTAAAGTCTAAATAGTAATTTCATTGATAATTTGGATCGTCTCATTTAGTATATTTTGAAAATGAGGAAATGTGGAACATTTTTTATGATATAGTTTGACATATATGTTACATGAAAATAATATAAGTAAATTTGGTAAAGCTTCATGGGTATTTATGACCTTGTTTGTGGAATGAAACGGGTGGACATGAGGTCTTTTTATAGGTGAAAAGTGGGGAAAAATATTGGTAAAATAATGTTAGTAAGGATTAAGACTAAAATTTAGTGAACTTTTGGTGTGGAAATACTGATGAGACATATATGTTTGAATTTAAACCATAAAATGGTACTCTAAAATGTATAAGTGTCAAATTAATTTAGTAAAATTCAATCCATGTTAGATTCCCCATTTTATCACATATTATTTTTTTTAAATTCAACCAAATAAATTATTTTATTATTAAAAGTATTATATTACCCTTAATAAACAATTTAGATTTGATGAATTGTAATTTATAATCAATTTAAACTAATATCATTTATAAATATTAGAAAAGTAACTTTTAAATTAAAACATATAATGTGTTGTAAATTTTGTTTGAAGAATACATTCTTTTTTACTATTAGGTGTTCTTAATAATATTTAAGAATATTTTTAAATGAAATGAGTGTTAATTTAATTATATATTTTTATTAATTCATGTTATATTCTAAATATTAAATATATTCATTTAATTAATAAAATAAACATTATTTAGAGAACTATCATTCATTGAAAAATAACATGTTTACAATAGTTGACTATATTTTCCTTCGTAACATAATTTTATGCCTAAAAATGGGAGTTAAATTCTTTAATATTTTGAATATGAAGATATAAAATATTAAATCCATTTTTAGGCATAACTTACATAAGTGATGAAAAAAATTAATATGAGTGAATAAATATTGTTTATAGAGTAAAATATTATTGAAGTGTATAAATCATTAAATATTAATTTTATAATTTCAATATAATATTTTTAAAGGATTCATATTAATAATTTAATAAATTTTGTTAATCAAAAAATGGTTCATAATAATTCAATTCATTCTCTTGTAATGATAATTTTATAAAATTGACATTTTTTATCAAAATCAATAATTTCACTATTTACATAAAAAAAAATTTAGAATAATAACCAAAATTAAAAATTAGGAAATGTTGATATTTTTAATTACAACATTTAGTTAATTTCAAAAAAAATAAAAAAAATAAAATTTACAAATTTATATTTTAGATATAAAATATAAAAATACTATTTTTAAAGTAAATTAAAAAAATGTTTAAAGTAAAAATGTAAAATATATAAATTATATCTGATAAATAACTTATTAAATAATTAATTACAAGATTTTTTCATTATGACTTCTATTTACATATCCATTAAATATATTTTCATATGATCCAACAATAAGGTAAGATCTGGTGTAGTTGAGTGTGGTGATTGTTCTAACATTGATCTCATGGAGATTTTCACAAGATTCAATTTCTCTATCATAAGATTCCAATGATACGATATTTGTTTGATTATGGCTTGACATTGGTCGAAGGAAACCCTTAGTGGAGATACATTCTATCCACTTTTAAACAAGAAAAATTAATAAGGGTCAATTCTATTACATGATTCCATATCATTCATTTTTCTTCTATGATTTCATAATATGGTTTGATTTATTCTTTTAAATATAACATCTATAATGTAAAAAATTTAAGTTTATTTTAACATATCAAAATTGTTTTAGTTAGTTGTTGAGTGCATGTAATGCTATTGAACACATTAGTTTTTAAGGAATATTTATACATTAAAATATCAAGGTGTTACAATCTCACCCCTTAAATATTTTTCATGCATATCAAAAAATAATAATATTAGTTAAGGGTATCCAAAAGATATACATAACATATGATATATTTACAAATGAGGTGTCTAACATACTTTCATATGTGCACTGAGGAAATAAATATTTTCCCTTCATCGTGTTAATTGATTTATACATTTTGATTTCACCATTCCCTATTTCATAACACAGAAAAAATACTTTAGTAACTTAAATACATTACCATGGGTTCCTATTCACACATTGTTTACATGTAGGAAATTTAATCATTTTTCATTCATCATATTTGTCACTCGAATATCTAGGAGACTTCATCATTCTATTCATTAGATTGTTTGTGAATTTATGATGCCTTGAAATATGATTTTATTATTTATGTCTATATATATTGGATTTCTACCTTGAGTTTGGGGTGTCTCGATGTGATGTTTTAGAGATTTTGAAACTTTTACAGGGGCATATTTCTTTGGTGTACAGTTTTGGAAGCCAAGTTACAGAAATGTGCATCATATTTAATCTTGGGTAGTGGTGATTATATGACCACCACACAGTTTGGTAAACTATTTGGGTAAACCATGTGAGCTAGAAAATTTCTGATTTTGTTGACCATATGGTTTGGTAAACCATTTGATCAAACCATGAAACCTTCTCAGAATTGTGAATTTTAACTATTCCTCCTTGTTTTGGGGGGGTCTTCTATAAGCCACTCCATTAGTACATACCTAACCTAGGAACCTCCCAAGATCCCTGATCCACTTCTTGATCCCCTCCATGGTTGAAGATGGATGATTTCATAATGGTTTCTTCAACGAATCTAATGATTCAATATTATTCTTCATTATCCTCTACGTTTTATCCAATTTCAATCATATTCTCTAATGATAATGGACATATTTGGGTGATTTTTGTTTCATTGGGTTTATCTATTGAGTTTTTAGGTTTTTAAAGGTTTTGATCCATCTTAAGAGACTTAATCTGGTTATTTACGTTGAAGAAGGAATGGTTAAATTGGTTGAGGAAGGTGTTTTTATACCTCATTTTTATTAAAGAATTCCACGTATTCATGATATTTAAAAACGTTTATGGATAAAAATAATGATGAATATTATTCTTAGTTTTTTGTTGTCAAACTTTCTCCCTGTTTTATATTTTTTCAATGAAAAAATGGGTCATTCTCATATTTAAATGTATCTTAGATTTCAAATAGTGTTTTATACATTCTTACTATTTAATAAAACACCAATGATTGTTTTCTAAATAAAAAATGACTGGTTCATGTTGATTTAGGCCAATTTTGGATATTAATATCGAATTTTATTTTAGGTAAAGGGGTCATTAGTCGAAAACAGTGATATACCAACATACCTATACCAATGCTTTCTGAAAACCATTGGTATAGGTTCCTCTATAAAATTGATTTATAATTATTTTGAACCTTACCCCATTAGCCCCAAGCCAGTACCTTACTATATTGCATTTTTACTATGAATAAGTGTACACATCCTTAAGGATAAAAGAGTATATTAGTTATTGAAAACTATATTCAAACACACTTTTTTTAAAAACGTAAAAACAATATTGGAAGTTCATTGGTATCATCCATAACTCATAGATTATATTTTTGAGTAATTCGTAATATATATCATAACATCTCGGGGAAAAATAGAACTTAAGAAAGGGGTTATATTAGATGCTCAGTAAAGGTAAAAAATACAATAGAATATTTTATAAACACAAAAAAAAATCATTGTGAATAATGAAAATACATGACAATAATACATAATCTTGATCATTATATGGTAATAATAAAAGCTGAATAAATAACTCCATATAAATAATCACAGGTAAACATAACCATGTATATTCTAATAGTAAAACAATCAATTTATTTATCAATTAATAGTATCATAATTAAGGAATTCTTAATGCCAAAAATCATAAAAATCATATGGAGGCCTCATCCTAGACATATGAATAAAATGGTTAAGGCATCTTCTAAATATATTTATATTTTGTCTCATGAGAACTACTAGTGCATCATGTACTATCCTATTACTAATATTATAGGTATTTCATTAAACAAGTATTGGTTTTTTCCATTATTCTAATTGGGTAGGGTTGAGAATGAATTGGGAGGATACCTATAATGGTGAATTCATATTGTTCATGACTCTCAACCTTAAACAGGTGTTTTCTGAGGCTAATGGAGGGTTACACACTGAGTAACTAGGATATAGACTATTTAACTGTCGTGGGGGGGCTACCATGAGAATTTTTATGCCATGAGAATATTCATAAAGTGAATGGTTACATGACATGATGATCCTCTACACATCATGAGTTATTTAGTGAACGAGTTTTCATTCAAAGTTATTCAGTTTTCGGTGGTTATAAAACATAATTATTTCAAGACGTATAATGGGATTACACATCCTTTAATACCCTTAATGTAGTTTTTAAAAAGAAAACATGAATGATCTTCCCCTTTTTTTAACCCTTTAATTTCACTTCTCCCGACACAGATCCGTCCCCACATGATCTTGGATCTCTCCAAACCTTATGGATTCTTTTGTTCAGCGTACGATCATTGTTCTGCTTATGGTGTGATTCCAAAGAATATTTTCTCTATTATTCTACATATTTGTCTCTTTATCCTCCTTTGGGATTTACATATGTAATCCTAAAATTTGTTGATATATGTTCCACATTTCTATATCTCATTTTTTGGTTTTGTTTTGTGTTCTTCTACACTATTGTTCTCATTGATGGATTTGGTTGCAAGTGTTGAGTTTCTGGAAAAAGATTTATGATTCCATCTTGTTTGACCTAATTGATTAACCTTGAATTTATCCATTTATTTCAGTAGTTTATTTAAATTAAATTTCTAAAACATTCGTTCATTTGATTTATTAAAGAAAATTCTAAGGAATTAGATTTTTTAAAATAGTTTTGGAATTGAAATTAGAAAAACCCCCACATCCAATGAATTTAGGTGTGTATTATAGAAATTGGTTGATTTAATTTTTTTAATTTAAAATATAGATTTTATGGAATCTATTTAAATTAAATTGTTGAATTCAACTATGGAAATGAATTGTGAAATTGGTGTAATTGGTATTGAATTTACTTTATAATTGTAAAAACATCTTAAAACGATTTTTATGGAATCTTAGTGTCATTATAATGGTAAAAAGGAATGTTTTGATTAAAAATCCATTTTGGTTTTTGATTGAAAATTTTTAATTTAAAATGGTGGTATATGATTTAATTTATTTAATTAGTCTTACAATAAATGTACATTCATTAATTTTGTAAGAAAACATGAATGCCTTATGTAGACTATGAGTTATTTTAACACCCGATGTGAGTATACATCATTATAAAACATAAATAAAAAACATTCACATCCCTTAGGTGATAGTGAAAATCCCTCTCTAAAAAGTGTCCATAGGACGTGCGTGTACACATATTGTTGTGATCACATAGAGAGTGAAGATTCTTTTAGCATTGAACATTTGTACCTATTTGGGAGATAACTTTGGTTCTCACATGTTATATATTTTAGATATAAATTCATTCCAATGTTCTTATTCTAATTTACATGACTTCAAAATTTATATATTTTGTTTTATATTAATGTTTTATTTAATCCATTGTTTTATAAATATTCCATCACTTGTAAAACATTTTATTATGGAATTTACCATAATTAGAACTGCACAACATTACATGTCTAAATATGAATTAAAATGTAAAACCTATTTATTTTTAAAATTAAAAGAAATATTTTGGTTTATAAATTATTTTCATATGTTATGGATTCCTTTGTGAGACCCTGTTGTGATTTTTATCTCACACCATACATGTGCCTTCGGGTGTGTATAGGTTATCTCCTTCGAAGAGCAAGCATGGGGAGAGGATCTATTGTAGGTGGATCCAGTTTTTAAACCTTAAACTTGGTGAGATGTTTCTTGAGGGATTTTGGTTGTTTTCCTCTCTTTTGGTACTTGGGTTGTAGTACATTGGGCTTTTTTATTACTTGTTTGTTTCTAGTACACTTCACATAGTGGATACATCCTTCAAATGCATACTTATTTCCACATTTTCTACTACTATTCTTGTAGAAAAATGTTTACCACTTTCATATTTTATGACACATGAGCTCATCACCAACCCTTGGAGATTGGGAATTCCATTCTAGCTATGTATGTGTTAGATCAATTATCAGGTTACTAGGGTACCTGAATTGGATCATGACAAATTGGTATCAAAGGTACATGTTTTACATCTTGCCTTGATGTTTGTATATAGTTGAGTATTCTTGTTAGGATGTTGGAGGTTGTTTCGATTGAGTGACATTCCCACTCTCACTGAAATGAACATTATGTCTCCAAGGGTGGTTTTGGGAAATATTTATTATTGATTAGTTTTATTCTTTTACCTGCATTGATTTTTATAAAGTAAAATAAAAATATTCGTTTTTCAATCAATCAGGATTACTTTCCCTTTGTTGCTCTGTTTGAACATTATGTAATGTCTTCAATGTTGTGTAATGATACTGTGTAGCATCATGCCTTTGAGAAAACATGATAATCAGATATAGGAAGATTACACTACTGATCCTTAGTGAGAGAATCCTATTATATATATAAATCTAGTTGAATTGATTTTTCTCCCTGGTAAAGCTCTAGGACAGACACCACCTCTATTTCCAGTTCAGGATTCCGCTTTGGATGCTCAGAGGGACGTTCTCAAAGATAGTTATCAATAGTTCCTTTACTAGAATATAGTTGTTTTCAATGTATCCATTGATCCAAAACATTTTTATGAATGGTTGGACTGGTTAGAACGTATGTTCATGTTCATTGAAACACAAGAAAAAGTCAAGGTGAAGTGTGCCACCTTTGTGCTGGAGGGACCAAGAAGGAGATAGTGCAACATGATAGTGGAAGCCAAGAATATGATGGATTAGAGTGTAAATACATCATGCTTATTTTCATTGACAAGTTCAATATAGGGTCAATGGTGTTGGAAAAGCATGTGGTGTTTTTCAAGAATGAGAAGGTTGACAGATCCCTGATTGAGTATTTAAATATTTTTTCTGAACATATATAGTTTTCAGAATATATTGTATCTAATGAAATGATAAAGGATCAAAGTATTGATTTGGGACTTAATTTAGATATATATTCTCAAATTTCCTTTCCAAATATTCCCCCTTATAAAAATGTGCTGGATAGAGAAATGATGGTTGAGAATGACATGGATGGTAAGTCTGGGTTGATGGGAGATCCTTTTTATCAAAGTGGTATCATGAGTTCCTCTAAAGGAAATAGGAAGCATGGTGACTCTCATATTCATTCTCAATAGCAGGGATATTCTAGACCTCCTTCATTTCATAGATTAATCCCATTGATATGATACTAGTGTCATATACTAGGGAATTCAAAGAGGGTTTTTACGAAGGCACCAAAGAACTGTGGCTCCTATTGTCATTTAGGGAACTTTCTAATGTTCTTCCATAACTTTTCAACTACATACAGTGGAATGGGATCATAAAAAAAATCCTAAAACTATTGGGTAATGTAATTCTTCATTTAAAAAGTGTCATAGACCTAGGAATCATTAATAAAGCTACTTCATGTAGTGGGGGTGTCTCCAGAGGATGCTAACACAGGTTCGACAACTGTGAGGGGTACCAATATTATATCATCATCATTATTGACTACCCTACTTGATACTGGTTCATCTAATTCATTTATTTCATTCCATATTTATAATCTACTAAATCTTTCTATAGATATTTTATCTTGTTAAATGGAGATTATTACACCCCTTGGAACATTATGAGAGTGGGGTCTCCACTATCCCACTTGTGTCTTATCTCTATCATATGTCAAGTTTTCATGGGGTTTTCTGGTTCTTAACATTAAATCCCTTAACGTCATTTTTAGGATAGTTTGGATCATTTCCTATAAATCTAAAATTGATTATTAACATCGATGGGTCTACATTACTACACCTTGTGTTTCTCTTTTCCTTAAAAGAGAATTAATCTCATGGTAGAGTAGGGTATAAATTTCTTATATGGAGTTGGGGGAGGTAATACTAATATTTTCCTTTTATATGGTGCAAGAATCCTTGATTAGTGATCTTCCTCAGATTTCTATTGAGTTTCCCAATGTGTTTTTATCCTATTTGTAATTTTTTTTACCAACAAGAGAGGTTGAGTTTTCAGTTTACATAATGTCTGACACTAAACTGGGTTTTATTCTCTCTTACCACATGGAACTAGCTGAAATGAAATAATTGAATTTCTAGTTGGATGATCTTTTTGAGAATTTCTCTATATGACTGAGTGTGTCACCTTGGGCGGTGCCAGTTCTCTTTTCTAAAGAATATGATGGTTCTCTCCTCTTATGTGTTGATTACCAAAATATCAATAGAGTGACCATAAAGTAAAAAATATATGATTCCATTTATTAATGATCTTTTTTGTCAGTTTAAGGGGAAAAGTGGTTTTCAAAGATCTAAAATAGATCTAGTTACCATCAGTTGTGGATAAA
Organism: Viscum album; assembly: GCA_963277665.1. Taxonomy (NCBI): domain Eukaryota; kingdom Viridiplantae; phylum Streptophyta; class Magnoliopsida; order Santalales; family Viscaceae; genus Viscum; species Viscum album. Next base: position 1,290,036,146 of record OY728132.1, on the reverse strand, counting down.
AGAGTCATAATTTTAAAAAACTGTCTTTTGAAGCAGGTATGACCATTATGAGTACCTTTTTTATGCCATCTAGTCTAAAACATGATCCTACAATTTTCATTGACTTTATGAACAATATATTCGATGAGTATATTTATATTTTCTTGGTAGACTTTGTAAATGAAATGCTCATATAATCTATGTTAGAGGATCATCACATGATTAATCAGAGAATAGTACTAAGTTTACTGAGAACTGACTGATTTTTTTTCATGCTTACGAATTACGATTTCCGGATCTAGGATGTCATGGTCTTAGGAAAGATGGTGTCAAAAATTAAATTTTATTTGATTATGAGAAGGTGATTATTATTATGATGTGGAAGAACTCACGAAATGTATTCGTGATTTATAGCATCGTGGGCTTAGCCGGATATTATCATCAATTTGTTAAGGACTTATAAAATTTGGATTATCTGATGTATTCTCTAACTTAGAAGGGAGTGAAGTCTATATATAATGATAAATTTCAGTATTATTTTATTGATCTAAAACATATTTTGACTAGTGCACCAGTGTTGACTCTTCAAAAACCTGATTCGGGATATGTTGTCTTCTATGAGGCATTGGGTTCAGGCTTGAGCTATGTTCTTATGTAGGTTGATCATGTAGTTGCTTATGGAACTCGTCATCTTAGGCCTCACAAGAAGAACTATCCCACCCATTACCATGATATTGAAGCTATAATTCACGTAGTTAAGATTTGGTGGCACTAACTTTATGGAGAAAAGTTTAAAGTGCATTCAAACCCCAATAAACAAAGTTATATATTCTCTCAAAAAGATTCCATTATCCACTTTAGGTGTTGAATGGAATGGCTGCAGTTTTTTTAATTTGAAATTTCGTTTACCTTGGGGAAAGGTAATGTCATCACAGATGTGTTTAATAGGATACTTCTGACCTAAGCAGTGAAGAAATGTTTGAAAGAGTGGAATTTTATGGCAATTTTTCCACAATTTCATACTGGTGTTCAAGAAAATGGAGATGAAGTTTCTTTAGCCAAGACATAGTTTAAATCCACTATTCTCGAGATGATTATTCATGATCACAAGCTTGAGGATGAATTCCATAGAATTATAGACTCTCTTTATATTGGGGAGACAATTTCCCAGTGGCCATTCTTCAAAGAGGGTGTTTTATGTTATCAAAATCACTATGTTTTTCTATTAGAAACAAGGAAGGCTGTTATGGGGAATTTATATAATTACAAGTGGTATGTAAACTAATGAACCCCAAATATGTTCTATGATATATGATGGTAGTTTGGGGTTCTATGTATGAGACAGGGGATGGTTGAGTTTTTTTCTCCTTACAATATATGTCGACTGGTGAAATATGAGCACTAGAAACCATCAAGTTTCCTTAAAACTCTTCCAATCACTACATAGAAGTGGGATGAAATATCTATGGACATTGTGGATGTGTTTCCTCATCACTAGAAAATAATTAATGTGATATGGGTGGTGATAAACTACATGACTAAGTCATCTCCCTTGATGCCCATTCATGATGCATCCAATGTTGATGAGTTAAAAATATTTACATTAAAGATATTATAAATTTTAATGGGGTACCAACTAATATAGTCTCTATTAGGGTTACTTAGTTCACTTATCACTTTGGGATATTACATCAAGAGGCATTAGGATCTTAGGTCTGTTTGAGCATGTCCTACCATCCATAGTCGGAAGGCCAAATTGAAAGAGCTATAAATATTTTTGAGGATAAGATCTATGATTGTGTTCTAGAATTTGGTGAAGCATTGAATGATCATTTGGGGCTGTTAGAGTTTTTTTATAACAATAGTTACCATTCCATGATCAAAATGTATCCTTTTGAGGCCTTATAAGGTTGTCCTTGTAAATATTCATTGTGTTGGTTGGATATTGGTGATAGTTTCTTGGATGGACCAAGTTTAGTGCAAGATACAACATCAAAGATTCAGTTAATTCAACAAATAAAGTTAATGGGTTATATCCAATATAATTCTTATACAAATCATTAACATAAACATTTGGAATTATTAGTTGTTGAACATTTTTTCTTGAATGTTTCTCCTCGGTTGAGTTATCGATGACATTGGAGGTAAGGGAAGATTCCTCCTCATTTTGTGGGACCATTCATTGTAGTTGAGTGGGTAGGGAAAGATTCATAGCATTTAGAACATCCATTGTAACTTATATCGATACTTAAAATATTTTTTGTATTGTTGCTAATAAATTATCTCTATCATTTGTCTCACATTTTGAGTTGGGGTGATCCGAATATTGAACCTGATATATCCTTAACCAAGTGGCCTCTCATGATAGTCAAATCTAATAACAAGGTACTTCATAAGAGGATAATACCATTAGTTTTTGTACATTGGTATCTTAGATTTGATATTCATGTGATGTGGTAATGTGAGGTACTAAAGATAGAATAATAGCCCCAAATTATGGCATAGAATATTCATCATAGGCTTTATTGGGACAAAATATTTTTATAGTGGGGAGTTTTAAATAACCTATTTTCGATGTAACATGTCTGTCCTTCAACATGTCATGGTTTTTCTATTTTTTAACTAGTTTGTGTTGATAATGAATTTAGAGGAAACATATAATGCTGAATTAGAGATTTTATGGACTCTCAGCCTTAACCGTGTGTTTCTATAGGACATTGGAGGGTTACATTCCATGAAACTAGGTTACACACCTTTTAATGATTGGTGGGGGCATAACCTGACAAGGCTCATGCTATGAAAATATTCACACCATGAAAGGTGACACTAAGTAGTGATACATTACACATCATGAGTTATTTAATGAATGGATTTTCATTCAATGAAATGACTTTTTTTATTGGATATGAAACGTAACTATTTCATGACATGTAATGGGATTACTGGTTATGTAATACCTCGACTATAGTTTTTATGATGGAAACACAACTAATATTTCTCTCTTGGATCCTCTTCTAATTTATCTTATCTCGACCCAAAGCCTTCCCCAGTCAATTTAGAGCTCTCCAATACTTCCAGGACCTTTGATTCGGCTTTCATTCATCCTTACACTAGTGGTGTGATTTCCAGGTAAGTGTTCTCTCTTATTCATCATCATTATCTCTTTATACTCCGTTGGAATTTTAATAGACCATCCTAAGAATTATAGATATATTATTTGAGTTTCTATACCTCATTTATATTTTGAGTTTTTTGGTCTTCTATACCTTCATTCTCATTGGCATGTTCTTTGTGAGTGTTGAGTTTCAAAAAAATGTAGGTGGTTCTATCCCATTTGACCAAATTGATTAAACATGAATTACTTGATTTATTTCAATTGTTGATCTAACATTAATTTAGAAAAAATAATTTCAATTGATATAGTAAAACCCAATTAATGTGAATTTGGATGTTTGAAATGGTTTTGGGACTATAATTGATAAAATCCCAATTCCATTAAATTGGGGTGTATGTTATGAAAACTGGTTGATTTAAATTGTTAATTTTAAATCGTGAATTTTATGTAATCTATTTTAATTAAATTATTGAATTTAATTGTGGAAATTAATTTTTTATCTAATTAAATTTTTTTTGAATTGATTTCAAACTTATAAAAATGGGTTAAAAATAATTTTGATAGAAACCCAATGGTTTTATCTTGGTAAAAAGTCTTGTTTTGATTAAAAATATATTTTGGTTATTAAATGGAAAATTGGAATTTTAAATGGATGAATGGGATTTAATTTTATTTTATGAATTCTTGAAATAAATTTACCATCATTTATTTTGTAAGAACACATGTAATAATTTGGTAGATTGTGAATTATTTGGACACACTCTACTATTATACAATGTTCTTAAACATAAATAAAGAAGGTCACATTCCTAAGGTGATGGTGATGAGTCATACTAAACCACTTTCTAAAGGAAATGTGTGTACACATATTGTCATGATCACATAAAGAGTGAAGATTCCTATAGCCTAAAATATTCATACTAATTCGGCAGATGACCATGTTGCTTACATGATATATAGTTGAGATATAAATGCATGTAAATGTTGTTACACTAAATTAAATGACTTCATAAATCATATAAACTATTATATATAATTTTTTTAAGATATTGTTTTTTAAATATACCATCACTTTTAAATATTTTTATTAATCTATTTTCCTACATTTGAACTGTATAACACGATTTGATTAAAATTCATTAAAATGAAAAAAATGTTTATTTTAAAAATTTAAATTATTCCTTTGATTAATCTATTATTAGTGTATCTTATGTAATTCTTGTTGAGACAATACTGGGCTATTTAACTCATACTTACTTGCTCCTTTGGGTGTTTGTAGACTATCTACTTCCATGTTCGAGAAAGGGGAGAATATCTCTTAGAGGTGGATCAAATTTTTTATCCTAGGACTACGTGAGTTTTTTCCAACCGGATTTTTGTTTTCCCCTCTTTTTTGTTACTTGGGTTGTAGTAAATTATGCTTATTTATTCCCTATTTGTTTTTTGTAGACTTCTCCCAGTGGAGACTTCCTTTATTTACACACTAATTTGTTTATCTTCTTCCCACTATTATTGTGGAACAATCATCGCTACTTTAATAATGTATTATTCTAGGTTCACATCACCAACCTATGAGTATGAAGAATTCCATTTATTCTATGTGAGTACTGACTCGATTATCATGTTACTAGGGTACAAAATCTAGTTTGTGAAAAAGTGGAATGAAAGATGCAGGTTTTTCATCTTTCCATGATTTTAGTATGTAGTTGAGTATTCTTGTCGGGACATAGGAGGTAGTTACGATTGAGTTACTAGATAAATACTACCACAACAAAATTTATGTCAATAGGGGTGGTTAGGGAAAGAATTATTTTGGATCATTTATAGTATTTTCCATACACTGATTTCGATAGAGTGAATTACAAATCTTATTTTTTCTATCATTTGGGATTATGTATACCTCTTTTCCTTATTTAAGCATTATGTAATGTATTCAACGTTGTGTATTGATGTTTTATAGCATCATTCCTATGATAATGCTTGTTAATATGATCTAGGAAGAGACTGATGTGGAACCTTAGTGGGAGAATCTTGGTGTATATCTAAATTCATTTGAGGTGATTTTGTACAATGTATACGCCTTGGGATAGACACCACTATCAGTTCGTATTCAGGATCTAATTGTGGAACCTTATAGATATGTTATCAAAGATAGTTTCAATGTGTTACTTCACCAGAAGCCACCAATTTTAATATTATCTGTTGTCCTCAACATGATGAGGAGTGGTTGGGTAGGTTAGAATGTCTATTTCTGTTCTTGGAATCACCAGATAATATCAAGGGTTAGTGTACCACCTTTATGCAGGAGGTACTGAGAAAGAGTTGGTGGGTTATGATGGTGATGAAAAAAATAGAGGTCTTATAGTTGAAGTAATTAAATGATATATTCACCAACCATTTCAATCTAGACTCAATGGTGTTGTCTAAGGATGTTTTGTTTTTAAAGATTGAGCAGGTTGATAGATCTGTGATTGAGTTTTGAAATTACTTTGCCTAACATCTGTAGTTTGCACATGAGATTGTTTCAAATAAAAAGATGATAGGTTAATGGCTCAAGTTATATCTTCAATCAATTAAATATTATCTGGTATTCTCGCTAAATAAACCCACTTATATTGATGTGGAAGATAAGGAAATGACGGTTGAGATGGACCTATCTAGTAAGTCAGGGTTGAAGAGAGTTCCTTTTTATTTCAATGGAAACATGAGTTCCTTCAATATAAAGAGTAAGTGTGATGAATCTCATAGTGTTTATCGACAACATGGTTGTTCTAGGATTCATTAAGTTAATAGAATACTCCCTTCGATATGCTACCAATGTGGGCATCTAGGGAATTAAAAGAGGGTCTCCATATAGGTAACCAAGAACTGTAACTTCTACCAAAATTTAGGGAACTTGAAGAAGTTAAACCACAACTTTTCCACTTTTCATAGTGGAAAAATATTATCATCACCTCATTAAACTATTTGGAAATCACATGTCTCAAATATAAAAGGGTTATATCCATTGTAATCCAAAATTAATTTACTTATTGTTTTGTAAGAGTCTCTAGAGTAAACAGATATGGGTCCCATGACTTTGAGAAATAACTTTACTATAGATTCATCATTAGTGACTATTCTATTCGATACTGGTGTGTCACATTCATTTATTTCATCCAGATTTTTAATCTTATAAATATTAATATAGATTTTTTTCTTGTGCGATGAAAATTTCTACACCCCTTGGAATAGAGAGAGAGTGGGGTCTCTATAGTCCTTCTTGTGTATTCTCTGTATAAGATGTCGATCTGGTTTGCAGTTTTTTGGTTATTGAAATGGAATCTCTTGATAAAATTTTCTATATGTATTTGATCATTACCTATAAAGATGATATTCATTGTTATATTTGATTGGTTTACATTAGTACACCCTGTGGTGCATCTCTTGTTTTCAAGGATAATGGAATCGAAGGTTGAGCAGGGCTAAACCTTCATATCCTGATACAAGGGAGGTAATATTAGTGTTATAATTTGATCCAGATTGGGAATATTTGAATAGTGATCTCCCTCTTGTTTCTATCTTGTTTCCTGATGTGTTACCCTCATATTTATCTATTTTTCACCGATGAAAGAGTTTGAATTTTATGTTGACTTAATACTTGGTGATTGGTACTCAACCTATTTATATTACCATTTATCACGTGAAAAAATCTTAACCACGTGAACTTAAGTCCCAATTGGAAGATATTATTGAGATATTATTTATATACCTGAGTGTATCACCTTGGGCGATGCTGGTTCTCTTCTCTGGGAAAGATGACAGTTCTCTTTTCTTATGTGTTGATTACTGAAAGATCAGTCTAGTGAACAAAAAAAATCCATTTATACAAATTAATGATCTATTTTATATCTTTAAGGGGTAGTAGTTTTCAAATATCAACTTAAATCATGTTACCATTAGTTAATGATATAAGAGTCTAACATTCTGAAATCATTTTTTAGAGCCAGTATGACCATTATGAGTACCTCTAATGCCCTTAGGTCTAACATATGATCCTAACATTATCATGTATTTTAGGATTATGATTTTCCATGATTATCTTGGAATGTTCATGGCAGTCTTTATTGATGACAAACTTGAATACTCTGTGTTAGAGGATGATCACATGATTCATCTGAAAACAATTTTGAGTTTTATTAGAAATTACCAATTTTTTCCATGATTTTGAAATGTGATTTTTGGATTCGGGAAGTGATTATATTGGGACACATGGTGTTAGAACAGGTAATATCAGTTTATCCTAAACATTTTAAGGCTTTTATGACTTGGGAAAAACCAAAAAATGTATTTGTGATTTAGATCTTATTTGGATTATCTAGATATTATAATTAGTTCATGAAGGTCTTAGCAAAGATGGATTCTCCTCTGACCTCTCTAACATAGAAGAGAGTGATATTTTTTGGCCATGATAAGTTTCAAAATTCATTCATTGTGCTGAAACATATTTTGACTAATATACTAGTGTTGAAACTTCCAGAGGATGGGCACGGAAATTCAGTCTTATATGATGCATTGGGTTCGGCCTTGGGATGTGTTGTTATAAGGCCCCTCCATAAACATTATCTAATCATGAGTGAAGTCACGAATACACATTGAGGATCTTTTTAGGATTAAATTTTTAGAGAATTAGGACATAACAATTACATAACGACTAAAATTTATACAATGTGGATACAACCAAAACCCCATCCAATTCTTTCACAGTATAGAACTTTTAAAAGTAAATCCGATTTATCTTTCCTGTTAAAAATATTCTTTACATCATCCTTTCTCTTAACCATCTTATATCATGAGATTTTTTTAAAATCAGGGGATAAGCATAGAAAGATTAATAAGGAATATAATAAAAGAATAGAAATTGATATTCCATGAAATAATATGAATCCTAAAAAAACATAGATGTCATAAATCGTAATGGTAAATTGTGACATCAATATCATACTTACATTGTAGCTCTCACAACTACATATAGAGTAACCTTCATGGTAACATTTGGAATACACATCATAGTATATTCCAAAAATATTTTAGGAGAAACCTTATCATTTAAATTCATCTCAATACCCAATCCATCGGAGAGTTGTCACCAATTCACCCACCATATTTTTATCACTGAACCACCCGTATACATAAGAAATTCCTGAGAACCATAACATAATCATAACACATAAACAATTCACAAATGAAAAAAATTACATTTTTATATTGAAATAATATGATATCAATTATAGATATATAAAATTCATTATCAAAACCTTTTTCAATAAAAGAATACCTAAAAGGTTATATGTTATTTTCTTCTCTATTAATAACATTACAACTTGTAGAGGAATTCAAATATCATATAATTGTCATGATGGAATAAAGTTCGTTGTCACCACATATGAAAAAAATAAATTACATTGTTTGTTTGTTAAAATTATTTATATAAAAAAGACTCATTTTGAAAATCGTTGAATGAAATTAAAAGTCAAAGGGGTAGATTATACATCATATTAAATAATGTGGTTTATATTATCAAAATATTCCTGAATGAAAAGAGATTAATATGAAGTCCCTTAAAATGATCATATAATTAGATTAAAGATAAATTAATGACATAATAATGTGTGAAAAATATATAAATACCCAATATAAGTGTAAATTTAGTATAGAAAAATAAGATTTTATTCCCACATATTCTTTGAAAAACAAAACCAATGACATTGATATTTAACTCAATGAATAGAAATTGATTAATGATTTCCCTTCCCTTAAGTCCGACTTGTTCAGTACATTATTTATTTTCCTAAATAATAAAATTATGTTAATTTATACTTTATTGAGAAATTCTTTCTGGTTTATGAATTATTTTATATCAATTGTTACCCTGTTATAAAAATTATATAATTATCTATGTTCATATTAGATGTTTCGTCGAAATTTGCTACTCGAGTCAAAATGAACATGGTTTTGATGTTACCATTCAATATGGTCATAAGTACAAAATCTCTAGAATAATATTAATGAAATATTATTTAATTATATATGGTAATAATTATTTTTAAAACAAACCATTAATTATTGTTATGAAGAAAATGAAGAATGTTATATTCATGGAGACGGTAGGTTGTACGTTCGCATAAGTAACATTTTCATTTTTCATTGATGATTATGGAAATAAGGTAATTATAATTTTATCCTTCCATAATGATCATAATATTTTTATAATCATAATAGAAATTTTAATATACTTTTATATATATATATATCGTACAAGTGATGTGGTGAATAAAAAAAATTCACATCGCTTCATTTGGGTGATAGTTCACAAGTACTCATGTAAGAAATTATTGTTTTTATGTTCATGGAAGGTAATAAAATAATTGAAATATTATTATTTTATAATGATAAATATGTCATGAATATAATATACGAATTTTAATTCAATAATTTTTACCAATTTTGAGAGACAGTAATGGAAAGCAATGTAAATTGGTTTGTGGAAGAGATAATTGAAACGTATGCACGAATGAATAATTCATTTCGCCTTTTGATTGAAGTAGAGTTGGATTTAGTGGATGGAATAAAAATAATAAAATAAAAATATGTTTAGGATACTAGATTTATTATTTCATCTTTGAAGAATAATATTTGAAGGAGGTGGAAGAAGAAAAAATATAACCTCTTAAAAATATGACACCTCTTATTTGGTTGATCACATTTTAATAATAACTTATCACATATAAGAAGGGTGTTATTCCTAAAATAAGGCCTCAATAATGTGGGAAGGGATCCTAGAAAGTTGTTTTTTCTGAACCCGGACAATCAAAAAGGCATTGTACGTGTGGATATTAGAAAAGATAGGGTACCTTTTCAAAGGAGGGGGAAGGGGTGCCCTTGGAAATTCATAAAGTATTAAATTAAAATAAATTAGTTATCTAATCTAAAATAATAAAAATTGAAATATGTTTATGATATGATGAGTATTGTTTTAAATCATCTCATATAATAATTTTTAGACTTTTATTGATTTAATTTTTAATCCTTATCTCTTTGGTGTACCCTTAATAAATATCTTTTATATTTAAAAGTGGTAACAACAATTTAGTTGTTAAGGGGATGTTAATTTTTTTATATGAAATAAATTTCCAATAATTGGAAAAAATTAAACTTATAGACCCTATAATATTCACTTTTGTATTTTTATTTTTTAGGATTTTTAAATAATTTAATAAATTAATAATTTTATAAAAACAATAATATTTACTTTTACAATATTAATTTTACTGAATTTAAATAAAATATAATCATAGAGATAAATTCAAAAAATACTAATTAATAGTATTATAACATAACATATTCATCTATAAAATTTTTTATGACCTAAACTATGTCAAATAATATTTCTTTTAATATTTATAATATCATTTATTAGATTCATTTGTTAAAAAAGCATTCACTTCATTACCATTGAGTCATAATTAAATTTAAATATTTAATATCTAAAAATTGAAAATAAAATACCTTGATGTAAGAAATATTTGTATATTTCTGATGACTATTTATAGTCGAAGATATACTTAAATAAAACCATTTTAAAATAGTATTACTAGGAAGATATATGTTTATAACATATTTTTGATTCTTTTAAATTAAATGTTAAAAGTGTCACAATCACACCCAAGTGGCTTATAAAGGAAAAATTTTTAAGTAAAGGGATTTATTGGTCGACCACATCCCATCCAATATGATTAGGACCAGTGTTCGAGTAGTTTTATATTATTATAATATTATTTTACCCTATTTACCCGATTTACCCATTACCCGTGGAAATAAAAATAATTACTAAAGTTACTATTCATAAAATTAAAAAATAAAAGGGAACTATTTATATAATTTAGAAATTATGATTTCACATATAGGATACATATTTCCAAATTCAAAACATAGAAGTTTTAGTAGTTAATTTAAAATTTATCCCTATTGTCAAAACAAGAAAATAGTTTTTTTTAAATTAAAAACCATCAAAACATTGACATGTGATTATATCAAATTTCAAGGTGAAATTACTACCAATTTCCAAAATAAGATTAAATGATAAAAAATAAGTCCAATTACACTTTAAAACAAAAAAATGATAACCTATCTATATTAATAATTTATATTAAAAGGCAGTTTTGAATTAAATTGGAATATTATTCACTCTTCGTTTAAAAAAAAGAATTTTATCATAAAAATACCAAAATCCAACTAAAATAAATTTTTAAATCCCACTTCTATATAAGAATTTTATTTCCATAATAGAACATATAAAAGTGTAAAAGAACATGATTTAAAAATATTTCATAATCAATAGGTAGTAAAACTTCCTATTAAAAAATATTAGATTATTTTATGCTTAAAATTGGATTTATTCACATTTTAAATCGCTAAAATTTACTAGAAGAAAGTAATAACATTTAATTAACATGTGTAAAAAAAATATATTTATGTTCCTTACTTATAATACAAATACTAGGTAATGACTACCATTTAAAATAATATTAATAATGCATTATTTTCACTATATCTCAATCTTGTGTGCAATATAAGATTTTAAAGAAACCCATTGTTGCATATCGGGTATCCTATTAGACATAACATCCTCTTTTAGGTAAAATTACTATTTAATTATTTTATATTAATAAACATGAAATTTTTTTATTATATAATTATCTAGGATGTTACATTTTTCCCCCATTTTGGAAATTGCATCCCCTCAATATAATATTTGGGCTTAGGTGATATGGTTTTTCATTTAAAAAATTACTTCATTGAGATCCCACATTGGAAAAAGTGCAAAAAAAGTTCCACAATAAAAGAAATAAAATGATGTAAATAAGTCACCTGAGATAAAACAAACTAGTATTCCAAGTTGGAAAACCTGGATATGGAAGAAAGACATACCATCATGTTATAAAATAGAGTGATAAAAAACATGATCAGGAGAAAGTTAATAATCAGAAAACCAAACACATGTGTTGGGCTAAACTGTCTGTGATTTCATAGTTGGAATAGTAATGGAATAAAATTTTGGTTTTCGGATCCTTTCCATAATTTGGTTGAATTTATTTAATACCTAGACTACATAATAATTAAATACACTTAAATGTCAAGAAAAGTTCCATCCATTAATCAAATTCCAACAAAAAATCATCTTTTCCCCAAATGATGAGTATTTAAGTGATGTTTTTCCAAGACTGAAATATTATAATCAACTTATAAAGAATCTGAGAGTCTACCAAATATTAACTATCTATTAATCATGTCTTAAAACATTAACCAAAAGTAAAAAGATATGATTAGAAAATTATATTATTCTGTACATATATTTATCATTAAAAGATGAAATAATACTTTTAATCATCAATGTTCATTAGTAATACCCAATGTCCAACATAGATCATTCAATAAATATCTATCTATATTATTCAATAAAAATACCAAAGTATTCTATTTTTCTTAAGCATATAGGGTTCCCAAAATAGCGAGTTTAATCCCAAATAACATTTATCACTCAATCAAGATACCATTTTATATTACCAAGGATATCTATTTTATAAGAAACAATTAACCAAAATCAACTATTTATTATTATATCAACTCATTTAACTAAAACAATAAGCCATACTAACCAAGGACTTAACATAGGCCGGTGGTAGGTGATGCACCCTTGTTTCCCTTCGGTTGTGCGTTCGATCCCCATAGTATTGCCAGATGTGATGGGTTCTCAGTAATCCTATGGGTTGTCCTTTTTTTAAAACTATATCATTTTTATAAACTAATCCCCGTATGAGAAAAATTATTAAAAAAATAACCATAACATGTTTAAAACTTACTGGTTTTATTATACCTATAATTTTCTTCCCAACACATTAATGACCTCAACTTATTAATTCATGAACTCAATTATATATTGACATTTTTTTCACCGAAAAATGATTTAATAAAATTATTCCCAAATTAAAAAACATTGAACATTGATCATGATGTCCATCGGGTTTCATCATCATTTTGTTCACTTTGATAGAAGGTCCATTCATCACAACAATGATTTATAGATTCTTCAAAATCACCTACCTTCATTATCCAAATACACCTTGTACAACTTGCGTCGTATTAGCGTTAATAGAAAAATCATTTCGGAAAATAATCATGCGTGACATATAATTTCGTAACATCCAATAAGAATAATATTTTATAAACATCAAGAATGATTTGGATTTGAAACATTAAAATAATGGTCTTTTTAAAATACCATTAGTATGTGTTGAAAGACTATATTTTAAAAGAAAATATAAATAGGTTGGACAAGGGTATTTTTCTTTAGGATCTTCTTCAAAATCATGATATGCTTCATAATATGGTGATAATTTAAAATATCTAAAATGGATTGATAATATTAACCTTTTCTTGAAAACATACGAATATTATGGAAGTAAGATTTGATTAAAAATGAACCATGATCCATGATGGTATCGAGGTATATTGGAGGTGGTTGATATCTTAAATGACTATTTTCATGTGAGTTGTATGCTAGAAGAAGTTTCAGAATCATCCTGACGTGACTTTTCAATAATTATAGCCAACAAGTAATCCTGAATATATAGGAATATTGTTTAGTATCCACCTACTTCAAATTTTAACTAAATTTCCTTGATTTGAAAAAGTTATAGAACAAGGATTCAACCAAAATAATTGAAATATAATTATACCATATATTTAACCAAAAATACTAATCCATAAATATATCTAAACCGACCTATGATACCAACTATAAGGCCCTAGCATTAAACATTACATAATTTTGATTTATGTTAATAATTAAAATTGAGGATATTTTTAGGGTTAGTGTTTTAGATAATTAGGGAATATATATTACATAACAACTCAAATGTATAGAATGTTGACAGAACTAGAAAATTACCCATTTATTACAAAATATAAAACTTTTTAAAAGTATATACAATTTCTTTTCATTGATAAAAATCTTATTTACTTCTTCCTTTATCGTACCATACTTATATCATGTGAAAGCATTATAAAAACGTGGGATGAGCACAGAAACCTCAGTAAGGGTTATAAGATATGGAATTAAAATTTTCGTCCATGAATATTTATAAACCCATTAAATCATATGAATCATGTCAAAATTCATAGATTTCATAAATAATAAAGTTAATTTTTGGCATCCATATCATACATAAACTATAGCTTTCACAACTACATAGGGAGTAACCTTCATGGTAACATTTGGAATACCCATTATAGTATATTACATATGTCTCTTTGTAGAATCCTTTTCAATTTACTCCATACCATTTCACAATTCATTTTAGATATATCACGAGCTCACCCTCTACCAGTTTAACATAGAACCACCCATATTCATAAGCAATTCCCAAAAACCATAACATAATCGTAACACATAAACCATACATAAATGAAAAATAACATATCCACATTGAAATTATAAGATATCATTTCATGATATAATAAATTCATTCGCAAAACCGTTTTCATTACAGAAATACATAAAAAGTGAATATGGTATTTAATTTTCTTTTAATAAATTACGGCTTGTAAAGGAAAGCAAATACCAAATAATGGTCACGACGACAGAAAGGTCATGGCCACTGTATATGCTAAAAAATATATTCTTTTTTTTATTTATTAAAATTCATATTATAAAAAAAATCTTTTGAAAACCATTCAGTGAAATTATTTTTCAAAGGGATTTATTATACATCGTAAAAAATAAGGCGGTGTTAATTATCATAATATACCACAATGAAAGGATATTGAGATGAATTACCTTACACAGAATATATCATTAAATTAGGGATAAATCAATGACATAATAATGTGGGAAAAATATAAAAACACCAAATATGAGTGGATATTCACTTTAAAACAATCATTGGCCATTATCAAGTAATCTTGGAAAAACAAAAACAATGATTTGGATATTTAACTCAATAAATGGAAATTGAGTTTGGATTTCCCTTATATTGAGTATGACTTGTCTCATATATTAGTTATTTTCCTGAATAAAAAACATAGGTTAATTTATACTTTATTCAGAACATTTTACATGTTTATTATTTATATTATATCACTTATTAACATTTTTTAAAAATTATATAATTGTTTATGTTCATATCGGATGTTTTGTCGATATTCGGTACTCGAGTTGAAAATGAACATGGTTTTGATGTATCTAGTCCATCTGGTTATAATTCCATAATATATAGAATAGTATTCATGAAATAATCATCAATTTTATATATTAAGGATATATTGTATATCAATCTGTTAATTATGTTTATGAAAAAATGAACAATGTTATATTCATATAGATGGTAGGTCGTACGTACGCATGAGTAACATTTTCATTTTTCATTGACCATTATGGAAATTATTAATCATTATTTAATATTTCTAAAATGATAATAACATTATTATAATCCTAATAATAATTTAAATATACTTAATTATATCATATGAGTGATGTGGTGAATAAAAATGATTCACATCACCTCGTGGATGTTGTAGTCCACACGTATGCACGAACAACATTATAGTCATTATAATCATTGAAGGTAAGAACATAATGAAAATATTATTCGTTTAAAATGATAAATATATAATTATTATCACATATAAGTATTAATTGAATCATTCTAACTGATCATGGTAGACTATAATGAAAAATAAAATAAATCAGTTTGTGGAGGTGATAATTCACATATACGCTTGAATGATTAAATCCTTTCCCATTTGATCGAATTAGAGATGGATTTAGGGGTTGATATTAAAAAAATAACATCTTAGTATATTAAGGATACTATTTTTATTATTTCGGAATTTAATAATAATATGTGATGGATGTTTAAGAATAAATTAAATATAAATTCTTAAAAAATGATACATCTTCTTCAGTTGATCACCTTTGAATAACACCTTAAAACCTCTAAGAAGTGTATATTACCAAAAATAATGCCTCAATAATGAGGTTAGTGATACTAGTAATAGGATTTGGTAGATATTTTCTGATCAAAAAGGATTTTGAAGTGTGAATTTTAGAGAAGAGAGGATATGTTTTTATAGGTGAGGGAAGGGGCACCATTGGAAATTCATATAATATTACATTAATATTATGTAATATTTTAATCTAAAATATTCCAAATTAAAATCTATCAAATATAATAAGATTATAGTTCTAAATAATCTAATTCAATAATTTTTAGATAGTGTTAATTTTATATTAATTGTTATATATTCGTTTAACCCTTAATTGTTATCTTTTAATTTTATAAGTGGTTACAATATTTTCTTTATTAGGAGGCTATTAATTTTAATTATATGGGATAAAATTTTAATAATTGGACACATAATAAACATTTATACCATATCATAGTAAATTTTTCATTTTTTATTTTTTTTAAATATTTTAAATAATTTAATAAATTAATGTTTTTATAAAACCACAATTATGGTAATTTTTACACTATTCATTTTTTTTATTTAAATAAAATATAAAAAGATAGATAAATTCAATCCAAAACTTTTAATAGTCTTATAAAATGTCATATATACCTATAAATATCATGTATGAAGAATATTATGTCACATAATATTTATTTTACTAATTATAATATCATTTATTTGATTTCTTCCTTAAAAAACAAAATCATGCAACATCATTGTCTCATAATTAAATTTAATTATATTAAACATAAAAATTATAAATAAAATACCATGACGTATGAAATGTTTTAAGCTTTATAATTACTATTTATATTAAAATGTATCACATATATGAACCCATATTATAATTTTTTTAGTAATAACATATATGTTTATAATATATTTTCATTTACTTTTATTAAAAGTTATCAATGTCATAATCAAACCCAAGTGGCGTACAAAAGCCAAATTTTTATCCCTATGTTTTTCTTGGTCTGACATATCTCATCAAATTCTATTTTTACAACTATTAGAGTAGTTTTATGTTATTAAAATATTATTTTTACCCAAATTTACCTAATTTACCTTTTAACCTTGGTAAATATAAATAATTATTAATCCTACTATTTAAAATGTACAAAATTAAAAGGAAATATTTAAATAAATTGGAACTTTTGATTCCAAATATGGAATCCGTGTTTTCAAATTCAAAACATAGAAGTTTCAGCAGTTATGTGGATGTTATTCCCCACTATCAAAATGTGAAAATGATTTCTTTTAAAAGTAAATACAATCAAAAGACTCACAAGTGTTTATAAGAAATTTCAATGTGAAACTACATACAATGACCACAATATGATTAAATTGAAAAAAGATAGTACAATTGAAATTTAAAATCATTCAAAATGATAACAAATCTATATAAATAAATTAGACTGAAAGATAGTTTTGAATCAAAAATTAGTTTTTTTAACTATTAATTAAAAAAATTAATTTTATTATAAAAATTCAAGAATTCATCAAAAGTAAATTTGGATGTCCCACTTATAAACAAGAATATATTTTACAAATAGAACATATAATGTGACCAAAAAATATTTAAAATGGGTTCCCCAATAAAAGGCTGTAAAACAACCTTTTAAATAAT
Source organism: Viscum album (assembly GCA_963277665.1). Lineage (NCBI taxonomy): Eukaryota > Viridiplantae > Streptophyta > Magnoliopsida > Santalales > Viscaceae > Viscum > Viscum album. The sequence goes on along the minus strand of OY728132.1, from coordinate 1,290,018,372 downwards.
ATTATAGTATTCTATACATTAAATTGGGTTTATTCTCTTTTTAAGCTTCTAAAATTTATTATCAGAAACTAAAAATATTTAATAAAACCATTTTTGTGTATCAAGTATGCAAATAAACATAGATTCTCTTTGTATGTAAATTTAATATCTAATTCTTAAATATTAGTAAATATGAAAAAATCATACTCTATAATTACATAGGATTTTACAGTTCTTATGTTGGGTGATCATGTAGTTGCATATGTATCACATCCTCTTAGGCCTCATGAGAGGAACAATTATACCATTTACCTTGAGCATGTAGTTGTAATGGACATGCTTAAGAGCTGGTGGAACTAACTGTAAGGATAAAAGTATACATTGTATTTAGAACCCAATAGCTTGAGTTATATCTTCTCCAAAAAAGATTTCAATCTCTGCCAGAGGGATTGGGTAAAATAACTATAGTCTTTTGAATTTGAAATTCATTACACCCTAGGGAAAGTTAATGTCATCATAGATTCATTGAGAATTAAACTGCTGAACCAAGCAGTTAATGAATCATTAAAGGAGTTTAGTTTGATTGCCCTTTTTTTCACAGTTTCATATTTGAGTTAAAGTGAATGGTGATAACGTTTCTTTAGCTAAAACATAGTTAACATCTAATCATATATAGAAGATTATTCAAGATCATTATCTTGATGAAGAATCATGTAGCATTATAGATTCTATTCTTGGTTGGGAGATATTTTTTGAATTCTCATTCTCCAAAGATGGTGTTTTATGTTATCACAATCAATATGATGTGTCGTTAGTAGAAATGAAGTCCATGATCGAGTATTTCCAAAATTTATAGTGGTTTATGATCCTAGGAACCACTAATATGTTCTATGATATATGAAGACATTTTTGGTGGACATTAATGATATGGGTAATTACTGAGTTTATTTTTTATTGCTATACATGAAAATTGGTGAAGGATGAGCACCTAAAACCTTCATGTTTTATTCAACCACTTCCACTCCCTACATGGATGAGGGATGATATATATATGGAATTTGTTGTTGGGTTTACTCATACCCAGATAATTGTGAATTCTATATGGGTGGGAATCAACATTCTTACTAAGTAGGCTCACTTCATACCAATTCATGACGCAACCAAAGTTGAGGAGTTAATAAATATATACACGAAAGGGATTTCTCTTTTGCAAGGGTTTCTTTATTCTATAGTCTTTGATATTTATCCATAGTTTACTTATCACATTTAGAGAGTCCTTCAGGAGGAACTGTGATCTCAGGTCCATTTGAGCATGTCCTACCATCTGTAGTCAGACGACCATACATATAATGTTATACATATTATTGATGAAATTCATCATGCTTTTTTCTTAACAATGGTGGATTAAGGGATAAGAATTTTGGAGTGGTCTAGTTTTTCTTATAATAATAGTAACAATTTGATTATTATAATGGATAATTTTGAGGCCTTGTATGGTCTTTCTTGTAAATCTTTGTTGTGTTGGTCAGAGATTGGTAAAAGTTCTTTTCTTAGATGATGTTTGGTGAAATAGATGAAATCAAAGATTCAGTTAATTCATTAGACAATGCTAACAACCTATAATTGATATAAGTCTTATGTTTATCGTCTTTATATACCTTTATAATTCTCAGTTGGTAACTAGGTATTTTGGAATGTTTCAACCCAGTTGGGTCATCAATGACTTGGGAGGCATGGGAAGCTTCCTCCTCATATTGTGGGACCTTTCTAGGTAGTTGAGTAGGTATATAAAGAGGTATAAAGTTTATCACTTCCACCATAGATAATATAGATACATAACATATTCCATGAATTTGTAGTTGAGAATGTACCTCTCTAATCCATATTACGTTTTGAGCTCGAGCGATCTAGAGATTGAACATGATCTATCTGTGACTGAGTGACTAATCAGTATAGTTTATTATGAGATGATGGTTCCTTATGCGAGGATGTTACATTTTTTTGAGCTTTCGAAGAATGGTTCTAATGGTCATTATATTTGGGAATGTGAGGCACCGATGAGAGAATAATGGCCGCATATTTTTAGCATGGAAGCATTTGCATAGGCTTTCTAGTGACATAAAATTTTAATGGTGGGGTGGTTGTAACATCAAATTACCAATATAAAAGGTACATCATCAAACACTTATTGGTTTTTCCTTTTGTTTAGTTGGGTAAGGATATGAATAAATTGGTAAGATACCTATAATGGTTTTGTCATTGATTTTTTGGGCTCTCATGCTTAACCAAGTGTTTCAATAGGTTGTATAATGGTGACATGCTATGTAACAATGTTATATTACATGTAAAGGTAGATGGGGGAATAACATGAGAAGGTTCATGTCTTGAGAAGAGTCAAACCATCAATGGATAAAAAATGAAGATCCATTACAAATTGGGAGTTATTTAATTAGTATATATTTATTGAAAGTGATGTGTTTTTTGGAAGTTGTGTAACATCACTATTTGACAATGTGAAATGGGATTACACATCATGTAATACCCAGACTGCATATTTTAAACTGGCATCATGGATGATATCACCCTTTTAGAACCTCTATAATTTCACTTATATTGACCCAAATACTTCCCCAAGTGATCATGAATCTCTTCAACCCTCATGAATCCTTTCGTTCAGTGTTCAATAATCGTTGTTCTTGCAGGGTGATTCCCAGGTAAGAATTATCCCTTATTCTTCATATTTATATTTTTATCCACCTTTGGTATTTCAAAAGATGATCCAGAAATTGATGGATCTATGCTCTATTTTTCTAGATATTGTTCTTAATTTTAGTTTTGAGATCTTCTACACATTTTTTATCATTGACAAGTTTCGTTGTGAGTGTTGATTTTAAGGGGAATAGTAGGTGATTTTATCACATTTTACATAAATGATTAATCATTAAAAGATTGAATTATTTCAATTTTTTATTTTAATTAAATTTATAAATAATTATTTTAATTTTTTTTAAAACAATTCCACTGATTTGAGAGATTCAAAATTAGTTTGGAATTAAAATTGAGAACACCCCCAATTACATTGAATTGGGGCATGTGTTTTAGAAATTAAATGATTTAAATTATTTAATATAAATTTTTGATTTATTAGTATCTATTTCAATTAAATTGTAAAATTTAATTGTGGTAATGAATTGTGAAGTTGGTACAATTTATTTTTAATTGTTTTCAATATTGTTAAAATGGAAGTAAAATGAATTTGTTCAAAAATTTGTGGTTTTATCTTGGTAAAAATGAATGTTTTGATGAAAATACCATTTTAGTTTTTAAATGGAAAATTGGAATTTGGAATGGGGGAATGATATTGAATTGTATTTTAATCAGCCTTAAAATAAATTTTCCATCATTGATATTGTAAGAGAACATGCAAGCCTTATATAGTTTTTTATTTATTTGGAAACATTCTACGATTATAAAATTTTCTAAAACATAAGTTCATTAGATCACATCCCTTGGGTGATGGTTCCTATTTCTCTCGGACTAGTGTCTATAAGATGTGTGTGTACAAATATTAATGGGATCACGTATATAATGTCGATTCCTATATCCTGGAACATTCGTACCTATTTGGAATATGAACATATTTCTATCATGTTATATATTTAAGTTATAAATGTATTTAAATTTTTTTAAACTAATTTACATGCCTTCATAATTTTTATAAAGTATTTTATATACATTCTTTATTTAATCCATTTTTTTGGAAATATTTTATCACTTGTAAATCATTTTCTTAAAGTTTTTTACATTATTAAAATTGTATATCATTATTTGTTTAAATATACATTAAAATATGAAACCACTGTATTTTTAAAATTCAATTCATTAAATTGGTTAATCTATTATTTTAACTTGTTGTGGAATCCATGGTGAGAACCAAATAGGCTTTATAGCTCACACCCTACTTGTGTCTTTGGCTGTTTGTTGATTATCTCCTTCCAGGTTTGAGAAAGGGGAGAGGATCTCTTTGATGTGGATCCATTTTTTGAACCTCGAACTTAGTGAGTAGGGTCGTTAGGGATTTGGATGTTTTTCCTCTATTTTGGTACTTGGGTTGCATTACATTGGGACTGTTTATGCCCTATCTGTTTTTAGTACACTCCTCCCAGTGGAGACAGAATTTGTATTTATAATTATTTGTTTATTTTCTCCCTCTACGATTATACCAAAATCATTCCAACTCTCATATTGTATGATTCCTAGTTCTCATCACCAACCTGTGGGGATCAGGAACGCCCTTCGAGTTATGTAATTACAAGCTCAGTTATCGGGTTACTAGGGTTCCCCGTCTGGTTTGTGACCCATCAATGGGCTATAGTGGGCCCCACCTATCACCTTCTATATCTAATTCATTAATCATTTTATTGGGGAGAAAAATAAAAACAAATATGCATAAAAAATGTAAATATTTTTCAATATTCTTAAAATATAATCACTAACCATTCTAAGCAGTATGATAAATGGTATAATGATTGAACATTCACAATAAAACTAACCATAAACCACTTAATAGAATATTATAGTTCATAATAATAAGAGATTAATCACAATAAATAATAATATTCAACATATGTGTTGAAATAGATGAAAATAATCTAATAAAATCATCACGAAATTTTTGAGAGAAATAAAACTTTTCCTTTCCACGGAAGAGTTCATTGGGAAGAATCATTTGTACTTGTCATAACTATTTATATCAAAATTGAAATAAAAAATAATAATGTTTTAATGGAAAATTAGTTATTTTATAAAAATAATTTTGTATTAATGGATATTATTAATGGTACAAGATAATGGGTATGAGGTCATGAAGTTCCCTTTAATCAGGATTCCTTATTGAGAAGAGTTTAAAAGGAAATCATATAAAATATATATTTACCCATTTAATAAAAATTATATGATATAAATATACTATATTGGAACATATAAATGTAATTTATAAAAACTATATACAAATAATTAAGATTTAATGTTTTTTGGATATGGATAAAACAAAACTCGTATGAAGATAGCCGTTCAAGAAGAAACCCATACCTTATGTCTGAATGTGTTCTTTACAATCACTTATTTCCATATATAATGAAATTAAATTTATTAATAAATTAATTATGAAACTATAAAATATGTATTTGATTTATAATTATTTTATTAATTACATTTTAGGTATTTTTGATGAGTTATGAGATTCAATTTTGTAAAGACCCAAAAATTTCAAAGAATTTTTTTAAATACTTGGTAATTTTACGTGTCTGTGGCTTTTGACGACACTTGATTTGGAGGCCCAGTGTGCCCGAAATCAATTTCTGAAGTTTAGCTCGGTTATGTTCAGTGAACAAATGAGCAAGTTTTTCTCACATTTGAACCGGAGCTCAGGATTAAAATATGAAGGCACCGATGAACTCGCAGCGCCGGTAATTGCATAAGGGGATTCTTACCGTAGTTGCGTTCGCAAAGGAGGAGAAGATAATTTTGGGGGATTATTTAAGAAGTAAATAAAAGTTGTTGGAACAATTTTTATTTTATAAGGTGGTTATTCCCTCCCACTGGTAGTTAAGGGTGGGGCCCACAACCACTCTACTAATCAAGTGCAGATGTTGGAGATATGGGGCCCACATGAGTCCCACCATTTAATTTCCAACAAACTCTTTAAGAACACCTCAATAAATTTGGAAACCCCCCATTTAATTACCAACCCGTTAATTAATGGGGACCTTCCCTCTCTATTTTATAATTGTTTGTCAACACATTATTAAATGTCGTGATTTAATTCTAGGACATTCTTTGGGTGTGTAACTAAATAATAGGAGGAACCTTTTATTTAATTTGGGAAAGAGAATTCGTTGTGTGGGAGAGATCAGAGAGCTTTGGAGCTTTTGGAAGAACGCCAGTCTCCAACAAAGAATGAAAAAGAACACCGGCTTCCGACAAAGAACGACGAAGAATGCAAGTTCCTCGAAGATCGATGATGCGCCACCCTTACTCTTCTCCACGGAAAGCGAGGAGACACCACTTCCTCCTCGGCATCCTCTAACGAGGCCTATGATCATTTTCCCCATGATTCCAATGTTTGAGATCAATTGTTGAGGTATAGGAATATGTATAAATTTAGTTATGTAATTTTATACCCTCGAAATGGCGTGCAAACTGTTGGTGATGTTTAGAACCACTAACATGGTGGGTGCGGACTAATGAACAAATCTAAAACCACCGCAATTTTTTTATGTTCGGAATGATATGCGATGATGAAGAGGGACCAAAACGGCGATTGGAGGCCTTTGAAAAGATGTACGGGTCCCGAGGCGACCACAGGAATAGACGAGAGGAAAATTGGACCACCGAAATGACTCTGGTGGCCAGTGGAAGTCCCCAGAGGCATGGGTCCCTGGCGCAGCGGTGCCGGCAGCGCCCCAGCGCACTACCCGCAGAACCCCACTGGGACAGAAGCCACGGCACCCGGCGCCCCGTCCGCGGAACAATGGGGGGCCGCGTCCCCCCCCCCCCCACCCGCTCGGCTCGCTGGCCAAGCCAGCGTGCCCCCCCCCCCCCCGGACGGGCCAGGGCAGGTAACATGGATCGGGCTATGCCCTTCCAGGTCGGGTCGACTTAGTTCGGGCCGACCCAAGTGGGGGGGGGGGAGGGTTGGTCCAGGTTGGACCGGGCGCACACCCCCACTTCGGACCGTTTTCTGTCTTTTTTCCATAACATGAGCTACAAAACTCTGATCGATGCACCGCCAGTTGCGTAGGAATACTTTGATCGAGTCAGTTGTTCCGGTAGATTACACTTGAGGTTTCTAGAATCTTTTGGTATGGCCGGGTTGGTTCGAACCCGAAACCAACAGGGCCCTTGGAGCGGAAATGCTTATATCTTAAGGACCGAATGCCCGATTCATGTGACGTCAATTGAATTGGAATCCTTTTGTTGCGACGGTTATTTTGGCATACTCCAAATGAGGTTTGGATGAATTTGGAGTATGGTCGGGTTGGTTTTAGTTTAAAAACCAATCGGGCCCCTGGAACGGAAAAGCCAATAACTCTCAGACCGGGTGTCTGATTCACGCATCGTCTGTCGCATAGGGTTTCTTATGATGAGATGGAACTTTGGGATACATCAACTATGGACTTCGTGATAGTCGATGTATCGACTCTTTTTCTCGAGGAGAATACCCTCCCATAATCGAGCATGCTATGTGCGGGAACCCTAGAGCCGGCTACGATTGCATCGAATTCTGTACTGTAATCCTCCATGGGTTCGACAGTGATGACTATCGTACTGGGATCCTCCGTGTGTTTGACGGTGATGACTACTATTCTTGTGTCCTCTGTGGGTTCGGTAGTATTGACCTCTATACATGTATCTAGTGTTGGTCCGACAGAGTAGCTGGTCTTGTATCCTATGTGGGTCTCACAACTTAGCCGGACTTGTATCCTGTGTGGGTCCGGCAGCTTGGATGAATCAGTGACTAAATTTGATCATCTCTATCGCTACACGAAAGATGTATACCTATGTGAGCTGAGTCTTGACTTCAATCATTATCATCAATGTGATTGAATTGTCTTCTTGTGTGGACTGGGTTATACTTTCCTATGTGGATTGGGTTATGCTTTCTTGTGTGGTTTGGGTTGTACATGGGCTCGTAAGTTGGAGCTGAACTGGAATTGATGACTTAGGTATATGTATGGGCATAAACCTAAGTAGATTTGGTTGATACTTCATGTTGTATCTTTCCTTTGTAGTTTATCCTGTGTGTATTCTGAGAGACCTTCAGGGGTCTCGGGGTCCCTACTGAGTATCGTATGCTCACCCTTCCATGAGATATACCCGCACTACATTTTATTGGATCCAGACGACGGACAAAACTAATCGAGGTGGAGTCTTGTGGAGCTGGACGATACCTGGAGGTGGACCATTTGGCAGGATGCACACAGAGCGGATGGTCGGACCCGAGGATCCGAGGAGACTATATGTATGCACCCTTTAGGTGGGATTTCCGGAGGATGATTTGGTGGTTGCTACTTTAATTTTCAGTTGTTGTATTTTATTTTTTTGTTGTACTATACTTTCAGTTGCGTTTGTATGCTGAACCATTTACTTTCGAGCAATTACTTTTGTACTCAGTTTACTTAGTGTTTACTTCATCTTGCGTACTCTGTTGTGTTTTTTTACTTATATAAATTCAATTACATCCCCTTAAATGGGATTTATGCCTCTGGTGCTAGTATCCAGCCTCTGGCCTATGGAAGGCGAGCTTGGGGTAGTCACATCACGTGCCCCAAGGACGGGTCATTACAAATTGGTATCAGAGGAATCAGTTCTACCGTAGAACTCAAGACTCTAATCTTTCCTTTCTTTTAAGAGATAGTGTAAAGAGTATTGAGTGTGGTTTTCGGTACAGGGTGTCATGTGTTGGTGCAGTAGCTGATGTATACATACACCAGGATGCTGACTTCTGATTTCCGACTCAGTGCACGAAAACACTATTTGCGTGTGTGTTTCCTTTCAAAAAAAATATTGTGATTACTTTGTGTCAGCTCACCATGTATACTGTTTGACCATGGCTCACCTATTTCTTTTCAGGATGGACCAACGACGGTAGCCATCTAGGGTTCCCAGTAACATGTGAGGTGGTAGCCCACCGAGTGACGAGGCCTCGGTGCAGGGTCTCATTACAGTTGAGGCACCAGTAGTACCAGTACCCGCTAAGCCACCGATGCTACTAGCCCCAGCGGCGGAGAGTGAATGCAGCCTAAGCATGTTGCACGAGTTTTAGAGACAGAGGCAGCCCGGGTTCCGTGGAGAGATGGATCCTCAGACAACCGAGGATTGGCTGGAGGCCATCATCAGAGTCTTCAGACTGGTAGGGATACTAGTATATCTTATGGTTATCCTTGCCGCGAGTCTTCTGCATGCAGCAGTAGGTAGATGGTTATGTCCGATGCTCCAGGTGCATGATGAGGCATCTCTACTATGGACGGACTTCTAGAGCCTCTTTCGATCGGAGTTTGTTCCAGCCACCCTCCATGCGGTGCGCATCCAGGAGTTACTACAACTGCGGAAGGGAAGCATGTCAGTAGCCCAGTACTCAGCGAGATTTTCCGACTTCTCGCACTACTCCAGGGACATGGTACGAGACCCATTCTTCTGGGCCCAGACCTTTGAACAGGGACTGAGGCATGAGATCAGAGCTTCAACGATTCCCCTCAGCATCCCGACGCCGGCGGGGGTACTGGAGCGAGCCCTGTTTGTGGAGAGCTTTCTCACCGAGCAACCATTAGTAGCGAGACCCACTGCATGACATCAAATAACAGAGTCTTCTGCATCTAGCAGTCGAAAGATGACGCAGGGGTCCATGCGGACTAGGCCGACATGTGGGCGACCTCAGGATTTAGGTTCAACTGTGTGGGGCACATAGCGCAGAGCCAGCCTTATGAGGAGAAGAAAATGCAATGCATGCGGCGGGCAGGGCCACATGGCTCGGGACTACATGACCCGCCATGCAGACGAGCAACAAATAGTGGAGGGATTTCCTAAGCAGAGGCAGAGGTTTGACTATGGTGGACTACAGGGATTAGGCGGACGAGGAAGAGGAGATGGCCGAGCAGCGGGTGGTATATGATGCTTCGAGGATCTACCACAACCACCCCCAGGAGGTCCACCCCAACCACCCCCAGGAGGTCCACCCCAACCATAGGGTGCTGGAGGGGAGAGGTAGGATCAGCTCTAGGCAGCGGAGGCTTACGACCACGGCGCACCCGAGATGATTCGAGGTACTATCTGTGTCTACTCTACCATTGCTTCAGTTCTTATAGACATAGGTGCACGTCATTCTTTTATTTCCGCTTCCCTTGTTCGGAACGTGGAGATTCTGACAGAGCCGTTGGCTCAATCCTTACGGCTTGATACTTTTACGGAAGCAGAATCGATGATTATGAACTGGTGCCGGCAGTGTGAGCTTACACTAGGAGGCTAGATCATCGGATGGGATCTTCTTGTAGCGGCGTCGAGGCCTTATGACGTCATCTTGGGTATGGACTGGTTATCTACAGTCCATGCCCAGATCGACTGTATTTGGCGCAAGGCGTGGTTTGTCCACACATATGGGGCCAGGTTCACCTTCACCAACAAAAAGGAAACCTTCGAAACACAGGATGGACTCACGCAGAGGAGAGGGTATCCGATCACATATTAGTGGGCTAGTCGCATCCTCAGAGCAGTTGACGTGCAGAGTCCGAGTTTTCCTATAGTCGTGGATCAGTATGCGGACGTTTTTCTCGACAATTTTCTAGGACTACCTCCTCACCGGGAGGTAGATTTCTATATATACCTATACCCCGGGACATCACCAATATCTACTCCAGGATATCAGATGGCTCCTGTCGAGATTCGTGAGCTGAAGGTACAACTGGAGGACTTACATGGGAAAGGTTTCATCCGACCCAGTGTTTCACCCATGGTTTCTCCGATTCTGTTCGCCAAGAAGGCAGATGGGAGCTTCTGACTATGTGTCGACTACCGTCACCTGAACCAGGTTACCGTGAGGAACAAGTATCCACATCCAAGGATTGAAAACCTCTTCGATCATCTCAAGGGAGCACGACGGTTCTCGACGATAGACCTTAGGTCAGGCTATCATCAACTCTGAGTTTGGGATGAGGATGTGTAGAAGACAACCTTCAGGTGTCGGTATGGCCACTATGAGTCCTTGGTCATGCCCTTCGGTGTGACAAATGCTCCAGAAGTGTTCATGAGTATCATGAATAGGATCTTACAGCCCTACAGTGATTGGTTTGTCGTAGTCTTCATTGACGACATACCGATTTACTCAACCACTGAGGAGGAGCACACCTACCACTTACGAGTTGTACTGGATACACTCCGAGAGCACCAACTTTATGTTAAGCTCTCGAATTGCCAGTTCTGGCTTCGATAGGTTCACTTGTTGGGGCACATTATCTCAAAGGTGGTATTTGTGGTGGATCATACGAAGGTTGAGGTGGTACATGCATGGGACGCCTCTACGTTCAGGAGATCGTACGGATTCCTGATGTGCCATCGTCTATCATCTCTGATCGAGATGATCACATTACTTCCCGGCTTTGGAAGGGGTTTCAGGAGGATTTTGGGACGTAGCTATGCCAGAGCACTCCCTTTCACCCTCAGGCATATGGCCATACAGAGAGAACAATTCAGAAAGTCAAGGAAATGCTCCGTTCATGTGTCCTTAACCTTGGTCGCCGCTGGGAGGATCACCTACCATTGGTGGATATTGCGTACAACAACAGCTACCACTCCATCATCGGTATGACACCTTAAGAGGAACTATATGGCCGACCATCAAGATCACCTCTATGCTAGACTGACCTTGGGTAGTCAGCAATCGTATGACCAGAAATGGTTCGGACTACAACGAAGAAGGTATAGGTCATCCAGGAGCAGATGAGGACAGCACAGAGCTGACAAAAGTCATATGCTGATAGGTGGAGGAGACCACTGGAGTTCAAGGATGGAGACCACGTTTTCTTACGGGTCTCACCTCGGTGTGGTTTGTAGAGATTTGGCCAGGGAGGCATGTTATCTCTGCACTTCATCAGGCCTTTTCAGGTTCTCAACAAGGTAGGCGAGGTGGCTTACCGCCTGTCCCTTCCACCTTAGTTGCACCGGGTGCATGAAATCATCCATGTATCTCAGCTGACAAGATACGTGCACGACTCGAGGCATATCATCGACCATGGCGAGCTGGACATCGATGACGGGGCAACTTTTTCAGAGTTCCCAGTGTAGATCGAGGATCGATAGGAGCGGGTCTTACATGGATGGTCGATTCCTCTGGTGCACATTTGTTGGCAGCACAGGAACCTCTAGGAGAGCACATCAGAGGTGGAGGCTCAGATATGTGCTTAGTACCCTCATTTGTTCCCCTAGTTTCTGTTGTAGATTTACGGGGATGAATGTCCCAGAGGTGGGAGTAATGTAATCACCCGGAAATTTCACGGTTATTTTTTTTTAAAATACATTGTAATTTTAAGAGTCTGTGGTTTCTGACAGCACTTGATTCCGAGGTACGGTGTGCCTGGAATAAATTTCAAAAGTTTAGCTCAGGTACGTTCAGTAAAAGAATGAGCATGTTTTTCAAACTTTTGAACTGATGCTCGAAATTAAAATCCAAAGGCATCGATGAACTCGCAGTGCCAGTAATTTCATAAGGGGACACTTACCTTAGTTGCGTTCTCAATGGAGGAGAAGATAATTTTGGGGGTTTATTTAAGAAGTAAATAAAAATTTTCAGAACATTTTTTATTTTATAAGGTGGTTATTCCCTCCCATGGGTTGTTAAGGGTGGGGCCCATAGCCACTTAACTACCCAAGTGTGGATGTTGGAGAGGTGGGGCCTACATGAGTCCCACCATTTAATTTCAACCAAACTCTTTAAGAACCAATCATTAAATTTGGAAAACCCCCCATTTAATTGCCAAAGCGTTAATTAATGGGGACCTTCCCTCTCCCTTCCATAATTGTTTGTCAACACGTTATTAAATGTGGTGATTTAATTCTGGGAGTTTCTTTGCGTGTGTAATTAAATATTAGGAGGAACCTATTATTTAATTTGGGGAAGAGCATTCATTTTGCGGGAGAGATCCGAGAGCTTTAGAGCTTTTGGAAGAACACTGGTCTCCGATGAAGAATGACGAAGGACACCGGCCTCCGACGAAGAACGACAAAGAACCCCGGTTCCTCGAAGATCGAAGACGTGCTACCCTTACTCTTCTTCACATCAATAGAGGAGACATCGCTTCCCCCTCGGCGTCCACCGAAGATGCCTACGATCCTTTTCCCTGTGACATCGACGTTCGACATCAATTGTTGAGGTATGGGAATTTGTATGAATTTAGTTATGTGATTTTATACCCTCAGCATGGCGTGCAAACTGTTGGTGATTATTAGAACCACTAACGCGGTGGGTGCGGACTAACGAACAAGTCTGAACCCACCTGTACTTTGTTTTTGATGTGCGGAATGATTGGAGATGACAATGCAGGACCAAAATGGCAATTGGAGGCCTTCTTTGTGATGTATTGGTCAGGAGGAGACCATAGGCGTAGACGAGAGAAAAATCAGACCACTGGAATGACTCCAGTGGCCTGCGGAAGTCCGCAGCGGTGCGGGCCACCAGCCCGGAGGCGGTGGTGCCCTGACGGGCCACCGGAAGAAGCCTGCCGTGACTGAAGCTACGGTGGCGATGTCTGGATCCTATGGTCGCGCGTGATCCAGGAGAGATGCAGTGCCAAGCGCCGCCTCTTCGAAATAATAGGGGCCGCGTCCCCCTCGCTCAGCTCGTTGGCCGAGGCTGCGTGCCCTTCCCCGACCGGGCCGGGGCGGGTCACACAGACTGGGCCGGGCTATGCCTTACTGGCCTGGACTCGGACCTGGGTCGGGTTTCCCCAGTTTGGGCTGACCTGGGGGGGGGGGTTGGGCCGGGTCGGACTGGGCCCACACCCCCACGTCGGACCATTTTTGGTCGGTTGCCCATAACTTGATCTACAGACCACCGATTGATGCACAGTTAGTTTCATAGGAATCCTTGCATTGATTCGTTCGTTTCAGTATATTATGCTTGATGTTTCGACAAAGTTTTTGTATTGACGGGTTGGTTCGAACCCAAAACTAACCTGGCCCTTGGAGCGGAAACGCTTATATCTTAAGGACCAGATGTCTGATTGACGTTCCATCAATTGTGTTGGAATCCTTTTGTTGCGATGGTTATTTTAGCTTACTCCACATAAGTTTTGGATTTAGTTGGAGTACGGTCGGGTTGGTTTTAGCTTAAAACCCATCCGGGCCCCTGGAACGGAAAAGCCAATAACTCTCAGACTGCACGTCCGATTGACACACCTTCTGTCACGTTTGGTTTTTCCTCTGACAAGACAGAACTTTCGGTAAAATAAACTATGGAATTTGTGATAGTTGATGTATCAAATATCTTGATATTGGAGCAGACCCTCCCAGAATCGAGCATGCTGGGTGCGGGAACCATAGAGCTGGCTGTGACTACATCGACTTCTGTACTGGAATCCTCCGTGGGTTCGACAACAATGACTACCGTACTAGGATCCTCTGTGGGTTCGATGGCGATGAATACTATTCATGTATCCTATATGGGTCTGGTAGTATTGACCTCTTTAATTGTATCCTATGTGGGTCTGGTAGACTGGCTGGTCTTGTATCATGTGTGGGTCCGACAGTTTAGCTGGACTTGTATCCTGTGTGGGTCGGACATCATATCTGAATCAGTGACTACATATAATAATCTCTATCGCTATATGAAATATGTATACCTGTGTGATCTGAGTCTTGAATTCAATCATTATCATCGATGTGATTGGCTTGTCTTCCTGTGTGGACTGGGTTGTACTTTCTTATGTGGATTGGGTTGTGCTTTCCTGTGTGGACTGGGTTGTACTTGGGATCGTGAGTTGGAGCCGAACTGGAATTAATGACTTATGTATATATATGGGAATATACCTAAGTAGAGTTGGTTGATACTTTCTATAGTATCTTTCCTTTTTTTCTTTATCCTTGTTGGATTCTAGGAGACCTTTGGGGGTCTCGGGGTCCCTACTGGGTATCATATACTCACCCCTACACGGGCTATTCCATCACTATGTTGTGTTGGATGTAGACGATAGACAACACTAATCGAGGTGGAGGATTGTAGAGTAGGATAGTACCTAGAGGTGGACCACATGGCGGGATGTACACGGAGCGGACGGTCGGACCCGAGGAGCCGAGGAGACTATCTGTACCCACCCTTTAGGTGGGATTTCCGGAGGGCAATTTGGTGGTTGTTGCTTTACTTTTCAGTTGTTGTACTTTTTTTAGTTGTAATAATCTTTCAGTTGGGTTTGTATACTATCCCATTTACTTTCCAGCACTTACTTTTGTACTCAGTTTACATAGTTACTTTAGCTTGCGTACTCTGTTGTGTTTTTTACTTATATAAAGGCAACGCCTTCCCTTTTAACGGGATTTACGCCTTTGGTGCTAGTTGCCATCCCCTGGTTTATGGAAGGCGGGCTTGGGGTAGTCATGGTACGGGCCCCGACGATGGGTCCTGACAAATTTCTTCATTCAGGAGTATTCTGTTCCTTGATATTCATGACCTGTTTACATTTACATGTATATGGAAGATAATGTTAAATGGAAATAATTATCTCAAATTGTAATTATATGTTATTAATGAACATCCAGTTTATTTAATGGTATTATATTTATTTTTTTAAGATATATGTATCATTCATTATATAGAATATCAATGCTAATTGTTTAGATCATTTTGGCGGTGTTTTTATTATCATGAACAAGATTTGTTTTTTAATTAATATTTTGTATAGATATTGGTTATATATCTATAAATATGTTTTAATTAATATATTATAATCTGTTTTTAGCATAAAATTTTTTCTTTTACCATATATGAAGGTGGAATTGAAAAACTAAAAACATGTCATCCACAAAGATAGTAAATCAGCACCTCTGTGATGTTGTTTTCATATTTTTAAAATAAGAAGAAATATATAAGAGAAATGATAGTGTATTTTACATTGAAATAATAATATTATACTATATAAAATATAATATAGTTACCACATTAAATTGGATAGGGTACGTTATAGAATTATTAAAAATGAAATGAAATTGAAAATAAAATAAAATAAAGGAAATATGATTTTTTTCTTTTTGAATTATCCTCCTTAAGAACCTACATAAAGAGATTGGTTATTTAATTTTTTAGAAAAAACGGATTATAAAAATGGGGGAAGGGTAAAGGAAGATTATTTTTTATAAATTAGACAAGGATAAATTCATGGATGGTGTTAGGAGTGGAGGAGTTGAGGGGTGATATTTATAGTGGAGGAGATGAGTGTTTTCTCATTATTTTATTCATTGGTTAATTATTTTGATCCAGACAAGAAATAGTGTTGATTATTGTCAATAAGTATAGTAATGAGTGCATGTGTATTCTAAAAAATTGTCACTAACATCATCCATGACTCAATCATAACTCAATGATTCAATTATTTACATAAACTATAAATTAATGTATTTCACTATTCACAAAAATGACTTTTTTATAAAAAACTAAAAATTTCACCGAAACCATTTCTTTGATGCTTATAATTAAAAAATGGAATCCATTTTACAAAAATAATTTTTTAAATATTATTAATTTAATTTTTAAATAAATCGTCAATTATTTGAAATATACGAATTTTAAATTTATAACTGATTTTATAACACAGTAAAAAGATAATTAAGGCCACATAAAATTAGTTTATAATCATAATATTTTTTTTTATTAATTTCTGGGTCTATTTTATGAAAATACCTTTATTTTAAATAATTATATAAATTATAAAAGTATAAATATATATTTATGACTTACAATAATACAAATACTAAATTTATTATTTTTAAAATCTTTAGTTACTAATATAACAACATAAATATATTTCATTTTAATTTATAAGATACCCAAATTTTTTGTATACATTCATTGTTGAAGTTAGTATTATATTGTTAATTTTACGTTTTCTAATTGTTGCAGTATTATTCCAGAGGTCAAGTTACTATTCTATTAGTATTGGTCCCTTAATTTCATTAAATACCCCTTACTTCATTTGTTCTTCATTTATAATTTTTTATTGAATTATATAAGTGATTTTATTTGATTCATACTATATTAAATTACTATAAGATAGAAATTTTAATTTATAAAATTCTCGGTCACTACATACTCCCCTCTTTCAAAAAAGTATAATCCTCAAAATTTCCAGAATCTTACCTCAAAAAAAGATTTTGGTAGTTCTTCATAATAACGTTCACTAATTCCCACATTGCATCTTCAATTTTATGATTTTTCAAATGTACCTTTATAGTCCATGTCATTTTATTCTTAAAACATATTCTCTAGTCTCCAGAATCTAGATAGTCTCTTCATTGTAAGATAAACCGGGTTCTAATTTATTTTTTCTAGAAGTGAAAACGTTCATTGAGTCCGGTATGTACATCCTTAAAAAAGAGATGTAAAACACATCATGAAATTTGTTAGGGATGGGTGGAATTTACAAATGATAATCTATAGCTAGAATTCCCTCGAGAATATCAAAAAATTCCAATATACCTAGGTATCAATTTCCCTTTATTAATGAAACTTTTGACACCATTCTATAGAGATACTTTCATAAAAACATGATATTCAACTTGAAAATTCAAATCCTTCTTCCAGTTATTGGCATAGATCTTTTTACCTCTTTGTTCAGATTTGATATGTGTTTGAATATTATTTATATTTTCCATTATTTCCTCTACATGCTATAACTATAAGAGCTTCCTTTCACTAACTTCATCTCAAGAAGTTGGTATACAACATCTCATTTTATAAGATGATTCATATGGCTTCATTTGAATACTTGAAATCAGATTATTATTTAAGGAAAATTATACCAAAGGAAAATAATAATCACATGGACATTGAATGTATAATGATAATGATCACAATATGTCTTCAAACGTTTTCATTATACTTTCTCACCAACCAACAGTATTCAGGTGATAAGAAGTGATAAAATGAAGCTCAGTATCCAAATATTTCTAAAGAAATATATATAATTTCAATGTAAATCCTTAATCATGATCTGACATAATTGATGATAGTGCACCATAACATCTTAAATTTTCATTAATACGGAGTCATGAAAGCTGTTCCAGTAAAAAATATTCTATTATAGATAATAAATTTTCAGATTTTGTATGTTGATCACCAATTACCAATATTTCATCATTATTTTATTGGGGTCCTTGGTAATCTCATAACAAAATACATGGTAATGTCTTCCCATTTCTATGTAGGAATAGGTATATTTGGCATGAATCCTCTAGAATGCTGTCTTTTTGTCTTAAACTATTGGAAAAATAATCATCTTTACATATAATATTCAATTTCCCATTTCATATTATACCACTAGAAATGACCATTCAAATGTATAAACATATTAGTGATATTAGGGTGTATTGAGAAATTTGTGTTGTGGGTATCATGTAATAACTCCCTTAATAGCTTTAGTATAGAGGGAACCCAAAGTATCATTCCAAATTTCATAATTCCAACCCCATATAATATGTCTTCAAACATCACATCATTTATAGCATTAATTTTCCACTGAAAATTATCATCTTTAGACTGAGAAATTTTATTCCTTTCAAATAAATGTGGCTGAGAAACTAGTTGAAAAATTAATGTTGTTTCCCTTAATTGATAATTCCCATATCTATATTCCTTAGATCCATGAACATAGGATCCATTTCATTCTTTATTCTTTTTAAAAATCCATAACCAGTCATATTTGATGCATCAACTAACTTATTTTACATCCCTGGGTTATTGTGTATTGAAAAATAATAATCCTAGAGTAGATAAAGCCATGATGTTTCATTTATCTTGAATTTTGTCAGTGAAAAGATATATTTTAAGATCTTGTGATCTGTATATATCTCACATATTTCCCCATAGATATAGTGTCTCCAAATCTTTATAGCAATGATTATGACTAGTTAACCATGATCATGAGTTGTAATTTTAATCTCATGAGTTTTTAGCTTTTTTAACGGATATGCAGTCACTCAAACATTATATATATGTACAGAACTTTATTCATTATTTGATGGATCACTATGAACCACAAATCCACTATTTTCAAATGGAAAAGTCAATATCAGAGCATTCATAATCTTAGCTTCCATTATTCAAAACATTCCTCACATTCTTTTGTACATTATAATATAACCCATTTAAGTGTAATCTTGGTTAAAGAGTCATCTAAAATAAATTTTTTTTGAATGAAATTCTGATAGTAACCTTCTAAACCAATTAAACTACATACCTATATTATTTTTATTGGTGTAGTAAATTCATAAACAACCTTTTTATTTGAAAGATCAAAAGACATTTCACCCTTAGAGACAATATAGACAAGAAGAAAAACTAATTGATTCTAAAATTTACAATCTCTAAGCATCCCATATAAAAATTTTCTTATAAGAGTCTTCAAAACAATTTTTATGTGGTTAACATGGTCTTAATATATTTTAATTAATGAAAATATATCATAAATAAGTATAAAAAAAATTTCATCAAAATATTTCTTGTAAATTCTGTTCACTATATCCATGAAAACAAAGGGTGCATTAGTCAGTTCAAATGGAATTACTGTAATCTTATAATGTCTATACATTGTTTAAAGAAATATTTTTATATTATATTACTTCTTTATATGAAATTGATGATATCCAAAATGAAGTTCAATCTTCAAAACATATTTATCTCTATGATGTCAATCAAATAACTTATCAATACATGGCATAAGATATTTTTTATTTATTATAATATCATTGATTTCTCTATAATCAATGCATAACCTCATGTATCCATATTTCTTCATCATAAATAGAATAGGGGGTACCAATAGAGAAAGACTGGGTAGATTACATACCTTATTATTCAACCCCTCTATTTTTTTTCTTCAGTTCCACTAAATCCATATTGGCGAGTCTTTATGAAGACATTGATATTGGCCTTGCATAAAATATTATATCGATAGAAATGTAAATTTTCCACTCCAGATGATGTTTAGGTAAATATAATTGAAAAAAATTATTATATTCATTAACAATAGGTATAAACTCAATTTCAAGATCCATATAAGACGTTTTTTATTCATCCCCAATAATTTCATTCTGTAGGGCTACTGGGGGTGGATCTGGATAAGAATAATATGATAAAGTTACTTCTCTAAAGATATGATATTCTCCATGTTATTTCTTATTATAATAGATTTTAACATCATATTTAAAAACAAATCTATATAAATGATGAAATATAAATTAACAATAGGCATGATGAAAAGGTTTTCAAATAGAGCACATTTATGTGTCATAAAGGGGACGGACCCACACATCCTTGTTGCAATGATACTTCCTTTATAATTTTTAACCTAAAAACCCTTTATTAAATAAAATGGGAACTATCTAATTTTCATGGAAAACTATGAAGATTTTAAAAATGTAATGATCCTGAATCAAATAATGAATTGGAAATTTTTGGGGAAATGATTAATGTACCTGGAACCACATCATTAGAAACATCAACCTCTACAATAGTAAACACATAATCTTGGTCTTTCAGCCTCGGAATTTTCTAGGGAAATGTTCCATGATGCTTATGAAAATAATTTTCATAGTGTCCCATATCTCTAAAATTGTAGCATTGAAAATTGGTAGCTAATTTT
Source organism: Viscum album (assembly GCA_963277665.1). Lineage (NCBI taxonomy): Eukaryota > Viridiplantae > Streptophyta > Magnoliopsida > Santalales > Viscaceae > Viscum > Viscum album. Next base: position 1,289,997,994 of record OY728132.1, on the reverse strand, counting down.
CTTACCATGTAATAACAAGTTTGGTTTCCTCTTTCACCACACATGAAACAACCTCATTTTTAATTTATGTATGGACCATGTATTTTTCCTCCACAAGTACGACAGGTTAGAAAATTCTCTTTTTTATTCTTCCCTTTATCAATTTTTTTCAACACCACCCTCTCCTTCCATTGTTTTCCCATAAATTGATAAGAATAAGAGAATAATTTCATTCTTGATATCTCATGAGACTACATCTTCATATGATGAATTTTTTTGTAAGAATCGTTCACATCGATGGAATGGTTATGAACCATGAATGAATTGATCAATCTAGACCATTTTATTATGAATGTAGTCGGTGGAATGCCTTGTTAGCCTTTTAAATTTTTCCTTCATAATCCACAATGTTTTCATCTTATTTTTTTTAGTCTCACAAATTTCATCTCCATATAACCCTGTTATTCACAAGGGAAATATTTTTCTAGGAAACTTTCCTTGTTGTTTTTCCATTATATATTTTAAATTTCGTCATCCTCCTCTTTTTCTTTGAATCAATGACCACCATTTAACATCATCTCAAGAGAGATAATTAACATCCTAGATAACCTTCCCCCTTTCATTACGTGCTAAATCATGAAATATATTCTCTAACTAACATATCCACTTCTCCTCTATAAATAGGTATACCGTCCCATTGAATAATGGATGTTGTTTTCTCATGAAGTTGTTTAAAATTACTCATCATCATGTTGGATCACAATTCTCTATACTCTTAAGGTTATTATTCATAACATGATTCAGTTATTCTAGTATAGTTATATGTTTCTCAACAAAAGTTACAACACTGGCTTCAACATCATTATCTTTCATAGGAGGGGAACCCCTACATGAGATACATGGGTTGATACTATTTCCATTTATTTCACTAGGAACTATTTCCAAATAACGAATCACACTAAATTAGTTTATGTATCATAACAAATGATTTTAAAACTAGCAAAACACATAACATAAATTGAAAATCTATGCATAGATAATCGAATAATCATAAGCATGGTTTATTTGGTGAAGTGTTTACATTTAAATACTTTATTATTGGTTTTAAAGAAAATATGAATTTTCCTCGGCATATCCTTTGGGAGTGTCAAACTAGGTGCATAGTATGGCCCATTTTCGTATACAAAGATACCCTGAGTCTGGCCCAATACACCTTGTCAATGTTGTTACCCCTAGGTACATCAATGCCCAAACTACATCCAATAATTGTTTCAATAAATGGATATAGTTATAAGAAGACCCACATAACATGTACCTTATCTTAATTATTGAATTTTATTATATTATTATCTTCAATGTCTACCTTAGATTTTTGTTCCCTAAATATATGTTTTCTAAATACACTTTCTACAATTTTTACTAAACATCCTCTAATACCAACTATAGAGACCCCAATACAAATATCTCAGATTCAATGCCTTACATTATTACATTAGAACTATGAATGGTTTTTTACATCCCAAAGTACTAAAGTGTATAGTATTTTAGGAAGACTAGAAAAAAAATAATTTTTTTATTACAACTTTAATGTAAAAACAACATAGCAAGTATTGGTAACATCCATAACTCCTAGATTATCTATGAAAATCATTCATATTATACATATTCACATCTTGAGGAAAAATAAAACCTAAAAAGGGGTGATCATTGATGATTATCAAGGGTAAAAAATATATTGGAAGCTATCTTAAACATAAAAAATAAGGAAAGGTGAACAACTAAAATAGATTTTAATGGAACATAATCTTGAGCATAATATGGATGAAAGAAAAGAATAATAAACAATTCTTTATAAGTAATCACATGAAAATTTTCTATGAAAATTATACTAGTGAAAATATCACACTAATTATCTATTAATAATATCACAATGATGGAATTAATAATTTATAACATCATAAACATACCGTAAAGGCCTCGGCCAAGGCATATAAAAATAAATGGAAAAGGGCTCGACCAAATCCATTTGTGTTTTTTCTCACGAGACCTAACAATATATAGAGGTGCTATAGAGGGCCTTGAAAATCAAATAATAAGTAAAATTAATTCCTCATATGAATGGGTTGAATCATAGTCAACATATAAATATGAAATGTATATAATTTTCGATAATCTGTAAACAAGATCACTAACTATTTTGAGTATTATGGTGAGTGGTATGATGATACAACATCCACAATCAAACTATATAAAATTTAATAAAATATGGTACATGATAATAATAAGATACCAATATAAAAAATATATATTACTCAATATAGATGATGAAATAGATGAATATACTCTAATAAAATCATCAATTAATTCATTATAGAAATACCATTTTTTACGTTGGAAAGAAGAGTTCTTTTAGAAAAATAATTTCTATTTGTAATAATTGTTTTTATAAATAAAGAAATGAACTAATACAGTTTTTCATGATAAAATTAGTGATTTTAAAAAATAATTATTTCTTAAAATAGATTATGGGTCTTTCTTGAAAATGGGAAAGAAATCAAGTTCCCTTTAATTAGGTTTTCTTATCGGGGGGAATTGAAAATGAAAACTAATAAAATATGATATTATCCATCAAATAAAGATTAAAGATTCTATATTTGTGAGTTTGGAAGATATGAATATAATTTCGAAAAATTTTAAAATAATGAAGACTTTTAAATGTGTAAATAGGGAGAAAACATAACCTGAATGAATATAATGGTTTAAGAAGAAACCCTTACCATATATCTGAAAGTGATCTTAACACGTGCTTAATGTCTTGGATAATGAAATTAGATTTATTAATAAATTATTTCATAACCTCCTAAATAGGTAATTTATTTATTATAATATTATTACTTTCATTTATTCCCTTTTCAATGATTTATGATATTCAATTTCATCATTTACTAGTGTTCTATTCCTTGGTTTTTATGATCAGTTTACCTTTACACGTATATGGAAGATCATGTTATATGTAAATAATTCTACAAAATTTAAATTATATGTTATTAATTATAATACATAATATTTAATGTTCTTATATATTATTTTGTTTCCATAAATATGGATGATTCATTAGATAAATCTTTAATGATAACCATTTAGATCATTTTGGCAGTTTGTAATTGTCACAAACTTGTTTGGTATTATTAACTAATATTATGTATATATACTAGTTTGATAATATTATATAAGGTGTCAAATATATATTATATTATATTTTAACAATACAATGGATTAATGACCTGCCTTCGATATAGAATTGAAAACCGAAAACACATCATCCCTGAAGGGGGTAAATCGACACCACTCAGACAATGATTTCATCTTTTAAAATAAAAGGAAAATGAGAGGGGACTTGATGGTGTATTTTCCATTTTTATTTCAAAATTTTAGTATATAAAATATACTAGTGTTTTCATGTTACCTCTTATAGGGGAGTTTATGTAAGGATAAAAAATAATGGAAATCAAAAAGAAAATAAAAGAAATGAAAGTGAATTTTTACCTCATGAATTCCCTTTTATTGAGAACCACTTCATTGGGATTGGTTTTGGACATTTTTTGAGACCAATGGCTCCAGAACATTGTGGATAATATTCGGAAGAGGATTATTCAGAAATTGGGAATTTCAAAAAGCTTGGATGGGGCGAGGAGAGCCCGTGGTGAGGGGTGGTATTTATAGAAGAGGGGACAAGTGTTTTCTCATTATTTTTTTCATTAGTTTATTATTTTTTTGAACACATGAAATGGTGAGGATTAATGTGACTAAAGATAGTAATTAGTAATGTTTATTTCGAAAGAATGGTTACATACATCATCCATGCCTCAAGAATGAATAAAAAATTTATTTATTTACTTATACTATAAATTAATGAATTTTACTATTCACAAAAAATTCAACTATTTTATAAAAAACAGAAAACATACCCCTACCATTTTTGACCTGAAGAATTAAAAAATGGATTAAAATTAATTAAAATAATTTTCTAAATATGATAAATTTTATTTTTCAATATAACCATCATTTCATTGAAAAATACCAATTTGAAAATTATAATAGATTTTAAAATAGTTTGGAAGCAAATTAAGGCCACATTAAATTATATATTAATAAGAAAACATAAAATTATTAATTTATAGATATATTTTATAAAAAGAAATTTATATTAAATCATTATATTATTTATAAAATTGCAATTAAATATTTATGAATTACAAAAATTCAGACACATAATTTATTCTTTGAAAAAAAATTAGTTTTTTATATCTAGATGTAAATATAAAATATTTTCATTTATAAGATACCCAAATTTTATTTATACTTTCAAAAGTGAATTTTCTATTTTATTTGTCATATTAAAATTCTAAATGGTCATATTATTGTACTGAAGGTCATGTTACTATTTCATTTGTATATGTCTCTTACCTTCAAAAAACACCTCTTATTTCATTAAATATGCATTTAATAAGTTAGTATTGTTTATCTATGTGGTTTTATGTGATCTATACTATATGAAATAAATATAAAAAGGGAAATTTAATTGATTAAATTTTGGTTTGTTTCAATAATAACTATTAGAATATGATGATATACAAAATGTTATTATAAAAATTTCTTAAAATTATTTTTATAGGTTGACTTACTAAAAGAAATACCAGTAGATCTAGTGAACCATTGGTATTGGTTACTCGGTGACTATAGTTATACCTATGCTTATATAGAACCATAAGTATGAGATGAGTGATTTAATGGAATATAAATGGTTTTTTAAAATCACTGTGTAGGATGAACACAAAATTACCATCAATACCTACACCTCCTCATATCTGAAACCCACCAAGATTGAGAATTACGAGCATGTTTCATCTTCTTATTGAATAGTGGTGATCCATCTTTATTTTATATTTTCATTCAATTATTTTTCAACATCAAATTAGTGAGTTTAATATTGTCCATTTAATCTCCTAATAATAATTTTAATTTTTTTTAAATATAACATAGACCTATGACATTAAATTTTGTTCCCAATAAAAAAAATATCTCACCGCTTAAGGTTTTAATTTGATTGTTCTTGAATATCGAATTTCTCATTTTGATATAATTCATCTATTCTGTCAACTAGCACTTACATTTTGATTATATTTTGAAAAAAATAAACTACATTTTTTTGTTAGATCATAAATTCATTCAATTATTTTTGTGATAATTATAATTTTTAGTGAATTTCATAATAAATTTGTTTGTAAATTATTTTTTTTATAAATTCAGTTACTCTATACTTTTATATAAATATATTATGAACTTATTATTTTGTGTGATATATATTAGGTTCATTTTTAATTATTTATTGATTTAGTTTTTTTATTTTGTGAAAATATTAGTGGTTTATTATTTTATTAATTTCAATTTTTTATTTAAAAAATTGAAATTATTCATTTCATGCCTCAAAAATTACCAAACACTAAACTCTATGTGTTACATCCTAGATAACTAGATTTTTATTCCCCATAAAGAAATTTACATGTATGGATCACCTATTAAATATAAAAATCCCATATACTCAATGATTCTCATATAATTATGATATTTTGTTATGAATCTTTGATCAAATACCCTTATAGATGATTTTTTTCATCACTCTTTATCATGTATCTTATAGGAACTTGAGAAATAGAACTCTTATGAAATCCTCCAATGATTCATTGGTTGGTGGTTAATTAGAATCTATGGTATTAAAGAAAACTAACTACATTAATATATGTAAAAATAATTTACAGAAAATGTGAAATTCATATTATTTAATATCTTAGTTATATACTATCCAAACTACAAAATTCGAAAATGCTCAGTTATCCTATAATAAAAAATTGTTTTAAAAAAACATTTCATAAAACCATATTCAAATATATCCCTATTTGAATTATTTTATTAATTTCAATCATGTTTTCAATTCATTGTTCACTTTATCACAATCTTATTTCCAAAAATAAATGTTTACACATCCAAAATACTTATCACCCTTTGGGGAACACAATAATTTAATTTAGTTTTCCCATTATTTAATAAATTTCATGTATTTTATAACCTATATCACACTTTGAATAATGATCTCACACACTTACAAAAATATTTTATGTTACGGTACATATCATTAATCCCACTTCCAGTTGCAATTTTTCATGGGGAAGGATTAGTAAATCTTATAAGGAATCACTTTAGCATCCATCAATACAAGAAACCACTAATTAGGGATAATAATAATATCAAAAGGAATCACGTTAGCATCCCACAATATGATAAACCAATATTTTATATTACCATATCATTATGATTGTTATATAATATTCCTTCCATGAGATAATAATCTTTTATAAATGAATTTATATAATAATAATAACATAATTTCAAGAGTGAATATAATCGGAGAAAAAATAAAAACAATAATTAGAAACAAATTTTTTTAGTATTATTTATTGTTATTACTGACTGATATAATGTAATTTAATATCTTGGTTTTATTTTTATTTTATTTATTATATATATAGTGTTTTTTGTCTTTTAAATAATGATTCTCATATATATTAGTGTATGAGTTGTGTTTTTATATAATTTAAACAATTCTACTTTTCATAAATATATTTTTCCAGTTAACTTCAATCTTATTTATTTTATTTTACCACATTATACATAACATTTTTTTAAAGAATAAATTAAAGTTGAATGTAAGAATAAAATCTAATCTCAATTTATTTTCAAAACAATTTGGAGGGATTTTTATATTTTTCACTAAAAATGATTTTTATATGGGTCATATACCCTGCCCATTTTATAATTTTATTGAAATACCATGGTTAATATGAGAAGAAGTTAGTTACCATACAACTAAATATGTATATAAACAGACTATTATATTTAGTATCACAAAGAGGAGAAAGTAAAATCTCAAAATGTATGCGATGATTGTAATTTGGAATTTATTAGAGGACATGTTTCTATTTATTCTTTATCATGAGAAAGATAGAATTTATACCCAAGAATACTTCGATAGAATCACACATTATTCATGTAATGAAAATTATGATGTTGATAGGGTTATATAATTTAATTATCCTTCCACAAATCCTACCGAATGGTAAGGTGGTAAAATAGAAAAGATTGAATTTTTTGTCCAACTGTTTAATGGGAAAACTATGTATATTTTTTTTAAAACATAAATGTATTATATTATTATCCTTTTGAAATAATTTCTTCTATATGACGTAGATATTCCCTCATAAAATTATGTATAATGGAAGTTAGTTGATGAACATGGAGGTTTTTTAAAAAATTATTTTTTCAAGGATGATTGTAGAATAATATAAGAGGAAAATGATGAATAAAATGATTGTATAAAATGTGTTACATCCTCATAGAAACTTATTAATAATGTATCACTATCTCATGTACCACAAGAAGTAATGTGGAACATTTCATTGAATAGTATAGTGCAAAATATTTTCATGTATGATGAAATATCAAAACATATTATATGGAATGATACCAAGAGAAAGAAAGATAATGATGAGTTAGTTCATACTAGAGATGGATTACCAGGGTGAAGATTTGATTCTAGATAGCCAAATTTTTAGATGAAATGTGTAATTTTATTTTTGGTTTATCATTTGATGGTTTTAAATTGTTTTGGATGATTCTTAATTTTGACAACACATGTCAAGTTTTCATCCACATTTATAACCTTTTTTCATGGATGTTAATGAATAATCCATTCAATTTCATGATCATACTCATATATGGACCTCCTTATCCTACAAATTATATATATGTGTACACAAAAACATTAATAAAAGAGTTGAAGCATATTTATAATTTTGGTGTGTGCACATATACTGCTTGTTTGGGAGACATATTTCTAATCACATTACACTTATATGGATAATGAATGACTTTCTGGCGTAAACAATATTTTTTGGTTAGAACATGAAGGGATAAAATTATTCCACAATTTATATGAAAAATAAATGTCTCAAAAGACTAAAATATCACCATAGTTTCAGTTTTATGGGACATAAAGAATTATTTTTAATTGATCATCCATATAGTAATAGTCTTCAATGGGTTGAGGGTACTATCAAGATAAAAATTACACCTCAATGTATGTATGGACTATATGTTCTTAATGAAATGTAAGATTTCATGTTTTCATTCAAGAAGTGTTAGATGAAATATTGTTAGAAGAATAACGTTTCCACTGAAACCAATTTCAATTGGAAGATGAAAACATCATCTTTGATTTTAATTATTTGTGAACAAATTTATCACGTAATTTCTTGGATGTAACTGAAATTGAAAAAAACTATTTGGGAAATGTTTCATTCAATTCATCTAAATTTAAAGGGAAATATATAGGATGATTTATGATTTCAATGTTACATGGTGGATTGGGGATCAGACAAGAATATTATTCTGTGCGTATCAATGAAAATAAATTTAAAGCTCCATGTGTTTCTTATATGAAGTCACCAGTAGATTTTTTTGAGATGTAATGTATATTATTAAGGATAATGATTGATATTTAAGAAACATATCAAAATAGGTCTTCATAAGATATTTGAAGTTGAAATATTTGAAGGACCATGATTATCACATATTTCTCCATGAGTTGATTCTAATAAGAAACCTTCATATAATTTACAATAATATAAGCATTTAAGTTATAGGGTTGTTATTTTTTATAGATATCTTTGAAAAAAAATCCAAGTCATTCTTGTAATCTTATTGTATGATGCACCACTAATTTTTTTTTAGTTAGATAAAATGATTCCTCTATTTTTTTAACATGCATGCTGCATCTACCTGTCCATCATCCTACCAAAATACTTATTTGGTGGACCTATTTTTTTAATTGGATGTATAAAACTAAAATAAAAACATACACATTGAAATATTATGTTTGGAACATGAATTATCCTAATGGTTCCATCATGAAAGGTTACATTGTAAAGACCTGTAAAATTCAAGGGAATTTTTTTCTTAATTTTCTTTAGAATTTTACAAGAGTGCGGTTTCAGACGGCACCTGATTCCGAGGCCCGGAGTGCCCGGAATTAATTTCCGAAGTTTGGCTCGGGTACGTTCAGTGAACGAACGAGCGGGAATTCCTAACTTTTGATCCGGTGCTCGGAATTGAAATCCGAGGGCACCGATGAACTCGCAACGCCGATATTCGATTAAAGAGACCTTTTCGGGAGTTGCGTTTGTTGCGGGTTGTAAGTTAAGTTTGGGGGTTTTCAGTTGAGTTAAATAAAATTTGTGTAAGACAAATTTTATTTTTAGTTTGTTAAAATCCTACCAAAGGGGGTTGGAAGTGGGACCCACACCCACTTAACCTCCCTTGGGAGGATTAAGTGTGGTGGGGTCCACACGAACCCCTAGACTTTTCAAGTTCCCTTAACCCCCCTCTTAATTGACTTAAGTTACTTAATTAATTTTGGGGGTTAACTCTTTTGAATTTCAAACTTTTGAAATTCTTTTATGTTTTGTAATAATAAAATAAGATGTTATCTTATTTTATTATGGGTTGTTTGTTTGTCCCCTTGAGAGCTTTTTGAGAGCTTCCTCTTCATTTTCAAGCTCTGACGAAGAACGAAGAACGCTCAAACTCCGACGAAGAACGACGCCTCTCTTCTTCGTCCTCGATGTCAACAAGAGGGAACGCCGCTTTCTCTTCGGACCTTCTTCGTCGGCATACGAAGATTCGACAACGACTCTTCCTCCGCGACACCAATATTTCACGACTACGTCAACGTGCGACTATCGAGGTAGAGGTTCTTGAGTTCGTTGTTTTCTTTATATTTTGACTTTCCTCAAGACTTGACGAGGAACGCTCTTTTTCCGACGAAGAACGCCGCACCTCCTTTCTTCGTTCACCGTGTCAACGAAGGGGACGCCACCTCTTCTTCGGACAACCTTCGTCGGCATACGAAGATTCACCAACGACGTATCTCTTCGGGCATATCTCTTCGTCAACGGATTTGACGAACGACGACCGCGACGCCCGACCTCCGCGACGCCGTCTTCCGCGGAACGTAGACGAATCTTCGAATCTTAAACCCGAGGTAGGGGTTGTTGATTCATTATTTATTTATTCCATTTCTTGATCCTGGATTTCGCATGTCAATCATGAGACTTTTAAAATGTTTTAAGTTGCGTTATTATTTTAACGTGAGGGGGGGCCGGACCGCACGAACACGGCCGAAACCCCCCTCCATCGTTCTTGTTTAATTATTTTGCGGAGGAAAGCAAGTGGCGTGGTGCCGTCGCACCACGCGGATGAACGTACAAATATCTTACGCGATGCCGTCGCACGCACCTTGGAAGAAACAACAAGAACGCGACGCCGTCGCGCCGCGTTAAATGAATATCATGGCACGGCGAAGGGGGCGCGGTGCCGTCGCACCGCGCCGGACGACGAACACCACGGCCGGTTCCGGGCCGCGGCGGGACGAGGAGACCGCGGCCGGTTCCGGGCCGCGGCGGGACGAACAGATCGCGGCCGGTTCCGGGCCGCGGCGGAAGAGGAGACCGGCGGCCGGGCCGCCGGCGTCGGAAGTCGAAGGCGGGACCGGAATTTCCGGTCCCGTTGGTAAAAACCGGCCGGCCAGCTGGCCGGCCGGATGACATAAAACCGGGGGAATAAATCCCCCGGCCGGTTCAACAAAACCCCCCTCTTAATGAGGGGGGAGGTTCTTGAGGGAAGGGGGCAGCCAGCCCCCTTGGTTCGGCGCCAGCAGGCCCCCCCACGTGAGGGGGGCGGTTTTAAAAAAAAACTGGCGCGGCACAAAGGCCGCGCCGCCCCTCAAAACGCGGGGGTTTATCACCCCGCGTGCCACCCTCGTGCGGCGCCAGCGCCAGCCGCCGCGCCGCCGCGCCACCCCGGGGGGGGGGGGGGGGGGGTCGGGCCGGGTCGGCCCGGACCCGGACCCCCCCGTTTCGAACCAGATTTGGTTTTTGGCTCATAACTTGAGCCTCGGACCTCCGATCGACGAACCGTCAGCGGCAACGCGATCCTTGGATCGAGACGGTCGTTTCGGTATATCTCACTCAAGGTTTCGGGTTACTTTGAGTTCGGCCGGGTTGGTTCGTTCACGAAACCAACCGGGCCTTCGGAGCGGAAACGCTCATATCTTGAGCTACGGACGTCCGATTGACGTGCCGTCAGTCGCGTAGTGCTCCTCTTAGTGAGACGGATCTTTTGGCATACTCCGCCCGAGGTTTGGACGCAGGTGGAGTACGGTCGGGTTGGTTTTGCCTTAAAACCCAACCGGGCCCCGGAGACGAAAATGCCAATAACTCTCAGACCGGGCGTCCGATCGACGCGCCGTCTGTTGCGTTGAGTTCCTATTGACGATACGGAACTTTTGGATACATCAACTCTGGTCTTTGTGACAGTTGATGTATCAGTCTCTTGGCTCGTGGAGCGGACCCTCCGAACGAGTTTGCTGTGTGCGGGAACCCTAGTGCTGGCTGCGACTGTTCTACTGCTACGACTGCTACTGTGACTTCGACGACGACAGTACAGAGATCCTGTGTGGATTCGACGACGACGACTACAGCACTCAGCGATCCTACGTGGATCAGTGCTACAGGTCCTGTGTGGGCCCGATCCTGTGTGGGTCCTTGCGCTCAGCGGTTCTGTGTGAGCCAGCTCCTACAGGTTCTGTGTGAGCCCGATCCTGTGTGGGTCTTTGCGGGGGTTAGTTACCTATCGATCCTTCGTGGGTCCGACGACTTAGATGGATCAGTGATCATCTTTATCATCCTTGAAGAAGTATACATGTGTGAGCTGAATCCTGTTGCTTTCCTGTGTGGATTGTGTTGTGCAATCCTGTGTGGATTATGTTTTGCTTTCATATGTGGAATACGTATACTTTCCTGCGTGGACTGAGTTGTACTTGGGCTCGGAGGTTGGAGCGTATTTTAATTGATGACTTAGGTATATATATATGGGCATATACCTAAGCAGTGTCGGTTGTTACTTCGTGTTTGTACTTTTCTTCGTGGTTTATCCTTTGTGGATTTGAGAGACCTTCAGGGGTCTCGGGGTCCCTACTGAGTAGCTTATACTCACCCCTGCACGGGCTTCGCCCGCACTACGTTGTGTTGGTTGCAGACGACGGACAGCGTTGACTTAGCTGAGGCTTGTAGAGCGGGACGGTACCCAGAGGTGGACCACTGGGCGGGACGTGCACGGAGCGGACGGCGGGACCCGTGGAGCAGAGGAGCTATCTGTACCCACCCTTCAGGTGGGAATTCCGGTGGACAGCTCGGAGTAGCGGCTTTTACTTTACAGTTGCTGTTTTTCCCTTTTCGAGTTGTACTTTACTTTCAGTTTGGGTTTGTATTCTGGCCCATTTACCTTTCCGCGCTTTCAGTCGTACTCTGCTTGCTTAGTGTTTACTTTCCGCGTGTTTACTCTGTGGTGTGTGTTTACTTTTCAAAGGCAATGCCTTCCCTTTTTACCGGGATTTACGCCTTGGTGCTAGTCGCCAGCCCCTGGCCTATGGAAGGCGGGCTTGGGGTAGTCACGGCACGGACCCCGAGGGCGGGTCATGACAAATTGGTATTAGAGGAGTTCGGTTCTACCGCGAACTCTGATCTTTTCTATGTGAAGCAATAATGTTTAGCGTATTGAGTGTGGTTATCAGTCCAGGGAGTCCAGTGTTGGTGCGGCGGCCGACGTATCCGTACACCAGGACCCTGACTTCTGATTTCCGACTTAATGCATGAAAACATTGATTGCGTGTGTGTTTCAAAGTTATCTTTGTGATTACATATATCAGCTCACCAGGTATACTGTTCTAACCGTGGCGCATCTGTTTCCTTTTCAGGATGGCCCCACGACGGCAGCCAGCTAGGGTTCCGAGAGTCGAGCGAGACGACAGCCCACCGAGCGACGAGGCCTCGGTGCAGGGCCCTTTTCCAGTAGTGGCACCGGCGGTAGCTTTACCCGCCGAGCCCCCGATGCTTCCAGCAGCAGCCGCTGACGATGCACGTCGCCTCAGCGCACTGCATGAGTTTCAGCGCCAGCGACCGCCCCGGTTTCGCGGGGAGACGGATCCCCAGGCAGCAGAGGACTGGCTGGAGGCAGTAGTTCGAGTGTTTAGGCTAGTGAGGACACCAGCAGACCTCATGGTGATCCTCGCTGCGAGCCTATTACACGCAGCAGCTGGACGATGGTGGAGCTTGATGCTCCAGGTGCACGATGAGGCATCTCTACTTTGGACGGACTTTGAGAGCCTCTTCCGCTCTGAGTTCGTCCCGGCCACCCTCCGAGCGGTGCGCATCCAGGAGCTTCTACTGCTGCGGCAGGGCAGCATGACGGTCGCTCAGTACTCGGCGAGATTTACCGATCTCTCGCGCTACTCGACCGACATGGTACGAGACCCATTCTTCCGGGCCCGGACCTTCGAGCAGGGTTTGAGACACGAGATCAGGGCATCGCTGATCTCCCTCAGCATACCGACTCAGACAGGAGTACTGGAGCGGGCCCTTCTGATCGAGAGCTTCCTTGCTGTGTCTACACCAGCACAGAGACCCACCGCAGGGCGGCACGTGGCGGATTCATCTGCAGCAGGAAGTCGACGGATGACTCAGGGGTCCAGACAGACCAGACCTTCAGGCAGACGATCTCAGGGCACTGGCTCAGCAGTGCGGGGCACACAGCGCGGAGCCAGTCTTCCGAGAGGCAGACAGTGCTACTCATGCGGCGGACAGGGCCACATGGCTCGCGACTGCCCGACCCGTCGTGCCGAGGAGCAGCAGTCAGTTGATGGACCACCGAGGCAGAGGCAGAGGGTCGACCGTGGCGGTCCGCAGGGAGGTGGCGGACGAGGCAGAGGAGCTGGACGAGCAGCTGGTGGTGGCCGACGCTTTGAGGCTCTACCACCACCACCACCAGGAGGTCCACCCCAACCACAGGGAGCTGGCGGGCAGCGACAGGCACAGCTCCAGGCAGCAGAGGCCTACGACCACGGCGCACCTGAGATGATTCGAGGTACTATCTGTGTCTATTCCACCCTTGCTGCAGTTCTCATAGACACAGGAGCGAGTCATTCTTTCATAGTCACTGCCCTTGTTCGGAGCTCGGAGATTCCGACAGAGCCGTTGGCTCGATCCTTACGGCTAGAGACTCCTACGGGAGCAGACTCGACGATTACGCACTGGTGCCGGCAGTGTGAGCTTACTCTAGGAGGCGAGAGCTTCGGCTGGGATCTTCTTGTAGCAGCGTCGAGGCCTTACGACGTCATCTTGGGCATGGATTGGCTGTCTACGGTCCATGCACAGATTGACTGTTTTAGGCGCAAGGTGCGATGTGTACGCACCGACGGGAGCAGGTTCACCTTCACCGGCGAGAAGGGAGCCTTAGCAGCACAGGATGGACTTCCGCGGATGAGAGGACAGCCCATCACTCATCAGTTGGCTAGCCTTATCCTTGGAGCAGTTGACGTGCGGAGTCCTGGTTTTCCTACAGTGGTGGATCAGTTTGCGGACGTTTTTCCCGACGACGTTCCAGGGCTACCTCCTCGCAGAGAGGTAGACTTTTATATTGAATTGTACCCCGGGACAGCCCCGATATCCACACCAGCATATCGGATGGCCCCCGCCGAGCTTCGAGAGCTACGGGTACAGTTGGAGGACTTGCAGGGCAAGGGGTTCATCCGACCTAGTGTTTCACCCTGGGCTTCCCCGATATTGTTCACCAAGAAGGCGGACGGGAGCTTGCGACTTTGTGTTGACTATCGTCGCCTGAACCAGGTGACAGTGAGGAACAAGTATCCGCTACCGAGGATTGATGACCTCTTTGATCAGCTCAAGGGAGCACGGTGGTTCTCGAAGATAGACCTCAGGTCAGGCTATCATCAGCTCAGAGTCAGAGACGAGGATGTGCAGAAGACGGCCTTCAGATGTCGGTATGGCCACTATGAGTTCTTGGTTATGCCTTTCGGTGTAACCAATGCTCCAGCAGTGTTCATGGCTCTCATGAACAGGATCTTTCAGCCATACCTCGATCGGTTTGTCGTGGTCTTCATCGACGACATTCTGATTTACTCTACGACAGAGGAGGAGCACGCCTATCACTTGCGAGTTGTTCTTGACACACTCCGAGAGCACCAGCTTTATGGTAAGCTCTCGAAGTGCCAGTTCTGGATACGTGAGGTCCACTTTTTGGGACACGTTATCTCTGAGGCGGGAGTTGCAGTAGATCCCGCGAAGATTGAGGCTGTGTTAGCATGGGAGCCACCTAGGAGCGTGACTGAGGTTCGGAGTTTCTTGGGACTAGCTGGATACTATCGGAGATTTGTGCCGAACTTCTCCAGAGTTGCGGCATCACTTACAGCTTTGACGAAGAAAGGGAAACCCTTCGTATGGACTGACAGATGTCAGCAGAGCTTCCAGGAGCTGAGACAGAGATTGACTAGCGCACCTATCTTGAGGTTGCCTGAGGAGGGAGTAGGGTACGTGGTCTACTTCGATGCATCAGGGACCGGACTCGGATGTGTTCTGATGCAGGAGCGGGCAGTGATCGCCTATGGATCACGACAGTTGAGGCCACATGAGCAGAACTACGTTACCCATGACCTGGAGTTAGCAGCAGTGGTCTTCGCTCTGAAGACGTGGCGACACTATCTGATGGGAGAGCGCTTTACAGTCTT
Organism: Viscum album; assembly: GCA_963277665.1. Lineage (NCBI taxonomy): Eukaryota > Viridiplantae > Streptophyta > Magnoliopsida > Santalales > Viscaceae > Viscum > Viscum album. The sequence continues at coordinate 1,289,982,261 of OY728132.1, read as the reverse complement.
TTCCGATCATCAGAGTCTCAGGTATATCTTCTCGCAGAAGGACCTGAACCTGAGACAGCGTCGATGGCTCAAGTTCCTCCAGGACTATGACTTTGAGATAGTCTATACTCCTGGGAAGGGGAACGTAGTAGCCGATGCCCTCAGCAGGAGGACGGGCATTCAGCTACTTGAGGAGGCGACGGAGCAGCTAGCCTCTTTGCAGATATCCTTCGTGGATAGGGATGGAGCAGCCTTTCTTCAGTCTCTCACAGTCACCCCTCCACTACTGCAGTGAGTCAGGGAGGCACAGCGTGGGGACGCTGACTGTGAGACACGGTGTGCACAGATATCCTCGGGACAGGCACCTGATGGTTTCTCTCTTGGAGTAGAGCACGACATCCTTTTCAGAGGACGTACCATGATACCTGTCACTCTGCGAGAGGAAGTACTGAGAGAGTTTCACACTTCTCCTTTGGCGGTACATCCTGGAGTGGCGAAGATGTTCCAGGACCTCAGACGACAACACTGGTGGCCGGGCATGAAGAAGGCTGTAGCAGAGTTCGTTTCTCGATGCCTTACCTGTCAGCAGGTGAAGGAAGAGCATCAGGTACCAGCAGGCTTGGTACAGCCCTTGGAGGTTCCGGAGTGGAAGTGGGACGGCATATCTATGGACTTTGTGACTGGACTTCCACGCACTTCCAGAGGTCACGACTCCATCTGGGTGATTGTTGACTGACTCACCAAGTCGGCACACTTCTTACCGATCAGAGAGCAGGGCTCAGTAGAGAGCTTGGGACGTCTCTACGTTCAAGAGATTGTGCGGCTCCACGGCGTGCCATCATCTATCGTCTCCGATCGAGATGCCCGCTTTACTTCCCGGCTTTGGAAGGGGTTACAGGAAGCGTTCGGGACGCAGCTACGTCTTAGCACAGCTTTTCACCCTCAGACGGATGGTCAGACGGAGAGGACCATTCAGACACTCGAGGACATGCTCCGCGCATGTGTCCTGGACTTTGGTCGTAGCTGGGAGGAACACCTACCCTTGGCGGAGTTCGCTTACAACAACAGCTACCACTCCACCATCGGGATGGCACCGTACGAGGCGTTGTACGGCCGACCATGTAGATCTCCTTTGTGCTGGACAGACCCTGGGGAGTCAGCACTAGTGGGACCGGAGATGGTCCAGGCCACGACAGAGAAGGTCCAGGTCATCCAGGAGCGGATGAGGACAGCTCAGAGCCGGCAGAAGTCATACGCTGACAGGAGGCGGAGGCCACTGGAGTTCGAGGATGGCGACCACGTCTTCTTGCGGGTCTCACCTCGATGTGGTATTCGGAGATTTGGCCGAGGCGGCAAGTTATCTCCGCGCTTCATCGGACCCTTCCAGATTCTCAGCAGGATTGGCGAGGTGTCTTATCGCCTGGCTCTACCACCTCAGTTGCACCGGGTGCACGACGTCTTCCACGTATCCCAGCTGAGGAGATACGTGCACGACCCGACGCACATCATTGATCATGGGGAGCTTGACGTTGACGATGGGGAGACTTTTACGGAGGTCCCGGTGGAGATAGAGGATCGACAGGAGCGGGTCCTGCGTGGGCGATCGATTCCTCTTGTGCGCATCAGATGGAAACACGGGAATCTCCAGGAGAGCACATGGGAGCGGGAGGCTCAGATGCGTGCTCAGTACCCTCATTTGTTTCCCTAGATTTTGTTGTATCTTTACGGGGACGTAAAGCCCTGAGGTGGGAGTAATGTAAAGACCCGTAAAATTCAAGGGAAATTTTTTCTTAATTTTCTTTAGAATTTTACAATAGCTCGGTTTCAGACGGCACCTGATTCCGAGGCCCGGAGTGCCCGGAATTAATTTCCGAAGTTTGGCTCGAGTACGTTCAGTGAATGAACGAGCGGGAATTCCTAACTTTTGATCCGGTGCTCGGAATTGAAATACGAGGGCACCGATGAACTCGCAACGCCAATATTCGCTTAAAGAGACCTTTTCGGGAGTTGCGTTTGTTGCGGGTTGTAAGTTAAGTTTGGGGGTTTTCAGTTGAGTTAAATAAAATTTGTGTAAGACAAATTTTATTTTTATTTTGTTAAAATCCTACCAAAGGGGGTTGGAAGTGGGACCCACACCCACTTAACCTCCCTTGGGAGGATTAAGTGTGGTGGGGTCCACACGAACCCCTAGACTTTTCAAGTTCCCTTAACCCCCCTCTTAATTGACTTAAGTTACTTAATTAATTTTGGAGGTTAACTCTTTTGAATTTCAAACTTTTGAAATTCTTTTATGTTTTGTAATAATAAAATAAGATGTTATCTTATTTTATTATGGGTTGTTTGTTTGTCCCCTTGAGAGCTTTTTGAGAGCTTCCTCTTCATTTTCAAGCTCTGACGAAGAACGAAGAACGCTCAAACTCCGACGAAGAACGACGCCTCTCTTCTTCGTCCTCGGTGTCAACAAGAGGGAACGCCGCTTTCTCTTCGGACCTTCTTCGTCGGCATACGAAGATTCGACAACGACTCTTCCTCCGCGACACCGATATTTCACGACTATGTCAACGTGCGACTATCGAGGTAGAGGTTCTTGAGTTCGTTGTTTTCTTTATATTTTGACTTTCCTCAAGACTTGACGAGGAACGCTCTTTTTCCGACGAAGAACGTCGCACCTCCTTTCTTCGTTCACCGTGTCAACGAAGGGGACGCCACCTCTTCTTCGGACAACCTTCGTCGGCATACGAAGATTCGCCAACGACGTATCTCTTTGGGAATATCTCTTCGTCAACGGATTTGACGAATGACGACCACGACGCCCGACCTCCGCGACGCCGTCTTCCGCGGAACGTAGACGAATCTTCGAATCTTAAACCCGAGGTAGGGGTTGTTGATTCATTATTTATTTATTCCATTTCTTGATCCTGGATTTCTCATGTCAATCATGAGACTTTTAAAATGTTTTAAGTTGCGTTATTATTTTAACGTGAGGGGGGGCCGGACCGCACGAACACGGCCGAAACCCCCCTCCATCGTTCTTGTTTAATTATTTTGCGGAGGAAAGCAAGTGGCGTGGTGCCGTCGCACCACGCGGATGAACGTACAAATATCTTACGCGATGCCGTCGCGCGCACCTTGGAAGAAACAACAAGAACGCGACGCCGTCGCGCCGCGTTAAATGAATATCATGGCACGGCGAAGGGGGCGCGGTGCCGTCGCACCGCGCCGCACGACGAACACCGCGGCCGGTTCCGGGCCGCGGCGGGACGAGGAGACCACGGCCGGTTCCGGGCCGCGGCGGGACGAAAAGACCGCGGCCGGTTCCGGGCCGCGGCGGAAGAGGAGACCGGCGGCCGGGCCGCCGGCGTCGGAAGTCGAAGGCGGGACCGGAATTTCCGGTCCCGTTGGTAAAAACCGGCCGGCCAGCTGGCCGGCCGGATGACATAAAACCGGGGGAATAAATCCCACAGCCGGTTCAACAAAACCCCCCTCTTAATGAGGGGGGCGGTTCTTGAGGGAAGGGGGCAGCCAGCCCCCTTGGTTCGGCGCCAGCAGGCCCCCCCACGTGAGGGGGGCGGTTTTAAAAAAAACCGGCGCGGAACAAAGGCCGCGCCGCCCCTCAAAACGCGGGGGTTTATCACCCCACGTGCCACCCTCGTGCGGCGCCAGCGCCAGCCGCCGCGGCCCGCCGCCGCGCCGCCGCGCCACCCCGGGGGGGGGGGGGGGGGGGGGTTCGGGCCGGGTCGGCCCGGACCCGGACCCCCCCGTTTCGAACCAGATTTGGTTTTTGGCTCATAACTTGAGCCTCGGACCTCCGATCGACGAACCGTCAGCGGAAACGCGATCCTTGGATCGAGACGGTCGTTTCGGTATATCGCACTCAAGGTTTCGGGTTACTTTGAGTTCGGCCGGGTTGGTTCGTTCACGAAACCAACCGGGCCTTCGGAGCGGAAACGCTCATATCTTGAGCTACGGACGTCCGATTGACGTGCCGTCAGTCGCGTAGTATTCCTCTTAGTGAGACGGATCTTTTGGCATACTCCGCCCGAGGTTTGGACGCAGGTGGAGTACGGTCGGGTTGGTTTTTCCTTAAAAACCAACCGGGCCCCGGAGACGAAAATGCCAATAACTCTCAGACCGGGCGTCCGATCGACGCGCCGTCTGTTGCGTTGAGTTCCTATTGACGATACGGAACTTTTGGATACATCAACTCTGGTCTTTGTGACAGTTGATGTATCAGCCTCTCGGCTCGTGGAGCGGACCCTCCGAACGAGTTTGCTGTGTGCGGGAACCCTAGTGCTGGCTGCGACTGTTCTACTGCTACGACTGCTACTGTGACTTCGACGACGACAGTACAGAGATCCTGTGTGGATTCGACGACGACGACTACAACACTCAGCGATCCTACGTGGATCAGTGCTACAGGTCCTGTGTGGGCCCGATCCTGTGTGGGTCCTTGCGCTCAGCGGTTCTGTGTGAGCCAGCGCCTACAGGTTCTATGTGAACCCGATCCTGTGTGGGTCTTTGCGGGGGTTAGTTACCTATCGATCCTTCGTGGGTCCGACGACTTAGATGGATCAGTGATCATCTTTATCGTCCTTGAAGAAGTATACCTGTGTGAGCTGAATCCTGTTGCTTTCCTGTGTGGATTGTGTTGTGCAATCCTGTTTGGATTATGTTTTGCTTTCCTATGTGGAATACGTATACTTTCCTGCGTGGACTGAGTTGTACTTGGGCTCGGAGGTTGGAGCGTATTTTAATTGATGACTTAGGTATATATATATGGGCATATACCTAAGCAGTGTCGGTTGTTACTTCGTGTTTGTACTTTTCTTCGTGGTTTATCCTTTGTGGATTTAAGAGACCTTCAGGGGTCTCGGGGTCCCTACTGAGTAGCTTATACTCACCCCTGCACGGGCTTCGCCCGCACTACGTTGTGTTGGTTGCAGACGACGGACAGCGTTGACTTAGCTGAGGCTTGTAGAGCGGGACGGTACCCGGAGGTGGACCACTGGGCGGGACGTGCACGGAGCGGACGGCGAGACCCGTGGAGCAGAGGAGCTATCTGTACCCACCCTTCAGGTGGGAATTCCGGTGGACATCTCGGAGTAGCGGCTTTTACTTTACAGTTGCTGTTTTTCCCTTTTCGAGTTGTACTTTACTTTCAGTTTGGGTTTGTATTCTGGCCCATTTACCTTTCCGCACTTTCAGTCGTACTCTGCTTGCTTAGTGTTTACTTTCCGCTTGTTTACTCTGTGGTGTGTGTTTACTTTTCAAAGGCAATGCCTTCCCTTTTTACCGGGATTTACGCCTTGGTGCTAGTCGCCAGCCCCTGGCCTATGGAAGGCGGGCTTGGGGTAGTCACGGCACGGACCCCGAGGGCGGGTCGTGACATACATGGCTGAAGAATGTATGGATTTGTTAATGTATTTTCAAAATGTGACTATGAGATAGAATATAAAAATGATAAATGAAAAAGAGATGTATGAGAAAATTGAACCCAATGTTACATCACTTTCCAAAACAAGGAATATTCATGGATCATATACATTGAATTCATTAATCCCTAATGCACAAGAGATGTTGCATCACAGAATTTTGTTTAATAATTATTTTTTCCATAAACGCATAAAGTATGTAAATTGATGAAATATTTTTCATCTCAAATAATATAATTGTGAATATCTATTAAAATATTTAAATTATTTTGTAGGGAATAAAAAATATTATAAATACAAATTGTTATTCGTATCTTTGATATGGAGGGAGAGTTTTCATAAAAAATAATTTTCTTCTTCGATGAACATTATAGTACATGTTATAATGTAATAAATTAAAAATTCATAATTATTTATTTTTTGTACTCATTAAAAATTCAGTTATTGAGTATTCCTGTTGTATTTTTCTATGAGGAAATTATATATTTCGTTTTTTGTCTTAATTATATTGTTCGTGAATAAAAGTCAATTGTGATCAGTGGGTAAAAACTTATTATCACTAAACGACTAATGAACATGATAACACATCATGATGGTGTTATGGTAACTGCTGAAATAGGCTATTATGCCAGTGTAGAATATATTATATATTTATTTGAAAATGTATTATATTATAGAGTTATTGAAAAAATACTAATATTGGATTAATACTATCTTGATCGAGTCAATATGTTGAAACATAAGTTGTTTTATTTGATGAAGATTCATTTAACATTTATTGATTATTATGGTATTTGAGTTATTGAAATGAATTACACTCTTTCTACTAATAATCCATATGTATTAACATCAAGGGAGAAACATGTTTTTTATGTGGAACAACATGCGTGACCTGAATTTGATGTTATTATTGACGTAATCCCATGAAAAAAATTATATTACGGTGATGATGAAATTAACACCACCACTACACCCATTTTCCCTGATCAATGTTTTACTTATGATGAATCCAATAGTTCAATTTTCATAGATGGTCATAAAAATGATGTTTTTTATATAATTAATAAAATCATTCATCTAGGTTCTATATTAATTTGTATTATCTAATCATTGGTTGTCCAGTTTGGTACTATTCGAATTTCATTACTATTTATTACAAATTGTTTTTATCCAACTTGACCTTCATGTGCATTTTAAATATATATTGGTTGAAATTTCTTTGAGTTTTATTTTCTAATATTTAATTAAACTATATTGAAACATAATAATCTAATAAACTGAAATGATTAAATTATAAAAAGAAACAGTATTAATTTGATTGAATAAAATTAAACTAATTACAATGAAAATATTAATGAGTGAAAAGAATGAACTAACAAAAAATAGATAAACAGACTAACAGAAAATATAAACCAAAGCACCAAACCCAAAAAAATGACCAAATTACCTAAAAAATGGGCCAAAATAATCCAAACAACCTAACCAAAATCGATTTGGATCAATGTTAAATTTGAATAAAAAAATGTCGTAACAAAGCTAAACAAGCTATTTTGAATGTATGAATTTTTTTATAAATGATATTTTATGTTTTTATATTCCAACCAATAAATACAAAATGATTTTTTAATATCACTAAATATACATTATTTGGATTGACAATGGTTATTCCTTAATAAATTCATGTCACAAATCCCTTCTTTTGTTTCATACAAATTAATTAAGAATGTATAATTAAATACATATTTGTTTATAAATACAGGAAATGAAAAACACTAAATATGTATGAAATATGTTGATGACAAACAATAATCACCATATGACAGAGAAGGGAATTACTCATATGGTTCTTGTATTTATGAATTTTTTTAAAAATATATAACAATAAAATATAATTTCATGTGATTAATTTTGTTTTTAAATTTTAATCATGATCCAACACATATAGAGATAATTATTTTTCGGCGAACCTAGATGTAGAGATTGTTATCCAGATGATGTGAGGGGGGGTGTACGAGAGCAACTCACAACACTCATTGTACCTGATTACACACTTTCCCATCATTACATATACCATCTAGTACACTTTCTTATCACATATCATCGTTAGAGGTACCCATGATATTTCAGATGCCTATATTTTCTCCACCATTTATTAATTATTCTCCATATCTTTCTTTCCCTCATATGATGATGCCTCTTACTCCCCATACATATTTTACTTTTCCACAGATGTCTATTCTAGGTTCTTTTCCATCTACGTCATTCTCTTTGAGATTCTATAATTATGTTCCATTCACTTCTACAACAATACATTCTGGGTATTGTGAGGAGACATTGGATCCCACTCCAACTTTATAAGTTGAAAATCCTTCCGATCCAATTGATCTAGATGTACCCAAAGAATAGTATATCTCAGTTATATTTATTAAAACACTATAATCTCTAGACCATAATTTAGAAACATTCTAAGATTTATTTATATAATATTTGTTTTTATATTTATTAGCGTGATCTTATACTATTCGTCATGGGTGTACATGCATGAATGGGATGTGGAACCACTACACTTAACCAATGGTTGAGTATAATGAGGATAATCAAATGATTGAAAAAACAGGATGAGAATATATAAAATTTATGGTGACACTTGCAAAATAGTATGACATCATTTGTATCAGGCCACTCTCTTGAAAAAACCCTGAAAATGTAGTAAAAGATAATTTTTAGTCAGAAACTATGGTCAAGAATATCAGATTAATTTAATTTATAATTAACCCCATACCAAACACATATTTAAGTCAATCAAATTAATCATACATTATACCCAACCACGCAAACAAACCAGTCTAGCACTAATCTCTTTAGTTTATTAATAAATAATTTAATCAAAATTTTTTAAAGACATAACAAGTACCTAACCACTATATATTTCAATAAATCATCTTTTAATTATGCCAATATACTCCCAAAAGTGTAAAAAAACTTTTAGTAACACAAATGCAGACCTAAGGATATTGTAAAAAATTATAGGATTCAATTCCAAAATTTCAAGCATTGAAAATTGCATAATTTTCCATATTAAATCCTTATTTAAACAATTATTATAAGCATGTAATAACTCACTATCCCTCTTAAATTTCAAACATTATTTAGTAACCTGTACCATTCATATCATTAAGTTTCAAATAAATTATAGTAGTGTGAACAATTTATTAATCCCAAAATGAGAAAGTACATAATCTAAAATACGTTTTACATCTCCACATGCCACATGATGATTTAAACAAATCATAATAGATCATCAAAAATCAATCACCACACAAAAATAACTATTACAAAAAATCTCGGTTCTATGTATGGTTTAGTATATGATTCTAAAAATCTATATAGAAATTAATTCCCTAATAGCTTCAAAAATATCTTTAGGAATGAAATTCAAATAATGGATGAAAAAATTGTTTGTTAAAACATATTTCCTAGCTGAAATATTCAATTTTAGAGAGAATATATCATGTTCAAAATCATGCTAATTATTGCATTCATGGAGATAACAAAAATAATACAGATCACACATTTAAAATTTTATTATTATAGAAAATATTAATATGTTGATTACCTATATAGAAAATAAAGCTAACACCTTTTTATATTTGAAAATAAAGGGTTTCAAAATTTGTTCTTTTCATGATCTATTCTAGGAACATGATGCATAACTTTTCCTAGTCTAAAACATTTATGTTGTTAATAAGAGTATTTGGCATAATGTATTCAATAATATATGCTTAATATCCAAAATAAAATTATTAATTGTTATATAATTTTCTGTATTATTCAAGCATTGAATATTATTAAATATTATCATTATTGTTTTTGATGTGATTCCCCTTTTAATGGTATTATTTGGTTGATCTATATCCTTTCCTCTATCCCTACCGCCATTTTATGGAATTTAATTTTTATAATTGGAAATAACCATTGAGATCCCAAGCCAAATTTTTATCCTCCTCTTAATATGAACTCATTATGTACTAGAGTAGGATTAATTTATTAACATCCTTGATAATGACCAACCTAACCACTTAATATCATAGAAATATCATAACTATTAGTATACGATTCCAACTCAATTTTAAAAAGAAAAATTCTTGATATATCATAGCTACTATAATACATCAAAAACATAAACTTCACTACTAACAGAATCCAAATATAGTAAAGAAAGAAAAGAAAACCAGAACAATCCAAAACCATATTCTTACTTACTACAAATTTCTCCTCAATAAACATCATTTCAAAACAATTAACCAATATAAATAAAACATAAATCATTTAAAATCCATCATTTTTTCATGAAAATAATCCAAGAAAAAACATTGGATCACTACTTAATAATATCAATAAGGGTATAACACATTAAATTTAACACAAGTAAACACATACACCAATTATTAAATATTATTTTAGAATTAGATTAAAGAACATATCAATGTATTTTAAAGAAAGGTGGAGGGTTACCATCCAATGAAACAACTGACATCCCAAACCATTGATAACCACTGATAAAAAATTAAGAGACACACAAAGCCGCATATCATTCATACTAATGACTTCATAAATAAAAATAAAGAAAAAATATAGAACTAACATTACACATGACATCTCACATGGAATAATTCTAGGGCTCAGAGAGAAATACAAAATCTAGGTGATGTATACACACCTTTCTTATGAGTAACGTGAGATTCATAACTGAATGAATACATTTCAATCATTGGATCTCTTATTTAAGCTTTCTCATACTATCAACTATCTATAAAAGGAAAATAAAATCAATCTCAAATATATAGGAGACTTCAACCAAGGAACCTTAACTATGTTGAAGTGTTTCATCATTCATTTTCTCCATACCACATTCAAATAATCCAATGAGGTTTGAGCATATCTCATGAATTATAAAAAAGGAACTTCATGTAATATAATGGAATATAATCATTATCTATAAATATCATTCAAAAATAACCCAACAATCACCAACATTAATACATCAATTACAGATCAACCCACACCATTCATGAAACCTAAAATCAGGTGTCAATTTATAATCATTTCAAGGTCATTATATTCATGAATATATGATAAAAAATCACAACAGTAGATGTGAAAATTATCAATAAACAAACAAAACATCTTCAACCATTTCATGAAATGTGTAATCAAACGAGGGATAAACATATCAAAACACAATTATCAATACAAGAAGCATCAATAAAATATAAAAAATTAAATATTGATTAATTAAAATAGAATCTAGTAAATAAGAAATCATTAGTTAATGACTACCTCATCCTGTTCTCTTTTTCAAAAATTGGTATGAATCATTTAAATTGTATATTTCTTTTCATTCCCTCCTAAAAGAATTTCCATAATATACCTTTTGATTAGAATGCTATTATTAATTTACAGTATGCATAATGATAAATTAAATAGCCAAATTCTAAAATATTATAGCTTAATGGGGACATTTTTAGTGGGATATCAATTATTAATTCCCTCCAAATGACTTAAAGTACATATTTATAGAATTGGAGATTTGTTACCCATGTAAGGAAATATTACCAGGATTATTTTATTAATAAAACCAAATATATATTTTTGTTATAATTTCAAAAACTGACACACTATCTACTTATAATATTCCTATATATAACATTACTCAATTCATGAAGGGGATTAAAGTTAAATTTGAAAGTAATTTTAAGAAATATTTTTTTATAATTGATTTGTATATATCATGGATTTTTTTAATTATAAACATGTTGTTTTATTATAGAATTTAACTACTAGTGGAAATATTTTTAAGTGTTTTAAAACACATCCAAAAATGAAGATCAAACTGTGTGCATAATTTTTTTTGGATTTCATTTTCTGAAAATAAAAATAGGAAATGATTTTCAATAAAAAACAATGTTAGAGAGAGAAGTAAAAAGTGTTAATACATCATATTTGGCTTCTTTCATTCATTCATGGAATAAAAACTAATAGTTTTTGTTTATCCTTGACATTTCCCAATGATCCTTTTCAGTTTTCCTCTCAAAAAAGGGTTTATGACTGGTTCTACTGGGTTTATAGGGAATAAAATATTATAAATTATCCATGATGCTTGGAAATATTAAATGGAAATTATGACACTTATTATTCATTCATTATTTAGTGTTTCTTCTTAGAATGTGATATAATTTTATATAATTATAAAAAATTAAGTATGTTCTTACACCCTAGAAATTTAAAATGATCATTATTGGTGAAAATACACATTCACTATTAAGTTCATTGGAATTTTGGGAAATTGTTTTAAACATTATTTGTGATCCGTTTATCGAAAAAAATGAAATTAAATTGCTTATATTAATTTTCACTATGAGAATAATTCGTAGATAATTTTTTACTATGTTTTTTCTATATTTAATTTAATTATAGAGGGATTTATTGGATATTTAAAGATGTGTGACTCAGGGATTTTTTTCTCGAGAATAAAGAATAGAGATGGTCATTTGGTAAAAGAATACACAAAATAGTTGATTGCCTGTTTTAGTTTTTTAGTTTCAAATTATAATATCTATTTTTTTTAAAAGAACATTTAGATTTTGAATAGTGTGCTTTTGAGTCCCTTGATGAATAGAAAGGTGAAAACTATTATCGAAACAACTGGTTGAATAAGTTATTATGAGATGAGAACAATGGGACAATAGACTTTTGACTGTGGAAGATTATTTCCCCCACTATATATTGGACCACTTCGTGTTCTAGTTATGGAATCATTGAGTTGGAAACTAATTGTTCAGAGGTAGAAAAGGCTCGTACTGAGGAAAAAAAGGCCACACAAATGGTCATGAAAGAGCATGAATAGAATCACATGGCCAATAATGAATTTATATTGTATATGGAAGCCTAATGTTTACTTCCATAGGATTCCATTATGTACTGAGATATATATATATATATGTTAAAGATACGTACGTTATATTGTGTTCCAGGAGATGGTCTTAGTGGTGGTCGGGAAAATGATGATCCTAGAGATGGTCCTAGAGGTGTTCAAGATGATGATATTCTTGGTTATGGAGATATTGAGGATGATGATGATGTTGAATATGACGACAACAAGGATTATGGTGATGATAATGATGATTATGATGATATTGGCAGTGATGAGAGAGACATTTATCCTTTAATTTTTCTAATATATTTCATACATGGATTTGATCAAATATATGTGATGTTCTCAATGTGTGTTGTGTCTAGTTGAATGAATTAATTATATTGTCATGTTTTTATTGTTTTTATATTGGTTGGTGATCGTTCTTACAACTATGTGGTGATTTCTTCATGTAATTGAGCAAGGTAAGAGTGATTTCTATAAGTGATTCTCTACCTTGTCTATACCAACTCTTTTATAACCACTTATATAGACCTATAAAAATGGTTTAGAATAACCATTGGTATTACTTATAGGGTAGGAGGCATATTACAATGGATTTTAAGACATTAGTATATTGATTTTTCTATAGTTTTTCAAATCCTTAGTAATGAATTATTCCAACAGTTTTATCAGAATAATTAGTAAAATGAGATCCCAAAATGCATATATAAAAAATTTTCTATAAACTGTTGGTATATAGATATACCCACACAAAATAAACCAACATTTTATAGAACCATTTTTATAGGATATACCAATGGTTCGATGATATTTACCAATGATTTAAAACCATTTATATATCAAAAAATTATTGTAGTGAGTTACCTTATTTTAGGAGGTATCCCATTCTTTTAAATGAAGATTTATTAATTTCTTAAGGGGATTATTTTTTTTAAATGGTGAACTCATATTTCTAATAATTTACCTTACTTGAAAAGGTTATTGTTGATTAATTAGATTATTTAGTGATTTCATTTTATAGAGTTTGGCATTAATCCTTGGTGATTGTGGTGATTTCCATTTCAATGCACATTGTTTTCAAAGATGGTTTTAAAAGGGGTATCCAAAGATGAACCTTATTATTTAAAAATTTAATTCTCATTTTTCACTATAAGAGAAGGTGGTTTATGGATATATATATTTACACCCTAGTTAGTACCCATTTTATATTATTTTATTCATTTCTACATGTGTTTATGTTATATGAAATGTGATTCAATTTTTTGTTTTTTGGATTTGGGAATATTATTAAAGGGGGTGTGTTGGAGGTGGAATGTTTTTGATTATTTTGTATTATAAAATTTGAGACATGAGATTTTCATGAATTATATTTAATTTGATAATAGTCTACCTCCATTATATATGAAATAAGGAACTCGAGGATACTGAGTGGGGATTCAAAAGGGCATTAGAAATTATATTCGATATTTACACACTATTTAGTACCTCTATTTTAATATTAAGACATGGATATGGGTTTTCAATATTGTGACTAGTAAGGGTGATCTAGGTGACTCATTATGTGATAGTTAACCATTCAATAATTGATTACACTTTCATTCATCTAGTGCTTGGTCAATTAATCCCATGTGGTTTCCTATAATGCTATGTATCCCATGTTACACTTTATTATTTTTTATTCTCAAGAATGATTCATACCTCTTGTTTTGAGACTATTTTTTTGTATCATTTATTAATGGTTGAGTATTAATTATTTATGGACTTACTTGTGTTATTATTTTTATTTTTATAAATTTTCATGTATATTTATTTAATTATGATTTCCCTTGTCCTTTAGTTATATTTAAGGTTTTTGTGTTATTTTTTAAACAAGGTAATGGTGATGGTTATTTTAAATGAATAAATTTTGAAATATTTATTTTAGAAATATTTTGAACCATGTAATGGTTTTTTCTAAAAATGTATTTTTTTAATGAAAAGAAGTGGTTTAACATGTTTGTTTTTGAAATATATGTTGTTTTAGAAGGGTAACCATTTGTTTTTTTAAATAGAATCACTTCAATATTTCCTCTTAGAGGTATGTTTTATGAATAGTGTGTTTTAAGAAATTATATATGGTGTTGTTTGTTTTATTCAACATTATGAAAAGAAAATAGTAATCTATTTTGTTTTAACATTTAAACCAGTGGAATCTATTTATTTATTAAATGAATACAGTGGGATAATTGTGGAATCATACTAGACATTAGCTAACATCCCACACACTCAAATTGGTGGGTATATAGACTTCATGTTTTGACAATGTTCTCAGGTTGTGGTGTGTATGTTGGTTTACTACCACTATCTGTTAGAAAGTAGGCTCTATTTGGGTAATAGTGGTTACTTGATAATAATAGAGAGATGAGGGAGTCTATCTCCCATTTTTTTACCAGTTTAGGTTATGTATTGTATCATTTTAATTGGATTATCAAATTTTATGCTTTTTTCCTTGTTTTTGTTGTAAGATAAGTCTATAAAATGGATTACTTTATTTGGAAATAATAATATACTTTTTTTTATATTTTATATCTTTATTATTTAATTTTTGGACATTATTGTTTTAGAAATAATTATTTATTACGGAATTTTCATCAAATTCATGGAGACTTAATGCTATGTTCCCTATTGGTAACTATTGTTGAGCCTTATTTTTTTGAGTTTTAAATCATTCCCATGTGTTTTATTTAGATAGCAAGGTGATTTTCATGAGCCTAGGGTGATTGGGAACATCTCTCGGGCCTTATAAATGGTTGACCTAGGTGAAAAGTGAGGTTGGCCCAGGTCGATTTTTTCCAAATCGTATCAAATTTATCTTTTTTATTTGGGGGTTTCTAGTCGACCGGAGTTAGGACTCTAATTGATTAAGTTGGTGTGTGGAGGATTTCATGGAGAAATGTTATGTATGATAAACCTCAACTTTCCATTTATATTTATGTTGTTTTTAAATTTTGAATTTACACTAGTTTATTATTGATATATTTTTAATGGCTTTCAATTACTATGAGTTATAAGAATATCCCAAGAGAATTATTGAGGAAAATATTATTTTTATATTGAAAAATAGGTATTCTAGGGAATAGATGGGTTCAATGAATAGTACCTCGAACCATACATAATCCATGCCAATCATTATATAAAACATTTAGTAGAACTACATAGTTGGATAATTTTATAAAACAAATCATGGATAAATCATGTACAATGGATATTTTTTGTAATTTTGCTTATTTTAACCCTTTAATTATTTCAATCCCTATTATTATTAAGGAATTTCATTATTAATGATCAATAATAATCTTTTTCATTCATAACTATAGTTTAAAAAACATTATATTATCATTTTATACTGTAGTAATTTTTTTATTTTGGAAACATTTCTTGGTTTCTTGAGATACATTTTGGAACTATTTTTAAACTTATGAAAAATTATCTAAGATGATGAAATGAATTTTGGGTTAATTTGGTTTTCATGGAATGAAATTTATGGTTTTTAATCCTGATATAATTATTGAAATTATTTTGAACAATGTTAATTTTAAAAAAATGGGATGTTTTATGAATAATTGAATGATTTTGGTGATTGTTGTGTGAAGGGGAAAATTATTTTTCGAGAATTTGGTTAAGTTTCATTTATATTCTTTATTTTTTAGGTTCATTAAATTTAACCTTGAAATTGATTTTTTTATAAAAAATTTTGGACTTTTAAAATATAAATAAGACCTTGTTATGATATTTTGAAATGGGTTATAGAGGGTGCCTTATAATGTGGGTTTTCCTAAATTTTATTTTGTATCTCGGGATTTGGAACATTGGAAGGTTTAACTAAATATTGTGTTTTTAGTGATGTTTTTGAATTTGACCCTCAGAGAGGAATTTATAATTTCAGAAGGGGTCCTATTAGGTATTCATTCTAGCAATTTATCATTTGACTTTTATATAACAAAATCTAACAAGAATCTTGGTGGATTGGCATGCGATTTTTCTTATAGGAACATAGATCATCTGTGAGAGTTTCTAAATTGGAATCATCTTGTGGTTACTGGTGATCAAGTTACCTAAGATGTGATATAATGGCTAACTATCTTCGGGAAAATATTTGAGTCGCTATGAATTCCCAAGCCCTCAAGTATGAGGTGAACTACTCATTTGTTTGAATGATTGGGTTTGGATTAGTGGAAGATTACTATCTATGATCAATTTCATGAGTTGTTATCTTAGGAATATATATAGTCCACCATCATACAAAAGATTTAAATAAAATATGTATGAATTTCAGTGGTTCTATAATTATTAAGTGTCAATCAGGATGATTATTTGGTGAAGGACTATATTGATCATTTCACTAGACTTTTTCCATTATTCCCTATGTGGTGTGATAATTATTCTATGAATTTTTTTTCTAGAGGAATTCATCCAAATATCACTTGAATGATGTTTCAGTAATGGAGGACTACATTTTTGGATGTTATTTATAAGTATATCATCTCCATGGATATTTTAGTAGGGAAGCCTTTGATAATAGGAACTTTATCCCCTTCACGTTTCATTAATAGTGATCCATCTAGTGAAAATAAGAATATAGTTGTGTTATTTTAGAATATGATGTATAGAAATGTTATATCCTCCTATCTGAAAGCATTGAATGATTGTCATCAATGTTGACGTCCATATAACATTCAGTGGGCTGATAATATAAAAATATTATAAAAGATGAATAATTCTCATAGTCAGCTTCGATTTAAGAATTAGTTTGCCATGTTTCTTCCATAGATGATTCTGAAGCTGTTTTGTGGTATTGGGAGTTCTTAATTTTGAATAATCTTCATTTTTGGACTCTTTTCCATATATTTTTTACACCCTTTATATTTTTTTGTTATAGAATAAAAATTATTTCGATCATGTTATTATCATTTGCAGTGGTCATGCCTCAATTTTTTGTGATTCTTTCCTTCATTAAGCATGGTGTAGACCAAGGATTAAGGATTGGTGGATGACTATAATGATAATGTCTTGGGTGTTGGATGCGGTAGTGGGGATAATATTTTTTTTTTGTTTTATAGACCATTATAGTTATATAGTTGATGTTTTCTTTTATGATCATAGAGAGTGGGCATTCTATCTGTTTTTCACTAGGTTACATTTAGTTTAGTTTTTTTATGAAATGATATAGAGATTCCATTCTAGGATGATGCAAGATCATGTTTTATGAATTTAAATGGTTTTTTGGAGGGTGTTATCGTGGTGATATGGTTTAATGAACTTTTTGGTTTTTTTTATGTTGTTCTCTCTTATTGTGTATTGATATGGTTTCTCATGGTTTGTGTGAAATTTATTCTACATGTAGCATGTAGATATATTGTTCATATTTTTAGGTAATCAATATATTGGGTACGAATATCTAGTGTCTCAAAATTATGTATAAATTCTAAACGGTGGGGAGATATATGGTTGGTCCCTTTATTCCAACTTTTTTAATTGGAGTTTTTGTCTATAATGAATTTAGTTGAGATACACTTTTTATTATAGCCCTTTTGACTGCAAATGTTCTAGAGGTGTCAGCTTATTTTCCTCCCTTGGTATAGTTTGGAACTCAAAAAGAATTTTTGAGATGTGGTACATGAAATTTTCAGAGTTCTCAACTTCAAAGAAGTTAACATGAGTGGCCATCCCCAAATCTAGTTTTATAAGGAATTTTATTCATGTATTAATATTGATTAGTGTTCAGAAAATTATAAATCAACATGGTCAACATTACTTTTGAGTGGAATTATCGTGTTCTATATTCTTCGGTTCATGTATCGGAACATTGAATCGTGATAGTGTGATTTTTTTGAGGAGATGATCTTTTCCTTCCCCTTGAAAGTTTTTGTAGATGACATTATTGTTTCATAATGTGTCATGGTGGGGATGAATTTAACACCCTAAAATTATATTTTATTATTTATTTATCAAAAATTTATTTACCCATTTTGTTCGCAGTGTATAAAGATGATATTTTTGAGTTTTTAAAATGGTTCTAGGGGTGAATGACTTGAGCATGTGGTTTGGGAAACTGTGCAGTAGACCCGTGTACCATATGCAGTCTTGGTAAGTGGTGATCACATGACCACCACACAGTTTGGTAAACCATGAGGGTAAACTATGTGACCTATATAACTTTAGAAATTATTGACTAGATGGTCACTTTACCATTTGGTAGGCCATGTGGGTAAACTGCCTGACCTGTTCAGGTTTGGGAATGTTAGTCATTTCATATTTATATTTGATTAAATTCCCATAAACAACCCCATTCGGAAAATTTTGACCTAGGTGCCATCAGAGGGCCTTTCCCCTCTTCCTATGCCTCTCTATAGTGGATTCATAATTATTTACTTGTGGTTTCATTCCCATATAGAAAGGATCAACATACTCCACCCTTCCCCTATACGTTTCATCAAATTTCCCCCTTTCTCATAACATTTATGGCCATGGTTGGATGATTTTAGTTGTATAGGATTGATCTATTAGAGTTTTTTTTCTAAAGGTTATTATCCATCTTTGGAGACATAATTCATTAGTTTTCATTGAAGTAGGAATGGTTATGCTAGTTCATTTAGGTGTTTTTATTCCATATACATTTATCAAAGAGCTACTCATATGATTTACATTTAAAATTTTTATTGAACTAAAATAAAGATTTATATGAATCCTAGTTTTTGGTTATCAATGGTTATCTATGATTTTTTGGGGATTCCTTTATAAAAGGGATAATTTTAATAGTTTAATAGCACATTTTTTTCAAATAGTGTTATATAAATTATTAATTTTTAATAAAATTCCATTTAAGTTTGTTTTCAAAATAATTGATTAGTTCATGCTGAATTTTGATAATTTGGGTTTATAAAGTTGGATTTTCAATTTTTCAATGTTTTATCTTATATAGAGTGGTATTCCCATTTTTAAAAGAATATTTTCTTTTTTATAATTTGATTTCCTTATTTATAAAATGTGATACCCTTGTATTAATATAGTCACCTTGTTTTAAAGGCGGTCTGTTTATTGATGGGTTTTTAGTGATTTCTTTGTATTAATGTAGGAATTATGGCTTGGTTATAGTTTTGATTTCCCATGGAATGATCTTTTTATTCAAAAATGGTTTTGAATGGGGAATCTAAATATGTAATATTTAATTTAAAAATTAAAAATGAATTAGAATCTTTTGAGAATATGACTTATTAGTACATTTTTACACCTTAGTTAAGACCCTAGAATCCTTATTGTTTATGATTGTGTGTATGTGTAATAGTTATAAGATTTTTTAGGGTTATATAATTTAGATTAAGAATAATTTTTATATTGGTTGTGTTGGAGGTTGAATATATTTGATTTTTGTGTTTCACAACTTTTGGAATATGTGACTATCAAGAAATTTACATTGGTTTGATGGATTTCCACCTCCATTATCTATCACATGAAAAACCATAGGTTTCTATGTGGGGAGTAAAGGTAAATTATCAATGATGGTTTAGTTTCATGAAGTGACTATTAGAATATTTTTGACTATAATGATCTTTCTTAGAGGTATCCCTGATGAGAAAATTTATAGTGATACAGGCGAGGGGATATGTGACTCTTAACCTAACGATAGTTGGTCCACTTTTTTATATATTGTAATTTAACCATTAATACCTTGTTTATTTTTTCATTCTAGGTATCAAATTTAAAAAATAATTGTTTTTTAATTTCATTTGAGATACATACCCATTATTTTGAGCATATTTTGATGTATTGGATATTATTGGTTTAGAATTAATGGTTTAGGAATTTAATTATATTATTATTGTCAATTTTTTTATTAATTTTTACGGGGTTAAATTATTTTATGATTTACTATTTTTACACATTCTTGACATGTGTGTTTTGAGTTTTAAAAATGATAAATGAGATGATTTTTTTTAAAATTATATAGTTAAAAGAAATTTATTTTTGAAATGTTTAAAACAATGTCATGGTTTGTTTTAAAAAATTGATATTGTAAATGAAAACGGGTTACCTTTTAAACTTTTAAATGAATGTTTTTTTATAATGGTAATGGTTGGGTTTTTATAATTGAATTACCATGGAAAGTTCTATTTGAATATTGTATTATGAACAATGTGTTTAAATAAATAATATAAGGTTTTTTTCTTTATTGCATTTTGTGAAAATAAAATGAAAGCATGTTTTCCTATTTCATTGAAATGAGTGGACTTGGTTTATTTATAAAAGGAATGTATAGAATCATCGGGTAACCCTTTTAGACTTTGTCTAACACCCTAAATACCTTCTTTTTTTGGTTTATACTCTTCTTGTTTTCTATAGGTTCTCAGGTGATGGCTTGAATGTTTATTTTCTACCCATCTTCATTGGGAAGTGGGTGATAGTTGGGTTATGGTGGTGACATGAGAGTCACATGAATATGGTGGGGTTTGTCTCCCATGTTATTTTGGATAGTTTATGGGATTTTTTGTATCATCATATCTAGACTTCTTCTTTTGTTCTATCATTATTCCCTTGTTTTAGTTGTAAATTGTTTTTAGAAAAATGGTTTCTTATTTGTGGGAAAAATTTGTTTAAAAAAGGATTTTGGTATTGTTTATTTTTATTATTCCATGTTCAGATGTTCTTATTTTTGATCTACTAATTTATTATGGAATGGTCATCCAATGCATGGAGACCACATTTTGAGTTCCTAATTGGGACCTATTTTTGATCTTGATTTCTTCTGAGGGTAAAATTGTTCCAACTCATTTTCTTGTGATACCCCGATGTTAGCCAGTAGCCTAAGGAAATGTGAATTGAGCCTTTGACCTTGTGCTGGAAAAACATGGGTGACGCGTCATGTTGAACAATATCCATTTTTTATAGAATTTAATTATTTTCATATTGTAATTAATAATTATAGGTAGCTATCTTGGTATAATAATAATATTCCATACATCATTTCTCATTTTGTTAGGTTTCTTATCAAGATAATCTCCAAATTTTTAATGTAACCCATTATTATCTAAATCTCTTCGAGAATCATTCATTACTAAAACCAAAAGGAGTTAACATAAGTGATGAACATCATAAGGAAATTATTATAAGATAATTACATGAAATCTTTATCCACAGAACATCTTATTATTTAAATTTATTACATCATCATTCAATTAAAACTAAATCACATTCAATTAAATCATGGTTTCTTTGTATTGGGTTCTCTCATATTCCATAACCTAGTTAATTATAAAAATAAACCATTCATAATAGATTATAAAGGGAGTTTAATTAATCAAAGAATATACCCAAGGAATTTCAAACTAGATGTGTAGTCTAAGTCCACTGATCATGCACCATATTGAAGATTGAGGTGATACTCAACCATCCTTTTTTTTGGAGGATTATCCCTAAATTAGTTTCTTCAACATATTTATCAATATTATAGTATCAAAATAGGTATTAGATCTCTACATTATAGAAACATTAAGATTTTATCATATAAATATACTTATCCCTATGGTTTTTACTAATTATGTCTTACACTAATCAATGAAATATTAAATATTAACTCTTATACAAAATGGGTTATTTATTCATTTGAAAATATTATTTTCCTTAACCAATTGATACTTAAATTATCCACATAAAACATCCTTACCTATAAAGTCATCTAAATATTTCTTTGATACATACTATTATAGACTAGACATAAAAGTCCCATAAAAACATGATTTATAGATATTATTTACTTATAAAGAAATCAAAAGACCATTTAGTATTAGTATTTTATTGTGTCAAGAAAAAATATTAACAAAAAACCATATTTTTTCAACTAAAAACACATTTACCACTATATGAGAGTCTTCTTAATCTATTAAAACTATTAAAAATCTCCCCAAAATTCATCATACAATATACTCTTCGGTGAATATATTACGTATTACGGTTATTCAAAATGACGGAAAATGTAAAAATAAAAATGGGGTGAGATAAGATGATTAATAGGGGTAAATAATTAAATTAGAGGATATATTCGGTAATAATTTATGCATAATATAAGAATATTAACATTAGAATGTGAGTTACCAACATGAGGGAAAATATTATCATAAGCACAAGAATCATAACATAGAAATGTAGCTATAACATGAACATGATAAATTTATAACAATATTTGTAATGTTCATAACTATGGTGGTATAAAATCATATTACCGTGATTATTCACTAAGGTATCATAAAAATTCCAATGTAGGGTACCATTATATGATGAATATAAATATCTAGTCATTAATTCTTTACCTAATTTAATGGAGTGGTATCAGGGAACACCATTACATATATTTGTAAATTTGTTCAATAAGGTATCATAACAAATTACTAAGTAATGTTACTAAGGAATAAAAAACATGTTTTCTTGCGAGATTAATTCTCTACATATGGCATTGGAGTCCTATCAGGGCATACCCTTCATATCTCTAACATTACATGTTCCAGATAATGTAATTCATAAATTAATTCCAATAAAGAATAATTAACCCATGAAGGATATATGTTACATGAATTTACAAAAAAAACAAGAGTATTCCATCAAGATAAAGAAGGTTGAGGTACCATAATTTAATAAAATATTAATTATTATATAGTTTTTGACATAGATGGAAAATAATTTTTTTGGCATAATTCTGAAAATTGCAATAGAAATAAGAAATATCCTAGGCCATCTAAAAATACTTAATTAATAAAACTAGAAGAGTAATTATTTACCTAATAAACCAAAAATTTATATATTTTATTTCTTAGAAAAAAAATTGAGAAGAAATACATTTCCACATCGAAAAAATATAAAAGGAGATTTTTCAAATCAATTTTAACATTATCATAAAAAGAAGAACATACAGTCACTTTCAAAAGATATTTTTAGAAACGTGATGTGAAACATTTATAAAATTTAAATTTGAATAGAATAAATAATAATAGATATATTAAATTGCATTACTTTATTAAAATAAATTTGGGGTGAAGGATAAAACATTTTATTATTTATGGATAGAAAAACATTTCAATATTTTAATATATAATTGTGGAAAATCCACATCAAAAGATAAATATTAAAAAATTATTTTTAAAAGAAAATTTTATTAATATATATTTCACATGGGATAAACCATATTTATGATTCTAATTATAAATTATATTATTAGTTTAAAAGGAATATATTTACATAGAGGGGAATTTTATGTTAATGAGGATTTGATTTATTGTCAACAATGATATAATGTTTATGTTGAAGAAATTAAAAGGGGGGGGGGAAGAATTTAATAAATAGTGAAATATTCCATAGAAAGAGAGTGAAATTACTATGGAATAAAATATTAGGCTGGATGAAAGAAATCTTGTAACAATAAAGTTTGAGAAGATGAATTATAACTCAACAAAGGGAGTTGAGTTAACAAAAACCCTCAGCACATTAGAATATTTTGAATCGAAAGAAATTTAAAGAGATAATGATATGGATATACAAACCATATAAATCAAATTAATATGGTATAATTCATTAATTATGAATTTTTCACACCATAGTAATGAAATTATGGTGCACAATAATAAATATGTCTCTCGATATTAAATTTGATACAAATAACTCATTACCTAAATTCATGAATACCACTAAATCACTTAAATATTATATATATAATATCAATTTCCTTTTTAATAACATTTATAATTTATATAACCATTTATTAAACATAATTTACAATTATTATCTCTCATTATATTAGTTAGTTGTTGTGTTCTTTCAACATCTTATGTGATTAATCTTGATTTTTTTGAACAAGTGTTATAATATTAGTGTTAATAAATATTATCAAAAAATTTATATATAAATAGAAAATAACATGATATTTAATTTATGTTTTTCTATCTATTTTATATTTTATAATTTCATTTCATAATTAATTTTTATTATTATTTGTGATTATGAAATAAGGGATATGTTTTTGGTGATTTTTAATGAACAAAAAATGTTGTATTAATTAATGAGATTAATGTTAATGTTATCATACTATAATAAAATCATAATATAAATATAAATATAAAAAAATATGTTTTTAATTCCATCCTTATATATATACTTATAGTGTTGTTCATGAAGGATATTAAATTGACCAACCAGAAACACGCTACGATTTATGCCTGAGCGTGGATATGGATGAGATTATTTTGTTATAATATCACTATAAAAAAATTATTATAGAATTATTAATATTTTATTATATATATTAATCATAATTTGAAAGATTTAAAATATTATTTTAAATGAAAATATGTTTTAACATATAAATAAATCATTTTTTTCTCTTGGAATGTTCATTTTAGGAAATTAGTTTTATAGTGGTATGATATTGATAATCTTACATATAAATTTCATAATTTATATTTACATAATACAAATAATTACATAAATGACATATATTTTCACTATACCCATTTCCTAAACCATCATTTAATGTTGGGGATGAAAAATTAAATGTTTCATTCATGGTTGTGTTAGTTCACACAAATTCACGAGAAATATTATAAAAAAAATTTCAATTGACTAAGAAGGGAATAAAGAGTTGTTATAAATTAAATATAATAAAATTTCTATTAATTATTGAAATTAATTTAATTATATACATATGTTTATAGAAAATTTATAGGATGGTGTATGAGAAGGATGAAGAGTGGATTTTAATAGTTAAGTAATACTTATGTTGAGAATTTTTATATTCTCTTGGAAATGAAGGATCTGAGGCACATTATAGAGGCTTTATATAATGCCCCATATAACTTGGTATATATATATTTATTTATAAATAAATATTTAATTTATTTATAACACAACCAGACATCACAGAGGCCTAGAGTTTTAGATAGTCCAGGTACATTGTAAAATTATTATTACATAACCTATCATAGAAAAGATAAAAATTATTCATTAAAAGGGTTGGAAACCCTAGCAGGGCCTCGACTACTATAATGATTTTATGCGTAATTAATCCCCATGAAAAGTGGTTTTTAAAAGATAGGGTAAGCAATAAAAAAATCGGTAATGGGCTTTCAAAAAAAATCTAAAGAACCAAAACAGAGTTTTCCAATTAAATATAAAAAGAAAAATATGTTATGAAACTCGATGATGAATGATTTAAAAATAATTTATAACTTTCAATATAAAATTTTAAATTAAATTAATTTCAATATAAATATATTACTTGGAAAATCATCTTTTTTTTAAATATAATAAATATTTCACTTGAAAAATAATAAGTATTCATAGTTAAATCTTGAAGGAACATTGGATCATAACATTAATTATCATATCACTCTCGAGACATGGTGGAAATAGTCCCATGATGGATTTTGTTCACTCCGTAATATCATAATTTTCATTAGAAAAACCTTCCGTGTAATATAATGTGCTTAAGATAAACCTCTCAAGCACCATACATGACACGTCATGAGATTTTCACATTACCCAATGCATTGGACTTCTACCCGGGAACAGTGTTCGTATGATTGGAAATAAGTCCAATAAGGGTCTGTGTTAAAACCCCATTATCTGCTTTGATAATATCCAGTCAAGGTTATTTGGTATAAAAAATAATATGAATTATATATTTCGTGTAACGACCCGAACCCGGCCATCCACCCAAACAGTGCCAAACGGGACGGGTGTCACTACCTTAGGCACACCTCCCCGAACGCCAAAGGCTACCAACTAGAAGCAAGGGTATGTTAGGTATAGTGGGGAGGCTATACCCTATTGGATGACCATAACAAGGGTACTTGTCCGAGAAAAATAATAAATATGCAGCGGAATGGAAGACTCAGCAGACTCAAAACAGACCCGCAGAGCGGAAGAATAATCAATATAGATAAACAGCAGAAGAAATAAATATAACAACAGTATCAGAAATAACACAACTGCATGCTGATAACATGTAACTTGTACTAAATAGTAAAACATGCATCCAAAGTAGGTAATATACAACTAAATATAAAAAGGGTGCCCATGGCTAACCAATAATAGCTACAACATGTAAGCATGCTGATACAGAAAAGTAAACAAAACAAGTAAACCCACCTGGGTATGAACTCAAGGTCCATACCATCTCCATGCAATAACTAATGCTTCCCAGCTCTTGAAGCTGGCCTCTTTCCTACATGTAAATACATAAAGTCTGCACGCATCCCAAAGGGCCCATGCATGGTGTGATACAAATCTCAGTAGGATACCACCCAATGGTGCGTATCAAATATATGTTTCTAAGAAGTCATGCATTTACAAGGAAAGCAGTAAGTAGTACAATGCACAAGTAAACAGAAACTCCACTGGTGCTCAACAGCCACAATGGAGCGTCACCTACTTCGGCCAACGCCGGAATCTCTATCGTGTAACTTGGCTCCACGTGCCACCTGACACCTCGTGTCTCGAGTACCGACATCCCGAAGGCACGCCCAAGAATAGTAACCCGGCACCATGTGCCTCCTGATACCACGTGCCTCAACTACCGACATCCCAAAGGCACTCCCAAAAATAGTAACCCGGCACCATGTGCCTCATGAAACCTTGTGTCTCAAGTACTGACGTCCCAAAGGCATGCCCATCCCCTGAATGCTCCTCACCTCCCCGTGGATTTCTAGGTAAAGTACCCTTAACCTAAATACCTAACCGCAACTAAGGGGGCCTGAACCCACACGAGTGGTCAAAACCACCTTATCTCAAAGTATCTTTGTGTGCACACTACTCAATGTCCCAGTGAGCGGTAATCACCAAAATTGTACCTAAGCCACCAACACATCTGACACCTCATGTCCATGTGACCATGTCGCTCATGTCCAATGGCATCACCATCCTATTAACCCGAGCCATGCCCAACCAGACAGTCACACTGCCTCAATCCGACGTCCATAACGCCCAATCTGGTGGTTAAAACCACCCATCATAACCCGGTAAAAGTCCCAACTTGTGATCAACATCACTCAAATGTAACCGGGCCAAACAAAACACAACTGAAAGGGTTCAGAAGATGAAATTCAGCAATTTCATATATACATATGTAACAGAAAACATATCCAGAAAAAAAAAACTAAATAGTTTAATTTCACTATTCAAGGTGTTCTCTCATACGTGCACTGAGGTCTTAAATGTCTCTAGAAATAATATCAAGCATTAATAATTTAAAAGAACAGTTTAACTCATTAATATTCCAATTAAAACCATTCTGGCATTCCCCAGCCAAAATACCCCAACGAACAACGACCCCTCACCCAGCCCCGCTCACACAAACTGGTAATAGAGCATACCCAAAGGCATCCCATAGGTCCAACAAGAAATACCATATGAAACATCAGATAAAATGGGTCCCTCTCAAAATACCTAAAAACGCGCTGAAGGCCACGTCAACCAAACAACCACGAAAACACAAATGAGGTATGCACCACCTACCAGAGACTCGCATGATGATACTCCTCTAGTAACACCCGCAAATTCGGTCTAAAAGGTGGTAAATCTTCAAAATATTGAATACTATTCAAACGCCTATGACTCATTCTAGAACTAAAATCAGAAAAAATAGCCAAAGAGGAATCGAGGCCTTACCGAGGGAGTTCCAACACATCCAACCAAGACCATATTTGACTTAGGACGAAGAACTGGGAAGCAATTGAAGGTTTGGCCGATTTGAGGTAGGAGGATCTGTCTAGAACCTCAAAACGAGGATACTTCCCATTTTAAGAAAAAAAAAAGAAAGTACACGGTGTGTACATTAGAACTACACTCTGTGTATAGTTTATTTAACTGTTCATAAGATGTCAGGATTCTACCGACTTACTTTCCGAACCTGCGGTCATGAGTACACGACTTGTACCTTGGGTTACATAGTGTGTACTTGGTTCTTCTTCCTTTCCTATCCGACGTACTCACATGCCATGTGTTTCCCTTATACACGGCTAAACTACACGGAATGTCCAAAGGGAACACTGCGTGCCCCTGGTTCTACCTGACCAACAGACACACACGCCCTGTATGGCCTCACACGGTCGGGTGTATACACGGCGTGTTCAAAACTACATGTCATGTAGTAAGAAACAACTACATGGTCATCACATGGTATGTACTCGGTGAGCACACGGCTGGTCACTCGCCTTCACATACACGGCGTGTACTTAAAATACATGAAGTGTAGTCTGGAAATTTCCAAAAACATCACATTTTCTCCAGCTTCCTTAGAAACCTGTCAAATATTCAAAAAGGGTGGGGATTATGACCCGTTCAAAAAAAAACCCGGGTTCTTACAAACTCCCCTCTCTAATGTAGCTCGTCCCCGAGCTACCGAATGAAACCCGGAGATGTAACCGAACATACCACCCCAATCAAAATACCCTTGACATCCCATGTCATAAAGGTCCCAGCTAAGTTCCTCAAGGGGGGGCTCCCCACCTTGGGAATATCCTTACCCAGTCTCAACCCAAAAATACGTAAAGCTAACAGGGTTTACTAACCTATTTTCTAGACACATAGTCCTCTCATGATGCATCGTCACCCCTGCCCCCCATTGGTGCTCCGGTGTCACTTCCGACACACAACAAATCCCACACCGCATCGGTGTCCACCTCCATGAGGTCCCGATGCTGAGAACCCCAATTAACTCACATCCTCGATGCCTCGATTCCCATGGCACCTCAAGTAACCCGCCTCCACGATTCCCTGATGCCCATGGCACCTCATGTAACCCGCATCCACGATGCCCCGATGCCCATCGAACCTCAAGTAATCCGCATCCACGACGCCCTGATGCTACGCATCTCATTCATATATATATATATATATATATATATATATATATATCACACACCCAATATGGATCCAATCCCACTGACTAGCATCTAGTTAGTTCGCATAGGTCTTGTGCACAACGTTCACTCAAAACAAACATGCCTCTAAAGGTTATGCCAAAAAGGAAACATGGAGATCACGGCCACACCGCGGTGTACCTCTAACTGTCATCGACTCACTAGCCTACTAAGCCTCTGGCAGAACCACAGCATGCACTTGGCCTGAAACACGGCTTCCTGATGCCTAACCTCCCTGCGATGCTGCTCCTTCCACCGGCCACTGACCCCTCAGCTGGGTCCCACCGTCTCTGTCACGACCTCCTCGCATAGCTGAAACTCTACTACGCTCTCCAAGTACTGAACCTGAATCAACACCAGATGCTACAGTCTGTCCTGGTCCCTGCCTGCCGACTATCTGAGAAGGTTGCCTGCAAAACCTCTCCAAATTCTTGTCCTGTCCACATGCCCGACACTCCTTTGGTGGCCTATCACATTGCGCCCAAACATGTCCTGGTTGTCCACACTGGAAGAAAATCTTCGAAAAACTGCCACAAGGTTGTCTAGCTGAATCCCTGGTCTGAATGCGCTACTGTAACTCATCTCGTCCTCGCATCCTTCTGTCCAAACCATCATCAGAAGTTGTCGTCGTGCCCAAGTGAGAATTCTCTCTCTCATTACCCTCGGCTATGAGTGCCTCGTTCACCACCTCTGAGAAAGAACCAAGTCGGAAGATATTCACCTAGACCCGAATGGCGTGCCGTAAACCATCCTCGAAGCACCTCACCCTAGTTGCATCTTCGCTTACCATACCACATGCAAAGCGAGATAGCTCCGTAAATGTAGCTACGTAGTCCATGATGGACATATCTCCCTGCTGAAGGCTCAAGAACTCAAGAGCTCTGTCTTCCCTCAGTGTCTCTAGATAGTAGTGCTCAAAGAACCTGTCCTCGAAGTCTTTCTAAGCCAGTCCCTCGTGCCTACGAGCCTGAACCTGTACATCCCACCAACGCTTTGCCGGTCCCCTCAGCATGTATGTCTCCAACTTGACCGTCCACCCTGGAGGCATCCTGAGCTGCTCGAAGATCATCTGCATGCTCTCTATCTAGTTCTCAGCCGCCTGCAAGCCACCCTCATCCTGAAAAAGCGGTGGGTGCTGCGACTGGAACTCCCGCGTCAGATACTCCATATAAGGATCTATACCCTGCATGCCTCAATCAATCCCCTACAAGACACGTACCAGGATAGCTCAGAGCTGCTCATCGAGCCACAACCTGAACGATGCCAAACCTGGAAACTATCTTATGTGCACTAGATCCTGAACCTGTTCCTGTCCCTGAGACTCTACCTACAGCTCATGATCTGCATGTCCCGAATTCTGACCCTGATCTTATGACACTGTATCATCTCCTTCCTGACGCTCCATCGAGTCGTGAAGGAGTAACACACTGAATACCATAAATGGTCAGACAACCCATATATATATATATAAATATATTATACACAGATAAGGAATGTAGTAAAAGGTAGTGCATAACAACTACCCTTACTCCCTCTCACCGCAACCCATGCCCCACGGCATCCCAGCCTCATGGCCTCCTTACCTGCCCTCAATAGAGCCATGTATCAAAAGTACCTCGGGCCATGCCTATCCCGAAAACTCACGTTGCCTCAAACTGACGACTGAGTTGCCTAATCCTGATAGTTACACTGCCTCAGCCATAGTACCTTCCTACTTCTCATAAGTGTCAGACCCAATTATCATGCAACATGAAATTCTACAAAATATAAATCATTGCATACACATTTTCACAACTATCAATTCTATCATGAATTTCACCAATTCTCATTTTAAAACATATAAAGAATGGAATTTGATATTTCAGTCACATGGAATTATAACTTCACAAAGAATACGTGCAATTATGAAATTGAAATACCCTAAAATATGCCTATCAAAAGCCAAGAAACCCAGCCTTGCCATACCAGGCCAAGGTCCAATTATCACTTAACACAGCAGGTCAAGGGTCACCTATCACAATGACGAATATCACACATCAAGTGAGCCACCAAGGTGAAAATCATTTAAATTGTAATCTTAGAAAAAGAAAACAGAAATTCGCACCCATGGGCAACTTGGTCCATCCCTCGTACCTGGGGCTGCAGGCACCCAAGCACAAGCTAGAAAACCAGTCCCTGTAACAAACTATCTATAGTCTACCATATCCCATATAGTAAAACCCGAAGAAATAAACGAGAAGCCTCAAACTCATTAGTATCCAGTAAAACTCTGCTTCTAAATCCCTATGAATAACTCCTCTGATGCCACTTTGTAATGACCCGGACCCGGCCAGCCACCCGAACAGTGCCGAACGTGCCGGGTGTCACTACCTTGGGCGCACCTCCCCGAATTCCAAAGGCTTCTAACTAGTAGCGAGGGTTTGTTAGGTGTAGTGGGGAGGCTATACCCTCTCGGAGGACCATAAGAAGGGTACTGGTCCGAGAATAATAATAAATATGCAGCGGAATAGAAGACTCAACAGTCTCAAACCAGACCCGCAGAGCGGAAGCATAATCAATATAGATAAACGACAGAAGAAATAAATATAACAATAGCAGGGGAAATAACACAGCAGCATGCTGATAACATGTCACTACTACTAAACAGTAAAACATACATCCAAAGCAGGCAATACACAACTAAATATGAAAAGGGCACACATGGCTAACCAACCGTAGCTACAAGAATTAAACATGCCAATATAAAAATGTAAACAAAACATGTAAACCCATCTAGGTATGACCTTAAGGTCGATAACATCTCCATGAAATAACTAATGCATCCCATATCCTGAAGCGGGCCTCTTTCCTACACGTAAATCCATAATGTCTGCACGCGTCCCGAAGGGACCATGTAGGGTGTTAGACAAATCTTAATAAGATACCACCTAATGGTGCATACCAAATATTTGTGTCTAAGCAGTCATTAATTTACAAGGAAATCAGGAAGCAGAACAATGCACAAGTAAACACAAACTTTACTGGTGCTCAACAGACACCAAGGAGCGGCACCTGTTTCATCCAACGCCGGAATCTCTGTCGTGTAACCCAGCACCACATGCCACCTGACACCTCCTGTCTCCAGTACCGACGTCCCGAAGGCACGCCCAAGAATAGTAACCCGGCACCTTGTGCCACCTGACACCACGTGGCTCATGTACCGACATCCTGAAGGCACGCCCAAAAATAGTAAACTGACACCATGTGCCTCATGACACCTTGTGTCTCAAGTACCGACTTCCCGAAGGCACGCCCATCCCCTGAAGGCTCCTCACCTGCATTTTGGCATTCTATAGTAAGCACCCCCAACCAAAATACCTAACTGTAACTACGGGGGACTACACCCACATGAGTGATCAAAACCACCTCATCTTGGAGTATCTCTGTGTGCACACAACTCAAAGTCTCGATGAGCGGTAATCACCAAAATAGTACCTAAGCCACCAACACATCTGACTCCTCATGTCCCTGCGACCATGTCACTCAAGTCCCATGGCATCACCATCCTAGTAACCCGGGCCATGCACAACCAGAAAGTCACACTACCTCAAGGCGACGTCCATGACGCCCAATCCCGTGGTCAAAACCACCCATCGTAACCTAGGAAAGCCACAACCTGTGATCAACATCACTCAAACGTAATCAGGCCAAACCCAACACAACCCAAATGGTTCAGCAGATGCAATTCAACAATTTCATATATACATACGTAACAGAAAACATATAATGGAAAAAGAAACTAAACAGTTGAATTGCACTATGCAAGGTGATGTCCCATACCAGCACTCAGGTCTTAAATGCCTTTAGTAATCATATCAGGATTTAATCATTTAAACTAATAGTTTAACAGATTAATATTCCAATTAAAACCATTTTGGAGTTCCCTGGCCAAAATTCCCTGATGAGAAATGACCCCTCACCCGGCCCTGCTCATGCAAACTAGTAACATGGCATAACCATAGGCATCGCATAGGTCCAAAAAGCAATACCATATGAAACAATAGATAAAATGGGTCCCTCTCAAAATACCCAAAAATGCGCCAAAGTCTGCATCACCCAAACAACCATGAAAACACAAATGAGGTATGCACCACCTTCCTGAGACTCGCACAATGCTAATACTCCTGTAACACCCACCAATTTGATCTAAAACACGGTAATTCTACAAAATATTCAATACCGTTCAAACTCTTATAACTCATTCTAGAACAAAAATCAGACAAAACAGAAAAAGAGGAATCAAGGACATACCGAGGGGGTTTGAATGCATCCAACCGAGATCATATCTGACTTCAGACGATGAACCGAGAAGCAATTGAAGGTTCGACCGATTTGAGGGAGGAGGTTCTGTCCAGAACCTCAAAACGAGGCTACTATCCATTTTAAGTGAAAAAAAGAAAGTACACGACATGTACTTTAGGATTACACTCCGTGTATAGTTCATTTAACTGTTCATAAGACGGTAGGATTCCGCCAAATTACTTTCTGAACCTACCGACATAAGTACACGGTGTGTACCTAGGGGTACACAGCATGTACTTGG
Source organism: Viscum album (assembly GCA_963277665.1). Taxonomy (NCBI): domain Eukaryota; kingdom Viridiplantae; phylum Streptophyta; class Magnoliopsida; order Santalales; family Viscaceae; genus Viscum; species Viscum album. Next base: position 1,289,948,391 of record OY728132.1, on the reverse strand, counting down.
TTCTTCTTCCTTTCCTCACCGACGTACTCACTCGCCATGTGTTTCCCTTATACATGGCTAGACTAAACAGCATTTCCAAAGGGAACACGACATTCCCCTAGTTCTACCTGGCCAACAGGCCTACACGCCATGTCTGGCCTCACACGGTCGGGTGTATACAGAGTGTGTTCAAAACTACATGCCTTGTAGTAAGAAACTACTACATGGTCATCACACGGGATATACTCGGCGAGCACACAATCGGTCACTCGCCTACACATACACGACCTTTATATAGAGTACACGACGTGTAGTCTGGAAATTTCTAGAAACTTTTCATTTTCTCCAGTTTCCGCAGAAACCAGTCAAAAATTCAAACATGGTCGGGATTTTGACCCATTCAAAAAACTCTCGGGTTCTTACATTTCGTCATAAATACCATTGAGTTTCTTTAAAATCATGAGTTTGGTTATCCATTTCTTAAAAAGGATTTACAATATTATTCATGTTTCTCGCTAATAGTAGTTCAACATACAAGGAAATATGTAAATATAATTTCATGAACATGTATAAAATAATTTTACAAAAAACATAGATATATATATATACATATTTTATATACATACGAATATTTGAATATAACATAAATGTATATCCACATAGATATAAAAAATGGAAAATACTTTTACATTCTATATATATTTATTTACATTCATATATATAAATATTAATAAGGAAATAATTTTCCATAAATTAATGAATATATACATGTAAATAATAATATCAATTAAAAATTTGTTTCTTCTAAAATAGAACTTTTTTAGGTACATAAAATGTTCCCACATAAAAGAAATATATATATTTATATACCAATGTTTTAATGTAAAATAATTACAATTTAAACATTACTTTTAAAAAATTGATAGCCTCGTTTTCATAATTAAGGATCATAAAATATTTCAAATAATATTAAGAAAACAAAATCACATATACTAAATAAATTCATGTATAAGATTTTAAATATAAACCGATATGAATTATTGAGTAAAATCATCAAAATAATCCAACTTAAATCATAAAAAAATTAAAAAATAATTTAATAAATAAAATGACCATGCGTATACTTTCTAAAATTAAAATGTCCTCTTTAAATAATTTGGAATAGTATTAATAAAATTACAAAACTATCATAAATATATCATTTAAAATTACCAATATAATCAAGATAAAAATATTACCAATCTACAAAAAAAATTTACATATAGTAATTATAAACATGTATACCATTTTAATTATTTATGAATATGTTTCACATATAAATTTCCATAAAAATAAATAAAAAGTATATGGAAAATATAATGTTTCCATGCTATCATAAAAAATATATAGCAACCAAGAAATAAATTCCCCAATCTTATAAAATCATTTGACATGTAAAAAATTAAATGTGAATTCCATTTAGGTTATATAAAACAAAATACCTTACAATCATAAAGATATAAAAAATACATAATTATTTAGAAAATAAGTGCTAATAATTGACTAAATTAAATCGACATATAATATTCAAAACACCAAAACCTTTTTAACTATTTGGGTATATTTTTTATAATAAACATTATTTAAATGTAAATATAATTTAAGTAAATTATGTTCGTAGTATGAAATTTAAATTTAAATAGAAGTATAAATAGTACCCCTTAGCATGCAGATGATTTGACTTCTTTGAAATAGGGAAAAAAATTGCACAACTAGGAGGGTTAGTCAATGATTGGAAATAATTAGAAATTGAAAGAGAGAATTGATTTTACTAAAATCATTTTACAAAATAGAATAAAATTACATTATGAATCAAAGTAGTAGGTTGTTCCTCAGTAATAGATCAAAAAATAAATAGAATGAAGCTAACCACTATTTTTAGGTTCACTAAAGCAGCATCCCCCCTTTTCTCTAATCCATCATCATAGACCCTTTATATACTGATAACCAGACACCCCAAGAAGGTATGAAAGAACTAAATCAGTTTGAATATCCAATTCCCTACCGAAAAGGAATGTTTACATTCCCAATAAATAACCCTAGTATGAACTCTACAAGAATGTGTGGGGTCAAATCTAGAAACGCAGATAAAAAATGACAACTCAAATACCCATTAGTTTCCCATAATCTGACTCACCATTGCTAAGAGGGATTATTGGTTGGATGGTTACACGACCAATACAATGGTCGAAGTTTCCATATGTCTCCGATGTGGGTTGCAGGTCAACTGATGATGATATAAGAAGAAGATGAGGTGCATGTCATGAAAATCTGGATTTGTGTGATGCAATCCACGTAGACGATCCTCAACAAGAATTATTGTACCTCTACATTCATGTACTACTAGATGTGGATGTGGTTTTCAGTTCACCCTGATGGAGAAGATGTCATAGTGGGTGAGAGGGGGGAGCCTATTGGCTTCGACCAATACCAGAAACTCAAAAAACCTATCCCCCATTTGATAAATTAGTGTTTTATCTTATTATTATAAACATTGATTAATGTTTTAACTTATGAGTATTTATACATATTTATATCTTATTATAAATAATAAATTTACATATTTACAAGTACACTATTTAATTAAAACAATTAAAAGGTAGACATATTACTTTTAGTTTCTTATCAAAATAATAATATTTATATAATTTTATATTTGTGATGATCTATTTTAATATTTTTTTAAAATTCAAAATATTATGTATCATTTAGTCTTCATAAGACACATATGTCATATAACACCTTGTTATTAATTATGGCATTTGATGTACTTATATTTAATTATGTAGTTTCTATTTATACATATATAATTTTATTAAAAATATTTTAACAATAGAAAATTTCTATAAATTAAATTTATCATAAATAATGTTTTACATAAACATATGTGATTTATTTTAAAAAATTAGATAAGAAATTTATATAATATTGATAATAATATGTTTTTAATGTTTCAAATTTACTTTTTAGGAAACAATAATACATTTTAATTAAAAAAATAAATCAACAAAAATATTTAGCTTTAATTAAATACTCATTGAGATTACAAGTCCTGTTTATATATAGATTCACTTAAATAAAATATTTTTTAGGTTAATTATTTATTGTATAAACAAACCAATATTGTAATGCCCCGACCCCAGCTACCCAGAGTCGGTGCATTAGTTTGTAACATTGGCATGATCACAAAAGATCAAGTCTTAAAAGACCGATTAGTTTAGTAGCCTTGGAAACACTAGTTACATTCATAAGTCTTTCATTACATCAAAAAGTAAACAAACTACAATAGCATGGTCTTCATAGTCCACAATCATATCCCTTTCTGACTACCCCTGCAGGTCATTCATAAAATACTTCTTCACATCCTGGAAAAATATTAAAACATTGAAAGGGGTGAGCTCAGATGCTCAGTAAGGTTAAAAATATTGCAGAAGCTTTCATAAATAAACATTAACATTTAAGGAAATATATAACTAAAACAAAAGCCTTTTAAACTTGAACTTCACCATAATATGGAAAAAGTAAAATGAGATAATTCCATTTACTTCTTCACAAGGATATTCTACTGGTCGAATAATCACATGCAATATCAATAACCACTTTCATAATGATGGAATGCATAATGCCAGACTATCATAACCACGTAATCAAGGCCTCGTGCCAAGACCACAAATAAGATTTTGTCAAGCCCTCGTGCCAAGACACAAGTTTGTCTCATGAGACCTACCGATGCATCGAGGAGCTATAGCGGGCTCCACCTGTCACTTATTAAGTCCAATGCATTCCTCATATGAATAGGTTTAAGCATATCATAAACCATAAAAACATGCATAAAGGAAACATAAAATTTCCACATTTCAATCACAAGATATCAATACAACACATTGATATAATAAAAATGCTTTCAAAACCATTTTCAATTCCAAAATAAAAGAAAGTTAAAACTTTGTATTTATTTTTCATTAAAAAATGATGGCTTCTAGAGGAAGCCGAAACTCAAATAGTGGTCACGGCAGTGGATAAGTCGTTGTCGCCGCATACGTACGACAAAAACATTCCCTTTTTTCGTTTAGTAAACGCTTCATATAAAAAAGATTCCTTTTGAATATACGTAAAAGTTAAAGGGGTTTATACACCGAATAAAAGAAACTTGTGTATAAAACCAAATATGCCTCAATGAAAGGAGATTGAGACGAAGTCCTTAAAAAGATCATTTTTAAAATAAAATAGATCTATTATGTGTATTCACTATAGTTACACATAAAGAATGTAAAAATAAAAAAATTACATAATAATATCATGACATAATTTGAAAGTAGGAGATTAACCCAAAGAATAGAAATTGGGTTAAGAAGATCCCTTACCTTGCGTCATGTCCCGACTCGACCATTCTTTAACCTCCTGAATAATAAACTAGAGTTAATTTATATTTACATAATAACCTTTTTCATGTTCATTATTCCTTTTATATCCCTTATTACCATGTAATGAACATTATTTAATTATTTAAGTTAATAACGGTCGTTTTGTCGATCATTGGTACTTCAGTCAAAAATAAACTTCTTATAATTACAAGTTGTTCATGTGGTGAAATATCCATTATATCCAAAATTATATTCATGATTTAGATATCATATATATCATATATATACAGTATATACAATCATTCATAATGTCACGTAACATTTAGAGGTATGAAATGAAATGCACCGTTCATGGAGACGGTAAGCCGTACGTACGCATGAACGCTACTTTCATTTCTATTTCGTATTAAATGGAATGAAATAATAATGATATAAATTTATAATATAATTACAGTATAATATAGTGTATAATACCATTTAATCCATCCTTTATACATCCCACATATGGCATTAACGATTCAAATCACTGTGAGGGGGCGGTAGTCCGCACTTCCTAAAATGAAATTATCGCATTTTACCCATAATGGAAATCATAAAGTATGCCATAAATGAGAAATACATAAGAATAAGTAAAACAGAAACATATTTTATATCATATATAAATATGGTTAAATCTTAATGGCGACCATTGAAGGTGTTATATGAGTGTTGAACAATCATCGTTTCGTGAGGCAGAAATTCGCCATCCACAGAAACCGTATGTTCTTTAACGATTAGATGTAGGTGTGTGTAAGTGTATCTCGAATACTTCTTATAACAACATCCTAGTATATTTAGGATACTGGTGTTGTTACAAAATAAATGAATAAAAAGAGTTTAGGGGGTTGGAGAAGAAAAATAAAACAAAACAACATTAGAGAAGACATTACCTCAAAATCGGGTAACTCTTTTTGATTTGAGCCAAAGGCTTCCTTGGGAAGAGTTATGCCCAAAGTGAGGCATCTAGGAGTAATAGGGGGAAGTTGGTAGAGTATTTGGGAAGAGGTCAGCCGAGCCAAATTGCTTGAAGGTGTGAATAAGGTGGGAGAGGTGGGGGCCTTTTATAAGTGGAGAGGAGGGGTACTCTTGGAAAGTAAAGAAAAGTCACTTTATTATAAAATGATTTTCGGATTTTAGAGGTCCCACACTTATATAATTCGAGGATAAGATGATAAGGGTTCGAAATCTACTCATCCAATAGGTTTTTGACAAGTGTAAACTTTGGATTTTACATTATCATTCCATTTTATTTAAATCGTTAAATAATGAGGTCATCACTGCATCAACATGATGTCATAAATAATTTAATTTATTTAATGTATATAAATTATAAAAAAATTACTATGATGTAGGAAATCGTTTTATCTTTCTAATGAATATTTATAATCAAAATTTGTACTTGTGTAACCCCACTTAAAAACTATTTTAGTAAAACAACTCATGTTTGTGTCAATTTAATTTTAACATTAAATAAATATATATTAATGTCATTTTCCAACAATAGTGGCTCCATGGGGTCCCCAAGTTGACCCATGGGTTGTCCTGGTCGTCCATGACTCATCCAATAAGAGTAGGACAAGTGTCATGCTCATATCATATTATTAAAACATTGTTTTTACCTTAAACTACACTAATTACCTCTAATCGCGATTAAGAACATAAAAGTTACTATTCACCAAAAAATTATTTTAATCTCATTGAACCACATTTTACTTCTTAATGAAAACCATGTATTTAGGATTTTTGAAAATCAAATCACAGAAGTGGTAATATTTCATTTAAACGAAAAATCAGTTATTTGACTACCACTTAGTGGTTTCACTATTCATCAAAAATTGAAGTTTTTCAGAACAATGCCTAAATTTCACCCTAAGCTATAATTGATATTCCAAATTCAAAAATGATTTATATTTTACAAAATTCAAAACATCTAAGTTGCATTAGTTAATTTTATAATTAATTCCCACTGTCACAACAAATAGCGTGTTTTTAAGAAACAATTTATATCAAAAGATTGGCAATTGTTTATATCCAATTTCAATGTTAAATTAATTATAATGACCACCATTGGATAAAATGGTAAAAATATATTCTAATTATACTTTAAAACCACTCAATAGTATAATTTATCACAATAAATTATTTTGATTAAAAAAGTTGTTTTAAGTATTTTTCACTATTCATAAAAAAATTGGAAGTTCTCAGAAAGTTACAAAAAATTCAACTTAGGATAATTTCAATATTACGAATACAAAAATGAAGTCCATTTTGAAATATAAAATTTCTATAATTTTAAAAAGTGGTTATTACTATTCATAACAGCTACTTTGATTAGTCGCGGTGTTTTAGAACTCGAAGTTGCGTACAATGCAAGCTATTGCATTATTGAATGAGAAGTGTATCGTGGAAGCTCGGGGTGTTACATTCTCCCCTCCTTCAATAAATTGCGTCCTCGCAATTTGAAATTTTTCTTTTAAAGTAAAAGGTTGAATAGAGAAAATACCTTTGAGGAAAACCCACATCGGAAATAAGATTAATAAAATTTATCCTTAATAAGAGGGAAAGGGAAATGAAAAAGTCACCACCCAATTATGATCTTGATTAAGAGAACATTGGTGGAAATTAGAGACATATAATTGGAGGAAAAACATAAATATTTTTACGGAGTGATTGAGGTCATCAATCACAATCAACTGTCAAATTGAGGGCCTCAAAGCCTTCAATCTATGTTGATTTAAAATATCATCAGTTCAACAAGACATAAGGTATTAGGATAACACATTTTTTTTTGTTTTAATATCCCTTTACTAAAGTTTAAGAATTAATTTATTCTTTGAATAAGAGATAGGTATATATATATTTATGCTTGACAATTAGAGTTTCAACCTTCAACTCATCTTTCACTCAAAAAGATAATAGAACTCAAAAATATTATACTTATCCTAATTGTATAAGGTTACAAATATTAACACATAACATTTAGATTAGTAAAATTATTTTGTAATAACCAGGGACTTCCTGTAGGCTAGTGGTACGAAATAAGGGCCTCTCGCACAATGATTGTGGGTTCGATTCCTGCAGCTTTGTCCGACGCGACGGGTTATGCCCCACCCTGCAGGTTGTCCTTTTCCTAAAACTATAGTATCATAAAATTCCAAAAATAATCTTCATAAATGCTTTAACCTTAAACAATACTATCCAAAGATCAACTTAATCCACTCCAACCTTTATAGTTATCCAAAATACCTCTGTCCAGACTTTCTCTAAAAGGTCTCTTAATTCCTAAATCAATTGTAACATCAGATTCCCCAAACAAAGAAAAGTTTCTCTTATTGTCACATACTAAAAATATGAATACCTTAATCATATTAGAACCTTACTGAAATCAAAAAGTACTACAGTACAATCCATATATATATATCACATAATTCTTATAACCAGAATATAATCCTTGAGTCCAAAAGCACCAATACATTAATTATTTTGCTTCGACTGTAGTAACAGTATAAGATTGTCCTTGATCCCTTGGCCTTTTCTGAGGTAAGTTTCCCTGACGCTTAGGGAATTCATTTGCTTAATGCCCCATTTCCCTATAATTGTAGCATTCAACATTGATAGCCTCTTTCTTTCCCTTGCAATCACGAGCCTGGTGACCCTTTTCTCCACATTTATAACAAACTCCCATTCCTTTTAGGCACGTACCAGGGTGATTCTTCACACAATTATCACATAATGGAAAATCCTCCTTTCCCTTTTTCCCTTTATCTGTCTCTTGTTCCCCCGTTCTCTTCTTCTCTTGCTTTACTATGTTGTCATAAGACTCAGAGAATTCCTTTTCTGTCTTGATAGCACATAAGACAATATCTTCGTATGATGAGAAGGATTGTGATACTAAAGCTCGACGGAGAAATGGTTTTAAACCATCAAAGAAACAATCAATCTTACTCTTTGGGTTACGTATATAATCGGCAACATGCCTCGCTAACCTTGTAAAGTTAGCCTCATACTTTGCGACATTCTCATCCTCCTTCTGCCTCAAACTCAGAAATTGCCTTTCCATATCTGCTCGATGGTCGCGAGGAAAGTATTTTTCTAAAAACAGATCTTTGAACTCCCTCCATTCCATATTCTATACGTCATCATCTTCCTTTGTGTTTTGAATCAGCGACCACCACTGATCAGCATCTCCAGTGAGGCGGTAAACAGCCATGACAACCTTCTCCCTTTCGCTACTCCCCAAGGCATGGAATATTTTCTCTAAGGAGTTTATCCATTGCTCAGCTACTAACGGATTTGTACCCCCATTGAAGGTTGGTGGTTGTTGCCTCATGAAACGGTCTATCATTGATCCTCCACGTTGCGTATCAGGGTGCTCCATACGAGTATGTTTATTATTCATAACCTGAGTAAGTTGTCCCAGTATGGTTATTAGCTAATCGGCACCAGTTGCATCACCAGCCCCACTATAATTATCTTGAGCAGGAGGGAAATCCCTACATGGAGTGCGTGCATTGATATGGTTTCCATTTCTTCCACTAGGCGCCATTTCTAAACAATTGCATAAACTAGATTAGTATATGAAATAAAATACATAATTCCATATTTGTAAAATACCTTACATAAATTGAACTATTTATGGATATAATCCATAATCAAAAAAAGAAATGTTTCCTTTGAGGAAGTATATACTCATAACCCTTCATAGTGGTTTGTAAAGAAAATGAGAATTATCCTAAGCATATCCCCCGGGAGTGTCGTAACCCAGAGTGCAGCAAGGCCCGTTGTCGTGCACCAGTTCCCGTTCGAGTCTAGCTCAAAGCGTTGTTTTCGAGTTTTACCCCTAGGTACATCTGTGCCAGAGCCGCCTCTACCTGCTCGTATCCAGACGTGGATGTATTTCTCGGAAAACTCACAAAATATCTACAATAACAAAATTCTAGGATATTCTTCTATACTAATCCTCAAAGTCTATCTTTGGGCTATGTTCTATAATCAGAGTTTATCTACATCTAGCATCCAAGGTTAGTACTAAACTGCCTCTGATACCAATTGTAACGGTCTGGAATTACATCCAGTGGACTATAGTTGATACCTATCAGGGCACTCCATGGGTGGCTACACCCCCTGGGCGGGACATACCACCTTCCCCAGTGGCAGCCATTTCCTCATGAAACCCTTGGGTGGAGAGCCATGCTTCGTCCAACGCTCACATGTGAGAGTTCTCAAGGATCGGATACATTCCTACCTCCTTTACCTCTGATACCAACTTTAACGCCCCGACCCCAGCTACCCAGAGTCGGTGCATTAGTTCATAACATTGGCATGATCACAAAAGATCAAGGCTTGAAAGAACGATTAGTTTAGTAGCCTTGGAAACAGTAGATACATTCATAAGTCTTTCATTACATCAAAAAGTAAACAAACTAAAATAACATGGTCTTCATAGTCCACAATCATATCCCTTTCTGACTACCCCTGCAGGTCATTCATAAAATACTTCTTCACATCCTGGAAAAATATTAAAACATTGAAAGGGGTGAGCTCATATGCTCAGTAAGGTTAACAATATAGCAGAAGCTTTCATAAATAGACATTAACATTTAAGGAAATGTATAACTAAAACAAAATCCTTTTAAACTTGAACTTCGACATAATATGGCAAAAGTAAAATGAGATAATTTTATTTACTTCTTCACATGGATATTCTACTGGTCGAATAACCACATGCAATATCAATAACCACTTTCATAGTGACGGAATGCATAATGTCAGACTATCATAACCACATAGTCAAGGCCTCGTGCCAAGACCACAAATAAGATTTTGTCAAGGCCTCGTGCCAAGACACTAGTTTGTCTCATGAGACCTGCCGATGCATCGAGGAGTTATAGCGGGCTCCACCCGTCACTTATTAAGTCCAATTCATTACTCATATGAATAGGTTTAATCATATCATAAACCATAAAAACATGCATAAAGGAAACATAAAATTTCCACATTTCAATCACAAGATATCATTACAACACATTGATATAATAAAAATTCTTTCAAAACCATTTTCAATTCCAAAATAAAAGAAAGTTAAAACTTTGTATTTATTTTTTATTAAAAAAAATGATGGCTTGTAGAGGAAGCCGAAACTCAAATAGTGGTCACGGCGGTGGAGAAGTCGTTGTCGCCGCATACGTACGACAAAAACATTCCCTTTGGTCATTTAGTAAACGCTTCGTATAAAAAAGATTCCTTTTAAATATACGTAAAAGTCAAAGGGGTTTATACACCGAATAAAAGAAATTTGTGTATAAAACCAAATATGCCTCAATGAAAGGAGATTGAGATGAAGTCCTTAAAAAGATCATTTTTAAAATAAAATAGATCAATTATGTGTATTCACTATAGGTACACATAAAGAACGTAAAAATAAAAAAAGGACATAATAATATCATGACATAATTTGAAAGTAGGAGATTAACCCAAAGAATAGAAATTGGGTTAAGAAGTTCCCTTACCTTGCGTCCTGTCCTGACTCGACCGTTCTTTAACCTCCTGAATAATAAACTAGAGTTAATTTATATTTACTTAAGAACCTTTTTAATGTTCATTGTTCCTTTTATATCCCTTATTACCATGTTATGAACATTATTTAATTATTTAAGTTAATAACGGTCATTTTGTCAATCTTTGGTACTTGAGTCAAAAATAAACTTCTTATAATTACAAGTTGTTCATGTGGTGAAATATCCATTATATCCAGAATTATATTCATCATGTAGATATCATATATATCATATATATACAGTATATACATTCATTCATAATGTCACGTAACATTTAGAGGTAAGAAATGAAATGCACCGATCATGGAGACGGTAAGCTGTACGTACGCATGAACACTACTTTCATTTCTACTTCGTATTTAATGGAATGAAATCATAATGATATAAATTTATAATATAATTACAGTATAATATAGTGTATAATACCATTTAATCCATCGTTTATACATCCCACATAGGGAATTAACGATTCAAATCACTTTGAGGGGGCGGTAGTCCGCACTTCCTAAAATGAAATTATCGCATTTTATCCATAATGGAAATCATAAAGTATGCCATAAATGAGAAATAAATAAGCATAAGTAAAACATAAACATATTTTATATCATATATAAATATGGTGACATCTTAATGGCCACCTTTGAAGGTGTTATATGAGTGTTGAACAATCATCGTTTCGTAAGGCAGAAATTCGCCATCCACAGAAACTGTATGTTCATTAACCATTAGATGTAGGTGTGTGTAAGTGTAGCTCAAATCCTTCTTATAAAAACATCCTAGTATATTTATGATACTGATGTTGTTACAAAAGAAATGAATAAAAAGATTTTAAGGGGTTGGAGAAGAAAAATAAAACAAAACAACATTAGAGAAGACATTACCTCAAAATCGGGTAACTCTTTTTGATTTGAGCCAAAGGCTTCCTTGGGAAGAGATCTTCCCAAAGTGAGGATTCTAGGAGTAAGAGGGGGAAGTTGGTAGAGTATTTGGGTAGAGGTTGGCAGATCCAAAAAGCTTGAAGGTGTGAATAAGGTGGGAGAGGTGGGGGCCTTTTATAAGTGGAGAGGAGGGGCACTCTTGGAAAGTAAAGTAAAGTCACTTTATTATAAAATGAGTTTCGGATTTTAGAGGTCCCACACTTATATAATTCGAGGATAAGATGATAAGGGTTCGAAATATACTCATCTGATAGGTTTTTGACAAGTGTACGCTTTGGAGTTTACATTATCTTTCCATTTTATTTAAATCGTTAAATAATGAGGTCATCACTGCATCATCATGATTTCATAAATAATTTAACATATTTAATGTCTAAAAATTATAAAACAAATACTATGATGTAGGAAATCTTTTTAGATTTCTAATGAATATTTATAATCAAAATTTGGACTTTTGTAACCCCACTTAAAAACTGTTTTAGTAAAACAACTCATGTTTGTGTCAATTTAATTTTAACATTAAATAAATATATATTAAGGTCATTTTCCATCCAAAGTGGCTCCATGGGGTCCCCAAGTTGACCCATGGGTTTTCTTGGTCGGCCATGACTCATCCAATAGGATTAGGACAAGTTTCAAGCTCATATCATATTATTAAAACATTGTTTTTACCTTAAACTACACTAATTACCTCTAATCGCGATTAAGAACTTAAAAGTTACTATTCACCAAAAATTATTTTAATCTCATTGAACCACATATTACTTCTTAATGACAACCATGTATTTCGGATTTTTGTAAATAAAATCACTGAAGTGGTAATATTTCATTTCAACGAAAAATCAGTTATTTAACTACCACTTAGTGGTTTCACTATTCATCAAAAATTAAAGTTTTTCAGAACAATGCCAAAATTTCATCCTAAGCTATAATTGATATTCCAAATTCAAAAATGATGTATATTTTAAAAAATTCCAAACATATAAGTTTCATTAGTTAATTTTATAATTAATTCCCTCTGTCACAACAAATAGCGTGTTTTTAAGAAACAATTTATATCAAAAGATTGACAATTGTTTATGTCCAATTTCAATGTTAAATTAATTCTAATGACCACCATTGGATAAAATGGTAAAAATATATTCTAATTATACTTTAAAACCACTACATAGTATAATTTATCAAATAAATTATTTTTATTAAAAAATTTGTTTTAAGTATTTTTAACTATTCATAAAAAAATTGGAAGTTCTCAGAAAGTTACAAAAAATTCAACTTAGGATAAATTCGATATTATGAATACAAAAATGAAATCCATTTTGAAATATTAAATTTCTATAATTTTAAAAAGTGGTTATTACTATTCATAACGGCTACTTTGATTAGTCGCGGTGTTTTAGAACTCGAAGTTGCGTACAATGCAAGCTATTGCATTATTTAATGAGAAGCGTATCATGGAAGCTCGGGGTGTTACAAATATGTAAGTGTAATGGGTATTTTTTTGTTTCATTTATCATCAATTAATTATAAAATTACTCCAATAGCTATATGAAATTGAAATTTTATGTATAAATACATAACATTTTCCAACATTTTATTTTTAGCAATCTAAACAAATTTGTATATCCTCTATTGACAAAGATAATACCTATTTTTACATCCATCTACACTCATAACCATTTTCAATTCATTGGGTATATACTCATGGAAGAACCAAAAGGAACATGCTATTATAAGGTAGTTATCAAGTTTGTTATTTGTTGTACATGTTTTTTAATGATGACAATAATATGTTTAATATTACCAACTTCTAACACAAATTTTTTTTTCGTGTACCATTTCAATGTAAGGCTTAAATATAAATTAAGTTTCTTTTTTAAAAGATTTATTTACTGAATTTTAATAAGATAAAAATTTATATAAGAGTTTTTGGGGTGTTACAACCAGCACCCCTTAGACAAATACATCCTCAAAATTTGATTACATTCTATAGTGAAATAAAAAAACATTGAAATTTAATCTCGGTTTCATGGTTTTCTTACCTCCATACATTAAGCATTCCCGAATTCTCATCATCACATTGATCTTAGAGAGCTAGGGTCCACATGGTGAAAGAATACCACATTGAATTTTCATGGTCTTCCATATCATTATTTTAGACATAGTACGTATTACTCAGATCGTATTGATGAAAAATATGATCCAATTTCTGAAAATAATCAATTATAACATAGAGTTTCAAAAAATCACCATGGACAAATTTTTTATAAAATTAGCTAACAGAGTTAGCTGTGAAATTTTTGAAATGTGGTTCCTCCAATATATTCGATATGTTTCTGAAAAAACAGTAATCCAAGCTTAAAAATATATAGGCTCCTCAGAGATCTCTCGCTTCGAAAGATATTATGAAATAAAATAGTTCACCATACTCTTTGGATAAGGTGAAATATTTGAAAATCCCCTGATGGTACCTTTCATGTACAGAAAGGTGGATGATTTGGGAGCTTAATATTTAATCATTGGAAATCAATGATCCCCGATGATTCTATAGTCTAGGGGAGTTGTCTTATATGTCGTGAAGCATCTTGCAAAAAATTTGGACATTGGAAAATGTTTCAATACTATGAGAGATTTACTCTGTAAAAATTATTGCATGTCAGTCCTCAAGAAGAGACAAGAGTGTTGTGTTAGGTTCTTACCCTTCCATCTCAAAATTTTCATGTATCATGTTGATAAAACTGACAAAATATTAATTCACCCCTTAGACATGAGAAAATTTTTGTGTTAAATGACTAAATGTCTATAGTTTTATTATTTTTTAATGTAATTTCATATGAAAAATGTATCAAAGGTATCTGAAAGGTTTAATGGGTTTATCTGTATCCTGACCTTTAAGGTTATCCAAAAAAAATTCTGATACCAACTATAACGACCCAAAAAACATGGTCCATGATTTTTATAAATAATTTATATATTTATTTATAACACAACCCAATATTAAAATGGTTTATATTTTTATAGAGTTTTTATACATTGAAGAATTCTCATTACACATCTTATAAAATAGAAGATGAAAAATATCATTTACATGTGTTGAACTCCTTAGCAGGACCTTGACCACTATGTCACTTCTATTCATCTGTAATCCCTTTGAAAAGAGGTTTTGAAAATTGAGGGTGAGGGATAAAAAAGCTCAGTAAGGGGAATAAAAAACATAAAGACACCAAATAGTGTATTTCAATTCAATATAAAATTTAAAATATGATATGAAATTCAATGACTATGAGTTATGAAATCATGAATACTTTTGAAAATAATCATTTTATCTAAAAAAATGTCAATATAAATTTAATATTTGGAAAATCCACTTCATTTTAAAAATAACAGTGATTTCATTTGATAAATTATAAGCATTCATAATTAATTATCAATAGAACCTTGGATAATTTCATTAATTATCAGTTCACTATTGATATATGGTAGACCTTGTCCTATGATGGACTAGCTTCACTCCTTTATCCCCTAATGTTTTTTAGATAAACCACTCGATAACCTTAATGTTCTTATGTTAAACCTCCCACACACCATAAATGAAATCTAATGATATTTAATCATTATCCATTTCATTGGTTCTCTATCAGGGAACACCCTTCATATGATTAGATAAAACTCTTATAAGAGTTTGGGTTCACACGACATCCTCTACCTTGATAGTATCTAGGTTCAATAGTTTGGAATTATATACAATATAACTTATATATTTCATCATATGGACCATGGATTTTTTTTAATATTCATGATTTTGGTTATCTATTTCGTAAAAAAGATTTAATTTTTTATTCATGTGTCATATTAAATATAGTTTCTACATGGAAGGACATATGTTAACATATTTTCATATAAATTTATAAAACCATTATAAAAACTATATATATATATATATATATACATTTTTACATACATACATATATTTCAATATAACATATATATATCAACATATATATATATAATTAAATAAAATACATTTACATAAAAAATGGAACATGTTTCAAGATAAATTTAATTACGCACTTATATATATATATTAATAATGAAACAGTTTTCCTTGAATTAATGCATATATACATTTATATAGACAAGTAAATAATTATTTCAATTAAAAAAATTTCTTTTAAAATACTACATATGTATGTATAAAAAAATGATTTCATTTAATAGTGATATTTATATTTATATACAATTGTTTTAAAATAAAACAATTCTAACTTAATAATTAATTTCTAAAACTCAATGGCCTCTATGTCAAAATTATTTTCTCTAAATATTATTGATAATATTATGAAAATAAATCATATATACTAAATAAATTCATGAAAAATATTGTAAATATTATCCAATATGAATTTTAAAGGCAAATCATCAAAATTACTCCATTAAAATCATAATATAATAATAAAAATATTATCAATAAAACATTGATGCCTATAAAATCTAAAATTAAAAAAACCTATTTAAATAACGTGGTATATTATTAATAAAATTAAAAAACATCATTCACATATAATTTAAAATTACTAAAATTATCAATATAAAAATATTACTTATCTCTTAAAACAATTTCCATAAAATAATTGAAATGTGCATACCATTTGAATTTTTTAAGAAGATGCTTCAAAATTCAATTTCCATGCACATTAATAGACATGTTTTTGAGAAATAAATTTTTTCCTTGAAGTGAGACAAGAACTTATTAAAGAAAACAAAAAATAAATACCTCTATTCTAAATAATAGTTTGACATAGAATACGTGAAATTTAAGAGTTGTGTGGATCCTATATAAAAAACTCCCTTACAATCATATTGATATAAAAATTACTCAAACCATTAGAAAATATTTTATAGTAGTTTACTAATTAAAATCATCATATAACATTAAAAAAACTGAAACTAATTACACCGTTTGAGCACATTTTTCTAAAGAAATTTATTTAATTCTAAATAGATAGGAAATAAATTATATTTTAAGTAAGAAACATAATTTGAAATCGAAGAATAAATAGTTCCCTTAACATGAATTTGATTACACTTCTTTTCAATAGGGAAAAAAATTTAATGACTAGGAGGGTTTCTAACAGATTAAAAACAATTTGAAAATGAAAGATAAAATAGATTTTCCTAAAAGAAATTTATAAAAAACCACATAATGTATGAATCAAATCAACCTGTTTTTCCTTAGACTCAGATCATAAAATAAACAGAATAAAGGTAATCATAATGGTTAGGTTCACCAAAGAAACATCAATATTTTCCCTAATGCATCATCAATTTCCCTCTATATATAGATAACTAGACACCCCAAAAAGGAATGGAAAAAAACAGAATAGTGTTAAAATCCATTTCATTACTGACATTGAATATTTAATGTCCCCTAAAAACCATAGTTTTAACTAAAACAAAACATGCGGAACCTAATCTAACGAATCAAATTTAAAAAAATTACTCAAAATCTTGTTAGTTTCCATAATTATGATTCACCTTCATCGAGAGTAACTAATAGTTGGATGATTACAAGTGTATGATGATAGTATATGGTTCCATGGGTCTCTAGTGTGGGTTGTAGTTATAATTATGCCGGTATGAGGAAGAAAATGAGGTATGTTTTGCGACCAACTTGAGTTGTGGGATGAACTCAATGCATATGATCCTCAACCATCATTATTGGAGCACATCCTTTATTTAATACCGGATGTAGTTATGGTTTATAGTTCATCCTGACGGAGAAGATAACATAATGGGGGGGGGGGAAGAGAGCCTATCAGATTCAATAGCAACCCGAAACAAAAAAACATATCTCCCCTTTTGATAAATTATTATTTTATCTTATTATGATAACAATTAATTAATTTTTTAACTTATTAATATTTATACCCTTTTATATCTTATTATTATGAACATATATACATAATTATAAGTATATTAATTCACTAAAATAAATAAAAAGACAACATATTCTTATTATTTTTTTATCAAAATAATAATATTTATATAATTTTATATTTTCTCCCATATATTTTAATATGGGAAAAAAATTCACAATCTAATGTATCGTTTAATCTTCATAATATACATATTCCATACATTACCATGTTTTTATGTATTTTTTATGAACTTATATTTAAATTTGTTTTTTGTATTAAAACATATGTAATTTATTGTAAAATTAGAAAAAAATTTAAATTTTATATAAACTTAATTTACTATATATTATTTATGATATAAATATAGGAGTATTAATTTAAAAAAAGTAGTTAAATTTTTAATAATATTTTCATAATAATATATATTTTCATGTTTTAAAATTACATTTTATGTAACTATATTTAATTTGAATTAATAATAAAAATAATCACATAAGTTTAGATTTAATTAAATACTCATAGATATTACAAATCCTTTTTATATAATGATGTACTTAAATAAACAATTTTCTATGATAATTAATTACTCTATAAACACACCAATATGTAATTGTAACGAGTATTTTTTTCATTTATTATCATATTATTCTAATATAACTTCAAAGATTATATGAAACAATAATTTTATATATAATTGAATAACCTTTTCCAACATTTTATTTTAACCAAACTCATAAGATTTTCAGATCCTCTTCCCACAATCATGATGCCTATTTTTACATTCCTCTAAACTCTTACCGTATTATATTCCTTGGGTTTCTACACATGGAATATTTAAAAGGTGTGGGCTATGACATCACAATGGCCATGTATTTTATAAGTTGTCCATGTTTGAAAATGTTGATAATTTTAGGATTAATACTACCACCTTATTAGTCTGAGGAAATGATTCTTTTACAATTTTTAATGCATAGATTCAATAAAAACGAAGTTACTTTTTATTAAGATTTATTTTTGACTAAGTGTTAAATTTATAAAAGAGTTAGTGGGTCATTACACTATAAGGATTACCAACAAGGGGTTCAGATTGAAATGGTAGGAAGTGTGATCCTATTATTGTTTAAAAAGAGGGACAAATATTTAGAAATGAATGTTAGGTTAGGTGTAAGAATGAAAAATCGTGATATTTGGGTTTTTTTGTGGGGAAATGATGGATAATATTTAGGAATGAATTTATTTCCTTAAAAGCTACTCTATAATGTATAAGTTTCAAATTGATTTAGTAAAATCTGAGGCAGTTTAGATTACATATTTTGACACTTACAAATCATTATTAAAATTTAACCTTGCTAATTATTTTATTACTAAAAATGTAACATGAACATTATTCACAAATATATACAGTATGATTAGAATTTTATATTCCACTTATTCTAATTCAATTTTTAAATAAAACCAAATTAACTTTTAGACTAAAACATATAATGAATCCAAAAAATATATTTGTAGAAAAATGAAATTTT
Organism: Viscum album; assembly: GCA_963277665.1. Classification (NCBI taxonomy): domain Eukaryota; kingdom Viridiplantae; phylum Streptophyta; class Magnoliopsida; order Santalales; family Viscaceae; genus Viscum; species Viscum album. The sequence continues at coordinate 1,289,929,034 of OY728132.1, read as the reverse complement.
AATTATTAGGTGACTTTTTCTACATTAATAATAAATTAAATGAGTACTAATTTATTTCTATATATTATATATACATAACAATTTATTATTAATTTAATATATGTCCACGTAATGAAAAAATTAAAAAATATTTATAAAAGAATAATTCTTTGAAAAATTAACATTTCACTACAGTAACTAATTGTTAACTTGATAACCAAGTTTTATGAATAAAAATGATAGATTATTTATTATATAATATAAAAATTATGATATAAAATATTTAAATTATTATTTTTTAATTTAACTTCTATAAGTTTTGAAAACTATTTTATAAAATAAATTAATAAAATAGTTTTAGAGTAAAATATTTCTGTTGTTTTCAAAAAGTAAAATTTGGATTTTATAATTCTAACCTAGTATTTTTAAATAATTTATATTAATTTTTAGATATATATCATTTATAAAAAAATCCTTAAAAAATTATTCTATTAATGTTTTAATATAATTTACTAAAATTGAGAATTTTTAGAAAAACCAAAATTTCAACTATTAAACTAAAAATAAATTATTTAGAAAAATAAAAAAATCACCTGAGGATTGTATTCAAATGGTAAAAAATAATTTTTTTTTCATTTAATAAAATTAAAATTCATAACGTCATAAATTTAGCTTTTACATACGAAATATTAACAAAAATTATTTTTATAGGAAAAAATCTTTATTTTTATAATTAATAATGTGAAATATGAAAATACATGTGATAAATAAATTATTACCTGAATGATTACATGTATATATGATCATTACTTCAAGTCATATACCCCCTTAATATCTTCTTGTAATACCAAAGTGTAAGGTATGATCTGGTGGTAGTCGAGTTTGGTGATTCCGCCTACATAGATCTCAGGGAAATTTCCATGAGCTTTCATTTTTCTCCCATAAAACTTTCATCATACAATAATTTTTTGATTTAGTCTTGGTAATGGTCTATGAAAAACCTGTTGATGCAATTTCCTTTCCAGGATCAAAAAAATTAAATTTATATGGGATAATTTCACTAAATAATTATATTTTCATCCTTTTTCATCACAGATTTCATAATATGGTTACTTCATTTTATACCCTCTAATTTCATGTCTATATCATAATAGTTAAATATGTTCTAAAATTTAAGGTTTTTTTATTTAGTGTTTTTTGGGATTAAATTTATTGAACACATTATGTATTAATGGAAAATATATAATTTAATATCTTTGGGTATTACAATCAGGGTCTTAACTATTATTGTATAGTAGATTTCTTTACTAAAAGCTGTGGTTGTTCTATAAAAATACACCTCCGAATCTATATGTTGACACTACCTTTTTTATATTGGGTTGGAATTATTTATATGAATATAAATCATGTATTATAGTATAAAATGGGAGTTTATTAATTCAACCAATTCAGACCACGCACACCCAACCTATGCACCAAGAGGCTCACATAGGCCCTAGTTTCGTGGCCCAACATGAGAGAAAAGTAAAAACATGAGGGTGTTGTGTGATACACTAGTGCTTTGGACCTTTTTGATTAGTCTCCCTCACCCAGGGTCCCATATCTTCCAAAAAATACGATCTTTGGTCTCCTCATTTAACATGAATGAAATGACGACGAAACCACTTGAACATCTGCTCACCCAAGTCCTCCAAACACTCACGTAGTTTATTAAGCCAACAAAATAAAGATAAATTTTAAATAGTTACTGGATCGAGGTCCCTCAAGGTATATAATACCAAGAAACATGGGACGAAATGCCACCATAGTCATGAATTCTAGGGATAATTATCCTTACATAGATCGAAACATGATCCACAATCATCTAATGATACATAAGGAGGCCATTGGTGCCCAGATAAAGGCCTTACCCATGTGACATATGTTTCCCATATCTCAAATGAATATTCAACTACTGCATTACCCATATATGCAAAGTACCATCATCTTACATAAGCACTAATATTTGTGAAGTACCTTCAACACCTATGGGCCCCACCTATGTGAAAAACCATTAGTTCACCTAGGATTCAACTGTGTGAGCCACCATTCAATCCATATTTTGTTCCATCAATGGTAGGTAATATCTTTCCTTAAATACTTCATCATAGGGTCAACAATCCAGGAACTACCCCAAATCCTCAAGATAGGTATGATCAAATCTTAGGGAACATAAATGTGTCCTGTTGATTGTAAATTACCATCGTAATGGAGGTCTTATATTTATCCTACCTAATATATGAAATCCTTATAGTGTTCTAGATTATACATTCCTATGGTAATGAGGATCCCAAACATAGGGATAATGATGGGTACCTACAATTGAAAACAAAATCGTAGATGTGAATAACTAAGAACTATCTCTCTGACATCCCCCCATGTCCTCATCCAAATCCATGAATGGATCTAAAGCTAGTGTCTTCACATTTAATCCATCCTAATGTAAGCTCCTGGTCTTTTATGTTGAAAATTTCGCCGCCTTTCATGAACTCGTCCTCATCCACCAATGAATGAAGCAGATTTTGTGTCTTTCTGGATCATTTGCTTCATATTTTTAATAAAAATCAGAATGATTCATACAGGATTGGAGATAGTAAAGGCCATGACATCAACATGATCAAATAATTATCTCAGAAGAGAGTCCATTTTCATATATTCCTCTCACCTTGACAAGGGCCTCAAACTAGGTGTAACCACCAAAACCATGTTTACATCATCTCAAAGGGACATATTCCCCCTGAGGTATACCTTCAATAGGGAATATTACCAATAAATAAATCTAGGTCCACCTCTATAGGTGTAATCCCCAACCTCACCAAGCTATATGGGATTTTATTCATGTTTATATGAGATATACAGAAAGCCTCCCTATGGTTAAAACCATACCACCGAAAATCAACTAAATCTTCTCTTTGTCATATCCCCGGTGGGGTCATATACAACATAGTGGGCCAACATCCTTATTGGAATTATTCATCACCATACATACTGGGATAAACTCTTTGTAATATCATACACCCACCTAGGAGGCCACATTCATTCTTTATCCCTAGGGCCACTTCGGAATATACACACACCATTGTTGAATAGGAACCTTATATGTAGACTTCCTTACTGCAATACCTGAAACTTCCTAGTTGGGTCCACATCACATGTCCTTAAAAGGTATTATAGGTCTGGTCATGTAGAACCAAACTATGTGGGATATAATTACTTTTATAATCATACGTAGGAAACCCATCTCATTGGCCCAATCCTGACATAAAAACAATTCCCATCACCATGGATGATGAAAAATTACATAGAACCCAATAATATTTCCTAAAATAAACATCATGATAATGAATTACATAAAAATATATAATCCATAGATACAAAATATTACCATCGATAGAGAACCATAGATACATACCTATGTCTCCATCGATGAAAAACTACAGATATATACATTTGATTATAAAGATGATTTATGCTATCAATTGTTTTTCAAAATAATGGTGACCCATTTAATATTAGGGACTAATAATTTATTCATGCTCAAATTTACCCAAAAGGAGCCGGTAGGACGGTCCTTTTAGTCTATCTTGGGTTGTCGAATCCTCAGAGACCCAAAAAGTACCTTCAGACACGTACATTTAGTGGATTGTTTTTGGCTATGAAGTGTCCAAATTAGTTTTATTTATGTTGATTTTAAGGGATCACTAACAAATTTATGTTAATTCAAATTTATGTAACGAGTTGATCCTAGGTTATCGCTCGGGGTAGATTTCATGAATTCTGTTTTTTAATGATTTCAATTTCTTATATTTGAGATGGGTTCATTTAAGAAGATCAATCAAAATCATCACTAACTGGTTTAATTCCTACACACCCTAAAACTAATCACCTATACACATGAAGGATCAATGTTTTGAGCACTCCAATGTAAAGGTTCATATTAGCACTTGAAATGTGTGACCTTAAATTCAATAAGGATGAAGAGGTTTTAAAATCATCAAATAAAAATTTCATTTAAAAGAAGTTATTAGCCATTATAGGAGTGAGAAATAAAATCCAATCTATCCCCTTGCTACTCCCTTGGATGAACCCATAAAATAGTTATCCCTCCTTTGATGAAATGTCTTCAACAGAAGAGAGAAGTAGACTTATGAGGGTAGAATTGAAGAAGTAAAAACAAAAACTAAAATTGATCACTCCACCGTTGTGTGATAAATATCACAAAGTATGGTTTGAATAAATTCACACCTTGAACTAACAGTGTCAATGTAATATGTAGAAGAATAGAATAAGAGTGAAGGAAGAAATTTTATTAAGAAACTAAGGTGAATAAAAAACTTACATGAGAAAGAAATGCAATTACAAACACAACGCGACAGCATAACACTGCAATGAAACCAAGCACCAAAGATGATAAACTAATCCACCACCAATTCCTTAAAAATGAATTTTGGATGCCTTGGGTTGATCCTCCAATAGTCCCAGACTCCTCAATTAATTGTGGCAGGCCATAGGTGGGTGGAAAGTTGATGGAGAGTTGATTTTTCCACCCTTGACCCGAGGTGGTAGCCAGCTTTCTTACACCAAACAGATGCACCTGGAAGACCTTCTATATGGCCGAATTGGAGTGGTCAATAAATGATAAAAATGAATCTTCATATTTCCCCAAACCTTATATAATGTTTTAGCCCAAACTAGGTTATGGTTAAAGAGATACGTGTAAAATGGTGGGCTGTTTTTCTAGGCCGCAGAATCTGGTTCAGAATTTTATCTTCAAATTGGGTCACCTAAATAACCAATATGGAGGCCGAATTAGCATCGGCTCCTAAATAATTATTTGTTCGTAGATATATATTCTATAATCCTAATAAATATTGGCTTCATTGGGCCCGTATTTTGGTCCCCACATGCTCATTAGTGGGATGGTGTCCAATCTGGAATCTTCAGAATTATTTGTATGAAATCCTATTTTGGTGGTCTTAAAATGTTAATCTTCCTACATTCCAAAAGTATTAATTGTTCCCAATATAATTAGAAACATGAAAATTAAATATTAAAATAAAATCAAGATCATTGGGTACTTTAAATGATGTTGAAAAATGTACCACATAATAGTTCATTTTAAGAAGGAATTACAATCATAATGTGATGTGATGTTCAAAGTGTAAAAATCACTAAAATGGTGTTTATGAATAATAAATCACATGAATATTATATATAAGAAAAATTAATATTATCCTCCATTTGTGGCTAATTACACCCCCCCAACTTGAGTTTTTCTAGTCCCGAGCAAAATATATCTCAATAATATGAAATTCGAATTCCCTTTTTCAAAAACATTTTAATACACAATGATCGCCCAAAACCCTTATAACAAATAATCATAAAACCCATCAAAATATTTAAATACAATATAGTTTAATAAGAATATCCCAATCCCAATACCATTCCTTTTTTCAAATTTATCGCCATATTTCATTCAATATCAATTAAGAGTGATGATGTGTTGTGCATCACATTAGACATGTGGGTTCATCTTTATTAAGGAGGAAAATTATGGAAGTGCTAGGTGGAATCAACTTTCAATTTTAATATGAGTATTCCTTTTTTTATTTTATTTATTTATTTACTTTTTTTTGCAAATTTCCATGGTAATTGAAATTGCACTCAAAAGAGTCAACCCCTGTAGCGAGACTTTACTGATGAATCCTATGCTCAAAGACCTTAGGGAACCATGGTAAGCCCTAATATGCGTGCACCATCTTGAGTTTACTCAATAAAAAACAAAATAAAATTACCAAAAATAGAGATAAAATTACTAATTTTGGGCCAGACAACTATGGAGTCACGATCCCCAAGTGCTGAAAGCCACGCATTGGATCGTTTCACTACTCTATGCGCAAATTTATTGTTTTTTATTGAATAATCATATTAAAACTGAAATGTTTACCAAACCTATGATATTTATTTGGGGGACCCATGAACTCAGACTAATACCCCACTATCCAAAGGATGTGAATTATGATCTTTTTTTATTTGGATGAAAATATTAATGATGAAATATTACATTGGATAGACACACTTTCCAAAATCAATGCTCATGTAATTATACAAGGATTAAAATCAAAATCCAGGCATGCTAAATTATTTGATAATCAGTTTCAAAGTGTGAAATGTTTATTACCATGTTCAAAGTTAAAGGAATTTTTCCTTCCATTTACACACACTTTTTTCAAATCATTCATTTTTTTGACACAAAAGAATTTTTTTTTATTTTATCTCCCCCCAACATAAAAATAACAATATCCCTAGTGTTTAATGAATAGAAAATTTAGAAGGTGGTAGAGGTAGAGAATGTGAGTTCAAAAATTAAATTAAAAAAAAAGGATTATCGAATGAATTCACCTGGTGGTTGAAGTTAAAATTATTGCTGCTCCATTTTAATCCCTTGATCTTGATGTCACTCTGAGAATTCCATAGTCGGAAAAATCAAACAAACAAATATATATATATATATATATATATATATATATTTATAATAACGAAAGTAAAATATAAGTATATGTATAAAAATTATATAATAAGAAAGCACAAAAATCTATGGGTTAGTGGTAAGCGCACGCCCATGTCTCCCTTCGGTCCACGGTTTGATTCCCCGCGGCTTCGCCGATTGTGACAGGGTTTGACTGAAAACCCATGAAGTGTACCTTTATATATATATATATTTGACTTAAAAACACATAAATAAAATGAGCTGATGATATATCGTCTTCCTTTTAAATTTTTGGGTAAGGTATTATTCAAGGATCACACCACATGACACGGATGAATATGGAGCTCCCCTTTCATACCCATCCATACTCATAATAGAAGAATATGTCAACATTCTATATTGTTTTATTATTATGTTCAAATATCAAAATGATTAATTAATCCTATTTCAAAAATAAAGATGACATGAAAACCACGGGTTGCCTCCCATGCAACGCTTTTGTTTAATGTTGTTAGCCTGACATGGATCCTAAATCTATCAATTTTTTTCATGCTGCATAGGTTGGCTCAGTTAACTCAACTTCAATTTCCTATTTATTGAATTATTCTATGAATGGTTTTAACCTATGACCATTGACCTTGAAAATTTGACCAGTAGTAGGATCTTGAATCTCTATTTCCCCATGGGGGTACACATAATGCACTATGAAAGGACCTAACCATATAGACCATAACTTTCCTGGGTGTAAATGATGTTTTGAAATATATAGGCGCACAAATTTTCCCGGTTCAAAATGACTAACGTTGATATTTATAGATTGGTAGGATTGAACTCTAGCTTTATTGATCCTTGAATTTTCATAAGCCTCCATCCTTAGTTTCTTCCTGTTCATTAAGATCTAACTTCCTTTTTATTCCTACCAATGAGAGGTCATAATTTTTTTTTAATTTCTCAAAAAGCCTTATGCTCAATTTCAACAAGTAAATGGCATTCTTTCCCATAAACCAACCTATATGGTGACATTCCAATTATGGTTTTGTATGCTGTACGATATGCCCAAAGTGAATCGAAGAGTTTCTTAGACAAATCTTTCCTAGAAGGATTGTCAATTTTTTCAAGAATATTATTAATATATCTATTTGCTCACTCATACTGACCATTGGTTTGAGGATGGTATGCAGTGGAAACCTTGTGAGAAATACCATACTTAGACATGAGGGAAAATAATGGACGGTTGCAGAAATGGGTTCCTCGGTCACTGATTATAGACCTAGGAATTCAAAATTAAAAAAATATGCGCTCTTCCAGAAATTGGATCACAACATGATGGCCATTATACTTGGTGGGAAGGTATTCAACCCATTTTGAGACATAATCAACATCTAATAGGATGTTGAGGTATCCCCAAGATTTTGGGAAGGGACCCATGAAATAAATTCCCCAGTAGTCAAATATTTCAATCACTAAGTTGGGAGTGAGTGGCATTTGATTCCTTTTTGTGATGGCCCCTACATGTTGACACCTACGAAAAATTTGAATTTTTTTTGGAGTCCCTTTAAAGGGTGGGACATAATACACCACACTGAATAATCATAGAAGATGTTTTCTTAGAGGAAAAGTGACCTCCACATGCCTCACTATGACATAATTTTAGGACGGAATCTTGTTCAGATTCTGGGACACACCTCCTAATGAGTTGGTCAGGGAAAAACTTATAGAGATATAGATCATCAAACACATAGTGTCTAACATCATAAAAAAATTTCATTCAATCTTGAGTCACTATGATTTTTGGAATGACTCCTGCAAATAAGAAATTGGCTATGTCAGCATACCAAGGGAAGTCACTCATAGAGTATAGGTGTTCATCAGGAAATGAAACAGAGATAGAAATGCTATTTGAGTTGTCTTTGAATTAAATCAAAGAGAGGTGATCAGATACCACATTTTCAACACCCTTTTTATCCTTTATTGTGAGGTAAAATTTTTATAAGAGAGGGACCCACCAAATTAGTCTATCCTTAGCATCTTGTTTTTTTGGAAAAATTATTTTTGTGTATAATGGTCAGTGAACACAGTGATGGGGAATCCTAAGAGGTAGGACATAAACTTCGATAAACACAATAAAAGTAACTCATTTTTAGTGGTGGTGTAGTTTATTTGGGCATCATTTAAGGATTTTCTTGCATAAGAAATGGAATAATTAGTTTTTTCACAATGCTTTCCTAACACAACTCCTACAATAAAGTTAGTGGAATCACACACAAATTCGAAATGAAGGTTCCAATTTAGAGATTTCATAATGGGAGGATAGGTGAGAGAGTATTTGAGGGTTGAGAATGAACCCTCATAGCTTTATGTACAAACAAATGGAGCATCCTTTACTTTTTGAGCACAAAGGGGACGAGAGATTGAAATAAAGTCCTTGATGAATATTCTATAGAAACCAGCATGTCCTAATAAATACCACACATCCATCACAGTTTTAGGAGATTGAAGGTGAGGAATGATGTCAAACTTGGATTTATCAACTGCAATCCCCCTACATGAGACTAGATGGCCTAGAACCAGTCCCTCTTTAACCATGAAATGGAATTTTTCCCATTTTGGGACCAGATTATTTTCTTCACATCTTGACAAGACTCACTATACATTCTGCACACATCCCTCAAATATATCCCCAAACATAGAGAAGTCATCCATGAAGACCTCAAGAATATCCCCTACCATGTCTGATAATATTCCCATCATGCAACGCTGGAAGGTTCCAATGGAATTGCATAACCCGAAGGGCATGCATTTGAAGGCAATGGTTCCGAATGGACATATGAATGTAGTATTACCTTGATCCTCTAGGGAGACCTCAATTTGATTATACCCAGAGTAATCATCAACTAAATAGTAGAATGCAGGACCTACCACTCTCTCAAGGACTTGGTCAATGAATGGTAATGGGAAATGGTCCTTTTTGGTGAATGAGTTTATCTTCCTATATTCAATGAAAACCCTCCATCCACTACTCACCCTAGTTGGACGAATCTCTCCATATTGGTTATCACTATGATTCCTTCCTTCTTTGAATCCACTTGGATTTGTCTGACCCACTCACCCTCAGCTATGGGATATATGATACCCACTTTTTAAAATTTCATATGTTCTTTTATCACTACTTCCATGAGATTAGGATTCGGTCGCTGTTGAGGGTGACGACCTGGCTTTGAATCAGATTCCAAAACAATCCTATGAGTCCCAATAAGTGGGATAATCCCATGAATATCATACAGTGTCCAACGAATGGCTTTATTATGTTTCTTATGGACATCTAGAAGCATACTCTCATGATTGGCTTCAAGAGAAGAAGAAATGACAATAGGATGTGTTTGATTGTCCCCTAGGAAGTCATACTTGAGTGTAATAGGAAGTTACTTCAATTCAAGATCAGGTTGGTTCAAAATTTCAGTAGAAGTTTGGGACATTGGATCGAGATCGACTTTGTTTCTTAGATTTTTATATAGGATTGATTCCCCACATGTAGAAAGTTCAGCTACTAGATTGGCATGATCAGGTTTAGGGAAGGAAGTTGGAGTGGTCTCTATTAAATTGGTTTCCTTAAAGGTTTCATTAATTGTTGGACCTAAGAATTCATTATAAGAGAAATTTAAAACTGATTCAAGCCAAGGAGATAAACTTCCTTCATATGAACAAAGTAAATCAATCTCATCTCGACTTAAACATCCATAAAATATTCCTTGATGTTCTATAGATTCAATATCAATGCTTCCTATCATGTTTACTTCATGAATTTCCTCATCATCCCCTATTTGTTAGCTTCCATTATAGATGTTCAAGTATAAAATGATGTTTCCAATGGTTATGGTCATGTTCCCATTTCAGACTTGGATATTAGGGTCGATTTTTGCAAGGAAGGGACGACCAAGGATGATTGGGGTTTGTTCTTTATTTCCTAACTTTGGATGGTTTTCAAGGACAATGAAGTCAGTAGGGTAGATAATGTCTTCAACCATTACCAGAATGTCCTTTAAAATCCCCTTTGGAACCCTAATGTTATGATCAGCGTGTTGAAGTGTGAAAGATGTGGGTTGGAGCTCTTTTAGGCCTAACTGGTGGTAGACAACATAGGGTATGAGATTGAAACTAGCACCTAGGTCACAGAAGGCCTTGACAACTTTGCTCTCTCCTAGTTCAAAATTGATGAAAGGGAATCCCGGATCTTTAAAATTAAGAGGAATGGTCCCTTGAATGGTGGTACTCACATTTGAAGCCAAAAGGACTTGGTTTTTATGTGATTTTTTTTAAAAGTGCACAAGCCCTTAAGGTACTTTGAGTAGGAAGGTATGGTCTGTATTTCATCGATAAGAGGAATTATCAACTTGACTTGTGAGAATATTTCCCTCAATGATTCACTCAATTCATGCTTGGTTTTCCCCCTCATGAGTTGAGGAAATGGTGGAGGTTGTGGGGTTTTTTGTTGAAGAGTTGTTTCTTTGACAATGATATCATGTTTTTCATTTTGACCATTTGGTTAATTTGAATTGTCATCCAAGTTTGAATCTTCAGTTGGGTTCTTAATTAGTTGTTTAGGTTTCTCAATTGATTACCCACTTCATAAAACAGTCACAACCTTTAGTTTTTCATGAGTTGTTTGTGTGCAACTTTACTCTCACCAAGAAGTTGAGGATGGTACCGCCTGAGTAGGCATGGGTGCATTTCTAGTTTTGAGGGTTTGAAGTTCTTGTTTTAGGAAATAGACTTATGATTTCATCCTTTCCATTTGTTTGCACAGTTGTTTGAGTAGGTTTTTTGGAATAGTTTTGATTGGTTCTTGAGAAGATTTGTTTATCACACAGGGGTATTTTGGAGGTGTGGTGTTTTGTTGAAATTGGACCAGTGGATATTTTTATTGGATAGGTTGGGTTTGGAATTGGTTATGGGATTGGTAGTTTCGATGGGGGTAAGGATTTTGTCCCTGTGGTTGGCTAGGTAGTTGGTTATCTTTCCAGTGGAATCCTAGGTGGTCATTATACCTTGGGTTGAAGGTGTTTTTGGTATTGAGGCTTTTGAAAGTTCAAGGCATTTACTTCCACTAGGGGTCCTCCTAAAAGAACATCCTTGATGGATGGAATGGTTGGGAAATTGTCTATCTTATGGTCATGTTTGACACAAATTGGATAAACAGGGTCTATAGTTTGGATTTCATTGACTTTCCTAAGGTCTATCTCTTCAACCTTCCTAGAGAGTGCTGTGAGTTTATCCCTAAGGATTTCTTCTTTTCTACATTTATGAATTCCAGTAATTCTTTGTTTCTTTTCAAAATAAGGTGAAGGTACCCATGTTTGGTTTTATTTGGAATGGATTTCTAGATACTCATAAGCATAATTTGGGGCTTTGTTTTTATAGGTTCCAATACAAATCAGGTCAATGAATTTTTTGTTCCCTGGATCCAACCCTTCATAAAAATTATCACTTGTTCAAGAATAGAGAAACCATGGTGTGGAACAATTTTTATAGTGTCTTTTAACCTCTCCCATGTTTCATAGAATGACATTCCATCTTTTTCAAAAAAGTTGTGGATGCTCTTTTTAAGTGCAATTTTTTTGAGGGGGGGGGGAGTATTTTTTGTAAAATTATCTTTGTAATTTCCCCCAAGAGTTGATGGATGATGTTATAAAAAATTTTAGCCTATTTTTAGCTTGATCCTTTAAATAAAAAGGAAATATCCTTATCTTAGCTAATTCTAGTTGATGTGGGTGACACATGGTTTTTACAATGTCATTGAACTCCTTAATGTGAAGGTAGGGCATTTCGGACTCCATTCCATGGAATGTGGGAAGATGGTTTAGAAAATGTGGTTTAAAGATGTAATTGGCATCTCGAAGCGATTTTTTTCTAATGCATGAGGGGAATTAGTCCAGGCAAGTGTGAGGTAGTCATTCATTGTTTGATATATTGCATTCCCCATGTTTGGGGCTGCCTCATTTGGGTTTCCATTTTTGTTTCCACCCGGGTTTATGAGTTGGATTCCTTGAAGACATTCCATTGAAATGGGCTCAATTTTTGACTATGGAATATCAATAAGATTAGTATCTAATGGAAGCAATCCCCTATTTTCACTTAACTCACCAACCCTAGGACATTCCACTGTGACTAGACGGTTTGATTGATCGCGGGTGTAGGAAGACATGCGCCAAAATAAAAAAAAACAATAAAGGGAAAAGATAAGAGATATTGGGTGAGAATAGAAGAAATGGGGGAGAATAGAATGGGTGTTGAGATGAATTTCTTGGGTCCCCTGTAACGACACCAAAATACAATTCATGCTAAAATGTTCCCAAAAGAATAAGGTAGGATGGTCCTTGTAGTCTTGCTTGGGTTTTCGAATCCTCAAAGACCTAAGAAGTACCTACAGACACGTACATTATGTGGATTATTTTTTGCTATGAACTGTACAACATGGGTTGATTAAATATGGTTTTAAAAGATCACTAACATATTTAAGTTAATTCATATTAATGTAATGATTTGATCCTAGGTTATCTCTTGGGGTGGATTGGATGAATTCCTTTTTTAATGATTTCAATTTCTTATATTTGAGATGGGTTCATTTAAGAAGATAAAACAAAATCATAACATAATGGTTTAATGCCTACACACCCTAATAATAATCACCTATACACTTGAAGTCTCAACGTTTTGTGCACTCCAAGGTAAAGGTTCATATTAGCACTTGAAATGTGTGACCTTAAATTCAATAAGGATGAAGGGGTTTTAAAATCATCAAATAAAAATATCATTTAAAAGAAGTTATTAGCCATTAATGGAGTGAAAAATAAACTCCACTCCATCCCCTTGATACTCCCTTGGATAATCCCATAAAATATTTATCCCCCCATTGATGACATGTATTCAACGGATGTGGGAAGTAGACTTACAAGGGTGGAATTGAATAAGTAAAAACAACAACTAAAATCGATCACTCCACCATTGTGTGATAAATATCACAAATTATAGTGTAAATAAAGTATCAACTTGAACCAACTGTATCAACGTGATATGTACACGAACATAGTAATAGTAATATAAGTCCTTTTATTAAGAAACTAAGGCGAATTAAAGAACAACATGAGAAAGAAATGTGATTACAAATACAAAGGAGAAGCTAACACTACAAAGAAACCAAGCACCAAATATTATCCAATACCTCACCACCACTACCTTAAATAGGAATTTTTCAATCCTTGGGTCTATCCTCTAATTGTAAAAGTCTCCATAATTAATTTTGGTAGGCTATAGGTGGGTGGAATGTTGAGGGAGAGTTGATTTTTCCACCCTTGACCCGAGGTGGTATCCAGCTTGTTTCCACCGAACATATGCGCCTGGAAGACCATATATATGGAAAAATTGGAGTGGTCAATAAAAGATGAAAATAAAGATTCAGATGTCCCCAAACCTTATTTAATGTTTTATTCTAAAATAAGTTATGGTTAACAAGATATGTGTAAAATGGTGGGCTGTTTTTCTGGGCCGCAGAATCTGCCCCATAATTTTATCTTCAACTTGGGTCACCGGAATAACCAATATGTAGGCTGAATTAGCATTGTATTATGAAAAACTATTTGTCCCTAGATATATCTTCTTGAATAAAAAAAATTGGGCTTCATTGGGCCTGTATGTTGGGCCCCACATGCGCATCTGTGGGCTAGTGTCCAATCTTCCTTCTCTAGAATTGTATGCATTAAATCTCATTTTGGTGGTTGTCCAAAGTGAATCTTCCAACACTCCACAAATATGAATTGTTCCAAATATAATTAGAAACCATACAAGTAAATATGAAAAAAAATTAAGATCATTGGGTACTTTATATGATATTAAAAATTGTACCACATAATAGTGCATTTTTAGAAGGAATTACCATCATAATTTGAAATGATGTTCAATGTGTAAAATGCACTAAAATGGTGTTCATGAATAATAAATCAGATGAATATTATATATATTAACAATTAATATTATCCTCATTTAGTGGCTACTAAATAATGGATTCTAGAATATTTTTTATATCTATAATAGAGTCTGGATGTAGGCAATAATTCATACAAAAAAGGATAGATGTCCTCGACATATGATCATGTATACCAATGTTATTCAATAGGAATTGTAAAAAACATTTCCCAATGTCCATATTACTTTGGAAAGATTGTTTATTAAGATTATGAAATAAGGAAACCATTTTGTGTTTTTGGTTCCCTAAATAAAACTCATCATAATCCTCCTAGAAAGTAATAGAAAATATGTTTTTGATGTGTAGAATTGGGAAACAACCCCCAAAAAATTCCATTCAAACCACACATGGTTTTTGAGAAAAATCTAAATTTTTGAACATAAAGTTAATCCTTAACAAATATAAATGTGTTTACCAAATGTTACTCTCCATCTAAGTTCTAAGTAAATGAATGTAATCTAAACAAAAATCTAAAACAATATATTACATGCATTTTTCATTTATAAAAATAATACTTTAACATGGTTTTTTTTCATACATACAAATTAACATTCTAAAATAACCCAAATAAATATTATGGAATTATTTTTAGCTAATATGAACATACGCATTAGAAACTATAAAATTAGGGTCCACTCCAAACCCAAGGACACCATTGCAAACCCACTATATTTATCTATAGGTTTCAAATGATATAATTTGGGATTTCCACCAAAATGGTATTATCCCAACTCTAGAGGCCACATGACAAGTCATGCAACAAATGAATCCACAAAAATTATCCACTAAGTGATGATTTTTTTCCTAGAAATAGATGAATCAAACTTCCATATCAAACTATTTCAGGATCCTCTCCCCTGAATGTAGTAATAGATTCCTCCCTTATATTTTGGAGGCTGATCAAGAGGTCACCAATGAATTCATCAAAACACATGGGTCCCATAAATTGTTTTTTATCATCAACCTATACAGTCAATTCCTCATGACACAAGGTCCACATTATGTGGAGGACACCACCCAATGGGCTCTAAATCATGTCATTTAGACATTCGAACCCATGGAAACCCATTGAGGTTGAGAATAAAACAATCAAAAACATTATATCATTACTTTTCCTTCTAGATAATCCCACCATCATGAATTCGTCGATAACATATGACAAGTAAATTTTATGTGGTGACACACTTCTAGTCTTCCAGTGAAAGTTGTCACTAACTGGAGATTTTCACCACCAAAACATGGTGGAAACTTATCAGAAGATAGATGTTCATACCCTTAAACCTCAAAACCACCAACAATGTTTCATAGTAATAAAATTGACCCATAAATAATTTTTTTATGTAAACCAACAAGTATATAGAAATCCCCAAATATGTATATCGATCCAATCAACATGATCTGGTAGAGTTCAAAAAAACTAATAGGAGAATCTATGTAGAATCCCAGGGGTAGACCCAAATATCTACCCACAATTATGCCATATGTCGATATATACTGATAGTAAATGGTTGATATGAGTAGTCCTACATCTTGATCTAAACACGGAATTGGCATGTTTCCTAATTCTGACCATTGACATCACTAAACATATATTGAAAATGATGTAAAGGAATGCATAAATTCCTACCCACATCCTAAAAACATACCACGATATAATGAATGAAATAATAATTTTTGAAGGGAATACACACAATTCCTTCCCCATAATTGGGGTGAATCATTAGCTTAATGTGATGGTCACTCTTGAGAGGACACATATCTCAACCCTTTTCTAGAAGGGTCGTTGGAAAAATCCCATGATAAATGGAAAACCTGTAACATCCTTAGTTTTTAGGAGTTAGTTTTTTCTGAAGAAATTAAATTTGTTTTACATATTTCATTACACACAACACTATATTAGGCTTTCACTATAGGTAACATTGGGTTATCTTGCATTATACATGACACCGAGTTTTAACAAAACCATGATATATTATTAATATAGATATTAAAACATGCCCTTTATAATATATTTGTCATAATTAGAGAGATAAATAATAATTACTAATTTTTAACATAATTTATTATTTTTTATATAAATAAAATATATTATCAATAAAATACATAATTTTCAGTAAATCCATTACCGGTTTTGAAAGTACTCATTTCTAAAAATATATTTTTATTTCATTTACCAATGATTAATAAAAAAATATAAATTTTTAGAAAATGAATTTGATAAAATATAATTATTTTTTCAAATAATAAATTCCAAATTATCTTAGGGTGATTTTTTTATATTTTTCCTAGAAGTTATATTTTTCCGATGAATTGTGAAAAATACTGAATTATTATTACAAACTGCCATTTCATTTAACTAATTTATAAAGATAAATTATATTTTTTTAATTTTTACAAAATATATTCAGTTAAATTTCATATCCATTAGTAAAATTTAATTCATTTTAATTAATTTGATATTGAATTTTTATATAAAAACATTTCAAACATTTGCACAATTTCTCTATAAAACCTAGTTTTCTCATCGCGTTTACATTAGTAATTTTATCTTAAATTTTTTTAAGTATAGGAATTGAATTTTGAAAAATAGATTCCACATTTATTATATTTATAATTTATAATATTTATTTTGTTAAACATATTTTTTTCCAAAACTAATAGTTAAATAATAAAAATTACATATCACAGTTAAGGTAAAAATGAGTTTATCAAGGCGTTAAAATTAAAAAATAAGGGTTAAAATAAATTATAATCTTTTATAAAATATATTTTATAGACATATTCAGATCTTTAAATATATGAGGTTCTATAATTAAACATTTTTTACCCCTGTGACATGTTTAAATCAAGGGATCACTTAACATTTTTCAAAAATACCATCTGTATAATCTCCCCCACTTATAGACGCCCCCTACCAACAATTCTTCATAGAAGAAATGAATTTTGGATTGAAAAATACTTACCTAAATCACATCGAAACTTACCTAATATCATTCTAGAATCCTTATTTTGTACACAATGTTGACCAATGAATGATTTTAGTTCAATACTACGGAGGAATCATGAAGAAGAGGTAACGTTCATCAATGAGTATATTATTTCATTTCTCCATCAACATACTGAAATAATTATTATCCCAATATGATATTAAAAAATCAATATCCTAAATAAAATGAGTTTTTTATGTCAAGGTAATGACCAACAACTATATCTATTACAACTAAATTGTTAAAAAAATCTTTGTTCGTGTGTACGGTGGACTGCCGCCTCGAGTACCAATGCCATGGTTTTTCCCATTACAACCAATAATGGCCAGAAATAATGATTGATTTATTATTTATATATTATATTTATGTTATTATTTTATATATTGAATTATTATATCACACACACTTTTATTCCATCCATTTTTTTGTAATGCGATAATGTTTCTCATGTGTATAACAAAAAATTTCCTCACCAAGTGATGTGATTCATTCACAAAAACATGGATGGTATTAAAAATTATTTTAATAAAAATATGTGTTATATATGAAATAGAAATTACTCTTAATTTTTAATTTATTATTAAACTTTTTTAATCTAATAATAAAATGGAAACAACATTTATCTTTAAGTATGACCCACCGTCTCCAAGAACGCTGTATTTTAATTTCCATCACTAAATTTTATGAATTACTCTAAATAAATATATAACGAATATATAAGTTATTAATAATATGATTAAAATAATTGTTATTTTTTAACCATGATCAAAGTAAGAGGTATAAAAAAATCCAAACATATATGAAAAACAAAGCAATTATTAACTAAAACATGACTTTAACAATGAATAGATAATAAAAAGGAAATAATAGTAAATAAGTAAATAATATATGGTATGAAAAATATAATTATAGTTCCTTAATAGATTAATACAGACATATATTTACTATATAAGTGTTTCCAATGTTTGTGAAGAAATTGAAGACTTTATGTAAGGAATATCTATATCACGTTTTTTACATCAGTGAGACACTTTCCATATTCGCCATCTATTTCTCTTATGTAGTGTATATAAAACCCAAGATTTTATTTTTATATTACTATCCATAAAATTATGGGTATTTAAATATAAATTTTATGATTTCTTTCTCATGGGGTTTACTGTTCAAAAGGTTCACATGTGTTAATGTAATATTTCTATCAATTTTCTTTCTTGAGATGTATATTATGCAATGAACCTATATTCTTTCACAAGGTTCATATACAACCAATTTTACATGTAATATCAGGAATATATTTATCCTCACAATATTTTTAGTTCTATTTTATTTTATTCTTACATGGGTATCGTGATTCAAAGTAACCACTGTGGTGATAGTTTTATGTCGCAATCTTATAGTTTATTGGGATTGTTTATGATTACGTTTCCAATAATAAAATCATATGATCCATAAATCAAGAAGATTTAATTTTTATTGTAATATATTTATTAATAAAATTTACAAGTATGTGATAATTGTTTTACAATTTAGAAGTTAATATAATTTAGAAAATGTTTTTATTAAAATCTGACCTTATATTTCTCTTTAGTCAGAAATCTGTTTTCTTCCAAAACCATGTTTTCTAAAAAATTACTTCAATTTTATATATTATTATCCTATTAATTTTAGATGAAATTTTAAACAATGCTTTAATTTTTTCAAATATTTATTAAATGGAATATTAATTCCACTTACCAAAACATGCTCACATGGGTTTTACTTAAAATGAGAAAGGGACCTATGTTTTAATTTTTTTAGAATGAATAAAAAATTTCTTAACCATAAACTATAATTGATTTATATATCATCTATAATTTTTCATTTTTATTTTCAATGATATTATTTTTTAAATTGTTTTTAAATTTTAAAACATGTTTTCTATATCATAATGAATATTGGGCTAAAAAATTTCACAAATGACCAATCAAAATAGTTTTCCATTTAAGATGGAATCCATTCATGTTACCTATGAGTTACTATGAATATGATCCATGGTTAGCATTCTTATTATTTCTCTAATGGTTTTTTATGGCATGATTTTTATGATATAGTTTCTCTTGCCTGGGTTATACAAGGAAAAAATTATTATGGAAAAAGTTAATTATTCCATGGGTTATGCTATGATGAAATGATGATGTGATTATCAAACATGTATATTTTCTATAGGTTATGTTATAATGAAATGTTTTTGAAACCCATTTCATTTCACAGGTTGTGACATGATTAATGATTAATGATATTGTAGAATATATAAATATGCTTTTTATTATGAGATGGATGGGAAATATATCTCTATCCAATGAATTAGGTAATTATTTATATCTTATCAAATGAGAATGAATGTAATAAGGAATGAACCCAGTTAATAAGGGATTTTTTCTTCTATGATGGCCTTTAGAGTGAACATTGACTTATATGATGGTTTTGGTAGTCCAAAAAATCTTCTATAATAGCCTTGTAAATGAGCATTGAATAATATTGAAATGATTTTCTATACTTATGTGTATGCAATAAATCTTCAAATTATTGAAATTTTATGCTCTTATGGTTCATTTTATTGTATCGCCTTATGATTCATGTCTTATGAATTGCCAATCATTATTCCATGACTCAATATTGAGATCATTTAAATAATGGGTATGGTTTTCAAATGTTTTTATCATGTTCATATACCCTTGGGATCACATTATGATTATAAATATCCCTTTTACCCTAACTGAGCATTTTCTGATAAATGTTTCTTAGGATTACTTTCCCTAGGTCATGAAGAAAATTATTGAATATGATATGTCTAATAACAGTTCTAGTTATAATGATGATGGATGGACCAGTTGATTATAATTCCATGTTTCCAAATACACTAAACAATTATCATCCTCAGCCATGTGTTTGTGTAATTTAATGAATATTAATTGAAAATTATGTAACATCTATCTATGATATGCCCATTAATCCATAATTTATTAATTTGATTGGTTTACTTAACATTTTAAAATTATGATGACAAAACCGTAGTGAGATCCCAAAGGACATGTCTCTGGATATGTCTAAGGATGATTCATAGTATAGGAAAAATTCCATGAATTTTGGTAAATGATATAATGAGTTGTTTCCAATAAAATACATCTTAATATAGATAAAACAATAGGACATTTAATTAGAATAGAGGTACCTAGAGGTAATAATTCCTAAAATGTAACATTGACCTAGACTTGATTGTCACCCGGAGGATCATTTGGAAGGTAAACATGATCATTAGTGGAAACTTATCAATAATATGGGGGAAATAGAGTAAATTTACTCCATGGATTTGGATGAGGTCACGATTTTTTCCAGTAAGTACATTCCTCATATTATTCATACAATGATTGAGAAAGAGTTACTTACACTAATGAAAAAGGTGACGAATTCACTAAAACATACAAGTAAAAATTCACAACTCCCATGAGTTATTATTCTTGTATTATCATCCAAGACAAATGTATGTTAGAGAAAATTTTTAATAGAATGACACCATGTTTTTGAAGGGAATTATACATTGGAGAATTAAGTAGTAATGAAGATATTTTTTGATGTTCTATCAAAGTGAGAATAAAGGTTATAGTTACAAATTAATCTCATGGTTTTGATAATAAGTGTAAAATGGAATTGAAAATAAAATATAAAAACCAAGAGATAAGAAGAAGATATTTAGTCTATTCTCAAATTGTGGGTAGAATCATGGAAGAAATTTCATTAATGTGACTAGTAAATTTTTTAATTGTGCGAGTGATGTTCATCAGGAAATTTATTTTGGAAGTGATTGGTAGAAATCAGATAATGATGTGAATAAATAGAATGAAACACATAATGCACCACCCACACTCCGCTATATCAAATAGAAGGAATACATACATTATTCTAAACAATTAAAATATCCTAAGGTAAAACGAATAATCTAAATCAAAACCACTTAATCTAAGAAAAGAAGGAAAATCCCATGCGATCTCTATTTTTGATTTGGGTGAGATAACAACATTGTGAAATGTATAATTACCATCAACTCTTGAACTAATAATGTCTTATTTGACACTATTTGTACCGATTAATTCACATATAAGTTATTTTTAATGGAATAATGATTCTACCCAAATGATTAAATGTAGAATTTACAATGAAAACCCATAATTGTATAATGATAACATCTTACGTCTATGATTCCTCTATGATTGACATTGGTAGAAACATTCATCCTAAAAATATTATCATCCGTGATATTATTGAATTTTATTTTATCTCAGACCTAGATTATCATTATCTATATAAATCCCAAATAAATTTCTAAGGAAATAAATTCATGTTTTATATTCTAAACCTACTAATGATCATATATCAATGTGACAATAATTATGAACTTTTGATGGAGATGACATCCATTCTATGGGTATTGATTCCCATTAAAAAGTATTTTTATCTCATATTTTTAGGGGAAAGGTGAAATTGGTGATATGAATTTTGTTCAAGAGGTTTCTTATGTAATTTTGGAGGAGATAATTAAAATTCCACTAAAATGTGAAGTTTATTTCTCAGTAGAACTCATAACTATTGGCAGACTAATTTCAATGAATACCTATAGAATAACACCAATCGACTTGAAATAATTAAATACGAAAATCTAGGAAAACATTAAAAGGGATTCATTTATTATAGAGTGTCACCTTTGATTGTACCTATTATTTTGTTTAAAAATATATACAGATAAATGAGAATATTAATTGATTATTTAGATCAAAACAAGATTATAATAAAGAAAAAGTATTCTCTTACCTATATTAATGACTTGATTGATCAAATGTGTAGAGATAAATACATTTATACGATTGATCTAAATGCTTAATATCATAAATATAGGTTCAACATGGATTATATACCCAAGATAACACTCCATAAAAGGCATTCTAACTATGAATATATTGTGATTCCGTTCGTTCTTACAAATTCCACTATTTTTTTTGGATTTGAGGAGTATATTCTTTAGATGTTAAATTGATCATATTGTGGTAGTATTTATAGATGAAATTATTATCATCTTAAAGATAAATTATGACTATAAAGATCACTTGATAAATGTACTAAAGACCCAAATGAAGGAAAAGCTATATGAAAAATTTAAAAAGTGTTAATTTTGGAAACAAAATGTTCAATGTTATGTATTATATAATCTTATGAGATGGTATATGAGTAGATCCCTAAAAGACCCAAGAAAATTTAATGTTGGACTAGAATAAAAATATTGAAATAGATCCATTGTTTTCTTGGTTTAGCTGGATATTATTGGTGGTTTGTGGAGAATTTATCACAACTAGATATTCTTATGACCATGTTAAAAGACACGGGAGTCAATTTCCATGGTTTATATTATTGATAAATTGTTTCTTTAAACAATACTCTTTCTTTTTATGATGATTTTCATGTTCAAAAATACACTAATTTTTTATTCTAATGATTTTACATTGAGTATATTTCAGGAAATTTATATTATTTATTTCACTATTTTGAATTAATATTTAGGCGTTTTAATCCATGTGAAATGTTTGACAACATCTTTGGAAATAACTTTAGGGTTTTTTGAAAACACTGTTTATACTCTGCATGTTCGGATATTACTTTAGCATGTTCTGAAAACACTGTTCATACTCTACATATTTGGAAATCACTTTAGCGTCTTCTAGAAACATTGTTCATACCCTACATTGAGGAGCGTAGTGTAAGGATGGGAACTATCACTTATGTTATCAGAAAAGTATGGTTAAGAAACCATACGTTATCAGAAAATAATGGAATAATAACCCTATATTTGGAATGAACCTTACGTTTTGAATATCATAAAATAAATGATAAAGAAACCTATGTTTGGAAGGAACCTTCCGTTTGGAATATCAGAAATGTATGGAAGAAAAATCCTACGTTAGTATGGAATGTCATGTTTGTTTATAAAATTTATGGTTCATCGACCTTACTTTTATAAACAAACTTACATTGGATCATTTACCATTCGTATTAAAGTTGATATATGTATGGATTATA
This sequence comes from Viscum album, assembly GCA_963277665.1. Lineage (NCBI taxonomy): Eukaryota > Viridiplantae > Streptophyta > Magnoliopsida > Santalales > Viscaceae > Viscum > Viscum album. Next base: position 1,289,905,414 of record OY728132.1, on the reverse strand, counting down.
TACCATACATTAAAAAGTTGAAGTGAAATTAATGGATGATCAACCTTACAATTGTGATCAACCTTAAGTTTTTAATCAACCTTACATTTGAGATAAGCCTTAAGTTTTGAACCTTAAGTTCAGAGAATGTATGATATGTAGTTGAACCTACATTTGGCTTCTAAGATTCAAACACGGTTTTATCGATGTGTGGTATTTATGAGGATTATCAGGCCGATTTCAAGCCATATTATAATTCTGAATCAAAAGAACATCTTTGAATGATTCAAAGATGATTATTTATGATTCAAAGGATCTATTTATGAGGAGATTCTGATGGATAATTTTAAGTGGAGTTATGACTACTCTTATATTCAAATATTTGAATATCGCGATTCTATAGACGATTTTTGTGGGTCTAAATTTGAAATGAAAAAATATTGTCTTTGTAATATTTATCTACGTTATTTTAAGTTATAGTGGATATGATATAGATCATTGTGAAAGAGATGATAAGAACATATTCTTGAGTTTTTCACTACTACAGTTTACATAGACATTCATGATTTATAGATTTGCTGCTACCATGATCTATCATACACTGTTTTCTGAAGAATATGAAGAAACACTATTGATGATTCACTGATTCTACATCGAATATCTTTTTTTAATTGACTATTGTTAATGTTGCGAATTATATTTCATGATCTACTACAACAGGATCGACTCAGAGATCTTCTATCTGATGATCATTCTTTCTGATGAAAATGATCCATCGACTATCAATTGCATGCTATTCAATTGTGAAGAAAAACTAGATTGTATTTTAAAGAACAAATACTCTTTTACTTTGATTGACCAGATTATCTTACTAAGCTATATGTTCGGTTCTATGTATGAACCAGAAGGCTCTGTTTTGTCTTAATTTTGTAAAGGTGTCAACTTCCTGCGCTCATTTGTAAAAAGTTCTGTTGAAAATAGGACCAGATAGTGGAAATCACTAAGCTCGTGGAGTAGAGCGTCGGTGGAGTGAACTAGGGGCCGTCTATTCCCCGAACCACTATACATCGTGCATCCATTGATATTTATTTTCTTCTGATTAATCATTTTGATAAAGTTAACAGGATAGATCATGATCTCATGAATAAATTACAATACACACAATCCACACCCATCTTGTGTATATTTGGTCTAACTCGATCCAACAATTGGTATCAAATTTTGTTCTCTTGAGAAATAAATAATGAGATGAATTTTTTTGTATTATACAAATAATAATGGCTGATACATGAGAGGGTATATAAATGTTTTGAATTACCTACTTCAATGGGGATAATTATGGATTTTGGAAATAAAAGATGATAATTTATTTAAAGAACCTTAGATACAGAATTTACTCGAAAATTCTATCTCCCTATTTGATTCCATAGAAACTTGAAACAAGGAGTGATAATAGAGAAGTAGATTACTGTATGAACTCAAAATCTATGACTTCCATAATCTATGGTCTTGGACCCAATGAATTTAACAGAGTATCACAGTTTTTGATGGCTTATCAAATGTGGCATACGATTGTAGTTTCATAGGAAAGAACAAAAAATGTTAGAATAATGAGTTATGACACTACTAAATTAAAATTCAACACATTCAGAATATTTGAAGGAGAAATCATCACCCAGATGTACATAAGGAATATTGAAATTGTTAATAAAATCACTACCTTGGGAGATCCTATCAAATAAGAAGATCAGGTGCTGAAATTTCTAAGATTACAACCCCCAATATGGAATGGAATTTCTGCTGCCATTAAGAAATCATCACCAATCAAAAATAAAACAATGAGAGAGTTAATTGGAACTCTTTTGATGTATGAAGATGAGATAAAATATTAATCAAATGAGCATAAATTATTGTTTAAGAGAGAGAATTCTTCCATGAAAGTAACATCGTAAAGGGGAATAGAAAAATGGGGATTGAAATCAAAGTGAAATAAATTTTTTTTGATTCATCAAATTCAGATGTGGAACTGGCTCAGTAAGCCATAAAGTTAAGAAAATTATACAGAAAGAAGAAGGGATTTGTAAAATCCTTCAAAATGGATGAAAAATAACTAAAGGAAGTCAGATGATATAATTACAAAAATTTGGGTCACATTAGACCTTGGTGTCCTCAATTAAAAGGTTAAAAGAAGAAGAACATTTTCAAAAACTGTGATTATGAGTAGAAAGAAAAAAGACCAATGAAAGCCACTTGGTGTGTTACTAAAGACTCCAGCAGATCATAAAAGTCTTACTCAGAAAAAGTAAAATCAAATCTGATGTAAGCATGTGATTTTTGAAAGAAGCTGATGAGGTACAATCCTATTACTCATCTAATTCAGATTCTAGTTCTAGTTGTTCAAATAATAAACTTGCATCCTATTATAATATGTTGGAAGAGAAAATATGATTCCTTATTTAAGAAACATAAATAATTTAGGAATATTTATAGTACTATTTTAGGATAAAAATTCACTCTGATAAAACAACCTAAAGTGTTAATTGAAAATTATAACTCATCAAACACAAACTATACAGATAATGAAACTAAAATATAAACACTACAAACAGAAGTAGAAACATAAAAAATTACATCTCTTATTTTTAAAAAACGAGGAAATAATCAAAGTGAAATACTTTAAAGAATGTGATTAAAAAGGAATGATATTGAATTGGTAGTAAAGGTGAGAAACCTAAACTGTATAAGAAAAACATTGTCATCTGTATAAAAGGTAAAATTTGTAACTACTACGGGACAAAATTTCACATATCTAAAAAATGTTATTTATAGAAACAATAAATAAGTGGGATTAAGATATCCTTTAATGAAAGCAGTTTATTTGATTATATTGATTATATAAAAACATTAAATGTCTGGATTCCACGACATTACTTGATAACACTACTGAACCCAATAGAATATGGGTACTAACACAAATCCTTGTCTAAATTCCATTGCAGGAAGTATGTCATTGAATCCAAACTGAAATACGGTAATTTAATAGTGGATGCTTTAGAAATATGAGTGTAAAATCATAAAATTTTAGAACACTAACTCAAAAGGTTGGCGGTCTAGTAACATTTGGTGACAATTCCAATGATAAGATTATTGGAATTGGAACAGTTGGTGATCTTGAAGCTGTCTCAACTAATAATGTACATTATGTAAAAATATTGAAACACAACCTGAGAAGTATCTCTCATATCTGTGATGGTGGTTATTTTTTTTATTTCTCAAATAACTGTTGACTTATTTTTAATGATAAATTTCTTAAATTTAGAGAACCCATAACTGATAATGTTTACACCCTGAACATATATTCCTTGTGTAAACAAATGGTAAAACGATTAACTGCTAAGATAACTAAATCTTGGATCTGGAATAGAAGACTTGGACATTGCAATATATATTCATTACAAAAGTTTTCTAAGAAACAATTAGTTTTTGATTTTCCTAGTCTCAAATTTGAAGGTGATAGATTCTGTGATGCAGGTCAACATGGCAAGCTGCACAAATAATCCTTCAAGTCTGTTAACAAAATTTCTACATCTAAACCTCTAGAACATATCCATATGGATTTTTTGGACCTTCAAGAATAGTTAGATTTTACGGTAAATTATATGTATTTGTTTTAGTTGATGACTATTCTAGATTTACATGGATTTAATTTCTAAAATATAAAAATTAAGATTTTACTATATTTGAATGTTTTTGAAAAGATGTTCAAAATAAAAAATATTCTAAAATAATTTCATTAAGAAGTGATCATGGAAGAGAATTTGAGAATCTGGAATTTAATTCCTTCTGCTCAAATATGGGTATTAAACACAACTAATTTGCACCAAGAACATATCAAAAAAATGGAATTGTTGTAAGAATAAATAGGATAATTCAAGAAATGGCTAAGACCATGCTAAATGAATAAAGACTTCCTACCTATTTCTAGTCAGAAGCTATAAGCATATCCTGTTATATTATGAATAGTGTTTCAACCATACATTTTTTAGAACAGACACCCTATGAACAATAGAATAACAAAAATCCAAAAGTAAATTACTTTAATTTTTTTGGAAGAAAGGTTTACACATTAAACACCAAGTAAAATCTAGGTATGTTTGATCCAAAATTTGATGAATCTTAGAATTTTTTTCTATTTCAAAAGCTTATACAGTTTTTAATAAAATGTCGAGGATGGTTGAAGAATCAGTTCACGTGAAATTTGATGAATGTTATCCCTTTTAGAAAAGTAAAGACTAAATTTTTGAATCCGACTCTAATGATAACATGAGAATTTAGAACTTTAAAGATGATTTTGAAATTGATTTAAATTAAATTTAGTCCAGTTCAGAAAAACATGACATTAAAGAACTGAACAGCGTACTAACTAGACAATTTAGAACCCTACTAAATCACCCTTTAGAAACTGTTATAGGATACATACACACTGGAATAAAAACATGAATAAATGTAAGAGATATTTTTTAATTCGCTACCTTTATATCCCAATTATAACCTAAGATAATAGAAGAAGGCTTAGTTGATGAATGTTGGAAGATAGAAATGCAAGAAGAACTAAACCAATTCAAGAGAAATGTAGTTTGGTATTTAGTTGAAAGACCTCAGAACTATCTAGTTATTGGAACAAAATGGGAATTTAGAAATAAAAAAGATGATCAAGGAATAATAACTAGAAATAAAAAAAGACTAGTAGCTAAAGGTTATAATTTGAAAGATGGTATAGATTACGATGAGACCTTTCCACCTGTATCTAGACTAGAAACCATTAGGATCCTTTTAGCCTATGCTTCCCAAATGAATATTAAATTATTTTAGATGAATGTTAAGTCAACCTTTTTATATGGTTACTTACTGGAGGAAGTTTATGTTGAGAAACCTTCTCATATTGAAAATTCACATAAACCAGATACTGTTAATAATTGTACTAAAAATCTTTGTTGCCTTAAAAAATAACCTAGAGCTTCATATGAAAGATTAAGTTCTTTTCTTTTAAAAACTGATTTTATTATTGGGATGGATGATCCAACATTGTTCAAGAAAAAATTAAAATCTAATATTTTATTGGTTCAAATTTATGTTGATGATGTAATTTTTGGTTCAAAAATAAAATTTCATGGGTTTTCTAATTTAATGAAAAAAAGAAATTGAAATGAATATTATGGGAGAATTAAATTACTTTTTAGGACATCAAATTTATCAAAATGATTTTAGAAATGTTTTAAATCAAAGTAGATACATTACTGATTACAAATTAAATTTGGACATGAAAACATCAAGACATATTCAACTCTTATGGGTACTAATATTAAACTTGATTTGGATGAAACTAGAAAATCAGTTGACAACAAATTATATAGAGGTATTATTGGTAGTTTATTATACCCTACTACTAGAAAACCAGATATAATTTATTCAATTGGTATTTGTGCTAGATTTAAATCTAATCCTAGATAATATCACTTATGTGCTGTCATAAGAATCATTAGATTTTTAAAAGGAACTTTTTTTCAATATCTTCTCTATCAAAAAACTACTGATTTTAATTTGATTTATTATTCAGATAGAATATTTTGAAGTTGTAGATTAGATAGAAAAAGAACCTCAGGGACATGTAAATTTTTAAGAAAATCCTTAGTGTCATGGTCTATTAAGAAATTACACTCCTTTTCTCTGTCAACATCCAACGTAGAATATGTATCTGCTGGCAGTTTCTATGCACAATTTTTGTGGATGAAAAACACTCTTATGGATTTTGGACTAAATTTTAATAATAAACATATTTTATATGATAATACTTGTGCTATAAATATTTCAAAAAATCATATTAATCAATATATAACTAATCATATTGATATCATATATCAATTTCTAAGAGGTTATGTTCTTAAAAAGGTTATATATCTAGTATTTATATGCACATAAATTCCATTAGTTGATATTTTTACTAAACCACTTCCCAAAACAAGGTTTGATTTAATTAAGGGAGAGATAGGTTTATTTATTTTATTTTATTTTTATTTTAAATTATTATTTTATTATTCTTATTTTATTTGTTTTTATTATTACTTGACTTTATTAATTTAAAATTTTCCTCAATTCTGCTTTAAACTTTTGCCGCGTAAGTTTTTACTATTAAATAATGTAATAATTACTATGTTCATAATGAAATGAGAATCAAGGATGTCAGAATCTGTTTCCAATTCCCAAACTGTTCATTTTTTCAAAACCCATTGAAACCTTGAGAACTTTTACCACTCTTCTCAACCTTCACCTGAACCTTCAAAACCCTATATTTTCAAACCTTCATAAAAATGGGACAAAAATGGACAAAACCAAAAGTACTAATGTGTGAGAAACTATCAATGCCAAGTGACAACACATGGCATGACGAATGATTTTTCAAGGAAAACCGATCGATCTAGAATAGTTATACTAAACGGATCTGATGTTTTGGCAAGCCCTAGAATTTCTGAAACATGATAAAACCTTCAATGGATACTATACAGAGTTTCTATAAGAGGTATAACTTTGTCAGTTTTTTAAATCAGTTAATTTCATTATAAGAGAAGATGAATATTCAATAATAGATAAGATCAAGGACATAGATTTTTCAATTTCAACTTTGGAGAAAAGCAAAATTCTTAACTTTCCTCATGAGGAAGTATTCTATTTTGATTTAAAGAATAATGGGGATAATGTCCATATGTCTGAGAAAATTATGTCTTTTCTATTTGGCTCTACAAACATAAGGAATATGTTAGTGAAATATCAAGAGCCAAACCAAAAGCTTATAGTTAAATTTTTGTAAACAGGCATTGAACCTAGAATGTCTGAGATGGAGAAAATATTGTACCCAGATCTGTACATAATGTTTTTAATGAGGTATATTAAATAGAATTTTCTAAGATATATGGTGAGATAACTCCATTACTTCTTCCAAATAGAAGTGTGGATTAACTTCTATCCCTTTTGATGGTTCATTTTAAATATTTTATTTAAGAAAGATATGATAAGGATAGGGGATGCCTGAGTGATATGCCACCATAAAACCATCATTAATGTTATAACACAATGAAAGATTGGTTTCTTTTGGACAAAAATAAAAGGAAAGGCTTTGCATCTTGGAGTAGAAAAAGACCAAGATAGTTCCCATGAGCTACCTAATAAATCAAATGAAGGATTAGATGTTTCTAGAACTAGTGGAGTATCAACGAGGACATGATTTAAGAAAGTTGATACACGTAATAATGATGAAATTAATGAAGGAATTTAGAGGTGAAGGCAAAGAGTAGATCAAGCTGATAAGGAACCGTTTCAAGAAAATGTTGGAACAACTGAACCTTTTCTAAACAAAAAATTTCTAAGAGAACTTGTATTACAGAAAGTTGATCAACCAAATATTTCTCAGATTGAGATGCTGCCTCAAGTAGAAAAAGAAATTGTTCATCCAACTGTTGAAAACCCTTGAGAAGTTTAAGTGACTTGATCTAAAAATGTACAGCCTACTAAGATTGTTCCATAAGAATTATCCCCAAAGAAAACTATTTTAGAGGATCCAACCATTCAAGAACTCAATTAAGAGGATTCCCAAGATGAGAAAAAACATTTGAATATGAATCAAGCATAGAAATTTTATGAAATTCAAACTGAGATTATTGGTAAATAATTGTTTTTGGATGAGTCATGAAAGGAATCAAAAGAAAAAATCATTGGAGAAGCCAGTACAGAGATATGATGAAGAGAAGTCAGATGCAGAATCCCTACCTCCGGCACTAATAAATCCAATGGAATCTCAGACTCAGAATCAAGCACAAGATTCCACTGATTCTGGTAATAACTATGTGAAGAAGCTAATCGGAAAATATAATAATGTTCAAGCCGAAAATGCTTTTTTAAGAAGAGAATTAGAAAAGGAACATATAAAATTTCAAAGAATACAAGCCAAATCAGCTTCTATATAAGAAGTTGAAAATTTTAAGAAGGAAATGCTGGCTGAAGCAGAAAATCTGAAATCTGAAATGGAAATGAATTCAGATTTACTTGAGTTTAAATCTTTCATGGAGAAAAAATTCACAAATGTCAGACACAATGAATCCAGTACATCAGGTATTTCACCTGATCTGATCAGAATATTTCATCCCATTATAGTAGCTTTAAGAAAAATAAATTACATACAATAGGACCTTCAGTACAATAGTGCTTCTTTATCTATGTTGTTGGACAATCAGAAATTTCATATTGACGTGTTAAATTTGAATGAACATGGAATTATAGTTTTGGTGAATCATTTCACTGATAAGTTAACTCTTTTTATTGAAAACGAAGGGAGGTTACATGAGTTTTTCAGAGTCAATTTAATTTAAGATATTCATCTAAATCTGGAAAGAAGAGATCTAATAGTCTATATAGGCAATGAACTAATGAAATGGTTGAGAGAAGAGATCTTAGATATCAAGGAAATCATTCAGAGGTGCTGAAACCCATTCCTCAAACATTTTTATCCCAACCTTGATTCTTATTGTCATTAATGTAAATGTATTTTTTTTTTCAAAAACATATATTTGAATCACATATTTATGTGTAATTACATTGTTTTACTATACTATTTATGTTAGCAGGCTAGTAAACCAAATTCAACTAATGATAAGATGATTATCATAGCATTTACTTAAGTTCAGTGCTACTTTAAAATGTGTAATATTCCTTCTTCTATCATTATTTTTAATTTCAAAAAAGGGATAAAAATTAGATAACACAACATATTTTTTTATGTTAAATGTGTATAAACACAATAGTTTTTTTGGGATTTTCTTTGATAAACACAAAATAATTTATTTATAAAGGAGAATATATTATTTTACTTTACAGAGTGAGAAAATGTAAAAATTAGGAAATAATTTTGTTAAACTAAAATATTGTTTTAATCTATACAAAATTCTATGTTATATAAAATTAATTTTGTAAGATAATTTTATTGCTTATTTCATGGGTTTTGTGATAACCAAAAAGAGGGATATTGTTGAGAAAGTGTTGTTTTCAACAATAATCTGCCCTTTTATGATGATTTTGCGTTCACTAATACACTTACTTGTTATTCTAATGATTTTACGTTGAGTATATTATATGAAATTAATATTATTTACTTACCCATTTTGAAATAATATTTAATCATTTTAATCTCCGTGAAATATTTGACAACATGTTCAGAAATCACATTAGAGTGTTCTGAAAACACTATTCATACTGTATGTGTTTGGAAATCACACAAGCATGTTCTTGGAACACTGGGAATACTCTACAGGTTATGAAATCACTTTAGCGTGTTTTAGAAATATTGTCCATACCCTACGTTGAGGAGCGTAGTGTAAGGATGAGAACAATCACTTACGTTATTAGAAAAGTATGTTTAAGAAACCATCTGTTATCCAAAAAGCATGGAAGAATAACCCTACTTTGGAAGGAACCTTACATTTGGAATATCAGAAAGTATGGAAGAAAAACCCTACGTTTGGAATGAACCTTATGTTTTGAATATCACAAAAGTATGGAGGAATAATCCTGCGTTAGTATCTAATGTCATGTTTGTTTCTCAAAAGTATATATCATCAACCTTACTTTTTTAAACAAACTTAGGTTGGATCGTTTTCCATTTGTTTAGAAGGTGATAAAAGTGTGGATTATATATTGTACATTTGAATTTTGAAGAGAAATGTATAGATGATCAACCTTATGTTTGCGATCAACCATACATTTTTAATAAACCTTATGTTTGAGATAAGTCATTCATTATGAACCATGCATTCATAGAATATATGATATGCAGTTCAACCCTATGATTGGCGTCGGAGATTCAAACACGTCTTTATCGAGTTGCGGTTTTTATGCAGATTATCAGGATGATTTCAAGCTAGATTGAAAAACTGAATCTAATGTGCGTCTTTGACTGATTCAAAGATGTATATTTATGATTCAAAGGATCGATTTAACAAGAGCTTTTCCTGGAAAATTTTAAGGGGAGTTACGACTGCTCTGTTATTCAAATATTTGAATATCACGATTCTAGAGATGATTTCTGTTGATCTGAATTTGAAATGAAAACAATTGTATTTATTATATAAATCTGTGTTATTTTCAATTACGGTGGATATGGTATAGATCATTGTGAATGAGATGAGAAGAACTGATTCCTGAGTTTTTCACTACTACAATCTACCGAGACAATTGAGATTTACAGATCTGCTGCTACTATGATCTATCAAACTCTATTTTCTGAAGAAGAATAAATTCTATTGAAGATTCAATGATTTTACATTGAATATCTTCTGTGAATCGATTATTATTAATGTTGAAAATTATATTTCATGATCTACTGAAACGAGGCCGACTAAGAACTCTTTTATCTGAAGATCATTCTTTCTAAAGACGATAATCCACCGACTGTCAATTGTGTGATGCTTCAAATGTGAAGAACAACTGGAATGTATTTTAAAGAACAAATAATATTTTACATTAAGTGATTGGATTATCATATTAAGTTGTGTGTTCGGTTCTGTGTATGAATATAGGGCCCCGACCTTAAACATTACTTAAACATGAATTAAACGAATAATTCACATAGAGGATATTTTCAGGATTAGAGTTTTAGATAATTAGGGCATAACTATTACATCTCAAAAGATTACATAGTAGACACTTCTACTAAGTTTCCATAAAATAAAAAAACACTTAAAAAGAAACATGTCTAGTTCCATGCTTTAGATATAATGTCTTTCCTTGATCCCATCCTTGACCCTATTGATCTTTAGGTCCTATAGAAAACATTTCAAAAACTTGGGATGAGCATAAAAAGCCTAGTAAAGGATACACAAATAAGGAAAACTGTTAGTTTTTCAAAACAACAAGTAAACCATGAATACTTTACCAAAGTAATACTTTTCACCTTTATGAAGTAGTAAAAACCCTTCACTGAATAAAATACCATTACTTACCCTTTTGTAACCAAAATATTACCATAAAACCCATATAAAGAATACATAACATATAAAGGTAACTTGGGAAATAAACATACTTAAATGGAATAACCATACGGTCTACTTCCACACATACTTAATGGAATAGCCATACGACCGACTTCCAGACCCAATGCATTGGAGGTTATAACATAACCACCAATCCTGGTATTCACGACACCACCCTTCATATGGTTTATCACGTAACCACCCATAAAATGTCCAAGTTCCATCATTAAACATAAAATATTGAAAATATAAACATTTCAATAACAACATTTCATTTTCAATCACAATATGTAATTCCAAGATATTGAATTAATCAATCCATTTTCAAAAAGCATTTAAAAGAGATTTTTGAATCAAAGTGTCTTATACCACTTTGAAGATTTTAATGGAATTATAATTTTAAAACATTAATATCCATATAAATAAATACTGAAAACAATTTTGAAAACATGGACATTAATGATAATGATTTAGAATAATGAATCTTTAAAACATTTAAAATGGTATTTTTGTTAAAGAGTTTTTAACAAAATGGGAGACTCCTGAATACAAATAATTTCAGAATATCATTTAATCTGAATGTTATAATATCATGAGAATTATGGGATTCATGATATAATATGTCAAAGGACAGTATATACACCATATAAGAGTGAATTGGTGCATAACAACAATGAAGTCTCAATGGAAATGTAAATTGAGATGAAATCCATTATAAAGATGGTATCCTTAAATTAAGGATAAATATATCACATAATTATGTGTGAGAAATATAAATACACAAAATATAAGTAGATATTATGTTTGAAAAAATCAGAGGTCATTCACACATATTCATAGGATGAAATTTTCAAGAATTACAAGTTGAACCCAATGAAATTGAAATTGAGTTAAGACGTTCCCTTGTAAAAATTCGACAGCCTAACGACGTCACATTAAAATTCATAAAATGAGTTGATGAGAAAAAAAGGGTATCTCATCACTTGGAAATAGATTTTACATCAATATGTATATAGAAGAACATATCTCGACATAATAAGATGTAAGTTAAAAGACATAACAAAAATAAGTCTTTTAAAAAGAGGAGGGTGAAAAGTCTCCTTACCGAGTTGGATAACTTTCAAAACGTACACCCCATGGAAGAAGGGTCATACAATGAAGATGTAAATACCCATTAATGAAATTATACTACACAAAGTGTATAATAATGGGTAGTACATACACCACTCAATGGAAATAGTGGAAAACGTAGCATAAATGTCACGGGAATAAAAGTGAGATGAAAAATCCCATACGAAAAGTCGCCCGCCTAACGGAACCACTTAAAACATCAAAAATGGATTTGTGAGATCAAATAGGGTATCTCATCATATTAACATAATATTTACAGTAATAGTAATATAAAATAACATCCCAATCATAAGAATGATGAGCTTAAAATAAATTACATAAAAGAGTGTATTTAAAAAGAAGGAGAGGGGTAGGATCCCTTAACTCGGGTCCGACTTGACTCGATAGTTCCTTAACGTCCTGAATAATAAAATTGATTTAATTTATACTTTCTCAATAACCTTTCTCAAGTTCATTATTCCTTTTATATCACTTATTGTCATGTTATAAACATTATTTAATCATTTGAGTTAATAATGTTCGTTTTGTCGATATTTGGTTCTTAAGTCGAAAGTGGACTTCTTACAATTACATGTTGTTCGTGTGGTCAAAAGTTCATTATATCCAAAATGATATTCATGATTTTTATATCATATATATCATATATATCTATAATAGACATGTATTTATAATATTTAATAATCATTTAGAGTTAATAAATGAAATGCACCGTTCATGGAGACGGTAGGCCGTACGTACGCATGAACACTACTTTCATTTCTTTGTCATATTAATGGAATTAAAAATATTTGAGAGATATATATATATTATATTTACAGTATAATATATATGTTATATTTATCACAAATGTTCATTAATTTCATTCTTTATACATTCAATATATTGCATGAACGATTCAGATCACTTAAGGGGGCGGTAGTCCACACTTCCCCGTATGAAATTATCGCATTTGCACAACCTGAAAAGCATAATGGAATTATTTAAATATAAAATTAAGAAGCATATATAAAACATAAATACCATATAAATCATATATAAAATATAGTTACATCATAATGGCCACCATGAAAGGTGTTACGAGGAGATTGAACATTCATCGTTTCGTGAGGCAGAAATACGCCATCCACAGAAACAGTATGTTCTTTAAACATTAGACGAAGGTGTGTGTATGTATAGCTTGAATCCTTCACACAAAAACATCCTAGTATATTGAATATACTGGGTTTTTTACAAAATAAAGGAATAAAAGGTGTTTACAGGTTTGGAGAAGAATAATAAAACAAAAGAACAAAAGGGAAGACATTACCTTTAAATCGGGTGACTTTTTTATTTGAGCTCAAAGGCTTCCTTGGAAAGGATTATGCCAAAATGTGAGGCTTCAATGAGGAATATAGGGATGTGGAGAGATGAAATGGTCAGAGTTTGGCCGACCCAAAGGCTTGAGAGGTGTGGGTAAGGTGGTAGAGGTGGGGGCCTTTTATAATAGGAGAGGAGAGGCACTCTTGGAAAGTGATTAATATTACTTTATTATATAATTATTTTCAGATTTTAAAGGTCCAAAAAGGATATATTTCGAGGATAAGGTGATAGGATTTCGAAATCCACCCATCCAATAGGATTGTGACAATTTTAGATCTTAGATTTTACATTATCTTTTCGTTTTATTTAAATCTTTAAATAATGAGGTAATCGCTGCATCATCATGGTGTCATAAATAATTTAATTTATTTAGTGTCTAAAAATTATAAAAAAACTATAATAATGTAGGAAATATCTTTAGATTTATAATTAATATTTATATTCAAAACAATGACTTGTATTACCCCATGTGAAAATTGTTTTAGTAAAACAACACATGTTTGTGACATTTTAACTTTAAATTTAAATAAAAGGTATTAATGTCATTTTCCTACCAAAGTGGCTTCATGGGGTCCTCAAGTTGACCCATGGATTGTCTTGGTCGGAAATGACATATCCAATAGGGGTAGGACATGTTTCTAGGTTATTTCAAATTATTAAAAGATTATTTTTACCATAAATTACACTAATTACCTCTAATCGTGATTAATAAACATAACAGTTACTATTCACCAAAATATTATTTTAATCCCATTGAACCACATTTTAATACATAATGACAAACATGTATGTCGGATTTTTGAAATTCAAATCACATAAGTGGAAATGTTTCATTTAAATGAAAAATCAGTTTCTTTAACTACCACTTAGTGGTTTCACTATTCATCAAAAATTGACGTTTTTCGGAAAATTACCAAAAATTTACCCTAGGAAATATTTGATATTCCGAATTCAAAAATTATTTCTATTTTAAAAAATTCAAAACATATAAGTTACATTAATTAAGTTAATAATTGATTTCCACTTTCAGAGCAAATAGCGTATTTTTATGAAACAACAAGTATCAAAAGATTGACACTAGTTTAAGTCCAATTTCAAGATGAAATTAATTCCTACGACCACTATTGGATGAAATGGTAAAAATATATTCTAATTTCACATTGAAACCAATTAAAAATATAATGTAATCATATACATAAATTAGATTAAAAAGAGGTTTTGAATTAAAATACAACATTTTTCACTATTCATTAAAAAGTGAACATTATCGGAAATATAACAAAAATTTACACAAAGTAAATTTTGATGTCCTGATTTTAAAGAAGAATTTTATTTTGTCAAATATAACACATAAAATTGTCAAAAAGTGGATTTAATGGATGTTCGTCATCAAAAGACAGTTAAACGACCTTTTAAAGAATATTAGAATGTTTACGCTTAAAATTGGATTCATTCGCATTTTTAATCCTATAAAATTTATTGTAAAAAGTAGAAAATATTTGACAAACATATATAATCATTTTTTAGTTAGTTCTGTTCATTCCCGCCATTACAACGACGAGGCGTTAACTACAACATTATTTTATTATTAGAGTGCAACGTAAGATTCCCAAAAAACTTGTTGTTGCGTATTGGGTACGCCATCGAGAATAGTGTCCCCTTTAAAGTTATATTAATATTTTATTCACAAATATGGATAAATATTAAAGTGTAATATTCTTTATTTACCTGTGGTGTTACATCCTTCCCCCCTTTTGGGAATTGCGTCCCCACAATTTTAAAATTGGGCTTGGAAGATTCATTGGAAATCCCACATCGGAACAAGAGTCAGTAAAACTATCACGTTAAAATAAAGAAAGTGAAGTACAAAGGTAACCCTAGTTAACCCATACTAGGATTCCAAGTATAAAAATATGGATATGGTAGAGAAATCAAAGGGTTATGTCCTGATGGAGAGTGATAGTAAACATATTTAGGAGAAAGTTAACCACAAGAAAATCACAAACTTGTAGTGGGTTAAACGGTATTCGATTCCCCAGTAAGAAAAGTTAACAGACAACATTTTTGTTTTAATTTACTCTTCATTGAGGAATTTATTTTTGAGCTTAACTAAATCATAATAAAACATACTTACTTGTCACGAAGACTTTCAACTTTTACTATATTTCTTAATCAAACTCATATTTTCTCCAAAAGACGAGTTTTTAGGAAGACTTGTTCGCATTAAGAGTACTATAATAAAATTCTTGAAAATCACCTAATCCAAAAAAGAGAACTATATATTTCCCATGTATTTAGACAAAATCCAAAACCAAAATTGTTAGTATGAGATCAGATAATCCACAAAAGTACAATCCTTTATAAAAAGAAAATCTATTCTTAATCACCAAAATTTGTCCCCAAAAAACCCATAGTTCAACGAAGACCATTTCATAAAAAATTGTTCCATATTATTAATCAAAGTAAACCATACTAATATTGAAACCCAAATATTTTAAGGATTTAATCACATAGTCTTCCATGGTACAAATTAACTTTTATCTCTAAATAACATCAGTTGCTCTTAAATTCTCATATTGAAAAGTAATTAACCTAATCACATGTCCTCGATGATAGGTTAATCATTTCCATAGATAACCCAAAATAAACTTACTCTTGATTTCTAAACTCATCTAACTAAAAAGAATTAGTCAAACTAACCAGGGACTTCATGTAGTCCAGTGGTAGGCGATAAATACCAGTCACACTTTGGTTGTGGGTTTGATTCCTGTAGCTTTGTCCGACGCGACTGGTTGTCACACGGTCTGTGTGTTGTCCTTTTTCCAAAAATATGTAATTCTTAAAACATTCCCCAAAACGAGATAAAATCTTCAAAAATAATCATAACATAATTTAACCCCAATTTTTTTCTCATGCCTTTCACTTTCCATAATAACATATAGTAACCCATAATTACCTCAAAAGTAAGGATCATATAAACCCAAATGGTTCATTATAACTACTTCCAAAAAAGAATAGATAACTATTCCTTGAATAAATTTTTCATATATCAAACATCAGGGTTACACATACTATAATAAAGTCTTCTAATGTAACCCTATCATCAAAAGAGACAAAGTACTCTTAAGAATTTCACCATAACTCTTGAATCCCTTATATGTTGACTTCTTACTCGTTCAATATTCTTCAAGATCCATTAACCATTCCTTTCCAACTTATTCTGAAAAAAATCATTCCTACAAACATAATCATGAATCATATCCCAATATTCCAAAATAGGAAAACAAAAGCTAAGAAATATTCCATACCTTTGATTGGTCATTGTTAGTTTCTTCATCCTCAATCAGAATGGCATTAGGTATTGGTAAATGAATATTTGTATGATCTTGGTGATCCCATTCCTGAAACTTCTTCATAGGACATATGTTTTCATAATGACCATGCACACCATATTTAAAACATTCAATTGATCCATCAAAAGGAACTTCTTTACCTTTCCTCAAGTCAACTGGATGCTTCCCTTTTCCATTGAAGGTTCTTGCTTTATGACCTTCATTACCACATCTATATCATATTTCTGTCCCTTTGAAACATTTTACTAGGTGTTTCATTCCACATCTTTGAAAAATAGGTTTTTGAACACACTTACCTTTATGATTATTACTTGTAGTTCCGTATGGATTTGTTTCTTGCTTATATGATGCCTTATAAAAATAACCAAAATTTAGGTGGTCAATCACGACTCCAGATAGTTGGTTAAGGATAAAAACAAGAGTTCTAATTGCAGCTCCCATATCATTCAGTTTCTCGCTCAGAAAACTGTCACAGTTTCCTTCACATCCACTGTTACTTTGGTGCCTACTAGATCCAACCATTTACTAAAACCAAAAAGGTCAGAGTGATTATATCAACAAAACCATCATGTACTAATGAGGAAGATAAACACTAAGATATACTTAATTATTCAATTTATCTAAAACTAGGACTCTTTCTGAAATCCTAACCATTATTTTAATGTCACTTATTCTTAGAGAATACCCTAACCTCTAAAGTTATCTAAACCAACCTCTAATACCAACTATAAGGCCCCGACCTTAAACATTACCTAATCAGGTATTAAACGAATAATTCAGATAGAGGATCTTTTTAGTTTTAGAGTATTAGTGATTTAGGACATAACTATTACATCTAAAAAGATTACATAGTAGACAATTCTACTAAGTTTCCATAAAATAAAAAAACACTTAAAAAGAAACATGTCTAGTTCCATGTTTTAGATCGAATGTCTTTCCTTGATCCCATCCTTGACCCTAATGATCTTTAAGTCCCTTGTAAAACATTTCAAAAACTTGGGATGAGCATAAAAATCCCAGTAAAAGATACACAAAGAAGGAAAACTGTTAGTTTTTTAAAACAACAAGTAAACCATGAATACATTACCAAAGTAATACTTTTCACCTTTATGAAGTAGTAAAAACCCTTCACTGAATAAAATACCATTACTTACCCTTTTGTAACCAAAAGATTACCATAAAACCCATATAAAGAAAGCATAACATATAATGGTAACTTGGGACATAAACATACTTAAATGGAATAACCATATGGTCAACTTCCACACATACTTAATGTAATAGCCATACGACCGACTTCCAAACCAAATGCATTGGAGGTTATAACGTAACCACTCGTCCTGGTATTCACGGCACCACCTGTCATATGGTTTATCATGTAACCACCCGTAAAATGTCCATGTACCATCATTACACATAAAATATTGAAAATATAAACATTTTAATTACAACATATCATTTGAAATCACAATAAGTAATTCCAATATATTGAATTAATCAATCAATTTTCAAAAACCATTTAAAAGTGATTTTTGAATCAAAGTGTCCCATACCACTTTGAAGCTTTTAATGGAATTATAATTTAAAAAATTTAATGTCCATATAAATAAATACTGAAAAACATTTTGAAAACATGGAAATTAATGATAAATATTTAGAATATTTAATCTTTAAAAAATTTAAAATGATATATTTGTTAAAGTGTTTTTAACAAAATGAGAGACTCTTGAATAAAAATAATTTTGGAATAAAAATTAATCCAAACTATATAATATCAGGAGAATAAAGGTATTCATGATATAATATCTCAATGGACAGTATATACACCATATAATAGTGAATTGGTGCATAACAACAATGAAGTCTCAATGGAAATGTAAATTAAGATGAAATCCATTATAAAGATGGTATCCTTAAATTATGGATTAATATATCACATAATTATGTGTGAGAAATATTAATACACCCAATATAAGTGGATATTAAGTGTGAAATAATCAGAGATCATTCACACAAAATTCATAGGAAGACATGTTCAATAATTACAAGTTGATCCCAATGAAATCGAAATTGGGTTATGATGTTCCCTTGTAAAAATTCGACAGCTTAACGACGTCACTTTAAAATTCAGAAAATGAGTTTATGGGAAAAAAATGATATCTCATCACTTGGAAATAGATTTTAAATCAATAAGGATATAGAAGAACATGTCCCCACATAATAAGATGTAAATTAAAAGACATAACAAAAATAAGTCTTCTAAAAAGAGGAGAGTGAAAGGTCCCCTTACCGAGTTGGGTAACTTTCAAAACGTACACCCCATGGAAGAAGGGTCATACAATGAAAATGTAAGTACTCATTAATGAAATTATACTACACAAAGTGTATAATAATGGGAAGTACATACACCACTCAAAGGAAATAGTGGCAAACGTAGCATAAATGTCACGGGAATAAAAGTGAGATGAAAAATCCCCTACGAAAACTCGGCCGCCTAACGGCGCCACTTAAAACATCAAAAATGAATTTTTGAGATCAAATAGGGTATCTCATCATATTAACATAATATTTACAGTAATAGTAATATAAAATAACATCCCAATCATAAGAATGATGAGATTAAACGAAATGAAATAAAAGAGTGTACTTAAAAGGAAAGAGAGGGGTAGGATCCCTTACCTCGGGTCCGACTTGACTCGATCGTTCTTTAACGTCCTGAATAATAAACTTGAGTTAATTTATACTTTCTTAAGAACCTTTTTCAAGTTCATTATTCCTTTTATATCACTTATTTCCATGTTATAAACATTTTGTAATTATTTAAGTTAATAATGTTTGTTTTGTCGAAATTTGGTTCTTATGTCGAAAGTGGACTTCTTACAATTACATGTTGTTCGTGTGGTGAAAGGTTCATTATATCCAGAATTATATTCATGATTTGGATATAATATATATTATATATATCCATAATATACATGTATTTATAATATTTCATAATCATTTTGAGGAAAGAAATGAAATTCACCGTTCATGGAGACGGTAGGCCGTACGTACACATGAATGCTACTTTCATTTCTTTGTCATATTAATGGAATTAAAAATAATTGAGAGATATATATACTATAATTAACGTATAATATATATGTTATATAGGTCATATATGTTCATTAATTTCATTCTTTATAAATTCCATGTATTGCATGAACGAGCCACATCACTTGATGGGGCGGTAGTCCACACTTCCTCGTATGAAATTAATGCATTTTCACAACATGAAAAGCATAAAGGAATGATTTAAATATAAAATTCAGAAGAATATAGAAAACATAAATACCATAAAAATCATATATAAAATATAGGGACATCATAATTTCCCCCACGAAAGGTGTTAAGAGGAGATTGAACAATCATCATTTCATGAGGCATAAATTCGCTATCCACAGAAAGAGTATGTTCTTTAACCATTAGAAGAAATTGTGTGTAAGTATAGCTCGAATAATTCCCAAACAAACATCATAGTATAATTAAGATACTGGTTTTGTTACAAACTAAAGGAATAAAAAGTGTTTAGGGGTTTAGAGAATCATAATAAAACAAAAGAACACAAGGGAAGACATTACCTTTAAATCGGGTAACTCTTTTTTATTTGAGCTCAAAGGCTTCCTTGGAAAGGATTCTTCCCAAAGTTGAGGCTTAAATGATGAAAAGAGGGATGTGGAGAGATGAAATGGGCAGGTTTTGGCCAAGACAAAGGCTTGAGAGGTGTGGTTAAGGTGGTAGAGGTGGGGGCCTTTTATAAGAGGAGAGGAGGGGCACTCTTGGAATGTTATAAAATATTACTTTATTATATAATGTTTTCAGATTTTAAAGGTCCCAAAAGGATATATTTAGAGTATAAAGTGATAAGGTTCTTAAATATACCCATCCAAAAGGTTTGTGAAAAGCGTATGTCTTAGAGTTTACATTATCTTTTCATTTTATTTAAATCGTTAAATAATGAGGTAATCGCTGCATCATCAGGGTGTCATAAATTATTTAATTTATGTAGTGTCTAAAAATTATAAAATAAATATCATGATGTATGAAATCTTTTGAAATTTCTAATGAATATTTATAGTAAAAAATATGACTTGTATAACCCCATGTAAAAATTGTTTTAGTAAAACAACACATGTTTGTGACATTTTAAATTTAAATTTAAATAAAAAGGTATTAATGTCATTTTCCTACCAAAGTGGCTCCATGGGTTCCCCATGTTGACCCATGGATTTTCTTGGTCGTCCATGACACATCCAATGAGGTTATGACTTGTTTCTAGGTCATTTCGTATTATTAAAACATTATTTTTACCTTATATTACACTAATTACCTCAAATCGCGATTAATAAACATAAAACTTACTATTCACCAAAAAATTATTTTAATCCCATTGAAACAAATTTTACTTATTAATGAAAACCATGTATGTCGGATTTTTTTAATTCAAATCATATAAGTGGTAAAATTTCATTTAAATGAAAATTCAGTTTCTTTAACTACAACTTAGTGGTTTCACTATTCATCAAAAATTGATGTTTTTCAGAAAATTACCAAAAATTCACCCTAGGTAATATTTTATATTCCGAATTAAAAAATGATTTCAATTTTACAAAATTCAAAACATATAAGTTACATTAATTAATTTAATAATTAATTCCCACTGTCAAAGCAAGTAGCGTGTTTTTATGAAACAATAAGTATCAAAAGATTTACAGTAGTTTAAGTCCAATTTCAAGATGAAATTAATTACAATGACCACTATTGGATTAAATGGTAAAAATATATTCTAATTTCACTTTGAAAACAATTCAAAAGATAATATAATGATATAAATAAATTAGATTAAAAAGAATTTTTGAATTAAAATACAAGAATTTTCACTATTCATTAAAAAATGAACATTATCAGAAAAATACAAAAAATTTACAAAAAGTAAATTATGATGTCCCGGTTTTAAAGAAGAATTTTATTTTGTCAAATATAAAACATAAAATTGTCAAAAAGTGGATTTAAAGGAGGTTCGTCATCAAAAGGCGGTTAATCGACCTTTTAAAGAATATTAGAATGTTTACGGTTAAAATTGTATTTATTCACATTTTTAATCCTATAACATTTATTGTAAAAAGTAAAAAATATTTGACAAACATATATAATCATTTTTTTGGTAGTTATGTTCATTCCTGCCATTACAATAGCTAGGCGTTAACTACAATATTATTTTATTATTAGAGTGCAACATAAGATTCCCAAGGAACTCGTTGTTGCATATTGGGTACACCATCGAGCATAGCGTCCCATTTAAAGTTATATTAATATTTTATTCACAAATATGGATAAATGTGAAAATGTCATATTCTTTATTTACCTAGGGTTTTACAATGAACCAGAAGGCTCTATTTTTCCTTAAAGTTGTAAAGGTGTCAACTGCCTACACTAACCTGTGAAACAGTCTATTGATAAGAGGACCAGATTGTAAAAATCACCATGCTCTTTGAGTAGAGAGTTAGTGGAGTGGAATATGAGACTTATTTTCCCCAAACCACTATACATAGTACATCCTTTGCTATTTATTTTATGCTTCGTAATCATCCTGATAATGATAAAAGTACATATCACAATCTTGCGAAGAAATTATAATACACATAATTCACCCCCTCTTTTGTATATTTGGTTTAACCTGATCCAACATATATAATGGTGGGAAAAAATTCAAGGAACTAAAAAAAGATTATAAATTGAACCTATGATTACATTAGTCTATAGTGGAGAAGGGTTTTATTATATAGTGATGAATCCATGAATGGATTGGGATCCATTCTTATCCAGAAGGACATGGTTATAGGTAATGCCTCACACCAATTGAAAATTCATGAGAAAAATCACCTCACTAATGATTTGGATTTATCAATGTACTTTCTTTTATTAATGATATGGTGTAATTATATTTAATTGAAAAGTGTGATATATATAGAAATCATAAAATTTTAAATAATATATTCACATAGAAAGAGTTGAATATGTGCAAAAGAATATGGATAGAAATTACTAAAGATTATGAAATCTGAAAACATTACCACCCTTGGAAAGTAAATTATGTTTTTGATGCTATGATTCAAAACAAATCATGCTAGAAAATACATGATGAGGATTTTAGAAGATAAAATATTTAGTTATTTGAAAAATTAGGGATATTGAAATTCTAGAGTAAGGAGAAAAATATTTTCCTTTTAAATTGAATGTTTGTCTATCTATCCAAGTGATGATTAAAGAGGAAAAAAGGATGATATAGAGATTCTGAGGAAGGATAAAAGTTATCATGTGTTTGACCTTAATCATTATTGAATGATAAGGTTCTAGAACTATGTATTCATTCCATCAATACTATATTTGAAGAATTGGTTGTTTGAGGTAGCCATAGTTCTTAATTATCTATTCATTCGAGAATCAAGAAATCATATAGATATTCGAAAGAGTACATATGATGGGATGCCATAAAGAGAGATATCATAGATTTTTTATCATGTTTCTTGGTATTCTTGCATGTTAAGGATGAAAGAAAAATGTCGAATGGAATGTTATATCTATTTCCCATACAATAATGGAAATGGGAAAACATCACTACATGTTTTTTTGTTGGACTACTTAATAATTGTAAAGGTAATAATGCTATATGTGTTGAAGCCCATTGACTTTAGAATTTAGAAAAAAAATCAATATGAGTGAATAAATATCTCTAGATCAACTTTCCGTGATACATGCTAATGAATTGGTAATGTTTCATGCAGTAAATTCCATTTTTTCTGATTGAGATATTAGGTTTACCTCAAAGTTTCAGTGAAATCATCAGAATGATCTTCATAGAGAATTGAGTTTCATCACTACATATCATCTTAATATATATGGTATGTTTAGTAATAATTTTAAAAAAGTAGAGGATATGTTGATATCATGTTCTTTGGAATTAAAAGGTGGTTGGGATCAACACCTTCCTATAGTTGTTTTAATACAAATATAACATTCAGTCATGATTTCAGATGGGTCCTTATGAAGCCCATTATAAAAAGAAGTATATTGCACTAATGTGATGCAATGATGTTGGAGAAACATATATATTGGGGCCAGAGATGACTAAGGAAATAGAATATAAGGTAAGAGGCTTTAAAAACACATCAATACATAATATATGTAGCATAAAGATTTTGTTGATATTTGTCAGAGTGATCTAGAATTTTTTGTTGGTGACAAAGTGCTTCTTATAATTTTACCATGGAAAAAGGTTATGAGATTCTATAAGGTAAACTAAGCCCTACTTATATCATTCTATTTTAAATTATTGATTATATTGGGACAATAGCCTATTTTTCTGTGGATCCACCAAACCTATCTCATGTCCATGATGTGTTCCACATTCTCCCTCAAGAAAGTACAGACAAGACCATTCACTTGTACTAAACACAAAATTCATACCACTAGAGATGTATTTTCCTTTTTAGAAAAATGGATCGAGATTATGGATTACACAGTGGAATTTTTACGTAACATGACAAATCACCTGAACAATTTTCTTATAGAGAAACCACTAGTTTTAAGAAGCTACAATTAAACTTGAGGATATGATGTAGTAAAAGCACCGACATTATTTTGTATGAGAGAGATGAATTCTGATAGATAAATTAAATTTATGGGGGGGGGGGGAATGTAACAAATAGAGTTTTTATGCATTAAAATTTTCATATAAATCGAATTTCAATGATATTTTTCATTACACGCAACAACATGTTACGATTGTGCTACATGCAACACTGAGTCATCTTGCATTACACATGACACTAAATTTTAACAAAACCATGATATATTATTAGTATAATTGGTCAAATTTGACAATTATAAACAAGAAATTAAACATAGTAATATTAATAGTAATAATTTTTTTAAATTTTATTTATAATAGTTTTGTATAATAATAATATATATATAATAAAATACATAATTTTTGGTAAAGCCGTTATAAGTTATGAAAGTACTATTTTTTCAAAAAAATGATTTATATTTAATTTTTTTAACATAAATAAAATAAATTTTTATGTCTTCTAGAAAAATAATATTATAAAATAAAATATTTTTTTGAGATAATCACTTTAAATTTGTCTAAAGGTGAATTTTTGAGGTTTTTCTGAAAATTTTTATTTTGGATGAATAGTGAAAATACGGATTCTCAGTGGAAAACAACCACTTTGGTTAATAAATTGTAAAATAAAAATATTATTATTAATTTGTTTTAAAATTAATTTAGTTTAATATAAGTCAATTAATCAAATTTATGTTATTTTAATTAAATTTAATTTGAATTATGAAATAAAAACATTTCATTCTTTTGAATTTTTTTATTAAAATTCTCACTCTTCACGTCTCTAGGATTAATTTTAAATTAATGTTTTTAATAGGAGTAATTGGAATTATGAAAAATGGATTCCTTTTTTGGAGTAATTATAATTTATATTATCTATTATGGTCAACATAATTTTTGGGAAAAAATGAATAACGAAAACGGTAAAAAATTATTACCGTGGTTAAGGGATCATTTGGTTTACTGGAGGGTTAAATTAAAATTTTAATGTTTAAATTGAAATATAGACATGTTTAAAAACTATTATATGACCAAATTTTAATTATTACACATATATTGTTCAAGACTGGAAAATTTTGGACCCTTGTGATATATGAAAAACATTGAAGCACTCAGTTCTTTTAAAAAATTACTAGGGTGGCCTCTCAAAAATGTATAAAATGACACCTAATCTTCTCTCTTATTCACACAATAAATTTTTTTTGTTTCAACCAATACCCACCCAAATTTAACACCACAAGGATTTACAATAAAATATATATTTTGAAATTCATGCAACACCAAGTCTCTACGAAACAAATCATTGTTATTTGATGGAGATAGTTCTAACCTAACATTGATGCCTAATTCTTCCACTTTTGTGTTTCGAATTTCTAAAAATAGATATACAAAGTTATGATCAATAAGATATTTAGAGTCTGATAGCATCAAATTACATTTTTGATGAATAGTAACATGACCCTTTGGAATAGTAATGTACCCTTACAAATAGTAATATGACCCTTATGAATAGTAAATCAGCCAAATGAATAGTAACCTTAATTAGGAATATATAAATAAAATTGATAAAATTTATAAATTAAATGATGATATAATAGTATAATAAGGTGAACTTTTCAAAAATTAATAAATAATTATTAAAATAATTTTGAGTAAAAAATATTTAATAAATAATAAATTGATTCAAATGAAAATTAATTTTCATTTAATTTATTCAAACATAAATATTTTTTTTCCTTTGATTATTGGGGAATTTTTTTAACATTTTTAATTTTTTAAGGTGTTATAAAATCAGTTTTAATCTTAAAAACTATATTGGTCAAGTAAATGATATTTTTAAGTAAAAATTAATTTTCTCATATTTAGAAAATTATTTTTATTAAAATGAGTTCCTTTTTAAATTATAAATGTTAATAAATTGTTAGGGCTAATAGTTTGGACTGTTCTAGAATATACGACTTTTTATGAATTGTAAAATACAATAATTTATGATAAATGATAAATACAATAATTATAGAGTAATGGATGATGTTTGGATTATGAAAGAACAATTGGTTAGAACTCACAATCACTCACTACTTGGTTTAGTCACTATAATCGATACTATTTCTTTTTTTTTTTGAGTAATATAATAAAATAATGAATAGAATAATGGATAATATACTCAGAATTTACCCCTCTCCTCCACTATAAAAACCACCATCACACCCAATTCTCCTCACTCCTAAAATCCTTGAAGCATTTCAATGTTATTCCCAAATACTCTTCCCAAGCCTCCTTACAAATCTAGGATCTCTTTCACTTTCAATGATACCAAAACCAATCCCTTTAGGGAGGTTCTCAAGTAGGAGTATTCAATATGTAAAATCCACTTTATTTTGCATTTAATTTCTTTTGATGTTCATTTATTTTATTATTATGTCCTAATATACTCTATCCAACTTATCAATACATACTAAATATCATATATATATATATAATATATTTTTATCATGTTAATAGAATATCCATTATCAATATCCTTACTCTCTCTCTTTTATTTTAAAAATAAAATCATAATCTGGGAGGTGCCGATTTATAACCTTCAGGGACGAGGGACATTGATTACTAAACTTATTCCTCAAGGATGGTAATGATTCCATTATTGTGTTTATAAAAGAAAATAATATTTTTATTATAACATGTTAAATCAGTTAGAACCATAATTTATACATGATATTAATTTTTACGATAAAACCAGTTTGTAGTGAACGAAATTCAACCATAATTATCTAAATTATTACCACTAAATTTATTATCTAACGATTAATACTCATACAATATAAAAAATTATATGAAACATTTTCTACACTTATGAAATCAAATTAATAAAATTTAATCCAAATTGAGGATAATTATAGGCATTTTACATCAACTCCATTACTTTTAAACAAGCAAACTGATCATGAAAACCAAGAAAACAAATGCTTCTTAAAGATAAAATTAATCTCAATAAATCATCAATAAAGACATAAATGAACCTAATAAAACTATAATTAATTATATAATTATATAAATGGTTCTTAATTAATTAATTAGTGGATTTAATTTGATTATCCAGGACAATAAGGTCAGGTGAAGAACTCATTTTGACATAATGTGAGGATTTCTAGCTGAGCCTCTATTTTGTTTCAGGTTACTCTTTATCTCTTTTTAACCCTGTGAAATTATTAATTTTTATTATTTAATCATCATAAATATTTTCTAAATTTTATATATATAGATATATGTACCAATAATAATCATTCTTTTTTTATGTAGAGATACATGTTTTAAAATGATAATTCTCAAATACTTCTTGATAAGCAAGCCCAATCCAAGTGAAATCTCGAATAATTACCTATTTTTACAATAAATGTATAATATATTTGAATCCACCATTATTTTTCTAAAATAACTCATTTTATTATTAAAAAATATCAACTTTATATTATGTTATTATACAATGATTTTTCTGAATGTAATCTTATTTAAAAAGCAATAGAGTATTTATCTCATGAATAACATGATAATTTTACAAGATAATTTTCATATATTTCAACAATCTTGTTGATTATTAATTTTAATTAGGATTAATATTTTATGATATCATGTACCATATTATATTAAATTTTTTATGATTATTTTGGTTCTGGATATGCTATATTGATACCGTTCACCATACCACTCAGAATGGTTTGATATTTTGTTTATAGATTGAGGAAACTTAATTACATTGTATATGTATATAATTTTTATGTTTAATATCACTCATATGAGGAATTCATTGGAATTAGAAAGTTATAGGTGGGGACCACTATATACCCTTGATTTATTGGGAGGTCTCATGAGACAAAACAATTATAGACTTGGTCGGGGCCTTGGCCCTTTATAGATATGGTTTTGGCTGAGGACATAATAAATTTCGTATGTGTTATCTGAGGCCTTGATGGTTTTTTCCAGGTGTCCAAAATTATGTATTACCTTATTATGATATTTATAATTGATAAACCATGTGATTATTTTACTAGTATAATATCTATGGTTATTTTTAGTTCACTTATGATCATTTATACAGATTTATTTAATCATTTTCATTCCTCCCATATTATACTCATGTAAATTTTAAAAGAATCTGTTATTAGATGTGAAACATGGCTAGTGATTATAATTAAAATAACTTTCACTGTATTACATACCATTACTAGGAATTTTATCTCACCCCTTTCTTGTGTTTTATTTTCCCGTAGGATGTGATGATGAATTCTGTAAATAACTTTAAGGGATAATCTAGGAGTTATTGATGTTTCCAATGGAAATGCTATATTGTTTTATTTTCATGTTGTAATGTAAATACAAGGATGTATCTTGTATTCCAAAACTACTATTCAATTTTTTTTCTTTCAGGATACACCACTATTTTAATCATGATAATTTAATAAAATATTGCACTAGATTTGGGCAACTAGGGTTGGCGCTTTACAATTGGTATTAGAGAAAATTCTGTAGAAACCATGTAAACTAGAGTTAGAGAACATAGATAAGTGAAAATAATCCCAGGATAGAATTTGGGGATAAAAATAAAAGAACATCATTTAATTTTGTCTAGGTATAGATTATGCTAATACTTCTAGAAAATACATCCTTATAGTGGTACTACAAGTGTATGTGGTTCTAGAATATATGTACATATGTGTAACAACTCTGAAAAGGTGTTCCTGGCCAAACTCAGGGTAACCTTGTACATGACAACAAGCCTTATATAACACCTATTTTGAAACTCATGGGGGATATGATTAGGATAATTATCATTTTCTTTAAATCCCCTTAATAATGATTTAATTGTAAATATGTCCCCAAGGATAACATTATAATAATTATGAGATTAGAAATTATTAAAATTAAAATTTATTTTATGTATTTTACAAGTTCAGAATTGTACATTTTGATTCACAACCTAATTTTCTTCATTACATTATTTAGAAATGTAACCTAGTGGAATGAATGGAAACCACATGAATGTGTGTATCCCATGCAGAGATTTACCTCCAATGGCAGATAATGATGTTGTTTCTAGATCTGCGACTAGTGCTAAGAAAATATTGGGTACACTTGGACACCAATCTTAGGTTACGAACAATAACCTTACCCATATGAAGCATCCTGATCCACCATGTGGAGGTTCAATGTTAGACCAATTTATGTGATATTAGCCTCCATTATTGAATTGGAATACAAACCCACGAATAGTAAAGTTGTAGATAAGTTCTTTAGAGAAGATATTTCTCACATTGGATGTAACAAAAGTGATATGTTTGTCATGGATCTTTACCATATATCATGATATACTGATCAATGGTGGATATTTAATTAAATCACAAAGAAGGAGATATATTGTAAATATATAATGGATGGATTTTATGGAATATTTCCTAAAAAATATTTTCCTAAAAAAACAATGATCAGATATGGAAAAGAAATTCTTGAATATAAGGGAGAAAGAGGATAAAAATGTTTCCATGTCTGATGTTTACTTTATAAGGTTATCATGGAATATAGTGGACTAAATACATAATCAATGGAGCCATATTGATTGATTCCTTCATGGTTTAAACCCATTCCTCTGAAGGGCACCAGTGTCAAAAAATTTCTCACAATACGAAGATATTGTATAATGTGCTATAAAGACAAAGAAATAATTATTTAATAATTATGATTGTAAGGGAAAACAAGAGAATAATTAATTGGTGGAGGAATTTTTTAATAAGGGGGTGAATATAAATGGTAATGTTCTAATATATGATACTTGTGGACGGAAACACCCAAGTGCCAAATTAAAAAAAAGTGTTTACAACAAGTATAGAGAGACATGACATCATGATGGTGATTCCAAGGTAAAGAACTAAGTTTTCAATATTCAATGCTATAATATTAGGGAAATGGTTAAAAATGATAATGATTTTCTAAATTATCAAGGAAACATGCCTTATAAAATGCCAAGTGAGCATGGATATGATTATGAATTCACAACTGCGGATGATGGAGTTCTTATTGATGTGGTGGTAGGTACTTTAATAATTTCCTAAAAAACTATCCAATATTTTATTTTATTATGGATCAAAACATTTTCTCCCAATTTTAAATGAAAATTATATATTTTAAATTTGATTTAATAAATGAGTTGTCAATCAAAACTTTTAATGGAATAATCATTGCATCAAAGATGTGCTGATCAATCCCCCTTATGAAACTTAAAAATTATTTAGTTTATAACATTTTCATCATTACTATG
Organism: Viscum album; assembly: GCA_963277665.1. Classification (NCBI taxonomy): domain Eukaryota; kingdom Viridiplantae; phylum Streptophyta; class Magnoliopsida; order Santalales; family Viscaceae; genus Viscum; species Viscum album. The sequence continues at coordinate 1,289,874,541 of OY728132.1, read as the reverse complement.
ATTTAATTTTTTTATAATACTTGATAATAATTGGATTTTAAATTATGATGTGAATATCTATTTTATGAAGAAGGAATTTACAATTTTTGGGAATGATGTGGAGATACATATCTTTAGAGAAGAAACCACGCCAACTAATTCTTATCTAGGTCCACCCCTAGTAGCTCTTCTAAATTCAATTCTTGGGGAGAAATGGAAATAAATATATACGGGTGAGGAAGAATATATTCAAATTGAGAATGTACCTATTGTTCAATAATATATTGACGTGTTCCTAAAAGATTTACCTAGAAAACCTTTAGAGTGGTAAATTGAGTTTTTTGGTTATTTAATTCCTAGTGTAAGGCATATATCAAAAACTCCTTATAGTATAAACATAGTGGAATTGTTAGAGAACAATAAAAAACCAGAAAATTTGATTATTAAGTTATTTATTTGGCCAAGTGTTTCTCTATGGGTAGACCTTAGTATTTTGGTTAAGAAGAAATATTGATCTCTGAGGTTGTGCATTTACTACAGGGAGATCAATGCTAATATAATAAAGAATAAATATTCTCTTACTCACATTAATGATTTATTTGAACAACTTCACATGTCCTAAATTTGTTCGATGATTGACCATTGATATGGATTTAATTAGTTTAATATGAGGAGGGAAGATATTCCAAAGACAACATTTTTTTCCAGGTATGAGAATTACGAGTTTACAATAATGCCTTTTGGACTGAAAAATGCACCCTCTGTTTCCATGGTTCTAATAAATATAGTTTTCAAGGAATATCATGATGATTTTTCGTGGTATTTATTTATGATATCTTGCTATACTCCCCAGGTTACAAAGATCATGAGAATCACTTGCATATTATTTTGAAGACTATTACAAGAAATGAGATATATGGGATGATTAAGATGTGTTAATTTTGGCTTTAAATTGTTTTTTTCCCGGACCACATTGTCTCTAACTATAGAATATTATATGATCCTACAATAACAAAGGAGGTTCCGGATTGGACAACTTTGATGAACATTACTAATGTATATTGTTTTATTTTTTTAGAAGGTTATTATCAGTGTTCCATTCAGAACTTCTCCTGATTATCTAACAGATTTACTATGATTACTCATAATGGGGATAAATTTTTATGAAAAAACTAATGTTATGAACGTTTTTAATAATTTAATAAGAGATTATATAGTGCTTAAATATTGACTTAAGCATCAGGAAGTGGTGGATTCGTGATTTATAGTGATACATCAAACCAAAAACTTGATTTTGTCCTTATAAATAATGATAGAGTTATTGACAATGTATCAAGGCAATCAAAAACTAATTAATAAAACTATCCAACATATCATATTGAGTTATTAGTTATAATATTTCCCTTTATGATATAGATTCATTATATATATGGTGAAATATGTGAGATATCTATCGATCAAAAGAGCATAAAATATATATTATCTCTGAAAAAAAAACATGAGGAAAAGGTATTGGCTCTAAAAACTCAAGGATTATGTTTGTACAATACACTACCACCCAGAAAACGTGAGTATGGTAGAAGATGCATTGAGTTGAAAAGATGATGGATTCCCAAATAAAATGAGGATTTACAATGATCCTATGTACATTGATCTAGAGAGTATGGATAAGGGAATTATCAATAGAAGTGAAAAATCATTAATTTTTCAATTGTTTTAAAACAATATTTATTAGAAAGGATTAAATGTTCTCACACTGATGAAGAGAATCATCCAATTAAAATTAATTCTGTGAATGATGGGATGTTGGCAAACTTTGGGTATGAAAATGATATTCTGAAATTTGGGGGGAGGACATGTGTTCCCATTATACCAGAGATAAAAATGAGGTTATTTTATGAGTCCCATAGTTTAAATTTCTCTATACACCCTAGTAGTAATAATATTTATAGATATTTGAAGGAATATTTCTGGTGAGATAATATGAATGGTAAAAATGATTATTATATATGAAGATGTTTAGTATACCAACATGTGAAGGATGAAAGGAAAAATATTAAAGGAGTAATGAAACCTATTTATATTCCTACATGAAAATGGGATGACATTTATGTGGATTTTTTCACTGGATTAACCAAAACTCAAATAAATAATGATGCAATATGGGTAATTTTTTATCAACTTACAAAATCTAAAAATTTCCATCCAATAAGATAATATTTTATAATGGAGTGCCTCCCATGACCCTATATAAATTTTGTTGCAAGACTATATGGAGAACCTATATAAATTTTTTCAGACCATGATCCAAGATTTACATCATAATTCTAGAAATGTCTTCATAAATATTTTGATACTGAGCTAAATTTGAGTACTAATAATGACCCTCATGTTTATGGTTAGTAATAAAGGATGATCCAAACATCATATGACATGTTGAGATCGTTCCAACGTGATTTTCAAGGTATCATGGATCGATATTTTTCATTGGTAGAATTTTTGTACAATAATAGTTTCAAAGCCTGTACACAAATGGAACCATAAAAATCATTATATATAAAGAGACGTCATACACCAATATACTATGATGAAGTTGGTGAAATAAAGAACATGGGCCCTAATCTTGTGGAAGAAACAATAATGAAGTAAAATACTATTCATACCCTTATCAATGCAGCTAAATGTAGAAAAATATCTATGTTGATAATTGAAGGAATGATTTGGAATATCTAGTGGGGGATGGTGTTTTCTTTAAATTATATCCATAGAAGGTTATTATAATATTTTTGATGAAAAGAAAAACTAAACCCTAGGTAAATTGGTCCTTTAGAAATTCTAGATATATTTAGAGGTATGGCTTACAATTTGGTGATGAATCTTATCCTTTTTAAAGTAATGAATGTGTTCCACATTTCGTTTTTATAAAATACATGCTAAACCCAACACATGTCATTACTTCTATAGTAATAGATCTCGAACCTGGTTTATCATACTCGGAAGATCCTATCTGAGTTTTGGAAAAACTGAATAGTTGAAAAGGGATTCGATGACTCGGCTAGTAAAGGTACTTTGGAAAAATCATAAAATTTAAGAATCGACATGGGAGCCTGAGGAACTTATTATGAAGACCTTCTGAATTATTTTTATAAGGAAACATTCAAGTAATTTTGTGGATGAATTTTTTAAAAGATGGGAGAATGTAACAGGCAATGGATTTACAAAAAATAGTTAATATAGATTGAAATGCATGAAAAAATGAGTCTATATGAATTGATACTTTTTTATTTATATGTGATAGTTATTACCTATCCATGAAATGTAACTTTTCAACTTATGTGTTATGAATTTTGAAAAATGGACTTACCCTCTTGTGATTATCTAGATATTTAGAGTTTGATTGGATCAACTTACATTTTTGGTGAATGGTTTCTAGACCGTTTAGAATAGTAATATAACCTTATAAATAGTATTACGACCCTTATGAATAGTGAATTATCCAAATGAATAGTTACATCACTCGTGAATGTATAGATAAAATTTAGGAACCTTAGAAATGAATGTATGATATAATAGTACATTAAGTGAATATTTTAAAAATTAATAATTAACTAATGGTATTATTGTGAGTAATAAATATTTAATAATTAATAAATTGATTTAAATAAAAATTAATATTCATAATGTTTATTCATAATTCAAAATTTTTCTATCCAATTTTTTTGGGAAAATTTAAGACATTTGTCAATTTTTAATGCTGTTATAAAATGAGATTTAGTCTTAAAAACAATATTATTAGAGTAAATGATGTTTCTAATTAAAAAATTAAAATTATCATATTGAGAAAATTATTTTCATATTATGGAGTTAAATTTTTATTCTAAATATAAAAGCATTGTTAGGTTTTATTTTTAATATATTTGTAAAATATGAGATTTTTATGAATAGTAATATTTGATAATTTCTGATAAATGAAAAATATATGAATTATAGAGTCATGTGTGATGTTTGGTTGATTTATGAACCATTGATTCTATCTCACATTCACTCATTACTTAAATTTTACACATGAATCATTACCATTTCTTATATTGAGAAAAATAAAAAATAATGAATAATATAATGAAAATTTACACCTCCCATCCACTATAAAAATCAATCCCACCCCACTATTCTCTTCAAACTGCTATGCCTTTAATCTTGTCAATGATATTCCCAAATTCTATTTCATAGACTCTCCACATGTCCATGATCTCTTAGTTTTTACAAAATACCAAAACTAATCCCCTTAAAGAGCATCTTAAGAATGTGTCTTCAACAGGTAAAATCCATATCCTTTTCCATTAATTATTTTTTCAAGTCATTTATTTTATTATTATATCTTAACATCCCCTATCCAAATGATTAAGATTACCGTAGTATCATCTATATACTGAAAAGGTATCATTTTAATATAATATAAAATATCAATATTCTTACTTTGTGTATTTTGTTTTAAAAATGAAATCATCGTCTGTGTGGTGCCAATTTACAACAATTATGGACGATGAGGTTTCATTATTCAATTATTCTTCAAGTCCGGTCGGGATACCATTATTAAGGTTAATAAAGAATATAGTATATTTATTATATCATATTTAATGTTATGAAAATAATATATATACATAATACTAATTCATACGACAAAACCAGTTGGTGGTGATCGAAATACCACCTTAATAATCTAAATGATTATCACTAAATTTCATATCTAATGAATAATTCTCATACCATCTATAAATATCATATGAATAAAAATTTAAAATTTTGGATTTCCATTATTAACATGTAATTTCATTTACAAATAATTATCCCATTTTAGGTGTACTCTATTACATATAAACAAGAAAACTGATCATGAAAACCAATGAAATGAATTCTTTAGAATGGTGAAATTAAGCTATATAACTAATCAGTTGGATCATAAATGAAAATAATAAAACAATAATTAATAAAATATTTACATGAAAGGTTTTCAATTATTTAACTAATGGATATAATTTTATTATCCATGAGATTAAGGGAATGTGCAGAACTCATTCAGACATAAAGTAAGGTTTTTTACCCAAACCATCATTTTCATTCAAGTCCACCCTTTTCTCCCTTTACCACAATAAAATAATTAAAATATTCTAATGTACTCCTTATAAATTATATTTTAATTTTCTATATATATTTAACAATCTTAATACTTCTTCATTTTATGGGGAGTTAGACGTCTTAAAAACATCATTCTCAAATTCTTGCGGATAAAAAATCCCAATTCAAGGGAACATCTTGAAGTCTTACCTATTTTCAAGTGAAATCAATAATCTATTTTTAACCACCATTATATTTTTTCAGATAAATAATTTTTATTATGAAAAATATATTTTAGTTCACTAATTATTTTATAAAAATATTATTCCAAATGAACTTTTCTTTGAAAAGTAAAAGAGTATTTATCTCATGAATTTCATGATGATTTTATAAGAGTATTTTCAACTACATAAACAGTCTTGTTGATTAATATGTTTAATTGGGATTAATATTTTATGATATCATATAAAATATTACATTTAATGGATTATTATTAGTTTGATTGTGGATTTTGTTTCTGGATACCATTCACCATATTACTGCAAATGGTTTGAAATTATGTTTACAGACCAGGGAAAGTTATTTACATTTCATATGTATATTATATTTATATTTAACCCAATTCAAATGAGTAAAGCATTGGACCTAAAAGTTTTGGGTTGGGTATGATTTATCCCCTTGATTCATGAGTAGGTCTCTTGAGAAAAAAACATATAAGGACTTGTCTAAGGACATTCCCATTCTAGGATATGATTTCACTATGGGCATAATCATTTTCAGATTTCTTGGCCAAGACCTCGATGATATTTTTTAGATGTCAGAAATTATGCATTATTTTTTTATGATATTAGTAATTGATAAACCATTTTCTTTTCTGCCTATTAAAATATACATGGATAAGTTTATTTCCATTATGATAATTTATTTATATTTATTTAATCATCTTTCATTACTACCATATTATACAAAAGTATATATTAAGGTAATATGTTATTAGTTTCTCATCTTGTGTTTAGGTTTATGATAACATCCACTTTATTACATTACTTTACTGAGAATTTGAGCTCACCCCTTAATTATGTTATATATTTACCCAGGATGTGAAGATGTATATTATGAATGGATTCTAGGGATAATCTAAAAATTATGGATGCTTCCAATGAAAATTAAATATTTATTTTCCATTAAGGTTGTAATGTAATGCTTATGACCTAAATATTTTTTCAAAACTACATAAAAATTTGTTCCTTTGGGATATGACTCAGTTTGAATCATGCCAATGTTATAAAACAATGAACCATATCGAAGTCACAATGGTAGGTTGTTTATACCAAATCACATCCCAAATTCTATTATCTAGTTATAGAAGAATTTTTTTGAAATAAATTCAACCATGGATGGTTATTAGTGAAGACCTAAGCAATATGCCCAAAGAAGAGGTAATTTTCATCAATGAGCATTAATTTTTATTTCTCCTACCACCTCCTTCAATTTTGACAATGAACATATGATATAATATCCTGTGTATAGTATATATAATGATATGTTTTTCTATTAGTGGCAGGACCTACAACCCTCTCCACTTCCATAAATGGGTTACAAAATCATTGTTTGTGTGTATGGTAGAATACGGCTGCGCATATTGATGCAATTTGTTTTTCCATTACCACTAATAATGGTATGAAATAATGATGTATTTATTTTTTTTATATTATATTTATGATATTATTATTCCTTTTTAATTTTTTTATCACAGAAAACATCATTCTTTCCATTTTGTCATAATACGATAACATCACTCATGTGTACCGGGGACAATCCTCTATCAAACTGATGTGATTAATTAACAATTTACTTGTATGGTTTTAATGATGGGTGTAATTAAATTAAGTGATATATATGAAATAATATGAATATTAAATTGTAATATATCATTTAACTTTCTTTATTTTAATCTGATAAGAAAATAGAAACTGTGTTTATATGTACCTATGACCTACCATCTCCATAAACAGTGTATTTAGTTTTCCATCACTAAATTTATGGATTACTATAAATACAAATATAATTAATATATATGTTTTTTCTATCATGGTTAAAACTTTTGAAATTATGGAACCATGATCAAAGTATGATAACCAAAAATAACAAATCAAAACATATATGAAAAAAAAGTTGTTACATGAAATGTGAATTTAACATGGATTTAAGAAAAAGGTAATGAATGAAAATAAATAAATAATATATTGTATTATATATGTATTTTTGTTTAATTAATATATTTGTTATATAAGAGGTTTGAACTTATATGACATATGTCAAGACATAAGGTAAGGGATTTCTATTTCACTTTTTACTTCTATGAGACACATTCCGTATTCATAAGCAATTTATTTTATATTTTATATATTATGGCACTGAATTTTTTTTATGATTCACATATTTAACTATTTTTGGAATAACATATCTATTTTCATATATATATTTCATGGGGGTTACATGAAAATATTACAAATGATTTAGGGTCTTTTTCATCTCAATTTCCATTCTTTGAGATGTATGTTATATTACGCAACTATATTCATTCATGAGGTGTATAAACATAAAATTAGACATATAATATCCTGAATTTATTTATACTCATGTTATTTTGAGTTCCATGTTATATTATTCATTTAGGTCACTTATTAATATTTGTTACCAAAGCCGTAATGATTTTACATTACTCTCTCATCAATTATTGGGATTATTTGTGATTATTTTTTTTATTGATAAAATATTTTTATCCATCCCTCATCAAACTCATTAATTTTCTCTTACTATGGTTATTTAAGAAATTTTTATGTTATGGTTCTAAATTTCCTCTATTGGGTGCCTAAGATATTTGATTGTTTTGAGAAAATCCAATTTATTTTTCTCTGTAGTTGAAAATCTATTTTAATTTAAATTCTTTTTTCCAAACAAATTATTTTTTTTATATTATACTACTATTTTGAAAATATATTTTTATACATGAGTTAATTTTTGAAATTTATCTAAAATTGTTTTCACGTTACATTTCAGATAATTTCCAATACGATTTTACAAAAAAAATGTGAAATAAATATGTGTTTTCATGTGTATGACATGAAAGTAATCATAAAAAATAACCCCTATAAAGGGTTAAATAAATTGTTTTTAATATTATTTATAACGAAAATTATTTTTAAGAGATTTATGTTTTAAAATTTTTTTAGAGAATAATAGATACTTTCTTAATGAAATTAATTAATTCAATAAACAAAATCATTTTTCATATATGATGAAATCTATTGATGTTATCTATACCTTACATGAGATATGATCCATGTATTAAATTATTATTATTTCAACCAATGGTTTATTTTTATGATTGAGTGATGTTTATGAAACCTCGTTCCCTTCCACAGGTTATACCATTATAAAATTCCTATGAAACCAACATATTTTTTCAAAAGATATACTATGATTAAATTATGAAATGACTATGATAGCTATCTCTATTCTATAGGTTATGAAATTATGAAATGATTATGAAAAATATTTCATTTCATGGGTTATGATATGGTAAATGTTTTATGATATTGTGGAGAAAAAATATGTTTTCATTATGAGATTGGGGGGACCTATATTTCCCTCTAATTCATTGCAAAATGATTTATATCTCCTGATATAGACATGACTAGAATGAGGAGTAACATTAGTTAAGTAATGTAATTTACCTTCTATGATGGTGTTCGACGTTTTCCTAGAATAATTTTATTATTGGGGGAGTGAACCCATTCCACTACGATAGCCTTGAAAATGATACTTCACTAAAATGAAAATGATTTTCTATAATTTTGTGTACGTCACAAGTCTATGCATTATGAAAATTTTAATCTCCCGTGGGTCATGTTGTTTGATTCACTTATGATTAATCTCTTAAAAACTATAAATATTTATTCTGTGACTCAATATTATGATCTTTGATATTTAGGGTATGGTTTTAAATGTTATTCTCTTATTCTAATTCACTTATCTTTATGTTATGGTTGTAAATTTATATTGTTTTACCTTATTGGGAATATAGAATCACCCTTTCTTATGTTTTCTTTCTCCAGGTTATGAATAAATTTATTATGTATTATATATCTAATAATCATTCTAGTTATGATGATCATTGTGAGAGATAATGTAGATTATCGATGGACATATTGTTTGTGTTTCTATGTTTCCATAGAAACTAAACTATTACTACTCTTAGGTGTGTGTTTGTGTAATGTAATGATTATTCCTTGAAAATGGATTAATATGTACCTGTGATAAGCTTTAGTATCAATAAAACAAGATCAAACCTAAACCCCCATTCCAACTAGAGGTCACTTGTTCATCCTAGTGGACACTCCATGGCCGAAATATATCCATGCCAATATTTTAGAAGTCTATCAGCACATACCTATAACAACTTGGGTGATACTCAAACAATCCACCATATATAAAATAAACTATAAAACTCATGTTTATTCAGTAATTTCCATGATAAAATAAAAAATAATCCCTACCAAAGGATATTGAAAAATGATGTTGTTGTTTAGAAACCCTCTCTACTAAATGATAGTGTTCTTGAATCCCATAGAAGGTTTTATATGGGGGTTTAAGATCCTAATAACCGATTAAAAAATTATAAATATAGTATTTTCAATTAGAAAGGTTCTCCAAAAAACTGTGCTTCTAGTAGTTTTAGAGGTCCTCTCCACACATCTTAGCATGACAGATTAATTTATTCCCAAAATATGATCAGTCCTGAGAACCGATCTCCTAATACAAAACAAGAATACTCTCTTTATGGTTAGAATTTAAAATTGCAAGGGGTCCATACCCTTACTATCATATTACATAAAGGTCCTCCCTAGGGTATATGATTCAAGAGTTTATATTTAGTCAGACGTCAAGCCATGCTTGTAGTCCTCCCCATGATGAAATTCCTGATAAAGGATCTCCCAACAGTGACACTTCATTTGGTCATGAAGGTCCTCCTATTGAAATCAACTATAAGAATTCCATCCTATTATTAGACACTTTGAAAAATGTGGTCTTTTATTTTAGATGCACCATCAATAAAAAGGGACTACCATTCTTAGTGTGAATACATCGTAAGGAAATAGTCTTTCTCTAAACCACACTTGGATCTATTACCTTTCAATATAAAATATGTGATCCCAACTAAACCCACTATTAATAAAAAGAAACTAATAAACACCAACTTTGGGAAGATAAATTAGTGTAATATCTATTATAATAATAGGAGAATATGTCACTTATGAGAGGTAAAATAGAAACGGAAAATATACCTGTCAGGTTTTGACCCTCATCCACTTCTCATTTAGACATTCAAGAGGTACTATCAAAAGAATTCATCCAAAAAATCAATATGAACCTCTAGAAAAATATTTTTCACAAGAAAATGAAGCTCTTAAATTATGAATGGTCTAAAAAACATGTTCTATTAATAGAATAATTTTTTCTCCAAATCAACTTGGAAACCCTTCCAGCTACAAAAAATGAAAAATAACGAAAAAAGAAGAATGGACTCAAATTGAATGCCTCTATGTATTGCACAAATTACATTGGCTGATCATCAATTAATGTCTGGTGTCTGTATTAAGGGAAAGGAAAACCATGTAGATTTTCATTTCACCTCTCTCTCTTATTAGAAAATCCACCAAAAGTGTCATCATGTTAGGAGATTTCTTCATGTTGATTTTTGAATACGATCCCTACACATGAATGATGTAATGATTGACATTAATTGTCCATAAATAATTTTTAGAGGCATCATTCTTGATGAAATTATTCTATAAAAATACTAATTTACTAAGAGTTTCGGAATATTGAGCAATATTCTCACTTATGGGAAGCTATCCATCAGATATAATTTATTTCGTCATAAGAAAGACACTATTTTACATACCACATGTTACACCTGAATCATGATAAAAAAGAGTGACCATGATCAGTAGAGAAGTTGTGGTATTATAGAACACCATAATATTGAAGAATCTAAAATCCATTGGGATGAGGGAATTTATGCACAATATATCCCATCAAAAAAAAATTAGGCCCAATACATGACAATAGTGGAATGGGAGAAATCTCAGCATGTATTGGTGGGGGAATTTTTATATCGACCTCATCTTCAATGGAAATTAGTATTTCCCCATTTAGGTGGAACATCATAAAATAAATACTCTATGTTATTCCAATCTCATGGCCTAATTCCATCATTAGGATTATGTATGATAAGGTTGCGTGGAGTTTACCTTCGAGTTGCAATCTGAAAATCATCTATAATGGAACCCCAAAAAAAGGGGAAGTGGCTCAAGAGTAATTTCCAAAAAATAAATTTATTTTCCTCAAAACTACTCCAAGAGAACACAATTACCACTTTATAAATCATGGGGCCAATCAACCCTACAATCATTCTACTTCCAATACAACAACTAACATTTATTTTGTGTTAGTGAATGTTGTTGGAACCACTCATGCAAGCAACATAGAAGATAAAACTATTGTAGAGGTGTGAGAGGATTATGTTTTCATATGGAACATGGTCCCCACTGAATCAATTGAATAACCTGTGAATACAAGGAAACAAAAGATCTACAAAAACATGGGGATTTCTGTGAATTACCCACCACCACCCCCCAATGATCTTCCACCATGGTAAAGGGTTAGGAAATTATCACATACCATCATCTACCAAATATTGTCTAATAAATCATTATAGAAAGGTGGATTGATAAATATTATATCAAAATCTAGAAGATGAGGAAGATACATGTAGAACTAATCTGATAGAATGTTCCATCAAGGTATCCTATTTTAAAGGATCCTCATATATCTCACCTATCTAATACCCCTAAACAAAAAGGCCTCATAATATTAATTAGAGGGGAGATAGAGCACCCACTCAACCTTAGAACCCAAAAATCTATTTACTTTGTCCCAATTTTTGTGGGGTATTAGGAATTCTCACAAATAGGGAAATAATGGGAACTAAACCAGGAAAAACATGAAAGGTTAAGCCACGGAGTGTGTTAATCACAGGTATTGCTAGGGATCATAAGTTAAACCCTCCATGTTTTTACCCTACTGAATAAAATTCTAAGATAAATATACCCCAAGCTATTATCATTACCTTCGAGTCATTCAATTTCTGTTGAAATATTTAGAGGAAAAATGAACACTAGTACAGAAGGAAAGAATTCTTCACCCTGAAGGTGTTGATGAGACCCTTCACCTGAAAATCATTAGATTATCTATGTTTCAAATATTTAATGGATCAAGGGACCTCAAGTAGAATCTAAAAAATTTATTGTCAAATTTTGAATCCCATTATGAAAAACCTTTTACAAAAACAAGTGTTGAAACTCATAGTGTTTATATAAACATTATAGGGGTCAGCCTTCATTTGGTATACATGTTTTCACTTTCTGAAAATCAAAGGATGATTAGATCTCTGTTGGTATTATCTCTTTCAAATCATCTCAACATTATAAAAGAAAAAAAATCCTTGAAATATCAATCAAAAAACAATAATTGAATGAGAGGTCTATGATTTCATTTCTAGGTGTAAATGATTGACTTATTCCAAAAACATACAACTTCCCCATGAATAATTGTTGTCTATATATATATATATAATCCTTCTAATGAGTTGAGAATGTTGCATATCCCAATGAAATATAAATTATTTATTTTTATCATTCCAATGCTTCATAAAGATTTTTGGATTCCATATTTTGAACCAAGTCCAAGTCCCAATTAATCACATCAACGAAATGTAATAAGGGACAGAAGAGGTAGCCACTATCATGCTTAAGCATTACCTTATGCTATCTCTAGCTTCAATCATACACCAAATCATGATACAAAAATATCAACAATCAATAGATATTCCATCGTCATCAAGATGAGAGAAAGGGATATTGATGAAATTAGTTTGAGGAATAGATTAATAATGTTTCATCATTCTGGGATGACAAAGACCCTGGCTACTACATAAAAGCTTTGGAAAACAACCTACTAACCTTTCCAAATCCCAAGAGGCCAAATCAGGATGGTATTGATTGTCAAGTCAACTATTACTGCTTAAAATGGATATTGAGGTTCCATATTAAGGAATTATTTGTTTTCAAATATTTCATAAAAATAATGGTTGAATCTAGACAGGTGAAGCTGGGAGAACCATCAGCTCCAGAGGAATGTTTTTCTACTACCTCCAAGTAGGAGAGGGTGAGTAGAATGAATTTTTGAGTAAAGGTTTATAGAATTTAAATGATTGGGTGTATAGTAAGATAATCAATCAAACTCATGATATCCTCAATATATATTGAAACCAACCAACTATTTCCCCATTTACTCCTTTTATGGAAATAAACATGTTGTTAAAGACACAATATTCTAAGAACCAATCCTTCTGGAAGTGGAACATCTAAAAATAAAAAATCAAGTACTAAAATATGCGCTTGTAAACATTCCAAAACCATACCTACCTATATCATACTTTATATATATAGCTTAGTGATCACATACACCATCCATCCAAATGGTACCATAATATCTTTACCACCAATAGAATCATATTTAAATGAATAATAAATATTTAGTTCTATTAATTTCATTCAATTAATTGATCCATTATCCAATGATGATTATGCCCATGAACCAAAGTTCCATGTACCAGATTTGGAAACTTGAAGAAGAGTTCACTAGAGTTGAGGGTATTAGTGAAGGCGTTGTCATAGAAGAACTCAAGAATATATCCAAGTCCCTTGTTATACTATCAATACTATTGAAAATTGTGGGAGGGCCCTCCAATAGGCCTAATATGAGTAGTTATGTTCTCTGACATATTCTTAGAGTATCCCTGAACCAATTATCTGAGAAGACCGAATAGAGAGGTGAATTTTTATAATAAATCATTGCAAGAAAGAAGGAATGTATAGCCCAAAACACCAAGGATATGAGCCGCTTATTCCATTATTAATAGGGATAATCTGCCCACATCATGTAATTCAACACCTAAAGCACACGTGAACGAGAAAACTCATAATAATAACTATAACTTTTTTTCTTAGTAGTATAACATTTTATAGAAATTATCATAAGTTATATCCATGTTTTTTCTCATATATTCTATATATATATTGAATTTACTCTAGGAGGGACTCATAGGGGATTGATGGGCCCTCATAAATTTGAAGATGTGGTTTCTTCTACTGAATTATATTAGGTAGAGATTTATTATATAAAATTATAAAAAAAATTAATAATTTAGGAAGAAATAAAAATATTCTATTATATAGGGGTATATAATACTAATGTTGGCTCTTGGTATGATAAATGACATTGATATATGATGATATTTTATTATTAATGGATTAAGAGTGACCCTTATTATTGTACAAACACTTTTTGAACTATGTTATAATAAGAGAAACTTATCCTCTTCCGCTCCAAGGTTATAAGGTAAAGATAATAGAGAGTAAAATACCCTTGGTAGAATTAACCATGGAGATCATATAGAGAAACTCATATCCTATTCATAATATCATGTTGTTCTACAAGAAAAAAACTTCAACATTATTCTAAAAAGGCATTGGTTTTAGAAAAATACGGAAATCCCCTCATCATGCAACCAATAACTCAAGTAATACATTAATGGAAAATTGTAAATTTTCATGGAGATTAAACACTATTGGGATCATGATAATTAAAATATATTGATATAGCATTCTACTAGAGGTAAGTTTAATAACACATAAATGATTATTTTACTATGGCCACTGCACTGAATGGTCTAGAAATAACCCCAGTCAATCCATTAAAATAGAACAGTGAATCAAACATGATCCCCATAAATCATTTGGAAGATATATGTCCTTATAAAGGTGTATATTCAATGAATTTCATGATATCTTTTATGATGACTGATCTAAATAGTGGTAAAAAGATCATCAACCAACCAAAATGTGGTAAATATTTGGGTGAATGTATCTAAATTCAATCTACTAAGCTTCAATGCATCTCAACCTCATCAGATGATGTTGAAAAATCTATCATATCATGAAGAGAGAGTGGATATAATAATTTTTCTTTCCTTTTCCCCAATATAGTACATCAAGGAAACCCACATCATCAGTATTATTAGTGAATTATAATCCATGATTTGGAATTTAAAATATTGACTCCTCTACTGACATTGAGAAATACCATACATCACCTAATTTAATAAAAATGAAAGAAAAAGAGGAAAACGAAGATGAACATGAAGAGGATGGGGATTTTATGCATTCCCCTATATCATTTGTGGAAGATGTTTCTATGAATATTGAAAAAATCTGAAAAATAAACCTGGATTCAAAAGAGGAACCATGACCCACATTGATTAGTGAGACCATCTTTTATATTGAAAAATATGTATATTGAACCTCTATAAAGTGAAATAATGATGTGTTTTCATAGGATTATATAAAAAGTATATTCCTTGATCTTGAGACAGCCACTCAACACATAGGTTTTCTAGATAACCATACGGATTACAAACTGGTACCCATAAATGAAAAACCTCAATCACACTGCCAAAATTGTGGCTGAATTTGTTGATCTCATCTTGGATAAATTAATTTTGGAATCCTATTATCCAATGTGGTTATCCAATATAGTCTGGACAATGAAATAGAAGAGAAAACATAGTTTTCATTGAATTCAGATATCTATGATATCATTGTTTGAAACATTATTTTCCAGTTTCAAACATAGAACTGTTGATTGATACTATAGTTAGATATCATCCCCTTTTCTTCATGGACATCCATTCAAGGTAAAACCAAATCTAGATAGCAACTGAAGATTAGGGTGCCCCAATTTGTTAGTCTCTTGAAGTGGTGTATTTGTATCATATAATTCCCTTTGGTTTGAAGAATATTTTTTCTACATATCAATGTAATATGAAACACATATTCATACCAATTTTTGGGAGGTATGTTATGTGCTATGTCCATGACATTGTGGTCAAATCAAAACAATAATTTGACCATCTTGGTGATAATTAGATATATTTCAATAAACTATGATAACATAGAATAATAATGATCCCCTTGAAATTTTCATTCATTGTTACCCTAGGAATGTTTTTCTTCTTCTTCGAATTCCATTATGGCATCAATGTCGATCATGAGATGACAAATGCTATCCCTGATATATGACCTCCTCTGAACCTCAAGGAGTTTAGTTGTTTATGAGGAATACATTCCTACATTTAGTGTTTTATAGAAAACCTCATAGAAAACTATTTTTCTATTACCATGTTGACTAAAAAGGGGTGCACATATCAGTGGAGTAATGAATGGTAAAGAATATTTGATAGTATTATGATATATATTTTGAGTCCACTAGTGTTGGATCTACCTATTTAGGGAAATAGCATCATTTTTATGTGACACAATTGGAATGAACATTAGGTGGTTTCTAAAAAATGAGTCCCAAAAATAAAATGACATAGATTTTCTCAGTTAATCAAAACTCGACAAAAAGCCTAATTATATAGATATTGAGAAGTTATGTCTATAATTAATCTACGTAGTTAAGAAGATGTGGTGCTACCTAAAACATCAAAATTTTCACATATTCTCTCTTGATAACCCTATCAAATACATTTTCAACCTTCATATATTCACCAGATTATTGGAATTGTCGGAAGTAATCATATAGAATTTTAATATTCCAATAATTCCAAAATATATGGTAAAATTGAAGGAATTAATAAAATTACTTGTAGAACATCCTTCTATATAAATGACATCATTGAGTTCTGAATTTTATGATGACGAGATATTTTCTATTAAAGGGGGACACCAAGTATGGGAAATGTATTTTTTATAGTTCATCTATAATCCCAATTGAAAAGAGAGTTGAAGACCCCCATCTTAACAAAGCCAACTTGGGAGTAGTGCTCATTTCCCTAACAAAGGCAGTCATACCTTACTATTTTCTACTATCAGAAAGATGTAAAAAGTGTGACACATAATATCAAGCTGTTATAATAGGGATAGAACTTGAAATTTATATTTAAATGTACTATATGAAGGTAAAACATGATACCAAGATGGTAATCAGTAATATCAATGATGATTATTCCATCATAAATTAAGATATAATAGCCCTAAATGAACATGTTTGTGGGGAAATGATAAAATCACCCTAACAGGTAATATCAAATCACATCAAAAAATCATAAAATTCATATGAAGAATCATTTTTTAATGCTGTTATGACTTAGGTGGATCCAAAAATAGTTGAAACATTCATCAGTATTTCACAGCATGAAATGGTCTCTCCATTTGTTCATGTTGATATGGGAGAAATAAATGATGTTAATTACATTCATGAACTAGATGGTCTTGCATTCAGTTGAATGATTCATATTATGGAATACATTTAAAATGGATTTCTCTCAATAAAAAACATAGAAAAGAGAAAAAATTTCGACAAGAAATTAAATTTAATCTTTATGAAAAACATAATCACAAGTAAGCCATTTATAAATAGGGCATCAATAGAGGCCATATTAGGTGAATTAAAAAAATTAGTTAGTTTTTATGATGAAAAAAGTAAAAATGAGACTTGTGGGAACAAATATATAGTGTTCAATATTTCTCATCAAATCTATAGGAATGGGTACTTATAGCCTTAAATGATGCAATATTATACAAAATTCACCAAAAAGTGTAATTCCTACAAAGAGAATGCCAAATTCATCCATTAACCCATGTTGTTTCTACACATATCCCAAGAATAAAAGCAATTTTATATTGGGGGAATGGATTTTTAGGGCCATATTATATATTCACAACCTAGTAACTCTATTATATCCTCACTAATACTGACTTTTTATCAAAATGGGTTGAAGAAATAACCCTTAAAGAAGTTGAGACCATAAGAATTTTAATTTTCAAGAAATCCAATATCATTTTTATATTTAGTGTCCCTCGTATAATATTGATAGAAAATGTATGTATTTTTATTTTTCTATCTTGAATAATCTATTTCAGGAGTACAATATCAAATACAACCATTCATTTTAGTATTATGTCGAACGAAATGGATAGATAGAGGCCTTCAACAAGACCTTATGAAATGAACATAAGATGATCAATTATAAAGATAAAAATTCCTAATATGATAATAATTTTCTTGAAATATGGCCTTATGAGACTACAATTTTTACTACCACATAGGCGGCCCTGTATTACCAGACTATAGTACAGAAGGGGTATTGCACATTGATGTTAGATTTCTCTTACTTCATGTTTCTATATTTAATCAGTTTTCTACAGAAAGGAAAAAATAAAACCAGATGGATGAATTTAATGGTCTTGATAATAGAAGACTACATACTGGGAATTAGTTTGACATCCACCAAAATCAGATAGCATGATATTTTAATATCAAGGGCCTGCTCTACGCATTCCTCCAAAATGAGCTGGAATTGGTCCTTAGGACCCCAATGGGACTTGGGAATAAACCATAAATGCTTGATCCAATGTAGGAGGGAACATATTGAATGCCAATTATAACAATATTGGATTTTATTAATTGATATAGATGTATGAATATATTTTCATATCCCTAAAAAACATAAGGTTTCTCAATAAATACTCTGTGTAATCATCCAACAGTCCTCATCATAGGACATTTAATGGCATGAATTAGGGTCCTAGTCATACGAACTAAAAAAACATCACACTAAATTCTATTATAGAAGTAATATAATTACATATCCTAAAGTCCTAGTCATAAGAGGATGAGCTATATTACAACAACCATTCTATATGATGTATAATTACATGGTTCAGGACCTCGTTGTGTGATGTAAAACTGTATATCATTTCAGTCTATGCATGAGATAATAAAAATCACTTGGGTTGTTCTCCCATCACACCTACATTCCAAAATTATGTGTGGATGGATTTTTATCGTCAGGATACCCTACCCCAATGTGTACCCCTCCTAGGACTGCAATGGGAGAAGGGAGACAATAACCCCCGAGTCTCTCCACCAGTAGGCCCCGATTTGGAGACTAGCACTGAGGGTACACTAAACACACAAATGGCAAGAATTAACCTCTAAGAGAACCCATGCAGGAGAGAGAGATATTATATACACCCACCAACACCAACTCAGAAACTAATGTAAAAGAAATACCAAGTACAAATATTTAATTTCATGCAAACTACTAAAAATGAAAGGGAAAAAACTACAAATAGCCAATATAATGTAAAAACAGCTACAACCACAAGCCCGAACAGCCCCTGGAACCCCAAGCTCATAGAACCTAGCTTGATATCCAACATTCTCTAAGTGACCTGAAAAATAGTTAATATATACATAGTGTTAGTATAATAGTATACTCATTAAGATCATCCCCGAATTCTCTCATGAAAAAGTAAAGAAAGCAGGCTAAATCACAGTGAGCAACAAGGGAAACTAAATTTTCACCTAAATAGGTATAATAAGATCCCAGCCTCACCATGGATACACTCACCAAGTAATGCATAAAAGTGTATATATTATAATAAATAATATCAAGGGTACCCCACTACTACTTACCCACTAGTTTTCCGCTTTTCCCTAACATCGCACATCCTAAGAACAACTCTCCAAAAAGGCTTTCCCACAGACATCTGGGCGAGGAACCCCAATATACACCTTGTGCTACAAGACCACCACACCCACACAATAATGTAACCAGGTAGTTTTCAGGATCCAACACAGCTCGTAAAATATGTATCATGTAAAGACCCGTTAAATTCAAGGGAAATTTTTTCTTAATTTTCTTTGGAATTTTACAAGAGCGCGGTTTCTGACGGCACCTGATTCCGAGACCCGGAGTTCCCGGAATTAATTTCCGAAGTTGGGCTCGGGTACGTTCAGTGAATGAACGAGCGGGAATTTCTAACTTTTGATCCAGTGCTCGGAATTGAAATCCGAGGACACCAATGAACTCGCAGCGCCGATATTCGCTTAAGGAGACCTTTTCCGAGGTTACGTTTTATGCAGGACGAAAGTTAGTTTTTGGGAGAAATTATAAGAAGTTAAATAAAAATGTGGAAACACTTTTTATTTTTTATTTTGTTGGTTAACTTCGCCCAAAGGGAGTTAAAGGTGGGACCCACATCCATTTAACCTCCCTTGGGAGGATTAAGTGTGGTGGGGCCCACACGAACCCCCACTCCTCATCTTCTCTCAAAACTCCCCTATAACCCCCTTTAATTAATGTTTGACAACTTGGTTTATTTAATTATGGTGGGTTGTTTTGAATTTCAAACCTTTGAAATTCAAGTTGATGTTTGTGTAAATTAAATAAGCCTTAGCTTATTTTATTTCGTTTAGCCATCTTGAGAGGATTTGGGAGCTCCTTCTTCTTCTTCAACATTGACAAAGAACGCGAAGAACCTTCGAGCTCCAACGAAGAACGCCGCTCCTCTCTTCTTCGTAGCCGGTTGTTTCCGAAGATCGACGATGCCTTCCATGTCAACGAAAGGGAACGCCGCTTCCTCCTCGGACTTCCTTCGTCGGCTTGCAAAGATTCACCAACGACGTACCTCTTCGGACGTACCTCTTCGTCAACAGAATTGACGAATGATTACCGCGTCGCCCGACCTCCGCGACGTTGTCTTCCGCGGGTCGTTGACGAACATCGTACATGAAACCGAGGTAGGGGTTTGTTGTGGATTATTTATTTACTCTCGTGCTTGGTTCTAGCATGATAATCTTGGGGATAAATATTTAAGAGTTATCATCTAACGAGAGGGGGGTCGGACCGCACAAACACGGCCGAATTCCCCCTCCTATGTTTTGATTATTATTATATTCTTGTGGATGAACGAGAAGGCGTGGTGTCGTCGCACCACGCGGGAATCGCACGGCTATATTGCGTGGCGCCGTCGCGCCGCGCCATGGAAGGATTATCATGAACGGGACGCCGTCGCGCCGCGTCGAAGGGAACCGAAGGCGCCGCGGCCGGAGCGGGGCCGCGGCGGAGGGGCACGGTGCCGTCGCACCGTGCCGGACGATGAAGGCCGCGGCCGGTTTCGGGCCGCGGCGGAACGAGAAGACCGGCGGCTCGCCGGGCCACCGGTGTTAGAAGCCGGAAGGGGATCGGCTTTGCCGGTCCGTTGAAGAAGAACCGGGCGGCCAGGTCGGGCCGGCCGGAAGCGGAAAGACCGGGGAAATTTAATTCCCCCGGCTATGTTATTTTCCCCCACCCATTATGAGGGGGGTCCAGTTTCACAAAGGGGGGTCAGCGCCCCCTCCCCCCCCCGTTTTTCCAAACGGCAGGCCCCCACGAGGGGGGTCGTTGATTGACAAAGGTGTGGCTTTTAGCCGCGCCACCAGCTAAGCAGAAGCGGGGGCCTTGCCCCCCGCGCGTGGAACCGAGCGGCGCCAGGCCGCGCCACGCCGCCGCACCGGACCGGGTCGGACCCGGGTCGGGTCGCCCAGTTCGGGCCGACCCGGGGGGGGGTCGTCCCGGGTCAGCCCGGACCCCCCGTTTTCGAATTGACTTCGGTCTTTTGCTCATAACATGAGCTACGGACCTCCGATTGACTAACCGTCAGCGGCGATGCGATCCTTGGATCGAGAAGGTCGATTCGGTATATCGTACTCAATGTTTCGGAATACTTTGAGTTTGTCCGGGTTGGTTCGTACACGAAACAAACCGGGCCCTCGGAGTGGAAACGCTCATAACTTGAGCTACGGATGTCCGATTGACGTTCCGTCAGCTTTGTTGTGTTCTTCTTAGTGAGACAGATCTTTTGGAATACTCTGCCCGAGGTTTGGACATAGGTGGAGTACGGTCGGGTTGGTTTTGCCTTAAAAACCAACCGGGCCCCTGGGACGAAAATGCCAATAACTCTCAGACCGGGCGTCCGATCGACGCGCCGTGTGTTGCGTTGAGTTCTTGTTGGCGATACGGAACTTTTGGATACATCAACTCTGGACTTTGTGATAGTTGATGTATCAGCCTCTCGGCTCGTGGAGCGGACCCTCCCGAACGAGCTTGCTGTGTGCGGGAACCCTAGAGCTGGCTGTGACTGCGTCTGTGACTGCTACTTCTACTGCTACTGCTATTGTGTCTGCGACGACGACAGTACAGAGATCCTTTTTGGATTTGACGGCGACTACTGCACTCAGCGATCCTACGTGGATCAGTGCTACAGGTCATGTGTGGGCCCGATCCTGTGTGGGTCTGATCCTG
Organism: Viscum album; assembly: GCA_963277665.1. Taxonomy (NCBI): domain Eukaryota; kingdom Viridiplantae; phylum Streptophyta; class Magnoliopsida; order Santalales; family Viscaceae; genus Viscum; species Viscum album. The sequence continues at coordinate 1,289,852,124 of OY728132.1, read as the reverse complement.
TGTGGGTCCTTGCGCTCAGCGGTCCTGTGTGAACCAGCGCCTACAGGTCCTATGTGGGCCCGATCCTGTGTGGGTCTTTTGCGGGCGTTAGTTACCTATCGATCCTTCGTGGGTCCGACGACTTAGATGGATCAGAGATCATCTTTATCGTCTTTCGAAAAAGTATACCTGTGTGAGTTGAATCCTGTTACTTTCGTGTGTGGATTGTGTTGTGATATCCTGTGTGGATTTCGTTTTGCTTTCCTATGTGGAATACGTATATTTTCCTGTGTGGACTGAGTTGTACTCAGGCTCGGAGGTTGGAGCGTATTGGAATTGATGAATTAGGTATATGTATGGGCATATACCTAAGCAGTGTCGGTTGTTACTTCGTGATTGTATCTTCCTTTGTGGTTTATCCTTTGTGGATTTTTGGAGACCTTCGGGGGTCTCGGGGTCCCTACTGAGTAGCTTATACTCACCCCTGCACGGGCTATGCCCGCACTACATTGTGTTGGTTGCAGACGACGGACATCGTTGATCTTGGCTGAGGCTTGCCGAGCAGGACGGTACCTGGAGGTGGACCACTGGGTGGGACATACTCGGAGCGGACGGTGGGACCCGTGGAGCAGTGGAGCTATCTGTACCCACCCTTCAGGTGGGATCTCCAGTGGACAGCTCGGTGTAGCGGCTTTTACTTACAGTTGTTGTTTCCCTTTCGAGTTGTACTTTACTTTCAGTTTGGGTTTGTATACTGGCCCATTTACTTTAACGCATTTTCAGTTGTACTCTGTTTTTACTTAGTGTTTAATTTCCTCTTGCTTACTCTGTGGTGTTTGTTTACTTTACAAAGGAAATGCCTTCCCTTTTTGCCGAGATTTACGCCTTGGTGCTAGTCTCCACCCCCTGGCCTATGGAAGGCGGGCTTGGGGTAGTCACGGCACGGACCCCGAGGGTAGGTCGTGACAAATTGGTATCAGAGCAGTTCGGTTCTACCGTGAATTCTGATCTTTTCTATGTGAAGCAATAATGTTTAGCGTATTGAGTGTGGTTATCAATCCAGGGAGTCCAGTGTTGGTGCGGCGGCCGACGTATCCGTAGACCAGGACCCTGACTTCTGATTTCCAACTTAATGCACGAAAACATTGATTGCGTGTGTGTTTCAAAGTTTTCTTTGTGATTACTTATATCAGCTCACCAGGTATACTGTTCTGACCGTGGCGCACCTGTTTCCTTTTCAGGATGGCCCCACGACGGCAGCCAGCTTGGGTTCCGAGAGTCGAGTGTGACGACAGCCCACCGAGTGACGAGGCCTCGGTGTAGGGCCCTTTGTCAGCAGTGGCACCGGCGGTAGCTCTACCCGCTGAGCCACCGATGCTTCCAACACCAGCCGCTGACGATGCACGTCGCCTCAGCGCACTGCATGAGTTTCAGTGCCAGCGACCACCCAGGTTTCGCGGGGAGACGGATCCCCAGGCAGCCGAGGACTGGCTGGAGGCAGTGGTACGAGTTTTTAGGCTAGTGAGGACACCTGCAGACCTCATGGTGATCCTCGCTGCGAGCCTACTGCACGCAGTAGTGGGCCGATGGTGGAGCTTGATGCTCCAGGTGCACGATGAGGCATCTCTTCTATGGACGGACTTTGAGAGCCTCTTTCTCTTGGAGTTTTTCCCAGCCACCCTTCGTGCGGTGCGCATCCAGGAGCTTCTTCAGCTGCGGCAGGGCAACATGATGGTCGCTCAGTACTTGGCGAGATTTACTGATCTCTAGCGCTACTCGACCAACATGGTACGAGACCCATTCTTCCGGGCCCGGACCTTCGAGCAGGGTCTGAGACACGAGATTAGGGCATCACTGATCTCCCTCAACATACCGACTCAGACAGGAGTACTGGAGCGGGCCATTTTGATCGAGAGTTTCCTTGCTGAGTCTACACCAGCGCCGAGACCCACCGCAGGGCGGCACGTGGCAGATTTATCTACAGCAGGCAGTCGACGGATGACTCAGGGGTCCAGGCAGACCAGACCTTCAGGCAGACGACCTCAGGACACTGGCTCAGTAGTGTAGGTCACACAACACGGAGCCAGTCTTTCGAGAGACAGACAATGCTACTCGTGCGGCGGGCAGGGCCACATGGCTCGTGACTGCCCGAACCGCCGTGCCGAGGAGCAGCAGTCGGTTGAGGGACCACCGAGGTAGAGGCAGAGGGTCGACAGTGGCGGTCCGCAGGGAGGAGGCGGACGAGGTAGAGGAGCTGGACGGGCAGCCGGTGGTGGGCGACGCTTTGAGGCTCTACCACCACCACCACCAGGAGGTCCACCCCGACCACAGGGAGCTGGCGGGCATAGACAGGCACAGCTCCGGGCAGTAGAGGACTACGACCACAGGGCACCCGAGATGATTCGAGATACAATCTGTGTCTATTCCACCCTTGTTGCAGTACTTATAGACACAGGAGCGAGTGGCTCTTTCATATCCGCTGCCCGTGTTCGGAGCTCGGAGATTCCAATAGAGCCGTTGGCTCGATCCTTACGGCTAGAGACTCCTACAGGAGCAGACTCGACAATTACGCACTGGTGCCGGCAGTGCGAGCTTACTCTAGGAGGCGAGATCTTCGGCTGGGATCTTCTTGTAGCAGCGTCGAGGCCTTACGACGTCATCATGGGCATGGATTGGCTATCTACGGTCCATGCACAGATTGACTTTTTAGGCGCAAGCTGCGATGTGTACGCACCGACGGGAGCAGGTTCACCTTCACCGGCGAGAAGGGAGCCTTTGCAGCACAGGATGGACTTCCGCGGAGGAGAGGACAGCCCATCACTCATCAGTTGGCTAGCCTCATCCTTGGAGAATTTGACGTGCGGAGTCCTGATTTTCCTACAGTGGTGGATCAGTTTGCGGACTTTTTTCCCGACGACGTTCCAGGACTACCTCCTCACAGAGAGGTAGACATTTATATTGACTTGTACCACGGGACATCCCCGATATCCACTCCAGCATATCGGACGGCCCCCGCCGAGCTTCGAGATCTACGGGTATAGTTGGAGGACTTGCAGGGCAAGAGGTTCATCCGACCAAGTGTTTCACCCTGGGCTTCCCCGATATTGTTCGCCAAGAAGGCGGATGGGAGCTTGCGACTTTGTGTTGACTATCATCGCCTGAACCAGGTGACAGTGAGGAACAAGTATCCACTACCGAGGATTGATGACCTCTTTGATCAGCTCAAGGGAGCACGGTGGTTCTCGAAGATAGACCTCAGGTCAGGCTATCATCAGCTCAGAGTCAGAGATGAGGACGTGCAGAAGATGGCCTTCAGATGTCGGTATGGCCACTATGAGTTCTGTGTTATTCCTTTCGGCATAACCAATGCTCCAGAAGTGTTCATGGCCCTCATGAACAGGATCTTTCAGCCATACCTCGATCGATTTGTCGTGGTCTTCATCGACGACATTTTGATTTACTCTACGATTGAGGAGGAGCACGCCTATCACTTGCGAGTTTTACTAGACACACTCTGAGAGCACCAGATTTATGGTAAGCTCATGAAGTTCCAGTTCTGGATACGTGAGGTCCACTTCTTGGGACACGTTATCTCTGAGGCGGGAGTTGCAGTGGATCCTGCGAAGATCAAGGAAGTGTTAGCTTGGGAGCCACCCAAGAGCGTGATTGAGGTTCGGAGTTTCTTGGGACTAGCTGGATACTATCGGAGTTTCGTGCCAGACTTCTCTAGAGTTGCGGCACCACTCGCAGCTTTGAAGAAGAAGGGGAAACCCTTCGTGTGGTCAAACAAATGTAAGCAGAGCTTACAGGAGCTGAGAAAGAGATTGACTAGCGCACCTATCTTGAGGTTGCCTGATGAAGGAGTAGGGTACGTAGTCTACTGCGATGCATCAGGGACCGAACTCAGTTGCGTACTGATGTAGGAGAGGGCGGTGATCGCCTATGGATCACAAAAATTGAGGCCACATGAGCAGAACTATGCTACCCATGACCCGGAGTTGGTAGTGGTGGTCTTCGCTCGGAAGACATGGCGGCACTATTTGATGGGCGAGTTCTTTACAGTCTTTTCTGATCATCAGAGTCGCAGGTATATCTTCTCGCATAAGGACCTAAACCTGAGACAGTGGCAATGGCTCGAGTTCCTACATGACTATGACTTTGAGATAGTCTATACTCCTGGGAAGGGGAACGTAGTAGCTGATGCCCTCAGCAGAAGGACGGGCATTCAGCTACTTGAGGAGGCGACGGAGAAGCTAGCCTCTTTGCAGATATCCTTCGTGGATAGAGATGGATCAGCCTTCCTCCAGTCTCTCACAGTCACCCCTCCACTACTGCAGCGGGTCAAAGAGGTACAGCGTGAGGACACTGACTGTGAGACACGGCGTGCACAGATATCCTCGGGACATGCACCTGATGGTTTCTCCCTTAGAGCAGAGCACGACATCCTTTTCAGAGGATGTACCATGGTAACCGTTTCTTTGTGAGAGGAGGTGCTGAGAGAGTTTCACACTTCTCCTATGGCGGTACATCCAGGAGTGGCAAAGATGTACCGGGATCTCAGACGATAGCACTGGTGGCCGGGCATGAAGAAGGCTGTAGCAGAGTTCGTTTCTCGATGCCTCACCTGCTAGTAGGTGAAGGCAGAGCATCAGGTACCAGCAGGCTTGGTACAGCCCTTGGAGGTCCCGGAGTGGAAGTGGGACGGGATATCTATGGACTTCGTGACTGTACTTTCACGCACTTCCAGAGGTCACGACTCCATTTGGGTGATTGTTGACCGACTCACCAAGTCGGCACACTTCTTACCCAACAGAGAGTAGGGCTCAGTGGAGAGCTTGTGACGTCTCTACGTTCAGGGGATTGTGCGGCTCCATGGCATGCCATCATCTATCGTCTCCGATCGAGATGCTCACATTACTTACCGGCTTTGGAAGGGGTTATTGGAGGCGTTCTGGACGCAGCTACGTCTGAGCACAACCTTTTACCCTCAGACGGATGGTCAGACGGAGAGGACCATTCAGACTCTCGAGGAAATGCTCCGCGCATGTGTCCTCGACTTTGGTCGTAGCTGGGAGGACCACCTACCCTTGTTGGCGTTCGCGTACAACAACAGCTACCACTCCACCATTGGGATGGCACCATACAAGGCGTTGTACGACCGACCTTGTAGATCTCCATTGTGCTGGACAGACCCTAGGGAGTCGGCACTTGTGGGACCAGAGATGGTCCAGGCCATGACAGAGAAGGTCCAGGTCATCCAGGAGTGGATGAGGACAGCTCAGAGCAGGCAGAAGTCATACGCTGACAGGAGGCGGAGGCCACTAGAGTTCGAGGATGACGACCACGTCTTCTTGCGGGTCTCATCTCGACGTGGTATACGGAGATTTGGCCAAGGCGGAAAGTTATCTCCACGCTTCATCGGACCCTTCCAGGTCCTCAGCAAGATTGGCGAGGTGGCTTATCGCCTGGCTCTACCACCTCAGTTACACCGGGTGCACGACGTCTTCCACGTATCTCAGCTGAGGAGATACGTGCACGACCCGACGCACATCATTGACCATGGGGAGCTTGACGTTGATGATGGGGCGACTTTTACGGAGGTCCCAGTGGAGATAGAGGATCGACAGGAGCCGGTCCTACGTGGGTGATCGATTCCTCTTGTGCGCATCAGATGGAAGCAAGGGAGCCTCCAGGAGAGCACCTGGGAGTGGGAGCCTCAGATGCGTGCTCAGTACCCTCATTTGTTCTCCTAGTTTTTGTTATATCTTTACGGGGACGTAAAGCCCTGAGGTGGGAGTGATGTAACGACCTGTAAAATTCAAGGGAATTTTTTTCTTAAGTTTTTTTGGAATTTTACAAGAGGGCGGTTTCTGACGGCACCTAATTTCGAGGCCCGGAGTGCCCAGAATTAATTTCCGAAGTTTGGCTCAGGTACGTTCAGTGAACGAACGAGAGGGAATTTCTAACTTTTGATCCGGTGCTCAGAATTGAAATCCGAGGACACCGATGAACTCGCAGCGCTGATATTCGCTTAAGGAGACCTTTTCCGAGGTTGCGTTTTATGCGGGACGAAAGTTAGTTTTTGGGAGAAATTATAAGAAGTTAAATAAAAATGTGGAAACACTTTTTATTTTTATTTTGTTGGTTAACTTCTCCCAAAGGGAGTTAAAGGTGGGACCCACATCCACTTAACCTCCCTTGGGAGGATTATGTGTGGTGGGGCCCACACGAACCCCAAACCCTCATCTTCTATAAAAACTCCCCTATAACCCCATTTAATTAATGTTTGACAACTTGGTTTATTTAATTAAGGTGGGTTGTTTTGAATCTCAAACCTTTGAAATTCAAGTTGATGTTTGTGTAAATAAAATAAGCCATAGCTTATTTTATTTCGTGTAGCCATCTTGAGGGGATTTGGGAGCTCCTTCTTCTTCTTCAACTTTGCCGAAGAACGCGAAGAACCTTCGAGCTCCAACGAAGAACGCCGCTCCTCTCTTCTTCGTAGCCGGTTGTTTCCGAAGATCGACGACACCTTCCGTGTCAACGAAAGGGAACACCGCTTCCTCCTCGGACTTCCTTCGTCGGCTTGCGAAGATTCACCAACGACGTACCTCTTCGGACGTACCTCTTGGTCAACAGAATTGACGAACGATTACCGTGATGCCCGACCTCCGCGACGTTGTCTTCCGCGGGTCGTTGATGAACATCGTACTTGAAACCGAGGTAGGGGTTTGTTGTGGATTATTTATTTACTCTCGTTCTTGGTTCTAGCATGATAATCTTGTGGATAAATATTTAAGAGTTATCATCTAACGAGAGGGGGGTCGGACCGCACAAACACGGCCAAATTCCCCCTCCTATGTTTTGATTATTTTTATATTCTTGTGGATGAACGAGTAGGCGTGGTGCCGTCGCACCACGCGGGAATCGCACGGAAATATTGTGTGGTGTCGTCGCACCGCGCCATGGAAGGATTATCATGAACGCGACGCCGTCACGCCACGTCGAATGGAACTGAAGGCACCGCGGCCGAAGCGGGGCCGCGGCGGAATGAGAAGACCGGCGGCACGCCGGGTCGCCGGTGTCGGAAGCCGGAAGGGGACCGGCTTTGCCGGTCCGTTGAAGAAGAACCGGTCGGCCAGGTCGGGCATGCCAAATTGGGAATGACCGGGGGAATTTAATTCCCCCGGCCAAGTTATTTTCCCCCCCATTATGAGGGGGGGCCGGTTTCACAAAGGGGGTCAGCGCCGCCCCATTTTTCCAAACGGCAGGCCCCCACGAGGGGGGCCGTTGATTGACAAAGGCACGGCTTTTAGCCGCGCCGCCAGCTATGCAGAAGCGGGGGCCTTGCCCCCCGCACGTGGCACCGAGCGGCACCAGGCCGCGCCATTGCCGGCCGGGCCGTGCCACCGCGCCGGACCGCGCCGCCGCGCCGGGCCGGGTCGGCCCGGACCCGGACCCCCCGTTTTCGAATTGACTTCGGTATTTTGTTCATAACTTGAGCTACAGACCTCCGATTGATGAACCGTCTGCGGCGATGTGATCCTTGGATCGAGACGGTCGATTAGGTATATCGCACTCAAAGTTTCGGAATACTTTGCGTTTGGCCGGGTTGGTTCGTACACGAAACCAACCGGGCCCTCGGAGCGGAAATGCTCATAACTTGAGCTACAGACGTACGATTGACGTGTCGTCATCTTTGTTGTGTTCTTATTAGTGAGGCGGATCTTTTGGCATACTCCGCCCGAGGTTTGGACGCAGGTGATGTATGGTCGGGATGGTTTTGCCTTAAAAACCCACCGGGCCCCTGGGACGAAAAATCCAATAACTCTCAGACTGAGCGTCTGATCGACGCGCCGTCTGTTGCATTGAGTTCCTGTTGGTGATACTGAACTTTTGGATACATCATCTCTGGACTTTGTGACAGTTGATGTATCAGCCTCTCGGCTTGTGGAGCGGACCCTCCCGAACGAGCTTGCTGTGTGCGGGAACCCTAGAGCTGGCTGTGACTGCGTCTGTGACTCCTACTGCTACTGCTACTGCTACTGTGTCTGCGACGAAGACAGTACAGAGATCCTTTGTCGATTCGACGACGACTACTGCACTCAGCGATCTTACGTGGATCAGTGCTACAGGTCCTGTGTGGGCCCGATCCTGTGTGGGTCCGATCCTGTGTGCGTCCTTGCGCTCAGCGGTCCTGTGTGAACCCGCGCCTACAAGTCCTATGTGGGCCCGATCCTGTGTGGGTCTTTTGCGGGGGTTAGTTACCTATCGATCCTTCGTGGGTCCGACGACATAGATGGATCAGAGATCATCTTTATCGTCTTTCGAAGAAGTATACCTGTGTGAGTGGAATTCTGTTACTTTCCTATGTGGATTGTGTTGTGCTATCCTATGTGGATTTTGTTTTGCTTTCCTGTGTGGAATACGTATATTTTCCTGTGTGGACTGAGGTGTACTCGGGCTAGGAGGTTGGAACGTATTGGAATTGATGACTTAGGTATATGTATGGGCATATACCTAAGCAGTGTCGGTTGTTACTTCGTGATTGTATCTTCCTTTATTGTTTATCCTTCATGGATTTTTGGAGACCTTCGGGGGTCTCGGGGTCCCTACTGAGTAGCTAATACTCACCCCTGCACGGGCTATGCCCGCACTACGTTGTATTGGTTGCAGACGATGGACATCGTTGATCTTGGCTGAGTCTTGCAGAGCAGGATGGTACCTGGAGGTGGACCATTGGGTGGGACATACTCGGAGCGGACGGTGGGACCCGTGCAGCAGTGGAGCTATCTGTACCCACCCTTCAGGTGGGATCTCCAGTGGACAGCTCGGTGTAGCGGCTTTTACTTACAGTTGCTATTTTCCCTTTCGAGTTGTACTTTACTTTCAGTTTGGGTTTGTATACTGGCCCATTTACTTTACCGCACTTTTAGTTGTACTCTGTTTTTACTTAGTGTTTACTTTCCGCTTGCTTACTCTGTGGTGTTTGTTTACTTTACAAAGGCAATGCCTTCCCTTTTTACCGGGATTTACGCCTTGGTGCTAGTCTCCAGCCCCTGGCCTATGGAAGGTGGGCTTGGGGTAGTCACGGCACGGACCCCGAGGGCGGGTCATGACATATCATACATCGGTCATTATACCTCAAGCCATTACCGCCCACACACTGAATTAGAATCCTCAAACCATCACAACCTATACATGTTACGCATATATTATTCCATAGGATAATATATCCAGAATATATGTGTGTGAATAATCAGAAGCCATCACAACCCTCTAAACACATATATGGGGAAAACTAACTGCTCTACCTACTATCAAAGTTAACAACCAGAGAATCGAGCATGGTAAAAGGGGATAGTCTTCCATCCATCCTCCCACTAGAATGTTGGGGAAAACACCCCCATATATTAAAATCCCTAGGGTGTCGGTTTCCATTACTGACAGGGTGGATTAGGGTATGGAAACATAAAAAGTATAGAATATACAATTTCTCACAACCACATTATGGGCATAAACAAGTCTTAGAATCAACTACAACAAACACCTCTCAGACCCCTAGATGCCAATTCTAAGACTAGGTATCTTATAATCACACAATCACTTAAAGTGCTTTATTACATTACTTTATTCCCTTTTTATTAAATTCACTTTACATTAATTAATTAATAAAAAATTAATTAACCATTAAAATTTTAAAAGTATATTTCATTAGCATCACATCCAAAGTTTACATTCAACTCAAATTACAACCTCAACATTGTGCCCCATCTAGCTCCAACCCCATGGGTTATCATCATTTATTCAATTATTTATTTACAAAATTTCCATCGCATATTCCCAGGCATTCTAGAAAAACATTGTAAGCTACTAAACACAAGGGGGCTCAACAAAGCGAGTAGATGAACTACTAGTCGAGTATTTGCCACCTATATTAAGGGAATAGATCCATCTTCCCCTGAGAAGCTAAACATGGGAAGCACATGGCATACCCCACGTATCTTCACCCCTTTTAGATGAAGGGTAATAAATACTAGATGCCTTGAGAAGTGGGGAATGTAAAGAAGATAAACAACCAATAAGAATCATCAAGAATCCCAACATTCATATCAAACCCATTTCATCATCCCTAGTGTCCTCCCTAACACCCACATGCATAAACTGATACATCTTGCCACTATAGTCGTCAACGGCTGCCATAACTAGTAGGCCTCCCTACCCCCACATACAACAACATCCATCCAGGCTCACATGAGACGATAAGCAGTATGAAAACAACCATCAAATCAATCGGGCTATTGGCCCTTAAACGAGTAAGAAGGTAACTCATAACCCTACAAGGAATTATCATTTATCAGGAAACCATTTCATTGATCCATATTGTATTAATATATTTACATTTTGTAGGTTCAAAATTTCAAAAAACTAACCAGTAATCTATCACAAATAATTCAACTTTCTTACTATGCCAATTTTGTTAACATCAAATTACAATAAGAAGAACCAGATTCAATTACAAGCCTCTTTAATTGTAGCAAAACAATTATCATTTAATTCCGGCTTTAGGTTCTTCAAAAATTTCCATCAAGAACTAAATGATAAACAATGCAAGAATATATATAACACTATATAGAAGAAAAGAGGAAATATCATACAATCGATATCAATTTATTTATAAAGTTCAAATATTTATTATATCAATTCCATTGTGATCCAAGGGGATAAAACATGCTAAATATATAGCTACCTATAAAAGGAAAGAGAAGCAACAAATCACCTAACTCAAAAAGGTTCTTAACGTTCCTTATATGAGAATGAGCCATATAACGGGTTATGATCTCCTCCTCCCATGAAAAATGTATCCACCTGAGGATGCAGAGACACCCCCACACTGATCTAGGCCCAAGAGAATTCAATTAGGAACATGAAGACGTCATTCGATGATAAATTAAAGGAGAAACAAAAGCCTATGAACCCAAAATAATGACGATAGATCAAACCTCATATCGAAGATTAATCGATACTACTTTGTTGCTTCAAACAGAGTGGAACCAATACAAGGAGGAACATTTGATTGAAAAACTCATGTGGGATGGAATGAAAGGTTCTAGCATCTAATTACTGAGAACATGGAGGAAGAAATAAGTAATAATATATATCGTCCCGTTAGATGATTTAATGAAGAAGTGATTTAAGATATGCTAGATTTTCCATTAAAAGAAGATCACATTGACCCATGCGGTTTGACCACGTAAAAACATCCCGAGCCTTAGTAAAATTAATAAAAGAGTTATGAAATTTTAATCGGCCTTAGAGTCCTTAAAACAATTCTTTAAATGCATTTTATATTAATGGAAACATTAAAGGGGTGAAACTGTTGGAAGCTGGAAACACTATTCATGAACTCGAATTTTGGAAAAGAAAAAACACTATTCATGAACCTCACCATTGAAAACCTCACCATTCTAGAAGCACTATTCATGAAATCAAAATTTGGAATAGGAAAAAGGGCACCATTGTAACCTTACCATTTTGGAAATTTGGAAATTTTTTCTGGATAAGACCCATTGACCTCCCTAAACACCATAGATACAAGATTTTCACAATGGATTAGACCAAAGAGGTCTGGGCCATTACATCAGATACCTCTCAAAATATTCTTGTCCTTGAGAATTCAAAACCAACCTAAAAGGAAACAATAAAGAAGTCTTAATAACGACCCATCGATATACCTCTCAAACTAGAGAAAACCAAATGAATTAACTAAAGAAATCCATCTCGTAAACATGAAGGGTCTATAACCACAATGGGGACACCGTTACATTAAAAGTGTTAAACATCAAACAAATCTGAGTAATGAGAATGTATCTGTGACTCACAATCCAAGGTACTCTCTTCCATGACATCGTATCACCACATGATAGTAATCAAGGGGATAGAATTCTCGTGCACCAACTTCTCTTTGCATTCTCGGATCTCCCCAAGTCGCTCCACAAAGGTTGCATCATCATCAACATCGATCTCTTCCCAATTGACGATTCGAGAGTCATCATGAAGATAACAACAGAGATATGATACATGGAAAACATCATGTTTCTGTCTCATCTTCAGTGGAAGTGCTACTCAATATTCTAGAGCTCTAACACGAGTTAACACCTCGAAAGTCCCAACAAACTGAGGAAAAAGCTTCCCCCCCATGACAAACCCTTCGTTGCCCCCGATGGGGAGCCACCATCAAAATCATGTGATCCCCATCATCAAACTCTAAGGTTATCCTCCTTTGATTGAAATATGATTTTTGAAGATCCAACACTTTCTTCATACTTTGACGAATCACCTGAACCATATCTGTTGTATTCTGCACAAGTTTTTGTTTGAGAATTTCTAAAGCTCCAAACCCAGTCTTGCACAACAGAGAATGGATAGGTCGGCCATACAAGGATTCAAACGGTGCCATACTGATGGTGAAGTGAAAAATATTTTTGTAAGATAACTCGACCAAGGGTAAGTTCCTCTTCCATGAACCTCCAAAATCCAAGACAGAAGAGCGTAACATGTCTTCAAGAGTCTGGATGGTCCGCTCGGTCTGACCATACATTTGAGGATGAAAAGTAGTGATGAAGAAAAAACTGAGAACCAAAATCATGTTTTGGACCACTCCACACCATAGAAGTAAAATGAGGATCTTGGTCGTAAATGATTGTGTTTGGGACTCTATGAAGTCTCACCACCTCCTCCAGATACTAGCTCAAAAAAACATCCACTGAGTTTGACTCCTTGATTGCTATGAAGTGGGATGATTTTGTTAAACAATCCACTGCAACCTAAATAGCATCATGTGTTCTCTCTGTTCGAGGTAAACCAATAAAAAATTACATTGATATATCCTCCCACTTCCATTGAGGAACATCTAACAGCTAGAGAAGACCAAAAGGAACACGGTGTTCAACCTACACCTTTTGGCAGACCAAACCTCGAGACCAAAACTCTGTAACGGAATGCTTCATCCCAAGCCACCAAAACTAGCTCCTCAAGGATTAGTACATCTTCATCATGCCAGAATGAACCACTAATGGAGAAATATAGAACTCCCTGAGAATGGTCTCATGCATCGCTAAAGGAATGTAAATCCATCCATGATAAAACACTCGGTGTTGTTCATCTTCAGACCAACCATCAAGGGCCTCTCCACAAATAACTCGGTCTCTCCAGACCTCCACCTCTTGATCCCCCAACTGGGACACTTCCACTTGCTGCACTAGAGATTACTACACCGTCATTTAAAAAAGACCACCGCTGCCCCCAAATTATCCTATATCAATATCTACTTCTATATGTTCTTCCATTACTGTCCATGAGTCACCAGATTAATGCAATGCATTACTACGTGACTTCTGACTCAGCACATCATCTACAACATTCCACTTTCTAGGTGTATACAATATTTCAAGTCATATTCCTATTATAACTCAATCCACCGATGTTGTCATATGTTCAAGTCACGTTGGGAGAAAATATACCTTAGGATCTTATGATCTGTGAACACCACAAAGCGCTCACCAATGAGGTAATGTCTCCACAACATCAGAGAAAACACTACAGATTCCAACTCAATATTGTGGGTGGCATAGTTACGTTCAGGAGGATGGAAGTTCCGAGACCCATAAGAAACAACTGATCTTTGCTGTATTAGAACACAACCTAAACCCAAATTCAACGCATCACAAAAAACATCAATCCAAACTCCCTCAGCTATAAGAAAAAGAACTAGAGAACTTACTGACACCTTCTTTATATACTCAATAGCTTCTTGAAATAGATCAGCCCATACAAACACCTGATCCTTCCTGGAAAATTCTATCATTGGAGTCAAAACTAAAGAGAAATCATCTACGAACCTCCTATAGTAGCCTATGATACCAAGGAATCATCGCACCTCTAACACTTTTTTGGTGGTTTCCCAAGACACAAATGCCTCTATATTTGAATGATCCACAACTACTCCCTGTTAGGACACAACATGCTCCAAGAAAAAGTCTTCTTGATCCCAAAACACACACTTTGAAAACATCCCAAATAGCTGATGTTGACGAAGAAATCCCAAAATGGCGTGTAGATTCTCTACATTCTCCTCCTCATACGTAGAGTACACAAGGATGTCGTCGATGAAAACCACTAAAAACTTGTACAAGAACTCACGGAACATAGAATTCATTAATACCATCAACACAACTGGATCATTTTTCATGTCGAACGACATTACAATGAACTCATAATGCCCATGATGACAACAGAAAGCAGTTTTCGGGATATCCTCATCATTCACATGCATCTGATGATATCCTGACCACAATTCAATCATTGAAAACCAACTTTCACCCTTCAGTTGATCGAATAAATCATTAATATGGGGAATAGGATAGAGATTCTTCACTGTTACTTTGTTTAATCGACGATAATAGACACAAAACATAAAAATTCTATCAGCCTTCTTCACAAAAAAAACGGGTGCCCACCACGGTGAAACACTCGTCCAAACAAAACTGCACTGTTACAGACCATCAAGCTGAACACATAGCTCTCATAACTCCTAATGGGCCATCCTATATGGATACATAGAGATTAGAGATGCTTTTGATTGTTGCTCTGTCCCAAACTTGATATCTCATCGAGGGGGTAATGCTACAACCTCTTCTAGAAATACATCAAGTTACTCTTCTATGGGCCTAGGAAACACCAAATTCTGAACTAGTGAAGAACTCAACATCAACTTAGACAATATGGATGTTTAGGAAAAAACATGCCTTTGACCCATATGAGGGTATCACTCACCAACGAACAACACTAGATATCCATCCTCATTGAAGAACACAAGCAGCCTCCCTTATCAGTCCATGATTTCCTGCATCGAATAAAAACAATCCATGATGATGATGACAACATATGTTTGTATTATTAAACATATGAAATCTCCCCATGAGTGGTGCTTCCCCAAAAATAGCTCACAGTCTCTACATACTTCAAACAATTCATCTCGGTCTCCAACTAGCATTGTCAATTCCAAGGGCACGAGAAGACTTTGTACCTCATGTCCCAAAGCATGGACAAGGGTAGGTGATATGAAGGAGTGTGTCGATCCTGAATCAAAAAAGGCATACAACAAGGTAGAAAACAATAAAAGTGTACCTTGAATGACATCTGCCTCACCTGGAGCTAGAAAAACTAAAGCATGAATCTGAAAATGACCTCCTCCATGGCCTCACTGACCCTAATGATGACCACCACCATGGCCACGCTATGCTCTATGAGGACGAGGAGAATCACATGGCTATCCCCTACCTGCCCCATCTACCCTTTGCTGATCCAAGGATGGTGCAACTTGCTGTTATTTCCTTGAATGGAATTTCCTCAACAAAGGAACTTGGAGTAGAGAACCTAGTGCATGATGACTGCTATGAAAGGTCAGTCACTCTCGTTGATGATGACCTAGAAACCCACAAGAAAAACAATCACTTGATCCCATGGCATAAGCATAACAACTCCTGCCCCCAGAGAAATGAGATGTTGAGGTCTAGGATCAGCCCCCAGATGAACAGAAACACTTCATCCATGAAAACAAGGTACCCGAGACCACAACTCTGATTTACGAGGAATCATGAGGACTCCCCTCTCGTGATGACCTAGTTCTGGCTAAATTACTCTAAAAAACCTCTTACCTCACTAGAACCTCAATATACATCTTTAGTATAAATGGGGTGAATTTGCACTGGATCTCTGGAAGCAAGGCCTCCTCTAAATTTCTCTCCCGAGCCTCCTCACCAAGCTATAGGTCCAAAACATATCATAAAAGGTTCCTAAAACATATTCCAAACTCTCTCACACTAGAGCTCCCCTGTCGATGGGTAAAATATAATGGCTACTGGACGCCTTCATGGTTGAAGGAAGAAACTCAACTCTAAACTTGTCTTGGAACTCCTCCCAGGAGATCGTTTATACCTCGAGATCCCCGAGGAACAGAAACCACCACTGCCTCACTGCTCCACTCAACAAATTCACATGTAAGGAAACCTAGTTCTCATTCAAAGAACCGATCAAACTGAAGAATATCTCTACCTCCTCCAAATAGTCTTCTGTGACTGCATCTGAAATGGAGCCCTCATACTTCTGTAGACTATGGCACTGAAACTCTTGGTGCATCCTTCTCCATGTGTCTTCATCTTCAACCTCAACCTGATAGCAATCTATAAGAACCTCCTATAGGACATATTTTATGCGATCCAAATTAGGATGTCGACCCTGGAGCCATTCTTGAAAAATATTAAACATTTAGATCTCCTAAACCAGGATTATGGAAGGCTCAACATTAATTAATTAATTTTTTTCAGTTATTCATTTTATGTTAACCTATCCCAAGTTCTACACATTCAAAAAAAGGCACAAAGAAGAATGATGCACGATCCCTTCTTGGGTATCTACCCTACTACAAGAATCACCTCCTTAATTTTCCATTGTAAATGTTAAGGTATATACATCAGATCATAGGGGCCCCAAAATGCAAATGTCATAGCCGGTCTCAAGTGTTTACATCACCTACTAAACCTGAATGACACAGTTTCTCTTTTAACCCTTGCTACCTCACCTGTGCCTAACTCCAAACCCCATCCTATCTCTCAAATATGCTTTTGATACCACTTTTTCATGGCCCCCTCCCTAAAAAGTGTACCTCTCCAGGGTCGAAAATGTGAGAAGGGAAATAGTGACCCCTAATCCCCACCTCCAGTAGGCCCCTGGTCGGCGACTGGCCCAAAGGGTATAGTGAACACACAAATGAGAGGCATTACCCTCTTAAAGAACACATGCGGAAGATAGGGATATGATAAAAACCAACCAACAACAACTGAGACAACAATATAAATGAAATACCCAGTAAAAATATGTAATGTCATGAAAACTACTATAGCTGAATGGGAAAAAATCTAAAAATACCCAAAAGAATATAAAAACAGCATCAACCACAAGCCTGAACAGCTCATTCAACCCCAAGCTAGTAGAAATCAGCTTGATCTCCAACCATCTCTAAGTTACATGAAAAATATAATATATATAAATTGGGTAAGTATAACAGTATACATAGTAGGATCCTCCCCGAAGCATCTTGTGCAAAAGTAAAGAAGGCATGCTAAAGCATAGTGGACAACAAGTGAAACAAATTCGTTACCTAAAGTTGTATACTATGTTCCCGACCTCACCATGAAAGCTCTCACCATGTAACACATACAAGAGTATATAATATAATAACGAATATCAAGGGTACCCCACTACTACTTCCCCATTGGTTTTCCACTTTTCCCCAATGTCACAGATCCTAAGCATCTATCTCAAAAACTTCTTGCCCATAGACACCTGGGCGAAGCAGCAAAACATGCACCGCGTGCAACCAAACCAACAACGTCACACAATAAAGTAACCAGGTAGTTTCTAAGAGCCACCACTTCTCACATAACATTTATCATACGTCAGACATTATAACTCAAGCTAGTACAGCCCACACACTGAGTAAGAATCATCAAAACATCACATCCTTTACACATAAACCAATAATAGTCCATAAGATAATATATCCAGAAAATATATGTGTCAATAACCACAAGCCATCATAGCCTTATACACACATATATGGGGAAAACTAACCGCTATGCCTTCCAGATAATGTAACTACCAAGAGATGAGAGCGGGGCCAGAAGGGGTAGTCAGCCGTCCATCATCCCACTGTAATGTTAAGGAAAACACCCCCAGGGCTCAGAATCCCCGACGTGTTAGTTTCCCCTACTGATAGGGTAGAGTAGCGTATAGAAAAACAAAAAGTACAGAATATACTATAGCATAAAACCACACTATGAGCATACCTAGTCTTAGACTCAACTGCAACCAACCACCGTTGAACTCCTGGCTACCACTTTTAAGACTAGGTATCCTATAAGCACACAACCATTTCAAGAGATTTATTACATTACTTCATTCCATTTATATTAGTTTCACTTTACAATAATTAATTATGTAAACATTAATTAACCATTAAAAGTTCCATAGTATATTTCATTAGCATCACAGAAAAAGTCCACTATTCCTTCAAATTACTACCTCCGCATTGCACCCCAGCAAAATCCAACCCCATGGATTAACATCATTTATTCAATTATATATTTAAATTATTACCGTACCATATTTTCAGGCATTGTAGAAAAAGATTCTAAGCTACTAAACACAAGGGGATCAACACGGTGAGTTGATGAACTACCCACCGAGTCTTTTCCATCAATATCAAGAGCATAGACACATCCTCCCTTGAGAAGCTAAAAATAAAAACCACGTGGAATAACTCACCCATCTTCTCCCCTTTTGGAAGAAGGGTATGGAAGACTAGATACCTTGAGCAGTGGGGAATGTAAAGTAGAAAAACAACTAACATGAATCATAAATAATCCACACATTCACATCCAACCCATTTCATCAACCATAGTGTCCTCCCCGACACCCACATGCATAAAATGATGCATCTCTCCACTCTAAGTGTCAACTGCTACCACAACCAGAAGGCCTCCCTGCCCCCACATATCACAACAGCCATCCATGCTCACATTAGAACACATGGACCAGGAAAACAACCATCATATCAATTGGGCTCTTGGCCCTTTAACAAGAAAGAGGGTAACTCATAACCCTAAAAGGAATTATCTTTCATAAAAAACCAGTTCTTTAATCCATCTTGGATTAACCAAAATACATTTAGTATGTTCTATATTTGAGAAAACTAACCTGTAAGCTATCAAAAATGATTAAACATGATTACAACACCAATTTTATTAACATCAAATTACAACCTGAAGAACTATAGTCATTTACATGCCTCTTTACCTTTACCCAAACAATTATTAATTAATTTCAGCTTTATGTTCGTTACCAATTTACAACAAGAAAAAAAATATAAACAAATAAAGAATAGATATCACACTATCTAGAAAAACAAGAGACAATAACATACGATCAATATCAATTTATTTATCTGGTTCAAATATTTATTATGTCAATTCCATTGTGATTCAATGGGATAAAACATGGTAACTATAAAGTTTAATGTAAAAGAAAATAGAATCAATGATTCACCTACCCTCATTGGTTCTTGACGTTATTTATATGAGAAAGAGTCACACAACGGGTTACGATATCCTCCCCCCATGACAACTGTATCAACCTGAGGATGCAGAGACATCACCACACCGGTCAACACCCAAGAAAATCTCATTACGAACATATAGATAGCATTCCATAAAAAGGGCAAGGAGAAACAAAAGGCGATTTCCCCAAAATAATTGATAGATCATAACGTATATTGAAGATTGATCGATGCTACTTTGTTGCATCAAAATAGGGTGGATCCAATTAGAGGAGGAAAGTCTGATTGAGAAACTCCTACAGGATGGATGGAACGGTTATAGCATCTCACAACCAAGAATGAGGGGGAATAACTAGGGAGAATGATATATCTTCCCATTATAAGATTTAACGGATATGTGGATTAAGATACGCGGGATTTTCCATTAAATGAAAATCACAATGACGCATGCAGTTTGAATGAGTAAAAGCATCTCAAGCCTTAGGGAATTTAATATAGAATTTATGTCCTTTTAATCAGCCTTAGAGTCATAAAAAAAGTATTTAAATGCATTTTACATCAAAGGAATCATTAAAGGGATAAAACTCTTGGAAGCTAGAAACACTGTTCACAGACTAAAAATTTGGAAAAGGAAAAACATTGTTCATGAACCTCACTGTTGAAACCTCACTATTCTGGAAACACTGTTCATGAACTCAAAATTTGGAAAATGAAAAAGGTCATTGTTGGAACCTCAATATTCTGGAAAATTAGAAAAGTGTTGGGGATAAGACACCTTGACCACCCGAAACACGTCAGACACCATATTTTCACATAGGAATGGACTAGAGAGGTCTGAGCCATTAAAATCATGTTAATGGTATAATTAGTATGTTCTAGACCTTATGTCATGGATCCAATCATTATTTAGGGAAAATGATCCCTATCTTGTATAAAAACAAGGATATATGTAGTGGAATCTAACATGTGTCATTTCACAGATGGGTCTATCATAGGTATTTAGTAAAATGTGTGTATTTATTTTTGTCTATCCGGGATGCATAGTTACAAAACATCCCCTTAACCTACTCATAGACATAATAATGAAAAGGAAAATGTGTCTCATTCATCCAATATATAACCCCAGTATATACAGAATATCTTAATTAAGGTTTCAACATTACAGACCTCATCATAGAAAAAATTTCCCATTAAATTTATGTGATCTATATTAATGTTGGGAAATTTAAACACCATGTCCAATGCCATCCCAATTATTCTTTTATTCAAATATATCCCTTTAGAAAACAAAACATCATGGTCTTGAGTATTTTGATCCCTCATAAACTCCCCTTTTCTATCAGTAATAGAATCATTGATACTAGTGGAATCCTTTTTTTTTGACTATGCATGAAGTCCTTAAGTCTAAATTTGAACAAGTCACCCAGAAAAGGATGATCAACTAGATTCACCTCCATCTATATGAGAAACCTCATCTATCTCATATTCCTTGATAAAATCATGGTAGAAACCAGAATTCAAGAATGTTACACATCTATTCCCTGTATACTTTCTACATACCACTTCTCGTGATCCGAGAAACCCTATGTCCATTGTTTACATTTTCCTTCATCAAATTTTAATTGTGTCAGAATATCATTGGAACAATAATCCCTTTATCTCTCAACATTTCCATGATTTATGGTCCATAACATATGACGTAAAATTGTACGATACCTTTCTTCCTTACCGCACAATATACCATAACATGGTTAAAATCCCCCTCATTTGATATTATGAGGCTCCAAGTACTAAAAATGACTTGTTTCTAACCACTATGAGATACATATTAATTCTTAGATCCAACATTCAGGGCCATCCAACAATTGATAAAAATTACCATTCCCTTGCTTTAATATCCTCTATGTGGTGAGAGAAACCTATGCCACTTCTTATTTCTCACACTGAACATAGGATAGGTAAACATAATATTTTTAAGGGTTTCTATGCATGATTGATAAATATCAGCTCAAGTCTAGATTCACGTGGTGAAAGATTCAAGGCCTTAAAATGGTCCTGGATGAAAGACATCAAAAGGAACTCTAAACATCATTACAATATGATGTTAAACTAAATGGTTCATATCTTGGTTTCATGAAATAAAAATAAATAATGTTTCAGTATCTGGTTGACTAGATCATTATCCTTGGTGATGGTCTCTCACCAAACCTCCATTTAATAACTACATGTGTCTTGATTCCTTCCATCATAGGATACACATTGATTCCTAGAATTCCAATCATTGGTCTATGAGTAATATAAAAAGAGAAAAAAGAAAATCCCTCTCCCTGTGTATGGGTCAGACATGTATTGTGATAATTATCCTCTTTCGGGGTCAATTTTTTCATAAAATTTCACTTCCATACTCATAAAATGTTCTTATCAAAACTTAGCTCTCTATTTATGGAAATTTTGATCTCCATATACTTTCCCCACCTATCGAAAATAGAATGTCCAATACTAGAAGACACATTTTCTATACTATGGATGATACACCGTAGTCTTCATTTTCATAAGTCTCTCCATAAAGGCCAATCAACCAAATTAACCTTCATCCTCAGGGGAAACGTCTTCTATATCTGTAAGCTCCAATAACATCATGTGGGAAACCACTTTTAAAACATGTTTTTCATTCATTCCTAGCATACTTATCCCATATCACTTTTTAGATATGTAAGGCCTTATATTTTCAGATATAACATTCCATAATAAAACATGAACAATGATTAAAC
This sequence comes from Viscum album, assembly GCA_963277665.1. Taxonomy (NCBI): domain Eukaryota; kingdom Viridiplantae; phylum Streptophyta; class Magnoliopsida; order Santalales; family Viscaceae; genus Viscum; species Viscum album. The sequence continues at coordinate 1,289,830,197 of OY728132.1, read as the reverse complement.
ATTCTTAGTCAGATAACCATGAAGTGGAAAATAATTATTCTTTTGGACAAATATAATCAACATTAAATTAAGGCCCTCAGAATCTTTACCATTGGATGTTAAACTACAAATGCCATGTCACAGTCACATGAAATTAAACTATATGATTCTCCAATCCTTTTATGGTTTTATCCTTTCCTCATTGTGTCAATTATCCACTACATCACCCTAACAAAATTCCAGTGAAACAATTCTAACATCATTAAGAAACATAGTAAAACCCAGTTCCCTCATACTAGGACCAAAAAAATATAATAAATAATTCCCCTCTCTATATTCATGTCTGCTCAATATAGGTACTTGGTTTCCAAGAAACACATTAGGTTTTACTCTAAACAAAATGTGGTATGTAGTGAAACCTAGATAATTCATTATACTCTTAACTGCTACAATATCCAAAGGGTGTGTGCTCCTCTATTCATGGAAAGAACTCCGATCTAGGCAAGTGGTTCTGAATTTATTCAAGGACACTTGATTTTTTAGAAAATGTTCAAAATTGGATTCCCCATTATTTATATACAAATAAAAATTTTGAATTGTTAGTTTTCACATTCATGGATAGTTCTGACCCTGATGATCCATTCATTCTCAGACACATTCAACTCACAAGCCTCCCTCCATAGCATTAATAATTTTTGTTATCATAAACTCCCTTTTTTCAATTAGTAATAGAATTCCTAATTCTAGAGGAAACATTTTTTCTAACTACCTATGATACGACTCAGTCTGCATTTCCATAAGTCACTCCTAAATGGCCTATGAAGTAGAAGAACCTTCATCTATAATAATCATCTTCTATCACCATTATCCCCAAAAAACCTATACTGGAAACAAGTTTTCAAACATGATATACAGTCATTCCCTGTATACTTGTCCCATAAATCAATTTATATCAACAAATAATAAAAATCCAGACTTAAAACCTCCTTTCAAGTACCCAACGAATTTCAGAACATTATGAGACAACAAACCACATTGGAATCATTACTCCCATAACTCATGGTCGAAGATGGTTGGAATAGAACCATGTTTTATTAGTTTGACTTACAAGAGTTTAAAATACCAATTTAAAGAGAGGTATTACATTCTAGGTTAAAATCCTACAAATTAAACACTGGGACACAATTGAATTTTTGTTTTTTAGATGTGAACTCTATATGGTTTGGAAAATATAAAGAAATTTAATTTTTTTTAAATAGGAAAAAAATTATTATGTTGAAACCGAACAAAGGGATGAGTAAGTAGAAGAAAAGTTTCATACTGTAAGTCTCCTTTAACTATGATTTAGATAAAATTAGGAATTTATTTAAAAGACTCAAATTTTTATAGGATCCATCTTACGATTCAACCGAACATTAAAATTACACTTGATTGGTCTAAAGACCCAGAAAAAAATTATAGCACCCTCCCATTCCTATTTTTTTAATTAAAATACATTGACATTACAAATTTTAATCAAATGACATAGTTTAGATATTATATTATATTTATAATGAGGAAAGAAACAAAGAGGCATGATGTTCAAGGAATAAAAACTATTTCGCCTTGTATATTATAATTCACAAGTTCTTATTAATATTGGAGTTTCTCTACCAAGTGTTACAATTGATCTCCAATATTGGATTTAATCAACTAGAGTGTATCTCAAGAATTATCTATAGTTTGATGAATCCTATAAAACTATGTGGTGACGAACACCTAAGCATGGTGATTTTTATCCATATCCATAATAATAGTGTATCTACCATATTCTAAAACCCACTTCATGGAATTGTGGAGTTGAAAAATATTTTACATCACAACATCTAATTATTTTTTTATGTTTACCATTTGTATAGATTTTCAATCAATGTGGTGTTTATTATCCTCCAATTCGTTGGCAACATTTAGCTCCGTTTGGGATATATCAACTTTAAGACCTTCATGTTGGAACACTAGTTGCGCCTCATCCTACTATGATCTATCTCCTCATTCCATTTTTGGATGATATAATTCACAATATGATGGATCATCTGGTAATAAAATCTTTCATAAAAAATAGAAAACATTTTTTTGGTATGTGGAGTCATGATGGAGGATCTTTGAGAGGAATATCTAATATTTTTCTCCAGATATATCCAAAAATGAAATAGCATGTTTATAAAAATGTTTTTTATTCCTATATGAATGAATCAGAAACACTTTAATAGGGTGATATATATTGTGGTATTAATGCACTAAATGAGGCACCCATTTCCACACTCTCTGAATTAGTTTCTACTTCACCATCTTCTTTTGGATTAATTATAATGGTGTATTTGCCCTCAAGATTAGTTACTGAAGTTGATGGTACTAGAGAATAGATGGGACTCATCCTCAACATTGGGGGATCCCACATATAAAGGATTGAGAGAAAATAAGAGTAGTTAGTAATACTAACCCATTAATAGATCATCAGATGGGATTTATACCTCCCTAACACCCATTTTCTCAACATTATTTGTAAGGATCTCTTGATGAGAAAATATTTTGGAATTTTTTTAGAAACCATGATTTAAAGACCTTAGGAATATCCTACCACCGGGCTATCAGCTGTTGTTCCCTCCAAGATGGGAGTGTGATCGACCTCGATTCCCTGGTCACATAGTGCCACAATAACTTTTTTCTTGAATAGATATTCACAAATCACATAGTCATGATTAAAAAATCAAGCCTAATGTTTTTTGTGTAAAAATTATTACTCTCAATCATACAATTCCTTATTGAATTCCTTAAAATATTCTAATGAGAAAAGAGTATTAATATGTGTGAGAATATATTCAATTTTAAAGTCAAAATTTCTCATTTCATGAATAAATTTCCCATACTTTGTGGATGCCTCACCCATGGGGACACATGGAAAATATTTCTCATGACCCAAAAGAATGTCTCCCGAAAAATAACCTAATACCACAATCATATTCTTATAAGATAGAACCAGGGCCAAGAGTGGTTACCAAAAATCCATCAAATGTATACAAAAAATAAAAAATATCTTAAGGAACCAAGGATAGTGATTTTATATGGAATATTATGATGATAATTACCAAGATAACCCTTTCACTCCATAGTAATAAGAGTAGGGATGGCTTCATATACTGGAAATTCTCTTATAAAAGGGGAAAAATTTCAATCATGAGTCTATTCCTCTTTTGGAATGACTTTTTGACCCTTAAAGGATCAATGAAATCACTATTAATGGAGGAATGAAAATATGTTCTGGAAATGGGAGGGCATAATCAGCTGGGAAAGTCTTGGAATTTAAAGGTTTAAATTACATTATGAAGACTTAGTACAGTGTTTACACTTGAAAATTGACTTTTCCATTTTATTCATTACCTGAGTTGGTGATGGGACCTTGATAGACTTCTAATATAAGGATCCATAGGTGGAAAGGTCCCCCATACATCTCATTTCCATTAATCTATAACCTAGAGATAAATACCTGAGCTTATGTAGAGACCCCTCAACACTGATTAGGGGGCCCATAGAAATTTATTTTAGGGAGGTTGGTTATAGAAAAGGAACCGTTTATAAGTCAAAGTGGCTATTTATCAGCAGTACCCATACATACAAAAATGATTATGGATTCAATGGAAAGGGAAAGAATATTACACCACCATCATCAATGTATTCATCCCATTTATCATCAGATTAGCTAGCTAATCCCTTAGCATAACCTCGAGCGAATATATTAGTTACTAAATTTGTGGATAGGATCTGTTCATGGGTTGTATACACCAAATTCTCCCACTCCAAGATATATTTCCCCACCTCATACCAATTTTTGGTATGGTGAAGATTGGATGGTGATCGAATATCTCCATGTTGTGGGATATGTATTCCATCTTGGAGAAATACCTTTAAATATCTGATGTTCTAGGTTATGAATTTCCAATATAGGAAAGCCATAGTACATACATAATCATATGTTGATGCAGAAAACATTTAGGAAGACCTGATATATATTGTCACTATTGTTCATTCATTACTCTCTATATTGGAAGGTTGATGGGAAATTGGATATCAGCTCTCCAAAAAATGATAATGACTAAAAAACCTCATATAATAATATATGGAATTTTCATTTATATCCTACTTTTTGTCCTATGTTGGAGAAAAATTATCAGGTTTTTGTGATTCAAGATCATCACCCATGGCCTAAACCTTCATACCATGATTACCATGCCTACTAGTTTTATAGCCTTGACTCGAGGAGAACATGTTGTCAATGCATCTTGAGGTTAGGAAAAAATACATGAATTAGAAAACCTATATCTTAACCTAATTTATTAACCTTGAATAGGTAGATTAATCGATGTTTGGGACACATCCAAGCCCTAGAAGATCCACAATTTTTTGCCAACCATCATTTATTTTTCAAACTAATCATGTGTGGGGGGGGATACATTCAGATATTATAGACACAAGAACTAGAAGGAAAATTGGTATTAAAAATATGATTCACATATAATATTGTTTTCTATATGAGATCCCATCAAACTATCATTGAATTCAATAATGTATGAACATAGTTCATCCTCACTTGGAAATTGTAAAAAAAACGCAATGGTGTGCTGATTATTGTATGGGATGAAGTCAAACATGCCCTATATTTTCATATTTTTCATAGATTTTCAATATTTAAGATATATGGGTTGAATTATAGAAATATACTGAAAAAATAGACATAATTGGCATTGAGGGACGTCAATGTAACTATTCACAACATAGTATCTGGTATGATCCACAATCCCCCCCACCAAAACAATTTAAATGGACCACAGATTCAGTTTGGATCCTTCCCTACATATACATGCAATAAGAACTGAAAAAATTTCCAAAATATTTGCAAATATCCCTTTGTGATACCCTTATAATTATTTGTCCACTACTAAAAATGTTCACATATTAACACCATTGTTAGATTCATGGATCGACATCCGGTATGTGCTCAATCACATTACCATAAAGTCTTCCAGGTGAGTAATCATAGGGATGTCGGACATGACCATATATCCCCATTGATCATTCAATATTTTTTCCAATATAGGTCATAATTTTTTATTAATTATACAATTTTCCAAATAAGTTAATCTTGTTAGGTGTTGGTAGCAAATAACAACATATCATTTCTTCAAGAAGGCATTTATCCAAGGTTCGATATGAATATCACCCCACAGTTGAGGGTCCTTTTTCTAAATAATTAATTCATACATTAACAACTTGTAGGAAATTTATAACCTCCTTTTAACATCATTCCATGATGATTTTTATTGGAAGAATTAACCATACAGTTAATAAGTGATGGGTTCTCCTCAGATCATGTAGACATCACATAAGATGATTTAGACTTTTCTATGTCTCAAATGAAATGTTTTTTTGAGGGTTTCACCAGCTCTGTAACACAAGGATGATGTATGGATTCTTATTCATGTATCTCTGGTCCACCATGATTGATAAAAAAATTATATGTACTTACGATTTATCTTAAATTATACCCATGTTTGGGGAACCTAGTATTCCCACATCTATTATAATTTGACTCACCCCCAAGAATGGAAGTCTTAGTCATCCTTATAACCTTTCAATTGTTCTTTATTAGAAGAACAGAAGATTGATTAGTAGTAATGAAGTCCAGAATCAAAGTTGTGAATATTTCATTATATTTTACATATTCTATGATTCATGGAATGTAACACCCCAAGATTTTATAGTACATCATTTTTTCAAAATAATTCAATAAGTTGTACTACATGCAATACTGAGTTTAAGCGCACCACGACTTACCAAACAAGCCGTTCAAAATAGGTTATGAGTAGTATTAACATAAATTTGAACATTATATAATCCTTATAATTTTAGAATCCATATTATGAGTTTTTTAGGCATAAGGTAAGAAAAAATTCAATTTTTTAGATAAAGGATGTATTTTTCAGAAAACGAAATTTTACCGCCTTTTGAGAGAGAACCATATTTTAAATCCAATATTTGACAATATTATATATCCAATTTGACAAAATAAAATTCTTCTTTAGAATAGGGAGATAAAAATTTAGTTTTGATAAATTTTTTGTATTCTTCTGATAACTTTCATATTTTGGTGAATAGTGAAAAATACTAAATTATAATTAAAAACTACTTTTTTAATCGAAATAATTTACAGTCTTAAATGATACATTTTAATGGTTTGGAATTATAAATATATTATATTATTACTATTTAATCAAATTTTGGTCATTGGAATTAATTTCACTTTGAAATTGGACATAAACAGGTGTCAATCTTTTGATAGTTATTGTTTCTTAAAAACAAGCTTTCTGTTTTAACAACTAGAATTAATTTTAAATTAATTAATGAAGCTTCTGTGTTTAGAATTTGTAAAAATTTACATCATTTTTTAATTTGGAATATCAAATATATCATGGGCAGAATTTTGGATATTTTCTGAAAAAGTTCAATTTTTGATGAATAGTGAAACCACTTAGTAGTAGTTAAAAAAAAACTGAATTTTTCATTAAAATGACTTTTTCCACTTCTGTAAATTGAATTTCAAAAATCCGAAATAAATGGTTGTTATTAGTTAGTAAAATGTGGTTCAATAAGTTGAAAATAATATTTTGTGAATAGTAAGTTTTGACTTTTATTTACAGAAGTTAAAGGTAAATAAGGTAATTCAAGGTAAACAGAATACTATAATAATTCAAAATTACTTTAACACTTGTCAAAACCTTATTGGTTTAGTCATTAATGACCATTGGCATCATTGGGTTGATCTTGGGACCCTATTGAGCCACTTGGGAGTGATAATGACAATTTAGATTAATTAACTTAATGTAAAGGCAAAATGACATAAGAAAAAAATCTTTTAGTAAATTAATTTTTATATTGTGTTATATAAGTCATTTTTTAGACTATAAATATTCTTTATAAAGCTAAAAATATTTCCAACATGATAGCATTATTTTAAAATTTTTAGACATCTAATAAATTAAATTATTTATCACACAATAATGATGTAGTATTTACCTCATTAATAAATGATTTAAATAAATAAGATTATAATGTTTAAAATATTATCCAAAACCAATCCAATTCCTATTGGATGATTTTATTTCGACTATGAGACATATTATCTTTGACAATAATGATTTTTGGACCTTTAGAAACGGAATATAATTATATAATATAATAAAATTTTCACACTTTCCTAAAGAGCCCCACCTCCCCCTTAGAAAAGGAGACCACTTTTAACTAATTCCTCACACCTCTCAAGCCATTTGGATTGTCCAAACTCTTCCCAATTAAGATCCCTATATCCCTATCCTCATCCTAGAAGACTTAACATACGAAGAAGGCACTTCAAGAAGTCATGTGGTTCAAACCAATGGGAGTTACCCAAATTAAAGGATATTAAAGAACAAATGGGTCAAGTCGGACATGAGGTAAGGGGTTTCTTATCTCACTTTTAATTTCGTGTGATTTCCATTGTTCACCACTTATTTTCTGCATGTGGTGTATTGTGAACTTCCATTTGATATATATTATCATGATTGTTTTTATATTCATGATATTATATGATTCATTTTTTTATTGACTATTGTTCATACGACTCGATTGATTACAATGAGGTAAGGGTTAATTTCACAATCTCTTCATTATCCGAGGTTGTTTATACGTAATTATCTACTGGGACCTCTTTTTCATCCACATCCATGTTTCATAAAAATATATTCCAAATCATTTTCCCTATTTACTTGACTATGGGTTAAAGTCATTTATATCCTTGTTTGACTTTTTATAAAATTGTTTGAATGGAATCTTTCCGTCGTTTGCCAAACAAGGTACTTTTAACCTTTTCGACCAAATTAAGGTTACAATGTTTTCTTAACTTCTATGGCGGGTGAAGCTATTTTCTGTCCTTATAACATCGTCAAAGCTTCTGTTACAACATTATAATAATATTTTCAAATTAAATTGTTTCTTTATAATTATGCGACTCTAAAAAGATTTCTAATTAGAAAGAGATATTTCTCTAAAAAGGTTTTGATTTCATCTATGTCAACTTCCATTGATGGATTTTAAGTTTATTTGAAGATGATTTATTATAATACAATCATCCATTTTGTATTGAATGAGTTAAGTTATGTTTGACTGTGGATGTTCTATTTTTATGCCATTCCATGTTTATGGTTAATGTGGTGACATTTCGTATGATAGTTTTAATACGAATGTTTATGTTATATTTCAACCTTTTCTTATTATGAATGTATTGGACTAGTATGTTTCGGGTTGGGGACCGGTAAAAGTAAGCACTCTAGGTTGGGTTTCGGTTACAGCAGACCATCCAGGATGGAGTCTGGTTACAAAGGCTCTCCGATATGGAGTCCGGTTACAGAGGCTCTCGGGGATGGCGTCCGGTAATAGAGGCTCTCTGGGATGGAGTCCAGTTACAGAGGCTCTCGGGGTTTGGGTCCAGTTACAGTTGGTCCATAGGTCCTACCACGAGGCCTTTTCATAGAAATTAAAGTCTGGTATTATACATCCCCTCCTTATGAAAATAATATTGATGGTTCATGTGGTCATTCGACTAGTAGAATACCCATGACTATGTTTTGTTATGACATTATTTACCCAGCTCAAATTCATGTCATAAAAGTATTCATGATTATTATTGGTAAAGCCATGTGGTTTCATTTATTCACCATGCTTAATATTTATGTTATCCTCCACTGTATTTCTTACCCTTACTGAGCATTTGAGCTCACCCCTTTTTATGTATTTTTTCCCAATATTTCAAGAAGTGTATTATGATTGATATGCAGGATTCAGCTAATGGAATAATGTCATTTATAAAGGATTATTTAAGTTTCATTGTATGTTATATAGTGTAATGTAATATTCATTTATGTAATATATTTTCCAAGACTGCTAAACCAATTGGTCCTTCGGGACTTCATTCCTTGTAATCATACTAATGTATTAAAATAATGCACCGACTCTAGGTAACTGGGGTTAGGGCATTACCGTTGGTATCAGAGAAAGTTTTGAAATAACATTGGAAACTAGATTTGGATAAACTCTGATTAGAACACATAGCCCTAAGATATACTTTAAGGATTAGTATAGAACAACCTCCTAGAATTTAGCTAATATAGATATTTCGTGAGTTTTCCAAGAAAATACATCCATATCTGGAAACAAGCAGGTAAGGGCGGCTCTGGAATAGATGTACCACGGGGTAAAAACCAAAAACACCACTTTGATCTAGACACAAACGGGAACTAGTGCATGAAAACGGGCCTTGTTGCACTCTTGATTACGATACTCATGGGGGATATGATTAGGATAATTCTCATTTTCATTAAAAATAATTATGAAGGTTTTATGAGTATATACTTACTCAAAGAAATATTTTTTATGATTATGGATTAAATCCATAAACTGTTCAATTTATGTTAAGTGTTTTACAAGTTTGGAATTTTGTATTTCGATTTGTAAAGAATTCTAGTTTATGCCATTTTATAGAAATGGCTCCCAGTAGACAGAATATAAACTCTAGTAATACGTATGATCCAATGAGTAAGAAGGATTCAATCTTTCACAGTATTAAGACAACATTTAGAAGGTAAATAGTTTCCCATGTATTCTAATCATATGAAGAAATAGTATCAGGTGTTAATAAGATAAGTAAATAATTATTTGAGTCCTATGGATTTTAAGGGAAGCAAGAGAAGAAAAGGATAGAAGAGAAAAAGATGGATAAAGGGAAGAGGAAAAAGAAGGATTTTCCCATATGTGATAACTGTGGAAAGAATCACCATGGTAAATTCTTGAAGGGAATGGGAGTTTGTTATAAGTGTATAGAAAGTGGACACCATGTATGTGATTACAAAGGTAAGAAAATAGTTTCCAATGTTCAATGCTTCATTTGTATGGAGTTGGGACACTATGTGAATCAATATCCAATTCACTAGAGTATACCCCAAATGCTGATATTGGATAATAATAAATTTATGATACTACCAAAGATGAAGAGTAATATTTATATTTCTTATTTTGTTATTAATGTATTGTGTCATTTGAGCATTGTATAAATGATGTACATGTTATAAGAATTATATAGTATATAATGATTGTACTAAAGTACTATTTCATTAAGGACATGAGATTGTGTGGAACCAAGAAAAGTGACTCAATTACATGTTAACTTTTTGGAAAATATATGGTTGAGAGAAATATAAACCACAATATGGTTCTGATACTGAGGTAGTGATTTTGGAATAAGATATGGTTGATTTGGATAAATTATATTGGATATTGTTGAATTCCTTGGAACTGATTAATAGTTTGATTATTTCATTATTATTTGAATATTCAATATTTTTGAATATAAGGAATATATCCAGTATTCTATAAAGGATAAGGGAGCATGAATTTAATCAATAAGGTTTTATGGTAATTCAGGGTGTTATCAAGTTTTAAAATAATACATGATGATTGTGTTCACATGTTATTACGTGGAAAAAAGAAACTTCATTGTGTTTAACTTCCTTTTAATTTTTGGACTGTGAGTTTGGATAGGTTTATTTTGGATAAGTGTAACGGTTTTAATGGATTACACCACTAGAAATTTAGGTTATAACCACGGACCTATAGCCATGGTTTTATAGGTCCGTGGGTATTTCCAATTTATAGGCAAAGTTTAATTAAAAAACCGTGACTAAAATTTGTCGTCCCACTTTTATTATCCAAAATCCATCAGGCTCTTCTGTTCTCCTCTGATCTGTTTGTCGTCCCACCATTTTCCCCCAAAATCCGTCAGGCTCTTCCTCTATTCTCCCCAGATATGCTACTCTCCGCTCCATCCTCCTCCATCATCCACCAATCAGCGACCATCAACCCTCGACCTCTCTCTCACGAAAGAACCCTCCTCCTCCATCCTCCCCCAATCCGCGACCCTCCAGCATCGACATTCTCACGGCGGCACCATCTTACTTCATCCTCCCCTAATCCGCGACCCTCCACCCTCGACCTATCTCACGGTGGTGCCCTCTTCCCGGATACCCTCTGCGCGCGACCCTCCAACCCCGACCTATACCCATCGCGACCTCTCTCACCATTTCTTGGCATTCCATTATAAATATATAACATGGGAGATTTTATCTATTTTAAGGAATCATGTTTATTTAGATTGGTCCATCCATCAATATCGGACGGAGAGGCTCATATAACTATGTGGTAGGTGGTCCCTATATTTCTTCTTTAATTTATATGAGTTGCATGTGCATTATGATGTGCGAGACATGACAAGCATGTGAAAATGTCTTGAGATGAAACCAGATGCATTTCTCAAGGGTCTTTCATACAATCTAGGATGAGGATATCCCAAGATGCCATCTACACCTGTTTTCTCGGCGATTAAGAATGTTATGTTATCATTGTGGATTTTCGTAGTCTTTCACTAAATTTTATATTTTGTTTACAATTTTATTGGCATTTTTTTGGGTGATTTTTCATGATGTAGGTCCGGGGATATGACACAGTCCCTTGGGATGTCATTTTACTTTGTTCCAGTGTAATAAGGTATCCAGTTAGATTTTTGATGACTATTACCTTTTATAATTAAACTAATAAATTAATTTAAAATGTTTTAGATAATTGTTTTAAGCTTCTTAGAGAGATTTGGGATCTTTCTTAGTGATGTGGTATGGGACTAAGTATGGAAAGACCTTTGTGTGCCTTGGAATATTCTTCCTACCTTTGGGAAATAATTATAAAAGAATCTAATAAAGATAGGCGATATGCATACTTTACAATGTGGTATTTATGCTTTTGATTAATTCTCATGGCTTGAAGTATTGCTAATGAAGTGATCAATTTATTTAAATTAAATTAACCCCATAACCAAAAAATAATTTAATTGGTTTTAATTAATTAACATTTTTATTTAATTAAATTGAAATTCATCGATTATGATTTGTAAAGTGCTAAGGCCTTGATGGACCTTGGTACTAGCTGGTTTACCTTGGACACTAATATTCTAGGCCTTAAATTGAGACACACTTAGCCTACATTATGTCCTTGGGATGGGTGAGCAAATAGACCTTGTGAGACCTTGAAGTCAAAAATGGGTCATGTTCCATCTCTTGAGTCTTGTCAGCATGACATATCTTGTGTAGTAAAAATGATTGTGCTCTATTGATTATGATTCCATGAAAAATAGTATTACTTTGATCATCAGTTCTTGAACCAAGACCTGAATTGAGACCGAGGACCTGTTTGAGGGTGCCTCTATTACTAGGTGACCCCAATGGGTTCCCTATTAACTAACCAACCCTAAGAAGAGGCATATGTCCTTGGTAGAGATGGTAGTGAGTTTCACCATAAAACCTGCATCAAATGTATAATCCCATGGGGTTATTAATTGTATGTGATGGGTTTGGAAATTTGTAAAACCCTTAAATATTGTTTATACCTTCATATTTTTATTTTTTATGCAACCATGGTTCCGAGATGTACTTCTTGGGACCTGAACTATGGGCCTAATGTGATGATGGTATGGTGGTTGCCTAAGATTTTTTCTAGGATCCGAACTTGGGCCTTATGTGGTATGGTTGTGAGAAAAATTATGCATGATGATGTCATCATGGATTCCTGACGTGTATCCTGGTATTCGGCTGTTGAACCATGTGATGAATTCTTGGGACGTTGGGATTTGGTCTCAAGTGTATATGGGATGCTTTGGATGCCACAAGTCCCTAGGATTCCCACCCTAACTAGGATCCAATTGTGTTGGATTAGGGGATTAATTATTTTTATTCAAGATTATTATTATTATGAGATTACTATGTTATCCTTATGATTATCTAGTCAATCCTGATGATTTTACTTATTCTTGATGAGGATGCATGGGATCCGACCATTTGTCTTGGTGACTTGGGGGATGTTTTTTATTCAGTGATTACCCGAGGTGACTAGGAATCAACATCAATCCACTCATTTTATTGGAGTTTTTAGACAATCTCAGGATGCTTAGAATATATTCATGGAGCCATTCATGATGAGTAGTTGGCTGTTTGAACCAGAGAATTTTGTATGCCCGGGTTACACCAAGATCTGATATTTATATGGTTGGCATGATATCATGAAATGCTTAGGGGGAGGGGTGTGCAGTAGGGAGGGGGTAGTGGGGGTTCAAGGGGCAGAGGGAGGGGTGAAAGGTAGGTAGGGGGTGTGTTAGGGGATGGGGGGGTAAAAGGGGGGCAGGGGGTGGGGTAGGTAGGGCGTTGGTACAGGGGCATGTGGGTGAAAGATTGGGGCAGGGGCAGGGGGTGAAAGAGCTTCATGATAAAAAAACATCATGAGTTTTTAAGAATAATATTGATGATGTTGATTTGATGCTTGGGATATTCATCACATCTTAAATCATTGTGATTTGAGCTAAATGAGTGATGTTTGAAAAATAAAGATCTTTATTAATGATCATCTCATTATATCACACTCTCACATAGGTTGAGGTCTCATATCTCATCTCATATCACCAATCTATTCTTTAGGTCAGGTCTCTTATTATATCATGTACCACCACTATCTCATTCAAGACATGGCCTACATGAATACAGTAAGGGTGTATGAAATACTTAGAGAACAAAACCATAAACCTAGCACATTGATATCCAGTAAGCCATACCTAGTTCCCCACTATAGAATACCCCACTATGAAACTCATAATCAACTATTTTTTCAATTATTAGACTTGGTACCCAGTGCACCTAGAAATGTTAAATGATGGGTCTTAAAATTAAGTGGAATGGACTAGAAACCCTCTAACTGCTACTTGATTACCCCATGAACAACCTGAGCACCTAAATAGGCATAAAAATTCTTCAAGAGACATCCCAACACTCAGATTGTTTTTCTAAATACCACTTCTTGATACTCTCGCTACGTGGAAACTAAAAATTAAATTTCATTTGAATTATCTGACTCATAATGATATAGGTAATTATAAACTCCCGAGGAAATGGCTAAAGATCCTTGGAAAGTATTCTGGATTATTAAACAAAGCCAAATTTAATAATCATAATGGAAACAACTACTCATTCCCAATTCAAGATTGGATTCCTAAAAATCATCCATCATCCTGATCTAGGGAAAAAAAATTTCTGAAAAAACATCACGAATGATACTTTATACACATATTTCATTAAGTGGTTGAAGTGGAATGAAATGTGGATGGTTGTTAGGGGGTGCATGGGGTGGGTAGGGTGTGGGGTGGGAAGGGGGTGGGAGGGGAGGGGGTAGGGGGTTGTGCAGGTGGGGGGCTAGGGGTTGGGGGGTGTGCGGGGGGTAGGGGAACGGGGTGTGCAGGTGGGGGGTAGGGGCAGGGGGTTGCTGGGGGGAGGGGTGTGCAGGTGGGGGGAAAGGGGCAAGGGTGTGTGCTGGGGGCAAGGGGAGGGGTGTGTGCAGGTGGGGAGGCAGGGGGCAGGGGGTTTCTGGGGGGAGGTACGTGCAAGTGGGGGGGGGGGGGCAGGTGAGGGGGTAGGGGTGTGTAGGTGGGGGTAGGGGGCAGGGAGAGGGGGGTGTGTAGGTGGGGGGGGGGGTTAATGGGGGCAGGGGGAGGGGTGTGTGCAGCTGGGGGGGAGGTGGGGCTGGTGGGGGGGGGGGGGGGAGGGGGGTGTGCAGGTGCGGGGCAGGGTAGGGGGCATGGGGTGTGAAGATGGTTTTTTTTATTACAGATCGTTAGCCTCTTCTCATTTAAATTTGGTAAGATTTATTGGTTTCAATTTAATGTATTTTCTATTGTCAGATTTTCTTTGGTTATGGTTTATTTGTTTTGACATATTGAATATGATACCGTTTATTTGATTTGTTATTTATACTAATTTTATACATTATATTTCTAATTTTTCAATTATTATGTATAGATATTGTTCAATGTGTTGGAGGAACATCAGTACAAAGGTACAATGTGATTATCATTTATGTTTTCTACTATTTTAACTTCCTCTATATTTAATTAACTTTTGTTGCAATATTTTGTACAACTAATTTATGCATTCAATATATTCAATATAATCAATATTAATGCAATGTTTCGATCCATCATACAAGGGGACATGGTGGAGTAACACTAGATTTTGATGAAATACACTATTATGGAAGGTACAATGTGATTATAATTTAATAAACTACAACTTTTGTAACCTCACACACCCTTCTTTTCACAATTAATTTTTTTTTTCTGTATATATTTTGTAATATTTGATTGGTTTCCCAACTATCTCCACTATGTTGATATTCCCAATTACAGTGTTCCGGTTTCAATGTTTATTACTATTTGATATTATTTGAACAGTATGTTACATCCTATATTTTATTTCTCAATGGTACTAATAAAAATTTATTCATTTTCATATAAAATTAATGTTTACTAATATTGTGATGATGTCTTAGAAACTTCTACAACTATTAGTTATTATTTGAATAGTCTATTCATTTATATGTTATTTGTTTTGATGAAAAATTAAAATTTTCACATATGATTAGAGCATTACAACTACATTAGAATGAGAATGGGTGATGGACCATTAGTAAACATTAACAGTGTTGGTATGTTCTTGATCCTACAAACAGGGTCACAGGATGGAGTCACACTATAATTTGGGGAAATACACCATCATGGAAAGGGGATTAGTGACTCATTTTGGAGCTTTGTATCTTTACAAATTAGTTGCAGCACTGATGTTGGGTAATTTTTTATTATTTCATCATGTTTCAAACAGATTTTTATTTTATCATATCTATTACATCTCCACTACGCACATATTATTTTAACCAGTTATTTCCAGGAAAAAAAATTTACATTCAACATCAAAATATTCAGGTCTTTTTAACCTTATATAGATTAATCACATTTTAGAGGATTGATCTATCTATTCACTATGTTCAAACTGCCCATCTATATGAATTGATTTTACAAAATACTAAAAAAATACACATAATGTTGCTTCAAAATAAATTTATTTTCATCTACTCACTCTCCAGTTTCCACTTCTACTCCATTATTTCTTCCTTGTAGTCCACCGCATTATGCTTATTCAGTTTTCCCAATCTAGTGTTTCCAAAACTTCTTCATTTTTTGGCTTCCTTCCTCACGGTCCCTGTCCGTTCCTCCAGGACCATTTCCCCTATCACCCACCCCTTCATCCCTCGATTCTCTTATGTTTATGGTTGATACATTGTATAGGTATCAAAATTGTTCTGTTTCAGTTGGTTTACTTGATATACCAAACATGCATTCTGGTTTGATTTTTTTGTTTCTAACTGAAAATTCAGTTAAATTTTTGATTCGTTATTTTTAATGAAGTTTTTTGCATCTTTTTTTCATGATTTTCAACTGAAGATTTAATTTTAATTTTTTATTAATAGTTAAATCATTATGTTTTTTTGTTAATGATGTTGCTTACTTTTATGTTAATAAGAATTTTTATTTTTTATAATAGATTTATAGGTTTATCTATGATAAAATATGTTTCCTTTTTGAAGTTTCTAAACATTGAATATTCATTTTTTCATTATTAAATGAAGACAGTTTTGCAGTTATTTTCTTCTGGTGATATTTCTTCTCATTCAGGTATTTTACAATGAAATAAACTCCATAAATGGATCTCTAATTGGGGCATCTCTTTCATTTAGACGAGCAGTATGTATTCCCCTTAATTTTTTTTAGGATTCACACATATTTTTTCGAAAAATGGAGCACTAATTTCAGCAATGATACATGGAATATTAGATCCTAAATTAGGAAATGATTCCACTCGGAACATTGGCTCTTCGTCACCCAAAAAGGTCCCTCTTCTATGTTTTCCTACATGTCGACATTGTGAAACTATCATATTTATGGTTTTAACTATTCATACCCCAGAATGTTCTAAATAATCCTGAAAACATGAAGTACTTATCATAATAGATATATTTTTCAGATGTTTTTGGTATGTCCTTCCAAATCTATTCAGATTGGTAAGAATTGGGGCCCGATGGGAACATAATTGATAGAAACATCAACAGAAAGGGATGTGTGGTGGGGGGGGCCAGCTATCCAGCAGTGGGCTGTCCGGGAGGGTCTAGCAGGGGGCTTCTGTCCAGGGGGGGGGGGCTGTCTAGGGGGTAGTAGGGGGGCTTCTGTCAAGGGGGGAGGGGGGGCTTCTGTCCAGGGGGTCTAGCAGGGGGGGGGGGCTGTTTTCCAACGGGGTCCAGCAGGGGGGCTGCTGTCTGGGGGGTGGGGGTTGTCCAAGGGGCTCCTACATGGGGGGGGGGGGATTCTGTCTGGGGGGGGGGGCTGTCTAGGGGGTTGGTGTCCAGCAAGGGGGGGGGGCTGTCCAGGGGGGGTCCAGTAGGGGGGCATCTATCTAGGGGGGTCTTCTGTCTAAGGTGGGGCTGCTGTCTAGGGGGGTCTAGCAGGGGGTTGGGGGGCTGCTGTCTAGGGGGTCCGGGGGGGGGGGGGGGGCAGTCCATGGGGGTCCAGTAGGGGGGCTGTTGTCCAGGGGGGGGGGGGGGGCTGTCTAGGGGGGTCCAGCAGGGGGACTTCTATCCAGGGGGGCTTTCCAGGGGGGATGCTATCCTGGGGGGTCCCGCAGGGGGGTGGGGGGTTGGGGGGATACTATCCAAGGGGTCTAGTGGGGGGTGTCTAGGGGTGTCCAGAAGGGCGGGGGGGGGGGGGGGCTTATGTCCAGGGGGCTTCTGTAAATTATCCTTTAAGAGTTCTTTCATATTTTTATTTTCATATATTGAGTCCACTTTTGTCTTCTCTTAATCTGTTATGTTAGAATGTCCTTGTTTAATTGAATATTATTTTATAATGATTTGTTTCACGTACAAGGATCTCTCATACAACTCAATGACGGGGAACTTACCTCACAGTTTCGGGTCTCTTTCAAGCCTTGGTAAACTATAATCAACTGAGTCTTCAGTTAAGATAGTTATAAATTTTAATGTTTTTATGGATTTATTTAGGTATTTAAATATCAATCAATTCACTGGTCTAATTGATTACCTTACTGGAATTCCCCTTGATGATTTGTAAGTTGATGGTATGTTTAAACAACACTTGCTTGAATTGACATCTTTGTAGTTTACATTGTTATTGTTACCATGAAATTAATAAGATTTCACTACTTTAGTTTGTATGAATTCTGAGCATCCTTATTGGAAACTATTTAATCTTTTCTTACTTCTACTGATGCTATTAGGAATGTTTCAAACAACCAATTTATTGGGGCTTGTTTGTGTATCGTTGTGACATTGTTAGCACTTGGTGGATCACCCTTGTTATCTTTATATAGATTGTTAATATTTTATTTATTTTACATTATATTCACTAACCCAACATATTATGGGATATATTAAAGTAATTATTTTTAGTGAACAACTTAATTTTATGCTCTTTTCCCACACATGTATACATATTGTTACTATTTTATTTATTGTACTGGTCTTGTGTTTTTTAATTTTCAAGAGAATGAATTTTTTTCTACTTTTGTATATGAATGATTGTAATTTTTCAGGTTTTATGGTTTCAAGTTTCTAGGTTGCATAGTTTGAAGGCTTGTAAGCTAGCAGGTTTGGAAGTTATAAGTAGATAGATTATGCTTTACACATTTACATGTTATTAATTTTCTGGTTTTTTGGTTGTTAGGTTTGTGGGTTTTAATTACTAGGTTTACAGGATGAAGGTATTCTTGTTTGTAAGGTATGCATGAGGGAGATTCTATGGTTTCCAGGTTTATAGATTTCAATGTTTTTAGGTTATAAAATTATATTTTTACAGATCATTTTATAGATTGGTTTACAGGTTTACAAATTGTTTTACTGGTTTACAGGTTTACAAATTTGTTTTACAGTTTTACTAATTTTTGATGTTTTTAGGTTTTGGGGTTTTAGTTGATATGTTTGGATTTTTTTACCAGTTTATAGATTATATTACAGGTTGTAAGATTACAGGTTATAAGATTACAGGTTTTCCATGAAGGTATTATTATTTTTAGGATGAAGGTATTATTGTTTTTCAATGTTTTTCATGTTTTACAGATTGTTTTATAGGCACTATTGTTTCTAAAGTATGCACAATTTTTTATAGGTTTCTATGTTTATAGTTTGTTTTTAGGTTATGAGATTACATTTTTGTGGGGTTTATAGATTGTTTTCAATGTTTTCAAAGGCTTCCATGTTTGTTTTTTAAGGTATGCATGATTGGTTTACATATTTTTTTATTAATTTAAAGTTACATGTTCTATTTACATGTTGCTTCATGGTACTGGTTTTCAAATTGAATGTTGTGGGTGGTGTGCAAAAGTAGGGGTGGGGGGTGCTGGTGTAGGGTGGGGAGGGGGGGAGGGGAGGGGGAGGGGTGTGCAATGAGGAGGGGGCAGGGGGTGGGGTGTAAGGTGCAGGGGAGTGGGGCAGGTAAGGTATTCAAGAGAAGGGGGTGGGGGGTGCTGGTGCTGGGTGGGGGGTGTCTAGGGGGAGGGGGTGTGCAGTGAGGAGGGGGAAGGGGGTGGGGTTCAAGGTGCAGGGGGTGGGACAGGGGAGGTGTGCAAGAGCAGGGGGTGGGGGTGCTGGTGTAGGGTGGGGGAGCTGTGGGTGGGTGGTGGGGGAGTTGGTAGTTTCCTCCCAACAGCCAGCACGGGGAACCATGCTGGTTTTTTATGCAGTGGAAAGGCCTATCGGCACGGTTCTATGAACCATGGCCTTTATTGGCATGGCTATAGGGCAGACCCTATAGCCACATTTGAAAACCATGGCTATAGGGATATAGTGACGGTTGGAGCCGTGGATTTAGGGATATAACCACCGTTCGAACCATGGCTATAGGGCTATAGCTACGCTTTCAAACTGTGGCTATAGGATCCGACCTATAGCCACGCCAATACCAGACACGGTTCATGAAACTGTGGCTATAACCTATAGCTACAAATTTTGGGCCTATAGCCAAAGTTTAGAACTGTGGGTATAGCCTAATTTTCTAGTAGTGTTAAGATACTATTGTTAAGATTAATTTTGGATTTTTATAAAAAGCATCACAAGAAAACCGTGTGACAAGCCGTCGCGTCAGACAAAGCTGCGAGAATCCAACCCACAACCATAGTGCGATTGGGATTTATTACCAAACACTGAACTACGTGATGTCCCTGGATTGTATAATGTAGTTTCTTTTTTAAAAGGTTCTGGTAGGTGAATTATAAATTCATTTTTTGGGAACTCTATATGAATAGAATAAATAGAATATTTTTTATTTCTATTATCTTTTAGAGTGAAAGAAGAGTTTTTGGTAGAAATTAGTTAAAGGATGGAAATATACTTGTCAAGTATATATTTTTTCTTCTCTTATTCTATGATGAAATTAATTCTTAAACATTATGTAAGGGAATTTAACACTGAAAATGTGTTATCCTAATACCTCTTGTTTTGTTGAACAAATGATACTTAAAATAATCATAGATTGATGGCTTTGAGGCCCTCAATTCTACAATTGTTTGTGATTCATGACCTCAATCAGTGTATATAAATATTTAAATTTTTCCTCCAATTATGTGTCTCTAATTTCCACCAATGTTCTCTTAATTCAGATCATAATTTGGTGGTGACTTTTTCATTCCCCATTTCTTCTTATTAAGACTAAATTTTATAATCCCAATTTTTGATGTGGTCTTTCCCACAAAGGTATTTTCTATTTTCAACCGTTTATTTTCGAAGAACAATTTTTATTTGTGAGGATAAAATTTATTGAAGGAGGGAAGAATTTAACACCACATGATTTCATAGTATGTCATTTCTTCAAAATAATTCAATAACTTGCATTACACGCTACACTGAGTTCAAACACACCACAAATTACCATACTAGCCGTTCAAAAGCTGTTATGAATAGTATTAACTGAATTTTGAACTTTATATAATCCTTATAAATTTAGAATCCATATTATGAGTTTGTTAGACATAATGTGAGAACAGATTCAATTTTTTAGATAAAGGAAATATTTTTCAGAAAATTCAATTCTACCACCTTTTGAGGGAGAACCTTTTTTAAATCCAATATTTGACACTTTTATATATTCAATTTTACAAAATAAACTTCTTATTTATAATCGGGAGATAAAAATTTAGTTTTGATAAATTTTTGGTATTCTTCTGAAAACATTCATATTCTGGTGAACAGTGAAATACGAAATTTTAATTAAAAACAACTTTTTATTCAAAATAATTTATAGTGTTAAATTATAGATTTTAATGGTTTTGAGGTATAAATAGATTATATTTTTACCATTTAATCCAATTTTGGTCATTATAATTAATTTCACTTTGAAATTGGACATTAACAAGTGTCTATCTTTTAATAGTTATTGTATCTTAAAAACACGCTATTTGTCTTAAAAACGAGAATTAATTTTAAATTAATTAATGTATCTTATTTATTTAGAACATTGTAATATAGAAATCATTTTATAATTTGGAATATCAAATATATATTAGGCTGAATTTTTGGTATTTCTCTGAAAAACATCAATTTTTGATAAATAGTGAAACCACTTAGTAGTAGTTAAAAAAACTGAATTTTTCATTAAAATGAATTCTACAACTTCTGTGAATTAAATTTCGAAAATCTGACATACATGGTTGTTATTAGTTAGTAAAATGTAGTTCAATAATAAGAAACTATTTTTTTGGTGAATAGTAACTTGTCACTTTTATTTACTGCGGTTAAAGGTAAATAAGGTAATTCAGGGTAAAAAGAATATATAAAAATTCAAAATTACCTTAACACTTGTCCAAACCTTATTAGTTGAGTCTTTAACGACCATGGGAATCTTTGGGATGATTTTGGGACCCAATTGAGCCACTTGGTAGTGATAATCACAATTTAGATTAATTAACATAAAGTAATGGAAAAAATGACATAAAAAACTCTTTTAGTAAATTAATTTTTATATGGTGTTATATAAGTCATTTTCTAGACTATAAATATAATTCATAAAGCTAAAAAGACTTATTACATGATATTATTTTATTTATATTTTTTAGACATCGAATAAATTAAATTATTTATGACAGAATAATGTTGCAGTGTTTACCTCATTAATAAACAATTTAAATAAATAAGATTATAATGATTAAAATATTATCCAAAACCTATCCAATTCCTATTCGATGATTTTAATTCGACTATGAGTCATCCTTTCTTCAACTATAATTATTTTTGGACCTTTATAAAATGAATATCATTATATAATAAAATAACATTTTCACACTTTCCAAACGAGCCCCTCCTCCACCTTATAAAAGGAGACCACTTCTATCCAATTTGTCAGACCTCTCAAGCCATTTGGATCATCCAGACTCTGCCCAATTAAGCTCCCTACATCCCACTCCTCCTCCTAGAAGCCATACCTTAGGCAGACGACACTTCAAGAAGACTTTTGGTTCAATCCAAAGGGAGTTGCCCAAATTAAAGGATATTAAAGAATGCACGGGTCAAGTCGAACACGAGGTAAGGGGTTTCTTATCTCACTTTTAATTTCATGAGATTTCCATTGCTCACCACTTATTTATTTCATGTGGTGTATTTTGTACAGCCATTTGATATATATTATCATGTTTTTTTATATTCCTGATATTCTATGATTCATTTGGTTGTTATTGACTATTGTTCATATGACTCGATTGATTACAATGAGGTAATGGTTAATTTCACAATCTCTTCATTATCTGAGGTTGTTTATATGAAATTATCTACTGGGACCTCTTTATCATCTGCATAAATGTTTCTTAAAAATATATTCCAAAACATTTTTATTATTTACTATACTATGGGTTACAGTCATTTATATCCTTGTTTTACTTTTAATAAAATGGTTTGAATGGAATCTTTCTGTCGTTTTCCAAACTATGTGATTTTAATTTTTTTATCCAAATTATGGTTAGAATGTTTTTTTAACATATACGGTGGGTGTAGATATTTTCCTTCGTTATAACATCGTCCAAGCTTCCCTTACAATCTTATAAAAATATTTTAAAAATAAAAGTTTTCTTTATAATTATTCGACTCTTAAATGATTTCAAAATAGAAAGAGATATTTCTCTAAAAAAGTTTTTATTTCATCTATGTCAACATACTTTTATGGATTTTAAGTTTATTTGAAGATGATTTATTATAATACAATCTACCAATTTTTATTGAATTTGTTAAGATATGTTTGACTCTGTATGTTCTATTATTATACCATTAATGGTTTATGGTTAATGTGTTGACATTTCATATTCTAGTTTTAATAAAAATGTTTAAGTTATATTTCAACATTTTTTTATGATGAATGTATTGGACTAGTATGTTCTGGGTTGGGGACTAGTAAAATTAAGCCCTCTGGGTTGGGGTCTGGTTATAGCAGACCCACTGGGATGGAGTCCGGTTACAGAGGCTCTCCGGGATGGAGACCAGTTATAGAGGCTCTCCGGAGTGGAGTCCGGTTACAGAGGCTCTCCGGGATGGAGTCCGGTTACAGAGGCTCTCTGGGTTTGGGTCCGGTTACAGTTAGCCGATAGGACATGTCACGATTCCTTGAAATAGAAATTATAATATGGTATTATACATTCCCTCATTATGAAAAAAAATATTGATGGTTAATGTGGTCATTCGACTAGTAGAATACCCCTGATTATGTTTTATTATAACATTATTTACTCAGCTCATATTCCTGCCATAAAAGTATCCATGTTTATTATTGGTAAAGGCATGTGGACTCAATTATTCACAATCCTTAATATTTATGTTGTCTTCTGCTATATTGCTTACCTTTATTGAGTGTTTGTTCTCACCCCTGTTTATGTTTTATTTTTCCCAGGATTCCATTAAGTGTACTGTGATTGATATACAGGGTACAACTATGAGAATAATGACATTTATAAAGGATTATTTATGTTGTGTTGTATGTTATAAAGTGTAATATAACATTCATTTTTGTAATCTATTTTCCAAAACTGGTAAATTTATTGGTCCTTTGAGACTTGATTCCTTGTAATCATACCAATTTATTCAAATAATGCACCGAATCTAAGTAACTTGGGGTAGGGCATTACATGGAACATATAATGGGAATTGATCCTTCGTGGATAAATACACCTCTGCTGGATATTTTTTAGTGGGATGGTTTGTGTACTCCATGAAAAAATACTTCAAAAACTAACTCCATAGATTAAAGATAAATTCCTCTCCCTATATCTAGGGGATAAAAATTTGTAGTTGATTACATAGAAGGCAGAAACAATAGAATATATTCAATTATTATTTTTATGTTCTTAATGGTGGAGTCAAAGATATCATAATAATCTAGGTAAAATGTCCTATAATCTTCCTAAAATGAGTGATGATTTGATCATCATAAATTATTTTCCTTTCTATTAGAAATTTATACTTAATACAATAGAATGTTCAATAATGTTAAGCCCTTAGTGTAGAGTTTTATTTAAAGAGAGAGAATGTTAAACAAAGGAGTTGACTCACATAGGTCACTCACTAAAGTAGCCCCACACTGGGAACCCACTCAAGTGGCCCCACATAGGTCTCCTATAACATGCTCGCTCAAGTTGCCTTACACTGGTCTATCAATCAAGATATTAGTATACATAATGATGTTATGCAAGAAGAGAAGCATGGAAAAGAAACATGAGTGAAGATTCATGAATTACATTCATGGTGATAGAAAAACAAGTAGTGAGGAGGAACTATTGGGATTTGAGACCCTCTTTATTGATGCCCAATCACCTGTTTGACAGACCTATAAGTATGATAGACATAACAGACTTGTGTGGCTACATTTAAAAATGAAATGTGCAGTGGACATCTATACTTGATATAACATCTCTCTATTTCATATAAATCGTATATATTAAAATAGAATCCGAGGTTATGCAAGAACGTGGAAACATGTGGGTGAAGGATTCATCATCATACTCATACCTATTTGCCTCAGGATTATATCATATTCTTCATATTAGATCCAATCTATAAGGGCCATTTTTGACCCCCCTCCCTTTTATATAGGGGTTAGAATATTTAAAATAATATACCTCAAGTAGTGAAATAGATAAGGGGAGTCATGGAATGTTCCCAAGTTAGCCTATACACACCAAACCTATTAACCAAGAGGATCACACTTACACTGCCATTATGGATCAACAAGAGTGACAAGTAGCTAGAAAAGGGTCCAATGAAAGACACATGCATGGTCAAACTTATAGAGTTTTAGACTTCATGAACGGTCCTATGTTTTTCTTTGAATTGGGCTCATTGAATCTACATTTTTCATGGAAGAAAAGATGAATATACTGCTTTATTATCATATCACCTGTGGCCTCCAAACCATTAGGTAGACCCTTAAACATAAAAAATAAGGAGAAATTATAAATTTTAATGGATTTATCTACCTTAAGGTATATAATACCAAGAAACCTAACAGGAAACAACCCCTCTTCCTGAGTAAAGGAGAGAAGGACCCTTCCATATCCCAAACAAGAGCGAAAAACCTCCAATGTCACATGAGGAGACCCTCATATCATTGGGAAAGGCCTATACAATGTGGTTTTCCCTGATTATTCTGTAAACCACATCCATATTCAACAATCACAAGTCTTATATGCATGAATGAACATAAACTCTTTCAGTACCCATTCTACATGAATCACATTTCGATCGCATATGCCCAACCTACATAAAGCACCTTCAGTTCTTCTAGGATTCAATAGCATGAGACACCCTTTGACCCATGTTTTTTCATAAACGGTGGGGAAAATAATTCCTTGGATACTTTTTCTATGGTGGTTCATGTTAAGACCTCTTCCAAAGCCCTATATATGGAGGATTATAGATCATTTCACATCAATATATCCTCCAAATTATATATTATAATGATAATAGAGGTACTACATTTATCCTAACTATTTGGTGAGATCCTCCAAGTGTTCGTGACTATAAACATTAATGGTAATGAGGATCCAAACCAAAGGTATAATGATGAGACATTGAGGTTCAAAATATGAGTAGAGACAAGAACACCTAAGCGATGTATCTCTGACTATCCTACTAAGAATTCATTCTCATATACCACTGGATAAATAGAGAATGTCTTCTATGGGAATCCCCTTGTGAGTTATCCCACAATATGTTTTATGAGTCATTCCACTACCTTCTAAGGCCTCATCCTCATCTACTAAGGGTTGAAGTAGATAGTAAATTTTTCTGATCATCCACTTCTATTTGTTTCTCATAGCAAGGATGTATCATGTGGGATTACAGGTTATTTATGATCATGACATCCACAAAATCAAGTACCTATATCAGTAAAGAGTCCTTTTTGTATCCCTCAAATTTTCAAGGGACTTTTATTTGTGTAATCCTGAAAACCATGCCACCATAATCTCAAAGATCCATTATCCCCTTTAGAGAGAGCTTAAAAGGGCCATATTCACAATGTATACATCTAGGGTCTCCACTATAGGTGTAACAACCATCCCCACTAAACTATATGGGCATTGATTCCGGTCTAAATGGGATACATAGGAAGCCTCCCTATGGTTCAAATTCAACACCCCAAAATCATCCTATTCTTACCTAGGCCATATCCCAAGTAGGGTTATATCTAACTAAGAAGGAAATATTCCTTAAAGGCCCTTTTCATCACAATCTTATGTCATGTAAATTCCTAGTAAGATCATTCCCTGACATGGGATACAAACTCCATTAAAGGTCCCTATGTCTTTTTTGGTATAAGTCCCATACTAGCTTTGACTATGAACTTTATCCCAAGGCTTAATTATAACATGATGTTAAACTACACGAGTAGTTCATCATTATTGGATATTAAAAGGAATGATGAGTATCATTATACGAAACTGACCTATTTGGATTATGAAACTATTCATGAGGATATGTAAGAAGAACCAATCATGGGAACAATACCAATAATAAAAAATCTCTCATCTCCTTATATGATGACAAATTCTAGAGTTCCCCACTTCTTGAAAGAAAACTAGCATCAGGATAATAAATTCCACAAGAATATCTAATCTATATATACAAAAGAGTACGATTAATCTAGGAACACATATACATAATATTGTATTGATCGATGAAAAAACATTGATACCAATAGATGATTTTATAGTTGATACATGATAACAATAAGTTTTCAATATAAGGGTGACCCATATCATATTTGGGTTTTAATAACAGTTTCCTTAATATCTTTTAAATCTATAATAGATTCATAGAGTAGGGAATAATTCAACCTCAAAAGGTAATAGGTGATTTAACTCCCATCCTATAGTCTAATGTGAGTCCTTCAGTGTTATTGGTGCCTTTTCCAAATGACCCCCTACATATGGAAAGTAGTTTCAAAAAATATATCAAAAAAAGAAAACATTGGGTGGTTTTAGTTCCATAGATAAAACCCATTAGAATCCACTAATAAAAGATATATAATTTTGTGTCAAATGTGAAGGGTCATGCTACGAACACCAAAAAATTCCATTCAAATTGTTAGATGGTTTTTGAGAACAAAATAAATTCTACTAGTCTTATAATATTCTTTAGGATATATACCATGTAAAAAATTTATCTATAAACTCAAATAAAATTCATGAAATAGAAAAATATATTTATTATAGTGACCTAAGGATAATATAAAAGTATATTACATATTTTGGAGTAATAAACCATATATTTTTCAAATAAACATGTGTGATAACCTTGATGGTTTAATTTACATGGAGACTAGATACATAAGCATATTATTTAAGTATAATGTTCTTCATACTTGAAATCAATCTTTACATTAGGTACCTTTATAAAATCATAATATGTAGTACCGTTCTAAATTACCTGGGAAAAAATTTTGATATTAGAAGGGGTTATATTATATTTAAATTAAGTGTAAACATGGAATATATCTTCCAATGATCATATGTAATAAAATATTGAGTATATAGTTATAAGAAAATGTGACTATCATAGAAAATAACACAAAACAGTCAATAGTTCATAGTATTGATTTAGGGACTAAAACATTACAATATAATAAGTTTCAAAAATCATAAATAATCAATCATGAGCCATGAGAACATATCATAAGAATAAAACATATCTTTTTTGCATACACACAAACATATAAAATCACTTTCATTGCAAGGGTTCACTCCCAAGACTATAATCGTGGAAAAAATCCAATGATATTAATGGGCCCCTAGTAATCACCAACATTATCATAGGCATAACATAAATATAGTCAAATCTATCATCTCTTGGGATTTTATTAACTCCACCATTTATTAAAAGTTTTCTACCTCCACCATCATTAAATAATGAATTAGAGGGCTATTACGGACCTACCTGACATTATGAGGTACATCAAGATCACCCATCAGGTAATCATAATCCTTATATATGAGTTCCATAAGATCATAAAAAATTAATCATTTCATTATAACCTAACCCATTCAGAGAAAAAATGTTTCATAAACATTTCATCATTGCATTAGTTATGAAAATGAAACTAGTTTCAAAAATAATTCATCATAACTTAATTGCTCTTTGGGGAATAAACATATTTCATAGAATCATCATTAAATCATCACACTCATAATCCATCCATATAATTAAAGTGGATTGTATCCTAAGATCATATCTCTAGTGAAGAATAACAATCCTTAAATGATATTGATAAATATTAAAAGTACCTTTAATAGATCATTCCAACCATTCATTGAAAATATAAAAAAGTATCCTTTTATGTTGATACAATTTTAAGTAAAAATATGAAAATATTTGAAAAATAATTTTATTTGATAATAATTATGTAAAAATTTAATGGAATATTCAAATAAAATAATGATTAAGATATTTTGAAAAATGTATTCATCATGAATACATTAAGATAAAAAATTCAATTAACACCATCATAAAAATAAAAAAAATTAATCAGAATTTTTTAGAAAAATTAATTTTTATGTATTTTTAAATAAATTTGAAGGTTGTAAATATTAAAAAAACAAATTTATAATTATAGGTAATAACTCCTATAATAATTTATGAAGATCATGTGCATGGAAGAAAAAGTTTTATGATTAATGAGGAAATAAGGTCAACATTAATTTAAAAATAATCTTGATTTTTTAATTAATAAAGATAGGAAAATGAATCTAATACATAACAATTAAAGACATAAATATTATATAAGAAAATATACACGTTTTACAGAATAATATACATATAATTTCTTTCATCTTAAATTTATTGTAGAAAATCTTGAAAAGAAATGTTATTATAACATAAAATTGTATAACTTTGGTGTCCATTGAACCATAGACACTGAAAGAAAAAATGTCAAATGAATCCTTAAATTCTATTAATATTAAGTGATTAAAGTATAACATATCAAATGAAATTTATATATACCACAAGAATGAAATTAGTGGTTAATATGGCGTATGTCACACTAGAACAACAACTACATGAAGATCCCTTACAGCTTTGGCAATATCGAAATAAAAATCTTTTGAAATATTAAACCTTAGAAAGATTTAAAATTCAAATTATTTTATAAATAAGGATTATAAATTTCAATAATTTTAATCATATAAACAAAATAATAAAAAATAATGTATAATATGACATACACATCACAGAAATAAAAGTAAGACAGAAAACCCATAAACATAGGTTACATTTGAATCATAACCCCCTTAAAAGAAATAAGTTAAAATGAAACATTAATTATAATTAACATAAATATATAAATGAAATGACATGTAAATGTGGATGCATATACATTTCATTGAAAATAATTAGTTAAAATAAATCAAGCACGTATCAGAAAAACTATATTGAGATGAATAACCCTTACCTAATGTCCATATTTTTTCGAACATGTTCATACCTCCTATATAATAACTATATATTTTTTATTAATATATAAAAAAATAATCCATAAATATATATATATATAATATTTTTTTATAATTATATCATCTTATCATCAGTTTAATGACAAATATTTATTTAAATAACATGAGAGTTTTATTTATAATTCATGTTTTAGTTTTTATATTCTGGTTTTTTACATTTTCATGCATTCAAACTCCTCAAAGTTTTACTCATGTAATAATTATTGTATTTAATAATTATATATGGTTTTATAGATATTCATTTAAATTGGTTATGTAAAATTATTTACATCACGTCATAGAGATGACAGTTCATACATAAACAAGATTGATGTTTCAACATTTCATTGGGTGGAATGAAGGAAATGTAAATAAAAATTCACCGTTATAGAATTATTTTTTAATCATAAATATAATATATGTTTATTTAATTTACCCTTATTTCCAACCATTTATGTTATAAATTAAAAAGATCATGTCACATCATAGAGGTGGTAGTTTACAAGTACACATGAGCTCTATTATCATTTTCCAACATATGTAATGGTAAGAAGGTAGATACGAAAATAGATCTCATATACATATGGGGGATATAGTAACTTTGAAATTGACAAAAAATATATAGATAATGGTTATGAAATAAACATAAAATACTGTAGTATATGGGGGATACTATTTATATTACATTTGAGTGGATAATATAAAATTAATGGATCTAATAG
Organism: Viscum album; assembly: GCA_963277665.1. Lineage (NCBI taxonomy): Eukaryota > Viridiplantae > Streptophyta > Magnoliopsida > Santalales > Viscaceae > Viscum > Viscum album. Next base: position 1,289,799,425 of record OY728132.1, on the reverse strand, counting down.
AAAAAATAAAATTAAAGATATTGTTTAAGACGAGTATCCCCCTTCAAGAATTATCTTTTTTATCTCTTTCTATGGAACCTAATGATAGTATTTTGAGAAAAATGTTCTATAAAATCATATATAAATATGTTTATATGTTTTTGTGGTAGGTTTTCATCAAGCTATGTGACATGATGTGGTGTGATGAATAGTGGAGAGGAGTTATTTTTTATATTTAATGAAGAAACTCACTTGGAATTACATAAAATATTGAAATATAATATAAAAATCTATTTTTTGGGAATCATGAAAACAGATGAAAAATATTATAATCTACAATATTATAATGTTGATATAACTTCGTCCAATAAAATTTGGATAGGTTCATATGGCTTTTAAAAATATTTCTTTTGGTTTAAATCCTTCATTTACCAATTTTAACCTAACCATGGTAACAACCATAGCCACAACAAAGTGTTATAAATATACATAATAGGTAAAAATTGGATAAAAATGCATTTAGTATGACATTTTACACCATATCCCACCCCCTCCACATTAAATTTTATAATTTATAAATCATTTAATAATATATTATTTAACATAAAATTCTATTAATATCATTTTAAGGACTATTCACATATTTGAACATTAAAGACATCAATTCAGGCATATAATTCGATTATATACTATTTCAACCTCAATTATACATTCACATTGAACCTAAAATTCATTTCATAACATAATTCACCAAATTTCATTTATTTTTTAGTAATTATTTACATTTAGTTTTATACTCTTTTCAGAATCACTATGTAATCAATGTGTAAGAATATTATTTATGTATTCCTTGAATAAAAATTTAAAATAAGTTAAAGTAATCATTATCATTAATTAGGTACAAAATAATTTTTTATATTCATTCATAAAATTTTCTTATCTTTATATATTTATATATTAGAAATTACAATCAAGATTGTCGTAAGTTTTACTATTCTTTCAACTAAAGAAAATTAAGGTCTTCAACCAATAAAAATGAAAAAAATTACATATTTTGTAATATAATATGTGTGTGATATAATTAATCTCATAAAATTAAATATATATTACATTAAATTTAACATATTAAGATTTTATGAAATAGTTTTTGAAATAAATAATTTTAATATCTTTGATAGGTTTTTTCCCTCACAACATCGGTTATGAAGAATCCAGATATACTGTTAATTCAATTATTTTAAATTGTAATTTATAACCATGATGTTAAATTTCCGGTAATGAAAAGTGATAACCATAATATATAAATTAATCATTAAGTTAATAGATAAAGGAAATATATATAACATCCCAAACCAAGAACCACTATAATAGTGGACCGATCCGGGTCACCCTATGGCCTCAACAACTTATCCTCATATAGTAGAGGCTATAAAATTTGGTATAGCATGTTGAAAATATCCTATAAGAATGTAATTGATTCGAAAAAATCAATTATAAATAGTTTCATCAGAAGATATAGAATGAGTCTACTGCATATGCTATGGACATGTAACCATACTCAACAAAAATAAATATACATGCATGAACCTGATATGACATAAATATTGATAGCCAATATAGGGGATAATAAAAAACAATATGTAAATGAACAAAAAAGAACATAAAAAGGATATATCCCTAAGAATATTGAGAAGTGGCTTATTCCTATGCTTCAAACCTACAATTAATGTGAGTAAAAATACAATTCATAGTCCATTGTCCTAAACATACAACAATGATGTCTGGTTGGGTACCGAGTGCCTACATAAATAAGGTTTGAGTTAAAATAATTAGGCCAACACCAATGGTTGATAAATATATCCATTATGTAAATATAAAAACTGGTTAGTGTGAATTTATAATAAATAAGAAGTGAAAAAATAATTGTAAGTTATTTGATCTCATGTTCCTTAATGAAAACTAGCGAACTATACCTATTTCATACTAAGCCAGAATACCATTAAAATGAATCACCATTTCTATTGTAATATATATATAAGTATATATGTACATATATGCACTATATTTATAAAAACATATATATACATATAAATATATACTTAGTACTAGCTAGGACCTGAGGCATAACTCTGGAATCCATGTACACTCATAATAATATCATAAGGGACTTGTTATATAAGTTTGGGTTTGATCCCAAGTATTTCAACATTATAATTATAATTGAAATTCAAAACCCAATGATATAATATATATCATCCCAACATAATGATAATATTTATAAATTTCTACATGTTTCATGATAAAGACTTAGAAATAATCCATAATATAGTTAGAAATCAAGTGTGATATAGTTAATTCATCCTTAAATCCCATCCATGGAATTCTACATCAAGAACCCAAGTATCTTTGAACCAACAAAATAATCTCATTTAATATATGTGACCGTGGATGGAAGTTCGTATCATGAGTTTGAGTATTCATTAATGCACATATCATATCAAGAAACATGTGAGTCCATCCTTGGAATTCTATACCTATAACCCAATATCACCCAAGTCATGTCATAATACATTTACCAATTAAGCCCATCCAAGTCATTCCACTAAATGAAGTTTAGTGTCTCTCATGGTACATATAATCTCAATAATATTATGATCTAATCTATGGTATTCCACAAGGGGATCTCACCTATCTTTCATGGTGTAAAAAAATTAATCTTACTAATGATCCAATACAAGGAAGTTCATACTTGGGATATTTAAGTTTACCCAAGGTACAATGTACATTCATTTCATTATTCCATTTACCATTTAAAGTACTACAGAAATAAATCCATCCATAATTTAATATGGGTGTAATAAATAAACTCCATGAAATCATCAATTCAACTACACAATTAGATCATTTAGCTTATAACATACAAAAGGCCATGAAAAGCACCCACGATTGAACATAAATCATCATGATATCATTTAATAAAAATATTCCAATTTAATTCAATTAATATTAATTTATTATTCACAATGTTAGGCATAAAGTATGTTAACAAGACCCATGATGTTTTTATATAAACCATTTTAAATCATTATGGACATTATAATTTGGCCATGTCATTTAATGAAACCACCCAAGGGATAGTTTAATGAATAGTCAATGCTAGTAAAAAAATACTATAGAATAACTCACCTTAAGATTAGGATTGGGTTGACTTCGTTGACCTCGAACCATATAAGAGGGTTCTTGTTAATGATCTATACATTTAATTCAATTAATTTCATCACTAAAAAACAATGAATAGAAATTCTAGTGCACAGAATAATGAAACATGATGTATTGTTGATAATTTTAAGTAAAAGCGTACATACCACCTACCTTATTCCAAGGATGCATCACTCATCCAATTTTAATATTTTATTAATGTTAAAATAAGAGAAATAATAATATTATAAAAATAACTAGAAACCAGGTCGAAATAAATCACATGGATTTAGTATCCTATATTGTGAGATAAATTAAATAATGAAGGAAGATGATTGAAGAGATGAATTATACAATTCCAATTCACATGATGATTTTTTACTTGGACCAAGAGTGAGGTAGATCACTTGAAAACTAAGGAGGAAGAAAAATGAAATCTATAGAGGAATCTGGATGTAGAAATTTGAGTAGGAAAATAGACTAAAGGAATCGTAGAGAAAATTGATATTTGAACCATTTTTAAATTGTAATAGTGTTCATCTATTGGGTTTCCCAAACCATAAACTTACTATGCACACCTAATAGATAAACAAAACAATCCATGCATTCATGTTCATGGTTTGAAAAACCATGTGTATCTCATATAGATCACCTCAAAATATTTATGTAGACTAATCGCATGGTCATTTGGCCTTAGGTGAACTATTTGAAAAATAATCTGAAAACCCTTAATTGGTCGAACATTTGAGGTGCTTATTTTTCACTAACTGTGTACAATCAATGTGTCTCACCTTTTCTAGAAAAAAAATATATTTTTAGAGCCCAAGACTCTTGAAACTAAATCAAACACATGACTCACATATCATAATTTAAAAATCATATAAAAACATCACATTCATGTGATTAAACTCTCATATTTACATATGAAGGTCCAGTTTAAGATTCAGTCATTCCTCTAAATGAAACATGAAAACTAAATTGGAAAATCATTGAAATCCAAAACAAGGTACCTTGAAATATTTATAAATTAGAAAACATCATTATAGAGAAGCCTTGGGGAATAATAATAATCTATCCAACCCTATTCATGCAATTATTTTTCATTCATACTGCCTCCCCGACTTTCCAAATGCCCAGTGAAACCCAAAAAATAACTGATGTCAAACATCTCCTAATCCATATAATGCTATCTATATCTTATAGCCACCACAAAAACAATAATTTGGTTCTTATGTAAGACCACATAACTCAAGACATTATCACATCATCATATCATTTATCATCTAGCCTATTGTACTCCCGACCATACATTATATCTTTTAAGGGTCAGTTTCAAGTAACGATACATAAACCATAAAAAATTCCTTTTCAATTATGTCCCAATAGTCTTAAAAACCTCCCAATTCATTTATCAGTTTAAAAGATCAATCAAATCCAAATCAACCCAACACAACCTAGTCTCTGATGATTTAACAAAAAAGCCTCAACTGGACCTTTAGTATGAAACATTATTATCATGATGACATTTTAGATGCGCTTAATCAACAACCACATTAAATTACTTAAGAGGACTCATTCTAAACATCTCTCTATAGACTATTTTAATGAAAATTAACTTCTTTTTCTAGAGTTTCACTAGAATCAGTCTTTAAATCCTTATAAAAAGGCATAATGAGACAGCTCTAAGCATGATCAGTGGATCCTATAACCAACTTTAGAATATGTATCCTATTTAAAAAATCTCCTAAACAAAATCATCATCATGATATAACCTAAGCATCATCACATTCCAAATAAACTATTCATTGATCATCATAAGCTAGAATGGGATTACTAACCACTTTCTGAAATCACCCAAAAAATCATTGAATATGATCATAGAATTTTTTGAGAATTACCAAAGTACATATTTCCATTTATCAAATTAAATATTATTGGTAAAATGACCATCAAAAAATTGGTCCCAATATTCAAATAGACTTTTCACAGGATGATCTCTCTCTAGGGGATGAGATCTCACTATCCACTAATTGAGGATCCATGTTTATCACTTACATAATGAATATATGATTAAAAAAACCCATGGCCCATCCAATCTGAACATAACTAATAGGATGGAAAATATTGAATCACTTCTAAGAGCTAATGTAAATGTCACCCATCCCTTATTACCACCTTCCAATAATGGTATCCAAGAAATTTTACAAAACCCAAATCAAATCAACGATTAGCACCTTGAAATAACCAATAGTGTACTACACACCATATAGACTACATTAAACATTTCATTTATTGAACCTCCCAAATATCATTTCTATCGAAACATGATAGATATTTAGATGGGTATCTCGATGTATAGAAAACTCTCCCTCAACATACTAAGTATGATGATTTGATATTTAGAATGACTATATCAAAATCATATGTACACTAATAATTCATCAATATGTGTGAATATATTCCTATAACATATTCTCACATAAAAAGGTCTATATTTTCCCTTGACAACTCTTAAAAACACATCTCCCAATGATGCATGCCACTTTCCTCCCATGGGTTAATCATCTTGCGTCACCTGGTTTATTTCTAAAATGAACATTCTTATAGGTAACATTATTTAATTTACCACAGTGCTATGTGTCACCATGAATACATGTGTGAATTCTTTGAAACCATAAGTCCCTGACTCCCACTATTCGATTTGGGAATAATCAATTTTTAACAATTAACACATGAAATTTACATAAACTAACTAATTATTTTCATCAGGTGTATATCATGTACCACCTGGTTCAAGACCCTACTCACACCTTCCTGGGTTATCCATAAAAAAAATTCAATATGATTAAGTTTCCGAGAACACCAATTTCTAAAATTATGGGATCTCCCTTGGAACTCCACTTCAAAATTGTGCACCTACTTGTGCCATGATTTATCGAATGAACAACCTACTCAACACACCTTTTTTGAAAACTAAAGATTCTATAGTGAAAAAATTTGTCAAATGTGAAATGAAATTGAACGATCTTACCCTTTGTAGCCAATTTCATTATCCAAGAACCCTAGGTGACTCCTTAAAAAATAATGAATCATTGTGACTATAATAGAAAACCCAAAAACCTCTGATGCATTAGTCTTAAAAAAAGCATATAACCAACCTAATTAACATTATGGTAAAGGAAACCATAAATAAAATTTCCCACATGATTAAATAAAACAACATAAATGATAACCTACAAGGGTATGTGTCAAAAGTGAGGTCTTCTAATTTTGTTGACCTATAACTATGTCCTCTTGCATGGGAACCACATCCCACTGGGGAAATTTTCTTATATTAAATATAAAGCGATGGTAAATTCTCTTTGTGAAAATAAAATTGATAAAGGTAAGGAGATAATCAACCTAAAGGGGTCCAAATATACTAGAATAAAGGTTAAATTTCAAACACTGAAAGGGTATCCATATATCGTCAATCCCTCCCCTCAAGATTAATCATTCTAGTCCACCACCAAACAACCTAGGTCATGGTTTCATCAATTAAGAGTCATACTTGACTAAAATAATCAGCATATATAACATAACATTCCTAGAAACATTGCTCAAAAGTATACCATTTTCATATATATAGGGTTGATACCACAAAATTTAGTTGAAATATTTATAGGAAGGTATCTACTTTTAATGTTGGGCCATGCCAAAAAGACACTAGGAAATATAGATTATTATTTAGGACGATAAAAAATAAGAAAATGAGTTAACTAATAAATATGAGGGAAGATAATTTTCCCATTTAAATCATCTGTAAAATAAAACTAAATTTAAAACATACCCAATGTTCCACACAATAATCACTTCTAAAAGATTTAATTTTAATGAATTTAATCGAATACTCATTTTATTAGAACTATTAAAGAATTTCATATAAGCAGCACCATGTACCAGGATTAAAATCAACTATTCCAATCATATTATTTAGATGACTCCATGAATTATAATAGAGGAATTATTCAAAATTTCATTTTAAACCATTTATTATATCCATAAATTTCCCATAGATTGTATTGGTTAATGAAAATATCAATTTTACGCTATATAGGAAAGAACCATTTTGGTTGTAATTGTAATTTTAAGTAAATTAATCCTAATAGTGTTTATAATCAAATGATGGTAACATGACATTATCAAGTTAGGATAAATTTCATTTAATATTCCACTTACATTAATAATTAATTTCTTATAAGTGGTTACATAAACATTAAATATCCATCCCATTATAAAAAGAATACCCGCAAGGGGCTAATCTCCAATGTATAAAAAGGAATAAGGAAACCTATAAGGGTCCGACTATTTATTCTTGATTTTAAAACACCCTTCATGAGTTTATTTTAAAATAAAAATTCCATAGATTACCTACATGGGTCCATTTGTTCATTTATGGGTTTAGTAATATGGGTCATAATTCCAAATGATAGTGGTATTATCCATCGTAATGGAAATAAATTTTTATAAGAATTTAATTTTATCTTATATCATGGTTTGATTATATGAATTACCTTTCCCACATTATAAATGTACACAAATTTATATGATAAAATTGGAGTTCATGTAACTATAATCAGGTTATTTCCTTTTATATTATAATTTTAATGTTTTTTAAAAGGGTTTGATTATATGTGTCACCCTATCAAATTTTTTAAATATCTCAATCTTTATAAGTCATATTTAGCCCCATATTAATCGTAAAACTTTATGTTTCATCGAATTAAACCAATGGTTCATGGATAAAACATTTCATAATTTGTTAATTAATGTTCCACTATCATGATATGTGGGAAATCACCACATAGGATTATTCATTCACATTAATAACCAATCGTATTACTTAATCTTAACTAGGCACTCTATTTAAGAAAAACAATACTAATAAACATTTACATACTAAAGGAAATATATTCTGTAAGAAATAAACCCAATAAACCTAGTAAAAATCACCCAAATAGGGTATAAAAATGCACATTCTATATAATAACTCATGGTTGGTATAAAAATCACTATAGATCAATAAAATATATAATGCAGTATACATGGAATTGTATAATAATGGAATGTGAATATTTACCTTCTAATAATGATGCATGTAACAAAAGATCATTTCTATACAAAGTAAAGGGTAAAAATCTATATATCATTATGTATCATGAATACATCAATCAGTCTTAGTGAAATAATAATAAATTATGTTAATGAACATCATGGACATTAGCCCCATCCATAGAAACATGAACTTTCTTCAATGTGTGGGTTTCCCAGACTAAGAAACGTACTATTTAACAAGTTCCAAAAAAATTATTCTCATTTATTCCATCCACATATAGTAGTAAAAATTTAAAAATAATCTCTAATATATATTGTAATGTCCGAAATAAGATCCCACTATAATAGTGTTGAGAACTGGTTTTCTATGTAGCCTCATTCGTGTCTCCCCGTAAGACAGAGACTATCCAAAAGTAGCCAGGGTCCAAAGGTGTTATAATGGGTAGACAATACTCAGAATATTAGTTATTTATTCAACCAAAGAAAAAATAAATAAATGTTGAGGAATACGTAAAATGAAGTATTAGTAGAAACGGATGATAGATATCCAGGCCCAAGAAAAATAATTATACATGCATGAACATGATATAACATATATATAGAATATCAATGTAGTCGATAATGCATAAACCTGAATATGGAAAATAATAAAAATCTTAAGAACTAATTTTGTTAAGATCCCATGTACATGAGAAACATCACATAACATAGTCTATGGTCTTGAACCTTCATCTATGAGGTCTGTTTGGGTACTCAAAGGCGGTATTAATAGAATGTCAAGTAAACATAGTAGGACACTAGAATTAGAATATAATGAAATATAGGATGTGAAAATAAAATAAGGAAATGTGAGGTATAATAAATAACAAGTGAAGAAATAACTATAAGAGACTTTGGCTACGGTTTCTTAATGATATCTAGTGGACTATACCCACTTTATGCTAATCCAAAATACATATAAAAAAGGTTTCACCTTGTTTATAAGTACGTTCATATATAATAATTTATTTATCTATATGAACATTATGAGTAATAACATATTTATAAATATATATAGACACCTAGAACTATCCAATACCTGAGGTGTAACTATGGTGTCCATGTCTACTCACAGTAATATCCAATGTATCTCATTTTGAAATTAGGGGTATGAGTCCAAGAGTCCATCCAAAAAAATAGTTAGTGAAATTTAGGACCCTAGGCTATAAGTCCATGAATCACCATTTAATGATAACCACATAAAATTCCACATGCTTCATGATATTAATGACTAAACAAGAATTGGAAATCCAATGTGCAATCATGTAAGATTTATTCCATATGATATATGAGTATGTCCAAGGAATTATGTTACAGGAACCCAAGTATCACCCGTGTCATGACATAAGCTCATTTAACCTAGATTCCCATCAATGTCAGCCCATATCATGAGTCCATGTTTCATCCTTGGTGTATATAACATCATGTAATTTATGAGTCTCTCCAGGGTAGTCTATATTAGTAACCATGTATAACTATAGACGCGCCATAACTCATTGATCATATATTCTTTTAAAATGTGTTGCATGTTAGGAAACTGAGTTTCACTCATGGTATATATAATATCAATCAGTTCATGATCCCCTCTATGGTGTTCTTTATGAGGAACCAGATTATCACTCAAGGTGTAATACAATTCACCTAACTAGTGATAGTGTCTAAGGAAATTCCAACATGGGAAAACAAGGTTCTCACAATATTTAGTGTACTTACATAATCATAATCCATTCAACATTAAAAATAGTTTATATGGGCTTCCATTCCACAATAGATGATGATAAAAATGAATACACTCTATTTGATTATCAATTTAGCTATCCAATTAGACCAATTCATTTATAATAAACAAAAGGACATGGGAATCACTGATTCCTAAACATAAATCTTCACGATACAATTAATTAAACAATTTCCAATTTAATCCAACTAATAACACTATCATAATCACAATTTTAAGCATAAATTACATTATTAAGGACCAATAGGTTTTTTCTGAACTATTTTAATTCATTATGAAATTTGTAAATGTGATAAGGAATTTAAAGAACCGATCCAAGGAGTAGATTAAGGAATTTTAATGGAAGGTACAAAAAATATGTCATATAACTTGTCTTAAGTGGTTTTTTGGGTTGATATCATTGGCCTCAAAACATGAGTGGGATCCAGGTCATGTTCTATGCATTTAATTCAATTAATTTCATGTATAAGAAGCAACACATAGAATATTAGTGTCATGGAATAATGAATAAATTTATTACTATAAGAATATTAAAATAAATCATATATTCCACCTACATTATACTAAGGAAGCTTCACTCATTCCATATATATTTTATTTGATCCGAAACAATATAAATCTAAACCCAAAAAAACCATGAAAATATGAAAAAATAGATCACATGGATTTATGATTTGATATAGAATGATAAATGAATGATGTAAGGAAGAGGATGAAAGAGACTACTGATGGGATTCCAATGCAGCTGATAGTGCTCAATTTAGAGAATGAACAAATGAGATCCATGGAAATCTATGGTGGAAGCCAAAGGTGTGATCAACAGGCTATTGGTCATGAAAATGGGATATAAGGAAGATGGAAAAAAAATTAAATGGTTCAATGGAAAAATTGACGTTTCACCCATTATTAAAGGAGGCTTGATTTGGCCACATGATTTTTCAAGTCATGTACCAGCTGTGCATGACCACTAATTAAGACTTACTAAATATTTTGTTGGGAAAATAATTTAGAAAACCGTTCATAAACCATAGGGAACACCTATGTATTTTTCAACAATGAAATTTCATGTCCATACAACCATAGGATTATAGTTTGAAATTATGTTTTACACCACTTATAAGGATGCATTTTTTGTCTTCACAGTTTAGAATAACCTAGTGAAACCCATGCGTCTACCTATTTTTCTATAAATCTATGCTTTTGGAGCCTGATGCTCTCAAAACTCAACACATTTCCTGAGCCATGTCACATGATTTATACGCTATCCCAAAAGATCACATTTATGTAATCAAACTCTCACATTTACATTTTGAGGCTCAATATCTGATACATACATCCACCACAAAATGTTTAAATTCCATTGGAATATATAAATGATACCAAACATAATAACATATAATATATTTCAAAATAGTTACTTATTTTTTGTAAAGTATATTAATTCTTCAAAAATACTTTCTTTTCAAAATATTAATTCTATAGGAATTTGTGAAAAAAATAATAAAATTAAAGTTTGAAACATTTATCAAAGGTATTTTAATAAAAAATAAATTTTGGAATCAACATTTCAAAATTATATTAGTGTTTATTTTTTTAAATTTGAAAAGATTATATTCCTAGCGAATAGTAAAAATGATGATTCCTATTAAAAAAAATTCGTTTAATGATTTTAATGTTTGATCTATTTTAAAAATAATTTTAAATTAGAAATTGTAAAATTATATTTTTATTTATCCAAATTATATTATTGTAATAATTTTTTAATTGAATTTTTGTTTTATAACATTCTCTAATTATGAATATTTTCTCATTAGAAAATAGTTTCTTTGTCAAGTATGTGGATTTAGTTTTAAATTTTTATTTTAAACTTCTATAAATTCCATTTTAATGAAATAGGTTCTAAATTTTTAAACATAATAATTAATATCATATAATAATTTAAAATTAGTTTTATCCAAATTGAATTGTCAAAATTTATAAATTAATTACCATAGTTAATGTTGAATCGACTTAACCGGTGTCTAAACTAAACGGATAAGGGTTAAAATGACTTAAAAACTATCAAATTCCAATTTTTTTCCATATTTTGACCCTAATTACCTCAGGTTATATTTAATGATATTTTGGGAATCTTTTCCTTGAAAATGACCGTTATAATACTTTATGTAAGAGAAAAAAACAAAATGAAACCATCTCTATTTTAAATTATAATTTTGTGTTTAGATTTGGGAAGAAGAAATATGTGAATGAATATTGAAGTAATATTAATAATAATAAAATTATTTTTATTTGGGATTTTTTAAATATTTTTTAATTATATAACTACATTAAATTCCATATCAATGAAAAGGAAATATTAATTAAATAAATATAATAAAATAAATGGTACAAAGAATATTACTAAAAATGTAAATTGATTGGAATATTATATTTAAAAATTTTTATTTAAGTATATCAATATATATAGGTGTTTAGAAAATATATTTTAATTTCATCTTTGACATAATATTTTTAAATTTAAAAAAAATGGATACCTTCAAAAATGTAAAAAATGTAAAAAAATTTATTCAATATTAAATAATATTTTATAAAGAGATTAAATATATATATAAATCCTACACCCTTCCATGTTATTTATGTATGTTTAGAAATATAAAAAATATCACATTAATGGGAAAATGTTCCTTTTATAGTGGATATATGTATCCTAAAAAGTAAAAACATTGTTACCATGGTTAAAGGTAAAATTCTATTTTTTTCATTTCATGATCTTGTTTTAAAATATATTTTCCACAACTATAATATTAATATATTATATATTATAAATCATATTTAAAACTAGTGGGTATAAATTATATAATAAGACTTATTTTATTTCAATTATTAAAGGACAAATTACCCTGATAATTAAGGTAATTAGTGTAGCGAAAACAAAAATTGTAAAGGTAAGGAAATATATAAACACAAGAAAATCCTATTTAAAACATATATTTATTTTTTGGATGGAGGTGTGTATAGAATAATTCATCCCACCATTCCATTATTTATATATTTTAGAGTCATTTAGGCTGAGATTGACTCCTCTCTATTGATTAGTTTTGTGTATTTACAAAAATGCCACGCCACATCAATTATAATTAGACACCTCCTACCTTCACTTATTTACACATATCAAGCCATATTTATTGAAAAAACCCTAGAAAAATCTATCAACAACATCTTCATCCATGCTCTAAATCATTAGGTATTCCAATAATACAAAACCTATGGTCCTTAATAAGAAATCTAATGCAGGTTGTTCTAAGTGAAGGTAATTGTCATCACAAATATCTTTATTTCTACTCCTCTTATCAAATTCAGTCAGGTCTAAAAAATTTTAAAAAAATTACCACAATATAAATCATGTAAATAAATGTTAATATGTTTATATTTTAACCTATATTTTAAAGACCCCAACCCCATTAGTTGGGAGTTGATTCTGTTGGAACCACTTTGTGTATAAGGCTGTATTTGTTGTCAATAATTGTCAATGAAGATCAAAATAAAGGAGATCAAGAAGTACTCCGATGAAGTGGAGGAATGATAATTCAGACGATTGTTGTACTAATCATAATTTCAAAGAACATGTGTCAACGGAGATAAATTGTTTACAACAATGAAGAATGTGAGGTGTAATCCATCTGGGGATGATTAACGAAGAATGGGTTTTTTGGATGAAGACCATGCAATTCCTCCTTATTGTATGAGAACCATGGGTTTTGAAGAAGACCATGAAATTACTCATTATTACATGAGACCCATGGGTTTTTGATAAATACCATGCAATTACTCATGATTTCATGACAACCATGCAATAGACTACATGATGAATTAAATCATATGGTTTTCATGAAGTCGATCATGACAGTTGATGAAGAAGACAATGTGCAAATGATTGGAATTCTAAGATGGCTGTGCGGGGATTGGAATTCTAAGATTTCCATGCACATCATATTGTCATAGAAGATGATGACGCTAAAGTTATTTCTTAAATGAATACATATCACAATAGTGGAGTTTGTGATAAAAGCAGAAGAGTTGCTTAAGGATACAGATCACCAAGATGAAGTGCTTTTGAGGTGATCGTGCTTGTTGACAAAGCAAACAAACCACATACAAATTTGTTGAAAAATGAGATTCCATGGTGGCATGTTGAGTTCAAGGAGTGTGGATAATGATCCAAGTTTTATTCAAGGAACATCGACCAAGGAATGGATGATCTGGAGGCGGACAAAAAGAGTAGATACAAGGTGGCACTGTTTCCCAGTGTTTGCCAAATATTTGGGCCTGAAAATCGACAACTAGAGAAAAGTGTTTTTGGCAAAGGTACTTGTGTGCCGAGGTCTTGTAGGATAGGAAACTTGTGTGCTATATGTTTTTAAAGATCATAACATCAATTTATGGAAAATGGATAAGTGTCGCGCAAGTATTGGGCTTGTCGTGGAAGTGACTTGTTCCCCATGAAGAGACTTGCGACCCGATGCCTAGAAGGCTTGGGAACTTGCGTGCCTGTTTTTTTCAAGATCAAAAACATAAAATATAGCAAAGGATGTAGGGTCGCGCAAGATTGGTTGTTGGTTGGGAAAGTGACTTACAGGGGAAGATACATGTGCGCCATGACTTGCGCGCCGAGGGGAGACTTGCGCGCCACCACGTAGGGGGTCCCGTTTGCCTATAAATAGAGGACAACCCCTCCTCATTTCATAAAGAGTAAACACTTAAAAAAATCAGAGCTCCCGTCGCGCAGGTGTGGAAGTCGCGCAAGTATTATGCAGTCGCGCAGGTGGACTTGCGCACCATTATCTGAAGTTATGCGTCCAATGTGGTTTAGGAGAGAAAAGAATTAAGTCGCACAGATTAGAACTTGAGGAAGGCAATGTCGCACAGGTGGTTTGGTGATACTTGCGCGCCAGTTTGAACCTACGAGCCGGCGACTTACATGTCATAGTGGGACGTGCACACCGTATTGGGACTTTCACGCATTTCTTAGATAAGCGCGCCATGTGTTGTTGGAGCGCGCCCGCCTTTCTGGAGCTGCACAAGAGCTGATAGATTGCCTGATACTTTCAGTGAAAATTGTGATTGAAGAAGAAATCTAAATGATACATACATGATCTCATGCATACATGGCGAACTGATTCTGATGATGATAAGTAAGCTGAGCATCCTTTATTTTGCAATCACATAAGTTATTGTGATTCAGGAAAACGAAGACAAGGGGATCTAGTGCATTCAGTCATTGCACTAAAGAAGAAGGATTGAACTAAAAAGAGCATCAACTCTAAACCCTGATGCAAGAAAAGTCTCAGGCTAAATAGGAGACAAAGAACTTCAATGCACATCTATTTAAGAGACCTTCACATCTATAATCTGAGTGGGACTTCCCCAACGGCAGTGAGCCAGGGGGAGTCAACGGGAGTGACCCGAGGGACGCAGTGAGCTATCCCTGAACCTTTTATAAAGACAGTGAGCATAAGAAAGAGTGACTCTTCCCAAACCATTGTAATCCACATCTACTGAAGATTAGTGGAATTTGGTATGACCGGAAACTTGTCAGTGTATGCTCCTTAGACGTAGCCCTTAGTGGTGAACCAAGTAAAAGTGATGTGTTATCTCTTTGCATGCGAATGTTTCATTGAGGATCACATCCATCATACAGGTTTAAGTAGTTCCTACCAACGTGGGAACAAAACCCATGACTTTAAGAATAAAAAGTTAACCCCCTGATTCACCCCTACCCTCTCAGGGTGTCCTGGGGTCCTACAGATTCCTCACATTATTACATTGGCATAGATACAAGATTTGAGTCACAAAGGACTTACCAGTTTACCAGTTTTGGAAACCAAATTATATACCCAAACCTTAAATTACAAAATAATATATAAAATAATATGTATATAATACTTTTTTGAACACCCTTATTCTCTTATATTAACCCATAATATCATTCATAATGTATATCTTGAAATCCTTATAAAATTAAAAACTAATAAAGGTGTGATATCATATTATCAGTAAGGTTAAGCGTACCGTGGAAGTTATCATGAACAAACGAGAATAAATAATATGGAAAGGTGTATACAATGAAATAAATCCATTTAAACATAATATTGAGCCTAATATATAAATAATAAAATAAAATAAAATAAATCCATAAAAATAATCACATGGATATTCTACTAATTTAGTAATAAAATTAATGAATTATAACTAATCTCATAACGAGGGGATGCATAATACTAGAAATAAACATACCATCAAGGCTTCATCCAAGACGCTATACACCAATAGGTAAGGCCTAAAAAAACTAATTTTTCTAATGATACCTAATGATTCATTAAGGGGATATAGGGGGCCTCACCCATCACTTAATAATTCCAATGCTTTAATCATATGAAAATGGTGAAACATAAACAACATAGACACTCGTATTTAAAAAACTAGAATATGGAATGTGAATACTTTAACCATAAAACATGAAAGGTATCAAAATATAACATCCAAATTCACTCTGATTATATAAAATTTAATAAAATATTTCAGATGATATCATAATATATCAAACTCAATGAAGCATAAAATTGAACACGGGATGTTTTCATATATGAAAATACATGAATAAAATCATTAAAAATACTTGATGGACATACACCCTTTTCAAAATGAAATTATTTAATAAAAAGTATTATAATTTTAAAATGGTACATTTTTATTGAAAATAACCTTGTAAACATATAATGAAATCTTCAAAACATTGAAATTTCTTGATAGGGGTAAAATCCACTCATTCCGTATATGATAAAAAAACATTCCTCATATATATTTTTGGAAAATGAAATAAATCACATCGTTTGAAAAAAAAAATCATTCAATCCATATTTTAAAAACTGAACATGGGTAGAAAGAAAATTAAATAATAGTAAAATAATAGTTAAAATACTTCTGAAAACATTTTAAGAAAAAATGAATATGGAATAAAATATTTATCATTCGAGACATAACATAAATAATCCCGAATTATAAAGATAATGTGAAATAAACATTACCTTATACGGTTCTTTAGTAGAAATTAATTTAAACTATTGAATAATGGAATAAATATTTCTATTAATTTCTAAAAAGCTATTAAAAAATTTATTATATCATATATGATCTTGTATTACTGTTTTGTTAATAATATTTCATTATTACACGTGTATTGGGTCTTAACTGATTCATTTTACTATGCATTTTTTGTTATGTATATCTAGTTTTATATGAATAAGATATATTTATTTCATCATAATAATGATATTATGTTCATATATATTATATTTACTCTTCGTATTCATTTTGATAATCATTCTTCAATGGTTAACATGAAAAATAATTTCTATCACGGCTTGGAGATGGTAGGTTGTACGTACAAATGAGTGACTATATTATTCCATTAATGGGGAAAGGGTATTCAATTGAATTATATATTAATTCTAAAGAATCAATATAATTTATTATTTATTATTTATATCCATTATGTCCAGAATTTTACCAACCCATATAATTTTATGACGAAAAAAATTACACCGCGATGTGGAAAAGGTTAGTCGTATGTACACGTGTAGAATTCATTAATTTTTTATAGGATGTATAAAATGCGTAATATGATTATACATTAATCATAATAAAAAATTAGAGTATAGATTATAATAGATTTATTAAGTTATATTAAGAAAACATGAAGAGAATGTATAAGAAGAAATAAACATGAATGAGTTGGTAAAAATGACTACCTCTTATTTGGAGAACTTCCTTTAGATCTCTATATAAAGGATCTATGGTTAGAATTTTTGTAAGACTAGGATCTTCAAAACATGACTAATTATGGTGGGAAAAAATGGGTAGGGTTTTGTTAAGCTATAAGGCTCAAAGTGATGTGAACTAGTGAGGTAGGAGGTGCCCTTTTATATTTGAGATGAGGGTCACTATTGGAAACTATCAAAATAGTAAATTAATATAAATTAATTTCTGACTAAAAATGGCTCAAAAGATAGTTAATTATAAATTTATATTTGTGTTGGTAGAAATAATCCCAATAAATAATTGGTAGACATGATTAGGTCACATTATTAGACTTATATTTTGTTTTAATATTTATTTAAACCCTTTTACTCTTTCCATTACAACATGTAGTTTTACTAATTGAAAGTTAATATATTTAAAATTAAATGCCAAATTAACCTTAAATGATCCATGGATGAAATTTTGATCTTTATTTTGATATTTTTTTTATCTTTTATATCATTTAATAAATTACTATTTATTTTAATATAATATTTACTATATTTTTGATACAATTTATTATTTTGACAATTACAAAAACCAATATAATAAGATATCTTTTAAAAAACTTATAATATCTTCATAAAATGTAATATCTATCTACTAAATTATTGTATGACTTTAATAATGTCAAATTTTATTTATTTAAATATTTTTATTATCATTTATTTAATATTCCCATTAATTCATAAATTACTACACCATTGTTGTATAAACCTTTAAGGTAATTATTTATTATTTAAAAATAATAAATGAATTATAATTGTAAAGATAGATATTATTGATATTAAATGAGTATTTATAGTCAAATATATGTCCAGAATGACCATATATTGAAAATATAATAATTATTAAAAACCTAAGTATGGAATATTTATATTTACTAATAAAATAATATAAACGGGATAAATACATTCAAGTGGCACAAAAAGACCATAAAATCATCCCAAGAATGTTCTTTATTGATAATAACTCATACAATAAAACTATGACACGTTTTAGTGTAATTTTATAACATTATATTTACCTTTAATTACTCAGTTTACCTTTAATCGCGTTAATAAATATGTATTAAAATTACTATTCAAAATGTCAAAAAATAAGGAGTCCATTTAAATAAATAGGACCCAATAAATTCAAATATTTAACACAGTTTTGAAAATTCAAAACACGAATGATGTAGTAATTAATTTAAAATTAATAACATTTTTAGAATAAGAAAATGTGTTTTTAAAGTGAAATCATTCAAAAGATTGAAATGTTTTTATAACCATATTAGATGTATAATTTATTAAAACGACTTATATCAGATTAACTGATTAAAAATCTAATTAAAATTTAAAACTAATTAAAAAAATAATTTTAAACATTCAATTATTTAGATTATTTTTTTTCAATTAAAATATAATATATTATAACTATTCATCAAAACATGAAACTTACCTGAAAAATACCAAAAATTTTACCGAAGTAAATTTCTATTTTATGATTTTAGAGAAGATGATTATTTTTTAAAATAGAATTAATAAATTTTTAAAAAACTATATTTCAATGAAGTGCATCCTCAAATGGTTGTAAGACTACCATTTGAAAAAAAATACCGTTTTAATGTCAAAATTTTGATCTATTCTTATCTTAGGCCTATAATTTATTTTGGATGAATATCTAAACACTAAATATATAAATTATATTGTTTGGTAAATACTATTCATTCCATCTATTTTAATGGTTAGGTTATAATAGTCTATTATTAGTAGAAATATGTACATTCGAACTCGGCGTTTCATGCAACACAAGCTATTAAATTTATTTAAAAAGAAAACATACTATAAAATATTTGGGTATTACATTATTCCATCCAAAAAAATCATCTCTAAAATTTTTAGAATATCCCCATATAATAAGATTTAGGTAGTTATTCTTCATAATTTCCTTAGTTTTCCATGTTGCCTCTTCATCATTATGATTTTCCATAATACTTTTACTAGACGAGTAATCTGATTCCTCAAAAATTGTTCTATACTATCCAAAATCTAGATAGGATCTTCATAGTAAGATTAGTTAGGTTCCAATTCAATTTCATTAGAAGTGATATATTGTGATGGATCAATAATGTAATTTCTTATCAAAGAGATATAAAAACACCTCATACAAATTAGAATCTCTAGGTTACATTTCCAAATGATAAGACACATTTCCATTTAGTTCTAGAATTTTAAAATGTCTAATATACCTGAGGCTTAATTTTTTTTCATACTGAATCATATAACACCACTCCCTAGATAATCCTTCAATTAAACATGACCTCCATCTTGAAATTCTCAATCCTTCCTTCATATATATGAAATAACTATTTTTCTCACTTTGAGCTTCTTTGATATGTGTTTGAATAGTCATTACCTTTTCCATTGATTCCGCCACATGTTTTGGTCCCATAAGATTCCTTTAACTAACTTCTTTCTAAAAAGATGGTGTGCGTCATCTCTTTCCAAATAATTATTTATATTGCTCAATTTGAATACATTAGTGGAAGATATTAGTATTGGAAAATTATACTAATGGTAAAAAATGATCCCACTGACATTGAATGTCAAGTGATAAAGGCCTCACCTCTTCATCTTTTGCTTGAATAGTCATTTCTAATTTTCCATTAGTTTGAATAAGGTAAAATATGACCAAATGAAGATTGGTGTCAAGGGACTACTAAAGTCATTTCCAAAATTTCCTTGAAAATCGAATCACAATCACACATAATTGGTGCACCATGAAGTCTTAAAACTTCATTAATATAGACTCTTACTAACCATACAAGAGGGAAATATTCTTTTACTGCATGATTTTGTTTTAGTTGGGATGGTGGTCAGTAATAACCAATATATCATCATTCTTTCTAGTAGTCAATAAAAGTCCAATGAAAATGACCATCATAAAATCATTAAATTTACACATAGTTATAGTAATAGGTTTCATGTATTCTCTAGGATGTTTCCTCCCATCCAACACATGTTTAATAACAAGACATATTTAACCATAGTTATAAATTTCATGCTTAATATTGTCCCACGAAACATATTCCATAAAATCACTATATATCCAAGTGCCAATAGGGTGTAGTGAGAAATTTTAGCTATGAGCATCATCCAATAAATCCATTTTAGCTGGCATCTAGAGGGAACACAAATCCTTATTCCCAATTTCATAATACCATCATCATATAAAAATTATTCCAATTTCCCATCATTCACAGCTTTAATTTTTTTTGAAAAATCTCATCATCAGGTTGAGAAATTTTTATCCTTTCCAATAAATATATTTTGGTACCCTTTTAAAAAATAAGTGATCTCCCACCTTCCATAAAAATTTCCATATTGATATTTACTAGATCCATGAAAAAAGGATCACTTTCAATCATCATTTTGTTCATAACTCCATGATGCTTTCGACTGAATGAATTTGTTACCTAATTTTTTTTTCTTTGGGGGGGTAGTGTTTAAAAAAATCACAATCCTTGAGTATATCAATCCATCTCCCTTAGCTCATATTTATTTCTCTATATAAGAATATATTTTTAGAACTCTTGTGATCTATATATATCTCACATATTTTACTATATAAATATGTTATACATATCTTCAGTGTAAATATTAAAGCTTCTTATTCACAATCATGAGTTATATAGTTCTATTATAGAATTTTTTACTACTTTGATGAATATTAAATAGCTCTATGATTCTATATAAAGATATAACATTGTCCTTTCCTTGACGCATTACTAAAAAAGAAAAACTCCCACACTTCTTGATGGATTTTTCAAGATAAAATCATTGACCATTATTCTATTAAATTGTTCAAAACATTCATCACATTATTTTATCCATAAAATCCTGACTCTTTTATGTGTGAGCATGGATTACAGGTTAGATAAATGGGTAAACATTCAATGGAATTCTGATAGAACCCATCTATACGAATGAAACTACAAACCATGTCAATTCTCATTAGTGAACTCTATTATTGGATTTCCTTTTTCTTTATAGGATCAGTAGAGACTCAATAATTTTGGAAAAATATTGATAAGAATATAATCTTTTTGAAGTTAGAACTCACACTTTAAAAACATACCATATAAATCATTTTTATAAGAGTCTCAAGAATGATGAGATAATGATTATCATGATCGTCGTAGATTTTAGAATACATGATAATATTATAAATGAATACCACAAAATAATCACCAATATATTCCTTGAACACTTTGTTCATTATATCCTTAAAAACATTGGATGCATTAGTCAATCAAAATGGATTTACCATAGAATATTAATGTCCATACCTATTCCAAAAAGATGTCTTTGGAAATTAATCCTTCTTAAAACACAATTGATGATATCCTGAATGAATTTTAAGATTTAAAATAAATTTCTCTGAAGGAATTTGATCAAATATTTACTTAGTGTGAGGTAGAGGAAAAATTTTAATTATTGTAATAACATTGATTTTACTATAATAAATACACAGCCTCAGTGATCCATCATTCTTCTTAATAAGTAGAATAGGGACTCCCTATAGGGAAACACTAAAGAAAATAAAGCCCTTTTTACTAAACACCTCAATTTTTTTTTGTCTAACTCCACTAATTTCACCATATATATTATAGTGATATTATTTTATATTTATCATGAATAAATGATTAAATCAATAGATAAATCAACTTCACGCTCTATAGGATGTTATGATAATTCCTTAGGAATATATATCAATTCATTTCTTTACAATAGATACATCCTGAATTTGAATATTATTTTCATTATACATAGATTTAGTTTTCTACTCCTCCACAATAATTAAATTATGAAGAACTACTGGGGGTGGATCTGGATAAGAATCAGATGATAAATATTATTCTCTAACGATACAGAATTCATATGCATTGCTCATTAATCTCAATTTACTTCTTCTTGCAATAAATTTTAGAATCATATTTTTCAATCTATTGCATTTTAGGGATTATATAAAAATAAACCATAGGTATTATGAAAATGTACACAATTAAATCATGTTTATGTGTGATGAAGGGAACTCCCAAGAACATCTTTAATATAGTGAGACTTCCCTTTAGATATTTGACTAAAATATTCTTTTTTTAAATCAAATGGGAAATTTATAATTTTCTTGGAAATCTGGGAAGAAATAAAAGAATGTGATGATAGAAAATACCATAAAGAATTAGGTATGTTTGAAGAGAACATTAAAGTACCTACCACTACATCATTAGGAACATCAGACACAAAATTTGTGATCCCATAATCTTTAACTTGCTTCCATGGCCTTTTTTGGGAATTTTTCCTTGACAATTAGGTTAATAACTTTTAGAGTGTCCCATATCTTTATAATTAAAACACTATAAATTACCATCTTCTTTAATTCTCTCGTAATCATGGGATAATGGGAATTTTACTATATACAAGTATCAAACTATTATCCTTAGTAGGGATGTTCCATGATGTTTTATTCTACATTTATTGTAGGATGAAAAGTGAATTATTACCTTCATTCCCATTTCATTATTTCATTTTACAGAATTTTCAACATCCATCTTATTTTATTTTATTTCGTTTATATCATATTGATTAGTTAATTATTTCTCTATCATGATAGCACATGAGACTATATCATTGTATGATGAGATTGTTTGGGATGCTAGTTCCCTTCATAGGAATGTTTTTAACTCACCAAATACACATTAAATATTTCTCTTTGGATTCCATATGTAATATGTAACATGTCTTTATATCCTTGAAAAGTTGACTTCATACTCAAAAATATTTTATTTAGTATTTTTCCTCAGTCTTAGTAATTTATTCTCCACATCTGTTCTCTATTCATGAGGAATATATTTTTCAAATGAAATATTGTTAAAATTTATCATTTCACTGATTTATATTTCTTCTTCCACCATCATGTTTTGTATTAATGACCACCATTGATCAGAATTACCAGAGAGATGATAAATTCCCAAGACAATATTATCTGTCTCATTACACCCTAAAGTATGAAGTTTCTTATATTAGGAACTTATCAACTACTCATCGAAAAATGTGGATTTAGACCCATTGAATGACGGTGGTTGTTATCTAATGAAGTGGTCTAACATTGTTTTGACACTTTGTGGATTAGGATGATCTATATGAGAAATGTTATTGTTTAATACCTAATTAAACTATCCCAGTATTGTTATAATTTGATCAACACTAGTTTCAGCTATAGATCTAACACTATTATTATTCAAAGGAGTGATATCCAAACATGGATTATGTGCATTGATATAGTTTCCATTCCTACCACTAAGACCCATTTCTAAAAATTGGAATACACAATATTAGGTTATGAATCATAGTAAATAAACTACAACTACTAAAACACTTAACCTAAGTTTAAAATTTATGTATAACTAATCCCCAAATCATAAGATAGATTAATTTAGGAATATTATCAAAGACTTTTAAAGGGTTACGTTTCATTAATATATATTTTTCTATATCTAGTATCTATGATTTCTACTAAACATCCTCTAATACAAACCATAACGACTCATCCTATAGTATACTACTATATATGCCACACTTAAATAAAATGGATTAGATACAAGATGAAAATTCCAATGGACCAATCATTTAAACTTTTTTGGAAACTAGATTACATCAATAAAACATACATTTTAAATTAAAATATAAAATTCAACATAAGTAATCCTATTTGAATTCCATTATTATAATAGATTAACCATACTTAATAGTCACAATATATATCTTGAGGTTCTAGAAAAAATAAAAGATATGAAAGGGGTGTGATAAGATGCTCATTAAAGGTGGTAATAGAAAAGAATATATCAAGAATAAATAAAAATAGACATTAAGGCATGGTGTATAACTGAAACACATCCATTTAAAAATAATATTGAGCATAATATGGAAAAAATAAATGAAAATAAAACAATTCCCTACAAATAACCACATTAATTGTAATATAATTGAATAATCACATCGAATTCCAATAAATTAACTCATAATTAATTGTTCATAGTACCTGACATCATAAACATACCACCACGGCTTCGACCAAGACACCATACAAAAATGGGTAAGGCCACATACAACACCCAATCTAGTTTTTTATAAATCCTACTAATTCATCGAGAGGATATACCATGGACAACCCATCACATAATTTGTCTAATTCATTCCTCATATGAAAAGGGTGAATCATAATCAACATAAGTAGTCTTATTGAAAAACTATCATTTCAAATTTGAATAATTTAACCATAAACCATGAATGGTATCAAAATATCACATCAATATTCAAACTGATCATAAACCATTAAATAAAATATGATAGAAGATATAATAATAGAGAAATCTAAATGAAATATAAAATTCAAAAAAAAATGTTTAAATAGATGAATGTAATATTATTAAATAATTGAAAATCCCTGAGTGAAATACCCTTTTTCTATATAGAAATTGTTTATTTAAAAAAACACACAATTTTCCAATAAGATATGTTCATTGAAAATATCTTTTTAATTATTTAAAATAATATTCTAGTAATAACAATTTTATGATGGTATTAGAATCTAATCATGCTATATAAGTTAAAAATACATTCCTTCAATTTTTTATGGAAAATTTCATAATGTACCACACTTGAAAAAAAAATATTTCATTCAAATAATTTTATAAAAAGAGAAAATGAGTAAAAAATCCTCTTAAAAACATATTATAATATTATAAATAGGTTTGAAAATAGTTTTATAAAAAATTTAAATGGAATAAAATATTCTTAATTGGAGACTTAAACATAAAAAATACTGAATAATAATGAGATTGTTAAATAACCCTTACATTATACTTTAGTTTATTTGAAGGTGTATTAACATCCTGTATAGTGGTATAATTTTTTTTATTTTATACTAAAACCATATACAAATTAATGATATCATATATTATCTTCTTATGTTGTTTTTCTAATTATAATTCATTAATACCATTGTTTCTGGTGTTAACTCCTTCATTTTCGTATGCATGTTTTATCATGTATGCAATGTTTCTCATGATTCATCTTAAACAAGATATTAAATTCATATATATTATATTTACTGATTAATTAAATTTTTATAATCATTTTTTAAGGGTTGACATGGAAAATGAATCACATCTTGTCGTGGAGATGGGAGGTTATATGTACGCATGAGAAACGAAATAATTCCCTTAATGGTGAAATGGTAAGGAATTATATGGTATATAAATTGTCAAAAATCAAATAATGTCATATTTAAAATTTAAACTCATTATATCCATCATTATACACATCAAAATTATGTGTTGATGAAAAACATATTACACCCTTGTATGGAGACGGTAATCCATACACACACACGCTCAATGCTTTCGTTTATATTAGTATAGACAACAGATGGAATATGGTAGTACCATATTCATAATAATATCTAATAATATATATTATGTGTAATATATTTCATAAAAATGTAAACAACACATGATGATGATGTATATGAATAAATTAACATGAATGAGTAGGTCAAAAAGATTACCTCTTCTTTGGAAGACATCCTTTAAATATCTTCTTAAAGGATCATGGTATGGTATTTTTGTAAAACAATATGTATATAACTTGTATAAGGATGTTGGGAAGTGATATGGTAAAGATTTTATTAATCTATAATTCTCAAATTTGTGTGAATATGTGATGGAGGATGTTCCCTTACAAAAATGAGGTGAGGGTCACTATTGGAATCACTGAAAATATTAATTTAATATAATATAATTTACAAATAAAAATGGGTAAAAGGTGATTTAGTTAGAACAATATATGAGGATGGGTTTAAATACTTGAAACTAATAATTTTGAAACAAGTTTATGTCACATTCATACCCTTATATTTTGGTTTTAACCCTTATTTAAACCCTTTAACTATTACCATGACAATATGTGTTTTTCTCTTTGAAGATGGATATAGTTACAAAAAAATGACAAAATAACCCCAAATGAGTCATTGATGTAATTTTAATCATTATAAAAATCAGTTGGATACATTTTATAATTTTATAAATTTTATATCTTTTAATAAAATATTATTTATTTTAATATATCATTAATTATAATTTTGAAACTATTTATGACATTGAATTTTTTTTTCAAAAAATTAAAAAATCATATTAATAAAAACATTTCATATATTTCTAACATGTCAATGTCATATATAAATTTTTTGGATGATTTATTATATCAACAAATATTTATTTAATATTTTTATAATCATTTATTTGATATTCCCATTAATTAAATAATTACTACATCATCATTGTGTAAGCATGTAAGGTAATTATATATTTATAAAAAAATAAAAATAAATTTTCATGGCGAGGATAAAAATTTTACATTTCAAAATACAATATATAGTTGAAGACATGTTTTGAATAACCATGTTTTACAAATATAGTACTTATTAAAAACATGAGTTTGACACATTTGTATTTTATTAAAATTAATATACTATAAAAGGGTTAGAGACATCCAAGTGGATCTAAGAGGCCATAATATTGACACAATGATTTTTTTTTAAAACAATAACTCATCCTATAAAATTAGAACAAGATTTTGGGTAATTTCATAGAAATATTTTACCCATAATTACTCAATTTACCTTTTATTATTTTAATAAAAAATTAACAAAATCACTTTTCATAATGTCCAAAATTAAAAGGATCCTATTTTAATAATTTAGATAATCTAATTAAAAATATTTAAACCAATTTTAAAAAATAAAAACACAAAATTTTATATAGTTAATTTAAAACTAATCCCATTTTCATAATGAGAAAATAGGTTTTAAAGGGGAAAACGTTTAAAAGATTGAAATATTTTTAAATATAAATTCAATGTGATATCGATTACAATGAAATAATTTATATTAAATGGTAAAAATTAATCTATTTACAAATAAAAACAAATTTAAAATATAATATAATAGTGTAAATTATTTAGATGAAAAAATTGTTTAATTTAAAATGATATATTTTATCACTATTCACCCGAACATGAAACTTTTCCAAAAAAATATATAAAATTAAACAAATGTAAATTTTGTTATTAAAATATCAAATAATATTTTATTTTGTCGTAGAGAATTTATAAATATGTCAAAAACTAGATTTCAAACTAGTGAGCCATAAAAATATGGTAAAATTACCATTAGAAAAATATAATCTTTTAAGGCATAAAATTTGATTGATTATTATCTAATGAATATAAAATCATTTGGCTGAATTTGAAAAAAAATTTAAATTTCATAATGTGGTTAATATTGTTCATTCGTTATATGTTAATAGGTAGGTTATAATAATCTTTTATAAATATATTTTAGTGTGTTTGAACTCCGTGTTGCCTGAAACAAAAGATATAAAATTAATTTTAAAAAAAATATCATAAAATATTGGGGGTTTACATATATCAATATCCACTTCCATATAACGGGGAATGAAACTGTCTATCGTGTGTACGGTGGATTACATCCTCCGAAACTGATGTAGTTCTTTTTCCATCAACACATATCATGGATGGATATAATGATCAGTATAATTGTTATATATTCTATTTATGATATTATTATAATCATGGAATGATAATATAAAATACACCTTATTTCCGTCCATTCCATGGGAATTCAATAATGTTTCTTGTGTATGGTAGATTATCACCTCATAAAGCAATGGGAATCTCTTTTCACATATAAATTAAATGAAAGGTAATAAGAATACATGTAATGAATATATTCTATACATGTGAAATAATACTGTTTTTTTATTTTTTAAATATTATTTTCCTCACTTTTTTACATCTATAAATAAAATGGAACCCACATTCATTCGTACATACAACCTATAGTCTCTATGAAGAATGTAATTTATTTCTAATATCTATCTTTTTTGGAGAACTATAGATACATATATAATGGATAAAGATGATATTTATACCATGTTTATCATTATTTTTATTATAGAAATAGGATAAAAATAAAAGGACAAAAAATCCCATACTAAAATGTACATGTAAAATAAAGAAGTTATTACCTAAAATTTGATCTTGACAATTTTTTTTAAAATGGGTAATAAAATTTCATAATTAAATAATTTATTATATGAAATATATAATTAAAGTTATGTATTATATGTAGAATAAACCAATAATAATTATATAAGGGGATAAAATGTGTACTAAAGAAGCTGGGACAAATTTTTTGATATTTTTATCTCAAATTGTCTTCTTCGAGACATATGTTTTGTTATTCACCTATATTTTTTTTAGTTGCATATACTTCCAATTTGATATGTTATATCAATAAAATACTTATTTTCATGATGCATAATGTTTTATTGATATTATTATTTCTTAGGTCTTATGATTCAAAGGTTACCAAAGTGTTAAGGTGTTTGGGTATCACTGTTATTTCTATGGGACACATGTCTTACACACCAATTATTTCATTCTTTTGGTGTATATAAGACCCATGAATGTGTTTCATGATTATTCTCATGAAATTATTGGTTATTAATATCCATGAAATACTATTTCTTTTAAGGTATCTATGATCAAAGAAACCAAAGTGGTAATAATTTTATGTTAAAATATCATTGCTTATCGAGATTCTTTGTGATTAAGTTTCTAATGATGAAATATTAGAAAATACGTCTCTAGAAAAAAATTAATTTTATTATCCTATTTATATTTACTAAAAATAAATACTTCATAAAAATTTACACTATTTATGTACTCAATATTAAAAAATAATGTTTTTAATTAAAACTGACTTAGTTTCTCTATTCATTTGAAAATAATTTATTTAATAATCCTCTATAATTATTTAATGTCATTTGTACACATGTTTTAATTTTTTATACATTTTTTTAAAATAAATATTCATGCATTTTTTCAAATAATTTATCTTTTGTATTTTATAGAATATGTGAACTGAATCTTGGTTTCAAACTTTATGACATGAACCGAACTCCCTCTCATTTTGGACACTTAATGTTATAAATACTCCATTAAAATTATCAAAGGTTATTTTCAAAGAAACTTATTTTAACAATTTTATGGGATAATTTATTATTAATTAGGTGATTTTTAAAATAAAAATTTTATTTTCCTCAAATGTTCCATGGAATATTTCAAAATCACATTCCATATATAATGAAAAAATTTGATGTTACATAAGATTTAATGGGGATATTATCCAATTATATTGTATTTATTAGTTATCTGTATTATATTTGATTAGTAGGAGGATATATTTAAAATTTTCATTACTTTTCGTTGGGTTCTGTTATCAAGAATTGATAAGATGATTATGAAACCTAGTTCCATTTTATGGGTTATAATATAATGAAATTGTTATGTATCACTTAAAATTTATTTGAGTTATTATATTAGAAATGTTTTATGATATTATGGAAAGAAATGTACTGATTATGTGATGGTTCAAACACATATATCCCTCAGATTCATTGGATGAAAATTGATATCTCATGAGATAAAAATGATTGGATTTGAGAGTAATCCCAGCTCAGTGAGTGACTTTGTCAATTATGATAGTAATGGGAGTGAACCATGACTACTAAAATAGTTTTAGGAGAGAAAACAATTAATTTTTATAGTATTGGGAGTGACCCTTTAATTCTATGATGTTTTTGGGAGTAAACCCAATACATTCTTATTGTTTAGAAATACAGTCTTACTACTAAGGAAAATATCTTTTATACTTATATGTTTGAAAAAATCTATTTATTATTACAATATTACATTTTAATGGATCAGGTTCTATGATTCCATTATAATTTATGTCTTATTGACTACTAATATAAATGTGATGACTCGCATTTATGATCAAACATATGTAAGATATTGTATTAAAATTTTATTCTTATTTTCTCATAACCTTATGATCTTGTTATGTTGGTATATCCCTTTTTCACTGTTAATGGGAATATGATCTTGCACTTTATCATTTTTCCATTTCCCATGTTATGATGAATGGTATTATTTATGAAATTTCCAATAAGGGACCTAGTTATGAAGAACATCGTGTGAGATGATATTGTCCACTTTTGAATTGTTTTATTATATATCTATGTCCCTAATGGAACTAGACCTTTACAATTATATAATGGATCCTTATGTTAAGTGATTCTGATTCGTCTATTAGGACGTAATACATAGGCGTGAGAAGTGAAGGTTCTTATAGATGGTATCATAGAACTATTTAGCTGACCTTTCAAAAATAGTATAAAAACCATTATTAAAGAACACATAAGATTAATCTATGTATATAATAAAAACCCAATGTTATGTTAAGGCATATATTATCTGGTTTCATTATAAATTAATCCATATATAGATACTATAAGTGGACATGGTTTTGGATAAGATTCATTTAGAGGATAAAAACATAAAAATAGTTGTTGAGTATATATCGGGCATTACTTCGACACATGGTGAGTGTAACCTTACTATAAATATGGTTTGACACTACTAGGGAATATTAATTGTTGATTTAATATTTTATTTATGAATCATTATGAAGGATTTTAATATATGTTAACAAATTTTGACATAGGTCAAGAATAATGTGTCCCAAATCGAAAATATAATGACTTTATTTATTCATAATTTAAATGTTTTTCATGATTATATAGTTTTTTAATATGAATACAGTTTCTCACACTATGAATTTTGGAAATAGTCAATGTAAAGAACTTTAAGGAAATAGGGTAACATTGAATGTTATTGATAATGTGTTGATGTGAAACTAGATTAGATTATGACTATATTAAAGGATATTGAGATTATTTGTAACCATTTATCAAAATATATGATTTAAAACATTAACCCTGACCAACTCTTGGACTCACCTAAGAATACAATTATATAATTTGATGAGTGTTTTGGTGGTGGAGACCATGGATGAAAGAAGACTAAGTTTCCAATATGATGAGAATTTGGGAAGAGGAACATAAGTTAATTTCATAATGGAACAATAATATGTTTTTTGAATGTTGAACAAGGTAATAGATTAAGTTATTTCAAAGGAAAAATGAGAAGTTAAGATAATGTAATGGATTAGAAAAATGTTTTCTCTAAGGAATAATTAATGGTGGAATTTTTTAAATGTGTAAAGTATAGGAATTATAAAAATCAATGTCATAGTGGGAAATATCAAGAAGATGATCATAAAGGCGGTATAAGTAATGGTTTTATTTTTTATGATTATGTGACTTTAAGTTATATATGAATGGAAAGAGTTATTAATAAATAAGTATTTGAATCCAAATTAATGGTTTTTGAATCAATTGAATATATTGAAGGGTTTCTCTATTGGAATTTATGAATTTTTTTATGTGAACCATTATATATAAGGATTATCCTATGGATGTTTTTCATTATGTATTTTCAAGATTATGTTGAATTGTACAGATAAAATAGAAATGTAATTTAATTGAAAATTTATATTTTTGGGAAAATAAAAGATTATAGGAATGATAACCCTTATAATGTTTTTTATTTTGATATAATGATGTTAGGATAAAGAGAAGATTGATATAGATAAAGTTAATTAGATAGTATTGATAACATTTTAAGTGATTAATGATTTTTTTGAAAACGTGTATTATGTTATCATTATTAATAAATTTTAAATTATTTTGTATTTAAGGAATATATCCAACCATATTTTGTTATTTATTCAATGATGAAGATTTTATGTTTTCATTTAGGAGTTATGGTAACTCTGTTTATTATCGTGTTTTGGGAGAATATAGGACCATGAAGTCAAATATTTGTTACTTGATAATTAATATTTATATTATGTTCTTTCTAAGGATTAATGATATGTTTATAATGTATGTTTAGTGATATTATTAATAATTTTTTGGATTTTCGATTGTTTATACATTTAAATATTTATAGAATCATCTTTGTAAAACATTACATGTGGTTTTAGAGTTTAATGTATTATTTCATCATATAATGATTTATCCATATAGGATAACATGTGCTAACAATTTTTGTTGTTATAATAAATTTATTTATAATGAATGACATATCATTATTTTATGGTTTTATGACCTGTTAGTGCCTCATGAATAAAAAATCATGTTAATTTCATAGAATAATTGTTTAAGTGTAAATTGATTGTAGCACAAAAAATCATGAGATTATTATTATAAAATGGAATAAATTAATATATACATATATTCTCATAAATATTCATCACCTGTAGGAAATCTATCATGAAATAAAAATGTTATAAATTTGGCCTCACTTTTTATTAAGGAATGGTACTTTATCCCATAATAGATTTATGGTTTGTGTGTGGTTAACTTTCTCAGGACCATGTTCACTATACCTCTCTGTTAATACTTGGCCATTAGTTTTCTCTTCCAATAATTTTTTTTTAATTCAAAACTATTTTCTCCTATTTAGGAACTTGTAATATTTAATCCTCAATGAATATTATTATATCTATTCCCCTATTCATGAAGATGTTTTATTGATATTTTTTATGATGTGAGTTTTCCATGAAAGAAATTTAAAATTTTAAACCCTTGATTTTCATGATTATTTAGAAATTATGAGGATACAATTTATTTATTTGGGGTATAAGTTAACACCCCAATATTTAATAAAATATATTTTTTCTAATAAAATAATTTCTTTAAAATCTTCTGCTACACAAAACATTGTGTCTTAACCAATCAGAATATAGAATTAATATTATTATATAAACATGATCATTATAACCATTTCATTAAATTTAGTGGCATAAATATTAATAAAATTATATTAAAATTAGGAGTAATGGATATATATATAGATAAAATATTTATAAATATGTTATTAAAGTTTAGATAAGCCTTTATATACATCGAAAATACCTTTTTCTAAAAAAATTAATCTTGTTGATTTTTTTAAACAAATAATAAAATCAAATTTTTAAATTTTTAAAAAATGTATTTGAAACAATTTACCTAATTTTTGGAATAAATATTTATAAAATATATTATGGTGATATTTTAATATTTTTAAAAGATTAGTTTTTATTGAATAATGAAAAAAACAATTTTTTATTAAGAAAGGCGTTTTGATTAAGGAAATCAAAAAATTATATATTATTTAAAAAAATTAAAATAAAAAATAGTTCATGAATATATTTATTAATACAATTTAGATCATTTGAATAAATATTACTTTGGATTTTTTATTAAATATTTATCTACTTATAATGATTTTCTCTTTAGAAAACCATTTTTTCATTGCATGTCTAGGATAAATTTTAAATTAAAAATTTCCACTTCAGGGAATAGAATTTTAAAAAATTTGTTCCATACATGGAATTATATTAATTAACATGATTTAATATCAGATACTTGTCTTTTAGTACAAATGACTTACCACAATGTAAAAATTAATTTCCACGGTTAAGGTTAATACAGGTTTACCATCGGTTAAAATGAAAGGATAAAAGGTAAAATGACCTAAACACATGTCGAATTTATATTCTATGGCCATATTTAGACCCTTATTATCTTAGTATCTTTTTTTGAGCCAACAAGACACTTCTTCATGAATGTGCCTTATATATTTATTTATGTAATGAAAAAGACAAAATGTCTCCCTATTTCTTTTAAATATTAATTATTTGTTCTCATAGAGAAAAAAAGTTGTGAATAAATATGGATGGTAATTTTTTTCATAATGAAAATAATTTAATTATGGTAATTTATTTTTACTTTTTAGTAAATATAAAATTTATTCAAATGATTATGAAACACCAAAACAATAATTTGTTAATTAATTGTAAAATATATAAAATTATACTCAAAATATTCCAAGTAATATAAATTTAAGGAATTAAATTAGTTAAGGAATTTTCTAGACAATTATAACATTATATATATGTTTTAACATTTTATATTTTAAAAAACATACTTTTCATTATGTTTCTAAAGAAAAATAATATTAATAGTTCCCAAATTAATATTAATGTTATTTTATAATAAATGATATATTATTAAAATATTTTGAATTACTGAATATCCAATACTTCATTGATTTTTTCTTATATTTTTTAAAATATAAAATAAATACCATTCATGTAACAGTGTTCCTTTTATAATAATTATATTTACCCTTAAATTGTAAAACCATTGTTTCCACGGTAAAGGGTGAAATGGGATTTTGCGTGTTTCATGCTCTAGTGTCAAAATTAATTTCCCACACAAAATGTATAGCATCCCCAAGATGAATAGACACTTGAATAATACTAATGGGTCAGGTGGCACTTTCCTTTGGCACACCTCCCCAAACACCAAAGGATGTTGACTAACTTTGAGGGTGCAAACAGGTATAGTGGGGAGGCAATGCCCTTTGGGAAAAAAGATAATATACTAGTACGAGCATAATATGATAACATGCAGTAGAAATAAATGTCTCAGCAGATCTAAACTAGACCTGTAGAGTGGAAGCACATCAAATACCGATAAAAATTATAATCAATATAGAAAGAACTACAGTAGTGGAAAGTAAAGAGAACAACATGCCAACCAATAACTTATATCCACCCAAAAAAAGAAAGAAAGTATACATTCCATTCCAGGTTACACAATACAATATCCATGGTCCTTCCTATGGAAGACCATAGTAGCTACATATAAAAGC
Organism: Viscum album; assembly: GCA_963277665.1. Classification (NCBI taxonomy): domain Eukaryota; kingdom Viridiplantae; phylum Streptophyta; class Magnoliopsida; order Santalales; family Viscaceae; genus Viscum; species Viscum album. Next base: position 1,289,763,725 of record OY728132.1, on the reverse strand, counting down.
ATGATGAAACCAAAAAATGAAACTACATAAAAGTGATGCTCTAGCTAGGCACGACCTCAAGGTATATGCTAATCTCCCATCGAAACTATAGTATGATCTTGTTAATATTGTCGATACTTTACGTGTACGTAAATCAGGAAATTCTATATGTGTCCCGAAAGGCCTACGCATGGTGTGAGACAAATCTCAATAAAATCCCACATAAAGGTGCGTATCTAGTATAAGTATTTAAGCTGATATGTACCTCCATGTAAAGTAAATAGTACGATGTAATAAATAAACACAACCATCACTGGTTCTTAGAATCCTCTAGGGATTTTAACATGCATCATCCAGTACCATAATCTATGATTCAAAGAGATTCATTGGCCCATTACCCAAGGTTCCCCTATAGTTAAAATGTCTTGTTGAACCCTTAGGGTCCACATCAATCTTATTTCCCAACACCATGTGACTCTTGAAACCTCATGTCTCAATGTACTGATATCCCAAAGGCATGCCCAAGCAATAATATCTTGGCCTCTAGGACCCCGGCTCAAAGCTCACATTGGATCATGGAATGAAAACTAGAGGAACAACAATGTCTATCATCAAATAAATATCCATGCCCTTGGACTCAAGAATAAATATCCTCATCCCCCAAGACGATATCCTCATCACTATCTACCGAAGTCTCCTCACCTTCCATAATGATTTAAATGGAAATAACCCCCAAAATAATTAGTATCTATGATAAAAAAAATTGGGGCCCTCTACCCACATGAATGGTCAAAAACACCTCATCACAACATTAACCTGTGTCCATACAAATCAATTGGACATAATAGGTGAAAAAAAAATCACCAAATAAGAATCTAATCCACACCATATCTGGTACCTCGTGTCCCTATGACCATGTCTCACAAATACAATGCCCTTCCCATCCATATATTACGAACCTTCCCCAACCTGATGATGTCAATGCCTCAATGAAACATCCATGATGCCCAATCCTATGATCAAAACCAATCAATCACATCCAGATAATGACCAACTAATGGTCAGCATAACTCAATACTGATGGCCATTACATTCCAAACTCTTTCCAAGCCCATCGAAACTTCATAGTTATCGACATATGTAATCTCAAGAACTATATATATATATATCACATCAAAACAATTTAATAAAAAACTTAATTTAAACATATTGAATTGCACAAGCTACAAGCTATAACAATCTAGAATGGAAGTCATGAATGCCTCTAATTAGCTTAATCAAGCCATAACACTTTAAACATACTACTTTAAATCAATATAAATAAATTAAAAACATTTTTGAACCCCTGGAAAAAATAACCCAAGGATAGAAAATATCTAACACAGCCTCGTTAAAGTGTCATAGGCATTGGCCATGCTCACCACATCCCACATTGTAAAAAAATCATTTTGACATGCTATAATAGAGGATTTATCAATACCCTCCATTGTGCTAAAAATCCACAACCCACAAAATTCTGTAAAAACATAAAATAATGTTTGCACCACCTACCTTAGACTCATATGCATTGGAACGTCCAATATGAAGATTTGATTGGAATATTATTGAGATAGACCATAGTTTCTATTATAAACCTAGAAATTCTTTTAGATGAAAAAAAGTCTGTAAGTTGAAAGATCATAAAAGAAGAGGGGTGCATGGTTTTAGCCTTACCAAAGAGATCCCATAGCATTCGATATATTGAAGAACAAATGTCAGATGGAGGAGTTGCCTCAGAATCCACCAGAGGAAGGGAGGGGCACTCTCTTCTCTGCATGCGATGAAGAAGGAGGAGAGTGAGGGAGAAAAAAAATAAAAATGCAGTAAGGGAAGAAATGTAATTTTTTCACATTTACTAGGATGTATGGTTTACCTTCATGGTTTATCAAACCATTTAAATATTATGTGGAATCCACCACCTGGGGATGTAGGGCCACATGAACACCCCATATAGTTTTCCATACCTCGTTCAAACCATGTGTAGCTCTCTGTAATTCTGCAGACAAGTCTACATGGTCGTATGCCACAACTCGTACAGTTTCCCCTAATCTGTACAGCTGAACCTACTTCCCGAAAAGTGGTATTTAGGGTCTCCAACACACTTGAAACCCTTTAGAACACCCAAGGAACTCTCTAATATCCTAAAAAACCAAAATAATCAAATATGTTTAATAGAACTGTGGTAATTTAGTTATCATCAAAGAATAAAAAAGTACCATATCCCCCAATTGAAAAAATAAAATAAGGTGGGGATTTTGAAACATTACAAAAACCTAGGTCTTTACAATCTCCCCACATTAATATAGCTCATCCCTGAGCTATCAAAGAATGTCTGGAGATGGGTCCGAACACACACTTCCTAGTACAATGAACCCGGGAAACCTTTTTCTGTAGGGTTTTGGCCAAATTGATTCAAGCAGCTCCCCACCATATGAATTTTTTAAGTCAGTATCAGCAAGACCAAAACTAAAATCCATCAGAGGCCCACAAACGTTTTTTCAGACCTGGGGTGCTGCCATGATGCATTGTCACATTTTCACCTCATCAGTTGTTGTCTTTCCACTCCCGAAATCCAATCACATCCCACACCGCATCAGTGCCTACCTAGTACCCATGACACTAATGGAACAACTAGGTCCCACATTTTATGGATGCCCAAAACAACCTGGTTTCTTGAAACACAATAAAAAAAATGAATCCTCAATACATGAAGGCCAAAGTAACCTCATGTAACATGAATCTCTCAGATTCCTAAGTGATTAAGAACCTTAAAACATACATCCCACGATGCTTCTAATGCCAAGAACCTTATTTAAAAACATAAACACATGACCAAATTTTTTCCATCCTACAGACTGACATCCAGTCAATTCAAATACATCTTTTTCAGATAATTAACAAAAAAGTAAACATGCCACTATATGACATGCCAAAATAAAACAAAATAATGTCATGAATACACCAGCAGTTTACCTATGACAGTTGTTAGCTCACCAGCTTGCTCAGCCTAGGGTAGCTCCACGGTGTAACATTGGCCTGACACATAGCTTTCTAAAGCCTATACTCCTTGCGGTAATTCACCATCCACTAACCATATCCCCCACTACTAGGTTCCACTATCTCTGCCACATCCTCCTCGGGAAGCTAAAACTCAGCTACCCTTGTCTAGTATCAGTCCTAAACCAATCTATCAAGCATACGCCTACCCCAGTCCCTATCTATTGGCTGTATTTGTAGGCTTCTTGCAGAAAATCTAGAGATGAACAACCTACCCACATGCGCAAAACTCCTTTGGAGGCCAGTCTCACTGATTCCGAACATGCACTGGTTACCGACACTGAAATAAAACAACTATAGATCTTCCACAAGGTGGTATAGCTAATTCATTGTCCTAAAATCCCTATTGAAACTCATCCTGACATTGTTAATTTCTATTTGAACCATCACCTAGTGCCGGTTCTAAGACCAAGTGAGACATGTCCATTTGGATACACATGGCTATATGCACCCGGTTCACCACCTATGAGAATGAGGCCAGCCAAAAGATGTTCACCTACACCCATGTGGCATTTCGTAGGCCATGTATGAAGAAAATCCCTATCAAGGTGTAATATCTTACCATACATGGGGTAAATAAAGAAAATTGAGTGAATGTTGGTTCATATTATAGGATGGAAAGGTCACCCTATGGAATGATCAAGAACTCCCTAGCTCTCTCCACCCTCAGCAACTAAGGGAAAAAGTTCTGGAAGAACCTAAGCTCAATGTTATTCTAGTCTAATCAATCGTGTTTGTGAGAATGGACCTTCATATACAACCAGTTATTAGTTGTCTCTCTAAGAATTAATGTCACAAGAATGACCCTCCACCTTGAATGCATCTCTAGCTGCTCGAAAATATTCTCCATGCTCTGTATCCAGTTATCAACTACTTATGGACCACCCTCACCCTGAAAAAATTGATGGGTTCTACACCTGGAAGTCATGCGTCAGATACAAAAACGATGGACCTGCTCCCTCATCACCTCTTTTGATCCCCTTCAAGATATGAACCACAGTCTATCAGAGCCATATTTAATGACATGAGAAAAAATCTATCAAGTCTGGTAGTTGTCCCACCTACTCATGATCTTAAACCTAATCTTACCCCTAAGATAGTACTTGAGGATAATTTTATACCTAACTCTCTGGGGTCTGAACATGATCATTATCCTGCAGTACTATGACATCACCCACCTGATGTCTTATTGAACTATCTTGTAGGAACCCACTAAATACCATAAAATGTTCATACATCCCATTTATTTACATGAATATATTCAATGAAGATAAGGAAATCTATTAAAAGGAATTGAATTATCACTAACCTCACTCTTCCCAACTACAATCATGACCCATGACATCCCAGCCTCATGACCTTGATACCCACATTGAACAGGCCCACATATCATAATATCCATGGGCTATGCCTATCTGTACAACCACCGTTGCCTTAGTCCAAAATCCATGTAACCCAATCCTCATGATCAAAATCTCCTCAACCATAATACAAACCTGGTCTTTTAATAGCCATTCCAAATTCCCACAACACATGGAATTTTACTTAAATTTAAAGAAAGGAATATCATATTGCATAAGACAAGAAATTATATATAGCATTTATACTTTTTCACATATAAATTTACATATATCATAAGTTATTATCACTTCACAAGGAATACATGCATATATGGAATTGAAATACCCTAAAAATATTATAATAAAAATCCAAACCACTATGCCTTGCCTTACCGAGACATGGTCTAATTCCCAATAACCACATTGGGTCAAGGTCCACATATCACAACAAATAATCGGCATAAAAAAGTGATCCACCAAGGTGGAAGTTATATAAAATAAATTCTTAGAAAAAAGTAGAATAACCCACCTAAGGTAAATCTATCCATCTTTCGTACATGTGACTACAAGAACCCAAGAATGATTTAGAGATCTAGTTCTGAAAAAAACACATCTCCACTCATCCATAATACCAAATAGTAATGCAATGAAAAGGGGAAAGGGAAACCCATCTGATACCACATGTAGCATCCCCGACCAGAATTGGCACTCGAACTGTGCTAATGGGCTGGGTGCCACTAAAGTTAAACGCACCTACCCAAATTCCAAATGATTCTGACTAGTAGAGTGTATATAAACATATATAGATGGGAGGCTATACCCTCTCTGTACTTGATAATAAACTCTTCCAAGAATAATATGATAAAATTCAGTGAAAATCAATTCCTTAGTAGACTCGAACTAGACATGTAGTATGCATGCACCTACAATATCAATAAATTTTTGAAGCAATTTATAAACAACTGTAGATACATAATGTAAATATAAAAAATTCTAAAAAATCACTTATAGCCACTAAAAATAAATAAACCAATAATGAATTCCCTGTTAGGTCATAAAATACAATAACCAAGGTGTTTACTATAGAAGACAACAATAGCTACATATATAAGCTAGCTAAAACAAAAAATAAAACTATACAAAAATTAATGTTTTATAATGGAATGACCGCATGGTCCATTACAATATCCATACAAAATTGTAATATGATGCATCTCTTCAGGTTTATCATTTACTTGTTTGTAAATTCATAAAGTCTACATGGGTCTCGATGGAACCACGTAGGGTGTGAGATTATTCTCAACAGGACGCAATCCGATGATGCGTACCTAGTATATGGTTTTAATAGAATATAAATATCTATATAAAGTAAACATTATAATGTAATAAATAAACCCAACCTCCACTAGTTCTATTTAGCCACCAGGGAGTGTCACATGCTTTGGCCAAAATCATAATCTCAGAAACAAAGAGTGTCCTTGGCCAATGGCCCATGATACCTCTTTAGTCAAAATATATTAGTGAACCCTCATGTTCAACCTCAATCATATATTCCGACACCACATGCCTTCAAAAACATCATTTCTCAAAGTACTATTGTCCTGAAGGAATTCCCATGTAATAGAATCTAGATCTCTCGGAACCCTAGTCAATGATCACGTCATCCATGGCACAAAAACCAAAGGATTGAAAATTATTGTCCTCAAATAAATATCTGGGATAATGGCCTCAAGTATAGGGATCCTCATCCCCATCCTTATAGCCACATCTCTATCAACCGAAGGCTCTTGACCTTCAACATGGATTTCAATGGAAAGAACCTGAAAATTATAAACAGCTAAGTCGTAACTATCAGGGGTCTTTACCCACATGAGTGATCAAAAACACATCACCATAGAGTCATCCATGTGTGCACATGACCAAATCGGTTCATTGGACATCATGGGTGAGTGTCAATCACAAATTAAGTACCTAAGCCACATCATCTATGGATTCTTGTGTCCCTGAAACCATGTCTATCAAATAAAATGGCCGTTCCAACAAAGTATCAGGGGCCTTGCCCAATCAGATGACCTCACCGCCTAAATCCAACATCGAGAACACCCAATAACATGGTCAAATCCATTCAAGATCATCTGGTCAAAGCCTAACCAATGGATAGTGTCACTAAATATCAATGGCCATTCCATTTTGACCTTAGGCCAAGACTATCAAAACCACATGGGTATACGAATTTGTAATATCAAGAAGTACATATGAATAAATCACATTAAAACACATTAATCAACAATTCAATTTAAAATTATTTAATTGAACAATATAAAATCTCTAAAAAAATATCATAGAGGTCATGAATGCCTCTAATTAACTTAATTGAGGCTTAAAAATTTTCACATTGTAGTTCAAATCAAAATAAATTAATTAAAACAATTTTGGAACCCCGTGCCAAAAATAAACCAAGGAGATAAGACCTCAAACCTGATATCACTCAAGCGTTACATGTATTGGGCATGGTTAAGGAACCCCACATGGTCTGACAATATTTTTGACATGATATAACATGTTCTCTTTCAATACCCACAATTTCCCTCAAAATATTGAAACCCCAAAAGTATGTGATTACTCCAAACATGGTATGCACCACCTACCATAGACTTGTAGGCATATGCATGTCCAATTTTGAGATCCAATTGAAATCCAATTTACATAGATATAATTTTCCATCTTAAACCCTATAATTGGTTTGGATAGAAACAACAGTCTGTAGGATGAAATATTAAAAAGGATGATGGGTGCATGGGGTTAACCTTGTCAATGAGATCCCATAGCTTCCGATTGATTGAAGAAAAAAGGTCATATAAGAGATTTGGATCAAAATCTATCAGTGGAAGGGTTGGAAACTCCCTACTATTCATGAAACCATGAAGAAGAATAAAAGAATTAGAAAATAAATAAAAAGTGAGTAAGGGAAAAAATGTAATTTTCCATCACATATTGGGTCGCACAGTTTACCCACATGATTTACCAAAATATGTGGAAATAATGTGGAAGCCACAAACTAAGGCTATATGTTTCATGAAAACCCCGAATGGTTTTCCATTCCATGTGAAAACCATGTGTATTTCTCTGTAATTCAACAAAAATGTTCTCACAACTTTTCCCCACCACTCACATGGTTTCCCCTAAATTGTGCACTTATGCCTGCTTCCCCAAAACTAGTCCATTAGGCCTACAACACTCCCAAAACATTTTCAAACACTCGATTCACTCTCCAAAACCATAGAAAAATGAAATACCTTCAAATAAGTCCAACGAAACTCTCGTAATTGAGTTTCAACCAACGAATTAAATATCATCATTGCCACGGATTGAAAAATTCAAATCATATGGGGATTTTGACCCGTTCCTAATACCCAAGTTGTTATACAAAGGTTAATTATTATATTAATTATATTTTATAAATAAAAATAGTTGGTTTAAATTACTTTATATTTTTTATTTTATTTTATATAGTAAATGCTAAATTACTTTTATAAAATGTACAGTTAACATATTGAGAAATAAAATATAAAAATTTATGAATGTGAGATGTTAAGGAACAACATGATAAAAAATGTGTTTTTACATTAGTTAGGGGTTTGGAAAGATAATATTTTCCCTAAATGTAACTATGTATCAATTTCAGAGGCATTTGGGTTGAGGGTTACTCCCCGTCATAGATTATCGTTGGGATTTTACTAAAAGGTCACACCACATCAATTATAAAAGGGAACCATATAACCGCAATTATTCACAAATATAAATCAATTTTCAATAACCAAAGCCTAAAAAAATATATCCCCAAAATAATTATCAATGTTAAATAGATTCTTCTATTCCCAAATATCAATTCTAGCGTCCATAATTAGATATCAAAAGGAGGTTGTTATAACATAATGAAATTTTCTTCACTGAGTTAATTTTTTCCCCACTTATCATCTTCATTCATGTATTAATAATGAAATTTTTTTAATACATCTACCTAAAATAAAATAATATATTTTTAGGTTGATGGATTAAATTATATCCTTCTATTCTCCCATCAAAGGAGGGACGAATTTATCGATCGTGTGTTTGGAAAACTACCACCTCGCGAAAAAATGTAATTTGTTTCCCATCACCACCTTTCAAGAATGGATATAAAAATGGATTTTATATTTATATAATCTATTTATGAAATCATAATATTGATGGATTTATTATATCACATATAACTTTTTAATTTCCATTTTCTGGGAATATGTTAACACAACTCATGTGTATAGAAAACTACTGCCTTGCGAAGCGATGTGATTTATTTTTCACTTACATCTTATATGATAGATAATAAGAATAAATTTAATGACTAAATTTTCTATGTATGAAATTATAATGACTTTGTAAAGGTGATATATTATTTTCCTTTCCTTTATTTCATATATCATGTTAAAGAAAACAATGTGCAAGTATATATATGATCTACCATGTCCAAAAATAGTTTAATTGATTATCAATTTCAAAATTTATTATATGAATATAAATACATATATAATAAATAAATATGATATTTATATAATTTTTATCATTATTGAGAAAATTAGAAAATGAAAAAAGCTGAAGGATAAAAAATACAAAACCCAAAATTACATGAAAAATATAGAATTTATGACCAAAACCTTGATTTTAAAAAGGAATCACAAACAAAATGGTCATAAAAGTTGACAAGTAAATCATATATATTATCTTATATACAATCATGTTTTTAGAATATATTTTTGAAAGGCCTATAGTAATTATACAGGAGGTTTGATCTTGTTTTAGGGAATTCATTACTCGAAGTAAGATATTTTTATCTCAAATAATATTCTTTGATACCTTTATCATGTTCTGTGATGACCTTATATTATAATATTTATATACAAACACTATGATATTTTATATCATAAATAAAATTCTTTTAATAGAACATAATTAATTAATTATTTAATTCTTTCATGGCGATTATGATTCCATGGTTACCCAAGTGGTAAGGGATTTTCATCCAACTTTTATTGTTGTGGAACACACGCCTTAAACACATGTTATTTCTTTTGTGTGGTGTATATTATTCCAATGAGTGTGTATGATGATTATTATAATGAAATTATTTTATATACTAATCCATCTAATATTTATTATTTTATGGGTCTTACTATTCAAAAGATTCTAAAGTGGAAAACATTTTATGTTATAATATAATTCTTTATCTGGATTGTTTTTTATTAAGTTTTGGATGATGAAAAATTATGATCTTACTCTCAAATAAAAAAATAATTTCATTATCCTTTGGTACATGCTTTCAATTCATTTTAATCTTTTTATGTAATAATAATTTCAAATTAAAACTTAAAAATAAAAGCTAATTTTTTCCTTCTTCAACCAAAATACCATTTTCATCCAAACAGATGTTTTCTAAAAATTATTTCAAGAATATTTTAATGTTCTTAAATTATTTTTTAATATAATTTATATAATTTTTTTAATTTTTGAAAAAAAAAATTAAACAAAACTTCATGTAATTTTCCATGAAACACTAGCACGAATTTTGTTGAAAATCTAAAAGGAACCTTTTGTATTAATGCGTATGAATCAAATGGAATTTCCAACCATCATGAACATTCAATGTTTTAAGTATTAATTTATATGTTTCAAGTGTAATTTTATAATACAAATATTTCTTTGATTTTATAATGAGGTGATTTTCAAAATGAAAAGGTTAGTTACCTTAAATGTTACTTGTGATTTTTGAAAATTAATTTCCATATGAGATGACATCCTTGGATGTTACATAAGTCATAAAGGGCGTATGGTCACATTATACCATAATTATTGTTTATTTGGATGATTTATGATTATAATGAAGAGATTTTTATGATACCTATTCCTTTCCCATGGGTTATGATATGAAAAATTATTGAGATGATTAAGAAAAATGTCTATTTTATATGAGTTATGCTATGATAAATGTTTTAAGATATTGTGGAATAAAAATTTATAGAATTTGTGGTGGTGGGGACCAATATCTCACCCTATTTCATTAGATAAATATTGAGATCTCATGAGATAAACTGGTCAGGAATAGGTAGTGAACCTAGTTCAGTAAGTGACTTTTTCCACTATGATAGTCGTGGCAGTGAACCAGAAATACTAAAATAGTTTGGTAAGAGAACCCAATACACTATGATAGTATTGGTATAAAACCTTTACTACTATTAATATTTGTGGAGTGAACCTAGTGCACTATGATAGTCTAGGTCCATAGTCTTGACTATTAGGGAAATCATTTTCTATGATTATGTGTATTTTAAAAATATATATCTTATGGAAATGTAATGTTCTCACGGAACATGTTATTTGATTCTTTTGGGATTCTTGTATAGTTAAATTACCTACTCTATGAAATGAATCCCATGTACTATGTATGATATGTAGGGTATGGTTTTAAAATTTTATACGCATGTTCTCATACCATTATGTTAATGTTATATTGATGTCACCCTTATTTTCCTTTAGTAAGCTTCTGATCTCACCAATTAGTACATTTAATTCCCATTTTTTTAGGAAAGATATTGTGTATTAATTGTCTAAGAAGTGTTCCAGTTATGAAGAACATAGTGGGATATGATATAAATCACTTATTAACTAATTATTATGCATCTGAGTTTCCAAAGGCACTATAACTAAATGATTCTTGCATGAATTGCAATATTATACCATGAATATTAAATTTTTGATATGTAATATATATGGTTTTCAATTTTGGGTTGTTACATTATGGATGTTTTGAAGCCTCATTCAATTGTTTTAACCTTGTTTTTCTCATTTTACCCTTTACTGGGGTGAGATATTTTACTATGGTTAGTATTTATAATTACTAAAAATAAAAGGGTCAAATTTACCAAATTTTAAAATTAAATTCCAAATACAAAACTCATTTTTTAAGATTAAATTACTATAATTGGAAAAATATTTTTTTATTTCAAATGTGAAAAACATGATGACAATTATTTTTTCGTCAATTTCATTTTTAAACCTTCAAATAAACATATAAAAAATTGAAATATAATATTAATTTATATGGAATTATATTAATAATGTTTAACAAAATGGATCTTAATTTATTTTAAAAAAAATTAAAAATATAAAGGGACTTTACAATTATTTGATTTAAATAAAAAATGATAGTTTTCAACTAAATCAACAGTTTTTATTATTCATTGTAATGTTTGAAATAAAATAAAAATACAAAAAATTCACCATAACCTAATATTTAAATTCTTATTTCCAAAAAATATATTAATTTATTAAAATGAAATTTCTAAAAATGAAATAAGTTAAATACAATATCCATGCAAAAAATTCAATAAAAAAATTCAATGACAATATATTTTTGAAGCAAAAAATCTATTTTATAAAATTTTTCACTTATTTATTATGAATTACTTAATAAATTCAAATTATTTAAAACCATTAATCAAAATTTTAGAATATTTTAATTTCAACTCATATATCAAATATAATTACTTGTTTATAATATAGCATGGTATGTTTTGATCTCAATAATGTGTGTCAAAAAATAAAATGAACACTTATAATTTATTTGAAGAGATATAAAATATAAAATCTGAAGGTGTTATATTACTTATCAAAAATTCCCAGTAAAAAATCATTAATTGAACATTATTTTTTAGGAACTAACTTGGATTCATTGTTCATCACCTTTGGAAATAATTTTAATCCCAATTTAAAAACAATAATATTAATAATATAGAAACTAAAAATAATAATCAAATAATTAAACCATCACTGTATGTCTATGTGAGAAAATAGAGATGTAGAAAATTATTGATCATGTTTGAATACAATAACTTATATACCTCATTACAAACCCAAAAGACCGGTTCTAAAAAATGTATCCCCTTATCATCATGAATACTTCTTAACCTTCCCCATGGATTGTATATCCACTACCCCTTTTTCTAAAACTCTTCCTCAAGCGTTGTTTCTATTATTTTAATGGATAATATTTATTTTAATCATATTATTGATCTTATGGATATTAATTACCTATTAATTGAGTACAACAAAATTTTTATAATTTATCTACCTTTTCTACCAAACTCCGAGGGAAATATTCTCCATGAATTATATAATCATGTTATTCATTAAATGTATATTAATATTGTGTACTTTTTAAGAATCCTAAAGATATGAGATATTGTTAATCACTAACATTAAATTAAAGATTCTCAAACACTAGTGTGGTTAATTGATTAGTGATTATATATTTCTTTTTGGATTTGATCCAATTAGATCAAATTTAACAACTCATTAACCACATTACATTTAATAAATTAGTACCAAATTTCAATGTGTTTTATATGATAGTTTTATACTAGTTTATTCAATAACTAAATTCAACATTTATTTTATTATTGTAACTATTGGTTATTAAATTTCTTTACTATGACTCTTTAATTTTCATTTCATCCATATCAGGTACCTGAATTCCTTTGTAACTGAAATATGCTCTACCTCAACCATACTAAGATATCTTTTATCTTTACTCTTATTATATCATCCCATAAAATTGGATACATTCAATATGATACCAAAAATTATGGATTTTCTATCCAAAATATTAACAACCCAATTTTATATTTTTTTGATAGCTATAAGGTTTTCTTACATCATATTATTTGAAACTGTGAAGCATAACAAACATAAAATAATTATTAGTATATATTTTTTATCTAGACATTCCTCAAGTTTTGTTCCATTAATGTATCGAGTTAAAACTAGTTTTCAAAAATGAATATTAATATTCTTCAATAACTTCCATGAAGATTATTATTTCAAAATAAATCTATTTATCTCCGGGTAATTCACATATATAGAAAAAATAATGAATCTCACAAATCATTATCATATAAAATTATAATAATATAAATTTTAAATTTCTACCCACTGATTTTATACTGATTTATCCATATATGATATCTTATATAAAATTGAGTACAATAATATTATATAATTTTTAAAATTCAAAAAAAAATTGGGATCAACACTACCGCTATTAAATTCTATGTCATTCAAGTAAGAGATTGGTTTATAATACCAAGCCCATGATGCTTGTTTCGACCTCTATAAATATTTTGTCATTAAACACACCTTTTATTTTTTACCTATAATATAATATATTACAATTTATTCAACATAATAATCCTCTATGAGAGATAAATTAAAAAAATTATTTACTTCCATCTGTAAAATATTGAACCCTATTTTATTTGAAATAATAAATAATGGAATATTTGATTGAAGTATTTCCAATTATAAAACATTTTCCTACACATACATTCTTTTAATTTGAGCATATATTTTACACATTAATCTAGATTTTATCTATCAAATTATTATATTACAAAAATATTTATTCTTAAAAACCAACTTTGTTACGAAAGAATTATAAAAATTCAACCACTTACCAGGATCTAATGTCTTATTATTCTCTATTTGGTTCAAAATTTAATTCATGGCCTAAAACTTAAATTAAACCTTCACCATTACATTGAATGATAGCTGTATCACTTAAGATAATATATTTGAGTTATATATATTATTCATCCTTTATATCTAATTTGGACTATTTTTTCACCAATAAGGTTGGATTCATAAATTTCACCTTCTTTAGCACAATGATAGAATAACATGGGAAACAACTACGTAATCATATTTAACCGAAAAATTCCCATTATTTATAAGGATTTAGATCCTGTAATTTTTTTTATGTCGTTCAATTCATCCTATATTAAAATCAAACCTATGTTTCTATATTTATTCCATATTTTGACTTGATGAACATAACAACATATCTTTCCATGATTTTTTTCATCCAAATGTTGAATAATATTTAGGATATTATCTTTTTTTAGTATCCTAATAATACTCCATTATTAGTCAAATAACATTTTTTAACTTGGGATAATTCATTGTTTTGGATATATAATTAACTCCAAAACACCGTAAAGTTATTTAATATAGGTTTTATTCTATAACATATTTGAAAAAATATTTTATCTTCCCTAGTAAATTATATATCATAATTGTTATTCTACACCGTAACATTTACTACTTCAATCAAATAATTTTTTGAAATACAAACTTCAATTATTATTTTATTTCTAATTTCATTACTTCCTATAATAAATTTTTAAAAATAAATTTTCTATTATTATTTTATCAATGATAATAAATTATTTTTAATGACGTTATTCACCAAGAAGTTTTAAACATTAGTATAAGTTTCCTTTATTTCATTATCAAATAAATGAATTTTTATATATCAACAAATTTAAATTTTAGTAGTCCTCCAAAACCAATTGAACCATTCCAACACAACATCTTTAGTTTCATAAAAATATTACATCCTATCATCATATAGTCTTCCCAAAAGGGTATGAAATACCTTACACATTATCTTTCGAGATTATTCATTGGTTAGCACACATGAGTATGAACCTTATTCTATATTTTTATTTTTCACATACGTATTTTTCATAATCTTTCCTCTCATGTATGTATAATAATTTTTCCCTCTACATATTTCTCTCACTTTATAGAAATATTTAAGTCACTTTAGAAATGTAATATCAATCCCAAAATTTTTCATTTATGGATTTTTGAATCTCTATTAGTGATTTTGGCCAAGACTTTAATACCAAAATGATTTTGTCCAATTATACCATTATTATAAAAGTGTTCTTAATACCTACTTGGTAAAAGTAACCATTTGTTCTATACAATTTCATAAAATAATTTCTTAAATTTCCTTTGATATGTTAAGACTTTTGATTAAAAGAAGCTTCATATACAAATTTAATAGTATGACATACACTTAATATATTCTATCAAATTACATCCATACATTGAACTATTACATTCTTCAATTCATCTCAAATTATCTAATTTTTATAGTTTCATTGATCATTAAACATTCATAATTACCAAAAAAATATCACTAACAAATATTCCCATATTCGTGAGTAAATTAATATTCCCATTTGTATGGTATAAACTCTGACAACTATTAATAAAGGTGATATTGTTCTTTATTTATTTTTGAGTGAAATTTTATATGATATATTTTTATTGCATCATATTTTTATTAAATTAGATACATGGTTGAGTTAATATATTAGATGGTATCTCTTCACTAGTTTCATCATTAATATTAAATTAATATCTCTTTTATTGTAATAGGGGGAGGGGGTTCGTTTCCCAAATATAATTATGTTCACCGATCTCCATTTTGTTCTTATTGAGTTTCCATAGTAGCTATTTCAACCTCTTCATTCAATAAAATATGTTATCTAAAGTTAATATTTATATTAATAAAAATAGTATCAAAAAATTGAAGTTATTATTTTATTTTATAGATATGGTATCATCCTAATTAGTTGACATAATCATGCCTCTCTTTTAAATTAGCTTTAGTCCTACTCATTATTAGTCATGGTGTTACAATGATATATAAATAATTAATACTTAATAAATACAAATATCATATCTTCATATATCTATATTTTTTGTCCACTGAGTAATTATTTAGTTTTTCATAATCCCTCTATGATTGAGTGTTATCCATATCATTTTTCTACCCATTATTCATAGAACATATTTTCACATTTAAAACCAATTTCAATATAACTCATATTTACGGTTATATTATTATTCAACAACTTCTCAATAATATTCATAACACCATCAACCATTTAATTAAAAACATCCTAAAAATATTCAAACTACACATTATTCACTGATCATACTATTTTAATATCAATTTCATGTATTAGCCAATATATAATGATCTCATGTTCAAAATTTTAAATCTTATTAAATCAATATGGGATATAATATTTTGGAAAAATTAATTTATAATTATCTTATAATTTAAAATTTAAATACAATGTTTTTTACAATTTTTCTCAAAACGTTACACTGTTATTATATAACCATCACTGATAGAGTTAATTTATCATTTAGTTAGTCACCATACTAAAAATGATCATGTAAAAACTCTCAATGATTTATGTTTTTATTCACTTACAAATATAAAATGCATTTTTTTATTTCTATATATCATTTTCTGGTCCATTTACAATATATCATATTCTAAATCTGATTTAAACACTGGTTCCTGTTATTCATGACACACCCCATCATCTTATTATTCCTTTCTCACAATGATTTTTCATCAAAACATATTTTGGAATGTATTTTTTAATTAAAATTTTCATTGAGGTGTAAATATTATTTGGTTGTATATATCATTGAAATAAGACCATTTTTCAAAAATAAAACAAGCCATCACTGGCTTTCCATCTAACCGTCAATTAGCTTGTTTTTATGTTCTTACTATAAGTTATAAGAATTCATCACATAAATTCTCTTTTCTATCCATGGATTTATAGATAAATATATTCTCAATGGCCAAAAATTATATCCCCTTAGGCGAATGAATTATCACACCTTCTTGTTTCACACGCATCACATATGGAAGAAATATAATTTCTAAATCATTGACTCGAATATTCTTAAAAATTATTTCATTAAGGGAATAAAATTTCTAACTATATGATGGTTTCAAAATCCTTATTAATCTCTTCTCAATTTATGTATTATTGAGGTCCTCATTATGACCATGAATGAATCCAAAAAAAATCCATGATTTATTAATAAAACATCAATGCTTTCATTGGGATACATATTTAAATCAGTAAATTTATTTCATTTTACCCTTACATTCTTACACATTCAACTGACTATCTCCTTTATTATCATTGGCCAATTTATCCCATATTAGAATTAAAGGATATAAAAATCTTTAATTTCATATTGATCTTATTTGAAAATTCTACAGGTAAGAATTTTTTTCCCTTTTCCTCAGTGTTCAATAATATTTTCTCTATTTTAGTCAAAAAGTATATACTACTGATAACATGAATTTAATAAATAAGAATCGATAAAACATCTAGTTGGAGATATCATTAATGTGATATCCTTTTCATTATCAATATCTGATAAATGATTCCATAAAATTAAAGAAACACTTTTCATATTCACAACATTCCTCATTTGAAGAATTATTAAAAGTAAAATTCAATAAGAATAATCTTATAGATATATACAAAATATTTAGACTAATAGACCCAAACAAAGGCTAAAGTAGGGGTGATGTGGGGTTAATTATGGTGTAAAATTATTTCAAACCTTTATTGGATCATATTATTGTATCCAAAATAACTCTTTGAATCCATAAAATTCATGAAAACAACCCAAACACCCATATATATAAAAATTAAATGATGTTTTTTCTTAGATAACCATAAAGGGTTACTTCATGGAGAATACACAATATATTTGTGTTTGTAAAAAATGAATAACTAGGTACTATTGTGATTACAATAATTTTGTTAAGTCTCAATTTCATAACCTAGGTTGACTCTTATATTTTTTATACAAACAATCCATCTAAAATAAGAGAATAAAAAATCATCGATATTCAGGTTTCTCAAAGAGTATCTAAAAAATATACAAACACTTAAGATAATGATGGTTTTTTTTCGGACTCCTCTAAAAATATTGATCTTTAAGGATGTTTAATCACAACCATTTCTCTTTGAATTCTATATTAAATAAATATATACAATATTATAATATATATATATATATATAGATCTCACTATCTCTTTATCCTTCCTCTATAATCTTAAAAAAATCATCCAAAGACGTCCATATTGATAAATTCTAGGTTTATGCCTCTAATTAGACTCTAGATACATCTACACATAATTAATAAAATTCACTGATGAAATCCATACATGATTCATGTTAAAATTGGAATAGATCTTTTATTTTATAAATCATCATCTATCATGGAGTGTTCATGATCTCATATAGATATGGTCTTCCTTAAATTAGTACTATGAATATTAAATTGATGAGATTTCAATTCAAAACAGCCACGTTATCATTTCATTTTATTTTCGAAAATATCTATATCATCTATCATAAAATCAACGGATATCTTTTTAGTTTCTCCAATCATCATTCAATACATAGTATTCATTATCTCGCCAATTCATGTTATTACTTATTTGTATACTATGTCTATAGATTCAATTGAATATAAATTCAAAAAACCAAATTTTTTATCATTATATATTTTAAAATCAATATTTTAATAAAAATTATGGAATATTTTCCTTTCAACCACAAATTATTATATATGTTCCCATCTCCAGAAACATCAACCTAGAAAATTAAATTTTATATATTCAAAAAAATTACATATATCTCATATTTCATTGATGATTCCTTGTAACATTCCTTCAAACATTCAACCTTTTTTGGATATGTATTTTTTTCTGAAACCAAGATATATTCTACAATATAGTTTGGAAGATCACCCAATTTTAGTCCACATCCAAGAACCACCACCAACCAACACATCATTAGAAATATAAACTCCCCATTTCCTATCACATACATAGAACATGAATATTACTTCATCCAACTGAATCACTGACCATGATATATATGAAATTTTTTTATCAGACCATAATATAGATGATGATATAAAAAAAATTTCTCATGGAAAATAATATTTTTTTCCAAATAAAATACACTCAAGAATAATAATAGATTTGATCATTCATTGTGGTGTTAATCGATATTTAATAATTGATTCCATTATGATCGGATGTGTTTATCTTATAAAAACCATCATACAACCTATATAATACGCCTAAACAATTCTCAATGAAATATTCCCAATCAAATGTAATTATATAAACATAAATTTCATCATTTTAATGAATAAAAATAAGACAATTAGTGACCATGACTTTCAATATAACTCATAAAACCAATATTCTTTTTTATTAACAACATTGGTTCCAATACATTGTTTTTAAAACCTCAAAGATTCATAAATAATGATTTAGTTCCATAGAGATCATAAATCAAGGAGACAAACAAAGGAGATAATATAAAAACAATGTGACACTAACTATGGTGTTAATTTTGGATCGATTATTGAATATTAAAAAAATAAAAAACTATCTAAAAATAGAATTATAGAAAAAACAGATTTCCTAAATGATGATGGAAATGGGGGTTTTCTAAATTCGAGGATTCTTTAGCATATGGAATGTTTTGGAAAATGAGGGTTTTATAATTCTAAGTATTGAATCCATTTTTTCTAACGGGGTCAAATAATGTCTTATAATTAAGGATACAAATCATTTGATACCTATAGATTGAATAATTTAAGGAATCCATTAAGATATTCTATTCATGGATTGTCCCATATTTTTTATTTTTTTCCAAAAACGTTTGAAGTTTGTAAAATTTATTATCTCATAATATATGATAGAAAATTTATATTTTACTCTTATTGATATGATAGTATAAGGTTCTTATTAGGTTATGGGAATAAAATAAAATACATTTTAAAAACCTTAGTTCATATTATAAATAAATTATACATTATGATACTCTTATAGCATTGGGTATCATATGAAACCCCTAGTTAGGTTGTATATTATAATAAAAACACATGTTAGGAGATGTGGGAACCATAATGACAATGAGAATTTGGGATATATAGTAGAAAATGTGACCCAATTTATATCATATATGATAATGTGGTTTCCCTATATTTTTCTAATCATATCACTATATTATAAAAATTTCAGATTATGAATATTTACATAGATAATTGTATATTATATAACAATATAATATCTCTTAATTTATTCCATTCTATTAAAAAACAAAACATTTAATTTAATTTAATTTTATATTTAATTAATGATATAATAAGGGGGAATAAAACATTTAATCACAACCTTCCATCCTTTTAAATTTATAAAACATAAATCTTGATAAAAATATATAACATTTATTATGATTACCACACCACACAAAAATATATATCAAGGTATAGATAATATATAATTCTAATTAATTAAGGTCAATAGAAAATATTATCCATTCTCTAATTGATCACAGTCATGGATCAATCAATACCTTCTTTCTTTATCCTTTCTATCTATATACATCATCCACTAATGTACGTATAAACTCATTAAAAATCATTTAATAAGTAGAAATTAGAGTGGGAAACATTCAATAAATAATCTATATCCCAACTATTGTTTCCCAAAAACCATGATTATGTTAATGGATACTAATGTATTAAATGCTTATATAGAAATTATATAGAAAATATTATTGAAGAACCAGTAGTTTATGAAATATTATTTGATGAATCCATTCTAATATTTGGCTTATATTCAATCATAAATGAGTACGATAATAGAAATAGGGGTTACACTGAACTTATAAAGTGGTTTTGATAGAGATAACATTGTTATTATTTTTTATATATTTTTAAATTAATTAATCTCTGCCAATTATTAAGCTTGATATGAATTTAATTATTTTAATATTTTTGTTGATTTTTTGTATTAATTATTGAAATTGATTAATTTTTGAAATTTAATAATTCCATGGATCTTATCTATTTCAGGAATATCTTTTAAAATTCTGATACAAATTGAGTGGTTATTATTTTTATGCTAAACATGTTAATGGGATATATGTTTTTTAATGATCTAGATCCAATTCGACATACAATATCCAATAAGATAAATCAAGTGGAAAAACCAATTCTCAATGATAGATTGGACCCCACATCAGTTATGGAGACATATCATGGACTAGACATGTCAAATGAGGTTATAATAGTAGGGGTATAATTTGGACTCAATTATGCGTGCTTTTATAATATTTAATGTAGAAATTTAGTTATTAAGGAATCCATTGTATGCTCCAAAGTGGATGTAGTTGAAAAGTCTGAGTGGGAAGAAAAATTATTCATCATTAGTTTGTGAATAACATTTTGTACACTTTTCCAAATACACCGACATTTTGAGGGTGCATGGAATAAATGTGGGAATAACTTTTATAATGACAACCTCTCGATATTTAAAATTTTATATTCAAATTTAAATTAACCTTTTTAAGGATTGAATCTAGAGAAAAAATATTCAATTCTCAATCTTATTAATTTATGTGTCCACTTCCATTCAAGGGTTGTTAAAGATGGTATAACAGGAGATGTGCTGGAGGATTGGAGCCTTTAAATGATTTTTATTTTGTCTATTTTTCTTAGTTTCATTATTCAATCTTCTTCCCCTATCGACTCTCTTACCCATCACAAGGAGGGGTAAAACCCTTGAATGAATAGGTAAAGGGGAGTTTCACTTCTGTAATTTCAGAGTCAACAACATAAAAGTAAAAATATATTTTTCTGGTGAATTATTATTATTTTTAGTGTCTCCATATTTTCATAATTCTATCACAATTTGGGTTTTCGGTGTATTCACCATTAATATCTTTGGTCTAAAAACTATAAACTCCCCCACCTTGTTCAATTTCTCTTGATTGAGTAGATTGTGTTAGGTGGTGAGTGACTAGTGATTGTTGGAAAATGTGGAGAACTAGTGAATTATTTATATATTTATAATGATAAGAAACTCTGAATTGGGACTCAATAAAGTTGTATTGAAATGCTTCATGAACTTTCATGCACACATGAGTGGTTTTCATTGCTTCCCTCAACCAAAGTTAATCGACAACTCAATCGAGGAGTTCATCTTTTATCATTCAATATGAAGAGAAGGGGAATGGTTTCCATGACCATGATGACATTAAAAAAAATATGATTCTTTCACAACCATGCAACAATCACCATCCATTATTTTTCTAACATTATTTTAATTACTTTCCCTCCTTTAATTTTTTTTTAAAAACCATCTCACTTGATTCTCAGATTTTAAGGTGAAAAATTGATTGTTGTGCTCTCCCGTCTAGAGACTTTAGAGTTTACCCACATTACTACATTTTATATTTATAAATATTTTTTTTTCACATGCCACGACATGTATTTATCAATACACGATGCCTTTTCTAGAAAAGTAATGCCATCATTTTCTCTCTCTTTCATTTCTCATTTATTGTATTATATTAAAACATTCATGACTAGAATATACAACACCAAACCCTTCCACCTATCTCTATAAATTGAAGAAAAATGTTGAATATACTTGTAAATGTTAATTTTCAATCTGAATTTGAGGTCATTTCCCTTGTATACTCAAGTGAAAAATCAAGTGTTCATTGCGAGCCTATCATCATGTCTGAACATGAAAACCCAACCCTTTGTGGAATTTGTGCCCAAAATTCCTTAATAAAAACAATAATCTTTAAATAAAAATGTCAGAAAAAATTTTGATATGAAACCTAACATGATTCAATTACATATGATGTTTCATTGTTTGGATGATGAAGATACAAACAAACAAATTAAATAGTTCACACATGGTTTCTCAACATTCAAACCCAGTGTAGGAGCCGAGGAAGAGGTAATGTGGATGGAATTATAGTTTTCATTAGAAGGATATGAGAAATAATGGTTTAATGATCTAAAACCCAGAGATTTAAATGATTTAAATGACTTGGAAAGATGATTCATGCAATGATTATTCCCCACCTATAGAAGTAAAACAATCAAAAAGGAGATCTATAAAATTATAATGTCACCTAGAGAAACCCTTTATGAGTATTGGGAATGATTTAAAAAGATTTGGGCTCACTGCCCACATAAAGCCAATGAATAGGATAACATTGTTATATTATTCTCTCAATGATTACTATACAATGAAAGAAACCATCTTGATGTATCATCTGAAGGATCATTTATTGAATAGTCATCTGATAATTTCAAGGGAATGATTGAGAATATTTCCTTAAACTTGAAATAGTTTGGTACAAGAGGTACTGGTATAAGAGGAATACATGAGGTAAGAACTTATTATCTACCACATTTAGGAGATAATATTAATGTTGAAACAACCATTTTTTTTGATATAGTTGACCTAGAAGAAAGTGAGTGGCCAAAAAGTAACAGTTAAGGTATGTGGTTTATGCTTATCACCAAAAAATTTCACTAACCCACATGTAGGAATACATGGAATGAAATTAGGTACATCAACCTTTCAGGTGAGGTATTTATAAAAAATGAAGTATGGAGAGATCCTGACTATGTTCAATAGGGATTTAGAAATCATCAAAATCAAGCAAGACCCCCCATACTAAAACCAATTCCAATAGAAACCCCCATTCTAGAAACAATTCAAAAATGAACCATAATTAAAAAAAATCTTATAACCAATATTCATAAGAAAAAACACCCACTATCCAAAGAACCTATATTTAACAAACCATAAACACCCAACCTTATAAGGAATTACTATAATCCCAATACAATAAATTAGTAGATAAGGTTTATAAGATGAAAACACGATCAAAAGTTTTCATGAAATCAAGTACGAAAACCCTAGAAAACATCCTTAATAGATAATATTAAACCCAAAAGGGAATATAATATGATAAAAATATGTATTTTAAAAGATATCAAACCACCAGCATCCCATGAACCTAAAATCAGATCAACTCGGTAGATGGAGAATGAATTTGTAAATTCATAAAATTATTAGTAAATGAACAATGAAGAAGAGAATAAAGATGACAAGAAGAAATATAGGATGAAGAAAGAGAGATAATAAACCCCATTAAAAAGGAAAAAATGGAGAGAAAATACTAAGCCCAAAAATTTTCTACATGGAAGATTAAATTAGATAGATTGCAGGAAGAAGAACATTAAAAAGAAATTGTGGAAAGCTTCCAAAAATTGGAAATTAATACCCCTTTCATAGAGAACTCAAAAATATTCCAAAGTATGCTATATTTTGACTGATATTTTTACCAAGAAGAGGATAAATCAATGAAATTAGAGGTTAAACTTTGGAAGAAGTGTCATAACCCTCTTCAAAGCACAATTTCCAATTAAGTATCATGATCTAAGGACCTTTTTCATTCAAGTATCCATTGGTTATTTAAATTCCAATAACTCTTTGTGTGATCTAGGGGATTAAGTTAATTTATTTCCAAACATTGAATTAACATCTATGAATATTGGAGAATTAAATCCCATGAGACTGGTAGTCCATATTTCCAATAGATCTACAGTCTTCCTAGAATGATTTTTGGAGGATGTCCTGGTGAACATCAATGATATCTTTTTTCCAGCTGACTTCGATGTAGTGAATATTGAAGAAGATATCAACCTATCATAGTCACCTATAAATTTATGGAAAAATTCTTGAATATGTCCAAAACCAACATCAATTTATATGGAGGGATATTTACCAGGGAGTTTGGAGATATCACTGTCTACTTTAATACTTTAGAATCCAGGAGGCACCCATCAGATGAACACTCACAATTTTCACTCTCCCATAAAGCTAGTACTGAACCCATTGAAGAATCAGGTATATTCAATGAATTCCTGGAATATGGGGAGACTTATTTCGTTTAATATATCATTGATTGTTTTGTTTTCCAAAATATTGGGGATTCTGATTTCATGTGGTAATGAGAGGCATGATCTAATTTATTTGATTATTTTATAAATTATGAAGGATATGGTATGGTGTATTTTGTGTAGGTGGTCAAACTGTTTAATGTGGGCAATACAATTTTAGTTTTATCCCTTCATAACCCCTTTGATCAGGAAATAATAGCAATCCATACTGATTTGTTATATGTGTACCTTAGGTGGGGGAGAGAAATTAATAGTGATAATTTCTAATAATCTATGTAAATCCCATGAAAATTATTTTATTGATATTTATAAAGAGAATGTCATAGTAATAGGTCAGAGATTAGGTGGTATCCTTGGAATAAATTAAAAAACATGCTAACATAAAACACTTCGTGAGGGAGATTCCAAACCTGTCAAACAACCCAAAAAGAGGTTGAATCCAACCATGATGGAGGTTGTGATGAAAGAGATTGAGTAGATATTGTATTAGAGTATAATCTATTAAATATAATATTCACAAAGGATAATACCAATTCATATAGTTCAAAATTCAACTGGCCTAACCACTATAAAAAATAAAAATAATGAAGTAACCACTCTGAGAATTTAGAAAAGGTGGAGATTGGGAATTGGATTTAGGATGATAAATTAGGTCACTCAGAAAGATCATTTCCACATCCCCTTTATTGAATATATTTTAGGGATAATAGCAGAGAGAAATCATTATTACTTTTTGGATGGATTTTCAGGTTATTTTCATGCATCTATTTCCCCTGAGGTTCAGGAGAAGATACCATTTAGATGTCCCATTATTTGTTTTGTATATAAAAGGATTCCTTTTCTATTTTTAATTATCTAGGTAAATATATGAGTTGAATGGTATGTATTTTTTCCAATCACATTAATTATTTCATTGATGTTTGCATAGATTATTTTACAGTTTTCTTAGCTTCCATTAACCATTGTTTGTATAATATGGAAAAAGATTTGAGAATCTCCATTTGAAGTAATCTTGGTTTAGATTTAAAAAAATATCATTTCATTGTTGAGAGAGGAATTCTCCTTGGTATTTCCATTTGAAAAAAATAATTGAAGTTGATAAATCGAAAATTGAAGTGATAAATTATTTTCCATTCCAAAACAGTGTGAAGAATGTTAGATCAATTTAAGGACATGATAGATTCTATAGGTGATTTACCAATTATTTAAGTAATATTTTTCTCTCATTATATATATTTATTTTTAAATATTTTGATTTTGATTTAAATGTTTTTTTTGGAATCCTTTGATGAGTTTAAGAGGATATTTGTTACACCTCCTGTGATGTAGCCACTAAATTATGAAGAACCATTCAAGATACTTTATGATGCTTCTAACCAAGAATTTGGAGATGTCCTTTCTAAAAAAATTGTGGGCAAGCCCCAAGTCATTGATTATGACTCCAGAACCATGGATGTAGCTCAATTCAATTTCACAACCATAGAAAATAGATTTTAGCATTTTTCATCTTTAGAATATTTTAAACAATATCTTATGTAAACAAAGGTCATTGTGTTTTTTGGTCATGCATCTCATTATTACTTGATAAAGAACCATGATTCTAAACTGAGTCTAGTGAGATGGATGTTACTACTACATTAGTTCAATAATAAAACCATGGGGAATAAGGGATCTGAGAACCATGTGGATGATCATTTAAAAAGACATCCCAACACCATTGAAGTTGAAATAAAAAAACAATTTAATGATCATCTTCTAGGAGAGTGGTTGCACACTATTAAAAGAGAAGATCCATGGTATGATGACATGATCAATTATCTAGAAACATATATGGTACCATCTCATTTAAATTATAAGAAATTTCACAAATAGAATATTTAATCTAGATATTACATGTATAATGATCTATTTCATTGTACAGTTTCAATTACCATGTTATAAGAAGATGTTTTCTAGAGAATAAAATTTTTATGCCTTTGATTTTTTGTCACCCTATATCTTGTAAAGATCACTTTGGACCTAAATTTAATGAAGTTGTTTTTTAATAATCTAGACCATATTGGTCTACTATTTTTATATATTCTCAAAAATTTTGAAAATTTTGGAAAATGTTGGTTTTATTGAAACATTTCATAGAGACAAGAACTTATCAAAAAATCACTAAATTTTAGTGATCTTTTTTAGACATGGGGTAGATATAATGAGAAAATTACTTATTTAATATGGAAATTTTCATTTCTTGTTTATGGTTAATTATGATTCCAAATGGATGAAAGACAAAGCCACCAGGATTGATGATGCTAAAGTTATTTGTGTTTTTGTTATGGTTATCATATTTGGAAGGTTTCGGGTGCCTAAAGACTACATTATTGATCAAGGTACTCACATTTTCAATACGAGAATAGAAATTTTCAGAAAAAGTTTCGGATGTATAATAAAATGTCAAATCCCTATAACCCATAGTAAAATGGCAAAGCAAAAGTGTCCAATAGAGAAATCAATGTAATTTTAAAGAATAATATTAAAACAATCTATAAGGAATGGAGACAATGTATGAAAGACACATTATTTACATATAATAAATAAAAAAAACCTAGATTGGAATGAGTTCAGATAGGATAATTTATGAGAAATGTTTTCAACTACAAATGGAATTGGAGCCTAAGGTATATTGGGATATGTGGAAGATGAATTTGGATCTTGAAAGTGCGTAGAAATAGAAAACATTATAGTTTTATTAGTTGGAGAAAATTATAAGGGAAATTTTTTAAAAATCAAGGATTTAATAGGAGAGAAGAAGAGTGGCCCATTAAAATATGATCTAACCAAAATACCTTTATAATAGAGACAATGTATTATTATTCAACTTAAGACCAAAGATGATTCTAGGTAAACTTTATAATATATTAGTGGGTCTATTTATAGTTAATAATATGTATAATTTTGGTTCTATGAATATTTCAACGTATGGGGAGAGAAAGGAATTCACTTTTAGTGGACACAGGATGATGAAATTACATGGGACAATTCCATCAGATCCAGAGGAGGAGATCACACTCCTCCTAACTGTATATCAATAAAATCCATCATGTTTTACCTCTATTCTACAATTAATTTTTTTATATGATTCATTTTCATATATCCGTACATATAAAATCCATTATAATGAATTTGGGAAAATACATCATTTACGTTTAGAGGACAGAACCTTTGTATTTTAGGATTTTCATTTATTGTTTATTTTTTCTATTTCGAATTTGTTTTCTCAATTTTGTCACAAATTATTTTATTCCATTTTCACTTTTTTAATATTTTAAAAATTTTGATTTGAAATTATTGTCATTGTAATATTTTAGAAACCCATTTCAATGAGTGGGACATTTTATTCCACAAAAATGAGGTTGAATGAATGCTTAAAATGAATCCTTCAAGATCAAATATTTGTGAAATTCATTGTAGGTACATTTATCTTTGAATCCCATTCCACATCTCTCTATCATTATATTTCAAATCACATTCCTAAAAGTATTCGGAATAATTTCTTTCTTATTCCTTAAAATCACCTAATATATTCAGAGAAGCAATCTAAGAATACTTTAACTAGAATTTGATTTATTTATATCAAAACAAAAGGGTTTGAGGTAATTGTGTTTTAAATTATTCTGGAATTTATTTGGTTATAAATAAACATGTTTTAGGAAAAAAATTCATTTTGGCCTAATTTTTAAATTCTATCCTCATTTCCATTATAGTCCACGGACGTCCTATTAGTTTAGCCACATTACAAGACAATTTTTCCTTTCAAATGTGAAGACCTAAAATATTAAAGGAAATTTATTTTCTTAATTCTTTGGAATTTTATGAGTCTGTGGTTTATGACGACACATGATTCTGTGGCCTAGTGTGCCCGGAATAATTTTGTAAAGTTTCACTCAGGTACGCTCAGTGAATGAACGATCGGGTTTTTCTATCTTTTGAACCACTGGTCAGAATTAAAATCTAAGGTCACTGATGAACTCACAGAGCCGATAATTTCTTAAGGGGACCTTTACCGTAGTTACATTTTATGTGGGTTGAATGTTAATAATTGGGGATTTTGATTAAAAGAAACAAAACTGGTAGTACACAATTTTATTTATATCCATGGTTGCTATATCCTATAAATGGGGGTTAAGGGTGGAACCTACAACCACCTAACTTCCCATGTGCGGATATTTGGGAGGTGGGGCCCACACGAGCCCCATCCTTTCATCTTCCCTAAACTCCCATAAACCCCCTTTTTTAAATTATTTGACAACTCTCCTGATTGAATTAGAAAACTTCCTCTCCCTATCTCTCTCATTATTATTTGCCAACACACATTAATTAATTAATTTAACAGTATAATTAATTAATTAAGTGATTTTAATTTTTAATATCAATTATCAATAAAATAATATCCACAACTATTATTTTATTTTGGCACACATTGTGTTGGGAGGATATTTGAGAGATCTCCTGTGTAAAAGAAGAATAGAGTTCCTCTTTTGTGGAAGAACACCATCCTTCCATGAAGAACGACACCTCTTTGATGAAGAACAGCTCCGATGAAGAAGGATTTTCTCCCTCAACGAGGAACACTCTAAGATTCTAAGAACGCAATGTCGCCACCATCGTTTCCTCTTCGAACTCACCCCGAAAACCACTGAATTAACGACCGATCTCCACGACACCGTTCTCCACAATTCCATCTTCCTCAATGCTCATCTACCGTGAACCTTTATTAGAGTTTGGTATTGTTTTGTATGTTTTTGTATTTGTCATTTGTACCCTCAACCATGGGCATTCCTTTATGATGAATTAGGTTTGAGTCTCTAACACGGAGGGCACGTGCTAACTAATTATCTCGGAACCTCCACTGGTTGTTTTTTTATTCGCGGGTTAACAGGAGACAATGAAATGGGGCCGTAATGAAGATTTGAAGCCTTTGCAGTAACGTTCGAGACCTGGGAGAGCCGTAGGAGGAAAAAGAAGCTAAAACGGACCACCGGAATGACTCCGGTGGCCCGCGAAAGATTCTTGCAGTGTGGGTCACCAGCGTGGCAGACTGCCACCTGGAGGAGGTGGCGCCCATGTGCGCCACCGGTGGATGAACCGCCACAGAAATAGCTGCAGTGGTGGTGGAGAGGATCTCGCAACACGTGGGATCGGGAAGACAGGGCAGCGCCAGACGCCACCGTTACAAAAAACGGGGGAGCCCCCCCCCCCCCCCCCCCGCTCGGCCAGGCTTGTCGAGCCACGACCGGCCGTGGGATGGGCTGCACCCAGCCAGGCCGGATGCAGACCCGGGTCAGGTCGACCCATTTCGGACTGACACAGGGTGGGTTGGGCTGGGTTGGACCGGGCCCTGACCCCCCTTTTCCGGATGAGATTCGTTTAAACGCCCATAACATGAGCTACAGACCTCCGATCGGCGCACCGTCAGTTGCGTAAGATTCTTTGGATCGCGATGGTCGTTTTGGTATATTACACAAAAGCTTTATGTAATGTTTCGGTACGACCGGGTTGGTTCGAACCCGAAACCAACTGGTCCCTAGGAGCAGAAATGCTTATAACTTAAGGACCGATCGTCCGATGGAAGTTCCTTCAATTACGTTGGATTAATTATGATTCGGCGGTTCTTTTAGAATACTCCACATAGTATTTGGATGTGGTGTGGGTATAGTCGGGTTGGTTCATACACGAAACCAACCGGCCCCCTGGAACAGAAATCAGATTGACGCGTCGTGTGTTGCGTTGAGACCCCTATGACGAGGTGGTCCCATGAAGTACTTCCATGAGATATTACGTGACACATGGAAGTATAGACCAGTTTATCATGGAGAGGATCCTCCAGGAGATGAGCGTACGGAGTACAGAGAACTTGTAGTTAGCTGAGACTTGATGACTGCTTGTTCGATCAATTTGGAGTGACTTGACTAGCCCAGTGGAGAGAATTATTGTGTTGTTGAAATAGAACCATGACGGAAGAGCACTACTATGATGAGGTGGAAAAACTGCGGTACTCGACAGTTGTAGTACCTCTGTAGGCTATTCGAGGGTGCGCTACTATGTTGGGGCGGAAGACCCATGGCAGGATGCCCTACTGTGTTGGGGCGACAGACCCATGGTACTTGATAGGTGGATTACCTCAGTTGTCTAAGGTTAGTGAGTATCACCTTGGATTTATGATAGGACTACTGTGCCCGACAGAGGAGGTGTTCTCCAGCATTTGTGGTTTTGATAATGAAAATACTGGTTTGAGTTGTGTCATTAACCTTTGTGTTTTCCTCAAGATTAAGATGGGTTACTTGATAACATAGGTATATGTATGGTAATATACCTAAGTAAAGGTTATCTGTTGAGATATTTATTTTTGGTTTATCCTTGATAGATTTACTGAGACCTTGAGGGTCTCTGGCTCCCTACTGAGTATTGTTATACTCACCCCTGCACGGGCTTTTCCCGCCCCACGTTGTGTTGGATGCAGACGACGGACAACGTTGGATGAGGTAGAGTGTATGTGGACTGGATGGTACCTGTAGGTGGACACTCGTTGTGACGACACATAGAGAGGACCGATAGACACGGAGTGCTGAGGAGGACATCTATACCTACC
Source organism: Viscum album (assembly GCA_963277665.1). Lineage (NCBI taxonomy): Eukaryota > Viridiplantae > Streptophyta > Magnoliopsida > Santalales > Viscaceae > Viscum > Viscum album. Next base: position 1,289,732,101 of record OY728132.1, on the reverse strand, counting down.
CTTCAGGTAGGAACCCGGAGGACGATCAAGGAGCTGCTTCAGCATTCAGCTGTTGTCTTTTCAGTTGTACTTTTCTCTCAGTTGTAGTTGTACCTTTCTATTGGGCTAGTATTCCCATCCCCTTTGTACATTCAGCACACTTGTTATACTTCTTTAATTAGTGTTTTCTTCTGCTTGTTCTATGGTTGTGTGAGTTTTTATTATTAAGGAAATTCCATCCCAGTTATAGAGATTTACGCATTTGGTGATAGTCGCCAGCCCCTAGTCTATGGAAGGAGGGTTTGGGGTACAAAAAAAATGGGCCCTGAGGGACGGGTCCTGACAAATTGGTATCAAAGGAGTCGGTTCTGCAGCAGAACTTAAGACTCTGGTATTTCTTTTCTGTGAAGCAGTAGTGTTGAGGGTACTAAATGTGGTATTCAGTTCAGGGAGTCCAGTGTTGGTGCGGGCGACCGACGTAACCATACACCAAGAGCCAGACATCTAATTTCCGAATCAGTGCACGAAAACACTCATTGCGTGTGTGTTTTCAAAAGTTTTATTTAAGTCATCTAAAACCAGGTCTGCTCACAAGGTATAGTTTTTTATCGTGTTGCATCTGTTTCTTTCAAGATGCCTCCCCGCGGACGACCAGCTAGAGCCCCGAGAATTATACGTACTGACAGGCCGCCAAGTGATGAGGCCTTAGTATTGGGCCCTCATCCAGTTGAGGCACTAACGGAGGCACTAGCGGTACTACCACTCGTTGGGCCATCGATGCAGCAAGCCCCAGTAGTAGGCGATGCACGACGTTTTAGCACACTGCACGAGTTCCAGCGCCAGAGCCACCCAGGTTCAAGGGAGAGACAGAACAACAGGAGGAAGAGGAAATTCTGGAGGCTGTGGTGAGAGTCTTCAGGCTAGTAGGGACTCTAGAAAACTTTATGGTGATCCTTGATAGGGAGAGACAGACCCACAGGAGGCAGAGGAAATTATGGAGGCTGTGGTGAGAGTCTTCAGGCAGTAGTAGGCAAGTGTTGGAACATGGTGCTACAGATGCATGGTGTGGTGACACTTCTATGGGAAGACTTCGAGAGCCTGTTCTGAGTAAAGTTTATACCTTACACCCTTTGAACGGTGCATATATAGGATCTACTGCATCTTCAATAGGGTAACATGACGGTGGCATTGTACTCAGCGAGGTTTACCGTCCTCTCGCGCTACTCCACTGATATGGTACGAGAACCATTCATCAAGGCCCAGACCTTTGAGCAGGGACTCAGGTGAGAGATTAGAGTTTCAGTTGTCTCCCACAACATCGCGACGTAGACGGGGGTGTTGGAGTGAGCCCTCTTAGTGGATAGTTTCCTTGTTCAGTAGTATCCAGTAGTGGGACTCACCACTAACTGGCATGCAGCACAGTCTTCTGCAGCTAGAAGTCGACAGATGATGAAGAGTTCCAAGAGGATCAGACCTACATGTGGCCGACCACAGGACTCAGGGTCGGTAGTGCGGGGCTCCTAGGGTGGAGACAGATCCAGACCTTCCATGCTATGTTACTCATACAGAGGACATGGTCACATTTCTCATAACTGTCCGACCCACCGTTCAAAGGATCAACAGATAGAAGAAGGACCTCCCAGGCCAAGGAAGAGGTTCATTCGAGGTGGACCGCAAGGAGAAGGAGACCGAGGTAGAGGAGATGGTCGTGCAGCTGGTGATGGACGACACTTCAAGGTGTTTCCACCCCCACCACCAGGAGGTCCACCCCGACTATAGGGAACATGTGGAAATGGGAGAGCACAGCTTCAGGAAGATGAATCATTCGACTATGGAGCTCCGGAAGTAGGTGGACAAGAGCTGGATTAGTTCCAGGAATAGAGGACTTTGTTCTGGGTGCTTCTAGCTTACTTTTTGTTATTGTTCGTGGTTGTTATGTGTCTTTGTACTTTGATCTTCAGTAATAAAATACACTTTTCATTGTGACATTTTCTTTCATGTCTTTTTTGTGTTGAATAATAAGAGGTTCTGGTTTAAAACCTTTTACTTGACCCTCACATTCGGGATTTCTACAAGAGGAGACCCAGTGACTACACACTGATGCTGTCAGTGTGACTCGACCCTTGGAGGTGAGAGTTACGGTTCAATCTCTTGGTAGTAGCGTCGAGGCCTTACAACATCATCCATGTCATTAATTATTACTTTTCATGTCATGATGGACTTTATTAGGCAATGGACGTGGTTCATCCAGGGGATGAGACCATATTTCTCTTTTCGGCAAAGGATAAATCTTAGCAGCTCCTGCAGATCGTAGGAAAATAAGGGTAATCATCGACGTAATTACCATGCCAGCCAACTTCCTACTGACCAGAGATGGTACAAGCTATGACAGAGAAGGTGCAGATCATCCAAGAGCAGATAAAGATCACACAGAGCAGGTAGAAATCCTATGTTGATAGAAGATGAGGACCACTATAGTTTGAGGATGGAGACCACATATTTATACGAGTCTCACCTTGATGAGTTCTACAGAGATGTGTCCAGGGTGGCAAGTTATCTCTGAGGATCATCGGACAATTCCAGGTCCCCAACAGGATAGGTGAGGTAGCATACCGCTTGTTTTTTCCAACACAGTTGTACCAGGTGCACGACGTCATCCATGTATCTCAGTTAAGATGATACATGTACGAACAATCCCACATCATCAACCATAAGAGTTATATATCGATGATAGGGAAGATTTAACCAAGGTTCCAGTAGATATTGAGAATCAACAGGAGTGCATCCTATGAGGACGGTCGATTCCCGTCGTGCGCATTTGCTGGCATCACGGGAACCTCTAGAAGGGCACATGGGAGTGGGAGGCTCAGATATGTGCTCAGTACGTCATTTGTTTCCCTAGAGTGTGGTAGCTTTACGAGGATGTAAAACCCTAAGGTGGGAGTAATTTAAAGACATATAATTTTCATTGATATTTTTATCATAATTTATTGCAATTTTATGAGTCTTCAGTTTCTGACGGAACCTGATTCTGATGCCCGGTGTTCCCGGAATAATTTTTTGAAATTTCGCTCATGTACATTCAGTGAACGAATGAGCGGGTTTTTCTATCTTTTGAACTGGTGATCGGAATTGAAATCCGAGGGCACCAATGAACTCGCAGCGCCGATAATTACTTAAGGGGACATTTACCACAGTTGCGTTTTATGCGGGTTGAAAGTTAATAATTGGGGATTTAGATTAAACAAAATAAAATTGGTAGTACACAATTTTATTTATATCTATGGTAGTTATATTCTACAAAGGGGAGTTAAGGTTGAAACCCATAACCACCTAACTTCCAATGTGTGGATATTTGTGAGGTGGGGCCCATAGAAGCCCCTACCTTTCATCTTCCTTAAACTCCCTTAAACCCCCTTAATTTAATTCATTGAAAACTCCCCTTATTGAATGAGAACTCTTCCTCTCCCTCTCTCTCTCTTTATTATTTGCCAACACACCTTAATTAATGAATTAAACCTATTAATTAATTAATTAAGTGATTTGAATTTAGAATTTCAAGTGTTAATAAAATAATAGGCATAGCTATTATTTTATTTTGGCACACGTTATGTTGGTAGGAAATTTGAGAGAGATCTTGTGTAAAAGAAGAAGGGAGGTCCTTTTTTATTGAAGAACACTATCCTTCCATGAGGAATGATGCATCTTCAAAGAAAAATGCCTCCGATGAAGAAGGACTTTCTACCTCAATGGGGAACACTCTATGATTCAAAGAACACGAAGTCACCAACGTCGTTTCCTCCTCGGAAGCACCACAAAGACCACATAATCGGCGACCGATCACCGCGATTCCATTCTCTGCGATGCCGTATTCTGTGATTCTCGTCTACCATGAACCTTTATTTGAGGTAGGGGTTGGTTTGTATATTTTAGTTTGTGTGATTTTTACCCTCAGGAATGGGACTTACTTTATGTTGAATTATGGTTTGAGTCCCTAACGCGGAGGGCGTGGGCTAACGAACAAGCCTGGACCCTCTGCTGGCCATTCATTTGTGCATGGGTTGATGGGAGATGAGGAAACGGGATCACAAAGGCGATTTAGATCCTTCATAGTAATGTTCAGGACTTGGGAGAGCCATAGGCGTAGATGGAAGCTAAAACAGATCACCGGAATGACTCTGAGGGCCCGTGGAAGATTCTGGCGGCCCCCGAAGGCGGCGGCCGGTAGCGCCCCAGCGTGTGGCTGGTGGAAGAACCGCCTCAAAAATTGCCGCGGTAGTGGTGGAGAGGATCTCGCGCTGCACGGGATCCAGGAGACATGGTGGTTCTAGGTTCCGCCTTTACAAAAAACGGGGTGGCTGCCCCCCCCCCGCCCCCCTCCGCTAGGCTAGGTGGGCCGAGCGGTGGCTGGCCGCCGACCGCACCCACCGCGGGCTAGGCTGCCCCAGCCAGGTCGGGCCGCACCCATCCGGTCCAGTCCCAAACCCGGGTTGGGTCGACCCAGGGTGGGTTGGGCCGGGTTGGACCGGGCCCAATCCCCCCTTTTCCGGATTAGATTCGTTTAAACAATCATAACTTGAGATACATACCTACGATCGATGCAATGTCAGTTGTGTAGGATTCCATGGATCAAGAATAACTATTTAATATATTAAAATCCTGTTTTTGGAGAATTTTGGGTAGAACCGGGTTGGTTGGAACCTGAAACCAACTGGGCCCTCAGAGCAGAAACACTAATAACTTAAGGAACAAACGTCCAATTAACGTGTCGTCAATTATGTTAGATTCCTTATGATGGGATGGTTATTTTGGCATAATCCACACAATATTCGTATGTGGTTTGAGTATGGTCATGTTGGTTCGAACATGAAACCAATCAGTTTCCTGGAATAGAAATGTTAATAACTCACAGTCCGGGCATCCGATTGAAGTGTCGTCTGTTGCGTTGAGACCCCTATGATAAGACAATCCAATGAGATACTTACACGAGAGATTAAGTGATACTTCGAAGTATCGACCAGTAGCTCATGGAGTGGATCCTCTCTGAGATAAGCGTACGGAGTACGAAGACCTTGTAGCTGGCTGAGACCTGATGACTTCTTTTTCGATTGATTTGGTGTGACTTGACTATCCCATTGGGGAGCGCTACTGTGTTGGGGAGACAGACCAATGGAGGAGGAGCGCTACTATGTTGGGGCAGCACAACTGCATTACTCAATAGGAGTGTACCTCTATAGTCTATTTGGGGGTGCACTACTGTGATGGGGCGGCAGACCCATGGTGGGAAGCGCTACTGTGTTGGGGAGACAGACCCGCGGTACTCGATAGGATAAGTACATCAGAAGTCTAAGGTTAGTGAGTAGCACCTCAGAGTTGTGACTAGCCTACTATGCTCGACATCAGAGGTGTTCTCCAGCAGTTGTGGGTTTGATAATGAAAATCCTGGTTTGATCTGAGTCAATGACCTTTGTGACTTTCTCATGATTGAGATGTGTTAGTTGATAACATAAGTATATGTATAGGCATATACCTAAGTAAAGTTTATATGTTGAAATATTTATTTGTGGTTTATCCTTGATATATTTAGTGAGACCTTTAGGGTCTTGGGGTCCCTACTGAGTATCGTTATACTCACCCCTGCACGGGTTTTACCAGCACCATGTATTGGTGGATGTAGACGACAGACAATGCTGAACAAGGTAGAGTGTATGAGGACTAAATGGTACCCAAATATGGTCACTTGACATGAAACCACACGGAGTAGACCGATAGACGCCATGTGATAATAAGGACATTTGTACCAACCCTTCATGTAGGAACCCAGAGGACGATCTAGGAGCTACTTCACCATTCATCTATTATCTTTTTATTTGTAATTTTCATTCATTTGTACCTTTACCATTCTGTGGGTCATGTATTTCTAGCCCCATTTTACATTCATAACACTTGTTATACTCCTTTACTTAGTGTTTTTTTCTTATAGTTCTCTGGTTGTGAGAGTTTACGTTTTATAAAGGCAATGCCTTCCCAGTTATAGGAATTTATGCCTTTGGTGCTAGTCTCTATCCCCTGGCCTATCAAGGTGGGCTTGGGGTAGTTACAAAACGGGCCCCGGGGGATGGGTCGTGACATCAGACATGCTCTTGAAGTGAAATTTTGTGATCTACTATGTTTGGGGGGATGTTTTCTTGTATTGTTCTACATTATTTGGTGATAATTTTGGTGGGAAATAAAATCTTTAAGAGATGTTTTTGCTTAAAAAATCATTTTTTTTTGAAATCTATTCATTTTTAGTGCTTTCAGGATAAGAGAAGATATGCCTTTTGGAGCTTCTAATGTGAGATGAAATTGATTCCTTTTCTAGAGATTTTAAGAAAAACTATGCTTGAGTGATTGAATTTTTTTTATTGAAATGATGAATCATCTACACATTTTTTCGTGGTGATGGAGATAATGTTTTAATATGGGGAGTAAAGAGGATTCCATACTAGAGTGAAAAATAGAATATTTCAAATTTTTTAAAAAAACGAGTCAAGACCTCCACATTCGTGAAAAGAATTTTTTTATCCAAATCCCACCGACTAGAAGCCAAAAAATAGCTTTCAATGTCGTTAGAATACAAATTTTTCATTGACTCATACCGGTTGGAGAAGTAATAATATATCAAGTCTACATTTACTCTTTCATTTGTTTAGTTGAGTAAAAAATTGTTGAAAATTGACATTTGTAGAGTGGGATAAAATTCATATGAGGTAGGTGTTTTGTGTGAATGAGAGGATAAATGAATGGAAAATATATTTAATGATCTAAATTAAAGACATGGAATTTTGTTTTTTATGAGGAATTATATCTTTTGGTTCATTGTATGTAATTTATGAATCTCATGAGTATATGTTTTGAATTTTCATTGAAATGATTTTGTTGTTCAATTTTCTTGGATTCCACATACTATGTCGGGGGAATTGATAGAGATAATATTTTAATTATTTACCATATTTGTTTCAAAGATTTAATCACTAAAAATTAATTAATATTAACTTATTAGAATAATTTTAATATTTTTGGTGAATATTGGTCTTAATTGTGAAAAAATTTAATTCTAGAAATTTAATTGTTTTATGGATCTTATATTTTTTGGAATAAAATTTACAAATTTGACCCAAATTAAGTGATTTATTTTTTAGACTTAATTTAATCTCGGAGTTCAAGTTTGTTTTCTGGACATAGATCAAAATCAATACACAATGGTTCCTAAAATAAATTAGGTGGAAACAGTTTCTGGATGATAGAATAGACCACATTCTTTTTATAGAAGAATATTTCATCATAGATATGTCCAAATGAGGTTATCATAGTAGGAGGAGAAATATGACTCAATTTTTCATGTTATGGAATAATTTCATAGTGGAATTTGGTAATTAAGTAATCGATTGAATGTTCCAAAGTGAAGGTAGTTGTGCAGACTCCATGAGAATAAAAATAAATCATTATTAATTTTAGTATAACATTTTAGAAAATTTTCAAAATCCATTGTGATTTTTGGTATTAATGGAAATGGTAGAGGGGAAAAAATTATTAAGACAACATGCCATGATATGTCAATTTACTATTCTAATTTAACTCAATACTTCAGAGGATTGAATATGGGGGGAAATTTTCCTCCCTCAGGGCTATAAATTTGTGTGCCCACTTCTATTCATGGGATTTTAATAAGGTTCATGTGGGGATATACTGGAGGATCTGAAACTTTTATTAAAATTATTTATCATTTTTTTCTTATTTTCAGTATGATATTTTCTTCGCATTTCAACAATCTTACCCTTCACATGGAGGTGTAAACCCCTTGACGGTTTGGGGAAGGAGAAGTTTAACATTTTTAATGTTAGAGTCTTAGGCTTAAATGTAAAACTATAATATTAAATTGAATGGTTTCTATTTTAAATATATCCCAATATTTATAATGAGATTGTGTTATGGTATTCATGTGTATTCATTGTTAATAGCTTTGGTTGAATAACGTTAAACACTCTTTGCCTAGTAAAACTTGTATTTATCGAGCATATTGTGTTAGGTGGTGATTTTCTAGTGATCATTAATATGTGTGTGGAACTAGTGAAACATTTCTATATTTATTAGGGAAAAAATTTCTTGAAAGGGAATTTGCTTAGTTTTTTTAAGAATGGTTTAAGATCTTCCATGCACATAGGAGTGGTTTTCATTCTTTCCTTTAACCAAGGGTGATTGACAACACGAATGAGGATTCGTTCATTTAACATTCAATTAGAAGAGATGGATAATTATTTCCATGACCACGATTACATTGAAACTGTTCAACCTATCCAAACCTAACCACCATATTCATCCATTATTGTTCAAACATTATTTTAATTACTTTATCTCTTTTCAAAAACAAACAATTCCAAAAAGAATTGCACTTCTTCTCTAAAATTAAGGTGACAACTTGATTATTGTGTTCTCTTATATTGAGACTACATATGTTTCCCATTTTGCGAAATATTAACTTAAGAAATATTTTTTTCACACCCCACAATAGGCACGTGTCAGGTTTATTCATAAATTAAAAAATATATTAAGAGAAGAAAATAAGTATATAAGGGTCTTGATAGAAAAAATTGAAAAATAACATTTATATTTTAGAGACATATAAAAGAAAAATACCCCCTATAATTAAAATTTCAACTCATATATTATGGTGAGGGTGATAATAATGATTAATATAACCATGAATCTCTAATAAAAAATCCTTATCTCCAGAGATAACATTTTATTTGTTATGTAAAATCCTATAAATTGGTTCTATTGATTTAAATATATTTTAGGAAGTAGATTTTTTATATCAATACCTTCAATGTGAATTATATTTTATGAAATATTATCTGTGTACATTCTTGTAATTTTTTTTAAATTTAATAAATTTATTTTATTAAAATTTTAGTTTAATTAATTATCTAAAATATATGTCATTCTAAAAAAAGGAATTTTTTATATTGATATTTTTTGACTCATTCCCCTTTTGATGATTTGTGATAAATTTAGAAAATTTTTGTTACGCATTCCATTAATTATTGCATTTATAATTATCCCTCTAATAAGGTGACCTATTTTTTTCATTATATTTTCTCTTAAATAATATTTTTTCCATAATAAGATATCTTGTATTATTTTCTGACCAACCATACATGAATTTATGATATATGAATTATTTTCATATCTATGAGGGACATTGATACAAGTCAAACATCCCAATGATGAGAACAAAATTCCTATTTCTATAATCTATTATCATATAAATAAATTTCTTAATATAATAATACATTATCTTTTAGTTTATTTTTCCTCACATAGATCATTTTATAGAAGTCATTCTGGGATTTTTCCCATTTTAAAATTACTTTAAATGTTTTTAACATAATTAAATAGTTGGTAGGACCATGATATGAAAGTTATCCTATACTAAAAGGGTTAACAATTATTTTTATTTTATGTAATTATATAATGATAGTGTTGATGTTTCCCATATATTATAAATCATAGACTCCTAATGGACTCCCCTATGTGATAAAATAAAATTTTTTTTTTATTATTATCTATGATACCATTTATTATGGCATGATATATCAAACCATTTATATGACTGAAAAAGTTCATGTAGTACTATATATTAACAATAATTTTATACATATATATTTGATGAAAACCAATATTCAACCTTGATGCCTTCTTAAAATTATCTTATATACTCTTATTCAGTAATATGTTTTTACCTTACGGTTTTTTTCATTCACATGATTATTAAAAAAATGGCTCATGTTATTCTTTAGGTTTTTTAATAACTTCAAAATACTAGTTATATATTCTTCTATAAACAGTAACCATTTATTTTTGGTTATTTTAATTTTTAACAAAAATTATAAAGTTACAAGAAAAAAACATTGTCCAAAGTAAAATTTTAACACTGGTTTTTACAATAGACATTGAATTAGAGGATAAATGTATGTTATTATAATAAATTATGTTGTAATATTTACTAAATATAGATATGAAGAGAATTTTAATGTTATATTTTATAAAAAAATGTGAAAAAACATTCATAATTAGTTGTTAAAAACCCACTATTTAATTGAATATTTAGCATCCGTTATCTGGATAAACAATGCTGAAATCCACAATAAAATTATATACATATAGAAATAAAATTATTGTTTAAAAAAAATTGGCCTTGAAATCCCCTATTGATGTTGGTTTTTAGCACAATTAATATTAAAGTGGAATTGAAAAATCCTTTTTCTAATAAAATTTATATAGAATTCTTGATTTAATATAGATAAGAGGATACATTCATAGTTAGTTTTAATAAAATACACCAAAATTAAATTTAATTGCTTGTTATGATAAACAATGATGTCAAAAGTGGCTTTAAATACCATTTTTCCTAATAACAGGCATGGATAAATTATTATTTTTTTCACAAATATATTAAAATGCAATAAAAAATCACTCCGAAAATAAAATCAATAGCAGTAAGAAACATAATAAACATATAAGAAGACATTCAACAACATATAACTTCATTATCTAAATCAAAAAATGAATCAATCCTATAATATTGTCTAAAAATTATCCTCAAAGGTGATTTCTATTGTTTTCCAAACACGATGGAACATTATAAAAATAATTTAAAAATTATAAACGGCATAAAATTAATAATATAACATATTGTTTTAAAATATTATAGGTGTAATAGATCTAACCTTATGAAATTTTGTTATCATTATTACAATGATAATGACAAAAATTGAATCATAAAACATATTATCCAAATTCAACACTTCCACTTCGATGATGACGCTATGGTTATCAAACAATAAATTGAAAATGTGAAACACAATATGTAAATGAAAACATTTATTAACTAATATAAATGTTACTTACCAACAATCATACACAATTAATTTAATTTGGATTCTTTATTGATAAATAATCCCCATTAAGCACCTTCTATAACATGTTCTACGTCCATATATTTTTTACCAAAAGAATATTTACCATGAAAAATATAAAACTAAATAACTAATATAATATAATAAACATTAAAATTCATGAAATCATCAAAAATTACATTCACTATACCAATGAATGGAAATAATCGATCTACTATAATATTCATGTGAAAAAATAACCATTAAATATAATTTGTATTAAAATAAAAAAAGTTTATCTTAAATGAAATTAAAATGAATAATATTTAATAATTATACAATTATTCTTATTTTCCATGTAATAAATGTAACCAAACACATAATATCAATATTTAACCTTCATTAAAATACTTATTTAACTATAATAGGATTTAAATGGTATTGCATATCAATTGAAATGTATTACTGATCTGCAAAACCATAAGTATAAGTGATCATATTTTGTACATAAAGAGTATTGAGAAACCTTATTAGATAACTAACAAATAAAATCACAATATGTGATATTTACTTAACGAAATTAAAATTTTAACTGAAATTGAAATGTAATAATATGTAAAAAACTAAAACATAGTCACTGAGATATCATCACTAATAAAAACATCCAATATTTATTCTATAAAATATCATTAAACAATAGTACCCTTACATATGTTAGTATCCATCAAGAACTCTTATTAATTTTATAATATTAAATAATTCACTATTGATATTAGTAGGTCAATTGGAATAGACCGAAGGCCATAATTTTATTATTATTATGGATAATCCACCTTTCAAGGGGTGAGGTGGATCTTTTACAAGGCCCGAAGGCTTAGAGACAATTACATAAGCCATAGCCCTTTGAAAGAATCACCCATACAAGACACTTAGAACTAGTCCTCCCAATCACATGTAATGATATCACCACTCCACCTTCGTAGGGTTTGTCGGCTAGCTATCTAATGAAAATATGAACAAGCCCAATACCAATGGAAAATCAATTCCCTCTCATTATTCCAAATCTAGTTAACTCTGCTCAAGTGATTGCACCTTCCCTGAGTCCTCATCTGGAGCATTATCCCTTGTAGTTTAAATGGTACATCTACTTTCATGTGGCCCAAAGGCCTTGGGGTGTCTCTAGGGCCTTAATGTGGTATGAAGGCCTTGAGAATCAATTGTCTCAAAGATATTTGGTTTCCTGAAAGCCATGAAGGACCCGAGGACCAAACTGGTGGCCCAAAGGCCTAAATGTATGAATAGTTCTGGCTACTACAGTACCGAATAGTAACTGCTACAATAACTACTACAGTGCCTGCTAGGGTTCTGAATAGTACCGCTACGGTACTACTACAGTACATAGAAATCTTCCTCCACCCAGTTTTAGTCCTCTGTCTCTTGGATGCACCTACCGAGTCCTCACCAACCGGGTTGAGGCTCATGACCACTATTAACATTGGTAGACATTGAGAGGCTTGAGAAGTATCTAAAGGTACTGACTCATTAAACAGATTATTATTATATAATAATTCAGTCTATTATAGATATTTCTATATAAGTAAAATTTTATAAAATAGTACAAATATTTTGAAAAAAAGGAAATAAAAATCGAAAAAAATGAATACCTCATATATAAACCAATGAACAATAAGAGATAGAAATAGTAAAAAATTTACAATACATTCACCAACTATTTCCACCTCCTTGATAAGAAACGAATCTGAAATAGTCTGATCAATAATATCATGCTTCACTATGCAAACATGATCTTAATTTATAGGTTAATTATGTATAAAATTACTTAGATTATATAGGATAACATATTATAAAAATGTGAATGGAGATCCCCATCACAAAACTCCCAATACATAGTTTTTTGAATGAAAAGGTGGAGTATATGAACCAGAATATCAGATGTTTTTATCCAATTCTACAAAAATATCATGAATGAATGATTTAATGTACTCTTTTATTGAATGATTCATAATTAGAAAATCATACTCTATATATTGTATTTTTCTCTTGTATTCAACCCCCCATGACCCTGTACTAGGAAATCAAAAAAATATCTAATACCACCACCAATATCATATTTTCTTACATGACCTAGGTATTCATGTTTTCCAAAAGTAGAAAAAATAATATCCATCATACCCATAAGAATTACAGTTCCATATGTCACATTCTCTATAAGGGTTTCCTAAAATTATAATTATATATGTTATACAAGTTTGCTAAATTTAAAAAATATTAATATTAAATAAAATTAAAAATTAATTCTTATAATACAATCTTCAATTTGTATTTAAGGATCCTAAAAAACATTATTTTTTTAATTCTCACCCATTTTTATATTTCATTGGGAGCAGGGGAGATATATAACAGAACTAAAACTCTTCATAGATGATAATACATTTATCTCTTAATCCATAAAAATTATCAACAAAAATTTTCTCTTCTTTTAATGGATTCCACAACATGATAAAGTACGAGGGTAAATATATTGAGACACAATCACTAGGTGAGATATCATGGATTCCACTTATAGTATAAAAAAATTCATCCATTAATTAACAAATAATTTCATAAATATATCTTTTAAATAATAATAAAAATACTAGAAAGGACTCCACTTTCAAAAAGGTGGAAAAAATCTCCCTTTTATCTATACATTTAGACCCATATTTGAGGCATGGATTTTTATTTTCTGTTCCAAAAATATAAACTCATGAAAAATATGATTTAAAATCCATATATATAATTATAATAAAATAAAACCACCTCTTCTCATTTTTTTTATATCTAGAAAGTCAAATGTCTTCTGTAATTGAATAGATCATATTATAATCATATGAAATATATAATAACTGGATCATTGATAAAAATAATTCATTTTATGTATACTAGGTTTATTCAATACCACATCTAATATTTTATCTTCTGGTGAACAATCCTATAATTATGATATTAAACATTAATCTTAGAATGAATTTTCTTGTCATGGAAACTCTTAAAAAGATCTTATTTTGGGCTTAATGGGATATTTTTATTGTAAAATTTTGTTACAAACCTCTTTTACCCATGAGAATGTAAATGTGTTGGTAAAAATATAATCCTATTTCTACCAACATTGGGTTTTATATTCTCTAGAGATGAATAATATTTTCGAATAAATTTGAGAAACATAAGTTTAGTTTCATTATATTATTCAATTATTATAGACATATTTATATGAATAAACATAAACATACCTTGATAAATGTTACTATATCTTGGAATCCATAATTTTAATATATGTATAATATATTTATTATATTTTTTGTTACTATATTTTATTTAAATTAAAATATTGTAAAAATTAAAAATTTGTATATTAATAATAGAAAAAAATTATAACTTCTCTTTAAATAGATATGATAATAAAATGCGCATACCTGAAAAAAGGTATAAAAATTGATAATAAAAACAAGACAATGATATCATGCTTCCTCAAAAAAAATTGTGCAACTAAAAAATTGAATATAAAATTCAATCCGAAAATGATATAAATGAAAAAAATCTAAGAATATATAGTTCTCTTTAGTTGTAATTGATTATAAATAAATGTTTTTTAAAATTAAATATTTTATTTTTCATAATATAATGAATATAGTACCTATTATGTTAATAATATATTTAAATAAAATTGTAAGCATGAAAATAATTAATGAAAATAAATAGTCACAATAAAATAATTATGTAAGGATTCTCCAACCAAAAAAACATGAAAAACAAATGGATATATATATATATATATTTGATAGATGAAATAACCAATATCTAAAAATTACTAATATCACGTATTTATATTTGATAATAAATAAAAGATTGTTAGAATAAATTTTTTTATTATTCGTAATAAAAAAGAAAATTATTTTTATTTCATTAACTAATATTTCTAAAGAAAAGGGTATTCTTGAAAATGATGAAATAAAACAACTATATTTATCTTATTGAATGAAAAAATGTGTAAATGGAAATGATTAGTATAAAAATTAATATATAATTTTTTTGAAATGATCAATATCTATATTCCAAAATATATATGTTAAATTATTTTTTCCAGATTTAGTTTTTTTTGAAAAATATTTATTTACATGAATAAATAGAGGCACATGATAGTGTTTTCCTATATTCCTTATACATGACACTATCATATAGCATGGACTATGTCTACATCATAATCGTTGTTATCCTAATGTAATCACGTAACAAGTGAAGATATCACACATAACTACACAATATCGTTAATACCCTCAAAACCCAAATGAATTTCACCCCCTAAAAAAGACCATCACTTATCATTTTATAGGTCAAAAATTAAAAAAATACATTTCTTGTATCTCCATAATAAATTGTTCCACCGTATGGAAATATATTTTCAAATATATAAGTGTAATTCCATATTCATCAAGTTTCACCTCATTTTTACTATAAAATGAGTTATAAATTGAAATTTTTAAAAAACGTTTATTATAATAAAAATTTCAAATATCTTAAATAACTTCAAAATATTTTTGTTATTATCAAATTGGATTTTTATCTTTTACACTAAAGAATTCTTGGCTTTAGCAATGACTATTACTAGGATAAATTGAATCATAATACCATTTTTCTGAATTTTTTAATTGTATACTAATTAATTCAAAAACCAGAATATGTTATCACATTAACAAAAGGTTCACAACTATCCATTTGAATATTTTAGATAAATATGAATCAATGTTTACTTTTTCTTAAAACCACAAAAGAAGTTTATTTTTATGTTTATTTATCAATAAAATTTTATTTATTTTCAGATATCATTTCTTAATTATAAAATATGTGATAATATATATAGTTGAACATAATATATGTTTTTTAAAATGTATAAATGTATGTGAATAAATACATTGAGTGAAATTACCAATATTTTTAATACACAGATCATGTTTCCACCCATGTTGACTATTGGATGCCAATATATAGGGAGACTGACATGCACTAGTTTATATAATAATTTAGTTCAAAACTCAACCACCTCCACTATTATATATTTTTGGACAATTTATTCATTTAGTTTATAATTATTTTTTAAATATCCCTTCATGAAGTATTGTAGATATTCTAAAATGATATATCCAATATAAATATAAAATACCACATAAACTTTTATCTTCCATGAAACATATAAACTAATATATAGAAAAAATGATGGAGGAAAATATATCTCTAGTTGAAATATTAGAAGGATAGATTCATTATACATCATATTTAAAAAATTTGGATACATGAATTTGTTGGAAATTGAATTGAAATTGCATAAATAATTGGTGAGATAATTTTTTATTTGGATTGAAAATATTTGATGTAATATGTTTTTCCGTAGTTGTTTCACCAATAACTGATATTCAAGAGATTTTATCACTACTAACTCCAAATACTTCATTAACACCATAGTTTTCAAATTTGATGAATACCCACTAGTTATTATAAAACTATGCCTATGTTGAGAGAAATATTATTCTCACACTTTCTTAACACATAAAAATCCAGAACTAAATATATTATTTTTGTACTTTAAAATTTAGAGATAATTAAAAACATATTCCTAGAGATATTAAGTCAAATCTTACATTAAACCCATATTTTTTATGTATCTTTATGTAAAAAAATCCAATAAAACTATCACATATGTTTTTATCAATATAGATAATCATAATGTAACCTTTCACCTCAAAAAACCCAATAATATGGTTGATTGAATATGATGGGATGTTTCCTCCATGTATTTATTTTTTAAAATATAATTTTTTCCTTCCTAAATGAGACATTTATGTTTTCACCTTATTTTAATGTTATTTAGTTGAAAAATTTTATCATGGAAAATAATACACATAAAAACTATTGAATTACCTTTTTAATCTTAGATAATGGTGACCCCATTTTAAAAATCCTCAATGAATTATTATATAATGGATTATATGAATTTTGTACTGAAATAAACATTTGTAGGATAAAAAATTGGTGAAAATTGAATTTTCCCCCAATCTTTTTTAGGAAAAATATAAAATTTTTACCTCTAAAATTATTTTGGGTTAATATTCTGACCACTCCTTTCATCAAATAATAGAGTTTTTACCCTTTGGATAATGTTTGGTTGAATTATGAGTCATTCATCATTTCATAGAATATTTAATATTTAATTAAGTAAATATTAATTTATTTCTCATTTGAATATGGTGATATGTATTGATAGGTGTGTAAAACTATAAATAAAGCATTGGAGATGAGTCCATAATAATGGTGTTTTTTAGTTGAGTTGTAATATTTGTTCAAGTTCCATGACTCAGATAAAGAATTTTGGGAAAGCATTTATTTTTATTATATTTCTTATTTTATTTTATTAATTACATTCTATTTCTCTTCCCTTCCCAGTGTTTATTATTATTTATATGGTATGGGAGGGGGTTATCCCATTTTTTCCATGTTAATGAGAGAGGGGGGTAGATATAGAGGTACATCATCAATAGTGAGCTTACCTAGGGAAATATAAGGATGTAGTGGCCACATGAAGCAGATCTGGGCTAGATGCTTTGGCATTTTATGAAAGGAGGTATGGATTTTATTTTTTACAACTGATAAAACTATATATTATTTATTCTATGAAATAAGTTTTTTAGTTAATGGTAGTGGTTTATTGTAATTATATTAGGCCATCTATTCAGAAAACCCAGATCACATGATGTGTAGTTGAAGAAATCACATAGTGTATTCTTCTTTTTGGGTGAAAATTAGAAGAAGGTAAATACATGAATTTTATGTTTGGTACACACCATGTTGGGAGACTAGGTTGGGGCCAGGGTACTCGACCAGACACGCCAATTTCGGGGACATGGTTATTTAGGGTACATGACCAGAGACTCATGTGTAGTAAAAATTTAGATACCATGCGGGATATTTTTCTTGATCCTATATTATGAAATGTCTAGGTTCCAGTGTTAAAAACATTCTATAATTTAATAGTACATACCCTTCACATGGATGTACTTGCCATTTTGGGTGTAAATATACAACTAGGGTGGGTTTTAGAGGTTATACCCCATGTACATGATATAAAGATTGTTCACTCTCCCCTTATATCTTTTTTACATGTTTTCTATCCACTGAGTGCGGATTAGACTTGTGGGTAATATATTATAGGGTATTTTATACAAATGAAGTGATGTGGAGGACTATTTAGTGATCATAGTCCATTATTAGATTTTTTGGCGTGGGTGTGGTTTGGGGGGTAATTTACCATGAGGATTCTGATTGAAAAATATCTAGAGGGAGGAATAGTATGATACTGAGGAGATGGTTTTTACTTGATGGGAAAATATTCTTAGGGGTAACAAGGGATTTAGATTTGATTCTTTTAGACAGATCTATGAAAAAATATCATGTTGAAATTTAGATGAGTTGATGAAGTTTATAAGATGTTATTAGATGTTATATTTATTTACTTGAGGGTTGAGTGGATGATTTTATTGAATATATATTTAGGGTTTATTTTAGATAGATCCTTTAGGTTGGGTTGACACAATGGTGTGTTAGTCAGAGTTTAATTTCTTCAAGTAGATTATGTGATGGGTTTCATGAACCCACTGAGGATGTTGTTGTAATGGTGGTGATGATAGGGCATTAACTTTTTAGTGTGTTGTTTTTCTAGTATGGGTTATGTGTCTCAGAGGCATGTTGTGGGTTTTCATGTGACAGTATCAGCCCAAGGGATTGTGATGATTAAGGATTACATTATAGAGAACATTATTTATTATGTGGTGATGGGGACTAACATAGGTTCCCCAAGTTATGTTATACCTTGAGAGGGGTGGGGTTTAGGTTTCAATATTATTAATGATGATTTTGGATGCTAGGATAACACAACATCTTATGGTATGGGCAGTGGATGAGATGGTAAAAGCATGTTATTTCTGAAATATAAGAGGTGATATGAGATATATGAAATATAATGGGGTAAGGCATTGTCCCTCTTAGATTTATTGGATTCTCACATATGTTGGTTAGTGAATTTTTGTTATGTAGGTATATGGATCGAATTGACAATATTGATGAGTAAATTCTTTCCCTTAGACTATTATGACACTTCGGATATGGGTTGGTTTCCCCTGGATGCTGTTTTACTCCCATTAATGGTACGATTATGGACATTTAGTTAGAAAACATGTTGTCCCATTCAGGTTGTGTATTTAGATTGGTAACATTAGATTGCCCGATTAGTTTTCCAGGATTACTTGGACTAGGAAGGGTTATATAATATTGAACTACATATTTCTATATCCATTTAAAATCATATTTCTCATTTAAAATTACTTGATTGTGGTATGCGGTGTTAGTTGGAAGAATATTGAGACACCTAGAGGTCTGACGTTTGTGCCAATTATTATGTTAGATGCATTAAATCTCTCTTTTTGTTGGGAATACACCCTTCATATAATGTTAATTGGTGAGGTATGTGACCTAAATATAAATTTTCTAGATAGATATATTTTAATAATTCTGAAAATTTAATTTCTGAATATTAACAAAAATAAAACAATGTTCTATAATCTACACAACACCGAACCTAAATGAACCATGAAATATTATTAATTAAATATGACTATAGTATCATTTCCATTAATCTGTTGAGTATGAATATGAGCAGATAATTTATGAAATATATATTAAGTCTATATTAAATATTTACAACTTATTATATAGTATTCACTAAATATTTAGTAAAGTCATTTTATACATTAAAAAAATCATCAAAAATGGTTTTTATAAATTTTTGTGAGAAAATATTATAATTAATTCTAGTAACATTAATAATTTTTTTGAAATAAAATTTTTATAATTTTTGAAATTATTATATCAAAATTATCTTCTGTTAAAATTTTGATATTTTAATGAAATATTTATATTTTAAATATATAGTGAAAATATTGATTTTTATTGATAATTTTAATTTATTTTCCAAAAAAGTAAAAGGTATATATCTATTTTTGATAATTTTTTAATTTTAATTATTTAATTTTTATTCAAAATATTTTAATTATGTTTTGAGAAATTAATTTTAGAATGGGATATATTAAAAAAAAAATTATACCTGAGAATGATATTTTTGAAAAACCTTTTTTCTTCACATAACACATTTCAAATTTAAAATAAATTCTACCACTTTTTTGAATTGAATCACTGGAAATGGATTTTATATTTGGAAATATGAGGTTTATATTTTTTAAATAGGCCCCTTATATATATATAAATTATGAATAGTTAATATAGTAAATACTTACCATCATGAAAATGTTAAATCGTGCAATTAAAGATAAAAATAATATGATAAAGACTAATCAATTTCAATCTTACTTAAATCAATCATATTTTATGATTTTAGATCATCCATTTTAATAAAATTCTCTAATATATATCCACTTTGTTCCATATTTCTTGTATTTTGACATTTTTAATATTTAATTAAAATATAATGTAATGATTGTCGCATTTTTGATCTTTTAATTACTACTAAATTTATTACAGGGAAAAATTATGTTAAATTGAAATTATTAATTGGAAATATAAATAATTTTTTTATCCGTGAAATTTATTTATAATTTTATGTAAATAAATAATTACTTAAAAGACTTATGATACACTAACACATTATTTAGTCGATTAAAATATAAAAATTAAATGATATTAAAAATATTAAATGTAATGTAATTTAAATGAATTGGTTTGTTACAAGATTTTATACTATAAATATAATATGCTATTGTTATTTGAAAGGATTATATTTAAATTAAATTACTTCCATTTTCTTTTCAAGTAAATATAATTGAATATTTCTAAAAAAGACATTAGATTATTTTTATATTAAATAATAATTTATTAAATGATATAAAAATAATAAAAATACTATATATTAAAAATTTATTATTATTAATTTACCAATATAAAATATGGTGTATTTATGATCCAAGTTTCTTTTTAAATTAAATATATTGTCTCATAAAGCATAAAAAACGTTGTTATCATGGTAATTGTCAAAAAGGGCTGACATCGGTTAAAAAAATGAGGCAAGGGTAATTTCATAATCTAAAAAATTCCAAATTTTATTTTAGGAGAATATTTAAACCCGTAATCATCATATATTTTTCTATATTTGTTTTGAGTCTTTATCCCTTGAAATAAATTTATATTAATTAAATATTTTTGGAAATTCCAAGAGTCCCCCTACCCTCTCTTATAATAGGTAAACTTATCTTCTCTTTAATATACACAAAAACTTATTTTATTTAAGAAATACCCAATCAAATGAATTACTTAAATCATTCCCCATATTCTAGAGTTTGTTTATAGAATACCCACCATAGAGGGTCTAGGGTGTACAGAAGACGACGCTGTATGAAGAAGTTGTATAGTCTTTAACAGAATTTTTCATTTTTATTACTTCTTACAACACCATAAAATATTATTCATCAATGGTGATTTAATTATATTTCATTATAAAATATAATTAATTTTTTTTGTTAATTTAATATTCTATATCCATATCCTATTCTCTAATATGGGAAATGAAGTAATCATTTGAGTGTATGGAGGACTACCGCCATGGGAACAGATGTAATTCCTTTTCCATCATTGTCTCTTGAAGATTTATAGGATGATGGATTTAATATATATATATATATGATAATATTCAAATAATATATATTATGTTAGTGAAATATATCATGTATTTTTAACCATTCCATTTATTGAAAGATGATAATGACATTCATTAGTACATGTGGATTACCACTTCTATGAAGTGATTTGATTCATTTTTTCATTAACACATCACACGTACAATATATATAAGTGAATTTGAATAAAAAATATACTTATTTTATAATTATTATTATAGAAATATAAAAATATATTTACATTCTTTCCAAAAACAACTTTGATAAATTAAAATGCTGGTCATTCTTGTATAAGACCTACCATCTATATGATTGCAACATAGTTCATTTTTCATAACAATATTTTGAGTGTTGGTTATAAATTTATAATTATTATATAAATTTTATTATAATTTTAGTATTATTATTCAATATATGATTGAATAATTATAAATTTTACCATATAGAACCTATCGAAGTCATTCTAGAGATATGGACAGAATATCGTAAAAACATTCTATGTGAAATTAATTGATTACATAATTGAATACTACACGGTAATAAATAGAATGAAAGAAAAACATAAATTGATTTTTTTTAATAATGTATATAATTAAAATATTTTATCATTCATCAATAGAAGTAACAAAAGAGACATGTTTGGCTCATGTTATGTGATATTATTTTAACCCAAATCTAATATAAGTTGTTCCCTTATAACTCTTTTTCATCATAATCCATGTTCTTCACAATGTTTTAAGAAAATATATATTTATCACTAAACGGATGATAAATTAATTTTTAACGTTTTTTATATTTTTTTAAAAGGTTTTTAAAAATTAATGTGTTTATGTATTTATGAAAGGGACACCATATATTAGAATACTCATTTTAAATGATTTAAATATTTATTTTCAAAAAATTTATCTTCCATGTATATATTATCAAAATTATATTATTAAGGTATTTATATGTAAATAAATGAATTATTAAAGATATTTTATGTCTCGTTTTAATTTACTATATGGGTTTTAAAATGTAATCTATTTATGTATTTTATACAAAACATTTTAATGATTTTTTTAAAAAAATAGAAAGGAATGATTTTTTTAATGTATATGGCATAAAGAGATTTTTCCAGCATTAAAAAAATTATTTTATTTTTGTATTTCTCTTTCTATTTTCTTTTTTTCATCCTAGAAAAAACAATTTTTGTTTATTCACACCATTTTTAAATTGGGCTTTAAATGGGATGGTAATTTTGATATCAAGATTTTTTGTCACTAGGTGTAAAAGATCTCTCTAAACCTCCCTTTTCATTGCGTTAAAGAAATTCGTATCTAAATAAGATTATATATCTATTTAATATTATGAAATGATTCTAAATTATATATATATATTTGTCACATATATACCTATATATTCTTCTTTCCTTTTATGGGGTATTATAGGTCTTATAATGATTTCTCAAATTATTTATTTAAGAAATATCATTTGATTTTGACGAAAGGAAATATTTTGAATCCAATTTTCTTTTTATGTTTAATTCTTATGTTTAGCCCTTATGATTGATTTTTTTAAAAACACATAATCATGAACATGTAATTATGGGTGCACGTGATAACTATTTAATGAATTAGGAAATGTTTTTTTCTCTTGAGATGTCATGTATGGGATTAAGGAGTAAACCTAACCCACTATGGGACTCTGTCCACCTTGCTATATTTTTTTGGTAGTTATACATGACATATTATTATATGATTTTTTCTTTTTTTTATTTTCTATGTTTTCATGACCTTATGATACCATATTCTTCATGTTATGCTCCAATGTGATTACGCGTGATTTTATATTTAATGGAAAGTATATGATATATCATAATGTTGAAATGTATAATTTTTTTATTAAAATTTACAAGTAATTCATAATCGTAAGGTAACCTTTATGTTTTTAATCATTTTAATTTTTTATTATGAAATGTTTTATGATAATATTTGGGAAGAAAATTTTATTTCTTATGTAATAAAATATTTATTTTTAAGCTAACGTTTAATTTTAAACAGTTACATATTGTATAATTTTTCACAGAGTATCTGGTTTCTATGTTTATTTTTATATGTCCATTATTATGATTTTTCTTCAAAAAACATTTAAAATAGTTTTTATATGTCTTAAAGGATTATTCAGGACAATGATGAGGACATGATGAAAATTATGAAGGTATGTCGTGAAAGTAACACTTATTACATCATAAACGTTTTTTTTGTGAAAATAGATACTAAATGTAAGTGATCACCTTAGGATGTAATATTTATTTATAGAAGGATGATGTATTAAACCTCTAAAACCATAAACCATAATGATTATAGTATTTATGAATATAAATTCTTGACTTAAACCTATATGTTTTTCAATGTTAGCAGTAAAATCCTTACTTTTGATATCAGAGTAAGGGTTTTGATAAACTTGTTTATTATAATTTTTTCAGGAGAATTTTTCTTAATCGTTCTGGATACCAAAATGGGTTTTTGAGTTTTAGGTTCATAAAATGATCAAATTATTTGACAACCATATCTAGTTTTTATGTGATAGGGTTTCAACAGAATCATATCATTTTGGGTGATGTTTTATTGGACTAAGGTATATATAACCCATAGTTTCAATAGAAAGTACTATATAAGGTAGAATGAATTTTCATATATTAAAAAGTATGGATAATATTTAAGGTTTATATGATCATTAATGATTAAGGGAATTCTTAGCGATGTTAATAATATTTATAGAGACGATATAATAATTATATTAATATATTTTTAGTTAAAAATACATTCTATCACACCAACAAGGATGAAATTCCAAAACACATATCCAAAAGTTTTTATGGGTAAAATTCATACCATTGACTAGTGTAGTGTATTAATTAAAATGTAATTTTTTTTAAAATGAGGTGATCGCTAAAGAATTATTATACTTTTGGAAGTTATTATTTATTATAGAGATTACAATGGAATTTAAATGTGATTTGGTTATTATATGGTTAATGTTTTTCATATGAAGTTCAAAATTATTGGAAACAAACATTATTATGGTAAATAGATCATTATGGGATTTTATTGAAGGAATAAATATTGAATTATATTTTGGAAGCATATATGATTTTAATGTAAATTTACAATTATTAATGTTATTTATGAATATTATTAGCATATCTTGGATGTTAAATGATTAGGGATTGCAAATTGTTTGTAGGATTCATTAGAATTTATTTATGTTATTTGGATATAAATGATAAACTTTCCTTCGTAGAATATGTGATGATATCATTCTATTCTTTAGGTATAAATATTATTCTAGAATATTTTGAATAATTTTATGTTCTTTATATGTCTAATAATATTTTTTTAACTTATGGTGACAATATTATGTCTTTGGTGATTAATGTTATATTCATTTATATGATGGTTTATTATTTTTTTTGAATTATTATGTACAAAAAAATTATTTTTGGTCAATTTCTAATGACTATAGGATGAAATATTTACCCTTTCTTATATTATATGATCTACTATAAATGTATATTACTTCTTAAGGAATGAAAAAAGTCATCTTTAATATTGATCATTTAGATAAAAATATTATATTTTTTTGAAAATCAAATAAATGATGAAATTATACATATCATGTACCTATATTTATTAATCAACTTTTTTCAGATGGTAAATGAATTCCCAAACAATAAGAGAAATATCTTGAAACAAAAAATTTATATTATTGTATTCATTTTTTATGAATAAATTATCATTTTCACACCTCATCAATTTATGGATTTATGGTTATTAAATTTACCTTCTTCATTAAAATTTTGGTTATCAATGATCATTATCACTCTACATAAATAGTTTGGCATTATGTTTTTTATCCATGTTTATATTTTCAT
The DNA here is from genome assembly GCA_963277665.1 of Viscum album. NCBI lineage: Eukaryota > Viridiplantae > Streptophyta > Magnoliopsida > Santalales > Viscaceae > Viscum > Viscum album. Next base: position 1,289,706,476 of record OY728132.1, on the reverse strand, counting down.
ATCCCACTAATATTATCATATTTGGGAACCTAGTAATGTTATTACATTCCAATTTCATTTTCCCTCTTTTCTTGATGATTTTTTATAAACCCTTTTAATGATATAGAATTTAAAGAAAACATATTTTTAGAAGACCAACCATTTATTAAAAATACCATGTTCAAATTAGAAGGATGAAATTTATTAAAGGGTATGGGTGGAGGTGGTATATTTTACACACGCATATTTAAAAATAAGAAATCTATATTCAATATCATACACATCATGCAACCCCGAACCCAAAAAAACCATGAAATATGATTATTTAAATATGACCATTATACCATAGCTGTTAAATAGGATGGTAGGTATATGATAATATGATTTATAAAATATATAGGTATTATTAAATATTTATAACATATTTTAAAATAACAACTCAATTCTTAGTAAAGTCATTTTATTCATAAAAAATATATTTTCTTCAAAAATAGATTATATTAATTATATATGAGAAAAAATAATTATTAATTTATAGATAGTTTAGATGTTTTATTTATATAGTAAGACACATTTCATAAACTTGTATATAAAAAAATCTCATAGAGTGAATTTTTTATATTTTTTTAAAAAGTAAAAATACAGTGTGGATTAGATTTAATGTGAAATTTGTTTATTTTTGATGAATATAATATAATTATATTATTTTGAAATAATTTTATACTTAGATATAGTAAAATAATTACACTTAAAAGGTATTTTTCTGAAAAACCTATTCTTATTGAATCGCATGGGTCTTGTTTGGAAAAAAACTTATACCACATATTTGAAATAAATCATAAAAATGGATTACACACTTGTAATAAACAGGTAAAAAAATTTATAAATGGGCCCCTTTTATTTTTAACCATTAAAAATAGTAATGATAGAAAACAATTACCATCACCGTAAGGGTAAATTGGGTCATTAATGAAAAAAAATATGACAAGTGTTAAAAATTAACCATAACACCTTAAATTATCATATTTTATGACTATAGTTCAGAAATTTACATCAATTAATTTAATATATTAACACATTGTTACATATTTCATTTATTTCTAACTTTTTAATAATCAAGTTTAACATAACGATAAAAATGCCTCTTTCTTACTTTTAATAACTACAATATTTTGTAGTAGAGATAAAAACATGTGTTCATTTAATAATACAAAATTTAAATATAAATATTGTATTATTATTTTAATATATTTATACTTTTTAATATTGAAATAACATTCTAAATTCTTATGAAATGCAGACATAATATTTATTAAATTTATTAAAAAATAAAATAAAATATATTAAAAAATATTAAAAGTTACATAAATTGAATGAACTATAATGTTCAAAGAATTTTATAGATAATTATATTATTTAAATGAAATTTTAACATATTATATTTTAATTCAATTACTATAATCTGGTTTTCAATGTAAAATTAAATTAAAAGTTTAAAAAAGGTCACTAGTGTTATTTTAAAATAGATAATATTTTTGAAAAGATATAAAATTTATAAAAATTATATATTTGGACAAGTTATTATTATATGTATAAAATTATCATCTATGATACATTTATGGTCCAATTTTTTTATTACTGTAAATATATTGACACAAAAAGAGTAAAAAACATAGTTATCAACGTAATTTTCAAAAAGGGTTAAAATTGTTTAAAAATGGGATAAGGGTAAAAAAATATAAACCAAAAAAAATTATTAGATGTTAATATTCAGACCCATAATAATATTATACAATGATTTTATTATTTTGGAACCTTTTTCTTAAGAAAATTAATTAATTTTAATTTAATATATTAAAAAATTCAGAGTCCCCTTCCCCTAGCTTAAAAAAGGCCACATTATCTCCACAAATATTCACAATCAAAAATAATTTTAGTAAACAAAATAAGTATCCAAATTCTTTCCTAATAAACTTACAGAAGTTTTAGAGTGATTTTTCTTGTAATAACACTATCTTTATATGGTTTAATATGTAAACCATATGATTTTTTAAAAAGAAAAGTTATAGTCATTAAACAAATATTTATATTTTATTTATTATTCCAACTCTATTAAAGATTATTCATCCTAAATGATATTATAAAGAAACTATCTAAAATAATGTTATATTTTTTTAATGTAATAACCAACATCCATCTCCTCGTCCATGAAATGGAAAATAAAACCATTGTTCATGTGTACAATAGAATACCGACTCCGGAAATGATGTAATTTTTTTTCTATAATCTATTATGAGGTTTATTTTTTAGAAATAATTATTTTTTATATATTATATTACATAAATATTTATCAATTTATAAATGTAATATTTCATATATTTTTATACCTTTCAATTCATTGAAGGATGATAATGTCGTTCATTCGTATATATGAATTACGACCTCCATGAAGAGTTGTGATTTATTTTTCATTACCACATTACATGGATGATATATATACGTTAATTTAAAGAAATAATATGTTATTTCTTATATAATGATAATTATAAAAATATAAAATAATATTTAACTTATTTCCATCATGATCATTGTAAAATAGAAATGTTACTCATGCATATATACGTCTTATGGTCTCCAATGATTGTAACATTGTTCTTTTTTCATAATCATAATTAATGGATGATTTTAGAAGTATAATTTAGGAATAAAAATTTTAATTATGTAATTATTATTATTCATGATATTACTGAATACTGTACAGTTTGACCATAGTCAACCTATTAAATACATTTTGATTATATGAGCTGCATAACATCAATGAATTGGAAGTGAACAAATCTAATCCTGTAATTGTATATAACATGGTAATAAGTGATGTCAAATAAATAATAACAATGAATAATATTATTAATAATTTAAATGATTAAAATATGTTTTTATTTAGGAATATACGGAATACAAGTGAACATTCGGTCTCATGGTAATGGACAATCTTTTAAAGAGTCATATTTTCATGTTTCCCTTCTAACTATTTTTCATTGATGTATGTGATATTATAAATGTTTCATGAATAATTTTATTTATTAATTAATTGTTATTAATGGCCCTTGTTATAATGTTTTAAATTTTTAAATTTTTTATTTTAAAAATTCTTTTTTAGGGTATTTTTGTCTAGGAAACATTACATTAAAAATGTTCTTTTAATATATTTAATGATTTTTTTAATAAATTATTCTCTTCCATGTATATATTGTTAAAATTATTTTATTAATGTATTGGTATATTCATAACATAACTATAAAAGACATTGTATGCCTCTTCTTAATTTTATTTAGTTGTTTTCAGTAGTAAATGTTTACGTATTTTATATAGAAGGTCTCAATATTATTTACAATAGACAAAAAGAATGTTTTATTTAAATATATATGGAATCAATAGTTTTTACCCCTTCTACAACCATTATTTTGTATTTGGAATTATTTACAATATTAAATTATTTCACAAATAATAAACCAATTTCGTTTTATCCTATTGATCTTAAAAATGGTGTTTAAATGGAATGAAAATCTTGATATCATGAAATGTGTTGCCTGTGGGTATACGGTATCTCTGTAAACTAAAATTTTCTTCACGTTAGGATTATTATCTATATATATCATATTATATCCCAAAATAATGTTATGTAACTTTCATAAATTATATATATTTTTCTCTCACATATATACTTGTACAATTCTCTCTTCCCCTGATGGATAAATATATGACATACTTTTATTTATCAAATTCCTTCCGTAAAGAATCTATTTCAACTATGATATGATGAATTATTATGATAGCAATTTTTATTCCTTGTAAAATTACAATTTTTATGTGTCGTAATTTAATTTAATTTTTTTGATGAAATAATAATGAACATGTCTTGATGGGTATACCGATATAACACCCATATTCAGCTGGTAAATTGTTTTTCTCTATATAATTTATATATTAGTTTAAGGAGTAATCCTAACATTTTATGGGTCTCTATTCCCCAATTGACCTTTCCTTGGAAGTTATTCTTGAATTGTTATCAAAAAATGTTTTGTGTTATTTCCAAATTTCCTATTTTTCCATGATCTTAATATATCACATTATTTATGTTATTCTACCCTATAATTAATCATGATGTTATTTTTAAAATAATGTATATGATACATCATAAGGGTGAAATATAGAACTATTTAGGAAAAGTTTCTGATATGTTTTTCTAGATTTTAAAGGAAACATTATTTCTATAATTTTTTCTTTAATATTTCTTATGAAATATTTGATTAAATGATTTCGGAAGATTATTTGATTTCATGCATAATACAATGTTTATTTTCAGTCCAATGTTTAATTTTGTGACGATAATTGTTTAAGTATTCGTGACCAAACTTGTTTATTTATTTATTTTATAAAATAATTACTGAGGTTTTGTAGTAATTCCATATTTTTAAATGTTTTTTATAGGGTTTTGTGGATGAATTGGGACAATAAATTATTCAAGATAAATATTGGGAAGATATGGCATGAAAATAAAATTTTAAATATCATAATATAATTTTTCTAGAAAATGGGTTCTAAGAAGATATGTCCACATTTTAAGGTAATATTAATTTATTTAAGTTGGATTTCTAAATTCTATGAAAATATAAATAAAAAATATTGTCAAATTTAATAAAATCAATTCCAAAATTAATAAAAAATGCATTGTATCATTTAATGAAGTGTCCTTAAATAGGTGGCACTAGAACCTAAGGATCAGAAAGGGTTTATTTTCTAAATAAATTTTTTCTATTATTTATTACATTATTATATTATTTAATTTATTTAATTTATTATTATTTTTAATGGTTAGTCATTTGACATGTTTTGTGAACATGTTTTGATATAAAATGTTACAAAAATTGTTTGGGGTGGAAAATTGGGAATTATTTTCTCACTCCATGTTCCTACACATTGGTGCCTATGTAGACCATATGTCAAATTTCAGGTTGAGCATATATTTCATGATGGATTGGGAAGAGGACCAATGATCTATGGTTGATTCAGATCTGTCTTTTTGAGTTTTAGGATTGAGAAAGAGTAACCAAATATATTTCATAGAACGGGTTTGAGGTACATCTCAGGAATGGTATTGGAGACTATTGGGTATTTCATTCTTTAATTTATTAATTTCGTACATATGATCAGCTCAGTGGGTTAGAATTTTATGTTTATTAGATTGATCATAAGTCTGTATAATGCTCTAAAATGTATATTATATGTTTTTATTTTTTATTATTCTTACTCAAATGTTTATAGATACTACTGTTTTTTGGTTATTTTCTGCTAATATTTTACTTTGATATGAGGTTATAATCCCCCTATAATATATCTTTAGATGATGGATAATTTTTGGAAGCCATTAGTTTTTATAGAGTCTTTCTTGAGGTATTATTGAAAATAATATCTGGTGATGGGTCAGGTCGACCTAGGTCAGTTCATCGAAATAAGGTATAAGGGCATTATTTAATATCTTTACTATTTATAAAGATGGTAAAAATGACTCAAGGAATGAGGTAGAGCTTGTAATGTTTTTGAATACTATTTTAGTTCCAATATATCTGATAAATTTTATAATTTTATGATCATAATCACGTATAATATTTTATTAATGATTTAATATATCTATGTTCAATAGATATTAACATCCATATATCATTTATACTGTAAATTTTTAATTTTTTTAATTTTTATTAAATATTCCTATGTATTGAAAATCATCTTTGTGATGTAATCCATTACATAGATAAATAAACATATCAATAAACCATCTATATAAATTATATCTGTCAAGGAAATTTATTTTTTAATCTTCTTCATCATGAAATTGGTTATGTTGAGGTGTCCCACATCTATGAGATTCTTACATCGGTGAATTGACTATGTGAGATATAATATACATAAATTGGATATATATAATAATTAGGAACATGAATAGGATACATGTTAGTATCGACTACATGGTTCAATATAGCTACATGATTTATTCATCTAAATAAAATTCTTCTATGTAACTATGAAGGGTACATGAATAATTCACCTACATGAAAAATGAAAATATTATTTGTCTATATAAAGAAAAAAGACAATGTGAAAAATGTTTTCATAGAAATGTTATTTTATATGATTTAAAAAATGTAAAATGTAGCTATCTAGACTTGTCTATGTGGTTCTACAACTAGAATATTTATTACAATTTGCATACACTAAGTCGAATTTATAAATTCCAATCAATCAAATAAACTATGGATGTTTTTGGAAAAATAAATTATAAAAAGTTTAAAATTACTAATATATAAAATATTTCAAAAATAATTAAATTATTACTCCTGCTAACAATGAATTTTAATGAAAATAATATTTGGAGTTTGTATTCAAAGACCTGATTTTACAGGTTATGTCACAATGAGATATTAAGAGAGGTTTCATGTAATAGTATTCAAAGAGATTTTAATAAGTATGGACATAAAGAATATATACGTGAAACAAATATGTGATAAGAAGATAATAAAAATATAATGAAATATCTCTGTCCCTCTCCCAAATAATTTGTGATATAACTCTAGTCCATGATAAAGAAAAAGATATAAGTTTTATATATCATTGATTTCAAACATTATCATTTATTTGTCTATAGAAGACTCAACTTGTGTTGTCATTTAATCAAATAATTCCCCTAGATAAATATTTTCTTCAACTAGTGGAATCATAAAAAAATGAGAATATTTTGAAATATTTAATTATTATTTTCATTTATCCAAAGTGTTAGATTATTTTGATATGTTGAGATGGTTATCAAAAAAATAACATTGAAGGATGTTGTTTTGTAAATCTTTATAGTAGCCTGAAAAAATATTCGGACATTGTATTCAGTGTCAACTCCTTGTAATAATTCATTTGGTCCCTCATAAATGGACATAAATTCCATTATAAAAGGATAGGTATAGGTGAAAATCTCCATGACATAGGAGTTGAGTGTTTGAAGAGTGGACTAAAAGAGTTATATTCACTGAAAAACTATAAATCTATATTTTCAATCATTTTATGATTTAATTTCAACTATATTATTGTGTTATAAAATTATTAGGTCTTTTAAAACCATGTAGGTTATCCTTTATAAACAATAATATTTCAATAACATAATTCACCCCTTCATGTGTCTTAGTGTAACTTGTCTCCCAGTAATATTTTGTAATAGAGGTATGGAATTTTGAGTTCCTAAATTTAAACGAATTTTGTCTGAATATTTTATTTTAAATGGATGATGCGGTAAAAATACGAGAAGGAGTGTCTATAGTAGGATATCCCTATGTAAATAGTGATTATTATTTCTGATGGGATGTACATATGATAATATATTTGAATAAAATTGGTATAAAGGACTATGTAAATGATGCAAAGCCCAAAACTATTAGCAAAGGAGATCTAGGGTAGTGGGATGATACCTCTGAAGGGGGAGATTACATGAAGTCAATATCTATGAATTCTATAATATGTGTAATAGTTCATAATGAGTTCAATCATTTTTCACAATGTGAGGCAACCTATAGGGTATGGACTATAAGGTCAGTTGTTTATGATGGAATGGAAAACCTGAGATCACTTTGATACAATACATACAAGATTTTGTTTGATACATTTTGGATGATATTTTAAGAGAGGGTCACATAGTTAAATATCAGACATACAATGGTTGTAAATAATGATTCTACTTTAGGCACACACAATCCTGATCCTAAGAAATTCATAATAATACATTGAATTATATCAAAAAAATAGAGTATAATTTAATATTTCATTATTCAATCTATAAATATAAAATATTTCAAAATAAAATATCACTGTGGAAATCATATTTTGTAAGAAAGTAAAATTAAATATCGGACAATTGAAAATTTAATTATTAAAAAATAAAAAAATTTCATGTTTTTTTCTACCTATGAATATGACATGATGAACAACTGTATAAAAATTCCAAAAAAATAATGAGAAGAAGATACCAAAAGAAATTTATGATCAAATGAATATCTTTCCCATTTTATAGAATGTTTTAAATGTTTAATAAAAGAATAGGTTTCAGAAAAACATTCAATAAGTATAAAAACCATAAGGGAAACCCTAAAGCTGTTAAATATTATGATTTCATTAAACATATGAACATCAAGAATAAATAACATCAATTGGATGATAATAAGAAGTATAATAATGGGAATTTGAATAATCTCAGATATAATAAAGAAGAACAAAAATTAGGAAAACCACATGGAGTACGTTTAAAGACTCCATATATGATTTATATTTAGTATAAGAAGCTGAAATATCAAATGAAAATGAAAATATGTTCATTATGACACACTCTGATGAGGTAGAAACATTTTATTCTTTAGATAGTAATATTGATGTAGAAAAAAATATTATATTTTTATAAAATGATTTTATAATATAATATTCTAATTAATTATTATTTAAAAATAATAATAAATCCCTCATAAATTATTAAAATATTGTTTCAATAGGAAAAAAGGATTTAAAACGAAAATTCTAGATATGAAATTCCAATTGGAAAATAATCCTATGTAATCTATTGAACATGGTAATAAAACATAGATTCTATAGAAATATGTTCATGATCCTAAATATGTGGCAATTTTTTTTGATAAAATTTTAAATTTACCAAAACAAAATTATTGGAAATAATGATGTTATGAAAATTTAATTTTTTATATGATGCGATGTTAAACGAACAAAGGATTATAAAAATTATATTGTTCGTACTTCATGAGAATAATATTTTTAATAATGATATTTTATTTTCATTTTTTATTAATATTAAACTATTTTTATAGTTATAGTCTTTTAAATTCACAATTTTGTGAGGTTAACCATTCTTTTATTGCATTTTTTTTACAATTTATTGCTAGAATTTTTAGGTAACACAAATTTTTTATGTTCCCAAATATTTGGTTTCTAACATTAATTGACATAAGATAATATGGGTAACAAATTAATTTCTTGCTTGATTGTATTTACATGGGAAATTTACAACTTCATCATTGATAACTAATATATAAAAAGTTCATTCTCAAGGAATATAATTAGGGATTTATCAAATTTCTAGTTCTTATATAAACTTTATAGAGGCTATGACACGTTTGGTGATAATTATAATGGATATATTATGGTAGTTGGATCAGTATTAAATCTAGGATAAATCCATATAAACAAAGTTCTTTAAATGGAAGGATAGATGGAGAATATGATAATCATTTCATAAAATTGTGATAAAGTTTATTTAATTAATTTTCTAAATAATTCTTGTTCTATTTTTAATGATAAAATTGTTAATTTTAAGAAACATATGATAGTGAATGTATATACTCTTCTTCATAATTCATTGATTTGAAAAACCCAATCTATTTAAATTTTAAAAAAACTAATCTTAGATTTGGCATAGAGGACTTTTATTTTCCATTTTTTATTCTCTGTGAATTTTTTTGGGAGATTTAGTTTCATATTTTCCTCAACATAAATGGAAAAATTAGAAGTTATTTGATTCATTTCAAATGGGAAAGCATTAAAATTGATATTTTATATTAATTATAGATGTTCTTAAATCTATAAATCCTAAACTAATTTATATGTATTTTGTTTGGATATTTAGAAAAAAATATTATGTGTAAAATGTTTTGTTTATGTGATTGTTAAATATTTTTATTAATTTACATGGGATTTTATATTTAAGTGTTAAGAGTCAATATTTACCTAATTTTATAAATTTTTTTAATTCCATGAAAATAAAAAAGTCAAACAATTATTGATTTAATATGTTAACATGGGGTAGATTTAGAAAACCATGAGTTCAATTATTATTGTTTAAAAATTTGAATCAAATATAATTTTTCTTCCCTTATACTCCTAAATATAATTGTATTGTTGAAATACAGAACATGACTATGTAAGAAATTTAGAGGACAATGTCTTGTGAATATGACCTGCCTATTTTTTAGGTAGAAGATGTAAATAAAAAATGTTATATCATATAATGAATTTGAATTATTATAATTGTGAAGAAAACACACTATTTGATATTTAATAATAGAAGTCAAACATATGGATAATTAAAAGGATTTAGATGAAAAGATTACACTATGAACACTAGAGATTATTATGGAAAATTTTATCTGATCATTAAAAATGAATGTTTCTGGATAATCTACTACATTCAAATACAATAGAGTATTCAACAAAAGTTATGATTTTTGATGAATAAATTCATGTGAATTTTGATGATAGTGATTCATTTGATCATAAAATGACTCATGTTGATGAGCTGAGATATTCTTTTGGAAACATGCCAATCAAACCATTTTTTAAAAAGAAAAAGGATTATGATTTAGAACATAAATTTGGTGATCCAAATACTTAATGGGTGGATATTAGTGAAAATAAATGTTTTCTTATTAGATAAACATGAAACCAAAAATACCATCCCTTAGAAAATATTATAGGAAGCCTAGATGAATGGATACAAAAAAGATATATTGTAAGAAACCATCTATGGTTTTCTAAAATTCTATCTCATATTTGGAATAAAATCATAGAATAAGCCTAATTTTATGAGAGTTAGGATTGAGCTATAAATTAATATTTAAATATGTTTAAAAGGAAAAACATATGAGAATTAGTTAATTATCTATATGAACATTTTGTTATAGGAAGAAAATGGTTTTATAGGAACAAATAGAATGATCATTTTGTGATCACATTGAATAAGGATATAATAGTATCAAAAGGGTTTAATCAAGGGGGAGGGATGACATATAAAGAGACATTTACACCCACCACTACATTAGAATACTATACAATTCTCTTATTTTGTATATCACACTTGAATTTTACATTATACTCAATGCATGTGAAATATTATTTTTAATCTATTTTATTACGGAATAATTTTATGTCGAATAACCTATTAGTTTTGAATGCCCAAATTTTTCAAATTCAGTTTCTAAACATACCCTAGCTTCTTATGGAATTAAACAAGAACTAAGATCATTATGTGTATGGTGGAGTTCATTTATTCTAACAAATGAATTTTTAGTAACAGTAAAATATCATAAAATTTTCAATATGACATTATCTTCATATATATATTTTAGTTTGTATATATTTTGGTAACATGATTTTTGGTTTAATATATAAAAAGATGTGTGATGTTTTTTCAAAACTCATGAAAGAATATTTTGAAATGAAGATGATGGGCGAGTTAAATTTTATTATAGGTTTTAAAAATTATCAAAATGACTCAACTATTGTAATTAATCACTTTAAAATCACACCTAACTTACATAAATGTCATGGACTTGAAAATAGTAAAGTAGATGAAACTAATACGTGTTCTAATGAAATGTTTCATTTAGATGAAGGTGAGAAAAAATTGAAATAAATATATGGAAGAATAATTGATAGTATAATATATTGGAATTCAAGAGGACCAAAAATTATGTAAGTGGAATTCCTATGAGACAAATTCTAAGATAATCACATAGAAAATCATTTGAATGTTTCCATATAAATTATGGTTTATTTTAATGGAAAAAATTCCATTTCTCTACATTTCCCTAAAACATAATAGTTTAATTTTCCTTTTTTTATAATGATGAATTTTGTGGTTATTGATTAGATTGAAATATTACATCATGAACCTGAAACCTTAAATGGAAGTATACATAATCATAGTCTAGTAAGAAAAAACACTTATTTTCATTTTTTACTATTGAAGGAAAATATATTGATGCAAATAGTTGTTATAAAAAGGTATTGTTGATGAAAAATACCTTAAAGTATTAGGATTAAATTATAATAATGTTTCAATTAAATTTGATTATTATAGTGTTATAAAAATTTAAATAATCAAATAAACCATTCGTGAATAAATATTATATGTCTAAGGCATCATTTCAAAAGATACTATTATCTAAAAGGTGATATTACTCTATAATTTAAAGCTACTGAGTGTCATGTAGTAGATATTTTTACTAAACCCCATTATTGTGAACATTTCAATTTTATTAGGTTGGATGTAATGTTATTTAAATTTCAATTATCAAAATTTATTTTTTTCATGTTATATTTATTAGGTTTTAATTTCATCATTAATTATAATTTTCCTTATATATTGTTATATTATATAAATTAAGTGATTTTATAATAAATTTATAATTTTTATTATTGTTTAAATTTTTAGAAAATTAATTGAATTGAATGTATTTTCATTTATTTATTTATTTTTATGTCATAACAACCCCTAAACCTATTTGGGAATGTATCTATTTTTTAAATTAGGTATGTGACCTAAAATCTTATTCATGCCTCTCCACCTTGCCTTTCGCAAACATACTTTCACATCCTAAAGTCGATCCATCACCCTGAGTCTCTCCAACTCTAATAAAATTTCTTGTATGGGTAAATAAATGTGATTATATGGCAATGGTTCCATTTCTTTTATGAGTGAAAATTATAGTATGGAACCACATCATATTCTGGTGGGAAAACCCATGGATATGAATTTGGTAAATATTACATAAAATATGTTAAATAATTTTTTTTAATTAAAACTAATATAATTCCATTTTTATATCAATAAATTAGGTTAGCTTATCTTAGATGAGGTAAACTAATTCAGGAAAAAAATTTAGTTTTCATTTGGCAAAATAAGGGATGTCTTCTCACCCATTATAAATGGAAATTTTGTGCAACCCTTATTTGTGAAAATGTAAGAAATTATAATGTTTAGGTGGGTGAGTTCAACATTAGTCAGAATTTTTTTGGTACAAGTTCTATAGTTCCAAATAATATTTTCATGTAATTTGAAAGATCTTATTTTGAGAAAAATGTTATAATTGATTTTAAACATTAATAGAAAATGTTACATACTTATTTTCAGACTTGTATCATAAAAATAGGTGGAGAAATAGAGAAAGTGTAGTTTAAAGATAGGTTTCTATTATATGTCTTGATCGATAATATAATAATGAAAACATCTTATACATGATGTGTTTAATACACCACAAATACCATAAAAAATTTCAGTTGAACTAAGGCACTTATAGAATGTTGATCTCGGTAATTATGAAGTAGAAAGAGGCAGAGTTGAATGAAAGAGAAGTTATTAAATTGGATATGAGTAATGAACTTGCATATGTTCTCTGGAAGATATTTGGTTATTACACGGATACTATCAAAAACTCTATGAAGCTTTCTTGATCAGAAATTATTGGTCAAGTGGTTATACCGCCTATATTATCAGATTAAGTGGAGCCATCCACTACCTCAACTCTAAGGGTGAAAAAAATATTTCGAGGGTTCATTATAGTTATTTTTAGGTTTATATCGTTTATGGAACAAAAACTATTGTTTCATAAGTAATACAAGTGAAAAAAGATGATTAGAGATAAGAATTAGTAGTAGTCAGTGCTGGAAAATCAGTTTAGCCATTTGTGCCTACCGTTGAGTCTACATATCATGTTTGAAGTATAATTGAGTCTATGAAATTTTATCCTACTACTCAGATTAAAGATGGACCTAAGGTTGAGCACATTAAGTTTGTTATAATCATTATATCAACATCCCATGATAGAGATGGATCTGAAGACGTTGTTTTGGAAGAGGCTGGTTCTCATTCTCATACTCTATAGTATACTCCATCACCACCACATGTTAAAGAGGTTGAAATATTAGTAATCAATAGTTATGAATGTTATGATGAAAAAATTAATATATTAACCTTTTCCTACATATCTATGATAGATTTTGATAATCATAAAGTATAATATGCTTAGTTAGAAATAGATTGTGTTTTCTAACGATGAGATCAAAAATATCTAGGAAAATTTATATTTTAATTCTGATATTTATAATCTTATTAGGTGTTGTCTTCCTAATAAAAATTTATCAACATCCTACATCCCATATAATCCATTGAATCTGGTGAAAGTGTAGTGTAAATTGAGAATATGCAAAATCAAGTGACTATGATTAGGGTTTTTTATGCTACTATGTTTTAGATAAATGAACTTGAAGTGATTATATAATATTAACGGGTTATGTTTTTGAACATTCAAATAGTTTATTTATGTATTTTTTTATATTATCTTGATGATATTTATAGCTTCCAGAATGAGATAAATATTGCTTTCACACTATAAAGAATGTATCTACGAGTTAGCTTGAGTTTCTTAAGGCTTTTCAACCACCATCTTCATCTATTTATAAACCTTCAATTATTCTAGATCTCAAGGATCAATTTTATTATATGTTTTTAGATATAAATTTAGTTTCCTATTAAATAAAATCATTATATTTTGACATTTTCCCCATTTTTTTCATGGATGAATTAAAAATTGTTATGTTATTTGAGTTATTAGAGAAATGAAATCTACCAGAAAAATTGATCATTTGGACTGATTTTTCATTGAATATAATGGTTAGACATCTTCAACAATTTCTTAGAGATAAATCATAATAGAATGTTGGAGTGACTAACAAATTCATTGATATAGTTTCATGTTTAATGTTTCCAATCAATAAAATCCATCAGATGCTTTTATCAATGATGGAAAAGATTTAAAAATATGTTGAAGATCTATTTGAATACTCTCTAGAATATGACACTAGTTCCTCAGTGTCAATGGACATTCCTTCCATTATTACTACTCTATAAGATTATAGAATATAGGTTATAGGTAGTTTATTCAAGTTGATTCAATGTAAGATAGTAATTTATTTTTATTACTAGATGGTACTCTTATTTTTTAAATTCCTCAAGAACCATCCAGTTCTATGAATGAGTATAGGAAGATCTGAATAGAGTAGTTAGTGAATATATATCCAAAGTTTGTTTATTTTGAAATTAGGTTGATTGGTTTTTATTTAATTTATGATATATTTTAGAAATGTTGTATTCATAGCCTCAAGCCACTCTATAATTTTGTCAACCTACTTTCATTAGCAGTTATTCTCATAGTTTCTCTACAAGAAAGATTAAATATTTTAAAGTGAAGATAAATAATAGTCTATAAATAGCATTCTAGATGAAGAGAAAATACTTCATTACTATTATTTATTTCTATAAATCAGATATCGTAAAAAGAATTGGTATGTGGGATGTTTCATTATTTTTTCTTGTGGAATGAAGATCACTTAGACCAAAACCGCCATATACCTTTCAATGTAACAGTTTGAGAGAGGATTCTATTTTTAACCAAGATATTGTTTATTAGAAAAAACATTCCAAGTATTTGTCTATATTTTTGCCTATGTATATTGATAAGAAAAAAAATAATCATATCGTGTCAAGAAGATACCTGTTAGAAGTGTTAGATCTTATGATTGTATAATTGATTTTGGAAAATTTGAGAAGATATAATGTAAACCTAGATAAATACCAAGGGATTAATTTTTTTGGGATAGAATCTAGTTCCACTATAGATACTGGGTGATTATTTCTATCTCTAGTGGTTGATCATCCAACTAGCTGTTAATCCTCTGTAACCTTCTGGAATCCTTTACCCAAACATGATTTTGAGCCAATCCAAAAACGCATATCATCTGACTGATGTATTTTTGTTTTGTTTTTTTGTGATATAGTTGATGGTTAAGGTAATGAATTTTTATTTTTTTTATTAGTGGATTTTTTGTTGAATTATGATTTAATTCATTAATATTTTATCATTGGGATTATTTCCCTTTGTATATATTCTATAATTTAGTCCATATATGATTAAAATTCATTATCAGTACTATACTTATATAATTTACCAAACTATATAATATATTTAAACTAATCTTCCTCTTCTTAGTCTATCATTTTTAATAACAAAAAATGGGGATACGTAACCTTGTGGGGAGAAGTCTAATAAAGGGGTAGAAGAAAGGGAAATGTAACATTTCCAATGAAAAAAATATAACCAATATTATTAGTAAAAAATATATTAAAAAGTCATGTTTATTTTTTAATGGTTTGTTTGATCTTAAAAAATGGTTTGATTTTTGAATGATCAATGTTGTTCCAACATATCCCATGTACATTAGGTTTTGATGTTCTCAAATAGTCCCATATGTTACTAATGATATTTTTTATAAATATGTTCAACATATTATATCTATATTTAATCATTTTATATTTAAGTATAAAATTTTAGATGTTTTTCATAAATATTCTTACATTTGGAAAATTGACTGTTTTTTCCAATCATCTATGTAAATAAAATTCCATCATAATAAATCGTCTATAACAATAAACTATGTGAAAGAAACACCTATGTGATATGAATACATCTTATAATCATCTTTTTTTTGGAATTCATCTATTTTTATCAAACACTTACATGGTAAAACGTATTTATAAGACAACTATGTGGAGTAATTGGATAAATCAATTGCATAAATGGTAAAATAAATTTTTTTGTCCCAAATAACTATTTAAATTATTTGGATAATTAAAATTTGGATATGTGAGCATGAATAATACATTAATAATTCACATACATGAAGAACACCAACATGTTTTGGGCATGTAATGAAATAAAATACATGAAAATAGGTAACATAGATCTTTTCTGAAATGTGAATTCAAATATATGGAATTCAGCTATGCGGTGATCTAGTGTTGGAGACACAGTTTTGTAACATATATGTATATAAATAGATTTATGTCATATTACATTTAGTGGAATTTAATCTTTACAAAAAATTAATTCAATATTTAGTTATTTATTTATGTTAAAATCTATTATAAAAGGCAGAATGTACTTAAAGTAGAAATACTAAAATAATAATTTACTCCATAACCATATTTCTGAGTAATTTTCAACAACAATGATTTATAGAGTATAAATTCATAGAGAGACTCTTCATGACATATTATAGTGTTGTATTAGGAGATGTTTTATGCATGATTATTAAAAGTGGCCTAAAAAATTAAGAATATAGATAATAAAGATATGATACCCATAAGGAAGAATAATTCATGATAAATCACATTCACACACTCTCTCTCTTCAAATGATTTCACAAAAATACTCTATTCGAAGATAAATAAGAAAAATATGCACTTTTCATATAATTTTTCTTTCAAATAACACCATTCTTCTGTTTTTCCAATACTATACGAGAACTTAATTTCATTAGTATCTTATCTCTTGGAGAACTCCTCTATTCCATCATTTTCATCCTATAACTATGAACATCTTCTATAATATTTCATTATTATTTATTTCTATTGGATTTTTCTGGTTCTTTTATTAATCTATAGAGGATACTAGTAAAATAAATTATATGGTTTTGAGGTGTTAAATCGTTTTATAATCAAGGTATAATCACCTTTTGTTGTACCAAGTGTTGATTACTAAATCTTAGTTAGGAATTCTATAGGAATAAGACTGTAAGTCCCTATAAAAAGGGAATACACTATTAAAAATCATCATGCTTTAGGAATTTATCTTTAGAAGAGTGGCATCCAATAATTCTATTCCCTGTCCATTAGAAAACATTTAGTATCAATCTTGTGGATTCATTTTAAATTTTGACTTCGTGCCTGTGACAAGAAAGGATCAGAACTTATACTAACTTTAAGCGGGTGAATTATATTCCAATTAGAATTCAAATACTCTACTCTACTCCTATTAAGTCATAGTGAATCTGGACTCTAACTATCATTAGGAACCTCAATATTGTTCATAATGAACACATTTTTTGATAGGATTTCATATTTACCGATGTTATGGGAATGTTTTTTGGATTTAGATTTTTTTCTGGTATGATTTCATCTCTTGTGATGCACTTGAGGTTCTTTATTTATAATTTATTGGGGGTTTTATCTATTCGACCATTGGAAAGTGGCTTGTGTACAAGCATAACATTTAGAGAATACGATTCGTATGAAATATTCATGTGTGTGATTGTTTTACTGAAGATGGATGTCATGTTGTTTAGAGTTTTAGTAAAAACCTATATGGTTTTGTCCCATATATATTATTGGTGGAATTATACTTAATCGAACTGTGCATTTTTTGTTTGATAGGTCATGTAGGTTATATGATGTAATATAATCTTATGATGGGAATTCATTACCTTAACCAAGAGATGTTTGGATAAAATAGTGGGTTGGTGTGGTCTTTGGGTGCCTAGGTGATGGTTCACTAATGGATTGGAATCTTGAGAGTTGAATAGATTGAGATTGAGCATCCCATTTTTTGGATAGGATTGAGGATTTAATGGATTGATTTTTCTTTTATGGTTTGTTTGAGTAGGTAGGTTTGGTTTTATTCCTAGACCTACTATTTTGGTTATGTTTCTATGGCATGATGAGAAATTGGGTAGAAAATAGTGGTTTGGGACATGACATGCATGAGGAACATAGTCAGTGGTTTAGGATCATTTTTATTAGTTTATTTATATGTTACTCATGTAATCAATTGTCTCGTGATATGACTGGGTTATGTGAGATAATGTGACCATTATGCTTGGTTGATGCTGAGTCAGATAGTAGGTGATAGACTAGAAGAGGTTATTGGGGAATAACACTTCCATGATGAGAAGAGTGGTCCCTACAATGAATTTTTAGGAAAATGTATTAATTGATAATATTATGGGTGCTCTGGGTATATGTGGTGGTAGTTGGTTCATGGATTTGTGGGATGTACCACCTATGAATGTGTTGGGTTTGTTTGGGTCTTGGGGGAAACCAAGAGGCATAGACTTAGTAGGCATATTGAGGTTAGTTCCCAAGGAGTCGTTCAAGAAAATACATATGGTTTGGAGTGAATTAGATTTTATTATAGGATGTGATCCTAATTATATATAGACAATTGACCATGAAGGATAAAATTCCTAGGGATCTGAAAATGTATAACATTTTAAGTATTGTTCTTGTTCTTGGGTGTCAGTGAGTTGATAATGTATAATAACTAGGTTTGGCTGTATACATAGTGTGGGCCATGGAGGTTATAATTTTAGTTGTGTGAAGTTGATACAAATAATCTTATGGTGGGTAGTGTTGTATTGGTTTTTTATGAATAGCCCACATGTTGGAATATTTATTGTAGTAGTGAGACCTCTCAATAGATAGTCTAGGTGGCATCTTCTGTCAGTGTATAGTTATAATATAGATGTTTCTCATTTCAATTAATATACTAGAGATAGGTGTGGAGTTCAAAGGGATGATCTATTCCTTGTTTTAGAAGTTCATTCATGGGGTTGTGTTATATGTCATTGTCCACTAATGCTTCTCAAGTATGTTATTTTTTATGGTGTGTATTTTCTAATGAACAATGTCAGTATAGTTCGAGAAAATCATGAGAAATTCTAATTTTTCTACATTGCAGTTTTTTAAATGGAAATTTTTACATTTAAATCATCTTTGAATGATTTTCTATCCAATATATTGGTCATGATATATGGTTATTACCCTAAGTCTATTTTTTGTGGAATTTTAAAGTAATAATATTTTAACATAATATTAAATATTTAATTAATTAAATATTAATTAATTTCATAGATGAGAATTGTTATGTAACTTGTAATGAGCCTCAAGTTAAAAATTATAATTTTTGGTTGACTTTAGTACATGTATTTATTCTTATGAGTAGTGAAAACCTACATCAGAATTCCATACTCAAATCATTCCTTTTAAAAGGAAGTTTCATAATAATTTGTTTATTTTTTTCATTTTTTATATTTTTCACTTTTTCTTTTTGTCAAATTTTTTATTCTAATTTACTCAATTAGAGAGAGGGGATATCCAATTTATCACATGTTCCTAATAGAGAAGAGGGAGATGTATAAGGGGAATCATCACCAGGGAACTCTTTTATGGCTAGATGGGGATGCAATTACTGTTTAGAATTAATCCAAGATAAAATATTCAATACTTTTTCCTCAATGCAGGTCATTATTTTTATTCCACTAAACCCATCAATGAGTTTTTTTATCTTACAGGTTTTTAGTAGTTACTAATAAAACCATGGGTTTTATTTTGGTGAGTTTATGGATGAATCAAAATTTTATATTCTTGAAAGGTGTCTTCTATTTAGGAAAACATGATCACTGAAAATTTAGTTCAAGAACCCACAATGTGTTTTATTATTTTTTGGATAATGGTAGGATAAGATGACTACATGATATTTATGTTTAGTACACATCATGTGGGGAGAATCTGGGTGTGGCTGTGGTACTCAGGTGAAAACATAGTATCAGAGAACATTGTCATGTAGGGTACATGACCATATGCCCATGTGTAGTGAAAATCCATAAGTTAGGTTAGGTCTTTTTATAGATCCCTTATGTCTATGAGACCCGTTTTAAGGAATAATCATGTATGGATAGTTCATGTCGTGGAATTAATAAGTACATATGGGGTTGGGTGAGAGTCCACACCAATGGTGGATTTCCAAGGGTACATGCATTGTACTCTTCCAATTGTTCTATTTCACTTTTCTTCTCACCCTAGTGGTAAAATTTACTTTGGGGTAGTTCATTATATATTTTTTCCATGTAACAATTTACTGCGAGTACCTCATGGTGATAATTTTTGGGTATTAAGATATTTTGGGTTTGGATATTTTTGAAGGGAACCTTCCCATGATGTTTTATTTTGATATTTATCTAGATTGTGACATGATATAAGACCCTAGAGAGGCTTGTGAGATTTAAGGATGAATTATCTTAGAGACTCCAATAGATTTAGTTTGTGATTATTTTGACAGTTCTCAAAATATGTGTTCGAGTATTACTTTGGATATGTATATGAGTTTTGTTGGATGTTTGTGTATGATAGATACATTCACTTGTGGTTTATATAGATAGGTTTATCAATAGACTACTTCAGGATTATTTTTGGTAGAGTCATTGGGTAGGGTTGGAACCATGGGGTGTCAGGTATTTATAAGATCCATCATAAAGAGTTTTATATAGGTTTGTGGGAATTTTTAAGATTCCCTTATGAGAATGGTGATGATAGAGGATTCACTTGTGAGTGTGGTTTTGTTCTAGGATGGGCTGTAGGTCATTGATACCAGTTTAGGGTTTTCATATGGTGGTATTTTCATGAGTCCTTTTGGTGACATAGGATCCCCCTAAATATAATCTTGTTTCTGATTTTGTGGTGGGGTCTACTATTGGTTCCTTATATTCCATTTTACTCTCGGAGTGTCAGTGTTTAGGGTTCCATATTAGTTGTTATTGGATTTATTACTAAGACTACCACTTGTATTATAATTTGAGGAATGGATGGTATGTTAGAAGAATGTTTTTTGAGGTATAGAAGGTGGAATGATATATATGGACATCATGTGCTATGTTTTTGGCCCTCTACAATTTCTAGGATGTTCACCATTGTTAGTTGGTTGGTACTAATTTGGCATAAGGAGATAATTGATGATCTAGATGAGTTTACCCTTACCCCAAATTTAGTATTTGACTCTACATAATCATTGGGGCCCATTAGATGCTATTTTCTTGATAAGAATAATATGGACGTGTTCATGTACATGGGTAGATATTGGGACCAATCAATTAGTGAATTCCCATGGGTTAGATTAGAAATACAACCTGGTTTTGTAAGACTACTAACACATGGACAAGATCTCTTGTCTTGAGGTTCTTATTACAAGTATAAATCATAAAATTGAATCCCTATAGGTAGATAGTGGTTCATTTTGTTTTTGAAAACATATAGTTATGGCTTAATGTCAGACATTCATTTATATTTCTATATACAATATATTAGATATTACTTTTGGTTATTTGAATTTTCATGATGTTATGTGGCATGGTAAACCATGCACTCTAGGCCACCATACACTTAATGGTGTGTGTTAAGTCATTCATAGATGGTATTAAAACCCAATCATCAATGGGGATTACATTATTTAATAAATTTTGTTTATTTATTTCTATAGTTTTTTTGATTTAAATTAGTTTTTATTATGTAGTATGTAAAAATCAGTAGTTTTATTGAGTTTTTATGACATAAAATGTTAGGATAATCATTGGAGGTGGTATACTGATAATTATTTTCTAACCCCCATGTGTGTCCACTTTGGTGTAAAAGAATATTTAAAGCTTGATTTTTTGGCTGAGCATGAATTTTGTGGTGGATCAAGTAGAGGGATAGTGTTTCTTGATTAAGAATGGTCACCCGTTTAGAGTGTGAGTATTGAGATTTAATGTCTCTATAGATGTTGGAGACCAATATTGAGGTACAACTTTGTAATGGAAGTGGGGAATTTTGGGTAATTTATTTCTTTTATTTACTATGACTTTATTTGTGATAATATTAGTTGGTGACCAGTTGATGTGTATTATCATGACCATGAGTTCATATACAAAATTTCAGTAATTATAGAATGTTTTGGTTTTAATTATCATGAATAAACTGTTGATTGTCGATGTGTATGTTTTTAGTATGTTACCACATTTATTTCACTATAATATAATGGTATATTCTCTCCACAATATATATTTAAACATGAACAACTAGTTTAATTTTTCTATCATAAATAGAGGAATGATTGAAGTATAATTGCTAGCTATATTAGGTGACGCGTCATGTTGAACTAATCCAGTTCCAGAAAAATTTCCTTCAATACAAATTGGATAAGATTTATTTCATTTAAAACTATATCTATAGAAGTTTAAATATACAATAAATTAATTTATAGTTATCATTAACATAATAAAAAAAACTTTTTTTCTTATGCATAAAAGACCCCAACAACATACTCACATAAAACATTATTATCATCAATCAGTTGTGACATATAAACATAAATATCATTTACTAAATTTATATGTCAATAAATCATCATGCTGAAAATGGAATATTTTTAATTCTAACATTTATATATTTATATTTTGTAAGAATTTTAAATTGGATTAAGCAAGAAGTTGATTTCTGGAAAGAGAATCAACCCGGAGAGAACGTTGTCCTGCCTCTACTTAAACAACCAATTTGAGAGTTTAATTTTTCAGGGAGAGCATTAATAAAACTCCATCTATCCCTATGAGGTCAAGTCTGATGGACAGGGACAGCCCGCATATGACACTGATTTGGGAGAAGTTAGTAAAGGTCTTCACAAACAAATGAGAAAGAAGGGAAATAACGAAAATAGGGACCAGGGGAGCTATATAGTTTCCTTGAAGCTGAATCCTAAGAGTCGTAAGGATTACTCATATCTTCCTAAACTGATGGAGACACGGTCAACCAAAAAAAAGGGTAAACTCATGGGGCATGAGATCTAGTTAGAGGTCGGAGAGGAGGCTTAACAGGTTGACGATGTAGAGCCTCAATTATAGGTGAAAGGAGCCTCAAAGGAAGATGACCAGCCAGTGGAGGCTCATCTGCATTTTGAGGATACGAGGCTGGTAAATGGGGATTCTATTTCCCCTGGACAACAATAAGAGGTAGGTTCTCAAGATGAATTTCAATGCCTAAAGGACAAGGATATGAAAACTCAGATGATACTACTCACACATTATGGATAAGAAATGAAGGTGGATGTCCTGGTGATCAACACAGAGAGGGAAGACATCGACCAAATGATAGAAAGATTGATTAAAGTGGATGTTTCCAGGAAGCAAGTGGAATGGATTAAAAAGAAAGATCTTATATTGATTAGAGGCTTGAATATGGAGAAGGTAACTAGAGCAGAATATATGAAAGCTTGGGAATACCTTGCAAGGCATTATGAAGACAACATAGAGAAAGATCCGGACTGTTAGGTAAGTTCCCTTCCTTGGAAACTATTGAGGGAACGAGATTATAATCACTTTAAGCTTTGGTTTAATAAGTCAATAGTTTTCTTTGTTGTTTGAACTTTTTGAGAGGGTTATCACTATCCCCTTAAAAGTGTTTAAAAAAAAGTTAAATTGGAGGATGTGCACAATTTTCGCTACTAAATATCCAATATGGATTTTTTATTCTGTACTCAACGCAATGCCATGATGTATTGATTCATTTAAAAAATCCGGAATTTAGTGATCAAATATTATCCATTTTGGTGACTTAACTAGGATAGATAGGTTTCCATTAAATATTAACTCATTTTTATACCATATTAGCCTCTGTATATCATTTCAGTCTTTAAATAAATGATGAAAACGAGGAATTTTTTGAAGATAAAAAATTTATTTACTGGTATGTTTTGTGTCTGTCCTTATGAACAAATCACAGTTTAATATCCAATTCATTTCATAGAATGATTTTTCCAATTTAAGATATTCTAATAAATTTATTTATTCCTTCACATACAAAACATATTCATTGGGGTAAGGACTTATTTTTTTATAACCTAGTCTTACTATAAATAATTTTTAGCATCATAATTGGAATCTAGAATCTTGTATCCTTCCAGAAAAAACTATTTTCAGTGTTCAAGAAATTTCATGAATCATTTATCACATCAACCATTTATTTATTTGAATTTCACTAATATTAATACTCTTTTTAACACTGTAATTATAGTATAACCTAATAATTTTTTTCTACATCTTCTAAAATACATCAAAAAATTCTA
This sequence comes from Viscum album, assembly GCA_963277665.1. NCBI lineage: Eukaryota > Viridiplantae > Streptophyta > Magnoliopsida > Santalales > Viscaceae > Viscum > Viscum album. The sequence continues at coordinate 1,289,681,856 of OY728132.1, read as the reverse complement.
ATTTTTAAATGGTTTCAATGCTTACAATTGGAATTAACTCAACTAAAAGATCTTATATCTCTTATAGAACATCTTCATAATTGTCATAAATTTACTTATTTATTACATCACCATTCTAGTTCCAGTGTTTATAAATATGATTAGAACATAGAAAATTAGATGTAAATTAAATTATATGGATCCTATATTATTTCTATTAAAAAACATCTTGCAAAGACATCAAATCATATATTTGTTTACAAGATTTCATTTATATATTTATAAGAAATAATCATCCCCTTTGTTATTTCCATTTGTAGTTATTCTTACATTTAACAATTTATTTAATATTAATTTCCAAAAACCATAATTTAATATAGAAATATAATAAAACATATAAAAATATAGAAAATTATATTTAATATGTATAAATTGTAATCATTTAAATATATAAACATTTAAATTTACCATTATAACACATATAAATAAATAAAATTTAAAATTTTAGAGCTATAAATATTTAAATATAAAAATATAAATTTTAAAAATATAAAAATTAAATATAAATTGAAATAAGTGGAAATCAAATATGAAAATAAATATATAAACATATTAATTTAAAATATGTAGTTTTAAAAAAAATTAATAAGATAAATACAAATGAAATAAATAATAATTTCAAAAATAAAAATTACAAAAAATATAAACAAAAAAATATAAATATATAAAAATATATTCATATTTCAACATTTATATAAATTTAATTTATCTACACTAAATAAAGAATATATAATAATATATGTGATTTATGTATATCATATAGATATATAAACATATAAATATTTACAAATATAATATCACACACAAATTTAAGCATTTCTAAACATATTTAAATATATATACATATAATTATTTACGAATATTTGAATATATTTGAAAGCCTATAATCATAAATATAAGAATTTAATCATGTTTTTATATCTATCAATATTTATACAGAAATCAAATCAATTTAAAAAATTAATAAACCTTATAAATATTGAATATTAATATTTAAAACTCACAAAAATGAAGTCATAGTATATTATGATCTATGATGAAGGTAGATGGCTAATGGTGGTGGACCCTGAAAAATTGATATTGAACGTAGAAGTGAGAAATATAATTCATGAAAGGAAGGGGAATATAGCCTTGGGTTGTAGAACATAATAGAGGGAGGTGGAACACAACTAAATAAATATGAATATGATGACGAAGTAAGAAAAAATAAGAAAAGGGAATTGGCATATGAGTAGTCAAAGATAGGGTTTTAGAAAATCAAAATTCTACAATGTGGTGAGAAAATAAAGAACCATCCATTTTAATTATTTAACAAATATTACATTGATTATCAAAATTAATAATGTTAAAACACCCCATGTCAGGGGGATTTAATATTAGTTATTCTATAATAGATATTGAATACCACTTTAATTGGGTCTTTAACAAGGGTTATTTATATTATAGATGTTAGAAAAATATTTTTACCACTAGTTATAAGAATAACTGATGTTTAAATCCAATAATTATTGGATTATAAAATTTGTTATTATATAAGAAACCTTAAAAATGTTTTTAAAATCGATTATTGTATAACTAACATTTGAACATTGAAACCTTTTTTAGTTGTTATTCTAGTGTTTTTAGGAGGTCCATCCTCTTGATATGTTAATCATGTTTAACTAGGTATTTCATACTAAATAATATTATAATGAAAAGCGTATCCTTTTTAACATGGTTTTTAGAATAAAGTATTTTATCACTTCAATTTATAAATGTGTTTAAATATGTATCTTCAACTCATTTTATCTATAATGTGTGACCACTGTTTAAATATATTGTAAATTTTCTATGGATTATTGTTATATTCATCATATCATTGTGGAAATGATCCAAGGATTCAATTAAAAACTGATTGTTGGGGACATAAATGAAATATTTTAATCTGTGTATCCTGACATGATCCAATCACCTTTATGAATTGTTCAAACATGGAAAAGATTCTATAGGGGGATTCATTGGTGGATAAAATCATTCCAAAAATATTGGGTTCATGGATTAAATGACCCAAACTTAAATTTCAGTAAAAATATTTATTGAAAATATAGTATTGCACATAATAATTTATTTTATACAATGCATGGAATAATGTATTTAAAATGGATTTTTTTCATGTTGATTATTATTATATAAATATAAGTAGATATATATATAAATAAATTCATATTGATAGGGTTATTATTCATGGTAAAAATACATAATATATTTCTCATCTAAAAATGGAATTTCTCTCACTAATGAATATATGATTTATTTTTCTTGACCTATATTAAATCATTTTGTTTGATCTTTTTTTCTATTTTTTCTGTTTTGTATTTACCATAATATAATGTGGTACGTTTTTATAAGAAAATAGTTTATTCCACATATATTTCTGATAAATAAGACAAATTTGTATTTTTTATGTTTTTGATTTAAAATTATATAATGTTAAGATAAAAAATCATTGATGAAATATAAAATTGGGCATATATTAACAAAATATAGTAGTTTAATATATTTTATATATATTGTTGTTATTAATAATAAATATAACACAATTTACTATGTAATGAAATAAATATTTTATTGAATGGAATATTACCAAACCACCTCCTTTTTTTCTACATCCACTACTTGAAAAAACATGTGTTCTCATTTAGTTATATATTTTTATTATGTCCACCACTTTAGGTGAAATCATATAATTTTATTTATTTTAGAATAACGCATGCCATTGGGTTTTAGTAAAATGGTTTAGAGGCTCAAATACATTGGGACTATAGATGAGGTTTTTTGGTTTTTGGTATTTATTGGATTCTTTTGATTGTGTATGAAATAAATTATTATTATAATACATTTGTATGTTTTGGTGTAAGAAATGTACGGTGTGGATTTGTAATAAATTGAAATATATGTCATCCGGTACATTGTGGGGGGGATCTAGTACTTGGTGTAATATATGGTGTTGATGAAATTATTTTAGACACCATAAAGTACCAAGTGGTGGTGTACCATGTAGTTAGTGTCATGACTTTTTGTGGGAAAACCCATAAGAAAGATACCAAGAGAAGTTGTAAAATTCCCTTATTTATAATTTAAAACCCGTAAAGAGGATCCTTGATGTAGTCAGACAATAAAGAACAAAGAAAACCCTCCCTTTCATTCATTCTTCTTTATTATTACCCATTTACTTGTGTCAATATAAAGTTATGTTCATTGTAGTTTAGGTTTGGAACCCTCATCCCACTATTCTTTATTATCCTCTTATAGATTTCCTTGATTTCATACTGTATAATTTAGGGATTTAGATTATAATTGAACTAAATCATTGAGGAATCACAGAAAAATTATGAGTCTTTAATAAAGGTTATATTATGGTAAGGAATGACTATAAAACATTTTATGCTCTTTGTTTTGATGGTTATATCACACATGAAGAGTTATTAGTAGGGTTTTATATAAATTATAAAAAAATTTAAGGTAATAAGAGTTAATCAATTGAGGATATTTCATGTGGTAGTTTCTGATGTATGTTAATAGTGGTGTCCACTAAATTTAAAGAATTTTTATTAAGGAACTGTTGATTGATGATTTATATTTCTATTATGAATATTATATTAATTGTACTTTAAATTTTAAAATCAATTATCAGTTTTTTTAATTGATTGCGTGATGATTTCGATGAGTTCAGATCTTCGTGGATATCTATACTGATTTTGAATGATGTCCGAACATCATGGGAAGGGGGTAACTCCATGTTTGAGGGAGGAAATATCTAATTTTACTACATTATATGTAAAATCATGAATTTTAAAATGTGAAACAAAGGGTAATTGGTACTGATCCACTAGAGTGTTGGATAAAATGGGTATTATGTGGTTATGAGAATTAAGAAAGAACAATTAGATTCATTGTGGAGATCTTTTACATGATCCCCATGAGATTTTATATCTTAGAAACTCTATTTATGTTACAAACAAGGGTAAAATAATGATATATTCCATTGAGTGAATCCATACATAGAATAATACCTGGATAACTAAGTAATTATAGGGTATTATTATAGAATAATCTATAGAGGTTTTAGAGATATATAAGGGCTAAATGGTGAGGTTTACCTTTTATTTTTTCAATTAGGTATGTGTGAAAATATATTGGGGTTGGCTTTAGGTGCAATGTTTCTATGTTTTGAGTGACAAGTTGGATGGTTATGGGATAAAGGGATATACTGAGTGGGTATTTGTGATAATTTTTATAAATCAATTGAGGTTATGGTTATATTACAAGAATGTATTTTGGAAGTGCTGATATTTTTCAAGGGATTACGGATGGGAATGTTACGATACATTATATATGTGTTGTAATTGGTAATAACTAAGGTAAGGATAAGGAAAATGAAACTCTTATTACTGTGATTATGATTTTATTGATATTTTATGTTAGTGTGATGATGAGAGAAAATTAGAGAGAAATGATAATCTCTATCCTTCTATTTAGTCATTAACTGAATAATGGATGTGTGACTGGAACTGATGATGTTGAAGTGGGATATTGGACGTGGTGTATTTATATAATATTTTACTAATTATATAAATCTAAAATCTATGTGTGTTTTTATTCTGTTATAAGAATTGCCATTTTTTAAACCGAGAATGATTCCAACTAGCGGTTGGGAAAAATGTTCCTGGACTCGTTTGATTTCTATTCAATAGAGTTACACATCATCCATGGTCAATTAATGTTATTATGTGTTAGTATTACCTATTCACCTTAGACTAGGAGTTTTTTACCCAATTTTATGACCTGGTTTTAAATTAGTTGGGAGAGATTCAAATATTTTTAAATGATATATTAATGAATTCATTAGGAAAGGTTTCAACCCAACCGACCAATATTTATGAGTAGGTTAGGAATGGTGCCAACCTAGATTTATATAAAATCAACCATGTATGATTATGAATTTTTCTTTACAAACTTACATAGTATTCTATGAGATATGACTAATTGGTTATTATGAAAACAATGAAACTTGAGCTTTCTTTGAGATAATGATTAGATAATAATTCACCCCACAAGTTATATGATGTAAACTAATAATGGATTTTTTTCACTTACTCCAACATGGGTCAAATAAGGTCCAAGTCACCCACTAGGTTCTCTTTTTTACATACCGAACTATATGACTGGTGTATATCAACTGATTATTTACTACATTAATTTTTTATTTGACATCATAAATATATATTATGGTTTATATTAGGGAAACATTATGTGTTTTCCTACTGACTCTTATGCACATTCCCTATATGTCTACCTTAGTGGATTTCAAGACCATATGTTTTACATACTAGTCAAGAAAATGAAAATATCACAATTTAGTGGTCTAGATGAGGTAATCTAGGATGTGGATACTATTTCTAGGTTTTTATAAGGTAGAGTAGAAATTCCCCATTATATTTTTAGTTTTTTTGATTTAATGTTTTATCCCCCCTTGACCAATCCTATTTTTATGTATTAATACTTTATATACATTTGTTTCATTATGTTATACAATTTTATGTTGTTTATATGGTAATACAAAAATTATAAAACCATTATTTCTCTATGATTTTATGTATTTTGATGGATGTATCTATTGATTACAGTAATTTATAACTTTGATACTATGGGTATAGACTCTCTATTTGGTATTATCAGATCATGTTTACTAATTGAAGTATTTTGGGGTATGTGGAGGAATATGTGAGGTCATGTATTGTAAAATATCAAGAATAATAAATTTTTAATGTGTAGGGATGTTACAATGTGATATTATATATATGTTTTATTAGTTTAATAATTTATGACATTGTAGATAGTGATTTTAATTGTCATAACATTAGAATAAAGTCATATTTTTTATTTTTCAACACAAAGATAAACAAAAATCCACATTTCCATGTTCTTTAGATTTTCATTGTTAAAATTAATTATCATAGATATGATTTTTTTTGAAAAATTATGAAATTATTGTTTATTGAATAACAATTTTACACATGGAATTTAGTGGAAATATGTGTGTATACATGAATAAGATATATAAAATAGTATTTCATGAAATTTCCATGCATATGTGTGATTGATAAAATAAATGATTCTAAATATAGAAATTGTTTTCATTTATTTAAAATATCAATAATAACATATTTGGTGTCTTCCAAAATAAAATCATGGTGTCAAATTACCTAATTAATCTGATTCATGATAAATTAGTAGATATAAATTGACCAATAATGATATTTTAAATATCTACATGGATTTTAAAATGATGAGCGATGTCAAGGTAACTCTTATGTGATGTTTTATTTTTACGATTCTAAATATAGTTGATGATTTAAGTAATTATATTAAGTAGGAATTTTATGAAATATACCATTATAAGATTTAATAAGGAAATTGAATGAAATAATAGAGTACAAAGGTTTGGGTATATATTAATTTATTATGAATTTAAAAATTGAGTAAGAAGAATATATATTTTTTGGAAAATTTATTTTATAAATCATTAATGATGTTATCCTATAATTTAATTAATTTTTTTCCATTATCATTGATATTATTATTTCATTTAATTAATTTATTATTGTTTTTGAAATATAAAATCATATGAAAATGGTCATGGCCTCTAAAAATAAAAATGATTAATTTCTAGGCATACACCAGGACAAAAAATCATTGAAACGTACATTGATTATCATCGCAAAGTTAACAAATGGGTCATGGAAAATTTTGAATGAATATATACACTATAAACAATAATAAATTATATTTTGGAATTATATTTTAACACAATACATTTATCATTGGATAATTTTTGTATAGATTTAAATGACATTCCAAAAATTAACTATTTAATAGATCATATATTTGTTGAGTCAATAAAGTTTTCCTTATAAATTTTCCATTCCTTCTTGTTTTGAAAATCACAAAATCCTTATCATTAAGGAAAATCTCTTTTATAAGGAAAATCACTTTTATAAGTAAAATCGCTTTTATAAGGAAAATATCTTTTATAAGGAAAATCGCTTTTATAAGAAAAATTGCCTTTATAAGGAAAGTCACTTTTATAAAGAAGATTTCTTTTATAGGAAAAATTATCCTTATTATATTTTCATCCATATATTTCTTAATTATAATAATCGGATTCATTTCTATATTCTCAGAATCATTTGAATCTTTGATATGAAGCATTCTATTTTAGGCTTAGAATTATGGATAAGAAATGTAATAATGTTTAACTCTGAATTATGGATGAGAAATGTAATGAAGTTTCATTCCGAATTCCCAGATCCAAACTCTGATAATGTTTTACTCCGAATTCTAGATACGAATTCTCATGATGTTCGACATCGAATTCTCATTACGAATTCTGATGATGAATTCTCATTAAGAATTCTGATGACGAATTCTCATTACGAATTCTGATGAGGAATTCTCATTCCAAATTCTCATTCCGAATACATCTATTAAAAAGAATCTGATTATCTTTGTTTTATACACTCATAGTATATTTATACATTGAAAATTATTCTTGGTTAGACTCCAAACATTCATTTTTCTTACACTTTTATAATTTGTCTACTCTTTGAAATTTTTGTTTACACTCTGAACCTTCACTCCAAACATTTTAGTTAGACTTAAAACAATGTCATACATTCTTCTACACTTGTTTTGTTCTAAAACAATGTCGTCTATTCTGTTATATACTAACCGTTGGTTAAGTTACACGGGTACTGGTCCCTCCGATTTTTAAGGAAAATATGACTGTTGGAAAGGAGGCCGACCTTGCCTATAAATAGGATCTCATTTGAAAGATCTTGATACTGAAGAACAACTTCTTTGACATTTTTTTCACACATGCTGTTGAAGTGATTTATAGAGAGAGAGGCTCTTATTACTTCTCAAAGCTTCGTGCGAATCCGAATGTTGGTGATTACATTCAAGGACTTCCAGGGATAGGAAGACAGAGGTGTCGACTACCTTGAAGTTCGAGGGCTTCCTTGCTAGACAGAGGTTACCAACTACCTTGAAGTTGAGGGATTGCGGGGATAACAAGATAGAGATTCCGATATTCGTATCAAGGGCTTACCCTAGTGTGGGTAAGACAGACTTGCTTGAAAGTATAAATCAAAGGACCTTTATCCAAGGTTGTTGGATACCCTTCTCTTTGTGTTAAAAGACTTATATCTTATTACTTGTAGTTTTACTACTTGTTTGTTTCCCCTGCATTTTGTATTATAAGGAAATTATAACTTTCATATACTTCAATACATGTACTCTGTTTCATTTAGATTCTATACGCTTTAAGGTAGAATCTCATATTGTAATCTTTATTTATGTTTCAATTTCTGGAACCATATTTCTGGAATCTACTTTCAGAACCTCTTTCCAGTTTTAAGCAAGTATATAGGACTTGAAGGTTATAACTTCATTCCTTTTTCCAAGTTTTCATTTGGTGTTAGAGGTGTTGTGAATTTTCTTAGTTTAACTTTGTTAAACATAGCCCTTTCCTTTCCTTAAGGAAAACATAGTTATTCGTAACTAACATTAAAGGTTCCAAAGGAATTTTTTAAAGTATAAAATTCACCACCCTCTTCTATATTGAGCATCTACATCATTATATTGATCCAAAAATTGGTATCAGAGGAGGTCTCTGAAATACTTCTACTCACGTATAAGTTTTTCTTGCTCACTTTCTCATTCCAAACATGTCATTCCGAACATTCGCATTCTGAACATTCTTATTCCGAACTTTGTGGTTAAGAACTTTTTCTACTAACAAGTTTGTGTGTCGAAGGTTATTTCTAGTATGGCAGGATTTAATGTTGGTTCCATTGATAATCTAAATCCTACAAGACCACCAATTATTGATGGTAATGACTATGATTACTGGAGAGATCGAATGAAGTATTTTGTTTTCAATAATGGACTGGACAACTTCGTTATGATTACTGGGGATTATAAAATTCTTGATAAGGAAGTTAGAACATTCACTAACCAGGAAAAGAAAGAGTATCAACTCCATTATACGGTACACAATACCTTACTTTCATCAATGAATAGAAATATATATATATCCAAATTTCTTCTTGTGAAGAAGCTAATTGTATCTAGAAGAAGTTAGAGGTTACACACTTTGGAACTTCTAAAGTAATTGAGACAAGGAGAGCTATGCTTACAGCTGAATACCATGGATTCAATTTTCCTTATGGTGAACCAATCTGTAAAGTTCAATAGAGATTTATGACTATCGTCAACAGTTTACGGTCTATGGGAGAAAAAGGATTAGATGATGAAGCACTTGTGGATAAGGTAATTGATAATATGCCCAATGAGTGGGAATCTAAAAGAACTACTATAGATTAGAACCGGAAGGTCACTCAAATTTCTCTTGATGAGTTATTTGGAACTCTTCTTCAACACAAAACCTGAATGAAGAGGGATTCTGGAAACATCAAAAAGAAAAATGGAAATGGTATTGTTGCTTTTACAATAACATCAAATCATATGAAAGCTAAGACTCCTGAGAGAGTAACCAGGTCTAAGTCTAAGAAGATGGTTGTTCAATCAGATTCTAGTGAAAGTGTAGTATCAGAAAATGAGATAGAAAATCTTGCTCGAAGGATGAACAAGATAGCTGGCCAGAAAAATTTCTAATCCAACTATAAGAAAAAGGAAAGGAAAGATAGGAAAGATAGAGAAGTCACATGTTATGAATGCAGGAGCTGTACATATTAGACCAGATTGCCCTTTTCTCAAAAAGAATGAAAGGAAATAAAGGCATTCAGACAAGAACAAAAAGAAGTATTATAAATCCAAAGCTAATAATGTCTGGAAAGAAAATGATACTTGGAGTGCCAGTGGTGGTGACTCTTCAGATGAATCTTCTGATTATTAATCTTCAGGTCAGAAGAATCTTGGTCTTATAGCCAGATTACCAATTGATAATCATTTTTTTATGGATAAGGTACGAAATTCTGAATTATTGACCAATGTTTCTTTAAATTCTAATGATAGTAAGTATTATAATTCCTTAGATGAAGAATCATCTTCTGATGAAGAAAATACTTTACCTACTTATGAATAAGTTTCTAGGTTTGCTGAACTTCTTGAAATTGAGAACTCTAAACTCAATAAGAAAATTAATAAGGAAAAATCTAAGAATTCTATTCTTATGAAAGAGATATCAGATCTTTCTAAAGATCATGATAAGAAAAATGCTGATTTTGAAAGTATTTCAAAAAATCTTGAGGAAGTATGTTTTGAGAAGAACAAACTTTCTAAAAGTTATAAAAATAAAATTTCTAAGAAAAATGTTTTTGAGCCTAGCTCTACTTGTAAACCTAATGATTTTGAGGATAAAAACTTGTTTATAAAACTAGAGTCTGAAATTTTTTCCTTAACGAAGTGTTTATCAAACTTTACCCATGGTATGGAAAATTTTGATAAAATGTATTCCCAAATACAACCTTTAAGAAATAAATCCGGATTTGGTTATACCCATGAAAAACCTATATTCAATAACAATTATATTGTTCCTCAAAGTACCCCATTTTGTACTATGTGTTAATGTGGTGGTCACTGGGCAAAGAATTGTTCCTTAAACAAAACCCAATCTCTAGGATTTCATAAAGCCTATTTTTCTAAGAAGATGTGGGTACCTAAAATTTTGTTATCTGGAAATCACGGATCCAAACATGTTTGGATTCCAAAAGTCTAATTCTTTTCTTAATTTCAGGAAAATAAAGAGAGTACCAGCAGAAACACTTGGTAAATGGATAGTGGATGTTCCTGGCACATGACTGGTAACAAAATCTATTTTGAAAATATTGTTAAAACGAAAGGAGGAAAGGTAACTTTCCGAGATAATGCTAAGGGAGAGATTGTTGGTATTGGTAATATTGTGCTTCTAGGTAAAACTTTGATTTCAAATGTTCTTTTTGTTAAGGGTCTTAAGCACAACCTCATTAGCATAAGTAAGTTATGTGATGAAGGTTACCTTGTGAATTTTAGGAATGATAAGTGCTTAGTTCACAACTCCAAGGAAAAATTTATTCTCTCAGCCAATAGGTAGGAGAATGTTTACACCATAAATTTAGAAGACCTTAGGAGAAGATTTACCGTGCCTAAGTGCAATGGAAGATCATTCATGGTTATGGCATAGAAGTCTAGGTCACTGTAACCTTAGGAACTTATGCAAACTCTCTAAGAAGAAACTAGTTAAGGATATACCAGAGCATAGATTTGATTCTTCTAAAGTTTGTGATCCTTGTCAATATGGAAAAAAACATAAATCTAGTTTTAAATCAATTGATAAAGTCTCAAAAACTGATTCTTTACAGTTAGTGCACATGGATCTTTTTGGTCCAACACAAACTGGACGTATTGGAGGCAAATACTATGTGTTTTTTCTAGTTTATGATTACACTAGATTTACTTGGGTTTATTTTCTAGAAAAGAAGTCTGAAGATTTTTCTTATTTAAAAAGTATTAGAGCTCAAGTTAAAAATGAGAAAAACCTCCCATTGAAAACTATTCATTGTGATCATGGAGGAGAAATTCAAAATTCGGATTTTGAATATTTTTGTAGTAGAAAAGGTATTACAGACAATTTGTCAGAACCTAGAACTCCTCAACAGAATGGTGTAGATTAGAGAAGAAATATAATTATTCAAGAGATAACTAGAACCATGTTGAGTGAATACTCTAAGGCTAGAAATTTCTGGGCTGAAGTTGTAAGTACTGCTTGTTATACTATAAATCGAGTTTTTATTAGACCTTTTCTTAATAAAACACCTTATGAGTTATAGAATGGTAAAAAACCAAGACTATACTACTTCAAGGTTTTTGGTTGAAAAGTATTCATTTCGAATACTAAAGATAACCTACATAAATTCTAAGCAAAATCTGATGAAGGAATTTTCTTAGGTTATTCCACAAATTTTAAGGCTTATAGAGTTTTTAATAAAGATACTTGTACTGTTGAAGAGACAGTGCATGTAAAATTTGATGAGTCTGATCCTTTTGTTTTTAAACCATCCCAGCCTACATCCTCAGATGTGTTTTCAAAAACTGATTATCAACCTTTTATAGAAGATCCTTCTGATAAAGAAAATGTTCAAGAAGATACTTCTAAAACATTTACCCCCGAAGACTTTCTACCATATGTTAATGAACAGGTCTTTCAAAACCCAAATCAGGTGTTTCTTAAGAATCATCCTAGTGATAGTATCATTGGTGACGTAAATCAACCAGTAAAGACTAGATGTTCCTTAAGAAATGAAGTAGCACATCTAGCATTTCTTTCCCAATTAGAACCAAAAAGCACTGATGAAGCTTTAGGTTATGATGATTGGATCAAAGCCATGCAAGATAAACTAAATTAATTTGAAAGTAATAATGTCTGGACATTGGTTGAAAGACCTAAGGAAACTTCTGTTATTGGAGTAAAGTGGGTCTTCAGTAACAAATGTGATGAAAATAGAGTCATAGTAAGAAATAATGCTAGACTCTTTGCTAAAGGAAATATTTAGCAAGAAGGAATAGACAATGAAGAAACCTATTCTCCTGTAGCTAGACTTGAATCTATCTGTATTCTACTTGTCTTTGTAGAATTATTTAATTTTAAACTTTTTCAAATGGATGTGAAATGTGCTTTTCTTAACGGTTATTTTCAAGAGGAAGTTTTTGTTGAACAACCTCCCATCTTTGAAGATACAAAACATCCTGATCATGTTTTTTGACATACCAAAGCTCTGTATGGTCTTAAACAAGCCCCACAAGCATGGTATGATAGACTCACTGGATTTTTTCTTCTAAATAACTATGATAGGGGAAATGCAGATCCTACCCTTTTTATAAATAAATATAAGAAAAATGTTTTCATTGTTAAAATTTATGTTGATGACATTATATTTGGTTCAACTCGGCAATATTTAACCGACTCTTTTGCAAGTCTAATGAAATCTGAGTTTGAAATGAGTATGATGGGTGAGTTAACTTTTTTCCTTGGTTTTCAAATTTCTCAAAAACTAGAAGGAACCTACATATCTCAAAAAAATTATATTAAATATCTTCTAAAAAAGTATGGTTATGACAACACTAAGAGTATAAGTACTCTCATTGGTACCTTAAACTCTTTAGATATTGATGAAGCTGGGAAACCAGTAGATCAAACATCTTTTAGAGGTATGATAGTAAGTTTACTTTACTTAACAGCTAGTCGACCAGACTTAATGTTCTCAAAATTCTTATGTGCAAGATATCAATCCAATCCTACAGAATCTCACTTAAAGGCAGTGAAAATAATTTTTCGCTACCTTAAGGGAAGCATGGATCTCGGATTATTTTATACTTCTAGAAATTATTTTGTTCTAACAATATTTTATGATGCTGACATTAGTGGATGTAGAATAGATAGGAAAGGTACATCCGGAACATGTCATTTCCTAGGAGATTCATTAGTTTCTTGGTTATGCAAGAAGAAAAATTCGGTAGCACTTTCCACTGCTGAAGCCGCATATGTAGCAGGTGGAAATTGTTGTGCTCAAGTATTGTGGATGGAACACAGACTCACAGACTATGGCTTGAGTTTTACTAAAACAAAAATTTTGTGTGACAACACAAGTTCCATTGCCCTATGTAAGAACTATTCACATCACTCTCATTCAAAGCACATAGATATTAGGCATCACTTTCTTAGGGATCACACACTAAAGGGAGATATTATTCATCAGTTTATCGGAACGCAAGATCAACTTGCTGATAATTTCACAAAATCTTTTCCATATGATAGATATGAATACATTAAACAGATGTCGGGAATGATAACAGTAAGGTAATATTTCTTAATTAACTTCTTTTTGGAAAAGTCTCCTTATAGTAATAAACTCCTTTTTATAGGGGGAGTACATTTGATTGTTAGAGTAATTAATTTTTTTATAGTTAGTTTTTCAAACTTTTCAGAACTAAATTTCTGGAATGAGAATTTCTGGTACTGAAATTTTCAAGAATGCATATGTTCGTATAGAAGACTTATGAAATGGAAATTTTTGTATTGAACACCTCCAGAATGGAAAATTTCATACTGGTAGTTCCATAATGAGATTTTCGTACTGAGACTTTCATAATGAGCTTTTCATTTTCAAAATTTTGTAATGAAATTTTCGTGCTGAAGATCTTGTAATGTTTTTTCATTTTCTTTGTTGAGTTTTTCGTAGTGAATTTTGTGAACTATGTCTTTTCGTAGTAATAACTTTTTTTTAAGTTTTCTTTAAAAAGAATATTACCCATTACGAATAATCCTTCTATTCCAATCTAAAAGGTATGATTTCCTTACTCATGTTTTCATAATCATATTTTACTAGCTGGTATTTTCTTATAATTTGTTTTCAGATAATAGTTTTCTTAAATCTTTGTTTTGACAAAAACATCAAAATATCAGATTCATGTTTTCTTGCGGTATTTTTCTCAACCATCAGATCAGATCAATGTTTTTTCAACCGTTAGATGGCTTTTCGAAGACCAACGGTCAAATTCTTTGCCTATATAAAGGGGACCCCAAATGCTCGCCCCACATCGTTTTTTCAAGCTCTAGCATCCCGAAGCTCTACATCTCTGTTTTAAGGCTGTTCCGATCTTTAGCAATCTCTGTTCTGAACTTATCAAAATTCTTCAGATTCGAATGTCTGTGGAAGTATCATCTCAATACATGTCTTCCTCTAAGCCGATTTCCAAGTGGTTAGTATATAGAGAAAGATTGGTTCATCCTGATTTCTTCAAAAAGTATGATTCTTTTATATCCAAGAACATTATTCTTAATGGATAGGAAGATATTTTTGTGTCTAATCCTAGAAATCATGATGATTTATATTAGGAGTTTCATGTAGAGTTCTATGAAACAGTTTCCTTCTTTATGGAAAACGACAGAGAGAAATTGTCGTTTAATTCTTATGGAAAGACTTATATGATTTCTTATGTCAAGGCAGCTATCTTGGTAGTGATGACCTTTGAAGGAGAAGCTGAGATCATCTCTCATGTTTTTTCGGATTCAAAAGGAAGCTTCGACAAGGAAAAAAGCTTTGGAAACTCTCGGAATGTTTGATGACAAGGCTCTGAATATTGCTACTCTGTCTATGAATTTTCGGATTCTAGAATTATGGGTACAAGGCTTTATCGTACCAAGAAAAGGTGAAAAAAATGGTTTGAAGAAAAGAGAGATCTATATTCTAGATTTTCTGATAAATCTGAGGAAATTTAATCTAGTGAAACACATTATTATTACCATTGAGAATGTTAAGAAAGGGAATCTGAGAGCATAGATCATAATGTATCCAGCAATCACCTCGAAGTTATTATTTCAGAGCCTTGAGTCTTTCAAGGAGGCTTGAAAATCTAAGCCAAGAGTTTGAAAAATTATGTTGGTAAGTGATGGTACACTCAAAAGGATGGATGTAGCCTTCGACAAGAAGACTGGTCAGTTCGTTGATTTAACTACTCAAGAAGAAGCAGTTTTGAATGTTGGTGAACTTAAATCCTCTAAACCAGTTATGAGGAGAATGTTGAAAGAAGATGAAGGTGAAGCATAGAATCCCAAATCTAAGGAAGTTCATTCTGCACCTCCAAAACCGATGAAGAAGAAATCTTTCCCAGATGAGGTAGTTGCTAAGTGGAGGGAAATTAAAGAAAAGAGAGTGCAAGGGGATCCTCAGTTTGGCATGGGTCCTGCGGAGGCTAAGGCCTTTAAGGAATGAATAACGGATGAGCAAGAAAAACAAGTGAAAGAAAAGAAGCTCAAGAAGAATATTTCAGAAGCAGAGGTGGTTCAGACTCGATTAAAGTTTACTGAGATGGCCTCCGGAAACATTCCCGTTCCGAGACCTTTTTCTATTGAATCTCTACCTGAGACTCCAGGAAGAAACCTTGTCACTCCGGAAGAGGCAGTTGCTAAGCATGTTGAGGAAGTAGACCAGATTGAGCAAGTGGAAGAAGAAGAATCAATTGTTGAAAGTAGTGGTGTGACCGTAGATGTTTTGAAGAAAGTATATGATTATAAGGGGACACCTTCGGAACATTTGTCACTCTAAACATCAGAAGCTGAATCATTGATGTTAGTCACTCCAGGGAAGGATGAGGAGGAAGGAGAACAAGAAGTAGCCTATCATGTAGAGGAGGAACAACTTCTACATGACGTTCCTCAAATGGAGAGCGTAGAGGATGGCACTCAAAAAGTTACTAATGATGTAGAAAATGTTGTTCATTTTTCTCATAGTGAAAAGAAGACTCCGGAACATAAAACTATTCCGAGAAAGGACAAGGGAAAGAAACTTGTTGTTGATACCCCGAGCTTAGTGGTTGTAAGGATAAGTGAAGTTGGTGATTCTTCTAAGAAGAAGGATGAGATTTGAAGAAGGAAATTATCCAAGCAAAGTCGCGGATTCAGAGTCATCTTCATTGGGGCATGACTTTATTGTTCAGTCATTAAAGAAGTTGGTAGGTACTATTCCGACTTTCTCAAGTGTTGATTCAAGATGCCAGATTCTCCAAGATGTATTGAATCAGAAAACAGACTCTGTATCCATGGTTATGGACAAATGTGTTGAGAATGAGGCTTAGTTCAAAACATTCTTTGTTGGCTATGAAGCCAACAAAAGATCTTGCAAGATGATGACTAGTTGGTCGAGGAAGACTGTAGAAGAGATGAGGCTCTTTGATGAATTCCAAGATAATGATAAGGATGCTTTTGAGATAGAAGACAGGAAGATAAATGAACTTACTTCTTCCTTTGAAGAAAAGTTCAAAGCTGAGATGAATTTCTGGATTCATGAAGTTAGAGATCTAAATGGGAAGCTGAATTCTATTTCTCAAAACTAGAAATATGAAAGGGATCATCGGATTGAGTTTGAGGAGAAGTTGTTAATGCAAGAACAAATCTTAAAGGATCAGGAATAAAATCTTCATTCTCAGGAAGAAAAGCTTCAAGATCAGGAAGAAAAAATTGAAGCTCAAAGTGAAAGAATAGTTGTGTTAGAGAAGAAAGCTGAGGAAGACCATAAAGATTTGATGAAGATAAAGACTATTCTTAAGGGTCTCATGGAAAAGGAAAAAGTTCCAACATAGACAAATCCAATCTTTTGTTGTATCTTAACTTCTTTGTTGTTGAACATTCAAACTTAATGAAAATGTGTGCTTGCTCATCTCTTTTGTTGTTGTTACTAATTTGTCAGGTACTTTGTTATATTTTCCATTTCCTTGAATTCTTTTTGAAAATCACAAAGGGGGAGAAGGAAAATAACCCTAATAAAAGGGGAAAAGGAAAAAAGAGTCTTAACAAAGGGTGAGAAAGAAATATAACTCTAATAGAGTTTATCTAAGGGGGAGTTTTTCATTAAAGAAGACATTATTATTCTTAATGAAATATCATTCCAGAAATCTAGAATACGATCCTTAGAGTTTCAAAGCCTAAGGTGGAGTTAGTAGTATTCATCAAAATCTATAATCAAAGGGAGATAAGCCTTAATGTTTTCTTTCTTCTTAGACTTTCTTTTTCGTAAGGATGTTTGTGCTTTCCAAAAAGGGGGATATTTTTGAGTCAATAAGGTTTTCCTTATGACATTCCCATTCCTTCTTGTTTTGAAAATCACAAACACCTTATCATTAAGGAAAATCGCTTTTATAAGGAAACTCGCTTTTATAAGGATAATAAATTTTATAAGGAAAATCGCTTTTATAAGGAAAATCACTTTTATAAGGAAAATTGATTTTATAAGGAAAGTCGCTTTTATATGGAAGATTGCTTTTGTAAGAAAAATTATCCTTATCATATTTTCATACATACATTGCTTAAGTATAAGAATCAGATTCATTTCTATATTCTCGGAATCGTTTGAAGCTTTCATATGAAGAATTCTGTTTTAGGCTCCGAATTCTGGATAAGAACTATAATAAAGTTTAACTCCGAATTCTAGATGAGAACTGTAATGTTGTTTCATTCGGAATTCTGGATACGAACTCTGATAAAGTTATACTCTGAATTCTGGATACGAATTCTTATGAAGTTTGACATAGAATTATCATTATGAATTCTGATGATGAATTCTCATTACGAATTCTGATGATGAATTCTAATTAAGAATTCTGATGACGAATTCTCATTACGAATTTTGATGACGAATTCTAATTCCGAATTCTCATTCTGAATTCATCTATGAAACAGAATCTGATTATCTATGCTTTATACACTCCGAATTTATTTAGACTCTGAAAATTATTCTTGGTTAGACTCCGAACATTCATTTTGTTTACACTTTTATAATTTTTCTACTCTTTGACATTTTTGTTTACAGTCCAAACCTTCACTCCGAACATTAGAGTTAGACTTAAAACATTGTCATACATTATATTACACTTTTTTTGTTCTAAAATGATGTCATCTATTCTATTATAAACTAACCGTTGGTTAAGTTACACGTGTACAGGTCCCTCCGATTTTTAAGGAAAATATGACCGTTGGAATGGAGGCCGAACTTGCCTATAAATAGGAGCTCAGTTGAAAGAGCTCGATAATGAAGAACAACTTCTTTGACATTTTGTTTACACATGCTGTTGAAGTGATTTATAGAGAGAGAGGCTCTTATTAACTCTCAAAGCTTCATGCGACTCCGAATGTTGGTGATTACATTCGAGGACTTCTGGGGATATGAAGACAAATGTGCCGACTACCTTGAAGTTCGAGGGCTTCCTTGCTGAGGAGGAAAGAGGTTGCCAACTACATTGAAGTTGAGGGCCTGTGGGGATAGCAAGACAAAGATTCTGATCTTCGTATCGAGGGATTACCCTAGTGTGGGTAAGACAGACTTTCTTGAAAGTGTAAATAAAGGGACCTTTATCTACGGTTGTTGGATACCCTTCTCTTTGGGTTAAAAGACTTATATCTTGTTACTTGTAGTTTTACTACTTGTTTGTTTCCGCTGCATTTTATATTATAAGGAAAGTATAACTTTCTTATAGTTCCTTACATGTACTCTGTTTCATTATATTCTATACGCTTTATGGTAGAATCTCATATTTTAATCTTTAGTTAAGATTCAATTTCTGGAACCATATTTCCAGAACCTACATTCAGAATCTCTTTCCAGTTTTAAGAAAGTACATAGGACTTGAAGTTTATAACTTCATTCCTTTTTCCATGTTTTCATTTGGTGTTAGAGGTGATGTGAATTTTCTTAGTTTAACTTTTTTAAACATAGCCCATTCCTTTGCTTAAGGAAAACATAGTTATTCGTAACTAACTTTAATGGTTTCAATGGAATTTTTTAAAGTATACAATTCACCCCCTCTTGTATATTGAGCATCTACATCATTATTTCGATCCTACAATATTATATAAGCGTATAATTTTTATTATTAATCAATTAAAAAACTAAAACATTTTTTAAATTATAATTAATAATAGAATTTCTTTTTTTATTAAAGAAGAATTTTTATTAGTTGTAAATAAGATCACTCACTAAAGAACTACGCTTTCATTGGTGGAGGGTCATCTTAGAAAAGATTTCCAAGATAAAAAATTTGAAAAAGGAAAACCCAAATCAATTTTAGATAATATCTTGTGTCATAAAATTATTTTATGAGACAATTATTTAAATAAAAAAATAGGGAAAATCTAATAGAAAGTGTTAACTTTATTGAAAAATAAAAACCCTTAATAATTGAATGAGAATACCTTAGAATAAATCCTTGCATTGAATCACTAGAATTAATAATGTCTATAATAAATGATGAGTCATATCTTATCCTCTATTGTATGGTTAATAATCATTCAAAAAACACAACTATGCATAGAAAAAAATTAAATATTGGTCAGGAGGATAGTATTGAAAGTGGTTACAAGTGTGTTTGGGGAACACTGAGAAATTATTTTACTCAATCATACATTTCCGGGATAGCCTATTCCCATATGTAAGAACTATTAATATTGAAATATAATGTATGAAACCAACCTTATATAATATATATTCATGTTAATTTAAACATGAATTCAAATTTTTTACATTCTCATAGATATTTTAGGATTAGAGTTTTATTGGTTTATTCCATAACTCTTAAGTAAAAATTCCACAAATTAAAAAGGGGAAACCTCTACACAATATCTATTTTCCCAAAAAATTAGATATTTTAAACAGAAATATATTTTATTTTCTATTAAATATATTAAAAACATTTATCTTGAACTCATAAATGATTCCTTACTAAGTACATTTTAAAACATGATATGGGCACAAAAAGATAAATAATGTACCAAAAAGGTAATCAGAAAATCTTAGTCCATAAATACTTATAAAAAAATTCCATTTTCAAAATATAATTATGTCCCAAAATAAAATGTTCAATACCTAAGAAATAACCCCCCCTCTAAATGTTTTTATTACCCAGATCCCAATAAATATAAAAGGAAAAATTAAACTCTTAAATGTTTATTTGAAATCATAATAAATTATTCAAAAAGATATATCTTCATACCATTTGAAGAATATTATACTTTTATATACCTTGTAAATAATAATATTTCAATAAAAACTTATCAATAATTGATTATTAATGTTTGTAACTTGAGACATCATATTACATACACATGGGATACGAATCATAGTTATACATGGACTATAAATTTTTGTTACACTTCATACGATGAACACTATTATACATATAATAACCATTATAAAATATTCCCATATATTATTAGCAGAAAACTAATTAGTTACCTCATTCTCATATTTAGAATATACATCAAATTATATTCCCATATTTAATTAGGAGAAATAAGACTGGTTACCTTTACTTTTTTACCCAATTCATTAGAGAGCTATAATGGGAAAAAAATATTTAGTTAATAAAAAAACCACATGTCCTCAAAAAAATTCCCATAAAATATAACATAAATGAAGTATATATTGATTTTATTTAATAATAAATAAAAAGATAAATAAAGGGTTGTTGTCTTTTATGAATAGAAATACCACTACATATCATTAATGAATTTTATAGGAAAATTGACTTTCCATTTGTAATCACTTTTTTTAAACAAACATATAGACGTGTAAAATAAAATAAAAAAATTATTTGAGAGGAACCAAGTAAATATTTTAATGAATGGTAAAATAAAATATTATTCATTCTAGTAGGAAATCATATTCATGTCATATATGTTAAAATACATTTCTCTTATATATTTTTTTTATAAAAGTCAAAAATTACCTCATTAAAAAAATGTAAAAAAATTTCCTAAGTAATCAAACATTTGTAAAAATGAATTTATTATATAATTTCTAATTTCTTAGAACCAAATTTAATAAATTTAGAAAATAAATCATTTGGATATAGAATATAAATTGTGTTTTAGGAGAATCTTTAAAAGAGGTTTTATTAAAAGAAAGTACACAACATTGATTCATGTTCAAAATGTACATTCTTTATCATCCTAAATAAAAATATTATGTTGATTTCACATTTACAAAAAAAATTAAAATTTATTATAATTATTAACTTATATTAGATATTTCTATATTTTTATACATAATCCATTAAATTCTTGTAATATTTTTTGATTGTATTTAATTCATTACTTAAAATGCCTTCAGTAATTAAACTACTGTTAAAGTGGACATTAATCCACCATCTCCAAAATAAGAATTATAAAATAATTGTAACATTTATACATAAATTATACTTTTAAATACAACGGTTACATATTTTTATGAAAAATTAGTTACAACACAGTCATGGAGAAGGTAGGTTGTACGTACGTATGAGAAACATTTACATTTTTCAATGATCATTATGGAAAGAAGGTAAGCATTTTAGAATATTTCTAGAATAAGCATTGTATAATAAATATAAAATTACTTCTTTAAATAATCATACAAACACACACACATATATAATAAATGTGACATCGTGATGAAAAATGAATCACATTGATTCGTGGAGGTGGTAGTCCACACATACACAAAAACCACACTATCAATTTTATGTGAATAGAATGATTATAAGTTCAATGACATATTACCCAATAAAAATGATAATTATTTAATTTATAACATATAAGAAATTTTATTACATCACTAAAATCTATTCATGAGAGATGTTGAGGGAAAAATAGTTACATTATTTTGTGAGGCTGTAGTCCAACGTACACGGTAATGAAATTTATGTTTCTATTCAGAGGAAGAAGGTGTAGTTACTATTCATAAAATTAGCATAATAACTTATAGTATATTGGTTATACTTGTGTAATATAATTATCATTTTTAATTAGATATTAAGTACTTGTAATTAAAAATAAAATGAAAACATTTCATATAAAACTACACATATTCATTAAAAACCCTCTTTTCATACCAACTTAATCCCTCTAAGATTAGTATTATTCAAAACCTAGACCAATAGAATGAAGCGATAGAATCTAGTAATGTACTCTGATAGGTAATTGGTTAACCAAATGAGTTTTGTGTTTGTGATGAAATGAGAATAATAAATTTTCTATTATAATAGATGGGAGGGGCACTCTACGAATTTCTAAAAATATGAATTAATATATTTTTTTAATTATAAATTGCACAAATTGATTTTTTCATATATAGAATGATTATGGGTCTAAAAAAATTAGAAGAAAAATAAGGCAGTTTGTAACAATTTTTTATGCTTATCATTTTTACCCCTTGTTAACCCCTTTCACCCATATCATGGCAATAATATTTTTTACACATTGTTGGTCAATATAGTTCTATAAATATAAATGACTATTAATAGAACATGGTTAATTTTATCAACCATATAATAATGACGTGGACTAATCTATGATATTTAAAAATTTATATCATTTAATAAAATATTATTTTTAATAATATATCTTTTATGTAAACTTTTTTGAAAATTAATTTCATTGATTTTAATAATATCCTGAAAATGATTAAAATTTGAAATAAATATATTTGAATACATCCATGAAATATCATTTTCATCTAAAAAATTATCGGATCACCATAATTATATAAAATTATCTTAATATTAATATTTTTAATATAATTTTATTGAGTTTTTAATAGAATAATTACTACGTCACTGTTGTGTAAGCCTTTATTATATTTATTTCATCACAATCTACTATAAATAAATACCAATAATTAATATTAATATTTTTTATTTCAATTTACTATTTATATCTTGAAATTAACACTAGATAATCCTTTAATTAAATTATTATATTAATTAAATAGACTAGTGTATTATTTTTTTCTTTTCATTAAAAAAAATATTATAAAGGTTATAATCACTCCCAAATGGTTGAAAAAATGAATATAATATAATATTTATATGATTATATATGAAATGGACCCATAAAATAATGTTAAGAAATTTCTTAAGGTAATTATATAATCCTTATCATTTTATGTTTAAATATAATTACCTGATGTACCCTTTACTATGATAACAATAATTTATATGATTACTATTCACATTGACCATAAATAAAAGGGGAAAATTTACAAAATCTAAAAACACTGATTCCTAATATGGTATCTAGTTTTATAAATTTAGAATATATAAATTTCAGAATTTAATTTAAAATAACATTGTAAGAACATGATGAAAAAACGTTTTTAGGAAAAATTATAATTTAAAAATTAAGAAGTTTTATACTAAATTCAACTATAAAATCCATTTCAAATCCAATAATTGGAATATTTAAAATGAAAAGGAAATATTTAAATTTTTTAATAAATAAAAACAATAATTTTACTTTTTAAATACATAAAAAATATTTTACAATAAAAAAAGAATTTTCCACTATTCATTGAAATAACATCATTTTCATAAAATCCATAAATATTATTCTGAAGATAAAGTTTACATGATGAATTCAAAATTGAAAAATATTTTGTTAATACACAGTTTCATTAATTTAATCAAATAAAATAAAACATTAACTCTTAAAAATAATAAAAACACATTTCAGAAGAAAACATATTTATGGGGAATAAAATGAAAATACTAACAAACCAGTGAATATTTTGTAAGAATTTATCAATAAATTTATATTTGGTATAGCATTTATATTTATTTTATAAATTAATTATTCATATTAACATATTGTTATATAATGTTTAATTTATAATGGTCACATTTAAATAGTAACATTTCATCATTCGTTCAGCCTCGATGTAGTGTATCGATTACACTATCAAACATAGTCCATACATTTAAAATATCATGATATCAAATTCTCCCAAATTTATTATATTTATTTTAGGAAATTTTAACATTTGTTTGGAATATATTGTATGAATTTTCAAAATACCTTTTTTGAAAATACACAACATAAAATGGGTCAATTGAACATTCTCTTAGGAATAGAGAAAGAATAGTTTGAAGGTCATCTAAAATTACACTTAGTAGGTTTTCAGTGTTGGGTAAAAGAAAGTGGAAAATAAAAACAATGATATGTAATAAAAACAGAACATAGAAGAACTTTTTGGGAGTGATATAGAACCTAGTATTGATAATTTTAACCACCACAAACCCATAAACATGTGATTTGTTAAAAGACCTTAGATTTATCAACAAAAAAGTATAAAAATAATGTTTATGAAATAAAAATAAATTTATTAATGTGGATAAATTATTTTTATTACTAGAATAAGAACATAATTAAATATACATAATTTTCATGAATAATTTCATCACTTAATAAATTTATACGAGAAATTCATATTTTTTCTTCAAAAGATAAGTATTCAAGAAAAATGTCTTTGCCGGTTTTAGTAGATATTAATTCTTATAAATCACATAATCCCATAAAATGAATATAATCTATTTATAATTTATTTAGACATTAAATAATACCATAACTGTTTTCACAAGATAGGATAACTCCCAAAATAAATAGATCTTCATATGAATAAACGCTACTTTAATATAAAAAATTCAATTGTAATAGCTAAAGTTCAAATTAGATAATTTAGTAAATAACAATACATAAATTCAACAAAATAAATAAGAATGCAATGAAAAAAAAAATTGAATGAGTTGATCACATGACCATACATGATTAATTTAACATTTATATCGAAATAACATTAGTTACTCTTAATGTCTCATTCCAAAAAATATATTATATAATCTTGTAATTATCATGATATTTTAAATAGTTCAATAAATAACATGAATCACCATAAATACACATTAAAATAATATATTCTTCTAAAATATAATTCCATCATTATATCTCAATTTGAATCCCATAGTATTTGGTTACCTAAATCCTATAATGCATCCAAAAGTTATAATGTTATTCTTATATAATAACAATAATCACTTAATCAACCAAAAATTATAATCACATGGTTATCTATATGATAAAACATTATTTGATATTATTTCCACAAAATTAGAGGTCACATAATACCTAAAAGATACCTTTAAAAAATGTTTGACCAAAATTAAAGGATTTATTCCTCAAATAATTTTTTACACGATAATCATTACTATTATATATAATTCCAATGACTATAAAAACCTTGTAAAAAAATCTAAAAGTACACCCATAATTAAAATATTAATAATAATTCCATACTAATTATCATCCATACATATGCCATAACATTTTAAGCACTTATAAATAGACACAATAATTATCAATAATATTCAGAACCAATCACCCGCAAATTATCAATATTATTCATTAATAATTTATTCAAATGAATAAAGATTTGAAATATATACTCATTATTTTTTAATATAAACTGAATCATTTTTTATACTTTGAACATAAAAAAGTAATTCATACATTATATTTAGATATCACAATCTTCTTTGATGATATTGATAACCCCTAATCTTCCATTATAAATTCCACATATCTCAAAAAGAAGTAGTCAAGTATTGAATGGAATTTCCCTTGCTGAATCAGATGAATAAATCCATATTTCTAGATCATATAAAGGTGACACCATGTTACAATTAAATTTAAAATAAATTAGACGTTTTTAGACAAATCATATTGTTTTTTAAGATGATTCACATTTCCAAAAACCATTTAAAATCATTAAATTTTTTTCCAATAAATATGATTATTAAGTCAATGAGAAAGGATAATAAGGCTATATGATATCCTATCAATTTCTTCTTGATGATTTATGTTTAATTTATATAAAATAATATCATTAATACTTGAAATTAATGATTTCATGTTAAAATTTAAATGTTTATTGTAATGAAAATTCACTTAATAATTACATAATACTCTAACCTTCAAAATTTTATGACTTAGCCAGTTACCCCTCTTATTCCAATCTCAAAAAACACTATTAATCACCATAAAATCGATTATTTTAATCCAAAAAGAGTATTTTTATGAAAACAACCATATAATGAAATGTAAAATTTGATTCCCTTAATGGTGTCCATAATTCTTATGAATACATCACTCGAAAATATCTAAATGTCGAATGTGGTCTAAACATTGATTTGATACCAACTATAAGGATTTATCCTTAATCATTCCATATTTTTATATACTTAAACTATAAATCAATTATTTTACACACACATGATACTTTTGGTTTATAACATTAGATATTTAAGTCATAATTATTACATAACAATTCAAAATATAACCATGTGGACACTATCACTCAATGTCCATTTTTCGTAACAAATAGATCTTTTAAAAAACATGTTTTCCATTCATGAAATTTCATAAAAAAATTTATCTTAACAATATACTTTTCAATATTAATTATTAAAACCTTTATAAAAACTTTTTAAATCATGGGATGATCACAACTAAACAAATGAGAAACATAAAAGAAATAAAAAAATAGTTACTCAACGAATACTTATAAAAATTACCATTTTCAAAATTAACAATTAGCCTCAAAATAAAAAATTAAATACCCAATAAATCCCCAAATATTCAGAAATATTTTGATAAAACATGTCATAATAAATATTAATGTAAAAATAAACCTCATAATGGTTTCTTCAAAATCATTTAAAAAATCCTGATAACTTCATCACAATGTTATATCTTCCAACATTATGAAGTAGAATATACCTTCATTTATGTTTTGAAATTAGAATATTTCTATATATAAACCTCGAAATAATTGATAAATTAGTTATGTAAAATGAAGCACCGTCTTAATTAAACATGGAATAAACATTAGAATTATACTTCGAATAACCATCATAGTTAGAATTGAAATAACTATCACAATTATTCATCGAATAACTATCATTGTATATTACCATAATATCGTAGGTAAAACCTAATATGTTATATCCGAACAACATTTGGTATAATCATCTTACTAAATTACATTATTCAAAAAGAAAAAACCTAATCGGTTAACTCTGTTCCATTACCAAATGCATTGGAGGGCTAAAACATGATCACATGCCTTTGTTTGATAACAAAACCACATGAACCTATAAGAAATAACCTAGAAAAATATCCTAAAAAAGTACATAAAGATTTTATTTCATCATAAAAAATAATTTAAATAATTTATTGTTGCATTTTTTGAATATAACATTGATAAACAATCATTAAATTTTTTTTGGGGAATATAACCTTTCCATTTAAAATCACTTATTTTGAAAACAATCCCACATATATAGAAAAAAAATATAAAATAAAATAACCATTTAAACATGTAAATGAATATTAAGTTAAAATATTTGAAATTTCAAGAAGAAATTTAGTTCATGATATATAATTAAGAAAATCCTTCCATATTGTTTCAGACAAGTCATAATGTACCACTATTGGAAAACACCAAAATGATTCATTTAAAACCATTTTTAAAAATTTGATACATGTGTTAAAATTAGACAAAAAATAATTAAATAATATATAAAATTTCATTAAAATGAATTTGAGAAGTAAATAATATGTATATAGTTGAAAAATAAAGTTTTAAGGGAAACATGAAAAGATGATTTTTAAAAAGAAAGTCCCCTACCTTTAGACTGAATCATCATCAACATTTTTTATTTTACCGAAAAATAATCATAGGTTATTTTATTATTAAAAAAAAATCATGTATACTTTTCCCTTTTGTTTTATATCTTACATTTTTATATTTATTTACTTAATCAATTAAATCCCTATCGTGCACTTTTTGGATAATCAGTTCATAAGTCCAAAATGATTTTAGTATGTTAACAATCGTCAAAGTGGTGTTTATTCAACCATATATAGAACAATAGTCATTAGATAATTATCAATTTAAGTCATCAGTTATACTTTTAAATAAAACTACTAAAAATCATCATGAAATAGTAACTATATTACCATTATAGAGTAATATGTCATTCAAACGCATGAGTAACATTTCCTTTTTTCAATGATCATTATGGATTAAAAGTAAGTAATGCATTATCTTTACATAATAATAATAATATCATAAATAAAATATTATATATATATATATGTATGTATGTATTATCCATGCGATATGGCAATGAAAAATGAATCACATCGCTTCCTTGATGTGGTTGTCCACACGTATGCTAAAACAACATTATCATTTTTTCGGGAATGGAACTTTATAATGGTAATTGAAAAATTATATTTTAATGATGAAAAATATCTCATTTATATCATATAAAAATTATAATTCCATAATTATAATCCATCCATTATAGATAGTGTTTAAAAAATTAACATTGGTTTATGAGGCAGTAGTCCATATTACACTCAAATGATAGTTTCATTTCCATTTGATGAAATAAGGGAAGGATATATTACACAAAATAATAATAATAACATATAAATATATTTAAGATTTTTTTTATTATTTTATTATTCTTTATGAATATTTTAATGAGTCGCAAGAAGAAATAAAATGAAATTATGCATTCAAAAACAATACCTCTTCTTTACAAAACCTAATTTTCTTAACACATTATAACCTATAAGGGTTCTATTATTAAATAATGACCTAAATATTTTATAGATGAATTATTAGAATATATTTTTTGTATGGTTTAGGAATAAAATCAGTTTTTATGTTTGAAAAAAAGAGAATGAGATATTCCCTTTTAATTAGAGAAGGGAGGGGAACTTTGGAATTCCTCAAACTATTAAACTAATATATTTTTTATTTCAAGTAAAAATGGATGAAAACTGATCTATTTATAATTTAGGATGATTATGTATCCAAATAGCTTCACCTAATAAAAAATATATAAATTTTGACCTCATTCTTAGCCTTATATGTTTAATTTGACCCCTCATTAACCCGATTTAAAATAATCAATTCAATAAAGAACAACACACTTTAAAGGTTTATATAGTTAATATAAATGGATAAAAAGGTCATTCATGTACCATGGATGATATTAAAAACCAGATCCTAATCACGTGGCTGAAAATTATATTTTAAGGATTTTTAAATAATTTAATTAAAATTATTTATTATAATATATCATTAATGTAAAATTTTCGAATGCTTCATTACTATGGTTTTAATAAGATAAAAAGAATTTAAAAATAGAAAATAATATTCTAATACATCCATAATATGACTTGGCAATAAATTAAATTATTGTATCACATTAATTATTTTAAATTATGATACTTGTAATGTTTTTAATATCATTTCTTTTATTTTACTATTAATTGAATAATCAAGGTGTCAACAATGTTTAAGTTATTATGTATTCATTTGTTAATTGAGAATTTAAGAAAAAATCCTTGATGAAGATATATATATCATATTTAAATTAATATTAGAAACTAATATTATCCTCTAGTTAACCCTATTCTAATAATATTATAGTTACTAAAAATTGGATAGATTAATTTTTTACTATTCTTTAAGTAAAATATTATAATGGTTATAATTAATGAAAAATAGGAAAATGGAATTCAAATGAGTCGTTTATGATTATGGACTACATTTTCTCATAAAATAAACTTATGGAATGATTTATTTTCATTTTAAAGTCCATACTATTTTATTTTTATCTGTAATTACCTAATTTACCCTTTACCATGGTAACATAAATTAGTACGATTACTATTCCTATTGAACAAAAATAGAAGGGTTATTTATAAAAAATTTGGATAAATTTATTAAAAATATGAAAAAAAAATTCTTTTATTTAATTACATTAAAATATTGGAATTTAAATGAAATGAAATTGAAGAAATTCTAAGAAGAACAGATTTTTAAAAAACTAACAATTAAATTTTTTTTTGTATACTAAATTCGATGATAAAATCTATTTTAAAACCCATAATGTGATTCTTTAAAATGAAAATGCAGTAATGAAATTTCAAAATAAATCCCAAATTTATTTTTAACTTCTAAAAATAAACAAATATAATATAATATAATTTTCAATAAAAAATTGTATTTTCTCTATTACTTACACAGCAAATCATTTTTTGATTTTCTAAAAGCCGGTTTGAGGGTAGCCAGATCCCTTGTACATCAAATTCAAATTCAAATTTCAATTAACCGCTCCACCGCCATCACACGAGTCCCGACACGCCGCTCACGCACCGGCTTCAAAAACCGAGGACCATCGAATACTGCGTCACCTTCAGACGCTCTTCAGTATTATCCACGTCGCCCTCGAGACACGAGCCCTCGCGAATCCCAACGTCCCCTCCCTCCAGATCGCCGACGAGACACACCGGACCTGCACCATACGGAGCAACGCCGGCGAGATCTCTTCGTCCCCGAACAAAACATAACGCCGACGAAAAATACCAGCAACCATCGTCAAACGCCGGCGAGATCCCATCGTCCCCGAACAAAACATAACGCTGACGAAAAATACCAGCAACCATCGTCTAACGCCGGCGAACCACATCACCGACCTTCATCATCTTCATCGTCATAGGAAACACGACCCAGAACATCACCGCTTCAGACTAAAACCGTAAGCGACGAGGCAGAAACCCTCGACACATCACACAAAAATCAGCAACGCACACACCGCTGCCTGCAACCCCACCGCCCTGAACAAGGGTTTATTTGACAAAGATCCCGATGTCATCCTCGTCTGCACAAAACAAAACAAAAGCAAAAACGATCTCCCAACGCCACCATCCAACCAGATCAGAGATGCAAGTCAGCCTCCAAAACACCCAGATCTAAGGCCAAAGTGGCATCGTAAAAACACCAGACCAGGGGCTCAGGCGCAGAATCAACATCGAGTCGCAAAGACCTCGATGCGCGCAAGACGAGCCAATAAGGGGTCGAGACAGGAATAAGAACACCGCCTCAACCTCCGAACTAGGGAAGAAGGAGAGTAGAAATAAATTTATATTTCATGGAGAAAACATACTTTTCAAGAATATGTTAAATTACATAAAATTGAGTGGAAATATTCAATGAATTTAGAAATAAATTTATATTTCGTGGAAGAGTTATAATTATTTTACAACAATTTATTCTTATTCATAACCTCTAATTTAATGGCTATATTATAATGGTCAAATTTAAATAATAAAAATTATTTATTCATTTTGAGCTCATTGTAGCATATATTGTATGCCATTGATCCTCATATTTGAATTTTATAGCTTTGGATATTATATATTAAATGACTAGTTTTGTATTCCTACAACATATATGATTATTTTATCCAAATATATGCCTCAATAGATAAGTTATAAACAAAAGAGTGTCTATGATGATGAGCCTAGTCTGTATTTGACATGATTCCCCATTTCTTCCATTATAAAATTAGATCCAGAATGTATTATCCCAGTGAAAATTAAAACATTTCATGTGATAAGTAATTTACAAAATTTTTATTTCAAAATATGGTCTATAAAAAAAATATAACACTAGTGTGGTTGAAAATAAAATTTGATAATTTTCATTTGATTTTAAAATAAATATTCAAATATTCAAATTTTAATTAAAATTACATATTTACGTTAATGTGGGGAAACTGTATAATTTAAGATCTATAAAACATATATTTAAAATATTAATTATTAACTCCATTCACTTACCCATTTTCACTCATATGAAAAAGACATATTAGAAACTACACACACTCAGCAATTTGAAACAACATTATTTGGAGTGATTTTTTCCAAAACATCGACCTAAATATATCACCATGATTCTTATATATAACTATATTTTGTAACTTATTTTATATTAAATATAAATTAATTTTAAATTTTTATTTATATCTTGGAACAATTTATAACACGACTTTCTAGAAAATGTGTCAGTCATTTCTTAAGAGAACGTATATGGAATATTTTACCCATTCTTGAGAAAATTAATTATCTCTATATATAATGTTATAAATCTAGATTCTCTACTAAAAGTTAAAATAAAAATATTATACTCATGAGGTATTTAAAAAGGATATTTTTACGTTAGGAGGTTTCTGATAAATGATATGAAAATTTAAATTTTACAATTAGGTAGTTAAACAGTAAATATAATGCATGATTATATCCCAAATTCATAATAGAAAATACCCCACACAAATATATATATAAAGTATATCATCTAAAATATCATTTCTTCTTTTTTTATTTCAATGTGGTTCAGAAGTCAAAAAATGAAACATAATGAATAATTTTACTTTTATTCTACTTTTCATGATTTTTTTTTTCATTTTACTCTTTTCATGTATAAATATTTTGTCATTAATGTTTTTAATTAAATATAATTTTTAATTTTATAATATTGTATTATGAATCTAAAATTCATTTAAAAATAATGACTCATGAACCTAATTATTTTCCAAAAAAATGAGTCCTAAACTAGGATATTTCTATAAAAATTTGAATTACCTGTGAATGAAAACATCAATAAACCTTCTAGGCTATATATATATATTGAATGAAAATCTTGACAACATACCAAGATTCACTTTTGTAGTGAAATTTTTATCATAATATTAATCATATATAAAGTCATTTATGTAATATAAGGGATTCAAATATAGATGAAATGAATGGTTTAACTGAATAAAATTAAAAAGGGACATATAAAAAAATATTCGAAAATCATTTTTACACATTTAATGTACTCAAATTTGTTTTCAAAATTAATTAAATAAATGTACATATTACAAAACACATCTCAAGATTCTCTCAACAAAATCATAATATTGAGAAAAATATTTCAAAATATCTAAAACTACCTTGATGTCTCAAAATGTAATATTGTCTAGTCACTATCATGAATGGATTTTAATAAATTCTTGAAGATGATATATGTGGTTAAAATTAAAATTTAAAAATGAAAAAAATACATCAAATCCTTTTGAAATTTATGTATCAAAAGTATATAATTTATTTTTAATTAATATATGGTGAATAATTATATTGGGAATTTAATTAACATCATATAAAAAATATTAAAAAAATATGATAATAAAAAATAAATAAAACAACAAGAGTAGAATGATAAAAATATTAATTACTACTTAAAAATCATTTTTATCACCACCATACACATTTAAATATGAAAATTTTCTCCAATTTTAACACACTGTATAATAAATGAATAAAAATTTATAAAATTTAAAATATTAGAAATAACATTAAAGCGATAAGGTAATGAAAAACATTGTGTTATAATGTAATAATAGGTTCATGTGTTGTGATGTAATTGATTGAACATGTGAAAAATCCCTCAATGTATTCATTTAATCACTTCCAATATTTTATGATTCTTTTTTATGGCCACTTATGTGATTTTTCAATACACAGTAATGGAAAATGGAATATAACATAAAGTCTTAATCATCTAGAAATAAAAATACATTTCATTAGCTTCCCCATTTAACTATAACGAAGAAAATTATATACAATAAAAAACTCTATATTCTGGATCTTATTTTCCTGGGTTAATTTTTATTGTTCTTTTTAAGTATATGAGTTCCCATATGATGAAAATTTAATATCTTAATGCTCTAAAATTTGTAAATTTTGATGTTGTTCTTATTTTTTCAAATTCATGTTTCATTTTTTGGCCAAATATGTTCTTTTTTCATCAACCACTAAATTATGAAATGAATTTAGAAAAGATAGTAAAATATATGTTGATAAATTTTTGAGTCACATATTTCATCATTTTAGTGAACCAATAAAATAATTCCCAGAGCCGATGCCATTCTACCATTACATTTGAAGAAGATACAAGTAAATCACCTCCCAAAGGATAGAAAAGACAATCAGTCTTGGTAAAATAGATACATACATGAGTCTTTTATTATGATTGAAAACATAAAATTGAAATATTTTTTTATAAAATCCTTGTCAATATATTTAATCCTCGAATATATTTCTTAGTACACTTCTTTGATTCATGGGGAAAAAATGAGGTTAAGCATAAATTCTTAGTATTGGTAAAGTATATTTGAAGCAAGAACGAATCAATAATAATAGTTAATATGGAAAGGTAAATAACATAATACACATTACATGTAATCAATAATCTGAATGTAAAAAAATATGGAAAGATAACATCTAAAACTCATTCCATTAAAATAACTATATACGACAGAATCAATAAGGGATGACATATAACTAATACACATTCCCTTTAATCAATGATCAGAGAATGAAATGAATCCATAGATAATTTCAAACAAAAATAATCATGGATAATAAAAACTAAATCTAATTACATAAAATGATTAATTATTGGACTCTATGTTTTCTATGTACAGATGAAATTTAATGTCATGACCTTTCAGAAGACGATTTAAAACATACTGAGTGAAAAACATTTAGATTGGGCTTTTAAAAAGTTTCTTCCCAAGAGACTACCAATGAATTGAGAGGATACTCATATCCAGGCCCCACCTGTGTTGTTCCAATCCAATTAATTACCCATATATTGAATAGTAAATTTAATTTTTTGAAAATATTACATATCAAATATTAACATTGAGTAAAATATGCATATTTAAAAATATTACATTATTTATTCAAAGAAATATCTAATAATACCAATATTAAAAATTGTTATATATTTTAGGAAATAATAATATACATGATCAATGATATTGATATTAAGGGGAAATTAAATTTTCAATGATTAAAGTAAATATAATTTTCCAAGGGGACTGAAAAGGAATCATGTAAGATAATTCCAATACTATCTTTGGCCAAATAAATCATAAACAGTCCATAATAATAATGAATATGATATCCATACAAGATATTCAATGTGGAGTAAGTATAAAAGATTTTTTTCATTGATGAATATAAATACTAAAAATAGATATTTTCCTAACATTATTCAAGAAAATATCATTTTGACTTGAAAACATTTTTAATTTTATTGGAAAATTAATTTTGAAGATATTTTTCATAAAAACCCACTACTTATGCATGAAAAAAAGGCTTCAAAAAAATAACATGGGGTTAATTCTTATAGGTCATACAAGGTAAAGAGTAAATAATTTTTCTCATAATAAAAACATTAGAAAAGTGACTTGTCTGGAAAGCGATAAGAAGATTCCTTAAAATAAAATTTAAAATAAAAAAGGGTAAAAATTTATTTAATAAATCATTTTTGAGGTAATTTTTTTTAAAAATATTTTTTATAAAATATTGTTTTAAGAGTAATATAGGTTTTCTTATATAGATATAATCAATGTTTGTTTTGATTAAAAAAAATCTAAAACATGCTGAGTAACAATGTGTGAATACTTTTTAACATTATTTGAAAACATTAATGAATAACCATACGACAAGAAAATTAATGGATTTACTAAACAATTATCTTGTAATGTTCCCTATTAGAAAATCAAAAATAAAGAATCCTGAGAAAATAGAGATTATGAAGTAAACCCTTAAAATAACATAATGTTGGCATTAGAATCAATAAAATAATATATTATGTGTTCCAAATTTAAATCCATATAAAATAATTGTAAATAAAAATATATATGGTTAATATTTATTACAAACATAATCATAGAATATTTATGACAAAGAGGATGTAATATAACCAAATTGATGAGAATTTTTTTATAAAATTATTTACAAAATGGAAAAATTTAATTCAAGTCCCCTTGGAAGAAAAAATTCAAATTGAAAATGAATATAAATTGAAGATAAAATAATTATTTATATAATATATCAAAATGGGTAGTTGATACACCCAAAAATGCAAGTGGTGAATATGAAATTAATCTCTGAGATCAATAAAGTGGGATAAAAATCCCTTACTAGGATTTTTTCGTTTCGGGTGAACGTACATTAAATTACATTATAATAGTTTTACACATGTCAATAACTTATTCAATAACCGAAATCATATTTATATTATCATATATTATATTCTAATAATATATTATTATATGTTTGTTAATAATCATCCATTATTTTTACCATTTCAGATGTTCATTGTCTAGTTTTTTAGTGTGTTTTGACTTGTTACATGTTGTTCAAATTAATAAAATATAGATTTTATTATATGTATAATTGAAATAATGATTTAATTATCATATACATTAATAGTATTATTATTCATAAAAATATATAATATTTGGAGATATCGTTCATAAAGATGGTTTGTCTTATGTATGCATGGACACAATTTTCATTTTATTATCATTTTTAAAAGAATAAAAAGTAAATTAAATATATCCATACTATAATTCAGTTATCATATTTATTTTATATATTTCATATATATTTTTTAATATCATATTTTATACATTGCATGTATAGAGTGAATGAATCACATCTCTTTGAGGAGGTGGTAGTCCACTCTTCCACAAATGATGTTATTGTTTTATCACAATATGGAACACATAAATTTATATGTTATGTAAAAATTAATGATTACAAATAAATTATAAATATCATATATATCATATAAAAATAGTGTTTTTATCACAATTACCACCAATATATGGTAAAGGATGAATGCAAATAGTTATTTTGTCAGGCGGCATTCCTCCGTAAACACAAATGGTATGTTCATTACACATTATATAGATGTGGTTTTATGTGTAGGTAAAGAATATAGAAAAAAATTAATTATCTTTAGGATTATAAGGTTATTATATAATCATGGTATAATAATATTTTATGGGTTGGTGGGGTAAATAAAATGAAAGAGGTCATTGAATAAAGTTACCTCGTTTTCTGGTAACTCCTTTTGGTTTATTCAAAAATACGTCCATGGTTGAATTTATTCAAAAATGGATGATTCTAGGATGAGTATAGAGATATTTCAATAATATTTTACCTCATTTTGTAAGATAAAAATACCTATATAAAACTGAATATGTGGGAGGGTTGAGTTTCTTTTTAAAGCAAAGGAGGAGTAACATTCTTATAAAATTTTAGATGGGAATTACACTCCAATTTTTCCAATTTCAAGTGTCACCCATAATTTTAATAATTATATTAAGGTGAGTATAAGGCTGAAATATGAACACAAAATTTATTTTTTACATGTTTCAAGGTCAATTGTTCTCTTATGATTAATACTTAATCATTTCTAAAGGCACTTTTCGTTTTAATCACTGTAATAAATTTTAAATAATTTCACTGATATTCTTATTTAAAAAAAGATGATATTATTATAAATTATTAATTTAAAATGATTTATAATATGGAAACTATTTTTCTAATTCCAATCAAATAAGATGCTATTTTTTTAAATTTAATCCCACATATACGAAGATAAATTGACATTTTAAAGAAAAAATGTTGAAAAGTTTTGGATGTGTTTATATATAGTTTTAATGATAAATTGATTCCAATGAAATATATTAGATTAATTGATATAATTAAACTTTAAAACCAATATATAATATATTTAAACTTGTTAATAAATTAGAAAAAAATCAGTTTTGAATTAAAATTTATAATTTTTCAAAAAAATTCAAAAAATTAAACGTAACTCAAAAATTAAAAAAATTGTAATATAATGTAATATT
This sequence comes from Viscum album, assembly GCA_963277665.1. Taxonomy (NCBI): domain Eukaryota; kingdom Viridiplantae; phylum Streptophyta; class Magnoliopsida; order Santalales; family Viscaceae; genus Viscum; species Viscum album. The sequence goes on along the minus strand of OY728132.1, from coordinate 1,289,643,795 downwards.
GAAGTTTCTATTTCAAAAATAAAGTCATATGAAATTTATAATATATAATAATACCAAAATTTATATTTAATATAGGTACTCCATTAAGAGGAGCAAATATTCCCATTAGAAGAATGTTTCATTTTCTAATTAAAATTTGTTGGTTCGAATATTATGCCTATCATATATATTTTATGAATGTAAAATATTTTTTATTAAATATATTAAAAAATATTTAATTAATATCACTCAGTAATTGTAAATAATTTAATTTATTATGATAATACACCTTTTTTAGCCTAAAAATTTACATTTTATTCAGCTTGTTTTATATTCATTTAAATTCAATTGGTAACCTATAAATTAATTTTATATATTTATTCACAATATATTTTCATTATTTAGTTATAAATATTAATAACCACTAATTTAATGAATTTTTTATATACAATTATACTAAATATTAATATTTTAATAATATATTGTTTCTCCGTAAAATTTAGTATTGAGTGTAACATTAGAAATTGAGGGAAGTATATGTTGCATGTAATGCTAGCCAAATTAGTATTTAGTTAATTGAAAGATATGTTAAATATTGAATTTATTTAAAATAATAATTATATTATAATTCTTGGGATATTGTATTCCTTAACTCATCTGTTGTTGCATGTCATGCACACTGTGGAATATAATGTAATTATTTTAGAATATGGAGAATTATATTCTGCCAACCATAATTAAATTTCATCAACCCAATTTGAACACAACCTAGGTAATAAATTATTTGATATTTACAATTTTGAAATCCCAAATCAAGGGAATTTTTCATAAAAAATCCTATAAAAAATAGATAATGGGTTGTTCTAAGGTCACATGGACTAACATATATATAGGTGTCTAAGTAAGAGAACATTATTTGAATATGGAGATACATACATGGAGGAAATGTGTAAATATTTAGAGGGGTGATTAAGGCCATCCATAAAAATGAAGTGAATGTTCAATGGAATGTTGAGGGCCTCAAAAACATAAATATGTGATGATTTAAATATCCATTGGTTCAAACATATTAATGAATTATGATAACATTATTTGATTATTTTCCTAATGTTGAGTAATTATTTCTTGTCCTGAGAATATAAGGAAATATATTTACATGGAATATTTGAATTTCATAAAAATAATTATAAATTTTGTAAGTGTTTCAATAAAAATTTTACTCACCCCAAACATCATGAAATCGATATCCTAGAATGAACCCTATTTATTGAATCACTAAAGTAATCTTATAATACCCATAAAAAATTCATCATATTTGTCTCTAAATAGTACACAAGAAAAATATGCTTAAGACATTAATATTTATTAATAAAAGTAACACCACTTCTTTATAAATAATATTTATTTTAAAATTTTATTAATTAAAAATTGTTACATATTATCTATAAAATCGCATAGACGAGTGGTTAGAAAAAAATCCTTATTATCATTTGGTAATGAGTTCAAGTCCAATAGCCTTGTGAAAAATCATGGGATGTTACCTAGAATATAGGTTTTCAGAATCTAAAATAATATTAATAATTTCTAAAATAAATGTGATGATTGTCTATGAAATTTTATGATTAAATATCCTTTAATCTATGGTTTTCAATACAAAGCCAGTAAATAAATACATCATCCATTTATTTTTACATAGGTCCTTCCATGGTCATGATTTTATACTTTAAAAGAGAGATTGGTCCAGGGTAATTCTCAAGTTCCCTAATGCTTTTTAAATGAACTATAAAAGGATACTCATGATGATATTTATTTCCCTCCATTATACACATAATTATTCTATATTGTTGTCATTGTTTCATGATTTCTTCACATAAATAATTTCAATTTCATATTGAGACAATTTTTTGGGTATCTCATTCTACATTTATTGTAGAATGGAACTCAAAAATTCTCTCTAATAAAATCTCCCCCACTTGAGAACATAGAAAAACCCATCCTTATCTCCATTGGTGAGTCAAGAAGTATATTGAGGTATATAATTTTAATCATATTTCAAGAAAACTTATTATGCACCAACACAATAACTTACACTTTTATAGAAAACTAATTTGATTTCATATTTTCTCCACTCTATCCTTCATGTTCAATGTCTAAATGAATCCCTCAGTTTACATCCATTTAATAAATCTAGAATGCATAGGGTGGGTAATAACAGTTATACTGATAAAATCTTATCATTTTTGATAGGATATATGAATAACTACTAATTATTTTCTATTTTAAACACCTTAGGTTTAACCTAGGTCATTAATTTTCATTATTTACTAAATCATTCATAATGATTTGTAATTTAAATGTTAATTATACTAAGAGAATCACCCAGGATTGTTAAAACAAGTGCACAGTAAGGTACATTTTTAGGTAACATGTTACACTCGAGTTATGCCTGACACACCTATTTGGAGATGCTACCACTAGGTACATATGTTCCAGAACTGTATCCACTTATAGTATCCAGAAATAGATTTGTTTCTAAGAAACCCACATAATCTCTATCTAACCAAAATATTATTATGGTACTATACACATGTCTTCATATTATATATCATGGATATGATATCCAATCTATGTTTTCCTAAATCTAGTTTTCAAGGTTTTTACTAAACCTACTCTAATAAAAACTACATATAATGACCCCAAAAAGACCAAAGGCAGTGTCATGTTACCTTTACATTAGAATAAGATAAAATTAAAGCATGTCCCAAAGAACCAATGAGATTATAAGTCTTGATAAACTAAATACATACTCGAGTCTTGTATTACGATTGAGTTCACACATTACATCATTTTGTTCCGATAATAAATTTTTTATATATACAGTATCCTTGCATTTCATTATTTGTAAACTTCATAGATTATTAGGGAAAGGAAAATAATATGGGTGGGATTAATTACTCTATAATTTTTATGTATATTACTAGTAATAATGAATCAATGAGAGTAGTCAATATGAAATGGCAAATAACTGATCACACATTCCATGTAATCAATAATCAAAATGGATAAACAATATGGAAAAATAATAACTAAATAAAAATTCTTTTAAAATTACTAAATATGAATAATCAATTTTAATCAGAAAACAAAAAAAATGACACTTAATAAATGAACTAAAAATGAAAAGCATCTACAGATAAGATCAAATTAAAAATCTCATGGACAATAATAACTAAGACTAAAGGAATTAAATGCTTAATTATTGGATTTAAAAATTCATTTGTATATGGTAAAATTATCATTATGACCATTCATGTGATGGTTTATAACATTCTAAGTGAAAACCCATTTGAATAGTGTAATAAACTAATTCATCAAATGAGATTACCAACACATCGAGGGTTATCTATAACAGGGCCCCACCCATGTCATACATGTCCAAATCATTCCTTATATATTAAATAATCAATTTAATTTATGCATAATGTGCCTTATCAAATTTTCATATTGTGTAAAAGATTCATATTTATCATTATTTCACAGTAAACCATATAATTATCTTCTACACACCATATATAAAAAATTGTATACGGTTTAGAATATAATCATATCAAAGTTAAATAATATGCATCTTTTGAGGAGATTCAATGTTAAATGCTCATATGAAATTGAATATTTCAAGGGGACTGACAATGTAATCAAGGATGTTAATTTCTATAATATACATGGCTAAATCAATCATAAAACTTCTTAAGTAATAATAATGATAATATCAATCCAAAATATCTCATTTGGAGTAATGATAAAATGTATTTTTCATGGATGAATAAAAATAAAATAAAAGTATTATTTGAAAACATTCTTGAGTATAATATCATTTTCATTTGATTTTTTTTAAATACTATTATTTTAAAATAACATTAGAGTTTTTTAAATGTATAATTTTAAACATGAAAAATAAGTTTTGAGGAAATGATGATAGTTAAATCCATAAATTATATACAAGGTAACAAGATCATACTATTTTCATGGTATAATGGATATAGAAGTGCATCATTTGGAAAGATATAAGAAGATTCCATTGATATTCTTTAAATGAAAAAGAGAATGAAAATTCATTTAATAATTTATTTGAATGGTTAAAAATATTTTCGAAAAAGTTTCTAGAAAACATGTTTTTTAGAAGAATATAGGTTCTCCAATTAAAGAGTGAAATATTGTTGGGTTTTCATAAAAACATTTTCCGAAAACATTTTGAGTTCCAAAGATGGAAAATGGAAATATAATAAGAAAAAGATTATGAATAACTAGAGAGGAAGAAAATGGAAAGATTGATTAAACAATGATCCAATAGTAACCGTTAATGGAAGTTCAATTGTTAATAATCCCAAACACTACTACTAACTAGACATATACTAGTGTTTGAGAAACCATGGGTATAGGGTAACTATAATAAGAGTTCTTCCAAACCGTTGGTATAAGTATCATTAAATAAACCTATATAAATAGTTTAGAAAAATCATTTGTATGAGTGATGTTGATAACAACGGTTTTTCATACAGCATTGGTATAAATTCTAATTAAAGGACATATAACAATGTTTTTTCAAAAACCTTTGATATAGGTACGCCCCTATACCAATGTTTTTTAAAAATAATATATATAGTACTTTTATGAAAATTCTATACAAATGGTTTTTTTCACCAATGAAGTGTACCTATACCAATGGTTTTAATAATTTTTGATATAGGTACCCAAATTTTTTTGAATTATTTTTTCAAATATCATCAAATAAATAAAAATATAATTTATTTATAAATTATATATATATATATATCCAATTATATTAAAAAATATAATAATATCTCAATGTTTAGGTCTTTAATATATAATCTGGAGGACTTTGGTTCAAATCTCAACTATATCATTTATTTAACATTACATATCCCAGTGGTAAAAAAACCATTTTTATAGGTCTATACTAATTAATAAAATAATTTTTATAGCCCTATACCAATTGTTTCCATATTGTTGGTATAGACCTATACAAATAGTTATCCAAATCATAGGTATATACCCATATCAACAGTTTTTAAATAACTATTGTTATAGGTCTATATCGATGGGAAATTAACCAAAATCCCTTTAAAATTTTTTACATGCTATAAATATAGTTTGATACATATAAAAATGGTTCTAGAACATTAGTATAGGATATATTTTTAATACTGGAACAAAATAATAATATGAAGTAAACCCTTAAAATGACTATAATGTTGATGTGATAATCAACCAATGATTAGATTATGTGTATAAAATGTAAATCCAAAAAAACCTGTGGAAATACAGAAAATAGATTATAAAAATTTATTATACATATAATCATACTATATTATTTTCAATGAGAAAGTAATAAAACCTATTGAAAAGTAATCGAGAGATGATGTTATTTACCACATGGTAACATTTAAAAAAAAATTATTTGATAAAAAATAATTCCAATTGAAACTATGAATATCATGAAGTTAAAATAATTCAGGTTATAATACATATAAATGATTATTATATACACAACACAGAAGTATTATGTGGTGAATATGACATTTTTCTCACAAATGTGAAAAGAAAGATGAAAATACCATACTTTTTTATCACTTTTGGGTGAAAATCTATTAACATAATTTATAAAGGTTGTAAAAATGTCAATAAGTTATAAAATAACCATAATAAAATTTATAATATCGTATAAAATTTTATTATATTATCAAATTTCTGTTTTGGTAATAATCTTTCATTATTTTCATTATTTCAGAGGTTAATTGTCTAGTTTTTCAATTTGGTTTTGACTTGTAACTTGTTGTTCATTTTAATTTGATAAATATTTAATTATATATAGAATTTAAACCATTATTAAATTCTCCATTATATTCATTATATATGTATTTATTATAATTGATAATATTTGGAGATAGAAAATGAAATGCACTGTTAATGGAGACAGCGGCCTTATGTATGCATGAAGTCTACTCTAATTTCATTGTCGTAATTAAAAGATTGAAAAATAAATGAAATATATGTATTTTATAATTGTAGTATAATATTTATGACATATACTTAATATAGTACTTTAACACTATCCTTATACATTCTATGTATATCTTGAATGAATCAAATCACATTGAGTAGGTTGTATTCCTCAATTCGTCAAACGATGTTATCGTATTCCCACAAAATAAAACATGTTGAATTATATGTTATATAATAATTTAGGAAGTATAATGATATTATTATTATCATATATAACATATAAAAATATTCTTTCCATAATAACTCCTATAATGAGAGATTCTAAAGTAATAATGAAAAATCATTGTTTTGAAAGGTTGTAGTCTACCATATACATGAACGGAATCTTCATTACCAATATGATTGAAGTGTGTGTAAGTAAAGGTATAAAACATTGAATAGAACATTATTAGACTATTTATGATACCTATATTGTTATATAATAATGAAATTAGAAGCTTTTATGCTGTACAGAGTGGAATAATATGACAGTTATCCTTGAAGAGTGTTACCTCTTGTTTGGGTAACTAATTTTGGTTTATACCAAAATCCAGCATTGGATGGATTTTCTACTAAATGGATTATTTTTAAGAGATTAGGGATGTTGGTAGATAATTTTATTACCTTTCTCTGGATCCAAATATCTTTATAAGAGTGAATAAGTGGGAGGGGTGATTTACCTTTTATAATGGAAAAGGAGTGGCATTGTTTTAAATGTCTGAAAAGGGAATTCCCACAGCAGTTTCCCAATTAAAGTGGATCCAATAACGATAAAAATTTTATAAAATGAATTATATGGTTGAAATATTAACATAATTTTTTTTTGTATAGTTATCTAGGATAGTTTGTAACTTATGTTTAATGTTTAGTTCCTTGTAAACATAGCTCTCCTCTTAATCGCTCTAATTTTTTTTAGTTACATTCACAAATATTTTTGTCAAATACTCAGTTTCATTAGTTATAAATTTAAGGTAATAATTATTTAAAATATGGAATACATTATTCTAAATTACAATTAGATAATATAAAGAAATTAATTTAAATTTAATCCCACACACGAGATGACAAATCAGGGTTTTAATATAAATGTGTTCAATAATGGTAGATGTGTTTTAATCCAATTTAAATGAGAAATTGATTCTAATAAACACTATAAGATTAATATATAGAAAATTTATACATCAAAGACTTAAATATAATCAACAATATAATCTATACATATAAATAATTTAAATTAGAAATAATTTTTTTTATTATAAATCAGTATTTTTAACTATTCATCAAAAAAATATAACGGAAAAATTAAACAAATTTGACCTAAGATAATTTTAAAATTTATTTTTAAAAAATGAATTTTATTTTTTACATAGAAAATATATAAATTTTACTAAATGAATTTGTAATATATGTCCTCTGTTAAAAATTGTAAAAAAATTTTTAGAAAAATATTGCTTTTATGCCTAAAATTGGGTATGTACTTATTTTATGCCTATAGAATCTATTGTATGATTGTAAAAAATATTTTATTTATGATATAACATATATATTTCATTAATATAATTCACCAATAGTAATTATTTTAATTTATTAAGATAAGACACCTTTATAAGCATAAATTTGTTATTTTATCTTCAATTAGTATTTATATTTTTTATAATTAATTTGTAAACTATGAATTAATTTTATATTTTTTATACCATATATTTCGATAAATTAATTTTTACTATTCGTAACTGGTAATTTAAAGTCTCTATTATATCTTATCATATTAAATATTAATATTTTAATAATATATTATTTCCCATCAAAACTCGGTCGTGTGTGTAACGCAAGCTATAAATGAAATATTAGTATCTTATAATGAAAGTTAATCTAGTATTGTATTAATTTAATGATATATCATAGATTGAATTTATTTAAAATAATAGTGATATTTTAAAGTATCAGGATATTATTTTCCATTTTGCGCTTGGTGTTTTATGTCATACACACTCAAAAATATGACATGATTATTTTATAACTTCAGGGAATAACAATCATATAACCCCTAATTTAATCATTAAGGTGATTTCAAAAATCTTTTATATATGAGAGTATAATATTTTATAAAATTTAATTTAACACTTGATTTAATAATTTTTCCTTATTATATGTTTGATTGTGGAATAATGTTGATGTTTTATGTATCCCTCAACACTTTTGTTAGAGGGGAACTAGATTTTTATTCTAAATGTGCCACCCTTGGTAACTAATTCTCTCCTTAGGCATTCAAATCGTGTTAAACATTCCGGTCCTAAAAAAATAACTACACTATGATAATTTTTAGTCATAGTGGACATAACCTCCTCTGATTTTGTAACATAAATAAAAAACTATATTGTATTAAAAGACAAATTATATAGAAAATATAAATATAAAATTAATTCTCCAAAAAATCATCAGACAAAAAAATTGGTTGTCAATGAATATGTTGTGTCCAAGAAATAGGTACATTATATAGGAAACATAGACAAGATCTAAAGAAATCATGGGAATCATATAATAGACTTGGAAGATATAATCCTAAATATAATACCTTCATAGTTTTCTTCTAAGGTATAAATTTATCACCATAATAATATTTTTGATAGAAATAAATAATATACTAAAACCACTAATTAGGTATATATCACCTATCAACATAATTGATACAGATACACAAATGTTATGTGTCATTCCATGTATAGTACCTATAACAAGTAATTAATGTTTAAACATGGTGTTTTAAAAGATTTTCATGAATCTAATAAGTGAAATGATAGTTAAAAAAATCATTATTCCAATAATTATTACTTAACATCTTAAATAAATAGCATAGGAAAATATATTTTTAAGAGGAACATGCTCCGTGGTTTCAGCATCTATTGTGCCGGGGGGAGTCTAAGAAATATAATCATAAAATGTTATATAAAACATTATAATATCTAATATGAAATTAAAATTATTAAATAAGGATCATCCAATGAATAATACAAAGTAATTCCATCCAAATTCTTCAATTGGTTCCTCAATATTGTATGGAGTGAGAAAAAAACTACATTAAAGACCAATCCACATAGGAATTTATCCAAATAAAATATAATGTAAATAAAATGATTTACCTGATAATATAATTAATTTTGTATTAATAAAATGTATTATATGTATAAAAAATCCAGTGGGGATGTACCTCTTCTTGTTATTATAAGGATTCTCTAATAGTGATGTTTGAAGCAATATAATTTTTTTTAATGGGATCTCCCTTTGTGGAGGAGGTATAATGGGGTGATTAGTGAGGATATTATTTATCCAATAAATGATTAACATTCACCAATAACAAAAATAACAAAAATAATATTGTTTATGTAATTGAAATAAGGATTGTAAAATAATACTAAGGTCTTGCATGATTCATCCTAAAAGATATTTATCGTAATGGAATGATCTAAAATAAAAAACACATGTTGGAAATTATAATTTGAAAAAAAAATCAACATTAGATATATCATCCTCTAAAACATTTTCAAAAATATAATTCCCTTATATAATTCATTTATCTATAATGAAATTATATTTTTAATGTTTATATTTTTTTAAAAATTTCACAAAGAAAAAAATTTCCCTATATAGCGGGACAGAAATAAAATAATGATCCATATAAACAAAATCTATCTATGAAGACCTCCATCCTTGTCCCAATTAAACCATAAAATATACTCACTATAAATATTTGGAAGGTAAATAGGGAATTAAAATTTCTAAATGAAATCATTTTGTGAGTGAATGTACGGAATTGGGATGTGAATGTTATATTCTCAAGATCCTATAGTGAATTAAAACCCTGAAAAAACCATAAATAACCATAAAAATCATAATATAATAAATAATGTGTCTTATATATGAGACTCTCGAAAATATTGTTAATAAAAATAAAGGTAATGGTTTTCATTAGTCTATTGATTCTGTTTCCTATATTCTATGCACACATTCTAATTATTTATTACACTCATCAAAACTAAATGATTTTACTCAGTTATTATAACATTTAAACCAATTATCTAGTGGAAAAAATTGATAGGGATTAACCATTGAGAGTTTTAGATGAAATAAATGACACCTTCCTCGTGGATTTTTTTTATCTTTTTCATTACATCATCCAATAATGCGAGTTTAAGATTCCATTTTGGTTTCATAATCAGTTTACTTCTATTATCTAAACTAATATTATAAATGACTATTTATGTAATAATAATAAATATAACAATCAAAAATCACCCAATACACATAATCTTTTATCTAAGAAAATATAGAATGTGAGTCTCTTTTTTAAGAGGGATATTTTTAAAATAATAATTAGAAATTTTATTTCAGTCAAAAAATATAAATATTTCAAATTGGGTGTGGTATTTATTTCTAAAGTGGGTGGGTGATGTATGGAAAAAAATAAAATATTGAAGATATTCATGTTTTTGATGAATATCTTAATATGAATATTAAGAATATACATCAATGAATAATGAATAAAATCCATTATTATATTCCAAAACCATATCATAACTATAATTGGATACCTAGAATCAGAATATAAAACATAATAAAAAAAAGAAAATATAGTAGTTTAGTAAGGAAAAAATGGTTAAAAATTCCTTGGGAAATAAATCCATCCCCAGTAATCGTAATTTATCTAATCAGATAATAATCCTTATTTGAAAATATTGGATGTTTCTATCAGATGGGCTATTAAAAGTGGGATCAATATAAAAAATAAAAAAGGTAGATTTTTATTTGTAGGAGTATTTCATAAAGTCTAAAATACTAAATCCTATAGTTTCATTAAAAAAATCCTAAAAAAGTACATTTATAAACATATATGAGTAGTTTATATGACCTTCCATCATGTTAATAATGTAAAATATCATGTGAAACATCAAGAATAGGAATCAATTAAGATAATACTTAAGGATTCGCACTAGGTACACTATATCTCTATTTTCAAATTTTCCCCCTATTAACACCACTTCAATTAAAAATATTGAATAAAAAACAATGTGATTTAATAAAATAAAAGGCGTTCATAAATCATAAAAATCATTATATAAATCCAACTCTAATATATGTAATATTATATAGAATATCCATCAGTCCATACAAATTATATTCATTGAAACTGTGTGTGTAATGAGTGATAATATGATCCTTAAAGGACAAATCACTCATTTAAAATTATTCTCATTCTATTTTTACATATTTATTTTAATAAATTTTAGTATCTAGTAATTAGATTGATTTTATCAAGTAGAGAGATGTTGACATCAATTCACTTGAATATGTAAACAATAATTTTTTCCATCACCAGTTCTTCCATATTCATGGGTTTCAATAATCTATTTAAAAAAAATTATTATGTACTTCAATTATATTTTTCACACCTTTATCTTTCAACGTTCACTACACATTAACTAGGATTGAAACTATGTTTTTAAATATTTAGAAAAAACTATATAAATAAGTGGAAGTCTACGTATTAGGTGTTTTCTTCCCACTAATCGATGTTTTTTTTAATTTCCATGCCTTTTTAAAATGATTTAGTTTCTCACGAAAATCAATGTTATATTATATAACACTATACATTGAAAAAATATATAGGAATCCAAATAACATTATCTCATTAATAATAATCATTAATTTAGTGACCTTTGAAAACAATAAAAATTATAGACATTAAAATTTGAAAAAAAGAGAAAAATAAAAAATCTAAATGAGAAAATATGGACCTACCTAATCTGCTGGAATCATCATCCCAAATCCAACACCTTATAAATAAAAATAATATTATTAACCCAACAAACATTAGAGGAAATTAAAATAAAACCATTGTAGGATTTTATGTGAATATTTATTGAATGAATGATGTGGTATTTATAAAACAAATGTTAGTTTTGAAATAGTAATACGATTCTTGGTCAAATATGAATGATATTCAACATAAGCATGGGAAACTATACCCATATGTAATAATTTCATAGTGATAATTACTGTTTATAAGTAGCAACGAAGAATAATTGTTGATACAGAAAGGATAAAATATGGCCTCAACTACTACATTCATCATATTAATATTCTATTTTTGAAAATATGGGTTGGAGGTAGTGTCACTAAGGTTCACCACTGACCAATCCCATGACTAGATTCAAAATGTGAAGGTCGAAAAAAATTACTATTTTAGAAGGTCATGTTATTGGAGATGGCCAAAAGGTTAATGTTAGATAAGAAACCAAATGAAACTACCACCATCACACACCATGCCGTTAGGGAGTACAGATGTGTAATAATGGGTTAAGTGTCCATGATTTATTTACTTAATGTGTAATTTATATTTTAAAAATAAAATGATTTTTCCATCAATCCCATCATACAAATAATATTGATTAATAAAATATATGTTCATGAAAGACCAATTTGATAATTTTATTATTGGAAGAAAATAAAACATAATTTTATTTTTAAAAAATATATACAGTTTTCAAATAAACAAATAATTTATGAATAATATTGGGTTTAATTAAATTTTATTTTAGAAACTATTATTTTTATATAAATGACAAAATAATTTCCAAATGTCATTATACATTATTATAAATGACAAAAAAAATTTGTATTTCGTGAAAAATGATATATCCCAACCAATATGGATTTATATTTCTAGAATTTATATTTATAATAATTATAGAATAATATTTTTAATATAAATATTATATTTTTTATAAGCATGTTGAATTTACATGATGATTAATTTGAAAAAATGTTCTAAAAACATTATTTTTTAGTGAATAGTAAAAATAGTTTTTGGTTTTAGGTATGTTTTATGAATTCATATTTATGTGATAATGATGTAATAATTAATTATATAGAAGATATGACGTAAATTATGAATTTTTTTTAATAATAAGAAATTTAATAAATTTTAATAATATTTTATACCTACAAGTGACATTATGAAGTCAAATGGAAATTTTGATTTTAAAAACATTATTTTGTGAAAAAAAAAAATTTTGCATGAAAATATTTGTATTAAATAAATTTTGGGTCTTAATGTAAAAAAATATTATAATATTTCATTTAAATGTCGTAAACCACGGGTAATAACCATAGGTAAGCTAATTGTATTTTATTTTCCACAACGTGGATTTCCAAGACCAATATTTGGATATTATTAAACAATTCCTTCACTTTTACTATAAATACCAACCCATTTTACCTTTCCATTTCAATCCCAATCCATCATTCATTAATTTATTATCATTTTCCCCCTTACTGCTCAAAGGTTTAATCCTTATGATTTAGAAGAAACTCTTCAATGTTGTAAAGTTCTCATCATCTTATTTTTATTTCATTTAATTGTTTCCATGTACATATTTGAAAGGGTATGATAATTTCTTTTCTGATTATTTTTGTCACATTCTTACAATTAAAATAATGTTTTTTGAGTGGGATTACTTTGGTCTCTCTCATTTTACCATTCTCTAAATCCTCATTTTATACCCATCATGCTGTAAAATTTTCTTCTCAATTTTATCTCTTCTGTATAATAAATTATTATATTTTCAATACTCAGCCTATTTCAATAACCATGTATATTCAATTGGATGTTGATATAATTTATTTATTTGTGTACTTACATATATAAAATCCACATTAATTTTTCATGTGTAAAGAATTTTGTAATGATGATATATTTAAGAAACTTTTTATTCCATGATATTGATAGTAAACTTATTCTTTATTCACCACAAGATATTGATAAAATGATTTATTATGATCTATTCAAATCACATTAATATACACATATGAATAATTCACTATGATAGTGCGCCAATGCATTGGGTTATTAATTAGTCGGTAGAGATGAAATTTTTTACGATACCTTAGTGGATGACAATGGTAATTTTTATCAATGAATACTTCCAGATGAAACATGGGTGATATGATTATGAATGTCTCATTTAAATTTTGAATCCACATTTCTAGGATGTTATTCAAGTTTTTATTATTATACACCCATGTTCTCTTTATCATGTTATGTTTTTATACCTCATTTTCATATTAATATTACTCATGATCAAATGTTAGACCTCTCTTTTTCTTATTCCCTTAATGGTCACTTTCTCAACCCTTTCATTTGATGTATATCCCTATAATATGATATGTTGTAAAATTAAATTAGGGTGATCCCATGAATAATGATGTCATGTGTATTTTAATATTGTTTTATGTTTCCATGTATTAAGTTCCTAATTTTTACGAATCTAAACATTAACATATAATATATTTTGTTCTGTGTAATAAATATTTTATGCTATAAAAAGGTGGGATTCTATAATGCTAGTGTTTAAATGACCCCATGTATTTAGAGTGGGATTGGAGATAAGATTTCCATTATTGTTACTTACCAGTTTATATACAAAATTTTAAATTTGGATCTTTCATTTCATCATGTCCTTTAATTATATACCTTAACACTTTTCCACTTTCAATTTATTAAGAACATTTTTAAAAAAATATAATAAATATTTTAATAAACAACTGGTCTGGATAACGATTATATTTTTTTATTTTCTATTTCTAGGTTAAAATATTTTTAAAAGTTATTGATATTCAATTTCATAAATAAGATGCTACATAATGTTTTTTTGAAAGGGATAAATCTATTATTTTTCTGTATCATAACTGAGAGTTGAATGTTCTTTCTAACTCAGAATATAAGGTAGTTTGAATGGATCATAACCATTGTAAGTAGTTTGTAATTATTTATAATTTTATGATTATCTCATGGGAAAACACTAGTACACTCATTTGTCTCTTGGAGATATAAAAAATGATTTTTAGGATGTACTTTTTCTGAAAAATTATACAAATCATTATATGTGTGGCTAGTGATATATTTTGATCCAAATATATCTATATTTCCATAATATAACTATAATTATACTTATTATCAATCAAATTATCTATAGAAGGAATTATCTGGTATACCATTGTCATAGTTGTTTTACCACATTCATATAACAATATAGAGTTTTTTTAAAATTTCGTAAATAAATTCTCAAACTGATACTAGGGTTTTTTATCAATGAAATTGCATATTTCTATAACATCCACCATTATCCTCCCCATGGGTAAACTAACTTCATAAAATTTAAGGGTAAAGAATTATTTACTAATTTGGTTATGGGTATAAGTACATATGAACTTCATTAATTTCCCCCAATAGTCATATATTTAATGTATTAATGTTTTTATTATCCCACCGATAACCATATTATTTTTTTGTTCCATGATTTTGGAATAAATCTATATAAGAATGGATTTTTTAAATCATTATAGCGTTTTACCTATTTAGGTTGTAGGTAGTATATTTTTATCTTTATCACTCTATCATGTGATAATTAGAATTACCTTTAATTACTTTTTTTTATTCATGGACATTTTTGGAATCATGATAGAGAAAACAACAAATAATTATTTTTAGTGTTTATTTAATTATTCTCTAATGATTAAATAAAATTTCAAAAAAATCTGTATGAGTCCCGATTTGAGTTTAACATCCAATTCCATATTTTGGTCTGTATACATGTTAATTGATAACTAATGGTGAGTTTTTATAATTATTTAATCGTTCCATAAAGTTAAATATTATTATTTGTATCAATTATATTTTTTTAAATATAGATGTTATACTACATTTAATATTACTAGAATGGGGTAAATCCTCTCTAGGGTTAATGTCCAAACAGTTCATTGATCACTTTTTTCTCTTTTAGGTATAAAAGATATTTTTAACCTCATGATCTAGTTCAAAGGAAACATTAAGATGAGTTCACAAAATAAATAGTGGATAAAGTGAAAATTTTAAAATTGGACATAATATCTTGATTAGTGAGTTTAATTGATATTGATAAAGGAAGAAGTGTGGGGGAGTGAAAAAAATAAAATAAAAATAAGTAATATAAGAAATGAAAATAAAGTGATATGAAGAACAAAAAAATAATATCAAATAAAATAAAACAAATGAAAAGAAAAATAACTTATAGTATGATGAAGAAAACGTGTTCCTTTGAAAAAAACCACAATCTCATGAGTGATATTGTTGTAACTCTAAAATGTTGTTTTATTTTTATTACGTGCAATACAGTCCCTAAACTAGGTCACTCTATTGGGCTGTCAATGTATTACATTTTTATATTTTTTAAAGGAAAAAATAAATAAAATAAAAGAGTACAAAAGATTAAGATATTTTGATGAAGGATTATGAATAAATAAAATGGATTATTAAATGGATTATTTCATTTTATTTGATAAATTATAAGTTATCTAAGATGACACTTTAATTAATTGTTTATAAATATCATTTAAATTATTTTTTTACTCGACTAATATACATAAATTTATTATCTTCTGACCCCTTTAGAAATAAAAATGATTATAAAAAACCATTCATACCCTATGTTAAACAGATTATGAGGAATCGTAACGCCCTCTTTTGACATTCACCTCAAATTTAACTTATTGATTTTGGTCAATTAGAGAATAATATAAATAATATAATTTAGATTTAATTTTTTTTAGATTATATTTGAACTCAAAAAATTGGTCATGGGTTGTTTTTATGCCAATTAAAAGGATATCCTCACATTTCAAAATTAACATGACCTCACATGCCACATGTTAATTTTTGGAATGTGAAAAAAAAAAGAGTGAATTTTTTGATATTAAGCCCTATAAGAAATTCAATAAGACTTTGTTTCTTGTGGAATTATTAGGGTCCTAATTAAGATGATATATTTATCTTATATATATTTTTAATATTGATTGAGTTTTTGGAATTATGTATATATTTAAAAGTATTTGTAGTCATATTTTTATCATGGAACACCTCGATCAAATAAATATTTAGGGAAACCATATACATCATATGATTTGATTGATGATTTATCAAAAATTAATTATCATATTTTTTGGCTGTTGTTAGAACTATCATTAATGTATTTATAGGGTTGAGGATTAGATGAATGTTGTATTGAAACAACATATGTATTGTGATAAAAGAGTCCAAAAATTGGATGGTTTATTGAGGATTTATTTGATGATTTTTTTATCAGGATGACTATTATAATTAATATCGCATATCTATTTAATTATTCTTTGAAGAAGATGAGTTTGAAACTAAAGGTGTTGAATAATTAATCGTTCATTAAATACACAAAATTATGTATACATTTGATATGAGACTTATAAAATTAGATTTATGTTCTTTATGAGCATTATGATATATTCCATAGTCATTAAAATTATTTTAAGGCTGTTTATGAATTCTTATGATGAATTCAATATGTTCAAGTGTTATTTAAATAAATTATATGATTCTATGATTAAAGATGAATATAATAGTATAATTTTATTGTAATTTATTTTTTCATATCAAAACAAAAAAATTGGATATGAATTAGAAGTTGTATGTATATATATTTTTTTCATGATGAGTAATCTGAAAAGGCCCATGGAGTTCCCTTTGATTAGAAGATCAACGATATGATATATAATATATTTTCCGAAGTGTTGAATTATGAAAAATGACCAAAGAAATGTGTGATACATAAATTTTTTTTCTATTATATACCGTTTATATATTACATAATATTTGATGAGGTGTTATTATGACATTTGTTTATTATAATTAGGAATGTGGGTAAGGGAAAAAATTTCATATTACACACAATAACCGAGACTTCATTATGATATATAATTTTTTCCTAAATTTTACACTAGATGTATGCGTAAAAAAATTTAGAAGTAAATTTCTTCAGAAATCAAGGAATATGGTGTGAACTATATAAATTTGTGTCATAGAACGAATTTACTAAATATATAACAAGGATAATGAAAACCTGAAAATTTATTCACACACACACTGAGATAGAAAATATATTATAAATATTTTTTATGTTTTCATTTTATGAAAATGTGAAATTCCATGAGTTTCTGGAAGTTACATCCATAATTTAAATATGAAAATTTTTGATCTCAAATTTATTGGGTTAAATACTACTGTTGAAATTTTTATTCAAGAAAATCGTTGAATAAAATATTATCATGTTATTTTTAAAATATTATAATTAATGTACAAAATGAATTATAATATGGAATTTTAAATGCACACATTTCATGAAAAAATACCACACCACTATAATACTACCAATCTTTATTTCTATATGGATATTAAATTTTAATTATAGTATATTAATGGAAATATTTGAAGAGAAAATTTTTCAAATGTCTCAATGAATTTTTAAATAGTTATTTTTACTGGCCGATATTGATTGAGGTGAAAAATTGAGATATTTTTGAACCATTTTACATATGAATATTTAATTAAAACTAATTATGGGAGAGTTTATGTGTTTTATATATTTAAATTATTATCCTTGTTATTTTATATATTAAAATATAAAAAATATAGTGATTAATTATGGGAAATGAAATAATTATTCTTGGAGATCATTTATGTATCAATAGAAATGTGATATATATGATACTATGAGTTTCAATGGGAGAAAATAATTATATTCTTAAAGGAAAGTTTTATTAATTGAGAAACAAAAATAAAAACGAAGAATGATGATGAATAAAGAAAAAATGTGTTAAGAATTACACAAAAATTTTCTTTTATCATAGAATATGACAAATAAAGGAGTTGAAGAATGAATATAATTTTCATGTAGTATTTAAAAAATATATCAATATATAATGAATCATTCATTAGATAAGAACACAAAAATGGGCTTGGTTCAACTAGATAAGCCCCCTGAGCTGGTCCATCAGTTTATAGTGTAACCAATATAGATGAAAAATTAACCAATATAACAAAAATAATACATATAAATAGAGTAAAATACGAATTAGAATGAAATAATTTTATCTAGGAAAATAAAGAAAAATTGGCTACCCCATAAATATTTGAATCCTAAATAAAATACAAGTATCCATGTGAACAACCATAACCTCCAAAACATCTCATATTGATGGAAATTAAAATAAGATAGTCCATCATACTATAAGATTCTATTCCCTTTACATGGAACCTTAAATAAAAAATCTACACCCCCAAAGGGAAAAGTAGTGTGTCAGCAGAATTCCATGTAAAATAACACCACGTTGTCTATAAAAGTCCTAATATAGATAATAAAACATTTCTAGATTTTAAAAAAAAAATTACAACTAATTTAGATAAATCCAAACTGATTTGTAAATATTTTTTAGAATTTTTCTATAAAATCCTATCATATCCATAAATTTATGAATATGATAAAAAACAATTGAAAAAAACATGGATTTATATCCATACACAAAAAGTCATGAATGTTAACAAACATCCATGACATAATCTATCAAGTGAATCCATGTGATACAACCACTACAGTAATTATGGGTGAACAATCCATGGTAAAAACCATCATCTGACAAATAACAATAAAATAAAAAGAACACCATATCAGGACCTGTCCAATCAAAATATATACTAGAAATAATATAGAAAAAACTATGAATATTTTGGTACCAACCAATATTGATTCATTACATATTCCATTGATATTCTAAAAAAACCCTAGTTGTTCCACATACACTTGGGTAACCTATGTCCCTTTCCCAATGAATATATGGTTCCCAAAGTGCTAGTTTCAAAATCCATTTCAAAACAATGACAAAAATTTATAAAATAATAAAATCAAAGATAATTCAATTCAATTTTTGAAATCTCATTTCTAAATTAAAAAAAATGAATAATTTTATCATAAGTTTTGTGTGGAGAAGCCCCATATTTTTCAGAGAAACCCCTTTTAAAAACTGTACCATTCAATGAAATCCATTGAAAAAAAACACGTTAATGAAATGAATAATCCAAATTAATATTAATATAATTTTATAAAATTCAGTAAATTAGAGAAATTTATATATACACCCTCTTCAAAATAGTGGTAGAAAAATTCATCTACAATAATGACGACTAGGGAATAGTTGAGCTGTTCCGCATGGTTTTAGATTTACAATAATAATTATTAGACATTTATAAAACCCCTTAGTTACAAAACTCACATCCCCATTGACTTTTGTGATATGGGAGGGAGGATATCTTGCAATTAATTATAATTAAGAGAGGAAACCAAATAAAAAAACATATCACAACATGATCTATAAAGAATAAAAAAATTACACATATAATCCCAATGTTGAGACCTCTAAATTGATGGAAAAGGATAACGAATAGCCCATATGATTTTATGTATGATTAAGATTAAAAAAAACCAAAAAAAACTCAAAATTCCAATTTTTAATAGTTTTAAGGGAGGTATAAAGGTTTCTTAAAGGAGACCTCATGATTAAAGAAGTTATATGCAATAACCATTGAACACTACATTCCATTTTGGGTGTGTGAATGGTTTGGATGCATGGTGAATTTAACAATGCACCAACTGTGAAACCCTATTTTTTCATAGGGTTTATGATTTTCACTAGTGGAAAAATGGTCTGGAAAAATCATGGTCAAACCTTGTGACTCCATTGACAAAATGCTAGACACCATGAAATGTTCCATGGAAATGTCGTATAGTTAGAATAACAATACTCAAAGCATGAAAAATTACAATAGAACCTCATAGAACTATCCCTTTTGGTTATCATACTATTAATATAACTGTATGACATGACTATGTGCCTTTCCCAGTTTTTCTAAAAAAATAATTTTTAAGGCTCTGATCCCCTGAATATACTCATAACACATAAATGAAAAACCTTGTCTCGAATACGGCATAAGTGATAAATGATTTTTGTCCGTAGAAAGACCTCATGATCATGGACCAAAAAGGATATAAGGCCAATACAAACTCATAAATGAGTCATTATCCTAAAAACCATGAATATAATGTATGTACTTCCAGATAACCCATACCAAGGGAATCATTATACCGCATAGTGTCATATCCTGATGATCTATAATCTAAAACAGAAACTCAAAAAATAGGGGTATCAGTCTCTAGATCAATTTTCTTCCATCCAACCACATGAGAAGGATCCTGGTGACACCTCATCTTTTAGTAAACATGAAAGACATTGTGAAATTAAGTAAATTGATACTTTATTTCCAACAAATATTCCACCTTTCCAAGCCATTCTTTGATCTAATTAAGGGAAACACTATGGTACCAACTTACCATTCTTACCCAAATGATGATGTCCAATGTGAGTTAAACTCAAAGGAAAACTCAATCAAAAAATATAGATTCTAGATGCTGAAGAAAATTATTCTCATAATATTTATAAAGTTACCACATTATGGAGATCTACTTCCATATTAACATCACATTTTCAGTCATCTATTGAATGATATTTGGCCAAAACATGGAAATATTTCTTAACACAGCCCAGTACAACATGGCCTCCCATTCAATTATTCAAATAGATCCATATTTATCAAATCCAAAAACTATGTTTACTAGAATATTTGACCGTAGAAAAATTAGTTTTACATGATCCTCCAGAATAAACAACCAAATCCCGAAATATATTCTGAAGAGTCTAGATAACTCTATTAGTCAATCCATACAATTATGGATAATAATCATTGATCATTTTCCACTGGTAACCCATCTCCTCATAATTTTATTTATAACATGCATGTGAAACTCATGTCTATATTAGATACAACTCTAAATATAAACCTATAAAGTCTTATAACCCCTTATACCTACAAGTCACCAAGCTAGTAAACCATTATTATCACCTTATATTGAAAATAAGTGATAAAATTTCATAATAAAATGAAAGATCACCCAAATAAAATCCTTCACACTAAGACTCTTTAGAAAACGTATAACTATGTACATTGGAATATTACCCCACTTCAACACCAGAATGGGTGATGGTTGAAGAAAACCGACACGTCTCTGTTGTTCCATATTAATTTTATGATAAGTGAGACACTGCTAAAAAACTGCAGTCGATCACCTCATCCATGCCCCCCAATACCGATGTATTATGTCATAGAACATGATGGTAGACATAAGGTTTACGAACCAACATATCTAGTTTTTACAATCCATTAACACACACCTTAGTGAAAATATAATAACCAACATTCCATAAAAGCAAAAATCTCTAATAAGAGTTCGAGACCAGTCACCCAATGTCTCCCCACCATAAATACATTATCTTTGAATTCATTCCCATGTTTTTATCACCTTTTTGTGATGAAATCACACATAAAAAAGAGGGTAATGTTTCATTGAAGCTAATAACCATTGTCTATCAACCTCTTCCACTCCCATGCCCATGTCAGAAAAAAAACTCATTAAAGATCATTCCTCTACCAATTCCTTTAAGACTGGTGCCAGTAATTATGTTATCAATGCATCTTCAACAAAATTCAATTTAATGGGATAGTATGAAATATCCAAATCAAATGTGTGAAGATACTCTATATATAATCTTTATCACAATGTCAAATCCCTCTATGTAAAAATATATTCTTGGCTACGATACACTGTGAACTGCTCCCCAAAAAGATAGTGATGCCATGTTTTGAGTGAATGCATAACTGCATCCCAATAAAGATTGTGGGAAGGTTATTTACTCTTAGGATGGATTAAGTAGCATGATCTATTGAACACCACATATTTCCACTACGTCAAGACACATGGAAAAGGAAAACATGAATAATTGTAGGAAACATTATAAACTAATCTTGCTTCTGGAAGAATCAAAAATATTTTTGAGGTCAACATTATTTTTATCTCCTCAATATATCTCTATCATTTTACATTTTATTTAATCATTACACCCCAACAAGATAAAATTATCCTCAAAGATGAAATCATAGAGAAATCATGAAAACAATTCATATAGTAACCTACCAAACCCAAGAAACTGTAGATCTCAAACACATTTTTGGATGCTTTTAAGACATAACATTCTATATTTTCATCAGATACATTGAGACATCCCTCTAAGATATCACATTACACATAAATTTTACCTCCCAAACCTGAAACTCTCACTAAGAAAGACCATTATATAGAAAATATTATTTCAGGTTTCAACGAATGATATCCTAATGGTCCTTATGAACATTTTATTTCATGTAGTATTGACAAATATAATTCATGAAAAAAATAAGAATACAGACCATTAACTAATGAAATAACTGGTTCAACAAATCCATAAATACCATAGTAGAGATAGTGAGATTGAATAATATATAAACTCTAAGATCCATTTCTAACTACAAAACAATGTAATTGGTATTACTTCTTCCCACACTCTCATCTAGAGGTACCCTAATCAATGTTTAATCTTTTAAAAAAAATACCCTTCTATGATTTCCAAATAGGTAATCAATCCTAAGAAAATATTATTTGTTATTAATAGACACCCGATTTATCTTTTCATAATCCATGTAATGTACGAGAATCCTATATTCCTTCATAGAAAAGAGGAAAGGAGAAACCCATAGTGATATTATAGGAAGAAAAAATATCTTAGCCTTTATATCCTAAAGAAAGACCTTATGTTCCACCATCTCATAAGATTCAATTTCATAAGATGGAATAATAATAGGTGCTATACTAAGAAGAAAGTCAATTATAAACATGAACTCTATTTATGGACGTAGAAAAATAATCCAGAAAGAATGTAGGGTATGTAAAAACTACTAGAGGATTCAGAATAACCCAAAATGGGTCAAATATATCCTGAAAAATCACTGAAAACTAGAATTATATTACCATATTATAAGAAAAAACATTTCATTCCCTTCTCGTTATATAGTGCCAATCCCCTTAAAAACATGAGTTTCTCCATAAGAACATAAAAAATGATTCTGATGTTGATAATAGTCTATCATGGCCCTAAAAGGGATCACTAATCCCACTCTAACTATCAGTTCAATGATTTCAACAATAAGAACAAAAAAGTCCCAGATAACCTCATAGTGTTATATCATCACTCGATACAAAGGAAAATTGAAACCATCTTAATATTTATTTCCTAATGGAATATAATGATCTAAAAATTAAAAATATTTCAAAACATAATCCCAACTAATAATATAAATTTCATGGTATAAAATAATGTGTAAAACCAATATAAAAACGCTATCAACATAGATGATAAAATAAGGACCATACCTCTAATACTAGTTAGCCTTAGATTAGATTCCTCTATCACATACACAGTCACATAATCTCATCTAGTATTAGGTACAATGACATCCCCTTTTTCCTATGGATTAGGAACACCTTGTCTTGAATCATTAATATGAACCTAAAAACCATTGGTGAGAGTGGATATTTTCTTAATACTCTGGGATAAACTTTATAAACATGTTTTTTTCATGATAATAAACAATGATGAAAATACTCTAGAAAAACCATAGAGTTAGGCTTGGTGTGACCACTCCTTACACACTGTTAAGAGAAAAATAATATTTTTTGGATGTAGCCACTAAATCTAGTGGTGAATAAAATACACCACCATTGCGCTTCATTTTCTATTGATAAGTCACACCCTGGGTAACATATGCATAAATTAAATCTCAACCAAAAAAAATATTTTTAGAAATATATCGCTTACTCAAAAATTATTTGTTAACATCCTCCACAAATTCCTAATAGAACACAATAGAAAAAATTGATTGAATATTGAACCTCAATACCAACTCAATCCTCCGTGCCTTTAATACTCTTTGCTAACTAGCTGATGTGGATGATTATGCAGCTCGTCAATTTGGGTGAGATAATATAGAATAGTAAGATACCATTTCATTAATTTCCATTCCTAGGTTTTAACACATTTAATGTACATGGATAAAAGTAAAAATTAAATATTTTGGTGAAAAATTCTAGATATGTTCTCTTAAAAAATTATCTTACATGATGGAATCCCACCATATCATTAAAATTATATAAATCATATAAATTTTTAATCCCAAGTTAGGGTCCTTAAGAGTCTTCAAGAAATAGGAGATACTCTTAATCATCTCAAGACACTCCATACATTCTTGGATTCTATTATAAACATAGAAGACATGTGGGTTTTTCATAGTGAATTCAGAGCTATGATCCACCATTGATCGTAGGTTTTCGACACCCACTTGATATAGATTATGAATGACATATATTATAAAATCAACCTAAGAGGGGTTCATAAGAGGAATTTATTTCTAATCCTACCTCACAACTTTATCTCTCAGAGTAAAAAGTGATATTCACATATGTATTTTTTATTAAAAATATAAAAATTTCAAATAAGACTTAGATGATGTTCTAAAATAGTAGTACTAACTTCAATAATTCACATCCATTAGTTAAAACAACAATAATTAAAATAAATCATAAATTATATGTACCAAAAAATCTGATAACAAGAAAAAAGTACAATTTAATTAAATTACCATATAGTTCATTCAACGTAACATGAACACCAGGTCTCTAACATAGAAAAAACAAATTGGCCAACCCTGGTAACTCATGTTCAGACATGGAAGTGAATTATCCTAGAACCCTCCCACACTTACTTCCCAAATTATGATAGTCATAACTCTTGTCTACCAAAGGCACAGAGCCACACTCAAGGAATGTTAACATACTTCCTACTAAATATCCTTTTCATACCAAATTGTAAAAGACCAGCTCGGTTCAACTTGACATTCCACCTTAGATGGTTCATCATGGAGAGGTACAACCAAGAAATAAGTAACCAAGCCTTGATTGAAACCAAATAACAAAATAAAAACATTATATAAAATAAGAAATATAAAACTAGATATATAAAAAACCATAAAAACATGCTTTTCATGAAAAGTATGAATCAGACAAAACCAATAAGTCTTATTTTGAAAATTCTATCACATTAAAAAAATCTAGTAATAAATGCATCAATAATAAAAGAAAGAACCATGACTCAAGGGGGACTTCCATTTACCTTAATATTGCAATACCACATCTACTACAACACAAAGTAAATATTAGTGTGTGCGAATAGATCCCATTAAGATTCCACCATATTTAATATAGAAGTTATAGTACCCTGAATATTAGAATATGGGATTTTAAAACAAAAAAAAATACTTTTACAATGAATTTTCATAAATCCATATTATTTGTAAATCAATTTCCTTTTGTTTTTAATAATATCATTTCATATCCAGAAATCTAGGAATATAAAAAATATAAGTGATAAAATTTTGATGCAAATCAATAAAACATATTTTAAGAATGTAAAAACCCATTCATTATATAGTCCACCATGTGAAGAGATGTGATAAAATATCATGAGAAAACATGTCAATAAATATCCCTAATAAAAACCATCATGTTATAGACAACCACAATTGAAAAAGAAAATTTTATTGGTCCCTATCCTATGGGAATATTTAGTAGATATAATAGGGCCTAAATGATGAAAATGTTGGCATTATGAAATATCAATTCATTACATATTCCATTGATATCTTGAATTCATCCCCTTGTGGTGCCACACATAGTAGGTTCACCTATATTACTTTCCAAATACACCCAATGTTCTCAAATTTCCACTTCCCAAATCCATTTCAAATATATTCAAAAAATTTATTAAACATTTTAAAATCCATTAAAATCCTCTTTGGTGTTTGAAACCCCATTTCAAAATTAAAACCACAAGAATATAATTTTATCCATAATTTAGTTTGAAAACCCCTTTTATAAAAACCAAACCCCTTTAAAACATCCATATTTAAAAAAAATATCCTTGAAACCAAAAATCATATAAATTCATTTAATAAGAAAATTTAATTTTAGATCATGAATAAGAAAATCACATAATTAATGTGATGTATAGAAACACCAACCTCAAAATGGTGACTGGGGAAGAGTAGATCAGGTCCTCATAGTCATGGATTCACAAGAAATAACAAAAATACACCTTCAATGCCATTATATATGACAAAAACAACCCCTTTTGGTTCTATGAGATTAAAGGAGAAGATATATAGAAAATAGCATCAATAAAAAAAGAAACTTGATAAAACACACAATATACCTTGATATAATCCATGAAGAACGATGAAATTCCACCCAAAATCCCAAGGGTGAGACCTATAATGTCTTGGGGAAGGATACTGATGAGATAATATGATTCTACAGTGTCATTAATCATTAAAACCCAAGGGAAATGTGTAAAATATTACTTTTTAATAGTTTAGAGGGAGGTCGCATGATTTCCTAAAGGAGGCTACATGGTTAAAATAATAATGAGATTTAACCATGAATCCCTACTTTCCATTATTGGTTGATTCATGGTTTATCCACATCATTTATATAATCATGTTCCAACCATAAAACCAACTTTGTCCAAAATGTGCACAATTTTCACCAGTTGCTGCAAGGGTTGGAAAAGACATTCTCAAACTGTGTGATGCTATTGGAAAACCCAACATATACCCCCACACGGTTCCCTAGTCATGTTACATGGTTGTAAATACCATGATTTATTCATTAAAAAATGCATCTGGATACTCACATTACCATCCTTAACGATTAAAAAATTGCTAAACTAATTGGGTACCATATCCATGAGACTTTATAGTTTCTCTAAAATGCCATTGTTTTCATCATCTGATCCCTTAAATAATTAGGCACCCCATGATAATAAAAATGAATTGACTAATGAATAACTAGATTTTGAATGGCATAGAAAATAATAACTTATTATTTTGATTTCATGTAATTTAAAAAATAAATAATGTAGTTTGTAATAGTTCATTTAAGAGGACCATTGAAGTCATGAAGCAATCATTATAATACAATCTCAATAGTAGGAGTGATCCAGTAGAACACTATCTTACTATTCAGAAGAAAAAATGACATCCATGATATAATTATTTCACATTATAAAGATACAAAGAATTATTCTTCCATATTCTAATTAATGCCTAAAAACCCATCCAATATCCATTGAATCACATTTCTATTATCTTATTTCATTATATTATGTCTTATATTAGATATAAATTTCTAAAAACTCAACCAAAACATAATAAGGATCAGAACCCATCATTATGACTGAGCCTTTAAATATATTACATGATATTGTGTCAAATTTGCTTTATGTGTTTCATAAAATGTTCAATGTTGATTGTGAATTAATAGGATTCATACATATTATATTTAATAGAGGTTAATATATATTGAGGATAATTAAAATAAAATGTTTAATAACAAAATATTAACACAAATTCGCCCCTATTAGTTTTACTACATTATCCACCAGGAACATCATTTGTTATAAGTGATAATCTAGTTTCTTTATGATTGAATCTAATATTTCTTTCATAGTTTTCTTATCATATATATATATAATAATTATTTATATAATTATTAGTTAAATAAAATTTATAAGATATTTAGATGGAATGTTTTGGTCCCATACATGTTGTTGAAAATAATGATTTTGGGGACAAAAAATAATGAACCATAAGAAAAGTGGGATTATGAAATTGTGGAATATTTGAAAGGAAAGGAAGGATCTACCACTACTTGAAGGTGATCAAAGTTGTAATTGTTGATCTGCTAAATGTACTATGAATGTTCTTTTTAATACCAAGATATTAATAGTATGAGGTGTTTTGGTCTATTAAATACCTTATGGAAATATTGTATGAAATCAATTACATTTTAAGAAAACCCTATATTGAGGAAGCTATTATATATAGAGCATTACTAGGTGATTATATGATACTAATGAAAAACTAGAGTTGGATACTAATGATATGGAGAAAAATTTGGATAAAAATATATAAATGATAAGGAATATCACTTAATTTTTTGAATTTAATGAAAAATATTTATCAATTTTTGAATAAAGTACATCCTTAAATATTTAAAATAATATTAAATGTGAATATCCATGCCTTGTTAGAATCACACAAATATATCTAGGCTTTTATAATATTCATAATTTAATTTTACTGAAAAAATATAGGATCTTTAAAATTATCTATAAGAGATTTTTAAGATTCTATAAGACCATATTTAATATATAAATAATGAATGTGAAGAGGTTATGAGAACACATGAATATCTGAATAACAATATATATAAAAAATGCCTTCTGTTGGAGGTTCAATTTAGAAATCATGGAAACACCAATGTATAATATGTAATGTATGTTGATTGAATGTGTGATTCAATGGAAATATAGGAATGGAATATTTCATGATAAAAATAATATTTTATATTAAAAAATGGAATTAGATTAACATTTAATTAACTTATAACAAGATCCTGAAATTACTAACTTATAACCTCTTTATTTTTACATGTATTGTTTTATTTTTATTTCACGTGTTGAATACAATAAAAAATCTAATAATTTTTTAAAATAAAATTTCTATTAAATATAATAAATAATCAAGGATTTATGTTAAAAATATTAATAATATATTTTCCCCAATGAAATCCAAAAATAATGGTGCATGTGTCCAAAAACAAAAAGCTACTGAATCTGGCCAAACTGGATCAAAAGGTAAAAAAAATATTTATTTGAAGATATTGCAGATGTTGGATATTTTTTCATAATTCCATAAAATGATGGAATAATATTTTCACTTATGGAAGTAACATTATCCTTTAACTAAGGGGGACATTAATTAAAATAAAAATGTTAAAAAGAAAATTTTGTTGAAGAGAGTAAAAATTTTCATCAATGAAAGGGTTGAAAATCATAAAATAATTAGTGAACTTTACCAAAAAAATGTATTCATATGGAATAAGAGTGCTGATATTTAGAAACCATGCACAATGAAAATACATATTTTAATATAATAAGATAGAATCAAGTTTGGAAGAAATGAAAATTAGATGAATCTTCCCTATAATGTAATCATGTGGAAAAGGTTTTAAACAAAATAATAATATGAATAAAAGAACACCGAAGATGAAGACTGTGATGACCCAAAATTTTATAAATAAAATAAACCTTCCTTTTTATTTAAATATTATATATATATATATTGAAATAACATGAACATATTTGGTTTTATTATAGCTAATAAAATTTAAAATATCCTTAAGCATCATTAATATAAATAATATAGCAGCTGAATAGTGACTGTATGATTAGTATAAATATTGGGTCTGAACTAATACATTTGATGAAGATAAATATGTTATTACATCAACCATTATAATAGTACACTATGGATCCCATATATTGGATCATCTAAGGGATTCAATGTCACTGGGATTTTCCCTTGACAAATCCCATAGTAATATCCAACAACATCAGCATGAGAAAAACCGTTTATGGATGAAGTTTGATCTCACTATGATCATGACCCAAACCATGTATGCAGAACCACCCCATGAAAATATCACCATATTCCACCTTAACCATTGGAGTTTTATTGTTTATTAAAGGGATATGATTATATACCATAATAATATGAATATTTGTATTATATTTTTAATGGATTAATGTTCTTATTTTATTCATATCATTACATTATAAATGTGTTTTAAAATAAAACACAAATTTTATTTATAATAAGTATTAAATATCTATTAAATTTGACGAATTATTTCTTTTTTGAGATAAATTATATTTTAATAAATTACTATTTTTAAATATTTTATTATTAAATAAAAACATTCCTATAATTTCCATGAAGTCAAATTTAATTTATATATGGTTTCGATAACTACTATTGTAAAAAACCATATATTCCTCATAAATGTTGATTATTATATTAAAATTAAAAAATAAAATGTTTAGAATGGTATTTTATTAAAATGAACAACATTTTTTGAATCATAATGTAAAAATTATCTAATAGTGAATTTTCTATACTTTATAGAGACATTTGAATTCTTGGGTAAAAATTAAATACTATTTAAATATATGGTGTTTATTATGATATCATAATGACCCAAAAATTATACAATAAATAATATAAATGGTATCCATTACCAAATATTTTTTTTCTCTTTTAAATTATGTTATTTTAGATTAATTTTATTAAGTTCATAAAGCATTCATGAGTCCTAGAAAACACTTAATGTATTTTATGGTTTTAAATTCATTTTTATGAGTGACTAACTTCCACATCCGGAAGGTTATTATTTTTTTTAATTTCGTGTCTTATACATATATAATAATTTAAAAACCCCCTTCTCAAAAAACATATGTAAAAACCATTTAATTTTTTTGGACTTTTATATTATTATATATAGTCCAAAACCAATGATTTAGAAATGATAATGAATTACCCGCTAATTTCCTACATAAACCAAAACATGATCCAACTTATCTTTAAGAACAATATTTTTATCGTGACATTAATATTTCATAGAAACTATATAGTCCTCCAAAGGATCCCTGTTTCACCCAGAAATCTCCTCCCGTGCATTTGAATTCACACTCTAAAGTTAAGGCATTGGTTCATTCCCTAATTAATTCTAGTTTATTAATTATCTTATGCCTCCTGTTTCCAATTAATTTTTTTGAGATATTTTATTCCATGTTCAGATTACATTCTATTTTCTATCCAAACTAGGATGGTCATCTATCACTCTCTTAAACCCATTTTCTTAATTTTTTACTGAGCTATTCATGTAGTGAAATTCCAATATAATTTCTAATACCAGACAATTGTGTAGTAGATACCCATACCCATTTACTATCAAGAGTTTTCATCTATATGAATGTATAATTACTAATTTTGGAATTACATGTTGTTATTATACATTCCATTATCTCAGTATAAAATGTTATGACAAATGATTCAATGTTTTCTGGTCAATGTGGCACAATTAAGCATGAGAATGAAATGAATGTAATGGGTGTACCTAGAATTGTATAGTGATCCAATGCATTGGGTAATGATTAATATCATGATACATTGGGATGTGATAAGGATTAAAACTGATTCATTTATGTGATTTTTTTCATCTTTATGACATGGAATTTATCCATGACGAATGTGTATTATTAAGTGTTTTATGTTTGTTCCATATTTCTCAAGTTTTCTTTATTTTATAATGATATATGATGTCATATTGTTCTTTATTATGATTATCACCCCTTTATGGATCCTTAACATACATATAATCAAACATTTATAAACTTCTTCATTTTATTCCATATTTATTCCCTTATTAGTCTTTAAAGATTACTCATTTTATATTTATGTCCCCTGGTTATCCCGTGCAGTTTTAAGAATGGTCATGTTAATGATGTTTTCTTTAATGATGATATATTTATTATTTTAAGAAGTTATGTAATTTATCCAATTCAATGATACAAAATAATTCACAGTACTCATGGTTCTATTATTTATACTTTTATGTCATTAATCATGAATTAATGTTTAATAAAGACAAGTGATGTCATATATGGTATCGAAGGGAATGTTTTGTTATTTTTAGGATTTAGAATTGTAAAATATACAGAAATAATTAGGGATAAGATTAATTAGATTAAAATAAACCATGATTTTTTAAGTATAGATTTCATTTTTATCATGAAAATAAATCCTTATTGGGATATTATAATTGTATTTTAATCTGGCATAGATGTACATATGGGTAAAACCCAAAAAACATCGTGTCGAGAAATACTCCACTATGAACTGATGTAGTAAAATAGGCCTTGTTGTATACCTAGTCTGAAACTCTCAATAGATATTATTTTTTAAATTAAAATAATCATTATAGACAATTATTATGGGAGAAAATATTCTTATAATATTCTTTGTTGGGAAGTATATCATGGATAACATATATTTAATCTGATAAATTTATATGTTAATTAAATACATGTATTTTATAATTTACCCTTCTAGAGTCAGTGGATTAACTTATATGAGTTAAGTACTACAAAAATACTCATCCATAATTTTTCACTATATTATATTCAATGGTAAAAAATATTTTGAATTAAGAAAAAATCATTATGATGGACAATTTGAGGAATGGACCAATGAAATTCCCAATATAATAATAGCAAGAATCAAAAACATTGTGATGATAATCTCTCACTAAATCTGGTTCTAAATAGAAACCTGGATTCGGAGTAGTTCCCAAATCCCACTTACAATGAACAAGAATCAATTGGGATAATTATATGAAAAAGTCCTAGGACATTCAATGGATAATCTGATCCATTAATTAAAGAAAAGGACCATATCCATTGAAAATATACTCTCCATCAACTAATTTTATAATAAATTTAATTTTCTACTAGGTATTTATCATATAGATGTAGAATATGATTAGTGGTGGTAATTGATCAAGAATATGAGTATTGGGGAACAAATAAAATGACGGGGTGGAAGGAATAATAAAAAAATAATTTTGATAAATTTTTTCCTCACACTCTACATCATAAAATGGAAATTCATATCCTTTTCCTAAATAAAAAATATGATGAACCTATTAGGGCATATGTGAATATTTTTACAAGACTTTAACCACAGACCTCTTTTTTTCCATCACCCCATAATACAAGGTCGAACCCTACGTTGGTGGGAAAAACCTATTCTATGATGTGCCTTGATTATATGAGACAATGTAAGATATAAGGAAATTGTCTGTTATTACATCAAATTTTAGATGGATATTAGTGATATCAAGGTTATAATGTTGATAAGAAGAAGAAATTAGAGTTTAATTTTGAAAGTTTGATGGGAAAATATAATGGTGATAAGAAATTTCAACATCCCACATCTCAAATGTGATGAAAGAAGAATCGTAGAAATTTTTAACAAGGATGAGTAAATGATTTAGGTTTTGGAAGGAATCGAACATAGATACTAATTCATGATGGGAGAACTCCACTAATGCGAGGGTGGAAAGGAATTCTCTTATTGACCTTAACCCATTGATCATTTCATAAAATAAAAGGAACTAGATAACTTTTAAATCCAATGCATGAAACCAAGGGTTTTTAGAGATACCAAATAGCCTCTAAGAAAGAATGGATAGTAATTTTCCATCACAACCACTGAGGTAGATCTTGACAATGTAGTGGTGACATATATGCTAGTTATTAATTAAATAATAGTGCACATAATTCATTACTATCATTGAAATAATTATTTCATATCATGAATGATTATTATAACTTTTCAAATAGTGCTATAAATTATTGAAGTATAGTTGATGGTGAAAATGGAAATTAGGGAAGTGATTGTATCGAGAGGATATAACTCCTCCCATGTGATAATTTATTTGATGGACTTCCCAGGTAAGCTTTTTATAATCCCTTTGGTTGGATTTTATACAATTTTGGGTATGAATTTTGTTTCCCTTTATAAAGACAACACATAATGTTCTGATAATGAAATCTCTATCTAGTTTATGAATTTACCCACATTCAAAACAAGTGCATGGGGTAGGATGAAAATTCTATATTATCAACACCTCAAGAATGGATATTATTTCAATAAGAGAAAATGTATCTATCTCAAATTATTGATTCTAAGAAAAAGTCTATTCTCGAAGACTTTCCTATCTTTTAGGGTATACACTAATGTGTTTTCTCGAGGAATTCCTTAGTCTTCCTCCTATCCAAGATGTTGAATTTTCAATAGATCTTATTACTAGGTAATTTCCATTATCCAAGACTATGTATAGAATGGATATTTTGGAAATTTATGAGTTGAGGGAAAAGTTTAATGCCCCGACACCAGTTACCCAATGTCGGTGCATTATTACATAACATTGGCATGATCCCAAGGGATCAAATCCCGAAAGAACGATCAATTTAGTAGCCTTGGATGTAATAGATAAATTTATAAATATTATATTACATCATGAAATAAATTTATCAACAACTTTTTTTACCAATTTTAACACACTTATATCCTTATCATATCCTCTCAGGTCAACTCTAAAATAATTATTCACATCTTAAAAAAATAAAACATAGAAAGGGGTGAGCTCATATGCACTGTAAAGATAACAAAATAGTAGAAGCTTTCCTAAATTAGTATAAACATTTAAGGCAATGTATAACACTAACAAAATTTTCATTTAAACATAAACATCAGCATAATATGGAAAAGATAAAATCAATTAATTCCATTTACTTATTCGCATGGATAT
Source organism: Viscum album (assembly GCA_963277665.1). NCBI lineage: Eukaryota > Viridiplantae > Streptophyta > Magnoliopsida > Santalales > Viscaceae > Viscum > Viscum album. The sequence continues at coordinate 1,289,608,543 of OY728132.1, read as the reverse complement.
TCTACTAGTCGAATAATCACATGCAATATCAATAGAAACTTTCATAATGATGGAATGCATAATGCCAGACTTCATAACAACATAGTCAAGGCCTTGTGAAAAGACTACAAATATGATTTTTTCAAGTCCTTTTGACAAGACACTAGTTTGTCTCATGAGACCAACCGATGCATCGACGAGCTATAACGGGCTCCACCTATCAATTACTAATTCTAATTCATTCCTCATATGAAAAGGTTTAAACAATACATAAACCATCGTATTAAAACTAGCATACGAAATATCAATAATTTATACATAAACCACGAATGGTGTAAAAATAACACATCCATAGTAAAACATATCACATAAACATCAATAAAATATGTATGTTTTGTATCATATCAAATAAACTTCAATCACGCTTAAAATCCATTAAAGGATTTTGACATATATGAAATCAAAACTTTTTTGAGAAATATCTCTTTCTATTTTGAAATCATTTAAAAGTCATATATTTATTAAAGAAAACATTTATTTTGAAAATATTCCTATAAGATTTTATGGAAATAATTGAAAATGATATAATGGTACTAAATAGCCACACCTTCTGTATAAGTTAAAAAAATACATTCTTACCATAATTTTGTCGAAAAGGTCATAGAGTACGTTGTCTGGGAAACGATGATAGGATTCCTTTCAAACCATTTTATAAAAATTAAAACAAGGGTATAAATGACTTTAACCTATAGTATAGTAAATAGTAAAAATGTTTTGAAATACATTTTGAAGAAAACACAGGTGTGGATGATAAAGAGGTCCCAGTAGATACTTACATAAAAACAACCTCGGATAATAAAGAGATTGGAAATTAACCCTTACTTTTTACTTTTCCATGGTCGAGGGTACACTAATATCCTGTATAATAGTTAAATAATTTTTATTAAATTATACAAGAACCATATAAGTTACTATTATGTCATATATGATCTTGTAATATTACATTGTTAAGAATATTTTAGTATTATCGTCGTTTCGGGTGTTAACTGATTCATTTTTCATTATATGTTTTGTCACGTAATACATGGTTATTATAGATAGAATGTATTTAATTCATATCCAAAATTATATTAAGTTCTTAAACATTATTTTTAATAATAAAATTAAAATTATTCTTGAATTATTATGATGGGGAATCAATCTCATCACGTTCGTGGAGACGGTAATCCGTACATACACAAGAGAAAAAATAGCATTCAATTGAACGTGAAATCATATATAATTGACTGTTATATCATATATAAATAATAATTAACATTTTATATTTATTATTTACATCAATTATACATCATTATTATACCCATCTATATAATGAAGTGCTTGAATAAAAAACTACACCATGACGTGGAGACGGTAAGCCGTAAGTACAGAATTATGGTGACTTTTTCATTCATATGATGTACAAAATAATGAATATTACACTACCATTATTATAGTAACATCACAATATATAGAAGATACTGTATTTATTATTTTATAATGGAAACAACAATGATAGAGGAAGTGGAAGAAGAAATGAACTTGAATGGGGTGATGAAATATTTACCTCTTCTTTGGGTTCTCCCTTTTGATTTCATCAAAAGGTATCTTTAGAATGGATTTCAGACCAAAGGAAGGCCTCTAGGATGAAGGTAGAAAATTTGTTACAATATTTGGTTAGGTTTTGTTCGAGCCAAATGGCTTTGTAGGTGTGAAATTAAGAGAAGGGTTTGTGCCTATATATAAGAGAGGTGAGGGTAACTTTAGAAAAATATTGAAATATTATTTTATAATAAAATCGTTTTCTGATTATAATGGCTCCAAAATAATTTATTTAGATGATAAGATGTGTATGGATCGAAAAAATCTCAATAAATATGTTTTAGATAGGTTTAGGTGACCATATTATCTTTATCATTTAGATTTATCTTTTAGTTAAATAGTTTGACATTTACCATGTCTCTTTGTATTTTTATATTATATGGTTAATTAACTTACTATAACAGGACAATCAAACTCATAGTGGTTCATTATTAATATATATAATATTATCTAGGTATTTTGGTTGAGCCTTATATTTTTAGTATTATAATATCCATTAATAATATAGTACTTGTTTTAAAAACTCAATGATGTTTATTTTGACACTATATAGTATTTCGTTTTTTTGAAAATCATAACAGCATGATTATGTCTAAAAAATTATTTAATCAACCCTAACATGTCATATTAACATAAAAAATTCGTGGAATTCATCAAAATTCTCAAATACACTTTATTTGGATATTTATAATATCATTTATTTTAATATTTCATTAATAATGTAATTACTGCATCATTATTGTGCCATAAATAAATTAAATTATATAATGTGTGAAAATTATAAATAAAATACCATTATGTAGGAAATATTTTTATATTTCTAATGAATCTTTATATTCGAATTTTTATTGTGTGTAACCCTATATTAAAAATGGTTTTGTTATTAAATATTGAATTTTACTCTTTTAACTCTTCTATAAATAAAATAATAAAAAATGTGTAATTCTAATTCATGTAGACCAAAGGGGATCATATTTTATTCCAATGGTTGTTTTTGGGAGAATTACACAAATCCACTAGAATTAGGAAATGTGTTAGGGTAATTATGATAACATTTTTACACTTAATTACCATATTTACTTTTAAGTGTTGTAATTAAAAGTCAAAAGTTACTATTCAAAAAATATTATTTTTATCTTATTGAAACAAATTTTACTTACTGATATTAACAGTGTCTCTCAGATTCTTTAAATTCATCTCATAGAAGTAGTAAAATTAGGTTTTATGCAAATTTTCAAATGCTCCTAGGAGGTGGGTAAAAGATGGTAGAAAGTTCAATAAAATTTTATATATCTAAATTTTTCAAAAAATGACTCCAATAAATTACATTGAACTTATATAGGTATTATGTATCTATTTTTACCTAAAATAAATTTAAATAAATTTAATAACTATTTAAATAAAAAGTCAGTTTTAACCTATAACGCAGTGTTTTTCACTATTCATAACAAATTGAATATTTTCAAAAAAATACCAAAAAGCCACCCTAAGATAATTTTGATATTCTGAATCGAAAAATGAAGTCCATTTTTGGAAGATAAAATTTAAAAAAAAATTAAAAGCAGGTATTACTATTCATAACTACTAGTTTCATTGGATGTAGTGTGTTAGAAGTTTGAAGTTGAGTACAATGAAAGCTATTGCATTATTCACAGAGAAACATACCGTGGAAGCTTGGGGTGTCACATTCTCCCCTCCTTAAAATAATTTCATCCTCGAAATTTCTACAATATTTATGCATAAAAAGATTCAGGTGGTTATTCATTATAAGTTCCTTGGGTTCCCACGTTTCCTATTCTATCTTATAGTTTCTCCATGGAACATTCACCAGACCAGTCATCTGATTTCTCAACACATGTTCTCTAGTATCAAAAATTTCGATAGGCTCTTCACAAGAAGACATATCAGGTTCCAGTTCAATTTCCTAATAGGTGATTACATGCATAGGGTCAGACATGTATTTTTTCAATAGTGATATGTGGAATACATCTTGATCATTGGAGAGACTTGGAGGCATTTCTAAATGATAAGCTATAAATCCAATTCATTCTAGAATTTGGAAAGGTCTCATGTACTTGGGACAAAATTTATCCTTCTTACCGAAACGTATAACACCCTTTCATAGAGATACCTTCAAGAAAACATGGTCTCCTAATTTAAATTCCAAATCCTTCCTTCGGTTATTGGCATAGATCTTTAACCTATTTTGGGATTCTTTGAGGTGAGTTTGGAAAATTGTCAACTTTTCCATTGTTTCCTCAACAAGTTATGGGCCTAAGAGTTTTATTTCACAAACATCATCCCAACATGTTGGTATACGCCATCTCTAGACATATAACACTTCATATGGTACCATCTTAATACTTGAATGGAAGCTATTGTTATAAGAAAATTCTACAAGAGGTAAATACTGATCCCATGTACCTTGAAGGTCCAGTGAGCAAGATCTCAACATGTCTTATGAGGTTTGAATAGTCCGTTCTAATTGTCCATAGGTTTGAGGGTGATAGGAAGTGCTCAAATGAAGTTCAGTATCTGGGGCCTTTTGAGAGTTTTTTAGAATCTTGATGTAAAATGGGATCACGATCGTAAACAAAAAATAGGGGTACTACATGAAGTCTTAAAACATCATTAATATATAGTATTTCCATACGTTCAAGTGTTAAATCTTCACTTATTGAAAGAAAATGTACTGAAGTGGTAAAATGATAAACAATGACCCATATTACATCATTCTTTATAGGATTCATTGGTAGACACATGAAAATATCCATCGTAATAATATCCCCTTTCCACTCAGGTATGAGAAGTGGTTGCATGACTCATCCAGGCTGTTTCACTCCAGTATTCACATTTTGGAAAACCATACATCATGATAGAAAATCAGAAATCTCCCTCTTCATGTTGTCGCATAAAAAATGATCCTTAAAATCCCAATAAATATTAGTGCTACCACGATGTACATAGAAATTGGAGATATAAGCATCATCCAACAATTCCCTTTTTAGATCAGGTAAATTTGGAACACAATGTCTCTTCCCAAATTTTAAAATCCCATATTTATATATGAAGTCACTAAATCTCCCATCATTCCCAACTTTAATCTTCTTTTGAAACTTCTCATCATCAATATCTGAACTCATTATAATTTCTAGTAAAGATGGTTTGGAAACCATTTGATAATGCATTGATATTTCACCTTTAATGGTTATTCACATATCCATCTTTACTAGATCCATGAAAATAGGATCCCTTTAAATTCTTTTCTTGTTCAAAACACTTTGACCCATCACAATCAAAGAATTTACCACATTATTTTCCTTCCCCGAGTGGTAGGGCATAGTGCAATCATAATTCTTGAGTGGTTCAAGCCATCGTCTTTGCCTCCTGTTGAGTTCATTCTGTGATAAAATATACTTCAAACTCTTGTGATCAGTATAAATATCAGATTTTAACCATAGTGATAGTGTCTCTATATCATCAAAGTCAATATTACAACTGCTAACTCAAGATCATGATTGAGATAGTTTTTCTCATGATTTTTTAGCTATCGTGATGCATAGGCAAAAACTTTATTATTTTTCATAAGAACACTACCAAGTCCATTCTTTGAAGCATCACTATAAATAAAAACCCATCGTTACCTAATATTATATTCAAGGTAAGAACATTAACTAATCTTCTCTTAAGTTATTTAAAACATTCTTCAAACTCTTTTTCCCAAACAAAATTAACCCCTTTACGTGTGAGCTTGTTTAATGGGTTAGAAAACTAAGCAATATTCAGGACGAAATGTCAATAATAACCTGATAAAACAATAAAATTGTGTACCTCAGTTATACTCGTCATTTCTATCAATTCTTGGACTGCCTGGCCTTTGAAGGATCAACATTGATTCCATCCATAGATACAATATGGCCATGAAAATAAACCTCCTGATGCCAGAATTTACAATGTATCAACATCCCATATAACTCATTTCTTCTAAGAGTCTTCAGAATAATGCACAGGTGATTTTCATGATCTTCATTGCTTTTAGTGTATACCATGATATCATCAATAAGTACCACTATAGATTAATTATGATATTCATTGAAAACACTATTCATTAGATCCATGAAGGCCAAGGTTGCATTAGTTAATCCAAAAGGCATCACTGTTAACTCATAATGCATGTACCTGGTTCGAAATACTATTTTCAAAATGTCTTCCTTCTTCACACAAAACAGATGATATCCAGATCGAAGGACAATATTTAAAAGATATTTAGCTCCATGAAGTTGGTGAAATAAATCATCAATACGAGGTAGGGGATAGTTGTTCTTTATTGTTATAGCCTTGATCTCCATGTAGTCATTGCAGAACCTCATAGATCCATCTTTCTTATTAATAAATAGAACATGGGCTCCCCATGGAGAAACACTAGGGTTAATAAATCACTTATTACTCAATTCCCCTAGTTGTTTATTTAGTTCCACTAATTCCATAGTGGCAATTCTATAAGGGGTCTTCTATATGGGACTTGAACCAGGAATTAAATCAATAGAAAACTCAATTTCTCATTTTGAAGGATGTTCAGGTAAATCCTCTGGAAACACATCAACATATTCTTGCACAATAGGTACATCCTAAATTTGAACATTCTTTTCCTCACACATAATTATTTAATTATCTTCTTCCCCAATAATTGAATTTAGTATAGCTATTGGGGGTGGATCTAGATAAAAATTAGGTGGTGATGTTTCTGCTCTAATGATAAGGAACTTCTTATCATCATTGAGAATTGCATCCTTTTTCTTCACAAAATAAATGTTTGCATCATTGTCCGAAATCCAATCCATACCAAGGATTATATCATATTCCATCATGGGTATGACGATGAGATCAGTAGAAAAAAACATTTATATTCCATAATGGGAACTGATTCACAAAACATTGTTGCAATGATACATCCCTTAAAAGTTTTTACTAAAAACTCCCTTTATTAAATCAAATGAGATATATCTAAATTTCATAGAAAACAATGAATATATTAAGCAATGTGATGATCCAGCATCAAATAAATCATTGGATAAACTTGAGAGAAACCATTTAATTACCTTCCACCACGCCTTTGAGATATTTAACCTCAACAATAGTGATCATACAAACACGGCCTTGCTTCCGTGACCTTTTCTGAGGTAATTTCTCTTAGTGCTTATAAAATTCATTTACATAATTCCCCTTTTCTCTATAATTGTAGAATTCATCATTGAGAACCACTTTCTTCCCATTGCAATCACGAGCTTGGTTGCCTTTTTCACCACAGTTATTACAGACTGATATTCCCTCCAGACAAGTACCGGGGTGTTTCTTCCCACATTTACTACAGGATGGATATTCAAATTATCCCTTTATCCCTTTATTTCCATTTAAAGAGTGTTCAACAGATCCATTCTTCTCTTTCATTGCATTAATTTAATAATACTTAGAGAATTATTTTTTGTCTTTATAACACACTAGACAATATCTTCGTATGATAACAATGATTGTAAGACTAATGCTTGCTGGATAAATAGTTTTAACCCATCAAAGAATCGATCGGTCTTACTCCTTGGGTTTGGTATATAATTTTCTTCTTGCCTTTCTAGCCTTGTAAAGTTAGTTTCATACTTTGCGACATTCTCATCCTCATTTTCCATTAGACTATAAAATTATATTTCCATATCTGCCCAATGGTCATGAGGAAAGTATTCTTCAACATAAATCTCTTTAAATGACCTCTATTTCTTACTATATACTTCTTCATCTTCCTTTGTGTTTTGGGGTAATGAACAACATAGATCTTCATCTCCTGTGAGGCGATAAACTGCAATGACAACTTTTTCCCTTTCGCTACTCCCCAATACATGAAATATTTTCTATATGGAATTTATCAATTTCTCAGCTACTAATGAATTTGTACTGCCATTAAATGTTGGTCTTTGTTTCCTCATAAAGCGGTCTATCATTGATCCTCTATGTTGGGGAACATGGTGCTCCATATAGGTAAGGTTATTATTCATAACCGGAGTGAGTTTTCCTAGTATGGTGATAAGCAGATCGACACTAGATGCTTCACCAGCTCCACTATAATTATCTTGAGTAGGAGAAAAATACCTACAAGGATTTCTTTCATTGATATGGTTTCCATTCCTTCCACTAGGCACCATTTATAAACAATTTCACACACTAGATTAGTTTATGAATCGCAATACATAATTATAAACATGTCAGACACATAACATAAATTGAACCGTTTTATAAACAAAATCCATAATCATAATAATGTTTTCTTTGAGGAATTATATATTCATAAACCATTCATAATGGTTTATAAAGAAATGATAATTATCATAAGCACATCCCCCTGGAGTTTCGTAACCAAGAGAGCAGCAAGGCCCTTTATCGTGCACTAGTTCCCGTCTGAGTCTAGCTCAAAGCAGTGTATTCAGGTTTTACCCCATGGTACCTCTTTTCCAGAGCCGCCTCTATCTACTTTTATCCAGACAAGGATTTATTGCTTGTAAAACTCACAAAATATTCACATTACCAAAATTCTAGGAAGTTATTCTATACTAATCCTTAAATTATATCATAGGTTAATGTTCTCTAATCAGAGTTTTTCTAAATCAGGTTTCCAAGGTTTGTACTAAACATCCTATGAAACCAATTGTAATGCCCTAACCCCAATTACCTAGAGTTGGTGCATTATTACATAACATTGGAATGATCACAAGGGATCCAATCCCAAAATACCAATATAATCAGCAGCCTTGAATGTACTAGATACATTCATAAGTTTTACATTACCTAATGAAATAAAAAAATCAACAACATTTTTCCCCTTCTAAACAAACTTATATCCTCAAAATATCCCTACAAGTCAACCATAAAATATTTCTTTACATCTGGGTATAATGAAACATATAAAGGGGTGTGCTCAGATGCTTAGTAAGGATAACTATGTAGGAGAAGCTTTTATAAATAAGCATAAACATTTAAGGGAATGTGTAACACTAAAACAAAATAATTTTAAACATAAACTATAGAATAATATAGAAAAGATAAAATCAAGTAATTCCATTTACTTATTGACATGGATATTCTAGTAGTCGAGTAATCACATGCAATATCAATAGCCACATTCATAATGATGGAATTCATAATGCAAGGCATCATAACCACATAGTCATGGCCTTGTGCCATGACTACAAATAAGAATTTGTCATGGCCTTATTCTAGGACACTATTTTGTCTTAAAGGACCTAATGATGCATTGCGGAGCTATAGTGGGCTCCACTCTCCACATACTAAGTTGAATGCATTCCTTATATGAAATGGTTTAAACATAACATAAACATTCGTATTAGAAATGGAATATTAAATTTAAATAAATTATCCATATACCATGAATGGTGTAAAAATAACCCATTCACAGTAAAAAAAATAAAATAAACATAAATACAATATTTAATTTTTGAATCATAATAAATCAAATTGAAATAAGTTTAAAATTCATCAAATGAGGTTGACATAGATGAAATGAAATCTTTTTTACGGAAATATTTCATTCTATATTGAAATCATTTAAAAGTCATATAATGATAAAAGAAAAAATTTATTTTGATAATATTTTTATAATCATGTATGGTAAGTTTGGATAAATATATAATGGTAGAAAATAGCAACACCCAACATATAAGTTAAAAAAATACATTCTTACCTTAATTTTGTCAAAAAGGCCATAATGTGCCTTGTTTGGAAAGGGATAAAAATATTCCTTTCAAACCTTTTTATAAAAAGAAAAACAAGGGCATAAATTAATTTTAACCATAGTCTAGTAAATAGTGAAAATGTTTTGAAATACATTTTAAAGAAAACATGGATGTGGATGATAAAGAATTCATAGTAGATACTTACGTAAAAACAACCTCAGTTGATAAAGAGATTGTGAAATTAACCCTTACCTTGTACTATTACTTGGTCGAGTGTACGTTAACCTCATGTATAATAGTAATATAATTTTTATTAAAATATAAAAGAAACATATATATTTATATATGATATAATATATTATTTTTTAATATTACATTGTTAATTATATTTTAGTATTATCGTCATTTTGGGTGATAACTGATTCATTTTTCTTTGATATGTTTTCTTATGTAAGCTATGTTTTTTAGGGATATGATGTATTTGATTCATATCTAGAATGATATTAAGTTCATAAACATTATTTTTAATCATCAAATGAAAATTATTCTTGAATGATTACGATGGGTAGTGAATCTCATCGTGTTCGTGGAGACGGTATTATGTACGTACGCACGAGAGACAATATCATTCAATTAAAGGTGAAATAGTATATAATTGAATGTTATATCATATATAAAAAATAATTAAAATGTAATATTTATTATTTACACCAACTATGACTCATTATTATACCCATTTAAATAATTATGTGTTTGAATAACAAACTACACCATGACGTGGAGATGATAAGTCGTACGTACACACGTATTGTGACATTATCATTCATATGATGGATATAATAATGAATATGGTTGTATCATTTTTAAAATTACATCACAATATATTGAACATATTGGAGTTATTATTTTGTAATGTAAACAATAATGAAAGGGAAAGTGGAAGAAGGAAAAAACATGAAAGATGTGATGAAATATTTACCTATTTTTCGGGTTCTTTCTTTTGATTTGATCCAAAAGACTCTTTAAGTTGGATTTATAACCAAAAGATGGCCCAAAGATGAAGGGATAAATTTTTGGAGGATATTTGTGCAGAGTTTTGCTGAGCCCAATGTATTTGGAAGCGTGAAATTAAGAGAAGGGGAAGTTTCCTTTTATAGGAGAGGTGAGGGTCACTTTAGGAAAAGATTGAAAAATTATTTTATAATAAAAAATATTTCAGTTTCTAATGGATAAAAAATGACTTATTTAGAGGCTAAGGTGGGGATGGGTCGGAAACCTATCAACCAACAAGTTTTATACAGGTTTTGGGTAACATATTAACTTTATCTTTTACATTTTACTCTTAGTTAAACAGTTTGACATTTATCATGTCTCTATTTATTTTTATATTATTTGGTTAATAAACATAGTATAACAAGAAAAGAGAACCCAAAGTGGTTCAGTATTAATATATATAACATTATCTATGTCCTTTGGCCGAATCATATATTTTTAGGAATATTATATCCATTAATAATATAGTATATTTTTTAAAAACTCAATTGTGTCAATTTTTTACACTATTTAGTATTTGATTTTTGTAAAAATCATAAATGCATGATTATTTAAAAAACAATTATTTAATCAATACTAAAATGACATATTAACCCATTAAATTAGTGTAATACATCGAATGTCTAACATTACATTTATTTGATTATTTATAAAATCAATTATTTTAATCATTATTTAATAAGGTAATTACTCCAGCATCATTGTGTCATAAATAAAATAAATTATATTATGTCTAAATTTTTTAAATAAAATATCATCATGTAGGAAATCGTTTTTAATTTCTAATTAATATTTATAGTCTAATTTATATTATCTTTAACTCTATATTAAAAATGATTTAGTTGTTAAACATTGAATTTAACTCTTTTACCTCTTCTTTAAATAAAATAATAATAAATGTCATAATCTAATCTAAGTGGACCAAATGGGATCATATTTTTTCTTAAGATTGTATTTGGTCTAATTACACTTACCCAATAGAATTAGGACATGTGTTTGGGTAATTATGATATCATTTTTACCCTTAATTACCATATTTACTTTTAACCTTGGGAAATAAAAGTCAGAAGTTACTATTCGCCAAAAATTATTTACATCTTATTGAACCAAATTTTACTTACTAATTTTAACTATGTTTCATTGATTTTTGAAATTAAACTCACAAAAGTGGTAAAATTAGGTTTTATACAAATTTACAAATGCTCTTATGAGGTGGGTAAAACACGGTAAAATGTTCAATAAAATTTTATATATCTAAACTTGTTATAATATGACTCCAATGAATTACATTGAACATATATAGGTATTATGTATGTATTTTGACATAAAGTAATTTTAAATAAAATAAATAATTACTTAAATAAAAAGTCTGTTTTAACTATTAACACAGTGTTTCTCTCTATTCATCAAAAATTGAAAGTTATCAGAAAAATACCAAAAATTCACCCGAAGATAATTTTGATATTCAGAATCCAAAAATAAACATTATTTTTAAAGATTAAATTTATAAAATTTCAAAATTTTGGTATTACTATTCCTAATGGCTAATTTGATTGTTCGCGGTGTGTTAGAATCTCGAAGTTGTGTATAATGCAAGCAATTGCATTATTCAATGGGAAATATACAATGAAAGCTTGGGGTGTCACGTAATAATACAGAATAATCTAGATAGATGGTTTATATGACCAAGTGGTTCACTCATTATTGTACAAGTCCTGTTTGTCCAGAATAATTATGGGTCTGTGCGACATGGTATTAGTTATCGTGAGTTAAACTAGATCATGGAAAATAAAAAGTAAACTCTACCATAGATTGATGACTAGTTCGATTAGATATGCAGAGCACGATACATCTCCACAGTCGATCATCAGTTAGGATATCATCAATTAAGGGTAAAGATGGAGGATACCCACAATAGCACTTTTCGTACAAGGTACGTGCCTTATGAGTTCATATTAATGCCATTCAGACTCACTAAATTTATAGTGATATTCAAGGATATTTTTTAATATATTCTATTGATAATACCTTGAAATGTTTTTGGTAGACTTTATAAATGATATTCAAATATACCAAAAATGTAATGAGGGGCATGAAGAGAATCTTAGAAATATACGGAAGACCTTATGGAAAGAGAAAATTTATTACAAGTACCAAAATGTGTGTTATAGTTGAAAGAAGTCTCACTATTGGGAAATATCATCACAATCAATTAGATATCACTAGAGATTTTAAAAATGGATGAAATTAAAGGATGTTAGAGGCCATAAACTATGATATATATCATTAGTTACCTTGGAATATCTAGGTACTAACATAAATTAGTGAGAAATAACTCATGAGTTACAAACCCTCTAACCATGCTAACTAGAAATGGAGTCAAGTATTCTTGGACTGATGAATGTGAAGGGGGAATAAATGACATGAAAAAGTGTCTTATCCCTAAATATGTAATCACACAACCCCTAAGTGGAGATCATTTCCTGGTATTCAATTATGATGATAATAAGGGATTAGGTTGTGTGTTAATGTTGAATGACAATATGATAACATGTACTTTATGGTAGTTGATGGTTTCTGAAGATAACTACCAAATGCATGATCTATATTTGGATGCAGTGATATTTTAATTGGAAAATATGGTGGCATTACTTATTTGGAGAGATGTGTAAAATATATAAGGATCCAAAAATCCTCATGTATACATTCACATCGTAATAGTTGAATGTAAACCCACAATGATTGTTAGAGATTATCAAGGACTATAACGTCTTAATTCACTACAATCCAGTGAATGTTAATATAGTGGAAAAATCTCTAAGAATAATGGATCTGTCAATTTTATCCTTGATGAGAATTGATAAGGATGTTATTTTCATAGATTTAACAATGATGGACATGGTAATAATAACGGATGGAACATCATACTTCCTTTGACAAATAATTACTCATCATTCCATTTTGGGTATGATAAATGATGCTCAAATAGATTATTAGGGAATTTATATTAATTTTGAAATGATATTAAAAGGGAAAGCCTCCTAGTTCAATGTTAGTTAAGTAGGATTTATGAATATTGTGTCAAGAATATGTGAACAATCAAATACCAAGTAAAATAAGGAGATATTGGGTTATGCACATAGGTCGTCATTTACCATCTATACATGATGAATAAAGACATATAAATATCTCAAAGAGAAACATTTGTGGGATGATATGAATAAGGTTATTTTGAAATAAACATCCATTTTTCTTGTATGTCAGAAATATGAGGAAAAATAGTTGAAATACAGGGAGATGATGGAACCATTAATGATACCTACATGGAAATGAGAAAACATATACATGAAATTTTTCATTGATAATCCAATGAAACATATAGGAAATAATGTTATCTCGGTTTTTTTGGATCTTCTTACAAATAATGAAAACATCAATGCGATTCAAGAAGAATTCTCACTCGATCAAATTGTTAGGATATACTTCAGAGAAATGGCGAGGATTCATTGAATATCACTATAAATTGTTTCTAATAAAGATCCATGATTTTACTCTAAATTATGGAAGAGTATATAATTTTTTTAATACTAATTTAAAATTTATAATGACTTCTCACCCTCAAACTGATGGACAACTATAGTGAAAAACTTTTACACTTGAGGATATATTAAAATAATTATTAATTAAATTAAATGGTGGATGGGATAATGTATTTCTATGGTCTAGTTCTCATCTAATAAAATTTTACACTAAAGAATTTCAATTTAACCTTATTAATACCATTATGGGAAGAGGTGAATAAAAATTTCATTTTGGGATAATGTTGGGAAAAACAGATTGCTAGGACATGAAATGGTTGAGGAAATAGTGAAAAATGTCATTACCATTCCATAGTACATATATAAATCTCATATTAGATAGAATTTCTAAAATTACAATGCTTTTTGAGACATATAGTTTGATGTTGGAGATATTATATTTATCTTAAAATCACCATGGAAGTTATTCATGATATTTTGGATGAAGGTAATGCTTATTCCAAGATACATCACCTCATTTAAGAACCTTGATCTCATTAGTGTGACGAACAATAGATTGAACATCAACCCTAACCAATCTCATTTAAATGATTGATTCCATGTATTTCACTTGAGTAATTATATACCCGAATGCATAGATGTACTAAATCACAAGGAGGTACTGTTGGATAATTACCTTCCTTTGAGGAGTAGCAGGTGAATATATTAGATCGTTGAGAAAAATAACATTTGAATATTAAAATTTACATATTCATAGTGTTTTGAAGAATCCAAAAGTTGGAATAAGTGACATTGGAACCAAAGTAAGTGATGAATCATAATCAACCTAATATTTTATAGTGTGATAAATTTAAATTTTCAAAGTGAATTTTTTTAAGGGGGATGATTGTAATGACCCAAACATTTATAAATAATGTTTTAACTTCATTTTTTAAATGATTCCTTATATATAGAAATAATATTACCTTATTTGGTTTTATTATATTCTATAAAATATGATAAATGTTATTAATAATCTTTAGCATTGAAAATATGGTACAGAACAATGACCGTATGATTAGTATAAATACACTGTTTTAACAAATCCAAATGACATTAAAACATAAAGTGATGTCATCAACCCATATGTTCTCACCATATAAAACTAATTTATCAAATCTTCTATTTGTGGTGGAATCATTGGGATTTTCCATTTTTGAATCCCAAGATGATATTTACAAATTAGTATTGATGAAAATGTTTATGGGAGATGTTCAACCTCATCGAGATTACTACCAATAGCTCATCTGCCAAACCACCCTAGGAATGTATTATCATCACAAAACATACTTTTTGGTCTTTTTCTGTTGTATTAATGGTATATTTATCAAGACCATAATATATTTTTTATTTTTATTGTATTTTCAATTGAATAATGTTCATATTTTCTTCATAACGATTTGTTTTAAAGGATTTTTATTTTAAAACATTAGAAAAAATTGTACTTCTAATTAGTATTTGATTTAAATTAAGAAATTTATTTTAATGAAATAATTTATTTTTGAAATAATTAATATTTTAATAAATTAATATTAATAAATATTTTTTATTAAATAATAATTAATATATAATTTTTATAAACACATATGAAATTTTTATAAGGGTTTGGAAAATATTATTATCAAAAGCCGAATAGTTCTAAATAAATGACGATTATTATATTAAAAAGGAAATTAAAATATTCAAGAGATTATTTTTATATAATGAATATTACTTTTGAAATTGTAAAGGTGAATTTTTACAATAGCTTATTTTTCAAAAAAAATTCCTGATAGTTGAATATTCAGGTAAAAATTAAATATTGTATAAACATACAACATGTATGATGACCCCATAACCACTAGAAAGTGTTTTAATAAATAATATAAATGGTATCCAAGAACAAATATATATTTTCCATCTAAGATAATGTGGTTTTATGTTAATTTTATTATACTTATAATAACTTTTGAATATCTCAAAATGTAATAATATATTTTTTGGATCTAAACTCATTTCATTAATAGTGTGACTTACTTCCACACCAGAAATGATATTATTTTATTACATTTGGCCATTTTCCTTGTATTATAATGAGAACAACCCCCAATTGGTATAAAACAAGGAAAAAACTAGGGTATTTGTATTGGATTTGTTTTTTTATATAGAGTCCAATAACTATGTTTGAGAAATGATAATGAATTCCTTACTCATTTCTTATATAAACCCACACATTATCCCACATATATTCTCTAAAAGTATATATATTACCTCATTAATCAACCCTTCCATCACTATGGTCAACCAAACGTTCCACCAAGATGTCTTTAATCTCCTCCCAGGCATTTAATGTCACACTCCCAATGTAAGGGATCTTTTCATTCTAGTCTTTATTCATGTTTCATCATTATCATATGCATTCTTTTTCTAATTACTATTACTGGGATATGATTTTACATGTCCCAATTAAATATAGTTTTATTTAAAAATGATGATATAAACCTTTCTATATCATCAACCAATTTCATGATTTTTGAGGTGATGTTTTTTGAAACAAAAATTCAATCGTTATTTTCAATGCTAAACTTTTGTGTAGTGAATAACTGTATCCATTTCCAACATATGGTGTTCAAAATTTTGAAATTATACATATTTATTAGGGACTCACAATTATTTATTCAACACTACATAATCTTGGAATAAAATTATATGATAAATGATTCCATTTTTTATGATCTCTCTCGTACACTTATACATGATAATGAAATGAATGTGATGGATACATCGTAAATTGAATAGAACACTAATAAATTTGGCAGTGTATATTCTCATTATAGGTCTTGTTGGAAAATAGATTAATCCAGAGTCAATTAAGGTAATTTTGAAATCATGAGGGATTTGTTGTTATACTTGACATATGTTTATGATTAAGTGTTTTATGTTTTTTCCAAATTTCTTGTATCGACTTTATGTAATCATGGTATATAATTTATTATTGTTCATGTTTAGGATCCTCACCCAATTTTTTACCCACCAATATTCCTATTGTCACACAAGTATTACCTTCTTCATGATATTCCATATTGATTCCCATATTGGGATTTATAGCTCTCCCTTTTCTTATGTATATCTTAGGGTTATCAAATTCAGTTTCAAATAAGGGAATTTAAGGAAGATTGAAATAAAGAATATGTATTATTTATTTTAAGTATTTATGAATTGTACTTGATTCCCTAAGACATTATTATTCTCAATAATATGGTTTGTAATATGTGTACTTTTATGTAATAAATAAATAAATAAATTTTAATAATAAGATGGGTTTTCATAAGAATTATAATGTTTTCCCCATAAAAAATTATGATATTATTATTTTGAGGGAGAAAATTGCACATAATGGTTCATATATAACATGATTAAACAATGAAATCAAACAAATTCAATATAGAAATATGATTATTTTTTCAGTGGAATACATCCTTGATGAAGAGATTTATATGATTCCCAAGAAGGGTAACACAAATTTATTGGAGAAACCATATTGAATAAAAATAATGACATGTATGTTAATATTTTGTTTGATTATTTGGCCCAATCAAGTAGATATCACTAGAAATATATAGAAGTAATTGGCTAAAGAAGGTCTAAAATGGGGAAAAATTACACATGAAGAAGAAATTGAATTGTATGATATATTTAAAAAAATAAATGACTAAGTAATTCGATAAAAATTATATCAAAAGTTAATGTAGAACTTCCACTCTCTAAATTATTTCTTGTCATGGGAACCCATATATTAGGAAGTGATAAAAAAATTAATCCACATAGGATACATGATCTTTATCAGACAATATAAAAAAGAAACATTCACATATTGTTTAATACGAATAAATTAATTTTCCCATTTAATATAAGGTGATTCAAAAGTCAAAAACTAAAGAAATAAAGAACATGGGGAGTTCTAACTGAGTTGGTGTTGAGTAGAAATGAGTTTTTGGTTTAGCATTCATACATCATCCCATTCAAAATAATAAAAGGTTATTGAGATCAGACTTATTCACATTTATATTTATTTATTAGTTATTGTAATGGTATCAAATATTATATATCAAGTCAGAGAACTGATTGAAATATAAATTCACTATACAACTTGAATATTATACCATTATCTAATTCATGAAGACTACATGTATAAATTTAATTTTTATTTGAATATTCAGGGTGTTTTTTATGAAACAAATAATTGATTAATATTTCTTGAGTAAATTCCTCGAGTGAGCGATGAATAGAATTTAAGTTCACATATGATATTATTCTGTATGAATATATAATTCCAAAAAAATA
The DNA here is from genome assembly GCA_963277665.1 of Viscum album. NCBI lineage: Eukaryota > Viridiplantae > Streptophyta > Magnoliopsida > Santalales > Viscaceae > Viscum > Viscum album. The sequence continues at coordinate 1,289,590,233 of OY728132.1, read as the reverse complement.
AATAATGAATCATTATGTTTAATGTATGAAAAAAATCATTTAGTTTTAACACTTCAAAATATGATGCATTACATAATGTTATTCTTAATTTTAATAAGGGGAATAACATAAACTATAAATAATTTTTTATATGTTTGTTGAGTTGATTACATGGAAAAAAAATTATTATGAAACATATTTTAATAGTCTATAGAATTAAAGAACATTATTAGTGTCACATACTAGACTATTTTTAAATAACCTTGATGTTTTGGTTAATCACACATGTTTTATACAGTAAAATTTTCTCACATAAACTTCTATTTGATTAATTTATAGCTCACTACTAAGTAAAATGTTATGCCTATAATATCTAAAATCTATCAAGATTAATATCTCAAGAATATTGGATAATAAAAGACAGAAAATAATGTAGTTAAAAAGACGAGATTGAATTTACCCCACACTAAAACCTATACATTTATTTTGAATATGGGTGAGATAAATGAATAAATGTAAATACACATTGATTAGAGTTTTATATTACAAGTTAATGTTATTAAAAATAATTTACTGTGGCATATTTAATAACCCAATGGAGTGAATTGGTTGTTTTTTATAAAAAATAATGTTAACATGACATTTTGACTTTAGTTATGATTTTGGTCCTAATGAATATGATATATTTTTTATAAATACATTTCAAAATGTGATTGAGTTACTATAATCATAAATGGTTGGGAAATGACTTGGATATGGATATATTATCTTGGAATACCAATACGTGTCAATTTTAAAAAGTATTTCTATACTACAGATGATTGGAGATCTAATTAATAAATAATTAATTATATGATTTTTTGTTTATAGGTGGCATCCTCTATAATTGATTTATAGATTTTGAAAAAAAATAGAACAACTATATTGAAGAAAACTATGTGTTTTGTTCAATATGTTAAAAATATGGGTGGTTGATTTAGGATACAATTAAATATTTTTTAGTATAACATATATTTAAATTAGTATAGAATATCTTCTAAATGATGTTTTTAAAAAGACGAGTTTAATGATAGAAGAGTTTCGGCTGAAAAGGTATGTAAAATACAATAAGATCAATTATATTGGCTAAAAGACATTGAAAATTAGTTTTGTATAGTTTGGTAACATTATGTTATTTTATAAAGTCATAAAAATTATTTGAATGTGATTTGAGAAGCCATGTGAAAAACTAAATATTTTTTGTATTGATTTAAAGAAACTATGAAATTTGGTTATTTGAGACTAAAAATGTGAAATTAATTTAATAGGTAATATATTTTTCTATCCCAGTATGAAAAATATGATATGTATTGCATGTTTTATGTATTTTTAAATTTTTATAAGGATGAAAAATTTACGAAGGTAATTATAGTTTCGGGAATATACAATATCATTAAAAAGATTTGTCAAATATTTTTAAGATTCTTGAATTGTGAAAAATAACCAATGAATAGGGTAATAAATATCATTTTTTTCTTATGTATCTTTATATATGATACATAATACTCTTTGATGTGTTCATACAAAATTTATCTAGATAAAAAAATGTGTCGAAGGGAAAGAATCTTGCACAGTACAAAAGATAATAGAGACTTCATAGTGAAACATATGTTTTTATAAATCATATATAATATGTAAGAGTAACCATAATCATACATATGAATCATTTCCTTTAATACATTTATAAAAGGTAAATAACTATTCAATGATACGTAAGGAAAATAATTTATGATGTATAGATCATGGACACTGAAAATTAGGAAACGTATTTAGACTGACACTGATATTCATAATATATTAAAATCTTCTGTATGTTTTAAATGTAAATAAAATATTATAATTTATAATTTTAACGAATTTTAATTATAATTTGAAATTTAGATATTCTAAAACATCTTATTGGTGAATTAAATATCGCAAATAAAATTCTTATTTAAGAAAATTATTCACAAGTAGATGATGATTCTGTGAAGAAATCTTAGAATTAAATTTCATGTATATTATTTTGGAATTTCAAATGATCTAAAATAATGAAAAATATTCCAAGCCACTGAAATATTATCATTTAATATTTTTATGTTGTTATGATGATAAAATTAATTTATATTAAAATAAAATATTTTATGTGAAATAATATCTCGTATCACACAAAACATTTAAATGATGATTTATAGTAATTATTATTAATTGAATTAAAGACTTTATAAATTGTTATAAATTATGAATAAAGAGAATGAATTAAAAAAATTATGACCATTTTTCTATATTTGAAATTGGTAAAATATTATTTATGATATTATGTGAATAAAAAGGTAGACGAGGAAGTGAAAAATAAATGAAACATTATACAAAAATTCGTAGAGATCATTTTTTGTATCAAGGAAAGTGTGAAGGGGGTGATACAATGATAATTGAAGAGTTAACCTAAAATATTCTTGAAGGGAGAACTAATGTGTTGAGGAACTCAAATAATGAGGATGAACAAAGAAGTAAGAAAGAGAAAAGGGAGAATGTTCTGAGACCTATTGTCGAATATTTCTATATTAAAGGTATAACAGAGGTAGGCCAAAAATATAATTGTTTTTCATGATACCTAAATTATTATTCACATGAAAAGTAATATAAAGGATGAAATGACATATTATATTCTTATCTAATTATGATAATCACGGTGATATTGAGATGATGAATGAAAATAATTTTCAGGCAGTATTCCATAATAAATTATTGTATCTGACGACCCATTAATTTAGGAAGAATATCATATTACTTTGATGTTATGTCATATAATGTAGAAATATTATCATGATGAGGAGTTTTTAGAGAGGAAAATTGAATACTAGAATATTCTAGTATAATCCATTCTTTAATATTGGACAAATCCAGAAAAATAGTATACCCTAGACAATAAACTAATGGGTTTTGGGGAGATAACTATAATCAAATTACAAGACTCAATGATGTAAAAAACCACTATCAGGTAATTTCTTAAACATATTATTCATATTCATGGTGGTATGATACCGTCATCCTATTTTATTCACATTCATTTTATAGTGAATTTTTTCGTCTTAAAACTCAACCCAATTACAACAAAGAATATGTAACTGCATTGGGATAGAAACTTGAAAAAATATTATGAGTTATTGTACACTATTTATATTGTATATTAAATTTTTTTATATGTGTTTAGATTACATTAAAAAAATTAAAAAATTAAAAAATACACATGTTTTTATATCAATGTTGAATAATTAAAAGAAAATTTAAAATCCGAAAAAAAAAACATTGATTCATCCCCCCCACTCAGTTTTCTTGCACAATCCACATAGATATTCATAATTCATAAATAATTTAAATATTAAAAAATAATTTAAAATAATTTAAAATATAAATATAACATTATATATTCAAAATATATAAATAAATAAGGTTTATATTAGATTAATTACTAATTAATTACACTTTCCCGAGTTTATTTTTCATCGTATAAATGATTTATATGTGTAATGGTTTGAAAATAAGAAAAAAATTATATTTTGACTTATTTTTTATAGTATCAACGTAGTTAATGTGATAAGTATATAAATAAAATAAAAAATTGAAAGAGAATAGAAAGGGATATTTATATTTCTACTCCAAAAACTATAATATAGAAAAATTGGAAGAGACGATCATGGGAAGGATCTTCGGATCAATTATTTGAATATTACAATGGTAAAAATAAAAAGTGAGGAACCACTAATACAATATTATATTTCTCACAATTCCTGTACAATTCCAAATAATGATGAAAAATTGAGAATTATAGAGATCATAGGGGTCTATGTTCACAAGTGGCATGATTTATGAATTGGAAATTTATTGACCTTTTTTTAATCAAACTGAAACAAACTGGATGAAACTTTAAAAATATGAAAAACCTATCTCTATAGGCGAATGAAATAATTTTATATATTCCTATAAAATTTACTATAAATGGATCTCAATCCAATCATTAATGTGGAATCTATTTCCCAAATGGTATTGATTTATCCATGATGACTAATCTAATCTATATTAGAATTTATGGACTATTTAAACCCTCTAAGACATAGAATCGAAAATGGATGATCTGAATGAAATTTTTTGAATAAGAAATGTGGAATCCAGTAATGAAATTTCTAATAAAAATTCCTCTATTATAAAAAGTTACATCCAAAATACCAATGATAATATGAAAGAGTAAAATATATAATTCTCAATATATTGTAAATTATATGTTTCAATTCAAATTTTTCATACATACGAATATTTTTTTCACTGTTGGGAAATTATATCATTTATTAAAAAAATATTAATTAAATATTCTCATTATTAGACTAAAATAACCCTAGATTTGGTAGTGTTTTTATGATGATACCCTGATGAGGATGATATCCCTAGTATTTCGGTGTTTATATATGATATTCCATTATTTTTATAAGTCATAAGAATCGATTTTTCTTCATAACCTATAAATTATAGGGGTTCCTAGTCCTTAAGTGTTGAGAGGAAGATTAGATATGATAAACTATAACAAAGAGAAGTTTAAGTTGAGTGTGATAGTATAATAAAAGGATCTATTTCTAATGTAGTTGGGATCTGATATGTGAGGGTAGCCTATAAAATATGGATTATAAAATTAAAACAGATTCCTTTTGTGATTAGAATCAGAAGTCAATTCCTCATATTATATGGATAAAAAGAAGACTAAAGAATTCTCATAAATAACTATAATCATGTGAAATTCTATAGGTGAGTATTGGTGAATGATGTAAAAATCATGATTAGAGTGAGAGATGGTTTATATTAAAGGGTGGGATAATTTTTCAATTATATAAGATTTTAAGCCTATAACTCATGATACATGAATCAATATGACATAAATTTAGGGGAAGATTAATATAGTATGATATTGTAATTTTATTAATGAATAATATTATATATATACATTTGTAACTATGAACTCTGGTGTGAGTGGTTTATTAGGTAACCTCATTACATGACCGTTAGAGAATGATGTGTGTGTGTGTGTTTTTGTGGCGTGTTTGGTAGAATGGGTTGAATATATTGAATAAAAACTTATAAATATGATGTGTACTTGGATATATTTTATCGATTGATGTAGGTGTATCTAATCCAATATATTTGATAAGATGATACTTTCTTTCTCTAGCCATAGAGTGTGACCTATCAAGATTCTAATTCAATAATGTGGGATAGTCTTACAATATTCTTAACATTGAATATTATTATTTTAATAAAAATGTATTTTAAATGTTATTTTCAGCTAAATATTCTATATAAGAAATCATTAAGATAAATTTTTAATAAAAAAGTAATTTTTGGGAGTATTGGATGAATATTTAAAAATGGTCTTTAAATAACTGAAAGTACTCAAAAAAATTCATAACATTCGAGGGAATGTGTAATATTATGAGAAGTATCCTCATGGCCTATATAAAAACACTATAGACCATAAAATCATGCTGATACATTCTACAGATTCTCCCTTAATTATATCTTCCCCCTTTCCCCTTTTCCATGAGAGGTATTAATATATAATGTGAATTTAGGAGGATCCCACAAAAGTGTGGTGTTTTTCATGTCACCTAATAGATACAACATGAATGTTTGAGTCTAATGGTTACCTCTCAGTGAACCTCATTAAACAAATTAAAAAATTAGTAATAGTTGTACTTATTAGTGAATGGTGGAGAAATGTTAGGAATTTTATAGTTTCATGATTTGGTATCATGCATTGTTAATCATGGAATATGGTTTATATTATTTTCAACAATATTATACATGTTTTATCTTATCATTAGAAGCTCAATAGTAGTATCAATGCTTCACCACGATTCATGATTCATGAAATAATGTTTTAAAATAAAGACAATAATATATCATTTAGCTATCATAGTTTCTTTAGTAATGTCTAGTTTATTTTTTCTATTTTTATCTATATGATATTCTATGTTTTAGGTAAAAATATATTCATTATTAATGATATATGGTATAATAGGAGGTTAAATTGTTCAATTCCTTATATTATATATCTATATACATTAAAACACATGATATAGGCTTTTATAATGTATATTTATGATGAATAAATACCGCATAACATATAATTGTATCACATAAAAGTTATTGATGCCAATTATATAATAAAGCTACCAACCATTTGGTTAATTTTCTATATATTTTTTCTGAAGGGTTATTCTGATGTAGGTCATGTCATCATCTATTATTTATAGCTCACATTTGGTTAATCCTATAAATTTCATCAATTGTTATTTTAATATTGCACTAATTATGTCATAATCCATGATTTTTATTCCTTGTGGGTTTATTTTTACAAATAAACACTATTCTATCCCAATCCAAGCATTATCTATCATATAGTATATAAGATTCCACCAACATAAAATAATTCATGCCTTGTGAATTATTAATATAACAAATTATGATATATGCAGAAAAAAATATTTTTATATGTTTTATTTATAAAATTTATTTATTTATTTTTATTTTTTTTAATCATGAAAATATTGAATTTTTTGGATATTTAATTATTTTATAAATGTGATTTTAAAATGAGAAAGTAAAAATTATTTATAATATATAATTAAATGGTTACAAAATTTTCATAATTTAGTATTTATTAATAATAAATATTAAAATTCAATACCTTAGATTTTATATGCATGACTTGTAATTAGATATGAAATGTTTATATAGAATTTATAAGTGTAATTTTTAATTTTTTGTTGAATAAAAATATAAAGAAATATATTAAGTATTTTAAAATTATATTCTGAATTATTCATATTAATTTTTCATATGAGTTTATCAAATTAAAATTGAATTGATCGGGAAATTATTTAAAACTTATCAAAAAGTGTTTTGTTAATAAATATTATCATGGAATAAAAAATACTAAATATTTGATATTTTGATCATGCTATTTTTTAAAATAATAGAATTAGAATATTTAATGTTCGTATTTTATTTAATATAATATATTCATATGAATTCTTTATAAAGAGAATATGAATGAGTTTATATTATAAGCAAATAAAAAAATATAAATTTAATTTTGTAATGATTATAATGCATGGATAAATCATAATGTTTTTATAATTTATTTTTTTAATAATTGATCATAATTGGTTTATATAATATTTATATATATGAATTTATCATAAAATTAGTCAATTCACTACATTATTTTAAATCATATTATATTTATATCATCCATAAATTCATGATTTTCTTTAAATTACTAAAATTAATCAATAAACATTCCTACAAAAATTTATGGTGTCACATGCTTGGAATGATAATTCATATAGTTTTCTTATTCCTTGTCTTTGGCATGTATTTTACAATAATATTAAAATTTAAATATTTTTATAGTTTATAAATATTAAGTGTTAAAATTATGTTGTAATTGAGGACTCTCTTGAGTAATGTATCCTTGGTTACTGGGATCTTGGTTTGAAGTGACCACTAGCCATGATTCTTTTTCTTTATCTCGAAATGTGTGGGTTTTATATCTATTAATCAAAGATTACTCACATGGGGATTTTTGATTTTACATACTTCTAAATATTTATATGGGATTATTTTCTATATCCTATGTGTATAATGAATTTGGATATGTGTAAATATATTTGTATTTTAATTTATATTATTAACAGTAGTTATGTTATATCTAAATCATTAAAATTTAATATGGTTTAAACATATTGACTTGGAGGAAGGAATGTGGATTTCAAACTAAATCATTAATAACAAACATATGTCAAATTTGAATAACATGTTATAAGATTGTGAGATTAAAAAACCATCAAAATACTATGTATTGGATCCATTCCAAAAGGATCACTTGTCATTACCTCGATCATCCTATAATGTAGGTCATTCCAAAGGTGCATGATGATGGATTATATTATTTATATAATTAAAATAACCAGTAACCCTAATAGTAATATGTACTTACTTTTTATATTATATTTATGCTACTATAATATGGGAGACCCTTATATGATTCAGTTAGTAGTGAAAAATTGACATGATTATATATATAATGGAATGAGGAATAATTTTTCTTCTAAACTAATCAGTATTCATATATGATATGATTGGTATAGTTTCCAAAAAATATAGAAATGTAGTGAGAGTAACATTATCACAGACTAATTTTATAGTTAAATATATATATTGAATGACTAATTTGTAAGCAGTAAATCTAGATGGGCGCATCTTTTTAGTGGGAGAAAATTTAAAAAGAGTAAATATTATATTATTATAAAACATGAGGCACATGTGATAAAATATTTCATTATATATATAATGAGATCATAATCATATTTGATGTTAACTTTTAGATCTATCTGGAAGAATGAAAAAAATAATTATAGTAATTTCATAGAATGGTTTAAAGACTTTAGAGTTTGTCATATGATTGTAAGAAACAATATATACATATAAGGAAAACCATTTGAAATTATCAACTATTTATTTCATTCAACACATGAATATATATGTTAATGATAATAATAGATTGATTCAATTAAGGTTTAAAAATAATCTGATAGATAAGGACTAATGTAAAATTAGATTCATTTTATATATTAAATATTATTGTGTATGTTAATGACTAAGAGATACAATATGTTTCCATAAGGCTTATTATGGATTCTTAATTCATTATAAATACGTTTTTTCAAGACCAATCCATAGTTAAATCCATAAAAAATATTATAGTGATGATGTGAATGGACATCAATACCTTATATAATAGGTAACAATTTGGTGATAAGAATCAAGGGTGTATGTCCCCCAAATAAAATCGACTACCATCATAAATCCCAAGAGAAAAATAAAAAACAACTAATCAATGAATTAAAATAAATAAAGTAAAAATTATATGATAACCTCAATTACTGAAATGTAGAGTAAAAATACATGTGCCCAAGATAAGTACCAACATAATGCTCAAAAGGTAGTGGCTCCCACTACAAACTCCCAGCTTTGAGGTAGTAATGTCCAACCTAGTCTTCAAATCCCACATGGAAACCAATAAATCAATATATATATATATATATATATATATATATATATATATAGTTTTATGAACCATACCAATTGGTAAATCTTCATCAGTATGTAGTGAATATAGTAGTGATGCACCATGAAATCCTCCTATAGGATATATGTTGGTGAATATATCCAAGGATATAAGTCCCACAAATGGGACACACTTGCATTACTAATCCATGTAACGTAGTAAGAAATCCAAAAATAATGAAAAATATAATATAAAAACCAATAATAACTAAAATTCCAGAAATTATTATATGAATAAAAGACTCCAATACCAAAACCAAAATAAAACTCATAAGGTAGTATTTCAACCAAAAAAATCAATCGCTTAGCTAGTTCAGTCCTTATCAATATTCAAATACCTCAGTGAATATTGTAATATATAAATATATATATATATCTGTGTTTTTAAGTGTGAGTATATATGTACGTGTTCGAGTGAGGATTTGTGTAATCTCCTTAAGATCTTCTAGAAGGCCACTTTTACAAATGTAGAATAACATACTCATTCCTCAGTGAGAAAATAATAAAAGAAATAAGCACTTGGAGATGGTTAACTATCTTATCCTCACCTAGGTTCTCTCACCAACCATAGTAACATTGTATAATAAAATGATATCAATGAATATGAAAATAGGGCAACCCACAACACTTTCCTACTTGGTTACCTCTCTCATTCCCAAACAGATGATGTCTTGATACTCTTATCCAATAAATATAATTATAAATGTTTCAAAACAACTATATATCACATGTCCACATCATATCTACATGCCCATGCATTCATAACCACATATGAAATTTCCATATCTCAATTTTAGGACACATTATAATCATAGTAGTTTATCATGAACATGAACAACATTAACATCTTACTCTCTTACTTCTATGCATGACCCATATTTATACCACATCACATTACATCATCAATATACCATTAAAACATTGTAATTATGGATGTCAAACCAATGACTATCATATTCATAATTTGTTTGAAAAAGATAATGGATAATGTGTAGGAGTTATCCATTCATTCCCCCACAAACCTAGATATTTGGTAAAACATAGGGAACCCAAAACATTTAGGTGTCTAGAAGGGAATCCAACATAGATAGGGTGAATATGAAAACAAAAAATTACATCGTAAATAAAATATAATTAATAAAAATAAAAACCATATCTATTAATACCAATAATCACTGTAATAACATATAATCATCACCACATCTCCAAAATCATCCATTGACAAAAAATATCTCTTCATCAAGTAGCCCATCTCTTTTAAAAAAAATCATCGATGAACTCCATTTTAATAACTCATTACATTTACCATTAATATTATTTCCATTATTTTATTTATTGATCTTATTTAATAAAAAACCACTAATATGATAATACCCATATTAATTCTTGTTACTTACAAAACATTTCAATTATTACCATCATTATAAAAACTCAACATTATTAATTTCTAGACAAATCTCTAGTTCCATTATATTTTTTTCTATTATATACCACCTAGAATAAACCAACACAACCCCACAAAAATGGATTTCTACTAAACAAGTATCTATTTGAGTCACATACCAATAACCACTAGATGTCCACAAAACTAATCTCTTTTCAAAAAACCATCCATACCATCACTACCACAATAATAGTCACATCATCTCCATACAAAACCATTTTATTTATATCATAAAAAAACATCATATATCAAAATTAACAACAATGTATTAGAAACAATAATTTTAATGTCATTATTTACGTGAAAATTATCCATTTATAGTGTGTGAATTATCACTATTTTAAGATAGAAAAAACTACATTTCATTTACATATTTATATTATTATTCACTTAATATAGATGATTCCAAAATTTAATTATAAAATTATTTTCACAAACCAAGACAAAAAAAACATAGTAATACAACCATGTGTTGAATTTCATAAAAGTATCATTCATATAAAATAAGACATAATTTTATAAGGTACTTATAATACACTACTTAATTCATAATAATTATTCACATTCTAATATTTTTTTAATTTATATAATTTATTCAAAAATGCTAATTATAAAATTTATATAAAATAAATGCGAGAGTTGTTGAATAATAGACATTGATGTGGGTTTTTGATAGTTTTATGTAAGATTATATTGAGAGAAGCAGATATATGATTCCTAGAATCTTGGGAAGGAAAAAACTATAGGAATTGTGTTCATGAGACTTAATGATCAATATATTTTATTTTCCAAAAATGTATCTTGAGATGTCCATTTTTGTGAAAACAATTACAAGAGGAATATTTCTTAAATTAAAAATATAATGAGATAAACTAAATGGTTATTATCCTAGGAATTTCATTTTAAAATTTTACTCAGTATCTTATTTTCAAATTAAATTAGTTGTGTGATTTTATCATAATTTACATGTAATTAAATTACATAAAATATTTATTTTATCTTACAGGGATGATGTAAATAATATTGTATAGAAACATTTTTGATTTTATGGATTTTATTATTTAAAATGTCATATTAAATAATAAAATATGATTTCATTTAAAATAATAAAAAATAACTAAGGGGGCCAATAATATTAAAAAAACCTTAGATTAACTCTAGGAAAAATATTCTTATTAAAATACATAAGGGTAACATAAATAAAAAAACACATATAAAATAAAAAATGTCTCTTATAAAAAATACAAGCAGTGACACCCTAAAACCACACATCCAAATATTGTTATCATAAACATATACATTACATACATGATTTGATAAAAAAGGTATTAGATTTCATATAATGGTAACTAATTAAAAAAATATAATTTACTCAGTCTCTTACATCTGAAGGATATTTTCATTTTTATAGATTTGAAAATTATGACACATCATTAATTAATAAGGCACGTGTCCCTTACAACCAATGATAATTTCTTCCACTATATATGAAACTACCTAATTCATGATAGATCTTCAATATCTCCCCTAAATTATTCCACATTTTACATACATTTAGAAATATGAAGTTCACTAATATTTTTCATAACCATGGGAAATATAATCATAAGAATGGGAGAGATCAAATAATCATTAAATGAAAATAGAAAACTGAAGAATTCATGACATAAACATGTATAAAATATTATAATGGTATTTGGAAAAATACATGAATCCATAATAAACATGAAACTAAATGTGCATTATATAAATTAGAATAAATGAATTCATGGATATCAATTATACTAATATCATGCTTATAGAATTCGCAATGTTAAACATCAAAAACATACTATCAAAGACTTGTGCTTGGAAATACACATGTTATCAAGACAAAAGTCAAGAAATCTTACTAAAATGGGAAGGCATATACTAAATAATCAAACATATATTGTCTCAATAGAACTATAGATTGATCGATGTTCTCTATAATTATGGACTCTACTAGTTACTCAACTCAGTCCAATACATTCACTATATGATTTATTAAGATTATTGATAAAATTATTTCAGGATGAAATTAGTGAAGAAACATGGTTTTACATATAATGATAAAATTTGAATGTAAATACATGATCAAAATTCATCATTAGTCAAAATGAACCATGAATTACAATACTTTTTTATATGTTAATAAAAGAGATAACATGATTATAATCCATCCAATGAAAGAAGGTGGATGTTCAAAAAATACATACTCATATTTCTAACGATCATCCTTACTCGAATAATAATATATGGTATGATAATATTTTTTACCATGTTAATAAATGGAAAAACATGATTATAAACCATCTGGAGGGGGAAGGTAGATAACTAAGAAACACATAGTAAACATTCGAACAATCATCCATATTAGAAAAAAAATATAGAACACTAACAAATTTTCACATGTTAATAGAATAAAATTTTTTATAGTTGAATATAAAAAAATTTAAATAAGGTAAAATTTTATTTTAATACCATATAGAGAAATTATTATACTTAAAAGTCAATATTGGAATAACATAATCATAAGACAAACCGAGAAAGAAGGAGGATGACTGTAAAATAACATAACTAAGGATGTGAGGAATAATTTTCTATTGGTTTATATGGTTTGAATTTATATCTTCATAAAATATTAGATAATACCACATAATATAACGATGTGTTATAATGAACGCATTTATATGATATAAAGATGAAGAGTGATCATAACACAATAAATGAAAATTGAGCAACCAAAAAAAATATTTCTTGGGGGAAAACTGAATCCCTTTTCACATAAATATAGGTAATTTATTATTATAGTAAAACCAATGAATGTAAATTCTATGATAAAAAGTATCATTTGATAGTAAATACACCATATAAAAAATTAATGGAGCATAACATGTAAATTGTCTTAAAGAATCATAATTTTGACCCAGAAAAATCTTACAGCTTGAGTAAAACATTATCTAAAGCCACGTAAAATACATTTTTTGTTTTTGAACCCTTTATCACATTATTAAATTATTATACAAGAAATTTTATAAAAAATAAGCATTATATACACTAGAAAAATTAAATTGGATGAATAATACCCAAAATGTTACAAAGTGAGGAATTTGAGATGAAAACCATTTCATCCTTTAGATCATTGGTTCCAAAATACCTTGATAAATTTTAAATAAAAAGGTAAAATTAAAAAATTTAAATACATAAGAATCATAATATTTGTATTCTCATGGTGTTTTATATAAATCTTGAAAAAATAGTGTATAACGTAAGCATTTTTTAATAGATGGGAATTTAGACTGAAACAATTATCAGTTATTCATAACTTCCATGAACATACCATAACCTATTATATAATATATATATATATCACTGTCCCTTAATTCATAACATTATTCATACCCATTTTTATTCAAATTATTTATAAATCTTCCTTCTTTTCATGAACTCCTCAAAACGTTCCAATAGGGTGTTTATAATTATGATCATTTGTACTAGTTTCATAAGAGAGTTGTTAGTGTCCATTTTCAATAAAATTTATTTATTAATAGATCATAAAAGTTTTTATTATTGAGTTATTAGTTTTATTAATGATGTTTCAAACTCTAGTCATGAGTTTATTAGTCTTTATCCTCGAAGATGAAATCACTGACAAGAATTTTTTATGATTTTTTATAAACAAATAGTGTTTTATTAATTAATGAATTAAATATTGATATGAAATATTTTAAAATTAAATAATAATATAGTCATGTACTTCATATTATACAGTTAAATATTTTTTCATATTCATCCATGACATAAATGTATTTTATTGTTCATGTAGGTGGCTAAAATGAAAAAAACATGAATATACCCTCATGAATGGATGATTATGTGATGGTTTAGTTATAAAATCCTTATACTGAAAAAAATTATTATCTTTTTTATTATTTATTATTTTCTTATATTAAAATTATAATTAATTAGAATAACAAATAATGGATATGAAAATATTAATCAAATTGAATGAACAGTTATCCTCTTAGTAGTAAAATTTTAAATGATGAAATTAAAGATGATCATTTGTTCCTCACATTAATAAAATGTTTCCTAAATTTCCAAAAAAAACATTGATTATATCATTTTAATCATATTAATCCTATAATAACATCCTTATATCTATCATTGTAAGGTTTTGTCTGAAAATGAAGCATGTTGCGTCCTAGAGGATATATTCCACACAACAACAGAACAATAGCTATGTTTTTCATAATAGATGTGGTATTTGAACAAACAATGATAATTACATTAATTTAGTAACATTATAATATAAATATGATATTATATTATTTATATTAGTATGTAAATAATAAATTTAAAATAAAATAATCTAAAATAAAAACTAATTCGTTGATAATACTGAAATCGGGGAGTCAAATTTTCCTAGTAAATCTCTTCGGAAATAGAGGCCTAAGGAAAAATAATGGATAGTATATCGTTTTAAACATTGTAGAGTGTCCTAGGAAGATAAAATTATTATATTATCAAGTAGAGATTTTAATGGAATATGATTCTTGAATAAATATGAATGCAACCATTTTATATATAAATGGAAGGGTAGTTTTGGGAGAAACCCTTACTATTTAAATAAAGTAAGGATAATATTAAAGCGAAAAGCCAAAAATAGTAAAAAGGGGAAGTGAGAAAATGTTTTTGAGTCTATACTATCATCAAACACAAATATTTTAGATAACACTTAGTGTTTTATGGATGTTTCTATTTTACTTTTTTAAATTTTCCCAATTTACATTTATCATGGTAATTAAATTATAACCATAATAAATAATTTAATTAAAAAATAAATATTGACTATTTTAAATAATTTAATACTAATGAGTAGAAATTATAAAATAATTTATCATATAAAATTATACAATTCTGGAATATTAAATTTTAATCAAACACGCTTAATCGCAAAAAAATATTTTTTAGAAAAATAAAATTTTAACTATAAATTATATATATATATAAGATAAAATTAAATTTGATGTTAATTTATTGAATTAAATTAAAATAATATAAAAAATGTTTTTTTTGTGTTCACTGAAATATAAAATCTAATATCTTTCAAAAATACTAAATTCAATGAAAATACTAGAAATAGTACTATATTAATTTAAGATTTTAATATATTATGAAAACATTGGAGATAATATTTAAAAGATAAAATAATATTTTAAAATGATCATTTTTATTCATTTCAATTATATTTAGTTAATTTTCTTAAATAACATTAATATCATTTATATATAATTATAAATTCATCAAACCTACAATGTTAATGAAAACCATATTTTTTCGAACAAAAGATGAAATGTTAAAAGAATATAAAAAATTCATATAAAGTCAATTTTGATACAATGAATTCAAAAATGAAGATAACTTTTATTAATTTCAAATTCCAAATTAGAAAATTTATATATCGATTTTTGAATAATATCATAAAATACAATGAAAAGACATTTTTAATTAGAAATTTCATTTCCAAATATGGAATATAATTTTTTGATTTTCATTCCATATACGAACAAAATAGGTGTTAACAAACTATTAAAATCAAATTTAATTTTTCATTACTCATATTTTTATTGAAAAAGTTATTTTTATAGTATAAAAAGTGTTTAAAAAAATACATTTCTAGTAAATAAAATATTTTATTTATCATTTTAGGTATACTAATTGAATTTCAATCGTATTAAAAGAATCATTTAATTAATTTATATATATTTCATAAATTATTAACTATTATTTATTACTAATAATTTAATGAAATGATTTAATGTTTATTCTAAAATATTTACCTTTTATCTAAATGTTTCATGGGCTTATTGTAAAAGCTATAAAACACAATGAAATATTTAAAGTTGTCCATATATTAATATCTAGTGGAGTTACATTCATCTCCCTAAATAAATCATATCCTCAAAATACGAATCATATGATAATAATATTTTTTATTACTAAATTATAATAAACAATACATTTCTAGGAGGCCAGGGGGTTATTTAGAATGTGGAATGCTATTTATTTATATAAAAATCATTATAACAACTTTATGAAAGGAGACAACCCATTCAAAATTTAACATAAAATTTTATGAAGGGATGTAAATCTATATTCATGAAGAATATCTTCCCAAAAATATTAAAGGTGTTTTATATGATATTCCTAGAACTAAATTGTTTTTATATCTTAATATATAGTAGTGGGTGAAGATAAAAATTATATAGAAAACAAAAATATATAGATTCAAAACTCACTATGCACTACTTTAGTAGTAGTTTCTTAGAGTTTTCCTTGTTATCATGTTTTTATGTCTATTTTCCTCAGGTTTCCACGTGTATTTTAGACGTGTATGAAACTAAATATTATTTCCTTTATCATCTTGGTCACCCAATTTTCGTTGAAATTCCGTCCTTCGCCTTTTTTTGTTTTGGTATTTCTAATATAAATATAGAAAATGATCAATACTAACCAATAATTGATTAATGTTAACATAAATGTCAATAAAAATAGAAAATTAAAAAAATATATTAAGGTTTATTGTTATTATTTTTTTGTACCAAAACTCCTTTTTACTAAGTGATATATCTATTGATATTGATTTTTCAATATCAAAATATATTTTAACAATAGATAAGTTTATTAATTTATCATACCAATAACTATATTTTTTTAATAAGACATTACTACATATATAAAAAATTAATATTAAATATAAATCATATTCCACACATATATTAAATATTTTTTGGATACATATAATTTTGATACATTTATTTTGGGATGAAATATGTTATCAGAGTTGATTATTAATTATCAAAACTACAAGAGAACATAGAAATATTATTTTTTTAATGCGATTCTAATATCCCTCATGAAACCTCACTTGCCTTATTCTAATGTTTTCTCCTCCCTACCGCCCCAACACTAGTGACTTTTTCATGCACCCTCTAACACAATTCATTTCAAATTCTCACACTCACACCAATACTGAGAATCTCCTTGATTTTTTTTCATTCACATCCACTCCTCACGTTCATAAAATATTCTTCATTTCCACATTCAAATATAATGATGATGTTTCAAGTAAAACCTATATAGAAAATCATTTCTGATTTAATTAGTTGATGATCTATCCTCTTACTAAGAATTTGTTTTTCTATTCATGTTTTATGTACATGAAATGTCAGGTATCTATTGTTTTAATTGAATAAAATAAAGGATTACCTATAAAATATAATTAAATTCATTATCTTTATTATTTAATTTTGATTATTTATGAATTCCAAATCAATACATCTATAAATCCTCTCTAATTAATTTATTATGGCCCCGGTAGTCGTACACATTAATTATATTTTAATAATTTTAAATTTATTAAAATTTTAAAAATAATATATTACTAGAAGATATCACACAATTAGGGTAATCATTAGATTCATCTAATATTATTCATTCTTTAATTATTAGTTATATTTTTATGTATTGTATATTTTATATTGATCCACTCTTTCATTTATATTGTCCAAATAGGGAAAAAAATATAGATAAATTGGAAGGTTTTTAAAAGATAAATAACCTTTTGATATGGGATAACTAAATAAGATCAATGAAATGTTAAAGGGTATTTAAATAAGGGTAAATTGATTTTTTGAATTCAATAGTGAAAAATTTAACATTATGGGTTGATTTTCCCAAACATTTCTGCATTAATAGATTTTTAGGACCACTAATCACTGAGCCAATGAGATAAATCCCAAACATTGAGTCAATACCAACTCCTAAAATTCAAATAGACACATTTTGTGATGACTTATATTTTTACGAGGAGCCAATTTATTCTAAATTTTATTGAGAAGAAAATTTTATTAATTAAAATCTTCAATATATTTTAATAAAATTCATTCAACCCAAACTATATTTTTTATTTTTTATTTTCTACTCGAGTATACCATCATAGGTGGTGACCAAGACCTGTGGTTTTTCATTAATTCATCTCATGAAATCCATAGGGGGGGTTGATCCTTGTTGTATTAGAGACACTATAGATGCAAACATATCAATTGTTTTTAATATTCCTTTTATTTTCCCATTCATTTTAGAAAAAAGGATTGTTCATGAAACTAACTCAAAATAAAGACTCAATAACAATATAATTTATGTTGGAAATCATGGGGTCATTAAAATTTTGAAACAACGTATTGGGTATGTTTGGGGGGTCCATATTGAGTTAAATACTTTAAATTATGCACTTTTAGGGTGGAAACTCAGCTTCTGTATTTATTTTATTTTATTTTATTTTATTCATGTTTTTTTATTTTTATTTGTTACTAGAACCGCTTGTGTTTTCAATGTGATCTAATGGTTTATTTAGATATAATAGTAAAATCAATTTAGTATTTTAAAATTAAAGTCACGCCTTCTAGAGTTTAAACCCAACTATAAATCATCCCCAATGAGTCTACCTGTAATGTGAATCCAAAGATATCAGTTTTTTATTGATGGGTTATCACATCACACTATGTGTTTTTATTACCTAATTTAATTTCAAATCACATCTCCCCTCCTCCATCCCATTTCAAAACTATCCTTCAGAACAAGTGAAGGATTAATTCTATGTTTGGGGAGTGAGAATATTGGATTTTGAGAAAAAACTTGATTTTAAGATAAAAATTCCATTAAAAACACCCATTTAAAAAATTCAATTCATTATCCATTAATTCATTAATTCAAACTTTTTTACATTAAAACTGAATGTTAAATATTTTTAAATGCATTTATTATAATTTAATGTACACCAATTTTCATGAGCCTAGTTTTTGGAATGTGTAGTTGTTTTTTATGATTTTTCAATGTCCACATTTTCTTCCTTTTAATAAAAATTCCACCAGGCACATCCATTGGATAATGAGTGTAATTTTGTTTTTCTTGTGTCCATTTCAACCTGGCATGGGGTTCAAGGAAACATTTAGATTAATTAAGGTATCCAACAAAAAAATAAAAAATATATCGTATAGGGAATTTTTTTTACAAATTTGTGGTGTTGGATGATTGGGGATCATTACTACATAGTTTTGTTTCATATATTTAGGCATTAAAACTCTATTTTAGTGCATGGAAATAGAAAAATGTGTGTCATTCATCTCATGGTGATCGTGAATCCATATTTTTATTGCTTGGTTTTTGTCTTTTCATCATGTTTTGGGTCAAAAAAGTAAAAGAAAAAAAAGAAAAAAAAAGAAATGTCATATAAAACTGGATACTCGACATTATATTTATTGTGATTACTGCATAACTCTTCCATTAGATACCCCTTGAATAGGAAAATGAGAACCATGTTTTTTATGATTCACAACACATTATCATGATTAATTGAAATTAGATGAAATGTGATAATGAATTTGACCAAGGTAATGGGATTGAAATTGGGATATTATTGAGAATCAATCTTGTGTGAAATTATTTTTATAGGTTTAAGGTCTACTTGGAATTATTCCTTTTAGTGAGAAATTTATATTAAAATGTTTTGGAAAAGTCAATTAAATTTCAAATTTTAATGATACTCATTGATCGAGATTAAAAATACACATGTTTGGGGAGGGGGTGTGATTGTCCACAATAATAGGATAATATTAATTGATTATATTTTAATATTAAAGAGCTTCAAATTCCATAAAGATCATTATTAGGGAGTTTTGGGAATGGAGCATCATTTCACATCATTTGTGTAATTCATGTTTAAATTTTAAATTATTGACTAATAAATCATATACTTGTTGAAATAATTTTATTAGTTATTTGTATTATATATTTTGAATTAATATTTATAACTTTTATTAGAAAATTTTTTATTTAATGATAGATGGATGAATCTCAATGGAAGATGGGAATTTTGGGGAATAAATGCAAAAAATATCAAGATGAATCCTAATAGACCATTGCCACATAAAATAAAATTTGGGCCCACAATACAATCCCAATTAATCTAAATGTTCATCTATATAAAAATATTTTGGGTATCATTTCATTAAATACTGGCTGAATCTAATTCGGATGTTTTCATGGTGATATATGAAGACAAAGATAATGATTAAATATATAGCTAGATCTAAATGCCCAAAATGTCTGCCCACCATTTGAAGCATAACATTCAAACATATATACAATTGGATTTAAAATTTTTTAGACATTAGAGGCCACCAGTATGAACAAATTTTTATTCTATGAACTTCCATGATTCAACCGTATGTAGTTTTAAATTTACACATAAAAAGGAGAGATTAATCTTGATTATTTCCCTAGTAAACATTGGAATGTTTAATTTCCATTGATTTCTCACACACTCTTTGACTCTCTAAAATTATGGGTTTGAAATGTATAAATGGTTAAAAATGTCAATACCCGTCCCCCGGGGCCCGTATCGTGACCACCCCAAGCCCGCTATCCATAGGCCAATGGCTGGTGAGAGCACTAAAGGCGTAAATCCCTAAAATGGGAAGGGATTGCCTTTATAACTGTAAAAAATCACATTAGAGTACACAAATGGAAGAAAAAACTAAGTAAAACTGTATACAAAATAAGTGGAAGAAAGTAAAAGGGGATGAAAATACAATCCCAACTGTAAAATACAAGTACAACTAAAAGAAAGGTAAAACATCTATTGGGTCGTCCTCCGAGGTTCCTACCTAATGGGTAGGTACAAATGTCCCCCTCATCACTCCACGTTTGTCTGTATCCTCTATGTACCGTCACACCGATTTTTCCACCTCTTGGTACCATCAATTCCTGCTACACTCTGCCTTAGCCAATGTTGTCCATCATCTGCAACCAACACAATGAGATGCGGTTATAGCACGTGCAGAGGTGAGTATAATGATACTCATTAGGGACCCCAAGACCCTCAAGGTCTCACAAAACCAACTAGGATAAACAAAAATTATGAATCCAATTAATAACCACTACTTAGGTATATTCCTATAAATATACCTAAGTTATCTAGTAATCCATATCAATCATGAGGAATGCACAAAAGTCATTAACTCAGCCCAAACAAGGATTTTATTCTAAGGTAGTATCATGTAATATTCCCAATCACACTGTCGGAACCTCGACTGATGGTGTACTCCTTCGCTATCATGTACAGTGGGCCTACCTTGTCACATAGAGGCGCTTTCCACTATCCTGGACTGTTGTGGTACTCCTCCTGTCGGGTACCATGGGTCTGCCGCACTCACACAGAGGTGCTCCCCATTGTGGGTCTACCACGTCACAGAGAGGAGCTCCCCATCATAGCCTGCTGAGGTACTCCTCCTGTCGAGTACCATGGGTCGGCCATGTCACACTGATGCCCTCCCCAGTGTGGGTATGCTGCATCACATAGAGGTGGTCCCCACTAGGATAGTCGAAACACTCATAGTCGAAAGGTCAGCCATTGTCAGGTCTCAACTAGCTACTAGGTCTCGGTACTCCGGTCGAACATCTCCAAAAGGATCCACTGAAAGAGATACAAGTTTATCCTCCAACTTTCATGTAGTACCACACAAAATTATCTCAAAGGTCTGCCTCATCATTGGGGTCTCAATGCAACAGACGATGCGTCAATCAAACGCCCGGTCTGTGAGTTATTGACATTTTCATTCCAGGGGCCCAGATGAATTTTTGGTTAAAACCAACCTGACCATCCCTAACTGTATCCAAACCTCAAGTGGGGTGTGACAAAAGAATCGTCTCTCTCCAAGCTCTACGTAGCCGTAGACAGGTCGTCAATCGGACACCTATATCCCACGATATGGGAAAAAAGTGTAAACATGCCATAGTGGGTCCGGGTCCGGTCCGACCCAGTCAGTCCGACCCAGCCTGACCTGGTCCGTGGGTCTGACCTAGTCTGTGGGTCCGGCCAAGCCAGAGGGGGCGTCCTGGCACCAGGGTGCGGCCTGACCCGTGGTTGCGGCCCGACCTGAGTGGCTGGCCCGGCCTGGCGGCCCGGCAGTACGGAGGCTCACGGGTTCCTCCTAAGCCACATCCATGGGGGAGGCGCGAGCCCCCCTCGATACCGAAATGGATGAACCATTCGGGTGGGGACCAAACCGGTGCCAAGTGGCGTCGGTCCAGCTCACGTAGGACCCAGCGGGGTCCCGTTCCTCCCGACTGGCCGAGCGGCCAGCCGCTCCGCACCGCCCGTAGCAGGCCCGACACCAGCCCCCTCGGCTCTTCTGCCACGGCCTGCTCCACCCACAGTTCTGCTCTTCTGCACGGTGCAACGACTCCGCGCCCTTCTTCTATGGCCCGCCCTGGCCGCGGTCCTCCTCCTCCATGCAGCACGACGACTCCATGCCCCTTACGCCGCAGCCCGGCTTGGCCGCTGTCCCCATTCTTCCACACGGCACAACGGTGCTGCACCCTTGTGGCGACCTGGAGGCTTTGTGCCACTGGTTCCTTTCACAGTCATCATATCTCTAGCTGTCGTTGCCCCACCGCAGTCCACTCTTATAGAGGCACCATTACGTCATCGTCGTTGTCATCAACAAGAGTGGTAAAATGATAGGGGAGGGTCTGGCCGTGTTCATGCATCCCGAGCCTTCCACGTTATGGTGATATCAACAGGACTCAAAGAGAACAACTACCGATAAAGAACAGAGGGTAAAAATCAATCATAAAAAAACCCCTACCTCGTATTTTTTTCATTGACAATGTTACGGAAAGTGAATGCCGATTCATCATTCACCGCGTTTGTCCGGTACTCCTGATTTCAAGATAGTGTGTTTGAATGTGTGCGGGGTAGAAGACCGAGGAAGAAGCATCGTCGGAATTCTTCGCATTCTTCGTTGGGGGATAATTCTCTAAGGATGCTCTCAAGCCTCCTCTCCTATACCAATCCTCTTCCCGCGAGGGTCACCAGAAAGGCGTAGAACCATCGTGCCGCATAGAATAATGGGGGTCGTGGCTAGGCCAGGCCATGGCGGAATGGGCGCGACACTGCCGCACCACATGGAGGAGGAGAACAATGGCCAGGGTAGGCCACGATGGAAGGGCGCTGCGACGGCACACTGCGCATAAGAACAGGACCGCAGCCAGTGCAGTCTGTAGTAGAAGTGACAAGGGGTCCGGTGTCGGGTCGGCTACCGGTGGTGTGGAGCGGCTGGCCGCTTGACCAGTCAGGAGTAGTGGGACCCCGCTAGGTCCCGCATGAGCTGGACCGGAGTCACCTGACAATGGTTTGGTCCCCACCCGAACGGTTCATCTTTTCGGGTATCCTGGGGGGCACGCACCTCAGCCCATGTCGTGGCATAGGCGGACCCCTCCAGCCTTCGGGCCGCCTACTCAGGCCGGGCCACCCCCTCGGGCTAGGTTGGCCCCTTGGGCTGGGTCGGACCCGCGGATCGGGTCAGCCCCGCAAACCGGGTTAGTCCGGGTCCGGTCCAACTGGGTCGGACCAGACCTGGACCCAATATGGCATGTTTTCACTTTTCCATCCATATCTTGGGCTATAAGTGTTCAATAGATGAAACGTATGTGGAAACATAATGTTTGGAGTGAGACGGTTCCTTTGGAATTCCCCACTTGAATTTTGGATACATTTGGGGTCTGGTCGGGTTGGTTTGAACCTAAAATCCAACCTGGCCCCTAAAACGGAAATGTCAATAACTCACAGACTGGGCGTCTGATAACGCGTCTTCTATTGCGTCTAGACCCCTATGACGTGGAAGACCATCGAGATACTTTTATGTAGGATTACATGACATTTGGAGGATCGAACTGTAGCTTGTGGAGTGGATCCTCCCGGAGACGAGCAAGTGGAGTACAAAAACCGATCACCTAGCTGAGACATGACGACTGCAGACCTTTCGACTCAGATTGTTTCGACTAGCCCAGTGGGGAGCGCCTTTGTGTGACGCAGTAGACCCACAGTGGGGAGAGCTTCTGTGTAACACAGTAGAACCATGGTACTGGACAGAAAGAGTACCTCAGCAGTCTACGAGGGGGAGCACCTCTGTGTGACGTGGCAGACCAACGGTGGGGAGAACTTCTGTGTGAGCGCAGTAGACCCACGATACTCGACAGGAGGAGTACCACAGTAGTCCAGGATAGTCGGAAGTGCCTCTGTGTGATGCAACAGGGCCACTGTACTCGATAGAGGAGGAGTACCCCATCAGCCGAGGTTCTGACAGTGTGGTTGGGAATATTACTCGATACTCCCCTAGAATAAAATCATTGTCTAAGGTGAGTTAATTAATTTTGTTTATTATCATTATTTTTATGGGATACTAGATAACTTAGGTATATGTATGGACATGTACCTAAGTAATGGTTATCCATTGACATCATACAAGTGCTTTATCCTTGGTGGTTTTGTGAGACCTTGATTGTATCAGGGTCCATACTGAGTATCGTTATACTCACCCATGCATGGGCTATTCCCGCATCCCGTTGTGTTGGTTACTGACGACATAAAACAATGACTAAGGCAGAGATTAGCAGGACTGAACGGTACCCAAAGGAGGACCACTCAGTGTGATGGTTCACAGAGGAGACAAACATATTTGGAGTGCTGAGGGGGCCATCTATACCTACCATTCAGGTAGGAACCCCGGAAAATGACTCAGTAGCTGCTTTACCTTGCTTTCAGTTGTACTTGTACATTAAGTTGGGCTTGTATTTCCGGCCCCTTTAAATTTCGATCACTTCTTTTGTATATAGTTTTACATTGTGTTTTTCTTCTATTTGTGTACTCAGATGATATTTTTTACAGTTATAAAGTTAATGCCTTCCTAGTTTAGGGATTTATGCCTTTGGTGCTAGTCGCCATCCCCTGGCCTATGGAAGGTGGGATTAGGGTAGTCACGATACGGGTCCTGGGGGGCAGGTCGTGATAGATAAAACCTAGTTTCATCATTTGAAAATATAAGGAGCTGTTAGTGAAGGTAATTAGTATCCTGTTTTTAATTTCAATTGTAATTTTACGTTTTCATTTTTATTCACATTTAATTTTATCCCATTTCTATTTTATGTTCACTTTAGTTTCATAACAATAGCTATTCGAAATATTATTATTTTAAGTTATTATTTATTATTCATATAAAATTGATACCATTTCCATAGGGAGTGATTTTATTCTCAATATATTTTTTTAAAGTTTATCACACATTGGTGAAGTGATCATTACTTCATTGTTACTCTTTGTTTAATTCCCCTCTCCAAAGTCTACTTCTTGATTCCATTAGACTAATAGAATCAATGGTGGGTTAAACCTATTATGGTTTGATCTAAGAGTGTAGAAATGTTATGGATTTAATTTTATTTCTTGTACTTTAATTTTTAAATTTATTGGTTGTCATTATATTTCCATTCAATGAGTTACGTTTTCCTATATTCTTGCTAACATTAATTATGACACATATGGAGTTTTAGTATAATCTATTTCATTTGAGTGATCATTAAAGTGATAATAAAAGTGAATTTTTTATTATAATTTAATCTTTTTTTGGATTGAATTGGTAAAATATTTTGAGAGTTGTCTCATTATTTGGGTACATCTTGAATTAATGACGTGAAAATTTCTATGAAAATATATTAATCAAATCCACTGAATTGACAAACTAAGATCGACTCATATTCTTTAATTGTATTCATTAAAATATTTATGTGTCTGATTATTCAATTCATTCAATTCTCTTAAGTATATTAAAATTTTATTATCAATAATAAAATCAAAAATAATGTTGTCCACTTCATATCCAATTATATACATAAATATGAGTGTCTGTAGGGTTTTTCATAGGCCCCTATGGATTCGGTCCATACCTATTCTACAATGGATGCTTATATATATATGGTAAATTTGGTCATATCCATGGATATTTTTTACAATTTATTTATATATTCTTCGATATATAAATTAATAGCATGAAAATTGAAGCATCAATTGTAAATTGTTTACATATACTTATCATAGATGAATCATATTCGAAAATAGAAATTTAGTTTCATTATTTTGAAAGTGAATTTTGAAAAACCTATAATATATAAAATAATTTTTAATATAGAAGTCATAATTTTCTTACTAATGGAAAATTGTCACACAACAGTTCCTTCTAAAATCCACTGAAGAATAAAATAAATTCAATTAGATATATAGAAACACACATTTAATACAAAATACATAAATTTAATAGAATATGTATTCAAATGTAAACATGTAATATTTCATAAATTTAAGATAAAAAACACTACACCACCAAAAAATATGTCAAAATGAATAATTATAGAAAAATATAAAAATCTAACTGGTTCTTAATCATGTTTTCATTAAAGAACCTCCCCCAATGACTGATTTACTAGCCTATATCATCATTCCATGGAAAAATTATATTCAATAATTTCCTTGAAATTCCTTGATATGATGATAATGATGATAAATATCAATATAAATAATCCCATAGATGGTATTAAAAATCATAAACTTTTATAGTGTTGAATAATTTACCATGAAAATTGGGATAATTAGGGGTCTTTATTACAATCAGAACATAATTTATGATTGTATCAATATAAATAAGGTTTAAAAATATCCCAATATTATAATATTATGTTAAGTTCCTAAAATTCAACTATGTATAATTATTTTTAACCCCATTACACATCTAATGTGACAAGGAATGGTGAATGGCATGCCTCAATAGCTAATTTTTCTTATAAAACTCATTGATGGTAAAAGTTTCCAAAATACACTCCGAAAATATCTGGATGTAAATACTCAAGTGCACATACATAATAAATTTTTTTATTTCATACATATAGACTCAAAAAATGTATATAACTCCTCTATGTATAAGTAATTTTTGATCATTTATTGTTATAACCACACATTTTTCAATACTCACGGATAAAGTTTCTCATTATTTCCCTTGGAATTTACAATATTATTTGCATCACATATATTGATATTAATGGTTTAATTGAATATATATTTATCAATGGATATAATTGGACTCATTTTAACAATGTACCCAAACCCATTTAATTGGCTCAAAGTCATATTTTTTGTTGTTGGCCTTTCTAGATAACGATTTTCAAAATAGAACTAGTGGTACATTTGTAGAATTTTACTCATGAAAACAAAATAACATTGAAAATTTTCACTTTATAATGAATTTTATGTATAATATAGTTCTCTTATTTAATCTGGACATGAATAATGAATTGTAAGTGAAATAAAATCACCATTACTACTTGGAAAATAATCTACCTAACCATCCTAGAATAATGTTAAAAGAAAGTATGCATTATTATAAATTTTATTTTGTAGGATGTTTTTGAATATATGAAAAAAAAATACAACCAATAATTTTATACTAACATAATTTTCTTCCATATTAATTTATATATTAGTGACCTATTAAAAGGGTCATATTAATGGATGTTTCTTAGACGTAACAAAACTACTTGAACGTGACAGTGACTTGACATTCAATAATATAATATTTCAATGCATATTATACTCACTAAAGTCTTGATGGATTTTTTATGATGATACAAATGATAAGAATAAAATTTTAGAAAATATAAACAATTAAAAAATATTGATTTATGTATCATAAATTTAATCTGGGAATCCAACACCTCGAAACTCATCTTATTTGAGATGGTATGGGTACTACACATCCACCAAAGATATATTTTTTGTAGTTTCAACACTTTTATATTCCCTATGATATAAATACAATATAAAATTTTCCAATAATCATTCGTATGATTGTGTTCCTAGTAAAATATATAACTTTTTTAAAAGTCCCTTTATGATAATATTTTAAAAATATACTAAATTCATAAGGTTCTCATTTCACAACATGATTTGTTATATTTTGAGTTAGGTGTAATTATATATTAAAATTAGAGTTAATATATTAATTAATTTTATATTAGACATTTATATATTTATTTTACATCTATTCCCAAGAAATAACATTACACCTAAACTGGTGAAACTACTAGATATTTTCTCAAAGACATTGATTTTATGTATAGTTCAAAAATACTGGGGGTTTATGTGGATAATGATATTTGTTGATATTATAAATTATTTTATGGTTTTAAATTTGTAAGATTAATTGATGTATTTTCTGTAACTTCATTAAAATAACCACACATAAAAAATATAAAACAACTTACTAGTCACATGAAATTTCAATGATAACCATAAAAAAACTACGGGTGTTGTTGTGGTCACTAGTAATATGATCTCTTGTTTAATTTTATTGGATGAATAATTGTTGTTGAAAAAGAAATTCATTGAAATTTTAATTTATTTTATATTCCTATTCTCTTTTGTTATTAAATATCTTAGAGTGATTGAGTATTATATAAATCATGGATGGGTTGAACCATTATGAATATGTTATGGTCACATTTAAACATTCCCTTTTATGTGATAAGTATATATTTCCATAAAACCAACCCAAAATAATATCTCCTCATTATAACATTGTATTAAATTCTAATTTTAATAATATATTTATTAATAAAATATATATATGTGTAAAAAATGGTTTTATTAATTGATTTTTAAATTTTTCAGGTGATGATAATAATGTCCTGAGTGTGATGAATAATTGTGTATTAACATTGAGATTCACATGTATCTTGAGGTTGAGATTAATAATTTAATTGAATATTTTGTTATGGACATGAAATATTCTAATTTAATATGTAATAATAGATATTATACTAATCCAATAGTTATAGTTTCATTAGTAGCTAGTCAGGGAGTGTCTGGATCAGTCTTGGACTACATGTTTAAGGTAACACATTCATTCAAATTTTACTTCTTTAGTGATCACATTAACATATTTGTTACCCTTATATCATTATTATTATATATCATAAATTTTGAATCCAAATATTGATTTCGATAGATATTTATGTTCTGTGTGTAGCATTTTAGGCTAGTATGTTTATAGAAATTTGTTGGGGATTAATTGATATTCGAGGGATAACACTACAAATTATTCCCATTTTCTAATTCCCTTTCTATGTTATGAAATTTCAATGTAACACATGAAGTTAATGAAATAAACAATATTATCATAGATAACATGAGATTACTTGAAAAAATTAGGGTTCATTTATGATTTATCCTTCCACATTAGATTTTTTTACAACCCATTCCCAATGCATATTATTAAGCCCAACTAGTATCCAATCATATAATTATTCACCACCCAACCATATATTTTCCATAAAAGACTATTGTAAAATGTTACATTAATATTTAAATAATTTTTTTCCAGATTTATTATGACCAAAACTTCTCATACATAAATATTATGTTTTAGTAAGAAAATATTCATTATATAATATATAAAACATGCCATTAACTTTTAGGTCATCCGCATTTGGGATCTCTAATACATAAACAACTTGATTATAAGTGAATTATATCATCTCCCAACATATTTTCATAACTATAACCCTCTGTAGAAATTTCTTATATAATTCCTTTATTCATAACCTTTATAATGAAAACATAATAAATGGTGAGCTCATATGCTCAATAGGGGAAAATAAAGGAGATATCAACATAACATGATCATAAGGGTATTAAACATTATAATTACAATTCAAAACCATACTATAAAATAATAGATCATAAATGTTAGTCATGGATTAAATATTCATATTTCATAAGATATGAATGAAAAAAGAAAAAATTAACATGATCTATAAGAACATATTTTTTGTATAATACATATAATTTTTGAATAAAAATAAGAATATAAAATCATTTCCTGGGTAGTCATGACTAATTTCAAATACTATCACACTAGATTGGGTATATTCCTCAAAAATACATATCAGTTAAGGTTATATTTGAATACTATTTATGTTGATTGGTTTTACTCCAAAAACCATTATAGTAGTCATGGATTACACCCATTACTTCCATAGTGGAAAAATTTCCTTAATTATCAATTTTCACTCACCATTCTAGTCATGTTTATCACATAAGATCGCAAAATATACCCAATAAAGTGGAGGGAGATATAATCCCCATTGATCATATAATGAAAATCATATATAAATGTGCCAAAATATAAATGACCATTGATCATATTATAACATAAGAAAATAAATTTGACT
Source organism: Viscum album (assembly GCA_963277665.1). Classification (NCBI taxonomy): domain Eukaryota; kingdom Viridiplantae; phylum Streptophyta; class Magnoliopsida; order Santalales; family Viscaceae; genus Viscum; species Viscum album. The sequence continues at coordinate 1,289,559,410 of OY728132.1, read as the reverse complement.
TAAAACATATTTATCATATCAGAACCCAAGAAAATAATTGGATATCTTAATAATTTAATAATAGAAAAATATATCGAATGAAAATAATTTTTATAAAAAACATTTAAACATAAACAGTAACAATCTAGAGAATGAATAAATACATTATTAGGTGATCATATCCCTATATAATCTTATGTAACATCTATGTATTTCATCTTATATGGAAAATTATTTCTAAATATCACCTAGAGAATTTCTTGAGAAAACTAACAATGTCACTTATAAAATCACCTTTTTCAAATTAAATCATAAAAAATTTTAAAATTAATTTTATTTTAAAACACCATTTGAAACTTATAATTTAATTTTTAATGAAATGATTGCTCATGATGATGGGAAATTTTGTTCTTGTCATACATGGTAAAAAAAATCCCTATCATATTTTTTTAGTAAAATCCAAACATGTGTTTTCTACAAAACAACACGATGATTCATTGATTTCTTTAAATATTTATTAATAACGATAAGAAATATATTTAATAATTATATAATAATATTTAAATATTCTTGAATATATTTTTAGAAAACAATGATATATATATATTTTTTGGATGGAAGAGGGAATTAGTTTAAATTTTTATTTAATAAATTCTTTTGGAATATTGTACACATAAATAGAGGAAAATTATGTGAAAAATTATAATATAAAAAAGTATTAAAAGGAGAATAAAATTCATTAATTTCCTCAAATATAAAAAATAATATTTTATCATCAAAATCATAATCATAAACAATCCCGATAAATATTGTTATTGTAACATCAAACTCTTACAACATTTGTAACTTTTGAATCATATGAACCATGAAAATGATAAAAATTAAAGAACATGGTTACCACCTAAAATTTAGGATAATTATCATAAAATAAATTCACATTCATTATAAATACTTCGAAAAACAAGTAGTGTATAAGAAATGTGTCCCACAAATATAATATGGAGACAAAAATCCACGACCTACATCGGTAACATTTGAATCATGATCACCATCGAAGAATAAATTTTAAAGAAACTTATAATATAATGATTATAAACACATTCCAGGTATAACATGTCAAACAGTTTTATACACTATTCATAAGATAATTTCGGTTCATAATAAAACATATATACTAAGGAAAAAAATTGAGAGAAAATTATCATACCGTAAGTCTTGACTTCCTTCTTCCACATTCAACACTCATCTATAATAAAAATAATTTTACAATAAATAAATAAAAAAACATTATTTTTATATATTATACCATATAATATATACTTATGAACTTTTATTACACAATTATTAACAATTCCATATTAAAATTAAATTCCATTTAATAACTGATTTGTTTATGATTTGGGTCCTTCTAATTTTGTCATGGTTCTAATGTACCCATAATATTAACCATGATATAAATATAATATGTAATCAATATAAATTTTTATATATTAGTCCATAAAATTTTTAGATTGAAAATGAAATGCACTATTCATAGAGATGGTATGTCATATGTGCACATGAGCCTCATTCATATTCTCTAAGTGAATAGAATGAAATAGTGGTAAATAATATATCACATTAGAATGTTTATTATCATTTAAAAAATTTCAAATGTATTCACTGAATCTATCCTTATTACCTTCCAAGTAAATTTTATGTGAAAAACGTATCACATGGCTTCATGAGATGGTAGTCCTTTCTTCACACAAGTGATGTGAAAGTATTCCCATGAAATGGAACGTGAGAATTTATACGTGATATTATAATAAAATAAGTATAAAAATATCATAAATATAAAATATAAATATTAAATTTTTCATTATATCCTGTCGTTATAGGTGGGGATGGAAAATTATTTACATTGATTTTTGTGGAAGTAGTCTATCATACCGACAATCGACAGTTTAGTTTCCTGTTTGATGGAAGGTAAGATGGATATATGTTACAAAATAAACACAATAACATTTCTGTATATGTTACATTCTGGTTTTATTATATTGGAATTATAAGTGCATGAATTAAGGTGTTAATAGAATATTTTAAAAAGAAAGATATTATTAAAGGAAATTGCCATTTCTTAAAACAACATCTTTTTACTCTTTTATTATGAAACCTATAAGTGGTATTTTGGGGAAAAAAAGATTTAGAACGTATCTAATTATTTTGGATAGATATTTGGGATGTTTTTTTAGTTCCAAAGGGATTAATATTTTTGAATAAGTGAGGGAAGAAATTTTCATTTCATAATTGAAGAGAATTGGAATTTTTATAAATACACAAAACTATTCAGTAATGGGAAGTAACTCTCACCCAAAGAGCCTAATAAATTGATAAATAATGTATTCAATCGATTTTATTGTCAAAAAATACTACCACTATAAATGAAATACATTATTTATAATTAATATTCCTTAGACATTGTGTAAACTTAATTTCATCATTTTCATTTTCACCATGGTAACATGTATCTATTTAATTACCTAGGAAATTTATCATTTAAGAAAAAAATAAAAATGAGTATTATTAGATAATTTGTAACCAATGATTTTAAATATTAAAATAATTTTATTTTATAAAATACCTAGGTGTGTGGAAAAATAATTTTAACACAATCGCGTGCAAGACACAGGGTTACATTTTAACCTTAAGCACACGAAATAATTTTTTTTGTATTCATAATATTAATGAAAAAAATTCATTTGAAAATATTATTTAATATAAATTATTATGATTACAAATATTTAATATATTTTAAAAAATTCAGGTCATAGATGTTTAATAATATAATTTAACATTAATTCCATAGATGTGATGTAAAAGCTGGACTCTGAAGAGATATGATTCAAAAGTATAGAATGTTTTAATATTAAAAATGAATTTAAAATTTATTATAATGAAATAAATTGAATTTTTAAATTTAATATTTTAGTAATTTTAATTTTAAACCCAAATAAATATAAAATTAATATTTTATATTATTAAATGAAAATTATGTTTTTAATAAATATCATTAATTTTTATCATTAACGAAATGTTATTATTTATGAAAATTATAAAAATTTCACCCTAAGATAATTATGACATTATTATCCTAAAAATGATGATATTTTTTAAAATATATTTTGTAAAATCTTTAGTAATTATTTTTATATTTTGTTAAAAAAGTCAATAAAAAATATAATTTTAAGAAAATATAATTTTCAAAACATATACATGCATTAATGAATAACTATATACTTTTTTACCAATATTTTTACATTATATAAAACTATCATATTTTTTTATAAATATTTCAATTATTATTAATATCATCACGTTTTATTTCTAGGTAATAATAATAATGTATAAATTTTAATGTTATTAGAATATTGTTGTTCATTAAAACATTGTGTCGTGTATAAAATATGCAATCAAATAAATTAAATTTAATAAAAAAAACTTCATAAAAGATTAGGGTGTTGCATTATTTTACCCTTAAGAGGAATCTATACCATGATATTCCTCACTCCAATATAAAAACGATGGTGATATTTCAACCTCATCACAACCTTAGGATCCCATTTGGATTTCTCAAGCTAGTGTTTTCACCACAAAACATTAACCAATATAGTGGTCTTCTTTTGTAGCACGTTCTCTATATAGACAAGTATCACCATATATTGTTCCCCATGATAATTATTATTCTCAAGCGGTATGACCTCAGAGATCAATACTTGTTATGTATTGGATATTTTTTTCCTTAGGAATGATACGTAGAACACATTGTGAACATGAGAGAGGTTTGGTGGTTGGGTGAAGTGATAAGAAACTATCCCTACTTGATCATGAATATTAAAAGGGACAATATTCATATGTCTCAAAATTATATTCTTCCTGAATATCATAACCTTATTCCAAGTAGAAATTCAATGAAACAACTTCTGGCCAACATAACATTCAATATTCCACTAATGATTGTATGCATATTATATATTTCAACTCTTAGCTGCATTAATGATATTTTGAATGGATAAAACATTAAATTATATGTCCATTGATATATAAGGTCTGAATAGATTCATTTCTTAAACTTTATCATAAAACTTTTTAATTATATACTTATTTCTATAGAGGGATTAATAAAAATCTATATCAAAGTATGAGTGAAAACTATTCTTGTTATAAAAATCATCAAGAGGAATGTGTTTTCGTAAGAAATCTTTTAAATTAACTGAACAAGTTCAAATAATATACTATAGTGTTTCATTTCATCTTTCCAAATTACCATTTTTATGAGGATGATATGCATTGATGAAACATAGCTCTGTATCCCTGGCATGGGGTATTCTTTGCCCGAACATTGATAAAAACCATAGTTCTCAAACAAACCCAATTAAATGTCATACTCTATGAAATATTTCAACTTTATGGATGAATGTTATAGAAAGGTGATCCAATGGGAATTCTTCTATAATAATAACGAATTCTGATGAATTGGAAAGGATATTGACTACAATAAAAATAAAATTATCCCATTTATATTTTATAGGGATTACAATGATAAAATATCTATAAATTGTTTCCAATTTCCATTTTAGTTTTTATAATTGATTTAGTATCCTGTAAAACATTTATCTGTCAACCTAAGAATTTAACATACACTAAACTGGATACATACTCATTAATAAATATCTTCATTTTTTCACAAAAAAAAATTCTTTATTTTTAGGCCAACTGTAGGTGATAATACCTTGTCACTATTCAGTTGTGGATTTAAGACTTGTGGCCTTACTGGACACAATAGGTTGTTTATTAGCTTTTATGTTATCCTTTTTCCAAAACTATATTAATATAGATCTTAAAAAGATCTTAAATTATAGAAACCCATAATTATCAAAACATCTATTATTTTATAAAATTTTTAAGGTTACCAATACATTTTATCATATTACCAATAAATATAATTCATTCATCCCAAAATGATATTTTAAAAAAAAACATATAAAAAATAATAGGGTCATGTTTCCATAAATGTCTATGAAAAAATCATTAATCTCAGAAAACTCGTAACATACAAAACCTTAAAAGGATGTATATGATTTTTATTGTGACTCTCTATCCACAACAACCTAGTAGTGGTTCCTTACATCATTAAATTGGCATATATACAAGATTGAATTTCAATGAGACCAAATATTATACTAATCTTGGTAAACTAGACACATAAAAGAGTATTTTATTTCAATTTAATACACAAATTACAACATAATTTATTTTCGATAATAACTTTATTCCATCTAGTATATCCTTAAATATCATTCTTAGAACACTTTAGTGAATCTTAATAAAAATAATCATAATAAGGATGGGTCCAAATACTCAATTAGGTTATAGTATAGTGGAAGCAATAAAGAATCAATGAAAACAAATCTATACATGAAAATTCAATAACTAAAAAAACAATCCATTCAAATAACTGGTTAATAAATAATAAATATGGAATGGTAAATAAAGGATACCCTTTCCAGTTAATAAATAATATTGGAATTAAATGATTACATAGATAATTGCAAAGAATAAATATCGTGGATAACAATAGTAATAGCTGAATTATCAATTATGGAAATGCTTAATTATTAAATGCCAAGTTTCCTAAGAACATCGTTGTTTTACCATGAAGAACTTTCGAAATATGATTTAGCATATTGAGTAGAAACCCATCTGATTTGCCCAAATTATTTGTGCCATGAGACTACTGATTCATCGAGGGGCTGAGTTTGTAATGCCCCTAACTAATGTCGCACAATTCAAAATCATTCATCATATATCGAGTAATCGATTTAAAAAAATATTTTTAATAAATGTCATTCATACCACATTGAAAAAAATCAATATCACAAAGACAATTAGATTTTGGATATGATATATCAAAGGTTAGTTTACATACACCACACTCACAAAATATGTCTTCACTATATTTTATATCTCATATAAGTAATAGTGACAGAAGAAAATCCATACAAAAATGTTATCATTTATTTCAAAGTATTCACATTTATAAAGAAAATAATTTCTTTGAAAATAAAAATGTAATCTTATAATGGAATATTTAAAACAATAGGGCACCTTGATGGTAGAAAATTCAGTTCATGTCATATTAATTAAAAACAATCTCTCCTATTAATTTTGTAAGAATGTTCATAAATTTGATTATTTTGGAAGACAACAGGAGGATTCATTTTTGAACATTTTTTAAAATGTAAAAAAGAAGTATAAATGACATCAAATAATAATTTTAAAATAGATTTTTTTTGAAAACATTATTAGAAAAAAAATAACATTGAATAGGAATATTTCCTGGTGAAGACATAAACAAAAACAATCATAAATAATTATGGCACTGTAAATAAAACATTACCAATTTACAATTAGTTGAATTGTAAAACCCATGAATGAATGAAAAATATTTCGATATGAAAATTACATTATATTTTGGATTGGAATTATAAAATAAATTAACTAGAAATATATACTTCAAAATTGATAAATAGGTTGTGAACAACGCATGTCTCTCATGGAAAATAATAGTGAGATGAAAATCCATTACATTAGGACAAATATCCTCCGTATATGTATAAAACACCTTTATTGTTGGTTTAAAAATATTATTAACTTATTACATAATAAAAATAATATTTATAATATCATATATGTCCCACTTATAATATTTTACCACTCTTCTTTTAATAATATTTTATTTATTTTAATTTCTCCGGTGTTAATTGTCATGTTTTCTAATGCTTGTTTTTTCTTGAAAGGCTTAGTTACTTTACAACGAATATAAACATAACATATGAAAAATGATATTGATTATTTAAAATTAATATTTAATAATTAAAAATATTTTTTTATCATTATTTAATGGTTAACATGAGATATCAATCACATAAAATCATGGATATGGTAGGTCATATGTACGCATGATTAACATTATCAGCCATTATTGGTGAAAGTGAAAATAAATGGATGGTATATTAATTATATAGAGAATTAATATCATTTAATAACTATAATATATATCCCTTATTTTCATTGTTATATCCATCCATGTATTATGGTGATAATAACCATATTACACCATGACGTGGAGATGGTAAGTTGTACGTACACTGACATGATGTTTTTATTTTTTATAGGATAGATAAATAAGGGAATATAGAGTAATCATAATAATTATAACATATCAAAATATATATTATACCATATTTTTTTCATTATCCGTGAAAAAACTCAATAACAGTAAAAAAGAATAAATGGACTTGGATGATTTGGTAAAAATGATTACCTCTTCTTTGGTGGACTATTTTTAGATATCTTCTCAAGAGATCTAGGGTTTGTCTTTTTGGAAGAGTAAGAACTCCAAAACATGTATAAGGATACCATGATGATAAATGGGAATGTTTTGGTCAATTTATAATACTCAATGTGGTGTGATGAATAGAGGGAAGATGTTCCCTTTTATAATTGAGTTGATGGTCACTTTTGGAAACTCACAAAATATTAAATTAATTGAAATTAATTTCCAACTAAAAAAAGATCCAACGTGAGTTATTTAAAATATAATATGAGTATGTGTCCAAATAAAATGATCCAATAATATTTATAAATGTTTAGGTCACATTATTAGCCTTGTTTTTGGCATTAACCCTTAGGTAACCCTTTTAATTCTTCTTGTGACATCCTGTAATTTAAAATTTGAGGGTTAATATAATAAATATAATGTTCCAAATGACTATTAAAGGATTCATTTATGAACTTTTATGATATTCCCCAACTTTTTTACTGAAATTGATATTTTTAAAAAATTTATATCATTTAAGAAAATATTATTTGTTTAAAATATAAATAAAATAAATTTTGAAAATATTGCTTACATGAATTTTCTAAAATATCAAAAAATATATATATTTGAAACAATACTTTTAAAAAATTAATAAAATGTCAATATCATCTAAAATATTCGTTTATGACATTATTAATCTCAAATTATATTTCTTTTAGTTTATTTAACATCATTTATTTTAATTTCCTAGAAATAATTACCAAATCATCGTTGTGAAATCCATTAACATATTTATTTATTCGATAAAAATTTAATAAATTATCATAGAAAATATAATAATTTTATATTTCAAATTAATTTTTATAGTGAAATATATCCCATATATAACCCCGTATCTAAAATATTTCACTTTTTAAAAATAAATGTGTGAAAAAATTGATTTTCGTTGAATATAAAATCATTAATGTCGTACTTTGGTCAATGTGAAATAAATGGTTATAATTTATTATGAATGATGATTTCGGTTGAAACTCATTTATCCAATGAAATTAGGACTACTTTTATAGTGATTTCGAAGTATTTATAAAATTATTTATGTCTATAATTACTTGATTTACCTTTAACCTTGTTAATTAATATTTTACTAAATTCACTATTCATATTCGAAAATTAAAAGAATGATTTTAAGATAATTTTTAACCGCAAATAATAAATAAGAAATCTATTTTTATTAATTAAAAATACAGATGTTTCATTAAATAATTTAAAATTAATATCGTTAATGAAATGTGGAAACATGTTATTAAAGTGAAAAAGTACAAAACATTATAATGTTTTTATATTCATATTCTACTTAAAATTGATTCCAATGACCTAAATTTAACTAAATTATATAAAAATAATCTAATAACATTTTAAAATAAATAAAAAATATAAATTAACACTTTAAACAATTTTCATGAAAAACGTTTTTATCAATTAAAATACAATATATTATTACTATTCATCAAAACATTACACTTATCAGAAAAGTACCACAAAATCAATGAATTATAATTTTTACCTTTATATTTTAAAAAAAAGTTTATTTTGTCAAATAGAATATATAAAAATATAATATAGGATTTAAAATTGGTCTTCCATGAAAATGATTTAAAATTTCCTTAAAAATAACATTTTCTGCTTAACATTATGTTTGTTATTATCTTACGCCTATTAAAATTATTTAATGAGTTTTAATTTATTTTAATATATAAAATAATTGTTTCATTATGATCATTTAATAATTGCGATTTACTAAATATATTATACTAAAAGTCAATTACGGGAATAAGAATTGTTTTTAATAAAACCAAATCCTTTATATTCAATTGGTTTTAAATTTAATTCCTAATTATTTTCTAATAAAAGAAGTCATTTTATAGACATTTTTAAACTATGTTTACATAGTTTATTTAATCCTATTCCCAACCACCAACATAATGGATACGGTTAAAAGAATAATTTGTAATAGTATATCATGGTTCATTTAAGACAGGTGTTTCCAGTTGTGTAATCTATTGAAGAGATTAAAATTGAGAAGATAAATACAATAAAATATTTGGGTGTTACATTCTTCGCTTCTTCAATAAATTGGGTCCCTTCACTTTTAAATTGAAGATAGAATATTAATGATTGATACTTTGGAGAAACCCACATCAGAAATAGGGTTATTAAAACATCCACTTAATAAGAGGGAAAGGGAAATGTGATGGTCACCGCAAATTTAGGAATATGATTTTGAAAAAATCAGTGTAAAGTGGAATGCAAGAATATAAGGTAAATATAACCATCAAGTTTCTATGGAGAGTGATATGGAACATGGTGATCCTAGAGTCTACCATCACAACATTATAAATCTGTGATGGGTTAACGATGCCATTTATTTTTTATTAATAAATATAAATGCTTTTATTCTAAAATAAATTAATTAGAGTTATATAATTCAATGATATCCTATATATAGAACATAAGAGAATATTCTTATACTAAAATTAGTGTCTCACCTTAAACAAATTTTCACCATAAAATCATATCATTCTCCAAATATATTATATATTCCCTTAAAAACAACTCAATCTTTAACCCATTAATGTTATTAACCAGTAGTTCATAATGACAGACACCAGTCACTATGTATCAAAAACCCTTAAAATGAGATGAAATTATCCCGAAATATTAAGAATCAATAATCCCTCCCAAATTTACATATTATGATGTAATATTATTTAATAATATTAAAAAACTCTTACTAATTTGAATTTCATCTTTAAATTAAAAATAAGTGTTATTCATACCCCAATCATGTGTTCTCAAATATTTATACACTAAAATATATCCTTATTATAAAATAATTTATCATCTCAACATTATGTGTATATTAATATTCATTATATTTATAAATTACAAAGATATCATTGATAAATATCACACAGTAATGAAAATAACTATTATTTTTAAGAAAATATCAATCACACTAGATTAAGTAAGACATGGATGCTCACCTTTTCTTTCATAACTAGCATATAATGTGATTTTTATCTATTTCAGCATGATCCTGTATTCTGTTCTAAGACATAGTAGTATCTCAGAGCATAATTTTATTATCATCATTTCCATGAATTGGATTCAATTAAATACAAAATTCGAAATTATTATGGTAATTTGAAAAATATATAAGTTTAAAAATAAATATGAATAGTTTTTCCCCTATGAAACTATTATTATTAACATATGATACTTTTTGATCAACCAATGGCTTTACTTATTTAATAATTGGTTATCCTAGTTTATTCTTATATTAGTTTCACAAACCAATATAGTTATCATCATTACTAAATCATTCATAATGATTTATATGGACAATGTGATTAACTAAAGCATATAACCTCGGAGTGCCTCATGAGGTGTGAAATCGTATACCCACTCATCTTACATCAAATTGTTGTTTCATTTAATTTTAAACCGAACCATCTTTGGGTGGTTACCCCTAGGAGAATCTGCACTATAGGTGATACACATTCCAGTATCCATAAAAAATATAAATCTAGATAAAACCACATAATCGCCTCTTTTTTTAAAAAATAAACATTTTATTCTAAACTTATACTTATTCATAGCATTTTCATTTAATTTATCTGTTCTTAATTCACAAATAAAAATTTTATTACAGTGATAACATTAAATAATATACTTCCTCAAAGGGTTGTCTATAACTGGGATAAAATAATCAACCATAACTTATCAACCCTTAAATTATCATCAATAAACCTCATAATATGTAATGTTATTCAAATATATCCATTTAGGCTTACCGTTACATCCTATACATCCGAACCCTGATCTAGTGCTCATAAAATCATACATTACACGCATGTTTTGATATCATCTATTAATTCAATGATATAACCATCCTTAATTAAAAATATCAACAAATTATCATATAACTCTTACATCATAATAATATTTTCATCCTTAGAGCTTTATAGTGTTTGTACACATCAAAAAAATTAAAAATCCAATATCATTCTTTACCAATGAAATTTTTTATACTATATCAGATATTATATAATTCATGATAATTCAAAAACATGTTCCATAATTTCTCCAAAACATTCTATATTACTAAAAATGTCATGTGTTTTAATTTATAATATAACATATAGAAATGGAAGTACAATGAGGGGTGACCTCAAATGATTATTATGATAAAACATACAATCTATCAATTCATGGAATAAATATGCATTAAATATTAAGGAAAGAATATATAAGAAAAATAATTAAATACTCAACTAGAAATTGATGTCATGTTAAATCTATGACAATATAAATAACATGATTATCAAAAATTCTAATCTCATACTGTAGGATAGAAGAATGTCAGATATCAAAAACACAATATCAAGTCTTTATTCCAAAATATATAAATATTATAGATACCAATGTAAAGATGTATTAATGAATTGTGAAGGCACACACTAAATATGAAAACGTACTTTTTTATCAAGAGACTTATTGTGCCTTTGAGGGGCTCCATAATTCTGGTCTTAACCTCGCACCTAATTATGTCCAATTCCATCTCTAAAATATTCATCAATAACTTTCAAAAAATTTCATATTATTGAATAAAAAATAATTATTTATACAATGTAAAATATTTAATATTAATACATGATTAAACAACATTTTCAATCAAAAATTATAAAGATTATCAAAACATTATCTCATTTCAATAAAGGGATAATATGATCATATCCCATCTAACGATATATGATGGATAGTTAAACTATACATACTATGTTTTATAATAATATTATACATTGTAACAGTAAAATATAGTACAAAAATATATTCTCAGTTATTTTTTTAATTGAATAACATGATCATAAATAGTCAGAAGGAAGAATTTCAATAGTTTAACAAAAAAAATGATCTATATAATTAACATCCATATTTTAATGAAATCATGTAGAACACCAATGTATTTCCCCATGATAATAGAATTAAATTCTTCAAGGTGGGAATCATGAAATTTTAATTATGTATAGTGTGATGTTAACACTATATAGAGAAATTAGTATATGACTATGTCTATATTGGGGAAACATGATCATAAATTATCAGGAGAATGAAGGTGGATGGCTGTAAAAGAACATAACCAAAAAAGTGAGAAATAATTTTTTAGAATGTATATCACTAGAAAAAAATGAAAAAATATAACATAACGCAATCAAATTCCATTATGAACCAATATTATAAAATTTATATTTAATTAATAATTATAAATCAATTAATGAAACTCACCTTACCCAAAATCCTCACAACTAGTGGAAATAATTAAATCCCTATCCAAATGAATAAGGGGACGTGATTTTTCTATAAATACAATGAAATATAATGGGTTTGATAAAATTATATACATTCTTTGTGAATATAGTTAAAGAATAATACCTGGTTCATATCATATAAAATGTCCCAAACAAGAAAAATTTATACATATAAAACTCTTGAGTTTTGATTAAAATTGTAATAAAACCCTTTAAAAGTAAGGTAGTGCAGTTAAAATGAAAATAACATAACTAAAATATAATTAATGATATGATATATCAAATTATAGGAATATACACTAGATAAATAAATCTAGATGGATAATACCATACATTTCTAAAAGGCAGTATTGTGAAAAGAAAATCATTATAACATTTAGAACATTGGAACCAAAATCCAATGATAAAATTAAGTTGATATGATTCATAAAATATAATAAAATATTGTAGACGCAGGATAAAAATATTATGTTGTGGTAAGTACACAATATAAAAGAAAAATATTATATAACATAAATAAATCTCAATGAAAGGAAATTGAGATTGAAACCCTTACCACTTATTCCCAATATACATGAATATACATTAACACAATTTACCATAAAATTATCTATAATAATACCTTATTTTAAAACATTAACAACATATTTATATTCATATTATTTTTAAATAGTCATCGTAAACATGAAATTATCTGCTTTTTTACATTGGGTGTTTATATTTTTGATCATTTTTAACAGTATTAGAAAAGAGTTTTCCATGTTCATTTTTTTTAATATTTATTATCTAATTTATATAAAATTGTATTTTAGATATGATTTATAATTATATATGATGTTTCAACCACCATTCATGAGTGAATTTGTAATTATCCTTAAAGATGAAATGAATACCAAGCAAGATAATGTGATTCTTAATGATTGAGGTGTGTTGTATTATTAATAAATTAAATATTTAAATAAAATATTAAAATGAATAATTATATAAAACATTATTGTAAAACCCAGATTTTTTATAGACTATTTTTTGAATAAATTAAAATTTTTACATGTAATTAACTACGTCAAACATTTTATTCACACTGAACCGATTTACCATATGTTACACACAACACTACGTTAGTGTAAGACACACAGAACACTAATTATATATTTTGTTAAATGTATAAAAGAAATATTTTTTGATTATTTTCTATATAAAAAAAATGTATGACTTCACTACACTAAATAATGGCATGGCGTTCGTAACACGTAAGAGAAACCTTCCTCGATAACTTGTGTTGTACGCAATCTCGAGTTTAACTAAAGAAAAATACATTTTTAAAATGTAATATAAACTAACTATTTTGATAAGTATTAAACACATTTTTAATTTTTTTAACATTAAAATTCATTTTATTTATTTTCATAACATGATATAAGGCCAAATTCAATTTTTAAGATAAAGGAAGTATTTTTCAAAAAATGCAGTTTTGCCTTCTTTTTATGGCGCAACCATTTTAAATATTGTTATAACATTTTTATATATTCTATTAGAAAAAAATAAACTATTGTATTTTAAATAGGTGCATAAAAGTATACCTTTGTTTAGTTTTTGGTATTTTTTTGATAAAATAAATATTTTAATGAATTGCTAAAAATAATGTATTTTAATTCAAAACTGCCTTTTTGTCAAATTTATTTAAACAATTAGATTATATTTTTAATTAGTTTTAATTCTCAATTAGATTTTGTTTTTATATTTTAATCCATTTTGGGTCATTGAATGTAATTGTACATTTAAATTGAATATAAACACATGTCAATCTTTGGATAGTTTTTACATCTTAAAAATCGTATTTTTGGTTTTGACAACGAGATATGATTTTAAAATAATTTTTACCAAATATCTGTTTTTTATTTAAAAAAATTGTTTCCATATTTGTAATCATATGGTCCATGTTATATAATTAGTTACCTTATTTTTTTGTACATTATGAATAGTAACATGAGTAAATATATATATTTACCACAGTTAAATGATAAATTAGGTAAATAAGGGTAAAAATAATATTATAATAATATTAAACTACCATAAAACATGTCCTAATATTATTTTATTAATCATAGGCGACCAAAAAACACTTAAGGAGAATTTTTGGCATTTGAGATCAACTTTGGTTCTAAAAAATACATGTTATAATAAATAATATAAATTAAAAAGAAAAATAACAGTAACATTTATCTTTTTGGTAAAACAATTTTAGTTTTGTTTATATTAATGAACTATTAAATTATAAATAGTCATTAATTACAAAAAAATACTTCCAACGTAAATTTGTTTTATTTATAAATTTTAGACAGTAAATAAAAAAAATTATTATTACACAATAATGATGTAGTGATTTCCATATTAATAAAATATTCAAATAAATGACATTATGAATATTTAAATAAGTATAATATGAAAATTTTGATGTCATACATGATTTTTTTGGATTAAATTGACATGTCAGTGATTCATTAATTTTTTTGAATGAATCATTCTTCTATGACTTTAACAAAAATAAATTACTAAATAATGTCAAAATTGATATAAATGAGTTTAAAAAAGATACTATTTTATTAAAGGATATAATAGTGTTAAAAATATACTATTATTCAAAATGAATTATATATTTTTAAAATGTCATTAATTATAAAATTTTGGTTCTTGTGGAATTTCATAGTATCTATAGGAACTATATATTATGAAAATTCCTAAAGACATGGTAAAAGTCGGTATTTTTAAGTAATGGTTAAAGCTAAAAGATTATATTAATTTTGTGATCTAATATAGTCTAAAACCTATGGGTTTAGAGTATTTAGACCAATACTCATGTTATAATATAAATATATGTGTATGTGACCATTAAGAAACGAAAATAAATTTATAGTAAATTGATTTTTAAAGACTTTCTTAAAGTGACTCTCACTTCTCCTATAAAATAGAAGTCATCCATATATTTTATTTACACCTCCAAAGAACATTTTCTAGGTCAAAACCTAACCAATAATCCTCCCAAAATCCCTACCTTACTCCTATATTCTACAAATTGGGTAAAAATATATCCTAGGGATAACTTTTTGGAAAATCAAAATGAGATACTAAAAAATTGTTAATTGTTTTATCACCACATTTAAAATTCATTTAATCTTATTTTTCATTTTATTTTGATGTTTCAATAATAAATAAATAAAAATAATATCATAAGCATTAGTATATTTTATTATAATTAATGTATAACCTTATACCCCCTTTTATCCATCCTAAAAATAACAATATCACTATCCATGTGTACGTTAGACTTACCATCTCCGCGCTGTGGTATAATTTTTTATTCAAAAATAATTAATTTTTATGGATATAACGATGAGTATAATGGATTTAAATAATGAATATAACATTATAATTATTTTTGATAATTAATATACCATCTTATTTCGTACCATTTAACCATTAATTGAATGAAATCGTCGCTCATGCATATGTACGACCTACTGTTTGCATGAAACGATGAGATTAATTCTCCAAGTTAACCATTAAACAATGATTATAATGTATATATAAAAAAAATCATTAATTAAAATAGATAATAATTATAATATATTTCAATATATATATATATATATTTCATTTACCTTCTTCCATTCAATTCAAAATGGAAACAAAAACAACATTCATGCGTACATACGACCTATTGTCTCAAGGAATGGTGTATTCTATTTCATTTATCTATCATTTATATATATTTGTATACTGAGTATTTATTATATATAAATAATGTTCTAAAATCCGGTATTATATAAGTAATGATCTAAATAATAAGATCAAGAATAACAAGTTAAAATACATAAGATAAATTAAACGATTATTAAACAAAATGCTACTTTAAAATTATATTGATATATAATATGTTAATATAAAGAAATAAGTTGATAATATAAGATATAATTGTTATTATTATGGGTTTTTTAAAAATAATAATACTTTTAAGCCCACTATACAGGATTTTTAGACACATATGAAGGAAATCAGTTCTATGGTAAGGGATAATTTTGTAATCTCATTTTTATCTGAGATTGTTTATACGTAATTATTTATTAGGGGTATATTGATCATCCAAATCCATGATTACTATGTATTTAATATTACGTATATTCTTCTACAATTTTTTGAAGTCAAATTTTCCCTTTAGTTACTTTTTATTAATAGGTATGAAAGGATTCTTTTTGCGTTATTTTATTTGATGAACTTTTTGACTTCTCTAGAGAAAGTACATGGAGAATCATTTCTTTAACTTATATGGAATTAATGGAATTTTATTCTTTCCTAAAACCATATTATCAGGTTTCTTTCTCTACAAGATTTCATGATTTTTTCAACTGAATTATTTTCTTTTAAAATTGGGTGGAATTTTGAGAAAAGAAAATATTTATGAAAAAATGGATATTTTCCCTAAGAGTTAGGTTTAAGTGTCTTATGAAAATTATTTTCAATATAATATGAAATAGGGTTATGTTTATATCCATATTATTAATTTGATTTTATTGATTTTATGAAGGAGTTAGTTTTATGAAGTCAATTTATTTATATAGATTATGATGGAATGATGTTTAAGAAACCCTTTTTTATATCATGGATTATGCCCTAATAAAGGATTTATGTTTTTATGAAACATGTAAGAATGATTTAATTCTGATATGGGTGGGACCTATATCCCCCTCTTATGGATTGGATGAATATTTATATCTCATGATATATACATGAATGTAATTAGATAAAAATATTCAGTAATAGAGGGCTAGAATGGAAAGTAAATCTAGTACAGTAATACATATATAGAATGACTAGTAAACATGGTTCAATAATGGACTATGTCCACTATAATGGTCTTGGCAGTAATTTCTTGTATACTATAGAAATAATATTATGTGATTATTTTATATCCATAATTCCATGTTTTATTACAATGCGATTTTATCATGGTTAATGTTCCTTTACAATCTATGACTTGTAAACAACCAAGATTAATTTCATGAATCATGAATTTGTTATTTAAACATTATGTTTGTGTTTTTACATTATTATTTTTATCATTTTTCTTTGTTCTCCATGTTTACCCATACTAGGAATTTAACATCACCCTTTTATATTTTCTTTTATCTTGGATTTAAATTAGGATTTTTGGTAGGAAAACAAAAAAGGAATATCTTTATGGGTGATTTTGATGATCTTTCACCAAATTAGAATATTATGTTACATGTTTCCAAAGTAAATAAACTAATACAGATATTGGGAGTCTGTTTGTGTCATGTATTAATTATTACGTTAAAGTGATGAAATTTCAATGTACATCAAGCATGGGTATTTAATGTTGGTATCATAGAGAAGGTTTATTCAACCTATAGAAACTAGGATGCAATTTTTTTTTTGAGATCCCTAGAGATATTTCTAAGGATATGTCTAGGGATTTCTTATGGATAATTCATGAATACATTACAACCCTAATGTTTTTGTGATAACCATGAATAACATAGTATTAAACCTATGATATCATATATTAATATATTATATGTAATTTACCATAATTATGTGTTTTTAATATATGATATGTATTTCTCAAACATTTCATTATGGTATTAGTAAATATCAAGAACTATATAGAAAAAGATTCCCATTAAATGTTTTAGATATAGAAATTATGGGAATAATGTAGATTAATTTACTAAGTGGAATTATCATGAAGACAATGATGATGTTTGATTGATTTTTGGTCTTACATTTGAGTATAAAGAGATTATTAAGGACATGTGAAAACTATGTGATGTTCTTTTAAGATTTTCTACATTAAATCTAAGAATCTTGAGTTAGAGAAACCATAAGACATGATTCATATTTTAGGAAAGATAAATATGATGGATCCTGAGTAATATTTAATAAATGAAGTTGTATGATTGAGGTGTACATGTTTTAGATTTCGAATATTATGTCATAAGAATCAGAAAGTGTACAACTGTTTTCAGTATAAGTATTTAATTAATGATTTGAATGGATGTGTTGAATTGTCCTATATAGACAACAATGTTATTTAAGGGTATGGTGATATATATTGAGAAATCATTATTAAGGGGAAGATAACCCAGAATACATCCATTATGTTAAAATAATGATGTTTGGAAAAATATAAGATAGATTAGAATAAATAAATAGGATGATATTAGTTTCTTGGGAACTAATTATGGAGATATTGACAAGTGGGTTATGATATGATGGATGATGTATAAAACTTTTTTGGGATTTAAGTAATATATTCACTAAATAATGGAATAAGGAAACATACATGTTTTAAATAAGGATATAATGTAATTTCGGTTATTACCTTGACTTAAAAGAATTCATGATGAAGACATTTAAATGTTTGGAATATGACTATCAAGATATA
This sequence comes from Viscum album, assembly GCA_963277665.1. NCBI lineage: Eukaryota > Viridiplantae > Streptophyta > Magnoliopsida > Santalales > Viscaceae > Viscum > Viscum album. Next base: position 1,289,540,236 of record OY728132.1, on the reverse strand, counting down.
TCTAATGATTTATAGTGGATAAATGGAGGTATTCACATGATTGTTATGTGAACATTATTGTAATTGTTTATTTGTCCTGTGAGTATAGAGAGAAGTGTTCTGGATAATCCTAAATATTGGAATAGACTGATTTGGACATCATATAGTATTGATTAAGGCTAAAAGATTTTTTAAATATTATTTCTAGAATGTTATAATATTGTAGTGTTAGAAAAACGAAAACTCGAAGGATGGTTTTAAACCCATTACATCGGACAAGGATGTATGAATTAAACCCACAACCGAATTCCAACTGACCTTTATCTCCTATCACTAGCCAATGTGATGTCCACGGTAAGTATAAATTTGTTTTATTCTATTTAAATGGTATGATAGATAAACTATATGTACATATTTGGAATCATATACAAGTAATCTCATCATAGATATACTTAATTATATTTCATAAGTTTTTATATTCTTTATATGATAAAGATATTTGAAATTACATTTATTTATATTTATGTATCATATGATATACTAACACTTCATGAATGAAAAACTCAACTAAATTTATTTTAATAAGAGTTGAAGTTGAAAATTTTCATGGAATGACCAAATATGATATATTAATAAAATAAATTGTGTATTTTTATGATGATCATCAACATTAAGAAAAGTATCTTGAAAAAAATATATACTAACTCCTTATTATCGGATGAATCAGATGGCCCCTTATATCATTGTAAATTTATGGATTCTTGGTTGTTAACTTTCTCTAAACCTTATTCTCTATAACTATCCATTAGAAGATGAGGGTTATATTTTCCTTCCATATCTGTGATTTCACTCCCCACCAATGTTCTTTTATGTGAAAACCCAGTGATGAGTTACTTTTTGTAACCTTTATGTTTCTAAATTTCTTTCTTAAATGAATTTTTAGTATTATCTTTTACGATATGGGTTTCCATGAAAGAAAATGTAAAGTAGTTAACCTTTTATAACCGTGATGAATTTTGTGGGAAAATTTAATTTTATGGGGGGTATAATGTAACACCCCAAGTTTCAATGGACCATATTTTCGAATAAGTTAAAATTTTATCTTTCAACGCACTAAGTCAAATATTTCATTCACATTAAACCGCCATTTCATATGTTACATGCAACACTGAGTTCGCGTACTTTACATATAATAATAAGTGTAGATTTTTTTTTCAATTTATAAAAGATCAATATTTGGATTATGTTATAAAAAACCAAAGTATTCCTGCACTACACACAACAATTACTTTTCTTGCGTTACATATAGGAGAAATCGTCCTATCTCAAAAATAAATTTTTTATTATCAATACCCTTTTATGGAAAAAGGGGGAAACCCAAAGTTCACCCAGGACATGCATCAAAAGTGAAAACATAGATATTGAAATGGAATTTGAGCCTATCAGCATTCTTATCCCTAAAAATTTTCCTAAAAAGGGATGTTAATGATGTTTTTGGAGAAACATTAAGCAGGTCTTCAAAGTGAGACGTCATCTGGTCCCACACATTCATGTACTCCTCTTGAGTGATGTTCATATCATTTAATCCTCTTACGAAAATCATATTCTGTGTGTCTATCCACTCACAATATTCATTGTTAGTTTCCACCCGAATAGGACATCCCATCATCTTCTAAGCATCCTCTAACGAGGCATTTATCTCAAAAGAGTATCCAAAAATATCCATTGAGGAATGTAATAGCTACTCTAAAGGAGACACCACCTGGTCACCCCTAAGAAGGCCTGCCCCAAAATCCCCCTCCTCCACACTAGTCAAAATTCCATTAGAAATTTAAAAATTATATATATATTATTCTATCAATTTTTTAGAAAATCGAGTCTCCCTTGGTAAAGGTATATGGGAGTAATACTTTTGGCCTTTATTACTTCCTTTCCAACCCTTCCTCATCCGCTGATCGCAGATTTCATGAACATGACCTTCTGAATCCTTTTTCTCAGCAAATTGATCTGATGACTCTTCATCGGAACCTTACATGGTAAAATCAACATCCTAATCAGATCCTTCAACCTCCAACACCATAAAACAGTTACCCAGCTTAATGGCTAGAGACCCGCTCCCCGGGCATGATCTATTCATATAATCATCCCCTAAGGATGCTCCTTTTTAGTAGAACCCTACCCAGTAAGCACAGATTCGACATATAATGAAGACTTAGAGGCTTTAGCATCTCCAGCCTTCCCAATTCTTACACCCTCTACCGGCCTAAGAAAACTATCATTCTCCTTAGTTGAAGAATCCAAAGGTAAAGGATCCACAACACAAACACTAGCCACACACTCTACCACAACGGCCTGAGGCTCCACCAGATCCTTCCTTAGCCGACTGAAAATACCACTAACAAAAAGATTTCCATCGAGTTCATCCTTTTGAATGACCCCTACCACCTTCTTTGCTTCCACACGTACCTGACCAGCGATGCCTCCATTGATCTCAGGATCCCCGCCTGAAACATCTAGAGCACCCATCATCTCCATCATTCGTGAACCACACCTAAAAACCTCTGGCGAATGACCCATTCTCATAAAACCTGAGCATAAATACACCCAGGATTCATATGAAACCGAATTCTTATACCTGAATTCTTCCCCTACTTTTATCCAGAGAAAATCAAGAGGGATTCTTGAAGCATCAATCTCCACGCAAGCACGAGATTAATTGAGAGACACATAACATTAGTTCGACTGTTGGCACACAAAAACCTACCAACTAGGATCCCAATCATCCAAAATATAGAAGGATTCTAAAATAGAAGAGGAATGTTAGGAAAACTGACCCAAATTGTCACCGAGGTGGAATCATGCTTCATTTGGAACTCGTAAGTCCATCTCAAAATGAAAAAGCGGGACCCATTACAGCTGCGAGGAGCGAAGGCCTAGTCTTTTATCAGATCATATTTTGATGCAAAATGAATCATAATAATCTTCCTATCAAGTAACCCCATGGTAGCTCATTCCTGAAAATTCCAAGAGGCAAACACGAATCGATCGAAGGAATCCACTGAAGGTCGTTCCTTCGAAAGATGAGCAATCAGAGTCCGATTGAGGAGTGTCGAAGCATCATTGAACTCCCTGATTGAATGTGGTATGTTAGGGAACTCGTTGAACAAATCCAAAACCATAGGCCAATGCTAATATGGGGGAAAAGAGGGAGGAAGTTGGGATTAGAGAAGGGGGAGAAAGGGGGATCCGCAACCCCAATAGCATTCATTATACTCAATACCAAGGTTCACTAAACAATAATATTTTATTAAAATGGGATATAAAATAGTTTTTATGAATATTAGTAACCACATTTTTAGTTGATACGAACCATACCCCAGGACCCATGCCGTGACTACCCCAAGACATCAATCCATATGGCAGGGGTTGGCGACTTGCACCGAAATCATAATTCCCTAAATTTGGGAAGGAATTGCCTTTATAACCTGTAAAAACACACAACAGAGCACAAGATGGAAACAAAACACTAAGTAAAATTGTATAACAAATGTGTGTTGAATGTAAAAGGGTCCGGAAATACATGCCCAACTATAAAGTACAAGAAACAGAAAGTAAAACTAAATAAAAGAAAAAATGCCGCTAGGTTGTCCTCTAAGGTTCCTACCTGAAGGTTATGTACAGATCACCTCCTCATCATACCAGGTCCGTTCGTCTCCTCTGTCTACCATCATGCCATAGGGTACACCTCTAGGTACTGTCCGGTCCTAGCACTCTCAGCCGAAGTTTGCACTTCCCCTCATCTGCATCCAACACAATGAGGTGTGTGCATAGCCCATGTAGGGGTGAGTATAACGATACCCAGTAGGGACTCCAAGACCTTCAATTTCTCACAAAGTCAAATGTGGATAGACCACAAAGTATGAAACCAACAAATAACCCCACATTTGTATATGCACATACATATACAAAAGTTATCAAATAATCAATCTCAATCATGACGAAAACACAAAAGTTACAGACTCAGCTCAACCGATATCTTTATTCACATTATCAAAACCACGGTTGCGGGACAACTCCTCCTATGTTGAGTACTGTGGGCCTTCCAAGACACCAAGGTGCTTCCCCTTACAATGGACTGCTGAGGTACTCCCCCCGGTCGAGTACTATGGATCTACTACGTCACCTAGTTGCTCCCCACCGTGGGTCTGCCGCCACAACAAGGTGCTCCCTCTAATAACCTACAGTGGTACTCCTCCTTTTGAGTACTGGGGGTTTTCCACCACAACCCCGCGCTCCACCTATTCGGGTCAACCGCCACAACTTGGCACTCCCCACTGAGCTAGCTGAGTCACTCAGACTCAATCAGTGAGTAGTCATCAAGTCTCAGCCAGCTACTAGGTCTTCACACTCTATCCACTCGTCTCGAGAATGATCCACTCCACAAGCTATTCGTCGATACACCAACTGTCACGAAGCCCTGTGAAGAAGCATCTAAAAGGTCTACCATGTCATAGTGGTCTCAACGAAACTGACGGTGCATCAATCGGACGCCCGGTCTGTGAGTTATTAGCATTTTAGTCCCGGGGCTCGGTTGGATTCGGGTGCGATCCAACCTGAATGTATCTAAACTATACCCCAAACTCTAGTGGGGTATACTCAAAGGGACCTCCATGATACAATATTACTAGGGCCACATGGAGGTTCATCAAATGGATTCCTGGTGCCAAAGATATGGCCAAAATAATGTAAAGGGTCGTAGTGGGCCTGGGTCTGGCCTGAGACGTTGGGTCTAGACCGACCCATTAGTAGGGCAGCCCGTTAGGTTCGGCCTGGATTGCTGGGCCCCACCTAGCAGGCCGTGAGGGGTCATAGAGGGCTGTGAGAAAGTTGACCGGCTGCGGGTCAGCACGAGGGTGGTTCGACCCAGAGGGCGGCGCGTGGGCGGCTCGTCTTGGAGGGCACCGCAGGGGCGCAGTTCAGCCTGGAGGGCACCGCGAGGGGCGCGAGAGGCGAGAGAGTCATAGCGGTTGGAAGCTGGGCCACGGTGCGGGAGGAATTTGGCTCTACTGGGGTGTGGTGCGGCTCGGGAAGTTCATCCAATAGCCTAGGCGTCTCGAACGCCGGAGGGTGGCGCGGTTCAGCCCGGGGTGCCAGAGTGTCGCAGGGGCAGCGTAAGTTACCTTTGTCACCTTCATCACCTCGTCGCCATGACGAAGAACATCACAAGGAAGATCAGCAGAGGGGTCAAACCACGTTGGTTTGGGATGCACCCTTCCACACATTGGATGATATAAGTTGGCTCACAAGAATGACGCAAAGAACGAGCATAGAAGATATCCTAAAAACATCAATTCCCATAATCCCTCATTAACAAAAATATTCCTAACCCACAAGGAAAAACATATGTAGATCAAATTGATAATAATTTGGTATCAGTTCATTATTTTGGAAGAAATCTAACATGGGAATAACATCTTACTCATATTAAAATTAAACCCATACTATTTTTTGTTGTTCGTTGACGGAGTCGCGGGGAACAAGACAGAGTTTTCTTCATTTGTCGCATCCGCCACACACTTTGAATCCCAAGATCATGCACCGCTTCGTTGTCAATGATGAGGAGGGAGGTTCGGTCATTGAAGACTTCCAACATCAGTTTCTTCCTCAAGGTGATTCCGAGGAATAAGTCGAAGACGCTATTTTCTAGCGTTCTTCGTTGGAAAAACGCTTTCTTCGTTCTTTTTTGGCGAGAGCATTCCTCTCAATAGCTTCTTCCTCCTTTTCCAACAAAAGAAATGTTATCCAAGAATAATATATTATAAAATATATTTATTTGTTGGAATAAGAATTCAAAATGGTGAATTAATTAAGTTGGATCCACTTAATTAATTCATGAGGTTGGAACATTTAAAAGAGAGGAAGGGTTGAAACCATTAAGAGAGGGGGGTGGAGAGACTCTCCCTCATTAATGAAGGGAGTTGAGAGGCTTTCCCCTCCCACAATTATATGGGGGGTTTAGGCATAGATGGTCCCCACATCGTAACATCTCATGGGAGGTTAGCTTCGGGTGTGCCCCACCACCATAACATTTAATGGGAGTTTAAGGTGTGGTGGTTCCCACATCAAACTTCCACTTGGGTGGTTATAAACGATAAAAATAAAATAAAACATGTGTTTATTTTATTTTATTATAACCACGAAAAACCCAAAAACTATCCTCCACCCCGAACCAACTACCGCCGAGGTGAAAGTCTTCATAACCGGGGTTGCGAGTTCAACGGTGCCCTCAAATTTCAATTCTGAGAACCAGTTCAAAATTTATAAAACCTCAATCATACATTTACTGAACGTACCCGAAAAAACATCATAAATTGATTCCGGAAACTCCGGGACTTGGAATCATTACCCATCTAGTTTTGTGGACTGCTAAATTGACCATTTAATTTTTTAAAAAAAATTACAGCCAAAATTTTGTGTCTTTTCATTCTCCCCAACTCAGGGTTGTACGTCCCCATAAGCTACAACTCATAACTAAGGGAATAAGTGGGGGTACTGAGGACACATCTGGGCCTCCTGCTCCCATGTTCTCTCATGGAGGTTCTCGTGCTGCCAAGGAACACGCACCAGAGGTATCGACTATCCACAAAGAACCGTTCCTATCGATCCTCAATCTTTCCTGGAACCTCCATAAATGTAACCTCATCGACGACATCCTTCTCTCCATGTTCGATGATGTGGGAAGGTTCGTGTGGGTATCTCTTCATCTGGGATACATGGAAGACGTCATCCACCCGATGTAATTGAGGTAGAAGAGCTAGGTGGTAAGCCACCTCGCCAACTCTGCTAAGGACCAAAAAAGGTCCGATGAATCTTGGAGATAACTTTCCGACTCACCCAAATCTCTATAGAACTCATTGATGTGAGACTCTTAAGAAGTCGTGGTCTCCATCCTGAAACTCCATGGGTCTCCATCTCCTGTTAGCATATGACTTCTGCCAGCTCTGTGCAGTCTTCATATGCTCATATATGATCTGAACCTTCTCCGTTGTAGCTCATACCATCTCTAGTAACACTAGTGTTGACTCCCCTAGGTCAGTCTAGCACAAGGTGACCTGCATGGTCTCCCGTATAACACCTCAAAAGTTACCATCCCTATGGTGGAGTGATAGCTGTTGTTGTATGAAAACTCCACAAAAGGTAAGTGATCCTCCCAGCTGTGACCAAAGTCGGGGACATAAGAATGGAGCATGTCCATGAGGGTCTGAATGGGCAGCTCAGTCTGGTTATCCATCTGAGGATGGAAGGCTGTGCTCAAACAAAGATGCGTCCCGAAATCTTTCTACAACCCCTTCCATAGTTGGGAAGTAAATAGTGCATCATGATTGGAGACAATCATCGAAGGTACTCCATGTAGATGCTCAATCTTCTACATATGGAGGCATCCCTTGATCTCTACTAAACTCTGCTCTCTGATTGGTAGGAAGTGTGCCGACATGGTGAGTCAGTTGATGATCACCCAGATTGAGTCATGGCATTTGGATGTATATGGATGTCCTATCACGAAATACATCGATATCCCATACCACTTCCAATATAGGTCCTATAAAGGCTGAACCAATCATGTTGGTACCTGATGCTTTGACTTCACTTGCTGACAAGTGAGGCATGGAGAAACAAACTCTGAAACTGCTTTATTAATTCCCGGACACCAGTGCTATCGTCGGAGATCCTGGTATATATTTTCCACTACTCAATGTACCACAAGAGGGGATGTGTGGAGAAACCTGAACACTTACTTCTGAAGTGACATTTGTACCATTGTACATCCTCTAAATAGAATGACGTGCTCCCCACCTTCATAAAATCCATCAAGTTCTTGTCATGTGTATATCTGAGCATGTTGTGTCTTATAGTCAGTGTCCCCATGATGTGCCTCCCCGACTTGCTGAAGAAGTGGGGGAGTGACTATAAGTGTCTATAGAAAGGCTTCTCCATATTTATCCATATAGGATATCTATAAAGCAACCATCTACTATGTCGCCTCACCTAGAAGTTGTATACCTGTTCTTTTGATGAGTGCATCTGCAATAACGTTCCCCCTCCCAGGAGTATAGACTATCTCAATGTCGTAGTCCTAGAGGAACTCAAGCCAACATCGTTGTCTCAGGTTTAGGTCCTTCTAAGAGATGATATACATGAGAATATTGTTATTAGAGTACACGATACAACATTCGCCCATCAGATTAAGTCACCACATCTTCAAGACGAAGACCACTACTGCTAAATCTAGGTCATGGGTAGCATAGTTCTGCTCATGTTGTCTCAACTAATGAAATCCTTATACGATCATTGTTCTCTCCTGCATCAAGACACATATGAGTTCAGTCCCTGAGGCATCATAGTAGACTACGTGCCCTACGCCTTCCTCTGTGAGCCTCAAGATGGGGGTACTATTCAGCCTCTGCCTCAGCTTATGAAAGATCCACTGGCATCTCTCCTACCACACACAGGGTTGCCCCTTCCTCATTGAGGCTGATAATGGTGCTGAAAATCTGGGGAAGTCTGGCACAATCCACCAGTAGTATCCAGCCAAACCTAAGAAACATTGTACCTCTGTCACACTCTTGGATGGCTCCTATGAAAGTACCACCTCAATATTCACTGGATTTACGGAAACTCAATCCTCGGAGATGTCAAGTCCCATAAAGTGAACCTCTTGGATCTGGAACTGTAACATTGATAGAATACCATAAAGATGGTGCTCTCAGAGTGTGTAAAGTACTACCCAAAAGTGATAATAATGCTCCTCCTTAGTAGTCGAGTAGATCAGAATGTCGTTAACGAAGACTATGACAAAGCAATCGAGGTATGGATTAAAGATCATATTTATGAGTCCCATGAACATTGATGGAGCGTTGATTACCCTGAATGGGATAAACAAGAACATGAAGTGTACATACTGACATCTGAAGTCCATCTTCAACACATCCTCATCTCAAACATTGATCTGATGATAGCCTGATTTGAGGTCTATCTTCGAGAACCACTGTGCTCCCTTCAACTAATCAATGAGTTTGTTAATCCTCGGGTGTGGGTATTTGTTCTTCACAGTCACCTGGTTCTGGCGTTAGTAGTGAACACAAATCCTCATGATACCATCCACCTTCTTGGTAAATATAATCGGGGATGACTAGGGATAAACACTGGGCTGGATGAAGCCATTCACCTACAAGTCCCCTACCTATACCCGTAGCTCGTGAAGCTCTGCAGAAGCCATCTGATATGAGGGAGTAGATATCAGTGTCGTCCCAAGGTACAAGTCAATTTAAAAGTCCACCTAGCTGTGAGGAGGTAGACCTAAGACATCATCAATGAAAACATCTGTTTACTGGTCCACCACTACAGGATAGCTCGGATTGTGTACATCAACTGCTCTGAGGGAAAGGCTATCCAACTGATGAGTGATCGGATTCACCCTTTTATGGGTATGTCCTTCCTGTGCTACAAATGCTCCCTTATTACCGATGAAGGTAAAACTAGTCCCATTTGTGTGGAAACACCGCACTTTTCACCTAATAAAGACAATTTCAGCAGGAACTATAGATAACCAGTCCATACCCTTGATGGCATCGTAAGGCCTTGACGCCACTTCTAGGAGATCCCAGCTGAAGCTCTCGCCTCCTAGAATAATGTCAAACTGCCGGCACCAGTGTTTAATCTTCAAGTCTACTTCTGTCGGAGTCTCTAACAGTAAGGATCGAGCCAATGGCTCCATCAGAATCTTCAAGCTCTAAATGAGGGTAGTGGGAATGAAAGAGTTACTGGCACCTGTGTCTATAAGAACTGCAGCTAAGGTGGAATAGACATAGATTGTACCTCATATCATATCCATAGCACCGTGGTCATAGGCCTTAGCTACATGGAGGTGAGATCTCCTCTGTCCACCTACTCCCTATGGTCGGGATGGACCTCCTATTGGTGGCGTCGGTAACACTTCAAAACATCATCCACTGCTAGCTGCATGGCCAACTCCTCTATCACATCTGACTACTTCCTATGGACCACCTCGATCGCATATCTATCTCTACCAGGGCGGTCCATCGACTGTCTTACAATCATCCAAATGGTGGGTCGGACAGTCACGAGCGACGTGGACCTACCTACAGCATCTGAAACACTACCCATTCTGGGAATTTATGTCTCTAATCAAGGTGACCCACACAACTGATACTAAGTCATGTGGTCATCCACATTTATGTGTAGTCATCTTGGACCTCTGCAACATCTGACTGCTTCCAGATGCCGAAGACTCCACTACGTGTCGACCGGTGGTGGATCTCACTGCTAGAGATTTCTTCGAAAGGAAAATCTCCAGTAGAAGGGCTCTCCCTAACACCCCTTCCAGGGTCGGGATGCTGAGCGAGATCACTGATGATCTGATCTCCCATCTGAGCCCCTTCTCTAAGGTCTGGGATATGAAGAATGGGCCCCACACCATATCGATGGAGTAGCATGAGAGGTTCGTGATCCCTGTTGAGTACTGAGATATAGTCACGCTACCCTACTGTAGATGAAGAAGCTCCTATGGGCACACTACGTGGAGAGTAGCTGGAACAAACTCCTCCCAAAACAGGATCTCAATGTCTACCCAAATTAAAATAATCTCATCATAACCCAGGAGCATCAAGATCTACCATCTTCCTGATGATTCCAGAAGATGGCTATCAAAAAGAATAAATATGAGGTCGTTTGGTGACCCTACCAGTCGAAAAACACTGACCATAGCCTCCAGAAAATCCTCAACTGCCTGTGGGTCCGTTCCTCCCCTAAACCAGAGTTTCCTCTAGCATTGGAACTCGTGCAATGTACTCATGTGACCTGTATCATCTACTCTTAGGGCAGGTGGCATCGGTGGCCAAATGGGTAGTGGTACATTTGGTGCCTCTACTGGAAAAGGGACCTTCACCAAGGCCTCGTCACTCGGTGGGCAATCTGTGAGTACAAATCTCGGGACAGTAGCTGGTTGTCCTTGGGGAGGCATCCTAAAAGAAAATGATGTGACACTGTCAATAGATTATACTTGGTGAGATGACCTGGATGAGCTGACTTAATGAAAACTTTTGAAGACACACACGCAATCAGAGTTTTCATGCACTTAGTTAGAAATCAGAATTCATGGTCTTGGTTTATGGATACGTCAGCCGCCGCACCAACACAGGACTCCCTTAACTGAGAACCACACTCACTACTCATAAAACTATTGCTTCATTGAAAAGAATTATCAGAGTCTTATGTTCAGTTGTAGAACTAACTCATCTGATACCAATTTATCATGACCCTTCCCCTGGGGACCATGTAGTGACAACCCCAAGCCCGCCTTCCATAGGCCAGGGGCTGACGACTAGCACCAAAGGCATAATTCGCCAAAACTGGGAAGGAATTGCCTTTATAATCTATAAACACAAACAACATAGCACAAGGTGGAAACAAAACACGAAGTAAAATTGTATAACAAAATTGTTCTGAAAGTAAATGGGGCCTGAAATACAAGCCCAACTATAATGTACAAGAAAATGAAATTACAATATATGAAATGAAAAACAGACGTTGGGTCATCCTCTGAGGTTCATACAGGAAGGGTAGGTACATATTTCATACTATACACTCTAGGTCTATCCATATCCTCTGTGTACCGTCACTCCATATGGTCCACCTTCAGGAACTATCCAGTCCTGGTACTCTCAGCCTCCGTCAGCGTTACCTATCGTCTTCATCCAACATAATGATGTGCGGGCATAGCCCGTGCATGGGTGAGTATAATGATACCTAGAAGGGACCCCGAGACCATCAAGGTATCACAAAATCTATCAAGTATAAACCAAAATGTATGAAATCAACAAATAACCCCACTTAGGTATATGCCCATACGTATAGCTAATTTATCAATTAATCCATACCAAACACGAGGAAAACCCAAAAGTTACTGACTCATCTCAAACACAATTTTTATTCACATTATCGAAAACACGACTACTAGAGAACTCCTGCTCTATTGATTAAAATGGGCCAGCCATGACACCAAGGAACTTCCCACTATCCTTGGACTGTAGACGTACTCCTCTAGTCGAGTATCGTGCGTCTTCTGCGTCACCAAGGCGCTCCCCACTGTGGGTCTGCCACCACAACCAGGCACTCCTACTAATAGCCTATAGAGATACTAATCCAATCAAGTACCACGTTTCTTTCGAAACAACCCGATGCTCATCTGTCGTGGGTCTCCCGCCACAACCAGGCGCTCCCCAGTGGGGTAGTGGAGTCACTCTGAGTTAATTGGTCACCAGTCGTCAAGTCTCATCCAGCTACAATGTATATGCACTCTGTCTGCTCGTCTCAGGAAGGATCCGCTCCACGATCTACTAGTCAATACTCCAATTGTCATGGAGTCCCACGAAAAAGTATCTCGAATGTCCTCCATCATAGAGGTCTCAACGCAATAGACGACACGTCAAACGAACACCCGGTCTGTGAGTTATTATCCATTTAGTCCTGGGGGCCCGGTTGGATTCGTGCGCAATCCAATACAACTATATATAAAATATACCCCAATCTCTAGTGGGGTATACTAAAACGAACTATAATGCTCTAAGATTACCAGGACTGCCGACAGTTAGTCAAACGGATGCTTGGTGACAACGATATGTCCAAAATAAAGTAAAGGGTCGTAATGGCCCCGGGTCTGGTCCGACTCGGTCAGACCGACCCGGACTGACCCGTTGGGTATGGCCCAACCCGTTAGGTAGGATAGCCCCTTATGTTAGGCTCGAACCACTCGGTACAGCCCAGCAATCCATGAGGGGTCGCGGAGGGCAACGAGAGCGAGGACCGGTCGCGAGGGCACGAACTGGTTGTGGGCTGACACAAGGGTTGTTCCGCCCGGAGGGTGCCGAGTGGGCAGCTCGGCCCGGAGGTCACCGTGAGGTGTACGGGAGGCACGGGAGGAGTGGTGGCCAGGAAATGTGGTGTGGTGTGGCTGGAGCGCATCTTGGACAGGGAACGGTGCGGCTCGGCTGGTTCGGCCGGCGGGAGGCGCGGGCGGGGCGGCTCGGTAGACAGAGGGCGGCGTAGTTCGTCCCGGGGCATCGGAGAATCGTGGGGGTGGCTCCAGTTTCCTTCGCCTCCTTCATCACCTCGTCTCCATGCTATAGAAAATCAAAAAGAATATCGGTGGAGGGGTCGGACCATGTTGGTTTGGTCCGCACCCTTCCGCGTTTAGGGTGATCACAATTGGCTCACAAGAATGAAGCAATGAACAAGCAAGGAAGATATCTTAAAAAAATCAATTCCCATAATCCCTCATTTACAAAAACATTTCTTACCCGCAAAGAAAAACATCTGTGGATAAACATGATAATAATTTGGTCTATTTTCTTTATTTTAGATGAAATGTAAGAGGGGAATGATATCATACATAAATAAAAATTAAATCCCTACTTTTGTTCATTGTTCATTGATAGAGTCGTGGGGAAGAAGACAGAGTTTTCGTCATTCATTGTGTCTGCCTCACACTTCCAATGCCATGATAGTGGGTTAGTTCATTTACGATGATGAGGAGGGAGGGTCGGTCATTAAATACATCCCACATCAGTTGCTTCTGTAAGGTTCTGCAGGGGAAGAAGTTAAAGACACTCCTTATCGGCATTCTTCGTTAGAATAATGGGTTATTCGTTCTTCGTTGGCGAGGAATTTTCTCTCAAAATCCCCTTCCTCCTTTTCCAAAAAAAATATGTTATCGAAGAATAATATATTATAAAATATATTATGTTGTTCGCATAGAAATTCAAATTGTATGAAATAATTATGTTGGCTCTAATTAATTAATTCATGAGGTCGGCATAATTAAAATAAGGGAAGGGTTAACACCAATAAAGGATGGGGGTGGAGAGACTCTCCCTCAATAATGAGGGGAGTTGAGATTTTTTCCTCCCCCACCATTATTAGGGGGGTTTAGTCTTGGGTGGTCCCCACATCATAACCTCTCGTTGGAGGTTAGGTTCAGGTGGGCCCCACCACCACAACCTCTCATCGGAGGTTAAGGTGTGGTGGTCCCCACCTCCATCTTCCACTTCTGTGGTTATAACCTAAAAATATAAAATAAACCATGTGTTTATTTTATTTTATTATTCCCACGAGATATCCAAAAACAATCTTCCACCGTCGAACAACTACCATTGAGGTGAATGTCCTCTAAAGAAAATATTGGTGCTTCGAATTCAACGGTGCCCTCAGATTTCAATTCTGAGAACTTGTTAAAAACATTTAAAAACATGCTCTTACGTTTACTAAATGTACCCGAACAAAACATTAGAAATTGATTCTTGGCCCTCCAGGCCACGGAATCACGCGCTGTCATGTTTCGCACACTCGTAAAATTTCCCTTTAATTAAAAACATTTACATAGAAATTATAGGTCATTACATTAATTTTATATAGAATTAAAATTTATCTTATTTATTTTCTAGACATGATATAAGAACAAATTGATATTGTTAGATAAAAGAAGTATTTTTCAAAAAATACAGTTTTGACGCCTTTTAATTAAACACCCATTTTAAATATAATTTTTAACAATTTTATTTATTCAATTAAAAAAAATAAAATTCTTCATTCAAAGAGGGACATCAAATTTTACTTTTATCAAATTTTTGGTATTTTTTCAGATAAAATTTAATTTTTAATGAATACTGAAAAATAAAACATTTTAATTCAAAATAGCCCTTTTACCAAATTTATTTATATACATTGTAACACCCCAGGTAAATAACAAATATGACATTTTCATATTTACCCATATTTGTGAATAAAATATTAATATGACTTTAAAGGGGATGCTATGCTCGTTGGCGTACCCAACACACAACAACGAGTTTCTTGGGAATCTTACGTTGCGCTCTAATAATAAAATAGTATTATTTTTAAAGGTAGTTAACATTTGGACATTGTATTGGTGGAAATGGATAGAAATAACTAAAATTTGATTATATTTTTTTTAAATTTTTTTACATTTATCCAATAAAAGATAAAGGCTTAAAATACGGAAAGAATTAAATTTTAGGTGTATATGCCATAGTCTTCACTAAAGGTTCACTTATCACCTTTTGATGGAGAACCGTCATTAAATATAGTTTTGTTCACTCTTATACATTCTATTGGACCAAATAAAACTCTTCTTTAGAATTGGGACATCAAAATTTACTTTGTGTAAATTTTTGGTATCTTTCCGATAAAGTTCATTTTTTAATGAATAGTGTAAAATGTTGTATTTTAATTCAAAACCTCTTTTTAATCTAATTTATTTATATGATTAGATTATCTTTTTAATTGGTTATAAAGTGAAATTAGAATATATTTTTACCATTAAATCCAATAGTGGTCGTTGGAATTAATTTCACTTTGAAATCAGACTTAAACTAGTGTCAATCTTTTGATACTTATTGTTTCATAAAAACACGCTATTTGCTCTGACAGTGGGAATTAATTATTAAATTAATTAATGCAACCTATATGTTTTGATTTTTGTAAAATAGACGTCATTTTTGAATTCAGAATATCAAATATAGCTTAGGGTTAATTTTTGGTAATTTTCTGAAAAACTTCAATTTTTGATGAATAGTGAAACCACTAAGTGGTACTTATAAAAACTGATTTTCCGTTTAAATGAAATTTTGCCATCTTTGTATTTTGAATTTCAAAAATCCGACATACATGGTTTTCATTAAGAAGTAAAATGTGGTTCAATGAGATTAAAATAATTTTTTGGTGAATAGTAACTTTTAAGTTCTTAATCGCGATTAGAGGTAATTAGTGTAGTTTAAGGTAAAAATAATATTCTAATAAGATGAAAAGAACTTTACACATGTCCTAACATCATTGGATGTGTCATGGACGACCAAGACCACCCATGGGTAAACTTGGGGACCCCATGAAGCCACTTTGGTTGGAAAATGACATTAATATCTTTTTATTTAATGTTAATGTAAAAATGAGACAAACATGAAATGTTTTACTAAAACAATTTTTACATGGGGTTATACAAATCAGATTTTTGACTATAAATATTAATTGGAAAGATAAAAAGCTTCCCTACGTCATATTAATTTTTGTATAATTTTTACGCATTAAATAAATTAAATTATTTATGACATCATGATGATGCCGCGATGACCTCATTATATAATGATTTAAATAAAATGGAATGATAATGTAATATATAAGACCTAAACATGTCCAAAACTTATTTTATGAGTGTATTTCGAACACTTATCACCATATCCTTTAATTATATCAATCTGGGACCTCTTAAATCCGAATAGAATTTTAAAATAAAGTGACTTTTCTTTACTTTCAAAGAGTGCCCCTCCACTCCTCTTATAAAAGGCCCCCACCTCTACCTCCTTACCCACACTACCAAAGCCTTTGGCTCGGCCAAACCCTGCCCATTTTGTCTCTCCACTTCCCTCTCTTACTCCTTGAAGCCTCACTTTGGGCAGAAGTCTTCCCAAGGAACCCTTTGAGCTCAAACCAAAAGGACTTACCCGATTTTAAGGTAATGTCTTCACTTGAGTCCTTTTGTTTTATTTTGCCTTTCCAAACCCCTAAACTCTTTTTATTCATTTATATTGTAACAAATAAAGTATCATAAATATACTAGTATGTGTTTATAAGAAGTATTCGAGCTACACTTACGCACACCTACATCTGATTGTTAAAGAACATAATGTTTCCGTGGATGGCGAATTTCTGCCTCACGAAACGATGATTGTTCAACACACATATAATAACTTAAAAGGTGGCCATTAAGATGTCATAATATTTATATATGATATATAATATTTTTATTTTTTACTTAATCTTCTGTATTTTTCATTTGTGGATTACCTTTATGACTTCAATTATGGGTATACGCGATATCTTTATTTTAGGAAGTGCGGACTACCGCCCCCTCAAAGTGATGTGATTCGTTAATACCATACGTGGGACGTATAAAGGATGGATTTAATGTTATTATATATGATTTTATACTGGAATTATAATATACCTCTATATAATTATTATTTCTTTCCATTAAAGTTAGAGATAGAAATGAAAGTAGTGTTCAAGCGTACGTACGGCTTACCGTCTCCATGAACGGTGCATTTCATTTATTACTTCTAAATGATTATGTGATATTATAAATACATGTATATTCTAGATATATATGATAAATATGATATCCAAATAAGGAATCTCATTCTGGATATAAAGAACCTTTGACCACTCGAACAACATGTAATTGTATGAAGTTCACTTTCGACTTAAGAACCAAATATCGACAAAACAATCATTATTTACTTAAATGATTACATAATCTTTACAAAATGTAAATAAGTGATATAAAAGGAATAATGAACATGAAAAGGTTCTTATGAAAATTTAAATTAACTCATGTTTATTATTCAGGATGTTAATGAACGATCGAGTCATGTCGGACCTGAGGTAAGGGATCCTACTCGTCTCTTTCTTTTTAAAGTACACTCTTTTATGTCATTCCTTTTAAAGCTCATATTTCTTGTTATTAGGATATTCTTTTATATTAATCATACTATAATTTTTATGTTCATATGATGAGAGACCCTATTCTCTCTAATCAATCCATTTTGGATGTTTTGAGTGGCGCCGTTAGGCTGCCGAATTTTCGTAAGAGATCCAACCTCTCTCTTTCTTATTAAGTACTCTCTTTTATGTCACTTATTTTAAGCTCATATTTATTATGTTGGGGGATGTTCTTTTATATTCACCTTTCTGTAAACTTTATTTTGATATTATGAGAGACCCTATTTCCTATCATCAATTCATCTTGTAGGTTTTAAGTGGCACCGTTAGGGTGCCAAGTCTTCGTAAGAGATCTTTCATCTCACTTTTATTCCCGTGAGATTTATGCTACAGTTGCCACAATTTCCTTTAAGTGGTGTATGTACTGCACATTATTTTACTCATTGTGTAATATACTTTCATTTATGAGTATTTACATCAATGTTGTATTGTCCTTCTTTCACGGGGCGTATGTTTCGAAAGATACCCATGTCGGTAAGGGAACCTTTCACCCTCCTCTTTTTAAAAGACTTCTTTTGTAATGTCTTTTAATACACATACTATTATGTTGGGATATGTTAATCTATATCCTTATTGATTTAAATTTTATGTCCATGTGATGAGATACCCTTTTTATCTCTCATCAACACATTTTCTGAATTTTGTAGTGACGCCGTTAGGCTGTCAAATTTTTGCAAGGGAACTTCTTATCCCAAATTTGATTCTTTGGGATAAACATGTACTCATTGAATACGTCGTTATATGAATATGTGTGAATAACCTCCAATTGTTTTACACTTAATATCCACTTATATTTGGTGTATTCGTTTGTCAAACATAATTATGTAATTGATTTGTCCTTAAACCAAGGATACCATCTTTGTAAGGGACTTCGTCTCAATCTCCTTTCATTGAGTCATATTTTTTTTATACACAGCTTTCTTTTATACGGTGTATATACCCCTTTGACTTTTATGTTTATCCAAATCTAATCTTTTTTATACGAATCATTTTACAAAACGACAAAAGGGAATGTTTTTGTCATACGTATGCGGTGACAATGACTTCTCTGCCGCCATGACCATTATTTGAGTTTCGTCTTCCTCTACAAGCCATACATACATTTTAAAAGAATATTAAATACCATGTTTTACTTTTCTTTTATTTTGGTATTTAAAATGGTTTTCATAATGTTTTTATATCAATGTTTTTTATTGATATCTTGTGATTGAAATGTGGAAATGTTATGTTTCCTTTATGCATGTTTTATGTGATACGATTATGTTATGGTTCTAGGGAATTTTTATGAAGACGCGTGGTTCCGTGATAAACTAAGGGCGGGTGAGCTCGATATAGCTCTCCAATGAATTGTGTAACGTGAAGGAGTGAAACGTTAAGGATTCTCCGAATTGATTTAGGGAAGATACTATGATGGGTATTCCAAAATGTATCCAAGAGGGTTACTCCCTACGTAAGAATGTTATGAATGCCTCAAGTTACCTTTTATGTCTTATGATTTCTATGACTTATTCATGATTTGATGAGGTATGTTAAAGTGCCTATGTTTTATGGGTAAATTATGATTTCATTCTTATGTATATATGAACTCATGTTTCCTTTCCATATTTTTGTATCGCTTACTGAGCATTTTATGCTCATCCCACGTTTTGGAAATGTTTTTCACAGGTCAAGGGAATGGTACATGATTTGATGATAGTGTCAATGATGTGTCAAGAAAAAATCCATGTTTTATTTTAAATATGTTTCTATTGATGGGAAGAATGAATCCTGTCTTTTATGTAACAACTTTGTTTAAATGTAGAATGTAATGAAAGTTTTATGATATAATTCTCTAAAAATATAAACCTGAAAAGATCCTCAATGTGTAATCTTGTATTAACTCAAGATTAAGTATGGTTTAAGGCTGGGACCTTATAGTTGGTATCATAGGTCAGTTTAGATAAATTTAGAGGTTAGGGTATTCTTTAAGCATAAGTGACATTACCATAATGGTTAGGATTTCAGAAAGAGTATTGGTTTTAGATAAAGTGAATGAGTAAGTATATATTAGTGTTTATATTACTCATTAGTACATTATGGTTATGTTGATATTCTCACACTGACCTTTTTGGTTTTAGTAAATGGCTGAATCTAGCAGGCATCAAAGTGACAATTGGTTTGAAGGAAACTGTGGTGGTTCTCTGATTAAGAGACTGGATGAAATGGGGTATTCAATGAGGAAACTCGTGGTTATTCTAAACCAACTATCAAGGAGTCATGATCAACCACATGAACCTTGGTATGTTCTATAATGCATCATGTACGAGATGACCAATCGATGTGGAAGTTCAGGTAATAATTAAAAAGGTAACCATTAGGGTTTATATGATCCTTACTTTTGAGGTAATTATGGGTTATTATATGTTATAATGGAAAATGAAAGGCATGAGATAAACTTGAGGATAAAATATATTATGTTTATTTTTGAAGATTTTATCTTGTTTTGGTAAATGTTTTTAGAATTATATAGTTTTGGAAAAAGGACAACATGAAGACCATGTGACAACCCGTCACGTCGGACAAAGATGTGGGAATCGAACCCACAACCAAAGTGCAACTGGTATTTATCGCCTACCACTGCACTACGTGATGTCCCTGGTTAGTTTGACTGATTCTTTTTAGTTAGATGATTTTAGGAATTATGAGTAAGTTGATTTTGGGTTATCTATGGAAATTTATTAAACTATCATGGAGGATAAGTGATTAGGATCAATTACATTTCAATACGAGACATTAAGAGCTACAGATGTGGTTTGGAGATAAATGATACGATTTAACGTGGTAGACTATGTGACTAAATCCTTCAAAATATTTTGGTTTCAATCTTAGTTTGGTTTACTTTGATGAATTTTATGGACAAATTGTTTATCGAATTGTCCTCTTTGTACTTTGGGTTTTGTTGGACACATTTTGGAGATTAAGAATAGATTTTTTTATAATGGGTTATCCTTTTCTGGATTATCTAATCATGTACTAACCTTTTTGGTTTTGGTTTTGGATAGAGTATAAAGACATGGGAAGTATATAGTTCTCTATTTTGGATTAGGTGATTCTCTAGAAATTGATTATAGTACTCATAATGCAAACAAGTCTCCCTAAATACTAGTCTTTTGGAGAAAATATGAGTTTGATTAAGGAATCTGGTAAAATTTGAAAGTCAACATGATAAGTGATTATGATTTCTTATGAATAAATTCCTCAATAAAAAGTAACTTAAAACAAAAATGTTGTCTATTAACTTTTCCTACCGGGGAATCGAATACCGTTTAACCCATCACAAGTTTGTGATTTTCTTATGGTTAACTTTCTCCTAGACATGTTTACTATCACTCTCCCTCAAGAACATGACCCTTTTCTTTTTCTTCCATGTCCATGTTTTTCTACATGGAATCCTAGTATGGGTTAACTCGGGTGACCTCTGTACATATCATTCTTTATTTTAAAGTGAATGTTTTACCGACTCTTGTTCTAATGTGGGACTTTCAAGGATGTTTCCAAGCTCAATTTTAAAAATTGCGAGGACGCAATTCCCTAAAGGGGGGAAGGATGTAACACCCCAGGTAAATAAAGAATATGAAATTTTCATATTTACCCATATTTGTGAATAAAATATTAATATGAATTTAAAGCGGACGCTATGCTTGATGGCGTACCCAACACGCAAAACGAGTTTCTTGGGAATCTTACGTTGCACTCTAATAATAAAATAGTATTATTTTAAAATGTAGTTAACATTTGGCCGTTGTATTGGTGGGAATGGATATAAATAACTAAAATATTATTATATATGTTTTTAAATGTTTTTACATTTATCCAATAAAAGATAAAGGCTTAAAATACGGAAAGAATTCAATTTTAGGCGTATATGCCCTAGTTTTCACTAAAGGTTCACTTATCGCCTTTTTATGGTGAACCATCATTAAATATAGTTTTGTTAACTCTTATACATTCTATTGGACCAAATAAAATTCTTCTTTAGAATCAGGACATCAAAATTTTCTGTGTAAATTTTTGGTATCTTTCCGATAAAGTTCATTTTTTAATGAATAGTGTAAAATGTTGTATTTTAATTCAAAGCCTATTTTTAATCTAATTTATTTATATGATTAGATTATCTTTTGAATTGGTTTTAAATTGAAATTAGAATATATTTTTACCATTAAATCCAATAGTGGTCATTGGAATTAATTTCACTTTGAAATCAGACTTAAACTAGTGTCAATCTTTTGATACTTATTATTTAATAAAAACACGCTATTTGCTATGACAGCGGGAATTAATTAATAAATTAATTAATGCAACCTATATGTTTTTAATTTTTTAAAATAGACTTCATTTTTGAATTCGGAATATCAAATATATCTTAGAGTGAATTTTTGGTGATTTTATGAAAAACAACAATTTTTTATGAATAGTGAAACCACTAAGTGGTACTTATAAAAACCGATTTTCCGTTTAAATGA
Source organism: Viscum album (assembly GCA_963277665.1). Lineage (NCBI taxonomy): Eukaryota > Viridiplantae > Streptophyta > Magnoliopsida > Santalales > Viscaceae > Viscum > Viscum album. The sequence continues at coordinate 1,289,518,106 of OY728132.1, read as the reverse complement.
AATTTTGCCATCTTTGTGTTTTGAATTTCAAAAATCCGACATACATGGTTGTCATTATGAAGTAAAATTTTGTTCAATGAGATTAAAATAATTTTTTGGTGAATAGTAACTTTTAAGTTCTTAATCGCGATTAGAGGTAATTAGTGTAGTTTAAGGTAAAAATAATGTTTTAATAATATTAAATGAACTTGACACATGTCCAAACCTCATTGGATGTGTCATGGACGACCAAGACAACCAATGGGTAATCATGGGGACCCCATGAAGCCACTTTGGTTGGAAAATGACATTAATATCTTTTTATTTAAAGTTAAAGTAAAAATGAGACGAACATGAAATGTTTTACTAAAACAATTTTTACATGGGGTTATGCAAAACAGATGTTTGACTATAAATATTAATTGGAAAGGTAAAACTGTTTCCTACATCATAGTATTTGTTGAATAATTTTTACACATTAAATAAATTATATTATTTATGACATCATGATGATGCAGTGATGACTTCATTATTTAACAATTTAAATAAAATGGAAATATAATGTAATATCTAAGACCTACACATGCCCAAAACTTATTGGATGAGTATATTTCGAACCATTATCACCATATCCTCGAATTCTATCAATGTGGGACCTCTTAAATCCTAATTTCATTATAAAATAAAGTGACTTTTCTTTACTTTCCAAGAGTGCCCCTCCTCTCCTCTTATAAAAGTCCCCCACCTCTACCTCTTTACCCACACTGCCAAAGCCTTTGGCTCTTCCAAACCCTGCCCATTTTTTCTCTCCACTTTCCTCTCTTACTCCTTGAATCCTCTCTTTGGGTAGAAGTCTTCCCAAGTAAGCCTTTGAACTCAAACCAATGGGAGTTACCCGATTTTAAGGTAATGTCTTCACTTGAGTCCTTTTGTTTTATTTTGCCTCTCCAACCCTCTAAACTCTTTTTATTCATTTCTTTTGTAACAAATCCAGTATCTTAGTTATAATAGGAAGTTTTTATAAGAAGGATTAGAGCTACACTTACACACACCAACATCTAATGGTTAATGAACATACTTTTTCCGTGGATGGTGAATTTCGCCCTCACGAAACGATGATTGTTCAACACTCATATAAAACCTTCAATGGTGGCCATTAAGATGTCAATATATTTACATATGATATAAAATATTTTTATATTTTACTTAAGATTCTGTATTTTTCCTTTGTGGCTTACGTTTATGGCTTCCATTATGGGTATACGCGATATCTTCATTTTAGGAAGTGTGGACTACCGCCCCCTCAAAGTGATGTGATTCGTTAATACCATACGTGGGATGTATAAAGGATGGATTTAATGTTATTATATATGATGTTATACTAGAATTATAATATACCTCTATATCATTATTATTTATTTCCATTAAAGTATGAGATTGAAATGAATGTTGCGTTCATGCGTACGTACGGCTTACCATCTCCATGAACGGTGCATTTCATTTCTTACCTCTAAATGATTATGTGATATTATAAATACATGTATATTATAGATATATATGATATATATGATATCAAAATCAGGAATCTCATTCTGTATATAAAGAACATTTGACCACACAAACAACATGTAATTGTAAGAAGTTCACTTTCGACTTAAGAACCAAATATCGAAAAAACAAACATTATTTACTTAAATGATTACATAATGTTTATAAAATGTAAATAAGCGATATAAAAGGAATATTAAACTTTAAAAGGTTCTTAAGAAAATATAAATTATCTCATGTTTATTATTCGGGAAATTAAAGAATGATCGAGTCATGTCGGACCCGAGGTAAGGGATCCTACTCCTCTCTTTCATTTTAAAGTACACTCTTTTATGTCATTACTTTTAAAGCTCATATTTCTTTTTATTGGTGTTTTATTTTCTATTAATATTACTGTAAGTTTTATGTTCATATGATCAGAGACCCTATTCTCTCTCATCAATCCATTTTGGGAGTTTTGAGTGGTGCCGTTAGGCTGCCGAATTTTCGTAAGAGATCCAACCTCTCTCTTTCTTATTAAGTACTCTCCTTTATGTCACTTCTTCTAAGATACTCTTTGTTATGTTGGGGGATGTTCTTTTATATTACTCTTTCTATAAAATTTATGTTTATATGATGAGAGACCCTATTTCCTATCATCAATCCATTTTGGAAGTTTTATGTGGCGTCGTTAGGCTGCCGAGTCTTCGTAAGAGATCTTTCATCTCACTTTTATCCCCGTGAGATTTATGCTACATTTGCCACAATTTCCTTTAATTGGTGTATGTATTGCCCATTATTTTACTCATTGTGTAATATAATTTCATTTATGAGTATTTAAATCAATGTTTTAATGTCCTTCTATCAAGGGGCGTATGTTTCGAAAGATACCCATGTATGTAAGCGAACCTTTCACCCTCCTCTTTTTAAAAGACTTCTTTTGTTATGTCTTTTAATTCACATACTATTATGTTGGGATATGTTATTCTATATCCTTATTGATTTAAATTTTATGTCCATCTGATGAGATACATTTTTTATCTCTCATCAACTCATTTTCTGAATTTTGTAGTGACGCAGTGAGGCTGTCAAATTTTTGCAAGGGAACTTCTTAACCCAAATTTGATTCTTTGGGATAAACATGTACTCCTTGAATATGTCATTATATGAATATGTGTGAATAACCTCCGATTGTTTTACACTTAATATCCACTTATATTTGGTGTATTCGTTTGTCGCACATAATAATGTAATTTATTTTTCCTTAAACCAAGGATACCGTCTTTTTAAGGGACTTCGTCTCAATCTCCTTTCATTGGGGCATATTTTGTTTTATACACAACATTCTTTTATACGGTGTATAAACCCCTTTGAATTTTACTTTTATCCAAAAGGAATATTTATTATACGAATTATTTTACAAAACAACAAAAGGGAATGTTTTTGTCACACGTATGCGGCGACAATGACTTCTCCGCCGCCGTGACCATTATTTGAGTTTCAGCTTCCTCTACAAGCCATACAATCATTTTAAAAGAAAAATAAATACCATGTCCTACTTTTCTTTTATTTTGGTATTGAAAATGTTTTTCATAAGGTTTTTATATCAATGTGTTTTATTGATATCTTGTGATTGAAATGTGGAAATGTTATGTTTCCTTTATGCATGCTTTATGTGATACGATTATGTTATGGTTCTTGGGCATTGTTATAAAGACGGGTGGTTTCGTGATAAACTAAGGGTGGGTGAGCCCGATATAGCTCTCCAATGAATTGGGTAACGCGAAGGAGTGAAATTTTAATGTTTCTCCGATGAGATTTAGGGAATATACTATGATGGGTATTCCAAAACATAACCAAGAGGGTTACTCCCTACGTACGAATGTTATGAATGCCTCAAGTTACCTTTTATGTCTTATGATTTCTATGATTTATTCATGATTTGATGAGGTATGTTAAAGTGCCTATGTTTTATGGGTAAAGTATGATTTCATTCTTATGTATATATGAACTCGTGTTTCTTTTCCATATTTTCGTATCCCATACTGAGCTTTTTATGCTAATCCCAAGTTTTTGAAATGTTTTTCACAGGTCAAGGGAAAGGTACGTGATGTGATGATAGTGTCAAGGATGTGTCAAGAAAGAATCCAAGATTTATTTTAAATATTTTTCCGTTGATGGGAAGAATGAATCATGTCTTTTATGTAACCACTTTGTTTAAATGTGGAATGTAATGCACATTTTATGATCTAATTCTCTAAAACTCTAAACCTAAAAAGATCCTCAATGTGTAATCTTGTATTAACTCAAGATTAATTAAGGTTTAAGGCTGGGGCCTTATATACATAGATTATCATTTTAATTTTATTTTATGTTTATTTGGATTATGTTTTTATAATTTTATCCCATTTTTGTCCATGTTAGTAATTTCACATTTAAATTGGATATAAGCATGTGTTAATCTTTTAATAGTTTTTACTTTTGAAAAACATGCTTTATAGTTTTGACAATGGAAATTAATTTTAAATTATTTTTTTCCAGTTATGTGTTATGAATTTAGAAATATGGATAAAATATTTGAAATTATAATGTAATAATTATTTAAATTGTTCCCTTTTATTTTTTTACATTCTGAATAGTAAATTCATTAATTATTTTAATTTACCATGGTTAAAGGGTAAATAAAGTTAATAAGGGTTAAAATAATATTATAATAATTTAAAATTACCCTAACACATGTAATAATATTATTGGATGAGTCATAAGAGACCAAAAACCCCTTAGGAATAATTTTTTTTCATTTTACAACCACTTGGGTGAGAAAATGACATGCTATAATACTTAATTTAAATTAATGGGAAATAGAACATAAACATGTATATTTTTAAGAAAAAAATTATATTTTACTATTTTAATAATATATTCAAATATAAATATTCCTTATAAAAAACTATATTTCATAAATCATTTTTTTTATTTATAATTTTTAGACACTAAATAAATAAATTTATTTTGGGCACACTAATGATGCAATGATTACCTTATAATGAAACATTCAAATAAATGATATTATAAATATTAAAATAAATATATTATGATCCTTTTATGACATACATGAATTTTTTGGATTCCATTGACTTGTGATGGATGAGTTATTTCATTTTTTCAAATTAATAATTTTGGAATGACTTTAACGAAAGTCAATTACTAAATAGTGACAAAATTGACAAAAATGTGTTATAAAAACAAATACTATTTTATGAAATGAGGTTATAGTCCTAAAATTTAATGATTTTTCCAAATGAATTATATAAAATTGAAAATTTAATTAGTGATACACTTGTCATTCGATTAGAATTATATTTTAAATATAGAAACCATATATTAATAAAATGAAAGATTTCATGGTAAGAGTTAATGTTTTTTACTAAGGGTTAATAATTAAAGATAAGGTTAATTTTGTGACTAATTCTTCTATAAAACATATTTTTGAGATTATTTCTAACTATAATCATATTATATTTTAAATAAATGATTTTGGGACCAATAGAAACCGAAAATAAATTTAAAATAAACAAATATTTAAATAATTTCCAAAAATTCCTATCACCTCTCCTATAAAATAGAACTCCTACTTCTCTTCTATTCACACCTCCAAAGCCCATTAACTCGTCCAAAACTTACCCAAATATCTTCCCAACATCATTCCCATACTCATAGAGTCCAAACATTGGGAATAATGATACCTTTTGGGTAACTTGTGTGAAAATCAAAAAGAGATACTCAAAAAGTTGTAATTGGTTTATCACCTCTTTTGGAATTCTTTTAATATTTACGTCTTTTTCTTATATAGTTCCAATAATAATGTAATAATAATATTATCTTATAGATAATATTATTTCTTAATGATCTTATACAAACATATAACTCATTTTAACAAACATAAAAATAAGAATATCACCGTTCATGCGTATGTTGGGCTTACCATATCCACGTCGTGGTGTAATTTTTTATTCAAGAATAATTAATTTGGATGGGTATAATGACAATTATAATGGATTTAAATATAGAATATAACATAATAAGTGTTATGAATAATTAATATCTAATCCAATTCCAAATAATTTCACCATTAAGTGAATGATATACTCACTTGTGTGTATGTACGACCTACTGTCTCCACGGCACGATGAGATTCATTATCCACCTTATCAATTCAAGAATGATTATAAAGAATATATAACAAAAAATAATGAAATATTTGACATAATAATTATAATATATTTATGTATATATATATATATTTCATTTACATTCTTTCATTCAATTCAATAAAGAAACATATCCAGCGTTAATGCGTACATCAGCCTACCGCCTCCCTGAACGGTGTATTCCATTTAATTTATCTATTTTGTATATATATTTAGAGACTAAATATTTATAATATAAAAATAATGTTTTAAAATATGGAATTAAGTAAATCACTATATCAGTAATAATATCATTAATAATGTGTCAAAACTTGTATGATAAAGAAAATGATTGTTAACCAAAACATTTGTTTAACATGGAATTGATAAATAAACAGGTAATATAAAGTCATAAGTGAGTCATATATGATATAATAGATATTATTATGGTTCTATTAAAATTTTTTAAATACTTTTAAACCCAATATACCCTAGTTTTAGACACATATTGATGAAGTCTTTCTAAAGGTAAGGGATAATTTTACAATCTCATTTTTTTATTCGAGATTTTTTTATACGTAAGTTTTTTTGGGGTATATTTATCATCCACTTCGATAATTTAAATGTCTGTAAATTTATTTCTGTTTTTCAAAAATTATTTTGTGTTAATTTTACCCATTTATGAATTTATATTAAATGGTATGAATGGATTCTTTTGTTGTTATTCTATTTAAAGTACTTATAGAATTTCCGGAAAAACGTACAAGGAGAATGATTTTTTAACTTATACAACATGAGGGAATTTTATGGTTTTATGAATCCATATATCCTTAAAGAATAGTCTAAAAGATATATTATTATTTTAAAATGAAATTTTTTATTTCCAAAATTTCAAGGCATTTTTTCAAAAGAAAATGTTTTTAAATTAGAAATAATATTTTCATCAGGAATTAAGGACAATTGTTTTATCAAAATTATTTACCATTAAATATGACATATGGTTATGTTTCCTTCCCTATAATTACATTGATTTTTCTATTTTTAAGATTATTTTTTATGAAATCCATTTAATTTATATGTATTATGATTGAATTATTTTTAGGAAACCCATTTAATTTTATGGGTTGTGATGTAAAGAATGATTTATGTTTTTATGGAACATGTATGAATGATTTAATAATGAGACGGGTGGGACCTATATCTCCCTCTAATGAATTGGGTAAATATTTAAATCTCATGAGATAGACATGACTGGAAAGAGAATAAAATATGGTAAACTAATAGAGGGCTGGAATAAAATGTAAATATGGTTCAGTAATACATGGCTGAAATGACAAGTAAACCCAGTTCAATAATGGACTATTTCAATTATGATGGTCTTGGCAGCATTGTTACGCTTACATTAGAATTCACATTATGTGATGTTTTTTTAATAATTCCATGTTCTATTCCAATTATATTTTATCTTTGTTAATGTCCTTTTACAATCTATTCATTATGTAATTCTAAAATTTATTTCATTAATCTATCTTTTGATATTTAAAAATTAGGTTCATTTTTTTACATTCTAATGCATATGGTTTGTTTTATGTTATACACGTTTAACCAAACTGAGCATTTGAGCACAAAATTTTTATGTTTTATTTTCTATAGGATATTAAGTAATTTTTTTTAGGAAAATAAAAGGGGAATATCTATATGAGAGATGTTGCTGATCCTTCACCAACTTAGATGATTATGATCCATGTTTCCAAAGCCACTAAACTAAAATGGTCTTTAGGTGTCTGTTTGTATCATGTATTAGTTATTGTGAAGAAGTAATGAAATATCCATTTACATCAATCTTGGGTATTTATATTTATATCCTATGATAATAGTATATAAGTTATCATATTAATTCATGACATAAATGTACAATATTTCTCAATTAAGTGGTTAATCCGATATAAACCTGATCTTACCATTATTAATGGATGATTATGAGACGAATCTATGGTAATTGAATTATAATATAAGTTTAATGATCATAAATATTATTAATTAGGGTGATATATCAAAATTATAAATAATTACAGTAATCAGAAGTGGTTATGAAAATATTAAATAATTTGAATAATTGTAATCCTCTAAGTGATATTATTTTAAATTATTAAATTATTGATTATTTTTTCTTGATCATGTCAATAATATCTTCTCTAATTTTTTAACCTATAAAATTAATGATATAATAAACTTCCTCTTTATCCTCTAATACTATTTTTTTTCCAGAATTATAAGGAAGTTATAGAAAACAAAACACTATGTGTCGGGGAGGCGACAATCCGCATAATGGTCAAACAACAATTATATTTTTCTGAATGGATGTGGTATATGAGTAAAATATTATAATTATAATAGAATTAAAATATTCCATTATATATATAATGAAAATATAAATAATTTATTAGGAATAGAGTAAATAATAAATAATATTATTAATAAGAATAACCAAGTATGTTATAATACTCATATGAGGGACTTGATTTTTCCTTGTAAAGCATCATGGAAAAGAATACTTTATGCTATATAATGGTAAAAATAAGCTTATAAACATGGTTGAGGGTTCTAGGAGGAGAAAAGTTTCAGATTTGTAAGTGTCAATTCAATGTAGTGGTGAGTCTTTAAGTAGTGGAATGTTTATCCATTTAATTGTTATGGTATGGGTATTCTGTGGAGTTACTCACACGTTTTCAATAATGTAATTTTTTTTAGTAATGTGAAATAGGGAAAATGAAAAAAAATAAAAAAAAATTTGTGTGTTGCAACTCACATAAACCACCAAATATTGATAAATCTTTTATTCTTTCATGGGTTTTGATTTTTCTTCTTTAACTATTTCCACTGGTTACTATTACATTAGTAATTAAAATATAACATTAATAACTAATTATCATAACAAAGATTAATATTAAAATGTTTAAATAATTATATATTTATTATTTTAAATTTGAAAATAATTTAAAAAAAATTAAATTATTCATCGTTTAAAATGATTACTTTAAAATAATCAGTATGTTCATTTTAAAGCAATCCAGAACCAAATATTCATTTAAAATACTTAATTTAAAGCAATCAATGAATTTTAAATTGAATTATTTTTTTAATCAGGTCTAAATTGTTTGGACATATGGATTAAATGTTCAATGAATGCAGTAATATTAATATTTTAATTCATTTAATTTTTATATGATAATATAAATGTATTTAGTAATCTAGGTATTTATTATATAATGACAAAGTCATTCACATTAAAAGTTTCTTGAAAATATTTGTTTATTAATTTTTTTTAAATAATAATTTTTTTAAATGTTATTTTTTAATATAAGGAAATCAAAAATGAAGTTCTTTTTCTTATTTTAAAACTCTATAACATATTTATTTATTTTTTTATAAAATCAAAAAATATATTGAAAAAAATATTTTATTGGAGAATGAAATTTTCAAGTATTTATTATCCTTATTCTTATTTAATAACATTTACCAAGTAAATTAGTGATACAAAATATTTCATTAAAAAATAATCCATTATTAAACATATGTTTCTTTGAATAACAATTTATATTGCATAAATGTCTTTTTATAGGGAAACACGTTTCTAAAAAATAAATGTTCTTAATAGAGATTTTATCATAATTAATTGAATTTTATTATTATTAAATTTTAAATTTATTTTTGATGCATGTATTTAATTTTTTTTAATTTTACTCATTTCCACTAAGCAAATAGTTAGGTTTTACCGATTATACTTAAATATTTATATTTTATCCAAATATAATATGGTTTCATTTATGTTTTGTGTTATGTGTGTAGCAAAGATATAAAACACATTGAATTATTTAAAGGAAAAAATATATTTAGATCATGGGTTTTTACATAAGGACTGTTATTATTTCCAAAAATATCACTTTTTAAATAGAAAATAATTTTGAAAATTGCATCAGACCCTTATAAAATAAAAAACATATATGAACCGATAAATGAATATTAATTTGAAGGTTAAATGACTTTTATAGTACTGTGAATATATCTTAGGTCAAATAAAGAAATCCTTACGAAATATTAATGATTCTTATGAAATAGATGAGACTCATTTGTTTTCAATGAATAAATCTTATGTCTTCATAAATCCTAAAAACACACTTACATAAAAGGAATTTCTATATTTCATAAAATTATAGAACAAAAAATTCTAGATTTATCCCTAAAATATAGATTTTCTATATAATAGTAGGTTTATATGATATAATGCTCCCAAAACCAAAATAATTTCCAGAGGATATAATTGAAATCCCCTAACATCTAAAGAGTAAATTGGATATGTTTTATTAAATATTGGTCCCTTATATGTGTGTTTGATCATACAAAATTACACAATAGTATCCACATAAAAATATCTTAAGAAAATGTTGATAAAGTATACTTATGCCTCATTAATTAAATAATATAACTACTAAAAAGTTATACCAAGTCAATAATCCAATCATATTTAAGGCTCACTCACTAAAATATTGATCCTTGTATTTTAAAATAAAATCATATAATATAGAATGAGGGTATCCCACAACACTCTTCCACTGGTTTGTTACTCTCATTCCCCAAAAATCCTCCTAGTTCTCCCATCCCTTCCACACCATCAAAACCATATAGACAAATTTTTATATCATATATCCTCATCATAATTTTATACGCATGTATCTACATCATCATATTTAATGTCTATATATCAACTGAACTATACTTTCCAGTCATAGTATTGTATTGTAAACATGAAGAATATAATTTTTTTTTCTTCCACATACAATGCAATACCACCACTATATTCCACATCATCATCACACCATTTTCAATTTTAACATTTATTTCTATAAAAACCCTAGAATATATTACATTAGATATCTTTATCATACAACATCTGGAAGGGAGACTAGGGATGAGGGAATAATCATCCATCCATTAACTCTCTAACATGGATATGAGGGAAAAAACCATGAAACCAAAAAATCACGTGTTTGTAAGACTGAACAACATGGGTAGGGTGCATATGAAATCAAAAGAGAATACAATGCAACTATGAAAAAGTAAACAGAAGCATAACCCTATTTGTTCATATCATGTCGCACATTAAAATACCACAATCATCACTATAACTCCACAATCCTTCACTAATAATAGTTTCCACTTGTATCATCAACCAAACCATATATTCCTAATAAAACATAGTCAAAAAATATGATATGAACTCACCATGAACACATTATTCTATAAAATACATATTTATATTTTTCCATTTAAATTATAATAATTTTTTCAATCATTACTGCATTTAATTAAATATCATTCATAAGACAATAACCATATTTTTTCCAGTTATTAGAAAATCTTTTCCATTGTTACATCTTTTATAGCAACCCACCATTATTAATTTCTAAACCAGGATATATATCAATATTCATTATTTTCATTTCATTCCATATAATCAAAAATCTATTTACACATATAAATACTCCTAATAAACCATAGAACTAACCTCATTTTGATTCCCAAAATAACAACCACTGCAATTCCACCAAACTGATCCATTTTAGAAAACCTCTCATTTCCACGATTGCCACAACAATAATCATATAATACCATGAAAAAACTATCAATTTCAGTGAAAATTAAAAAATATACTTATATAACAATAATAAATCAATTGTAACACATTATGAAGACAAAAAAATTTATGTTTTTTTCAGTATAAAAAATTTATGGTATTTTTGTGAATCATCAACATTTAAGAATAACAATGTACTGATTAATTTACAAAATTAAATTATAATACATGTACGAAATATGATTCTAAAATTTAATAAAAAAAGACAATAAAATCAAATAATGAAATTAAAACATAGTGTAAATGATTTGAAAAACACAAAAATAGGTTTAAACACACAAGAACATCTATCATATACAATAATAAAGCATATTTTAAAGGATATGTGAAACTTCCATTCCTCAATCCAAACTATTATTGGTTTTGCATTATTTTACGTCAATTAGTATCATTTATCCATGGTATGAACAATATTATAATTATCTGATTTATAAATATGTAAAATATATTATCATCAAGTCAACTAAATTGATATGGGGATTTGATTGTTCAGTACATAGGTAGAGTGAGATGATAATATTTTTATGGCCATGTAATATTAAAATTATAAAAACATACCCATGGTAGTGTGTTCATGATTCTTTTATGAATCATTTTACTTTCTATGAAAAAAATTTGGGGGCATTCATGTTTGAGAAAAGAATAAGTAATTGAATATGGAAGATTTCCCACATTCAAAATAGAAAAATCCACACCATATGAGGATCATCCTAGGATTTTATAAAATTTTAGTCAATCCCTCTGTTTACATTTAAATCAATATTTTTTATTTTTCTTTATTTAATATTATTTAGAATAATTAATATATGAATTCAATATTTTAGGAGATAAGGTAATAATATTATGTAGATAATTCTCTAATTTTATGATTTATAAGATTTAAAAATAAATTTTAAACCATAAAATATGATTCTATAAAAAAATAAAAAATTTCATTTTGTGAACCACTCTTATGAAAAGAAATAAAGAATATAATAAGGTTCATGACTCTTAAAAAACAGACTGTTAATATGAAGAATAAATACCATTGTGAAGAAAAAAATGACTCCAAAAAAATTTTAATGACTCTTAAAAAATAAAAAATATAAATATATAAAATAATAAAGATATTTACTAAAATATGATAATTCATATAAAATAAAAAATTACACTGATAAATTTATACATAAAAGATTCACATAAAGGGAAAATGAATCTGACACAATAATTAATTTCTCTTATATTTGATATATTTACCAATAAATGATAAAAAACCCCTTATAATCAAAGAGTCTCTTAATTTATTAATAGTTGAATCATATATTATAAAAAATAAACATACTCTTCAACTTAAGGATCATTTCAAAACTTATTAAAATTTAGGAATTAATGGTAAATTAATAAATTAAACCCAAAATTCATATATATAATTAAATACCATAATTAACTAATATAAATCATATAAATCAATAAAATTACTAGAATGTATCCATGTTCTCACCTAACCCACTGAAAACACTAAAGAGAGGTTTCAACTAACCCCATAACCTTACATCTATGATGAAAAAGATCTATCAATGTGTTTGAGTTCATGAAATTTTTACTCTATTTTCTCAAAATATTGAATATTAATAAAATTTAAATAAGATTTTTAGGTTCTAGTATTATGTAGATTTTACAATTATATAAAAATTTATGTTAGAAGAAGAATATGATACATTTTGAAAAGTTATCCATACTTATCGAAATATAAATGTGGTATCGAAAATATGGGGAATTAATTTTATATGAATAAATTTTATATTCTACATAATTAATTTTATAAAATTATATTGATATACATGTTAGTTATTGGTGTTACATAAAAAATACTTTTATTTTTAAGAGAATATGATACCAAATGTATAATTGAGAAGTGATGTAATTATAAAATTAGTCAATACAAATGAAGGGGTCGATGGATCATATTGTTCCAATTTAATTTATGAATCAAAGGGATACTGAATCATTGATTGAATATAAATAAATATATCAATAACAAAATTTTCATTTTCATAGACGAATATTTTCATTTTATTTATAAAAAATTATAAATTAAGTTGTTTATTAAAAAATATTTTCTGAAATAATGTGAAGTCCTAGATACCGTACATATGGTTTATGATTATATGGATTCAATAACATACTTGTAAAGAAGACAAGGATTAAAAAAATTATTGAAGAAATTTTTTTATCCCATTTTTTATTAAAATATGTGGGATGTGATCCTATAACTCTTAAGTGATATATTTTAAAGAATAAACACTATTTCAAGAATAACCGGAATAAATAAGATAAAATATAAGATGTTAATATGTTGGTTTATTTTGTAAATATTTTCACTAAAAGAAAAAAAATTATTTTCTTAAATTATGGAATATTTGAATCCTAACAAGATATTTTGAAGAGAATATAGTTTCTAAGAATATATTGGGAGTATATTTGGACATTAAGAAGTTAATAATTGATTAATATGTTTTATAATATTTATGATAAAAATTGTATATCACATTATTTGTTAAAAGATCTTGGATGTTTTGGTAAATAAATAAATAGTTTCATATTATTACTGAAATTTTCTCAAGATAAAAGATTGATGGAACAGGTTCTCAAGAAAATAATATTGACGAATGAAGAAATCCTTCTATGAATAAAAAAATGTTAAAAAAATAAAATTTAATATTTTAAGTTAAATGAGTATAAATATTATTTTCAAGGAGTTAATAAATAGGAATATGATTCTTCAGTGTAGCTATTATTGGCATGAGAATACCTCATAAGTGTTTCTAAATAAAATATTTTTGTTGGACGATTTTATCAGATGCTCAGATTGAGATGTAACGTGTTTCAAAAATCATTACAATTGAAAACCGACAAACCTAGTATAGATTTATATAAAAAAAATATATGATGAGTAATTCATTTATGTATGGTTTTTTAAAACAAATAATGGGGTTAAAAATATAATAAATAAAATGTTATACATAATTTAGGAGCTATTTTTTTATTCATTCTTATTGGTTAAAATTTTTACATATTGTTTAATTATAATTGACATCAAAAAGCACAACTTGGTGTTATCTATAACCAATTCATTACATTTAGTATTACTTTTTTTAATGAAATTAAATAGTTATCATGGGTATGAATTCATATTGAGATGTGAATTACACTCATGTGGAATAGTGTGGGTTTATTTACGATATGGCCTACTAGGTTATCTAAATGGATTGTCAATCATAATTTATTTGATATAATAAGGCTATGTGTGTAATAATTTTATATCCATATAGCTGAATTTTGAATTATTTATAGTATGAGAATATTCAAAGGTTAACATATTTTTATAGAAGTCTAGAGTCTTAGCAAGTTATGGGTGGTTGGGTAAGTTGGTGATCATGTTATTGATTATTGATTAACCATGTTTTGATTAGAACTCTCATGTGTGGAGAATAACCTTTGGTCCCTTAATAAAGATAATAATAAGGATTTCATGATGGTGATTATTGAATACATACGACGTGATTAACTATTGATGAACGTGAATTTGACGAGATCATCTATATGATTGTTTTACATGTGATGTTTTCAGTGACCAATTTTGTCAATAGATAGATATTAAAGGAAATTTTTGTGGAAATATGGGATTGAAATACTCTTTGTCTCATGGATTCTAATGGTCTTGTATATATTGTTCATATAAGAATGCATTCTTATAAATGTTGTCTCTTGTGGAAACATCTATTAAGATGGATGTGTATTGTGGATATCACGTCGGATCCCTTTGTGGCTTGTATAGAACCATTTCTTTCAAAGGAAACTATTTTATTTCATTAATAGATTTGTGATATCATATTTATTTTCCATGATACAAAGGTCCATGATGTAAAACTTTGTATTTCGGTGAATAGAGATTTCTTTTTTACTTAGATTGATCATCTAAATGTATTTTAATGTCTACCCAAAATGTGTTTCGGATTCATATTTAAAAGGTATAACATATTATGTGACACATGGTTTATTTGTTGATAGGTTAATTTTTTTTCTAATATCTATAATAGGTTTTGGGCAAGTTTTAAACTGTTATTGTATATGATATATTATATGGTGAAATGACATAAACCCTATGGGGATTCAATGTGGGAGAGAAATTATTAAAGATATACCCTATAGAAATAAATATATGATGTGTACGTGGATATCTCATATCATATTATATAACTATATTGTATTTCATGATATAGGAAACCATTCTATTGTATTACACCATTAATGGTGTGATGAGGTGGCCTAATAATTTCATACATTAATATTACATATTATTTTTTGAGTATTCAGTACATACAATTCCTATCAATGTTAGAACCACATAGGTTTTTTGTATTTTGATATAAGATATGTATATATATTATTATGTATAGACTTCATTATATCCCATAAATGTCTACTCCTATTGTCCCCTTCTAAAAATGTTCCAGACAAACCCTTTCTTGAAAACCTATGGAAAAGAAAAATAAGAAAGTGTGAACATATATATTCTATACATGTAAACTCGAAATATATCAATCGATGATCATATGTAAATAGAGTATAATCCTAAGGGTATGTAATTATGATTAAATATTAAAATCTTCATAAATAATTTGTTATATATCATAAAATTGACCACCGACATAGAAATAATCATTTCAAAATAAATGAATCAAATGAGTGTGGAATAATCATAAATCATACATGAAATATAAGTTCAAATCATAATTATAAAAACATTTCATTTGAGTATGGAAAAACCATAGGGATATAAGAAATGCCATATGTCTAGGTTAACTAATGACACAATTACATCGTAGTAGATCAGAAATCAACACATATTAACTATATCATAATGTATCTTGAATAACCGCATTTTTTGTATATCATGATTAGGAATCATGACATGATTCCCATTTCATATTGGATCATTTATTCATTATTTTTTCACAAAGTGTTTCAATCAGATCATCTCGTTTAACAAAATGGTATCACAAGATAAAATGATTTTCCAATTAAATTACCAGGTTTAAATGGTTCCCCACACCATGAAATGAAAATAATATATATATATATATATATATGTTATAATATCTTAAAACATTAATCATTCCAATATATAATAAACCATGAAAAATAAATGGGCTTCTTAAAATTTTATTGTTTCATTATTTTAGCATAGCATTACCCCTGGGAAATGAAAGTGTTTCTTAATCACTTAACCATAAAAAATAAAAAAATATATATGAAATAATAAGGATGGTATCATTGGATTATATCCCCAGTGAAAAAAGTAACATTAGAGGATGCTATCAGAGATGATACATTCCTTTACAATATTAATGGAATATTACTCGATCAAAATAAATTTTTTATTTTGAAACAAGTTATTTAGTGTAGATAGATTTAAAATAATATTATAGAAATTTTTGTTCATAGAAAATAATTATACAAAAATTTAATGGATGTTTTAAATAATTGGTAGACCATGATAGTAGAAAATATTATTCAAATTTTAATCATAAAAATAATGATTCTTCTCACATATTTAGTAAAATGTACCAAATTTAAAAAATGATAAGAATATTATTTTTAAGCTTTTTTGTTAAAATTACAACATGGGTATGAATTAATTTAAATATTAATTAAAGAGTAGTAAAAAATGTCATTTTTTAAATCAAGGATGTGGAAGAAACATGTTTTTTAACAGAATGAAAGAAATAATAAATAATTTAATTATAAGAAATCATTCACCAATTTATAAAATAAATAGTGGAAAATAGTAATAAAAAAATATACAAATAAATATAAGAGATTAAATTAAAATTGATTTTTTAGATAGGGATCATATAATCACCTCAATTTAAATTCATGAAAACCCCCAATTAAAATGGGATTGAAACACAAATCCCTTACATCATGTATTGTCATGTTTCATTCACATTGGGATATCTCGTATATTGAATATCATGTTATTATAAAAAAATTATCTATCCACAATAATATATCTTTTTCAATATATGATTTACTAAAACATCTTGTCACCCATTTTTTAACAATTCTTTATTCTGATCATTGTTTTAGGTGTTAATTACTTCTTATTTCATTCATGATCCGAGTTAGGAGTCCCTATGCTAGTACATTTTCATTTGTTCCATAATAACTAAAATATTAATCATGTAATGATTATCATGATTAATACTTATATACACTCTTTTTATTATCCATATAAATACATGATGAAAAATTAATATATCACTTCGTGGAGATAATAGTCCATACAAACATATGAGTGATGATTCCATTTTTCTGTAGAGGGATCAAAAGAAAGGTATAGAATAATTAATATTAAAATACCATAATAATTTTATAAATGTCATTTATATTTGATAAAACCATTATTATAAACATCAGTGTGAATTTCTATTGAAAAATGAAATACATTTCTTCTTGAAGGTAGTACTGAAAACATACGCACAAGGGATACCTTTAGATCCCATTTGACTAAAAGCAATAAAATAATGGTTTTTACATAATAATAACAATTACATATATTTAAGAAACAGAGATTATTATTTTATAATATATACCATATATGTATAATATATAAAATAAGTAATAAAATTTAATCTTCTTGATTAAGAGTTGTACCTCTTCATTGTGAATCCTTTATTGGATGATAACTAAATCCATGAAAGGGTGATCTTCAGGATAGAAATTGAGTTATAAAACATGGATATGGAATATATGATAGAATACGGGTAGTTATTTTCTGATATATAAGCATCAAACAAAGTTAATATCAAAAGTGATATGGAGGAATTTTTGATGTGATGGAAATCACAAACATGGAATTACTAAAAACATTAAATAATATATATATATATACAAATCATAATCATGTAAAATGGAACCAAGGAAACGTAAATCATAATATAATATGTGATAAGGTAAAAATAAACTCAACTAATCTAATTTGGTAGTGTTTTGGATACATTTTAATCCTTTTCTCTGTATTAAACCACAATTAACCCATTTAAACCGCAACTGTGATAACATAACTTTTTTACCACTATAACTGAATTACATGGAAAAAATGAAAGAGACCATTTTAATATTTTTGTAAATTATTATTAAAAATATTGAAACCCTTTTATAATATTATTTTTTTTTGGTGGATGAAATTAATTTTAACATAAGTACACAAAACCATGAAAAACAGTTTATAAAGAAAAACTTGATTTAATTGTAAAAAAATTATATTGAAATCAATAAATGTTTTATAACAAGAATATTTTGGTAAAATAATAAAGTATATATTTTTTAATTTATAAAAATATAAAACCTAATTACTCTTCCAACCATGTAATTAAATTCAAAGACCCAGAAATAGTTTTTAATTAAAATAATATACAACTTATCCTGAAAAAAATTCATGATTGAGTTCTCAACAAAATTTAATTAATTAAAATACACTATTTAATTCTTTAAAGATATTATTTTGGAAAAATATCATTCAATAAGTTATATTCATATTTTATAGTTATTTTAAAACATTAACACATAGTTTTAACCTAGTTTTATCTCTCACCGTGATGACAAATCATTAACTTGATTTCTATTCACAATGGAAAAAATTTATCATTACCATGTAAAATAATACTAATTAAACTAATTAAAAATATTTATTTCAATTAATATGATTTAATTTATATCATTGGAATAAATTTATTTTTAATAAATGAGCAAAACCCAACGAAAATTATTTTTTAGTAAAATGTTATTTTTAGCATAAAACTCGATTTATTAATATTTTAGGCCTATAAAACCCATTACATAAATTTTATTTATTTATATAATACATAGTATTCAAATAAAATAAAACGATTGATTAAATGATATATATTTAAATTATTATGAAAAATAACATTCTACTAATAAACAACATTTTTTTAAGAAAAGTCTCTCTTTTTCCTTTAAATGATTTTATATTCATTTATAACTAATTCAAAATCAAGAAATTTATTTCATAAATCAATAAAACATAATTTTTTTAATTATTTAGTATCTCAAATTTCTATCTGCCAATAATTTTCATACCAAAACATTACATCATAAGAGATGAATATTTATTATATGACATAATGATTTATGCGAGAATATTTTAGGTCATGTTACATTGGAAACATAAATATATAAACAACTAGTTTTTAAGTGAAATATATAATCTCTCACTATTTTATTCCTAACTTGAAACCTTCATGGAAATATCAAAAAAATATTCTTCATAACATTGTGTAAGGAAGCATAATAAATGATGAGCTCATATGCTCAGTAAGGGTAAACAAGTGGGTATCAAAAAAAAATGGGAATTATGGTATAATAAAATGAGAATAACATTTGAGAAACATACCCACTATTTCATAAATCATAAATGTAATTCATAAAATAAACCATGGTAGTTCATAGTACAATAATTATAATTTAATCAATGAACATGATCCTGGATATCATACCATTGGCATAATACATTGATTTTATAAATATATATAATCATACAAAAACATTTTCTTAGGAGTAAAGACTCGTTTCCAAGCCAATCATGTATTATTGGGCTCAAATCCAAAACCAACGTAGTAGTCAATATTCACTGAAAATACTATCCTTGTTGGTTGGTTTCACACCACAAACCATCATTGTTGTTATGGTTTACTCCTAATACTATTATTGGAGTAAAATTACATTATTTAATTGGTTCACACACCATTCATGTTCTATTTAAATCACAGATCTCAATATTTACATAATGCATTAGATTGATATATTTGGCTTACCCCACATATATTTAAAATAAGAATATGTTTTCTATAATATCATAAAACATTAAACATATTAGATCCCATGAAATGAAATGGTATGTATAACTAATTTATTATATTAGAACAGATGAAATGAATTCAGTTTGAAAAACATTCCATCATTGAATAACTCATGGAAAAGGAATTGGTTTCATAAACATATTTTAATTGTAAACACATTCCATGTTGATAATGAATAAATATGGTATCAATTTTTGATATATATATATATTAATGATTAAGTGACATAAAAACTGTCATGTTAAATGAATTTATTTTAAAAATATCACTTGGAATGTTTTATATGGAAAATAATATTTTTACATTGAAAATAATATTTTAAGACTAATGGTTCAAAAAAATATGAGAAAATTTTAAATTGAAAACTATCATTTACAACATTAAATTATGATTTAAAACATTGGGTTGTAATAAAGGTTATGAGTTCTATAAATATTGTAAATGTTAAAACAAATACTTCATCTACATATTCGATAAATAAAAACCATACATTGTTTTGGAAAATCACATGAAGACCTACTTTAAATTTACTTTATGAAAAGTGAAATATTTTTAAAAATAACTTCCAAAAATCACATATGAAATTAAATAATTCTTGAAATTTTTTCGACAAATAATAGATTTGAATGAAAATTGGTTTTTCACCAATGTTATTATTAATGTAAATTTTATTTAAAAATAATAATTTGTAATCATGAGTATATATAGAGAGAAAATGAATGGAAAACATCTATTCTCAATAAAAAAACTAGAGCAGAAGAAAATTCATGAATTTTATTAGAAATAGATCAAAATATTTCATCATCAAAAGAAAATAAATAAATAAACTCAATAAACAGTGAGATTATAACATAAAAACATTTACACATTAGAAACATTTAAATTACAAGCCCCATGACATAGTAAAAATTTTATGTATATGGATATACCCTAATTTTCATTATATGGATCATAAAATAAATTATTTTCTAGTATATATACTACATAGAAGAAAAGTGTGGTGTGTAAGTCATTTCTCTCATAGAAATAAAAGGTAGACTAAAATAACGTACCGTATTTTGTAATATTTTAATAATAAACTCACTGAAATAGAAACATTATATAAAATTTCATATTTCATGAAATTAATGAAATTCATCATATAATATGCTAGTGGGGGTTTATATACAACTCATAAGAGAAGATATTTTCCTAATGTAACAACATGATATTTTAAAATAGTAAGATAATGCTTTATAGATTTTACGAAACATGAAACAACTAATATAAGATAATATATCCTCCTCATACATTAATATATATTTATTTAAATTCCATCACTTTAAAATCATAACATTCAAAAAAATACTGGTTTAAAAGAAACACTATACTCTATTAAAATGTTATGATATAAACATGACCAATATTACATAGTAATTATGTTGGTGGGTATGAAATATAATAAATAAATTATGAAAATTATATGGTTTAAAAATATAAAAAATATATTCACTGATAATTTATTTATTAGAAATAAAATAAGACCCATTTTAAAGAGAATGAAATGTTTTCTAAAAAAACTGTATATTTATGAAACGTGGATTAGTCAGGATTTCCACATATAATTTTAAATTAAATTTTACCACTTTTAGAAAATTAATTTTAAAAAATAAAAAATATTTTTGAAATCTATATTTCAAAATTAATTTAGGTTAATTTTTTGTAAATTTCATAAAATATTTTTTTGTTTAGAAATAGTTTGAAATAATGAATTTTTTTTTAAAACAATATTTTTTTAATTATTTTAATTTTAGTATATTATTCATGAATTTTTACTTAAATTATATTATAATTTATATAACTTAGTTCATTTGAATCAATTTATTATCGAATAGTGAAATTAAAAAAAATTACTTGTGCGAATTTTTTTTTTGAAAATTGTATTTCATCGCATATTGAGATTAATTTTATATAAAATTCAAAAACAGCAATTAATTGAATTTATATGAAATTGATTCCAAAATTATAATATAAAAAATTTATATTATATAATTATGTATAATTAATTAATGACTATAATGAATAGGGAAATTAATAAAAATTAATTACATTAGTTGAGGTTAAAATTGGTTTACTAGGGGTTAAACTAAGAACATAAGGGTTAAAATGACAGGAAACTTATAGAACACCGATTTTTTCATCTTATAAAGCCCAGATCACATCTATGATTCACTAATCACTCATTTAGATTCTTTTGGTATGTGAAAAATATGCGTATCACTTTTTCGTATAAAAAATTCCGAGTGTGTCCTCTCCAACACTTATAAATGGAAACCCACTCACCACAACTCATCACATAAATAAAAGAATTTTATTAAATAAATAAATACCAAAATACCTTATTTACTTCTCTAAACACATCCAATAGGTGGTATTTTTATTTTTAATCCCTACTTTGAATTCATTATGTATAATTCTCAAGAGGATCCTTTAAGATAAGTAAAATTCTTAAACATGCGTATTTATTAACTTCTTCCTCATCAAAAAAACCTTATTTAAATATGATAATATAATAAAATTAGTATATACTATATAGTCGTCTTTTATTATGTAAATTAAAAAAACTATACCAATCTCCACTTCCAAAAATATTGAAATGAAATCGTCGATCAAATTTACGACAGACTACTACCTAGAAAAATAATATAATCCATTTTAAATCACCACCATTTATGTCTTTAAATAATAATGTATTTAAATTACTAATTTATATTCAAAACATTATTAGAATTTATTTATTATGATATCAAATTTTTTTTTTCTCAATTTCTATTATGTGAGAGATATGATAGCATTACTCGTGTGTATGGAAGACTACCACCCTAACATGTAATGTGATTCATTTTTCACTTTCTCATTACATGAATGATAGAATAGTAATTGTTAATTAATATATGTGATATTTAAGAAAAAAATACTTATAAAAATAAAATATCCAAACTAACGTTTTACCCAATAATCCATTAGAGAATAACCACATCACTTTTGTGTTTGTGTGGGCTACCAACTCCACGTTGTTATGTTTATGTTATTATTATTATTTTTACATGGATAGTAATAAGGATATTTTTGATTAATATACATTATATATTAAATAATAAAAAAATATGAATGAATAATTAATATTATTTATTTTCATTCAATCCTTGTTGAAAAATTGACTACGTTCATGCTTACGCGTGGGCGACCATATCCATAAATGATGTAATCCATTTTCTATCTCAAAAATTAGAAGAATACTATAAAAACCAATAAAAAGAAAACGTAATATATTTATATTATGGTTAAAATTATGGATATTATATATCCATTATCCATTTAAAGGGACAAAAATTAATGAACTAAAATATACACAAAAAATGAGGATATTATCACCCAAAATAGTGATTTGAATAATGAATTATTCATAAAAGTTGATAAAAGAATATAACTAAATCATATATGTTATGTGAAATTTTAATAATTTTATTTAATGGATTATTAATAAATTATATTTATTATAGAGGTATTTTGGACACATAAAAAAGATGTCTAGCATGAAGGGGTTTTCTTCTCACTTTTACAACTATTATACATGTATTATATTCACCACTCATAATTTATAGTTGTGTATATACTTCCCCAATGACATTTAAAATCATAAATATATTTATATTAATGGTATTATATGTTTCATTAGATTATCATTTCTTTTATGAGGTAGATGATACCGAAGTTACCATATTTTTTAGGGGGTTCTCACAATGTCATCATTATTCAAGATGGATTTATTTAGTCTCACATGGGGTTATTAGTTGTCATTTATATCCTAAAAAACACGGTATTTCCTTCCCCTATGGAAATTATTGATTTGTTCAATTAATAACGTCAATTTTTACACTCTCTAGCAATAAAAAATATTGATAAAGTATTGTTAATAAAATTTGAAATTATTTCCCTATTTAGCCGAAAATACCTTTTTATCAAAATCCATATATTCTAAAAATGTTTTCGAAAGTATCATTGACCATTATTGAATGATTTAATAATGAAATTATATGCTTAGTAAATTTT
This sequence comes from Viscum album, assembly GCA_963277665.1. NCBI lineage: Eukaryota > Viridiplantae > Streptophyta > Magnoliopsida > Santalales > Viscaceae > Viscum > Viscum album. The sequence continues at coordinate 1,289,493,696 of OY728132.1, read as the reverse complement.
AAAATTTATTTGAAATAAATATTCATTTCATTTTCATAACATGGTATGTTGGGATTTTACAAAAAATATGAATGGAATCATTGGTTTAGTTTATAAAACATTATGAGAATTTTCCACCATCCTAACCTCCCAACTATTTAAATATTATTTCAGAATTTTAAAAGTTTATTTTAAAATAAATTTTGTTTTAAAATGTTTTTTATTTTAGTTTCAAAAATAGTTTTAAAAGTAAAATAAGGTTACTCTCATCAAGAATTTTTTTAACGACATTTTTATGTTATTTCTATAAATCAATGACATAAAAAATTTATAGATCTTATTATCCAATTTAGATATATTTTACTGATATCATCCTTAGTATTTACGTGGATGGTTTATGATCATTTTTTATGATGATACTCAAAATCATTACCATTCAGTTCATTACATATGATCAGATATGATTAGGTTTATTTTATTCGTTTATTTATTAGTATTATTCTATTAGTTTTTGAAAAATAATTTTTATATTATTTATGTTTTACGCCATTCATATTAGAAATTTGTTGTACATTGAATCTTTTGGGTTGTTCAATGTTGTTGATATCCCCTTGAGGAATCAATAGGACTCATAAGATATTTTTTTTGGAAAAATTATTTGTTTTTCTAAACATAGAATTTAAAATATCATGTGAAAGGTATTAATCTTAAGTTTTAGATGTCTATTATTTTAAATTACCACATTATTAAAGTAGTTATTTATGTCTTTGTGTTTATTTAATTATTTTGAATGTATAGGGATAAGTTTCAAGTATATCTGATTATTTATGTGGATTTATTTTATCATCCATTAGTTCATCCATATAATGATAAATTATTAGATAAAATGGAATTTTTTTAATGTTATTTAGATTTCAATATTTATTATTTATAATTATTCAAGTTGGATTTAATTATATTCTTACCCGTACTGAGAATCTGAGATCACCTCAGTCATAATTTTCATTTTCCCCATGATACAAGGAAGTGCTTTGTGATTGATATACAATGATACACTATAATGAACAATGATTTCTAAATGATTATTTTTTGTATTTTATATTTCCAATTTTATATTGAATATCAACAATGTTCTTCACATACCAAGACTAATTAACAATGTTCCTAGTCTACCATATCTTCTTTGATGGTGACTAGTCCAGTCAGGATTGGGGAGACTTTGATGAATTTTTCGGGCACTCCCCCAATGGGTCTAGCATTGACTCCTTCATGGAGTTTTGGTTCTAGGGGTAGATGGTGCCAGAAATTAAAGGATAGTGAGATCCATCATCTTCAATGCGGGTTGTTTGTGTGTATGAAAAGCAAGGAACCAAGCCGGCTTCGAGGGGATCTCATCTACAGGGAGTTCCTATTTTACTAGAGTAAGATGTATTCTGGTTGATTTGTGTGAAAATGGTGACTACAAGAAGAATACCCCCTATATTTTCATATTTTATGGGCATCCAAACACATTCTAGTGGCCAGCTACTAGGCAACATGGAAGAAAATTAATTTATGGTACTCTTCATGGAAAATTATTTTCCTCAGGAGAAAGAAGTGGACAAAAAGTGACATTTCCAATGATTAAGAATATAAGAGGATAAAAATATATCTATGTATGAATCCATCCATAAATTTTTATATTGTTATTATATTTACTACATACATAATTCATATATAAATATTTATTGTTTATTTTATTCATATTATCCAATTATTCGATGGTCAGTTGTCTCCAATAAATTTATCATCATATAAGGACATTGTATCTTATTGTATGAAGATGAAGATAAAATTACTCATATATTTTGAATTATAAATTCTGTTAGATAAGAAATTTTTTTGACTAAAAAATATAGATAAAGTGATGAATGGAAAGAAGGATTTCCCATATGTGATAAATGTGGAATGTAACACCCTGGTACAAACATGAATGGAATGGGAGTTTTCTACAAATGTGAAGAGGAAGGCCTATAAGATTATGATTTTATGGGTAAGAAATAAGTTTTAAATATTTAATTATTCCAATTTAAGGATATGGGGTATTATGAACACTAATTCCCCAAGATTCCGTGGAATATAACTCAAAATATGTTAATTGATCATTGCTAGGCATATACTATCACTACATATGAATTGGAATGATTAATGTTCTTCTATTTGAATTCAATATTTTTGTGTGGAGAATTTTATAAATGATTTTTTTATGAATTATGGAATTGATAAGGATTTTACCATGGAGCTTTTATTCATGGATTTGAGTGTATATAATGAATGGTACAGATGAATATGAAAAGAGATTCACTGGCCCATTGATATTTTTAGAAAAAAAATATTTTTGGAATATAAATGTAAATATATATTTTCTTCTGAGATGTAAATTATAAATATATGTCAATGGGATAGTATAGGTGAACATTAAATTGGATAGAAATTTTATGATTTTTTTTTCATTTCTGGAGTTTAATTCATTTTAGATTTATGGAATATATTCGAATATATGAGATTTTATTTTGTGAATGAATCTTTGATTTCATTAAGGTTTTATATTGAATGATTTATGAAAATATTTGTGATTTTACATTATGATCAACTTTATATTTCCAAAAAAATATAATATTTTTTAGGGACCATCATACTATATTTATGGATATCAAATATGGTAAAATTTAATTTTATGAGTCTTAAGGATACCTTTTTATTGAATGGACTAAGTGTAACTTTGGATGTCTTTTGATAACTGAAGATAAATATTTTTCTCTTGGAAAATATATTGATACATAAAGAATGATATTTAGTTCATATATTGAAATAATGATACATTAAATATTAATTTTAGTTCTTCAATCATAAAAAAACTCGTTGGATCATTATATCTTGGAGTAATATATGAAGTATTAATTGATCAAAGAACAACCAAAGGATGAAATTTTTAGTATATGTGATGGTATTCAATATCATAATATTAGAACATCCCTCAACCTTGGAAAAAGATAATGAGAAAAAATGATTTCATATTTCATTGAATTCTATTTAATAAATTGAATTTCAACTGGTCATATATTAATAGTTTTCATGTGCTTACCTTTCACAATGAGAATTTTATCTATCACTATCAATTAATCCTAGGGCATTATTATTGTTTTTAATGACTATGTTTTCATTTATCACAGATGTTATCCTACAAGGAAACATACTAATGTGTTAATCTGGATGACCATTATATGTCAGATTCTTTTTTATCAGAATTTTGTTTTATTAAGACCATTTATGATGTGGTTTTCCAAAAAAGGTATATTGAAATGTTAAACCCTTGGTTATGATGATCAATATAAAAATTTAAGGATGAAATTTATTTATGGGGTAGAATTCAACACCGACAAACATTAAGAGTGCTACTTCATGGTAGATAAGACACGGAACATGGAAAAAAAATCTGAGAAGAGAATATAAAATCCTAATACATTATGATATATTTTATTAAATTCAATATCTTTGACAGCTTTTAATTCAAGAAATGTTTTGTTTTAACGAAACATGATACACTATTAAAATAATATTATTTAAAACTGGAAAATATATCATAGCCATTATGATGGTGGTTATGAATAATAATAACTAAATAATGTTCTTTTTTTACACATTTATAATATATATTCAATGGTTATATATTTATTTTAAATAAAATAAAAACTCTTTGATAGAAAAAAATATATTTTTGGAAAATATATATTTTTAGAATGGTGGATTAGACACACAATGTTAAAATCATATAAAATTAACATTTCCAACCATTGGAAAATTTATTTGAAAAAACAAAATTCATTTTTTAAATCAATATATTAGGATTTTTTAAGTGAATTTTTTAGAATATTTTGATAATATAAATTTTTTGATAGAAAGTAAAAAAAACTAATTTTTATTAAAAAACGCTGTTGAATTTTAATTTTTTAATAATTAAATTAGGGTTTAAAGAAACATTTGCTCAATTATATTATATTATAACTAATTTAGATAATTATAATCAATTTTTAACTGAATTGTGATATTAAAATATTCTATACTTATGAAAATTATCTATTTTGAAAACTGCTTTTTCATTATGTTTGTAGCTTAATTTTAAATTTAATTATTCTACCTCTATGAATTGAATTTGGACAAATGGATTCATTATTTGGAATCATTATAATATATATTATATTAAAAGGTATACTAAATGAAAGGAGTATAGTCAATTTTGAAACAAAGGAAATTAATTACCCTAGTGAAGGTAATAAAGGGTTCATCGAGGGGATTTAAACAACGAATATAATGCTTAAAATTACATAAAAAAGTGAAACTCCATTTAATGTACATATTTAGACATTATAAACTCTTATTTTAGATAATTAGAAATTTTAGATGATTTTTCTCATGAGAAAAATTCTGGTATCTTCTTATCTTTTAAAAAATTGCATGTGTGTCCTTTCCCCCACTTATAAAAGGCCACCCCATTACCTCAACTCATCAAACTTAAAAACACTTTAGTCCATCCACGATATTCTTAAATACAGTTAGAAATTACCAACCCAAAACCTATAGGTATTATTTTATTATTAATTAAACCTAATAATTATTTATGTATAAACATATAGAGGCTCTCTAAATAAGAGGTAAAATTATTAAACATGTGTATTTTTTTAATTCATTCTTCCACTCCAAAAAACATTTTCAAACTATGATAATATAATATAGACATTATATAAAATGTATTTTAATGTTATTATGTTAATTCCATGACATAGATCCATCTACACTTCCATCAAATTGGAATTTAAGGGAATTATCATGCATATAGAGGACTACCAAAGTGCGAACAGATATCACTCATTTTCCACCCCCAAATTTTAGGGATAGATATAAATATGGGTTTAATATATTTATATGATATTTTTGTAATTATTATTCTTATTTAATTTTTATATCACATATAACATCTTACTGTCCATTCTATTGGAGGTATGAAAATTTTTCTCATGATTATAAAGACTACCACCTTGTAAAACGAGGCAATTCATTTTTCACAAATGCTTTACACAAAATAGTGTAAAGTTAATGGTGATGAATATATGGGATATTTATGTTCAAAAATTATTCTTTGGAATATAATATCATATTTAACTTATTAAATTTTATTCTATTTGATAACATAATGTATGTTGTGTGTACATTTGGACTACGACCTCCACGTAGCAATGTGAACGGTTTTTATATTTATTTTTACATGGATGGTAATAAGAATTTATTTTATTAATATATATGTTATATATGATATAATAATTATTCCATAAATATTAATTAATATTTATTTTTCATTCATTCAATCCATCGTGGAAGATGGAAACAATGTTCATCTATATATATGACCCACCGTCAAAATGTATTGTGTAATCCATTTGCTATATCTAACATTAATATATTACACTAAATAATTATTTAATGAAATATAATATATTCATATAATGGATAAAATTATATATATGATGTAATAATGGTCTAATTAAATAGTTTAAAAATACATAACATAATCAAACATGAAAAACAATACAATTATCACTAAAAAGAGTTAATTTTAATAAATAATTATTAATAATCTAGTGAGAAAAGACAATAATAAAATCATTTAATTTAAAATATATTTTATTATGGATATTTAAAATATTTAAAATAATACATAATTTGTTAAATAGGAGTTTTAAACACATATGACGGAATTGGAACCCGTGTTAAAGATTTCTCATCTCACATTTACTTATGCGAGACATATTTTATTTTCACCACTTGTTCCATTGTAAGACGTATATAATACCCTTATAATTTTTTATATAATTAATTCCCTTATATTAATGATATTTGTTTTTCATTTTATTATTATTTATTTTATGGGGCATATGATTCAGAAGTCATTATGGTGGTAAGGTTTTATTTGACAATCTTACCATTATTCAATATTACTTTTGCTCATCTCTCCTTTGGGGGAATTATAATATATTTCTATCATAATATCAATATAAAATCAATTCAAGAGGTTATTAATGAACATTTCTGATTAATATTATCATTTATTCATTCTTTAGTACTTAAATAGACTAAGAGACTATTTTTAATAAAATATAACTCTATTTTTCTCTTTTGTCAAAAATCATTTTTCATAAAAATTGATGTTTTCTAAAAATGTGATAAAAATTTATCTTTTTGAAAATTATAATTAAATGATTTTTATAGTAATTTTTACAATTTTTTAAAAAATAATTTTTGTATAATTTTAAATACATGGCCCGTTTAACATTTAATAAAAATATGAATGGAATCAATTTTTTAATGTGTATGACATGGACAAAATATATTGACATGATGACCAATAAATGATTAAAATATTATTTAAAAGAGTTTAAAAAAGTATTTTTAATTAAAATTAGTGGAAAATGTTTTTTTTGAAATGTTATTTTTAACTTTATTTTCAATGTAAAAAATTGTTGTCTTCCACAAGATTGTTTTTAATTACAGTTTTATAGTATATGTTTTCATTAATGACACCAACCCTTTAAGATACATTTTATCATGTAGGGACAATTTTTATTTATATCATTCTTATTATTTAATTATATTGCTTATAATAATTTTTACTGAGGATGTGCAACTGTATTTCTAGTCAACTTATTACTCATGATGGTTAATGATTATTTTTATTTTATTTGGCTAAGTATTAACATTTTATATGTTAGTTTTTCAATACTGCTGTTTATTTTTATTATGTTTCACCCCTACATATGAGAAATTAATTTGCCTTAGTATCTTATGGGTGGGTACCTGTTATAGATATCTCCTTATTGCATTAACAGTTCTTACGAAAAAACCGACATGGAAAATTAAATGGTATTCTATCCATAATTTAAAACTATAATGTATACAACCATGATAATATGTTTTAGATTTCTGAAGTTATGAATTCCATCATTATGAGATCTGTTATTTATTTAAATTTTATCATTATATTAGTTATAATATATGTACACATGTTTTTATATTAGGTGATTAATTATATGGATTTATATGATCATAATTTATTTCTTCCATATTATGTATGGTTTATTGATTAAATATAATTTGTTTTAGGTTGTTACCTAACTAAATTTATTATTATTATTTATTAATTATAGTTTTTACTATAAATATTCCCATACTAAGATTATTATCCCCCCAATTTATTTTATTTTGTTATGCCTATGATACCAGTAAGGTTTTTATTTGAATGCATGGATACCGTATAAATAATAATAAAATCCTCAATGAAAACACTTTATTTATTTTATTTATTCAATTTTAATATAAATTTCAAGTATGTATCTAGTTACCATGACTAGTAAATATTTCATTCAACCATAATTTTATTAATTTTATCTTATCATAATGTAATAATATAACCACTAGCTCCATGACATTCGAGTCGGGGCCTTTACCAATAACATAACATATATCCCATGAAAAGAAAAATTGAGACAAAATTACCGTACCATAAGTCTCAAAGTTATTTTAACATGTTCGAACTTTCGGTATAATCAATATAAACTTAATAGGAATATATTCAATTATATTCAATTATATATATCACATTATATATGATTTACATATTTCCTTTTATTTTCTATCTATTAAAAATTCCTTGTTAAAAACATGTTTCAGGTAAGAAATTATTTGTTTTTATTTTATGTTATTTTGGTTAATTAATCATTTTACTTTGATCATGGATTAATCATATATACAATTTTAACCCTAATATATATATAATATATTATTATTATATATTTATTTTGTGTAATCCATAAATGTTAGAGACTGAAATTGAAATAAAATAACATTGTATTCATATTCAAGACGGATAGAATGAAACAATGGTAAATAATTTATCACAAATAATAGTCGTTTTTAATTAATAAATATAACATAAATTCATTAAATTTATGCGTATTACCTTTCATGTAAAGTACAAGTTTAAAATAAATTACACCACTATGGGATGTGGTAGTCCACCATACACACATGCAACAATATCATACTCGCAAAAAATGGAATATAAGGTGGTATATGTGATATTATAATTATATAATTAAAATAATTTTATTAATGTAATATATGAACATTAACTTTATCATTATATCTGATCACGAGTGGTGGTAATTAAAACGTAATTACAAAGGTCTGTAGGCAGTTGTTCGTCGTACACATGTTCGAATGTATCATTTCTCATTTGATGGAAAAGAAGACAGATATAGGTTACTCTAGGTTAAAAAAAATATCCAACATATTTTAGATACTAGTATTATTATATTGGAATTATTAAATTATGAATGAAGTTGAAAAAGTAATTATTAAAAAATAAATAGCTTATTGAGGACAATTACCTTCACATAGAATAACCTCCACTGGATATCTTCTTAAAGACCATGGGATTGATATTTTGGTTAGAAAATAATCTCTAGAAAGTGGTTAAATATTATTTTAATTGATTTTTGTAGGAAATTCCTTTATAAAAATTTCATAATCAATTAGAAGATGTGAGGGGAGGAAGTGGCCTTGTATAATTATAGAAGAGTTACCTTTTTGAAAAAATCCAAAACTATTCAATAATGTGATATCTATCTCATAACAAGGAACTAAAAAATCAATAAATGATATAATATTGGGATTATTTGGACTAGAAAAAACACCAAAAAACATGATTTAAGAATGATATTCTTGGGCCTTAAGGATTGCGTAATTTTACCTTTTTAGTTTTGACCAAGGAAACATGTATATTTTTTATGATGAAATTTATTATTTATGAATAAAAAAATTAGAGTAATTAGATAATTATTAAATAATTATTATAAATAATAAATCAAATTTATTAAATAAAAATATAATATCAATGGAAAATTATGTTTAGAACAAGCACATGTGATGCACAGAACTCTGTTCTAACCATAATCCCAACAACTAATTTTCATTTTTTTTATAATATTTAAGGAATGAAATTAATTTGAACTTATTTTATAATATAAATATTTATGAATCCAAATATAGAATCCATTTTATGAAATCCATGTAATTGAAGTGGTAAAATTTAATTTAATAATAATCCCATAAATGTGATGAAGAAATAGTTTTCCAATGAAAAAATATTCAAATGTTTAGAATGTTTTAAAAAAAACATTAAATGTGATATTGAATCATATGGTATATATTTGATAAGTAAATATTTAATTTATGTCATTTTACTTCTAAAACAATCATAAAAAAGTTTTCATTTAAATTCATTAAGAAAATTAGTTTTTAATAAAAATCAACATTATTTTACAATTCACTAAAATATTAACCTATTCCTAAAATTATAAAAATAACAATATGATAATTTTAAAATTATCATCCAAAAAATAAATTTATTTTTTTATAATAAATTTTAAATAGTTTTAAAAATTTAATTGTTATATATTTTATTAAAAAGTAATAATTTTTTTTAAAAATAGTATTTTCAAAACATATGAAGTCATCACAAAAATGATAAGTGCTTATTACCAATATGATTTATTTACATAAAATCATTATAAATAGTTTCTAATATTTTGTTATTTCTATTCATGATGTCAAATATAACAGTTGGGTTACAATAATCATCTTTAAATAATATTATTAATATCATATGGTAGTTCATTAAAAATGGATTTTAATATAATGAAAGCTAATAAATAAATTTAATTTATTCAAAATAAATATTACATAAAAAATTGTTTTATTAAATTCTGGAACCATTAAAATGAATATATCCCTCGCAATTATTCTATCCAATAAAAATGTATGGGGATAGAATTACTTTATCACATCTTTAAGTTCCAATGACTCTTCATTAATCTTGTGGATTTTCAACAAGAAATTGACCAGGGGAGTGGTCTTATTTCATAGAAATTTCCTTCTACGATCCAGAATATCCACTATTTGTTCCTAATAATAAATATTATGCATTAGCAGAAAAAATATTTAGTTCTTTTAATTTGATGGATTAGTAATCTATTTTCTCAAGACAGATACATGGAACACATCGTGCTATTGAGAGAGCTTCAGTCGAAGTAAATAGACTTAAGAAACAATCCCTATCTGATCAATAATATTAACAAAGATAAAATATATGGGGCTAAAATTTCCTTTCTTCCTAAATTTCATAACCATATTTAATGTGTAAATTAAAATAATCACCTTCTCATCAATATTAAATTCTTGGTCATGTCTATGATTCATAGCATACCTTTTTTTACTCTTAGATGAAATGATGTAATGTTGAATGGATATAACTTTCATTACTATTTCATAATGTAGCTTAGTTTTTAATTATGTTCCTTCTCTATCCTAATTCCAGTATATAGAAATTTTAAACAATATTCCATATAGGTCATCATAAGGTTCCAAATGAGTTATTGAGTGAAATATATTATTTTATTAAAATCATCTAGTGTAAGGTGTTCATCCCAAACAACCTTTAAATTTATAAAATACAATCTAATAATATAACATAGGGTTTCAATTATTCTCTCATATTGACCATATGTAAGAGGATACATATTTTGTGGTCTGAGATCTATATTGAGGGACTACTGATGACTTCTACAGAATATCGAGTTAACCCTTAGATCCTGATCACTAACAATTGAATAAGATACTACATGAAACCATACCACTTATTTGATTTATATTGTGACAAACTGATTTGAAGAGAAATATTTTATTATATTAATGAAGTGTGATAACTATTTATGGTTCTCAATAACTACCCATATATATTTTTTCCATATATATGTTTTTGGAATTATGAAAACAAAATCCTTAGTGATGTTTTCAATTTTTCTTCTGGAATTGATAATGGTTATTAAATCCCATTAAAGATTTTTGTGACTTCATTTACTTGTTTAGATACCATGAACAAAGATACATACATAGAGATATCTCTCTTCAATTTGTCCCCCCAAAAATAATCTTTCATTTAGGCCATTTGAATACCTATATCATAGTCACCATTTTTTTGTTGGTTTAAACCATATGGCCTTACAGGATGAAACTTTTTCTCTGCCAACATGTATGTTATCCTTTCTCAAACACAATAAAGAATATAATTCATAAAAAATTACTAAATTCGAATAAACTATAATTACATTTACAATAACGATTAAATAAATCCTAAGGGATACCAATACCATTAATCATAAGTCAAAAAAATTAAAATCATTCCCCCTAAAATATTTTTTTCCACTAAAAAATACTCAAAATATAAGTCCATTTTTTTAATAAATTCCACTCAAAATATCCTTAATCATGATAAACTTCAATAACACAAAACCTTAAAAGGATTTCTAAGAATTTAAACATATTATCAACCTTAAACTCATAAACATAACATTGTATCCATAAATATTATAATAATCAAACATTAAGATGTATATGCTCCCATATGACAATTCACCCATTATCCCACAAATAATCTCTTGTAATAGATGAAAATAGTTCATTGGGATCATGGGATTATCCTTGCAATAATATAATATCATATTTGATTTCATTATTCTTGAATATATGTAGAGGGAGATAATCAATGCTCCATAATCACATAAATTTCCACTGAAGGATGAACTTAAATCTTTTCATAGTGATCATTAATAAAAAATAAAACATGAAATTTAAAACTAAGGATTATATGGTATGTGTTCCCTAATTATCACGATTAAATCAAACTGTTGTTATTACATAAGATTTCCTTTTGTCTTTTATTTTCATGGGTTTTTGTGTCTAATCATCCACATTAGACTATGTATTTTGGAATTAATTCATATAATGTCTATACTCCTTACATTTAAAATATTGGAGAGTGGGTGGTGTATTCTGAGGACCCTTCATATAGTTTGCATCAATTTCCTCTTTCACTTCGCATCATTATAGATAGATTCCCATACTAAAATGGGATCAATCCCAATTTAAGTTCTCTTTATATCATGGAATATTAATTTTTACCCAAAAAATGGAGGTAAATATAGGTCCCACCCATCACATAGTAATAATCATACTTATGTTATACAAAATATAATAAAAATATTCAATATAGTAGAACCCATGAATAGAAATGAGCTTCATAAAAAACTATCAAATCAGAAACCATGAAACGATATGTATTTCATTTTAGTTTCAACATATAATAACCCATGGAAACGAAATGGGGTTTATATAATTTTTTTCATTATAAAAATAATCCATTTAAAAAATTAATAAATATGGTATAATTAGTTTATAACCCTTGAAAATCCTAATTTATATCAAAATATTACATCATAGTTGGATAATGATTTTGAAAGATCACTTGGAACATTTATAATTTAAAATATAATTTTTTACTTTGAAATTAACATTTAAAAAATTAAAATTCACCCATAAATGTGATAATAAATTATTATAATAATTTACTTTAAATCATAGAAATTAATATTTAAAATAATGAACTTTTTTACGGCGGTAAATTAAATTCATGCCATACATAATAAAATAAATATTCCTTTCACATTTTCTGTAAAATATTTATTTTTATTGTTCATGAAAATGACATAAATATACTTCTAAATCATTTTTTAAATTTCAAAAAATGGTATAAATGAACTTCATAATTTATGTAGTAACATTACAATATTATTGAATTTTTTTTAGAAAACAATGATATAAAATATAAATGGTTTTCGATAGAAGATGTAAATAAATTACGTTTTTTTTGTTTTAATATTGAGTACATAAATAGGTAAATTAAGGGAAGATATATTACCAACAACTCACATAGGGAAATAAAATTAATGAATTTATTTAGAAATATATCAGAATATATCACCATTAAATGTAAAATCATTAACAATCCCTATAAATAATTTTATTATAACATTAAACCATTACCAATTTGTTACTTTGGAATCATAATACATAGGAAAGAGGGAAAATAAAATAGATATCTATATACAATAATTTTAATCAGAATAATTATAACAATCATTTATCAGTAGTATATATGAAATATAAAATAATCATATGATGTACATGGAATGTGTCCCACAGAAAAAAGGGTTTGAAATTCCATTAACTTATTTGGTAAATTTAAAATCATATGTTCCATGAAATATGAGATTTAATTGAAAAATCAAATATCACAAGAATAAATATATTAATGATATAATAATTTAAAGGGTGTGTATATAAATTTTAGATATTTAAAATGAAATACAAAATTCGTGGAGAAGGTTGGTTGCATGTACGCATGAACAATATTTCCATTTTATAAATATATAGAAGGAATAGAATGTAAAAAATGAATCACCTTTATAGATTAATTATTATTTCTTATATATCTAATATATTCATTTAATTTATCTTTATTATCTTCTATGTAATCTATATGTTCAAAATTAATCACACTACTTCGTGAGCCGGTATCCCACCGTACACACACAAAAACCATTTTTTATTACTTTGAAAATGTAATTTTTGGATGAGTGGGTACGCTGAGAACAAAACAATAAAGAAATTAACCAAATAAATAGATTCAAAATACCAAGGAAACAACCAAAAAACAAGATTCAAAATTAATGAAATCAAATTTTATTATACATAATTCAAACTACAGTAAACATCACTGCCTCGGGCTAGCACCCACCTTATGTTGTGTACACTAACATAAATAAATCCAAAATAAAACCATATCACCAGTGAAAATGAAAAAAGAGTACAATTTAATAGTTTTAAAGGTCCCATAATTGTCGTTGAAGAACACCCAACCACTAAACATCAGATCGATCATCCACGAACAAAATCCACAACCAGAAAATCCAACTGACATCCCCAATTTCATCACAGTTGAAACTCATGAGAAAATAAGATGAATAGAATAGCACCGCTAGAACCGTGAACAAAAAGTCTTCATCGCTAACAAGAACTGAACCCTGTAACACCACAATCACTCAAAAACCAAACAACCATTACAAGATAATCACCAGAGTAACATTAAAAACATCACAAGATTAGAAAAGATGAAAACAGAAAAGAAGGTCAGACACACGTGAAAATAAAAACTCTCCCATCATGATAACAAAATAGCACTGAGTTTCATCCCCCCAAACTAGAAGGGGTCAGGTGAGGTGAATCTGATGGTAAGAGTAGATTAATAATGAATAAAAACCATAGTGTGAATTGAAATGATCTAACAACGAGAGCCATACAAAAAAACAATAGAGAACCCGATAAACACCCAACTCACAATCCTAATCTCCCAAGCGCACCTCATGTTGGAAAAAGAATAAGATATAATAATAAGATGAAGGAAAAAAGAGAAATGATGAGGTCAGAAAGAACCCATAGATAAAGAATCACCTTACCTCATGAAACAAGAACCACAACACTGAAGAGAAGATATATATCCAGAGATAGATAAAACAATAATCTCCATGTGGGAGAAGAGAATAACGAGAAGGAATATTAGGAAAATAAAACATATAGACACAACCTAGGGTAGAAGATGAACAACACTTGAATATCAATGGTACGAAGTAGATGGTCTCCAGCTAAAGAAGATGATGAATAAACCATATGTGGCAGAAATTTAGAGGAAGAAATGATATGAAACACTCAATATCATAGTGACGATGAGGGAAAAGTAATGGTGAAATGGGGGAGAGATCAGAAACTACATCAATAGAGCCATAATGAAATTAAATAGGAAACCCTAGAGGGTCCTATGATTAGAGGTAGTGAGAGAGAACTAGGGGTTGTGAGGCCATTGTATGGTAGTCTTCCGTACACATGAGTGATTTCATGTTACACCCCTAGAATGGAATTTAAGATGGTATGTCACTACCCCATCCCCATAGAGTGTACCCCTGGTAATCTGGAAATAAGAGAAGAGATATAGTGACCACATGAGTCCTACCTCTAGTAAAACCTGATTCAGCGACTATCGCTGAGGGTATAATTAACACACAGTTGGGAGGCATTAAACTCTAAGACAAACCCATATGGAAGATAAAGATAAGATATAAACCAAACAAATTGTTCTTATACTAGAATATAATAATACCCAAGAAAAAAATGAAATTTCATGCATGAACTAATACAAATGAAATGTAAAATTGAAAGAAAAAAAGAAGGCAAAGATGATAGTGACCATGAATCCCAAACTGCTACTACAACCAAAAATATAGTTGTAACCATCCTGATCTTCATCCTACTCCAACTAACGTAGAAAAATAGTTTATATATTTGTAGGGTGCATATAACATTATACTCATTAGGATCATCCCTAGAGCCCTCATGTAAATGTAATGAAATAATGTTAAATAACAATGTACAACAAGTGAAACTAAATCCTCACCGAAATGGGTATAAAAAGTTCCTAGTCTCACCATGGCTACATTTAGCAAGTTTTTAATATAAGAAAATATTATATAATGACAAATATCAAAGGTTACCCAACTAAATCATCCACAATATTTATCCTTTTTTCACTAATAACAAACATCCTGAGCATCTCTCTCTAAAAAGGATATCCCATAGACATCTAGGTGAAGCACCACAACATGCACCTCGTACATCAACATGCACCTCATGCATCTCCACACCATTTCCACTAAACCATATGTAACCTTGTAGTTTCCAATATCCATCAAATATTGTATAAAATATATCAAATTTGAGGCATTATTCCTCAATACATGACATCCCATACACCATGTAAGGATACCTTATTCATCATATTCTATACATGTTGTACCTATAACAGACTTTAGGAAACTATATCCAGAATATATGTTTCTGAATAACCAAAATCCATTACAACCCTATAAATTATATAAGGAGAAACTAACCACCCTGAAAACTAGCACAAGAAATTACATCGGGAAGGGAGTGAAACAGTTGGGGGTAGTCAGCTATCTATCCTCCCACTAGGATGTTAGGGAAAACACCCGAAGGGTATAAAATTCCGAAGGTTTTAGTTTCCCTAATCTATAGGGGGAGTGGTGTATAGAAACAAAAATACTACATGATATAATATAGCTTGCAACCACAATATGTGAATAAAAGAGTCATAGACTCAAATGTAGCTAAGTTTTTCTGGACTCTGAGTTATCACTACGAATACTAGATATCCTATGGGAAACCAACCATATAAAGAGCTAAATTAAATTAAAATTTCCATTTTTTCAGTGTTACATAAAGTTAATAAATAATATAACCATTAATTAACCATTAAAATATTCCACATTACATTTCCACAGTATCACAAAAAAGTACCATGCCATCCATGTATAACTGAACATAGTCCATGGTTTCTCAGAATTATAACCTCAGGATTACATCTTTACAATATCTAACCCTATGGGGTAAAATTAAGTCATTTCATTAAAAATATTACCATGATATATATTTTTCAGTATTCGAGAAAAAAATTCTATGCTACAATACACTAGGGGATCAAGATGGTGAATTGATGAAATTCTCGTCGTGTCTTTTACACCTATAGAATGAGAATAGAATCATCCAAACATTTGATGCTAAACACGAAAATCATGTTGCATACCCCATATGTATTTGTCTCTCTTTGAATGTGTATAATAATAACCAGCTGCATCAGGTAGTAGGGAAGGTAAAGAAGATAAAAAAGAAACAAAATCAACAAGAATCCAACTTCTATATCAACACTTAATCCCAAACTCAACCCATTCAATCATATTTGGTGTCCTTTATAACACCACATGCACAAATCAATACATCTCTTTACTCAAGCCATCAAAAACATCTACAACAATGGGGCCTACCTCCCACACATACCAAAAGTCACGTATCCAAATCACATCACAACCATAAGGAACAAACATAGAAATGGGATCTCAACCCGAATGCAGGGAATTCAACCATCACACACAACGATCTCTCACAGATATGAAGTATAAGGAACATAGGCTTTATAAGAAATATGGATACTCAAGCCCTAAAAATGTATTATCTGTTACCACATGACCAATTATTATTCCAGCATTATTTAAATGATTTATTAGTTATAGGCTCCACCTATGACCAACCTGAAAAACATGCTATCACAATCTATCAGAAAATATTTAAACAATTAATTGAACATTCCTTCAATTCTTTTCTCAGGAGGCCTCAGGATTCTTCAGGTTCATTAAAAAATTGAATTAAAAATGAATTATTTAATCAATTGGATTATCATAGAATTACATAAACAATAATAATAATTAATCATTCCTCATTACCTATTGGCCAATTAATTATCAATTTAATCCGGATTTACATTCATTACAAATTTCCATCAATAACGACATGATTAATCAAGAAACCAATAGATATCACACTATGTAGAAAATTAAGAGGAAAATAGTTATCAGAGTATAAATAAATAATATTTATACAAGATCGATACTAATTCATTAATCTGGGTCAATTAATTATTAGGTCAATTTATTTTCAATACAAGAGGCTAAATCATGGAAACCCTATAATTTCACATAAATAAATATAGAAGAAATGAACCTCATACCTCAAAAGTTCATTTTAGTTTTTACTACAATAATAGATCAAATAAATGGATCACGGTCACCTCTCTCACAAGAACTACATCATCCCAAGGACATCATGACACCAAAATACCATCCATAAACTAATAAAACTCTTATAAGAACACAGATATCACACACCATTTCATATAAAATATAAACAAGGTGATAAATATCAATGAAACCACATAAAAATAGGTTGATCATGCCTCATATTGTCGGGGGGGTTGATAGCCAGAAGCATGGAATAAATCAAGGATGAATGAATCGCAAAACATTGAAGAGTCGGCAACCAAGTTGTCTAGAGTCAAATGAGAGTACTGAAGTCATATGTTTTGTGAAAAACCAAGCTTCTGAAATGTTTTGAAAACATTAATTAGTGGATAATTACACAACATGTAATATCCTTTCATAGTGCATAATGCTAGGGATCAGTTTCCACTAAAAACATGTTTCCACATTTCTTTGTTTTATTTTTCAGACCCTAAAGTATTTCATGTCATGTTCCCTCTTCTATGTCGTGTAAAACTCTACATATCTTAAAGCATTACTAGGAAACCCATGACATAGGATTTCATTTCTTGTAATTTAAGTACATGACACGTCATCCCCCCTTTCAAGGTTTTACTTAACTGAATTTCTCTAAAATTCTTCAAAGCCCCCTCCAAACACTTCAATATTTGAAAAAACTCAATGGGTTGATCCAAATGGATATGGGTCCCTATATCAGATACCCCTCAAAACATTCTCATCCTAGATATTCCAGAACCAACCTAGAGTTTCAATAGAATGGGTTCATCAAAAGAGACACCCCACGAGATACCTCTCAAATATTTCTCCCCCATAAGAGCTCACCACCTCAATAGGCTAACAATCGAAAACCACATAACAATTACAACCAACTCCTAAAAACTATCCTTATCGAGATAACTCTCAAAATAGAGAAATCTACTACATGAAAAAAGGCAATGAAAAATCATAAACAGAAATGTTCTACAACCACCAAATGAACTAAATTACAAGATAAGATATAAACATAAAAAAACAACGGGTACTGAGTACATATATATGACTCACATTAATTTTTACTCTCATCCACACCATTGTGATATCACAACACAACAACCAAGGACATAGAACACCCACACAACACCTTCTTCTAGTGGTCTTAGATCTCTACAGGCCACTCCTCAAAGGTCACATTATCATCATTATCGGTCTATCATTAGTCAATGATGTGAGAGTGATCATAAAGATAATGATAAAGGGGTGACACGTGAAAAACATTGTGTATCCTGCTCATCTATAGGGGATGTGATATTTTTTAAGTCACAGATCCAACACGAGCCAACACCTATAAATTTTGAAAAAACCAAAGATAAAGATTACTTCCATGACTAATCCTTTAATACCCATGACGGGGAGTCACCTTTAGAATCACATGATCCCCAATGAAATTATCTAGAGGTCTCCTCCTATGAGAAACATAGGATTTCTGATGATGCTACAACGCCTTCATCCTCTCTCAAGAATCACCTAAACCATATCTGTTATATTTTTACCAGTTCTGGCCCTAGAATTTTTTACTCTATGACCCCAATCCGGAAAAATTGGATGTTGAATGGTCATCCATATAAGGGATAAAATAGTTCTATACTAATGGTGTAGTGAAAAATACTGATGTAGTTGGAATTCACCAAGGGAAGGTTCCTCATTCACCAACCTTAAAATACAGGACATAAGAACACAACATGCCTTCAAGAGTCTGGATGGCCTGCTCTGTATGACTATCTATATGCAGATGAAAATATGTTCTAATGGATGTGTGAGAATGAAAATCATTTTGGAGATCTCTCCACACTCTGGAGTTAAAATGTGAAACTCAATCTAAAATGATTATTCTAAGGACTTTGTGGTCTCTCACCACTTCATCTAGATACAACATTGAGAAACCCCCTACTGTGACCGAGTCCCTGATAACTGTAAAGTAGGATGATTTCATCAAAATATCCACATACAACTATAAAATATAATACCCTCCCTGAAATTAAGGTTAACTTGTAAAAATTCCATTGATATGTCCTCTCACTTCCACCAAATAACATATTACTACTAGAGAAAACCACCGGGAACACGATGCTCGAACATCACACTCTGAAAGACCAAACATAGAAAAAAAAACTCAGAAACTTCTCACATAAACCCAGAGAACCAAAAATTCCCTCTCAAGGCTCAAAAAATATTCATTATTCAATGATGTACCACTAAGGGGAACTATCGTTCTTTTTGAGAACCATATCACACATCTCCAAATCAATTAAATTCCATCCTTGAAAAAACACCCAGTGTTGTTCATTATCAGACCAACCATTAGGGGCCTCACCACAAAAAAAACTCAGTCTCTCTAAATATCCACTTCAAGATCCCCTAATTGGGATTCCTCCACCTGTTACACTAGTGATGATTGACCATTATCTAAAAACACAAAATATTTTCTTATATTATCCCATATCCAAATTTAATGTGGAAATTTTTCCATCACCCTCTAGGAATCACCAAATTCCCACACCGCATCAATGCGTGACATCCTACTCAATGTGTCAGTCATAATATTCTCCATATGAGCTATATACAAAATCTTAAGGTAATAATTCTGTAAGAACTCCACCCACTAAAAATACCTCATGTTCAAGACTCTCTATATGAAAACAAACCTCATGGTTTTTTGATGGATGAGAACTAAAATGTTATTCCAATGACGTAATTTCCCCACATCATTTTGAAAAACACCACCACTGGCAACTTGAGATTATGGGTGGAATTGTTACAATCATGGGTGCATAAATTCCAAGACACATATGAAATGACCGTTATTTACATTATAAGAACACAACCCAACCCAAGAGGTGAAGAATCATAGAAAACCTTGAACTAAACTTCTTATATAAGAAGATAATGAAATCGAGAAATGACCAACTTCTCTTTTAGATACTCATAATCCACCAAACATTGATAATTACACATGAATTGCTGATCCTTTCTATTTAATGCTATTAGAGGAGTCGTAACCTGGGAGAAGTCAGCAACGATCCTCCTATTATACCCTATAAGAACAGGGATACATCACATTGATACCACTGTATTAGGGGATTCCCAATACATAATTTCTCCATCTTATATGGATTTATAAATAATTCTTGGTAGGATACAACATGCCCTATGAAATGGAATTCTTGATCCCAAAACATTCACTTCGACAACTTCCCAAACATCTATTAATGAAGAAGAACTTCTAAAATGTCCCAGAGATTATCTACATGATCCTCTATAGAAACAAAGTACATAAGGGTGTTGTCTATGTAAATCAATATGAAATTATATATGAACTCATAGAACACAAAATTTATTATCCCCCTGATTAGATATGGAGCATTCATTACACATAACAACATCATAATCAACATGTAATGCCCCTGACAACAACAAAAATTAGTATTCACAATATCCTCATCCTTTACATTAATTTGATGATATCCTAGAAAAAAAATCATTAAGATCATGCTTTCACCCTACATTTGATTGAATAAATCGCCAATCATCGGAAGAGTATAGTAGTTCTTTACTATCACATGGTTCTAGACACGATAATTGATACACAACTACATACATTCATCTGCCTTTGTCATGAAAAAAATTGGTGCATCTCATTGTCAAACACTCTTCTGAACAGGACCACACTGCAACAAACTATGAAACTATATACACAGCCCTCCCACTCATAATGAGCCATCATATAAAGATAAATTGGGATGAAAGACACTCTTCGCTATAGTTCGATCCCAAACACGATCTCATTTCGAGGGGGTAACATTAAAACCTCTTCAGAAAAGACATCAAGGTACACATCTATGATTCTAGGAAACACAAAATACTGAACCTTTGATGATCATAATTTCATCTCATCCATTAAGGATAATAATTAAGGAACATCCCTCTAACCCAACTAAGGGTCTTTCTTGCCAAAAAACACTATTGTATATTCATCTACATCAAAGAGCACAACCAGCCTTCTAATGAAATTCATGATAGAAAACACCGATAAAACCAATCCATGCGAAGTATGAAATAATATGGTTGTATCAATAAACATTGGAAATATCCTCAAGGGAAGTTATTCTCCATCACTATCTTATAGTCTCCCCATACATCAAACGATTTAGCTCAAACTCCAACTAGCATAGTCAATGCCAAGGATATTGCAAACCTATTTACCTAAATCCCAAAATAATGGAAATAGGTATGTCATATAATGGTGTGTATTTATCACGAATCAACGAAGGTATGCACCCATGTATGAAAAATGAAAATGGTTCTTCGTATGACATCTAGAACTCCTGTAACTTGAAACAGTTAAGCATGAAGCTAACCTTGACCAGCTCCACTACCGCTCTAGCCCTACGGATGACCATGTCCTTGGACATGATCATCTCTATAAGGACGGGGAGTATCTCTAGTGTATCCTCTTAATATCCTATATTCTCTCTACATATCCATAATTAGTGCAACATGCTGCTTCTGCCTCGGCTTGAAGTGCCTCAATGGTGGATCCTAGAGTGGAACACCTGGTGCATCCTCACAGGCTAGAATGGTCAAGTGCTCTCTCCACTGATGAAATCATAATAAAAAATAAGAAAAATGAATCTAATCTCATTCCATAGGATTGAGAGCTTCTATCCTTGGAGAAATGTGATGATGAGGGATGAGACCTACAATCAGATGATCAAAAACTATTCTACCCTGAAAACAGGGAACCCCAAACCGTAGCTCTGCTTTATGAGGAATTAAGATGGCTTCTCTCTTATTATGATATGGATCTATATAAAATTATATCAATGACATATAATATTACTATAACCTTGAGACCTGTCTTCAGCATAAATGTGTTTACATGGAACTGGATATCTAGATTCAATGCCTACTCGAAATGCCACTCCCGGACTTCTTCATCAAGAAAAATGTTTGATCAAAATCACATAATGTTCATGAGATGGATTCCTAACTCTATTAACTAGATCTCCTATGAAAATGGTATTCAGCTTCTGGAAACTATACCCCTTCATAGTCAAAGAAATAAAATCAGCTCTGAACTAGTTTCATAACTCCCCATAGAGACTATGGACTCCTCGCGATCTCTGAAAAATATGAACCACCACTGTCTCGCTGCCCCCACATAAAATTTTCATTTCCAATGATAAACAGTGATTCATATAAGCATGAATCAAAATGAAAGGCTATATCAACCTCCTATAACCATTATTTTGTGAATGCATCTAAAACACGTCCATTATAGTTATGCATATTCTGGTGTTGAAACTCGTATAGTGTCGTAATATAAGTGTAAATATCATCAACCTCTACTCTACAATGATCTCTTGGAAAAACATATTGACCATATTCTATGAGAAATTGATGTGAACATAGACTAGGATCCATACCTATAAAAGAACAAGTATCTTGAGCACATAAACCATGAATTTTGAATACTTTAACATTAATAAATTTATTAATTATTTTATATTATGTTAACTATCCCATAGTCTACCCATTTTAAAATAGGCGTAAAGAAGAATGATGCATGATCCGTTCATTGGTCTATATCTTGACACCAACATAACCTTATTTAGTAGCCACTATATACTTTATATTTATCACATCAAATCATGCGGAGAACTGAATACCCTTGTCGCACCCTTTTTCACAAGATTATGCAACTTGGTAAACATAGATAATACTATTGCCCTACCAACCCATGAAACCTCACATCTTTTAAATCAAAAATCAATATTATCCCAAAACAATGTCCTATGATACCAACCTTTTGTGACCCCCATAACAAAATGTATACCCCTCCTAAGATATCAATGGGAGAATAGATATTGTGACCCCTGATTCCCACTTCCAGAAGGCCCCAGGATGGTGAGTATCACTAATGGTATAATGAACACACAGATGATTGGCATTACACTCTAAGAGAAATACATATATAAGAGAGAGATAAGATATACACCAACCAACTCCTGCATAGAATATAATATAAAATTACCCCAAGTACAAAAATGTAATGACATGAAATAATTACTACAACTGAAAGGGAATATTGTAAGTACCAAAAGAATTTAAGGATGACAATGTCCATAGTGCCCAAATTGCTCCTGCAACCCAGAAACAAGTAGTAACCTGCATGATCTCTAACCTAAACTGAATAACCTAAAAACATTTATATATACTATGGTTGAGTATAACAGTATCCAGAGTAGGATCATCCACATATCCTCTTGTAAAAATGTAAAAAAAGCATGTTAAATCATAGTGAACAAATAGTGAAACTAACTTATCACCTAAATAGGTATAAAATGATCCCAACCTCGCCATTTATACTCACACCATGTATCACATACAATATAATATTATTTAATAAAGAATATTTGGTTTACTCTTCTACTACTTCCCCAATTATTTGCTGATTTCCCCAATTTTTCATGCCCGAAGCATCTATCTCTAAAAAGGATAGCCTATAGACACATTTGTGATGCACCAAAATAGAAAACTCAAGGGTTAAAATTCACCTCGTGCATCACACCACCACATAAATATATAAAAAAGTGACCAAGCAGTTTTTGGGTGCCTCTAAAGTGCTAATAAAATATATCAAATGTCATGGTTTTATATCGTAATCCATTATAGCCCATTCACTGACTAAGGAAGATCAATCCTTCAGAGCGTATACACGTTATACCCATTGTATCCTTGAAAAGACTATATCCCAAAAATATGTGTGAGAATACCACAAGACATTACATCCATCTACACACATATATGTAGAAAACTAACTAGTATCCATACCTGCACAAGTAACTACCATGAGAACAATGTAGGTCCATGTTGTGTTGTCAACCATCCATTCTATCATTGTGATGTCAAAGAACCCCCACCCCCTAGGGCGTAGACTCCTTAGCGTTTTAGTTTAACTAATACAAAGTTCGAGATGTATAGACCCATATTTTCCTGGTAATTTTCCAAATTATATCGAATTATTACGAGTCTGCGAAAATTGATGGCGCCTCATTACATAGCTTAGAGTGCCTGAAATGAATTTCTGAACTTTTTTTGGGTACGTTCAGTTAATGCATTAGCGGTGTTTCCTAACTTTTGAACTATTTATAGGATTAAAAGTCTATGGGCACTATTAAATCTGTAGCACAAAGATTCTCTTATGGGAGGAATTACTTTGACCGTAGTAGGTCTAGAGAAAAAAAATATTTTTTGTAACTTTTTAAAAGAAATAAAATAAAATAATTTTAATATATTATCTCATATCCTCCAACGGACAAGAAAAGGGGTGGTCCCAACATCGTGTCAAGCCAATAAATGGCTTGACCTACCAACCCAAAGCAATAAGGTCATTTGGGAATTAAGAAGCTTCTTAATTGATGAGCCCCATTAAACTTCAACGTCATTACTTAACTTCCACCTCTCATATATATATGGAGAATTGGAGGAGGTACCTGAAAATATTCACCAAGAAAAGAAGTGATGAATAGAACCGTGATACTGGACCCTTATATGATGGATCTGATCCATGTGGGAGGTGACAGACAACACCAAACCACAAATCAGAGGACCACATATGACCGGCGTCGTTGGATGCCTGTTACGGGAACGTAGAACATGATCCACCTCAAGGAGGGAACACTCTTCAATGGGTTTTAAAGGTAGGGGTTTATTTTTTTATTCTTTTTAAAGGTTTTCCTCTTCCATGTTCTTGAATAATACGATAAATGTGGGTAAACTGACTAACGGGTTGACCCACGATTCATTTGTTTTTGCTGGAGGTTATCACGGGGTGTCTTTGTGGGGTTAATCCTGATTTAAATTCCATGATTTTGTTAAAACATTAACCCCATCATGTTTGTGAGATAAAATGGAGATATCGGGCATAATAAACCCGACATGATCCCTCTGATACTTTGCTAATTTTTCACCTCCATGGAACACTGACAGCGTGAAAATACCGACCTGCTACATTGTGGATTGCACGTCGATGCCATCTATAAGAAGAGGTCGTGACACAAAGGTGCGATGGTCGTCAGAGTGACCAAAATTTTCCAAATGCATAGGAGGCAAAGCTTTCCACCACACACCACTGATGAACAAAAGAGGCTTTAGTTCGTCAACCACGAAGATCAGAGGAAGGCAGCTAGCTCACCGGCCAGCTGTGGGTAATGGTGCGGCGCACCGTCACGCGCTGCTAGAGAGGTCGGTCGGCACGTAGGTCAGCCACGATGGAACCGGCGAAGCATAGGTGGGGAGAACCCCCATCAACGTTTCCATGAAATAAAAAGGATTTGGCCTGCAACAGATGTGACAAAAGCTGGGGATGTCCGATGGATGGAGTGCACGCCCAACAATAAAGCTATGGATTTTAGGCCACGACACGGAGGACCCATGACGGCCCGTCGTGCCACGTTGGATCAACCCCCATGTTTTGACCCACTAACTTGGCTCTGAGCCCCATCAAACCTACCCAGATGCACCGTGTCTGGGTTTCCCTTTAGACCCACCCTACCAAGTGGGTAGCACTGTCGGGTTGGCCCAACGGACCGACCTGCCGCTCGGTGGGCCGACAATTGGCCCAGCGACCTGAACCGCGGCCCAGCCGAGTCAGGACGAGCCTAGTGGGATAGGTTTACTTGTTTAAGGTCAGAACTGAATCAGTCTGGGTCGACCCATGTCGATCTGGGTCTTCCCATGACAAACCGGGTTGGTTCGGTCTGAGCAAGGAGGACCAAACCTGGACCCAGTACAGACCAATTACATAAAACATGCCCTAGATTCTTGTACCGAACGTCTGTTTGATAAACCTTCTATGGAATCAGAATCCATGGATTGAGACACTGCATTTGACTCTCTCCATGAGATCTTTGGAGAAACATAATGTACATCAGGTTTGGATCACACCTGAATCCAACCGGGCCATCCGCACTTAAATGCGAATAACCCACAGACCAGGCACCTGATTGACACACCATCTATTGCATTAGAACCCCTATTAAATGATCTATAATCGTGTAAAATTGTTGTATGAATTCGTTCTAGTTCAAATATTATTAATGGATTGGAGAGCAGTTCTCCCAATGCACTACGTACGTAACACTGTGACTGGCTGAGACATGACAACTACTGATCGTTTCGACTTGGAGTGACTCGACAGGTCCAATGGGAAGCACCTCTGTGTGACATGGTATAACCATGGTGGGTGGAGCCTATGTGTGACATGTAAGACCCATGTTACTCGATAGGAGGAGTACCTTATCCAGACACGAGGGGGGAACCTCTGTGTGATGCAGCAGACCCACGGTGGGGAGGAACTCTGTGTGACATGAAGACCCACAATACTATATTAGAGAAGTACCTCAGTAGTCCAAGAATAATGGGAAGATCCTCTGTGTGACATGGCAGGCCCACTGTACTCATTAATGGAGGATTTCTCCAAAAGCCGAGGTGCTCGACGTTGTGACTAGGAATGATAATTGTTACTACCCCTATAGAATACTATGGATGGATATCAGCAATCATAGTGACCCTATGTGATTTACCATCGTAATCCTATTTTTTCAGAGTTGTATACCTGATTTGAGATGATAATATAATTGAGCTGTGTTTATTTCTTTGCGCTATGTGATTACGGTCAAGCATTTAGTTTTCTTGGTGAAATTATGAGAGACCATTGGGGGTCTTAGGGTCCCTACTGATAATTTTTATAATCACCCCTACATGGGATACACCCGCACCTTGTTGTGTCTTTTGTAAATGGTGAGAAGATGGGCTGAGGTTTACGGGAGCTAGGACTAGGTGGTACGCAGAGGAGACAGACATATGTGGAGTTCTGAGGAGTCCATCATTACTCACCCTTCAGGTAGGTTCCTCGGAGGACGAATCAATATATATTTTTCCCTTTTTCAGTTGTATTGTTCTTTTTGATGTATTTTTACTTTTCAGTTGTACTCGTACTTTCAATTAGGCTTGTATTTTGGCCCCTTTTACATTTATCACTCCTTTTTCTATAGTAGTTTACTTCAAATTTTCTCCTTGTTGTGTTCTCGGACAGTGTGTTTATTCAGGTTTAAAGGCTATGCCTTCTTGTTTTAGGGATATGCCTTTTGGCTCAAGTCACCAGCCCCTGGACTATGGTAGGTGGGCTTGGGGTAGTCACAGAATGGGCCCTGAGGGATGGGTTGTGGAAATGTGGTATTTGAGGTGTTCAGTTCTACTGAATAACTATGACTCTGATATTTTCTATGAATCAATAGTTTTATGTGTTATGAGTGTGTTTTTCAGTTCAGGAAGTCTAGTGTTGGTGCGGTTAATAACGTATCCATACACCAGGACCCTGAATTCTGATTTTTGACTTTGTAAAAAAACATTGATTTCCTGTGTTTTTAAATGTTTACTTTTTGATCCCTTGAGTAAGCATACAAGGTATAACTTATTGACAATGGAATAACTGTCTTCTTTTATGATGCCGCCATGTAGATAGCCATCTAGAATTTCTGAGAGTGTACGTGAGGAAAGCCCACCGAGTAATTGATCCTTGGTACATGGCCCTCTTACGGTGTTTTCACCTTAGGGTGGTGTACTAGTAGCACCACTACATGTTGTGAAGCCAATTAACCAGCCCCACCATTAGAGGATGGATGTTGACTGAGCACTTTGCATGAGTTACAGTAACAGATTCCACACAGGTTCTGAGGTTAGATGGATCCCCATGCGGCTGAGGACTGGATGGAGGCTGTTGCTAGATTTTTTCGCTTAGTTGGGACACTAGTTGATTATATGGTGGTCCTAGAACCCAACCGTTTATGGTAGAAGTAGGGAGATGGTGGAGCCTAATTTTATTGATACATGATAAGGCAACCTTCATCTAGGTGGACTTCGTGGGCCTTTTCAGGGTAGATTTCGTCTCAGCGACCTTATGCTCGGTGCGTATACAAGATCTGATACACTAACAGTAGGGAAGAAAGACAGTGGCCTTGTAACCAATGAGGTTCACTGATCTCTCCTGCTAATCTATCAACATAGAATGAGACCCATTCTTCAGGCTGAAAATATTGAGTTGGGTATTCGATGGAATATCAGATCATCGATGGTATCCCTCAACATACCGACCCAGGTCGTGGTGCTAGAGCGGGTGCTTTTGGTGGAGATCATCTTAACTGAGCAGGCACCGATAGCGATACCCACCATCATGCGACACATGGAAGAGTCATTTACGGCTGGACTGTCATGAGACATAGAGTATGAGGTGTGGAACCCCTATTACATGACTTCTAAATGAGTTACTTTCTTTTGAGACTTCGTTCTAGTTGGAATACAACCGATGTATTGTGGAGCAGTTCTCCCATGAGAATTATGTACAGAACAATATGACTGTCTGGGATTTGACGACTGCAGATTTTTCAACTCGGAGTGACTAGACAGGCCCAGTGGGGAGTGCCTCAGTGTGACTCAGCAGTCCCACGATGGGGAGTGCCTCTATGTTATGCGAAAAACCCCAGGTAATTGATAGGAGGAGTACCTCAGTAGGACATGAGGTGGAGCGCCTCTATGTGACGCGGAAGACCCACAGTGGGGAGTGACTCTATGTGATGCGAAGGACCCATGGAACTCTATAGGAGGAGTACCTCAACAATTCAAGGTTAGTGGGAAGCTGCTCTGTGTGACATGGAAGGTCTGCAATACTCGTTAGGGGAGGATTTATCCAGCAAATGAGGTGTTGGACATTGTGACTGGGAATGATACATGTTACTACCCCTAGAGAATAGCATGGCTGGCTATAATCATTAATTAAAATCTTGTGTGGGTCAGCATAAGAATCTTATTTATTAGAGTTGTATACGTGGTTTGAGTTGAGACTCTAATTGTGCTATGTCTATTTCTCTGTGCATTGTGATTGAGATCATACTTTGTGGTTTTCCATTTGGAATTCTGAGATATGTTTGGGGGTCTCGGGGTCCCTAATGAGTATCATTGTACTAACCCCTCCACGGGCTATGCCCACACCTTGTTGTGTCTTTGGTAGATGAAGAACAGTTGGGTAAAGTTTTAAGGGAGCCAGGACTAGGTGGTACATAGAGGATACATGCAGAGGTGGAGTGCTGAGGAGGCGATATGTACCTACCCTTCAGGTAGGATCCTTAAAGGATGAGTCAATAGATGTTTTTTCCATTTTTAGTTGTATTATTACTTTTTTTTATTTGTACTTTTTATTTGGTCTTGTATTCCGGACCATTTTACATTCATCACTTTTTTTCTACAACATCTTAATTCATAGTGGCTTCTTGTTGTGTTCTTGGACTGTGTGTTTATACAGGTTTAAAGGCAATGCCTTCCGGTTTTAAGGATACTCCTTTCTGGAACTAGTCTCTAGCCCATGGCCTTTGGAAGGTGGGCATGGGGTAGTTAAAATAGAGGCCCCAAGGGATGGGTTGTGATGGGAGAATTGTATATAAATACAAAAATCACAAGATATAATATAGCTCACAACCAAGATATGACCATAACTTTGTATTAGACTCAACTGTAGCTAACATCTCCTGGACTCCCAGATTCCACTACTAAGACTAGAAATTCTATAAAAACATAACTATTTAAATATCAATAATAAATTAAATTATCTCATTTATTAATTCAGTTTACATCAATTAATTCATTACAAATTAATTAACCATTAACATATTCTAAATTACATTTTAGTATTATCAAAACAGAGTCTCATTCCCACTAGACATAACCAAATCAAGTCTATGGTATCATAGAATTATAACCTCAACATTGAATCTTAGAAAGATCCAATGCAATGAGTTAACCATTTAATAATTATTTTAAATATTACCACTTTCCTTATTTCTAGTTATTCTATGAAAAAAATATTGCCTACTAAACACAACGGGATCAACTCAGTGAGTATTTGAACTAATCATCGAGTCATTCCCACCTATAGTTAGAGCATATAACCATCCAAAAATGATAAGATGAACACATAAAGAATATGGAATACCCCAAGCATCATCGAATCTCTTAGAAGGAGAGAAATATAAACAAGCTACCTGAAGCTATGGGGAAGGAAACGTAGATAAACAAGAAATAGGCTCCACAAGAATCCTTTTTCCATATCAATGAAAAATCCCAACTTCAAACCATTATATCATCTTATGTTTCCTCCCCAACACCACATGCATAAGCTGAGGCATCTCTCAACTCCAGATGTCAACTGCTACCACAAAAACATGGCCTCCCTACCCCACCTACCATAATTGCTCTCTATGCTCATCCATACTAGGATAATGTCACATTCAGGCCTCCCTTCCCCACATACACAGATATCATATCTAGATCACATCACATTCCATGAGAAGAACATAGAAATTGGGTCTCTGTCACAAAATAAGGAATCCAACCTTCACATACAATGAGTTATCATGTATTCAAATCATAAAAAACATGGACATTACAAGAAAGAAGAAAAATCCGTACCTACAATGGAATTATCTCTTATCACACAACTGGTTCTTATACTATCATGATTAAACTGATTCATTATTCATAGTCTCCAAGTAAGGGAAATATAAACTGATTACTATTAAAATATTTAAAAAATTAATTTAACAATTAATTTAACAATGATTAAATTAATTTTTCAACAGAATCAGCATATTTTATATTTATCAACCAATTAAATTAAACAATCACACTTCCAACAATTTGATTAAAATAAAATTACAACAATATTCAAATTCATTAAACATGCCTCTTTATCTTTTATCAATTAATTATCAATTAATTCCATCATTACATTCTTTACCTAATTTCCATAAAGAATAGAATAAAAAATTGATAAATGAATTGATATCACACAATCATGAAAATAAAGATGCAAACCTTTATCATGGTATAAGGAAACATCATTGCTAAAATATTTGTACAAATTATTTAATACACTTAATTTTTTTATTAGGTCAATTTCATTTCGTTCCAAGTGTGTAAATCATGACAGATATAAAATTGTGTGAAAATAAATAGAGAATAAACAAATCCAATACATCAAAAAGTCATTGACATTATTCACACAAAAATGAATCAATGAAATATATCATGATCACATCTCCTAAAAAAACTACATCAACTTGAGGATGTCGTGGAACCATTTCACCAACCAACAGCCAAGAAAACTCTATTAGAAACATAGAGATCATGTTCCATCACATGGAAAAGCTGAATGAGAGGTAATAGATGGATGAAACTATAATAAAAATTGTATATCATTACTTATATCAACTACAAATTTAAGGAGAGAACTAGGGGATCAATCTGAGATGAAAGAATCACCGAACGATGAAGAGGGTGCTGCCAGGTTGTATGGAGTCGAGATAGGGTTTTGTAGTCGAAGGGTTTATGAAAACCTGAGAAACTGGAATATTTTAAATACAGAGAGTATCTGGTAATTACAAAACATGTAACACCCTATGACATTCTATGATACATTGAGGTTGATTTCTGCCAAAAAAAATCACCTTAATTATTTATTTTATTTTTTAGACCCTGAATTATTTCACACCGGGAATCTATTTTCCATGATGTGTATAAGTTTTCATGTTGTTAATATTTCTACGAAAACTTGTGAAATAAGATTTCACGTCATGTAAGTCAGTTTGAAGAAATTTAATCCCTCTTATTCTAGATTTTTCTTATCTAAACATTTACAAACATCTTAGGATCCTCTTTCGAGAACATTGATCTTCGGAAACTAGGAAAGGGTCGATCGACGTGGATTTGGCCCCTAAACATGTATATGGTATGTAATAAATTATTAGGTATAGTAAAATTATTAATATAATATATATAATCGAAATATCTTATTATATCCAATAGTGAAATGTGGTTATGGAAAAAGATTCACATTAGTTAATATGGCGGTAGTCCACTATGTACATGATTGATGGTTTTGTTTCACATTTGATGGAAGATGGGATTGATATTATTTAATAGATACACATTAATAACATAGTATATGGTATATAATGGTCTAATTATGTTATAATTATTAGGTAATGAATAAATGTTGTAATAAAAGAAGTAAAAAAGAAAGATCTTATTGAAGCAATTACCTTCACTCAGAAAAAATAATTTTTGTATATCTTATTAAAGACAATATGATTGGTATTTTAGGAAGGGATGAAGATCTATAACAAGAATATGGATTTTAGAAAGAGATTAAGGATGGGGTTACTGGAATCCAATGGTTTATGAGTATTGAAAATTATAGGGGAAAAATGAACATTTATAAATGAGGAGGAGTGGTATTTTTGAAAATACCCATATATATTCAACAACGGAGAGTCACTCACACCCCATGTTTTACAAAAATTCCAAAATAATTGATTTTTGAGATTAAATTTTTTATTCATACATTCAAAAGAAAATAAAAACATGTTTTAAAAATATTATGTTATATCCTTTTTTTCATATTTTAACTATTTTAGTATTTACCATAATAACTTGCATTGATTTATTTTTCTAGTCAAATTATTATTTAATAATAAAACTAAAATGAGTCATATTAGATAATTTTGAACCTATTATTATAAAAATTTAGTTAATTTTATTATATAAAAATTCATTGAGTGTGACAAAATTATTTTTAAGCATGAGTATGCAACGAGCAAAACTTTATTTTAACCTTAATCACATTTACTAATTTGTATTGTGTTTTGTTAATATTAAAAACCATAAATTAATTTTAACTTATTATATAATAAAAATTATTATGATTTAAAATAAGGAATATAATTTATCAAATTCAAATCATAGATGTGGTAGAATTTAATTTAATTTAAATCCTAGAGAGGAGAAGTAAAAACATTTTCCCAAAGAGAAACATTTTTAAAGTATAGAGGGTTTTAATATCAAAATTTTATGTGAAATTGATTCCAATGACCTAAATTATATTAGTATATATATAATATTAGTAATTTTACTTCTAATACCACTTTACAATAAATTAGATATTTAAAATTATTTATTCACAAAGACGTTTGTTTAATAAAATCTATATTTTTTTACAATTCATCAAAAAATGATTCTTGTCAAGAAATTCACAAAAAAACATAAAAACATAATTTTGACATGTTTTTACAAAAAAAAGAATTAAATTTTTTCAAATATATCTTACAGTTATATGAAAACATAATTTTAATTTTTTTCACAAAAATAATTAAACAATATTTTCTTGAGAATATAGTATTTTCAAAACATATAATGACATTAGTAAAAAATTATTAACTTTTTTTACAAAATGTATTCTTTATATAAAAAATTACATTTATGTATTTATATTTTTTTATTCATATTCACAACTCTATGTTAAATATATATGTTATTACAGTCGTGTTTAAATAATAATAATATTATTATATATTGGTTCATTTTAACTCGTTATTGCATGTAACACGTACTATCAAAGAAATTAAAGATACTCGAAAAAAATATAGCATAGAAACCTAGGGTGTTACATTATTCACACCCACTATTCCACTTCTATAAAAGAACATACCATTAAATAATAATAGTTTAACCATATTTTCCATTACATTTAAACCTGGTGTTTCTTGTAAGGCATTCTATTAACGAAATTATATTTATTTAAATATAAGAATATATCCAAAAATATATATTAGTTTCTTTCTACACCCCATATCATAATTTAAATCATTAAATCCATTCAATTTGAATCATCCAACATAGGATAATTCTATATCATCACATCCTATGTCTCCCATGTATCTTCCTCTAATTTATAGTTTCACCAATAACATTTGGTTAGGAAACTGTTATTACTTCAAAGAAATTTATCTCTATGGTCTAGAATCCCAAAAAATTATTACTCATAAGATATATAATTCTACAATGTTAGGACCTATGAGTTCTATACATAGAAGGGATCAGTTATATACTTTCTCATAAAAATATAGGGACTATATCAAAAACATTGGAGATATTCATTGTAAATTCCATATGATAATCATCCATATTGATAGGATAATGAATATAAAAGTAAATATATATATTGGGTTCATAAAATCATAATTTCCAAATTTCATGAACTTCTTCCAATGAGACATTGGAATTTTTACCATATCACTAACTTTTTACTCTAGATCTGACCAATGATTGTTAGCATAATTTTTTAATCAACCCTAAGCTACCCTAATATGTCGTTTAATGACTCTAACCTTCTATGAAATCTCCTAAGCTATCCAATGAACCAATAGATTTATTTCTCAAATTTCATCATATCCCATTTGTGATCCAAAATTCTTACATTATAAGCCTTCAAAATGAGACATTTAAATGCCTAGGGGAAAGCTATTATTATTTGAAAATTCAATAATAGAAATGTTTTAACAAAATTTATTATTAAAATAAATAAAACATTCTATAAAAATATCTTATAGGGTTTTTATTATCCTATAAAACTACCCATATATTTATGGATGAAAAATAATACGCAAAATCAAAAATTTATATAGATCCTACTAAAGAATTCTACAGAACATTGGAGAAAACATCAGATCCTGATCAGATAAAATTGATAGTGGAAATTGTTAAATATATCTACTTCCTTAATTTTTATCCTATAAGGATTGTTAAGAGATAAATAGTCCTTGATGATAATGAAGTGTGTTTTATTCTTAAAGAGATCGAATAAAACCCAAATAATTTTTTTCCCTTTACACATTTGGTGAGTCATATATTGAAATCAAGAGAAATGTTTTCCCACATATATTTTGGTATGGATAGTGGTTGTAACATTTCCTTGTAATTATATCTATCAGTATTTACATTCATATACATTAGGCATCAAGATACATACCCTGCAATATACCAATTCATGTTTTCCACCAAAAAATATTCTTTAAGATATCTATACATCTTATAACTTAATGTTTGAATATAAAATGACTAACCGAGAGCTTCATCCAATATATTATTCATAAAATTGGTATTAATGGTATATATTAATTTTTCTTACACCTTATCATTCCATCATATTAAATGTTTTATATATGAACATTTCACATCATATTTTAACGTTACACATGGTCCTTCCACTATATATGGATTGTTGAATTTTAATATGAGAAAAAGAGGATCTATCAAATATAAATTGGATTTCAAGTTCCATATTCATCAAAACCATAAATATTGGATCTCATTAAATCCACATCATGATAAAAATAGATTGGTAATTTCAACACAGAGAATCAAAAACTATGTTCTTATTCCCAAGTTGGTAATGAATTGAGTAGTCAAACTCTTGAGTCATCTCTAACCATCTTTCCTATAAAATATCCAACTCTTTCTATGTGAATATCACATTTAAATTTTTTTGGTCCATATATATGTAACACCATTCCTCATAATTATAATTATTTTATATCGTTAATGTAAAAATAGCCACTTCCATATACAAATCATAATATGATTAATTTAATTAATGAATATTTAGTTGGAATAAGGAATATGCTTTCACTATGTAATTAAAAATAATGTCACACACCAATAACCGATTTATTCCCCAATAATGATAAAAACCCTTCTACACTATAGGGTAGTTTAAGTAAAGCTCTGTACAACAACCTTTTATTCATCTCATTAAAATTCTATTCCCAATCAAATATACTCAAGAACATAACTCTCTTAACATTCAACGTGGTTTGTGGATTATATAGTTGTTAGAAATATCTCACAAAACATTCTAAGTGTATATCCATCCCAATAAAAATGTTGACATATGAATCTGTGGTTGGTCAAGGACATTGTTAAATAAATTCCTTCATTTATAGATCAACTGATATACTCTCATAGGTTATTATACGACTCATGTATACTATTTTTTGTACCGAAAATTCACACATGGTAAATTTAATATAAAAATTTTCAAACCTCAATATATTTATCACAATAATTAAATATTATTCATTCTCTTCCATTATCATTAAATATATAATAATATCATATATAAAAACTATAAAAAATAGATCAAGAAGTTCTATAATGTCAATATCCATAAAATTTATGAATATATAATGGGAATTATTAAGTCCAAATGGAATCCCCCTAAATTCATAACACTCATACCTTTTACAAAATATTTTCTTGGGTATGTACTCCTTCTTAATGCTCAATTAATGATATATTAAATAAAGCGTAATCATGGAAAATTTTCAATATCCTCATAATATATCAAACAAATCATCGATATTTGGTATTTGATGCATTTTCCTTATATTGTTTTCTTATGTTCATGATAATCAATACAAATATGCATTGAAATGTCTTTATTCATAAAATAAGAATATGTCCACCCCATGGTGACACACTTAGGTGTAAGAAACATTTATCATGATTCTCATAGAGTTTTTTTTATCTAATTCCTAAAAACCCAATATAGGCTATTCTATAGGGTGTATTTCAAAAATGAGAAACATTAGGTATGAGTTATATTAAAAAATAAAATTAATGATTTAGAGGAAAAATATTAAACTATTATTGAAAGTAAAAAAGAAATAAAATACAATAAGAATGTCCTCAATGTTTAATTTTATAACACATACCAGAAATATATATTTCATGGATAATAATTATGCTCCAAAATATAGATTTAATTTCATTTAGAAGGTCAGATTTATCCTCGAATTGAAAATAGATAATAGATTTATTCAAAAAATGAAAAGTTCCCTCCATTATATGTTAGCTGATATGAGATCTATATAATGAAACCTTATCCATGCCTAGAATAATAGAAAAATCAACTAGAGAGAGAATCCCAAGATATGAGGGAATCATATTCCCATAAAATTGAATAAAAAAGGATCTATAAACATGAGATGTGATCATTTTAGTATTGGGAGTTTTAACCCCAAACTCAATATCTAATCATTATGTTGGTAATGTAGTACACATGAAAATTTCCTTAGATATTGAAAAATGGGTCGAACCATTATTGAATAAGACATTATATATTTTATAGTATATGATAATTGTTCTTTTCACCACATATTTATTGAAACCATCTTTAGTATCCATGATCACATGAAATTTTCCTTTATCAATAGGCTTAATATCTTGTTGATGATTATCATAATCATAATCCTTTGGATTCATTCACTAGTTTTCATAATTCCCATTCTCAATTAATTTATACATTTGAGTATGAGAGGTGAATTAGTTGTTGTCTTCATATCGTCTATTTTAATGATTTCATAATTCGTTAACAATTGATATTGTTGATCTTGATGGACATATCTTCTATATTTTAAGAACCACTAATTTAAATTCAAGAAAATACATTAATGCTTGTTCCTATTTTTATGTGATATATGTGACTAGGATTTCTTCCCACCATGTGAATTATTTTTGTTTTCATAAGGCTCTGTCTTCTTTTCCATATGAATTTCATTGGAATGATGGGAATCTCCAATTTCCCTTTCTACATTGATTTTACACCAAACTATTTCTAAATAGAAACTAAATTATCTTATATATAACACCTTTTATAGTAATGGTTTTAAGGTACCAAATAATTAATCAGTTTTTATTTAGAATTAATTCTTAAACTATAATCATATAATTATAGATTTGTAAAATTTTACTCTGCTATAATTGGATTTGTTATCATTCAATATAACATCAAGGAATTATTTTTATATTTTTTTACATATAATATTAGGTATGTACTATTTGAAAAATATTCTCTTAATATAAAACAATTCTAGGGAGTAAATTTATTCACTTTTTCTTCTATTATTAATAATATTCAACAATTGATCTATTTAAACATCCAAATGATAAATAATTAAGATAAATATTTCATGTTTGGAGAAATGTATAAGAAAAATTATTTTCTCTATGGAACTTCTCCACTACTCAAAAACTAGTGCATTTGAAGAATTTTTTTTTGGGGAAGTTGGCTCCAGAATGACTCAATAGTAAGTTGTCCCTTCTATGGTTCATTCATATGCTCAACATGATTAATGGTGTACAAATTTTTTGTTATTGTAAAAACAAAATTATTCTGTCCAACTCCCATAGAATTTAGTTTAATATGTGTAAAATCATTTTATTTTCTATTACATTAATTTTAGTACAAAAAGTTTTTCAAACAATTGACTAAAACCAAGATTCCTACTGTCAGAATAAAATAACAATAATAAGAGTGAAATATCATATAATCATGAAAAATCATTCAGTGGTTTTCTAAATAATGAAACATTATTTCTAATATGTGAAATATTTGATTAACCAAGATAATTAATGATAAATATATATTGAAATCATTTATAATTCATTATAATAATAATATGTATTTGATCAAACAAATCCATGTAGTGTGTCTATCAATGTGTGCAACATAAGCCCACTCATCATGCACCAGTGTAGAATGAGTTTAAAATAAATCTTCGCATTTTGGAGTTATTACACCTAGAGGCATTTGTGCCAAAATATAAACCACATTTTAGTATCCATGCATGGATGTATTTTATATGAAATCCAAAAATATCTACATTACCCAATCCTTCAGATATAATCCTATACTTTTACTTATCCCTAATTCTTTCAGAAAAGTTTTATAAATATATCCCCCAAAAAAATTTAATCCCTCCAATGATACCAATTGAGTTGACCCAACCCTTTCACACATAAATATTATTTATTATTGGATCAATAGGTAATAAAAAACCATATTATCCATGAATAAATAGAAGGGTTTAATGTCTTGGGAGACTAGACACATAAAAGTCTTATTTATTTTAAATATTCATCATCTTTTAGAATCATTTTCTAGAATTATCACCTTATAGATATAGCCTAACAAAAACCATTAATCATATCCTAGGGAAGGTAAACACAATAAATAGTGAGTATATATGCTCAGTTATGGTAAATATGTGAGTATATATGCTCAGTTAGGGAAGCGATATTTTATTTTTTTCACTTATTTATTTAAAACTAATAAAAAAAGAATTTCTAATAAAAATTGATTTCTATTTATATTTAAAACAAGAATTAATGAAATTAATTTTGAAAATAATAGAAAAAACTCAATGGTGGGATTCTATATTTCATGATGTTTTTCACACCCAGTATACACTAATCGGTGTATGTAGCTATTATGATTTTCCTTTCTTGTGCCTTATATTTGGTCTCCTTCATGTTTTTGGGTTATCGATATTTTATATGGAGAATGACCTTGGGTATAATAATGGTAATGGGTTTTTTGGATTTATTTTTAACATTTTCTCGTTTATGTATCAAACCAGTTATCTTATCTTCGGTTTTATTGGATATTTTATTTAGTATTTTTATTGTTGTTTAGTTCATGATATGAATTATTATTTTATATTTGGTTTGGTTTTTAGTTATTTTTCTATGATTATTTATGTAATTTTGATGAATTTTT
This sequence comes from Viscum album, assembly GCA_963277665.1. Taxonomy (NCBI): domain Eukaryota; kingdom Viridiplantae; phylum Streptophyta; class Magnoliopsida; order Santalales; family Viscaceae; genus Viscum; species Viscum album. The sequence goes on along the minus strand of OY728132.1, from coordinate 1,289,453,442 downwards.
TTGTACATGATAATTTTTCAAACGTTCTAACTAGCTTCTATAACATGGTGATTGGAAACATACCTCACGTATTTTGTGGGTCTTCTTGAGTTACGATTTTTTAGATGACTTGTGTTTTTCGGTGAAAAACTGTCATTAGAGAACCTTCACTACATTTGGGAAATTACATTCTATAAAAGAGACTTGGATCTTCATCAAGTCTTGGGAGGAGTGTGTAGAGAAGTTCTTAGATGGCTCTTCTTCACATCAACCATTGAGTTGTTATGGGTGGTTTGGACCTGACTATTTATTTTTTGTCTAATTTTTATTATCTGTTTAGATATTTATATGTGATTAGGTAATATTATATACTGATAATAATAGTTATTTTTGTGGTTGTCATGATTTTTGGAGGTAGACGTGTTAAAAAAGCAGAGTTGTATGATTAACTCACAAGATCTAGAAAATTGTGTAGTGCCTTTAAAGAGAGTATTATAACCATTATAGGGTATATCTCATGGTTAGTGAATGGTCTATCATCTTGTGCAGAAAAACTATACATAGTTGTATTTCCACTCTAGCATAGTTTTTATTCCTCCCTTTATATCCATAAAGATCCCAATGGCATTTACTATTGGAGTGGAGGTAATTAAGGGTGTTTTTATAGTAAATTGTTGTCATTGAACTTGTCTTATGTTTATGTTTATATTAAGATGTTTGGTTTCATTTATTAAATTTTGTTTTTATGTTTTAGAAACAGATTTTTAATTTAATTTTTAATTTTTTTATAATGAGTATAAGGAATTTTTTTGGTAACCATTATTTTAGTTAAAAAATATGTATTTTTGAAAGTTTGAATTTTAAATTTGGATGTCTAAAATTAATTACTATGAGTGTTTTAAAGGTAATTCTTTTTAAAATGGATTTTTTTAAAATATTTCAAGACAAAATTGAATGGTATTTGGTATATGAGGGTTGTTGTTGTTTTTTGAATCTAATTTTATGAAGTGATTTTATGATTCATTTTTGTTAAATAAATGTTGGGGGAGTTATTTTATATTGGAATCAGTAAAGTATTTTAAAAAATATATTTATAATTTTTTCATGGGATATTTGGATTTTATATAATTCTCATATGTGTTTTCTTTATTTTCTTTAAATAGGCGTTTTGGGAATTTGTATTTGGATTAAAAAAATTACAAAAATGTTTTACATGTGTTTGTTTGGGTATGTCATGATTTCTTATTGATTTGGTATATGATTTTATTATGTGATTTGATTGATAGAACACAATATTATTAAGTTTTAGGATTTTTTTTTTATATAATGACTCATATATTGTATTTCAAGGAATTGGTTATTCAATTTTGTAGGAAGAACCTCAGTATGGCTCTTCTAAGAATTTAGGACAATCCCCTATACTAATTGGGTATACTAAGACATAGTATCAATTGGTGGATCCAAATTCTGTAAAATCCATTGAATGTATCTAGGAATTTTCAAATTATGGTGTTATTACTCTTGATCATGATGTTTTAGTGGTTGGAGTTGGTCTATCATCTTAGGAGGAGGTAGCTTCTAGATCCCTATTAGTGGAGGTTAGTTAGTGTATTTTAGATGATGTTAGTGGGGATGATCTGTTATATGGAATGTCAGTGTTTATTGATCCAATATTGGAAGGTACAATTAACCAGGCATATTCTCTTCAAAATAATCAGAATAAGATATATCTTTTGTGCTTCTATTCTAGATCACCTCATCATTTTAAAATATTTTTTTATAAATCACTAATAGCCTGTCTTTGGTGTGGAATCTTATGACATCTATATAGGTTTTTGTAATATGACTTATCAAAAAATGATGTCTCAAGTGTATTCTGGTTTTGAGTGGATGTTGTTTCTGGACACATTTATTTGATTTCAAACTCTCATGTGTAATTTTTGGATATTTATGCGTTTTCTATTGTATGATAGTAATAGAAAATGGTTTGTTGTTCCTCATTGTTTATATTATACTATCCTAGGTGATTGGTTCTTATTTTTTTGTTTCATGTTTGGTTTCTTAATGAATTGATCACTGGAGACCATTGGGTTCTATCATGGGTTACTATGAATGATTTGGACTTACAGAAGTTGATAACCTAATAGAGTTGGTTTTCTCTTGTTCGGTCCATCATGTGATAGTTTTCAAGGATAGAGGTCTTAGTTAACCTATTCTATGTGGTGAATAATGGTCTAGATCCCACGTCTGATATTATTTAGTTTCTTGGTGTCATTTTTCTTTTTCTTCATATGGTGGAGTCGGGTTATTGTTCTTGTTTTTAGGGTGGATTATTTTTGTATTTTTTCTCCTTCGGGAGTTTCAAATTACATCTTAAATGGCTAGAGTTTATTTGGGTTTTTATTGGAGTTTTTTTCTTGATAAGTTTTACCCTTCTGATGCATTTATCACCCCATTTTCAACATTTTTTATTAATTTTAAATTATGGGGAGGCCTATGATCAATATATACCTCCTTTGGGTTCATACTTATTGATCATGTAATTTTGTACATTGATACATCTCTATGATTATTTTTATTTGACACCTTAATCATAGATATTTTGGTTTTATTTGGTTTTTTTCAAATTTAGTACATTATTTATTATTTCCCCAAATAATATAACTCATTAATAAGGGGTAATTAAGGTGTTATTTTTAGTACATACACTTTTACTAGAAACTCAATGATGGTTGAAGGTTCTGTTGTCGAGAGATTGTAACACCCTATGTCACTGTAGTTTGTTTTATATTAATTAATTATTCATTATTTTAATATTTTTGATGATTTTGGATTTATATTTTAAATTCATAGGTTTATTTATCATGTGCATAGATTTAACATAGTCGATGCATCGTTAGACTAACTGTACATATGAACCTTATTTGGGATACCGTGTGGCACAAAATTTTTGTGCATAGTTTAGTGTATATTGTGCAGGTACCCTTACAAAAATGGTTTTTTATTTATTATTAAATGTTTATGGTTAGTTTTCATGGGTTTACCATCATTATTCAAGTCTCAATATAGACATTTTTAGGGATCCTTATGTTCAGGTTTTGTGGTGATCGGTTTTCACATAGTAAGGTAAACCATATGATAATAATTTGAGTGGCTCTATTGTTTTGGTAGAGAGTTTATGCATTGTTCACAAATGGTTTGGAAATCCCTGAATCCAAACAATGAATGTTTTTAGTGGGTCTCCAGTTAATCCATCATGTTTAACACATAATTTCCAAATCAATGTAGTATGATAATGCAAGCCACCCATGTTTCTAAAAATGTATTTTCCCTAAATTCATTATTATATTTAATGTTTATTATACCATAATATATATCACAATCATTCAAAAAACCATAGAATTCATCCAAGGGTGTTTTCCCCTCTATAATTTATTGACTATAAGCTTCTCATGACTCTTTTAAAATAGTTTTCTCAAGTTTTAACCCTCCTTTCCTCTTATTTCCTTCACCTTCTTCCACCAATCCCTCCCTCTATAAATATTCCTTTCACTTATAAACACAAGGGGATTACACGGTCAGTTTATGGTTTGGGGTTTCCATACATAAAAGGTTTTCAGGTTTTAGGGATAGTGTAGGGTATATCGTTTCTTTTTCAAGAGTTTTATATTGAATCCGAAAATATCAAACTTGATCTCCATTGAAATTAGGTAGTTGTTTTTGTGTGTCTCCTTTACATTGAATAGAGTTTTTTGTTAATCATTTATAAGTATAGTATTTTTTCAATTAATCCTATATATATGATAGATAAATAGAATTTATAAAAAAATTTAATTGGTTCGTCACTTCGAATTAAGGGTGTTTCATATGGATTTTTTTTTCTAAAGAGATGTCTCTCGGATAAGTGTTTTTCAAAATTATCTAAATATATGTTTCATGTTTTTTGGGAATCAAAAATTTATTTCATCCAATTTGGGTTATCAATAAAGTAATGGTAAGGTTTTTTATTGAATAACCATATCAAATGAAAAGGGTTTTGTATTTAAAATGGATTGGAATGAGGTTTTAAATGGTAAATATTGACGAATTAATTGAAATGTGATTTCAATGAGAAATAGATTGACATGGAATTTTGAGTATGTTTTTATAAGGCCTCATTGGAACCATAAGATTAGCCTCCTATATTTGGTTTGTAAACCTCAATGATTCCACATCACTTTTGTTATGTTTTTATTTTATATATTATGTGTCTAAGCTTACTTCTTATAGTGGAATCTGAGGTTTGGTGAGGTTAATAATATAAATATTCATTGATCATATTTATTATTTAATTATTCTCCTTTATTACTTATTTCATGGCTACAATTGGCACTGATTGAGAAGTCTATATGTATCCTACATTAAATATTCTCACTCTACTATTATCCCATAGAGTGTGAAATAGTAGTAGATAAATAGTTCCCCTTATGATGATACGTACAGGATAGTTAGTGGCTTGTGTTTTTTAGATGAATCGCTGGCTAGGAGTTATACATGTGTATTTATAAGACTGATATTACATTAATATCAAGTGTTTTACCATGATATTATATCATACTCAATATGGTACTTCCTTTCTCTTGTTTTTTCTTGTTTTAATAGCCTCTATGACACTATGAATAGTTCATAAGGGTTGTTTATTTACTTCATATGTTATGTGGTTACATAGTGTTGTGTTATTATTATTATTTTATATCATTTGTTTAAAATATTTATATCTGAGTTTTAAAAGGGGATTTTATATAAGGTGGGTTTAAAAAGTGTCTTTTAAAACCTGTGTTTGGGTCAAAGGAGGCTTCTCCTTAGGAAAGGTTTTCAATGTGATTACATTTATATAATGAAAATAAAAAAGCTATGTTATAAAAATTTAATGGAATTTATATTGGATTTTAAACAATCTTGTGATGAAAAAATCTTTTAGATTTTTATTTAAAACTAGAATAAAAAATTTTGAATGGAATATCACAAGCACCTTGGGGGATCCTACTGTAATTTGTTTCAATCACACCATATTTACACCAATTGGTGTATACAGATCTGATAGCCTTATTTTTAGATGTCATTTATTTTTTCTCCTTCCAGATTTTGATTTATCCTTATGGGATGTGAATCGAGATCGAGGATCATATATAGTTAGTGGGTTTCTATATCAGGATTCAATTTTTTACTTTGGTATGTTCATGCATGGGACCTGTCATCTTACCTCTGTTTTTATTATATATTTGTTTAGAGAGTTGTTATTATTATTTAGTGGATGAAGCGATGTATTATTTTATTCATTTTTATATATTTGATTATTTTATTTTCATTATTTATATATCTAGCATGAAATTTTTCCCACATTTTAATGTTTTGAGACTCTTCAACATCATTCTAGCTATGGGAGATTAGGAATGCACCCTGAGTATGTTGAAAGTGTGTTTTGGTATCTTGTTCATGGGTTTCCTAAGTTAGTTTGTGAAAAGATAATCCAATGATATTAAGAAATATAAATAAAGTAATAAGATCGTAGTCATAAATTTCAAGAGATATTTTTTCTTTCTCTAGTGATCATTATTCATGAATTGTTTTCTTTTAAGATATTGTATAAAAAATTTGTTCCTCTTTTAACGTTATTGTGCATGAATTGTAGCATGTTTGTGGATATTTTTTTCTTATAGATTCATTATGATAATAAAATATAATTTATGGTTGGGGTAACAACCAACGTACCACAAAAATGATATTACTATATTAGAACATGTGATATATAGTCTCCTCAAAATATTTGTTTTTTATTATGGAGAACAATCTTTTAAGGAAAAGTGGGAAACCATTCAAGTACACAAAACAATTAGTCAACATGATAAGTCATGGCTGAATCTAGGATTTGCAATTTTATCCTGTTAGAGATGGTACCTGTAGACGCTAAAAAAAGTCCGTAACTCCTAAAGGATTTTTCGAAATGGCAAAGCAAAGTCATATTCGGAATCAGAGTCCCAGTCCGGAGGCCCGGGAAGTTATGCGCGAAATAAAGGAGGACTTGCGTGAAATAAAATCGTTCGCGCGAAGTATCCTCGGGGTGTGTGTAATTGAGCCGGTGAGGCACGCAATTTTTACGCGCTCCTGTTCCTCGCGACGAGGTTTTGCGCGTCGACGGTTCCCGACGAATAAGTTTTCGCGCGCCACCGGGATTCTGCGCCTCTCAAGGCATATAAATAGAAGGCAACCCCAAACATTTTGCGGGTTGTGGAATTCTGATCAGTTCTCATGCACGCAATTCGACTCCCCCCGCGTGTAATATGACTTCCAGGTAATTTCCCTTTTTGCACAACCTTGCCCCGGGGTTCGCCTTTGCGCGCAACTCCACTGGCTTAATTGAATTTTCTCCCTCCTCTGGGTTCCTTCTTTGCGTGAAATCTGTGTCCTGTGCGCGCAATACCTTGCGCGCAATTCCCAATCCACGCACAATCCCCTGGCTCCAATTGCATGTCATCCTGGTGTTTTGCGTGCAAACCTTCTCTTTTCATGCAAAACCCAAGACCCTTAACCTTAACACCCCTTGGCTGCCTCTCTGCGCCGACACCTGATGTCTCCCCGAACGGGCATGCGCGCCATGCGTTGTTTTCCCGTACGGCCTTCTAGGCTCGTACGAGGTAACCTCAAGGTTCCTTGGGTGGTGTTTCCTGTTGTGTTGCTCTGCCTTATGCTTTCCTGCATAGGCACGATAACAGATATTGCTTCTTCGCATAGTCACGCTAACGTGGACCCCTCAATGGTTCATCCCGCGGCCCCCCTTCACTACGGCATTACCGATGCCTTCCCTCCCACAAGGGGTATAGGGAATTGGCCATGTAAGCCCTAGGGGTGTGGAGTGAACCCACCTCGTCCAAGATGCATGATTTTAAACTGCTAAGCACCTTGTCCTTAACACATGATGTTAAACTGTGGTCCGACCCCGTGCTTCACACGCAGGGTCCCCTCGGCTTGGGCATTCTTTACGCTCACTCATCTCCACGGGAATGGACTCTTCCTCGCATGGAATGAGATCCTCCTTTTCGGAGTGGCGTTTGTCCATGGGGGAAGGGATGCTTCAGAGCGTAATCCCCTAGCCTCTCTTGCGGAAGGTTGCACCTGTGCACCTCTGTACATCCCCCTGGCAAGGCCAGTGGAGTCCCTTTCTCACTGCGCTTGGTCGCACCATGGGCCTCCACCCTGGAGTAAGCCCCGGCACCAAGGGCCACTAACCACACGTAATCTCATGTTTCCTCTTTGTGCCTCTCAACGCGTAAGCCCCTATCACCTTCTCACAGATGCACCCTTTGCGATGTGATCATCTGGTCCCTGCTACCTCTTATTTCTCACATCGAGTGTGACTCACGTGGTCTTAGAGTGCGCATTGACCATGACATCCTCTATGGGCTGCCTTAGAGCGTAAGCCCCATCCCAGCGAACTACGCGGACTATGATTCCATGTCATGGGGATACGTAGGAAGCATCCACGAGGTTCAAGCCCACCGCCCGGTTGTTCCGACCTCTCCATGTCGGTTCCTTGACCACTCTCGGCCACCTCAGAGCGTAAGACCCAAAGACCCTCGTCCCGCATAACGTTAAACTGTATCTCGTCCCGCATGATGTTAAACTGTATCTCGTCCCGCATGACGTTAAACTTTATTCCCCCTCTTGGGCTGTCTCAGAGCGTAAGCCCCATTCCACACACCCATGTCTCATCCTGACATACCCCTTGTGCCCATGTGCCTTGGGAATTTCATGCCCTAGCCTGGGGGTATTACTTCCTCCAGGAACCAATTCATGCGTTCATTCTCACGGGCCGTATCTTCAGGTGTCCCATCATACCATCGAACTACGTAGACATTGATTCCCTACCATAGGGATACGTAGGAAGCCTCCATGAGGTTCAAGCCCGTCACTCCACCATCCACCATGATCCTCCCCCGGGCCGCCACATATCGGTGAGATCATGCCTCCCCATTCAACTCCATGGTATCAGGGAAGCCGCCCACATGCTGGCCCCAACATCGGCATTCCCCCTAGGGGGTCCTTTAATCTGATCCACTCTCAATGTTTCGATTAGTCCGATCCTTCTCTGCAAGACATTAAACTCATGGCATACCCTGTGTTAAACATGGGAAGCTGAGGAAAACATCAGATGGTACACAATCCCCGCCTTCTATGTGGGATGCCTCGGGCTTCCGCGCCCTCAAGAAGCTCTGTGATAAGGGATAGAAGACAGACATGCCAACCCCCAGCATCAAGACATTTCAACGACACCCCAACGTGACCATTCTCCTCACCAAAGGATTCTGCCCCGACAATACCCCTTGGAGCATCTTGACGGAAGCTGCGTAATTAACTGGCGTCCATGTAGATATGGCACCGGGAACGAGCTTCACGAACCCGTCTTAAATTTATGAGGGAGACCCGGACTAGGTGACGAGCTCCAAGGAGGAATCCATGAAAAGAAGAACCGACATCCCATTATCTAGGTTTCAATCAAGGAGAAGACATCCCTCAACAAGGAACAAATGCTGCCCACCTTTGGAAAGTGGGAATGCGGGGCAACAAGCCGTGCGTCCTCCCATGTGTGACGGACATGTGCACGCGCCCCGGTGAAAGCGTCGGAAACAGAACATGGTGAACCCGACGTGAAGCTCTTCTCCTCAATACGGTGAATGGTAGTGGTCGGGGTTTCGGAAGATTAGCATGTCACCAGGTCCGGGTATCCACCACCAGGATGTGAAACCTGCCAGGGGTCGAGGTCGTCAGGACATTGACCACTCTGTTCTGCGACGTCGTCATCGTGGATCCCTCTTTCCGACCACAGAAGATGGAATGACGTTCAGATATTGGTGGTCGATTTCTTTTCCTGTTAGTATTAATGGGTTCATCTCCCTGCTTCCAAGAATTATATCACTTCATCCGGAGCTCGATCGCCACCTGCCCACCAGCGCAGGGGCAGGGGCAGTACCGACGCGGCCACCCCTTGCGGTCCAACCTTTTCCACAGTCACTCCAACTCCGACCGCCGTAGCTGCTAGGCGCTCACGCCCCCTCTCCCCGTCAGAAATCATCCAGCGAAAGGTGATCAATGACTTGGTTCATAGGTACGACGAGGAAGGGATCATCCCCACCAGGGGTATGGCCAGTTTGGATGTAGATGCAGCTACGCCTCACCACCATCGCTGCCCCCGAGGGCCGTGCAGGGAGCCGCCGCTCCCCACTCCAACGTTCAAATGCTTTGGGAGTCTATCCCTGGAGCTCCTTGACGCATCCCTCCCATATGCCAATGAGGTGGGGGATGTCCGGGTCCGCCCGATCGGAGACCCGTTCTAGGGGTTAATGGCAAGAACCCCCGCCAGGCTGCGTCGACGCCGCTGCCAGACTCCCCAGGCCAAGGAGTAGGCAATCTTCGTGCCTGCACCATCGGCTCCGACCCATCTGACCCGATGCCAGCGTCGGGCGCGAGCGGAAGAGAATGGCCATCCTAGAGCACCAATGTTAGCAACCACTATGTCTCGAGCCACTGCTGACTCCTGTTACTAGACACCAGCACACGTTGAGTAGGGGCAGTCACATGCCCAACTAGGATCGAGGCCCCGACCTCCCTGCAGGCGGGTTGGTTCGACTCTCCTGGTCGTGGGCACAGGCAATGGCCACCGCGGACCAATCAGCGGTCATGTCCCCACCATGAAGGCTCATTTTGTGCCACTGATATGGAAATATGAAGTCTTCTTCATGATGAGTATGCTCCGGGTATGACTCTTTCCAACGCCCACTACACCGAGTATGAGGTCACTCCCCCTACTGCCGGACGCGAGTATGGAGCCGTTGTGTATCTCATCGCTCACTCAAATGGATGTCCTTCCCATGTCACTTTCGACTTCTGTCCCGGTGCTTCCCACACCCCAGCCTTCTGTCCCCTCTTCCCCAATGCTATTGCGGCCAGGGTACTCCTTGACGGAAATCATCCTTACCCGGAGGAGCCACCCAGGGGCAGGAAGGCGGGGTGCCGTCGCCGTAAGAGGAATGTCAAGGGAGTACGGACGAAAATTAGACCAGTCCGTTTCTCGGACTCTGAGCCAGAATACGACTCAATGACAGAACCCCCCCCCAACCCTTTGAGCCGAGGGTAGGGATGGGGATGTGGCGCGTCAGTCTCATAATCCCTAAATGTGGGATGCGTATGATTCCCTCCTCCCTCCGAAGGTATATCTAGGAGGACGAAGCATTGGCGTACCCCCATGGGTCAAACCTGGAGTTGTCACTGGCCTCTCCGGAAGCACCTTCCGCCTCAGTCAGAGAGGGTGGGGAACTTTTCTGGGGACCGACGGAAGAGTCGCAAGATGACGCACCCTCGGAAAGCACCAAAGTTGTGACAGGAGGCCCATTCGCCGGCCCATCCTATCGCGACATGGCATCCAGGGCACTACAACCCCTGGAGGAAGACTCAGTGATCGGCGTCCAATCGTCATGTTCGTCGTATTCCCCGCCGGCCTGCCCACCGGCCCGACGGTCTACCTCAGCGCCATTTCCAGTTCCTCGACTATTATCAATTGATGAGAAGGGGAAGCAAGGTCTGGAACCCGAACTGGAGTAATGGAGCTTTTGGACCATCCTCACAGTGGGCCACTTCCCCGAGAAGTTTTGGCCGGTCGCAGGATCATATTTTTATATGCCAGAGTCACTCACCCTGAGAGAGTTTGAATGCATCCGCCAGACTCTTCAGGTGACTCACTCCCGCCGTTGTCATCAGCTAGCGGCTTATCCCGGGAGCCAAGCACATCTCGAGGATATCGGTGAGCAGTGCCATCAGGTCGAACTGGCAGTGCTCCCTGCGGTTCGGCACCCCGAGTCACTAGGCCACCACGGGGCCCTCCAGAAATAATGCATCCAAAGTTTTCAAGTTCTACAAAAAGTTATTGATGAAGCCACCCCCCACGTGCACATCCGCGGATGGGGGATATACGATGCCCTTCTTTTCTGTGCGATCTGCCGACAGCCCGATTCACTAGGTGGCCCTGAGGGAACGTCACCAAGGGCAGTGGCAGTCAACATGGTTGACCTTTCAGACGAGGGAAATGGTGTGGAGCCCCTCGACGGGGACTCACCCCCTGAGGACAAGCCGCTACTGGACCCATCTGGGAGGATTACTCGCCAACAGAGGAGCCTCTTAGGTCTCCCTGTACCCACAGAGGCACTAACACTTAGCCGAAACATCGGCAAGGGTAAAGAGCCTGTCAGGTCTGTCAAACTGGCTAACCCATCTGACTCGGTGTAGAAGGTAGAGGAAGATCCCGAGAAGGCCACACTATGCCAGCAGCTTTCTAAGAAAAAGAGGGTGGCTGATGATCTATTGGCCGAACGCATTCCAGAGCAGCAGCCTAACTACGGTAATCCTAGACTAGGACAGTAGGGGTAGGATCACCCACCCCTTGCCATGATTCCCCCGGGAAACCGCGACCATGTTTTGTTCGCCGATAGGGGAGAGGACGAAGCCCATGGAAATAGGGCACGATATGTTTCGTCGAACCCTCCCGAGCGGCGGGATCACTTGGGGGACCCTACTCAGTTTCCTCCCGCCGCCCCAAGAGTCGCTCCACCAGCCGCCCCACAAGCTGCTGAGCTTGACTACCATATTGAAGAGTCTAGAAACGCCCTTGTGGTTAGAGATCCCCATCAAGATAGTAATCTGTGTCCATACGATCTGATGGAAGTACTCATCGCCCGCTTGGAGGCCCTGGAAACTCGGCAGGTGGAAATCCCACCGGACGGAAAGCCATAGCCAGCATGGGTGGATGATATGTTGGCCCCACTGGGATTTGGGAACCCCACTTATGCCCCCTTTAATAGGACCGGAGACCCGCCACAACACCTGTCCCACTTCAACTCGAGGTGCAGGCCTATGTTAGGGACTCTAGTGCAGTAGGAGGCTGCCAAGCTCCGTTGCTTCGTTCAGACACTAGAAGGACCAACATTTGTCTGGTACAGCCAGCTCCCTATTGGATTTGTGACTAGCTTGGAGGACCTTCAATAGAAATTCCTCTACCAGTTTAGTTCCACAACCCGGAAGATGAACATTGCAGACCTATTCAGGTGCATGCAAAGGCCCGACGAACAGGTCGCGGACTTCGTCGCCCGTTGGAAGGGGATCATGTACTCCCTTGACAAGCCACTAACTTAGGAGAAATTACTGACAATGTGTGTAGGGAATGTCAAGGCCGAGCTGGTTCCTTCTCTGATCACTCAGAATTACCCTGGAGGGTTTCGGGACTTCTCAGAAAATTCTTAGCGCCTCGAAGAAGCCCTACAACAGGCTAGTCAGGCACGCTTGTTACCTCTTGTAATCTCAATAATGAGAGCCGCCAGAGTCGATCCCACTGCTGTAGCCCAGACAGAGGCCCCCAGATAGCTAGATTTGCTACCATCAAGGCCAGCTCAACATCCTCATAGGGGTCCACCCCCACGGGCACAGCCTCCGGCCCAGCAACGACCGCCTCAAAATCGGCAGGCGCCTCCGCGTAACGCACCGCCACCACCTAGGCGAGATAATCAGGATTCACCTCCTCGGTCAGCTCCTCCAGCCCCTAGTAATGGTTAGCCTCAATGATCCCCCTTTCCAGATAGAAGGAATCAGACTTACTCGTTTGGTGAGGCCCATGTCCCCGGTTATTTTCGTAGCTCCTTGGAGCAGAGGATCGTGCGGCTTCCTGAGTGTTGGAATCCAGAAGAGGTGTGTTTCACTAACAACCCTAACTACCACCCTTATCACCGTAACCTGGGACACACCATCCAGTGATTATATGTGTTCAAATACTAGATTCATGACCATATTGACAACAACATAGTCAGGTTGGGCCCAACCCCAGCACAGGTGGCAGGTGTCTTCGTGAGATCAGATGGCAGCAATGACAATGGGGATGAGTGGGAATAGGTTTCCGACCATGGGTCCCAGAAATATAAAGACTGTATGGCCCGCAGGACGGTTGCCCATGCCAATGGAATCATCTGTTCCCACCTGAGTCAGCTAGAGCCCTCAGAGTCCACGAGTGCCGCTTTCGCATCGTCGTCCCAGCCTACCTCTTCCCAGAAGAGCAAGCGGCGGCGCAAGAAGAAAGAACGCGCCCTACCATTGTCATCATCTTCCAGAATGCTTGGCGATTTTATGCCCCCAGAGATGGGGATCCCTCCGAGACTCCATCCAGTAGTGGATGACTCCTCGAGTGAAAGCTCGTGGTATGCTTCGGTTAACACTGTAGAGTTGGTAAATCCCTTTTTGACTCCCGATGATGAGGAACGCTAGGTGGACCTCCCCAATGTCCCCAAACATCACCAATGTCGACGGAGTTGTGGCTATGTGGATCACTGGGGCATGACAGTCTTCACCTCCAGTCAGGCCGTGCACGCTACCGAGACTAGGCAGCAGGCCTGGTATAGAGAGCAGCACACGCAACTCCCTCACCCGGTGTCCACAGGTTCGCATCCACCACTGTTTGTGTTTCTGGATCAGGCGGAACCACCGCGTCTGTGTCACAACCAGACCTACCCTACCACCGGCCGACTACAGCCTTTTGGTCTTAACACGGCAGCCACCTCCCGGGCTTCGGCTAGCGAACAGCGAGACGTGCCTAGTACCAGTCAGTCACCGGTCCCGCCGTCAGGGCCCGTCATGCCTCCAATCTCATAGTGGCCTCCTACCAGATCATTTTTACGCGCAGCCGCAAGATCAATTTGGCGCCCGAGAGGGATAAGCCTATCACACGGAAAAAGCTGAAGTATGGATTTAGGACCCAGTGCCCCTTTTTATAGGTGAGTCCATGGTTACGTGGTGCGCGGAAGGTAAATTCCATGCCTACCCGTCATTTTGCGCGCCGCATGGGTTGTTTGTGCGCTAAGCGCCCGGGAGTGACCCTGCTTTGGCGTTTCGGTGTTTCCCTAAGAATCCGACCATTGTGACCTCTCGCCGATACAATTCTGAGGGGGGGAATTTGTAGACACCGAAAAAGATCAGTAACTCCTAAAGGATGTTCTGAAAAGGGAAATCGAAGTGATGTTTGGAATCATAGGCCCGGTCCGGAGGCCCGGGAATTGGTGCGCGAAATAAAGGATGACTTGCGCCAAATAAAATCGTTCGTGCAAAGTATCCCCGGGATGCGCCTAATCGATCTGGTGAGGCGCGCAATTTTTGTGCGCCCCGGTTCCTCATGGCGAAGTTTTGCGTGCCGACGGTTCCCGGCGCGGAAGTTTTCCTGCACCGCCTAGATTTCGTGCCTCTCGAGGCTTATAAATAGAAGGCGAACCCAAATGTTTTAGGGGTTGTGAAATTCGGATCGGCTCTCGTGCGAACAATTCGACTCCCCCCACGCTCAATATGACTTCCATGTAATTCCCCTTTTCACGCAACCTTGCCCCGGGGTTCATCTTTGCACGCAACTCCAATGGCTTAAGTGAATTTTCCCCCTCCTCTGGGTTCCTTCCTTGCACGCAATCCGTGTCCCGTGTGCGCAATACCTTGCGCGCAATTCCCTATCCGCGCGCAACCCCCTGGATCTTATTGAGCTCCATCCCAGTGTTTTGCGTGCAAACCTTCTCTTTGCGTGCAAAACCCAGGACCCTTCACCTTGATGCCCCTTGGCTGCCTCTCTACGCCGACACCTGATGTCTCCCCGGCCGAGCATGCGCGCCATGCATTTTTTTCCGGTACGGCCTTGCAGGATTGTACGAGGTAACCTCAAGGTCCCTTGGGTGGTGTTTCCCATTGCGTTGCTCTGCCTTATGCTTCTCCGCATAGGCACGCTAACGGTTATTGCTTTTCGCATAGCCACACTAACGTGGACCCCTCAGTGGTTCGCCCTGCGGCCCACCTTCACTAAGGCCTTGCCGATTCCTTCACTCCCACATGGGGTAGAGGGAATTGGGAATGTAAGCCCTAGGGGTGTGTAGCGAACCCACCTCATCCAAGATCCAAGATGTTAAACTACTAAGCACCTCATCCTTAACACATGACGTTAAACTGTGTTCTGACCCCGTGCTTCGCACGCAGGGTCCCCCTGGCTCGGGAATTCTTTACACCCACTCGTCTCCACGGGAATGGACGCTTGCTCTCATGGAATGAGATCCTCCTTGTCGGAGTGGTCTTTGTCCACAGGGGAAGGGCTGCTTCAGAGCCTAAGCCCCTAGCCTCTCTTGCAGAAGGTTGCACCCATGCATCTCCATACTTCCCCCTGCCAAGGCCAGTGGAGTCCCTTTCCCACTGTGCTTTGTCGCACCATGGGCCTCCACCCTGGAGTAAGCCCCGACACCAAGGGCTGCTAACTACGCGTAAGCCCATGTTTCCTATTTGAGCCGCTCAACGCGTAAGCCCCTTTCCGCTACTCACGGACGCACCCTTTGTGACATGATCGTCTGGTCCCTACTACCTCTTGTTTCTCACATCGAGCATGACTCACATGGGCTTAGAGCATGCATCTACCATGAAATCCTCTATGGGCTGCCTCAGAGCGTAAGCTCGATCCCATCGAACTACGCGGACTTTGAATCCCTTCCATTGGGATACGTAGGAAGCCTCCACGAGGTTCAAGCCCACCGCCTGGTCATTCCAACCTCTCCACATTGGTTCATCGACCACTTTGGGCCGCCTCAGAGTGTAATCCCCAAAGAAAATCGTCCCACATGAAAATAAACTGTATCTCATCCCGCATGACGTTAAACTCTATCTCGTCCACTATGAAGTTAAACTGTATTCCCCCTCTTGGGCCATCTCAGAGCATAAGCCCCATGCCTCACACCCACGTCTCATCCTAACTTCCTCCTTGAGCCCACGTGCCTTGGGAAGCTCATGCCCTAGCCCGGGGGTCTTACTTCTTTTAGGCTCCAATTCATGCGTTCATTCTCACAGGTCGTCTCTTCAGGTGTCCCACCATACCACGAAACTACACGGACTTTTATTCCCTGCCATAGGGATACGTAGCAAGCCTCTACGAGGTTCAAGCCCGTCACTCCACCATCCACCCTGATCCTTACCCAGGCCTCCACATCCCAGTGAGATCATGCCACCCCATTCCACTCCAGGGTATCAGGGAAGCTGCCCATGTGATGGCCCCAACATCGGTGTTCCCCCTAGGGGGTCCTTTAATCTGATCCACTCTCTGTGTTTTGATCAGTCCGATCTGTCTTTGCAAGATGTTAAACTCGCAGCATACCCCGTGTTAAACATGGGAAGCTGAGGAAAACCTCAGATGGTACACAATACCCGTGTTCGATGTGGGATACCTCGGGCTTCCGCGCCCTCGAGAAGCCCGGTGATAAGGGACAGAAGATAGACATGCCAACCCATAGCGTCAAGACATGCCAATGACACCCCAATGTGACCATTCTCCTCACCGAAGGTTTCTGTCCCGACAAGACCCCTTGGAGCATCTCGCAGTTACAATGTAATTAACTGGAATCCATGTAGATATGGCACCGGGAACGAGCTTCATGAACCCGTCTTAAATCTATGAAGGAGACCCGGACTAGGTGACGAGCTCCGAGGGGGAATCCGCAGAAGGAAGAACTGACAACCCATCATCCCTGTTTTGATCAAGGAGAAGACGTCCCTGAACAAGGAACGGATGTCGCCCGCCTTTGGAAAGCGGGAATGCGGGGCAACAAGTCGCGCGTCCTCCCATGCGTGACAGACATGAGCGTGCGCCCCTGCGAAACCATCGGAAATAGTACCTCTATGAAGTCTCCATTGAGGAATGATAGTCTTCTTATCTGAATCCTCATTGAGTAGGTTTTCCCAATTATATGCCATCTTGTCCAGGGTAAGGATGAGCTCTTCCATAGATATCTTATTCCCGTTGAATCCATGAGCAAGAATTCCATGTTTTTTTTAATACCAGTCATATTGCTCCTTGGAAAGGATACCCTGAAAGTTCCTGCCAACCAGTCTATCAAACTCCTCTTGTGTAGTGATGACTTGTACGCCTTTGTCGGATAATTCTTGGTTTCCATTTATGATGGTATCCCACTCATCACACTCTATCAATTCCCTCTCGTTCGGGTAAAAATCAGATCTAGAAGGATTCCTTCCATCATGTGACGGGTCAATGACAGAATATTCCCCTGCTGACAAAGCAAGCTCCTCAGTAGACTTTTCCTCTACCTTCTTAGGAGCGTTCAATGAAATATTTCCTTTACTTGAGGATCTAGTTACGAGAGGACTTGGTAAAAAGAAATAGTCTTTCCTCCTCCGCGACCTCCGAGAGTTCTTAAGAAGCCCATCTGAATCCATAATGGTGTTCTTACCCTTCCTTAAAGAGGATCTAATATAGTCTTTTTCAATGTCCACATGGACTCAAAGTTGGATTCCACATCAGATTCCTTATCTTCCTAAGGAGCCTCCACATAATCCCCTTCCTCGGGTGTATGGAACTCCTCTCCCAGCATTGTGAATAGATTGTGGGACTAAATTTTCATTCCTCCCAACTTCATTGCCTTGGCATAGGATGGTCTTTCTAGTAGTTCCAGTTCGGGCAGATTTGAACCTCTAGGATGCACAAATACACGTCCCATGAATTGAGCCTACTGGTTAGTGTCCTCCTATACCGAACATTGAAGGGCACCAAAACCTGATGCATTATTGTCTTTCATACATGCCTCAACTAAAATGAACTTCCTGGCTGGAACAACATCCAATGTCACTGCATGGCCCTCAACTGCAATTGAGGTGGAGGTAAAATATTGGAACTCATATACCTGTGCAGTCTTCCCTAAACATCTTGACAATGTGGAAACACCAAGATCATACCTCAAACAAGAAAAAACCTCTACAAGACCTGGTTTTGGGACCTTTGGCCATGTTCCCTTCACTACACCTGAAGAAATACCCTTCACTGTACCCAATGTTAACTCTGCCAAAGGAATCGAATCCTCATCCGATGATTTAGGAGCCTCATGGAATGCCCCACTATCCGAAAGAATAGAAACAACCTCAGACAACCCTCGAGGGACCCCTCCGCTATCAACCGCATGAGGAGGTTTACAAAGCGATAAATGACATTCCTGATGAAGGTGATCCATGCGACAACACGAAGAACAGAAATTGTACTAGTTCTCAAAAACCACTGGCTGGAGGCATCAGAGTTCCCCTTCAACCTCAATCCATACTTCCTCAACAGGGGGTTTGGAGGCATCGACTTCCACGCAAATTAGGGGTTCAATTAGATGGCACAATGTCCTTGAATGCTCATCAAAAGACAAAAATATTCCGACCATCTTGCCAAACAATTGAAGGATAGATAGATTTTGAAATGGTAGGGGAAGACCCAGAAAGCTTACCCATATCGTTGTGGAGGGGGAATCCCTCTTCTAATGGAAATTGTAGCTCCATCGTATAGGAAACAAGTGGTTCCATTCACAGTAACTAAGGCCTTTGGACCAAACAGTGGTGAAGTAATCATCAATGGGGAACTGCATAAGGAAATGCCGAGGGTCGGGGAGCCTGATGGTTACACGATATTGTAGAGACCAAGAATCATTGATGAAATGGGAAAAGCTATTGAGCGAAGGACGTCGTCAGCCGAACCGATCTATTAGGTATAGCCCTTGGAGAGAAGATTCCGGTAAGAACTCTTGGAGGTATAAGTGGAGATAGGGGGCCCCTCGGTGGAGTGTCGGGACTTTAGGGAAAAGATGAATCTTTGGAAATTCAAAGAGAATGGAAGGATTAAAGAATGGGTAACGGCACTGCTGAATGAAGGAGGGTGGGATGGCAATCACCGCCGCCCGAAGGGGTGAGCCGCCGCTAGGGCTCCATGGTGGAGCACGCGTTCAAGCTCACATTCATCTGATATATAGTATAATCGTTAACACATTGTAAAAATCACATAATATTATTTTAAATTAAATATTTGGAAATAATATCTTTATATCACTACAAGTGGTAATCCAAAAATTATATTTTCAATTATAATG
This sequence comes from Viscum album, assembly GCA_963277665.1. NCBI lineage: Eukaryota > Viridiplantae > Streptophyta > Magnoliopsida > Santalales > Viscaceae > Viscum > Viscum album. Next base: position 1,289,434,468 of record OY728132.1, on the reverse strand, counting down.
TGTGAAATGATATCACTATAATTCTATCATCTCATAGTCAATAATTTTAAAAAAAATCACAAATAAATATCTTATATGATGATATCTAATTTTTTGTTTATATATTATCATTATCAAAAATATATATAATACTATATAATAGAATATCCAATTATTATAGTATATAATTTCATTTAATATATTTTTTTCGTTAAATTTTTAAAATTTTCAAAACATCTATTTCATATAAACATCACATAATTTGTCTTGGATAACACTTATGGTTTTTGAAGACTTATGAATATTTACAATGAATTTTAAATCATAAAATATATATTCAAATATATATTTTGGATAGGTTTAGAATAAAGATAAAAAATTAAAGAAAATACATTTTTATGTGTCCGTAGAACCTTTTTATTCCATGTATATAATGAAAAGTATTTATCAAAAAAAATTACGGCTCTGAATACATAACTTTTTCAAAGCCTTGGTTCTTTTTTTGAGCCTTCCATATTTAAATTAAGATAAATCAAAGCTATTGAAATTTCTCATTCATTTATCCATTAATCACATTACATTAAATATTTATATAATATATAGTATATTAATTAATCGAGAGTTTATTTATCTACATAGAATTTGAACAATAATAAAAAGTCATAAATCCATTAGAACACATAATCATATAATGTGTTTTCTGAGAGTAGTGATTATTTTTCCGAAACGAGAGTTTGTGTCAAGAAAATGGTGTGATATCCCATATCCAATAAAATGATGTTTCATATCGTAATCCTCAACCCAAAATATCACATAAAGAGATATGAATCATGTCATTTACCATGATAAGAACTATATCACTATCCACAATATGGGATTTGGGAAACCTAAATATCTATTAAATTTTTTATGTTTACCCTCCTTCCTATGTAACTTGGGAAAGGTATTGTTTTATACACTGAAAAAATATTCAAAGGAATAAAGTATTAAAAACATATAATGGTTTTTATAATGAGGAAAATATAACCAAAATTTGTGACTAAAGGGATTATATGTTTAAAAGTGATATATCAATATTAAGTTATGTTTTTTACATTAACATTCAATTTTAAGAATCAATATGAAATCCTTAAGAGGTAACTGATAAGATATACTAATAGTGGTTGTATAATCAATTTAATATACATTTTTTGGGAGAAACGTACATAGTGAGACATAATATAATAACTAGGAAATTTAATCATTATTTTCTTCCTTTTGATACTATGTATTTAAAAATAAATATTTTTTATATATTTTTATAATGTTGCAAATATTCTATTGTTTCATGAATAATTAGAAATAAAATACATGACACTGTATCTAGAATATGAAATAAACATTATAACTTTGTTTCAATATAATATTATACAAATAGAATATATGCATTAATCATTAATACAATAAATAAATGTGATGTTCATCACAAAAAAAATTTTAAACCCAGATTTAATAGTCATGAGGTGGGTAGTATACAATAATAAGTAGCCCTAGAAGAATCATTGACAAGTGAAATCACATAATTAGTGTTGGGTTATGAATTTCTTGAATATGGTTTGAACACATTATGTGGATATTATAAAAGTGAGGAGAGTGTTCTGAGATAAATTTGAAATAAATTTATAGAATGGTACTTTTCTGATTAGGGAAAAAAGAACATTGTGAAGATAACCATTATAAAATTAATGTGAACATTAAAAAATAATTTATTTTCTATGATTAAACACTTTGAATAACATTATTCACACTCTAAACCCTTTTTAAAGGTATTTATAAATTTTATTGATTAATTAAATTTTCTAATTTATATATTTATTTTAATCAATGGGAAATGAATAATTTTTTGGATCTCAAAGGCCATATATTTGGTTGGGGGACTAGGGAGAAAATACATGGTGGTATCCAAAACACTGTACACATTGTGGCTTGTCCTAGAGGCCTTAAGGTTCTTAATGGCCAATGGTGGCCTAAGGGCCTAATATTTTTAAGGGGTGATCCAGTGGCCTTACATTTGTTTGGGTGGTCCTAAAGCCTTTATAATTATATGAAAATCATTATATAACCTAAAATAATGCTCCACCATATTTCTTATTAGAGAAGCCCATAATATTTCAAAGAATAATAATCTTAAATTTTTCATCATCTTGGATTTAAACCCCAAACCACTATGATTACAATCCCCTTTTTATATTTAAAATTTATTTTAATAAATTTTATAAAGAATTTGGAATTTGTATCCAAATTATGTTCTGGTGAACTTGTAAAAAATTAAACTGATAAATCTTATATATGAATATTAAAATATGAAAATGAAATTCAATTTGAATTCTCAGTGAATTATGATGTAAATTGATGTACTAATATAATTTAAATTAAATGTGACTAAAATAAATATTATTATTTAATAAATTTATTTTTAAATTAATATTTTAAAATTTAATATATGAATCAATCCATAAATCATAATTTTTTTCATTTATAAGAAATTTTTTTGATTCATTATAAAATATAGTTTGTTATGGTTTAAAAGTAAAATATAATTGGGTGGTAATCAAATACCTTATGTAGAAAACCATTTATGAATTTTTAATTGTGAATATTTTAAATCCTATATTCCAAGGGATATAAAAAAATATATTAAATAATTATTTGATCATTAAAATTAATACCCCCTCTGTACATAATTTAATTCACTAAATAATAACTTTATCTCATTTATCCTTTGTTTTCACTCAATTATATATTCAATATTACCTTATGTACATAGGGGAATTTCTTATAAGTGACATTTAAAATTAAATTAGGTTAGTGTTTTATAGTTTTTCAATGTGAATTATATTTTTAGATTATGTTCAAATCAAATTAGTTCTTAATAAATCATCATTTGGCTTTATTGTTACTAATTGTATAATTATTATATATTTGTTATTGTAACTATGTTTTTTTACAACTGTAAAATATGATAGGAATTTTTTTAGAATATGGTGTTTTATATACATGATTCTTCTCTTATCTGGACTATCAAAAGCCCAATTTTATTTTAGCAAGATGTTAAACTTTAATATTTAAATAACTACCATAGGAATAATTTCTTAAAAAGTTAATATAAATAATTACTAAATTGAAAATTGAGTTTTACATTGAATAATACCATAAAATTATAATCATATTTAAAATGGAATGAATTTTTGATAATTAAACACCATAAAATAACATTTTGGTGCAAAACATCCCTCATAGAATAGTAAGAAATATAATTACTATAAATTTAAAGGAGTTGGTCAAACAAATATTAAAATTATTTTAACATATTAAATAATACATATACATATTTTTAATTTTAAGCATAATATTTTAATATATTTAATAATACTATATTGGATCAATATGATGATTAAAGAATAGTATTTCAATTGAATATTTAATATTATGGTGATTAAATAGGCATGAAGATGATAATACTTCCATATATTTGGTTATTAATACTAAAACTCTATTTATAAGTTTGAAACAAAATAATTATATTAATAGTTTCACTATGAGTATTAGGGATCCCATTCAGTTTTTCATGGGATCAAAATATTACAAGTGAGATTATAGAATATACACATTAGGTCATGTGTCATGACACATCTTTGAATTTGAATGAGTTATAAATGAAAAAAATCATTAAAATTTGATTAAAAAATTAGAGAGAAATTATTTCATTCATACACATATAATGGATCAGATTAAATAATATTTAATGATTGTTATTTTATTAAAAAAATCCAATAAAAATTATTAAATGATGTGGTGTAAATGTATTACTAACGATTTATATATTTATATAGAATATGTTTATTCATGTGTTTGGTGATGTTTTCTATTACTGTTTAACCTATATATTTTAATGTATTTGAACGTTTATTAGATTTTGATTTACAGTGTAGAAAATTATTAAAACAAATTAGAGGCTAGTAGAGAACCATGAAAGTGAGTTTACATCATTCTTAAATAATTTAAATCATTTAATTTATGTTTTAATGAATACAATCTATAAGAGTTTAGTTTATTCTTGATAATAATATGTTATTTTGTCAAAAATGAAGAATAAAATCATTCTTATTGTTATGAGAATAAAATTACATTGACCATATTCTACACCTTTTAAATATATTTTATTTTTAATATATTTGGAGTCACAATAGGTTAATCGGTAAATGAAAGAATAAATAAGTTCATAGTTAAACTATTTTATATGTTTTGGGATTTAGATGTAATGAAAAATGGGAGCCATTTGGAGTGGGAATAACCATAACCTAATAAGGGTTATTTACTAACATCATGTAGAAAACCAAGTAAAAATTTATTGTTATTCTTGTTATCATAATGTATTTACTTTTCATTGATAAACTATATCTATTGGATTACTATATATTATCATCATCATTGATGATGAATGAATTATTGAATAAATAAACATATTAGGTTCAAAATCAACAAATTATCCCTAGTGATCCCCAATCCCTAATATCATCAATTTGTATCATAATTATATGTTAACCATTCAAGATTTTACAATGTTAATTATAGGAGGTTTCATGAATTTTATCTCTTAAAAGTGAAACAAAACATAGTGAGATATTCAAAGGGGAAAATCATCCATATATAAATGGATAAAAATTCATTTTGAAGTGACACATCGATGAAGGGATATAATATGATCTTTTAATAGTTACCTATGAACTTTTAAACTCTGTATTGAAAATATTTTCAACATTATACACATTAGAAAAATAAATTAATATTTTCAAGTATATTATTTTTGTTTTGGTTTTGTTTTGAATAAGTATTATATTTGTTTTTTTAATATATCTATTCTAATGAAAAGTATATTCACCCAATTAAGTTGGATACCTATACCAGCCATGCACTTTATTTCACATTAATTCATGATTTATTACATAAAAATAAATATAATTAAACCTATATTATTGATAATTTTTGGGGTTTTGGGGATTACATATATATAATAACATCTTGAACATGGGATACAAGAATATTATCGAAAACATCTTTTATATGATTCAAAAATTTCCATGGATTTTAAAACATCACGGGATAACAAGCAGAAATAAATAAGAAAGGGGTGAGATATAAATTCTAGTAAGGTCATAAACATGAAATAACGTAATACATGTTATAAAATAAGAAAATTAGTGGGAAATAAAAGAAACATGACTAGAAAGTCTTGATTTATCATGATAATCATAACATGGGAATTTCGGAAACATCTTAAAACACTACATCATAAACATAGGTCAAGGATAAAAGTCAAGAAATCTTTATATAAAAGCCCCATAAAGGAATCAGGTTCACTCCAAATCCTAATATAATGTATCATTAGGATAAACATTGCCAAATTAATTATATCACTATATAAACCTAGGTGCACCCGTCATATTCATTTCATTCTCATTCTTAAGTGTGCCACATAGTTTATACAACATGGATTCATTCATAATCATATTTTATTCAATGAACAAGTAGTGTGAAATAAATACATGTTTTTTAGAATTCAAAGATATGTAATTGTATAATGTTGAACACTGTTGATATTATATTGGTATGGTATGCACTAGATAGTTGTTTTGGCATAAATAATTGCTGTGAAAGTTTGGCAGCATAAAGACGTCACATAGAAATTCATAAAATTGGTTGATGAAAAGGAGAGTGGTCTTTTATAATTTGTAAATAAAATATTACATAATTTTACCATGTAATTACATATCCCAACAAAATAAATTGGAAATATAAGGCAAAATATAATAAGGAAACATGAATAAAGTAAGGAATATGAGGATCCCCTACTTGAGTGCATGACTCCAAATGATTGGGAAGAGCTTATTGAGAGATTAGGGTGACTTGGGGGAATTTAAAGAGGGGAGGGAAGAATAATTACATTATATATGGATATTTAGTGATGGTAAAAGGAAAATAGAGTGGGTTTCTATAGTAAATGAGTTTGGATTTCATTAAAATTAATTGAACTTGTGTTTTGGAATTTTTAATAAAATGAACAAATACGAAATCCTTCCCTTGGATTGTGCTCAAGATTTCTTCCAGAATAGAATGGTTTTATTATTTTACAATGACAAGGTGATAAAATTATAAATAAATTCCCCTTGATTATGTTGAGGAGAGTCATAATCAAAAATAAATTATTTTAAAAACATAAAATATATTAACAATTTTTTAGGATTCATAATGGATTTATAAAATTAATAAAATAATATTTTAAAGTCAATATTGTAAATTAAAATACATATATTTGGTCATAATTCTCATTTATATTATTTATTACATCACTTTTTGGTCATTATGATGTCATAATACACAAAGTATATTTATAAGATATTTAACTTTTACTGAAAAATTAGACTATCTCAGAAAATTATAAAAAACTCACCATTAGATAATTTTGATGTTTTGATTCCAAAAAAAATCTTTTTACTTAAATAATTTTATAAATATTTTAATTATTACTTTTAAAATAAAATAAACATTTCTTATGTAATTTTGGGTTTTGGGAAATAATATTTTCTGAACACTTATAAAAATTACATTTTCCTTCATAAAAACTATATGATCATTTATTTTTAATAAAATAATATTTTATAATATTATTTTATTAAAATACTATTTATTCCAAACTATCACTAATTAATCAAAAAATCCATGAATTGAATTTGAATATTAACCAAAAATACTATTTGTGTTTTATTATATCAAAATAAAAATCATTAATAAAGGAACAATAATAGGATGAAAATATATTCATTATTCAATAAAAAATAGTGAATATAATCATATTTCAAGTTTCTTGATACATATCCCATTAATACACTTTAAAATACCCTAATAATAAGGTGTGTTGTGATGAGACTTTTCTAGGGTGGTTCGGAGAACATGATTTCATTCGGGATCTCGATGAGCTTTAACTTCTCCCGTAAACTGTATCGGTCATGCTTAAGATGTTGGATTTATTATTTTTCTTGGTCAGGTACAAATCCCAATGAATTTATCACCCTTAAAAGCTTATATAAATTTGATTCATAGTGTATAATCCTACTAGTTGTGAGAATCACTTCATTTGGCTTTCTCAATTGGATTTGTTAAAACCCTATATTTATACAAATCATGTGATCAATATTAAATAAATATATTATCAAGAAGAGTGATGAATAAAACTCATTTAAATCTGATAGGATATTATAAAAATACATTTTCATGTGTTTTCTCTATAATTATTACATAATAAGACATTTTAAATAAATCATAATGGAAAATTTATTTGTAACAGTTTAGGTCATAACTATCCTACCCCCTTAATAAATTTTTCCCTTTAAATTTTTTTCAACACAAAAACAAATAACTCTAACTCTGTTTCATCACATCCCTAGTTTCTCACATCGCTTCTTTAAAATTTTGGTTTATCCAAAACACATTGATAATGTGGATTGTATTATTTTATTGAACTTTGTCTCTACAATCGCAGAACTTCCCTGGCTGCTTCTTATAGGAAAGGCCATTCTCCAATGGCACCACCTCTAGATTGATTACATGTGTGGGCTCTAGAATGTAATTTATTAGGATAGATACATGAAATAAATCATTTACATGAGATATGTTAGGTGGTAGTGCTAGTCGATAGGCGGACACTCTTATATGATCAAGAATCTCGAAGGGGCCGATGTATTTTGGACTAAGATTTTCCTTCTTCCAAAATATCATCACATTATTTCATAGATACATTCAAATTAATTCTATATTTTTATCATCAAACTATAATTCTCATCACTTATTTAAGTCATTTCATTTATATCAACTCTGGGAATCCTAGATATACTGTTAAATGGTCTTAAACATTTCCCCTATCTCTTAGACCATTTCAATACCTAGTAGTTTTCATTCCCCAACTTCATCCCAACATGTCGTTGTTCTACACCTCCACTCGTAAAAGGGTTCATAGGGAACCATTTCAATGCTTGAGTATAAATTTATATTGTATGATTACTCAACCATAGGATAATACGGATCCCATCATCCTTTTTGTCAATTAATAATTCTCTCAATATTTCCTCAACTATCTAGATAGTCTGTAAATATTGGCCATCAGTTTGAGGGTGATAAAACAGTATGAAGTTCAACTTTGTATTCGTATCATATTAGATAGTAATATAAAACACATAGAATAATGTTGAATCTTGATTGTATATGATGGATAGTGGTGTTCCATAAATCCTGACCACTTCTCATATCCATATCCTTCCACATTGATCGAGTGAGAAATTATATCAGATCATTATTATATGGGTAGTGTTTTTAAGATGATCGACCACAATCCATATATAATTATTCAATATCGGGGTCTTTATAAGACAATTGAAAAGACTAATGGTGATGTTTTCCCATTTCCATTTAGGTATAGGTAACGATTGTATCATACCCTTGTATTTTTTTCTTTACTCTTTCACTTGAAGTCATACAACACATCTTGATTCATATTCTATGATCTCTTTATTTATATTGTCCAAATAATAGTTATATTATAGATATTGATACAAATTTTTTCTTTCTTTGTGTATAAAGAAAGTTGATCCATGTGAATAATCCAAGAGAACATTAATTAACTCAATATTTGATGGTAGCCTATTTCATGACCTAGATATTACAACACCATCCTCATTATCATTGATCTCTAAGGATTTACCATTTATTATATTTTCCAATTTCTTTTAAATTCCTTCATCATCTCCTTGAGAATCATTTTTCATCTCTATACGAGATTGTTAGGAAATAATTTTTGAAAGGATTGATGATTCTCCTTCCTTTACGATACACATATATATACTTCCCAAATCTAAGAAGATCACATACCTCTCAATTCTCATCTACGGAATAATTTTTGGATGCTTTCAACTTAGAGCATCATACACTTTACTCACTTTACTAGGATGGTAGTGGATTGAGAATTCATAACTCGTGATTAACTTTGACCATATTTATTGTTTCATATTCATCTATTTCTATGTTAATTTAACTTCATGATTTTTTGATCGATATATATTTTAGACTTATTCCAAAAGAGTTAATGCTTCCATATTTTCAAATTAAATATCACTACAGCCAACTCTAGATCATGTGTTGTGTACTAATGTTCATTATCATGCAACTGACCGGAATCATAGGTTATCACATTCTGATTCTTCATTAACACACATCCCAATCCATTCTTCAAAGCATCGTTGAATACTATGAAATGTTCTCCACTTGTGGGTAGTGTAAGAATAAGGGATGTTATAACCCTCATTATTAGCTCTTTGAAACACTCTTCATAATCATCATTCTAAGAAAACATGTCTCCATTTCCATTAAGTTGTGTTACGGGGTTTTAAAATGATGATAAATTTATCACAAATCCATGATAGTACCTACATAATCTTTATAAACTACAGATAACTATCATAGATAATGTAATCATCAATACTTCAGTTCCTTATGTCATTGAGGATTCTATAGATATCTCATTCCTTGTTATGATATTCCCTAATAATGAGAATTATTTCAACCATAACACATAGTTATTGTTCTTGGCATAAATATTATAATTTTTCATGGTGTTTATAATAGTGATCATATGATTTTTATGGTCCCCCTTGGTCATGGATAATATTAGCATATCATCTGTAAATACTACAATAAATTTTTCAAGGTAATATCTAAAGACTATATTCATCATGTCCAAGAATATCGATGGAGTGTTAATGATTTCAAATGGAAATAATTTGAAATCATAGTGAACGTACCTTGTAAAAAAAAGTATTATTGGGGATATCCCCTTCAACAACCTAAAATGATAAAATCCCAACCGCATATACACCTCAGAGAAGTATTTTTCTCCATGTAGCCGATCTGACAAGTCAAAATCCTTGGAAGTGGATACTTTTTTTATCATGATCTTGTTAAACTCATGATAATTAAGGAAAAGTTGTGTTGGACTATACATATTCTTAACCAAGAGTACTAGTTCACCCTAGGGTGAGGTAAAATAGTGTTTGATCCCATTATACTGATCCTCTTGTAGTTTTTTCTTCATCTCTCCATGTTCTAATATAGCCATTATATACAATTTATTGGATAATGGGAACTATCCATGTATAAGGACGATTGAAATATCAACATCTTGGATTTGAGGTAGACTGGGAAATTCCTAGGAAAACAAATCATCATATTTCATTAGAATTTCCATGTCTTCAATAACTATTCTTTCCTTATAATAAATCATTTGATCCAGATATTCTTTCTCATAGGTCAATAATATCCATTCCTGAGATATCTGTGCAAAACAAGATTCATTATTCACATTTAACTTATATATAATCTAACGATGATTCAAAATATGAAGACTAATTTCTTTCTTGTGTCAATTTATATTGGTTATATATAGGGAAATATAATCCATACCTATAATTGCATCAAATCCCACCAAAGGGACAATAAAATATATCTTTGGGAAGTTCAACACACAAATTTTGATAGGGGAGGAGTTATATATATGGGATTCAACAATTTAATTGTTTTCTATTTTCACCGATTAATGTACTTCTATTCTTTACGGTGGTGTTTTAATAGGTCTACAAATCATTCATGATATGGTGGAATGTGTAGAATCAAAATCAAGAAGTATGTTTTTTGTTATTGAATGAATTACTAGTGTACCTATCACCTCATTATTTTCGAGATCCAACCAGTTGTTGTGATGGAAAATCATTCCCTTATTTCCATGATGTTTATTGGTTGTCTCTAAAATCCCTTTTTTCAGTGCATTGGTTTTCAAATATCCCTTTTTTCCATTATGTTGATTAAATTAACAATGTTATTATAATTAATTAGATAATTTCTTCCCTCAGTCTCATTAGTCGGTTTCTCCAATCAAAAATGACTAGATAGGTTCCCTTTATTCGTGTAGCTAAATCATTTCCTCATCTCTATTAGGCAATTTATATGGTTCTTCTTTTTGTACCTTTGAAAAGCAGGGTTTTGAAATTTAATGGCACCATTTTATTTATCCATCAAACCATCAGATTTAAACTTTAATTTCTAAATATAATCCCTATGAAACCCATTATATTTTTTGATATTCATTTTGAAATTGAAGGAACATCGGACAATTTCCTCATAACAATCAGTGTATTTGATCGCTAGGTATTTTAATAGACTAGGTTTTAAACAAAAAAATAAGTATTTGACATTCCATTTTGGGGTAACAAACAAATATAACGGTGTGTTTTGATTGTCTTGAGTTTTTTTCCTTATAAGACATGATATATTCTTCCTTATTTTCATGAGGGAAAGGAAATTAGTTTCCATTTTAAATCAGAGAGTGTGAAGAAAAATATTATTGAAAACATATTCTAGAATTCCTTCCACCCCATTACATTGATATCTTATTCAAGATTCATATTCTTGATCAATTTCTACCACTGATCAACTTCTACATCCATATGATAAACATCTAGTATAACTTTTTATTGTTCATAACATTGAAGTATGGGGAATATATTCTCAATAGATTTCATCTATTGTTCCATGATTAAGGGATCATATGATCTATTGAAATTCTAGAGGCCATTGTCACATAAGGTACCAAATTGTAGCTTATTATTTGTTAGGTGGATTTTAGGGCATCTAATGATCCATGTTTTCATACATAACGTGAGTCATCTGAGATAGTTTCATCAAAATGGTTTCAATTCTCACTCTCATCATGTTTGGCATCTCGTTTGGGTAGTCATAACATTACTTGTTGCATGTATTTTTTACCTCATTCCTCCAATTTTTGGCCATTAGATAAAATAAATGGAAAACTAGTGATGAGTGTTTTTAAACTATCAAACACAAAAATGGGAAATTAATGGCATTAAATAGATAACTTATAGCCTAAATTTAATTCATTTACTTATGTATTTTTAGGATTCAATCTATGTTATCCATGATATTTTTCATAATACTTATTTCTATGTGAATTTTTTGTTCCGTTAATAATTGTTCATAACGAGATTGTGATTTTACCATGGAATATCCCTTGATAATGTCAAACCATGTGAAAATTAATTCTCATTGTCGTGTAACAGGTTACGCTGAATCCGGCCTGATGAACCTTATTTGATTTTTTAATAGTAGTTACATCTATTGTAGAACAATGTCCAATTATAGTATCCATGTAAAGATTTATATTCTTAATAAACCACTTACTCTATAAATTCCATAATTTTGGGATGTTTTCTTATACTTAGTCTTGTAATTATGAATTTTTCTAGAGTTTTATAATACTAATCCTAAAAATAACTAAACATTTCATCTAATAACAACTACTATAACCCTATCCGTTATTTCATATTAATTCATGATTTATTACATAAAAGTACACATAATGAAACCTAAATGATTGATAAGTATAGTGTACTTGTTAATTTGGTACATATAATTACTTCTTAAAAATGGGATGCAATAGAATTATTGAATACTACCTTAACATACTTATAAAATTTCCATGGATTTTAAAAATACACGGGATTAGCTAAGGACATACATAAAAAGGGGTGAGATATAAATCCTAGTAATGGAATAAGAATCACATGGGGTAATACATGTTAGAAAATAGGTATATTAATGGGGAATAATAGTAACTTGAATAAAAAGTCATGATATTACATGGTAATCATAACATGATAAATGTTGCAACAACATAAAACACTACATCATAAAAATAGGTCAAGGCTAAATGACAAGGCATCATGATGTACAAAGTCCCTTAAAATAATTAGTTTCACTCCCTATCCTAACTTTTTGTCTCATGAGAATAAACATTACCCAATGAATTCGAGCACAATATAATTCTAGGTGCAACAGTCACATTCATTTCATTCTCATGCATAAGTGTTTCTCATAGATCATATGACTCAGATTCATTCATCATAATATTTTTTTACGTGATCAATGAGTGTGTAATAAATACATTTATGTCCCAATTCAATGAGTTGTAATTTTATAAAGGGGAATAACATTGACAGGAAATGGGAGATAAATTGGTCCCTAATAATTAGGATTTCAAAAAGTAATATTTTAATGGAGGTACATACCCCAATATAATTAATAGGAAATATAATGCATAAGATAATATGGAAACTTTAATAAATAAGAGAATGTGAGGATCCCTTACTTGAGTGTGTGACTCCAAATGCTTGGGAGGATATTCTTGTGGAGTTAGTGGAACCTTGGGAGGACTCTGGAGATATTAGGGAAGAGTAAGGATATGATATTGTTATTTTTAATTAATATAAAAGGGAAGTTGGGTTAGTGTATAAAGGAAGTTAGTGGGGATTTACTTATTATTTCTCAAACATACATTTTCGACATTATATTAAAATAACCAAAACCACAAACCTTACAATAGGTTTTCAAATTGTTTCTTCCAAATATGACTGATTTTAATTATTTTATAATTACATGGTTCTAAATTCGTAAAATATTTCTTTTTCATATGTGGATGGAAGTCATGCGCTAAAAAAATTTATTTTGAAACCATAAAATATATTAATGGTTTTAGAGGATTCATAATGGATTTATAAAATTAATGACATAATAAATATAAAATTATTTTTAAGAGGAAACATATATTTAGTCATTAATACCATTTAAATTATTCATTACTCACTTTTGGGTCATTATGAGGTCGTGGTACACTATGTATATCTGTACGGTATTTAATTTTTACCTGAAAATTCAACTATCTAAGAAATTTTGAAAAATTCACAATTGGATACCATCGAAAATCTGATTAAAAATATAATATTTATTTTATCTAAATAATTTTAAAAATATTATATTTTAACATTTTAATATAATAATGACATTTAATAAGAAATTTTGGGTTTTTTGGAAATAAAAATTTTCAAACCCTTATAAATATTACATTTTAATTCAAAAAAAGTATATACTCATTTATATTTTATAACATTATCTAATAATAATATTTTATTAAAATAATATTTAATTATATATTCCTTAAATTTCTCAAAATAAATTCCTTAATTGAATATCTATATTTACCAAAAATAAAAATATATTTTATTTTATCAAAGTAAAAAACATTTATAAAGTCATAATATTAGGATGAAAATATATTTTTTTATTATATAAAAGATAGTGAACATAATCATATATATAGGGTATTGATAAAAATCCATTTAATACACCACCAAACACCCTAGGATTAAGGTTTGAGATGGTGAGATTTTCATGGGGTGGTTCTACAAACATCGTTTGAGTCGTGATCTCTATGATCTTGAACGTCTCACGTAAATGGTTTTGCTCATGCTTATGTTGTTGGATATTAGCATGGTCTTGGTCAATGGAAGAAAACCAATGATGTTATCTCCCTATGAATCGCTGAATAATGGTATTTTTAGGGTATTATCCTACTGGTTTAGGATATCACATCCTTTTCTGACAATTGAATTTGTTAAAACCCAATATTTATACGAATCATGTGATCACTATTCACAAACTATATTATCAATGGTAATGATGATTAATGATCATTTAAATTCAATATGATAAAATAAATCCAAATAAGTGTATGTGTTTTCTATAAACATATTACAAAATAGGATATTTTAATTAAATCACAAGGGGATTTAATTTATAATAGTTCGGGTGGTTAAAAACCCTACTCAAAATGTAAATAAATTTCGACCACAATAGGTGCAATGAATGTTCTAGGTAAATTAAATATTTTAAATTCTTGATAATAATTATAGAATATATGATAATCAAGTTTTTCATATAATTTGGGCTTCAATTTACATTAGTTCAAATCAAGTCAACTATGATTCAATATAATTCTCACACAATATGACTAGTAATGAATAATAAATTGTTGTAACTGATTAATATAAAGTATTTCAATATAAGAATTCATGGAATATTGATAATTTATTCTCATAACCCATGAATATATATAAAAAATCTCAAATATTATGAGAAATATGTTTGATAATGTGTATATAAAGATGAATCAATTAAAACTAAATATACCAATATAACAGAGATTAATAAGAAAAACCATACAATATATATATATATATATATATATTTCTAGAAGTGCAAACTATTATGTGTTTAACAAATATCAATTATTGAAAAAAAATTTATATTATAAAATAATGGGTGCTTATATAAAGAGTTTTTATTTATGACAATATTAACCAATGTGAAACAAATCAATAGAATATTTTTTTAAAGATGGGAATGAGTACAATTAATGTCATTTTATCCTGAAATATAATAGTTTTTTTAGATCCAGTGGATTAAAAATATGTTCTAAAAAACATAATGACATTTATCTAAAAATTTATTTTTTAAATTTTCCAAAATCCCAATTTTGGTCAAAAATAATATTGTCTTACATTTCATTAAGAATGTTTTTTAAAAATATGTCCCAAGGAAGTTGATACTCAAATTATAATACCCCATGAGCTCAATCACTTTGACATTTTTACTCTATTGAAAAATTAGTTCAACCACTAAGATAATTAACTTATATATTCAATTGATGTTGTTATTCTCATTAATTTTTATGTATTAAAGTCAAGTTAATAAAAATTCTAAGAATAATTCATAAAAATAGATATTATTTTAAAAAAAATGATTTATGTTATTAAGGAGTTTCTGTCATATAATGGCCTGAAATATAGAAATGGGATTATTAGGATGTACCTTGATCGAAATGTATTTTCAAAAGAATATTGACCATAATTTATTATTAAAAAAATATAATAAACAATAAGAGTAATCAAATAATTTTAGATATACCAAGAAAATTTTCAATTAATTAAGAAACATTAATATATATTTTCCGGAAAAAATAGAAATGATATTACAGGTTTGAAATAATTTAATTATAATTGTGAATATATATATAACCATTTTATATTTTGTATAATAATGAATCAATGTTTTAAATATTTATAATTTTATGTACTTAATAATCCTTATATTAGAATTCCAACTTCCATATAAATTTGATGAGTTGGTTGAAAATTGTGTATTCCTTTGAAATATTATGAATAACAGAAGTTTCCATGGTTTTAATAAAAACATAGGTAATATTATTTATATTTTTTATTTTTTGGATTTTTAAAAATCATTTGTCTGAAGAAATAGTCTTTGTGTTGATGAATACATTGATGATAGTCATGTTATAAATTCTAGACAATGTGAACTATATAATATAAATCATGCTAAAATTGGTGATGGTGGAGATGAATAGGGTTATAAATGAGATGTAGAAAATGTTTTGAAATAAAAATTAAATAATTCATGATGATATTATCATTTTTAGGTTGATAAAATAATTATAAATCAATGATTTTCAGTTCAAACCTAAAAACCCATCAAGATAATTAGTCACACTAACATTAATTCTTAGTTTTATCTAAATTATATGAAGGAAACTCTTAAAAAAGGACTGGGTTGATGCAATGAATAATGATATGGATTATGTTTATATAAAAATATGATGGATCTTGTATAATACCCAAAGATAACGGTCTACTTGAACAACATCATATTTTGATAATTAAAAAATATCCTATCATGATTAATTATAATATTTATAACTATCCTAAGTGTTGTATTCAGTTTTTCATTCATTATTTAATTATTTATTATTATTATTATTCATATATTATATTTTCATATCATAGATTTATTAATCGTTTTATTTAGATTATATTATGAATTAATTTAAATAATTCTTATCGTTGGTTTTATCATTTTATTCTTTACTTAATGTAACTTGATATTTTCTGTTTTGATTCATTATAACAGGTTCTACATGTCTCTTAAAGTGTCATAATGATTAAAATGTCATTTTAGACATTAAAATATCATTCACATATGTTTTTAACTATTATTACTTATCCAAATAACTATTATCCTATATATCAACATTACACATAGCCAAAATCCATGTAGCCAATTTTCTCATGTAGCTTATTTCCCAGATTTTGTTACCTTATGAATTGTAGCCATGAAATTGACTACACAACTCTATATTGAGTGATTTTTGATGAGTTATAAAACTAAAAACAATTCTACATTTAATTATAACACATACACCCTTGAAGTGATATAGATAATGTGATAAAATATGTTTTACTTCATAGAATTTTTTCTAACTCAATTTTTTAGTCTTCCAAAATAGTTTTGGTACTATAATTTAGTGATAATATGATATGTAGAATTATGATTTAGGTGAATATTGATTATATAAAAATATAATTTAAGTTTCTATGTACAATTCAAATTAATATATATTTTATTATTATATTTGAAAATACTTTTATAATTATGATATTTAATTAGATAATCTATTAACAGATCTCTAGAATTACATATGTGAATTAGGCTATGAAATTAGTTTACTTATTTTAGAAATGAGTACATGGTTATTCATCTAATTGAATTTTTTTATGACATGAATAAATTGGATACATAGTAAGAAATGTATATGTGATTTTGCAAATGATAAATGATTGTGTAAAATTCCTTATGTAAATAGGCTATATGAATTCCCTTATGTCATTTTTTGGATACATGGGGAATTTTCTTTTGTGTGGAATCACCTGAATGATTCACCTAACTTAATACCTTTTGTAATTTCTTATTTTGTTCTTAGAATTGTTTCATATTATTCTAAAAACTGTAAATTTTCTATGTTTTCTGTTATTCTTCTCTTTTCCATTTGTTACAGGTTAATTTATTTTATAATTAATGTTTTGTTTATTATAAAAAAACATACGAATTATTTGGAATCCATGATAACTTGATTTAAATTTTTTGATGTCGAATTAAATAATATTTATAAAGTATTATGCATATAGGGATATTCAAAATGATTTTTTAGAACATGAAACATTCAAATTTAAACTATTGGGAATATAGATAGTTTCTCCCGAAATTTTTAGGGAGTTATTCTATAATTTAATATTGGTTGTTAACTACTATATTGACTAAATTTGAAGACACATTTCACATGGATATTAATTATCACTTTTCTAAAAAATTAACTGAATCATTTTTATTGAAAATAAGCATTAGCGAAGTATAAATTTGAATTTGGAATATTAATAGTTATTCTCGCATGATTTGTGGGAGTACATTAAAGAATTTATATTCCATTTTTATTTATATATTCAGTTATTTTTAAATATTTTATTATAACAATATTATTTTTAAAAAATGGGTTTCGCATTTTCATTTTATTGAAGATAATTTAATGATACCACCACATGAAGGTATTTATATGGGAATTGAAGAAAAAGTATCATGGATTATAAATTAAATAAAATATTAGAATCTATTTTCTATATAAAATTATATAATCATGTAGTGAAGAAGAGTGGCATGATTATTCGTTATCCTCTACATACTATATATTTTATAACAGAGTCATATTACTTCATTGTTAAACTGCTTAGTGAAGTAAACTGATGGATGCCTAAGCATTACTATCTCAACATCTAGAAGAGAATAATCACTAAATGATCCAAAATCCACCATATTCATAGACAATTATTCAATATGATAAATTGTTTATCCATTACATGTATTTTAAATGTTTGGGTTGTATTGTCTCAATTAGTGTGTCTTGCATGGGGATATACTACCCTAAAATTGTATATATGTGTTTCACCTATCCCCTTAGAAGACTATATTTATTCCATCCCCTTAGAATATTGGGTTTATTCTAACCCCTTATAATACTAGGTTCTAAATAAAAAATAAAATAGTAGAGTAAATGACTTCTCCAATAAGTGTCCATGTATTGCTTGTCCCCTTAGAAATGTATAGTTCCTCTTGACACGTAATATAGAATATGTGAGAACAGGTCTTGTAAAAATCCATGATTGGTCTGCACATGTAAAATAATAGGTTACATTTCCACTCATAAAATACTGGGATCTTTATAAATCAAAAAATGGATATATGTGAGGATTGATATTATAAAATATTACATTGGTTGTTCTACTATAAAAATCATTTTTTTCTAAAATTCTAAAAGCTATGAGAATTGGGTTTGGACTCTATGTGTGAAAAATGTGGATGTAAAGATTCTTCACTGTCCATCAAAATTGATACACTGTAGTGGGTTTTATATACCATGTTTATGTGTGAATATTTGATTCTGGATCACTTATATATGAACTATAATGAAATTATCTTGTCTTCATCCTTCACTTCCTTTATTTTCATTTATCTCTCATATTCTATGTTAGTGTGGTTGGATTGTTTAATAATTGAACTGGTCGGATTCCTCTATTAATTTTTATACACTGATTATTTTTTTCAAGAAATACAATTCTCCCACTCTTATCTGTTTTCATCACCTTTATATGATGTAACATTTGGTATCATAGTTTGGATCATTAAAGAAACAGTTTATGTTATATAATATTTTTGATACCTTACAATTTGTATCAGTGGATGAATATTCTTGATGAGAAGTTATTTTTTCTTAATGTTTGATAGCTTGAAATTAGTATCATGGATTGGTTATCCTGAGGATATATTTTTCCTCATTTTATTCTTTATAATGATAGTGTTAAACTTTTTTTCTAGACCATAACAAGACTAGTGGAATGATATTTTTAATTGGTGGATGATTTTTGTAATAAAAGTGGGTTGAAACTAATAATTCCAACACATTTCAATAGTAGTTAGTATTCTCAGAGGATGATCTGTATAGAATATTATATAAATATTATTGATATTAAATTTTTTGATATTGTGATTAAATATAACAATTTACATAAATCGAATATGTTTGATTTAAAAGGATATGATGGTGTCAAATATGATTAAATTACAAGTTTATAAATATTATTCATTGTTCCATTGCAGGAAAAATTGTTTAAAATATTTTGAGTTACAACACTACTTATGAGATATGTAATTATCTTGAGACAACTACCTTTAAAGAAAGATATTCTAGGACATATATTCATTATAATTATAAAAAATTTGGATACATGAAAAATATTCATCCTAACATGAAAACAAAAAAGCAATATTTTCTTAAAGAGGGTATCATTAAATGAAATTGATATTTGAATTTAGATTTTTCTAAGGTAATTTTATGTGGTTCTAGGAAGAGAGGTTATATTAAACCCAAATTTCTGAATTATAAAACTACAATAAAGTTCATGAAGAAATAATAGAAAAATGTAACTACATAGAGTCATTCTAAAATATTGTGACTTAAGGATGAAAGTATAAAATATAAAAGTAATATATAATTTCATGAAATATACTAAGGTATACTTTTCCCCTCTACATTCATGTTCAAGTGATTTTAGTATATATTCTAGAAATGATTGGAATATATGTGTGATAAGTATAAGTGAATATGATAATTTTAGTTCAAATTCAAAAGATTCTATCAATTTTATAAATGATGATCCATGTATTGATGATCTGTAGAAAATTTGTTTTTCAAATTAATACCATGTAAATTAAATGACTTATATACGTGTATCACTCAAATATAAACATAAAATATTTTTTAAAATAAAAATATATTATATTCTAAATTTAAGAATTTACATTAAGATAATAAGGATTTATCTCTTGAAATTTAAATTTTTAGAAACTTAATTATTGATTCTGAAAAGTTCAAGCTTAAAGATGAAATGATAGGTTTAATGATTTTCTTTCCAATAGTAATGAAGACAAGAAAGAATATTTAATTTATTGTTGGTTGATATGTCTCAGGTTGAGAATCAATGTAAAAATATTAAAAAAAGGAAAATCTTAGAGACATTGCTTCTTTCCTACTTAAAAAGGTTTTAGATGATTTAGAATTTGTTTCAAATAAAAATTAAAGGTTATTGTATGAATTAAATAATGTTACAAATAATTTTTTTTTTCATAAAAAGTCCAATTTATTATAAATGTTCTTCATTTTTTATTATTAACAAGGCTTCTCATTTCAATAAATATTATGATAAATTTAATGAACGTAGTTGTGATTATTTTGATCCTAATATGTTTCGAAATAATTTTGTGAAATAAAAAAATGTTGGAATTTCTATTGTTAATTTCCTAAAAAGTGGATCTTATGGTCATTATTCTTTTTATTTAACTTCAAAATTTACTCAATCTTTTTTTTTGCAAAAGGAAATTTTGTTCTAAATCTGATTTAATGGTCAAAATATCTAAACCATCTACTTCTTAGGTACTTAAAGTTAGGTACTCAAATTAATCAATATATTAATTATACCCAGTTAATATATATCTTATTACTCTTATGTTTAGAATTCATTTCCATTATATGTTTAACCTTAGAATGAATATATATGAATTAAAAGATTTAATAATTTTTTGGAAGCAACCATATGTTTTATTTTTTCTTGAACATTAATTTATTTAATACATTATATAGAGTGAAAATATGTTTTATTATTTTTAAATTCTGGTTTACTTCTTTGATATTATCAGTTGATAACTGTAAAAATTTCTTTTAATAACTTATAACATGTTATGTGGATCCTTGTAAAATTTTGAAGTGTTTTTTAAGATGTTTTCTCTTCTAAAATTAAAATTATGCTCATGTTATTTTGATATTTGCATTTTAAAAGAAAATAATTGATATAAAGAGAGTTAATATTATTCTTAACTCTGAATTCGTCATAGATATTCCAGTTATTGAACACTATTAAACATAGTTTTATTTGGGAAATTTTGAGCACATTAAAACTATATATTTCAGTTTTAAACATTAAAATTACTTGTGATCATGTTTTTTATTTCTAAAAAATTGAAAATTGAAATAGTGGGGGTGTAATAATTGTTTCTTATTTTTAAAATTATTTAAATCTTCTATATTTTTATAACTTGGTTTTATATATTTTCATTTTACTTTTTTAAAAATATATTAATTAAATTTTTAATTATTTTATTGCGTAAAATCAATTTTAAATATTCTAATATATACAGTTCTTATATTTTAATACTAATCTAAGATAAATTTATTATGTAGTTTTTAATTTTTAATTTAAATTTTATTAATTGATATATTTAATGCATCAATTTTTAAGAAGGAAATATATTAAAATTACAAAAATAATTACTAAAAAATAAAAAAATTATATTTATAATATTGGATTTTGATGTTTCTTTTTTTGGAAATGTTGAAATCCTATATCTATGGAAATATTATATTATATTACATGCATGGAGAATAATATTTATTGCTAAAAATTTAAGGTAGTTGGGAGGTGTATGTGCTGAATATTTTAAAATTATAAGGTGTTTGAATATGGTAAATTTTTTAGATTCTCATGAAATTTGTTAAATCTAGAAATTTCATTTCAGTTTACAATTTTTTGATTTCTATACATATTTCTATATTACATTTTCTAAATCATTATCATAATTACTATATGATTTTTACATAATATTTAAAGTGTTTTATTATTATATATTTTTTGAAATAAAGATGTTTAAGAACATTATAGAATACAATTTGCATTGATAGTGTGATTATATTTAAAAGGAATTAATTTTTTAGTATTAGTTTTGAAGATAAAATTTCCAAATTTAAAAATTAGGTTATTTATAATATAAAAAAAGATAATAATTTTTAATATTATAAATTGTGTTCTAATTATCAAAAATGTTGACAACATTGAGTGGGCCCTTGAACAACTTTATTTTATGATAATTACAAAACATTGTATCATGATTAATTATAATTTTATTACTATAATAAGTATATTCATTAGATTTTCATTATTTTGTTTAATTATTTTTTATTCCCATTTTCATTAATTATATTGTTTTATCTCGTATTATTGAGGGTTTTCTTTAGTTTATCTTATGAATTAATTAAAATACTTTTTAAATTTTTTTATTCAATTGTATTATTTACACAATTTATCATGATATTTCATGTTTTGATATTCTATAATGTGTTTTAAATGTATCATAAAGATTTCTTGGGATTAAAACTTCATTTGAGACATTAAAATATAATTTATATTGGTTTTTTACAATTACCATATAGTAAAATAACTCTTCAAATGCATATAAATATCCCACATAGCCAAAAATCACATAGTCAATTCTCTTATGTAACTGATTTTTCAAAATTGGTAACATAATGTATTTCATCCATAAATTTGGATAAAAATATCAAAATTGAGTTATTATTGATGATTTGGGAAGATAATAAAATATATTACTTCTAATTAGAATACATAAATCTATGATTTGATCTCTATAATGTACTAAATTAGGTTATAATTTACTGTATGTTTTCGGTCTAAAATATATAGTTTTCCAGAATAGTTTTTCTACTGAATTTTGGAAATAATAAGAGATATATAATTTTAATTTAAGTGGATATTAATTATATGAAAATATAATTAAATTTTCTAAATAAATTTAAATATATTTAAATATTATTCTTATGTTTAGAAGGAACTTTTTTACATATGAAATTTTATAAGAGAAGTTGTTTATATATTTCCGAAATTTCGTGCCCGAATACATCAATGTGATTATTTCTCTTACAAAAGAAACATATACATGTTTATTTAGCTATGTGAATGGTTTTCTTAAGGGAATAAATTGGATACAAAGTGAGAAATGATTACATGAATTTTCTTTCAAGAAACATCTTTGTAAAATACATTATTTAAATTAGTTGTGTGAATTCTGTTACGTGGATTATATTATCTCAATTTTTGGATATGTGACGAATATATATACATAGTGAATCGCCTATGTGATTAACCTATATGATTATCTTACATGAATCACAAAAATGAATCTATATTGGATTCTCCAATGTGGTTATATGAATTTGTATAGGTTTTTTCAAAAACTAAAAATATGTTATGTTTTATGTTATTCTTCAATTTTCTATCTGCTTAATATTTATTATGGATGTAATTAATGTTTTGATTATTTTCAAATAACCTATTAATTCTTTCTAATCCATGATAACAAGATTTATATTTTTTTATGTTTAATTTGTATGATTCATATGGGATTAAACATGTACGGATATTCTGGCAAAATCTTTTGAGCTTGAGATACTAAATTAAAACTGGTTGGTATATATAGAGTTTCCCTTGAAATTTGTTAGAGATTTTTCAAGAATATTAATATTTATTATTTACTACTATATTGATAGAAATTCAAGGCTTAATTGATGTAGATATTAGTTCTCTCTTTTCTAAAAAATACATGTGAGTCATTTTTCTTGAAAAAAAAGAAAGAGTGAAGATCAAATTTATATTTTGAAATATGAGATGTATGAATCACATGATTTACAAGAGTATTCCATATAATTTATATTAAACATTTATAGATATATTAATTTTTTTCATTATTTATTCTAATGAGACTATTTTTATTGAATGGTTTTTATTTTTACTGTTCATATCATTTAATTAAAAGATACCTCTTCATGATGGTTTTAATGATGGAATTTATGAGGTTGTATCATGTTTTCCAAAGTAATGGAAATGATTTTTATTATTTTATAATTGGGAGGAATAAATCATGTAGTTAGGAAGATTGATGTGACTCTTCTTTATCTCTTCTGTGCTAAATAGTCTGAAATTGAGTCTTGTCATATCATTGATCAACTCTTTACTAAAGTAAACTAATGGATTCCCAAGATTCATTATTTAAATATCTATAAGGTCATGAGATCTACCTTCTGAAAGAACCAACATCTTCATCTAAAATTGTTGACAGAGTGAAATTTTCTTATTCATTCTGTATATTGTAACGTTCAAGTCTGTATTGTCTCACTTAGTACATCCTACATAGGGTTTCACTACCTTTACAAAATTTAAATATGAGATTTTTTCCACTTTAGAAGAAAGGGTTTAGTCTATCCCCTTATAATATTGGGTTCTACATAATCCATAAAATGGTAAAGGATTGATCTTTTCTTAAAATATTATTGGTTTTTTCTCTCCCCTTAGAAGACCCGGTTCTTCTCGAATAGTAACATACAAGGGGATAGGACTAATCATGTGATTTTATAGGATAGGTCTACACCTGTAAAATATTTGGTTAGGTTTTATACTATAAAATACTAGGTTCCTTCTAATAACAAAAATATACTAGACATTAGGATTAAGCCTAAAAAATTATATGTTTGGCATTATCTTGTAAAAGGCTGGGTTTTTGTGTGAACCCCAAAAAGACAAGGGAATTGGGTTGATCCTCTAGGTTTCGAAATGGAGGATGTATAGAGTTTTCACTATCCTTAAAAAGTGATATAATGTAGTAGTTTTCATATACCCTGTTTTTGTCTGAAGAGTATACGTATGATCATTTAGATCTAAACTATTTTAAAAATAAATTGTGTTCATCTTTTGCTTTATGTATTTTCTTTTATCTGTCATTTCAAATATTGATGTGGGGTAATTTTTTAATAAATGAATTGAAAAAATTTCTCTCTTGAAGATTAAAATACTTTTTAAGATATATAATTCACCACCCCTTTTATATTTTAATCATCTCTCTGGGACAAAACACCCAAATGGTAACAATATTATTATTAAAAAATTGGTTTTATATAAATAAATCAATAAAAATATAAATTTTCTCTAAAAAAATTATCATTTATAAAATATACTAATGAGTGTAATTAATTTATTTATAGGATTGATTTTTGTCTATATAATTCTTGGAAACTATTAAATCATTCATTATTAATATCTCTAAAAAAATAATAAAACAATACTAATGGTTGTTAAGTTATAATTTCTCAATGGATATTTTGAGGAAGTGGTGTAGGTTTATAAAATGGAAGACATATATACTATATGAATATAAAATATGTGAAAAAAACTAAAAAATACGGCATACATATTTATATAATAACATAAATTTTTGAATTATAATATTTTCACTTATTTGAGGAGAATGAAATTTATGAAATGAAAATTGGAAACAAATTTTTATTTTAAGATGATTCATAAAAACTATCTAATATTTATGGTAAATATTGATTATATTACTTTTTTTAGGATATATAGGTCAAGTTATTATGAAGATTGACACTCAAATGAAGAATAAATATATGATATCTATGCTTGGTGTGATAAATTTTTTCTTAGGATTTCAAATTAAGTAATGTGATGATATAATACTTTTTCTAGAAAATAAATTTTTGTGGGATGTTGAAATCGTTGGGAATTGAAAAACCAAAAAATGTATCATCTGTCACGACCCGCCCTCGGGGTCCGTGCCGTGACTACCCCAAGCCCGCCTTCCATAGGCCAGGGGCTGGAGACTAGCACCAAGGCGTAAATCCCGGTAAAAAGGGAAGGCATTGCCTTTGTAAAGTAAACAAACACCACAGAGTAAGCAAGCGGAAAGTAACACTAAGCAAAAACAGAGTACAACTAAAAGTGCGGAAAGTAAAAAGGGGCCGGAAATACAAGCCCAACTGTAAAGTACAACTCGAAAGGGAAAACAGCAACTGAAAAGTAAAGCTGCTACGCCGAGCTGTCCACTGGAAATCCCACCTGAAGGGTGGGTAAAGATAGCTCCTCTGCTCCTCGGGTCCCGCCGTTTGCTCCGAGTATGTCCCGCCCAGTGGTCTGCCTCTGGGTACCGCCTCGTCGTAAAGTCCACCTCCAGGTACCGTCCAGTCCTCGAACACTCGGCCTCTGCCAGTACTGGCCGTCGTCTGCAACCAACACAACGAGGTGCGGGCATAGCCCGTGCAGGGGTGAGTATAACGATACTCAGTAGGGACCCCGAGACCCTCAAGGTCTCACTAAAACCAACAAGGATAACCACAAGAAGATCACAACAGATAAACACTACTTAGGTATATGTCCATACATATACCTAAGTTATCAAGTAACCCATCTCAGTCATGAGGAAACACAAGGATCATGAGATCAACGGATAACCACTACCCAGGTATATGCCCATACATATACCTAAGTTATCAAGTAACCCATCCCAATCATGAGGAACACAAAGGTCAAAAGTCTCAGCTCAAACCAGGATTTTCATTATCGAAACCGTAACTGCTGAAGAGCTCCGTCTCTAGAGTGTATAGTGGTCCTGTCACGACTCCGAGGTACTGCTCAATAACCTAAGACTGCTGAAGTACACATCCTGTCGAGTACTGCGGGTCTGCTGCCAACTATCGGGCGCTCCGTCCGCTGAGGGTCTGCTGCCAAATACCGGGCGCTACCCAGATAGCCTACTGAGGTACTCCTCCTGTCGAGTACCGCGGGTTTGCTTCCAACTACCAGGCGCTCCGTCCGCCGTGGGTCTGCCGCCAAATACAGGGCGCTCCGTCCACTGGGCTAGTCGACTCACTCCAAGTCGAGTCGGTCAAGCAGTCGTCAGGTCTCAGCCGGCTACACGGTCTCCGTACTCTGCACGTTCGTCTTCAGGAGGGTCCGCTCCACGAGCTACTGGTCAAGTATCACAAGGTTCCGCGAAGAAGTGTCTCAAAGGACCGTCTCGTCACAGGGGTCTCAACGCAACAGACGGCGCGTCGATCGGACGCCCGGTCTGTGAGTTATTAGCTTTTTCGTCCCAGGGGCCCGGTTGGTTTAGAGAGCGAAACCAATCCCGGCCATATCTCAACTGTACCCCGAACTCCCATAGGGTATACTCATAGGGACCATTACTAAACGTAAACACCAACGCCGCTGACGGTTCGTCAAACGAACGTCCTGTCTGAAAGATATCAGCTTTCCCGTTCCAGGGGCCCGGTTGGATTTCGGGTGCGATCCAACCCGGCCACTACTAACTGTATCCAAAACTCGGGCGAAGGATACCAAAAGTTCCATATCGTAAACAGGAACTCAACGCAACAGACGGTGCGTCGATCGGACGCCCGGTCTGAGAGTTATTGGCATTTTCGTCTCCGGGGCCCGGTTGGTTTTTAAGGCAAAACCAACCCGACCGTACTCCACCTGCGTCCAAACCTCGGGCGGAGTATGCCAAAAGATCCGTCTCACTAAGAGGAACACAACACAGCTGACGGCACGTCAATCGGACGTCCGTAGCTCAAGATATGAGTGTTTCCGCTTCGAAAGCCCGGTTGGTTTCGTGAACGAACCAACCCGGCCGAACTCAAAGTAATCCGAAACCTTGAGTGCGATATACTGAAAGGACCGTCTCGATCCAAGGATCGCGTTGCCGCTGACGGTTCGTCGATCGGAGGTCCGAGGCTCAAGTTATGGGCCAAAAACCGAATCTGGTTCGAAACGGGGGGGTCCGGGTCCGGGCCGACCCGGCCCGACCCCCCCCCCCCCCCCCCCCCCGGGGCGGCGCGGCGGCGCGGGAGGCCGCGGCGGCTGGTGCCTGGCGCCGCACGAGGGTGGCACGCGGGGGGCTAAGCCCCCGCTTCTTGGGAAGGACGGCGCGGCTACATGCCGTGCCCATATTTTAAAAACGCCCCCCCCCCCCCCCCACGTGGGGGGCCTGTTTGAGCGGAACCGGGGGGCTGCTGCCCCCCCTTTATGGAACCGCCTCCCCCCTCTTAAAGAGGGGGGTTTTAATATGACGGCCGGGGGATTAATTCCCCCGGTTTTAATGAATTCCGGCCGGCCATCTGGCCGGCCAGTTTTCTCCAACGGAACCGGAAATTTCCGGTCCCCTCTTCGGCTTCCGACGCCAGCGGCCCGGCCGCCGGTCTTCTCTTCCGCCGCGGCCCGGAACCGGCCGCGGTCTCCTCGTCCCGCCGCGGCCCGGAACCGGCCGCGGTGTTCGTCGTCCGGCGCGGTGCGACGGCACCGCGCCCCTTCGCCGTGCCTTGATTCCTTTCAACGCGGCGCGACGGCGTCGCGTTCTTGAAGTTTCTTCCTCGGCGTGGCGCGATGGCGCCGCGTGAAACAATTGCACGATCAACCGCGTGGTGCGACGGCACCACGCCACTTGCTTCCACCCGCAAGAATAAACAAGAACGATGGAGGGGGGGTTCGGCCGTGTTCATGCGGTCCGGCCCCCCTCGCGTTAACAAAAACACTTATATAAAATATTCAAAAGCCTCACGTAGACATGCGATCCACGAGCAAGAAATGGAATAAATTAACAATATTCAACAACCCCTACCTTGGTATAAGGTTCGAAGATTTGTCTACGTTCCACGGAAGAAGACGTCGCGGAGGTCAGGCGTCGCGGTCGTCGTTCGTCAAATTCGACGACGAAGAGGCGCGTCTGAAGAGGCACGTCGTTGGCGAATCCTTGTACGCCGACGAAGGTTGTCTAAGGAAGGTGAAGTGTTCTCTCTCATTGACACCGCAGACGAAGAAGAGCGGAGCGGCGTTCTTCGTCGGAACTTGAGCGTTCTACGTCAAGTCTTGAGGAAAGTCAAATAAAAAGGAAACAACGAACTCAAGAACCCCTACCTCTATAGTCGCACGTTGACGGAGTCGTGGAATATCGGTGTTGATTCCTTTGACGTCGGAGGAAGAGTCGTTGTTGATGGCGTTCGTCGCGGAAAAGATGATGCGGAAGAAGAACGTCACGTCGCGGATATGGCGTCACGGAAAGACCGTGTTCTTCGGCGAAGAAGTTCTTCGTTGAAGAACGACATTCTTCATGTTCTTCGTCAAGGTTGAAGAAGAAAGAAAAGCTCTCAACCACTCCAAGATGGCTAAGAGTTCTAACCCAACAAAATAAGACAAAGTCTTATTTTATTCACAAAAAGAATTTCAAAGGTTTGAAATTCAAATAAGAGATAACTCCACATTTATTAACAAGTTGTCATGTTAATTAAAGAGGGGTTAAGGGAGTTTGAGGGAAGATGAGAGGTTTAGGTTTCGTGTGGGCCCCACCAAACTTAATCCTCTCAAGGGAGGTTAAGTGGGTGTGGGTCCCACCCCCAACTCCCTTTGAGAGGAGTTAACCTACAAAAAGTAAAATAAAAATAATTCACACTTTTTATTCAACTTTTTTATAAATCTCCCAAAAACTAACTTTCAACCCGAAACAAACGCAACTCCCGAAAAGGTCTCTTTAAGAGAATATCGGCGCTGCGAGTTCATCGGTGCCCTCGGATTTCAATTCTGAGCACCGTATCAAAAGTTATAAATACCCGCTCGTTCGTTCACTGAACGTACCCGAGCCAAACTTCAGAAATTAATTCCGGGCACTCCGGGCCTTGGAATCAGGTGCCGTCTGAAACCGCGCTCTTGTAAAATTCTAAAGAAAATTAAGAAAAAATTTCCCTTGAATTTTACGGGTCTTTACATTACTCCCACCTCAGGGCTTTACGTCCCCGTAAAGATACATCAAAAACTAGGGAAACAAAAGAGGGTACTGAGCACGCATCTGAGCCTCCCGCTCCCATGTGCTCTCCTGGAGATTCCCGTGCCGCCATCTGTTGCGCACAAGAGGAATCAATCGCCCATGTAGGACCCGCTCCTGTCGATCCTCTATCTCCACCGGGACCTCCGTAAAAGTCGCCCCATCGTCAACGTCAAGCTCCACATGGTCAAGGATGTGCGTCGGGTTGTTCACGTATCTCCTCAGCTGAGACACGTGGAAGACGTCGTGCACCCGGTGTAACTGAGGTGGTAGAGCCAGGCGATAAGCCACCTCACCAACCCTGTTGAGGACCTGGAAGGGTCTGATGAAGCGCGGAGATAACTTGTCGCCTCGGCCAAATCTCCGAATACCACGTCGAGGTGAGACCCGCAAGAAGACGTGGTCACCATCCTCGAACTCTAGAGGCCTCCGCCTCCTATCAGCGTATGACTTCTGCCGGCTCTGTGCTGTCCTCATCCGCTCCTGGATGACATGGACCTCCTCTGACGTGGCCCGGACCATCTCTGGTCCCACAAGAGCTGCAAGATTTCTTCTTTGCCGATAAGAGAAACCTGGTCTCATCCCCTGGATGAACTACATTCATTGCCTAAAACAGTCAATCCTAACATGGATGATACTAATCCATACCAAGGATGACGTCGTAAGGCCTCGACGCTACTACTAAGAGATCCAACCGTTACTCTCGCCTCCAAGGGTTGAGTCACACTGTCGGCATCAGTGTGTGGTAACTGGTCTCCTCCAGTAGATGTCTCACAAGTGAGGGTCAAGTCAACAGTCAACTGGAACCTCTTAGTAACATCACAAAAGAGGACAGGAATGAAAACATGACAAAGTATGCGTCTTTTATTATTGCAGCTCATAATACAAAGATGCTACACAAAAACAACATCAACATGGAACTAGAAGTACAAGAGACGTATCCACTAGTTCTGCTCCTGTCCACCTGCTTTACTGTTGCTCAAGCATTTGTCTCTGCCTCAACCTCGGTGGCTCCCCCCAAGCCTGCGGATCGAGGAGTCGGACAGTCACGTGCCAGGTGACCCTTTCCGCGGCATGAGTAACACAACCTGCCCCTTGCACGGCTAGCTCTGTTCCCACTCCGGGTGCCCTGCACCACCGGTCCTAAAACCCGAGATCGCCCAACTGCTGGTCTGGTCCTCTTGGACCTCTGCATCATCTGTCTACTGCCCACAGATGACTCGGCTTCTGATCGAAAAACACGCGGCAAAGGCATAATCTCCTGTACACGCTCGGGGTGTAGAGATACTGGCACAAACTCCACCCTGAAGAAGGTCTCGAAGTCTTCCCATGCGAAGTTCATCTCATCGCAAAACTGAAACAAGTGGCTCCACCACCTACCTGCTGCTGCCTGAAGGAGGCTGGTAGCAAAGATCACCATGAAGTCTGCCGGCGTCCCCACTAGCCTGAAGACTCTCACCACAGCCTCCAGCCAAACCTCAGCCGCCTGCGGGTCCGTCTCTCCCCGGAACCTGGGTGGCCTATGGCGCTGGAACTCGTGCAGCGCGCTCAAGCGTCGTGCATCGCCTACTGCTGGGGCTGGTGGCATCGGTGGCCCAACGTATGGTAGTACCGCTGGTGCCTCCGCTGGTGCCTCAACTGCAAGAGGGCCCTGTACCGAAGCCTCGACGCTCGACAGACTGTCAGCACGCTCATCCCTCCGGGCTCTAGCTGGTCGTCTGAGAAAAGACATCCTGAAAGAAACAACGTAACACGATCAAACGATTATACCTGGTGAGCTGACCTGGTTTGAGCTGTTTTAAGGGGAAAAACCTTTGAAAACACACACGCAATCAGTGTTTTCGTGCACAAAGTCGGAAATCAGTTGTCAGGGTCCTGGTGTATGGATACGTCGGCCGCCCGCACCAACACTGGACTCCCTGAACTGAAAACCACACTCGGTACCCTTAACACTATTGCTTCACAGAAAGAAAGATCAGAGTCTGCGGTAGAACCGACCACCTCTGATACCAATTTGTCACGACCCGCCCTCGGGGTCCGTGCCGTGACTACCCCAAGCCCGCCTTCCATAGGCCAGGGGCTGGCAACTAGCACCAAGGCGTAAATCCCGGTAAAAAGGGAAGGCATTGCCTTTGTAAAGTAAACAAACACCACAGAGTAAGCAAGCAGAAAGTAACACTAAGCAAAAACAGAGTACAACTAAAAGTGCGGAAAGTAAAAAGGGGCCGGAAATACAAGCCCAACTGTAAAGTACAACTCGAAAGGGAAAATAGCAACTGAAAAGTAAAGCTGCTACGCCGAGCTGTCCACTAGAAATCCCACCTGAAGGGTGGGTACAGATAGCTCCTCTGCTCCTCAGGTCCCGCCGTTTGCTCCGAGTATGTCCCGCCCAGTGGTCTGCCTCTGGGTACCGCCTCGTCGTAAAGTCCACCTCCAGGTACCGTCCAGTCCTCAAACACTCGGCCTCTGCCAGTACTGGCCGTCGTCTGCAACCAACACAACGAGGTGCGGGCATAGCCCGTGCAGGGGTGAGTATAACGATACTCAGTAGGGACCCCGAGACCCTCAAGGTCTCACTAAAACCAACAAGGATAACCACAAGAAGATCACAACAGATAAACACTACTTAGGTATATGTCCATACATATACCTAAGTTATCAAGTAACCCATCTCAGTCATGAGGAAACACAAGGATCATGAGATCAATGGATAACCACTACCCAGGTATATGCCCATACATATACCTAAGTTATCAAGTAACCCATCTCAATCATGAGGAACACAAAGGTCAAAAGTCTCAGCTCAAACCAGGATTTTCATTATCGAAACCGTAACTGCTGAAGAGCTCCGTCTCTAGAGTGTACAGTGGTCCTGTCACGACTCCGAGGTACTGCTCAATAACCTAAGACTGCTGAAGTACTCCTCCTGTCGAGTACTTCGGGTCTGCTGCCAACTACCGGGCACTCCGTCCGCTGAGGGTCTGCTGCCAAATACCGGGCGCTACCCAGATAGCCTACTGAGGTACTCCTCCTGTCGAGTACCGCGGGTTTGCTGCGAACTACCAGGCGCTCCGTCCGCCGTGGGTCTGCTGCCAAATACCGGACGCTCCGTCCACTGGGCTAGTCGACTCACTCCAAGTCGAGTCGGTCAAGCAGTCGTCAGGTCTCAGCCGGCTGCACGGTCTCCGTACTCTGCACGTTCGTCTCCGGGAGGGTCCGCTCCACGAGCTACTGGTCAAGTATCACAAGGTTCCGCGAAGAAGTGTCTCAAAGGACCGTCTCGTCACAGGGGTCTCAACGCAACAGACGGCGCGTCGATCGGACGCCCGGTCTGTGAGTTATTAGCTTTTTCGTCCCAGGGGCCCGGTTGGTTTCGAGAGCGAAACCAATCCCGGCCGTATCTCAATTGTACCCCGAACTCCCATAGGGTATACTCATAGGGACCGTTACTAAACGTAAACACCAACGCCGCTGACGGTTCGTCAAACGGACGTCCTGTCTGAAAGATATCAGCTTTCCCGTTCCAGGGGCCCGGTTGGATTTCGTGTGCGATCCAACCCGGCCACTACTAACTGTATCCAAAACTCGGGCGAAGAATACCAAAAGTTCCGTATCGTAAATAGGAACTCAACGCAACAGACGGTGCGTCGATCGGACGCCCGGTCTGAGAGTTATTGGCATTTTCGTCTCCGGGGCCCGGTTGGTTTTTAAGGCAAAACCAACCCGACCGTACTCCACCTGCATCCAAACCTCGGGAGGAGTATGCCAAAAGATCCGTCTCACTAAGAGGAACACAACACAGCTGACGACACGTCAATCGGACGTCCGTAGCTCAAGATATGAGCGTTTCCGCTTCGAAAGCCCGGTTGGTTTCGTGAACGAACCAACCCGGCCGAACTCAAAGTAATCCGAAACCTTGAGTGCGATATACCGAAACGACCGTCTCGATCCAAGGATCGTGTTGCCGCTGACGGTTCGTTGATCGGAGGTCCGAGGCTCAAGTTATGGGCCAAAAACCGAATCTGGTTCGAAACGGGGGGGGGTCCGGGTCCGGGCCGACCCGGCCCGACCCCCCCCACCCCCCCGGGGCAACGCGGCGGCGCGGGAGGCCGCGGCGGCTGGCGCCTGGCGCCGCACGAGGGTGGCACGCGGGGAGCTAAGCCCCCGCTTCTTGGGAAGGATGGCGCGGCTACATGCCGCGCCCATATTTTAAAACGCCCCCCCCCCCCCCCCCCCACGTGGGGGGCCTGTTTGAGCGGAACCGGGGGGCTGCTGCCCCCCCTTTATGGAACCGCCTCCCCCCTCTTAAAGATGGGGGTTTTAATATGACGGCCGGGGATTAATTCCCCCGGTTTTAATGACTTCCGGCCGGCCAGCTGGCCGGCCGGTTTTCTCCAACGGGACCGGAAATTTCCGGTCCCCTCTTCGGCTTCCGACGCCGGCGGCCCGGCCGCCGGTCTTCTCTTCCGCCGCGGCCCGGAACCGGCCGCGGTCTCCTCGTCCCGGCGCGGCCCGGAACCGGCCGCGGTGTTCGTCGTCCGGCGCGGTGCGACGGCACTGCGCCCCTTCGCCGTGCCTTGATTCCTTTCAACGCGGCGCGACGGCGTCGCGTTCTTGAAGTTTCTTCCTCGGCGTGGCGCGACGGCGCCGCGTGAAACAATTGCACGATCAACCGCGTGGTGCGACGGCACCACGCCACTTGCTTCCACCCGCAAGAATAAACAATAACGATGGAGGGGGGGTTCGGCCGTGTTCATGCGGTCCGGCCCCCCTCGCGTTAACAAAAACACTTATATAAAATATTCAAAAGCCTCACGTAGACATGCGATCCACGAGCAAGAAATGGAATAAATTAACAATATTCAACAACCCCTACCTTGGTATAAGGTTCGAAGATTTGTCTACGTTCCGCGGAAGACGACGTCGCGGAGGTCGGGCGTCGCGGTCGTCGTTCGTCAAATTCGACGACGAAGAGGCGCGTCCGAAGAGGCACGTCGTTGGCGAATCCTTGTACGCCGACGAAGGTTGTCCGAGGAAGGTGCGGTGTTCTCTCTCGTTGACACCGAAGACGAAGAAGAGCGGAGCGGCGTTCTTCGTCGGAACTTGAGCGTTCTACGTCAAGTCTTGAGGAAAGTCAAATAAAAAGGAAACAACGAACTCAAGAACCCCTACCTCGATAGTCGCACGTTGACGGAGTCATGGAATATCGGTGTCGATTCCTTTGACGTCGGAGGAAGAGTCGTTGTCTATGGCGTTCGTCGCGGAAAAGATGATGCGGAAGAAGAACGTCACGTCGCGGATATGGCGTCGCGGAAAGACCGTGTTCTTCGGCGAAGAAGTTCTTCGTTGAAGAACGGCGTTCTTCGTGTTCTTCGTCAAGGTTGAAGAAGAAAGAAAAGCTCTCATCCACTCCAAGATGGCTAAGAGTTCTAACCCAACAAAATAAGACAAAGTCTTATTTTATTCACAAAAAGAATTTCAAAGGTTTGAAATTCAAATAAGAGATAACTCCACATTTATTAACAAGTTGTCATGTTAATTAAAGAGGGGTTAAGGGAGTTTGAGGGAAGATGAGAGGTTTAGGTTTCGTGTGCGCCCCACCACACTTAATCCTCTCAAGGGAGGTTAAGTGGGTGTGGGTCCCACCCCCAACTCCCTTTGAGAGGAGTTAACCTACAAAAAGTAAAATAAAAAGAATTCACACTTTTTATTCAACTTTTTTATAAATCTCCCAAAAACTAACTTTCAACCCGAAACAAACGCAACTCCCGAAAAGGTCTCTTTAAGAGAATATCGGCGCTGCGAGTTCATCGGTGCCCTCGGATTTCAATTCCGAGCACCGTATCAAAAGTTAGAAATACCCGCTCATTCGTTCACTGAACGTACCCGAGCCAAACTTCAGAAATTAATTCCGGGCACTCCGGGCCTCGGAATCAGGTGCCGTCTGAAACTTCGCTCTTTTAAAATTCTAAAGAAAATTAAGAAAAAATTTCCCTTGAATTTTACGGGTCTTTACATCATCACCAATGTAAATTAGAATAGAATATTCTCAAGATGATGAATGAAAACAATAAATAAAAAAGTAATATATAATGTAGATTTTTAATATTTCTACCATTTATATTATTTCCAAGACCCACACTCCTAAATCCAATGCCATAAACACATACATTACATGAAATATTTGATACTAAGTATAGTTTTCAATATATTACTATGATATAATTACATAAATTAATGAAAATATTTCATTAAATACATTCCCACTTCCCATTACGTTTTGATCATTAGAGAACAATAAATAATTATAATATAATAAATCCTATATATTTTTTAACTAATGGAAATTTTTTCTAATATATAAGAAACTACTTAATCCATAATATGTCTTCAATTTCAAATAAATATCTCACACATGATATCCATATAGTAATATTATGTGTCATAATTTGCTTCTTAACTTTTTTTAAATGGAAATGTAAAAATGGGGGATCTAAAATGATCAGAAAGGGAAAACATAAAACATAGTAAATCATGGAATAAAAAGTTAATAAATATTATGAAAACAATAAGCAATCATCATAATTCTGTAATCAATTGAAATAATGTTCAAAATGTAGGCATGGATAGAAATGAAAAAATTTATATCACATGCAAAACAATATATTATTTCATAGTGATGAAATGAATAATTCTATTGTAAACTTAAACTAAAGGAATATTGTATCTATGGAAATAAATGAAAACTCTTATATCAGTAATACTAATGTAAAACATAAATTCAGACTATAATAACATTTTATAATGGTCTTGTTCTATTAAAATATATGGGTAATTGGGGAGGTATACACTAAAACCCCATCTATTTTATCTCATCAATCCTATTGATTCATAAATGGGGTATATAATATCGAAACCCACCAATCACTTGAATTGTCCAATGAATTCTTTTTAAGATTCCATAGGACATTTAATACAATTCCTTAAGGATCCTCTATAGGAATAAAAACATAGCTATTTATAGGATAAAAATATAGAATTTAAATAAATACTAAAAATGTGTGAGAAGTCAATAATAATAAAAATTTTCAATACATCCCCAATCAATAAATAAACAATCTTTCAAGGTGAATATCCTCCAATATGAATTTTTTATAATGAGATGTTCACACTATATTGGGTAATGATTTTAAGGTTAATTTAATACATAAATAACATGATCATAATCCTTTTAGGGAAAGAATGTGGATGGTATCAAAAAAATATTTATCTTCTAACAATGTAACATTATATTGATTTTGATAAAAATGGAAATATCCTCATAAGAAGACAGTTTTGAAATGTATCATTGAAGAATGGATTAGGAATCAAATTGTTTGATATCATGAGTTAAATCCAACAAATGTTAAATATAAATTATAGTATAAATCATGAAATATAAATCTCATGAGTGAAAATATTTTTGAATATGATAAAGAATTTGTAAGTGAAAACATAAAATATATTTTAGAAAATATTATTAATATTGAAGTGAAATACTAACATACATTTCACATCCAAATGACAGATCTCAATAACCTGATGTGAAATGCTTTAAAAAAATTAATATTAAAAATCATATCTATTAATGGATCCTCGAAAAGATAAACTTTATATCTTGAATAAGTGAGGATATAAATAAAATACATATCTACGTAATAGAAAGAACCATATTATTATTAGTAAAATACATTTTTTCAATACTTAAATTGTAAAGAGGGAAGAGAAAGATTCATTTATATCAAAAATTTATTTTTTCACATTGAGGTTTCTAAACTACCATATAATTAAACATTGTTATGGAATTAATTTGGCATAAAATAAATAAGTTTATGATGAAAAAATATATCTCAATGAAAGGATAATTTAGTTATCAATGTCCACTATAGTAAACTTAATACTAGATGTAATAAATATTTAAAAAATGGGTTTTATGTGGATGAAATGTAAATAAAAAATACCATATAATGAAATAAAATTGTAGAATGTACCAAATTTAAACAAAATAATTGTAAGATAAAAGATCATTACTAAATAAATGAAAATTTAGTAAACAAAAAAACATATAACTAGGGTAAAAATGATTCACAATCCATTAGATTAAAATGAAATAATATTTCTCATTATTACCCATGAATAATTAAAATATATGACAAAGACACATACTTGGTTTTACATCCACAACTTAAATGTATGTTTTATCTTTAAGTTATGACATGTCATGTTTTATTCATACCTTTTAGGATTGTATTGTTGGTAATGTGGTCTTATAGTAATTTAATATTGTATGAAGGCTTTATTGGGTTTCATTGTGGTTGAATCAAATCTATCGGCCAGTCGAAGGTGCTAGAAATGGGACCTCCAATTCAACAGATCCTACTATCCCAGAGACTGCTAGTCACCAGCTATTCGGTGGGGCCATCAGAAGACTGAGGGATCCAAAGTTGATTTTTCATTATTGATCTATTCTTAATTTTTCTCTAATTTAACTATCATACCCACTCTTATTCTATTATGGACATAAAATGGCTAAACCCATACATATAACTCTCCCATTGTGTTCTCGTCTTTATTTCCTATCCTAATTGTCTCTTAAAGTCTATATTGGTCTGTTGAAACATTTAGAGGTAAGATATATCAATTATTACACTAATAATAAGTTTTTCTATAAAATGAATCAATTATCCAATTCATATTGTCCATATCTATGAATCTTTTATTGCATCTAATTAATTTTTCGGGCATTATTGATCGATTGGTGTTGTATTAAAAGAAGTTGGTGACCTATCCTTGGTCAATATTAAATCATAATTTTTTGAAGAATATGTTTTATTAAGATGATGTGTATTCCATCTCTTGGCATGCTCTATTCCATTAATCCAAATTCTAGAAACATTATTTTGATGGATTTGGCATTGTTTTAGTCACGGTTGATTCATGTACATGATTTGGGTATCTTTCCCTAGTGTATCATTATACTTTTCATCAATGAGATAATGGTAGGAATTATTTACCATCTTGAGACCTTTGTATTTATTTTTTTGGCATGCTTAGATTATGTTTATGTGCCTAGTGTAGAGAACCCTACATGATATGGTATTTTCACAAGCATGGTTGGTCTGGGAACCATTTCATGGTATGGATTGTGAGATCCTTACTATGTCACATCTTATTTTTAGTTAATTAATTGGAATGGAATCCTTCTTATGATATATTATTCCCTGTAATTTCATTTCATAAATATTTATTTTTACATAGCTCATAGAACCTCTATTTCAGTGTTCAGGTTGATGGTTGACCCTCATGGAATTAGTCGACCCCTTAGAGGGGTGATTAGATCACATGAATCATAAATTATGACTAGAGATATAGGATGGACTACTCCAAAACATGGAATGTTATTTGACCATTGGGATTTAACCCCAATCGTTTTTAGAATATGGTCTATGTATTGATATGATATACTAATGGGTAGTATCTTATTGTATGTATAGAGTTCTATTGTTTCATGTTTGCCAAGTGTACTATCCATCAAAGGATAGAAGGTACCCATGAGTAATGTCTGTTACATTACCTTAAATAATGAACATTTCTTTTCATGAAATGTGTACAGATTCACATAGAATGATATATGTCATGTGATGAATACTTTTGATATTTTTTGACATAGTATCAAAGAAATTACAACAGGGGTTCAAGGCAGCGAAGTTTTTACATGGGTTATCATTATATGATTGGTTATATGATTATATTTCCATTTACCAGTCCATCATAGAATACACCTATATATATATGTGTTCACTTTTTTGAATGAATCATTGTTTGTTTCCTAATATATTTATACTCACCCCTTGTATGGGAATCTCAATGTACATACAGAATTCATGATTATGGACCCAGAGAAGTGAAAGGGTCTTGTGGTGGGTTGTTAAGGATATTTCCATTAGTATATGACTGCTATATCAGGATGGACTCTAAATAGTCATAGTAAAATCTTTTATTTATTTTCTTCCAGTAGTATAACATATTTTTGTTGACCTACCACATTAGGGATCCATTTCATTATTATTTTATATAATCAAATAACATATGTTATAGAATCTTTTTGGTGACATCATCTAAAATTATATTGATTTGTCATAGGTTTAATTTTTTATATTATATTTTATGTCTACGATTACCAAGGTTATTGTCTCCCAAAATTATTCTGAGTCCCTCACCACTAGTGGAAAACCTCATGTGTATAGGAATCCGTGCATGAGGTAATTTGGATCATTCTTTTAGACCCAGTGATCTAGTTAGAGGTGTTATGAATTGGTATCATATCCTAATTTTCCATTATTTTTTTAGTTATTATGGGACATTTTAGAAAATAGATATGGTCTGTGGAACTCGAGATGGAGAGTCTTAATGTGTCTGGTTGTCCCTGGTGTAAAAAACCTCAATGTTTTTTTAAAGGTATTATACTTATAGAAATGGATTTATAGTTTGATAATGATCCTAATTGTGCTTTTTTCTTACAATTTATTGGATTTAGGTGTGTCCATGCATCATTAATAGGCAAATAGGATCACATAACTTGTATATACATAGTGATTGATTCATAACAGTTCTATAATTAAAT
Organism: Viscum album; assembly: GCA_963277665.1. Lineage (NCBI taxonomy): Eukaryota > Viridiplantae > Streptophyta > Magnoliopsida > Santalales > Viscaceae > Viscum > Viscum album. The sequence goes on along the minus strand of OY728132.1, from coordinate 1,289,393,367 downwards.
GACTTGATTTGTGATGTATGCTCAATGATATATATATATATATTCTCTCGTTTTTGATACAGCAATGATAATAGTAGTTCGTTGAGATTTTTCACACTATGATGATGTATATATATGATTGTGAATAATGAATAGGTACATAGTACTAGGCTTCATCATTGGGTTGTACTATGATGTTTATACATTATCAGTGGGTATCACTTTGGATTTGTATTCTAATATAAATACCATATGTATGAATTATAAATACATATGTTATAAATGTAAATAATTTATGATACAAATTATTAACATTTTCTTTTCATTTCATAAAAAATACAAACTCATAGATTGGCAATGGGGCCTCTTAGAAAAGAAAACCAGAATAAACTCGCTGAGGAGGATGTGTAAGTTTTACTATTTGATATGCAAGAGTATGCACTTGATCTTATTCTCATACTCACTCTAGGATTCAATAAGAAAACCCGTAGAAGCCTAGAGTCCTCTAGACTATGCCTGCTCGAGGAAGATGGGTGTAGAGGATAATAGTTCGGTCTGACTGAGATTTCCATCTTCAACATTCATAAAACTTCTAGGGCACTGTAAGTCCTCAAGATTTTTGGGACCTAACAAATTTTTTTTATGGAATCATTGATTTGGAATTGATTCAGGAGGATATGAGAGTTAATCCATATATATTAATTCATTAGGGAACCTGCAAGAGATATTGGGTAATTCATTCCAAACACCATAAATCTATACCAGGTTTACGAGTTTATAAAGCCTCAGTAGGTAACAATTTTGGTTTCTTCCTACTCTAATCATTTTATAGAGTTTATATTCCATACAATTATTTTAGATGGAAATGAGGCACAAAATTATATCAAGTTTGATATTATTATTCATCTGGTGGTTAAAGGTCAAGTTAGGGGATTTTACCTAACTATGTATGTATAGATTTCTTTCATGTCATAGAAATTTGAGAAGGGGATAGAGGAAAAAAATATTATATGTTTTATTAAAGCTTAAATTACATTAATTTTTGAACATTAAAGTGCTTTAATGAGTTCCTCTTCTAGTAGTAGGAACATGGAATATGAGGAGGTATAGATGGGTGAATGTAAAGTAGTGATGTTTAGGGATTCTTCAATTCCCATCGTTGAAGGAGGTTCTACCATGGGATAAACTTGTGGCTAGAAGTGAAATTGTATAATATCATTTGTGAATCCCCTAATTCAATGTAACCAATCTAAAAATATGGGACATCTCCAATGATTTCGTTCTAAGGTGACACATCCATATTTGAGGAGGATAGGTTAGGGTGTAGGAATGAGCCCTCAGCAATAAACTAAAGATTCGTAAACCCTGACAACTCAGTAATTCCATTCACTGAAGGGACAAGGTCATGTTCTAGAGATGGGTAATATGTATGTTATAGATGAGGTTACATATATCAATGAAGAGGTGCCTTCTATAGTTATTGGTGTAGTTTTGATTAACTCTACATTATCTACTCCTTTGATTGATACATGATCTTCACATTATTTTATATCTCCATGATTATTTTATTTCCTACATTTGTAGGTTAATTTATCATCTAAGATAATCTCCTATGAATATCCCATTGGAAATAAATTATAATGTCTCTAGTGAGGTCCTGAGAGTCATGTAGTTGTGTTTGTATATGAAAGCATATGGGAAAAATCATCTAACAGATGTCTAAATTCTATTTGATATTCAAATGGACCAGTTGACAAGTTATCAATCACATTTAAAATTCTACTAGAGATATATAGATTTTTATATGAAAGAATAGATAGGTTCATTTTTGGGAAAAAAATACCTAAAGGAATACTCTTGGTGTTTTTGGGGTGATTGTGTTCATTGACAAATCTGAATGACCGCAAATGAGTTTGGTTGATGTTCCTGAAGAACTTTTTTATGGTGGTTCCATTTCCAGTTGTCTTTTAAATTTTTTGGCCTCCAAATCAAGAGTTTGTTTTTTGAAAATGAAGGATTTACACAGCTGATTGAAAAGTACGTAGACCTTGAAGCACATTTCGTGAACCGAATGGTAGGTATGTGGAATGATGATGAAAAATGAAAAATGGAATATTTCGGCATAGCAACATTATGCGGATTGTGAAGCATGGTATGCAGACCGAATAGTGGAAATAGTTTGTGGGGTGAAAGAAGTTCATAGAAGGCTTGCAGTACACGTCATGGTTCATTGTTTGTGGAAATGAGGGAGTTATTTGAAGAGTCGTGAATGGATTCATTCACCGAAGATATTGACTGTCATGAAAGAATGTAGACTACATGCAAACATGAATGAAAAATGGTTCATGGAAGAAGCACAATACAAAGAGAAGGTTGTACCGCATCAAATATTTGATTAAAATGGATTAATAGATTTTGGGGATCTATTTTCCTAAATAAGGAACATTAATATTTTCATTACATAGAGTTTTTTTCAATAGAAAATATCATTGCTTCGTGAATATTTCTGATATGTATAAAATAAGTTCAAGATGAGGTCAATGAAGAAGAACAATCCACAAAAGGATTTTACGGGGATTTGCATCTCACAAAGGAAAAGGGTCTGTGGAGGAAGATATATTCCAAATTGATGAAACATTTTTTAGAAGGTGAAATAGTTCATGGTAGTTGAGACAATTTATGGAAGAGAAATGGTATGTGGAATCAGAGGTCGTTCATTATGGTGAGGTGGCATGCAAAGCATACGTGCTATGCAGTGTAGTGTAGTTAATGGAGGAATTAGTTAATTAATGAAGGGAATTGAATAGTTTGTTAGGGAAATTTCATCTAACTAATAGTATGTGTAAAAGTGGATTCATTTATTGGTAAAAATGGACTTCAATAGAGTATCTATCAAAAGTTTCGGATGCATGCTTTCATGAAAATTAAGGGACCTACAAGTCAATAAACATCAAGTGGGTCCCTTACAATATTAGTGAGAAAAGGCTGAGGTATATGGGGATCATTTTCACCAGTAGTGAGCTAGATAAAGAGATATAGGGAGTGACCCTTGGAAATATAGTGAGCAGAACATAAATCATATAAAGGAAGTGAGCCTGAAAATATATCTTATCTAACCCAAACCTTGTAATTTTGTACTGATCCTTAGTGGATTTGGTACATTTTCACATCGTCATTTTATAGTCCTTGGATGTAGACCAGTGATGGTGAACCATGTAAAATTGTTTTATCCTATTCAGGATTTAAATTATGTCCATATATTGCATGGGGAAATAGATAGAATAGTGTTTTGTTTAAAAATGAGACAAAATCCAAATGGGTAATTGTATTAATCTATCATAGCCTAATTCACCCCTCTATCGTGGTATTTAATATAATTATTATAACATTCATGTGGACTGGTGAGTGGGATGTTAGAGTAGGTGGGATGGAATAAGGAATGATTAATATTGGAGCTATCATAGCCCAAGTAGTAATCTTGACATTTCCCACTCAATCCCCAGTATCCCCCTCTATCATCCATCCCATGGTGGATCATTATTAAGAATTTCTATAAAGTGAATTGTCTTGTAGTATCCAAATTGAGGATCTATGTTTTATATTTAGCATATACTTGGGGAGAAACCTATATCAATTCCTTTTTATCATATGACACCAGTTGAGTTGAGATAATTGACGGTGGAGTTATATTATTTGGAGTTTAAGGGAATTATCAGACTCAATGTATCCCCTTGTGGTATTCTATTATTTATTTCAAGAAGGTGAATGATTGTATGTGGCTCTATATGAGATATAGGAGAGTAAATCAGGTATTGTTGGAGATAAGGTACCCTATAATAAGGATTTATGATATATTTGGTCAGTTATGGGGTCCTCGGTAGTTTTCTAAGATTAATCTTCATTTAGGCTACCACCAATTGTTGTTCATAGATGGAAATATTAAAAAAATTATATATATTTATATATAGACATTAATAGTATATTTTCATTCGTTTTGGGAATAAAAATGATTCCATGGAGTTCATAGATCTCATGAATTGTATCTTCCAAACATACCTTCACTTTTCTTTCATAATATTCATAGATGATATCCAGATATATTTGAGGACATAAAATATGCATGAAAGCAACCTTGATATCATATTGAGAACACATAGAGCACAAAATATTTATGTAATACTATTAATGTTTCACTTTTGGATTTTTTATTTATAGTTCATAGGCATGTAATTTTTGAGGAAATAATTTTAGTGTACTTAAAAAAGGTAGGGGTTGTGATGTCTGGGGAAGTTCATTGAAACTATTTGGACATAAAATATTTCCTTCGACTTATAGGGTACAATTGGGGTTTCATCTAGGAATTCTCCCATTTTGATGTTTTATAAAAGATATGACCGAATGTAGGTAATGATTTAATAGTAATATTAGGGAGATGAGGTATTCCAATTATTGAATATGAGAGTGAATACAAATCAAGTTTTTATTCATTAAAATCCTAGGATTGGTTACCAAGTGTACTATGATGCATCAGTTGTTGGGTTGGGAGTTTTGTTGATGCAGATGGATTTAGTAGTCATGTATAATCAACTCTAGATTCAACCCCTTGAGAATAACAAACCAATCCATGACTGGTAGTTTTATACTATGGTCCATGATCTAATGTGTTGGCAACATTATCTCTTCAGTGATAATTTTTTCATCTATAGAGACAATAAGATATTTCAATACATCTCCTCTTATTATGATCTAAATTTAATGTAAAGTAATTATGTGTAGTATCTATAGACATTAAAATTAAATATTTATTATTTTATAGGGAAAGGTAATGTCATTACTAATGGTCATAGTAAGAAAATACTATGGATGGAAAATCATAGAGAGAATCCATCACAGGAGGAATGATTTCTAATAATTTTGATGGATGGGTAACTTATGGCAGCATCTAAGGATTATGGAATAATGATATGTTCTCTTTTATTAATTGCATCACAACTAGGGGACCAAGTGGATGTTATCCAAGAGTTATATACTAAGTGTGTGGTGATATAAGAATGATTAGTAGGGAGTGACCTAGAATTTGGATAGACCTTCAAAGATGAAGACGTGATATATGTTCCTAGGAGAATACAAGTTATAGATTACTTGAGGGAGGAACTAATGATAGACTACCATGTTTTGGAATGAACTAAGAATCCATGATCAAAAAATATATATCAAGATATCAGACATTAGATTTTGGAGACATAAATGAAAAGGGACATCAATAGTTTCATTTCCTGATTTCATACCTACTATAGGGTCAAGGATGAGAATCAATACCCTATTTCATTGCCTCATTCTCATTTGGAGCCTATGTGGTAGTGGAACAACATGAAAATGGACTTCGTGATAGGGTTAAAAAGACCATATAGATCCCAGATGTTGTTTGTTTTATAGTTGATTAGCTAATGAAAGTGGATCTTCTCTTACCTACATAAAATTACATTTTATTGGATTAGTTAGGAAATATATTTATATAGGATATTCAATACCTATATGGTGTTTCATTGAGAGTCATGAAAAATAGATTCCCCCAATTCACATCATGGTTTTGGTAGGGATTACATAATACTTTATGTACCCAATAGAAACAGAGTAAAACATATCATCCATAGAATGATATACAGTCTGAGAGGACATTCCAGATATTATAGGATATGATATGGGCATGAAATATAGACTTCAATGGAGCTTGGTTTGATCACCTATCCTTTTAAAAGTTCTCAAACAACAATGATTCTAGGATTCAACTCATATGGACCCTTTTGAGGCAAATTATGCTGAATTTTTTCACTCATCGCTATGTTTTCATGAGGCTAGCGATGCAATAGTTTTCGGGTTGAATGTGGTATAAGAGACTTATGATTTAGTCCAAATGATCCTAATGTGGTTAATCACTAGTGTATGTTCACAATGTTTATATACCTACCATATGAGGATACCATTGGAGTTAATTTTTTGTGAATTAATTTTATTATAGGTGTCTCTATAATTAAGGCATTGATGACTACAGAATCGTGCCAATAATTTTTTGATAGTTTTAGAATAGTGAACATGTCAGGGTAGTTTCCTATCTTTTGGATCTTCCTATAATGTATCAATGTATACAAGATGTGTTTTATGTGTGTCAACCATAGAGGTACATGCTCAATCTTGTGCATGTGATTGAACGAGAGTAAATTGAGTTAGTGCCTGATACATCGTCTTTGGAGTGCATGGTGTGGATCATAGAATGGTGAAGGAAGGTGTTGCAAAGGAAGATGATGAAACATATCAAATTCTTATGTATGTATATTAATATCCAAGAGGAGACATTGGTTCATGAATCCATTTTTTTAGTGTAGTGGACCGTGTTGTTTGATTAAGATAGCTAGAGGGACTACTCTAGGATGATAAGTCTTTAGATGTGTAGAATTATAAAATCCTTAACTTCAGGATTCATTTTTTAATATATAATATATATTTTATTGTTTTTAGTAATTGGGTTTGTGACTTATGGAAAATGTGTATTGAAATTATTCTTTGGAGTATGGAGGCCTTAATGGGTTGCATGGTGGATGAAACCAGGCCACTAGCTCACTATAAGAAAAATATATATTTGTGAAGGATTATCCACAACATGGTATATTTCAAACACAAAAAAAATGAAAAAATAAGGATATTTGTGATGGGATAAAATTTACACCTTAAACTAATTTCATTCCATGAGAAAGGGTTTTTGTGATCGCCAGTAGAAAAAATTTCACTACATGTTATTTGTGATGGATAGAAATTGATCGCAAATAACAAAGAATATGTACATTTTAATGATGGAAAATAGTATCTATCACACAAAAATTATCTCAAATGAAAAATAGTGATATAATATATATTATTTTTGTTAGTAATCATGGAAATATTAATTATGATAGATATCATTATCCATCATAAGAGGTTTTGTATAATTATTTTTCGCAATGTACATCAATCGATATTAACCCGTTGAAGATAAATATTAATTAAAATTACTCAAAAAATTTCTTCTCACCTCTTCCCCCAAATATTATTCTCCTTCACACAGTGGTTCCCATCGAACAACCCTCGAATAGCCCACCACAAAAATCATATGTCTCACCTGATTTCTTGTAGATTTGGGTTCAAATCTCCTATATATGGATTTTTATTCTCTCGTTGAATGACTATTTTTTAATTTTACATAAACTCTTGTTGAATTTGTTTTCTTAAAACCCTTGGCCAAAAAAATTCCTAATTTTTTTTGATTTATTTGGTATTTAGGGTTGCTTCAAATTTATTATTCTATGTTTGGGTGTCCACCATTGAATACAACATTTCAAGGCTCGATATGAGTTAATTAAAATTTATTTTAGGTTTTTTTCATAGTTTCTATCTTTATATTTAAAATATTTTTCTATTTATGTGTTTCTATTCTTGTATCATTGATTATTTTGAAGTATATGGTCGCCCCTTTGACTCCTTATGTGTATGCGCCTATGAAAATCCCACACAATCATGTTTAAATATATAATCATATATATATATATGTCTAATATATAAATATATATGATATATATGTATATATGATTGATAAATATTGAAAGTTATATATATATATACAAGGAAACATTTTAAACACACATATATATAAACGTTGAATACTTCTTTAGACCTATATATAGATATATATAATTTTTTGTAAGGTGTGTATTTTTAGTTGCATAAAAAATATTTTATTATTTTATGTTATTGATGGGAATATAAATATTATAGAAACTATATATAGATTTTTATTATATTTATATAAATGTTGAAAAAGATTACATAAATCAATTTAATTGGTAAATTATTGGTATTGCATTAAATATAAATCATGACATATAACTTATGGATTAATAATGACATATAATTTTAAAGTATAATGAATAGTAATGGAGTATTCAATGAATGTTAAATAATTCTCTAAATCATTTAATATAATATTTCTAGAAGGAAAAAAAGATTGTAGACTTAAAAAAATAAATACAAAATAAATCATAATTGTAGTAAAAATCATGTAAAAATGAAGAATTTAATTCAAACATAGTGAATGATGTTGAATTTATTGAAATATATTATAAAATTATATGCCTTATTGTGATTATTTTTAAAGCGTGCATATGGTGATATGATTTTTGAGGAATTATGACTATTCTTGGATTTTGGTCAAGATGTTGAACCATGTTTTATTATTATATAATGATTGGTTTTAATTTATTTAAAATGTGTGAATATTGTTTTTTAAACATTTTTATATATATAATATCATGAGAATATACATATTTAAATATTTTAAGGAATCATGTATGGTTTTTGAGATATATATAAGTGTATGTGGGTGCCCGCACACGCACACACACACGTATGTTTGTATGTATAGTTTTGACATGTATATTTTGTTAAAACAAATATATAATGATATATTCGATGTATATATTTATTATTAAAAAAATTATATATCTAATGTAGGAAATAAAAAGGAAATGATTTTTTATGAATATTATGAGGAAATCATTTTAAAGAAAATGATTAAAAAAATGATTATTGTAGGAAACTGTTTTTATAAAATAAACATTGTAAAAAAAAATTTCATGAAAATAACAATAAATATTAAAGGAAATTAATATTTATAAAAAACATAGTTATTAAAAATTAGAAGAAAAAAATTAATACATTTTAAAAAATATATATAATACTAACATTTATTAAAAAGTCACCATAACATTTAAACATGTAGTATTAATATTAATAATTAGTAATAATAATTAAATAATTAGTAATAATAATTAAATAATTAATAATAATTAATAAATAGTTGGTAAATATTAGTAATAATTTTTGAATGATTGTTTCATTTACGAAATATTATTAATAATTTGTAAATATGAATAAATTATTATAATATTTATAAATTGTAAAATCAAATATAAAAATTACTAATAATTTATAAAAATTGGGATTATTTACTAAAAACATCATTTATAATTAATAAATAATTAGTATTATGTAATAAATAATTTTATCAATTAGTAAATATTAAAAATATTTGTGACTATTAGTAAACATTAGAAAGAAATCATGATCAGTATTCATAATTAGAAATAATTAAATTATTATAACTATTTTTAATTATTGACAAAGAGTAATAATTTATATTATTTATGTTTTTTTAGATAAATATTGACTTAAGAAGTAGGCACTTGTTTTTATAGCATGATCCTGATTGGGTAAAAAATCAAAAAATACCAATAGAACTGATATAAATCGTGCCTATATTGAGGGTGTCGAAAATTTTATATCCTTTTCATCATCAAATACACAATTCTTTTATTTAAAAATAATTAAATTTCCTTGTTATGAATATGATCATATGATATTTGAAATGTTTTATAATGTAGGTCTTAATCTCTTGCATTTTGGTTCTCAAAAAGATTATATTTTTTGGTATTAACAAGGTGAACAAAAGTTAGTAGAAAATACAAAAAACATCTTCCTGATCTATCATTTCAACATTGAGTGCATGAGACTACTATCCCATCTATTCTTGAAAACGTAACTCAAAATTATATTCCAATTTCTAAATTAGAACCATAAAAATTTAATAATATTTTGAAATTTACTAAGGAATCATTATATCTGGGATAATAGATAATCTAACATGGAGATGTTAAAAAATTTGTGGTCCTTAAATCGGACTTAGGAATTTAAAATATTATTTCTAATAAAAAAATTCTTTGGTTAAACCATTGTTACTTAATAGAAATACATTACCTATAAGTTTCTATGATAGTAAGAGGGAAGTCCATAATTTAGGTTATAGTGATCAATAGATGTATGCATGTTCAAATGAAATAATCATAAATTATATTGATTGTGAATCATTAATTAATTTTCTAGAATGTGGAAAATCTAGGTATAAAGAGTTATAATAAAGAATGTCTATATTTCCATTGAAATAGTTGATATATTTTCTAATTACATCACATTAACATCATCTATTTATGTCTAACAACACAGCTACATTGAGTTCATGATATAAATCAAATATTTCCATCAGTAAAATCATAAATCTTCTATAGAATAGTGATTCATGGAAATACTTTGATCAGATGAATCATAATTTTTGTCTTCATAACCTCATAAAATATGGTTGACTCTTTCTAAATTTTTTTGTCTATTTTGTTTTTATAAAAGTCAATATTCTTTCTATCATATTTCCAAAACTCCATACAACATACCACCTTGGATGATAATAAAAGAACCCTATATATATTTATCACCACTTATTCTTTGACATATGAAGAAGAATATCAATGTTTAATTTAATACACTAAATTATGAGTTAATTTCATTATAGAACAATCGTGTACCTATATATTATACAGTATCATATCAAAATTTTACATTGAAGTTTGAATTCATGTGGACAATCAATAAATTTTCAATGTATGATTTGTTATCTGGATGAAGTACCGATGGACTAATATCATGTCTATACATCATAGATGATAAAAAATGGATTTATTCTTATTAATTGAATAAATAATATTTATTTTGACTATCAATATAGATTTTAATCTATGGATTACCCTTTTAAAAAGAATAGAATTAATTTTACCAAAGTTATAATTAAATGTGATGAACCTCTTATAGTGATCATATGTATTCAAGTAAATTATATTGTCTTGGAATTACCTATTTTTACATTTAGACAAAATATTAATGAAAAAAATAATATATGTCTTTGGTAGAGGTCATAATTAGATAAAGAATAAACTTTTTTGTACTTTCCATATTGGTCTGATTTTCTTATTCTCCATATGATAGATATAATATATAGAGTGAATATTTTTTTGGATAAAATATTTTATATTATGTTAGACACTCCTGATTTGGCCAAAAAAATGTAAATACATAGTTAGATCATTTCCAAATTTACAGGAATTATGAACATTAATTTTTTGATAATGAATGATCAAACAATTTCATGAAGCCAAAGGAAGTTTACACACTTTTTAAATAAAATCATTTATAATTCTATCAATAGATTAATGAATTGGGCTTAATATATGGTTATTCTTATAATTTTTCTTCTTTAAAAATAAATAGGCACATTACCTGGACAAAAAGTCATGACTTTAATTCCATAATGAAAATACTATTGATTAATGGTCTTAAAGGGTTGTTGAATTATTCAATACATGAAATTTTGAATGAAATATCATTTTTCTTCCAAGATATTTGTATGTAAACATCATATTATGATGCAATGGGTATGATTTAAAATGTTTCGATTTTAATTTTATATAAATTAGATAAAATATTCATGTAAACCTTTTTTGAATCAATTGAATTTTTAATTTTGAATTTTTTTATGCTAAACGTAGAAGGATGATACAATTATAATTGATGTTCATATTTGATAGATGTATGAAAAATATAAATAATAAATTATATAAACAAGAATCAGTTGAAAGGTCAATTTTGTAATCCTACTTAATGGTGTAAATTTAAAAATTAGTCTCTTTTTATTTTCAATCTAAATATCATTAAAAACATAATAAAATGGGTTTCAATGATGAAAACTTTGATGATATCATAGACCAACAAATTTTCAGTTTCTAATCATCCAAACATGGTTTTGGTTGTTATCATGAAAGATTTATTTCAAATGAAGATCTATAAATAGATTATTATTTTGTTCTCCTCAAATATGAATGAATGAAATGATTATTTACAATTTTATATTATTTACTATGTTTTAAAATTTTATAATAAAATTATTTATTTACATTATATGTTTTGTAGACATTATGAGGACCAAGTAAATAAACAATTTTTATAAATTAAACATACTATTCTTAGATAATTTCACCAACATAATTTTTCATATTGGTTTCATGGACTCATAAGATATGTTTTTTATGATGGAACCCTTATTCATTTTCCTAATAAAATCAATTGTTAATAATTTTAATTTTTTTAGGAAACATAACATGAAAGTAAAATGGATAGTCAATTACATTTTTTCAGAAACACAGTATCAAAATTTGTAAAATCTTATAACAGTTAACTGGTTAATGAATTTCAACTTCAGAAATGTATATAATGTGAATGAAAGAAATTAATGAATGGTGGTGTTTTTTTGAAAGGATATCATCATAAAGAACGTGAATTTTTTATGGTATTCTAGATGAAATAATTGATTTATGTTATCTAAGGAAAAATTATATGACATTGTTTAAATACAAATATTTTGATATTTATTGAGGGTTTTAGTTCATCCCCTACATTGAGTAATTGGCATTAAATATAATTGTCTTATTTCCTCAAATGAACCATTTATGCTAGAACATTAAGAAAATCACGATTATTATGAACATTGATATGTCATTTTGAGTGATTTAAATTATGGGTGGATTGTAATAAAAATAAAATCTCATGAAAATAATTTTCTTAAACGTGAAAATGGTTCGGTGGATGTGCACAATATTGAAATTTTTAAACAAACATACCCAAATATATCTCCTACCCGACGTGAAATAAATATCAATGTTGAACCCCCCCCCCCCCCATTAAGATTTGAAAATTTTGATAATGTTGATGATCTAATAAGTGATGACGAATTTAAAAGTTTTATAGAAGTTGGCATTGCTGAAGATGAATATGAAGACAGTGTCGTAAATGATTTTGAGGGTACAGTTGAAAAACGATGCACTATATTCAGGTATTTATTATTTTTTAATATTCTATATATATATTGATAATTATTTATTGTAAATAATGTTTGTTTAAAATGTATTGAGATATTCTCTGCCATCTATTTTGTTACCTCGATGATTCCAATTTTTATTAGTTTTTTTATAGTTGATATATGTATTGAAAATTATTTACAGGTAATAATATAACATTATTCATGGTATTTATTAGTTTTTATATTTGACATATATATTAAGATTTATATATATGAAATATCATTATATTCATTTATTTATTTTTAGGTAATTACTTTATTTTGATATTTTGTAGTTTTTTATAATTCATATATGTATTAATAATTATTTAAAGGTAAGATTATTATATTATGATATTTATTAGTTTTTTGTATTTAATATCTATATTAAAAAATATAGGTTATATTTTCTTTTACGAACACATATGCTTCTGATGATCTGTTTTGTTATCACAGTAATGTCAAACTTCATGATGATGAGCCCTATTCATCTACCCTATAGGATACTACTATAGAATCACTTATTAAGAAGGGGATGCACCCTTTCTAGATTGATGATTCTAAGAACTATAACTAAAATATGTTTATTTATTGATTTTGATCCTCATTTACTAAGTTATGTTTAGTTTTTTGTACTTTTATATTATTATGTTTATATACTAATTTTGGAAACAAATATTGATTATTTTTTTATTTTCATAGTTTTTCAAATTTAGTTATTGGTAATGTTAGTGAAATAGTAAGAAATTATTTTTCATCATCATGGGTGTTATGGGATTAGGTTCCCATTATTTTTCAACAGCAGATGTTCAACCACTCGATTTTGCACTAATAAATAATATAATATATAATGATTATATTTAATTAGTAACATGTTATTTTTAATTATCTTACAAAAATTATGGTCTATGTTTGATGACAGCATCAGATCATTGGTTTTTGAGCCCTGGTAGATTTGTATACATGAACATTTTCATCCATTTTTACACAACCTAAGAATGAGATCCAAGAATTCAGCATATGTTACTATTTTTGACCATTCATCCTTCTTTCAAAGACCTTGCTCTATCTATGATCCGGTATGGGATGGATTGTAATTCTATAAGATATGAGTGAATTTTAGGATGATATCATCATCTAGGTATTATAACTAGAGGTAGAAGGAGGTCTCATATTACGTTAGCAGTCATATATTTGGTATACATCGATGACATATGGTAGGTAATATCATTTATTATTGTATATATTGATACAAAGAGTATAAAGTTTTTATTATATTACACAAGATTATAATTACATCTTCAATATAGAGTTTAATGTTTATAATAAGAGGTAAATATATCCCCAGACTGGACAACTTGTAGGATACTGACAATTCCTTATTATGGTTGGTATTTTTAAGAAAAATACCGATATTAGTTTTATTATTTTTTTAATTTATAATTATATTTTAAGGAAACATATGAGGAATTTAATTATAATTATTGAGGGATTCAATCAAAGAGTTAATCATATGCAAATTTCAAGTTAGGTTTTGATTATGTAACTTAGATACATATGACTTCTCATGGTTTTAGGAAAGTTTAGCTGACTGTTGTTGGTTCACGATTAACACATTCTAGTTATTATGGCACTAATATGTTCTCATCAGTCAACTCAAAGGGAGATCATGAAGAGTCATCCTTTTCAGCCACTACATAGTATGAAGAGAGGTTACGAGCTTAGGATGAGATGATACAACAGTTGTAGAGGGAGCTTGAAGGGGAGTTGTAGGGGGATCATGAGCAGTAACATCAGATAGAAATGAAGATGTTGGTGTATATGTCATAGATTTCATGTGATGTTGGTATAGAGTTCCCCCACCTTCCCCTTCTGGTGATCCTCCTCCACCTAATACTACTTGATTTTTATTGTGATTTTTTTGTTATTGTCGTGTATTTTGGATCGGTAAATATATTATGTGTTGAATGGTGTAATAATGTTATGTATGATTTTTTTATATATTATTTTTTATTTATTTTTTTGTTAAAATTTTTTTTATTTTTTAAACTATATAACTAGTTATGATACTCAATAAATTTGATAGAATTTAAAAAAAATCTTTAATGTTTTTTGTGAAAAAAATATTTTTCCATCACAAATATTGTTATTTTTCATGACCCGTTGAAAAAAAATTATAAAAAAATAAATACTATTTATGACAGTATTGATGGTCCATCACAAAAAAAATTATGAACTATAACAAATAACTATATCTGAAATTTTTTTTCTTTTCATTCATATTTTTATAATGGATTTCCATTGCAAAAGCATTAATATCTAGTTATAACTAGCCAGTGGGGTGAACCGGCCTGCCGATGGTAACCAAGTAAATTTTTCAATGATGTTTTTAATTATTTTGATCTAATAAAATTATTATACATTCGCCCTATTATTACTAGAACCTCCTAGATAGATCTCTCTTGGTTATCTAGGCTTCCTCTTCCTCGTATCTTGGGTGATTATTGTCTAGATTGATCTTTTGACATCTTTCAAGGTATCATCTATCTATTGTAATCTTATTTACACTTATATCTATACAATTGATCATATATACATTCCATATTGGCAATATCCATGAATACATACCAGTATTTAATGGAGTATTCATGTTGATTTATAGATCAGTGTAATATTACCATAACTGGTGACCTCACCATTATAATTCATTGATCTTCTTTGGGTGAAGAATAACTTTAGGTGTGTTGATGTTGATTCCATATCATGGAATTATCTCTTCCTTAGTTCCTAATTATTGATACCATTGTGATGGATCAGTTCCTCTTTTAGTGAACATTGGTGTACATTCTTGATCCAGGTAATTTCTTGGAAGGATATTGGTAATTTTCATCAAGGAGATAAATTTATAAATCACCTACCATCATGATCCCTTATTATGTATTTTTTGTCATGATTTAATTTTTTTAAGTTCCCAGTGTAGATTTCCTTTCATAATATAATTTTTTGGTTTTTAGGGGTATCCCATGAGAGATTTTCTTTGTTTGGATTTTTTGATCCTCGTTAGGTTAAACCTTAGATGTGGTTATTTTAAATTCATGGAGTACTTATTTTGATATATTCTTCCTTTTAATGATATTCCTTACTTTTTTATTTGTACATATCTAGTGGAACCCCTATCTTAGTGTTCAGGTTGGTAGGTGCCTTGAAAGAATTAGTTTTCCCATTATAAGGGGGTCTTGGTTGACATAGCTCATAAAATATTCCTCTAGATGCATGATGGATAACACTAGACATTGGAATATTATTATACCAGGAAAATAACTCCATACATTATTGGAGGAGGTTACATGTACTGGTATTATTTACATATGGATGACTTCCTTGGGTATGCCTAAAGTTCAAGTAATTCAGGCATACCAATCATGTATTCCATTGAAGGATAGTAGGTATCCAAGAGTCAGGGGTGTAACTTTACATAAAATATGACCATGTATTCTCATTAAAATTGTATGAAGTAACATAGAATGATGTATTTCATGTTATTAATACATATTAAATTCTATGGCCATCTCGTCGAAGCAGGTAGAACTAAGGTTCCTTGAAACCTATTTAGCACATGGCCGCTCAATATATGATTTTTTGTGTGACTGTATATTCATTTACCTTTCAATCATTAAAAAATCTCATATATATATGTGAAATTATGTGTAAGAAAAATTTTTGGTGTCCTAATGGGAAGTAAGAACAACCCTCCACTGCTATCCCTATTGATGTTGACATTAGTCTAGCAGCTCATGTCGGTCCAGACCTCACGACGGAGCTCAATAACCAATGAATGATCAACAATATTGAGGGTAATTGGGATAATATGGAAGATGATGACTCATCTCCAAAAAGATCATACAGGGATACAACTATAAAGGGAAAGAGAAAGGATGATGAAGAATTATCTTCTGCTCTAATAAATAAATCCAAACTGAAGAAGGACTACTCTCGTCTTAAACCCACTATGAGAACTAGATCAATATATTCTTCTGATGGGCGAAGGTCTCAGGTTAATTACATTAACTCCCTAAGAGATTATTCTGACTAGGAAGACTATGAGAATTTTAATCCGCTGGATTATGATCTGTGAGGCTTGTTTTCTTTGTTAATGGTTTTGAATGAGGGCATGTTTTCTTGTATGGCCCCTTTTTCATCCTCTCTTATGGGTCTTGTTGTGTCTTTTATCTCAAATAAAGGGGATCAACCCCAACCTTTTCTCAACATAAACCAATGGTAGGTTTCCCAAAATCTTGGTGTTAGGAAACCGATGGGGTATCGGGATGGACTCTAAATATCTATTGTAACATATTTAATTTATCTTCTTATAGCTATATTACATATAATTAATGACCATCAATATTAGGTGTCAGTTAGTTTATTATTGTCTGGAAAGAAATGAAATATATTATAGCATCTTGTTTATATTATCTTCTAATGGGATTTTTAATTGTCTTATATTTAGGTTGTTATATTATGATACATGGTTATGATTATTGGGTTTATAGTCTCCCCACAACATTATTACACCCACAGAGCTAGTTGTAAGCCTCTTTCATATAGAGAGGCATGCATAAATTCATTAGGGACTTCATATCAGACCCATTGATTCAAGTCCGGGTGTTATACATGGTAATTAAATACACTATTCAAGGGAAATGTTTTGTATAACATAAAACCATCAAAATGAATTAAATTTTAAAATAAAGAACTCATGATGCATGAGTAAAATTATAACATATTATTAATAAGAGTGTTTGGTTTTATTTATTTTCAATATTTATATATGTGTTTATAGAGTAATTTTCGGGAATTTGATTATGAAGTTATGTAAGAAACATTCTTCATGGTGTTCAAAAAAAATTCCCTAAAGGGTTTTCAAAGTCAGAAGATGTTGTGTTAATATTCATGTTACATAGAATCATGAAAATTTTTATGATACATGTTCATTTTGTATGAGTTTTTTCAAAATATTATTCTAAAAAATATTGCTTATCAAAATTTTCAAACTGATGGTTTGTAAAAAGTTCCCATAAAAAAATCAAGGTACAGGTTATAAAATGTTATCAGATGAAGCTATATGAAGTCTATGTTATGATTTGTGAATATATAGAAGTATAAATATTGAACTATGATGTTGTTTTTGAATAACGGTTTAGTTATGAAGTTATGATGTATTATACAAGGGATATATTTCCTAGGTTTTCAAATTGAATAAACTTGTGTTGAGCTCTAGATGGTGATATCTGGGAATCTGTATTGGATGAAGGTCTATTAGATATAGTATTTTGAAGACATCGGATAGGGTATTGGGATCCCATCAAATGGAGAAATATGAAGATTATCTTGGAAGATAATAGAATAAATTATTTTGTTGAAGTTTATTTGTACTAAATAGAAAGTTTGAATTCATACCAAACAAAGAGAATTATAAATTCTATCAAAAAAATGTTTTTGAATCCACTAGACATAGGAAAGTGTGAGCAGAATATGATATAGGAAGGCTTCTTATTCTACAATATAAAAATTCATGAATCTATAATATGAATAAAATCTAGATACCATTAAGAATATTATGTTTTGTAGAAAAATAATCTCTTTTTAAAGCACCAAAAGAACTTTCAAGGTACTAATTATAGAAGATATTTGCCTAAAATTTTTAAAGTCTTCAACAATGTGATGATTATAAATGGTTCTTTCAACATTTTTTATCTTTCCATGGTTGAATTAGTTTGAATAACTTCATTAATTTCATTTTATAGATGTTTGAGACGTTTTTCAGACACTGAGCATGTAAAAATATGTAGTAATACTCTAGAATATTGGAGAAGCATCCAGAGTGATTCAACTAAGTAGGAAATCTGAAATTTGAATTTGAGTTTAGTGGGAAATAACCTTTGGTTTCCCAAATTTTCTCCTGGAAGAGTACCTATATAAATGGTTAAAATAGTAGTATGGGTATATTTGGAACACTTTTCATAGACATATTGGAGTGGAAGTGAAGGATTATTAGTTCCATGAGTATCCAACCAGGTTCCTTTTGTGTTGATGAAGAAGATTTATACCAAGGTACTTGTAGATGAAGATAAATCTGAAAGAGTTTCCTTGAATTAATTAGAAGTAGTGTGTGATAATTTTATCAAGATTTAAATGATTTACGAAAAACCATTTGTAAAATTGTCATCAGTTGAAAATGTGTCCCATAAAATTGAGGTTTCTTTATCAAAAAGAGAAGCATCATGCCAATGATCATCAGAGAAAGGTGCATCAGATATATCAAATTGGATAGAAGTATAATGATTTATGGAACATAGTATCGATATATACATAATAGAAATTTTGTCTCACTAGATATAGGGAATACTTGATGGATATTGATTGTATGAACTTTTTCAAGGTATATTTCTAAAAAAGGTTCTAAATAGTGTGGTTGATATTATCTCATCCTTTATAATTTTAGGAGGAAGTTTTGAGGACAAAAGAATCTTAGTAGATCTATTTAAGTTCTTGCAAATTTTAAAGAGATACATGTGATCCAACTTGTTTGTGGAGAAAGAATATCTAGTGGTGAAGATCATTAAATAGTATATCATAAAAGAATAATGAATATCTTTTATCTAGGTTGTAGAACCATTTTCTAAAAAGACTTATGGATTAGAGTTAACTCTTCATGATGAATGTAGATAGAAAAATAAAAATTTGGGGTATAATGAACTATTTTAGAAGAGTTTACTCATGGGGCTATAAGGAGGATTAGCATGAGGATTGATTACAAGGGTGTATAACTATCTTTTTCTTGTGCAACTGTAATCCTAAAAGAAGTTTGAAAAAAGAATCCATTTTGGGGGGATAACCAACATGAAAATGAGTATAAATGTGTACAAAACATTGTAAATGTTGTGTGTTTATCTTTAACTTTATATTACATTATATGAAGTCGTGTTAATAGATATATTAATAGTGGAACGCAACTCTAATAATTTTTATAGGTTGAATTCTTTAAGAAGAATTCATAAAATAAATTGATCACTAATTCACCCATATCCCTTTCAGTGATCCTACACTAATCTAGGAACTTCAATTGGTATTAGATCCTAGGTTCCCAATGAAAGATCCAACAGCATACTGAGGATATTGAAAATAAATTTAGTGTATAATCAGTTTTTTATACTCTTTGATGGAAATAACTATCATAGTTAGAATAATGGGATGTTACCATATACATTATGTCTTATACATTAACTTATAGATGTGGTAATAGTTGTATTTCCTCCCATTAATGAGATTTCTATAACAACATCTGGTAAGATAAATTTATAAGTTTATAGAAAAACTCTAAATTCGATATAGGTGGTTCTCTTAAATAGTTATTAAATAGATACTATGAGGATTCTAGTGGATAAAAAATGTGGGTAATGTTGATAAAAACAATATGGGAAATAAGAAAGTTAAAGAAGCTATGTTAAAATATGGGGTAGAAAATTTTAAAATGTTAATATGGTTGAAAAGTATGTATGTGTGAATAATTTATAAGAGTTAATCAGATTATCAGCAATATTAGAGGTTTTAGGGAGAATCTGGAGGATTCCAACATCATTAAAAACTAATAAGTAACTTTCTAGATAGTTTTGATGTCAAGGTATCAACACTATAAGAACTAGAGGGCTTATCTCTAGATGAATATCATAATATTTTTATAGTATTTGAAATGAAGAAAAAAAATTGGTTTAGAATAATGCTTGTAAAGAAATAACATTCAAATCTCAGTTAAAAGTGATGTTCATAGATAACAAAATATAAGAAAAATAATGTGTTTTATATAATAAAGAAGAATAGGAGGAACTAAACCAAATAATTACATGTATTCCTTGGTGATATAGAAGGTAAATTGGAAATGAAAATATAATTAATCTCTTAAAATATGGAATTTTAATGATAGATTTTATTTTTTGGAGATTTTCCTAAGAAGATTATCAATGATTCTGGATGGGAAAAATATGATAATAAGCATCCAAAAAGTGAAAGAAACAATATAAAATGTTTTTTAATAATAAAAACAAATGTTTTTAAATAGAATAGAGTATAATTATTATTCTTCATGTAATTAATATGATTATCATGTCA
Organism: Viscum album; assembly: GCA_963277665.1. Taxonomy (NCBI): domain Eukaryota; kingdom Viridiplantae; phylum Streptophyta; class Magnoliopsida; order Santalales; family Viscaceae; genus Viscum; species Viscum album. Next base: position 1,289,372,417 of record OY728132.1, on the reverse strand, counting down.
TATTCATAGGTTATTTTGAAAATTAGGTTCGTTATCAAACAGTGATATTGATGGAAAAGAGAAAATTGATATTGAGTGGATTCTTAAAAAATTGAGAACATACTCTTATATAAAATACACAAATCAATAAGGAAAGTATGTATTTAAGAAAATTTTTAACAAAATAACATTAAAGAATGGTGACTGTACAAAAAGTAGGTAATAAACATTAATGATATTAGAGCACAAAAAAATAAATGTTTCCAAGAATTAAAAGGAAAATGAAAGTTTATGATGAAACATTAGCTGGAAAATAGAATCCTACCAAGTAAGAAATAATACTTATTGAGTAATTTAAGAATATAAAAATGATTTTGGATGAATTTTAGAAGATCGTAAATGATCTTAAAGAAATATAGGATGAGAAGGAGGAATATTATTCAAACAAAATAAATGTTTCTTACAACCCAAAGTGAGTTAAGAAATATTAGAGAAGACTTCACCAAATTAGTTGAGGTTAAAGGTGAATCTACTCAATATAGTAAAAAGAAGCGTACAGAGAAGGAAGTTGTTTTTATTCCAAAACATTCTCAATATATATTAGGTTCTACTATGAATTATGGATAAAACTGATAGATTTTTTAGAAATAATTTTTCACGAAAAAATAGTGGAACTCATTAAAAAATTATATATGATATCAACTTTTCCCAAATTTTATAATTATAGAATAATAAAAACATCAGATAAATACTATTATCAGTCTAAAAGATCAGGAATCATATTTTAATTTAGTGTTGTGGCATATTTAGGAATAAATAATATTTTCACTTATATAATATTTCTCATCTATAAAAAAGGAATGAATCATGGGTGAGATATAATGAGCGTAGAACAACAAATTTTTCAATAATAGTTGATGATGAATAGATTAAATATAATAAGGTTATTAATGTTGAGGAGGAAAATAAAGATCAATAGTTTCAGAAAGTTTTATTGGGTCATCATTGATACAGAAAATGGACTTGATGGAGGGGGTGAATTTTCATTTTAAAACTTTTAAACAAATTAATTGATTGTATTTTATTATTTCGTGAAACAATGGTGTAGTATAATGCTTAGAATATACTATATAGTAAAATAAAATATGAACACAGTATTTTAATTATTTTTTAGATCATAAATATCATACTCTACTCTTAAATATTCTCTACTCAGTGATAAGATTGGTACCCACTAATAAAATCCTCTTTTAATAGTGTGATAACTTATATACAGGCCCGACCTTTTATAATACACAGAGGCATAACCAATCTAACATTTTTCTAGAGACCCAATCTAATTTGACCTATATTTTCTTCCAATGTCACAACCCATGAACCTTCATTTTGTTTAGTAGAATAACCAATATGATACTTTTTTTATTGGCAAATCTATAATATTATTCTTAAAACAACAAAAAATGAAATAAAATATTTAACAAAGAAACCTATAAATAAAATAATAAAAAAAGTGGTTAGGATTCTGATGAATATCGATGCATCTCAAAAACATTCATTGCTTCAGTCGTAGATGATCAAATGATGAAATACATTATGATCACACAAAATAAAATAGTAGTCGTAGTCTAGATATAGCAATTTTGTGTCATGTATTAGTTCTATATGTCTTATTGTTGAGAAAAATGTTTTGAGAGTACTTAATCATGTTCCCTGTTGATCCCATTCCAATGAAAAAATTCTCGTATCAATAAATCCAAGATTTTTGTGAGAATAAAGAGTTTATGTACAAAAAATTCAAAATATTCCATCTGTTAGTGAATAATAATATATTGACTAATATTGATTACCTGTAATTTGAGTTATAATGCTCATTATTAGAGAACTATCACCGTATTTTATTTCATTGTGAGATGAAACTGAAATATTTCCAATATTAATGTTAACATCAATATGTATATTAAATAAGTAATAAAGTAGTTAAATTTAGTTGAATAAAAATTCACTTTATTAAAACTCAAAGAATCACTAAAACAGAGCATCATAACACAAAAAATAAATTTGTGTATATATATATTATTTTTCTTGAAAATATTTAAACAAACATGTAGTTATATTTTTAGAGAATTATAATCAATTAAAAACATAATAAATTTTTTTATAATATAGTAATTAAAAAACAATAAAAATTATATTTTTAGCATAATATAATTGGTAAAATATTTTACAAATAATATAATAAGATATAATTTTAACTAAAATTGGGAGATACTTTTTATCTATACCATTGAAACATTGGATCTTCTACCGCTAATATTCATGTTACGACAAGAATGGATGGGTTCTTCCTATACTGCACATGCTACCACAAGAAAAAATGGTTTCTACCATTAGAACATTTTTATACTACCAGTAGATGGAAGATGAACTTATATTGGAAGATAAAAAATATAAATTATAATACTATTATTTTTCACTAGAATTAGGGGAGTTATACCTCTAAAAGGAGATGCTACATGAATAGGATATCTTTTCACTATTAGAATAAGGGATTATGTATTCTATAACTATGCTATTTTTCTACTTCTACTAATAGTATAGAGGTGATAATACCATTAGTTAAAGATACAAGTGTAACACCATGAAAATATGAAATAAGAACATTTTTTTCGATAGTATAAGAGACACACAACACTAAGCTTAAATAATCAATGAATAATATTTCTTTAAATTTAATTATTTCGACAGTATATGGAAGATGCAACCAAGATTATAAATGAACCATAATATAGTATTCCATTATAACCTAGCCACTAAATTTGTAGGTATTAATAGTACTATCTAAATTATGAAAATTCTGGATATCTATAGATTAGAAAGAAACTAAGAATCATTAAAAAAAAGTTCTGTAAAAAATCATTATTTTTTTAAAAGATGATTTAGTCCTGAGTTTGATGAATTATTTATAATTAATTTATAAAGATTTTAATTTTTTTAATTTAAAAATAAACTTCATTTTTTAAATAATCATAAAAATATTATTTTTGTGTGGTTTAATTGCGGTTTTCTAATATATTTTAATTTTTGATAAATAGTGAAAAAGTACTGAATTTTAATTTAAAACTGCTTTTGAAATTATTTTATTTATAAAGAAAAAATATATTATAAATTTTTTATAAATTAAAATTAGTTAAATTATATATTAATTAATCAAATTTAGTTCATTTTAATCAGTTTCATATTTAATTTTGATAAAAAAAAATTTATATACTTTTGAACATTTTCTCTTTTAAAACCAATATTCTCATTGCATTTATGGGATTGATTTTAAAATAAAATTTTCCAATTATGAGAATAGAATTTTTTAAAATGGATTCCATGTTTATAATATTAACATTATATATTATCTAATAAGTAAAACATACTTTTTGAGAAATAATAATAGTTAAAATAGTAAAATTTATTTACCACTCTTGAGGTACAATTTGGTTTACTGGTAGTTAAATTTACAATATAAGGTTTGAAATGACATAAAAATTATCTATAAACTATTTTATTGAGATATATTGACCTTATAATGTCTAATACATGGTAATAATCTATTTTGTACCCTTTTAGCTTGAGAAAATTTGGGGTATGATTTTTGTACAAAAATTATGTGTGTGCCACTCACCTCACTTATAAAGGCACGCTCACTCTCATATCATATTCAAACAATTAAACCCTATTAGTTAAGTAGATACCTATAAAAAACCCTTTAAAACATATATCCCCTCATCCTAGAGGACATATTTTTTGTTTAAATACATGCTTGTAAGGATTTTTCTACAAACCTAACGTGGTTACCCAATAATAGGGAAAATTCCTAACTATGCGTTTTTATTTTTACTTCTTCACGTCATTCTTCATTTATGATTAAACCAATTTGATATTATGAATTCAATATCTTTTATATAATATTATTTTTTAAAAAAATTATTATTTTAAACTATCCCCTTATTCTTAAAAATTTCTGTGAAATCTACATTTGTTTGTATCGCGGACTACCACCATGAAAAATGATGTCCTTTGTTTTTCCTTTACCACCTCTTATTGTTGCGTACGATGATGGTTATAAAGTCTATATATGATATTTATAGAATAATTATATATCTTTAGTCATTATATAATATATTCATTTTTATTATACATTCCGTAGGTGATATGATAATGTCGCCTGTGTGTACGGCGGACTACCGCCTCACAAAGCGTTGTTATTGATTTATCACTAAAACATTACATGAAAAGTAATAAGAATAAATTTAATGAATATATGTAATATAGATGAAATATTTATGATAATAATAAAAATTATATCATTCTAAAAAGAAAACATATCATTTATTATCTTACATTTTTCACTCAATTAATAATGATAACATCATTCTTGTATGTGTGGACTACCACCTTCATGAACAGTTGTGACTATCTTATAATCCCCACACCACATGTATGATATATTTAAGTATATTTAAAAAAATTATTTGTTATTTATAATATTATTATCATTTTTGAAATATAAATTATTACTTTCCTCAATACCATTATGATCCTTAAAAAATAGAAACATTACTCATGTGTACGTATGACCTACCGTCTCCATGATCATAATATACATCATTTCTCAAAATAAAAATTCATGATTTGTAATAAAATTATAATTTATGTATAAATATGACTATTATTTTTAAATTTTTTAAACTATATAATATTCACAACAACTAGATTTTTCATGACAAAACATGCATGAGAAAACAAGGCAATAAACACCCAAAAAATGTAAACAATTAAATATAATTAAAGAATGGGTGATAGGATGTTATAAAAGAGTAATATATGAAATTATAAACATAATTATGGTTTTTTTGTAAAATAATATTAGTCATAAAATAATTATTCAATATTTTAAATCATGGTCAATAAAAAAGAAGCATGAGGTAGGAGATATATTAACTTAATTTCCATTCACTAGGATAAAATAATACTTCATGGATAATGTCTTAATAATATTATGTTTCTAATGAAATATTATTATTATATGTTTTATTCCCACAAATTTTTTCTAGATTTACATTTGAATCACATAATCAATTCTATGATTAATCCCCACTTCAGTGATCTGATAATTGTAAAGGACTTCGTCTTAATTTCCCTTCAACAAGGCATATTGTATTTTTATGCACCTAATTTATTTTATATGGAATTCATAATTCTAATTTGACATGTATTATCATGATTAATTAATAAATCATGTTATTTTAATTTTCAATTTTATTTATTTCTTTTAATATTATTTAACATGAATATTACCAAGTAGTAATAAATTTCAGAAAATCAATTTATTTTCTATGGGTTACATTACTTATTCATTACACATGATATTCTATGATTATGTGTTTATTGACTTTTTACAAAATAATGTTTTATTTCAAATTTTTATGAATATTTAAATTTTATACACATAATAGATTCATTGGTTATTTCTCACTTCAACATCATAATATTTACAAGGGTTTATTACACAATTTCATTTTAATCGACATATCTATAATTGAATTTCCATTAAATATTGTTATTTGATATTTTTTAATAAACCCTTCCATTTTCATCTCATATGGTTATTCATGAAATTTTCAATTAATAGTAAAAAAAAATCTCTATTACTTATAATAATTCAGAAAACATTTTTAAGAAAATATAAATTCATTTCCCTCTTCACACAAAAATCTATTTTATCCCAAAACCATTTTTCTAATAAAATAAAAAATTGTTTTAAATATTTTATAAATTTATTATTAAAGACCTTTTTACCCATTTTATTTTTTGAAAAAAAAAATTAATGGAATCTTTATGCTATTTAATAAATAAGGTCTTTTTGGATTATTCCAAAAAAATTGAAAATAATTTTTATTTTACTGTACTGGACCTATATAAAATTTTCTACAATATTGACCACACAATCTTTGAAATATTCCTTTATAATTTTCAAATATTATTTTCAAAATATTTTGGAAAATTTTAATATTAAAATTTATTTTCAAAAATAAAATGATATTCTCCTCAAGAATGTTTCAAAAATATTTTTATGGTATCTCTATTCATCAATGACAACCACAATTTATTATTACTCTAATGAGTATACAGTGTATTAATTCTATCCTTATTATATACATAGATGTTTTATGATCAATTATATCAAAGAAAGTATACATATTAACTTTCATGACTAATTTTTGAAGTTATTGACATTCCCTTCAAATATTCACTTACCTATGATCATCCGACATTAAATTTCCCATACATATCCATATTATTTATCATGAATATATTTATTTCTTAAAACATTTATAATATCTATATATATTTTTCTACATTCAATGTCATTTTTTATCTAGGTAAATATTGATAAAACATCATTTTATACTAAATATATATATTTAAAGATAAGGCACATTCTTTATGAATTAAATTGATTATTAGATATATGATGAATTATTTCAACCTAAAGATACGGGTAGGGAATTATTGTAAACATCCCCTAAATGAATCAGTAGTCTTACGATATGAATCAGTTGTATTGACTTTTTTAAATGGATATTTTCTTTATACCTGCACATCGGTTTAAAACTATCTTAAAGAAAGATCTTCACCGTATAGGTATCATGATTCTTGAGATCATGAATTCCAATAATTAATAATTTCCTTCATTGAGAATTGAGTTATTTTTTTCAAGAGGTTTTTAAAATGATATTATTTGTAGATTTATTTCATTCCTAGTTTACAGATTAAATGTCATGAGTTTTTATTTATTTACCTTGTTATATTGATTATCCCTAATCTAGTTATTATATTCATGTTATATATCAAATATCATATTTTTTTAGTTATTTATCTTTCTGTATTGATAATTTATTATCTAATCATGATATTAAAATTATTTTAGTGAAATTATATTACAGTTATATAGCTTTTATATTTTTTATGTTAATTAATTCATAATATCCCCTTCTATACATAACCCTTACCGAGCATTTGAGTTCACCCTTATTTTGTTCCCTTTCCATATGATTCCATGAAGTGTACTATGATTTATCTTCATGGATGTGATCTAGGAAATTTATTTATTCTAAAAAATTTATACTATGATTTTTGTTTTCAAATGTAACAAAAGAATCAAGTTTGTATATATTTTATCCAGACTACTAACCAATTTGGTCTTTTGTAATTTGATTCTATGAATCTAATTGAAATGTAATAGATTAGAGAGAATCTTTGGGCTACTAGGTTTGAGGTCATTGAAACTGATATCAAATTATTTTTGTAAAAACCTTGTGAATTAATTTTAGGTAAACATAAAATGGGGAACATAACCTTCTGATAGAAATTGAGCATAAATATATAATAGCATAATAATGTTTTGGTAAAGTAAATATTTTGTGGTTCTTCCTAGAAATTGTTCTCTATCTGGAGACTACATGTGGGAATGGTTCTGGTATAGATGTACCTAGGGGTAATAACTCTGATAAGGTTTCTTTGGGCTTGACCTGATCATCACCTAGTGCACAAAAATGGGCCTTACTACTCACCGGGTTTGACACTCCTAGAGGATATAATTTTGATAATTTAAATTTTCATTACAAACCATTATAATGGATCTGAATAGATGATGATAATGATTAACCTATGTTAAACATAATGTATCTTATATTGTAGATAGTGTTTCAAGATTTTTGACATTATATAAATGAATCTATGGTCTTCCCACTATGATTATTTCTTCCCACACGATAATTTTTTGTTATAGTCTATGGTAGTAACCTGAAGAAATCATGTCAACATTCAATGATAAATAAAATATGGGGACTATGAGAAACTAAATTGGATGTTGATAGGTTTATAAGATATTGTGATTTTGGATAATCAGTTATCCAGAAATATTATTAACAACCCACACCTTAACCAACACTTATACTCAACAAAGATGAGAAGGATGATGTTTTCGAAGAGATCAAGTGGTGGAGACTATGGAGTAACGATTGATAAATTTCATTCATTTCAAAAATATGTTAAGTTGAAAACTAGAAAATTATCTCAATGTAATGGGTAAATTCTTTATGTGATTAAAATAACGGAATAAAGAAAATAATTTTCAAGTAAAAATGAATCTACAATAGAAGGAAATAAATCTCATCCTAGGGATCCATTTATAGTGCATTATCTAAAATGTGGTGAACCTGGGAATTATTTTACTCAAGTCCCTCTTCTAATGGTAAAAACCTAGAAAAATTAAGGACCAATATGTGAATACAATTGATTATGTATTTATATATTTGGTTTCAAGAATTAATTTATTGAATTATATTAATGGTAATAACTCTGAAATATCTAAGTATGGTGTTAACTTTTAGAAGCATGTATGGATTCATTGACTTAAGAGATAGAGATACTATCATCAGTTTATAATATTTAGTTTGATCATTACATAAAATTCGTAAACACACCTATTGAAAATTTTTGTGCTAGGAATATAACATGATTAAGGATATTTTTGGAAGAATTTTATGGGAATAAAAACCATTGATTTAGTATATGTACTAGTAAAAAAATTTATATAATAAATAATTCCCTTAATTTTTTGTAGGAATAGTTTTAAAGGTATTATTAACCATTATGTATTATCTTATCATTCATATTGAGGGAATTATTAATTATTAAAACTTTAGTTATATTATTGGACTTATATTAATATTGTTTTATAAAAAGAAAAAAAATTTATACTGGCTGAAAAACCATCACGTTTGTCAAGACCATAATGATTGAACCCACAACCAAGGTATGATAAGGTTTAAGCACCTACCACTGACCAACATGATTTCCTAGTTAATATGTCACTATTTTAATAAAAATATTTGAAAAATAATTATTATAATCAATTAGTGTTGTTAATTTTGTGTTTTATATATTAATGTATTGTACTTGATAACTTATCCTAACCATTTTGGTTTTGGAAAATAGTCTGAGATAGACGACAATAATTTTTACTATTTTATGGATCTCATGATCCATTAAAAGAGAATTTTAGTTCTTTAGGAATAAAAAATTCATTTTTTATTCTCATTTTTTAGAGTAAGGGGTGAATTGTAAATTTATCATAGTACATGGAATAGAAACCAACCAAGAAATATTATTTCATTATATTCATTGATAGTAAAATAATTTCATTACATTAGGAAAAAATGATCCTTAAACAAAAAAAATTATCCAATTAAATTCACACCTAATGAATCATATATTCTTTTAAATCATCACATATTTATGATTTTTGTTATCTATAACATTACATTGATTATTTACATTCTTATGATCAATTTCCTTTGTCATTATCTGTAATTATTTAAGTTATTCTTCCATGTCTATATATTCGCTTTCCATGAAAGTTATCTGGCTTATAATCCTAGTTATATAACTATTTTACTTCCTATTAACTCTTATTAAGAATATTTTTTATTATTATTTTTATGATGTGGGTTTTTAGAAAAATGATTTTTCAAATATCAAACCATTGACTTTTGAGAAATTTTTTAAATTGAAAGGATAAAATTTATTTAAGGTGGAGAGAATGAAATACAAAAAAATATAAAATAATAATAGTTTATTTTTTGTATATGTGACATGAAATACTAATCTTAAACAACCCATGAATATATTTCATTAAATTTAATATCTTCAATAACATGTGGAACATACAACCTCGAGTCTTAATGAACTTTAATATAGTATACCATTATAATGTAGATATTAAATTGGATGTTATAAATAGTAGTAACTAAATTATGAAAAGTATGGTTATCTATTGATTATAAATAAAATAATAACCATTTAAATGAAAAATAAATATTATCTTAAAAACTATATTTTTTTAAAAGTTGGATTAATCACACATTGTGCACATAATGTTTTACTAATTTTCAATAGTTATTTAAAATATATATGAGAATATAAAATTAATTTTTTAAATAATAATATAAAAATTTTCATATTCTAAATTTTTGGTATTTTTTCTGAAATATTTCATTTTATATGAATAGTGAAAAATATAGAATTGTAATTGATAAATGCCTCTTCAATTAAATTATTTATAAAGTAAACTTTCATTTAAAATTGGTTTTATTGTGAAATTTTTTAAATTATATATCAATAAATATATATTTATTCATTTGAATTATTTTTATATTTAATTCTGATATAAAAACATTGTAAACTTTTGATAATTGTCTATTTAAAAACTCGCTTTCTTGCCGTGTGTGGGGGATTTATTAAATTATAAATAAAAATTTTCCACTTCTGTGAATGTAATTTTTCAAAAAGGGATTTATATTTGGAATTAAATTAATTCATATTATCTAATAAGTTCAAATTAATTCTTTACAGAAGTGAATATTTAAAATTGTGAAAATTATTTTTCATGGTTATGGTAAAAATGGGTTTACAGGGAGTACGTTTAGAAACATAAGGGATAAAATGACTTCAAAAGTTTCCTAAATTTAATTTTATGGTAATATTTAAGAATTATCATGTCCAAGTATCCATAAAAATCTATTTTTTACTATTATGTAACATGAAAAACGTGGGTACACCTTTTCCTTTTAAAAAATTACAAGTGTGCCACCCGCCTCAATTATAAAAGATTGCCTTATCTCCTCCCCTATTCACACCTTTAAACAATTTTAGTTCATACAAAATCAACCAAATTCACCTAAAAACATCCATCCTCAAATCCTATAATACTTATATTTGGTATAAATATAAACATGTATGGTTTTTTGTGCATACCTAATGAGGCTACTCAAGAAGATGTAAATTTCCCAACTATGATTTTTTTTTCTTCACATCCTTAAATTATTATAAAAACATGATGATATAATAAAAAATATATATTTTATATAATAAGATTTTTATTAAAAGATAATTACCTGAAACCATCCCCACATTCCACAAATTGGTTTTAAAATAATCAATCATGTGTACAGTGGACTACCGCCACAAGAACTATTGTCATTCGTTCTTCCATTACCCCCACCCCCCTCACAGTTGGGTAAGATGATGGATATAAATTATATATATGATATTTATAGATTAATTATACCTCTTTATTAGTTATATAATGTATTCATTTTTTAGTATCTATACTATAGAGGATACGATAATGTCGTTTGTGTGTACCCTAGACTACTACCTTGCAAAGCAATGCGATTCTTTTTTCACTAAAACATTAAATATAAGGTAATAAAGATAAATTTAATGAATATATGTGATATAAATTAAATAATTATTGTATTTATAAAATATCTATACTTATAAAAAATTAACATATATTATTATCATTATCTTTTCACTCACTTAAATATGACAACATCGATCGTGTATGTGTGGAATAACACCTTCACAAAGCGATGCGATTCTCTCTTCATCACCCAACCAAATGGATGAATTACATATGTATATATAAATAAATAATATATTATTTTTTATATTATTATAATTCATAAAAGATAAAATATTACTGAACTCTATTCCATTGTGATCACAAAAAAATGGAAATGTTACTCTTGCAAACATACTACCTACCATCTCCATGATTGTAACATGCTTCATTTATCAAAACAATATTTAATGATTGGTATTAAATAATATTTTATGAATAAATTTTATAATTATTTCGTTATTAATTTTCTATATATTATTAAACCACATAATATTCACATGAACTAGATCATCCATGAAGAAACATGCATTATAAAACATGGCCACTAACAACTGAAAAAATGAAAATAATGAAAGATAATTATGTGGTAATGGATTTCACAACTCATTTTACATTCATTGGGTTAAACATATACTTCATTAATTATGTAATGCTAATATTATGTGTGTAATTGTATTTTATTTTATTATTATTTATTTCCAATTTTTGTACATGGATTTAAATTTTACACACATAACCAATTCATTTAGTAATCCCCACATCAATGAAATTATCATTATAATGGACTTCAACTCAATTTCCCTCCATTCAGAAATATTTTAATTATCACATTAAAGAATTATTTCAAAGGTAAATTTCATTTAATTTCCATTAATTCTTTGTTTTGGGGGTTTCCCAAGATTTTATGGAGGAATGGGTGAGTTTTCATGAATTGGGCCAAACTGTGAGCCCAATTCCAGATTTAAAAATAAATTTTGATTCCTTGATAACTCCATCATTTTTCAAAAAAAAATCATCCATTCTAATTACTACTTGGCATCCTTTGACCTATGAACACCATAAAATTAATTTGGATCATTTAGAAATCTATAATCATGGTGGATTTGAGTTTTTATTTGATGGATTAGGCATTACTGAAAGCCCATTTCCTACATTGAAAATAGTTTTTAATGTATTTATAAATCATTCATTTTTTTGTTTTTTTGGTGATTCAAACTCTCCCCAGAGCCCACTTACCTAAGGTGTGACCCAAATCACTCCTACCCCAATTTGGAGCTCAATAGAATCACTAAATTGGGGGAAACATCTCTGGATTTCACAAATCGCCCAGATTTGAAGAGGTAAATTGATCATTTCATAACTACCTCTATTATTACTCTTTATACCCTATTGAAGTTCCTAAATGATCTTCTCATCCTTTTTAAAACCTCCCTTTGATATCATTTTTTCACAAACCAAATCTGGTAGCCACTAAACTCAGCCCCAAACATGGCCCGTGAAAAATCCAAGTACGGTGGCAACCATATTTGATTCGTGACAAAATGGTATCAAAGGGAGGTTCTAACAAGGATGAGAAAATCATTTTGGAACTGAAATGGGTTAAAAAGAGTAAAAATAGAGGTAGTTATGAAAGGATAAATTTACCTTGTCAAATCTGGGCGATTTGTGAAATCCAGAGATGTTTCACCCAATTTAGTAATTCTATTGAGCTCCAAATTGTGGGAGGATAGAATGGGGGCACGCCTTAGGTATGTGGGCTCTGGGGAGAGTTGGAATCATTGAAAAAACGTAAAAATTGAATGATTTTTAAAAAAATTAAAAAATATTTTCAATGTAGGAAATGGGTTTTCGGGAAGGCCCAATCCCTTAAATAAAAACTCAAATACACCATGATTATAGATTTCTAAATGATCCAAATTAATTTGGTGGTGTTCAAAGGTCAAAGGATTATAAGTAAGAATTGGAATGGATGAAAACTAATTAAAAATTAAGGAGTTATAAAGGAATCAAAATTTATTTTTAAATCTGGAATTGGGCTCACAGTTTGGCCCAATTCATAAAAACTCACACAATCTTCCATAAAGGCTTGGGAAACCCCCAAAACAAAGAATGAATGTATATTAAATGAAATTTACCTTTAAAATAATTCATGTATGTGACAATTATCAACACCATGATAGCTTTCAATCCCCAGAAATCCACAGTAAGTCCAAATACAAAAACCAAACCAAACCGATAAACCAAGATGTACTACTCTACCAAGATTCTCCCCCAAAGGTAAAAACACCTCTAGTGATCAATTAAGGATGGATTACTATCACAAAAAATACATACACCACTTTCCTAAAATGATCAATCACATTCATACTTTATCCCAATAAAAAACTCTTCAAACACTTATCTGAACAAGACTCAACCAATTCACCAAAACGAAAAACAACATCAAACAAGTTTACACATACCTTAATTTAACGAAACCATTGGGTGCTCTCCAATCCCAAAATTTACTCAAGGAAGATTTTGGTATCTAGATAGTTCCAAATGATACTACCTACCACCAATCCAAGATCGTGGATAAATCTGAGTTATTGGTGCGGGGGGGGGGGACCGAAATAGGCTCCCCATCAGAAGATACTACCTATATTTTTCCGAGAAAGAATCAGGACACTAACAGGGGGAGGCCTAAATGGAATCTCTAGTAAAAAGGGTATACTTTAATTCATAATTTACGAAGGAACGTACATTAGAATAATAGTGGGTCTTCCCACCATAAGAACCAACCATCTTAGCCAACCAGCATGGGCCGACACAGAAGGACCCAAAAAAAATTTAATGATTTTGGAAGGGTGCATGGTTAGTCCCAGTGGTTTGGGAAACCATGCAATAACTTTGTAGATCATTCTTTCAACATGGCTTCTGAGCACACAATCACTACTAATCGTGTGCTCAAACTATCTATCCAAATTTACAACCATACTCTAATGACTCAATGGAAACCAAAGGGTGAGGGAATGACATTAGGTGATAGAATGGGTACAAGGCCGTCCACCTATTTCTACCGAATGAGAACAATAGAAGAAATATGAGGACACCATAGATTTTAACTCTTCCTATCTTTCACAATTAGGATATGACATTGTATAAGGGTTTAAAAGACTGTGGTATTTCCCCTGACTACGGGTCATCTTCTCTCATAGACCTATGGCTGGAGCTCAAATGATCGAAGCATCTTCAGCCTCATAGTTAGGCCTTGGAAACCCCCTGAATGAGAATTATTCTTTCTTTGCCACCAAAAGCCACACTGCAATCCCCGATAATACTTCCAAGGAATAACACATTCAAAAATCACTTTACCTTAACCCAATATTTCACTTAAACAAGGGCTTATAAGATGTACACAAATCACACCTTGTTGACATGGGTAGTAACATTTAGCCTTTTAAGTCTCACTTTTCCAAGGGTGTTACATTGCACACCCCATTAAAGAACAACACCCTCATTATGGACCCCATGCCTCAAACCCAGGCAGTGCCAATGCACTTTCAGCTGGGTATTGGCTTTGATACCATTTTACATTTCAACATAATTATGAAAATTCAGTTCTACCATTTCATAAATCAAACTGTTACATCTTTATTTGAAAATAATTTCCCAAAAAAATTACACTTCTTAAAACCAAGTCACTTTAAAACCAAAGTTCCAAGATTTCAAAACTAAAGAACACAAGACAATGCAAGTGAAAACTAGTTTCAGTGGGTGACATGTACATATGGTTGGTGTCCATATTGCAATCACTTCATTGTCACATAGTGTGTTCTTGGGAATATCCTTGGCTCTACATGGATTTCTAGGACTTGTGAGCTCACTAAGACCATTAACCCAACTCTATTTTCATTTCCCTTAATCATCATCAAACAATGAAAACCAAAGTAATTAAATAAGTCTCAAATTCCCCTGGTGACTTGAATCCCATAATGATGTGTGGTGATCAGGCACACTTAAAAGGATAAATGTTACTGCCCATGTCAACATTGTGTGATTTTTTTCCATCTTATAAGCCCCTGTTTAAGTGAAATATTGGGTTAGGGTAATGTGTTTTTGGAATGTGTTATGTCTTAGCAATATTATTGGGGATTGCAGTGTGGTTTTTGGTGGCATCAAAAGAATAATTCTCATTCATGGGGTTTCCAAGGCCTAACTTTGAGGCCAAAGATGCTTCAATCATTTGAGCTCTAGACATAGGTCTCAGAGCGAAGTTGGATCATAGTTAAGGGAAATACCATGGTCATTTAAAACCTTGTAGAATTTCATATCCTCAGTGTTAAATATGGGAAGTGTTTAAATGTATGGTGTCATCATATTTATTCTATTGTTCTCTTTCGATGGAAATAATTGGAGGGCTTATACCCATGACATCACCAAATTTCATTACCTCCCTCTTTGGTTTCCAATGAGTCATTGGGGAATGGTAGGAAATTTGGCTAGACAGTTCGAGCACATGATTTGTACAAGATTAGTAGTGACCATGTGCCAACAATCAATGTGGAAAGATTTATCTGCATAATTATTGCACGGTTTCCCAAACAAAGTTGACTAACCATGCGCCCATCACAAATATTTAAATTTTTTTAGGTCTTTGTGTGTCGGTCCATGATTGTCAGTTGAGATGTTCGGTTCTTATGTTGGGGAGACCCACTATGATTCTGATGTATGTTCCTTCGTAAATTTTGACTGAGAGTCTACCCTTTATACTAGGGATTTTATTCAGGCCTCCCCTTATTAGTGCCATGATTCTGTCTCGGAAAAATATAGGTTGTATCTTCTAGTGGGGATCCTATTTGTGTCCCCCCCACACCAATAACTCAAATTTATCCAAGGTCTTGGATTGGTGGTAGGTAGTTTCATTCGGAACTATCTAGCTACCAACATCTTCCTTGTGTAAACGTTGCTATTTGAGAACACCCAATGGTTTAGTTAAATTAAGGTAAGTGTAACCACGTTTGAAGTTGTTTTTTGTTTAGGTGAATTTCTGGGGTCTTGTTCGAATAATTGGTTGAAGAGTTTTCTATTGGGATAAAGTATGAATGTGATTGATCATTTCAGGAAAGTGGTGTATGTTTTTTTAGTGATATTAATTCTTTCTTAATTGATCAATGGGGATTTTTTGGCCTTTGGGGGTGAATCATGGCAGAGAAGTACATCTTGGTTTATCAGTTGGGTTTGGTTTTTGTATTTGGACTTACTGTGTATTTACGAGGACGTAAAGTCTTCATTTTGGGGATAATTGTCACATACAAGACTTATTTTAAATGTAAATTTCATTTAATTTTCATTTATTCTTTTTTTGGGGGGTTTCCCATCCTTTTATAGAGGAAAGGGTGAGTTTTCAGGGATTGTGCCAAACTGTGAGCCCAATTCTAGATTTAAAAATAAATTTTCATTCCTTTATAACTCCTTCATTTTTCAAAATTTTTCTTCCATTTCAATTCTTACATGGCATCCTTTCACCTATGAACACCACCAAATTAATTTGGATCATTTAGAAATCTATAATCATGTTTTATTTGAGTTTTAATTTAAGGGATTGGGCATGCCCGAAATCCCATTTCATGCATTAAAACTATTTTTTAGTTTTTTTATAACTCATTCAATTATAATGTTTTTTTTATTCCAACTCTACAAAGAGCCCACATAACTAAGGAGCTCCCCCATTCTCTCTTCCCCCAATTTGGAGCTCAATAGAATCGCTAAATTTGGTGAAACTTCTCTAGATTTTACAAATTGACCGGATTCAAAGAGGTAAATTGATCCTTTCATAACTCCCTATATTTTTACTCTTTTTACCCCATTCTAGTTCCTAAATTATCTTCTTATTCTTTTTCAATCCTCCCTTTGATACCATTTTGTTACAAACCAAATTTGGTAGCCACCGAACTCAGCCTTATCATGGACCTGGTTTGGGGCTGAGTTTGGTGGCTACTCGATTTGGTTCGTGACAAAATGATATCAAAGGGAGGTTCTAAAAAATAATGAGAATATAATTTAGGAACTGGAATGGGGTAAAAATAGTAAAAATAGAGGGAGTTATGAAAGGATGAATTTACCTCTTCAAATATGGGTGATTTGTGAAATCTAGAGACGTTTCTCCCAATTTAGAAATTCTATTGAGCTTTAAATTGATGGAGGAGAGAATGGGGGTGCGCCTTAGGTAAGTGGGATCTAGGGAGAGTTGGAATCACTGAAAAAAACATAAAGATTGAATGAGTTATAAAAAAATTAAAAAATATTTTTAATGTAGGAAATGGTCTTTCGGGCAGGCCCAATCTGTTAAATAAAAACACAAATCCACCGTGATTATAGATTTTTAAATGATCCAAATTAATTTCGTAGTGTTCATAGGTCAATGGATGCCAAGTAGGAATTATAATAGATGAAAAATGTTGAAAAAATTAAGGATTTATAAAGGAATAAAAAATTATTTTTAAATCTTGAATTGGGCTCACAGTTTGGCCCAATTCATAAAAACTCACACATTCCTCCATAAAATCTTGGGAAACCCCAAAAACAAAGAATGAATGAAACTTAAATGAAATTTACCTTTAAAATAATTAATGTATGTTACCATCCTCCCCACTATGAAAACTTTCCATCCCTATAAATCTAGAGTAAGCCCAAATACAAAAACCAAACCCAACCGATAAACCAAGATGTACTTCTCTACCATGTTTCGCCCCCAAAGGCCAAAACACCTCAAGTGATCAATTAAGGAAGGATTACTCTCACAACAGAAACTTACACCACTTTCATGAAATTATCAATCACATTCATACTTTATCCAAAAATAAAACTCTTCAAACACGTATCCGAAAAAGACTCAAGCAATTCACCTAAAAGAAAAACAACTTCAAACAAAGTTACACTTACCTTAATTTAACTAAACCATTGGGTGATCTCCAATCCAAACATTTAATCAAGGAAGATGATGGTAGCTAGATAGTTTCGAATGAGACTATATATCACCAATCCAAGACCATGGATAAATCTGAGTTATCGGTGTGGTGGGGACACAAATAGGCTCCCCACTAGAAGGGACAACCTATATTTTTCCGAGACAGAATCAGGACACTAACAGGGGGAGACCTGAATGGAATCCCCAATACAAAGGGTAAACTTTCATTAAAAATTTACTAATGAACATACACGAGAATCATAGCGGGTCTCCCCACCATAAGAACCAACCATTTTAACCGACCAGCATGGGCCGGCATAGAAAGAACCAAAAAAAATTAAATGATTTGGGAAGGGTGCCTGGTTAGTCCACATGGTTTGGTAAACCGTGCAATAACTATGCATATCATTCTTTCTGCATGGATTTTGGGCACACAGTCACTACTAATCATGTACAAACTATGTGCTCAAACTGTCAATCCAAATTTCTAACCATTCTCCCATGACTCATTGGAAACCAAAGGGGGAGGGAATGACATTAGGCGATTTAATGGGTATAAGGCTCTCCACCTATTTCCACAGAACGAGAAAAATAGACAAAAGATGATCACACTATATGTTTAAACTCTTCCTATCTTTCACACTGAAGATATGACATTGTACAAGGGTTTAAATGACCCTGGTATTTCCCCTAACTATGATATAGCTTCTCTCTGAGACCTATATCTAGAGTTCAAAGGATCGAATCATCTTCGGACTCATAGTTAGGCCTTGGAAACCCCCTGAATGAGAATTATTCTTTTGGTGCCACCAAAAAACACATTGCAATCCTCGATAATATTTACAAGACATAACACATTCCAAACTCAGTTTACCATAACTTAATATTTCACTTAAACAATGTCTTAGAAGATACACACAAATCACACCTTATTGAAATGGGTAGTAACATTTAGCCTTTTAAGTCTCACTTTTCCAAGGGTTTTACAATAATGTTATGCCCCAAATTTAGTTTATATGAAATTTATACTACCCCATTGATGTGTAATATAATAATTAATTAATCATTAATGGTATGTTATGTTTAAATATGAATTACTTTACCCATTTTTATTTTACATGAATGTTAACAAATGGTAATGAATTTCAAGAATCAATTAATTTTCATTTGGATATATTACATCTTCATTGTCTTTAATATTCTATGATTAGGGGTTTACTGAATTTTGACCACATTATGTTTTTTATAATGTTTTTGTGGATATAAATTTGATTAACATAGTCTATTCATTGGTCAATTCTCACTTGATTTTCATTATCTTGTCAAGGGTTTATTCCACAATCTCATTTTAATCGTGATTATTTATACATGAATTTACATTAAATGAAATTGTTTAATTATTTTTTAATAAACCTTTTATTTTATTCCTACTATAGTTATTCATGAAATTTTAATGTAATAGTATCATCTTTCATATTTTTATTACTTAAAATAATAGAGAAAATGTTTTCAATAAAATCCCACTCCATTTCTCTCTTTGTTCAGAAATCCATTTACTTTCTAAAAAAATTCAAAAAATGTTTTCAAAATGGCTTTAAACCTTCTCAAAATGATTTATTAAATAAATTTTTACCCATTTTGACTTTTTAAAAAATAATTTTAATGGAAACTTCGTGTAATTTTCAAAATAAGGCTCATTAGTATTTTACAAAAAAATGTGAAAGGAATATTTAAATTAATGTACTCGAAAAGTATATAATTTCTGATCATCGTGACCAATCAATTTTTTAATGATTACATAAGATGTTTAGAAGTTAATTCTCAAATAATTACAATTTCAAATAAAATGAACAATTTTATTTAAAAAAAGTGATTCTAAAAAATAAAAGTATATTTTCCTCAAGTATGTTTTTAAAATTATTTTTATGGTATCTCTATTCATCAATGAAAAAACCATTTATTTATACTATAATGGTTAAATTTTGGATTGATACTATCCTTATTCATTCAATGGATGGTTTAGGATTATTTTCATGATGCAAATTATTGGCATTCACTTTCATTATTCATTTTTGTAGGAGTTACCTTTCCCTTAAAGTATTCACTTTCTTGTGACTATTTGACACTAAATTTCCCTTAAATATCCATATTATTTATCATTGATATATTTAATTCGTAAAATGAATATCATTTCTATAGGAAGTGTTCTAAATTGAAATTTATTTATTTATCTATGGAAATATAGATAAATATGTATTCAATAATAAATACTGATATTTGATGATAAAGAGCCTTATTCATGACTTAAATGGGTTATGTGATATATGTGTAATGCATTGGAAATGATGATATGGGTGGGTCCTGATTATATATAGTTCCTATATCCATTAGTATTCAAATGATATGAATCAGTTTTCCAGCCTTAGTTAATTTAGTTTTTTGTGCATACCTACACATCAATTTTAACCTTTCTGAGGAAAGATCTTTATAATATTAGTATCACGATGCATAATATCATGATGTTCATTAATATATCGTTTAATTTATTTACAATTTATTTGTATTTGTCCATGAAATTTTCAAAATTATATTATCTATGGATTCATTTTATTCTGTAGTTTATTGATTAAATGGCATGTGTTTTTTGTTATTTACCTTTCCATATTGATTATGGATTATCCAGTTGTGATGGAAAAGTTATTGATTAAATGTAATGTTTTTTTTATTTATTTACATTACTATATTTATTATGTCTTATCTAATAATGATTTTAATATTATTTAAATGGAATTTTTTTTAGTTATTTACATTTCAATGTCGTGTATGTTTATTAATACAAGATTTATTTTGATACACATAACTATTACTAAAAATTTGAGGTCACCCTTATTTTTATTCCTTTCACTAGGTTTCCATGCATTTTATTATGATTGATGTTCAAGGATGTATTAGAGGTAATAATGTTACTCTTGATAAAAATTATCTTTTGATTTTTGTTTTTTGATGAAATAAAAGACTCATGTTTTTTATCTATTTTACCTTGACTACTAAACTGTTTGGTCCTTCAGGATGTGGTTCCTTAAATCTTATGCCAATGTAATAAATAAAACACCAACTCTAGGATACTGGGTTTTGGTTCATTATAACTGGTGATACTATGACAATATAAAAACCTCTATCCTGGGTGGAAATATCAGTGTGTTACTATTACACTCAAGGATAATGAAAACACGAAGGAAGAGTTGTTACTCTTGTAGATGCATGTTCAGTAAAGGATGGGGAAAGGTACTTATAATAAGAAAGGATATCTAATATCATTGTGTAGGATGACTAGTGTGACACTAATAATGATGATAAAAGCTGAGGAAGATTCCATACAACCGTTATTCCATTAGGGGTGAGTGGTGATGTTACCAAGGTTAATAGAAATATTATTGGATGAGAGATTCTATGCATGAAGGAAATTAGATGATGATAATAATAATTTTAGGATAAAGCAAGAATAGATAATCTAGCATTGAATAGATGAGACACTAATGCTCAGATGAATAAACAGATGATGCTTTTTAAAGCTATCATGAGTCACCAAGAGAAGGTATGTCGCAATGTTGAGCTTATATGGACTAGCGAGTTCAAGATGCACTAGAGTGATGTGAATGAACTATCTGTCAGAGGAAATGAATTGCTACAAAGGATTGGGGTTTCTGAGATAGTGGATCGAGTTTATAAATGTAAAAATTATTAATATTTCGGATTAGTACTACGATTTATATGGGTAAAAAGTTTCTACCATTGAAAAAAAATTGTGTCACGACCCCATCCCCACAAATTGTACCCTTCATGGTTCGTCAATGTTAGAAAGGAGATAATTACCCCCTGAGTACCGCATCTAGTAGGCCCTGGGTTGGTGACTAGCACTGACTATATAGCGAAAACACAAATGGGAGGCATTAGCCTCTAAGAGAACACATATAGAAGAGAGAGATAAGATAGAAACCAACCAAATTCAACTCAACTAGTAAGATAAAATATATTTCAAGTACACATATAAAATGTCAAGAAAAAAATACTACTACTGAAAGGGGAAAAACTACAAGTACCCAAATGAAAGTAAAATAGCAGCATCTATAAGCCCAAACATCTCCTACAACCACAAGCTAGTATTAACTAGCATGATCTACAACCTACTCCAAGTGACCTAAAAAAAGTTTATATATACATTGGGTGAGTATAACAGTATACTCAGTAGGATCCTCCCTGAAGCCTCTCGTGAAAAAGTAATGAAAGCATGCTAAAGCACAGTGAACAACAAGTGAAACTAACTGGTCACCTAAATAGGTATACTATGTTCCCAGCCTCGCCATGGATACTCTCACCATGTAATGAAAAAAATAGTATATAATATAATAATTAATATAAAGGGTAACCCATTACTATTTCCCCACTAGTTTGCCGCTTTTCCCCAACGTCACACATCCTAAGAATCTCTCTCCAAAAGGCTTTCCCACAGACACCTGGGCGAAGCACCACAACATCATCCTCATGCAAAAAAAACCACCATGTCCATGTAAGGAATGTAAACAGGTAGTTTTTAGGAGCCACCATAGCTCGCATAGTGTGTATCATACATTGGGTATTATACATCAAGCAATTGCAGCCAATACACTGAGTAAGGATCCTTAAGCCATCACAACCAATACACGTTACACCTATAGTAGTCCATATAAAACTATATCAAGAATATTTGTCTGTGAATAACCACAAGACATTACAACTCTCTACACGAATATATGGGAAAACTCACCAATGTTCCTTCCAGCACAAGTAACTACCAAGAGAAGAGAGTGGGGCAAAAGGGGTAGTCAGTCATCCATCCTCCCATTGAAATGTTAGGGAAAACAGCCCCCAAGGCTTAGAATCCCTTGGGTGTTAGTTTCCTTTACTGATGGGGTGGAGTAGCATATAGAAACACAAAACGTACAGAATATACTATAGCTCACATCCACACTATAGGCATAACCTTGTCTTAGAATCAACTGTATCCAACGTCTCTCGGACTCCAGGCTACTACTTCTAAGACTAAGAATTTTATAATCACACAACCATTTAAAGAGATTTAATACATTACTACATTCCCTTTTTCTCAGTTTCACGTTACATTAATTAATTATTTAAACATTAATTAACCAATTACAATTCCATATTAAATTTCATTATCATCACACACAAAGTAAATTGTTCCTTCAAATCACAACCTCATCATTATGCCCCAGCAATCTCTAAAACCCATGGGTTAATATCATTTATTCAATTATTTTTTTACAGAATTAATTTCCCATATTCCCAAGCATTCTAGAAAAACAATCTATGCTTCTGAACACAAGGGGATCAACACAGTGAGTAGATGAACTACCCATCGAGTCATTTCTGATTATATAAAAATAGTAGAACCATCCTCCCTTAAGAAGATAAACACAGAAAGATGATGACATAACACACACGTCTTCTCCCCTTTCAAAATAAGGTTAAGCAAGACCAGCTGCCTTGAGTAGTGGGGAAGGTAAAGAAGATAAAAACCAAAAAGAATCAGTAGAAAACCAAACATTTACATCCAACCCATTTAACCATCCTTGGTGTCCACCGTGACACCCACATTCATAATGTGGAAGATCTCTTCACTCTAGGAATCAACTTATATAACAACCAATAGGCCTCCATGCCCCCACATATCACAACAGTCATCTGGGGTCACATCAGAAGACATACAGCAGGAAAACAACAATCATATCAGTTGGGCTCTTGGCCCTTGAACAGGCAAGAGGGTAACTAAGAACACTTCCAAAGAATTATCAAACAATAATTTCTCTAATACATCATGAATTAACTGATTTATTATTCATAGGATCCATATTCAAGAAACCTAAAAAGTAAACTATCAAAAATAAATCAAACATTCTTACTGCACCACTTTGACTAACATAAAAAAATACAACAATAAGATCTAGATTCATTTACATGCCTCTTTACCTTTAGACGAACAATTATCAATTAATTTTTGTTTACGTTTGTTAACAATTTCCTTCTAGAATGAATATATAAAGAAAGAAATCATAGATATCACACTATCTAGAAAAAACAAGAGGCAATACCATACGATTGATATCAATTTATTTATCCAGTTAAAATATTTATTATGTCAATTATATTGTGATTCAGTGGCTAAAACATAATAACTCTAAAGTTTTGTGTAAATATAAAAGAGAAGAAATGAATCCCCAACCTTAAAATTTTTCTTAAGTATATTTATACTAGAACGATCCACACAACGGATCACCATCGCCTCCTCCTGTGACAATAGAATCCACCTGAGTATGTCGTGGCACGGCTGCACCAATCGAAACCCAAGAAACTCCATTAGAAGCATGGATATAACATGACATAATATGGAATGGAGAAACAGGATAATGTGAACCCAAAAGAATTATGATAAATCATACCCTATATTGAAGATTGATGGGTACTACTTGGTTGCACCAAAACATGGGGTGCACCTACAGCAAGAAGAACATTGAAGGAAACCAATCCACCCAGAAAAGATTAATCTCACGATTTCTATAGTAATTAAGGGATGGTTCAAGCATCTCTCACTATTGAATAGAGATAAAGAACAAGGGATGAAGATATCTTGTCTTTTTAGAAGATTTGATGGAGCATCAGTTTAAGATACAGTGGTTTTTCCATTAAAATCAAACTGTATTAAACCAAAAAACTTGACCAAGTAAATGAATCCTGGGCCTTATGAAAAAATAATATTTGAGTTATGGGATTTGATTCAGCCTTAAATCCCTTAAAAAAATTCCATAAATTTGTTTTAAATCAAATAAAATATTAAATTGGTGAAACTGTAAAAATCTAGAAATTTGGAAAATGTAAAATGAAATAGTTCTGGAAACACTATTAATGAGTTGTGACAATGTCACTAACTCACCATTCCTATCTCGCAATTTCTTACTCACCATTTCTATCTCACCATTTATGTCTCATCATTTTTGTCTCACTGTTTCTGTCACACCATTTCTGACTCACCGTTTCTCACTCATTGTTTCTATCTCACCGAACCTGTATCACCGTTTCTATCTCACCGAATCTGTCTCACTGTTTCTGTCTCACCATTTTTGTCTCACCATTTCAGTTTCACCATTTCTGTGACACCATTTTTGTCTCACCATTTCTAACTCACTGTGAAATTGTTCATAAAATTGGAAGCATTGTTCACAGAACTGGAAATTTGGCAAAGGGTTGGGGATGAGTCACCTTGACCTCCCAGAACACCTCAACCACCAAATTTGAGAAAAGATATGGACCAGAGTGGTCTGGGCCATTACATCAAATACCTCTCAAAACATTCTCATCCTCGAGAATCAAAAACCAACCCAAAAGGAAACTAAAAAGGGTTCTAAACAACCACTCTTCAAGATACTTCTCAAAAGAGAGAAAGCCATAAGAAGGTTCAAAAGAAATTCATCTTATAAAAACAAAAGGTCTATAACCACAAAGGGGACATCGTTACATGAAATGAGTTTAAACATCAAACAACTTTTGGTACTAAGCATGTATCTGTGACTCACGTTCCCTGGTACTCTCCTCCATGCCACCATGTCACCACAACACCCAAACCAAGGGAATAGAATGCACGTGCAACACCTTTTCTTTGATGTCTTGAATCTCCACAGGTCACTCCTCAAAGGTCGTAGCGTTATCAACATGGATCTCTACCCAATCAATGACATGAGATCCATCATGAAGATTACAATGAAGTTGTTAAACATGAAAAAAAATCATGTATCTGGCTCATCTGTGAGGTAAGTGCTACTCGATACGCCACAGCTCCAACACAAGCTAACACCTCAAATGGCCCAACAAACTAGGGAGAACGATTACTCCCATGACCAAACCTTCAATGTCCATGACAGGGATTCACCTTCAGAAACATGTGATCCTGAACAAAAAACTCTAAGGGTATCCTCTTTTGATCAGCATATAATTTCTAACGATTTTGCACTGTCTTCATCCTCTCACGAAACACCTGAACCATCATTGTTTCATTCTGTACTAGTTCTGGCCTTAAAATTGTAGACTCTCTAATCCCAGTCCATCACAACGGATAACGAAAAGTCCGGTCGTATAGGGCTTCAAATAGCGCCATACTAAAATTGGAGTGAAAACTATTATTGTAAGAAAACTCCACCAAGGTTAAGTGCCTAATCTACAAACCTCCAAAATCAAGAACACAATAGAATAACATGTCTTCAAGAGTCAGGATGGTTCGCTCTGTCCAACCATCCATTTGAGGATGAAAAGATGTGTTAAGGCATCGGTGAGAACAGAAATCATACTGGAGACCTCCCCACACCCTAGAAGTAAAGCAAGGATCTCGATCAGAAATGATCATCCTTGGGACTCCATGAAGTCTCACCACCTTCTCTAGATACTGCCTCGAAAAAACATCCATTGAGCTCAGCTCCTTGATAGCTTTGAAGTGGGACGATTTTGATAAAAGATATACTACAACACAAATAGCATCCTGTCCTCATGGAGCTTGAGGTAAACCAGTAAAAAAGTCTATTGAGATGTCCTCCCACATCCACTGAGGAAAATCTAAGGTATGGAGAAAACCACCAAGGAAGTGGTACTCATCCTTGACCTTCTGGCAGACTAAACATTGAGACACAAACTCTACAACTGCACACTTCAACCCAATCCACAAAAACTAACACCTAAAGGCTCATTAAATCTTTTTCAGTCTAGGATTCACCACTAAAGGATAACTATGGAACTCTCTGATAACTATCTCATGCATCGTCAAAGGAACAAAAAGCCTTGCAAGATACAACACTCGGTGTTGTTCATCCTCAGTCAAACCATCAGGGGCCTCGCCAAAAACAACTCGGTCTCTCCATACCTCCACCTCGAGATCCCCCAACTGGGACTGTTCCATCTACTGCAATAGAAATGATTGCACCGTCATCTAGAAAAGACAACCTCTACCAACAACATCTCCCATATCAAGATGTAATGTGTAAAGTTCTTCCATTACTCTCCACGAATCACCAAATTAACGCACAACATCACTATTTGACTTTAGACTCAACGCATCATCTACAACATTCCCCTTTCTAGGTGTATACGATATTTCGATGTCATATTCTTGTAATAACTCCATCCATTGATGTTATCATAAGTTCAAGTCATTGTGGGAGAAAACATACCTCAAGCTATTAAGATCGATGAAAACCACAAAACGCTCACCAATGAGGTAATGTCTCAACAACTTCAGAGAAAACACCGTGTCTACCAACTCAAGATCATGGGTGTCATAGTTATCTTCATGAGGACACAACTACCAAGAACCATAAGAAACAACTAATGATTTCTGCATCAGAACACAACCATACCCTAGATGCGAAGCATTGCAGAAAACATCAAACCGAACTCCCTCTGCTGGGAGACAAAGAACTGTATCACATAATTACTTCTCTTTTAGATACTCGAATGCTTCCTGACACTGATCAGTCTATATGAACGCATGATCCTTCATGGTCAATGTTGATAGAGTAGTTGTAATCGGAGAGAAATTATCTACGAAACTCTGGTAGTAGCCTGTGAGACCATGGAGAGTTCACATCTCTGACACTATCCTGGGGGTTTCCCAAGACACAACTGCTTATATCTTCTATGGATCCATATATAACCCCAACTGGGACACAACATGCCCCATGAAACGGACTTCTCAAGCCAAAAACTCACACTTTGACAACTTCCCAAATAGCTGATGGTGATGAAGAACTACCAAAATGGTGTGTAGCTTCTCTACATGTTCATCCTCAAACCTAGGATACATAAGGATGTGGTCAATGAAAACCACCACAAACTTGTCCAGGAACTTACAGAACACAGAGTTCATCAATATCATGAACACAACTAGAGCATTCATCACACAAAACGGCATTATGACAAAATCATTATGCCCATGATGACAATAGAATGCAGTCTTCGGGGTATCCTCATCCTTCACACGCATTTGATGATATCCTGACCACAAATAGATCTTTGATAACCAAAATGAACCCTTCAGTTGATCGAATAAATCATCAAACCATGGAAGATGATAGTGATTCTTTACTGTCACTTTGTTTAATACACGATAATCGACTCACAACCACAAGTTTTCATCAACATTCTTCACGAACAAAACACGTGCACCCCATGGTGACACACTTGGCTGACCAAAACCACACAATAACCGACCACCAAGCTCTATACATAACTATCACAACTCATAAGGGTCCATAATGTAAGGGGACATAGAGATAGGAGACACTCCTGGTTGTAGCTCGATCCCAAACTCAATCTCTCATCGATGGGGTAATACTACAACCTCTTCATGAAAGACATCAGGGTACTCTTCTACAACCCCAGGAAACACCATCTATTGAAACTCTGAAAAATTGAACATATTCTTAGTGATCATTGATGATACGAATGTAACACGCATGTGACCCATCTGAATGTCTCGCTTTCCAACAAACACCACCGGCTCTCCATCCACATCGAAGAACACAGCATGCCTCCTAAATCAATCCAATATAGCCTACACCAAATACAACCAATCCATTCTAAAGATGGAATTATATGGTTATATTTATAAACAAAGGAAATCTCCCCAAGAGAGGGGTTTCCCCTACACTAGCTCACAATTTCTACATACTTTAAACAAGTCAGCTCAACCTCCAACTTGTGTAGTCAATGCCAAGGGCACTGGAAGCCTCTCTACCTCAAGTCCCAAAGCATGGACAAGGTTAGATGATATGAATGAGTGTGTCACTCATTAATCAAACAAGGAATACACCAATGTATAAAACAAGAAAAGGGTACCTCGAACGATGTCTGGATCGCCTTCTACTGGAAACGCTAAAGAATGAATCTTACCACGACCTCTTCCACAACCTCTCTGTCCCAGATGATGAGAAACACCATATTTATGCTCTGCTCTATATGGATAGGGAGTGTCACGGGGTTGTTCTCAACCTTCCCCATCTACCCTTTGTGGATCTAAAGCTGGTACAACCTACTTCTACTACCTTGGATATAACTTCCTCAACGGAGGAACCTAGAGTAGAAAACATGGTGCACGATGACTACTCTAAAAGGTCAAGAACTCTTGCTACTAATGACCTTGATCACCACAAGAAAAAAAGCGCATGATACCTTGGCATAGTCTTGAGAGATACTGTCCTAAGAGAAACAGGATGCCGATGGCTGGGACCTACACCCGGTCGAACGAAAACTCTTCTTCCATAAAACTGGGAACCCCGGACGACAACTCTGCTTCATGGGAAATCATGACGAATACCCTCTCGTGATGATCTGGTTCTGTCCAAAGTCCTCTTGATGACCTCTACATTTTCTAGAACCTCAAGATATGTCTTCATCATAAATGGGGTTACCTGGTGCTGGATATCTGGACCCAAATCCTCCATGAAATTCCTCACCCTTGCCTCCTCATCTAAAACATGTCTAATGAAAATCTAAAAATGGTCTTGAAATGAATTCCTAACTATCGCACAATGGAGCTACCCTGTCGAAGGGTATGAAGCTACTAGAAACTAGATGCATTCGTGGTCGAAGAAAGAAACTCGACTATAAACTTGTCTCGAAACTCCTCCCATGAAATAGTTGAATCCTCACAATCCCCAAGGAATAATAACCACCACTTTCTCACTACTCCACACATCATCGTCAAAACCAAGGACACCCAATACTCCTTCCGAGCACAGATCAAACTGAAACGTATCTCTTCCACCTCCAACCAGTCTTTTGTGACTGCATCTGAAATGGAGACCTCGTACTTCTGCCGACTATGGTGCTAAAACTCTCGGAGTGTCCTCCTCCAAGTTTCATCATCATCGACCTCTACCCGGCGGAGATCTGTAGGCATAACATACTAGACATCATCTATGTGATCCTGAAGAAGATTTCAACCTGGAGACATACCTGTAAAATAAAAAATAGTAATATTTCATAAACTTGGTATATGGGAGACACATCATTAAGTAATTAATTAATTTCTTTATTTTATTCACTTTAGGTTAACATATCCCAAGTTCTACCCATTCAAACACAGGCACAAAGATGAATGACGCATGATCCTTTCCTCTATCTATACCCTGAAACTAGTATCACCTTGTTTAGTATCCATTGTAGACATAAAGGTATGTACATCATATCATAGGGGGCCCTAAATTCATATGTCTCAGTCGGTATCTAGTGTTTACATCACTTGCTAAACATGAATGACACTGTTTCCCTACCAACCCATGAAACCTCACCTGTGCCTAACTCCAAACTTCATCCTATCTCCCATCCTGAGCCATTGATACCACTCTGTCACGACCCCCTCCCAACAAAGTGTACCCCTCCTAGAATAATATAGAAAAAAAATCCCCTACCCTAAAAGGTTCTTAAGGATCTTTATATGAGAACGATCCACACAATGAATCACGATCACCTCCTCCTGTGACAGCTGCACACACCCATGAATGTCGCTCCATAACCACACCAACAGAAACCCAAGAAACACCATTAGAAGCATGTAGATCACATGACATAATATGGAAAGGAAAAATAGAAGAAGGTGAACCCAAAATAATGATCGTAAATCATTCCTTATATCGAAGATTGATGGATACTGCTTGGTTCCACCAAAATAGGGGGCACTTGCAGCAAAAAGAACATCGAGGGAAAGCAATCCACCGGGAAGAGTTTAATCTCACGATTCCTATAGAGAGGAAGGAAAGTTTCGAGCTTCTCACACCAGAAAAAAAAAGAGAAATAACAAGGGAGGAAGATATCTTGTCCCTTTAGAAGATTTAACAGAGCAGCAGTTTAAGATATACTGGATTTTTCATTAAAATGGGATTTCATTAAACCACATGGTTAGACCATGTAAATGCATCTTGGGCCTTAGGAAAATTAATATAGGAGTTATGGGATTTTATTCGGCCATAAATCCCTTAAACCAAGGCTATAAATGTGTTTTACGTCAAAAAATATGATAAATTGGTGAAACTAGAAAAATCTGGTAATTTTGCAAAGGAAAAAATGAAACAGTTCGGAGAACACGATTCATGAGCTATGATACCATGTCTGACTCACCGTTTCTATCTCAACAATTCGATCTCACCATTTCTATCTCAGTGTTTATGTCTCACCGTTTTTGACACACAGTTACTACCTCAACCATTCTGTCTCTCGATTTCTGTCTCACCGTTTCTATGACACCATTTCTTACTCACTATTTTTATCTCACTATTTCTATCTCACCATTTCTATCTCACCATTTCTATCCAACCATTTTTTTCTCACTGTTTATATCCAACCATTTTTGTCTCACTGTTTTTGTCTCACTATTTCTGTCTCACCATTTCTATCTCACAGTTTTTGTGACATCGTTTCTGTCTCACCGTTTCTGACTCACCATGACACTATTCATAAAACTGGAAACACTATCACATAACTAGAAATTTAAAAAAGTGTTGGGGATGAATCACCTTGGCCTCCCAGAACACCTCAAACACCATATCTCAGTAATAGGGAGGACCAGAGAGGTCCGGGCCATTACATTTTGAACAATTTAACCTTACACAATTGTGTTCTTTCACATATGAGTAACCTCTTTTCCCATGTTTGGGTTTTCCATCCTAATTTTGATATTTTTATATATATATTGTTTATCTAACAATATATGTATCAATTAAAATATAAAAAAAATTATAACAAAGTTTTAATTCTAAAAAATTATAGAAAAATTATTAAAACAAAATTGTAATTAATAATTTTAAACATTATATAAAATAATAACACTAAAACAACAAAACAATATACCACAAATCATATGTTCAGATATGATCACATTAAAACATGTTTAAAACAATAAACACACACATATTTGATATAAACATTAGAGAAAAAGGTCATAAAAAATAAATAAATAACCTATTAGAAATAATAAACATATATTAAGACATAAAATTTCAATTAAATGAACAAATAAAAATCATAATCTCAAAACTGAAAAACTTCATTTTTAATATAAATTATAAGAGTTATTTATAAAAATATATATTTAATAATCATTTAAAAATATTATCTGTCAAAATAGTTTAGTGGGAGATTAACATTAATTTCAACCAAAATTTAAACAATTAATTGATACCGATTTTTAATTTATCAAAAACCTTAAAAATAATAAAACCTGGACATTATAACACTAACAATATCCCCCTTTTAAAATTACAAAACAATATAGTTAATTAAACTTTAAAAAAATCTACCACCTTTTTAAAATTATAAAAAATAAAAAACCATATTAACCTGGTAAATCATTCTCCCCTTTAAGAACAAACCATTTATGATCCCATCATTTAAAAATAATCTTACAGAAAAATCGTGAATGAATAAATATTTAAATTACATCAATCTATTAAAAATTATCTAATTATTATAAAATAAACCCAAATTTATATATATTAAACCCCCTATAGATATGAATATACTTTAAAAAAACATCAATACTAACACTCAATAGAAAAAAAATGACATCTAAATTTGATTAACAGAAAGTGACTACAAAATATTTATACCAAACTATAGAAAACCCTATATCTATTATAGTCATTTAATGTTATTTATATCATGGGAAAAATCATGAACATTTATAAACTAATATATTATACTACTTTCATACTATTAAAAAGTGATAATGAAATTTTCATTAAGGGATTGAAAACAAGCTCTAACTATGATAAGCATCTAAGATGTTTGATCAAAGAAGATCAATTACAAATAGAATTAAAAAAACTAATTTTCACTGAATTAAAACATTTATCACCTTATATTTAACATTATGGTATATGCAGTACCAATTTTTATTTTATCATAATAAATTTACAATATATATTAAATTTAAGAAAGATGGATTAGATTTAAATAAATGATTCCATGAAAGGAATTTCTCACAATAAGTTAAACCATTACGTAATCAAATAAATTTGTGCATAAACTAAAAATTTCAACAAATTTAAAATTTCAAATAGTTTCCAAAGATTAAAATTTATTTTAAAATAGGATAAATTTATTTTAATGGATAAAATAAATTTATAAAATAAAGAATACTTTCATTAATAAAGAGAGTTCAAAAATTGTATTTCAAAGATCCTCTATAAAAAATATTGTTAATTCAGTTGGTGGTTAACTAGTTTAATTATAAAAAAATTCCCCCACACGAATTTGTAAAATAAAGTTGATATAACATAACAAAAATATTGATTTATTTCCCAAAAAATAAATCCTATATTGAAAATTGTTTCAAAAATATTAAAAAAAAATTAAATATGAATATACTTACCATTGGAAAACATATTTAAAACATACATACCAGTAAATTAATTAATTAAATAGACAAATTTTAACTTCCAAAAAAATCATACTCTATTAAAACTCTCCTAATATGAAACACAAACACCTAATCTGCATATATGACACTAAACATTTTAACAAAATAAAATAAAACATTCTTACATTCTAAAAAAAATAAAAAGGTAATGTAAATGTCTAAAATACCGAAATTTAAAAATAATAACATGATAAATGATATGAAATTTTTTCCATTCCATCATATAATTTTATGAAATAGTAGTGAATATGCATACTGGACGAAATAAAAATACATACCAAGAAATTTTGACCAGATTATGTCCAATAATATTTGAGTTTCATCCTTATTCCCACTAACCTATCTTGGATTTAGGGGAATTGATAGTAGACCTTTTTTCCACCCAATAGACTTCAAGAATCTATTTTTGGGTACCGCTAAAAATAATTTCCTAGAGACAAATGTCTTAGTATCCTAAAATTATTGACAAAATATCAAAGAAATCTTTCTAAAATAATTCCATTTCATTTTAAATTTAAAAATTAGTATACATGAAATACTTCCTTTTGAAATTTTAACAAAATTACCCATATTATTCCTTGGTGAAAATATATTATAACCAAAATCCATTATTATTAAATTTTTGTTTCATCTTAGACAACATTTTATCATTCTTCTACATTCCTTGAAAAAATATTCATAATGTTTCTTGCTGTTTAGAAACTTCCTTTTCCAAATTCATATTTTTTTTGAATAGCTTAGAAATTAATATATATATTATAATTAGAACCATAAAATAAATTTCTCTATTTTAACTTTTCCTTCTTATGTTTTCTATATTCATTCTAAACATTATTAAATTTTTCAAATGTTGAATTAAAATTTCTTTAATGGTTTTTTATTTACTATTAGAAAATATTAAATTTAATTATTTTCATTTTTAGTTTCAATAGTATATACCCCAATTTAATTTTATATAACTTGTTGTACGAAACACTTATATTAATATTTTCACATTCCTTTTCAATTTTCCAGTTTTGGAATATATTATTTGTATTGATTCTTATATGAGAATATTGTCCAATAATCCTTATACTATCATTCCTTAATTAAAAATTATCATTATACATATGTTTGAATTCATAATTCATAGAATGGAAATAATTTTATTTTTCAACATTAGTAATTATTTTATGAAAAAAATTATAATTTTTTATTAATTTATTAAAATATGTGTCAGGTACCTCACAATGTGTATATTGAAAATAATGTTTCTTATTTCTAGATCACTTCCTATGTTTCTACTCATATATGAACTGTCTAAATAATTTCATCCTTCAATCAATTATTTATTTCTTTATCCATTTTTCTTTTTCATTCATTAAATATTTGATTTTAGAATAATCATTTACGGTGTTCCATTTCTATCTCCACTCACAATAGGCTAACTATAAAATGTCATTATTATTGATGTGTTTCCTTACTTATATTTTAATGCCCCGACCCCAGTTACCCATAGTCGGTGCATTATTACATAACATTGGCATGATCACAAGAAAGATCAAATCTCGAAAGACCTATTAGTTTAGTATCCTTGGAATGACTAGATACATTAACAAAGATTACATTACATCATAAAATGAAAACAATAACAATATAGTCTCTATAGTCTACACTCTTATCCCCACAAACTATCCATGCAGGTCATTCATAAATTACTTCTTCACATCCTGGGA
The DNA here is from genome assembly GCA_963277665.1 of Viscum album. NCBI lineage: Eukaryota > Viridiplantae > Streptophyta > Magnoliopsida > Santalales > Viscaceae > Viscum > Viscum album. The sequence continues at coordinate 1,289,336,958 of OY728132.1, read as the reverse complement.
AAAATAAAACATAGACAAGGGGTGAGCTCAAATGCCCAGTATGGAAAACAATATAGTTGAAACGTTCATAAATAATAATAAACATTTAAGGCAATGTATAACTAAAACAAAATGCATTTAAACATGAACTTCAACATATTTTGGATAAAATAAAATGAAATAATGCCATTTACTTAATCACATAGATATTCTACTAAACGAATAATCACATGAAATATCAATAACCACTTTCATAATGATGTAATGCATAATTCCAGACTATCATAACCACATATACATGGTCTCGTGCCAAGACTACAAATAATATTTTTCCAAGGCCTTGTGCCAAGACACTAGTTTGTCTCATGAGACCTACCGATGCATCGAGGAGCTATAGCGGGTTCCACCCGTCACATATTAAGTCCAATGAATTCCCATATGAAAATGTCTAAACATAACATAAACATTCGTATTAAAATTAGCATACGAAATGTCAATACTTTCTCCATAAACCATGAATGGTATAAAAATAACACATCCACAATAAAACATATCACAAAACCTTCAATACAATATGGATGTTTTGTATCATAATAAATCAACTTCAAATAATAATAAAATCCATTAATGGATATTGACATAGATGAAATAAAAACTATTTGAGAGATATATCTCTTTTTTTAAATCATTTAAAAGTCACACATTTATAAAGGAAGTAATTTAAAAGAGATTTTGGAATCAAAGTGTCCATACCACTTTGAAACTTTTGAAAATAATATAATTTCAAAATATTAATGTCCATATAAATAAATCCTAAAAATCATTTTGAAAACATGGACATTAATTAAAAACATTTAGAAAGATATATCTCGAAAACATTTAAAATTCTGATCTTGATAAAGAGTACCTTTCACAAATTCTTAAAATATTCATTTTGAAATCATTTAAAGGTCACATAATTATAAAATAAAACATTTAATTTTAAAATATTCTTATAAGCTTGTAAGGGAAGCTTCAAAGATTTTATAACAGCGGAAAATAGCCACACCTGCCGTATATGTTAAAAAAACATTCTTAACTAAATTCTATCAAAAAGGATAAAAAGGACCTTGTTTTGAAAATGATAGAAAGATTCATTTATAAACCACTTATAAAAGTCAACAAGGGTATAAATGACTAACCCATATTCTAGTGAATAGTAAAAAATGTTTTGAATTTTTTTTAAGAAACATGGATGTGGATTATAACGAGATCCCATTAGATTATTACATATAAACAACCTTGGATAATGAAGAGATTGTGAAATAAACCCTTAACTTGTACTTTCTTTGGTTGGGGTAGGTTAACCTCCTGTATAATGGTGAAATAATTGTTATTAAATTATACATGAATCATATATATTAATATGATATCAAATATGATATTTTAACATTGCTTTGTTAATAATATCTTAGTATTATCATTGTTTCAGGTGTTAACTTACTCGTTTTCTTTTATATGTTTTGTTACATAAGCCGTGTTTATCATGGATAGGTTGTATCATAATCATATCTAGAATTATATCAAGTCATTAGATACTATTATTAATCATCAAATGAGAATTATACTTTAATGGATACAATGGAGAATGAATCTCATCGCGTTCGTGGAGACGGTAGTCCATACGTACGTACGAGGGACATTATCATTCTTTTGATATTAAAATAATATATAATTGGATGTTATATCATATATAAAGAATCATTATCATGTTATATTTATTATTTACATGAATTACACATCATTATTATACCCATCCAAATAAGAATTTATTGTATAACAATTACACCACGACGTGGAGACGGTAAGCCGTACGTACGCACGTATGGTGACATGTCATTAGAAGGATGGATAGAATACTGAATATGGTTGTACCATATTTATAATAATATTATCTTATATAGGAGATACTGGATTAATTATTTTAGAATGTAAATAACAAAGAAAGAAGAAATTGAAGAAGAAATGAATTTGAAAAGGGGTGGTGAAAACATTACCTCTTCTTCGGGTTCTTCCTTTTGATTTGATCAAAAGGGCTCCTTATGTTGGCTTTAGGATCAAACTAAGGCCTCCCGGTTGTATTGGGGGAAGTTGAGATAGTATTTGGGTAGGTTTTGGCCGAACCGAAAGGCTTTGAAGGTGTGAATTAATGAGAAGGGTGATTACCCTTTTATAATAGGGGTGAGGGGCACCTTTAGAAAGGCTAGAAATATTATGTTATAATAAATTCATATTTGGTTTATAATGGTTTAAAAGTTGATTATAAAAATTTTAAGGTGGGTATGGGTCTAAAACCACTCAGCCAATTGAATTTAGATAGGTTTGGGTCAATATATTAACCTTATCTTTAAGTATTAACTCTTAGTTAATTAGTTTCACTATTACAATGTCTCTATGTAATTTTATATTATATGGTTAATAAACATACTATATACATCCAAGAGACCCCCAAGTGGTCCATTAATGATACAAATATCATGATATAATCTTCTTGGGCGAACCTTAGATTTTGAGGTATTGAATATCAATTAATAATATAATATTTGTTTTAAAAACTCTTTTATGTCAATTTTGACACTATTCAATAATTCATTTTTGTGAAAATCATAAAAGAATGATTACTTCGAAAATGAGTTAATTAAGTAAATAATAACATGTCATATTAACCTATAAAATTATTTTTATTTATAAAAATTCTCAAATTACATTTATTCGGGTATTTATAATATCAATTATTCTAATTTTTCATTAATTAGGTAATTATTGTATCACAATTGTGTCATAAATAAAATAAATTATATAATGTCTAAAAATTATAAATAAAATACCATTATGTCGGAAATGTTTTTAGATTTATAATGAATATTTTTAGTTTAAAATCCAACATATATAAGCCCATGTAAAAAAAAATTTCTATAAGATATATGCTTATGCCATTTTTGTATTTATTTTGACTTAATTAATATAGTGTCATTATCACTTACAAGTGGATCCATGGGCTCCAAAATCGACCCAAAGATGCCCATGGTCAGACATGTATCCACAAATAATGTTAGGACACTTTTTAGGGTAATTTATTTTTATTATAATAATTTTATTTCTTAACCCTTATTTACCTGATTTACCCTTAACCATGGTAAATAAAATATTTACCGAAGTAATTATTCAAAATGTATAAAAATAAAAGTTACCTATTTACACAATTTTTACATCCTAATTACAAATATGGAATCCATTTTTTCAAATTCCAAACACAGAATTGGCAGAAATTAATTTAAAATTAATTCCCACTGTCAAAACAAAAAGCGTGTTTTTAAGATATAATAAATATCAAAAGATTGACACTTTTTTATGTCCAGTTTAATTGTAAAATTATGTACAATGACCAAAATTGTATTAAATGTTAAAAATATATTCAAAATTTACTTTAAAACCACTCAAATTCAAAATTTATTACTACTATTTATTTGGATTAAAAAAGATGTTTTTAATTAAAATTTAGTAATTTTCACGATTCATCAAAATATAAAAGTTATCCGAAAAGTACCAAAATTTCACCCTAGGATAAATTCAATATTCCGAATCCAAAAATGAATTCAATTTTGATAGATAAAATTTATTAAATTTTAAAAAGTAGGAATTACTATTCATTACGACTAGTTTGATTGGTTATAGTGTGTGTTAGAACTCGAAGTTGCGTACAACACACGCTGCTGTATTATTCAGAGAGAAGCGTACCATGGAAGCTAGGGGTGTTAAATTGTAAATTTTTGATGTCCCCATTCTAAATAATATAATTATTTAGTCAAATTGAATATATAAATATATAAAATATTGGATTTAAAAAGGGTTCACTATTAATGTTGGTAAAAGTGCATTTTTGAAAAATACTTCTTTTATTTGAAAAAAAATGAATTTGTTATTAAATTATGTCTAAGAAGCTCATAATATGGATTATAAAATTATAAGGATTATATAAAGTTTAAAATTTAGTTAATACTATTCATAGCCTCTTTTGAACGGCATGATTGGTATGTCATGGTGCGCTTGAACTCGGTGTTGCGTGTAGTGCAAGTTATTGAATTATTTTGAAGAAATAACACACTATGAAATCTTGGGGTGTTACATTCTCCCCTCCTTCAATAAATTGTGTCCTCACAATTTGAAATTGTTCTTCGAAAATAAAAGGATGAAAATAGAAAATATCTTTGTTGGAAAACCCACACCAGAAATTGGGTTAATAAAATTTAGTCTTAATAAGAGGAAAAGAAAAATGAAAGGGTCACCACCAAATTATGATCTCCATTAGAAGAACATTGGTGGAAATTAAAGACATATAATTGGAGGAAAAACTTAAATATTTATAGGTTCTGATTGAGGTCATCAATCACAAACAAGTGTAAAATTGAGGTCCTTAAATTCATCAATCTATGATGATTTGAAATACTATCGGTTCATCAAAACATAAGGTATTTGGATAAAATATTTTTGGTTTTAGTTTCCCTTAAATAATGTATAATAATTAATTTCTTCATAGAATAAGAGAAGAAGAAAAATATATTCTTGACATGTAATGTTTCATCCTTTAACTAATTTCTACAACAAACTCATCTTTCACTCTAAAAGATAATAGAATGTAAAAAAATATTCTATTTATCCTATTCGTATACGGTTCAAAACAAATGTATAACTCATCTACCAGATCTTTAAAAAAACTACATTTTTTAATCTAGTAAATCACGCGGGCTAGTGGTAGGTGATACACCTTTATCGCCCTTCGGTTGTGGGTTCAAGTCTCGCGGCCTTACCGGACGTGACAGGTTCACGCCCAATCTCCGAGTTATCCTTTTATGGAAATCCAAAAATAATCCAAACTTTAACTATCGAAAATTCTTCAGTCCAAAATTTATAAGTAAGGTAATCACAATGAAGATACTTTTTACCCTGTAATAGCATGTGAATACCTTCATCATGTATTCTTTTAAAACACTGAAACATCCTGAATTACCATAAAATCTTATTTATTACACTCATGCTCCATTATTCCTTAAAGAATACTGGATATACTTCATCCATCCAAAAAATGTTGTAAAATCCATCAATGATGGAATATACAAATCTTTTATTAGTTTCAAGGCAGTCAAGAATATCCAATATAATATACCCAAATCAACCACATCTTATTCCAAAATCATTACCTCAATATTAGGACCATATTAAGGTTTATCTTTCCTTCAACCATGTAATTTCTAAAAAGTTTAACTCGTTGTAGACTCACTTTTCATAGTACCGTAAAATCTCAAATCCTCAATGAAATAGTACTGCAGTACAATCCTTTTTTATTTCCAGTACATCATTGATACAACACTTCAATGAAATAATTCCAAAATATCAACATAAGAACACTAGTCATTCCTCTTTATCTGTGGTAGTATCACAACTTGACTATTATCCAATATCATCATTTTTGGAATAGTCTGATAACTGGGACAATGGTTTGCGTAGTGTCCAAACTCCTTGAAGATGAAGCATTGTACATTTGAAACCTTTTTTTACCCTTGCAGTCACGTACTTGGTGTCCTTTTTCTCTACCCTTATAACAAACTCCCATTCCCTTCAGGTAAGTTCCAGGGTGTTTCTTCCCACAGTTATCAAATATGGGAAAATTCTTCTTTTCCCTCTTCCCTTTATCTATCTTTCTCTCTTCCATCCTTTTCTTCACTTTCTTCCCTTCAAATCCATAGGACTCAGATAAATATTTACTTATCTTATCTACACATGATACTATTTCTCCATATGATGGTATTTAATGGGAGGTTATTTCCCTTCTAAATTGTGAATTAATACCCTGAATGATATGATCCTTCTAATTATTTGGATCATACATATTACTGGATTTCACATTCCTTCTACTGGGATCCATTTCTATACAATAGCGTAAACTAGGTCAGTTTATGAATTGCAATGAATAATTACAACCTTGTAAAATACCTAACTCAAATTTAACATTTTATGGATATAATCCATAATCATAAAAATGCCTTCTTTGAGGAATAATCTACTCATAAACCCTTCATAATGGTTTGTAAAGAAAATGAGAATTATCCTAATCGTATCCCCCGGGAGTGTCGTAACCAAGAGTGCATTAAGGCCCGTTGTCATGCACCAGTTCTCGTACGAGTCTAGCTCAAAGCGGTGTTTTCGGGTTTTACACCAAGGTACATCTATGCCAGAGCTGCCTCTACCTGCTCGTATCCAGATAAGGATTTATTTATCAGAAAACTCACAAAATCTCTACAATACCAAAATTCTAGGAAGTTATTCTATACTAATCCTCAAATTTCATCTTAAATCTATGTGCTCTAATCAGAGATTTTCTAAATCTAGATTCCAAGGTTATTACTAAACTTCCTCTGATACCAACTATAACGCCCTGACCCCAGTTACCCAGAGTCGGTGCATTATTACATAACATTGGAATGATCACAAGAAATATCAAATCTCGAAAGACCGATTAGTTTAGTAGACTTGGAATGACTAGATACATTAACAAATTTTACATTACATCATAAAATGAAAACTACAACAATATAGTCTCTATAGCCCACACACTTATCCCCTCAAACTATCCCTGCAGGTCATTCATAAATTACTTCTTCACATACTGGGAAAAATAAAACACAGACAAGGGGTGAGATCAAATGCCCAGTAAGGATAACAATATAGCAGAAACTTTCATAAATAAGAATAAACATTTAAGGCAATTTATAACAAAAACAAAAGCCTTTTAAACTTGAAATTCAACATATTATGTCAAAAATAAAATGAAATAATGCCATTTACTTATTCACATGGATATTCTACTAATCTAATAATCACATGGAATATTAATAAACACTTTCATAATTATGGAATGCATAATTCCAGACTATCATAACAACATAGCCAAAGCCTTGTGCCAAGACTACAAATAAGATTTTGCCAAGCCCTTGTGCGAAGACACTAGTTTGTCTCATGAGACCTACCAATGCATCTAGGAGCTATAGTGGGCTCCACCCATCACATATTAAGTCCAATGCATTCCCATGTGAAAATTTTTAAACATAACATTATCATTTTTATTAAAACTTGCATACGAAATGTCAATACATTCTCCATAAACCATGAATGGTATAAAAATAACACATCCACAGTAAAAAATATCACAAAACCATCAATACAATATGGAGGTTTTATATCATAATAAATCAACATCAAATAATCTTAAAATCCATCAAAGGATGTTGACATGGATAAAATCAAAACTATTTGAGAGAAATGTCTCTTTTTTTAAATCATTTAAAAGTCATACATTTATAAAGGAAGTAATTTAAAAGAGATTTTTGAATCAAAGTGTCCCATACCACTTTGAAACTTTTTAAAAGAAATATCATTTCAAAATATTAATGTCCATATAAATAAATCATTAAAATCATTTTAAAAAAATGGACATTAATTAAAAATATTTAGAAAGATAAATCTTTAAAACATTTAAAATTCTGATCCTGATAAAGAGTACCTTTCACAAATTGTTAAAATATTCATTTTGAAATAATTTAAATGTCACATAATTATAAAATAAAACATTTAATTTTAAAATATTCTTATAATCTTGTAATAGAAGCTTCGATGATTTTATAATGGTGGAAAATAGCTGCACCCTCCGTATAAGTTAAAAAAAACATTCTTACCTTATTTCTGTTGAAAAGGCTAAAAAAACCTTGTTTGGAAAACAACGGAAAGATTGCTTTATAAACCACTTATAAAAGTCAACAAGGGTATAAATGACTTTAACCCATATTCTAGTGAATAGTAAAAAATGTTTTGAAATACATTTTTATGAAACATGGATGTGGATGATAACGAGATCCTAGTAGATTATTACGTATAAACAACCTCAGATAATGAAGAGATTGAGAAATAAAACATTACCTTGTACTTTTACTTGTTTGGGGTAGGTTAACCTCCTATATAATGGTGAAATAATTGTTATTAAATTATACAAGAATCATATATATTAATATGATATCATATATGATCTTTTAACATTTCTTTGTTAATAATATCTTAGTATTATCATTGTTTCGGGTGTTAACTTACTCGTTTTCTTTTATATGTTTTGTTATGTAAGCCATGTTTGTAATGGATAGGTTGTATCATAACAATATCCAGAATGATATCAAGTCCTTAGATACTATTATTAATCATCAAATGATAATTAGCCTTGAATGGATACGATGGAGAATGAATCTCATCGCGTTCGTGGAGACTATAGTCCGTACGTATGCATGAGCAACATTATCATTCTTTTGATATTAAAATAATATATAATTCGATGGTATATCATAAATAAAGAATAATTATCATTTTATATTTATTATTTACATGAATTACACATCATTATTAAACCCATCCAAATAATAATTTATTGAATAACAATCACACCATGACGTAGAGACGGTAAGCCGTACGTACGCACATATGGTGACATGTCATTAAAAAGGTGGATAGAATACAGAATATGGTTGTACCATATTTATAATAACACTACAGTATATAAGAGATACTGTATTCATTATTTTATAATGGAAATAACAAATAAAGAATAACTTGAAGAAGAAATGAATTTGAAAAAGTGTGGTGAAAACATTATCTCTTCTTCGGGTTCTTCCTTTTGATTTGATCAAAAGATCTCATTAGGTTGGGTTTCTGATCAAAATAAGGCCTCTAGGTTGTATTGGGGAAAGTTGAGAAAGTATTTTGGCAGGGGTTGGCCAAAAAAACGCTTTGATGGCATGAATTATTGAGAAGGGGGGTACCCTTTTATAAGAGGGGTGAGGGGCAGCTTTGGAAAAGCTATAAATATTATTTTATAATAAATTAATATTCGGTTTCTAATGGCTTAAAAGTGGATTATTTAAAGATTAACATGGGTATGGGTCGAAAACCACTCAACCAATATAATTTTTACAGGTTTTATTCAATATAATAACCTTATCTTTAAATATTAACTCATAGTAAATTAGTTTCACTTTTACAATGTCTCTTTGTATTTTTATATTATATGGTTAATAAACATACTATATACATCCAAGAGACCCCCAAGTGTTCCATTAATGATACAACTATCATGATATAAGTGTCTTGGCCGAACCTTAGATTTTTAGGAGTTGAATATCAGTTAATAATATAATAGTTTTTTAAAAAACTCTTTTATGTCAATTTTGACACTATTCAATAAATGCTTTTTGTGAAAATCATATAAGAATTATTACTTCAAAATAAGTTAATTAAGTCAATTATAACATGTCATATTAACCTATATAATTATTTTTATTTATATAAAGTATCAAATTACATTTATTTGGGTATTTATAATATCAATTATTCTAATTTTTCATTAATTAGTTAATTACTGCATCACCATTGTGTCATAAATAAATTAAATTATATAATGTCTAAAAATTATAAATAAAATACCATTATGTAGGAAATATTTTTAGATTTATAATTAATATTTATAGTTGAAAATAAAACATATATAACCCCATGTAAAAATTGTTTTTCTAAAAGATATATGCTTATGCCATTTTTGTATTTATTTTGACTTAATTAATATAAAGTGTCATTATCACTTACAAGTGGATCCATGGGGTCCCAAAATCGTCACAAAGATGTTCATGGTTGGACATGTATCCACCAATAAGGTTAGGACATATTTTAGGGTAATTTATTATTATTATAATATTATTTTATAACACTTATTTACCGGATTTACCCTTTAACCACGGTAAATAAAATATTTACTGAAGTAAATATTCAAAATGTCTAAAAATAAAAGTTACCTATTTAAAAAATTTGGATATCCTGATTCCAAATATTGAATCCATTTTTCAAAATTCCAAACACAGAAGTGGTAGAAATTAATTTAAAATTAATTCCCACTGTCAAAACAAAAAGCGTGTTTTTAAGATATAATAACAATCAAAAGATTGACACTTTTTTATGTCCCGTTTAATTGTAAAATTATGTCTAATTACCAACATTGTATTAAATGGTAAAAATATATTCTAAATTTACTTTAAAACCACTCAAATTCATAATTTATCACTACTATTTATTTTGATGAAAATTGTTTTTTTAATTAAAATTTAGAAATTTTCACTATTCATCAAATTATAAAAGTTATCTAAAAAGTACCAAAATATCACACTAGGATAAATTCGATATTCCAAATCCAAAAATTAAGTCCATTTTGAGAGATAAAATTTATAAAATTTTAAAAAGTAGGTATTACTATTCATTACGGCTAGTTTGATTGGTTGTTGTGTGTGTTAGATTTCGAAGTTGCGTACAACACACGCTACTGTATTATTCAAAGAGAAGCGTATCGTGGAAGCTAGGGGTGTTACATTGTAAATTTTTTATTTCCCTATTCTAAATAATATATTTATTTATTAAAATTGAATATATAAAAGTTTAAAATATGGGATTTAAAAAGGGTCCACTATTAATGTTGGTAAAAGTGCATTTTTGAAAAATACATCTTTTATCTGAAAAAAATGAATTTGTTATTAAATTATGTCTAAGAGGCTCATAATATGGATTCTAAAATTATAAGGATTATATAAAGTTAAAATTTAGTTAACACTATTCATAACCTCTTTTGAGCGGCTTGTTTGGTAAGTCATTCTACGCTTGAACTCGGTGTTGTGTGTAGTGCAAGTTATTGAATTATTTTGAAAAAATAAAATACTATGAAATCTTGGGGTGTTACATATAATTTTTTTATTTATTTTGAACTTTCTTATTCCTATTTTTTATTTATAAATTTGAAAAAAAAAATCTTCCTAAAATGAGCCATATATTTTTTGTTTTCCTAGAACTCAGATTTATAAGATATGGATGATTTTTTAATATTAAATTTAAAATCCATACCTTCTTCCTTATAGGCTCGTCTTCAGTAATGTTTTTAAATTCATGTTCATACTATAATAAAGAATCAATTAGTTCATATAAGGTATAAAATTTAAAATTCATACTTTCATCAATTGTGATTTTCATTTAATTCCATTTTTTGGTAATTCTCTTGGTACCCTTTAAAATAGATTTGAACTGTCTACTGCTACACATAGTGAAATTATATTAATTTCAATGCTTTTAAACTAGTATAAAATTAGTATTACTCACTCATATTATCCCATTTTTAAATCCTTTCAATTTTACCTGAATCATTCCTAGATTTTTTTAAATGTCTTTCTCATAGTGAGTAACTCGTAGAATTCTCTAAATATTTTGGGTTGTCTTATAGGATAAAACATGACTATACACACTTCTTCTTATAGAAGAGTAAAAAAGATGTTCTTTAGTTTATAAATGAAAACATATATTATCATATCATTACCTAAATGTGTCTCAAGATCTGTTTTGGGTATTTCATATCGTTTCCTCATGATTTTCAAATGATTTCCAATAAAATGGTTTGGTTGTATTTTCATTTGGTCTTGTCAATACCTGTAATCACTTCAATTGAAAAATTGAGGATTTTGAGGTATCCATCCTATATTTTAATTAATAGCCACCATCTTCCACAATTGGTCTATATTCATTCGACTATTAGCTATAGGGTATTTGGGTTAGAACAAATATATAGAAAAAAGAACCTATATCCAAGAATACATATATCTGATACCAATTTTTTGAATTGGGAAAAAGAAAAATATATCATAACTATCCTAAAGAAGTTCCTAGATATGATACCAATTGAGTGATCAATATAGATAGAAAAATTCACTATAGGAGGTGGTGATTAATCCTTTTAAAAAGATTTACTAAACATTCAATCTGAGTTTATTATTGCCTGAAGCAATAGTGATGTTTAGTGTTCAGAATATAGTCCAATGAAAAATAAAATACTAACGCACTATTTTTATATAAGTTTATAACACCAATATCATAACTCATTCTTATATCTTATATACTCATTGAGAAGATAGGTTCCCCAAAAAACTCACTTTTAAAGGTGTGATAACTTCTTTAGAAACCCAACATTTTACAATTCCCATATGCACAACCAACCTTATTTTTTAAATGATTCACAACGAAAACAGATAAGACATTAATTTGAGAGACATAACTCAATAACCTTAATTTTTATTCATATAATAACCAATAAAACACATTATTTTGATTGCTAAATGTATAAAATAACACTTAAAATTTCTAAAATATGAAACAAATAATTTAACAATGAAAACCCAAAAGAAATTAAGAATGGTTTGGGAGAAGATGATGTTGAATATTGATGTGGATGAAAAATATTGATCACATAATTGGTGTATGATCAAATGATGAAGACCATTGTGATCTCACTAAATGAAACATTACTAATGGTAGGGGCTCAACACATCTGTGTAATGTATCAATGTATATATTTTTATTAAATAAATTGTTTGAAGTTTACTTGATCACGTTCGAACTTGATAGATTTCAAGTGGACTAATCCAGGGTTATTCACTGCAATTTATTTTTGAGTATGAAGGAGAATATTGAAAACCAATCCCAAAAACCATGGGTTATATAATAATAATACTTATAATAATATTTTTTACCTATAATTTTAAATTTTCATAGTAATTATGAATGAATTCAGGTGATACATTATTCATGAATGAAATGACTCTGAAAAACATCCAATATAACTGTTAACAAAAATATGTATTTTATACATAAATAAAATAGATAAAATAATTTGAATAAAATTATAGTTTATTAAAACGTCCAAACATCACTAAAAAGGGCATTGAATAATAAATATTGTTTGTTTATATTTATAAATAATTTATTCTCAAAATATTGAATTAAAAATGTAATTATTTTTTTAGAAAATTATAATCAATTAATATAATAATAATTAATACATATTCTATAGAATATAGTAAGTAAAAAATAATAAAAACTATATTTTTATCCAAACATAATATGTCACATATTTTATAACTAAATGGAGGAAGATATATTTTTAACTAACGGTAGAAGATTATTGCTGCTACTATCACTAAAATAGAGTATTTTTTTACCATTATTGGTCATTATATTACCAAAAGTAAGAGGATTTTTCATTATTGGTCCTGAAATGGATAGAAAAAATGGTAGTTATCATTAAAATAGGTGTACATGAAGCCTTTAGAAGGAAGAGGTGTTATCATTTTAAGATAAAAAATATAATTTTGACTACCACTATTTTTCACCAAAAATAAGGGAGTTTTATCACTAGAATAAAGTTTAACCATGCATTGGTGATCCTTTTGTCATCAGAACATGGTATTTTTTATACTACCACTACATCACTTTTCTCATTTTTCTACCTGTGTAGAGGTGATGTTGCCATTATTGAAAGATATTGGCGCTACCATGGTATCAAATATCATTGTGTTATTATTTCACTCTAATACAATGAAGACATGGTGAAAAAGAATGTACACCCATGGATTATTTTTCTAGAGTGGAATAGGATATATGCTACTTATGATAAAATATATCAAATGTAGTCCTAATTGACGACCAGTATCACACTACTACTACTAGTTGAAATTGAGGAAGATTTTATGCTAATGGTTTGTCATTGTAGGTGAGCAGTAATACTATAAAGGATGATAATACTGATGGTGGATGGGTGCTTTTGTGTATGGAGTAAAAATGTTGATGAAAATATTACTATTGGGATGATCTAGGAAAGGAGAAGTTGTAACTATAAAGATGATCCACTGATGCTGATAAGGTTAAATGCATGATGCTTTGGAAGGCTGCAATGAGTTACCATGTGAAGGGATATCAAAATGATAAGCTTTTTTGGACTATCACTGTAAAAAATCACCATAGTGATGCGGTCAAATTATATTGTAGAGGCAATGAATTACTATAATAAATGATGGTTTCCAAGCTTTTATATCCACTGCGTAAGGGTAAATATATTTACCCTTACACATCTATCATATGTTGTGTATTGGTATTTAATTTCTATCATTACATAAGGGTAAAATAATTTAACCTTATGTAGTGCTATGATTTTGAATGTGAGTATCTTATTTAGCCAGATTTGTATTTTCCCCCAACTATTGATATGTTTATATATATACTATTTATATAAGAATATATTTATCAATTAAAAAAATATAGAATAAAATTTTATTTCTATGGAAAAATTCTAAACAAAAATAGTACACATAAATTTTAATTACTAATTATAAACATGACATAAAACAATAACACTAAAAAAATAATATACTATATATCATATTATAACATATGATCATATTAAAACATTTTTAAAAATAAATCCACACAAATGGGACATAAACATTAGAACATATGGTCATAAAATAAAAAAACTCATAGAAATGATAAACATATATTAAAACATTAAACAGTAATTAAATGAAGGGAAGAAATTCATTATCTCAACTCTAAAAAACAGCTAATTAAATAAGAATAAAATAAGTTTTAAAAAAATAATATATTTAATTAGAAATTACATAAATTATCTATCCAAATATTTTAGTGGGAAATAAAAATTAACATCAACATATAGGTAAACAATTAATTGAGAGGGAATTTAAATTTTCCAAAACAATAAAAAAATATAACTCAAATATACCAACACTAACAAGTTAGAAAAGATAAATTGAACAATAATGATGAGTAGTTTAATAAAGTTTTCTTTTTTATTATCAAAATAAAATGTCTATGAATAAAATTATGGAGGAATCCAAAAATTATACTAAAGAAAAAGTTAATATGTAAGTGTCAAAAATTAGATCAATATTGATCGAAGGTTGTTAGAACATGGTGGCCTAAAATTAATAATAAGTGAAGGAGATGTGGTAAATATGGGCATGGTAATAAAAACTAAATGAATATTTTACCATATAAAGATAAAATAATTAAGATGATATTAAAATCTCTAGGTAACAAATATATTATGAAAGCTAAAGATAATATTACAACATTATCAAAATATTATATAGATGAAAATAAATCCATTAAAAAATCAGTGAATAATGATCATGAGGATGAAAGTTGTAACGCCCCGACCCCAGCTACCCGGAGTCGGTGCATTACTTCGTAACATTGGCATGATCATAAAAGATCAAGTCTCGAATGACCGATTAGTTTAGTAGCCTTGGAAACACTAGATACATTCGTAAACGTTACATTACATCATAAAGTGAAAAACTACAATAACAAAGTCTCCATAGTGCACACTCATATCCTCTTCTGACTATCCCTGCAGTTCATTCATAAAATACTTCTTCACATCCTGGAAAATATTAAAACATTGAAAGGGGTGAGCTCAGATGCACAGTAAGGATAACAATATTGCAGAAGCCTTCATAAATAAACATAAACATTTAAGGCAATGTATAACTAAAACAAAAGCCTTTTAAACATGAACTTCAACATAATATGGCAAAAGTAAAATGAGATAATGCCATTTACTTATTCACATGGATATTCTACTGGTCGAATAATCACATGCAATATCAATAACCACTTTCATAATGATAGAATGCATAATGCCAGACTATCATAACCACGTATTCAAGGCCTCGTGCCAAGACCACAAATAAGATTTTGCCAAGGCCTCGTGCCAAGACACTAGTTTGTCTCATGAGACCTGCCGATGCATCTAGGAGCTATAGCGGGCTCCACCCGTCACTTATTAAGTCCAATACATTCCTCATATGAATAGGTTTAAACATATCATAAACCATAACAAAATCGTATCACATAAAACATGCATAAAGGAAACATAACATTTCCAAATTTCAATCACAAGATAACAATACAACACATTGATATAATAAAAACGCTTTCAAAACCATTTTCAATACCAAAATAAAAGAAAGTTAAAACAATGTATTTATTTTTCATTAAAAAAATGTGATGGCTTGTAGAGGAAGCCGAAACTCAAATAATGGTCACGGTGGCAGAGAAGTCGTTGTCGCCGCATATGTACGGAAAGAAAAACATTCCCTTTTTGTCGTTTAGTAAAACGCTTCGTATAAAAAAAGATTCCTTTCGAATAAACGTAAAAGTCAAAGGGGTTTATACACTGTATAAAAGAAAGTTGTGTATAAAACCAAATATGCCTCAATGAAAGGACATTGAGACGAAGTCCTTAAAAAGATCATTTTTAAAATAAAGTAGATCTATTATGTGTATTCACTATAGGTACACATAAATAAAGTAAAAATACAAAATAATACATAATAATATCATGACATAATTGGAAATTAGGAGATTAACCCAAAGAATGGAAGTTGGGTTAAGAAGTTCCCTTACCTTGTGTCCGACTTGACTCAACCGTTATTTAACCTCCTGAATAATAAACTAGAGTTAATATCTACCTTATTAAGAACAATTTTCAATTTCATTATCCTTTTTATATCACTTATTATAATGTTATGAATATTATGTAATTATTCAAGTTAATAACGATCGTTTTGTCGATCTTTGGTAACTTGAGTCAACAATAAACTTCTTATAATTACAAGTTGTTCATGTGGTAGAATATCCATTATATCCAGAATTATATTCATTATTTAGATGTCATATATATCTTATATATCCAGTATATACATTCATTTATAATATTACGTAACATTTAGAGGTAAGAAATGAAATGCACCGTTCATGGAGACGGTAAGCCGTACGTACGCATGAACGCTACTTTCATTTCAATTTAATATTTAATGGAACTAAATCATAATGATATAAATGTATAATATAATTCCAGTATAATATAGTGTATAATATCATTTACTCCATCCTTTATACATCCCACATATGGCATTAATGATTCAAATCACTTTGAGGGGGCGGTAGTCCGCACTTCCTAAAATGAAATTATCGCGTTTTACCCATAATGGAAATCATAAAGTATGCCATAAATGAGAAATAAAGAAGCATAAGTAAAACATAAACATATTATATATCATATGTATAAATAGTGACATCTTAATGGCCACCTTTGAAGGTGTTATATGAGTGTTGAACAATCATCGTTTCGTGAGGCAGAAATTCACCATCCACAGAAACCGTATGTTCTTTAACCATTACATGTAGGTGTGTGTAAGTGTAGCTCTAATACATATTATAACAACATCCTAGTATATTGAGGATACTGGTGTTGTTACAAAAGAAATGAATAAAAAGAGTTTAGGGGGTTGGAGAAGAAAAATAAAACAAAACAACATTAGAGAAGACATTACCTCAAAATCGGGTAACTCTTTTTGATTTGAACCAAAGGCTTCCTTGGGAAGAGTTATGCCCAAAGTAAGGCTTCTAGGAGTAAGAGGGGGAAGTTGGGAGAGTATTTGGGCAGAGTTTGGCCGATACAAATTGCTTGAAAGTTTAAATGAGGTGGGAGAGGTGGGGGCCTTTTATAAGTGGAGAGGAGGGGCACTTTTGGAAAGATTGAAATGTTATATTATTTCACAATGCTTTTCAGATTCTAAAGGTCCCACACTTATATAATTCGAGGCTAAGGTGATAAGGTTTCTAAATATCCTCATCCAATAGGATTTGGACAAGTGTATGCCTTGGATTTTTCATTATCTTCTCATTTTATTTAAATCGTTAAATAATGAGGTCATCACAGCATCATAATGATGTCATAAATAATTTAATTTATATAATGTCTAAAAATTATAAAAAAATACTATGATGTAGGAAATCTTTTTATCTTTCTAATGAATATTTATAGTCAAAATCCGGACTTCTGTAACCCCACTTAAAAACTGTTTTAGTAAAACAACTCATGTGTGTGTCAATTTAATTTTAACATTAAATAAATATATATTAATGTCATTTTCCAACTAAAGTGGCTCCATGGGGTCCCCAAGTTGACCCATGGGTTGTCTTGGACGGCCATGACTCATCCAATAGGAGTAGGACAAGTGTCATGCTCATCTCATATTATTAAAACATTATTTGTACCTTAAACTACACTAATTACCTCTAATCGCGATTAAGAACTTAAAAGTTACTATTCACCAAAAAATTATTTTAATCACATTAAACCACATTTTACTTCTTAATGACAACCATGTATGTCGGATTTTTGAAAATCAAATCACAGAATTGGTAATATTTCATTTAAACGAAAAATCAGTTATTTAACTACCACTTAGTGGTTTCACTATTCATCAAAAATTGAAGTTTTTCAGAACAGGGCCAAAATTTCACCCTAAGCTATAATTGATATTATGAATTCAAAAATGATGTCTATTTTACAAAATTCCAAACATATAAGTTGTATTAATTAATTTTATAATTAATTCTCGCTGTTACAACAAATAGCGTGTTTTTAAGAAACAATTTATATCAAAAGATTGGTAATTGTTTATGTCCAATTTCAATGTTAAATTAATTCTAATGACCACCATTGGATAAAATGGTAAAAATATATTATAATTATACTTTAAAACCACTAAATAGTATAATTTATCACTATAAATTATTTTTATTAAAAAAGTTGTTTCTAAGTAATTTTCACTATTCATAAAAAATTGGAAGTTCTCAGAAAATTACAAAAAATTCAACTTTGGATAATTTCGATATTACGAATACAAAAATGAAGTCCATTTTGAAATATAAAATTTCTATAATTTTAAAAAGTGGTTATTACTATTCATAACGGCTACTTTGATTAGTCGCGGTGTTTTAGAACTCGAAGTTGCGTACAATGCAAGCTATTGAATTATTGAATGAGAAGCGTATCGTGGAAGCTCGGGGTGTGACATTCTCCCCTCCTTCAATAAATTGCGTCCTTGCAATTTGAAATTTTTCTTTGAAAATAAAAGGTTGAAAATAGAAAATACCTTTGAGGAAAACCCACATCAGAAATAAGGTTAATAAATATATAACATTAAAAGAAAGCAGGATAAGTACAAAGGTCACCCGATATAGCCCATTCTAGGATTATATGAAAATATGGATATGGAGGAGAAACAAACCATCAAGGTCTGATGGAGAGTTATAGAAAACAGGATTAGGAGAAATTTTAACCACAAGAAAATCACAAACTTGTGATTGGTTAAAGGGTCATTGAATCCCCAGTTGGAAAAGTTAACCGTCAACATTTTTGTTTTAAGTTACCTTTTATAATGTTGAGGAATTTATTTAGGAGATTTAATAAGAACGTAAGGGAATATACATACTTGTTATGTATACTTTCATTCGTTAATAAATTTTTACCACAAACCCAACTTTTACTCCAAATGGTAACGGAACTCAAAAATATTCTATTTATCCTAATTGTATATGGTTCAAAATGTTAACACATACCATTTAGATTAGTAAAACTATTTTGTAATAACCAGGGACTTCCTGTAGGCTAGTGGTAGGAAATAAAGGCTTGTCGCACTATGGTTGTGGGTTCGATTCCTGCAGCATTGTCCGACGCGACGGGTTATTCCCCACCCTGCAGGTTGTCCTTTTTCCTAAAACTATAGTATTATAATATTCCAAAAATAATCTTCAGAAATTCTTTAACCTTAAACAATACTATCCATGGTTCAACTTAATCCATTCCAACCTTAATAGTTATCCAAAATACCTCCGTCCAGACTTTCTCTAAAAGGTCTCTAAATTCCAAAATCAATTGTAACATCAGATTCCCCAAACAAAGAAAAGTTTCTCTTATTTTCACATACTAAAAATATGATTACCTTAATCATATTAAAACCATACTGAAATCAACAAGTACTGCAGTACAATCCATATATATATATATCACATTATTCTTATAACCAGAATATAATCCTTGAGTCCAAAAGCACCAATACATTAATTATTCCGCTTCAACTGTAGTCACAGCATAAGATTGGCCTTGATCCCTTGGCCTTTTATGAGGTAAGTTTCCTTGATGCTTAGGACATTCATTTGCATAATGCCCTGTTTCCCTACAATTGTAGCATTCAACTTTGACAGCCTCTTTATTTCCCTTGCAATCACGAGCCTGGTGACCCTTTTCTCCACATTTATAACAAACTCCCATTCCTTTTAGACAAGTACCAGGGTGATTCTTCCCACAATTATCACATATTGGAAAATCCTTATTTCCCTTTTTCCCTTTATCTGTCTCTTGTTCCACCGTTCTCTTCTTCTCTTGCTTTACTTTGTTGTCATAAGACTTAGAGAATTCCTTTTCTGTCTTGATAGCACACGAGACAATATCTTCGTATGATGAGAAGGATTGTGATACTAAAGATCGACGGAGAAATGGTTTTAACCCATCAAAGAAACGATCAATCTTACTCCTTGGGTTACGTATATAATCGGCAGCATGCCTCGCTAACCTTGTAAAGTTATCCTCATACTTTGCGACATTGTTATCCTCCTTCTGCCTCAGACTCAGAAATTGCCTTTCCATATCTGCTCGATGGTCACGAGGAAAGTATTTTTCTATGAAAAGATCTTTGAACTCCCTCCATTCCATATTCGATACGTCATCATCTTCCTTTGTGTTTTGAATCAGCGACCACCACTGATCGGCATCTCCAGTGAGGCGGTAAACTGCCATGACAACCTTCTCCCTTTCACTACTCCCCAAGGAATGGAATATTTTCTCTAAGGAATTTATCCATTGCTCGGCTACTGTAGGATTTTTACTCCCATTGAAGGTTGGTGGTTGTTGCCTCATGAAACGGTCTAGCATTGATCCTCCACGTTGCGGATCAGGGTGCTTTATACGAGTAAGGTTATTATTCATAACCTGCGTGAGTTGTCCCAGTACGGTGAGAAGCTGATCAGCACCAGTTGTATCTCCAGATCCCCAATAATTATCTTGAGCAGGAGGGCAATCCCTACACAGAGTTCGTGCATTGATACGGTTTCTATTCCTTCCACTAGGCGCCATTTCTAAACAATGTCATAAACTAGATTATTTTATGAATCAAAATACTTAATTCCATACTTGTTAAACACTTTACATAAATTGAACTATTTATGGATATAATCCATAATCATAAAAAGAAATGTTTTCTTTGAGGAAGTATGTACTCATAACCCTTCATAGTGGTTTGTAAATAAAATGATAATTATCCTAAGCATATCCCCCGGGAGTGTCGTAACCAAGAGTGCAGCAAGGCCAGTTGGCGTGCACCAGTTCCCATTCGAGTCTAGCTCAAAGCGGTGTTTTCGGGTTTTACCCCTAGGTACATCTGTGCCAGAGCCGCCTCTACCTGCTTGTATCCAGACAGGGATGTATTGCTCGGAAAACTCACAAAATCTCTACAATACCATAATTCTAGGAAGTTCTTCTATACTAATCCTCAAAGTTCATCATAGGTCTACGTGCTCTAATCAGAGTTTATCTAAATTTAGCTTCCAAGGTTAGTACTAAACTGCCTCTGATACCAACTGTAACGCCCCGACCCCAGCTACCCGGAGTCGGTGCATTACTTCGTAACATTGTCATGATCACAAAAGATCAAGTCTCGAAAGACCGATTAGTTTAGTAGCCTTGGAAACACTAGATACATTCGTAAACGTTACATTACATCATAAAGTGAAAAACTACAATAACAAAGTCTCCATAGTCCACACTCATATCCTCTTCTGACTATCCCTGCAGGTCATTCATAAAATACTTCTTCACATCCTGGAAAATATTAAAACATTGAAAGGGGTGAGCTCAGATGCTCAGTAAGGATAACAATATTGCTTAAGCTTTCATAAATAAACATAAACATTTAAGGCAATGTATAACTAAAACAAAAGCCTTTTAAAAATGAACTTCAATATAATATGGCAAAAGTAAAATCAGATAATGCCATTTACTTATTCTAATGGATATTCTACTGGTCGAATAATCACATACAATATCAATAACCACTTTCATAATGATGGAATGCATAATGCCAGACTATCATAACCACGTAGTCAAGGCCTCATGCCAAGACCACAAATAAGATTTTGTCAAGGCCTCGTGCCAAGACACTAGTTTGTCTCATGAGACCTGCCGATGCATCGAGCAGCTATAGCGGGCTCCACCCGTCACTTATTAAGTCCAATGCATTATTCATATGAATAGGTTTAAACATATCATAAACCATAACCTAATCATATCACATAAAACATGAATAAAGGAAACATAACATTTCCAAATTTCAATCACAAGAAAACAATACAACACATTGATATAATAAAAACGCTTTCAAAACCATTTTCAATACCAAAATAAAAGAAAGTTAAAACATTGTATTTATTTTTCATTAAAAAAAAGTGATGGCTTGTAGAGGAAGCCGAAACTCAAATAATGGTCACGGCGGCGGAGAAGTCGTTGTCACCACATATGTACGGAAAGAAAAACATTCCCTTTTTGTAGTTTAGTAAAATGCTTCGTATAAAAAAAGATTCTTTTCGAATAAACGTAAAAGTCAAAGGGGTTTACACACCGTATAAAAGAAAGTTGTGTATAAAACCAAATATGCCTAAATGAAAGGAGATTGAGACGAAGTCCTTAAAAAGATCATTTTTAAAATAAAGTAGTTCTATTATGTGTATTCACTATAGGTACACATAAAGAAAGTAAAAATACAAAATAATACATAATAATATCATGACATAATTGGAAATTAGGAGATTAACCCAAAGAATGGAAGTTGGGTTAAGAAGTTCCCTTACCTTGTGTCCGACTTGACTCAACCGTTCTTTAACCTCCTGAATAATAAACTAGAGTTAATATCTACCTTATTAAGAACCATTTTCAATTTCATTAATCTTTTTATATCACTTATTACAATGTTATGAATATTATGTAATTATTCAAGTTAATAACGATCGTTTTGTCGATCTTTGGTAACTTGAGTCAACAATAAACTTCTTATAATTACAAGTTGTTCATGTGGTAGAATATCCATTATATCCAGAATTATATTCATGATTTAACGTGTCATATATATCTTATATATCCAGTATATACATTCATTTATAATATTACGTAACATTTAGAGGTAAGAAATGAAATGCACCGTTCATGGAGACGGTAAGCCGTACGTACGAATGAACGCTACTTTCATTTCAATTTCATATTTAATGGAACTAAATCATAATGATATAAATTTATAATATAATTCCAGTATAATATATTGTATAATACCATTTACTCCATCCTTTATACATCCCACATATGGCATTAACGATTCAAATCACTTTGAGGGGGCGGTAGTCCGCACTTCCTAAAATGAAATTATCGCGTTTACCCATAATGGAAATCATAAAGTATGCCATAAATGAGAAATACAGAAACATAAGTAAAACATAAACATATTATATATCATATATAAAAATAGTGACATCTTAATGGCCACCTTTGAAGGTGTTATATGAGTGTTGAACAATCATCGTTTCGTGAGGCAGAAATTCGCCATCCACAGAAACCGTATGTTCTTTAACCATTAGATGTAGGTGTGTGTAAGTGTAGCTAGAATACTTCTTATGAAAACATCCTAGTATATTGAGGATGCTGGTTTTGTTACAAAATAAATGAATAAAAAGAGTTTATGGGGTTGGAGAAGAAAAATAAAACAAAACAACATTAGAGAAGACATTACCTCAAAATCGGGTAACTCTTTTTGATTTGAGCCAAAGGCTTCCTTGGGAAGAGTTATGCCCAAAGTAAGGCTTATAGGAGTAAGAGGGGGAAGTTGGGAGAGTATTTGAGCAGAGGTTTGCCGAGCCAAAAGGCTTGAAAGTGTAAATGAGGTGGGAGTGGTGGCGGCCTTTTATAAGTGGAGAGGAGGGGCACTTTTGGAAAGATTGAAATGTTATATTATTTCACAATGATTTTCGGATTCTAAAGGTCCCACACTTATATAATTCTAGGACAAGGTGATAAGGTTTCTAAATCTCCTCATCCAATAGGCTTTGGACAAGTGTAAGCCTTGGATTTTGCATTATCTTCTCATTTTATTTAAATCGTTAAATAATGAGGTCATCGCTGCATCATAATGATGTCATAAATAATTTAATTTATTTAATGCCTAAAAATTTCAAAAAAAATACTATGATGTAGGAAATCTTTTTAGCTTTCTAATTAATACTTATAGTCAAAATTTGGACTTGTGTAACCCTACATAAAAACTGTTTTAGTAAAATAACTCATGTTTGTTTCAATTTAATTTTAACATTAAATAAATATATATTAATGTCATTTTCCAACTAAAGTGGCTCCATGGAGTACCCAAGTTGACCCATGGGTTGTCTTGGCCGGCCATGACTCCTCCCATAGGAGTAGGAAAAGTGTCATGCTCATCTCATATTATTAAAACATTATTTGTACCTTAAACTACACTAATTACCTCTAATCGCGATTAAGAACTTAAAAGTTACTATTCACCAAAAAATTATTTTAATCTCGTTGAACCACATTTTAATTCTTAATGACAACCATGTATGTTGGATTTTTGAAAATCAAATCACAGAAGTGGTAATATTTCATTTAAACGAAAAATCAGTTATTTAACTACCACTTAGTGGTTTCACTATTCATCAAAAATTGAAGTTTTTCAGAATAGGGCCAAAATTTCACCCTAAGCTATAATTGATATTCCGAATTAAAAAATGATGTCTATTTTAAAAAATTCCAAACATATAAGTTGTATTAATTAATTTTATAATTAATTCCCGCTGTTACAACAAATAGCGTGTTTTTAAGAAACAATTTATATCAAAAGATTGGCAATTGTTTATGTCCAATTTCAATGTTAAATTAATTCTAATGACCACCATTGGATAAAATGGTAAAAATATATTATAATTATACTTTAAAACTACTAAATAGTATAATTTATCACTATAAATTATTTTGATTAAAAAAGTTGTTTTTAAGTAATTTTCACTATTCATAAAAAATTGGAAGTTCTCAGAAAATTACAAAAAATTCAACTTTGAATAATTTCGATATTACGAATACAAAAATGAAGTCCATTTTGAAATATAAAATTACTATAATTTTAAAAAGTGGTTATTACTATTCATAACGGCTATTTTGATTAGTCGCGGTGTTTTAGAACTCGAAGTTGCGTACAATGCAATCTATTGCATTATTGAATGAGAAGCGTATCGTGGAAGCTCGGGGTGTTACAAAAGTAACCCCTAATATAAATATAATAAGACAAAAAATAATTCAATATTGTGAGAATAATATTAGTCTAATCATTACTTAAAAGGAAAAATGGGGTTCCTCCTTCTTCCCAATATACTTGCATATTTTTACTAACTTGTAGGGAATCGAAGGAGAAAAAGTAGAGAGTATGGATGGGTTTGTGGTTAATATAAAAATTAGAGATCAATCATGGAAACATTTAAATAAAAATGATAAGTAATATATATCTACCCTGAATGGGAAGAAAATATGTAGCTGAGTAATGAGTACCATGTTTTAAAAAAAATGGAAAGTAGTTATGTTAATAAATATAAAATATATAAAAAAGTCTTCATACAGTTGAACTATTATAATATGTTTTCTAATATGTTTGAAGGATTAATCATAAAAAATTACTCCCATTTTACTATATATAGATATGTTTTATTTAAATTGTCTAAATTATTACATGGAAGAATTTTTGTGGACAACATCAATCACTATGATTATACACTCTTGTTTTCTATACTGGTTTTATCCACATAGAATTAGATTTTTATAGATAAATCCCCTTTTTTAATAAATTCATTTTATATTATTTCCCTCTTGATTATAGATTTAAAAATTCTAAGAAGAAGGAATATGAGTTGATATGATTCCTATGTTACCCTTTGTATTTGATTATGACTAAGGGAGATAAATAACATAGGAGGGGATGTCAAATTTATACATCCCCTGGGAAAAATAATGGGCACACATATTTACTTTAAAGATGATTAAATTTATATGGGTGGTATTGAAAACAAACAAAAAGTGGGATATCATTGTTCCTAAGAGTTTTTTGTTTCATTTTTTTTAATATGTTAATATGTGTTTGTAGATAAAGTTGGGAGAATATTTTTATGAATTTGTGTAAGAAATATTCCTTATAGAGGTTAATAATGTTTCCTTATAAAGTTTAAAATTTTAAATTTTTTATGATAATATTCAAGGTACTTAACATCATAAAGACATTTATGATTAAAACTGAGTTTTTATGTGTTTTTATAATGGTTGATCGGATGAAAAGTGGATTTCCAATGTTACTGGATGAATATTTTGTATAAAGATCAAAAAAACTGAGGAACCTGTGGTAAAATATTATAAGATGGAGTTGTATTAATAATAAGTGATGAACTTAAAATATTTAGTTGTGTGATGATTTAAATATATAGTTTCAATTGAAAAAAGTTTTAGTTACAATTTTGTGATGTACCGAATGGGGGATATCTTATAAAATGCTATTAGATATAGGAAACTGATGAATAAAAATAGATGGATACAACTAATAATATATATTTGATAATGTTCTATTGGATGGATTATTATGATGACATTGATAGAGTATTATGTTGACATGAAAAGGAAAAAAATGAAGGCTCCCTAGGAAGACAAGGGAATATAAAGGTGCAGTTAATGTTATTTTGTGATGAATATATAATATGAAGTCCTAATGGATAGAGATCAGTAAACAATTAATGAGAACAAATCTATTTGAATCCAGCTATCATAGGAAATGTGTTTGAAGCACTAGAAGGATAAAGGGTAGAATTTTTACCAGAAATACATGGGATATAAAAAATATTGAGATCATCAGGAAGAGTATGTTCATCATAAGAGGATTTTTTTTATTAAATAATTGGAAAGGCTTTTGGAATACATATTTCATATGATATTTACAAAATATATTTAATTTCCTCATCAATGTTATAATTATACGTTGTTCGAACAATTATTTTTATATTTATATGCTTAAATATGTTTTAATAAGTTCCTTAATGTAGTGTTAACAATTTTTAAAGAGTTATTTATATTTCAAGTTTTTTAGAAGATTCAGGAAGACTATAGAATATTTTAAAATCATCTGGTGAAATTTAAATTAGTAGAAGGATTTAATGTGGAATTTGAGTTACATTAGAAAATAATTTTGTGTTCCTTTATTTCCTTGAGGAAGTGCACCTATATAAATGGGTTAAAGTATTGTAAAATTTTATGTGGAACATTTTTCATATATGTATTGGAGTGTAAGTGATAAAGGATTTTTTTCATGAGTATCTAACTAAGTTCCTACTTGATTGAATAAGAAGAATTAGACTAAGGAAAATCAAGTAGAACGATCATTGGCCCACATTTCATCCGAGAAAGATGATTTCATGTTTGAGAATCCAATATAGTTAGTAATAACATGAATGTTCTTAAAAAATATTTTTTTGTTTAGCTAAATGTATTATTATATATTATGGATATAGAAAAAAATATCATCTTACATGGTTTTGTTATATAATATCATATTTGAAAAACCTTTATTCATTCCAATAATTGATAATATTTCTATTGAACATTGATCATATGATTAGTATAAATATAGGGTTTTATCAAATCCAATTAACACAGATAAGGGAAGTGATGGACTTAAACAGTATGATCATAAATTGTGAGTCTCATTTATCGATGGTTTTGAGGGAGATATTATTACTAGTATTTTACCATGACTAAGAAAAAGCTTTTATCCAACAATATATTCTCATGTGAAATGAATTACAAAATAATTTCAAACTCATCAAGATCATGACCCAAGCCTTGTACACTAAACCACACCATTAAAGTCTCACCATGACCCACTGTACCCTTAGGGAATTTATTGATGTATTAAAAAGATATGTATTAATAACCCATCAATATGATTATGTACATTATTTTCAATATAAAAATTGTGATATTTACTTTTTATAATTGTTACTTTATTAATGATTTTTATTTTAATTCAATAAAACACAAATTGTATATTTAATTATTAATAAATTTCAATGTAAAATTTTATTTTAAAGAAATATTTTATTTTATAAATAAATTATATTTTAATGAAATATTATTATTATATTTTTTTATTAAATATATATTATTATATATATTTTATGAATTCAACGGTAATTTTTATAATGGTACAAAACAATTATAGTAAAAAACAGTATTTTTCAATAAATTTGGATACTTATTTTAAAAGTAAAAAATCACATATTTAGACAATTATTTGAAAAAATAAGAATAATTTTTGGAATTATAACTTAAAAATTATTTAATCATTCATTTTTCATAATTTTCTAAGAAAATAAAATTTTTAGGTAAATTTTAAATATTGTATGGATATATGGTGTGTAATATTACATAATAGTACCCCAAAAGTTATTTCATAAACACTATAAATGGTATCCACAACCAAATATATGTTTATCCTTTAAAATAATGTAATTTTTAGTATATTTGATTAATTTTATAATTCTATTATGAATGCTTCAAAAAATATAATTTATTTTACAGTTTTAAATATTTTCTTTAAGGAAAAGATTCATTTCTTCATTAGTAAGGGTGTTATTTTATTAATTTAGGATTTTATACTTATAAATTAATTAAAAATTCCCCTCCTTGGTAGAAATAAGGGGGAAAACCATGGTAAGGTTTGTGGTTTTGGTTATTTTATAATATAGAGTCCAAAAAACTATGTTTGATATATAATAAATAATTCCAAACTATTTTCTTATATAAACCCACCCAATACCCACTTCACTTAATTAAAAAAATAATATATCATGTCCTTAATCTTACCTCCACTCTATAGAGCCCTCCAATGTCTCCCCAATCTCTCAAGAATCTCAATACAAGCATTTGGAATCACCCTCTCAAAGAAATGGATTCTTCATCGCTACTTTATATTCAAGAAACTATTTTATGTTATGCCTCTTAAATTCCATTGGTTCATGTTGGGATATGTTCTTCCATATCTCGTTTACTTTTAATTTTATTTCAAAATTATTATATACCCCTTTCACTCTCATTAATACCTCTAATGAACCATTATGTACACATGTTACCGTGTTGATATTTAGTTAAGGATCCTTTTCTTCTATTATTAATTCAAGTACCTTATTTATCTTATGTCTTTTATCCTAATTTCCTTATATTCGGATATATTCTTAAATATACCTTTTACTATACATTTTTGTCTAAATGATTAAACACCCCTTTCACCCTCATCAACCCCCCATATAATCATTCATATTCCTCCCTTATGTTGTAAAAGTTTTACCATGATTTTATATTCCCAACAATTTTATAGTGAATACCCATACCCATTTCCAATCATGGGTGTTCACCATTATATCATTCTAATTATTTGATTTGGTACTGACATGCATGTATTATACACTCCATGATCATGGAATAAAATGTGGTGATAAATTATTCTATGATGTATGATCTATGTGCCACACTTAATCAGGAAAATGAAATCAAATGAAATGTGAGACCAAAATTATATAGCACTCCAATGCATTGGGTAATGTTTTAGTCTCATGAAACGTCATGCTGAGAATTACAGAGTTAACATAATTCATCATTGGACATTTTCCATCATTATTTCTTAGAATCTATTCTTGGCCTATGTTTATGATCTAGTATTTTGAGTAGTTTACACCTTTCCCATTTTGTCATTATATTGTAGTGATATATCATGCCTCATTGATAATGTTTATAATAATCACCTAATTATGTCTGATTTATATTCTTATTCTCTAAAATTTATTGCATTCTTTATATTATACCATGTTTATTCCATTAAGGGGCATTATAGCTCACCCATTTCTTATATATTTCCCCTTGTTATCACATGTAGTTCTGATTACAATTGAATTATATGAGCATATTAAGAATTTTTTGAATTATGTTGATGTATTCCATGTATTAATTATTGTGTAATACACTTAATTCAAAAAGTAACATTACTTTTTTATCTTTCATGTTTTATTATGTGTAAAATTATGTAATACATCATGAGTTAATTTCGAATAAATGCAAGAGTTTTTAGAGTTGGTATCAAAGGATTGTTTAGTTATTTTTGAGATTAGGATTAAAAAAACTATAAAAATACATAAGGATAATACTTTATATTAGAATACATACCTAAACTTTAGTAAAGTATCGATTAAGTGTTTTATCAAAAAAAAATATATCCATAACTAGATACTAAAACTGGATGTGGCTCGGGCAAAAATATATATAGGGTTGAAACCCCAAAACACTATGTTGCACTAGACTTGATCGGGAATGGGTGCATGAAAATTGGAATTACTAAAAACATGCTTTGACACTCCTATGGGATATAATTTGGTAAATTCACAATTTCATTATGAACCATTATTATAGGAATAAAAAATTCCAAAAATATTATATGATAGGAAATATATTATAGATAACATATATTCAAGCCAAGAAATCCATAAATAAGGAAAATATATTTCATTTATAAGTTATGCATTTAATGTCATTTGATTTACATTTATGGGTTGACTATTTTAAAAATAAAAAACCTCAATTTTTTCTTTATTCTGTAAAATGGATAGAAATGTAAGGAATCCTGTAGAAAACCAATGTAAATAAAAATGTGATTACTATCCCCCAATGAGATTCCCAAGACCAATTAGAAGAGGAATCAAAAAAATTGTGATGATACTCTCTCAGTTGACTCATGTTCTAAATAGAAACCTAGATCTAGAGAAGCATCCAAATCCCCATAAGAAAGAACATTCTTCAATTGAGAGCATTTTGTGGGAAAGTCCTCTAAATTGCAATGTTTCAACTGATCCATTAATCAAGGAAAAATGGATCAAATCTATTGATAATATATTCTACAACCTTAATTGTTCTGAATAATAGAATGTTATATTGTTTTTTATCATATGTTCTGAGAAACTGATCATTGGTGGTCATTGATCAATAATATATGTCAATTGAAGAGATCGAAGTGTTGGGATGGAAGGATTTATAGAAGATCCTAGTTGAAAAATATTTTCCCCGCACTCTCTGTCTTAAAATAGATAGATATTTACATTTCCTTGACTAATTTGATGATGAATCTATACGAACATGCAAGGAAATTTTCACATGACCCATACAATACACCTCTATTTTTTCATTACCCCTGAATGCATATTTAACCACTTCTTTATTGTTATAAAACCTTGTCAATGAAAATCCATGTAAATACAAGACTTTGATAGCTGTGGGGAAATTTTATGGTTTTCCCTTAAAGTTGATAATAAAATCGGTGAATACCAAGGGTATAAAATGGATAATGAGAATAAAGTGGATTTTAATGTGTTGGTTTGATGGAAAAATCAAATTATGCTATGAAATTTCAACATCCCACTTTTTAATGGTGTATAAAGAAGAACCCTGGAAATTTCCTATAGGGGTGAGAAGATTTTTTAGGTACAGGAATGAAGGAAACATAGATATAAAATACCGATGGGAGAATCCCACTAATGTGATAGTGGAAAGTAATTATACATTCAACCCTTGTGAAATCATTTATTACTACAAATTCAAGGACCCAGGACACGTTGCAACCCAATGCACTAAGACAAGGGTTTTTGGAGACATCCCACAACATCCAAGGTAGCAGGGGAGATCTTTTTAAATCAAAATCATGGTGGTAGATCCCAAAGACAATGTGGTGATGGGAATGCTAGTTATTCCATCAAGATTAGAAAATTGTACTTTTTTATTCTATTTCAATGCATTCCATCATATCATGTATGTTTAGTATAACTATTCAAACACAAGAAAAACATGGATGTGGATTAGTCGGTGAAAAAAAATGTGGAAATTATTTCAACCAAAATATATAACACCTCCCCTTTCAAAATTTGTGGGATAAATATCCAAATGAACCTTGTGATACTCTCTTTAGTTCAATTTTATGAAATTATGGTCATGCAATATAATTCTTTATATAGATCCAACATAATTTTTAGTAAGTAGGTAATCACCCTATGGATTGAGAATCATCCTTATACTATATAAATGTACAGGGATGAGGATGAATCTTATTTATCTCCAACATCTCAAGCAAGGATATTATTTTTCTCTGATCAATCCAATCTAGCTAAAATGATTTATTCTATGTAAAAGATCATCCTTGAAGACATGTCCATTATGAGGGAATATACTGATGTTTTCTAAAATAATTTCGTGGTCTTCCTCTGAGTCAAGTGGTTGGATTTTCAATCGATCTTATACCTAGTGGGTTTCCATTATCCAAGAAACTATATGAAATGGATTTTTGGTATCTTTAGGTGTTAAATAAAAAACTATAATATAATCCAATGAAAGGGTTAATATTCCCACATTCTTTACCTTGGGGTGCACAAGTCCTCTTCATCAAGAAGAAGGTCGGGTCACTATGCCATTGCATAGATTATCATTATCTCAAAAAGATAATCATAAAGAACAAGTATCATCTACCATGGAATGATGACATATTCAATCATATGCATGGAGAACAATACTTATAAACGGTGGACCTTTGGTCAAGGTTTTACTGAGTACGGTTGAAGAAGATGGATATTCCTAATACTAGATTCCTAAAAAGTTACAATATATTTTATTTTATAGTAATTCCTTTTAGTCTCACTAATACTCTGAAAATATTTAGGTGATTGATGAATAGAGTCTTTAGAGATTATTCATAAAAAATTGTGGTAGTATTTATATGAAATATACTAATATAATTAAAAATTAAGGAGGATCATGAGGGGAATCAAATAAATATTCTAAGAACTTTTTAAAGGAGAATCATTATAAAATAGTAAATAAACTATGAGTTCTAGTTAAAGGAAGTCTCGTTATTCCGGAATATTATCATAATAAATGAGATATTTTTTAACCATTAATAAATAATAAAAGGATGGTCAAGGACAACATCTATGATAGATATTCAAAGATTCCTTTCATTAGATGGGTATTATTGTCTATTTTTGATAAATTTCATATGATTTTAAAACCCTCTAACCATGATAACTCAGAAATGAGTAAAGATTTCTTGGAATGTTAAATGTGTATATAACTTCTAGGATTTAAAAAATTTATTATCACTAACCTGTAATCAAACTATTAACAATTAGATAAATTTTCATGGAATTTAGAGATGCTTTGTATAAGGTATTGGGTTGTGTTTTAATGAATTTTGAAAAAGTGATAGCCTATTCCTAAAGGAAAATAATGGTTCATGAATAGAACTGCACAACTCATTATCTTGAGTTGGTTGTAGTGATCTTTGCATTAAAAATCTGCCAGTGTTAACTCTTTAGGAAGAAGTTTGAAATATTTATGGATCACAAGAGACTAAATTATATATTCATGTAAAAAGATATGAATATACGCTGATTATGACATCCCAATACACTACCATCCTCGAAAAATGAATAAATATTCATATTCCCTAAGTAGAAAATATCCAACTATTATATCATTGATGATAATTGAAAAGGATCTAATTTCATATAATTAAAGAGGATGGAAATAGGAATTATAATGAAAATAACATTATAAATCCTTTCATAAATTATTTCTCAACCATATCTTAATGATAGGATAAAGGATTCTCAAAGAGATGGTATGGGAATTCATATGAAATTGGAAGCTATAAGAATATGGAAATAATCAATGTTCAATGTTAATGAAGAAGGAGTCGTAGTATTTGGGTCATGACTATGTGTACCAACAAATCTTGGGTTAAAAATGGAGTTGTTGGATAATACAAATTGTTTGACAACCTCCATTAATCCAAGAAGAGAAAAGATGTATCGAGATATCTGAGAGCACTGTTGGTGGGACAATATAAAGAAGGAGATCACAAAATATACATCAATGTGTCTTGTATGTCTGCAAGTGGAGTCATAAAGGAAAAAATAGAATGAGATGATAAAACCATTACGCATACCGATATGGAAATGAAAAAAAATTCCATTGAATTTTTCACTAGTCTTCTTCAGAAATCGAGAGCAGGTAATTGTATATGGTTTTTGGTGGATAATCTTACAAATAATACTCACTTCATTGAATTTATAGAGGACTTATCACTTGATCAACTTCCATGTAAGTACATTAAAGAAGTTGTGAGGTTGTATGAAACACCACTATCAATTTTAACTAATCATGGCCCATGAATTACCTCCAAATTCTTAAAGAGTCTTCATCGTGCTCTAAATACTGAGTTGAACATAATAATGTCATATCACACTTAAATAGATGGCCAATCTGAGTGGACTATTCAAACACTTGAGGACATGTTGAGAGAAGGATCAATTGGCTTCAATGGACGATGGGATAAACATCTTCCTTTGGTTGATTTCTTGTACAATAATGGTTTCCACTCAATAATCCAAATGGATACCTATGAATATCATTGGAAGAGGTTCATAACAAATTCATGTTGGGATTATGTTAAGGAATTCAAACTATTAGGTCCTAAAATAGTCATGAAAATTATGGGAAAAAGTCAAGACCATTCAGTATCACTTCAAGGATGATCAAGGATAAAAAAAATATATGATTACAATCATCGATGAGACCTAGACTTTGAGGTTAGAGACAAGTTATTCATCCACATATCTCTATGTAATAACGTAATGAGATTTGGGAGGAAGTAATATCTGATTCTAATATACTTCGATCCCATTGAGATCACTGGTAACATTTGAGCGGCTTCCTATCAACTACAACTCCCACCTAACCTATTCCACGTACATGATATGGTCCATGTATCAGTCATGATAAATTATATAACAAAACACTAACATGTACATAATCAATAGGTGGTTCTATTAGAGAATAATATTTCAGATGAAGACAAGTCAATGAAGATCTTAGATCATAGAGACAATGTTCTATTGAATAATATAATGCACCATGTCAAAGTGTTTTGGAGAAATACAATGTTTCAAGAGGTGATGTTTGAACAATATGAGGTGATGTAATAGAGTTACCCTCATCTTTTTTGGTGTGTGAAATGAAAATTTCAAGCAAAATTTTTCTAAAGGGGGAAGATTATAAAGACCCAAAACTTTTATAAATCAAATCCCCTACATGGTTTAATTAAATGTAATATTATATATTATGGATATAGAAAAATACATGCACTTGTTTCGTTTTATTATATCCTTTAAAATTTAAAATATTTCTAAGCATCTTAATTGGTGATAATATAGCCATTTAACAATGAACATATTATTAGTATACATATAGGGTTTTAAAAACAATTGAAATAGAAAATGGATATGATGGCCTCAAATAGTATGATCATACCCTTTGAAGCCCATTTATCAAAACTTATGATGCATATAGAATCAATAGGTTTTTCCCATGACCATTACCAATCTGAGATCCAAAAACTTAATCTCGAGAAAAACTGTTTATGGGATAAGTTCAATCTCATTTAGATCACAGCCCAAACCATGTACGTCGAGCCACCCCATGAAAGTCCCACTATCATGCACCTTACCCTTAGGGCATTTTCTTGTGTATTAATGGGATGCATATCAACACCCTATCAATATTAATATGTACATTATTTTCAATAGAATAATGGTTATATTTAAATCTTATTATTCATTCATTATAAATGATTTCTATTTTTATTCAATAGAACAAAAATTGAATTTTTAAATAAAATTCAATTTTAATTAAAAAAATTATTTTGATGTATTAATGGATTTTTTAGAGAAATATTATTTTAATGAAATATTACTATCAAATTATTTTTATAAATATAAATTATAAATTAACTTTTTTTAATTTAAATTTAATATTTATAAGGGTTCGAAAACTATTATTTTCAAAAAACCCAACATTTCTCAATAAATAATGAGTTTTATTTTAAAAGTAAAAATTAATATATTTAGATAATTACTTGGATAAAATATATTTTATTTTTGGAATCATAACTTAAAAATTATCTAATAGTTAATTTTACAGATAATTCTAAAATAGTTGAATTTTCAGATAAATTTTTAATTGGGTATAAATATGAAGTGTCTATTATGACATAATAATATCTCAAAAGTGATGTAATAAACACTCTAAATGGTAATCACAACCAAATTTATTTTTAACCTTTATAATAATTTTTTTAATTTTATTTTACTAATTTATGTATGAACACTCTAAAACCTATAATATATTTTATTGTATTAAAATCATTTCATTATGGGAATTACTCACTTTACCATAAGAATCGGTATGATTCAATTAATTATGGCCCCTATAATTTTAAAATTATGAAACCCATCCCTATTAGTTAGGAACCAAGGTCAAAAACATGGTAAGGTTTATGTATTTGGTTATTTTATTATATTGAGTCTAAAACTGATGTTTTAAAAATAGTAAAGAATTTACCACACTTATCCTATGTAAACCCACCCAAACTCCCATTATTATAAACTAAACAAACCTTATATAACAAAATTAATAATAAATAAACTCTCTAAATTCCATAGAAGGTTTATCCATGATCTCAAGAATCTCATCCCAATCATTTGGAATCACTCTCTTAGTGTAAGGGATTCTCCCTCTCTTCATTATATTCAAGTGACACTTTTATGTTAGGCCTCTTAATTTCTATTTGTTCATGTTAGGATATATTCTTCCATATCCCCAAACTATTTATTTTATTTATAAATGATTAGATACCCATTTCATTATCATTAATCCTTATTATGAACCATTATGTACACCCATTCACATGACTAATTTATTAATGGATCCTCATATTATCATCTTTATTCAAGTATCTTATTTATATTACGTCTTTTATCTTCACTTAAAATTTTTCTATATGTTCTTGAAAATCCCCTTAGTATAAATTTAATGTATCAATGATGTCTAATCCCTTTTACTCTCATAAATCACCCCCATTAACATTCCTACACCCTCGTTATGTTGTTAAAGTTTCACCATGATTTTCCATACCAACCAATTGTATAGTGAAGACCTGTTCCCATTTCCTATCAAGGTTGTTCCACTTTATGAACATATATTTATTTTATTTTTTACTATCATGTATTTATTACACAATCCATGATAGTGGAATAAAATTTTATGATAAATTATTCCATGTTGTGTGATCTATGTGGCACACTTAAGCATGAGACGGAAATGAATGTGATGGGTGCGCTCAGAATTATATATTGCTCCAATGCATTGGGAAATGTTTTATTATCATGATACATCATGCAGGGGATTATGGAGTGAACAAAATCAATAATGGGACATTTCCTATCATGATGTCTTGGCATTTACCTTGATCTATGTTTATGATGTAATGTTTCATGTTTTTTCCACATTTACAATGTTTTCTTTATGTTATCATGCTATTTCATGCCTCGTTAATCATGTTTATGGTACTCACCCAATTTATGTCTCATTAATATTCATATTGTCAAACATGTATTAAATTCATCATTTTATTCCATTTTTATTCATATACTGATATTTATATCTCACCCATTTCATATATATGTCCCTTGGTTATCCCATGCATTATTAAGTATAAAGGAATAATATGATAATGTTAAATATATTTTTAATAAAGATGATATATTCCCTATTTTATGATGTTATATAATTTACTTAATTTCTAAATACATTATAATTCATGATCTTTTATTTTGAATTACGTGTACCCTTATTTAATAAATCATGAATTAATGTGTAATAAAGACAAAGGTTGTTGTAGAGTTTCTAAATAATTAAATAAGGTTCATCAATATGAGTTTCATCAATTGAAAATGAGTTGCATCAGACCGAGAATGATTTATCTAATAAAGAAGCATCAAACCAAGGATAATTGGATAGAGGCGATTTAGACAGATCACAATAGACTAAAGTGAATTGATTTGAGGTATACCATTTATAGATATACCTGTTGGAGATTGTGTCTCATGGATGAAGATCGTACCTTAAAAGATCGATTAGATTAACTTTTTTATTTTTTATTTCTATAAAAATTTATAAATAGTGATATTGAGCATAACCAAGTTTCCTATGATCTGGAGGGTGTTTTGAGGCCAATAGAATCTTAATAGAGTGGTTGAAGATCATTAAGATTGTAAATAGGTGAGGTTGATCCAAGTTTCTTATGTAAAAAGAACATCTGAAGAATAATATATTTCTGTAGTGGATAACAAAATAAGAATGATGTTATTGTAGTTGAGTTTTATAATTGGTGGATTAAAATTCATGTGGATGGGGGTATAACCAATTGTGAAGAAAGTGAATTCAATAACAAAATTAGGGGTATAACCAACAATTGTATAGGTGTTAAATATTGGGGGTATAATTAGGATTATATAGAGGAACAATTATGAGTTTCTTTAACTAGTTGTTTCAAATTCCTTTGTAATCCTAAAATAATTCAATAAAAGAATCCATGTCCGGGTGGATAACCAATATGGTAAGGAATATATCTTTATATAGAACCTTTTAAATATCATATTTTGATGTCTCTATTGTTTTTCTTAATATTAATTAATGTTGAATGATATTCTACTTGTGGACCGTAATTAAAAGTAATAAAGGTTGAATTCCTTAATAATTCATAAAATAAATATATCATTGATTCAACCCCTCCCCCTATCAATGATCTTACATTGATTTGGGAACATCATACTCAAAATCCCTTGAATGATAGGGCTTGTAATTGAACATAAATTATAATATCTAAAATATAATTACTGATATAGTATCTTAAATAGTAATTATACACACTACATTAATGAAATTGGGTTCATAATGCCAAACATTTCTCAAAGAGATGAATTTTAGATCAAAATCCTTACCAAAGCCCAGATTCATTCTTCCCTTGCACAAAATGTCCCGAAAATTAAAATTAAGTTCATTAAATACATACCAATGAACCGTATTCATAACTATATCCACTTATTCTCCCCATTTTTAATCACTATATATATATATATTTGTTAATTTTCACTTATTTTCAACACCATGTGTAAGTAATCATTGTCTCTTTAAACTAGTTATATAAAAAAGATGTTGTTTTTAATTAATTCAACAACGTTCATAATTTAAAGATAATTAAATGTACTATAATATATTTTATTTGATATTTATATTGGTTTAATTTCATTCTATGTTAGTTACAGTAACAAACCATAGAGATGAAATCTATGATATTCATGTTTTGGTGATT
Organism: Viscum album; assembly: GCA_963277665.1. Lineage (NCBI taxonomy): Eukaryota > Viridiplantae > Streptophyta > Magnoliopsida > Santalales > Viscaceae > Viscum > Viscum album. The sequence continues at coordinate 1,289,297,668 of OY728132.1, read as the reverse complement.
GTTAATGTATGTAAATTTTTTTCTTAATTAATGATTTATATGTTGACATCTAATTAATAGAAAAAAAATTATTCAAATAATTATATAATATTACAACCCTAAGTAAGTCCTCATATTTATTCAGGATATAAAATCATAGTATTGTTCTACTAGATGGTTAATTCGACCCAAACATGGACCTCCCTGATTAATGGATGATTATGATGTGGTTTAGTTGTAACATAATTATACCAAAATAATATTAATCTTCTATAATGTGTATTTTATTGATAAATAGTAATTATAACTAATTATAAACAAAATATAATTTATATAAAGCCATTACTTGTAAATAATATATCAATTTCCTCTTAGTACACTCGTTCAAAATGATTGAACTAATGATAATCGTTTATCGATCATATAATTTATCAATTCTCAAATTTTTCATAATCGAAACTTAATGATATCATAAAAATAATTTTTATCTATTAAACCCATTCTCATGATAATATGTGTAATCAGGTAATGAAAAATAGATTACAGTGTTCCCTAGAGACAGTACTCTACAAGAATTCATGGATGATGATTTTTTTCAGAGAACGAGAGGAAGGAGTAATATGGTTTAGTACTACAAAATCATAAAAACAATATATATAAATATATAATATTTAATTAATATATTTCATTTTTATACCATCCTTGTGAGGTAGTGAAGTAAAATGAATGACATTGTTCTATAGAGACGGTAGTCCTCAAAACTCATGAATGATGGTTTCCTTTTTCTTAATCAAAAATATAAAACATTATTAATGATTATTAACATATAACAATAAAATTAACTATATAACCAGTAATTATTTTATTACATTTATATTTTAAAATTAAAATTGTAAATTAAAAATATAAAAGAAATATTTTGTGTTAAAATGATTACTCATGTTGAGAACTTTGAGATTTTGTTGGAATATCCCTTGGAAATAGATGGAATGTGAAAATATTTGGTGATCATAAGGCCAATAATATGAAAGAGTATTAATAGTATGGAAAAATTTAAGGATTTAATTATGAAGATGACTTTTTTTAATTTCATATAAGTTTTTGTGAGAGTCACCTTTTATAAGTAGTGAAAATCACACTTTTTTAAATATTTGACTCATTATAAACTAAGCACATGTTAAACATGTCAAGTGACATAAACAATACAAAATAATTTAGTGGAGGGTGAGATAATGTCAATAGTAACTCTAAAAATCAATCAAATATATATTTTTAACATGTTTCTATCCCTTTAACCATTAAACTAATACTTTTTTATTTAAGCATTTACCTTGGTAACTAGTTTTAACATAAGATAACATAATCCTTAAGCATTAAAATAAAGTTGTACTTATAGAAAATTTGGACACAATTATTATAAATTTAAATTCTATTTTAAGTTTATTCAATTTATAAATTTGATAAAAATTAATTTTAATATAAAAATTTATAATCTATTAAAAATTGAATAAATAATACTTATGTTCACAACATCAAAATTAGGGTTTCTAAATTAAAACCAGAATTTTTAAAATTATAAATTCACTTATAAAATAAATTTTTTTATATAAAAACATTTCATTATTTTATAATTAATTCTTATATACTAATACTGTCATGAAATTATTTTTATTAGAAAAAATTATATTCTTCAATATTCACCTAGAAATCATTTTTTTATAAAAAATACCAAAAATTAATTTTTAGAAAATATTACCATGATGAATCCGAGAATATTTATTATTTTTTAAAATTAAAATTAAATTTTTTTTGAAATTATTTTTTAAATAAAAGTTTAAATATGACGAAAAACATTTTTAATAGAAAATAATTTTTTTAATATTATCTATTCCCATACCTTGTTATTATTATTTACAAATTAAATTAGTGTTAACTAATTATTCATATAAAATATATTTTCCCATCATTAATCACTAGTTTATTGAAATATAAATTCATATCACATAAAAATATTTAGAAAAATACATTTCTAAGAATAAAATGGTTTTATTCGGCATCTTTTTTATTCTAATTGAATTTAATTCACAATAAAAGTAGCCTTTATTTTAATTATGTAGGTATTTCATAAAGTGGTTACTCTTATTCATTCCTTCTAATTCAATGGAAATGTTTTAATGGGCATACTTAAATATTTATAATTTCTCTAAAAATATCATGGTTCTATTTAAGTTTTGTGTTGTGTGTGGTGCAAGATATCGAACAAATTGACTTATTTAAAAGAGATCATATATTAAAATATTAGTGTACTATATTATTTCTCCCTTAAATAAATTCCAACCTCACAATTTTAATTATTACTCACTAATGAATTTGGGTGAGGGTAATCTTATCATATTCATCATTCAGGATATTTCATATAATATAAAATATACCTATCTCTCTTAAATTATATGAAGTGACTTCTATTTCACCTAACAAAATTAATCATTCATATAATCACAAACTAATTTATGTATATACCTTAATCATATATTCTCTAAAATATGACTTTTTAAAATCCATTTGATTCTCTAAGGATTTAAACCATAGAAAAATATTATATTCCTTCAAAAAATTGCTCTTATATTTAACCAATACTTCATAAAATAATACAATAGAAAATATATATATATCAAAATCCAAAAAATGCAATAAAATTTAAAAATATATTTCTTTTTCATTAAATCAATAATCAATTTCATTATCATAAATACTATCTAACATGCTATTCTCAAAATAAAAACCCCTTTATTACAATAAATTCAAGCATATTTTAATCCTATTAATTTTATATCCCTCAATCATATGTTCAATGATAATTATCCCCCAAAAATATAAACATGTCCTAAAATCAATTTCCATGGTATTTTATACCATTTAATATATGTTTCAAACCTGTTAATGAAGAACAATTAAAGAAAAATACTCATATATTTCACATAATCTTCGTATATTTTCATATATACCATAATATCGTTGAGAAATATTAATCACTAATGAAAACGGAAAAGTGTACCCCGATATAATTTCTATTCAATTATCAACAACACTACATTAGGTAGGAGAAAAAAACTCACATATTATAAAATAACAATCATGTACTAAAATTATCTATAATTTAAGTATTCACCATAATTTAGTTAAAAGATATGGTGGTTATGGATAAATATCCTTCTCAAGATCATTTTTTCATCGTATTTTAAGAAAAAAAAACAAAATGGTTTTGCTTGCCTAGAAATATTAATATAAAAAACGTCATTTTGAAAATGTATTTCCCTATGTAAAATTTACATTTAACAAATCATACTTTCAGTTCAACCAATGAATCTATATATTCAATCCCTAGTAATCCATGGTCATTATTCTATTAGGTTCTTAATAATAATTATTTAATATCAAAATCAAATTCTTCTTAATGTTTCATTAGTGATAATTTGAACATACAATATAATATCCCATGAGAGTGCCAAACTTGTTACATAGTTAGGCCTCTTTTTCGTGTAGTGGGTGATGATTGATTTAAGATCCAATCAACCCTTTTAGGGTTATTATTCAAAGGTGCATCTATGTAACAGCCTATATACACTTGTAATATATAGAAAGGGATTTGACTTCTAGGATAATTTCACAATATCTAAATTACTAAAACATCAAGATACTACACTATACATATAATTACCACTTAAAATTATCTATAGGGTTGTCAATAATGTTCTCATGCCCTATTCCCAAAATAAAATGTAAATTTTTACTTTAACATCGAATCATATATTATCCCAAAGCATTGTCTATACCTTATAAATTTTAATCCACCTAGAAATATTAACCATTTAATTATCCTAAAAAACATCCTTATATTGAAATTTATCTAATATATACTCTTATACAAAATATGACACCTTAGACCCACACTCTAAAATCTTTTGAGGTAAACACATACATTGCCAACTCACTTTAACACCAACTATATATTCTTGAACATAAGTATCCCATAAAAATGAATTAAAAATATTTCATTACATAATGTTTTAAGACCTTTTAGGATTAGATCCTTCTGGAATTAGGAAAAATAATAATCTAATAATACTCATACCATTCTCAACTTGTGGAATTTTTCAAATATATTATAAACTCTTAAATTTATAATAAGCCTTGAAAATATCACACAAATCACCTCCCAGTGTTATTATTCTATTAATACCATATGTAATAATTTTATTAATAACCTATGAAAACATAAACATAAGAATCAGGGATCTCAAAGGCTAGGTAATGGAAAACATACAACTATGGAAGTCATAAAATAAATATAGAATAAATATTATAGAAGGAATAATTAAACATAATCATTCCATAACCAACTAAAATATATAGAATAATAGATCAATGGATAGAAATTAAAAAAATAGATCACATATTTAACAATAACTGAAAATGTGTAGATGGAATTCATAATCCCATGATTAACTAAATTTGATGGAATTCTATATAAATTGAAATAATTAAAAACATAGATATCAATAATACTTATCTCATACCAATGGTATTCATGATTAGAGACTATAATAACATGTTGTTAAGTCCTTTTGCCAAGAAAACATATAGATATAATTATAGGTATAAATCAAAACTCAAGATGTTTTCCTCATGTTACATAATGATGCCTTGAAGGGATAAATAATGATGAGGCCCACATTTCACTCGATTATTCCCAATATGTTCACCATAAGATTAAAAAATACACATCATACCATTCCCTAAGAAACCTCAAGATTATTAAAAACATGGTTATTCATATATTTAAAAATTATGAATTTAAATTCATAATAAATCTCTCTTAGAATTCAATAATCATCTATAATTTTAATACTTCCTTAGATAATGGATAATCTTTCTTTCAATGTGAACTTAATCCAATATGAAATTAATAAAATGGGATGTTCACATAGTATAGGGTAATTAGTATATGTTTTAGTCATTATTAGAATAACATGATACTAATCCATCCTAAAAGATAATGTAGATGGTTTAAAAACCACATATCCCAAGTTTAACAAACGAAACTTAAACTTATGTGAATATGAATAAAAAATATCCTTGTAAAAAGAATACATTGAATGGTATCAGAAAATAAGAGATTAACAATTTATTTGTTTGATATTACAAGTTAAACCCCAAAAATTATAAATATATATTTGATTATAAATAATAATACATAAATTTCATGAGGGAAAATTCTTCTGAATATGAAAAGGAAAGTGGAAGTTAAAATAGGAAAAAAAATTTGGAATGTATCTTTAACGTTGAGGTTACATACAAACATGGGTTTCACTTCCAAATCAAACGTCTCCAATATGTGATGTGAAATATATTTAAATCCTTTAATTTGAAAAATAACATCCAATAATTGACTTTTCAAAAATTAAAAAAAAATATCGTGAATTAATGATGATATAAAGACAAAAAATGTGAATGTGAAACGAAAAACCATTTCCATTATTTTGAAAATACATTTATTTGAAAGTAACATTGTATAAAGAGTATAAAAATTATCAATTATATAAAAAAATATTTTTTCCCCATAGGGGTAGATAAATTACCATATAATATTATATTTTTGTGGAAGAACCAAATCCTATAAGAAATAAGTTTATGATGAAATAATAGAATGTATGGAAAGAATACATGAATTATCAAAATCCCTTAGTAGAAATATACTCCATGTTATAATAAATATTTCAAAAAGAAATTTTTTGTGCTAGTAATATATATAAATAAAATACCACATAATAAAATAAAACCAAATAATTCATCAAATTCAAAAGAAATTAGTAGAATAGAGATGATCATAACTAAATGAATGAAAAATTATTTACCGAAAAGCCTTATAGTTGGGGTAATAAGTCATCCAAAATCCATTTGTTGAGAAGGAAAATATTTGGATTATTATTTCCCAAGAATAAGAAAATAATATGGTAAATATATAACCATGTATAGTTAATACACCATTGAAAGTAAAACGTAGAGAATAACATAAACATGTTTCAAGGAATTAAGGTTTTATACAAAGAACATTTATGGATTGAGTAACATTTTAGTCAAAACCCCGTGAAAGAAAAGGCATGTAACATAACATAAAATACCATGATTAAACATTAAATAATGATATGATATCTTAAATAGTTATTCTATTCACCAAATAATCGTAATTAGGTGCATAATTCTAAACAAGCCTGATATAAGGAATTTGACAGAAAAATCCTTACCTTAATCTTATTTCATTATGAACTTTCACTAAATGCCTTGAATAATTAAATTAATTTCATTAAATACATCCTCAAGAACCTTATTTATAGTTATCACTATTTATAATCATCATTTATAATCATTTCATGCATGCATACATATATATATATATATTAGATTGTTTTCACCTATCTTCAACATAGAGTGTAAATAATCGTTGTTTCTTTGAACTTGTTTCACAAAAAATGGTGTTGGTATTCATTATTGTTAAAAATTTAATCATGGAACGATAATTAATGTTCTTATAATAGGTGTTAAATGATATTTATAAATTTATAACATCACTATAGATTTTTTGTTACAAACTATGAACATGAAATCAGCAACGACTATGTTTCAATGATTCTTAACAAATAGAAGGTGTTCTATTAATTATTGAGTTAAATGCTGATATATCTTTACCATAACCAAAAACAATATTTACATATTTATATAATTTTATACTATTTTATAATTCTTCATTTCTATCCTTGATATTAGTTTATAGTATTGTTTAAGTAGGTTGTTAAACTGACTCAAACATGAACCTACCATGATTAATGGATGATTATAGTCTGGTTTCACTATAATTTCATTATATAAGAAGAAAAAATATCTCATAAAGTGTTTATCGGTATGATGAATCATAATTTCAGAGAATATAAAAGATAATATAATTTATATGAATTCATTACTTACAATAAAGATATCATTTTCTTAGCTCATTTGAAATGATCGAATTATTGATAATTGTTTGTCGATCATTTCCTTAATTGGTTGTCCAATTTTTTCTAGTATAAAATTATTCATATCATAAATATAATATTTATCCATTAGAACCATTCCCATTTCCATCTATGTAAGGTGGTAAGGAATAACAGAATACAATCTTCAATAGAGGTGGTAGTCTGCACATATTCATGAATGATGAGTATGTTTTTATAGAACGAGAGGATAATGTTTTATGGTTTATTGTTTAATAATCATAAAAAATTTTATCTATATCATAATTAATTATTAGATTCCCATGTTATACCATCATTGTAATGTGGTCAAGTAAAATGAAACATGATACGTCATGGAGGTAGTAATCGAAACAACACATGAATGAGGGCTTCAATTTTCTTAATTGAATAGGGAAAAGATGATTAATGAGTATTCCCATAGAAAAATAGCAGTCCATATATAACCAATAATCAATTGTTATTTCGATTGGATTAAAAAATAGACAATAATTGATTAGAGGGTGAGATAAGGTCTATAATATCATAAATACTCAATTAGAAACATGTTTTTAACATGTTTAAATCCCCTTATTTCTTGAATTATAATTTTCTTCATTTAAGATTTATCTAGAGAAATTTTTTTTACCTAAGGTAACTTAATATTTATTCTAAAAAATAAAGTGGTCATTATTAGATAATTTAGACCCACTAATTCTTATTTTTTAATTTATTTTTTTTATTCAATTTATAAAATTGATAAAAATTAATTTTTCTTAACAAAAATGCGTTTTTTTTAAAGCAACTTTTGAAACAATATCAATTATGTTCAAATATATCAAATATGGGTGTTTAAATTAAAAAAATAATATTATAAATTCACTTATAAAATAAATATTTTATTTTATCTAATTTTTTAATTAATTTTAAATTAAAACTTATATACTAATAATTTCATTAAAATCATGTTATTTGTAAAAATGATATTTTTTTACTATTCACCTAAAAAAATTGGAAAATTAAAAAATTATTACTAAGATGAATCCAGAAATAATGTTAATTTTTTCCAATTAAAATTCTAAATTCTAGATATTGGTTTTCAAATAAGATGTGAGAAATAATGAAAAAAAATTATATGGAAAAAAATTAGAATATTATCCATTCTCATTCATATTTATTATTATTTACTATTTAAATTATTATTAATCAATTATTCATATAAAATATATTTTATCATCATTAATCACATGTTTCTTGAAATATAAATGATTATCACATAAAAATAAAATATCTAGATAAATAAAATTCTAACTATAAAATGATAAAATTAGTCATTTTAGCTATAATAATAGAATTTCATTAAAATTATAAGTAACCTTTATTTTATTTATAAAAATATTTCAGAATTTGTTTACACTTATTCATTCATGATAATTAAATGTCTAGGTTTTAATATTCATACGTAAATATTTATTTTTTATCTAAATATATTGTGGTTTTGATTATGTTTTATGCTATGTGTGGAGAAAGATATCAAAAAAATTTAATTTACATAATGTTAATAATTTGTTAAAATATTATGGTATTACAATTGATGTCCCAAACAACCTAATATGGGTGATTATATAGTATGATTTCTTTTTCATCAAATATATCTTGTACCCATCTTAAATGGGACTCGTGAATTTTTCAGGAATCCCGCCTATGAATGTAGACCATATAAAATAAATTAAAGTATAAGGATATAAATATTTTGATATGGTTTTCATAAAAAGTATATATATAAATAATATACTCATAATAATGTGTCATTGTACCAAATAATAACTAATCTATTATTGGGTGATTATATTTTCTCAGAATGGTAAAATAATGAATATTAGGATCACTCCCTATTCTTATCTCTCCATGAACTACTCAAAATAATGTTTAATAAAAGATTAAAAACTAGAAATTTAGTTATTTATGATTGTATAATTATGACGAGATCCTATATAAATAACTATTTGTGATGTGACCTTGTCACCATTATCCCATAGATGAAAATTGTTTCACAAAAACCTTTTTTGAGATGGCTCATTGCAAAAAAATAATGTTTTGAAGTAATATTTTTCTATCAAGAATAGCCTTATTTATAATATTATCATTTATTTATTTAGAACATATTTTTCATGGATATTTTATTCCATCACTAATAAGCTAAAAAAATAAAAACAAAGTTATAAAAAATAAAATTGAAATATCATCAAATAGATTTTAAATATATATATATATATAACTGTACACATCTAAATTAATAACAATATTTAACATAATATATTAATTCAAAAATAATCATAATATGTTTATAAAAAATGTATATCCATCATTGATGAGGTGGTCGGTCGTCCGAAGGACTAGGTGGAGGGAACTTCTTCCTGATACCTTGCATCAACTGTTATATGTACTCTATCATATACTCATGTTATTTCTCCTTCCATTAAAATATATTTTCCTCCTATTACTACTGGTGTTGATAAAGATCCTCATTCTCCTTACATAGGGTGTATATAACCATATTCTAAACTCATAACATCTCCTTATACCATGCATATGACAATGATGACTCTGTCTATTCTCCCATCAAGATGGATGCTGACGACATAGCAATACCATAATTACTAGCATGTATCAATCAAGAACTGATACCAACCACTCATAATTTCTTAATATAATACCAAGTCTCATGTATTCATGATTCCACATCAAATCCTGGAGCTCTGGTACCATGTCCCTCAGTATCATTCTGGCTCTTATCATGTGTATGAGAAGTCATAAGCTCATATGTCTCATTCAAATTAAATTTTAAATTGAAATAATTTATATATTATTTCTAGTTAAGTTTGAAAATAAATAAATATTATATTGACCAGAATATGATGTTATTTTCAACTAGTTATCCATCTATTGGTAGGATTGGTGTAAATCCTCTAAAAAATAACCAACTCTGTAACATCGAGACGTACAAATGTGAATATGAATATAAAATAAAATGATTACATTTAAAGTATATATAATTTATTAAACACAATTAATTACCATATGTCATTGATTAATACTAAATATATGAATGATATCTCTACGTGTGACCTCACGACTCCCTCAATTCCTTCAGTCTAATTATGGCCTCATCTAAAAACTATCTCTCATCCAATATGATCATAATCCACTCCAAACATGAGATGAGATTTAATCAGGTTGATTCCTATAGTATGACTAATCCGAAATGGTGGATCCATTGTTCTCCATGGATCTATTTCATAGATTTCACAAAAATTGTAGATGATGTTCACACATAAAGATCTCACAGGACTCATAAATAGAGGCTCTCATTCTATCTATGATATGATACCATAAACAATATGGATAATTAATAATAGAAAGGTAATAATTGTAAAATATTATAAAAAATATTATTTATTTATGTGCCATCCAATGATCAAACATGTGATGATGATCATCAATGTTAATATAGTCGCACATAACCCATGGTACAAAAACTATAATCCCATTAAATAACACTCCATGTCCAGTATCTATTTCCAAAAAAAACTATAGGTAAGAAATATTCAAAAAAATTAGTACATAAATAATTTAATGATAATTATGATAATAAATGAAAGTTATTAAAAATAAACAACTAAAAATTTCTCCATATGTGTTGATTTAAATCAATATGTTTTCTCCATTCATGAATATGGTTTGGAATCGTCAATATCATAATACTGTGACCCCTCTACTCCAATGATGAACTGTCAGCAAATTATGAGTCAGATGATGAGGTACCAGGATGCTCCCCAGGAAGAAAAGAATCATTATTGATATTGTTAATCTCATCATAATCATCACCATCCATCTAAAAGATGAAGTTAATATTTTCTATAAATAATATAAATTGAGTTTTATATATTAATTATGACCATAAATAGCATATAATTTCATCATTATTCATCATCAGCCTCATATTTATATTCTACGATGTTAATGTCTTCAACTTCCTCCTCTATATCATCAATTTCAATAGAATATTTAGCTTCATTGTCTCTAATTATTTCAAATTCATTTTCCACATAATCAACATCATCATCACTATAAACTCATAACAGTGGGATTTCATCATTTATATTTGATTCTCCCTTATTAAAAGTTGTATTTGGACTTGTATCCTAAAAAATTTCAATTCCATTCACTTTAGAAGAACCAAATTCACTTTTTATAAACTGATTTTCATGATATTTTAATTTTATTGTACTCCAAAAGTCAATTAAATCACTTAAAGCTGAATAATAATGTTCCTAATAAATTTGATGTTTCTGATGAGCCATTAGAATGGTTTTTTTACCAAAAGAATGATTTAATATTTAATTTCAATGATATTATGGTGTGGATGCTTTTTAAAGCCTCAATTAGTATCAAACCAATGTAATTTAAATATTATTATATATTTCTATCCCATATAACATAGCTCAATTATATTTTTCGGTATGAAATAAAAGTAAAATTAACTTTCTATATAATGAGATCCATTCAAAAAAACAAAACTATTTATTGTCTCTTTTTGGATTCACTATATGCACATATATGAAATAAAAAACCATTCACCACATATGCATTATAATATTTAACCAATTTTGATGTTGTGTTGCTCAATAAACATAATCAATTATCAATTTTATTTTCATGTTGGGATACCAAAAATTTGGAAAAGAATTATGAAAATAAAAACAATATAAAATTATTTCATATATTTAACTATACAAAATTTACTTTACTAGTCTTTTAAAATAATAGGAAAAATTACATTTTCAATGTTCTTTATGAAATGATGGAATCATTTATGGAAATTATTTTTGATTTTATCATAATATATGAACAAATGAAATAAATATAATTTAATTTTAAAAAAATATAAAGAATAGGTTAAAATAGACCTCATTGTAAAAATTGTGTCATTTCTTCACAATTGATCACAACATTGGTATGAATTATATGATGATCATCTTCTTAAATTGATCATACATGAACTCCACCAAAGCTATGTTGGTGATGATTAAAATTGAAAAATTATTTTTCATTTAATCATCAATATTTCATGAATATGATCTCTTCGATTATGTTTTAAAGGATATTCAGGTTGAAAATAATGAGAGTATGAAAATTAAATTTCCTATTTCAAATACACTTATGAAATTGAACATTTCTCTGATATATTGTTATGAACCTTTTTCTTCAATTTATCCATGCATCTCTCATATGGATAAATCCTTCAAAACTGTAGTGTTTGTCAATAATTTTCTTCATGTGTAAAATGCGATATTAAATTTTCCCTTGAAACAATGAAAGATGGTGAAATATGACTTATAATTTACATAAAATTAAAAGAACATATTCTTAGAGCCTGCTTAGTGAATCATAGTTCGTTATCACAAAACAAATGCGTGGAAAAACCCTGGTATTTCTATCATTTCATCCTAAATTGAAAAATTACAGAAAACACTAAGGCTAGATGGTAGTAGTATTTTTGTTATAACATAACAATTTTGACTTCTTAATCTGTTTATATGACCATTTCTTACACATCAATCCAAATAGAAAATATAACTATTTGGTAACCTTAAATCTACAATACACTAATATAATAATAATAAAATTTCTTTTGAAGCTATATAAGACTCTTTGGGATTTTCTAACTTATTTGATCCATAATTTTCATGTAACTCATGTTCTGGATGCCTGAAAATCTTCGAAAGATCTAATCCTGCATTTAATTTATCTTTAGTATTAATAGGGGTTTCCAAACTACATAAAATATTTTATATTTAAATTTCTTCTAAAAATTCATTAGATATAACATTTTAAAAACTAATAAATTTGAATAATGTGGAAGATCCCAAAAAATACTTTTTTTATCCAATTTGTATCATTCCACTAGCCACCATTTTTGTTGTTTTATAGTTAGTATGAAGGTAATGGGAGTTATTGAAGAGATAGAAGATTTTAAATAAACACCTGAGATAATTGTTAGAGTTCCAACTCTTTCAATTATACCATTTCTGAAATTATTCATGTTTCATCAGAAAGGGTGGTCTGTAGGATGAAGCATGCGATGATACTAGAAAAAACAAGGATTTATTCCATTGAAGAGAATAAATGACTTTTTTCACTCATACAACATAGAAAAGAAATTTGAATATGTTCAATCCATCCAGATAACATTCTATACACTAAGAAGTTATCAATTGTACACATTGGCTATTTAGTTTGATGTTTTGAACTATTTTTTGTATTATATCATGGTTTTTATAGTTTGCACAAAACTAAAAAGTGGTTTTTTAAAAAATTTATTAATAGGTATGTGTATGTGAGAACCTTATGAAGTGAATTTTGTCACATTAATTTACTTATAACATCAATATGGGAGAAGAGACCTATGAGTTATGACATGTGTGATACATGGGTTATGGACTAGTTGGTAGATCCTAGTGCCCTTGAGGTTCATCTTAGAATATTAGTGAGATGAGTGTTATTATTGGGAAATTGTGTGTTTTCATAATATTTTTTGAAATGGTTGTGACATATGGGGGTTACTCAAAATAATGGATAACCTATGATATGAATTACATATATATGGGTATCATGGGAATATAGTTTTTGTTGTGATTCATGCATGGGAAGGTATATTAGAAATGTAATTTAGGCTTAGATATTTTTTTATGTATCATGTATTAAAATCCTATATAAGTAAATCTATGATGGATATAGCATACGTAGATGCTTCAAATTTTATAACTACTCACAGTTTGTGGGTTATCATGTGATTTTCCTTAGTATGTGAGATATTACAATATTTTAGGAAGATTAAGTGGTGATGTTTTTAGGAATATGAGATTGAGATGTAGTGGATCATGGTAAATGTTCAAGGTGTGTGAAATTATGTTTGATGATGTGTAACTCATGGGAGTGTGAGTATGTTTTTTTTAGTATTGAGGTATGCTATTATAAACTCATTAGGTTTAGATGAGATTGATATAGATAATTGAGAAGGACCTATGAGTATTTTCATCATGATCACTCAACCATGATAGAGTAGAGTGAGGGTTATCATTGATTTTTTGGAAAATAATTAATGTGAGAGGGTGAGTAAGCACTGGGTTTGCATGGAGCCTATTTAACTAAGAATTATTCAATGGTTGTGTGTGGTAAAGTTATATATGGATGTGTTAAGACACCTATAGTAATGTTGTCATAAGGATTTAATGATAATTCAAGTTGTTTCTTCTATAATGATTGTGAAATCAGGGATGGATGGTGTCAAGGTTTTACAATAAGAATGGGTGTGACTTGGAAGTTGTAATATATTAGTGATGATTGGGCTTATTTGGGTTGAAACTTGAAGAGTTACATGAGTAAATATATATATTAGTGAGAATTCCATTTTCTTTTAGAGGTTTTGATCATCATTGTATAAGGAATTTCAGTAGATGCTAATGATTTTATTCTAGGTGATTCAGGAATAACTAACCATCAGTTTTTTGTTAGATATAGGTAATGAGAGGGAAGACCATGTAAAATCACTAAATTTTTTGACATAATAATCCCGATCTATGGAATACTAACCCTCATGTTGGTCGGGTTGTGGGTGTGATGAGACAAGTCATTGTTTGGTCATGGTGGCACTAAAATTTCAATCTTTAGGTGAATCCAATTTTTCCTAGTTTCTTGGAGAATGTTAGATATGATGTATTATTGTTAAATTAGATGGTTTCTAGATATTGGAATCATGTATACGAAATATTTGGGATTTAATTGAGAGTGAGTATGGTCAGAGGTCTATTGATTCTTGTGGTGAGACATTGTGTCTAGTTGGGTTGGTCGAGAACCCAATCTTGGAATTGCATTTATTTTTACATTTAGACTTCAGTGTGGAAATTTAGATCATCTCAAGATTCATCTGTGTATTTATTCATCATGATGAAGTGATATGATAGAATTTATATAAAAGTGACCAACTGTTTTCAAGATACTTCATCTAGAGGAGGATTGACCGATGCTTTCTCATAGAATTGGGTGTGGTGTGATGGAAACCTCGCCATGATTGTGATTAGTTAGAAAAGAATTAATTTTTTGTAGTTGGTTCAGATGGTCGGGTGTACCATTGATTAGAATCATCCTTTATAAGCTAAAAATAATATATAGAAGAACTATAATACAAGGGAAGAATTACTTGATGAAACATGGGTGCCTTGAGACAGGTAGTCACGGTGGACCGCTATCATAGTTTTTGTAATGGTGATGACCATGTAGAAAATATCTTGATTAATAATGTGAAATCTTGTTTATATTTTCACAATGGAATCTCATTTTATGCTCTAAGGTAGAACTCAAAAATATATGGATGATTTGGAAATAGATTAAGTTTGATATTAATGGTTAGAGGACCACTAAGACTTATTGAGTATGAGAACTGTTAAGGTTGGGAGATTATAAAATCCAATTTCTTTACAGGCTATTTAATTTAAAGGGATTATAAATTTTGTGTTCATGTGGTAGTGTATGTTATGAGAACTGGGGTTCAGATTGTAATTTTGATACTTAGGCTGTCCTAAAGAGGTTTGTTGGGAAATGGATTGAGGGCCATGAGAGTTTTTAAGTTATTAGGTGATGTTTAAGACCTCAGATAAAAAATTTTGAGTTTTTGGAAGGGTTTATTCCATTTTCATAATCATCGAAGGGTAAGTTAAAACTCTCAGGGTGAGTAGGGAAAACTATGCATAGGTATTTTTCAAGAGGTGTGAGGTGAAAAAAATTTACATAGTTGAAAAGAACCATGCATGGAAACTATGTGTGATGTTGAAAAAATTAATGGGAGATACATAGTTAGTGTAAGGGTTGGAAAACCATGAAACCCAACCATTTGGGAGGGCGTTTCTTGAGGTAGTGTGAGATTAATGGTTTATAAAACAATATGTTTAAACCATGTGATTTCCCAATAATCATAAAAATTTATCTTTTACCATTTCTCCCCACACATTTTTAAGTCCCTCTCCATCATCAACTTCCCTCTTGTACGGTCGAACCTAGGAGATCCCCCCTCCACTTAATCTAATTTTATCCCCCCATGGTTAGGGGTTCCCTCTATAGATTTTTTTTAATAGATTGAGATCATAAAATCCACATTTTACCTTTTTCTTTTACTTCCATTCGTAGCCACTAATTTTGGTTCTCTAACATAGGGATTTTGTGATGATTTCCACTAGATTATGGTATAAATAATTCAATATGATGGTTAATTTTTTATTGTGGGTTGATAAAATCTTATAAGATGTAATACATATTATTTATCTCCATTTTTTAAGGGAAATTACTCTATAAACTATTTTAGGTTTTTATTAAAAAATAATGAAATTGGTTATTATCTATGTGATGAATGGTAGGAATTAAGTTTTTGATGGTGTTAGGGGTACGCCATGTGCTCCTAGATATAGCTGGTCATGGTCTTGGTTCAACAAGATGGCTCAAAGAGTTTTTAGGAGATTTTTAATTTTTTAAATTAAATTTTATAACTAATTATAACTGGTTATAATTAATTAATATGTATTTTACGACATGATATAGTATCTTATGTGATCATAAGATCTTTCATTCGGTTTAGATGAACATAGGTGAAGGTATCAAGGATTTTATTGAAAAACTATAACCTAGTGTGTGGTAAGTAGTCCCTTATATATCTCCCTAAGTATATGAATTTTATTTATATAGATAGTGACATGTGATATTTCTACTTTTCTATGATGGAGTAATTTTTTTAAACAAATTTTTTCCATTAAACATCCCAAAAATAAAATAGATTCAAGGTCCAAGATGGACATTTGGTTACAGATTTCTTCATTGTCCACCAATGGATGAGGGATCAATCATAAAGATGTGAGATGAAATTTAAAGACCCTACAGGGGAATAAATGAAATAAGTGAAATAATGTGGCCTCAATATGGGTTCCATTGGACAAATACTTATAGTGGAGAGTGTTATAATAATAATTATTTTCCTGAATAGGACATAATGAAACTATGATATTCCTTATAGCTTCATGGCTAGTTTATTAGAGATAGGGGAAAGAATTAATCCCCCAATGGTTAATGGGAACCCAAGAGGGTATAACCTAAGAAGAATCTATGTATAGGCTGGGCATGATAGTAATGAACTAAGATGACTTGGGAAGTGATATTGTCATTATTCCAAATAGTAGGAGTGATTACATTGTGGATTTTTTTTTTGAGGCCAGTAAGGCCAAAATATGATCATAGAAATATTGAGAAATTATATGCCCTCTAGGTTATAGTATTTGTCCCTAGAGTTTTTAGTGAGATAGATATAAGGTTTATGGACTATATTATATCTTAGGGAACTATAGTCGGTGCATCAGACTCATGATAACCTTAGAGAGGTATAAACATAATTCTTGGTTGGGATGTATACTAGAATAGATTTATTAATGAGACTAGGTTGGGTTCATGAGAATAAATCCTTGTAGATGTGTGAGGGGTTTGATCATGTAGTGAACCCATGTGAGGAAGATGTACAAATCCATGGTGAGGTGACTTTCCCCAAAAGTTATATCAGATATATGACATATTATGTTGTGGGAGACTTTTTCTATTAGTGTGATATTATCATGTGGATGATAAGCCCTAATAGTTAATATATGAAATGATACACAGTGGTCGATATTCCACTTGATGATACTTATGGGCAGGGATCCATTCCCTCTTATGGGTGTTATAATTCAAGGGTGGGGCACCTTTCCCCATTTATGTCATGACATATTATGGGGAAAGTGTTATTTCCCTCAATTTGACATATGAGATTTTATGAGGTGGGAAATATTCCTCTCAATGACACTTATGGGTAGGAATGTTTGCCCTTGATATTTATTATGATTTAATGGAGGGGTTACTTACCCCTTTATATTATATGAGATATTATGCGGTTGGCACTATCCATTCTGAGCAGTGCATATATGAGATGATAAAGGAGGGGAACTCCCCCATCCCCCTTAGGGATGGTATATGCATATATATATATATATATATATATATATATATATATTCGTGAGAATATATAGTATTAAATGTGTCCCATAGATGTTGCGTGACATGATTAATGAAATTTGGAACTAGTTGATGCATGCTTGGTCAATCCTACTGTCACCTTAGAACTCGATGATCAATAGTGATTATTTTATTTCAATTCTACATTTTTCATTATTATCATCATATCACATGTAAAAAATAATTATTTATTGTTTATATTAGGTACATTAATGGTGGTTCCCTAATGAGTTATACTCACACCCCTATAAAGAGACCTTGGAACTTTAGGACCTGAGTAAACCTCATTTATCACAGGTTCAAGTGTGGCATAAGTTGAGGATGGACTATTTATCTAGATTGATTATAAATGGATTTTTAGATCAGGATGGAATTAGGTATAGGGGTGGAAGTAGATCCTACTAGTATATTTATGGATTTTTTTTATTTGTATATATGATCAACTCAGTTAGAGGTCAGTTGGTACATGTGCTTTTGTGGTTCCACATTTTCATTTGATATATCATTATTCATATTTATTGGTTTTTTGAATACTATGATTATTTCTTGATAGACTATATTAAGTAATTCTTTCCCTTTTTATATTCTTGTTTAATGGTAAAGTATCCTCTTGGTAAGACCTTAGACCCTTGCTTCTATCCATCAACATCTGGCATATAGTTTGATCCTTCAAACTGTCATGAGTTGTGAAAATAAAAATAAATTTTAATTTTTGTTCCTGAATGTTTTTAGGGGGAAATGGTAAATTATCATGTTATATGTTATCATATGATTTTCATAACCACTTTTTTTGTCCTAGAATAAGGTGTTTGTCTAGGATAAAATTTTGGAGGAAATTTGAGTTATTCAAATTTTCACATAATATTTAATATATATTTAGTAAAATATTAATTTATTAACCCATGTCCATTAAATGGTACCATTTAAATGGGAATTCAGATTGAAATTATTTATCCATGGTTGAGTATGGAATCGGTATTTTTTCCTATGTGAGTAATAACACTTCATCGTGAACTGGGGTTGAACCCGGGTATCAAGAATGGGCATGGGAACCTTTTACTTTTTTATTATTCTTTTAACCCTTGTCTTATCATGTAATACTTTTATGATTACCCCTTTGGGGTATTAGTCCAAGATAAGGACTAAGAAGAAGATTCACATCCTAGGAAGCTTGTATTGAGGTAAATTGAGGCTCAGTGGGAGCATCGATCGAATTTGGTGTGCCGTTCCTGTGGTTTCTATCCTCATATAGGCATGTTTTATGTTTCTCACCATTAATCCTAATATTGTAGTCATTTTTAATTTTTTAAATACATTTTTTATTTTTTGGGGCTCTATGGTGGTTAATATATGGATTTGGGTGAGAAATCGGGGGTTCCAGGCCATACATGGAATGCACTTTAGAGAACACACACAATTTCATCTTCATATTCTAGGAAGATTGTGTTTTTTGGACTACATTTCACATACATGGGAGTACACACCGTGTAGTGGGTTTCTAGGGTGGGGCTTAGTACTCATCCAGACACGCCATGTAGGGGTACTTTTCTATTTAGAGTACAATTCCAAGCCACATATTGGGTGCACTCTGTAAAATCATACACACCCAAGTGGAGTAAATGGCTAGGTATACAGGAAGGGACCCCATGTGAGGTTACATGACATTTTTGTTGTGGTACATTCCATTTACTGAGGTGATCTACAGGCCGAGTGGTATGAGGTTCATGGGAATGTACCTGTATGGGTGTAAACGCCATTTATAGGGTCCACACACCATGTAATTTGGGAAAATTCATTCACAGTGGCTTGGGGCACATATCATGGGGGGAAATTTAGAGTAACACAATGTGAACCAAAATTATATGCCATGTACTTTTGCTTAATTAGACCATTTTCTTGTCTTATTCCATGTAGTTAAAATTTGACATGGGAGTGGTCTATTTGGATCATTTTTCTGTATAGAATTATTTTGTGTAATTCTTTATTATTTTAGATGAAATATTGATTGCATTTTGGATGGTAAAATATTTCTAGGAGGATTTCCTTTGAGGTTTGGTAATAGAATCCTATAGTGGGTTTGGTTTTTAATTATGAGGCTTATGTGAGGGTTATTAGTTTTTAGTGGTATTGGATTGTGGATATCAACTAGTGTTGCTTGAGATTATTTTATATGAATCCAACAAGGAAATAATGGGTGGAATCTATGGGGAGATCTTAGTTATCCTCTGCATATAACGACAAATATCTTGAGTTTATAGTTGTTTAGGGTTGAATCATTCTTTTTAATATTAGAGTTTTTGAGAATTCAGGCTGGGATAAAGTCATGGGATGGTGATTTTGGATGGGTGCTATTAAGCTATTGATATGAGTCTAAGGGATTCTTTAGGATACCCTTTTCGGATGGTTTATAATTTAGTGCATAGGGGATATTGAATTTGGTCATTGAGAATGCCCAGGTGACACGGTGCTTCTTTGCATGGTCATGTGGTCATTTTTTTTTCATGGATGGTTTGTTTTTTAGGAAGGATAGTTGAGGATTTATTGTTTTGGGATCTTCTATGAGGATTTGGTTATACTGAGGATCCCTTATAGAAGGTCCTTAATTTGAGATGGCCATGAGGACCTTTATGAACACCCTATTTGGTGTGCATTTATTTAGGATTCACTTCGGGCATGTCGTTGATCATGGATCAATTATAGTTCACTGGGGTCCATTTGGGGTTTTCATTACTTGGCATGTCCCATGCTTTGTATAAGCTACAGGAACCCCTTATAGGTTTCTTGTTCTTATTGAGGGTTGTTTAGTTGTTTAAGGTTGTTTATATGGGTGTTTCCTGGGAGATTGGGTACAGTAAGGGAGTCCCTAGTTGGACATCACTTGATGTTATGACCCTAGGAATCATGGGATCCCCATATTTCCATTTTTCCTTTAGTTGGGTCTTACAAATCCTATGGCGGATTTGTTTTTCTATATTTTTATATATAGTGTACTAAGAGAGGCCCCGTTATTTTCTATCTAATAGTGGATTCATGATACTAGTTCATATTTTTGGATGGTGGGTTCAATATTGGATCATCCCACTTTGATTTAGAATTTTCTCATGAAGTTTGAGGTTGTTTTTACTTAGGATGTTGATTTGAGGAGGATACCCTTTGAATATCATATTTATAGTGTTTCCCTTTATTTTTTATATGGTTCTATACTACAATGTGTATATCTAGTTAGATGGTATTTTGGAGTTAATAGGTGATTTGTATGAGTGCAACCCCCCTCTAGTTGAGTGTGCACCCTAGCTATAGTGGATTCGGGCTTGTGAGGTGCTAAGGAACTCACAAAGTGGGTTTTGTTTACCATGGATGCTATTATAATCTCCGGGATTGGATTATATGTGATATTCAGTTATGTATGGATCCCAACTATTGATAATTCTATATATTGTGGTATATTTTTTTATATATACTTTCAATACTAATATATTCTCTAGTTTTGTTGACATAGATATTGTTATCACTAGTAAAGATCATGTTATTATATTCCTAGAGCCTGATAGATAGTATTTTTCATATGGACTCCTATGATTATTCACTAAATTCTAAATTCATTCATTTACAATTATACATCTTAAATCCCTTGTGTGTATATTTTTGACGTTCCGGATAATGGGTTGTGGTGTGGGCCATGTGTCGTAAATATCCTAGCTTTGGCTATAAGGATGGTATATTTACCTTGGGTGTTAGGATAGAACATGTGGTTATATTTCTTCATTTTTTTGTCCCCTTTTTTATATAGTTGTTTCTTTATTCCATATTTTATTAGTTTCCAATAGTCTGGGAATATCACATGTGCATGCACTTGCTATGATAGTAGATTATAGGTCCCCCATTGTGGGTGGCCTACAATGATTTATTTTTCACCCCTTGTATGTTCACCTTGATGTGAATGCATACCTGATGTTAGATTTTTTGTTGGAGCATAGGTTTCATAGTGGATTGGGTCAAGGCCTAGTGTTTCTTGATTGAGAGCAGCCACTCTTGCAGAGTCTCATGATTATGCTAGTACATTTCAAGTGTTGTGGAGACTAGGTATGTGTTTTAGATCGATGTTGGTAGTAGATAATATTGTACATTATTTTAAGATATTTTATATTATATATGTGATCAGCCTAGTGGGAGACTCTATATTGTATTTTTTTCATAATTGTGAATCTGTATAACTATATTCAATATTTAATTCATTATCACATGATTATGTTTCAATTTTTTATTATGTGCACTCTGATGTTTATCCCTATGTATGAGTTTTGTTATTTTCTACTATAATTGCACTCTGACCAGAGGATACAGTCTCTCCACTACACCTTTTGGACCCTCAACATTGGTCTGTAGCCTTTGGAAGTTGGTGAAGTGGTCTTGAGGCTTTATGGTGATCCATATCAAGTTGATGAGGTAGGCCAACCAAGTTGGTTTTTTTATAAATGTTATCATATGTGTCTAGTTTTATGATATGGGGAGTCAGTATATAGGAGTTCTAGGAATGTTTTAGAAATTCTGATGTATGTCAGAATAGTGTGACAAAAACTCTTTTTCCATTGGGAATTCAAATATTTTAGGGCACGAGATCATTGTTCTAGGTTTCCATTTTAAAGTTTGTTTGATTCCATATAGTGTGATCCACTTAATATTGTGGATGTGTGGTTCATATTGGTTTTTTATATTTTCCCATCGTCAAGATGTCGAAGTTCATGCATCATTCTAGGAATGTTTGATTAATATGAAATATGCCTATTTCTGGTGCCTTTACTAATGATAGAGATGTAGTTGTTCAAATTATTTCCAATGACCAATGTGTTTTGTCAAATATAGATCCTTGGGGGTATTATACATAACTAAACAATATTTTTATATTTTATTCTAATAAAAATTCATGTATATCATATGGTGAGAGGTTCTCTGTTGATGGATTTATATTCCCCTCTTCGAGGGATGCATGGAGGCCCTTATTGGTCAGTAATGGGCCCTCAGTGCCCTATTTGAGGATCTATGAGAGAAAGGTTTCCTGATAGATTCTTGGATTGGTCTCAATTTTCCATGAGGTTTTGTTTTCCTTGATGTCTTTGGCTCTTGTTCCTTAAGAGGGAGCTATTATTTCCACATTTTTTCCACAGGGTAATGCAGTGGGACCTATGTTCCTACTATCACCAATGGATTTTGTAAATGATTTTTTTCTTCTTTGGTGGGTCCATTAAGGTCTGTTATCTTTTCATAGTATTTAAGGATAAATATACCAAGTGTTTTAGTAGTGAAGTAGTGGGAGTACTCCCTATCTCATGGTTGGATTGGGGGGATTGTTTTTTTGGACAACTAGACCTATTCATTTTGGTTCTTCTTTAGATAATGTAGAGGTATCATGGTGGGATTCTCTTTCTTTTTTATTGATGGCCAGTGGAGGGTGGTTGTGAGGTTAATCATGTAATGAGGTAGATTCCTTATTTTTAATAATATTTCCAAGGGTTATCTGGTTTTTTATAAATTTTTTTGAATCAGGAGTATGGGTAGGGGTTTTAGGCATGGAATCATTCATTCATTTGTAATTGACCAATGTGATTGTGAGTAACGGTTCTCATTTAGGATAATTTTAAAGATATACATGTCATTATTAGTTCACAGCTGGTTGTTGGAGGTCGTGAGCCCTGTTTAATGTGGTTTTTTAGCATGGGGTATTGCTGGGTTTTTTTGTTGGTGCTTTGGTTTGAACATATTTTCCACCACTATCCACTATATTTGGCGATGGACATAGCATGGGTTCTTTTAGTTTTCCATTTTGGTTGTGTTATGATGATAGGGACACTCTTATATAAGGGATTATCAGCTCAGTCTTGGAGTAACATCTCTCGTGTTGGGAGAAACTTTTGAACATTGTATGAATGGTCATGGGATTGTCAAGATACCGACATTTGATCTAATTCTTGGGTGAGATCATGGTTTTTGGTTGACCACCAAGGCTTATTAAAGGTGAAAAAAATTGTGAGTTTGTGATTCCTCACATCAAAAAAAGATGTGAAAATTAGGGGAAATTTCAATTTTTGTTCCCTAAAGTGTTTCTGGGGAAAATGAAAATTTCTCCTCTAAGATGATATCATATTCTCTTTCCAACCACATTTTCTATCATAGAAAAGGGTGTTTACGTTAGGACATGAGTTTTTTGTAATTATAATCCATTTTAATTTTTACAGAATATTTATTATTTATTTAATTAAATATTAATTTATTCATGCATGTTCATTTGGTGATATCATTTTAATGTAGAATCAGATTTAAATTTTTTCCCTACAGTTGAGTCTATAATGGGCGGACAATCCTAGGTGGTGCATAACCTTCTGTCGAGCACTAGATCCATGGTCTAACCCCTTTTCCTATCTTTTCCTTTTTTTTCTTTTTCTTTTCTTCTTAATATTAATGTTCCCCCTTGGATTGCCTAGTATTTCATCATGATCTTCCCCCTTTGTCTTCTTTGGATGATAGAGGTATTGGGAGTGAATATGTTTGGGGAGGAGGATGCACCACCCATGGATCTCGTACTGAGATAGATCAAGGCTCGAAAAGTGCATAGTGTGGATCCCATGTGAATATTTCACGGCTTTCACCAAGAGGTGGGCCTATTTTATGTTTTTTTTAATCCTTATAGTGTATCTATTTTATGTTTTTGATGATTTATTACATGATTAGGTACCCATTGGGGGTTTATTTTTGGATTTGGGGGAGAAATCGAGGGTTTCAGGCCGTTTTGGGGGATTTTCATTCTGGAAAATCTGTATACATTAAATTCATTTTAGAGAACACAAACATTATATACTTCCTCTTTATAGAATTTAATGTTTTCTGTTACTACATATCATGTATGATGGAGAGAATATCATGTATTTCACTTATGGAAAGTGTCTAAGTACTACACCAAACATTCCATGCATGATTAATTGGTCATGTTGAGTACAAAACCAATCCAAACATAGGGTTCACATCATGTAGATATACACACCTAGTTTGGGTATGTGGCTAGGTAAATGGGCAGGTACCCCATGTGGTGTTACATTCCATGTATAGGACTGTACACATAGTGTACTTGGGAATTTTACACACTGAGTGTGATGAGGTGCATGGTAAGGTATCCATGTGAGTGTACACACAATGTATATGTTCTAAACATCAATTAATTTGTAAAGGAACATGCCATGTGAACTAGGGAACAACTCTAGAGATAAAATTTGAGGTTACACACAGTGGACCCAAAGTACACATTGTTTACTTTTCCTTCCTCGTTATGTGTTTCCTTTTTCAACCCTAGAGTTACAATTGGATTTCTATGTAGTACATTCTATGTGTTTTTCCACATAGACCATGATGGTGAAATCCTTTCGGTGTTTAGAGTCTATCTGTATGGTTTTTCAGATGGATAAAAATTTATAGGAGGATTTATTTTGATGTTTGGTTTTAAAATCTTCCAGTGGGTTGGGTAGTAAGATATGAGGTGCAAGTGAGGGTTGTGAGATCATTAGTGGTATTGTCTTCTAGATTCAATATAGTATTGTTCAAGGTTCATTCAAATAGATCCTGAGAGCAAGGATCAAGTGTTATATCTTAGGAGATCTTGGTACATCCCAACATGTTGGGACCAGTTTTTTAAGGCTAGAATAGTTGTGGGTTGGATCCAATATTTTTGGATCAGTACTATTGGATTATTTGTGATGGGATGACGTCATGGGATGTTAGTTGCATTTCAGTGGGGGTTCCTTACTTTTTCTTTAAAGAGATTCAATAATATTAAAAAAATGAATTTTCAGTCAGTCTAAGGGACTCTTTATGATTCCCTTGTGGGATGGTTTTTGATAAAGTGATCAGGTAATGTCTTAGTTAGTTACGTCAAATGCTCGTATGGTATGGTAGTTTATTAGATGCTCATATGGTAAATTTGGTACGCATAGAAGTGTTATTTTCTGAGAAGTATTGATGAGGTTTTATTACTGTGGGATTTTCCCTAAGGGATTCTTGTATTGAGGATCCATTATGTATATTCATTATTTTTAAATGATCATGAGGACCTTTGGGAATTCCATTTTTGGATTGTCTTTTTTTTGTTCTCTTAGGGATTATTATTGATTGAGTTTCATTTTGAGTCCACTGCAGGCTGTTTGGGGTTTTCTGCACTATGTGTGTCTTTTGATTTGGATTAGCTATAGTAAACAATTATAGGGTTTCCTACTCTTATTGTGGCCTTTTTTTCTATTTTATTACGTTTCTACAAGAATTATCTAAAAGAATATGTATGGTGGGGGTCCTTAGTAGGATGTCTCTTTATGGCGTGACCTTACGGATCATGGTAGCCCAATGTTTTGGATTGTCCCTAAGGTGGGTTGTGGAGGGACTATGGTGGCTATTTTTTGGATGTTGAAATCCAAGGTATGGAGATACGCCCCTTTATTTTTTTCCAAGAGTGGATCAACACTTCTCTTTTATATTTATTGATTATGGTTTTATGGTTAGATTGACCCAAGTTATGTTACCCTTTGGTCATGAAATTTTCTAATAAGGACATTGTTTTAAGGAGGAGATCCTTAGAATATCTTATATCAATAATTAACCTAGAGTTTTGATTTTTTTCCTCACCTCCATTGGCCTTCTATGGTTTGGAAGGATTAGGGAGATAATGGGATATATTTATGACTGCAACACCCCCTTCCCCCCATTTGACTACGTGCCCTGGATAGAATTTCTTCAAGCTCATGAGGATCCAGGGTACTCACGGAGTGGGTTTTGAGTACGGGGGATTCAATTGTACTCATGTGTCTATGTATTCCTTTTCTCCTTGGTTATGTATGGATCCCACAATTTTTTGTTCCATAAATGGTTCCAAATTTGTTCTTCAAGACATTTAAGACTGGAAGGTACTTTAGTTGTGTTGACCTATATGTCAATGGCATTAGTTCATGCCTTGTTATTGGAGACCTATCCCCTTGAATATTTTCTATTTCATGTGGAAACCTATTAATATACCTCAAGGTCTAGAATTCATTATTTTTTTTGAATCTTGGATATCATGTGTAGATATTGAGGATGTGTCTGATAACGATTGGTGGGGTGAGCCACATTTTATAAATCCTCTAGAATGGGCCAGATCTGGGGTATATTTACCTTGTTTGTTAGGATATAACAAATGGTTAGCTATTTTATTTCCTTCCACCATTATTTTTTTATAATATTTTCTTAATGCCATTTGTGATTAGTCTTATCTAGTTTTTGAATATCATGTGTACATGTACTTGTTATGAAAGCATATTATAAGTCTACTATTGGGTTAGACTTATAAAATATATTTGTCACCCCATGAATGTGCTTGTCATTGTGTCTGTGTAAACCTAATGTTGGATTTTAGGTTGAAGAATAAGCTTTGTAGTGGATGGAGTTATGACCCAGTGTTGCTTGTTCAAGTAGTTCATGTTGTGTAGAGTCTCAAAATCAGACCTGTACAGTTAGAGCATCATGGAGACTAGGTTTTTGGTTGGGTTTTGTGTTGCCATTAAATCCTATATTACTTTATTTTCCATTTTTTATTTTTTTATATGTAATTATCTCATTAGAAGACTATCTTTTGTATATTTTACATGATTGTGAGTCGGAATAAATGTATGCCACATTTCATTAATTATATTGTGATTCTGTTTCTATTATTTATTATATGTAATCTTATTATTATCTATTTTTTATGATTTTTTGATATTTCCCTCTAATCGGAGGGTATAGTCTCCCCAACGTACCTTTTAGACCCTCATCATTGGTTGGAATCCTCCTTACATTCGTAGAGAAATTCATGAGGGCATATGGTATGATAGATTATGTGTAGTTTTTGGTCCATGTAGGATGGTTTGTTACATGCATGGAGGATTTATTGAGGTCACATGATACCTCCTAAAAAACACTATTAATTGGTCTAATGATGGTAGGGTGTTATAGGTCATACATTACCAAATCACGTTATTTTTGTTGAATATTCACCTCATGACCATTCCTTATTAATTTAAAATTTTCTATCGTATTAAATTAATATAAAAATTTATAAATTTATAAAAAACAATAATAACAAGCTCTTACTTTGGGTAATAATGTCACTACATTATTCTCCATCAATATTAATAGAATTTTCAACAAACACTCCCTTACTTTTTTAGGTGTTTGAACATTATTCAAATTCAGGTTTATTATAAATTCCCTCATTCGTCAATTTTTTTTCTTAAAAATTTTCTTTAAGAATATATCCATAGATTTAATCCATATATATCATGTAACTCTAAATGAGTAAGAGTAGTTTTTCCATCAACTGTAAGTTAACTTGAGTCATTCATTATATAGGTAAAATAATGGGTATATATATTCCTATGTATCTATAACACCTAGGTTAAGGATTCAAAACCTATGATATAGTATTACTGACATTAATAACATATCCTCATATACTAGAGACTACCAAATAGTGGTGAGGTTCTATGGACAATATCAGGGAAACTATACTGTTAATTTTATAGAAAGAAATAATGAATAAATCTTAGAAAATTTCTTAAAACATAATATCATAGTATGTAAATCAAATTATTGTTATTATCAAACCATAATTAAAATAAACATACACCCATGATATGTCAAAATTAACTATATAGGTTATACATATTATACATTTCACGATATCACCCATTAGGATGATCACACAAATATAAAAACAAAATAACCAATGTAATACAGTAAGATAATTGTCTATAAAAACTGGACCATCATCTAAATTATATCTCCCAAACAAAATTAATTAACTCCATCCTCATCTCTAATATAACATATGAATTATCATAAGTATCATATATATGGTTTTCCCATCCACTAAATTTCATGTGTTGGGTGTGACCACAAAACACTATAGGAAACTTCTAATAGGTCCACAAATAGATACCTAGAAAAAATAAAAAGTGTATTTCTTAAAAATTAAGTACGTAAAAACACCATTTATTTAATCAATAAATTTTTTCATTCTGTGATAATCAGGATACCAAAACAACTGAACATACTTTCTTCAACCAATGCAATTCATCCACATCATTAATCTAAGTATAATTTTATATGGTATTCTGACATTGATATTTTAACCATTGATGATACAAAAAAATTCATGATTTGATCCTGAATTTAATATCATCCAAACCACAAGTGGTATATAAATATGCTAGACATTTTCCTTATATTTATATTGGTTTGACCATTAGTAGTATGGGAACATGCCATACTGCATCTTGGTCTCAATTTCGGTTTAACTATTAGAGGAACAAAAACATGTCAGATGGTTTCCTAGTTTCAATGTTGGCATGACCATCATCGTTGTATGAACACATAAGATGGAATCCTAGTCACAATTTTAAATTATCCATTTTATATATAAAATCATATTTTATATAATCCCTGAATCAATATTGGTTTTATCATTGGTTGTATAAGAACACTCCAAATTGTGTTTCGATCTTAATGTTGATATGACCATCAGTGATATAGAATCATTCTATATAGTGTCTCAGTATTGATGTTGGTTTGATCATATGTCATATTGAAGCATAATAAATGACGTCCAAATATAAATTTTTGTATGAAAATTGATAGAAATATAAAAAAATTAATCAAGAAGTTCATATGAACATCTAAATCATGAAAAATAAAAAACAATACTACTCTTATGAATTGAGTATTTAGGTGGTGGATCTTGGGTTATACACTATTAGAAATCATTTATGTGCTAGATCATGAACCAGTACTATCGATTAATATTTACTTCCACCATCGAAATAGCCTCACCATGTAATCAAGTTATGTCATCATGGTTATGGTCACAAACTGAACAACCTATGGCATGCACATCCCAATACCTATCTCATTGCAAGCATTTAACCCATCAAGAACATCCCATATCTTTAATAAAAAACCTAAAATTTTATAACACTTTAAAATTTGCCGCTTTACTCAAGGCATAACTCACCACTCACTATGTTGTATAGGTTATTCCCTTATATTTCATCTACACTCATAAGTTACATTTAGATGAACTTACTAAACAACCTTATCATAGAAGGAAAACTATGTCATTTGGTTCCCTAGAATCTTTCATGAGTACTTTTTAATCAATACCTATGAATTTCACTCACAAATATGGTATTTTTAGAGCTTATCGATATTACCCTATCTAGTCTTATGTGACCTACTGGATGATTATATTTAACCGTATATTTTTTTTAACAACTTTCATAGTCGTTAAGATATGCCAAGTACATACCAAAAATAAAGAATTGCATTAAACATGATTGAAAACCCATCAACTCACCACCCATCAATATATCCTAAGTTTGATACCAACCACTTACTCCCTAATCCATAAATGGAATCCACCATAAATTACAATTATTAACACGATTTTTGTATATATTAAATAATAATCTAGGACCCAAGAATTATTCCCTTATCACTTACCCTCTAATGATTCCCTTAAGGTGAAACCATCATCAATAATAAGACCATTAAAAAACTTATATTGTACTAATTAAAGAAGATACATCAAGGATCGTAAGGAATATACTACCCAAAACAATACCCATGAATCCAATTATCTCAAAAATAGAGGTTCATATATATATATATATATTCAAGACCAAATAGTTATCCCAATAACTAATGATAATGTGATAACTTATCCTACAACCAAATACTCATTCAAGATTCATATTAAAAATAAATTCTTACACCATATGGATACATAGTCATCGAGTATTTCTAGAACCATTGAACCATTTCTTAAACAACTATTTTAATCATGGAAGGATCAACATAACCTTTATTTTTAGTTAGACTTTTCTCAATCCATGTTCAATTCACCCTAACCCAACCCCCATTATAGGTATGTAACATCACACATAAAAGATGTGATATATGGATTTATATATATGGTACCACCTAACTAATTTCTATCAAAGTTACCCCATCCATTACCAACAAAAAAATTTAAAAATGTTTTCTTTATCCTCCTCAGTAGAAGCCCAATACCAAAAATAGATCATCAATTGGATGATGGGAAGAAATTAATGAGAAATAAAAAAGGTAATAGGGTGATATAAAATGGGTAGAGGGAAGGCCTCCTCGAGAACAGGACAAAGTTCCTAAGGGTGGATATAAGGTTCATTTTATAAAATTTAATTAATTAAAAAAAATGTACATGACCCATTAGGTACCTGATATCCACCAACTAGTAAATTGATGGACACCAACCTATATGTGGGGTCCCCTAGATACGTGATGGAATCTATGGACCCGCTACCCCCTTCCAACACCATTGGGTACATAATGATCCCCTACCAGGTAATCGGTGTTAACTAAAGCATTTTTATTTAATTTTGTCACTTGGTTCATCTTTCACTCGATAATACAAAACTTCCCCAAATACCACCAAAAATAAACAATAACACCTCCTCCACCCACTCCACAAGTACATAATTATATAGGTCACTGCAAACACCCCATAATACGGCTTTATGTCCCCATGTAGTAGTAAAAATATCTTTTGATTCTTAATGTATCTATCAGAAACTCATTTATCCACTCATTCATGATTCCAAAATAAATATGATCTTACTACCCATGAACCTAATTCGGATAAATGTTTTTTCACCAAAAACACATACTATAATCCATGACAATCATCATTAATTTCATAAATGAAGTATATGATACTACCTGTAATTCACCATTTGCGATTACAAGAAAACAAAATTTGTTACTCCACTGCCTCCATAATTCCCCTTAAAATCAAAGAAAACTCAATAAAACACAATATTTATCATTACAAATCATGATTCCAAAAATTCCAAATACACCATGAAAACACTTAACTACTTACAGTAAAGTTCTAATATAACCCATATAATGTTAGACTAAGTTGATTTTAATTAAAGGGTCCCAATGAAGTAATTTTTCTTTGTTTAACGATATTACCCTCAATATAAGAATTTATGAAATCATTCATATAATCTAAAACATATTCAGTCACAATATTACACCATGATATTTTAGTTTCCTTTAAATAAATCTTATATTCTATTCCATGCACCAAACACAACCCCGATTTTAAAAAATTCTAGAAATGATATAATTTTAAAATTACTATTATAACATGCTACTTTGGTTGGCGGATATTTGTAGGAATAACCTAATTATGAAATATAGAAATAAATATGTCAATAAAAAATAAATTCAATAAAAAAATACACACCACTAATTTTTTTTTTGTAAAATTATGAGAATAAATTCATTTTACGTTATAATAATGTGTTCTTCATAAAAATCGTTTTTTGGTGTTTTATATGGGAATAATTATAATGATATTTTATCATTTTTTGTAAATTTTATTGGATTATATCATTTTTTAATTTCAAATTTCAAAATTATCTAAGGGTAAAATTTTAGTATTTTTCTAAAACATTTTATTTTTTGGTAAATAATAATAGTAATATGTTTTTTCAAAATACTCTTATTTCTATGAAATTATAATGATATAAAAATAAAGAAAATTTTAAAAACTATTTTTCTAAAAAGATAATTTATTTAAGGAGTAATATAAATCATATAAAAATATAATTTTGATCTTAGAAATATATGTTAAATATTTTGGAAATATATGTAATATTTTTTGAATAAAAACTTTTTTTATTCTCTATTAATCTAGTATTATTGAGGATACTTGTTATTTTTATTTACATTAAATGAAATATAAAAATATTAAATAATCTAATTAATTCAATCATAATCAACACTAAACTTTATTTTTTTGTAAAATCGTTTTTTACTTAAAATAATAATTTCTCTAAAAACAGTTTTTGTTGTGCTTTACCAACATATATTAAAATTAATTTATACAACTTAATTAAATTTAGTCATGTTAAATTGATTCCATAATTGGAATGGAAATAATTAATATTAGGTAATAATTTAAACTTCATGTTTTCATAATAAATAGTAATCAATGAGAATATTCATTACAGTGGTAATGGTAACAAAAGGTTAAAAGGGGGTTAAACTAAAAAATACTGGTTAAATGACTAAAAAACTTATCTAAATTATATTATTTTATCATAAATTTTCCTTATAACTATAATATTCTAATTTTTGAAACAATATATTCACTTTACATGGGTTAGATATATAATATATAATAATATGTATAGTATTTACAAGATTGTTGCCCGCCTCACTTATAATAGGGAACCCCTCACCACTCTTATTAACACCTTTTTAGCCACTTAAATCAACCCATACAAAAAAAATTCATATATTCTTTCTAAATGTCATATATATTTCCTTATTCCCCTAGGACTATCCTATGAAGGATTAAGGTGTGATCTAAATAAGGACATCCAAAGAAGAGGTACAACCCTTAGTCGATATCTTTCATTTTATTTCTTCTTCTACCTGCTAAAATTATATATTAAACAGGATG
The DNA here is from genome assembly GCA_963277665.1 of Viscum album. NCBI lineage: Eukaryota > Viridiplantae > Streptophyta > Magnoliopsida > Santalales > Viscaceae > Viscum > Viscum album. The sequence continues at coordinate 1,289,263,930 of OY728132.1, read as the reverse complement.
ATATAATAAAAATAGTATATTTCATATAATTATATGTTATTTTATCTGAAAAAACCTATATGTGCCTCCATTTTATTAAATGAGAAATGAAATCATCGCTCATGTGTATGTGTAGAGTACCTCCACTACAAAGTGATGCATTTTGTTTTTTATAACCACCATTCATGTTTGGTTATTATTATTAATATAATTTTTATTTATGATATTTATAAAATAATTATTCTTATATATTTATAATATAAATTCTACCTTATCACCCTTCCATATTTTGGAAAATGATATGGTTTTCATCTGTATGTGTGAACTACAACTTTCATGAAGTGATGTGATTCATTTTTCATTTTTTTTACATTAATAGTAATAAGGATGGGTTTAATAAAAAAATTATTTAAAAATTTAATATTATTCTTTTAAATTAAACCTCTATCAATTTTTTTCTTTTTGATCCATTAGAAAAATGAAAACGTCGTTTATTCGTACATATGGATCATCATCTCCATGTAGTGGTGTGTTCTATATTTCATGACCTCTTCTCATGGTTTATTATATGATTGTATTTAATATGTAAACTTAATAAATATATAATGAATATAATTCTACAAATTTTAGATAAATTTTCTACTTCACTATGGTCAACCGACCAAAGTTATTTTGGGATTATGAACGAAACATCCTCAAAGCATCCGATATGAATTTAACTTATTTAATAAATATTTAAAACATAGTAATAAATAAAATAATAGTTATTATGATAAGGGCATATAGCAAGAAATGGTAATTGATAAAGTAAATAATTAATATATTTTTATTATATTGGAGGTTGTAACGCATCTGACTATGTGAAAATCAAAAATAAGGGTTTATTCTATAATATCATTTGTATTATGGATTGTTTATTTTTAAATTTAAATTAATGAAAATTATAATATATTTCTTATTTTAACTCCATTTATTTTATTTTAATATTTTTATATGATGTTTACTTGTTATCCTATCATTTTCCACTCTTTGGCACACAAAAATATCAGAGAAAATGTTTTTAAGGAAAACCAATTGTATCTCTTATTTTGGTTGGGAATATTTATCCTCTATATATATGATGACTAAATTGTTTTTAAAAATGTTTTTAATATTATCCTATGATTTTTTAGATTTATTTTGAATTATATTTTACTTCCGTATAATGGTTCAAAAACAATCCTATTTTTATTTTCCAAACAATTTGCTTTTGACTTTTTACAAAAAGTGTGAAAGGAATATTTCTTTCAACATTTACCAAATAAACTATTCTTCCTTAAATAATAAATATTATATTATTTAAATATTTAATTTTATGTTTAAATGATTATTTTAAAAGAAATAAATTTTCTTAATATTTCAAGAATTTGTTTTTGAAATGTTATCAAAAGAAAAGGATATTTTTCTCATGTTTTTTAAGAAAGTTTCATATGTTATTTTTATGTATTCTAATCAATGTCAACATACAATAATTAATAGTATGTTTTTATTGGGAAATACACTAATTATAACATCCACCATATTACTCTGTCTTGATTATGATATTGTTTTTCTTGTTATTAATTAGGGGAAATATTGACGTTTTGTATGCTAGTTTTTTAATATGAATGTTTTTGTAGATTATGAATTCTATTGATTATCCACCCCTATCATATAATTAATGAATTAGATCTATTAAGTGATGGGTGGGTCCCTTTATATCCCCTTTATACAATGTTAGATCTCATGAAACAAACTTGTGTATTAATTTATCATACACATTACCTATTTATATATGATTCCTTGGCATGAGACCTTGATAATAAGATTATGATTCTCAACATTATTGAATCAATAATTATTAAATTATTTATTATTATCCATGTGATTATTTATGTTTTTATTTATTTCATGTATATATTACACTTATTTGATATTATTTATATATAATATTTTTTATTGTCTTTCTTTTCTATATAATTTGGTATTTTTTCCTATGATAACTTATATTGTTTTCTTTTTATTAATGAGAATTTCATCTTAAAATTCATTATTTTTTGATTCCCCAGGGTGCTAAGAAGTGAACTATGAATGATTTCAGGCATATAGTATAAGAAATAATAAAATTCTCACTATAATTTTATGTTTTATTTCGTTTTTTTCAACTGTAATGTGAGTATCATGTATGTATCTAGTATTTTAATAATATTAAACTATCTGATATTCTTAAATGTGATATCTTATATATTATGCCAATGTAGTTGGATAACCACTGGCTCCATGTTATTATAGTTGGGGTTTTTACATTTTTTATCAAATAATGTTCAGTTTAAATCTAGGGAACTAGGTTTAGGAAAACTTGTATTAAGAAACATGACCCTATGAAGAACTATAGAGATAAATCTACGTATAGAATAATTTCATTATCTTTTTGGTAAGGTATAGAATTTATGGTTTCCTAGAAATTAAATCCATGTATTTATACTAGTAAAAGGATATGGTTATGGCATATATTAAACTATGAGTAAACACCCTAAAATGGTTAGTGTAATATCAACTCAATCATATCTCGGTTCATAATGAGTGGTCTTAAGACTACACACCCAACTAAAAACTCCTAATTAATATTCTCTGGCTGATTCAAAACCTCGTTAAAAAGTATTATAAAGGATTTATAAATATTTTAATGATTTGAAGATACTCTAAAAGAAACTATGATAGTAATAATAATATTGGCTCATCATAAATTTTCAATATATGTTAGGCATTGCACCATATTTTAAATAATGTATTCAGATTCATAATGTTATGACATAATCTAGTGAATTGCATTGTTTTGAAATTTCAATGAATGGATGGAATGGAACATGTGTCAGCACCCATAGTCAATGTAGGGATTTATCTAATGAGTGTGTAAACAACGATTTTTTTAGATCTGTGAATATTATGACTATATTATGACAGTTGACTCTAGTTATCACCAATAACCATTTCCATATAGGACATCATATGGCTTCATAGTATTATTCATCGATGTTGGAATTATTCATTTCAGAAAAACCAAAATACAGTAATGGAACTAAAAATTGAATAATAATTTAATAGTGGATCAAGTAATATGAAAATATATTTCTAAATTTGAGAAGTAATGAAAGGGAGTTGGTTATTCTGGAAGTGTATTCTTTAAAAAAATGTATTAATCAATGGTGTCCATTGATTCAAAATAAAAAAGAGGATTATGAGATATAGAGAATAGAATGGAATACATTTAAGGATATATTCTTTAAAAAATAGTTCCTAATGAGAAATGAGATGATTTAGAATGTAAATTAATCAATCTAAGAAGAAGGAATGGGAATGTATTGTTGAGTATGATAAGAACATTACAAGATTAGAAATCCATGCTATGGACTACATATTTAATACGGAACGTAAGATTCGCCATTTATTTTATGTTCTTAAGCCAAGCCTCTAAATGTAACTAGTCTCTAAAATGGTTTTATCATAGGATTATATGGTATCAAGTGTCATATAGATAGAGAAATAATTCTCCCTGTTATATATTATCAAAGTAAATAAGGATAATAAGAGAACTGTTGAGCATAGAGGAAAAAAAGAATGAGGAAAGTTAAAAGAAGAGAATGATGTAAATTCCCACTTGTGATAATGGTCAAATAAAATGTCTTGATACTTTATTCATGGTAATGGGAGTTTTATAAATGTTTTTATATAAAGGAAATCAAACAAGTGAATTCAATAATAACAAATTATTTTTTTAATGTTCATTGTTTTAGTTCTAAGGATACGGGCACTGTGAAAACAAATACCCCAATTATAAAGGAAAATTTCCTCATAAATTATTATGGAGAAAGTATATTATTATACAGCTGCTATAGTTAATTTTTATACCACTTAAGTTATGATAAGTGGTTTCTTTATTGTAAACTCATTCTTTATTTGATTCTAGATATATACACTATTTTATATTTTTCATGGACATAAAATCATCCCTCTCTTCTCTAAAGAAGATATTTTCAATAAATAAACATAGTAGTCATCTAGTTATAATGATAATATGTCGAGTTATTTCTATTAATATAAACAATTATTACCTAGTTTAAAACATGGATGTTATACTTATTTTTGGATTTAGCATTATTCTTATTTTTAGGGTTTAATTAGTTTTTATTGTTTATTAATTAGTATATGAATCTTAAACTAATCTATATTGAACAACTGGTATTTTAATTTAATTTATATTAAATTATAACATTTCTATGGGATTTATTATTGATTTCTTTTTAATTAGTTTAATACTTATTCATTAGAAGGTTTGTATATATTAAGTATTATATTAACTTTTTGTAACAATTTTTTATATGTGTAAAATAAAGTTTCACTATTTTATGGATCTTATGATATATGAAAGGATGATATCAGACTTGAGGCATGAAAATTTTATATTATTAATTCATTATTCTAATTTAAAGTGAAAACTAATTTAAATAATGAAACAAATAGAAATATTTCACTTAGAAATTTGATAGGGATCAAGTAAGTGTATTTTCTTATAATTCCTCAAACTCAAAAAATGTAAGATAAATACATTATGTTTTGTGTGGTAAGTATAAATTAACTATTAAGGAACTCTTATAGAAAGGTTTTCAGGGTTCAAAGTCTTATAAAGTAACAAATAATGTTTAGATAAGAAATATAAGTTCCCAAGTCTTGTCCAAGAAATTAAAATTCATGACCAACTCAAGTAAAAATAAGTCACAATATGCTCAAAATGAATTAAAATTATGGGGAAACAAATTTTATAGAGTGTATAATGTAACATTACAAACTTTTATATTCCATTAAATGAATACTATGATTGATAGTGTCCACCACACAATACCCTGAGCTTAAACGAATCATGATATAGTATTTCAATATGACTATTATAACATATTCATTTGGTTGGTGGGTATGAATAGGAAAACAAGAATAACCATATATATTTAGAAATTATTTCCTTAATGATAATTATTAATTATATCAATAAATTTTTACAGTCATCTAATTTTTTTAGTAGGAAATGTATATGAATAAATTCATTTTATTCCATATGAATATATTTTTTACAAAAAAAAATTATGACTTTTATATGTAAATAATTATAATTAACTCCATATGTTTTTATAAAATTATATTTGAAAATTTTAACATCAATTTTGAAATTAGTATGTTCAAATTATTTTAAGTTGACATATTGGGATTTTTCTAAAAAGATTAATTTTTGGTAGAATAATCAAAAGTAATGACTTTAAAAAAAATTCCACTTTTATGAAATTATTATGATATAAAAATTACCAGAATGTTTAAAAACAAATTCTAGACTAAATATATATTTAATAATAAATATAATACATATAATAATATAATTTTTAACTAATAAATATATGTTTAATATTTTTCAAGTCTAAGAAAAGTTTTTGTTCAAATAAAAACTATTTTTAGTTCTTCTCTCTTAATCAAGTATTCCCAAAGTTAATTTAAATTTGGATTATTTTCAATGAAAAATCATTCAAATTTAATTTAAAATAATATAATTAATTTCATTTTGTAATAAAAATTATAATTTATTTTTTGGTAAAATAATTTTTATACATAAAACAATAATTTTTTTAGAAATGATTTTTGTTGCATTTTACGAGCATATATTAAAAGTAATTATTACTAAGTCATGAAATTGAATATTTTAAAATTAATTAAATATTATTAATCAAACTAATTTATATTATTTAATAATTTAAAATTAGTTTTTGGCTATATTAAATTTTATTTCAGTTAAAAATTCATTACAATGATAAATGATAAAATTGGTTTAAAGGGGGATAAACTAAACATATTAAGGTTAAAATGACATTAAAGATTTTAAAAATATTATTGGATGATATTATTTCTACCTTATCCCTATAATATTTAAAAAATTTACAATTTGGATCCAATCAACTTGGAAAGACATATAATATATAATAATATATCATGTATTTACATGATTTCCACCCACCTCACATATTAAGGGCCACCCCATATCCACTATTATTCACACATTTTTGAACCAATAATCTAAAAAAAATAACTTGAAAAATAACTTCATATATTCCTTATCTCTATATTATACTTTCTTTTCTTCCTTTAATTCCAGACTTATAAGTCTTATGGTGTAAGCTAAAAATGATTTCTAAAGAAGTCATTTAACTCATTATAGAGTTCTTTCATTTTAATTATTATTTTACCTCCTTTAAGTTTTTACTAACAATATTACTATAATAAAATTAGTATATTTCATAAAATTAAATTCTATAATGTTTATGTAATAACCGTAATCCACATCCTTTCTATCAAATGGTAAATAAAATCATCGTCCATGCATACGTGTAGACTACCACCTCCAAGAATTGATGCCTTTCATTTTTTATAAACACCATTCATGGTTTATTATTATGATATATATAATTATTATTTATGATATTTTTTATATAATTATCCTTCTTTAATGATACTATATAATATATATTCTCACCATTCCATCTATTTGATAATGATAATTTCACTCACATGTACATGTAGACTACCACCTCTAGGAAGTGATGTGATTTTTTCTCATTTATGGTTTAAATAGATGGTCATAAAGACGTATTTATTACATAAATAATATATTTATACTATTATTATTCTTTTTAACAATTTATCCTTTATCAATTCCATTTCGGGTTCATCCATTATAAAAATGAAGATATTTTTCATGGATATGAATGGACTACCGTATATATAGATACATGTAACATTTTTCATGAAATAACTTAATGGTTAGTTATAAAATTATATTTAATTTATAAACATGAATAATATTCTAGAAATTATGTAGTGTTTACCCCTTTCACTATGGTCATCCTACTAACATTCTTTTGGGATTATGGATCGAACATCCTTAAAATATCAGATAGGAACTTAATAGATTTAGTAAAAATATAAGATGTGGTAATAAATGAAACAGAGGGATAATTATAAGTTAATGATCCTTGAAATTATTATTAATAAAGTAAATGATTACTATATTTTTATTATAATGTGTTTTTGGAATGCATCTGACCAAGGGGAAATCCAGGGTAAAGATTTATTCTACAATCTCATTTTTATTCAAAATTGTTTATGTTTAAATTTATATTAAAGGAAATTATAAACTATTTATATAGTAAACTCGTTATATTCTATTTAACTCTATTTATATATGAACATTAAATTTATCCTTTCATTATAATCTCATTGGTACTTAAAATGACATAGAAATATGTTTTAATGAAACCCGGCCTTATTTCTCCTTTTAGTCTGGAATCGTTCTCCTCAATAACCATGCTCACTATAATGTTTTCAATAATGTTTTTATTATGATCTAATGATTTTTTTAGATTAATTTTTTATTATATTTTACATCCTTTCACATGTTTAAAAAAATCATGTTATCATTTTCTGAACAAGGTAATTTTTTCTTTTTACCAAAAGTGTAAAGGAATATTTTTTTATCATTTTTTGAATGAACTATTTTTCCCAATATTATAAATATTATTTTATTTAAAGATTCAGTTATAAGTTTCTATGTTTATTTTAAAATAAATTCATTTTCATAATATTCTAGTTTTTTTGTATAAGATTTTATACAAATAAAATGATACTTTCCTTATGTTTTCTAAGAAATGTTCAAATGTTATTTTAAAATTATTTTCATCCATGATGGTATACATTGATGAATCTTATTCTTTATTAGGGATATATCTTAATAATATCAACCACTATATTACTCGGTATTGTTTATGGTCATGATGTTTTAGTTATTATTTATCAAAAATATTAACAATTCATATATAATTTTTTCAATATAAATTTTTATGTTGATTATGTGTTGTATTTATTATTTACCCACTTAATATAATGAATTAATTAGACTTTTTAAGTTATTGGTTTGGCTAATTATATCCCCCGAATACATTGGTATGTATCATGAGACAAAATAGTTTTTAAATTTTGTGTACACCTTACCTATTTTTGTATGATTTCTTGGCATTAGGCCTTGATGGTAAGATTATGATGTTTGAAGTTATTAATTCTATAATAATTATATCAGTTATTTTTTTCCATATGATTATTTGTGTTGTCATGACATCCATGTATATTGTAATTGCTTGTGTATTTTCTAACATGAAATTTGAGAAGAAATTTGAATTTTTTCTTTCAAATTATTATAAGGTGAAAAATGTAATTTACCCTATAAGATGATCTTGGATAAATTTCTTAACCGCCAAATTGTCCCCATAATGGGGTGTTTCCCCTAGGAAAAATTTTTGGTGGGATTTTGAGCCTTCTATATTTTAATGATATAACTCGTATTTAATATAATTAATTAAATATTAACTTATTTTCAAGCATTCATTTGGATCTATATTTTTAAATGATCATTTGATTGATATTATACCTCTTTCATTGATTCTGGTATAGTCATTATTTCATAGGTGAGATATAAACTCATGTTGGGTGATGGGGTTGAGCCCAAGCCCGGTTTTTGTTCTTTTCTTCCTTTTCTATTTCCTATTTTCTTTTCATCCTTTACGACCACACATTATCATGAATTAACCTATGGTATTCCTTAACCCAGAACAAGTTAGGATATGTAATGAGAGAAATACATATATGGATAGAGGAAGAGAGGTGTGTTTGTGGAGCTTAGGAGGAGATGAATCATCATGGGACAATGGTGGATCGCATAAACGAGGGAAGCTTCAACAAATTATTCCCTAAGGTAGTTTATTTTTATGTCCTTGTATAAATATCCATAGATTAACCATTTACTAATTTTATATCCCTATTAAATCTAATTAGGACCCCTTGTGGGTCAATCTATAGTTTTTGTAGATAAAAATGGGTATTCTGACTGATTTGAGGGGTTTCATATTTGGAAATTCTGATCACATGATGTGTGGTTCCGAAAAACACTCCATGTTTCATTTCCATTAAAAGAAGATGATATTTTTAGGGTATATTTTTTTATAAGTAATTTTCCACTTATTCGAGTACCTTTCCAGATAACCCTTATAGGGGCTCTTAGACATGTAAAGTACATGACCATACCCTAGGTGGGATGCACGTCATGTAGAAGTACATGAGCACAAAGGATACATGGATATTCCATGTGAGGTTCAAGGGAAGGTACCCCATGTTGGTTACATGTTGTGTACATGTTATTAATTTCATGTACATGGGCTTCACACACCATGAATGGCTGAAGTACATGCCCAGGTGAGGCTTTGAGGGTACACAATGTATACTCGGGTATACACATCATGTACTCCATTGATACGCTTTTTAGTTTCTTTCATGTTTTGAATCATTGGAGTTATAAGTGACACATGAGTTTACCTTTTGAGTATCCTTATATATAGATCATGATGTTGATACCCTTGTGGTAATTTGACGACTCCTAGGATTCATTTCATGATTTTTACTAAATGGATAGGTTTTTCCTCCAGTAATCGAGTCCAGCTATCTCCTGAGATTGAAACCCTTATTCTGAGGTGGAACAAGAGCCATCCCTTCATATTTTTATTCAATATTTTTACTTTTGGGAGAATATTTTATCATATATTATTACCTATAGTATCATGTGTAATATTCCATTACCTTACTACTAATAAAGGGGGTCCCCTACAAGAGTCATTTATTTACATGTTTACCTAGGCGATCCCTTATAGGACCCATTTAACTATTTTACTCTTCTAGAGAATCCAAGGTAGGATTCCACTTCTTACATATACCATTATGATGATCTTTCATAGTATGCCTTCTCTAATGTATCAACCTATAAAATCCCGTATGAGATACCTCTATTTACCTAATCCTTTTGAGGATCCCATGAAGAACGAATTTGGAGGATTTATATTTGTGAGGTTCCCAGAGATATTCCTTTTCATATTTATAGACCTCAAGTATCCCAAGTAGGATTCCTCACCTTTTTCATTACATTAGTTCCCTAGTGGGTTCTCCCATATTTGATCGACCCTAAGAAAGCACATAGGGTGTGGGTTGAGATGGTAGTGGGTGTCAACCTAGAACCGCTATCAATCTTGTTAGCCTGATATGTAGTAGCGGAAGTGGTGGTTTTAGGTGTTCAGACACACTCACTCCTTCATTTATAAATTCAGATAGCTTTTTTTGATAGAGCTATTATTTCCATATGTTCTTCCTGGTGTGTTTTCAATGATCCTAGTGTGATGTGATATTTGATTTGGGGTGTTGATGCATACTTCCAGGGATCTGTCTTATGTTCCTAATTATTTCTTGGGAATCCCAAAATCACTTCCAGTGGTCTGGCTTCTAATAATTTTTATTTATTTATTTATATTATATTGGTATTTTAATAGGAACTTACTAGGATCCATCTTTTGAGCCTTTTTATTATTATATATTGGTGTTCCTAAACATGCTTCTAAGGGTTTGTCATCTAAGCCTTATTATTGATATTATTTTGTATACTTGTATTTACTTCATGGGATCCAACAATTGATCCAACATGATTGACTATTACATTTTTAGGATTCCCATAAGTACTTTCTGTTATCCCTCTTTTGATTCTTACATGATCGTATGTGGGACATGGCACTCCTTATTATTCATTAGGTTGGATAGAAATAATTCCCCTTGAAGTTTTTTAGATATACTCAATGGATGATTGCTCTATCCTTGAGTGACACATGGGATGGTCCCTAGGGTCTTGTGGATGCACCATTAATGAACTCTCAAAAATATTCCAGGAGTGTATTTTTGAGCAATTTATTTAAATAGATGTGGATCTTTTACTTGGATCTGGAAAGAATTATTCTAAGAGATCACCTAAGGGTAATTTCCTCATGGATTATCTGAGTCCTAATGTCATGCATTCTTGCAGACTATAACCTAGGGTTCAAACATAAAACAGAATTTACATAAATTGAGTGGTATGGAATCCAGCCAAGTCAACTTTTATTAGATGTTCAGTTATTACCTAAAATCCTTCATTATAGTGATTAAAGAAGAGTATGGGTGATCTTAGGGATTGGACATGTATCAACCTATGTTGACATAGCTTTTTTAGAGACATTTATAATTCTAGATGATATAGGTACTATCAATCAGGAATATTAACCCAAGGATTGACTAATTTTACATATCTTGAGTGGTATGACATCCATATCAATTCCCTTTTCATAAGATGTCCAAAATATCATGATTATCGGTCCATGGATTGACTGTATTGATTTATGTTATTTTTCCCCTTACTCATGAATATATATATATATTTATATATATATATTAAAATTTATATAAATATATATAAAAATGACGTAACTTTTCCCATTTGATCTAGATCACAAACCCAAGGATCAACTATGGTTTTAATTTATTTACTTTATTTATCCATTACAATTCTGTCATAGCTAGGCTAAGCATACTAAATGAGTATGCACTTATGAAAACATATTAATAGCTTCATCATTTGGGTGGCCTAATGATAGTATTTCAAACCCTTGTACGTGAAACTTGGTGTGTGATAAGACCTTATGTATTATTTTTAGGTTTTATGGTGGTTTAGATGAATCCCAGGTTGCATGGTTCAGTGGACCTACTCATGTGGATTATTTTGATCGGGTTGTAGAAGCGTGGTAGTGTCTTAAAGAACTCATATGTGTTCTGGCTTGGAGATAGTATGTGAGCCCTATAATTTTATTTTAGTTTCATTTATTTACTTTTGTATATGTGATTCGGCCAGTGGATGATCAGTGTTGTATGTATGACATGTCTATTCAATGATTTACTACATTTCATTTATTATTATAGAAAACATTTGTTTTGGTTTATTTAGTTCATTTATACTATATTTATTTCATGTTATGCATGATGATTGGTTTTTTATTCTATTTTCTTACTCTGATATGAGGTGATATTATCCCCACTACCACACCCTAGGCCCTCACTAGTTGTTGGTAGCATCTGGTCATATGATATCAATTGGTGTGCTTGAGGACTCATAGTGAACCAGTTCGAGGTGTTTTTTAGTGTGTTTCAGATCGAGATGTTAAAAATTGATATCATATGAGTTCCCTTTCTATTTTAATACAATTTTGGATATGTTAGGTTGGATCATTACTAATCTGTTGGAATCTATGATGGATATAAGACTAGTGTGTCGAGAACACTTGTTCTAGTAGAAATTCCCTGTTACCTGGGATATGGGATTTTTCTTCTTGATATGTGATGTAATAGTTTTATATTTTTTTATTTGAGATAAAACATATTGCATGTATTTTAATATTTATTATATACTTTTGGAGCATGACTCATTAGCAAGAAGATAGTGTTGGATTTTGTCTCTTGGTTGGAAAAGGAAAGAGGTGTCTCATGCATCATATTTTTCAGCTAGTATTCACATGGTATAGGAATTCCAATGTGTAATAATTAAAGATGATATAGGAAAATTCTAATGTTTAAAAAAATCCTAAATCATGTTTTCCCATATAGATTCATAGTATAATTTTAATCAATTAGACTAACTTGTACACATATTTCCTTCTAATGGTATGTGATATGGATATACATTAATAGGTTTGGTAGAGAGGATGATGACTCGGACCTCATGCACGGGAGTTTTAGTGACCCTAATAGTTTAATAGGGAACATGATCCCCAAATATTGAACCCATAATAGGGTGTTTTTAATTAGAGTCGGTTATTTAACTTTATAGTAACAACCTATATAGTGTTTTCGTACATCGCTTGGAATTAAATTCTACTTTATGTAACCATGTGATTATTGTACTTACCATTTTAAGTTAGTATATATAGTTCATAATTTTCTATTAGATCCATTTTTTGGCATATCTTTTCATTTATGTTATCTATTTGGATAGTTTTTCAGGATTCAAATGGGTTCCTAAGAGTTTATAAAATAAATTCCACAAGGGGTATTACATTATATGGATTCTTAGTGAGTGTCAATTTTGTATCTTTTCTATATTTATACCATGATATTTGAGGGGGAAGTACCATATTAGGGTTCTTGGAGAGGATTATGTCCTTGTAGGATAATTTAGTTAGTTTTTACATCTATAGGCCTATGTTTTCTTTACCTCTTTTAGATAGAGATTTAGTAGGCACGTTACATACCTTATGATAATATAGATGTGTGGATATAGGCCAATGTCATGTGACCCTTGAATGATATTTTACGTTGGGTATGGGTGGTCATACTTAGTCACCCTCTTGTGAGACTTGATCAGCAGGGCTGGGTGGGAGACCTAGAGGCCCTTTGTTTTGACTCAGAACCTAGTAGGTCGATATTTTATTTGATCAAGGGAAACCTGAAATAGGGGTTGACCTAATTTTATGGATTCCTTTTCAAGAAAAAATCTTTTTATATACTATTTATGATACAAATGAATGATAAGAGATTGGGTTTTATGATATAGGCAAGGGGATCCATATGGTTTCTAAGAAATCACATGTGGTGTTCATGTTTTAAGAATAAATTATATGGGAAGAACTATTTGGGTTTCTGGACCATTTGAAAAGTAGTTTCATGATTGACACTTAAATTTCAGAAAAATATATAATGTGATGGGTGGTCATTAAAGTCATCATGGAATGGGTGTGGTGGACAATATTGAAGAGGATTTATATGTTAGATTCTATATTAATAAGACTAATGTTTCATATATCACGATTAGATTAGCCTTATGAAACATGACTCACATGAGTATGATTTGTGTAAAAATGTACACATCAACTCTGTGAAGTATAAGATTAATCATAAATAATTCAGTGATTATGAGTGTGATGATTACCAATTATTTTAAATAAATGGTGTGACAATTTTTTCTATGGTTTTGGGATAATAGGATAAATGTTTCTTATGTGGTAGAGAATACATCAAGGATATATTGGGTGTTGTGATGTGGTTGACCCATGGATGGACATAGTCATGCACTTTTCGGATATATAGTGTTAAGGGTTGGTTAAAGGAGAGTATATAATTCTTCAATGTGAGTGTGCATTAGGGAGACCTATACACGCTTACTGATTAAATATTTGTATAATCTTAGTTGGGGACGACCATTCCATATGTCTTGATATTATTCTGAGTACACTAATATAGAATCGATTATGCATTGATCATTATAAATATCATTTCAAGTTTTATGGATGAACTCTATATGAATTGTTATTTTAGAGCAGTATAAGGTAATTCATATGGTGGGTAGTACATCATTGGTTTTTTGAGTGCTGTGACCCTCATTTTCAGTAAAACAAATTATTTCCATGGAAAAGTTTCTCGAGAATTAGTAACGGGTAATTTAATGATGTCATGATAAGGATACTCATATGGTAGTGAGTACCAGATCAATTGTTGGTACACATCTTCCTTTATGGAAGAGCTGTTAGCATTGTGAGATCGATCGTTGGAAGTTCATGATGGCATAGTTCTTCAGATTCATAGGATGAGATCATGGATTTTTTTACTAACAAGGATTCTTAGGGATGAGAAGGTTTATGTTGAATATAATTTAATAAATTGTGTTTTTTTAGATTGTAAATTTGACCTAAAAACTGACTTTTTATATTTGGATGCTTGTATGGGGGTAAAATGGTCATTTCCAGAGAATATTTTCTCTAATTATTTTTTTTGACAACATTATAGGTATTGGAATTTCTTTTACCCTAGGAAAATTGTATTGTAGAATTATAATCGATTTAATTTGTCATGTAATAACTAATATTTAATTTAATTTATTAAATATTAATTTATTTGCACATATTTTGTTGGTTTTATCTTGTGAAGAAAGCTTCATATTGAGATTCAAACTCCGCCATTAGGTTAAAAATTGTGGTTTTTTCATAGGGGATTCACAAACTCATTTTGGGAACCAAGGCTAGTCCCGGGTCCCTTTTTATTTTTCTATTCTTTTATTCCTTTTCTTTTACATCTTTTATTTTCCACATTTTCTCCCCTAGCTTCTTTTCCATCCCCCTTTGAGATTAATTTTTTATGACTGAGAGATGATATGTTGATGGATGTGGATAAAGAGTTTAATCGGAATAGAGGTGTCTCCGTGGATCTCGGGAGGATCAAGATCATTGTATAATAGTTTTGGAATGTGGAAATCAGCAAACCTTCGTAGAACTTCATCCAATGGTTTCCCGTTTTTAGGTTTTTGTGTAAATACTTATAGGTTTAATGTTTTCTAGTTTTAGATCCCTATTATCACTTCTTAGTACACCTTTAGGTCTAGTCTATAACTTTTGAGGATAAAAATAGGTATTCTTGCTCATTTGATGGGTTTCCTATTAGAAAATCCTAATCACACAACATGTAGTTCATGATCACACATTGTGTGTTCTTCCCATTCTGGGAAAATGATCTTTCAGAAGTACACATCATGTATGGGGTATATAAACTATGTACATGTACTCATCCATGTAGACAAGTTCTAGCTAGACAGTCCGTGTAGGGGCACTTGGTTGTGTAAATACACGGTGAGACCCTAGGTTGGATGCATGCCAGGATGAAGTACACAGAAACGTAGAATAAATGGACTGACCCTATGAGGTGCAAGTGTAGGTACCCTATATAAGGAACATTCCTTGTATATAGAATACATGTCAAGTACATGGACATTACATTCCACATCTGACTGAAGTATAGGCCCAAGAAAATAATTGAGGGTACACATCGTGTACTCTAGTATAAATGTCATTCACTCCTCCTTTGCTAACCTATTTAGTGTTTTTAATGTTTTGATTCTTTATAGTTATCATTAGAAACATGATTTGTCCTTTTTTGAGTGTTGTTACATTTATATCTTGATAGTGAATCCCTTGGGGTGATTTTGGGGACTCTTAGGATGAATTTCATGTTTTTTACTACATATAGTGGTCCTTCTTGCAATAATCAAATCCATATTTCTATTGGGAGTGAGACCCTTAATCTGAGGTGGGCCATGATCCATCTCTCTAGACTAGTATTCAAATAATTTTCCTTTTGGGCAAATATTTCATCTTGTCTTTTGACCTATATGATCCCATGTAGGATTCTTTTTCCTTATTACTAATACTGATGATCCCCTATGGAAAGTCTTAACTTACATTATGACCTAGGTAAATCCTTTGTAGGAGACCTCTACCTATTTTACTTTTCTCATGGATCCCATGTAGGATTGCCTTTCTTATATATACCATTTTGAGGATCCCTCATAGGATTCCTCCACATATGCATCAACCTAGTGGATCACATGGAGGATGCCTCTATTTACCTACTATTTCCTTGCATCTCGTGTAGGATGCCGCTGGTAACTTACCATTTTCAAGGTTCTTGGAGGAATTCCTTTCTTATATATAATCCTTCAGGATACAAATTTGGATTCCATTATCATGACATCAGGGACCTAGTGGGTGCCCTAATATTTGTCCGACCCTGAGCTACTATGTCGGGTTTCGGTAGAGATGGTAATGTGTGTCACCCTAGAACCCATAATGAACTTTTAATCCCAAGACGTAGTGGAAGTTGTTGAAGTTTTAGGCGTTCAACCACCCAAACTCTTTTATTTATGAATTCAGTGGTTTAATGCTTATGTAATGATGATTTTAAAAGGTGCTTCGTAGTGTGTGGATGAAGTGCCTGGAATGATGTGATATTTTATTTGGGATACCCAAGAATACTTAGGAGGACCCATCTTATATTCTTAGAGCTTTTTTTGGGATTTCCATATATACATCCTGGGGTCTGGATTCTAAGCCTTTTTATTTTTTTTCTTATATTTTATGGGTATTTCCAATGGTACTTCCTAGGATATATCTTTTTACCCTTTCGATTGTTATCTATTTTCGTACCGATATATGATTAATGGGTTTCAAATTCATAGCCTTGATATTGATATTATTTGGGATGTTTAGATTTACATCCGTGGATCCATTTGTTGAGCATGGAAGATTAAAATTTACATTAAAAAGATTCCCAAAGGTACAATCTAGGATCCTTCTTTTGAACCTTTCATGATCATATATTTTACATGGTGATTCTAGTCATTCAATGGGATGGTTGTACATGATTCTCTAAACCATTTTTGAGATATACACTATGGATGATTACACTCTCATCGAGTGATGTTGAGAATTCTCCCTAGAGGTTGGTGGATGTACCATTACTAAACTCTCTATAACTTTTAGGGGGTATGATATTGATCCGTTTATTTTAATATATGTTGAGAATATACTTGGATCTAGAGAGTTTTACATTCTTAAGGTTCATCCTCTTTGAGATTATCTAAGTTGAAATATCTTGACTACCTATGGACTCGGACCTAGGGTTGAAACATCAGACTGAATTTTCATGGATTGAGTAGTATGAAGTCTATCTTAGTGAAATTTTATAGGTTTTATGTTTATTAACGATAATAATTCAATATAGTGATTGGAGGTGAGTACAGGTGATACTAGGGTACGTGCATGTATCCCCAATAGTGATGTCGCTTTCTCAGAGACATATCTATCACTAGTTGATGCAGGTGTTTTCGATCAGGATTAAAAACCACAGGATCAACAAATTATACATGACTTGAGTGGTACGAAATATAGCTCAATTCTCTTTTCATAGGATGTCTAGAAGGTCGAGATTACAGACCCACGGATTGACTACTATTGATTTATGTTATTTTTTACCTTACTTGGGTATATATATATATTCACACACATATATTTATGGGAATATATAAAAATATATATATATACACATCATAGAAATTTTCCTAGTTGTCCCAGATCATGGACCCAGGGATCAACTATGGTTTTAATTTATTTAAAAGTATTTATCATTTCCAATTGTGTCTTGGCTTTGTTCAGTATATTTCTTGAGAATTCACTTAAGACATCATATTTATATGTTATTAGTTGAACTGTCCTACTGATATTATTTATCACCCCTTTACGTTCACTTTAATTTGTGTTCTTTCCTTCTGTATCCATTTTATGTTTCATGAGGGATAGGTTTGAGGCATTGGTTGCATGATCAAGTGGGTTTATCGGGCTGGAGAATCTCAATGGTGTCTTAGAGATTGGGTTTGTGGTCTGGCTCAAATTTATTAGGAGATACATATGCATTAATTTCAGTTTATTTTATGTAATCATGTAAATGTGATCGGCCTACTGTTCGATTAGTGTTGTATATATGATATGGTCATTCAGGCCTTTATTATATTTCATTTATTATTCGATCTTGCTTTTATTTCAATTTATTTATTACTTCTACACTCTTTATTTACTATTATCGATTATTCTTGGTTATTTTTTTCTATTTTCATACTCTGGAGTAAGGTTATAGTCTCCCCATTATCACACTATGGTCCTTCACTACTGGTCAGATGCCTCTATTGTATAGGAAGGTGTGCATGAGGCCTCTTGAAAAATTGGTTTGGGGAGCCGTTTTAGTGGCTTCTCAGTTGGTAAATTATATATATATATTCCCATTTTTTGATATTCATTATATAAAATATTTTATTATTGTTTATCTGTACCATATTATTCATGATTTATTTATTCTACAATATCATTGCTTGTACATTTTACCTTACTGGGAATCTGAACTCACCCTTTATAATGTTTTTCTTTCCTCAGAATATTAAGATGTGAAATATGAATGATATGAGGGATATAAAAATATAAATAATAATTCTCACAATGTAATTTTGTTTTTCTATTTCGTGCTTTCGAATATAAAGTGAGAATCATGTTTATATCATGTCTCCCATGACTACTAATCTAGTTTACCATGTCATATGTGATCTCCTGTATCCTATGCCAATGTAGTAAGATAAATATCAGTTATGGTTTACTAAATTACTGTTTTTTACACATCTAATGAATTGAATATAATTGGAATCAATATAAAAGTTCTAAATTTTGAATTTATTAAATATCTATAATTTTTTTTTCTAGTTATACCCAAAAATCATTAGAGGTGCCTTAACCACCAACCAATAATCTCATTATATGTGAAACCCTCAAGTTTCTCCACAACCAATATTTCATAAGGGTTATACCCCAATTCCAAAAATCCAATGAACAACACTACCTATATTCCCCACTCTAATATATAATGACAATATTGTTCTCCATGAAACCACTTCCCACTAATCACCAATACATCCCTATCACATGAAGCTCATCAACCCTAACGTTTAATTCACCTTTTGTTAGTTTCAATATACAATCATTTTTAAATTCTAAGTAACATTCATGTATTATTCCCACCTCTAATATCCAAACATCAACCCAGTCCACAGACCTTGTAATGCGCCATATTTTTAGTAAAAATTTTCCTTCAATAACTTCCATGTGTTGAATATATTTTAATTTACTCAATTCCAAGATATAATAAAGAATGAATTATTTCATTAATATTGAATATTACAATATAAAATAAAATAAAAAATATTCTAATAATATTTAATAAAACATAATTATGGAAATAATAATAAAAATATAATCAAAATTAAATACTTAAATGTAATACTTGAACTATTATTCCAAGAATTCCCTTATAAATATCATATCATCGAGTATTAATATAGAAAAAATGAATATCATTTGAAATATATTATACATTTTGAAGAAGGAAATAGGATTAATGATTTTAGATAAGTATGTAAGACAATTTAAAGAATTAAAAGGGTTAATGTGAGCATTATATTACTGTTAGTTGTATAACGATTTGATAAATGGTCATTAGGCATATAGATGATGGATATATTAAATTTATTATAATTTTAATATAAACAATATGTTGAAGTGATTATTTTATTTAAAATAGTTTATTTAATATTTAATTAGAATATAATAAATAATTATGAAATGAAAAAAAGGATAATAATTCATTATTGAAAGTATTTTTTATTCTAAAAAATGATTACATTTGAATGTTATGTATTTTTATTTTAAAAACATGATCTATCACTTTTAAAGTATGATTTTTATAAAAAAATTAGAAAAAATAATTAAAATTAACATAATGATTATTAACTTTTTTAAAATAAGAATAAAATAATTTAAGGTTTGAAAATGTATTTTTCTAAAACAAAATCTCTTTATATGTTATATTTTTCTATTTTGAAGTTGAAATTTTCAAAAAAAAATGAGTTTGAATTTGATTAAGTTAATTCAAAAAATTTAATAATGTTGTTCAAATTAGGTTAAGGTATTATTTTTTTTGGAATAAAAATTAATAATTTTCCCAGGTAAATAATAAATTATAATAGTAATGGTTAAGTGATATGAATGGTTAAAATTGTGAATAATATAATAAAATATATCTAAAAAATATACTATAAATGTTTATATATACACATTAATTATTTATATTCATTATTAATCATTTTCTATTCAATTTACTTGGAAAATTAAATTCCATATACATTAAGGAATGAGTGTTTTAAGAAAAATAACTCATTCTCAACTATAAAAGGTGTATTCACACATACCTTACAAGAAAAACCTCTAAATTAGTGTCCTATATGATATTTTCCTAAATAACTTCCCAAAATTATTCTATCATCTTCTTAATCTCCTGTTTTCATGAAGGAAACTTATGTCCTCTAAGAAAGAAAGGTCTCCATGAAAAAAACTCGAGATATTTATTATATGTAATAATCATTATCTTTTTATTTCTATTATTTTCTCATCCACCCCCTTTTTTGATATTATCTACAAATCAAATACCCTATTATTTGATAACAAAATCACATCATATTTATACTCATATATTAATTATAATAATCTATATGTTTGGGTAGGTCTGACTAATTAACATCCTGAACCAAATCACCGGGTCTATTTCATAATTCCACATGACATCTGGAATGCCTCCCTATACTCCAAGGCATCTCAACTAATAGTGATGGTAACAAAGGAACTATTGGGAGACTATATGATTCATCATAGTACAATAAAAAAACAATTTCCAAAAATGTAAAAAAAAATCATAGTGAGAAAAAAATAACAAACCACTACTATGAATGTGGAAACAACATACACAAACCTGAGTATAAGTATACGATCCCCCACTAGGCCAGTCACATATAAAAATAAAGGAAAGGAAAACAGTTAAATATGATATACAACTCAAAGCCATATTGAATCCTAGTCACCACACTCATAGTAATCTATCTCCCCAAATGTTCAAATTAGGTTCTAACCCAGCCAATACATATAATAAGTGGTAGTTTCTTGGGTACCCAAGTGTCATGGACACTTGAGCATGGTATGATTAAAACATAGTGGGGCGCCACTAATGTGGTTCAGTACCCAATTGGTAAAATAAATTATATGTTCATGTGATAATATTGTAAGAAATTAAATAGAAAATACATAACATTTAAATATATTATAATATCACCAAGAACACACAAGCAATAAAAAACCATGTGTGGAGAATTCATGTGCTTTCTAACAGGCAACAGACCCCTAACCATACCTGCTTTGGATCCATGTTAGAATTTAGTCATAGCAGAATTCATGAACTAAGGTTGATAACAAGGTAACCACATGTATCCCACAATAGCCCCAATAGATAGGAGTATTATGTTATAACTCAAAATTCCATTATTCTCCATCTATCTTTATATTTCCATGGGTCATATGCCTCCAGGTCAGACCACACTAGGACATTATTAACTGCTTCTACCTCTTCGGTCAAATATCCCAGACCGTCACGCCCCACTATTACCTCTCAGGTGAGGTAATATAGAACATCATGTCCCCAAGTCAGGCCATACAAGGCCATAATACCCTATCATTTATTTTGATACCATCATCATGTCACATGTTGTGTTTGAACAATATCCCACTCTAGCTCATATAAACCAAGATGAGTCCACCTATCTCTTAAGTACCATTCACATAATAATAAAATAACATCATAACCTAGATATATCATAAGGAAACAGTGCAATCATATCATTGGAAAATATCTTGTTTCATTAAATAATAATCATTGTTCTCACACATAGGCATATCATATCACCCATTTGTGTTTATACTATGGTTTCACACACACATATGATCGCTCTCAATAATGTTCAAACAAACTATACCAACATTTGTATCACATCAAGGCAATAAGAGTGTACATATAAAAAGATCATGGATTATGATCATGATTTATAGCAGCTACACATGTGATCTTAATAAAAACATGTTATATTTGGCTATATAAAATACTCATGCAAAAAAGTCAACATGCATGGCCTCATGGTCTATACATTCACAAACAAGTGATCAATCAGTAAACACAGTCTTATAGAATCTAGGTATCAAGTATCACAACAACATACACCTAGTCATTAATGTTGTTCAAGGCACTCATTAGTGATCACGCCTCATCCATCAGCGGCAAAAAATATCCCTGTTAATGAGTGTACAACATGGAGCTTGTCACTTTTCCCAATTTCATTAGGGATGGTTCTCTAAATTAATTTATAGTCATAGATCATTATTTAATTAATAATTACACATGCATAACAGAATTAAAAAATTTAATTATCATTCATATGTGATGGTGAACCTCATGTCACATGCCAATAAACCATGCATAAACTATATGGTAGAGTACGTAAGACAACCTACCCCAAAAGGAGCCAACACCCATCCAAAAAAAATTCTAGAAACATTGTTTGAGTCATCCAAGTCCACTTAACCACCATTAATTTCAACATGATTTTATCTCATGAGAAATAATTTTCAATTTTTAATAATAAAAAAATTATAATTAATTAAATTAATACAAGAAAAACCTATAATTGAGGGTGAAAAATATATATTATAAAAATCTTAACATAAGTTATTTTTTACGTAGTTACATGAACAACTACACATGGAATGTTTTTCTCATTAATCTGACATCAAACTTGAAAAAATATTTATTCCACAATAGAAAGTTTAATTCCAATTTAATATAATTAAATTGGAAACTTTGGAAAAAATAAAATGGGAGACACTCCTTATCCAAAACAATGTGTGATGGAATGAATACCTCATCTAATGTTCCCTTTATTCTAGGATTATTGAAAACCCCATCATAAAATTTCAATTCCATTGTACCAGGTGTAATCATAAAAAAACTTAAAATGGAAACACTCAAAATCTAAAACAATAGGAGAAAAGTAATGTTGATGGAATGAGGAGGAAGATCCTAACATATTATACCGTCAAATCACAAACAAAACTACTATAATTGGTAGAGAAATGGGGGGGAGGTTACATAAAAACTTTTTCTCATGCGTCCATTCAATCCATTAAAATGGGGGTTCTGAGCCCCTCCTTTAATTAAAAAATATCCTAGAACATTTCATGGTGTGATGCCTTCCATAATACTGTTCCTTTCCATTCTCTATCTCCCAGTCCCATTTTCATGTTCTAAAACCTCTGTGTACACCCCATGAATCCACTTCACATCATTGATACCCTATTAAAAAGAGAATGGGATGATAAAAACCCTTTCATCTATCTCATCCACCCATCAAAACTTTTGTATGCCTCTCAGACCCCCCAGGTTGTCACCTTAGTCCTAAACCCCATCCAAATACACCATTTGGGTATGTTCAAACTCTTTGAATCCTATTCTGATTCTTGGTTCTCAGAATTAATCATCCATAAAATGAAATGTTCAAAATTTCATAGTAAATTACAACCCATAAAATCATAGGTCCTTACAATCTATCCAACATACCACTTTTCAGCCACTAGAAATTAAGGTAACACTTTAAAACATGACACATAATCTTCCACGATCATCATTCACAATGAGTTATTTATTTTCCAACCTCAAACACAAACTCACTACCATATGTCCATACATATTCGTAAAATCCCATCACACTCCTTCTATGAAACAACATGTATAAACACCCAAATTTTATCCATATACTCACTTTCCATATGAACACCAAGATGGAGTGTGCCGCACATTCCTCTCTTGGTATTCATAGTGTCAACTACCATCCATTATCAAAACATATGGTGTTACCACCATAAGATTTCAATTTCTAAGGATGATTCACAAACCATGGTTCTCCCAGCCATATGAATCACATATCAAAAAAACCAAACTAGGAGTCTAACAACTCATTAACCACATTCCACATAAATTCCCTCTCACTGAGTCCATCCTAAAGAAATAAAATCAGTTAGACCTCTTATGGAAAAAATTTCCCAAAATTCTTAGTTGTTCCACTGGAATATCCTTTAAATATATACCTACCTCTAATATGAATTTTTAATAACACCCTACATAGAGGTTCGTTCTAATAATCCTATCCATAACACGAGATCCAAATTTTTTCTAATTAAAATGGAGCCTTAATTACTTTTGATCACATGATTCACCCCCTAAACCATCAAGTGAAATTGGGTTTCACCACATAAAACATGTTTCAAATCATTTCATCACATTAATTGCCCCTTGAAACTTTTAATGAAACTGGGTTTCACTTGATGTAAAATGTTGACCATAACAAAGGTTAAAATTCAATACTAAAACCTCATTCATAGTTCTAAAACAAAAAAAAATAGTCTCTATATACTTAACGTAGCCCAATCATAATAACATGTCCAAGAAGGAATCCTCTATTTATCAACCACCTAAATGGTTCATGGTATGATGGGATTGATGTTGTTCCAACACAGCAAATTTAGGATCACATGGAAGTAATCAGTTGGTAAAATTCTATATGTCTCCATCCAAAGGTTTAAAATCCTAAATATTAACACTCCACAAATCCAATATTATAAATTATTAAGATATATTGGTAACATTAAATCTATCAAGCATCCTTACCAAATTCAAAATCAACTTCGATGGAATATTTCATGTTTGATTCATTAACTCCTTGCACCTACCACAAGGATCTCAATTGTGTGCCAATGCACCATTGAACTGACTAACTCTTGGTTCACACTAATCCTTCCCCAATTTTTAATCCCACCACTAGTCTCAATCTAGTGATACATTTTAATCTAGCATCGGGTATTCAGCACAGAACTGGACACTCTTGAGTCCATCACATTTTAGTTTTTTGGAGTCACCACGGTTGTTCAATAGTCAGTATTACACAATAATATGACCCTTCCCTTGAGAGGGTCATTTAACACATGACCAATTCGATGCTTTCCTCCATAAGAGTGTCCTTAGTGTCACCTCGTAGAGTTTACATCGATCTACTCATCCCTCTGCAAGTCTATCAGCAAATGAAAGGACTAAATGTGAATTTCCATTCATACGTGACTATCAAGAAAGCATTATGAACCACACACAACTATATTTCTCAGAATGTAGTCCACTACATTCAATGATCCAATTTCAAAGAATATTATGATCTCTAAAAACCTATGAATAAGATATGACTCCAGACCCTGATGGGTATCATCCCCTTATTAAATATGCTACCTCAAACCCTGACATTTACATATTACTTAAAACATGGTTTTATCCCACAAATTTACCACTATACAAGGACAATGTCATATTTATTCATGGAGACAACTTTTTAGGTATTAACAACTAGTCACCCAAACCTTTGAGCTTCACACCAAACATGTTAGTTGTTAACACCAAGGTTGATATTGAACAAAATTAATTTGTCACCTATAATCACAACCTATTATGGTTTTATCTGGAGAATGAAATTCATTCTCAATGGTTAGCTCACCAAATTCTATATTGATTCAACTCACCCCACGTGTATCCATCTAAATGAACATATATGCATACAAGCATCAGAAAAAGGCATGAAAAACCCACACTTAAATATGATAGAGTGATTTACCCATTATTCTTGGACCTATGATCCTAGACTCACTCACCTTTTTAGTTTTCCTTGCACATTAAGGTTCTTTCTCTACAAAACTGATCACTCACAGGGGTCTCTGTCACAAAATAAAACTCCTCATTACTAAGTTTCACTATGAACCACCCATCATAAGGGTGTCATATTGAGCCACAGAGTGTCTAACCCCATTATAACACTCTTATGGATTCCACCTTGGATCTTCACTCAAATTTCAACAAGATTTTCATTCTGAACCATCAGGTGAAACAACCCTTGGTCCTAACCTAGATTCCATGAGCATCAAAGAGCTCTAAACCCAACCTTGTATCATGAGTAATAGTAGTCATGTATTTCTATACTCAAATTCCATGATACAACTTTCATGAAAATTCATTAGGCCTTCTAAGGGTTACTCGTTTTATTGGGAATTTCCATCAAAACAATTTTCACTCCATATTAACCTCGACTATTCCTTCGTAATGAATATGCTCTTCACAGTTACTCCCAACCAGTACAATTTACTGACATTATAGTAACTAGAGAAAACTTTTAAGCCACATGGTATTACATGATACCTGTAAAAGGTTTCTCAGGGGTTCACAACACATAGAAATTAATCTATAAGAATATATCTAAATATGTGAAGACAGATTTACCCTTATAATGACAACTTTGAGATGCCACATATTTCTAGTTCAGTTAAACTAAATGCCACAAGGTTATAGATTTATAACTCTACACAGGAAACTGTTAGAACCTAAATTTACTAGAAAAATATAAATGATAGTCACGCAATGTTCTTATTTATGATATTAATTCCCAAAAATTACCTAAAAAGGTACACTGAAACACCCAGGAATTAAGGGACCACATTCTCATTGCCTCATGTCATCTTTGTCATCATCATCATCACCTAGGTGTACCACAACATAGTCTCACATAATATTCCATTAGTATTATACATGAATAAGAGTTCATCCTAATGTAATGACACTAAAATCTCCTATGTGAAAACATGGTATAATTTGTTAACTCTAAGAAGCTGAATACCCCATCATCAGTTTAATCACACAAAAGTATCATACATGTCATGTGAAACCTACATGCTAACTATGATGCTTGTAAATCCTCTTTTTGATACATTCAACATTCAAATACATTTTAAATCACAACCTAAAAATCCATGTGTTTCACACTATGTGAAAAAATAAGATCGTAATAGCGCAAACCAATAATATCAATCGCATGCCATGGTAACCAAGACTTCCCTCAAGAAACTTTTTCCTAATTCACTAGATCAAGATTAATTAAAGGATCAGATACATTTATATGTCACATATCTATCAACTCCCCAAAAATTTAAAATAAATACAATATTTGATTCTATTTTATAATATCCCAACCAAAATCATTGGTTCCAAACCGAAATTCCACATGACCTTTGCCATACCACCTCATATACAAAAGGCTGCTAACTAATAGCGAGGGTCTCAAAATAAATATGGGGAGACTATACCCTCTATATAAGTACAGGAAAAAATAAATGAATAATCATTTAAATACTATGAAATCATAATAATAAGAAACAATAACATACCACTAGTTTGAATATAAAAAAAATAAAAAACTAGAGTACATATATATGATCACCCACTAGGTCGATCACATATACAAATAAAGGAAAAGAAAAAATGTAAAAGATGATATAAAACTACAAGTCTCACCTCACCCTATCCTCCATAATCATATTGAGATATACCGATATGAAATAAATCCAGGACAAAACACCATATATACTTTTAACCAATGAGGGATACTCAGGTGACCAAGTGCCTTGGCCACCTTATAAGGGTGTGAGTACAACTCAGTAGAAAACCACCAACATAGTCCATTACCCAAATGGTAAAATGAATTGTATGTGCATGTGATAATCTCAAAAGAAATTAAACAGGTAATAAATAATTTATAAACATATTATAATATCACATAAAACACACAAGAAAAAACCATGAGTCATGCATTCATGCACTTACCATGACTCCATGAACCCCTGAGTGTATGTGATTTGGGTCAATGTTGGAATGTTTCATAGTTTAAGTTCTGAGATAATGTTGAACATAATGTTAAAAATGTATCTCATGCTAGACACAATGGCTAAGAGTCTCATGTCGGGCCACACTAGGTCATTATGCCATGTATCTCTTAATAGTTCCACAATCCCTAGGCATCTAGGTTAGACCACACTAGGTCTTAATTCCAAATTTATATCTCTCATATCAGATCATATAGGTCATAATGCCCCATTGACACCTCTCGGCTAAGTTCATATATGCCACCATCCCCCCAGGTCAGGCTATACATGACTATAATGACACATCGTCTACACCAGTCTCTTTATCACATCACATGTACTGTATGAATACACTCGCCCTTTAGGGCCACCAATCCATGATAGGTCCATCGGTATCTTGGGTTCCATGCATAGAACAAAAAGAGCATAGCATATACTATACATATCACAAGGAAATATTGGAATCTTATTAGTCACACATATCTTGTTTCATAGCATAAAAACAATGTTATCACACATAGAAATACTATATAACACAATTGGTCTATATACCACTTTAACATAGACATGTGATCATTATCATGAATGGTCAAACAACTTATGGAAACATAGGTATCACATCAAGAAATAAGAGTATAAAAATAAATATATCACATATTTTCATCATGAGCCATAGATGCTACACATGTGATCATAATAAAACGTGGTCTATTATGCTATCTAATCATACTCGAGGAAAAAAGTTAACATACATGGTCTCATGGTCTACACATGCACACACATGGGATCAAATAAAAATAATGTCCTTATAAACTCTTGTTCTCAAGTACTATTAACACACACCCCATGGTGACAATGTAGTTCAAGGAAATCATTATTTCTCACACTTTTTCCATCAGTGGTTGAAAACAAGCCAGTGAAAAAGGTTCCAACGTGGCCCTTGTAACTTTGTCCAATTTTATTAGGCATGGTTCAATTAATTAATTAGTATTCATGGATAATTAATAAATTAATCATTAAAAATTCACAACTCAATTATAAATATATGAATAATAATAATAATGTGGATAACCTCATATCACATGTTAAAAATCCATGAAAACCCATAGGGTAGAGTTAATAGGACCAGTACCCTCAAATGGTGTCAAAAACCATCCATCAAACTCCTATCATCATTTTCCAAGTTGTTAATATCCATTCGGCCTCCATTGATATCCCTAAGATTCTAACTTAAGCCAAATAATTTCAAATAATTAATTATATATGAGATAAAATTAATTGAATGTATACAACCAAAACTCATAACATTGAGAGAAAGTCATAGATCCCATTTGACTATCCTTATGGTACTCCTTCCCCCCAACCTCTAATAAAAGTTTTTAGTGTTGTATGGATGGAAAAAAGGATAATATTCAGAAATACTTAACGAAAGACATCACATAGAAGGAAACATGGACAATCATCCATGGAGGGTCCATCACATATATCCAAAATCAAACTGAGAAAAATCTATATTGTGCATCAATAATAAGAACAAAAAGTTAATATAATTAAATTTATATTATTAAAAAAATCAACTGGGTGACATAAATTTACTAAAGAAACATGCTACCGCATGTGGACCTCATCTCAAGACCCTTTGTATCTTGGTCAAGCAAAAACCCCATCAGAAATGGTTCATTCCATGATACCTAGTGGGTTTATCAAAAATCCATAAAAGCAAAATTATTGAATTTAGAAACAATGGTGGTACAACAAACAAGGAAGGAGGTTTAAGATCATAACCTTTGATGCCATAGAATCACGCTAGGAACCAACCAAATTAGTAGAGAAATGAGGTAGGGAGGTTCTAGTTGATACATCCTCTATACATCCTGTTTATCCGATGGAAAAGAGATTCTAGGCCCCTCTTTTAATTGAAAACTGGTCAGGAACATTTCCAAGTGTGATGCATGTCTTCAAAGCATGATTTTTTTTGATCCACATTATAGCCCCTTTTTCACATCCTAAAACTTCCTAGGATTCCCCATGAATCCACTTTAAATTATTAATACCCTATTCACAATGTTCATGGGCTACTACATCACCTTTCAGCGGTCATGAGCCACTGGACACTCCTTCAAAGAACTCTCAAATTTGTTGGGTCATCACTCGAGTCATAAAACCATCCCAGTAAACACTTTAGGGACATTCAAACTCTCATAACCCCATTTTGATTCCCAATTCCTAAAATTAACGGTTTATAAAATGAAAGGTACATTCTTCCCCAGGAGAATCCAACCCATAACGACACGGTTCATTATAACCCACCTGAATGAACGTTGTTATAAAATAATCATCATGGCTAATTATAAAAATATAAATAATTTAAATATAAGGCATTGATGATAAATTTTTTATAATTTTGAAAATTTAATTTATAAAAATTAATTCACTATAAATAAATCCTTTTGTTTATTAAATAATCCTAAATAAACAAATAACTAATTCTTTTCTTTTTTGATATTATACTAATACTAATCATTGGATGAAATAAAAAATTAAAAAAATACTATACTGATTTATTTCCAATAAATTGAATATTTGGGATTTTTTGAACTCATGAACATGGAGTTATGACTAAGAACTCTTTTCTAGATCAGGCATGGAACAAATAGAAGCTTTAACACCTGATGATTCATATTGAGTATGAATGATTAGTAAATATATAATTAAAAATATACATATATGAATTATTTTTTAAAAAAATAAATGTAAATAATATATTTATATATATTAATAGTCAACTAAATTTTGTTATACAGGGAGTTAAATCAATTTCAAGTAAGCAGGAATATAAGGTAAGGGTATTTATTGATTCAATCACCTTTAATTGAGTTATACTCTTTATTATTTAAAATTATTCTTATAAATTTGGTATACTCCACCCTTTTGACTATAACATTCAATATTTACACTTTTTTCTAGGGAATTTATATTTACTTCTCATAATCACATTTTTTATTGATCTGTGTCGAATAAAATATGATATTTTAAGGATAAAACTTATACTCTCTATTTTTGGGTATTCCTCTTATAAATATATATTATTTCTTACCAAAAAAATTTTTTTTATTTTTAAACTAAAATATATTATCTTATTAAACTCTCATACTTATCTTTAATTTAATTAAAAACCAATTTTATATCCCTTGCATCGATGTGGGTTACTAAAAAAATTAAAAATGATAAAAATATATTT
Source organism: Viscum album (assembly GCA_963277665.1). NCBI lineage: Eukaryota > Viridiplantae > Streptophyta > Magnoliopsida > Santalales > Viscaceae > Viscum > Viscum album. The sequence continues at coordinate 1,289,232,679 of OY728132.1, read as the reverse complement.
TGTTAAACTTTAATATAAATTATTATCTTTCTCTCAATGTTTCGTTGACATTATTTTATTTATTCTCAATGTCCCAATATTGGGACGTTTTTTTATTAAAATAAATAATAAAAATTCATTGTTTTGTATTTTGAAAATGGTTTTGAATGTTACTTGTATATTTTATTTATGATAATGTTACCAAATTGTTAACAAATGTATTTTCATGATTTATCTTTCATTATCCTATCAATATCTCTAATATCTATTAAAAATGTCTATTATATTCAATATTATTCATGCATCACCCTCTAAATTTTTACCTGATATGTTTCTTTTGGGTGATAGAATTTTGGTATCATCCTTTCCAATTTTTGAGGACTTTTTATTTAATGCCTTATGAAAATGTGATGTAACCCTTTTTATTTCCATGGGTTAATAAATATATTATTTTAATTTATGGTCGATTTTTTTATATAGATAAAATATGTATGGATATATCATTATGTGAGGGGTGAACTAGAAATAATATTTCCCTCCAATGCATTATGTAATGTTTATATCTCATAAAAGGGTGATTGAATAATTATCTAGACTATCAATTAATTCAAATAACCATATTTTTATTAGATGGGATAAATATTATTGATGATTTTTCAAAAACATTATTATGATTTTCAATAAGAAAACCATGTTATATTGAAAAGAATTTAAGTTTATCATGATAGAAGAATTTTTTGACAACATTAGAGAGATTAATAGGTGGTAAGTTATTTCAATTTTACTCATACTACCATGTAGTAGATAGGGGTTTTTTATATATCATGAGGAATTAAATATGATATTATGTTCTTTTATTATTAAACATTACATGGTGATACCATATATTTATGTATATATACCCTAAATCCTATATGAATTTGTTATGTTTTGGATTATAACGTAAATTATGATACATATGTGACTTATGGTTTGGAATATTGGATTCAAAATCATTTCTTATGCCATTGGTTTTTAGATTATAGAGACATAATATAAGATAACACACTACACATACAACTTGTAATAGTGTACAATCTGAGAATACTATAAGGATTTGTGATTCTTATAGTATGATTCATATTATTCATATGATTAGTAATGTTAATATAAATCAAAATATTTAACAATTTAATCTTCTTATATGTAATGCATCATTTTTACATTTCATATGATGAAATGTTTAGGAGAATAGTATTATCTTAGGGATGCAAAGGGTTTGTAACTACATAAAAAACACACATGTTTCATTAAATATGAATAAATTCATGATCACTATGGGAGAATCCCTAATGTATATATAAGGAGTGTAATGGTCTGGACCTCTATGTCCCATTACTTAGCAGAAAGATGGAGTTTTAGGTGTTTTGGGAGGTCAAGGTAACTAATCCCCAACACTTTCCCAAATTTCCAGATTTTTTTTAAACAGTGTTTCCAGTTTTATGAACAATTTCAGGGTGAGTCCGAAATGCTGAGTCAGAAATGGTGAGTCATAAATAGTGAGTTAGAAATTGTTAGTCTGAAATGGTGAGTCAGAAACGATGAGTCAGAAACGGTGAGTGAGAAACGGTGAGTCAAAACGGTGAGTCAGAAATGGTGAGTCAGAAACAGTGAGTCAGAAATAGTGAGTCAGAAATAGTTAGTCATAAATGGTGAGTCAGAAACAATGAGTCAGAAATGGTGATTCAGAAATGGGGAGTTATAAACGGTGATTCAGAAATAGTGAGATAGCTCATAAACAGTGTTTCCAGAACTATTTCATATTTCTTTTGCCAAATTTCTAGATTTCTTTCAGGTTCACCAAATTAACGTTTTCTTTTATGTAAAACACTTTTATGGCCTTATTTTAAGTGATTTAAGGCTTAAACAAATCCCATAACTCCTATATAAATTTTTCTAAGTCTCAATATTCATTTACTTGGTCAAACCGTATGGTTTAGTGGGATCCCCTTTTAATAGGAAATCAAGCGTATCATAAACTGTAGCTCCGTTAAATAATCAAAAGGGACAAGATAACTTCCTCCCTTATTCTTCCTCCTTGTTCTCTAGTTAAAGATGCTCAAAAAAATTATTCCTTTCCATAGGAATCATGAGATCAATCTTTTTCCTGTGGATTGGTTTCCTCGACATTCTTCTTGCTTCATGTGCACCCCCTGTTTCGGTGAAACCAAGGAGTATCCATCGATCTTCAATATAAGGTATGTTTTATCGTCATTATTTTGGGGTTCATCTTCTCCTGCTCTTCTTTCCATATTATAGCATGTGATCTTCATGCTTCTAATAAAGTTTTCTTGTGTTTCGGTTGGTGTGGTCATACCATGGCATCCTTGGGTGGATGCCATTTTCACGAGAGGATGTGGTCGTGATCCGTTGTGTGGATTGTTCTTGTATAAATAACGTCAAGAACCGTTTAAGGTAGGGGATTCGTTGATTCTCTTTTCTTATATGTGAAACTTTATAGTTAGCATGTTTTATCCCTCTGGATCATAATGAAATTAACATAATAAATATTTTAACTGGAAAATAAATTGATATCGATCAAATGTCATTGCCTCTTGTTTTGCTACATAACATTGTATCTATTCTTTCTTTGTTTTTATCTGTTTTTTCTTGATGGAAATTGGTAAATAACGTAAACCGGAATTAATTGATAATTTTTTTGGATAGAGAATAAGAGTCATGTAAATGAATCTGGTTCTTCTTGTTGTAATTTTGATGTTAATCAAAATGTTGTATTAATCTTGTTTAATTATTTGCGATAGCTTACTGTTTAGGTTTAAAAAAGTTATAACCTATGAATAATAAATCGATTAATCCAAGATGGATCAAAGAGCTGGTGATTTGATAAAAGATAATTCCTTGTAGGGTTCTGAGTTACCCTCTTGATTGTTTAAAGACCAAGATCCAATTGATGTGATGTTTTTTTCTTGTTTCTTGTGTTGTGATGTGATCCTAGATGGCAGTTGTGATATGTGGGGGAAGGGAGACCTATTGGTTGTGGCAGCAGTTGACGCCTAGAGTGGTGAGATGCATCAGTGTATGCATGTGGGTGTCGGGGAGGACACCAAGGATGATGGAACGGGTTGGATGTTAATTTTTGGATGCTTATTGTTTTTCTGATTGGTTATCTATTTTACTTTTTTCCACTACCTAAGGCAGCTGGTCTTACTTACCCTTCTTCCGAAAGAGGCAAAGATGCGGGTGGTATGCCATGTGCTTTCCGTGTTTAGCTTCTCAAGGGAGGATGGGTCTTCGCTCTTTCTATAGGCGGCAAAGACTCGACGGGTAGTACATATTCTCACTTTGTTGAGCCCCCTTGTGTTTAGTAGTGTGGAATGTTTTTCTAGAATGCCTAGGAATGTGGGATAGTAATTATGTAATTGAATAAATAATGTTAACCCATGGGGTTGGAGTGTGCTGGAACATAATAACGAGGTTGTAATTTTGAAGGAATAATGTACTTTGGGTGTGATGATAATGAACTATAATGTTGGATTGTTATTGGTTAATTAAGGTTTAAAATTTTAATTAACATAAAGTGAAACTGGTAAAAGGTGGTAAAATAATTTATTAAAGCTCTTTAAATGTTTGTGTTCTTATATGATACCTAGTCTTAAAAGTAGCATCCCAAATTCTGAGAGACGTTAGTTTCAGTTGAGTCTAAGAATAGGTTATTCCCATAGTGTGGTTGTGATATATAGTATATCCTATAATTTTTGTGTTTTTATACGCTACTCTACCCTGTCAGTAAGGGCAACTGACACCCCAGGGATTCTGAGCTCTGGGGGTGTTTTCCCCAACATTCTGGTGGGATGATGAATGTCTTACTACCCCCTTTGGCCCCACACTCTTCTCTTGGTAGTAACTTGTGCTGGTAGGAACACTGGTTAGATTTCCCCATATATGTGTGTAGAGGTCTCTAATGGATTGTGGTTATTCACACACATATATTGTGGATATAGTTTCCCATGGACTACTACAGGAGTGACATGTATAGGCTATGATGGCTTAAGGATACTTACTCGTTGTGTGAGCTGTAATGGCTTCAGGTATAATACTCGACGTATGATTCACGTTATGTGGGCAATGGTGGCTCCCAGAAAATTCCTTGTTAATTTTCTTATGTGGATGTGGTGGTTTTGTTGCATGAGGCGCATGTTGTGGTGCTTCACTGAGGTGTCTGCGAGCAAGCCATTTTGTAGAGAGATGCTTAGGACATGCGATGTTGGGGAAAAGAGGCAAACCAGTGGGGAATTAGTAGCGGGGTACCCTTGATATTCTTTAATATATTATATACTCTTGTATGTGTTACTTGGTGAGAGTATCCATTGTGACGATAGGAACTTAGTATACTCGTTTAGATGACGAGTTAGTTTCACTTGTTGTTCATTGTGCTTTATCATGCTTTTCGTACTTTCCACGAGAGGATTCGGGGAGGATCCAACTAAGTACACTGTTATACTCACCCTATGTATATATAAACTATTTTTTGGGTCACTTGGAGTAGGTTGGAGATCAAGCTGGTATCTTCTAGCTTGCGGTTTCAAAAGCTATTTGGGCTTGCGGTTACTACTATTTTTCTTCCTTTTTGGGTACATACAGTTTTCCCTTTCTAGTTGTAGTAGTTTTTAATGACATTACATACATGTACTTGATTTTTCTTTTATATTGATGTTTGAGTTGTAGTTAGTTGGTGTCTATCTTATCTCTCTCTTCCGCATGTATTCTCTTAGAGGTTAATGCCTTCCATCTTTGTGTTTACTATCCCCTTAGTGCTAGTCGTGAACCTGGGGCCTATTGGAGGCAGGATTCGGGGTTCATTATCACCCTTCTCACATTACCGGCCAAGGAGGGGTACACATTGTAGGGAGGGGGTCATGATAGAGTGGTATTAGAGTAATGATTGAGGGGTAGGATGGAGATTTGTGTTAGGCATAAGTGAGGTTGCATGGGTTGGTAGGGCAACAGTGTTATTCGTGTTTAGAAAGTGATGTAAACACTGGAGATTAGTAGAGACATAGGCGTTTAGGGCCCCATATGATCTAATGTACGGAACATTATGTTTACAATGGCTACTAAAAAAAGGTGATACTGGTAGCAAGGTAGAGACCTAGGAAAGGATCATGAATCATTCTTCTTTGTGCATGTGTTTGAATGGGTATACGTTGGGATAAGATAACCTAAAATGAATAAAAGAAAACAACTAATTAATTAATTTTGTGTCTTCTATATTCGAGGTTTATGAGCCCTAACTGATTGTTATTTTATAGGTATGGCTCTAGGTCGATGTCCTCATCAGGATCGTATGGAAGATGTCCAGTAGGCTATTCCAGAAGATCGTCGTAGGGTAGAGGTTGATGACGATGACACATGGAGGAAGGCACTCAGAGAGTTTCAACACCAGAGTCTATAGAAGTATGAGGGCTCTGTTTCAGATGTAGTCACCAAATACTGGTTAGAGGAGGTCAAGATCGTCTTCAGTTCGATCTGTGCTCAGAAGAACCACTGGGTGTCATTGGATATGATGATGCTGCGTAGAGTAGCGAGGTAGTGGTGGTCCTTATTCCTCAGGGATCGTGAGGAGTCAGCAATCTCATGGGAGGAGTTCTGAGACAAGTTTAGAGTCAAGTTTCGTTCTTCGACTGTGAATAAGTCCAGTCACTAGGAACTTCTTACCCTTCGATAGGGTAGATCCAGTGTGCAAGAGTTTTTATTTCTTTTCAGGAACCATTTACAATATGCATCGGACCTATTTCCAGATGAGGAGGCTAGGGTGAGGCATTTCGATGAGGCCTTGTGTCCAGAGATCCAGCGCCAGGTCACCCCATTTAGGCTGAAGACATGTCTTGAGGTGCTGGCGAGTGCAGAGGTTGTCGGGAGGACTTTGGAAAGAACCGGATCATCATGAGAGGGGAGTCATCATGATTCCTCAAGAAGCAGGTCTATGGTCTAAGGTTCCCGGTTTACAGGGCAGAAGAGTTTCTGTTCAGCTAGGGGTAGGTCTCAGCCCTTCACATCTCATTTCTCTAGGGGCAGGAGCTCTCATACATATATAAAGGGACCATGCACTTGTTTTTCTTGTGGTGGCCAAGTTCATCAGCAGAAATAGTCCCCGACCTTTCAGAGAAGTCATCTTGCACTAGGTGTTCCACTCTAGGTTCTGTTGAGGCAGTTCCAGCAGAGGCAATAGCAGCAGGTTTCCCCAGCTTTAGATTAGCATAGGGTAGATGGTGCAGGAAGAGGACAACCATGTGATGCCCCTTTTCCATAATGAGCAGAGCACGTCTATGGTGGTGGTCATCATCAGGGTCAGAGAGGTTGTGGAGGTGGTCGTGGTCAGCTTCATGCTTTAGTGTTTCCAGCTCCAAGCGAGCTAGATGTTGTTCAAGGTACCCTTTTCTTTTTTTTCTACCTTTGTCTATTCCTTGTTTGATTCAAAAGAGACACACTCCTTAATATCACCTACCCTTGTCTGTGCTTTGTGACTTGAGGTAGATAGGCTTCCAGTGCCCGTGGCATTCACTATGCCAGTTGGAGGTCGATCTAACCTGTTTGAAGTATGTAGAAACTGTGAGCTAGTGTTGGTTCAGCACCGATATTGGGGATATTTTCTATGTTTATTAATACAACCATATTATGTTATCCTCGAAATGTATTGGTTGTATTTTTGCAGGATATCATGGATTGATTCAGAGTCAGGTTGTGTTCTTCTATGCAGATGGGGATCCAGTGGTGTTCGTTAGCGATTGAGACCCTCGGGTGGGTCATAGGATTGTTCTTCCCTTATCATCCATGATGGATGAGATGATGTTGAGTTCTTCAGAGGTTCAGCAGTTGGAGGTTCCTAGGGTCGTAGAAGAGTACCCGTATGTCTTTTCAGAAGAGGTTGTAGCATTACCCATTGACGAGGGATCGATTTTAGGATCGAGCTACAACCAGAAGTGTCTCTTATATGTATGTATCCATATAAGATGGACCCTTCTGAGTTACGAGAGATACATATATAGATTGATGTTCTGTTACAGTTCGGTTTTGTTCGGCCAAGTGTGTCACCATGGGGTGCACCAGTTTTGTTCGTAAAGAAGGCAGACGGTAGTTTGCGGTAGTGTGTCGATTATCGTCGCTTAAAAAAAGTGACAATAAAGAATAACTATCATTATCCACATATTTATGATTTATTTTATCAACTGAAGGTTTCAGTTTGGTTCTCAAAGATCGACTTGCGGTCAGGATATCATCAGATGCATGTGAAGGATAAGGATATCCCAAAGACTACTTTCTGTTGTCATCATGGGCATTATGAGTTTATTGTAATGTCGTTCGGCATGACAAATTCTCTAGTAGTATTCTTGGGATTGATGAATGTTGTGTTATGTGAGTTTCTGGACATGTTTTTGGTAGTTTTCATTGACGACATCCTTGTGAAATTCACACTTTAGGAAGAGCTTGTAGAGCATCTACATGCCATTTTGGGAGTTCTTTGACAACATCAGTTGTTTGGTAAGTTGTTGAAGTGTGAGTTTTGGGCTCGAGAAGTCCTTTTCATGGGAAATGTTGGGTCATAGTAGGGAGTAGCATTGGATCCATCGAAGATAGAAGCATTTGTGTCTTGGGAAGACCCCAAGATAGTGTTCCAGGTGTGAAGTTTCCTTGCTCTTGTAGGCTACTACAGAAGGTTCATAGATGATTTCTTAAATGTTGAGACCCCTCTGATAGCTTGGACCAAGAAAGATCAAGCGTTCTTATGGAATGGTCAGTGTCGGGCAGCTTTCGAGTATCTGATGGAGAAGATAGTAAGTGCTCTAGTTCCTTGTCTTCCAACAGAGGGAGTTTAGTTTGATGTGTTTTGTGACACTTTGCATATGGGGTTAGGCTCTATTCTGATGCAGCAGAGATCAGTTGTTTCATATGGGTCTCATTAGTTGAGTCCCCATGAAAATAAATATTCCACCCATTATCTTGATTTAGAAGTTGTGGTGTTTGTTCTTAAGTTATGGAGACATTACCTCAATGGCGAACGCTTTGTGGTTTCCACCGAACATAAGAGTTTGAGGTATGTTTTCTCCCAGCGTGACTTGAACATAAGAAAGTGTCGGTTGATGGAGTTCTTACAAGATTATGACTTTAAGATATCAAATACACTTGGAAAGGGGAATTTTGTAGCTGATGCGCTGAGTCAAAAGTCACGTATTGATGTTGTGTGTGAATCCGGTGATTCCTATAGAGTAATGGAAGAAATTTTAGCATTACATCATGACATGGGAGAAATTGGTAGAAGAGGTTGTCTTTTTCATATTAATGTATAGTCATAATTAAGTCAGAAGGTCAAAGAGTACCAGTTGGGGGATCTAGAGGTGGAGGTCTGGAGAGACCGAGTTGTTTGCGGTGAGGCCCCTGATGGTTGGTCGGAGGATGAACCATATTGAGTGTTGTGTCACAGAAGGATTTTAGTTCCTTTGATAATTTTCAAGATGGTTCTCAGATAGATTCATAGGTTTCCTTTAGCAGTGCATCCTGGTGTGACCAATATGTACCGATCCTTGAGGAGTCAGTTTTGGTGGCCTGGGCTGAAGCATGCGGTTGCAGATTTTGTGTCTCGATGTTTAGTCTACTTGAATGTCAAGGATGAGCACCATTTCCCCAGTGGTTTTCTTCAGCCATTAGATATTCCTCAGTGGAAGTGGAAGGACATTTCAATGGACTTCATTACCAGTTTACCTGGAGCTCCAGGTGGACATTATGCTATTTGGTTGGTAGTGGATCGTTTAACAAAATCGGCCCACTTCATAGCAATCAAGGAGTCAAGCACGGTGGAAGTTTTTTTGAGGCAGTATCTGGAGGAGGTGGTGAGACTTCCTGGAGTCCCAAGGATGATCATTTATGATCAAGATCTTCATTTTACCTCCAGGGTGTGGAGAGGTCTACAACATTCTTTCAGTTCTCAGCTATGCCTTAGCACTCCTTTTTATCCTCAAACGGATGGTCAGACAGAGCGAACCATCCAAACTCTAGAAGACATGTTACGTTCTTGTGTTCTTGATTTTGGAGGTTCATGGATGAGGCACATACCCTTGGTGGAGTTCTCTATCAATAATAATTTTCACTCCACCATCGATATGGTGCCATTTGAAGCCATGTATGGACAGTCTTTACATTCTCCATTATTCTAGACCGGGGTGGGAGAGTTAGCAATTCTCGTACAATATCTAGTGTAGAATACAACAGAGATGGTTCAGGTGATTCGTGAGAGCATGAAGATAGTGTCGGATCATGAAAAATCATATATTGATCAAAGTAAGAGACCCATGGAGTTTGATGTTAGGGATCATGTGTTTATGAAGGTAAATCTCCATCGTGGAAAGAAAAGGTTTGGTCATGGGGGTAATATTTCTTCCCAGTTTTTTTGGCCTTCGAGGTGTTATTTCATGTAGGAGTTGTGGCATATCGAGTAGCACCTCCTCGCAGATAAGTTAGATAGATGATGTTTTCCATGTATCATAGCTCCATCGTTATCTTCATGGTGACTCTCACGTCATCGATTGGGGAGAGATCGGTGTTGATGATGATGTGACCTTTGAGGAGCGACCAATGGATATCCAAGACCGCAAGGAGAAGGTGTTGTGTGGGCGTTCTATTCCCTTGGTTCGTGTCTTGTGGAGACATGGTGGAATGGAAGAGAGTACTTCAGAACATGAGTCACAGATACATGCCCAGTTCCCAGAGTTTTTTAATGCTTAACTATTCTCATGTAATGATGTACACATTGTGGTTGTAGACCTTTCTTCATTATGATATGGCTTTCTTTTTTTTCCTCTTATGGATTTCTCTCTTTTGAGAGGTATCTCAACAAGTGGTTTTTCAGACCCCTTTTTTATTTTGGGTTGGTTTTGGATTATCAATGATGTGAATGTTTTGATAGTTATCTAATGTAATTTTTCGGACCTCTCTGGTCCATTCCTTGGCTTAAATCTAGTGTTTGAGGTGTTCTGAGAGGTCACGGTGACTGATCCCCAACACTTCACCAAATTTCAAGATTTTTTTGAATAGTGTTTCTAGTGTTATGAACAGTGTCTTGGTGATTCAGAAATGGTGATTCGGAAATGGTGAGTCAGAAATGGTGAGTCAGAAACAGTGAGTCAGAAATGGTGAGTTAGAAATAGTGAGTCAGAAATGGTGAGTCATATTCAGTGAGTCAGAAATGGTGAGTCGGAAACAGTGAGTCTAGAATGGTGAGTCCGAAATGGTGAGTCAGAAATGGTGAATCAGAAATGTTGAGTCATAAATGGTGAGATATCTCATGAACAGTGTTTCTAAAACTGTTTCATATTTCCTTTTCCAAATTTCCAGATTTTTTTCCAGTTTCTCCAATTTAACATTTTATTAACATAAAATGCATTAATGGCCTTGTTTTAAAGTATTTAAGGCCGAATCAAATCCTGTAACCCCTGTACTAATTTTCCTAAGGCCGGAGATGCATTTACTTGGTCAAAGCGCTTGGTTTAATGTTATTCTTTTTTAATGGGAAATCAAGTGTATCTTAAACTGCCGCTCTGTTAAATCTTCAAAAGGGATGAGATATCTTCCTCCCTTTTTCTTCCTCCTTGTTCTCTGGTGGATGATGCTCAAACCTTTTTTTCCTTCCCATAGGAATCGTGAGATCAATTTTTTTCCCTTGGATTGGTTTCCTCAACATTCTTCTTGCTGGAAGTGCACCCCCTATTTTGGTGCGACCAAGGAGTATCTATCAATCTTCGATATAATGTATGTTTTATCATTGTTCTTTTAGGGTTAATCTTCTCATGTTCCCTTTTCCATGTTATATAATGTGATCTTCATGCTTCTTAATGGTGTTTTCTTGGGTTTCGGTTAGTGTGGTCGTACCGTGGCATCCTCGGGTGGATGTAGTTGTCGTGATAGGAGGCGATCGTGATCTGTTGTGTGGACTATTCTCGTATAAATAACATCATGAACCTTTTGAGGTAGGAGATTCGTTGATTCTCTTTTCTTATATGTGCAACTATATAGTTATCATGTTTTATCCCACAGGATCACACTTAAATTGACATAATAAATATTTGACCAAAAACTAAATTGATATCGATCGAATGTTATTACCTCTTATTTTTCAAGATAGTGTGATATCTATTCTTGCTTCATTTTTCTCTATTTTTTCTTGATGTAAATTGGTAAATAACGTAAACCGTAATTAATTGATAATTGTTTGGATAAAGAATAAGAGGCATGTAAATGAATCTGGTTCTTCTTGTTGTAATTTTGATGTTAATAAAAATGGTGCAGTAAGCATGTTTAATTATTTTTGATAGCTTTCTATTTAGGTTTCCTAAAGTTGGAACATTTTAATAATATATCGGTTAATCTGTGATGGATCAAATAACTGGTATTTTGATAAAAGATAATTCATTTTAGGGTTCTATGTAACCCTCTTGATTGTTTAAAGGCCAAGATCCAATTGATGTGATGATTTTTTTCTTGTTTCTTGTGTTGTGATGTAGGTATGGATGGCGGTTTTGATATGTGGGGGCAGAGAGGCCTAATGGCTGTGGCAGTTGTTAACGCCTAGAATGGTGAGATGCATCGATGTAAGCATGTGGGTGTCGGGGAGGACACCAAGGATGATGGAATGGGTTTGATGTTAATGTTTTTATGCTTGTTGTTTCCATGATTGGTTATCTATTTTACTTTTCCCCACTGCCTAAGGTAGTTTGTCTTGATTGCCCTTATTCTAAAATAGGTGAATATGCGCGTGGTATTCCATGTGCTTTCCATGTTTAGCTTCTCAATGGAGTATGGGTCTATTCTCTTTCTATAGGCAGCAAAGGCTCGACGGGTAGTACATCTACTCACCTTGTTGATCCCCCTTGTGTTTATTAGCATAGAATGTTTTTCTAGAATTCCTAGTAATGTGGGTAAGTAATTTTGTAATTGAATAAATGATGTTAACCCATGGGGTTGGAGTTTTCTGGAACATAAAGACGAGGTTGTAATTTTGAAGGAACAATATACTTTGGGTGTGATGCTAATGAACATTAATGCTGGATTATTATTCATTAATTAAGGTTTAGATAATTAATTAACATAATGTGCAACTAGTAAAATGGATTGAAATAATGTATTAAAGCTATTTAAATGGTTCGGTGCTTATAGGATACCTAGTCATAAAAGTAGCAGCCTAGATTCCGACAGATGTTAACTGTAGTTGAGTCTAAGACTAGGTTATTCCCATAGTGTGGTTTTAAGATATAGTATATACTATAATTTTTTTGTTTTTATATGCTACTCCACCCAGTCAGTAAGGGAAACTGACACCCCAGGTATTCTGAGCCCTAGAGGGTTTTTTCCCCAATATTCTAGTGGGAGGATGAATGGATGACTACCCCCCTTTGGCCCCGCACTCTTCTCTTAGTAGTTACTTGTGCTATTAGGCACACCTGTTAGTTTTCCCCATATATATTTGTAGAGGGTTGTAATGGATTGTGGTTATTCACACACATATATTCTGGATATAGATTCTCATGGACTACTATAGGTCTAACGTGTATAGGCTCTGATGACTTGAGGATCCTTACTCAGTGTGTGGTCTGTAATGGCTTGACATATAATACCTGACGTATGATGCATGTTATGCGGGCTGTGGTGGCTCCCAGAAACTACCTGGTTAGTTTGATTACATGGACTTGGTGGTTTTTTTGCCTGAGGTGTATGTTTTTGTGCTTTTCTTAGGTGTTTGTGGGCAAGTCTTTTTAGAGAGAGATGCTTCGGATGTGCAACTTTGGGGAAAAGAAAGAAAACCAATGGGGAAGTAGCAGTAGGGTACCCTTTATATTATTTATTATATTATATACTCTTGTATGCGTTACTTGGTGAGAGTAGCCATTATGAAGCTGGGAACTTAGTATACCCGTTTAGATGATGAGTTAGTTTCACTTGTTTCTCACTATGCTCTATCATGCTTTCTTTACTTTGCACGAGAGGCTTCGGAGAGGATCCTACTTATTATACTATTATACTCACCATATGTATGTATAAATTTGATTTCAGGTCACATGGAGCAAGTTGGAGATCATGTTGGTTTCTACTAGCTTGTGTTTGCAGCAGTTGTTCGGTCTTGTGGTTACTGATGTTTGTCTTCCTTTTTGGGTACTTACAGTTTTACCTTCCAATTATAGTAGTTTTTCATGACATTACATACATGTACTTGAGTTTTCTTTTGTATTTATGTTTGAGTTGGATTTGTTTGGTGTCTATCTTATCTCTCTCTTCCACATGTGTTCTCTTAGAGGGTAATGCCTCTCATCTGTATGTTTACTATACCCTAGGTGCTAGTCGCTAACCCATTGCCTATTGGAGGCGTGACTCAAGGGTCATTGTCTCCCTTCTCACATTGCCGGCCTAGGAGGGGTCCACTTTAGGGGAGGGGGTCATGACAAGGAGTTTATTTCCATTAAGATGGGGTGGAGAAATATTTCTCTACCCCTCTATCTATTCTCCCACATGGCGCACTCTTCTCATTATCCATTAGACATTGAGAGGTACAATAATACCATGGAAGTTATGTAAGTTCCCTCCCAAATGTAGGGTGATTTAGCTATACCCATATATATGATATAGATGGAAGATTTTTTTTGTTTTTCCTAACGTATATTCATTAAACCACTATGATTGAAGATTTTTGTAATGTCCATCTCTAGTATAAGGTACCCATTCATTTTCTATATTTATATATACATTATTTTTGTAATTCAGATCATAGTGATCTTGGGAATGGGATTTATAATGTATTTTTTAAAGTAGAATAGGTGCTATTTGATGTGAGATATCATAAATTATGATCTAGTAAAAATCTATTTTCCTTTATCTGTCATAATGTATGACATAAGGAAATAATATTCTATAATGGCCTAAATTTAATCTTCTAATTTCTTGTAAAATAGATCATTGTATCACATATAAAAAATACAATTCTTTATAAAATATAACACCCAAATAACAAAGGGATGTTTTAGATCCGAATTTTTCTATTACAGAATACGATAGTTAATAACACATGCCACATGATACAATAACGTGTATATTTTAAAATATGATGTATGAAGAAACATTGTTTTGTATATTCAATTGTGAAATGAATTGTATTATTTATAAATTGTTTATAAATTATGAGAAATGTGTTTTGAGATATTTTTTTAATTTATAAATGTGTTTATAAATTATTTAATTATTAAATGTTTACATTACATTTAGTAAAAAGAATATCCATAATATTTACTATTAATAATAAATATATTTTCAAATTATATGGTGAGACTTAAAATTTTTATTTTAATGTTTTTATATAGTAATTATAAGTGTAGTTTATAAATTCTTTATAAATTATTAAAATAAGGGAATATATAAAAGATTTTATATTTAGTATTATGAATTTTTCACCATATTTTATTTGAAAATTCCAAGTTAAATCATTTACTTGAACAAAAGTAGTTTTGATAATTTATACTATTAAGGTTTATATAATAAATATTTTATATTTTAGATATTAAAATAATATATATGAATAGTTAATATGTAGAATGTTAATATTTTACATACCATATACATAACTAAATTACATATCATGAATAGTATGAAGGAGTTCAGATTGAGAATAAATAAAAAGTGTTTATATTTATTTATTGGTGTAATTTTCATAATACATGGCTAAATTATAAAGTGTTTATATGAAATGTATTTATGAATTGATCATAAATTAATATCTGGATATTAAATATATGAATCATTCATTTATTTTATTATTATTCCCTACTTTATTCTTGAATGAATATTTTATATAATAAATTTTGATAAATACATTAGTTTAAAGAGTTAAACAATAACCATAAATTGTCATACATTCATCTAAGGAGTAACATTCTTGGTATTATAATTAATTTATTTTTCATTTTCTTCGAATTTTTATTATTCTGAATTTTTAACTTGAATTTAAATATTAACTATATTTTATACATACAAGTCATTATAATTTTGATGAAACTGAGGTCACTCAGGAAAAATGTAACCTTGTGTAGAGGGACTTTGGTCTGCACTACTAATTATCCTAAATCATTATTCCTTGAATAGAAATATTAGTGTTGGTTATCTGTCTTTCAAAGAATTAATTTAGGTTTTTTTTATTTCAAATGATTATAAAACTTCACATGAAAGGGTTTTAGGGGCCTTATCCATATGATGAATTTGGATATGTGTAAATATAGCTATCTTGTTAATTCAGGTTAGTAACAGAAGTTATGAGTTTTTTAAAGAGTAACAAGTCAATATTGTTTGTGCATATTGATTTAGTGGAATGAATAAAATTCCAAACTAAAACATTATACATATGAATACATGTAATGGGAATAAAAGTGATAATATTGTTAGATTAAATCTTATTATAAATAATACAAAGTTCTAGATTCCTTCCAAAACAAACACTTATCAAGACCTTGATCACCCAAATATGTCATTCCATACTAAACCTATGTGTATCTGGATTATCTTGTGTAAGGAAAATGTAATGAGGTGACCATGAGAGTTAAGTGACTCATTTTTTGCATTATATTTGGGTTACAGTTAGTTGGGAAACCATTAGAATGGACACCAAATTAATAGTGTTGATTATACATATGATTGATTGGGGAAACAGTTTTTCACTCATCCATCAAATAGGTATATATGATATGATTATAATGATGGCCTAACTAATTAAATAAGTGGTGGGAGGAACAATAATGTGGACTCATTATTTAGTGAAATGTGGGTCTTATACCACTAATGGATATAGTGGATTTCAAAATGGTTTATCATTTTAGATGGAGAGTATTTAATGAAAGCCCATATTAAATGTATATAAAAAATATACTCATATAATAAATTATTTTTTAATGTATTATTGTCACTAGAATCATCGAATTTTATTTTTCAATCAATCCTATTGAAAAAAATGAGCTAAATGTAAGAACTTCTTGGACTAGTAACTTATGAATAATTCTTAATAATGAATGAAATTTATTATTTTTGAGAAGTTCCTTCATTAGTAATGAATGGTTTAACATGTTCTACAAGTGATTCTAGATTCTTATGAAAATCATAAGATAATTCAAATTAGGTTTTGAAGTAATTATATGAAAAATAACCCAATGAACTTTAGGCTCCACTAATATACTTAATTTGATTGAGTGTGTCATTAAGTTTGAGTGAATGAAGTAATACTCTAAATCCTGATCCAGATATGGAATTAATTTTGGAATAATAATTGGAAATTTCCTAATAAAGATCATATGTATAAATTAATGTTTACCTGACATTCGTAATGAGTTTAGGATAGATTAAATTATCATGAGATGTCCAATTTCAACTACTATATTGACAATAAAAGTGGGAAAAAGTTTAAATTAAAATATGAAAATTTATTTGGGGATTCCAAAAATGATTTTTTGAATAACCAGTTTAGTTCATTGAAACCTAAAATTAGCATCTGGAAAGAAGAACATTGTTTCCATTTGATGGAATTTTGTGGGATACCTAAAGGTGCTTTAAAATCTCAACAGAGATTCCATATTGAGTTTCAGTGTTGTAAAAATAACTTCTTTGATTTTTTAATTTTATAATATTCTAAATGTGTATATTATAAAGGTTTTAAATATAGATGAGTTAAAAATTAAGGAATTAATTGATGGATATTGTCAATTGAATTTAAATGATGATGACAATGGGTATTGAATCATAGTTTTGAATATATAGGAATAAATATCAATATCAATTAGATTAAAATAATGTACTATTCTTTTTATATGGTTTCTAGTATATGATAAGATAAGAATTTATTAATAATGTGTTATAATCCATAATATGAGATTATAGTGTTAATACACATGGTTTATGATTAATCGGATTCTATAACATGTTTTTAAAATAAAGATATGGATAAAAATATTTTGTCCAACATAAATAATTTTATCTAGTTTTTTGTTAAAATTTGAGGGATATAATCCCACCTCACATAAGTTTCATGTTTTAAACAGTAGTCTTATTTTCATAATAATTATCTAACCACAATATATAATATATAATATATGGATTCAGTAGTTTATATATCAAATATTCCAACTAATCAGAAATAAATTTTATTTCTTAACCGGGAATGAGTTTTTGTATCTAAACATTGTATTTTGATAATAATATTGTATCTAAGAGGATAGTGGGAGTATATATGGACTTGAGATAATTTTAATGAAAAGAAATTGAAGATGAAGCTATTCAAATCAATGTGATTATCGCTTAATATCCTAAAATATATTGTCTTATTTTAGCAAATATAATTGTAAATAATTACATTTAGGTACCTTAATGATATGAATATCACTTTATATCCTAAAATAGTTATGGATGTGGTGGTAAAGAAAAATGTAAAGAGTTACATATTAATACCAAAATGATCTCAGGGAAAAAATTTCATAGAATATGTTCCAAGAATAATGATGAACTTAGAAAGAATTATCTGTAGAAAATAAAAGTTATTAAAATCCTGGCATTGGATTTTATTGAGTAATATAGTTTGACTGTATTTTTTAAAGAGTTTAATATTAATAATAGGATTCCATAGACACTCCCTTATTCAAACTAGTTATCTTAATAGTTTTTATTCACAAAGAATTTAATCAGGAGGGTTTTATCAAATGTTCGCATAGATATGTGTTAGGAATTACATAAAGATGCAATAATTTTAAAAAAAATATGAAAATTACCACAAACATAAGGCCTCTATGGGTTAAAGAAGCCCTATAATTCTCTATCATGATTTTTTTCATCTCATTGCAGCCCTGTATTTCAGGGATTTTATAATTGAGGATATAATGTAGGTAAAATTGGGAAAGTTCTATGCTGACACGTATAGTTAGTGACAATAGTGAAGGGTTTCCTTTAGTCTTAGAGGTAGGTTGTTTGGAGGATGAGCAGGATGGTGTCATTATAGTGATGGTAGCCCATGTTGGGGTTATGGAAAGATTTCCACTTAGTTGTATGAGTTATATTTGTGGTGTAAAATCAAAAAAGTGGCAATAGATGTTATTAGGATAGGTGGACATGGGATCTATTATATTGAAGGGGCAGAGAAACAATTGGTCATGGAGAAATCTATGTAGTCTAGGAAGGTTCATAAGTTAGACATATGAGTTTGGGACTTCAGGTTATATTTTCATGGGATTTAATTCCCGCTATGTATGTGGGTAATTTAATGGTATCCTCTACCTAGATAAAATGATATGCATTTTTTTGTTTAAAAATAAAAAAGAAGGATTCCCCCTCAAAAAATATAAGGCATATCTGATGGTTGATCATATGGGATACGGTAAAACTGGCTCTTATGTATAGTTTTGTAAATATCATTAAAACAATTTAAGAATATAAAATTTATCAGGATATAAAAAAATTAAATCTTCACTTTATAATTCTTTCATGTTGGTTTCATGTACTCATGAAATAAAATTATAAATAACCTCTCAAAGTAAATTTTTTTGTTATCCCAAACTAATGTTCCTGATAGAGTAATATGTGTTGTGATGAGATGTTATGGTTATCATTGTTGGTCACATGAATATTTATCCAACAAATTTTTCATTGATTACGATACTCACAAAAACCCTCATTTTTTACTAATAAACTCATATTGAGTGGATTTATGGTTTATATTTTTATTTGAATAGATTATTTGATTTTCTTATAATTATACAATATTTTTATTATGTTTTTGTCTTTGTATTTGGAAGTAAAAATATACTTCAATGAATTTTGATCAATTAAAATATGTTTGGAATCACTATTCTAAATGTGTTGTGAAATGTAATGTTGGTTCCCAAACCCATGTTTGAGTTAAACATTATGTTTTTAAACCCTAGTTTTTTAAGGAACCTCACATTTGGGTGCCTCATGTTTGTGATATACCTCATGTTAATAACGAAACATTGGTTATGAACCCCATTTTGTGTAACCCTGTGTTTGGAATCGTCCATCCAATATAAAATGTACTTATGGAACCAACACCTTGTAGAAGGAACACCATTTTGATCCAGTCATATATGGGATTTAAAATTTAGATTATTATAATAATTTTCTATCATTTCATTGGAATAAATCTCTTTGTAAAATGATTCAAATCCTATTTCAGAACATCTACAACAACATATTGGTTTGTTTAGATTTTTAAGGGTGGTTATTAATTACCATAGTTATTTTAAATTCCAATTTCAAATACATTATCTGTTTTGAAATCATGATTTATCTAGATAATTTTAATATCTATTTTACATGAATTAATTTGGGTATTTTATTTATTCTAATTTCAATAGATAAATATATATGATTTGATGCTCAATGATCTAAATCTTTTTCTCTAGAAATAACATCGAGGATTTGACAATCAAAAAAATATTTCTTATATGATACTAATTTGTATTCATCCAAATATTTTTGAACATATTTTCATTATTTTAAGTTTAAATTCTGATTATATACTAATTTATGATATATATTCTTTAGTTTTTCGATGTTTTCAAGACTATACTTTTGATACACACATGATCTATTTTATACTGTTGTGTTTTTTTTGTTACAAATATAAAATTAGTTGTTACTTCATTATAAATGAATTCTATATATAAAAATTAGAGTTCCTTCATGAGGAATACAATTTTTAGACACATATGTATTCCTCTAGAGATATATTCCTCTATCAGTTGTAGTATCTATATTTGAATGCTTCTATAGATAATTTCTCTAATAATACTCAATATCAAATTTATTTCTAGATACTCATGTATTTATTCTTTTAAGACTATTGTTAATCATGCATAAATTTCTTATGAAATAAGTTTTAACAAGTTATAATTTCATTCAATAAATTTTTTTTATACCTTGGAAAATGATATACAAGTGAAAATCACCATGCTTGTGGAGAGATCGTTTATGGAGTTTACTGGGGGGTCTTTGTGCCCCAAACCACACTAAATGTTTTCCCCTTTTATTTTATTTTATATTATATAATTTTTTTAAATAATATTCATTATATTAACCTTTTAATTTTCAAGAGGTATTTTTTAAAATTTTAAATTATTTTAAAAGGATACAAGTTAACAACCCCCCCCCTCCCCCTTATGTCTTCATCATCATTTCAGGACAACAATTTGTATCGAAGAAGTGCTCTATTGAAGGCTTCTTTTAGATATAAAAAGAATAAGAAAAATATAAAAATTATGATTGATTTAAATTAATTATCTTAGGGAAGGCGTGTCTATGATCAGGTTTCTATATTTTAATAGTGAAAATTATGGATTCTAGAAAGAACACATGGTTTTATACTTGAAAAATCTTGGTTTGAAAGTTTTTCTAAAAGTTATGATGCCATGTTAAATCCTTAAATATAAACCAAATAAATTTAATTATAATAAATATTCTAAAAAAATCTAAATTCAATATCCATGCATGAAATTATTTGTTTATATAGACTATTTGAGTTCAATCACGTCTCTTTAGGTGCTTCTTCTTTTGAGATGTTGAAAAAAAATCATTTTTGAATATAAGGGAACTAATAATGTTGAGAATTAAGATATAATAGTGCTACATTAAAATTTGAAACATTTGAATATAAGATGGTAAAATTATCTCTCAAATAAATGGAAGACTAACTATGATATTTAATGGGTTTGTTTCTCATAGAACGCCTATACCTGAACCTGGTCATGCTTAAAAATTTAATAGAGTTTATCCTGCTAGATGGAATTGAATTTCGGCAGCAAATACGTAGTCAATTATAGTTAATGATTTTAATATAAAAGAACTTATTGGAACACTAATGATTTGTGAATATCATATGTAATCAAAATATTGTTATAATAAATAAATCAAGAAGGAAAATATTGCTCTCAACTTTTCTATTCCTAAAGGAGAAATCAAGTCAAAGGAGTATGCTATATTCTCTAGTGATGAAATA
This sequence comes from Viscum album, assembly GCA_963277665.1. Taxonomy (NCBI): domain Eukaryota; kingdom Viridiplantae; phylum Streptophyta; class Magnoliopsida; order Santalales; family Viscaceae; genus Viscum; species Viscum album. The sequence goes on along the minus strand of OY728132.1, from coordinate 1,289,211,624 downwards.
ATTTGTTCAAATTCAAGTGATTAATACTATCATTTTTCTAAAAGAAAAAACAAGTTATATAAGAGAAAGTCAAGTTTTAATAAACCAATTAATGACTATAATAAAATCATTCATGGACATAAGGAAGTTAGATTTTATGAATGAAAATACCTGGGAAATATCAAACAATATTTTTCAAAGATTTTGGAAAGATGAAAAATTAAAAATAATGAGAATAAAATTTAGACGAAATACGGTTATTAATGAAAATGTAAGAAACTAATGGGGGCTACCTTGAGTGTGTATGAAGATTAAAATTTTTATTCTAGTTTTAAAATTTAACCATAAAAATCTAATTAAAAAGAAAAAAAATTCTTTATAGATTAGGACGATGAGGTAAATTCATATAATTCTTCTATTTCTGATTCTAAATCTGAAAACTACTCATTTTAAGAAAAGCTAAAGATTATTCCTTATAAAAAGATAAATATGAATCATTTATGAAAAAGAAAAATAAATTTAAAAAATATTCTTTATTGTGTATTAAGTGAGAATGATAACATTATAAAACATTATTTATATTTCAAAGAAAAACTAAATAAATCTTATAAAAGTTTTAGTAATCATAATAGTAAAATTAAAGAGTTTCTTTTTGAATTACAATCCTAAAAACATACTGCTATTTTTTTTACTAGGGTTTATTTAATTAATATTATTAGAAATATTTATATTGATTTGAAAAAATAGGGAATTGGTAATAATAATGAGAATGATAAACTATATAGAAATTAGATTATTCAAAACTCAATGAATCCTATAATGTCTAAAGTTTCCTATATTTATTATGGCATTAAGGTTAACTATGATAATGATTTCATCATAAATAATACTCAAATTATATTATAATGAAATAATATGTTTTTAAAGATTTATCAAGTGTTAAATCTATAATTTCCACAAAAATTAAGTATATCTAGCTACTCAGATCCTTGTTTGTTGACACTATAGGACCCAAAATCTATTTGGTACTAAAACAAATTTATTTATATTTTTTTAGGGTAAATCCAGAAGAAAAATGATATTTTTTATATGGATAGTTTATATTCAATACATTTGATTATGTAATTTTCTAACATTCATGCATTATATAATGTTTTTGGAGGGTTGTTACCTTTGGTGATAATGAATAAGGGAGCCATTGGAGTTGGGTTAGTTAGAGACCCAAACTTTATTCCGATCGAAAAAGTTCCCTTTGTTCAAGGGTTGAATAGAAATTAGATATTTATTTCTCAACTCTATAATTATTTTATTATTATTGATTTATCAAATGATTTATGTTTTTTTAATATTAAACTTATTATGTTTAGAGAACCTAGAATAGAAAATGGTTATAAGTTTAACCTTAGTTCCTTATGTGAACAAAATATGAATTTTTTAAATACTAAAGTGAATACTGAATATGTAAAATAAGTCATGGTCATTGTAATATATATTAATTATCTAATTCATTTATGAATAAGTTAGTTTTTGATCTTCTTAGTCTTTTGTTTGATTATAAAAGACTTTGGGATGCATGTCAAATACCAAAGTAGCAAAATTCATACTACAAATGAATCAAGATTTTTGATATATATAAACTTTTGGAACATATAAAAATGGAATTTTTTTGAACTTATATAGTATCATGTTTGGGTGAAAGATTCTTTTTTTATTAGTTTATGATTTTTCTATATTTACTTGGGTTTAATTTTTAAAATTTAAAAGTGAATCATTTGATTTTTTTAATAAGTATTTATAATTTTTTTCAATATGAAAAAGTTTCTATAATAATTTCTTTGAGAAGTGGTCGTAGAGGTGAATTTAGGAATAAAGCATTTTAATTATTTTTTTCTCAATTATTATTATTAAACATACTTTTTACACACTAAAGACACCTCTAAAAATGAAATTTTGGAAATAAGAAATAGATGTATTTAATAATTGGATAAAACTATATTAAATGAGTATAGTTTACCTAATTAATTTTTATAAGAATCTATTAACATAGAATAACGTATTATGTGTAGAGTTTTAATTTTACCTCTTATCAAGAGGATATCTTATGAAATTTAGAATAATAGAAATATTAAAGTTGGGTACTTCAACGTTTTTGGATGCAAGGTGTATATATTGAATAGTAAGGAAAACATTAGTAAGTCTTCTCTAAAAGTGGATGAATGAATATTTCTTGGGTATTTTGGTAATTCTAATGCTTATAGAGAATTTAATAAAAATTTGATAAATTTTTATTAATTGATTCAGGTGATATTTTATGATAGTTATCCACTTAATCATAATATAACTTAGACAGATAAATCTACTAGTTCTTTAAATAACATGAAAATTGAATCAAATAATTTTAAGTGTGGATGTAAATTAGAGCATGATTATGATCAATATATCTCAAAGGATAATGAAACTAAGGATCCTAAAAATAGCATACCTAGAAAATATCTAACTTTAATGAATTATCTTTTAGAGATCATTATAGAAGATCTAGATTAAGGTGTTAACAGTGGGACGTATGTTGTAATATTAGTTGAGTTCTCTTATTTTTTATTCCAGTATGAACATAAATCTGTAGAAGAAGCCTTTAATGATGAGAGTTAGGTGATGATAAGGAAAGTGGAGCTAAATCAATTTAAAATAAATAAAGATTGGGAGAAAGTTGACAAGCCCTCAAACCATCCAGTAAACATAATGGGTCTTTATAAATAAAAAATACGATAATGGTATAAATACTAGGAATAAATCTAAGATTATTGCTAAAGTTTGAAATCAGAAGGAATGTATATATATTGATAAGACCTTTTCCCCTATTTTTAGGCTTAAATCTATTAGGATCCTTTTAGCATATGAATATTATATTACTATTAAATTATGTTATATGTGTCCAAAATAATTTTTCATAAATGGATATTTCATTGTGGAATTTTATATTGAAAATACACTCATGTTTTTAAAATATTATTTTTCTATTTTTTTTAATTTACTATATTTGTGTGCTCTTAAACAAAAACCAATGGCTTGGAGTAAAATATTGAATTATTAACTTCTAGAAAAAAAATTTCAATATATTTATTTGATCATACTCTTTTCAAGAGAATCTATTCTTTTGATATTTTATTATTATAAATATATTTAAAGGATGTTATTTTCTGTTCTAAAATTAAAAACATTGTAATGACCTTCAAAACTTATTAAAAAGGAGTATGAAATAAGTATGATTCTAGAATTAAATTTATTTCATGGATTTAAAATCATTCCAAATGAGTTAGGAAATGGTTTTAATCAAAGTAAACATATTATTAATTTTTTTTAAAATCTATTAATTTAAAATAGTATGTTTAAACAACTTATATGTGTACTAATATTACAATTTAATTAGATAAATTAGGTAAATCAGATGACAACAAGTTTTATATGGGTATTATTAGTATTTGGCTATATCTTAATTCTAAAAGACCAAATATTTTGTTTTCTATTGGTTTATAAGAATGATTCACTACAAGAAAATCACCATTTGGTGGATGTTTTCACTTTGATTTGGTGGTAGTTTTAGTTTCATGGAATGTTTTAAAAATAATTGTAGAATGTGTATTTAGAGGTGGTTTATGTGTTTTAGTGGTAGTTTTATATCCAAAAATACCAAGAATTTTGTGGCGGTTAAAATCGATGCTAAAATGAAACAAAACACCACTAATTAAAAGGTAGTCATAATTAGTGGCGGTCTTAACTGCTACCCAAAAAAATATAGCATAATATAGTGGTGGTTAAAACTACTGTGGAATAAAAAAACATTTATTTAGCAGCAGTTTAAACTACCTCTGTATGATAAGTTGCAAAAAAAATGTGTTGTAGAATCTACAGCCGTAGGAAAACCTTGAAGAAAACAATCAATGCACATAATCACATAAAAATTAAACACATCATAACAAATGAAATACAGCATAATCAGATTACATAGTATATACCCATAATGAATGTTTCATCATCTTACAATCATAGTAAACATATAAAATGAAAATACAAGACCACTTGTCATGGTCCACTATATGTCATAAATTAAACATGAATAAACTCTTTCCACTAATAATTAAACGATGATGGTCTCTTCTCGTCACCCTCTCCATCTCTGTCTTTACTTCCGGCTACCAACACCTGTAAGATAATTATATTGAAAATTATACAATGATGTATATTTATATTTAAACTTAAAACAAATTAATTTTTGTGAATTAAATTATTTTTATGTTTAGTGATTTAGCTACTTAACACCAGACATCAATGAAATATCACTGGGGACAGATCCAGTCATATTATAATACAAATCAATTAACGCATTCTACAAAGTAGATATATGAGCCCCATGTTCCTCAATTGTGATTTTCATAGAAAAAAAATCTTTCTGAGAATCTTGGGGTAGGGAGTGACTATAACCATGAGTAGATGTAGATGAAGTCTCGGATGGCCTTCTAATGTTATTAGATGGTAGTGGTCTCAAACCCATTTGATGAACTCGACTAGGATGCTCCTTCCCAAGGAAATTACCAACTGGGTCATCCTGGGAGACTGAGAATGATTGTGCGGCATTGGCATCCCATGTTTTTTTAATTTTTACCTATATGTCAAATATCTATCATATTAGAATCATTATGTATCAACATAGTTGTCACAGCCCATCCCCTGAGGCCCATGTCATTACCTACCCCAAGCCCGCCTCCTGAAGGCCAGGGGTTGGTGACTAGTGTTGAAGGTTTCAACCTACAAGTGGGAGGAATTATCCTGGATGCTTGTATGCACATGCACTCGCAAAAAAACCAAAGAGATAAAAGTTGAACGCTAAGTAATCGGAAAACAATGTAAAATATAAAGTAATGCACCGAGTGGTGTAACTAGGTCAGTATACAAGCCCCACAAAAGAACTAAAAACAGCAAGGTACACACCGACGACCGTCTGTGAAAGATCCCACCTGATCACTAGAGTAGTGAAACAACTATAAGATGAAGTAGTATATCATGTATTCCTAGTCTTATTGGACCCCTCCTAGTCCTAGGACACCAAGTCTACTATCACAACGTTTGTATGTCCTGTCTCCCTGAGTGCCATTATCGAAACATCGAACGTCTGCACCAGACCCAACACATGTAGGAAAATCCTGTGCAGGGGTGAGTAACTCAGTACTCTGTAGAGGAACCTGATAACCTCGATATTCTCTCACAAATACACAAAAATTACCACAAAACAACCATTAAGTAAACCAAAAATATTATTCATAGTCAGCTCTACTCAGGTATATTCCATTACATATACCTAGGACATATAGATATACTCATCTCAACCACAAAGAAACATAAGGCCCCAACCTCAAGCCATTTTCTGGATTTCCAAAGATGTCTCATAGCATAACTCAGGGATTAAGATTACAAACTCCATGAACTATCCATATCTTATGGAACTTGTCTGAGAGATGTACTCCATCTAGTACAACTCAACCATTCGTAAGGGAACATCTAAATGGACATGATCTATCTGGAACTTTTTCCTAGAACTGCCTCTCGTTCCAGGCACTAGATGACCCACAGTCACATTATTTCACCTGATGCAAGACCAAGGGAAAACAAGTAAATAGGTCCACCCCTCAATATTTCATTCAGTTGGGGGATCAATACTCTAGTCTAACCCATGATATCTCAGTCGCCCCAGTAAAAAGTGTCCCGTGCCTCAGTCTGTCGAGGGAGTACTAACTTCTACCCTAGGTATCGATTACATCAAGTGTAGGGGCCCGCACCTTGTAACTATGTCCTACTATCATGGGAGCTCCAAATCCCTTGAAGGAACCACTCCTCATTGCTACTTGGAGACAGGGGATTACTACTTCATAAGTGAGGACCCACACCCTACCCAGAAGGGGTATACAAATCTAGTAGTTTGTTCACTATGGGGGACCCATGCCCTAGCACGTTAGGAGTGTACCGACCCCAGGCTAGAGGAACCACACCCTGGAAAAATATGGGAGTACCAACTCTGATGTATCACAGCATAAGGAGGACCCACACCCTGGGTTGACAGGGGAGTACTTTCTCCCAACATAGTGGACCCACACCCGACCTGGTAGGGGTGTTCCTATCTCTATGTGAGTTAAGTATGAGGGACTCGTACCCTAGTACAATAGGTGAGTATTGAATCCAAATATAGTAAAACCATTATAGAGGAAAACTAATATGCACTCATTATTTGGGGAGTCACGTCTCTATCGGAGTAGAGGATTAAGGAATACACACACCTTGAGTCATCAAGGGAGTAACCATCCTAACACTCACTACTAGAAACACCCTGGTTCTGCTCTTTAGTTTAACGATCATACCTCAACCTCTATGAAGTTCCACATGGATGTAACTTGATGATTTTTCTTGCCATAAGGTTTCCAACACAACAGACAACGCGTCAATGGGACACCCAGTCTGAAAGTTATAGACATTTTAGAGTTGAGGACCTGGTTAGATTCGAGTATGATCCAACCCAGTGAAACTCAAACATTCTCAGAAATTCACATGAAGTATCTAAAAAGGAACGCCTCTTCTTCAGAGTTCTATTACTGCAGATAGTTTGTCAAATAGAATTTCGGTTTATGAGATATACTTGTTTAAGTGGATTGGACCATAAGTGGGTCTGAGTCCGGTATGACATAGTCGGACAGACCTGACTCGGCATGCTGGGCTCGGCCAGAAGGGACTGATCTTAGCCTAGTTTGGCTAGGCCTAGTCTAGCATGTTGGGTCACGGGCTCATCCCACTGGGCCGCAGGTTCGGCCCCACCAACTCGTCGGGGTGTGGCCTGTCGTGTTGCGGAATTGCTCGTCTTGCTGGACGAGCATGGGGGACACTCCCCTCCCAAATTTCCAAAGCTATTCATGACTTCAAAGTCACAGATTCGGGTGGATCCACATCTCTTGGCCTGGTATGGACCATTGGTCATAGTTCTGCTCTCTGTCGCAGCTCGTTGTTGTGGCATTCTTCCACAGCGGGCCACCACTACACACCACCTGGGTCAACAGCTGCACCGAATGGCGCCGCACCTCATGAATAGTCAACATAGATTACCCTGCTATAGACCCATGGTCATGGTTCTACCCTCTACCACAGCTCAATTTAGTGTCCTTTCACCATGGAATGATGCCCCGTTTCAATGAAGTTGGTGTTGGATGGACGCCCCTTGTCCTCTACAGTGCCTTCTGGCGCTGTTGTTCCTTTGCGGCCTGCGGGTGTCAGTCGCCGCCTCCCTCAGTCGTCAGTCCCACCGCGTTCCTCCATCATGTCGCTTCTTCTTTTGGTCACCCACATAGAACGCAACCATAATGGGTTAGGTGGAGGGTTCGGGCCTTGTTCGTTCTACTCGTGCCCTCCATATTAGTATTACAACATAGGAAGGATTATTAGATTATAAAAAATCCTATAATGAAACCTCGCATTATCATCCCACGTTAATGAGTGAAACACGGGTCAACCCATTGGACAGTTGACCCGTGTTATTCATAATATTCAAGAACAGTGTAAAAAGGGGAGGAACCAAACATATAACCCCCTACCTTGTAATCATTGGAAGGCACTATAGAAGAGGAAGAAGTTTCCATGTCCAAAGGTGTTTGTTGGTGCTTACTGCCGGCCGCTGATTCCTCCATCTTCTGTCACTCAAAGCTTCATTATAGGTTGGTGGAATTCATCACGACACATTGTCAGAGGTTCCCCTCTTTCGTGCTGAAAACTCATGCCTGATCTTTGTTTAAATAGAGAGGATAAGAGGATCAAAGCACTGCAAAATTAATGAGTTTCATTAATGAGTATAATTAATGAACCTCTTCAATTATCTCAACAGTATGGTTAAATGTTTATTTAAATCTCCCAATGGTGTGGTTAAAGAAAATATGATTCACGACATTAAATGGTTTTGACATTGCATTGCAGTCCCAACATCTTTTGTCCAATGTTTTTATAAGGATAAAATAAAATAACCAAAATTTATTTTATTATTTTTTTTAGTCCAAAAATTAACTTTCTCGCCCAATAATTGTAGATTAGTGTTATGCTTATCTTAAGTGAATCATGGTACTACGGATTCAATGGTTCCCTCAGATTTTTAATCCGAGCATCGGTTCAATAGATAGAATTCGTTGTCCATACGTTTACTAAATGTTCCATAAAAAAGTACAAAAATTATTAACAGTCACCCTCAACCCGCTCGGTTCATGGTTAGGCTCCACCTAAGGGGAAAACAATCTCATGAGCTCAGCGGTACTCTAATATTTTCAATTCGAGTATTGGTTTACATGTTATATATTTTACAATAAAATAATTTTTAATTAATTATTTTATTTACAGCCAAAAACTAACATCCATTGGAGGCCCACGCTGGCCAAAGTTAGTATCTTCTTAAGGAAATAATAAATTCACATGTTCATTGGTGGTCTCAGATTTGTAATCTGAGTCAACGTTTTTGAGTTTTAATTATTTGAAAAATAAAATAATTTTATTTCTTAATTTTATTTATGATTATTTCATTTTTTAGTTTTTCTCACTAAGGGCATTCGCCAAATAATGTGAAGTCGCGCCTAGGGTAAACCCACTATCCTGAATGCAATTTTGCCCTCAAATGTCTGATTCAGGCACCTGTTTGAGATTTATTCTACATTTTTAGGAATACTGCTCACACGCGCTATTTAAAGCATAACATTTATTTGATGGATCATTCCAGGCACTCTGAGAATCGAAATCACGTGCCTTCAGATTTTGCGGCCTTGAAATAATTCCATATAAATAAAAAAATTATACAGAAATTCCAAGACACTACATTCTACCCACCTTTAGACTTTTTGTCCTTGAAAAGCCATGGTCCAAAATCATGAGAAGAAACTGGGTCCAAAAAATGCTCATGCACTACTTCCATGCACACGCCATGAGAGAATACCTAGATCAACCACTCTTATGTTCATATCTTGCTAGTTCAACATTATGCTACAACAGAAACATGTTTCATTAGCTGTGACAAGTGGGGAAAACACAAAGCATCCTGATACATCTATAATCACGGGGTCTGGTGGCCCACTTCCTAGAACCTCCACCAGACCCACCAAAAGCTGAAACAAGACACAATCAATCCCACTTGTGGCATCTCCACTGAGTATGGATGGCTAGTACTATTTCGCACTACGAAAAAATCTTCTGGTCTAACACTCCCACTATAGAATGACTCATGTGGGACTCTTTAAAATAGTCCAGACTATGCCTCCTGGGCTTCCCCCCCCCCCAAATTCAAAGTAAATTCTTTATCCACTATGTGGATATACCACATTTCTTACATAATATAATATTTCTGAGGATGAATGGTTGTATTGCATACCCAAATTGATGTCATAAGGTATCGACGCCAAGACTATGAGATCCCAATCACAACTCTCACCTCCAAGATCCAGGTCACATGATCAGCGGGTCTCCTCCATCAGGAGTCTCTAAGCATGATGTTCAAGTCTGTGGTCTAATAGGAACCTCAAATCCTCGAATAGTAATCGTAAAAAATGAATTTCTAGAACCTATGTCTATTTAGGAAGGCAGAAAAATAAAAAAGACTAACACATGTCATACATAAATCTTCTCCAAGAGTTTCTTGGTCATGAGCAACGACTGCATGCATCTGTCCTTGCCACATCATCTAGCTCCCTGAGCCTGGAGGGGACCACTCCTACTATCTTTCCAGCTCCTTTATAATGTCTTCCAACTTATAGAACTTCATGGTTCAATTGTTGTCTCTACCAAGGAGGTCCATTTGTCAGATTCGTATCTGCAGTACTGTGGGTTAGAAAATCTCTAGCGAGATGCCCCCAGCCATTACAAGAGTAACATTGCCTCTCCTATGGTTGATCTGCTATTTCGCACTGTTTCTATGCCATAGAACCACATGTCAATGTTTAGGAATGGGTATTCCTTTTATGACACAATCATGTCACCATTCATCTACTAGATCTATTAGAAATATCTACTTTGTGACCCCTTCCATAGGTCGCATCCACATGCTCCTCTTCCATGAAGCTCTCAACCACTAAGGATCATCTTAGTACCCCCAACATGCTTCAAAAATACTAAGAGGTATCATCAAAGCCTAGATTTCTGGGCGCATCCTATGCTCGAAAGTCTAGGCCCTGAAGTAAGGATCCCACACCATATCTATAGAGTAATGAGAAAGATCTGTGAATTTCACTGAGTACTCTACTACTGTCATCCTGCCCTACCATAGGTGTAGCAGCTTCTGTATGCATACAGAGCACAAAGTCTCTAGAAATAACTACTCTCTGAATAGGCTCTCAAAGTATTTCCAAGTGAGGGTTTTTGTCGTCGTGAGTCTGAATCTCCAGACTCCACCATCTTCCCACTGAGCCATGAAGAAGCCTTGCTGCCAAGACTGCAATTTGGTGGGTGGTGTTCTCAATAGGTGGAAAACACACATAACAGCCTCAAACCAATCCTCAACTACCTGAGGATCTGTCTCACAATGGAACCCAAGAGGTCTCTGCCTCTAGAACTCATGTAGGGCCCTGAGCCTAAGAATATCCTCTACTGGAGCCGCCGGAGATAGATGCTGACCATCGGGTGGTGGTAGCACTGGTGCACCACTCTGTGGAGCCATCTCAATCACTAGTCCCTGAACGGAAACCTCGTCTCTAGGAGGGCTTTCCTCATGACCATGTATCTGAATCCGGGTCGGTCATCCGTGTGGAGGTATCCTGATATAGATCAAGATGTACCATAGTTAGAGGATTATATCTGGAGAGATGACTTGAGAAATAATATGGAAATCACAATCATCAATACAAGATGCATATTCCCTTATTTTCCCTGCAACCAGTGTTTCCATGTACCGAGTCAAGTAACTGGTGTCTAGAGACTTGTTGTACAGACATGTTGGTCACCGCACCAACACTGGAGTCTCTGGCCTGAAAGACAAACTCAAAACACTTAACATTGTTTCTCACAACAAAAACAACAAACCCTTGGACATTGAGGTAGAACTGACCAGCTCTGATACCACTTTGTCCCAACCCATCCCCTGGGGTCTATGCCGCAACATTCCCCATGCCCGCCTCCCGAAGGCTAGGGGTTGGCAACTACCTCTGAAGTCCTCAACCGGCAAGTGGGAGACATTTTCTTGGATACTAGTACACAAATGCACTCACAAACAAAAACCACCAATCATAAAGGCGAACACTAAGTAATCAGAAACTAGATTACAACAACAAGTAAATCATTGTGTGGTATAACCAGGCCAGTATACAAGACCAACAAAATAACTGAGACAATAATGCAAAAAGGGAGCACCGAAGACTGTCTGTAGAAGATCACACTTGATCGTTAGTGTAGTGAAGCTATTGAAATCCTAAGTAGTATTTCTTGTCTTCATGGTCCTACTGGACCCCTTCTAGTCCTAGGCCACCAAGTCCACTATCATAACGTCTATCTGTCCCATATCATTGAGCATCCCTATCAAAATGTTGAACGTCTACATCAGAAACAACATGTGCAGACTAAGCCCGTGCAGGGGTGAGTTACTCAGTACTTAGTAGGGGATCTAGATACCCTCGATGGTATCTTAGAAATCGAAAATGGAAAAATACCACAAAACATCCATGAATTAAACCACAAATTTTATGCATAGTTAGATTTACTCAGGTATATTCCATTTAATATACCTAAGTCATCCAGATATAATCATCTCATCTACAAAGAAACATAAGGCCCCAACCTCAAGACATTTTTAGGATTTCTAAAGAATGCTCAAAGCATAACTCATGGATCAGGAGTAAACGCTCCATGAACTGGCCATCCCTGAGGGCACCCATCTGAGAGATGTACTCCATTAGGAACAACTCAACCATTACTAATGGAATGTCTGAAAGGACATGATTTATTGGGAACATTCAGCTAGAACTGCCTCTTGTTACCGGCACTAGAGGTCTCACAGTCACAGTTTTTCACTTGAGGAAATACCAAGGGATACCAAGTGAAAATTCCCACTCCATGAAACATCATTCAGTTGGGGGATCACTACTCTAGTCTAACCCATGATATCTCAGTCACCCAAATAATAAGTGCCCCGCACCTCCGTCCTTTGAGCGAGTACTAACTTCTACCCTGAGTATCTATTACATCAAGTGGGGGGCCACTCCTCATAATTATGTCCTGCAGTCAAGGGAGCTCCAAATCCCCTAGTGGACCTGCTTCTCATCGCTACTTAAGGATAGGGGAGTACTAATCCATATTTGAGGACCTGCACCCTACTTGGTAGAGGAGTACAACTCTAGTAGTTCATTCACTATGGGGGACCCACGTCCTAGCACGTCAGGGGAGTATCGACCCCATTATTGAGAACCGGAACCCTGGCACAACAAGGGATTACTGACTCTGTTGTAGCACTACATAAGGAGGACTCACACCCTGGGCCGATAGGGGAGTACCTACTCTTAACATAGAGGACCCGCACCCAACCCAGTAGGGGAGTACCTGACTCTATGTGAGTTAAGTATGGAGGACTTGTGCTCTAGTACAATAGAGGAGTACCAACTCCAAATATAATAAAACCATCTCATAGGAAAAAAACCTGGACTCATGACGTTGTGAGGCCCGTCTCTACTAGAGCAGAGGAGTAAGGAATACCCGCGCCGTGAGTCATCAAGAGAGTATCCATCCTAACTATCACTACAAGAGACACCCTGGTTCTGCTCCTTAGGTTATCAGTAATACCTCAACCACAAAAAAGTTCCACAATAAAGTAAACCAGTGATCTGTCATGTCATAAGGGTTCCAACGCAACAAACGGCGCATCAACTGGACACCCGGTCTGAAAATTATAGGCATTTTAGTACTAAAGGCCCAGTTGGATTCAAGTACAATCAAACCCGGAGTAACACTAACATTCATTGAATGTCACATGGAGTATCTCAAAAGTACCACCTCATCATAAGGGTTCTGAATCTGTAAATATCCCATCCAACGGACATCCGGTTTAGGAGATACGCTCGATTAAGTGAACTAGGTCGTTAGTGGGTAGGGGTTCGGTCGGACACAATCAGACCGATCTGACTCATCCCACGTGGCCCCGCCCGAAGAAGATGGTCTCTTCACGGTTTTTCTGGGCTGGGTCCGGCACGCTGGTTTGAGGGCATGACCCACTGGGTCGTGGGTTCGGCTCGGGACACCCGATTGGGCGTGGCCAACCAGGCTGTGGAATCGCATGGGCCACAGGCTGAGCAGGGAGGACTGCTCCCCTTTCGAATGGCTTCAGCCGTTTGGGTCTTCAAAGTCGCAGAGCTAGGTGGCACCGAATCTCTATTCATGCAACATACCCATAGGCGTGGGTCCTCTCTCCGTCGTGTCTTGATGCCACAGCCTTCCTTTGTGGCGCGCCGCTACAGAGCGCCACCTGGGTCAATAGGGGCGTCGAATGGCGCTGCACCTCCTGTCGGGTCCACATGAACTGGACCACTACGGACCCACGGGTGCGGTTCCGCCCTCCGTTGTGGATTGATGTCACAACCTTCCACCATGTCACGCCGCCCCGCTTCAACACGTCCAGGGTGGGTCGGCCACCCCTTGTCTGCCACAACGCCTTCAGGCACAACCATTCCTTTACAGTCGGCAGGTGTCAGTCACATTTCCCCTCAGTCTCCGGTCCCACCGCATGTCACTGTCATGTCACCACTTCTTCTAGTCTCCCACATAAAATGCAACCATAATGGGTTCAGAAAAGGGTTCAGACCATGTTCGTTCGGCCTGCGCCCTCCGTGTTAGCATTATAACATGGTATTGAGTATTAGATTATAAAATCTCCCATAATGAAACCCCGTATTATCCTATCGTGTTAAAGAGGGAATCATGGGTCAACCCATAGGATGATTTTTCATAATATTCAAGAATGGGGTAAAAGGGAAGGAATCTAACATATAATCCTTTACCATGTAATCATTAGAATGCACTGCAGATGAGGAAGAAGTTTCCACATCCGAAGGTGTTCATCGGTGCTTGTCATCACCCATCGATTCCTCCAACATCTATCATTCAAATCTTTGTTCTAGGTTGGTGGAATTTGTTAGTGCACTTTGTCATAGGTTCCCCTCTTGGGTGCCAAAAAACCATTCCCAAGTATCGTTTAAATAGAGGGGAGGAGAGGATCAATGCATCGCAAAATTAAACAGGTTTATTAATGAGTATAATTAATGAACCTCTTTAATTTTCTCAATGGTGTCGTTACATGTTCATTTAAATCTCCCAATGTTGTGGTTACAGAAAATATGAGTCAGGTCATTAAATGGTTTTGACATTGCACTGTCGTCCAAACACCATTTATCCAACGGTGGCACAAAGAAAAAATAAAATAACCAAAAGTTATTTTATTATTTTTTTGTAAAGTAAAACAATTTAATTTTTCTTCTGACCCTTTTAGGTCAAAGTTATACATCCCTTAAACAAATCCCAGTGCTGCAGATTCAATGGTGTTGTCGGATTTTTAATCTGAGCACTGGCTCCAATGATAGAATTTGATTCCCAAATTTTTACTAAAGGTACCTTAAAAAAAGTTCAAAAATTATTAAGAGTCACCCTCAACCTGTGTCGGTCAAAATTAGGCACCACCTAATGGGAACACGACCTCACGAGATCAATGGCACATTCATATTTTCAATATGAGATACCATTTAGTAGTCAAGGATTTTATAATAAAATAATTGTTACTTAATTATTTTATTTACAGGCAAAAACTAACATCCACTGGCGGAACGCACCGGCCAGTATTAGTATATGCCTAAGGATAGAATACACTCACGAGTTTTTTGATGGTCTCAGATTTTTAATCTGAGTCACCATTTGTGATTTATAAGAATTTAAAAAATAATTTAATTATTTTATTTATGGTTATACCATTTTTTGGGGTTTTCTCATAGGGGGCATGCGTCTACTAAAGATAATTCATGACTAGGGTAAAACTGATATCCTAAATGAAATTATTCCCTCAGATTTATGATTCGGACATACCTTTATGAGTTATTCCACTTTTTCATAAAAACTGCTCACTCGTGCTATTTAAAGCTTAAGATTTTTTATCGGATTATTCTGGGAACTCTGAGCATCGGAATCATGTGATTTTAAATTTCAAGGTCTTTAAATAATTCCATATAAATAAAAAAATTACAAATAAATTCAAAGAAATTACGATAGTGAAAATTGATAATAAGTTATCATAATAAAAAATGAATTCTCACCCCAAATTCCATGGAAGTCTCATTAACGAAACTCCCATCATATTTTTTATGAACATCTATCCACACTTCCATTCAGGATTCTTAGTGCCCTAAACTTTGTGACTACATTAAACAAAGATAAAACAAAAATTTAATATATTGAATAGATAATATTTCCTTATAAATATTTAAATTAAGGAAATGTTTTCCAGATTCGATCGAATTCAAGAAAAACTCTTTGACACTGTTGTGTGAGCGGTGATTTGCTTAGCCCAACTTGATGCATTGTTCCTTGAAACGTCCTAAAATAAATAATATGTAATTTAACAATAATGTATGCATTGTCATATCCTTTTCATATGCATGTATAAATGTAAAATGTGATTAATATAATAATATATATTTACCATGTGCTTCTTATCATGATGACTATCAATAAACACTTTCCATTGATCTCTAAGTACCCTATTGGGTACCTTATCATATAGTTGTTGCATGCTCAATGAAGTATCATTGAATTTATTCCATAATATCCATTTAAAATATTTCCATTTCTTGCCCAAATTTTTTAATATCCACTTTCTTGCTATCACATCAGAAACAAGAAAGTGGAAAAACATCTGTAGAAAGAGATTCATTTTGAAAATATTAGAATTTAATAACATAATGACATTCAATTACATTATAATGTATTAAAGTTACCATTATCTATGAATCAAAAACTTTATTTTTCCGAGATGAAGGAATATGCCTTGAATCATCATACGTAACCAGAAGGTTAACCGACTCTACTTCCATATAGCCTAGAATCTATCCAAATAATCATAAAAAGTTGTTTATAGGGATCACATAATAGTCAAAATAGAAAACTATCTTTATTCCATTCAGATTTGAGACATCTGAACTTTTCTTATTTTTCTTCGTAGAAGCATTGTTTCCAGATTTTATAAAAGCACAGTTAGTAGTATAAAAAGGTGAAATAACTTTATTCATATAAAAAAATTTACCTATAATAGTCACCGTCCAATATCATC
Organism: Viscum album; assembly: GCA_963277665.1. NCBI lineage: Eukaryota > Viridiplantae > Streptophyta > Magnoliopsida > Santalales > Viscaceae > Viscum > Viscum album. The sequence continues at coordinate 1,289,195,291 of OY728132.1, read as the reverse complement.
ATGATGAACTAGGAGTGGCATCCTACTCCCTCACTATTGAGGCTGCTGAATGGGGAGGTGTTGGTAGATCTGCTTATGGGATGAGGATCGAGGGTGTGATGGATGGTGTATGAGAAAGCGGATTGTGTCTCAAATTCTATAGGGAGTGAGACGAATGAATCAAAAATATATCTATATGGTCATGGGAAACTTAACTATGAGTATACTATCATGAGTATAACACTTTATCCTTATCATTAATGTCATTTAATCATAAAAAAATACACCACATTAAAAAATCATTTAGGATGAATAATTTCAATATGAATTTTGTTACACAAGGGAAGTTCAATGTGATTTAGAAGACATATAAGTGGACTTTTTAAATTATGAAAATATAGGGAAAATTTTATTTAATCTAAATAAAAAAGGTTTTATGTCAATTAGAATAAAATAGTTAGTGACTATATATCCACTATATAGACTAATAGAATGGTGACTTAGTAGAAAGAGTATTTCATATCCTTGGATGAATAAAAAACATTGGATGAAGTTATTAATAATGTGAGTTGTGTCAAATGCATGAATGTAAAATGTGATATTATTGAAAATAATATGATTAGTAAAGTTATTTTACGGATAAAGAGAATAAACGTGATCTGAACCTATTTAGTTTTCTTAAACAAACTCTAGGAGGATTGAAATATTATCATAAATAAAGAACAATAGTAGTGTAAAGGTTATTCCCATACATGTGGAATTTATCTAAATGAGAACTTTTCATCTCTATCATAGTATGAGTCTATAATATTGGTATTTTTGATATATGATCAAAACATGTTTTAGGTTTATCTGGTGTATGTAATGTATGGACTCCACGATTATGTTTTTTAATAGGAAGTGTACAAAAAATAACAACATAGTTTTCTCATTTATGGGGATGTGGAAAAAGTGTTCCAATTATTGATAGTTTTGTATGGAAAAAATAATGAACCATGATCTAGGAACACAAAGTTGTATTTTTATATATATATATATATATATTCATTTTTCTTAAAGAGGTGCGTTTAATCTGAACATCTAAATCATGATTATTGAAGTCTAGTGGATGTTAGTTCCTTTTTTAAGTTGATTTCATCCTTTTTCAAAATTAATTACACAAAATTAAAGTTGTTTCCAAAATTCATGGGGTATGAATTAAATATGAATCTTATTTCTGGATTATTAGATTTAAATGGTCTAAAAGGATTTGAATAAGAAAATGGAAAATTTATTTATAAGAAAATATGATAATTATTTCCCAAAAAATTCATATGGATGATTATAAAATTATTTCTACTCTAGTGGAAACCAAAATTATATATTCTAAATATGTGGAAGAAATATTAATTTTTACAATACTCTAATTATCTCACCCCTTTCAAGGTAAAACCTTAACAAATTACAATTGATTTCCACATAATATATCATAATCACTAAAGAAATAGACATGAAAACCAGTCAGTTTCTAAGAAATTGGTGTATTAGTAACCACAAAGAATGGAATAAACTCCATGTCAAACCACAAAATATTAACTAGATGTACAGATATCATATAATTTCATGCATCAATTTCAATCATAGCATAACTAATAGTGTGTGTGATAAGGATGGTACATATCACTATAGATATCCAAACATAAATCTCAACCTCCTCCACGTCCTACAAAATAGAAAGGTGTTTCCAAAGATTCTTATAATAAGATGACTTCTATTTACAATTAATTCTCACAACTCTACTCTGACACACTAACTCATTCAACATTGATACCCAACCCTTCTTTACAAATCCAATAATGTTAATTTAATGTCAACTACCACCCTTTCATGAGATCCAGTAAAAATAATACATAAAATAGCCCATCATCCTATAATGATGACATGAATGAGGTGGATATTGGAGCATATAAACCCTATTCCCATCTTATCAACATTATAAACACTCTTATTAGCACTTTACATATGCATATTTTGAAGGTTCCTAAGTTGATTTCCCTTTGATTTCCTTCCACATAATCTTATTACCACTAAATTATCTCTTCCCTCCACTAGACTAAAATACGAAAGAGAATACATTAATAGTATTGGATAATTATTCCCCCAAATTATTTAAAAATAGTGATGACCACTTAATTTTTATGAATCAAAAAAATATAACTAAAAAGAAAACCAACAATTGAAATATTATCACAAAACTCATTTCTCTGAACCTTTCTAGGGTTAAGATTTTAAAATGTATGAATGGAACAGCCTACCCCAATCGATGACTCAAAAAATACTCCTGAGTCTACAAGACCTCCAATGGGTCTACAAGCATATAAAACAACCCTAAACACCATTAAATTAACTAAACTCCTAAATTAAAAATCCTAGAATGGAATAATCAAACCATAACTCTTTGGATGGAATAATGGTGCCAAAACAACAACAAAAATATAAAATCAAATCACAACTCATCATTTTTAATTAAATTGACTAGGGAGTAGTGATGGTGACCATTTATGGGAGAGAGGGTTCGACACCTTGGGCTTGGGCTCAATGAGCTCACGGGAGAAGGGGTTAGTGGTGAGGGGGGGAAAGGATGTTGATGAAGGGGGGATATGGGACAAAGATGGGGGAGAAGGTATGCCTGTGAGGGTGAGAAATGGGTAGATGATGAGGGGGAGAAGGGGAGCTGGTGGTGAGGGTGAGAGAGGGGGGCCAGTTTGAGGGTTTTACAGGGGTTAAGAAAGAGGGGGTCTAGGGGTACCAGGTTTGGGGGTGGGGTGGGGGTAGGTGTATAAGTGTCATTGTTTAAGAAAAAGTATTTAGCAGTGGTCTTTAAAAAAATAACTACTATACTTTGAAAATATATATATATATATAAGGGGTTTTATAAAACGACGCTAATAACTGATTTTGTTGTTGTAATTTTAGTCAAATCCAAAGGATTCTTATTTTAAGGATTTCAAAAATAATTTTAATATATTTAAAAGGAACTATTTATTTATCTATTATCTACCTAGAATGTATAGTTCTAATTTAATCTCATATTTAGATGCTGAATTTTGAGATTATACATTAGATAGAAAGAGAAACTTAGGAACCCATAACTTTTTAGGAGAATATTTTTTTTTCATGTTAGAAGAAATAACCAATTACATTATCAACTACTGAGGCTGAATATATATTTATTAGTAGTTATTGTACACATGTGTTGTAGATAAAACACAGTCATCTATATTTTTGATGTAATTTTGATCGTGTTCCTATTTTATGAGACAACACCATTTCAATAAATATTTATAAAAATACATTAAGTCATTCCAGAACTAATTATATTAATATTAAACATAATTTTGTGAGAGATCATGTCCAATAGGGGGATATTTCTTTATAATTTGTTAATAATAAATATCAACTTGATAATATTTTTACAAAACCTCTTCCAACTGTTCATTTTCATTTCATTAAGGTATAGTTTGGTTTTTAATTTTAAATGAATATTATCTATATTTTTTTCACTACTTTTTTAGTTAATAATTTTTTTACATTATTTTCATTTAATGTTTTTATATGTATTTTGTTAATAAAATTTTATTTATCCTTTGGTATTATTCAGGTTCGTAATTTTTATTTTTCAAGACATTATTTATTTTAATTTGATAAGATTTAGTTTTTGAGTTTAATAACCTTAATAATTAGACTAAATATTTTTCCTCGAGAAACCAAATTGTCACAAAAAAATAATCAGAAATATCATCTCTCTCCCCTAACCTTGAACCCTACTCTCTCCAAACTCTCAATATTTCTATCTCTCAATTAATCAAACCCTAAGTCTTTTAATACTAATACATTAACCAATTTTCAACATCGATAAATCATATATAACTAATGATTCTTGTCCCAATAATAGAAAGAGGCAGAAGGCTTTGAGTTCTGAGCATCGTGTTTTTCAAGAAAAAGTTATAGATTTTGAATGGATTTTCAAAACCAATATCTTATTGAATAATGATCTATGATTATAGGTTCTGGATTTTATTTTGTATTAATGACATTCAGAATATATTTTTGAAATAATATTTATGTATTTTTAAAAAAAATGATCTGTTTAACTTTGGAGATATTGAAGATACAGTTTCATCTAAAACTGGTTATAATGATTTTTCAAAATCATTTTTTGAGAAGGCCTGGATCATCTAGATCCCACTAGAAGGGAATTTTATTTTTATTTTTTGTTCGATTGGTGATGGGGTTAAAAAGTATAAAGAAATCACATATTTTCTCTCAATAACTTCTGATATTATGAAGATGTCTGTGAAGGACCATGAAGCTGATCAGAAGGTTATTTTAAATTTTATTCAAACTGGTGTTTTTCTAGTATTTCATAATAATATAATATTGTCTTTCCAAACATGTACGTAATGTTTATTCTATTGAATAATATAAAATATGAATTAATGATTTCATATATTGAGGTACAAGAGTCATTATTATTAGAAGGACTTAAAGATTTCCATTTATATATATAGAAGAATGGCGTCTATTGTTCTCTATAAGAGAGGATTGATTTATGATATTAGGATAAGGATAAGATGTCATAACTAGAATATATTCTCTAGCTGTTTATTTGATAAAGTTTATCTTTTTATAGAGTGTTTCAAAATTAAATATCATTTCAATAGGAGTTGAAGTATAGGATCCCTCTTATGTTATTGATAAGGGGATGAAAAGGAATCTTAAGTTTATTGGATCTACTAGAATTATTATAAAGGAAATTAGTGAATCTCGGATTTAAGGTAGTGATAATAAATCATAGGTGGCTAGAACTAAATTTGGTGTTGTAGTTTTATAATAATCTACTACTGGGGATGAAAATTTCCCTCAAGTAAAAGAAGGAAAAAATTGGGGATGAAAATATAGGTTCCTAAGTTTAGGGACCTCTTCATTTTTAAAGGATTTATCTAACACCATAACTTGAAATAGAATTTGGATATTTTGTAGTTTTATGACCTCAGATGAGAGATCTACCTCCACTAATTGTGTAGGTAGTTGAGTCTATTATAAGATAATTAAGATATCCAACATAAGTTATATAGAAAATACTTGAGAAAATTACTCATGTTGAGGTGAAACACGATATAAGTTGTGGATAATGTTTTTAGTTATATAGAATAGAATAGGTTCATTTAGTTAGATAACGAATCATTTTATTTTCAGATTCTACTATACTGATTGATAAAAAATTAGTACATTTAGTTGAGAATTTTGTTGAAAGAATTGGGGATAAAATTTCTGAGAGTATATTAGTGATTGGGGTGTTTTTTCACCTTTAGTAAATTGTTTAAATTTTTAGTCCCTTCAGTTAGTGGATGTAGGGTAACCCTTGTTAAGGAAAAAGTAAGTACCCTTAGATTTTTGAGAATAATCGATTTTTGATGATAATGTTAAATTTTTCTCCTTCAACATATTTTCTAGGATATTTTTATTAATGGAATAAGTTTTTAATTTACAATTTGAACATGAAAGATTTAAGAAATATTTTTATTAGTAAAGGAGTTTTTTTATTTTATAAAGATTGTGATTATCTTCAAGCAGAGTTTCAAAGTTTATGTGAGAATTCAATTTCCATAATGGATTTAGATTCTTTTAAATGAGATGTTGTGAATCATTTTGGAATGTATAAAGGTTAACTATTATAAGAATATGATTTTAGTAATATGATAATGTTTTTAGTGTCTCCATTTATAGATGTGAAGGATATAAGTTTAATTCAATGAAGAGATCTTACCTTTTCTATAATTGGTTTTATAGATTTTTTGAAAAGGTTGGATCTGTTTTATTCTTATCTAAGGTCCATATATTTAAAAGTTCAAAATCTATAGTGTGATATTGTGCACCTGCACAATATTCATGGTAATCAGAAAGTGATAATTTCAAAATTAGATTTTATCGAACCCAGTGTAAGATATCTACTAAACAATTTTGGGTGTATGGAAAATAAAGTTTTCTTAGTCTTCTAATATATTTTAATATTTTTTTAAAGTATTTTTATTTGAAATGATAAAGTTCTGTTAATATTCTCATCATCTTATGAGGGAATGACTTAACCATTTAATTTAGAGCATTATATATTTGATGTTAGAGCTTAAGATAATGTATAAGACTCTTATAGATTCTCTAAACTTTTCTTTGTATTTAAATAAATCTAAACCTATTTCCAATCCTACCTCTACCCCAAAACCTTGACCTTTTTCTTGAGTTGAAATTATTATTTTAATCCAAAATTATTTATTAAATTTTGGTTCATTTACCATTTTATATTATCTTTTTGTTTATATTTATCTATTCAATCATATTAGACATATTCATTTTAGAATAAAATTATATTTATCTTATATTGAATTCAAATATAGTTCTATTAAAAAATAATAGTTTTTTATCCCATTTTATACTTTCTTTTGATCTCACAAAAAAAGAGCAAAATTATGGGAAAACACAAAATTCAAAAATTCACATAAAATGACCTTTGTCTATATTAATATTATACATTTCTGAAAATTAAAAACATATTTGCTATTCTATTTTTATAGTTATTGAGATAATCAAAAGGAGGGAGAGTTTTCTGTAAATGAATGTTGATTGAAAACCTTTTTCATTGATTTTAATTATCATAAAAACATTCATTTGTTTTATTAATAATGATACTTGGATTAGGTTTCCATCCAATATTAGATATTTATTCATTTTAAGGGAATAAGGGAAAAGAGAAAACCCAAAGAAAAACAAAAACAACAAGGGTCTGCAACGCCCCACACAACAGACCTAAGGAGGTCGAAAATAATGAAGGCCCAGAGCATCCCCTCGAACCAAGTTGACCCCCTCTGGATTCATATAAATCATTTTAATAATTTAACATTGGTATTGGACTCCATATTCTGGAACCCTATGTTTAGAATCATCCATATGTTGTAAACTATTATTTTGGAACCAACCACATGTAGAAAGAACTCCATGTTGATCTAGTCATATATGGGATTTAGAATATTAATTATTCCATGATTTCTGATAAAAATTATTCATGAGAAATATCTCTTAGTAAACAATTAAAAGACTATTTCAAAATATCTACAATAAAGGATTGGTTTATTTTGATGTATAAGTGAAGTGATTAATTTTTATAGCTATTTAAAATTAAAATTGCAAATATTTTTTGCATTTTGAAATCATGATTTATCTGGATATTTTTTGGATCAATTTGAACTCAATTAATTTATTTAACATAATTATTCCAGTTTTAATGGATTCATCTAGATTAATTTATTCTCGATGATTTGAATCACTTACTATTAAAATAACAGTGGGGATTTGAAAATCATAGAAATGATTTCATATATGATTCAATTATGTATTTATCCAAATATTTCAGTTTTTATTGTTATTCTTGGTAGTATAACACTTGATACTATAAAAATATATGATATATCTACTGTAATTTGTTAAAATTTTAGGACTAAAAATTTTGGACATACATGATCTATTATTTTTTTGTTTCACAAAGAGAAAATTGGGTTATAGACACAAACATATAGCCATGGTTATCAAATTGTATATATAGTTAGTCAATAGCCATAGTTATGTGGCCTATAACCACGGTTTTTTATACTATGGATATAGGTAATTTTTCCATGGGTTATAGAAACGGTTTTCAAAACCATGGCTATAGGCCATTTTTGAAGGGTTATAGCCACAGTTTTCAAAACCATGGATATAGGTCTGTCCCCCTTGCACGAAAGAAATATTTTCTTACCATGAAAATGGTTGTAAGAACTATTTACAAGGTATTTGGGATATTTCTATGGGTTTTAATAATATATATAACATAACATATATATATACACACACAAAAGCCTTGGTGGTGTAGTGGTTAGGACACTCAAACGTGAAGTGAAGGTGATGGAATCGAATATGGCTAGGAACACATATTTTTTAGATAATTGAAACAGTTTTCTAGAGTTATTTACATTATTAAAACCACGGAAATAGGCCACATATTTCCATGGTTAAAACTGTGGCCATTGGTCAACTTCCACAGTTGACAAAAGCGACACCAATTGCCACGGTTTTCAAAACCATGGTAATAGGATATCTATAGCCATGGTTAAAAATGTGGCAATAGGTTAGACCCTACAACCACAATTATAGCTCCCCTAGTTGGGAAAAAGTGTGGTCATAGCCTATGGCCCCATTTTTTGGGCCCTATTACCATGGTTTTGAAACGTGGAAATAGACCATTTTTTCTAGTTTAGTTTTTCTTTCTATAGAAAAGTTCAAATTAGTTTATAATTCTTTATCTATGTATTATCTATAAAAAAATTAGTATATTATTATAGAATAATCATATTATAGAGAAATAGTTTTCATCGAAACTCTCTTCATCTGTGTACTAAAATATCAACATTTGAATGCTTATTTAGAGAATTTTTACATCCAAATTCAATCTCTTATTTGTTTCTAAATAATCACTTGTGATTATTTTATGTAATATTGTTATTATGATATAAAGGCATTATAAAATCTATCATAACAAGTTATTGTCACATGAACTAAAATATCAATAACCCATGGAAAATGTTCTTCTAGGGAAAATAACCATGCTCATAGAGAGAGCATTGGCATAGCCAGCTAGGGGATCTTTGTATCCTGAACCACTATAAAATTATTGGGAAGTTTTATTTTATTTATCACTTCATATCCTATTTAAAGAAAATATGATAGATTTTATTTTACATGTTTAAGAGGGATTGGTTTTAAAATTATAAAGTTTTTTAAAGGGAAACAATTCACCACCCCTCCATCTATTTTGTCTTTATCAGCATTTTTAGACAAAATTGTTTGTATGATTTCATATAGAGATATTTAATATATTGCGTGGTGATATGAAAAGTTATAATGAGGTAAAAAAGAGTTTTGTACAATGGATGTCCCCCAAAGTATACCACAAATTTCTTCATACACATTTCCTTTAGTGTAGTGTAGGTGCATGTTTCATATTTGGATTTCCCTATTCTTGAGGTTGGGAAGATACACAGCATGATAACCTTCATACTTTGATATATTTCTTACACAACTGATGTGCTCAATTTGTGTATATATTTTCATACATTCATTTGAGTATAAAAACTTTTTTTCACAAAATAACTTTTTCTTGTGGATAAAATTCTTCATATTGGGGTTATGATTATTTTTAAGTGTTTTCTATCCAAAGTAACAAATTGGGAATAGTCAGAAAAAATCACATGTAAATGGTGTGTACTTCTTACACACGATGTGTACTATTGCCTTGACACGGATCAGTAGGACCAAATACATGCCCATGTTATTGGCCAGAGCATACACACCATGTTATGACCATGTACACACCGTGTTACCCCTTCTAGAAGTGGTTGGTGGCTGAATATTGACATTACACACCATGTGGGGTGGAGTTACACACCTTGTACCCCAACAAATCAGGTGTTGCAGCATTCCAAGTCAAGGGCAGCACCGTGGATCACCCATTGGTGAAAAAAAGAAGATCCATGTCAAGTTGACCTGACTACACTTCTTGTGCATTATGGTACATGGCATGTAGTTTTGAATACTATAAATAAGAGGTAAGGCTTTAAAAATTTAGTTTGGAAGGAGATGATAAAAATGATACTTCAAACAGAAGAAGAAAATAATACAGAAGGAGAGAGGATAGAAGATAAGAGAGGAGGTGATGTCGCTACCTTCCTGATGATCTTCAATCTGAAGTTGTTGTGATGTTTATTTCATGTATTAAAAGTCTTTTATTCATTAGCTACTCTATGAGTAGCTCAATTTATTATGTATTGGGGCTATGTATGATTATATTTTATTGTTTATCAATTGTTATATAGTAATCGTGTTATTTATATTTCCCTCATAATCCCTCAAAAATGCCTTTTAAATATCACCGGAAACCTCGTATCAGGACAAGAATTGGATTTCTTAGGATCTTATATGGAATTAATATTAAGAACATCCATGATCATGGTGTGGACTTATCATCTCAAAAGGGGTTACAATTAACAAAATCAATTGAAACCAAATTCCAGACCAAGGTATTTGTTTCTACTAATACAAACTAAATTCACCAGACCAAGGGGTTTTGTTATATCCAAAACCTAGAGATGTGAGTTATTATAAATAATAGAACCTCATAAAAAATGGATTTATTAATTACCTTAAAAATCCACATCCCCAATGCATTCTTCCCATTTATTTTCATAATCAAAAAAAATATTTATCTTTAATGTAATTTATCAAGAAATTGGAAGTTTAATTTCTATGTCATTGAAACATTAAAAAATCAACTCTAAATTTTAGTACACTTCCCCTAATTTATTAAAAACTAGTGAATCAAAATACAGTAACTCCCTCTCCCTATGGATTGATCCCATACTTTAACTATACTAATATTAAGTTTGGGTATTTCAATTTATATTGTCGAAAGTAACACTTTGAAAAAAATGATACCAACCAGCCTCGAGGCTTAGCTAATCACATGGTGGTGGGGTATGTTTTGTATCATTTCATCAGTCGATGCTTATGAAATATGGGTGTTTTCATCTATTATAATAATTATGACATCTAGGACTTTGATTAAGATATATTTATAGAGTGTAATACCGTACCTTGATAATACATGTGATGTGATTATTAATATAATAACGGGAATGATATGTTCTCACCCATAAGGGTGAATGACATATGATATATTAATTGACATGGTAAGTCTATAAATGAAAAATCAAGAACATATTAGTAGTTATATGGGATTTATTTACTTTCTATCTCATGGTTACTAAATATATTAGAAAATTAGTTCATACAAAAATTTGTTCTTATATATAATATAGTTGGGAGATATTTGTATAAAGATACGTGTGTTTAATAACAATCACCCTAGATACCTTTGTATCTTGTGTTTCACTAATGATTTTTAGAGGCTTTTCTTTGTTTAAATCTATGAATTTAGGAATTCGTATTTTTTATAATTGAAAAAAGTACCATTGGGTCACACTTTTTGGATGAATAAATAAGGATTTAGTTTCATGAACACAAAGATATTCTCAAAAAATGTTTTAGACATTATCAAAATAATTTTTTGGATTGATATTTACAATTTATTACATATTATGTGATACAAGATGAAATTAATTATAGTTTTCAAAAAAAAATGTATATCCAAAAGGTATTTTAAAATTAGTTTCACAAGTGGTTGTATATGATAAAATATAAAGTAAAATGTCCCAAAGTCCATATGGATTTAGTGAAAGTGGGAGATTGATTTTGATATTCCCTAAATCTTACCTATGAATAGGACTTGTTTTTTATTATATTGTAAAGTATGATATATATATATATATATGTGGGTCATATGGTATGAAATATTGGATTTTGAAGCATATCGTATGCCCTTGGTTTACATATGGTAAGGGTAAGATATATGATATCATTCTACTGGTGAGACCCATAATTTAATATATATTATTATTTAATTAAATGTTTTGACCACTCTAATTTTGTATATTAATGTAAATTTACAAAATTTTAGGTTTTATTAATATTTTATAGCATAATTGTGAAAATATAATAATTCTAGATTTTAAATATTTGTATATTGATTTGTTTTTAGACCATAACTTATACTACACTAATCCAAATTTTGAAATTTATTTTTTTGGATTACATTTTTTATGTAATATATTTAATCCAATAATAAAAATACTTTAATTCACCATTATAAGGCCCAAATATTTCTCACAAGTTGATCCTTGAAAAACGTGCTCAGATTGACCATATTTTGGAGATGGAACCATATCTCATAAATGGGCATCCCAAATGATCTGAAATTTCACATGGATACCTATATGAGGATGATAAACCTTTTCTTTTACTATGAACACTTGATATTCTATCTTAGTCAATTATATAAAAGCATGTGAAGTTGGAGAATTGGAATATGAACTGTCTCCATGAGAGAAAATATTTTTCAAGTAAAACTATCATAACTCATGATACACATAGAAAATAGAGCTTGTATTTTGTGTAAGGATATAGGATGAAGGGATGAAGAAATTAAATTAACATTCTATTTTTAAATTTTACCATTATGTAATGTATAAACAATCCAAATTTTGAGGGACATTTTTTTGGGAAATATGGAAACTCTTTTTTTTATAAATGTAAACCTCCACTTTCTTATAAGAGGTATTCTATTTTGGTTAAAAATTTTATGTATAATTAGAATTTATGATTATATAATATTATATTATATTTAAAATATAAATTATTCAATTTTTCTTCTTTTCATATCATTTTTTTACTTTTCCCCCCACCAAGATCCATCTAATCTCTATAAAAATTTAGAACAGACCCTCATTGTTGTTCGAGTGGGGGATCAATGATGTTTTGAGTTCACTATTTTTAAATTTATTATATTTAATTTATTATAATAATTTTAGTAGTTTTGAAACCAATTTTTGTGACGGATTTATCCAACTTTCTTAATAATTGAGTTCTTCTTCCTATTTATTTTTTATTCCTCTCTTTCATCATAATGTTTCATACGGGGTGGTGTAGCATTGTGGTGATGTTGTGAGGGATTATTTTACATCATGTAGAGGGTAAGTGTAGGGTAATTACAAAGGAAATTGAAAGGTGTATAATGATAGGGTTGATCTCTATATTGAATGGAATAACTAGATTATATTTTTAAAGAATAATGATAGCATCATCCAAAATTCCTAAGAATGAAAACATTTTCTAACAAACATATTTGTTTTTTTATTTTTTTATTTTATGGCATTTTTATATCATATATATATATATATATATCTTTAACTTTTCAAACCCCCATCATTATTTTATTTTATTATTTAGTATTATATGTTTTATTATATAAATAGTGAAAATAGAAAACCGGTGTGTGTGAGAAGTTACCTCAAGAGATCATCCCTAGGTTGTGCACTATTATACATTAATAGGTAATAAAAACTTATTGGTGATGGATATATAAAAAATAACTCTCATAAACTACTATTATATCTTGTTATAGTGTAATATAATATCATTTCATAAGGCTTTGTGACTTGAATAGTATAATTCATATTTTTCCTATCATTGATGATGGAAATCGAAGGTTAAACTGTTAATGTTTGAATCTCTTACACGTAAGATATTATTGTCACATTTTATATGATGAAAAAATTAGGATAATATTATTAGCCAATGGTTACAATCCATTTTTAACAACATTCATAACTCATACATTTCATAACGTATGAGTAAATGCATGATCACTTTGGGAGAATATTCAATGGATATATAGGGAATCAACATCCATTAAAAAATTGTGATTATATATTTCAAAATCCCCATGTAGATTCACCCACTCTAAGATCTATTTACATTCTCCCTTATCCATCATGTAGTAATAAAATATTATGAGAAATGTATGAAATAAATCATTTTCACAATATTTTTTTGAGAGTTAGCTATTATAATTACATAAGATAAATATAACATAAGTAATACATTAGTTTCATGATTTAGATAATTCATCTCACAAAAAGTCACATGACCTGAGGACTGGAAGGTTTAGTTCCTTAAATATTAGCTATATAAGCATCTAAATCTTCTATCATTTCTCTGTAATTGAACTACTCAAGACTCCTTTTTAAACTTTCCATAAATTATACTTATATACATAACATGGGGAAAGGAAAAAATATGAAAGGGATGCATTCAAATTCATAGTAAGGAAAAAATAATCAATATTTCATATAGGGTTAGATCATAATAAAATGATAAAATATATGAAGGGGAGAAATTTATTATTAAAAATGAACATGGAATAATAACTGTTGTCAATAATTCATTATATAAGGATATGTAATCTCAAATTAAAACACATATAACATTGAAAACTTGTTTTGAATCATGATAAAAGAATCATGAGTCAAGGATCATAATTATAGTTAGAAGACTATGACATATGAGTATTATATAAATATAAGACTAGAAACCATATGTCAAGGCTACCCACCAAGACATTATTCACAAATTAGGCTTAATATAACTACCATTATACCTTATTTATCTTTGGATAATCTTATTTTGTATCATTGGGATTATTATAAGTCCTCTTGTGTACCAATTGTCTTGGGACATGTCTAACTTTGTATCCTTTATCATGGGATAAATCCTCATTTGTGCCCATTGTCTTGGAATAAATCCTCTTATATAACCTTTTGAAATCATGAGGCATAAAAATAAACCAATTTTTTGGAGAGTGATATAGGGACCCACACATCATTATCCATACATATGTGTTCCATATAAAATAAATCATCATCAATTCATAAATAATACAAGGAAAGAAATATGGGATTCATAATATTTCTAAATGGTATCACAAAAATTAACCTTAAGAATGTTAATGGTTAATACCCTAAATTAAATCACTCCAATTGTGTATTTAATAATAACATTTATAATTTAATTCATCAAAACATTTCAAATGTAATAAATACTTTATAGATAAAAAGGTAAATTGTGGTGAAATCATAAAAGTATTTTTGGAAAACACTTTTATCATTAGTGTGAAAGAAGAAATTATATTCACTTTTAAAATTAATTTATAAAAAGATAAATTGATTTTTCTTGGAAATTAATTACTTTTAGAGATAATATTTCACAATATAGATTTTATAAGACATAAATTTTGTCAAAATAAATGTGGTGTGGATGATGAAAAACTGAAAGGATGGAAACCCATTTTAAATATTTTGAAATGTATTTATTGAAAAACCACATCATGAAAAGATTAATAATTATTTATTTTGATAAGATGATAAAGAAAATATAGAGTTCCCATGAGATAAAAAATAACTAGGTTACCAATTATAAAGGAAAACATTGGTGGGAAAAATATGGACAAGGAAGAGAAACCATCATTAAAGAGGATGGAAATTATTATTAAAAATGATATAATTTTAGGGCCAGAGATTCATCAAGGAAAAATATTTTTATTTGAAATTAATTATCCCAAAATAAGAAAATAAAGTACCGTGAAATAAAATATTATGGTGGAAGTAACCAATAATGGAACAAGTAATCGCAATAAGAAGCATTACAACTCAGTGAATGGTGTGATGTTAACTAAAACACTTTCAACATTGTTATCTTTTGAATCCAAAAACAATAGAATAAATAAAATTATATGGATATTTAAATAACATTAACTAAATTATTTATGTATAATACATTCATTAGGAATAAATAACACCATATTAAATATATCATGGTTCTCAATACTAAATATGTCTTAAGATATTAAATTTGAGACAGAGAAACTCTTACCTTGAATTCTAGCTAAGTTGACCACACTCTAGCATCCTATATAAAAAACATGAACATATTATTAAAAACCTTAGTAACCTTATTCATTTATATATAATTTTATAAACTTCATTTATAATTATTCCTTATATGTATATCTGTTAGTTATTATCTATTTTCAATATTGAGTGTTAGTAATCTTGATTCTTTCAAGCTAGTTTCATAACAGTGGTGTAGTTATTCATTATTCTCCCCATTTCAATAATTACAAGATCATATAGGGTAAAATAATTTATGTTTTATAGTTATTTATAATTTTGTAGTTTCATTCTATGGGAGGTTTTATTATGATTCTTAATGATGAATTTTTTAATGAGCATATTTCAATGTTTCATGGAGGATAAAGGGTTTTTTCTAAAATATTGAGTTAAATTTCTATATTACTATTCATTAAAAAAACATTATTTACTTATTTATATAATATATTACCATAAATTAAATTCCCATTTTAATCCCTGATATATATATTTATATCATTGTTCAATTGGGAGGTTAAACTCGTCCAAACAAGAGTATACCATAATCAAAGGATGATTAAGATGTGATTTAGTTGTAATATCATTATAAAAAATATATAATGATATAATTTAGTGTTTATTAGTGTTATATATCAAATTTTTTAAAAAATAAAAAAATTCAACATATATTAATTTTTTACATAATACAAAGAAATTATTTTTATCTCTTAAAATTCACTTTTAGATGGTTGAATTTGCCACAATTGGTTATTACTCATATTATTAATTGGTTATCCATTGTAAGTTCTTGGATTTCTCCATAAGGTATGTTTCACTTATTTTGAAATTTATCCCCATTATTTTATTTAATTATGTTACTTCCAAAATTCTTTATGGAGGCTTGGGGGTGTTCCAGGGATTCGGTACATGAAAACGGGGGAAAGGGAGTTTTTTGGGCTAGTCGCATGGTCTTTGCATGGTTAGTTCTAACCGTTTGGGAAGCTCAGGTTAACCTTACATGAGATGGATTTTTGGACAGTGGAGTCCGCATGATTTTTTCACGTTTTGGAAAACCGTTTGGGTAAACCATGTGTGTAAACCGTGCAGCCCAAAAACCTTTAAAAATTTAAAAAAATTGCTACTCCAAAATTTTATATATCACTCGGGATTTTCATCCTACTACGCTCTTAAAATCCATGGTATGAACCAAGGGAACAAGATCTCCCAATGATCAATATCGGTTGATTCGTGACCATTTGGAGTGTCGTTGGAAGTGAATCAAAGATTTGGGTGAGTCTAATCATCTCCTCTTCTCTCTTTTCGGGTTTAGGTCTTGTGTTTTGGGAGATTTATATCTGAATCTCTCAAACCACTCTTTTTCAGTGATATCTCAGTTGAGGATTACAAAGGGTTTTGAATCAGGATATAAGAATTCGTTTAAGAGTGTGTTTTCCAACAAATTCAAGGTAGGTTGTCTACAAGTTATATCCCTTTGGATTTCTGTATATTTTTGCATGTAGGGTTTTTCTTCTTTCCCACTTCTAAAGAGTTCTTGGGGCCTTCAAAATTATGTTATATATTGGTGTCCATATGGTTAATTTAACCGCTCTTGATCCCCATAGGGTGAAAGGAGGATGACTCGAAAAATTAGGGCCACCTGAGGGGTGTTATGACATTCCCCAAACATATAGCTAGCTAGGTAAGTGTAGGTCATTGTGCGAGAACATAGAGTCTATGATGAATATGTTGATATGCTTAAGTGATGTGAAATTAGTGTTTAGTAAAACAGTAAAGTTGGCTAATAACCTAAGAGGTTTTTTGGTTTGCATAAAAAATGGTAAGAAGGATAAATGGGAAATGCTAGGGATTATCTTTATACAGGAATGTACTTAGTGAGATTAGCTTGAAAAATGGAAATAGGGCCAAAGGGGTTAAGTAACATGAATAATGAATGTGTTAATATATTGAAGAAAAATTTAATTTCCCATTTATTGAGATTATTGTGATGTTTTAAATAATTATGTCTATATTTTTTTGATATGGTGTTTTGCGGTGAATGATAAATAATAATGTGAACATGGTTTGGTAGACTCAGATATTGACTTGAGGTTCTATAACCACGTGTTGAGTTTGATAGAGGTTCTAGATCCCCCCCCAATGAATGGGTTAAGGAAGGTGATGGAGTTATATTCTCCTAATAGTTTCATTCCACCCGGACTGAGGCTTCAAGGTGAGGATATTGGGAATTTTTGTCAAATGTTTCCTAGTGAGATAGGACTTGCTAAATTCCCATATATTGAAAACATTTATCATGCCTATTCCATTGAACAAATGAATGGGTGACATTATAAATGAAAAATCTTGGTAATAAACGTGGGTTAATTATTAGTTTAACTGAAAGGAACATAAATAAAGATATCATATTGAACTGTTTACCTTAACGTGACTTTATTTATCATTTTCATGCACTATTTTCCTTACTGGATATTTTGTAGACACTATTGGTGGTGTCCTACTGAGTTATAATCGAACCCTGCTCCAGGCCACCATTGGGTACCCGAGTAGATTTCATGCTTGTAGGTCATGAAAAGGTAAAGGGCCCTATGCTAGAGAGATTAGTTGGATAAGGGACACGTTTGGGTGAGGTTCCAGACTTGGAGGCCAGACCATTTTGGAGATTCTACTATTTTCTTTCTTTGGGGTTCTGTTAATTGGACACTATATCATAGCATGGAATATTTATTTCTATTTATGGTTGTACCCAGTTTTTTGGATTTGGTTATTCATGCATGTTATGGATTGTTCTATTTTGTTTATGATATTTCAATTATTATATATTGTGGAATACAATGGTATTAAGGGTACAGTCTACCCATGTGACCTATTGGACCCTTGATGCTAGTTTTAAACTTCTATCATATGTGGAGGTGTGGTTGAGGTCATGTAACTACCCGACTCGAAGCACTAGTTTAGTGGCTTCCTGGTTGGGGACGTTACAAAGTGTTATCAAAGGAGTTATTTTCTATTTCTTACATTTTGGGGATGGTAAAGAGAATATTATAAATGCATCAGGACTTGGTAATAATATTGTTCTTAGGAGTATCTAACCCATGTACATGGGAAAACCCAAGTCACCCAAGGAGGGGATTGTTGTTCTTGTTGTGTGTATTTACATTTGATGATATTTCACCATTGGGCGATGCACGTGTTGTCTGATTTGACGGATTGGTTATATTTATCTTGTAGATGGAAAGTTATGAGGTTGTGTATTCATGCATCATTCTAGGAACCTCTGTATGAAAGTGACATGCATCATGGTAGGTGCTCACACGGGATGGGTTTGCGGGATATAATGTTTAGGATGCATATTTTCTCCTAAAAGTAATGAATTATGCCTAATAGGATGGTATGAATGAGTTAAAAGGAAACTGAAAATGTTAAGTAGTAATTAGAAAATTATTCTTGATAAAGAAGTGGAAGTGG
Organism: Viscum album; assembly: GCA_963277665.1. NCBI lineage: Eukaryota > Viridiplantae > Streptophyta > Magnoliopsida > Santalales > Viscaceae > Viscum > Viscum album. The sequence continues at coordinate 1,289,176,383 of OY728132.1, read as the reverse complement.
AATAATTTGATGTAAGGTTATATTAGAATATAAAAATGGTTTGAACGGGAGTAAGAGATAAGGCTTCTAACCATGTGAATTAGATACCAGGTTGGCCATGGACTTAGGGAGATGGGTGAGGGTTTTGACCCGATTGCGAGTGGGATCTCTTGGTTAGTGTATGAGAACATTCTTAGTTAGGATGAGTGATGAGTTTACCTATGTATCATTTTTTCCATTGTAAATGTTTTATGGTCGAATTCTAATGTTCATGTCTATAATTGTAGAGGAATTCCACCTCAAAGACATGCACCGGTTGGGAAACATGAGAAATTTTTGGAGAACACTTCTTTATTAGTAGATAAAGTGACCATGGAGATCCAAGGAGACAGGGAAGAGAAGTTATAGGATAAATTTTCTGATTTTATGTAGATTATGGAATGACACCAAGGGTGGGTTGCAGCAAGAATGTTTTAGTAGACCAGGGAGTTTCAGATGCAGCACCCTCCAACCATTACTAGATAGGGTGGCCCAGAAGCAGCATATTTTTTGATAGATTCCATCCAAACTATTATCAACCATCTAGAAACTCCTCTTGAGAGTCGATTCAAGTTAGTGTCTTATATGATAAGGGTTAAAGCAAAACGTTGTTGGGACTTTATGGTTCAGATTGATCTGGATGAGGGGATGATGTGGAAAGATTTTTAGGAGAATCTTCTTGAGCACTTCTACCCAGAATCCTTGAGGCAGGAGAAGGCTATAGAATTTATGAGGTTAACTCAGGGGATAATGTTGGTGGTGGACTATGATAGTTGTTTCACCGATTTAAGGCACTTCGTTCCTACGTTGACGAGAGACGAGGAAGCTATGGAGAAATAATTCCAGGATGGAATGAGACATGAGATCAGTTATCAAGTGAATATCTTTCGTTTGAAAAGGTTTGCTGAAGTGGTGGATCAAGGCCTTATCTTAGAGGGGAACCAGAAGGTTGCTTCAGGTAGTGGCCTTGTGGTGCCATCTGAGCTATAAAGTGGTGCAGTTTCTGATATTATAAAGCACCACTTTGGAACCTTTCTATAGGGTGTAAGTTCATATATAAGTTTGAATAGGGGGACAATTCTCAGGGTGATGACCAGGTCTTCTATTATTAGTGGGTAAGGATGGGGCACAAGTGTGACTAGTGTCCCCACCAACCAATCGAGTGATGAGTGTGTGGTAAGTTATGCCATTTTCAAGGGTTCTGTTGGAACCCATGACATTCATGTAATGATGAAGGTCAGAGGTAGATTTCGAGTGTATGAAGGGGGTTGGTTAGCCTGTATCCGGAATGTAGTTAGAGCTCCATAGGCTGAACTGGTAGGGGTGGTGGACATTGAACATTGAGGTGAGATCTCCCTTACTAGCATAGAATTTCAGTCCAGGGTACTCAAGCTAGAGCCTATGGTAAAGGGGAAGGTCATATCCATGTAGTTCAAGATACACCTGAATGTGCTAAAATAGGGTTGTCTATTGTGTGAGGTATGATTCTTGTAGCCTCCAAATTTTCTAGTTATTTATTTGATAAAGGTTCCTTGCATTCCTTTAATTCTTCCCAGTTCATAATTGTATTGGGATTAACTGTAGAGACTGCATGTGGGGTAATTCCACTTCATACTCTGCTAAGGTTACAAGTCGAGAACATCAGGCAGTGTAAGGGTTGTTCTCTGAAGATTGGTGGGTGTCATTTTTTATGGTATCTGTTTGTCCTAGATATGTTAGGTTTTGACCTAATCTTAGGAATGGATTGTTTGGTGTTATATCAATCCCATGTATGTAATTGCTGATGTTGGGTAACATTCACATCTCTCTATAAGAGCACTCATGTCCTTTAGGCTGGGTGGGATACTTGAGCAGGCCGCATGAGGCCGCTATGCCATCAGATAGAGGAGATCACAACCCAAGTGGAATGCCTTATGATAAATTATGGGGAGAAATGACACAAAGTCTTTCCTTCTTTTGTGGACCAGTTTTAGGATGTTTTTATTGAGGACTTCTCAAGGTTACGACCCAAGAGTTATGTTGAGTTTATGATCGAATTGTTGCCTAGAGCAGTGCCAGTTTCCATTCCACCATACCGAATGGCACCTATAGAGCTCCAAAAAATAAATTTTCAGTTAGTGTAATTAGAGCCTAAGGAGTTCATATGTCCTATTACATCACATTAGGGATATCCTATTCTTTTTTTTAGAAATGTCGATGGATCACTTAGGCTATTTGTCAATTATAGGAAGTGAAACCAAATGACAGTTAGTAATCGACACCCTCTCCCTAGAATTTATGACCCGTTTGATCATATTAGAGGTTTCTTGGTGTTTTACAAGATCAATTTGAGATTAGGATTCCATCATTTGAGGGTGAGATCTTCTGACATACCCTGTACAGCTTTTTGAAGTAGGTATGGGTTATATTAATACCTGGTAATGTTGTTTGGTTTGACCAATGAACAAGGTATATTCATGGAATTGATAACCAAATATTTCTCTCATATTTGGATCAGTTTTTAGATGTTTTTGTTAATGAAATCTTGTTGTACTATAGTACTTAGGATGATTATGCCAAACATCATGGCATCATCTTGAGTACACCAAGAGAGTATAGGATTTACACCAATCTATCAAAATCTCTGTATTAGATTGATGAGGTTCCCTTTTTGGGTCATATCATATCTGATTCAAGAGTATTGGTGGATCTAGAAAAGGTGAATGTTTTGGTGTCTTGGGAACATCCCAAGAACATCTCTAACATTTAGTGTTTTCTAGGTTTGGCTTGTTATTACCAATTGTTTATTAGATATTTCTATCATTTTCTAGTGCCACTCACATACCTAACAAGAAGGGTGTTAATTTTGATTGGTCAGAGTCTTGTGAGAATTATTTCCCAGAGTTGAAGAAGTGGTTGACCACGGCACCAATATTGATCTTACTCGAACTAGGTAAGCGGTACACCTTGTTTTTCGATCTATCCAGGGTTGGACATTGGAAAGTGTTAATGTAGGCTGATTGGGTTGTGGGTTATGGTTCGAGGTATTTGTGGCCACATGAAAGAAATTATCCAACTCATGACCTGGATCTAGTTTCTATAGTTCATGCCTTAAAGTGTTGGAGGCCTTATTTGTTGGGAGAACTTTTTACGGTGTTTACCAACCATAAACTTATTAAATACATCTTCTCTCAGTGGGATTTGAATCCTCAATGGTAAAAGTGGGTTGAGTACTTGTAGTCTTTTGATTTTGAATTAGTGTACACGCTGGGGAAAAAGAATAATTCCCCTGATGCTCTGAGCCAGAAGACTTAGAATCAAGTAGTTCAGGAATCCAGTTCAAAGTGGGTGATGATGACCTTGTTTGAAGAGATGCATTTGGAGGTATAGGAGGGGTACAGGTACATAACCCTTGCATCTAGAGCAGTTGAGTCTGTGATTTTGATCCAAGTTAAAGAGATTCATTTGGTAGAAATGTATTATTTGGATCTGAAGGAAAGTCTAAAGGTTTGTAGTCACCTTCTAGTTGGACCTTAGGCATTGATGGAGTTTCTTATGTTCGTTGTCATTTTGTATTGACTATAGATGAATGGGAAGATTTGATGCATGAGTTACAGGCATCAAATTGGAAATTACATCCAGGATTGACTAAGATGTACTGTGATCTTTGTAGGCAATTTCGGTGGCCAGTAATAAAGAAAGAATTTACAAGTTTTGAGGAACTATGCCTTACCTATTAGTAGGTGAAGGATTAACATCAGTGTATATGTGGGTTGTTGTAGTCATTTCATATTCTATAGTGGAAGTGGAATGATTTCATGATGTACTTCATAGTGGGTCTTCTAAGGATTCATCAGAATAATGATGTCATTTGGTTGGTGGTAGATCGGCTGACCAAAGTGGCCCAATTCTTGCCAGTTTAGGAGACCTATACAGTCGACCACATAGGGGAGTTGTATGTTAGAGAAATAGTACGGTCAAATGGAGTGCCGAGAACCATAGGTTTGGATCATGATCTGCATTTAACCTCATGCTTCTGGAAGGGACTACAGAAGGTACTTGGTACCCAATTGTTTATGAGTATGACTTACCACCCACAGACTAATGGGTAGTCAGAGCATACAATTCATGTATTAGAAGACATGTTGAGAGCATGTGTTGTGGATTTTAGTGGTTCATGGGAAAAGAACTTTTCACTTATTGAGTTTTCTTATAACAATAGTTTTTAGGCTACATTTCATATGGCACATTTTGAGTAATTTATGGGAGACCTTGTAGATCAGCATTATGTTGGTTAGAGATCATAGAGACTCAGCTGTTAGGGATGAGTCTTGTGTAAGAGATGTTAGAGAAGGTTTTTTTGATTTATAAGTGAATGGAAATAGCTCAGAGTAGGCATAATTCATATGCATATCAGCATCTTAGACCTCTTGAGTTCATGGTGGGTGATAGTGTGTTTCTTCGGGTGTCTCCAAAGTTGGTTCACCGTCGAATTTTGAAATAGGGAAAGTTGCCTCCTAGATATATGGGTCCATTTGAGATTGTGGAGAGGATCAGACTGGTGGCTTAATGATTTTCTCTTTCTTATTGATATAGTGGGATGCATGATGTTTTCTATGTTTCACAACTTTGAAAGTATCACCTTGAACCATACAAAGTGATAAATGTTCAGGATGTCGAGCTTGAGGTTGATGTGTCCTTTGAGAAGCACCTGGTTTGTATTGTTAATCATAGAGAGAATGTTTTGATGGGTAAGGTTATACCCCTTGTTCATGTAATATGGAAACATGGAAACATTTAGGAGGAAACTTGGGAGTGATAATTTGATTTGTGGGTCCAGTGGCCCGATCTCTTCTCAATGATTCTTGGGAAGAGTGGATCAGGGAAAAGCCTTTATAAGGTGGGGAGGTTGTAAGATTCTGGATTTCTCCATGTGTTATTTTTTACATATTGTTTAGTATGGGACCTTGATTTTGGTTAATTACGTTCTTTTAAAAGTCCTTAAAGAGTCTTGGGGGTGTTCCAGGGGTTTGGGACACAAAAACGGTGGAAAATAAGTTTTTATGTCTAGGTGGATGGTCTAGGCATGGTTAGTTCTAACCATGCAGGCTGCCCAAGAAAACTGTGTAGGAGGTGGATTTTTGGATAGTGTCATCCGCACGATTTGTGCATGGTTTGGAAAACTGTGCGGCCCAAAAACCATTAAAATTTTACAAAATTCCCGCTTTGGGATTTTATATCCCACTCGGGGTTTTCTTCCTCCTCCTCCCTTGCAACCCAAGGAATGAACCAATGGGACCATGAGCTCCCAATGATCAATCTACTCAATTATTGACCATTTGGAGTGTTCTTGAATGCAAATCGAAGATCCGGGTGAGTATAATCTTCACCTCTTATCTGTTTTCCTATTTAGGTCTTGTGTTTTGAGAGATTTCCTTCCAAAGATCTCAAACACCTATTTTTCGGTGATATCTAGGTTGAGGCTTCAAAGGGGTATTGAATCAAGATATAAGGATTCAGTTGAGAGAGTTTTCTCTAATAGATTCAAGGCAGGTGGTCTACAAGTTATATCCCTTGAGTTTCATATTGATTTGTGCATGTCGGGTTTTTATTCTAGCCCTCTTTTAAAGTGTTCTTGGTTCCATTCACATGATGTGATGTAGTGGTGTCTAAATAGTTATTTGAACCCCTCTTTATCCCCATGGGATTTAAAGAGGATTACTTTCCCAAATTAGAGCCACTCGAGGGGTGTTACGATATTCCCATATCTTAGAGATAGCTAAGTAAGTGTATGTCATTGTGCGAGAACATATAGCCTATGAAGAATATGTTAATATTCTTAAGTGATGTGAAATTTGTGTTTATTAAAACACTTAGGTTAGTTAATTACCTAAGTGGTTGTTTTGTTGGAATTAAAAAGGGTTAAAAGGATAAATGATAAAATACTAGAGTTAGATTTATACTAGAAAGTTCTTAGTGAGAGAGGCATGGAAAATGGAAATGGGGTTAAAGGGGATAAGTAACAAGAATAATAAATGTGTTAATGGATTGAGGAAAAATGTAATTTCCCATTAATTGATATTATTGTGATGTGGAAAATGATGATGGCTATGTTTTTGTGATATAGTGTTTTGTGGTGAATGATAAATAATCATGTGCACATGGCTTGTTAGAGTGAGGTATTGACTTGTGGTTCTACGCCCACGGGTTGAGTTGGAACCGAGGTTATAGATCCTTCTCTTATTGCACGAGTTAGGGAAGGGGATGGAGTTTTATTCCCCTAATGGTCGTATTCCACCCAGACTCAGGCTTCGAGGTGAGGATATTGGGAATTGTTGTCAAATGATTCCTAGTGAGATAGGACATGTTAAATTCCCACAGGTTGAAAACATTGATCATGCCTAATATATTGAACACATGAAAGGGTGACATGATAAATGAAATTTATTGGTAATAAACATGGGTTAATTGGTAGGTTAACTTAAAATAACATAAATAAAGATAGCCTATTGAACTGTTTACCTTAACTTGACTTTATTTATCATTTTCATGTACTACCGACCTTTATGGATATTTTGTAAACACTGTTGGTGGTGGCTTACTGAGTTATAGTCACACCCTTCTTGGGTCACTGTTGGGTACTCGAGAAGATTTCATGCTTTCAGGTCACAATAAGGGCAAGGGATATATGCTAGAGAGATGAGTTGGATATGTAAAATGTTTGGGCAAGGTTTCAGACTAGGATTCCAGACCATTTTGGAGATTATGCAGACTAAACATTATCATTTTTATTTCATAATGGGACATACAAATGGAAAGATACATCAAGGAGGTTTGAAATAGTGAATCCCCAAATCATCATTAATAAAAAAGTTGATGCCTTCAAAAGGAAAGGATCCTAAATTGTGTTAGAAGGAAACATTTTGTCTTTAGGTATCTTGGGCTTCCAAGAAATCTACAATTTTATTTACCTCACGCCATGTGTGGGATATCCCCATATGGGCGCCCATAATCTGCATGCACTTGTAGATATGATAAGCTATTATCTAAGGAAAACTTCCTTATCCTGATAAATAGTTATATATTATCAATGAATCTTTCTCCACCATCCTCAAATATATATTCATTTGATCAAATACCTCCAGTCTCGTGGCCATCACCCAAGCCTTGGCCTGAAGGGTGTCTCCTCTTCTGTAAAATTATGACAATGCTGCCACAAAGAACGCCATATGGTCCCTTGTAACACCACCACCTATCATATCTCCTTAGAGATATCCATACATGTTGAGTTTGATCCCATCACATAGGGGATACCAACAAACCCAATGACCCCTTCTCGTCCCCCCTCTTGAGTGACCTAGCCTTGTATAATAGGTCTTACCAATGGGGCACCATGACAATCTTTACATAATCTGACTAAATCCAGAAATGTATTCTTCATTTTGAAGCTAATTCTTACTTAGTTGTGGGTGTAATTCTTGTGTCTTGCATCATCCCTCACTTTCCAAATAGTCCATAAAACTATCATGAGTATTATTTCCCTTCCATTCCTCTTTGGACCATGCTCACCTGCACTAGAAAACCACTGATCCAGGAAATCCTCATGCCTCCCACCTAAACCTAGCCATCCTAATAACTAATTATGATCCTGCTAGCACCATAAATCCCAATCTCTATTAAAGAAGAGATGTTCCACTATTTCCTATTCGGGATTAATGCAGCACCATCATCTAGATTCCAAGTTAACACCCATGCATTGAATTTTTTCATCAGTGGGCATGACATTATTCTGAACTCCCCACAGCAAAAAGTTAAACTTGGGGTAGATACCATTGCCCCACAATGTGTCCCCCCACTAATCGCTAGAACTGGGGGGCCTCCAGACACTATTATTGACTTAGATGGAAAAAACACCCGATGGGGACCCCATGAATATGAGATGATCAAGATCATCATTTAGAATGACCTCCTTGAATGTGGTGTGTTGATCCCCATTGATAATGGTGTGGATAAAATCAGGGTGCACACTTGATTTTTTGAAGGATATGTTGGGAAATGGATAGTAGATAAACCACAAGTTCCCTCCCCCCATTCCTGCTGCTATAAATTCACATCACCTATACCCACCAGTCATCACGCATGAGTATGAAGTCCCTCGAAGTACGTTTGAATCAGCTTCCATATGATTGATGGTCTATATCTTTGCATAGCCACATCAAGACTGTGTTTATCCTACATGAGATGAACCACAGAGTTCGGGCCCCCAACACCTCCCATGAAATCTTGGCATGAATCTCTTACATGGTCAAAGAATAACTCCTCAAATTGATACCACCATCAGATATAGTTCTTGCTAAGTGCTTCCCCAATGCCCAATGATTCTTATTGTCCATATAACTATGCCATATGAAGGATACCATTATCCTTTCCATGTTATGAATCACACTTTTAGGAAACATCATGGTTGACATGAGGTGCATAGGTATAGATACAAGAACACTATTAACCAGAGTAATTCACCTTCCAAAGGTTAGGAACCTGTTTTTTCAATTAACTTTGTGCCCCCATAATCTTTCCCACGATCTTGTCAAAGTGGTGAAAATGAAGGGAATGTGGACTCACTAGGGCTCCAAGATTCTCTATGGGAAAAGAGCCTCTCCTCATATTCAAACTATGTTCCAAAGATCCATCTCTCCTGACTGAGAGGTCCTTAACAGTATAAAACAAAATTTTCTCCCAATTAACCACTTGTCCACCCCATTTGAATTATTAAAATAATATCCCATTCAACCCATTCAATGTTCTCCTACATCCATTTATAAATAAAATTGTTTCATCTGCAAACATTAAGTGAGATATACCCTTTTTGAGAATGTCTATCCCGGTAAGAAAGGACTCTCCCCGTGCACAAGATCTTCTTTATAAAATAGCTTAGCACATTTTGAGATAAAATGAAGAGAGTTGGAGATAGAGGGTCCACCTGTGTTAAACCACTACATTCCTTTAAGAAGATGAATTGTTTACCCATAAATAATGTGGAGATCCATGTCAAGATAAAGAAGCTGAATAGGAGATCTTGAGTCCAGTTAGAGAACCCCATGCTTGTTAGTACCTTTAGAATGAAACCCCATTCCATTCTTTAATAGGCCTTACTCATGTTAATATTGATTGCTAGGTTATTCCTAAAAGTTTTATTTTTGATCCCCTTTATCATTTCATACACCACTTTGATTGCACCCTAAATTAACATCCCTTTGATAAAATCATACTACTCTTCTTCCAACCAACCATTTAAGTGCACCGCATGTTTTTTTATTAATATTCTTTCCATGACCTTATAAGAAATGTTTCCCATTCTGATCAGCATGTATTGATCAACAAGATGGGTGTTGCTCACTTTTGGTATCATAACCACATTGGTTGCACTAGCTATGCGTGGAAGATAACCACCCAGAAAGTATTATTGCACTGCTCTCACTAGGCCCCCTTTGATTGTATCCCATGAAACCCTACAAAAATATTTGGGTATCCCGTCCGGCTTTGGAGCATTTTTGGGGTTCAAAATCCACACCGCCTCTATTACTTATTCCTCTTCCGAATTCCTCCTAAACCACTCACCAGTCTCCTCAGTTACACTTCAAGGAATGTCCTCAAAGAGCTATGTATCCATAGTTGGGTAGCCATCTACAATTAATTAGAGATTCAACTATTTTATTTCCTTTGGGTTTTTTTCACTTGACACTGTAGAATGGAATGGCATATTTACTGTTGTTTAGGATTGTACCCAGTTTTGGGATTGGGTTATTTAAGCATGTTATAGATTGTTATCTTTTTTACACTATTTAAATTATTATCTAATGTGTATTACTCTAGTATTGAGGGTATAGTCTCACCATGTGACCTACTGGACCCTATATGCTAGTCAGAAACCTCTAGAGTACAAGGAGACGCACTTGAGGTCATGTAAATACCCAGATCAGAGCTCCCGTTTACTCACTTATGAGTTAGAGATGTTATAATTTAGTATTTAAAAAAATTATAATTTCATAAAAATCATATTTATCCATTAAACTAATTCTCATTACCATCCATTCAAGGAGTTAATTAAAAAATGGAACTTGATCATTCCATGTAGGTGGTAGTCCACACAAACGCATGGTTAATGATTTCATTTTACATAGAATGAGGTAAATAAGAAATAGGGTTTATCATTTAAGAATATAAAATAGTTCATAAATAATATACTTATATATTAAATTTCATATTATGACCATAAATATAAGTTGTTTAAATAAGAATAAACAAGTTGCATCTTGGAGGAAGTAGTCCAAACAACATATGATTGACTGTTTCATTTTTGTTAATAGAATATGGGAATGTTTTTAATGACTATAACATAATTATAATAACATATTAGTATATTATTTTTTCTTATTTTTATAATTTTTATTATGGTTTAATTGAATTTTAGGTAGAATAGATGAACATAAAGTAACTTAAATGATAAAGAAATAGTTATAAATTTTTACTTCACATCTTTGATTATCTACTTTAAAACGGGGGTTAATACTTTGAAAGATGGTATTTTGAGAATAAAAAATCCTAGTAAACATGGATAGAAATATTATTGAGAGTTTTTGGAATAGTTTTTTAAGGACTATGTGGGTTGTGATGTGAGAATAATTGAGGAGAGAAGTTCCCATTTTATAATTGAAAAGGAAATACATTTTTGTAAATACCCAAAACTCTTTAATAATGGAAAGTCTCTCTCGAGGAATGTAGATCAAAAATTGGGAAATAATGGAGTGTTTAAGTTATAATATCGATCAAGGCCTCAACCACCCATTCACGTGCATGTTTTAAAAATGTGGGTTTTCCATTCCCACTTGTTTAAAGCCTTTTTACCCCTTTTTATTTTTAATGAGGTAACTAGTTTTTACCAAGGTAATTTATCATTTATGATTAAAAATAAATGTGTACTTATTATATAATTTAGACATAATGATTCCAAATTAAAAATAAATTTTATTATATTAATTTTATATAAGTTATAAAAATTGATTTCAAAATAATAAATATATAATCTATTAAAATACAATTTTTTTTAATGGTATAAATTATGTTCTAAAATTAAAAATGTGGTTTTATAAATTAAAAAATAAAATTTTGAAATTATAAAGTCACTTATAAACATAAAAATTCAGTTCTATAAAAAGGTTTCATGAAATTATAATTAATATTTACATACTAATAATTTCATAAAATTCATGTTTTTTTTGTAAAAATGGTACTTTCACTGTTTACCTAAAAATAAATCTTCTTACAAAAAACCAAAAAATTAATATTAAAATAATGTTGATATTTTTAATTAAAAAATGAAGATCATTTTGTAAAAAAATCTAAAATTTATAAATTTATCTTTTAAATGAATATATAAATAAAACTTATTTTATTGAAAAAAAATTCTTTTTAGACCTTAATTGTTCTTTGTACTACCTCATTACAATTTCTAACATAAAGGTGTTAATATGTTAGTTAATATAATTAAATAAACTATATTATGAAAATAATATTTTAAAAGGGATTTATTTTAATTTCTTAATACATTACACAATTATTTGAGAATATACACTCCTTTTATATATTATGTAATATTAATTATATATCTCATAAATATAAGAATTTTTAATTGGTTAATATGTTTTTATTTACAAGAGGATTTACTATTCTTAAATTTTCTTAAGAATAAGTAAGTTTTGAATTCTTTTAGTTCTGTGTTGTGTGTGGATCAATTTATTTAAAAAATTATTTATTTAAAGGAATATATTCCAATATCTCAGGGTGTTATATCCCTGACCTATCAATTTTAATTGTCAATTTATAGTAAAAATTAATAATACTATCTAAGAGATAGAAACAAATCATGACATAATTTCTAGTGTTTTATAAAAAACATATGAAATATATCATTTTCCCTCAGAATATTCCAATCCTAATATTTAGTTTTACTCTAATAATTTTATATAAATATCCCCCATGATTAGATTTGATAGCTCATATAATAGAATTAGTTCACTAAGAAATACCATAGTCATCCATGCACTGATAGATGATAATTGGTTGGTTTGAAATATGAATTCTAATTTCTATTTTTTTATGCATTATAGGTAGTGATAGCCAATAAATTCCTAAAATCACATAAAATTCATATAAAAGAAGGATAATAATATTTTAATGAAGCATATTCCATAAACCTTATATTGAGATATAACAATAAGACATGTTTATTTTGATATATCAAATAATTAGGGTATTTACGTGAAGAATTTATAAAATTTCCTCAATATATTAGACTTACGAGAATTAGAATCCAATAAGACACTAAGAAATTTTAAGTGGAGGATAAGTATTTATGAATTATCATTATCCAATTCATTATCATAATATACTATAGTCATGGTGATTACATAGGATTTGTGTTATTATTTTATCTTAGGTGTGTGTTGATGTTTATTATTTCATCAACCTTATTTGTAATGCACTTATTAGTGTAATTCCCAAACTCCATAAAATTAAAGCATTGGACTGAGGATTTTGAATTAAGATATGAATTCCCACAATCCATTTCCATAGTCAGTCTCTTCATATCTCTTTATTATTCATATGTTTTATGATATTATCTTCCACACTTCATGTGGCATCCCATTATTTTTTATTTGTTTTTACCCATTCACTTGATTGTCCATTGATTGGATCACATTGTGGGTTGTTTCTTGGTATTTTTCGATGTTTTATGGGCCTTTAGGGTTTGTGCATGGTCTTCTCATGGTATGAGCAATGTTTTTCATGGTTAAAGAAAGTGTGAAACCTAGGTAGAAGGGGTTTCTTGGTTTGAGCATGATTTTTCAAGGTTAAACAACGTGTGTAGGGGTATCATGGTTTGTGCATGATTAAACTAAGTTCTTATCCTTAGTGTGCAACTCTTCTGGGGGGTCTATTGTGGGAAAAAAAATTTGTGTATGGTTAGTACTAATAGTGTGACCCAACCCTGCAAATTGTAAATGAAAAAATTAATGTTACAAAAATACTAATTAATATCCAGAAACTCACTTAATTAAACCTAAATTCATTCCACTAGAATCTCAATTTATTATTTTACATTTGGGATCCCTTTGGATGAATTTTGGATCCCTAAAACTCATATATTAGAGGATTTATGTTCAAATCAAAGTGATGATCTTCTCTTTTGGTATGTTTTTCTTATCTTGGTGTTCGATCTCTTTTCTTCTCTTGATTATTTAATCCTAGAGGCTCTAATGTCCTTGTGAGTTTTTGGATCTTAATTTATTTATGTGGAATAGTGGATCTAAGATATCTTCTTTTTTATTTCATGATCTCTCTTCCAAGATCTAGTGATCACCATCAGAGATGACACATCTCAGATTCATTGTGGATGAATTACTTATATTACATATAGGTGTTTCTACACTTTTCCTTCATTTTTTAATGTATTATTTCTTGATAAATTAATTGAAGTTTGTTTCTTAATTTCCAAAAAATATTCTAGGTAATATTTCCTTGAAATTCCTCGTACAAGATTTATTGAACAATTTCCCTTTGAATTGAACATAGAATGAATTTAATGGATAAAATCTTGATCTTTCTTACCTTTTATGAATTTTTTAATTAATGTTTTTAGGTTTAATTTTAAATAGATATAAAAAAATGTTGCAATTGATGTATTTTTTCCCAGGTTTTCATTTATAAAATGAAGTTACATGATTTGAATTAAAATAATTGAATAACTTGATGTTTTATAAATAGTTTCAAATACTTGAATCTATTAAAATACCAATAACCCACTTTTATTTATTTTATCTTTTTTTAATGGTCTCTATAGGGTTATTTTAAATAAATTATTTATCCATATAGAAAGAGGGTGTAAACCCATATTTTAAAATTTATTCACTCCTTTTAAAATTGTAATACTTTCTTTAAATGATTTACGGTTCATTGAAATAAATTATGGTTTTTAAGTATCTTTTGGAATTAAAATTATGATTTTGTAAATGAAGAGACTATGGTTTCCCTTTTTTAATGATGAAATTATTTAAAAGGATTTTAATTGAATTTACAATTATTGAGGGCATCATTAGAAAATTATGATGACAATATATTGAAAATATCCATTTATTTAACTTTATTGACTCTTGTTCGTCCCATTGTTGGGTGCCGAAAAAGGTATTATTTACTATGAGGAAATTGGGGGTGAGGGTGAGATTTGATTTATTGTTAATGCCCATGATTGATAATGATCCCCATGTGATCATCATAATTCAATAATCTCACTCACCTCTTTTGACTAGTCAAGGGAACCATGATATTTTTATGGGATGACCTAGATATATACATCACTAGAAAACTCACATCCTTATATTGGATCCATAGAGAATGAGAAAGGATCGGGCTATGGACGTGTAGCCAAGAATGTGGGTGTGTGTGGAACTGGTTCTCTTGAGACCCATGAGACTAGATGGAAGCCCAGAAATTAGTCATAGAATAATTTTATTAGATATTATGATGTTAAAACACAATCATAATATGGTTTTACCCAATAAATCTATTTACTTGAAACTCGACACATGACTGTGTTCCTTGTCACCTTTTGGAATCAGAGTTTCCTTGCTTGATTCATTTAAGTTAATTATGATCCTTGGATACATTGTATTGAATCTTTTTTTTCCTTTCTATATCATGTGCATATTCTCATCATTTATTTATTATTTGACTTTATCTTGTGAAATGTTTTTCAAATATTTTTAAGAAAATGTTTAGTTTTAAATGAATAAATGGCATGTTTTACAGGTTTAGTTTGAGAAGTTGGTTTTTAGTGTTTAAAACTTTATTTTTAAACTAATAACTATAATCATTTATTTTTAATCCTATTTTGTAATATTTTAGTTACATTTTGTTATAACTATATAGAATATTTTTTGGCATCCTATTGGTCTCTTTAGTTCACACCCTGCTTGTACCTTTTGGTGTTTTTTAACTTTATTATCTGATAGCAGGTTTTCATGCTCTCAAATTCCTTTATGTTTTTATGAATGGGGTGATTGAGGGTGGGTGACTTGGGACATGGTGGGTGGTAATGGACCACAAAGAGATAGGTTTTTTTTTATTATGTTCTGCTTTCAGTTTTCTTACTGTCTCTTTGTACGTTTATATGTATGGATTTATATATTTGAAGATTCTAACGCATTGTACTATATTATTATAATATTTTTAGGGATAAATCATTATTAATGGTTATTTATAGATGCCCAGGTGCTTTCCACCCGCCCTAGAGATCAAAAACACTCTTCGGGTTGGTGGAGAATAGGATCAGATATCAGTTTCGATGATATTTTGGGTTAGTTCATTACAAATGGTATCAGAGAAAGGTCTTTCCATAAAGTTAATTAACTAAATATGAAATTCCTTATGTTATTTGGGGTGAGTCATGGTATAAATTATATTATTAATGTGTTCAATCATAAGAGGTAGTTCATGAGTAGGTGCTTGATCACCACCTCATCATGATGACACTTGTGTTACCCGAGATATTGGGGATTGGGAATTTCTTTTGAGTTATTGGTTTTCTAATGATAAATATGATTTATTATTCATAATGATTCTATATTTGATTTTCGGAATAACTTATGAGTTTTGGAAATAGAATGGAATTATGACCACAATAACATCTTGTTTTCATGTTCTCGTAAACTATGAAGAATCAATGTGACTGGTTTAGAAATCCACCCATGAATAGTTATGCAGTTGGTGTGTGGTTTAAATACCTATACAACCAATACTTTTACGGTTATAACTTCTTTCTAGATATAATACATTATAAATTTTCTTATAATTTAGTTCACTTATGTGAGGTTTGTTATGTGGTTTATGGTTGTGGGTTGTTTCATGCTCTAGATTTTTTGTTTCAAATTTAATCCCTCATTAATAATTTTAAATACCTTGTGAAAAATAAATTCTTTCTTATAAGAGTATTTTTTAGTTCTTTGGGAAACGTTTTAAATTTCAAAAAAGTGATTTTTATGAAATGTTTTTTTAGAAAACTAATTTAAAAAGATTATTATGTTATCTGATAAAATAATTTTTAAGAAGAAATTTTATTCTATAATTAATTTAAAATGAGATGGTTTTGATAAATGGAAAATGGGGTCAATGATTATAAAAAAATGGAATAATTTACAACTAATGGTAAATGGATTTTTAAACATTCATTGGTTTATAACAATATTTATCATTTTTAAAGGAAATTGTAATGTTTTATAAATGGTGAAATCTTTTGTGCTATGAAGACAATGATGTTTTGATTAAAGTGGGTTGTGACTTTGTTTAAAAATATTTGTGCCATTTTTGAGTATTTCTTGATTCTTGAGTTGATATGACTATGTTTTTTATGTTTATAAATGTCTTCCAGAAAATCCTTCATGAAATATAGAATTTTTTTCAATGGTATGTTTCGCATAGTAGTTCTTTTATTTGAGAAGTAGAACCCCTTGTCAAAGACTCTACATAGACTCTATATAGTGTGGTGAATCTAGATACCTTTTATCCTTTTAACCCCATCCATGAATTCCTAGATTATCATCCACCTTCACATAAATGAAAAAAAATGTTCTCTTTTTGTAGTGCAGTGTCTAGAAGAAGTTGATGTGATCTTTGAATCTATTAAGAATCCTAAATCTATAAAAGTCAAGTCTATAAAATCCTTTCTTGAGAGACCTGACCGAGTGTGGTGGGAAGTTTCGATTACCCTTGGAATGTATGAATTAATATATTGGGAATTCATCAAGTCACTATTAATTCAATGGTAGTATCTTGAGGATGTAAGGAAGGAGAAATTTGTTGAGTTCTTGGGTTTTGGGCAAGATAAGCTATCAGATGCAGAATATGCCAACCAATTCTAATGTTTGGTATATTTTATCCATGGTCATGCTGGTAATGACTTTAGTAAAGCTATCAATTTTAGAAAACATCTACATCCAGACCTTGTAAATTCCATTCCTACCATCAGGGAGATTTATTATTAGGAGATCCTTTATAAGGATTTCTCAGCTGATGAAAATATAGTGAAACAACATGAAGGGAAAAATTCCAATCTCACAGTTTATAAAGAAAATCCCTCTCAAGAAAGTAGGACTCTTATAATGTGTTTATAGTGAAGAGAACCTAGTCATTCTAAGAGGTTTTGTTTGGATGATCTGAATTATTTTGGATGGTGTGGCCTTCATGGCCACAATTAGAGGTTATAACAATTGAACCACTCGGAATGGAAAACATAGTCATGAATATCCGCCCTTGACTATGGGGAAAAAGATTCCTAATGATAATAGAGAAAACTACATATTACTTATAGTGAATCTCTTTAGGCATTGGACGAGCATCCTATTGTCAAATGTGTATTTCTGGTTGTGGAACATGTTGATCCAAATTTTTGTTTTGGATCTAGAAGTGAAAACTATTGGTTATTTTTCTTCTTGTGGCTTCTCTATTTTGGTAAAACATTCATTTTGGGATCATTTTTGATGATATCTTTTGGAACTAGGTTTGAATATTTTTTTATTGGTAATATAATAAATTTTTTTATTTATTTATATCTTTTTTAAAGTTCCATGGTTTCCTCTTTCTTTGACATGATTGTTAGAGTGCAATATTGTTATATTGGATGATATCCTATGTGAGAGTGTAGTGCCTTATTGTGTAATAACACTGATTTTCTATCTTTTGGTAGTTTTTTGAGGATATACCTTGGTAATTCACTTATTTAACTAGGATGATGTTATTTTTTTATATTCCAGGAACCTAGTGGTGTTGGAATTTGATCTCACAAGCACAATGAGGTTTGATGCATAGTTCTAAAAATACTATATTACAATTGAGTACTTACCCATGGTATAAATCCATGTTTGTTGTTTACCTTACTTTTTTATGTTTTATATTCTATTTTTCTTCTCATAAAATAGTTAAAGTCTCTTCTTTGTGTCTAAGAGACGTTGTTTTCTTATGTTACACAATTTTGGTGAATCATTAAATGGTTGGGAGACCTATTCTAGGTCTCTAATATTTATCTAGTTCAGAGATGTGTGATGATATTGGTGTTTTGATATTGGATATTTGTGTGTTTTTAGACTTTGTGAGAGTCTCACTTCTAGACTGTGGACCGTTCACCTCACAAGATAAGTGTGGGAGTTCTTGTTGTGTCGTCGATTTCTATCTTTTGGATTGAATGCTTTCTCAAGACAAAAATCCCTATGGTGGAGTAGTTTTAACATCACATTAATTTTTTTATGTCTTTTGACCCATTGAAATTATTATCCAATGATTGGATCTCTTTATGGGTTTTTTCCAAAGCATTTTTTATGTTTTATGGTCCTTTTCTTAGTTAGTGAATAGTTTATTCATGGTTTATGCAAGGTTAAACAAAGTATGAAACCTAGGTATAAGGGGATGCCTAGTTTGTGCATTATTAAAAAACGTGTGTAGGGGGTCTCATGGTTTATGCATTGTTGAACTATGTTTGAATCCTAAGAGTGAAACTCTTCCATGGGCTCCCTTTTGGGTGCACGGTTAGTCACATGGTAAGTACTAACCATGAAAACCAATCCAAAAAATCATAAACCCGATAATTAACATTATGAAAATCTTAATTAAAATCTAGAAACCCCCTAATTAAACCAAGACTCTTAAAACTAAACCCTAAATAGATTCTTTGGCTTCTGGGATCCCTCTAGAGAAATTTCAGCTCTCTGAACCTCATCTGTTGGTGGAGTGAAGCACCAATAAAAGTGTTGATCTTCTCTTTCAATATGTTCTTATTCTCTTGGTGTTTTATATCTTCTCTTTTCATTATTATTTCTTCCTATAGGATATGATATACTTGTGGTTTTTGGGATCCTGGTTGATTTATGTAGAATTTTTCATCTAGGATATCTTATTTCTTTTATCAAGATCTCTCTTCCATGATTTGGTGATCACCATCAGAGGTGACACATCTCAGATTCATTGTGGTTGTATTCCTTATATTATATTCAGGTGTTTATATTTTTTTACTTAATTTTTTAATTAATTTTTTCTTGATAAATTCTTATATGTGTGTTTCTTAATTTCTAACACTTATTCTATTTAATTCTTCATTAAAATTACTCTTAAAGGCTTCTTGGACTAATTTCTCCTTGAATTGAATATGGCATGAATTTAATGGATATAATTTTGATCTTTATCAACTTTTCTGAATTTTCTAATACTATGGTTTTTTTATTATTAAAGTGATTTCAACAGGTTAATTTGGATCTATTAAGGTATTTCTCTGAGGTTTTTATTTATAAAATGAACATCCATGGATTTAATTAAATGAATTGAAATATTTGATGTTTCAAAATTGTTTCAAATTATTTATTTATTTTTTTGATAAAAAGAAACCTATTTGATTGATTTTACCTTTTTTGAAATGATTTCTCTTGGGTTATTTGAAATACATAAATTATTCATATGAAAATAGTGTGTAAAACGATGTTTTCAAATGTATTCAATATATTTAAAATGCTAATTTTTTCTTTAAATGGTTTATGGATACATTGAAATAAATGATTGTTTTAATGGTTTATTTGGAATTATAATAATGACTTAGATAAAAAAGTGGGTATGGTTACCCTTTTTAAATGTTGAAATTATTTAAAAGTATTTGATTATAATTGACTATTATTGATTTCTTGGTTGGAACTTTATGATGATCCTCTATTGTAAAAATCCATTTATGTAACATTCTTATTTATTATAACTCCCTTTTTTGGGTGTATAGAAATTGATTATTTACCTGGAGGGAATTGGGAGTGAGAGTGAAATATGATTTATGTCCAACGCCCATGATTGATAAGGATACCCGTATGATCCTCGTAACTCAATTATCTCACTCTCCTATTTTGAATAAGCATGGGAACCTAGATAGTTATATGATAAGACCAGGATATATACATCCATAGAATACTCACACCTTATAGAATTCCAGTCTTAATGTATATAGACATTACATAATTTTTACGAAATACTTAATATATTACAAAAAAAAGTTTCCCAAAGACCAAATTAGTCTAGTGACTTTAGAAACATGGAAATGTTAACGTTGGTACATGAGTGAGATACACTATCTCCCAATAGGTTATCCAAGAATAGAAACCCTCTTAGATATATAATACCAAAAATATTTCTTTGTAACTTGGGGAAGAAAACATTAAAAGTGGTGATATCATATGCTCTATAAGGGTAAATAAGGGAGATAATAAAGTATACAAATGAGAATATGGGTACAAAAACGTGATAATAATATTAAAATATCATACTCTGCATATCATAAACATGAATCACAACATAATAGTGAGAAGTTAATAAAGAATGAATCAAAGTTAAATTAAGAGTGTAAGCCCTGAAATCATAACAGAGGAGTAAGAAACAGAATTGTGGCATACACATAAATATGTAATATCATTCCTTATAATTCGAGTTACATTGTTATAACTTATTAGGGCACTTCATTGGGACAACCCCTATTATATTAGAGACACCATCATCCCCAATCACATTCCTTTCCTTATAAGGGGACAATTTTCCCCATCGTCTCATATTAAATCAACTTTCCCCATATTCCCATAGTGGATCAAGTTTCCCCATTTTCATATAGTGGGTCAAGTTTTCTCATATTTCATATTCATGGTGACTACATCTACTAGGAAGGACACACCGCCATCCCTAGACACAATCCTTTTCTTATAAGGGATCGAGTATCCCAGTCTTCTCATAGTGGATTCAGCTCGTCGACTTGAATCCCATCATTATCTCCTAATATATAAATCTTTACCCAATGCATTGGATGGAGATATACATCTCACCCATATCACAATAAAATCATCCATATATGTTCCACAAGATAATAAAACATTCATCATATCATGGCCCACAAAGAAATTAAGGGTTTTATAAACATCTTATCACAACCCATGAAATAAAATTTGTGTCATAAACATGTAATTATGACTTAACCCTTAGAAAAATACAGGTTTAATAATAATTTCTTAAAAGCATAACCCATTAAAATAAGTGGGTTTCATAAGAATATAATCCATGGAAATAAGTGGGTTTTATAAGAATATAACCTATGAAAGAGAAATGTGATTTCATATAACTCAAGAAAGATAAACAGGTTTCATAAACATCATTCCATAAAAACATAAACCATTTAGAGAAAGAATATTAATTGGAAATTTACATGATTTTCTAGAAAGGTATGTGTTCCATCAATGGATATTATCTTATATGGAAAATAATTTTAAAATATCTTTCAAAAAAACATTTCTTGAGGAAAATATCCTTTATTCTATTAAAAATAATTTTAAAAGCATAAAACCTTTTGAACAACATTTTTTAAAATACTTTAATATCATAGAAATACGGAATGAAATCATTTTTAAAAACCTGTTTTCATGAAAACATAAAAAATAATATTCAAAACAATTTGAAAATATTTTTCCTTAAATAAATATAAAATAATCTTGAAAACTTTTTTAAAATGTTTTTCCTTAAAACTTATAAATTATGGTTCAAAATATTGAAAAACATTTTCCTTTGAAAAAAATCGAAAACATATAAATAAATATTGGATTTTTTTAAAATTAATTTATTATCAAATACTTTTAAAACATATAAATAAATCTTGGAAATATTTTGAAAACTATTTATTTGAAAATACTTTGACAACTTGTATATAAATATTGTAAACGTTTTAAAAACCATTTAATTGAAAATAATTTAAAAAGTTAAAAAGAATGATTAAGAACTTTTTAAAACCATTTATTTGGATATAATTTGATGACATACAAATAATTCTTCAAAAAAATATTAAAACTCTTTTAGAAAACATGGTTTTGAAAGAATGAAAATTTTTGACCTAAGAAAGTTGTAAAGTATGGATTTCTTAAAAACACATTCATGGTCATATTATGTACTAAAGAGTGAAAAAATGGTACTGTTAATTTGATATAAATTTAATATCCATGGGGTTAAAAAATCATTATATTTCATGGGAGATGGATCATAATATTGCATCAATAGGTTCATAATCATAAACAATCTTGATAAACTGTGAGACTATAGCTATAATCCCTTACCAATTTGGTAAAATTGAATCATAATTAAATGGAAATAATAAAATTACATGAATATTAAAATACCATAAAAATAAATATATTCATGATATAACATTCCAAAGGTACTATATAATCCTCATTGAAAAATATTGGTGCATAACATGACACATGTCTGAAAGAAGGAAAATTGAGACAAAATTATTTTACATATTTGGTAACTTTTGAAACATAAAACCCATGAAATAAAGGTTATAAAATTAATATATAAATACCCATGATTATAATAATCATATTATACATCCAAAAGAAGTATACATACCATACAAAATAAATGAGTGGTAAAAATGCATGTATCTCATAGAAATAAAAAGTGAGATGAAATTCCTTTACCTTATGTCTTGAATCTCTTCATACATGTACAAAACTCATGTATAATAAATATAAGTTTATTATAAATATTTTAAGTAACCATATTATTATATTAGAAACCATATATGGATATATTATTACTTTATATTACCCTTTTTCAGGTATTGAACAATTTTCACTTTACCTCTTTCTCCAAAAAGGAAGGTGAATTTTTCATTCCTAAAGCACTAACAGATCATGAGATCCATGATTAGTCCTCTCATATCTCTTTAGTTTCCATCAACACAATGTTTTAGAGTAGGTTATCCAATATGTGTAAATCCACATGTGGTGATATAATAATTTAATCTCAGAAAATTCATTAGAAGTTTAACTTAAAAATTCCATCGATGGTTAACCTTATAACCCTTCTAAAATATGAGAATCCAAAACATTACAAAGTATGTCATGAGATCATCTTAACATTGATCCGATATATATCACAAAGTAGATCTTGTTTGTGTCACTCCAAACATGTGAATACCCTCATCGTATATTCTCTTTAAACATGGTAATAACCTTAATTACCATAAATCCACTTCTAAAAAATGCTTGATTCCTTACTCTACAAGATATATTTCTTAAATACAAAAATGTTGTATACTTATTCAGTGATACAATAAACTACTTTTAGACCAATCTTTAATTAGTTCAATTGTAATCAGTACTATTCAATATACTTATTCATATCCAAAATATCTTTATCCAAAAAACATTATCTTATCATAAGGAATATATTAAGGTTTATCTTACCTTATTAGAAATATCACCTTGTCATTAAATCACTTCTCTAGTCCATCAGAAAACATTCAATATAATATTTTAAATCCTTAGTGAAAAACATAATCTGGACAATACATGTATATTATCCATTCATATAAAATAATTCTTGAATATAAATACATAAAAAATTATTATTCCACTTCTTTCATAATCCATAATAAATATTCCTCATCCTATTACTAAATACCTCTTTATTTCACATTTCATCTGTAGTCTCATCATTATCAATAATATGTCTATTAATCATACAACATTGCTGATTCACTTCAAGATATTTCCACTTAGTACACTGATCTTTGTAATGAATATTCATTACACAATTAATGATTTTAACCTTTCCTGCTATCTTTTGGAGGCCAATATTCCCATCCATTTCATAAACCTAACCCTTCATCATTCCTTTATAGTTAATTTCTTTTCTTCCTTCTTTTCTAATGTCAAAACATTTTCTTGTTCTTATAAGACATTAAATTGGGGGATTTTTTCCATATTCAGGGAACAAAGGGAACTGAATATTCATACATTTGTGGTCTCCATTACATTAAATCTCATCAAACTCATTCTTTCTCTTCCTTGGGGATTCCAAGAGTTGGTTAAGGTAAACATGGTTAATCATATTCTTATAAAAGTGTCTAGGAATGATCACAACATCCTTCACTCTAAAGACCATATCATTTGACTGTTCATTAGAAAAATTATCTTTCACATTCAATTTTAACTCAGTTCTACCTAGTTATTATCATTGAATATAACTTTAATTCATTTATTTGGAAACAATTATCATAGTAAGGAACCACATAATTATGAAAACCCACTTCTATGATGTCTAAATTATCAAACCCTCATTAATCTATGACACTTTAGGTTTATCTAAGGTTATTCATAGCCAACTTATTTTTAAATCCATTATGATGGTTTGTGATGATTTTGAGAATTCTCAAAGAAGTCCCCCGGGAGTGTAAAACTATTTGTACAATAAGGCTCATTTTCATGTACGAGGTTATGCTTGAGTAAGGTATGATGCACCTTGTTGAAGTTTTTACTCTTATGTACATCTTTTACAGAACCAAATCTACTTGTAGTATCCAAACATTAATGTATTACTAGGAAACCACTCACTATATCATTTTCCAAAATTCTATGACATTTTCGTAAATGTTAACTCATCCTTATACATGTCCTTAGAGATATCCCTAGAAATGTAATTAAAAATATTACTAGGTATCTCACTAAATATTTCTCATCTTAATTTCTAAAGGTTGATTATACCTTCACTCTGATACCAAATATAACAACTTATTCTTAATGTACATAGACATTATATCATTTTCACAGAATACTGAATACATTAAAAAAATGCCCAAAGACTTTGTCAGTTTAGTGCCTTTAGAAACCTGGAAACGTAAATTCTTGTACATGAGTGAGAAACAGTATCTCCCACTAGGTTCTCCAAGACTATCTCCACTCATATACATATCATACCTAAAGTATATCTTCAAAACCTAGGTAAGGAAACATTAAAAGGGGTCAGCACATATGCTTAGTAAGGGTAAATAAGGGATATATGTAAGCATAAACATTATCATAAGGGTATGATAATATGATCATAACATTAGAAGACTATAACATGAATATCATAAACATGAATCAGGGAATAAATTTTAGCAGTTCATAAATCATGAAACATAATGAAATTAAGATCATAATCCATGAAAACATACTGTAGGTGTAAGATATTGATTTTTGGAATACATATTAATATGTAATATCATTCCCTACAAGTAAAAATGCATTTCTAGAACTTATCAGGTAACTTCATGGGGATTACACTTGCAGGGAGGGACACAACACCATCTCCAGTAACATTACATTTCTTGTAAGGGATTAGGTTCCCCATCTTCCCATAGTGCATAGGGTTTCCCTATATTCCCATAGTGGATTTGGTTTCTCCATCTTCCCATAGTGGATCAAAATTCCTCATCTTCCATATTCTTGGTGACTACATCAACGTGGAAGGGCACACCCCCTTCACTATTCACAATCCTTTCCTTGTAATAGGTCGGGTTTCCACATATTCACATAATGTATTAATCCCATTGACTTGAATCCCTTCATCATCTCATGAGATATAAATTTTTACCTATTTTATTGGAGGGAGATATAGGTCTCACCCAAATTATAATAAAATCATTTATAAATGTGCCATAAGATAGTAAAACACTCTTCAAATTATTACCCATAAAAATAGATGGGTTTCATAAACATCCTATCACATCCCATAAAATAAAATGGGTTTCATAAACATGTAATAATATCTCAACATGTTGTACAATACAAGTTTCATAATCATTTCATCAAACAACAACCTGTGAAAAAAGTGGGTTTCATAAGAATTTAAACTGTGAAAATATGTGGGTTTTATAAGAATATAACCCATAAAATATAAATGGGTTTCATATAACGCATGAAATAGAAACAGGTTTCATAAAAATCATTCCATAAGAAATAAACAATTTAGAGAAAGAATATGAATTGAACCATTAGATAATTTTTTATAAAGGCATGAGTAACATTAATGGAAGGAATCTTATTTGGAAAATAATTTTGAAATAGCTTTTAAAAATCATTTCTTGAGTCAAATATCCTTTCTTCTTTGAAAAAATATTTTTAGAACATAAATTTTTTTGAAAACCATTTTCATTAAAATAATTTAAAAAATTAGAAAAAAGTATTAAAATCATTTTTAAAAATGTTTTTCTTTGAAAACTTATAAAATAATCTTTAAAACATTTTTGGAAACTATTTTCCTTGAAATCTTATAATATACTCTTGAAAATATTTTGAAAACTGATTTCCTTGAAAACTTATAAAATAAGATTCAAAAATTTTGAAGCACATTTTTCTTTAAAAAACATTTAAAACATATAAATAAATCATGAAAATGTTTTGAAAAGCATTTCTTGGAAAATACTTTGAAAAAAAAATAAATCTTTGAAACATTATGAAAATAATTTCATTGAAAATACTTCGAAATTTATAATGAAAGATTTGAAACATTTTGAAATCAATTTCTTTGAAAATACATTGAAAACATATAAATAAAGCTTCAAAAAAAATTTAAAATCTTTTATTTTAAAATACATTAAAAATTTATAAATAATTCATCAAAAGTTTTAAAACCTTTTTTGAAAATAAGGTATTGAAAGGACATCAATGTACAATCGAAGAGAAATGTAAAGTCAAAATTTCTTAAAAACACTTTCCTGATCATCTTATGTACCAAAGAGTAAAAAATGGTATTTTTACTTGGATATAAAATGAATATAAATGGGGTAAGAAAAATCATTATAGTTCTTGGGATATGTATTATAATATTTAATCAATTAGAGCATAATCTTAAAAAATATTAATAAATGGTGAGACTGTAGCTATAAACCATTACCAATTTTCTAAATTGAATCATAATAAAATAGAAAGAGTAAAATTAAATTAATATTAAAATATCATAAAAAGAATAAT
This sequence comes from Viscum album, assembly GCA_963277665.1. Lineage (NCBI taxonomy): Eukaryota > Viridiplantae > Streptophyta > Magnoliopsida > Santalales > Viscaceae > Viscum > Viscum album. The sequence goes on along the minus strand of OY728132.1, from coordinate 1,289,149,474 downwards.
ATTCATGATATAAAATATTAAAGGTAGTATATACAACTCATGTAAAAATATAGGTGCATAACATGGAACATGTCTTAAAGAAGGCGAATTGAGACAAAATTACTTTACCAATTTGGTAACTTTTGAAACAAAAACCCCGTAAAAGATAGATTATAAAATGGATATGAAAATAAAAAAAATATAAGAATAATATAATACATACTTTTTAAGAAAACACAATATAAATAAATACATTATTGGTAAATAACGCATGTGTCTCATTAGAAAAAAAAGTTAGATGCAATTCCCTTAATTTGTGTATTGACTCTCTTCATAATCGTAAAAAACACTTGTATACTAAATATAAGTTTATTATACATATTTTAAAAATCTATATTAGTAAATATAATACCATATATGGTTTCTATGACATTATATTGCTCTCTTATTAACAATTCCAAGTTAATGTTTCACTTCTGATAATATCCGCTTGGTTTTTCTCATGTGTCATAATTTTTTATATTTTTTCCTCATATTTATATCGTGATTTCCAAAATGTAAAACATCATATAAATATCAGAAGTGATATTATCATAATTGAAACATTAACATTTAAATTTTATGGTTTATCCATAAAATTGGTTTTAGAAAATTTTATAGGTCATTGGGCCCTTAATGTTAAGTTTAGTCACTAATTGAGCTTAATTTTACCTTAATCGCTATAATTAATTTAATCACTTCACTAATCATTTTGGTAAAAAATTAATTTTATTTTATTAGAATCAAAATATTATAATTAATATAATAATGTATTTATATTTTAATAAATTTAATTTATATAAGAGGAAAAAAATATGGCTAATCTCACTGACGTGGTGAGAAAGTGGGTTTTTTAAGTGAGAATGTTCAAAAGTTCATTAATATTTTATATCTAAATTCAACCTAAAATGAATAAAATTACCCAAATTGGATTACTCTATGTATAATAGATCTATTTTTACTTTGAATCCAAATTTAAATATAATTTAACTATATTAATAAATTATACAATGAAGCAGTTTGGAATTAAAATTTACAGTTTTACACTATACAAAAAATATAATTTTTCATAGAAAAATCCAACAAATTCACCGCAATATAATTTATAAATTATGATTTAAATTATTATGTCTATTTTTTCAAAATTAAAATTATAAAATTATCTAAAATTAATTTTATTATTATTCAGAGAAAGAAATAATAATATTTCTTTTGAGGAAATAATGTTTCCAATAATATAAAGACATTACAAATAATTATATTTTTTATAGTAATTATGTTTTATTTATATAAAACAATTATAAATAATATTTTAAAATGGGTTATTACTATTCATATTATTATGTTTAACATCTATGTTATAACTATCTCATTTAATTAATTATAAATAAAAAATGTTGGTTCATAGAAACATAGTGTTGTGTGTGACGCAAGCCAAGTCGGTGGTGCATATAACGCAAGCCAAGTAGTTGTTTTGTGTAGAGAAACCATATCTAGTCATATCATGGAATCAAATATTAACATGTTTTACTATATAGATAAATAATAACTTGTTGCTTTCATATAAAACAATCTTCATTCAGTGTTGCATGAAATGAAAAATATTAAATAGATTAAATTTTTTCAAAAAAAAATATTATAAAAAAATATCGGGTTTTACACACCCTTCTATTGGATTCATAGAGAACCTGGAAAGGATCTGGATATGGACGTGTATCTAGGAAAGTGGGTGAGTGTTGAACTAGTTTACTTGAGACCCGTGCGACTAGATGTAATCCTGAAAATTCATCATATTTTAATTTTATTAGTTATTATAAGGTGGACTCACTATCATACCTAGGTTGTACCCATGACATCCATATACTTCATACACAACACATGATAGAATTAGTTGTCAATCTTTTTACACTTTATTTTTCATCCTTCTTTTATTTATTGTTATTATTCACCTTGGCTCTATTGTATTGACTTTTTTTCATATTTCCATATCAGGTTCATATTCTCATTTTTCTTGATTATCTGACTTTATATAGTAAAATGGTTTTCAAAAAATATCACGAAAATTTTTAGTTTTAAATGGTGAAATTCTATGTTTTATAGTTTTAGTTTGATAAAATTATTTTTAAGTGTTTAATACTCTATTTTTAAACTAAAACTCATACTTTTTTATTTTTACTTTTCTTTAAGAATATTTGAATTGCCTTATCAAGTAACTATATAGAATCATTGGTGGAATCTTACTGGTCTCTTTATCTCACACCATTCTTGTACCTTTTTGTGTTTTTATCCCTTTATTATCTTATAGTAGGTGTTTTTTCTCTCATCTATCTTTATAGGTTCATGCCAGGGTAACCATGGTTGGGTGAATTAGGACATAGTGGGTGGTCAGGGACCACCCATAGATGGTATGTTGGTTATTATGTTTTGATTTCAGTTTTCTTATTGTCTCTTTGAATGATGATATCTATGTATTGATTTATACATCTGATGATGTTTCTACATTTTACTCTACTCTTGTAATCTTTTTAGGGAAAAATCATTCCCAAAATATATTTATTGATGCCCAAGTTCTTGTCTCTAGTTTTTGGAAGTCAGGAACACTCTTTAGGATAGTGGAGAATCAGTTCAGATATTAGATTAGATGGTATTTTGGGATGGTCCATTACACTTTAAGCACTTACTTATTCCTTATATATAGTCCCCCTACACTTATTACCACATTTTCTACAAGTTAAAAGATGTATTTTCTTTCCTGCATGGTTTTTGTCACTTCAATTCCCATAGAACTCCATTTCTCTCTTCTTGTTCCCTAAACAATGATAATAATGATAGTATTTGGTTCACATTTAATTCTTCATTTAACCTCAAAAAATCTATTCATATATTCCAAAATTCATTATAACTAATTATTTTCACATACTGGGCTTTAAACCACAAAATAAACTATCAGCATTAAATTCATAATCAATGATAAAAATAGAGGAATTCCTTGAAAGTATTTTAATTTTTACTTCATAATTATTAATGGATTCATCTTCCTTTTTCTTAAACGTAATTAATCCCCTACCTATTTTTGTATAAAGTGTTAGGGAGAAAATTTACTAAAGAATTCATCTTTAAACATTTCCAATTTCATATAATTGGTTTCCTCCATTGGAATCATGTTCTTGATTATGGTCTACCATTGATCATCTTCACCTTTGAAATTATATACAGCTAAAAAAACCTTCTCATGTTTTGAACTATGTAGAAAAGAAAATATATTTTCTAATTTATTAATCCATTTTTCATAAATTAGTGGATCGAGAGACCCACTAAAGGTCGATGTTTTTTTGGTGCATGAATAACTGGATATAAAGTTCCACCTTCCTTGGATCATTTGGTAGATCCACATGGTTTGATTTATTGTTTATAAACTACGATAAAATTGTTATAAATGTTTTCACCCCATTTTTTGTCATCATAGAAAACGTTTTGGGACACTCTTCACATTGTACATTAAACCAATTGTTGACTCGGTTACTCTAGGTTCCATCCTTTTCATTAAAAAATGGTAAGTATAAAATTATAAATTATTAAATAGATATACGGAAAACTACAATCATAAAAAACACATAATTGACATATGTATACAGAATTATGAATTTATCAGTTTCAATCCAACTTATTCATGGTCTTAACCCTAATTAATTCTATAATTGAGCTTGTTAGGAATTTAAAATATCAATAATGGTTTATAAATCGAATTTGGATTAACCAAAGAATATTCCCTAGGATTTTCAAAACAAGTGTGTAGTTATACCTCTTTTTTAGGAATCTTTTGATGATTAAATTATGACACAATGCACAATTTTTAGGGTTTTTACCCTTGGGTATATTTATTAAAGAGCATATATCAACAGATATTATCTTGATAGGGACCTAATTTCTATTAAAACCACATAATATATAATTTACCAAAGCATAATGGTGTTATCTTATATATAGAGATATCTCTTGGACTTAACCTTATGGTTTTCACTAAAGTTCTCTAATCTAATCCCCAAAAAATCTAAAATAATCTCCAAAAAATACTAAAACCTCCTTTTATACAAACTATAGTGAGAAAATATAAACAGAATGTATGTATTACATTAATTTCATGATTTAGATAATTTATCTCACAAACATTTACACAAAGAGAGGGCTGAAAGGTTTAGTTTCTTGCAGATTACCTACATATAAATATTAATCTATAATCATTTATCCATAATATAACTCCTATATACTCTCTTATTTTATTTATATAAGTTATACTTATAAACATAACTTGTGTAAAGTAAAACATATGAAAGGGGTGATCTCAATTCTCACCAATGAAAATCATATAAACATTTCAACAAGTGTTAGATCATAAAAGTATGATAATGTATGGGAAGGGGAGAAAATTATTATTAAAATTGACATAGAATAATAATCATTGTCCACAATTCATGATATAAATAAATTTAATCCCAAATGAACAAACATAAACAATAGAAAATGTGTGCATAATCATGAGACATTAAACATAAATCAAGGATCATAGTTATAAGAAACATATTATAAAATAATAATATGGAATACAAATAACAATTGAAACCATGTGTCAATGAAATCCACTAATACATTATTCACATATTTGGCTTGGGATAACCACTTGTGTACCTTCATGATATTGGGATAATCTTCTTTTGTACCCTTGGTCTTTGGATAAATTCCCATGTATACCATTTTGAGATAATGAGGCCAACATAAACCAATTAATTGGAAGAAAATATAGGACCCCACACATCATAATCCATATATATGTGTGTCACATAAAATAAATCATCATCATTTTATAAATAACCCAACAATATAAAAATGTCTTTTTGAACATTTTTATATGGAATCAAAAAAATTGACTTCAAGAATATAAACGATTTGTACAAAAAAATTAATAACACTAATATTTATTTCATAATAACACATTGAATTTTATTAATCAAAAATTATTTCTATGTAAATAAATATTTAATGATAAATAATAAAATTGTGGTGAAATCAAAGTATAGTTTTTAGATAACACTTTTATCTTTAGCGTAAAATAAAAAATTATTGTCACTTTAAAAACACATTTTAGAAAAGTTAAAGTGAAATTTTTTTAAAAACTAATTACTTTAAAAAAATAATCCTCAATAATAGATCTTTACAAATACATAGAATATATCAAAATAAATTTTTTGTGGAAGATAAAACTTTTTAAATTATTGAAAACCTTTTTAAACAATTTGAAATATCTTTGTTGAAACCCCACATAATAAAAAGAGTAACCATAATTTACTTTTAAAATAAGATTAGTAAAATATAAAATTCAAATGAGATAAAGAATAACTATGTTTCCAATTATAAAGTAAAAAATTGGCGGGAAATGAAAATATGGATAAGGAGGGGAAACAATCATTAAAGAGGATGGGAATTATTCTTAATAATGATATACTTTTTGGGGAAGAGATTCATCAAGGTAAAATATTCATATTAAAAATTAATTCTACCTATAAAATAATATAATGTACCTTGAAATAATATATTTTGGAGTAAGTAACCAATCTGGGAAGAAGGGAGCTCAAGAAGAATAATTATAACTCAATGAAGAGAGTTGAGTTAAAAAAAACACTTTCAACATTGGTATCCCTTGAATCGAAATCCATTTTAAGAAATAACATTATATAGATATTAAAACACCATGTATTAAATGATTTTGGTATAGTAAAATCATTATGAAGAAATCACACCATAGTAAATATATCATGGTTATCAATAAGAAATATTTCTCAATAAATTAAATTGTAGATAAACAAACCATTACCTTGAACTCTTTCTTATTTAATCACACTCAAACTTCTTATATAGAAAACATAACCATATTAATCACCTATTTAAGAAACATATACATTTATATAATTTTTTATAAACATTATATGTCATTATTATTTTCATATATATTAGTTATTTATAATCTATATTCAATATCAATTTTGAGAAGTCATGACCTTTTGAGTTGGCTTAATAATTGAAATGATATTATTCATTATTATCCTAAATTTATTCATTCAAAAATCATAATTTTTTTTTAATTTATGTTTTTTAATTATTTATAATGTTATAATTCTATTCTATGTTCATTTTTTATAAGATTATTAATGATTAATTTTTCGATGAGCATATTTCAATTATTTTTAGTGATCAAAGGGTGTTTTCTTAAATAATGAGTTAATTTTTCATATTTATATTCCAGAACTAAAATAATATTTATTAAATTATTTATATCATATATTAATATAAATTAATTTACCATATTCATCCATGATAACAATTTATATCATTGTTTAATTATGTGGTTAAACCAACCCAAACAAGAACGTACCATAATTATTGAATGATTATAAAGCGATTTAGTTGGGATACCATTATAAAAGTGGGATAATTATATTATTTAGTTTTTATTAGTGTGATATATCAAAATTTTAAATAATTATAAGAATAATATAACCTACACAAAGTTATGAAATAATATAAATAAATCATTTTTTCTCTTATAACGCTCTTTTAAACGGTTGAATTTTCCAAGGATGTTTATTTCCCATGTTTTTGATAGGTTTTAAAATTTTACTTTATATACCATTAATAATTTAATAAAAAAATATTATTTATCCATTAAAAACGTTATCCTTACTAGATATGTAATATGTTGATGAAAAAATGGAAATCGATCATTCCATGAAGGCGGTAGTCCACACGTGCGAATGGATGATGATTGAATTTTCCTTAGAATCGGGGAAATGAGTAATATGTTTTATCATTTAAGAATATAAAATAATTTATAAATATCATACCCAAATATTAAATTCCCAATTATTACTATCCTTATATGTAAGTGAAGGAAGAAAGGAACGTGAAGCATCATGGAGGCGACTGTCTACACATCTCATAAATGATGGTTCTGTATTTATTAATTTAAATGGTTAAGGTTGTTAATGTTTAAAAAGTAATTATAATAACATAAAAATATTAAAATGATAGTGATAATATATTTTTAATATTCCTTAATGTAATTTTATGAAGAATAAAAGGACATAAAGAAATAGAAATGAGAGAGGAGCAGTTAAAACTTATTACATTAGTTCTTAAATTATCTCATTTGAAAAGCGGTTAAACCTTTGAGGGTTTTTATTTTGATAGTAAAATAAACTATTTAAGGTGGATAATAATTCTTGGGAGATTTTTGGACAGATTTTGGGCCAAAATAATTTGGTTTGGAGAGAGGGGAAGTGAGGAGATGAGTACCCCTTTAAAAAGTAAAACATGATGACGTTTTTATAAATACCCAAAACATTTTAACAATGGGAAGTCACTCTCAAGAAAATTAACTCCAAAATTGGGTAATAATACAGAGATTGAGGGATAAGGTAGATCAAGTCCTCCACCACCCATTCCCATGCATGTTTTTGGTCATTCTCTCTAGGTTAAACCCTTTTCACCCCTTTTTAATACCAAGTCAACTAGTTTTTACCAAAGTAATTTACCATTTTTGATTTAAAATAAATTTCTCCTTACTACATAATTTAGACCTAAATATTATAAATTTTAAATCCATTTTATTATATTAATTTTTTGTAAGTTATAAATATTAATATTATCTTTTAAAATGTACAATTTACTAAAATATATTTTTTAAAAATATAACATATATTATAAAATGTCAAATGCGTGTTTGTAAATTAAAACTAATATTTCTAAAATTAAAAATTCACTTATAAAATTAAATTTTGATTTTATAAACAGTCATAATAAATTTACAATTTATTCTTATACACTAATAATTTCATAAAATTCATGTCTTTTTTTAAAATGATATTATGCGCTACTCACCTAAAAAACAATAATTTTTTAAAAAAAAACCCAAAAAATCATATTAAACAAATATTGAAAATTGGAAATAAAAAATGAAGTAAATGTTGTAAAAAATTCTAAATTTTATAAATTTTTCTTTTAAATTAAAATATAAATAAAACTTCTTTTATCTAAAAATTATATTTTTATACATACATGGTCTTAGTATAATCTCATACCAATTCCTAACTTATTGATTTTAATATGTTAGTTAATATATTGAAATATTATATTTTATCCAAATAATATTTTAAAAGTGATTGATTGTAATTTATTAATAAATTATACAGTTATTTAAGAATGAAAAATACTTTTATATATTAAATTATATTAATTATATATCCTATAAATATAATCATTTTTTATTGGTTAATAGGTTTTTATTTACTAGAGGTTTTATTATTCTGAAATTTTCTTAATAATAAATATGTTTCATTGAATTTTAGTTTATTTATGTGTGTGGAGTAATATATTGAACAAAGTATTTTTTTAATAAAAATATTCCAAAATATTAGGGTGTTGCAACATTCTTGTATGGAATAAACCCTATAGTGTTCTTGGAGTATTGAATTCCTTGAGAATTAGAGATCACTATTTTAGGTTGATATAACATCTAATCCTGAGGAAGAGGTAGATTTATGAGGCAGTAAGGATTGAATCTCATGGAATAGATGAACAAATTGAATTCATGACTACTTTTTTCATCATAATAGGATACTTTATGTAATTCTTAACCTTATTCATTATACAACCAAATATGGAATTCCCAATGTTTGGAATTGCATGATATCTCAGATGAAATAGTGTTTTAATTTATTCATTATTAATATTGATTTATTATTCAGTGATTTAAGGATATACTTTCTTGGTTCTATTATTTTATTTGAAAAAATCAATAAATTATTTCCTATGATCATCATTGAAAACCCTTTCCCCCTTGAAACTGCTGATGAAGAAGTAGTGATTATAACCTCATATGGTTGGAATCCCTCTAACCCATGGACCAATTCTTACTTTACCTATATCACCTCACCTTATCATGATATACATTTAACAATATACATCATAATGATTTGTGGCATGATGAATCTAGCACAAATTATAGGTAAAAATGAAGCTATCATGAGCACGGTACCAGTGATGTGTGGTAGTAAAAAAGTATGTTCCACTAGAAAAAAAAGAGGTGATGGACAATGCATGAATAAGATAACTAGGGTAGAAGCTCAAGAACATTTTTTATTGGGAACAATTTGATGAAATATGAGTGTTATTTAGGGTGATAAATGGAGGTAGATTGACTAGTGGAGATTGAAAGAATCTCTAGTTGGATCTATAAACCATGACGTTAATGGAGGAATCAGCAAAGAAGATAGATGTAGAAAAGGAAACATGATCATATGGGATGTAATCATTTGGAAGAACCCAATGTTTCATTTTTATATAGTTGTTAAGATTTTCTTGGTAGAGTTAAATATCAAAAATCATGTTAATTAAAACACAACTTATGCCTCATTTTTCAGTTAACTACTAGAGTTTCTCAAATGTAATAAAGATCACATAGAGTATACTCATAATACACCCATCATGTTTTCTTTGAACATATTAACTATCAATATAAGATGATATACTTGGATTTAGCTTAAGATTCACATATCATGTAATCTAGGGATTATATTATTTTAGTCAAGAGGAAGGGACCAGATCATGTGAATACATTCCTAAATATTCAATATGGTGCACATATTATGTATTATAGGATATCAAACCACATTTTTTTACTGAAATGACTCAGAAATCAAATGAATATGTGATCAAGAATCCTTTATTTCTATATGTTCTGTTTAAAAGTAAAATATTCCATTTAGGTTGAAGTAATGTGACATAGGTGATGGGACACATGCTTAGATGACACTTAGGATGAACACTCCCTGTAATCCTAGAAACACATAGTGTATATTGTGACTTTATAACAATAAAATAGAGGTAAATTATTGAAACTACCAAAAGATCATATGAAATATCCAAATGAAGTTCATGTTTTGTAATTTCCAATTCTCGGTGTTTTTTCATATCTTCCCACCCAGGTGTCAAAATTAAACAAATGAGTAGTCAGTTATGAATTATTTTTCATACACAAGAAAATAGTGTTTATCTTTTTATTATTATGGGATATTTCTATGGTGTTAGGGATAGATTTAGTCCCTTATATTTATGTATATGTTTTAAGACTTTGAGTATGATATTAGGAGTATGAATAGATTTAGAAAACCCCTAAAAATGTATTGGTGATAAGGATAGGTTCCTTTACGCACTTTAGATTTTCGGTAATGCCTCTAGGTTCTATAATGTTGTTATCATATTTTAATAATTTAGCCATGGATTCGGTACTACATTATTTCTGATAAGGTGTGGGTTATCTATATGAGTTAGTAACCCTGTTATCTGATTTTAGATGATGAGTTTTGGGTCTTCTAAATGACTGATGGGGTAGTAAATTATCCTTTGAGTTGTGGAAAGGATCCTCCTTAAAAGAATTTAGTATCCCCCTCAAAAATACTAAAATATTAGTGGGGTTCTGGTCCCCCGTTATGGTTATAGATAATTAGTATAACAAACTATAGGATATGGGTAGTACATATGCTTTGGGTCTTATTATATGTTAGTAATGTATAGTTTCCTTTGAGATACAAAGAAAAAATTGAAAAAAAATCTTTAGAATTATTGGGTCCTATATCAATGAGGGGGCCTATGGTTTTATATTAAATGAAATGAGTTGAAGAGATAAGATCAAATGACTAATACTTCCCTATATCTCTAGGTTTTATATATATTAAGAACATTAGGTTATTTCAGATTCTCTCACATTTTGTGGGTTTGAGATAACCTATTATTCTTTCTTTTCCTTGGTGTTTTTTGGGGTATCCTATTGGTAATTTTTATACTCACCCCTTGTTTTAGATGGATTTTCCACCCATTGAAATTTTCATTCAAGGATAACCTTCCTTCCTAAAGTAATAAATCATTAGGTCTTTAAAATTGACACATTGTAATGTAATTTGGTTGTGTTGAAGGGATTTAAGGATCGTCTCACCATTCATGGGGAAATTATTACCTACTCTTATACGCTTTTATTGATTTTAGACATATTCATGAATCTTTACAAAATCTAAGTGTGGTATAAGATTTCTTTATATAATTTAATAATAAAAACAATTCATAGACTTGAACAAATTTTTATATTACAGTTTATCCATCTTCTCTTTGTCAACTGGTTATATTATGGTTTAATGTCATACAGTTGGGCGCTTTGGAATTTATCTTGGGCTTGGGAAGAGATAGGTGTTAGGGAGTTAATATCAAAACCATGAGAGGAGAATAATAATTATCCTAATAAATGGAATAAAAACCCACATAATTTAGTTCCAATTAATTCGAAACATCATAAATTTTTTGATCATTTAACAAATACCATTATAGTTCCCATTAAGGTTATGTATCCATGACCAATTAAATATTATTTTTAGGTCATGTATCTAGGGACTTTGGTGTGTTGGGTTTAAACCTAAAATAAGTATCCCACATATCATTTTTAATAGGTATCAAATTCTATGTAGTTATAATTTCATAGTTCAAGGTGGTTTGATAGGAACGGTCCATTGAGTTTGACATTATATAGCAAGGACATGTCCTATGTAGTTTAAATACATAAGGCTATGAATTAAAGTAGAAGGATACATGGAAATGGTTAGTGTGGGACTTACATATGGAATTACCTTTTAGTTTCATATTTTTATTTGTCAATAAATATTATAGGGGGTGATTTCTTATATGGGATATGATATTTTGTGAATGGTGACTTGTATGGAGCGTGGTCTATTAAGGAAGAATGAACAACAATTAATATAGACCATTGAGATAAGATAAATCACAGGGAATATAGACCTTTTATAATATGATCTATTATAGGTAATATGGAATCTTGAGATATAAGAAATCATAATGAATATGGACATTTGGGAACATAATGTCTCTCAGAGAGTATGTCTCTTTGAATGATGTGTTACAAGGAATATGGCCCCATGAGGATTATTTGGAGTTTACATATGGGGTAGCCTTGTGGTTATTTAGTTAATTAATAAAACATAAGGATTAGATATATACATAGGGAATGATTAGTGATTTAATATAGTAGGATATCCAAACTATATATCCCTAACTCATTAATTATACCAAAGGGATGAGATAATTAATGGGAGCTTGTTTAGGTTTTACACCTAAGAAGGAGGCCCATTCTGGGGTTGTACACTCCTAGTATTTTGGAAAATAGATGGGAAGGGTAAGTGTATTCATGGGGAATACAGCCTCATGAGAAAGTGGTTAGGTCTTATGCATGCACTCCCCATCTTGATCATGTGGAATATAGGCATGAATTCTAAATAGAGAAGATTTATTTGCTTTTTTACTTGGGTAAAGGTATGCTTTTAGGGATTAATGCTAGTAAGAGGCCCATTATCTCTCCCTATCTCATTGAATGGACCAAATATACCCATTGGATAATTGGATCGACCAAATTCTAGTTATGGGTCAGTCAATATGGGTATTATGGTCTAAGAAAGGCTTCACTGATATCCTCATTATAATGACACTCATAATCAAGTGGATACATGGTTCAAACCCCCTTGAGGTACCCATAAGTTAGGGAGTACAAGAAGAAAGGACGATTAACAAGAGAATACATTATTAATTAGTTGTATGCTTGTATGAACTTCCCATCCATATATTTTAAGAGGTTATGGAGGAGGCCTTTATAAGTACGTTCTGAGGTAGGAGACATGGGTGAGGGTGAACCCATCTATAGAGCTATGTAGAGTTCTATTTCATAGAATATACACTAGGGTGGATCTTTTCTCTAGAAGATGTCACAGGCTAAGGATTGTTCTTGTAATAGGTAGAGAAAATATGGCACCCTTGAAATGAAATTGTGAAATGATGGTGTTATAATTGTAGGATTGGGAATGTGTCTAGGTAGATATAGGGTTATCCCTAGCATGAAGTAGGGTAAATATGACACCCTAGTGGTAGGACTTGTTGAATTTTCACCCCAGTTTGGTGGCCAATGTGAAGTTTTACTCTATTGTAATGTATGGTGAATATGATTCCCTAGTGGTAGGCATGGGTGAAGTGTTTCCCTAATGAGGAGGACTAAGAAGTTGTTTTCCTTTATATTGGGTATGGAAAAATGGTCACCGTTATATGAGGTAGTCTAAAATAGCCTCCCTAATTAAGATTCATGGGTGAGGGTACACCCTAGTATAAAGGCTACCGATAATTAATTGGGTATGTGTCACCCTTTTTTTAATCTAATATAGGTTCATTAACCATATTCTTAGATAAATATGAAAAAATTGGTATCTCATAGATTATTTAAAGTGTTAATACATTGGGTGATGAAATTACACAAAATTTAATGTTAATTTCCTTTTTTCATTTATATAATTATTGAGAGTTCAAGACTATGGAACACAGAGTTCATTTCCCTCTAGGAATCCCTTCAACTTCATTTTTCTCATCTATATAATGAAGACCTATGGGGTATATCTATAGAAAAACATGAGGTTGTGGATGAATGAAATATAGGTATAAAGGACATTAACAAATGTGATCTTAGTGTGTGACATGGAATACCAGTGTGCTTGTGTAAGTATATATTCATAATGGAGGTTGGTGCACCGATGCATTCATGTAGTGGATTAGGGTGTTCCATGGAGAACTAATGGTATTTGTTTACTCAATGAAGGAAAATAATGATACTCTTAATCCCTAAACTTTAAAAAAAATCAATATTTTATATCTAGACCTATTTCAGTGGTTGGAATCTTCTCTTATTTGTTTATCATCCCCTACCTATTTGATATATACTAGAGGAGAGATTAGAATCCTCCTCATATTTGTACTTATCATCGATATTTCCTCTAAGTAGATCGATATTAAGTTGATTTAGATCCTCCATCTCAACATCATACTAAGGAATCCTTTACTCAGTGGATAGAGGTCTTACTTCCTTAGGTGATGGGTGGGATTTGTATGTAGCCACACCATTCCATTTTTCTTTGGATGAATCTCACAAAGTAAATGAAAGTTGAGTATCAGGAATAACTTTTATATTATAAGCCTGCCTCTAATTCTGATCTTTCACAACTTCTTCATTGACCTTAGTGAAGACCAAATTTCTAGTGTATGTCTCTTAATTGTGTCCTTCTATTCTAGGGACATGCTTTGGGATTTCTTTGATGCTAATAATGATGAAATTTAAAAACCCAAATCATGTATCAATAGTCATTTAATAATCGGATTCGGAGTAGTGAAATTATTTTCCACCCTTGAAATATATATGGGGGTTGATCTAAATCCTATTTAGAATTTTTCTTCTAGGAAGATAATTTTTTATTATGTCCCCTATTAGTGTTCATATTTCCTCTTTTATGGATGCTAACCTTGAGAGAGATTCTAGTTTATTTCACTAAGTGTGCACCTAATAAAAGAGATGTATCATATAGTGGAAGGAAATATGAGTGAACATCGAATGAAAAAAACACTAAACTCGAGAAGACAAATTTCATTGGTGGAGGATGGTGTGAAAATTCTCCCAACCCTATGGGCTGGTCTTGGATTGGTTCCACTGTTAACGTTTCCAGGAATGGTTATAAATTTGATGATCTAATAGGTGTTTTTGTTGGTGAAAAGTATCACTACCTTATGGTATGGTTTTTATCATTAAATGATATGATAATATTTTTTATCAAGTAAATCTTGATTTTTCAACCAATTCTCAATCATTATCCAAATGTTATGCCATTATAGGGTGAGAGTTTCTTTTCATTTAGGGATGTTCTATAGTCACAAGTTTTCTTCACTCATATAGAACCCCTATTTTACTTTATTTTCATCTTGATACAAGATCCTATTTATGGATGAATCTTTTCAATTATTTCATTTATATCCTTTATGAATGGTAGGTTTATTCTTGATAAAAGAGATGTAATATGTGTAGCCTAGACCAAAAACCCATCATGATGATATAAAATTACATTTTGTGATTCCTGACGAGATGGGTTAACCTACGAGAAAGGATTAAGTGTATGCCTCCATATTCAACCCCATCCACCAAATTGCATGTCTAAAAAGTCATCTATGATTTTCTATAAGAGTACATATATTCTACTAATGTAGGCCTATTGGAGTAGATCCTGATACTTCACTACCTTTGGGTCTTGGGCCACTAAGAATGTAATGAAATTGAATTTATGGAAGATCTCACTAATCACCATGATATGCTTTTCATGTTACTTATAATATAAATTTTCTTCCTTGAGATGGTGGAGATATTACCATAGGTTCTTCAGTAGATAATTTATGCATTAATTTTCCAACATCTCTAGAATGTCATACCCTGGGGTATCCATCGGACAAAACATGAGTATTCTATTTTCCTCGACCAGTTATTTCTATATGAAAATGAAATTTTACCCATATTTGGAGAGGGATTCCTAAAAATGATCCAATTATAATGGTTCTTCCCTTATTAATTTTTTTATGGTATCAGAGTTACGTGGGATCTCATCAGTTGTATTAGAGGTTATGTAATCAATTGTCAGAATAGATGATGAACTTTTCCTCAAAATATCTTTTATCTAGGATGAGATAACATCATTCGGTGATGAGTAACCTAGTGTGGTCAGCATCAAAATATTGAGTGCCTCTTCATTTTAATGGAAGAATCATAGTGGTGTCATCATGGGGGGAAATTCATGATAATAATATATTTAATTACAAGTACTATCATAATGACAACCATGGGAAGGGCCTCCATGGTTATTGGTTTCAATTCTATGAGGAGGAAATCAAGTGTTACTAGAAGTTGATTTCTCAGAAAGGGGGAGGAACTTATTACTATATTATCTTTATATTTTATGGCGTACCTCTATATTCTGCACCAATGGGAGGACCTCCAAGGTCGATCTACATAATTCTAAGGGGATGATCGTCATGTTACATACTCTGAGGAGGACCTCCATAGTTACTGATGTTTTTACTATGGGGAGTACCTCTATATACATGATTTATATCTCCTATTAATGAGGAGTTTGAAGATTCTTGAAAAGATATCAAGATATACTGAAGGGACTTAAAAATATCATCATTTTCTAGAGAATTAATAGATGCATACCCTTGGGCTTCATAATTCCCTTGATGAGACATCATGAATCTTCAAGGTTGGGAAACTATGGTCGGATCCTTGATCATGATCTAAACCACATGGTATGGTCAACATATTTTGTGCATTATAACCCTTTTAGGGGACCCACTTACAATTTCCATAATATTTTAACGAATTCCTTGGAGGGATATTGAAATATTTCAATGTATCTTTCAAGCATTCATAGGAATAAGGAAATGATCTCACTTCTATTTTTCAGTCCATATTGGAATATTCCAACATGATTCATGGGTATAGAAAGAAATATGGGCATGTTCATCAACGGTTTCTACTGAGATATGTTGATGGGATTCATATAAATGGGTAGGTAGTAAGCCTAGTCCTATGTTATTATCAGATAATATTATCAATCTTCTCTAGTGGGAACAATGATATGATCCCACCCCATAGAGACTGCATAAATGTGTTAGGAGACCTCTTTTGTGGAGGCTGAGATATAATCCTTCCCTTTAGTGACTATTGGGATATTCTAATGAACTCTAGTAGAAATGGGTATATAATATCTTCCCTTGTATTTATTCCTCTTCGTGATGTAAAAATTATTGTCTAGAATAGGGGAATGAATATGGGCCCACTTTTTAGTAGACGTCAAGGTATTTTAATGATATCTCTTATTATTAGTGGGAATAGGGATATGTTCATGCCCCCAAGTGACCAACTAAACATGTCAACAAATTTACTTTTCAACTTCTAGGATAATATAGAAGGATTAAAATGTGTGGGTAGTAATATGATCCTTCTATTTGGTTTCCACTATAGTATAATGAATGGATTCATATGTGTGATAAATAATATGGGATTTATATAAGGTTTCTATTAGTTTGTGTTGACGTGATCTTTCGGATACTTCCATGATATACTGGAATTCTTGTTAAAGGGGAGAAGGAATATGGGATCTCCCTTCTATTTCCAATAAAATATGTTTATAGTCTAATTTGGTGGGAATAGGGATATAATCTCTCCCACTTTCTCTAGTGGTCTAATATATTCAATGATACCACCTCCTAGGAACCCTGTTCTAGGTTACTGGGGTTCTTTTCTCTTATGGGAACACTTTAATGAGTTCTTGAGGGTCAAAGGATATATAGTATTGGTGATGGAAATAGATAGTATTAGGATAGATCATGGTCCACTCCCAAAAATTAGTGTATTTATTGATAATTTTATCAGATTCCATATGATAAGTGAAATGAGAATTTTCATTCTCTGGGAGAGGCTCCAAATATAGTTTTACATGGTAGTAGGGATTATATTCTTCTCTATGAACTAATATTGAGAGGATGATTGGTGGGGCTTCACCTCATTGATGGTCTCACAATCAGCCACCAATATTGGGATATAGTTGTTGATATGTTACCCCTAGATTAGTTCATTCATCAATTAGAATTATTGATGCTAAGTAGGAGACAACATCCTCTTTGGTGGAAGGGTTATATCCCTTGATTCCAGTGATTTAAATATCAGAAACCTTCATTGGTGGGTGGTAGTAGCTTGAAAATCTATATTGTGGGTACCAATTAATACTAAAAGGGTAATGTGATATGATTCATTACATGATTCATCCATTTGGATTGAAGTGGACTCTATAATATTTAATAAAGGTCTTCTAGGGATTAACAACGACAATCTAGAAATATTTCAGTGTAGTATCTCAAGAAAGATAAGGGTTGGTCAATTACTCATATAGGTAAATGATTCACATTGGTTTCACCATTTTTTACACTAACTTTCCAACCCATGTGTGTTTTGATATCTATTGGCCTACTTCTTAAAGGCAGGTGTTCATTGGTGCTTTACCATTAATACATTAGACTACATGTCAGTAATTAGGATGGGATTTCAAACTAATCCCACCCATTAGGGGGGGTATTATTGCCTAATTTGGTACTATCTCGTAGATTTAATACGTATAATGAATCTTTCCTAATCAAATCATTATATTGTTTACCTCAAAAAATTATCTATCAAAACCATGCATCGATAAAAAATTTGTATATACTAGAGTTTCTCCATCATTCCTTTATTAATTGGTTGTGTTGTGGTTTGAATTCATGCTACTAAGAGATCTAGAATTTATTACTATTTATGTAGAATATGGGTATTTGTAGATTAGGGATTGGGTTCCTGAGAGGGGGTTTCTATATATCTCTTTTAAGGAAATCATATCTTTCATTATTCAGTTCCACTTAATGATACATGCCATACCTCTTATGGTTAGGTGACAAAGACCATTGTGATGACTTTTAAAGTTGTACAACCATGACCAAGTGAAGTTCCTTTTTATTTCATTAATCCAAAAAATATAGGGTTATTATTTTCAAATTAAAATAGAAATCTTACACTTCTTGGTTAATATGAATCAAAGTCAACATTGTTTAGCATGTGCAGTTTTAGGTTGTATGATATGACTGATCCATGCAGTTTAACTTCATGTGATAAGGGTGTGTTCTTTATAGTTTAACATAATTTTGATAGGACTTATAGGATAATGATTCCAATAAATATATAGTGTGGGACTTATGTATGGATAGACCTTTTGGGTTTACCCTTTTTTGAATGACTAAACATGAGAGGGTTTGATTTTTTATAGGGAATATTCCACATTATAAATGGTGAATCGTCGGGAGTATACCCCTTTAAGGTAATATGGCCTGTGGGGAATATAACCCCATGAGATAAGATGATTCACAAGGAATATGAAATTTTATATTATGATATATCATGAAGAATATGTCCCTTTGAAATTGGATAACACATAAGAAATATTTCTATTTGAGAATATCGTGTCTCACAGGTTCTATGACCCTTTGAGATAGGTTTTATAAGGAATATGGTACTATGAGGATGGGTCGGGGCTTACCCATGTGCTACCACGATGGGTTGCAGGGTTATTAATGATCCACAAGGATGGTATCATTAATGAGGGACTTATTGGGCCTTATTCCAAGAAGGAGGTCCTAACTATATGTCATAAACTCATTGATTACACTAAATGGCTGAGAATATTAATGGGAGCCTTAACCCCCCCCCCCCCGAGGTCCCCATTTGTTAGGAAGGAAAAGTAAGAACATCCCATTATCAAGAGAATACATGATCAAAGGGGAGTATGTTGGTGTTCATGGATCTTCCTTGTATTTTAGGAGACTATGGAGGAGGTTTTCGAAAGTAAGCTCCCAAGTATGAGACCTAAGAGAGTGCATGCTCAGCCATAGGGCTAAGGGAATTTCTATGCTCTAGTATAGGGACTAGGGTAAAGGCATGATCTAGTTGAGGTCCTTGAATAAGCTTCACTATTTAAATAGGTGGGACAAATAAAGCACCATTATTATAAAGTAGGGATAATATGTCTCCCTAGTGGTAAGCTTGGGTGATGTGTTTCACTAGTTGATTATAGAGAAAATGTTCTCTCTGTTATAAGGCAGGGAGTATATGTTGACCTAGTGGTAGGCCTGGGTAAATTTTCACCCTAGTATAGTGAATTATATGATGTGTCTCCCTAGTATATGGTAGGGTTGATATAGTTCCCTAGTGTAAGTCCTGGGAAAAGGTTCACCCTAATATAGGGTAAGTATAATTGGTCTCTTTAATATAGAGTATGGTTAAGTTGTTTCAAAAATGAATAAGTTTGGATGAGGGTTCACACTAGTATAGAGGTCATTAAGTATGACTTGGGAATATAGTTTCATAGTTGTTTATCTAGTATGGGGTATTCCATCCTAGTCTTGTATAAATAAGTTAGAAGTGGTACATCGTAAAGGTTTTAGTGTATTAAGATTTAAAGTAACATAATTAACCTCATTTTTTGGTTAAATCACTTAGTTTTTTGGAATAATTAAGCTACTTGTTAGGGTTGGAGAATAGGGTGAATGAAGTTCCTTTCACTCTATAAATCCATTAAACTTCTATTTCTTATTTATTGAATAGAGATACATGGGATATATTTATAGTCAAACCTGGGGAGTTGGGTGCATGAACTCTAACTCCTGCATATCCTCTTGGATACACCTATGATACCACTGCACGTATACTAGACGAAATATAATTTCACAAAGAGTATTTTTACTCCGATTCATTATCTGAATTGGAAACTCTATGAAGCAAATGTCTAAATCAAACTCAAAATCATTGATGTCAATCACATGAGATAGATTGGTATGGTATTTTCTAAGCTAAGATACATAATACACATAATGTGAAGTTCCCAGTCAGTATCCAAGTATCACTGAGAGAGGGAGGGGGTGAATCAGTGATATATTTTTCTTTTTATGTTTCCTTCTTTATGATACAACCTTCACCTCCTATTAAAGAGTTTCTTCTCTACTGAACACACACAACCACAGGAACACAAGATTTACAAGGTTCACTACCCAATAAGAGTATCTACGTCCTTGTTATGGTACAGAAATAATCCAGTACCACAAAATACACTAGAAAACAATCCTTTGATGTGGAATACAATGAGTAGGATATACCCTTACACTCGTGTAGCAATTTGAAAACAATCCAATAGTATGTGTGTGCTCCCTTTTAGTACAAATAGGGTAATAAAATAATTCTATACTTCTTGATGACCTTTCCCAGATCAAATCTTTCAAAACAATTCTTCACTTTCCTACCCAGAAGCTGGTAGAAACCTCCTGTAGAAAACAGCTTGTGCGCCTCCTTCCACTTGTGTGCCTCCTTACCACTTGCGTTCCTCCATGCACTTGTGTGCCTCCATTATACATGCACGCCTCTTTGTGGACATCACAACACTTTCCCACCACCCTTACCACGTGTTCTCCCTATACTTGCTCGACAAGACCGGCGTGGCAGACTTGCATAGAAGACTTGCGCAGTAACACTTGCGCGGCAGACTTGCGTGGCAACACTTGCGTGATAGAACTTCGTGGAAACACTTGCGCGGCATACTTCTTCGACTTGAACGCTCAGATCTCACAATATTTCTCTAAGTATCAAGCCTTAAAAAATGAGGAGGCGAGTGGTACATTTATTGGAATTTTGGTGACTTGCGCGACCTAGACATGTGCGCCACCACTTGCATGCCACCACTTGCGCGCCACTTTCACTCATTTTCCATATTTCTGAAAGAATGCATTTTGAAATATGACTTGTGTGCCTCTACAACACTTGTGCGCCGACCCTTGCATGCTGCCACTTGCGCGCTGCCACTTGCGCGCCCCCACTTGTGTCCCTTCTTCTTTTCTTTGTCATTTTTGGATATGATGATGTTATAATATGACTTGTGCAACACACTTGTGCGCCAATACTTGCACGCCAAATACTTGCGCGCCAAATACTTGTGTGCCATTCTTGACTTGCGTGCCACTCTCTTTCCTTTCCCATATTTCTGAAATAATTATCTTTTGAAATATGACTTGCACGCCTCTACATACTTGTGTGCCTACTGCATACTTGTGCGCCTACTGCACACTTGCGCGCCTACTACATACTCTGCTTGCTTACTGCATACTTGCGTGCCTACTTCTTTACTTTTCCATATTTTTTATCTGATGATATTTGTGATATGACTTTTCCAAAAACACTTCTTTGTATCTCCCTTTCCTTCATAAGGATTTCATCACATGTTCTCAAAACTTATGATATTTGTGAAATACAAATCAGCAAATCATCGTATGTTTTACGGTGCTTTTACAAAGTGAGTTGATTTATCTTCTTTGACAACCAAAAACAACACTCTGCAAAGGCTAACTCTTCAAACTTCCTTCTCCATCCAACTTGGTCCCAAAAATCTCCCCCTTTGGATTTTTTTTCAACCATAATTCATAAATCACTAAACTTTTTAACATTTAAGCAATGGATTACTTTTCAACAATTCTAATCCTGTGTGAGCTAACTCATTGTAGGAAACAAGAATTATTGTCATCCAAAACCATGTTGTCTAAAAACAGTGACTATGAAATCACATGAGCAGACCTCCTCAACCTTCTTCAGAACATATTTCAAGATTTTACTTCAGAATTATTCACTTTTCCAACTTCCCTATAAAACAACATTGTTTCCTACAACCACTCCAACAAATAGTTATAATAGTTCAAACACATACATGCTAGATTCACAGCTTACCCACAACTCCCCCTTTATGCATGCATCTATAATGATAGATTTATGAAACAATTATCCCCCTTGACAACACTATCCCATGGAAATATGAGAGTGGGGACAGAAACATGTACCTTAACCTTGATGAGAAGGAGGTTGGATACCCATGTTCAACCACAATTTTGCAAATGGTTCTTTCGGTAAGGGTTCGGTGAATATATCAGCAACTTATTCATATGTAGGAACATACTCCAGCCTTAATTCATTCATTTCTACCTGATCTTTGATGAATTGGTACTTTATATCAATGTGTTTTGAACAAAAATGTTGTACAGGATTTCTCGTAAGATTGATTTCACTCTGATTATCACAACCCAAGAGCAATGTTATCTTTACTTCAACAAGCAGATCTTCCAGCTGAGTATTCATCCACATTAGTTGAGTTACAGCCTGAGTAGTAGCAACATACGTAGCTTTATCTGTGCTAAGAGTTACTTAATTCTGTTTCTTGGCATGCCAACTACAACAAATTTTTCCCAGAAAGAAAACTCCACCGGATGTGGATCTTCGATTGTCAACATTTCCTGCCCAATCATCATCAGAATACCCGAATAGATCTATATTTTCTGAGCCATCACACCTGATTCCAAAATTTGTTGTGCCTTTGATATATCTTATAATTCCTTTTCCAGAAATCAGATGTGATTCTTTAGGAGCACTTTGAAATCTTGCACATGAGGTGACAACATAAACAATGTCGGGTCTTGAGGTAGTCAAATACAAAAGACTTCCAATTATCTTTCAAAACTCTTTCTGATCAACATTCTTGCCTTCTCCATATTTAGACAACTTGGTTCCCGCTGAGATAGGTGTGGACACTGGTTTCGAATTTTCCATGCCAAACTTCTTAAGAAGTTCCTTAGCATATTTTTCTTCAGATAGAAAGATATGATTCCTTTTCTATGAGATTTGTAACCCAAGAAAGTATTTCATTTCACCCAGCATGGACATATCAAATAAAATCTTCGTCTCCTCATAAAATCTTTCACATGATCTTTCATCATTCCCAGCAAAGATGATTTCATCAACATAAACAATAACAATCAGTGAAAACTCCTGGCCT
The DNA here is from genome assembly GCA_963277665.1 of Viscum album. Taxonomy (NCBI): domain Eukaryota; kingdom Viridiplantae; phylum Streptophyta; class Magnoliopsida; order Santalales; family Viscaceae; genus Viscum; species Viscum album. Next base: position 1,289,126,039 of record OY728132.1, on the reverse strand, counting down.
TCCTTGATGTAAATATTGAAATAAACTCTTCCTTTCTTAAAATTCATCTTCTTCAGGCAAGTATTCAATTTAGAATATCGTGCCCTTGGATCAAGTTTTAGCCCATTCAAAGCCTTCTTCAACATTCACACATAGCTTTAATCCTTTCCAATAAAAAATTCACAAGTTTGATCAATGTAAACTTCCTCGTCAAGGTATCCATTCAAGAATGCGGATTTGACATCCATTTGAAAGATTTTGTAACCTCATTGTGCAGAAATGGAAAGAAAGATTCTGATTTCTTATAATCTTTCTATAGGAGCAAAGGTTTCATCAAAATCAATGTATTCAATTTGGGAATACCCTTTGTAAACCAATCTTGATTTGTTTCTTATTACTTCACCTTATTCATTCATCTTGTTCCGGAAAACCCACTTTGTTCCAGTAATGTTCTTATTGTCCGGCTTGGGTACAAGTTCCAAAGTATTGTTCTTCTCTATCTGATCAATCTCTTCACTCACAAGAATGAACCCATTATGGATGCTCAAATGCTTCATTTACATCATTCGGTTCAATTTTCGAATAATGAGAAGTATGTGATATATCATTTGTTGTTCTTCTTGTTTGAACCCTCTGATATTTATCTCCAATAATCATCTGAGCCTCCACTTGCTTCCTCAATCTAAGATGATTTGTTTGAAATTCGTCATCATCACTCAAGATCTCTGAGTCAAATTCCTCTTCTTGAGTAGGATTAACACAGTCTGCATCATTATCATAATTATTAACAAAAACTTCTCTATCATGCTCAACTTCCACATCAACATATGGCTTCTTTTCTTTCTCAGCATTTTCAACAACTTTTACATCTGAAGAATCAACAATTCTTCCTGTTTCATTATTAAGGCATCTATAACCTCTTCCTTCTATAGCATAACCAAAAAAAATTACATCATCTCCTCTTTTCTCAAACTTTCCCAGGTTTCCACCTTTCTTCTTTATAATGCATGGACTCCCAAAGACTCTCAAGTGTTCCAGAATTGGAGATTTTTTGTAGAACATTTCATATGGAGTCATATATGAGTTTGTCCTGTAGAAACATCAGTTCTGAATATGCACTGCCGTGCTCATGGCTTGCCTCCAATAATAATGAGAAAGACTATGTTCAAATAACATAGTTCTCCCAATTTCCACCAGACTTCGATTCTTTCTTTCAGAAACCCCATTTTGTTGAGGTGTGTATACTGAACTGAACTCATGTAGAATTCGATGTTTGTCAAGGTATCTTGCAAACTCCTCATTCTTATACTATCCACCATTATCAGTTCTTAACTTCTTCACTGAATACTCACATTCCATCTCTGATTTCCTCCCGAAACTCTTAAACATTTTCAGAGCATATGACTTATGTCTCATGTACATAACACAAGTAATGCGAGTAAATTCTTCAATGAAAGTAATTAAGTACTTATCTCCATTGGTATATTTCTTGCTCATTTGTCCACAGATATCAGAGTGTATAAGTTCCAAGGGCCTTTTTGAGCGAATTTCAACTCTCTTATGAATAGAGTTTGTAATCTTCCCTTTCTCACAAAAGGTGCAACAACAATCTCTTTTTCTTGATAAATCGGGAATATCTAGGACACTGTCTCTCTTTGATAACTTGCACATATTTCTTTGACACATATGTCCCAGCCTTTTATTCCATAACTAATTTTCATCCACTACACCCATGTAGCAAGAGCTCTGCACTTCACCAACTTGAAACAAATTCCATTTTGTGTGTTGGCCTCTCGTAACTATATTTCCATCATTTTCACTTTTAACAATAAATACATATTTTCTAAAGATAACTTTTTTTCCTTCATCACAGAGTTGTGACACACTAAGCAGGTTATGTTTCAGTCCATCGACATATAATGTTTTCCTGGATTTCATCTTTTCTTTTCTAATGATGGCCGATCCCACACCTTTGATCCTTAAAGATTCATCATTTCCAAATGTCACTGTTTCTTCTTTAAAGTATTTCACATTCTTCAGCAGCTTTAAGTCTCCTGTAATATCAGATGAACATCCACTGTCAAGAATCCATGTACGTTCTCCTTTTATACCTTTCAAAGCGGTTTCAACAACAAGAGCTTTTACTTCTTCCTTTTCTTTCTTCACCTCCAGCTTCTGAGAATTGTTAATGAGCTTTTGTTGTGCTGGTAACAAAACAAGGCATCCTTTTGCAAGATTTCCAGGTTGTTCACATATTTCACAAATAGTTTCCAGGGGTTGGAACCTATTTTTAATCTTTACTCCAACATTCTCAAGTTTCTTTACAACCACCTTTTCTGACTTCTTTCTTTGAGGAGATTGACTCCCCATCAAACCCTTCCTTTCATAACCTGTGGAATAATAGTAATGTTGTTGGTTGAACCAACAAATATTTTCAATATGTCCGAATCCACCACAATATCAGTAGTATCCATAGAAAGAGTATTTACCTCTGAAACTTCCATACTGACTAGAATTGAGAACACATTTCTCTACCACCTTCCTGTCTTTCTTTTCTGAGCCACTAGCCTTTTTGTTATAAATCAAAGTATTACTTTCCATTTTAGTTCTATCAAAACCAAAAAATTTGGAAACTTTTCTAGATTCAGAATGTTTTGAATCATTTTTGAACTCAGGGTTCTTTGAAACATCTGAATTCCCATTTTTTTGGTCTTTACAACATACATAGCTTTCCCAGTATTCTTCATTTCAGAACCACTTTTACTTTTCTTTTTATCCTTTGAAGGAAACCCTTTTTATCCTTCTTAGGTTCCTCCTTCAAAGAACATTCACCAAAATCATAGATAGAGTTTTTAAAACTGATACTCATTTATTTATCTTTATAATGTTTTTGTTGGATAGCTTCCAACTATTCTTCTTTTTTCCTTCAGCTTTACTTCAAGATGATCATTGCGATTCTTTGCATTCCCAAGATAATTCTTTAGATCATAAATCTCTTTTTTCATATTGATTTTATCATCAATAAAACCTTCTTGATTTTTTATTGTAGAATTTTCATTTGTTAACTTCTTGTTTTCTTTCTCAAGCCTTTTGATCTTTCTCAAACATTCCTTCAACTCTTCTTTCAGATAGGATTCAAGTTGAGTTTCTTCTTCTTCAGAAATACTGCTCTCATAATCATCATTATTCACAGTTGCAACAAAGGTCTTCTCTCCAGCTTTCTCAATAACTGAATTTTCAGATCCAGTCTCACTATCATCTTCTTCTTCACTTTTCGAAAACACGCATCTTCTTTTTGATTTGAAGAACTTTTTATCCTTACCTCTTCCATAAGAACTATATTTTCCACCCCGTGTCTTCCAAGACCTTCTTGGTCTTCTGTCTTCTTCATCACTGTCTTCAAATTTATTCTTTTTTGGAAAATTAGTCACAAAGTGACCAACATCTTCAGATTCAAAACATTTCAAGGAAAGTGTTCCTTTATATTTTCTTGTACCTCTTCTCACATTTTTAGAAAACAAGGATAAAATTTCATCAACGTTTTCAAATACCTCATTTTCGGATTCATAGACAACAACATCATCTTCCTCATGAGCCTTCTTAGATATTTCTCTCTTGGAAGCTTTAAAAAGGATTTCTCTATCATCTTTGGTTTTGTTATTCATAGTCTTCTCCCTTCTCATTTCATAAGTGATAAGAGTGCTATGAAAATCATCCAGAGATAATTCTTCAGGGTCTATGTCTTCCAATGAAGAAACATTATCATCAGATTTTTTAGGAAGAATTCTTAAGATCTTTTCAATGACTATAGAATCCTCCAGCTTTTCACCAAGACACCAAATAGTGCTGACAGTGTCATTTACCTTGGTAAAGAAGTCCCCAATAGATTCAGCTTCACCCATTTTCAAGTCTTCATACTTCAGTCTCCAGATTTGTAGTTTATCATTCTTCACTTTCATATTTCCTTCATAGATGTTCTTCAGTTTGTCCCAGATTCCTTTAGTTGTAGCAACACGTTTCACTCTTAAAAATTCACTCTCGGACAGAGATGAGAGTAATGCATTTTTAGCTCTTCCATCATTCTCAAGATTCTTCTTATCGACATGAGTAAGAGGAACTTTTCCATCAATAGCAGGAAATCCATCTATTGTAGTTTCAAGAACTTCATATCCAAGAGACATAAGATAAGGAATCATTCTATCCTTCCAGATGTGATAGTTCTTTCAGTCAAAAATTGGAATCCCCTTACTGTTCACACAGTTTAGATTTTCCATCATAGCTTCTCTTCAACCACTTCAGCAAATAATAAATGAATGAAACCTCCCTCTGATACCAATTGAAGTTCCCAGTCAGGATCCAAGTATCACTAAGATGGGGATGGGTGAATCATTGATATATTTTTCTTTTTATGTTTGATTTTTTATGAAACAACCTTCACCTCATGTTAAAGAGTTTATTCTCTGCTGAACAAACACAACCACAGGAACACAATATTTACAAGGTTCACTACTCAATATGAGTAGCTACGTCCTTGGTATGGTATGGAAATAATCCAGTACCACAAAATCCACTAGAAAACAATCCTTTGATCTGTAATACAACAAGTAGGATATACCCTTACACTAATGTATCACTTTGAAAACAATCCAATAGTGTGTGTGCTCCCTATTAGCACAAATAGGAAAATGAAATAATTATGTGCTTCTTGATGACCTTTCCTAGATCAAATCTTTGAAAAAATTATTCACTTTCATACCCAGAAGCTGGTAGAAACCTCCTGGAGAAAATAGCTTGCGCGCCTCCTTCCACTTGCACACCTCCTTTATACTTGCGTGCCTCTTTGTGGATAGCACAACACTTGCGCGCCACCCTTACCACTTGCGCGCCCTATACTTGCGTGAAAAGACCTACATGACAGACTTGCATGGTAGGCTTGTGCGGCAACACTTGTGCGACAGACTTGCACGGCAACACTTGTGCGGTAGACCTGCGCGGCAACACTTGCGTGGCATACTTCTTAGATTTGTGTGCTCAGAGTTCAAAATATTTCTCTAAGTCTCGATCCTTAAAAATGAGGAGGTGAGTCGTCTATTTATAGGCATTTTGGTGACCTGTGCGACCTAGACTTGCGTGCCACCACTTGTGCGCCACCACTTGTGTTCCACCACTTGCGTGCCACCACTTTCACGCCACCACTTGCATGCCACTTTCTCTCCTTTACCATATTTCTGAAAGAATACTTTTTGAAATATGACTTGTGTGCCTCTAAAGCACTTGCGCGCTGACCCTTGCGGGTCGCCACTTGTGCTCCACTGCTTGTGCACCGCCACTTTTGTGCCTTCTTATTTCCTTTGTCATTTTTGGATATGATGATGTTGGAATATGACGTGCGTGACACACTTGCGCGCCAATACTTGCACGCCAAATACTTGCATGTCATTCTTGACTTGCGCGCCACTCTCTTTCCTTTTCCATATTTCAGAAATAATGCTCTTTTAAAATATGACTTGTGCGCCTCTACATACTTGCATGCCTACTACATACTTGTGCGCCTACTGCATACTTGCGCGCCTACTACATACTTGCACACCTACTGCATAGTTGCACGCATACTTCTTTACTTTTCCATATTTTTGATCTGATGATATTTGTGATATGACTTTTCCAAAAACACTTCTTTGTATCTCCCATTCCATCATAAGGCTTGCATCACAAGTTCTCCAAACTTATGATATTTGTGAAATAAAAATCACCAAAGCATCGTCTGGTTTACTGTCCTTTTACAAAGTGAATTGATTTATCTTTTTTCAACAAATAACAAAACTCTTCAAAGGCTAACTCTTCAAACTTCCTTCTCCATCCAACTTGGTCCCAACATAATGTATGAAACTGTACTGATGATAAAGAACTAGTTGGTATTCCACCATACCAATCTAAACCATGATCGCAAACAACACCACAAACCTAGGTTCCAATTTACCCTTCCTATGAATATGATGGGGTCTCAAATGAGGTAACACATGCAAGAAAACTTGATCAACTACCTTAAACTCTATATGATGATATCACCATTAAATATAAGATATATTCCCACTTTTAGTGGTTACTACCCTCTTCCTAATCAACTAAACAGGCACCATTTTCTTTTACATGATACCCAACTTGCTAACTACCAACTTCCCAACCTCTAACCAACATATAGGTGATCAACATGGTGTAACACCCCAAGCTTCCACGGTACGTTTCACTTTGAGTAATGCAATAGCGTGTGTTGTACGCAACCTCGAGCTCTAACACACACCACAACGAATTAAAGTAGCCGTTATGAATAGTAATAACAACTTTTTAAAATTATAGAAATTTTATATTTCAAAATGGACTTCATTTTTGGATTCGGAATATCGAAATTAGCCTATGTTGAATTTTTGGTATTTTTCTGAGAACTTCTAATTTTTTATGTATAGTGAAAAATACTTAAAAACAACTTTTTTAATAAAAATAATTTATAGTGATAAATTATACTATTTAGTGGTTTTAAAGTATAATTAGAATATATTTTTACCATTTTATTCAATGGTGGTCATTAGAATTAATTTAACATTGAAATTGGACATAAACAATTGCCAATCTTTTGATATAAATTGTTTCTTAAAAACACGCTATTTATTGTGACAGCAGGAATTAATTATAAAATTAATTAATGAAACTTATATGTTTGGAATTTTTTAAAATAGAAATCATTTTTGAATTCGGAATATCAATTATAGCTTAGGGTGAAATTTTGGCCTTGTTCTGAAAAACATCAATTTTTTGATGAATAGTGAAACCACTAAGTGGTAGTTAAATAACTGATTTTTCGTTTAAATGAAATATTACCACTTCTGTGATTTGATTTTCAAAAATCCGACATACATGGATGTCATTAAGAAGTAAAATGTGGTTCAATGAGATTAAAATAATTTTTTGGTGAATAGTAACTTTTATGTTCTTAATCGCGATTAGAGGTAATTAGTGTAGTTTAAGGTAAAAACAATGTTTTAATAATATGATATGAGATTGACACTTGTCCTACTCCTATTGGATGAGTCATGGACGACCAAGACAACCCATGGGTCAACTTGGGGACCCCATGGAGCCACTTTGGTTGGAAAATTACATTAATATATATTTATTTAATGTTAAAATTAAATTGACACAAACATGAGTTGTTTTACTAAAACAGTTTTTAAGTGGGTTTACAAAAGTACAAATTTTGATTATAAATATTCATTAGAAATCTAAAAATATTTCCTACATCATAGTATTTTTTTTATAATTTTTAGACATTAAATAAATTAAATTATTTATGACATCATGATAATGCAGCGATGACCTCATTATTTAACGATTTAAAAAAAATGAGAAGATAATGTAAAATACAAGGTTTACACTTGTCCAAAGCCTATTGGATGAGGATATTTCAAACCCGTATCACCTTGGCCTCGAATTATACAAGTGTGGGACCTTTAGAATCCGAAAATCATTGTATAATATAATAACATTTCATTACTTTCCAAAAGTGTCCCTCCTCTCCTCTTATAAAAGGCCCTCACCTCTCCCACCTTATTCACACCTTCAATCCATTTGGCTCGGCCAAACTCTGCCCAAATACTCTCCCAACTGCCCCATATTACTCCTAGAAGCCTCACATTGGGCAGAACTCTTCCCAAGGAAGCCTTTGGCTCAAATCAAAAAAAGTTACCCGATTTTGAGGTAATGTCTTCTCTAATGTTGTTTTGTTTCATTTTGCTTCCCCAACCCCTTAAACTCTTTTCATTCCTTTCTTTTGTAACAAAAACATTATCTACAATATACTAGGATGTTGTTATGATAAATATTTGGTTTACACTTACACACATATTCGTCAAATGGTTAAAGAACATACTGTTTCTGTGGGTGGCGAAATACTGCCTCACGAAACGATGATTGTTCAAATTCTTTTAACACCTATAATGGTGGCCATTTTGATGAAACTATTTTAATATATGATATATATATTATGTTTATGTTTTCCTTATGCTTCTTTATTTCTCATTTATGGCATACTTTATGATTTCCATTATGGGTAAACGCGATAATTTCATTTTTGGAAGTGCGGACTACCGCCCCCTCAAAGTGATTTGAATCGTTAATACCATATGTGGGATGTATAAAGGATGGAGTAAATGGTATTATACACCATATTATACTGGAATTATATTATACACAAAATAGAAATGAAAGTAGCGTTCATGCGTATGTACGGCTTACCGTCTCTATGAACGGTGCATTTCATTTCTTACTTCTAAATGTTACGTAATATTATAAATGAATGTATATACTGGATATATATGATAAACATGACATATAAATCACGAATATAATTCTGGAGATAATGGATATTCTACCACATAAACAACTTGTAATTATAAGATGTTTATTGTTGACTCAAGTACCAAAGATCGACAAAATGACCGTTATTAACTTAAATAATTACATAATGTTCATAACATTGTAATAAGTGATATAAAAAGGATAATGAAATTAAAAATGGTTCTTAATAAGGTATATATTAACTCTAGTTTATTATTCAGGAGGTTAAAGAACGGTTGATTCAAGTCAGACACGAGGTAAGGGAATTTCTAAACCCAATTTTCATTCTTTGGGTTAATCTCCTACTTTCAAATTATGTCATGATATTATTATGTCTTATTTTGTATTTTTACTTTCTTTGTGTGTACCTATAGTGAATACACATAATATATATATTTTATTTTGAAAATGATCTTTGTAAGGACTTTGTCTCAATCTCCTTTCATTGAGGCATATTTGGTTTTATACACCACTTTCTTTTATACGGTGTATAAACCCCTTTGACTTTTACGTTTATTCAAAAGGAATCTTTTTATACGAAGCGTTTTGCTAAATGTCAAAAGAGAATGTTTTTCTTTCCGTACTTATGCGGAAACAACGACTTCTCCACCGCCGTGACCATTATTTGAGTTTCAGCTTCCTCTACAAGCCATCTTTTTTTAATGAAAAATAAATACAAAGTTTTAACTTGCTTTTATTTTGGTATTGAAAATGGTTTTGAAAGGGTTTTTATTATATCAATGTGTTGTATTGACAATCTTGTGATTGAAATGTGGAAATTTTATGTTTCCTTTACACATGTTTTATGTGATACGATTATGGTATGGTTTATGATATGTTTAAACCAATTCATATGAGGAATGCATTGGACTTAATAAGTGACGGGTGGAGCCTGCTATAGCTCCTCGATGCATCGGCAGGTCTCATGAGACAAACTAGTGTCTTGGCACGAGGCCTTGACAAAATCATATTTGTGGTCTTGGCACGAGGCCTTGACTACGTGGTTATGATAGTCTGGCATTATGCATTCCATCATTATGAAAGTGGTTATTGATATTGCATGTGATTATTCGACCAGTAGAATATCCATGTGAAGAAGTGAATGGCATTATCTCATTTTACTTTTGCCATATTATGTTGAAGTTCAAGTTTAAAAGGCTTTTGTTTTAGTTATACATTGCCTTAAATGTCTATGTTTATTTATGAAAGCTTCCGCAATATTGTTATCCTTACTGAGCATCTGAGCTCACCCCTTTCAATGTTTTAATATTCTCCAGGATGTGAAGAAGTATTTTATGAATGAACTGCATGGATAGTCAGAATAGGATATGAGTGTGGAATATGAAGACATTGTTATTGTAGTTTTTCACTTTATGATGTAATGTAACATTTACGAATGTATCTAGTGTTTCCAAGGCTACTAAACTAATCAGTCTTTCAAGACTTGATCTTTTGTGATCATGCCAATGTTATGAAGTAATGCACCGACTCTGGGTGGTTGGGGTCGGGGAGTTACAGTTGGTATCAGAGGCAGTTTAGTACAAACCTTGGAAGCTGGATTTAGATAAACTCTGATTAGAGCACGTAGACCTAAGATGAACTTTGTGGATTAGTATAGAAGAACTTCCTAGAATTTTGGTATTGTAGAGATTTTGTGAGTTTTCCGAGCAATAAATCCCTCTCTGGATACGAGCAGGTAGAGGCGGCCCTGGCACAGATGTACCTAGGGGTAAAACCCGAAAACACCGCTTTGAGCTAGACTCGAACGGGAACTGGTGCACGACAACGGGCCTTGCTGCACTCTTGGTTACGACAATCCCGGGGGATATTCTTAGGATAATTCTCATTTTCTTTACAAACCACTATGAATGGTTATGAGTATATACTTCCTCAAAGAAAACATTTTTATGGATTATATCCATAAATGGTTCAATTTATGTTAATTATCATACAAGTATGGAATTATGTATTTTGATTCATAAACTTATCTAGTTTATGCCATTGTTTAGAAATGGCGCCTAGTGGAAGGAATGGAAACCGTATCAATGCACGCACTCCGTGTAGGGATTTCCCTCCTGCTCAAGATAATTATTGTGGATCTGGAGATACAACTGGTGCTGATCAACTTATTACCATACTGGGACAACTCACTCAGGTTATGAATAATAACCTTACTCGTATGGAGCACCCTGATCCGCAACGTGGAGGATCAATGTTAGACCGCTTCATGAGGCAACAACCACCAACATTTAATGGGGGTACAAATCCTATAGTAGCTGAGCAATGGATAAATTCCTTAGAGAAAATATTCCATGCCTTGGGGAGTAGTGAAAGGGAGACGGTTGTCATGGCAGTTTACCGCCTCACTAGAGATGTCGATCAGTGGTGGTCGCTAATTCAAAACACAAAGTAAGATGATGACGTATCGAATATGGAATGGAGGTAGTTCAAAGAGCTTTTCTTAGAAAAATACTTTCCTCGTGACCATCGAGCAGATATGGAAAGACAATTTCTGAGTCTGAGGCAGAAGGAGGATGAGAATGTCACAAAGTATGAGGCTAACTTTACAAGGTTAGCGAGGCATGCTGCCGATTATATACGTAACTCAAGGAGTAAGATTGATCGTTTCTTTGATGGGTTAAAACCATTTCTCCGTAGAGCTTTAGTATCACAATCCTTCTCATCATACGAAGATATTGTCTCATGTGCTATCAAGACAGAAAAGGAATTCTCTAAGTCTTATGACAACAAAGAAAAGCAAGAGAAGAAGAGAACGGTGGAACAAGAGACAGATAAAGGGAAAAAGGGAAAGAAGGATTTTCCATTATGTGATAATTGTGGGAAGAATCACCCTGGTACGTGCCTAAAAGGAATGGGAGTTTGTTATAAATGTGGAGAAAAGGGTCACCAGGCTCGTGATTGCAAGGGAAAGAAAGAGGCTGTCAAAGTTGAATGCTAAAATTATAGGGAAATGGGGCATTATGCAAATGAATGTCTTAATAGTCAAGAATACTTACCTCAGAAAAGGCCAAGGGATCAAAGCCAATCTTATGTTGTGACTACAGTTGAAGCGGAATAATTAATGTATTGGGGCTTTTGGACTCAAGAATTATATTCTGGTTATAAGAATAATGTGATATATATATATATGGATTGTACTGTAGTACTTTTTTGATTTCAGAAAGGTTTTAATATGATTAAGGTAATCATATTTTTAGTATGTGACAATAAGAGAATCTTTTCTTTGTTTGGGGAATCTGATGTTACAATTGATTTTGGAATTAAGAGACCTTTTAGTGAAAGTCTGGACAGAGGTATTTTGGATAACTATTAAGGTTGGAATGGATTAAGTTGAACCATGGATAGTATTGTTTAAGGTTAAATCATTTATGAAGATTATTTTTGGAATATTATGATACTATAGTTTTAGGAAAAGGACAACCTGCAGGGTGGGGCATAACCCGTCGCGTCGGACAAAGCTGCAAGAATCGAACCCACAGCCATAGTGCGACAAGCCTTTATTTCCTACCACTAGCCTACAGGAAGTCCCTGGTTATTACAAAATAGTTTTACTAATCTAAATGGCATGTGTTAATATTTGGAACCTTATACAATTTGGATAAAAAGAATATTTTTGAGTTCCGTTACCATTTGGAGTAAAAGATGGGTTTGTGGTAAAAATTTATTAACGAATGAAAGTATACATAACAAGTATGTATATTCCCTTACGTTCTTAGTAAATCTCCTAAATAAATTCCTCAACATTATAAAAGGTAACTTAAAACAAAAATGTTGTCGGTTAACTTTTCCAACTGGGGATTCAATGACCGTTTAACCAGTCACAAGTTTGTGATTTTATTGTAGTTAAACTTTCTCCTAATCCTGTTTTCTATAACTCTCCATCAGACCTTGATGGTTTGTTTCTCCTCCATATCCATATTTTCATAGAATCCTAGAATGGGCTATATCGGGTGACCTTTGTACTTATCTTGCTTTCTTTTAATGTTATATATTTATTAACCTTATTTCCGATGTGGGTTTTCCTCAAAGGTATTTTCTCTTTTCAACCTTTTATTTTCAAAGAAAAATTTCAAATTGCGAGGACGCAATTTATTGAAGGAGGGGAGAATGTAACACCCCAAGCTTCCACGGTACGTTTCACTTCGAGTAATGCAATAGCGTGTGTTGTACCCAACCTCGAGCTCTAACACACACCACAACAAATTAAAGTAGCCGTTATGAATAGTAATAACCACTTTTTAAAATTATAGAAATTTTATATTTGAAAATGGACTTCATTTTTGGATTCGGAATATCGAAATTAGCCTATGTTGAATTTTTGGTATTTTTCTGAGAACTTCTAATTTTTTATGAATAGTGAAAAATACTTAAAAACAACTTTTTTAATCAAAATAATTTATAGTGATAAATTATACTATTTAGTGGTTTTAAATTATAATTAGAATGTATTTTTACCATTTTATTCAATGGTGGTCATTAGAATTAATTTAACTTTGAAATTGGACATAAACAATTGCCAATCTTTTGATATAAATTGTTTCTTAAAAACACGCAATTTGTTGTGATAGCGAGAATTAATTATAAAATTAATTAATGCAACTTATATGTTTGGAATTTTGTAAAATAGACCTAATTTTTGAATTCGGAATATCAATTATATCTTAGGGTGAAATTTTGGCCTTGTTCTGAAAAACTTCATTTTTGATGAATAGTGAAACCACTAAGTGGTAGTTAAATAACTGATTTTTCGTTTAAATGAAACATTACCACTTCTGTGATTTGATTTTCAAAAATCCGACATACATGGTTTTCATTAAGAAGTAAAATTTGGTTCAATGAGATTAAAATAATTTTTTGGTGAATAGTAACTTTTAAGTTCTTAATCGCGATTAGAGGTAATTAGTGTAGTTTAAGGTAAAAACAATGTTTTAATAATATGATATGAGCTTGAGACTTGTCCTACTCATATTGGATGAGTCATGGCCAACCTAGACAACCCATGGGTCAACTTGGGGACCCCATGGAGCCACTTTGGTTGGAAAAATGACATTAATATATATTTATTTAATGTTAAAATTAAATTGACACAAACATGAGTTGTTTTACTAAAACAGTTTTTAAGTGGGGTTACAAAAGTCCAAATTTTGATTATAAATATTCATTAGAAATCTAAAAATATTTCCTACATCATAGTATTTTTTTTATAATTTTTAGACATTAAATAAATTAAATTATCTATGACATCATGATGATGCAGCGATGACCTCATTATTTAACGATTTAAATAAAATGAGAAGATAATGTAAAATCCAAGGCTTACACTAGTCCAAAGCCTATTTTATGAAGAGATTTCGAACCCTTATCACCTTGGCCTCGAATTATACAAGTGTGTGACCTTTAGAATCCGAAAAGCATTGTATAATATAATAACATTTCATTACATTCCAAAAGTGCCCCTCCTCTCCTCTTATAAAAGGCCCCCACCTCTCCCACCTTATTCACACCTTCAAGCCATTTGGCTCGGCCAACCTCTGCCCAAATACTGTTCCAACTTCCCCCTCTTACTCCTAGAAGCCTCACTTTGGGTAGAACTCTTCCCAAGGAATCCTTTGGCTCAAATCAAAAAGAGTTACCCGATTTTGAGGTAATGTCTTCTCTAATGTTGTTTTGTTTCATTTTGCTTCTCCAACCCCTTAAACTCTTTTCATTCCTTTATTTTGTAACAACACCAGTATCTAAAATATACTAGGATGTTTTTATGATAATGATTTGGTTTACACTTACACACACATTCGTCTAATGGTTAAAGAACATACTGTTTCTGTTGGTGGCGAAATACTGCCTCACGAAACGATGATTGTTCAAATTCTTTTAACACCTATAATCGTGGCCATTTTGATGAAACTATTTTCATATATGATATATATATTATGTTTATGTTTTCCTTATGCTTCTTTATTTCTCATTTATAGAATACTTTATGATTTCCATTATGGGTAAACGCGATAATTTAATTTTAGGAAGTGCGGACTACCGCCCCCTCAAAGTGATTTGAATCGTTAATACCATATGTGGGATGTATAAAGGATGGATTAAATGGTATTATACACCATATTATACTGGAATTATATTATACACGAAATAGAAATGAAAGTAGCGTTCATGCGTACGTACGGCTTACCGTCTCAATGAACGGTGCATTTCATTTCTTACTTCTAAATGTTACGTAATATTATAAATGAATGTATATACTGGATATATATGATATATATGACATATAAATCATGAATATAATTCTGGAGATAATGTATATTCTACCACATAAACAACTTGTAATTATAATAAGTTTATTGTTGACTCAAGTACCAAAGATCAACAAAACGACCGTTATTAACTTAAATAATTACATAATGTTCTTAACATTGTAATAAGTGATATAAAAAGGATAATGAAATTAAAAATGGTTCTTAATAAGGTATATATTAACTCTAGTTTATTATTCAGGAGGTTAAAGAACGGTTGATTCAAGTCAGACACGAGGTAAGGGAATTTCTAAACCCAATTTTCATTCTGTGGGTTAATCTCCTACTTTCAAATTATATCATGATATTATTATGTCTTATTTTGTATTTTTACTTTCTTTATGTGTACATATTGTTAATACACATAATATATATATTTTATTTTGAAAATGATCTTTTTAAGGACTTCTTCTCAATCTCCTTTCATTGAGGCATATTTGGTTTTATACACAACTTTCTTTTATACGGTGTATAAACCCCTTTGACTTTTACGTTTATTCAAAAGGAATCTTTTTATACGAAGCATTCTGCTAAATGTCAAAAGGGAATGTTTTTCTTTCCGTACTTATGAGGCAACAACTACTTCTCCTCCGCCATGACCATTATTTGAGTTTCGGCTTCCTCTACAAGCCATCTTTTTTTAATGAAAAATAAATACAAAGTTTTAACTTGCTTTTATTTTGGTATTGAAAATGGTTTTGAAAGAATTTTTATTATATCAATGTGTTGTATTGACAATCTTGTGATTGAAATGTGGAAATTTTATGTTTCCTTTATGCATGTTTTATGTGATACGATTATGTTATGGTTTATGATATGTTTAAACCTATTCATATGAGGAATGCATTGGACTTAATAAGTGACGGGTGGATCCCGCTATAGCTCCTCGATGCATCGGCAGGTCTCATGAGACAAACTAGTGTCTTGGCATGAGGCCTTGAAAAAATCTTATTTGTGGTCTTGGCACGAGGCCTTGACTACGTGGTTAAGATAGTCTGACATTATGCATTCCATCATTATGAAAGTGGTTATTGATATTGCATGTGATTATTCGACCAGTAGAATATCCATGTGAAGAAGTGAATGGCATTATCTCATTTTACTTTTTCCATATTATGTTGAAGTTCAAGTTTAAAAGGCTTTTGTTTTAGTTATACATTGCCTTAAATGTTTATATTTATTTGTGAAAGCTTCCGCAATATTGTTATCCTTACTGAGCATCTGAGCTCACCCCTTTCAATGTTTTAATATTCTCCAGGATGTGAAGAATTATTTTTTGAATGAACTGTAGGGATAGTCAGAAGAGGATATGAGTGTGAAATATGAAGACTTTGTTATTGTAGTTTTTCACTTTATGATGTAATGTAACATTTACGAATGTATCTAGTGTTTCGAAGGCTACTAAACTAATCGTTCTTTCGAGACTTGATCTTTTGTGATCATGCCAATGTTACGAAGTAATGCACCGACTCTGGGTAGCTGGGGTCGGGGCGTTACAGTTGGTATTAGAGGCAGTTTAGTACAAACCTTGGAAGATAGATTTAGATAAACTCTGATTAGAGAACGTAGACCTAAGATGAACTTTGAGGATTAGTATAGAAGAACTTCCTAGAATTTTGGTATTGTAGAGATTTTGTGAGTTTTCCGAGCAATACATCCCTCTCTGGATACGAGCAGGTAGAGGCGGCCCTGGCATAGATGTACCTAGGGGTAAAACCCGAAAACACCACTTTGAGCTAGACTCAAACGGGAACTGGTGCACGACAACGGGCCTTGCTGCACTCTTGGTTACGACACTCCCGGGGGATATGCTTAGGATAATTCTCATTTTCATTACAAACCACTTTGAACGGCTATGAGTATATACTTCCTCAAAGAAAACATTTTTATGGATTATATCCATAAATGGTTCAATTTATGTTAAGTATCATACAAGTATGGAATTATATATTTTGATTCATAAACTAATCTAGTTTGTGCCATTGTTTAGAAATGGCGCCTAGTGGAAGGAATAGAAACCGTATCAATGCACGCACTCCGTGTAGGGATTTCCCTCCTGCTCAAGATAATTATTGTGGATCTGGAGATACAACTGGTGCTGATCAACTTATTACCATACTGGGACAACTCACTCAGGTTATGAATAATAACCTTACTCGTATAGAGCACCCTGATCCGCAACATGGAGGATCAATGTTAGACCGCTTCATGAGGCAACAACCACCAACATTTAATGGGGGTACAAATCCTATAGTAGCTGAGCAATGGATAAATTCCTTAGAGAAAATATTCCATGCCTTGGGGAGTAGTGAAAGGGAGAAGGTTGTCATGGCAGTTTACCGCCTCACTGGAGATGTCGATCAGTGGTGGTCGCTAATTCAAAACACAAAGTAAGATGATGACATATCGAATATGGAATGGAGGGAATTCAAAGAAATTTTCTTAGAAAAATACTTTCCTCGTGACCATTGAGCAGATATGGAAATGCAATTTCTGAGTCAGAGGCAGAAGGAGGATGAGAATGTCGCAAAGTATGAGGCTAACTTCACAAGGTTAGCAAGGCATGCTGCCGATTATATACGTAACCCAAAGAGTAAGATTGATCGTTTCTTTGATGGGTTAAAACCATTTCTCCGTCGAGCTTTAGTATCACAATCCTTCTCATCATATGAAGATATTGTCTCGTGTTCTATCAAGACAGAAAAGGAATTCTCTAAGTCTTATGACAACAAAGAAAAGCAAGAGAAGA
The DNA here is from genome assembly GCA_963277665.1 of Viscum album. Lineage (NCBI taxonomy): Eukaryota > Viridiplantae > Streptophyta > Magnoliopsida > Santalales > Viscaceae > Viscum > Viscum album. Next base: position 1,289,108,597 of record OY728132.1, on the reverse strand, counting down.
AGAGAACGGTGGAACAAGAGACAGATAAAGGGAAAAAGGGAAAGAAGGATTTTCCATTATGTGATAATTGTGGGAAGAATCACCCTAGTACGTGCCTAAAAGGAATGGGAGTTTGTTATAAATGCGGAGAAAAGGGTCACCGGGCTCGTGATTGCAAGGGAAAGAAAGAGGCTGTCAAAGTTGAATGCTACAATTGTAGGGAAATGGGGCATTATGCAAATGAATGTCCTAAGAATCAAGGAAACTTACTTCAGAAAAGTCCAAGGGATCAAGGCCAATCTTATGTTGTGACTACAGTTGAAGCGGAATAATTAATGTATTGGTGCTTTTGGACTCAAGAATTATATTCTGGTTATAAGAATAATGTGATATATATATATGGATTGTACTGCAGTACTTTTTGATTTCAGTAAGGTTTTAATATGATTAAGGTAATCATATTTTTAGTATGTGACAATAAGAGAAACTTTTCTTTGTTTGGGGAATCTGATGTTACAATTGATTTTGGAATTAAGAGACCTTTTAGAGAAAGTCTGGACAGAGGTATTTTGGATAACTATTAAGGTTGGAATGGATTAAGTTGAACCATGGATAGTATTGTTTAAGGTTAAAGAATTTATGAAGATTATTTTTGGAATATTATGATACTATAGTTTTAGGAAAAGGACAACCTGCAGGGTGGGGCATAACCCGTCGCGTCGGACAAAGCTGCAGGAATCGAACCCACAACCATAGTGCGACAAGCCTTTATTTCCTACCACTAGCCTACAGGAAGTCCCTGGTTATTACAAAATAGTTTTACTAATCTAAATGGCATGTGTTAATATTTGGAACCCTATAAAATTTGGATAAAAAGAATATTTTTGAGTTCCGTTACCATTTGGAGTAAAAGATGGGTTTGTGGTAAAAAAAAATTAACGAATTAAAGTATACATAACAAGTATGTATATTCCCTTACGTTCTTAGTAAATCTCCAAAATAAATTCCTCAACATTATAAACGGTAACTTAAAACAAAAATGTTGTCGGTTAACTTTTCCAACTGGGGATTCAATGACCGTTTAACCAGTCACAAGTTTGTGATTTTCTTATAGTTAAACTTTCTCCTAATCCTGTTTTCTATAACTCTCCATCAGACCTTGATGGTTTGTTTCTCCTCCATATCCATATTTTCATATAATCCTAGAATGGGCTATATCGGGTGACCTTTGTACTTATCTTGCTTTCTTTTAATGTTATATATTTATTAACCTTGTTTCCGATGTTAGTTTTCCTCAAAGGTATTTTCTCTTTTCAACCTTTTATTTTCAAAGAAAATTTTCAAATTGCAAGGACACAATTTATTGAAGGAGGGGAGAATGTGACACCCCAAGCTTCCACGGTACGTTTCACTTCGAGTAATGCAATAGCGTGTGTTGTACGCAACCTCGAGCTCTAACACACACCACAACGAATTAAAGTAGCCATTATGAATAGTAATAACCACTTTTTAAAATTATAGAAATTTTATATTTCAAAATGGACTTCATTTTTAGATTTGGAATATCGAAATTAGCCTATGTTGAATTTTTGGTATTTTTCTAAGAACTTCTAATTTTTTATGAATAGTGAAAAATACTTAAAAACAACTTTTTTAATCAAAATAATTTATAGTGATAAATTATACTATTTAGTGGTTTTAAAGTATAATTAGAATATATTTTTACCATTTTATTCAATGGTGGTCATTAGAATTAATTTAACATTGAAATTGGACATAAACAATTGCCAATCTTTTGATATAAATTGTTTCTTAAAAACACGCTATTTGTTGTGACAGCGGGAATTAATTATAAAATTAATTAATGAAAATTATATGTTTGGAATTTTTTAAAATAAACATCATTTTTGAATTCGGAATATCAATTATAGCTTAGGGTGAAATTTTGGCCTTGTTCTGAAAAACTTCAATTTTTGATGAATAGTGAAACCAATAAGTGGTAGTTAAATAACTGATTTTTCGTTTAAATGAAATATTACCACTTATGTGATTTGATTTTCAAAAATCCGACATACATGGTTGTCATTAAGAAGTAAAATGTGGCTCAATGAGATTAAAATAATTTTTTGGTGAATAGTAACTTTTAAGTTCTTAATCGCGATTAGAGGTAATTAGTGTAGTTTAAGGTAAAAACAATGTTTTAATAATATGATATGATCTTGACACTTGTCCTACTCCTATTGGATGAGTCATGGCTGACCAAGACAACCCATGGGTCAACTTGGGGACCCCATGGAGCCACTTTGGTTTGAAAATGACATTAATATATATTTATTTAATGTTAAAATTAAATTGACACAAACATGAGTTGTTTTACTAAAACAGTTTTTAAGTGGGGTTACACAAGTCCTAATTTTGATTATAAATATTCATTAGAAATATAAAAATATTTCATACATCATAGTATTTTTTTTATAATTTTTAGACATTAAATAAATTAAATTATTTATGACATCATGATGATGCAGCGATGACCTCATTATTTAACGATTTAAATAAAATGAGAAGATAATGTAAAATCCAAGGATTACACTTGTCCAAAGCCTATTGGATGAGGATATTTAGAACCCTTATCACCTTGGCCTCGAATTATACATTTTTGGGACCTTTAGAATCCTAAAAGCATTGTATAATATAATAACATTTCATTACTTTCCAAAAGTGCCCCTCCTCTCCTCTTATAAAAGGCCCCCACCTCTCCCACCTTATTCACACCTTCAAGCCATTTGGCTCGGACAAACTCTGCCCAAATACTCTTTCAACTTCCCCCTATTACTCCTAGAAGCCTCACTTTGTGCATAACTCTTCCCAAGGAAGCCTTTGGCTCAAATCAAAAAGAGTTACCCGATTTTGAGGTAATGTCTTCTCTAATGTTGTTTTGTTTCATTTTGCTTCTCCAACCCCTTAAACTCTTTTCATTCCTTTCTTTTGTAACAACACCAGTATCTACAATATACTAGGATTTTGTTATGATAATTATTTTGTTTACACTTACACACACATTCGTCTAATGGTTAAATAACATACTGTTTCTGTGGGTGGCGAAATACTGCCTCACGAAACGATGATTGTTCAAATTCTTTTAACACCTATAATGGTGGCCATTTTGATGACACTATTTTCATATATGATATATATATATTATGTTTATGTTTTCCTTATGCTTCTTTATTTCTCATTTATGGCATACTTTATGATTTCCATTATGGGTAAACGCGATAATTTCATTTTAGGAAGTGCGGACTACCGCCCCCTCAAAGTGATTTGAATCGTTAATACCATATGTGGGATATATAAAGGATGGAGTAAATTGTATTATACACCATATTATACTGGAATTATATTATACACAAAATAGAAATGAAATTAGCGTTCATGCGTACGTACGGCTTACCGTCTCCATGAACGGTGCATTTCATTTCTTACCTCTAAATGTTACGTAATATTATAAATGAGTGTATATACTGGATATATATGATATATATGACATCTAAATCATGAATATAATTCTAGAGATAATGGATATTCTACCACATAAACAACATGTATTTATAAGAAGTTTATTGTTGACTCAAGTACCAAAGATCGACAAAACGACCGTTATTAACTTAAATAATTACATAACGTTCATAACATTGTAATAAGTGATATAAAAAGGATAATGAAATTAAAAATGGTTCTTAATAAGGTATATATTAACTCTAGTTTATTATTCAGGAGGTTAGAGAATGGTTGAGTCAAGTCATACACGAGGTAAGGGAATTTCTAAACCCAATTTTCATTCTTTGGGTTAATCTCCTACTTTCAAATTATGTCATGATATTATTATGTCTTATTTTGTATTTTTACTTTCTTTATGTGTACCTATAGTGAATACACATAATATATATATTTTATTTTGAAAATGATCTTTGTAAGGACTTCGTCTCAATCTCCTTTCATTGAGGCATATTTGGTTTTATACACAACTTTCTTTTATACGGTGTATAAACCCCTTTGACTTTTACGTTTATTCAAAAGGAATCTTTTTATACGAAGCATTTTGCTAAATGACGAAAGGGAATGTTTTTCTTTCCGTACTTATGTGGAAACAACGACTTCTCCACCGCCGTGACCATTATTTGAGTATCGGCTTCCTCTAAAAGCCATCTTTTTTAATGAAAAATAAATACAAAGTTTTAACTTGCTTTTATTTTGGAATTGAAAATGGTTTTGAAAGTGTTTTTATTATATCAATGTGTTGTATTGACAATCTTGTGATTGAAATGTGGAAATTTTATGTTTACTTTACGCATGTTTTATGTGATACGATTATGTTTTGGTTTATGATATGTTTAAACCTATTCATATGAGGAATGCATTGGACTTAATAAGTGACGGGTGGAGCCCGCTATAGCTCCTCGATGCATCGGCAGGTCTCATGAGACAAACTAGTGTCTTGGCACGAGGCCTTGACAAAATCTTATTTGTGGTCTTGGCACGAGGCCTTGACTACGTGGTTATGATAGTCTAGCATTATGCATTCCATCATTATGAAAGTGGTTATTGATATTGCATGTGATTATTCGACCAGTAGAATATCCATGTGAAGAAGTGAATGGCATTATCTCATTTTACTTTTGCCATATTATGTTGAAGTTCAAGTTTAAAATGCTTTTGTTTTAGTTATACATTGCCTTAAATGTTTATGTTTATTTATAAAAGCTTCCTCAATATTGTTATCCTTACTGAGAATCTGAGCTCACCCCTTTAAATGTTTTAATATTCTCCAGGATGTGAAGAAGTATTTTATGAATCAGCTGCAGGGATAGTCAGAAGAGGATATGAGTGTGGAATATGAAGACTTTGTTATTGTAGTTTTTCACTTTATGATGTAATGTAACATTTACGAATGTATCTAGTGTTTCCAAGGCTACTAAACTAATCGGTCTTTCGAGACTTGATCTTTTGTGATCATGCCAATGTTACGAAGTAATGCACCGACACTGGGTAGCTGGGGTCGGGGCGTTACACATGGCCTATTGTATGAATCCTCAGAAGGAACCATATTAATCGATTCCTAGTAACTATTATTCTAGGTATACTTGGGTAAGTAATGATGACTCTCCCATGAACAACTGAAATATACGTAATATACTTTTACCATGTCCTCCAGAATCTGGATAGTATGCTTAGACTTCACGTTGGTCTAAGAATGGTATATTGTGCTTTAACACACCTCAATACCCAAAACCTTTTGTTTACCATTCTAGAATAGATATGTGAATCATGAATCCAAATTAGAATTGATATTCATTAGAACACTATGAATAAATACTATTTCATATAGATATAAATTTCCCAAACCATTGATATAATGGGTCTCCGTGATTGTTAGAAAGTTTGAAACCTTGATCAACCAGTCCGAAATGAACCACATTACATCACTGCCTTGGGGAATCTTTGGTAACACCATCATAAAATACATGGTCACATTATCCCACTTTAAAATAGGATTGGTTGGAAACTAAATAATACATATAGATCATTGGTGCTTAAAATTAACCCACTGATAGGTAAAGTACCCTAAAATGACCCCACAATGTCTTTCTTCATCCTCAACTACCAAAATAGTTGATGAATGTCATGGTACATCTTGGTAAGACCTTGGTGAATATCGTATCTAGAGGTTTGTCAATCCTATATAATCTCTTAATGTATTCCCATAGGTAATAAAACCCAACCTCAAACAAATAAAACAACATCATCATCAGGAGACCAATCAAGTATGACTACTCATTATATATACTTCCCATTATAAACAAGGAGTATGAGTTAAATAACTCACTCTCCTTCACTCTATCATGGAGTGAGGATTACATATTTATTGATTCGAGGGTATCTCTTCCCAGATACTACTGAACATCAAGGTGCATCATAGTAAAGAGTCTCATCATTTTCCACTCACTGCTAGACACCTACACTACTAGAATATAAGTCTTTCTTCTCAATGAAATGATAATAATATTTCCCTTCTAAGGGGGTATATTATATATCAATGTAAAAATAATGAAGTTAATCAAACAAAATCATCTACTAAAGGTTTAGGTCTATCTAATAAAATATATACCTAAGTCTATTTTATTCTCTATATATGATGAACCTCTCACCCAGAAGGTACTAAAACCAATAAATTAAAGAGTACACTTCCACAACTAACTCTAGATCATGAGTTAGGTAATTAATATCATGTAGTCTCAAATACCTTGATCCACAAGAAACAACATGATCATACATCATCATAAAATCTTCTAAACCAACCCATAATGCATCATAATATAGGTTATACTCTTTAACAAGATCCGGTAAGCTCAAAACAGAAATAGATTTCAATGTACTATTCATATCATAGAAAAATCTCTTACAAGCATCATACCATAGTAACTTTACACCCTTATTAGTTATGGTCATCATAAAAAATCTAGTTATTCTAAATATTGAATAAATATCTTGTAAAAACCTACCAATCATAAGAACCTATATATATTGAAGACGTTCTTGGGCCTCCCCCAAGAAACCATGACCGCAACCATTTTAGTGTCCATTGATATGCATACCTTGGATATCATGTTCCCTAACAAGAAAACCCTATTCATCTAGAATTAAAACTTTAATAGATTTTAAAAAATATTATACTATCTAAGAATACATAGAATGCTCTCTAGATTAAGAGAATGATCCTCCCATCACTACCTGTATACCAAAATTTCAGCAATGAATACCACCAAAAAATAATCCATTTATGGATGCAATACCTTATTAATCATGTCCATAAACATGGATAGCACATTATTTAGGTAACGCCCTGACCCCAGTTTCCCAGAGTTGGTGCATTATTACATAACATTGTCATGATCATAGGGGATCAAATCCCGAAAGACCGATCGGTTTAGTAGCCTCGGAAGTACTAGATACATTCATAAGTTTTACATTAAATTATGAAATAGAAACATCAACAAAATTTTTTCCTCCTTTGAACACACTTATATACTTATCATATCCTTGTAGGTAAACCATAAAATACTTCTTCACATCCTGGGAAAAATAAAACATAGAAAAGGGTGAGCTCAGATGCTTAGTAAGGATAACAATATAGCAGAAGCTTTCATAAATAAGCAAAAACATTTAAGGTAATGTATAACACTAAAACAAAATCCTTTTAAACTTAAACTTCAGCATTATATGGAAAAGATAAAATCAAATAATTCCATTTACCGATTCACATGGATATTCTACTAGTCTAATAATCACATGCAATATCAATAGCTACTTTTATAATGATGAAATGTATAATGCCAGACTTTATAACCACATAGTCAAGGCCTTGTGCCAAGACTACAAATAATATTTTTTTCAAGGCCTTGTTCTAAGACACTAGTTTGTCTCATGAGACCTACCGATTCATCGAGGAGCTATAGCAGGCTCCACCCGTCACTTACTAAGTCAAATTCATTCCTCATATGAAAATTTTTAAAAATAACAATAACATTCATATTAAAACAAGCATACGAAATGTCAATAAATTATCCATAAACCATGAATGTTGTAAAAATAACACATACATGGTAAAACATATCACATAAACTTCAATAAAATATGGAAGTTTTTTATCATAATAAATCAAATTCAAACAAGCTTTAAATCCATCAAAGGATGTTGACATAGATGAAATCAAAACTTTTTTAGAGAAATATCTCTTTCTATTTTGAAATCATTTAAAAGTCATATAATTATAAAAGAAAACATTTATTTTGAAAATATTCTTATAATATTGTATGGGAAGATTTGACAATTATATAATGGCAGAAAATAGCCACACCCGCCGTATAAGTTAAAAAAATACATTCTTACCTTAATTTTGTCGAAAAGGTCATAAAGTACCTTGTTTGGAAAACAACGAAAAGATTCCGTTCAAACCATTTTATAAAAATTAAAACAAGGGTATAAATGAAGTTAACCCATATTCTATTAAATATTAAAAAAATTGAAATAAATTTTTACAAAAACACAGATGTGGATGATAAATAGGTCCTAGTAGATAATTATGTAAAACCAACCTCGGATAATAAAGAGAATGTGAAATTAACCCTTTCCTTGTACTATTCCTTGGTTGAGGTTACATTAACCTTATGTATAATAGTTAAATAATTGTTATTAAATTATACAAGAACCATATGAGTAAATATGATATCATATATTATCTTCTAATATTACTTTGTTAATAATATTTTAGTATTATCGTCGTTTTGAGTGTTAACTGATTCATTTATATGTTTTGCTAACTAAGTCATGTTTTTTAAGGATAAGATGTATTTAATTCATATCCAGAATGATACTAATTTCTTAATCATTATTTCTTATCATAAAATGAAAATTATTCTTGAATGATTATGATGGGGAATGAATCTCATCGCATTCGTGGAGATTGTAATCCGTATGTACCCACGAGCGATAATACTATTCAATTAAAGGTGAAATCATATATAATTGAAAATTATATCATATATAAAGAATAATTAACATGTTATATTTATTATTTAAATCAATTATACATCATTATTATACCCATCTAAATAATAAAGTGTTTGATTAACAAACTAGAGCACGACGTGGAGACGGTAAGTCGTACGTACGCACGTATGGTGACTTTGTCCTTCATATGATGAATAGAATAATGAATATGGTTGTACAATTTTTATAATAACATCATAGTATAAAGAAGATATTGGATTTATTATTTTATAATGGAAACATCATAGAAAGAGAAAGTGGAAGAAGAAAAGAACTTGAAAGAGGTGATGAAATATTTACCTCCTCTTCGGGTTCTTCCTTTTGATTTGATCAAAAGAGATCCTTAGATTTGATTTCTAACCAAAGGAAGGTCTATAGGATGAAGGGAGGAAATTTGGGAGGAAATTTGGGTAGGGGTTGTCCCAGGCTTTGGAGGTGTGAAATTAAGAGAAGGGGAAGTTTCCTTTTATAAGAGAAGTGAGGGTCACTTTAGGAAAATCATGAAATATTATTTCATAATAAAATCATATTCGGTTTCTAATGGATCAAAAATGATTTATGTTGAGGCTAAGGTGGCTATGGGTAGAAAAACGCTCAACCAATGGGTTTTAGACAGGTTTAGGTCACCATATTAACCTTATATTTTAGATTTAACTCTTAGTAAAATAGTTTGACATTTACCATATCTCTTTGTATTTTTATATTTTATGTTTAATAAACTTACTATAACAAGAAAAGTGAACCCCAAGTTGTTCTTTATTAATATATATAACCTTATATAAGTCCTTTGGACAAACCTTATTTTTTTAGGAATATTATATCAATTAATAATATAGTATTTGTTTTAAAACCTCAATTATGTCAATTTTGACACTATTTATTATTTGTTTTTTTTTAAACATAACAATATTATTACTTCAAAAGAAAATTATTTAATCAACCGTAAAATGTCATATTAACTTATAAAATTAGGATAATTCATAAAAATCCTAAAATTACATTTATTTGAATATTTATAATATCAATAATTTTAATCTTTCTTTAATAAGGTAATTACTCTATCATCATTGTGTCATAAAAAAAACTAAATTATTTAATGTCTAAAAATTATTAATAAAATACCATTATGTAGGAAATACTTTTAGATTTATAATGAATATTTATAGTCAAATTTATATTGTGTTTAACCGTATATTAAATATGGTTTAGTTATTAAAATTTGAATTTAACTCTTTTAACTCTTCTTTAAATAAAATAATAATAAATATCTTATTCTTATCCAAGTGGACCAAAGGGGATAATATTTTTTTTATAAGGTTGTTTCTGGTCGAATTACACTTATCCAATATAATTAGGACACTTTTAAGGGTAATTATGATATCATTTGTACCCTTAATTACCCTATTTACTTTTTACCGTAGAAAATAAGTCAAAAATTACTATTCCCCAAAAATTATTTTCATATTATTGAACCACATTTTACTTATTGGTATTAACTATGTCTCTCAAATTTTTCAAATTCAACTCACATAAGTGGTAAAATTACGATTTATGTAAATTTTCAAATGCTCCTAGTAGGTGGGTAATAGACGGTAAAAAGTTCAATACGATTTTATATATCTAAACTTTTTATAAAATGAATCTAATGATTTAAATTGAAATTATATAGGTATTATGTATCTATTTTGAGCTGAAATACATTTAAATAAAAAAATAATTATTTAAATAGAAATTCAGTTTTAACCAATAACACAGTATTATCACTATTCATCAAAAATTGAAAGTTTTCAGAAAAATATCTAAAATTCACCCTCATCCAATTTCAATATTATGAATCCAATATTGAAGTCCATTTTGAATGATAAAATTTATAAAATTTCAAAAAGTGTGTATTACTATTCATAACAGCTAGTTTGATTGGTTTCGATGTGTTAGAATCTCAAAGCTGCGTATAATGCAAGATATTGCATTATTCAAAGGGAAACGTATCGTGGAAGCTTGGAGTGTTGCATTCTCCCCTCCTTAAAATAATTTTATCCTCGAAATTTCTAGAATATTACAGCATAAAATGATTCGGGTGGTTCTTCATCATAAGTTCCTCGGGTTCCCAGGTTGCATCTTCTATCTTATAGTTCTTCCATAGAACACTCACCAAATGAGTCGTTCGGTTTCTCAACACTTGTTCTATGGTATCAAGAATGTTGACAGGATCTTCACAATAAGATAGATCAGGTTCCAATTCAATTTTTTCATAGGTGAGTACATGCGTTTGGTTAGGCATGTATTTTCTCAACAGTGATACGTGGAATACATCTTGATCTTTGGAGAGACTTGGATGCATTTCCAAACAATAAGCTACAACTCCAATTTGATCTAGAATTTTGAAAGGTCTGATGTACCTAGGACTCAATTTACCCTTCTTACTGAAATGTATAACACCCTTCCATGGAGATTCCTTCACGAAAACATGGTCTCCTACTTGAAATTTAAAATCCTTCCTTTAGTTATTGGCATAGATATTTTGACTACTTTGAGATGCTTTTATGTGAGTTTGGAAAACTATAACCTTTTCCATTTTTTCCTCAAGAAGTTCTAGTCTTAAGATTTTTCTTTCACCAACATCATCCAAAAAAGTTGTTGTGTGACATATCTTTCCATATAACGCTTCATATGGTGCCATCTGAATACTTGAATGGAAGCTATTGTTATAGTAAAATTCTACCAGAGGTAAATATTGATCACCCGTACCTTGAAAGTCAAGTGATCAAGATATCAACATGTATTCTAAGGTTTAAATAGTCTGTTTTGATTATCCATCAGTTTGAGGGTGGTAGGCAGTGCTCAAACAGAGTTCAGTATCTAGGGTCGTCTGAATGCTTTTTCCAAAATCTTGATGTAAAATAGAGATCAAGATCAAACAAAATCGATAGGGGTACTCCATGAAGTCTTAAAACTTCATTAATATATACTCTTTCCATACATTCAAGTGGTAAATCTTCTCTTATAGAAAAAAAATGTGCTGACATGGTAAGACGATCAATAATGACCCATATTACATCATTCCTTCTAAGAGTCTTTGGTTTACCCATGAAAAATTCCATCTTAATATTATCCTATTTCCACTTAGGTATGAGAAGAGGTTGCATGACTCCTCCAGGATATTGCCTTCTAACTTTCACTTGTTGGAAAACCATACATCTTGACACAAAATCACTAATCTCCCTCTTCTTGTTGTCCCACCAAAATTATTCCTTCAAATCTCTATACATCTTAGTGCTACCAGGGTGTATAGAGAATTGGAGCTATAAGAATCATCCAGCAATTCCCTTTTTAGATCAGGTAAATTGGGAACACAAATTCTCTTCCCAAGTTTCAAAATCCTATCTTCATATATGATGTCACTCAATCTCCCATCATTCACAGCTTTAATCTTCTTTTGAAACTCATCATCATCGGTCTGATAACTCTTTATCCTTTCTAGTAAAGGTTGTTTAGAAACCATTTGAAAAAGAATTGATGTTTCACATTCCATGGTTATTCCCATATCCATATTTACTAGATCCATGAAGATAGGATCCCTTTCAATTCTCATCTTGTTCAAAACTCCATGGTCCTTTCTACTGAAAGCATATTCTACATTATTTGCCTTCCCCAATTAGTAGTGTATAGTGAAATCATAATCCTTGAGTATTTCAAGCCATCATATTTACCTCATGTTGAGTTCTTTCTATGACAAAATATATTTCAAACTCTTGTGATTGGTATAATTCTCACATTTGTCACCATAGAAATAGTTTCTCTATATCTTCAGAGTAGAGACTACAGCTAATAACTCAAGATCATGAGTGGGATAGTTTTTCTCAAGATTTTTTAGCTATCGTGGTGCAAATAAAATAAATCTATCATTTTTCACAAGGACAGAACCAAGTTCTTTCGTTGAAGAATCACCATTAATAACAGACCCATAGTTCCCCAATGGTAGAGTCATGATAGAAGTATTAACTAATCTTCTCTTATATTCTTCAAAACATTCTTCACACTCCTTTTTCCAAACAAATTTAACCCCTTTAAATGTGAGCTTGGTTAATGGGTTATCCAATCGGAAAAATTCTGGACGAAATTTCATTAATAACCTACTAAACCAATAAAACTACATACCTCAATTATACTCATCGATGCTGAATATTCATGGATTTCCTTGCTCTTTGAAGGATAAAAAGATATTCCATCCTTAGAGACAATATGAACAATAAAATAAATCTCCTAAAGCCATAATTCACACTTGATAAACTTCACATATAACTCATTTCTTATAAGAGTCTTCAGAATATTGCACAAGTGATTTTCATGATATTTGTAGCTTTTGGAGTACACCAAGATTCCATCAATAAATACCACTACAAATTGATCTAGATATTCCTTTAAAACTCTATTCATTAGATCCATGAAGACATAGGGTGAATTAGTCAATCCAAAAGGCATTACTATAAACTCGTAATGTCACCACTTGGATCGAAATTCCATTTTCGGAATGTCTTCCTTCTTCACACACAACTGATGATATCCAGATCGAAGGTCAATATTTGAAAAATATTGAGCTTCATGAAGTTGGTCGAATAAATCATCAACGAGGGGTAGTGGATACTTTTTCTTTATTGTTATAGAATTGATCTCCATGTAGTCAATGCACAACCTCATAGATCTGTCTTTCTTCTTAACAAAAAAGGATAGGGGATCCCCATGGAGAAACACTAGAGCGAATAAATCCCTTATTACTCAATTACTCTAGTTGTTTCTTTAGTTACAATAATTCCACAGTGGGAATTCTATAAGGGGTCTTCGATATGAGCCTTGAACCATGAATTAAATCAATAGAAAACTCAATTTCTCATTCTGGAGAATGTCCAGGTAAATCCTCTAGAAATACATCAACATATTCTTACACAATAGGTATTTCCTCTATTCAAACATTCTTTTTCTCACCCATAGTTATTTCATTCTATTATTCCCCATTAATTGAAGTTAGTTGAGCTACTGGGTGTGGATATAGATAAGAATCAGTTGGTGACATTATTTCTCTAAAATAAGGTACTCATTATCATCATCAAAAATTGTAACCTCCTACTTCTTACAATAAATTTTCACATTATGGTCCAAAATCCAATTAATTTTGAGGATTATATCAAATTCAATCATGGGTATGATGATGATATTAGTAGATAAAGAACACTTGTATTCCCTAATGGTAACTGATTCACAAAACTTTATTGCGATGATACTTCTCTTAGGTGTTTTGACTGACAACTCCCTTTTTAAGTCAAATTGAAAATATCTAATTTTCTTAGCTCACTTGAAATATATGAAACAATGCGATGATCCAGAATCAAATAAAGCATTGGCTAAATATGAGGAAACCATTAAATTACCTACCACCATATCTTTTGGAGCTTCAACCTCCACAGTAGTGATCACATAAGCTTGGCCTTTCTCCCTTGTCCTTTTCTAAGTTAAGTTCCCTTGGATTTTAGGAAATTCATTTTCATAGTGCCACTTTTATCTAAAATTGTAGCATTTAACATTGACAACCTCTTTCTTCCCCTTGAAATCATGAGCTTTGTGGCCTTTTTCACCACACTTGTAACAGACTCTCATTCCCTTCAAGCAAGTACTGTGGTGTTTCTTCTCACATTCACCATAGAATGGAAATTCAACTTTTATCTTCTTCCCCTTATTTTAATTTCCAGAGTTTTCAGCATATCTCTTCTTCTCGTACTTTTCTTTAATTTCGTAAGAATTAGAGAATTATTTTTCTGTATTGATAGCACATGAGACAATATCTTCATATGATAAGAAGGATTCTGAGACTAATGCTCCCCAGAGAAATGGTTTTAAACCTTCAAAGAATCGATCAATCCTACTCCTTGGTTATGTGTATCATCTGAAGCATGCCATGATAAACTTGTAAATTCATCCTCATATTTTGTGACATTCTTATCCTCCTTATGACTCAGACTCAAAAATTTCCTTTCCATATCTTCTCAATGGTCATGATGAAAGTATTTTTCTAAGAAAATATCTTTAAACTCACTCCATTCCATATTTGAGACTTTATCATCTTCCTTTATGTTTTGAATCAATGGACACCAATGATATGCATCTCTCGTGAAGCGATAATCTGTCATTAAAACTTTTTCCCTTTCGCTACTCCCTAAAGCATGAAATATTTTCTCTAAGGAATTTATCCATTGCTCAGCTACTAATGGATTTGTACTCCCATTGAATGTTGGTGGTTTTTTTCTCATGAATTAGTCTAACATTGATCCTTCACATTGTGGATCACGGTTCTCCAAACATGTAAGGTTATTATTCATAACTTGAGTGAGTTATCCCAGAATGGTGATAAGCTGATCAGCACCAGCTGCTTCACCAGCTCCACTATAAATATCTTGAGTAGAAGGTTAATCCCTACATGTATTACATTCATTGATACGATTTCCATTCCTTCCACTATGATAAATTTCTAAACAATGGCATACACTAGATTAGTTTATGAATCCCAATATATAATTACAAATTTGTAAAACACTTAACATAAATTGAATAGTTTTATGGATATAATCCATAATCATGAAAAATTTTTCTTTGAGGAAGTATATACTCATAAGCCCTTCATAATGGTTTGTAAAGAAAATGAGAATAATCCAAATCATATCCCCCAGGAGTGTCGTAACCAAGAGTGCAGCAAGGCCCGTTGTCGTGCACTAGTTCACGTTCGAGTCTAGATCAACGAGGTGTTTTTGGATTTTACCCCTAGGTACATCTGTTCCAGATCCAACTCTACCTGCTCATATCTATACAGGGATGTATTTCTTGGAAAACTCACAAAATATCTATGTTACAAAAATTCTAGAAAGTTATTCAATATTAATCTTCAAAGTCTATCTTAGTGTAATGTTCTCTAATCAGAGTTTATATAAATCTAGTTCCCAAGGTTTTGACTAAACATCCTATGATACCAACTGTAACACTCTGCCCCTATTTACCCAAAGTCGGTGCATTAATACATAACATTTTCATGATCATAAGGGTTCAAATCTCGAAAGACTGATCAGTTTAGTAGCCTTGGAACTATTAGATACATTCATAAGTTTTACATTACATTATGAAATAAAAACATCAACAACATTTTTCTCCCTTTTTAAGACACTTATATCCTTATCCTATCCTTTTAGTTCTTCTATAAAATACTTTTTCACATTCTAGGAAAAATAAAGCATATAAAGGGGTGAGATCAGATGCTCAGTAAGAATAACAATATAGTATAAGCTTTCATAAATAAGCATTAACATTTAAGGCAATATATAACACTAAAACAAAAGCTTTTTAAACTTAAACTTCAACATAATATGGAAAAGATAAAATCATATAATTACATTTAATTATTCACATGGATATTCTACTAGTCGAACAATCACATGCAACATCAATAGCCACTTTCATAATGATGGAATGCATAATGCCAGACTTCGTAACCACATAGTCAAGGCCTTGTTCCAAAACTACAAATAAGATTTTTTTTAAGGCCTTGTTCCAAGACACTAGTTTTTCTCATGAGACCTACCGATGCATATAGAAGCTATAGTGGGCTCCACCCATCACTTACTAGGTCTAATTTATTCCTCATATGAAATAGTTTAAACATAATATAAACATTTGTATTAAAACTAGCATATGAAATGTCAATACTATATCTATAAACCATGAATGGTGTAAAAATAACACATCCAAAGTAAAACACATCACATAACCTTCAATATAATATGGATTTTTTGTATCATAATAAATCAACTTCAAACAAGCATAAAATCAATCAAAGGATATTGACTTAGATGAAAACAAAAAAAAATTAGATAAATATTTCTTTCTATTTTGAAATAATTTAAAAGTCATATATTTATAGAAGAAAACATTTGTTTTGAAAATATTCTTATAAGCTTGTATGGGACGCTTTGGTGATCATAAAATGGCAGAAAATAACCACACCCAGTGTATAAGTTAAAAAAAGACATTCTTACCTTAACTTTGTCAAAAAGGTCATAAAGTACCTTATTTGGAAAACGACCAAAATATTCCATTAAAACCATTTTATTAAAAGTAAAACAAGGGTATAAATGAATTTAACTCATATTCTAGTAAATAGTAAAAATGTTTTGAAATTCATTTTTAATAAAACACAGTTGTGGATGATAAAGAGTTCCTAGTAGATACTTACGTAAAAACAACCTCGAATAATAAAGAGATTGTGAAATTAACCCTTAACTTTTACTTTTCCTTAGTATAGGGTACATTAACCACCTGTATAATAGTTAAATAATTGTTATTAAGTTATAAAACCCATATAAGTAAATATGATATCATATATGATCTTTTAATATTACTTTTTTAATAATATTTTAGTATTATCATCATTTTGGGTGTTAACTGATTCGTTTTCCTTTATTTGTTTGTTATGTAAGTAGTTTTTTTATGGATAGGATGTATTTTATTGATATCCAAAATGATATAAAGTTATTAAAAATTAATTTTAATCATCAAATGAAAATTATTCTTGAATGATTATGATGGGGAATGAATCTCATCGCGTTCGTGGGAACGGTAATCTATACGTATGCATGATCGACAATATCATTAAATTGAAGGTGAAATCGTATATAATTTAATGTTATATCATATATACAGAATCACTAACATGATACATATATTATTTAAATCAATTATACATCATTATTATATCCATCCAAATAATGAAGTGTTTGAATAACAAACTACACCATGACATGGAGATGATAAGTCGTACGTACGCACGTATGGTCACATTGCCATTCATATGATGGATAAATTAATTAATATGGTGGTACCATTTTTATAATAACATAACAGTATATATAATATATTGGATTTATTATTTGATAATGGAAACAAAAAATAAAGAAGAAGTGAAAGAAGAATATAACTTGAAAGAGGTGATGAAATATTGACCTCTTCTTCAGGTTTTTCCTTTGGATTTGATCAAAAGGTATCCTTAGGTTGGATTTATGACCAAAGGAAGGCCTATAGGATGAAGGGAGGAATGTTGACAGGATATTTGTGTAGGGTTTTCTCAATCCAAATGGCTTTGGAGGTGTGAAATTAAGAGAAGGGGAAGTGCCCTTTTATAAGAGAGATGAGGGTCACTTTAGGAAAAGATTGAAATATTATTTCAAAATAAAATTATTTTCGGTTTATAATGGCTCCAAAATGATTTATTTAAAGTTTAAGGTGGGTATGGGTTGAAAAAATCTCAAACAATATGTTTTAGAGAGGTTTAGGTCACTATATTAACCTTATATTTTATATTTAACTCTTAGTTAAATAGTTGCCATTTACCATGTTTCTTTGTATTTTTATATTATATGGTTAATAAACTCACTATAACAAGCCAAGAGAACCCCAAGTAGTTTATTATTAATATATATAACCTTATATAAGTCCTTTTTCCAAGACTTAGATTTTTATTAATATTATATCCATTAATAATATAGAATTTGTATTAAAAAACTCAATTATGTCAATTTTGACACTATTTAGTATTTGATTTTTTTGAAAATCATAACAGCGTGATTACTTCAAAAACAAAATATTTAATCAACCCTAACATGTTATATTAACCTATAAAATTGGTGTAATTCATAAAAAGTCTCCAATTACATTTATTTGGATATTTATAATATCCATTATTTTAATATTTCTTTAATAATATAATTAGTGCATCATCCTTGTGTCATAAATAAATTAAATTATTTAATTTATAAAAATTATAAATAAAATACCATTATCTAGGAACTATTTTTATATTTCTAATGAATATTTATAGTTAAATTAATATTTTGTGTAATCTTATATTAAAAATGGTTTAGTTATTAAACTTTGACTTTAACTCTTTTAACTCTTCTTTAAATAGAATAATAATAAATGTCCTAATCAAATTAAAGTGGACCAAAGGGGACCATATTTTATTCCTAAGGTTGTTTTTGGTGGAATTACACTTATCCAATAGAATTAAGACATGTTTTAGGGTAATTATGATATCATGTTTACCCTTAATTACCCTATTTACTTTTAACCGGGGTAAATAAAAGTCAAAAGTTACTATCCACAAAAAAATTAATTTCATCTTATTGAACCACATTTTACTTACTTATATTAATGTGTGTCTCATATTTTTAAAATTCAAATCACAGAATTTGTAAAAATTATGTTTTAGGAAAATTTGCAAATGCTCCTAGGAGGTGGGTAAAAGACGGAAAACGTTTAATAAAATTTTATATATCTAAACTTCTTATAAAATGACTCCAATGAATTACATTAAACTTATATAGGTATTATGTATCTATTTTGACCTAAAATAAATTTAAATGAAATAAATAATTATTTAAATAAAAAGTTCGTTTTAACTAATAATGTAGTGATTTTCACTCTTCATCAAAAATTGATACTTTTCAGAAAAATACTGAAAATTCACCCTAAGATAATTTTGATATTACGAATCCAAAAATGAAGTCCATTTTGAAAGTTAAAATTTATAAAATTTTAAAAAGTAAGTATTACTTTTCATAACGGCTAGTTTGATTGGTTGTGGTGTGTTAGAGTCTCGAAGTTGCGTACAATGCAAGCTATTTCATTATTCAAAGGGAAATGTACTGTGGAAGCTTGGGGTGTTACAATTTAATCTAAACTGAATCACAAGATACTCATATATTTCATACCTACACCTAATACCAATACAAGGGTTGTGAAAAATCCACACTCTTAGCTAATGATAATCTAGTCTCAAATCAATCTTAGAGAACCACTTTCTCCCGTAGATGATTAAATAGATCATCAATAAATGGAAGGGGATATTTTTTCATTATTTTCATTGGGTTCAACCTCCAGTAATCCATACATCGGCATAATGATTCATCCAACTTCTTAGAAAACAAAAAAAAATCACCCCAAGGAGAGGTTCTTCGGTGAATAAATCCTTTTTATTTAAGATAAACTAAATGAGCTTTCAACTCATGGAAACATATAGGATGAATTTATTAAGGAGGAATGGATATGGGCTTCATACTCGAAATGATATTGATCATAAACATGATCTCCCTCTTATATAGAAACCCTGAGAATCCCTTGAGAAATAAATCTTATAACTAGTCAACCATATAAGGAAAGAATGTGAAACATATTTCCTCATCATCCAAAATAACACTAGAAAATTAGGCCAATATAATCCCTATCTGCCAATGGTTAGGCCCCTAATGGACTACAAGTAGTTCCCACAAACAAGTAAGAGTATAAGAGTAAACCACAACAAATGTGAAAGACTTCTATCAACAATAGTAGTCAATGTTCACTTGATACTGAGCTAACCAATCTATACCTAGGATCATATCAAAATTGTGAAGTTCAAACATAAAAAATCATAAAGATTTCAATACCTACTAATCATGATGGTGATCTCAAAAAATCAATAAATACCCTCAAATAAACCCCCTAAGAGACTATCAATTAAAATTATTCTATGTAGTTACTCGATAGGTGGCCTCAGATCACTAGAAAACTGAGATGATATAAATGAATGTGATATGATCGTATAAAATAAATAAAATGAAAGCATAGATTCAACTAATATCATCCCTCGTATATTATAAGGTCCCTCATCATGCACAGTCAGTATCAAATCAATGGAATGAATTTTTCCTAACCCCAAGACACTTTCCTAACATCTAGAACCTTTAATACCCTAAGGAGTACCACTTTGAAAACACTAATAACCCTAATAACATTGAAAACCTCTATTAATTAATTAACCAAAATAACTCCAACTACCACCCTATGATACCATTCTTTATCCTATAACTGGACCTTGAGCCTGGACCTCATCGTGGTAACTATCTTTCTCAGAAAAACTCTTATATTAATGCTATAGATTCCCCATATTCCCAAACAAACATCATTCCAATAGAGGTCATTGGATCTATAGTTGAGTATGACTTAAATTTCTACACTAATAGAACACTAATTGAGACCTAATATATTTATAAGAATATCCATGATTCTAAATATCCTTCCCATCATAAATTTGAAAATAATTTATAAATTTGTGTTTCTTGATAGTGAAATATCCACTCCAAAACTCATCATATGAACTTGAATTCATAGAGTATCTATCTCTAGCTAGGTTTATATATATGATAAGGTCTATATTTATATCCTTAGAAAAATATTTAATCCTAAATATGTTCACCTGGGAATGAATTGAGTGTCTCAATCTATCTTTAAATCAGCATCCCCTAGTGGCATCATCGCTAACTATTGAAGGAGAAAAATAACATAGCTTATTAAAACAACCAACATAGTCCATCTCTAACATGTTTCCCTAAATAATATGCAAAAACATATGAATCGTGTCATCTCTTAAGGATTTGGGAAATAAGAGCTCAAACAAATGATACTAAATGTTCTTCCAAGATAGACACATATATTGATTTACCCAGAAAATGACATCCCACAAGTGCCCCACTAGACCTTGAGGAATATACACTTCAAGATTCACCCAACTCTAAAGTGGTGTATCTAAATATTTTAAGATAGCTTAAATGGACTCAATCAATATATTTTGTTTCATGAGGTATAACCTATCTAGTAAATATAGGTTGATGTTGTAACTATAAATCCCTGGTTATATCAAACATAAATGGATCACCTCTTAGATATTTTTATCCCATATACTAGATAAATTATGTAAACTCTAATGAAGATACTATTCATGATGAGGTGAATTAATAAATGGGGGATCTATATGAACAATCAATGGGTCATACTAATTCCCCGCCCCCTCCTGGTGATAAATTAGTAGTCATTGAGGTTTCGTGTCACTGAAATATTAAAAAAATGACTTAAATATAAATATAAATATATATATATATATATATTGTCTAAATAGAGAAAAAGGGTAATTAGTAATATGAAAATCGTCTTATTATGCTATACAAACACCCTAGCATCATAAGGGTATCACATAATCATAGTCTCTCTCTATCCCTGGCAACCCACTCTCTCTCAAGAATAAACTCATTTATATAAGGGATTACATTTTCATTTTAGTAATAATATGTCATAATCATGGTTCATTTATGTATAATTTCACTATCAAGTTATATAAGAAAACACTATATTAGTTTTTTTTGCACTTTAAATAACTAAGACTCATATCATAATTAGGGTGCTCAATCACTAAAAAGCACAAAAATTTCATGTGAATCCTATGTGCCAAAAATAATGAATAAAAACATGATCCCTATCAACCTTGACCCAACTATAAAAACCAATAAACCATAAATCAAATCCAAAATGCATTATATTTATAAAAACTACCCAACTATAAAAGTTAAAACTAAAAAAACACTCTCATCTCGGGTAACATGGACTTACCTCATACATGTGTTAGCTAATCTCAAAAACAATATCCATATCAATCACTAAAACATATTTTCTCATATATATCATATCATGAATAGTAAAACAAAATAAAAGAAACAAGACTCAGATTCCACTCTATAGCGTCCTCGATTTGGTTCACCTCCAATGTGACCGAACCAAGTGCCACATAACTCAGGTGCACCTCCCCATACATGAGAGGCTATATAATTTAGTGATATTAAAAGAGTAATGTATGCATATTATACCATTATAGATACAGATCTATATAAATCACAATGGGAGAAATATAAATAATTTCCATCACATAAATAAAGGGAAAAAAAGACATCAAAACTACATATCAAATATAATAACAATAGCATCCATGCTATAAAAATATAAATAGATACAATGTCTATAATCAATATAGAATATAAATAAGACCATATTTAGATTGTGGGTATATTAATAACTCAATAGTGGACTTAAAATCTATAATAAATAATATAACTAGTTTGATGTGTGTTTCTAGACCCATCTCCCAATTTCTATGAGCTCCATGACTCAACCATAAATTTCACGGACCTATAACGTACCTATATCATCAACTATAAAGTCTAATCAGGTACCTAGGTACCCGAGAATAATGTGAGTGAAACTTAATAGGCCAACAACAACAGTGTCCCAAAATATATCCAGTAATAAATGTGTATATATAGTGTGATATTATAATTAATAAAATTAATAACACAATGGAAATAACAATACTAATGTTACAACTATGGGTTTAACACAATATAATGAGTCTGGAAATACTTTTGTCAACTAGTGTAGGGGTGTTTTAAAATATATCACAAAATCATTAACTAGGGAAACCATCCCAAGTCATAGTCAATGGGAATAATCTTCATTCATCATATAATGACAAATTCCTAGTTAGTACACCCCAATAACATATCCAAATTCTATGGTTTAATGTATCTATGGTAACATAACCCTCATTACATGGGTAAAATATCCTAGAAAAATAGTCACATCCTTAGGTGTAGCATCCTTGAGTCAATAAATGTACAAGTGATCATCACAACTCCACAGTACTGTAAAAATTGGTCATATCAACCCTATCCATGGAGACTCACAAGTGGAAAATAAATCCCTAGTCATGAGCCATAATATGAGTAGAAATGAATAATATCCCAAAAATATCAACACTCATGTGGATATAACAACCCCTTCAATAAAATTATCTCAATATAAAATATTATCCCACTTATATGGGAATAACATATAATTAGGCAAAGCATATCATCCCCATCATCATCAGGGTAACATGTCCATTATGTCTCACTAACAAAGGCATTAAATTCCAAATAAAAACACTTTCATAATAGGAATAATTTCCCTCAACATATATAATATACTAACAGTATACATCATATCAAAACATCACAAATATTGTGTCTCAGTCGAAAATATATAGACTCTATGGAATGTAATGTTGTATCATGTAAAACAAATAACAATTGAGAATATTAAGGCCATATATTCTATCATGGGAACTAAGTTAATACCATCCCATAACATAGATGAAACATCATAAAAATGAATAATTAATAGTTTAATATCATAATATAAATAGTTTTGTTTAAGGTTTTCATATCATCCAAAAAGATTTAAAAAAAACTAGGTCCATTTCCCTGTTCTCAATGAAATTATATAACCACAACTGAGGTATATTCTACCAATTTCAATAATTAATGGGGAAGAAATAGTAACTCTAGTCCAAAACAATTATCCCAAATTCTATAGAAAAATTAGAAACACTCAAGGGGTCGAACCTCAAGCAAACCATTCCAATTATAACTTCCCTTATCCAAAAGGGTCTTAAAGAACTTAATTATGGTCTAATATATCACTAAATAACTAAAATAAAACCAATTGGGGTTATGTGAAAATAGGAAACTAACTTTAGAATTAGATCATAGACATCGATGGTCATCACATCATGGTATAGTAACTATAGGGTATAGGATTTCCCTAAACATCATGACCCTTCCAAATATGGGTAAAGAAACTCCATTTTAGATTAATTATAGGTCAATCACAAATGGGGATTGATTTCTCATATCACTCATTTCAAGGAAAAAATTTAATCCATAGGTATTACTTAGGGATCACCTAACTATGACTAATATGGTCCCACTCATCGAAGATCCACCACTAATTCATCCTAAATTGGTGGGAATAAAAAAATTGGAACTCCTTGATAGAATAATAAATTTATATCAAATCTAAAATGATGAAATATTAGCCTTGGAATAGGGAGAATCTATATAAAAACAGAGGAATGTGTTTGAACTACCTCATAAAGGGTTAGGGTGGTACATTATTTTCTTGATTATCTACTAGGGTACTATTTTGGGTGGTTTTTAACTAGGTTCATCCCAGTGTATCATGAGTACTTGATGGTATAGAAATGATATATCATTGTTTTTGCTTCATAATTTGGTATAAATAGCTTAATTATGAGGTAGATTAGTCCATTAGTTGTTGTTTTGGTCACATGATTATTGGAATTTTTTCCTAGGGTATAGAGATAATAGAGGAGTGTCATATAAATATGTTAGCACTATCCATTTTAGATTGTTATAGAATGGGTCTCCAATTATCTAAGGATTGGCTACATATTATTTTAAGTAGTATAAATTAGTTACCAAATGTGATCATCTATAACTTTTATAAAGGAGTGATAACAACCCAAATGAGTATTATGTTTTGCAGTGGATGTGACCATACCTAGAGATAGAGGATAGAATTTGTGGTTATTCTATTGATAGAGGTTATTTCTAGATTTATAATATTTTTTCCCTAATTATTTTTTCTATTAACATTGTGTCATTAAAGTTTTCCTGAAGTTATGATAAGTATAGGAAAACATTGATGAGCTTACAACCTAGAAGATATTTAAGGGGTGAATATAATTTTTCTATTGTTGTACTTGGTATAAGTGTTTGATATAGATATATTTTTATCATGTGATGGTCATCTAGATCACTCTTTAAAGGTGGGGGTTTTAATAGCATCATAGAATGTGTCACTGTTAATAGACTATTTCATGGTGGATATAAATGATTTATTTTATCAATTTATTCCATGAAATGGATGATATGTGAATGGAAAAGTGTTGGGTGAGAAAAATTAACAATTAATTTTCATATAAATAGAGACTATAATTTTGTTAAGTAATTGATATAGATCAGTATTAAGTTGATCATTCTTGTATGTGTGGAAATCTAGGGAAATAAACTGGTAAGAAGTTATAGAAATAGGATGTCTTATTTTGGGGTAAGTGTTTTGGGTGTTCATATAATTTGGATCTATAGAGGAAGGTGAATGATTTTTTAGGGTATATTATCCATTCCCACAATTCTTCCATATTTTTTTCTAGTTTGGTATCTCGTGATGTTTTTCTTTTTATGGATGAAAAGGTTTAATGTTGGGTAGAATGTAGTAACATGAGTTTTCCTTGAGAATAACTTATCTCATTCTTGATATTCAGATTCTTAAACCTTGAAAAGTTTAAAATGGTAATTTAACCCCTAGTAACCAATCTCAAAAAACATTTATATTTTTTTATCTCATTATGTGGTGTTTTCCTTTAGGAATTTATTTAGGGAGTTTATAAGCTAGTCAAGATTTGGGGGATATTTAATATTTATTTAATAAGTAAACATTCATCCCAAGAATGAAAAAATTGATAACTCTTATAAATATCCATAGAAATTATAAAATCATGGTTGTGACTAGAATAGGTGATTTTACCTAGAATACTTATGATTTATATTTGTTGATCTTGGGACCCAAATAGTACAATTTTAGGTGATTAAAAATTTTACCCATCTAATAGTTCTTAGAAATAAAAATCTCTTTATTAAAAATTTTACCTAGGGTTAGACTTAATATATTTCATAAAACAAAGAGAGTATTTATAAAATAGAGTTATTAATCTAGTGAATATTATTCCCTGAGGTGGATTTGACATTAGATCATAGATAATATGTAGATTTTAGAGGAAATGGTGATTAAATCACATGACATTAATAAAATAATTTAAAATAAGTTGTGTATATTAAAGTCACATGACTAGATCTATGAGATACAAACTTGGGTGACTCTTGGTATGAGCACATTATTTCATCCTAGAAATAAACTATTTGGATTGTGACTTCTTGACTAGAAAATTATAGTACACACTGAGCTTATACCTAGGGTTTACCCAACATATCTTACAGAAGTACACACCATGTACTTTCCAATTCTTGGTTTTTTCATATCTTGTTGCTCATGTGTCAAAATGAGACAAAAAAATAATAAATTGAAAAATAATTTCCCTATAAAACATGATTAAGTGTATATATTCATCATTAGGGGTTAATTTTAAGCCATTATGGTAAGATGGGTATCATTGGATTTGCGTATAATATATTAGAGTGTTGGAATGGTGTTTGGAGAAAGAATTGAGATGGTAACCCCACACAAGTGTACTGATTATTGGGTAAGGATATTATGACCAATTAATATATTTGGTACCCCCTTAAGGTTATAGTGAATGGATTCATTACATTATAATTTATTAATAGAGTTAATACCCCTTTTTCCTGATAATATTTTGTTCCTCCATAGGATTTATTAACCTCCTCATTCGACTTTCTACAATGAGGTGATGGTATTGTATATAATTGAGAGGGTAAGTAACCTAACTTTGTGATTTGTAAAGGGTACTCCATCTATGTTGTTGGTAACCCCCTCAACTATCTTACACCCCTCATAGAGGTTTTGGTCCCCCATTATAGTTACATATAAGTGACATGGTAAACATTGGGAGATGGATAGTTCAAATTTTTTGGGTCATGTGACTTGTTCAGAGTATTTAGTTTCCTTGTAATTGGTATGTATATCTAGGATGATTGATTTAAACTTTAAGGGTCTTATATAAATCTGGGAGTCTCGTGTTTTATATGAGATTTGATCCCCTATGGTGATGAGATTTAGTGACTGGGACTTATATACAATATAGTGACCCAGTCCCAGTGAGCCCAAAGCCAGTGTCTACTTCCATTACATTGGCATGATTATAAGAAATCGAATACCGAAGGACTAAAGAGTTTAGTAGTGATGTTAAACCATATACATACATGATTCTTATTTTACAAATTATTACAATAATTATGAGATATTTTTTTAGTATAATAACTTTATTCCAATTAGTGTATCCTTCCATATCTTTTTTATTACAATTTAATAAATCTTGGGGAAATGAAACAAAATAAGGGTGAGTTCCAATGCCTAGTATGGTTAAAGTAAAACATAATTAATAATAAATCAACGAGAATATTCAATATAGAAATGTAATAACTAAATAAAAATTTCATGTAATTAATTAACTGGGAAGGAAGTGTGTAAATATTATGGGGAGATAAATAACTAAAAACAAATTCCATTTAAATAATCAAATAAGGAAAAATTAAATTGGAAAGATAATAAACTGAAAACACATTCCATATTATTCAATAAACAAAGAATTAAATGCATCCAATGATATATTGATGCAAAATCTCATGGATGAATAAATACTAAATCAAAATTAAGGTAATGTTTATTTATTGGATGTCATGTATCTAGAACATGAACAACTAACATTAAAATCTATCACATGATGGTTTAATTATATGGGTATAAACGTATATATTATTCTTTTAAACAAACTTTAAGTGTTTGTATCCAACTATTTTTTTCTCTTGAGACTACTGATGCATCAAGGGGATTTCATTAACCTATCCCCAACTCGTGTCTTTCATGTCCAAATAATTTATCATATATCAAATAATTTAATTAATTAATAGACAATATTCCTTATAATTGAATATATGTATTAATTAAAAGATATAAATTTTTCAAAATTTATCTAGTGAAGTATAGGTAATAACAAGGGTTTCTTACATTGATGAATTAAAATACCATTAAAACATCATTAAAACATTCTTGAGAGAAATAGTCTTCAAAAATTTCAAAGTGTCCCATGCCACATTGAAACATCTAAATCATAATACCTATTAAGTAATAACATTAAATGAAACATATAATATTTTTATAATAAGAATATTCATGATATAACATGTTAGAGGGTAATATCTACACCATATAAATGATGTGGATAATTAGGGGAAATTCAATGATCTTTTAATATTTAATATTTCAAGGGGACTAAAAAGGAATCGAGGTATTGAATTTAGATAATATCTTTCTCTAAACCAAAAATAATTCATCTAGATGAAGAATAAGAATGGTATCGAAACAAAATATCCTAATTGGAATAAAAACAGTGTTTTGTTTTTTATGAATAGAAATACTATATAGAGATATTTTAAAAATACCCTTCAGGAAAATATTGTTTTTATTTTGAAATGAATTTTCAAAATACATTTCTTTGAAAATTACTTTTGAAAATATTTTCCTTAAAAATTAACCTTTTAAATATTCAAAATAATCTTCAATGAAATAATGGTGAGTAAATTTTTATAGGTCGTACAATGTAAAATTACATTCCTTTTGCATTTTAAAAAGGATAAAAAAGATACTTGTTGAAAAAGCAAGAAGTGTATTCCTTTGAAAATATTTTTAAATGACAAGTAGTTTTAGAATTTATTTATTAAAACATTTTATAACTATTAAAAACTTTTTAGAAAACATTTTAATAAAACATGGGTTTTAAAAGAAAAAAGTTTCATTGACTAAAGAGAGAAATGAAGTCGGGTTTTTTTTAAAACATTTTGAGTACCAAATAGTGGGAAAATGGTACTATTAATTGTAAAATTTCGGGAACAAATATATTAAAAGAAAATTAAATGGTTTATTAAGTAATGAAAAAATAATTTCTTCTAATGTAAATTCAAGTGTAAACAATCCCAATAAAATGAGATAGTGAAGTAAACTGTTGAAAAGACCATAACATTGATGTGAGAATAAATAAAATAATATAATATGTGGGATAAATTTAAATCCACATAAAAAACATTGAAATAAAAAATTATATATTCAAATTTTATTAAACACATAATATTATAATATTAATGACAATGCGAAAGTAATATAACCAAACAAAAAGGAGTTGAGTAATAATATTTAGTACCACATGGTAACATTTAACTCAAATACCATTAGAAGAAATAATTAAAATTTGAACTCAAAATACCATTAATATAAAATAATTAATTATATAATACATCAAAATGGTCATTTGATACACTACACAAAATAAATAAGTGGTGATAATGGTGTATGCATCACAGAAAGAAAAGTGATACAAGAATTTGTTACCTTGAATTTCCTTTTGGTTGAACGTAATTTAACCTCATGTTTAATGGTTTTAAACATGTAAATAACTAATACTATAGATATAATCATATTTATAATGTCATATATTATCATATTATAATATATTATTACCCTTTTGTTAAAAAAATTCATTATTTTCACTATTTCATGTGTTAATTTCCAAGTCTTTTGAGTATGCTTTGACTTATTAATTGTTATTCCTATTAATTAGATCATGGTTTCATCAAATAAAAAATTTAAAAAGAGATTAAAATATCTTATATATTCCTTATATATGTATTTATAATAATCCATAATATTTGGAGATAAAAAATAAAATGCACCATTCATGGAGATGGTAGGTCGTATGTATGCATGAACGCTACTTTCATTTATTTTTCGTATTAAAAGAATTAAAATTAATTGATATATATTTATATTATTATTCCAGTATAATATTTATGTCATATGTGTTATATAGGTTTATTAAAACATTATTTTATAGTTTTCATATTTAGTGTGAATAAATCACATTGCTTTGGGGAGGTGATGGTCCACACTTCCACCAACTATGTTATCCTATTCCCACAAAATGAAAAGAATAAAGGTATGTGTTATATATAAAATATAGAAGAATAAATAAATTATAAATATCATATATATCATATAATATGAATATTTCACATCACAACTCTCAACTATTAATGGTGATAAAGGAAAATTTAACAATATCATTTTTTGAGGTGGTAGTTCGTCGTACACACAAACGATAAGTTTGTTACCCATTAGATGGAAGTGAGTGTGAGTGTATGATGAACCCTTAGAATAAAAATATCAGTATATTTATTATACTGATGTTATTATAATATCATGTAATGAGAATATTTTAGGGGGTGGAGAACGAAAATAAAATAAAATATCTTGAGGAAGGATGTTACCTCTTGTTTGGGTAACTCCTTTTGGTTTTCACCAAAGGGATTACTTGGATATATTTATGTCAAAGTTGATGATTATATATTTAGTATAGGGATTATAAGGAGATATTTTTTCAGATATTTTTTTATCTAATGTGTATTGAGAGGTGTGAATAATTGGGAGGGGTGAGTTCCTTTTTATAGTGGAGGAGGAGTTGCATTCTTGTAAATTATTGAAAAGGGAATTCCACCCATATTTTTATTATAAAAATTGAATCTAATAATGGAAAAAAATTTATCCATGTAAGGATAGGGTATAAATATTTTCTATCTAATGTATTTACGATAAATTTATTTATCATTTTTCCCTTAAGTTCAAGTTTTAGTCCCTAGTTAGGCTAATTTTTCTCATAATCGATGTAATTAATTTCAATCAATTTAACTAATATTTTTTAGTAAAAAACTAATTTAACCTTATTAGAAATTATAAATTATTCTAATTTCAAATATGGAATAAACTTTTATAAACTAAAATCACAAAATATTCTAAAATTAATTTAAATTTATTCTCGATGATGGGAAGACAAAGCTAGTTTTTAAAGTAAAATGATCAAAGTTTGACTGTGTTTTTATATTCATTTTCAATGTGAAATTAATTTAAATGAGATAAATAGGATTAATTGATATCTATTGACATAATTAAGCTTTAAAATTAGTAAAAAAATATAATTTAACCTTATAAATAAATTAGATGAATAAAAAATTTGGAATTAAAATTTCTTATTTTTTATTATTCATCAAATAATGAAACTTTACAAAAAAATACAAAAAAAATTACTATAAGCTAATTTTTATATTTCAATTTCAAACATGAAGTTTATTTTTAAATATAAAATCTTTTAATTTACTAAAAATTTTATTTAAAATTGTTTTTCCATTGAAAGGTGGTAAAATTGCCTTTTGAAAAAATAAAGGTTTTTATGCGTTAAATTGAGTTTTTTCTTATTTTATTACTATAAATTCAATTGGATGAATATCAATAATATTTTATTGAATGTATAAAATATATAATTCGTTAATATAATTAAATAATTTTAATTCATTATTAATACATCACACCTTTGGGAGCATAAAAATATTTAATTTATATTCAATCGGTTTATATTTTCATTTATATTTAATTGGTGACCAATCATGTCATATTGTATATTTATAGACCATATATTTTAATAATGCAATTAATAAAATTCAGAACCACTAATTTAATTGATAATTTATATCTTATTAAACTAAATAATATTATTTTAGTAAAATATCAATGTTCGATAAAACTATGTCTTGCATGTAACGCAAACCATTGACGAAACTCATTGTTACTTGCGATGCACACTAACTAAATATAACATAAATTACAAGATATATCATGGATTAATTTTATTCAAAATATTAAATATATTATAATTTCTCAGAATATTATATTCCCTTACATGCTTGGTGTTTCGTGTCATACACACTATCGAATAAAATGTTCTTACTTTAGAATTTTGGGGTGTTCATTCTCCTCACCTTAAATAAATTACATAATCGATATTTAAAGTTAGTCCAAGTAATATATTTTTTTAGATTTACTATTTTTAAATCCCACATAATGATAAGGTTTCATAAAACATCCTCTAGAAAAGAGAGAATGGAACGTAAAAAATGTCATGCGAACAAACATATAATTAGGTTTCTATATAGGTGAACATTAGTGGAAAGTGAAAATATGGTCTTGGAGTAAATGAATAAATATTATTATGGAGTGATTGAGGCCATCAATTAAAAACAAGTGAATGGTCAATGTAAAGTTGAGGAACTCAAATCTATAAATATATTATGATTTGAAAGACGCTCTCCTCAACAATAAAAAAGATTATTATAACAAAATTTTGTTTTAATATACTTTACCTAATGTTAAATAATTATTTTATTGACTAATAATATAAGGAAATATCCTTAATTTATATATTAATATTAATACATGTTCATCCTTTGGTTTTTCTTTGATAAATTTTCAATTCATCCATTACTTCAGTAAATGGATATCTAAAAATTTACTTTGATTCCTGAAGCACAAAAATACACTTTTAATGGATGTTAATAACCATTAAAAAGTTACAAGTCTAAATCATTGTCTTTAACTATTATCTAAAGCTCATATGGTTAATACATTAATCTCTAAACCTAAAAAATTGACAGTGTTTTTTCATCACTAATATGTATTCACAAAATTGTTTAATTTAAAATAATTATACATTAACCGGGATATCATGTAAGCCAGTAATAGGAACAAAAAACTTATCACCCCACAATCATTGGTTCAAGTATTGTAGCCTTTCCAGACTTGATAGGTTGTCACCTAGAATACAATTTGTTTTTTTATAAATCTATATAAATATAATTTTCTAAATAAATATGAATGACATATTTGAAATAGGGTTAATCACAAAATAACCTTTTAACAGTGGTTTTTCATACTACCTAAATGCATAAATACTTCATCTATTTTTATTTTCACATTGGTACTTCCTTGGTATAAGGTTTAAGCATGATCATTAATTTTCATTATCTATTAAAATCCTTTCATAACGATTTTTAAATAAAATTTGAATTTTCTTAATCATATCCCTTAGGATTGTCAAACCATGTGCACAAGATGGCTCATTGTCGTGTACCATGTTACACTCAAGTTAGGCCCGATGCACCTTTTCGGAGTTGTTACCCCTAGGTACATTTGTTCTAGAACCACATCAACTTGTATTATCCTGATAAATATGTTTTGTTAAGAAGACCCATATAATCTCTACATTACCAAAATTCTGGTATGTTCTTCAATATGTATCCTCAAATTCTATCTTATGACTATGTTTTCTAACCTAAGATTTCTTAAATATAGTTCCCAAGGTTGCGACTAAAATTCCTCTACTACCAAATATAGTGACCCAACCCCAGTAATCTTGGAGCTAGTGTCTACAACCATATATTGGCATTATTACAAAGAATAAAATCCTGAAGTACTAAAGAGTATAGTATACTTAGTAAACCAGATACATACATGAGTATTATTTTAAAAATTAATTCACTAATTAAAACTTATTCTTTGAGGATAATAACTTTATTTAATATAGTGTATCCTTTCACATATTCTTTAGTACAGTTCAGAGACTTGTAGGGAAATAAAACATAATAAGGGTGAAATCAAATGATTAGTGAGGAAAAAGTATAGGAAAATAAATAATGCAGCAATGAGAATATTCAATATGGAAAGTTATTATCTAAAAACATATTCTATGTAATAAATAAACTGAAAAAGAAGTGTGTAAACAATATGACAAGGTAAATAACTGAAAACACATGTCATTTAAATAAATGGATAATGAAAAATCGATATGGAAATGTAATAAAATAAAAAAACATACCATTTTAATCAATAAACTAAAAATTAAATGCATTCATAGATATGTTGTTTCAAAATCTCATGGATAAATAAATACTAAATCAAAAGTCTAGAAATGCATAATTATTGGACATCATATATCTGAAACATAAACCACTACTACAAATACCTTTAACAATATGGTTTAGGACTATCGATAGAAACCTTTCTACCCTTCTTGTAAAAAAACTCAAAGTGTTTTTTGTTAACTAATTTCACCTCATGACACTATCGATGCATCGAGGGGATTACATTAACTGGTCCTTAACTTATGTCTTGCTTTTCCAAATCATTCCTCATATATCAAATAATCAATTTAACTAATAAAAAATTTTCCTTAATAATAAATATCCAGATTGAATAAAATATATGTATTTATCAAAATTTCACCATTGGAGGATAAGTAAAAACAAGGGTTGTTGATGTTGATTAATAGAAATATCATTTAAAGATCATTAAAACATTTTAAGGAGAACAATCATTAAATATTCCCAAGTGTTACATACCACTTTGAAACATTCAAATCATAATCCCCATGAAGTAATAAAATAATAAAATATATAGTATCATGAGAATAATGTGATTCATCATATAACATGTCAAACGGTAGTATATACACCATATAAATGATATAGATTATTATGGGAAATTCAATGATCATAGGAAATAGAATACTTCAAGGGGAAAAAAGTAATACACATTTTGAATGTAAATACTATACATAGACAAATCAATCATAAATCATCCAAAGGAATAATAATTATATTATTAATAATTTATATCCCAAGTGGAGTATAAATATAGGGTTGTTTTTATTAATAAATCAAAATACTATAAAAATATATTTTAAAAACAATCCTAAGGAAAATATTATTTTTATTTTTAAAAACATTTTGAAAATAATTTTCTTTCAAATTAACTTTTTAAATCATTTTCCATAAAAATTTACCTTTTAAACATGAAAATTAAACATCAATTAAATAATAGAGGGTAAATCTGTATAGTTTGTACAAGGTAAAAAGAATATTCCTTTTTTATGGTAAAAAGGTTAGAAAAGTGACTTTTATAAAAAGAGACGACAATATTCCTTTAAAACAATTTAAAAGGAAAAAGTATAAAAATATATTCAATAAATAAACTTTGAAATGTTAAAATTATTTTTAAAAACACTTTAATAAAACATAGGTTTCAGAAGAAAATAGGTTCTTCGACTAAAGAGATAAATGAAGTTGAGTTTTCATAAAAACATTTTCTAAATCATTTTTAGTACCAAAGAGTGAGAAAATTGTATTGTTACTTGTAAAAGGAAAATAATAACCATATTATAAGAAAATGAAATTTTTTGTTAAGTAATGATCAAATAATTTTCTCTAATGGAAATTCAAGTGCAAACAATCCTAGATAAAATGAGATTGTGAACTAAACCCTTGAAAAGATCATATTGTTGATGTGAGAATAAATCATTGAATAAATTATGTCTACCAAATTTAAATACACATAAAAAAATTAAATTCAAATGTATATAGTAAAAATTGGTTACACAGATAATCTTATAATATTAATAATAACAAGAAAGTAATATAACCCAATGAAAAGTAATCGGGTTAAGAAAATATTTACCACTGGGTAACTTTTAACTAAAATCCCATTAGAAGAAATAATTAAAATTAAAAGTCAAAATACCTTGAATAAAAAATAATTAATAATATAATATTTAAAAATGGGAATTATTTGCAACACATAAAGTAAATTAGTGGTGATAATGTCGTATGCCTCTTTAAAAGAAACGTGAGACAAGAATTTCTTACTTTGCATTGTTGTTTAGGGTAAAATCATTAAAATCCTATATAATGATTTTACACATATCACTAACTAATAAAATAACCATAAAATTATTTATAATATCATATATTAGCTTTTTATAATATCTTATTACTTGTTTGTTAACAATATTTCACTATTTTCACTATTTTTTGTGTTAATTGCCTTGTCTTTCGAGTATGTTTTGACTTGTTACTTGTTGTTACAACTAATTAGATCATGGTTTCATCATCAACAGAATTTATACCATGATTTAAATATCATATATATTCATTATATATATATTGATAATAATCCATAATATTTTGAGATAAGAAATGAAATGCACAATTCATGGAGACTGTAGGTTATACATACGCAAGAACACTGCTTTTATTTCTTTTTCATATTAAAATTATGAAAATTAAATGATATATATGTATACTATAATTTAATTATAATATATATGTCATATATGTTACATATTATGTTAAAAAAATACTTTATAAATTCTATATATAGTGTGAACTAATAACATCTCTTTGGGAAGGCGGTAGTCCACACTTCCACAAACGATGTTATCTTATTCCCATAAAATGGAAAGAATAAAGTTATGTGTTATATATATATATATTAAATAAGAATAAATACATTATAAATATCATATTAATAATATATAAATATATTTTCTATCATAATTCCCATCCATGAAGGATGGTAAATGAAAAATGTGAAATATCATTTTGCGAGGTGATAGTTCTTCATACACATAAACAGAATGTTCGTTACACATTATATATAAGTGTGTGTAAGTGTGGGACTAAACCTTATAATAAAAAAATATAATTATATTAATTATAATGATTATATTATATAATCATGTAACAAAAATATTTTAGGTGGTGGATAATGAAAATTAAAAAAATAGCTTGAGGAAGGATGTTACCTCTTCTTCGAGTAACTCCTTTTGGTTTGCACCAAATGGATTCCATTGATGGATTTAATCCCAAAGTGAGACTTCTAGGTTGAGGGTAGGTATTATAAGGGGATATTTTTATAGATTTTTTTCGATCAAAAGTGTCTTCATAGGTGTGAATAAGTGGGAGGGGTGAGTTTTATAAGTGGAGGAGGAGTAGCATTCTTGTAAAATTTTTAAAAGGTAATTCCACCAATGTTTTTCCAATGAAAAGTGGCTCCAATAATGTAAAAAATTATAAAAAGGTACTATGGGGTAAATATTTTTGATAAAATTTATTTTTGAAAAGATTCAAGGTAAAAATTTTCCTTAAATTTATAGTTTAGTCCTTTATTAAGATAATTTTTCTTTAATCGATGTAATTAATTTTATTCAATTTCAATAATATTTTTTGTCAAAAACTATGTTTAAATTATTAGAAATTATCAATTATTGTTATTTATAATATTGAATCTTTTTTTCAAATTAAATTCACATAAGAGGCAGAAATTAATTTTAAATTAATCTCGCAGATGGGACGACAAAGTAGGTTTTTAAAGTAAAATGTTCAAAAATTTTCTATTTTTTAATAATAATTTTCAAATTGAAATTGATTAGAAAACCCTAAATTGAAATAATTGATCTAAAATTGATCTAATTATAATTTAAAACCAATAAAAAATATAATTAAACCATAAAAATAAATTAGACCAAAATGAAATTTTTAATTAAAATTCAGTATTATTAACCATTAATCAAAGAATGAAACTTCACAGAAAAAATACCAAAAATTTGACCTAATATAATTTTGAGATTAATCATTAAAATATGATATTTATTTTTACATATAAAATTTATAAAAGTACCAAAATTTTATTTAAAATAGGTTCACCATTAAAAGGTGGTAAAATTGCCTTTAGAAAAAATATAGGTTTTATGCATAAAACTCGGTTTGTTCTTGTATTATGCCTATAAAATAAATTATATGAATATTAAGAATATTTCATTGAATATATAAAATATATATTTCATTAATATCATTAACCAATTTTAATTAATTATCAATACAATGTGCCTTTAAGAGCCTAAAAGTATTTCTATTATATTCAATCGGTTTATATTTTCATTTCTAATTATTTGGTAACAAATAAATTAATATTATATTTTTTATAGGCCATATATTTTCATAAGTTATTTAATAATATTCATAACCACTAATTTAATAGTTAGGTTATATCTTATTATACCTACAAGTCTAGCCAGAAGCAAAACTTCAGACCATTTATAACAAAAGAAATAAAAAAATACAGATAAGAGGTGAGTGGGATAAAAAATAGAAATGTCCTCATCCATCTAATAAAAGGTCAAGATATTATAATATGATATATAATTTCCATAATCAATGCCACTAGAAGCCTCCCACTCATATTGAAATTTATCCTAATTAAAAATCATAAGAATTTTATTGTCCACCTTCCTAGGAATCTTCGAAGATTCTCTGGTAGACACATTTCTAGGTAGGTTAGAGTAATTCTTCTATGGCCTCCACTTGGAGGGAAAAGAGGTAAAACCCTCACCATCATTCATCTTTTCCTTTCCACTCAATATTATCTCCTTGAGATATGAATTCCCACCACTACTTGAAGCCTTGAAAGGGATAATATTATCCCTTTAATCCTCATAGAAATTCCCCCCATATCTAAGATAATTCAGAAGATTGAGAGAGCTTTTGGATTTCCTGATGCCAATAAACACACTATCGTGCATCAGTCTGATGAGTAACTTCCACCTAAGATTGATCAGGGATCATCAACCCCTGAGTAGTGATTTCCCAAGCTGAAGTAAGCTCTTTAACAAAATCAACCTAAGGGTCTTATGGGCCACTATGATCTCTCTCCAGAGACATATCCACCAGCAAACCCTTTCCGTTTAGTTTAGAAACATGAGAGTCAGATTTTCCAAAAATCATCACATCAACCGTAGTGGAAACTGGATCCTTTATTTCATCCCCATCATGTACGACGTGCTTTAACAAAGTTGTATCTTCAATCCTTGACTTTCATCAGTAATGTTTTGCTGAATGACCTCTCATTCCACATTTCTGACATGAAACATGCTTTTGACATGTCTCCAAAGAGTGTCCAATTCCATGAATTCATGCAAAAAAGATTTTTTTCATACTCAACATCAACTTGAATTTTTTCTGAGGGAGTAGAAAGAGTTACCTTGTCAATCATTCTTGTGTGTTACACAAGCAATTGAAAAAATTCATTATTATGCATGATGCACACTAACTCAGTATAACATTAATTTAAAGATATATCATGGATTAATTTTATTTAAAATAGAATAATTTATTATAATTTATCATGATATTATATTCCCTTACACACTGGTGTTGCATGTCATACACGCTATTGAATAAAATGTTCTTACTTCAGAATTTTGGGGCGTTATGTGCATCACTAGAATTTATATCTATTAAGCACATCTGGGTCATCTATTCTGTATCTTGTTCATGTATTTTTATCTAAAATTTTATTATCATATCTACTTTATGTTTTGGGACCTTCTACTAGGTATTTTTATACTCACCCCTATATGGGCCTTAATTCCTACACATGTAGTGTTTGTGTAGACCATTCATGGTTAGATAGTTATCATGGTTGATGAAAATCCAGTTAAGAATATTTTTAGTTGATTCTTAATGGTTTTTGGTTGTTCTTGGTAGTGGTATATATTTTTAGTGATCTTTATAGAATTTATTTCAATGGGGTGGTGTCTTTTTCTATTGAATTTGTATTGTTATTTGAGGTATTGCCTTATATATTCATTTCTTTTTGGTGTCTTCCCATGTGGTGTTGTTATGGATAGTTTATCTCACGTGAATATATTTTTTATATATTTGGTTATATAATTATCAATGGTGATATTTAAAATATTTTTTCTATTGGAGTTTCATATCTATTTTAGGTTATTATAGCCTAAGGCCTCCAGTATATATTATGCCTTCTTGGTGCTAGTCTCCAACCCCTAACTTATTAGAGGAAAGTTCAGGGTAGCACAATCGTCATACCAATAGACCATAGGGGTATTGATGGGTTGTTTTGTGTCAATATTCAGGACATAAATTAAATACCCATGCGAAAATTTACTCAATGCATGATTTGGAGTTAGTAGTGGTAATATTTACATTAAATATTTGGATGCATTATCTATTTGGGAATAAGTGTGATATATATATACAAACACATATATAAAAATCACAGGACATTAAAATATATATTCACATATAATTATTTGAACATGTTCCAAAGGATATGGTTATGTTTTATCAAATATTTTTATTTCTCAATGCGTTACTATATTGGGAACTCAAACAAGGCTTATGATGCTCTTAGTAGAAATGATCATGCTAACTTATCTTAGAAGAGGATTGGAAGAGACCCAATCTTCATGGATATACAATAGATGAATATGGAAATAATAATTGAAGGGATAAAATAATAAATTTTACAAATTAT
This sequence comes from Viscum album, assembly GCA_963277665.1. Lineage (NCBI taxonomy): Eukaryota > Viridiplantae > Streptophyta > Magnoliopsida > Santalales > Viscaceae > Viscum > Viscum album. The sequence goes on along the minus strand of OY728132.1, from coordinate 1,289,068,463 downwards.
TTCTCAACTATTTATCCAAGTGATGATTAAGGAGGAACATAAGGATGATACAAAGATATAGAAGAATATGGGAAATATTATGGATTTTAATATTAACAAATATGGTGTTTTAATATTTAGAACATGAATGTGTGTCCCATCCAAAAAAATGAAGAAGAATATTTTGGATGATACATATAGATCATCATTACCTATTATCTTAGAAATAACAAGGAAGTATAGTGATCCCAGGCAGCACTTATGGTGGTATAACATGAAGAGAAAGAGTGTAGAGTATATATAATGATGATTATTTTTCATAAAGTTAGGTATAAATTTATAAAGTATAAGTGGATGATGAAATCATTTCCCATGATCATATGGAAATGGGGGAACATTACCATGGATTTTGTCATTGGTTTTTCCAAGACCTAAAATGGGAACAATTCCATTAGAGTTTTGTCTGATCTCTGTATAAATTTTCTACATTTAAGTTCTATATAAGTGGATTTTTTTCCTTTATAAAATTTATAATATATATATATATAAATTAATTCTTATAGGTACATGGAGTACCATCTTGATAATATTTATTAACTTTTTGAGGTTCACATCAAAGATCAAGATAATTAATCAGTAATATTTTGATAAAAACTTTATATTAATACTTTTAATAATCCTCAAACTAGTTTTCAACGTAAAAGGTATATTTATATATAGAAGATATACTGATATCATACTCGATGGAATTAAAATAATAATATGATCAATATCACCCACTAGTCAAGTTCTCATATAATAGATTTTTTCTCTTAACCCTTGAAATGAATCCATTTGAGGATCTGTATCGGTGGAAAAAAAGAAATTTTCATGTTGGAATAAATTTGGAGAGAAAAATATATCGGGACTAGTTATTTCTTAGGAAATGATAGTGAATATTCAAACTATTTGACAATATATTAAATCAGAACAAAATTGAAAAAATATATATGTTGATATTTTAAATGAGATCTAGAGTTTTATGTTAGATAACAATTACTACGTAAAATATATCTAGGGAAGGGTGTTATAAGAATCAGGAAGAAGGGAAAGTCAAGCCTCAGATACATCGGCCTCTTAGCTATTCTTAATCACATAGGGACTACATCTTATATATAGTTTCTTCCAATTAACAACTAAAAAATTCATAATGTGTTCCAGGTATCACTTTTTATGAAGTACATACCAGATCCATCGTAGTACTAAACATAAATGTTGTAAAACTAAATCATGAACTCTTTTATAAGGAATAACCAATGGATATCCTGGATCATAGAGACAAAGTACAACAAAACAAGACCACTCACTTAGATAAAGTACTTTATAGAAATCATAAGTACAAGGAAGTGACATGGGAACCCAAATATGTAATGAAACAATAACAACCTCATATTTTCTCATTTGAGAAATGAAATTTCAAGGTTCAATTATTTGTGGGGGGAATGTAAAACCCCTATAAATATGAATTTTCCTTCAATAATTTTCATGTTTTGAAATACTTATCTTACATGAAATACTAAACTAAAATAAACAATTCCATATTTTATTAAATAGAATATTACAATATATAATTAAATAGGTATTATTATAAGAAAGTTATGTAAAATATAATTATGAAAATTATAATAAGAGTATAACCATAATTAAGAAAAAGGGGAGCAATCTTGATGAATTATTTCTCAAAATCTCCCTTGAAGAGCATATCTTTCAGTACAGCAATAAAAAGAATAAAAATTAGTATAAATATGGTAGAAATTTAAAAGAAGGGAATATGATGGATAATTTTAGAGAAGTGTGTAAGGTAATATATAGGAATGTAAAAAGTTTAATTTCACTATTCTATATCCATTACTTATATGGTCATTAGATATATGATCATTTGAAATATGGTTCATGGGTATATTAAAGTTACTATAATGTGAATGAAACCCTTATATATAAGTGATCAATGTGTTATAAATAACATATAATACATAATCAAAAAAAATACAAATATATTTTTTTTCTAAAAATATATTGTTTTATATATAATGTTTTTTCTCTTAAAAATTTATTATTTCACTTTTAAAGAAGTATTTTTAAAAAATATTTTTTAAAAAATTAATTAACATTCATGTAATTATTATTAATTAATAATAAATATAAATAATTTAATTTAATGTTAAAAAATATATTTTTTAAAAATAATTTTTTATTATATTTTTTTAATTAAAAGTAAAATTTCTTTTAGATTTTATTATATATGGAGTTAGAGTGTGTTTCAGTAAATATGGATCTAAGGTAAGGGGATTTGTTGACTAAATCTTCTTTCATTAAGTTATACTCATTATTTTTTGAATTTATTCTTCTAAGATGGGTACATTCTATGAATTTTTCTATCTCATATTATATTTACTCTTCTTTTTTAATGAAATTAAATTTCCTTCGCATAATCTCGTTTTCTATTGATTCCTACCTCATAAAATACGATGATGTAAGGGGTAAAATTACACTCTATTTTTTATTCATCTTTCATATCTATATTTTTTCATAGCATAAATAATTATTATTCTTATTTTGAAAGTTAAATATGATTCTTCTTTTTCAACAATCATATTAGTCTTTAATTTTATTTAAATTCAAATTGTCTATATATTTTATCAATAAATTAAACTTCAAACTATTAAAATATGATAAAAATTGTTTTTCAACTTTTGTAACATTTTCTATATTTCTCTACATGTTTCTTATACTTTATATTTATTTAATTTTAATGTTCTATTATTGGGACCATTTATTCTTAAAAAAAGATTTTAAATTCATCGTGTTACATTTTTAAAATTATTTTGATAGTGGCATACATCATTGGTTAAATAATAATGTTACAAGAATGTTAAGAAATCTTATTCCATGATTTCTCTTAAATTTTCACTCTCTCTCTGTAAAATCTATCATCTATGACTATTATCTTCCATATTATTCATGTATCACCATTTAAATTATCTTATGTTATGTTTATTTTAAGTGATTGAATTTTAATATCATTAGTTCAAATTTTTTACTACTCCAAATTTTATACCTTAGGACAATATTATATAATCCATTTTATTTCTATTAGTTAATAAATATATTATTTTAAAGGATATATGTTGTTTTAATGTGGAACACATATATATATATGGACATATCCTTATGTGATGTGTGGGACAAAAATAATATTTAAATCCAATTAATTAGGGAAAGTCTATATATCACGAGATGAAATTTATCAGACATGATAGTTTATTAGCTAAACTATATTATATGACATGATTACATAATATATAATGATTGTCTTAGAATAGGGACTTCATATATGTTTTTATTTCCAGTGGTTTTTTATTCTCCACATTCCTATTTTATATAACCATATTTCATGATTATAGATGTATGATTTCACATTCTTATTCCATGGATTATATTATTCTCTTATGATCATTCTTTTTTTATTCTATGTTTTTATACCATGATCAATGATTATTTTATCATTTCTCATGATTAATCATTGTGACTTATTTATCTTATTCCATTAATCATTTAATTTGTCTCATGTTGTGATCTAATGATAAACCCATTATGACTTTATATTTCTTTACCTATTACTAGATTTTCAGATCCCCCTTTCCTTTTTATATGTTTTTTCAGGATTTGGTGTATAATAGTTTTTCTACAAAGGAATAAATTATAAATAATTTTATATAATAAATGTACATTATTTTATAAAATTAGATGGATGTATTGTTAATCACCAAATATGATAAACACTTAGATTAAAAGAGTGTTATTTAATTGTGATTTTAATGTTTAATCTTCTAAAATTATTTAAAATATTTGTATCATGTGCTAGGTTCAACACATACTAGAAATAACTCACCCACCCATGTTCAATAAATGAAACGAAACATCAAATACCGTTAATTATAGTTCATCTAACATGTCACTCTCTTTAATAACTAAATTATATCTATAATGATGGTCACATATCTATATAACCAATAGTGTTCTCCCCAAAATATAATTAGCCATATCACTGATTCTCAAGCATCGACTTGTGTAGACTCCGTCGTAGTCTAAGAAATACTACTCAAGAGTATTACCCATTCCATTTTTATAAACACTACCTCAATATCCCAATACCCTTTATTAATGGTATTACCTCAAAAATAGTTACTCTAATAACTTCCACAAGACTCTAACATTACTATCTAGTGTAAAATCCACCTCATTCCAAGATCCTTTCTCAATACTGTAATATGTCCCATTACACGATAGATTGGGAAACTAATCTAATTTTCCATCAGATACTCTGAGTCACCTTTCCCATTAGCATCTCACCAATATTATTAGTAATCTTATCCCATTTCTCAAACCTTGTCATTTTTCACATCATTATCCGACATAAGTTAATTAATTGAATATTAACAAGTCCATTATGTCCCCACAATAATCTTGTAGAAATTGTCTATATATTTTATCTCTTATATCAGTAAAGATCTCAAATATGGCCCTTCATTAATTCAAAATATTTTCCCATGAAAGAACCCTAATTTTTTAGTAAACTAAAGTGTTTGAGACTCTATTCCAATCCCACTACATCTCTCATATTTCTATAAACTATTCAGTTCTAAGGACCTAATGCACAACCCATCATAATACCACCCACATACTAGGGAATCCTCACACAATGTTGATAATAAGTACAACTATAAATTATGAATCTACCTCATAATTCACATAAGAACACAATCTCTCTCTCACCCAGGGCGAGATTTAATATATATAACCCAATCAATGGTTCTTATCCATAATTAATAAAATTCCATCCAAGAACAAGTATACTTTATCTTATTTCTTAGTCACAAAAACTAACTCATTCTATCATGATTGGTATTTCATAAATTCTAATATTGGATTCAAAATTAACTATCCACAAATCCCATACATGTAAAATTCACTCTTTATAAAGCACTGCCTATACTTTCATTCCCAAGGTGCTTGAGTAATTAAACATGCCAAAACTAGCTCCATGATCGCACATTATATTTGAATCATTCAATATCATCAATAATCTACCAATTATTCAATCATTACAATTAATTCCATCAGGAATTCCTTGCATGTCATACAACACTCATTCACACACCATCATAAAAAGTAAAAATGAACCAACCCTCTTACTAACAAACCCATAAAAACCTCCCTATGAGCATATAATTAGTCATCACCACATTTCTATAACCCCATCTTAAACTAAGATTCATGACTCTTAAAATCAAAGATCACGCACCCATACGACTAAGATAATAATCTAACCAAACCTACCCTCTTAAAAAACTATTTCCTCATCAACACTACTTGTGCTTTACATCCCGAACTAACCTAAGGAACCTAACATTCCTTTATCAACCCTCTCAAGGGTGTTTAACCAACCAAGGAATCTCATGCCTATTATAAACCGTGTCTTAGGCCTAACTTACCTATAAAAAACTTGAACTAAGGTATCTAATTCCCATATCCATTGACTATATGGCTATAATTACACATCATGAACATGGTTGCAATATAATAATATCAAAGTAATTTCATCTACACAACAATTAGTGTTGATTTTTGTTAATTAATATACACCCAAAAGGTTATTTAAGGAAACATTAAATAACTTATTGTTGATGTTTCAATTAAACAAAATACAAAACATTATTTTCCCTTTTAAAAAATGTTTTTTAGAACAATATTAAATTAAAAAATAATTTCCCACTCACACAAATCCATATACATGTCAAGTAATACTATGTACTGGGTATGATGCATGTGCGCATGACTATTTTCACATCAGGATAATATTAAAGTAACAAAAAAATAAATAACACCAAAACCTAAAAAACAAAAAATATAATGGTAACCAAGACTATGATCCCAATGCCCTTATAGAAAGGACTCCTCACTATACTGGTGTTAATGAAGGACAATTATGATATTCATTATTGGTTTCAACTAATCCTATATCTATCTACCATGTACCAAAATAAAAATACACATAAAAAAATCTCTAATACCATTTCTAACACAATGTACCAGGTTTTGTGATCCAATATAGATTACCTTTGACCTCAAATATATCCCCTTCTATTCTAGAGGATTCCAACTAGTATCAAGGGTTTAGAAACAATATTTTTTGCACCATCAGTTTTAGGTACATGACCCTTCATTCATGTATTTTGAGTCTATTTATTTCTTGGGTTGTGTTTTGGGAGGTTATGAGGGGGGTTTTCATGTTTCATAGGAATTTATGGAGGTTCTCAGTTAATAGAAACTATGATCCATCTCTAAGAAACCATTAAAGGGAAGACAGTTTTTGTTGGGAATGTGCATGATTGGCGCACGATATATCCAAACCATTTGAGTAACCAAGGAAAACCATGAAACATATAACATAGGGTAAAGGTATGTTGGATCATGGTTTGTATGACTATGTGATCTAACCATGTGAGGGGTTGGCTTTAGATAGTATCACCACATGGTTGGTGCATGGTTTACCAAAAAATGCAGTCTAACAATGTTGTGTATAGTTGTCACCCCAAAAATTTTCAATCTAATCCGAATTAAGAACCCCAACCCTTATTAATCCCTTATTTTCTCCATATCTCAAATTAATTTTTCTCTCTAGGCTTTATAGATGATCTCCTTTGATTCAAAAGTTATTATAAGGTGAATAAAAGTGCATTAGAGGCCTAGATTATTCAGTAAGTCGTCGTTATTCATTATCTTCTTAGATCTACTAATCCTCACTCTCTAGAAGCCATAAATCTGGTCCATTATGGATATATCTATGTTGTATGGCATGAATCTTATTGATTGATGCTTAAAACAATTGAATTAGGGGATATCTAAGCTCAATAATAAAGGAACATAATGTTGTTATTTCTTTTCACCAATGGTTAAGATGTGGGTGGCTTCTCTCTCATTTCAAGAGGACTTATAACACGGAGGTTTTTATTTAATGAAATTTTTTTCTTGAAATTTTTTTGAAATAAATTGGTTATTCTTAATGGACACCTTTTTTTGTTTTTTTTATTTGAAATTGTAGAAATTGGATGGTTTCTTAGAAAATAATTTTTGACAATAATTTTAAAAATATGGTTTTATAATTTTTTGTGGTTGTTACGCATGGAAAATGTTTGTCAAAATTATTTAAAGAAATAAATATTTTATGTGGAATATTTTTCCATAGAATTATTCATACATGGTTGGTGTGAGTTCATTCATAGATGTGGCCCTATAAAAGGGGTTTTTTCTGGTGGGGTACTTGATATTGGTCACCTTTTTATTATTTAGTAGATCAATAAGAGACCAATCATGATTATGGAATTATCACCTTGGAATGCATGTGTGTCCGTGGAAACTATTGGAACCAAGGCTTGTTATTGTTTGCAGCTAGAAATGATGTCTTATTTGTTTTTATTTTCAATCCACACAGGGTTGATCAAGGAGTTCTGAATACATTTTTTTACAGTGTGGATGGATTTAGTATTGATGATGGTATTATTTCCTATTTTTTCCAAATTTTGGGGTCTAAAAATTTTGAAGATGAAGAAAGTTGTTTCAGGAAAAAAACTACGTGAAAAAGGATGAAGGTGAATTGAAATGTTGTGAGAAACTAAAGCTTCTATATCATAACATAAAAAATATGACAAAGGAAATAGTCTTGAAAAAGATCTAAAATGGAACGAAATACGGAGTTTCATGATGTAAGAAGTTACATGCATGATAGAAGGAACACGAGAAACATATGTGCTAATAGTGATTTCAAAATGAGTATTTCATAACTATAAGAAACTTGCATGCATATAAGAAGACACTCAAGGAACTTTTGTTTATGGTAAGTAGTTTCTATAAATATGCAGCTGCCCCTTCGTTTGAAGTAACTTTTCTAATGAAGATATGGTATCTCTACCATGCGAAAGAGTTGCTCATAGAAGAGTTGCGCATAGTAAAACTTTTAAAAAGTGTGTTCCTTTTTTCTATCAAGACAAAGTAAAACCCATGGTATGTTTTCCTCAAAGATAATTTTTGCCTGAACGTTATCTTAAATGAAAAATCCAAAAGTTTCATTCAAGTACAGGTGTTGTGCGCAAGTGCATACGTTTCACGTCTTGTAGGTTTTTGATTATTCGGTTTTTTTATCAGTGCTTTCAAGTGCATATATTTAGGACTATGATGAAAGTAGGGTTTCATGATTATCATGGAAAAATTCTTAGATTCCTAAACTTTTTATATGGAATTAAATTCAATAAACAGAGTAATACTTATCCCAATAAAGTGATCTAGGGGAGTCAATGGAATTGTTCTGAGCAAGGCAATGAGATATCCCCAAAATTCATGTAAAGGAATTGTTCCTAGCATAGAGTTACTGTGTATGAAATTCTACAGACCTCAATATCTAGTGAGGAATAATGGATTTAGGTTTTACTGACACACTATGATAGTATGGTCCTTGGACTAGACCGTGGTGGTGAACCATGTAAAATTGATGTGTTTTATCTCTTCATGGGAATATTTTATTACTATATGATTCGATTAGATATGTTTAACAAGTTCCATCCAAAATAGGAAAAATATTTATCACTTTAAAATAAAAAATATTATACCGTCATTCACACCTCCCCTCTTAGGGTGTTCAAGCGTCCTATAAGTGGTATCGGAGAGAATAGGTTATAGGTGTTAAATCCATCCTCAATTGTTCTCATAGAGAATTTAGTGAATGATAGAGGCGTCCCCTCTTTGATGGAAGAAACTTATAGATTTGGAAGAACGGGATGAGATCTTATCTAAGATACCCTATGATATAATTTCACTTTACCATATCTCAAGGGATTAATATCACTGATGAAACAGGTCTTACTTTGACCGAAATTGATAGAAAAATTCTTGATGCTGATGCCAAAGCACAAAATGATCTTACTACAAAACTTTTTGATAAAATCAATTTGAAGGGGATAAGATTCACTATATACAAGTCTATATGGGAGTAATTAGAAAATATTTATTAAAGAGATAACAAAGTAAATGAGTCCAAACTTCATTTCTTGCATAATCAATTGGATGATTTGAAAATTCATTTGTATGAAAATGATGATAAATCATTTAATCACATAACTGAAGTTGTAAGATTTATTAAAGTACTTGGAAAATAAGTTAAGGAGATTGATATTGTGAATAAAATCTGGAGAAGTTTTCCATATCTTTATAATCCAAATGTTTTAACCCTTGAGTAAATAGACATTTCTAAGATTACTCTTAATGATCTGCTAAGAAGTTTCATGTCTTGTGAAATGTGATTCAAATAATAATATGCATCCACTTGAGTAAGTAAAAAAAATGGAATTCAAATCCATGAAAAGGTTGATATTTTCAGATTCAGTGAGGATAAAGAATAATCATTAGTTTCTCTATTTTCTATGAAATTCAAGAGTGGAAAAGGTATATTTGATGTTCAGCTTCCTTTGGCATTTTTTCAATGTGGAAAAATAGGTAAAAATGCCTCTCGATGCACAAATAAATTTCATGGTGTTGAAATTGAATAAAAAATCATATAGAAGCCTTAGAAGAGGTTCCCTAACAAAGGATAATTAAAATTAGAAAAGAAATTTCAGATAAATATATTCATATACAAAGAAGAATAGGATGATAATGACTTTTTGGAGGATGTAGAACCATAGTTTAAATCTAAACTCAAATCATTCATGGTGGACACAGTTTAAAAGGCAGAACCTATAAAATATTAAGATAATTGGATTCTTGGTTTTCTTAATCTCGATGTGTATCTTGAGGTGTCACTTAAATGGGTTAAAAATAAAATATAGATAAAAAAAGATTAGATATTTGTTGAAAGAGTCATCAATGTATGTTGATCAGCTTGAAGTAGAAATTGATTTACTGGAAGGAGAGGAAAAAATAAACTTCAACAACTCCTTAAATATCAGAACAAGATTTGGAGTTTAAGATCAAGACTAAAGAGTATAAAAATTTCATCAATGACCTTACATCCTGACTAAGGGATAAGGATAAGATAGTTAAGGGACTTGAAGAATAATTTATTACTCTGTGGAGTAAACTAGAAATTGAATCAAAATCAAGGGAAACAAAAAAAACATAAATTTTGTAAGTTTCTCATATTTAAATCTATTAAAAATATCTAAACATGGTTCTGAAGGAGTGGATAAGGCCTTTAATTATCATATATTCACTTGTATGGGGAAAAGTGGAACTATCTATGAAACAAAAACATTAAATTATAGAATCAAGATGATACAAAATAAAGGGAAGTATAAAGTTTGATATATCTCAAAGTCACCTAATGTCCCAAAAAATAAATATTCTAACCTAATAGAAAAGAGATATAAAAATAATTCTCATGTATCTGAAAAGAATCTCCAGTCAAATACCATTATAAAATAAGGGGACATGTAGAGTAATAGAAGTGAGAATATTTTTCCCCTAATGAAATGTCAATTATGTAGCAATCTGGTCCATACTTTTTCCTATAGGGAAAAGGAAAGGATCTATCTAAATTTTTAAGTTTATAGAGGTGAAAATATGATAATTATACCATAGAATTCATCATATATAAGATATGACAACCCTCATTTTATTTCAAACATAAACTTGATTTATTACATAAAACCTTTACTTGATACAACATGGAAGATAGAGAGGTCTAGTGTCTTTGGGGCTTAGTAAAGTTACATAACAACTTAAAACATGAAATAAAACATATTTATTGAAAAATTCCATTACATGACCACTAAATTCCCTCGTACTTAGCATTGCATGGGGTAACCTGAGGACATGCATAAGAAAAGGGTGAGCTATAAAGCCCAGTAAGGGAATAATCATGGAATAACATGAGGAATAAAATACATGTTAGACAATAGGCATATCAATATAGAACAAGAAAATCATAAACATAAATGCATGATAAATCATGACAATCATATCATGAAAATGTGGTAACAACACGTAACATGGAATTAGCTTGAGCTAAGGCTCATTTCACATGGAGCATGAGGAAATCCTCATTGAACATAAATCATGAGTAAAACCTCATTGCACTTGAATTAGAATGAGTAAACACCCATTTCACATGATGTATCATGATACTATACTTTACCCAATGCATTGTAGCGCTATAAGGGAGCACCCTTCTTAAACATTTCATTTCATGCATAAGTGTGCCACATGGATCATATGACATTGATTCATAAAACATCATCATTTATTCCATGATAAATTAATGTGGAATTAAAACATGAAACTTTATAATCAATAATTAAATATGAATAATTGTGAATACCCTTGATAGATAAATGGGCGGGTTATTCACTACACAATGACATTGGCTTGGAAAATTGGTGCAATTTCGGCAGCGTAACGGTGTGACATAAGAATTTATAAAAATGGTTGATGAGAGAGATAAAGGGGTGTATCATCATATTTACATGACATGGACAGTAAGGGGTTCATATAGATACATGTCCCAATAAATGTGATGGAAATTATATTCATGATACAAAATATTTTCTTGAATGTAAATGAGGAGAGAGAAATTCCTTTTGAAATTTCTGCATAGTAACAGGTGTATATGGGAGGTGTTTAATGAGAGATAAAGGGGTCTAAAATCATTAATAAATAAATAGGGAAGTATGGGGGAGGTATGAAACCATAAAAAAACAATTATAATTGAAATTAAAAGGGCATAACAACATTAAGAAAATAGGACAAAAACGAGAAAGGAATAAAAAACCCTTACTTGGAAGTGTGCTTCCAAAGGCTTGAGAGAGGCTTGAGAGAGGGTTCTTGGGAACTTGGGGAACCTTGGGAGGATTATAGGGAGATTAGGACAGAGTTTGGATGAACTCCAAAGGCTTTGAGTGAGGATAAAGGGTGAGCTTTGGTGGGTTTATATAGGAAATGTGAGGGAATTCTTTATTATTTAGAGTTGGGACACCTCACATTAAATTAATTCAAACCATAATCCATCCCATGGATATTGAACATGGTTTTTTTCTAAAGCGGAGTGGAAAATAATATTATGCAAGGCCAAAGTACTAACTTCTTAAAATAATGGGTTTGCTTATGTAAAGGTGAGTCAAACTCCCCATGAAAACAATTTAAAAAACAAGATGTTTAATAAGCCTTGAAAGATCCATTAATGCTTTTTAAAATAAGTCAAAAAAGTACGAAGGAACATTATTTTAATGGTAAAACATATATTTTCTGAACATAAGGCTTATAGTATTTTATTACATCACTATTGGGTCATTATGTTGTCATAATACACATTATATATTTAAACGGTATTTAATTTTTACCAAAACATTTGACTATCTCAGAAAATTGTGAAAAAATCACTATTGGATAATTTCAACATCCTAATTCTAGAAATAATATTTATTTTATCTAAATAATTTTTTAAATATGTTAATTTTCACTTTTAAAATAAAAACTGACATTTATCAAAAATTAACGGGTTTGGATGAAAATGGCTTTCGAACCATAATAAAAATTATAATTGCATTCAAAAAATTATATGATCATTTATTTTTAATAAAAATTAATTTAATAATAATAATAATAATTTATTAAAATATTATTTAATACAAAAATACATTAATTCATCAAAATAGATTTCTTAGTTGAATATTAACTAAAAACACTATTTGATCTTTAAAAACTGTTTACAAGGTAACAAAAATAACACGAAAATATATTCATTATTATATAAAGAAATAATTTAAATAACCCTAGTGTTAAGGTCTTGTTACATAACCCCTTATAACACCCACATAAGACCGAAGATTAAGGTGTGTGATGGTGACAAACTCTTGGGGTGGCTCTGATAACATTGCTCGGGTGGTAATCTCTATCAACTTCCACTGATCTCATAAGCGGTCCCACTCGAGCTTAACCTGTTGAAGCTCGGCTTGGGATTAGTCAAGAGAGAATCCCAATGACGCCACCTCTTTTTTGAGTTCTGAAAAATGGGCTTCATATGGGGAACGTCTACTGGATGAGATCATCGCTTCCTTTGTCTGAGTAAATTAGATTCATTAAATCCTTATATTTATACTAATCATGTGATCACTGTTCAATGGCTATATTAGAAATGGTCACAATTTTTATCATAAAACCAAAGAAGTTGACATAAACATTTTACAAAAATATACATTTAATTAGATCGAGAGGGAATTCCATTAATGAATGTTTGGGTCATTACAATCTTCCCCCCTTAAGAAATTTTTCCCTCAAAATTTCCTTTTTCCACAATAAAAAAAATGCTGGTAACTCTGCTTCATCACTTCCTCCGATTCCCATGTCGATTCTTCAAACTTGTGGTTTCGCCACAACACCTTCATGAGGGGCATTGTCTTATTTCGTATAACTTTTTCTCTATGATCTAAGATATTCACTGGTTTCTCCTCATAAGATAGATCATCCTCAAACTGTACCACCTCTGAGGAGAGTACATGTGAAGGGTCCGTTATTTACTTCCTTAATAGAGATACATGAAAGACATCATGTACTTTGGGCATTGTAGGTGGAAGTGCTAGTCGATAGGCCACAGCCCCAACATGATCAAGAATCTCGAAGGGGCTGATGTACCTTGGACTTAATTTCCCTTTATTTACAAACCTCATGACCATCTTCCACAGAGATATTTGTAAAAAAACATGTATCCAACATTAAACTTAAGTTCTCATCGACGGTCATCTTCATAACCCTTTTGTCAACTCTGAGCTTCCATGATATTCTACTGAATGGTTTTCCCCTTCTCCATCATGTCTTAGACCATTTCTGGTCCAAGCATCTTACGCTCACCGACCTCATCCAAACACACCGGTGTTCTACACCTTTTCCCATAAAGATCTTCATATGGTGCCATTTGGATTCTCAAGTAGAAACTTTTATTATAAGATAACTCAACCAGGGTAAGATGTTGATCCCATCATCCTTTAAAGTTCATTGAGAATTCTCTCAACATGTCCTCAAGTGTTTGGATAGTCTACTCGGATTGACCATCAGTTTGAGGATGATAGGCTGTACTGAAGTCTAGTTCAGTATTCAGATCATGTTGAAGACTCTTCCAAAACATATAGGTGAATCTTGGATCTCGATCAGGCATAATAGATAGTGGTAATCCATGCAGTCTTAACACTTCATTGATAATATCCATTCCAGTTGATCTAATGAGAAATCCTCCTGAATAGCAATGAAGTGTGCAGACTTTGTAAGATGGTCCATAATAACCCAGATTGCATTGTTGACTTTGGATGTCTTCGGAAGCTCAATGAAAAAGTACATAGTGATTTTCTCCAATTTACATTCTAGTATGGGCAATGGTTGAATCATCCCCTTAGACTCCTACCTCTCTGTCTTCACTTTCTGACACACTAGGCACTTTTATGTATATTCATCGATCTCCTTCTTCATATTATCCCACCAAAAATTATCTCGGAGATCTCAATACATCTTTGTGTTTCCTGGGTGAATAAGAGAAATTTTAACTATGTGCATTATCCAAAAGTTCCTTCTTCAGCTCTGGACCTGATGGAACACATAGTCTTTTCCCGAATCTCACAATTAATTCATCATTAACATTAAACTCCGAGGATTTACCTTTTCTAATAGCTTCCACTTTTTCCTGAATTCCCACATTATCCATTTGAGCATCCTTTAACCTTTCCAAAAGTGATGATTGAGTAATCATTTGTGAAAGGATTGATGATGTTCCCTTCTTTATGATTCCCATGTCCATCCTCATCAAATCTAAGAAGATTGGATCCATTTCAATTCCCATCAATGATAGAATTGTTGGGTCCTTTCTACTTCAAGAATCTGCCACCTTGTTCACTTTCCCAGGGTGGTAATGAATTGAGTAGTAATAATCTTTGATCAGCTCTAACCATCATTTTTGGCGTATATTCAACTCTTTCTGTGTGAATATATACTTGAGGTTTTTGTGGTCTGTATATATTTCACACATCTCCCCAAAGTGGTAATGCTGCCAAATTTTCAAATCAAAGATCACTATAGCCAACTCAAATTCATGTGTTGGATAGTTCGATTCATTAACTTTCAATTTCCTTGAAGCATAGGCAAGGAATTTGTCTTTTTGAATCAACACACATCCTAGGGCCTTCTTCGAAGAATCACTAAATACCACTAAAAGTTCTGTACTTGTGGGAAAAGTTAGCATGGGCGCAGTGATAAGCCTCTTTTTCAACTCCTTGAAGCTTCCTTCGCATTCATCACTACGATCAAACTTTACTCTCTTCCTAGTTAGCTTGGTTAGAGGGTTGGACAATCATGAAAATTTTCTCTCAAATCATCGATAATATCTAGCTAACCCCAAGAATCTATGGATATCTATTACCGATGTTTCCCTCATCCATCCCTCAATTGCATCTATTTTGGAGGGATCTCAGATATCCCATTGCTTGTGATGATATGGCCCAAGAATGATACCTCCTTGAACCATAACTCACACTTGTTGTACTTGGAATAGAGCTTCTCCTTCTGCAAGGTCTCTAGTAAAGTTCTTAGATGATCCTCATGATCCTCCTTGGTTTTGGAGTATATCA
The DNA here is from genome assembly GCA_963277665.1 of Viscum album. Classification (NCBI taxonomy): domain Eukaryota; kingdom Viridiplantae; phylum Streptophyta; class Magnoliopsida; order Santalales; family Viscaceae; genus Viscum; species Viscum album. The sequence continues at coordinate 1,289,052,786 of OY728132.1, read as the reverse complement.
GAATATAATCTATAAAGACTACCACAAATTTTTCAAGGTAGTCTCTAAAGACTCTATTCATAAAGTCCATTAAGATTGCTGGAGCATTAGTGAGTATGAAAGGCATTACTATGAATTCATAGTGCCTGTATCTTGTATGAAAAGCAGTCTTGGGGATATCTTCCTTCTTCACCCGTACTTGATAATATCCCTACCGAAAATCTACCTTGGAGAAGTGTTGTGCTCCACACAGCTGATCAAACAAGTCATCAATTCTTAGGAGAGAATACTTTTTATTTATCGTGATTTTTTTAAGGTCACGATGATCAATGCAAAGGTTCATTGATCCATCCTTCTTCTTGATGAAGAGGACTGGTGCACCCCATGGTGATGCACTTGGGAGTATAAACCCTTTATCTAGATTCTCCTGTAGTTGTTTCTTCAGATCTTAAAGCTCCACAACAGCCATTCTGTATAGAGTTTTGGATATTGTCAATGCCCCTAGTATATGTTCAATTGAGAATTCAACATCTCTTCTAAGAGGAAGTCCAGGCAATTCCTCGGGAAACACTTCTGCAAATTCCCTCACTATAGACATATTTTCAAGGATGATTTCTTCCTTGGAAGCAATCATTGGAGCCAGATATGTGTGCTCATAGGGTAGTAATATCCACTCTTGAGATGATAGAGCTAAAGAAGATTCATCTTCCTCCTTGAACTTGTAAAGAATCGGGGGTCGATTCTCCACATGGAGAGTGATGTCTCTCTCACAGCAATTTATGTTGGCTCTATATAATGAAAGCCAATCCAAGCCAAGAATTGCATCAAATTCCACCAGAGGGAGTATGACAAGGTTCCCTGGGAAGTTCAATCTACTTATTATGACAGGGGAGGAGTTATATTCATGGGATGAAATAATCGCCCCATTTTCCGTACACACCGACATCTTCACTTCTATGATTTGTGGTGGTGATGGTATTGTTCTACTAAACTTTAGAGATATAATAGAATGCGTAGAACTAGAATCAAAAAGTATGTTCGCTATTCTTGAATGAATAACTAGCATACCTATCACTACTTCATTGTCAGGGTTCACTTCGGTAGTAGTGATGGTAAAAGCTTTCCCTTACAGCCTTGGAGGTTGGTGGTTTCCTTTGAAAACCCTTGTCTTAGGGAACTAATTTTCAAGATGCCCTAGTTATTTATAGTTTTATCATTGAACCATGTGTTGAGGTTCTAATGGAGCATTCCTCTCCTATGTCACAGTTGTGGGTCTTTCTTCCCTACAGTTTACAACCAGGTGCCCTTCTATTCCACACCTAAAGCATTTTCTAGTACCCTTCTGGCAATTTCTAGGGTGCTTCTTTCTGCACCTTTGGAAAGTGGGGTGCTGGATCTTCTTTGCCCCATTGGATTTATCCATCGGACCACCTGCATTGAAGTCCACCTTATTCTTCTTATCCCCATGATACCCCTGAGATTATACAATCTCCATTTCAACCTTGAGGGAACATCGTACAATTTCCTTATAGCAGTCAAAGTCATGGATTTCCAATGCTTTCCACAGGCTAGATTTCATCCCACCAAAGAAGCGGTTAACCTTGAATTCATAGTTAACGATAAATCCAGAAGCGTATTGTCCAATCCGTGTGAAGTTTTCCTTGTACGCTCCAACAGATTCGTCATCTTTTTTCTTGAGGGAAAGGAAGTCCATTTCCATCTTAAGCAGGAGGGTGCGTGGAAAATATTTATCAAAAAAACATCTTCAAGAAATACTTCCATTCTAACACCTCGATCTCCTCCTCAGGCTTCATATTTTTTATCAACATCCACCATTGATCAGCTTCACCCTCCATATGTTAAGAAGCTAGGTGAACCTTCTCTTGTTCAGAACATTGAAGGATGGAGAAGATCTTTTCAATGGAATTGATCCATTATTCAGCGATTGAGGGATCATATGGTCCATTAAAAGTAGGATGCCTTTGTCTCATGAATCTCTTGATAGCGACTTGTCCTTTTTGGGGGGGTTGAACGTTCTTATTGACCCATGTTTCTATTCAAAGCTTGAGTTAGCTGAGATATAAGTGTGACAAAGTTTGTGATTCCTTCTCTTATTGGATTGGCCATCTCATTAGTACAGTCATCACATTGATCTTCACATCATTTGTTAGCCATATTCCTCCTATTATCAGCCATTGGTTGCAATAAAAGGAAAGTTAGGGGTAACACATAAAGGGTAGTACAAGGATAAAACTGATGAGTTATAAATAACTCTTATTTCCAAAACATATGAATCTACTGTCTTTAGTCTATGTTATCCAAGATCTACTTTCTAAAATATATTCTTATGGAAATTTTTTCCCTTAATAATGGTTTGTACTAAGATTTTAAATTTATCAAAGTAGATCCTCCGGGAGTGTCGTAACCAAGAGTGCAGAAAGGCCCATTTTCAGGCATCAGTTCCTGTTCGAGTCTAGCTCAAAGTGGTGTTTTTGGGTTTTACCCCTAGGATACATATGTGCCAAAGCCTCCTTTACCTCCTCGTATCAAGATAGGGATGTATTTTCTTGATAAACCACTTACTCAATACCCACCAAAACTTAGGTACATTTTTATTATACATAGTCTTGTCTCTAAGGCTTTACTAGGGTTTTCTAATCCTAATCCCAAAAATAACTAAACCTATCCTCTGATACCAACTATTACAACCCTTCTTTTTATTTAAAACTTATACTTGATTTATTAGATAAAACCTTCACTTGATACAACATGGGAGATCGAGAAGTATAGTATCTTTGGGGCTTAGGGACATTACATAACAACTCAAAACATGAAATTCAACATCTTTATTGAAAACTTCTTTTACATGACCACTACATTCCCTCGTACTTAGCATTGCATGGGGTAACCTGAGGACATGCATAAGAAAAGGGTGGGATATAAAGACTAGTAAGGGAATAATCATGGAATAACATGAGGAATAAAATACATGTTAGACAATAGGAATATCAATAGAGAATAATATAAGAATAAACATAAATGCATGATAAAGCATGACAATCATAACATGGAAATGTGGCAATAACACTTAAACATGAAATTAGCATGAGCCAAGGATCATTGCACATGGAGAATGATTAAATCCTAATTGCACATGAAGCATGAGTAAAAAATAGTTGCACTTGAATTAGAATGAGTCAACACCCATTTCACATGACGTATCATGATACTATACTTTACCCAATGCATTGGAGCGCTATAAGGGCGCACCATTCTTAACCATTTCATTTCATGCATAAGTGTGCCACATGGATAATATAACATGGATTCATAAAACATCATCATTTATTCCATGATAAAGGAATGTGGAATTCAAACATGAATCTTTATAATCAATAATTAAATATGAATAAAGGTGAATACCCTAGATAGAGATATGGGCATGGTATTCACTACATAATGGCATTGTCTGGGAAAATTGATGCAATTTTCGCAGCGCAATGGCGTGACATAAGAATTCATAAAAATGGTTGATGAGAGAGGTAAAAGGGTGTCTCATCATATTTACATGACATGGACTGTAATGGGGTAATATAGATACTTGTCCCAACAAATGTGATAGAAATTATATTCAGGATACAAAATAATTGCTTGAATGTAAATGAGGAGAGAGATATTACTTTCGAAATTTTAGCATAGTAACGAGTGTACATGGGAGTATTTTAATGAGGGAGAAAGGGGTATCCCATAATTAAAACATAAATAGGGTAGTATGAGGGAGTTGAGAAACCATACCCCAACAATTATAATCGAAACTAAAAGGGCGTAACAACATTAAAAAAATTGGACAAAAATCAGAAGGGAAGAAAAAACCCTTACTTGGAAGTGTGCTTCCAAAGGCTTGAGAGAGGCTTGATAGAGGATTATTAGGAGCTTGGGGCACTTTGGGAGGATTCTAGGGAGAGTAGAGCAGAGTTTAGAAGTACTAAAAAGGCATTGAGTGTGGAGAAAGTGGGATGTTGGATGGGTTTATATAGGAAAGGTGCGGGTATTCTTTATTATTTAGGGTTGGTACACCTCACATTAAATTAATTCAAACCACATACCATCCCATGGTTTTTGCCCATGGATTTTTCCAAAGGTGAGTGGAAAACAATATTTTACAATTCCAAAGTCCTAACTTCTTAAAATAATTTGGTTGTTTATGTGGAGGTGAGTCACACTCCCAAGGAAAACAATTTAAAAAGACAAGATGTTTAATAAGCTATGAAGGGTCCATTAATGCTTTGTAAAATAAGTCAAACCCAAAATCAAGTTATTTTAATGTTAAAACATATATTGGTAGAACATAAGGCTTATATTATTTTTTATATATCACTATCGGTTCATTATGATGTCATAAAACATGTTTTATATTTACACGGTATTTAATTTTTAGCCAAAAATTTGACTATCTCAGAAAATTATGAAAAATTCACCATTGGATAATTTCGACATCCTGATTCCAGAAATAATATTTATTTTATCTAAATAATTTTCTAAATATGTTAATTTTCACTTTTAAAATAAAAACCGGCATTTATGAAAAATTCAGGGGTTTGGAAAAAATGGCTTTCGAACCTTAATAAAAATTACAGTTGCATTCATAAAATTATACGATCATTTATATTTAATAAAAATTAATTTAATAATAATAATATTTTATTAAAATATTATTTAATACAAAAATCTATTAATTCATCAAAAAAAGATTTATTAGTTAAATATTAACTAAAAACACTATTTGAGATTTAAAAACTATTTACAAGGTAAAAAAATAACGTGAAAATATATTCATTATTATATATAAAAAATGATGTACATAACCATAGTGTTAAGGTATTGTTACCTAACCCCTTATAACACCCGCATAAGACTAAAGAGTGAGGTGTGCGATTGTGATAAACTCTTGGGGTGGCTTGGATAACAATGCTCGGATGGTAATCTCAATCAACTTCCACTTCTCTTGTAGGCGGTCCTTCTCGAGCTTAAACTATTGAAAATAGGCTTGGACTTGGTCAAGAGCAAATCCCAATGACGTCCCCCCTTTTCCAAGTTTCGAAAAATGGGATCTGTATGGGGCGCATCTACTGGATGAGGCCATCGCTTCTTTTCTCTGAGTAAATCGGATTCATTAAATCCCTATATTTATACTTATCATGTGATCACTGTTCAACAGCTATATTAGCAACGGCCACAATTCTTAACTTAAAATCAATGAATTTGACATAACTATTTTACATAAAGAGACATTTAATTAGATAAAGATGGATTTCCATTAATGAATTTTTGGGTCGTTACAGAAGAAATATTCTCTATAGATATTTTTTTCACTACTCAAACTATATCCATAAAGCTATTCATTTCAGGCAGAGGAAAGGTGGGAACAGTTACTATAAAACTCCAAGGAAATTAAATAACTATCAACCAAGAAAATTTACTCTTAAAAATAGGTATATTTCTCTAGATGAATAATATGAGTATGATGAACCCATGAATTTTGAAAAGAGAGTGGAAAATACATCTTTTTCCTCCATATAATTAGGTATCTCATGGAAGGAAAATAAAAAAATCAAGAAATCCAACCTTGTATAATTAGACTTGAAATATACAAAGAATAGTAGCACCTAGATTCTTGATAGTGGATTCTCATCTTACATGATAAGAAATGAATAATTTTTTAAGAATATTATCAAAAAGTTTAATAGAACAGTGGGATTTGGAAATGATAGTGCATTAAAGATCAAAGGTAGTGAAAATATAGAATTGGAAAATAATGAAAAAGGGAAAAATTATGTTCCCTGTATAGACGATTTTCATCACAATATATTGAGTGTGAGTCAAATCTAGGAATCGATATTTATAGTGACATTTAATAAAAATGGGTTTACAATGAAAGTATATTCGGGTAATTCTCTTACAAAATGATGTAAAAAGATGGAAATTTAAAATATATTTAAAGTAAAGAGAACATTTATTACTTAACTGTTGATAAAGAAAATAACTTTTGGCACCAGAGGTTGGGTCACATTAATCAATAGGTCATGGAGTATAATTCTAATATTAATATAGTAGTTAAAATTCTCAATCTAAAGTGTGATTGATAAATGAAATGTGATGCATGCAAGTAAGGAATGATTTTTGGGATTTCATATCAGCCAAAGAAAAAAAGGGAATCAAATCTGCTTGATCTTGTCCACACAAACATATGTGGTCAAATAAATGTGGTTGGAACAAATGGACAGAGGTACCTCATTCTTTTTATTTATGATTATAGTATAATGGATTTTGTAATTATTATGTAGAGGAAATGACAAGTTCTTGATTCCATGAAGATTTATCATTTAGTAGTAGAGAATAAAATTCTTCATATAATCGAGACTCTACAATATGAAAATATAGTATAATAGACATCCATTGAACAAGAAAATTACCTTTAAAACATGGAATAAAGAAAAAGGTTTCTGTAGTGATAACTCCATAGAAAATGGAGTTTTTGAATTCAAAAATCGACATGTGAACAAAATAACTAAAACAATGCTGATTGAGATTCATATTTCTCATAATTATTGGAATGAGGTTGTTCAAGTAGCGGTGTAAACAAAAAATAGAACATGTCTTTTATGGGAGAAACCAAGACACCATATGAGTTATTGTATGGAATAAATCCCTCTCTGAAGTATTTTCTTGTTTCTTGAAGTTAATGTTTTATTCGAAACAAAGAAGTCAATCAAGGGAATTATGGTGATGTTGTAGATGTGGAAATATTCCTTGGATACTCAATGAAGAGTAAAACCTACAAATGTTACAATAATCATCTTTTAAGAATTATGGAAATCTATGATGTTAGGATCATTGAATATAAAACCAAAAACGCCTCAGGGAGCTCATATCTGATATAATAGAAGACAAATAAGAAAGTTTAAAAGGGGAATATTAAAATTTATAAATAGTTTAAGGCTTGAAAATAATTCATGGATTACAAAACCATAATGATTCATAAGAATAATTAGAAGAGGAAATGATGACTGAAGAAACCACATCAGAACCTCACAGGAGAAAAAGATTAGTGGAAATTGATCAGTCCAACATCATTAGAGATTAGACCTCACCCACATAAATAAGGAGAATAAGGAATATAGTACATTATTCCATCATATCAATTTTGTAAACAACCTCATTTGAAGAAGCTACAAATAATGAATAATGGGTTAAAGCCATAAATGAAGAACTACATCATATTTACAAGAACATAACATAGAATCTTATTATATTATCTAAAAACACAATGTCATTATAAAAAAAGTGGACATTTAAAAACAACTTCAATTATCATGGAAATTTGATCATAAATAATTCATGATTGGTATGTAAAGGTTATAAATAGATTAACGGAATTGATATAGAAGAAACTTTTTCTCTAGTATCTATACTGATTTTGATCAAGCTCATACTTGGTATCGAAATTCAAAGAGGATACAGATTTTATCAGATGGATATCAAAATGGAATTATTAAATGGAGTTATTTAAGAATAAGTATAAATTGAACAACCAATTAAATTTTTAATTAGAAATTATAAAGCTATGTTATATATATTAAAGAAGTCTTTCTATGGTCTAAAGTAGGCACCATGATAATGTTATTCTCAAATAGATGCTTATCTTAATAAGATTAAATTTAAAAGATGAGTTTTGATCATAATTTTTATGTAAATAATTCATAGGAAGATAAATTTATGGAGCTTTTGTATTTGGATGATATTATATTTGGATGAATTGGGTTGGGAGCAGTTGAATAATTTTTAAATAACATGAAATCTGAATTCAAAATTTCCATCATTAGTGAACTCACGTAATTTTTGGGGCTACAGGTGGTTCAAAATAAGGATTATACCTTCATTTATTAGGTAAAATATGCAAGATATCTTCTAATGAAATTCAAAATTAATGACACCGGTTTTGTCTTGTACTTTGAAGCAGTAAGAGATAATTAATTATCCTCATTTTATAATTTTGATTATTCTGGATATGTGGAAGATATAAAGTCTATAAGTGATGTTGGTTTCTTCATAGGAAACAAATGTGTGAGATTATTGAGAAAGAAATATGAAATAACTTCTCTTAGTATAATAGAAGCATTGTACATCTCTACTAAAAATACTTTCACTGAGCTATTGTGGATAAAGAAATAACAAACTGGTATTTTTACTGAGGTAAAATAACTTATAATAATTCACTATGACAACAATAGCACTGTCAATATTATGAACAATCCTATTCAACACTCTCATTTAAAAAATATTAATATCAGATATCACTTCATCAAGGAAAAACTTCAACAATGTGTGATTAAAATGGAACATGTTGGAACTGATGATCAAGTTGTTGGCTTTATGATTATTCCATTGGAAGAATGAGTATTTGAGAAACATCATTTAATCCTTAGTTTTCAGTCACCTCCTAGTTCATGAGGCGGTCATGGTCGGTCCCCTCTCCCCCTTTGTGTTAAATATTTTAATCTTTTTGTGGAAGTGAAAGAGGTTTATGTGGAATATATTATCCAGGGGGATTTTTTGATCTCTACAAGTACAAATACAAGTTTTTTGGGTTTATTTCCAAAGGGGGGATTTATAAATTCAAAATTAAAAATTTATGGTGCTTATAGAATTTTGAAAAACCATGTCAACATTCGGTGACATAAATATAATTAAGTGTTATGAAGAATCAGTTCTCATATCATAATTTAGACATCGTTAATAATTAGAAAAATGATAAGTCAATTCATGTGTCTCCTCTTGTTTTCTACACCAATATTTTCTCACAAATACTTTGAGTTTTGGATATTTTTGTTCACGCATTTCTGGTTTTTGTTCAAGGTCAATTCGTTATTGAATTTTTCCTAGTAGATTTCTAGTAAACCCAGTGGGAGAGATTATTAAAACCAAGGCCTATTATAGCTGGTATCTAGAAATGGAGACTTGTTTTTTTATTGTCAATCCACATTGGGTTGATAAATAATTTTTAAATAAAACATTTTTATGCTGAAAATGTCTTCAGGGATGAAGGTGATATCATTTCCTAGTGTTTACCAAATTTTTGTGTCTAAAAATTTAGAGGATGAAGAATGTTATTTTAGAAAAATAAATTTTTGCACAAGGATGAAGATAAATTGAAATGTTTTATGAAATTGAATTTTTGATATATGAAAATAAAAATATGGTAAATGCAATAGTCGTATGAAATATCTGAAATTGTGTAAAAGTTAGGGTTGTGCGATACAAGAAGTTATGCGCATAGTGGAAGGCATGAAAGGAACTTACATGCTAAAGGAGATGTCAAAATAAGGATTCCATCACTAGTGGAAACTTGTGTGCATATAGTAAGGTGTGAATTTTTTTTTTTTGAAATTTCAATCATGTGAATAAATATGAGGCTACCACCTTCATTTGGAGTAACTTTTCCAATAAAGATCTGGTGTCTCTATCATACAAAAGTGTTATGGATAGAAGATTTACACATAGTAAAACTTCCACGTAGCATGTTCCATTTTTATATAAAGACCAAGTTAAACTCGTGGTAAAGTTTAATGAAAGGTAAGGTTTTTGGGAAAGTAATCTTACATGAAAAATGCAAAATATTCATGCATATAAGGCCCCACCATTAAACCTTACTTAATCTTGAGTTATTACAAGATTACACATTGAGGGTCTTTTCAGGTTTAGAGTTTTAGAGAATTAGATCATGAAACATGCATTACATTCCACATTTAAACAAAGTGGTTACATAAAAGACAGTATTCATTCTTCCCATCAACGGAAACATATTTAAAATATAACATGGATTCTTTCTTGACACATCCTTGACATTATCATCACATCATGTACCTTTCCCTTGACCTGTGAAAAACATTTTAAAAACTTGGGATGAGTATAAAAAGCTCAGTAAGAGTTATAAAAATATGGAAATGAAACATGAGTTCATATATACATTAGAATGAAATCACACTTTACCCATAAAACATAGGCATATCAAATCATGAATAAATCATAGAAATCATAAAACATAAAAGGTAACTTGAGGCATTCATAACATTCTTACATAGGGAGTAACCCTCTTGGTTACGTTTTGGAATACCCATCACAGTATATTCCCTAAATCTCTTCGGAGAAACCTCAATGTTTCACTCCTTCGTGTTACCCAATGCATTGGAGAGCTATATCGGGCTCACCCGCCCTTAGTTTATCACGGAACCACCCATTTTCATAACAATGCCCAAGAACCATAACATAAAAATATCACATAAAACATGAATAAATGAAACATAACATTTCTGTATTTCAATCACAATATAACATTTTAGTATATTTAAATAACGAATCCGTTCAAAAAGAAACCATTTCCAAAACCATTTAAAAAATTTAATAAGGAGATTTTTGAATCAAAGTGTCCCATACCACCTTGAAGCTTTTAACATTTTAAACCATTAATATCCATATAAATAAATCCTTAAAACCATTTTGAAAACATGGATATTAATAAGAACAAATCATTAAAACATTTAAAGCGATATTTTGGTTAAAGGGTTTTTACCAAAATTAGAGACACTTGAATACAATAATTGAGGAATAACATTTAATCAGAACTTTATAATATCATGAGAATAAATGAATTCATGATATAATATTCCAAAGGACAGTATATACACCATATAAGAGTGAATTGGTGCATAACAACAATGAAGTCTCAATAGGGATGTAAAATGTGATGAAATCCCTTATAAAGAAGGTATCCTTAAAATTAAGGACAAATCAATCTCAAAAATATGTGTGAAAAATATAAATACACCCAATATAATTGGATATTAAGTGTAAAACAATAAAAGGTCATTCAAACATATTCAATGTATGACATATTCAATGACTACATGTTGAACCCAAAGAAATCGAAATTGGGTTAAAAAGTTCCCTTGACAGCCTAACGGCATCACATCAAAAATTCAGAAAATGAGTTGATGAGAGATAAAAAGGGAATCTCATAAATTGGACATAAAATTTACAACAATCAGGATATAGAAGAACATATCCAAACATAATAGTACGTGAATTAAAATACATAACAAACGAAGTCTTTTAAAAAGAGGAGGGTGAAAGGTTCCCTTACCGACTTGGGTAACTTTCAAAAAGTACACCCCATTGAAGAAGTGTCATACAATGAATATTTAAATACCCATAAATGTAATTATATTACAAAAGGAGTGTAATAATGGGTAGTACGTAAACCACTCAATGGAAATTGTGGCAAATGTAGCATAAATCTCACGGGAATAAAAGTGAGATGAAAAATCTCTTACGAAAACTCGGCACCCTAACGGCGCCACTTAAAACTTCCAAAATGGATTGATGAGAGAGAATAGGGTCTCTAATCATATTAACATAAAAATTAAAGTAATAGTAATATAAAAGAACATCCCAATAACAAGAAATATGAGCTTATAAGGAATGACATAAAAGAGTGTACTTAAAAAGAAAGAGAGGAGTAGGATCCCTTACCTCGGGTCCGACTTGACTCGATCGTTCTTTAATCTCCTGAATAATAAACTTGAGTTAATTTCTACTTGATTAAGAACCTTTTTCAAGCTTATTATTCTTTTTATATCACTTATTTCCATGTTATAAACATTATGTAATCATTAAGTTAATAATGATTGTTTTGTCGATATTTGGTTCTTAAGTCAAAAGTGGACTTCTTACAATTACATGTTGTTCGTGTGGTCAAAGGTTCTTTATATCCAGAATGACATTACGGATTTGGATATCATATATATCATATATATCCAGAATATAAAGGTATTTATAATATCACATAATCATTTAGTGGAATGAAATGAAATGCATCGTTCATGGAGACGGTAAGCCGTACGTACGCATGAACGCTATTTTCATTTCTATGTCGTATTAATGGAATTAAAACTATATGAGAGGTATGTATATTTTAATTCCAGAATTATATTAATCATTTAGATGTATCATACATCATATATATCCATTATATATATGTACTTATAATAGTACATAATATTTTGAGATAAGAAATGAAATGTACCGTTCATGGAGATGGTAAGCCGTACGTGCGCATGAACGCTACTTCCATTTCTATTTCGTATTTTCTGGAATGGAATAATAATTATATAAGAGTATATTATAATTCAAGTATAATAACATATATAGTGTCATTAAATTTATCCTTTACACATTCCACATATGGTATTAACGAATCAAATCACTTTCAGGGGGCGGTAGTCCGCACTTCCTAAAATGAAGATATCGTGTTTACCCATAATGGAAACAATAATGGTATGCCATAAATGAAAAATAAAGAACCTTAAGGAAAGAATAAACATATTATATATCATATATAAAAATAGTGACATCATAATGGCCACCTTTGAAGGTGTTAAATGAGTATTGAACAATCATCGTTTCGGGAGGCAGAATTTCTCCATCCACGGAAACCATATGTTCATTAACCATTTGATGTAGTTGTGTAAGAGTGTATCTCGAATAAATATTATAAAAACATCCTAGTATATTGAAGATACTGTTTGTGTTACAAAAGAAGTAAATAAAAAGAGTTTAGGGGGTTGGAGAAGAAAAATAAAACAAATGAACCTGAGAGAATGAATTACATTTAAAAGTGTAACTCCTTTTGATTTGAGCCTAAAGGCTTCCTTTGAAAGGATTATACCCAAAGGGAATCCTCTAGGATGAGGTGATGGATGTTGAGAGAGCAAATGTTCAGGTGATGGCCGAGCCAAAGGCTTGAGGAGTGTTTGAAATGAGGTAGAGGTGGGGACCTTTTATAAGAGGAGAGGAGGGGCACTTTTGGAAAGTAAGAAATATTACTTTATTTGAAAATGTGTTTCTATTTTAAAAGGTCCCACATTGATATAATTCGTGTATAAGTTGATAAGGGTTCTAAATCCACCCATAAAATAAGTTTTGGACATGTGTAGGTCATAGAGTTTACATTATCTTCTCATTTTATTTAAATCGTCAGATAATGATGTCATCGCTGCATCATTATGATGTCATAAATAATTTAATTTATTTAATGTCTAAAAATTATAAAAAAATTACTATGATGTAGGAAATCTTTTTATCTTTCCAATGACTATTTATAATAAAAAATCTGACTTTTATAACCCCACATAAAAATTGTTTTAGTAAAACATATCATGTTTGTGTCATTTTTACTTTTACATTAAATAAAACGTTATTTATGTCATTTCCCAACCAAAGTGGCTCTATGGGGTCCCCAAGTTGACCCATGGCTTTTTTTGGTCTTCAATTACACATCCAATGATGTTAGGACATGTGTCAAGTTCATTTCATATTATTAAAACATTATTTTTACCTTAAACTACACTAATTACCTCTAATCGCGATTAAAAACTTAATAAGTTACTATTCACCAAAAATTTATTTTTATCCCATTGAACCACATTTTACTTCTTAATAAAAACCATTTATGTCGTATTTTTGAAATTAAAAACACAAATATGGAAAATTTTCATTTAAACGAAAAAGTCAGTTTTTATAAGTACCACTTAGTGGTTTCACTATTCATCAAAAATTGAAGTTTTTCAGAAAAATCCCCAAAATTCACCCTAAGCTATATTTGATATTATGAATTCAAAAATGAAGACTATTTCACAAAATTCAGAACATATAAGTCACGTTAATTAATTTAATAATTAATTCCCACTGTCAGAGAAAATAGCGTGTTTTTATGAAACAATAAGTATCAAAAGATTGACACTGGTTTAAGTCTGATTTCAAAGTGAAATTAATTCCAACGACCACTATTGGATTTAATGGAAAAAATATATTCTAATTTCACTTTAAAACCAATTCAAAAGATAATCTAATCATATAAATAAATTAGATTAAAAAGAGGTTTTGAATTAAAATACAACATTTTACACTATTCATTAAAAAAATGAACTTTATCGGAAAGATACCAAAAATTTACACAAAGTAAATTTTGATGTCCCAATTCTTAAGAAGAGTTTTATTTGTTCGAAAAGGATGTATAAGAGTGAACAAAAATATATTTAATGACGGTTCTCCATCAAAAGGTGATAAGTGAACCTTTAGTGAAAACTAGGGCATATACACCTAAAATTGAATTCTTTCCGTATTTTATGCCTTTATCTTTTATTGGATAAATCTAAAAACATTTAAAAACATATATAATCATATTTTAGTTATTTATATCCATTCCTGTCAATACAATGGCTATATGTTAACTACCATTTAAAATAATATTATTTTATTATTAGAGTGCAACGTAAGATTCCCAAGAAACTCGTTGTTGTGTGTTGGGTACGCCATCGAGCATAGCATCCCCTTTAAAGTCATATTAATATTTTATTCACAAATATGGATAAATATGAAAATGTCATATTCTTTATTTACCTGGGGTGTTACATCCTTCCCCCCTTTTCGGAATTGCATCCTCGCAATTTTTAAAATTGAGCTTGGAAACATCCTTGAACGTCCCACATCGGAACAAGAGTCGGTAAAACAATCACTTTAAAATAAAGGAAGATAAGTACAGAGGTCACTCGAGTTAACCCACACTAGGATTCCATGTAGAAAAACATGGACATGGAAGAAAAAGCAAAGGGTCATGTTCTTGAGGGAGAGTGATAGTAAACATGTCTAGGAGAAAGTTAACAATGAGAAAATCACAAACTTGTGATGGGTTAAACGGTATCTGATTCCCCAGTAGGAAAAGATAATAGACAACATTTTCATGTTAAGTTACTTTTTATTGAGGAATTTATTCATAAGGAAACATAATCACTTATCATGTTGACTTTCAACTTTTACTGGATTCCTTAATCAAACTCATATTTTTTCCAAAAGACGAGTATTTAGGGAGACTTGTTCGAATTAATAGTACTATAATCAACTTCTAGAGATTCACCTAATCCAAAAAAAATAACTATATACTTCCCATGTCTTTAGACTTTAACCAAAACCAAAAAGGTTATTACAAGATCAGATAATCCAGAAAATGATAACCCTTTATAAAAAGAAAATCTATTCTTAATCTCCAAAATTTGTCCAGCAAAACCCAAAGTTCAACGAGGACCATTCTATATTCAATTTGTCCATAAAATTATTCAAAGTAAACCAAACTAAGATTGAAACCCAAATATTTGAAGGATTTAGTCACAAATTCTTCCAAGTTAAATCGTAACATTTATCTCCAAACAACATCAGTTTCTCCTAAAGTCTCGTATTGAAAAGTAATTAACCTAATCACATATCCTCCATGATAGGTTAATCATTTTCATAAATAACCCAAAATCAACTTACTCTTAATTGATAAAATCATATAACTAGAAGTAATCAGTCAAACTAACCAGGGACTTCATGTAGTCCAATGGTAGGCGATAAATACCAGTGGCACTTTGGTTGTGGGTTCGATTCCCGTAGCTTTGTCCGACGCGACGGGTAGTCACACGGTCTGTGTGTTTTCCTTTTTCCAAAACTATATAATTCTTAAAACATTCCCCAAAATGAGATAAAATCTTCAAAGATGATCATAACATATTTTAACCTCAAGTTTATCTCATGCCTTTCATTTTCCATCATAACATATAATAGCCCTTAATTACCTCAAAAGAAAGGATCATATAAACCCAAATGGTTCTTTATAACTATGTCCACAAAAGAAAAGATAACTATTCCTTGAATAAAATTTGCCTATATTAAACATCAGGGTTACACATAATATAATAAGTCTTCTAATGTAACCCCATCATCAAAAGAGACTTAATACTCTTAAGAATTTCACCATAACTCTTGAATCCCTTATATGTTGACATCTTACTCATTCAACATTCTTCATGATCCATTAACCATTCCTTTCCAACTTATTCCGAAATACCTCTTTCCTACAAACAAAATCATGAATCATATCCTAAGATTCCAAAATAGGAATACAATAGTCATGAAATAATACATACCTTTGATTGGTCATTGTCAGTTTCTTCATCCTCAATCGGAATGGCATTAGGTATTGGTAAACGATCATTTGTACGCTCTTGGTGATCCCATTCACGAAACTTCTTCATAGGAAATGTGTTTGAATAATGACCATGCACACCACATTTAAAACATTCAATTGATCCCTCAGAAAGAACTTCTTTCCCTTTCCTCGAGTTAACTGGATGCTTCCTTTTTCCATGGAAGGTTCTTGCTTTATGACCTTCATTTCCACATCTATAGCATATTTCTGTCCCTTTGAAACATTTTTCTAGGTGTTTCTTTCCTCATCTTTGACACATAGGTTTTTGAACACACATACCTTTATGATTATTACCTGTACTTTCGTAGGGATTTTTTTCTCTCATATATGATGCCTTAGAGAAATCTCCAAGGTTTAGGTGGTCAATCATGACTCCAGATAGTTGGTTGAGGATAATCACAAGAGTTCTCATTGCATCTCCCATATCATTCAGTTGCTTGCTCAAAAAACTGTAACAGTTTCCTTCACATCCACTGTTATTGTAACACCCCAGGTAAATAAGGAATATGACATTTTCATATTTATCCATATTTGTGAATAAAATATTAATATGACTTTAAAGGGGACTCTATGCTCGATGGCGTACCCAACACGCAACAACGAGTTTCTTGGAAATCTTACGTTGCACTCTAATAATAAAATAATATTATTTTAAATGGTAGTTTACATGTAGCCGTTGTAATGGCGGGAATGGATAGAAATAACTAAAATATGATTATATATGTTCTTAAATATTTTTACATTTATACAATAAAAGATAAAGGCTTAAAATATGGAAAGAATTCAATTTTAGGCGTATATGCCCTAGTTTTCACTAAAGGATCACTTATCACCTTTTGATGGAGAACCGTCATTAAATATAGTTTTTTTCACTCTAAAACATTCTCTTGGACCAAATAAAACTCTTATTAAGAATCGGGACATCAAAATTTACTTTGTGTAAATTTTTGGTATCTTTCCGATAAAGTTCATTTTTTTTTGAATAGTGTAAAATGTTGTATTTTAATTCAAAACCACTTTTTAATCTAATTTATTTATATGATTAGATTATATTTTGAATTGTTTTTAAAGTGAAATTAGAAAATATTTTTACCATTAAATCCAATAGTGGTCGTTGGAATCAATTTCACTTTGAAATCAGACTTAAACCAGTGTCAATCTTTTGATACTTATTGTTTCATAAAACGCGCTATTTGTCATGACAGCAGGAATTAATTATTAAATTAATTAATTTGACTTATATGTTTTGAATTTTTTAAAACGAACTTCATTTTTGAATTCAGAATATCAAATATAGCTTAGGGTGAATTTTTGTGATTTTTCTGAAAAACTTCAATTTTTGATGAATAGTGAAACCACTAAGTGGTAATCAAGCAAACTGATTTTTCAGTTAAATGAAAGTTTACCACTAATGTGTATTGAATTTTGAAAATCCGACATACATGGTTGTCATTAGTATGTAAAATGTGGTTCAATGGGATGAAAATAATTTTTTGGTAAATAGTAACTTATTAAGTTTTTAATCGCGATTAGTGGTAATTAGTGTAATTTAAGGTAAAAATGATATTATAAGAATGTGAAAACACCATGACACTTGTCCTACACCTATTGGGTGAGTCATGGCCGACCGAGACAAGCCATGGGCCAACTTGGGTACCCCATGGATCCAATTTGGTTGGGAAATGACATAAATAACTTTTATTTAATGTAAAATTAAAATTGACACAAACATGATATGTTTTACTAAAACAATTTTTAAGTAGGGTTATACAAGTCATATTTTTGATTATAAATATTCATTGGAAATCTAAAAAGATTTCCTACATCATAGTAATTTTTTTATAATTTTTAGACATTAAATAAATTAAATTATTTATGACATCATAATGATGCAGTGATGACATCATTATTTAACGATTAAAATAAAATGGAAATATAATGTAATATCTATGAACTACACATGTCCAAAACTTATTGGATGGGTGTATTTCTAACCCTTATAACCTTATCCACGAATTATATCAATGTGGGACCTTTTAAAACCGAAACACATTTTCAAATAAAGTAATATTTCCTTACTTTCCAAAAGTGCCCCTCCTCTCCTCTTATAAAAGGCCCCCACCTCTACCTCTTTTCACACACTCATCAAGCCTTTGGCTCGGCCAACCCCTGCCCATTTACTCTCTCTCCATCCCTCTCCTCATCCTAGAGGATTCCCTTTGGGCAGAATCCTTTAAAAGGAAGCCTTTAGGCTCAAATCAAAAGGAGTTACACTTTTAAAGGTAATTCTTTCTCTCATGTTCATTTGTTTTATTTTGCTTCTCCAACCCCCTAAACTCTTTTTATTTACTTATTTTGTAACAACACCAGTATCTTCAATATACTAGGATGTTGTTATAAAATTTATTCGAGCTACACTCTCACACAACTACATCAAATGGTTAAAGAACATACGGTTTCCGTGGATGGTGAAATTCTGCCTCCCGAAACGATGATTGTTCAATACTCATTTAACACCTTCAAAGGTGGCCATTATGATGTCACTATTTTTATATATGATATATAATATGTTTATGTTTTATTTATGCTTCTGTATTTTTCATTTTTGTCTTACCTTTATGGCTTCCATTATGGGTATACGCGATATCTTCATTTAAGGAAGTGCGGACTACCGCCCCCTGAAAGTGATTTGATTCGTTAAATACCATATTTGGGATGTATAAAGGATGGAAATATGATATTATATATGATATTATACTGGAATTATAATATACCTTTATATCATTATTATTCCATTCTATAAAATACGAAATAGAAATGAAAGTAGCGTTCATGCGTACGTACGGCTTACCGTCTCCATGAACGGTGCATTTCATTTCTTACCTCTAAATGATTATGTAATGTTATAAATGCATGCATGTACTGGATATATATGACATACATGATATCTACATCATGAATACAATTCTGGATATAATAAACATTTGGCCACACGAACAACATGTAATTGTAAGAAGTCCACTTTCGACTTAAGAACCAAATATCGGCAAAACAATCATTATTAACTTAAATGGTTACATAATGTGTATGACATGGTAATAAGTGGTATAAAAGGAATAATGAACTTGAAAAAGGTTCTTAAGGAAGTATAAATTAACTCAAGTTTATTATTCATGAGATTAAAGAATGATCGAGTCAAGTCGGACCCGAGGTAAGGGATCTTACTCCTCTCTTTCTTTTTAAGTACACTCTTTTATGTCATTCCATTTAAAGCTCATCTTTCTTGTTATTGGGATGATCTTTTATATTAATCCTAAATTAATTTTTATGTTCATGAGATGAGAGACCCTATTCTCTCTCATCAATCCATTTTGGAAGTTTTGATTAGCGCCGTTAGGCTGCCGAACTTTCATAAGAGATCTAACTTCTCTCTTTCTTTTTAAGTACTCTCCTTTATGTCACTTCTTTTAAGCTCCTATTTGTAATGTTGGGGGATGTTCTTTTATATTCCTCTTTCTGTACATTATATTGTAATGTGATGAGATACCCTATTTGATCTCATCAATCCATATTCGGATGTTTTATGTGGCGCCGTTAGGCTGCCGAGTTTTCGTGAGGGATTTTTCATCTCACTTTTATTCCTGTGAGATTTATGCTACATTTTCCACAAAGTCCATTGAGTGGTGTATGTAATGCCCATTATTCTACTCTTTGTGTAATATACTTTCGTTTATGAGTATTTACATCAATGACCTATTGTCTTTCTTTCATGGGGTGTATGTTTTGAAAGATACCCAAGTCGGTAAGGGAACCTTTCACCCTCCTCTTTTTTAGAAGACTTCTTTTATTGGGTCTTTTAATTTACATATTTTTATGTTGGGATATGTTCTCATACATCCTTATTGATGTAAATTTTATGTCCAAGTAATGATATACACTTTTTATCTCTCATCAACTCATTTTGATGTGATGCCGTTAGGCTGTCAAGGGAACATTTTAACCCAATTTCGATTTCTTTGGGTTCAACTTGTAGTCATTGAATATGTCATCCATTGAATATGTGTGAATGACCTTTTATTGTTTTACACTTAATATCCACTTATATTGGGTGTATATATATTTGTCACACATATTTTTTTGAGATTTATTTGTCTTTAATTTAAGGATACCTTCTTTATAAGGGATTTCATCACATTTGACATTTCTATTGAGGGCTCATTGTTGTTATGCACCAATTCACTCTTATAAGGTGTATATACTGTCATTTGGAGTATTATATCATGAATCCTTTTATTCTCATGATATTATAAAATTCTGACTAAATGTTATTCCTCGATTATTGTATTCAAGTGTCTCTAATTTTGGTAAAACCCCTTTAACCAAAATATCGTTTTAAATGTTTTAATTATTTGTTCTTATTAATATCCATGTTTTCAAAGTTGTTTTAAGGATTTATTTATATGGATATTAATGGTTTAAAATGTTAAAAGCTTCAAGGTGGTATGGGACACTTTGATTCAAAAATCTCTTTATTAAATGTTTTAAATGGTTTTGGAAATGGTTTCTTTTTGAATGGATTCATTATTTCAATATCCTAAAATGTCATATTGTGATTGAAATGTGGAAATGTTATGTTTCCTTTATTCATGTTTATGTGATACGATTATGTTATGGTTCTTGGGCATTGTTATGAATAACGGGTGGTTCCGTGATAAACTAAGGGCGGGTGAGCCCGATATAGCTCTCCAATGCATTGGGTAACGCGAAGGAGTGAAATGTTAAGGTTTCTCCGAAGTGATTTAGGGAATATACTGTGATGGGTATTCCAAACGTAACCAAGAGGGTTACTCCCTACGTAAGAATGTTATGAATGCCTCAAGTTACCTTTATGTCTTATGTTTTCTATGATTTATTCATGATTTGATATGCCTATGTTTTATGGGTAAAGTATGATTTCATTCTTATGTATATATGAACTCATGTTTCCTTTCCATATTTTTATAACCCTTACTGAGCTTCTTATGCTCATCCCAAGTTTTTGAAATGCTTTTCACAGGTCAAGGGAAAGGTACATGATGTGACGATAGTTTCAAGGATGTGTCAAGAAAGAATCTGTGTTTTATATTAAATAGGTTTCCATTGATGGGAAGAATGAATATTGTCTTTTATGTAACCACCTTGTTTAAATGTGGAATGTAATGTTTCATGATCTAATTCTCTAAAACTCTAAACCTGAAAAGATCCTCAATGTGTAATCTTGTAATAACTCAAGTTTAAGTAAGGTTTAAGGCTAGGGCCTTATAGTTACTTTGGTGCCTGCTAGATCCAGCCATTTACTAAAACCAAAAAGGTCAGTGTGAGTATATCAACAAAAAAATCATGTACTAATGAGTAAGATAAACACTAAGATATACTTACTCATTCAGTTTATCTAAAACTATTACTCTTTCTGAAATCCTAACCATTATGGTAATGTCACTTATGCTTAAAGAATACCCTAACCTCTAAAGTTATCTAAACCGACCTTTGATACCAACTATAAGGCCCCAGCCTTAAACCTTACTTAATCTTGAGTTATTACAAGATTACACATTGAGGATCTTTTCAGGTTTAGAGTTTTATAGAATTAGATCATGAAACTTGCATTACATTCCACATTTATACAAAGTGGTAACATAAAAGACATTATTCATTCTTCCCATCAACGGAAACATATTTAAAATATAACACGAATTCTTTCTTGACACATCCTTGACACTATCATCACATCATGTACCTTTCCCTTGACCTGTGAAAAACATTTCAAAAACTTGGGATGAGCATAAAAAGCTCATTAAGAGTTATAAAAATATGGAAAGGAAACATGAGTTCATATATACATTAGAATGAAATCACACTTTACCCATAAAACATAGGCATATCAAATCATGAATAAATCATAGAAATCATAAGACATAAAAGGTAACTTGAGGAATTCATAACATTCTTATGTAGGGAGTAACCCTCTTGGTTACGTTTTGCAATACCCATCACAGTATATTCCCTAAATCTCTTCGGAGAAACCTCAATGTTTCACTTCTTCGCGTTACCCAATTCATTGGAGAGCTATATCTGGCTCACCCGCCCTTAGTTTATCACGGAACCACCCATTTTCATAACAATTCCCAAGAACCATAACATAAACGTATCACATAAAACATTCATAAAGGAAACATAACATTTCCACATTTCAATCACACTATAACATTTTAGTATATTGAAATAATGAATCCGTTCAAAAAGAAACCATTTCCAAAACCATTTAAAACATTTAATAAGGAGATTTTTGAATCAAAGTGTCCCATACCACCTTGAAGCTTTTAACATTATAAACCATTAATATCCATATAAATAAATCCTTAAAACCATTTTGAAAACATGGATATTAATAAGAACAAATCATTAAAACATTTAAAGCGATATTTTGGTTAAAGGGTTTTTACCAAAATTAGAGACACTTGAATACAATAATTGAGGAATAACATTTAATCAGAACATTATAATATCATGAGAATAAATTAATTCATGATATAATATTCCAAAGGACAGTTTATACACCATATAAGAGTGAATTGGTTCATAACAACAATGAAGTCTCAATAGGGATGTAAAATGTGATGAAATCCCTTATAAAAAAGGTATCCTTAAAATTAAGGACAAATCAATCTCATAAATATGTGTGACAAATATAAATACACCCAATATAAGTGGATATTAAGTGTAAAACAATAAAAGGTCATTCACACATATTCAATGGATGACATATTCAATTACTACATGTTGAACCCAAAGAAATCAAAATTGGGTTAAAAAGATCCCTTGACAGCCTAATGGCATCACATCAAAAATTCAGAAAATGAGTTGGTGAGAGATAAAAAAAGAATCTCATAATTTAGACTTAAAATTTACAACAATCAGGATATAGAAGAACATATCCCAACATAATACTATGTGAATTAAAATACATAACAAATGAAGTATTTTAAAAAGAGTAGGGTGAAAGGTTCCCTTACCGACTTGGGTAACTTTCGAAAAGTACACCCCATTGAAGAAGTGTCATACAATGAATATGTAAATACCCATAAATGGAATTATATTACAATAGGAGTGTAATAATGGGCAG
Organism: Viscum album; assembly: GCA_963277665.1. Taxonomy (NCBI): domain Eukaryota; kingdom Viridiplantae; phylum Streptophyta; class Magnoliopsida; order Santalales; family Viscaceae; genus Viscum; species Viscum album. Next base: position 1,289,029,504 of record OY728132.1, on the reverse strand, counting down.
TACATAAATCACTCAAAGGAAATTGTGGCAAATGTAGCATAAATCTCGTGGGAATAAAAGTGAGATGAAAAATCTCTTACGAAAACTCGGCAGCCTAACGGCACCACTTAAAACTTCCAAAATGGATTGATGAGAGAGAATAGGGTCTCTCATCATATGAACATAAAAATTACAGTAAGATTAATATAAAAGAACATCCCAATAACAAGAAATATGAGCTTATAGGGAATGACATAAAAGAGTGTACTTAAAAAGAAAGAGAGGAGTAGGATCCCTTACCTCGGGTCCGACTTGACTCGATCGTTCTTTAATCTCCTGAATAATAAACTTGAGTTAATTTATACTTGATTAAGAACCTTTTTTAGGCTTATTATTCTTTTTATATCACTTATTTCCATGTTATAAACATTATGTAATCATTAAGTTAATAATGATTGTTTTCTCGATATTTGGTTCTTAAGTCGAAAGTGGACTTCTTACAATTACATGTTGTTCGTCTGGTCAACGGTTCTTTATATACAAAATGACATTCCTGATTTGGATATCATATATATCATATATATCCAGAATATACATGTATTTATAATATCACATAATCATTTAGTGGAATGAAATGAAATGCACCGTTCATGGAGACGGTAAGCCGTACGTACGCATGATCGCTATTTTCATTTCTATGTCGTATTAATAAAATTAAAACTATATGAGAGGTATGTATATTTGAATTCCAGAATTATATTAATCATTTATATGTATCATACATCATATATATCCATTATATATATGTACTTATAATAGTACATAATATTTTGAGATAAGAAATGAAATGTACCGTTCATGGAGACGGTAAGCCGTATGTGCGCATGAACGCTACTTCCATTTATATTTCATATTTTCTGAAATGGAATAATAATGATATAATAGTATATTATAATTCCAGTATAATAACATATATAGTATCATTAACTTTATCCTTTACACATTCCACATATGGTATTAACGAATCAAATCACTTTCAGGGGGCGGTAGTCCGCACTTCCTAAAATGAAGATATCGTGTTTACCCATAATGGAAACAATAATGGTATTCCATAAATGAAAAATACAGAAGCTTAAGGAAAGAATAAACATATTATATATCATATATAAAAATAGTGACATCATAATGGCCACCTTTGAAGCTGTTAAATGAGTATTGAACAATCATCGTTTCGGGAGGCAGAATTTCTCCATCCACGGAAACCGTATGTTCTTTAACCATTTGATGTAGTTGTGTAAGAGTGTAGCTTGAATAAATCTTATAAAAACATCCTAGTATATTTAAGATACTGGTGTTATTAGAAAATATGTAAATAAAAAGAGTTTTGGGGTTGGAGAAGAAAAATAAAACAAATGAACATGAGAGAATGAATTACCTTTAAAACTGTAACTCCTTTTGATTTGTGCCTAAAGGCTTCCTTTGAAAGGATTGTGCCCAAAGGGAGTCCTCTAGGATGAGGAGAGGGATTTTGAGAGAGTAAATGGGCAGGGTATGGCCGAGCCGAAGGCTTGAGGAGTGTTTTAAATGAGGTAGAGGTGGGGTCCTTTTATAAGAGGAGAGGAGGGGCACTTTTGGAAAGTAAGAAATATTACTTTATTTGAAAATGTGTTTCGGTTTTAAAAGGTCCCACATTGATATAATTCGTTTATAAGGTGATACGGGTTCTAAATCCACCCATACAATAAGTTTTGGACATGTGTAGGTCATGGAGTTTACTTTATCTTCTCATTTTATTTAAATCGTCAGATAATGATGTCATCGCTGCATCATTATGATGTCATAAATAATTTAATTTATTTAATGTCTAAAAATTATAAAAAATTATTATGATGTAGGAAATCTTTTTAGCTTTCCAATGACTATTTATAATAAAAAATATGACTTGTATAACCCCACTAAAAAATTTGTTTAGTAAAACATATCATGTTTGTGTCATTTTTACTTTTACATTAAATAAAAAGTTATTTATGTCATTTCCCAACCAAAGTGGCTCTATGGGGTCCCCAAGTTGGCCCATGGCTTTTATTGGTCGGCCATTACACATCCAATGAGGTTAGGACATGTGTCAAGTTCATTTAATATTATTAAAACATTATTTTTACCTTAAACTACACTAATTACCTCTAATCGTGATTAAAAACTTAATAAGTTACTATTCACAAAAAAATTATTTTTATCCCATTGAACCACATTTTACTTCTTAATGACAACCATGTATGTCGGATTTTTGAAATTTAAAACACAAATATGGCAAAATTTCATTTAAACGGAAAAATAAGTTTTTATAAGTACCACTTAGTGGTTTCACTATTCATCAAAAATTGAAGTTTTTCAGAAAAATCCCAAAAATTCACCCTAAGCTATATTTGATATTATGAATTCAAAAATGAAGTCTATTTTACAAAATTCAAAACATATAAGTCACATTAATTAATTTAATAATTAATTCCCGCTGTCATAGAAAATAGCGTGTTTTTATGAAACAATAAGTATCAAAAGATTGACACTGGTTTAAGTCTGGTTTCAAAGTGAAATTAATTCCAACGACCACTGTTGGATTTAATGGTAAAAATATATTATAATTTCACTTTAAAACCAATTCAAAAGATAATCTAATCATATAAATAAATTATATTAGAAAGAGGTTTTGAATTAAAATACAACATTTTACACTATTCATTAAAAAAATGAACTTTATCGGAAAGATACCAAAAATTTACACAAAGTAAATATTGATGTCCCAATTCATAAGAAGAGTTTTATTTGGTCCAAAATTATGTATAAGAGTGAACAAAACTATATTTAATGACGGTTCTCCATCAAAAGGTGATAAGTGAACCTTTAGTGAAAACTAGGGCATATACGCCTAAAATTTAATTCATTCCGTATTTTATGCCTTTATCTTTTATTGGATAAATTTAAAAACATTTAAAAACATATATAATCATATTTTAGTTATTTCTATCCATTCCTGTCAATACAACGGCTACATGTTAACTACCATTTAAAATAATATTATTTTATTATTAGAGTGCAACGTAAGATTCCCAAGAAACTCGTTGTTGCGTGTTGGGTACGCCATCGAGCATAGCATCCCCTTTAAAGTCATATTAATATTTTATTCACAAATATGGATAAATATGAAAATTTCATATTCTTTATTTAACTGGGGTGTTACATCCTTTCCCCCTTTTGGGAATTGCGTCCTCACAATTTTTAAAATTGAGCTTGGAAACATCCTTGAACGTCCCACATCGGAACAAGAGTTGGTAAAACAATCACTTTAAAATAAAAAAAGATAAGTACAGAGGTCACCCGAGTTAACCCACACTAGGATTCCATGTAGAAAAACATGGACATGGAATAAAAAGAAAAGGGTCATGTTCTTGAGGGAGAGTGATAGTAAACATGTCTAGGAGAAAGTTAACAATGAGAAAATCGCAAACTTGTGATGGGTTAAACGGTATTCGATTCCCTAGTAGGAAAAGATAATAGACAACATTTTCGTGTTAAGTTACTTTTTATTGAGGAAATTATTCATAAGGAAACAAAATCACTTATCATGTTGACTTTCAACCTTTACTGGATTCCTTAACCAAAATCATATTTTATTCCAAAAGACGAGTATTTAGGGAGACTTGTTCGCATTAAGAGTACTATAATAAACTTCTAGAGAGTCACCTAATCCAAAAAAAGAACTATATACTTCCCATGTCTTTAGACTTTAACCAAAACCAAAAAGGTTATTACAAGATCAGATAATCCAGAAAATGATAACCCTTTATAAAAAGAAAATCTATTCTTAATCTCCAAAATTTTTCCAACAAAACCCAAAGTTCAACGAGGACCATTCTATATTCAATTTGTCCATAAAATTATTCAAAGTAAACCAAACTAAGATTGAAACCCAAATATTTGAAGGATTTAGTCACATAGTCTTCCAAGTTAAATCGTAACATTTATCTCCAAACAACATCAGTTTCTCCTAAAGTCCCATATTGAAAAGTAATTAACCTAATCACATATCCTCTATGATAGGTTAATCATTTTCATAAATAACCCAAAATCAACTTACTCTTAATTGATAAAATCATATAACTAGAAGTAATCAGTCAAACTAACCAGGGACTTCATGTAGTCCAGTGGTAGGTGATAAATACCAGTGGCACTTTGGTTGTGGGTTCGATTCCCGTAGCTTTGTCCGACGTGACGGGTAGTCACACGGTCTGTGTGTTTTCCTTTTTCCAAAACTATATAATTCTTAAAACATTCCCCAAAATGAGATAAAATCTTCGAAGATGATCATAACATATTTTAACCTCAAGTTTATCTCATGCCTTTCATTTTCCATCATAACATATAATAACCCATAATTACCTCAAAAGTAAGGATCATATAAACCCAAATGGTTCTTTATAACTATGTCCACAAAAGAAAAGATAAATATTCCTTGAATAAAATTTTCCCATATTAAACATCAGGGTTACACATAATATAAAAAGTCTTATAATGTAACCCCATCATCAAAAAAGACTTAATACTCTTAAGAATTTCACCATAACTCTTGAAGCCCTTATATGTTGACATCTTACTCATTCAACATTATTCATGATCCATTAACCATTCCTTTCCAACTTATTCCGAAATACCTCTTTCCTACAAACAAAATCATGAATCATATACTAAGATTCCAAAATAGGAATACAATAGTCATGAAATAATACATACCTTTGATTGGTCATTGTCAGTTTCTTCATCCTCAATCGGAATGACATTAGGTATTGGTAAACGATAATTTGTACGCTCTTGGTGATCGCATTCACGAAACTTCTTCATAGGACATGTGTTTGCATAATGACCATGCACACCACATTTAAAACATTCAATTGATCCCTCAGAAAGAACTTCTTTCCCTTTCCTCGAGTCAACTGGATGCTTCCTTTTTCCATGGCAGGTTCTTGCTTTATGACCTTCATTTCCACATCTATAGCATATTTCTGTCCCTTTGAAACTTTTTCCTAGGTGTTTCTTTCCACATCTTTGACACATAGGTTTTTGAACACACTTACCTTTATTATTATTACCTGTACTTCCGTAGGGATTTGTTTCTCTCATATATGATGCCTTAGAGAAATCGCCAAGGTTTAGGTGGTCAATAATGACTCCAGATAGTTGGTTGAGGATAATCACAAGATTTCTCATTGCAGCTCCCATATCATCCAGTTGCTTGCTCAAAAAACTGTCACAGTTTCCTTCACATCCACTGTTAATTTGGTTCCTGCTAGATCCAGCCATTTACTAAAACCAAAAAGGTCAGTGTGAGTATATCAACAAAAACATCATGTACTAATGAGTAAGATAAACACTATGATATACTTACTCATTCACTTTATCTAAAACTTTGACTCTTTCTGAAATCCTAACCATTATGGTAATGTCACTTATGCTTAAAGAATACCCTAACCTCTAAAGTTATCTAAACCGACCTTTGATACCAACTATAAGGCCCTAGCCTTAAACCTTACTTAATCTTGACTTATTACAAGATTACACATTGAGGATATTTTCAGGTTTAGAGTTTTAGAGAATTAGATCATGAAACTTGCATTACATTACACATTTAAACAAAGTGGTTACATAAAAGACAGTATTCATTCTTCCCATCAACAGAAACATATTTAAAATATAACACGGATTCTTTCTTGACACATCCTTGATACTATCATCACATCATGTACCTTTCCCTTGACCTGTGAAAAACATTTCAAAAACTTGGGATGAGCATAAAAAGATCAGTAAGAGTTATAAAAATATGGAAAGGAAACATGAGTTCATATATACATTAGAATGAAATCACACTTTACCCATAAAACATAGGCATATAAAATCATGAATAAATCATAGAAATCATAAGACATAAAAGGTAACTTGAGGCATTCATAACATTCTTACGTAGGGAGTAACCCTCTTGGTTACATTTTGGAATACCCATCACAGTATATTCCCTAAATCTCTTTGGAGAAACCTCAATGTTTCACTCCTTCGCGTTACCCAATGCATTGGAGAGCTATATCAAGCTCACCCGGCCTTAGTTTGTCACGGAACCACCCATTTTCATAACAATGCCCAAGAACCATAACATAAACGTATCACATAAAACCTGCATAAAGGAAACATAACATTTCCACATTTCAATCACAATATAACATTTTAGTATATTGAAATAATGAATCCGTTCAAAAAGAAACCATTTCCAAAACCATTTAAAACATTTAATAAGGAGATTTTTGAATCAAAGTGTCCCATACCACCTTGAAGATTATAACATTTTAGACCATTAATATCCATATAAATATATCCTTAAAACCATTTTGAAAACATGGATATTAATAAGAACAAATCATTAAAACATTTAAAGCGATATTTTGGTTAAAGGGTTTTTACCAAAATTAGAGACACTTAAATACAATAATTGAGGAATAACATTTAATCAGAACTTTATAATATCAGGAGAATAAATGAATTCATGATATAATATTCCAAAGTACAGTTTATACACTATATAATATTGAATTGGTGCATAACAACAGTGAAGTCTCAATAGGGATGTAAAATGTGATGAAATCCATTATAAAGAAGGTATCCTTAAAATTAAGGACAAATCAATCTCAAAAATATGTGTGACAAATATAAATACACCCAATATAAGTGGATATTAAGTGTAAAACAATAAAAGTTCATTCACACATATTCAATGGATGACATATTCAGTGACTACATGTTGAACCCAAAGAAATCGAAATTGGGTTAAAAAGTTCCCTTGATAGCCTAACGGCATCACATCAAAAATTCAGAAAATGAGTTGATGAGAGATAAATAGGGAATCTCATAACTTGCACATAAAATTTACAACAATCAGGATACAGAATAACATATCTCAACATAATAGTATGTGAATTAAAAGACATAACAAATGATGTCTTTTAAAAAGAGGAGGGTGAAAGGTTCCCTTACCGACTTGGGTAACTTTCGAAAAGTACACCCCATTGAAGAAGTGTCATTCAATGAATATGTAAATACCCATAAATGGAATTATATTATAAAAGGAGTGTAATAATGGGCATTACATAAACCACTCAAAGGAAATTGTGGCAAATGTAGCATAAATCTCACGGGAATAAAAGTGAGATGAAAAATCTCTTACGAAAACTCAGCAGCCTAACGGCGCCACTTAAAACATCCAAAATGGATTGATGAGAAAGAATAGGTTCTCTCATCATATGAACATAAAAATTACAGTAATATTATCATAAAATAACATCCCAATAACAAGAAATATGATCTTAGAAGGAATGACGTAAAAGAGTGTACTTAAAAAGAAAGAGAGGAGTAGGATCCCTTACCTCGGGTCCGACTTGACTCGATCGTTCTTTAATCTCCTGAATAATAAACTTGAGTTAATTTCTACTTTTTTAAGAACCTTTTTCAAGATTATTATTCCTTTTATATCACTTATTTCTATGTTATAAACATTATGTAATCATTAAGTTAATAATGATTGTTTTGTCGATATTTGGTTCTTAAGTCGAAAGTGGACTTCTTACAATTACATGTTGTTCGTGTGGTCAGCGGTTCTTTATATCCAGAATGACATTCCTGATTTGGATATCATATATATCATATATATCCAGAATATACATGTATTTATAATATCACATAATCATATAGTGGAAAGAAATGAAATGCACCATTCATGGAGACGGTAAGCCGTACGTACGCATGAACGCTATTTTCATTTCTATGTCGTATTAATGAAATTAAAACTATATTAGAGGTATATATATTTTAATTCCAGAATTATATTAATCATTTAGATGTATCATACATCATATATATCCATTATATATATGTACTTATAATAGTACATAATATTTTGAGATAAGAAATGAAATGTACCGTTCATGGAGACGGTAAGCCGTACGTGCGCATGAACGCTACTTCCATTTCTATTTCGTATTTTCTGAAATGGAATCATAATGATATAAGAGTATATTATAATTCCAGTATAATAACATATATAGTATCATTAACTTTATCCTTTACACATTCCACATATGGTATTAACGAATCAAATCACTTTCAGGGGGCGGTAGTCCACACTTCCTAAAATGAAGATATCGTGTTTACCCATAATGGAAACAATAATGGTATTCCATAAATGAAAAATACAGAAGCTTAAGGAAGGAATAAACATATTATATATCATATATAAAAATAGTGACATCATAATGGCCACCTTTGAAGGTGTTAAATGAGTATTGAACAATCATCGTTTCGGGAGGTAGAATTTCTCCATCCATGGAAACCGTATGTTCATCAACCATTTGATGTAGTTGTGTAAGAGTTTAGCTCGAATAAATCTCATAAAAACATCCTAGTATATTTAATATACTGGTGTTGTTACAAAAGAAGTAAATAAAAAGAGTTTAGGGGGTTGGATAAGAAAAATAAAACAAATGAACATGAGAGAATGAATTACCTTTAAAAGTGTAACTCCTTTTGATTTGAGCCTAAAGGCTTCCTCTGAAAGGATTATGCCCGAAGGGAATCCTCTAGGATTAGGATAGGAATGTGGAGAGAGTAAATGGTCAGGGGATGGCCGAGCCAAAGGCTTGAAGAGTGTTTGAAATGAGGTAGAGGTGGGGGCCTTTTATAAAAGGAGAGGAGGGGCACTTTTGGAAAGTAAGAAATATTACTTTATTTGAAAATGTGTTTCGGTTTTAAAAGGTCCCACATTGATATAATTCGTGTTTAAGGTGATAAGGGTTCTAAATCCACCCATACAATAAGTTTTGGACATGTGTAGGTCATGGAGTTTACATTATCTTCTCATTTTATTTAAATCATCAGATAATGATGTCATCGCTGCATCATTATGATGTCATAAATAATTTAATTTATTTTATGTCTAAAAATTATAGAAAAATTACTATGATGTAGGAAATCTTTTTATCTTTCCAATGACTATTTATAATAAAATATCTGACTTGTATAACCCCACTTAAAAATTGTTTTAGTAAAACATATCATTTTTGTGTCATTTTTACTTTTACATTAAATAAAAAGTTATTTATGTCATTTCCCATCCAAAGTGGCTCTATGGGGTCCCCAAGTTGACCCATGGCTTTTCTTGGTCGTCCATTACACATCCAATGAGGTTAGGACATTTTTCAAGTACATTTCATATTATTAAAACATTATTTTTACCTTAAACTACACTAATTACCTCTAATCGCGATTAAAAACTTAATAAGTTACTATTCACCAAAAAATTATTTTTATCCCATTGAACCACATTTTACTTCTTAATTACAACCATGTATGTCGGATTTTTAAAATTCAAAACACAAATATGGAAAATTTTCATTTAAACGGAAAAATCAGTTTTTATAAGTACCACTTAGTGGTTTCACTATTCATCAAAAATTGAAGTTTTTCAGAAAAATCCCAAAAATTCACCCTAAGATATATTTGATATTAAGAATTAAAAAATGAAGTCTATTTTAAAAAATTCAAAACATATATGTCGCATTAATTAATTTAATAATAAATTCCCGTTGTCATAGCAAATAGCGTGTTTTTATGAAACAATAAGTATCAAAAGATTGACACTGGTTTAAGTCTGATTTCAAAGTGAAATTAATTCCAACGACCAATATTGGATTTAATGGTAAACATATATTCTAATTTCACTTTAAAACCAATTAAAAAGATAATCTAATCATATAAATAAATTAGATTAAAAAGATGTTTTGAATTAAAATACAACATTTTACACTATTCATTAAAAAAATGAACTTTATCGGAAAGATACCAAAAATTTACACAAAGTAAATTTTGATGTCCCAATTCTTAAGAAGAGTTTTATTTGGTCCAAAAGGATGTATAAGAGTGAACAAAACTATATTTAATGACGGTTCTCCATCAAAAGGTGATAAGTGAACCTTTAGTGAAAACTAGGGCATATACGCCTAAAATTGAATTCTTTCCGTATTTTATGACTTTATATTTTATTGGATAAATGTAAAAACATTTAAAAACATATATAATCATATTTTAGTTATTTCTATCCATTCCAGTCAATACAACGGCTACATGTTAACTACCATTTAAAATAATATTCTTTTATTATTAGAGTGCAACGTAAGATTCCCAAGAAACTCGTTGTTGCGTGTTGGGTACGCCATCGAGCATAGAATCCCCTTTAAAGTCATATTAATATTTTATTCACAAATATGGATAAATATGAAAATGTCATATTCTTTATTTACCTGGGGTGTTACATCCTTCCCCCCTTTTGGGAATTGCATCCTCGCAATTTTTAAAATTGAGCTTGGAAACATCCTTGAACGTCCCACATCGGAACAAGAGTCGGTAAAACAATCACTTTAAAATAAAGGAAGATAAGTACAGAGGTCACCCGAGTTAAACCATACTAGGATTCCTTGTAGAAAAACATGGACATGGAAGAAAAAGAAAAGGGTCATGTTCTTGAGGGAGAGTGATAGTAAACATGTCTAGGAGAAAGTTAACAATGAGAAAATCACAAACGTGTGATGGGTTAAACGGTATTCGATTCCCCAGTAGGAAAAGCTAATAGACAACATTTTCGTGTTAAGTTACTTTTTATTGAGGAATTTATTCATAAGGAAACATAATCACTTATCATGTTGACTTTCAACCTTTACTGGATTCCTTAATCAAACTCATATTTTTTTCCAAAAGACGAGTATTTAGGGAGACTTGTTCACATTAAGAGTACTATAATCAACTTCTAGAGAGTCACCTAATCCAAAAAAAAGAACTATATACTTCCCATGTCTTTAGACTTTAACCAAAACCAAAAAGGTTATTACAAGATCAGATAATCCAGAAAAGGAAAACCCTTTATAAAAAGAAAATCTATTCTTAATCTCCAAAATTTGTCCAACAAAACCCAAAGTTCAACGAGGACCATTATATATTCAATTTGTCCATAAAATTATTCAATGTAAACCAAACTAAGATTGAAACCCAAATATTTGAAGGATTTCTTCACATAGTCTTCCAAGTTAAATCGTAACATTTATCTCTAAACAACATCAGTTGCTCCTAAAGTCTCGTATTGAAAAGTAATTAACCTAATCACATATCCTCCATGATAGGTTAATGATTTTCATAAATAACCCAAAATCAACTTACTCTTAATTGATAAAATCATATAACTAGAATTAATCAGTGAAACTAACCATGGACTTCACGTATTCCAGTGGTAGGTGATAAACACCAGTGGTACTTTGGTTGTGGGTTCGATTCCCGTAGCTTTGTCCGACATGACGGGTAGTCACACGGTCTGCGTGTTGTCCTTTTTCCAAAACTATATAATTCTTAAAACATTCCCCAAAATGAGATAAAATCTTCAAATATGATCATAAAATATTTTAACCTCACGTTTATCTCATGCCTTTCATTTTCCATCATAACATATAATTACCCATAATTACCTCAAAAGTAAGGATCATATAAACCCAAATGGTTCTTTCTAACTATGTCCACAAAAGAAAAGATAACTATTCCTTGAATAAAATTTTCCTATATTAAACATCAGGGTTACACATAATATAAAAAGTCTTCTAATGTAACCCCATCATCAAAAGAGACTTAATACTCTTAAGAATTTCACCATAACTCTTAAAGCCCTTATATGTTGACATCTTACTCATTCAACATTCTTCATGATCCATTAACCATTCCTTTCCAACTTATTCTGAAATACCTCTTTCCTACAAAGAAAATCATGAATCATATCCTAAGATTCCAAAATAGGAATACAATAGTCATGAAATAATACATACCTTTGATTGGTCATTGTCAGTTTCTTCATCCTCAATCGGAATGGCATTAGGTATTGGTAAACGATCATTTGTAGGGTCTTGGTGATCCCATTCAAGAAACATCTTCATAGGACATGTGTTTGCATAATGACCATGCACACCACATTTAAAACATTCAATTGATCCATCAGAAAGAACTTCTTTCCCTTTCCTCGAGTCAACTAGAAGCTTCCTTTTTCCATGGCAGGTTCTTGCTTTATGATCTTCATTTCCACATCTATAGCATATTTCTGTCCCTTTGAAACATTTTCCTAGGTGTTTCTTTCCACATCTTTGACACATAGGTTTTTGAACACACTTACCTTTATGATTATTACATGTACTTCCGTAGGGATTTGTTTCTCTCATATATGATGCCTTAGAGAAATCACCAAGGTTTAGGTGGTCAATCATGACTCCAGATAGTTGGTTGACGATAATCACAAGAGTTCTCATTGCAGCTCCCATATCATTCAGTTGCTTTCTCAAAAAACTTTCACAGTTTCCTTCACATCCATTGTTACTTTGGTGCCTACAAGATCCATCCATTTACTAAAACCAAAAAGGTCAGTGTGAGTATATCAACAAAACCATCATGTACTAATGAGTATGATAAACACTAAGATATACTTACTCATTCACTTTATCTAAAACTATGACTCTTTCTGAAATATCATTAAAAGAATTAAATTTATGATATAACATGTCAAAATTAATTACGTACACCTCAAAAAATAATTTAGGTTCCTAACAAAACACGAGTCTCAAATATGGAAAATGGAGACAAAACTATTTTGTCAAATTTGTAAATTTTGAAACTTAAACCCCATGAAATATAGTTCATAAAATGGATATTTGAATTCCTATTTATTTAAGTATAATATACATATAATACAATAATTTTTAGTACATACATCACATAAAAGTAAAGATTGGCGAACATGTCATGTATCTCATGGAAATAAAAAGATGAATTCCTGTTGCCTTTTGTCTTGACTCTCATTGTACTCATTCAAACCACATGTCTAATGAATATAAATTTATTATAAATCTTTTAATGAACCATATTATCATATCTAATACCATATATGGTTCTATAATGGACTTATATTACCCACTTGTTAACCATCCTATGTTAAGGTTTCACTTTGTGTAATATTCACTTTTTTATCTATATGTGTCTTAATTTGTTATATATTTGGTCCTTATACTTATATCATGATTTCAGAATATAAACTATAAAAACCCTTCTTTTATTAAAAACATAAACATGATTTATTACATAAACTCTTCACTTGATACAACATAGAAGATCAAGAGTTATAGTATCTTTGGGTCTTAGGATCATTACATAACAACTTAAAACATGAAATACAACATATTTATTGAAAACTTCCTTTACATGACCATTATATTCCCTCATACTTATCATTGAATGGGATAACCTGGGGACATGCATAAGAAAAGGGTGAGCTATAAATCTCAGTAAGAAAATAAACATGTAATAACCTGAGGAATACAATACATGTTAGACAATAGGTATATCAATGGAGCACAAGATAAACATGAACATAAAATCATGATAAAGCATGATAATCATAACATGGAAATGTAGTAACAACACTTAAGATAGAATTAGCATAAGCCAAGGCTCATTGCACATGGACCATGTGTAAACCCTCATTGCACACAAATCATGAGTAAACCCTAGTTTCACTTGAATTATCATGACTATTCACTCATTGAACATGATGTATCATGGTACTATACTTTAACCAATGCATTTGAGCACTATCAGGGTGCACCCTTCTTAATCATTTCATTTCATGCATAAGAGTGCCACATGGACCACAAAACATTTATTCATTAAACATACTAATTTATTCCATGATAAAGGAGTGTGTAATTAATAAATTAAACTCTTTAAACAATAATTAAATGTTCATAATGTTGAATACACTTAATTGAGAAATGGGAATGGTATTCACTACACAATGACTGTGGCTTGGAAAATCGCGGTGCAATTTTGGAAGCATAATAGTGTGACATCTGAATTAATAAAAATGGTTAATGGGAGAGAAATGGGTGTCTCATAATATTTAAATGAAATTAAAAGTAAGGGGGTCATATATATACATTTCCCAACAATTGTAATGGAATTTATATTCATGATACAAACGAATTACTTGAATGTAAATAAGGAGAGAGAAATTAGTTACGGAATTTTAGCATGGTAGCGGGTATACATGGAAGGAATATATGAGAGAGAAAGGGATATATCATCATTATAAAATAAATAGGACATTATAGGGGAGGTAAAAAATCATACCCGAACATTTATAATTGAAAATAAAAGGACATAACAATATTAAGAAACTTGGATAAAAAGAGAAAGGAAGGAATCCCTTACTTGGAAGTGTGATCACAAAGGGCTTGATAGAGGCTTCTTGGGAGCTTGGGGAACCTTTGGAGGATTCTATAGAGAGTCGGGTAGGGTTTGGTCTAACTCCAAAGGCTTTTATTTAAGATTAAGTGAGAGCTTGTGTGGGTTTATATAGGAAAGGAGAGGGAATTCTTTATTATTTAGGTTTGGAACACCTCACATTAAACTAATCAAAACCACAAACCATCCCATGGTGTTTGCCCCTAGTGTTTGACAAAGGGGATTGTAAAACAGTATGTTATAAGTTCAATGGCCTAACTTCTTAAAATAATTGGTTTTCTTATGTGAAGGTGAGTCACACTCTCAAGGAAAACAATTTAAAAAGACAAAATGTTTTATAAGCCTTGAAGGGTCCACTAAATCTTTGTAAAATAAATAAAAAAACCCAAAATTACATTATTTTAATTTTAAAAACATATATTGGCCGAACGTAATGTTTATATTATTTTATTACATCACTATTGGGTGATTATGATGTCATAAAACACATTATATATTTAACAGGTATTTAATTTTTACCCAAAAATTCGACTGTCTTAGTAAATTATGAAAAATTCACCCTTGAATAATTTCAACATCTTAATTAAAAAATTAATATTCATTTTATATAAATAATTTTATAAATATATTAATTTTTACTTTTAAAATAATAACCGACATTTACTAAAAATTCATGGGTTTTGAAAAAAACAGCTTTTAAACCTTAATAAAAATTACAATTGCATTCATAAAATTATATGATAATTTATATTTAATAAAAATTAATTTAATAATAATAATAATAATAATTTATTAAATAATTTTTTAATTAAAAATTCCATTAATTCATCAAAATAGATTTCTTAGTTAAATATTATCTAAAAAAGTATTTCGGTTTTAAAAACTATTTACAAAGTGACAATCAAAAAATGAAAGCACATTATTTATACAAAAAAAATGTAAATGGTCATAGTGCTATATTATTCTTTCATAACCCCTTATAACACCCACATAAGTACTTAGGGTAAGGTTAATGATGGTGAAAGACTCTTGGGGTGGCTCGGATAGCATTTCTCGAGTGGTAATGTCTATCAACTTCCACTTCTCTCATAGGAGGTTCCGCTCAAGCTTAAGGTGTTCAAGCTCAGCTTGGGTTTAGTCAAGAGTGAATCCCAATGATGACACCTCTTTTCCAAGCTTCTACAAGTAGGAGTCATATGATGCAAGTCTACTGGATGAGGCCATCACTTTCTTTGTTTGAGTAAATTTGATTTGTTAACACCCTATATTTATACTAAACATGTGATCATTGTTCAATGACTATATTAGAAACGGTCACAATTCATAATGGTATTTTAAAATCTAGAAATATAAAACCAATGAATTTCACATTTTATATAACTATAATAAGACATTTAATTAGATCAATAACAATTTCCATTAATGAAAGTTTGGGCCGTTACAATCTTCCCCCTTAAGAAATTTCTCCCTTGAAATTTCCATTTCCCAATCTAAAACAAATGTGGTTAACTTGGATTCATCACTTCCTCCGATTACCACGTCACTTCTTCAAACTTTTGGTTTCTCCATAAAACCTTAAAGAGGGGCATTGCCTAATTTCGTAGAACTTTTTCTCTACGATCTAAGATCTTCACTGGTTGCTCCTCATAAGAAATATCATCTTATAGATGTAATACCTCTAAAGAGAGTACATGTGAATGGTTTGGTATGTAATTCTTTAATAGAGATACATGAAAGACATCATGTACTTTGGCCCAGGTAGGTGGAAGTTCTAGTCGATGGGCCACAACCTCGACACAATCAAGAATCTCGAAGGGGCTGATGTAGCTAGAACTTAACATCCCTTTCTTTTCAAACCTCATGAACTTCATCCAATGGGATATGCATAGAAATACCATGTATCCAACTTTAAACTCAAGGTCTCATTGATGGTTATCTACAAAAATCTTCTGCTGACTCTGGGATGCCTTGATATGCTGGTTAATGGTTTTTAACTTCTCCACCAATTCGTTAACCATTTGTGGTCATAGAAGCTTACGCTCACTGAATTCATCCCAACATGTCGGTGTTCTACACCTCTTCCCATATAGGGCTTCATAAGGTGCCATTTGGATGCTTGAGTGGAAACTATTATTATAGAAGAATTCAACCAGAGGAAGATGTTGATCCCAACCTCCTTTAAATTCCATTGAACATGATCTTAACATATCTTCCGGTGTCTAAATAGTTTGCTCAGATTGGCTATAAGTTTGAGGATGATAGGTCGTACTGAAGTTCAGTTATGTATCCAAAGCATACTAAATACTCTTCCAAAATTTAGAGGTAAATCTTTGATCTCTATCGGATACAATATATAGTAGTACTCCATGCATCCTTACCACTTATCTGATATATATCTGGGCCCAGTATATCTAATGATAAATCCTCACGAATTGCAATGAAGTGTGCAGACTCTGTAAGACGATCCACAAAAACACATATTGCATTGTTTTCATTGTATGCCTTCATAAGTTCGGTGATAAAATACATGGTGATGTTCTCTTATTTCCATGCGGGTATGGGAAATGGTTGCATCATCCCCTTAGACATCTGCCTCTCTGGCTTCACTTGCTAACACACTGGGAATGTTTGTGTATACTCAGTGATCTACTTCTTCATATTATACCGCTAATAATTCTCTCGGATATCTCGATACATCTTTGTATTTCCTCGGCGAATAGATAAATTTCAATTATATGCATCATCCAAAAGTTCCTTTGTCAGCTCTAGACATGATGGAACACATAGTCATTTCCCAAATCACAGAATTCCTTCTTCATTAACATTGAACTCCAAGGATGTCCCATTTCTAATAGCTTACACTTTATTCTGAATTCCCACATCATCCTATTGAGCATCCTTTAACCTTTCCAAAAGATATGGTTGAGCAATCATTTGTGAAAAGATTGATGATGTTCCCTTCTTTATGATTCCCATGTCCATCTTCATCAAGTCTGAGAAGATTGGATCCTTCTCAATTATCATCAATGATAGAATTGTTGGGTCCTTTCAACATAGATAATCCTTCACCTTTTCACTTTCCCTGGGTGGTAATGGGTTGAGAAGTCATAGTATGTGATCAAATATAACCATATTTGTTGGCTCATGTTCAACTCTTTCTATGTGAATATATACTTGAAGATTTTGGGGTCCGTATATATTTCACACTTCTCCCTAAAGAGATAATGCCACCATATTTTTAAAGCGAAGATCACCACAGCCAACTCCCAATCGTGTGTTGGATAAATCTTCTCATGAACTTTCAATTCCCTTGAAGTATAGGCAATGACTTTTTCATTTTGCATCAACACACAGCCCAAGCCCTTCTTCGAAGCATAACTGAATACAACAAATAGTTCTCCACTTGTGGGTAAAGTGAGAATGGGCACACTGATAAGCCTCTTTTTCAACTACTTTCTTCATATTCTTTACTCAAAGAAAACATTAATCCCTTCCGAGTTGTCTTGGTAAGAGGTTTGTACAATCTTGAGAAATGTCTCACAAATCGTTGATAATATTCAGCTATCCCTAAGAAGCTATGGATATCCGTTATTGATATTGGCCTTGGCCATCCCTATATTGAAGCTATCTTGGAGGGATCTACAGATATCCCATTGCTTGTGATTATATGGCCCAATAATGAGACCTCCTTCAACCAGAACTCACACTTTTTTTTACTTTTCATAGAGATCCTTCTTTCATAATGTCTATAGTACAGTTCTTAGATGCTCCTCATGATCCTCCTTGGTTTTGGAGTATATTAGAATGTCATCTATAAAGACTACCACAAATTTGTTGAGGTAATCTCTAAAGACTCTATCCAAAAATTATATGATGATTTTTGGGGCATTAGTGAGTCTGGAAGGAATTACTATAAATTCATAGTGCTTGTATCATGTACAAAAAGCAATCTTAGGGATATCTTCCTTCTTCACCCTTACTTGATAATATTCCAACTGCAAATCCACTTTGGAAAAGTATTGTGCCCTATGCAGTTGATCGAACAAGTCATAAATTTGTAGGAGATGATACTTGTTCTTTATCGTGATTTTGTTAAGCTTGCGATAATCGATGGAAAGGTTCATTGAACCATCCTCTTCTTGATGAAGAGGACTAGTGCACCCCATGGTGAAGCACTTGGGTGTATAAACCCTTTATCCAGATTCTCCAATAGTTGTTTCTTCAGCTCATCAAGATCCACAATTGCCATTCTATATGAAGTCTTGGATATTGGAAAACCCCAAGTATAAAATCAATTGAGAATTCAACATCTCTTCTAGGAGGATGACCAGGAAATTCCTCGAGAAACTCTTCATCAAATTCCCTCACAATAGGCATGTCTTCAAAGATGGTTGCCTCCTTAGACTCAATCATCTGATCCAGATATGCATGCTCATAGGGCAGTAATATCCATGGTTGAGATGATGGAGCTAAAGAAAATTCATCTTCATCCTTGCACTTGTATTGAATCATGGGTCGATTCTCTACATGGAGAGTGATTTCTCTCTCATGGAAATTTATGTTGGCTCTATATAAGGAAAGCCAATACATGCCTATAATTGCATCAAATTCCACTAGAGAGAGTATGACGAGGTTCACTGGGAAATTAATTCCACCGATTATGACTGGGGAGAAGTTATATTCATGGGATACAATGATTGACCCATTTTCCGTAATCACTAACATCTTTACTTCCATGATTTTATGTGGTGCTGGGATTGTTCTACTAAACATTTGGGATATAAAAGAATGCGTAGAACCTAAATCAAAAATTATGTTTTCTATTATTGAATTAATAACTAGTGTACCTATCACCACTTTGTTTTTGGGGTTTACATCAGAATTAGTTATGGAAAAAACTCTCCCTTTCTTCCTTCGAGGTTATTGGTTGCCTCCGAAAACCCTTGGCTTAGGGCACTGATTTGGAATATGTTTGAGTTCTTTGTAGTTTTTGCAATGAACAACATGTGGAGGTTCTAACAGATCATTCCTCTCCTCTGTTTTAGCTACAAGTTTTTCTTTTAAATAGTAAACAACTAGGTGCCCTTCTCTTCCACACCAAAATCATTTTCACATCCTCTTAACGAAATTTACAGGGTGATTCTTTCCGCACCTTCGAAAAGTGGTGTGCTGAAACTTCTTAGCACGATTGGATTTATCCATCGGACTGCCAGTATTGAAATTCACCTTACGGTTATTATCCCCATAATACCCCTTAGATTCTATGATCTCCATTTCTTCCTTGAGGTAACATCATACAATTTCCTCATAGCTGTCGAAGTCACGGATCGCTAGCACTTTTTATAGTCTAGGATTCAGCACACCAAAGAAGCAGTCAACATTGAATTCGGGGGTAACAACAAATCCAGAGGCGTATCGTCCAAGACTTGTGAAGTTTTCCTCATACGCTTTGATATATTTTTCATCCTTTTTCTTGAGGGCATGGATGTCCCTTTCCATCTTAAGTCGGAGGGTGCAGGGAAAATATATATCGAAAAAAATCTTCCAGAAATCCTTCCATTCCAACACCTCGATCTCCTCATTAGGCTTCGTATTTTTTTTTCAACGTCAAAAATTTATTAGCTTCACCCTCCATACGATAAGTATCCCAGAGAACCTTCTCTTATTCAGAACATTGAAGGATGGATAAGATCCTTTCAATGGAGTTGATCCATTTTTCAGAGATTGAGAGCTCAGATGATCCATCAAAAATAGGAGGCCTTTGTCTCATGAAGCTCTCTATAGCAACTTGTTCTATCTTCGGGGGGGGGGGGGTTGAACGTTTCTCTTGACCCATGTTTCTATTCAAAACTTGAGTTAACTAAGAGATACGTGTGACGAAGTTTGTGATTCCCGCTCTCATCAGATTGGGTATCTCATTAGCCCAGTCATCACATTGATCTTCACATCGGTTGTTAGCCCGAGTCCTCCAATTACCGGCCATTGGCTGGAATAAAAGGAAAGTTCGGGGTAACACATAAAGGGTAATCCAAGGACAAAACTGGTGAGTTATAAATAACTTTTATTTCCTTAACTTATGAATCCATAGGCTTCAATATATGATATTCATGATCTATTTTCTAACATATATTCTTAGGGGAATTTTTTAAGTCCCTTAATAATGGTTTATACTAATCTTGTGAATTTACCAAAGCATATCACTCAGGAGTGTCGTAACCAATAGTGAATCAAGGCCTATTTTCTTGCACTAGTTCCCGTTCAAGTCTAGCTCAAAGAGAAGTTTTCGGGTTTTACCCCTAGGATACATCTGTTCCAGATCCACCTCTACCTGCTCGTATCTAAATAGGGATGTATTTTCCTGAAAAACAACTTACTCAATAGTCACCAATACTAAGGGATGTTTTTATTATACTTAGTCTTGTCTCTATGTCTTCACTACGGTTTTCTAATCCTAATCCCAAAAATAACTAAACCAATCCTCGGATACCAACTATAACAACCTTTCTTTTATTACAAACTTAAACATGATTTATTACATAAACTCTTCACTTGATACAACATGGAAGATCGAGAGGTCTAGTGTATTTGGGGATTAGGATCATTACATAAAAACTGAAGAAATTAAATACAATATCTTTATTGAAAACTTCCTTTACATGACCACTACATTCCCTCGTACTTAGCATTGCATGGGATAACCAGACAACATGCATAAGAAAAGGGTGAGATATAAAGTCCAGTAAGGGGATAAACATAAAATAACATGAGGAATACAATATTTTTGAGAAATTAGGGATATAAATGGATCACAATAGAAATGTGAACATAAAATAATGATAAAGCATGATAATCATAACATGGAAATGTGGCAACAACATTTAAGATGAAATTAGCATGAGCCAAGGCTTATTGCACATGGAGCATGAGTAAACCCTCATTGCTCATGAAGCATGAGTAAACCCTCATTTCATATGAATTATCATGATTAAACACTCATTGTACATGAAGTATCATGATACTATACTTTACCCTATGCATTGGAGTGCTATCAAGGAGCACCATTCTTAATCATTTCATTTCATGCATAAGTGTGAGACTTGGATCATAAAACATGGATTCATTAAACATCATCATTTATTCAATGATAAAGGATTTTGGAATTAATACAAGAAACTATTTAAACAATAAGTAAATGTGCATAAAGTTTAATACCCTTGATAGAGAAATGGGCATGGTATTCACTACACTATGACTTTGGCTTGGAAAATCGCGGTGCAATTTTGGCAGCATAATGGCATGACATAAGAATTTATAAAAGTGGTTTATGAGAGAGAAAGGGGTGTCTCTTCATATTTACATTAAATGTACAGTAAGTGGGGTCATATAGATACATGTCTCAATAATTTTAATGGAATTTAGAATCATGATACAAGATAATTACTTGAATGTAAATGAGGAGAGAGAAATTCCTTACGAAATTTTGGCATGGTAACTGGTATACATGGAAGGCATCTATGAGAGAGAAATGGGTATATCATCATTCAAAAATAAATAGGACAATATAGGGGAGGTGAAAAATCAAACCCAAACATTTATAATTTAAAATAAAATGGAATAACAATATTAAGAATCTTGGATAAAAAGAGAAAGGAAGGAATACCTTACTTGGAAGTGCGATCCCAAAGGCTTGAGAGAGGATTGAGAGAGGATTATTGGAAGCATGGGGCACCTTTGGAGGATTATAGAGAGATTAGGGAGGGGTTTCTTCTAACTCAAAAGGCTTTTAGTGAAGAGTAAGTGGGATCTTGGGTGGGTTTATTGAGGAAAAGAGAGGGAATTCTTTATTATTTAGGTTTGCGACACCTCACATTAAACTAATCAAAACCACAAACCAGCCCACAGTTTTTCCCATGGTTTTTTCCAAAGGGGAGTGGAAAAAAATATTTTATAAGTCCAATGGCCAAACGTCTTAAAATAATAGGGTTTCTTATGTGGAGGTGAGTCACACTATCAGGGAAAACAATTTAAAAAGACAAAATGTTTTATAAGCCTTGAAGGGTCCACTGAAGCTTTTTAAAATAAATAAAAAAACCCAAAATCACATTATTGTAATTTTAAAACATATACTGGCCGAAAATAATTTTTATATTATTTTATTACATCACTATTGGTTCATTATGATGTCATAAAACACATTATATATTTAAACGGTATTTAATTTTTACCCAAAAATTCGACTCTCAGAAAATTATGAAAAATTCATCATTGGATAATTTAGACATCCTGATTCCAAAAATAATATTCATTTTATCTATATAATTTTATAAATATTTAAATTTTTACTTTTAAAATAAAAACCAACATTTACCGAAAATTCTTGGGTTTTGACAAAAATAGCTTTCAAACCTTAGTAAAAATTAAAATTGTACTCATAAAATTATATGATAATTTTTATTTAATAAAAATTAATTTAATAAAAATAATAATATTTTATTAAAATATTTTTTATTTAAAATAATCCATTAATTCGTCAAAATAGATTTCTTAGTTGAATATTAACTAAAAATGCTATTTGTGCTTTAAAAACTATTTACAAAGTAACAATAATTAAATGAATGCACATTATTTATACAAAAAACATTTACATAGTCATAGTGCTAGTGTATTATTACATAACCTCTTATAACATTTGTATAAGACCATAGGTTAAGGTGTGTGATGGTGACAGACTCTTGGGGTGGCTCGGATAACATTGCTCGACTGGTAATCTCTATCAACTTCTACTTCTCTCATAGACGGTTACACTCAAGCTTAACATGTTCAAGCTCGACTTGGGATTGTTCAAGAGTGAAGCCCAAGGATGCCACCTCCTTACCGAGCTCCGATAAATGGTCTTCGTATGGGGAAAGTCTACTAGATGAGGCCATCGCTTCTTTTGTTTGAGTAAATTGGATTTATTAAAGCCCTATATTTACACTAATAATGTGATTACTGTTCAATGGTTATATTATAAACGGTCAAAATTCATAACGGTATTTTTAAATCCAAAAATATAAAACTAATGAAGTTCACATTTTATATAACCATAATAAGACATTTAATTAGATCAAGAGGAATTTCCATTAATGAAATTTTGGGTCGTTACAATCTTCCCCCCTTAAGAAATTTCTCCCTCGAAATTTCCTTTTACCACTCTAAAACAAATGTGGGTAACTTTGATTCATCACTTCCCTTGATTCCTACATCTCTTCTTCAAACTTGTGGTTTCTCCAAAACACCTTGATGAGGGGCATTGTCTTATTTCATATAACATTTTATCTACGATCTAGGATCTTCACTGTTTTATCCTCATAAGAAAGATCTTCCTCTAGATGTACTACCTCATAAAATAGTACATGTGAATAGTTTGGTATGTACTTTCTTAAGAGATATACATAAAATACATCATGTACTTTGGCCATGGTAGGTGGAAGTGCTTTTCGATAGGCCACAACCCCAACACGATTAAGAATCTCGAAGGGGCCGATGTACCTAGGACTTAACTTTCCTTTATTTGTAATCCAATGACCTTCTTCCACAGCGATATGCATAGAAATACCATGTCTCTAACTTTAAACTCAAGGTATCATTGACGGTTATCTGCATAACTCTTCTATCGACTATGGGATGCCTTGATATGCTGTTGAATGGTTTTCACCTGCTCCACCATTTCATCGACCATTAGTGGTCCTAGCAGCTTACGCTCACTGACTTCATCCCAAAATGTAAGTGTTCTTCACCTCTTCCCATACAGGTGTTCATAAGGTGAAATTTGGATTCTTGAGTGAAAACTGTTATTACAGGAGAATTCAACTAGAGGAATATGTTGATCCCAACCTCCTTTAAATTCCATTGAAAATGATTTTAACATATCTTATAGTGTCTGAATAGTTCACTCAGATTGGCCATAATTTTGAGGATGATAGGCCATACTGAATTTTAGTTCTGTATCCAGATCATGTTAAAGTCTCTCCTAAAACATAGAGGTGAATCATAGATCTTGATTAGATACAATATGTAGTGGTACTCAATGCAGCCTTACCACTTCCCTGATATATCTGTGCTAGTTGATCCAATGAGAAATCCTCTCAAATTGAAATGAAGTGTGCAGAATCTGTAATACTATCCACAACAACCCATATTACATTGTTTCCTTCGGATGTCTTCAGAAGTCCAGTGAAAAAATCCATGGTGATGTTCTATCATTTCCATGTTGGTATGGGAAATGGTTGCATCATCTCCTTATACTTATATCTCTTAGTCTTTACTTGCTGACACACCAGGCACTTTGATGTATACTCAGGGATATCCTTATTTATATTATCCCACCAATAATGTGCTCAGAGATCTCGATACAACTATGTATTTCTTGGGTGAATAGAGAAATTTGAACTATGTGCATTATCCAAAAGTTCCTTTGTTAGCTCTAAAAATGATGGAACACATAATCATTTCCCAAATCTCCCAATTTCTTCTTCATTAACATTTAACTCTGAGTATTTACCTTTTCTGATAGCTTCAAATTTCATCTGATTTCCCACATCATCTTTTTGAGCATCCTTTAACCTTTCCAAAAGAGATGGTTGAGCAATAATTTGTGAAAGGATTGACAATGTTCCCTTATTTATGATTCCCATGTCCATATTCATCAAGTCTAAGAATATTTAATCCTTATCAATTCTCTTCAATGATATAATTGTTGGGTAATTTATACTTTGATCATTCGCCACCTTGTTTGATTTCTTAGGGTGGTAATGGATTGAGCAATCATAGTCTTTGATCAGCTCTAATAATATTTAATGGTTCATGTTCAACTCTTTCTGTGTGAATATATACTTGAGGATTTTGTAGTCTGTATATATTTCACACTTATCCACTAAGAGATAATGCCGCCAAATTTTTAAAGCAAATATCACCAAAGACAACTCTAGATCATGTGTTGGATAATTCTTCTCACTAAATTTCAATTACCTTGAAGCATAGGCAATGACTTTGTCATTTTGCATCAACACACAGCCCAGACCCTTCTTTGAAGCATACCATAATACCACAAAAAGTTCTCCACTTGTGGGTAAAGTGAGCACGGGAATAGTGATAAGCCTCCTTTTCAACTCCTTGAAGCTTTTTCCGCATTCATCACTCTAAGAAAAATTTACTCCCTTCAGTGTTATCTTGGTAAGAGGGTTGGAAAATCATGAGAAATTTCTCAAAAATCATCAATAATATCCTTCCAACCCCAAGAAGCTATGGATATCTTTTACCAATGTTGTCCTTGGCCATCCCTCTATTGAAGTTGTCGTAGAGGGATCCATAGATATCCCATTACTTGTGTTGATATGGCCCAAGAATGAGACCTCCTTCAACCAGAACTCTCACTTTCTGTACTTTTAATAGATATCCTCCTTTCATAAGGTATCTAGTATAGTTCTTAGATTCTCTTCATGATTCTCCTGGGTTTTGGAGTATATTATAATATCATCAATAAAGACTACCACAAATTTGTCGAGGTAATCTCTAAAGACTCTATTCATCAAGTCTATGAATATTGGTGGGGAATTAGTGAGTCTGAAAGGCATTACCATGAATTCAAAGTGCTAGTATCTTGTATGAAAAAGAAGTCATGGGGAGATATTTCATCTTCACCCTTAATTGATAATATCCCGAATGAAAATCCACTTTGGAGAATTGTTATGCCCCATACAGCTGATCGAACAAGTCGTAAATTCATGGGAGATGATACTTGTTCATTATCGTGATTTTGTTAATCTCACGTTAATCGATTCAATGGTGCATTGACCCATCCTTATTCTTGATGAAGAGGATGGGTGCACCCTATGGTGAAGCACTTGGTGATATATACCCTTTATCTAGATTATTTTTTAGTTGTTTCTTCATCTCCTCAAGCTCAACAATAGCCATTCTATATAGATTCATGGTGGTGTTGGGATTGTTCTACTAAACTTTTCGAATATAAAAGAATGCGTAGAACCTAAATCAAAAATTACATTCGCTATTCTTGAATGAATAACTAATGTACTTGTTCCCACTTCATTGTCGGGGTTCACTTTTGCAGTAGTGATGGAAAAAGCTATCCCTTGCTGCCTTGGAGGTTGTTGGTTGCCTCCAAAAACTCTTGGCATAGGGCACTAATTTTCAAGATGTCCGGGATCTTTGCAGTTGTAGCAATGAACAATGTGTTGAGGTTATAACGGAGCATTCCCCTCCTCTGTTGTTTCCGTGGATTTTTTTGTCGGTAGTTAACAGCTAGGTTCCTTTCTCTTCCACAGCTAAATCATTTTCTCACCCTCTTCAGGCAATTTCAATGGTGCTTCTTTCTGCACAATTGGAAAGTGGGGTGCTCGATCTTCTTAGCATCATTGGATTTATCCATCAGACCACTAGTATTGAACTCCACCTTAAGCTTCCTATCCCCATGATACCCCTGAGATTCACCAAAATCCATTTCGACCTTGAGGGCACATCGGACAATTTCTTCATAGCTATTGAATCCATGGATCTCTAGCACTTTTTGTAGTCTAGGTTTTAGTCCACCAAAGAAGCACTCAACATTGCATTTGGGGGTAATGACAAAGAAGGATGTGTATCATGCAAGACTTGTGATGTTTGCCTCATACGCTCCAAAAGATTCATCATATTTTTTCTTGAGAGCAAGGAAGTCTCTTTCCATCTTAATTTGGAGGGTGTGCGGGAAATATTTATCGAAAAATATCTTCTTGAAATCCTTCTATTCCAACGCCTCGATCTCCTCCTCAGGCTTCAGATTTTTTATCAACGTCCACCATTGATCAACCTCCCCCTCCATACGATATGTAGCTAGGAGAACCCTCTCTTGTTCATAACATTGAAGGATGGAGAATACCTTTTCAATGGAGTTGATCCATTGTTCAGCGATTGAGGAATCAGATGATCCATTAAAAGTAGGAGGTCTTTGTCTCATGAAGCTCTCGATAGTGACTTGCTCTTTCTTAGGGGGGTTGAACGTTCTTCTTGACCCATGATTCTATTCAAACCTTGAGTTAAATAAGAGATAATCGTGACAAAGTTCTCGATTCCCACTCCCATCGGATTGGGCATCTCATTAGAATAGTCATCACATTGATCTTCACATCAGTTGTTTTCCCAAGTCCTCCTATTATTGGTCATTGGCTGGAATAAAAGGAAATTCAGTGGTAACACATTAAGGTTAATCCAAGGAAAAAAATGATGACTTATAAATAACTTCCATTTCCTTAACTTATGAATCCATAGGCTTCAATCTATGATTTTCATGATATATTTTCTAACATATATTCTTAGGGGCATTTTTTTAAGTCCCTTAATAATGGTTTATACTAAGCTTGTGAATTTACCAAAGCATATCCCATGGGAGTGTCTTAACAAAGATTGTAGAAAGGCCCATTGTCATGAACCAGTTCCCATTCAAGTCTATCTCAAAGTGGAATTTTTAGGTTTTACCCCAAGGATACATTTGTGTCAGAGCCACCTCTACCTACTCGTATCCAGACAGGGATGTATTTTCTTGATAAACCACTTACTCAATACTCACTAGTACATATGGATTTTTTTATTATACTTATTATTTTTTCAAATTCTTCACTATGGTTTTCTAATCCTAATCCCAAAAATAACTAAACCTATCCTCTGATACCATCTATAACAACCCTGTTTTTATTACAAACTCAGACATGATTTATTACATAAAATCTTCACTTGATACAACATGGATGATCGAGTGGTATGGTGTCTTTAGGGATTAAGATTATTAAATAACAACATAATAAATGAAATACAACATCTTTATTGAAAAATTCCTTTACATTACCACTATATTCCCTCGTACTTATCATTGCACGGGATAACCTGAGGACATGCATAAGAAAAGGGTGAGCTATAAAGCCCAGTAAGGGAATAAACATGGAATAACATAAGGAATACAATAAATGTTAGACAATAGGAATATAAATGGAGCACAAGAGAAACATGAACATAAAATCATGATAAATCATGATAATAATAATAGGGAAATGTGGAAACAACACTTAAGATGGAATTAGTATGAGCCAAGGATCATTGCACATAGAGCATGAGTAAACCCTAATTGCACATGAAGAACAATTAAACCCTAGTTGAACATGAATTATAATGATTCAACAATAATTTCACATGATGTATCATGATACTACACTTTACCCAATGCATTAGAGCGCTATCAGGGTACACCATTCTTAATCATTTCATTTCATGCATAAGTGTGCCACATTGATCATTAAACATGGATTCATTAAACATAATCATTTATTCCATGATAAAGGAGTGTAGAATTAATACATGAAACTCTTTAAACAATAAGTAAATATGTATAAATTCGAATACCCTTGATAGAGTAATGGGCATGGTATTCACTACATAATGACTTTGTTTTGGAAAATCGCGGTGCAATTTTGGAAGCATAATGGTGTGACATAATAATTCATAAAATTGGTTGATAAAAGAGAAATGGGTGTCTCATCATATATAAATTAAATTTAAAGAAAGTGGGTCATATAAATACACATCCTGAAAATTTTAATGGAATTTAGATTCATGATACAAAAGAATTGCTTGAATGTAAATGAGGAGAGAGAAATTCCTTACAGAATTTCGGCATGGTAACGGGTATACATGGAAGGTATAGATGATAGAGGAATGGGTATATAATCATTAAAAAAATAAGTAGGACAGTATAGGGGAGGTGAAAAATCATACCCCAACATTTATAATTGAAAATAAAATGGCATAACAATATTAAGAAACTTGGATAAAAAGAGAAAGGAAGGATTCCCTTACTTAGAAGTGGGATCCCAAAGGCTTGGAATAGGTTTGAGAGAGGATTCTTGGGATATTGGGGAACCTTTGGAAGATTATAGAGAGAAGATTTTAGGGGTTGGTCGAACTCCAAAGGATTTGGGTGAAGAGAAAGTGAGAGCTTGGGTGAGTTTATATTGGAAAGGAGAGAGAATTCTTTATTATTTAGGTTTGGGACACCTCACATTAAACTAATCAAAACCACAAACCAGCCCATGGTTTTTTACCATAGTTTTTTCCAAATTGGGGTGAAAAAAAATATTTTATAATTCCAATGGCCGAAATTCTTAAAATAATAGGGTTTGTTATGTAGAGGTGAGTCACACACTCAAGGAAAACAATTTAAAATGACAAAATGTTTTATAAGCCTTGAAGGATCCATTAATTCTTTGTAAAATAAATAAAAAAAAACCCAAAATCAAATTATTTTAATGGTAAAACATATATTTCCTGAACCTGAAGTTTATATTATTTTATTACAACACTATTGGGTCATTATGATGTCATAAAACACATTATATATTTAAACGGTATTTAATTTTTACCCAAAAAATTGATTGTCTATGAAAATTAGGATAAATTAACCATTGTATAATTTCAACATCCTGATTCCAAAAATAATATTCATTTTATATAAATAATTTTATAAATATTTGAATTTTTACTTTTAAAATAAAAACCAACATTTACCAAAAATTCATGGGTTTTGAAAAAAAACAACTTTCAAACCTTAATAAAAATTACAATTTCATTCATAAAATTATATGATAATTTATATTTAATAAAAAATAATTTAATAATAATACTAATATTTTATTAAAATATTATTTTAATTAAAAAATCCATTAATTCATCAAAATAGATTTCTTAGTTGAATATTAACTAAAAATATTATTTGTGCTTTAAAAACTATTTACAAAGTAACAATAATAAAATTAATAAACATTATTTATACAAGAAAAATGTACATATTCATAGTGATAGGGTCTTTTTACATAACCCCTTATAACACCCGCATAAGACCTTAGGGTAAGGTGCGCGATGGTGGCAGATCTTTGGGGCGGCTTGAATAACATTGCTCGAGTGCTAATCTCTATTAACTTTCACTTCTCTCATAGGTGGTTCCACTCAAGCTTAACATGTTCAAGCTTGGATTAGGATTGGTCCAGAGAAAATCCCAATGACGCCACCTCCTTTCAGAGCCCCAACAAATGGGATTCGTACGATCCAAGTCTATTGGATGAGTCCATTGCTTCCTTTGTTTGAGCAAATTGGATTTGTTAAAGCCCTATATTTATACTAATCATGTGATCACTTTTCAACAGCTATATTAGAAACATTCACAATTCATAATGGTATTTTAAAATCATGAAACATAAAACCAATGAATTTTGCATTTTATATAACCATAATAAGACATTTAATTAGATCAAGAGGAATTTCTATTAATGAAAGTTTGGGTAGTTACATAAACCTTGACTTAAAGATAATTTATATATAGTATATTTTTATTTTAATAATATATAGAATATATAATTATTAAATGGAATACACCATTCATGAATATGGTAAGTTCTACGTACGCATGAACGTTGTTTTATTTTTTATTATCGTATTGAAAGAATGAATGAAAATGAACTATATTTATATATGTGTATAAAATAATTATAGTAGAATTATAATGTTATGTATATCATATAAGTTCACTAAACTCATCCTTAATAAATTCCATGTATTTTTTCCACAAATCACATCTCTTTGAGGGGGTGTTAGTCCACACTTCCTCAAACAAAATTATCCTATTTAAACCAAATAGAAAGTAAAAAATATATGCCTTGAAAAATGAATACATAAGATTAAAGACATAATAAATATAATATATAACATATATAAATATAGTTTCTATTTTAATTTCCATCATTAGATATGGTAAAGGAAAAAATGAAAAATCATCGTTTAGTGAGGTGGTAGTTCATCGTACACATGAAATGTATGTATGTTTCTCAATAGACAGAGGTTTGTGTAAGTGTAGGTTGAACCCTTAGCATAAAAAAATCCTAGTATATTTAATATAGTGTTTTTTATACAAACATTTAATAAAGGTAGTGTAGGGGGTGGTGAAGGAAAATAAAACAAAGGATCTTGAGAGAAGGTGTTACCTCTTTATCAGGTAACTCCTTTTGGTTTGTGCCAAAAGGCTTCTGTGGAAGACTTTCTAAACAATGGGAGGATTCAAGGATGAAGGTAGGGATATTGGGAAGTGTATTGTCCATATCATGTAATAGAATTTGTGGTTTGAGAGGTGTGAAGAAGGGGGATAGGTGGTTTCCTTTTATAGCGATGGAAAAGGAATCATTTGGTATTTTTTAAAACAAGTTAGGTGTGCCTACATTTTTACCTAAAATAGTCATTAAAACCAACCAAACTAAATAATGGAATGTTAATGTCCGAATAATTGCTATAAAATAGGTTTTTGACAAGTTTATATGTCTTTTGGGTCATAAATTTAAGGTTTATTTCTTAGTTGAGCTTAATTTTACGTTAATCAATTTAATTGATTTTAATTATTTTCACTAATATTTTTAGTCAAAAACTAAGTTACACTTATTAGAAATTATAAATAATTATTATTCCAAATATTAAATACATTTTTACAAATTCCAATCGCCTAAGTGCTATAAATTAATTTAAAATTAATACTATTGTCGGGTCAACAATGCGAGTTTTTAAAGTAAAAATGATCAAAAGTTTACTAAGTTTTTATATCATATTTCAATGTGAAATTGGTTCAAATTTCCCACATTGGATTAATTTATAGAAATATAATCTAATTGAACTTTTAAATAAAATTAAAATATTATTTAACATTATAAGTAAGTTATATGAAAAAGTAGTTATGAATTAAAATATGGTATTTTTCACTATTTATCCAAAAATGAAGTTTCTCATAAAAATTCCAAGAATTCAATGTAACATAATTTTAAATTTTTTATTTAAATAAAGGAACTTTATTTTATAAAATTAAATTTATAAATGTGTATAAAATTAATTTTTATAATTTTTTATAGAGGGACACTAAAAGCAGTTCATTCGAGAAAACAATATTTTTAAACATAAATGGACTTTACCAAAAAATCATATCTTTCAATATCAATATGTTATATTTATATAAAAAATTATAAAAAAATATTTGAAAATAATTTATTACTATTCATATAACTAATTTTAATGGCTAAGTTATAATTATTTCATTGAAATAATTATTACAATAAAATGATGTTTCGTAGAAACATTGGTGTTGCATGTAACATAAACCAAGTCGTTATTCCGTGTAATGTATTCCAAGTCGATGTTTCGTGTATTATATGCCAAGTTTGTGTGGTGTGAAAATAATTTTTGACATAATTCATTGTATGAAATAAATAAAAATTTAATTCATTTAAAAAAAGTTCGATAAAAACTCATGGTGTTACAGAAATAGTTTGGACACATGACTCCATATAGGTGATTATGGATCGACTCACAAATTTGTCTTGCTTCATCCCGATTCTTAAAACCAATATGGGTAAAGACTTATCCAAAATATATATTCAAGGAATTTTTAAGATACATGTCATTCCAAACTTGATTGTATCTGATCGATATCTCAGGTCTATGTGTAATGAATTAACCTAGATACCCTCTTAAAACTGGCACTTGGTCTGGTCTAACACATAACTAAAGGACATTCCAGATTCCCATGGGCTAGCAAATAGGACCCGACCATCAAACAAAAACCATACGGAATGATTTCACCAAACATAAAGAAAAAACATGGAATATATACACATACCAAAGAGAAATTGGGGAAGATATAAACATATTCCATAATAAGTAGAAAACAACAAAATCCATATATCTTAAAAGGTAGAAAAACAATCTCCAAGGGAAAAGTCCGACTATAATGGAAGACAAACCCAAATAGCTACTTTGATGGTCTCCATGTTATATCATGGGAAAACTCCAACCATCTCACCACCAGTTACCCAAAACCCAATTGACAGAAAACCTCATCACCACATTATGGAACCTCACCACCACAAAAGCATGGTAAAACAATTTTATTTTCTCATTTTCCCAAATTTCCAAATAACGAATGTAAATCAATTTCAAAAAATTTCATATACATATATCAAGTTAGATATGTCAAATCAAAATAAAAAAGGTATCACATATCATTTAAAATCCATGGAAGTAAAACCAAATTAGTATAGTGAAAAATAGCCCAAATTATCCAAAATCATAGGTAATATGTCACGAAGGATCACAATAAGTCTTGGTATCTAGGACACGCATACCTAAAATTGAAAATCACATATGCATCTAGAATCTAGACATATTCATTGATTCTAGATATCATAATAAAACCCTAGAAAGTAAACCCCCCCAGCATGTTTAACAAGTCCTAAGAATAAGAGGACTTAAGAGAAAAGAAAATCCCCATAAGAAAACCCCCTAATAGTGGACAAGTCCTATTACTACACCTTCCACATAAGTGATTATGTATTCCCATCTACTTTATTTTCCAAACCAATTCATCAAACCATTTTCATCAAACCATTCTTTGAAAACAATTTCACAAAACCATTTCACAATTCTTTGAAAACCCTTTTCATTTACCAAAACTAGGGGAAAACTAACTTTTATAAAAAAAACCATTCACCCACACATATAAAATTAGTCAATCGTTCCATTTCATTTATAAAACAATTTTTCAAAAATTAGAGCAATGTAGTTCACCAAAATAGGCTAGATATGAAACCACCTACCTCAAAACTCTCATCGCACATGCCCACAACAGGATCCACCAACAAGGAGGCCTATGGATGAATGAAAAAAAATATCACTCATACAGTGACCTAAATTCCCTATCTATGAATTTAAAATGTATTGTAACCCCTTTAGACATCATGTAATCTAAAAATCCCATATACACTAAAAAATACATCACATTTTTATTAAAAAGCCATTTTAACATTACATTGTGTGTAATAATTAAATGGTATATATTCTTTCAAATTGTGTACCCAGATAATGAAATTAATAGAGATGAAATATATAGTGTGTAAACCAGTAACAATGTGTGTAATCACCAAAAAAACTACAAAAAAAATAGATTATAACATGAAAACCCAAACCTACTCGAGTGTTCTCCAAACTAGAAGAGAACCCCTCTAATCTATCACATGATTATGCCTGCACTCCATTAATTAAAATAAACATATATCCCTAAACATTAGTTCATTTCCTTTAAAAAATTATCTCCATCCTCGGGAATCCTGACATGCACCCAATTAAAGAGTAAAACAAGTAAAAAGAATGGAATTGCCTGTAATAGGGTAACTGGATGTTATAAACTCCACATCATAAGACTTTACATCCTTGGGAAGTCATGTAGAAGAATAAAGTATAGTATATTTGTGAGGCCACTTTTCCCTCATCAATGAAACATGTTCCCAAGTATCGTGAGAATATAATCTATGTCGCCATAACACCCTGACTAACGGAATAGACTTCCTAGGAAAGACTTTCACCTGAGATTCAATGGTCTCTACTAGCTACTCCAAAATAGAAACATATAGATCTAACTCAATATCTTTCCAACTCAGAATATGTGAAGGATCGGGGTGGAATTTTTTGAGCTGCAATATATGTAAAACATAATAATTTTTTGTCATGTGAACTGAAGATTTTTACTGATAAGAAACCTACTAAAGCTTATTAGTGGCCTAAAATGGACCAACATATCTCAAAGACAAGTTTTTCTATTTTACAATATGATAGTGACCCAAATGAGGAGAAAATTTCAAGAAAACCCAATTACCTATGAAAAAATCCAAAGTAATATGTAGTTGATCTTATAATATTTCATTGACTATGAACTATAACTAGCTGCCAACGTATATCCTGAATTCTCAATAACATTTCCTAAATCATACTCAGTCCCACTAAAGGATATTATACCACCACTTCCCAAAAAAGAGTTGATCTGTATAGGTAGCCATACAAATCCATTAAAGTATCCATTTGGATTAATTCTTGAATGGGCCTAAGGACATCTTTTTTATTTATATTTGATAACCCACCTTTCAAGGGATGAGGGGGGACCCTTATGAGGCCCGTATGCTTAGATATTAAATTTCCTGTAGGATTTGGAGACATTACAAGACCCATAGGTCTTACAGAAATCATACAAACTATAACTACTTGAAACCACCCCTCCCTAGCATCTTCATCGTGATCAGCTCTCCCCCTTTGAAAAGATGTTTGGATAGTTTTCATGTGAAGAGATGCACAGGCCCAGTTCTGATGTCAATTCCATACCCTCTCATTCTTTCAAATATGTTTATCCCTCCTCTGGTAAATGTTCCCTGCTCTTGAATCCTCCCATAGAGCTGGTTCCTTGTAGAATATGTTTGTTCATCTACATGTCAGGTAGCTCTGAAGGTCTTTGAGGTGGCCCAAAGGCCTTGAGGTGGACTGAATCACCACCTCATTCCATAATACATCTTAATAGTTCTCATAATAATGGACCATGAATTACTATGAAAATTAAAAAAAATGGATATCATCACTGATGTTGGGTTAAAAAACTAATCCCCAAAAATGATAATACCATATGAACAAAGAGACCCACCAAAAACATTCTCCCCACTATAAAGGGTCTCTCAAATTATTCTTAACTCATCATCCTGATTCTAGATCTATATAATAAATTAAATTATATATGATGATAAATAAACACTGGCTAGAACCATTCCAAAAATTATCCTCCTAATCATCCAGATGCAATTGAGTGAAAATCCCAGAGAACTTCAATTCTTGAATCTAGAAGTTTCATTTCTAAGTATTTCCATACTAATGGTGACTCCAAAATATTTCATGAACAAAATTCAAATGGTGCTCATGCTAGTGCTCGAATCTTGAATAAACCAAAATATCACCCCTAAACACTACCAAAAAAGTGTCGAGATAGTGATGGAATATCTGATTCATCAAATCCATAAAAACTGAAAGAACGTTCTTCAGACCAAATCGTATCACAAGATATTATATATGTCCATACACAGTCCTTAAATCCATATTTGGTATATCATACTCGTGAACTATGAGATATTGATAACTCGGTCTAATATCAATCTTCAAAAACCACCTTTCCCCCTCAAACTAATCAAACAAATCATAAACATGATGAAAATGATACTTATTCTTAATCATTACCTTATTCAATTTCCAATAGTTCACACACAATCATAGAAAACATCTTTCATCGTGGAAAGGAGAACTGAGGTTCCCTAGGAGAAACACTATGGATAAAAAAACCTTTTTCATCAGATCATCCAACTATATCTTGAGATCATTTAGCTCTGCTAGTTCAATATGATAAGAAGGTATTGAAATTGTTTACATACATGGAACCAATTCAATTGTAAACTCTACCTCCCTATCTAGAATAATCCCTAATAAATCATCTAGGAAAACATCAGTAAATTACAAAACAACAAAAGGAATATCAAAAATATAAGGAACGTCATTGGGAAGAACTTAAACAGTAGACAAAAAACTCCTATGATCTGAATGGGAAGGTACTACATGACCATACCTCAGATCCCACACTCCATAAAACACTGATGAGATCCCATCATCTATAAGAAATGAGATACTTTGATGATAAAAAATCAACTTCATCATGATGAGAGATAAGAAAATCCATCCCAATGGTGGCATCAAACATATATATATTAAAAATGAATAAATCCTATACTAACTCTACATCATCTATAAATAATACACAAGAATTACACTGAAACTCTTATTCTTTCCTCTTTCCAATAGATTTTTCGAACTCTATAACAAATTACATGAGCTCCAGGATAATCATATCAACAAATAATCAAGATATAAACAAGTGGGATGCACTAGTATCAAATAATGTAATTTTTATTGATGATGTTATAAATATGGTACTTATCACTATCACTAGACTCGCATATACCTCCACTAGAAACTCATATAAAAAATAATTTTTATTGACTTCTAAGGCTTGTGACTGGAGGCCTTTAGTCCTTGAAGCATCCAAATACCCCATCGTAGCCTATTGAGCTGATAATCCCTAACCATATTGAGGTGTAAATATAGCCTAAAAGAAATGCTACATATGACCAAAATGTCAACAACTATTTCACATATTTTTCAATTGAAGGACAATAACACACGGTGTGTCCAAAAATTCCATACCAATAGCAAGTCAGAGGAACACTACTAGCTAAAACTGGAGGTTCCAAAGAGGCTTTCTATTGAGAACCACCCCCACCACTCCTGTAATGATCTTTCCACATCATTTTTTTCTCTAGGATCTCATTGAACCTTCAAATAAGTGGAAGTTAAGAAGTATAATGTCCAACCTTTCTTGATATATTAATTTATTCCATCATATCCATGTCCACTATCTCCACATGGGTATAAAGATTCATCATAAATACCTATGATCTGATATTTGTTAAAAACCCTTGTATGTACTTATAAGATTCCATCTGGTCATTATTTATAACCTATGGTGAAAAATTAACAATCTCATCAAATTAATTGGTGTATACAAAAATTTAATTCTTTCCCTTTTGCAAAGAGTTGTTCTCTATAGACTTATCCATCATTAGAAACTCTGGACAAAACTATTGAAAGAAGAGAGTCTTATAACCCTTCCAGCCCAATCCCACATGCCTATCTACATATACCATGGAATACCACCAGTTCTTGTTGGTACACTCAAGTATGAACGCCACAAACATCACCTTGATACTATCTAGTGTATCTATTAAGTCTAATATTTGATCAATATTGTAAATTAATTCCTCCACATTCAGAGTTTCATTAATACCTTTAAAGGATGGTGGATTCTCACACAAGAACTCCCGTGATAGATCCCTTTCTCTTCCAACTCCTGGTTGTACATCCATAACTG
Organism: Viscum album; assembly: GCA_963277665.1. NCBI lineage: Eukaryota > Viridiplantae > Streptophyta > Magnoliopsida > Santalales > Viscaceae > Viscum > Viscum album. The sequence continues at coordinate 1,288,991,205 of OY728132.1, read as the reverse complement.
TGTTCAGAACATGTAATATATTCGGATCTACATCACAAACTTTTCACATGATATAATTGATAATATTTTGATCGATGGTTGTATTCCCTTGAGAAGAATCATCTACACCCTCCAATGGAACTCACAGAACACATCTTAGATGCATACTATTGCACACCGAAATAGAAGAAAGTATCAGAAACAAAATAATCTCAGCTCAAACCTAAACCCCCGTGATAAAAAACTGATATTAAGATCAAAACTCAAAACAGGAGACACACATCCCAACATCCCATAGTAACTCGAGTCTCATCAAGGAAAGATCTTGTCAGGAACTCACCATAACCTACCTCTCAACTCTCGATAATCCTATCTCTATTCTTTCAAACATTCTAAGATAGGGAATATTAATGAAAGGAAACCTCTAATACCATTTTTTAACTAAAAAAACAGATACCCTCAAAAAACTATCATGTGGTCTAACGCTCCACATACCCTAAGGGTGTTCTTGATCTCCATGGTTTGATGACTAGTACCAGGTCATCAAACAATAACCAGGGAAATGATTTTTTCCAACAAGAAGAAAAAATGAGGAACTTATACACATATAATAGAGAAAAATTGGAAGATATAAACATATTCCATACCATATAAAAATAATAGAAGTGATACAACTGAAAAGGTATAAAAACAATCTCAAGTGACAAGTTCAACTGTAAAAGATGAAAAAACCAAGAAGTTCCTATGACAGTCTCCATGTGATTGTGTGGGTAAACTCCGACCATCTCACCACCATCAACCCAAAACATAGCTGACAAAAAACCTCACCGCCTCATTGTATCACCTTGTTTTACCTATATAGAAATACATAACAAGGTTTACGCATTTTTCAAGGGGTGCACAGGTTATGAGATAAAAATCTCAGTATGATCTCACCCAGGTGTTTCAAAACAATTCTCTATACAATAATCAATGCATGCTCAACATTAAAAAAACAATGCATGATATATAATACAAAAGTTTCTATATCAAAATCCTGGAAAAATAATTTAATTTCTCCTTTTCCATATTTTCAAATAAATTAGGTAAATCAGTTTCAAATAATTTCATATACATATAAAAATGTAGATATATCACATCAAACCAAAACTGGTATCACATATCATATCAATTCCATGGCAGTACAACAAAAATAGTACAATCAAAAACAGCCCAAATCAACTGAAAGAACTAGTAATATGATGAAAAGGATGACACTAGGTAAGGATAGTTAGGAAACTAGTACTTAAAATAGACAATCATAGACAAATAAAGCTAATCAACATATGAATTATGTCTAGAGAACAATGGAACACCCTAGAACGTGAACCCCCAATATGTCTAACAAGTCCCTAGAACAAAATACCTAGGGAGAATTGGAAATCCCCATAATCAAACCCCTATGACAGTGGAAGATTCCTATTACTACACCTTCCACATAATTACCCAATGCTTCTTGTGTGCTTTATTTTTCTAACAAATTCATCAATCCATTTTCATCAAACAATAATTTGAAAACAATTTCACAATTCATTGAAAACCCTTTGTTAGGCCCAAGTTTTTTTAGTTATATTTTTTAAAATAGATAAATATATGGAAATTGATGAATAAAGTGAGTAAAGTAAATAGCTTACTTGGTGATAAGGTGATGGCAATCCAGATAAAATAAGGGTGTTTACAAAGTTGAAAATCAAAAGCACCCATCAGACTTAGTCCACCAGTGTGATTCCTTGAGTACGATTCATCATATTTGGGTTTTGATATAAAATAAAAAGCTACTGAAAAATCATATTTAGTATAGAATGAATGTTTTTATCATAATGAGAAGTTATATCAGAGTCTGCATTCGATACTAAATTTGATGATTCTTTTTTGAACATGGGGTTCTCATAAATCATGAATAATTTATGATACAAGATGAAGTTTGTGGAAGATGTGAGAATATGATGTGAATTATTACCACTACTTCTCATCAGTATAGGAATCATTGGTATGAAAATAACACTATGATGTAATATTGATCTTACTGAAGTAAATAATTCACTACTGACATTGGTCCATCAGAAGTGGTATTCCACCGATTCATCGTAATGGATTCTGAAACCAATTCATTTTATAAATTTTTGGTATCTTTAAGACATTAGATACATAGTTCTATTATATGTACAATTGAGTGGTTAATTTTTTGGGATTGATGAAATAGATAAGAATAGATACCGATCAACCAGATGAAAATCAACAGTGTATTCAACCATTGTCATCATTTTGAATTATAATTTGATTGGGTCAAGATCAAAAGAAAAAAATTATTGATTGTTTCTCAAGAAGTGGTGCCAACTCCTCATACTATAGCTACCAACGTTCCGTCTGAGTGAAATAGAGACTGATCCATTAGAAGCATACTGACACTGATAAATTTATCAAAGGCTGCACTTTATCGTACATGGGATCATTGGTATGAGGAATTGAATAAAAGGAGAGATTTTTTGAAGATATTTAATATATACTCTCAAATAGAATATTTCATCCAAAGTATTGTTTAAGGTTGTTTTATTTTATATGGAATATTATCAATGTTTTAAAAAGTGTTTTTTAGTTGGTATATATTATCTATATGATACTACTTTTAGTGTTTACAAGAGTTCATCATAATGATCACTATTCAGGTCTACATATGTCTTCATCGTAATTGATAATCAAAATAAATAATTGGACTAAAGAATCATACTGAATAAATTTTTGTGAACTTGAAGAAGACTAAATTTATGATAATATTAGAGAATATTCAAGGAAATCCCATAAGTATTGAATATATTTGAAGAATTCAGAGATGAAGACTTAAATAAATAATAAATTAGAGAATAGTTAATTTCTATTGAGTGAGAAAAGGAATTAGTTTTTCTACCTTTTTCATTTTGGGATTCTTATAAAAGGAGAACACATTACATTACTAATTTTCAAGAGCGTTTAACTATTCACATGTTCTAGGTCTTTGAAAATTGTGGAACCAATATTGAGTTTCCAACCAGAGTTTTTTTTCAATTTAAAGCTAAGGAAGATTCAACAGAGTGAGGCTCAATCCAATCAATAGAGAAAATTCCATCATATGACATTTCGTTGGAGTGATTCCAACAAAGTGATCCCATCATAGTGACATCCATTGGAGTAAGGTCCATCAGATGGAGTTCCATCAGATGAAGAACTGTTGATTTGTGTATTAAGTTTCTACTTAATAAAAGAAGAATGGGTAGAATTATAATCATAAAGACTCTATCGGATAGAGGTTACTGGACTGAGGTTTGTCAGACTGACTTTTACTGAGGACATTTTCCAAAAATGTTTTCTAGGGAAAGTTTCAAGAACTATAATTTCTATAAATAATTGTTGAATTAATTGAATATTGTACACATTTAATGTTTGATTCGGATTAATTTTAGAGGAATTTAAAAATTTTAGGAATTGGATCAGAAAAGAATAAAAGTAAATCTTGTAACTATGGATACTTACGAGTTACTAAAATGGTTTTTTACTATAGTGTATAAACAGCTATGGGAAAGTTGATATTGAAAATGATAGTTGTGGTTATAAGCAATTATAGCAAGAAAGTTTCTACTAGGATTGTATAATTGTTCACATCTTGGTCCTTTGTATTCTGAAAAGAATATATGTAAAGAATCATTCTTTTTGGAACTATCCAACATGGAAAGGAGTGGGTATTTCTACCGAACCATGTAAATATCATGTGCTACCTTCTATTTATATTTTTTCATACGAAATCTAAGGTTAAGAAGTTATATTTGACTGCATTGTAACTCTAAAAAGTTTTATATATTAATAAATGCAACTAAATAAGTTAACATACATTCTTATAAAAGAAAAAGGCACCACTAATACATCCCCCCCCCCTCTGAGTTTCCTTAATCCTATTTGGAAACAATAATTAGTATCATATCATAGTTTCCCTCTCAAATAACCATATATGATAATGAAAAATTTCAATTTAGTGAATAACTGGCCTATTTTTTCTTTTGATGGAAACATATGTCATAATTTGATGAATGGGATGTTACCATAACTTTTATCTCTTCAGCTTGAAGATAGATATGCAGAAATAGCGGGATTTCATCCCATCAATGAATTTGTTATGTAATTTACTGATAATAGAATTTTTGAAGATGGTGGAAAAGATCATAATTATTTGTTGATGTGTATTATATATAATTTTTATGTAAATGTTATGGGGTTTCCAATAACTAAGAAAATGTGGGATTAGTTGAGAAGTAGCTATGAAGGGAATCATAAAGTTAAGTAAACCAAGTTATAAATATAGTTAAGTAGATTTGAGGATTTGAAAATAGTTAATGATGAACGTATTGATAGTTATTTTATAAGGCTAAATTATATTGTGAGTAACATAATAAGTTTTAGTGAGAATATGGAATATTCTATAATTATTAATAAACTTATGAGAAACCGTTCAGATAGATTTTATGCCAAAATTTTAGCTTTAGAAGATCATGAGGATTTATCTTGGGATGAACATCATAATATTTTGGTGATACATGAGATTAAAAAATCCCATACTTTTAAGAAAAAGGATCATCGAGAAATGTATTTAAAAGATTTGTTAAAAATGGAAAAAAGATAAATAATTTGAAGAAGAATCAAGTGATTCAGAGGAAGTGGAAGGCGATAAATATTTAAATACTATTTTTTCTCTCCACTCTAAGAAATAAAATATTAGAAAATGGAAAATTAAATCTCTCAAATGATGGAATTGAGAAGGGAAGGGACATTTTTCAAAGAATTTTTCAAGAAATAAAGTTCAAGGCCATGAGTCTGAAGAGGATTATAATAAATCTTAGAAACAAAATTGGAAGAAAAATAAGGAAATGTTTCCTTATGATAAGAAGAAGAAAAACTATGAGAATAAGAAAGAAGGATGATATCCCATACAATGATAAATCTGATCATCAAATCAACTTTATTTTCCATGTTAGAAATGGAAGTAATTCTTCAGAAAATGATGATGGTGAATTGATTGTATATATAAAATGGATTTTTTAAAAAATGGAAAAATAAATTGTGAAGATAACTCAACTAAAGAAAGAAAGAATTAAGTTGTATAAAACTATTAAATATATATATTTTGGGAATGATGATTGGATGAATAAAGATGAGAAAAATATTAATTTTATTATATCTTAGAATATGAATATTAGTGATATTGAATGAAAAATTAAAATCTATGAAAAAATATCAGCTAGAAATGAGAACCGCAACATGAAATAATCTAAATTTGTTAAAGAAATTAAGAAGAAAAATTTGAAGATAGATAAATCTAAAAATAATAAAGATGTTCTTAATGTTATTCTAGCTGAGAAAGAAGATAATTTATTTGAAACAAAATTAGATATTATTACAACATAAAGTGAGATAAAAATTATGATTGAAACCTTCACCAAGGTAGTTGATGGTAAAGGTGAATCTTATAAAGAAGGTGAAAATAATTTTTTATAAAAGAAGGTTTATGAGAAAACATATTTCAATAAGAAAGATATAAATTATTCATGAAAGTTTACTCCTAAGAAAAGTGTTCCATGATTTTTGAAGAAACAAAAACAACAACAATTTTCTGAAAAATTTCACAATCACTCTAAAAAATCAAGATTCAGAGGTCATTTTTGGTGTTTTGGAGTTTTTGGACATAGAACTTATTCATGCTGTTATAAAATCTCAATACCAAGAAACTAGAATGATTCAAGGGGAATATATGGTGAGAAAAGAAGATCAAATGTTCCTAAAAATTATGTGGAACCAAAAAAAGAAACTCACAAGATAAATAAATTTGATTATGTAAATAAAGATGAGAAAATGAAGAAATTTGAGTATGTTAAGAAAGTTTAGAAAAGAAAATATGTTGAGAACAAAAAGAAATAATTTTTAGTTATATATCTAGAACAATTTTCCATGGTCAGAAAGTGATAGAAGGCACAAATATAAATTAATCAAATTGGAAGAAAAAGGTTTCTATGGTTGAGAATAAATTTGATAAAAAATCAACGTATGGTGATTTGAAAATTATAAAAAGGTGAAAATGTGTGAGAAAGAAGAGAATGCTACTAAAATATATTTAATTATACTTCCTTAATAATAGGAAGGAATGAAATAATTATTACAAATTCAATGTAACCAAAATGTTACTAAAGTTGAAAAGAAGTCGAAATTCTTATCAGAAGAGTCTACATATGAAAATAAAATTGTTACAAAATCTGAGAATGTTGAACAGAATGAAGAAAAGACATCAAATGAAAAGTTCAAGAAGAAGAAGAAAAATACATATCATAGAGAGGACTCTAGGTTTTATTATTGAATATAAAAAACTATAATGTTATTATTATCTAAATAAATCTTCTCAAAAATTCTCACAGAAATGATAATGTTGAAAGAAACATTAAAATTTATTCCATGAATTTTTTTATTGAAAACATTGATAACATTTATTACACACTTTTGTATTATACACTAGGTTTGACCATATAGACTTAGAGTTTTTTAGCTAATGTCTCTTTGGTAATGAATTAATGTGATACTTAGACTCTCCTAAAGAATAATTAAAAGTATTTATGAATAAGAGTTTCAATATTTTGACATAAAAAATTCTGACCCTTTGAAATGAGATCATTTTTTAATAAGGGGAAGACTGGTCATGATGACCCTATTGAATTTTATTTTAAATGAGGGTAGATAAAAGGAATTAGGGAGCGATAAATAATAGGGAAGAAATAAAATATTGTGGATAAAAAAAGGGTAAAATAAGTGGATTGTTTGGAAGTGGTTGAAGTGTGTATTGGCATCAAACATAAAGGGGTGATTTTTAGGCCCAAGTTGTGTTTTAGTTTTATTTTTTTCCAATAGATAAATATATGTAAAATTTTGAATAAAGTTATTAAATTATGTAAAAAACTTACCTAGTGATAAGGTTATGGGAATCTGGATAAAAGATGGGTTCTTGCAAAGTTGAAAATTAGAACCACCCATCAAACTTAGTCTATTGACCTGAGTTATTGAATATGATTCATCTTATTAGGGTTTTTATAAAAATTCAAAAGCTAATAAATATTTAATTGAGTCTATAATGAAAGTTTTGGTCATAGTTATAAGTTGTATCAGATTCTTTATTTGATAATAAATATGATGATGCTTTATTAATCATAGAGTTCTCTCATAAATCCTAAAGAAGTCATGATATAAGATGAAGTTTGTGGAAGAGAGTAGAATACGATGTGAATTATCCAGGTTGTTTCTCATCAATATGAGAATCAATGGCATGATAATAACAGAAGGATGGAAGATTGATCTTCCTAAATTAAAGAAGTCGCTTCTGACACCGGTCCATTGGATGTAATATGCCACTGATTCATCGTAATGGATTCCAACACCAATTCATTTTATAAATTGTTGGTATCTTTAATACATCAGATAAAAATTTATATTGGAGGTGTAATTTAGTGGTTAAATTGTTGAGATCAATGAAATAGATGAGAAAATAGAACGATCAACCAAATGGAAATCAATAATGTGGTCAAACATTGTCATCATGTTGAATTATATTTTGATTGGTAAAGAGTAAAAGAACAAAAGTATTTATTGTTTATCAATAATTGGTGTCGACTCATGAGACTGTCAGTGACAATATTCTATTAGAGTGAAATAGATACTGATCAATCTAACTCATTCTGGCACTTAAAAAGTCATCAGATGTTGAACATCATTGAATTTGGGATCATCGGTTTTAGGAATGGAAGAAAATGATAAATACTTTCAATATATTTCAAATGTTCTTTAAAAATGGTTCTTTCTTACAAAGTATTGTCGAATGATGTTTATTACGCTATAGAATGTTCTTAGTGTTTTAATAACTATTTTTAAGTTGGTATAGAGTATCTGTATGAAAATACTTTCAGTTTTTACAAGCATTCATCATAATGAGTAGTCTTCAGTTTTTTATGCCTTCATCGTAATGAAGAATAAGAATAAATAATTAGACTAGACAATAGGACGGAATAAATGTTTATAAACTTGAATAATTCTAATTTTATGAGAAGATTTTAGAAGATTCAAGGAGATTATGGAAGAATTGAGAAGATTTTAAGAATTAAAATATTAAGACTTAAATGAATGAGAAATTTGGGATTTGTGAATTTTGATTCAGTGGGAAATGGAATTCATTTTCTTGCCTTTTATATTTTTGAGATGCCTATGAAAGGAGAGCACAATGCATTCATAATTTTCAATAGTGTTGAACTTTTCATGGGTTATAGAGCTCTGAAAATTTTGGAGTAGGTAATGAGTTTCCAACTAGAATTTCTTTTAGGTTGGAGCTAAGAAAGATCAAATGGAGTGACGTTTAATCTAATCATCAAAGCAAGTTACATCAGACAATGTTTCATCATAGTGATTCCATATAAGTGATCTCATCAGAGTGAAATCCAACAAATAAAGTTCCATCAAATGGAGTTCCATTGGAAGAAGAACATGTGATTTTTTGATTTATTTTCTACTAAATTAAATTGGAAGGATCAAAGGAAAAATCATATGGAGGCCAATCAGATGGAGACCATCGGAAGGAGGTTATTGGACTAAGGCTGATCCATTTTGATTTTGTTGAGGAAGTTTTATTGACATATTTTGTTAGAGAATTTTTCAATACCCACAAGTTCTTTGATAATTGTTGTAGTTCTTGAAGATTTTACTTAGATAAATTTTGATTCAACATACTTGTGTAGGAAGTGAATAAATTTCTAAATCATATTAGAAAAGAAGAAAATTGAATTTTGTAACTGAGGATACATACCAGTTACTGAAAAGGCTTTTTTGTTTTTGATGGGGTGTATAACTAGTGTGGTAAAGTGGATATTGTAAAGGATAGTTGGAGGGTATAACCAACTATAAAAGGAAATTTTCTACGGGGATTGTACAATTTTTCAATTCTTGTGCCTTTGTATCCTGAAAATAAAATAGTAAAATAATCCATGTTAGTTGGACTATCCAACATATAAAAGAGTAGGTATTTGTACTGAACCTTGTAAATATTTTGTGCTACCTTCCCGTTATATTTTTTCCATAAAAAGGTAAGGTAGATAATTTATATATGATTTAATCATAACTCTTACAAGTTTTATAGGTTAATAAATTTAACTAAATAAGTTAATAAGCATTCTTATAAAAGAAAAATGTACCACTGATTCACCCCCCTCAGTAGCCTCATAAATATTTGGAAACAACACCCTTTTCATTTACCAAAACTATGGGTAAACCATCTTTTATCAAAAAACCCATTTACACAAAAACAAGTCAAATCATTCAATCATTCCATTTAATTTATAAAAGAATTTATCAAAAACTAGTGTAATTAAGTTCACCAACACAAGCTAGAGACAGAACCACCAACATCAAAACTTGGGTCGCACATGCCTACAGTAGGATCCAATAACAAGGAAGAACACACAACCCCAACAGAGGCCCTAAAATAAACATACACATCTTAGAATCAATTAAATTTATCAAAAGGGTAAATGTAACATCCCAAGTAAGTAATTAATAATATATATTCTTATCTATGTCTATTTATGAATTATATAGTGTTTTAGAGGCTTAAAATGAAAATAAATCCAATCTTAAGTATGGAATACACTAATATTTTTAAAAGATTGTTTTACTGACTTTTGATGGCAAAACATTTTTTTAATCAAACTTTTGACAATTTTATAGACTCTATTTGTCAAAATAAATTTATTCCTTATTATTAGGACATTTAAATTTACATTGGATAATTTTTTGGTATTTTTCTGACAATGTTCATTTTTAATGAATAGTGAAAAATACTGCATTTTACATCAAAACTGCTTTTTCATCTAATTTAATTATATGGTTAGATTATCTTTATAATTGGTATTAAATTTTAATTATAATATATTTTAACCATCTAATCCAATGGTGGTCATTATAATTAATTTCACTTTGGAATTGGGCATAATCAAGTGCCAAACCTTTCATAGATATTGTTTCAAAAAAACCCGCTATTTGTTTTGACAACGGGAATTATTTTTAAATTAATTATTTTAATTTCTATGTTTGGAATTTGGTAAAATGGATTCCATATTTGTAATCATAAGGTACAATTTATCTAATTAAGTCTCTTTTGTTTTTTGACATTATGAATAGTAACGACGGTAATTATCTTTAATTATCTTGATTAATTAGTAGTCGGTTAGTTAAGGATAATAAAATAATATCATAATAATAAAAAATTACCCAAAAATTTGTCCTAATTCTACTTTTTGTGTCATGTACGACCATGGAATTCCTTGTGCCAAACTTGGGGACCCCATGGAATCACTTTTGTGTGATAATCACTTTTTATCTTTTTATTTTTAAAGAAAGTTAAATATAACAAAGAATGTATCACCTAAGTAAAACACTTTTAATTTTGTCTAAATAAATGATATATTGGGCTATAAATAGTCATTGGAAAGCTATAACTATATCCTAAATCATAGTATTTTTATTATAATTTTTAGACATTAAATAGATTAAATTATTTATGACATCATGATGATGTAGTGATTACCCCATTAATGAACGATTTAAATAAAATGAAAATATAATGTAAAATCTAAGACTTAAACTTTTCAAAGACCTATTTTATGTGTATATTTAGAACCCCTATCCCCTTATCCTTGAAATACATAAATGAGGGTCCTTTAAAATGCGAAACTCATTTGAAAATAAAGTAACATTGTATACCTTTCCAAGAGTGCCCTTCCTCTCCTCTTATAAAAGGCCCCCACCTCTACCTACTTACCCACACTTCTCAAGCCTTTTTCTCGGCCAATCTCTGCTCATTTTATCTCTCCACATCCCTATCTTCATCCTAGAAGCCTTACCTTAGGCAGAAATCTCTTCAAGAAACCATTTTGGTTCAAACCAAGAAGAGTTACCCGATTTATAGGTAAAGTCTTCTCTAATGTTCTTTTGTTTTATTTTTCTTCTCCAACCCCCTAAAATCTTTTTATTCATTTCTTTTGTAACAACACCAGTATATAAAATATAATAGGATGTTTTTATAAGAATTATTCTAGCTACACTTACACACACCTTCATCTAATGGTTAAAGAGCATACTATTTCCGTGGATGGCGAATTTCTACCTCACGAAACGATGATTGTTCAATATTATTCTAACACATTAAAAGGTGGCCATTAAGATGACACTATATTTATATATGATATATAATATGTTTATGTTTTCCTTTAGCTTATTTGTTTTTTATTTTTTGAATACCTTTATGGTTTCCATTATGGGTAAGCGCGATATCATCATTTTAGGATATGCGGACCACCGCCCCCTCAAAGTAATTTGATTCGTTAATTCCATATGTGGGATGTATAAAGGATGGAGTTAATGATATTATATATGATATTATACTGGAATTATAATATACCTTTATATCCTTATGATTCCATTCCATAAAATATGAAATCGAAATAAAGTAGCGTCCATGCGTATGTACGGCTTACCGTCTCCATGAACGGTGCATTTCATTTCATACCTCTAAATGTTATGTAATATTATAAATGCATGTATATACTATATATATATGATATATATGATATCTACATCATGAATATAACTCTTTATATAATGTATACATGAACAACTTGTAATTATAAATAATTTATTTTTGACTCAAGTACCAATGATCGTTAAAACGACCGTTATTAACTTAAATAATTACATAGTGTTCATAACATGGTAATAACTGATATAAAAGAAATAATGAACTTGAAAAAGGTTCTTAAGATAGTAGAAATTAACTCATGTTTAATATTCATGACATTAAAGAACGATCGAGTCGAGTCGGACCCTAGGTAAGGGACTTCGTCTCAATCTCCTTTTATTGATGCATATTTTGTTTTATACACAACTTTCTTTTATACGGTGTATAAACACTTTTTACTTTTACGTTTATTCAAAAGGAATATTTTTTATCTGAAACGTTTACTAAATGAAAAAAGGGAATGTTATTTTTTCGTACGTATGCGGCAAAAATGACTTCTCTGCCGCCGTGACCATTATTTGAACTTCGGCTTCCCCTACAATCCATAACTTTTTTTAAAATGAAAAATAAATACCATGTTTTACTTTTCTTTTATTTTTGTATTTAAAATGGTTTTCATAATGTTTTTATATCAATGTGTTGTATTGATATCTTGTGATTGAAAAGTGTAAATTTTATGTTTCCTTAATGCTTGTTTTATGTGATACGATTATGTTATGGTTCTTGGGCATTGTTATGAAGATGGGTGGTTACGTGATAAACTAAGGGAGGGTGATCCCGATATAGATCTCCAATGCATTGGGTAACTCAAATGGGTTAAACATTAAGGTTTCTCTGAAGAGATTTAGGGAATATACTTTGATGGGTATTCCAAACGTAACCATGAGGGTTACTCCCTACGTAAGAATGTTATGAATGCCTCAAGTTACCTTTATGTCTTATGATTTCTATGATTTATTCATGATTTGATGAGGTATGTTAAAATGCTTGTGTTTTACGAGTAAAGTATGGTTTCATACATGGACTAATGTTTTCATTTTGTACTTTTATATCCCTTGCTGAGCTTTTTATGCTCATACCATGTTTTTGAAATGTTTTTCACAGGTCAAGGGAAAGGAACATGATGTGATGATAGTGTCAAGGAAGTGTCAAGAAATAATCTATGTTTTATTTTAAATATGTTTCCGATGATGGGAAAAATGAGTATAATATTTTATGTAACCACTTTGTTTAAATGTGGATTGTAATGCATGATCTATCTTCTAATTCTCTAAAAAATATAAACCTAAAAATATACTCAATGTGTATTCTTGAAATAACTCAAGATTAAGTAATGTTTAAGGCTAGGGCCTTATACTTGGTACCAAAGGTAGGTTTAGATAACTTTAGGAGTTAGAATTCAATTAAATTATTATCCAAAAATAATTTTTTTATGGTCAAATTGAAATGATATAGCATTTGAAGATTATCATGTTGCTTCATCTAAGAAATTTTTGTTCAGAATAGTTTTCCGTAGAGGAAACAGGGAAGCAGTGCTAGGAAGGCATACAGAAGGAAATGACCTTCTGAATCAGCATCTTGAGATGGTCGAAATTGGAACTGAATAGTTTCTTGCAGTAATGGCACAGTTGACTCAAGCGATAAATGGTGGTGGTATCCATGAACGAGATCAGCCAGATCAACCGCAGAGGAACATGTCAATGGTGGAACATTTCATGAGGCAACATACCCCATCATTCATAGGATCATCTGAACCTGTGCTAGCTGAAATGTGGATTAAAGCACTGGAGAATATTTCTGATGTCATGGGGTGTTTAGACAATCAAAAGGTTAGTCTTGCTATTTACCGTTTGGATGGTGAAGCAGATCAGTGGTGGTCGATGGTTAAAAATATTAGGGACGCTGATGAAATTGAGGCTCTCTACTGGGATGAATTCAAAGGTATGTTTCTTGAGAAGTATTTTCCTAAGGTTTTTCGACTTAGGATGGAAAAAAATTCTTGGAATTGAGGCAAGAGGAAGACTCAGTGGCTTCCTATGAAGAAAGGTTCACTCGATTGGCAAGGTATGCTCCAAATTTTATCCGAGACCTTGATAGTAAAATCAGTCGTTTTTACTTAGGATTAAAGCCAAAATATCAAAGGGCAATAGCTTCTCGCGAGTTCAAGAGTTATGAAAAGATTTTTATATGTGCTGAGAATATAAGGCCCCGACCTTAAACCTTACTTAATATTGAATTAAATGAATAATTCACATTGAGGATCTTTTCAGGTTTAGAGTTTTAGAAAATTAGGTCATAACTATTACATCTCAAAAGATTACATAGTAGAAACTTCTACTAAGTTTCCATAAAATAAAAAAACACTTAAAAAGAAACATGTCTAGTTCCAAGTTATAGATAGAATATCTTTCTTTGATCCCATCCATGACCCTATTCATCTTCAAGTCCTATGGAAAACATTTCAAAAACTTGGGATGAGCATAAAAAGCCCAGTAAAGGATACACAAATAAGGAAAACTCTTAGTTTTTCAAAAACAACAAGTAAACCGTGAGTACTTTACCAAAGTAATAATTTCCACCTTTATGAAGTAGTAAAAACTCTTCACTGAATAAAAGACCATTAATTACCTTTTTGTAACCAAAATATTTCCATAAAACCCATATAAAGAACACATAACATATAAAGGTAACTTGGGACATAAACATACTTAAATGGAATAACCATACGGTCGACTTCCACACATACTTAATGGAATAGCCATACGGCCGACTTCCATACCCAATGCGTTGGAGGTTATAACGTAACCACCCATCCTGGTATTCACGGCACCACCCGTCATATGGTTTATCACGTAACCACCCGTAAAATGATCAAGTACCATTATAAAATCATAACACATAAAACAATTATAAAGGAAAGAAAACATTTCCATAGTTCAAGCACAATATATCACTTAAATATATTGACATAAAAAATACATTATCAAAACCATTTTAAATACCAAAAAAGAGTATATGGTATTTATTTACTTTTAAAAATATAAAGGCTTGTTGAGGAATCCAAATATCAAATAATACTCGTGGCGGCGAAAAGGTCATTTTCATCGCGTATGTTAAAAAGAAACATAATTTTTGTAGTTTAGTAAAATGCTTTGTATAGAAAAGATTCCTTTAGAATAAAAGTATAATTCAAAGTGGTTTATACACCGTATAAAATAAAGTCGTGTATTGGAACAAAAATATTCCTTAATGAAAGGAGATCGAGATGAAGTCCCTTACAAAGACGGTATCCTTGGATTAAGGATAAATCAATTACATAATTATGTGTGATAAACGAATACAACAAATATAAGTGGATATTAAGTGTAAAAAAATCAGAGGTTATTCACACATATTCATAGAACGACATATTCAAGGATTACCAGTTTATCCTAAAGAATCAAAATTGGGTTAAGAAGTTTCCTTGCAAAAATTTGACAGCCTAACGGCGTCACTTAAAAATTCAGAAAATGAGTTGATGAGATATAAAAAGGGGTATCTCATCACTTGGACATAAAATTTATAGCAATAAGAATATATAAGAACATATCCCATCATAATAATATTAAAAGACATAAAAAGTTGTCTTTTAAAATGAGGAGGGTGAAAAGTTCCCTTACCGAATTGGGTAACTTCCGAAACGTACACCACATTAAAGAAGGACTATACAACATTGATGTAAATAACCATAAATGAAATTATATTACACAAAGAGTAGAATAATGGGCAGTACATGAACCACTCAAAAGAAAATGGTGGAAAATGTATCATAAATCTCACAAGAATAAAAGTGAGATGAAAAATCCCTTACGAAAACTCGGCAGCCTAACGGCACCACTTAAAACATCCAAAAATGGATTGATGAGATCAAATAGGGTATCTCATCATATTATAATAAAATTTAAAGCAAGAGGAATATAAAATAACATCCCCCAACATTACAAAGAGGATCTTAAAAGATGTGACATAAAGGAGAGTACTTAAAAAGAAAGAGAGAGGTTGGATCTCTTACGAAAATTCGGCAGCCTAACGGCGCCAATCAAAACTTCAAAAATCTATTGATGAGAGAAAATAGGGTCTCTCATCATATGAAAATAAAAAATACAGTAAGATTAATATAAAATAACATCCCAATCATAAGAAATATGAGCCTAAAAGTAATGACATAAAAGAGTGAACTTTAGAAGAAAGAGATGGGTATGATCCCTTACCTCGTGTCTGACATGACTCGATCGTTCTTTAATCTCCTGAATAATAAAATTTGGTCAATTTATAATTTCCTAAGTAACTACTTTAAATATTATTATTCAGTTCAAATCTCATATTATAATGTTATAATAATTGGTTAATAAAGTGAGTTCATATCAGACGTTTTTGTCAATGTTCGGTACAAGAGTAAAAATTGAACTTGTTGGAAAAGAATTTTCCTTGTAGTTATAGGTACATCATATCCAGAATAGTATTGATGTTTTAAATATCATATATATCCAGTATATATTCATTTTATCCTATTCCATAGCATTTGGAGATAAAAAATTAAAAGCACCATTCATGGAGATGGTAGGTCGCACGTACGCATGAACGCTACTTTCATTTTGTGTCATATTAATGGAATTAAAAAATGAGATATATATATATATTATAATTCCAGAATTATATCCATAATTTAGATGTAATATAATACATATATATCCATTATATATATGTACTTATAATAGTACATAACATTTGGAGATAAGAAATGAAATGTACCATTCATGGAGACGGTAAGTCGTACGTACGCATGAACGCTACTTTCATTTATTTATTTTTTTGTATTAAATGGAATGAAATAATAATTATATAAAGGTATATTATAATTACAGTAGGATATCATATGTAATACCATTTATTTCATCATTTATACATCCCACATATGGCATTAACGAATCAAATCACTTTGAGGGGGCGGTATTCCGTACTTCCTAAAATGAAGATATCGCGTTTACCCATAATTGAAACCATAAAGGTATGCCATAAATGAAAAATACATAATCTTAAAGAAAACATAAAAATATTATATATCATATATAAATATAGTGACATCTTAATGGACACCTTTGAAGGTGTTAAAAGAATATTGAACAATCATCGTTTCGTGAGGCAGTAATTTTCCATCCATAGAAACAGTATGTTCTTTAACCATTAGACGAAGGTGTGTGTAAGCATAGCTCGAATCCTTCAAATAAAAACATCCTAGTAATTTTAAGATACTGGTGTTGTTACAAAAGAAAAGAATAAAAAAAGTTTAGAGGGTTGGAGAAGCAAAATAAAACATAAGAACACAAGAGAATACACTACCTTTAAAATGTGTAACTCTTTTTTATTTGAGCTCAAAGGCTTCCCTGGGAAGAATTATGCCCAAATTGAGCCTTCTAAGAGTAATAGAGGGATGTGGAGAGAAAAAATGGGCAGTTTTTGTCTGAGAAAAAGGCTTGAGAGGTGTGTGTAAGGTCATAGAGGTGGGGGCCTTTTATAAGAGGAGAGGAGGGTCACTCTTGGAAAGTTATAAAATATTACTTTATTATAAAATGATTTTCGGATTTTAAAGGTCCCAAAATGATATATTTAAAGGATAAGGTGATAGTATTTCTAAATACATCCATACAATAGGTTTGTGACAAGTGTAAGACTTATATTTCACCCTATCTTCTCATTTTATTTAAATCGTTCATTTATGAGGTAATCACTGCATCATCACGGTGCCATAAATTAATTAATTTATTTAATGTCTAAAAATTATAAAAAAAAAATATCATGATGTAGGAAATTTTTTTATCTTTATAATTAATATTTATAGTCAAAAATATGACTTACAAAACCCCATGTAAAAATTGTTTTAGTAAAACAACACATGTTTGTGACATTTTAATTTTAACTTTAAATAAAAAGGTATTAATGTCATTTTCCAAACAAAGTGGATCTATGGGGTCCCCAAGTTGACCCATGGATTTTCTTGGTCTTCAATGACTCATAAAATAAGGTTATAGCATGTGTCAAGGTAATTTCATATTATTATAACATTATCTTTACCTTAAATTACACTAATTACTTCTAATCGTTATTAAAAACTTAAGAGTTACTATCCACAAAAAAAATATTTTAATCCCAATGAACCACATTTTACATCCTAATGACAACTATGTATGTTGTATTTTTTAAATTCAAACCACAAAAGTGGTAAAGTTTCATTTAAATGAAAAAATAGTTTTTTAACTACCACTTAGTGGTTTCACTATTCATCAAAAATTGATGTTTTTCAGAAAAATACTAAAAATTCACCCTAGGCTATATTTGATATTCCAAAATAAAAAATGATTTATATTTTAAAAAATTAAAAACATATAAGTTGCATTAATTAATTTAATAATTAATTCCCTCTGTCAAAACAAATATCGTGTTTTTAAGAAACAATATCTATTAAAAGATTGACACTAGTTTAAGTCCAATTTCAAAGTGAAATTAATTCCAATGACCACTATTGAATTAAATGGTAAAAATATATCATAATTTAACTTTAAAAACAATCCAAAAGATAATCTAATCATATAAATAATTTAGATTAAAAAGAGGTTTTGAATTAAAATACAAAATTTTCACTATTCATTAAAAAAATGAACCTTATCCGAAAAATACCAAAAATTTACACAAAGTAAATTTTGATGTCCCGATTCTAAAGAAGAATTTTATTTTGTCAAATATAACACATAAAATTGTCAAAAAAGTATATTTAAAAAGGGTTCTCCATCAAAAGGCGGTTAATCGACCTTTTAAAGAATATTAGAAGATTTATGCTTAAAATTGGATTCATTTTCATTTTAAGCCTCTAACATTTATTGAATAAAAGTAAAAATATTTGAAAAACATATATAATCATTTTTTAGTTCCTTTAATTCCCACCATTACAATGGCTAGGTGTTAACTACCATTTAAAATAATATTATTTTATTATTAGAGTGCAACGTAAGATTCCCAAGAAACTCATTGTTGCGTATTGGGTACGCCATCGAGCATAGTGTCCCCTTTAAAGTAATATTAATATTTTATTCAAAAATATGAATAAATGTGAAAATTTCATATTCTTTATTTACCTGGGGTGTTACATCCTTCCCCCCTTTTGGGAATTGCGTCCTCGTAATTTTAAAATTGGGCATGGAAACTTCATTGAAAATCCCACATCGGAACAAGAGTCAGTAAAAAAATCACTTTAAAATAAAGAAATATAAGTAAAAAGGTCACCCGAGTTAACCCATACTAGGATTCCATATAGGAAAACATGGATATGGAGGAAAAAACACAGGGTCATGTTCTGAGGGAGAGTTATAGTAAACATGTCTAGGAGAAAGTTAACCATAAGATAATCACAAACATGTGATGGGTTAAACGGTATTCGATTCCCTAGTAGGAAAAGTTAACAGACAACATTTTTGTCTTAAGTTACTTTTCATTGAGGAATTTATTTATGAGCATAACTAAAACATAAGGAAACATACTAACTTGTCATGTTGACTTTAAAATGTTACTAGATTCTTTAATCAAACTCATATTTTCTCTAAAAGACGATTATTTAGGAAGACGTGTTTGTATTAAGAGTATTATAATCGACTTCTTGAGAATCACTTAATCCACAAAAGAGAACTATATCTTTCCCATTTCATTAGACAGAAACCAAAACCAAAATTGTTAGTATGAGATCAGATAATCCTCAAAAGGATAATCCTTTATGAAAAGAAAATCGATTCTTAATCTCCAAAATTTGTCCAACAAAACCCAAAGTTCAACGAAGACCATTCGATAAACAATTGTCCATAAAATTCTTCAAAGTAAAACAAACTAAGATTGAAACCCAAATATTTGAAGTATTTAATCACATATTCTACCAAGGTACAAATTAACTTTTATCTCCAAATAACATCAGTTGCTCTTAAATTCTCATATTGAAAAGTAATTAACCTAATCACATATCCTCCATGATAGGTTAATCATTTCCATAGATAACCCAAAATAAACTTACTCTTGATTCCTAAAATCATCTAACTAAAAATAATTTTGAAAACTAACCAGGGACTTCACGTAGTCTAGTGGTAGGCGATAAATACCCGTCGCACATTGGTTGTGGGTTCGATTCCCACAGCTTTGTCCGACGCGACGAGTTGTCACATGGTCTGCGTGTTGTCCTTTTTCCAAAACTATATAATTCTTAAAACATTCCCCGAAATGAGATAAAATCTTCAAAACTAATCATAACATATTTTAACCTAAAGTTTATCTCATGCCTTTCATTTTCCATCATAACATATAATAACCCATAATTACCTCAAAAGTAAGGATCGTATAAACTCTAATGGTTACCTTTATAATTATTACCTAAACTTCCACATCGATTGGTCATCTCGTACATGATGCATTGTAGAACATACGAAGGTTAAAGTGGTTGATTTGACTCCTTGATAGTTGGTTTAGAACAACCACGAGTTTCCTCATTGAATCCCCCATTTCATCCAGTCTCTTAATCAGAGAACCACCACAGTTTCCTTCAAACATATTGTCACTTTGGTGCCTGCTAGATCCATCCATTCACTAAAAATAGAAATGTCAGTGTGATTATATCAACAAAACCATTATGTACTAATGAGGACGATAAACACTAAGATATACTTACTCATTCACTTTATCTAAAAACTATGACTCTTTCTGAAATCCTAGCCATTATGGTAATGTCACTTATTCTTAAAGAATACCCGAACCACTAAAGTTATATAAACCGACCTCTGATACCAACTATAAGGCCCTGACCTTAAACCTTACTTATTATTGAATTAAATGAATAATTCACATTTAGGATCTTTTCAGGTTTAGAGTTTTAGAGAATTAGGTCATAACTATTACATCTCAAAAATTACATAGTAGACACTTCTACTAAGTTTCCATAAAATAAAAAAACACTTAAAAAGAAACATGTCTAGTTCCATGTTTTAGCTAGAATGTATTTCATTGATCCCATCCTTGACCCTATTCATATTTAAGTCATGTGGAAAAAATTTCAAAAACTTGGGATGAGCATAAAAATCCCAGTAAAGGATACACAAAGAAGGAAAACTGTTAGTTTTTCAAAAACAACAAGTAAACCATGAGTACTTTACCAAAGTAATAATTTCCACCTTTATGAAGTAGTAAAAACTCTTCACTGAATAAAATACCATTACTTACCCAATTGTAAACAAAAGATTTTCATAAAACCCATATAAAGAACAAATAACATATAAAGGTAACTTGGGACATAAACTTACTTAAATGGAATAACCATATGGTCAACTTCCACACATACTTAATGGAATATCCATACGGACAACTTCCATACCCAATGCATTGGAGGATATAACGTAACCACCCATCTTGGTATTCACAGAACCACCTGTCATATGGTTTATCACATAACCACATGTAAAATATCCAAGTACCATTATAAAATCATAACATATAAAACAATTATAAAGGAAAGAAAACATTTCCACAGTTCAAGCACAATATATCACTTAAATATATTGAAATAACAAATCCATTATCAAAACCATTTTTAGTACCAAAAATAGTATATGGTATTTATTTACTTTTAAAAATATAACGGCTTTTTGAGGAAGCCAAAGATCAAATAATACTCGTGGTGGCGAAAAGGTCATTGTCACTGCGTACATTAAAAAGAAACATACATTTTGTCTTTTAGTAAAACGCTTCGTTTAGAAAAGATTCTTTTTGAATAAAATTATAAGTCAAAGTTGTTTATACACCATATAAAAGAAATCCTTGTATTGGAACAAAAATATTCCTTAATTAAAGGAGATCAAGATGAAGTCCCTTACAAAGATGGTATCCTTGGATTAAGGAAAAACCAATTACATAATTATGTGTGACAAACGAATACACCAAATATAAGTGGATATTAAGTGTAAAAAAATCAGAGGTTATTCACACATATTCATAGAATGACATATTCAAGGAGTACCAGTTTATCCCAAAGAATCAAAATTGGGTTAAGAAGTTCCCTTGCAAAAATTTGACAGCCTAACGGCGTCACTTAAAAATTCAGAAAATGAGTTGATGGGAGACAAAAAGGGGTATCTCATCACTTGGACATTAAATTTATAGCAATAAGAATATATAAGAACATATCCCATCATAATAAGATTAAAAGACCTAAAAATGATGTCTTTTAAAATGAGGTGGGTGAAAGGTTCCCTTACCGAATTGGGTAACTTCCGAAACGTACACCCCATGAAAGAATGACTATACAAAATTGATGTAAATAACCATAAACGAAATTATATTACACGAAGAGTAGAATAATTTGAATTACATACACCACTAAAAAGAAAATGGTGGAAAATGTAGCATAAATCTCACAGGAATAAATGTGAGATTAAAAATCCCTTACGAAAACTCGGCAGCCTAACGGCGCCACTTAAAACATCCAAAAATGGATTGATGAGATCAAATAGGGTCTCTCATCATATTAACATAAATTTTACAGAAATAGGAATATAAAATAACATCCCCCAACATAACAAATAGGATCATAAAAGATGTGACATAAAGGAGAGTACTTAAAAAGAAAGAGAGAGGTTGGATCTCTTATGAAAATTCGGAAGCCCAACGGTGCCAATAAAAACATCCAAAATGTATTGATGAGAGAAAATAGGGTCTCTCATGATATGAAAATAAAAATTACAGTAAGATTAATATAAAGTAACATCCTAATCATAAGAAATATGAGCTTAAAAGGAATGACATAAAAGAGTGTACTTAAAAAGAAAGAGATGGGTAGGATCCCTTACCTTGTGTCCGTCATGACTCTTTCGTTCTTTAATCTCCTGAATAATAAAATTTTGTCAATTTATAATTTCCTAATGACCTCCTTTAAATATTATTATTCAGTTCATATCACATATTATATTTTTATAATAATTGGTTAATAAAGTGAGTTCATATCAGACGTTTTTGTCAATGTTCGGTACATGAGTAAAAATTAAACTTGTTGGAAAAGAATTTTCCATGTAGTTATAGGTACATCATATACAAAATAGTATTGATGTTTTAAATATCATATATATCCAGTATATATTCATTTTATACTATTCCATAGCATTTGGAGATAAAAAATTAAAAGCACCGTTCATGGAGACGGTAGGTCGTACGTACGCATGAAAGCTACATTCATTTTTTGTCATATTAATGGAATTAAAAAAAATGAGAGATATATATATTATAATTCCAGAATTATATCCATAATTTAGATGTAATATATTACATATATATCCATTATATATATTTACTTATAATAGTACATAACATTTGGAGATAAGAAATGAAATGTACCGTTCATGGAGACGGTAAGTCGTACGTATGCATGAACGCTACTTTCATTTCTTTTTTTTTTGTATTCAATGGAATGAAATAATAATCATATAAAGGTATATTATAATTACAGTAGGATATCATATTTAATACCATTTATTCCATCCTTTATACATCCCACATATGGCATTAACGAATCAAATCACTTTGAGGGGGCGGTAGTCCGCACTTCCTAAAATGAAGATATCGTGTTTACTCATAATGGAAACCATATATTTATTTCATAAATAAAAAATACAGAAGTTTAAGGAAAACATAAACATATTATATATCATATATAAATATAGTGACATCTTAATGGACACCTTTGAAGGTGTTAAAAGAATATTGAACAATCATCGTTTCGTGAGGCAGTAATTCTCCATCCACAGAAACAGTATGTTTTTTAACCATTAGACGAATGTGTGTGTAAGCGTAGCTAGAATAATTCACATAAAAACATCCTAGTATATTTACAATACTGGTTTTGTTACAAAATAATGGAATAAAAAAAGTTTAGAGGGTTGGAGAAGCAAAATAATACATAAGAACACAAGAGAAGACACTACCTTTAAAACGGGTAACTCTTTTTGATTTGAGCTCAAAGGCTTCTTTGGGTTGAATTCTGCCCATAGTGAGGATTCTAGGAGTAATAGAGGTATTTGGAGAGACAAAATGGTCAGTTTTTGGCCGAGCCAAAGTCTTGAGAAGTGTGTGTAAGGTGGTAGAGGTGGGGGCCTTTTATAAGAGGAGAGGAGGGGCACTCTTGGAAAGTTATAAAATATTACTTTATTATAAAATGATTTTCGAATTTTAAAGGTCCCAAAAGAGTATATTTCAAGGATAAGGTGATAAGGTTTCTAAATCCATCCATCCAATAGGTGTTTGACAAGTTTAAGACTTAGATTTCACCCTATATTCTCATTTTATTTAAATAATTCATTTATGAGGTAATCACTACATCATCACGGTGTCATAAATAAATTAATTTATTTAATGTCTAAAAATTATAAAAAAAATATCATGATTTAGGAAATATTTTTATCCTTATAATTAATTTATATAGTCAAAAATATGACTTAAAAACCCCATGTAAAAATTGTTTTAGTAAAACAACACATGTTTGTGACATTTTAATTTTAACTTTAAATAAAAAGGTATTAATGTCATTTTCCAACCAAAGTGGCTCCATGGGGTCCCAAATTTGACCCATGGATTTTCTTGGTCTTCCATGGCTCATTCAATAAGGTTTTAACATGTGTCAAGGTCATTTCATATTATTATAACATTATCTTTACCTTAAATTACACCAATTACCTATAATCGCGATTAAAAACTTAAGAGTTACTATTCACCAAAAAAATATTTTAATCCCATTGAACCACATTTTAAATCCTAATGACAACCATGTATGTCGAATTTTTGAAATTCAAACCACAGAATTGGTAATGTTTCATTTAAATGAAAAAATAGTTTTTAAACTACCACTTAGTGGTTTTACTATTCATCAAAAATTGATGTTTTTCAGAAAAAAACCAGTAATTCACCCTAAGCTATATTTGATATTCCGAAATCTAAAATGATGTCTATTTTAAAAAATTCAAAACATATAAGTTTCATTAATTAATTTAATAATTAATTCCCGCTGTCAAAACAAGTAGTGTGTTTTTCAGAAACAATATCTATTAAAAGATTGACACTAGTTTAAGTCCAATTTCAAAGTGAAATTAATTCCAATGACAACTATTGGATTAAATGGTAAAAATATATTCTAATTTCACTTTAAAAGCAATTCAAAATATAATCTAATAATATAAATAAATTATATTAAAAAGTGGTTTTGAATTAAAATACAACATTTTTCACTATTCATTAAAAAATGAACCGTATCGGAAAAATACCAAAAATTTACACAAAATAAATTTTGATGTCCCGATTCTAAAGAAGAATTTTATTTTTTCAAATATAACACATAAAATTGTCAAAAATTATATTTAAAAAGGGTTCTCCATCAAAAGGAGGTTAATCGATCTTTTAAAGAATATTAGAAGATTTATGCTTAAAATTGGATTCATTTTCATTTTAAGCCTCTAACATTTATTGAATAAAAGTAAAAATATTTGAAAAACATATATAATCATTTTTTAGTTAGTTTATTTCATTCCCACCATTACAACGGCTAGGTGTTAACAACCATTTAAAATAATATTATTTTATTATTAGAGTGCAACGTAAGATTCCCAAGAAACTTGTTGTTGCGTATTGGGTACACCATCAAGAATAGCATCCCCTTTAAATTAATATTAATATTTTATTCACAAATATGAATAAATGTGAAAATTTCATATTATTTATCTACATGGGGTGTTATAGAGAAGGTGGAAATGGAGTTTGTCGATGATCCAGTGTTCTATAACAACCAGTAGAAGAAGAGACCGAGGTGGCGGTATAAAGGAAAGAATTTTTCAAAAAGGTCTAATGGTAAGAAAACTAAGTTTCCAGTTTGTGATAAATGTGGTAAAAGGCATGTTGGGGAATGTCTTCTAAATTATGAAAAGTGCTACCGATGCGGTAAGATGCGACATAAGGCTCGTGATTGCACTGAAAAGATCAGGGTGATGGTAAGAACAAATTTGATTTACAGTTAGTGAAATGTTTTAAGTGCAATGAGATGGGTCACTATGCAAACTAGTGTCCGACAAAGAGCTCGAATGATGGGAAGCAGTTATACTACAAGCAGAAAGGGGTGGTGAAATCCATTGAAACTACTTCAGAAGATGTTGGGCCATCAAATGAAGTGGTATCAGGTACTTTGTTTGTTTTTTCAGATTATGCCAGTGTGTTTTGTGATTCAGGGTCTACACATTATTTCATCTCTGAAAACTTTTCTAGTAAAATGGGAATACCATCTCAAGAAATGACTCATGAACTTTTGGTAAAAACACCTGGGGGAAATGTTGAGGAAAAAATAATTTTTAAGAATCTTTCTATCCTTATCCATGGAAAGAACCTACTTGCAACCCTTATTGTTTTACCTCTAGTAGAGTTCGATGTTATCCTGGGTATGGATTGGCTCTCTATTTACCATGCTAAGATTGAATGTAGAGCTAAAGAAGTTTCTTTTCAGAAAGACTTTTAGTTTCTGTAAAAGAATGAACCCTTACTGTTGATAACATATCAAGAGGCCGAGAAACTTGTAAAAGATGGAAATGAATTTTACCTTGCACATATTGTTGAAAATAAGGGAACTATTCAGATTAATGATGTTCCAGTGGTAAATGAGTATCCTGATGTTTTTCTTGATGAGTTTCTTATAATAATACCAGATTGGGATGTTGAGTTTACTGTTTATGTAGTTCCTTATTCTAAGCCAATTTCAAAACCCCCTTATCTAATGGCTCAAATTGAACTTTTAGAGTTGAAGGAGAAATTGCAAGATTTATTAGAGAAAGGTTTAATTCGACCTAGCACATCACCATGGGGTGCTCCTGTTTTATTTGTTAAAAATAAAGATGGTTCAATGAGACTTTTCATTGATTATAGAGCCTTGAATAACATCACTGTTAAGAACAAATATCCTTTGCCTCATATCGATGATTTGTTTGATCAGCTCCAGGGATCTCGGTATTTTTCAAAGATTGACCTAAGATCGGGGTACCATCAGTTGAAGGTAAAGGAAGAAAATATTCTAAAGACCGCGTTTCGTACAAGATATGGCCATTATGAATTTGTAGTTATGCCTTTTGGGCTAACCAATGCACCTGCTGTATTCATGGACCTTATGAATAGAAATTTACATGAGTTCTTGGATAAGTTTGTGGTTGTTTTCATTGATTATATTTTGGTGTTTTCTAAAAGTAAAGACGATCATTAAAGACATTTAAGGGTTATTTTTCAATCCTTAAAAGAAAATAAATTGTATGGGAAATTCATCAAGTGTGAGTTTTGGTTGCAACAAATTTCTTTCCTTGGTTATATTGTTTCTAAAGATGGGATAACTATTGATCCTGCAAAAACAAAGGTTATTGAAGAATGGAAAAGACCCACAAATGTAACTAAGATTAGTAGCTTCCTTGTTTTGGAAGGCTATTACGAAAGGTTTGTTAGAAAATTTTCCCAGTTATCTAGTCCAATAACTAAGCTTACTCGGAAGGGTGTTAAGTTTATCTGGATAATATAATGTGAGGATTGTTTTTTTGGAACTGAAAAGAAGATTGGTGAATGATCCAGGTTTGCCACTACCTTCTAGGAATGGGGAGTTTGTTATCTATAGTGATGCTTCATTGAAAACACTTGGTTGCATCCTAATGTAGAATGATCAGGTAATTGCTTACACTTCACATCAGTTGAAAACTCATGAGGTAAATTACCCTACACATGATTTGGAATTAGCTGTTGTTGTTTTCACTTTAAAATTTTGGAGGCATCATTTGTATGGTGTAAATTATGAAATATATACTGATCACAAAAGTTTAAAGTATATATTCACTCAAAAAGAATTGAACATGAGATAGAGGAGATTGCTAGAGTTAATCAAAGATTATGATTGTACAATTCATTACCATCTGGGAAAAGCAAATAAAGAGGATGATTCTTTGAGTCAAAAAAGTAATGATTCATTAACAATGTTGCATTTGGAATGTGATCCTTTGTTTAAGTATTTGATGAAATTTGGCATAGAATTTGTTGGTGGAGGATGTCCTTCCGTTTTGTTTTAGGTATAAGTGATATATTCTATATCAGACAGAATTAAGAAAGCATAGAAGCATGATAGTGAGTTGTAGAAAAAGGTAGAGTTGGTTTAGAAGGGTAAGTTGCCTGAATTCAACATTGATAATGACTGTGTTTTGAGATTTGGGAAGAGATTGTGTGTGCCTTGTGATTCACAGTTTAAGAGAGAGTTGTTATGTGAAGCTCATAGTTCTCTGTTTTCAGTTAATCCAGGCAGTACTAAGTTGTATAGAGATCTTCAGGAGAATTACTAGTGGGACGGAATGAAAAGAGATATTGATGATTTTACTGTGAAGTGTTTGACTTGTCAACAGGTTAAATCAGAGCAACAGTTAATGAATGGGATGTTTCAGCCTTTACCAGTACCAGAGTGAAAATGGGAGAATATATCCAGGGACTTCGTTGTGGGATTGCCGAAGACACCTCGAGGTAATAATGCAATCTGGGTTATTGTTGATCACTTGACTAAATCTACTCATTTCCTTGCTATACGAGATACTTTTTGCCTATATCAAATTTCCTGTTTGTATCTCAAAGAGATATTCAGGTTACATGGAGTTCCTCTCTCCATGTTATCTGATCATGATCCCAGGTTTACTTCTAACTTTTGGAAAGGCCTTCAAAAGTCATTGGGTACTAAATTAAATTTTAGTAAAGCTTTTCATCCTTAATCAGATAGGCAGTCAGAATGAACAATTCAGACATTGAAGGATATGCTATGTGCTTATTTGATGGATTATCATGGAAGTTAGGACTAACATCATTCTTTGGTTGAGTTTTCTTATAATAACAGTTTTCATTCAAGTATACAGATGGAACCATTTGAGGCATTATATGGGAAGCGGTGTCGAACTCCAGCTTTCTGGGATGAAGTGGGTGAAAGGAAGTTGATGGGACCATAATTGGTAGAAGAGTTGGCAGAAAAAGTTCAGCTGATACAGAGACACATGAGAACAACTCATAGTAGGTAGAAGAGTTATGCGGACAATAGGAGGAAGGATCTCTCTTTTGAGGTAGGTGATCATGTTTTTCTCAAAATTACACCATGGAAAAGTGTGATGCGATTTGGTAAGAAAGGAAAGTTGAGTCCAAGGTTCATTGGACCATATGAAATTTTTGAGAGAGTTGGATCAATTGCATACCGAGTGGCTTTACCTCTGAGTTTATCTCAGGTACACAATTTTTTCATGTTTCAATGTTAAGGAAGTACATGTCAGATTCATCTCATGTTTTGAGTCCAGAGGTAGTTCAGCTGGAAGAGAATCTATCTTATGAGGAACAACTAGTCCGGATTTTTGACCATAGGGAGCAAGTGTTGCGGAATAAGGTGATTCATAAAGTAAAGGTTTTGTGAAAAAACTACATGAGTGAAGAGGTAACATGAGAATCTGAAAATGCAATGAGGGATAAATACCCCCACATATTCGTGAAGTAAATAAATTGCGGGGATGCAATTTTCTAAAGAGGGGAAGGATGTAACATCCCAAGTAAGTAATGAATAATATATATTCTTATCTATGTCTATTTATGAATTATATAGTGTTTTAGAGGCTTAAAATGAGAATAAATCCAATCCTAAGCATGGAATACACCAATATTTTTAAAAGATTGTTTTACTGCCTTTTGATGGAAAAACTTTTCTTTTAAATCAAACTTTTGAAAATTTTATAAACTTTATTTGTCAAAATAAACTTATTACTTATGATTGGGACATTGAAATTTACATTGGATAATTTTTTGGTATTTTTTTGACAATGTTCATTTTTTAATGAATATTGAAAAATATTGCATTTTACATAAAAATTTCTTTTTCATCTAATTTAATTATATGGTTAGATTATCTTTTTAATTTGTCTTAAAGTGTAATTAGAATATATATTTACCATCTAATCCAATTTTGGTCATTATAATTAATTTCACTTTGGAATTGGGCATAAACAAGTGCCAAACTTTTCAAAGATATTGTTTCAAAAAAACCCGCTATTTGTTTTGACAACGGGAATTATTTTTAAATTAGTTATTGCAATTTATATGTTTGTAATTTGGTAAAATTAATTCCATATTTGTAATCATAAGGTCCAAATTATATAATTAATACTGTTTTGTTTTTGGACATTATGAATAGTAACGACGATAATTATCTTTAATTATCTTGATTAATTAGTAATTGGGTAGTTAAGGATAATAAAATAATATCATAATAATAACAAATGACCCCAACATGTGTCCTAATGATACTTTTTGTTTCATGTATTACCATGGGATGAATTTTTCCAAACTTGGGGACCCCATAGAATCACTTTTGTGTGATAATCACTTTTTATCTTTTTATTTTTAAAGAAAGTTAAAAATAACAAAGAATATATCACCTGAGTAAAACATTTTAAATTTTGTTTAAATAAATGATATATTGGACTATAAATATTAATTGGAACGATAATAATATTTCCTACATCATATTATTTTTTTATAATTTTTAGACATTAAATAAATTAAATTATTTATGACATCATGATGATGCAGCGATTACCTCATTAATGAATGATTTAAATAAAATGAAAAGATAATGTAAACTCTAAGACTTACACTTGTCAAAGACATATTTTAATGAGTATATTTCAAACCCTTATCACCTTATCCTCGAAATAAATCAATTTGGGACCTTTAAAATATGAAACTCATTTGAAAATAAAGTAACATTTTATACCTTTCCAAGAGTTCCCGTCCTCTCCTCTTATAAAAGGCCCCTACCTCAACCTTTTTACCCACACTTCTCAAGCCTTTGTCTCGGCCAATATCTGCTCATTTTATCTCTCCACATCCCTCTCTTCATCCTAGAATCCTTATTTTAGGCAGAAAGCTCTTCAAGAAACCATTTTTGCTCAAACCAAGAAGAGTTACCCGATTTAAAGGTAAAGTCTTCTTTGATGTTCTTTTGTTTTATTTTGCTTCTTCAACCCCATAAACTCTTTTTATTCATTTATTTTGTAAAAAAACCAGTATCTTTAATATACTATTATGTTTTTATAATAAGTATTCGAGATACACTTACACACACCATCATCTAATGGTTAAAGAGCATACTGTTTCTGTGGATGGCGAATTTCTGCCTCACGAAATGATGATTGTTCAATATTATTCTAACACCTTCAAAGGTGGACATTAAGATGAAAATATATTTATATATGATATATAATATGTTTATGTTTTCCTTGAGCTTCTGTATTTTT
Source organism: Viscum album (assembly GCA_963277665.1). Lineage (NCBI taxonomy): Eukaryota > Viridiplantae > Streptophyta > Magnoliopsida > Santalales > Viscaceae > Viscum > Viscum album. The sequence continues at coordinate 1,288,960,134 of OY728132.1, read as the reverse complement.
CATTTTTGGCATACCTTTATGGTTTCCATTATGGGTAAACGCGATATCTTCATTTTAGGAAGTGCGGACTACCGCCCCCTCAAAGTGTTTTGATTTGTTAATTCCATATGTGGGGCCTATAAAGGATGGAGTTAATGATATTATATATAATATTATACTGGAATTATAATATACATTTATATCATTATGATTCCATTCCATAAAATATGAAATAGAAATGAAAGTAGCGTTCATGCATATGTACGACTTACCGTCTCCATGAACGGTGCATTTCATTTCTTACCTCTAAATGTTATGTAATATTATAAATTCATGTATATACTAGATATATATTATATATTATATATATGATATCTACATCATGAATATAACTCTGGATATAATGGATACATTAAAAACTTGTAATTATAAAGAGTTTATTTTTGACTCAAGTACCAATGATCGTTAAAACGACCGTTATTAACTACAATAATTACATAGTGTTCATAACATGGTAATAAGTGATATAATAGGAATAATGAACTTGAAAAATGTTCTTAATCAAGTATAAATTAACTCAAGTTTATTATTCAGTACATTAAAGAACGATCGAGTCAAGTCGAACCCGAGGTAAGGGACTTCGTCTCAATCTCCTTTCATTAAGGAATATTTTGTTTTATACAAAACTTTCTTTTATAAGGTGTATAAACCCCTTTGAATTTTAATTTTATTCAAAAGGAAACTTTTTTATACTAATATTTTACTAAACGACAAAAGGGAATGTTTTTTTTATCGTATTTATGTGGCGACAATGACTTCTATGCCGCCGTGACCATTATTTGAGCTTTGGCTTCCTCTACAAGCCATAACTTTTTTTAAATGAAAAATAAATACCATGTTTTAATTTTCTTTTATTTTTGTATTGAAAATGGTTTTCATAACGTTTTTATATCAATGTGTTGTATTGATATCTTGTGATTGAAAAGTGGAAATGTTATGTTTCCTTTATGCATGTTTTATGTGATATGATTATGTTATGGTTCTTGGGAATTGTTATGAAGATGGGTGGTTCTGTGATAAACTAAGGGCAGGTGAGCCCAATATATCTCTCCAATGCATTGGGTAACGTGAAGGGGTTAAACTTTAAGGTTTCTCCGAAGAGATTTAGGGAATATACTGTGATGGGTATTCCAAACGTAACCATGAGGGTTACTCCCTACATAAGAATGTTATGAATGCCTAAAGTTACCTTTATGTCTAATGATTTCTATGATTTATTCATAATTTGATGAGCTATATTAAAATAATTATGTTTTATGAGTAAAGTATGATTTCATACATGGACTAATTTTTTCATTTCGTACTTTTATATCTCTTGCTAAGATTTTTATGCTCATCCCATGTTTTTGAAATGTTTTTCCCAGGTCAAGGGAAAGGTACATGATGTGATGATAGTATCAAGGAAGTGTCAAGAAAGAATATATGTTTTGTTTTAAATATTTTTCTGATGATGGGGGAAATGAGTACTATCTTTTATGTAACCACTTTGTTTAAATGTGGAGTGTAATGCATGATTTATGTTCTAATTCTCTAAAACTCTAAACCTGAAAAGATCCTCAACGTGTATTCTTTAAATAAATCAAGATTAAGTAATGTTTAAGGATGGGGCCTTATAGTCAATGAATAAAAAATATCACAACATACCTCAATAATTTACACACACTGCACCACAACCAAAAAATAATTGGCCTCGAGAACAAGATCATACGACAGATCTAGAAACAATAAATAGAATTACCAAAACATATCAACAAATCTAATAATGTAATTCAATGAAGCTACCGTGATAAAAGTAAATAGATAATAAGAAAGGATTACCCACACATAGTTATTCAACCTAACCATATATGATATCAATCGCTAAATGAAGTGATTTGGATGGAGAAGAGGTCCCCAAAATCATAGGATGATATCTCTAGGTCAAGAAAAAGGAGGCCTGCGGATGAATGAGAAAACATATCACTCGTATGGTGCCCTAAACTACATGTTTGTGACATTTAAACAATTTTTAACCCCTATACATGTTTTTTAATCCATTAATCGTGTATACACTGAAAAAACCATCACATTTTTTATAAAAAACACAATTTTTAACATTACATGGAGTGTAATCATTACACGACTTGTATTATTTCATATTGTGTGCATATCTCATGACATGATCCTGGTGACGAAATAAATGGTGTGAAACCCAGTTACATGGTCTGTAATCACCTATGAGATAGAAAAATATATATATTCTTACATGAAAACCCAAACCACCTTGGTAATTCTCCCAACTTAGGAAGAACCCTGCTAATCCATTATAAGCTTATACCTAGACTCCATTAATTTAAATAAACATACATCCATGAACCTTAGGTCATTTTACCCAAAAAAATTATATCCATCTTTGGGAGTCCCAAGATGCACCCAATTAAATAAGAAAACAAGTAAATAGATTGGAATTACTTGAAAATGGGTAATGGTATGTTACATTACATCTCATTTTTGGAAGTCCTTAAAAAAATACTATGGAACTCATTTGAATATGAGAATGGATTATCATCCTCAAATGAATGGAAAATTTTAAAGGATGATCCAAACATTGGAGAAAATTTTTATGATTTCTTTTGAAGCATTGTATGATCCTCCTTTTTATTGTCCACTTTTTTGGTGGAAACAGGTGATACTTGACAAATTAGACCTAGCCTTGTGCAAGAGATAATAGAGAAGATCTATTTTATAAAAAATAGGATTTAGATGTCTCAAAATCGTGAAAAATCAAATGTGGATCGTTGTTAATGTTGGGACCACTTTGTGTATGAAGATTGTATTTATTGTCAACAGTGGTAAATATCGGTCAAAATGAAGAAGGATATGAAGAAGGAATCCAAAGTCATTAGAGATCAAAAAAAGTAAGGATGCTTGGAGAATTGTTATGAAATCAAAACATTGAATGTATTTCTTGTCCAATTCTCTATGAAGTCAATTTAGATTATTGTTGAGCTGATCCTAAGTTTTCAAAGAACATGTATCAAAGGTGATACATTGTTTACAACAATGAAGAATGGTGAAGTATCATCCATCTAAGGATGATTGAAGAAGAATGAATATTTAAAGAATACCATGAAATACTTCACAATTTCATGAGAACCATGCTAGAGATTACTTGAAGAAAATAATCATACGATTTGAATGAAGTAGAGAATGATGGATGAAGATGAAAAAAGAGTGTGGAAGGACATGGAATTCTAAGAAGTTGTATGAAGAATCCTTAAGTCTCCTCTTTTGGAAGAATAGAGATAAATGGGGTTCTTTGGAATTAACACTCCAAAAGGAATTGAGGATTTGAAGTGAGGATGAAAGAAGTAATTTGGAATTCATATTCCAAAAAGAATGGATGAAATCAGATGATGCTTTGCTAATTTGTATTTTAGAATCATCACATGTTTGGAGAACTTGTGGTGTAAGACGTATGAAGGATAGAGAGAGTAAAGAAGTGTTTTTGGAAAAAAACATTTCAACATCATACTATCCAAAAATGACAAAGGCAAGAAGAGAGCGCGCAGGTGGCGGCGTGCAGGTGGCGGTGCGCAGGTGGCGGCGCGCAGGTGGTGGCGCACAGGTGGTGGTGCACAGGTGTTATAGAGGTGTGCAAGTCATATTTGGAAAAGTATTATTTCAGAAATATTGAAAAGGAAATAAAGTGGTGCGCAAGTATTGGCGCACAAGTAGTGGTGCGCAAGTGGTGGCGTGCATGTATTGGCGTGAAAGTATAAGTTGCGCGGAAGTCCTATTTCAAAGATCATCCAATCAAAATACGACAAAGGAATTAAAGTGGCGCGCAAGTTAGAAAGTGTCACGCAAGTCAAGAGTGTCACGTAAGTATTGGCGTGTAAGTCTTGGTGCGCAAGTACATGTTGCGCGCAATTCATATTCCAACATCATCATATAAAAATATGACAAAGGAAAGAAAGTGTCATGCTAGTGATGGAAGGGCGTGGAAGTGTTGAAGTAGTGTGCAAGTGATGGAGCGGCGCGCAAGTATTGGATCTCAAGTATAGGTCGTGCAAGTCACAAAATGCCTATAAATAGAGGACCTTCCTCCTCACTTTTTAAGGCTTAACACTTAAGAGAAAAATTTGAACTCTGAATGCACAAGTGTAGAAAGCGGCGCACAAGCTAAAGTGGCACATAAGATGAGGGTTATTTATAAGGCGTGCAAGTATTGTCGCGCAAGTATTGCCGCGCAAGTATTGTCACGCAAGTATTGTCGCGCAAGAATTGTCACGCAATTATTGTCATGCAAGTATTTCTGTGCAAGTATTGTCGTGCAAGTATTGTTGCGCAAGTATTGTTGCACAAGTTTTGGCGTGAAAGTTTTTGCGTGCAAGTTGTTAGAGGTGCTCAAGAGAAGAGTGTGTATAAGACAAAGGTGGTGCACAAGTTGTGATTTGTGCACAACAGTGGCGCAAAGTAGTGAGTGGCATGCAAGCAGGTGGCGCGCAAGCTGGGTGGTGCGCAAGTAGGGAGGTGCGCAAGCAAGGTGGCGTGCAAGTAAGTATTGACGCCCAAGATGAGTTGTTCTAGAAGTTCTTACCAGATTCTGTTCAATGGTGATGATGCTAAGTTGATCTATACTTCATTGTTTTTACAATCACAAAGGGAACATGAGATTCCAGTAAGAAGAAGAAAAAGAAGAGCTCGGTGCAGATAGTTTTGCACTGAAAGAGAATGTGTGAAGAAGAGTAGGTTTTAGTGCAGCTGGTTGTGAATTGAATAAGGAGAAGAAGAAGAAGAGTGTGCAGCTTACAGGTTTGCTTCATAGAAATAAGTGAAGAAGTAGAAGAACAAAGTATGACAAAATGAATGATGATAATTATTTAGGGAAGATTAATTCAGATGATGCTATGTGAGTGGATCCTCAGTGTATGAATAATCACATTGGTGTATGTGATTCTAGCCAAGAAGAGAGAATTAGTTTTAGTGTAGTTGGTTGTTTCACTAAGAAGAAGAAAGAAGAAGTTTAGTGCAATTGGAGTTGCACTAGAAAAGAAGATAAGGAAAGAAGGAAGAATTGCTTGCCTACTGCTTTGCAAGTAATCAAGTGAACATCACTAAAGAAGACCAAGAGAAGAACCTACCTTTTGAAGAAGGAAGATGACTATCTCCAAAGGTAGTATAAAGAACCAGCTAGATGTTGCAAGTTGCGCTAGGTCATCACCAGTCTAGGGAAGAGGATTGTTTCCCACCCCCCTCTAAAGTGTAGGGACTCACGGTGGATAGAGGATTGTTTTCCTAGCCACTCCATTGTAACAGCATATCACATTATAGTGGATAATCCATGCATTGGTCATCCCCATGCATGAAAAGGACGTAGCTACTCTTATTGAGTGGTGAACATTAGAAAAATATCGTGTGCATATTTTTACTGCTTTCTATTATTGCATGCGACAGGTAAAAGAGAATAAAAGAATCAAGATCCTAACAGGTCAAGAGGTACATGGATAAAAGTTTAAATTGGTTTTAAAAGTCCATAACACGGATTCACCCCCCCCCCCTCTCAGTGTTAGGTATATCCAAAACTGGTTCTCTCAATTGGTATCAGAGGGACTGGTTCACCTCTATTGGATTCTCTACAGTGAAGTTATTCACTTTTGAAAACTTGAGCTCCTTTCCAGAATCAACAATGAAGAGCAGTGTTTGTAAAGATACATATATCTCTGAGCAGAAATAAATATCTACCAAGACCATGATGAATAGTAAAAAGAAAGATAAGAGAAAATTGAAGAATAATTCCCTCTTATCTAAATAAGAGGAAGTATCTGATTGTCCATATTTGTCTGATGTTGAAGACACACCAGACATGGAAAGTAATGATAAGGTGGCTCAAGTCCCCACCAAGAAGATGGACAACCTTCCTACCTAAATTGATCAATAGGTATGTGTTAGTACATTTAGAAATTATCCTCATGATGAAAATTCTAGCACAAGTGGTGATGATCAATCTACAACATCTCAAGAAATATCAGTTGACAGATTAAGAATGATTCTGCATGGTATTCCTGAAGAAAGTGCATCTCTTGTTTGTGGAGTATTTCAATGCATGCAATAAAATATCACTCAACCGGAAGAATAAACGGATTCTTTGGAGAAAGGCTTATAAGAAAAAATTGTCGAATGTTCAAAGCTCTCCAGACAGGTTGGAGCCTTTGAAGAAACAAAGAGGGGATTTGAAGTAAGTTCTTCAAAGTAGTTCAAAGATGATGAAGAGAAAGAGGGAGTCAACAAGACTCTAGAAGAGAAGATCCATGCACTTGAAGATGAGCTGAAAAGAGTAATGATGTCAAGAATATATATTTGGAAGAAAACTCCAAGAAGATCAAAGAACTTGACACTTTTTTACAATACAAAATAAAGTTGCATGAAGATGAAGTTGAAAGATTAAAGAAGTCTTGTGAAGAGATGATGACTATGATTAAAGACCAGGAAGTCCTCCTCAATATGAGATGTCTATAATTTGAAGATGAGTTTACCAATATTGAGAAGACACATATTGAATCTCCATAAGAGAAGGAAATAGTTGTTGTCAGTATTCAATGCTCAATGGAGGATTATACTATCAAAAGTCCTCCAACATGTGATAAGAAGATCATGGCTTCACTCATTGATCAATCACAAGTAGCTGAGAAAGTAAAGGTATCATCCATACCAACTTGTACTAATGTCTCTAAATTGCCTCTACCAAAAGTGCAGGTTGGAAGAATAATTCTAAACATGTATGGATAAAGAAGAATGAAAAGGAACTTACCACCATGGCTAGGGTGGATAAGGGAAATAGTGTAGAAGATAGATCCCCGCAGAAAGCACAACATACCAAGAAGAAGACTCAACAACCTTATCAAGAAGATGACAAGAAGTCAAGGTTTTTTGGTCAATGATGGTGCTGTAATAGGTTTGGACATTGTGCACTGGATTGTTGGTACAATCCCTTAAATATAAAAGAACAGAGAAAACCCATCTCAAGGGGAAGAAATCCATAGAAGATGCAGCAATATCTACAGATCCAGAAACATTTATATACTACAAACAGATTTGTAATGTTAGATAACATTTGTGATGTATGAAATAGGAGTGGTCAAATGAATAGTGCATGTTCATATAAGAAAAGAAGACCATAGATGTTAGGCAAGAATGAAGAAGCATCCTTGGGAAGAAATCAGACGAATAATATGAAAACAAATTCTCCCAAGAATATTTCAAGAAGTAAAGATGAGAAGTCCTTGGATTCTAAAGACAAAAAGGTGAAGGTTGGTGCATCCAAAAGAAATACTAAGAAAGAAGCCACTCAAAAGAATACATGTAGAAGATCCAATTTTAATGCCTCAATCACTGATGACATATTGGTGGTTTGGCCAGAAGATTTGGACATAATGAGGAAAATGGAAGATGCACATGCTAAGAATTGTGTTAAAAACAAAAATAAGATTCTGCATGAAGACAAAGAAGTTCTATGTGTGAGGTGCAACAAGGTTGGTCATACTGTCAGAAAGTGTGTTGAATTTATTCCATCCCAACAAGAATTCATGAAGAGGATGAAAGTTTCATCTGGAGATTCTAGTGTTTGGAAAGTTCTTGAAGAATGAATATTCACACACAATGAGATAGAATAAGTATTGAGATCCACACAGACACATTCAAAATTAAATATCAAATGTGAAAGTGGAAGGAGTGGAAAAAATGGAGCATCTTGGTTGAGAAAATCATCTCAGCCTTCCTGTTCACATTGAAGAAGAATGGACGATCCACCTTATTCCCTAAAATCTTTGTATATTGTATTTGTTCTGATAATATAGGGAATTGAAGGTGAAGCAAGATCTTAGGGGGAGAACCTGAGATTCAGTGATGAGAAGTGTTCTATTGAGGTGGAGACATGTGAATAAGTTTCCAGAGTCATTATCTCAAAAAGTATCAACTTTAGTTGGTACTAAATTCTACTACTATGAAGATTGTCTAAAGATCACGTCATTGGAAATGGTATGTTATTTCTTAATCTCTCATCCTTGGTTACTCAAAAGAATTATCATTCTACAATTGGGGGTAATAAAGATAATCAATGACATAAGAAGAGTGAAAGTGCCCCAAGGACACTTATCATGGCAATTTCACTTGAATGTTTTTGATCTGTTTGTTGAAGTGAGTGTAGGAATTTCAGGTTGATTATTTCTTATCACATTCAATATCTTCGACTGCGAATGAAATTGAAAACCCCTTGAAGACAAGTGTATGAGTTCACATCTCTTGTGGTGTCATATTCAGTGGGTAATGGACAACTTTGTTGTCTAAATCAAGTCCTCTTGTTTTCTACATCGAGCATTGCTCAAGTAGACTTAGAGTTAAATGATTGATGGCATATTGCTTAAGTATGGAATGATACCCTCTCTACCATGAACTTTGTATTTCTTGTCAATAAGGGGGAGATAAATGAAATGAATGTCTTGGGAGAGAAAAAAGTAAAGGGTAGAGATAAGATTCTTATTTTGACATTGACACATTCATCTGTGGATACTTTAAGGTATTTACAAAAAAATACAAACGGGGAGATTTTTGGGACCACTTTGTGTATGGAGATTGTATTTGTTGTCAATAGTTGTCAATATTAGTCAAAATAAAGAAGGATGTGAATAAGGAATCCAAATTTATTAGAGATCGGAAAAATTAAGGATGCTTGGAGAATTGTTATGCAATCATAACATTGAATGTCATCTTTGGCCAATTCTCTATGAAGTCAATTCAGACGATTGTTGAGCTGATCCTATGTTTTCAAAGAACATGTATCAAAGGTGATACATTATTTACAACAATTAATAATGGTGAAGTATCATCCATCTAAGTTTGATTTAAGAAGAATGAGGAATTAAAGAAGACCATGTAATACATCATGATTGCATGAGAACCAAGCTAGAGCTTACTTGACGAAAAGAATCATACAATTTTAATGAAGTAGAGAACGATGGATGAAGATGAAAAAAGAGTGTGCAAGGGCTTAGAATTATAAGAAGGTGTTTGAAGAATCCTTAAGCCTCCTATTTTGGATGAATATAGATAAATGGAGTTCTTTGGAATTAACACTCCAAAAGGAATTGAGGATTTGAAGTGAGGATGAAAGAAGTACTTTGGAATTCATATTCCAAAAAGAATGGATGAAATCAGACGATTCTTTACTGATTTGTATTTTACAATCATCACAAGTTTGGAGAACTTGTGGTGCAAGCCGTATGAAGGATAGAGAGAGTAAAGAAGTGTTTTTGGAAAAAAAACATTTCAACATCATACTATCCAAAAATGACAAAGGAAAGAAGAAGGAGCACAGGTGGCAGCATGTAGGTGTCGTAGAGGTGTGCAAGTCATATATGAAAAAGCATTACTTCAGAAATATGTCAAAGGAAAGAAAGTGGTGTGCAAGTATTGGCGTGCAAGTAGAGGTGCGCAAGTGTTGATGCGCATGTATTGACGTGCAAGTATAAGTGGTGCACAAGTCCTATTTCAAAGATCATCCAATCAAAATATGAGAAAGGAAATAAATTACTGCATAAGTTAGTAAGTGTCACACAAGTATTGGTACACAAGTCTTGGCGTGCAAGTACATGTTGCACGCAAGTCATATTCCAACATCATCATATCAAAATATGACAAAGGAAAGAAAGTTTCACGCTAGTGATGGAAGGGCGTGCAAGTGTTGAAACGGTGCGCAAATGATGGAGCGGCGCGCAAGTATTGGCGCGCAAGTATAGGTCACGCTAGTCACCAAAATTCCTATAAATCGACAGCTTGCCTCCTCATTTTTTAAGTCTCAACACTTAAGAGAAAAATTTGAGCTCTGAACGCGCAAGTGTAGAAAGCAGCGTGCAAACTGAAGTGGCGTGCAAGCTGAGGGTTATTTATAAGGCGTGCAAGTTTTTTCGTGCAAGTTTTTCTATGCAAGTATTGTCATGCAAGTATTTCCGCACAAGTATTGTCGTGCAATTATTTCATCACAAGTATTTCCATGCAAGTATTGTCGCGCAAGTATTTCCATGCAAGTATTGTCGTGCAAGTATTGCCGCGCAAGTATTGTCGTGCAAGTTTTTGCGTGAAAGTTTTGGCGCACAAGTTGTTAGAGGTGCATAAGAGAAGAGTGTGTATAATCCAAAGGTGGCATGCAAGTTGTGAGCTATTCAAAATAGTGGCGTGCAAGTAGTGAGTGGAGCGCAAGTAGGTGGCATGCAAGCTAGGTGGAGCGCAAGCAGGGAGGCGCGCAAGCAGGGCGGCGCACAAGTAAGGATTTTCGCCCAAGCTGAGTTGTTCTAGAAGTTTTTACCAGCTTATTTTCCATTGTGATGATTCTAAGTTGATCTATACTTCATTGGTTTTACAATTACAAAGATAACTTGAGATTCTAGTAAGAAGAATAATAAGAAGAAGAGCTCGGTGTAGATAGTTTTGCACTGAAAGAGAATGTGTGAAGAAGAGTAGGTTTCAGTGCAGCTGGTTGTGCATTGAAGAAGAAGAAGAAGTGTGTGCAGCTTACCGGTTTGCTGAATAGACAGAATTGAAGAAGAAGAAGAAGAAGAACAGAGTATGTCCAACTTAAGGTTGACAATTATTCATGGAAGCTTAATTCCGATGATGCTATGTGAGCGGGTCCTCAGTGTCTGAATAATAACATTGGTGTACGTGATTATAGCCAAGAAGAGAGAATAAGTTTTAGTGTAGTTGTTTGTTGCACTAATAAGAAGAAAGAAGAAGTTTAGTGAAGTTGGAGTTTCACTAGAAAAGAAGATAATGAAATAAGGAAGAATTTCTTGCCTACTACTTTTCAAGTAATCAAGTGAACAGCACTAAAGAAGACCAAGAGAAGAACCTACCTTTTGAAGAAGGAAGAAGACTATCTCCAAAGGCAGTATAAAGAACCAGCTAGACGCTGCAAGTTGGTCTAGGTATTCCCCAGTCAAGGGAAGAGGGTTATTTCCCACCCCCTCTAAAGTGTAGGGACTCACACTGTCTAGAGGATTTTTTTCCTAGCCACTCCATTGTAACATCATATCACATTATAGTGGAGAATCCATGCACTGGTCATCCCCATGCATGTCAAGGATGTATCTACTCTTATTGAGTGGTGAACCTTGTAAAAATATTGTGTGCGTATTTTTACTGCTTCCTATTATTGCATGTGACAGGGAAAAGATAATAAAATAATCAAGATCCTAACAGGTCAAGAGGTACAGGGATAAAAGTTGAAATTGGTTTTAAAAGTCACCAACACTGATTCACCCCCCCCCCCCCCTCAGTGTTAGGTATATCCCAAACTGGTCCTCTTAGTTAATGGACTTTTTGGAGTTCAGTGATCATGTATTATTAAGAATCTCTTTGAGGCTTTTTCATCATCATTTTGGTAAGGAATGTTTTCCCTATGATACACATTCCAATTTGAGATACATGAAAAATTTTGTAGAGGTAGAATTTTATTTGTATTTTTGACTAAGGTTAATTTCCGTGCACAATGTGTTTCGTGTATCTTAGTTGAAAAAGTACCAACTTGATCCTGACCATGTGATTTGATGGGATCACATTTACTTATAGTCACATGCTATGTTGATTTATGTTCTAGTATAGATTGTCGATAGGCAAGAGAATATCTTTCATGGTAAAATAATCTATCTTGTATGGGTTTTATGGATACATGGTCATATTCAGGAAGAAATATGGGAGTTTCAAAAGGAAGTGTTTGATTAATGGCATGAACTCTATTAGGACAACACTGATTTCCTACTTTCAGGGGATGGGAATCCCAATGGTGGGGAGAATGTAGCACCTCTGGTTATAGATACATGACATTTTATTCATTTAATTTGTGCCTACCAAATTCTTGGGTTATGTTTTTGAGGGTTATAATGGATTTTGGCATGTTTTGAACTCATTTATAAAGTTTCATGGTTGGTAGAAATTTTTCACCACCTCTAGAAACTATACAATGGAGAACATTAGTCATTGGGTAGGCATATGACTTGAAAATGATTTGAAAACCCATGAGAGTTATTAAGGGAAACCAAGAAACTTGTAATAGAGGGTAAAATCATTATTTATCTAACCATGTAAGCCAACTGTGTGAGGGGTTTTCTTGAGTTAGTAGCACCACACAGTTGGAACATAGTTTTCTAAACCATTTAGCCTAACCATGTAGTGTATAGTTGTCACCCCTAAATTTTTTGATATAATCTGAATTAAGACCCTACCCCTTGTTAATACCATATTCTCACAATATCTCAAATTACTTTTTCTCCCTAGACTTGAGAGACAATCCCCTTTGATCTATAATTGACTATTAGGTGAATGAAAGTGTGTTGGAGGCTTGGAGTTTTCGGTAAGTCATCATTATTCATTGTTCTTCTTAGATCTAGTATTCCTCTCTCTACTAAAACCATAGATCTAGTCCATTATGGATAGATCTATGTTTGGTGATGTAAATATTGATGATTTATACTTGAATATAATGAAGTAAATGATATCTAAGACCATATCTAAAGGATTATAGTGCCGTTCTTTCTTTTAGGGAACCATTAAAAGGTGGGTGGATTCTCTCTCATCTCTACTTAACTTAGAACTTAATGGATTATTTTTAATTAAATATTATTTCTATAAATTTTTGTTAAATCCCTGTGTGATTAGTAATAGGCACCTCATTTGGGTTATGGCTTTGAAATTGTGGAAATTTGATGGTTTCTTGGAAAATCCTTTTTGATGATAATTTTAAAATGATGGTTTTAAAATTGTGGTTTTCTTTTGACATGTGGAGAATGTTTTTTGAAATGATTTAAAGAAATAAATGTTTTATATGAAATGGTATTACATGTAATTTTTCATACATTATTAGTGTGATTGAATTCATAGTCATGACCCAATTTAAGGGGAGTATTCCATTGGGTCACCTAGTATTGGTCACCTAGTGACAGCTTAGTGGATCAATGAGTGATTGTTCATGAGTATGGAACTATTAACTGGGAATTCTTGTGTGTGTGTGGAAACATGGAATGGGTATTCCAAATAAATGTGAAATGATTTAACTATTTTTTATTATTGTTTTCTATTTAACTTTCTTTTGGTTTTGATATAAACTATTAAAATTCTTTTAAACTTTTGTATATAAATTATGCTAAAAGATTTCTGTAGTGGGGTGAGTTGGGAAGTATTTAGGGGAATCCAACTGATTTTAGACTCATCCCCTTATTGGGAACTATTTCTCAATTTAAGATGTTATATATTGAGACACATATAAAGGAAATGTATCTCATTTGTTTAGTTTTGTGTCTTGATACTCTTATCTTGGCACGTGGATTTTGAACTTCGAGCTATTTTGGAGTAGGATGTCTTGATGTCTTGAGTCTTCTTTCTTTTGGATTCTTATCTTATATTTTAGTTGTAGCATTGATATGGTTGTTTATTATTGGGTATAATTTTTATTATATTCTCATTCATACATTATATAGAGTATTGGATATTTATTATTTATTATTTTTGGGTGTTTTATCTTAAAAAATGGAAAATCATTCCTCAAATGTTCTAGAGTCCCTTAGAATTTAGGTTCAGCCTTTGGTATCTTGGGGATTTCACCTAAGGTTAGTAACACCTATCTATTCTCATGTCAATGATTAAGGGAGATATGTTACAATATTTTGGTGACTAAAGCTATAATATCATATAAAAAAATAATTATTAATTCATATGACATCACTTAAAAATAATATTTGAGTACACATAGAGAATTGTTTCTATAATATAACCAAAATTAATATAATAATAAACTTATACTGTATCAAAATAAACAATGTAGGTTATACATCACATACATCATAAGGTATCTCCCACAAGGATTATTTTATGAATATAAAAAAAAGAAAAATAATAAACTTAGAGACCGAGATATAAAAACATGGGTCTCTTCTTATAATTATTACCAAAAACCCATAAATTTACTCCATCCTGACCTATTATACAACCTGTGTATTATCTTGTATATCAAATAAAAAAAATTATATCTACCAAGGTTTTTGTGAAATATGTAATCACAAAAATTAGTTGGAAACCACCCTTGGGGCCCCAAATATATTCCAAAATATAACAAGTGCATGTGTAATAAATTAAGTAGATAGTAAGATAAAACAAGCAAGAAAATAACATTGAGTCATTTCTATGCTAACGAGGACACCACAACATATAACCCCACCCACTTAGACCAATTATTGTAATTTTTTTAGTCATACAGAGTGTAGTTTAGACTATGTTTTGAATCTTCTATTATAGACATCAATGGTACTTGAGTATGTTATATTTTATCAAAATAATAATTTTGGTCAGACCATGGGTGGTATAAAAACATTCAAATTGTATCTTGGTCTCAAACTAGTCTAACTATCAATGGTATAGTAATAAACTTGATATTATTTTGGTCTTAATGTCAATATGATCATTATTATTCTACAAAAACTTCTTACAGAGTCTTGATCATATTGTTAGTTTAACCATTAATGGTTTAACAGTATGCTAGATGAAATCTTAGTCTCAATGATATCATGCTCATTAGTGGTATAAGAACTTTTCATACAACATCTTGATCTTATTATTTTTTAAACCATTTGTGGTGAAAAATCATTTCATATAGTGTCTAAAAATATATGATACACTTACCATTAGTTGTATAGAATTATGGTAGATATCATCCTACTTCCAGTGTTACTCATTCCATATGTATCATTGAAAAAGTATAGTAATTCTAGTCCCATGGAACTAGTAGTTCGGTGGTGGATCATGAATCATCCTTCAGAATAAACCATTCAAGTGGTCGATCATGATGCACCACCAACTACTAAAATATATAATCAGAGTTACCTCTCTATACAAAAAAACAACACCATATATCCAAGATAAATAACAGAACAAATCATGGCATTCATATCCCTATACCTTGATCTCTGTTAGTATCCAACACATAAAGCACATGCCATATCCAAAATCCAAACCCTAAAATCTTATCATTCCCTAAAATAGGCCTCTTTACCCAAGGAATAACTCATTTCTCACTATGTTACATATTTTATTCCCAACATACCCCAAACTAACTTAAAAGTCATTTTATATTAAATATATTAGTGATATCATTATATATGTGATAAAACACCTCCCTTACTTCCATGGGATCTAACTTTAGTCATTACCTATCAATATGGACCCATTTCCATCAACTTTATAGTGATTATAGAACTTAAAGGTCATAAAAAATAAGGTCTCAAGAGACCAACCTAACAACTACTTTAGACCCCAAATTTCCCCAAACACTGTAATAATGGTTATGATACCCCAAGTCCACAACCAAAACCCAACCATGCACTAATAATGTTATGAAACCCATTAACAAATCACCCCTCAACTTACCATAAGTTAGATCACTCACCCATTCTCACGAAGATATATAAGGCACCCACTATAAGGTCTATTACTAAACACCCTTCTCATTTCTCTTAAATGAGAACCCAATACCCAATAATTAAATAGCATTCACTTACCCTCTAATGATTCCATTAAAGAGAAACTGTAAACAATCATCAACCCACCAAATCAATTCTATATGACTTCCTCAAGAAAATACATCAATCCTAAAAATCACACATAAAACAATTCCCACAAGTCTAATTATCCATTAAAGGGGGGTTTCTAATAGCTCATAAGACAAAAACATCACCCTAAAACCTAAAGAGGAGTTCTAAAACTGTTAAAAACCTTATGAAATCCTAAGTGAATCCAACCTTGGATTTTTATAATTTACCCTAACCTGGAAAACCCATTCGAGGTTAGTCTCACACAATCAGTTCCCACTCCCATTGGTGATGTAGTCATTGGGATAGACCTATAATTACTAAACCTACACTACCACAAAAACAGTTTTTCCCGGTGCCAACCTTTATCAACATTGATGAAAAAGTGCTGATAAAGGGGGGTCTTTATCAGCGCTTTTTTTAAAAGCACAGATAAAGGGTCGACATCAAAAAAAATAATTAAAAATAATATATAAATATAGTCATATAGTCATATTGATATAAATATAATATATACTTTTTAAATATATTTTAGATAAGTATAAATATACATTTACACTTAATATACTTAATATATAAGATATTTACTGAAAATGGCTTATAAAAATTTAATAAATTTTTTTTAATTAATAATTTTCTAATTATTATGGAGGAATAGTCATTTAATAACAATTTGAAGACCCAAAAAATCAAAAAATTAATAAAAAAAGACCCAAAATATGTTGAAAACGCAACACAAACTTCAAACGACCATAACTTTTGATCCGGGTGTCTGTTGGAGTTCTACCATATATCAAATAGAATCTTGTGACGACATCTACACCCTCAATAATATGAGAATATCTGGTCATGTTATTTCGAGGCCAAAAAAGGCTCACAAGACCTCTAAAACTAAGTTTTTAGTTGGGGTACCCCGATTTTTTAAAATTTTGTGGATTTTCAGCCTCGTTTAAGGGGGTATTATTGCCTTTTTTTGGTGGGGACTGAATTTATTGCAAATTATTACATTAATGTTGATATTATGTCTTTGAAATTTTATCGTTTTTTATAATTCACTACTATTTATAATCAAATATATAACTATATGTACATATTTTTAATATATTCACACCTAAAAATGTAATTTTTTAAATAAATAATTAAACATATTTACATATAAAATATATTAGATTTATCTAAATAATAACTAATATCCATTGTATTTAAAATACCGATATATGAATATTTATATAACTATATATTAATATGACTATATATATATTAATATAACTATATATATATATTAATATAACTATATATATATTAATATAAATATATGTTACTATATGAATGAATATAACTAAATATATAAATAAATAAATAGATATATCATAAATAAGAGAACAATTCAATATAGGGGAGTGGAAAAGGCTTCAGGCGCGCAGGGGGGAGATCTCGAGATCAAATCCGGGTGGAGGCAGGGGCGTGCACACAAGGGTGAATTTAAGGGGCTAGCGCTGATAAAGGTGGGGTATAGCGTTGATAAAGGGTGGAGGCGGTGCATGCGGGTGCTGGAGGTGCAGGAAAGCACTGATAAAGGGGGGCTCAAGTGCTGTAAAAAGCCCCACCCCCCCCCCTGAGATTAGAAGAATTTTTTTTAATTTTTTTAAATTTTTTTAGTTTTATCACCTCTTTTTTTAGTGCTTATCAAAGGGTTATTTATCATCGCTTTTTGGAGCATAGATAAAGGGGACCCCCCCCCCCCTATCTTCGTCGGCTTTAACAATGCTTTCTAGTGCTGTTAAAGGCCATTTTTAGCACTGATAAAAGGGGTATTTGTAGTAGTGCTAGTTTAGAGAACTCATTCCAATTATAAGATACTCTACATAACCTTTCATGCATGTTAGAATTCTCTTTGTACCAATTCAAGCCACCCAAATCTAAACCCCCATGCATGCATCCAACATCATACATAAAATGCATGATATATATATAAGATCCCACCAACCTTATGTTTATTATATTAACCCCATCTAATATAGTCAACTGGTTTTCCCTTGTTTTCCTTAGCCTATCTCATAGGATCCCACTACCGCATATGTCTTGTTAATTGGACAATTGATGGATCTCTAAGAAAAATTGTGAGAGAAAAGTGAGAGAGAAAAAGGAGGGTAAACCACCCCAGGTGATTGCTAGACATGCTAAGAGGAAAGTCAATATAATCCTTTTTATAAAGATTTAATTATTTTAAAAAAATATATATATCATGTGCACAACCCGCCAAGTACCTGGTGGCCACCATAGAGTACCCAATGGGCTATAAACACCCCAATAGCAGTCTACTGGGCACCCAATGAAACAAATGGGGTCACTTCCTCCAACCAACACTATTGGGTACCTAGTGAGATCCTACTTGTAATTCCTTGGTAACAACATCATTTTTCAATAGTTTACCACCCAATCCATACTTTCCTTTAAACCTTTAAACATTAGAAAAAACACCCTTGTATGGTATCTTATGACTCAAAAATAAAATATTAATATTAATTTTAAAAACATGCTTTATTTAAATGTTATTATTGTTTTAATTCCACTAAAAGGTTTAAATATCGCTAGCTTATTCAACCTGTAGTGCCACTAGTAATTATAATATACCAATTTTTTATCCTAAAATATTTCAATATTTCATATCATTTTTTATGAAATCATAATACCTTTTATATTATACCACATTATAAATTCTCATGCCATATTTTAATGTTTAACCTATTTAAACCTACTTACTAAAATAATACTAATACCACTTTTCATAGAGTTTTTAGAGGATCATACCACTATTTCAATATTTTTACTTACTCAACTTGTATTATATCTATCTAATATCATTTAGAGTTATGTGTACCAATTTTTAATGGATATGTCTACCAATTATTAAAATTATATCTTTATATTGAATAAATACTACCCATGTATCATATATATCTTATTGTCAGGCCTCCTTCGTAACATAATTAATACCTATTTTACCCTTGTGAAAGGATTTCAGTGTTTTTCTCTATTTTTTATAATAAATCCAAAGGTAAACCCTATTCAATCTTATAACATTTAAAATTTTCACATAAAAAATAAGATCTTTAATTAAATAAATTAAGAGTGTTTGAACCAATATGTTTTTAGGTGACGGTGTGATTAGAAAATTTTTGTTTAGATCATTATAAAAGAAGAAGGTTACTCAAATTTTTTTCTTTTTCTCTAATATAAATCACCTTACTTTGATGTTATTTCCTTAAAAGGTGATCAGACAAATTTTACTAGATCATGGTCATCATACTAATTCTAAAGGTTGATGTATACCGATCAAATGTTATCAGTAAGAGTTTATTACTGAATTTTTATCCAAGTATTCTTAAAAGTACCATAAGATATAATGTTTGATGAAGTAAATTTTTTGATTATTTATTGTTATAAAAGTACCAAACATTATGATTATTTAATGTTATCATAATACAAGCTTGATTACAAAGGTAGAGTTTTCTTTAAGGTTTATGAAGAAGTAATCTTGTCGTTGTATAAAGTTTCATCATATAGTATTTTATGAAGATTACTCATTAGAGGTAGTTCATTTAAGTATAAATAAAAATTCATCAGGGAAAGTCATTAGATGAAGTCTATCATACAATCTTTTACATTGTCATCATTTTGAGTCCATCAAATGAACTAAATTTTTATATTCATTGGACAGAGGAAAAGTGGTATATCCTATGAATTAATTTTTTCAAATTCATCATAAAAATAGTTTTTTATGAATTCATTGGATTAAGGTTGTCAATAAAATGTGATGTTTGAATTTTTATGATGAAATGCATTGGATAAATGATGTTTTTGGAAAAAAAATCTAAGATCATCCTAATAAGTTGTTCTAAAACAATATTCAATGTTTCATTGATTGAAATATTGTTATCGAGATTCACTGAATAGAAGGTTTGAAGGTGTGAATATCTTCTTTAAGATTTCATAAATATAGTAAATGTGATGGGAAAATATGATCATTAAGTATTCTAAAAATTATGATGGAAAGAAGTGTGATTCTTGCTGAAATATTAGAAATATTTGAAGATGAATTTTTATGTCATGTTCTAATGAAATCTCTTATATTATATGATAATTTAATGTTATCAAAGGAAGGATTTTTTTAGCAGAATGTTCAAAGTTTTGAGTGGGACTTTGAATTAAAATTTCATACTTCTCTATCAAATTTTAGATTTTTCAATCCTATATAAAGGGGGTTAGTGCATGTAAGAGTGTGTGTTGAATTTGTTGAAGTTTGATGAAGTGTTGTGGAAGTGGATAGTCAATCAAATGAATAGATTAAATAGGCATTATTCTAAAAGATACAAAACAAAATTTTCCATTTATTGGTATCAAATGGATGTTGTGAATAGGTGATAATAAAAAAGGACAAAAAACATCAGATGAATAATGTACCAAGGTGATCAGACAAACAACACATCAAATTGGTATCATTCTATAGAAGGATCCAGATGGATTATACCTAATGGACTCATTGGATATAGTATATCCTATGAACTTACTAGATGAACTACTACTGAACTAAAGAAGTTTATTTCATGATTTTGTGCAATAAAGTGAATATGAAGAAGAAGTGCTTATAGAAAGTGAAATTGTGAATAAATTTTAATCAACACATTTCCAGCATATCAAATCCTATTGGTTAAGGTTCATATAGTGGTTATAAAACATTTTTAAATCATTTATCTTTGTGAGGAGAATATGCAATATCGATTGACTATAGTGTTATGCAAGTAAAAGGATATTAACTACTTTTTATAACCACAAAAAGGATTATTTTATATTGGTTTTTTTGTTTTTGATTATTTTAAACCATGATAAGGAATATCTACTCTTATTGATTAGTGAACCCTGTAAATACTTATATTCTTGTGAGGGTTATTTTTTCTTGTTTTAAATAAAAATCATTTCTCACTAATCATAGGTAATTTTTTTTCATAAGTAAGAATGCATAAAAATACAATATTATTAATTTACACCCTCCCCCTCTCAATTATGGCATAGATCCTGATTGGGCCTTTCAAGTGGTATCAGATCCAATATTCCTTCTTTGGGTTTTTTCAAAACTTTTATAGAAATGAAATCTTCCATGGATGTTCAAAACTCTATGAATAGTGAGAATATACATATCTTTTTTCAGAAAAAACTATCATATTTATAAATACATAATGTATTCTTATCTTAAGTTTATTGGCTATAAAGTTATTAAGGTGGATACATATATTTTTCCTCCTAATACTGAGGGCGATACATTAAATTTTTTTGATAAGAATAATTTGTAGAATTATGGATGAGATAAAATTTTATACTTTCTTTAATCTTTGAAAGTTAGTTTCTAAGAGTTAAAGGAATTGCAACAGCTAAAATCATCTGGGATAATTTGAAGAAGTTTTATAAATGGAATATGAAAGTGAAGAAATATATGTTAAAAATATAGATTTTCAATTATGAAAATATTAATATGTGTGGTGATTAATATATCGGTAACTTATTTACAAGGTTTAATGATATTATAAGAATGATAAGATGTCTTTTTTAGAAGTTGTAAGATACAACCATTATTGAAAATATCTTACATATTATTCCTGGTAAATTTTACTCCAAATTATTATACTTAGAAGATAGTGACCCTTAAACACTTTCTATGAATGATCTACATAAAATTATTATCACATATAAAAATATAAAAAGAAAAAACTTTATTGAAGTATGAGAAATATTATTTAGAAATATCTTTCAAGGCTACCAAGAAAATAATTATATGAAATTTATAGTTTAAGAATAATTTAGTGACTCTAAGACCAAATATGAGGTTAATAAAAAAATTGATGAATTTATTTCCTTGTTTTCTAAAAGTGTGAAAATTAGAAAAGGGAAGTATAAAATAAAGTTACCATTGAAGTTATTTGGTTGTATATATGTTGCACACTTTGATACAAATTTTCAAAAACATATGGAAGATGATGATAGTGATGAAGAGGATAGAATTTTTAGGATGTCTCTAAAAAATAAAGAAGAAATATCCAATTATTTTTCTAAAGGAAATAAAAATAATTTCTCTAAATATAATAAGAGATATTTTGTGACCAAATGTAAAGAAGATAATAACAGTGAAGTGGGAGTTGAAAATTCTAGTGATGATGTTTCTAAAAAATTATCATTGAAAAAGTTAATTATGAAAATTTAAATAGTGAATAAAGTATTATATTTTAAGAACAAGAAGAGGAAGAAACTCAGATAGATTTTATACTCAAGATAAAATTGCAATAATTTTGTGCAAATATTATTAGACTTGAGAAGGAGAATAAGAATTTGGAGAAATAAAATATTACAGTAACAAATAAGGAATATTTTACTTAAGAAAAATAAATGTTTCTAAAATAGATTGATGATTTGATGATTTTACATGATAAATGTAATAACCCCAACATTAATATTTAATAAAAATTAAAGGAGAAAGATAAATATTTAGAGCATGTTCAATAAAAACATATTAAAATAGATTAAAAAATAACAAATTTCTAGAACATATTTACAAAATTAGGTGTAATTTATAAAAAGTGTAAACCTCATATGGATCTAAAAACTCATCCTAAAAGGTTAACAAAAAGTTTTAAGATTACTATAAAAATATAAATGTTAATAAGAACATGTTTGTAGACAAAATAATCAGAGTTAAAAATTCTGAAAATTGCATGGTTTCAATGTCTAAACCAAAATCTAATATACCTAGATATTATATAGTGGATGATAATGAATATATATTTATGAATAAGATGTTAGGATATAACCCGAACTTTGGTGCACAAAAAAAGTTTCAAGGTTTTTGGAAAGAAATATGATGGAAAGTATGTACATTGATCAGGAGATCATGTATCTTACAGAGCTAAATATACTTTATATGAATATTATTGGTACTATGGTGGATTTAATCATATGAAAATCATGTTATGGTATATTCATTGACAATACAATTAATGAAGGAGGAACTGGAGGAAATTTTTTAGGGGAATTCAACCCACTCAAAGAAGGAAACCTAATAAATATAGTTTGAAAACTAAAAATAAATTTCAACCTCTAAAGAATATTTTTGAAATATGTGATCAATTTTGAAAACTTTATAAAGGATTTATTGTTATGTTACCATATAAATAAATATTATATGAAAAAATCATAAAATATGAATATGGAAAAAAGAAAAGGCCATGGAAAATACTTTAGTCATTGAAACTGCTCTCAAATATACTAAAGGAGGAAAAACATGGATATTAGACAGTTTTTCTTCTCATATATGATAGAATATTTTGATTTTTTAAATCATTTAAAATATTTTAAAAAAAGTATAGTGACATTATAAATGATGAGTCACTGAGAATCATAGGTATTGGATATAGTATTATTATGAAGGAAAATAAAAAATCTAGAATCACATTGTTTGTTGATGGAATGAAAGATAATTTTTTGAGTATTTCACACAATCTTATTGAGTTTCAAGAGGTTGTTTTTAGAATAGATGGTTTTTTTGTTAAAACACTTGAATATAGAGAAGTTTTTATGATAGTACAATGAATAGAGGAAAAGTTTTTTCAAGTTGGAGATACGTAGGTTTCATGCTATCTAAGCATGATGAAAGAAAATAATTTATAGAATAAGTGGTTGGGACATATGTTTCATGTAAAAAGGAGAAAGGTGATAAAAATATAGAGAGAGTATTTGTGATATTCTAGGAATGATAAAAAGAATATATAAGTATTTTTCAATATGTAAAGAATAGAATATTATAAATACTATACCTAAGAAAGATGATCTACATTCAACTCATCCCTTAGAGATTATGCACTTTGATATATGTGGGCCCATGAGGGAAAAACTGATAAATTGAGATAACAAATTTATTTTTTTTATTGATGATTTTACTCAAATTACATGTATTATGTTTTTGAAACATAGTTTATAGTCTCTAAAGATGTTTAAGAGCTCTAGGAGTGGTGTTAAAAAGGAATGTGGTTATTCTGTGAATAATATTCAAACTAATAATGGCGGAAAATATTCAAATTATAATTTTATATAGTATTTTTTAAATTATGGTTTTTATCATGAATACGGTGCACCATATACACCACATTTGAATGAAATTTCTAAAAATGTAAATAGAAGTGTGTTTTATATGGCATGAATGATATTGATCAAACATGGTACTAATAGATAATTTTTTAGTAAAGTTATTAGTGAATAAATTCATATTTATAATGGATGTTTCTATTTGTAAAAACTCTTATATGACTCATTAAAATATATAATATAAAGAATCCCCAATTTTGAAATACCTAAGAGTGCTTAGAAGTCCTTATATTATCAAAGTTAAGGGTAAGAATCTAGGAAAGTTTGATCAGAGATATGTCAATGGGGTCTTTATTAGATACCCTCCTAATGGTAGAGGATACAAGTGTTATGATTAAAGAAATTGAAAATATTTTTGACTATGTAGATGTGAATTTTCTGTAACCATCTGATAAGAAAATTTCACAGCTGATTATAGATATGAAAGTAGAAGAACATAATGTTATTGTTATTGTTAACCATAAAAAATTATCTAGTTTAATTGATAATGAAGAATCTATTCAAAATTATGGTCATTAATAAACAATATCAAGTGATTAAAAAAACTAATTCCATATCATCCAAGGTTGGAGATGCAAGTAGAGGCACAAAATATCATTAGTGGTCAAGGGAAATGGGTTCAAACTAGACAAACATCAATGTAAACATACTTCTTTTTATTCATAGGTTGATACAAGAGATGTGGAGAAGTTATGGAACATCAATAATGGATTGATGTCATAAAATAATATTTTCAATAGATTAATAATAATAATTCATGGGAAATTGTATCTAAATGGTACAAAAAAATATGATTCGTATAAAGTGGGTTTTCCGAAACTAGTTGAATGAGAAATTTAAAGTGATGAGAAATAATGCATGAATGGTTAGTAAAGGATACTCACATATTTAAGGTATTTATTTTTATGATACATTTTCTCTAGTAGGAAGGAAACTATCAGAATATTTCTTGTTATCGGTACACAATAAAGATACAAGATTACACAAATGGGTGTAAAATCATTTTTTCTTAATAAAGAGATTGATGAAGAAGTTTATATTGAATAAATGTATAGATTTTCGATTGTTAAATATTAAATTTATGTTTACAAGTTGAATAAGTCTTTTTATGGGTTTAATCAATATCTGAGAGATTGGAATTCTAAATGGGATAATTTCTTGAGAAAGTTGAATTTCAAGAAAGAAATAGTTGATAGTAATATATATGTAAAAGTAAATCAAGAGGATTAACTCACTGTGAGTGTTTATGATTGTAACCGTATATTCTTAAGTAATGATGATGAAACATGAGATAATTTTGCTGAGGATATTAATAAGTTATTTAAAATTTTCATTCTAGGAGAAATGAAATATTTTATTAGCTCAAAAATCTTTCAAATAAAGAAATACATTTTCCTATATCAAGAGAAGTATTATAAGGAACTACTAAAGAAGTTTTCATGAAATATTAAAAACATGTTTCCAAACCCATCTTAGAGCTAAAAATGTTTTCAAAAGATAGGAAAGAAAAATATGTTGATCCTAAAATGTTTAGAATATTTTTGAAATATTTTTGTATATGACTTCTTTGAGGAGTGATCTTATGTATGTTGTTACTATTTATGATAAGTATAAAAGTGATATAAAAGAGTTTCATATTGTGAATGGAAAGAATATTCTCATATATAATAAAGGAACAAATAATTTTGGGATGAAATATAACATCATAGGATAGATTGATCTATTTGGTTACACATATTCATATTGGGAAAAATGTGCTGAAAATAGAAGATCCACATCTTGTGGAGTTTTATTTTTGGTAGAAATATGTGTTATCTTGTATATAAAGAAATATATTTTAGTGTCTCTCATTATGGTAGAAGATAAGTATATAGAAACTACTAAAGATGAAATATAGTTGATATGGATGAAGAAATGGTTGGAATATTTATTAGTTGATGTGAAGTTACCCCTTCTCTTGGGTTATGATAATAAAAGTGTTATAAATCTCACTAATAATATCCTGAAATATTATCCTTCTAAGAACATTGATATAAAATACCACTTCATCAAATATCATGTGAAAATAAATGAATTCAAGCTATATTTATTTCCTATAATCGTGAAAGTTGTTGATATATATAGTAAACCATTTCCAAAGGAAACATTTTATAAACTAAGGTTAATAAGGTTTATTCAACCTCTATCTATTCAAGTCTACGTTATGTGATAATAATACCATATTAATATTTTATTTGTACAGTACTCTAAAGGGGGGAGAAAAAATAATTTAATATAAATATATCCATTGCTATATTTTTTACCTTTAAAGAGATATTATTTATTTAAGAATGTTTTTTAAAAGTCTAAGATATGATTTTAGCATGTGTGTGTGAACTATTTTAATAGTTTGTAGAAGTGGATATAGGAATTTATTTCCTATAGGTTTCTAATATGTGAGAATTGAAGAATTTTATAAAAGGGATACTTGAAGAGTTTTTAAAGAAGATGTGAGAAAATAATAATTTTAAGAAAAGTTTCTTAAATCGATTATTAAGGACAACATGGTATCATTATTCAAAGATTCTTATTTTCAATACTGATTTTTCTCAAGTAAGATTAGAATTGTGGGATTGATTGTCCATTTTTTGAGTATCAAAGTTTTTTATGTTCCTTGGTTGATAAAAAAATCCAAAGGGGAAATTGATGAGACCAATATGTTTTGAGGTGATGTTGTGATAATAATATGATGGTTTGGCTTGTTATTAAAGAACAAATTTTCTCAAAGTGTTTCCTTTTTTGTCTAATATAAATCATATTGATTTTATTTAATTTTTTTAATGGTTATTGGATGAATTTTATCATCTCAAGGTCACCAGACTGAGTATAGAGGATTATGTCTATTGGTTTAATGTTACTAGTCGAAGTTTAGAACTGAATTTTTATCCAAGTATGCTTACAAGTACCATCAAAGAGAATGTTCAATGAAGTTATTATATCAATGATTTTATATTCCAAATGTACCAACAATTATGATTCCAAAAAGTTCTCATAATCCAAGATTAAGTACAAAGGGGGAGTTTGTTTAAAGTTTATGAAGAAGTGATGTTGTGGAAGTATGAAATTTCATCAGACTATTTTTTATTAATATTTTTTATTAGATGTAGTTTATCAAAGTATCAATTAGAATTCATTGGCGAATGTTATCGGAAAAAGTCAATTGGAGGAAATCTTACAATGTCATTATGACAAAGGGGTCCTGATGACAGTACAGACACTCCGCCTTAACATGGTCGTCGGGTCCTGGCCCACCAAGTACCACCAGTTGCCCCGTAGACACGTGGTCCCCACCCTAGGGCCCATTCATGTGCCCGAACAGGTCATCTGACTAATGACTTTCCCCATATGCCAATACATGTACTTTATAATGTGCTTTTTCCTCACTTACACAAACCCTGGGAAACTTCCCAGAAGGTCACCCATCCTGATCACTACTCCAAGACAAGCACGCTTAACTGTGGAGTTCTAATCAGGTAGGCTCCTGAAAAGAAAGGCGCACCTTGTTGACATGAGTCGTATCATTTATTCATTTAACCCTTTATCATTTGGGGGTGTTACAATCACCCCCCCTTTAGAGCACAATGCCCTAGTTTTGGGCCCTACAACTCAACCTAGGTAGTGCACTACACATAAGGTTGGGTTCCTCCTCTGGTACCAAATGTAAAAATTGGGCCTCGGTGACATCATAAAAACCCCACCTTAACATTACCATCGGGTTTTGGCCCACCAAGTACCACCAGTTTCCCCGTATACACGTGGTCCCCACCCTGGGGCCAACCCACATGCCCGAACGGGTCATCTGACTAATGACTGTCGCCACAGGCCAACACATGTCCTTTCTAGTGTGATTTTCCTCACTCACACACACCCTCGGAAACTTCCCAGAAGGCCACCCATCCTGATCACTACTCCAAGGCAAACACGCTTAACTATGGAGTTCTAATCAGGTATGCTCCAAAAAAGAAAGGTGTGCCGAGTTGATATGAGTCATATCATTTAGTCATTCAACCCTTTATCATTTGGGGGTGTTGCATTCATTAGTCTGAGTCCATCAGAAAAACTAAAGTTTTACATTTATCAGATAAAGGAAAATTTATTTTTCCTCTGAATGAATGCTTTCAAAGTCATTGAATGAATAGTTTTGTATGAAGTCATTGGATGAAGGTTTCTAATAAAAATCAATGTTTGAATGTTTATAATGAAAGGAGTCAGATGAAGTAAGTGTATGGAGAAACACATTAATATGGTTTTATGAAGTTGTGTAGGAACACCATTAGGAGTTTCATTGGTTGAAAGATTTTTATAGATATGCGCTGGACAGAAGGTGCAAAAGATTGAAGGTATATACAAATATTTTATAAATATAGTAAATCTGATGATGCAAAGATAATTGTTAAACATTCCAAAAATCATGAAGTAAAGAAGATGATTCTCATTGAGATCTTAGGAATATTTGAAAATGAATTTTTACACTAGGTCTTAAAGAATGCACATATCTTTTAGGATAAATAAATTTGGTAAAAGGAATGATGTTTTTGAGTGGGACACTAAATGTTTTAAGAAAAAAATTGAATTCAAAGTTCACACTTCTCCTTGGAATTTCGGAGGTGTTATGCCTACTTAAGGGGGTTAGTGCACTGAAGAGTGTGTTTTGAATTTTTTATTTTTGGAAAAGCACTACATAAGTAGAGATTCAATCAGATGAACATGGTAAAGAGGAGTAAGTCTATAGGATACTGAAAAAATATTCCTGTCTTTTGGTAATAGATGGATGGTGTGAATAGGTAGTTAGTCAAATAGGTAAAAGAAGAATCAGATGATAAGTGTGCCGCGGTGATAGGATAAATAGCGTTTCAAAGTGGTATCGGTATACATAAGGTGTCGAATCGAGTATACTAGACCCAATCACTAGAAAGAGAATACTAGATGAACTACTACTGGAATAAATAAAGTTCTTTCTCATTACTATGTAATAATGTTTAGAAAAAGAAGAAGTAATTTCAAGGAGTGAAAGTATGAATAAAGTTCAAGAAGCATAGTGAAAATATATAAATAATTTTAGTGAATATTCTTATAGTTGTTACAAAACATTGTAAGATCATTAATCTTTGGTAGGATCACATGCATTGTCGATTGACTATAGCATTATACAAGTGAATGGTGATTCCCTGTGTGGTCATGGATTATTTTTAAACCATTATAAGGACTAAATACCCTTATTGAGTGGTGAACCTCTTAAATACTTGTGTTCCTCTAGTTGTTCTTATTTTATTGTTTTACAATAGATTCATTTCTCACTAAATAGAGGTTAGGTTTGTTTCTTAAAAAATAAAACATAAAAATAGAATATCACATATTCACCCTCCTAATCGTAGTGATCACATAGATCCGGATTTATACTTTCAGTGAGAGAGTATTTTTTTAAACTCCCATAATCCATGGGGGTTGATGAACTCGAATATTAAAATTATGCTTCTTAAATACTGATATATCATAAGGTTTTTAAAAAATATCTATCACGTTCTTATCCATTCTAGTGTTCCCAACATAATGATTTCTTGTCCAACTTTATCTTTAGTAAAATTATATTGAATCCATATATATATTTTCTATGTGTTTTATACAGAGTTATTTATCAAATATATTTCACTCTTATTATCACATAGAATCATCATGGGTATGTTCAATTCTTCAATATCCTCTAACTATTTCATTATCTAAATAAGATAGTTATAATTTCTCACTACCAAAATATACTTCACTTCAACTATTATAAGTGAATCACTCTCTTTATTCTTAATTATACATTAAATAGATGTGGTGCTAATGTAAAGTGAAACTCCAATGGTATATTTTTTCTCCATAATGTCTCTATACCAATCTATATCTCTGTACACCATAAAATATTAATTTTTCTCTAATTGATAAAACAATCCATAATAAATATTTCCCTTGAAATAACTCATAATTTTATTAACGTATATGATATTTTTTTCATTGTATTGATTTTAAATTGAGCCGCTAATTTTTATACAAAAAAACTATATTTGTACATATATCCATCAAGTAAGTGAAACTTATAATAATTGTTTGAAATAATATTTGATAAATATATTTTTCATTATTATGCTTTCTATGATTAGTCCCAACTATAATGATAGTTGAAACTGGATTATAACCATTGACTTAAATCTTTTTAATAACTTATTATAATATTTTACTTGAGAGATAAATGTGTACTCACCATATTGATTCATACCTAGTTCATGAAAATAAGTGATTTATTTGTTCATTTATATTTAAAAAAATTTATAACATTGTTTTTTGGAATTGTTCCCATGATTCCTATTTTCTTTATCCAAATATGATATAATGAACATATAAAAGTATAATAAATTTTTCTTATTTAGAGATATTCACATAATGTTTTTTTTAAAACAACCTCGCTTAAATTTTATCTTCTTTAAGTAATTTTTCATTCAATAATACAAAAATCATGGAACTTTTCTCTATACATATGATACCTTATTTAGAATATTTAAATTTTTTCATTATCATCCAGTTGAAATTTAATTGTTTTTTCAATGTAAACCTCTTCTTTGAGAACTCAATTAAATAATATCATCCAATTAGTATATTTTTAATCTATTTTTCATCACCACCAACAAGAATAATTTGTATAATTTAATCCTCATGATCAATGAAAAATTTTCTTCCATATAAATGCCTAAGATTTATATATATCATTTTCAAATAAGTTTAGATTTATTCTAAATTGCATTATAATTGTCATCATATTTATTATTAAAAACATATTTTATTTCAATAAAATTATGATCATTTAGAACCATCATAAGCTATCATGTATTGTAATTTTTAATTTGATTGATATTATCATTCATGGACATGATTCATGATTCATCCTTTATTTTTTCTTCAAATGATTCAGGTTTCTATTGAGAAACAAATATTTCCTTGACATTTCTCATCCTTTAAATTTGTTTTTTATTATTTTATCACCAAGGATATTATAATTATGAAATTAAAACCTTCTCATTTTCCTTACGATTTTAGTTGGTAGGTATCTCACCTTAACTCCTTCTTTCTATTTTAAATCCTCATGTGATGTACAATGAGTTTCTCCAAGAATATATTCGTGATTATTCTCTTTTATATGAATTTCTTCAATATTATAACCACTAT
The DNA here is from genome assembly GCA_963277665.1 of Viscum album. NCBI lineage: Eukaryota > Viridiplantae > Streptophyta > Magnoliopsida > Santalales > Viscaceae > Viscum > Viscum album. Next base: position 1,288,929,052 of record OY728132.1, on the reverse strand, counting down.
ATATAATTCTATATTCCTCTTGGATTTTTATCACATATTTACTCTTATTATTTTTTATCCACTTATTGAAGAAATTTGGTGAATTTGTTCAGTATAATTACCACGTAATGTTCCTTTATTCATTGAATTAGCATATTTTACTTGTGTTACTTATTTTTTTCTTAATAAACCACATTATTTCAAAAACTCTACAATGTTTTGGATTTGGGTTATTTTAATGAAACATCATATATAGAGATATCTTCTCTCATTGACTAATAAAATCATTTGTTTTATTATAAACAAAAACTTTCACCACATCCTTCTAATAGTTTCTTATAGGACCTCTCTTGATAAGTAATGTATTGTTTATATTGTTCTCTATAAAAAATTTTCTTTCAACAACTCAATTTTAAAGTGTATTACTAAATGATTACATATCATGTTTGATTATATGTTTTTATAAGTATTTATCAATATTAATTGAGTTAAAATATATGTTAATAGAATTTATGGTTTTGTTCGTAATTTTTCTTTGATTTATAATAAGCTTATAGTATAACTTAATGTAATTATTTACCTCCTTATTTGAATTCATAACGATGTTAAAATTCATATTTTCACAATCATCAATAAATATAATGTAATACCACTTTACTTTAGTCCCATTTTATGTCATGGGGCCACAAACATCAGTGTGTACCAAGACAAGTAAGTGTGAGGCTCTCATCAATTAATTTTTATTTTATATATTAGAAATATTAATATATTAATTATTATTTGAAAAAATTTCCATTATTTTTTACGTATGTTCCTGAGTTATCAATTACATGTTCTATTTTCCTCTTCAATAGTGAGTAAAAAATCATTGTATTCATTATACACCTGATAAAACAATTTGTTTGGTCTTATTCCATGTATCTAATCATTACTTTTATTTCTTTTAATCATATAGTTCATCTTGTGGAACAATACTTCAAGCCTTTACTCACATAATTGAATAAAACTCAATAGATTAGGAAAATTTTCATCCCTGAATATTACATTCATGTTATTTAACTCTTCTCCATATATCCTCATCTTCCCATAGTATTTTATTATCAATTCTCCATAGTTTCTAAATATAACTATAAAACCCACATTATTGGTCATATTTGTAATAATATTTAATTTCATACCATATGAGATGAAAATATTCATTAGTGTATAGAAATGATACAATTTTCTCAATCCTTTAAAGTTACTTCTACTAATTTTTTTATTTCATCAAATTTTATTTCAATGAAATTAATTGTTGAGCTATGATAAGTTTATGTATATTCTTATTGATCACTATACATTAAAAATTTTAACTTTATTATTATCAGAGTGTGGATAGTTTTTTATTCAATGGAATGGTATTCATAAATTATCTATAAAACTTTCTTTATACATCTAAAAAATTATTTTTTCTCTTCTTTTCCTAAAATAAAATGATTTAGGGTCATGTTTATAATAAAAAAACATAATTTTTGAAAGAATTTATTCATTTTTCAGTGTGATATGTTTCTCCTAATTTTATATATCTTAACTAATTCACCTTATATATAACATAATTCTCTATTGTGATTCGTTATAGTGTGACCTAAATAGCCTTAAAAATGGTATTTTATAAAGGGTAAAGTCTTCTCACACCTTTTCTCCACTGTATCCTTGTAAATTATATATTTTTTATATTTTATCATTTTTTTTTATCCTCCAATATTTTACTTTCCTTTCATTATTTATCTTGTTTTATTCTTCATATTTCTTAGAACTTTGGATGATTCACCTTAATATTCAAGTACAATTGTTCCCATAAAAATTGGGATTTATTTTCTTATGCATTTATAAAATTTTCTTAAGGATTTTATGTATTAATAATTTTAAATATCACTATTAAATATTCCAAAATTTTAGTTAATTCTCTAATTTTATATATTTTATTTCAACTATAGAATTTTTCTTCAAAGTGATTAACACTTCGTCAATGGATTCACTCCATTATCCTATTTATATGATAAAATTAAGGTAATTAATTACTCTATATTGATCTTTAGTTTTCATCTTGATATTTTATACTCTTTTTTAATTTTCTTATCTAGTGAATTTCTCTTTAACAACTAGTTCCAATTGGGTTATTTTAGCTTCAATATAAACAATAATATTAGAGAAATATTTCAATAGTACACCTATATTACGATTCCAATTCATATGAATTTCACACTCCTCAATAGAACATTTAAGTTCCAAATTAATATCAATAAAACCTCCTGTTTAATCTTTATATTTTCTTTCAACTTGAGTCACATCAACCATTTACTTCAATATATCTTTGAATTCAAATTGAATTCAGTCTCTTAATCATCAAGGAAGGATTTGTATTCTTATTCCTATTTTATCACATAATTTTTTTTAGATATCCCTTATATATTTATTATAAAATCCATATTTTTTATTTCTTTTAGGTAGAAAATTATTTTTCAATTTTATGATAAATTTATCTCACCTTCTTCCTCATATTTTCCTCTTAGACACCTCATTATGATGTGACCAACATTTTAATGATTAAAACATTATAACAGTTGTTTAAACTCAAACCTATATCAACCCAATAATTTCATATGTAAATATTACATAATTTTATATGAATATTAATTACATGTTATTTTAATCTATGCTAGAACCAAAGAGGTTTATTTTATTTGGAGATAAGATACATAAACAACTTATTTCATTAAAGATCATCAGTATCTAATAGAAACTTCTTCTATCATTATAAATATTATATACATACCCTATTTAAGAAATTACTTTATAATATGTGAAAAAACATAAGAAATGGTGACCTTAGATCCTCTATAAGGTTAAATATAAGATATATTAATCGGTAATCATAAATGAGCATAGGAAAAAAATAAGGGTATGATAACATGATCATAGAATACAAAACTCATTCCTAGTTAGTCAAATATAATTAATCATTAATCATTTCATAAGTCTTTTTCATAAAAAAATACATAATTGAAAATATTTTAGATTTATCAATAATCAATCGTGATCCTTAAGAATATAATATAAGCATAGGATATAGGTTTGGGGCATGCACATAAGTATTAAAAACATTTACTTAATCAAGAATCATATCCAATTATATCATATTGGATTGGGTTTGCTCCATGTTCCATCATTCCTATATTCATGTTTGACTCCTAATAGTATCATGGTAGACAAAGTCTTTTACTAAACTTGGTTCACTTCCCATTAAAGTCCTTATTACCTCATAAAAAATCCATATTTAACCAATACATTGGAGAAATATATAATTCTAGTCCCACCCATCAAATAATCACAATCCATCCATATGTGTCACATAATATCATAAAACATTAATCATATAATAACCCATGTACAGAAAATGAGTTTCATAAAAATTTTATCATTTGATCATCGCATAACCCATGGAAAATAAAAGATTTTCATAAACATATAATTATAAAAGTAATAAATCAATATAAGAAATAATATGGATGTTATTATTGGATCATATACCAAATAAATCATAAATAACATCAAATTATGTTATCATAGATTAAAAATGATTTTAAAATATCATTGGAATATTTCTTGGGTAAAATAACCTTTTCATTTTGAAATCACTAATTTAAAATCATAAAATTTCTAAAAATATATTTTCCTTGAAAATATCCATGGAAACTTTTAAAGTAATATTCAAATAAAATAATGGTTGTGATGGTGGAAAATATTTTCCTTTTGTATACATTAAAAAACATTCATTTCACACTATTTTAAAATGTCAAAAACGACTATTTTAAAAACATTTTTCTTTAAAAATATTAATTTTTAAATATTTTTAATTAAAGTCAAATGTAGTCAAAATATAATTTTTTAAAAAAATTATTTATATTGAATAACTTCCATAAAACAATTTTTAAGAGTATGGATATGGGATAAAACTTTTTTCAACCAAAGAATAAAAAAACTCGGATTTTCTTTTAAAAAATTATCGATAGTTTTAAATTACAACAAGAGAAAAATATTACTTATAAATAAAAAATAAAAAATAAATATATAATAATAAAATATATGGGGTATAAATCATAATATCCATATAATTTCCTTCAATGGTAATTTAGCGTAGATAATTCCAAAAAGTAATGATATTGTAATGTAACCCTTACCGCTTTGGTAACCTTTGAACCATAACACCCATGAATTAATAAAATAAAATTAAATTTTAAATATCATAAAAATAATGATATTTGTGATATAAAATTTCAAATGGGTGTTATTTATAGATCATACAATAACATAGGTTTATAACATAATATATGTAACAAAGAAGATGATTTGAGATGATAAATTCTTACAACTTTTGTAACTTCTAAATTAAAACCACTTGAATGAAATAATGTAAATTTTAAATTTAAATACTATTAATTTATAATTATATATTAAATTAAATTTTAAATAGTTTCAATATATACACCTCATAAATATGAATAGCTGCATAACATTAAACATGTCTCAACAAAACAATATTGAGATAAAGATCCCTAACCTTACTACAGAATTTATTATTCGGAACTCAAACCTCAAGAGAGTTAAAAATGATATGAATTTTACATATATTAGTTATATTCATATTTATAACCATATATAAAGTGTATAGAGAGAAAACTTAACTACACCATTCATATAGATGATAGTTCATACGTACGCACGAGTGATGATTCTATTTTTTAATGGATGGAACAAAAAAAATGTAAATACTAGTTAAAATTTATATAAAATTAATAATATTAAAATTAAAATATATATTTATTATATCAATCATTATAAATATCCATGTTATTTGTAGATGGAAAATTAATTGTATCTCTTCATGGAAGTGGTAGTCAACACGCACGCATGAGCGATACTTTCATTTCCCATTTCATGAAAAAGGAAATGAATAAGGTTAGTACACTAACATAATAATGTATCAGTATATGGTAGATACTTATATTATTATATTTTAATGGTTAGGGTATAATTTAAATAGAATAATTAAAATGAAAACTCTCAGTTGAGATCACTACCACCTCTTTAAAGAGACTCCTTTGGATCTCTCCTTAAGGATCATAGGGATGGTATTTTAAGAATACCAAAACCTCCAATACTTAAATAAGTATATTTATAGATGGTTTTTTTAGGGTTTTATTAAGCTAATTTTCTCAATTTTGTGTGAATAATAGAGGAGAGGTGATATCCATTTATAGTGAAGAAAAGGACATACTTGGAATTACATAGAAGATGTAAATATAACAAATAATTTTTCAAGTTAAAGTAGCAAAAATTAAAAAACTTTTAAAATATAAGATAGTTTAAGGTTGAAATACCATTAAATAATAAAATTTTATAGTTTCATGTGTCATTTTAATCCTTATATTTTGGTTTAACACCATCGTTAACCAATTTTAACCCTAACTATAGTGACAACTTTTCTAATACTAATGGGTTATTAATTTAATTCTAAGGTAACAATTGGATCAAAAATAGTCAAGGGATGAAATTTTACACCATATACAATCCACTATAAACTCTTTAAATATTTTTTATGGTTTTTAAATTATTTAATAATATATTAGTTAGCATAAAATTTAATTATATTCATTTTAAAAACTAATCACATATTTTGAATTTAAAGACATAAATACGAGTATTTAATTTGGATGTAAACTCTTTAAACATAAATTTTACCTTATTATTAACAATAAAATTACTGTTAAACCATAATTAATTCAAAACATATTACATTTTATTATTTTTAAATCATTTAATTTTATTTTTCTACTATTTTCACTAGCATTGTGTCAACATTGTGTATGTTTCAAGCTAAATATAAAATCCCTAAAAATAAAAAAAATACCATCACAAAAAAAATTAACTATTTTAAAATTAAACTTTTAGATTCATTTTTAATATATTATTATCACTATTTGACCACATAATAGAAATTAAAATATAGAAAGTGATATTTTGTATTTTTCATTACTTAAAATAATATATAGGTCATTATCAGAGAAAAATGGCACAAAATTAACATAAATTAGAATAATGGAAGATTATAATTAAACCCCGCTCATAAAATATATTAATGGAATTTTTTAGGTTTATTTTAAAGTCTTATCCCAATTTTTATCCTTTTTTACCCATTTTACCCTTTCTGATGTGACAAATATTTAATATGGTTACAATTCATAATGACCAACAATAAAAAGGGAATATTTACCAAATATTAACCTCTTGATTCAAAATATGGAATACATTTTTCATGATTAAATTTCTATAAGTGGTATAAATTAATATTATTATAAAATAATAAAACTCAATGAAAAATAGTATTTTAAAATTATAATGAAATTAATTTTATTTTTATAAATAAAATGTATCATATGTAAATTTTATTGAAAACCCAAAATATAATGAAACTTTTAAATTATTTTATCTAATTAAAAGAAATGATTGTATTTGATAAATTATTTTTTTCATGATTCACTGAAAAATAAATCATTTCGAAAAAATACTAAAATTTAAACCTAAGATAATTTTGATATTATAATTTCAAAAATTATTTTAATTTCATAATTTATAAATGTTAAGGAATTTAATTATAATTTCTACACACAAAATTAAATAAAATATTTTTTATAGAAAATGATTTTTTAAAGCATAAAATGTATTTTATAAAACTTGAGTGCCTATTTCCTAAAAATAAATTAATATATTTGTATTAGAGAAATCCCTTATACACATATTTCATAATGTGGTTATTTATATTCATATCCACCAATTTAATTTCTAGGTTATAAAGGGTCATATTTAAATAATAATATTTCTATAGTATATCACAATTCACTTAAAGCCCATTGCTACATATTAGGAATGATATTGAGAATATTATTATTTTAAACTAAATGTTTAGGTTGTTACATGCTCCCCTCCCCTTCTAAATAAAGTTTTTATGCATAATTATATCTCAGTCATCTAAGGTCCAATATTTGAAAATACCTTTTTTGAAAACACACATCGTACAAAGGGATAATAAAAACATTCTTTAAAAACAAGAAGATGAAAACATAAAGGTAACCTAAAAAAACATAATTCAGTTCCAAGTTATGTATAAGATTTTAGTGAAGTTAAAATATAGACATAGAGGATAAAAATAATATCCAAGGACTAATATATAGTGATATATAACATGGTAATGATAATTTTAATAACCAAAAATCCATAAAAGAGTGAGAAGATAAAATACCACAAATTCCTCATAAATGAAGGTAAAAGGATAATATTCTTATTTTAATATCCTTTTCTTAAATTCTAGGTATTATTATACTATCATGATAGAGAATATTAGAAAATATACTTACCTTATTTCTTTCTATTTCATAATCACAATTTTATCCTTTAGTGGTTCTTTGATCAATTTCTACTTCATCTATTACTTTAAGACATGAATATTCAAGATGAATTTTTCAATCCTAAAAACTAAAATTAACATTTAACACATCATAATATCTATAAAATAATTAAAATTCATTACTTCTATCTCTAAATATTTAACAAAATAAAAAAATTAATCATAGGTTTTCTAATGTGGATAAATATGAAACATTAATCTCTAAAACCTCAACAATAACACCCAATGTTAAACATAATCCATTCTATAAATACTTACCCTTAGGACTCCTCAAAAAATATATTTGGACAAATTAATAAACCAAAAATTTGAAATATTTGATCCCATTTGTTTCGAAGATATACTTTAACATTTATATCCAAACAACATAAAGTGGATCATAATGTCTCATACCAAACATGTGAATATTGTGTTCATATATTCACCTAAAACATTCTAATAACCCAAATCACCATAAAATCTCAATAAAAAAATACATACATACAAAAAATAACTCAATCCCTATTCTTAAAATAAAATCATGTATTGAAAAATATATTCCATAAATCCAAAATGCATTAAAATTCACCATAAATAACTTTTTCATCATATCAGTAATCATTTTCAAGGTCACGAATACTATCAAATGTAATTTATCAATATCAATAATCTCTTAATACCAATTAAAAAATATTATATCAACATAAAGAACATATTAAAGGTTATATTTCCCTCAAACATGTGTTCTCTAAAAATATCACCATACCACTAAATCACTTTTCTAGGTTATCAGTACCATTCAATATATTCTTAAAAATACTTAAATAAAAACTGATGTAGGAAAATACTTAGATGTTTCGTGATTATTATAACTATAATATAATTTATAATAAAATTATCGTAATGAGCCAACATGATTCATCCTTGAACAGGTCACTAATGCTATCCCACAACAAGGCCTCTGAATCATTCCAAATCCTTCTTGGCTTACAACTAGTTTTAGGAATCAAAAGACATCCCACTGGAAAACATTTAAACCATAAATAAAATATCTAAAATAAGTACATAATAGATAAATTAAATACTATAAATAGATTAAATATAAGCACCTAAAAATGACTCTATGTGACCTCTCAAGTCACCACCTACCACATAACCACACTTGCTCCTTGAGAAACCCAAAGCTAGAGAAAAAATAAAACTAAAAATGATAATATGGGTGTGAGAAAAGGGATTCTCCATAGGGATTCCAAGAGTAAAACCATGGACTATGGTTTACCTTTAAAGAGTGGCAGATTTCATACTAGTTTGGAAAAATAAATATATAAAAATGAGGTTTTCCATTTTTAAATGAATAACAAGTTGATACTTATTAAAAACCATTTTTCATTTAAATTTTTCAAACCCATTTTCAAAGAATAAAACACATTTAAAAACCCCATTTACAAGATGTAACATGTGATGAAATAATCATTTAAATGGAATATATAACATTGAAAACCATTTCATAAATGTTCCAAAAAAAAGATGAATGTAGTGCATACATAAAACGAGTGTTGTGGGAACCTAGGAGCATATGGATATGGTTTGGGAAAAAGTTATCAAAATCCAAAAAGGGAATACCCACTAGTACTGGATACCAACAATAAACTCATCTCATAACACGGTTTCACCCTCACTGGATTGACTTAGGGACATGTCCCATAAACAGTCGATTGATCTAACTCGAGTCCACTAGTCATGGTGTAATACTAAACTAGTGAAACCTGTGTACCTATATTTCTCTCATAACAAACCAAGGATTCCTTTGACATATAAATGGAAGGTATTTTTATTAAACTATCATATAAATACATATCATTTTATTTTCATAAAACAAACCACTCAATTTCTCACCTCTGAACTCTATTTTAAGAATAACCATTTTCCTTTCCGTGATACACAGACAATGAACAATACCCCTTACCAATATCACATCATACATTATATATTTCATGAATTCCATATATTTCATATATTTCTATGCATTAGAAACAATCCCAATTCCATAACCAAGGAGTATCTCTTAATAAGGTTTTCCCTTCCCAAGGATAAACCACAAAATGATAACGGGGCCTCATCATTTGAAAGGAAACACCATTAATTTATAAAACCAATTTTCCCAAATATTTCAAGTTTCAAAACCACTCTTCACACATATATACATATTCACATTGATATATATATATGAGTTACCATTTTATTAATGTACATATTCCCATCACCATAAGTGAATATGTACAAAGATATCACCTTTATGTATATCTACATATGTATATGTGTATAAGTTGCATTTAATAGTAATAAGGGGTAAAATAGTATTACGGTATTTTTAATAAACCAAACATGCCCCTAGGAATTTATGGTAAAATTATCAAAAGAGAAAAACATATTTGAATATTTCCATTTCACTTGGTAGAAATAATCTGGAAAACCAAGAAATAATTTACCAATATCAACATTTTAAAAAACATGAAAACATGATTTTCAAAAGGAAACCTATGGCCAAAAAATAAAAAACTTATATAAAACATGAAAAAAATACATTCATCACAACCATTTTATAAAGTATATATAAATAAGAATATAACTAAATCACCCATTAAAATAATCAAGTAATAATAGTTTTCGAATTAATGGCTCGAACATGGGGTAACCTAAAACAAAGTGTCTCACCTTGGGTGAAAAAACTGAAATACAACTCAAAGAGGTCTAAAAGAGAAAAGGAGACCAATAGGTACACTAGAAAACCAAAATGGCCAATTTAGAAACAAATAAAAATGAACCCTAGTCCATTTGAACTATAGAAGATGAATAACCATAGAGAAAATATAAGTAAGAAGAAGAAAACAAATCTAGGAGAAGATTATCATAAATATTAACACCAAAAACTTGAATAAACCACTTTAAATCACCAAGTAAAGGGGTGGGAGGAAGTTGATAGGATATCAGTATCTCCCTAAAATCATGTTATTCAAATTAGAGGGGAGAGGGGTGATTTAGGGTTCAAAACCAAGAATGGTATAAGGGTCATTTAACCTATTATGTGAACCTAGGGACTATGCAAGGTTTGGATGCGTGGTTTATAAAACTATGCACTAACCATGGTATATATACTATTCCTTTGTATCACTTCACATAGGAAGACCACATGGTTTAGAAGATTTTGTGTTGATCGTGTGTTTTCGCTCTAACAAAACTCAAAGTTTGTTTCATGGTTTCCACAAGTTTTGGAAAAATGCAAGCCCAAAAATCCCTATTTTATAGGGAAACCACTCCAATATATATATATAACCTGAAAATATAAAAAATAATTGAGTTATCCTTGGTAGTGGTGTGAAAATTCTCTCCACCATGACACTTTATGCCCCCATAAAGTCCCAAAAGGTTCAGTTGATCAGGACATAAGCAAGGATAAACAACCACTCAAGATAATACCCTCAAAATATAAAGATCTAATAACTAACTCCCACTTTCCTTTTAATAACACACACTCTAAAATCAGAAAAGTGATTAAAATATCATCCAAAAAAGGTTATTCCAAACATCCAAGGAAACAACTAATGAGACCAAGGGTCTCCATCCATCAAACAAAGCAATCAAAGGAACACGATATTTGTTTATACAAACACAGCCTCAAAATAAGGAAAACCCTAACCCCTGACATATAAATAAAAAAATAAACTCATTGTGGTTTATTCAGGATCGCTATGAGAATCTGTCGCACAACCCAGGGTCTAAGCTAACCAAACTATTACTGTTGGGGTCAGGTGAGTTGGAGAAAAATGTTACTCCATCAAAAATGATTGAACACTAGGTTCTCTAAATTATCCTTCTATTTTAGTCTCCCTACCATTTTAAGACTCTAGTAGAACACTGATTTCACAAGAAAAAACAAACTCACCAGTCCTAGTGAAAACCAAAGCTATAATAAATGATACAAGTAATGAAGAACTCTATTATTTAATGAAAATGAGATTGTAACGGCCCGAGATTTTGAATAAATCTTGTTTCCTAATTTCATGTGTTATTTTATTTTATTTTTATACTCAACAAAAATGTTTTATTTGATAAACATGATTATAATTAAAATGTTACCATTGGGTTCCGACTGTTATATGACCATCGGTCAATATGACCGCTGTGAACAAAATGTTTTCATTATTGTCTCTAAATACAAGAAATCTTGTTAATTATTATAGAAAGAAGATTCGATGGCCTCACCTAGTAGTCTTAGACCGATCGAATCCCATCTAACAGAACATGGGAAGGAGGTAGCGCCATTGGGCTTTGCTCTGGACCAAACCCAAGCCGAACTTCATCATGTGAAGCTAGAACGGAATCTCCTTCGCAAGAAGTTCAAACTGATTGAAATTACTACTCGGGCAATGTTGGTCGAGCCTCCCTCGGACTCTCTCACCTTAGCACACCTTACACTTAGGTCCTATGCTGGTGTGATAAGAGGCTATGTAAGGAGACCGTAACTACCTTGTGTAATCCTTTGTTTTAAATAAAAATTGGGATTTCTTCTTATGATGAAGTTATGAATTTTCAAATGACCGGATAAATATAGTATGCAGATTTTTGATGAATTGTAGAAAAAGGTTATTTTAAAAATGTTTATGTAAACCTTAAATAATTAAAAATGTGTAATGATATTCAAAAAATGGTCTTCTACAATTATGTTCAGTACAAAATTTGGAGTCTAATAAGATCAACTTGATTTTTGATGAATAGTAAATTATGAATAGTGATTTTATGATTAGGATTAGTAATATGACCAAATGGATTAGTAATCTCACTTAAAGAAAGTTTTAAAATAATCTAGGCACCTTGATTAAGTAATGTGATTCAATAAAATGGTTAAATAACGGTTTCATAAATTATTATTCAAGTATTAGTTTTTTCGGGTGAATAGTGTTTTTTAATTAAAAATTAAATTTAAAATATTTAGAAAATTATTTTAATAAATTGGATTTCATTTTTGAACTCAGAGCACCGATATTATGTTATGGAAATTTTTGGGGTTTTTTCTAAAAATAATGAATTTTCGGTGAATAGTGTATTTATTTAAAAAATAAATTAAAAATATTTAGAAAATTATTTTTATAAAATGGAGTTCATTTTTGAAATCAGAGCATTGATATTTGGTTAAGGTGAAATTTTGGGATTTTTCTGAGAAAGTTGAATTTGCAGTGAATAGTAAAAATACAGTTTTAGGGTTTCGGTATGTTTAATGACATCATAACTGTTTCATGATGATTTCATGAGATATTTTAAAGGATGTTCGACTAAAGAGGGTGAATTATTGTGTGGGGGTCCCCATGTGGCCTAACTTTATGGGAAGTACCATGGGAGGGGCCATGCTTTTGAGAAAACCACTTTTGAGGTGTCCCTTGGCCATTAATGCCTTGTCCTCTCACTTTCCCTATAAATACCAAGCCCTCCTCTCATCTTTTAGACTCCAAAACCATCCCCAACGAAGTTATGGTCTCATTACCTCCCAAGGAGTCCTCCCAAGGTGCCCACAATCCCTCAAGGTCCCATCCTTTGAGGTTTAAGAGTTACATTTTAAGGTAAGGGATCCAACCCCTCTCTTTCTTTTCAAGTGATCTCTTTTATGTCATTCCTTTTATGATTCATGTTCTTATGTTGGAGGATGTTCTTTTATACTCCACTTACTGCCCTTTTTATGTTCTTATAATGAGGGATCCCCTCTTACTCTCATTATTTCGTTTTATGAAGTTTTAAGTGGCATCGTTAGGCTGCCGAAATTTTTGTAACGGATTCTTTCTCCTTTCTCATTTTTCAAGATCTATTTCCATGTAAAGTATTTCAAGTTCCTTTTTATCATGTTGGGGTATGATCTCTAAATTTATCATACTGATATTTTATGATCATATGATGAGAGACCCCATTTGATCTCTTCAATTCAGTTTTTGATGTTTTAAGTGGCGCCGTTAGGCTGCCGAATTTTTAAGTGGTTCTTCACCCTTCTCGTTTTGAAGTTCTACTTTCATGTCAATTATTTCAAGTTCCTTTTTGTTATGTTGGGGTATTATCTCTATATCTATCATACTATACTTTTATGTTCATATGATTGGAGAGCCCATTTTATCTCTTCAATTCAGTATTTTGATGTTTTAAGTGGCGCCGTTAGGCTGCCGAATTTTTAAGTGGTTCTTCACCCTTCTCGTTTTGAAGTTCTACTTTCATGTCAATTATTTCAAGTTCCTTTCTATTATGTTGTGGTATGATATCTATATCTATCATACTGGACTCTTATGTTCATATGATGAGAGACCCTATTTGACCTTGTCAATTCAATTTTTTTGAAGTTTAAGTGACGTCGTTAGGCTGTCGAATTCTCACAAGAGAAATCTTATTTTTTCTTCCTTTAATGTTCTTCATTTCATATGGTATATTTTCAAATTTCATTACCATGTTCTTAAATCCATTATATTTTGTCCCTCTACTTTTTTATGGGTCATTTATGAATGTTTGACCCATTTCCCCTCTCTTATCAATGTTTTCTAAAACCTTCTAACATAGCCGTTATGCTGCAGAATTTTCATCTCAAAGTGTCTCTCTCTCTTTTATAAAAATTATTTTATGTTATAAAGTGAATACTCAAAGATCTTATTTCTACAGCGGTATTCACATATATATCAAAATGTTCTATTTTAAATTCTGGGATTTACATACATGAAACCCTATTTCCCTTTCTGTGGGTTTAAAGTGACGTAAAGATCATGTCTTTAAAGCAGTTTTTAAAACGTTATGATTATGAAATGAAACCCATTTATTTTATGCTATGTGGGTTATTTATGAAATTTTTAATGATTATATATGTGTCTCACATGATAAAAAAGTAAAATTTAATGGTGCGCCCTGATAGCGCTCCAATGAATTGGGTAATGATTTAACCACTAGAGATTACAATTTTCACGATACCTTGGTGAATAACCTTGGTAATTTTCAAATGACACCTTGGGGATGGACCTTGGTGATATGTTCATTATTGTATATGTTAAATGATGTAGCCACATCTTCAAGTTATGAAAATTCTATTTTTATTATGATATGCCTCATGATTTCATTTGCATGCCTTAAAGTTCTTTTCATGACCTTATTGAAGTATCTCAAGTTCACATGTAAAATGTTTCTCTTGTTTCCCTTACTGGGCTTTTTGCTCACCCTTTCTTTTGATGTATGTCCCCAGGTTATGTGGTGCAGTAATGAACCTAGGATGAACATGAGGAGAAGCCTTTCAAGTGTTTTAGAAGAATGTTTTATGTTTTCATGTTTAAAGTTCCTGGTTTCCAAGACACTAAACCTTAAAGATCCTCGGTTTTGTAAAATGTAATGAAAGATTATGTGATAAAAAGGCGGGATGCTATAGTTGGTATCAAAGGATGGTTTAGTTATTTGTGGAAATTAGGATATGAAAACTTTAGGATGATGCCTATAGAAAAGTTAAAATATAGGAAATCTTCCTGGTATTTTGGTGAGTATTGAGTAAGGGGTTGCCAAGCAAATACATCTCTGTCTGGATATGAGCAGGTAGAGGTGGCTCTGGCACAGATGTACATAGGGGTAAAACCCGAAAACACCGCTTTGAGCTATACTCGAACGGGAACTGGTACACGACAATGGGCCTTGCTGCACTCTTGGTTACGACACTCCCGGGGGATATGCTTTGGTAAATTAATAAGCTTAGTATGAACCATTGTTAAAGGAACAAAGATAAAATAAAAAGAAGATTCACATAAGAATATATGATCATTTATAACCTAGATGGGAACCTAGGGGATCACATGTTAGGGTATACTTTTCAACTACAAGTTATTGTTATATTCTTTAAGTTTCTTTTCATGATTATTGTCTAAGTATTTAATCCCCTAATTATAGTTTCTTTTCTTAGTTAATGGCTGGAAATGGAAGAACATGTCTCAACAACCAATGTGATAGGAAATGCTACAATTGTCGTATTAATATGACAAAGATGATTAGGGGATTAAAATATGATTTTTATTTTGGAAGACGTTCACTATTTTGGGGACCCTATATGATTGAGGTAAATAGATTACAACGGTATTTTCATTGAGGAGTAAGGTTGACTTATATTTGAAGAATCAATGAATTTATGGTGGACTTATAGTAATTTAGGTTACTTATGGAAATGATTAACCTATCTTGGGTTAAATATGTTTAGGTTAGATACTTTTGTTATAAGATGTTAGGAGTGGTTGATGTTGTTTGGAGATGAACAATGAAGTTTATTTTGGAAGACTATGTTATCAAATCCTTCTTGTATTTGGGTTTCAATATTAGTTTGGTTTATTTTGAAGAATTTTAAGGACCGTTATTTGTGGAATGTACTATGATGAACTTTGGGTAGTACCATGGAACTTTGAAGATTTAAAAGTAGTTTACATTCCTATGGGATTCTTTCTTTTTGAAGAGTTGTTTTACCTTACCCTTTCAGTTTTTGGGATAATGTTTAAAGATAAAAGAAATAGATAGTTAATCTTTTGTGGATTATGTGATTCTCTAGAAGATGATTCTTGTGTTTTGATGAGACCAAGTAGTTTTGAATGCTCATAGTTTAGAGAAAAGATTAGTTTTGGGTAGAAACTTATTAAAGGATGAAACTCTACATGAAGGTAGATATATTTCCTTATGTTTTTGTTCTATGTTGTAAATGAATTCATCAAAGTTATGAAAAGGAATGTAAAACAAAAATGTTGTTGGTTTACGTTTCCTACTAGGTAATCAAAGACCGCTTGCACACATCATAATTTTGGGATTTTCTGGTGGTTAACTTCCTCCTAATCATGTTTTCTATCACTCTCCTTTAGGACGTGACCCTTTGTTTTCTCCTCCATGTCCATGTTTCCTACATGGAATCCTAGTATGAGTAAACTCGGGTGGCCTTTGTACTTCTTTTTCTTTCTTTTAAAGTAATGGTGTCACGGATTTTTTTCCGATGTGGGGCTTTCAATGAAATTTCAAAACCCAATTTTTTAAAATTGCGAGGACGCAATTTCTTAAGGGGGGAAGATTGTAACGGCCCGAGATTTTGAATAAATCTTGTTTCCTAATTTCATGTGTTATTTTATTTTATTTTTATACTCAACAAAAAAATTTTATTTGATAAACATGATTATAATTAAAATGAGACCATTGGGTTCTGACTGTTATATGACCATCGGTCAATATGACCGATGTGAACAAAATGTTTTGATTATTGTCTCTAAATACAAGAATTCTTGTTAATTATTATAGAAAGAAGATTCGATGGCCTCACCTAGTAGTCTTGGACTGATCGAAGCCCATCTAACAGAACTTGGGAAGGAGGTAGCACCATTGGTCTTTGCTCTAGACCAAACCCAAGCCGAACTTCATCATGTGAAGCTAGAATGGAATCTCCTTCGCGAGAAGTTCAAACTGATTGAAATTACTACTCGGGCAATGTTGGCCGAGCTTCCCTCGGACTCTCTCACCTTAGCACACCTTACACTTAGGTCCTATGCTGGTGTGATAAGAGGCTATGTAAGGAGACCATAACTACCTTGTGTAATCCTTTGTTTTAAATAAAAATTGGGATTTCTTCTTATGATGAAGTTATGAATTTTCAAATGACCGGATAAATATAGTATGCAGATTTTTGATGAATTGTAGAAAAAGGTTATTTTAAAAATGTTTATGTAAACCTTAAATAATTAAAAATTTGTAATGATTTTCAAAAAATGGTCTTCTACAATTATGTTCAGTACAAAATTTGGAGTCTAATAAGATCAACTTGATTTTTGATGAATAGTAAATTATGAATAGTGATTTTATGATTAGGATTAGTAATATGACCAAATGGATTAGTAATCTCACTTAAAGAAAGTTTTAAAATAATCTAGGCACCTTGATTAAGTAATGTGATTCAATAAAATGGTTAAATAACGGTTTCATAAATTATTATTCAAGTATTAGTTTTTTCAGGTGAATAGTGTTTTTTAATTAAAAATTAAATTAAAAATATTTAGAAAATTATTTTTATAAAATGGATTTCATTTTTGAACTCAGAGCACCGATATTATGTTATGGAAATTTTTGGGGTTTTTTCTAAAAATAATGAATTTTCGGTGAATAGTGTATTTATTTAAAAAATAAATTAAAAATATTTATAAAATTATTTTTATAAAATGGAGTTCATTTTTGAAATCAGAGCATTGATATTTGGTTAAGGTGAAATTTTGGGAGTTTTCTGAGAAAGTTGAATTTGCAGTGAATAGTAAAAATACAGTTTTAGGGTTTCGGTATGTTTAATGACATCATAACTGTGTCATGATGATGTAATGAGATATTTTAAAGGATGTTCGACTAAAGAGGGTGAATTATTGTGTGGGGGTCCCCATGTGGCCTAACTTTATGGGAAGTACCATGGGAGGGCCCATGCTTTTGAGAAAACCACTTTTGAGGTGTCCCTTGGCCATTAATGCCTTGTCCCCTCACTTTCCCTATAAATACCAAGCCCTCCTCTCATCTTTTCGACTCCAAAACCATCCCCAACGAAGTTATGGTCTCATTACCTCCCAAGGAGTCCTCCCAAGGTGCCCCCAAGCCCTCAAGGTCCCATCCTTTGAGGTTTAAGAGTTACATTTTAAGGTAAGGGATCTGACCCCTCTCTTTCTTTTCAAGTGATCTCTTTTATGTCATTCCTTTTATGATTCATGTTCTTATGTTGGAGTATGTTCTTTTATACGCAACTTACTTCCCTTTTTATTTTCATATAATGAGGGATCCCCTCTTACTCTCATTATTTCGTTTTATGAAGTTTTAAGTGGCGCCGTTAGGCTGCCGAAATTTTTGTAACGGATTCTTTCTCCTTTCTCATTTTTCAAGATCTATTTCCATGTAAATTATTTCAAGTTCCTTTTTATCATTTTGGGGTATGATCTCTAAATTTATCATACTGATCTTTTATGATCATATGATGAGAGACCTTACTTGATCTCTTCAATTCAGTATTTTGAATTTTTAAGTGGCGCCATTAGGCAGCCGAATTCTTAAGTGGTTCTTCACCCTTCTTGTTTTGAAGTTCTAATTTCATGTCAATTCTTTCAAGTTCCTTTTTGTTATGTTGGGGTATGATCTCTATATCTATCATACTGGACTTTTATGTTCATATTATGAGAGACCCCATTTTATCTCTTCAATTCAGTATTTTGAAGTTTTAAGTGGCGCCGTTAGGCTGCCGAATTTTTAAGTGGTTCTTCACCCTTCTCGTTTTGAAGTTCTACTTTAATATCAATTCTTTGAAGTTCCTTTCTATTATTTTGGGGTATGATCTCTATATATATCATACAGGACTCTTATGTTCATATGATGAGAGACCCTATATGACCTTTTCGATTCAATTTTGTTGAAGTTTAAGTGACGTCGTTAGGCTGCCGAATTCTTACAAGAGAAATCTTATTTTTTCTTCCTTTAATGTTCTTCATTTCATATGGTATATTTTCAAATTTCATTACCATGTTCTTAAATCCCTTATATTTTTTCCCTCTACTATTTTATGGGTCATTTATGAATGTTTTACCCATGTCCCCTCTCTTCTCAATATTTTCTAAAACCTTGTAACATAGCCGTTATGCTGCAGAATTTTCATCTCAAAGTGTCTCCCTCTCTTTTCTAAAAATTATTTTATGTTATAAAGTGAATACTCAAATCTCTTATTTCTATAGGGGTATTCACATATATATCAAAACGTTCTATTTTAAATTCTGGGATTTACATACATGAAACCCTCTTTCCCTTTCTGTGGGTTTAAAGTGACGTAAAGATCATGTCTTTAAAGCAGTTTTTAAAACGTTATGATTATGAAATGAAACCCATTTATTTTATGCTATGTGGGTTATTTATGAAATTTTTAATGATGATATATGTGTCTCACATGATAAAAAATTCAAATTTAAGGGTGCTCCCTGATAGCGCTCCAATTCATTGGGTAATGATGTAACCACTAGAGATTACAATTTTCACGATACCTTGGTGAATAACCTTGGTAATTTTCAAATGACACCTTGGGGATGGACCTTGGTGATATGTTCATGATTGTCTATGTTAAATGATGTAGCCACATCTTCAAGTTATGAAAATTTTATTTTTATTATGATATGCCTCATGATTTCATTCTCATGCCTTAAAGTTCTTTTCATGACCTTATTGAAGTATCTCAAGTTCACATGTAAAATGTTTCTCTTGTTTCCCTTACTGAGCTTTTTGCTCACCCTTTCTTTTGATGTATGTCCCCAGGTTATGTGGTGCAGTAATGAACCTAGGATGAACATGAGGAGAAGCCTTTCAAGTGTTTTAGAAGAATGTTTTATGTTTTCATGTTTAAAGTTCCTGGTTTCCAAGACACTAAACCTTAAAGATCCTTGGTTTTGTAAAATGTAATGAAAGATTATGTGATAAAAAGGCAGGATGATATAGAGATTCCGAATTTATAAAAGATATTCCCATTAAAATATAATTCATAGAAAAACCACTACATCATCCTCTATTACAAAAAAAATATGACACCGCAAAACTCAACATCCCTAATAAAAAACATTTACAACAAGATAAACTTTAATTATAGCTTGCACCAATTCTATATTCATCCAGGTGAGTTAGAAAAATTTTGGAGGAATTGGATATGGATCCATGCCTCTTCCTGGAAACACTTTTGTTTAACCTTTGTAAATGGACCAAATAACCATAGGTATGACAAGTATTTGTTGTATCTTGTCATTATGGATTTTTATTCCCTAACTTCACACACTAATGGCACACCCATAGTTTATTTTCAAGAGAATATAGTGAGAAGAAACACAATGGCCTTTTCATCCCAATAACTGGTAGACAAGATACATATCTCTTCACTTTCCATTTACTAGAACATCCACCACCTCTTACAGGGATAGGAAAAACATCAACTACCTCTAGTTCTATAGTTAATCCAACTTCAGTTCGAATAACCCGCCTCAGTGCATCTTCATAGGTTTCAAGGTTGAGTAAAGAAACTACTAGAAAAAGTTCTGGTAAGAGACCCTTTCCAAATTATTGAGCCTTTAAGGATTGATCTCCCAAATTATCTGGAAATATAGAATCATCTCTGGAAAACTCATAGCATACTATAACACTATTAGATCGCATTATTAGATATAGTACAACTCTATTACCATTGGTATCCTCATAGCTTCAAAGAAGTGCTACTGGATAAAAAATTCTTTGAATATTTACTGTGAGTATTATTTTGGTGTCTTAGTCCACATAATGGACTTTCACAACATTCAACTCAAGAGTTAGAGCATAAAGAATTCAAGATTGAGTTTAAGAGGATTAGTATGCTCAAGATGAATGAAGAACTCCTCAACACTTTGCAACATTCCTCATCTTTTCCCAATTCCAGATATTTGAAGAAATCTGGAGGGTTTAACTCTCAAAACTTCTAGAAAAAACTCTAAAAACTGATCTATTGGTTGATGATCATTGGACTCTATATCTAGGATAGTTGAATACAACAACTGATGAAATATTTTATCAAACAAAAGGAACATAGAGGAAGAGTCATCCACTAGTCTTCTTTAAGATTTATCGTAGCTTAGTAGATGTGTAATCTAAGACAAAAGCACAAAACAAAATCAAAATGCATCATAAACCAAAACTCCACATCTTAAGAACAAATCAGCAACCCAAACTTAAAATAAATATTTTTTCAACACTCCTAATATAACAGAGCCTAAAATTAAAAAATTAAAGCCCCAAAACATAAAAGGAAACATCTAATGATACTTTCCCATTAAAGCATTGAAATTTCCTTTTTGAAACCACTTTGGAATAAAAGGAAATATTTATGAAATCAAATACTTACCAATGGTATTCCATGAACTTCACATATAAACATACCCACACCCACTTGTATGCACACCCGTTTACACATATTAGTATGTACTTACCACTCACATATACACATTCATTTGAATGTTAAAAAGGAAACCAAGGTTCAAATGAAAAGGAAAGGGAATCACTTTTTGAACCACTCTTTAAAATAACCCCACTAATTTAATACAACTTTTAATCATCAAAACCATACAATTATAAATCCCTAAATCGCATTACACCCAACATTTCACAAAACTTTTCAAAATACTAAAAAATTTCTATTTCTTTTTCAAACCACCCAATGTTAATATTTTAAAAATAAAACATCAGCCAACTAATAAAAATTTCATAACATAAATCAAACACCCTAAAATCAATATAAACCCATAAAAAGAATGAAATCCAAACACTCAAAGAGTAAAAATAATGAAAATTTGGAAGAAAAAACTATTGTTTAAGTTGTGGCCACACAATTTGGTAGACCTTTCACCAACTGTGTGAAGTTAACTAAAGGTTAATAGAGATACTTAAATAGTCCATGCACAGCTTTCCAGACCATTCATAGTAATCATTGACCTTATAAATTCTTTTGAAAAATCACATCAAACTTTTAACTACACAAAATGACCCATAACTCTCAATACCAATCATATACACTCAAATAAAGACCCAAAACCTCAAAAAAAATATAAGAATATATCTCAAATTCAAGACAAGAATACTCACGCCACCCTAGATACTCAAGAATCCTTCTGAATAAGTGGTGATAATGAACCTACCAATGATTAAACACTTGAATATTGAAAATAGAATATCTAAACAACCATACATCCCCAAATAATAAGGGCCAACTTTCTCTGATAGCATTTTATCATGAACTTTCTCAGGTCAACCCTGAATCGGTAAAATGAGTCAACTTGCAACAAGGCCTGAGAAGCATTCCTGGTCCTCTCGGGATGGAAACTAGTGTTGGGAATCAATAAAAATACAGTTTGGAATTATTTATACCATGTATAATATATATAAAATCAAGATAGAATAGATAAATTAAATAGTTGTAGAGGAAGAAAAAAAAAGAAACTAAAAAGACCTCCATCTGACCTCTCAGGTCACCACCAAACACAGAACCACACTCGCTCCTTAATAGATCCAAAGACAAAAAAACCTGAAACTAAAAATGATAAATTAAGAATGAGAACTGAGATGTTCATTAGTAATTCCAAGAGTAAAACCACACCCTATGATTTACCTGTAAATAGGAAACCATTTCAAGCTAATTTGAAAATAATAATATATAAAAATGAGGTTATCATTTATTTTAATAATGAATAACAAGATGAAACTTCTTAAAAAATATTTCCCCTTTTTATTTTTTATGACCATTTCCAATGAGTGATACACTTTCCAGAAACCCATTTAAAAAAAGAAACATGCGATGAAACAACAATTTCAATGAGAAAACATAAGAGGTCGAGTGATCTAACTTATGACCACTAGTTAGATCATAATACTAAAATAACATAGAATGTATACCAAGATCTCCCTCGTGAATACCAAAGTATTTCCATGAATTAAAAATAAAAGTGATTTTTATTAAGAAATCATATACATTTATATCTTGTTATTTTTAAAAAAACATTAACTTTCTCACCTCTGAACTCCCTTTTAAGAATGATCCCTTTTTTATTTTCATGGTAAACAGACAATGAAAAATCCCCCTTACTGAACTCACATCATAGATTATAAATTTCACACATTTCACCTCATTCAAATCCCATCCCAATTTCACATCCAAGTGGTGTGCCTTATATGGGTTTTCTTTCTCAAGGACAAGCCTCAAAATACCAACCAAGCCTCATCATTTAAAGAGACACGCCTTTCCTTTGTAAAATCACTTTTTCAAAAATATTTCATGTTTCAAAACTACTCTTAACACTTACACAAATATACACTTTCATATATATATATATAATTTCATCTTTTCCCAATGTACATATTCTCATCACCGTGAGTGAATATGTACAAAGGGAGTACCCTTATATATATCTATATATATCTATATGTGTATAAGTCACATTTAATAGGTAGAAATGGTAGAAAAATCATAGATGATTTTCAAGAAACCAAAAATACCCTTATGATTTTATGGGAAACTGGTCTAAAGACAAAAAAATCTTTGGTAATTTCTATTTAAATTTGTAGAAATCATTTGGAAACCCAAAAAATCAGTTTGGATTATCAACATTTTAAAATGAATATGAAAACATAATTTTGTAATGGAACCCCATGATGGAAACTTAAATAATTTAAGAAAGACATGAATTAACCCATTACATTAATTGACACCATTTTCTATAGTATATATACTTAACAATATAATTAAAAACGCCATTAAAAGAATCAAGAAATCATAGTTTTCAATTTGAAGTCTCAAACATGGGGTAACCTACCTCAAAAACTTATCACCTTTAGTGAAAAAAACTAAGATCCACCCCACAGAGTTCCAAAGAAGTAAAAGATAACAAGAGGAACCCTAGGAAACCAAAAACCCTAATTTAGAAACAAATAAACATGAACCTTGTTCCATTGGAACCATATAATAAAAGAACCCCTGAAAAAATAGAAGGAATAATAAGAGGAAGAATCTATGAGAGGATTACCTTAAAGATTCACCAAAAAAACTTCAAGAAACCACTTTCAATCACCAAGGTAAGGAGTGGGAGGTAAATTTAAGAGATGAGGAACTCCCTCGAGTCATATGAGCCAAATGAGAGAGGAGAGGAGTAATTTGGGGTTAAAAACCAAGAAGGGTGTATGGTTCATTTCAACATTTAAGTGAACCTAGGAATTGTGTGTGGTTTGGTCGCACTTTTGACAAACTATGCGCCAATCATATACCCTATAATAGGCCTATATATCACCTTTAAAATATAGGCTGCACATTTTTTCAAAATATGTTCCAACCATGTTTTTTAGCTCTAAAAAATCACTGATTTTTTCACATGGTTACTTCATGGTTTTGAAAATTGTGTTCCTTAACCATGTCACATGTTATTCACGCTCAAAAACTTCAAATTTTAGGTGAAAACCAAACCAGAAATAAAAATAAATGGATATAACTCAAAAATAAATAAAATAATAGATTTTTCAATGGTCAACTAGTGTCACTTAAATAAAATAATTCTTTAATATTAATTCATAAATACTTTAATCATTCTACTTCCTTCATAAACCATTAATAAAGATTCATCATCTTGTTCCTTAATACTTCATTCATTACATATATCATTCATAGACTCTTCATCATAAATAGTAAATCCTTTACTCACACAACCTTGATGATCTTTTTCTCAAGATTTCCCCCTAGTACACTGATTTTCATAATTATTATACATTCCACATTGAAACATTCAACCGTGAAACCCTTATTCCCATACATTTTTTAACCAAAATTATCACTTTTACTTAGAAATTAATTTATCTATGTAATTAATTTCTAAACCAAATACATATTCCAATTTTTTAGATACATTTCCCTAGATACTTCTTCTCACATTCTAGACATCTATGAAGATAAATTTCTTTTCCTCCGTGGTCTTCATGAAACTCTATTTTTTCTGTTATTTAGTTTATCTATAAACTCACCTATATTCATATTTTTAACCTCATTTTGATATTTATGGTTATCCATAATCATGATATTTTTAATTTCATCCCCTATTTCATTTGGTTTCTCATGAGTAAAATCTTTGCATCATCCAGCACTTTCAGTGTTAACATAATTCCTTCTAGTTCAAAAAATTAACTATAACCAAAGAGCAAAGTGTGAGTAATAATAATCATGGTGAGTAATCATATAATAATTAAAAATTATTCATATGATGTCTAAATCATGACACCTTATTTTCAATATAGTATACTTTAGGTTTAACCTAGGTTGTCTATGGTCATTATCTATTCAAATCCTTCATAATGGTTAGTAAAGAAAATTTGAATTATCCCAAGTTTATTCCCCATGAGTGTCTATCCAAGAATACATTATTAGGCTCTCCTGTCATTATCTACTGATGATCAAGTTAATACCCAATCTTCCCCTTTTATATTTATTACCCCAAGGTGAATTTGTTCCACAATTTTATCTACTTGATATTATCCAGATAGGGATATATTTTTTAGGGAGGTGTAATCACCCGACATTCCCTGAGCCATGAACATGGTCCTCTTAACCAAATGGACTGTTGTAATACCTTAGTTTCCTTCCCAACACACCATATTCAATTATAAACCAGTGTCACTTACCAGACTAATAACTGTTCCCATATGCCAATACAAGTTCCTTTAGTCTTCTTTGTCCTCACCCATAAGAACCATGAGATTATTTCCAGGAGGTCACCCATCCTGACACTACTTGAGGCCAAGTCTCGCTTAACTGTGAGGTTTTAATCAGACAATTTCATGAAAATAAAGTTTTGCCTTGTTCATATGGGTAGTAACATTTATATTTTTAGGATTCACTTTTCAAGAGGTGTTACACTCCCCACTTTAAAGAACAATGCTCTCATTCTAGACCCATACCTCAATCCTACGTAGTGCGTATACACTTTAGCCTGGGTAATTTCTCTGATTATATTTTTCATGACCTAGCCCTCCCTAAGCCATGAACTTAGTCATCTAACCCCAAGGGTATCCTATAATACCATTGTTACCTTATAATAACACCACAATATATTACCAACTATGGTCTCTTTTTGGGACTAATAAATTTCCCCATAGGCCAACACATATTCTTTCCGTGAGCTTTATCATTACTCATACACACCTTAAGAAACTTCCTAGTATGTCACCATTCTTGACACTACTCTATGATAATACTCACTTATCTATGGAGATCCAATCAAGTAGTCTCTTGAAAAAAAAATCCTTGTTGACATGGGTCATAACATTTAGTATTTTAAGCCTCACATTTCAAGGGGTGTTATAGGAAGTCTATTTATAGTTAGTTTTTTTATGATGGAAATTTTATAAAGGATGTTCCAACAAAACAATTAACCACCAAAAATAATATTTCTTACAGATATAAATAAAATTGTACCATATCCATCACAAAAACAATTTCCTCAGAAGCTATTTCTGATGTATTCATCAATTCATCACAAATATCTAATTCCTTCCATAGTTCGGGTAGCCTTGCCAAAACCTTTTATGATTGATTAGGTATTTGATCTCAAAAAGAATATACCAAAAAAACATTTGAGAGGAAATTTTTTATCTATTGAATAAAATATCATAGTATTATTTGCAATGGAATTTCAGTTCGTAACAAATTACTCATAAAAATGACTTTTCATGTATTGACCCCTATTTAACCTTGACCTATTGACAATTATTATCATATTTACTATTAATTATGATAAAAAATGAATGTTTCATTAATAATTAATTTATAAATTCTTATTAAAAATAAGTAACTAATCTTATAAAATTCAATTTCAATAAATGTTAGAACTTCATTTAAAAATAATCATGTAAAACTCAATAAATCCCATTTTTAGAAAATTTACTTATAAGAAAAACACTGAATTTATTCAAATTAATTTCTCAGTAAAAATAATGAATTAAAGATAAATTGATAAATTGAAAATATTATCTTAACATTTAATTAAAATTATGTATCTATATTTATTGATTTAATTTATTAATATATAAAAACATTGCACGCATGAAAGATGTTTTTTAGAAAATCATCTCTTTTTACCATCAAATGGTTTTATTTTCATTTAAAACAAATTTATAACCAATGAATTCATTTTAAATAGGTTTAAATAATAATTTTTCAAATGATTGATATGATGAATTAACTTTTATTTAAAATAATATTGGAAAAAATAGTTTTTATAAACAAGATACTTCAAAACAGATCTTTAGGATGAATGTTATTTCAAAAATAAAATAGAAATTATTTTTGAAAGTTATATTTTCTTTAAATACAATAAAATTTTCTTCATTTTATAACATGTAATAATTATTTTCATATATTTTGGATTTTTTTCTTGAAAAAAATCAAAAAAAGATTCTTTTTAAAGAGAAATATATTCCAAAATCTCAAGGTGTTACATATTTCATCCACTATAAGAATCCCCCCTTGAAATTTTGTTTCTAGATACCTATACCTCATCTCATTTTCATGTTCCTATATAGCATCCTTTAATTTATAATTCCTCTGGATAACCTTAACCAGGAAATTAGCCTTGTTCCATATTTTTTTATCTCCATGATTATAAAATTTGTAGTAGTTATTATTCATAAAAAAGATCATTCTCCAAAGGTATAACATCTAAGGTAAGTACATGTGATGGATTTGGTGTGTACTTAAACAAAATAGATACAATTAAATCATGATGAACTTGAGAGAGGATTGGAGGATGTTCTAAGAGATAAGATACAATTCTAATGTGATCCAGAATCTCATAGGGACTGATATACCTAGGGATTAACTTTACCTTCTTTAAATATCTCACAGCATTCTTTGAGGTATATATTTATAGGAATAACTTATCATAAACATTGAGCTCTATATCTAATTGATGATTGACAACATAAGTTTTCTATCCACTCGGAGCTACCAGAATGTGCTTCTGAATATCTCTATCCTTCCCTGTTATTTCCTAAGCTAGCTCAAGTACAAATAAATTTTATTTCTCAACTTAATTACAATATATTGGAGTCCTTAACATCATTACATAAAGGTATTCACAAGGATCCATATGAATTCCCATGTGAATGATATTATTGTAAGAAAATTAAACTAGACGAAGGTTTTGTTCCCAACCTCCTTTGAAATCCATATAGTAATCTCTCAACATATCTCTAAGGGTTTGAATAGTTCTCTTAGATTGACCTTATTTTTTAGGATGATATGAAGTTTTAAAGCTCAACTATGTATTAAAATCATACTCAATACTTCTCTAAAACAATTAGGCTAACCTTATATCTTGATTAGATATGTTTGAGAGTGGTACTCTATTCAACCTTACCTCATCCTTAATGTATTACTTGATGTAGTGATAAAGTGATAAATCTTATTCAATCAAAGTAAAATTTACCTATTTTATAAGAAAATATACTAAAACATAAATTTAATTATTTAATTTCTATTTATTTTTGTGTCCCATAAAAAATCCAAGGTGTTTTTTTCCTACATCCACTAATTTATGGGTAATTGTTGGAATATACCCTTATACATCTATATCTCAACATTAAAATCCTAGCATAACAAGTATTAAGATACACAATCTCCTATATCATTATTTATTCTATCCCACTCTAAATTCAAATTTAGATATTTATACATCCTCATACATCTAGGATAAATAAAGGATGATAAAATATGAGCTTTATCAACTAGGTATTTTTTTCAATTTTGGTATTCATGTGATACATACTCTGTTCCCAAACCTAATCATTCCACCATTTTGACTATTGAACTTGGGAATATTAGTAACTATATTTTATACATCCAAATATTCATTATAAACCTCTTTAATCATCACATTAATTTATGGTTGAACATTATTCCCAGAAAAAGAGTATATTTCGACCATCCTTATAATTTGAAGGTATATCACTAAAAATCCATATGTATTGGATATAATTAAATTATCATCATGAAAAAACTAGAATTTTCCTTCTAATTATGAGCTTTGATCACCTTGTTCTTCTTCCCACAATGGTGATATATTGAGTAGCCATAATCTATAATTAGTTCCACCCATATACTTGTCACACCTTTCACAAAAAAGATAATTTCTATATATCATCAAGGAAACAATCAATCATACTAGTTTTAAATCCCGAGTCTAGTATTTTTTCTCATGAACATTAAATTTTAATGAGGAATACCCTATTAGAATTTAATTATGAAAGAGACCACATTCCCATCCCTTCTTTTATTCTTAACTATAGGTTGAAAACTCTTCTTCACTATAGGGTAGTATGAGAACAGATATAATAAAAACCATTTTCTTTAATTCCATGAGATTTTTTTCATATTAATACATTAAAATTTACTTTTATTACTTCTACGTAATCTTGGTTAGTGGATTTGATAGTCATGGGTATTATTTCTCAAATCATTGATTTTATACCTATAACCATTAAAAACTAAAAAATTTAGTTACCTTGGTTGGTTTGTGCCAATGTTCATTAACTTTCAACATTGAGGGATCCCATAATATAACCTATATAATAATTACCAATATTAAGAATGATTCATTATATAACCATAATTCACATTTACTTAATTTTTCATACAAATTATCCTTCCTTAAATTCTTCAACACAATACACTATTGATCTTCACGCTCTTCCTTTCTCTTGGAATATAAAAGAATGTTATCTATATTGACTACCAAAAACTATTCAATATAATATCTAAATAATATATTCATTATATCCATGATTATATCCTGGTATTTGGTAATTATAAATGAAATCACTCTAAATTTGTAGCATCCAACCTCATAAGGAAGGATATGTTGTATATGTTTGACTTTTTGACCCTCATCTAATGATATCTAGATTAGAGGTAAATCTTTCAAATGTATTGATCTCTTCATTTTTTATCAAAATAATTATCAATATGGTTTAAAAGATACTTTTTCTTGATAGTAATATTGTTATGACCTAAATAATAAATGAAATGATGCATTGACCCATATTTCAACTTAGAAAAAGAACAAGTGCACCTCGTGGGGATTTACTAAGAAGAATTAATCTCGTATCAAGATTCTCTAATATTTTCTTATTTAATTATGAAAATAATATCATATCCATTCTATAATAAGTATTTAAAAAATTTCTAGCACTAGTTATATATTTTATTGAAAACTCAACATCATGATTTGTGTGAAGACTCGGTATATATTCAAGAAATACATTGGCATATTCCCATAAAATAGTCATTATTCAAATTTTAGCTTCTCCCCAACTATTTGAGATAGATACCCCTTATGTATAGGTAATAATACCCTTATGATGGAATTATTTTCTATTATATGTTCATATTCATCCTTATAATGGTTGAAAATCATGGGTTGAAATGGAATATAAAATAAGACTTTGTTTTAATTTATTTTGATATGGGATGGGTATAATGAGATCAAATGCATGACCAAAATCACATAAACTTCTACAAGAGTAAGGGTCAATATATTTAAAAGAATCATATTCCCAGAAACATATATCAAAGATGAGCTATAGTCTTGAGATGAAATCATCATACCATTTAGAGTTTTCACTGAAAATTTTCCATCTAATCATTATGTTGGTGATATGATACCCTTAGAAAATTATTTAGATATAGAAGAGTGTGTAGAACTATAATCAAATAATACATTTTTTTCTTTAGAGTGTAAGATAATTGTTTTATTCCCCACTTCATTCTCATATCCCACTTAAGTAGACGTGATTGCATGGGATCTCCCTTTTTTATCTTGTCTTAAGATGTTGTTGATACTGAATATCACCATTAAACAACCTATTCAGTAACTAGTTATTATAAATCCTATAATCCTTGTATTTATATAATTTTAGTGTGGGTGGTTCATTGAACTAATATTTTTACCATTTTTTCCATTAGAATACATTTTTATATCTTTTTGGTATTCACTTTCTTAATGGTAATCCTTTCCACACTTGAATAATTTAAAATTACCCTGGAGTCAATTTCCTCCAATGAAATGATGCGAATATTTAATCTCATTTTCTACCAAGATAGAACATTGAATTATTTTTTCATTGATAGTAAAGTCCCTTATTACAAGTTCCTTTAAGAGAATTACTTTTAAGACATTATGTAACCAATACTTTTTTCCCCTTTAAGGTTGATGATAAAACCAAGAGAATACCTCACAATACGTTTTAAATTATCTACATAAGTACTAGTTGATTCATCATTCTTTTTATTAATCTCAAGGAATTACCCTTCCATTTTCTTATTAAGGGTTTGGGGAAAGTACTTTCTGAGAAATAAACTATTAACTCATCCCATTCCATAGATTCGATTTCTTCACCTTGAATTATATTTTGAATTATGTTCAACCATTTATCTTCTTGGCCTTCCAAATGACAAACTTCTAGGATAAATTTTTTTATACACTTAGAATTCTAAAATAAATAATATATTTTTAGTAGTATTAATTCATTTCACAACCACTAATAGATGAGTGGGAACATAGAAATAAGCTATAAATATCCTAATAAAAAAACCAATGCATAATGTTTCCCTTATTTTCTCATTTCAATGATTTTTATAATTTATATCTTAAGACAGTTGCGTGTGTATACCAATAATATTTTTCATTTTTTCTCCCATAAAATTTTCTTTCTCAAGTGTAAAATTATGGAATTATATATCACATTATTTATTAACATGATTTATCATGGTTAAATCAATAAAAAACAAAAAATAGTAGTTTAAGAATCATGTTACATTAATCAGAGTGAACAATCATATATTGATGAAAATAAATATTGGAATTTCATCAATTACAACACCTTCTTATCAACCTATGACACTTTTAGTTTCACTCTACATCACTTTTATTTTTTTATTGATTTTAATAAGTTCTATTATCATATTATTTATAATAAATTCTCCCAAAATAACTAAACATTTCTTTTTTATCAACTTAGTTGACCCAAGAACAACATACAAAAATATTTCATCATTTTAGATGAATATTCCACATATTTCACAATAATAAATTCCCCCAAACCATAAAGGATTAGAGTACTTTAAGACTAGATACATAATAAAATCATTTCAGGAATGATATTCAACATATATAACAAATATCTTCTATCAAATCACATATATTATATATTTCTTAATAAAAACTTTCTTAATACCCCAGGGAAATTGAAAACATAAGAAAGCATAAGCTCCAATTTCCAGTAAGGGTAAACTTAAAAGATATAAATATATTACCATATAAACGAATAATATAATCATAAGGGTATGATATCTTGATCATAACTAATTATGTTCATATCTAATATGTTATAGATCATAAATCGTGATTCATGGCATAACGATTCATCATTTCAAAATACATTATCCATAAGAATGAGGAATCATCATTAATTGATCATGAGGAAATAGGGAATATCGTAACTCTATGAAAAAGATAAATTAATTATTTCATAACCATAATCATGTAAAATTATTAATTTTTTCATGGTTTACTTTCATGACTATCATAGTGTAAAAATTCCTATAGTGGATTTGGTTTACTCTCCATTATAATAAATAGTATCTCATGAGAAATCAATCATTTCTCAATTAATTAGAGGGATTAAACAAACCAACCCTTAAAATAATTAAAACCATACATATATGTTCTATAATACTGTAAAAACATTCATCAATTCATCATAGCATAACCCATGCAAGAAAATTTCCTTAATATTTCATCATCACATAAGTAAAATATAAAAATAAAAATAACATGGATATTATCATGAGAAAATATTCCTGGTAAAGTATAATAAACATAAAAGGATTTTGAAACAAATGAAAAATACCATTAAAAGGGTATTTGAGTATTTCTTCGAAAATAGTGGAAAATATGATTTTCATTTATTATCTTTAAAAGTATAAATTACCAAAATATTGATAAAAATATTATATCTGTAGAAATATAAGTAAAAATTTAACATAATTTTCAATTAAAATTATGGCCATGATGGTGTAAAAATCCATTCTTGTGGTAAATGTTAAAAAATTATTCCTTTCACACTTTTGGAGAAAAGTCCAAAATTACATCGTTCATAAAATGAAATGATGATCTGTTTTAAAACATTAAAAATAAATTAAAATATGGATAAAGATTAATTTAAATAATATTTTGATCATATACTATAACATTATTGAAATCAATTTAATGAAAATGGATATTGAAGAAAAAATTCATCGACCAAAGTGGAAATATGGTTTGTTTTTATTAAAAGATCATATCAATTTTTTTAAGAAAAAAGGGTAAAAAAGAATTAATACATGAAAATTAAAAAAATAAATATGGGATAAAATATTTAGTGTGTTTAATTTATAGGTATTATATAATTTACCTCAATGTAAATTTAATATAGACAATCTCGATAAGAAATTAGATTGTAACATAAACTCTTACCTAAGGTCCTATGTTTATTTGTATGTTTAATTAGATTTTATTATAATAAATTTAAATTTATTATAAAAATATTCTAGTTTAATATTATAAATTTTATTACAATATAACATTATCATAAAATTTCAATTACTCATTTATTAATATTTTCTCCTTAAAATCAACATCCAGGTGAAAAATGGTCTATTTTCCACCCATATTTTGGTTTGATGGTTCTGATTTTTTTACTTCATTATATGAAAAATCATAATAATTTTACAAGTATCATATTTATTTAGTATAAAAAAAATTTCAATTTATATAAGTATTTGATTAATAAAAAATCACATCATTTCAATGAGATGATAGTCCATACATATGTATGAGTAAGGTTTTCACTAATTATCGAATAGAAATAATGAATATTAAAAAAATATCTTTAAAAAATCATAATAATAACATGAATATAAAATATATTCATTAAAATCATCCGCATTAATATACATACATTTAGTAAATTATAAATGAATCATATCATTTTGTGGAGGTGGTAGTCCACAGAGACACACTAACAATGTTATCATTTCTATTATGATCGAAAGAAGTTAGAAAAAGGTTATAAAATTAACCTAAAAACATTTTATTATATTAAATATACATATTTAGTCATTTAAATATGTTTATATAATATTTATAGAAGGGTAAGAAAGAAATAAACTCAAAATAGATTGGTTAAGAAAAATACCTCTTCTATAGGAAGCCTGTATTGGCATACACATTAAGCCTTAAATGGGTTTTATTTTAGGAAGAAAAGAAGATATAGAACATGTGGAAGGAATTTAGAAATTTATTTAGGTATGAATTTTCCATTATAGATTGCTAAAAAGGTTTTAAGGAGTGTGGGGGAGAGGAAATCCTTTTAAAAGTGAGGTGGGTGGAAAACTTGTTAATACTTAAAACACTAAAAAATAGTAAAGTCATGTTTAAGTTAATGTGGACCCAAATGGGAAAAATATTTAATATCAAATAATTTATGGGCTAAATCTATTCCACAAATCAAATTTATACAAATTTATGTGATATTTTAACCCTTATCTTTTAGTTTAACTCCCTTATTAACCCGTATTAACCTTAATTGAGGTAATGTTTTTACCATAATAACTATTAATTATGACTAAAAATGAATGTGGCCTCAATAAATAATTTTAAAATTATAAAATAAAATATTGAAACAATATTATCAAAATAACTTCACATAAGTGAAAGAAATTCATTTTAAAATAAGCTTACAAAACACAATGAAAACTGTTTACAAATACATTTCTTAATAGAACACTAAATTTATTTCTATTCATTTCCTAGTAAAAAAGATTAAATGAATTTGAAGATATTTATGGAATATATTATCCAAAAATATCATTATAATTATTTATCCATAGAGACTAATTTCATTTAAAAATATATAAGGAAATCATGCGTAAAAAATTAGTTTTTTAAAAATATTATCATTCACCATAAAAAGTTTTTATTTTTATTTTCAAAAAAATTATAAATAATGAATTCATTTTAAATATTTTTTTAAAAAAAATCTTCATAATTTTACTTATTTTAAATTATTTTTAAATAAAAGATATATTAATTTTTTTACAAACAATATACCTTAAAACAGTTCTTTAGGTTCAATAGTATTTCCCAAATGAATTATAAATTATATTAAATAATTATTTTTTATTTAAATACCATATATTGTGCTAATTTTATAATTTATATGCATTATTCTCATGTGTTTAAGGCCATGTTCTTTAGAATCTATCAATTTTTTTATTAAAGACAAATATATTCCAAAATATTGAGGTATTACACTCACTTTTTATTCACAATTTATTTGTTAATAATTGGGTTTATGTAGTTTTCATTCATAAGGGGTGATATGTGAATATTTGTTTATAAAATTTTCAAAAATTAAACATATTCTAAAACATTTAGTGTTCAATTATTAATTATTTTTTACTCACAATTTATAATTATAAGATATTAGAATTAGATATTCCACTTTTTAGTAAACATAATATCTCACTAAATTAGATGAAAAAGTAGAGAATTTAGATTTTTAAAAGATATTTATTTTCATAATGAATTATTGAAATGGGGATAATTAGGTTAAAAAACTTTCAAAATGATAAATTTCTATGGATTTTTTCCAAAAAAATCTATTGGGTGAGGTAATAAGATTATGTTTTTATATTGACAGTTATATATATTTTTTTAACAATGAGTGTCCCAAATAAAAGAATATGAAACCTATAATAAGTCTCTTAGATGGTTAATGATGAATATTAATCAACTTTTAGTAATCTTGAATACTTAAATATGTCAAAATTTGGAGTTTAAAAGAATGTTTGATCATAATATTGTGTTACTCAGAGGAAACAAGGATCATTTGGAGTTTAAAGTTAAATTTATATGATGTTTAACTTATTTATCCCTTAAAGATAAAATTTTAAATAAAATGCATAATTATATTTAATGCTATGTATTAAATATAAGTTAGAAAGATATAATTTTATAATGTAATAATGACTTGGAATTATTAAATTATTTAGAAAATTTTAGTTTATTGAGTTGAAATTAGGTTAATTTGAGTAAAAATCATATATTTATTGAATTTAATCCCATAGAACAAGGTTTCAATGAGCATAAATAGATATTTTACCCATTATATTTTTGTTAATGTCACAAACTAGCCTAGGTACCTTGGTATCTCAGTAATCAAACTGACCCTGACATAGCTCGAGGGGAATTTCTGACACTCATGGGTCAGTGACTAGCACTTGGAATCATACAAAATGAAAGTGGGAACTAATTTACCACAAAACATAGAGGAAGAAAAAGAAACAAGATAATATTCATAACAAAGGAAGACCCACTAGGAGTAATGTACCAAAATAAAATAAGGAATAAAATCCAATAGTATGACAACCCAAGTATCAAAATGGGATAACATCCCAAGTTCTTAAAGACACAACTCACCAAGTCCAAAGTTCAATAGTTGGATCTAAATCCAAGAGGACCTTTTCCCTTTCTCAAACTTAGAAGGAGAAATTCTGCAAACACCTGAAAGAAAAAGTAGGGTGTGAGATAAATATCCCAGTGGAGTCTCACCAAGGATTCCAAAATAAATTCCAACAAATGATTAACCAAATGAATGCTTTCAATTTTAAAACAAATAGGTTTGGAATTTCAAATAATATTTAATCAAATTGGCCTATTCAATTCAAATTATGGAAAAATACATTAAGCAAAGGCTTTACAAGTGATGTAAAATTTCTAAAACAATTTCTTAAATAAAAAATTTATATAAAATGATTTATATAAATTTATAAAAAATGTAAAGCAATTCAAACAACATTGGAATACATTTATATCTCAAATATAAATAATAATAGACCAACATAGTCATCTGGAAAATAGGTATGATAGTATTTTTGTCAGTAGGACTCTTAACTCTCTAAGTGATATCTGTAATATGGGTATATACACATCCCCTTAACACTATCTAGAGGTGACTGTTCACCATCCCATTGGTGATGTGACCCACTACATATATGTTTTAGAATGTTTTAATAGCTTAGAGTGTGTCCAAATAACTCACCAACTACCTAAATCTTTCATGAGATATTACACAATAAATGATGTGAAATTTATTTTAATACTGCTTAAAATACAATCAAATCCCATTCTCCCATTAAAAAATGCCAATTTTCAATTTAAAACCCAAACTCGTTGTAATAAAAAAACATGCCTCTTTCACAAGATAAAACCACTAGGTTTATAAAAAACATTTTAATCCATTTCCATAACTTTGAAATCCATTCAAAAACAATTACATCATTTCAAAATTTATTTCCATAATTAAATTCAACAATTTAATTGGAATCCTTTCCATCAAATCCATAATTCAAATTCAACAATTTAAATCAACCAATTTTCATAAACAAGCCAAATTCAATTGAATTGGGGGTTTTCTTAATTTTAGTGCAATAACCATGTCAAATCTATCAATTCACTAGAATTGGTTTTTATTGAGTCAATTGAAATAATGTTTGAGAAATTGAGTTTAAATCAATAGTTGAAATAAATCAATAAATATTAGGTTAATCAATTTAGAAAATCAGGATGGAACCACCTACATTTTCCCCAAAACTAAACACTCACAACGACACCCTTCAAAGAAAATGAAGATGAAAAGAACTTGAAACCCAACCTAGAAATGATATCAAACACTACAGAGAATATATCCATCACTATCAAGATGGTCTATTGAAATACCAAAGGAGGAGAAAGAGATATATACAAATAATAAGGGATAAACATTACCTAGGAATCACACCATAGGGGCCACGATGATCAAAAGCCAAATGAGAAGATACAAAAAGGTTGTAAGGGTTCTAGAACACCTGGTAAAGTCCTTAAGTCAAGGGAGATGAAACTGTAGTAGGGGAGAGAAACGATCTCAGCCGTGCTTCCCATTTTAAAAAACTCAATCAGGGTATTTCATGATGTGTAATACAATTTCACTTCATTAAATAGTTAATATTCAAAATTTCAAAAAAAAATGAATCAACTTGAATTAAAAATCATTGATTAAATACCTAATGAAGTATAATGTACAATCATGACATGTAACCTTCACAAAATTAAGCCTTTCATGAATTGCGTCTAGAAATACTTACATTTTATGTAACCTAGTTACATGGCATGTATCCCTCATGAAACCAATAGAAAATGTTAGTTAAAGTTGAGAATCAAAAACAAATATTCAACTTCACCATTATATGTATCATCCCCATTCATTCTCAACCCTACCCAGACAATGAAAAGGAGAAACCATGACAAGGTTAAAGACGTACCTTTCAGATCTATAATAGGATGTTATACCCTCCTCACCATAAAAACTTTTTGTCCACAGAAATCCTATGATGAATATTCCATGAAAAAAGAAGAGGCCACTACTCTCTCACAAGTGCATCGCATTCACATATATCATGACTATCAGAACCATGCTTATATATCACAAAAAGAAAATGTATCATCCTCTTATGAAGTACCTTGGTCTCAGAATCAATTATCATAACTGGCCACTCAGTCAAATATAAATCAGTTTTAATCTTAGGATCACTCAAGCACAAAACACAAGATGGATCAGAGAGATACATTCTTAGCTAGGATACATGGAATATGTTATGTATCAATGTTAGATGTGGTGGTAGTGCAAAATGGTATGCAACATTCCTCACCTCCTCAATAACCTTGAAAGGTCTCATAAAAGGAGGGGAAAGCTTCCCTTTCCTCCCAAGTCATCAATGTCCCAACCAAGGTGAAACTTTCATGAACAACTGGTCTCTAATTGAAAACTCCAAAGGTTTACGACATTGATCAACAAAAGAATTATATCAGCTCTGTGATGTCAACATTATCTACCATATTAACTGAATATTTGTTGTCGTCTCTTGTACCAAATATGGTCCAACCAAGGAACTTTAACCAATATCTGACCAACACAATGGAAATGTAAAAGGTCAACTATAAAAAGCCTAAAAAGATCTATTTTTATCAAATACTAATAAATGTTGTTATAAGAAAACTCAACCAGCCCCAAATGATCATCCCAGGCCCCAATGAAATTGAGAACACAAGAACGGAGAATATAATCAAGAATCTGTATAACACTCTATGTCTGGCCATCTGAATGTGGATAATAGGCCATTATCAAACCTACATGAGATCTCAGTCCCTACTGAAGGTCCCTACAAAAGCGAGGAGTGAACGGAGGATCCCTATTAGAGACCATTGTAGATGGAACTCTATGAAAATGAACAATCTCTTTTACATAGATATTTCCCAACTCATCAATGTTGGTTGTATCATAAATGAGTATAAAGAGTGATGACTTTGTCAGATTATCGATCAAAACCCATATCACATTATTCTTTTTATGGTTATGAGTCAACCCAAACAAAAATTACATAGATATTTCATTAGAATTTCCAATAGGGACTGAAAGTTTATAATGTAAACTCAAAGGTTTTTAATGCCCGACCTTAACCTTCTTACACGTATTGCAACACGAGAGAAACTCAGAAATGCCTCATCTCATACCTATACACCATAACTACCACCCCATATCCAATAACAAATTAATGGTACCTTGGTGCACAACCCACTGGGAATTATGACAATCCCCATAACAACCTTCCTTGTTGCTAATAGAAAAACAAATAGATTATGATAACATAGAACAACATCTTTGGAGAACGACCATTGGGGAAATGTCTCCCCACCATAAATAGAGTATCTAATGATACTAAATTCATCATCAAGATCTTGATCCTGAATAATCAACTCGTTAAGAGAGTATTTCTACTGAACGCTAGCTAAATAAACTTCATCCCCTTTCTCTTGAACTCTAATTTACTGCTATGCAAAGA
Organism: Viscum album; assembly: GCA_963277665.1. Classification (NCBI taxonomy): domain Eukaryota; kingdom Viridiplantae; phylum Streptophyta; class Magnoliopsida; order Santalales; family Viscaceae; genus Viscum; species Viscum album. The sequence continues at coordinate 1,288,888,976 of OY728132.1, read as the reverse complement.
GATCCGTCAAATTCCACTCTTTTGAATATTCTTTTATTTCCTATGTTGAATGTTTCATTCTAACGCATCTACAATGACATTCCCTTCCCACCGGGGTATATGAGATGTCAAATTAGAAAGATTACAGGTACTCCACCCAACGCCTTTGGTGGAGATTAAAATATTTTTGAGAGAAGATATAACTAATGATTTTGAGGTTTGAATACATGGTAAAACATTCTTTTAAAAGTTAGTGTCACCAACACTTAAGCGTGTGCATCAAAACTACAAGTTCAAGGTCATGCATAGGATAATTCTTCTCAAGTGGCCTAAGATGACTAGATCCATAAGCCACTACTTGATCATCCTACATAATAACACATCTCATTACTTAACATGATACATCACAGAAGACTATATAGCCCTACCCAACCTTTGAAATAGTCAAAACTGATGTAGTAGTAAAAAGAAGTTTCAGTTCAATAAAAGAACTCTAACATATTTCATTCCAATCAAACTTCAGCCTATCTAAGTTAGAGCAGTCATCAGAGAATCCAAAATTTAAATTTCTTCATGAACCAACAATAATATCCATATAATCCCAAGAAAAACCAAATATTAAAGACATTACATGGTTTTTACCAAGTTTAAACAACCTTCACCTTCTCAAGATCAACTGATATTCTTTGTTTAGACACTACATGTCCCAATATTTTGACTCCTAAAATCCAAAAATCATACTTTGAAAGCTTGTAATAAAGTCGACTATTTCTTAGTAGGCTCATAATTGTTCTCATATGATGCACATGAACCTCCTCAGACTTGGAGTAAACAAGGATGTCGTCCATAAATACTACCACAAATTTATACATATTCTCATGGAAAATTCCATTAATCAAATATATGAAAACTACAAGAGTATTTGTTAGAAAAAATGGAATAAAAAGGTACTCATAATGAATGTACCTAATCTAAAAAGAGGTTTCTTTAATGTCATATTCATTTATCCTCAACTAATGGTAACCGGATCAAAGGTAGATCTTTAAAAACCACTTATCTCCTTTCAACTGATCAAATAGATCATCAATACATGGGAACAATACTTGTTCTTTAACGTAACTAGATTGAGTTACCGGTAGTCAACATGTAAATGAAGGGAACCATAAAATTTATTAATAAATAGAACTAGAACTTCCCAAGGTGACACACTCAGGAATATAAATACTTTCTCAAAAAGATTGTCCAATTCGGACTTCATCTCTTTAATTTTAGTTAGATCCATTTGGTAAGAGGGAATAGAAACTGGTTAAGTACCATGCATTGAGTCAATAGGAAAACCAAATTTCCTTAATAGTGACAGACCATAGAAATTAGAAGGAAACACATCAAGAAATTCAAAGACAACCAGAGGGATAACACCGCTCAAATATTCCTTCTCTAGATCAAAATAAAACACTGACATTACTTTCCATAACTCTGGATAAGGAGGTATGGATCTTCGTAACCTTGGGTCCCAATCTACTTGAAAGGAAAAAGACACACCACTGAAGGTAGTAAGGTAGACTCACCAAAGATAAAAGTAAATTCAGGATTTATTGTAAATGATCCAATCCATTCTAAAAAAATGTCAATAGGTTTTGTGTCGAGGACAAGAAAACTCCAATCTAACTCAATATCATCCAAAGATAAAGTACAAGAGGAACTACAGAGACCCTTCACTCACATTGATCTAAGCGGTGTAGTAATTTTCATTCCATATGATGAAAGCTCCATATGATGATTATGATAATTAACAATACAAGTTGAAATAAAAGAATGAGATGCATCGGTATCAAATAGAGCAGTCACAAATGAAGAAGCTATAGTAATGGTAACTCTCATAGTCACTGGACACGTGTATGACTCCTCTAGAGACTCTTCCACTAAATGAAAAAGTTATGTTCTAGATGTCTATTGTAGGAACTCTTTTATACGTAAAGAATATGATCACCCCATAGTTTTAGGAGGAGCTGATGATCATGTCCTAATATGCATAGTAGAAAAGTTATGACAGAATCTTTGTAAGTGTCTTGAAGGTCCGCAAGAGCTACAGTTCTTAGGAGCCTCAATGAAAACCCTCTTATAATGTCCTATCTTAATACACTGATATAAAATAAAAGAAATTCCTTCTAGAACTATAGGAGGTCTGGAATGACCCTACCATTGAGAACTACCATGAGAATCACCATGATTATTCTTTCCCTTGAAAGAACTAACATGACCACTATAAGTAAAAGGAACTCCCATCAACCTTGATTTTCAAGCCATTCCCATCTCAACCATCATATCCCTAACCATTACACCATCATAAGTGGGATGATTTACAAGAAAACCTGAGAACGAATGTCTGATCGAAGTCCCAGCTCGAACCGTCGAGCCTTAATCCTCTCACTAGATAGAATATCAGGAGAAAACTACACCATCTTAGCAAAGTGATTTGAATACTCAGTCACGATTCTATCAGCCTAGTCAAGATTGAAAAACTCCATATCCTTGTCTAACACCATTGAATCTATATATAATTGGTCAGTGAAAATAACCTTAAAGTATTTTTTACTATAAGAAATCATGTTTCTTTGTTTTCACCATAATGTCCCACCATCTCATGCCCAGTCCTTCCAACATAAAGGTGGAACGCTCCACCATGATCACGTCTGGTGTCTCCAAGAACTAAAACAAACATTTTACCTTACCTAACCATTCCTCAACATGGTGAGGATCAGTAGAGACTTTGAAAACTAGTGGATTGTGGAAAATAAACTATTGATAATGATTTATAAGGACACCCCCCTGAGGATCAATAACTAGAGCCAAAATGAGGACTAGAGGTGGTGCCTATCCCATAGCTTGGACAGTGTACACAATCAACTCAACTAGATTTGGGTCCACTGGAGAATTATCTCACTACGGTTCAATAGCAACTTCCTCCAAGATCTGATTTTCAAATATTCTAAGAGACATGATTATACACAACATTTGTTTACAACATGGAATACATTATATTAACACTCAAACTGAGCACCAAGGGAAATTATTTCCAATAGATGAAACAACTAGATCTGGACTCCACTCTATCCAGATCAGAATAGGGAAAGGACTTGAACTAATCTACAAGAATTTTTTCCCTAATCACCCCTAGAAACTTAAGGTTCATTATGGTGAGATCTGGCCAAAAACTCAATTACAACTACCTCTTATGTCTCGAAAATAATTTAAAAATCCATACTGACTTCAGGAATAAAGCTCAATGACCTCTGCTGATACCACTTTTTTCATGAACCAGCCTAGGAACCCTGGTAACCCAATAACCGATCCGGCCTTGACATAGCCTAAAGGGTCTTCTCGCTTAGCACTGGTCGATAACTTGTACCAGACATAATACAACTTGCAAGTGTGAATGAATTTTCCACAACATATAGTGGAAGAAAAGGAAACAAGATAGTATGACAAACTGAGGAAGCTCCATAGGAAGTAATGTACCAGAATTAAACAAGGCATAAAAGCCCAAAGTACTACAACCCAAGTAACAAAATAATAAAATATCCCAAGTCCCTAAGGACACAACTCACCAATTCCAAAGTTCAATTCTTGGATCTGCCTCAGAGAGGTTCTTTTTTTACTTTATTGATCCTGGAAAGAAGAAAGTCTACAAATACCCAAAAGAAAAAATAGGTTGTGAGATAAAAATCCTAGAAGGGTCTGCCCAAGGACTCCATAATAGATGCCAAAAAACAATTAACCAAAGTAATGATTTCAATTTATACAAGAATGGTTATGTAATTTCAAAGATTATTTAATCAAATAATTCTATTCAATTAAAATGATGGAAATTTAATTTAATAAAAGTCTTTACAAGTGATGGAATGTTTTTAAAACAATGGATTAAATAAAAAATTTATATAAAATAGTTTATATTGTTGGATCAAAATAAGAATTTAGATTCTCAATTACAAGATGGGGTGAATTGTAAGTTTAAAAACATTGGTTTTAAACCTTAAGGAAAACTATGTTTAACAAAGTTAAGCTGGGTAAATTCACAAGACCTCTTCTAGTTTTACAAACTTGCTAGGTTCCAGAAATGAAACATAAGAAAAGTTTACAAGAAAAATATTCTACCTTAAATCATATACAATCTTACTTATCAGAGTATAAAAAATAACAAGAAAGTATAAGATGGTTATACTTTCTTCCTTTATCAAAATACAGCAGAAATAAACTTAAAAAAAGTAACAAGTATGAAATATTTTAACCCAAAGAGTAGGGTATACAACAACCTTGGATAAAGTTCTCGTGGTTTATACTTTCAAGAAAGTGTGTCTTACCCACACTAAGGTGATACCTTGATAGGAATATTCTAATCTGTCTTGATATCCCTACAATCCCTCTAACATTAAGGTATTCGGAACCTCTTTGTCCCTATCCACAGAAGTCCTCAAACTTTAAGATAGTCAGCACCTTTGTCTTCCTATCCCCAGAAGTCCATGATTTTACACAGAAACAATCAGAGTCGCATGAAGCAAGTTGAACAAGATGTTCAGTAAAAATAAGGCATGAGAGTCACTCTCTCTAGAAATAACTTCAATGTCATGTAATCTCTAGAGTAATCGAGTCAGTTGTAGTGAGATCCTTCAAATGAGCACCTACTTATAGGAATTTCTCTAACGGTCGGCTCCCTCCTCCAATGGTCACATTTTTTCTTGAATCTCAGAGGTACATGTACACGAGTCACTTGAATAACTGTTAGTTAGAAACAAATTGTATGACATTGTTTCATAACTATAACAAGGGAAAGAAAAATATAGTTGCTTAACCAAATCCAATTTTCGGTGTCTAATGAAAAATAAAGTTTAGAGTCTAAGAAAATAAACAATTGGAGAATATAAATTATGGATGTTCAGATTCTATTTTTCAAAGGATTTGGAACCAAAATTCTAGAGAATTTGGAGTCTGAATTATAAAGAATTGGGAGTCTAAATTCTGGGGAATTAGGAGTCTGAATTATGAGGAATTCGGAGTCTAAATTCTATGGAATTCAGAGTATGAATTATGAGTAATTTGGAGTCCGAATTTCAGATAATTTGGAGTCTAAATTTCAAATAATTAAAATTTTTAGTTTTAGATAATTTGGAGTCTGATTTTCAGAGAATTCAGAGTCTGAATTTCAGAGAATTTAGAGTTTGAATTTCAGAGAATTCGGAGTCTAAATTTCAAAGAATTCAGAGTCTAAATTTCATAGAATTCAGAGTCTAAATTTTTGAGAATTCGGAATCTGAATTTTAGAGAATTCAAAATCTAAATTCAGAACCTGAAAACAGAATACTCTAAAACTAATGATTTATAGGATTTCGAGGTTATAGATATGAAACGGATTTTTATAATTTAGAAGTAAAATGAGTTAGAAAAAGGGAAACTATAGAATGAATAATGAAAACTTAGGTAAGGGTTCATTATTAAGATAATTTATAGGGAAAATAAAAATTTGACTTAAGATAGGGTGTTTGTAATTTTCAAAACATGAAGGAATATAAAATTCATAAGTAAATCTTATTGACTCAATAATCTTCCCCTTTTTGGAAAGCAAAAACATCCTTACAAAAAATAATACACTACCACAAAAATAGTTTTTCTCAGCGCCAACCTTTATCAGCTCTAACAAAAAAGTGCTGATAAAGGGGGTTACCTTTATTAGTGTTAAAAAAAGTGCTGATAAAGGGTACCTTTATCAGCGCTAAGAAAATCATTGATAAAGTTACCCCTTCATCAGCGCTTTTTTTAGCGCTGATAAAGGGACCCCATTTTTCAGCGCTTTTTTTAGTCTCACTGATAAAGGGTTGGATTCAAAAAATAATAATTAAAAATAATATATAAATATATAAATATAGTTATATTGATATAAATATAATATATAATTTTTAAATATATTTTAGATAAGTTTAAATATATATTTACACTTAATATACTTAATATATAAGATATTTAGTTAAAATGGCTTATAAAAAATTAATAAAATATTTTTAATTCATAATTTTCTAATTATTATGGAGGAATAGTCATTTCATAACAATTTGAAGACCCAAAAAATCAAAAAAATAAAAAAAAAGACCCAAAATATATTGAAAACGCAACTCGAACTTCAAACGGCCATAACTTTTGATCCGGGTGTCCGTTTGAGCTCTACCATATATCAAATCGAAGCCTGTGACAAGATCTACACCCATATAATTAGGGGGACCCCATTGAAGGTCTTTTTAAGGTCAAAAAGGACCATAAGGCTTCCAAAACTGAGTTTTTAGTCGGGGTACCCTGATTTTTTAACATTTTGTGGATTTTCAGCCTCATTTAAGGGGGTATTATTGCCTTTTTTTAGTGGGGACGGAATTTATTCCAAGGTATTACATTAATATTGATATTTATTTATTTTAAATTTTATCATTTTTTATAATTCACTTCTATTTATAATCAAATATATAACTATATGTACATATTTTTTATATATTCACACCTAAAATTTTAATTTTTCAAATAAATAATTAAACATATTTACATATAAAATATATTAGCTTTATATAAATAATAAATAATATTCATTTTATTTAAAATACCAATATATGAATATTTATATAAATATATATTAATATAACTATATGTATATATTAATATAACTATATATATATATTAATGTAACTATAAATATATATATTAATATAACTATAAATATATATATTAATATAACTATATATATTAATATAAATATATGTTACTATATGAATAAATATAACTATATATATATATCATAAATAAGAGAACAAATCAATATAGGGGAGTGGCAAAGGCTTCAGGCACGCAGGGGGAGGTCTCGAGATCAAATCCGGGTGGAGGCAGGGGCGTGCGTGCAAGGGTAAATTTAAGGGGATAATGCTGATAAAGGTGGGGTATAGCACTGATAAAGGGTGGAGTCAGTGCATGTGGGCGCTGGAGGTGCAGAAAAGCGCTGATAAAGGGGGGCTCACGCACTGTAAAAATCCCCCCCTGAGATTGGTTGGATTTTTTTTAAATTTTTTAACTTTTTTTTAGTTTTATCAGCGATTTTAAAAAGTGCTGATAAAAGGGTTCTTTTATCAATGCTAAAAAGAAAGCGCTGATAAAGTAACCTTTCATGAGCACTTTTTTTAGCACTGATAAAAGACCCCTTTTATCAGTGATTTTTTTAGTGCTGATAAAAGGGGTCTTTATCAGCACTTTTTGGAGCGCTGATAAAGGGGACCCCCTATCATTGCAAGCTTTAACAGCGCATTTATAGCACTATTAAAGGCCATTTTTATCACTGATAAAAGGGTTATTTGTAGTAGTGTTAGTTTAGAGAACTCATTCCAATTATAAGAGACTCTACATAAACTTTCGTGCATGTTAGAATTATCTTAGTACCAATTCAAGTCACTGCAATCTGAACCCTCATGCATGAATCCAACATCGCACATAAAATGCATGATATATATATAAGATCCCACCAACCTTATGTTTATTATAGTTACCCCATCCAATATCGTCAACCTGTTTTCCCTTGTTTTCCTTAGCCTATCTCATAGGATCCCACTACTGCATATGTCTTGTTAATTGGACAATTGATGGAGCTCTAAGAAAAATCGTGAGAGAAAAGTGAGAGAGAAAAAGGAGGGTAAACCACCAGAGGTGATTTCTAGATATTCTAAGAGAAAAGTCAATATAATCCTTTTTATAAAAATTTAATTATTTTAAAATATATATATATTATGAGCATGACCCACCAAGTACCTGATGGCCACTACAGAGTACCTAATGGGCTATAAACACTCTAATGGCGGTCCAATGGACACCCAATGAAACATATGGGGTCACTTCCCCCTACTAACACTATTGGGTACCTAGTGAGATCCTACTTGTAATTCCTTGGTAACAACATCATTTTTCTATCTTTTACCACCCAATCCTTACTTTCCTTCAAACCTTTAAACATTATAAAAAACACCCTTGTATGGTATCTTATGACTCAAAAATAAAATATTAATATTAATTTTCAAAACATGCCTGATTTAAATGTTATAATGGTTTGAATTCCACTAAAAGGTTCAAATATCGCTAGCTTATTCAACCTTTAGTGTCACTAGTAATTATAGTATACCATTTTTTTATCCTACAATATATTAATATTTCATATCATTTTCTATGAAATCATAATTCCATTTATATTATACCACATTATAAAAACTCATGCCATATTTTAATGTGTAAACTATTTAAACCTACTTAATAAAATAATACTAATACCACTTTTCATCGAGTTTTTAGAGGCTCATACCACTATTTCATGATTTTTACTTACTCAACTTGTATTATATCTACCTAATATCATTTAGAGATATGTGTACCAATTTTTAATGGATATGTCTACCAATTATTAAATTTGTGTCTTTATATTGAATAAATACTACCCTTGTATCATATATATCTTATTGTCATGCCTCCTTCATTAGATAATTAATACATATTTTACCCTTCTGAAAGGATTTCAGTGTTTTTCTCTATTTTTTATAATAAATCCAAAGGGAAACCCTCTTCAATCTTATAACATTTAAAGTTTTCACATAAAAAATAAGATCATTAATAAAATAAATTAAGTGTGTTTGAACTAATATGTTTTTAGTAGATGGTGTGATTATAATATTTTGGTTTAGATCATTATAAAAGAAGAATGTTACTCAAAGTGTTTTCTTTTTCTCTAATATAAATCACCTTACTTTGATGTTATTTCCTTATAACGTGATCAAAAAAAGTTTACTGGATCATGGTCATCTTACTAATTCTAGAGGTTGATGTATACTGATCAAATTTTATCAGTAAGAGTTTAGTACTGAATTTTTATCCAAGTATTCTTACAAGTACCGTAGGATATAATGTTTGATGAAGTAAATTTTTTGATTATTTATTGTTCTAAAAGTACCAAAAAATTATGATTATTTAATGTTATCATAACAAAAGCTTAATTACAAAGGGGGAGTTTTTCTCAAGGTTTATGAAGAAGTAATTTTGTGGTTGTATAATGTTTCATCATATAGTATTTTATGAAGATTACTCATTAGAGGTAGTTCATTGAAATATAAATAAAAATTAATCAGGGAATGTTATTTGATAAAGTCCATCACATAATCTCTTACATTGTCATCAGTTTGAGTCCATAGAATGAACTAAAGTTTTATATTCATTGGGAAGAGGACAAGTGGTATATCCTATGAATTAATTTTTTCAAATTCATCATAAAAATAGTTCTATATGAATTCATTAGAATAAGGTTGTCAATAAAATAAGATGTTTGAATTTTTATGATGAAATTCGTTAGATGAAGGAAGTTTCTGGAGAAAACATCTAATATCATCCTAATATGTTCTTCCAAAACACTATTATATGTTTAATTGATTGAAATATTGTTATGGATATTCACTAAATAGAAGGTTTGAAGGTGTGAATATATTTTTGAATATTTCATAAATATAGTAAATGTGATGGAAAAAGATGATCATTAAAGATTCTAAAAATCATGAAGGAAAGAAGTGTGATTCTTGCTGAAATATTAGTAATATCTGAAGATGAATTTTGATGTCATGTTCTAATAAAACCTCTTATATTATAGGATAATTTAATGTTATCAAAGGAAGGATGTTTTTAGTAGAATGTTCAACGTTTTTAGTGGGAGTTTGAATTAAAATTTCATACTTCTATATGAAATTTTAGATTTTTTACACCTATATAAAGGGGGTTACTGCATGGAAGAGTGTGTGTTGAATTTTTTGAATTTGGATTAAGTATTGTAGAATTGGATGGTCAATCAAATGAATAGGGTAAATATGAATTATTCTAAAAGATACCATAGAAATTTTTCTATTTGTTGGTATTAAATGGATATTTTGAATAGGTGATAATAAAATAGGTCAAAAAAACATTAGATGAATAAGGTACCAAGGTGATCAGACAAACAACACATCAAATTGGTATCAGTCTATGGAAGGATCTGGATGGAGTATACCCGATGGACTCATTAGATAGAGTATATCCTATGAAATTACTAGATGAACAGCTACTGAATTAAAGAATTTTATTTCATGATGTTGTGTAATAAAGAGAATAGGAATATGAAGTGCTTATAGAAAGTGAAATTGCGAATAAATTTAAATCAACACATTTCCAACATATAAAATTTTATTGGTGAAGGATCATATAGTGGTTATAAAACATTTTTCAATCATTTATCTTTATAAGTAGAATATGCACTATCAATTGACTATAGTGTTATACATGTAAAAGGATATTAACTAATTTTTATAACCACCAGAAGGAATATTTTATATTGGTTTTTTTTATTTTGGATTATTTTAAACCATGATAATGAATATTTACTCTTATTGATTATTGAACCATGTAAATACCTATATTCTTGTGAGGGTTATTATTTTCTTGTTTTAAATAAAAATCATTTCTCACTAATAATAGGTAAAAGAAATTCATAAGTAAAATACATAAAAATATAATATTATTAATTCTCCCCCTCCCCCTCTCAATGATGGCATAGATCATGATGGGGCCTTTCAAGTGGTATCATATCCAATATTACTTCTTTGGATTTTTTCTAAACTTTTAAGAAAATGAAATCTTCAATGGATGTTCAAAACTCTATGATTAATGAGGGGATAATTATCTTTTTTATAAAAAATTAACATATTTATAAATACATAATGTATTCTTATCTTAAGTTCATTGGATATAAAGTTATTTAGGTGGATACATATATTTTTCCTCCTAATACTGAGGGTGAGACCTTAAATTTTTTTGATAAGAATAATTTTTAGAATTATGGGTGATATAAAATTTTATAATTTCCATAATATTTTAAAGTTAGTTTCTAAGAGTTAAAGGAATTGTAACATCTAAAATCATCTGTGATAAGTTGAAGAATATTTATAAATGGAATAAAAAAGTTAAGAAAGATAAGTTAAAAATATAGATTTTGAATAATAAAAATATTAATATGTGTGGTGATTAATCTATCGGTAACTTCTTTACAAGGTTTAATGATATTATAAGTACGATAAGATATATTTTTTAAAAGTTGTAAGATACAACCATTATTGAAAATATCTTACATATTATTCCTATTAAATTTGATTCCAAATTATTATACTTAGAATATAGTTACCCTTAAACAATTTCTAGGAATGATCTATATAAAATTATTATTACATATGAAAATATAAAAAGAAAAAACTTTTGTAAAGTTTTAGAAATATGATTTGGAAATCTTTTTCAAGGCTACCAAGAAAAGAAAATATAAGAAATTTATAGTTAAATAATAAGTCAGGTACTCTAACACCAAATATGAGGTTAATAAAAAAATTGATGAATTTATGTCCTCATTTTTTAAAAGGGTGAAAATTAGAATAGGGAAGTATAAAAGAACGTTACCATTGAAGTTAATTGGTTGTAGATCCATTTCACACTTTGATTCAAATTTTCAAAAACATATGTAAGATAATGATAGTGATGAAGAGGATAGAATTTTTAGTATGTCTCTAAAAAATAAAGAAGAAATATCCAATTTTTTTCTAAAGGAAATAAAAAGAATTTCCCTAAATATAATAAGAGATATTTTGTGACCAAATGTAAAGAAGATAATAACAGTGAAGTGGGAGTTGAAAACTCTAGTGATGATGTTTATAAAAAATTCTTATTGAAAAATTTAATTATTAAAATTAAAATAGTGAATAAAGTATTATATTTTAATAAAAATAATGGGAAGAAACTCAGATATAGTTTATACTCAAGATAAAATTGAAATAATTTTGTGCAAAGATTATTAGACTTGAGAAGGAGAATAAGAATTTAGAGAAATAAAATATTTCAGTAACAAATAAAGAATATTTTACTTAAGAAAAATAAATGATTCTAAAATAGATTGATGATTTTAAGATTTTACATGATAAATTTAATAACCCCAACATTAATATTTTAGAAAATTTAAAGGATAATGGGAAATATTCAGAGCATGTTCAATAAAAACATATTAAAGTAGAGTAAGGAATGACGAATTTCTAGAACATGGTTACAAAATTTTGTGTAAGTTATAAAAATTTTAAACCTCAAATGGATCTAAAAAAATCATCCTAAAAGGTTAAAAAAAGTTTGATGATTACTAGAAAAATAAACAAGTTAATAAGAACATGTTTGTAGACAAAACAATCAGAGTTAAAAATTCTGAAAATTTCATAGTTTCAATGTCTAAAACAAAATATAATATACCTAGATATTATATAAAGGATGATAATGAATCTATTTTTATGAAGAAGATGTTAGGATATAACCAGAACATTGGTTCACAACAAAGTTTCAAGGTTGGTGGAAAGAAAGATAATGGAAAGTATGTACATTGATCAAGAGAGCATGTATCTTACATAGCTAAATATACTTTCTATGGATATTTTTGGTACTATGGTGGATTTAAGCATATGAAAATCATGTTATGGTATATTCATTTACAATACAATTAATTAAGGAGGAACTGGAGGCATTGTTTTAGGGGAATTCAACCCACTCAAAGAAGGAAGCCCAATAAATCTAGTTTGAAAACTAAAAATACATTTCAACCTCTAAAGACTATTTTTGAAATATGTGATCAATTTTGAATCCTTTATATGGTATTTCTTGTTATGTTACCATATAAAAAAAATTATATGAAAAAAATCATAAAATCTAAATATTAAAAAAGAAAAATCCGTGGAAAAAACTTTAGTCATTGAAACTGCTCTCAAATATACTAAAGGAGGAAAAACATGGATATTAGATAGTTTTTTCCTCATATATTATATAAAATTTGGATTTTTTAAATAATGTAAAATATTTTAAAAACTGTATAGTGACTTTTAGAAATGATGAGTCGCTGAGAATCAAAGGTGTTGAATCTGGTATTATTATGAAGAAAAATAAAAATCTAGAATCACTTTGTTTGTTGATGGAATGAAAAATAATTTTTTGAGTATTTCACAATATCTTATTTCGGTTCAAGAAGTTTTTTTTAGAATAGATGGTTTTGTTGTTAAAAAACTTGAATATAGAAAAGTTTTTATGATAGGACTATGAAGAGAGGAAAAAAATTTCAAGTTGGAGATACGTAGGGTTCGTACTATCTGAGCATGATGAAAGAAAATAAATTATTAAATAAGTGGTTGGGACATATGTGTAAAGTAAATAGGAGAAAGGTGATAAAAAATATAGAGAGATTATTCATGATATTTTGGGAATTATAAGAAGAATATATTGGTATTTTTCAATACGTAAAAAATAAAATATTATAAATAGTATACCTAAGAAAGACGATCTACATTCAACTCATCCCTTAGAGATTATGCACTTTGATATATGTGGGCCCATGAGGAAAAAACAGATAAATGTAGATAACAAATTTTTTTTATTGATTATTTTACTCAAATTACATGTATTATGTTTTTGAAACATAATTTATAGTCTCTAAAGATGTTTAAGATCTCCAAGAGTGGTGTTGAAAAGGAATGTGGTTATTCTGTGAATAATATTCAAAATAATAACGGAGTAAAATATTCAAATGATAATTTTATATAATAATTTTTAAAGCATCATTTTTGTCATGAATATGGTGCACCATATACACCACATTTGAAGGATGTTTCTAAAAAACTAAATAGAAGTGTGTTTGATATGGCATGAATGATATTGATCAAACATGGTACTTAACGATAATTTTGGAGGAAAGGTATTAGTGAATCAATTCATATTTATAATGGATGTTTCTATTTGTAAAAACTCTTATATGCCTCCTTAAAATATATAATATAAAGAATCCCCAATTTTGAAATACCTAAGAGTGCTTAGAAGTCCTTATATTGTCAAAGTTAAGGGTAAGAATCTTGGGAAGTTTGATCAGAGATATGTCAATGGTGTCTTTATTAGATACCCTCCTAATGGTAGAGGATACAAGTGTTATGATTAAGGAAATTGAAAATATTTTTGATTATGTAGATGTGAATTTTATTTAACCATCTGATAAGAAAATTTCACAACCAATTATAGATATGAAAGAAAAAGAACATAATGTTATTTCTATTGTTAACCATAAAAATATCTAGTATAATTGATAATAAAGAATATTTTCAAAATTATGGTCATTAATCAACTATATAAAGTGATTAAAAAAATTTAATTCCATATCATCCAAGGTTGGAGATGCAAGTAGAGGCACAAAATATCATTAGTGGTTAAGGGAAATGGGTTCAAACCAGAAAAACATCAAGGTAAACATACTTATTTATATCCATAGGTTTATAAAAGAGATATTGGAGAAGTTATGGAACATCAATAATGGATTTATGTCATAAAATAATATTTGGATTAGATTAATAAGAATAATATATAGGTAATTGTATCTAAATGGAACAATAAAAATGTGATTAGTATAAAGTGAGTTTTCCCAAACAAGTGGAATGAGAAATTTAAAGTGATGAGAAATAAGGCATGAATGGTTAGTAAAGGATACTCACATATTTAAGGTATTTATTTTTATGATACCTTTTCTCGAGTAGAAAGGAAACTATCAGAATCTTTCTTTTTACCGGTACACAATAAAGATACAAGATAATACAAATGGATGTAAAATAATTTTTTCTTAATAAAGAGATTGATGAAGAAGTTTATATCAAATAAATGTATAGATTTTAGATTTTTCAATATGAAAGTTATGTTTAAAAGTTGAATAAGGATTTTTATGGGTTTAATCAATCTCTGGGAGATTGGAATTATAAATGGGATAATTTCTTGAGAAAGTTGAATTTCAAGAAAGAAATAGTTGATAGAAATATTTATGTAAAAGAAAATCAAGAGGATTAACTCACTGTGAGTGTTTATGATTGTAACCATATATTCTTAAGGAATGATGATGAAACATGATATAAGTCTTCTGAGGAGATTAAGAAGTTATTTAAAATTTTCATTCTAGTAGAAATGAAATATTTTCTTGGCTTAAAAATCTCTCAAATAAAGAAATACATTTTCCTATATCAAGGGAAGTATTATAAGGAACTACTAAATAATTTTTCATGAAATATTATAAACATGTTTCCACACCCATATTAGAGCTAAAAAAGTTTTCAAAATATAATAAAGGAAAAGATGTTGATCCCAAAATGTTTAGATATTTTATTGAAAGATTTTTGTATCAGACTTCTTCGAGGAGTGATATTATGTATATTTTTACTTTTTATGATAAGTATAAAAGTGATATAAAAGAGTCTCATATTGTGTATGGAAAGAATATTCTCATATATATTTAAGGAATAACTAATTTTGGGTTGAAATATAACATCATAGGATAGATTTATCTATTTGGTTACACATATGCATATTGGGAAGGATGTGTTGAAAATAAAAGATCCATATCTTGTGGAGTTTTATTTTTGGGAGAAATATGTGTTATCTTGTTTATAAAGAAACATATTTTAGTGTCTCTCATTATGGTAGAAGATAATTATATTGAAACTACTAAAGATGAAATACAATTGATATGGATGAAGACATGGTTGGAATATTTATTGGTTGATGTGAAGTTACCCCTTCCCTAGGGTTATGATAATAAAAGTGTTATAAATCTCACTAATAATATCATGGAATATTCTCCTTCAAAGAAAATTGATATAAAATACCACTTCATCAAATATCATTTGAAAATAAATTAATTGAAGCTATATTTTTTTCCTATAATTGTGAAAGTTTTTGATATATATATTAAACCATTTCCAATAGAAACATTTTATAAACTAAGGTTAATAAGGGTTATTCAACCTCTATCTATTCAAGTATAATGTATGTAATAATAATACCATCTCAATATTTTATTTGTACAGTGCTGTAAAGGGGGGATAAAAAATAGTTTAATATAAATCTATCCATCGGTATATTTTTCACCTTTCAAGAGAGAGTATATATTTAAGAATGTTTTTTAAAAGGCTAAGATGTGATTTTAGCATGTGTGTGTGAATTGTTTTAATAGTTTTTGGAAGTGGATATAGGAATTTGTTTCTTATAGGTTTCTAATATGTGAGAATTTAAGGATTTTATAAAAGGAATATTTGAATTGATTTTAAAGAAGATGTGAGAAAAGAATAATTTTAAGAAAAGTTTCTTAAATCGATTCTTAAGGACAACATGGTATCATTATTCAATGATTCTTATTTTCTATACCGATTTTTCTCAAGTAAGATTATAATTGTGGGATTTATTATCCATTTCTTGATTATAAAAGTTTTTTTTATGTTCCTTAGTTGATAAAAAAATAAAAAGAGGCAATTTTTGAGACCAATATGTTTTGAGGTGATGTTGTGATAATAAGATGATGGTTTGGCTTGTTATTAAAGAACAAATTTTCTAAAAGTGTTTCCTTTTTTGTATAATATAAATCATATTAGTTTTATTTAATTTCCTTTAATGGTTATTTGATGATGTTTATAATCTCATGGTCACCAGACTGAGTATAGAGGATGATGTCTATCGGTTTAATGTTAACAGTTGAAGTTTAGAACTGAATTTTTATCCAAGTATTCTTACAAGTACCATCAAAGAGAATGTTCAATGAAGTAATTATATCAATGATTTTATATTCCAAAATTACCATCAATTATGATTCCTAAAAGTTCTCACAATCCAATATTATGTACAAAGGGAGAGTTTGTTTAAGGTTTATGGAGAAGTGATGTTGTGGAAATGTGAAATTTCATCAGACAATTTTTTATTAATATTTTCGATTAGATGAAGTTTATCAAAGTATTAATTAGAATTCATTGGGGAATGTTATCAGAAAAAGTCCATTGGAGGAAATCTCACAATGTAATTATGACAAATGGGTCCCGGTGACAGCACAGACACTCCACCTTAACATGATCGTCGGGTCCTGGCCCACCAAGTACCATTATTTTCCCCGTAGACAAGTGGTCCCCACCCTGAGGCCCACCCATGTGCCCGAACGGGTCATCTAAATAATGACCATCCCCATATTCCAACACATGTACTTTATAGTGTCCTTTGTTCTCACTCACAAACACCCTAGGAAAGTTCCCAAAAGGTCACCAATCCTAATCACTACTCCAATCCAAGCACGCATAACTGTGGAGTTCTAATCAGGTAAGCTCCTAAAAAGAAAGGTTCACCTTGTTGACATGAGTCATATCATTTAGTAATTTAACCCTTTATCATTTGGGGGTGTTACAATCAACCCCTTTAGAGAACAAAACCCTCATTGTGGGCCCTACAACTCAACCTAGGTAGTGCACTACACTTAAGGTTGGGTTCCTCCTCTAATACCAAATGTAAAAATTGGGCCCTGGTGACAGCATAGACACCCCACTTAAACATGAATATCGGGTTATGGCCTGCCAAGTACCACCAGTTTCCCCGTATACACGTGGTCCCCACC
Source organism: Viscum album (assembly GCA_963277665.1). Lineage (NCBI taxonomy): Eukaryota > Viridiplantae > Streptophyta > Magnoliopsida > Santalales > Viscaceae > Viscum > Viscum album. Next base: position 1,288,871,440 of record OY728132.1, on the reverse strand, counting down.
CTAGGGCCAACCCACTTGCCCGAACAGGTCATCTGACTAATGATTGTCCCCACAGGCCAACACATGTTCTTTCTAGTGTTCTTTTTACTCACTCACTCACACCCTGGGAAACTTCCCAAAAGGTCACCCATATTGATCACTAATCCAAGACAAACATGCTTAACTATGGAGTTATAATCAGGTAGGATCCAAAAAAGAAAGGGGCACCTTGTTGATATGAGTCATATCATTTAGTCATTTAACCCTTTATCATTTGGGGGTGTTGCAGTCATTAGTTTGAGTCCATCAAAAAAAATAAAGTTTTACATTTATCAGATAAAGGAAAATTTATCTGTCCCCTGAATGAATGTTTTCAATGTCATTGAATGAATAGTTTTGTATGAAGTCATTGGATGAAGGTTTCTAATAAAATTTAATTTTTGAATGTTTATAATGAAAGGAACCAGATGATGTAAGTGTATGGTGAAAGATATTATGATGGTCCTATGAAGTTGTGTAGAAACACCATTTGGAGTTTCATTGGTTCAAAGATTTTTATATAGATTCACTGGATAAAAGGTGAAAATTTTTGAAGGTATATACAAATATTTTATAAATATAGTACATATGATGATGCAAAGTTGTTTGTTAAACATTCCAAAAAATCATAAAGTAAAGAAGAATTATTCTCATTGAGATCTTAAGAAGATTTGAAGATGAATTTTTACACCAGGTCTTAAGGAGTCCTCATATCTTTTAGGATAATTGAATTTGGTAAAAGGAATGATGTTTTTGAGTGGGACACTAAATGTTTTAAGAGAAAGTTTGAATTCAAAGTTCACACTTCTCCTTGGAATTTCAGAGGTGTTATGCCTACTAAAGTGGGTTAGTGCACTGAGGAGTGTGTTTTGAATTTTTTATTTTAAGAAAACCACTACATAAGTGGAGAGTCAATCAGATGAAAATAGTAAAGAGGAGTAAATCTAAAGGATACTGAATAAAGATTCCTATCTTTTGGTAATAGATGGATGGTGTGAATAGGTAGTTAGTCAAATAGTTCAAAGAAGCATCAGATGAGAAGTGTGTCGAGGTGATTGGATAAATAGAATTTCAAAGTGGTATCAGTATACAGAGGGTGCCGAATCGAGTATACTGGACCGACTCACGAGAAATAGAATACTGGATGAACTACTACTTGACTAAATAAATTTCTTTCTCATTACTATGTAATAAAGTTAAGATAAAGAAGTAGTAATTTCAAGGAGTGAAAGTATGAATAAATTTCAAGAAGCATAGTGAAAATAAATAAAAAATTTAGTGAATATTCTTACAGTTTTTACAAAACATTGTTATATCATTCATCTTTGGGAGGAGAACATGAATTTTCGGTTGATAATAGTTTTATAAAAGTGAATGGTGATTCCCTATGTGGTCATGGATTATTTTTAAACCATTCTAAGGAATAAATACTCTTATTGAGTGGTGAACCTCTTAAATACTTGTGTTCCTATGGTTATTCTTATTTTCTTGTTTTACAATAGATTCATTTCTCTCTAACTAGAGGTTAAGTTTGTTTCTTAACTAATAAAACATAAAAATAGAATTTCACATATTCACCCCTCCCAATCTTAGTGATCACATAAATCCATATTTATACATTCAGTGAGAGAGCATTTTTTTAAACTCTCATAATCCATGGGGGTTGATAAACTCTAATATTAAAATTATGTTTCTTAAATACTGATATATCATAAGGTTTTTAAAAAATATCTATCACATTCTTATTCATTATAGTGTTCCCCAGCATATTAATTTTTCTGTGAGTTTTATACTGAGATATTTATAAAATAAATTTCACTCTTATTATCACATAGGATCATCATGGGTATGTTCAATTCTTCAATATCCTCGAACTATTTCATTATATAAAAAAGATAGTTATAATTTCTCACTACCAAAATATACTTCACTTCAACTATTATAATTGAATCACTCTCTTTATTCTAATTTATACATTAAATAGATTTGGTGATAATGTAAAGTGAAACTCCAATGTAAGATTTTTTTCTCCATAATGTCTCTATATCAATCTATATCTCTATACACCATAAAATATTTATTTTCCTCTACTTGATAAAATAATCCATAATAAATATTTACCTTCAAATACCTCATAATTTTATTAATATATATGTTATTTTTTTAATTGTATTGATTTGAAATCAAGCCACTGATTTTTATATAAAAAAACTATATTTGTACATATATCCATCAAGTAAATAAAACTTATAATAATTTTTTGGAATAATATTTGATAAATGTATTTTCCATTATTATGCTTTCTATGATTAGTCCCAACAATTATGATAGTTGAAACTGGCTTATAACCATTGACTTAAACCTTTTTAATAGCTTATTAAAATATTTTACTTGAGAGATAAATGTGTACTCACCATATTGATTCATGCCTAGTTCATGAAAATAAGTGATTTATTTGTTCATTTATATTTATAAATTTGATAACATTGTTTTTTTGAATTATTCCCTTGATTCCTATTTTATTTATCCAAATATGATATAATTAACATATAAAAGTACCATAAATTTTTATTCTTTAGAGATATTCACATAATGTTTTTTTCAAAACCACCTCTCTTAAATTTTATCTTATTTAAGTAATTTTTCATTCAATAATACAAAAATCATGGAACTTTTCTCTATACATATGATACCTTATTTAGAATATTTAAATTTTCCCATTATCATCCAGTTGAAATTTATTTGGTTTTTCAATGTAAACCTATTATTTGTGAACTCCATTAAATAATATCATCCAATTAGTATATTTTTAATCTATTTTTTATCAAAACCAATAAAAATAATTTGATTATTTCAAGACTCATAATAAATGAAAAATTATCTTCCATATCAATGCTTAAGATTTATATATATCATTTTCAAATAAGTTGACATTTATTATAAATTGCATTAGAATTATCATCATATTTATTATTGAAAACACATTTTATTTCAATAAAATTGTGATCATTTGGCACCATCATAATCTCTCATGTATTGTAATTTTTAATTTTACTGATATTATCATTCATGGACATGATTTATGATTCATCATTTATTTTTTCTTCAGATGATTCAGGTTTCTCTTGAGAAAAAAATATTTCCTCGATATTTCTCATCCTTTAAATTTGTGTTTTATTATTTCATCAACAAGGATATTATAATTATAAAATTAAAACCTTCTAATTTTCCTTACAATTTTAGTTGGTGGGTATCTCACCTTAACTCCTTCTTTCTATTTTAAATCTTCATGTGATGTACAATGAGTTTCTCCAAGAATAGATTCATGATTATCCTATTCTATATGGATTTCTTCAATATTATAACCACTATATATAATTCTATATTCATCTTGGATTTGTATCACATATTTATGCATATTATTTTTTTATCCACTTATTAAAGAAATTTTGTGAATTTTTTTAGTAGAATAACCAAGTAATGTTCCTTTATTCATTGAATTAGTATATTTTACTTGTGTTACTTCTTTTTTTGTAATAAAGCACATTATTTTGAAAACTCTACAATGTTTCTGATTTGGGTTCTTTTAATGAAACATCGTATATAGATATATCATCTCTCATGGACTAATAAAATCCTTTGTTTGATTATAAACTAAAACATTCCCCACATCCTTCCAATACTTTCTTATAGGACATATCCTGATGAGTATTGTATTATTTATATTGTTCTCTATAAAATTATTTATTTCAACAAGTGTATTACTCAATGATGAAACATCATGTTTGATTCTATGTTTTTATAAGTATTTATCAACATTAATTGAGTTAAAATATATATTGTTAGAATTTATGGTTTTTTCATACTTTTTCTTTGATTTATAATAATCTTATAATATAACTTAATGTAATTATTTACATCCTTATTTAAATTCATAACCCAGATAAAATTCATATTTTCACAATCATCAATAAATATAATGTAATACCTTTTTCCTTTAGTCCCCTTTTATGTCATGGGGATAAAAACATCAGTGTGTACCAAGACAAGTAAGTGTGAGGATCTCATCCAATAATGTTTCTTTTATATATTAGAAATATCAATTTATTATTTATTATTTGAAAATATTTCCATGTTTTTTTATGTGTGTTCTTGAGTTATCAATTACATGTTCTATTTTCCTCTTCAATAGTGAGTAAAAAATCATTTTATTCATTATACACCTGATAAAAAATTAAGTTTGGTCTTATTCCATGGATCTAATCATTACTTTTACTTCTTTTAATCATATAGTTCATCTTTTTGAATAGAACTTCAAGCCTTTAGTCACATAATTGAATCAAAGTCAATATATTAGGAAAAAAATCATCCCTGAAGATTACATTCATGTTATTTAACTCTTCTTAATATATCCTCATCTTCCCATAGTATTTTATTATCAATTCTTCATAGTTTCCAAATATAACTATAAAACCCACATTATTGGTCATATTTGTAATAATCTTTAATTTCATACAATATGATATGAAAATCCACATTGGTGTATCGAAATGATACAATTTTTCCAATCCTTTAAAGTTACTTCTGCTAATTTTTTTATTTCATCATCTTTTATTTCTATGAAATTAATTCTTGAGCTATGATAAGTTTATGTATATTCTTATTGATCACTATACATTAAAAATTTTTAATTTATTATTATTAGTGTGTGGATAATATTTTATTCAATGGAATGTTATTCATAAATTCTCTATAAAACTTTCTTTATACATCTAAAAAATTATTTTTTTCTCTTCTTTTCCTAAAATAAAATGATTTAGGGTCATGGTTATAATAATAAAACATAATATTTTAAAGGATTTATTCATTTTTTAGTATGATATGTTTCTCCTACTTTTATGTATCTTAACTAATTCACCTTATATATAACTTAATTCTCCATTGTGATTGGTTGTAGTGTGACCCAAATAGCCTTAAAATTGGTATTATATGAAGGGTAAAGTCTCATCACACCTTTTCTCCACTGTATCCTTATAAATTACCTATTTTTTAGATTCTATCATTTATTTTATTTGATATTATCATCCAATGTTTTACTTTCCTTTTATTATTTATCTTGTTTTATACTTCATATTTCTTGGATCTTTGGATGATTCACCTTAATATCCAAGTACAATTTTTCCCATAAAAATTGGGATTTATTTTCTTATGTATTTATAAACCTTTCTTAAGGATTTTATGTATTAATAATTTTAAATATCACTATTAAATATTCCAAAATTTTAGTTAATTATCTAATTTTATATATTTTGTTTCAACTATAGAATTTTTCTTCAAAGTGACTAAAACTCCTTCAATGGATTCACTCCATTATTCTATTTCTATTATAAAATTAAGGTAATTAATTACTATATATTGATATTTAGTTTTTATCTTGAAGTTTTATACTCTTTTTTAATTTTCTTATCTAGTGAATTTCTCTTCAAAAACTAGTTCCAATCTGGTGGTTTCAGCTTCAATATGAACAATAATATTAGAGAAATATTTCAATAGTACACCTATATTAATATTCCAATTCATATGAATGTCACACTCCTCAATATAACATTTAAGTTCCACTTTAATATCAATAAAACCTTATGTTTAATATTTATATTTTCTTTCAACTTGAGTCACATCAACCATTTACTTCAATATATCTTTGAATTCAAATTGAATTTGGTCTCTTTTTAATAAATGATTTGTATTCTTATTCATATTTTCTCACATATCTTTTTTTAGATATCTCTTCTATATTTATTATAAAATCCATATTTTTATTTCTTCTAGGTAGAAACATTTTTTTCAATTTTATGATAAATTTATCTCACCTTCTTCCTCATATTTTCCTCTTAAACACCTCATTATGATGTGGCCAGCATTTATATGATTAAAACATTATAATAGTTGTTTGAACTCAAACCTATATCAACCAAATCATTTCATACATAAATATTACATAATTTTATATGAATACTAATTACATGTTATTCCATCTATGTTTCCCACTCACTGTGGGAGGGGAACAAAGTGGCTGATCACTTGGCTTCCTTAGCAGTTCAGCTGGCAGGGCATGACTGCCTCATTCACCCTAGTAGTTTGAAACTAGAGACAGTGAACTTAATTAGAGGGGATTCCCTCAGTTTACATTATTTTAGACCTACTTAATTTGGGGGGTTTGATTGTGGTGTTTTTTGGCTCTTACCTTAATAAAAAAAATTTATCTTGGATGGATGGATAATAAAAAAATCTTCTATCATTATAACTATTATATAAATAACCTATTTAAAAAATCACTTTATAATATGGGAAAAAACATAAGAAATGGTGACCTTAGATCCTCTATAAGGTTAAATATAAGAGATATTAATTGATGATCATAAATGAGCATAGGAAAAAAATAAGGGCATGATAACATTATCATAGAATACAAAACTCAGGCATATTTAGTCAAATATAATTTATCATGAAACATTTAATAAGTCTTTTAATAAAATATACATAATTCAAAAGATTTTAGATTCATCAATAATCAATCATGATCCATAAGAATATAATATAAGCAAAAGACACAGGTTTGTGGCATGCACATAAGTATTAAAAACATTTTCTTAATCAAGAATCATATCCAATTATATCATAGTGGATTGGGTTTTCTCCATATTCCATCATTTCTATAGTCAAGTTTGACTCCTAATAGTATCAAATTAGACAAATTCTCTTACTAAACCAGGTTCACTTTCCATTATAGTCCTTATCACCTCATGAGAAATCCATATTTAACCAATACATTAGAGAAATATATAATTCTAGTCCCACCCATCACATAATCACAATCCATCCATATGTGTCACATAATATCATAAAACATTCATCATATAATAACCCATGGACAGAAAATGAGTTTCCTAAAAATTTCAACATTTGATCATAGCATAACCCATGGAAAATAAATGAGTTTCATAAACATATAATTAGCAAAGTAATAAATCAACATAAGAAATAATATGGATGGTGTTATTTGGTTATATACCAAATAAATCATAAATAACATCCAAGTATGTTATCATAGATTAAAAGTTATTTTAAAATATCATTGGAATATTTCTTGGGTAAAATACCATTTTCATTTTAAAATCACTTATTTAAAATCTAAAAATTTCCAAAAATATATTTTCCTTGAAAATAACCATGTAAACTTGTAAAGGAATATTCAAATAAAATAATGGTCGTGATGGTGGAAAATATTTTCCTTTTGTATACATTAAAAAACATTCATTTCACACTATTTTAAAATGTCAAAAATGACTATTTTAGAAAAAATGTTTATTTAAAAATATTAAGTTTTAGACCTTTTTAATTAAATTAAAAGGTAGTCAAAATATAATTTTTTAAATAAAATATTTATATTTAAGAACTTCCATAAAACAATTTTGAAGAGTATTGATATGGGATAAAACTTTTCTCGACCAAAGAATAAAAAAAGTCGGATTTTCTTTTAAAAACATTATCGATTATTTTAAATTCCAACAATAGGAAAATGGTACTGATAAATAAAAAACAAAAAATAACTATATAATAATAAAATATATAGGGGTTTAAATCAAATTATCCATATAATTTTCTTCAATGGAAATTTAGCGTAGATAATCCCAAAAAATAATGAGATTGTAATGTAACCCTTACCGCTTTGGTAACCTTTGAATCATAATACCCATGAATGAATAAAATCAAATTAAATTTTAAATATCATAAAAATAGTGATATTTTTGATATAAAATTTTAAAGGGGTGTTATTTACAGATCATAAAATAACATAGGTTCATAACATAACATATGTAACAAAGAGGATGATTTGAGATGATAAATTCTTACAAATTTTTTAACTTCTAAATTAAAACCACTTGAATGAAATAATGTAAATTTTAAATTTTAATACTATTAATTTATAATTACATATGAAATTAAATTTTAAATAGTTTCAATATATACACCTCATAAACATAAATAGATGCATAACATTAAACATGTCTCAATGAAACAATATTGAGATAAAGATCCCTAACCTTACTACCAAATTTATTATTTAGAACTCAAACCACAAGAACGTTAAAAATGATATAAATTTTATATATATTAGCTATATTCATATTTATAACCTCATATAAAGGGTATAGAGATAAAATTTAACTACACTATTCATGTAGATGATAGTTCATACATACCCACGAGTGATGTTTCTATTTTTTAATGGATGGAACAAAATAAAGGTAAATACTAGTTAAAATTTATATAAACATAATAATATTAAAAATAAAATATATTTTTATTATATCGATCATTATAAATATCCATTTTATTTGGTGATGGAAAATTAATTGTATCTCTTCATGGAGGTGGTAGTCAACATGCACGCATGAGTGATACATTCATTTCCCATTTCATGAAAAAGGAAATGAATAAGTTTATTATACTAGAATAATAATGTATTGGTATATGGTAGATACATATATTATTATATTGTAATGGTTAGCGTATAATTTAAATAGAATAATTAAAATGAAAACTCTCAGTTGAGATGACCACCACCTCTTTAAAGGACCTCCTTTGGATCTCTCTTTAAGGATCGTAGGGACGGTATTTTAAGAATACCGAAACCTACAATACTTAGATAAAGATGTTTATAAGAGGTTTTTTTGGGTTTTATTGAGCTAATTTTCTCAATTTTGTGTTAAAAATATAGGATATGTGATATCCTTTTATAGTGAAGAAAATGACATACTTGAAATTACATAAAGATGTAAATATAACAAATACTTTTTCATGTAAAATCTGCATAAATTAAACAAATTTTAAAATATAAGATAGTTTAAGGTTTAAATACCTTTAAATAATAAAATTTTTATAGTTTCATGTGTCATTTTAAACCTTATCTTTTGGTTTAATCCCTTCATTAACCAATTTTAACAATAATTGTAGTAACAACATTTCTAATACTAATGGGTTATAAATTTAATTCTAAGGTAACAATTGGATCAAAAATGGTCAAGGGATGAAATTTTACACCATATACAATCCACTATAAACTATTTAAATATTTCTATGATTTTTAGATATTTTAATAATATATTATTTAGCATAAAATTCCATTATATTCATTTTAAGAACAATTCACATATTTTGAATTTAAATATGTAAATATGAGGATTGAATTTGGATATATACTCTTTAAACATAAATTTTACCTTATTATTAATCATAAAATTAGTGTTAAACCATAATTAATTCAAAACATATTACTTTTTATTATTTTTAAATCATTTAATTTTATTTTTCTACTATTTTCACTAGCATTGTGTCAACATTGTGTAAGTATTCAAGCTAAATATACAGTCACAAAAAATAAAAAAAATACCATCGCAAATAAAATAACTATATTAAAATTAAACTTTTAGATTCATTTTTAATATATTATTATCACTATTTGAACATATAAGAGAAATTAAAATCTAGAGAGTGATATTTTGTATTTTTCTTTACTTAAAATAATATATAGGTCATTATCAGAGAAAAATGGCACAAAAATAACATAAATTAGAATAATGAAATATTATATTCAAACCCCACTCATAAAATATATTAATGGAATGTTTTAGGTTTATTTTAAAGTCTTATCCCAATTTTTAACTGTTTTTTACAAATTTTACCCTTACTGATGTGACAAATATTTACCGTGGTTACAATTCATATTGACAAATAATAAAAAGGGAATATTTACCAAATATTACCCTCTTTATTCAAAATATGGAATACAGTTTTCATGATTAAATTTATATAATTGGTATAAATTAATATTATTATAAAATAATAAAACTCAATGAAAAATAGTTTTCATAAAAATACATTTTGAAGCCTGAAAATTAACTTACATAAAAGTCATGAATCTTGAAAATTAAAATGAAATTAATTATATTTTTATAAATAAAATGTATCATATGTAGATTTGATTAAAAACCCAAAATATAATGATACTTTTAAATTACTTTTCTAATTAAAAGAAATGATATTATTTTACAAATTATTATTTTTCATGATTCACTGAAAAATAAATCATTTAAAAAAAATACTAAAATTTAAACCTAAGATAATTTTTATATTATAATTTCAAAAATTATGTTAATTTCATAATTTATAAATGATAAATAAATTAATTATAATTTCTACACACAAAATTAAATAAAATATTTTTTAAAGAAAATGATATTTTGAAGCATAAAATAAATTTTATAAAACTTGAGTGCTTATTTCCTAAAAATAAATTAATATATATGTATTAGGGTAATCTCTTATACATATATTTCATAATGTGGTTATTTATATTCATATGCACTAATTTAATATCTAGGTTATAAAGGGTTGTATTTAAATAATAATATTTCTATAGTATATCACAATTCACTTAAAGCTCAGTGCTACATATTAGGAATGATATTGAGAATATTATTATTTTAAACTAAATGTTTACATTGTTACATGCTCCCCTACCCCCCCTAAATAAATTTTTTATGCATAATTGTATCTCAGTCATCTAAGGTCCAATATTTTAAAATACCTTTTTTGAAAACACACATCGTACAAAGGGATAATAAAAACATTCTTTAAAAATAGAAAGATGAAAACATAAAGGTAACATAAAAAACATAATTGAGTTCCAAATTATGTATAATATATTAGTGAAGTTAAAATATAGACATGGAGGACAAAAATAACATCCAAGGACTAATATATAGTGATATATAACTTGGTACTGATAATTTTAATAGCCAAAAAACCATAAATGTGTGATGGGATAAAATACCATAAATTCCTCATAAATGAAGGTAAAAGGATAATATTCTTATTTTAATATCATTTTATTAAATTTGAGGTATTCTTTTACTATCAAGATAAAGAAGATTAGAAAATATACTTACCTTATTTCTTTCTATTTCATAATCACAATTTTATCCTTTAGTGGTTCTTCGATCAATTTCTAATCAATCTATTACTCCAAGACATGAATATTCAAGATGAATTTTTCATTCTTAAACACTAAAATTAACATTCAACACATCATAATATCTATAAAATAATTAAAATTGATTACTTAAATCTCTAAATATTTTCCAAAATGAAAAAATTTATCATAGGTTGTCTAATATGGATAAATATAATACATTAATCTCTAAAACCTCAACAATAACACCGAATGTTTAACTTAATCCATTCTATAAATATTTAACTTTAAGACTCCCCAAAAATATATTTGGACAAATTAAAAAAAAAAATTTGAAATATTTGATCACATTTTTTTCAAAGATATACTTTAAAATTTATCTCCAAACAACATAAAGTGGATCGTAATGTCACATACCAAACATGTGAATATTGTGTTCATATATTCACCTAAAACATTATAATAACCCAAATCACAATAAAAACTCAATGAAAATATGCATACTTACAAAATATCACTCTATCTCTATTCTTAAAATAAAATCATGGATTGATGAATATATTCCATAAATCCAAAATGCATTAAAATTCACCGTAAATAACTTTTTCATCATATCAGAAATAATTTTCAAGGTAATGAATACAATCAAATTTAATTTATCAATATCAATAATCTCTTCATCCTAATTAAACAATATTATCTCAACATCAGGAACATATTAAATGTTATATTTCCCTCAAACATCTATTCTCTAAAAATATCAACATATCACTAAATCACTTTTCTAGGTTATCAGTACCATTCAATATATTCTTAAAAATACATAAATAAAAACTATTATAGGAAAATACTTAGATGTTTAATGATTTTTATAACTATAATATAATTTATAATACAATTATCATAATGAACCAACATGATTTATCCTTGAACATGTCACTAATTCCATCCCGCAACAAGGCCTCAGAATCATTCTCAATCCTTCTTGTCTTACAACTAGTATTGGGCATCAAAAGAAATCCCATTGGGAATAATTTATCCCATAAACAACCTATCTACAATAAGTACATAATATATAAATTAAACATTATAAATAGAATAACTATAAGCACCTAAACATAACTCTATGTGACCTCTCTGGTCACCACGTACCACATAACCACACTCGCTCCTTATAAAACCCAAATCTAGAGAAAAACTGAAACTGAAAATGATAATATGGGTGTGAGAAAAGGGATTCTCCATACGTATTCTAAGAGTAAAACCATGGCCTATGGTTTACCATTAAATATTAACACATTTCATACTAGTTTGAAAAAATAAATATATAAAATTAGGTTTTCTATTATTTTTTAAATAAATAACAAGTTGATACTTATTAAAAACCATTTTCCATTTTAATTTTTCCAACCCAATTTCAAAGATTAATACACATTTCAAAACCCCATTTATAAGATGGAACATGTGATGAAATAATAATTTCAATGGAATATATAACAATAAAAACCATTTCATAAATGTTCCACAAAACAGATGAATGTAGTGCATACATAAAAAGAGTGTCTTGGGAACCTAGGAGCTTATCGATATGGTTTAGGAAAAAGTTATCAAAATACAAAAAGGGAATACCCACTAGTACTGGATACCAACAATCAACTCATCTCGTAACACGGTTTCACCCTCACTGGATTGACCAAGGGAAATATCCCATAAACAGCCGAGTGATCTAACTCAGGGCCACTAGTCATAGTGTAATACTAAACTAGTGAAACATGTGTACCTATATTTCCATCATAACAAACCAAGGCTTCCTTTGAAATATAAATGGAAGGTATTTTTATTAAACTATCATATAAATACATAACATGTTATTTTTGTAGAACAACCGACTCACTTTATCACCTTTGAACTCTATTTTAAGAATTACTGTTTTCATTTCCATGATACACAAAAAATGCACAATACCCCTTACCAATATCACATCATACATTATATATTTCATGAATTTTATAAATTTAATATATTTTTATCCATTAAAATACTATCCCAATTCCATAACCAAGGAGTATCTCTTAATAAGGTTTTCTCTTCCCAACGATGAACCTTAAAATGATAACGGGGCCTCATCATTTGAAAGAAAATGCCATTAATTTATAAAACCAGTTTTCCCAAATATTTCAGGTTTCAAAACCACTCTTCACACTTATATACATATTCACATTGATATATATATATATATATATGAGTTCCCATTTTCATAATGTACATATTCCCATCACCATAGGTGAATTTGTACAAAGATAACACCCTTATGTATATCTACATATGTATATGTGTATAAGTTGCATTTAATAGTAATAAGGGGTAAAAAAGTATTATGGTATTTTTAATAAACCAAACATTACCTTAGGAATTTATGGTAAAATTATCAAAAGAACAAAACATATTTGAATATTTCCATTTCACTTGGTAGAAATAATTTGAAAAACCAAGAAATAATTTACCAATATCAACATTTTAGAAAACATGAAAACATGATTTTCAAAAGGAAACCCATGGACAAAACATAAAAAATTTATAGAAACCTCAAAAAAAAATATTCATCACAACAATTTTATAAAGTATATATAAATAATAATATAACTAAATCACCCATTAAAATAATCAAGTAATAAAATTTTTCAAATTAATGGCTTGAACATGGGGTAACCTAAAACAAAGCGTCTCAACTTCGGTGAAGAAAACTCAAATACACCTCAAGGAGGTCTAAAGGAGAAAAGGAGACCAATAGGTACACTAGAAAACAAAAATGACTAATTTACAAACAAATAAACATGAGCCCTAGTCTATTTGAACCATAGAAGAAGAATAACCATAGAGAAAATATAAGGAAGAAGAAGAAAAAGAATCTAGGAGAAGATTACCATAAATATTCACACGAAACACTTCAATAAACCACTTTAAACCACCAAGTAAAGGGGTGGGAGGAAAGTGATAGGATATCAGTATCTCCCAATAATCATGTGGTTCAAATTTGAGGGGAGAGGGGTGATTTAGGGTTGAATACCAAGAATGGTATAAGGGTCATTTAACCTATTTTGTGAACCTAGGAACAATGCAAGGTTTGGATGCATGGTTTAGAAAACTATGCACTAACCATGGTCTATATACTATTCCTTTGTATCACTTCACACAGGAAGGATACATTGTTTAGAGGATTGTGTGTTGATCGTGTGGTTTGGCTCTAACAAAACTCAAATATGTTTCATGGTTTCCACAAGTTTTGAAAAAATGCAAGCCCAAAAAACCCCAATTTTAGGTGGAAACCACTCTAATATATATATATATCCCAAAAATAAACAAAATAATAGAGTTATCCTTGGTAGGGGTGTGACAATTCTCTCCACCATGACACTTGTTTTCCCCAGAAAGTCTTAAAAGGTTAAGTTGATCAGGACACAAGCAAGGACAAACAACCACTCAAGATAACACTCTAAAAATATAATGATCTAATAACTGACTCCCACTTTTCATTTAATAACTCACACTCTAAAATACCAAAGTGATTAAAATATCGTCCTAAAAAGGTTAGTCCAAACGTCCAAGAAACAACTAATGAGATCAAGGGTCTCCATCCACCAAACAAAGCAATCAAAGGAACACGAGACTCATGTATAAAAACACAGACTCAAAATAAGGAACACCCTAACCTCTAACATATAAATAAACAAATAAAGTCATTGTGGTCTATTTTGGATCTCTATAAGCATCTGTCACACAATCCATGGTCTAAGATAACCAAACTATTATAGTTGGGGTCAGGTAAGTTGGGGAAAAAAGTTACTCCATCAAAAATGATTGAACACTAGGTTCTCTAAATTATCATTCTATTGTAGTCTCCCTACCATTTTAAGAATCTAGTGGAACACTGATTTCACAATAAAAAACAAACTCACCAGTCCTAGAGAAAACCAAAGCTATAAGAAATGATACAAGTAATAAAGAACTCTGTTTTTTAATGATAATTATATTTATAATTTCTATAAGATATTCCCATTAAAATAGAATTCCTAGAAGACCCACAACATCATCCTATATTACAAAAAAAAAAGATGACACCATGAAACCCAACATCCCTAATAGGAAACATTTACAACAAGAGAAACTTTAAGTATAGTTTGCACCAATTCCATGTTCATCCTGGTGAGTTATAATAATTTTTTGAGGAATTGGATATGGATATATGACTCTTCCTAGAAACACTTTTGTATAACCTTTGTAAATGGTTCCAATAACCATAGGTATGACAATTATTTGGTGTATCTTGTCAGGATGGATTTTTATTCCCTAACTTCACACACTAATGGCACACCCAGAGTTTATTTTCATATGAATCTGGTGAGAAGAAACAAAGTGTCCATTTCATCTTAATCACTAATAGACCAGATACATATCTCCTTACTTTTCATTTACTAGAAATTCCACCACATATTATAGGGATAGGGAAAACATCAACTACATCTAGTTCTATAGCTAATCCAACATCATCTCAAATAACCCTCCTGAGTGCATCTTCATAGGTTTCAAGGTTGAGTAAAGACACTACTAGAAGAATTTCTGGTCAGAGACCCCTTCCAAATTATTGAGCCTTTAAGGATTAATCTCTCAAAATATCTAGAAATATAGAACCATCTCAGCAAAACTCATAGAATACTATAACACTATTAGATCACATTATTAGAGATAGTACAACTCTATTACCATTGTTATCCTTATAGCTTCAAATAAGTACTACTAGATAAATAATTCTTTGAATATTTACTGTGAGTATTATTTTGGTGTCCTAGTCCACATAATGGACTTTCAAAACTTTCAACTCAAGACTTAGAGCATAAAGAATTCAAGATTGAGTTTAAGAGGATTAGTATGATAAAGCTGAATGAAGATCTCCTCAACACTTTGCAACATTCATCATCTTTTCCCAATTCCAGATATTTGAAGAAGTCTGGAGGCTTTAACACTTAAAACTTCTAGAAAAACTCATAACACTGATCTATTGGTTGATGATCATTGGACTCTATATCTAGGATAGTTGAGTCCAACAACTGATAAAATATTTGATCAAAAAAAGGAACATGGTGGAAGAGTCATCCACTAGTCTTCTTTAAGAATTCTTGTAGATTAGTAGATGTGTAATCTAAGACGAAAGCACAAAACCAAATCAAAACGCATCATAAACCAAAACTCCACATCTTAAGCACAAATTAGCAACCCAAACTCAGAAAAATATTTTCTCAAAACTCTTAATATAACAGAGCCTAAAATTTCAAAATTAAATCCCCAAAACATAAAAAGAAACATCTTATAAAACTCACCCATTAAAGCATTGAAATTTACTTTTTGAAACCATTTTGGAATAAAAGGAAATATTTAAGAAATCAAATACTTACCAACGGTATTCCACGAACTTCACATATAAACATACCCACACCCACTTGTATTCACACCCATGTACACATATTAGTATATACTTACCACTCACATACATACATTCATGAGAAGTTTAAAAAGGAAACCAAGCTTCAAATGAAAAGGAAAGGGAATCACTTTTTGAACCACTCTTTAAAATAATCCCACTACTTTAATACAAATTTTAATCATCAAAACCAAAAAATTATAAATCTCCAAATCGCATTACACCCAACATTTTACAAAACTTTTCAAAATCCTAAAAAAATTATGTTTCTTTTACAAACCATCCAATGTTCTTATTTTAAAAGAAAACATCAATCAACTAAACAACATTTCATAACATAAATGAAACACCCTAAAACCAACATAAACCAATAAAAAGAATGAAAAAAACCAACACTCAAAGAGTAAAAATAATGAAAATTTGGAAGAAAAAACTATTGTTTAAGGTGTGGCAACACAATTTGGTTGACTTTTCACCAACTATGTGAAGTTCACTGAAGGTTAATAGAGGTAGTTATGTAGTCCATGCACAGCTTTCCATAACATTCATAGTAATCATGGACCTTATGAATTCCTCCAAGAATCACATCAAACTTTTAACTACACAAAATATCCCATAAACTCTCAATACAAATCATATACACCCAAATAAAGACCCAAAACCTCAAAAAAAAATATGAGAATCTATCTCAAATTCAAGACAAGAATACTCAGGCCACCCTAGATACTCAAGAATCCTTCTGAATAAGTGGTGATCATGAACCTACCAATGATTAAACACTTCAATATTGAAAATAGAAGATCTAAACAACCATTCATCCCAAAATAATAAGGTCCAACTTTATTTGATAGCATTTTATCATGAACTTTCTCAGGTTGACCCTGAATTGGTAAAATGATTCGACTTGCGACAAGGCCTGAGAAGCATTCCTGGTCATCTCAGGATTAAAAATAGTGTTGGGAATCAATAAAAATACAGTTGGGAATTATTTAGACCATGAATAATATATATAAAATAAGGATAGAATAGATAAATTAAATATTTGTAGAGGAAGAAATAAAAGCAACTAAAAAGACCTCCATCTGACCTCTTGGGTCACCACCAAACACAGAACCACACTAGCTTTTTAATAGATCCAAAGATAGAAAAAAACCTGAAACTAAAAATGATAAATTAGGAATGAGAACTGAGATGGTCATTAGTAATTCCCAGATTAAATCCACACCCTATGATTTACCTGTAAATAGGAAACCATTTGAAGCTAATTTAAAAATAATAATATATTAAAATAAGGTTTTCATTTCTTTTAAAAATGAATAACAAGATGAAACTTCTTAAAAACTATTTTCCCTTTCTATTTTTTATGACCATTTTCAAAGAATGATACACTTTTAAAAACCCATTTAAAAAAGAAACATGCGATGAAACAACAATTTCAATGAGAAAACATAAGCAGTCGAGTGATCTAACTTACGACCACTAGTTAGATCATAATACTAAAATAACATCAAATGTATACCAAGAGCTCCCTCATGAATACCAAATTGTTTCTATGAATTACAAATGGAGCTAATTTTTATTAAGAAATCATATACATTTATATCTTGTTATTTTTTTTAAAAAAACATTCACTTTCCCACCTTTGAACTCCCTTTTAAGAATGATCCCTTTTTCATTTTCGTGGTAAACACACAATGAAAAATCCCCCTTAACAAAATCACATCATACATTTTAAATTTCACGCATTTAACCTCATTCAAATCCCATCCCAATTCCACATCCAAGTGGTATGCCTTATAGGGGTTTCCTTTCTCAAGGATGAGCCTCAAAATACTAACCAAGCCTCATCATTTAAAGGGAAACGCCATTCCTTTGTAAAATCACTTTTTCAAAAAGATTTCATGTTTTAAAAACACTCTTAACACTTACACACATATACACTTTGATATATATATATATTCATCTTTTACCAATGTACATATTCTCATCACCATGATTGAATATGTACAAAGGGAGCACCCTTATATATATCTATATATATCTATATGTGTATAAGTCACAATTAATAGGTATAAAGGGTAGAAAACTCATAGATGATTTTCAAGAAACCATAAATACCCTTATGATTTTATGGGAAACTGGTCTAAAGACTAAAAAATCTTTGTTAATTTCTATTTAAATTGGTATAAATAATTTGGAAACCCACAAAATCAGTTAGGATTCTCAACATTTCAAAATGAATATGAAAACATAATTTTGTAAAGGAACCCCGTGATGTAAACTTAAATAATTTTAGGAAGACATGAATAAACCCATTACATTCATTGAAACCATTTTCTATAGTATATATACTTAATAATATAATTAAAAACCCCATTAAAATAATCAAGAAATCATAGTTATCAATTTGAAGTCTCAAACATGGGGTAACCTAACTCAAAAAATTATCACCTTTAATGAAAAAACTGAGATCCACCCCACAGAGTTCCAAAGAAGTAAAAGATACCAAGAGGAACCCTAATAAACCAAAAAACCTGATTTAGAAACAAATAAACATGAACCTTATTCTATTGGAACCATATAATAAAAGAACCAATGAAAAAATAGAAGGAAGAATAAGAGGAAGAATCTATGAGAGGATTAGCTTAAATATTAACCAAAACAAACTTCAAGAAACAACTCTCAATCACCAAGGTAAGGAGTGGGAGGTAAGGTTAAGAGATGAGGAACTCTCTAGAGTCATACGAGTCAAATGAGAGAGGAAAGTAGTAATTTGGGGTTAAAAACCAAGAAGGGTGTATAGTTCATTTCAACATTTAAGTGAACCTAGGAATTTTTTATGGTTTGGTCGCACTTTTGACAAACTATGTGCCAATCATATACCCTATAATAGGCCTATATATCACCTTTCATAGATAGGTGGAACATTTTTTCAAACTATGTTCCAACCATGACGTTTAGCTCTAAAAAATCACTGAGTTTTTCACATGGTTTATTCATAGTTTTGAAAACTATGTTCTTTAATTGTGTCACATGTTATTCTTGCTCAAAAACATCAAATTTTAGGGTAAACCCAACAAGAAAGAAAATAAATAGATATAACTCATAAATAAACAAAATAATAGATTTTTTAATTGTCAAGTAGTGTAACTTAAATAAAATAATTCTTTAATATTAATTCATAAATACATTAATCATTCTACTTCCATCATAAACCATTAATCAAGCTTCATCGTCTTCTTCTTTAATACTTCATTCATTCCATATATCATTCATAGACTCTTCATCTTCAATAGTAAATCCTTTACTCACACAACCTTGATGATCCTCTTCTCAAGATTTCCCCATAAGACATTGATTTTCATAATTCTTATACATTCCACATTGAAACATTCAACTGTCAATGACACCTTATGGAAACCCTTATTCCCATCCATTTTTTAACCAAAATTTTTACTTTTACTTAGAAATTAATTTCTCTATGTAATTTATTTTTAAACCAAAAACATATTTCCATTACATTGATAGATTTCCCTAGATACTTCTTCTCACATTCTAGACATGTATGAAGATAAATTTTCTTTCCTATATGGTCTTCATGAAACTCAATTTTGTCTATTATTTAGTTTATCTAGAAAATCACATATATTCATATTTTTAACCTTATTTTGATATGTATGGTTAGCCATAATCATAATATTTTTAATTTCATCCCCCATTTCATTTGGTTTCTCATGAGTAAAATCTTTACATCATCCATCACTTTCAGTGTTAACACAATTCCTTCTAGTTATAACAATTAACTAAAACCAAAGAGAAAAGTGTGAGTAATAATAATCATGTTGAGTAATCATATAATAATTAAAAAGTATTCATATGATGTTTAAATCATGAAACCTTATTTTAAATATATTGCACCTTAGGTTTAACCTAGTTCATCCATGGTCATTATCTATTCAAATCCTTCATAATGGTTAATAAATAAAATTTGAATTATCCCTTGTTTATTCCCCATGAGTGTCTATACAAGCATGAATTATTAGGCTCTCCCCTCATTATCTATTGGTAATCAAGTTAATACCCAATCTTCCCCTTTCATATTTATTACCGTAAGGTGAATTTGTGCCATAATTGTATCTACTTGATAGTATCCAGGTAAGGATATATTTTTTAGGCAAACCATAATCCATTCCTTACCATAACTTAGGCTTTTATCCTATATGTAGACATATCCCCAGAGTTTTCACCAAATTTCTATAATTATAATCTCAAAAAAAATTAAACACTACTATGATATCAACTATTAAGACCAAATCATTTCATATATAAATATTATATCATTTTAGAATAATATTCATTATAGGTCACTATGATCCACACCATAACCATAGAGGTTTAGTGTCTTTGGAGACTAGATATGTTAATAACCTATTTTATTAAATATCTTCAATATATCCCATAAAATTATTTTAACACTGTGCCCTTCTTATAAATTCCCTACTTGAAACATTTCTTTATAACTTAGGAAAATAAAACACAATAAATAGTGAGCTAATATGCTTAGTAAGGGTAAACATAATAGATTTAAATTGATGATCTTAAATAAGAATGGGATAATAATAAGAATATGACAACATGATCATTATATAAAAATTTCATACCCAATCAGTCAAATATATTTAATCATAAATCATGGAATATGTCTTTTTCATTATATAAGACATGAGTCATAAGGGTTTGAAATGCACATGAGCCTCAACCCAGTTGGTGAGGACTCTTAAGTGCATCTAGGTGACCCAGGATCAAATCCAGGTGGAGGCACAATTTCTGGGGCTACTTTAGCAGTACTGTAGTGGTACTTTAGTAGGTATTATAGCGGGAACTGTACGGTATTATAGCTGGAACAGTAGTAGGCACTATTTGGCACTGTAGTAGTTAGGAATTTTCCCCTGTTTGGGCCTTCAAGCCACCGATTTGGTCCCTGATTCTTTTAAGGCATTCGGGTCACCCATGTATTCGGGCTAGTAAGGCCTTTGGGCCACCTCAAGGCCTTTGGGCCACCTTCAGTGCAGATGAAAACCAGACAACCTACAAGGAACAAGATCTATAGGAGGATTAGCAAGGAGATTTCACCATAGCAGAAGCTACATGGATTGCAAGAATGAGATGGTATGGAACCAGCCATCAGGAAAAGAATGTGCATGCATGGGATAGCCTAGACGAATAGCCATGCGAAGGTGGAGAGCTGATTTTATAATGAAGATTCTGGGAGGATCAGTTCCAAGTAGTTAGTCTGGGTTGTATGTAATGTTTGAAGCCTATGGGAAATGAATTTCTCTAAGGCCTATAGGGACATTTAATACTTACACCTATAGGAATTATAAGGGTTCCAAATCACCCCTTGAAAGGTGGATTATCAAAAATAAATAAACAATGAAGGCCTTTAGGCCATTGTATGGATGATAAGGGTTTGGAATCATCAATAATAAATCATGTTTCATGAGAACATAACATAAGAATAATACATATGTTTTTAGCATGAATATGAGCATATAAAATCATTTCCGTAGTCAAGTATCACATATAAGGATATCATAATATATTTGGTTCACTCTCCATTCCATAATATCCTTACTTAAGATTTACTCCCAAGAAGATCATAATGTATAAAGTCCCTTACTAAATTGGGTTCACACCCCATTCCAGTTTTTATAATATCCTGTGACATATATATTTACCCAATAAATTATAAGGATGTATAATTTTAGGCTCATTCATCACATAATTATAATCCATTATTTGGTTTGGAATAAGATCCTAAAACATTAATCATATCATCATATCATAACCTTTGGAAAATAATTGGGTTTCTTAAATATTTAATCATAGCATAACCCATGGAAAATAAATGGGTTTCATAAAAATATGATCACCATAACCATAAACCATTCATATAAATAATAAGTATGGTATCATTGGATCATATCCCCAATAAATCATAAGTAACATCAAATTATGTTTTGATAGAATAAAAATTCCTTTAAAATATCACTAGAATATTACTTGAAGAAAATACCATTTTAATTTTGAAATCAAATATTTAAAATATAAAAATTTCCAAAATATTATAGAAAACATTTTCTTTGAAAGGAACCATGTAAATTTAAAAGTAAAATTCAATGTAAATAGTTTTCATGATAGTAGGAAAATCCATTCTTGTCTTATACGTTAAAATAAAATACTCTTTTCACACCTTTATAAAAAGTCAAAAACGAATTGTCTTGAAAATAAATTCTTTAAAAAAATTATTTTTTAAAAATATTAAATTAAATTAAAATGTAGTTAAAAATTAAATTTTTAAAACACTTCATGTATAGTAAATAACTTTCATAAAACAATTTTTAAAAGTGTTTACATGGGAGAAAAATTATGGCGACCAAAGAGGAAATAAGTTCGGATTTTCTTTAAAAACATTTTATCGATAATTTTAAGTGAAAAAAAATATGAAGATGGTATAAATAAATAAATAATGTATAAATATTTGAATAAAATATGTGTTTTTTAAAGTATAATATCCATATAATTTCCCTCAATGGAAATATATCATAGACAAGATTAAAAATCAATGAGATTGTAACATAACCCTTACTACTTTGGTAACTTTTGAATCATAATCCCTATGAAATAATAAATTAAAATTTAACTTTAAATATTATTAAAATAAGTATATTAATTATATAACATGTTAAATGGGTATTATTTACACCTCATAAGAGAATATTTTTTCATATATGTCCTAAAGAAGATGAGTTGAGATGATAAATCCTTACCACATTTATAACTTTTGAATAAAATTCCATCAAATGAAATAATCAAAATTATAAATTTAAATAACATTAATTAAAAAGGATAAATGATATAACATGTTAAATTGATATTATATACACCTCATAAACTTTAATAGGTTCATAACATCAAACATGTCTCAATGAAACAATATTGAGATGAAGAACCCTTACCTTAGATTCGATTTTCTTTGTAAGCACTATAACCTCCAGTATAATAAATTTAAATTTATTATAATTATATAAAATAAAAATATAAAAACGTATAATATCATATATGATAAATTATATCATTTAAACACCCATATATTAATAACTCTTTATTAAAATCCTCATTTTTTGGTGTTAACTAATTCATTTTTCATCTAAGTTTCAGTTAAGCAGTTCCATTCCATGAATATTTATCATGATTATATCATATATATTTTTAATAATGATATAAATATCATATATATTAATTATATATATATACAACCTTCTGTAAAAGTTATTTATAGGAAAATGAATTACATAATTAATGGAGATGGTAGTCTGTACGTACGCACAAGTGATGTTTCTATTTCTTGATGGATGGAATAAAAAAGTAGTGAATTATAATTAACTATTACATAACCATAAAAATATAATAAATAACATATATATTTATTAAATCTATCATTATAAATATCCAATTGAGGTGGTGATTTAAAATGAATTGTATTACTTCGTAGAGGTGGTAGTTCCCACATACGCATGAATGATACTTCCATTTCCCATTTGATGAAAAAAGAAATGAATAAGGTTATTAAATTAACATAATAACATATAAATATATAGTAGATGATTATTTTATTATATTTTAATGGTTAGGGAATAATTTAAGTAGTTATAAGAATAAGTAAAATGAAATCACTCAGGTGAGACTTTTACCTCATTTTGAAGAGCGTCGTATGGATCTCTCCTTAAATACCCTAGGTATGGTACTTTAAAAATAAAATAACTTAAGAAAATTGTATAATAATTTTTATAATAGTTTTTTTAGGGATATTTAAATCCAATTGTCTCATGGTGGTGTGAATGTTATAGGATTGGTGATGTCCTTTTATAGTTAAGGAAAGGACATACATGCAACTATGTAAAATATTTATATATAATGAATTTTTTCATGTAAAAGAATCACCAAGTGGAAAACATTTATAATATAATATAGTTTTGGGTTTAAATATCTACAAACAATAAAAAAAATTCAGGTTTATGTGTCATTTTCAACCTCATATTTTGGTTTAACCCCTTAATTAACTAATTTTAACCTTAACCATGGTAAAAAAAATTCAATACTAAAGAGTTATACATTTACATATAAGGTAAAAATTATATCAAAAATAGTACAATTAAACTATTTAAGAACATATCCAATCCCCCTTTCCCTCTTTCAATATTTTTATGATTTTCAAATCATTTATTAATATATTATTTATCATAAAATACCATTGAATTAATGTTAATAACTATTCATATATGTTGAATTTAAAGACATAAAGATAGCTTTTGAATTTGAATATAAACTATTTCACCATAAATTTAACATTATTATTAACTATAAAATTCATGTTACACCATATTTATTCCAAAAAAACTATTACTTTTTTGTTTTTAATATAATTTTCATTGATTTTTCTACAACTTGCACTAGTATTGTGTCAGCGTTGTGTCTGCATTTCAGGTAAATATACCATCACTAAAAATTAAAAATAATTTATCATCATAAAAAAAATTATTTTTGTTTAATATAAAATTATGTATTATTTTATAACATCATATTATCCCTATGTTAATATATAAGTTAAATTTAAAAGCAATATAGTAACATTTTGTATTTTTATTAACTAAAAAATATATTAGTCACTATGAAAGAACAATAGCACAAAATTTACAAAAATTATAATCTTGGATGAGTATAGTAAAACTCCACTTATAAAATATATTAAATTCACGTTTTAGGGTTATTTTATAGTCTTATCCCATATTTTAAACCTTATTCTACCCAATTTACCCCTACTAGGGTGAAAAGTATTTATCATGGTTATTATTCATAATGACAAAAATGGAAATATTTCGCACATTTTAACCTCATGATTCCAAATATGTAATCCCTTTTTTAATATTCAATTTATATAAGTGTTAGAAATTAATATTAACATAAATTCATAATATTCAATGACAAAAAATCAAAAAATGCATTTTGGCCTAAAAATTAACTTAACTAAAAATCATGAATAATACTAATTCAAATGGAATTAATTAGATTATTCTAAATAAAATGTATCATACATAACTATAATAACAAATACAAAATACAATCATTATTTTAAATTAATTAATTTAATGAAAAATGATAATATTCAAAAAATTTGTATTTTTCACTATTGACTGAAAAATCAATTATTTCATAAAAATATCAAGATTTCACCATAAGCTAAATTTGATATACTGATTTAAAAATTGATTTATATTTTACAATTTATAAAATTTGAAGAAATTAATTATAATTTCCATGCATAAAAATTAATAAAAAAATTTTAAAGAAAATTAAATTTTAAAGCATAAAATGACTTTTCTAAAAATTAAGATCTTATTTACAAGGAATCAATTAATACATGTGTATTAGGGAAAGTCCTTATACATAAATTTCATTATTTGGTTACTCCTATTCATACTCACCAATTTAATGGCTAGGTTATAATAGACACATTTAAATAATAATATTTCTATAGTATATCTCTATTCAATTAAATCCTGATTTTGCGTGTTAAGAAAGTCATAAAACTTATTATTATTTTAAAAAAAATGGTGTTTTGTAAAACTCATCCTTTAATCATTTATAATTTAAATCAAACACTGATTATAATTTACCATTGGAATCTTAATTAACTTAAATTTCATGGATCAACTCTAATATATCCAATTTCTTAAATCTGTCTCTTTAGATGACTGACTATGCATTAATTTTAGCTTAAACCTCATATTTTATTCCAATAAATTACATTATAAATCATAAATTGATAATTGAGTTGAATCTCATTCTTCAATCATTGATACCTTTAAATTATACAATGTTTGGAGTCTCTTTAAAATATTATTCATGATATCTAAATCTTCAATCTTATAATAAAATCATTTAAATTAGTTTTCTATATCAGTGATTTTATTAAATAATCCTTAAATTCCTTTACTATATCATATCCTCATGTATTCAAAGTTTTTGTATCAAACTTGAATCTTATCCTTTTTTACTGATCTATCTCCATCTTTGATATCAAAAAAATTTCACATATTTCTTTGAAAGAAGTGTATCTCGTCACATTTATGTATATTTTTTTATAGAGTGCTCCAAATAAATAATTTTTAACATTTTCAATAGTATTTTGTAGGTTAATTTTTATTCATTAAATAATATCTCTATTAGATCATTGATCCATATTTTTGAATTATTGTGTTTAAAAATTCAAGTTATGAGATTATAAACGTAATCTCATTTATCTCTTCTATATTTAATACTTAATACCATCAAATATTGGCTTCCCTTATATTTTGACATAATTTTCCATGTTATGAATTCTATATAGATGGGTTTTTTAAGTGATAACCTTTTAACTTTGATACTGATTATTGTAACAAGAAAGGTCCCAAACACCTTAAGATGGGGTGAATTAGGGTGTGATTTTTTATTTAAAGGATTTTGTTCTCATATTAAATGAAACTCATGAACTTTTCATACATACCATTCAAGTATATCAACCACATAAAATAATTAGGGAGATGATAATTTTTACTTGGTTCATCCAAATGGTTTTTATACAAGGAGCATACACATAGTGATGTTCATGTATACCAAATAATCATTAACATATTATTGAGTGATTATAATATTTAGAATAGATTAGCTTACATACTGTTATAATAAATAAATTAAAGTCATCAATACACAAAACCAAAATCAATGTTTATCATTAGCTTCATGAATATTGTTTTTATATCCTCATGTTCTGTGGATATTCAAATCAACACATCATAGGACAACATTTACCATATAAAACACTCTATATATTCAAAGATACATTTTTTCATGCTAATAATTCTATATTTATTTAATCATCATAATATTTCAATATTTACAAGATAAACTTCTATATATAGTTAATAATCTCTATGAGTTATAATTTTTAGGGGGTAATTAAAATCATCCATACTTGTCAAGAAAATATTTCAATATTATCTAAAGAGTATATAAAGTGGAATAATGTATGATTATCTATATTTTATTAAAATATATAATAATGATATATTGTTATGTGTCATCCAAAGTTGAATAATAAATTAATCTCTATATTTTATTAAAATATTCAAGATCATGACATGGTTATGTGTCAAAATATCATGCTTATATTGATCAAACCTTTAACTCGTCAATCCATGAACATGGATCACTCATTCTATAAAAATATTCTTTATTTACAATTTTAATTATTTTATTATAAATACACACCATAACATGGTCTTATAAAACCAAATATATAATATTTAACTTCAGGTAAATGCCTAAGAATTGATAGCATGGTTCTGTTACTCTGTGTTAAATGAAAGGATTTCCTTTCTTACTACACCTTGTATCGTTATGTGATTCTTGTGTCAAGTCATTTTGGATAGGGAATATTTCATTACACTTTTCTTGAAATTACTTCAAACATGGAATGTTATCATCCTCATAATACTTTTTATAAGGAATCTCATAACTATTATATTCTACCATATCCATCTCTATGAAATGGTTTCATCTTGATGTCATTTTAATATAAATTTTGAAAATTTATTCATTGAAATTCCTAAAACAACAATAGGTGGAATATTCCAAAAGATATTATACCTATCCATTTTAAAAAGTAAATTAAAACTCTTATAAATTAAAATCCACATGTATCATAGCTTACAAAATTCCATATACCATGTCATTGTTTGGTCATAATTAATGAAATCAAATTCTGTCCACTCTTGCATCAATTTAGGATCATTCAATTCATTTTTAAACATATTTATTCATATTTAATTATTATATTATCCCATGAATTTTTAACAAATGAAACTATTAAAAAATATCCATTTCGGTAAGAATCTCACTGCATCATTATCCTCTATTCATTATATAAATTACAAAATCCAGCCCTTGATTTTACAGGGGTTCCAAAAAAGAGTTTGTCATGCGTTAAATAATTTAGACCCAATATATTATTCATTGTATAATTATATAATAGATTCTAAATTAATCATAAGTAGTGTCATTTTATAGAATTTAATAAGATCCTACTTTACATGAAATATATACTTGGTTATGTATTTTTATATGAAATAGAATGAAAAATTCATATTTATGGATAAATTTATACATACTTGGTTAGAAATATTGATTATTAGAAATAAAATATGGTTATTTCATTATTTTATTCAGGAAATGTGTCAATGGAACTATAAGAGTAAAATTTAAACTACAAAGTACAACTAATATAGAGTATAAATAAATAGTCAAAGAAATTACCCGAATGATTTTAATGAAATATCATCTAGAGGACATGATAATGAAAGTGCGGTTTATATTAGAAGTCAAGTGTGAAATTAAAGTTTCATAAACATATCAAAAAAATAAATTCTATATTCAAAGATAAAACATATCAAACTCATATAATGCTTAATTAAAGAGAAGGTGTGGAATGGAAATCCAAAACTGAAGTATATTTATACTAAAGAGAAAGTGGTGGATATTCTTACAAAAAAGTTTTTAAATGAGTTACTTCATCATTTTAGTTTTATGTTATGAGTAAAACCTCTTACCAAACTATTTTTTATATATTTTTTATTTTTTTTCCTTTATATGATTTAGATTATGTTGACAAAGGGGTAATTTTACAAAAAAAAAATTAAATAGGGAGTAATGTATGAGTAATAAAGTGTTGATTTGGCATTAAGATCATTTTGATTTATTATTTTTTTAAATTGGGATTTATTTCAATTTATGTTAATAAAAATGATAATTAGGAATATGAAACAAGGATTACTCACCTTTAGGGAGAATTGATTAATGATTTGTAGAACCTTATTTAATCACTAATATTTTTCAGGATTTATGTGTAAGGTTTCTACAAAAAAATATTAAGTGGGATATTGGCCAGACCATTGAGTAATTAATTTAATAATTCTATTATAATGTAAATTTTTTTATCCAAAAAAATAAATTTCCATCAAAAAACTACTTGAATATGTGTTTGATTCCAAGAATTACTTTTAAGGGATTAAGGTATGTAAAAACTCCCAAGTTAATTGTGTTTGGAATGAGGGTACTAAAATTTTCATTACATGGTTTTTAATCTCTTTACATCCTATATTATTTCATAAAATGATTTTTAAATATACTAAAGACTACTTTAAAGGTTTTTACTTTAGCGTTATTCTATGAGTCCCACCAAGAGTTTAGTGAGACCCCATTAGACTCATAATGGTAAAAAAATAATCCCAATAAGTCTATAATATATATTATAGGTTTGGTGTTATATAGTGACTATATAATAAAAATAGGTCTACATGTAAAATATTTCATCCGAATTTGATTAAATAATTAGAGGGGAATTATTTATTCATCCAATTTAGATGGAATAACCTAAAAAAATTTAATATTAATTATTTAATTATAGGGACTAAAAAATATTTTTTAATGATAAATTTTCTAACAATGATACTTAATTTATAGATACATATTAAAAAAATTCTTCATGAGTTAGGTGGTATTTTCACTATGATTTCACTACTATATTTTAATGAATTTATGGTCATGTTAAATTTTTATTTGAGGAGGAAAACCTTATAAACACTCAAGATCCTGGTATATAATCTCAATGTTAAATACACTACATTCTTAAATAATTTCAAAGTACTCAAGTAAAGATATGATTAAATGATTTAATGGAGTTAATTTCCTTATATAAGTCATTATGTGAATTCATTAAATTTGAAGTAAATGGTCATTATAGTTATTTTTTCAACTAAATAATATATTTAATTTCTATCACCTTTTGAATATTTTTTTATAATTATATAGAAGTAAAAAAGATTTTCAATAAACGAATTTGTTAAGAATTTAAATTTTATCCTCTTGGATCTATTCTGGGATTCATCTTGATAGTAAAAAAATAATAATGTTATGTGGATAAAAACCAACACACCAAGAACTAGTTACTCATATTAAGTAGTTTTCCTAGTAAAAAATAATTATGTTTCTCATTTTTCATCTCATTTTTACTCATGACTTTTCAAATCTATCATGATTTATGTTAATATAACTATATCTTAATTATTAATAATTTATTAATGAATAATTAAATGAAAAAAATATAAATGTGTTGGATCACTAATTCACCCCCACCCCACCCCATTGATTCTTAACCCCTAGGCTTATCAATGATGATATTTGACATATAGAAACTAAAATTTTCAATTTAATGAATTATACATAGATTCCTTGTTAAATTATTCATATAAATCTTGTTAACTAATTCCCTTTCATAGGATTATATTCCTCTATGATTCATTTTATTTTCAGTTTATTATTTATTTAATAATGATATTAGCCATATGATATCATTCACTTATAGATAGTTTCCTATATAAATAAATATTTCATTTATTCATGTATTAACCTTGATTTTTTATTATATTTTAGGAAAATTTAATGTCATGTACTTATATATATCATGATATATTTACTTTAAAGTTATCCACTGAGTTGTATACATGTTATGAGAAGGGGGTGCTAACAATTATATAGCCCCTCCCCCCAATTTATTAGGTATTTATTAATCTATGAAGATAATATATATGGGAAACTAAATGGGTATCCTTAACTACTGTGTTTTAATTATTTTGTTAGTATTTTTTTTATATGAAGTATTTATGGTTATCCTTGACCCCATATTATCAAATTTATACTCAATAACACATATTTATCATGGTTATTAATGATACTTATTATGGTTTATAAGTATATATTAATCATTTATGATTCATATCAAGGAATCATTATTTATTTGTTAATAATGTTATTATAAGACACTCTTAATTGGATTTATGAGTTCAGAATTTCATCATGGAATAAATATCTAGAAATGATGGATTTAAAATATCATTAAATTGGTGATGAAGTTTTTCATGCAGATCTTTTTAGAATTTATGGATCATCACAAATTATGTGAGAACAATTTTAAATAAAAGAGAGTTTTTAAAAAATTTCTTTTAGTAAAACAAGGTCTTGAAATTATTATTTTCATTCTTCTTTAAATATTTAAATAAATAATAAGAATGTTTTTTTGGTAATAATGATTTATTTGGAATAGTGATACTCCTTAGTAGTGGGTGGATTATCCTAGGGTAAATCAGGTTTGGTTCGTTGTTTGGATATCAATAATGAGTGTGTTTGTCTAATATAGAGTAATTTTTATATGTGGTTTAGATGTTGATGTCAATTGGGTTATCCCAAGGTGGAGAAGGTTTTATTTTTGGTTTGTGACACCCAAAAATGTCACATTATTGTATATATTTATAATTGTAACTTCTCCCTTGAGTTTGGAGTGTCTCAAGGTGAAATTTTTATGTATTTGATGATTTTATAGGGTCACATTGTAAGACACATAGTTTAGAAAATGAGGTAGAATAAACCATGTAACCTATGTAGTTTTAGGTAGTGTCTATCACATAGTTGTCACATGGTTTGATAAACTCTATAATTAAACCATGTGACCTACTTGGTTTTGGTATTTTTGGTCTTTTCACCTTCCTTTTAATTGGTGGTCGCTTCTCTCTTCCTCTATTTCAAACCCTTCATGCATGGGTATCCCAATACCCTTCTCCCTTCCTCCTTCCACTTTCCCAAGGTGATCTCAAGGTGGTTTATTCATATAATATCAATGTGGGTTATCATTTTCTTCCTCTTCTTGGTTTCTTCCTACTTCTCCCATTTATCAAACCCTTGTTTCCATGTTAGACGTATTCCCTATCTAGAGTTATTATAAAATTAGGGGGTTTTGCTTCTAGGGGTTTGGAGCCTCCTCTTATGACCCATTCTGGTGATATTAATAGAATGAGTCAAGGTTATGTTGGTTGAAGTATGTGTTTCCATATCATTTTATTTTATTTTAGACTTCCTTGGATTTTTGGTGTTTTAAGTATAATTTTAAACTAGATAAATGATATATATTTTATCTAGGTTTCCTTTACAAAGTTATTCCATGTTTTCATTTTTGGTTTCCTTTTAAAAAATTGGTGAATTTTATAGTTCAAGAGAACATGCTATTTTAATGGAGTTTTATACATTTTAAGTGCTTGATAAAATTTCAATGATGGTTTTATTCAAGAAAGATAATTAATTCACAGTTTTTTTTTACCAAATAATATTTATAAAGTGGTGTTATTTATGATTTTAGAGGTTATACATGTTAAAAAGGGTATTGTATGATGTATGGAATTGGTTGGTAATTTCTTATTATTGATTGTGATTATGAATTATTATTATTTTTTATTTCCCTTGGATTTATACTTAGTCTCAAAAAGGTTTTTAAAAGTGTATTTTCAAAATTTATAGTTTATAAGTAATAAGTAAAGGCCCTAGTTGAAATTTATTAAATACTATTTGATAAATTAATGGTTATACCATTTTTGAGATCCACTATTATTTATTTTTAATTTTTGTGTATATCCATGGGATGGATGGTTACATTTTCATTTTATTACATGATTGTTGGGAAGGGGTAACACTATAAAAGGTTGTGTTGGAGGTGGGAAGTATATTATTTAGTATTGCCTTAGGTTTGTTTTTTCCATGTGTTTGACATTTTTCTTGATAGTGGACTACTTTAATTATTTATTTCATGAGAACCCTTGGTATAATAAGTGAGAAATCAATGGGTGTATGATTTTATTTTTGAGAACATTTTATGGCTAGTATCCCCTAGTTTCATTGTTATGACCCTACCTAGGGGGGTATGTCACTGATGAGACTTTTGAGAGAGATTCAAGAGGCAATTGTGGGACTGTAAGACTTTTAGGATAAGGGTCCCACCTATGTATGTCGATTGTTATATCATAAGTCCCAATGGAATTACCTTAGGATATAAATCATATTTTATGTTTTTCTAATTTATTATTTATCTTTTGGGTTTCTTACCTCTTAATTTGATCCTACCTTGATGTGGTGTTTATTTATGATAGATAATTATTGTTGTATGGATTTCCCTGATCCATTATTATTATTATTTCATAAAGATTATATGGAATTTATTTCCTTTTCTCTTGTTTTTTATTTATATATTAAGGGTGTGTAAAGGATTTTAGGAAAAAGGTATTGGTTTTTTCCTACTTGTATTTCAAATGGAAAATAAAAATGTTAACTTGGGTTTTTCAACGGAAATCATTATATAATGGAATATTTAAGTGTTGTGTCTTTTAAAACCATGAGAATGAAATGAAATACTATTTCCTAATATTTATTTTCAAACTAGTGGAGTTGGGTTCTTTTATAAAATTAATGAAATGGACTCATGGTGGTATCCTAATTTTCATCAGATTATATATTATATACTCACATTGGTGGGTATGTAATCTTCATATTTTATGAATGTACTCAATCCTTGTATTTTTAGTTGGGTTTAAACCACTCTCTTGGAGAAAATAATATATGGTTGGTTCATGATAGTAACTCAGAGTCATGTGGTGATAGTGTGGTTAGTCACTTTGGTTTGTTGGATCGGTCGAGTCATGTAGGGTATTGGAATCATCAGCATTTTTTTCGTAGTTTCTAATTGCTATTTCAAAATTTTATATAATAAGTTTATATATTATTAGTAGTTTCTTTGTATATATTTATCATTGTTCTTTATTATTATGCCTTTTTTGATTGGATACTATTTATTATATCTTCTTATTTAATTTGGCATATTTTCTAATGTCTGGATACTTCTTGTCCTATTATTTATTGGAATCTATTGGTTATATTTGGATTCTTAATGGTGAAATTTTTCCCAAATGTTTCCCCTTGATACCTAGTCATTAGTTTCCAACCCATAGGGATCGGTAAATACCTTTAGTCCAAGTGTAAAGTTGGGTTGGATGATAGTTCGGGTGTAATTCTGAACCAAATCAATATATTTTGGATATTGATAGTGGAAATTTTATCTAGGGATGAATCGTATTTTCTCTATATTTTAGATAATGGTAGTAGTCATCTTAGCCCAAGGTGGAGTGAGCTTTCCCAATGTATTGCTTGTGGGTTTTTATATTCAATCCATGTGAGATGGATAGACCAAGGATATGACCTAAATTATTAAGTGTGGATACTTTATAGAAGATATATTGGTTTTTTATGTTGCATTAGTTGGTGTAACTGGTCTTGGAATATTGATAATTTGGTGAAAGTTTTTGTCTCATTTTTTATGTAATTAATTTTTTTGGTTATGTGTCCCTTCAAGAGAGTTTTTATAAATGGATAAGTTGTATGTATTAATTTATTTTAAATGAAATGAGAGTGGTTCTATTATTTTTAGTTTTTATTTATTTAGGGTGTAATGATGTTGACATAGTGGCTTATTTTCTTGTCCTTGGTGGTTAAGTTGCAGTGCTAGTATAGTTGGGTTGCATTATGGAAGTAACTTATTTTCCCTATGAATTATAATGAGAGTGGGGAACTATTGGATCATTTTGAGTATGTGTATACATACTATAATTCACAAGTTTATGTTCCATGTATGATTGGTTGGCTAAATATGTGGTTTTTATAATAGTAATAGTATTTTTTCGATTGAATTGGTTTCGGGAACATGGATAATAGTTGGAGAGTGTATAAAATATTTTTGAAATTACTTGGATATAATAGTAGTGTATTGATTTTTTTATAGTTTTAAAAACATTCTCTACAAATAGATATTGAGCTTTTATTATGGTATAAAATCAATGTTCATGTGTTGAGAAGCTAATGGTTTCGGGAGAAATGAAATACTAGCTCGGTTTCATGTTTAGGTATTGAAGCCTTAGGTAGTGTGAGGTAAATTGAGATCATTGGTTACTCGGGATTATATTGGAGTATAAATTAGGTTTTAAATTTGTGTTTATAGTGTGAGAGGATGGTCTTTGAAGTAATTAAATGGTCATCTATTCATTCAATCTAGTACATGATCACTGTCAAAAAGTGTTTATATTGTGAGGTAAATACTTATGGTATAATTAAAAAGGTTAAATTTGAATTCATATAATGTTTACTAAATTTCTTGGTAAGGTGGTTCTAAGTATATAGATTTCATTGGGGATTTTTGTGTAATAATCATCAAGATTGGATATAAAATTGAGAATTTCTATGAGAAGTTTGAATAAAAAATTTGGGTTTCGGTGGAAAAATGGGTTAAAATCCTTTGGGTAAGGAAGTGTGAGGAATCAATGTTCTATACTAATTTTGAAACTAGAATTTGATGATTTATTCATGGTTAATCTAAGGTTTGTACCATATAGTTCTTTTTTAGGGAGTAATTTTAGGACCTAGGAATTTTTTTTGGATTCATTTGGAGATGGTTACACTAGAAACACTCTTTGGGTTTAGGTTAAATTATTTATTATTCATCACATTTCGGTCAATATTAGTGTTTTATACTTTGATATGGTGAAAAACTAGGTGGTGTTTTCACAACATTATACATTTTTGGTGGTAGACTGTATTCTTAATATTTAAGAGTGTATAAATTCTCATTATTTCATTGTAATTTGAATCATCAATTCAACATTCATGATAGATTTTTGAGGATCAATAGAATGATGGTGAGGAGAGTTTTCATATTACCTTTTTAGTAGTCGGTATATGGATTGTATTATAAATAGTTTTTTACAGGTGAAAACATTAAAGGAGGGTAGAATTATGAGGCCCGTTTTAGTAAATGTATTAGAAAGTGTTTAGTTTTTTAAGGGTAAAAATCATTAAAGTAGGGTAGAATTATAGGGATAGGTTTTTGGTTAAAGATATGGGATTTGGGTTCATTCTAGTTAAATGGTGGATAGGAATGTTTTATGGTTCTTGGAAGTGTTGTAAATGTATATATGGGTCTTTGGAAGTGTTTTGGGTGAAATTTAGGTTTTTTAAATGATTTTGGAGACATGCACAAGTGGGTCCATGGTAGAGGGGTCATGCATTATTCCAAGGTCATAGTGTAAGGTTTTCGAATAAAGGAAAAGGAAAATTTGATTTCAGATACATGGTTTTTGGGACAGTGCATATTGACCTTGCATCTTTGATTTTTTAGGTTAGAGAGAAATGCACATTCCCATGAAAAGTCTTGAGGACCATTATATCAGTCATTCATTTTATAAAAATTGCTTCAAAATGTTCTATTTTTACCAAAATACACCCCCACCCACTTTATTTTTAACATCATGTGTGTGATCCCCATATTGGGATATTTTATAGGGTTCTTTATTGATTTTTTCCCATTCAATCCTTTTGGATATATGTTGATACCCTTCTTATTCTCTTCCTTTTATTCTCAATATTCTTTCAAATTATGGTCAAATATATAAATATTGTTGTGATTATTTCTCTAAATTATAAATAAACCCTCTAAATTGATAGGTATTTTGTTAAAAATATGTTATATGAGACTTATATAAGGTGGTTTTATGTCATTGTTTCATTAAGTGGTGTTGTTACTCAATACAGTATATATTCATCTATTATTTTATGATCTAAATATTTTTAGGTTATTATTATGAATCTAAATTTTGGAATTTTCTTAGAATTTAATTGAGGGTATAGGAAAAAAATATTTTAGTGAATAAATGTTTATTTTACTTCAATTTCATGATAAAGGTAGTATAATTCTCATACTCTCTAATATGTTATAAAAAATTTTATATTTCATGTGGGTTTTCAAATAAATATTTTTAAATGATTACAAAATTATTTAAAAATAATTTTTATATGTTATGATTATTACTTTAGGGGTGTGTGGATTTCATAGAAAATAAATAAAATATTTGGTAAATTTAATGTTATTACTTTTTTATTATTTCTTGGTGAATAATATATGAAATATTTCTATGATTTTATTTTTTGAATTTGAATGGAAGGTTTAGTGTGAATTAGTTATGTTCTTGGGTTTGTTTGGAAATATCAATTTAGTTTATGATATTGTTCATATAAGGTGATGTTTGTTTAGGGAACACTACTTTAGTGGGGGCTCACTGGTCTAGGATATGTTTGTTTGGAAAACTCTACTTGAGTTTGGGGTCCTCATAAAGTTATGATAGGTTTTTTGGTAGACTCCACTTGATTTTGGGTTCCTCTTTGGGTTATGAAAATTTGGTTTTAAAATTACACTTGAGTTTAGGGGCCTTTATTTTGGTTTTAAAAACTAACTTGAGTTTAATTGATTTCAGTAATATAATGATGGTTGTTCCATTAGTTTAGAGTTTCCTAGAGATTGAAGTTGAAATATGTGTGTGTGATAGATGGTTTCCATGAAATTAATAGTGTTATGGAATGTGTTTTGATCAAGATCCTATCAATATATGTGTGTTGACCTTGGAGGTTTTGTTGAGACCCAAGGTTTTTTTACTAAAATAAATATTTTAAGAAGAATCCATTTTATTTATATATTTTTTTAAAGGGGGCAAAAGATGTTAGTATAATGAATTGGATATGTTTTTGTATTGTATTTTGTTTTAACTACATAAATCATTTTCAAACCCACATAAAATGAAATTTAATATGTGAGGTGAATATTGTTTTAAAGTCTATAGGTGTTTGAAATAAATCTAGAGTTGTTTTAAACAAGTCTGAAATATGTTTTGTGTTGATCATATTGGGTCTAATAAATTGTAAAGTATTTAATAAATAAGGTTTTTCTTTTTATACTAAAGTTTTTATCTTCAATATGTATGTTTTTTTATACATAATTTTTTTTAGTTAATAAATATAATAAATCATTCATAAATAAGTTAAATATTACATATATAAGATAAATTTTATATATATGTGGTATTTTTATGATACGTAAGGTCTTTTACTTTGTAAAAAAATAAGTACTATGGAAAGAAAACATTCAAAGAATAACTGCGTGAAATATTTTACTTTATCATAGATGAATCAAAGGGGATTAAAACTCATCCTAAAAAGCCTCTAAAATAAATTGAATGTTACTAAAAATGTTGGGATGATCCATGGTATTATATATGAATAAGGAGAAGTTGATAAATAGCTGAAGGTAGTTATTTGTTTAAATTTTAAATTTGAAATTTGAATTTCAAGATGGAAAAAAGTAATGCTATCTAATACATGAAACATGTGTCTTTGTTTTTTTTTAAAATATAATATGAGATTAATAGATTTAAGTAGCATCTAAGTGGATAGGAATAAAGAAACGAAGAGTGTACTTGAAGTTTCAATGTGTAAAGAGTGTTCATCACACCATTGTTTATGTGTGTGTTAAAGAAGTGTGAGAGAATTTAAACATGTTCTATATTAAATAAGTGTGGGATAACTATAGATTTTTAATAGTAAATAAATTAAAAGAATAAAGATAATCCCCACCTCATTGAAGAATAAGAAAACTGTGTAAATTTTCAAGAGACAACATTATTGAAATTCTTTTATTATGAGTCATGGATATACCCTACTCATTGTATCCACATGGTGATTCTAGTGGACTATGAGATCTCAATATTTTGAGATCATTCTAAGGATGTATCTTCTTGTTTTGACTAATAAAACTTATACATTTAGTGTTATTTTTTATACTTTCCTTGCTATGTGGGAAGTTCAATATTGATATCATTAAATCCAACAAGTGATTGAGGTTAATTTCATAAAAAATCATAAAACAGAAAACACAATATTATTGATAGATTCACCACCCCCCCCCCCCCCCAGTGAACCAACATCATTATGTAGGTCTATATAATGTGGTATCAGATCATCCAATTATCCTTAGAAGGTTAATTATATTGTTTGGTGTTTTTTTAAAAGAGGATCCTATATGATTAAAGTTTTGGGTTATAGATTTTATATTGAAGATTGATTACGTTAATTCTGTGTACAAAAGGGGGATTCACACTCTCTATGGGATGAATTATTATATTTATAAATATACAATATTTTCATATTTTTATCAATTTGTATAAAAGTTTTATAGGCTATTACTAATGGTTTTATTCCTTATTCTAACAGTTTTTTTATTATAATGGTGGGTGGAAGGAATTTTGAGAATTATGGTCATGCTCGAAATACAATCTTGTCATATCCTTCACAAAAGGTTTTTTAAAAGTTAAAAATACTTTAACAGAAAAATGAATTTGTTAAAAACTATAAAACATCTATGACTTCAACGTGAGAGTTAATCAATCCAAATTATAGTTTTAGCGACTAAAGTATGAATATATCAAGATGAATGATGATGAAATACTGGATAATTTATTTGCTGGAGTTAATGAAGTTGTGAGAGATATTAGAGATTTTGGTGAGAAGATAAAGCATAATATGATTTTATAAAAGATATTATCTATCTTTTCATAAATATTTGATGAAAAAAATTCAATTATTTAATATCATGGTCTTGATACACTTCCATTTAATGAATTTCATATAATTTTGATTTCTTATGAAATGCAGAAAATGGATGTTTTTTAAAATAAGTGTAAAGATTATAAGGAAATGTCCTTTAAAACTATGAAATAACAATAGAGTATGAAAGAATCCATTTTTTAGGAATATTATTTTGATGAATATAAATATATTGAAAAAAAAATTTAATAACTCATGTCAGTAATTTTACAAAGTGTGAGAAGAGGATAAGTAAATTTTTAAGTAAATATACCACTAAATTGTTTCAAATGTGGATATATTAGACATTTTATAGTGAATTGTTCAAATTTTAAAGAATAATAAGATGGTGTGGTTGAGGGTGATAATCCCACTATATTATCAAAGAATAAATCCTTAAATTTTGAAAAAAAATATTTATTTGAAAGATAAATGTAAGAACTTATCTAAACCTAAGTAGAAAATTTTATTATCGAAATTTGAAGATGATGATGAAGAGAAATTTGAGACTTCCATTAAAGTTAATGAAAAATTGTTGATTAAAAAAGAGGATGAGGAAGTGTTCACTAGTGATAAAAGTGGGAATTCCCAAAGTGGGGAAGAAATAAAAAACAATGTTCATGTTGAAACAAGAACATAATTAATCTCTTTAAAAGATATTAAAATTATAGAATGATAAAAAACATAAATAAATGAAATCAATCATTAATAAATAATGATTCAATTTATGTTGAAAATAATTTAAATATGGTGAATGAGATTGATAATTCAAATAACATTCTCATTGTTGAGAAATATTTTAAATTTGACAAGGAATATAATGTTAAATAAAATAAGGAAAGATATTTATATTGTTAAAAAAATTTATATAGGATGAAAAGGAGTTGAAAAAAATCTAATTCAATTTAAAAATTCTATGAAAGACGTTTTAGAAATCCCAAAGCAGAATATTATGTAAAGAGTTCATGTTTTAAAGAATAATGAAAATAAATTGGGTCAATAAATACCACATTAAATGGTTGAAATGGATTTAAAAGTGCTCGTGAAAATGGTTATTTAATGTCACCAGTGAAGAATGTAAAATTTGGAGCAAAACAAGATGATATTCAAAAGTCTGAGGATTCAGGGAATGGAAACACAAAGGTAAAAAATTATACAAATATTGACTTTAAACCTTCAAATAATAAGTCGAGATTGAATAGGAAAGTGTTTAGTTTCTATCAAAAAAATTGTTTTCCAAAATGATCCAAAACTTATGGTTAGCATATAAAATAATTGTAAGTGTCAACATTTGGACAATGATAAATCTTCCAAATATATTATGGATTTCATGAATACAATTATAATTTTTTTGTATTTGGGGATATGGAAAGGATATTTTGATTAAATTTATAGTATTTTTGTGAGTTTATAGGATTTGGGAAATAAATTTTTATGGGTATTAAACCCACTAAAATAAGAAAAGTTCAAAAATAAACTGAAAATTTTGAATTAAATCTTGATAACAAGTGTAAATCACTGAAAGATTGTAGAAGGCGTGAACAACTAGATCACATTACTAAATAATGTCTTATAATTCTAC
The DNA here is from genome assembly GCA_963277665.1 of Viscum album. NCBI lineage: Eukaryota > Viridiplantae > Streptophyta > Magnoliopsida > Santalales > Viscaceae > Viscum > Viscum album. The sequence goes on along the minus strand of OY728132.1, from coordinate 1,288,829,836 downwards.
CTTTCCAAATCATTATGATTTGAATACTAAAAATTCTCAAAATAATAAAGACAATGGATATGATAAATCTTTAGTTATTAAAGTGTATACCGCTCACAATTATTTAACTAGAAATTACAATAACTTCATAAGATGGTATTTTTCAAAAAATATCTTGGGTAATAACTCTTATATAATCAAAAGAAATAATTCATTATCCATGATTGATGTTTTATCAAGTTATGGGAATGAGATTTTTTCCTCATCATGTGATAGATTTGATAAATTATTCATTAAAACAATGGATGTTAAAGATTTTATCAGTGGATTTGACTCAAAGAAAAAATATAAATGTTCCTCAAGATTCTCAAATAGATCTCAATGTATGTCAAGTTGGAAAAGGAAAATTATATCAAAATTTTCATATATTGTTTTTCAAATTCAAAGCATGGAGTGGGAGATTTCTCAAATAAATACAAGTTTCTTGTGGATTAATTGAGAAATTAAGATTGTTAAAATAAATATAAAACTAAACCAATGCCTCATAGATATCATGTAATCATTAGGGAAAAGTTAGAATCCTAATATAAGGTGAGAATAGTAAAGAGAAGCACATAAGAGAAGACATTGTCAAATTTGGTTTTCTTTTAAAAATTATAACTTAAAAAATACTATTTTTTGTAATGATAATATTTTGGTAGAAATGTATAAAATAAATAATAACATGTTTATAGTATCTTATATTTTTGTTTCATTAAACAGAAGTTAGAAAATATTTCAAAATAATGTATTTCATAAGATTATTACCACTAGATAGACTAGTGGTTCATGAAAAATATTTCTCGTTTACGATAACTATTGGTTTTCCAAAGGATGAGTTAATATGATGGAATGTTTATAGTTTAAATGGAAACATTTTATTCTGTGAAGATAATTAGAAGGAAAAAATGTAGAAGGATTCAATTCTTTTAAACAAAAAAAGTCAAGTATGATGTTATTCAATGATAAAGTGTGGTGTTGAAGAACCATTTTTAAAAATTATATAAATTATGTGGGATATTTGACCAATATGATCATATTTATGAAGAGTGTATTGTGATTCTTTTATATCATCAAATCCAACAACATAAAAAAATTTGATTTTAAAAAATATACAAAAGAAAAAAACAATATGTAATAATATGACTTTTAAGAATAACAAGGATGCTTTTGAGAAGTTGTTAGATATTATTGAATATAAAGAGGGTGGAACAACTTTTCTACTTAAAAATAATGTTGAAGTTGTGATATCATGTAGAATATATTATATCAAGAATGATAAATAAGGTGTTTTTACTTTATGATAATGGTGTCAAAATTATTAAAATGAAAAAATAAAGAGTGGTAAAAAGAAAGACCCTTTTGCATGTTATATTATGGAAGAAAATAAGAAGGTGAATTCTTCTATTTTTCAATGTGTTTTAAAGAATAATTTGGATAATAAAAGTGGTTTACAACCAAAGAAGGATTTAAATACCAATATCTAGAGGTTGGATAAGAAATATCAACCATTATTCATCAAAGGCTAATATATGGTTAAATTTTTCCCTCTCTCACTTATTATTTAGATATATTTTTTCAATGGAAGAGTAAGACAACATATATATATTTATGATTATCCCTTAATTTATTTACCTTGTATGCAAAGGGGGGTGTTACAGAGTTAGGGGAATATATAGGGGAATCAAAATATATATGATTAACCTAATGGGGGTGAGATATATAATTTATGGGAATAATACATTTAGAGGTAGTTTTTAAAATGGGGAATATATAAATTAAATGTGTATATTAATGAATTATGTAAAATACTCTAATATGTTTATTAAGAATATGATTATTAACTTGTTATACATAGGTTCAAGGAATAGTTTTTAGAAGTGGAAGAAGATTTTTTCTAATAATTATATCTCAATCCGTATAAATAGATGTGAATAAGTGGATTTAAGTCACCTTAATGGAAATAAAGACATTATTATTCAATTTTCTTATTTAATACACTAATGCATCTCATTTAAGCATAGAATTTTTGAAGGATTATTCATTAAATATTGTGATGAGTTTAAATAGTGATTTATGTTCATTGGTTAACAAAAAATCCAAAGACGTGATTTTTTTAACTGATGGCTAATTAAGGAAGATATTCTAAAATTTGGGAGTTTATTGAGACCTAGGGAGAGTTTTATGAAATAAATGGTTGAATAATAATCTCTTTCATTGTGATTTATTTTCAGAGGGAAGATAAGATGTAAAGAGAATAGAGTGGATCTGTTTTGTTGCATTCTTTTTAATACATAAATCAGGTTCAAACCCATATAAAATAATTTTTATTATGTGAGATAAAGGCTATTTGGAAGTATATATATGTTTAAAATAAGTCTAGAGTTATTTAGAATAATTCTGAAATAATTTTTATATTAAGAGGATTGGGTTTGAAAAATGGTAAAATATTTGATACGTAAGGTTTTATCTTCAATATATAAATATTTTTAATTTTTATAAATAATGTTTTATCTTAAATATATAGGATGAATATATTATACATAAGTTAAATATTAAATATGTTAGAGAAATATTTATTACACAAGATAAGTTTTTCATACATAATGTTTTTCTATGATATATATGATTGTTTACTTTGATAAAAAATTGAGTTCAATATAAAGAAAAAACAATTAAATAAAAACTACTTTGTGTTGTTTTACATCCTCATGATTGACCCAAAGAGGATAAAAAATATCCTAAAAGGTCTCTAAAATAAATCAAGGATAACTAAAAAGGTTGATTTGATCTTAGTAATCATATATGAATGTAAATAAGTTGAGAAGTAGTTGGAGGCAGTTACCTGTTTTAATTTTGAATTGGAAATTCAGATTTGAATAGGGAAAACATGTTGTTGTCGTGTGAAATATAGAACAAGGGTCTTGTAGGATATTTAACAGAGAACAAGAGAGAAATAAAGTGGAGGAGAGTTGAATAGAGGATTAAAAATAAGATGAGGAGTACACATGAAGTTTTCATGTTGGAAGAGTGTTCATCACACTATTGTTTATGAGTGTGTTGAAGAAATCTAGGAGAAGTCATAGATGTTCTACATTGAATAAGTGTGGGATAACTATAAATTTCAAGAGATAATTAAATAAAATAAAGAAGAATAATCCTTACCTTTTTAAAAAAATATCAAAACTTCTAATGAGAATTTTCAAAATATTTCATTGTTGATATTATTATATTACATATCATGGATATACACTTCTCATTTTATATGTATGGTGATTATAGTGGACTATGTGATCATAGGTTTTCCAGATCATCTCCAGGACATGGATCATCATTTTGAGTAGTGAACCTTATACATCACATGTTCTTTTAATTTTAATTTCTTTAGTGTATGATAAGCTCAGTGGTGAGATCATTCACTCTAAAAAGTGATGGTGGTTTATTTCATAAGAAAACATAAAAGGAAAAATGGAGGAATGTTCATAGATTCACCCCCCTGAACCAACATCATTCATCAGGTCCATATCAACATGTTTTTTAGTTGTTTTATAAAAAAACCATATTTATTTTAGATGGTATATGATGATTTTATAATAAAAGTCTTCATAGTTTGGAAATGTTTTCATAAAATAAATTTGAGCTACTTTTTCACATGGATGGGTTGAAAGGGAATTCATAGGATAAATCCAACTAAGATATCATACTCCTCTTCTATAAGTTCATCTTTGTGCATGTGAAAACAATGTTTTCTTAAGTTGAAAGTTACTATAATCATTACTTTATTGGATTGTATAGAGTAGAAAGATTTGGAGAATAGTGATTAATGGATGTTGTCTCTACTGGAGACATTTGCCTTTATATAAATATGAATCTTCATTATGGTATATTTGTTTTGTTATTTTACCTATATTTGGTTGGGAAAAGGACCTACAAGATCTGAAAGAATCCATTTAGATGGGGTTGAATCAGTGAATTCAATTTCTTTTTTTTCTTTAGAAACAACCTTTGATAGTTATTAAAGTGAATGAATAAATCATTTTCACACACACCAAAGAACAAACATAGCAATCATAGTATATTTTTACAAGGTTCACTACTCAAATCCAGTATCTAATCCTTGGAATGATTCATAATCACTCAAGAAAATATAATCCACTATTATCATTATTGTGTATTATAACGAGTAGGGAATATCTATGAAATCAGGATATGAAAAAATATCTCTTGACTTGTGTAATGTGAACCCACACATAAAAATATATAGAATCAATTTTTCAAAAACAATAGAGTCATTAACTAAGTTAGTCTTCCATATAGTTTTTTTTATGTTTATTATTCATATTTTTTCTCTTCTTCCTCTTCATATTATACTTGAACATTAACAAGTACTCTCTTCTCTACCAAAATATCTATTTCTATCCTTGATGATCTTTTCCTCATTACATGAAAGACTCTTGTTCACATACATACATAGAAATAGAACTTTTTCCCTCTTTATATTCAAATTTCAAATTTGAAACTCAAAAAATTAATTCTTTCAACTGTTCTCAGCTTCTTATTTAACTTCTATTTATACTTTATTTTTTTAGATACGTCTAGGTCATCGCAATAATTCTTTATGAATTTTGATGTGTTATATTTAACCATATCAAAAAATAAAAAATAATAATTATCATGGATTCACGTCATGATGTGACTTCATGTAGTGAATTGCAGTATAGTCCTCATCATATCATAGACTTTTCAATATAAAGTGAATATCTCTCAATTTATAGAGATAGCAAAAACCATTTATTCATCCATAAATTACATCATAGTACAACCCTTATTCTCAAATATCTTATATAGTTATTTTTCTTCATGATATTTAATCTATAAAAATAATATATTTAGTATTTTCATTTTTAAACTTCTCAATTATCCTTAACTTATAAAAAATTCCTCTGAAAATCCCTGTTAACTCTTAGAAATATCATATTTTTTAAAAATAATAAAATCATACATTTCAAATAAAATACTTACATATAAAAAAAAATATTATGCATAAAAATCCTTACATATGAAAAAAAATTATTTATGGAGAAAATTTATGAATTAAAATCATATATATGGAAAAAGATTACATATAAAGAACTATATGCGCCATAAAAAACTTACATATGAGAATATTAAAAATTTTAAAATCTTATGTATGAAAATATTATTTATGTAGTTTTTTGAGTATGAAAATATTATTTATTAACCATATTTGATGGATTTTTCAAGTTTCCAAACTTCTTATACTCAGTATAGAATGACCTTTATGTATAAATCTAAAAACTCTTATATATTACCTTTAACTAAAATTAACATTTACATATCAAACCATATGTTGAGGACTTTCCAAATTCTTAAAAACCTTTTAACTTCTAAAAAACACCTTATTTATATCTTATAGATTCCAAATATCATAGCATCTAGACTTCTAAATTTCATCAACTTATTTTCCCCTTATCTTTTTATCTTCTAGAATATGTAAATTTATTATATTAAAACACATTACAGGATTAATTCATGTAATGTAAACTTCTATATACTTTATCTTTCAAACTCAACAATCTACACCTTCTTAATTCACCTAACTTATAGATATTATATTCTAGTTTAAGAACATTAATAACTTCGAGAATAATTTCTAAACTTCTTCCAAACAAGTAAACAACATTCATCTCACCTAATAAAATTTATTATATATAATTCTAGATATGATTTATATATTGAAAACAAAAACCAACACAATAATCATATCACATTCTTGTCTTCTCTAATACTTATTCTACAGCTTCTCAACAACTTCTTTATTCATGGTCTCAATAATCTCCCCTTTGGATTTTATTGGAAATAATTAAACATAAATCACTCTTCAAAATCATCATGCTTATAAAATAATCATAATTAAATAATTTCAATCCAACATTAATGAACTCATTATAGGAGACAATAATATTTAATAATAATATTTAATAATAATATTTAACAATAATATCATGTCTCTCATTAAAGTGACTTACATCCACTTTTTTAACTTTTCTTTCACTTCACAAAACATTCACTCTTATTACACTTCTTTATATTGTTCCTTGAACCTATGAATAATAACTTCATATATACTTGCTCACCAAACAAGTTTAACCAACTCAAAACCATTTTGACTTCACAAATTACCCATTTTAAAAACTCACTCTAAATATATTCCTCCTCTAAATAAAATATATATTACCCATTAGGTTAAACACGTATTTTTATATTATTACCTTTTATTTTTTTATTCCCCTTGTAAAATACATTAAGGTATAAAAAAAGTTATTTATGTTATCATCATCCCCCTTTAACAAAAAATATCTAAACAAAAAGGGAGAGAGGTTATTGATTCACCAAACCTTAAAATTGAGATGAATGAGTTCAAACTTCCATCATTAACCTCAATATATGAAATGATTCCTTTGTAAGTGTCTTAGTGAACATATCTATAATTTCATCCTTTGTAGAAACAAACTCTAGATTATGAATTCCTTGACAAAGTGATCTTTTATATAATTGTTTTTGGATCTAAATAGTATATGTAGATGCTCAATTACAATAGGGGTGGATTTTAGGTATAAAAACTATCATTTTTAACCTTAATGGAAAAACTAGGTTTAACAAAGTTTAACAATTTAAATTCACAAACCCTCTTTTGTTCTTAACTATAAAACAAACTTGCTTAGGGTCCCGAAATATAAATCCAGAAAAGAAACATAAGTTTATTTGATTATACATTAAATCATATAGAATCTTATTTATCAGAGTAAGTAAAGTACAAGAAAGTATAATAAAGCTATAATTTCCTTCATTAACAAAATATAGCATAAATAAAACTTAAAACAATAATCAAGTAAACAAGTAGTAAATCTTTTAACATAAATAGTAGGGTATTCAACAACATTGGGTAAAGGTCCCTTGATTTATAGTTTTAAGAAATTATATCTTACCCACACTAGGGTAAGACCTCGATAAGAATATCAGAGTTTGTCTTTCTATCCCCGCAATCCCTCAAACATTAAGGTAGGCAGAACCTATTTCTTCCTATCCCCAGAAGCCCTCGATTATACTCAGTAACAATCAGAGTTACATGAAGAAAGATGGACAAGTTGTTCAGGGTTGAAAAAGTTATTGATAAAATGCACAAGGCATGAGAGTCTTTATATCTCTAGAAATCACTTCATACCATGAAATCTCTAGGATCATCAATCGATAGATGGATAATGATCTTATTCAAATGAGCTCTAATTTATAGGCAAAACTTCAACAGTCGACTCCCTCCTCCAATGGTCATATTTTTCTTTGTATCTTGGAGAGACTTATACATGTTTCACTCAACCAACGGTTAGTTAGAAACAAATTATATGACATAATTTCATTGTAACAAAAACATGTGTAAGGAAAATGGAGTAGGTTAACCAGATTTGAATAATATGAGTCTAAGGAAAAAATGGAAATTGGAGTCCAAACATATAAACAATCTGATTCTTGAATCATGGATATTCGGATTCTTTTTTTCAAATAATTTGGTGTCCTAATTTTGAGGAATTTAGAGTCTGAATTATAAGGAATTTGGAGTCTAAATTTTGAGTAATTCAATTTCTAAATTATGACGAATTAATAGAATTAATTTCAGAGAATTTAGAGTCTGAATTTTAGAGAATTCAGAGTCTGAATTTCAGATAATTTGGATGTTGAATTTCAGAGATTTTGGAGTCTAAAAATAGAAAGACTCAATATCCACGAAACAACAATATTCCTAGGATTTTGATACGGATCTAAATTTTTGACTTAGTAAATATATGGTTAGACTTGGTTTTGAGAAGACATTGAATAAGGAATTGAAAAACAAGGTAAGGATAAAACATTTCTTAGAGAAAAAAAATTCCTTAAGAAAATAATTCTTAAAAAAAGATAATTTTCCTTAATAAAATATGTTTGTGATATTAAAAATATAGAGGAATGAAAAATTCATAAGGAAACCTTATTGACTCAACAATCTTTCCCATTTTGGAAAGCACAAACAACCTTTCAAAAAATAATATAAGAAAAAATGATTTTTCTTTTTGATCTATAAAAGACAAACTTGTCTTCATTTACTTATAAACCATGATGAATACAAATAACTCCCCCTTAGGTTTTGAAATATATAAATATCATATTATTTTCTTTCTTAGAGAAGTTAATTTTTCTTGTTTAAGAAAATATTCTCTAAAAATATTCCCCCTTACATAATCTCCCCCTTACTTAGGGAATTATCTTTTTTATACTTAGTATTACTTTCATCATTTTTTCTCCAAATTTGTGATTTTTAAAAAGGAATATAGGAATGAAAAAATAATTGTACCATAATGGTTAGTGATATACAAGAAAAAACAATTGAAGGATAGAAAAAATTTCATTATGATAGGAAAAAGTGTTACAAGGAAAAGATACAACAAAAGATATGATTGACATAATAATAATTCATCTTTCTTTTCTTTTGGAATGAGATTTCTCAAGATAGCCTTTAACTTCTTCATCTCTTTGTGATCGTCCTCAAACCTCTTGAGCAACATATCCTAATCCTGACTCTTCTTTTCCAGAGCCTTGATCTTTTCTTCTTGAGTCTTCAAATTTTTTTCCTGAGACATTACTACCTCTTCTTACTGATTGAACTGTTCGCCCAATTATTCCATGAGCTCTCTTTCTCTCTTTAAATTTAATGCAACTAAATTTAACTTCCCATTAAAATATTTATCCTCTTGCTTCTCGGATACTTTCTCAAGATTCAGATTTTATGAAAAACTTATTGAAATATTTTTTATTCTATCATCTGACTTATCAAAATCATCTTTTACATAATCTTGGAAGTCATCAAATATTCTCATTTCTTCAATCATTCTTTTAAACCATTTTGTTATTTCCTTTAATGGTCTTCTATGAGCATCATAACCAATATGAAAAGATTTGAAATCTTCCTTAAACTTGATAAACTTTTCCATGAGCATGCTTATAGAATCCAACTTCTTATTAAAATAATGTTGAGGCACATAACATTTTGAATCAATACTGTAGATCAAAGGTATCGTGTTCACTAACTTCTTCAAATATTGAACAACGAAATCCTGACCCATAAAAGATGAAGATTCATAATCTGATTCCATTATAGGAGATGATACTTTTTATAGCTCTTCATCTTTTCTCTTGGATGATCTACTAACAACCTTCTTGTATTTTACAGTAAAAACCTTCTTAGGTGTATCAAAAACCACTTGTTTCCTTTATCAGCTTTGCAAATAACATTATCAACCTTTGGAGACTCATTCTCACTATCAAAAAGTTGGAATATCTTATCTTCATCAACCTCTTGTTTCTCAGCATCTTTCTTAACATCATTGGTTTGATTGAAATCATGGTTGATACTCTCATCATCAGTAGATTTATCAACCTCTTTCTGTCCATCATCCTTTTTCCTTGAGAAAATTTTTTGTTTGACTCAACCTGGGAAGTTTGGATTGAAATATTTTTTGAAAAACTTTCCATATCATGGTATTCTTCCACTTTCTTAATCAAAACATCACTTTCATCTTCATATTTATCTTATTATTATTATACTTCTACTTTTTAAACTATTTATTCTTCCACAAAAAGTTCCGGAATTTACATTTTCTTTCCAATAGTTTCTAAATGAACTGATTCATGGAGAAAGGATTCTGGTACTTTAATCTTTTTAGAGTAATTTTCTATATCTTTGAGTAAGTCTTGGATAATTTTAGCTTCTTAATTTTTCTTCCTTATCTTCTTCTGTTTTTATTTCCTTTTAATTTCTTCATTTGTTTGTATTTTTAAGGATTTTTCCTTAGTAGATTCTATCCCAAATCTTGGATCTCCCTCCTTATTCTTCTTCTTCTGCTACATCCATATCTCTACCACTTCATCAGAGAATGTTTTTTTCTTTTTTGGCTTTGGTGGAGCTATCTAACTTTCTAGAACTATAGATTTTTATTTGCTTTCTGGTTCTTTCTCTTTACTCGTCTTTTGAGATTTCTTGGTAGTTTCTCCTACTTTCCCTTTCTTGACTAAAGCTTAAAATTCACATTCAGAAAAATCATAATACTCACCTGATTTGCTATTGAAACCAACTTTCATTATTCTAAGGGTGTCATCACTAATCAATATAATTTTAAAGGTTTTGGGTTTATAAATTTAGTGAATTCTAAAATATTATAAAAAAAGTAATATGATCTTTGACAAGATCACCTGATACATGATAATTTGAGACTTTAGAGTTCCATTATTAATGTTGGTGATTTTCAAGAGGATGTACTTCACAAGATTTACCATTCTCAGGTTAACCAAAATATCTAATATAAAAATATCACTTTTCTTTAGAGAGTCTTTGTCTCCTTTTCTCGGAATCAGATAACCCTATACCCATAAGGCTAATATCCTAAAAAAATTTGACAGATGGTTGATCTTCGGTGATTTTACTCCCTTGAGTTCAAGGCACTCAATTTCATTTTCCTTATCAAAGATTCCTGAATTATCTGGAAACTTGTGAGAGTAGAAAATTTCCTCACCTTCATATGGAATTCCAAGAATATTTACTACCATATTGAAAGACAAATAATAGGCTTTCCCATAGCTCTTAAACAAAAACTTCACCCTTCCCCCTTCCACATAAAAACATATTGTATCATAAAATTATATAAGCAAGTTAGGATAAACTAGATCCTAACTTTTCGGCATAACTACACATAGAATCTATCATCCATTCGGCTTGAAATTCTTCATAATCAAAAAATTATACTTAGCAATGAATTTTGGGCCAACCAACCTTTCCCGGTATATTTTTCAATCCTTAATTTCCTTGTTTTAAGACATCTGTTTCTATGGGGAAGCATCATGTCACATCTGGAGTGTAAGTAAACCTGGAAAACTAAATGACCAATTTAAAGAGGAGCAGATCTACGATGCACAAATACTTGAAAACACGATGTGGGACAAGGATTAGGGGGGATTTATATAGGCTTTGAGGCGAAAGTTTAAATTCCTGAATTGATACAATGATTGAAATAAGCACGATCTAATCTAACGGTTGAGATGAATTATAAAGAAGGATTTGGTAGGTTCTGGTCTTTTTAGGTTTTAAGGAAAAGTTGGATTTAAGGAATGTGAATCTGATGGATTTTTCTTAAATCAATATAAAAATACCAACAAGTAATAAATATAATTATGAATATTCAATTAAGGAAATATACCTTCATAACTCCTTATAAAGAATTTTCAAGTATGAAAAGGTTCTTCTTATATTACATAAAAAAATTTAAGGAAAGGAAATATTTTAATCTAGAATTTTGGATTCCAAAGAATTTGTAACAAAAATTAGGTTTCAAGAAAATTTTATTAAGAAAAAAAATTTGGGTTCTGAAATTTTTGATTAAGAAAGAGAAAAAAAATAGAAATAGACAAATGCACTCCCCCTATAAAAAGGTGTTTCTTAATATAAGAAGATGGGTTTCACCAATAAGCTAATATGGAATATTACCTTACGGTTATCATTCCTAACTTTTATTTAATGAATTTAAATCTATCATAGGGTAATGATTTTTTGAAATTTTCGTCAAGTTGATCTTGAATTCTGAAAAATTGAAGAATGATATCTCCTTTGAGTGTGTGATCCCTAAGAAATTGATGCCTAATGTCTATGTGTTTTATAATAGAGTGATGTGAAGAATTTTTTATTAATGCAATGGCACTTGTATTATCACATAATATCTGTGTTTTGGTAAAACTCATGTCATAATCTGTGAGTGTGTGTTACATCCACAAAACTTGAGCACAACAAATTCCAGCTGCTACATATTCAGCTTCAGCAGTGGAAAGTGTTACTGAGTGTTGGTTTTTGAATGACCAAGAAACTGATAAATATCCTAAGAAATGAAAAGTTCAGGATATACTTTTTCTATCCATTTTATATCTACCAAAATCAGTACCTAAAAAAATTAAAAACAATTATTTCAGAAGAATAGAAAGGTCCTAAATCCATGGTTCCCTTTAAATAGAAAAAATATATGTTCACTGCTTTTAAATGATATTTATTTAGATTAGTTTGATATCTTTCACAAAATCATACTAAAAACATTAAGGCTGATTGAAAAACTATTAAGTATAATAAACTTCCTATAATGCCTCTAAAAGATGTTTAATCAACGGGCTTCTCAACATCATCAAGATCAAGAGAATTTGAGGTACTGATTGGAGTGCTTATAATTTTAGTGTTTTCAGGTCCATAATTTTTAAGAAGATATGTAATATACTTATATTGATATATATAAGTTCCTTCTATTTTTTGAGATATTTGAAAACCTAGGAAAAATGTTAACTCACCCATCATACTCATCTCAAACTAAGATTTCAGGAGATTCACAAACGAATTAGTTAATGATTGTCGAGTTGATCCAAATATAATGTCATAGACATATATTTGAAAAATCAAAAACATTTTTCTTATCTTTATTAATAAAAAGAGTTGGATCAGCAGTTCCCTTAACATAATTTTTTTGTAACAAAAATCGTGTAAGTCTTTCATAGTAGGCCCTAGGGGTTTGTTTAAGTCCGAATAAAGATTTGGTAAGTTTGAAAATATGTTCAGGATGTTTTTTCCTTCAAATCCTGAGGTTTTTTCAACATAAATTACCTCTAGAACATATCCGCTATGGAAATAACACATCACATCCATTTAAAAAAATTTGAAATAAAAGAATGATGCAAAGGAAAGTAAAATATGAATAAATTCAAGTCTAGATACTCGAGCATAGGTTTATTCATAGTCTATTCCTTCTTGTTTATTATATCTCTTAGCAACTAATATATCTTTGTTTCTTACTATGATTCCATTTTCATCACATTTACTTCTAAAAATCAATTTTACTCTAATTACTAAAGTTTTGTTAGATCTTTAAACCAAGGTCCAAACTTTGTTCCTTTCTAATTCATTTAGCTTATCTTGCACGGCTTTATTCCAATCATCACCACCTAAAACATCATCAGTTATTTTTTGTTTTAATTGTGAAAGAAATTCTAGATGTTCTATTTCATTTATTAAAGAACTTATAGTCCTTACGGGTTTATTTACATCACCAATGATAATATCACTGTGATGATTCTTAAGAAATAACTGATTTGGGTTTCGTAAAACTTGTTCATCAACATAAGGTATAAAATATTCTGGGGTAAATACTTCATAAACATTTTCTTGAGTATTTTTCTTATTAGAAGAATCTTTTATAAAAGGATGATAATCAGTTTTTGAAAACACATCTAAGGATGTAGGTTAGGGTTGTTTAAAAACATAAGTATCAGTTTCATCAAATTTAATATGCACTATTTCTTCAACGGTACAATTTTTTTTGTTAAAAAATCTATAATCCTTAGAAGTAGTGGAATAGCCTAAGAAAATTCCTTCATCAGATTTGGATGCAAATTTATGTAAGTTATATGTAGTATTCAAAATGAATATTTTTCATCCAAAAACATTAAAGTAATAAAGTCTAGATTTTCAACCAGTATACAATTCATAAGGTGTTTTGTTAATAAAATGTCTGATTAAAACTCGGTTTATAGTATAAAAAGTAGTACTAACAGCTTCATCCCAAAAGTGTTTAGCAATAGAATATTCACTCAATATGGTCTAGTGATTTCTTGGAGAATTAAATTTATTCTTTAAAAAACACCATTCTGTTGAGGAGTTATTAGAGGTGAGAAGTTATGAGTAATTCCTTTTTTACTACAAAAAGTTATAAAACCTAAATTTTGAAATACTCCTCTATAATCACTATGAATAGTTATTAATGTAATGTTTTTCTCATTTTTAAACTGGGCTCTAAAAGTTTTAAAATAAGAAAAGGATTCAGATTTCTTTTCTAGAAAATAGACCCATGTAAATTTGGTGTAATCATCAACTAAAACAAATACATAATATTTTCTTACAATACTTCCAATTTTTGTTGGACCAAAAAAAATCATATGTACTAACTATAATTCATCAGAAGTTGAGACTTCACTAATTTTTTTTAATCTTGACATATGTTGCTTTCCATATTGACAAGGATCAAAGAAAATTAAGAATCAAATCTAAGCTCGGGTATATCCTTAACAAGTCTTTTCTTTGAGAGTTTTCATAGGTTCTAAAGGATATAGTGTTATATTCTTCTATTCTATAACCAAGATTTATCTTTTATTTCACTAAGGAAATGTGGGTCTTGGCTCCTAAGATCTTCTAAGTTTAGTGTATAAACATTCTTAGGCCTATGGGTAGAAAGAATAAACTCTTCCTTGGAATTTTGTACTAAGAATATATCATTCCTAAAATTAACAAGGTAAAATTCATCACATAATTAGATTATTCTAATGAGATTATGCTTAAAACATTTGAAATTAATGTTTTTCCAAGAAGAACATTGTTACCTATACCAAAAATTTCTCCATGAGCATTATCTCCAAACGTTAATTTTCCCCCTTTCATCTTAATAATATTTTCAAATAATTTTTTCTTACTAATCATGTTTTAGGAACACACACTATCTATGTACCATGTATTTTTGTTGGTACTTTGTTTATTTTCTTGAAAAAAATAGTTAGCCTTTCTAAATCCAAACTTTCTTGGATCCAGAAATTTTAGAAAGTAAAATCTTAAGAATCCACATTTTCTTAGAAAAGTAAGCTTTCTAAAAACCTAAGGATTAGGTTTTTTTTAAATAAAAATGTATTTCCCAATGTTCACCATATTAACACTTAGTGAAGAAATGATCACTTTGGGGGATAAAATAGTTATTACTAAAAATAGGTTTTGAGTGAGTATAACCAATTCTTGAACTATTCCTTAGAGGAAAAATTTGTGAAAACATTTTATCAAATCCCTTATTTCCTGAAGTAAAATTTGACAATGGTTTTTTTAAGGAAAAATTTTTGGTTTTAATCTGATGACTATATTATTATCCTGAAAGTCATTAGTTTTAGAACTTGGGTTATTCTCTAAAATGTTTTTCATAGAAATAACATTTTTAAGAGACTAAGAAGGTTTATCCTTCTCAGAATTGACTTCCTTATGGTTTTTAAAAAAACATTCAAAATCCAAAGTTTTCTGATCAAGATCCTTTGAAAGATATGATACTTCTTTAGTTAAAACAGATATTCTAGAATTTTATTTCTCTAACTTCTTTTATATCTTATAATTTTCATTCTTGAGTAGTTTAGAAAATCTAGAAACTTCTTCAAATGAAGTTAAGGTTTTATCTTTTGATGAAGAAGATTCCTCATCTGAAGATTCATAATATTATTCATTAAGAAAACTAGAATTTAAATAAATATTAGTTAAGGATTCATCATTGTGTACCTTAGACATAGGACAATTATTCTCAATATGTACTCTTCTTATAAGACCAATATTCTTCAGACTAGAAGATTCATATTTGGAAGATTCATCTGAGGAATCACCACCACTGGCACTCTAGGTTTCATTTTCTTCTATGAATTTCTTAACCTTAGATTTGTAATACTTATTTCTATTTCTTTCAAAATGTTTTTCCTTCCTGTCTTTTATCTTAAGCATGGGATAGTCAAGTCTGATATTTCCAAACCTTTTACATTTATAATAGGTTACTTTAGAATCTTTCTTTTCCTTTTTATTTTTCTTCTTATATCTATACTGTAAATCTTTATTTCCCATAATCTTGTTCATCCTTTGACAAAAATTTACCAATTCATTCTCAGATTTATCTCTGTTAATTTATTCAAATATAAAAATATCTTTATTAGATCTAGATTTAATTACCCTTTCTAGAGTCTTGGATTTAGATGTAGTAGTGAAAGTTATACTTCCATTACCATTCTTCTTTTTGTTGAAATCATCATCTCTCTTCATTCTTGTTTTATGCTGAAGAATATTTCCAAATAAATCATCAAGGGTAATGTTAGATAATTTTATGTTCTCATAAATAGGTCTCCCTTTTAATTCCAAATCATTGGTCTTAATAGCAATTATCTTATCCACACAAACTTCATCATCAAGACCTTTTTTTCTATAGATTTAAGACAATTATAGTGTTCAAAAATATTTGTTGTACTTCAAAAATAGGTTCACCATAAGAAAATAAAAAACCATGATATTCAGCTCTTAACATAGATCTTCTAGTTTCTATCACTTTACAAGTTCTAAAATGTGTAACTTAAAGTTTCTTTCAAATTCAGTTGGAAGCTTCACAAGAATATATCTGCCTATATATATTCCTAGTCATATAATGAAACAAAGTATTGTGTACCTTGTAATTTATTAGATATTCTAATTTCTCTTGATTGGTGAAGGTTATAAATTCCTTGTCTGAAATTTTGTAATCCCTAGTGAGAATTACAAAATTTTCTAATCCAGTGTTAATGAAAAAATTCTTCGTCCTATCTCTCCAATACACATTATCATTACCATCAAAAATTGGTGGTCTGGTAGGATTTTAAGTTTTAAATTGAACCAACATTTATACCTTCCATTATATAAGAAAATAATTTTCCACAAGACTTGTTAAAAGTGAAAATTTATACACAAAGATAAAAATATTTAAGCTAAAATTAAACAAGAAAAGCTAAACAAGAAAATTTTGAACAAGGAAAATCATGAGAAAGAAAACTTATATGTAAGTATAAGTATTACAGAGACCTTTATCTGATACCAACTGTAGGATTGAAATAGTATATGTAGATGCTCAATTACAAGAGGGGTTGAATTGTAGGTTTAAATAACTTTTATTTTTAACCTTAAGGTAAAAACTATGTTTAACAAAGTTAAACAAGGTAAATTCACAAACCCTCTATAGTTATTAACTATGAAACAAACTTGCTTAGGGTCTGGAAATATGGATATAGAAAAAAAAACTTAAGATCAATTGATTATACCTTAAATCATATATAATATTATTTAATAGATTAATTAAAATTATAATAAAGTATAGAAAAATTATACTTTATTTCTTTAACAAAATACATCAGAAATAAAACTTGAAACAACAATCAAGTAAACAAGTAGGAAGTATTTTAACCCAAAGAGTAGGGTATCCAATAACCTTTGATAAAGGTCCCTTGATTTATAATTTTAAAAAAAAAAATCTTACCCACACCAGGGTAAGCCCTAGATAAGAATATCGGAGTTTGTCTTACTTTCCTTACAAGCCCTCAAACATTAAGGTAGTTGATACCTCTGTCTTCTTATCCACAAAAGACCTAGATTATACTCAGCAATAATCAGAGTCGCATGAATCAATCTAAACAAGAATTTCATGGTTGAA
Organism: Viscum album; assembly: GCA_963277665.1. Lineage (NCBI taxonomy): Eukaryota > Viridiplantae > Streptophyta > Magnoliopsida > Santalales > Viscaceae > Viscum > Viscum album. Next base: position 1,288,812,440 of record OY728132.1, on the reverse strand, counting down.
CAATATGTTCATAAAATGAACAAGACACAAGAGTCTTTATCTCTCTAGAAATCACTTCATAGAAGGTAATCTCTATGATCATCAATTGATAGATGGATAATGAGTTCATTCGAATGAGCTTCTATTTATAGTAAAAACATCAATGGTCAGCTCCTTCTTCTAATGGTCATATTTTTTCATGTATCTTGGAGGGACCTATACACATGTCACTTAACAAATGGTTAGTTAGAAAAAAAATTGTATGATATAGTTTAATTGTAACAAAAAAATATGCAAGGAAAATGAAGTAGCTTAAACAAATTTGAATAATCAAAGTCTAAGGAAAAAATGGAAATCAAAGTCTAAACATATAAAATATCTGATTCTAGAAACATGGATATTCAGATTTTTTTTTCAAATAATTTGGAGATGGAATTCTAAGGAATCCAGAGTCTGAATTCTAAGGAATTAGGAGTCTGAATTCTAAGGAATTTAGAGTCTGGATTTCAGAGAATTAGTTGCCTGAATTTCATATTATTTAGAGTCTAAATTTTGGAGAATTCGGAGTCTGGATTTCATATAATTTGGAGTCTAAATTTCATATAATTCAGAGTTTGAATTTTAGATAATTCAAAGACTGAAAACATAAAGACTAGATATCCAAGAAATTATAATATTATGAGGATTTTGATAAGTTTCTGAATTTTTGACTTAGTAAAAAAATGGTTAGACTTGGTTTTGAGAATACATTGAATAAGGCATTGAAAAAAAAGGTAAGGATAAAACTTTTCTTAGAGAAAGAAAATTTTCCTTAAGAAAATAATTCTTAGAGAAAAATAATTTTCTTTAAGAAAATATGTTTCTGATTTCCAAATATAGAGGAATGAAAAATTCATAAGGAAACATTATTGACTCAAAAAATGTTCTTTGAGCGAGATTTTTATAACAAATTTCATGATAAATTGATAGTACTTTGATTATCACAGCCCACCAATAGTGGAAACATTGTATTCATATAGTGTAATAACATACACTATATCCACCCTTCTATATTTCAAGTAAAGAAAACTACTAATAATATTGCTAAATTGTTTTTAATCAACATAGTTTCAATTTTCATACTTCTAAATCTTAGTTCCCAATAAAATTGAGATAAAAACTAGATTCAAATACTCTATAACAAACTTCATTAGAAGTTATCAAGAATATTTATCTTGAGAAAAAAAGATATCATCTTCCACTTAAGAAATTTATAAACCTGAAAAATACTAACTTTCTCTAAGAATATACATCTTTAATATCTTTTTTATCTCTAAATAAAACTATTTGAACACATATTATTCATTTCTAGAAATTATGATATCATATATATAGATAACAACAATAATTTATACCTCTTTTTTATCTTTAATATGGAGGTTTTTTCCCACTCTTACCTTCTTGACCAATAGAAACAAAAAGAAAGTGTCTGGCTTGGTATAGCATGCTCTTGGATATTATTTTAATTCAAATATAGAATTATTTAACCAAAAAAATATTTAATTTATATTCTTCTAGTAAGAAACTATAGGGTTTCACAATGTACACTTTCTCTTCCAACTATCCATTGAGGAAAGATGTCTTGGAGTCCATTTAATGATCTTGTATCAAATTTATGATGAAATTAAAAGAGATATATTAATGTTATCTATCCTAGAAACCATTATAAGGATATCATCAAAATAAATTCCTTTGACCCATGAGTACCCTTTAAACATAAGTATTTTCTTCTTTCTTATTACTTCTACTTTTCATTAAACTTTTTTGAGAAACACCAACTTTATTTTAATAAAATTACTATTTTTTTGGTTTGGTTAATAAATCTTTAGTCACATTCTTATTGATCTTATCTAAAACCTCATTAATATAATTGATCCATTATTAATTCTATAAATAATATTTTACACCTCTTTGATCAACCTGATAAACAATGGTGTATATATTATTTTCCTCAAAGTTTGACTCGTATAAACCATTATTTCGTACTCTCTAATGATATTTTTTACCTCAATCTACTTTATCAATATTTTATGAGTTGAGAAATGTTTTTATTCATCACCATAAATATATAAATCATCATCTACAATTTATAGTTCTTCTAGACTCACTTAATCTTCATCACCTTCATTTTGCATATCAATAAAATCTTCATCATTTTATTCACTTTTGGAACTATCTTCATGATGTGTGATTTATTTCTTTGATTTTTCCAGCTCTTTTACATCAGTAATATACACTATCATCCCTATCTCTTTATTATTATAGGGATATCCACTTCTATTTGTAGTATAACAAAGGAAGATATCTTCAACTCCTCTCTCAAATAATTTACTAGTATTTTTACCTTTAACATTGATAATACAAGGGCTATAAAAGAAACTTATGTATGTTAAACTTGGGAAATTCATATAATACATATTTTATCATGGAATATATGAATTTATTAAATACAAATAATATTTTTGAATATGAACTATTTTATCAATTTCATGACTCTAAAAATAATGCGAAGTGTCATGCTCAATAAATACAGAATAATCCATCTTTGTCAAACTTTTGTTCTTCTAATCAGTGACACAATTTTGTTCTGGGGTGTATGGTGAATCGATTTTAGGGTGAATACTATGATTCTAAATATATGATTCAAATTTTTCATGTGTATAGTCAGCACCATTGTCTATTCTAATCTTCATTAAGGAGTAACCATACTTTTTCTTATCACTTGTTCTAAAATTATCAAACAACTTTAGATCCTTTCACTTATTCTTTATGAAAATAATTCATGTGATACAAGTGAATTCAACTATAGAGGAAATAAAAAACTTATCTTTTGTTTTAGATTCTTTCATCATAGGCCCATAAATATTTGAATGAAAGAGTTCCAATAGGTGATATGTTTGAATCTCTTTTTTTATGTGAAAAATTAACAATCATAACCTTTCATAATGTCAATAAAATCTAATTTATCTATATCTTCAATATAGTTAAATCATTAATATTATATCCTTATGTAAGATCAGTCATATTATTTTGACCAAGATAACCTAAAATTCAATTCCACAACTAATTTTCCTATTTTAATCTTAATCAGTATAAATTTTCAGTATTACTAACTTGAAGCATTTTTCATATATTAGTTTCCCTCTCATCAATACACATCCAGATTTAAATCTCTTCACTAAGAACCCATATTTCCAAGACACCACTTCATTTCATTAATCATAGATCTAATATACACTTAATAAATTTTGTTTTATCCCATTAACATGAAATTTTTCATTAGAATTTAAATTATCATTTCCAATCATTGATGATAAAACTACTTTGATATTAAATGGACCGTCTATTACAAAGTCGATTTAGACTTCCTTGAAATTATTAACATACTTTAAGAGATTTAAATCTCTTATTATGTGTGAATAAATTACACTATCCAAAATACATGGACATTTTTTTGAGATGCATTGAGTGAAACTTTAACCACTATTATCTTCTCTTTTCCTTTATATTTTTTTCTTTTGTGTATTTTGAGTATTACAATTTATACTCAGTTTGGTAGGGAAAATGGTGAGAAATTCTTTACAAAAGTGACCAAATTGGTCATATATTCCACAAATCCCATCCAATGATTTAAACTTATTCTCAACCTTCAGTCCAAAAAATTAAAAATACTTCACAAAATTTATTTTTTTTAGTAGGTTAACTTCCCATAAAACCTTTTTTATCAAATAATTAAGGCTCATATAAATATTTTTAATTAAAAAACATCCTTTAAAAGTTCTTAAATACTATATAATTCTTTAAGTATCTATAAAATGTATTCTTTCCTTTGAAAATAGATTATTGTCTAGATGTTGACACCCAATATTATTTAATATTTTAACAATTAATTTTGGCTCACTTTTGTGAAGAAAATTTTTGATACACTCTAGAAAATATCCTATTTACTCTAGACTTATTCTATGAATTTTTTAATTCTCCATTTATAACTATTTTCACATTCAATTTTTTTCTCGGAATTTAAAATTAGATTCGTCTTTCCTTTCCATATATTTGACTTTATTCACCTCTGACTTGAATTATAATATAAACCAATAATTTTAAGACTTTTTTCAATATCTAAAAGTGATATTCTTTGACCCACCTAATTCTCATCAATATTTAAAACTTCAACAATTTCGAAAATCTTATCCTTTGATTTTTCTCTAACTTTCAGCATAGAACTTTTAAAGTTGAATTTGAATTTATTTGGATCCTTTTCCACATCTGAAATTTTTTTTGGATAAGTTAAATCACTTATTCATTTTATATAAAATCACTTACATTTCTAATTTCAAAATTATTATATTTGAAAAAAAACTTCTTTAAGTTATCAATCTCTTTCGGCATCTTAGACTACTTTTTAGCATAAATATAATCACTATTGATTAATGGTTAATAGAAATTTTTTAAATTTTTTATCACCTTCTCCAATTTGGAGATCATTGAAATACATTAATTGATTTCTCACTTCAACATAAACTCCATTCTAGTTTCTTCCTAAATTTCAGCATTTCTTTTTTCATTACTATTGAACTCATCCTCTTTTACGTTAGCAATCAGTCATTTTTTATCTACTTCACTAGAAGTCTCAACTTCTTCATCATCCATGATATTATCATCTTTCACAAAATTCTATAAGAAATTTATATTTTGGTTTTATGAAAATTATTAAATTTCACATTTGAAGAAAACTTTTAATTTTCAATTTTTATAGATATTTTTGTTGAGAAACTCTTTGGCCTCTTATCCTCATCTTCAAAATCATCTTCTCCTTTCAACTTTGGAAAAATTGTTTTCAAATTTCTAATTGATCCAAACTTGAAAAAATTTAGTGGTAGATTTATACTAAACATTACTTTTACTCTTATCATACTTCTATAATTGAGTGAAAATATTTTTTCAAATTTTACTTCAATATCTTTCTCTTCATCAGAATCCTATTATTTAAAAAATAATTCTTTCTTAATCTTTTCCTATTTCAAAATTTTAGAGGAAATTTACCAATACACCTTACTCTTTTTCTTAAAGAAAATTTCCTAATACATTTCATATGAAATCATAATTATATATATATCATCCAATAGAAGTAAACTAGATCTAAATATTCAAGTTTCGATATATTTTAATCAAACCTACCTAGAAGAATATATTATATTTTCTCAGAAACCATAGAATCCTAAAACTACTCTCCAAAACCTTTTACAGTGATCAAAATTTTATTAACTTGTGTGAATAATTCATTCTCTATTTCATCATCATTCATTTTGAGATCTTCATATTTCAACTTCCAAATATGTAGCTTGTATTTCTCTATTTTTGTATTGCCTACATAAATGTTTTCTAATTTATCCAAAAATTCATTTCTATTCTTTATTACATTCTCTATAACAAAATTATTTTATGAAAGAGATAATGATATAGAATTTTGAGTATGATAATAATTATATAAATTATTTATATCAACTGATGTTGTCGAATTACCTTTAGTGTAAGGGAAAAATCATCAGTAACAGCCTCCAAAACGTCCATACTTATTGATAATAAGTATGGAAGCATTTCATATCTTCGTATATAATAGTTTTTTCCATAGAAAGTTGTAACCTCTTTATTTTTTACTAAATTATGGTTGTCCAATTTCACAAAACAATTTCAGAGACCAAATATTTAAACATACAGGAACTATTTCTATTTATACTTCAAAAAATGGATCATATTTGAAAGGAATCTAGATTCTCTAATACCACTTGAAAAGGACTCACAAGATAAGCGATAATTTAATGAGAAAAGGGATGAATCAGTGAATTCAATTAATTTTTCATTTATTTAGAAACAATCTTTGGAACCTGTTAAAGTGAATGAGAAAATAACTATCACACACTCCAAATCACAAAGATAGAAGGTACAATGTATTTTCATAATGTTCATAACTCAAAATGAGTATCTGGTCCTTATCATGATCCAAAATCACCTGAGACCATATAGTATATTATTAAACCATTGTTGATTATAATGAGTAGGGAATATCCATGAACTTGTGATACACCCAAAGGTCACATAACATGTAAAAATTGATCTAAAAAACAATGATATACACTCAATTTTTTAAAAATAATATAGTACTTAACTGTGTTATAATTATATATTATTGTCATTGTGCTTTTTATTCTTCTCTTTCCTCTACTTCATCTTCCACTTCTACTTGCACAACAGAACTTTATCTCTTCTCTACCACTTTATCTCTCTCCTCAATAATTTTCTCTTTATTTCATTCAAGAAACATGTTTATATCCTTACATAATAGTAATATCCCCCCCCCCTCTTAATATTCAAATTTCAAATAAAAAATTCATAAAATTGACTATCTTAAACATCTATCACTTTCTTATTTAATTTCCCCCACTTCTTCTTCTATTATTTGATCTTATAGGTCATCACAACATGACTTCATACATTACAACGTGATACTTTTAACCATTTCAAAAAAGTGAAGATAATAATTATCATAGCTTTGTATTATGGTGTGACTTCATGTAATGAACCACACTTCATTGTTTACCAAAGTTTGTCCTTTTCAATATGACATGAATATCTATAAAATAAAAGAGAATTTTGTGACCATTTATTCATCCTTGTCTTACACTATAATGTGAACCTTATTCTCAAACATCTTATATCATGATTTGCCTTCATGATATTTAATACATAAAATCATAGATTCTACATCATCATTTTTTAACTTCTAAATTATCCTTAAATTCTGAATAAAATTTCTTTTGAAATTTCCTATTAATTTTTTGGAAATATCATATTTTTTAAAAAGTATAATATCTTTCATATCATAGAAAATAATTATATATTAGATAAATTTCTTACATATTAAAATATTTATGCATGAAAAATATTATGTAAAGAAAAACCTTACTTATATAAAATATTTCGTATGGAAAACAATTTTGTATAAAAAACATTATGCATGTCAAAAAAATTTCATATGGAAAAACCTTACATATGAAAATATTATGTATGTAATTTCTTATGTATGAAAATATTATTTATAAACCCTATTTGAGGACATTTCAAATTTTTCAAACTTCTTATACTTATTATATAATGATATTTACATATGAATCTAAAGACTATTAAACATTATATTTTCCTCAAATTAACCTTTACATATCAACCGTTATGTTAAGGAATTTTCCATATTCCTTAAAATATTCTAAATACTAAAAAAACACCTTCTTCGAATCTTTTAACTTTAAGATATCCTAGCTTCTAAACTTATGAATTTCCTCAACTTATACTCTCATAAACGACCAATATTATGTACTTAGGAGATTTATAATCTTAAAACACCTTCTATACTTAAATCATGTAACTTAAACTTTTGGTTAATTTATCATATGGACTCATAAAATCTCCATCTTCATGACTCACCTAACTTCTGAATATCATCCTCCAGTTCCAAAATATCTGTAACATTTATAATTATTCCAAACAACTATATTTCCTTTATCCCATATTATAAGTTTTATTATATGTGGGTTTGAACATGATTTATGTATTGACAATAAATTCTCGCACAATAATCCTATCCACCTCTTATATTCTCCAATACTTCTTCTTTAGCAACTCCAAAACTTCTTTATTCATGGGACTAATAGGATGTAAGCGTTATATTAATGATTCCATTGGGTATGGTGTATTGTTAAGTGGATGTGGGGTGTTTTATTTGATACAACATCCTAAGAGACATATATGTCAGTTATTTTATTTCAATTATCCAAGAATTTAGTGATCAAGGGATAACACCTAGGGTTGGGTAATATTCTGATCCATCTCGGGGTTAGGTTTTATTAGTTGAACCTAGTCAAGATGTTACTTATTCAAAATATATTAAGTTATAATACATTATATAGTATTATGGTTTTATTTTCAAAATATACTAAACTTTTTATTTTGATATTTAATTGAATATAATGAATTTTTTATTTTATATAATGAGATTTTCAATATTATAGTATCTTATTAGATGTGAAGATTTGGGGTGCCCCAAAAGATTATAAATAAATTCAAGGTATCAACTATGAATAAAATATTTAATTGGTTTTTATAATTGAATCCATTCATATTATTAAACGTATAATGAAATATTGTGGTTTCAAGATATATCATATAGATATAAAAAATTATATACTTAAATATGAACTTGTTTAAGACTGTATACATGATATAACCTGAATTTTTTTATGATAATGATAAAACTGATATGTTATGAAAGTTTAAATGATATATTTATTTATTGAAACAATTTACTTGAAATTATAATTTTAAATTTTATGAAAAATCAATTCATACCCCATGTGAGATGCCGGTATACTAGGAGGTGGGTGAATCAGTGTGTACTTTTTTTCATATTTTATTGACACCTCCGGTAAATATTCATTTATTAATTGGATAAAATGAAATTATTTTTTAAATATTCCTGCACTTATAATCCCAAAAAAATTCATAAAGTGGGTAAATAATAATTTAAAATATTTTTATACTCAAAGTGAGTAGCTAATCCTTGGTATGTTGTGGGTGTTATCCCAGTTTACACAATCTATCTTTTATTATCAACTTTAAACTAATAAGGGTAATAGGATAACCATGGAAAATTTAAAAATATTTATCTAAAAAAATTATTAGAAATATACTTATATAATAATGATATATAAATTAATGGATCTCATAGAAATATGAAAAATATAATTATACAAAGGTATTAAATTCTTTTTCTTCTGCTTCTTCTTCTCTTTGTAGTATCAAGATATACACCAAAAAAATTATTTTTTTATTCTTAATTCTATATATTTATCCCCTATTCTTGGTTTTATGGGTCTCTCATATCATCACACGTTCTAATTTCATCAATTTACTATACCTCAATTTTTATATGTGTCTTCCCCTTGAATCAATACACCTCACTATAACTTCTTCTTCTTTTCTATTTCTTCTCTACCACACTGTATAAAGCTATAGTAGTAGTTATCACTATTAATTTTAGAATGTAAATATTTTTATGGGTAGAAACCATGCCTTTTTTTAATCTTATTATGTCCTCCTCAAGTATAAAACTTAAAATGATGGAGTAACTAACCTTATAAATAGAGAACTCATGCACCATGTGGGTGAGGGAGTTCCTAACTCTATCATTCATATAGAGGTCCCACTCCCCATGTAAGTGGGGGAGTATTGAACTCTAGAAATAATATGGGGGAAATATGACCTATTATCATCACATATCCAATGTGGTTTATAATCATATGTCCACTCTAATTGTTATGTATGATCCCAGTCATCAACCCTCCATACCTAAGAAACTAAACTGCCTGAATTGCATTGTGTCTCACCTATGATATAAAAGAGGGATATACCACTATACTCTACATAGAAAAATGATCAATATGAACTAATTTTGTTCCCAAATATAACTTTTTGTAAATATCATAATAAATTATCCATGGATGGAAAATTATACAGTATGTACTTTGGGTGCCCCCCCTGGTTGAAGTATGATCATTTATTATCATTCAAATGGTGTGTGGGTGGTTAAAAACATAGTATGTATGATTTTGTACATAGTTTTTATGGACTTTAGTGTTTAATACCTCATATTTAATCTTTTTGGGATGATTTAAATTCTATGTACCCCTAGTCCACACATCATGTAGATCAAGACGTCTTCCTCAATATATACCTGTGTGCACGCCAAGTCGTGTGGCCTTGCACGACAAGTAATGTGTAACTAAAGTACACCCCATGTAGTATTTAAACAATAAAAAAACCATATAAATCATGTTTGGAGAAATATACAATATATTTTTCAATAAAAACATTGTATCATTATAGAATCAAACTCTAGAAACTCCAGTTGCTTAGTATTCACATCATCATTATTGTTCTTGCCTTTGGTCATAGATAAATCACCACTAAGGGCCTCATAAATCACTACCACACCTTTGGTGACAATTTTTTAACCATAATTTTTCTGAAATAAATTCAAGGATTCCTTTTCACCACACCCCAATGCCTTAAATATCACTTATCCTCTAGGTTTCACAATTCCATGCCTCCTGATAATTTGTTAACTGACCAACAGAGAATATTTTACTCTCTATAAACTCAATTAGTTTAGAATTTATAAAACCTGAGATACAAGAACCTCAAACTTATATTTAGTATATAAATTTTAAGCCCCTAGTTCTAACCCTTGAAGACAAGTTTGGATAATACTTCAATTTAATAATTAAATCACTAAACTACTAGCGAATAATGAGAGAAATCTATTCTACTTGGCATGTGAATTTGGAGAGTGTGAGGGAAGAAAAATAAAAACAAGTAACAAGAATATGATATCTAGGTTAAATTACTATTAATTGTAAAAGTTTAAATTATTAATATTTTTTTCATTATAATTATGTCTAAATGAACCTTTGGTCTTTGTGAACACTCTCACTTTGTAAAACTCCCCTTTTCTAATTATTATGTACTTTGATTTGTTTGATAAATAGGTAACCTAAACCCATATTTAAATATATAATTAAACCTAACTAAGAGTTATATAGAATTAATATATTTATCAATTTCATTATATAACACTCTCTTAATTAATATGTAATGTTCATTAATAGTAAATAAGAAAAAAAATAGAAATGATTTTGAATGCAATTACCCCACTTGAATTAAATATAAAATAACACTATCACTATCAAATATCCCATTAAAATCATATGTTGTCACAAAACCAGGTCACCCTCTCATTATAGTAATGAGAGGGTGAAGACAATAAGATAAGGAAAATACTATTGAAATAGAAATCATCCTAGTGAAGGACTCTATAGTAGCAATAGCACCTTACTCTGGGTTCAATTATCCCTATTCATAATCAGTTTATTTATTATATTTATAAGCCCAAAAACCCCAATAATAGTCCTTTTATCCTCAAAAAAATTTCCTCCCTGAGTTCCTATATATTCTTTGTTAATTATTCATCATTCACTCCTAAAATCATGGAAGATCAAAACTTTAAAAACTTTCTAATTTCCCCTTCATGACACAACTATAGATTCCTAGTACAAACATCATTTATTTAATATTTGGATATTTTGAATATACCCTATCTCACTACACTCATCTAATTCATGGAGAAAACATGGATCCTCATAAATACATCACCTATGTTAGCAGTGTTACATCTTGAATCAGGTCCCTTACAACATGAATGAATTATATGATATATATACAAAACTAACTTCACATTTATGGAATGAGCTCCACCATCACAACATGAACTAATTTATGAATTTTGGAAAATTATTTGAAACCTATTCATATTCCATTCACACACACATATCTTGTCTTTGAAAAATAAATGACCCTTATTTACCTTTATATAACCATCTTCACACCTTTATGTAACTCCATAAAATTACATAGCTTACCATTGACACTTACAAACTTCCATCCACACAACTTTGTGTATCCATCCTCAAAACCTTATTCAACTAGCTTAATAACCAAGATATAGCAAGTTAAGGAAAAATATTACCTTGATACAAGAACTAAACTACCTTTAAATGAGCTATCCCTTAGGAATGACCTTGACATAGCCTTCAGAAACTCGATAATGGACTTAACATCAAAATTGAGTTACCCATATGTTGGTTCCTTTATAGAATGGAATACAAAAATGTGACACAAACTTCATTATCTCCTTATTCACTATTTAAATATAAATAAATGGTATCAATAAACCTCATAGTGGATCATAAATGACCATTTGAGCTTCAGTGGTTCTCCCATGGTGGTTCTGGCCTTTATAGTTATGAAGTATAGTTCCCTCACCAGTGTGCATAGTAGATTCTAATGGTCTAGCGATGGCATGGATGGATGGTATACAGAAAAGGATGGTAGAAGGTCTATATGAGGTGAGTGATATAATCCCACCTAAAATGAAATAATTTTTTTTGTTAATTAATATTTCTCTGAGCCTTGAATCCCATATAAAATATTTATGGGGTTAGCCTCTATATAATATGTCTGAATGTGGCTGGAACTTACCATATGATCACCACCAGTTCCTGCCTATATCGATCCTCATACCCAACACCTATATACACCATGCTATCCTCTCTTAACACATACACTACCTAGTGTTAACTTTTGTTAAGACAACATTGCACTCTTAACACTCCCACAACCTAGTTATGACTACGATTGACAATTGGATGGAATTAATTGGTTGGATTGATCTCCTATTATGTTGTTGAGGTTGAAATATTTTTTCACCTATTTTTAAGTATTAGTCAATCTAAAATGATAGATTTTTATTTATTTTTTTAATAATTACTTTCAAATGTTACTTACCATAAAATAAAGGATATCAATGAATAAATGGAATAAATTATAAATTAAATTGTGAAATTAATGAAATTTATATTCAAAAAACATAAAATATAGCTATCTAATTAACCACACTTGGAATATTAGTTTTACTCAATAATTAAATCTCAAAAAATTCACAAAGGAACACCATCCTACCAAAATTAAAATTTCAAAGTCAACAAAATTAAATGATTATGAATTGAGAAATTGAGTTTTCAAGAATCGCATGAAAAAAAAAATTCAGATCCTTATTATTCAAGGAAACTAAGTTAATAATGTATGTTACTTTCTCTATTTTTAAATAACAATTCTCCTCCTTTCCACCATTCATATTTTTCAACTAATAATTAATTTTCATGTCAATTATGATCTGTCATACATGAAATTATTTTCTCTCATCACTCAAGGTACAAATGTAAATGAAGTTATACTCACAATTCAAATCATGCTATTGACCATAGTCTTGAAATAAATCTCAAATATCCACCTTGTAAATACAAATATCAAAAATAATCATGAGGACTTTATGTTTAGTTTCAAATGATTTCAAGGATTTGGGTAGGTGGGTAATTGATATAAAAACATTAATCTCAAAAGGAGTTTAACATCTAAATTACCTTACATGATATTCAGTAAAATCATAATGAAAGAATTTTCCATGAATAATATCACCCAACAATTTTCAAACTCAAAGTAGTTCATAAATATAAGAAGTAATAAAAATGAATGATTCACCCTCCTGGTTTTTTTCTATTTTTTCTCATTTTTAAAAAGTTTTACTTGGGAAAATCTCAAACCATTTCTTAAACCCTGTTTGATCACATCATGACACTAATTTTAATATTTAAACATTGTTAATATCAAGAAAGAATAATTTTTTACCCACCCAAGATACAATCTATTTCTTTATTTTTTTTTTCCTTTTAATATTTTTTTAAGAGGGAGAACAATGAAATACAATGAATGAATAATCATTAACCTCCCCATACCCAATGTAAACTATAATATACTATCATTTATAAATGAAATTTTTCTAAATAAATATGTTTTATATTATATTTTATAGTATTATACATATTCATCATATAGAAAAACCAATGACACTTTATTTTATTAATGGAAATCATTAAATTATTCAATAAATAAACCCATGAAAGTGAAAAATATTATAATGGGATAAAAAATATAAAATGTAGAATGTAGAATCATAAAATTTTGATCATCCTTATCTGTTATAATCATCGCTCCTACAAATAACAATATGGAAAAGTGAAAAAATATTAGTAAACCAATCGACATTTTAGAAAAGAAAAATATATAACATTTGGAGGAATTATATTTAATAATATATAAAGTAATTATTAGTTATTTATAAGAGGTAATACGACTATTAGAATAGTAATGTCACCATAGGAATAGTAACCTAGTTGTTAGGAATAGTAACATGACCATTAGGAATTATAACATGATCGTTATAATAGTAATTTGACCCCAAAATAATAATATTTAATAAAAACAATATTCATCATGGGTAATTTAAAAATATATAAATATTATAATTCTATAAAATAAATATCAATATTTAAAATTCCAAAGAACTATAAGAGTAGTTTTTAAAAATTTCATTTTAATGTATTTTATAAAAATCATAATTTTATGTTAATAATTAAAATTGCCTATGTTATAAATTTATTTTAATAAAATTAATTTCATTTTTAGAATCATAACAATAAAATTTACCAAGGGTGGATTTTTGATAATTTTTTGAGAAACTTCAATTTTTATATGAATAGTAAAAATATAGTTTTTCAAATATTGCATTTTTATGAAATAATAATGAAGTAATAATGAATTGATAAATATTAAATTGGTTATATTAGTGAAAAATAAATTTAATAATATAAATGGGTCATTTAAAATTAATAAACTTAATTTCCAAACCTAAAATTTAATTTTTAATGTCTAAAAATCTAAAGTGTTTCTTTGAAAAAACATCTTTTCATTTTTCCCCTTTCCTTTTTATTAAACAAATAAATTATAATTATAATGTATTTAAAAATCATAAAATCATGTTGTTTTGTTTCATAATTTCAAAAATATTACTATTCAAATCTTTACCATGTATATAATATTTTATTCATTATCGTAACTTAAAAATACCCCTCTCCGCAACTATAAAAACCCCATCTCTCTCCCCTTGGAAACCCACTCCTCCCTCAATTATAATGGTCAAACCTCTTCCAAAATTATCTATATTAATACCATTACAATCCTTATGGATTTTATGGATTCACTCAACTCTAATGATTCAAGGATTTTAGTGTCATGTAAAAGAAACAACAACAAGAAGAGGGTATGTTTTCATTAACCTTTTCTCTCATTTTACTCTCCTCTTCCTCTTTTTTTTGTTCCTTTCCAAAAAAATATTATATGATTAATTGAGTGGTATTTAAAAATTATATTAATGATTTCAACCTACGTCAATGATTGTATTTATGAAATATATATATTTTATACTTCTCATTCCTCGTCTATTGACAATATCCCATCAATGGTTGGTTAACAGCCCACAAGGACGTTTCCAACTCTCTAATTATCACAAACATTACGGGTGATTATAATAAATTATTTATAATATATAAATATAGTAATTTATGATATTCTATAATTAATATAAATAATGTATATATAGTTATAAAGTAAGATTATTAAATAAAACCAAGAAGGGGTATATTAAGGAAAATATGATAGAAAAACATTTCACCTTTAACAATGACAATTAAAATATAAAATAAAATTATTATAATTTATAAAGAGTGAAAAAACAACTTGATTAAATTATGATTCCATGTTTTAATAAATCTAAGTTTATTATAAAGGGTGTGGAAAAGCGAAAAAAATAAATATGGATTTAAAGTAAGGTGATTCTCAAACCCAACTCTTTATTTTGGGTCATCTTCTATTTCATATTGTTTTCAGTATGTATATTCCTCTAATATCCTTGAAATTCATTTTAAAAATTATTTTCCAATTCTTTTCTAGGGGTATACATGTTTCTACCTTATCAAAATAATTTTTAATCCAATTACAATGATTTTTCAAAAAGAACTTTATTTTTTCCAAAAGATCTCTTTGATTCCTATTGAGTTGATTCTTCTCCAATGAATAATGATCTTGTATTCGAAAATATGATTTCCCTAATTAATTTTGGAAACCCAAAGAATATTCTTTAAATTATGATTTATGACACCCTTATGAAACTCAATCTTTTCTATGGGTTTATTTCATGACTATGATTGTTATAGGTTCTCTTTCCATGTAGAATGAATAATTGTGATAATTTTATGATGTGGAGGGTGGGATTGGAATTATATTTCCATCCAAATAATTAGGTAAAGTGATATATCTCATGAGATTGTTTTTATTATTCTTGAATGTGATTCTATATTTATACACAATTATGATGTTACTATTTCTTTGGAAGATGTGGATGAATTTTGTCTAATGGTTTGATTGTGGGGGGTTAAATGTATTTCATAATAATCCATGTCGAGTTCACCTATTTTTATGTCTAATGGAAAATTCCAATAGTTCTCACATTCATAACTGAGTATAGACCTTTTTTCCAATAGAAGGTGGTCCTTTGGGGTTTCAAACCCAATTATGGTTAGAACTCACATTTTTTCAAGTAGATAGAAGGTCAGGATCATCACACCCTTTTAGGGGGAATTATTTCCTACTTTGGGACTCTCATATAGATTTAAGATATATTTGTGAATCTCTTCTTAATCCCAATACAGAACTAGTTACCATAAAAATTATTATAGGTTAAATCCTTTTACGTGAGAAAAGGGGAATCTATTAGCAGATACATATGTATGTATCTATGGTTATTTATCTATTTCCCTTTAATGGGAAGATGATTATATTTTAAATCCATATAACCAGGAACTCTAGACTTTTCTATCAACTAGGGAGGAAATTAATATTTTTAGGGTTGGATTAAGCCATCATGAGGTGTTATGTGTATCCTGTTTATAAAAGGAATGAAAATACATGCAGTTTGTTAAAACCAAGTAGTTTAATAACATGAGGAAAGGAAATGTATGATGGAACTTAGGAATAGGGTTTTTAAGATCATACCTTGAGGAGACATCCTATGTGTCCTGGTTATAGTAGGAATCAGAGTCATCGTAGTTAGATCATTCCCTTGGGACTTACCATGAGGTGGATGCCTTAATATGGAGGTAGTCATATCATGCCACAGATCAGGGCTCACATTGTGAGGTTTCTCTTATGGTGGAGATTCATGATGTGAATGATGTTATCATTACAACTCCCTAATCCCTTGTGATCTATACTCAATGTGAGAAACTAGGGATATGAATTAATCAGTCTCACTACATACGGATTATGCATTTATGTTCTAGGACAACCCCTTGGATTTTTAATATGGATATTGGGCCTTAAAAATATGTCCAATGTATCCCAGATATAGTAGGAATCAAAGTATTCTTAGTTCAATTTGATCGGGACTTGAACACTGAGATTTCTCTAATATTGGGGTAGTAATATCATGTCACTGATCAAGGCTTACACACTAAGGCTACCCTAATATATCCATTGGACAAGGTTATTGTTTTCTAGGATCCTGGCTTGATGTGTTCTAATTTTCCACCAGACCTACTTGATTGTCTATGTGACATGTCATAGGATGTATACATGTGTCTGGGAATGACTGGACATGTCCTAGTTATATGCACAAAGATAATCGCATAATCCATTTGAATTTTTCGAAGGACATCACATAATTTGAATGGAATGTATGGATCCCATCGCATGATCCAGGGTGACATGTCTGAAGGACATTGCAAGACCTATCTAACTAGTCATGGTCAGTGTCTCAAAACCTGGATGAGGATGTCTGGAGAAAATTGTATAATCTAGGAAACCATGTCTAAATGGTGTCGTATTACCTCGCTGTATTTTCTATATGACATTGTATAATCTAGGATGACATGTATAAAGGGTGTCGCAAGACCTAGGCTGGCTTATCTGGAGGAGGTCACATGATATTTTTTGACCTATTTTGTTCTCATTCTGAGACCTGGATAACATATCTAGAGTATGTTGCAAGATTTATCTGATGAGCCTAGAAGACTTTGAAAGACTTGGGTTTCATACACATAAGGTGTTGCGTGACTTTTTTTACATGTCCAAGGGACATCATATGATCTAAATAGTATGTCAAGGGAACGTCACATGATTTAGGTAGCACATCCTGGTGTTGTTTCATGATCCAAGTTGGTTATGTTAAGTGAATAAGGATCATTTTATCTATCTTCACATAAGTATCCCATCTTTTATATTAATTTATTCCATCATTTATTTCACATGTGATTCAGATTTGTTTAATGTTATATTATTTTAGGTTTTGTGTGACCCAGTCGACATGGGGTAATTCCTTCAAATAATCTGGATTGATCTGCCATAATTCCTCCACGTGATTTATGGGTGATCATGAAAAGCACATATTCATGTCGCGTGATACCTTAGGTCATTCCCTACAGTTTTTACCTAGTGAAAGACCTTGCAATCATGTGATCAGATGTTCTGAGAAATTCACTCCTGAGCTCCCATGCATCAAGGATCATTGATGGACATCTTTTACTGAGGGAGAGGGCTTTATAAACCTCACCACTCTAGTTATATGTAACCTTACGTGGTGCATATCTCACATATTTGGGATGGATTTGTTGGATGAATTTTGGTGTTACACACTTCACATGATCCTATTTTGGTTCAATCAGAGGGCATCTCAGGATGATCAACGACCACATAAGTGTTATGCCTTTGCCAATTTTATTAAACCCAGAAAAATCAAAGGAAATTTTCTGGATTATGTAGAAATTTCAAGGTATTTCCATAAGGATAGACCTATATTACTATGGGACTTCATGATATCGGGATGCCTATGGAAATTCTTGCATGTGATCAAAGGTGACTTGTCTAGGATCTTCTGAGAGAAAATGATTTCTTTATAAGTGGGCTTCATGAAATCAAGATGACATGACAACGTGTCTTGTGGGATCATGTTATCTTTTCAAGGGGGGATCGTGTGATAAATGATGATTTCTTAGGGAATATGACCCCTTTATTGTGAATTTCAATGCATCCTAGTTCCTTAAGAAGATAACACCTTTTCCCCATTTATTTTCTTCTTTATTTTACAATGGTTGGGGATCTCATGAAGTTATGAAAATTTTGTTGAAAACACTCACTCTCCTTATTTTTGATGGGTTGCATAACCAATAATGGGTCTTGTGGTTATGCATGATCAATTTCATGTAAAAAAAATTATTTTTATTTTGAGCCAAGGGGAAGTGCATAGTTGACTGGACATATCTGAAGGCCTTCGCATAATGAGGGTGACAATTTTGGGATCTCTTACATGATAAGGTGGTAATGTCGACAATGATTCAGCAGTGTCTTCAGAACCATGGTAGTTCATCACATAAAGATTAATGAATTCAAGACACTTCTATTTTTTCATATTTTATCCTTTATTTTAAAAAGGTTTTTTGGATGGTTGTCAGCCATTTGTCGACTGACAATTCACATGACTTGGGGGATCTCATCTGGCAGCCTCCACATGATCAATGAGTGTCTTGGATAACTTTCCAAGAACAAGGGGTCTTGTAAAAGGGGCCTTCATGTGATCGCAAGTTAGTCATGCACTGCATATGACCCATTAGCAAGACCTCCCAAAGGTTATGTGATCACGCATCTTTTAGAAGTTTATACGACCTTCATGTCTTGTCCATCTTTTCTTCATTTTCTTTATAGGTAAAATAATGCCCATATTTTTAGTATTTCTTCCCTTTTGGATTTTATAATGCTCATTTTTTGGGTTTCAAATCCCCCCCCCCAGGAGTGATGTTTATGTGGAAAAGGGATCAGTTCTGAGGAAATTAAATGCATTTATGTTTTTTTGGACGACCACCAATCAGTGTCTTGGGTGAAATTTGGTCTTTTGGGTGACCTTTTTTATTATGTAGAATGCCTTGTGAATAGGAGAATAGAGGTATGCTCATTCACCGACTACTCTAACTCTTTGGGACTCTTATGATCAGTATTTATTGCATGACCTCTTCGCAATACATTCCACAAGAAACAATCATGATACCTTTTTGCAATAATATCTTGCATGATTTATTTCACAAGGATGATTTGCAAGAACTATTTCTAGAGATATAATTTGTCCCCAAAACTTGTTCGAATCAATACTGAATCAATTCTCGGTGATTTCTGGATCCTTGGAAAAATTTCCTCTTTACAAGTTTCATAGGATCTATTAGTTTAGTCACATGATCACTTTAATATTATGCAGATCATGAGACCATGTCAAGGTCACATGATCATGAATCTTATGAAGGGTCATGTGATCACAATATGTCTTGTGAGTTTATGTAGCCTATGATATCTTCTTGGGGTAGTTCAAAAGACCTCTATTAGGTTATGCAACCATGAATCCCCTTATGGTTCATGCAATTCACGTGATGCTACTATATTTTATGCCTTTCCTTTTACAATGATGTGTTTTTGTTTGTCTGAAATATTACACTTACTTTTATTTAGATGGATTCCTACTATCATCATATTTCTTCCTCCACATCTAGCTAGAGAGACATGATCTCTAGGAACTGTAATGTTGATCCTAGATATCTTGTGTTCTATGAAAACGAGGTTCTAAAAAGGATTCTCCCATCTGAACTCCATAACTATACTTTATCACACTGGATTCTTTTTTATGGATTTCTCGTGATAGATTATGTTTTCATCCTTTCTTCTAACTACAATCTTCCATCTTGATAGGTTTCAAATTCCCTTAATTGTATTCATATGACGGTTCTCTAAGGATGATCAATCAGTTGTGTCATGGTCCTAGGGGTTTTTCTATATGTTGGAGAACTCCCCTCTGGGTCTGGATGCCTATGATTTTTCTCATCAACACATCACTCAAATCTACTCAAGAATATTTTTCTCTTCTTTGAACATCTTCATTGGTGTCTTAAGATCAAAATGGGATTTATGCCCTAGTGGAAACCTTTTTGAAGAATAAATGAGGCCAATCTGAGTTAGGAGGAGCTATTTATAATTT
The DNA here is from genome assembly GCA_963277665.1 of Viscum album. Taxonomy (NCBI): domain Eukaryota; kingdom Viridiplantae; phylum Streptophyta; class Magnoliopsida; order Santalales; family Viscaceae; genus Viscum; species Viscum album. The sequence continues at coordinate 1,288,791,790 of OY728132.1, read as the reverse complement.
AATGAAAAGATACATGATATCCATCTTTATGAATCAGTATGTTGTTTCTTGTTAATAAACTAATTTCAGTCTAATTTTCTCATATAATTAGTTAATTTTTGGTTCCATGGTACCAATTCATTCCATTTTTCTCATAGTGGAGTTGGAATTAGCCTCTGAGATATCTATAGACTGGGTGGTACATCCCCCATTGAGGAAATGTATGAAAAGTTTCTCCTTACTATGGATGTCTGGGATGACCCATCATAGATTCAAATTTTGATGTGGGATATGCTCAACATTGTGAAAGAAAATTTAAGGAATGAGATGAATATGTGATCACTCATCTCTCTCAAAACTAGATCAGCATATTTATCCACCACATGAGAGCATGGTTGAATGTTATATGCCCACACTGGTTCCCTTCTTGACAGGATTGTGATAGCACTGGTTCATATTTTTCAATCTAAGAAGATATAAAATATACCTCATGGGGATACTGGGTGAGGCTGAAAATATCCCTAAGCCTTAGACTGGTGGGTTTATAGTTATATTATTGATGATATTCTTGGAGATACTTTGAAATGTGTAGATTCCTTCTTTTTCACAATATCAATGAATATATCCTCTACGATTTATATATCATTGTCCATTTTTCTTTCATTTATGATGTAAATAAAATTTCATTATTTTGATGTCTCATTTATTATCAATGGTACCCATCCTTTTCATGATATCATGTAAACCTGTATGTCTGTATTTATATTTTCAAATCATAACAATCTTTTCTTGAGAAACACTCATGAATTACCACCAATTTGAAATTCCTCATTGGCTTATCTTCTCCATATATTGAAAAATAACTTGATTCACAAAAGGATAGTTTGGGTAGAATATATGTGTCTTAGAGGGATAATTATCTGTCTTATCCTGGATTCATTAGACTTAGCGAGGAAAGATTGATATTTTCTAAGGCCATATGATGGTCCCCATAAGCTTTGTATCTCTTTATTTATATTTCCCTAACTCTTTCCTAAGATTCATATAGAGGAAGACTTAGATTGCATGGACTTGAATTTTTTTCAAGACACCCTCTTATGAGTTTTCAATCGGATTGGTTTTGTTCCTTTTTCCAGTCCAAAAAACTAAATTTTTGATGTGTTTTGGTTTTGGGTCTTCTGGATTAGAACTTATATTGTTGTAGTTTTAGGTATTTTAGCTCATAAATTCTATTTTTGTAGTTTAGGTTATTTTATCTCAGACCTTCTATTGTTGTATTTTAGGGACTTTTGTCTTGGACCATTTATTGTTGTAGTTTAGGGTCTTTTAGATCATACCTTCTATTATTTTATTTTAGGGTATTTTATCTCGGACCTTTGAGATCCCATGTAGTTTAAAGTTTTAATACCAATACATGAGTAATGAATATGGAATATGGTTTATAAATTCTAAGGATGACCCATAACACCCTAAGGTTTTGAGTTATACCATGGTGTTTCTAGGGCTCACAAGGATTTGATTTCCTCTCTTTCAAGGAGGAGGTTCCTCTGGTTAGTAGTTCAAAGCTCTTATATGTTAATTTAATTGTCAAAAAGAGGTTTATCCACTCTTTTCCAAGGTCCATGGAATATTTTAGAGATGGTATGGGAATATGGTGAAAGTATAGTGAATCCAGAGTCCACCAAGATAGTTGGAATATGTGTTTTGTAAATCATGTTCATGGGATCTTGAATTGATGAATCATGGAATGGGGCATACATTCCAAGGATGACCCAAGACACCCTAAGGTTTTAAGTTCTATTTTGGTGTCACTGGGACTCATAAGTATTAGAGTTTCTTTCTTATAAGGATGATAATTCTATATTTGGTAGGTCAAATCCCTTATGCATGAGTCCTTAGGGCTTACATGCATGGTCAATTATAGTTAATCCTCGCTCTTTTTCAAGGTCCATGGAGGATTTGTGAAGACTCAAGAATCTAGACTATGAAGTGGGGAATGGACAAATAGACTATCCAAAAAATATTTGGCACCCTTTAGGAAATTTAGCTTTTGGTTATGTGGCTTGGTCCCTACTTCATGTGGTTTTGAGTCATGTGGTGTGGGATATCAAAAGGTTTAGGAATGGAGTGGCGCATTAATTCTTTGAAAATGTAAAATATATACTGAAATAACATCAAGGATGTCTTGAATAGTCTGTTTATGAGGATTGTAAATCATGGTCCAAAGTTCTCAATTCATGAGGATGGTATGGGAAAATCACACCAAGGATGGACTAGAACACCCTTAGGTTTTGAGTCCTATCATGGTGATGTTACAACTCACAAGAATCAGGAATCATTTTTTACAGATTTATACATTTGGATGATGAAAAAAAACATTTTTAGGAGCCATAGGTATACATGCATAGTCAAGAAAAGGGACCCTTGAATCCAGGTATCCTTTTTCAAGGGCCATGGAAGATTTACGATGAACTAAGGTGCTCAAATCATGAATTGTAATTTATGGAAAATATAAGATTCAAGTAGGGTTTGAGCACCCTAAATGTTGTTTCACCACCTAGTGAACATGTTATCATGGAAAGGAGATGTCAACAACCATTACTCTAACTTTTTTCTAGACTAGGGGGTCAAGGGAGCATATCTTGGCCTTTACTAGGGCTACAAAGTGGGACCTATGAGATTTATACCTCGTTTAGTTTCACTAAATTTTTTCTAAGATCTGGATATGAAGAGTTTAGATAGAGGATACATGACTTTTTATCAGACCTCCTTTTGTGGGTTTTCAACCTAAAAAGTTTTGTGTCTCTCTCACTAGCTATTTAGGGTTTTCTGATCAGGACCATTATAGGCTAGAATTTAAGGTTTTACATCTTTGACTAAATTGCATATAGTTTAAGGTCATAACTCACATGTACTTGGTATGAGGGGAATGTTACACAAGATCCTAATTAGGATACCTAAGGTCAAGAGTACCCAAAAATCCTTAAGAGAGAGAGATAAAAATATTGTAAATCATGGCTTGAGGTTCTTGGGTCATGAGTGATGATTTGGGACTATCATGTCAGGGATATCCCAGAACACCCTCAGGTGTTGAGTCTTGCTACAGTGACACCAGGGTCACAAGGATCAAAAAATCCTTTAACATAGGGACAATATGTCTCTAGTTGGTAGGTATAAACCCCAATTGATTTATAGAAAGGTAAAATAGAGAGATATGTTTTTCTTTCCAAGGACCATGAAAGGGTTCAGAAAACTGAGGCACTCAAGACATGAAGAGTGATTTGTGAATTAAGGTGATTAAAAGATGATGAAAGAACCACATACTATGGTTGATCGGGGTAAGTCTCTTATGGTCCTTTGATAAGGAATGGTGATGGGATATGGTCTCCACTTTCTAACTTCATGTAGTAGGGATTCATTTGATGTGTAGTTTTAATGTCATGTGACCAAGACATTTTCCTTACAATTTAAAGTCATGTGGTAAGGATGTTCCTTTCCTTAAAATTTAACATCATGTGGTAAGGAAATTTGTTGCATAGGTATAGACCATATGTTATCGGGGGTTTATTTGTATCCTCTTATATTTTATGGTTGGACCCATAATTGGAGATTTGTGTATTTCCACCTATCCTGTGATGTCAAGAATCAAGCCATACATAGTTCTTATATAAAAGTTCTTTGTGCATATTTGGCCCATACATAGGGATGTGGAAAATTTTTTATTTATCGTTTGTGGACCCAATAATGAGATATCCAGGCATCACTATGTATTATATATGTGCAACAATCAAGAAAAAAAGTCTTCTTGAATGGTAAATGCTCTATGGAGGTCTAACCCATACGCAGAGGGGGGAATTGTTCCCATTTATTATTGTAGATAGACCTAGGATTGGGGATCTGGGTGTTACTATGTGTCCTTTGATAACAGGAATCAATCCACATGTAGTTCTTGAATAATAAATCTCCTATGAATTTTTGACCCATGTGTATAGGGGGCATTATTCTCGTTGATTGTTATAGTTGGACCTAGGATTGGGGATCTGGGAATCACTATATATCATGTGATAACAGCAATCAAGACACACATATTTCTTTAATGGAGGTGTGGTGGGACACCAACACCAATGATAGTGGTCCTCTCAGGAGTGGTTCATAGTAATGCACAGTTTTATGTCATGCATGGAACAGGAACCGTGAAATTTAATGTCATGCACTTAGAACTTTTATGTGCCTGTTAAGGTCTTGCATCTAGTACCATGACAACTCTTTCACGAACTAATATTTCTTATTCATTTGGTAAGTCCTTTACCCAAAGAATCCTAATCCCTTGTTATCCATGATTGGTGTGAGAAATAAGGATTAGAGAAGTTTCCTCTCACAACATGGAGATAATTAAGGAGAGGGCAAGGTCATTCTGTATACTATGGTGTTTGGGCCAAGATATAGAATATAGGAATCTCTATGTATCTTATTTAAAATGAGAATCAAGATGTACATAGTTCTAGAAACCCATTCATTTTAGTTTCATGAGGCAAGGACATGATCCATGTAGTTTAACATCATACAATAAGGATTAAGGTGACTCTACATGAAAGAAGAAGAATATTGTAGTTGGGCCCAAGAATGGAAGTCTATACATCACTATGTATCCTATGATGGTAGTAATCAAGCCACACATAGTTCTGGGAAACCATGTAGTTTAATTTCATGCGGTGAGGACATCTATTATGTAGTTTAAAATCATGTAGTGGGAATAAGGGTCACCCAATGTAGAAAAAAAATAGTATCGGGGATCTATATAGTTTAATGTCATGTGGTGAGAATATATTTCGTTTAGTTTAATGTCATCTGGTAAAAACTAAGAACATTATGCATTTTATCATATACATCTAGGATGATCTCCATATAGTTTAATGCCATGTGGTCGGGATGAGACATAGTTCAATTTAATGTCTTTCTACCAATAGGATACACTATGTAGTTTAACTTCTTGTTTCTAGGATGAGACATTGTGTAGTTTGACATCTTTATGTTGGGATGAGCTCTGTATATCTTAACATTGTGTAGTCAGGATGAGAGATTCTTGATGGACGCTATGAAAATTATTTATTAAGAAAGCTCACATTGGTGGGGGGTGTGACATGTTCCTTATACATTGTGGCCAGTGAGTACGATCCATTATTATAGACCTTATGTATAATATAAGTCCCTTCCCATTTGGGTTCCAAATTAGGAGTAATCTTTCCTGGTATTAATGGGGTTCTAAGAAACAATACCAATTATCCTTGAAGGAACAAATAGAGGTAAACTTTTTTATTGAAGGATTGTATGATCTAATTATGATGAACTTTGAGGTTATGCAATGTGTGAAACCTTTTCACATCAAGCCACTTCAGCTCATCCAACTAATTTTTCAATTAATCATCATCTGAGAGTTTCTCACTAATGGATATTTAAAGTTAGTGTAATTGGACTTATATATACTTCCTTAGTCCCATACACTAATAAATATGGAATTTCTTCTGTAGCAATATGCATGGTGGTATGGTAGGCCCATAAATCATAGAGGAGCTTGTCCGGCCATGACTTCTTCCTTTATTCACCGTCTTTTGGAGTATATTTTACAAGGTCTTGTTGAATGTTTCTATTTGTCCATTTTCTACTTCATAATAGCTGGATCAGTTACTGGAACTGATGTTGTACTCCTGATAAAATATCTTCAAATTCATAGAATAGAAGTTGGTATCATTGTCCATCAATATTTTTTGAGGTAATATGAACCTGGTGATGATATGGGACTTTATGAAGTTTATGAAATTATTTCTCTTGACTTTTTTGAGGGGTATTACCTAAACCCATTTGGAAAATAATTAAGTAGCAGTATGGATGTACTTAAACTTCCTAGATATAACTAGGGGATATGTCCCCACAACATCCATTCCCCATAAGGTGGACGGATAAGAATATTTAGTTGTATGTAGCAATTTTGAGGGTTAGTGGATGAAGTTTTTGTTAGGTCCACTAGGCTGGATACCCTGAGAGGGGGGGTGAATCAGGGTATGACTAATTAAAAATTAATGCCTGTTCTGATCTTGTTTCGCTATCAAGCAAAACACTCTTCTCCCTTTTTCCTGCTGCACGATATAAACAGAATGTAAAGCAAGCACAGGACACAGCAATTTTACTTGGTTCACCGCTAAGGGCTACGTCCAAGGAGCATACGCCGACAGGTTGCCGGTCGTACCAAATTCCACTAATCTCCACTAGCTGTGGATTACAAGATTCGGGATAGATCACTTCTATGCCCAGGCTCACTGCCTTTACAAAGTTTAGGGTCAGCTCACTGCTTTCCCAAGGGTAACTCCCTGTTTCTCTCTCTCTGGCTCACTGCCGGTGGAGAGGATCACCTTCTTCCTCTTCCTAAGCTCACTGCTCTTGGAATGAATCCACTCACAGTTTATAGACCTGTAGGTCTCTTCATTTGCATGAATGAATGCATCTTCCTCTGTGTGTAGATGCTCTGTTGAAGTACAACTTTCACCCGTAGATGAATATCTCTTTTCACCGAAGGTATCCGGAAAACTTCCATCTTCCACGCAGCCCGAAAAACACTGTTGGAACAGACCTTACTTGGCGCGCAAGTCAACCTCAGCGCGTAAGTATCGGCGCGCAAGTCACAACGGTCGCGCAAGTCCTCTTCAGACACTTGCGCGACTCAAGCTTCCTCAACTCCAAACTTGCGCGACTCTCTTCCTTTTACGCCCAAACCAATATTGGCGCGTAACTGCCAACCGGCGCACAACTTCTAACACTGGCGCACAACTTCAACCACTGGCGCGCAAGTCCCACCTGCGCGACCACACACACCACTTGCGCGACCACCACACCTGCGTGACGGGAGCTCTCGTTTTGAACTCTGGTGAAAAATGAGGAGGGGTCGTCCAGTATTTATAGGCAATCTGACCACCCTGCGCGACGGCGCGCAAGTCACCTGCGCGACCCAATCTCGGCGCGCAAGTCTTCTCTCCTTTTAGACACTTGCGCGACCAACTCCCAAACTTGCGCGAACCTATTTCCTTAGCCATATTTTGATCTTCTGATCTTGAAAAACATATGGCGCGCAAGTTTCCTATACTCCAAGTCCATGGCGCGCAAGTCACTTTGCCAAAAACACTTTTCTTCATTTGCCGATTTTCAGGCCCAAAAATTTGGCAAACACTGGAAAACGGCGCCACCTTGTATCTGTTCTTTTGTACTGCCTCCAGATCATCCATTCCTTTTATCGACGTTCTTGAATCAAACATGGATCGTTGACCTCAACTCCTGAACTCGACATTCCACCATGAAATCCTCTTTGTCAACAATCACAACTCAGATGTCCACTTTGTCAACAAACACAATCACCTCAAAAAGGCTTCAATGATACCTTGAGGGATTTTTTCCCAACAGTTTTCATGAAAATTGCATTCAAGTAATTTCCTAATGAATTCTATATAGAAATGTATCATGGTTTTCCAGTAGTAACCCAGCCTCCTGATTTGGTGGGAGAGCCTGATCCCTAGATGATGAGAATTTCCAGACCCTACATGGACTTCTTCCATGATGGAGAGAGTCTTTATTTTTACTATGATTCTGAGGATGATTCCTTCAAATCCTTTATTGAATTTTGACTATATCATAGGGTAAAGTTATCCACATTCCATCGAATTTATTCCCTCCCAACTCAGTTTGTCAGGAGAGTCCCATTTTGAGGATAATCAATTATGTGCTCAATCCATCTGGGGTTAGGCATCGGTTCATCATGATTTGGGGAGTGATGACCTGATTGATTTCTTCCATTTTCAAGAAGATGATTGATGAGACCATCCTTCAGTGCATAATGCAGAAGGCCACTTCCTCCTAATCAAAGTCATCCAAGACTGTGGTTACATTAGTAAATGCATAATCATGATGATTTTATGATCAGGGTACATGATATAACATGGGATTAAAAGGTAACTCTATAATTATTCTTCTGATGTAGCCAGTGATATGGGTCATTTCTTCTTTATTAATTTCATATTCACCATTGATGTGATTTATCAATAGCTTTGAATCCCCTTTGATATTTAGGTAGTATATTTGCTTCTATAAGGCTAATTCCAAGATAATGATGAGGGCTTTGTATTCAGCCTCATTATTTCTACTTCATTTAGATAGTGAGAAATAATAGGGAAATATTTCTTTTTCTAGAGAAATAAATTCAATCCCTAATCCAACCTGATTGATTTTTGGGTTTTCCCATCTCTTGGTGATAGGACTTCAGGAGGTTCCATTAAATATATCTCCCATGTTTGGGGAGTGTTATATTCATATAAAACCTCTTTATATAGAAGTTTGGTGTCCACTGGTGTACTTTTTGGAGTGGTGTACACTACAAGGAAATCATACAGGGCTTGTCCCTTCACTGGAATCTGTGATACGAACTAAATGTCATGTTGTTACAGAATGGTCGCCCATTAGGAAAAATGCCAAATCGGTATGGGACAACTAAGGATTTACTTGAGAGGATCAATACGAGAGACAAAGTAGACTTCATGGTGCTGCAAGTAATGCCTAAAAAATTTCACTGTAAAGATGAGTGCAATTCATCTCTTCTCAACATCCAAGTATTGGGTCTTAGTATCTAGCATCATTAAACTGAGATAGTAGTGACTTTTATCATTCTTCTCATCATTTTTCTATACAAAGAGAGAACTAATAGGTCATTCCATGGTATACACATATAGGATTAGTGTCTTCCCTTACATTAGTGGCATCAGGGCTAGTAGTTTTCATAGGTACTTCTTGAGACTCTCAAAGGATTATTGGTAGTCATTGTCCCATTTATAGGTGATTCCCTTTTTTATTAGCTTGGTTAAGGGGAGATATGTGTCGGCTAGGTTTTCTATGATATGAAAAATGTAGGTGATATTCCATTGGAGTCCCCTTAGTTATTTTAGATTCCTGTAGAGTGAAATTTCTAGAATAGCACTAGTATTTTCTAGGTCTACCTCAAGGTCGTAGTGGTCTACCACAAAGCCAAGGAACTTCCCTAATGTTACCCCAAAATCAAATTCCAATTGATTCATCTTTACACTGTGTTACTGTAGATTTTTTAATATTATTCAAATATCCTTGAAGTGATCACATCACAATCAGTATTTGACCACAAGGTCATCAAAATAACATTCAGATAATCTCCCCAAGAAGGTCTTAAGGATGTGATGCATGGAGTGTTGGTATGTAGAGACATAATTATTTAATCCAAATAGAATGGCCTAATATACCCTTAAGTGCGCTAAAGTTAGGGGATTCCTCATATTTAGGGGCCATATTTATCTAATTGTACCCTGATTACTCATCCATAAAAGAGAGGGATTAGAATACAATAGTTGCATCAATCAAGAGTTTTGTGATCATGAATGGCAATTAGTCCTTCAGTAAGTGTCGATTAAGTTCTATGAAATCCATGTAGACCCTAATCTTCTTATTATTTTTCTAGACAGTGATGGTTTCAATGAGCCATATTGGGTATTCCACTTCTTGGAAAAAAAATAGATTTGATCAATTTATTAACTTCTACCTCTACATTAGTATAATGGTAGGGGTGAATCCTATTGGATGCCTTCTTGAAACCTCTATGGTATTTTTGATAATTTGAGATGGTGAATAGATGAATCTAGATTTAGTCTATAAATTTCTATATAATTCCAAGTGAACACATGTTGATGTTTCTTTAGAAATTTAATATACATCTCTTGCTCCTCAAGAGGCATGGTAGAACTAATCCATGTAGGTCGTGGGTCTTCTTATATTCTCAAATTTACCTTCTTGAGCTCATCGATTGTGGTGGAGACACATTCCTTAAACATGAGAGGGAAATTTCTGAGGTCATCTTATCCCTATTCCACCTCTGAGTCCATGGAGGAATTTTTAGATGAGGTAGTCAATTAGAGGGAATATTTATCACTATCTAGGTGAGAGAGGCCATTGGAGGAGACATTGTCATACCCTACTACCAGATTCATTGCATACAGATTCTAAAGCTAATTTTCTTTTACACAGTCATGGGGGAATGTTTGTTATTAGACATTTGGGATCAGGTCTATTGCCTTAAATAGATTTATGGGAATCACGTAGTCACTATCGAGCATACTCTAGGAATTTATAGGGGTGGTCCCCAAGCCATTGGGGGATAAAACTTGTATATTTTCACCCACCATTGGTTGTCTTCCTTCCCTTTTGTAGAAACTTACCTCAGTATATATATCTTCACAAGTCTCAAAAGGGGAACTTTTACCATATAGTATTACCACCATTCCATCAATGGGGTATTTCAAATACTGATTGATTGTTTAAGGTACCACCATGTGGCTATGATGCTAGGGACTTGCAATAAAGACAATGTATCCAATTTATTATTGAATAAACATGAATTTAGTGTTATATGTGAGATCCCAAAACTGATATTTTAGCTTGATCTTGCCTATAGGACTTTTCTCACTCTTTTAATACCCTTGAATGGTCAGATTTGTGTGAGATAAGTCCCCTTTTTATATTATAAACATAGGAGGGTCTGAATCAGGATGAGGTTGATACTAGAACGATTCTCAATCAGATCTATTTAGATATAAAAATTATAAAATCTACCTAAAACATATAGGGGCCTGATGTGTACGTAGATGACCTCCTCTTGATCCTGCTCTATGAATGAGATGGAAACATGGAATTCTGATGGCATGGTCTCCACTCGATAAACCTCGGTTATAGTGACTTGTATATCAAACTCGTGAGGGATATATTGTTATTAAATGATTTCATTTCTAGTTTATTTTTAAATATAGTGCTCATCCAAGTTTGAGAGCTTGGCTAGGACAATCATCAGCTATTTTAGAATTTCATACTTTTATTACAGAGGTTAGAACTTTTTGAGGTGGGGTTTCTCCTTATTATGTTTTCCAAGAGCTGAGGTATTTGAGTTAGATGAGCCTAATTCTTGTAAAGAGGTTGAGGTATAATATTTTTCTAATGGCATAGATCATGATGGCCTTCTTTATTGTCTACGCTGACTAGAAATCACTCCCCCTCCTATCAATCATGTAAGACAACTAGGTGTGAAAAACCATTGTAAGGTTTTTGAACACCTCCATGTATCTTTTGGTATTTCTAGAGTGATTTCCGATGAGTCTCTACTGAATATATGTCCTCTGTGGAAATATGATTGAAATACAAGGTTTGATCATGCTTGTGTTATCCTTTATATCATCAGTTCACACATATGTGGCCTCCTATTCCCTAGTCAAGTGTGGGTAACTCATAATAAGAGGAATATTCATCATCTAAGAATGGTTCTTTAAAGTGTAATACATTTATAGAACTGAATATAGGATCTTCATATGATGAGGGTTTTGTTTGGTGGGTTAGTTCCCATGCTTCAGATGTTGTAGGGAAGAAATTTATAAGAGTCGGATCTTGTATCAGAACTGAAAACAACTCTTCCTCTTCTTTCTATTCTTATATTCAATGGTTGTTCCCATATCCAAGGGGAAAATTTATTTTCGCCTCCCTAGGAGATGATAATTTTATGGATTTGAAAATCTATTCTTTCAAGGTGGCATGAGATTGATCGACTGTATTTTGAGGCATCTAGCTGTTGAACTTCCACCCATGCCTGGTAGGATTTTTTTTCAATCACCTTATTCTTATGACTAGGAAATAGTTATTTAGATCACCTATGCTAGGGAGTTATCCAATATCACTTATCTATAATCAACCATGATTTAGAGACATCTTTAAATATTAAATAATCCTTGATGTTATGACCTAGGTTTCGATGGAAAGGAAAGTTTTTGGGATGATCTGTGGGGTTAAACGAATTGAACTTATTGAGTTGCGGATACTTGAGTAGGTTACTATCCATGGATGCAAAGAAATAAGTGGGGACTTACTTGTTTCAGAATTATTATGTTTTATTCATTCATTCCTCGAATCTCAGGTAACCCTGATCTCATTTTTCCTTTGGATAATGGATATTTTGTAGTTTTTTCCACTTGATAGGAGGTGTTGAGTAATTTGGAACCTACTTATGTAATTGAATGGGTATTAATAAAGTTTTGAGATTGAAATATATATTTTATACCTTGCTAAGGATTTTCCCCAATTTTTAAGGCATGGGATGATATTTAGATTGGGTCTTCTAAATGGAATATTCCAAACATTCTGCCATTTCTGTAAACTCACAGAACCCACCTGGATACTTCATCGGGATTAGAGGTGTATGAAACTCATCCTAGAGATTTTTAGCATAGAGTTCCATAAATTTCTCCTATGAGATGGGGATACTAATTGAATAGTTTAAACCTTTCCAACTTGCTATAAAGTCAAACACCCTCTCATTTTCACATTGCTTTCTGTTTTTTAAGTCAACAATTATTGTCTTCCTTAGCATAGAGCTGAACTCATAAAGGAATTGACCATGAAGGTCTTCCCATCCTATAATAGATTCTACTGGAAGACTATTATACCAAAAAAATGATGGAACTATGAAATTCTTTACAAAACACCTTATCTTTCTCACCTCCTATTGATCTTGAGGGCCCATCATCAAACTACATCAAGACACAAAGTTCATGAGATGTTTTTCAAGGTCCCCCATGTTGTAGAAGTTGGATAAGGTAGTATTTCTAAAATTGTTTTGGGGAAAAGTGTCATCCATACATTCAATATATGGATTTTTCTCATGCTAAACATGTGATCATCACCCTTCCATGGATTTCATTTGAGTATACAAGGAATCAATGGTGTTGTGTAATTCTAGTGGTATTTCTAGATGAGATGCCTCCTGTCTATAGGGTGTGGGTGGGGCTTAATGAGGTTTCCCTGTTTTCATATCCTAGTAATTATCAATTCATGTGAAGACTGTATGATTTCCCTATCAATGGAGAGTTTTTCCTAGTAATGGAGGAAAATCAAGATCATCTTCAACATCATCATTAATTTAGATACGATACCTGGATTTAAAGCCAGTATGATGCTCATATGCTACTTTTATGAGTGGATCAACTCTTTTTAGATGTATGGGAGGAGGACATTTGTATTTGTTTGAAGATGATTCCCAGTGGCAGTTTTCCCCCTAAGTATCTCCTCATTGATTTGTCTTATATTTTGTATCTCATTATCATATTGTGCCATTTGTTCCTCCATGGAAGGAATTTTGACTCTTATGGGTGGTGACTGATATATAGCCACACCTTTCCCTTTATCATTAGTAGTGTTCTACCATAGAGGTGGAAACTCATATTTGGAGGTTCTAGTTTTTAGAGCCTCCTCTAGTTCTTGGTGAATTTATCCACAGTCGGTGCATCTAGATCACCTTCTTCTCAGGGTATATTTTCCATATTGTGCCCCTCTGCATCTGTGTCTAAATATACATTATCTATTTTGTTGACAATGATGAAATTCATAGATTTATATCAGGAAATGGTAGTTTTCCTATTACTTTCAACACAATAGGATAATTTTTCACTATTTTGTTTTCGGTTTTTTCTCAAACCCTTGGCTATATTGGACCATTTTGGCTTACAATCCAATCGGTGTTTGATTTCCTTCACCATAAATTCCTCCTATCTTGGTCTGTGAGTTGTGGACTTGAGGTATTTTTTGATCATGATTGTTGAATGGGTCCTAGATAGTATAGGTTTATCTTATAGTGGGAGTAATGGATGGTATACCGACCATCAATATTTAACTCCAAACCTAGAGAATATGAATTCCCTCTATGATGATGATGATGATGAAAATTCCCCCATCCTTGTGGAATTGGGCCTATCCAGGTCCATGATTTGAATTTTCTGATCCTGTTTTTGAGGATATGATTCTCCTAATGAAAATTTTGATCATTCTTGGGATGAGAATTGAGATATAAATTCCACCATACCAATAGTATGGGGTTGATCTGGAACCATCGTTGATTTCCCCAGGACCCTCTTGGGGGATGATAAACCTGGTGATGGTGATCAAGATAAAAAATATCTAATCCTAGTGGGTTGGGGTTTATTTTCAAATTATTCTGATATGTATTGGATCCCCTTATGGAATGATGATCTGAGGGGTAGAGGCGGTGGTAGATATTCCCACATCCCTGCGAGCTAGGTTCTCTCCTGTATAGCTATTATAGCAGCTGTTATTGAAACCTATATGATGTGGCACAGTTGTTGTCATGTAGTATCTAGGTCCAATGGCATTCCATGATGGGATTCATTATTTACAGGAAGTTTTCTGGTTCATTCAAACTTTGTATTCCATGTTTGAAATGCATTCTTATTTCTTTGAAGGACCCTGTTAAAAGATCTTTTAGTTATCTTATCCCTTCATTTGTGAGTTACTGACACTATTAAAGTCAGGGAATTTTATTTTAGTGACCAACTACCTTGAACATTACCCTGTACTATAATTTCTCTAGACTCTATGACATTATATAAATCCATATCTGAGGGGCTCTATTATACCAAGGGTGTGGTGAAGTGAAATTTTCCATACTTTCCCCATCCTCGAATATGGATACATTATGTGGCTTTTTCAATCAATTTTTGAAGATTTTTTATTCAATAGTGTCAAGATTTTTGTAGATTTGTGCTATGATTTTCCCATTTTGGGTCCCAGGACATGAAGATAGTATCCAGGTCTAGATGACAATAGAGAATATTGATGGTATGAAGGTGAAACCCATATCCAGGATAAGGTAGGTTTCTAGTTTTCATTCTCTAATGATTTTTCCACATATTTTGGTATAGATAAGGATTTAAATCCCTCTCTATCTCATCTAGGATCTCATAGTAATAAGTAAAAAAGTGCTAGAACATGGTGGGGAGGTTGTTTCCAAATAACTCTCTCCATATGTTAATGTTATCTTTCTCTTAATTAGACTTATAAACCTTCATCTAGTCAGACCATAGAAGGTAATTCTTGGGGTTTCCTACTAACCAGGGTAAAGTTTTTCTGGTAGTTGATGGGGAACTATAAGCATTTTACTCTAATGTTTTGAGCACCTCTCTATATGAAGGTGTATGATTTTTTATCACCTCTATATATGGGGGTTTTTGGGAAAGGGGAAAATTTCCTTTTCCATTGGATATATCACTATGGGGAGGTTTAACATAGTGGATGCTAGGAGTAAAGTCCATGTGATCCATCTTCACATTACCATGAGGAGAACTATCATAGTAATTATTTCCTTATACTTCGATTGAAGTGTTTAATGGCCCTTGGGGTATTGAAAATGTATCTCAAACAACCTCAAGGACACTAGAATTAAGCATATTAGAGATATTAGCCACATTTTTCATCATGTTCAAAATATGTGGACCTACCTTTTGGGATTGTGTAGGGATATGAGCATGTTGTGTGATGGCTTCTAGAATATATTGATAGTCTTCTGTTGTTATGGGGATAATATCCTGCTAATGAGAAGATACCAGAATATAATAATGATTTTATTCATTATTGAAAGGAATATAAGACTTCCCAAAGACATGTTCCACTCTCAATTGGTGATCCTTGGTCAGGACGGGGGTATGATCTCAATTATAAACTTTTAGAGTATGCCTTTGGTCTTTTTTTATAATAATATGAGCTTGTCCCAAGTCATGTTTTAATCTCACTTGGTGATCCCCAGTTGGAACGGGAATATGAGCCCGATGTGAATTTTCATTCATCACCAGAATATGATGATGGGCCTCTATAATGGGATAAGGAAAATGAGTATCCTATGAAGAATATTAGTGCAGTCATTCATTGGTGGAAGTAGGGATATGATACTAGATTTCATGATCTTTTGGAATATGTCATGTAGCTTCACTGATAGGAATATGAGCATGTCTCAAGGCATGTGCCACTTTCACATGGTGAGCCTCAGCCAGAACGGGGATATGAGCCCGATCCTGGGACTTTGAAGTATGATGCTGGTTTTTTTTATGGGAATATAAACATATCTGAAGGTGTGTGCCTCTATCACTTGGTGATCCCTATCTAGAACGGGTATGTAGCTCAATCCTGGGCCATTGGAATATACCACCCGTCTTTTTTATGGGAATGTTCCCCTTTATTGAGACATGTTCCACTCTCACTTGGTGAGACCTGATTATAATGGGGATATGATTTTGTTCTGGTGCCTTATATTTTACTTGAATATACCTATAATCATTCTAGATGGGAGAAATAATGTGTGATCTTTCTTAAGTAAACACTTTTTCATACTAATTAGAGTGTGGTGCTTCCCTAGTTGTAGGGATAGTAATTTGTTCATGTCTCTATATTTATACCAGTTATGAAATATTCCAATGGAGTTCTTTAACTATTGCTAAGATGTGATGGAATTTTAGAAAAGTGTGGTCAGGAATATAAGCCTTCACGTTTTCTATCTCCACTATATTCTAGTAGATATATTCAATTAAATTAGGGATATGCACCCACTTATATCCTCCTTATGAAATAAAAATATTCCAATGGTATTTATGCATATGTGAAGGAATATATGCCTCTCTTATGCTTTTTGTATGAATATTCTCACAAACTTGTTTTGAGTGAGAAGGGATATGAGCATGCTCGCTGGATGCCATCGAAATATACTGGTATGAATTTTTAGCAGAAGTTGGGATATGAGATCACCCAAGATTATCCATATCCTTTCACACCCAATATGTCTTTCGTATTTCCCATTCATGGGTGTCATACGTGGCGGTGTTTTAGGTGTAACCCTTAGTAGGTGACTGAAGGGAATCTGTGGGATGGTACTAGAGACAGCGGTTGATAGGATCCCTCCTCAGTGGCCCCTGAATTGTAAGGGAATCTTAGTTGACTCTTTGATCCACCTTCATCAGATACTAAAGGTGGTGATTGTCATTCTCTAGAGATAAAATTATAGAGTGTTTGGATATGGAAATCAATGCCACTGGCTTTAATGCATATTTCTTTGAACGATTAAAACTCATCAGTTTTAGAATTTAGATACCCTCATGGGTAGCCTCAAGGGTTAGTATTGTACCATGTCGATGGTATTCTCAGAACATTATATTCACCACCTGATGTTGAAGGTTTCGAGTAGGTGATGTCATTCTGAGACCTTTAGGGGTTGTAGTGATAGATGATTTTCCATAAAAATCACTAGATGAAGGCATTATCTTAGGTCAATAGTTGTTTGTGAGATTAGTATATGGAATCATGAAGACAACAAGGAATAAGGACATCGATCAGTGCATCATCATAGTCAAGATATGTGCTCAATTAGATATGAATGGGAACATAATTGTCTTTTATTGTTCTTAATATAAACATTATACTTTTGTGGACTTGTAAAAGGATGGACATATTCATGAGAACCCTTTATATAAAGGATCATCTATAAGATTCATGTTAGGAATTCTAGTTTTTTTGTGTACAATATACAAACCAAATAACCTGACACATGGTAAAATGATTATTCTATTATTTGATTGAGTCATGTTGGGTTCACTATTTTTGTTTCTTTGGAATATGTGGATGACTTTGGTCTAATGCTTTGATTATGGGGGGTTCAATGACTTTTACAATCATCCAAGTTATGTTCACCATTTTTTATTCCTAGCGGAAACTTCCAATAGTTCCCACATCCATAACTTAGTACGGACCTAATTTCCAAAGGTAGATAGTCCTTTAGGGTTTCAGACCCAAAGATGCTTAGGAACTCACATTGGTTAAGTGGATGGTAGTTTGAGATTATCACACCCTTTTGGGGGAAATTATTGTCTACTCTAAGACTCTCTTATTGATTTATGATATGTTCAAAAATCTCTTCCTAATCCTGATACTAAATCAATTAAGTTAAAATATGATCATAGGTTAAATCCTTTTAGGTGAAAGATGGGAATCTATTAATGGATCCATATGTATGTATATGAGGTTCTTTATTCATTCTCTATTAATGGGAAGATACTTATATTTTATATCCATATAATTAGGCCCATTAAAATTTTCTTTCATCAAAGGAGGCAATTAATATTTTGAGTATGAAATTGGGACATCATGAGGTGTCTTATTTATCCTGGTTATAACATGAATCAAAACCCATGTAGTTCATTAAACCTATTCATTTTAATGTAATGAGAAAATTACATGTATAAGGTAACATAGGCACTAAGTATTTGAGATTGGACCTTGAGGAGGTGTCCTAAGAATCCTAGTTATATCAGGAATCAGAGTCATCATAGTTCAATCACACTCTTGAGACTTACCCTGATGTGGATTCCATTATATGAAGTTATTCATATCATGCCACTAATTAGGGATTACACACTAAGGTTTCCCTGTATGTTGGAGATTCATGATGTGAATGATGTGATCATTCCAACTACCTAAGACCATGTGAGATATCCTTGGTGTAAAAAACAAGTGATATTAATTAATTAGTCTCACTACATATGGATGTAGGATTTATGTGCTTGGATAGCCCCTTGGATGTTTAATTTGGAGCTCGATCCATGGGAAGGTGTCTTGTGTCTCCTGGTTATATAAGGAATCGGTCTCATCATAGTTCAGTTTGATCGAGGCTTACACACTGAGGATTCCCTAATATTGGGGCATTCATATCATTCCACTGATCAAGGATTACACACTGAGGTTTCCCTTATATATCCATTGGACAATGTTATCATGTCCTAGGATTCTGGATTGATATGTCTTGATTGTCTGCCTGACATGCTTGATTGTTTGTCTAACATGTTGGAGGATGTCTAGAAATGACTGAGAATGCATGGACATGTCCTGGTTATATTCCCAAAGACAATTTAATAATTCAGTTGACTTTTCCCAAGGATTCCACATAATCTGAATGGAATTTCTGGAGTCCATTGCATGATCTAGGGTGACATGTTTAAAGGACATCGCAAGACCTGGCTAACTTGTGTTGGGAAATATTGCAAGACCTAGATGAGGATGTTTGAAGAAAATTGTATGATCTAGGATAACATGTCTAAAGGTTCCACATGACATGCCGGTCTTGTCCAAAGTACATCACGTAATCTAGGTTGACATGTCTAAAGGGTGTTGTAAGACCTAGTATGAATTTTTTGGAGGACGTCGCATGATATGTGCCGACATGTTTTGTTGTCATCATGAGAGCTAGATAACGTATTTGGAGGATGTTATGAGATTTATCTGATGATCCATAAAGACTTATAAAGTATTTGGTTACATACTCATAAGGTATCACATGACTTATTTAACATGTCCAAGGTACATCATATGTTCCAAATAGTATGTTAATGGAATGTTGCATGATTTAGGTGGAACATCCCAATGTTGACACATGATACAAGTTGGTTATACGAAGTATATAAGGATCAACATATCTATCTTCACATAATTATCCCATCCTTCATATTCTTTTAATCCATCCTTTATTCCACATGTTTCTTATATTTTTTTTAATTTTATCTTATTTTAGGTTTCACGTGACCTAGTCGACATACAGGACTTCCCTCGTATAATATGAATTGATCTCCAAAAGTCCTTTGTGTGATCTATGAGTGATCGTGTGAAGCACATATTAATTCTGTGTGATCACTTAAGTCATTCCCCAATTTTTAGACCTTGTGATCTAATGATCAGACGCTCTGAGAAATATTCTCCTGACCTCACGTGCATTAGGGATCATTGATGGATGAATTTTTTTTGTTGAGGGGTAGGGTTTGATAGGCCTTATTGTATGGTTATATACCACCTTGTGTGGTGAGTATCACATATTTTTTGGATGGATTCATTGAAGTTATTTTGGTGTTAATCACTTTTCATGATCCTTCTTTGGTTCATTCAGGGGGCGTCACATGATAATCAACGACCGCAGAAGTGTTCCGACTTTTCCAATTTTATTGGACCTAAGACGATCAAAGGGATTTTTCCTAAGTATGTGTAAATGTCAAGTTATTTCCATAATATCATGTATAAATGTTTAGGTACCTTCATGAGATCAAGATGTTTTTGGAATATCTTATGCATGATCGAAGGTTACTTGTTTGGGATCTTTCGTGAGACAATGGTGGCTTGCCAGGGGGCTTCACGAGATCATGTTGACATGACATGGGGTCTCACAGGATCATGTTGTCTTATTTAGGGGGATCTTTCATGATAAATGGTGATCACTTAGGGAATATTACACCTTTATTGTGAAGACCATCGCATCCTTGTTCCACATGAAGATTCCACCTTTTCCCCATTTATTTCCTTCTTTATTTTTCAAGCATTGGGGATCTTGAAATGTTGTGATAGTATTGTCAAAAACATGTAATCTTCATACCAGTGATGAATCACATAGATAATAATGGGTCTAATGGTGATGCACAATCATTATCATGGACAACCCTTCTGTTTTTCTTTAGAGCCGAAGGGGAAGTGTAGAGTTTACTGGACATATCTGAGCCTCTTCACATGATGAGGGTTATTGTCAGTGATATCTTCTATGACTAGGTGGTATTTTCACTAGTTCTTACATGGTGTATTGAAAACCGTAAGTTCATGTCACATTAAGATCAATGACAAAAATATGCTTCTATATTTTTCATATTTTTATTGTTTATTTTGAAATTATTTTTTGATAGTTGTCAAGCGCATGTTGGATGAAAAGTCACGTGACTTGGGGGAGCTTAACTGGAAGCCTCTCCCAATCATCGACTATCTTGGAAACCTCTACAAGAATAAGGGGATTGTAAAATGGGGATCCATATGATCTAAAGCAGGTCATGCACTTCGTATGAACCATTCACATGACCTCTTTAAGTTCATATGATAATGTGTCTTTTAGAATTTTATGTGATTTGTATGTCTTGGTCACATTTTCATTATTTTCTTTGTGAGGAAAATAACTCCAATACTTTAGGTATTTATTCCCTTGTGGATTTACCAATACTCATTTGGCGAGCATCAATAGTTAAGATTTATGAACATATGTTATTTGTGAACATGATGTTATATTTATTCACAATTATGTGTGGTATTTGACCACTATATTATGATGTTTCATTATTATGCATATTACACATTCAATTCCTTTTTCAAATGATTCCTTCATACTTATAGTGATAATCCAATGATTATTATATAGTGTTAATGATTATGGTCACCCATGTCCTATTAATTCTTGTTTCTTATTCCTTCTATGTTATTTATCCCCTTATTGGGATTTTATCTCACTTATTTCTTTGATGTATATACTTAGGTGAATACACATAATAATGAGAAAAGGAGAGATTTTAGAATAACTATGATCAAGTATTGAAATAATTTTTATGTTTTATTATGCATAAGTGATGTATAAAACTAATTTTCCCATGATACTAAACTTTTTTATCCTTTAATGTGTTACTATTATGTTATTTATCTTAAAAATTATGTAATAGTTATGTAAGAAAAGTTGGTCCACTATAGATGGTTTCAGATGTTTGGTTTAGTTAATGTGTGAATTGGGACTAGAAATCAATATTGAAAACCCTAGGGATGTGTCTAAATATTGTAAAACATCCCAAAATTTTGGTCATGTATAGAGTATGTGGTTTCCTAGAAATTAAATAAATAGTTGGATACTAGAAAGTGGATGTAGATTAGGCATATATTCACTTAGGGGTAATAACCCATAAAGGGTGGATTGTATTTTAACTTGACCGTCACATGGTGCATGAAAAAGAGGCATTATTATACACCTAGATAGACACTCATGGGAGATATGATTTAGTTGATCTCATTCTCTTTACAAACAATTATAAAGGATATATATCTAAAATAATTTTTTCTTATAATGTTATAACATATTTGTGATCCTATAGGCTAGGTTTGGTATGATAACCTATGATAAACATAGGGATCCTATAATAAATGACTTTATAATTGATTTCCACATGATAAAAAAATTATTTATTCTTGATTTATTGACTTGTATTTTGTTCAAAAAATTTCTATTTTAGAAAATGGTGTGAAATAAGAGAAAGCATAACAATAACATGTGTGAGTGATAATGTAGTAATTGTATGAACATCATACCCAATGTAATGGGAGGTGGAGTTCAAAACATAATAATAATTCTTACCCATCTATCGCAGGCTATGAACAATAACATGAACCATGTAGAATGTCTTCCTTCATCTAAGAAGGATAAACTATCCATCGAGTCCTTTATATTTAAATGACCATGGATGTTTAGAGGATCTTATGATCCACTTTCAATATAACAATGGTTCAACTCCATAGAAAAGATATTTTTCATTCTTCCTAGTTTTCAAAAGGATAAATTTACTCTAATAATGTAACATCCCATTACTGATCTAACAGGTTTGTATATCACCTATTCATGGTTTTTCATTTTCTCTAACTGGGTAGGGTTGAGAATGAATTGGGAGGATACCTATAATGGTGAAGTCATAAATTTTTTTAAACCTCAGCTTTAATTAGATTTTTTACATGCTTCTAGAGTGTTACACGTCATGTAATAAGGTTACATGTCATGTATTTATTTTTCATATATGTTTTGAAGGGTCCATGTTGTGAAGGGTACATGACATGATGAGTCATTACACATTTTGAGTAAACTAAAGATCGGTTTCAAACTCAAATCACCGGTTTTTTAATTTTAGGCGATGTGTTTTTTGGTGGTTATAGAAATTAAGAATTTCATGACGTGTATTGTAGTTACACGTTGTGTAATATAGTGATAGTGGTTTTTAAAAAAGCATTTCAGTAGAGATAATCTTTTCTCATCCACTCTAGTTTATTGTCCTAATACTTAAGGCCTTTCCTAGGTGATCTTGAAGCTTTACAACCCTTCTATATCCTCTCATTTAGTTTTCTATTATCATTTCATTGGAAGTGTGATTTTCAAGTAATATTTCTCCCTTGTTCTTCGTCTTTCTCTCTCTATTCTCCTTTTTTATTCCAAATATCACCCTAAAATTGATGGATCTATGCTCTGTGATATTGGATCTTATCTCTAGGTTGTGTTTCGAGGTCTTCTACACCTTTGTTCTTATTGATGGGTGTCGTTGCGAGTGTTGAATTTTGAGAAAAGATATGTGATTCCGTCCTGTTTAGACAAATTGATTAACCTTGAGTTTCGTGATTTATTTCAATTATTATTTTAAATTCAATTGGTCAAAAATTCTATTAATTTATTTGATAAAAATCAATTCCATTTAATTGGGAGATTTTAAATGGTATTGACATGAGAATTTGGAAGACCAACAATTCTATTGATTTGGGGTGTGTTTTTGGAAATTGGATGATTTAAATTGTTTGATTTAAATTGGAGGTTTTATGGAAATGAATTCAATTAAAATATTGAATTAAATTGTATAAATTAATTTTGAAATTTATGGAATTGGTTTTGAATGGATTTTAATATTGTAAAAATGGCTTAAAATATTTTTATTGAACCCCAGTGGTTTTATCTTGTTAAAGAGGCATGTTTTTCATTAAAAACTCATTTTAAATTTTAAATGTAAAATTGGTATTTGAAATGAGAGGAATGGGATTTAATTTTATTTTAAGTATTCTTAAAATAAATTAACCACTATTGATTGTGTAAGAGAACATGCAAGACGTATGTAGTTTGTGAGTTATTTGGACACACTCTACGCTTATACACCATTATAAAACATACATGCAGTGGGTTATATCCCCAATGGGATGGTGATGAGTTTTATTTGGTCAGTGTTGAGGGGATGTGCATATACAAATATTACAGAGATCACTTAGATATTTCATAGTACTATAGCCTGTAACTTTCATACCTAATTGGAAAATGACCATGTTTCTTGCTTGTTATTTATATTTTATATATAAATTTATGACCATATTGTAAAACTACTTTTTGTGTCTTATGAATTTACATAAAATATTTTATGTTACTGTTTTATTTAAGTCATGGTTTTAGAAATATTTTGTCATTGTAAAAACTTTTCTTAAATTATCTTCTATATTTTGAAATATATAGCACGATTTGTTTAAATATACTTTGAAATTTCAAACCTATTTATTCAAAAAAAATTGAAATATTAGTTAATCTATTATTGGAATCTATTATGGAATCCTTGGTGAGACCCTACTAAGATTTTTAACTCATGCACTACTTGTGCCTTAGAGTGTTTTTAGATTATCTTCTTCCAGGTTTGAGCAATAAGAAAGGATCTCTTAGAGGTGGATCTATCTGTTAAACCTTGGATGTGGTGAGTTGTGTCCTTAGATACTAGGTTTGTTTTTACCTATTTTGGTACATATGATATATTACTTTGGGATTTAATGTTGTGTTGAATTATGGTACATTACTCCCAGTGGAGTTTATTTTGTATGCATGTTAACTTGTTTGTCTTGCTTCTAATATGTTTTGTGGAAAATTAATTCCCACTTTCATGCTATATGATTCCAAGTGTTAGTCATCAACCCATGATGATTGAGAATGATTTTTGGGCTATTTTAGGACCAACTCAGTAATCGGGTTACCATGGTACCTAGTTTGGTTCATGAAAAAGTTGTATTAGAGAAGGTTATTGAGTTTTGTCTTAAAGATAATATGTAGTTGAAATCCTGTCAAGACATAGGATGTAGTTGTTATTGAGTGTTTGTCCATATCTCACCGCAATTAATCTTAATTCACCAGGGGTGGTTAGGGAATTTTTTATTTTGTATTAGTTCAAGTATTTTTTCTATTGTGATTTGGATGGAGTGAAATACAAATATCATTATTCCATTTATTGGAAATAATTTCACTTGTCACTCAGTTTGAGTGTTAGTCAGATATCTTCCCTTTTGTATGCTGATGTTGTATAGAATCATGCCTCTGAGAAGATGTGAAAATAGGATCCAAGAGGAATATACTACTGAACCACAGTGAGTTAATCCTCTATTGGACCCAAATTTAGTTGAAGTGATTGTGCGCACATTCCAAGCTCTGGGATAGACACCACCTCCAGTCATTGTTCAAGATCTAGTTGTTTATCCTTAGGGGGATGTTCTTTGAAATCATTATCAAGAGTTCCTTCTCCATAAGCCACTAGTTTTCAAAGGTTCCATTGATCCTCAACATGATGAGGAATTTTTGGGCAAGATAGAATGTCTGTTTGAGTTCTTAGAGACACTAGATGAGATCAAGGTAAAATGTCCTGCCTTCATGCTAAAAGGACCAAGCAGGAGATGGTGGGACATGATGGTGACAAAAAATAAACATGAAGGATTGGAGTGGAAGGATTTCAAGGTTATTTTAATTGACTAGTTATATCTAGATTCTATGGTGTTGGCTAAGGATGTGGAGTTTTCCAAGCTTGATCAGGCCAACTGAACCGTGAATGAGTATTCAAATTGCTTTGCTGAGTTTGTGTAGTTTTTATCTGAGATTGTATTTAATGAGAGGATGAAGGATTGAAGGTTCAAGTTGGTACTTCGATCAGATATCAATTTTTAGGTTTTCTTGATGAATATTACCACTTTTAATGATGTTCTAGATAGGGCGATGATGGTCGAGATGGATCTGGCTAGAAATTTAGGGTTATCAGGAGTTTCTCTCTCTACCAGTGGTAGTGTTATTTCATTCAAAGGAAAGTGGAAGTGTGATGATTCTCTCTATATTTCTTGACAGTAGGGTCATTCCAGACCTCCTATAGTTCCATGATTAAGTCCATTGATTTTCTATCAGTTTGTTAAGACAAGAAATTATAAGAGGGTTTGCACTGAGGCACCCAAGAACTGTATCTCCTACAGACATTCAGGGAACTTATAAATATTCTTCCATAAATTTTATACTCCACATCATGGAATAGGATCCTCATATCCTCATAAAACTATTGGGAAATTATATGCTTCATGTATAAAAGGGTTTCATCCATAGGAATCTGGAATGAAGCTACTTCATGCAGTGGAAGAGCCTCCAAAGGAAGCGAATATGGGTCCAGTGATGGTGAGAGGTACCATTAATATATATTCATCATTAGTGATTTCTCTATTTGATACTGATTCATATCATTCATTTAATTTAACCCATATTTTCAATATTATTGATCTTACTATGTAGATTTTACCATGTTAAATGGATATTACTACACCCCTTGGTACAAAGAGAGAGTGGGATCTCCGTAGTCCCACTTGTGTCTTATCTCTATCCGATTTTTAGATGGCTTGGAGTTTTCTAGTCCTCGACATGAAACCTCTTGATGTAATTTTTGGAATGTATTGGATCATTTATAATAAACTCCAAATTGATTATTATCTTAGATGGGTCTACCTTACTACACCCAGTTGTGTGTCTCTTGTCTTTCAAGGAGAATGGGACCTAATGTCGAATAGGGTCGAACCTTATTATCCACATCTAGGGGAAGTAATATCAGTGATTTATTTTGATATGGAACGAGAATATTTGAGTAGTTATCTCCCTCCATTTGTTTTTTAGTTTCCTGATGTGTGTTCTTCTAACTTCTCTAGTTTTCCACCGGTAAGGTAGGTCTGGTTTTTCATTGACTTAATGGATAGCAATCAACTAGTTTCAATTCCCTCTTACCGCATAAAACTAGCTAAATTGAAAGCGATGAAGTCCCGATTGGATGATCTTCATGAGAAAGGATTTATATGCCCGAGTGTGTTACCTTGGGCGGTGTTGATCCATTTCTCCAAAAAGGATGATGGTTCCCTTCACTTATGTTTTGATTATCAAAAAAATAAATTGAGTTATGGTAAAGAACAAATATCCATTTTCATGGATTGATGATCTATTCGATCGGTTAAAAATAACGAAGTGGTTTTCAAAGATTGAACTTCAATCTGGTTACCATCAGTTGAGGATAAAATAATTTGACATCCAGAAAACCACTTTTTCGAGTAGTTTCATCCATTATGAGTACCTTGTTATGCTCTTTGATCTAACAAATTCTCTTGTAGTTTTCATGGCCTTGGTGAATAGTATTTCCCATGAGTATCTGGATACCTTTGTGGTATTATTTGTGGATGATATCCTCACTTACTCTAAATCTCAGTAGGATCATGTGCATCATCTGAGGATAGTTTTGAGCCTACTAAGAAACCCCCAGCTTTATGCCAATATTTTGAAATGTGATTTATGGATTCATGAATTGAAATTCTTAGGACATGTGGTGTTAGTAAAAGGAATATCAAATGATCCTGAGAAGGTGAAAGATATTATGACATGGTAGTAACCAAAAAATTTCTTCGAGGCATAGATATTTTTGGGCTTAGCTGTATATTATTTTTGGTTTGTGAAGGAATTATTGAATTTAGCTTCTCTAGTGACTTCTCTAACTTTGAATGGGGTGAAGTTTTCTTGGAATGATAAATGTAAAAGTTATTTTCTTGAGATGAAATGTATTTTGACAACTGTGTTGATGTTGACTCTTTCAAAGGATGGCCATGGCTATGTGGTCTTTTTTAATGCATCGTGTTTAGGCTTGGGTTGCATTCTTATGATGGGTGATCACGTAGTGTCTTATGGATCTCGTCAGCTTCGGCCACATGAAAAGAATTATCCTACCCATGACCTTGAATTTGTAGCTATGATGCAAGCACTTAATTGTTGGAGACATTAACTTTTTTTATAAAGTTTTACTATGTATTTAGACCATAAAATCTTGATTTATATCTTCTCTCAAAAATATTTGAATTTTCATCAGAGGAATTGGGTAGATTACCTACAATATTTTTATTTTGACATCTCCTACACCCTGAGGAGAGGGAATTTCTTTGCATATGTTTTGAGTAGGAAAATTCCAACCCAAGAAGTGAAAGAATCTTCAGAAGAGTGGAATTTGATGGATCTCTTTGCATAGTTTCATATTGGAGTTTAGGAGAAAGGGGCTGAAGTTTCTTTAGCCAGCATTCACTTAACATCTTCTCTTCTTGAGATGATTCATTATAATCAAGAGAATGATGGTGAATTTTGTATCATAAGATACTCTCCTTGTGGTGGGGATATATTTTCCATGTGGTCATTCTCAAAAGAGGGTGTTTTATGATATCATGGTCACTTCATTATTTCATTAGCAACAAGATAAGTTGTGATGGAGTATTTTCATAATTCTCAGTGGGATGTTCACCTAAAAACCACTAAGATGTTCTATGACATGTTTTGGTAGTTTTGGTGTCTAGATATGATACGGAGCATTTTTAGGCTTGTCTCACATTTCAATACATTCCATTAGGTGAAGTATGAGCATCAGAAACCTTTGAGTTTACTTCATCCACTTCCAGCCCCTACTTGGAAGTGGGATGAAATCTCAATTTAATTTGTGGTTGGTTTTACTTGTACCCAAAGAAAGAATAATGTGATATGGGTTTTGATCAACAATCTAACCAATTCGGCTAACTTCATACACATTTGAGATACAACCAAAGTTGAGGAGTTGGGAAATCTCTATGTGAAGAAGATTTTCTATTTTCACAGAGTTTCATCTACTATAGTTTCATATATTGATCCTTGGATCACTTCTTGCTTTTGGAGAGGCCTTTGGGAGGAACTGGAATCTAAGGTTCATTTGATCATGGCCTACCATCCAATGTAGGATGGCCAGACATAGAGGGTTATACATATTCTAGAGAATATCCTTTGTGCATGTGTTCTTGACTTTAGTGGATCATGGGATGATCATTTTGGGATGGTCGAGTTTTCCTATAACAATAGTTATCATTACATGATCATAATGGATCCTTTTGAGGCCATATATATCCATCCTTGTAAATATCTATTGTCTTGGTCGATATTGGTGATAGTTCCTTGGTTGTACAAAGCTTGGTGAAAGGGATGACAGTGAAGATTCAGATGATTTTTCAGAGAATATTGATAGCACAGAGCTGATATAAGGCTTATATTGATTGTTATCATAGACCTTCAGAATTCTTAGTTGGTGACTAGGTGTTTTTGAACATTTCACCATGGTTAAGTCATCGATGGCTTGGGAGGAAAGGGAATCTTTCTCCTCATTTTGTAGTACATTATGAGATTGTTGAAAAGGTGGGGAAAGTAGCATACCATTTAGTACATCCACTGTAGCTAATGTCAATACATTGCGTATTATATGTATCATAGTTGAGAATTTTTTTATCTGATCTATATCATGTTTTGAGATTGATTGATCTTGATATTGAACCTGATTTATCTCTTACTGAGAGGCTAGTCAGGATAGTTGATTCTAAGACCAAGGTACTTTGTGGGAGGATGATACCTTTCCTTTCGGTGCTATGGTATCATGGTTTCAATAATAATGAGATGTGGGAATGTAAGGAACTAATGAGAGAGCAGTTTCCATATATTTTTGGCATGGAAGAATCTTCATAGGATTTTTGGGGATAAAAAGTTTTTATGGTGAGGAGGTTGTAACATCCCGTTACCGATTTGATAGGTACTTCCATCACCTTTTAATGGTTTTTCCAATTCTTTGACTAGGTAGGGTTGATGATGAATTGGTAGGATACCTATAATGGTGAATTTAGTGATTGGTTGGAACCTCATCTTTAACCATCCTTTTCTGTAGGATATTGGAGGGTTACACATCGTGTAATAAGGTTACATGTCATGTAATAGTTATTCATATATTCTATGAAGGGTTCACACTGTGAAGGGTACATGATGTGATGAGTCATTATATGTTGTGAGTGAACTAGATATCGATTTTAAACTCAGATCAATGGTTTTTTAATTCGAGGTGATGCATTTTTTGGAGGTTATAGAAATTAAGAATTTTACGATGTGTATTGTAGTTATACTTCGTGTTATACCCCGACTGTGGTTTTTAAACAAGCAGTGCGGATGAGATTATATTTTTTATTCCACTCCAATTTCTTCTCCATCAACCTAAGTCCTTCCCCAATTGATCTTGAATCTTTCCAACCCTTTCATATCCTCTCATTCGGTGTGCAATCATCGTTACATTGGTGGTGTGATTCCCAAGTAAGCTTTCTCCTTCATTATTAATCTTTCTCACTCTCTTCACCTTCTTTATTCCAATATATCATCATGAAATTTATGTATCTATGCTCCATGATATTGGATATCATCTCTAGGTTATGTTTTTAGGTCTTCTACACCTTCGTTCTTGTTGACAGGTGTTGTTGTGATTGTTGAGTTTTAGGAAAAGGTAGGTGATTTTGTCTTGTTTATCCAAATTGATTAACCTTGAATTTATTGATTTATTTCAATTTTTTGTTTTCAATTCAATTTCTAAAACTTTCTTTCAATTTATTTTGATAAAACCTAATTCCATTTAATTTGGAGATTTGAAATGGTTTTGGAATAAGAATTTGGAAAATCCCCAATTCCATTGATTTGGGGTGTGGTTATGGAAATTGGATTATTTAAATTGTTTAATTTAAATTGGAGTTTTGATGGAAATAATTTCAATTAAATTATTGAATTTAATTGTGGAAATGAATTTTGAAATTAATTTAATTGGTTTTGAATGTATTTCAAACTTATTAAAAAATTGATTAAAATGTTTTGATAGAAACCTAGTGGTTTTATCTTGTTAAAGAGGCATGTTTTTTATTAAAAACCTGTTTTGGTTTTTAAATGGAAAATTTGCATTTGAAATGGGAGGAATGGGGTTTAATTGTATTTTAATAAGTCTTAATATAACTTTCCCATAATTTATTGTGTACGAACACATACAATACTTATGTATTTTGTGATTTATTTGGACAAACTCTATGCTTATAGAATGTTCTAAAACATACATGTAGTGGGTCACATCCCTGATGGGATGTTGATGAGTTTCATTTGGCCAGTGTCATAAGGATGTGTGTATTCACATATTTCTAACATCGCTTAGAGAGTGTGGATTCTTATAGATTGAAACTTTCTTACCTATTTGAAATATGACGATGTTTCTCACTTATTATTTATATTTGAGATATAAATGTAAGGAAATGTTGTAAAACTGCTTTGTATGCCTTATGAATTTAAATAAACTATATTATGTAACTATTTTATATAATCCATTTTTTTATAAATATTTCATAATTGTAAAGCCTTTACATAAATTATCTTCCATTATTTTAATTGTATAGCATGATTTGTTTAAAAATGATATTAAATAAAAAACCTATTTATTTTAAAAAAATAAAAGCATTGATTTGGTTAATATATTATTGGAATATGTTTTGGAATCCTTGGTGAGACCCTACTATGATTTTTATCTCACACCCTACTTGTGCCTTCGGGTGTTTTTAGATTATCTTGTTCTAGGTTCGAGCAAGGGGAAAGGATCTCTTAGAGGTGGATCCAGCTGTTGAAACTTAGATGTGGTGAGTTGTGTCTTTGTCGAATTAGGTTGTTTTTACCTATTTTGGTACTTGGGTTGTATTACTTTGGTCTTTAATGTCATTTTAACTTCTGGTAAAATACACCTAGTGGAGTTTCTTTTGTATTCATATTAACTTGATTTTCTTGGTTCCTCAATATTTTTCGGCAAATTCATTCCCACTTTCATGTTTTATGATGTCAGGTGATAGTCACCGACCCATGGGGATTAGGAACGCCCTTCAGGCTATGTCAGTTCTATCTTGGTTATCAGGTTACCAAGGAACTCGGGATGGTTTTCGACAAATAATCTACTATTTAGTTGGAGAATATGATCAATGGTGGATATTGATCAAGAATACAAATCCAAGAGATGAGATGAAATAAATAAAATGGGAAGACTTTAAGAATATATTTATTAATAATTATTTCCCTTTAACTCTTCATATAAATATAGAAATAAAATATTTGTAGCTTAAAAAAAATGAGAGTGAATCTTTCATGGATTCAAAATAAATTTTCACAAGTCTTACAAGGAACAACTAAATCATTTTTATCAAAAATAATTATAAAATTGATAGATTCTTTATTGTTTTAAGACCACATATCCAAAAGGATCTAGCCATTCAAGACTTTGGAGGTTATAAATAATTAGTCCTATGTGATCTCAAAGTAGATATGGATCTTAGAGAATGGTCCCATGGTTATGGAGATAAGAAATGAAGGATGGGGTTTCAATATAAGGGATTTAATGAGAAAGCAGGAAATAAGATCCAATCACCCATATGTCAAGTATATGGAAACAAGTATCATGTAAATTTCCTCAAAGGTAAAAGTAAATGCTTTATGTGTAGGAGATAAGGCTACCAAGCTCATGAATGTCAAAGAGACATGAATAAGTCGACCAATGTGATAGAGGAAAAGAAGACACCTCCCAATGCACCACATATAGTTCAATTCTTTAACTGTAAGAAGCAAGGTAACTATACAATTTAGTGGACTAAACCATGGTATTTGAGGGTAATAAACATTAACAACCACCAAATATTAGGGGGAAATGGAAACCTTATGTCATTACCATTGTTGATTTGGAACATTAAAATGAATTTATACATGGTACACTTCCTATTTACTCAATAATGGAAAAAATATTTGATTCTGGTTCTATTCATTCCTTTATATCCTGTGTTTTTTCTATAATTTTTTAATTTCATCCCTAATACCTTAAAGTATAAATATCTATAAAAACACCTAGTGGTGTAATCATTACAACCTTAGTTTTGGAATCTTTTCATGTTAGTTTATGTGGGAAAATTCTTCCAGTGAATCTCATAATCCTTCCCTTGATGGAATTTTATGCTATACTTGCCATAGGTTATCTCTAATTATATAGGGCTCACATAAACTATTGAGAAAAGAAAATATATTTCTATATTATGAACTATCCCATTATTCTATAAAAATGAAATAAAGATCATGAATATCTATTGTAAAATCCCTCAATGGTATGGGTGTTGATACCTAGTGAAGAAACATATCATGGAAAAATGGTTTTATCAAAGGAAAGCACCATCCTTGGGGAAATTTACATTATAATGGAATATAATGATGCATTTTATAAAGAGTTTACCATTATTACTATAGATCATGAGGTGTATTTCTTAATATAACTCATAACTGAAGCCAATCCTATCTCCAAAATAACCTATAAGAGGTCCCTAATAGAACTGGAGGAGTTAAAGAAAAAGGTATAGGATAATTTTTAAAAATGTTATGTACACCCTAGTAAAACACTTTAGGGTGTGTAAATGCTCTTTGCCAAGAAAAATGATGGATCAATGTGGTTGTGCATCGATTACTAGAAGATCAACAAGATCACCATAAAGTAAAAGTATCCCCTATCAAGGATTAATGACTTGTTTGATCAACTTTGAGGAGCTTAGTAATTCTAAAAGTTGGATCATCATTATGGATATCATAAACTAAAGGTGAATAAGGAAGATATTCATAAGATATCCTTTCATACAAGGTATGGAAACTATGATTTCATAGTGATGTCATTTAGTATTACCAATTCCCCTATAATATTTATAGATTTGATGAATAAATTATTTATAGGCTACCTAAAAAAATGGTAGTCTTTATTGACAGTATTTTAATTTACTATGAAATCTTAGAGGAACATCATGATAATATATGTATTTTTTAGGAAATATTAAGAAAGGATAAGTTGTATGCTAAGTTTATCAAGTATGACTTTTGGATGCAGCAATTCACAATCATAGAGAATGTGATATTTATTGGGGGAATTTATGTGAACCATTAAAAAATAAGTTCAATTTAAGAATAGATCAGACCCACTAGTTTCATAGTAATCCATATTTTTCTTGGATTATCTGGGTACCAAAAATGGTTTTTGAGAAACTTCTCATGATTATCTATCCCACTAACTAATTTTACATGGAAAGGGCTAAAATTATTTCTGGATGAATGAATTTGAGGAAAGATTTAAGTAGTATAAAAAGAGGCTGATCACTTCACTTATACTCACACTATACTAAAGTATAGAAATATTATGATATATAGTGATTCTTTAAAGAAAGGATTGGGTTTTTTCTCAATATTTGGAGGCACTACCTTTATATTGAGATGTGTTGCATATATATGGATCAAAAGAGTCTAAAGTATATATTCACATAGAAATTATTCAATATAAATTAGTCAATATGGTTAGAGATAATCAAGTGTTATGATTTCTCTGTTCACTACCATCCTAGAAAGGTGAATATGGTAGATGATGATCTTAGTAGAAAAGAACTTGTTACTGTATCTATTATGTGGATTGATAAAGAACTAATATTCATAGATATGTAAAGGATGGATCTATAAATCAAGTAAGGGAGGGAATCCTACATTTCCTAAATTATTTCCCAACCATATATCAAATAGAAGATCAATGAGGTTCATAGGGATGATTTATTGCTTTAAAATAAGGTGGAAGCAATAAATGAAGGAAAAATCATGAATTACACATTGATAAAGACAGATTCATTCAATTTGACACTAGAATTTATGTTACTTCATCACCTGAGATAAATAAAGAGATATTGGATAATTCTTATAGCTTATATTTCTCTATTCATCCTAGAAGTACCAAGATATATTGTAATCTTTGGGAGAATGTCTAGTGGGAAAATATAAATAAGAATAATACTGAGTACACCTCAGAGTGTTTGGTATTATATTAATATAAATTAGAGTGTTATAAGTCCAAGGGGATGATAAAACCATTTCCTATACCCACATGGAAATGGAAAAACATCACCATTTTCTTTTTCACTGGTCTCCTAATGACACGAAATGGAAACAAAGTGATATGGGTTTTAGTGGATCATCTCACCAAGATTATCCACTTCATCTCTATATGAGAAGATTTATCTCTTGAACAAATTTCCAAGATATACATAAAAGAACTGGTGAGTCAATATGGGGCACTACATTCAATCATCTTTGTTCATGATCCAAGGATGACCACTAAATTTTGGAGAAGTATTCAACATTCTCTGAATACTGAATTGAATTACAGTATGAACTATCACCCCCAAACTAATGGCCAATATTAAAGAACCATTCCGACACTTGATTGCATTCTAAGAGCCTACTTAATGGAATTTAAAGGAGTATGGGATCAATATCTCCCATTGGTTGAGTTTTCATATGACAAAAGATTCTACTAAAGTATTAAAATGGATTTATATGAAGATATATATGGGAAATGATGTAGAGAATCAACATATCGGGTTGAAATTGGTGAAAAATCTCTTTGGACAAGATCTTACGTAGGATATTATAGAAATAGTTCAATCCATACAAAAAATCTCAAAGTTAGAAGAAGAGTTATGTTGAAATCATTTGAAGGGACCGAGAGTTTGAATTTAGAAAAAATGTGTTCCTTTGAATACCATCATGGAAGAGAGCCATGAAGTTTGAAAATAAAGGAAATATTAGTATTAGGTACATTAGATCATTTAATATCCTTGATCGTGTAGGATCAGTAGCCTATCAGTTAGAACTTCTACCAAACATGGCTCAAGTCCATGATGTGTTCCATATATTTCTTTTGAGTAAGTACATACTTGATCCCTCACATGTAATCAATATAGAGGTGGTACAAATGTATCATAACCTCTCTTATGAGGAGTAGTTGATGAAGATCTTAAACCATAGATACAATGTTCTATGCGACAAGATAAAATACCTTGTAAAATTTTTGTAGTGGATCCATAAATATGAATAGGCAGTGTAAAGACCCTGGCCCTATTAGCCTAGATCTGGTGGTTAATTTATTATATTAGTGCTAGATATAAGTGACTGCATCCCAAAGGACTGAATATTTTAGTATTCCTGGTAAACTAGATACATACTTGAAATTTACATTGCATTTTAAAACATGAAATACACAAAGTTTTTTCTTTAAGAACACCATTATTCCCCTTATTATATCCCTACATATCAATCATAAAACACTTCCTAGTATCCTGGGGAAAATAAAACATAAGAAAGGGGTGAGATCATTTTCTCAGTAAGGGTAGTCATATAGAGAATGCTATCATGAATAAATAAGGAATAATCAATATGTCTTGTAAAATAACTAAAAACACATTACATTTCATCAATAACATTAACGTGAATAATAATATGGTAGGTGTATATGATGATCAAATAAACCCATATAATAACCAAATAAACTTAAAAATTATACATGGATATTCTAACTAATTGGATAATCACATGGAAATTAAAAACTAATCTCATAATAAGGAAAATCAAAATTTTGGACATTATAACCATACCATCAAGGCCTCGTGCCAAGACATATTACATAAATGGGTAATTCCTTGGCTAAAAACACAATCTATTTTGTCTCATGAGACCTACTGATGCATCGAGGGGTTATAGTGGGCCCTAAACATCACTTATGAAGTCTAATGAATTCATCACATGAAAGGGGTGAAACATAATCAACAATAATATTTGTATTAAAAAACTAACATATTAAATGTTAATAATTACCCTAATAAATAAACATAATCATAAATCATTCAGAGTAATATAGAGAGTGGTATCAAAATAGTACACCCCCATTTAAAAAGGTTATAAACTATCCAGATAAATAATAAGGATTGTATCATTACAATATATTACTAAAGGATCATAAGTTAAATAAGTTTTGTTGTCATTGATTAATATAAATACCATAAAAATTCCATTAAAAATTTTCCTGAGGAAAATATACTTTTTAATTTGAAAATCACTTTCATAAATAAAAAATTCTAGAATATTAAGAAAATTTTATTTAAAAATATCTTTCTAAACATGTAAAGAAATCTTCAAAGTGATGAGTGGTCATGACATCGGGTAATTACATACACGTCGTACAAGTTAAAAAACATTACTTTCACATTGTTATAAAAAAGTTAAAAAGTGCCTCATTTAGAAAACAACAAGAAGATTCCATCAAAACAATTAAAATGTAAAACATGGGTGAATATTTCTTTAATAAATACTTTATAAAATGTTAAAAAAATTAAAATATTTTTGGAAAACATGGATATGGAAGAGAGAAGTATTTTCAACCGAAAAGAGAAATAAAGTTATCTTTTGTTAAAATCATTTTCTCAATAATATTAAGTAATAAAGAGAGAAAAATGGTATTATTACCTGAAAATATCATGAATAAATATAGTAAAATAAAATTCATGTGTTTATTGAGTGATAGATCATAATATGTCATCATCATAAATTTAATCACAAACGATAAACTATGAGATTGTAAGATAAAACATTACCAATTAGGTAACATTTGAATCATAATCCCCATGAAATAAATAACTATAAATGAATAATTAAATACCATTAATATAAAGGGATTAATTATATAAGATTTAAAAAGGTCAATATATACACCACATAAAAAAATAAGTGGCGAATATGGCATACGTATCATTGAAGTAAATGTGAGACGAGAAACCCTTACCAAAAATATGATTTCCATTGTACATGTACGTAACTCCTATATATTAAATATATATTTATTATAAATATATTAAAAAATAATACTCATATATTTCATACCATATATGATCTACTTATAATCTTTTATTACTCTTTTATTAACAGTTATTTATTAAAATCGCTATTTCAAGTGATAATTTCTTTGTTTTCCATATATGTTTTGGTTAGGTAATTTTAGTAATTTTACTCTAATAATGGTTAAATAAACTACATAATATAATAAACTATATAAATATAATATATATTCATTATTTTTGTATTTATATTAATCCATATTTGTTAAATATAGAAAATGCATTACACTGTTCATAGATATGGTAGGTCGTACGTACGCATAAATGTTATTCAATTTTCTTGAAGGATGAAGTGAAAAGAAAATAAATATTAATTCACATTTCCTGAATCATTATATTATGTTATATATATAATTTATATTAATAAAATCCACACTTATTTCCATCCACGTAAAAATAAAATGAAAAAAATCACATCACTACGTGAAGGCGGTAGTTCGCAGGAACGCAGGAGTGATGTTATTTTTTTCCAAAGGATTGGAAGGTAATAAGTTAGATGTGATGTTATATTTATATAATTATGGTTATGTCATAAATATAACATATATTTTATTAAATTTATCTTTACTACCTTCCATGTAAAGCGTAAGAAAAAAATGAATCACATCGCTTCGTAGGGCAGTAGTCTCCCATACACACGAGCGACATTATCATATCCCCCACGGAATGGGAAAAAATAAGTGATATAATAATTATGGAAGTATAAAAATATCATAAATATCATATAAATATTTTAAATCCATCATTATATCCAGATTTTAAACAAGGTGATGGAAAATAAATTACATCAGTTTGCGAGGCGGTAGTCTGCGATACACATGATTGACGGTTTCATTTTCCATTTGATGATAGTAGATGTAGATATAAGTTATTTCATTAAAATAATAGCATATTAGTATATATTAGATTCTCGTTTTATTGTATTATCATATTTTAATAATATTTTAATGGTGTGTAAATATAAATAAAACAAATACGTACGTCAAGAATTTTACCTCTTCTTCGGAGAACCCCTTTAGGTTTATACTTAAATACATATTAGGAGGGTTTTATAAAAAAATAAGTCCTCCAATATGTGGTTAGGTAATTAAGGAAGATATTTTATTAGGTATTTTCCAAAACATAGGGCTTTGGGAGTGTAAATAGGGGAGGATAGTGGGTAGCCTTTTATAAGTGGGAGAGAGGACATACATGGAATTTTTAAAAATAATAAAGTGTACCCACGTTTTTCACATGAAAAAATGATCAAAATAGGTCATTATATAACCTTATAGGTTATACGGTCACAATATGTCTATAAAACTATTTTTTGAGTAGTATTTTGTCATTTTTAACCCTTAACTTTTTGTTTAACCCCTAGTAAACATGTTTTAACCCTAACTTCAGTAAATAATTTTTACTATTTTTACTATTAATTATGACCAAAAATTAATTTTTCCATATTATATAATATAAATTATTATTATTAAAAATATGTAATCCATTTTTCCAAATTCAATTTTTAGAAGTGGTAGAATTCAATTTAAAATTAAACACACAGATGTGTCGAAAAAAAAGCTTTCTCCAAAGAAAAACTTTCAAATGTTTAAAATGTTTTTATAACATAATTCAGTATAAAATTGATTCCATTGACCTATATTAGTTAAACTCTAATAATATTTAAATAATTTAACTTTAAAACCAATTTAAAATGTAATTTAACTTTGTAAATGATTTAAATTAAAAGGAATTTTTCAATAAAAAATTATATTTTTCACTATTTATCAAAAAAGTAAGCTTATCAAAAAAATAAAAAATTCACCAAAATATAATTTTGACATATATATTTCAAAAATTAAGTTTATTTCAATAAATTTTCTAAAAGTGGTAAAAATTTAATTTTAAATTATGTGTGAAAACCGCAACTAAACCACATTTCTGAAAAATACAGTTTTCAAAATACATTCCTCTTTCCTTCAAATGGTTATTAATTTATTTTTAATCAATAGATAACCATTGGAATTATTTTTACATGTGTAAACCATATAATTTTTATAATTTAGTAAGCCTTATTCATACACTCAAACTTAGCTGCAAGATTATAATGGTCATATTTTAATATAAGTATTTTAATAGAGTAATGTGTTTCGTTTAAGCTCAGTGTTGCGTGCAAAAAAAGCTGTCAAAGAGATTGAATTTATTTAAAAATAAATATATCATAAATTTTTT
Source organism: Viscum album (assembly GCA_963277665.1). Lineage (NCBI taxonomy): Eukaryota > Viridiplantae > Streptophyta > Magnoliopsida > Santalales > Viscaceae > Viscum > Viscum album. The sequence goes on along the minus strand of OY728132.1, from coordinate 1,288,752,130 downwards.
GGTTGTTACATTCTCATTTAAGCTTTGGGTTTTGTTTCATATACTATATCGAACATGATGTTCGTCTTTCAAAATCTTGGGGTGTTATATGCGACGTGGGAACCTGAGGGAAAAATGAAACAGAAGTACCCTCATCTATTATCAACCAAGAATATGAGTTGAAATTTCAAGGATTTAAATTATAAATGGGGGATAAATATAAAAAATCATATTTTATAAATGATATTTTCCTAAATAAATATTCTTTATATTATATTTTATATTACTATACACATACAGGACACAAAAAAACAAACAACACTTTATTTTATTAATGGATATTATTATAATACTCAAAAAATAAAACCATAAAAATTCAAAATATTAAAATGGGATAAAAAATATAAAATAAAAAAGTATAATGGGAAAATTTGGATTATCCCTATCTGCTATAATTATCACTCAAACAAACAACGATGTGGAAAATAAACAAAATATTAGTAATTCAATCATTATTTTAGAAAAAGAAAAATATGGAAACATTGGAGAAATTTTTGTAATAAATTTATGAAGGAATAAATAGGTATTTATAATAGGTAATATGATTTTTTTGAATAGTAATGTGCCATTTAAATAGTAATTTGGCCGTTGTGAATAGTAAACTCACCATTGGGAATAGTAACCTAATTGTTGGGAATAGTAACCTGAGCATTGGAATAGAAATTTGATCTAAAAATAATAAAATCTAATATAAATAATATTTATTCAGATTAATTTAAGAAAATATAAATATTATAATTCTATAAAATAAATATCAAGATTAAAAACTCAAAGAAACTATAAGAACATTTTTTAAAAACTGTATTTCAAAGTATTTCATAAAAATCATAATTTTTATATTAATAATTAAAATTACCTATATTATAAAAATTTATTTTAGTAAAATTAATATCATTTTTAGAATCAAAATATCAAAAAAATCAATGGATAATTTTTTAAAATTTTCTAAGAAACTTTAATTTTTATATGAATATTAAAAATTTATTTTTTTAAATACCACATATTTTATGAAATAAAAATGATATAATAATAACTTAATAAATATTAAATTTTTTATAGTGAACCAAAAAAATTAATAAGATAAATGGGTCATTTAAAAACAATAAACCTAATTTCCAAACCTAAAAATTAATTTTTAAAATCTAAAACTCTAAATTGTCCCTTTAAATGAACATTTTTTCTTTTTTCTCCTTTCCTTTTGATTATATTAATAAATTTTAATTTTAAGTTATTTTAAAATAAATAAATAATTTTATTTTATCCAAAAAAATCATAATGTTAAAAATATTACTATTAAAAGGTTTACCTTGGATATAATAATTTATTCATTATTATAACTTAAAAATACCCATCTTCACAACTATAAAAAAAACCCTCTCTCTCCCATTGTAAACCCACTCCACCCTCACTTACCAAATCCAAACCTCTTCTAAAATTCTCCTTCATAATTACCTTAGAATATAGTGACCCATGCCTTTTATACATATTATTCCATGTTTTTTAACATAAATATCCAATAATTACAACCCAAAGATAATGAAGTCTAATGTCTTTGGAAGACTGTGTTTATAATACATCAAAGTGAGACTAAAATAAATCTTTTTTTGTTTTTTTCTCTATAATTAGATCCTAAATATTTTTAATCTCCAAAAACTGTATGGGGTAACCTAGGGAAAATATAGGCAAAACATGTGAGCTAAAAACCCCAGTAAGAGAATAAACATGATAAGTAAGTATAACTTATGATTCAAAGGTATAACATAATATCATAAAAGATAAGGCTTGAGTGTAATAACATGGAATCATAACATAAATAAAATGGTATCATAAGATCATGGAATCATAGTAAATGTGTAATTAATATATATCATGACATAAACATGACTTAAGGCTAACTACCTAGAAAATATCCCATGGTGGACAAAGTTCCATGATATATTAGGTTTACTTACAAATCTCATACATGACACATCATAAGACTAAAGATTTACCCAATGAATTAGATAACTATCTTGGTGAACCCATGATAACATATTCATGATTATTTGTGCCCCAAAATGGAAATAAATAAAAAGTCATAAACATAATAATTACCCATGGAATAAAAATGAGTTGCATAATCCTGTCACATATCATAATCAAAAAATATTTTATAAAGAATAAATTTGATAAATGAACATAATGCATGTATTACCCCATTAAATTAAGGGATAATGAGCTATGTATATATGTAAGAGACATATATAAAAAATTTAGAAGCAATCCATAACCTCAAAAGTTTTTCATTGAAGAAAATGTATTTAAAAGATTGTATAGAATATTTCTTGAGGAAAATTCCCTTTTCACTTTGAAATCACTTATTCAAAATTTATAAATTTCTAAAATGTTAAATAAAACATTTTATTTAAAAAGAACCATGGAAAATTATAAAGTAATCTTAAAATAATTGTTTGATCATGATTTTGGTAATATTTTGTTTATGCCAAGTATGTTAAAAAAATATTCATTTCACATTTTTTGTAAAAATTTGTAAAGTACCTTATTCAGAAAGTGGAAACAATATTCATTTAAAACCATTTTTTAAAAAGGAAAACATGGGTTAAAATTTATTTAATAAATCATTATATAATAAAAAATATTATTTTTTATATTTTAAGGAAAATATAGATATAGAAGAAAAATAATTTTTAAACGAAAAGAGAAATAAATTTGTCTTTTCTTATAAACATTTTCATAGTAATTTTAAGTACTAAAGAAAGAAAATGGAACTGTTACTTTAAAACTTTATAAATAACTAAGTAAAAAATAAAATTAAATGGTTTTATTATAAAATGATCAAATAATTTCCTTCAATATAAATTAAATCATAAACATTCCCAAATAATGATGGGATTTAGAATAATCCCTTGACGATTTGGAAACTTTTGAATCATAACCCCCATGAAAGAAATAAATTCAAATGAAACATTATATACCATGAAGATAAATAAATTCATGATATTTCGTATCAAATGGGTGGTATATAAACCACAAAAAATAAATAAATAGTGAAAATGAAATATGTCTCATTGAAATAAAAGTAAGATGAAAATCCCGTACAAATATTGTGTTATTAATGTGAGAATTAATCAATGAATTTATCATGTGTTTCAATTGTAATTCAAAACAATACAAGTGGAAATAAAACATAAAATAATTAAAGGTAATTACACACATGATCTTATCATGTTAAAGAAAATTAATAATTAATTTAACCTAATGAAAGAAATTGTGTTTGTTTTCGACGCTTTCGTCAGGGCGTGCATGTCTGTCCATGGAGGGTGTGCTGGATGTTGCCCCGCATTTCCACTTTCCAAAGGCGGGTGACATCCATTCCTTGTTTAGGGACGTTTGATCCTTGATCGAAATGGGATGATGGGATGTTAGTTCTTCCTTCTTTGGATTCCTCCTCGGAACTCATTACCTAGTATGGGTCTCCCTTAAGGATTAAGTCGTGGTTTATGAATCTTGTTCCTGGTGCCATATCTTTGTGGGCACCGGTTAATTACGCTACTTTTTTCAGGATATTCCATGGGGTCTTCACATGGTAGCAACCTTCGGTCAGAGTAGACGGTGTCATCAGGCATGTCAAGGCATATCTGGATGTGTGGACATTGTGGAACCTGTATTCATCCTCATAAGAGAGAATCTCAATGGTTCATAACTCGAGGCATCCCACTTCAGTCGCGGGGTATCTTATTCTAGAGGAATGCCTTTGAGGTTTTCCTCATCTTCCCATGTTTAGCACGGGGTATGTCGTGATTTTAACATCTTGCGGAGATGGTTATGCCAAAGGCGTGTCTTCCGAGGTTTCCCTCAGGCATCTCATGATTAACACAATATAGGCCATGAGTTTAATGTCTTGCGGAAACGGAATTAGGGTGATCAGAACATCCCATATAGATATATTAGATTGGTACATCCCTAATGGGGAACACCGGGAAGGTTTACTGGGTGGATGGATCAGAACACTCAATAAGAGTAGACCCAAGATGGTGTGTCCCATAAAGTGAAGTTGTCACACTGTGAAGGCTGATTTGGACACCACTGAGGGTGGATCAGGGAGTGTGCACCCCAGAATGGGGGAGCACCAAGGTTTACCATTGGTTGGGATTGAACCTCATGGAGGTTTCCTATGTACCCTATGTAGAAAACAGGGATCAAAACCCATGTAGTTTGAAGGGGTGACGAATCAGGGTGTACACAAAGGGAAATGACCCAGACATATGTTGGAGCTTACACATATAAAGCGACCCATTGTAAGAGGGATACTCGTGGGTGGATGGTTATGGATGTTGTAGGGCTTATGCATAGTTAGTTTTCTGGGTTCCATAAGGAGTGGCACTGGGATGAATGGCATGATCTCACCGGGATGTGGCAGCCTGGGTAAGAATCAGGATGGATGATGGAGATTTTAATGAAGTGCAGGAGGAATGAGATGGATCTGTCATGAAAGTGATGGTAGTGTTGGGCTTGAGCCTCGAAGAGACTTCCTACTTATCCCCGTGGCAGGGAATCAAAGGCATCATAGTTCGGTGGGACGACAGGACACCTGAGGATACAGCCCATGAGAATGGACGCATGGATGGGATCCAGAGGAAATGGAACCTCCAGGTTTGGGAATGATCTTCCCATAACACATGGGATTGAGGGATAGATCAGGATGAGATATGGGTGATGGGCTTGAACCTCATGGAGGCTTCTTACATATCCTCGTGGCAGGGAATCAAATTCCGCGTAGTTCATATGACGATGGCTTGCCATCGATTGGGGACTTCAATGGCTTACCACCAAATGAGGTTGACAATGGATTACCACTGAATGGGGTTGAAAATGGATTACCACTGGATGGGATTGAAAATGGCTTACCACTGTATAGGGGATTGACAACGGCTTACCGCTGGATAGGGGGAAATTTAGTGTCATGCGGGATAAAAGGGGCGTACAGTTTAACGTCATGGGGGATGGGGGTGGACCGATGTGAAGGGGGTCAGAACCAATGGATAGTGGTCTTGAACCTCAGAGAGGCTTCCTACGTACCTTGCCTTATCAAGGATCAAAGACCACGTAGTTCAGGTGGAGTGTTTGGTGAACTGACGTGGAGATAGTCGGGACCAATGGGTGGTAGGCTTGAACATCATGGAGGCTTCCTACGTACCTCGCCTTGGCAAGGATCAAAGACCACGTATTTCAGGATGAGTTTGGTGAACCGATGTGAAGATGGTCGGGACCAATGGTTGTTGGGATTGAACCTCAGGGGGGCTTTTTACGTACCTTGCCTTGGAAAGGATCAAAGTCTGTGTTGTTCAGAATGAGTTTGGTGAACCGACGTGAAGATGGTTGGGACCAATGGTTGTTGGGATTGAACCTCAGGGAGGCTTCCTACGTACTTTGCCTTGGAAAGGATCAAAGTCCGCGTAGTTTGAAATGAGTTTGCTGAACCGACATGAAGATGGCCAGGACCAATGGTTGTTAGGATTTAACCTCAGGGAGGCTTCCTACGTACCTTTCCTTGGTAAGGATCAATTACACTCTAGGCTTCCTGGAGAGGTTTTCATGGTTAATGATTGCTCTAAGACCATGTGATTCATGATCGTTGTGAGAAACAAGAGGTAGCAAAGACCTGACGATCACATCGCAGAAGGTGCATCCGTGGGAAGTGGAATGGGAGCTTACGCGTGGTTAGCGGCCCAGGTGCTACTATGGAGCAGCAATGGTGAATGGGGCTTACGCAAGGAAGTTTTTCAGGTGCCACTATGGGGCAGCAATGGTACATGGGTATTACGCATGGAAGCTACCCGGGTTCCGCTATGGAGCAGCAATGGTGGATGGGGCTTATGCAAGAAAGCTGATCATGTGCTGCTATAGAGCAGCAATGGTGAATGGGGCATACATAAGGAAGCTGCTCAGGTGCTACTATGGGGCGGCAATGGTGCATGGGGCTTACGCATGGAAGGTTCCTGGGTGTCGCTATGGAGAGACATTGGTGGATAGGGCTTACGCAAGAAAGCATCATGTGTGACTCTATAGAGAAGAAATGGTGAATCAGTCTTACACAAGGAAGCTGCCTGGGTGCCACTATGGGGCAGGAATAGTGCATGGGGCTTATGCATGGATGCTACCCAGGTGCCGCTATGGGGCGACAATGGTGCATGGGGCTTACACATGGAAGTTGCCCGGGTGCCGTTATGGAGCAGCAATTGTGGATGGGGCTTATGCAAGAAAGCTACATGTGTGCTGTTATGGAGCGGCAATGGTGAATGGGGATTATTTTAGGAAGCTACTCAGGTGCCGCTATGGGGCGGAAATGGTGCATGGGGTTTATGCATGGAAGCTGACCGGGTGCCACTATGGAGCGGCAATGGTGGATGGGGCTTACGCAAGAAAGATGTCGGTGTACCACTATGGAGTGACAATGGTGGATGGGGCTTACGCAAGAAATATTCATGTGTGCCAATATGGAGCAGCAATGGTGAATGGGGCATATGCAAGGAAGCTACTCGGGTGCCGCTATGGGGCAGCAATGGTGCATGGGGCTTACGCATGGAATCTGCCCAAGTGCCGCTATGGAGTGGAAATGGTGGATGGCGCTTAAACAAGAAAGCAACCCGAAGGTCTTCCTAATGTTTGGCCATGAGGGCATCCCAACTCAGTGGTGGGTTGAGGCCTTCAACTTTGCGCTAGTGCATAAGAGGGATAATGCCAAGGGGTGTTGGAATCAATCCGAACAAAAGGGAGATGAAAAGTGTGAATCACATGCCTGATATTCAGAATGCGATGAGGGTGGCGTGGTGATGGAGGATAACTATTGACCGTGTTCGAAACATAGCATTCATATCGCATTAGCCTGAAATGGGGACAAACAAATGAGGGTCGACTGCTAACCGTGTTCGAAACACAGGACCTGACTCGATGTGTTGTCCAAAGTCTTATGGGGAGTTGGCCCAGGAAGGTAGGTGAGCCGATGCGGTATGGGACCATGCCATTAGGGGATCCCTTAAGACATGAAATTGTATGAAGATCCGAATGAATGACACAAAAAGTGTGTGGTGGAGTGATGGAATTTTTGAACAGATACCAACACTCTTGAAATTACACTACTGTAATCATGGCATTAGGCATATTATCCTTGGATCATAAGGCATCTCTTTTCTGGAGCAAGAGGCATCCGATGTTTGGCACATAGGATGTACGATAGTTTATAGCCTTGTAGATAGGACTATTTGCGTCTCATGCATAGAGTATAAGGCATCTCTTGTTTGGAGCAATAGGCATCCTATGATTGTCACATAGGGAGTACTATAGTTTATAGTCATGTAGGGAGGACTATTGGAATCTTATGCTAGGCATGTAATGCATCTCTTGTTTGGAGCAAGAGGCATCCTATTATTGAATGATAGGGAATTCTGTAGTTTATAGTCATGTAATGAGGACTGCTGGCATCTTATGCTTGGCACATAAGGCACCTCTTGTTTGGATTAAGAGGCATCATATGTTTGTAACATAGGGTGCATAATAGATTATAGTCATGTAGATAATATTGTTAGGCATAAGGTGCCTAGAAATGGTTGTGTTGGGACTTATGCAAGGGCGGCCCTTTCTGGTTCAACCTGGCGTAGGAGTCAGCTGATGGGGTTTAGATGAGTTTTTTGAGAAATGGTTCAACTCAAGGTGCTCGGGGGAATTGATGATGATAATATCAACTCATAACATAGGAAACAAACCAAGAGGAATATGCTGACTCAAGGTGTTTTGTGGTGTGTGGAGAAGTATCTCAAATCATGGTATCCCATAGGTGGAAGACAGTTGTGCATAAGGGCGCAATGAAAATTGTCGACATCTCGGGCCAAAAAGTTCGTGGTGTGACTCCCCATTTTTCATAGGGGTCTGTGATGGTAGTGGGAACATTCCTGGGCATTGTTGCATGTAATATGGCCTACGCACTGGATAGGTTGTGTGTGAGATTGGACTGGGTGGTAATATGGAAGGTTTTCACACAAGATTGAAGGATTGCGCGCAAGAAAGAAGGTCTACGTGCAAGATGGAAGGGTTTCGCACAAGAGAGCAGGGTTGCAAGAAAAAGAGGAGGGTTTTTTGAAAAAGGGGGGTTGTGTGCAAGATGGAAGGGTTTTGGCATAGGTGCGTGCAATATTCAGCCCCTTGGTAATATTGCGCGCAAGATTGAAGTCATGCGCGTAAGCGCGAAATCATGCGCGCGAGATTGGAAGTGTTGCGTGCAAGAATAGAATCTTGCACACACTGGACTTAGGCAGAATCTATTCTAGATGAGGATCAAACCACTTTGGGCCTGTGTGAAAGTGAACCCATATGGGACCTGTCACGCAAGATCTCATAGGGAGGATTTCATTCTTCCACACGGACGTGAAAGAGATGATCTTACGTGCAGAAGAGCGGTGGCCGACCTCTGGAGCACCCTCGAGAGGTGGGGCTGCCCTTGTATTTATCGTCAAACCCGGGAGAGATTGAGCAAATGATTTTGGTCACATAATTGATCTTATGTGTACCTTGCGGCGGGTGTGCGTGCAAAGGGTTGTGGCACACAGAGCTACGGTTGACATCGCCTTGGGCGCAGAAAAGGGGTTGGGCGAGCAAATGCCCATTTGACATCGCCTTGGGTGAAGAAAGGGGGTCGGGCACACAAACGCATGTTTGACATCACCTTAGGTTTGTAAGAATCTTGCGCGTGAATGCTAATCTTATGTGCTCCTCTCAAAACTTGTGTGCACCTTCCTTAGACGTTTTTCGGGCAGCCTGGGTGGAAGATGACCTTTCATTGGTCGCGTAAAAGATTTGTGAGACATGTTGCACACAATATTTTACTATTTCACACAATATTCCATTCTTTCGTGCAATATTTCACTTCTTGTTTTCAAAATATTCATTTTTGCGCACAAGATTTCACTTCTTGCGCGCAAAACCGTACTTTTCCCCAAAACCGTCCCAGATGGCCATTTCCAGTAGCTTGACTTTGAACGGCCATAACTTTTGATCCACAACTCTGTTCAGGATCTACGACCAGTCAAATCAAAGCTTAAAGAACTAGATATGCTCTGGTATCATGCATGTAATCATTTGTTGAATTACTTGGACGCGTTTTCCAGTTCCAATAGTGTTATAAAATCTCCTACCTTGAGTTTGACTTGTCACGTATTTACTTTATCTTCCTGAATAATAAACTTATGTTAATTATTGTCTTTCCTAAAAAAATTCAAGTTTATTATTCTTTTTATTTTATTTATTACCATGTTATATATATTTACTTAATCAATTATGTTTATATCAGACGTTTTGATGGTATTTGGTTCAAGTTTCTAAAATGAATTTAGTAGGTTGACTATAATAAAAGAAGTAATTATCCCATCATATTCTAAATAATAATCATGAAATATTTATAATTTTTATACATAAATTATATTTTTATAACCAACCATGAAATATGGTTATGAAAAATGAACTGTGTTACAATCACGGAGACGGTAAGTTATAGGTATGCATGAGTAACATTTCTATTTTTCAATGATCATGATGGAAAAAAGGTAAGTGTTATTTTATATTCATATAATTATAATTATATAATATATAAAATATTATTTCTTTAAAAACACTTACACATACCATCCCTTTTATTTGGTAATAAAAAAATGAATTGCACAACTTTGATATTTGATAGTCCACCATACACACAAACGATGTTATCATTTTTCAATGGATGGTAAGGTAAGAAGGTATATGATATATTAATTTTATAGAATGATTAATATTTCATGAATATCATATATAAAAATTAAATCCATCATCATTAATAGCCTTGAGAGTTGATGATGTAAAGTGAGTTATATTGGTTTGTGAGGCAGTAATCTTCCGCACACACGAATGATGGTTTCCCTTCCTATTTGATGGAATAAGAGAAAGATTTTAGTTATTAAATTAACATTATTATACATCATTGTATGATATATATTGATGTTATTTTATTATCATGATTGAGTAAGATTTTAAGGAGGTTAAATAAGAAAAAAATAGCGATTCTCGGTTAAGAATGATACCTCTTCTTTGAACCACCTTTTTAGGATTATACCTAAATCCTACCTAGATTAGGTTTTTGATCAAAACAAGGCCTCTAGGAAATGTCTAGTGAAGTAAGGAAGGTAATTTTGTATCTCTTGTATAAACCATAAGTATTTTTAAGTGTTTGAAGGATATGATATGAGGTTCCCTTTTATAAGTGAGAGGGAGTGGCATTTTTATAAATACCCAAAACTATTCAATAATGGGAAGTCACTCTCATAAAAAGTGCTAGTAAAATTGAAAAATAATAGATTTTAGGGGTTATATGTTTGATCCTCACATGCTCCATTAAAAAATAAACATGTTTTAAATGATCTGCTTCATTTAAATCTAAGGTTAATTACTTTTACCATTTTAGTTTTTCAACAGGGTAACTAGTTTTTTTACTATTCATTATGACCAAAATTATTTTGAAATTATTACATAATATTTATTATATTGATTAAAAATATGTAATATATCTTTTAAAATTCAAATCACATAAGTTTAAGAATTAAATTTAAAATTAAACTCAAAAAATATGTTGAAAAATAGTTTTTTCAATAAATGCATTTTTTAAGCAATAGATGATATTAAATTAAATCTATGACTAGTGATCATATTAATATGAATTTAAAATCTCCATCTTCTTAGCCCCAAAATCCCTTGATCAGAATGATAAGAGATTGCAGTATTGATATCCCTATAATCCCTATATCAAAATCAACCATATATAGTGAATAAAATATTAGAAAATATTTTAAGGAATTTAAAATCCTCACATAGATACCTTATAATAGAAAACTCTCAAAATATTACAATGAGTGTACTAGTAACAAGATGTTACAAAAACCTAAAATGAATCTCCAGATCGATTGAGTTGCAAAATTATCTACTCCCTCCACCTTTAATGCACCTCAATTTATAGGAAAATATCCAATGGTCATATTCCATGATTCTTAAAGTTAGTTGCAATGGAATTTGATGAAATCTTTCTTTAATTGGAATGTTTTTGATAGAATTCATCCAATATTTATTTTCTTAGCATCATCATAATGTTGTGAAATATTTTTTCTGGTAGAGTAAACTTTTTTATATGATATGATAGATTTTAAACGTTCAGTGAAATAAAAATTATCATTAGGTAGTTTTTAAAAAGCCTCATTTAAAGATTTTTTCTACCTCCATCTGATGAATTTCTACTAGTTTAATAAAGTGTAACTGTAACGCCCCAACCCTAGTTACCCAAAGTCAATGCATTATTACATAACATTGACATGATCACAAGGGATCAAATCCCGAAAGACCGATCAGTTTAGTAGCCTTGGAAGTACTAGATACATTCATAAGTTTTACATTACATCATGAAATAAAAACATCAACAAAATTTTGTCCCCATTTTAAAACACTTATATCCTTATCCAATCTCTATAGGTCAACCATAAAATACTTCTTCACATCCTAGTAAAAATAAAACATAGAAAGGGGTGAGCTCAGATGCTCAGTAAGGATAACAATATAGCAAAAACTTTCATAAATAAGAATAAACATTTAAGGCAGTGTATTAGACTAAAACAAAAGCCTTTTAAACATAAACTTCAGAATAATATGTCAAAGATAAAATCAAATAATTTCATTTAATTATTCACATAGATATTCTACAAATCGAATAATCACATACAATATCAATAGTCACTTTCATAATGGTGGAATGCATAAATCCAGACTTCATAACCTCATAGTCAAGGCCTTGTGCAAAGACTAAAAATAAGATTTTGTCAAGACCTTGTTCCAAGACACTAGTTTGTCTCATGAGACCTACCTATGCATCTAGTAGCTATAGCAGTCTCCACCTATCACTTACTAACTCCAATGCATTCCTCGTATGAAAAAGCTTAAACATAACATAAACATTCGTATTAAAACTGGATTATAAAATATCAATACTTTATCCATAAACCATGAATGGTGTGAAAATAAAACATCCACAGTCAAACATATCACAAAACCTTCAATACAATATGTTTGTTTTGTATCATAATAAATCAACTTCAAACAATCTTAAAATCTATCAAATAATGTTGACATAGATGAAATCAAAACTTTTTTAGAGAAATATCTCTTTCTATTTTGAAATCATTTAAAAATTATATAATTATAAAAGAAAACATTTATTTTGAAAATATTATTATAATATTTTATGGTAATATTCTACAATGTTATAACAGCAAAAAATAGCTGCACCCGCCGTATAAGTTAAAAAATACATTCTTACCTTAATTTTGTCAAAAAGGTCATAAAGTACCTTATTTGAAAATGACGAAAAGATCCCTTTCAAAACATATATGGCCAAATAAGGGTATAAATGAATTTAACCCATAGTATATTAAATATTAAAAAAATGAATTAAATTTTTAAGAAAACATAGATGTGGATGATAAACAGGTCTCAGTAGATACTTACGTAAAAACAACCTCGGATAATAAAGAGATTGTGAAATTAACCCTTACCTTGTACTTTCACTTGGTTGAGGGTACATTAACCTCATTTATAATAGTTAAATCGTTGTTATTAAATTATACAAGAACTATATACATAAATATGATATCATATATGACCCTCTAATATTGCTTTGTTAATAATATTTCAGTAATATCATCGTTTCGGGTGTTAACTGATTTGTTTTCCTTTATATGATTGGTTACATAAGCCATGTTTTTTATGTATAGGATGTATTTGATTCATATGTAGAATGATATTATGTTTATAAACATTATTTTTAATCATAAAATTAAAATTATTCTTGAATGATTACGATGGGGAATGAATCTCATCACGTTCGTGGAGACGGTAATCCATACGTACGGACAACCGCCAATATCATTATATTGATGGTAAAATCGTATGTAATTAGATGTTATATCATATATAAAGAATAATTAAAATTTTATATTTATTATTTACATTATTTATACTCATTATTATACTCATCCAAATAATGAAGTGTTTTAATAACAAACTGCACCATGACGTGGAGGCGGTAAGTCGTATGTACGCACGTATGGTGACTTTGTCATTCATATGATGGATAGAATAATGAATATGGTTGTAAAATTTTTATAATAACATCAAATTATATAGAATATATTGTATTTATTTTTTTATAATGGAAACAACAAAGAAAGGGGAAGTGGAAGAAGAAAAGAACTTGAAAGTGGTGATGAAATATTTACCTCTTCTTCAGGTTCTTCCTTTTGATTTGATCAAAAGGGATCCTTAGGTTAGATTTATGACCAAAGGAATGACTCTAGGATGAATATAAGAAAGTTTTTAGGATATTTGGGTAGGGTTGTGCCGATCCAAATGGCTTTTGAGGTGTGATATTAAGAGAAGGGGAAGTGCCATTTTATAAGAGAGGTGAGGGTCACTTTAGAAAAAGCTTGAAATATTATTTTATAATAAAATAATTTTCGGTTTCTAATGGCTCTAAAATGATTTATTTAGAGTATAATATTGGGATTGTTCGAGAACCTCTCATCCAATAGGTTTTAAATAGTTTTAGGTTAGCATATTAACCTTATCTATTATATTTAACTCTTAGTGAAATAGTTTGACATTTACAATGTCTCTTTGTATTTTTATATTATATGGTTAATAAACATACTATAAACAACCAATAGAACCCCAAGTTGTTCATTATTAATATATATAACCTTATATAATTCCTTTGGACGAACCTTAGATTTTTATTAATATTATATCAGTTAACAATATAGTATTTGTTTTAAAAACTCAATTATGTCAACTTTGACACTATTTAGTATTTCATTTTTTTGAAAGTCATTAAAACTTTATCAATTAGAATAAAATTTATTTAACCAACCCTAACATGTCATATTAACCTATAAAATTAGTTTAATTCATCAAAATTATGAATTTACATTTATTTGGATATTTATAATATCAATTATTTTAGTATTTCATTAATAAGATTATTATTGCATCATCGTTGTGTCATAAATAAATTAAATTATTTGATGCATAAAAAATTATAAATAAAATACCATTATATAGGAAATCTTTTTATATTTATAAATAATATTTATAGTCGAATTTATATTGTTTTTAACCCTATATTAAAAATGGTTTAGTTATTAAACTTTGAATTTAACTCTTTTAACTCTTCTTTAAATAAAATAATAATAAATGTCCTAATCTAATCCAAGTGGACCAAAGGGGATCATATTTTATTCCTAAGGTTTTTTTTGGTCTAATTATACTTATACAATAGAATTAGTAAATGTTTTAGGGTAATTATAATATCATTTTTACCCTTAATTACCCTATTTACTTTTAACCGTGGTAAATAAAAGTAAAAAGTTATTATTTACCAAAAATTGTTTTCATATTATTGAACCACATTTTACTTACTGATGTCAACCGTGTATATCAGATTTTTGAAATTCAACTCATAGAAGTGGTAAAATTACATTTTATACAAATTTGCAAATGCTCCTAGGAGGTGGGTAAAAGACGGTAAAAAGTTCAATAAAATTTTATATATCTAAACTTTTTATAAAATGACTCCAATGAATTAAATTGAACATATATAGGTTTTATGTATCTATTTTGACCTAAAATAAATTTAAATAAAATAAATAATTATTTAAATAAAAATTCAGTTTTAACCAATAATGCAGTGTTTTTCACTATTCATCAAAAATTGAAAGTTTTAAGAAAAATACCAAAAATTCACCCTAAGCTAATTTTGATATTCCAAATTCAAAAATTAAGTCCATTTTGAAAAATAAAATTTATAAAATTTCAAAAAGTGGTTATTACTATTCATAACGGCTAGTTTCATTGGTTGCGGTGTGTTAGAGTCTCAAAGTTGCGTACAATTCAAGCTATTGCATTATTCAAAGGGAAACGTACTATGGAAGCTTGGGATGTTACAGTAACTTCATCCGGTGATACCTAGTTATACTTTGTAAGTAAGAAAATATAAAAAAAATGATGAAATATGAAATAATACATCTAATTTAAAATGTACATGTCCATATGATTATAAATTTATATATTATTATAAATATCATATGATTATAAAGATTTATCTTATTAACAAAGATCATCTGATTAACAAAGATCATCCAATTGAAAAAATATTCTACGTCCGGTAATAATATATATTTTATAAAAAACATTTTAAAACCTTGGTAAGTATAAAGTTAGTAAAACATGGTATTTAAGAAATTATGTTATGATTTTCAAAATAAAGGTTAGATGTTTTTTAAATTATAACTTTTGAATCAACAATCTCCCCATTTCTTAAAATCATAAAAAAAACCCTTAAATATAAAAACTCGGAAAAACTTACATTCACTTTCTACCTACAAACTTAAGAACATTAATATACATTTCTTCTTCATGAAACAAATATTATTCATTATTTATTTTATATCCATATATATATTTATACACATTTTTTTATAATATTTTTCTGAAAGATTTTTTAGAACATTAGGTTTTCTCATTTTTCTTAAGATAGGTTCTTTTCTTAAATTCTTCCCCTTTGTGTTTTTCAAAAAAAGGATGTAGAAAGTGAACCTAAAATATTGCATAGAAATAACTCTATGAAAAAAATTATAAATAAACATTCATCCAAAATATAGAAATAACATTAATCCAAAAAAAATCGAAAAAATCATTTTAAAAGATATATAGAATCATTCATTGAATCATTCATTCAAAATAAGTACGATTATTACAAAATCATCAAGAGTTTATATAAAAATAAATATTTATTTTTTAATTTCTTCACAATGAATTTCAACTTCTTAAATTCATCCTTTAATTTCTCTAAATCAATGGTAAAATACTTCATATAAAAAATATTATCCACTATCACTTGAAAATTATTGTTTTCCTTCTTTAATCACAATAATTATTCTTCAATAAACTGCACTTTTCTATTCTCAACATTCATCTTTAACACTTATTCTTCAAGAGATAGATTTCTATTTCTCTATTCTAGGATTTATCCTTATTGAATCAAAGTAATATTCTTAATATTATATAGTTTCTTTTTTCTTTCAAAAACTTTAAAAGATAAATATTTTAAGGAGTTTATAATAAATAAAGTGGATTGTTTAAAACCACTAATCTGATCATCATGATACTTGATATCTCATTCATTTTGTTTTAATCATCTCACAAATTGCTTAAATCTTTTTCTTTATTCATTATAACTATCTCTAAAATATTTGAAATATGCTTCATTTTGAAAAAAAAAATCAGAAATTTTTTTGAAAGAATTATAATTTTCTAAAGCATCCATCCTTCCTTGAAATTTATTTTCATTTAGATTCAATGTTCATAAAATAATGAAGTGTTTGTTCAACATTTTTCAATACATCATTAAATTATGTGAATCTCATATCCATTTTTTCATGAGAATCACTTGGTGTTGAATTAATTGAATCATATGAAACATCTACATCCAAAGTTTTAGGTGATTCACCTTTTTTCTTCTTTATTTTATCTTTTACTTCATCTAATACTTCTAAAACTTCAATATTTTTATTAGAAACAACATTATCCAAATCCTTGGTGTGTGAATATTGATCTTGTTCTTCTTATCTTTCTTCTGAATTTTCATGTCTCTATAATACTTGAAGACTATAATATTTCAAATATTTAGAGGAAAACAAGATGGATTCATAGGAACTTTTTTCTTCTTATTCTTCTTCTAACTCTTATTCCAAATATTTAGCTAACTACACATTAGTTATTAATGATATTTTTTTACTTATTTAGAAATTTCAAAACTTCTTCTCTTTCAGAATGTTGATATGGATACTTTTCTTCAATTGCTTCTTTTTATTTTCCTTTCTCAATGGATGGTATCCTTTTAGAACTTCTTACTTGTTATCCTTATGAAGGAGTGAACTGAGGAACAGAATTAGGAGGTATCGATTGAAAAACTGATAATGTTGAAATAGAAAAAGGTATATCTAATTAAATTTTTATTTTAACATGGTCATTATCTTTCTCCACTACTTTTATAAGGATATTTACAACTCTATCCTTGTCTAATATTTTCTTCTGCATCTACTTATTTTCCTCTTCCCTTAGAGTTTTTTAGGTTTATTCTTTTAAATATAGGGATTATTCCTTCTCACGTTCAAAACACAGATCTCCTATATTTTTCTATTCCTTAGGATTCATGAGTTATTTGAAATCCTCATATGAAATATTTTTTACTTTATTTTTCAAATTCATAGGATAATATTCATCTTTACTCTTTTATTCAACTTTATCTTTCAATAATTTCACCTCATCTTTGGATGAATCCTTGTCTGATTCATCCAGAAAATTTTTTAACTTCTGAACATAAACTAACTTTATTATATTTATTGTTTCTTCCCCAACGAATAAAACTTTATCCCTTATAGTTCTTTTAATTCTTAATATTTTTTTCTTTCATAAAATTCACTAACATTATATTTATAAAACATGGAAACATAATAATCTTCAACTTTATAGTTACTTTCTTTACATCCTTAATAGTTAAAAATATGAACTTCACCAAATTTAAATTTTCCATGTTGCAGAGATAATCTAAAACATATATATCTTGAACCTTCAGAGTATCAGTATCACCCCTCCTTTGGATAAGATATTTTTTCATCCATAACTCAAATACCCTTTCATTCTATGAAAGATGATAAAATTTTTGTACATTTTCATAAGAAATAAATATATAGGATTATACCTTTGAATTCTCAAAACATTCCAACTTATCTAAAAATAGGTGGTTAAAAATATTTTCTTCAAATTATAAAGGAACTCCCACTAAGTATATAAATTATTGGATATTTAACTTGTATAAATATTTGAATAAGTTGAAAGTAATTACTTTTATCACATATTCTTCACTGAAAACTATTGAAGAAGAAAACTCACATACCAAAGATAGATAATAAAGATTAAAATATTAATTTTCAACATAAATATATTCCCATCCATGGAAGATAATCATATTCTTCAGTAACGAATCAAAATTATCAAACCAAGACTTTTCTATAAACCTTTCCTTATAACTTCTCTATTAGATAAATATTCAGAATATTTTATATTTATTAAATGGACAGAATTATCTTAAACAGATGAAGCTAAAAGTATCAGACATATAAGAAATCATGTGGTGATATTTGGTAATAGAATAAAATTGGTGGAGGAGGGGTGGTGAACTACACTCCCGTATATAGGTCTCAAAGGGGTAACCCTTAAACTTCTGTTGATCTAATAGCTCACAAAGAAACACTTTCTAAATCCAACAGTTGATAATTTTTGTTAAAATATTTAAAATATATTATGAACTCTTAAATTTTATTAAGAAAATTTGTAATCCATAAATATTTTCTCGAAAATAATCATCAAATTTTCTAAAACTTTTTATAAAATTATAAAACTGAAAAAATGTAAACAACATAAAATAGAATGTAACCAAATATAGTAAATACTGAAGATTAGAAATTACCTCTCAGAGTAAAATTTAGACTTTCAGTGCTTGAAAACCTAAAAACCCTATATTTTTATTATTTTTTGGGAAATACTTTTTTTAATTGGGTTGAGGGGTAACCTTACATGAAATATAATACAATAGGATCTAGGCCAAGTAAATGGCCTCTTAAAGGCCCAAAGATCAGACACCCAAAAAAATACCTCCATAGTTGTTGCTTAATGTTGCTTATAATAACTTGGACTAAATTCTTGATTAGATATCAATGAACCATAAATATTTTTATGGTTCCTAGTATGAATAGAGAAGCCATACCCTCTCATTCTTTCAATCTGATTTTCTTTTCTGGAAGTTTCTTCCTACTCTAAACCTCATCTAGGACTGTACCTAGGTATTTAACCCACAATTTTTTTCTCCATCATATTTTTGTTGATGAACTACTGATTTATCACTAATTACCACTACTCCCCACCATCTATAACTACTGATAACCACTTAAGAATCTATCTGGTACCTTCTCTCATCACGTCGCCTGATACCATTATCAGCAAGTTTTTTTTGAATTCTGATGAATTATAAAATTATATCTCTTATTTATGTGTGGTCCAAAAGGAAATGGTTTCTTATATCTATTTTTTTATCTTTTGAGTGATTTAATGGGTTTTTAATTAAATATATGGAACTTTTCTTATCACAAAAAATTAGAGTTTTACAAAAACTCAAGAAAAAATCAATGGGTGTTTGTAAAAACCACAACACATGAGCACAACAACTTCTAACTGCCACATATTCTACTTCAGTAGTGGAAAGTGCTACAAATTTTATTTCTTATAGGAAAAAGAAACTAAAACCTCTCCTAAGAAATCACATGTTCCATGTGTGCTTTTTATATCCATTTTACATCCACCAAAATCAATATCTGAAAAACATTTAAGTTCAAAATCATATCTAGAAGGATAAATGTAATATCCCAAGTAAATAATGAATAATATATATAGTTATCTATGTCTATTTATGAATTAGATAGTGTTTTAGAGGCTTAAAATGAGAATAAATCCAACCTAAAGCATGAAATACTCTAATATTTTTAAAAGATTGTTTTACTGCCTTTTGATGGTGAACCATTTTTAAATCTATATTTTGACAATTTTATAAGCTATATTTGTCAAAATAAACTTATTCTTTATGATTGGGACATTGAAATTTACTTTGGATAAATTTCTGGTATTTTTCTGATAATGTTCATTTTTTTAATGAATAGTGAAAAATGTTGTATTTTAATTCAAAACCTCTTTTTAATCTAATTTATTTATATGATTATATTATCTTTTGAATTGGTTTTAAAGCTAAATTATAATATATTTTTACCATTTAATCCAATATTGGTCTTTTTAATTAATTTCACTTTGAAATTGGACTTAAACTAGTGTCAATCTTTTGATATATATTGTTTCATAAAAACACGCTATTTGTTCTGACAGCGGGAATTAATTATTAAATTAATTATTGTAAATTATATGTTTTGAATTTTTTAAAATATACATCATTTTTTAATTTGGTATATCAAATATAGCTTAGGGTGAAGTTTTGGTATTTTTCTGAAAAACTTCAATTTTTGATGAATAGTGAAACCACTCACTGGTACTTAAAAAACTGATTTTTCGTTTAAATGAAATTTTACCACCTCTGTGTTTTGAATTTCAAAAATCCAACATACTTGGTTGTAATTAAGAAGTAAAATTTGTTTCAATGGGATTAAAATAATTTTTTGGTGAATAGTAACTTTTAAGTTTTTAATCACGATTAGAGGTAATTAGTGTAGTTTAAGGTAAAAATAATGTTTTAATAATATGAAATGACCTTGACACATGTCCTACCCTTATTTTATGATTCATGGCAGACCAAGACAATCCATGGGTCAACTTGGGGACCCCATGGAGCCACTTTGGTAGGAAAATTACATTAATAATGTTTTATTTAATGTTAAAATAAAAATGTCACAAACATGTGTTGTTTTACTAAAACAATTTTTAAGTGGGGTTATACAAGTCATATTTTTGACTATAAATATTCATTAGAAAGATAAATAGATTTCCTACATCAGGATATATTTGTTATAATTTTTAGACATTAAATAAATTAAATTATTTATTACACCATGATGATGCAGTGATTACCTCATTAATGAACGATTTAAATAAAATGAAAAGATAATGTAAACTCTAAGACTTACACTTGTAAAAAACCTATTGGATGGGTGGATTTATAACTATTATCACCTTATCCTCGAAATATATATTTTCGGGACCTTAAAAATCCAAAAACCGTTTTATAAGAAAGTAACCTTTTATAACTTTCCAAGAGTACCCATCCTCTCCTCTTATAAAAGGCCCCCACCTCTACGACCTTACCCACACCTCTCAAGCCTTTAGCTCGGCCAAACCCTGCCCATTTTGTCTCTAAAAATTCCTATCTTACTCCTAGAATCCTCACTTTGGGCAGAAGTCTTTCCAAGGAAGCCTTTGAGCTCAAATCAAAAAGAGTTACCGGATTTAAAGGTAGTGTTTTCTCTTATGTTCTTATGTTTTATTTTTCTTCTCCAACCCCCTAAACTCTTTTTATTCCTTCCTTTTGTAACAACACCAGTATCTTAAATATACTAGTATGTTGTTATGAGAAGTATTAGAGCTACACCTACACACACCTTCGTCTAATGGTTAAAAAACATACTATTTCTGTGGTTGGCGATTTTCTGCCTCACAAAATGATGTTTGTTCAATATTCTTTTAACACTTTTCATGGTGGCCATTAATATGTCACTATATTTATATATGATATATATTATGTTTATGTTTTCCTTATGCTTCTGTATTTTTCATTTGTGGCATACCTTTAAGGTTTCCATTGTGGGTAAACACGATAATTTCATTTTAGGAAGTGCGGACTACCGCCCCCTCAAAGTGATTTGATTCGTTAATTCCATATGTGGGACGTATAAAGGATGGAGTTAATGTTATTATATATGATGTTATACTGAAATTATAATATAACCTTATATCATTATGATTTCACCCCATTAAATACGAAATAGAAATGAAAGTAGCGTTCATGCGTACGTACGGCTTACCGTCTCCATGAATGGTGCATTTCATTTCTTACCTCTAAATGTTATGTACTATTATAAATACATGTATATTCTGGATATATGTGATATATATGATATCCAAATCATTAATATCATTCTGGATATAATGAATCTTTGACCACATAAACAGCATGTAATTGTAAGAAGTCCATTTTTGACTTAAGTACCAAATATTGACAAAATGAACTTTATTAAATTAAATGATTACATAAAGTTTATAACATAGAAATAAGTTATATAAAAGGAATAATAAACTTGAAAAATGTTCTTAAGAAAGTATAAATTAACACTAGTTTATTATTCAGGAGATTAAAGAGCAATCGAGTCACGTCGGACACGAGGTAAGGGAACTTCTTAACCCAATTTTCGTTCTTTGGGTTAATCTCCTACTTTAAAATTATGTCATGATATTATTATGTCATATCTTGTATTTTTAATTTATTTATGTGTAATTATATTGAATACACATAATATATCTATTTTATTTAAAAAAAAATATCTTTTTAAGGTACTTCGTCTCAATCTCCATTCATTGAGGCATATTTTGTTTTATACACAACTTTCTTTTATACGATCTATAAACCCGTTTGACTTTTACACTTATTCAAAAGGAATCTTTTTTTATACGAAGTGTTTTACTAAACGACAAAAGAATGTTTTTTTGTCGTTTGTATGCGGCGACAACGACTACTCTGCCGCCTTGACCATTATTTGAGTTTCGGCTTCCTCTACAAGCCATAACCTAACTTTTTTTAAAATGAAAAATAAATACCATTTATTACTTTTCTTTTATTTTCGTATTGAAAATGGTTTTCATAATGTTTTTATTATATCAATGTGTTGTATTGATATCTTGTGATTGAAATGTGGAAATGTTATGTTTCCTTTATGCATGTTTTACGTGATACGATTATGCTATGGTTCTCGGGAATTGTTATGAAGACGGGTGGTTCCATGATAAAATAAGGGCAGGTGAGCCCGATATAGCTCTCCAATGCATTGGGTAACGCGAAGGAGTTAAATGTTAGGGTTTCTTGGAAGATATTTAGGGAATATATTGTGATGGGTATTCCAAACGTAACCAAGAGGGTTACTCCCTACGTAAGAATGTTATGAATGCCTCAAGTTACCTTTATGTCTTATGATTTCTATGATTTATTCATGATTTGATGAGGTAATATGAACTCATGTTTCCTTTCCATATTTTTATAACCCTTACTGAGATTTTTATGCTCATCCCAAGTTTTTGAGATGTTTTTCACAGGTCAAGGGAATGGTACATGATATGATGATAGTTTAAAGGAAGTGTCAAGAAAGAATCCATGTTTTATTTTAAATATTTTTCCATTGATGGGAAAATAAATACTATCTTTTATGTAACCACTTTGTTTAAATGTGGAATGTAATGCAAGTTTTATGATCTAATTCTCTAAAACTCTATACCTGAAAAGATCCCCAATGTGTAATATTTTAATAACTCAATATTAAGTAATGTTTAAGGCTAGGGCCTTATAGTTGGTATCATAGGTCGGTTTAGATAAATTTAGGAGTTAGAATTCTATTAAATGATTATCCAAAAATATTTTTTTATGGTCAAATTGAAATGATATAGCATTTTAAGATTACCGTGTTGCTTCATCTAAGACATGTTTGTTCAGAATGGATTTCCGTAGAGGAAACAGGGAAGCAGTGCTAGAAAGGCATACAGATGGAAATGACCTTCCTAATCAGCATCCTGAGATGGTCGGAATTGGAACTGAACAGTTTGTTGCAATAATGGCGCAGTTGACTCAAGCGATAAATGGTGGTGATATCCATGTACGAGATCAGCCAGATCAACCGTAGAGGAACATGTCAGTGGTGGAACATTTCATGAGGCAACATCCCCCATCATTCAGAGGATCATCTGACCCTGTGCTAGCTAAAGGGTGGATTAAAGCACTGTAGAATATTTTCGATGTCATGGGGTGTTCATAAAATCAAAAGTTTAGTCTTTCTATTTACCGTTTGGAGGGTGAACCATATCAGTGGTGGTCGATGGTTAAAAATATCAGGGACGCTGATGAGATTGATGCACTCGAGTGGGATGAATTCAAAGGTATGTTTCTTGAGAAGTATTTTCCTAAGGCTATTTGACTTAGGATGGAAAAAAAATTCCAGTAATTGAGGCAAGAGAAGGACTCAGTGGATGGCTATGAAGAAAGGTTCACTCGATTGGCAAGGTATGCTCCAAATTTTATCCGAGACCTTGATAGTAAAATCAATCATTTTTACTCAGGATTAAAGCCAAAATATTGAAGGGCATTAGCTTCTCGTGAGTTCAAAATTTATGAAAAGATTTTTTGATGTGCTGAGAAGGTGGAAATAGATTTTGTCGATGATCAATTGTTTTTTAACAACCAACAGAAGAAGAGACCGAGGTGGCAGGAGAAAGGGAAGAATTCTTCAAAAAAGTCTGATGGTAAGAAAACTAAGTTTCCAGTTTGTGATAAATGTGGTAAAAGGCATACTGGGGAATGTCTTCTGAATTCTGGAAAGTGCTACCGATGTGGTAAGATGGGACATAAGTCCCATGATTGCACTGAAAAAGATCAGGGTGATGGTAAGACCAAATTTGATTTACAGTTAGTGAAATGTTTTAAGTGAAATGAGATGGGTCACTATGCAAATGAGTGTCCGACAAAGATCTTGAGTGATGGGAAGCAGTTAGACTACAAGCAGAAAGGAGTGGTGAAATCCTTTGCAACTACTTCAGCAGATGTCAGGCCATCAAATGAAGTTGTATCAGGTACTTTGTTTGTTTTTTCAGATTATGCCAGTGTGTTGTTTGATTCGGGTTCTACACATTCTTTCATCTCTGAAAACTTTTCTAGTAAAATGGGAATACCATCTCAAGAAATGACTCTTGAACTTGTGGTAAAAACACCTGGGGGAAATGTTGAGGCAAAATAAATTTATAAGAATCTTCCTATCCTTATCTGTGGAAATAACCTACTTACGAACCTTATTGTTTCACCTTTATTAAAGTTTGATGTTATCCTGGGTATGAATTGGATCTCTATTTACCATGCTAAGATTGACTGTAGAGATAAAGAAGTTTCTTTTCAAAAAGACTTTCATTTTATGTACAAGAATGAACCCTTAGTGTTGATAACATATCAAGAGGCCAAGAAACTTATAAAAGATGGAAATGAATATTACCTTGCACATATCGTTGAAAACAGGGGAACTGTTCAGATTAATGATGTTCCAGTGGTAAATGAGTATCCTGATGTTTTTCCTGATGATTTTTCTGGAATAATACCAGATCAGGAAGTTGAATTTACTATTGACTTAGTTCCTGATGCTAAGCCAATTTCAAAACCCCCGTATCAAATGGATCAAACTGAACTTTTAGAGTTGAAGGAGAAATTGTAAGATTAATTAGAGAAAGTTTTCATTCGACCTAGCACATCACCATGGGGTTCTCTTTTTTTATTTGTTAAAAATAAAGATGGTTCTATGATACTTTGCATTGATTATAGATCCTTGAATAACATCATTGTTAAGAACAAATATCCTTTGCCTCATATAGATGATTTGTTTGATCATCTCCCGGGAGCTCAGTATTTGTCAAAGATTAACCTGAGATCGGGGTACCATCAGTTGAATGTAATGTAAGCAGATGTTCCAAAGACCGTGTTTCATACAAGATATGGCCATTATGAATTTGTAGTAATACCTTTTGGGCTAACCAATGCACCTGCTATATTCATGGACTTAATGAATATAATTTTCCATGAGTTCTTGGATAAGTTTGTGTTGGTTTTCATTGATGATATTTTGGTGTTTTCTAAAAGTAAATAGGAGCATTAAAGACATTTAAGGGTTATTTTGCAAACCTTGAAAGAAAAGAAATTGTATGGGAAATTCAGCAAGTGTGAGTTTTGGTTGCAACAAATTTCTTCCATTGGTCACATTGTTTCTAAATATGGGATAACTGTTGATCCTGCAAAAACAAAGGTTGTTAAAGAATGTCCAAGACCCACAAATGTAACTGAGATTCGTAGCTTCCTGGGTTTGGCAGGCTATTACCGAAGGTTTTTTAGAAATTTTTCACGGTTATCTGGTCCAATTACTAAGCTAACTCGGAAGGGTGTTAAGTTTATCTGGACAAAAGAATGTGATGATTGTTTTTAGGAATTGAAAAGAAGATTGGTGAATGCTCCTGTTTTGGCACTACCTTCCAGGAATGGTGAGTTTGTTATCTACATTGATGCTTCATTGAAAGGACTTGGTTGTGTCCTAAGGCAGAATGATCAGGTAATTGCATATGCTTCACGTCAGTTGAAAACTCATGAGGTAAATTACCCAACACATGATTTTGAATTAGCTACTGTTGTTTTTGCTTTAAAAATTTGGAGGCATCATTTGTATGGAGTAAAGTGTGAAATATATACTGATAAAAAAAGTTTAAAGTATATATTCATTCAGAAATAATTGAACATGAGACAGAGGAGATGGCTAGAATTAATCAAGGATTATGATTGTACAATTCATTACCATCCGGGAAATGAAAATAAAGTGGCTGATGCTTTGAGTCAAAAAAGTAATGCTTCATTAACAATGTTGTGTTTGGAACGTGATCCTTTGGTTAAGGATTTTATGAACTTTGGCATAAAAGTTGTTGGTGCAGGATGTCCTTCTGTTTTTTTCAGGTATCAGTGAAATATTCTCTACCAGATAGAATCAAGCAAGCACAGAAGCAAGACAGTGAGTTGCAGAAAAGGGTAGAGCTGGTTCAGAAGGGTAAGTTTCCTGAATTCAACATTGATAATGATTGTGTTTTGAGATTTGGGAAGAGATTGTGTGTGCCTTGTGATTTACAGTTGAAGAGAGAGTTGTTATGTGAAGCTCATAGTTCTCCGTTTTCAGTTCATCCAGGAAGTACTAAGATGTATAGAGATCTTCAGGAGTATTACTGGTGGGATGGAATGAAAAGGGATATTGCTGATTTTACTGTGAATTGCTTGACTTGTCAACAGGTAAAAGCAGAGCGGCAGTTACTGAAAGGGATGATTCTGCCTTTACCAATACCAGAGTGGAAATGAGAGAATATATCCATGGACTTCATTGTGGGATTTCTGAAGACACCTCGAGATAATAATGAAATCTGGGTTATTGTTGATCACTTGACTAAATCTGCTCATTTCCTTGTTATACGAGATACTTTTTCCCAACATCAACTTTTTTGTTTGTATCTTAAAGATATAGTCAGGTTACATGGAGTTCCCCTCTCCATTGTATCTGATCGTGATCCTAGGTTTACTTCTAACTTTTGGAAAGGCCTTCAGAAGTAATTGGGTACTGAATTAAATTTTAGTACAGATTTTCATCCTGAATCAGATGGGCAGTCAGAACGAAAAATTCATACTTTGGAAGATATGATACATGCTTGTTCGATGGATTATCAGGGAAGTTGAGACCAATATCTTTCTTTGGTTGAATTTTTATATAATAACAGTTTTCATTCCAGTATACAGATGGAACCATTTGAGGCGTTATATGGGAAGCGGTGTCGAACTCCAACTTTTTGGGATGAAGTGGGTGAAAGGAAGTTGATGGGACTAGAATTGGTAGAAGAGTTGGCAGAAAAAGTTTGGCTGATACAGAGACACATGAGAATAGCTCAGAGCAGGCAGAAGAGTTATGCAGACAACAGGAGGAAGGATCTCTCTTTTGAGTTAGGTGATCATGTCTTCCTCAAAGTCTCACCATGGAAAACTGTGATGCGATTTGGTAAGAAAGTAAATTTGAGTCCAAGGTTCATTGTACCATATGAAATTTTGGAGAGAGTTGTATCAGTTGCATATCGAGTGGCTTTACCTCTGATTTTATCTCAGGTACACAATGTTTTTCATTTTTGATGTTGAGAAATTATATGTCAGATCCATCTCATGTTTTGAGCCCAGAGGTAGTTCAGTTGGAAGAGAATCTCTCTTATGAAGAACAACCTGTCCAGATTCTTGACTGAAGGGAGAAAGTGTTGTGAAATAAGGTAATTCACCAGGTAAAGGTTTTGTGGAAAAACCATATGGTTGAAGAGGCAACATGGGAATCTGAAAATGCTATGAGGGATAAATACCCCCACTTATTCAATAAGTAAATAAATTGCGGGGATGCAATTTTCTAAAGGGGGGAAGGATGTAACATCCCAAGTAAGTAATGAATAATAGATATAGTTATCTATGTCTATTTATGAATTAGATAGTGTTTTATAGGCTTAAAATGAGAATAAATCCAACTTAAAGCATGAAATACTCTAATATATTTACAAGATTGTTTTACCGCCTTTTGATGGCGAACCATTTTTAAATCTATCTTTTGACAATTTTATATTCTATATTTGTCAAAATAAACTTATTATTTATGATTGGGACATTGAAATTTACTTTGGATAAATTTCTAGTATTTTTCTGATAATGTTCATTTTTTTTAATGAATAGTGAAAAATGTTGTATTTTAATTCAAAAACTCTTTTTAATCTAATTTATTTATATGATTAGATTATATTTTTAATTGGTTTTAAAGTGAAATTAGAATATATTTTTATCATTTAATCCAATAGTGGTCGTTGGAATTAATTTCACTTTGAAATTGGACTTAAACTAGTGTCAATCTTTTGATATATATTGTTTCATAAAAACACGCTATTTATTCTGACAGCGGAATTAATTATTAAATTAATTATTGTAACTTATATGTTTTGAATTTTGTAAAATAGACAACATTTTTGAATTCAGAATATCAAATATAACTTAGGGTAAAGTTTTGATATTTTTCTGAAAAACTTCAATTTTTGATGAATAGTGAAACCACTAAGTGGTACTTAAAAACTGATTTTTCGTTTAAATGAAATTTTACCACCTCTGTGTTTTGAATTTAAAAAATCCGATATACATGGTTGTAATTAGGAATTAAAATGTGGTTCAATGGGATTAAAATAATTTTTTGGTGAATAGTAACTTTTATGTTTTTAATCGCGATTAGAGGTAATTAGTGTAGTTTAAGGTAAAAATAATGTTTTAATAATATGAAATGACCTTGACACATTTCATACCCTTATTGGATGAGTCATGGACGACCAAGACAATCCATGGGTCAACTTGGGTACCCCATGGTGCCACATTGGTAGGAAAATGACATTAATAACGTTTTATTTAATGTTAAAATAAAAATGTCACAAACTTGTGTTGTTTTACTAAAACAATTTTTTAATGGGGTTATAAAAGTCATATTTTTTACTATAAATTTCCATTAGAAAGATAAATTTATTTCCTACATCATGATATTTTTTTATAATTTTTAGACATTAAATAAATTAAATTATTTATGACACCATGATGATGCAGCGATTACCTCATTAATGAACGATTTAAATAAAATGAAAAGATAATGTAAAATCTAAGACTTACACTTGTAAAAAACCTATTTTATGGGTGTATTTCGAATTCTTATCAACTTATCCTAGAAATATATATTTTTGGGACCTTTAAAATCCGAAAATCATTTTATAATAAAGTAACCTTTTATAACTTTTCAAGAGTGCCCCTCCTCTCCTCTTATAAAAGGCCCCCACCTCTACCACCTTACCCACACCTCTCAAGCCCTTGGATCGGCCAACCCCTGCCCATTTTGTCTCTCCAAATCCCTCTATTACTCTTATAAGCCTCAATTTGGGCAGAATTCTTTACAAGGAAGCCTTTGAGCTCAAATCAAAAAGTGTTACCCGATTTAAAGGTAGTGTTTTCTCCTGTGTTCTTATGTTTTATTTTGCTTCTGCAACCCCCTAAACTCTTTTTATTCCTTTATTTTGTAACGAGACCAGTATCTTCAATAAACTAGGATGTTTTTATGAGAAGTATTAGAGCTAAAACTACACACACCTTCATCGAATGGTTAAAGAACATATTGTTTCTGTGGTTGGCGATTTTCTGCCTCACGAAACGATGATTGTTCAATCTTCTTTTAACAACTTTCATGGTGGCCATTAATATGTCACTATATTTATATATGATATATTTTATGTTTATTTTTTCCTTATGCTTATGTATTTTTCATTTTTGTAATACCTTTATGGTTTCCATTGTGGGTAAACATGATAATTTCATTTTAGGAAGTGCGGACTACCGCCCACTCAAAGTGATTTGATTCGTTAATGCCATATGTGGGATGTATAAAGGATGGAGTAAATGTTATTATATATGATGTTAATTTGGAATTATAATATACCCTTATATCATTATGATTTCACCCCATTAAATACGAAATAGAAATGAAAGTAGTGTTCATACGTACGTACGGTTTACCGTCTCCATGAACGGTGCATTTCATTTCGTACCTCTAAATGTTATGTACTATTATAAATACATGTATATGATGGATATATATGATATATATGATATCAAAATCATGAATATAGTTCTAGATATAATTAACCTTTGACCACATAAACACCATGTAATTGTAAGAAGTCCATTTTTGACTTAAGTGCCAAATATCGACAAAATGAACTTTATTAAATTAAATGATTACATAAAATTTATAACATGGAAATAATTTATATAAAAGGAATAATAAACTTGGAAAAGGTTCTTAAGAAATTAGAAATTAATACTAGTTTATCATTTAGGAGATTAAAGAGCAATCGAGTCACGTCGGACACGAGGTAAGGGAACTTCTTAACCCAATTTCTGTTCTTTGGGTTAATCTCCTACTTTAAAAATGTGTCACGATATTATTATGTCCTATCTTGTATTTGTAATTTATTTATGTGTACTTATAGTGAATACACATAATAGATCTATTTTATTTAAAAAAATTATCTTTGTAAGGGACTTCATCTCAATCTCCATTCATTGAGGCATATTTTGTTTTATACACAACTTTCTTTTATACGGTGTATAAACCCCTTTGACTTTTACGCTTATTCAAAAGGAATCTTTTTTTATACAAAGCGTTTTACTAAATGAAAAAAGGAATGTTTTTTGTCATACGTATGCGGGTACAACGACTACTCCGCCGCCATGAACATTATTTTATTTTCGGCTTCCTCTACAAGCCATAACCTAACTTTTTTTTAAAATGAAAAATAAATACCATGTATTACTTTTCTTTTATTTTGTTATTGAAAATGGTTTTCATAATGTTTTTATTATATAAATGTGTTATATTTATATCTTGTTATTGATATGTGGAAATGTTATGTTTCCTTTATGCATGTTTTACGTGATACGATTATGCTATGGTTCTTGGGAATTGTTATAAAGACGGGTGGTTTCGTGATAAAATAAGGGCGGGTGAGCCTGATATAGCTCTCCAATGCATTGGGTAATGTGAAGGAGTTAAACGTTAAGGTTTATCCGAAGATATTTAGGGAATATACTGTGGTGGGTATTCCAAACGTAACCAAGAGGGTTACTCCCTACGTAAGAATGTTATGAATGCCTCAAGTTACCTTTATGTCTTATGATTTCTATGATTTATTCATGATTTGATGAGGTATGTTAAAGTGCTTATGTTTTATGGGTAAAGTATGATTTCATTCTTATGTATATATAAACTCATGTTTCCTTTCCATATTTTTATAACCCTTACTGATCTTTTTATGCTCATCCCAAGTTTTTGAAATGTTTTTCACAGGTCAAGGGAATGGTACATGATATGATGATAGTGTCAAGGAAGTGTTAAGAAAGAATCCATGTTTTATTTTAAATATTTTTCCGTTGATGGGAAAATTGAATACTATCTTTTATGTAACCACTTTGTTTAAATTTGGAATGTAATGCAAGTTTTATGATCTAATTCTCTAAAACTCTAAACCTGAAAAGATCCACAATGTGTAATCTTGTAATAACTCAAGATTAAGTAATGTTTAAGGCCGGGGCCTTATAATAAAATAATCCAAGACCCATAGTTACTTTAAGATAAAAAGAATTAATTTTACATATTTAATATGGGATTATTTAGTATTTTCTTAATATATTGTATATAGGAAGGGAAAAACATTAATTTAAAATGACTAGCTATTAAGTATAGTAAACTTCCAATTATTTCTCTAAAAAAATTTGATATATCAATTTACCAGATTCATTAAGATATAAACTATTTGAAGTTATGATAGGATTACTTATACTTTTAGTATTTTCATATCAAAACATTTTAGGAATATTAAATTTTCAAAGATGAAAGATAATAGAATGTATGAGAGATCAATTCGAGATGATCTTAGCAAAGAGAAAGTTGATTGGATCAATAAGAAAGATCTTATTTTGGCTCATGGAATCAACGAGGGGAAAATAAATATAGAATAATACATACAGACCTATGACAGGTTGGCCTACCACTTTGAGTATCTTATCAAAGAAGATCATGATATAAAGGTAACACATATCACCCAGAGCTTACATCAGGTGGTTAATTTCAAAAATTTGGTGTTTTTTTGGAATATTTTGGTAATTTATTATGAGGTTTGAATTGGTTATATCATGTAATTTTTTTGGGTTTCTCACTTTCCCTCAAAAGTAATTTCATAAATAAAAATTTCAAATTGATGAGGAGGATATAAAATTTCCAGCTAGTTTTTATGAGATTTGAAAACTGAGAAAATAAATAAGTTCGCCCATTATGCCCATATCAAACTCAGATTACATAAGATCTGTAAATAAATATATGATATATTTTTGAGTTGATCCAAATATAATTTCATAAAAATAAATTTGAAAAATTATAGTATCTTTAATTAATTTTTTAATAAAAAAAGTTGGATCTGAATCTCTCTTAACAAAATTATTTTATAACAAAAATTTAGTTAATCTATCATAACAGGCTTTATGGTATTTTTTAAGTCCACGTAGGGCCTCAGTAAGTCCAAATACATGATTTATAGAATTTTTATTTAAAAAATCAATTGGTTATTCTACATTAACTTCCTCCTACACATATCTATTATGAAAAACACACTTCACATCCATTTTAAAAATATTGAAATTTAGAAATTCTACATATTCTATAAGTATAGGAATAGATTCAAGTCTAGATATTGAAGCATAATTTTATTCATAGTCTATGAATTATTGTGGATTGTAACCCTTTTCAATAATTCTCAATTTATTTCTAACTATGACTCCATTTTCATCACATTTATTTTGAAAAAACACTTTTTACACTAATTAAAAGTGAATCCTTAATATATTCAACTATAGTATAGACATGGCTCATCTCAAATTCATTGAGTTCATCTTGAATATATTTTATCCAATATTTGTCACTTAAATTGTAAAAACCCAAGGTTTTTTAAAAATAAGTTGAAATGCTTGAAATTTTGTTTAATTTAGATATTTATAAATAGCCTTTAAACATAATTTTACTGCTTCTATGTTTTGAATTTTGAAAAAATGGTCATCTACAACTATGTTCAGTATGTTATTTGGAGTCTATTAAAACCAACTTGTTTTTTGGTGAATAGTAACATACCCTTATGAATAGTAATATTAATAGTAATATGACCATAATTAATAGTAAATTATATTATTATTTTATTTTCTTAAGGATTTAGGATAATGACATCTTGATTAATTTTTAAATGTGATATAAAAGCAGTTATAGTTTTTAAATTAATATATTTTTCAATTAAGTGTGATTTTATTTAAAAAATAAATTAAAAATATTTAGGGAATTATATTCAAAAAATGACTTCATTTTTTAATTCTACACATCAATAAATGGTTATGGTGAATTTTGGGGATTTTTCTGAAATAGTTGATTTTTTGGTGAATAGTAAAAAATACAGTTTTGAGTTTCGGTATGTTAATGACATCATTAATGATATAATATGGATGTAATAAATTTGGTCGACTTGTGTACAGTAAAATATTTTAGGAGGTGTCCCAATTAGATTATACCATGGGAAATCCCATGATTTTTCAAATACCACTAATGAGGTGTCCCTTGGAAATTATTAAAATAATCCCTCACTTTTGTTATAAATACCAACCCATTCCTTCATTAACATCATTCCAAATTACTCATCAATGAAGATCTAGAGTCTTTACCTCCCTAGTATCCCTCCTAAGGTTTTCTCAAGCCCCAAAGGTCCCAATCATTATGTTCTAAGAGTTACTCTACAAGGTAAGAAAATTCTCAATTTCTTTCTTTTTCTATTCAAGTTCTCCTTTATGTGGTATAACTTTCAAGTTTACATACCATATTATTATTTACATCTTATTATTGATATATTCTGTATTATTATTAACTTCTGTATGGGTGACCCTTGTCCCCTCTCTTTTTAATATTTTCTAAAACCATGTTATATAGTCGTTAGGCTGCCAAATTTTTGTAAGGGATTTCTCAATTATTCTTTTATTTTGATTTCATTTCTTTACTTATCCTTTATTCATATCTTCTTACCCAAGAGGCCTGAAATCTCCAGAAATCATGAATATTCTGGATTTTATCATGTTCATGTAAAATTCATCGTCATTATTCTTCTCCTCTCCCACTTATTCAAGGAATAAAAAACATTGTCTATGATGTGTCGAATTACCGTCATCGTGGATGATGTGATTTCAATTCCCATTAATTATTACAAGTCTGGTCATGAAACCATTTCTATGGTTGAAATGGGTTATAATATATGTATTATTTCTCATCCATGGTTATAAAATTATTTTGTACTCATGGTTTTAATTTATAAGACAAAATGAGTTTGTTATTATCAAAGAACCCCTAAAGTTATCTAAACGAACATCATTAATGTTTTAAATTATGAATCATCCTCATATAAAAAATAGAAATGATAACTGGTATAAATTATGGTACTGTAAATATTTAAATACCTTTATAATCTAATTCTGGAGTTTCACTTTTAATCGACAAGAACATCCATCATGAACCAATCATGGAAATCAAGTAAAGAACTCACCCAAAACAGTGTAAGGAACAAACTACTAACAATTAAGGGGTGAAATGAGGTTATCAAATGATCATATAAGATGTTATAAACATTAAATTGTTTCTTTAAAATACTAATAACACTCTTTTAACTATTATACAGAAATTTTAAACAAGTTTGAAGTAATACAAGCCTGAGGTAAGGGAATTCTTAACCCGATTTCTATCCTACGGGTTAACCTTATTATTCTTTATTTATGTGGTATTTAAATTTTTTGTGCGATTAATTATGATTATACTATGTTTAATCATATATATTTTTATATTATATACATATTTCATCCACTCTATTAAGTCTCACTTCAATTATATGATATTTATAAGTGACTTTTATTTTAAAATCCTCTTTTAAAATTCTGTTTTCAAAATTCAAAATCAATGTTTTTATGATAATATTCATGTCATATGATTATGTTCTGGATCTTGGGAATTTTTTATGAAGAAGTTTGGGACCTATATTTATCTCCAATGCATTGGGTATATGTAATTTGGAGGTTGGATGTATGGTTACTCCAAGTGTAACTATGATGGTTACATAAATAGTAAGGTAGCCAAGAGGGTTACAATATTATGTAAGTAATGCCACAAGATATCTTTATAGTTCTACTTATGTTCTTAGGTATTGTTAAAATCTCATGTTTCACAAAGTAAGTATATATCTACAGGTGATAAGTATGTATTTTAAAAATGATTTCATATGT
Source organism: Viscum album (assembly GCA_963277665.1). Taxonomy (NCBI): domain Eukaryota; kingdom Viridiplantae; phylum Streptophyta; class Magnoliopsida; order Santalales; family Viscaceae; genus Viscum; species Viscum album. The sequence continues at coordinate 1,288,716,624 of OY728132.1, read as the reverse complement.
TACAAGTACTCATGGACTAATGTGTTCTTTCCTTCTTTTTATATCCCTTACTGAGTTTTTGTGCTCATCCCAAGTTTTAAATGATTTTCACTAGTTACTGGATGTTTAATAAAAATAAGGAAGCTATGTTAAATGTTGAATAATTTTGAAGGAACCATGTTTTAAGTTTTAATGTTTTAAATTTTGAAAAAAATGGAAACTGTTTTTATGGTATCCACTATGTAACAATGTGTAATGTTATGAATGTATTATGTCCCAATTATATATATTTCTAAACTTGAAAAGATCTTAAATGTAAAAGAAATTATTTTCTTGAATAAATTCAAGATTATTTATATAATAAGTTTGGGTCCTTATAATTGGTATCAGAGGATGGTTTAGATAACTTTAGGGGTTAGGATGATGTTAAAAGAATACCATAAATGATTTTCACTCTATCATTAATTTAAAATGTTATAGCATTTAAAGATTTAAATTTTTCTTTATATAAGATATGTTTGTTTAGAATGTTTTTCCATAGAAGGAATTGGGATGCTGAAGAGAAGAGACACCTACAAAACGATATCCTTCCGGATCTACAGCCTGGAATGGCAGGGATTGGAACCAAGTAGTTTGTGACGGTAATGGATCATCTAATGTAGGCAATAAATAGTGGTGGAATCCATGAAAGAGAACAAATATAGGTACCATAATGAAACATGACAGTAGTGTAACATTTTATGAGACAACGCCCTCCTACTTTCAATGGATCTTTTGACCCAGTAGCAGCTGAAGGATGGATCAAAGCCCCTAAAAAGATATTCAATGTTATGGGATGTTCATGCAATCAAAATTTAAGTCTTTCCATTTATTGTTTTGAAGGTGAAGTTGATCAGTGGTGGTAAATTGTAAGGAATATCAGGGGTAGAGAGAATTTTGATGCCTTAGAGTGAGATGAATTTAAAAGTCTTTTCCTTGAAAATATTTTCATTAGGTCTTGTGACTTAGGATTGATAAAAAAATTCCTTTAATTGAATCAAAAGGAGGAGGATCCAGTGGCTGTGTATGAAGAAAACTTCACCTAACTGGAGAGGTATGTTCTAAATATTATTCTCGATCTTGATAGAAAAATCAATTGCTTTTACTCAGGACTGAAGCCAAGGTATCGAAGGGAATTGGCCTCCTATGAATTCAAAAGTTATGAGAAACTTGTCTGATGTGATGAGAGGGTAGAGATGGAGTTTTTTATGATAATGTGAATTTTGGAAATAGGGAGAAGAAGAGGTATAGGTGGCAATAAATGGGTAAGAATCAACCAAATAAATCTGATGGCAAGAAAATCTAGTTTACAGTTTGTGAAAAGTGTGGCAAAAAACACCCTGGGAAATGTCTTAGAAAAACTGATAAGTGTTTTAATTGTGGTAAGTTTGGACATATGTCCCGAGATTGCAATGAAAATGATATTAAGACTAATCCTGATAAGTAAAATTTCAAGTGTTTTAAATTTGGTGAGATGGGTCATTATGCAAATGCCTACCCAAAGAGAGATCTGAATGTTGCAAAGAAGCCAGACTATAAGCAGAAAGGTGTAGTGAGATCCTTTGTGAGTGCGTCAGCAGATGTCGGGCCATCTAATGAATTTTTATCAGGTACTTTGTTTATTCACTCATATTTTGCTAAAGTTTTTTTTGATACAGGGTCTACACATTCCTTCATCTCTGAAAAATATTTAGGTAAATTGGAAATATCACCTCAACAAATGAGACATGAACTTGTTGTTAAAACACCAGGGGGAAATATTATAGCAAAGGGGAATTATAATAATCTTTCTATTATGGTTTGTGGAAAGACTTTACCTGCAAAAATTATTTTTTTACCCTTATTCGAGTTTGATATTATTCTGGGAATGGATTGGATTTCTGTTTATTATGCTAAGATTGACTGTAGAGCTAAAGAAGTTGTTTTTCAGAAAGAGTTTTAGTTTTTATACAAGAATGAACCCATATAATTGATAACATATCAAGAAGCTGAGAAACTATTGAAATATGGAAATGAAATTTATCTTGCTCATATTTTTGAAAATAGGGAAACTGTTCAGATAGATGATGTGTTTGTGGAAAATGAATACCTTGATGTTTTTTTCTTGATGAGTTACCCAGTGTCATCCCTAATCGAGAAGTCAAATTCAAAATTGAATTAGTTCCCAATGATAATAAAATTTCAAAACCCTCATATCGTATGGCTCAAATAGAACTTCTTGAATTAAAAAATTAGTTGCAGGATTTTCTTGATAAAGGATTCATTCATCCTAGCACTTCACCATGGGGATCTCCTGTTTTGTTTGTTAAAAAGAAATATGGTTCCATGAGACTTTTCATTTATTATGAAGCTTTAAATAACATCACTGCTAAAAAAAGTATCATTTTCCTCATATCAGTGACTTGTTTGATCATCTCTAGGGAGCTCAGTACTTTTCCAAGATTGACTTGAAATCTGGATAAGATCAGCTGAAGGTGAAGGAGGATAACATCCCAAAAACAGTCTTTCATACTAGATATGGGCATTATGAATTTTTTTTTTATGCCCTTTGGGTTAACTAATGCACCTTCTGTATTCATGAATCTTATGAATAGAGTATTTCATGAGTTCTTGGATAAGTTTGTGGTTGTGTTTATTAATGACATTTTGGTATTTACTAAAAATAAAGAGAAGAATAAAAAAATATAAGGTTTGTTCTAAAAACCTTAAAACAAAATAAACTATATGGAAAATTCATCAAGTGTGATTTTTGGTTGCAATATATTTATTTTATTGGGAACATTGTAAATAAGGATGGAATAATAGTTGATCATGCCAAAACAAAAGTGGTTGATGAATGACCAAGACCCAAAAATGTTACAGAGATTCATAGTTTTCTGGGATTAGCGGGTTATTACCGATAGTTTTTTAAGAACTTTACATGGTTATCTATCTTGATAACTAAGTTAACACGGAAAGGGGTTAAATTTGTTTGGACAGAATAATGTGATGTTTGTTTTTAGGAACTAAAGAAGAGATTGGTAAATGCTTCAGTTTTGGCCATGCCTTCCTGAAATGGTGATTTCGTCATCAATAGTGATGCTTCATTGAAGGGACTTGGTTGTGTTTTGATGCAGAATGATCATGTAATTGCTTATGCTTCAAGATAGCTAAAACCTCATGAGTTAAATTATCCCACACATGTTTTGGAATTGGCAGTTGTGGTTTTTTCTTTGAATATTTGGATGCATCATTTATACGGAGCCAAATGTCAAATATATACTGACCATAAAATTCTATAGTATATAGTCACTTAGAAGGAATTAAACATGAGGCAGAGAAGATGGCTTGAACTGATAAAAGATTATGATTACAAGATCAATTACTATCCTGGAAAATTAAACAAATTGGCGGATTCCTTGATTCGAAAACATCATGCATCATTAACCATGTTACATTTAGAACATGATCCCTTGATTAATGACTTGATGAATTTTGGATTAAAAGTTGTTGGTGTAGGGAATACATCTATTTTGTTTCAGGTTTTAGTGCAGTATTTGTTGTCATACAGAATTAAGAGAGCATATAAGGAAGACCATGAGCTACAGAAAAAGTTATAATTGGTTAAAATGGGTAAGCTTTCATAATTTAACCTTGATAAAGTTTGTGTTTTAAGATTTGGAAAAAGGTTTTGTGTGCCCTGTGATTCTCAGTTGAAAAAATATTTGTTGTGTGAAGCTCATAGTTCTCCATTTTCGATTCATCCTAGAAGTAATAAGATGTATCGAGGCATTCATGAGTATTACTTGTGGGATGGAATGAAAAGGGATATTGCTAATTTTACCACAAAATGTTTTAAATGTCATCAGGTTAAAGCAGAGCGACAGTTACCGAAGGGGATGCTTTAGCCTTTTCCAATTCCAGAGTGGAAGTGGGAGAATGTATCCATGGACTTTGTGGTGGCACTACCTAAGACATCTCGAGGTAACAATGCAATTTGGGTTATTGTGGATTGGCTGAAAAATTCTGCACATTTTCTTTTTATTAAAGATACAATGTCTTTTGATCAGATTTTTCGATTGTACCTCAATAAGATTGTCAGGTTAAATGGAGTTCCTCTTTCCATTGTATCTGATCGGGATCCCAAGTTGACTTATAAATTTTGGAAGAGACTTCAGAAGTCGTTGGGAATAGAGTAAAATTTCAGTACAGCTTTCCATCCTCAATCAGATTGGCAGTCAGAATGAATGATTCAGACATTCGGGGATATGCTTCGATCTTGTTCAATAGACTACCAGGAAAGTTGGGATCAACATCTTTCTTTAGTTGAGTTTCCTTATAATAATAGTTTTCATTCTAGTAACCAGATGGAACCTTTTTAGGCTTTGTATGGGAAGCGGTGTCAGACTCCAGCATTTTGGGATGAAGTCCGTGAAAGAAAGTTGATGGAACCAAAATTAGTAGAGGAAGTGGCTGAGAAAGTGAAGATGATCAAGCATCACATGAGGACAGCTCAGAGCAAGCAGAAAAGTTATGAAGATGACATAAGGAAAGACTTCTCTTTTGAGGTAGGTGACCATATTTTCCTTAAAATCTCTCCTTGGAAGAGTGTGATGCATGTTGGTAAGAAAGGAAAGATAAGTCCATGATTCATCAGTCCTTTTGTAATCTTTGAAAATGTTGGATCAGTTGCATACCGAGTAGCTTTGACACCAAGTTTGTCTCAGGTACACAATGTTTTTCATGTTTCAATGTTAAGAAAGTATGAGCCAGATTCATGACATGTCTTGAGACCAGAAGCAGTTCATCTGGAAGAGAACCTTTCTTATAAAGAGAAACTAGTATATATTCTTGATCAAAGGGAACAGTTATTGCGTAACAAGTTAATATACTAAGTAAAGGTTTTGTGAATAAACCACATGGTTGAAGAAGCAACATGAAAGTCTGAAAATACTATAAGGTAAAGGTACCCTCACTTGTTCAATAAGTAAATAAAATTGCAAGGATGCAATTTCCAGAAGGTGGGGATAATGTAACACCCCAAGGTTTTCAAAAAATAAGTTGAAATGATTGAAATTTTGATTAATGTGGATATTTATAAGTATCCTTTAAACATCATTTTACTGCTTCTATGTTTTAAATTTCGAAAAAATGGTCATCTACAATTGTGTTCAGTGTGTTATTTGGAGTCTATTGGAACCAAATTGTTTTTTGGTGAATAGTAGCATACCATTATGAAAAGTAATATGAATAGTAATATGACCCTAATGAATAGTAAATTTTATAATTATTTTATTTTCCTAAGGCTTTAAGATAATGACATCTTGATTAATTTTTAAATGTGATATAAAAGAAGTTATAGTTTTTAAATTATTAATTTTTGAATTAAGTATGATTGTATTTAAAAATTAAATTTAAAATATTTAGAAAATTATTTTCAAAAAAAGGAATTTATTTTTTAATTCTACACGTTGATAAATGGTTAGGGTGATTTTTGGTGATTTTTCTGAAACAGTTGATTTTCCAGTGAATAGTAAAAAATACAGTTTTGAGTTTCGGTGTGTTAATGATATAATTAATAATGTAATAATGATGTAATAAATCTGGTAGACTTGTGTATAGTAAAATAAGTTATTAGGTGACCCAAGTGGCTTATACCATGGGAAAATACCATGGTAAATCCCATGGTTTTTCAAATACCACTAATGAGGTGTCCCTGGAAATTATTAAAATAATCCCCCACTTTTGTTATAAATACAAACCCATACCTTCATTAAATTCATTAAAAATTCCTCACCAACTAATATCTGGCCTCCTTACCTCCCTATTATCCCTACAAAGGTTTCCTCAAGGACCCAAGGTCCTAACCTTCATGTTCTATGAGTTACTCTACAAGGTAAGAAAATTCTCAAATTCTTTCTTTTTCCATTCAAGTTCTCTTTTATGTGGTATAACTTTCAAGTTTCCACACCATGTTCTTATTTCATTATTATTATTGATCTATAATTTATTATTATTCATTTATAGATGGGTGACCCTTTTCCCCTCTCTTTTTAATATTTTCTAAAACCATTTTACATAGTCGTTAGGCTGCCGAATTTTTGTAAGGGATTTCTCAATTATTCTTTTATTTTGAGTTCCTTTATTTTCTTATTCTTTCTTCATATATTCTTAACCAAGAGACAAGAAATATACAGAAATAATTTATATCCTAAATTTTCTCAGGTTCATGGAAAATTCATCATCATTATTCTTCTCCTCTCCCACTTATTCAAGAAATAAAAAACATTGCTCGTGATGTGTTGAATTACCGACATCTTGGACGATGTGATTTAAATTTCCATTAATTATTTCAAGTTTGGTCATGAAACCACTTATATGGTTGAACCAGGTTAAAATATATGTATTATGTCTCATACATTGTTCTGTAATTCTTTTGTACTCATGGTTTTAATTTATAATACAAAATGAGGTTGTTATTATCAAAGAACCACTAAAATGATCTAAATGAACATCATTAATGTTTTAACTTATGAATCATCCTCATATAAAACATCAAAATTATAACTGGTATAAATTATGGTATTGGAAATACTTAAATACCTTTACATTACAATTTTGGAGTTTCACTTCCAATCGACAAGAACATCCATCATGAACCAATCATGGAAGTCATGTAATGAACCCATCCAAAACAGTGTAAGGAACAAAATACTAACAATTAAGGGGTAAAATGAGGTTATGAAATTATCATATAAGATGTTATAAACATGAAAATTTTTCTATAAAATAATAATAACACTATTTTAACCATTATAAAAGAAGTTTAAAAATGTTTGAAGTAAGACAATCCTGAGATAAGGGAATTCATAACCCGATTTCCATCCTTTGTGTTAACCTTATTCTTCATTATTTATGTGGTATTTAAATTTTTTGTGTGATTAATTCTGATTATACTATGTTTAATTATGTATATTTACATATTATATACATATTTTATCCACTCTATTAAGTATCACATCAATTATATGATATTTAAAAGGGACTTTTCTTTTAAAATCCTCTTAAAATTCTGTTTTACAAAATTCAAAAGAAATGTTTTTATGATAATATTCATGTTGTATGATTATGTTCTGGATCATGGGAATTGTTTATTAAAGGTTGGGACATATATTTCCCTCCAATTAATTGTTTATGTGTAAGTTGGAGGTCGTCCATATGGTTACTCCAAGTGTAACTGTAATGGTTACACAAATAGTAAGGTAGCCGTGAGGGTTACAAATTATAATGTAGCTGAGAGGGTTACAAGGTTATGTAAGTAATACTCCAAGATACATTTATGGTTCTACTTATGTTCTTAGTTATTGTGTAAATCTCATTTTTTACAAAGTAAGTATATATATATAGGTGATAAGTATGTCTTTTGAAAATTATTTCATACGTTACAAGTATCCATGGACTAATGTGTTATTTCCTTCTTTTTATATCCCTTATTGAGTTTTTGTGCTCATACCAAGTTTTAAATGATTTTCATTGGTTAATTAATATGTAATAAAAAGAAGTAATACATGTTAAATGTTGAAGAATTTTCAAGGAATCATGTTTTAAGTTTTAATGTTTTACATTTTGAAAAAAAAAAGAAAACTATTTTTATGGTATCCACTCTGTAACAACGTGTAATGTTATGAATGTATTATTTCCAAATTCTCTAAAGCTCTAAACTTGAAAATATCCTCAATGTAAAAGGAAGTGTTTTCTTGAATAAATTCAAGATTATGTATGTAATAAGGCTGGGTCCTTATATAAATCCTTGCTAAGAGTATTAGGTTAGAATTGTGATAAACATTTACAATGTTCAATTTAATTTCTTATAGAACTTATTGTTCTAATAGGTTGATCTACATCACCAATTATTTTATCACTAGGATGACTTCTAAGAATTAACTGATTTCTTGTGTTTGTAAAAATATTTTCTTCAACAGTAGGTCAAATTTTTTCTTGAGATATAACTTCATAAAAATTATCTTTAGTTGTTCTCTTATGAGAAGAGGTTTCCAACATGGATGGAAAATCATTTTTTGAAATAACATTTGATGATTTGGTTTGAGGTTTTTTGAAAACAAAAGGTTTTATTTAATCAAATTTAACATGTACTTATTCCTAAACAGTACTTTTTTTATTAAAAACTCTATAAGACTTAATTGTGGTGGAATGACCTAGAAAATTTCCTTTATCAGATTTTGGAGTGAATTTATGTAAACAATCTTTAGTATTCCATATGAATACTTTGCACTCAAAAACTTTAAAGTAAGAATGTTTTGTTTTTATTCTAGTACACAACTCATAATGAGTTTTATCAATAAAAGTTCTTCATAAGAACAATTTATAGTATATAATTAAGTACTAAATACTTCACCCAAAAAAATATAAATTTAGTATTCACTCAACATGGTTCTTATAATATCTTGAATAATTATATTTATTCCTTAAACTACACCATTTTTCTTTGAATTTATAGGTGATAAGAAGTTGTATTATAAATTTTTTTTTTTAAAAAATTTCAAACTAAAAATTTACGAACTCTACACCATGATCACTATGAGTAGTTACCGATGGTTTATTTTTCTCACTTCAAACACATGCAACATAATTTTTAAAATATAAAAGGGCTTATGGCATTTTTTTTTAAAATAGACCCAAGTGTATCTAGTATATTCTTCAACTAAAACATATACATAGTATTTTCCACCAAAAATTCATGTTTTTTAAGAACAAATATGTCCATATTAATTAACTATAGAGAATCATAAGTTGAGAATTCACTAATAGATTTAAAAATTGACTTATTTTCTTTTTGTATTGATAATGATTACAAAATTTATAAGAATTAAATTTAATCTCTAGTAGATATCTAGAAATTCACTTATTATAAATTTAGCTAAATTTATAATGTTACACTATCCTGACATTATATTCCACAACTAATATTGATCTTCCATTTCACTGAGATGAGGTAGATCTTAGATTCTAAGTTCTTATAAGTTAAGATTGTATATATTCTCATGCATGCCAGCAGAAAGAATAATTTTAACTTCTAAACTATGAAAAGTACATTTATCATTCCAAAAGTTCACAAGATAACCCTAATCACATAATTGACTTATGCTAATAAATTTTTTCTTAATTCCTAAAACATTAAAAACATTTGATATTAATGATTTCCCAAGAAGAGTAAAATTACCCATACCAGAAATTTCTCATTGAGCATTGTCACCAAAATTAAATTTTCCACCATTAATATTAATAATCTTATGAAATTATTTTTTATTTATAGTCATGGGATAGGAATAGACACTATCTATGTACTAAGTTTTGTTTATGTTGGTACTCTTTTTATTTTCATGAAATTAAGAAAATTTTAATTCTTGTACCCAAAATTTCTTGGTTCCAGTATTGTTAGATAAAATTATTCTACAAATTCACATCTATCAAAAAAAATACATTAAATAGTTTATAATTGTATAGATAAATAGGATTTATGGAATCCAAAATATTTCACTCTATTTAAGGAACATATTTTCTTCCAATATCCAGCACTTTGGCACTTAGTACGAAAGGGTGAACCCTTTGAAAAAAATAGTTATTTTAGAAATGTGTTTTTTATATTCTAAAACCAATTATAGAAAAATTCCAATAATGTTTTCTATTTATATACATATTATCAAAATTTTCTTCACCATAAGTAGATTTTGATAGTAATTTCTTTAGACTAAAAATTTTAGAGTTTAGTTGAACAGCTAAATATCTATTTTCATTGGATGTAGTGGATTTTAATTTTTCCAATTCGGTTAAAATATTTTTTTATATAAGTTGGATTTTTCTAATTATTTATAAAGATTTTAAATTTCATTAGTTTTTTTAAATTCTAAAATTATCTTTTGAAAAATATACATCAGCACCTTTGAGTTTTTCAGAAACTTAATAAAAAAATCTAAAAGTTTATAAAAATAACAAAATCCATAAAAAAATTAGTAAAGAATTATACTCTTTCTAATTAGGTATATTCTTATTCAGGTGTATAATTACAATTATCCTCATAATTAGGTTAATTTTTGTTTAAATTAAGATTATTTAAGGTTTCAATAGATACCTTATCCATAAATCAATTATTATTCTTTGTAATTTCAGTAAGGAAGCCAATATTCTTTGGATATTAACTACTACTCTGAGAGGAATTCTCAAAAGAACTATCTCCTTTACTTGAATTCCAAGTGTTATAAACTTTCATACTTTTCTTGATCTTGTGCTTGTATAACTTCATAGAATTTCTATTATAATTATTCTCCTTCTTGTCATTTCTTTTCAGATCAGGACAATCTATTCTAATGTCACTAGGATTCTTACACTCATAACAATTCATTTAAGAAGAATCCTTTTTCTCATTTTTTATTTGAGATTCTTTTTATACTTTTATCTAAAGTCTTTATATATAAAAATCATATTCATTCTCTAAGCTAGTTTGGAAGTTTCATTCTAAATTTATTCATAAGAACAACTTTCAGTCTCAACTATAACTTTCTTCTTCTTAGAAGTTTTAAAAAAAATTCTGTAGATGTGAATTTATTAGAAATAGCTAAAGTAGAATAAAATTCTACTCCATTATTATTTTCTATCTTTTCAATATCTCTCTTCAATCTACCCTCATACTATATGAGAGTTTCAATTATATCATCTAAACTAAACTTTGTAATTTTATTCATATCATAAAGAGTTTTTCTTTTAGATTCTCACACTCTAGGTATAATCTCAATGATCTTCTCAACTAAAATATCATCAGTAATATCTTTGTCATCCAAAGATTGTAAACTATTCACAATCTTCATAAATCTCTGATGCATCTTAGCAAAAGATTCTTCATGTAATAAATAAAAATCTTGATAGTTAGCTCTTAGAATATATCTCTTAGTCTCAATAATTTTGGTTGTCCCAAAGTGAGTGAATTCCAACTATTTCCATATATTATTCACTGATTCTCATGAAGATATCATATTGTATATATTTCTGGTCATTTAAGAAATTAAAGTTCTTATAACTCTGTAGTTTAGTTGATATTACACTTTCGTATGATTTGTAAAAGTAGAAAATTATTTTTCTAAAATTACATAGTTACCAGTAATCGTGAAAATATTATCAACTCCAATATTGATAATAATAGTTTTCATCCTATATATTCATATCCATATTCAGAACAAACAAAAATTGGTGGTCATCTAGGATTCAGATTCTCAAGATTTCTAACATTTAAACCTACCATCTATAAAACCAATAAATACTCTTTCTAAAAATACACATGAGTGTAAACATTATTTATAACAAAACAATTAGTATATAATTTGTAAACTTAAAAACTTTCTTGATATAAAAAATAGAAATTATAATAAAAATTTACAAGATATAACATTAAAACCAACTCTAAAACCAAATGTAGGATTGTAAGAGTATGTAAATCACTATAGTATGGGTGTGAATTATAGTTTCTAAAATTAAAACTAACAAAAACCTTTTACCTATCTTTTGATTTATCATATGAATACTCTATCCAATATTTAAAAATATGTAATCTAATAAAACTTATTTTGATAATTTATAGATAATCAAAGTTATAAGAAATTTTTGTTACAAATTTAACCTTTCCTTGTATATATTCATAGTTAAAATAAAACTTGTAAAAAAAGAAAAGAAAAAATTTATAAAGTTATAAAGAAAAACTTGCTAAAACTTTATGAAAGAATATCAAAACTTTAACCTTGAATGTAAAGGAAGTCAAAAACATTGAATTAAGGTATCCATGTTTTAACCAAAACATAACGTTTTTTATTTATTCAATAAAAACTCCCTTAATAACAATTATTATAAAGTATCCATCTTCTTATCCCTAGAATCACTCGATCAAAAAGATCATACACAACCACCTTCCTATCCCCAAAAGCCCACGATTAAAACTGATAAGAAACAATGAATACAATATTAAAAAATGTTTTAAGGTATTTAAAATTCTCACACATATTCTTTAAAATATAAAAATCTCTAAATATTATAATGATTTTAATATTAAAATTATGTTACAAAAAACTACAAAGAATCTCCAGATCGATTGAGTTGAAAAAAGTATCTACTCCCCCCCCCCCCCCTCTAATACACCTCTATTTATAAGAAAAACACTAATTGTATTATTCTATGATTCTCAAAGCTGGTTATAATGGATTTGAATGAACTCTTACTTCAATTGGAATTTTTTGTACGAACTTTTTCTGATGGTCATTTTGGAAACATCATCACAATAATATAAAATATTTCATCTAATATAGTAAACATTGTTTCTCTGATAGGATAGATTTTAATCATCTGGTGAAACGAAATTTATTATTCAATAGTTTTTACAAAGCTTAATCCAGAGAGTATATCTACCTCTATATGATGAATGTATTTCAGGTTTAAAAAGTGGAACTTTGTCTGGTGAGTCTTACTCTTACTTTTTAAGTTAGGAATTGTAAAATATTTGTTTGATAAAATATGAAATCATGCATATGATGTACAATGTACATGTTCATATTATTATAAAGTTATGTCTGATTAAAAAGATCATCCAATTATAAAGATTCATATGATTAATAAAGATTATATGATTAATAAATATTTGCTGATTAACAAAGTTTCCTATGTTTAGTAAATATATATATTTTATAGAGAAATATTCTAAAACTTTGGGAAGAAAGTTTTGAAAAATAATGGTTATAAAGTTTTAAAAATAATGGTTATAAAGTTTTGAAAGTATATTTTTCAATTAAAAAATAAATGTATGTATAATACATGAATTTCATTTAAAAATTTCCTTAATATGAGTTATTTTAATTAATTAAATGGATAAATTTTATACACTTAAAAATAATTTACAAAAAATTGTTTTTTAGAAATAAAAATAAATGTATGCCAAAATCATGAAAATTGATGAATCAAAAGAAATTAATTAGATTATTATAAATAAAATATTTCATATGTCACATTAATACCAAATAAAAAATATAATGATGATTTAAAATTACTTTATTTAATGAAAATAAATGATAGTATTTGAAAAATCAATGCTTTTCACTATTACTAACAATCAAACATTTCAAAAAATCCCAAAAATTTCATCCTAAGTTAATTTTGATATGTTGATTTACAAAATTATATTTAATTTATAAAATAAATTTTATAAAAATTTTGTAAATTAATTATAATATTTTCTCATGAAAAGAAATAAAATTATTTTTAAATAAAACAAATTTTTTATAGAATAAAATATATTTATTAAAATTTGAGTGCTAATTTATTAAGAATTTATCAAAAAAAATTATTGATTAGGGCCTTTATATATATTTCCAAAAGCGGTTAATACCATTTATATCCGCCAATTTAACAGATAGGTTATAATATTCATATTTAAATAATAATATTTCATGGTTATTTTAAGCTCAGTGTTGGGTGTTGTATATGATATCTATCACAGTTTTCTTTTAAGATCTTAGGTGTTACATTCTTACCCCCTTTAATAAATTATGACAACCCAATTTGAACTTGTTCTCAATAATTAAGGGTTTGACATTTAAAAAAATACTTTTTTTAAACCCATATCATAAAAAGGGTTAATAAAACTTCCTCTTAAAAGTGGTAAAAGGAATAGTCTATATCATAACTAGGTTTCAAAATTAAAGAACACTGGTGGGAATTGAAAATATGGATTTGGGAAGAAGATACATTTAGGGTATAACATTAAGCTTTTATTTTTTAAGAGAGAAGAGACCGTTGATTTATCATAAATGAATAACATTGTTATTTTATGATCCTTTTATTAAATTTGAGGGATCATTCTACCATATATACTAAGAATATAAGGAAATATACTTGACAATTATAATTTCATCCTTTAATAATTTTTCACCACAATATCTTCTGTTTCACTAAATGATGAGTACTAATGATCAATTTTCTTGATAAAAGAATTAAAATAAACTTCTAATAGATCACATAATCCCTATAATAATAATATTTTATTCCTCCTGCATTTAAATTTTAACCAAAATTGAAATGGTTACCACAAGGTAAGATAACATCCAAAATGTATAAACCTTCATATTAATCACCAGAGCCAAATTTAAACATAAATAATTCCAAAATTAAATATCCCTACATCCTACATGACCTCAACATTCAAAATTTTAATTTTTTTCTTCCTAAAAAATCTTTTATACTAAATTTCATGTTTGACTTAATGGTAACCCAATGAAACATTTCCCAAAATATCATTAATCACCTCAAAATCCTAAAATTTTAAAAATATTTTATCCTATAATATGGTTCCCAAAATCAACTTAATTTTTATCCATTAAATAATTTTAAGTAAAAATAATTTCATAATAACTAGTACATCACATAGACTGATAAAAATGAAAACCCATTAGCCAGGTATTGCACCCTTATCACACTTCAGTTGAGGGTTCAAGCCCTGTAGCCTTGCCGAATGCAACAGGTTGTCACCCAGCTCATGGGTTTTCATTTTTATAGAAATATGGAATTAAATATATTATAATAATATTCACTACTAAAAAAGAGGCCTTTAACAGTGCTAGAATAGGCCTTTATCAGTGCTAGAAAAGCGTTGACTACCTTAGTGCGGTTAAAAGGCCAAGGCTTTTATCAGTGCAAGAAAAGCACCGATAAAGGGCATATTTATCATCATAAATAAAAGGACAGATAAAACAGACTTTTATTAGCACTTGTATGTAGCACTAATAAATAGACACTTTATTAGAACTTTTAAAAGTGTTGATAAATATTCCTTTACCGTTGTTTTAAAAATCATTGATAAAGGATCCCTTTATTGGCACTTCTACAAGCACTAATAAAGGCTATATTTATTATCACTTTTTAAAGCACTCATAAATTTATATTTATCATTGCATTTCGTGGCACTAATAAACGGAAAAACTACAGTGTAATGATACAGCACACTATAGTACTAGAAACAGGGCATGCAGTGTGCTATAACAACACATTGCATCTCCAAAAACAGTAACTAAAATTACAAAAATAAGATATAAATACTTAATTTAAATGAAATAAAATTTATAACATAAATACAAGAAAATAAACTATTACAGAGTATGTCAATTTTTTTACTAAAATTAATGTCAATTTTGAATAAAAAAGAACACTTGGAGTCATATCAGTCACACCGTGAGTAAAATTGAGGTGTGATTGATTCCTACATGACACAAACGACTTATGGATAATTTTCATAAAGTACCAAAATAATACAAATGTGTTTTATCAGTTTTGAGTATGTAAATTGTTTTTTTATTAAAATTAATGTCAATATTGAATAAAAAGACACACTTGAAGTCATACCGGTCACACCGTTCATCGGATTGAGGTGCGGCTAATTTCTATATAGAAAAATGACTTATAGATCACTTTACTAAAGTACTAAAATAATTTTAATGTGTTTTCTTGGTTTTGAGTATGTCATTTATTTTTTTACTAAAATTAATGTCAATTTTGAATAAAAAGATGCACTTAGAGTCATACTGGTCACACTATGCATTGAATTGACGTTCAGATGATTCCTACACATCCCAAATGACTTATGGACCATTTTCCTAAATTTACAAAACAAAAAAAATGAATTTTCTTAGTTTTGAGTATTTCACTTGTGTTTTTTACTAAAATGTCATTTTAAATAGAAAACACACACTTTGAGACATACAGGTGGCATCATGTGTAGGTTTTACATGAGACTGATTCATACATTTCACAAATGAATTATAAATCATTGTCCCAAATTATCAAGACAATCCAAGTGTGTTTTCTTGGTTTTCAATGAGTGGCGCTTTTAGTATTAAAATGTAAATTTTAAACTGATAATGAACACTTGAAGTAATATCGGTCACACCATGCATCATATTGAGGTGAGGATAATTCCTAAACATCAAAAATGACTTGAATAATTTTCCTAAAGTACCAAAACAATCCAAATGTAGTTTCTAATTTTTGAGTATGTAAGATGTTTTTTTCACTAAAATTAATGTCAATTTTGAATAAAAAGATGCACTTGGAGTCAGACCAGTCATACAGTGCTTCATATTGAAGTGATTATGATTCATACATGTCCCAAATGATTTATGTATCATTTTTATAAATTATAAAAATAAAAAAAATGTGTTTCCTCTATTTTGAGTACGTTGCTTGTGTTTTTTACTAAAATTACATTTTAAACTAGAAACATGAACTTTGATACATACAGGTGGAATATTCTGTGGGTTTTACATGAGACTAATTCATACACATCACAAATTCATTATGAATTATTTTCCCAAATTATCAAGGCAATCCAATCACTTTTTCTCAGTTTTTAATAAGTGATGGTTTTTTTATTAAAATGTCAATTTTAAATTGATAATGGACACTTCAAGTCATATTGATCACACCGTGAATTAGATTGAGGTGTGGCTAATTCATACATGTCAAAAATGACTTATGGATCGTTTTCTAAAAGTAACAAAACAATTTGAATGTTTTTATAAGTTTTGAGTATCTTAGTTGTTTTTTCACTAAAATTAATGTCAATTTTGAATAAAAAGATGCACTATGAGTCATATCGGTCACACCATGCATCAAATTGAGGTTATAATGATTCATACATGTTCTAAATGATTTATTTATCGTTTTTATAAACTATCAAAACAATATAAATTTATTTTCTTAGTTTTGATTATGTCACATGTGTTTTTTACTAAAATTTCATTTTAAACTGAAAAAATGCACTTTGAGCCATACAGGTGGCATCGTGTGTGGGTTTAACATGAGACTAATTCATACACATACAAAATTAATTACAAATAGTTTTACAAAATTATTAATATATTCTGATTGTCTTTTTATGTTTTCAATGAGTGACACTTTTTTCTATTAAAATGTCAATTTAAAACTAATAATAGACACTTGGCGACATACCAGTCACACCGTGCATCAGATTGAGGTGTGGTTGATTCCTACATGTCACAAATGACTTATGGAGCATTTTCATTATGTACCAAAACAATATGAATGCATTTTCTAAGTTTTGAGTACGTTAGTCATTTTTTCACTAAAATTAATGTCAACTTTGAATAAAAAGATGCACTTGGAGTTATACCAGTCACACCATGTGTCAGATTAAGGTATGGATTATTCTTATATTTCCTAAATAAATTTTGGATAATTTTACTAAAGTATAAAAAAAATCAAAAATGAATTTCCTCAATTTTGAGTATGCCACTTTTTCTTTTTACTAAAATTCCATTTTAAACTAAAAACATGCACTTTGAGTCATAAAGGTAGAATCGTGTATGGGTTTTATATGAGAATAATTCATAAACATCACAAATAAATTATGAATTATTTTCTTAAATTATCAAAATAATACAAGCATTTTTTCTTAGTTTTTAGTGAGTGACACTTTTTTGTATTAAAATGTCAATTTTAAACTGATAACGGACACTTTGACACCAACCCTTTTCAATGGCCATGATATATCAATGTTGTTTTTCCTCCAATAGTTATTTCATATACCTAATGACTTTAGTGGTTGATTACACACATATTTATTCAAACATTTAAGTTGGATTATATTTTTTTATGATTAGGAGTTTTACAAATGTTGATTTAATAACACTTGTTGAGAAATTGAATCTTCCAACACAGAATGATCTTACAGGTGGATTACTAACCTGTATAAAATCACTTTAAAAAGTGGTGAAAACTTTATTTCAATAATTCACCAAAAACACTTGCACAATGGATCTTAACTTAATTGTAGGTTTCATGTACAATTTTAAACAATTTTTCTCAAACATAATCATGGTATGATACTCATTCTACTTCATTGCCATACAATTTTATTGTTTGCAATCCAGCGCTTCATCTCCTCCTTCGCCTTGGTCTTCAACTCTGCCTTCTCCTCTACATCGGTCTCCAACTCCAACTCTACCTCTGCCTTCACCTCCGCCTCTGCCTCCACCTCCGCCTCTGCCTCCACGATTGACCAACAATTTTATTGTTTGTAGGTCAGTTCTTATAAACAAATTGATTTACACTATTATACTTCTCCTTAAGAAAGAGATCAAAAAATAATATATAATCATTCTGATACTAATTCTTCACACCCAAAATATATTTTTGAAGTTCATAATTCATACTAAATCGCAAACATAGAAAGTAATCACCTAAATTTGTTAAAGGCATACATTTTGACAAAAATTAAGATGCCCACTCATCTCTAAACAAATCTATTTATTCTTTTGATTAACTAGGTTCTCAAAAATCTTGATAGTAATGAGAAAATATATACAAAAAAAATGATTCTAAAATATATTTAATAAAATTTTAATTAATTTTATAAGTTTCCTATTAGGGATGCTGGTATTTTCGTGATTTATGATTTCTATCAAAAATTTGCAAACATAATATCCACAATTGATGTCATTATCTTATTTCAGACATAGTAGAAACATTTACCAAAACAAGTAAATTTTTTTGAAACTTTTTGATAGTTAAATATTTCTATACATACCTTAAATTGTTTCCATTTGTAGTAATTCAAATGCTTTATCCCTTCAGACACTGACTTCATGCCATGATCTAGACTATATTTATAGACCACCCTATCATAAAAAAATTCTTGTTAAAACACATACTGAATATATAATTTTAGGTTTATCTATAAAATGTTGATTAAAATGTATTACATATTCACAATACACATCATGTGTGGTCGGTTGGTTTCATATCCATGCATTGGATCTAAAAAATAAATATTCAAGATGTCCATATTGATTGTGATCAACATCCAATGCATCTTAAAAAAACAATTAAGTAATACAAAAATTAAAAATATATTTTATGAGATTAGATTTTAGAGTTTTACCTTTCTATTATAGACAACAAAAAGAGTCTGTCATTTGGTGATTTTTTATTAAACGCTTTGAGTAACTCTACTTTTTTTATTCTCAATTGTTGTTTTATCCAAAGTAAGTTTTTCCATATAAATGATATATGGATTAATTAATCTAAATTTTTCTTCGCACGATATTCCCTTTATATAGTTTTGATATAAAAGTGTGTACAATATATGAACATTTATTAACTATAACAACGCAATGTTTTATCGATGGAAATTCCATTCTTATAATTATGTCATATAATCACATTAAATCATAATACAATGAACTATTAACTACTATGTGACCTTTAAATATAATATTGTCACTTCTGTGATTTGAATTTTGAAAATATGACATACACGGTTGTGATCAGTGAGATGTTTAAAGTCTGATAAAACAAACTTAATTTTTGGTGAATAGTAACTAACCCTTATGAATATTAATGTGACCCTTATGAAGAGTAAATTGGAAAAGTAAATAGTAACCTTACCAATGAAATTATAAATAAAATTTATCCATATTCTAAGTGACAATATGATAGCGTTGGTATTTTTATAAGTCATAAATATTTAAATAAAATTTAATAAATAATATAATAATTAAAAAAGAAAATTTATTTTTATAAAATGTATTCATAAATTATTATTTTTATTTCTTGTGGTTTTAATATAATTTTATAATACCTTAAGTAATTTTTGAAAACATTATAAAACCAGTCATAGTTTTAAAATCTATATTTTTTAAGTAAATTATGATTTTAATTAAAAATTAAATTAATCATACATAGAAAATTATTTTTGAAAAAAGGATTTCATTTTTGGATTATACACATCAAAAAATGGTTATGGTGAATTTTCGGGATTTTTCTAAAATACTTGAATTTTTTATGAATAGTGAAATATGGTAATTTACCGTATATATACATTATAAGATAAATGGGCTATTTATAGCATAATGGATGATGTAAGAAACCTTGATTCGAATTCACATAAACTTATTAATATTTTTAGTCATGTAATCATTATTATTTATTGTCTTATGGAAAAATAATAAACTAATGATTAAAATATTAAGAAAACACTCCTCCCCTCCACTATAAAAAACCACCCACACTCCCCTCTTCTCTTCACTCCTCTCAAGCCTTGTGTCTTCCCTAAATTATGCCCAAATATCTCCCCAAGATCCTCCATCACATCCAGTAGACCTTGGTCTCCTCAAAAGATCAAATCCTCACCCCTTAAGAGGATCTCAAGGAAGATTAAATCAAGAGGTAAATTCCTCTTTTCTTTTTTTCATTTTCTTTTCATGTTCCTTTGTTCTCTTTTCTTTACTAACCTATACTCATCAACATAGAATGAAAAATACATTAACATACATATACTGTAATTTAGTTATTCTAATGGGATAATTCATTATCATCTCTCTTTTCCCCTTCTTTTATACGAAGAAAATGAAAACATCGTCCGATATGTGTTAATTCATCATATTCAAGGATGACGGGTTATCAATTTCTATTACCATATTCAAATCTGGTCATGAAACCATTTTTATGGTTGAACCAGAATATTAAATATTTATTTTATTTTATGTGATGTTTTTTAATTCTTTTGAACACATGATGTAAAATAATAATATAAAACAAGTTAATTATGAGCAAAATCGCCAAATTAATCCAAGCGTTTATCATTAATGCTTTATATAATGATTCACCTTCGCTCCAAATAATAAAATGAATTTTATAACCATGTAATATTCTGTATGTTCACTAATTTCATATAACTTTAATTCTAGACAACCATTCTTTTCATACATGTTTATCCAAACGTGAATATAAGTGAATCAATCATTAAAACCAAGGAATAAAACACTCCCAAATAATGAAATTGAGCCTCTTAACTCATCAAAAAGAAAAATTGATTAACTTAATAAGTTTATACTAAATAAATAACATGTAGTGGAGGTTATTTAAATATTAATTAATGAACTTAATTTTATTATTCAGGTCATTAAGATCAAGAAAAAAACACCTTCATACTTAAGGTAAGGGATCCTCTCTTTCTCACATTTATTCAAGAATCTCCTCTATGTTGTGTCCTTTTATGCATAATTTCTAGTGTTAGAATATGATTTTTCACCTTCCTCATACTTCCCTCATGGTTTATAAAAGATTATAAACCCCTTTTCTCCCTAATTAATTCCTCCTATGTACACCTAATACCATGACAATATTCCGTAAGGGGTTCTACCCGAACCTCCTTTATTCCTTCGGGTTGCTCTATCTTTCTTTCTACCCAAATGAAGTTATTTATTATGTTTATGTACATCTTATAAATGCTGTGTATACTCTCCAAAATCATGTATCATGATCCATTCATCATTCTATTTTTTGGATATACATGTTTTTAAATGATTCTCACCTCAATACTTCCTGATAAGAAAACTCATTTTAATGGAAATTCCTGAATCCGTACCTAGTTTTAAGTTCACTCTACCATATGTTTTAATTTGTTGTTGTTTTTATGAAACCAATGTTTTTATTATGAAAACCTTCTTGGATTTCTTCTGGTTTTTTACAAAATATTATTCCTTTTTCTATTTTAAATGCTTATTAGTGTTTTTCTTAAAATAGAACTAAAATGTTTTAATGATAAAAATTATTAAATACTCTTTTCACATGTTTTCACTTATGTTTGACATCAATTACCATGATATATTACTATTTTACCTTATTAATTTCCATGTATGTTCTAATTCCTTTCTTTCATGGACACTTTTATGATACAACCATTCATTATTCTTTATGACATGATACCCATTTCTTTCCATGGGTGCCCTTGTGTTTATGGTTGTTTTTGTATGATTATATATGTGGAAATCATATTCATGAAAATTTTATGATGGGTGCACCCAAATATTTCTCCAATGAATTGGGTAAATTTTAGTCGCATGAGACGTTATGTGCAACAGTCTTGGCAGTTATCCTTGACTTGTGTTACCATGTGCAATGGTCTTGGTGGTTAACCTTGACTTGTGATCCTCTATGTCTAATGAGCCTTTATTCATGCTAAAGTATTGATTTATGTTTCTTCCACATTAATATGAATTCATGTTTATGTGATCCTATTTTTATGTGTTATGATTCCATGTGTTACATGCCTTTTATTTTCATTATGATATGCCTTCTAACCCATGTCTTAATGTTTTATTACTATGTTTTTTCCCTTAATGGGATTTTAGCTCATCCCTTTGTTTATGTGATCCCCAGGGTACCCTTTATAAATGTAAGGTCATAATGGAAGTTAGTATATATTTATGAAGATTAATTAAATAAGTGTTTTTTTAGTTCCATTTTTTCAATTTTATATACCTAATCTTCAAAGACACTAGACTTTACGATCCTTGGCTTATTTTTTGATGTATAATTTTTCTTAAAATCATGTAATATTTTGTGTAAAAGGATAGGGTTGCTATAGTTGGTATCAGAGGATGGTCTAGTTATTTTTGGAGATTAGGAATAGAGAACTTTATTAAGAACCTTAAGGATGAGACTGAGTATAAGAAAACACCCCTAAATTCTGGTAAATCTAGAGTAAGTGGTTTATCAAGAAAATACATCCATGTCTAGATACAAATAGGTTGATGTGGCTCTAGAATAGATGTATCTAGGGATAAAACCCAAAATCACCGTTTTGATCTAAACTCGAATGGTAATTGGTTCACAATAATGAGCCTTGTTTCACTCTTGGTTTGACACTCTTAGGGGATATGATTTGGTAAATTCATGAGCTTGGTACAAACCATTATTAAGGGAATGAAAAAAAATCCCATAAAATGGATCAAGGATAGCCTATATTAAAACATTGGGAATCACATGTTAGGATATACTCTTACTTTACAAGTTTATCCTCTTACGTTCAAAGTTTTCTTTTTATGCTCAATAGATAAGTATTCAATCCCTCTAATTGTATGTTCTTTTTCTTAGTTAGTAGCGGAAAATAGAATAACATGTTCCAACAATAAATGTGAGAGGGAATGTGAAGAATTCCATAATGATATGCCTTATATGATGGGAATGGGTGCTCAAAACTTCATGAAAGTACTTGCTCAGCTGGATCAAGTTATGAAAAATAACTTAAATCATGTGGAACACCCTCCTCCTTCAAGGAAAGAGAAATTTTCCATTGAATCCTTCATACGGAAAAGGCCTCCTATGTTTACTGGATCTTCTGATCCCCTCCTTGCAGAACAGTGGATTAACTCCATTGAAACGATATTATCTATTCTACAATGATCAAAAGAAGATAAATTTGTGCTAGTGGTATGTCATTTTGATGGGGAATATAATCAGTGGTGGACACTGATCAAGAATATGATGTCCCAATAGGAAATTGATTCCATGGATTGGGAGGAATTCAAGAGAATGTTTTTCAATAAATATTTTCCCCACACCCTTCAACTTAGTATGGAAATTGAGTTCCTTAGACTCAAGCAGAAGAAAGATGAGTCAATCGGGGTATATGAAGAAATCTTTACAAGGCTTGAAAGGTACACCTCTGGATTTTTTATGAACACCGAAATCAAGGTGGATCGCTTCTTTAGTGTACTGAAGCCGAGTCTACGAAAGGAATTGGCGATTCGAGACTTCGATGACTATGAGAAGATTGTTTGTTGTGCCCTTAACGTTGAAATAGAGATCAGAGACTCTCAATGGTATCATGGTCCCGGTGAAAAAAAGAGAAAAATGGAATCTAATGTTGGTGGTTTTTCAAATAAATTCCATGATGGAAAGAAGTTTGATCATCCCACATGTTAAAATTGTGGGAAGAAGCATCCTAGGAACTGTCTAAAGGGAACCTGGAATTGCTTCAAATGTGGAAAGTTGGGACATCTGGCTAAAAACTTCCCAATAGATATGAAAAATCCCACTAATGTGGAAGAATAAAGGAAGGTTCGGATCAAAACTCACTTTGTAGTGCAGTGTTACAACTTCAAGGAGCATGGGAATTATGCGAACAATTTCCTTAATCTGAGGGTTGTTGGAGGCAATAAACAATAACATATAAGAAAATAAGAAAGGTCTTATGATATCACTACTACTGAGGTAGAGCTGTACAATGATGTGGTGAAAGGTACGCTAGTTATTCATTCAAGAATATCGAACGTGCTATTTGATTCTGTTTTTACACATTCTTTAATATCTTGAAAGTTTAGTAGAACTATTCAAACACCACCTCAAAATTTAGAGGATAAGTTATCTGTGAGAACAGTGAATGGAGAAATTATTGCATCCATGGTTTATAAATCCTCCCTAGTTAACGTTTTTGGACTAAACCTCCCAGCAAATCTCTTCATACACCCTTTAGTGGAGTTATACACTATCTTGGGCATGGATTGGCTATCCTTATACAAAGCCAACAACAAATATAGGGAAAATAAGATCACTCTTTACATCCTAGAGTATCCTATAATTATTTACAAGTGTATAGAGGAAGATGAATCTCCTTTAGAATCATTGTCTCAAGTGTAGATATTAATTCCTTATGATCAAGCATGTCTAGATCAAATGATTCAGACAAAGGATATAATCATGCTTGAATACATGCCCATCATGAGGGATTACACTGATGTAATCCCTAAAGAGTGTATTAGTCTTCCTCCTGGTCAAGAGTTTTAGTTCTCAATTGAACTTATTCCTGGATCTCTTCCCATATCAAGGACACCTTATAGAATGGCCACCATAGAGATGGAGGAGTCAAAGAAGCAATTATAGGAGAATCTAAAGAAGGTTTTTATACGCCCGAGTGCTTCACTATGAGGTGCGCCAATCATATTCATCAAGAAGAAGTATGGAACAATGCGCCTATACATTGATTATCGTGAGCTCAATAAAATCATGATAAAGAAAAATTATCCCCTTCCATAGATAGACGACTTATTTGATCTGCTTTGTGGGCCAGTTATTTATCTAAGGTGGACCTTCGGTTAGGATTTGACCAATTAAAGTTGAGGAAGGAAGATATTCCCAAGATTTCCTTTAGAATGATGTATAGAAACTATGAGTTCATATTGAGGCCCTTTAGACTCACTAATTATCCATAAATTTTAACGGATTTAATTAATAGAGTCTTTAGAGATTACCTCAACAAATTTTTGGTAGTCTTTATAGATGATATTATGATATACTCCAAGAATAATGAGGAACATGAGAAGTATTTGAATATTGTGTTAAAGACTTTACGAAAGGAAAATTTGTATGAAAATTATAGTAAATGTGAGTTCTAGATGGAGGAAGTATAATTATTGGGGAATGTTATCACCAGAAAAGGGAAATCTATAGACCCTTCCAAGACAAAGGTGATTGAAGAGTGGCCCAGGCCAACATCCGTAACAAAGATCTACATCTTTCTGGGTCTATCTGGGTATTATTGATGATTTTTGAATAACTTTTCATGATTTTTAAACTCAATAACCAATCTAAAATGAAAGGGAGTAAATTTTTTTAGGACTCATTAATGTGAAGAATGTTTTAAGGAGTTGAAAAAGAGGCTAATCACTAAGCCAGTACTCACACTCCCAACAAGTAGGGAACTTTTTTTGTTTTACAATGATTCTTCAAAGAAGGTCTTAGGATATGTGTTGATGCAAAATGATAAAGTGATATCCTATGCCTCAAGGAAGCTAAAAAACTATGAGAAAAACTATCCTACGCATGATCTGGAGTTGGCGGCTGTTTAAAAATATGGAGGCATTATCTATTTGGGGAGAAGTGTGAGATATATACTTATCACCAAAGTCTCAAATACATATTAACACAAAAATAGCTTAATATGAACCAACTAAGATGGATAGATCTCATCAAGAAATATGACTGATCAATCCACTACCATCACGGTAAGGCAAATAATGTGGTGGATGCTATAAGTAAAAATGATCCAATATATTTATCAATAATGAGAATTGAAAAGGATATGATCTTCTTAGATTTTAAGAGGATGGACATGGGATTCATTAAGGGATGAACATCATCAATCCTTTCTCAAATGATTTCTCAACCATACCTCATGGAAAAAATAAAGGATGCTCAAATAAAAGATGTAGAAATTAAGAAAAGGGTTGAAGCCATTAAAAATGAGAAATCATCTAAGTTTATGATTGATGAGGAAGGATTTGTAAGATTTGGGTCATGATTAAGTGTACCATCCAGTCCATAGATAAAGAATGATCTTATGAATGATGCACATAGCTCAACCTTCTCTATTCACCCAGGGAGCACAAAGATGTTTCAAGATCTCCAAGAGAACTTTTTGTGGGAAAATATGAAGAAGGATATTTTTTATTATACATCAAAGTGCCTAGTATGACAACAAGTGAAGGATGAAAGATAGAAGTATAAGGGGATGATGCAACCACCACCCATACCAAAATGGAAGTGGGAGAACATCACTATATACTTTTTCACTGGACTTCCAAGGAAATCCAAAGAAAATAATGTTATATGGATCATTGTGGATCATCTTACAAAGATGGATAACTTTATCTCAATTCGAGAGAAATTATCATTATATCAAAATTCACATATATATATATATATATATATCAAAGATGTTATAAGAATACATGGAATACTAATATCTATTATATCCAATAGAGATCTGAGATTCACCTCAAAGTTCTGGAAAAGTCTCCAACATGCTCTAAGCACTGAACTGAACCTCGGTACGAACTATCATCCTCAAACTGATGGCCAATCTGAGTAAACTATTTATACACTATAAGATATTTTGATATCATGATCTATGGACTTCAAAGGATGATGAGACCAACATCTTCCACTGGTCAAATTCTCCTACAACAATAGTTTCCACTCAAGCATCTGAATGGAACCATACGAAGCCCTTTATGGGAAACGGTGTAGAACATCAGCGTGTTGGAATGAAGTCGGTGAGAGTAAGCTTCTAGGACCTGAAATGGTCAAAGAAATGGTGTAGAAGGTCAAAACCATTCAGCAGCATATCAAGGTAGCCCAAAGTCAACAAAAGAGTTATGCAGAAAATCGTCGATGAGACCTTGAGTTCAAAGTTTAAGACATGGTATTTCGATGCATATCTACATTGAATAAGGTCATGAGTTTTGGGAAGAAATGAAATTTAAGTCTTAGGTACATCATCCCCTTTTAGATTATTTATTGTGGTTGGGGATGTGTCCTATCAACTTTCACTTCCACCTACCATGTCCAACGTACATGATGTCTTTCATGTATCCCTCTTAAGGAAGTATATACCAGACCCCTCACATGTACTCTCTTTAGAGGTGGTACAGTTGGAGAATGATCTTTCTTATGAGGATTAGCTAGTGAAGATCCTAGATAGTAGAGATAAAGTTATATGTAACAAGACTGCACATCTGGTCAAAGTATTTGTGGTGGAACCATAAGTATGAAGAGGCAACATGGGAATTAGAGGATGCAATGAAGGAAAAGTACCCACACCTGTTTATGGATTAGAATGTAAAATGAAATTTTGAGGGTGAAATTTCATAATGGAGGAATAATGTAACGACCCAATGTTTTATTAATGGAAATTCACTTCTTATAATTATGTCATATAATCACATGAAATCACAACAAAATGAACTACTAAGTACTATGTGACCTTTAAGCATAATATTGTCACTTTTGTGATTTTAATTTTGAAAATATAACATACACGGTTGTGATTAGTAAGATGTTTTGATAAGACAAATATAATTTTTTGTGAGTAGTAACTGACCCTTATGAATAGTAATTTGACCCTTATGAATAGTAAATTGGACAAGTAAATAGTAACCTTACTAATTAAATTATAAATAAAATTTATCCATCTTATAAGTGACAATATGATAGTGTTGGTATTTTTATAAGTCATAAATATTTAATTAAAAATTTATAAATAATTTAATAATTAAAAAAAATATTTTAATAAAATTTATTCATAAATTTTTATTTTTATATCTTCTAGTTTTGAGATTATTCTATAACACATTATGTAATTTTTGAAAGCATTATAAAATCAGTCATAGTTTTAAAATATGTATTTTTCAAGTAAATTATGATTTTAATTAAAAATTAAATTAATCATACTTAGAAAAAAAATTTGAAAAATAGATTTCATTTTTGGATTCTACATGTTGAAAATGGTTAGGGTGAATTTTTTGGGATTTTTCTAAAATACTTGAATTTTTTATGAATAGTGAAATATGGTAATTTACGTATATATATGTTATAAGCTAAATAGAATATTTATAGAATAATGGATGATTTAAGAAACCTTAATTCGAATTAAAATGAACTTATTAATATTTTTTTTCATGCAATACTCAATTTTTTTTGTCTTATGGAAAAATAATAAACTAATGATTAAAATATTAAGAAGACCCTCCTCCCCTCCACTATAAAAACCACCCACACTACCTTCTTCTCTTAACTCCTCTCAAGCCTTGTGCCTTATCTACATTCTGCCCAAATCTAACCCCAAGCTCCTCCCCCATGTTTATTATCCCTTGGTCTCCTCAAAAGACCAAATCCTCTCCCCTTAAGAGGCTCTCAAGGAATATTAAATCAAGAGGTAAATTCCTCTTTTCTTTTCTTTCATTTTCTTTTCATGTTCTTTTTTTCTCTTTTCTTTCCTAACCTATCCTCATTCAAATGGTATGATAAATCCAGTAACATAAATTTACTTGAATTTTTTATTCTAATGGGATAATTCTTTATCATCTCTCATTTCCCCTTCTTTTATATGAAAGAAACAAAAACATCATCCAAGATGTGTTAATTTATCACATTCAAGGATGACGAGTTATCAATTCCCTATTACCATCTTCAATTATGGTCATGAAACCATTTATATGGTTGAACTAGAATATTAAATATATTTTTTATCTTATGTGATGTTCTGAAATCCTTTTTCACACATGATGTAAAATAATAATATAAAACAAGTTAATTATGAGAAAAATGGCCAAATTAATCCAAGTGTTTATCATTAATGCTTTATATAATGATTCACCTTCACTAAAAATAACAAAATGAATTTTATAACCATGTAATATTATATATGTTCACTAATTTCATATAACTTAAATTCTGGTCAAGCATTCTCATCATACATGTTTATCTGAACATAAATATAAGGCAACTGATCATTAAAACCAAGGAAGAAAACGCTCCCAACAATGAAATTGAACCTCTTAACTCATAAAAAAGGACATGGATGAACTTAATAAGGTTATTATAAATAAATAACATGTATTTGAGGTTATTTTATTATTAATTAATGAACCTAATTTGATTATTCAGGTCAATAAGATCAAGTGAAGAACACCTTTGGCCTTAGGGTAAGGGATCCTCTCTTTCTCACATTTATTCAAGAATATCCTCTATGTTGTGTCATTTTATGAATAATTACTAGTGTTGGGGTATGATTTAACACCTTCACCATACTTCCTTCATGATGTATAAAAGATGATAAACCTCTTTCCTATCTCATTAATCCCTCCTATGTACACCCGATACCATGCCAATATTCCGTAAGGGATTCTACCCGAACCTCCTGTATTCCTTCAAGTTTATCTATCTTTCTTTATAACCAAATGAAGTTATATATTATATTTATTTACATATTATAAATTTTTTGTATACTCTCCAAACTCATGTATAAATATCCATTCATAATTCTCTTTTGTAGATATACATGTTTTTAAATTATTCCCTCCTCAATACTTCTCAATAAGAAAACTCATTTTAAGGGAACTTCCTGAATCCGTACCCAATTTCAAGTGAACTCTACCTATGTTTTAAGACACCATTGTTTTTATAAAACTAATGTTTTTATTATGAAAATATTCTTGGATCACTTCTAATTTTTTACAAAATATTCTTCCCTTTTCTATTTTAAATGTTTGTTAGTGTTTTCCTTAAAACAGAACTAAAATGTTTTAATGATAAAAAATATTAAATGCTCTTTTAACATGTTGTCACTTATTTTTGACATCACTTACCATGATATATGCATATTTTACCTTATTAATGTCCATGTGTGTTCTAATTCTTTTCTTTCATGGACACTTTTATGATACGCCCATTCATTATGCTTTATGACATGATACCCATTTATTTCCATGGGTTCCCTTATGTTTATGATTATTTATTTATGATTCTATACATGGAAATCATATCAATGAACATGTTAATATGGGTTAACCCATATAGTTCTTAAATTCATTGGGTAATGTTTAGTCTCATGATACATTATGTGCAGCGGTCTTAGTGGTTAGCCTTGACTCGTGCTACCATATGCAATAGTCTTGGTGGTTAACCTTGACTTGTGCTCCTCTGTGTGAAAAGAACTTTGAATCATGATAAATTCATGATTTATGTTGCTTACACATTACTATGAATTCATTATTATATGTTTACATGTTTATGTTTTATGATTCCATGTGTTCCATTCCTGTTATTTTCATTATGTCATGCCTTGTAACCCGTGTGTTAAAGTTTTATTACTATGTTTTTTCCCTTACTGGGATTTTAGCTCATCCCTTCATTAATTTGATCCCAAGGGTACCCTTTTCAGATGTAAGGGATCAAATTATGTTAGGATATCTTTATTAATATTAAATAAAGAATTTGTTTTAGTCCCATGTTTTCAATTTTATTTACCTAGTCTTTAAAGACACTAAACTTCATGTTCCTTGGCTTGTTTTGTGATGTATAATTATGCTTAAAATCATGTAATGTTTTGTGTAAAAGGATAGGGTCTCTATATTAACTTTAATAAGAATATTAGATCACTATTTGGATAGATTTATTATGAAAATGTACCTTATGTATGTATTCACAACTGAGATTCCCATCTATTCAGGATTAAGAATCTCATTTAGAGTCTCAAGACCAATTTTATTTGTCAAGGAATCTCCATATATTTCTTCTTCATATTTAATTTAAGATATAGTTTTATCATTAAATGTGGTCTCTGTATGAAGTTGTAATGATAATAAATGTTTCTCTAGAATTGGTAGGGAGAAGGTACTCTTGGAAAGTCGTTTTTTTTTCTTAGTCAATTCACTATATTTTATTGATTCAACCTTCCTTTTCTCCTCTTATTTATCCATATGTAATATCATACCTCACTTAAGAACTTTTATCATAAATGGTTACTGGTTTTTCAAATGAAAGAAAAAATTAAAGATGTACCTCATGTATCTTTATAAGATTATAGGGTCGTTCTAAAAAAGTTCTAATAGTAGCTTCCACTATTGTAATATCAGGACCATCAAGTGGAACAGTAAACTCAGTAGTCATCTCATGAGCTACCTCAATCCCTACTATCATATGATCTTTTGGTTGGTATTGATTACGTATCTGGTCTCTCGAGATATTATACAGTGTACCCATCATAACATGGTGGTACATGGGTGTTTACAGATATAATTGTACCCAGCATAATATTAGTAATATAAAGTTATCGGAAGTTTTTTTATTCACATTTAGGAGAAAGTAATGAAAAGAATTGATTACCCCATGTATGGTATGAGATTAGTGGGAATGAGTATCCTCGTAGCTAGTGGGATCATTTGGCTCATGTATGGATCTTTTCTCAATCATCGGTTTGTGTTAATGCTTTCTTATACACTGTTATTCCCAAACATACTACAAAATGATATCTTGTAGTGAGTATATTTGTGTCTATAATTGTCTCACCATATTATATGTATCTTCATGTGGATTTATCTTCTATAAATATGTTTTAGGATAGACTCCAAAACCAAATCCTCTAACATGACCATATTGTTCAGGATGCTTCAAAGCTATTTAAAGTAGCTTTTCTTCTGGTATGTTCATTACTGATTCTTGTGTCTAAACCATATAAAAAATCGAAACATAAATAGATATTTTTATGTAATATTTTTATAAATCATAACTAATTACAATTATGTCATACTTATGCAAGCTTACCATACTATTTTTGTGTTTTATCAACTAATTTACCCTTCTTATTTAAATGATCCACCTTCCATAGCACATGACGTGGGATGGAAGTGGATTCAAATTTTGATACATCAATCTACATATAAAAAAAGGAACATATTTTGTTTCATATCACATAATTAAAATTTTATTTTTGATTTAAAATATATACCAATTTCTTATATAATGAAGCGTAACCTATCTTTGCTTTACGATAGGGGTGCGTTGGTTTTGATGCACAATATTTATTTTCAAAAATATTTTTTGTTTCATAAATTAACAATTTGGAATCAATTTGGATAAAATAAATAATGTAAAATAATATATTATCAACTATAATTCACCTGAAATAGATTCTCATTTCAATTATTGAAGAAATTATTCTATGTTTCTTGATTTATAATGTGATAATAACTAACTGGTGGGTGGGGCTTTATTTTCCCATCATCATCCCTAAGATGTAACTTTGTGATAAGAGTCTGTAAGCCTCTATGGTCTTTTACAGTGGCCATTAAGATAAATTTATTATATAAACATTCTAAAATAAATAAACTCTATAAGGAATAATGAAAATTAAATCAATGTTTCATTATATAATTTTTTATTAAAATAGAGAAAGTATATTGTAACATGACCATTATATCTTTCTAAAAGACTTCCTTCGTTACTGGTTGGACATGGCTCCATGAATCAATATCAATCAGCACATTAATCTTCATTGTGACCCCAAGATAACTAATGAACATTGACTTGTTGGGGTCAATATTTTGGATGCATTGATTCCATCCAATATCAAATTTTATACCATGAATTCTTTCCTTGATAATTTTATTCACCATTGTGATGTTGCGTCGTTGTTGTTTTTTTCATCTAGATGTTTTTTATCCCCTAATAATTCTATAGTTTCATCATCAATTGTCTATTCTTACTTGGTATTGGTAACATCATCATGTATAGAGGACATTGTTTGCATAAGTATTCAAACATTTAATTTGACTTGAATAACAATAATACAATACACTCTATGCATAAAAGTCCACATTTTCATGCATCTTTCATGAACATTGTTACTATCTTTAAAATATATATAATACTTCAATACTATAATATAGCTATCCTTAACTACCTTTATTTAATATATCCTCACATGTTGATTTCCTTCCATCTCTTGATGATGTATTGAACTCCCTCTTTCAAACTATCCTTCATCCCATTATTGTGGTTCCAAAGTTCTTTGATGACTTACCTCCTGAATATTTATTATTGAATTTTGTTGTTTGATATCAATCTCTCATCTTTTTTGGACAACCACCTATGTTTCTTGAACTACTCTAACCAAAATTCATCCCATATTGAGTACTGGTGATCATTTTCGATGACTATTGATCAAAGTAGTTCAAACAACAAAGAAGATATGGGGGATGAGTCTCAAGAAACAAAATTCAATAATAACTGTTTGGGATATGAAAGTAATTTTTCCACTAAGGTTAAAAAATAACCCAAATTTAATTTTAATTATGGTTTCTAATATATTAAATTTTAAAAATGAAGGCATGAACATTCAAATCCACATAAATTCCACTCAGATTCATTTACTTCCAATCACAAACATTTATTTTTTTCCACTTCCTCGAATTTTTTTTATTTTTTAAGGGATTAGAGGAGATACAAAGTTGGGGTGGTATTGGTGTTAGGTGGATAGAAGAGCTTGAAAATCGGCCATTTATCCATGATTCCAAGAGAAAGTATCCTAAAGATGAAGCCGAAAACAGGGTTGTATATCTCTAATAATTTTCATAGAAAAAACTTTGAGAGTCAGATTATAACCCTTTTAAATTTATCAAGGTTTAAGGGTAACAGAATCAAAAATTTTTTTTGGCGTGTTATTTTTTCACAAAAAAAAATGTACAACATGGGTATTTTATGTAAATCACTCATCATAGTATTATTATTTTCCAAGTATGCTTAAATATGAAGTTATAATAGGAACCAATGTAACCGCACTCAAAATAAAAGTAATTTTTGATGAAGTATTGTACAAAGTAACTGAGTGATTCATATAAGAAAATTAATATCAAGAAACCAAAAAAATAATTAATTATTTTTTAATTAATTTTTCAATGTCATTTTTTGTGTTCTTAGGATGTATTAAATGATGAGGATGAAAGGACGAAAGATTTGAATAATGAGTTGGGATAGGTGGCATTCAAATCCATGAAAGTGACTTTGATAGAGATTAATAAATACAATTTGATAAGGAGTTATATCATCAAAGAACTATAGAACCAAAATGATGGGAGGAAGGGCAGTTTTAAAGAGGGAGTCCAATCCATCATCAAGAGATTTAAGGAAATTAAGTGTTTGAGTGTGGATTAAATAAAGGTGGTGAAGGTTAGTTGTATTAAAGTATTGAAGTATTATATTTATGTTCAAGATAGTAACAATTTTCATGTAAGTTGTATGAAATTTCGTAATTTTAAACATGGATTTTACTGTATTGTATATATATCTTACCAAAATGAATCCTTATTTACACAACATTATTTTTGAAACCTTAAATCCTTTTTTATGAAAAGTTGTTTATATTTATTATGACTATTATATGGTGTATGCTTCTTTCACAATAATGGATATAGATGCAGTTCGTAGTGGTCTCGTATAAAGCTGGAATGAGTTTACAAAGTAGGGGTGGCATTGTGTAGGTATAGGTAAGTGAGAGAGAGAGAGAGAGATTATAGTTCCCATGATGTTTAGAGATTGTGTTTCCCATGTGGATCCCCAGAGGGATTATGCACTTGGATACAACAGTGGAAAAAATTTATGATGAAATCTAGTTAACCATGTCATTAAAAGGTGTAATTACATGTTGAGGTAATTCTATATCTACTTATAAATTAATTTTAAAACACATTTGATTATCCCGCTCTTCTGGTTATGGTGTTTTTCTTTAGTAAAGTAATCTACGGTTTTCATTGTACACGACTTTTTAATAATATTCAAAAATTAATATTCATAAATTATGACTAAAAGGTTGAGTTTGTCATTCCATCCACAAGCTTCTGGTGTGTCCAAAACCTACATGAAGAAACTAGCTAGTTTTGAGGACAATCAGAACATGGAATTTTTGTAAAAGATGAAATGGAATCTATATTGATAGAATTAGGCATCTAGATAGTGGAATGATAAATTCAATGATTTCATGACTAAGAGAGGTTTCACTTAGAAAAATACTGATAGGAATGTGTGGGAGGGTTTTCTAAGTGAGGGTCAGGTTAGTAATGGCTAGGGATATGATTTTAATTGTTTATATATAGTTGTTGAGGCTATTGGAAGTATATAAGAATAATAAATATGGGAAGATTTTATAGGTGGAGGGGGACTTTGATTACCTTTGGATTATAGTTCAACTATTTGGATGGTTTTTTCCTTGTCCTTATGGTGCTCCATACATAAGCATTCATCTTCCTATGAACTTTGCTAAACATTCTATAATTATTCTTGAATGTCTGTATCCACTGTGACTAATAAAATTTTTATATTTTATTCTTCTATTTTTTCACTTTTGTGCTGATGATTTCAATTGATTGATGATTTAATTGAGAGAGTTAAATTACTATAAGAAGTTTTTAGGATTATTGGACCATACAGGCCAAAAAAACATGTTTTTTATCTCTTGAATTAATGACAAAAAATATTTTAATAAAAAATCATAAAAATATGAAAATTTAAGCCCATATAGAACTCATGTTTAGTCCATTTTATATGAAAATTTAAGTTTCATAATTTTCATTATGTGTGCACCCATGAATTTTATTATTTTTATATGTGTGTTTTATATAATTTTTTTTTATGCACATATGTTTTTTATTCACATGTGTTATATGTTTTCTATTTACATATTTATATATGTTATGTGTTTTTCATTCACATGTATTATAAGGTTTGTAATTATATATGTTATGTATTTTGTGTTCACATGTATTTTGTGTCGTGTCTACAATCATGTGTTCCATATTTTTTGTACAAATGTATTTTCTGTTGACATATATTATACTAATGAGGAGGAAGTTTTTAAAAGTTTTGTTGAAATGAGAGCCTATGTTGTTTCCCAAATCCACACTTCTTTGTATTCTTTGTTTTATGTGAATGTATGTGTTTTTTGTTAACATATGTTCACACATGTAAAAATATTAGTTATGTGTTTACATGTGTTTCTTGTATAATAACATATTTTTTGTGTGTTGTAATACAAAAAAAATAAGGAAAAAACATTACATATTATGTGTTTTTTACATCCATATCCATCATGTATGTTTTTTTAATAATATTCACCTAATGCTCATGTCACAAGGGATCAACCTTGGTAAACAAAGGAAATTGGAGCAGTGTGGCATTTGAGGTCCTGGTCAGGATAGAAGGATAAATTCCCTAAGGCCTTATTGGGTACGTGGGATTCAGAGACTAGAAAGTGAAAACAGAAACATAAAGAAATGTTTTGGACATTTCATACTCAACAAATAGAATCGACAGTTCCACCCATTAAACATATGTTATGGACATATGTTGGCTGACCTTACCATAGTAAAACATCCTTATCTTTCTTTGAAACCATTTTTTATAGATGAAAAAGATGAAATATAACCACTCATTGTATTTAAATGGTGAGGATATGAGATGTAGGGTTCATCATGGTTAAGAACAGCATAAAAATAAAAAATGTAGAACCAAAAAAAATCAAAAAATGATAGAGGAAAAAAATACATTGGATTCTTAACTTGATTCATTCAAGGGAATATAGAGGATTTTTGGCAGTAGTAGGGGAGTTCTGTAATAGCTTTAGATTCACAAGTGATTTAGTCCTGATTAGGGTTCTTTTAAAAGTATTAGGGACACTTTTAACAGTTCTTTCAAAAAAAACTAATTAAGATCCATTTTATCAGTGCTAAATTGATAAGTGCTGATAAAATGGATATTTATCATTGATTTTTTAACACTAATAAATATCGAGATTTATCAACACCAAAAAACATAGATAAAATACATCTTTATTAGTGCTAACATTTTAGTGCGGATAAAGATTTCTTTTAACAGTGCTTTTTTAGCACTGATAAATATTGATCTTTATCAGCACTAAAACTTTAGTGATGATAAAGAAGTTATAATTATAATTATTTAAATAAATTTATTATAATTTAATATTATTTAAATATTTATAATTATTTATTTATAATTATATAAATACTTATTTAGAAAATAATATTTATGTACTTATAATAATTATAAATTTAAAAATTTATAAATATAGTAAATATACATTCATAAATATATTTATTTATATATATTTTTAACATTATTAGTGGATATATTATCTTAAATACATGCATTTTAAAAATGAGTGAAATTGAATAATTAAAAATGAGTACACTTTAAAAATATTAAAAAATGGATAAGTTTTATTAATTAAATATAAATTATTAAAAAAATATGGATATATATATATATTGAATAAAGATTAATACATATTGAAAATACAGAAACATAGTAAATATATATACATTAATAAATAATAGAAATTGATCAAATTTAAAAAAAATAATAAAAAAATATTAAAAATGAATAAATAATACTCTAACTATAATAGTATTAAAAATATATAAATAAAATTGACAAATTAAAAACATAATATTTTTAAATGTATCATGTTATAATGAAATTCTAAAATATACTAAAATTTGAATAAGTTATATAAATATTAGGTGTATGTGTTTCTATAAAATATTTCATTAATTGTGTAAATATATTTGTGTGTGTGTTGTATATAAAAAATAATTAATTACATATATATATGTATGTGAAATTACTATAACACATGAATTTTGATATATGTTAAATTGAAAAATCAAACAATGTTAAAAATGAATAAGAGATTAATATGTTTTTAATTATTACATTTTATTAATTTTATATATATTTATATTTAATATATATTATTTATTACTATTTATAATTAATATTTATTTATTCATTTATATATTATACTTATTCGTTTTTTTAAATAATTTTTTCATTAATAAAATGTTTAATATTTTTCTTAATTTACCCATTTTAAATTTTTGTTTGTTTAATTATTTCATTTTATTCATTTTACATATCTATATATTTAATATATACTATTTATTAATTTTTAAAATTTATATATATATATATAATTTATTCATTTTTAACAAAAAATATTTAATTATTTAAATTGTTAAATATTTTTTATTTGTTCAGTTATTTTATTTTATTATGGACCTTTATCCGAGCATTTTTCTAGCACTGATAAATGTCAGAAATATTAAAGGCCTATTTTTTATTAGTGATTCATAATTAAGCATGATCCTATAATGTTCCTAATAATATGACGGACATATTCAAAAATAACATTAGTCATCAAATCACTTTTTTGACCTCTATGGTTTTCTATCTAGCTCATTCTTTTCCAAAAAATCTCATAATTTTAATTTACATTAATTACATAGACATCAATCACATATTAAAGATTATATTTTCCTTAATCATGTGTTTTTCTATAAAATATCACCTTACCATTAAATCACCTTTCTAGGTTATTAGTACCATTCAATAAATTCTTGAAAATTATAAAAGAAAAAATAATGCAAAATAACTGGTAGAAGTTTCATGATTCTTATAAACAGAGTAGCATTGATAAAAATAATTTAACAACATGATTCTAGAGTTTCAAAACATAAATACTTAAATCATTCCACTTCAATGGTTTTCATAACATGTTCTCTTAGGTTTTAATCCTTGGATTGGGGCATTGGCTTGGATAATGACCAAATTCCCCACATCTACAACATTGAACTATTAATGATGCCTTAGGTTGAAATTTATTTCCTTGCATCTTGTTAACTAGACTCTTCACTTTTCTTTGAAAAATAGATATTTTTTCCCTCATTTTCTATGCATAAATCATCTTCTAGTTCCTTTAAGGCATTTTTCATGGTGCCTCTTCACACATTTTTTACATATATAAAATTGAATCTTCTTTTCTTAACACTTTAACTTCCATGAGATGCCATCCTTCTTTTATTTGATGTGTTTGGGAATTAAACTATGTTCTATTTGTTAATCATAATTTAAGATAGATCATTTTTCATGATAATAAGATGTATAATTTTATTACCATTAGGTTATTCATCTCATTAGGTAAATCATTATATTTCCCATCACATTGCTTCTTGGCATGCTTTCTCCTATTTCCCATAATTAACTAAAAATATTAAAAGAAATAAGATGGTAATTCATTAACATACCAAAGGGAAACTTATAAACCTAGAAGGAATAACTTATAAATGATATGTATATCCTGAATTATGAGTCTTTAGGTTTAAATCTAGGTTATCCATGGTAATTTTTCATATTAGGTTTTCTAACCTAACAATTTTTTCAAGTCCTTCATAATGGTTCGTAAAGAGTTTGTGAATTTCAAAACATAACCTATAGGAGTATCAAATTAGTTGTGTAGAAAGGCCCATTGTCATTCACAAATTGAGGATCAAGTAAAGACCAATGTTATTTTTTTTTGTAGTTGTTAACCCTAGGTACAACTATTCAATATCCACATCCACTTGTATTATTCTGATAGGGATGTAAATGTTTGGAAACAACTCACTCTATAAACTTCTCCAAAATTATAGGATATATTCATATACATAGACTTATCCTTTAACTTTTATGTAGGGTTATCACTGAACCTAATCCCCAAAAATAACTATACCTTTATTTGATACCAACTATAGTTACCCAAGACTATTATACATATTATTCCATGAACTTTAACAAACAAATCCAATAATTTCAGCCCAAAGATTGTAAGGCCAAGTGTCTTTGGAAGACTAGGTTTGTAATACATCAAAGTGAGACTAAAATAAAAGTTATTTATTTTTTTATCCATAATGAGATCCTAAATCATTTTGTTCTCCTAAATCTATATGGGATATATAATATGGGGAATACGTAGACAAAAGGGGTGAGCTAAAAATCTTAGTAAGGGGATAAAAATGGGACTAAGGTATAACTTGTGAGTCAAATGTATAACATGATATAATAAAATATAAGGATAAAAATTAATCACATGGGAGACTAAAATAAATAAAATGGTACAATAAGATCATGGAATCATAGTAAATGTAGTAGAAACATATAGTATGACATAAACATGAGTCAAGTATAACTTCCTAGATAATATCACATGGTGTAAAAAAGTCCCATAATGTATTAGGTTTACTCCCTAATACCTTTCATGAAGCCTCATGAGACTAAATATTTACCCAATGCATTATATTTCTATTTGGGAATACCCATCATAACATGTTCATGACCATGTGTGCCATGAAATGGAAATAATTCATAAGTAATGAATATAATAATTACTCATGGAAATAAAAATATTTACATAATCTTCTCTCATATCATGATCAAAAGAGATTTAGTAAATAATATATTTGATAAATAAACTTAAGGCATGTATTAACACATAAAATTAAGGGATAATGAGATAGGTATATATGTAAGGTACATAAATAAGAAATTTAAAATCAATCCATAACATCAAAGGTATTTTTCATTTATGAAAATGTATTCAAAAGATTACATGGAATATTTCTTGCTGAAAATAACCTTTTCACTTTGAAATAAATTCTTCAAAATATAAAAATTCCCAAAATTTTATATAACCCATTATATTTAAAAATAACCATGAAAAGTTATAAAGTAATCTTCAAAAAATTGAGTGTTCATGATGGTAGGAATATTTCGTTCATACCTAGTATGTGAAAAAAAATATTCCTTTCACATTTTTGGTAAAAAGTCAAAAAGTAACTTGTTTGGAAAGAGACAAGAATTTTTTTTAAAAAATATAAAAATTAAAACATGTGTAAAAAATTATTTAATAAATCAATAGATAAAAAAAATATTTTTTTTATAATTTTAAGTAAAATAAAGATAGAAAAGAAAATGTATTTTCAACCAAAAAGAGAAATAAAGTAGGATTTTATTAAAAAAATACCAATCATTTTAAGTACCAAAAAGAGAAAAATGGTACTATTACTTGAAAAATTAATAAATAACCAGTGTAGAATAAAATTAATTGGGTTTATTAGACAATTATCAATTAATTTCCTTTAATGAAAATTCAAGCATAAAAAAACCTAAATAATGATGATATTATGAAATAAACTCTTACTGCTTTGGTAATTTTTGAATCATAAACCCCATGAAATAAATAACTTCAAATGAAACTTTAAATACCATGAAGGTAAATATATTTATGATATAAAATATCAAAGGGGTAGTATATACACCAAGAAAAGAAATAAGTTGTGAATATGGAATATGTCTCATGGAAATAAAAGTGTGACAAAAATCCCTTATAAAGATCATGTCATTAATGTGAAAATTAATCAATAATGTTTGTTATTATGTTTTTAAAATTTAATTACACATTAAAAAAGTGAAAATACAACATAAAATAAGCAATTATAATTACACGCATAATCTTATCATATCAAAGACAATGAAGAAGTAATTAACCTAATAAAATAAATTGAGTTATAAAATCACCTACCTCGAGTTCTAATTGTCACGTACGTACTTTATCTTCCTGAATAATAAAATTATGTTAATTATTTAATTTATTAAGAACATTTTTCAAGTTTATTATTCCATTTTTTTTATTTTATTACCATGTTATATATATTTACTTAATCAATTAAGTACATGTTAGATGTTTGGTATTCGGTTCATATGTCTAAAATGACTTTGGTAGGT
This sequence comes from Viscum album, assembly GCA_963277665.1. Taxonomy (NCBI): domain Eukaryota; kingdom Viridiplantae; phylum Streptophyta; class Magnoliopsida; order Santalales; family Viscaceae; genus Viscum; species Viscum album. The sequence goes on along the minus strand of OY728132.1, from coordinate 1,288,674,768 downwards.
TGATATGGTAAAATAAGTCATTATCCCATAATATCTATAATAATAATCATGAAATAATTTTCATCTTTATACACCAATTATATTTTTTAAAACCAACCATGAAATATGTTTATAAAAATGAACAATGTTATAATCATGGAGACGGTAGGTCATACGTACACATGAGTAACATTTACATTTTTCAACGATCATGATTTAAAGAAGGTAAATGTTATTTTATATTTAAATAATGGAAATTATATCATCAATATAATATTTTTTATTTAAACACACTTATGTATATCATTCATGTGACATGAAAATAAAAAACAAAGTGCATTACTTCACGAGGTGGTAGTTCGTTGTACACATGAATGACATTATCATTTTTCAATGGATGGTAATGTAAGAGGGTATATGATATAATAATTTTTAAAAATGATTAATATTTAATTAATATAATATATAAACATTAAATCTATTATAATGAATATATTTGGGAGGTGATGATGGGAAATTAATTACATCGGTTTGCAAAGCAGTAGTTCGTTGTATACATGAATGATGGTTTTGTTTCCCATTTGATGAAAGGGGATATGGATATAGATTATTCCATTAACAAAATAAAAAATTATTATATGTTAGATACTTATTCTATTATATCATTATTATTGAGAAATATTTTAATGAGGTTAGAGAAGAAATAAAACAAAGATGCTCGGTTATGAATGATACATCTTCTTCGGACCGCCTCTTTAGGATCATACCTAAAGCCTCCCTAGATTTGATTTTTGATCAAAACAAGTCCTATAGGACATGGGGATAGAATTAATAAAGTTATTTTTTTAGGTATTTTTAAAACCATAAGGATTTTGAAGTTTGTAAATGAGAGAAGGATATGTACCCTTTTATAAGTGAGAGGGAGTTCCATTTTTGTAAATACTGAAAACTATTCAATAATGGGAAGTCACTCTCATGCCAGGTGCCTCAAAAATTGATAAATAATGTATTTTATGGGTGATATGGTTAATAAAAATATCCAAAATTAAAAAATAAACATTTTTTAAACATTTTATTCAATTTACCTCTAAGGTTTCTCACTTTTGTCATTTTAGTTTTTCGCCATGATAACTTATTTTTTCATTATTTTTACTATTCATTCTAACCAAAATTAATTTTTAATTATTAAATAATATTAATTATTATAATTAAAAATATGGAATAAATTTTATAAAATTCTAATCATATCATTGAAATGATTTAATTTAAAATTAAACTCACAAAATATGTTGAAAAACAATTTTTAAAGAAATACATTTTTCAAGCAATATATGATCTTATATTAACTCTATGACTAGAAATAATAAATATATGAATTTAAATTAATATAAATATATTTATAATATATTAATTTCATTTAAATTTTTTCTTACTAGGGTTTATTTTTAATTAATTAAAATGAATAAACTTTATTCACTTAAAAACAGTTTGCAGAAAACTGCATTTTTTAAGCATAAAAACAAACTTATGAAAAAAACCAGAAAGTTGATGATTAAAAAGAAATTAATTAGATTAATATAAATAAAATTATTCATATTTAACTTAAACACCAAATTTAAAATATAATGTAACTTTTATATTAATTTATTTAATGAAAATAAATGACAGTATTTGAAAAATTGATAATTTTGACTATTCACTAAAAAATCAAACATTTCATAAAAATACCAAAATTTCACCCTAAGTTAATTTTGATATTATGATTTAAAAATTAATTTATATTTTATAAAATAACATTTATAAAATTTCCATAAATTAATTATAATATTTTCTCACAAAAACTGATAAAAATCATTTTTGAAGGAAATGTATTTTTTGTAAAATAAAATATCTTTATTAAAATTTGAGTACATATTTATTAATATTTTATAAATAAATTTATATTTATTTTTAACTTTATATATATTTCATAAATCATTCAATACCATTCATATCCTCTAATCTAACGGCTAGGTTATAACAATCATATTTAAATAATAATATTGTGTGGTTCGTTTAAGCTCGGTGTTGTGTGTTGTGTATAATATTGAACATAGTGTTATTTAAAAATATTGGGGTGTTATATAAAACAATTATATAAATTTTAGATTCAGTAAACTCAAAGTTTTCAAGGATTTTAATTTCATATAAAAAAGAAACTATGAAAATATTGTAAGTTTATATCAACTTTTTCTCTCATTTTCCTCTTCTCTTCCTTTTTTCTCTATTACTTTCAAAAAAAAATATTATATAATTAATTTAGTTTTTTGTTAAAATTATATTAATTATGTTAACTAAATATAATTATTATATTTATGAAATATTTATATTTCATACTTCTCTTTCCTCTTCTGTTGACAATGTCTCATCAATGATCAATTAACCGCCCATGAGAACGTTGTCAACTCTCTAATTATCACAACTATTATAGATGATTATAATAAATTATTTATAATATATAAGTGTATAAATATATGTATTTATAATCTTATATATTTAATATTAGTAACTTATAAATATTAATAAAGTTAAATCATTAAATCTAAGAAAGTTAGGATATTTTAATGACAATATGGTATCAAAACGTTTCACCTTTAACAATGGGAATTAATAAATATAGTCCAATTATTATAATTGAGAAATATTAAAAAATAAATATAATTAAATCAGGATTTAAGTTAAGGGGATTCTTGAACCCAAATATTTCTTTTGGGTTATCTCATTTATCACATTTTTTCAGTATGTATATTACTATAGTATAATAAAAATGACCTTTAAATATAATTTCCCATTTATTTATAGGTATTTAAATGTACCTACCTTGTTGAAATTATTTCTAACCCTATTGTAAATAATTATCAAAAAGAACATTATTTTTCAAAAACAACTCTTTGACTCCTCTTAAATTGGTTCTTCTCTAAAGAACAATGATATTTTACAAAAAAATATGATTTAACTCATTTATTTATGAAAAAAAGGTTATTCTTTAAAGTATGATTTATTACACATTTATAAAACATATTTCTTTCCATGGGTTTATTTCATGACTATAATTGTTATATACTATATTTCCATGCAGAGTGTATGATTGTGATCATTTTATAACATGATGGGTGGGACCATAATTATATATCCCTCCAATTTATTGGGTAATGTGATGTATCTCATGATCTTATGTGTATAATGTGTGAACATGATGCAATATTTGTTCAAAATTATGATATTATGATTTAAATACATATGTTATGCGTGAACATGATGGTATATTTGTTCACAACTATGTATGGTATTTGACCACTATGTTATAATGTTTCATTATTAGTTATATTCTACATTATATTCCTTTTTAAAATTATTCTATCATGATTATTATGATGTTATTATGGTTATGATATGATTTTGGGGGTTATACTCAGCCACGTGTTATTGATTCTTTTCTCTTATCCATTCTATATTATTCCTACACTTACTAGGATTTTATATTTCCCTTTTATTTGATGTATATCCTTAGTTGAATACATGTACTAAGGAGAACATGGTATATTTTATAATGAATACGAAGAATGATTGAAAAAAATTATGTTTTAATAATTATAAGTGATGTATAAACCTAAATTTCCCAATATAATAAACCTTTTTATCCTTTAATGTATTATTATTATGTTATTTATCTTAAAAATTATATAATAGTTGTGTAAAGAAATTTGGGTCTCTATAAAAACACCCATCATAAATTATCCTAAATATATCACATCCATTATCCACCATCAAAAACCTTTCCCCAACACATATTCAATTTAATATCATGAAAAATAAAAAAATTATGGTAAGAAAATGTAATATAGGGTTGTTATATGGATATTACCTATCAAGGTAATTCAAGGTTTATATGGGATTAAGGAAGAATAAAAGTTAAAGGTAGGTATCAAGGATAAGGTATTTTTAATAAAAATACCTCAATCATTTTAAAATTGATTTTTTTACTTTCATAACTTTGAAAATAAACAATAACAGTTCAAAAAGGAAATTATGCCTCAAGTTTTTATCAATAAATACACAAATAAATAATGGGATATATTTGTTATATAGGCCTATTAGTAATGGAAATATATGATAAAATTTAATCACTCATGGTATACACACTAATAACAAACCAATTAATACAAATTTCATAAATTCAAATCATGTCATATATAAGAGAACTTTTATATTCATAAATCAACAAGTTACACTAAATCATGATTTTTTAAATTCATTCCCCCATACTTATCTTTACTTATTCAATCCTCTATTTTACTTATTTAATCTTATTGACAAATAAATATAAAGTATGGAATCATGGGTTTTCTAAGAAATTTATTTCTCCTTGATCAAAAATTAAGAAAAAAGTATTAATGCTATATAAATTTTCTTCTTCAAAACTCTTCAATATATTTAAAAATTTAGAGGAGTTACAGAAAAACAAAATTTAAAATCATAATCCCTTTTGATTGAATCTTTTCCTCTTCTCCTTTCCTTGTAACTTTTATAGTATGAACCAACCAAATGAAAAAAACAAGTGAAAGTGTAAGGACCATATACCTTAAATATAAAAATGATAAGGGTAATTTAAAACTACATCATAATATATTCCTAAACTAATTCCTAAGAAATATAGAATCCCACCTTTTTATAACATAACATTTCATTAAATTTAACAAAACCGAGGATCTTTAAGGATTAGTGTCTTGGAAACCAGGAACTTAAAACATGAAAACATAAAACATTCTTCTTAAACACTTGAAATGATTCTCCTTATGTTCATCCTAGGTTCGTTACTTCATCTCATAACCTGGGGACATACATCAAAAGAAAGGGTGAGCAGAAGGCCCAGTAAGGGAAACAAGGGGAAACATTTAGCATGTGAACTTGAGATACATCAATAAAGTCATGAAAAAAGAACTTTAAGGAAAGAGAAAGAAATCATGTGGCATATCATAATAAAAATAACGTATTTCATAACTTCAAGATGTGGATAAAACATTTAACATAGAAAATCATTTCTGTTTCACCAAGGTCTATCTCCAAGGTGTCATTAAAAATTACCAAGGTTATTCACCAAGGCGTCGTTAAAAATGGTCATCTCTAGAGATTAAGTATTTACCCAATGCATTGGAGCGATATCAGGGTGCACCCTTAAATTTTCCTTTATTATCATGTGATACACATATATCATCATCAAAAATTTCATAAATAACCTATATAAAATAAATGGGTTTCCTTTCATAATCATAACGTTTTAAAAATTGCTTTAAAGACATGATCTTTATGTCACTTTAAACCCATGGAAAAGGAAAGTGGGTTTCATGTATGTAAATCCCAAAATTTAAAATAGAAAATTTTGATATATATGTGAATACCCCTATAGAATAAAGATCTTCGAGTATTCAATTAATAAAATAAAATAATTTGAGAAAAAGATAAAGACATTTTGATATGAAAATTCTGCAGCATAACGGCTATGTTACAGGGTTTTAGAAAACATTGAAAAGAGAGAGGACATGAGTCACCCACACATAAATGATCCATAACACAGTATAGGGACATAATATAATGGATATAAGAACATGGTAATGAAATTTTAAAGACATTCCATATGAAATGAAAACATTGAAGGAAGACAAAAATAAGATTTCTCTTATAAAAATTCGGCAGCCTAACAGTGTCACTTAAAACTTCAAAAAAATGAATTGATGATATCAAATAGGGTCTCTCATAATATTAACATAAAATATCATTATGATAGATATAGATATCATACCCCAACATAATAAAAATGAACTTGAAAGACTTGACATGAAAATAGATCTTGAAAACGGGAAGAGTGAAAGAATCCCTTAAAAATTTGACAGCCTAACGGCGCCACTTAAACATTATTAAAACTATTTGATTAGAGAAATATGGGGTCTCTCATAATATGAACTTGAAAAGGACAGTAGTATTAATATAAAATAACATCCTCCAACATAATAACATGGATCATAAAAGATATGACATAAAAGAGAGTACTTGGAAAGAAAGAGAGAGGTAGAATCCCTTACCTTAAAACGTAACTCTTAAAACTCAAAGGTTGGGACATTGAGGTCTTGTGGGAACCTTGGGAGGACTCCTTGAGAGGTAAAGAGACTAGAACTTCGTTTAGGATGATTTTGGAGTCGAAAGGATGAGATAATGGCTTGGTATTTTTAGGGAAAGTGAGGGGAAAAGGCATTAATGGCCAAGGGACACCTCATTGGTGGTATTGGAAAAACCATGGGCTTTCCCATGGTATTTTCCCATGATATTGGCCACTTGGGACACATCATACCTTATATTACTATTCATAAGTCGACCATATTGATTAAATACTTAATACATCATTTAATGATGTCATTAAACACCCGTAACTTAAAAACTGTATTTTCACTATTCATCGAAAATTCAACTTTCTCAGAAAAATCCCAAAATTTCACCTCAACCAAATATCGATGCTCTGATTTTCAAAAATGAACTCCATTTTATAAAAATAATTTTCTAAATATTTTTAATTTAATTTTTATATAAAAACACTATTCACCAAAAATTCATTTTTTTCAGAAAAATCTCCAAAAATTACCTTAACATAATATCGATGTTCTAAATTCAAAAATAAAGTCCATTTTATAAAAATAACTTTCTAAATATTTTTAATTGAATTTTTAATTAAAAAACACTATTCACCTGAAAAAACTAAAACTTGACTAATAATTTCTGAAATAGTTATTTACCTATTTTATTGAATCACATTACTTAATCAAGGTGCCTCGATTATATTAATACTTTCTTTAAGTGAGATTACTAATCCATTTGGTCATATTACTAATCCTAAACGTAAAATCACTATTCATAAATTATTATTCATCAAAAAATGTTTATCTTACTAGACTCTAAATTTCATACTGAACATAACTGTAGAAGACCATTTTTTGAAAATTATTTCATATTTTTAATTATTTAAGGTTTACATAAATATTTTTAAAATATCATTTTTATAAAATTCATCAATAATATGCATACTATATTTATCCGGACATTTTAAAATTCACAAACTTCACCATAATCTGAAATCACAATTTTTATTTAAATCTAAGGATTACACAAGGCAGTTATGGTCTCGTTACATAGCCTCTTATAACACCAGCATAGGACCTAAGAGTAAGGTGTGCTAGGCTGATATAATCTTGGGGAGGCTCATCCAACATTGCCCGAGTAGTGATTTCTATTATCTTGAACTTCTCGCGAACGCAATTCCGTTCTAGCTTCACACGATGAAGTTCGGCTTGGGTTTGGTCCAGGGAAAAGCCCAAAGGTGCTACCTCCTTCCCAAGTTTTGTTAGATGGGCTTCGATTGGCCCGAGACTACTGGATGACGCCATTGAATATTCTTTCTATATTAATTAACCAAGATCACTTGTATTTAGATACAATAATCACAACATTTAGTTTCCAACGGTCATATTGACTAATGGTCATATAACAGTAAAAACCCAACAGTCTTATTTTAATTATAATCAAGTTATCAAATGAAACAGTTTTGTTGAGTATAAAAATAAAATAACACACAAAATTAGGAAACAAGATTTATTCTAAATTTCTGGTCGTTACATTCTTCCCCCCTTAAGAAATTGTGTCCTTGCAATTTTCAAAAATTGGGTTTGGAAATTTCATTGAAAGTCCCACATCAGAATAGGAGTCAGTAATACTATTACTTTAAAAGAAAGAAGAGGAAGTACAAAGGTCGCCCTAGTTAACCCATACTAGGATTCCATGTAGGAAAACATAGATCTGGAGGAGAAAACAAAGGATCAAGTTCTAAGGGAGAGTGATAGAAAACATGTCTAAGAGGAAGTTAACCACCAGAAAACCACAAACTTATGATGTGTGTAAACGGTCTTTGATTACCCAGTAAGAAACTTAAACCAACAACGTTTTTGTTTTACATTCTTTTTCATAATTTTGAGGAATTCATTTACTACATAGAATAAAAGAATAAGGAAATATACCTACCTTCAAGAAGAGTTTCATCCTTTAATAAGTTTCTACCAAGACAAATCTTTTCTCCAAACGATGAGCATTCAAAAATACTTGGTCTCATCAAAGCACAAGAATCATCTTTTAGAGAATCATGTAATCCACAAAAGAATAACTATCTATCTTTAAACATTTATCCCAAAATAGAAAGGGTAATATAAAACAATTCTTCAAAAAGAAAGCACCCCATAAGAAGGGAAACTACTTTAAATCTTCAAAGTTCCACGGTACTACCCAAAGTTCATCATAGACCATTCCATAAATAACTATCCTTAAAATTCCTCAAAATAAACCAAACTAAGATTGAAACCCAAATATAAGAAGGATTTGATAATAGAGTCTTCTAAGATAAACTTTATCATTCATCTCTAAACAACATCAACCACTCCTAACATCATATAACAAAAGTAACTAACCTAAACATAATTTCCCCAAGATAGGTTAATCATTTCCATAAGTAACCTAAATTACTATAAGTTCACCTTAAATTTATCGGTTCTTCAAAAAATAAGTCAACCTTTACTCCTCAAAGAAAATACCATAGTAATCTATTTACCTCGATCATATAGGGTTCCCAAAATAGTGAACGTCTTCCAAAATAATAATCATCTTTTAATCCTCTAATCATATTTTTTTCAAGAATAACAGCTTCACAAAATCAACATGTGGTACATAACAATATATTTTTTCCTTAATGATATAAAACCATCTTAGGTAGTGACTTGATGTTCTTAGAAAACATTAAAGATATGCTCATAGAGCACGAACTGAAATACAGCATGACATAGACAACTATTACAAAGAAGTTGCATGTACTTTAGTCATCATGATCCATCTCAGCATAGGACTTGCATTGTTCCCTTTTCCTTGAAGATTTTTGATGCTCATTATGATTCTCATCCCTTCCAAGAGAGAATTACCTTGGATAATGTCTAACTTCTCCACATTTATGACACTGAAAAGTATATGGTACATTAGATCGAACCTTATCTCTATTCATCACATTATCCATTTTTTTGAAGCAATTGGCTACTTTATTCCCTATCATCCCACACTTAAAACATCTCCCGGTTCCTTTGTGACATTATCCTTTGTTCCCCTTTCCACACTTTTTGCACAAAGGAAATTGGGTCTTCTTTCCCTTATAAACTTTATCAGATGAACATCCTTGATACTTTTTCTTCTTCTTCCTTGATGAATTTGGGCATTCAACTAGGTACCAATTATTAATTGTGATTTTTGATAGCAGGTTTGGCATAATCACAATATGTTCAACTTGATCTCTCTTTATCTCTGTCACATTAATAGGGAAATCGTCACATTTCCTATCACATTGGTTGTTGGGTCATGTTCTTCTATTTCCCACCATTAACTAAGAAAAGAAAGTATAATTAGGGGCTTAAATACTTAGCCAATAATAATGAAAATGAAACTTTAAGCATAGAAGGAAAAACTTGTAGAAGAAAAGTATATCCTAACTTGTGATCCCCTAAGTTCCAATCTAGGTTATCCGTGATCATATCTTCTTATGTGAATCTTTATTTTATTTTATCTTTGTTCTTTAATAATGGTTCATACTAAGCTTATGAATTTACCAAAGCATATCCCCCGAGATTGTCATAACCAAGAGTGCAGCAAGGCCCGTTGTCGTGTACCAATTCCTATTCGAGTCTAGCTCAAGCGGGGTTTTCAGGTTTTACCCCTATGTACATCTGTGCCAGAGCCACCTCTACCTGCTCGTATCCAGACAGGGATGTATTTCCTTGATAAACAACTTACTCAATACTCACCAAAATACCAGGAATATTTCCTATATTCAAAATTTTCTATAGGGTTATTCCTAAAGTTTTCATATCCTAATTTCCACAAATAACTAAACCATCCTTTGATACCAACTATAGCATCCCGCCTTTTTATAACATAACTTTTCATTACATTTAACAAAACCGGGGATCTTTAAGGCTTAGTGTCTTGGAAACTAGGAGCTTAAAACATGAAAACATAAAAAAATTATTCTTAAACACTTGAAAGGCTTATCCTTGTGTTCATCCTAGGTTCGTTACTATATCACATAACCTGGGGACATACATCAAAAGAAAGGGTGAGCATAAGGCCCATTAAAGGAAACAAGGGGAAACATTTAGCATGTGAACTTGAGATACAACAATAAAGTCACGAAAAAATAACTTTAAGGAAAGAGAAAGAAATCATGAGGCATATCATAATAAAAATAACTTATTTCATAAATTGAAGATGTGGCTAAAACATTTAACATAGACAATCAATTCCGTTTCACCAAGGTTCATCCCCAAGGTGTCATTAAAAATTACCAAGGTTATTCACCAAGGTGTCGTTAAAAATTGTCATCTCTAGAGATTAAGTCTTTAACCAATGCATTGGAGTGCTATCAGGGCGCAGCCTTAAATTTTCCTTTATTATAATGTGATCCAATTATATCATCATCAAAAATTTCATAAATAACCCATATAAAATAAATGGGTGTCCTTTCATAATCGTAACGTTTTAAAAACTACTTTAAAGACATGATCTTTATGTCACTTTAAACCCACGGAAAAGGAAAGTGGGTTTCATGTATGTAAATCCCAGAATTTAAAATAGAAAATTTTGATATATATGTGAATACCCCTATAGAATAAATAGCTTTGAGTATTCACTTAATAAAATAAAATAATTTGAGAAAAAGAGAAATACATTTTGAGATGAAAATTCTGCAGCATAACGGCTATGTTACAGGGTTTTAGAAAACATTGAAAAGAGAGGGGACATGATTCACCCACTCATAAATGATCCATAACACAGTAGAGGGACATAATATAATGGATATAAGAACATGGTAATGAAATTTTAAAGATATACCATATGAAATGAAAACATTGAAGGAAGACAAAAATAAGATTTCTCTTATGAAAATTTGGCAGCCTAACGACGTCACTTAAAACTTCAAAAAAATGAATTGATGAGATAAAATATGGTCTCTCATCATATGAACATAAAATATAAGTATGATATATATATAGATAATACCCCAACATAATAAAAAGGAACTTTAAGACTTGACATGAAAATAGATCTTGAAAACGGGAAGGGTGAAAAAATCCCTTAAAAATTCGACAGCCTAACGGCGCCACTTAAACATTCTTAAAATGAATTGATGAGAGAAACAGGGGGTCTCTCATCATATGAAATTTAAAAGTAAATTATGGTGAATATAAAAGAACATCCTCCAAAATAATAACATGGATCATAAAAGATATGACATAAAAGAGAGCACTTGGAAAGAAAGAGAGAGGTAGAATCCCTTACCATAAAATTTAACTCTTAAAACTCAAAGGTTGGGACCTTGAGGGCTTGGGGGAACATTGGGAGGACTCCTTGTGAGGTAAGAAGACCATAACTTCTTTGAGGATGATTTTGGAGTCGAAATGATGAGATAATGGCTTGGTGTTTATAGGGAAGTGAGGGGACAGGGCATTAATGGCTAAGGGACACCTCATTGGTGGTATTGCAAAACCATGGGCTTTCCCATGGTATTTTCCCATGGTATTGGCCACTTGGGACACCTCATACCTTATCTTACTATTAATAAATCGACCATATTGATTACATAATTAATACATCATTTATTGATGTCATTAAACACCCGTAACTTAAAAACTGTATTTTCACTATTCATCGAAAATTCAACTTTCTCAGAAAAATCCCAAAATTTCACCTTAACCAAATATCGATGCTCTGATTTTCAAAAATGAACTCCATTTTATAAAAATAATTTTCTAAATATTTTTAATTTAATTTTTAAATAAAAACACTATTCACTGAAGATTAATTTTTTTCAGAAAAATCCCCAAAAATTACCTTAACATAATATCGATGTTCTAAATTCAAAAATAAAGTCCATTTTATAAAAATAATTTTCTAAATATTTTTAATTTAATTTTTAATTAAAAAACACTATTCACCCAAAAAAACTAAAACTTGACTAATAATTTCTGAAATAGTTATTTACCTATTTTATTGAATCACATTACTTAATCAGGGTGCCTAGATTATATTAATACTTTCTTTAAGTGAGATTACTAAACCATTTGGTCACATTATTAATCCTAAGCGTAAAATCACTATTCATAAATTACTATTCATCAAAAAAAAGTTTATCTTACTAGACTCTAAATTTCGTACTGAACATAACTGTAGAAGACCATTTTTGGAAAATCATTTCATATTTTTAATTATCAAAGGTTTACATAAATATTTTTAAAATATCCTTTTTCTAAAATTCATAAATAATATGCATACTATATTTATCTGGACATTTTAAAATTCACAAACTTCACCATAATATGAAATCACAATTTTTATTTAAATATAAGGATTACACAAGGCAGTTATGGTCTCGTTAGATAGCCCCTTATAACACCAGCATAGGACCTAAGAGTAAGGTGTGCTAGGGTGATAGAATCTTGGGGAGGCTCGGCCAACATTGCCCGAGTAGTGATTTCTATTAGCTTGAACTTCTCGTGAAGGCGATTCCGTTCTAGCTTCACACGATGAAGTTCAGCTTGGTTTTAGTCCTGGGAAAATCCCAAAGGTGCTACCTCCTTCCTGAGTTCTATTAGATGGGCTTTGATTGGCCCGAGACTACTGGATGAGGCCATTGAATCTTCTTTCTATATTAATTAACCAAGATCAATTGTATTTAGAGACAATAATCACAACATTTAGTTTCCAACATTCATATTGACTAATGGTCATATAACAGTCGAAACTCAACGGTCTCATTTTAATTATACTCATGTTATCAAATGAAACAGTTTTATGGAGTATAAAAATAAAATAACACACAAAATTAGGAAACAATATTTATTCAAAATTTCAGGTCTTTATAAGAAGGAAATAAAAAATATATTCCGATAAAGTAATAAAAAACTCAGGTTTCCTCTTAGAATTTATTTGGTAATTTTCATTGAGCTCAACCTTAACTTATTACCACACATGATAGGGGTATGTTATAGAGATAATTATCTCAGATTCACAAAATTTTGACTTTTTTGTTTATTTGGGGTAGCTATTATCTTCCTCCTCTTGAAACTCAACTTAGAACTTATTAGAGGATGGCACAAAAATATAGACATGTTGAATGTTTAGAGAAGAAGTTCATATGTTATCTATACTTGGTAATACACCATTTTTACTTCTTTATTTTTATACTCTTCATTGTCTTCAATATATTTTAAAATTTTAGTAGTTATAAACTCTTCATCTTCCTTATTTTATTTTTTCTTTTCTAAAAATATTGTATTGCATTTCTCAATTTCAACTGCTAGCTCTTATTTTCCCACTTCTTCTTCCTACTGCTCCAGATTTTCAAGAATTTTTTACATTAATTTATTACCTATGTTATCTTCCTCCGCTTCTTCTTCTTAAATAGAATATTCTTATTATTTCTAATTCTCAGAAAGTGTGAATGAAAATTCCCTAGAAATATTATATTCAAATTCAACTTCAGAATCAAAAATAAGGGTTACCTCAGATTCAGATTTTGGCATAGTAGTGATTCCAAATGATTCTTCAATTCCCACTCTAAATTATGCTTCCTCATTAGTCATTGTCTTTTATTTCTCATATTATTTGGTTATTCATTGTAAGTATTATAATACCTAATTTAATTATTATTACATGCTTTAGAGGAGATTCTTATTTGGACTCGGGTGTTGTTTTGGAACCCATGTTTGAAATTGTTTCTCCCATTATTAGCCGTGAATATTATTTTTGATAAAATATATTTATTTTTACAAGTTATCCATTTGTATTTTCATATATATGTGGGGATTATTTTTGAATTTTAATCTACTCACACAACTAAAACAATCCAAGTGAAAAAAAAGAATAAAAGATAAACCTACTATTAAAATTAGAAAATAGAAAGATCAGAGATTAAAGTATTTGTCCTAACTATTAAATTAAAATATTATCCTAACCAAGTACCCAAAAATAATGCAAAAAACTTGATCATACCATAGATCGTAATTAATTATCTATGATCTAAATTAGTTTATAATTTATAAAACATGATACACACAGCCTAAAACTACTAGGTAGTGTAGGAATTGTAAGTCTTGAGGTTGAACCAATGAAAACAAGGTTGTAGAATAATTAAATTTAATAATTAGAAAAATTAAATACAAGTGAAGAATGAGTGAAATATATTTTACTTTGATGTGAATTTTGTAAGGGTAAGGGAAGAAAAATAAAAAAAAGCACTAAGCATGTGATATTTGAGTTTAAAAACTAGTTACTGTGAAAATTTAAATAATTAATCTCGTTGTCATCAGAATTAAGTATAAGTAAACCCTTCATTTTTTTGAACACTCTCCCTCTTGTAAATTCTCCTTTTATAATGGTCATGTGCTTTGTATTTTTAGTCAAATTGGAAACCTAAAACCATATTAAACATAAAATTCAAACTAACCAATGGTCATAAAGAAGGAATGTTTCTAGAAATTTAATTAGATAAAACTCCCTTAAATAATATGTAGTGTTTATACATGATAAATAAGTAAGATAAAGGAGAGAAGATATTTGAATTTAAATTGCCCAACTTGAATAAAATATAAAATAAAACTTTCAATACCACAATTCCCATTCAAATCATATGTTAGGAAAAAACCCAATTCACCCTCTCATGATGAGAGGGTGAAGAAAATAAGAGATAAAAGATCATATATAAATAGAAATCAGTCTAGTGAAGGACTCTATAATGGTATCACCTTACTATAGGTTTGATTATTCCTTTTACTATCAGTTAAATCCTTCTGTTTATTATACTCCAAAACCCTAAGTCCTGACCTTTGATCCTCGAAATATATCATCCTCAGTTTCTTGGAGACACATGGTCAACTATGCATGAATCACTCCTAAATCTCGAAAGATTGAAACTTTAAAAACCCTTTGACTGTATCCTTAATGATATAGATATATCTTCATGGTATGAACTTCATCTATATATTCTTTGAATATTTTTTATCTCCTTTGTTACACCACACTCATCTGCTTCATGGAAAGAACCTAGATCCTCAAAAATTAATCACCTATATTATTAGTGTCACGAAACAAACTAGGTCCCTTAAAACATGAATTAAATCCATAAAATATATATAGAATTGAATTAACATTCATGGAATGAGCTCTTACATCATGGAACAGACAAATTTATGAATTTTTAAATAGTATTTTACACCTATGCGCATTCCATTCACACATAAATAGATCACCGCTGACACTTACCCAGCTCTTATTTAACCTTTTGTATCTACCCTTTCACCTTTACATATCACAATACTATTATGTATTTTATCGATGAAACTTATTCACTTCCATCCTCACACATTTACACATACATCCTAGCACCCTTACATAGCCATATTCATAGCATTTATGTGGCATGTTAAGGTGAAAGATCACCTTCATGTAAGAACCCAACTACCTTCACATGATCTAGCCCATAGGAATGAATTTAAAATAGCCTTTAGTAACTCAGTGATGACCTTGATATAGCAATCAAGTTACCCTTATGTATCTTACTTCATGGAACTATGTACTTAGATATGGAATAAACTTCATTATCTCCTTCTTCACTATGTAATTTTATATGGATGGACTCAAAAGACCTCATGGTGGCTCGTGAATGATCACATGATATTTGATAGTGATCCCATGGTGGTTATAGACTTTTTAGTGGCAAATTCAAGCTCCCTCACTAGTGTGCAAGGTAGATTCATGTGGTCTATAAATTTAGTGGATGGATAGTATGTAGTGGAGGCTAGCGAAAGGTCTATGTGAGGTGGGTGATGAGAATTCCACATAAAAAAACTATCATTTTTGTAAGTTGATGAATAGTGATCCATATATTGAATCCCATATCAACATTCCATGACAATATCTCTACTTAATATGTATATATATATCTAGAACTAACTAGATGAGCAACATCAGTCTTTGACTATGTTGGTCATCATTCCTAGCACCAACATTCATCAGGATCTCCTCTTTTCACAAATGCATCACCTAACGCTGACCTACGCTAGAACTACACTGTACTCTTCACTCACGCACCTCCCATTTGTTCTTACAGTTGATGATTGGTTGTCCATTATTGGATGGATTGATCTCTTGTTGTATTGCTAAGTTAGAAATATTTTTTCACCTATAAAAACACATATTTTTCCTTAACAACTATTACATCCAAAATTATATATTTATATTTATTTTCTTTGTATAATTAATTTCAAATATATATTGACAAAAAATAAACTAAATAAATGAATGAATGGAAATAATTATTAATTAAATTACAAAATTAAATTAATTTTATATTAATAAATAAATGCATGAGATATAGATATCAACCACTATCTCTCGTTCTACATTTTTCATGATCCGATATCCACTATCATGTGAAAAATCACCCATCATTTATTTGGATACTATATATTCAACGATTCACATGAATTTCATTAAATCATTGATTATAGAGAAGGATGGTGAAAAAACAATTGAATAAGAAGATATAATGGGAAGGATCAAAGGATTAGTGGCCAGTGTGATCATCTGAAAAACTCTTGTTATGTGCAATTCTACCAATAATGAGGAACATGGAAAGAATCACCAATTGCAAGAATAAATTGAATAAATAAAACTTTAAAGAATATTAAATTATGTTAAAAAAACAAAATTATATATTCAAGAATGGAATTGATATGGCAATAAAAAAGAACAGGTTAAAGAATCAAAGTAAAGAGACATGTTTTGATTTTGGATCATTCATTGGTATCAATCTCATTTGCATGAATATCTGTTAGAAATCCCTATAAAATAATGCATTCATTGACTCTAGATTATCCAATTCTCAAAACCATCTCTAAAATTTTCTCTATAATTGGTGTTTTTTTTCAATGAATAAACCGAAATTATAGAGTTATGTATGTTTATATATGGTATTTTTAGGGTTCTATAGATATAAAATTTTTAATATTTATTTATTTATTTTTATTAAATGGCATTCCTGTGATGAGACTATCCTGAGGTATATATTTAAAACCAAAGTTACACCACCCCTACGGTAAAATCCCTTTTATATATGCAACCATGGTATTGGTTTTCCCATTTTCAGATCCATTTTAGTGGAAATAGTGTTTTCCCATGATCACATGCATAGATTAAAAATATTATAATATATTTAATATATAATATTTGGGAATATGTACTAGTCATTAAATTAAAATGGATCACAAACCCATATATAGAATATTATTTAAATTTATTTAAAGGTTTGGACTAAAAAAATAAATATTTATGCATACTCACCATCATCAAATATATTCGCCCAGAAAATCACAACCTACTTGAAAAGGTTAGGGTAATGAGCTCATATATGACTCTTGAATTCCTATGAGCTCTCCTAAAGGTTACCATACTTCCATAGAACATGTACTAGTGGTATAAATAAACATTTTAGAGTATAATCCGCTTGATCCTTGATTCTCATCAGGTACTCTATAATGATAGCATAATCCTCAGCATCTATCTTACCCCAATCAATGACGTGTGATGATTTATGAATATATACCCTCAAATAAAACACATGGAATACGTTTCAATCTCATACCATCTATAGGGTAAACTCTATGGAGTAATTAGCTTCACCCACCCTTCACAGGATATGGAATGAACTGATGAACCTTGTTGATAACTTTCTCCCCTTATTAAACCTCCACAAACTATGTCATCAAGAGACTTCATAGAGTAAATGATCTCCCTCCTCAAACTCTAAATTAATATATATTCAGTACACATAGGAATTATAATGAATTTTATCTATTTTCATTCAATTTTGTATCATTATCACATTTTATGTGGTCAACTGTATAAGTTTTAACCCCATCAAAGACATCTCCCCAACCTTTGTCTAGTATAAGGGTGACCTATAAGGTTTCCCATACAGGGCCTCAAAGGGTGTCATTAAAATAGTAGAGTGGTAGTTGTTATTATATGTTAAATATATTAAAGTTAAGTGTTCCTCCCAAATTTGGTTAAAATCAAGAACACAATCTTTTAAAATATCCTCAGTAACCTGAATAGTATACTCAGTATGGCTATTTTTATGGGGTTTTAAAGTTTTACTCAACTGTAACTGAGTCTTGAATCCCTCCTACAAGATCCTAACAATTTAGACTTAAATCATGTTTCATAGTCACAAATGATCATCAAAGGAACCTCATGTAACTAAATTATCTCACCCATGTATAAGCATCTCAAACTCTACACCAAACTCTACTTCTGAATAAGAAGGAAGTGGGATGACTTGGTTCGTTGGTCGATGATCACTTAAATATAATCATGGGCCCATATATACTAGGGAATACTCTTCATGAAATAAATTGATATTATATCCCACTTCCACTTTGTAACATCAAGGGGTTGGTCCAAACATGTTAGGATATGGTGCTCTACCTTCACCTGCTGGAAGGTGAGACACTAGGAGATAAACTCAACAACATTCATTTCCATACATGGATACCAAAACTGACACTTGAGGTATTTATATATCTTAATATCACCATTATTTACTATTAAGTAAAAAAAATTAACCCCCTCATCACCTCCTTACGTGGTGTGACTGGAACCATTTTCCACCCTTGAAAGAGGAATATATTCTCCCCACCTTTGGAAAATACATTTGGTACATCATATAAGGATATCTAGTCATTAATTAACATATAATTGATGTATCTCAATTAGGCCTCCCTCATGAATTGAATAATAAAAGGGTCCACCACCATTTATTTAAGATAATAAAAATCTTTATTGTCCATTAAGGGTAACTACTTTGAGTCCAATTATCCAGATGCCTCCCCTATCAACTGGGCATGGGATTTCCTATTGAGGGAATTAGCCAACATGTTTCCCTTTCTCAAAGTATATAAGATATTGAATTCATATTCCTACTAGAAATATAATCAATTCCACTTCCTTAGGTTAAGTTATATCTAGTGAAGATGTACCTAAGACTCTTATAGTCCATATAGACAATGAACTCCTCGCCAAGAAGGTAATGTTTTTAGGTCACCAAGGTAAACACTACCACTATGATCTCTAAATCATGGGTCACATTGTTTTCCCCATTATGTATCAAATATAAAGAACCATAAGTAATCATCTTAAGCTTCTTCATTAGCACACAACCAATCCTAGATCCATAGGAATAAAAAATCACCATGTACTTGGCTCCTTCCTCCAATAACCTCAAAACAGGAGCACTCATCAGCCTCCTCTTTTAACTCCTAAAAAAATATCTTACATTGATCAATTAAAATGAAGGGTTTTCTATTTTAGGTAAGGTAATTCATGGGAGCTAAAATATCAAAGAGTCATTCCATGAATCTATGGTAATGTATTACTAATCCAAGGAATCTATTCACCTTAAACACACTCTAGGATAGATCCCATGTAAGAAATTGATCAATATTTATTAATTACATAACTAATACTCCATATAATATAACATTACCTAGGAATTGGACCTCTAATATCCAAAACTAAAAATTTGAGAGCTTACCATAGATTTATTACTTCTGAATAAAATTCAAGACCATCTTTAGATGCTTCATATTCTATCCCTCTAGTGTTAAATAGATACGGATTTCATTGATGAAAACAACAAAAAACTTGACCAAGAAGGATTGGAAAACTTGTTTCATGAATCACATGAACATGTCTGAGGTGTTCTTCACATAAAATGGAATCACCAAAAATTCATAATTTTTATAGAAACATGTGGATGTTTCCTTAGGTATATTTTCCACATAAACCCAAAGTTTGTGATAGTCAAGCCTAAGATCAATATCCAAGAACCACTTTGATCCTTTTAGCTGGTCGAATAGGTCATCAATCCTTTATGGATTGTGTTTTTTATTGATTATCACTTGATTCAAGTGATAATATACAATACAAAGCCTCAATATCTCATCTTCATTCATGGTGAATAACATTGGAGATACCTATAGGGTCACATGGGTTTGATGAGACCTTTATCCATAAATTACTCAAACTACATTTTTAGATCCTTTGGAAAGATGAGGTTATATAATAAGCTATAATAATATATCAGAGTGGTATCAGTGTATAGATCAATGTATAATTTGATCTCCTAGTGAGGGGGGAATCATGGAACATCCTCATAAAATATGTGTGTATAGTTCTCCATTACTGTGGGAAGTTTGTTATTTAAAGAGACTATCATGCACAAGTCTAATATCACCAAATGATGGGTGATCGGATCTAAATTCCCATGGATAGGACTTTCTTATCTCAACTAAAGTTCTAACTCAACCATAAAGGAAAATCTATATTTTTTTGTTCGACAGTACACCACTCTTCGATGAAATTAATTTATACAAGCATGGATTGATATAGTACATGATAAATATTTTATATTATGGATTCATATACACCACTATGAGGTCTTAGGAAAACATCTATCTGAAAATCTCAAACTCGTATTATCAGCAAATGTGGGTGAGTGTGTTATCACTACTAGTAGGAGTCTCTAGTCATATAGGGTGAAATAGAGGATCTATAGGGATTTCTAGCTCTCAAGATAGGGATATAAAAATAAAAGTAATATATATCTCTAGTATCTATGAGTAAAGATACCAGTATAGAGAATACAATGATCATACTTAAAACTATGTCAGACACTACCTGATCATAGCCTTCTATCTCCTACATCTAACCACGAACCTGTCAGCTAGCTCCTAAATCCTAGAATAGACCACCTGGGGTGAAGGTGGTGGAAGATTATCAAAGTTACATCCACCTATAGATTCTCCTCTTAGTAAACCTCCATCTATTCTACCTAGCCCCTTCCCTGAGTACTTCCTTGTCCACCTTAGGGAGGTCCCTGATCATGTCATTGCCTCGGATGTAGAGGTCCATTTACTGTTCCACCCTAACAACCCTATGGTTCATATCAAGTCAAGAAATTATGATCCATGTGACCTAATCCTCCACAGGAATAGAAAATACTGTCTCTTTATTGAATGTATCACTTATGTGACTCCTTTATTAATAATACTTAGGACTATAACTACACATGAATATGCCTCTAGAATTGCAATCCTGATGCATGTCATCAGTTGGTTGCAGCTGATAGATTTTTACTTAGATAACCAAACCAGTTCATGTAATATATTGTCCCTATGCCAAAAATCTTTATACTACCATAGGATTATCTATAATTTCATCATGGGTGGGGATTAAAAGGGGAACAACTCTAGCTCTTAACTCTCTATGGATTCATTACTTGAACTTCTATTCACATAGAAATCCATTGTGAATCATGTCGATATTGTACCTTGTGAATTTATAAAACCTTGATGTGTACTTCATAATAGACATGTCACCCTACTACAGGTCCAATAGCTCATGAATATATAAATTACCCAACTTAATTAGGTAATATTCATTAAAAAATGTAACTAAAACTCTATCCATAGAAGAGTCGCCTCATATTAGGTCTAGATGATCACAATTCCACCCAAAAATCATTACATCATAGAGAAGAATAGAATCTAGTGCCATAAAATGATCAACTAGTTTCCAGATCAAGAGTAACACTAAATTCTCCACCTCAAGTTAGTCTATTGTTTTTTGAGGGCTAGGATCACCTCAAAACCTCAGGGATCTATATCATTTAAATTCATGAATCACACTCAGTCTATGCACATCCTCATCAAGCCCCACTAGATTCATCTAGGGCTCAATGGGTAGAGGAATGCTTGCATTCATTGTGGGTGGAGGGTCTATTTTCTATAATTAAAGGTGGAGGATATTCTCCTAGTATTAGTTATGGGAACATATCATTATTTGATCTCTATATGGAAGCATTTTATATAAAATAGTTGATGAAGATATTCTTAATCATTGGAATGGGAACATCACAACTCGACATTTGGATCCTAGATGGATTCCTGCATGGAGGAATCCTATCAATTCAAAAGATGAAAAATTATCATTATAAAATATTTGTGGATCTAACTCAATAAATTCCTAGAAATTAAAAACCAACTCTAAAATTATGCATTTACCATTTAATTGTTCCCTATAACTATTTCCTTAGAGATCTAAATTTACAAGTAGGTTATTAGATTCCTTTTTAATGGATATGTGGCCACCACAACAACATCAAGTTCCCTAGCCTAAAATCCAAACTCAAGAACCCATGACATAATTTACTTAAGTTCTCAACATAATATCACAAGGATCATAACTCAAAAATATATCCCTAATATAGACCCACTCTGACATGACCCAACCCATTGATACCCTGCTTGGGATGGTAGTAAATTGAGTGTGCCACCCCAAAAATACCTTCAATAAGAGAGGGGATAGTCACTAGTACCGAGTAGGAATAATAGACAACATGGGATTACTTATCCTAATTCACTCGTACACAACCACATAACTCCACATAGGGTATAATAATAAAGACTAGACAATATTACCAATGCAATATATTAAAAATCATGTGATATATTCTAAGTTTAATAAAGTGGAATGACATAAAATAAAGGGGGAAATGAGATCTCAAAATCCTAAACTAACCTAATTTAGGAAACTAGTGATGATGATGAATCACCAAAACATAGCTCCCAAACATGAACTTCACCTAATTATATCACCTCTAGGTACCACTAATATCCTGCTCCACTAATACCATGTCTACCAAGATCTCTTCCAAAATTTCAGTCATTAGTATAAGAAAGAACACATATGGGAGTAATTACCATGAAAAGGTTATTATATACATACCCATTATGACACCCTAAAACCTAAAAAGGATAGATAAAATAATAATTAACTCAATAACTACAAAGGTGTGAAAGAACCTAGATATACTGATAAAATAAGACCAAAGATTTAGAAGAAAGTCACACTTTGTACAACATTTCTAGAGAAGAATTATCCCCAAAAAGTAACCCAGGAATCCAAATTACCCAGCGTTGAAACCCACATCACCTCTCAAAAATTATAGTTATTGAACCGCTCCTTTACAAAAGTGTAGTTTTTATCCAAGAGAGTAAATAACCCTAGTAGAGAACCCATGCCTTTCCAAGAGAGTAAATATTTATTGAGAGAGTAACTAAACCTGATGGAGAACCTAGGCCTCATCGAGTAAAACACTTTAGAGAAGGGAGTACCTAACCCCATGGATACATTACTTTCACTCTACATGTGTGAGGGTGTTCTTAACTCTATTAATAGTGTGCATGACTCACACTCCAAGTAATTGAGGGGGTAATGAACTATATAAGGAATGTGGGGGCCCATGCCATGTTATTAGCACATCACAATGAGATTTCATAGCCCCATTTCCACTCTAATCATCATACCTGATCATATTCATTGACCCTATAAAGATAAGGAACTAAACTACCTAAATTGCAACGCATCTTACATATGATGTCAAATAGAGATGTACAACTATACTCTATGCATAAAAAAATTAGGATGTACTAGTCATGTGCCCAAATTTGAGTCTCATTAAAGAAGATATGAAAGTATCCAAGTATGGAAAAATTACAAAACATGTACTTTTGGGGTACATGGAATGTATCCCCTAGTAAAAGATTGGTCATGTATTGTTGTTCACATATTGTGTGGAGGTCAATATACATGGAATGTATGGTTGTGTACACAATATATAGGACCTATGGTGGTACTTGGGGTGTATTTATGCATCTCGAGTAATGTATAGCTTGTGGCACATGGCATGTGCCCCTAAACTAGGTAGCTTCATGGAAAAATGCTCATGTACATACCAAGTTGTGTGACCTGGCACTATATGGAGTGTGTAACTAAGGTATACCCTATGTAGTATTTAACTCAGATTGAAACTTTAGTCATTGTAGGTGGAATACATAGTGTGTGTTTTAACAACTATACATCATGGGATCACATAATCAAACTCTAGAAACTCCATTATCTCACAATTCATACCATAATTTCCTCTTTTGCCTCTGATAAAGACCAAATCATTATTAAGGGACTCATCCATTATTTTTTCACCACTAGTGAACCTTTTTTATCTTTCCTTGATAGTAATTACATTTGGAAACAATTTCTCTCCAGGTCTCGATGCCCTAAATGTCATTTCCCCTCTAGGTATCACATCGTCACACCATTTGATCTTCCATCATTTCCTTTACAACTTCTTTTATACCCTAATCTCCATTTTCATGCCTAAAATATCCCCTCATAGATCTAAATACCATCCATTTATTTGGGAAAAATTCATCGAGTTATCATCCATAGAGAAGGCTATCGATGAAAATTTGAATAAGAAAAGAAGATATAATGGGATGGATCAAATACTTGGTGGTTGGTGGGGTCATCATGCCACTAATTATTATGTATAATTATGCTAACAATAAGGAATGAAGAATGAAAAAAATACGTATAAATTGAATAAATAAACTTTTAGAAATATTTAATTATTTCAATAAACCAAAATCAGATATCCGGACATGTAATTTATATAGTAATCGAAAAATATTATATAGAGTAATCAAAGTAAAGATCCCTACCTAAATTTGGGATCATTTTTTAGTTTTTATTACATCCATTGTAAGTTCTATTGGAAATCCATGTCAAAGAACATGTTTTTCAGCTTTATATTCGTCAATTCTCTAAAATTTCATGCAATTTTTCTCTCTAATTAAGGTTTTACAAAATTATAACCCTAAATTAGAGAGTTAAAGATGTTTATATATGGGATTTTTTGGGTAAAAATCTCTCCTTTTGATGTTTTTGATATTTTTTGGTTATTGTTTTTGTTGAAAAATCTAGTTTATAAAGTAATAGTTTAGTTGCGGACAAAGAGTGTTTTCAAATTTATATAAATATGGAGACCTTGAATATTTTATGAAGGGGTTTTGAAGATCTAGAAGGTGTTTTAGAATTTGAGTAAGATAAATGGAGAAAATTAAGGTTTTCATGAATGTGGTGATTCGAGGTCACCAAATAAATATTTGAAAAAATATATCTTCAAAAAAAATTGGAAAATTCTTGGAAGATAGAGTTATGAAAATGAGATATAGTTTCATGAACACATTAAATTAAAATGGGATGTTGCATGAATATGTTGAGTTTCATGTGAGAAGTGAGGGTAGAAATGACATGTATTCTAAGCATGGAAAGTTGCACCAGCGGTGGGCACAAAAGTTGTATGAATATTCAGTCAAGCCTATAAATTAGCCACTTCCCCCACACCCTCATTTTAGAAGTCTAAAACTTAGAGAATATAACATATTTTTATTCACATATGAATTAAATGAATGTACTTCTTACATGAAGTAGTTATATTAACAATAGTAACCTAAATAAATGGACTTCTATATATATGACTAAGTGAGTTTCATGAAATATTTTATGTTGTAAAAAAAGTGTAAAGTTTCATTAATTTTATATAAAGGTTTCATGAAATTGAGAGTTTCATGAACTAGAGGATAATTTCCTAGAATTTATGTGGTAATTTTTAATTCATCATTTGGATGAAATAAGAGCTTCATGACACAGTAATTAAGGTGTAATCAAAGATTATTTATATCGTCAAAGGATTTCTACTAAATGTACAATGAGTAAACTTCGGAATAGATAGTAGTGAGATTTCAAAGTATGAATGGTTATATACTAAGGGAATAGTGAGTCTACTCAAAACATTATAATAGTAGTTTGCTAATATTGGATTCTATTATATCATCACATTGAATTTTTATAATCCTTTGACTATCCCATTTGGGCTGAACCAAAAAAAATTATTTATTTTTCATAATTTTATATATATATATATACATATTGTTTTGGTAATAAAATAGAATAGAGTTTTATTTAATGAAAAATAAATATCGAAGATGTGGTTATTTTTATCTTTCATACACAGATTCACCCCCCCCCCCCCTCGGGGTATTTAACCTATGGGACAACAATTGGTATTAGGAAAAAAACATTAAAGTGGCTGAATCCCTATTAGTTGAATCCATACAAGTAGTCAATACTAAAGGGATTCTAATCTTCTAGGAATGAAAATTTTAAACTGTGGATGCACTACTATAAATAAGCCCATTAGCGACCGCCATTGGCGGTCACTAAAGGGCTGTAGCGGCCGCGCAGCGACCGCCATTGGCGGTCGCTGTTGCCTCGTCGCTAGAGGCCATTAGCGACCGCCAATGGCGGTCGCTATAGCGACTCGGCAGCTCGGCCTTCAGCGACCGCGGCGCGGTCGCTGAAGGCCCTCTGCCCGGCACCTATAGCGACCGCCTATGGCGGTCGCTATTATAAAAAAAAAATTTAAAAATTTTTTTTATTGAATTGAATATAAATATATATATATATATATATATATATATATATATATATATATGTGTAAAAATATTCATATATATACTATTAAATACAATATTTTAAATATATATATATATATATATAATATATTTTAAATGTTTTAATATATATTTAATATATATTTAATATATATATAATATCAAATCATTGTGCTATAATAATTTAAAAACTTCGATTCAAGAAATAATCTCATTTCAGGTCGTTCGGAGCAGGTTTGCTCCGAATCGAACCGCCGCACGCCGTTTTGGTGTTTAACGGCGCCGGAAACGCATTTCCGGCCGCCGCGGTCACACGGCACCTCCGAATGAGGTGCCGTCTGGCCGACCATTTCACAATTCACGCCCCGGATGTTGTCGTACGGTTTCGTGGCATTCGTAGGTCGTTCAGGTGGTTTTGACCCCCCAACGCGCCATTTCAGCGCGCGCCGCGCTGCTGAAAACGACACAATCGGACGTGCCGCGCGCACCGCACGTCCGATGGACGTGTGGCCTCCTCCTGCATCTCAGGAATAATATTTCTATCGTTCCCGTGCGGTTTCAGGTCGTTCGGAGCACGTTTGCTCCGAATCGGACCGTCGGACGCCGTTTTGGTGTTTAACGGCGCCGGAAACGCGTTTCCGGCCGCCGCGGTCACACGGAACCTCCGAATGAGGTGTCGTCTGGCCGAACATTTCACAATTCACGCCCCGGATGTTTTCGTACGGTTTCGTGGCATTCGGAGGTCGTTCGGGTGGTTTTGACCCCCCAACGCGCCATTTCAGCGCGCGCCGCGCTGCTGAAAACGACACAATCGGACGTGCCGCGCGCACCGCACGTCCGATGGACGTGCGGCCTCCTCCTGCATCTCAGGAATAATATTTCTATCGTTCCCGTGCGGTTTCAGGTCGTTCGGAGCCCGTTTGCTCCGAATCGGACCGCCGCACGCCGTTTTGGTGTTTAACGGCGCCGGAAAGGCGTTTCCGGCCGCCGCGGTCACACGGCACCTCCGAATGAGGTGCCGTCTGGCCGACCATTTCACAATTCACGCCCCGGATGTTTTCGTACGGTTTCGTGGCATTCGGAGGTCGTTCGGGTGGTTTTGACCCCCCAACGCGCCATTTCAGCGCGCGCCGCGCTGCTGAAAACGACACAATCGGACGTGCCGCGCGCACCGCACGTCCGATGGACGTGCGGCCTCCTCCTGCATCTCAGGAATAATATTTCTATCGTTCTCGTGCGGTTTCAGGTCGTTCGGAGCACGTTTGCTCCGAATCGGACCGCCGCACGCCGTTTTGGTGTTTAACGGCGCCGGAAACGCGTTTCCGGCCGCCGCGGTCACACGGCACCTCCGAATGAGGTGCCGTCTGGCCGACCATTTCACAATTCACGCCCCGGATGTTGTCGTACAGTTTGGTGGTATTCGAAGGTCGTTCGGGTGGTCTTGACCCCCCAACGCGCCATTTCAGCGCGCGCCGCGCTGCTGAAAACGACACAATCGGACGTGCCGCGCGCACCGCAGGTCCGATGGACGTGCGGCCTCCTCCTGCATCTCAGGAATAATATTTCTATCGTTCCCGTGCGGTTTCAGGTCGTTCGGAGCACGTTTGCTCCGAATCGGACCGCCGCACGCCGTTTTGGTGTTTAACGGCGCCGGAAACGCGTTTCCGGCCGCCGCGGTCACACGGCACCTCTGAATGAGGTGCCGTCTGGCCGAACATTTCACAATTCACGCCCCGGATGTTGTCGTACAGTTTCGTGGCATTCGGAGGTCGTTCGGGTGGTTTTGACCCCCCAACGCGCCATTTCAGCGCGCGCCGCGCTGCTGAAAACGACACAATCGAACGTGCCGCGCGCACCGCACGTCCGATGGACGTGCGGCCTCCTCCTGCATCTCAGGAATAATATTTTTATCGTTCCCATGCGGTTTCAGGTCGTTCGGAGCACGTTTGCTCCGAATCGGACCGTCGCACGCCGTTTTGGTGTTTAACGGCGCCGGAAACGCGTTTCCGGCCGCCGCGGTCACACGGCACCTCCGAATGAGGTGCCGTCTGGCCGACCATTTCACAATTCACGCCTCGGATGTTGTCGTACGGTTTCGTGGCATTCGGAGGTCGTTCGGGTGGTTTTGACCCCCCAACGCGCCATTTCAGCGCGCGCCGCGCTGCTGAAAACGACACAATCGGACGTGCCGCGCGCACCGCACGTTTGATGGACGTGCGGCCTCCTCCTGCATCTCAGGAATAAAATTTCTATCGTTCCCGTGCGGTTTCAGGTCGTTCGGAGCACGTTTGCTCCGAATCGGACCGCCGCACGCCGTTTTGGTGTTTAACGGCGCCGGAAACGCGTTTCCGGCCGCCGCGGTCACACGGCACCTCCGAATGAGGTGCCGTCTGGCCGACCATTTCACAATTCATGCCCCGGATGTTGTCGTACGGTTTCGTGGCATTCGGAGGTCGTTCGGGTGGTTTTGACCCCCCAACGCGCCATTTCAGCGCGCGCCGCGCTGCTGAAAACAACACAATCGGACGTGCCGCGCGTACCGCACGTCCGATGGACGTGCGGCCTCCTCCTGCATCTCAGGAATAATATTTCTATCGTTCCCGTGCGGTTTCAGGTCGTTCGGAGCACGTTTGCTCCGAATCGGACCGCCGCACGCCGTTTTGGTGTTTAACGGCGCCGGAAACGCGTTTCCGGCCGCCGCGGTCACACGGCACCTCCGAATGAGATGCCGTCTGGCCGACCATTTCACAATTCACGGCCCGGATGTTGTCGTACGGTTTCGTGGCATTCGGAGGTCGTTCGGGTGGTTTTGACCCCCCAACGCGCCATTTCAGCGCGCGCCGCGCTGCTGAAAACGACACAATCGGACGTGCCGCGCGCACCGCACGTCCGATGGACGTTCGGCCTCCTCCTGCATCTCAGAAATAATATTTATATCATTCCCGTGCGGTTTCAGGTCGTTCGGAGCACGTTTGCTCCGAATCGGACCGCCGCACGCCGTTTTGGTGTTTAACGGCGCCGGAAACGCGTTTCCGGACGCCGCGGTCACACGGCACCTCCGAATGAGGTGCCGTCTAGCCGACCATTTCACAATTCATGCCCCGAATATTGTCGTACGGTTTTGTGGCATTCGGAGGTCGTTCGGGTGGTTTTGACCCCCCAACGCGCCATTTCAGCGCGCGCCGCGCTGCTGAAAACGACACAATCGGACGTGCCGCGCGCACCGCACGTCCGATGGACGTGCGGCCTCCTCCTGCATCTCAGGAATAATATTTCTATCGTTCCCGTGCGGTTTCAGGTCGTTCGGAGCACGTTTTCTCCGAATCGGACCGCCGCACGCCGTTTTGGTGTTTAACGGCGCCGGAAACGCGTTTCCGGCCGCCGCGGTCACACGGCACCTCCGAATGAGGTGCCGTCTGGCCGACCATTTCACAATTCACGCCCCGGATGTTGTCGTACGGTTTCGTGGCATTCGGAGGTCGTTCGGGTGATTTTGACCCCCCAACGCGCCATTTCAGCGCGCGCCATGCTGCTGAAAACGACACAATCGGACGTGCCGCGCGCACCGCACGTCCGATGGACGTGCGGCCTCCTCCTGCATCTCAGGAATAATATTTCTATCGTTCCCGTGCGGTTTCAGGTCGTTCGGAGCACGTTTGCTCCGAATCGGACCGCCGCACGCCGTTTTGGTGTTTAACGGCGCCGGAAACGCGTTTCCGGCCGCCGCGGTCACACGGCACCTTCGAATGAGGTGCCGTCTGGACGAACATTTCACAATTCACGCCCCGGATGTTTTCGTATGGTTTCGTGGCATTCGGAGGTCGTTCGGGTGGTTTTGACCCCCCAACGCGCCATTTCAGCGCGCGCCGCGCTGCTGAAAACGACACAATCGGACGTGCCGCGCGCACCGCACGTCCGATGGACGTTCGGCCTCCTCCTGCATCTCAGGAATAATATTTCTATCATTCCCGTGCGGTTTCAGGTCGTTCGTAGCACGTTTGCTCCGAATCGGACCGCCGCACGCCGTTTTGGTGTTTAACGGCGCCGGAAACGCGTTTCCGGCCGCCGCGGTCACACGGCACCTCTGAATGAGGTGCCGTCTGGCCGACCATTTCACAATTCACGCCCCGGATGTTGTCGTACGGTTTCGTGGCATTCGGAGGTCGTTCGGGTGGTTTTGACCCCCCAACGCGCCATTTCAGCGCGCGGCGCGCTGCTGAAAACAACACAATCGGACGTGCCGCGCGCACCGCACGCCCGATGGACGTGCGGCCTCCTCCTGCATCTCAGGAATAATATTTCTATCGTTCCCGTGCGGTTTCAGGTCGTTCGGAGCACGTTTGCTCCGAATCGGACCGCCGCACGCCGTTTTGGTGTTTAACGGCGCCGGAAACGCTTTTCCGGCCGCCGCGGTCACACGGCACCTCCGAATGAGGTGCCGTCTGGCCGACCATTTCACAATTCACGGCCCGGATGTTGTCGTACGGTTTCGTGGCATTCGGAGGTCGTTCGGGTGGTTTTGACCCCCCAACGCGCCATTTCAGCGCGCGCCGCGCTGCTGAAAACGACACAATCGGACGTGCCGCGCGCACCGCACGTCCGATGGACGTGCGGCCTCCTCCTGCATCTCAGGAATAATATTTCTATCGTTCCCGTGCGGTTTCAGGTCGTTCGGAGCACGTTTGCTCCGAATCGGACCGCCGCACGCCGTTTTGGTGTTTAACGGCGCCGGAAACGCGTTTCCGGCCGCCGCGGTCACACGGCACCTCCGAATGAGGTGCCGTCTGGCCGACCATTTCACAATTCACGCCCCTAATGTTGTCGTACGGTTTCGTGGCATTCGGAGGTCGTTCGGGTGGTTTTGACCCCCCAACGCGCCATTTCAGCGCGCGCCGCGCTGCTGAAAACGACACAATCGGACGTGCCGCGCGCACCGCACGTCCGATGGACGTGCGGCCTCCTCCTGCATCTCAGGAATAATATTTCTATCGTTCCCGTGCGGTTTCAGGTCGTTCGGAGCACGTTTGCTCCGAATCGGACCGCCGCACGCCGTTTTGGTGTTTAACGGTGCCGGAAACGCGTTTCCGGCCGCCGCGGTCACACGGCACCTCCGAATGAGGTGCCGTCTGGCCGACCATTTTACAATTCACGCCCCGGATGTTTTCGTACGGTTTCGTGGCATTCGGAGGTCGTTCGGGTGGTTTTGACCCCCCAACGCGTCATTTCAGCGCGCGCCGCGCTGCTGAAAACGACACAATCGGACGTGTTGCGCGCACCGCACGTCCGATGGACGTGCGGCCTCCTCCTGCATCTCAGGAATAATATTTCTATCGTTCCCGTGCAGTTGCAGGTCGTTCGGAGCACGTTTGCTCCGAATCGGACCGCCGCACGCCGTTTTGGTGTTTAACGGCGCCGGAAACGCGTTTCCGGCCGCCGCGGTCACACGGCACCTCCGAATGAGGTGCCGTCTGGCCGACCATTTCACAATTCACGCCTCGGATGTTGTCGTACGGTTTCGTGGCATTCGGAGGTCGTTCGGGTGGTTTTGACCCCCCAACGCGCAATTTCAGCGCGCGCCGCGCTGCTGAAAACGACACAATCGGACGTGCCGCGCGCACCGCACGTCCGATGGACGTGCGGCCTCCTCCTGCATCTCAGGAATAATATTTCTATCATTCCCGTGCGGTTTCAGGTCGTTCGGAGCACGTTTGCTCCGAATCGGACCGCCGCACGCCGTTTTGGTGTTTAACGGCGCCGGAAACGCGTTTCCGGCCGCCGCGGTCACACGGCACCTCCGAATGAGGTTCCGTCTGGCCGACCATTTCACAATTCACGCCCCGGATGTTGTCGTACGGTTTCGTGGCATTCGGAGGTCGTTCGGGTGGTTTTGACCCCCCAACGCGCCATTTCAGCGCGCGCCGCGCTGCTGAAAACGACACAATCGGACGTGCCGCGCGCACCGCACGTCCGATGGACGTGCGGCCTCCTCCTGCATCTCAGGAATAATATTTCTATCGTTCCCGTGCGGTTTCAGGTCGTTCGGAGCACGTTTGCTCCGAATCGGACCGCCGCACGCCGTTTTGGTGTTTAACGGCGCCGGAAACGCGTTTCCGGCCGCCGCGGTCACACGGCACCTTCGAATGAGGTGCCGTCTGGCCGACCATTTCACAATTAACGCCCCGGATGTTTTCGTACGGTTTCGTGGCATTCGGAGGTCGTTCGGGTGGTTTTGACCCCCCAACGCGCCATTTCAGCGCGCGCCGCACTGCTGAAAACGACACAATCGGACGTGCCGCGGGCACTGCACGTCCGATGGACGTGCGGCCTCCTCCTGCATCTCAGGAATAATATATCTATCATTCCCGTGCGGTTTCAGGTCGTTCGGAGCACGTTTGCTCCGAATCGGACCGCCGCACGCCGTTTTGGTGTTTAACGGCGCCGGAAACGCGTTTCCGGCCGCCGCGGTCACACGGCACCTCCGAATGAGGTGCCGTCTGGCCGACCATTTCACAATTCACGCCCCGGATGTTGTCGTATGGTTTCGTGGCATTCGGAAGTCGTTCGGGTGGTTTTGACCCCCCAACGCGCCATTTCAGCGCGTGCCGCGCTGCTGAAAACGACACAATCAGACGTGCCGCGCGCACCGCACGTCCGATGGACGTGCGGCCTCCTCCTGCATCTCAGGAATAATATTTCTATCGTTCCCGTGCGGTTTCAGGTCGTTCGGAGCACGTTTGCTCCGAATCGGACCGCCGCACGCCGTTTTGGTGTTTAACGGCGCCGGAAACGCGTTTCCGGCCGCCGCGGTCACACGGCACCTCCGAATGAGGTGCCGTCTGGCCGACCATTTCACAATTCACGCCCCGGATGTTTTCATACGGTTTCGTGGCATTCGGAGGTCGTTCGGGTGGTTTTGACCCCCCAACGCGCCATTTCAGCGCGCGCCGCGCTGCTGAAAACGACACAATCGGACGTGCCGCGCGCACCGCAGGTCCGATGGACGTGTGGCCTCCTCCTGCATCTCAGGAATAATATATCTATCGTTCCCGTGCGGTTTCAGGTCGTTCGGAGCACGTTTGCTCCGAATCGGACTGCCGCACGCCGTTTTGGTGTTTAACGGCGCCGGAAACGCGTTTCCGGCTGCCGCGGTCACACGGAACCTCCGAATGAGGTGCCGTCTGGCCGACCATTTCACAATTCACGCCCCAGATGTTTTCGTACGGTTTCGTGGCATTCGGAGGTCGTTCGAGTGGTTTTGACCCTCCAACGCGCCATTTCAGCGCGCGTCGCGCTGCTGAAAACGACACAATCGGACGTTCCGCGCGCACCGCACGTCCGATGGACGTGCGGCCTCCTTTTGCATCTCAGGAATAATATTTCTATCGTTCCCGTGCGGTTTCAGGTCGTTCGGAGCACGTTTTCTCCGAATCGGACCGCCGCACGCCGTTTTGGTGTTTAACGGCGCCGGAAACGCGTTTCCGGCCGCCGCGGTCACACAGCACCTCCAAATGAGGTGTCGTCTGGCCGACCATTTCACAATTCACGCCCCGGATGTTGTCGTACGGTTTCGTGGCATTCGGAGGTCGTTCGGGTGGTTTTGACCCCCCAACGCGCCATTTCAGCGCGCGCCGCGCTGCTGAAAACGACACAATCGGACGTGCCGCGCGCACCGCACGTCCGATGGACGTGCGGCCTCCTCCTGCATCTCAGGAATAATATTTCTATCGTTCCCGTGCGGTTTCAGGTCGTTCGGAGCACGTTTGCTCCGAATCGGACCGCCGCACGCCGTTTTGGTGTTTAACGGCGCCGGAAACGCGTTTCCGGCCGCCGCGGTCACACGGCACCTCCGAATGAGGTGTCGTCTGGCCGACCATTTCACAATTCACGTCCCGGATGTTGTCGTACGGTTTCGTGGCATTCGGAGGTCGTTCGGGTGGTTTTGACCCCCCAACGCGCCATTTCAGCGCGCGCCGCGCTGCTGAAAACGACACAATCAGACGTACCGCGCGCACCGCACGGCCGATGGACGTGCGGCCTCCTTCTGCATCTCAGGAATAATATTTCTATCGTTCCCGTGCGGTTTCAGGTCGTTCGGAGCACGTTTGCTCCGAATCGGACCGCCGCACGCCGTTTTGGTGTTTAACGGCGCCAGAAACGCGTTTCCGGCCGCCGCTGTCACACGGCACCTCCGAATGAGGTGCTGTCTGGCCGACCATTTCACAATTCACGCCCCGGATGTTGTCGTACGGTTTCGTGGCATTCGGAGGTCGTTCGGGTGGTTTTGACCCCTCAACGCGCCATTTTAGCGCGCGCCGCGCTGCTGAAAACGACACAATCGGACGTGCCGCGCGCACCGCACGTCCGATGGACGTGCGGCCTCCTCCTGTATCTCAGGAATAATATTTCTATCGTTCCCGTGCGGTTTCAGGTCGTTCGGAGCACGTTTGCTCCGAATCGGACCGCCGCACGCCGTTTTGGTGTTTAACGGCGCCGGAAACGCGTTTCCGGCCGCCGCGGTCACACGGCACCTCCGAATGAGGTGCCGTCTGGCCGACCATTTCACAATTAACGCCCCGGATGTTGTCGTACGGTTTCGTGGCATTCGGAGGTCGTTCGGGTGGTTTTGACCCCCCAACGCGCCATTTCAGTGCGCGCCGCGCTGCTGAAAACGACACAATCGGACGTGCCGCGCGCACCGCACGTCCGATGGACGTGCGGCCTCCTCCTGGGGGGGTTGTACGGGGGTGCGGGGGGGATGTACGGGGTGCGGGGGGCTGTACGGGGGTGCGGGGGGGGGGGGGGGGGGGGGGGGGCTGTACGGGGGTGCGGGGGGCTGTACGGGGGTGGCGGGGGGCTGTACGGGGGTGGCGGGGGGCAGTACGGGGGTGCGGGGGGTTGTACGGGGGTGCGGGGGGTTGTACGGGGGTGCGGGGGGGCTGTACGGTGGTGCGGGGGGCTGTACGGGGGTGCGGGGGGGGGGGGCTGTACGGGGGTGCGGGGGGCTGTATGGGGGTGGCGGGGGCCTGTACGGGGGTGGCGGGGGGCAGTACGGGGGTGCGGGGGGTTGTACGGGGGTGCGGGGGGTTGTACGGGGGTGCGGGGGGGCTGTACGGGTGTGCGGGGGGCTGTACGGGGGTGCGGGGGGGGCTGTACGGGGGTGCGGGGGGCTGTACGGGGGTGGCGGGGGCCTGTACGGGGGTGGCGGGGGGCAGTACGGGGGTGCGGTGGGTTGTACGGGGGTGCGGGGGTCTCTCCGGGGGTGCGGGGGGCAGTACGGGGGTGCGGGGGGTGCTGTACGGGGGTGCGGGGGGCTGTACGGGGGTGGCGGGGGCCTGTACGGGGGTGGCGGGGGGCAGTACGGGGGTGCGGGGGGTTGTACGGGGGTGCGGGGGTCTCTCCGGGGGTGCGGGGGGCAGTACGGGGGTGTGGGGGGTGCTGTACGGGGGTGCGGGGGGCTGTACGGGGGTGGCGGGGGCCTGTACGGGGGTGGCGGGGGGCAGTACGGGGGTGCGGGGGGTTGTACGGGGGTGCGGGGGGGTGTACGGGCGTGCGGGGGGCTGTACGGGGGTGCGGGGGGCTGTACGGTGGTGTGGGGGGGGGGGCTGTACGGGGGTGCGGGGGGCTGTACGGGG
Organism: Viscum album; assembly: GCA_963277665.1. NCBI lineage: Eukaryota > Viridiplantae > Streptophyta > Magnoliopsida > Santalales > Viscaceae > Viscum > Viscum album. The sequence continues at coordinate 1,288,638,572 of OY728132.1, read as the reverse complement.
GTGGCGGGGGCCTGTACGGGGGTGGCGGGGGGCAGTACGGGGGTGCGGGGGGCAGTACGGGGGTGCGGGGGGTTGTACGGGGGTTCGGGGGGGCTGTACGGGGGTGCGGGGGGCTGTACGGGGGTGGCGGGGGGCTGTACGGGGGTGCGGGGGGTTGTACGGGGGTGCGGGGGGCTGTACGGGGGTGCGGGGGGGGGGGGGGGGGGCTGTACGGGGGGGCGGGGGGCTGTACGGGGGTGCGGGGGGCTCTATGGGGGTGCGGGGGGCTCTCCGGGGGTGCAAAGGCCATCCCATTGATTACAAAAGTGAAAAATAAAAGTGATAACATCTAATTAATACATATTTCTTTTATCGATACCATACTGAAATTTATAAAAAATATATTGGATAATACATAATCTATAATATCAGATTTATTGATCTGTTGGAATTAGTTCGACTTTTTCAAATGTAGAATCATTCAAGATTATCTGATCAAAAACTCAATATGTGTATAAAATATTTAAAAGACCACCATGGATGGTAATAATGCATTACTTAAATGAATAAATACAGTACATCAATATCAACCCTACCAGTAAAAACAAAAAACATATCTCGTGAATATATGGTGCGTCACGCGTTGCCATCACTGCTACCTCCTTCTGGTGGGCCAGGTGCCTACAACAAATAAACATTATAAATATTTTAATAACAAAAATAATTTAAATTAAATAAATAAATACAGTATATACCTGCGTCGTATGATCCCATGTACCATCAGCTCGACGCACATATTCCCGCAGTGCTCTAACCTCAGCTGTCAATTGCGCATTTGTCTCCTCGGAAGCGCGCAGCCGTGCCTCAAAATCTGACATCTGCTGTGTCATATGAGCAACAGCAGGACCGACAACCGCAGCGCGTGACACTACAGAACGAGGAATCCCTGCTCCATAGGTCAAACTATAGCCATGCCCGTCCCGACCAATAATGCGATGAAAGATCTCATCCCGTCGCATGGGAAGCTGTCGCTGGTCCTCTGGCAGATGTTCTAACTCAGCTTCAAATTGATCCTGTGAAATATTTAAATATATATAAATATATATATGTTAATATATAGATTTATGTAATTATTGGTAAGTACAGACACTTACTATCAATGCTGCAACCTCTGGATCATTGCGATCACGAGTCCTTATCCACACCGACATTTTATCAGTTGCTGCACTTTGCCCTCGCAACTGTATATTAAAAGAATATAAACACAAAACCATATTAATTAATAAATTAAAAAATGAATAATATATACCTCATGTCGGATCTGAGACACGTGACGAGTCCCGAGCCTGTGAGCTGGTCCCTGCAACGCTCGATTCTCCGAATGGCGTGTTGACACCTCCTACATTCAATTCATTCAAATTTCAAACAAATCACATATTCTTGAAAATATATATACAGCAAAATAATTAATATACAAACCGCAACACCCTCAGTAGACCAATATGCAACCAAGTCACGCCACTGATCCGGGAGGACACCTCTCGGGACTTTTTCCAAAATGTCAAGGGCACCCACATTTGGTACCCAGTGGTCCCTCTTCACTTTGCCTTTATAATCTTTCCATAGCTTACGGCATTTTCTCATACACACGGGCCGAAACTCTTCAGGGCATACTTTCAAATTTTGCTATAATGAAAATAATCAAACATATTAGTATTATTTATAAATAGAAAATAAAGTAAAATTATTTTCTTACCTGAACCTCCCTCCATAGACGATCTAATGTGTCCTGAGGGATAGAAGCCCAATCACGCGTGGTCAATGGAAATCGATGTGGGTCACGTATGATATGACCCAGATGACGAATAAATGCCGGGGCATTCGGTCCCACGGGATGAAATACCTCATCAAATGAAACATCTGTCGTCGTGTCGGAATTCCATGATAATATGCCACGACCAGGGCCTCTCCTGCGAGAGGAAGAACTAGCCGAGTCTGATCCTGTTGAAAACAATTTTATATATAAATTGACAAATGTTATATATATATATATATATATATGTCAATTACATAAAAAATATAGACAATGACATTCAAACATACCTCGACCCTGAGACGTAGATGCCTCAGATGGATGATGTGGATTTTCTGCCTCTTCCCCTGACATGTCTGCAGTCATACAAAATATCAGTAATGAGTCCAAAGTGTTTAAAAGATAAATTGGATTGTTCTTAATAAATCAAACTTGTACAACTGTTAATCAAACAAAAAATGGATTGAATAATTAGTTGTGAATGAATTTTAAAAAATCAGAAAGTTAATCAACCTAAATATTTATGACTGAATTAACTTACAAAAGTGAGGATTAAAACTTATAAGGATTTATAAAATGATTAGATAATTTATGATATCCTAGGACATTCTACTGAATAGCGGGAAAACAATTATACCTTTCATTAAGCATGCAAATCGACCGTTTCTCCTTCAACAGCCGCTCTGACCCAATAAATATCTTCTTCACGTTGAACTACGGTATGTTGATCAAGTTGTTGGTAAACAAACGGAACAGTCTCGGGTTCATCTTCTTCAAATAAAAACACTCCTCGCCGAGACATTTTGACAACAACTTGCCAACTTGGATCCGAAGGCAAAGTAACGAAGAATACTTGTTCCGCTTGTGATGTCAAAATGAAAGGTTCATTCTCAACTCGTTCATTATTTCTGTATAACATATAGTTAAAATTCACCAATGAAAACTGATATTGATCGACTTTACATCCACGCACTGGATCAACCCAATTACACTTTAACAATATGTACTTCAAACCGTGTGTGTATACAACTTCAATGATGTCTATCAATTGACCATAGTAATAACCAGAATCGACAAAGGGACAACCGATGCCACTGTTTTGTGTTGCTCGTTTGTCGTCAACATCTTTAATGCGAAATCGAAAACCATTAGCATCAATAGCTTTATAACGACGAGCCGTTATAGATGGACCCTCAGCCAGTTGGATAAATACTTCAGGTAGCGTGGGGTCCCCTAACTCCCTCAGCTTACGAACCTACATAATTTATAAAAATCAATACTGATATATGCAGAAAGAATTAGTTTAATACTTCACTCATAATGAAAATCAATTTATACATACATAATCCTTGAACCAATCATGAAATGCCGCATAATGAGATTGTTGAATTTGCAACTCAGTCGCACGATGCATCCCTTCTTTTATCTCATTAATGTGTTTCCTGCAAATGATTACGCGATGTTTAAAAGATCAACTTATTCAAAGAAAACATGTAAAAGTTATACAAGCACATTGATAAGATACTTACTGCATTAATGGTGCAACTGATGGAGTATTGAACAAGATATATCGATGTGCTTGTATCCACTCGATGTTGTCCATATCAAATGTGGTTCCTTCTCCAACTGGACCATCATGAATCTGAGAGGGCTTATCTAATTTTGTTTCAACATCCATAAGATATTCTGCACAAAAGGTAGTACACTCATCCATCAAATAACCATTGGCTATTGATGCCTCTGGACGAGCTCTGTTGCGTACAAATCTTTTCAATGTACTCAAATACCGTTCAATAGGATACATCCACCTGAATTGCACTGGACCAGCAGCCATTACTTCATCAGTTAGGTGCACTGTCAAGTGGACCATAACATCGAAAAATGAGGGGGGGGAAAGTTTCTCAAAGTGACAAAGCGTAAGTACAATTCGGTCCTGCAAACTTTTTAAATCACTCATTCGTTGATTTCTTAAACAAAGCTGTCTAAAAAAATTACTCATCTCAATCAAGGGCTGAACAACATTGGGGGATAAACAATCACAAATTGCGATTGGAATCAACTGCTGAAGTAATATGTGATTGTCATGACTTTTCAACCCTTGCAATGTCTTGCTCGTCAGATTCACACACTTTGAAATATTAGAAGAGTAACCATCAGGCACCTTGACCATCTTCAAAATGGAAAGAAATGTCTCTTTCTCCTCTGTAGTCATCGAATACTGTGCAGCAGGCATATATGCCTTGTTTCCCTTAGCTAACTGTAAATGCAACTGTTTCCTTAAACCCATTTCTTCCAAATCACGGCGTGCATTAACATGGTCCTTTGACTTTCCACTGACACCTAAAATGGTCCACAATATGTTATCACAAACATTTTTTTCAATGTGCATGACATCCAAATTATGCCTCAACATGTTAGTTTTCCAATACGGAAGACTATAAAAAATACTTTTCTTTTTCCAATTGTGACTGCGCTGCCTACCCGCAGCACGAATATTACGTACTGGAGGAGCCACCAAATCCTGAATTTCATATACCGTGCGGATGTTTTCTTCCTCAATCTGCGATAACATTTCGACTCCTGTCATGATCTTTGGTGCTGGGCTGAACTCTCTAGAACCATCAAATGCCACTCTGTCCTTTCTGAACCTGTGCTGGGGAGGGAGAAAACGTCTGTGACCCATGTATGCCCATTTTTTGGAATGTTTAAGCCATACAGATTTTTTACTTTTATTGCAACAAGGGCAAGCAAATTCCCCTTTCGTACTCCAGCCTGATAAATTTTCATAAGCTGGGAAGTCATTGATTGTCCACAATAAAGCTGCATGCAGTTTGAACATTTCATTCGTTTCGCAGTCATAAGTCATCACACCATCGCCCCAAAATTCATTCAACTCATCAATCAATGGCTGAAGGTAAACATCAATCTTATCCCCCGGACTTTTAGGTCCATCAATAAGAGTGGAAAGTAATATAAATTGTTGCTTCATACAAAGCCACGGAGGAAGATTATATGGAACCAACACCACGGGCCATGTGCTATGAGTTGCACCAACCATAGACTTGAATGGATTGAAACCATCTGCTGCCAATCCCAATCGGACATTACGAACATCTTTAGAAAAGTCGGGATGTCTCTTATCAAAATCCTTCCATGCATGAGAGTCTGCCGGGTGGGTTAACATGTCACTTTCATGAACTCTTTCTGCATGCCATCTCATTAAATTAGAAACTTTAGATGACATAAAAAATATTTTCAACCTCGGTTTAAGGGGAAAGTAACGCATTTGCTTTACGGCAATCGGTTTCCCCTGTATCGCAATCTGACTTTGATGAGTCTTATTTCCCCTGTTCTCTTTCCACCTGGAAGCGCCACAAACCGTACAAATATCCAAATGAGCAGTTTCATTTCTAAACAACATACAGTTGTTTGCACATGCATCTATAGTCTCATATGTAAAACCTAAGTTCTCTGTCAACTTACGAGCATAGTAATACGACTCAGGAATCTTAGCGTCGACAGGAAGAACTTTTTTCAATAAAACCAAAAGCATGTCGAATGATGTGTCTGACCAATTATTCAAAGTCTTCAAATGCAACAACTCCACGATAAACGACAGTTTATTGTAAGAAGTACATCCAGGATATAATTCTGTTTTCGCATCATCAAGTACTTCATAAAACCTCCTCGAATCACGATCTGCACCAGAGCGAAGATTTATCTCACCGGTCTCAAGATTCTGGATGTCAATGCCTTCAGGATCAAACCCACGTACCATTTCAGTAAGCATTTCATGCATTGGATCAGTCATCCTTGCATCAACATCCATCTGAGCTGCATCTGTATTTTGACAACGAACATATTCTTCTCCATGACGAGTCCAACTCTTATAATTTTTCAGAAATCCATTAAAGAAAAGGTGCTCCCTCACAGTATCTCGTGTGAATTGATATCTGTTAGCACATTTTCTACATGGACAACTAATATAGTCACTTTCAAATCCTCTCGTGAAGTCAATAAACTGCATAATGCCATTGAAATATTCTCTAGACGTTCGATTTGGAAGATCAATCCAACTCTTATCCATAATAATATCTGTATAACAAACATTTACACAATACTTATTACATTTACATTTTTCAAATCAACTATATTCAAAATAAATATTAACCATTTGTTTATGAACCATTGATAAAATAATAATGTAACTGAAAGCTCATGTTACCTGATTGAGCTACAAACCTGAAAGGGAGGGGAGCCGAAGGCGGTGCTGCGAGGGAGAGGAGGCAGCGAAGGGGAGCCGGAGCCAAAGGTGGTGCGGCAAGGGAGGGGACGGGCGGCGGCGGCGGTGGGGAGCTGGAGGAGAGGAGGCGGTGAGGGGACGGGGGACGGGCAGCGAGGGGGGGGGGGTGTCCGGGGTCGGGGGGGGGGGGGGGGGGGGGGGCTGTCCGAGGTGCGGGGAGGGGTGTCCGGGGTGTCGGGGGCCTGTCAGGGGTGCGGGCAGGGGTGTTTGGGGTGCGGGGGTGTCCGGGGTGCGGGGGAGGGGGGGCTGTCTGGGGTGCAGGGGGGCTGTCGGGGGTGCGGGGTGGGGTGTCCGGGGTGCGGGGGGCCTGTCCGGGGTGCGGGGGGGCTGTCCGGGTTCGGAGGGGGGGTGTCCGAGTGCGGGGGGGGGGGGGGGGGGGGGGCTGTCCGGGGTGCGGGGGGGCTGTCCGGGTTCGGAGGGGGGTGTCCGAGTGCAGGGGGGGCTGTCCGGGGTGCGGGGAGGCGTCCGGGGTGCGGGGGGCGGTCCGGAGTGCGCGGGGGGGGGGGGGGGGGGGGGGCTGTCCGGGGTGCGGGGAGGCATCCGGGGTGCGGGGGGCGGTCCGGAGTGCGCGGGGGGGTGCTGTCCGGGGTGCGGGGAGGCGTCCGGGGTGCGGGGGGCGGTCCGGAGTGCGCGCCGGGGGCTGTCCGGGGTGCGGGTGCCGTCCGGGGTGGGGGGGGAGGGCCGAGAGGCCGGAGGGCGGCGGCCGGAGGTCCGAGGGCGGAGGGCGGTGGCCGGAGGCCGGATGGCAGGCGGCGGGGGAGGCCGGGCGGCGGGGGAGGGCGGGCGGCGGGGGAGGCCGGGCGGCTGGGGAGGGCGGGCGGCGGGGGAGGCCGGGCGGCGGGGGAGGCCGGGCGGCGGGGGAGGCCGGGCGGCGGGGGAGGCCGGGCGGCGGGGGAGGGGAGGGCGGCGCGAGGGAGGGCGGCGAGGGAGGGAGGGGGTTAGGGCGAGGGAGATCGAGGGAGATGAGGGCGCGGGGGGGGGGGGCGCAGAAACCCCCCGAAATTTTTTAGGCAGGTTAGCGACCGCCATTGGCGGTCGCTAATGGTGAGCTATAGCAACCGCCAATGGCGGTCGCCCGAGTCTGGGGGGCTCCAATGCCCCCTTTTCTAGTAGTGATGAAACAGATATATCACTACTTATGATCTTTAGGAATGGATGTTTATACAACTATTATACAAGGTATTTTGGTAAGTATGGATGGATGGGATTTATTATACATAGACCAAAGATAATTAGATGTTGATGCTAGAGTAATCAATGGTTTAAGGGGGTATTTATACAATACAATATATATGAAGGTGATGTCATATAAATCATCACATACTATGTGGTAAAACTGATAAATATATATATGAAGGTGATTAAAATTTTTGAGAATCTAAATTGTAGGTTTTTTGGAATAATTATGATGACTTTAGGTTGCACCCGTATGAATATATTGGAACATTATTTGATCGGGTGAATTTTATTATAGAGGACACGTATAGTCTTAGAGAATCTATTTATGAAATGAAAATCATTAAAAACATCCTAAAACATCACCACCTCAATTCAATACAAAATACTACGTACTTTATGATAAATATCTAAAGGATTTTACATTGGATAGTTTTCAAAGTACTTTTGTGGCATATAATATGAGAAAAAAATGATAATGAGGTTATGAAAAAGGGGAAGTCTATGGAGGTGGAATTTAAGGCTATAAAGAATTTATTTGTGGAGGATGGATATTAAGAAGAAGAGGTGGATTAATTCATGTCATTCCTTTATTCAAATCTACAAATGGGAAAATAAATTTTAAAGGAAAACTTTCACTTGTATGATTTTGATGTGGAAAGGTTTTTGACCTTATAGAAAATTGTCCAAATAAGTTCCAAAATGATGATGAGGATGATGAAGTTCCTATGAATAATTCTTCAACCAATTTGAAAGGTGGGATAAGTATGAAACGAATCTTTTTCAAGAATAATAACCCTCTTTCACAAAAATATAATAGTTCAAAAGGAACTGAGACATAATAAATTGAAGACTGTAAAGACCATGGAGAATGATCTATGGTGGTTTTGTGGGAAGTTCCCAAAAAAATAAGAGAGTGATAATTATAAAGTTTAAGTGGAAGGAAGAGTTGTTATCTGGGTGGAATTATAGGCTTCTATTGAATACATGAATGTTTGGAGATCCAAAGTGAAAAAATCCAACATAGTGGAACTCTATATATAGCAGAAAGAAGCATTTAAGTCTAAGATGAAGTGAGAAATTGGAAATATTAAATCTAAAAATTCAAAAAACTTAGAGTAATACATTGAGTACAAGATCAAAGTTAAAGAAAATACTAGGGTTATATATGGTTTGAATAATATAGTAAAATATTAGGGCTTGATCGTAAGCATTGAGGTCTAGAAAAACTTGAAAAGAACTATCAGTAGAATCAAAATTTAAATCTGGATGAAAATAATGGTATGGGGCTTGATCATAATAAGAAAGCAGTAATGGTTGATTCTATACAACAAGAACCAACTCAAAATTTAAATTTTTATTTGGGAATCACTCAGAATCTGAGAACTCGAGGGATAAATGGTGTTGCAGCTATTACACACAAGAATAAACCACAGATCATATGTTATTATTGTGTAAATATGGTAGATTCTCAAAAAAATGTTCCATAGTCAAGAGGTGATTATGGTTTTAAGAGAATCAATGTTAGTCAATCATAGTTCAATATTCCATCTATGATTTTGATGTTCATTTCTTCTTGTGTGTAGGAGTTGAAAATATATCTAGGTATTTCTCATTAATAATGTAGAGGAATGTGTTGATGAATACCCAAAGTGATCATAGGAAACAGTTTAAGGAACCATCAAGTGAGTTAAAAACACAAAATCAATTTTCAAAACTACAAGATTAATTTGATCTATCATACTCTAAAGAAGATCAAGCATGTCAATCAACACCAAGTGTGAAGATAAAGATATTGATTAAAAAAAGATATGATCAATAAATGGTTATAGATATTTACCTTAAATAATTAGATTGTACTAGTATATAGATCCTTGATAATGGATACACTTCCCATATGATGGGAAAGATGGATCTGGTCATAGTTATCAAATATTACAAGGTGTTGTTAACTTTTTAAATTAAGAAGGCCTAGAGATCATTGGATAGAAAAAGCTATGATTATGGGAAAAGATATGATATGTCTATATGTACTAGTTTTGGAAGGTCTTAGTCACAAATTTATAAGTGTTAGTCAACCATGTGACTCAAGTCATGTGATAAACTACACCAATAAAATATATATTATCAAGGGAAAATATGGTGTAGTGGTTTTGTAGGGGAAGAACATAAAAGGGGATCTTAGCCTTTTTAGTTGAGAAAATGATTTTTTATTTCTATCTAATAAATAATAAACAATATTTTTTCATAAAATAATTATCCATTCAGTCTAACTATATTTTAAAGATCTATTGAAAATTGAACGATCTAAAGTTATACATAATCTATAATGTGATCGTACACACATGTGCGATGCTTATCAGAAAGGGGAGATTACTTGAAAGGTATATAGGGAAAAATAATAGAAGTCAGTGAGATTTATTAAACTGATGTGTTTGGATGTGTTTAGATACATCTCATCAAGATACATTAATGGGAAAGATATATTATTCTCTTTTCCTTAATTATTATAGAGGGATGGAATGGATAATGGTAATCACTCAAAAGTTTTAGGTGTTTAGTTATATAACATAGTATCAGGAGGAGCTAAAAATATACTTAGATAGAAAATTTTAAAGTCTTAAATAGATAATGGGATAAAGTTTACAAAAAAACAAGTGCAGGATTATCTTAATAATAATGGAATAAGGAACCAAGTCTTAGCATTGATAACTCCTCAACAAAATGGTGTAGTTAATAGGAGAACCTAGATCATAAACAGCACAAAAAAACAATGCTTGTTGAGAAAAACCTAAAATAAAAGTTTTGAAAATAATAATTACTAATATTGGTCTACATTTATAATAGAGATTTGTTGTGTTTGAGGGAAGAGAAGATTATATATGAGTTGTGGTATGGAAAGAAGTCAATGTAGGGTTACTTTGAGTCTTATAAAGTAAGTGTTTCATTCTCAATAAGGAGAATAATAGGAAGTATAAATCTTATGAAGATGAATGTATTTTCCTTGGATACTTAGGAAAAATAAAATCATATAAGTGATCCAATAAGTGGCTAGAAAATGTTATTTAAAGAAATTATGTACCTATAGTGGATAATGAGGAGAATATTTAACAAATTAGTGAACAGTTTTAGTAGGATGGTGATGAAGATTTGATCATCTCAGGGGGAGTGCAAGTTCCTAAGGAAGATTCAAAATAAGACATTTATAATGAGTAGGATGAATTCAAAACTATATATTCATATAAGACCAAGAGTTAAGCTAAAATTGATAGTTTGAATATCATATATGATTAGATAATATCAGTGTAGATGAGGAGAATTAAGTCTCAATGGAAAACATATTTCTTGTCATGGGTAGAGCCAAAAAAATTGGAGATCCTGAAAAAGAAGAGAATTGGATTTAGTATATAAATTAAGATCTTGACCAAATCAAGAATAATAAGACTTAGGATATTATTTTTAGGTCAGAAGATAAGAACATAATTGGGACCAAAAGGGACTTTTGTAACAAGATGAATGAAGATGGAATGGGGATCCAAAACAAAGAACAGATCATGTGAAAGGGGTTTTACCAAATATAGGGTATCCATATTGATGAAACAATTTCACCTATTGTAAGGTTAGAGAAAATTCAATTATTCTTATCCATAATAGTGTAAGAAAAATTCATAGTTTTCTAGATGGATGTCAAGTAATAATTTCTAAATTTATTTCTAATATAATAGGTGTACATTGAACATCTATATGGCTTTATTGTCCATTAATATAAGAAAAAAAAATTGGATAATGAAGTCACTTTATGGGCTAATACAGGCACCAATATTTTGGTATTCAATACTAAATCAATACTTGAAGAAACTCATATTTCAATATGGTTGAGTTTATTGCAATATATATGTCAACAATGAGAGTGATCAAAGTATGATGGTGCTAGTGTATGTGGATAACATGATATTTGGTGGAGAAGATGAATCATAATGAAAACAATTTGAATAATTCATGAAGTTAAAGTTTGAAATGTCAATGATTGGATATCTGATGTTTTTTGTTGGTCTATAGGTGACATAAGGAAGAAATTTCACATTCATATAACAATATAAATATTACAAATATTTTCTAAGATTATTTGAAATATAGGATTCCAAAGTGATAACAAAATCATTTTTTAACCTTTGCAACTTCCCATACAAGGTCCTGAAAATCATTCTTAATACTAGGCTTAAGGCACACTTACCTCGCTGGATTTCATTGAAACAGAATGTATTTGTGAGGGGTTTCATGATTCAAGGTGATGTAGCCTTGGCAAAAGAAATGATCTGAGACATCAACACCAAGGTGCATAGATCTAACATGGTTCTTAAGATCAATATGAACAAGGCATTTGATCATGTCGAATGGGGCTTCATCAACAAGGTCATCTCAGGTATGGGATTATCTCCCTAGGTCACTGATCTTTTCTTCTGATGTTTTATCACTTCATGGATGTTTATTCACTTCATGGGAAAATATCATGGCTTCTTTAAGGATACAAGGGGATTAAGGTAGGTAGATCCTATCTCTCTGACCCTGTTTATCCTCTCTCAAGAAATCCTCATCCACCTTATACACCAGAGTTTGTCTAGTGGAAGGATAATCCCATACAGAATAAAGGGAAGAGTTCCATCCATCTCTCACCTTATGTTTTTTTATGATACCCACATCTTTATGAACACTTCTAAGAAATCCATCCAATGGATAACTCATGTCCTAGAGGAGTACTGCCATTGTAGTGGGAAAGTTATCAAAAAGAACAAAATCAACCTCTTCATATCGTGGGGATGTGTCACATCTCGTGTTGCCTCCATTTGTAATCTTCTGGGAATCCAATAGGGTTGTTGGCCTATGAGTTATATGGGTGCCCCCATATCTCCCCGTCAACTTTGTATCCATGACTTCGACTTCATCGTGTGTCGGATCTCTGAGAGAGTTCTCAACTAGATAAATAGGTACCTCTTGTTTGGAGGTCAGATCGCCCTATTTAATAGAATTCTTCTTGTAACCTCTGTTCATGCTTTTTCTTGTGTCAAAGCTCCCAAAGGATTCATTTCAAATATTGACAGGTTTTTTACCTACTTTATCTAGGATTCTCAGGCTGAGGGGAAGCATGCATGGGTGTCATGGGGGAAAATGGTGAATCCCATTCAATAAGGGGGGTCAATGTTCAAATATTTGTCAATACCCTTCTTTTTCTTCATGATAAAATGGCCTAGGAGCTTCATGAATGTAGGACCTTATGAGGCAGGACCATGGGTGGCTCCTTAGCGGACAAGGCAATGAGTGATAATGCATACAGGTCACCCTTTATGTCCAAGCTTCTTCCCCTTTTCTATGCCATCCGCCACCATATTCAATGGGTCATTGGGGAAGGAAAAGTTTCATTTTGGCATGACAATTTTTGAGTGATTACCTTTTCTTTACCATCTGTCTAGTGTACAACATTACGTACAAGGATTCCAGTAGATTCTTAGATTTCATCGAGGAAGTTCTCAACAAGGACCAACTAGAAACTTTTCGCCTCATTGATATCTTAGTTGAGCCTACAAGTCCGTTTTTACCCCCTCACAAGCGGGAACTTTCTCCTATAAATATTATCGTCATGCTCTTATGCCCTAACCGCAGTACAATCAATGAAATTTACTTCTCTAGAACAAGAAAATTACTACGAAATATAACTTCCTCATTTAGAGAATTAGGCATAATGTTGTTTCCACAGATGAGAACATCAAAAAATGTGGTGTCCCCTTTCCTTCCAGGTGTATGTGCTGTAAATACCCCTAAGAGGAGAGCAGCGAACACCTGTTCTTTGTAGGTGACTGGGCATGGGAGTTCTGGTCTTCCCTTTGTGGCTTCACTTTTATAAGTTCTCATCCCCCACTTGATTCCCCCTTTTTCCTGATGGTTTCATGGCGCGGGTGATAAGGGTGTGGAGTGCACAACCAGATCATTCATTCTCCATGTTGGCATGCGGTGCATCTAGAATGCTTGGAACAAAGCCAGGTTCAAGGGTGTTGTCTCATCTGGTAAAGTCATCTTCACTCGTGCCTGCAACCTTCTTCTTGATCTGACCAGATGCTTGGATAATTGGAAGGATGTGCCTTCTCTTCAGATCCTCTTCTCATCCTCTCAAGTCTGGAACCCATCCAGTATTCTCAGTGGCCATTGGGTTAGGTGGTACCCTCCTCTCTCGAGTCTGAAACTCAATACGGAAGGCTCCTGTATTGCGGTTGACATGAGGGGTGGTGGTGTGGTCTGGGACTCCCAAGGATACATTGTGATGGCATTCACAACCTTTCTTGGAGAAGGTTATTATCTTCAGGCGAAATCTCTCACATTTATATATGTCCTAACTCTTTTTAGGCAAGGTGGTGTCACCATTGAAGAAGCAGAGATAGACTCTCTCATCCTTCTCAACTCTTTGCATGACATTGTCAATTCCCATGGTCAATATTTTACCCCATCAGGAAGTTCCACGCCCTTCTCTCTAACAACATTCGATTGAGACACACATGGAGAGAGGGGGAAAAGTGGTAGACCACTTGGAAAATCTTGTGATGCAGGGTTCAGGCAATATGTGTTTTTACAACCCCAAACTGTTGAAAACTAAGGGAAAATTTATTATCAGAGGGGATGCCCTTGGTCTTCATTATTTCAACCCCCTTATGACTTTTCTCTTTATTTTTATCCCTACTTTTTTCTTCCTCCCTTCTTAAATAAATAAATAATGATGATGATGATGAAGTTTTAAAAGGAAAATGATGGAAAAAGATTCAATGTCATAAAATATAGGTAGATCACTCGAAGCATATTTTACTTAATAGTGACATGAACTGATATATATTTTTACCATATATTAGGTGTAATGTTATCAAAGTGATCCATATTATTACCACTTTCTTATTGTGAAAATAATACTATGATATATCATAGGCATGGTGTATTTATACTTGTTCTATAGTGAAATATCTTAGCAAGAGTTATTGGGATAAACATATGTATATTGGGTTGGTTTAGTGAATGATAGAAAGTCAACATTAAGTGGTGCATTCTATCTTGGCAGCTTTTGAATTTCTTAGATTAGCAAGAAACAAGACTACATTTCACTAAGAACTATAGAATATAAATATATTATGACCATTCAAGATTACATGTGATACTGTAAATGAAGAAACAACTTGAATACTTGGGAGTTGAAGTGAAATCTCTAATATAAATTAGTTATGATAATTTAATTGTTATAAATCTTATAAAATATAGTATATCATTCATAGAAAAATAAAATTGAAATAAAGCATCATATTATCAAGTATAAATTTGATAATGGGTTGGTGAAGTTATAGTATGTTCCAATATAACTTCAAAACACAAACATCCTGAAAAAATCCTTACCCAAATAAGCATTTGAACAGAATTAGCTGGATTATAGAGTCTAGTCAAACCCCTTCACTTAATTAGTGCAGATTTTGAACCCCACTCCCTGAAGTATGTTGGAATTTCGCTATGTTTTTTTAGATATTTTTTTCTATTTTGGACCCTTTATAAGTCACCTTTGGGTTTATTGACAAAGGGGGGATATATTGTTCATAAATGGGGAATCTTTTTTTCAAACCTACTATATGAGAGATTAATACGATGAAAGGAGAGAGTTTTTGTATGTTTAATTGGGGGGGAAAGGATATTGGGAGGATAACGGATGTTCGGGGGGTAAGGATGTCAGGGGAGTAGTAAATCTAGTGATGTTGTGGTTGTTCAATAAATGAATATGAATCATGAAAGAGTGTCCTTTGGGTTCATGATGAAAGTATTTTACCAGGTTTGACTAAGGAAGTGGTTTTTTCATATGCTATTCTCTATGTGAAAAATTGGTATCCATCACCAACAATAATTGGTATTGTCTTTATAGAAAAATTGGTATTAATAAATATTTAACAAGTGGTATAGATAATGAAGTGATTCATTCATAATCATTGAATGTTACTCTTGTTTCTCACACTGATCATGACTCATGTGGCCTTAGAGTTCCTCTTGAGTAAGTTTATGATCGCTCCCTAGAGTCATATTGTGTGAATAGTGGTTGGAGAATAAATTGCAAAAAAAATTCAATAATTTCATATCAAAAGGTTATAAGAGGGTTTTGAAAAAAAAATCAACAAACCTAAAGGGGGTTATTGGGATAAAATCCCTCTAATCAATGTTTTGAGGTTTTTGGGTTTTATTTATTGAAAAAATCAGTTGAAAAAGTTCCAATATAGTTGTTAAAAACTATTGTTTTCAATGTTTTGGGACCATAGATACCTTTAATCATTTATTAATAGTGGAATCAAAAGCTCTGGAAGGTATTTGAGAAGTTGAGGAGGATAAATGGAGCAAATCAAAGTTATAACGCCCTAAGATTTTACTATATAACTTTCCTTTAAATAAATATAACATGTTTGATAGCTTGTTTCAAACAAAACACCAAACTAAAATGAGTTATTTCATATTAGATTAATAATATTATGAAAATAATAATAAAAAAAACTTTTAGTAAATAAAAATATGATACTCAACTAAGATTACTTACATTTAGAGGATAAATAATTAATATGATTTAATATTAAAAAGGATTTTTATTTCCCAAATAACTATTGATTAAAATGTTGTATATTTTATCCTAATAAATTAAATTGACAAATATTAAAATATTATTATAAACTAATATGTTAAAATTCTTTAAAATAAAAATTGGTATAAAATAATATTAAAAACACTTAAAAAATTATTTTCCAATAAAAAGAGTTTTTTTATATTTTGTATTTTCATTTTAAAAATAAATTTATAAATTTTAGAGATTAATTTTAATTTATCATATAAATATTGGCTTATTGTGAATTTTTGAGATTTTTTCTTAAAATATAGTTTTTTAGGTGAATAGTAAAAAATATCATTTTACAAATATTGTAGCTTTTATGACATTTCCATAAACTAAGTATGGATTTAAAAAATATAATAAAATTTTCATGATGAAAAATTTATTTAACGAATAAAATAATACATTTAAATAAATACTATACTTGATTTGGAAAACCTATGTCTAAACTTTTTAAACTTAAGTAATATTTATTTTAATAAAATCTATTTTTAGTCTTTTTTTTAATTAATTTTTCTTAAGGTGGAATTAGGTTTTAGATTTCATTGAAAGCCTCATAACTCTTATTTTTTTAATAATAAACCAATTAATTTCATGTAAATCAACTATATTGATAATTTTATCCTAAACATTATTTTTACGTTTAAAAATACATTTTTCCTAAAAAGCTATTTTTACACATCATGTGCGCTAATATTAAAATTAACTTTTATCACCCTTAGAAATTTTATTTAATAAAATGATATTAAAATTTTAATTCATAATTTTCAAATTAATTAATAATTCTAAACTTAATTTTGTTCATTAAAACTAATTATCGAGGTTAAGAATGAGTTACTGTCGTAAAAGTTATTTGGGTAAAAGTAAAAAAGTAAAGAGAAAATCCTAAAAACACTTGAAGGTTATCTTTAAAATGAGTGGTTGAGAGGATTACCTATCTCAAATTCTCCCACACTATATTATTTTCCATTATTTGATCTATTTTACCTTTGAATAGCGACTTAACATTTCATATGACTATAATAATGTCACTCGCCTCGTTAATACAATGAGACTTCCATCACCCCTTTAATTATACCCTAAAATTAGAATTTCTATTGAAAATATACCCATTTTAATTCCCCTAAATAAATATCCCACTTTTTTTATCCCCTTTATCCAATAATAAGCCTTAAGTCTTCCATCTCCAAATGATCTTTCAAGATAATATTCAAACTATCAATGTGAGTATTACCCACTCTATAACTTTATTGTCTATATATTTCTCATTTATCCCCATATAAAACTATTAGAACCATATTATAATAATTACATTAGAATCATAATTATACTAAAATTTTATTATGTTTATGGTATAACCATTTCTACCTTCCTCACAACCATTCGAAAAACCAAAATGTCGCTTGTGTTGTGTGTGGATTATCACCTCCATAAGCGACATGAATCTGTTTTTCATAACCTATATACATGGATGGATAAAATGGGGTATTAAATGAAAAAATATGATATTTAAAAATTTATTTATATTCTAAAAATATAAATAAATTATTATCTTAATTATGTTCTATGGAAAATGAGAACATTGCACGTGTGTACGTGCGAACTACTGCCTCCACGAAGCAACGTATTTTATTTTTCATATAGATTGTTCTTCTTAAAAAAATATATTCAAATATGATTAAACACTATAATAAAATCTAATTAATATCATTATTATTCTCTAATAATTATATTATTCCAAAGTAATCACTTTATTAATCGTACTCACTCATCGATTATAGCATGTTCTTTTTTGGTTTGATTTAACCACCTACATGAACAATGATATAAATTGATATAATGGGTGACTATAGAATCTTAACTAATGGTATTATTATAGATAAATGATAAAATAGTATTTGTATTAAGTTTCTATAAATTTTATATTAATATTTAACTTATTATTAATTTACCACCCTTTGTTAAAAACAACCAAAAAAACACGCCATCAAATTCATCTCTATGAAACATAACCAAAAACCTCATGGAATGAAATTGGAACTTTATAATTCATTATAAAACATATATTTTAGTACCTTAAATGAACTATTAATTATGAAAAAGGTATAAAATAATAGTTATTGACATCGATATTACAAATCATGTGCAAAACAATTAAAATTTCAAACATCTCATGATGAAAATAAACAATAACAAACTAGTAAGTGTGTAATACATAATTATAATTTAAAATTATAAAAGTTAATAGATATGAATAAGGTTCTAAAATAAGTGATTAAGATAGTAAATTTTTCTATACTGAAAGTTAGAGCATGTTTTACTAAGCGGGAATACAATGTAAGGGTGTTTTTTGTCAATTTCTTTTCTTTGAGACATATTGTTTTTTATGCACCTTATTTCATTTAAATGGTCTGTATACTTCCTATTGTATATCTAATATCATGAATTATCTTTTATTCATGGTAATTGAATTTCAATTTCAATCTCTCTCTTTTAATGGGTTCTATTAAAATGTTTCTTAAGTCGTAAGGGGTTTTCTTAAACCAACTTTTTTTCTTAAGTTATAATGATTCCTCTTTGACTATGGTTTTAAGAGACTGTTTTATTATTTTTTATGGTGATATTATAATTAATTTAATAAAAAAAGCAAGGTAATTAAATTTATGTATTTATTTATTCATAAAAAAAAATTATATTAATAATAATTCTCATTACAAATGAGCTCTTTCTCTTCCATATCCATGTTTAATCTTACTAATAATGATTTCCTTTCTTATTTTGAAATCCAAATATGTATTATTTCTGATGATATTATAATTTATATTTACCAATTTTTAAAATAAAGTTTTATTATCTTTTTTATGATTTTGATTTCAATAAATTTACTTTAAAATGATAGAATGTATTTTCCTTTCATGATCGTATATTTTATCTTTCACTCCCCATTTTTCTTTGAAAACCCTTTATTTATTTTTCAAGGAACCATTATTGAAGATTATTTTTAAAATTAAATGTCTTAAAAAAATATTTAATTTACCTTTTTTAAAATGAATTTTGAATGTGACTTGTAACTTCATATTTTTTGACTATGGTAAAAACATTTTATAAAAACTCTTATGATTTCTTTTACCGTTATGAGCATTATTCTTTTCCAAGATTCCTTTACATGTTTTTAAAAATTATTTTAATTCTTAATGATTTTTAAAATGAAATTAAATGGTTTTATATTTTTAAAAAATAAAAGTTTAATTTTAAAAATAAATTCTTGATTTTAAAAGTAATTTTGAAGGCTTTTGTTTTTAAAAAAAGACTGTAGTGTTTTTATTTCTTCTCAAAGAAAGTTTTTGAAAACATATTTATTTTATAAGAAATATTGAAAAAAAATTAAGGTTTATTTTTAAAAAATATCAAGTTTTAGTTTTTTTTAAAGAAAACATTTTTAAATGGTTTTAAATAATTTCAAAAAGGGATATTTCTTCTTGTTTTTCAAAGTGATTTATCCAATAATATTAAAAATGGTTTTTTATATCTATGTTAACATATTTTAAATTTTCTTATGTTATAGTTGGTATTTGTTATTATGATGTCATCCACCTTATTCTCTATATGGATTATGAAATTTTCTATGAATGTCTTCATGAAACCAGCACCTTTTTTAGAGGCCAATAAAGTGATGTTTGAAATATAAATGATTGATTTCAAGTGGCACACATATGCATGGATAGTTGATGGGTGGGGTCCTATATCACCCTCAAATAAATTGGATGATGTTTTATACCTCATGATATAAATATATTGATTAAAAATGATTTAGATTAGCTAAATTCAAAATTTTAGTGTGGGCATGATGTGGATTAGCTGCATTCAAAAGATTGAGTGTGAACATGATACAGATTAGACACATTCACGATATTTAGCATGAAAAAAATGTGGATTAGATATGTTCACAATATTTATCTTGAAAATTATATGGATTTTATATGTTCACAATATTAAGAATCAACATGATATAGATTATCTATATTCACAATATTGAGCAAAAACACGATGTGTATTAGCTACATTCACAAGATTGAGCATAAACTAAATGTGGTTATCTATGTTCACAATGTTATGATTTCCTATAGTTGTGAATATTTCATAATTCTATGTGTAACATCCCTGACCTGGGATCCACTAAACTAGTGCCCTAAGATGGGTCGCCACATGACCTAAATCATGCCTCTTTGTAAGCCATAGGTTTTTAAAAAGAAGTGAGAGTCAAATAAGTCATGTGTGGAGACTATACCCTCTTCATCAGAGTAATACACAGTGGATATCATATGAAATAAAGTAAAAAATTAACATGAACTAGAAAAGTCATTAATAATTATTTCCCAAATAGGTTACAACCCAAAACCAAACAATAAATATGTCATGTCATGATTTCATTCTAATAGTGCCAAAAGTGAAGAAACCCCAAAAATAAATATAAACAGATGAATCCCCAAAATAGGTCATAACTCCAAGTCCCTCAAACATCCCAAGCCCAACTCAACTCCCTAGAATAAGGCCCTTTCCCTTTTCCTAACTTACTACCATGAAATCTACCCGGGTACCTAATGGCGGTCTGAGTAGGGTGTGAGTACAACTCAGTAGGACACCACCAAAGGTGTCTACAAAATATCCAGTCTAAAGATATATTTCATGCAAGTACCAAATAAATGAAAATATAAACAAAATACAATTTGGGTGTCATTAGATAACAATACTCACTATAACCAATTCCATCATTAATCCACTCACTCACAAATAACTTTTTATTGAAAAAAATTAAATTCTAGGGGGTCTAAAGTGGTTAAGCCCTTTAGTATCACCAGTAATAATTAAATGAAATCATTTGGAATAGATTATATATCATATAAAATAATGATACTATCATAAGGATCTCCTTTACTTTTAATCTTATCTGTAGAAAAATTCCCCTCCCTACATGTCTAATAAATCTCCATGTCATTACCTATAAGGGTCCTGAACTTCTGAATTTCATACACCATAGGTCATGGGACATTATTATTTCCTCTCAAAAAATGATAAAAAGTTTTTATTTAGACATAATTAAGTTAATATATATGTTGTACAGCCTGTAAATAAGGAGGCCACTAATAATGGATTTAACTTTTTCTTCCATGGAATGATCTAGCCCAAAGTAAGAAGAAAAAATGATCAAGAATGATCTGTGTTATCCTAAACCAAGCCACCTTCCTACATGACACCCTGGTTGAATGATCAGTCCACATTTAGATTAAATATAGTCTAAGGGGGATCCACTTGACCCATGTTCCATGAATTGTATGATCCTTTCCTACTGACGTTGTCACTGACCTGCAGCTTATCCCACTATTACAGACCATATTTTCAACCCTTTGGTATAGTGCACTAAATTATTCAATCAATTCTAAAATATGAACTTTGAGAACTAGAAGAGAACATTGCATACCTTGTCTTTTTCTATTACAAGCCTCTTGTAGTATCTAGTACACAATAGCAAAGGTCATTCCCCAAAGCCAAACAACATGAGCTCATTGCTCAGACCTATGAAACCAGGATATCAAAAAATTCATGTCATCACCCTGTATAGAGATACCCATCTTCATCTTGAAGAGATTCCATGAAAAAATATCCCAATTTATCTCAAAAAATATATTACATGTAGTTTCAATTCTAGGATTCTCATAGCACAAGCAGTATAAATCCAGGTGTACTTCTTTCTGTTGAATATTTTCCTTAGTTTGAATTGATCTATTTCGGATTCCCCAAACTAGAAATCTCATTTTTGCTGGTATTTTCTTACACCATAATTTAGTTTCCCAAGAATCAGACTCCCTTTCACCTTTCCACTACAAGCTATAATCTTAAGAGTAAAAGTCACCAAAATATTAAAAGGTGAAAGAACATATGTCTGGTTCATCTGCTAGAATAATCCTATCAATGATAATATTTTTCTCCTCACAAAGGGTGGTAGAAATGAATCTCAGATATAAGCTGGCCTAATGGAAAGTGATATCTCGAACTGGACATCTAGGAAGAAACAAGGGAGATCCTTCCCAGTTATCCTTCAAATAATTAATATCACCTCTTCCAACCACCCACCTAACATTTTCCTTCATACATATGGGAATAAATCAAGTTTCTAATATTTCTAGGGATAAAAATTTCATAAACAAATACATCATACTTACCTTGGTGCCTTGGTTTAGGAAGTTTTATCAAATGAAACTGTTAGAGGAATAGAGCCTCTTTCTCTTTCCCTAAACCATGCATTATTTGGTGGGTTTTAGAGCCTCAGTCTAACCTGACCCATGGGCAGAGATCTTCAATTAAATACCCCACAACAACCAATCCATGTGCATATTCTTATTTATCTATTTACCATATATACCAAATCACAAACCATACATAATCAACACACATAAAATTCACAATTCACATTCTATTTAACACATAATTCATCTTTATTCCTTAACCCATTAACACATTTACCATTTACTTGGCATATCCCATTTAACCCATATCCCATTTCGTACCTTAGCCCATTTAGCATAATCAAAATTCCCATACATTATCCCTTTTAACATATTCACCAATACCCATGCATCAATCCATTTTCACATTAATCAATTCAAAATCCTTAATCCACTTACACGTTTCCATTCCAATTTCATAAGCCATTTGACATATTAAATTTAATCCATTTAACTCCTTTTTCATGTTATGTCAAAAAATCCCTTATGCCATTACCAAAAACTAGGAACAACCAATTTTAGTGCCATTTATAATTCAAACTAACATATCAACACATTTATCATGGGATCTATTTCAACATACGGAAACTCTATGCTTAACATTACAATTTACCAAATTCAGGAATATTGGTGCACCCCATGGGTGGCCCTAAATTGGTCAAATAATCCTCAATGCATCCCATGGAGAATATGAGGGTTCTAAATCATCATTTATCTAGCCATTTCTAGCAAATATTACTAAGTAATCAAATACACATCAAGAGGGAAGTAATATCATAACCACACATGCACAAATCGACAATAACACTATGGGATATAACTTGTAGACTACCTAATTTGAATATAAAGATGAACACACCCTTAACCATGTACTTAGATCTAGATTAAATCACCCTTTAAATACCCAACCTAATATCTACCTCAAAAAGAGGTTTTTAGGGTTTTGGAATAATAATAATAAATCTATAAGCCATAATTTGGAAAAGAGAAGAAAGAGGAGAATTAGACTTACCCAGAGCTTCGATCCACAACTAAAGACACTCCAAAAATCCTAGAATCAAAGGATAATGATCCTTGGTAAGATTTGGAAGCTTTGGTTCATCACTAGGGTTACATGGGGAATAATGAAGACAAAAATCAAGTGAAGATATTAAAATATAAAGGAGGTGGTTTGGTAAATTTACGCTTTTAATGGGGTTCATGGTTTGGCAGTGCGTTTTTCCAAACCGTGTGCAAACTGTGTGACTGCCTCTTTCCAATATGCGTTAAGTTGCACGGTTTCCTGGGGAGGCCCAAACGGTTTGAAAAAATGTGAGACAATCATGCGGAATGCCTCTATCCAAAGTTCCACAGTTTGGATCCCCCATCACATGGTTTCCTCTAACCATGAACAAATTATTAAACATGAACAAAATAGACTGATTTCCCATTATTTCATGTCTCGAACCCATATAACACCCTAGGTATTCCTTAACTCCTAGTAAAAATTCCATTAACCAAAATTAATAGATTTAAACTAAAATTTAAATAAGGAAATACCTCCATGATGTTCTAGATCTTACAACCTCCCCAAATTATAATGGCTCATCCTCGAGCTGCACTTCCAAGCATCACTGAGATTCTAAAGTAAATAGATTGGGCCACTGAGCCCTCATATTTGACTCTCTCTCCCATGTTTCTTCTAGAACATTATCATTCTTCCAAAAAACCCAAACCAAATTCAGGGTATTTCCTCGCAATATTTTCTCACTATGATCCACAATATGAATCGGATACTCCTCAAAGGACTCATCAGACTCAAGTTCAACGTCCTCAACATCGATCATGTGAGATGGGCCAGGGTGATACTACCGAAGATATGGAACATGAAAAACAACATACATATTGATATACCACCATGGAAGAGGGAATCATTACACCACCAGCCTAATCTTCTCCACAATATCAAACAGCCTCACATACCTGGGTTCCAACTTACCCTTATTTCGAATTCGACAGTGATCCAACCTTGGTGACACCCGAAGAAACACACAATCACCTGAATCAACTAAATTTTTTCTGATGTCTCCTGCACGAGACTCGATCCCAAAAAATCTGATTCTAAAGCCTCTATCTAACACAATGGAGATCAATACAATCTACCATAGAGCACATTTTACAATTTTATCTAAATTGTGGCTCGATAACTATTATTGTAAGAAAACTCAACCAGTACTAGATTCTTTTCCGATGATCCAAAAAATTCTAGGACACAAAACCCTAAATATGTCCTCAAGAACCTTAATAGTACACTCTGACTACCCGTCCATCTTTGGGTGAAATTTCATACTCAAAAACACCTTGGTACCAAGTGCCCTCTATAATCCCTTCCAGAAGCATGATGTAAAACATGGGTCATGATCCGAAACTATAATACATGGCACCCCATGAAATCATATTATCTATTACACATATAACTTACTCAACTGATTCATGGTGAAACTATCTTGAATTGGAAATAAATGAGCCACCTTAGTCAACCGATCCACAACTACCCAAATCACATCATTCTTATAAGGAATCCTAGGAAGAACCACCACAAAATCCATTTTCACATCATCCCATTTCCATTCCAAAATGGGTAGTGGATGTAACAGACCACCCAACCACTGATGATCAGCCTTCACCTACTGGAAGGTTAGGCATTGCACCATGAAACCTACAACCTCCTTCTTTATCCTTGTCCACCAATACTATCTATGAAGATCATGATACATTTTGGTCAAACCATAATTCACTACCCACTTTGATGCATGAAACTTTCATATTTACTCTTCTCACATACATGTTGGCACAAAAACATGGACACAAACATAAATGAACTCATCATCTCTAATAGTCCAAACCTAATTTGACTCCCCACCTTTAACACTTTCCCTAAAGGCTAAAAATTATAAATCCCCATGTTTCCTCCCCTTTATCTGGCTCAGAAGCATGGAATCAACTATTAAGGATGCAAGGGTCATCTCCCCTTGGCTATCCTACACCTTAAGATGCATATCAAAAAACAACCCCATCATTTTCCACTCTGAAATTGATTCCTAAACCATCTGATTTTGAGTTTGTTGACTCAAAGCTTCTACAACATTGTTTCCCTTTCTTGATATGTAAACTAGCTCAAAGTCAAATAATTTCATGTATTCAACCCACCATCACTAATGAAGATTTAAATCACACTATGAGAATATGTATTTAAGGATTTTATGATCATTATGCATATTAAACCATTCTCCCAAAAAGTAGTGTCGCTAACACTTCAAGGCGTATACCACTATGTTTAATTAAATATCATGCATAGGGTAATGTTTTTCATGAGGTCTCAACTATCGTGACTTTTATGCCACAACATGATCATCCTAAATCAAAACTTCCCCAATCCTAACACCAGACACATCACAAAATAAGGTATATATATTACCTGGATCATGTGAGATTAGAATTGGTGTGGATTCCAATCACCTCTTTAATTCTTGAAAGTAATTATCACACTCCCCGAACCATTAAAACTTAATTCCCTTCTTAGTTAATCCTAATAGTGGTGCTGCCAAATGAGAAAAGTCTTTAATGAACCTTCAATAATAGCCAGAAAAACCCAGAAAATTTTAGACATCAGAAACATTATTGGGTTGCTCCCAAGACACAACTACCTACACTTTATCTAGGTCTATGGATATGCATTCCTATGAGATGATGTTCCCTAATAAATACACCTTATTGATCCAGAAATGAAATTTGGATAGCTTAAAATATATCCTATACTCTCTTAGTGTACTCAAAAATATGTCAAGATGTTTTTCATGATCATCATGAGTCTTAGAGTACACCAAGATGTCATCAACAAAGACTGCTACAGGATGGTCAAGGTAAGGATGAAATATTCGGTTCATTAGGGCCATAAACATTGCTAGCACATTACTCAACCCAAATAGAATAACAACAAACTCATACAACTCATACCTTCTCCCAAAGGCATCTTGTGGTATATCAAAAGGTCTCACCCTTATCTAATGATACCCTAATCTAAAATCAATCATAGAGAACATAGAAGAACCTCTTAGCTTGTCAAATTGATCATTGATTCGAGGAAGAGGGTATTTATTCTTAACTGTCATCTGATTCAGCTTTCTATAATCAACGCACAACCACAATGATCTATCATCATTCTTGGAAAAAACATTGTAGATCCAAAAGTTTGCATACTAGGATGAATAAACCCTTTGTTCTCCAGTTACTCTAACTGATTTTGATTTTTAAGTTTCTAGAGTTCTTCTGGTGTCATTCTATATAGCGGAATGGAAACTAGTTCCGCACATGGTAGTAACTCTATTGTGAACTCTACATATCTCTCAAGAGGTATACCCAAGAAGTTATCAGGAAACACATATTGTAACTAATCCACCATAAGAGGAAAATAAGCTACTCTCCTCCTCTATTATCATGCATAATACAAGTCACTCGGGTCGTGAGTTCATCCAACTGCTGATAAAATTTCTTTGCACAACCTTCCCAGACATCCCATTCACTACGATGGACATGATTTTATCACTCAAGATATGTGAACGTCACCCTATGATGGTAACGGTAAATATTTCCTTGGTACAACACTATCCAGTTCGTACCCAAAATCAAATCAAAACCCAACATCTCAAGCATGGAAAAATTCCATAGAAAATGGTACCCACCAACCTCAAGAGAACACCCCTTACACTACCAGATATTTTCTTCCCAAACACCTAATGGTGTATCAATTGACATAACCTCACACATACGTTACAACTTTAGGCCTAACATAACTACAAACTAAGTAGAAATAAAAGAATGTGAAGCACCTATATCGAAAAAAACACTAAAAAGCATGGAATCAACAAAGAACCATCAAGTCTCAGACTCACCACCTCTATGTGTAGGATAAACTATGTAAAGGTGAACTACCCTTCTACCTTAGGCCCCAGTCTGAATTACTAGATTTGTACTGCCCTGTTGGTATGAATTCTCTCACCCTGAAGTACCCTATCCACCACCTTTATCGGTACTACCAGTAGAGCTCCAATTTCCTGGCTAATATGGGGTAACTGACCCCCTACCTATACTCTACACTAGTCTTGGGAATCCCTCATTACCCTCTATCTGAGGGTTCTTACACAACCTCAGCACATGTCCCATTCTTCCACATGCTCAACACTCGACTGGTGGTCAGAGGAACTAACTACGCATGTGTCCCAATCCTCCACACTAATAGAAAAACTCATGATCGCAACCCTGTGAGGTTGGTCCACACTTCTCACTACTCTTCACACTTACACCCTGATGAATATTTCTAAAGAGGTGCTTCCTTCCCTCAAAAGATGCACCACTAGTCCGCTCGAATAGAACCAAAAACCCATCACTTGAAGCCTCCTTTAAATTACCTTCTAAAATAAGGGCCTGATCCACCACTTCTAAAGACCTATTTAAACAAAATATGTTCACCTAGGACTTAATCTCGTGTCTAATATCATCCTAGAAATGTCTTTTCATAGCAGCCTCATCCCCTGCCAATGCTAGAACAAATCATTTCAAGTCTATGAAGTAGCCCGCATAATTCATCACTGACATAGTTCCCTATGTCAACCTCATAAATCTGCATCCTGCTCCTGTTTAAAGGTATATAGATATAAATTCCCTAGAAACTTTTCTTGAAGGTCTTTCTATAGCATAATATCAGCCTGCTAAGTCTATTCCAGGATATCCCACCAACACTTTTTCGGTCCCTGTAACATGTATGCTACCAAATTAACTCTCTTCTATGAATGAGTATCCAAGTGATCCAAAATAGTCTGGATAGACTCTATCCAAAACTCTACAGCCTCGGATCCTCTATCCCCATCAAATGTTGAAGGTTTTCGCAACTAAAACTCTTTGGTCAAATTAAACACACTCGGAACAACCCGGCCTAGGTCTCATTCCATCATCTACATAAAATGAGCAAAGTTCTAACAGAACTTCTCCTCTCCTTTGTCCCTCTAAACCACTAGAACCTTTTATCTCATCTCTAGAGAATCATTCTCAATGATATCCTCCTATATCCCAACTAGCACACATCTTCTTGGTGGAATTTCCCTACAATTCCAAACACAAGTTTTAAAACACATAACATAAAGCATTCATTGTTTACATAAAATAAGTCTCTTCATTATCCATGAATAACCCATTTTGCATACATTATCCCAATAGATATCTCCATGCCTAGAACATTACCCTTGACCATCCCTACCATGGGTCATGGATAACATGGGGTAAACCAAAATACTTAGTCAAAAGTCTTTCATTAGACACCCCCTTTTTTTTAAACCATTTTCACACTCATAACATAAAACTTTATCTTTTAAGAACATTTTCCCATTTATAAAACTTGTTATAGCCAAAATTTTATCTCATTTAAAATACCCTTTATTAAACACAATTACTTAAATATTTTCTAACATTATTTCCTCTTTACCCATTTTCATCATTTTTTAGTCAATATTTTCTTAAAATTTTTAAATATGTAAAGTGAATTATACCTTTCATGCCCCACATACCTATCCTATGTGTGACTATCATAATTCATGCCACGTATATCCCTAGGTGTCTATAATGATGCATTAATGCACATCCTCATGCCATTTCATCCATGAGAAAAATATCATAAAGTAGTCACATCACACAAAAAATGCACCACCCAATGGTGAAATATCATTCAATTATAACAACACATATCAAGAACAACAATTCCCACCCTAGTTAATTAGGTTTTACATCATACATGGGTTAGTTACTCCTAAGAACGAGCAAATTTACAAGACCCAACACATCCTAATATCCCTTATACCATCCCCAAATAATAGTACTATAGAAAAAAACCACTCTGATACAACTTTGTAATGTCCCTGACCCATAAACCACTAAATCGGTGCCCCGATACAGGTCGCCACATGACCTGAAGCACGCCTCTCTATATGCCAAAGGTTTCCAATAAGCAATGAGGGAAAATAAGTCATGTGGGGAGACTATACCCTCTTTAATAGAGAAATACATAATAGATATCATATGAAATAAAGGAAATAATGAACATGAACCAAAACATGCATTACAAATTATTTCCCAAATAGGGTAAACCCAAAACCAAACAATAAATATTACATGTCATGATTTCATACTAAAAATTCCAAAGGTGAATAAAATCCAAAATAAATAAAAATAGCTAAATCCTAAAAATAGGTCATGACTCCAAGTTTGTATCCTCATCCATACACATCCCAAGCCCAAATCAACTCCCTGACATATGAACCTTGCCCTTTTTTTGAACTGCAACCATGAAATATTCTTGGGTTCCCAATGGGGGCCTGAGAAAGGTATGAGTACAACTCAGTTTTCCACCACCAATGGTGTCTACAAAATATCTAGTCTAAAAAATAATGCATGCAAGTACTAAATAAATTAAAAGATAAACAAAAGACAACTTGGGTGCCATTAGATAACAATATTCACTATAACCAATTCAATCATTAATAAAATTTCATCTTTTATACCATCTTAATTAATATATTCTTTTCCATAACATGTTCCATGGGTTAGTCATTTACATCATTTACACAATGGCCTAATCCGATTAATTATCATGCATAAGGGAATAAATCAAATTCCAAATCTCACTAGGGATAAACATTTCATAAACAAATACATTACACTTACCTTGGAGCCTAAATCCAAGAAGTTTCATTAAATGAAACCATTATAGGTATAGATCCTCGGTCCCCTTCCCTAACTCATGCATTATAGGGTGGGGTTTAGAGCCTTATTGTAACCTAAACTATGGGTGTAGGTCCTCAAGTCTAATACCCCACAATAAAAAATCTATGTACACATTATTATTTATTCATTTACCACATATACCAAATCACAAAACATACACAATCAACACACATAACATTCACATTTCACATTTCACATTTCATTTAACACATAATTCATCTTTATGACTTAACCCATTAACACATTTACCATTTACTTAGCATAGCCTATTTAACCCATATCCCATTTCATACCTTAATCCATTTATCATAATCAAAATTACCATATATTATATCCTTTAACATACTCACTAATACCCATGAATCAATCCATTTTCACATTAATAAATTCATAAGACTTAATCCACTTTCAAATTTACATTCCAATTTCATAAGCCATTTGACACGTTAGCTTTAATCCATTTAACTCCTTTTTAATGTTATGTCAAACAATCCTTTGTGACATTACCAATAACTAGGAACAACCACTATTACTGCCATTTGCAATTCAAACTAACATATCAATAAATTTATCATGGGATATATTTCAACATAGGTAAACTCTATGATTAACATTACAATTTACTATATTCGTGAATATTGGCACACCCCATTGGTGGCCCTAAATTTGTCAAATCATTCTCAATACATCCCATGGGGAATATGTGGTGTCTAAATCATAATTTAGACAACCATTTCTACAAAATATTACTAAGGATTCAAATACACATCAAGAGGTAAGTAATATCATAACCACACATACACAAATCGATAATAAGACTGTGGGATATAACTTATAGACCACCTACCTCAAATATGAATATGAATGCACCCTTAACCTTATCCTTATATCTGAATTAAAGCACCCTTTGAAGACCCAACCTAAGATACTCCAGAAAAATAGGGTTTTTGGGTTTCAAAATAATAAGAAAAAATCTACATGCCATAATCTGGAAAAAAGAAGAAAGAGGAGCGTTAAAGTTTCCAGGAGCTTTGATCCCCGGCCGAAATCACTCCAAATGGCATATAATCAAATGAGAATGATCTTTGGGAAGATTTGGATGATTTGATTTGTTATTAGGGTTTCAAGGAGAATAATGGGGAAGAAAATTGGGTTAAGGACTTAAAATCCTAATGGGAAGTTTGGTAAATTCACGCTTTTTAATAGGGCGCATGGTTTGGTTGCACGGTTTGTCAAAATGTGCGCCTACCTCTGTCTAATAGGGGTTAAGTCACATGGTTACCTAGGGAGGCCTGCACAGTTTGAAAAAACATGAACCAATCATTTATAATTCCTCTATCCAAGGTCATATGGTTTGGCTCCACCCCCCCCCACCCCACCCCTGCATGGTTTCCTCTAACCATGCGCAAATCGTGCAACATGCACAGAATGGACTGATTTCCCTTTCTTTTATATCCCGGACCCCTAGAACACCCCCGATATTCCTTAAATACCAATTAAACATTACATTAATGAGAATTAATATATTTAAACCAAATTTTAAACAAGGACATTCCTCCACAAAGTTCAGGATCTTACATTATGTTACATACTTATGTTATGCTCTAGGGATCATTTTTATTATCTTGTGTTTCTACACTCTTATTCCATGTTAAAAGTTTGTTCATTTATTATGAAATTTCCTTTTATTATGGATTATAAACAACTCTTATTATTCCTTGTTCTTTTTAATAAGATATTTCTCCACTTCTCTTGTTTTCTCATATGTTTATGATCTAACCTTGGATGAAATATTGGTAAATTTTACATTATTAGGTGTTTGATCTCACCCTTTTCTTATGTTTTCATTACCTAGTTATGAAGATGAGTATAATTTATGAGAACTCTAAAAGGGATTCTAGTGTGGTTTTATTATAGAGAAATGTTCACAAGCACCGTAAAATATGTAGCTTATATAGTTGATCGTCAAAGACACTAAAACTTACATTCTTGGAATTGTGTATTTTTTGTGCGATGAAATGTCTAACTTATGTAAATAATTTAAAATAAAGATATGTTTATATTAGTTTGTATCAAATCTGGTGTTTAAAGAAAGTGTTTTTAGCACCAAATCTGAGAGTGTGGATCTAGGGCACATCAGTTGGTATTAGAGCAAGGTTTAGTTATTTTTTAGGATTATTTTAGTTATTTTTAGTGATTAAGATGAGATAAAATTATTAAAAACCCTATGTATAAGTATAATTATAGGATAAAAAACCTATAATTTTGGTAAATTAGAGATTTTGTGGTTTCCTGGAAATGAAATACCAGTCTGGATACAAACAAGTGGATATACTCCCTAGCATAGATATACTTAGGGATAGTATCCATGAAAGGGGAATATAGGGTATTAACTAAATCATCAATCATTACATGATAAAGAGTCCTAACCATACACCTAGTTTCTGAAACTCCTAGGGGATATAATTTGGTGATTTACATTCTCTTTATAAACCATTATAAATGATTTAAATGGAATTTGAGGATATAATATATAACTAGTTGGGTTATAGAACCTAATAGGAACATGACCATAGAAATCCTAGGTTAAAATAAAGGAGTTATAGTATGATCCAACTATGTAATAGTTGAAATGAAATTATCATTGGTTTAAATAAAGGTTTTATTAGAGAATACATCTTCAGATTGAGTTTTTATAAGATCATTTAATTTGATTTAATTTGATAGTATCACAACCATTTTGGATTTATTATTAGATTGGTAATAGGATCATGAAAATTAAGTTGTGAACGGTATGCCCCTAAAAACTTCTATAACTCACTAAGAAATCATATTTGGTACAAATTGTTAAGATAAATTAAAATCACAACGAATGCCTATTATTCTGGAAATGATGAGACTCATGTTATCTATGATTTTGGGGTTGATATCTCAAAAGAAAATATATCTTTAGTTTCTTATAGATCACTTATATTCTTTCATTAGTGAACAATAATTAAAAAAATTAGGATGTAATTTATTTTAAGGGGGGAGAATGTAACACCCCAATATTTTACTATATATATTTCTTTTAAATAAATATAATGTGTTTGATATCTTGTTTGATAGAGACTTAAGCCTTTTATATATAGCATTACATGATTTTAAGCATAGTTATACATCATAGTACAATCCAAGGATCGTTAAGTCTAGTGTCTTTGAAGACTAGGTACATATAACATAAAACATGGGGAAAAACACTTCTTTATTTAATCTCCATAAAGATCTCCTAACTTCCTTTGAGCCCTTACATCTGCATAGGGTGCCCTGGGTAACACATGAACAAAGGGGTCGGATGAAAATCCCAATAAGGTAATGAACATAAGGATACATCTTAAGCACATGAGTTAGGAGGCATGACATAAAGATATCCAAAGCATGGAACATAAGAAATCATATCATATAAGCATGGAATCATATAAACATGGAATCATATAAATGTGTAAGAATCATTAAATACTTCTTTATTATGGGTCAAGGCTAACCACCAATCATGTTTCCCATTTTAGTACGGGCCAAGGCTAACCGCCAATCCCGTTTCACATCGCATCTCATGAGACTTAACTTTACACAATGAATTGAAGCGCTATCTGGAAGCACCCATATCAACATTTTAATGAGTATTATTGACACATAAATATACTTACCACATATATAATCATACATAATCAACCATACATAAACATAAGGGTACCCATGGAAATAATTGGGTACCACAATCATGACATAAATCATAACCAATGGGTGTATCATGAAAGTGTCCATGAAAGGAAAGTAATAGAACATACATGGACGTTAATAGGGTAAAATAGTCATATAACCTAGTAAGTGGTGTCAAACATAAGTGAAAACATATAATAAATGTATTTTAGAAACATTATCATTAAAATATTTTTTGTACGGTTTTAAGGAAAATACTATAGAGCTTTTAAAATAGAAAAAAGGACAATATTTTATATAAAACTATAATTGAACCAAAAAAGTTTTAATAATAAAAATACTTAATTTATAAATACAATGGTGGCTTAAAACATAGGATATAGTGCACTTGAAATTGGGTAAAATTTTGGGAAGTTCCTTTAAAACGAGTGTGTTTATTGGGAAGTATCGAGGAGGGATTCACTTAAAAGTATGTATATTCCCGAAAGAGAATGAGAGATGGATACTAGAACGTGATTTTGGAGTATATAAACAGAATTTATAAGTTTTAAATAAAAATAAAAGACAACTACATTTTGTTAAAAAGAAAGATAGAGCAACCCGAAGGAATAAAGGAAGTTCGAGTAGAATTCATTACGGTTTATCGGCATGGTATCGGGTGTAACAAAGAGGGATTGATGAGAGAGATTAGGGGTTTCTCATAACTTATAAAACATTAGGTTAGTATGGGGGAGGTGTAAAAACATACCCCATCATTTGGGATTACACATAAAAATCATAGCATAGAGGACAATCTTGATTAAGAGAGAAATGGAGAGGATCTCTTACCTTAAATCCGTTGGTGTTATCCACTTGTTATTAAAGACCTGAAAAAAAAATTAGGATTATTAATTCATAATTCAGGAACCTATTATATATTTAATTGATTTATTACAACTTTTTTTAGTTCATTAAAGTCCTTCTTGATTAGTTATAAGGTTCAATTTCATTGTTCAGGTTCGTTTATTTACTTGGTTTTAAAAGATCAGCTCACTTATATTCAAGTTAGGATAAAAATGAAAGATGGAAGTGGTTGTCCAGAAATTAAGTTATATTATATTAGTGAACATCCAGGAGATTACATGGTTTTAAATTTAATTTGGTTACTTATATTGAAGTCAAACTATTATATAAAACCATGGTGACAACCGTTTTTCTTAATTGGTGGGTTTGATTACAAAGAACATGTTTTTGATTTATAAATTAATACCATTTGTACAAAAGGATTATAGAACCAAAAATATGATATATTAAATATGTAATAATATGGTTCAACCATAACACAAATTGTTTCATGACTAGAATTAAATATTATAATAGAAATTGATAAACTGTTGTCCTTGAATGTGCTAAATTAGCACATCTCAAACGGTGCTTTCATTTCTTTCAAATAAAAGGTGGGGAAAGGAGAGAAGATAATAAAATATCCCATTAGAATGAGAAAATTATAATACATGTATGTTACTTGATTTATCATACTATTTGGGTGAAGGGAGGTGAGGAAAGAAACAAAAAGAAAACAACTTAAAAGAAACGAAGGAATTGGAAAGAAGAATTTACCTCTTGAGACTTCCTCCTTTGAGAACCTCTTTAGGGGAGAGGTTCTTGTATTTTGAAGAGTCTAGGAGATTTTGGACGTGGGGAAGGATATTGGGGAAAGATTTTGATAGAATATTTGCAAGTCACAAGGCTTGAGAGGAGTGAAGAGAAGAGGGTGTGAGGGGTGGGGGGTTATAGTGGAGGAGAGAGGGGATTTCTCAATATAAAATTCATTAATTTATTATTTCCCCACAGGACAAGGAATAGTGAGTCTTCCTTGACCAAGAATAGTAATTCTATCATGTGATTCCTAACCAATTGGTCTTACATCAAGAGAACATCATCAATGACTCAATAAATCCATTATTTAGCATTTATTGTAAATTGTCGTATTTTTACTATTCATCAAAAATTCAAGTATTTCAGAAAAATATCAAAAATTCACCCTAACCATTTTTTAACATGTAGAATCCAAAAATGAAGTCCATTTTTTAAAAATAATTTTCTAAATATTATTATTTTAATATTTAATTTAAATTATAATTTATTATCAAAAACCAGTTTTAAAACATTAATTTAATTATTCTAAAATATAAGTACATCATACTTTCACTTGAATATTATTTATATATTATCATAGGTAAGGTTACTATTCATTAGGGTATATAACTATTCATAATGGTATGTTACTATTCATAAGGTTAAGTTACTATTCACCAAAAATTAAGTTTTTCTTATCGGACTCCAAATAACTTACTCATTGCAACTGTGTAAGTCAGATTTTCAAAATTCCAAACACAGAAGTGAAAAACATATTTTTAAAAGTCACTTAGGACTTAGTAGTTCATTATGTTTTGTTTTTATGTGATTTTATGACATCTTTATAAGAAGGGAATTTCCATTGAAAAACATTGGGTCGTTACATTCTTCCCCCCTTACGAAATTTCACCATTGAAATTTTGTCTTACATTCTAAGACAAAAATAGGTGTGGGTACTTTTCCTTCATTGCTTACTCTATTTACCATGTTACCTCTTCATACTTATAGTTTCCCCATAGTACCTTGACCAGATGAGTAGTCTTGTTGCGTAGAACTTTGTCTCTACGATCCAATATCTTCATTGGCTGCTCCTCGTAAGAGAGAACATCCTCCAACTGTACCACCTCTGAAGAGAGTAAATGTAAAGGTTCTAGTATGTACTTCCTTAAGAGGGATACATGAATGACATCATGTACTTTCTACATGGTTGGTGTAAGTGTCATTCGATAGGCCACAGCTCCGACTCGATCAAGGATTTCGAAGGGGCCGATGTACCTGGGACTTAACTTCCCTTTCTTCCCAAACCTCATGGCCTTCTTCCATGGAGATATGTGTAAAAATACTATGTATCCAACTTTTAACTCAAGGTCTTGTTGACGTTTATCTGCATAACTCTTCTGTCGACTTTGGGTTGCATTAATGTGCTGCTGAATGTTTTTCACCTTCTCCACCATTTCTTCGACCATTTCAGGTCCTAGTAGATTACGTCTACTGACTTCATCCCAACATGTCGGTGTTCTGAACCTTTTCCCATAAAGGGCTTCAAATTGTTCCATTTGGATGCTCGAGTGGAAACTATTGTTGTAGAAGAATTCAACCAGTGGAAGATGTTGGTCCCGTCCTCCTTTTAATTCCATAGAACATGCTCTCAACATTTCTTCCAGGGTCTGAATAGTTTTCTTAGATTGGCTATCAGTTTGAGGATGATAGGCCATACTGAAGTTCAGTTCAGTGCTTATAGCATGTTGGAGACTTTTCCAAAACTTCGCATTGAATCTCGGATCATGATCAGATGCAATTTATAGTGGTACTTCATGCAGCCTTACCACTTCTTTGATGTAAATCTGTGCAAGTTGATCCAATGATAAGTCCTCTCGAACTGTGATAAAGTGAGTTGTCTTTGTAAGACGATCCACAACAACCCATATAGAATTATTTTCTCTGGATATCCTTGGAATTCTAGTGATAAAGTCTATGGTAATTTTCTCCCAATTCCATGTTGGTATGGGTAGTGGTTGCATCATCCCCTTAGATTTTTCTCTCTCAGCCTTCACTTGCTAACATACCAGCCACTTTAACGTATATTCAGAAATCTCCCTTTTCATATTGTCCCACCAAAAGATTTCTCGGAGATCTCGATACATGTTTGTGCTCCCTAGGTGCATAGAGAAGGTCGAGATATGTGCATCATTCAGAAGATCCTTCTTTATATCGGGATTAGATGGTACACATAATCATGACCCAAATCTTACAACTCCTTCCTCATCAATTTTAAAATCGGAGGATTTCCCATTTTTAGTAGCTTCCACCCTTTTCAGAAGTTCCACATCTTTTCTTTGAGAATCCTTTATTTTCTCCAAGAGGGATGGTTGAGAAATCATTTGAGAAAGGATTGATGATGTTCCTCCCTTAATGATTCCCATGTTTATCCTTTGAAAATTTAAGAATATCTAATCCTTTTCAATTCTCATCATTGATAAATATGCAGGATCCTTTCTACTTAGAGCATCTTCCACCTTGTTTTCCTTATCGGGATGGTAGTGGATTGAGCAGTCATAATCCTTGATGAGCTCTATCCATCTTTGTTGGCGCATATTAAGCTCTTTCTGTGTGAATATACATTTGAGACTCTTGTGGTCAGTATATATCTCACACTTCTCCCCATAGAGATAATTCCGCCAGATTTTCAATGCAAAGATCACCACCACCAACTCCAGATCATGCGTGGGATAGTTTTGCTCATGTATTTTTAGCTACCTTGAGGCATAGGTTATCACTTTATCATTTTTCATTAGCACACAACCTAAGCCTTTCTTAGAAGCATCACTATACACAACAAAGAGTTCTCCACTTGAAGGTAGTGTGAGTACTGGTGCAGTGATAAGCCTCTTTTTCAACTCCTTGAAATAGTCTTCACATTCCTATGTCTAGACAAACTTTACTCCCTTCTGTGTCAGCTTGGTCATTTGGTTTGACAATCGTGAAAAGTACTTCACAAATCGTCGATAATATCCAGCTAGACCCAAAAAGCTGCGGATCTCCATTACAGAAGTTGGCCTAGCCCACTCTTCAATTACCTTCATCTTGGAAGGCTCCATATATATCCCTTTGCTGGTGATAACATGCCCCAATAATGATACTTCCTCCATCCATAAATCACATTTACTATACTTTGCATACAACTTATCCCTTTGCAAAGTCTTTAACATAGTTTTCAAATGATCCTCATGTTCTTCCTTGCTCTTGGATTATATCAGAATATCATTAATAAAGACTACCAGAAATTTGTCAAGGTAATCTCTAAAGACTTTATTCATTAAATCCATGAAAATTTTTGTCTCATTAGTGAGTCTGAAGTGCATCACTATGAACTCATAGTTTCCATACCTCGTTCGAAAGGCAGTCTTGGGAATATCTTCCTTCCTCACCTTTAATTGGTGATATCTCGACCAAAGGTCACCTTAGAGAAATAACTGGCCCCATGAAGCTGATCAAACAAGTCATCTATCCATGGTATGGGATACTTGTTCTTTATCATAATTTTATTGATATCACAATAATCAATACATAGACGCATTGATTCTTCCTTCTTCTTGACAAAGAGGACTTGCGCACCCTAGGGTGAAGCACTCAATCGTAAAAAACCCTTCTCTATATTCTCCTATAACTGCTTCTTTAGCTCTTCCACCTCTACAGTGGCCATTCTGTAAGGTGTCTTTGAGATAGGCAGAGAACTAGGGATAAGTTCAATTGAGAACTCAACCTCTTGGTTAGGAGGAAGACCAGTAAACTCTTCAGGGAATACATCAGTGTAATCCATCACAATGGGCATGTCTTCAAGCATTATTCTCTCCTTTGTCTCAATCATTTGAGCTAGATATGCCTGCTCACAAGGCAGTAATAACCACACTTGAGATGACGATTCTAAAGGAGATTCTTCTTCCTCCTTACACTTGTAAATAATCATAGGATGCTTCAGGATATAAAAAGTGATCTCCCTTTCTTGATAGTTTATGTTGGATTTGTATAAAGATATTCAATCCATTCCCAAGATAGTGTCAAAATCCACTAAAGGAAGTATGACGAGATTTTCTAGGAGGTTCAGTCTGCAAACATTAATCGAGGAGGAGTTATAAACCATGGATACAATAATTTCCCCATTATCTATTCTCACATATAACTTTTCCTCCAAATTTTGAGGTGGTGTTTGAATAGTTCTACTAAAACTTGAAAGATATAAAAGAATGAATATAACCAGAATCAAATAGTACGTTCATTATTCTTGAATAAATAACTAGCATACCTATCATCACATCGTTGTCCGACTCCACCTCAGTAGCAGTGATAGAATAAGACCTTACTTGTTTCCTTGTAGGTTTTTTTTTATTGCCTCTGAAAACCCTTGGATTAGGGAAATTTTTCACATAATGCCCATGCTCCTTGCAGTTATAACACTGCACTTCAGGCTGAGTGTTGACTTGAACCTTTCTTTCTTCTTTCGAATTAGTGGTATTCTTCATATCCCGACATCAGTTCTTGTCCAGATTACCAAACTTTCCAAATTTGAAGAAATTATTGGTTCCATTTATATAGTTACCAGGATGCTTCTTCCCACAATCATTGAAAGGGGAAAAGTTAGACTTATTTCCATTATGGGATTTGTTCAATGAACCACCCATGTTGTTGTCCATTTTTCTCTTCTTTTCACTGGGCCAATGAGACCACTGAGAGTCTCCAATCTCCATTTCAACCCTGAGGGCACAATGGAAAATCTCCTCATAACTGTCGAAGTCTCAAATTGCCAACGCTTTTCTTAGACTTCACTTTAGTCTACTAAAGAAGCGATCCACCTTTATTTCGGTGTTCATGACAAAGCCAGAGGTGTACCTTGGAATCCTTTTAAAGTTTTCTTCATACACCCCGATGGACTCATCTTCCTTATGCATGAGTCCGAGGAACTCTCTTTCCATCTTGAGATGGAGGGTTTGAGGAAAATATTTGTTGAAAAACATCCTCTTGAATTCCTCCCAATCCATGGAATCAATTTTCTCTTGGGACATTTTATTCTTGATTAGTGTCCACCACTGATTAGCTTCCCCATCAAAATGATAGACTGACTGTACCACCTTCTCTTATTCTAAGAACTAGAGGATAGAGAATATCTTTTCAATGGAGTTAATCCATTGTTCCATGAGGAGGGGATCAGAAGATCCGCTAAACATGGGAGGCATTTTCCACATAAAGGATCCTACAGCAACTTTCTCTTTCCATGGAGGAGGAGGGTGTTCTGCCTAATTCAAGTTATTATTCATAACTTGAGCCAGCTGAGCAAGTATTGTCATGAATTTTTGAGCACCCTCTCCCGTCATATCAGGCATATCATTAGGACAATATTCACATTGCCTATCACATTGGTTATTGTAATGTGTTCTTCTATTTACCGCCATTAACTAATAAAAAGAACATATAATTAGAGGTCTTGAATAATTAGCTATTGAGCATAAAAATGAAACTGTGAATATAAAAGGATAAACTTATAAAGAATAATTATATCCTAACTTGTGATTCCTTAGGTTTAAATATAGGTTATCCTAAATCTATTTCATAACTTATATTCTTATGGGATTTTTTTGTCCCTTAATAATGGTTTTTACTAAGCTCATGAATCTACCAAATCATATCCTCTGGGAGTGTCTTAACTAAGAGTGCAGCAAGGCCTATTTTTGTGCACCAGTTCTCATTCGAGTATATCTCAAAGCAGTGTTTTCGGGTTTTACCCCTAGATACATATGTGCCAGAGCCACCTCTACCTGCTTGTATCCAAACATGGATGTATTTTATTGATAAACCACTTACTCAATACTCACAAGAATTTTGGAATTTTTTATAATACTTAGTCTCATCCCTAAGGTTCTCACTAAGGTTCTCTATTCCTAATCTCCAAAAATAACTAGGCCATCCTTTGATAGCAACTATAGAGACCCAAGCCTTTTATATATAACTGTAAAGACCTGTAAATTTCAAGGAAATTTTTTTCTTAATTTCTTTGGAATTTTACGAGTACACAGTTTTTGACGGCACCTGATTCTGAGGCCCGATGTGCCCAGAATCAATTTCCGAAGTTTAGCTCGGTTATGTTTAGTGAACGAACGAGCGGGTTTTCCTAACTTCTGAACTGGTGCTCGGAATCTAAATCTGAGGGCACCGATGAAACCGCAGCACTGGTAATTGCTTAGGAACACCTTTTTCGAAGGTGCGTTTTCTCAGGAGGAGATGTTAAAAATGTGAGGAATAAAAATATAATTGTTTTACAATTTTCTTTTTATTTCTTTACTAAGTGGTTTAAGTGTTAAGTGAAATTAAGTTGTGTCACAACTTTATTTCTATCTACTTTGTGATCTTAACTTCTGGTTAGGATATTAGAGATGTGGGGCCCACACGAGCCCCCACCTTTTCACTTTCCCCATAACCCCCTTTAAACTCCTTTTAAAACCTCCCTTGTTTTTAATGTTGTGACTTCCTCTCACCTCTCATTTAATCAAGCCAACACATTAATTCAATTAATGGATTTGAGTTTTTAAATTTTGAACTCATGGCATGGCTTAATAAAATAAGTGGAGTTTATTTTATTTTTGGGGTTAGATTGGTTGTGTTAAGGATTGGAGAAGAATGATCTAGTCTTGAAGAACATCTTCTATCTCGTTGAAGAACGCGAAGAACACCGGAGCACCAAGGAGAGATGGCGTGCCGATCTTTCTCTTCTCTGTAGCCGGTGTGAGACGTCATCCTCTTCTTTGATGCTCGCTAACACCATCATCGAAACCAGCCCCCGCGATGCCATTTTCCCGTGATGATCAACGTTCGAAAACTTCTTCGAGGTAGGGGTTTGATTTTACGTTCGTGGTTATTTCTAGCGTTCATCGTTAATTAAATAAGTCGCTTGTTATCAAATTAACGGGAGGAGGTCGGACTGCACAAACACGGCCAACCCTCCTCCCCTTTGTTTTTTTTCTTTGTTATGGTTTGGAACGGAGGCGACGCGGTACCGTCGCACCACGCGGAAACAAAGGAACCACGGTCGGTGCAGGTCGCGGCGAAGGAGTGCGGCGCCGTCGCGCCGCGCCGTTGAGACTAAAAGAGGCTACGGCCGGAGTCGGGCCGCGGTGGAGGGGCACGGCGTCGTCGCACCACGCTGGATGGACAAGAGCCGCGGCCTATGGTCGCGGCGGTTTGGGGATGCGGTCGGCTAAGCTGGCCGCTGGAGCCAGCTGGAGGTGGGACCCCAAGGGTCCTGCGGGTTCGGTCAAGGCCGGCCATAAATGGCCGGCCGTTTGTCCAGCAAGAGGGGCAGCGCCCCCCCCCCCCCCCCTTCCACGTCTGCTCGGCGAGAGGGCTCCCGCACAGGACTGGACCGGCAGCACCGGGTCGGACCGCCCGCGCCGGGCCGGACTGCCCGCACCGGGCCGGGCCGCCCTCGCCGGACCGGACCCCCACGTCGTACCGGGCCACGCCGGCCAGGCTGGGCCACACCCAACCGGGCCATACCCAGACCCAGGTCGGGTCGACCCAGGGGTATCGAGTCGGGTCGGACCAGGCCCGAACCCCCTGTTTTCATACAGATCTGTTCAAACGCCCATAACTTGGGCAACAGACCTCCGATTGATGCACTGTCAGTTGCGTAGCGATCCTTGGATCGAGATGGTTGTTTTGGTATATTAAACTCAAGGTTTTATAGAACTTTGGGTATAGCCGGGTTGGTTCAAAAACGAAACCAACCGGGCCCTCGGAGCAGAAACGCTTATAACTTGAGCTTCGGACGTCCGATTGACGTGTCGTCGACTTTGTTGGATTTCGCTTAGTGAGACGGATCTTTTGGATTACTCTTCTAGAGGTTTGGATGTAGTTGGAGTATGGTTGGGTTGGTTTTGACTTAAAAACCAACCGGGCCCCTGGGACGGAAAAGCCAATACCTCTTAGACCGGGCGTCCAATTGACGCGCCGTCTGTCATGTTGAGTTCCTTTTGACGAGACAGAACTTTGGGATACATCAACTCCAGACTTCATGTCAGTTGATGTATCAACCCCCTTGGATCGTTGAGCGGACCCTCCCGGAATCGAGCATGCTGTGTGCGGGAACCCTAGAGCTAGCTGCGACTGCGATGACGATGACGACTGTACTAGGATCCTCTGTGGGTTCGGCAGCGACGACGACCGTACTGGAATCCTCCGTGAGTTCTACGGTGATGAATATTGTTCTTATATCCTATGTGGGTCCGGAAGTACTTGACTACTGTTCTTGTATCCTACGTGGGTCCGGCAGTATTTGACTCTGTACTTGTATCCTATGTGGATCCAGTAGAGTAGCTAGT
Source organism: Viscum album (assembly GCA_963277665.1). Lineage (NCBI taxonomy): Eukaryota > Viridiplantae > Streptophyta > Magnoliopsida > Santalales > Viscaceae > Viscum > Viscum album. The sequence continues at coordinate 1,288,594,855 of OY728132.1, read as the reverse complement.
CTTGTATCCTTTGTGGGTCTGACAGCTTAGCTGGTCTTGTATCCTATGTGGGTCCAATAGCTTAGATGAATCAATGGCTACATCTGATCATCTCTATCATCTTACGAATAAGTATACCTGTGTGAGTTGAGTCTTGACTTGCAATCATTATCATCGATATGATTATTGAGCTTTCCTATGTGGATTGGGTTGTGCTTTCCTGTGTGGATTGGGTTGTGAATTCCTATGTGGAATGGGTTATGTTATTCCTATGTGGACTGGGTTGTATCTTGGGCTCATGTGCTGGAGCCGAGCTGGAAGTGGTGACTTAGGTATATGTATGGGCATATACCTAAGTAGAGTTGGTTGTTACTTCGTGATAGTATCTTTCCTTTGTGGTTTATCCTTCGTGGATTCTGGGAGACCTTTAGGGGTCTCTGGGTCCCTACTGAGTAGTGTATACTCACCCTTGCACGGGATATGCCCGCACTTCGTTGTTTTGGATGTAGACGACGGACAGCACTGATCGAGGTGGGAGCTCGTTGAGCTGGACGGTACCTGGAGGTTGATCACTGGACGGGACGTACTCGGAGTGGACGGCTAGAACCGAGGAGAAGAGGGGACTATTTGTACCCACCCTTCAGGTGGGATTACCATAGGATGGCTCGGAGTTGCTGCTTTACTTTTATGTTGTTGTACTTTCTTTTCAGTTGTACTTTACTTCAGTTGGGTTTGTATTTTGGCCCATTTACTTTTCCAGCACTTACTTTTGTACTCAGTTTACTTGGTGTTTACTTCTGCTTGCATCCTCTGTGGTGTTTGTTTTCTTACATAAAGGAAATGTCTTCCCTTATATCGGGATTTACGCCTTTGGTGCTAGTCGCCAGCCCCTGGCCTATGGAAGGCGGGCTTGGGGTAGTCACGGCACGGGTCCCTAGGACGGGTCGTGACAATAACATTACATGATTTTAAGCATAGTTATACATCAGAGTACAAGCCAAGGATTGTTAAGTATAGTTTATTTGAATACTAGGTACATATAACATAAAACATGGGGCTAAAAAACAATTCTTTATTTAATATCCATAAATAGCTCTTAACTTCCTTTGAGCCCTTACATCTGCATAGGGTACCCTGGGTAACACATGAACAAAGGGGTGAGCTGAAAATCCCAGTAAGGTAATGAATATAAGGATACATCTTAAGAACATGAGTTAGGAGGCATGACATAAAGATATCCAAAGCATGGAATATATTAAATCATATCGTATAATCATGGAATCATATAAATGTGGCAGAATCATAAAATATTTCTTTAGTATGGGTCAAGGATAACCGTCAATTCCGTTCACATCGCATCTCATGAGACTTAACTTTACCCAATGCATTGAAGTGATATCTGGGCGCACCCATCTCAACATTTTCATGAGTATTCTTGCCACATAAATATTCTTACCATATATATAATCATACATAATCAACCATACATAAATATAAGGGTACCCATGGAAAGAATTGGGTACCACAATAATGACATAAATCATAACCAATGGGCGTATCACGAAAGTGTCCATGAAAGGAAAGGATTAGAACATAAATGGACATTAATAGGTTAAAATAGTCATATAACCTGGTAAGTGGTGTCAAACAGAAGTGAAAACATATAAGAAATGTATTTTAGAAACATTAGCATTAAAACATTTTTGTGCAGTTTTAAGAAAAATACTATAGAGATTTTAAAATAGAAAAAAAGAAAATATTTTATATAAAACTAGAATTGAAAAAATAATGTTTTCATAATAAAAATACTTAATTTATAAATACAATGGTGGCTTAAAATATAGGATAGAGTGCACTTGAAATTGGGTAAAATTTTGGGAAGTTCTTTTAAAACGAGTGTGCTTATTGGGAAGTATCGAGGAGGGATTCACTTAAAAGCATGTATATCCACGAAAGAGAATGAGATATGGATCTTGGAACATGATTTTGTAGAATATAAATATAATTTATAAGTTTTACATAAAAATAAAAGACAACCATATTTTGGTAAAAATAAAGATAGAGCAGCCCGAAGGAATAAAGGAAGTTCAGGTAGAATTCATTATGGTTTATCGGCATGGTATCAGGTGTAACTAAGAGGTATTGATGAGAGAGATTAGGGGTTTCTCATAACTTATAAAACATTAAGTCAGTATGGGGTATGTGTTAAAACATACTCTATCATTTGTTATTACACATAAAAAGCATATCATAGTGGACAATCTTGATTAAGAGAGAAATGGAGAGGATCCCTTACCTTAAATTCATTGGTGTTCTCCACTTGTTATTAAAGACCTGAATAAACAAATTAGGCTTATTAATTCATAATTCCATAACCTCTTCTATATTTAATTGATTTATTACAACCCTTTTAGTTCATTCAAGGCCTTCTTGATTAGTTATAAGGTTCAATTTCATTGTTCGGGCTTGTTTGTTTACTTGGTTTTAAAAGATCGGTTCACTTATATTCAAGTTCGGATAAACATGAAAGATGGAAGTGGTTTTCCAGAAATGAAGTTATATTCTATTAGTAAACATCCAGGAGATTCAATGGTTTTAAATTTAATTTGGTTACTTATATTGATGTTGAACTATTATATAAAACCATGGTGACAACCGTTTTTGTTAATCAGTAGGTTTGATTACAAAGAACATTTTTTTTGCTTTATAAATTAATACCATTTGTACAAAAGGATTAAAGAAAAAAATAGGATATATTACATATGAAATAATCTGGCTCAACAATAACACAAATGGTATCATGGTCAGAATTAAATATTGTAATAGAAATTGATAAGTCGTTGTCCTTGAATGTGCTAAATTAGCACATCTCAAACGGTGCTTTCATTTCTTTCAAATAAAAGGTGGGGAAAGGGGAGGAGATAATGAAATATCCCATTATCATGAAAAAATTACATTACATGTATGTTACAAGATTTATCATACTATTTGGGTGAAGGGAGGTGAGGAAAGAAACAAAAATAAAAGAACTTAAAAGAAATGAAGGAATTGGAAAGAGGAATTTACCTCTTGAGACGTCCTCCTTTGAGAGCCTCTTAAGGGGAGATTTTTTGGTATTTTGAAGAGTCTAAGAGATTTTGGAAGTGGGAAAGGATATTTGGGAGAGATTTGGGCATAATATTTGCAAGGAAAAAGGCTTGAGAGGAGTGAAGAGAATAGGGATTGAGGGGGGGTTTAGAGTGGAGGAGAGAGGGGATTTCTCAATATAAAATTCATTAATTTATTATTTCCCCACAAGACAAGTAATAGTGAGTCTTACTTGACCAAGAATAGTAATTTTATCATGATATTTGGAACCAATTGGTCTTACATCATCAGAACATCATCAATGACTCAATAAATCCATTATTTAGCATTTATTGTAAATTATCGTATTTTTACTATTCATCAAAAATTCAAGTATTTCAGAAAAATCTCAAAAATTCACCCTAACCATTTTTCAATGTGTAGAATCCAAAAATTAAGTCTATTTTTCAAAAATAATTTTCTAAATATTATTATTTTAATATTTAATTAAAATTATAATTTATTATCAAAAACCAGTTTTAAAACATTGATTTACTTATTCTAAAATATAAGTACATCATACTTTCACTTGAATATTATTTATATATTATCATAGGTATGGTTACTATTCATTAGGTTACATAACTATTCATAAGGGTATGTTACTATTCATAATGGTTTGTTACTATTCATAAGGGTATGTTACTATTCGCCAAAAAAATAATTTTTTCTTATCAGACTCCAAATAACTTACTGATTGCAACCGTGTAAGTTGGATTTTTGAAATTCCAAACATAGAAGTGACAAAATTATGTTTAAAAGTCACTTATAACTTATTAGTTCATTATGTTGTGTTTTCATGTGATTTTATGATATCTTTATAATATGGGAATTTCCGTTGAAAACATTGGGTCGTTACATTATCCCCCCCTTAAAAAATTTTTCCCTTGAAATTTCGTCTTACATTATAAGACAAAAATAGGTGTGGGTACATTTCCTTCGTTTCTTCCTCTAGTTCTCGTGTTGCCTCTTCTTACTTATGATTTCCCCATAGTACCTTGACCAGATGAGTAGTCTTGTTGCGTAGAACTTTATCTCTATGATCCAAGATCTTCACTAGCTGCTCCTCGTAAGAGAGATCATCCTCCAACTGTACCACCTCTTAAGAGAGTACATGTGAATTTTCTAGTATGTAATTCCTTAATAGGGATGCATGAAAGACATCATGTACCTTCAACATAGTAGGTGGAAGTGCCAGTCGATATACCACAGCTCTGACTCGATCAAGGATCTCGAAGGGGTTGATGTACCTGGTACTTTACTTCCATTTCTTCTCAAACCTCATGACCTTGTTCCACTGATATATGCATAGAAATACCATGTCTCCAACTTTTAACTCAAGGTCTCGTCGACGGTTATCTGCATAACTCTTCTGTCGACTTTGGGTTGCCTTGATATGCTACTGAATGGTTTTCACTTTCTCCACCATTTCAGGTCCTAGCAGCTTACACTCATCTAATTCATCCCAACACATGATATTTCTACACCTTTTCCCATAAAGGGCTTCATATTGTGCTATTCAGATGCTCGAGTGGCAACTTTTGTTGTAAGAGAATTCAACCAGTGGAAGATTTTGGTCTCATCCTTCTTTTAATTCCATAGAACATGATCTCAACATGTCTTCCAGTGTCTAAATAGTTCACTCATATTGGCCATCAGTTTGAGGATGATAGGACGTACTGAAGTTCAGTTCATTGCTTAGATCATGTTGGAGACTTTTCCAGAACTTCGAGGTGAATCTCGGATCATGATCAGATACAATAGATAGTGGTATTCCATGCAGACTTACCACTTAATTGATGTAAATCTGTGCAAGTTGATCCAATTAGAAGTCCTCTCAAACCACGATAAAGTGAGTTGTCTTTATAATAAGATCCCCAACAACCCATATAGCATTATTTCCTCTGGATATCCTTGAAAATCCAGTGAAAAAGTCCATGGTAATGTTCTCCCACTTCCATGATGGTATGGGTAGTGGTTGCATCATCCCCTTAGACTTTTGTCTCTCAACCCTCACTTGCTGACATACCAGGCACTTTGACGTATATTCAGCAATCTCTCTTTTCATATTGTCCCACCAAAAGTTTTCTTGGAGATCTAGATACAACTTTTTGCTCCCTAGGTGGATAGAGAAGGTAGATCTATGTGCATCATTCAGAAGCTCCTTCTTTATCTTTTGATTATATGGTATGAATAATCGTGACCCAAATCTTACAACTACTTCCTCGTCAATTTTGAAATCAGAGGATTTCCCATTTTTAACAGCTTCCACCCTTTTCAGAAATTCCATATCTTTTCTTTTAACATCCTTTATTTTCTCCAAGAGGGATGTTTGAGCAATAATTTGAGAAAGGATTGATTATTTTCATCCCTTAATGATTCCCATATCCATCCTTTTCAAATCTAAGAAGATCGGATCATTTTCAATTCTCATCATTGATAAAGATGCAGGATCCTTTCTACTTGGAGGATCTTCCACCTTGTTTTCCTTACCGAGATGGGAGTGGATTGAGCAGTCATAATCCTTGATGATCTATATCCATCTTCATTAGCGCATATTAAGCTCTTTCTATGTGAATATATATTTGAGACTCTTGTGGTTAGTATATATCTCACACTTCTCCCCATAGAGATAATTCCTCCAGATTTTCAAAGCAAAGATCACTGCCACTAACCCCAGATCATGCATGGGATAGTTTTTCTCATGTATTTTCAGCTGCCTTGAGGAATAGGTTATCACTTTATCATTTTTCATTAGCACACAGCCTAATACTTTCTTAGAATCATCACTATACACCACAAAGAGTTCTCCACTTGAAGGGAGTGTAAGTACTGGCACAGTGATAAGCCTCTTTTTCAAATCCTTGAAACAGTCTTCACATTCTTATGTCCAGACAAAATTTACTCCCTTCCGTGTCATCTTGGTCATTGTGTTTGACAATCATGAAGAGTTCTTCATAAATATTCGATAATATCTAGCTAGACCTAGAAAGTCACGGATCTCGACTACAGATATTGGCCTGGGCCACTCTTCAATTGCCTTCGTCTTGGAAGGGTCCATAGATATCCCTTTTGCTGGTGATAACATGTCCCAATAATGATACTTCCTCCATCCAAAACTCACATTTACTTTATTTTTCATACAACTTCTCCCTTCTCAAAGTCTTTAACACGGTTTTAAAATGTTTCTCATGTTCCTCCTTGATCTTGGAGTATATCAGAATATCATCAATAAATACTACCACAAAATTTTCAAGGTAATATTTAAAGACTCTATTCATTAAATCAATGAAAATTTTTGTAGCATTAGTGATTCCTAAGGGCATCACTATGAACTCATAGTGTCCATACCTCGTTCGAAAGGAAGTCTTGGGAATATCTTCCTTCCTCACCTTTAATTGGTGATATCCCAAATGAAGGTCCACCTTAGAGAAATAACTGGCCCCACAAAGCTGATCGAACAATTCATCTATCTATAGTAGGGGATACTTGTTCTTTATCATGATTTTATTGATCTCACGATAATCAATGTAGAGGCACATTGATCTGTCCTTCTTATTTAAAAAGATGATTGGTGCACGCTAGGGTGAAGCACTCGGGCATATAAAAACCCTTCTCCATATTCTCCTACAACTGCTTCTTTAGATCTTCTAACTCTACGGTGGACATTCTATAAGGTTTCTTTGAGATATGAAGAGATCCAGGGATAAGTTCAATTGAGAACTCAACCTCTCGGTTAGGAGGAAGACCAGGAAACTCTTCAAGGAATACATCAGTGTAATCCCTCACGATGGGAATGTATTCAAGCATTATTCTCTCATTTGTCTCAATCATTTGAGCTAGATATGCCTACTCACAAGGCAGTAATAACCACACTTGAGATGAGGATTCTAAAGTAGATTCATCTTACTCCTTATACTTGTAAAGAATCGGAGGATGCTTCGGAATGTGAAAAGTGATCTCCCTTTCTTGATAGTTGATATTGGATTTGTATAAAGATAGACAATCCATGCCCAAGATAGCATCAAACTCCACTAAAGGAAGTATGATGAGATTTTATGGGAGGTTTAGTCCACAAACATTAACCAGGGAGGAGTTATAAACCATGGATGCAATAATTTCCCCATTAGATGTTCTCACATATATCTTTTCCTAAAAATTTTGAGGTGGTTTTTGAATAGTCCTACTAAACTTGAAAGATATGAAAGAATGTGTAGAACCAGAATCAAATAGTACGTTCGCTATTCTTGAATGAATAACTAGAGTACCTGTCACCACATCATTGTCTGGCTCCACCTCAGCAGTAGTGATAGCATAATACCTTCCTTGTTTCCTTGGAGGTTGTTGTTGATTGCCTCCGAAAACCCTCGGCTTAGGTAAATTGTTCGCATAATACCCATGATCCTTACAGTTGTAACACTACACTGCAGGTTGAGTGTTGACTTTAATCTTCCTTTCTTCTTCCGCATTAGAGGTATTCTTCATATCCTGGTAGAATTTCTTGGCCAGATGACCAAACTTTCCACATTTGAAGAAATTCTTGGTTCCCTTCATACAGTTACCAGGATTCTTCATCCCACAATTTTTTCAAGGGGAAAAGTCGGACTTCTTTCCATCATGGGATTGGTTCGATGAACCAACCATGTTGTTGTCCATTTTTCTCTTCTTGTCACTAGGCCCACGAGACCACTAAGAGTCTCCAATATCCATTTCAACCCTTAGGGAACAACGGGCAATCTCCTCATAACTATCGAAGTCTCAAATTTCCAACACTTTTCGTAGACTTGGATTTAGTCCACAAAATAAGTGATCCACCTTGCTTTCAGTGTTCATGAAAAATCCAGAGATGTACCTTGCAATCCTTGTAAAGTTTTCTTAATACACCACGATGGACTCATCATCCTTATGCTTGAGTCCGAGAAACTCTCTTTCCATCTTGAGACAGAGGGTTCGAGGAAAATATTTGTTGAAAAACATCCTCTTGAATTCCTCCCAATCCATGGAATCAATTTCCACTTGGGAAGTTGTATTTTTGATCAGTGTCCAGCATTGATCAGCTTCCCCATCAAAATGATAGACTGTCAGTACCACCTTCTCTTCTTCCGAGTACTGGAGGATAAAGAATATCTTTTCAATAGATTTAATCCATTGTTCTGCGAGGAGGGGATCATAAGATCCGCTAAACATGGGAGGCCTTTTCCAAAAAAAGGATTCTATAGCAACTTGCTCTTTCCATGGAGGAGGATGGAGTTCCACCTGATTCAAGTTATTATTCATAACTCTATCTAGCTGAGCAAGTACTGTCATGAAGTTTTGATCACCCACTCCAGTCATATCAGGCATATCATTAGGGCAATCTTCACATTTCCTATATCACATTGGTTGTTGGAACGTGTTCTTCTATTTTCCTCTATTAACTAAGAAAAAGAACGTATAATTAGAGGTCTTTAATACTTAGCTATTAGGCATAAAAAAAGGAAAATTTGAACATAAAAGGATAAACTTATAAAGAATAATTATATCCTAACTTGTGATTCCTTAGGTTTAAATATAGGTTATCCTCAATCTATTTCTTAACTTATATTATTATGGGCTTTTTTTGTCCCTTAATAATGGTTTGTACTAAGCTCATGAATATACCAAAGCATATCCCCTGGGAGTGTTGTAACCAAAAGTGAATCAAGGCCCATCGTCGTGAACTAGTTCACATTCGAGTCTAGCTGAAAGAGGTGTTTTTAGGTTTTACCCCTAGATACATCTATGCCAGAGCCGCCTCTACCTTCTCGTATCGAGACAGGGATGTATTTTCTTGATAAAACACTTACTCAATACTCACCAAAATTTAGGAATGTTTTTTAATACTTAGTCTCATCCCTAAGTTTCTCACTAAGGTTCTCTATTCTTAATTTCCAAAAATAACTAGACCATCCTATGATACCAACTATAGAGACCCAAGCCTTTTATATATAACATTACATGATTTTAAGCATAGTTATACATCAGAGTACAAGCCAAGGATCATTAAGTCTAGTTTCTTTGAAGACTAGGTACATATAACATAAAACAAGGGGATAAAAATACACTTAATTATTTAATCTCCATAAAGAGATCTGAACTTCCTTTGAGCCCTTACATCTGGATAGGGTACCCTGGGTAACAAATGAACAAAGGGGTGAGCTGAAAAGCCTAGTAAGGTAATGAACATAAGGATACATCTTAAGAACGTGAGTTAGGAGGAATGACATAAAGATATCCAAAGCATGGAACATATTAAATCATATCATATAAGCATGGAATCATATAAATGTGGTAGAATCATAAAACATTTCTTTAGTATGGGTCAAGGCTAACTACCAATCCTGTTTCACATTGCATCTCATGAGACTTAACTTTACCCAATGCATTAGAGTGCTATCTAGGCACACCCATCTCAACATTTTCATGAGTATTCTTGCCATATAAATATTCTTACCACATATATAATCATACATAATCAACCATACATAAACATAAGGGCACCCATGGAAAGAATTGGGTACCACAATAATGACATAAATCATAACCAATGGGTGTATCATGAAAGTGTCCATGAAAGGAAAGGATTAGAACATACATGGAAGTTCATAGGGTAAAATAGTCATATAAAATGGTAAGTGGTGTCAAAAAGAAGTGACAATATATAATAAATGTAATTTAAAAACATTAGCATTAAAACATTTTTGTGCGGTTTTAAGGAAAATACTATAGAGCTTTTAAAATAGAAAAAAGAAAATATTTTATATAAAACTAGAATTTAACCAAGAAGGTTTTAATAAAAAAACTTATTTTATAAATACAATGGTGGGTTAAAACATAGGATAGAGTGCACTTGAAATTGGGTAAAAATTTGGGAAGTTCCTTTAAAACGAGTGTGCTTATTGGGAAGTATCGAGGAGGGATTCACTTAAAAGCATGTATATCCCTGAAAGAGAATGAGAGATAGATCTTAGAGCATGAGTTTGAAGAATATAAACAGAATTTAGAAGTTTTACTTAAAAATAAAATACAACTACATTTTGGTAAAAAGAAAGATAGAGCAACCCGAAGGAATAAAGGAAGTTTAGGTAGAATTCATTACGGTTTATCGGCATGGTATTGAGTGTAACTAAGTGGGATTGGTGAGAGAGATAAGGGGTTTATCATCACTTATAAAATATTAGGAAAGTATGGGGTAGGTGTGAAAACATACCCCATAATTTGGTATTACACATAAAAAGTATAGCATAGTGGACAATCTTAATTAAGAGAGAAATGGAGAGGATCCCTTACCTTAAATCCGTTGGTGTTATCCACTTGTTATTAAAGACCTAAATAAAAAAATTAGGATTATTAATTAATAATCCCAGAACCTATTATATATGTAATTGATTTATTACAACCCTTTTTATTTCATTCAAGGCCTTCTTGATTAGTTATAAGGTTCAATTTTATTGTTCGGGATCATTTGTTTACTTGGTTTAAAAAGATTAGTTCACTTGTATTCAAGTTCGTATAAACATGAAAGATGGAAGTGGTTGTCCAGAAATGAAGTTATATGATATTAGTGAACATACATAAGATTAAATGGTTTTAAATTTAATTTGGTTACTTATATTGAAGTCTAACTATTATATAAAACCATGGTGACAACCGTTTTTGTTAATCAGTGGGTTTGATTTCAAAGAACATGTTTTTGCTTTATAAATTAATACCATTTGTACAAAAGGATTATGGAACCGAAAATAGGATATATTAAATATGTAATAATCTGGTTCAACCATAACACAAATGGTTTCATGAGAAGAATTAAATATTATAATAGAAATTGATAAACTGTTGTCCTTGAATGTGCTAAATTAGCACATCTCAAACGGTGCTTTCATTTCTTTCAAATAAAAGTCAGAAAAAAAAGAGGAGATAATGAAATATCCAATTACCATGAAAACATTCTATTATATGTATGTTACTGTATTTATCATAATATTTGGGTGAAGGGAGGTGAGGAAAAAAATAAAAAGAAAAGAACTTAAAAGAAACGAAGGAATTGGAAAGAGGAATTTACCTCTTGAGACTTCCTCCTTTGAGAACCTCTTAAGGGGAGAGGTTTTGGTATTTTGAAGAGGCTAGGAGATTTTGGACTTGGTGAAGAATATTAGGGAGAGATTTGGGCAGAATATTTTCAAGGCACAAGGCTTGAGAGGAGTGAAGAGAATAGGGATTGAGGGGGGTTTATAGTGGAGGAGAGAGGGGATTTCTCAATATAAAATTCATTAATTTATTATTTCCCCATAAGATAAGGAATAGTGAGTCTTCCTTGACCAATAATAGTAATTTTATCATGTAATCCCAAACCAATTAGTCTTACATCAGCAAAACATCATCAATGACTCAATAAATCCATTATTTAGCATTTATTGTAAATTATCGTATTTTTACTATTCATCAAAAATTCAAGTATTTCAGAAAAATCTCAAAAATTCGCCCTAACCATTTTTCGATGTGTAGAATCAAAAAATGAAGTCCATTTTTCAAAAAAAAATTCTAGATATGATTGTTTGAAGATTTAATTAAAATTATAATTTATTATCAAAAACCAGTTTTAAAACATTAATTTACTTATTCTAAAATATAGGTACATCATACTTTCACTTGAATATTATTTATATATTATCATAGGTAAGGTTACTATTCATTAAGGCATATCACTATTCATAAGAGTATGTTACTATTCATAAGGGTATGTTACTATTTGCCAAAAATTAAGTTTTACTTATCAGACTCCAAATAACTTACTGATTGAAACCGTGTAAGTCAGATTTTCAAAATTCCAAACACATAAGTGAAAAACTTATGTTTAAAAGTCACTTAGAACTTAGTAGTTCATTATGTTGTGTTTTCATGTGATTTTATGACATCTTTGTAAGAATTGAATTTCCATTTAAAAACATTAGGTCATTACATGTTTCACACATAATACTGAACTAAAATGAATCAAGACATATTAGATGAATATTGTTATTAAAATCATAGGAATAAAAAAACATATAGTAAATAAAAAGATATTTCTCAACTAAAATTACTTACATTTGGAGGTTAAATAATTAATATGATATAATATTAAAAATGATTGTTCTTTCCCAAATAACTTTTTTTAAGGCGTTGTATATTTTATCATAATAAATTAAATTAAACACTTTTAAAGTATTATTATGAACTAATATATTAAAATTATTTAAATTATAAATTGATATAAAAAATATTAAAAACAATTGAAAATATTATTATTCAATAAAAATAGTTTTTCTTTATATTTTATAGTTTCATTTTATAACAATATTTAAAAAAATAGAATTTTAATTTTATAAAATGAACTTAATTTTTGAATTCATCATATTAATATAATATTAAGATGAATTTTTGATATTTTTTTCTCAAAAGATTCATTTTTAGGTGAATAGTATGAATTATTGTTTTACAAATATCTTAGCTTTTATGACATTATCATAAACTAAGTATGACCTTAATACTTATAAATCATTTTTAATAAACAAAAATTTATTTAAGGAGTAAAATTATTCATTTAAATAAATAAAATTTTGAATTTAGAAATCTCATTTTTAACATTTTGAAACTTAAGTAATATTTATTTTAATAAAAACTATTATTTGTTTGTTTCTTTTAATTAAGATTTATATAGGTGGAATTAGTTTTTATATTGATTTTAAATACACATAAATTTTATTTGTGTAATAATAAACCAATTCATGTCATGGAAATCAACAAAATTGATAATTTTATCTTAAACATTTTTTTTATGCTTAAAAAACACTTTTCTAGAAAATTTTGTTTACACATCATGTGTACTAATTTTAAAATTAACTTTTCTACCCATTAAAAATTTTATTTAATAAAATTATATTAAAATTTTAAATTCTAATTTTCAAATTAGTTAATAATTCCAATCTTAATTTTGGTCATTAAAACTAATTACTAAGGTTAATAATGAGTTACCATGGAAAAAGTTAATTTGGTAAAAAGTTAAATGTAAAAAAAATCCTAATAACACTCAAATGTTGTCTCCAAAATTAATTTTTAAGAAGATTATCTACCTTAACTTTTCCCACACTCTATTATTATCTATTATTTTCCATTATTGGATCCACTTTACCTTTGAATAGTGGATTTGCCTATTATATTATTATAAAAATGTCACTCACCTCATTTATAAAATGATACTTCCACCACTCCTTTAATTACACTATTAAATATGAATTGATCTTGAAACTATACCCATTTTAATTCTACTATATTCTTCTCCCACTTTTGGTCTCCCATTTATCCAATAATAATCCTTAATTCCTCTATTTCTAAATAATATTTTAAGAAAATATTCAAACTCTCAATGTGAGGATTACCCACTCTTTAATTTTATTTTCTATATCTTTCCCATACATACCACTAAAAAATATTAAAACCATATTAATATAATTACATTAGTATCATAATTATATATAAATTTTATTATTTTTATGGGATAACTATTTTATACCTTCATTCCAACTATTTGAAAAACAAAAATGCCGCTTGTGTTACGTGTAGACTACCACCTCCATATAAAAAAGGTGATCCGTTTTCATAACCATATTAAATGTATGGTTAGAAGGGGGTATTTAATGAAAAAATATTATATTTAAAACACTATTTAGATTCTATAAATATAAAACAATTCCTATCTTCCTTATGTTTTATGGAAAATGATAATGTCGCATGTGTATACATGCGGACTACCGCCTCCATGAAGCAACGTATTTCATTTTTCATCTTGAATTTTATTATTTATAAAACTCTATTAAAATATAATTCAATTCCATAATAACATATAAATAATATCATTATACTTATTAATAATTATATTATTCCAAAGGAATCATTTTCTTAACCATACTCATTCATTGATTATAGCATGATCTTTTTTGGGTCGTTTTAACCACTTACGTGAGAAATGATATAAATTTATATCATGGATGACTATGAAAAATTAACTAATATTATTATTAGACATAAATTATTAAATAATATTTTTTTAAGGTTATGGAAATTTTATATTAATATTTAACTTATTATTAATTTACCACCATGTGTTCATTAAAAAATACTGAAACAAACACACCACTGATTTCATATCCAAGAACCATAACCAATAATCTCATGGAATTAAATTAGAAATTTAAAATAATTTATAAATCATGTATTAAATTACCTTAAATAATCTTGTAATTATTAACTTAGTATCAAATAATGAGTATCAACATCAACATTACAAAGAAAGTACAAAATAATTAAAATTACAAACATCTAATGATGAAAATAAAATATAACTAGCTAGTGAATTTGTAATAAATAATTATAATTTTAGAATATAAATTATAATATATATTAATAATGTTATGTAATAATTTGTTAGGAGATTTGTGTTTTCTATATAGAAAATTAGAGCGTGTTTGACTAAGCGAGAATACAATGTAAGGGTGTTTCATCTCAATCAACTTTCCTTGAGACGTGTTTTATTTTATACAACCAATTTCATTTAAATGGTATTTATACTACCTATTGGATAGATAATATAATGAATTATCTTTTATTAATGTTAATTGAATTTCAACTTCATTCCCTCTCTTTCAAGTGTTTCTATTAAAACATTTATTAAGTCGTAAAGGGTTTTCTTGACTCAACTTATTTTCTTGAGTCATAATGATTCTTATTTGGATATTTTTTTATATGATGGTTTTCTTATGTTTTATGATAATATTATGATGAATTTACACCTTATTTTATGGTAATTACATTTATGTATTTCTTTCTTCATAAAATTTGATGATGTTATGAATAATCCTCATTCTCTCTAAATAAGTTCATTCTCTTCCATATACATGTGCACTCTTCCCACCAATGTTCTAATTTATTATTTGGAAATAAATATATGTTTTATTTCTGGTAATATTTAAATTTATCATTACCTATATTCAGAATAATTATTTATTATCCTTTCTATGATGTGGGTTTTGATAAAGATATTTTAAAATGATAAACAGCATTCCCTTTCATGATTGTATATTATATATTCCACTCCACATTTTTCTCTAAAAAAATTTATGTATTTTTCAAAGATCTATTATTGAATATTTTTTTAAATTAAATATTTTAAAAAGTTTTTACTTCACCTTTTTTAAAATGACTATTGAATGTAACTCTCAACTTCATCATTTACAAATATGGTAAAAACAATTCTAAAAACTCTTTTATGATTTCTTTCATTGTTTTGAGAATTATTATTTTTTGAAGCTTCCTTTACCTGTTTTAAAATAGTTTTATAAGTGATTTAAATTTCTAATTATTTTGAAATGAAAAGTAAATATTTTTATATTTTTTAAAAGTAAAATTTTTATTTTAAAAATAAATTCTTTCTTTTAAAAGGGATTTTAAATTCTTGTGTTTTTAAAGAAGTATTTAGTGCTTTTATGTCTTCTAGAAGAATGTTTTTAAAAACATCATTTATATATATATATTCTTTATAAAAATATTTTCTTGGTTTAAATGATAATTTTTAAAAAAATATCATTCTCAAATATTTTTTTTAAATAAAACATTTTTAAGGAGTTTTTTAGAATTTCAAAGAGGAACATTTTTCTTATTTTTCAAATTGATTTATACAATAATGTTAAAAAAGGTGTTTTGTATCTATGTCAACATAATTTTCTATTCCTTATGTTTCACTTGGGATATATTCTAATGATACCATCCACATTCTTCTCTGGATGACTTATGAAATTTTTTATGAATGTCTTCATGAAACTCATCTCTTTTCCATAGGTTGATTATGTAATGTTTAAAATATTAATGATTGATTTCAAGTGAAAAAAATATATATTGATGATTGGTGGGTGGAGTCTTATATCACTATTAAATGAATTGGTTAATGTTTTATACATAATGAGATTAATATTTTGAGAAAGAACGCAATGTGGATTAGATACGTTCATAATATTGAGCATGGACATGATGTGAATTAGCTACATTCACAAGATTGAGTGTGAACATGATGAAAATTAGATAAGTTTATAAGATTGAGTGTGAACTCTATATATATTACATATGTTCACAATATTTAGCATGAACACAATATATATTAGCTACATTCACAAGATTGAGCATGAACTCAATGCAGTTAGCTATGTTCATAATGTTATGATTTACTTTGCTTATGCATATCCCATAATTATATGTTATATAATTTTGTTATATTCCATAGATCATGTTTATTATCTCATGTTTTATCACTCTTATGTCATGGTACATGTTTTTTCATTTAATATTACATGCCCTTCTATCATGGCTTATGGACAAATATTATTATTCCTTGTTCTTTTTAATAAGATATTTTTTCCTTGTTCATATTTTTTCATATGGTTATGATCTAATGCTAGATGACATGTTGATAAATTTTCCATTACTGAGTGTTTGAGCTCACCCATTTCTTATGTTTCCAGTCCTTAGGTTATGAAGATGAGTATAAATTATAAGAACTCTATAAGGGATTCTAGTGTGGTTTGATTATGGGGAAATGTTCACAAGCATTATAAAATAAGTAGCTTATGTATATGATCCTCAAAGACACTAAAACTTTGGTTCTTGGGATTGTATGTGTGTTTTTTTATATGCAATGTTTAAATTATGGAAATGGTGTAAAATAAAGATATTTTTATCTTGGTTTGTATCAAAGGTGGTGTTTAAAGAAATTTTTTTTAGCATCAGATCTGGGACTATGGGTTTGGGGTACCTCAAAGGTTTTCACACAAGTGAAAAAGTTGTGTGGGAATGTTCAAAATTTCATGAAGGTTTTAATTTTATGTCATCACATAAATATTTGGAAGTAAATATATTCATGAAAGTTGGTAGAATTCATTAAAGATTGAATTGCCACTTCGGTGGTGGTGTAGTGGTGAAGGAGAGTGGCACATCCACGCCGTTCTTTGGGAGGTTCTGGGTTTGAATCTTGGGAGTCCGCTTTCAGGGTAAGCCTCTCCCCCAGGATCCACCTGCCTTTCCGGGTCACCCGATCTCATATAGGCGGGCAAAATGAGGTGCGGACCAATCGCTGACGTATTGCTTGATGGACCATCATCGTTGGGCCATCACCCTTCGGGATGCCCTACCATCTCGGTTGGCAATGACTCCTTCCCCGACTGGGGTGCTACCTCAGGGGAGTGACCTCTTTGTGAGGGAGGGGGTTTTCCATGTGTGGAGGGTTCGAAAAGGCCACACAGGGGAATTCCCTTCTAAAAAAAATTAAAGATTGAATTTTCTGAATGAGATGGAGTTATGTGAACACAATAAATTAGATTGGAATTTACGCTAAGATGGTGAGTTTCATATGAAAAGAAACAATGAAGGTGGCATTTTTTTCAGGCATGAAAATTTGTTTGATTCGTGAACATAAGTTTCATGAAAGGTTAGTCATGCCTATGAATTGTCTGCTACCCCCCCCCCCCCCCCTCATTTAAAACTCCAAGACTTAAATAATATCAGGAATTTTTTGATTAAGAGTTACACAAACATACTTATTATGAAAGGAAGTTATGAAAACATCAATTATGTGAATAATGTAACTTGTATCTATAAGACCAAGTGAGTTTTGTAAAATATTGGAAGTTGAAAAAAGTTTAAAGTTTCATGAAATTTTAAAATTTGTGTGAATCATGTGTAACGGTTGCAAGAAATTGATAGTTTTATGAACCATATGATAATTGCCTAAATTTTTTATGGAAATTGGAATTCATCATTTGGATAAAAGAAAAGCTTTATAATATAGAAATTAAGGTGTAATCAAAGGTGATTCAAATAATTAGAGGATTTATACTAAAGAGACAATGAGTACACTTCAGTAGAGAGAGTAATGATCTTTAAAAGTGTAAATGGTTGTAAACTAGGGGGATAGTTAGTCTACTCCAAATATTGTAGCAGCGGTGTGATAATAGTGGATTCTGGAACATCAGCACATTTTCTTTGTAAACTCCTTAGACTATCTCAGTTAGAGTAAACCACATAAATTTTTTGTGTCTCTTGATTGATTTTATTTCTACACACACACAGATATATATATATATATATATCTGTAAGAAGAAAACAAAAGTGAGTTTTTTTTATGATGAAATAATATCAAATGGTCAGTTTTTTTATCTGACATACCCTGATTCACCCCCCCCCCCCACCCCATATTTAACCTAGTGGGGGAAATCTGATTTTTAGGGTTCCACATATATAAATTTATTAGTGGATATTTATTTATGTTTATTAAATGACACACTCATGATGGGCCTGACCTAGGGCATGGGTAGTAAAGAAAAGTTACACCACCCCTTGTGTAAACCTCCTATTTTGAACACAACCACGACATTGGTTTTCCCTTATGAGGATCTATTTTGTAGGAAATGGTATTTTCCTATGA
The DNA here is from genome assembly GCA_963277665.1 of Viscum album. Lineage (NCBI taxonomy): Eukaryota > Viridiplantae > Streptophyta > Magnoliopsida > Santalales > Viscaceae > Viscum > Viscum album. The sequence continues at coordinate 1,288,576,227 of OY728132.1, read as the reverse complement.
TCAAAAAATTTCAGACTAAAAATAATATATTATATTTAATATATTATATTCAGGCATCTGGGATGCTCATTCAATGAAAATAGATTAGCAATCCATCTATAAAATATTATTTAAAATATTTTAAAGGTTCGTACTGCAAAAAATTGGGTCCCTACACCCTTATCTTTTAAGGAACCCATTATATTTCTCTATATGGACTCAAAAATATAAATCTTTGGATTTTATTAGAAACCCATAATAAATCCTTCAGATCTTTGGAAATATTTTATCTCGAAATATTTTTGACTGACTAAAAATTGTTTTTTTATTATACAAACACTTTTGAGGAAAAGGTGAGAAACCATATAGGACTTCATCACATCAGCACTTCACCACTTCACCATATCACCATTTCACCACTTCACCACTTCACCAAAAAACATACAAGACTTCACATCCATTCAAGCATTCATACTTACAAACCAACAAATCTGGAGTCAAAATTGTCAAGAGAAGACTGAGGTACCACGAATCAGGGAACAAGAACATTACAAAAGCTAGAAAAACCACTGAATCGGTCTCCTCGAATGCCCACCAGTGTGACCATCAACACCAGCCCAAATCCACAACCCATCAGTAGACTCCAGTCAGAGTTCTCCCAAACCCTCCAGCGACGTGAGATGAACCTAAAGAACACATCCATAAAGGGCTACGAAGAAACCATAATGAGGAATACCAGGCTGTCTGGACATCGGACCCTACTCCATAGACAACCGCAGCGCAACCTCAAACCAAACGACACTCCACAGACCCCTTTTCCACCAGCATGAATCCAACGCGATTTCACCCCGATCGGTCACCAAAACCGAATCCAAATCTCCATAGCGACGCCACCGTGCACCACAAAACATCACAAAATGATAATCAAGAAATAATTCCACGAAAAATACAAGATAAAAACTAGAAAAGGGGACCTCCCAAGCAGCAAAGACAACATCATCCTTCACAGAGAAGGCTGCCACAAATGAACAGAAACCAAAGCTCATTGCCACCATCTCTCAAGGAGCCCATAGATCCACCTGAAACTCATATATGAGACATGAAGATGTAACCTCGTACCACATAAAACCAGCTCTTGACTGAAGATTCCACCACTCCACCAAGGAAGTCGAGCCCACTGAAGATCACGAGTCTTTGATGCCGCAGAAGCCTATTGTTGGCTACAACCACGACGCTGCCAGAGAAACCGTGAACCCTTGAAAGCAAAGAGCCCTGACCTTAAGCATTTCTAAAATCTGAACTCGAGCCTGGAAGTTTCCACAGTAGGAGAATCACTCCATGATCTCACTGAGGACTGAGGAGTGGAGTCACAGGCGACCTAGATCGGGATGGCAGCGACGGGGAACCCTAGCGCCATGGAGGAGCCCCTTACGGTCTCATCAACCCCTCCCATATACAATTTTACTAACCCTATAAATATTTTTAAAAATCAAAAATTCTAAGTCTCTATTATCCATTTAAACTCATAAATCCAAACATAATAAAAGAAACTTATTCCACCAGTCAATCATCTTATTGTATGCATCAAAAATCAAGTAAACAACCACTGATCACATTAATGCAATTATCATTTCTTAGCAATGAAATTTCAATCAATCAAACTATAATTCTAAGTGAGTGTACTTGTTCTCAAAACCAATAGTGATATATTAATACCTACAAATATTTCTATTAGAAAAAATGAACTCTCAATTTCCTTTCCTTAAATATTAAACACATGCTAGACCATTTTAATTGAAGAAGTAATCACACTTTATCAAATCTTTATCACTATATAATACATTTTAATTCCATTATTAAACTCCCTATACATACATTTTGTATTTTCCTACACATATATTTAATAAACACATGAAAACTTATAACACAACTTGTTGAATTCACATATTCCCTATTTTTTCTCCCCCTAAATAGTATTTCCCGCATTAGAAAAACATATATAATGATTTGTATTTATGTTATTATCCCCCTTGTAAAAAAATAATATCGATAAAAAAAGAATAGAATAGATATAAATACCTCAACCATGGTTGGACGCCTTTCATCAACCTCTTATACTAAAATAAATCCTTATTATGTAATTTTGTAACAAAATCTATCATTTAATCCTTCAATGGGATACCTTGAAACTTAAACAACCCACCTATTAACCTTTCATTTCTAGATTAACTTTTTATTTGAGTGTAATTTTATGCTTTATCCACACTACTTGATCCAACTTGAGACAATAAAGAAGTATAAGTTTCTTTCCTAAACAATATTATTGTTAAAACTAGTGCATAATATTTTAATTATATTTTTAGAATCCAATTCCATTAAAAATCTTGGATGGATTTAATTAGGATTATATTCTCCAAAATCACCTTATACCTCAATTTAATCTCTCATGTTTTAAACCCAAGAAGCTTAGAATATTTATTTTCATCTTCTTGAACCTTTCCTTGATGACCATAATAATAAAGAGGGTGTTAATTATCTTATAAATCAATACTATCAAAATTATTTAGAATAATTTAGTCATTTATTCTATGTAACAATATATTTACCTCTTTCATGCTTAATTAACATGAATTTTCAGAATTACCAAGTTGAAAGAGATTATTTATCATTCATTAGACTATGGTCAAAAATCAACCACCATTCATCCTCTTCACCTATTGATCATTTTTCCTAAAGATAAATTCATTTCCTCTATCACACAATTGTGATCCACTAAGTTAGTTATTCCTTATTCCATTGATGAATAATTTTTTCTTCATCTTGAACCTTTTATCACAAATGTCAGCAGATCCAAATCCTTTGATATTGAGTGATTTATCATTCCAAAATGTAAAATATTTTTCCTTACACATATTAAATCCTTTAAAAAATTATATCACTCTTCATATCGGATGAACACTCATTGTACAAAATTCATGGATATATCTTTTATGAATCCTTAAATGTAACTCCCTCGATATTTAAATACTCTTTTCATTTTATATTATTTAGAATAATTTGATTACTCTTTTTTAATCTCAATTATAATAACAATTTGGTGAAAAAATCATTAGATTCATGATTCGGTTGGTCATATATTCCAAACTTCTCATTCAATAACTAAAATCTATTCTCCACATTCACTTTCAAATTTTTTTTCTTGTCTTTAAACTTAGTGTTTTTGAGTGGCTTGTCTCCCCTTAAAATCATATATTCCAACACTTTTAGGATTTTTTTTATGGAATTACATTAAACCAAAATTTCCTTTATATATTCCCAAATTCACTATAACACCAACCATAAAAGTAAAATCTTCTCTTGTAACCAATGTGTTTTCCAGACACATAACATTACTAATTTTAATATTTTTGAGTATTTTATTGGTCTAAATTTTATGAAACAAAATTTTGGGATATTATAATTTTATCCCTCTTCATAATAGTCATTTCCCCAAAATTGTATCCTTCTCAGTTGTATCATTTTTTACTTCAAAGTTACTGCTTCCAAAATATGTATATTTTTTAATTTTTTATTTAAAGATGAAAACTTCACTCCCTTCATCTTCAATTTATTTTCAATGTTTTCTAATGAATATAAAATATCTTTAGTACTTTTTGAGTGAGGTATTTAATCAAGGATTTTGAAAGATTCAAAATCCTTAATATTCCTGTTGAAACTCTCTCAAATATAATGAATAGGTTTTTCAAAGCTAAACTTGAATTTTTTTCATGTGATTATCAACATCCATAAAATTTTTATTAGTAACTTTATGTCCATATACATTAGATAAAATATTATCTTTCATTATTTAATTTTACCCTCTTCTCCTCATCGAGTGATACCTTAAATTTCTAAATATCCATTAACAAAACAAGATCATTTTTAACAATTGCACCAGCATCACTACTCAAAGTTTGAGAAAGTTTCTTTGAGTTATTATTCTCTAATTCCAACTTTAACATTTTAGAGATTCATGATTTTAATTCATTTTTCAAAATTAATTCAATATCCATCTTATTTTTTCCTTCAATGTAACTTCCATCGTCACTTGAAGAATCTTAATCATTCATTTTCATAATCAATATCTTCTCTTTGGATTCACTTGAAGTATAAAATTCATTTTCTCTTTCATCACTAACTTCTACCTCAATTTTAGAAAAAAAATCTATTAATAACTTTATAATAACTCATCCATTTATCAAAAAATTATTTTTCTTTACTAAACTTATTTGATTTCATCCTTGATTTTTTTCTTAAGGAATACCCTTCATCTTCACTATCATCTTCCTACAACTTAGTACAGTTCATTAAAAAGTGTCCAATGGTATCATGATTGAAACACTTTAAAGTTAATTTACCACAACACTTATATTTTAACTTGAGAAAATTTCTTAAGATAATATATATCATCTTATCAAACTTGGAGTCAGCATCTGCTTCATCAAAAACTAAGTTTTAAAAAAAATTGATTCTTCATGACTCTTCACATTATTTTTAAACTTAATTTCTATTTTTTTTAGTTTTACCATTATTATTAGTAGTTACCACATTTATGATTTCATATGTTATCAAGATACTATGAAAATAATCTAAAGTAAATATATCCAAGTCTCAGTCTTCAAGATCGGATACCTTTGCATTAAACCTATCAGAAAAAATTTGAATCATTTCCTTGATTATCATTTAATCTCCTAGTTTCTATCTAAAACCCTTAATAGAGATTAAAATTTAATTCACTCTTATGATGAAATCATCCACTTATTTATCTTCATGTATATTAATACCCTTTATCTTTTCTCACCAGATATATAGTTTCACATCATTTACTTTCTTATCACCCTTTTATATATTCTTAATCTTATACCATATACAGTTTACTATCTTTATTACCATTAACTTAGTGAAAATTTTCTCAAAGAGTGAGACTAAAATTTCATTATGATCCTTATAATTATTCATTATATTCCTCTTGTTGTTTGTAACTATCATTGTATCACATGTAGTCGTTGGTACATAATCAATAGTAAAAACATCAAGAACATCCAAACATATAGATAATAGATATAATAGCATCCACTCCTTCCAAATTTGATACTTTTTTCCATTAAATGTGGAAAATACTTTGTTATTTATTGAGTTTATGTGATCTATAATAATAAGAAACAAAAACAAACTAATATATCTTCAAGTGGGATAAAAAAACAAATCTCTAAATAGAAATAAATAGTATTCAAAGAAAAACCTAGACCACACTATGATATCAATTAAGGAGGACCCATGTGATATGAAGGAACACTGATAAGGGGGGTGGATTAGTGTTTAATTTTCTCATGTTTGATGAACACATTTCTTCAATATTAATTTATCAATTAGATAAAATGGATAATGTTTTTTTGATATACCTTCATTTGTAAGACAAAAAACATTCATCCAGTAGGGACATGATCATTTAAAATGTTTACTGCTCAATGTGATTATAAAATCATTAGCATATTGTGGTTATTACCCTACTTGACACGATATTCCTTTTATTATCAAATTCAACCCAATGAGGGACCATGAACTATTTACAAAGATGTATCCTAAAAATATGAATGCTCTAGTGTTTGTACAGTGATAATATGTAGATTAGTTGATTTATTCTCAATATGACATAGAGAATATCATATACATCAACCTCTTATTTTTCTCTATGAGATATCATAACATACACAACAATGACTTCTTTTTATTCTTACTTATCTCTCGGTATCTCTTTTATTATTGGTTGTTTAGGTCTTTCAAAAAAACACACTTTTTTCTCAGTGACTATATCTCACTTTTCTTTTTATCTCACCCTTGGATTGATATAACAACCCACTACATATTATTTTTATATCTATTATTTCATCTCTCACATTATTCTTAGAGTTATGGTAGGTATCTCCATTAATTTTAAAATAGAAATTATTTTTAATAGATCAATATCACTCCTCCAATAACTTCTTATGGTTTCCATCAATTATGATCTGGTTTATGACATGATTAAAATCTTTCATAAATCATGGAATCAACAAAAGGTGACTAATGAAGAATAATATTGTAAATTTAGACATAGTAGATATGTTTTTAATTCACCCTTAAACTAATTTTGGAATAATATGTTTAACCTTACACTGTCTTTTATTTCTTTAACTCAATTATACACAACCTTCAAAAAATTTGATTTACCCTTACATAGTCTTTAGAAAATTTATATCAATATTATGTAACTCACTTAGATACAAACTGAATATCACACAATAATAAACTATTATTACATAAATTTACGAAATCTTCTTTCAATATTACGCAACAGATATCTCAATATTATGAAGCCTTTGGAAATTCAACTTTAACAATATGCAACATCATTTAAATATTGCATGGTCTTTTCAAATTTTACTAAAATATTATAAAAATCCTTAAATTGCTTCTCAACCTCATGTATCAACTCATTTTTTATTTCTTCTTAACTCAATATCTTTTAAACTTCTCCTATGTTATCATTTTCATTCTAAACCACTTTGTATACTTCTTATTCATTTCATTTAACCTCTTAACAATTGATCTCCATGATTGATGTGATTAACATGGTCTATATGTTTGTATGGTTGAAACAAAAATTCAACACTTATTACAAATAATGTAGAGACCTTTCAATAATCTTCTCAAAAATCCCCCCCCCCTTAAATTATGAGGAATTTATCATAATTCTCCACATTTTCTCAATACAATCTAATTAACTCATGCATTATTTGTTGGATTTTTTTTCAATGTTGTAGTGGAGATCCTGACTAATAAAGAGGAGGAAGAGGAAGAAGATGGTCCACACATTGTGGTCATTATGAGACAAATAAAAATTCATCTATTTCCATGAGATGAAGTTGACAACTCATACATTATGAGAATTATGAAGATGATGGCCACATGTAATGATAATAAGGAAGAAATTGTGATATGTTGTCTCCTTGGAAAACCATGAGTTGAGAAGAATAAAATGATTCAAAAACTCCCTGAGAAGAAGTGATTATGGTTTCCATGTGTCACAGATGTTTCTCACATATTGAGGAATGAAAATTACTCAAAAACTTCAACCAATATGGTGGTGTGGTGGTGAGATATTCCATTTGGGAGAAGTTCATGGATATCATCCATTGATGACAAACATATAAAGTTAAGTTTATACAAGTCATTATTGATCATGGTAAAGTCGTTTCACTCTATCAAATAGCATTTACTTTACATGAGTTTAAATGTAGGTGCATCACAAGTTTAAATGAAGACATGCAAGCTTATGTGATGCATTAAGGAGCAATTTGCATACTTTGAGTTATTTTTAAAGGTTATTTGGGTAGAATATACAAATTTTATTTATGTGGTAATGGTCAGACATCATTGTTTGTATTTATTATGCACATTGGGCATGAATTTTCATCAAGAATATGGTGGTGTAATTTGAAGGTCTATGAGATAGATTAACGAATTGTACTCATGAGAATATGATGAAGGGTGATGAATTTTACACAATATAAGTGCTTTATATAATCCATGTAGTTTATTTAAGAATGGATCTTGAGGATATTACAAGGAAACGTTTATGTTTTTATAGAGTTCCACTTGAAGTGTCAATTACACTCTAGGGAAGTGAAAGTTGTTAGAGTTGGTTACCTAACTCATGTTTACTTTATGATAACATGTATTAATTTTTTTGAATATTAATTAACTCCTTTCACATCATGATTTTTCTTATTTTTAACATAGTATATGATAATTTTCTAAGATTAGTTATTGTACTGAAAGGTCATAGTAGTTCCCTACTATGATGATAACCTAGAAGTGTCGTGACAGTATTTTTAAATATATGTTTTGTAGTTATTATTTTATAACTCTAACGGTATATAAACCCAATTATATTATTTTCTTATGAGTTCTAATTCATTTTTTAATCCTCTCAAAATCCCTAGAGAGCTCCCTCTCCAAGAATTATCTCAAGAACAGAGAGATATCCCCCTCCACCAACACTCTCAAGTCTAGAGAGATCGAAGAGAACCCTTCCTAAAAGAGGTTCTTAAGGTGATCAAAGGTGAACAACATAAGCATTAGAATATATCGTTATAGCACCTAGATATTCCTATGGAAACATTAGAAGGTTTATGAAACACATGTGGATCATTTTTGGATGGAATCTACTCTTGATTCTTAGAATATAACAATGGTACGATGTAGAGATATTTTCATATCCATCAACGAAGAAATAATTTATTGCCTTTTATTTATTAAATTAATTATAAATAATATTTTATGATATTGCACTTTGGTTCTAATGTTTATCCATTTTCTATATTATAATACTTAATTTTGTTGATCACAATATTCATCATCGTGTAAATATTGGATTAATCATTGATCGTGACAAAAAGAAGAGTTGGGCATACCCCATAGGATTTTTTTCATTGTTCCCAAAACCTTTAAGTGGAATCAGAGTGGTCATATAATTATTTATAATTATTTAATGATCACTGATTTACTTACACATTTTTTATTAGTTTTCAATTCCAGTTTAATCGTTATTTAATCTGAATTGTGAGATTTTATTTATTCCACTTCATTTCTCAAAAACATAATAAAATCTATTAATTTTATGAATGAAATAAATTAAAAGATCTAATCTAGATGTTTCGAGGATTCTGGTCTAACAAGAAAAGAGTACACGCTATGTACTAATGTTTAATACACACTAAATTAATTCAGAATTAATTCAAATTCATGTTCATTTATTACATGCGGTGAATTTAATTACACAACGTGTTTTTATCAGGCTAGCCTAGTACATAGTCATCCAGAGTACAAAATGTGTAAATTCTATATACAACATGTAGTCCTTTAGTCATAGATGGGTCGTTTATCCTCTTACATAGCCTACATGACTAGTGACCATGTAACTCAGAGACCACGCATCATGTATCTCATGTACACACCATGAAATCCCATATTTTTCATGTCACAGTTACAGGTCGATTCCCTAGGCATGTGACGTGGATAGATGGTGAGAATAATACATGCCATGTAAATTCTTATGTACATGTGTTTTGTGTGGTCATTAAGTTGATAATACACACCATGTGATGGGTTATATATATATTTATAATTTATTTTTTTGTAATGTTTGGGATCTACATGTCATGTATAAGTCATATTATAGTTATTAATCTATGATCATTGAAGCATAACACGCTATATAAATATCATGTGTTCTGTATGTTCATTAAGTTGATAGTACATGCCATGAAATTATGTGATAAGTCGTGTATTTCATATTTCTCAAGAGTAAACAGTATATGAGTGTAATACTTATTGGGTAGTTCAGACGGGTACTCACCGTGTTGCCTTCAAGGTAGATTTGTGTACACATTTATTTTTAAATAAATTTATTTAATTTGTTTAAAATTATTATGGATGAGAATCGCAAGAAAAATTAGATGAGAATTAAGATAAAATAATTGATTAATTAAAGAAGATAATTAATTGATTTGAGAACAATTTATCTTAAATAAGAATTATTAGAATTGAATGCTAATTTTATTAGATGTATAATTTGTTTCATGAATGTGGGTGATCATGATATTAGATCATACATTTTCATGTGATTGGTTTCATTTAATTTATTATTAAATAAAATTGTTGGCATGGGTTTCATCTCTCCTCTCATTATGTAACGGTTTGTGTGCCCATGGTTTCTTTTATCTAAACCCCTTAACCAATCCTTTTGTTCCTTCACCTATGTGTGAGTAAAAGCATATGTAATGGATGGAGCTCCCAAGATAGTGGAGGTGGTTCAAGTTTGGATCTGAATTAAAACCAATCTAGAATAGATACATAGATGCACAGGTGGAAAGTTGAAACACAAACCATAAATGGTTCTAAGTTTATTTCCCTGGGCCGATGGTTAGTTTATCATCTATTGGATAAACTAACCATTAGTAAAATATCATGATCATACAAATTTATTATTTTATTTCTATAGAGTTTCATGGTTGTTTCATTATGATTTTTTTTCGTGATCACATGAATTAATTAATTAACAAGCATGCAAGATAGAACTAAAATAAATTGGCTTATGTGTACATATTATCTAAGACATAATTAATCACTTAAATGAATCCAATTATTATTAAAAATCATGTAATATATATAATAATTTGTAATTTGTGAATAAAGGATATAATCCCTCAATTATATATATTAAGTCAGTATAGCCTTCCACTACTTCAGTAAAAATTGAATCATAGTTCAAAGTGATTTACTAGCCAAAGTTGGGGTGATTTCAATTATCATAGAATTATAAATTGAAGTTTGGGTTGACTTAACTTAGTTCACATAAAGGGTTGACTTCCAAAGTAGGACTTGGTGTAACTAAGAGTAAAAGGTTGAGGAAATCTAATTTAAGGATATCATGGTTGGGGAGTCCACTCAACAGATCAAGGAACTATGAGTTAATGCAGTTGGAATTTGGAATGCCTACCTAAAACCCTTCAAATTGATTGACCGGCCAAAGTTAGGGTAATGAGAAGGGGAATATGGATCCTTTCCACTAGAATATAAAAGAAACATAATATTATGAAGCCAATGGTGATGTCTATTGAGTTTTAATAAAATAGTGGGAGATTAATAAATATAGTATTTATTTATTTTTCTAAATTTTATCAGATAAAGTACTAAAACTCTGCTCATCTTATTTGTAGAAATAATAATAAAAATGAATTCAAACATATCATTGTTATCTATACTTGATAAGGATAACCTTCTCACTAGTGAAAATTTCCAATAGTGTAAAAGGCACTTATGCATTATCCTACACCATGAAAGGAAATTGTATGTACCGAAAGAACCTATTCCTGATGCACCTGGTAATGAGGCTAATGAGAAAGAGTTATCTCTCAATAAGAAATATTTGAATTATTATACATATTTTCATTATTTTATGCTATCATCCATGACCAATGATCTTATAAAGCAATATGAGGACATGGATGTGTATAGAATGATGTTTCACCTTCGGGATATCTATCAAGAGAAGGCAAGACAAGAGAGATAAAATATCTACAATGCTATGTTTATAAGTAATCTTAGAGATTCTGCACCATCTGGGCCTCATCTAGTCAATCATGTTGTCTAAATTGAATGATTAGACATCTTATGGATTAAATTACCTGATGAGTTTCACAAATATCTCATAATTTCCTCACTACCCAAGTCCTTCTCCAGATTTATTATTAATTATAATATAAGAAATAATGAGAATAGTCTTTTGGGACTTCTTACTATGATTCTCCAAGTAGATAAGGACATAGGGCATGACAAACCTATGATCCTTGTGGTGAATAAGAAAAGGAAGAACAAGGTGAAGGGTCCCAAGACTCATAACAAGTCTAAATCTCCTTAGCATCATCCTTCCAATAAGAGGAAGATCCAAATGTAGGGAAATAAAAATGAGTTAGTATGTTTTCCATGTGGTAAGCAAGGCCACTGGAAGAGGGACTACACCCAGGAGAAAGTGGAAACTAAATTTGTATTCATTATTGAGTGTAATCATTCATATATACACATTGGGTATTAGATACATCTTGTCATCCAAATAAAAGAACTAAGTAGATTCCAAAATATTTCTAGAGGAGAGGTGGATTTTCGAGTTCTAATTGCATGAGGCTTCCTTATCTATCCATTTGTGACTACCACATTTCATTACCAACAGGAATGAAATTGGTTTTAAGGGATTGTTATTGTGTACTATATATAACAAACCATACTTTGCATACATTGATATTACTTAAAAATTTAAGAATATTCATTACAAAATATAACAAATCCTTGATAGTATTTTATAGGTATAATGTCTTTAGAAACTGGGAAACATAAACAACTGGTTCAGAAGACATATTCATTGTCTCCCACTTATTTCTTCATAACTAGACCCATTTTTTACATATGTTACTTAATACCCTTCTTCATGAATTGGGGAAAAGGTCAGAATGGCCCAAAGGCCTTCATTTTTTATTATTTTTGATAATCCACCTTTCAAGGGGTGAGGTGGAACCCTTAAAAGGCCAGAAGGCTTAGAGACAATTACATGACCCGTAGGTCTTAGAGGGAATCACCCAGACAAGACCACTTGGAACTGCTCCTCCCCAGTATATGTCATGATATCAGCACTCCACCTTCACAGGGATTGTCAGCTAGCTGTCTTGTGCAAAGCTACACAGGCCTGGTACCGATGGCAAAGTCATACCCTCTCATTCTTCCAAATCTGGTTATCTCTACTCTAATTAATGTTCATGCCCTGAATCCTCATCTTAAGCCTTGTTCCTTGTATTCAAACTGGTACATTTGAATTCAAGTGGTTTGAAGGCCTTGGGGTATCCCTATGGACTTAAGGTGGTCTGAAGGCCTTGAGAATCAACTGGCCCAAAGGCCTTGGGTGGCCCCAAAGCCTTGCAAGACCTGAGGCCCAAACCAGTGGCCCAAAGTCCCAAATGGATGAATAGTTCTTGATACTACAGTACTGAATAGTGCATACTATAGTGCCTGCTACAATAACCTAGAAATACTCCTCCACCCGGATTTGATCTCGGGTCTCTTGGATGCACCTACCGAGTCCTCACCAACTGGGTTAAGGCTCATGTGCAACTGGGGAAAAGAAACATATGAAATTGTGAGCTCAAATTCTCAGTAAGGATAAACAAGGGATATATAAATCATATCACAATCATAAGACATAAGAATATAACATTTGAAAATATTATCTTGCATATGAAAGATCGTGATATCATTCCATGGGATAAATCATAAAATTTTATAAGAATCAATAAATGTAATTCCAAAAGTCATAACATAAGACATGAAATTTTTTTTAATATACTTAAGTATAGAAAATAATTTTATATTATTCAAGGCTCATTTCCAATACCATTATAGCGGACAAATTCCATTACTAAACCAAGTTCACTCTTCATTCCAGCCATGTATTATTGAACCGAGATCATTTCTTATTACAGCCTTGTCTATCTCATGAGATATAAATCTTTACCCAATCCATTGAAGTAATATATATTTCCCACCCATATCATAATTAAATAATTCTTATGTGTTCCAAAAAAACATAAATCATTCATCATAGCATAACCCAAGGAATAAAATGGGTTTCATAAACATCATTCCATCATAGTTCATATAAAACAAATGGATTTCATAAATAGAATTCCATCATAAACACAATAAAACCATATTAATAATAGGGATATAAAAATAATCCTATTTAAATAATTTCATCTTAGATGGAAAATAATTTTGATAAAACACTTGAAATTAATTATTGAGTAAAATATCCTTTCTTCTTCAAAAATGTTTTCTTTTCTCAAAATGCCACGCAAGTTTAAAAGAAAATAATTTCTTTGAAAATAAACTTGAAATATTGTAAAGTAAGATTCATGTAAATAAGGAATTATGAAAGCATAAAATTATTTTTATGCTGTATAAGTTAAAAAACATTCTTCTCATACTTTGTTCATAAAGTCAAAAAGTACCTCATATCGAAAGAGACAAAAGATTCCTTTCATACCATTTCTTAAAAGTTCACCAATGGATAAAATTGACTTTAAACAATAGTATAAGGATATGAATAATATTTTATAATATATATGTATAAAACATGGACATGGATGATAATTATACCCCAATAAATACTTACTTATAAACAATCTTGGATAATAATGAGATTGTAAAATTATCTCTTACCTTAGGTCTGATTTCCTTTGTATGTATTTGAACCTTATGTGTAATGATTTAAATAATTTCATTGACTTATTTCAGAATAATATTAATTTTTATGATACCATATATGATCATATTATCATTTTTTTGTTAGTAACATTATTACTCATCCATCGGGTATTAACTTATTTATTTTCTTACGCATGTTTTTTCAGATAAGTTAGTGTTCCTATTATTAGGTTATAGTTATATAATTTACATAATGATATTAGTATAATATATATCATATTTATTCATTCAATTCATTAATATAATCATAATTTAATGAAGATCATGTAGAATGAATCGTATTGCATCGTGGAGACGGTAGGTCGTACGTACGAACGAGTGACAATATCATCCCCATAATTGTTGAATTGTATTGAATTGGATGGTGTATAATATTTCAGAATCAATATCATGTTATAATAATCATGTTATAATAATCATATAAATTTATTATTTCCATCATTATACCCATCCAATTAAGGTGGTGGTGAAAACAGATTACACCACGACGTGCAGACAGTAAGTCGTATGTACGCACGCATGGTGATTTTGTTTTTTGTAAGATGGAAAGAAGGTGGAATATGTTTATTCCAGAATCATAATAACATCTCATTATATAAGTGATACTGGAGTTTTTAATTTATATTTAAATAACTCATTAATAATAATTAGAAGAAGAAATAATTTTGAAAGAATCGGTAGAGGAGATTACCTCTTCTTCCACAAGCTCCCTCTAGATCTCCTCTTAAAGGCACTAGAGTTGGTCTTTAGAGATGACTAGAACCTATAGAATGTGACTACAGAGTTTATAAGGGAAATATTCATGGGATATATGATATTTAAGGCTCAAAGTAAAGTGAAGTTTTGAGGGAGGGTGTTCCTTTTTATAATTGAGGCGAGGGTCACTTTTGGGATCTCCAAAAAATATTAATTTATAATAAATTCAAACCACATCCAAAAACCTCCAAAATGTTCTAATTTCAAATATGAGATGATATAATATTGTAATATAATCAACTAATAAATTTTAGACAAGCATTTAGGTCCATTTAAACCTTTTCATTTTAATTTAACATTTAGTTATTCTATTTCATTTTAACTAGGGTAACAAATATTTCAATATTAAAAGGGTAAAATATTTACTTATTTGAGAATAATTAGATCATAAATAAATAATTTAGAAAATTTTAGACCATATAATAATTATTATATATTTAAAAATGTTTTATGATTTTTAAATAATTTAATAAATCATTATTTCGACAAAACATCAATAGTGTCATTTTTTACACTAATCAATTATTTGATTTTTAGAAATATCAAGATAAGATGTTATCCTTAAAAAAATATTTTATTATATCCCTATGGGGTCAATGTAATCTATAAAATCAATTTTATATATTAATTATCCCAAATTTTATTTATTTTAATATTTTTAATAACATTAATTTGATATTTCCATTAATAAAATAATTATTACATCAGTTTTGTGTAATTATTTAATATACATATTTGTTGGGTAAAAATTAAAAAAAAATAATATGAAGAATATAAGTACTCTAGATTTCATAATAATACTTATAGTAAAAAATATCTCCTAAAAATCCTATATTAAAAATGTTATATGTATTAAAACTTGAATGCAACAACTTTAACATAATTTTAAATAAAATAATATAAGTGTCATAATCTCTTCTATAAGACTCTAAATGGTCAATAACTCTACAAATTGATGGTTATGATAGAGATATACTTGACCAATAATATTTGGTCAAGTGTTTGTGTCTTTTAATGGTTATTATCAGTTTAATAAAAATTACTTTATTTATATTTTATAAATTAAATAATTTTTGCATCATCAATATATAAACATTTAAGGTAATTATTTATTTAACAAAAATTACAAATAAATTACCATGATAAATAAAAAAATAGCTTTAAAATGAGTATTTATAATTAAATTTTTCTTCTGTATAACCTTATAATAAAAATGATTTAGTTATTAAAATTTGAGTAATACATATTTAACTTTTCTTTAAATAAAATATATTAAATGTTCTAATCTCATCCAAGTGGATTCCAAAGGGTGTCATTTCAACCCAAGAATAGATTAGGTCGGATGTCATTCATCCAATCATATTAGAACAAGTGTTAAGGTAATTTTATAATATTATATTTACCCTTAATTACTCTATTTACCTTTTTACACTAGTGGAAATGGGATCTAAACTAACGGTTCTATACCCATGGTTTCTCTAAACTATGGGTATAGAGTATCTCATCCAACCTAAACCCATAGTTATTTAAAAAACCATGGGTATATTCCCTTACACATCCAACATCACTCAGGATCCTTCTCCCCCTCCCACATTGACGAGCCCCCATCCCCTCCTAAGAGCTCCGGCCTCCCCACCCCTCCCCACCTCCGCCTCGACCTCGAACTCCCAACCTCTTCCTCGACCTCTCAGCCTTCACCTCCATGTTGAGATCCTGGAATCCGCCTTCTGGCCTCTGCCTCCGTCTCAACCTCCCAGCCTCCGCCTTCGCCTTGACCTCCTGGCGTCTGCCTCCACCTCTACCCCGACCTCCTGGCCTCCACCTCTACCTCGACCTCCCGACCTCCGCCTCTATCTCGACCTTCAAGGTATGTGTGGTTTCTTTGTTATTTTTTCTCAAATTTCTATATTTACCTCCAACTATTATCTTCTACATGTCACAGAAACTTATATGGGGTATAATAAGCTGATATATGGTTTATATGGAAAATTATTGGTGTTTCCCTTGGATAAATTTTTGCAAGGACCATAGCTCTTCATTTAAAATATATGTTTTTGTAAGAGGGTAGATTTCCTTTATTAGAGTGGTATGAATACCTATACAAACACCTTTGTGTAATGTGTATGCAGTGGCCATACTAGGTGTTGTTGGATTCCCTACTGAAATTTCTGGTAAAATATTATGTATTGATGTATGTTAGTGAGCAAGACAAGAAATAAATAGTTTCTTAAGCCTTTTTTATATTTCATTCTGATCTATTTTTTCATACGGTATTACTCAATATGTCTCACTTTTGGAAATTTTGAGTTAATGGTGATTGTATTATAGGTTTTTGAGTCAAAAAAATTATGCATGCATTCTTGTAAATGGAGTTAATAGTCACAAGTATGTTAATCAAATGAGTCAAGAATTGTAAGGATAAGGTGTCGACCCTACTTTCTGCAATGCAGGTTTATACTCACTTTATCAGAAACATTTCATTTATAGTGTCATGATCTCCAATTGTTCATGTTCTCATTCCAAACCAGAATAAGTTTTTTCTTGAGGGTTTACTCCTGTCTAGATATATTATTTGCTTCATCATATCTGATTCTTGTACAACCTCTATAAAAAATGTATGCAAAAAAATTTATTATATCTGGTGGCATGTATTTGTGACAACATGATGTAATTTATTTTCTCACATGCCTGTTGAAATCTTGTAGGGAGACTCATTTATGAAATTTTTCTTCATCATCTGTGATTCCTGTGAAACCTCAGGTTTTACACTTTTTTATTCTATTTGTTTGTCTAAAGTTTCTTGAAATTGGAGCCTATTTTTTAAATAGATTCCTGATTGTTTTTTATTCTGTGGATTGAATTTTTTAACTTGACATGTATTTCTACCTTGTGATGAGGAGACACTGGACCAATAGAAAATATAGAAATAGGCTCAGGTATAGTTTGGATAGTTACAGCAGTGGTAGCTGTAATTGGTTCCATATAAGGAATAGGCCTTAGAGGACTGTATAAAACTAAATCCTTACCTGTAGAAGAAAGTGGAACAAATGTAACTTCTCCAGATTCTGAACATGATTCATGTTATGGATATTTAGAGGTATGTACTACATATTCCTTATAAACATTATACAGTAATGTTATGAAGCATTTATGGTTTCTAGATATTAGGTAGAGATATCATAAAATCATCCCCATAACATATTGCAATAGATTCATGATTTCCTTTAATTTTCCACCATCAGGGTCGTCAAGATTGTCCATTGTATCATTCAATGAATCATATGTTCCTACACCCAGATTTCTAACTACTTCCCTGGTGTCCTAGAATTTACCCATAAGATCTCTCATAAAATATTGCATTATCATTAGTGTTATCAATGATGATAATATTCTCTGGTTATACAGTAGTGATATCCTCTTCTAACTTCCCCAATATTTAATTATTTGAATTCCCTACATATTAGTAAACATAAAATGAAAGGAGATAAGGAGGGGTACTTTCTCTTTAATTAGACCTAGAATGTTGATAGATGTGTCTCTATTGAGTTCTTTTATACTTCCAACTTTATCGTTGGGATAATCCTTAATCCTCTTTTCCTAATTGTATCATCATTTATCTTTGTAGACAACCTGATTTTATTACTCTTCTCAATAGGCTTATTGTGTGGGAACGCTTTTATTGAATGTGCAACAAATTGAAATGCAACCTTATATGCTAGCTTATTCTTCTATTCCTTTTTTATTGGTAGGAATGTCATATAGTTCTTTGCAACATGACCAGTTACCTTCCATCTCCCCCCCCCTGCCTCTGCCTCATGACCTCAAAAGGTATTCCTATTCTCCTCAACTCTTCCTTTTTTTCATTTATTTTAATCTATGTTAATGAATTAAATATTTTTAGGTGAATCCCACCTGAGCATGGTAGAATTCATATTGGATTAAGGGGCTATCTATTCTATTGTATAAAAAAGGATAATGTGGGTATGTTGCAAACCATTTTTCTCTATTTTAATGAAAGGTGACTAAGTTATGTTGTGTCCTAGGGTTTTCTAGATTTTAGGGTGAAATTTTGGGATACTCTATTGTAGTTATTTGGTACTTTAGGCTTGTGGGATTTTGGGTTAATTTTTTGGAAATTAATTGCATTGTTTTCTCTTAGGTATTAGTTATTCTTTGATTGTAGATATTATATAATTGAGTTTATTTAGTGATAGAATTTTGTTTTTTAATTTTTAGGTGATTATTGAAGGTTGTTTGGAGTATGAAAGCTCACCTATGGTCTTGGTATGTGATCTTGAAATTTTTGATAAAAAAATTCATAGGACGCATTATGACTCATTGGGATTAGGTAGGTGATTGTTTCATATTGTTCATGTATCTTGATAATGGAATGCCTATTATGTTATATATATATATATGTCAAAGGGTGATTTTGATTGTTAAAAAATCTCAATAGTGATTGATATTCATTTGCAGTAATTAATAATATATTATATTTTCTCTCAAATGGATTATTTTTTGTGACATAATTACCATGATAAAATCAAACCAAACCAAACCAAAATTGTACCTCTCCAAACAGAACTGACATGTACAAACCCATGCTAACCCGACATGAACCGAGTAGAACCAAAATTTATTGAATTTAATCAAAATTGAATCAACTCAACTTGATCCATAATGGATAGAATAAAACAAAATAAAAACTATAATGAAACATTTTTAGAAAAACATTCACAAACTAACCGAACCTTACTAGAATAAATGTAAATCAGAACAACCAAAATAGATCTAAATGATCAAAATCAAGAAAATAGAATTCAAATAGAAAAAAAAATTGAATGAAACTAAATTGGACCAAGTAAAACTTATCTAACTTGAACTATTCTGATATTCCAAATGATGAATCAAATTGGGCCAAATATAATGAATTCAAGCCAATATGACTGCAACTAACATGAACTAAACCAAACTGATATGAATTGAATGTAATCAAATTGGGTCTATTAGAACCCAAATGAATGAAATTATCCAAGCTAATATAAATAAAAACAATATAAAATAAATATAATGAAAATGTCCAAAACAAACTTGTATCGAACAAATCTAAACTAAGTTGAAACTCAAGCCAAACTGATTATATACCATTAATATGAAGAGTGATTCTTAATTAATAGGACTCTACTATTTGACAATATCATTTTGAAGCTTGGATATATTTCTCCCTTGCATTCAAGAACATGATTGGACCCATGAGGTGTTGTGGTTCTTATATATTGGGCAGTGACTTGTTTAATCACAGAAGGCAGGTATGTTGTAGTTGAGTTTTTATTTTATTTTCTTTATCGCATAGGCCACTTAGGCCTTTTACCGCTTTCTATGGATGGAGATTACTTATATTCTGTAAAGCAGGATAGAAGGGAACTGGAGGCGGCTACGCAGTTTTCTTTGCAGGGGAGGAAGATCAGGGTAGTTGAGGGATTAATAGTGTGTTTCATTTTTGTCTGCTTTTACTATGTTGCTTTTGTTTATTTTCTTTTCCTTTGGAATGGATGTACGACATATGAATGGGTCATGCCAAAATTTTATTTATTTTCCATGGTTTTTTTAATTAATTATTTGTTGTACAAATCATTCCTAAGTGGTGATTCCCAAAATGGATCTCATGAGAGATTCCAAAAGAAAACTGACCCTGGATGATCAAACTATCAACCAAATTCACAGGTAGGGGATAAAAATAAACAATACCTCAAAAAACCCAATGAAGAACAATATAATTTTACACTAGAACTTTGTGAGGGAGGGGATCACATAAAACAACATGATACATATACCCTTATGTGTTCATGTCCCTAAAATCCCACCATGTTGTCCCTTCATAAGGAACAAAAAAACACATTATTTACTAAGACAGTCATGGTTTTATAAAATACACATTTTAAAAACCAAGGAACCATTAAAATTGAGCCTTATTTCATCCAAAAGCAAATGGAGATCATTTCAAAATTCAAACCTTAAGCCCTTAGATGACATGGTTATTTTAAAATGTCTCCAAAACTAATTTTAAAACAAACACCACTTGTTTTAAAACCAAAAAACATGAGGATTTTACTTGGTTCTCCCGAACTAGGCTACACTAAAGATTTTTAAAAGAGTAAAAATACTTTATACTCACTTTATATTGATATAAGTTTCAATCATGATCATTTAATGCTAAGAAACACTATTTTTATAAGGTTTATGGATTTTCCAATCCCCACCCAAGAGTAACTCTCTATTCCTATCATTCATACACTGATATAGGGAAGGTTTTTATTAGTTTATACACTTGATGGTATCTTCAAAAATTTATAGACATGAAGGTCTCTTTTGTATTAGAATAAGTTACTAATTCACTTTACATCCTTCATTCAAGAATAGATTCTCTATTATGCTTCACTTTGTTTCACTTACAAACTTCTAAAGTTGGATATGAGAAATTCCTTATAAAGAGTTAAGTCTATGAATTCTAAAGATAGATGAAAATGACCTCTTGATTTAAGGGCCTATTATTTATCTTTTAAATGAATAAAATAGAAACAATACCTCTTACAGATTAAGATTATTCAACACCAGAATAATCCTTTTTTACTAGATTTATTCAACAATTGGATATTTTAATAGTTCTTATTCATCTTCAAGTATCTTCCTATAATGAACCATATATATCAATAGAACTCATATATCCTTCTTGGATCTCTTATCCTCTTTGTAAACTAGATATGAATTGTTTATCTCTTTTTCCTTATCTCAAAAAAGGACATGACACTATTTTCTCCTTATATTTAACTCCAAAATTGTTGTGTGAAGTTTTATGATACTCTTCAAAACTCTAACCCTTTCATTAATGGTTGGGGTCAATATTACTTCCTATAATCCTCCAAGATTAAGCCATGTGTCCCAGTCATTTAGAGTTTTCAAAACACGCCTCTTTAAGTTGATTCAAACCCCTGAATCCCAATCCAATTATTCATCTCTTTAAATTCAAAACAAATATTCAAGATATTCTTGAAAATGACTCCTCGCGGAATTAAATTCCTCACTATAGTGTGATCCACTTTGAATTCATCCAAATTTCAGTAAGAAAAACCTCTATTATGACATGTAAATTGATTCAATCAAAAATCCACAAAATCTAGATGAATCTTAGGAGATAAACTTGTAGAAAAGAAGGGGATAAGAGGGAAAAATGACACTCTAATTGGTGAAGGAACATAGAATATTAAAATTGGTATCTATCCACTAATTACCCATTGGATTTTTTCATCTTGACAAATGTTTCAAAACGACCAGTGTTTTTCCAAAATAGCTTCTAGGTTTCTTCCTAGCACCTTTAAAATTCAAAATTCACTAAAATATATGAGGTTTTTAAAAAAATGTTTTATGCTTGAAAAGATTTGGGGTGTTACAAATTTCCTGGTATATATTTTGTTGTTCCTGAGCTATATCTTTGAGAATCATTGAGCCTCATTGGAAAAAAAACTGGCCACTACACCTACATATAAAATTCACACTCCCGTATCTCCCTCAGGGTCCACTTATGCTACCACTTCAATCATACTAGAGTAACCATATTCTATTGAAGATTCTTCCCACTCCAATCCATAACAGGCACCAGATATTCCTCAAATAATATGGATACAACTTTACATACTCGACATCAATCGCATGACATGTATCATGATGGTATCTCCTAAGATAAGATACGTGATATACATCATTAATCATCTAAAAATTATGAGGAAGAACTAAAAATTTTGTCACTATACTGATCCACCCCACATTCTCAGACAACCCCATAAACATGGCCACTAATTTCCCATGTCTCCATATCTTCATGTGTCTCAATTGTGGAAAAAATCTTAGAAATGCTTGGTCACCCACCTCAACATCTAGAGGGAAGCATCACCAATCATCATATAACCTATTACATCACTAAGAAAGTTTCCAACTACTTTTTTATAAGATAGATATGCTCTGACATCTCCTATATGAATCTTTTCCAAATAACATTTGATTTCCTCGACTCTTACCAATAGAGAATTGTTCTCCATAACCTACCATATAAATCCTCAAATGGTTCCATCCGAATAAAAAATTGATAATTATTATTATATCTGAACTCTATAAGTTCTAGATAACTCTCCAATGAACCCTTGAAATAAATAAAACATGACCAAAACATACCCTCCAAGATCTTGATAGTATAATTAGACAACCCTTTTTTAGGATGGATGGAAGTGATCAAGTGGATTTGGATATAGAGAACCTTATGTGATGAACTCTTATTTAATAGATAAGATACGAGAGTATAAGATATTAAACCCATACGTCAAACTATTAATAGCCTGACATCACAATCTTCAAGAGTATTCTCAATAGCATGTAACTAGATAGAGCCTATTCCCTGTTATCCTTCTTAACTCCCTTGAGAAGTATCATCCTGCTAACATTGTTTCCCCTACCTGTGGTAATCGCATCCCCCACTATGGATGAAACAACCTGTGAAACCCCATATACCATTTTTTTTATGGAACTTATAAACTCTCTCCTGAACCCTTCATCTAACCAAATCATATGAAACTAGTCAATTATTGGGAACTCCTACAATACTGCTATAGGTAACCCATATTCATACATGATCGACACTCCACTAGGTGCTGGTGGAATAGAAATTGAACATGACTAATCTTGTTACACTAGTAACACTCCACATTTCTTCCTCCTTGAGGTGGAATAAATAAATTACTACTCTAGCTACTCTATACATTTCCCTTAAGACCCTTAATAAGTCCCCTTTTTAATATAAGACTACTCATATATTTTACCCTCATTCAGGTTGCTATCAGTTATGGGGGATTAATTCATGAAACCATAAAAAGATGATAGGTGAAAGAAATTTTTATGTACCAAAATAACCTACTTCATACCATCCTCAAAATTCTTATCCCTGAATACCTCATTTTCAGCTAGTGGGGGTGAAGGGGGGCAGGGGGTAGTGGGGGTGAAGGGGGAAGGGGGTGAAGGGGGAGGGGGGCAGGGGTAGTAGGGGTGAAGGGGGTAGGGGTGTGGGGGTGCAGGGGGAGGGGTGTCCAAGAGGGGGGTCTAGGAGGGAGGGGGTGTCCAGGGGGAGGGGGTCCAGGGGGAGGAGTGTCCAGTGGGGAGGGGTGTCCAAGAGGGGGTGAAGGGGGTTGGGGGGTAGTGTGCAGGGGGGTGTGGGGTGAGGGGGGGAGGGGGTAGTGGGGGTTCATGTGGGGCAGTGGGGGTGAAGGTTGGGGGCAGTGTAGAGGGGTAGTGGGGGTGAAGGGGGCAGGGGGTAGGGGTGTGGGTGCGGGGGGGGGGCAGTGGGGTGCAGGTGGGGTTGTGGGCAGTGGGGGTGCGGGTGGGGGTGAAATTTGGGGCAGTTGGGGTGAAGGGGGTAGGGTGCAGCGGGTAGGGTGCAGGGGGTAGTGGGGATGAAGTGGGTAGGGGTGTGGGGGTGCAGGGGAGGGGTGTCGATGAGGGGGTAGTGGGTGTGCATGTGGGGGTGTGGGCAGTGGGGGTGCAGGTGGGGGTAGTGGGGGTGAAGGTTGGGGTCAATTGGTGTGAAGGGGTAAGGGTGCAGGGGGTAGTGTGGGTGAAGGGGGTAGGGTGTGTGGGGTGCAGGAAGAGGGGGTGTCGAGGAGGGGGGGTTCGGAAGGGGGTGTCCATGGGGTTGGGGGGAAGTGTGCGGGGGGTGTGGGGTGCGGGGGGGGGGGGGGTCAGGGGGGTGTGGGGGTGTAGGGGGCAGTGGGGGGCAATGGGGTGATGAAGGGGTTGGGGGCAGTTGGGGTGAAGGGGGCAGGGTGTAGGGGTGGTATGGGTGAAGGGGGTATGGGGTGTGGGGGTGTAAGGGGAGGGGGTGTCGAGGAGGGGGTAGTGAGGGTGCAGGTGTGGGGTGTGGGCAGTGGGGATGCAAGTTGGGGGTGGTGGGGGTGAAGTTTGTGGGCAGTTGGGGTGAAGAGGGAAGGGTTCAGGGGGTAGTGGGGGTGAAGGGGTAGGGGGAGGTGGGTGCAGGGGGGTGTCTAGGAGGGGGGAAGGGGGTATAGGGGGAGGGGTGAAGGGGGTGGGGTAGGGGGAGGGGGTTGTTCATGGGGGGTCGGGGGGGCTATCCAGGGGGTGTCCAGGAGGGCAGGGGGTGTGGGGATACAAGGGGAGGGGGGCTATCTAGGAGGGGGTGTTCGGGGGGTGAAGGGGGTAGGGGGTAGTGTGCAGGGGGCAGGGGGTGTAGGGGAAGGGGTTTTCCAGGAGGGGGGTTGGGGGGATGTGCAGGGGGTGTCCAATAGGGTAGAGAGGGGGGTGGGGTGTGGGGGTGCAGAGGGGGCTGTCCAGAAGGGGGTGTCTGGGGTGAAGGGGGTTGGGGGTTAGTGTGCGGGGGGGTAGGGTTGTGGGGGTGTAGGGGGAAGGGGGTTTTCTAGAAGGGGGTTTGGGGGGCTGTGAATATATACAGGTGAAAGGGATCAAAAGAGAGTTTGGCTTCCTATTTTTGGCTTCTTGATGGCTTTTTATTTTCGATCATTTGTTGATTTTGATGACTTGTATTGGTATGCAAGATAGGGATGCATGTTATGCAGAGAACCAGCAATAAAACATAGCTAATGCAATTGATTTTCTTCCACAACTTGCAACCGGGATTGACGTGAATATAAAATTTAGGAGGTAATGGTTATTTTATACCATTTTTTGCAAGACATTAGTAACCATTTTTTGTATTTTTGATCAAATTAAATTGGCATACACCATGCTTTCAGAATTGATGATTTCAAGTTTACTCCTGAGTGTGCAATATTCGATCTTCTGGACATTACTCTATATCATGGTTGGATAGTTGATCCCCAAGTATGCACTTTTGAATCCTATACCTTTATATTTTTTAGAAAAAATGTTTTATACATTCTCTCAGTTTACAGTTTTCCTTTTTCCTTTTTCTTCTTGCCTTTTCTTAATATGTATGTTTGCACGTATATGCATTCGTGGGGGTGTCCAGGGGGTTTCTAAGGGTTTTAGGGGGAGGGGGTGTCCAGGGGAGTGTTCAGGGGGTCCATGGGGGTCTAGTGGGGGTGTCCAGGGGGTGTCTAGGGGGAGGGGGTGTCCTGGGGGTGTCCAGAGGGTGTCCAGGGGGTGTCCAGGGGGTGTCCAGGGGGTGTACAGGGGTGTCCATGGGGGGTGTCCAAGGGGTGTCCAAGGGGGTTGTTCAGCAGGGTCTAGTGTGGGTGTCCAGGGGGGTGTCCATGGGGGTCCAGTGGGGGTGTCTATGGGGTGTCCAAGGGGGTGTCTAGGGGGGTCCAGTGGGGGTGTCTAGGGGGTGTACAGTGGGGGTGTCCAGGGGAGGTGTCCAGTGGGGGTGTCTAGGGGGGAGGGGGTCTAGGGGGTCCGGGGGGGTTTAGGGGGTGTCCAGGGGGGTGCAAGGGAGTTCTGTCCAGGGGGTGTGCACGAGGGGAGGGGGTGTGCTGGGGGGTCTATCCAGGGGGGAAGGGAGGGGTTGTAGGGGGAGTGGGGGTGTACAGGGGGTGTCCAGGGGGGTGTCTAGGGGGTGTTTAGGGGAGGAGGTGTCCAGGTGTGGAGGTGTCCAGTGGGGGGTCTCTATGGGGGGAGGGGGTGTCTAAGGGGGTGTCTAGGGGGAGGGGTGTATAGGGGGTGCAAGGGGGTTCTATCCAGGGGGAGTGGGGTGTACAAGGGGGGGGGGTTTGGTTTCATATTGGTTCCATTGTTTCGTATTGGTTTGCATTCTGGTTTGCAGGAGCAAGGTGAAACCAAGGTGGGCAGCTGCTATTTCTGGGAAAACCATCTATACCCACGGTTCTTTAAACTGTGGGTATATATACTGTTGTGAAACTATCTATACCCACAGTTCGTTGAACCGTGGGTATGTGTGATGTTAAGAAAACTATCTATACCCACGGTTTACTTAACCGTGGGTATATAATTTGTGATGTAAAAATTTATACCCATGGTTCTGTAAACCATGGGTATAGATATATACCCATGGTTTACCAGAACCATGGGTAATATGAAATTTCAGTAGGCTATACCCACGGTTTCTACAAAACCGTGGGTATAGGGAAATCCCAACGCCTCAGGATCCCATGGTTCATGAAACAGTGGGTATAGCCTATACCCATGGTTTCATGGGCTATACCCACTGTTTCAAACTGTGGGTATAGGGCAATTTTTCAGTAGTTTTACTGTATTAATAAAAATTACTAAAATTACTATTCATAATGCTCAAAAAATAAAAGAATG
The DNA here is from genome assembly GCA_963277665.1 of Viscum album. Lineage (NCBI taxonomy): Eukaryota > Viridiplantae > Streptophyta > Magnoliopsida > Santalales > Viscaceae > Viscum > Viscum album. The sequence continues at coordinate 1,288,549,296 of OY728132.1, read as the reverse complement.
TTATTAACATAATTTGGACCCACTAATTCCAAATATGGAATCCATTTTTAAAAATTTAAAACATATAAGTTGCAGTGATTAATTTAAAATTAACCCTGTTGTGAGAATGAAAATGGGTTTTTAAAAGTTAAAACATTACAAAAGATTGAAATGTGTTTACATCAAAATTCATGGTAAAATTAATGTCAATGACATAAATTATATTGAATAATAAAAATATATTCTATTTATACTTTAAACCCATTTAATAATATAATTTAACTATATAAATTATTTCAATGAAAAAAAAAATCAGTTAAAATTTAGTACATTTTTACTATTAATCAAAACTTGAAAGTTATCAAAAAAATATCAAAAATTCATCCAAAGTAAATTTTTATATCCATATTCCAAAAAGAAGTTTATTTTTTAAAATAAAATATATAAAAGTGTTAAAAAATGGATTTAAAATGAGTGTGCCATCAAAAATTGGCAAAACTGTATTTTTTGAAAAATACTTCTTTTATCTGAAAAAATTGAATTTGTTCGTATATCATATCTAGAAAACATATAAGATGAATTTTAAACATTAGATTGAATATATTACATATATATTACATTAATAAAATCCATCAAGAGTGATTTTATTATTTTATAAACTTTATTATTTTCATTTAAATAGTTTTTCAAAAAAATATATTGTTTTATTTAAAAAAAGTGTTATTTATAATCAATTTCTCCCCAAAGAATTAATTATATATGTGTGTTTAAAGAATATTTTCATAATTTAGTTAATATTGTTCATATCACCATTATAATATCTAGTTTATAAGTTAACATAATAATATTTAGTTATTCGCTTAAACTCAGTCTTGCATGAAATGAATTCTATCAAAAGAACTTGAAATTGTGTGTAACACAAGCCAAACATAGTGTTGCGTATATCGCAAGATAATTCGGTGTTTCATGTAGTGAAATATTATCTTAGTGTAGCATACAATACAATACATCAAATAAATTTGAAAAAAAACTATCTCATAAAAATCTCGGGGTGTTACACCAACTATTACCAAGAACATATTTTTGTATGATGCCTTAAATGAAGATGGTTTTATTTTCAAGTTTGGAAATAAAAGTTGTTTATTTTATAAAGATAACATATGGTATGGTATGAAGTATTTAAATAATGGTATTTATGTATTAAATTATGAAAATCAAGTATTGGTAATAAATAAGGAATCATGTTCACACGACTCATATAACACCCAACTATGGCATCGCTATCTTGGTCATGTAAATGATGAGTGTTTAACAAAGCTCTGTCAAGATGGTTATTTAGACTCTTTTGAGCTAAAACCACTTAAAAGATGTCATGATTGTTTACAAGTAAAAATGACCAAACCACCATTCAGTGGATAGGGTAAAAGGGCTATAGAGATTTTAGGATTGGTACACACTGATGTGTGTGGACCATTTCTAGTATAATCTACAGGTGGGTATTTTTACTTCATAACTTTTATTAATGACTTGAGTATATATGGATATGTTTACTTGATGAGGTATAAGTCTGAGTCCTTTGATAAATTCAAAGAATTCAAGAATGAAGTATAAAATCAACTTAGAAAGAAGATAAAGAATATTTGATTGGGTTGAGGTGGTGAATATCTTAACCAAGATTTTATCTACTTTTTACAGGATTTTGGGATTCTATCTCAACTCACTCCACCTTACACACCATAGTGTAATGGTGTTAGTGAAAGGAGGAATCATACCTTGTTAGACATGGTAAGGTTAATGATGAGTCATGTAGATCTTTCATTATCCTTTTTGAGGATATACATTACAAACTACAGCATACACACTAAATTGAGTACCAACTAAAGCATAAAATGGAATTCACTTTAAGTTATGGAGTGGAAAGAAACCTATTTTGTCACATACACATGTATGGGATTGTGATACATTTGTTAAGACCTTTTCAGGCAACAAACTAGCACCTCTGGGCATACAATGTATCTTTATAGGGTATCTTAAGGAAACAAAGGGATACTGCCTATATAACCCTCAGACAAGAAAGTGATTGTTGCTAGACAATTCATCTTTATTAACAGGGTGAAAGTCCTCAAAAAGGATAGTGGGATCAAGATTGATTTCGATGAAGTTGATGTACAAGATACACAAGAGTTGATACAAGAAAAAATTCCACAAGACCCCATGGAAAAGTAGTTCCTAAAACACAAGTACTGTGCAGGAGCACTAGAGAGGTAAGAGAACCAGTGAGATATGGTTTTCTATTCACTGAAGATGGTGACTCATTATTGGTTGAAAATGATGAAAATGTCTCCTATAAAGAGGAAGTAAATAGCTCAGAAGCTGCAAGATGGTAAGAAGTCATGAATTCTGAAATGGATTATATGTATCAGAACCAAGTTTGGATTTTGGTTGATGCTTTAGTTTATGTAAAGATCATATGGCGCAAATGGTTATTCAAGAGATACATGAAAGGTAAATTAAATACCTATAAAGCAATACTAGTGGCTAAAGGGCTTAAACGGTTTCAAAGAATTGATTACGATGAATATTTTTTGCTAGTTTCCATGTTTAAATCCATCAAAATTCTACTTTTTATAATAGCTTACCATGACTATGAAATTTGGTAGATGGACGTCAAAATTGATTTCCTTAATGAGAACTTTCCGGAAGATATATACATGACACAACTAGAAGGTTTTCTGACTCCAAGTGATGCCAAAAATATTTAAAAGTTGCATAGATCCATTCATGGATTGAAGAAAGCATCTAGGTCATAGAACATTCGATTCGATGAAGCTATAAAATAATTTGGTTTCATTAAGAATGAATGTGATCCATGTGTTTACAATAGGTTTAGTGGAAATGTGGTGGTTATCCTAATAGTTTATGTTGATGACATATTACTTATTGAAAACGATATACCAATCTTAAAGTCTGTAAAGGACTGGTTAAATGAGTGTTTCTCCATGAAGAAATTAGGTGAAGCAGCCTATATTCTATGAATCATGATCATTTGTGATACATCCAAGAGGCTGATTGGACTAATTCAAAGTACATACATTGACCAGATACTAAAGAGAATTGGTATAGAATAATCCAATAGGTGATTGGTTCCAGTGTCACATGGTATACATCTTCTAAGAAAATGTGTCCTCAAATACAAAAAGGAGAAATAGAGAATGAGTAAGATCTAATACGTGTTCAGCGATACGATCAATCATGTATATCATGTTATGTACTAGACTTGATGTTGCCTATGCATTGAGCATGGTAGGAATATGTCAAGAAGATCCAGGAGAACAACATTATTCTTCTATTAAGGTTGTCCTCAAGTATATGAGAAGAACTGAGGATATATTCCTAGTGTATGGAGAAGACGGGGAGTTGGTCGTCGGGGGTTATACTTATGCTAGTTTTCAAACAAATCAAAATGATCTGAAGTCATAGTTAGGATATGTTTTCTGTATCAACGGATGATTTGCAAGCTAGAAGAGTTTAAAGAATCTCGTTGTTGCTGATTCTACAACAGAGTCTGAGTATATAGCAGCTTCTGATGTAGTCAAGGAAGCCGTTTGGATATGAAACTTTGTTTAGGATCTTGACGCGGTATTTAGAAGTAAAGACTTAATCACAGTGTAGTGTGATAATACTACGACGGTGGCTCTTGCAAGAGAGTCAAGGTCACACCAATGGATAAAGCATATACTATGGAAATATCATCTCTTGTGGGATTTTTCTCAGAGGGGTGAAGTCACAGTAAGCAGAGTTCTCACGGAAGAAAACATGGTGGATCCCTTTTCTAAAGGTCTATCTCTACAGAAACATGAGTATCATGTGAGAGCTAGCAGACTGGAGGTTGTTAGCAGTTGGCTCTAGTGAAAGTGGGAGTTTGTTGGAGTTGGTGCCCTGGAACCAAATTCTATGTACTTTATGTTAACTTGTATTCATTATTTTGAACATTAATAAAATTTTTATCAAATCATGATTGTTCTTCTACATAGAATTGTATGTGATAATGTCCTAAGAGTGGTCGTCGCACTGAAATGTCATAGCAGTTCCCCGCTATGATGAGAACTTAGAAGTGTCATGACAGTATTCTTAAATATATGTTATATAACCGGATGAAATCATTTGAGGGCCACAAATGATACACGCTATCAGGGGTAGAGACTCATAGGAGTTTGAAGCACCTTCTTATGGTGTACACCCTTGGTAATATCCAGTATAGGATATTATGAGAATGAGACTCGCTAATAGGAAATCCACATTTATAGGTTGATGACACCAGCATGCAACCTGCTTGATTAGAGATATTGTGATAAAAGGATTATATTACACATTAAGCGTCCGTATGAGGTATTATATCATTACGACATTAACTTATTTCTCTATGGGTGTATTGACGTGTTGCTAGATGCTAACTTTGGATTTTAGGTTGTTTCGCCTAATGGCGCTAAGAACAAGGCCGAAAGGGTCACACACTAAGTGTATCCAGAATCTCAGTTAAATAATATATTATTATTTATTATTTAACATGTTGAATAAATATTATTCTCACACTTGGTTTAATAATTATTCATATTTGTTTGATCACATATATTTTATCACCAGTTATTCAAGACAATAATATATGAGCAGAAAATCTAATAAATATTTATTTGTTATTTAATGAATATAATATTTATTTATTTATTAGAGAATAATGCATTGATATTTATTTATTAAATAAATAGTCATTATTCAATGTCCGATAAATATTGTGGAGGAATGGCGAACCGAGTTTAATGGTCCGATGAGAAAAATATATATTGAATATTATTTAAATAAATAATATTTAATTTAATTTGTGAGTTTAGTGCATATCAAGAAATAATAATAATATTATTATTATTATTATTATAGACATGGGGTTCCACAGGGATTACAGAAATAATAAAGGGTGCATGTTCAATTATTATTTTCTAACCCTAGTGATATATAAACTCTGTTATATTATTTTCTTATGAGAGCCAATTCATTTTGTGTTGTGCACAACAAGATCTGGAGAAAATCCTCTCAAATCCCTAGAGAGCTCTCTCTCCAAGAACGCTCTTAAAAACAAAGAGTGATCCTCCTCCACCGCCACTCTCAAGTCTAGAGAGATCGAAGAGAACCCTTCCTTGAAGTAGTTTTTGGGGCAACCAAAGGTGAACGACGCAAGCGTTGAGATCTATCATGCTAGCATCCGGAGATTCCTACAGCAACGTTCGGAAGTTCGTGAAACACGTGTGGCTCACCACTGAAGGGAATCTACTCTTGATTCCTACAACGCAACGACGGTACGACGTAGAGACATCAGATCCATCAACAAAGAAATAATTTCTCGCAAGGTAAGTCTTTAATTGCTTAAATTAATTATAAATAATATGTGATGATCATGCGCTTTAGTTTCGACGTTTATTCATTGTCTATATTCTTTAATTCAGTTTTGTTGATCACGGCGTTCATCGTCGTGTAAAACTCAAATTAATCATCGATCATGACCAAAAACAGAGTTGGACATGCCCCATACGACGTTTATGTTGCGCCTAAAACATTCAAAAGGGGTGTTAACCTATTGATGACTATGTTACAAATGATGAAGGATGGCCAATCATAATGAGGAAACAGTGTGTGTATGTTGAAGATTATCAACACACAAGAAGAAGAGGAAGGGAAGTTTCTTGTGTTGAGGCTTATTATTCCATAACTAAGGTATGATGAACAGCTCTTGTTTTCACTGTTTATATTGAAAAGCATGAGACACTAGCTAACTAGGCTTGTTAAGAAGAGTGTGCAACTCTACAACACCCACAAGAGGAGTTCTCATGTGGCAACGATGTTGGAGTATTCCATTGCTATCAGGCTCTCATGGTGATTCTTATTGATATGTAGTCTCTTGAGCACATGTTTTGAACAAACATTCATCTATCAACAAAGCCCAAAGTTATCTTCTCGCTAAGGGTCTTTAAGAGATAAGAATCAAAAGTCGCAACAAATGGGTCTTTTAGAGATGAGTCGCAACGAATGGGGGTGACTTGTTATTCCAACACTAAGATGTGATTTAAGTGCTCTTTTATTTATTGAAAAGCATGAAACAAAAGCCGGGTGGACTTGTGAAGAGAGTGTGCAACACTAAGACACATTGTGACAACAACATTGAACATCAACTATTGATTGACCCCCTAATGATAAGCACACCTCCTAAGAGATCAAACATAAAGAGTTTGATTTCATTAAGAACCATAACAAATCATGCGTATACAAACATAGTATGGGCCCAATTGTCTTTCTAGTTTTGTATGGGAACAACATACTATTTATCAAAAATGACATCCAGCTTTTGAAATTAGCAAACATTTGGAAAAATGTTTCTTAAAAAAAGACATTGATGAAACAATCAAGAGAAGTGAGAAGATTCAAACTCGATGTTAATGGAACTCGATCCCCAAACAGATCAAAAACAATCACCACCAATGAATTTCTAATCATAATGCCCGCAAATGGTCTTTCACCAGAGATCAGTCTTTCTTTTCAGTTATTTTCTACATATAACTATACAACACCCACCATGAATCACAAACCCGTTCAAATCTGGAAATCTTGCACCAAAAAGGGTTCGATCGACAAAACAAAGACGTGGATGGACCTCTGAAATCAGCAGTTGAAGCCATGGCAGATGGAGAGGACGATGATGAGGATCAACGCAACCACGATGCCCAAAACGATCAGCTTTATCTTCATGTTTTGCAGCCACATCTTCCTCCTCATCTTTGTCCCCTGCTGCCTGAAGTCTTGAGCCTGCGCCAATCCCCACACTCACTAACATATAACAATAACACAGATTTAACCGAAAGCTTCAGTTAGGCTTTACCTGAGAACGAAGGTTCTCAGTTTTATCCACCAGCAACTCGATCTTCTCACCACGGTCAAGAACCTGCAACCATCGGGAAAAAAAAAACACACACACACAAATGAAACCTCCACCTTCTCATTATCCTTGTGATAAACAAATCAAAGACTAGATGTACCTTCTCAATATTTTCCATCATGACTCCCTTTACTTCAGAAACCTGGGCTTTCACTTTTGCAATTTTGCTGATCTCTTCAGGGTGATCGACACAGTACTGCATGTGCTCCTTCAGTTTGGATCTGTGGCATTGCAAAAACATTTGATCCTTGGAGACGGAAAGGAAATTGAGTTTTATGAACAGAAGAGAGAGGGATACAGACTTGAATTCTTTGTTGAGGCTATGCGCAACTGCCGTGGAAGCTTTTCCTCCTCCATATCTCCTGTTGAAGTCCTCCTTCACCCGCTCCAGGAAAGCAATGGGAAGCTGTCTGCCCGCAGACTCGACTGCCACAACACAGTAAGCTGCAACCACCAACATAAAGCACCAAATAATGGCAATCAAGAACCAAATAATCAAATTAATTCCAGTGAAGAACCTTAAATTTGAATAATGCAAAAAAAAAAAAAGACCCAGATTTGAAATTAATACATTTTATGAACTTCAAATTTGAAAAATGACGGTAAATGAAATGATTTGGGGATTAATCCCAGTTAAAATGCACTGAAACATAGTTGAAAATTTGTCAACATATTTATAAGCAACTTTCAAATCATTTCACAACCGCACTTCGTTGCATTTACAATCATCCTTTAAACTATTTACAACTGAAATTATATTTATGGAGAAATTATTTTTATTTTTGTGCATTTACAAGTCAGTCCTATATCAGTTGAAACCGCATTTCATTAAATTCACAACTGACATTATATTTATAAGGCATTTATATTTTTGACAACTAGAAAAACTAACAAACTTAGGTGAAATTAATTCCATCTGGAGGCACTTCGCTGTTTTTTTTTTTAATTTAAGATCTTTAAAATGCAATAATTTCAAAATTAGGTCATTTTTTGGTATTTTTCAAATTTAAAATCCTTCAGCATAATTAATTTGTTCGTGTATTTGCTTTGTTTCGGAAAAAACACAAACTTGAGTGTTATCAAAAGGACCCCTTATGTGCAGTTTTATCGACCTTGTAGAAAACAAAAGCAGCTATCAACTAAAGTGAAATAACATGTGCCCGGATCACACATGGAGTTAGAAAACCTTATATATTGATTTCTTAACAAACAAAGACAAAAAGAGTAAAATCAAGACAGAATGGTAAAAATGTCACGCACAAAAAAATGAATGCAGACAGAAAGTAAAATCAAGAGTTGCGTCCATCAAGGCTCTCATGTGTTAGCATAAAGCTTAAGGTGTTATGCTGTCACAAAAAATGTCTACCAAATGCATTGAAAAAAATTTAAATTTAAACTACCATAAAATGAGGGAGGAAATTCAACCAAGGCAATAAAACCAAATTATCAATTTCATTGTTCAGCTTTCTTTAGTTATCTCATCCATTGATTTGTAACTTATCCTTTGTTAATTTGGTAATCATAAAACCAACTATTTCTTATATGCTATCCAACTCTTTGAACATTGACTTGGCATGTTGTGAATGATAGACTGCCAGAAACAAAAAAGAAAGCCACATCCATAGGGGGGTAATTTGCCATGGACACTGGCAACCCTTCGCAATTAATTAACAACGCTGCTTAACAATCTTCACAGTCAAAAGCCAAATATAGTGCGACTGTCATTCTTTAAGACTATCTAACAATGACTTTAAACATATAGAAGAAAATTTTAGAGCAATGAGACGAATGCAATCTATCAGATATATACATGGAGTTAACACTAATCTAGAATTCAATTGGAGCCTTGAGCTACGTTTAACAACACTTGTTTTAGAATTTTTGTGCCACTCATTGCTCAAGATAAGTGTTTTGACAAAAATAAATGATGTTTATTTTGTTATTTAAAAAAAGACTAGAGACTTAAATTTTAAAAGAAAAACTCTTATATAAATGGCAGAAAAATAATTTTCAATACCAGTCTAAGAACAATTATACAAAAACAGTAGTTATAAGTGATAAGTGCCAAAAACAATTTTTTACAAGTATTCTCTAATGTAGCCTTAATACACCATGTCAATGGCAGTGGGAAAGAAATTCACTTAACTGAAAAGGGGAATACACTACACTCCCAAAGTGAGGATCTGTCTGCGCCCAACACAACGACTGCATAAGCTTTCCAAAACAAAGACGGTTTGCAAAAGCATATCCAACAGTCAAGCACTGACATGTGTGCAGAGAGAGACCCTTAGGAGGACCATGGGGAATAACAACATCCAAATACTAAATACAGAACTTTTATGTGTTGCATAAATGTTCTCTCGGCAATTTTTTCTAGCATAGATTGTAGTTTACCAACAAACAAGACCTGTCATTGGTGATAATGAAACAATATAAAAAAGGAGGGGTGCAGGGCGTGCTCCAGGATTTGAGCTAACCTAGCATTTAGGAAGCTGCATCATGCGATCTAACATGAACACCCACATAATCCCATTGGAATTTACATGACATTTGATGTGGGGAGACAAGTGAACGAGACGACAAGGAGGTAAACAAAATCTCTCGTTTCTATTGAGGATTTCAATTCAAAAAAAAAGAAGCTCAAGCTTGTATAAATTAGTTCGACTGCACAATCATATCTATCCACATGTCTCTATGGCACGCAAATGGACAATAAAATGTTAATTTATCAGTGAAAAACCGCTTGGAAATCTAAAACAAGTATTAACCTAACGCGCACCCTCGTTCGGCTTGTGGGATGATTATTGCCGGTAATCAAATCCGTCTCTCCCTTAAGTCGGCGCCCCAGCTCACGCCTCCTCGTATGAGTAAATTTGCCAAATGGATAGATCGAATGAAAAATATGCGAAAATTAAAAGAAAACAACAAAGTGGGAGCGGTCGACCAGATTGGACGTCGCAGCATATCAAGATTCGGATCGAGTTCGTGAGCGGAGACCGACTTACTGAAACCATTCTCCACCAGGTAGTTGAACGTGTGGCCGTCGCAATTGTAGGTGAACTTGTTATTGGTGGCCGGGAGCTTCTGGAGGCACTGCGCCGCGATGCCGGTGAAGTTTCCGGTGAATTCCGTGTACTCGGCGAGAACCACCGTCCCCCGAGCCACGAAACTGTAGATCAATGTCTGCTGGCCCATTTGCACGAAAACCTTAATCCTCAAGGACAAAAATCACCGAATGCGGAGGAACACGGAGCAGGAGGACCGGGGAAGACGTGAAGACCGGAGAACAGAGACGAAAAATGTGGTGAGAGGATGAAGGCGATCGAAGAAGACGATGTGGGGACGTACCGATCAAATTTAGAATTTTTAAATAAATAGACAAAAAAATATAAAAATTAGATCAATTTTAATTGCCAGTTGTCCGCCATCGCCCACCTTTCGTGACTTCAAAAATATATATATGAAAATATGTGAAAATGATTTAATAATATACTCGACCAAAATAATATATAAACCAATTAAATAAAATGTCAACCTTCAACTCGTAACCGTGTCAAAATCCCAAATTTGATGATGAATTTTTACATATGATTTCAAATTTTTAACATTTAATTAGGTGTATTTTTATCTAAATATTGAATTTAAGTAAGTCATAATAATGAAAGAATGTACCAAGAATGAGGTCGGGTTCAGTGGTTGTATGTAAGATCCCACCAAACCCCTCGATTGAAGCCGTCAAAGTCCAATGGACCAAGCATGAGTTATTGTTCGACATTATAACTTTGTCGGGTTCCGATGATAGTCCACTAGAGTTTCAATGATAGTCCATCGAAAGTCTACTAATCCATCCAAACTTCGGTGAGGGGTCATCGGGATTTTGTTGGGGGTCAAACCCTTACTTTTAGTTAGGGCCATTTTTTGTATTTTAATTGAAAAAAATTATAAATATTGATTCCTCTCTACCTCCCCATGAGGGAAGCAATCGATGAGCTTCCTTCATTTCTTCTCCCTCTTCGTTCCTTCTTTTGTGATTCCTCTATCACCTGGCTGATTGACAATTAGTCAATGGCGTCAGATTTAAGTGGTTGAGGCTATGGTATGCTAGCCATTCTATTTGAGTTTTCCATCAACGTGTGATGTGATTGAATCCCTCTTTTTAGGTTATTTGTATGGGTTTTCTTTTAAACCTTTGATTGCTCTGATTTTAATTGGTCTGCTTATGAAGATGGGTTCAATTGATCTGGAGGTAGGCGACTTCAATGCTCACTTGCAATTTTGATGAGAACCATATTGAAGGCGCCAAGTCAATTGTCGGGTAAAGGAGTTGGATTTGCAAGGCTCGATGATGCGAGGGAGATTAAAGAGGTTGAATACTATAATGGGCGTACATCTCGCTTCATTAAAGGCCCAATGGATCTTCTCTTGCTTTGGATGGAGCAAATGAACCTATAATATCACTTATTCAAGCCCAAACATGACGTTTGAAGCTCGGCCGACATGGTTGCACAATTTTGGGAATCCTTGCCCACATTGAGGATTCTAGAATGACATCTTTGGACACCAAAGTCAAATTCGGTGGGCTATACACTAAAAGTCAAATCCGGTGAGATATAGTTGGAAAGTGGTGTGCTACTTTTCCAAACAGTATTTGGTAGACTATCATTTTGAATTTAAGGGAACAAAGTAGTTTAACCTTTATGACTTTAGGGTATTAGACCCTTGACTCTCGTACCACCCCCTTAGCTATAAATAGTCACCCCATGACACTTGTATGACATTCAAAATTTTAATTGAGAGCTTATGCTTTGTTTCTCTCTGTTGTGTGAGGATTGTTCCAGTTCCCCCCCAGCTCTTGTGCATTCTTACCTTGTAAATATACAAGTTAGATTGGTAATCCAAGATCACAAAGCCCCCAATTCCGCGCCTCAACCCAATTGTGTTTTTGTGTGGATTGACTATCACATCTCTCCCATGAGTATGTTGTCTAAGTAGTAGGTCGTGCTCCTTATAGCATTGGTTGACTACTTGCATCCGTTATCCATACCCATCATCCACCACTTAGCCCCGAACCGCATCTTTCATCTGTTGCCCTATACTGTGAAGATCGGGTCACCCCGTGCATCTCACATCAGTTGGTATCAAAGCTCCAATTGACACGATAGACATCTATCACCCTATTCTATCCTATACATATATTAACCTTCTTATCCTTTCTTATTATCCACTCATTTAAAAAAAACAAAAAAAATCATTTTTCTTTTAAAACCTCTAAATTTGACCTATGTTGTGCAAGATTGAAATATTGTTATATTGAGCCAATTATTCATCCATCTTCTTTTCACATTTAATTCACTATATGTGATTTGTACCCGAAAAAAAAAATCAAATTATCTCAACTCATCATTTTGTGATTTTCAAAATTAAGTACATCCTTTATTCGAGATGTTTCAAAAAAAATTGTCTTACTTTCCGTTCAATCATCTTGTACTTTAAAACTCCAAGCACAATACTTTTTGGGGAGATTTGACCAAAAATAAAAATAAAAAAGTGGATACAATTACTTCTTTGTGCTTTACATTATTAGCACTTTCCATTTCCGTACATCACTTTCTCCACCATTTTACTTCATCCCCATATTATATTTGGCTCATATTGTCATTCATTTTTCTTATCTTTCACAATCGGGCAAAACCCAAATATCACCTTTCCACCACTTTTTTCCCACCTTTTATCCATTTTCTACCCTCTTTTTCACCCTTTAACCATTACCACTCAAACGGGTTGTGTTAAACCATCCCCCAACAAAATCTTGGTTTGGGAAGGATTGGTGGCACATAATATCCCTAAACAAGGTATTATATAAGATCTTGGGATTTGAATTGATTCTGAGAGTGGAGAGCAATTAAAAAACATTCTTGAGTGTGTAAAACTTATCTGTGTGAGTGTGTACATCTTGTGTGTGTGAGTGTGAGTGTGTACATCTCATGTGTGTTTGTGTGTGTGTACATCTTGTGTGTGTGAGTGTGAGTGTGTACATCTCTTGTGAGTGTGTGTGTGTGTACATCTTGTGTGTATGAGTGTGAGTGTGTACATCTTATGTGCGCGTGTGTGTGTACATTTTGTGTGTGTGTCTTTGTGTGCGTGTATCTTCGTGTGTGTGAGTGTGTGTAACATTGTGTATGTTCCTCCCTATGTGTGTTTGTGTTTGTGTAATATATCATGACCAAAGATCGTGGGAAGAAAATTGTTCATGCTAGTGGTGAAGGAAGCCGAAGTAGGTCTCCCGCACTGGAAGCTTCACAACTCCAAATGAAAGCTTTGGCGAGCCATTTCAAGAAGCTTCTTGATAGGAAGATGGAGGAGAAACATGAGAGGATTGACAACTTGGAGAATCAAAAAAAGCCCAATGATGATCCATGGTAACCCTTGATGTGCTCTGACACCATGTCGCCCCCACATCATGGAGGATGAGATGTAGAACATTGATGAAGATTTTGAGGATGTCCCACAAAGGAGGAGGTTGTTCCAACAACCTAGAGGAGGACAACAGAGACCATATGATGATAACATCCTTGGAGGCATCAAGGTGAAGTTCCCTTCGTTTCAAGGGAAAAGTGATCCAGAAGCATACTTAGGGTGGGAGGATCGAGCATGTGTTTTCATGTCATACCTATTTCGAGGAGAAAAAGGTAAAACTTGCAACCCTTTAATTCATTTATTATGCATTAATATGGTGGGATCAAGTTCAAAAGGAGATAGCCCGTTATAGAGGACTTCCTATTCATACTTGAGAAGACATGAAGTTCACCATGAGGAAGCGATTTGTTCCCTCACACTACCATAGAGATCTCCACAACAAGCTTCAACACCTCACGCAAGGGAGTAAGAGTATTGAAGATTACTACAATGAGATGAAAATTGCCATGATTCGAGTGAACATTGAGGAAGATCCGGAGGCAAATATGACGTACTTCTTACATGGTCTCAATTGGGGGATTTCCAATCAAGTAGAGATGTACCACAATGTGGAAATACAAGATATGATCAACCAAGACACCAAGATCGAGCAACAAAATAAAAGGGTGAGCAACATGAGGAAACCCAATACCCCTTTCACTCCATAGAGAAATTCAAGGAAGGAGATTGGAGAACCATAAAAGGAAAAGGAGGTGGTTGATTATAAAAGTGACAAGGTAATTATTCCACCTAAGAAACCTACTTTTGAGGCTAACCAAACCAGGAATCAGGATATTCATTGTTACAAATGTTAAGGAAGGGGTCACATTGCTAGTGAATGCCCAAACTGAAACACCATTACCATCAAAAAGTATGAAGAATGGGAGACCGATGGAGAGATATTGGAAGAGGAGGAGGAAGAATCCCCAGAATTGATAGTGGATAATTTGCAAAAGATGGTGAGATTCTTGTCACTATGAGAGTTTTAAGTGCAAAAATGAACATTGGAGAGAAGGAGCAGTGAGAGAACCTTTTCCATACATGATGCAAGATCAATGGGAAGGTATGTATAATTATTATTGATGGGGGAAGTTATAGCAATGTGGTGAGCACCGAGTTGGTGGAGAAGTTGGGACTCCTAAATTTGAGGCACCAAAATCTATACCAGCTTTAGTGGTTGAATGATTATAGTGAGCTGAAGGTCACCAAGCAAGTGAAGGTATTGTTCACCATAGGTAAGTACAAAGATGATGTTTTTTGCGATGTTGTTCCTATGAAGGCTTGCACTACTGGAAAGGGGATCTTTCCCCACGCATCTATCCCCACGGTTTTTCTAAACTGTGGGGATATCTATTTTTTTATTATCTATTCCCACAGTTTTAATAAAACTGTGGAAAACTTATACCCAATTCCCTGAATACCATCGCGCTCCTCCTCCCCCTTCCATCACGCTCCTCCACTCTTCCATCGTGCTCCTCCTTACCCTCGCTTCCATCGCCCTCTTCTTCTTCCTCGCTTCCCTGACTCTCGGCCCTCTCCTCCCCTCCCTAACCACCGCCTCCTGGCCATCCGATCTCCGCCGCTCGGTCCTCTCCTCCCCTCACTGACCTCTGCCTCTCGGCCATCTGACCATCGAGTCCCGACCATCTCTTCCCCTCCCCGGCCTCCGCCTCTGCTCCCGACTTCCCTTCCAGCCTTCGCCTCAGCCTCAACGTCCCCGCCTCCGCCTCCCTGCCCCCAACTCCAGCGACGTCCCCCCTCTTGGCTCCCTCTCCTCCCAACCTTGGCCTCTGCCTCAACTTCCCCCAGCCCCGACAACGTTCTGTCCCAGCCTCCGCCTACCTGCCCCCAGCTCCGACATCTAGGTATGAAATTTCTTCTCCTTGTTTTTCCAGTGGTTAAGATTTCTTCCATTGAGTTGGTTTTTTGAGATATCATCTCTCAAACTTATTCTGCTTTCAATATAAAGCTTATAACAAACTTCAACATATGTGTTTGATCAACAAGTGAACCTAGAGTAAGGTTTCGAGTAAAAATGTGATTCTAGGGAGCATTATCCCCCACTCTTTTTCTATTAGATGAGTGGATGAAGAGGAATTTGGGGTTATTTGGTCTCATATCTTTTATGATTTTCAGCCTCTATATTATTTTCTGATGTGTTGGAATCTGGTGATTCATGCATTGAAATATATTATTTTTGAATTTTCTTTATTTAGATCCCTAGAATTCAGCTTTATTCTAAGAATTTCAGAGTTCTTAAGCATTTTGGTGATGCATTTAGGGTATTCTTATAGGCTGGTTAGTTGGAAAAGACAAGGAAGCAACCCATTCAGGCCAGATTATGTATTTAATCAAGACTATATCAAAATCTCCTAGATTTTATTTAGTTTAGTTTTGATTATGGTATTAGTCTTATCCCTAAGATTGTTTATGAAGGTAATACTATGTATTTTCATCACTTTGACCTTTTGGAGAATCACATGTATTAATGTCTCAAAATTCATATATTGGTTTGATATATACTTCCTTTCCATTTGTCGATGAATTTTGATGGTCCTATAGACTTTATTACTAATTCAATGCTTGAATTAGAATTATCTGTTGTTGTTGTGGAGCTAAGTATGGAGGCTCTTCCACAGCTTCGCGAGCTGGGTGGTGGATTTGGTAGGAGAAAAAGGGGTGGAAAGGAGCCCCCTCAAATCTGTTTACTAGTGTTGTAATGAATTCACCAACTAATTATGGTGTAGTGAGTCTAGGATTCTCATTTGGGATGGGGGCTCTATTAATCCTCCTTCAGATATATTATAAGAGTTAATATAGAGAGGAAATTTGATATTTGTTGTGAATCCCATGATGGCATGGAGTAATGGAGGATCCTCTAGGATATCCTAGGTTAAATTTTTCCTCACTCAAGGGAAGGTTCTTTTGGTAGTAGTTCTCCCTCATGGGGTGGGGTGAGGGGAGAGAGAATCTCACTAGCCTCCTATGTAATGAGTTTTTCCTAGTATTAATGATACCACTCTTTTTAGTGGGAGGGGGTCTACACGTAATTCACAAAACAGGGTAGGAATTTGTTCATAGGTTTCTAGAATTACTATTATAGAGTGACCCATCTCTTTATAGGAATCCATTCTAACAGACTCTAAGATAGGGGGTAGTTATGCAAGTAGTGGAAACCAGTAGGGAGGTGTATTGACCTAAGTTTTCATTGGATGATACTTAGATGAATTTTATGTTTAAAAAAAGTATTAAGACATTATTAGGGGTAAAAAGGTAATTTTACTATAGTATGCAACTTCACAAATTTTTTTGAAGGTTTCTTTGGTTCCATATTGTGATATTTACCCCAAGTCTGCCTTTTCATATAAAATAGAGTGTCAAGGATCTTCAGAAATAATATAAAAATATACTATATTATTTTTAGTCCATGCATTGTATGTTTTTTAAAGTTTCTTATATATCTTAAATAGAGTCTCATATTGAGAAACCAAGATAGATATTGAATCTGAAATGTGAATTTTACCATATTCATGGCTTAATATTCATTTTAATTGGGACTCTTGGGTGTTTTCCATCATGAGATGATTAATTAAATAATTTAATTATTTAATTAATTGGTTATTATACTGAGAAACCCATGAATTTCTTTATTTAATCCATATTATGAAATCTCCCTAGGGTTAGTTGTTCTATGACCACATGAACCTTAGAGGGAGAGGAAGAATAATATGGAGTGAGGGCTTAGTGGTGATGACAAATCAGGGAAGAAATATTAGTTTTTTAGTGATGCCGATAAAAAGTACCTTGGTTGTGAAATAGAATCAAATCGACATCATTTCACCATCATGGTAGGGAATTTATATATATGGATTTATCCCCATTTTTTTCTTGATTTTAACATGGAATGATTTTCTTTAAATTGAATCAATATCCATGTAGCAGATGGGCTTTTTAACTTATGATATTTGGTTGAAATTATGATATTGGGATAACTGATATTGGGACTAGAAATTACTTCCTTGTTTATTTATTGTATGCGAACGTATATGATTCCTGATCATACAGATTCATCATTTCCATTCTTGTGATTTCTTCTATTTCTCTCACCATTCTTTACATGTTCATCATTAACTTTAGATTTTAGCTGATGATTCAACTAATATCATAGATTGATTTTATTGCACAATTAAAACAGTTTCCATATATTTACATTGTGTGTTCTCCATGTAGGATTATAGCATGAGGATGGATTATAGGATAAGATAAAATAGTATAGGGGAGTTTGGATTTGGGGTTTCTTCATGAATAACAATATGCACATCAACAAGATTGTGATACGAATCATCAATCTAGGTACCAAAGGATAGAAACCACTTTACATATGTGGAATTATAATTTTTAGCACGACCAAAGGCAATTCAAGTGATATATTAAGAAAAATAAGAGGAAGTAAAAATGAATCGAGGACTAGAGTAATGTTTAGATCTTAGAACCCAACTACATGGCGTATAGTTCGAAAGAATACACATCATGTACTTTGGTAGGTACAATAGCTAGGGATTCTAGGATATGTTAAATACCACACATTGTGTGGTTAAATCATACAATATGTTACCCTTATCTAGATATTTTTTTTTGTGTATAGGGAATATACACCCAGGAAGCCCAAGTAGCCTCACAAACCATGAGGTTTAATACCACATTCCATTTTTCCTTGATAGAACATGACCTGTGAAGATGGAGAACCTGCCAAGTATCCCTATGGATACTACACACCATGTTCACCTCTCCACACATATTATAGTCATATTTCTACTTCCCCTTTTTGGGTTTTGTACATGGGATATCAATTTCCTAAGGGATATATGATTTTTACCTTGGGAACACATCGTATATCTATACCAAGACTATATGGTGACCCAGAATCTTCATTCAGGATTATATTTTTACATATAACCAGTACCTTAAAAGTGACCTTACACATTGGACATGATGGTGGAGCTACTTATAAAGATAGATATGTGGTATGTGTTGAATCTAGCATGATAGATCGTATCAGCATTATATTAAACATGCTTATCTATTAATAATTTTTTGTAAATAGAATCCCTCCTTGATGATAAATTTACACCAGGGAATAATTTCATCTCACCATTTTTAGGAAGGGTTAGAAATTTACCCCATGGGTTTGAGGCATAAGATCCTCTACCTATAGATCAAATAGGGTTGGTATTCCCCCCACCATTATGGGGTGTGATATCCTCAATATATGTATTTTGTATTACCCTTTTCTGAAGAAGAAATGTAATTTGAATAAAAAAACCATCAAATGATAAAAAAATGTATAAATAAGGGAAGAAGTTATGGAGGTGTAAGGATTATTATCTTTTCCAAAACCTATAGTAATGATATCAATGGGAACATTTACTATCATTAAGGGGATGGAGAAATAATCCCTTGAGCCTAGACACCCTATTCTAAGTGACGTTCCTAAGGAAGATTTAGTGGCCTTAGAAGATCAAATAAAAACTGATAATGAAGGGAGAATATGTAGGTAGGATAATATACAAGTTCACCTAACTCCAATTGTCTAATACAATAACATACAAAGAACTTAAACCTGAAATCTTCTCTAAGGGAAAGCATTCTACTATAGTAAACACATTTAAGGGTTTTTAGTTGGACCACAGATAAATATATAGAACTGATCCAAAATATAATTTGGATCTTATTATATACTCTAAGGAATAGATAGAGACATTGACCATCAATCCTTCACCATAGGATATTTATTGAATATAAAATCAAATGATAGAATTTGATACATATGAAGAATAAAAATAGTGGATCATGAAACAAAAAAATATTTAATTGATGGTTGAATTAAGCATAATAATATGAGAAAATAAATATTAGATAATTATGAAATTATTTGATTAATAATGTTTTGTTTTATGAAATTATTATAAAAATGAGAATTTGAGATTTCAAAGAAGTTTATAAACTATTATTATTTTATTTAATATGTTCATTATTTATTAAATTATTTTAGTTGATTTACCATGTTAATATTTGACTATAATAAATGGGTAAATATTAATTAAATTAAAATGATGAAAAAGGATATATTATTTTGAATTATGACTTGTTAATTATTTGAGTTACATGAAAAAAGTTATGTGAAGGCTAAATATATAATTATCTCTCAATAAAACTCATAGGTGAGCCTTTCCATTATTCATAATCCATTATTCTAGTCCAAACTCAAGTAACCATCCTTGAAATTTATAAAAATGGTAGTATTATAACCCATAGCTTACGATGGAGGTATTCCAACCAAATAGATCAAGTCTAATCTAGTTAACCCATCATTCAAAATTAAATGAGGGTACTCCATAAGAATCTAATATAGTAATAGATGAAATTTGACATAGAAGACATTACCTAAATCCCAAGGAAGACTCCCCTGGTCATTTCACTTCAATTTTCCTCATTTTCATTTCTTATGAGAACCCTAATCACGATGTGTGTAAAATTTAGTGTTCTATATTAATCTAATAACGTGTATTTGATTTTTCAATTGATTTTAAATTCATTTATTTTACCAAAATGACCTTTTCCTTTTTAAGAGTCTTGTTGTGACTTGTTTCACTTTGTATGCAGTAGGTGTTTCTAGGTAATTATTTTATTAAAAAAATTCATGAAGTGATTTAGTTTATTAAATTCATCTTCTAGTATATTTATACCAATATTTGATACCCATGATTTTTTATATAAATTATCTAAATGATTTTCATTAATTCTTGGAGATGAAGTGGTTTTCATTAAATTTTTTCCCTCTTTGAATTAAAATTTTACCCATGAAAAATATTAAATTACCTAAATATGGGGCTCATTTAAAATATTTTTGACAATGGATGAATGTTTTTATCTCTACCTTGATTTTTAAATGAAATAACCCATGTTTAAGGGTGTGTTTTAATGTTAAAAGTTGATTTTTTTTATGTTACACCTATGGGAGGACAAACTTTTTTATCTCTCCCTTAGTTCAACTATAATGACACATACCACTCTATCATAGACATGAAACCTTTCTTGGCCCATTATGGTTTACCTTGTTGATCATCCCTTTATAGGATATAGGTAATAATTTTATCTCTGATAATGAAAGGGTTGAAATTGGATATAAAAATAAAGGCACTTTCAATACAAATGTGAATTAACTATTAAGTTTTTATGTTCTAATAGTTTTATTTTTTATAGCACATATCCCTTTTTAATTATGGTTTAAATTTTTGATTGGAAGATAAATTCGGGCCACATGATCATTTAAGTCAGGTATTAGGTGAGGATCACCCAAGGAGAGTATGATGTCAACCAGGGAAAAACATCATCCCCTCTAAGTATTGGTTGTCATCGGGCTCCTCTCAAGCCTCCCAGACCTCTGAGTTGGAAATCGCTCGTGTTGAAGCAGCTGAGTCAAAGAAAATAGTTTTAGAGGAGCGTGAAAGAAGTAAGCTGATGACCGAACATTTCATGAAAGCTATGACGGTGTTGAGTCAGTCGCTTCCATCAGATGTTGTTGCTACTTTTGAATCATATATGGTGTCAATACGCTCTTTAAATGATACATCGTGTGATGCCAATGAGGGTCGTAGTGGAAACGAAGGCGGTGGTGATAAAGCTGTTGGTGGTGAGGATGTTGTCGATGCTGCTGTTGGTGATGAGGATGTTGTTGATGCTGCTATTGGTGATGAGGCTACTGACGATGTTGTTGTTGTTGATGATGATGTTGATAATGATGGGCATGGAAATGGGTATGTGGATGTTGGTGATGGAGGGGATATTAATCCCCTCCATTTCTGACTTAGTAGGGAGACTTATATATGTACTTTAAGAACTTGAATTGAATTTTTGTACGGATGAGAATGGTTAATTTGTTTTCTTCTGAAAAGTTATGCATAAATATGTGCATGAATTTACATAAATCTAACATTAGAATCCTTAGTCATGCATATAGGTAAGTTATTCCCTTACTACCATAGAATACTTAGCTCTAAATGATATCCCATATAGTGACATTGGATTCCATTTATTATCTCTTTATTTTTTCATAAATTATTGAATTGAAAAGTATAAATTAATGTAGTTAAAAAAGGAATATATTCCTCAGTTGTTATTTCTAAAATTTTCATTTTGTGAAATCTGAAGTTGTTCTATTGATTGAACTGGTTGGGTTTTTTGAGATCCCAAGTCCCTGAATGATATGGTACATGCTAGAGATTTTTTTGGGGTTATAGGTGTCTTTGTAAGAAGGGTGCATGGGGGGGGGGGGTGCGGGGGATAGAATGATCATTAATAAAACCTTATGTAATGAAATGACATGTAATGAAATTGAATTTAATGCTCAATTGTATGGTACTTTCATGATACAAAGGATTGGCCTTACCCGATCATTATATAAAATTTATCATAAAGTAAAATGTAAAACATGTTATATAATTCCATTATTATATTTTTAAGATGATTTTATTTTCTCCACCTTTCCAATACAAGCCTATAATAAATAATAATAAAGTTAAGGCTGACTCACTGCATTCTTGCATGTACTCTTGCATTTTTTTTACTCTCCATTGGGTTTTTCTTGGTTTATGAAGTTACACAAGATATTGTTTAAAATAATTCCAGATCATATGTAATCCCACACTTTGTGTAAAACATGGAACATGTTATAAGCTCATGTATACAATGATAATCATGTGTTTCTTTTTCTTATCATTTAAGAAAAAAATGCATTGATTTTTCAGGATGTCTAAAATATTGTGACAGTTCATTTGATCTTGTCAATGCCCTAAAGCATGATGTTCATGATGGACAACTGAGCTTTAGAGGAAAAAAAGTATGCAAGGTAATTCTTTTTTATATAGCCATGGTTTCTTTTTTTCATTTTGGTGTTTTTTGGCTACACAAATCAGTGTTCATGGAAATGTTATAAGATCATGTATGACTGGATCTTTGAATGTGTTTGGTTTCATGACGTTATTTGCAGTTGGGTTGCAGGTATGAGATTCCATGGATCTTATCTTGTCGGAAGGTATGTTTCACTAAGGTGTGTTTTTTACGCGTGTCTTCAAAGAATTACTATGGCTGTTTTTTGTCTATGATTGTATTTAGTAAGCTATGTGTGTATATTGTTTAAAATACAATGAATATTACATTCAAACTGCTCATAGAACAATAAAAAAAAAACACATTTCAATTTGTATTCAAATTAATGTGTATACATAATGAACTCTACAACTAGTTTAAACTATGGAAATAAATTATGAATATAGTTTAAACACCTTTCAATTTGTATTCGAATCATATTAATTATATTCTGTACATGTGCAGGGCAACAAGAAAACAAGTGTGTGCTGATATCAACATATATGACTATGTCATGCAAGATTTTCTTAAAAAAGGCAAAGATGACCATTTTTTTGGTATTACAACTTATGAGAGCTAAAATATTAGGCAGTTATTACTTCTATATTATTTAATATTTGGATTTTTATAACATAAAACATCTAATAATTTTCCCAATCCTATTATAAAGGTTCTTTTATTTTTAGTAGCAGTATTAAACACAAGGAAATTGATGATCAATACAAATATTCCAATATCTGACACTATCAAAAATAGGTTCAAATGCATATTTACATTATTATCACTAGAATAAGACTACCAGTGGTTAAGAATCATTGCTTACATTAGCACGACTTCTACTGAAACCTTTATATTAGGAGTGCTTACACTAGCAGCCCATACTAACAATAATGTTTTCATTGGAAAATTTTACATATTTACACATTAGGCTTCATTAGTAGTAACATTACACTATCATTTCTTATAGGAGTAGTATTCACAGTAGCAATGTTTATACTAACATCATTACAGTAGCAGTGCTTACACTATTATTTCTTAGACTAGAAATTCTTACACTGGAATTGTTCGTAGCAACATTACCTATACAAACACTTTTTCATAATGCATATGTCTGGGAAATACAAGTGTGACAAATCTGGGAAACATGGGAAGAATCCTGCTAAAGCTCTGTCTACAATGACAAGAGCAGCCCACTCACTGGTGCCGGGGAAGAGAACAAGGGGGTGTGTCAAGGAGGGTGTGTGTGTGTGTGGGGGGGGGGGGGGGGGCTGGTGTTGGGGAAGAGGGCGGGGGTGTGTGCTGTGGGAAGAGTGGGGAGGGGAGTGTGCTGGGTGGGGGGGGGGTTACAAGTATTCGGGGGGGGGGGGGATGGTGCTGGGGAAGAGGGCAGGGGTGTGTGCAAGGGGTGGGGGGGAGGGGGGATGGGGTGCAGGGGGAGGGGGTTGTCCAGGAGTGTTCAGGGGGCAGGGAGGGGGGTAGTCCAGGAGAGTGCAGGGAGGGGGAAGGGTGCAGGAGGAGGGGGTTGTTCAGAAGATGTTGTCCCATGGATGTCGCTGGACCAAGCCAACATGCCGCGGTCAAGCCGTGGTCACGCTGCGGTCACACCGCGATAATGCCTTGATTTGGCCCTGCTCCAAGATGACACCCCGCGGCGGTTCGCAGTCCTGTCGAAATTCGATGTATGATACCTAGATAGAGTTTTAAATACATTACCCACCCATAATTAATGGGGAGGGAGGCCCTCATATAGCAAATCTTTGGATTGAGTCTCTCATGAAAATATTTAGTCACTTGTAGACAACATTGGAGATGAGGGTGAAGCTTGCTACTTGTATTCTACAAGGACCATCTAAGTGCTTGAGGGACATCATAGTAAATGTTATACAATAAGAAGACTTGAGAATACTTTTATAATGATATTTGTATTTGGAAAAGTGTCCTTCGGAGTTTGATATTTTTATGATCTCGATGATCTGATGAGTGTTTTGACCCTTGTAGAGAAAATGATTCTACATTATCTTTTTTTTTCTGTGTGAGAACATTAAACAACACACACCTCATATAGTGTAGTTGGATATTTCTACAATAATGGGGAATCTGATGGATGATCAGCTCTGTGATAGTATTCCATGAGTCTTGTGATCAATGTTGAGAATGAATAATCATAATTTCTGTCGGCGGGGCAATGACCGGAATGTTTCCCCACCTCCTCCTGCTCCCTTTGCTCCTGGATGGAAGATACTACCCCATGGATGTCACTGGACCGAGCCAAATGACCGCAGTCATGCCGCGGTCACGCCGTGATTTGGCCCTGCTCCAAGACGACACCTCGCGGTAGTTCGCAGTCCTATCGGAATTCAATGTATGATACCTAGATAGAATTTTAGATACATTACCCACCCATATTTAATAGAGAGAGAGGCCCTCAGGTAGAAAATCTCTTGATTGAGTCTCTCATGAAAATATTTAGTCACTTGTAGACAACATTATAGATTAGGGTGAAGCTTGCTACTTGTATTCTACAAGGACCATCTAAGTGCTCGAGGGACATCATAGTAAATGTTGGACAATAAGAAGACTTGAGAATACTTTTATAATGATATTTTTATTTGGAAAAGTGTCCTTAAAAGTTTGATATTTTTATGATCCCAATGATTGGATGAGTGTTTTGACCCTTGTAGAGAAAATGCTTCTACATTATCTTTTTTTTTCTGTGTGAGAACAGTAAACAACACACACCTCATATAGTGAAGTTGGAGATTTCTACAACAATGAGGAATCTGATGGATGATCAGCTCTATGATAGTATACCATGAGTCTTGTGATCAATGTTGAGATTGACTAATCACAATTTCTGTCGGCGGGGCGACGACCGGAATTTTTCCTCACCTCCTCTTGCTCCCTTCACTCCTGGCCAGAAGACGCTGCCCCACGGATGTCGCTGGACCGAGCCAACACGCCGCGGTCACGCCGCAGTAATTCCACAGTCACGCCGCGACCACCTGCAATCCAGCCCACACTAGGCACCAAACCAGCCACCACCCCCAGCCTCCTGCAAAATACTCATGCCAGCCCTCTACCACCTACAAAATAGCCCCAACCACTAGTTCCAGCCTGCACCAGCCCCCTGCCATCCCCCTGTCGTCTACCTTCCCGCCCGCACTAGCCACTCCAGCCCTCACCAGCCACCGCACCAGCCCCCAGCCTGCTATATTCCAACCTGCACCAACCCTCTACCACCTACAAAACAAGCCCATACCACCTATTCCAACCTGCACCAGCCCCTTGCCAGCCCCTACCACCTGCATTCCAACCCGCACCAGCCACTCCAGCCCAAACCAGCCACAGACACCAATCACAATAGCCAAAACCCCCAACCCTTGCACATCACTAGCCCTCACCCATCTCCACAACAAACCAGCACCCCATCCACCCGAAAACCACTGCCACTACATACATCCAAAACAACCAGCCTGCGAAACCAGTACTCCAACCCCCATCCAAACCACACCTTCAGCATAAAAAATAGCAGGCCACCCCTAGAGGAATCCAGTGAAGGACCTTTCCAAACAAAATTCCTAAGGGCGACTTCAATGGATTTGACCACTCTCTTGGGTAAAATGAAGTGATAACACCAATAATCTTGCATACTAAAAAGAACCGATTGAACAAGCTGTAACCTCCCAGCATAGGAGAGAGAGTTATTAGTCCAAACTTTAACTCTGCAAACAATTTTATCTTCCAAGACCACACAATCAGAAGCTCTAATCTTGGAAGTGATAAGGGTAACTCCCAGATAACAAATAGGAAGAGACCCCTTCCTAACCCCCATAATAGACTCAATAGAATCACAAACATCAGGAGAGATACCAGCCACAAACATTAGGGACTTCGAAAGATTAACATTCAATCCAGACAGGGAAGAAAAAATATCCAAAGCATGTAGATGAAGGCATTTTTCACTAGAGTACCATGTTTCTCCTTTTTCCCAAGGGAGATTACATATCAGTCATTGTGAGGGGGTTATAATAAAATAAAAAGTCGTATTACTAACTACCAGAACCACTTTTTATCCTTCGGTGGAAGAATTACGCTGGTGAATTTTATCTTTATATCCATTACAATTCATGTGTTATTGGTCCTAATGGCTTTAAAAGTGGTGTTGGGTAATATTGAAAAGATAATGACTTCTTTCATATTGTATTCTCATGGGGAGGGAATATTTTCCTAGGGATGTGTGGATGAGGATGGCCATACTAGTGGTATATTGTGGTATCAATTTATGCAGTGTCGAGGGATCAATGCACATTCTGCAAGATAAGTTTTCTTGGGAGGTTCCTGAAGGTTGTTCTCTATGGGGAAATTTCATATCTATCAAAGTATTGATCTGACCTTGAGGATCTAGGGGGAAAGTCTCATGGATGTGGAAGGAGTTGAATGGGAATATTCTGGTTCTCAAGAAGTAGTCTCGGTGGATTGTGGAATGAGGAAACATAAACATCTGGTTCAACAACTGGGCAGGTTCCCCTCTTGGATTTCCAAGCTATCCGAATCCCAACATTTTGTTTACCAAGGCATGTTGTTACCCCTATTTTAAACAGGTTGTTCTTAACCACCATCAAAGTGAATGTTTTGATAACATTATTATATCTTCTTAAATGGAATGTTTAGTCTTTATAAAGTCTCCTATGGGGGTTTTCCTGGCCAAGATTTACAGGTCTATACATCAGATTCCAAATGGTATCACTGGTGGTGAAAATCTATACTCGTGTAAAGAAATCCCAATTAAATGTAACTTGTTGGTTTGGTGGATAAATAACCATTGTATTCCTATGAATGAAACTATTAGGAGTAGGGGGGAGAGTGTAGGTGGGGTGTTTAGGAGGGGATATCCAGGGGGTGTCTAAGGGATGTTCGGGGGGTCTGTAGGGCAGGGGGAAGGGTGAAGGTGGGGTGTCTAGGGGGGATGTCCAGGGGGTGTCCAAGGGCTATCCGGGGGGGTCTGTAGGGAAGGGGGAGGGTGTAGGTGGGGTGTCTAGGAGGGGGTGTCTAGGGTCTGTCAAGGGGGGGGGTGTCCAGGTGGGGGCTGTCCAGGAGGGGTGTCCAGGGGGGTGTCTGGGGGAGGGGGTGTCCAATGGGGGTGCAAGGGGGCTATCTAGGGGGAAAAAGGGGGCTGTCTAGGGGGGCATGGAGGTGTTCAAGGGGGCTGTCCAGGGGGAATGGGGGTGCAGGGGGGGTTTCCATACCTTCTAAGCATTTCAAAAATAAAACTCCACTTTATTGTATCAAATTAATTTGAGATATCAAGCTTTAAAGAAAAGTTACCATGTTTAACCTTTCGTTTCATGATGTTAACACATTCAAAGGCAGTTCTGAATATTCCTACCAGGGATAAAGAAAAACTGATTTGAAGAGATAAACCCACGAACAATGGGACCTAACCTCATAGAAATAATTTTTCTAATGATTTTTGGAAAGGTATTCCCAATAGAAATAGGTCTGAAATCATTTACATCCACATCATTTTCCTTCTTTAGGATCAGGGCAATAAAACTGGAGTTGATTCCATAGGGCATTGAGGCATGGTTAAAGAACTCCCTCATAGCATTAAGGAGCTCATCACAAACTATGTCCCAGTAGAACATAAAGAATTTATTTGTGAACCCATTAGGACCAGCTAAACTCTCAAGATTTAGAGAAAAAAGGGCACTATTAACCTCCTTGTCATCAAGGGATGCAATAAGGGATATTGTTGGATTGGTGTAGCCTGATCCGGTTGACCACACTCTAATGCAGGAAGGCTGTATTTTTTGCATCCTTTATCAGACTTTTTTTTGGCTTCAATAAGAGATAAACGATTGTGATGCTTTATCATTAAAAATTTATTTAGGACTTTTCTAATAAGAACTATTTTCTTCTTTGAACACTTAGTCCATCTCTGCTTATGTTTTAACGGGTGAAAAAAATGCATTGTGTTTCCATTGTTTTTTCATTATGGTTTGCATTGTTTCACAGTGATTTCATAGGGGGGTGGGGGATTGGTGCAGGGAGGGGGATGGGTGCAGAGGGGGGATGGGGGGCTGGGTGCAGGTGGTACTGGGGGTGCGGGGGGGGGGGGGGGGGTCCAGGAGTGGGGGGGGGGGGGGGGTGGATAGTGGGGGTGTAGGGGGTAGTGAGGGGGCTGAGGGGCTGGGTGTAGGGGGGATGGGGGGGGGGGTGAATGGCTGGGTGCAGGTGGTACTGGGGGTGCAGGGGGGGAGGTGTCTAGGAGGGGGGGGGGGATCAGTGGGGGTGTAGGTGGGGGGGGGGGGTGGACAGTGGGGGTGCAGGTGGGGGGGGGGGAGGGGGACCTGGGTGCAGGGGGTAGTGAGGGGGGGGGGGTGTAGGGATGGGTGTAGGTGGTACTGGGGGTGTCCAGGAGGGGGGGGGGGTAGTGGGGGTGTAGGTGGGGGGGGGGGGACCTGGGTGCAGGGGGTAGTGGGGGGGGGGGTGCAGGTGGTACTGGGGGTGAGGGGGGGGGGGTGTCCAGGAGGGGGGGTAGTGGGGGTGTAGGTGGGGGGGGGGTGGACAGTGGGGGTGCAGGTGGGGGGGAGGGGGACCTGGGTGCAGGGGGTGGTGGGGGGGCTGGGTGCAGGGGCAGTGGGGGTGCAGGTGGGGGTGGGTGGACAGTGGGGGTGCAGGTGGGGGGGAGGGGGACTTGGGTGCAAGGGGTAGTGGGGGGGCTGGGTGCAGGGGGCAGTGGGGGTGCAGGTGGGGGTGGGGGGGGGGATAGTGGGGGTGTAGTGGGGGGGGGGGAGGGGGACCTAGGTGCATGGGGTAGTGAGGGGGATGAGTGTAGGGGGGCTGGGGGGCTGGGTGTAGGTGGTACTAGGGGTGTAGGGGGGTGTCTAAGAGGGGGGAGGGGCAGTGGGGGTACAGGTGGGGGGGGGGGGTGGAAAGTGGGGGTGCAGGTGGGGGGGGGGGGTGGACAATGGGGGTGCAGGTGGGGGGGAGGGGGACCTGGGTACATGGGGTAGTGGGGGGCTGAGTGCAGGTGGGTATGGGGGGATGGGTGCAGGTGGTACTGGGGGTTTAGGGGGGGTGTCGGGGGGGGGGGGGGGGGTTTGGGTGCAGGTGGTACTGGGGGTGAAGGGGGGGGGGAAGTGGGGGTGCAGGTTGGGGGGGGGGGGGTCCAGGGGGTGTCTAGGGGTGTCAGGGGGGGTGCAAGGGGGTTCTGTCCAGAGGGGAGAGTGGAGGTTTGCAAAGGGGGAGGGGATGTGCTGGGTGGGTTTATCCAAGGGGGAAGGGAGGGGCTGCAGGGGGTCTATCCAGTGGGGAAGCTACTATTTTTGGGAAAAGAATATATACCCATGATTTGAGAACCGTGGGTAAATATGATGCTACAGAACCCTCTATACCCATGGTTTTTAAACCATGGGTAAATATGCTGCTGCAGAACCCTCTATAACTATAGTTTACTTAACCATAGGTATCTAATTTCTGCTATAAAAATATATACCCATGGTTCTATAAACCGTGGGCATAGATCTATACCCACGATTCTGGTGAACCGTGGGTAAGTTGAAATTTCAGTGGGATATACCCACGGTTTCTATAAAACCATGGGTATAGGGAATTATCGATGCCTCGAGAGCCCACTGTTCATCAAACTATGGGTATATCCTATACCCACAATTTAATGGGCTATACCCATGGTTTGAAACCATGGGTATAGGGCACTTTTCCAGTAGTGTTTCCATTTATTATTGGGACAACTATGGCAGTAGATCAGTGTGTTACTCATGATATTTTCTTGAATCATCAATCTTTTTTACTATGATGGGAACCTATAACCCTCAACCCCATGTCCCCCAAACAAATTTTGGAAGATCACATTTCAATAGAGAAGAAAAAAAATGAGTGATAAAGAAACAAAGAGTGAAAATGAAAAAGGAGAGAACGAAGAAAAGAGAGAAAATGAGAGAAGAAAAAAAATTGTGAGAAAAGAAAGATAAAGAGGGAAAAAGAATTTGAGAGAAGAGAAAAATGTGATGTTGGAAAAAAAGAGTGAGGTTAAGGAAGTTTTTTTTCATAGCAAACCCTCCTAGTACTCATGTACAAAGTGGTATTGCTAAATACTAACGAATTACCACCTTTTCCAAATGTTGTTGAGTCTTTGTTACAAGAGTATGATGATGTATTTCTAGAAGAGGTTCCATTGAATTTGTCACCCATTAGAGGTATTGAGCACTAAATTAACCTCATACCCGGAGCATCACCACCGAACTACCCTGCATATTGCACAAACCTGAAGGATAAAAAAGAAATTAAAAGTCAAGTTCAAGAGATATTGGATATGGGATATTCTAGAGAGAGCCTTAGTCCTTGTGTCATACTAGTGCTTATAATACCAAAGAAGGATGGAACATGGAGAATTTTTATTGACTGTAGAGCCATCAATAACATCACAGTCAGGTATCGTCATCCTATCCCTAAGTTAGATGATATGGTATATGAATTAAATGGTTCGACTATTTTCTCAAAAATTGATTTAAGAAGTGGCTACCATCATATTAGGATTAAAGAAAGAGATGATTGGAAAACTTCATTTAAGAAAAAACATGGAATTTATGAATGGTTAGTCATTCCCTTTGGTCTCACCAATGTACTTAGCACATTTATGAGGTTAATGAATCGTGTCTTATGTGCATGTATTGGAAAATTTGTGGTAGTTTAATTTGATAACATTTTGGTGTATATTAGGACTTTTCATGAACATGTATATTACTTAAGAAAATTCTTAGATGTGTTGAGGAAGTAAAACTTGTTTAGAAACATAAATAAGTGTGAATTTTTCCTCAACAAGATTGTTTTCCTTGGATTTGTTATGAGTGAGAATAGAGTTTAAATCGACACTGAGAAGATCAAAGTGATACAAGAATGACCAACTCCAATCTCCATTGGATAGGTAAGAAGTTTTCATGGGCTTGCTAGTTTTTATAGGATATTTTTGAAGGACTTAAGTACACTAGAAGCACTTTTGAATGAGTTGAAAAAGAATAAAATTTCTTTCAAATGGGGGAAAACTCAAGAGAAGTCCTTCTATGATCTTAAGGATATACTCACCCACACCCCTCTACTTGCACTTCCAGACTTCGGTAAGACCTTTGAAATTGAATGTGATGTAAGTGGAATTGACATAGGATGAGTACTCATGCAAGAAGGTAAGCTTATTGTTTTATTTAGAGAGAAGTTAAATGACCCAACCCTAAACTATGCTACATATGATAAAGAGTTGTATGTATTGTTTAGAGTTCTAGAAACATGGAAACATTATCTTTTGCCTAAAGAATTTGTGATC
This sequence comes from Viscum album, assembly GCA_963277665.1. NCBI lineage: Eukaryota > Viridiplantae > Streptophyta > Magnoliopsida > Santalales > Viscaceae > Viscum > Viscum album. The sequence continues at coordinate 1,288,517,611 of OY728132.1, read as the reverse complement.
CATTCTGATCATGAGGCTCTTAAATACCTTAGGATCCAATATAAACTAAATAAGAGACATGCTAGATGGATATAATTCATTGAATCATTTCTATATGTCATCAAGCATAAAAAGGGTAAATAAAATATTGTGGATGATTCAATTTCACATATATATTCTCTTTTATCCTTGTTGGATTCAAAACTCCATGGTTTTGAATACATTAAGTATTTATATGCCACTAATAGTGATTTTAGTGAACCTCATGAACATTTTAAACCTAGAGTTAGTTGAGAAAAGTTCTATTTACATGATGGATTCTTATTTTAGATTGATAAGATTTACATTCCCAATTTATCTATATGTGTACTTTTACTAAAGGAGACACATTTTGGTGGGTTAATAAGACATTTTGGTGTTGTAAAAACTTTAAGCATTCTTAGTGAGTATTTTTATTGGCATAAGATATCTAGAGATGTTGAAAATTTTGTGAGAAATTGCATTATCTTCCATAAAGAAAAATCGGAACTGAACCCACATGGACTATATCTTCCTCTCCCAATACCCAAAACCCCTTGGGATGACATATCAATGTACTTCATTGTGGGGTTACCACAGACCAAGAGGGGGAGCGATTCCATTTTTGTTATAGTGGATTGGTTTTCTAAAATGGCACATTTTATTCCTTGTCACAAAACAGATGATGTCACTAACATTACAACACTTTTCTTTCAAGAATTAGTCAAACTCCATGGAATTCCAAGGAATATTGTGTTGGATTGAGAAACAAAATTCCTCAGTTACTTTTGGAAGAACTTGTGGAGAAAATTGGGTATAAAGTTACTATTTTCCACTACTTTTCATCTAAAAAACAATGGGAAAACGAAGGTGGTGAATTGAAACTATCATCCTTTCTGCAAAAAATTTTCAAGAAGAATCTCAAGAATTGGGAGGAGTGTCTTCCATATGTGTAATTTACATATAACAGGGCCAAGCACTCCAATACTCAATATTCTCTATTTGAAATTGTTTATGGTTTTAACCCCATTTCCCTTATTGATCTAGTTCCCTTTCATTTATAGGAATAAACTAATATGGATGTGAAAGGGCATGCAGAATTAATCAAACAAATCCATGAAAAGGCAGGTAAAAATATCAAGCGGATGACCCAGAAATATGTTGATCAAGAAAACAAGGGTTTCAAACAAGTGCTGTTTGAGCCCGGTGACTTAGTCTGGATTCATATGAAAAATTAGAGATTTCCTATAAGTGTAAATAAAACCTCATGCAGAAGGAGAAGTACCTTTCCAAGTGCTTGAGAATATTAACAACAATTATTACAAGATATATTTTCTAGGTGAGTATGGTGTAAGTGACACTTTTAATTTTTTTGATCTTTCTCCTTTTTGGGTGCAGATAGCTTATGCTTTTTTTTCTCTCCCTGATGTGAGGATTGTTCTGATTTCACCACTAGATCTTTTTCATTCTTGCCTTGTAAATCTATAAGTTATATTGATGATCCAAGATCACAAATCACCCAGTTCCGTGCCTTAACCCAAGTGTGTTATTGTGTGGATTGTGTATTATATCCTTCCTTTGAGTATGTTGTCTAATTAGTAGGTTTTACTCCTTATAGCATTGGTTGACTACTTGCATCCACTATCCATACCCATCATTCGCCACTTATCCCTGAACTGCATCCTTCATCCGCTACCCTACACCGTGAAGATTGGGCCACCTCGTGCATCTCATGTCAAATTTAAACAAAGTTTCATATGTAATTATGTATGTAATGAATAGAAATTGGACATAAGGGACCCAAAAATTAAGTATGAGTGTTTGAAAATTAACGAATTATTATATATATATTGAAGTGCACTATGTTGCATTTGTTGTCAATGAGGTATGTTGTTGTCAAGGAATGAATGGATGGATGTCAAGGAGTTTCAATATGTGAATGACAAAGGATGTGATGGTGTTGGTGAGGAACAGAGAATGGCCATGGTACTAAGATGCATGTCACTTAGGAGATTCACTAAGTGACATAGGATGTTGTGGTTGAAACATTCTCATCATTATATCAGACGATTGTAGAACTGATCTTAATGTTTCAATACTTGTATCAAGATGATACTAAGTTACACCACTTGAAGAATGGATGATGATGGAGTATCATCATTACATCAGACGATTGTTGAGCTGATTTTTTAAGTTTAAAGAACTTGTATCAAGATGATACAAAGTCACAACATGATTAGAAGACCATGAATTGTAGTGACAATGCATGAGGAGTTAGAAGATAATCCATTCACATGTTCTAAGTGGATGAAGTGAGATGAAGAAGTCCATGCACTATCACTTAGTTCATGTGAATTGAAGAAGTTCCAATTGATCTCTGATTAGATCAATGAAGAACATTGAAGTTCATTGGAGATTTTCTGTGATTCAGGAGCGCAGTTGATGAAGAACCTTCAAGAATTTCCATTCCTAAGTGATAAATAAATGTTGGGGATGAATGGAGGAATTCTTAAGAAGAAGTAGAAGAAATGAAGAAGGGAGAAGTGGCTTGGAATTTGGCATTTTAAATATGGGATACTTTGTTTTTTTTAACAAAGTGTTTATACATTACTTAGCCAAAAAATTGGCCAGCCAAGGACACCTTGAGGGTTCAAACCCAAGGCACATGTGGGCCTAAGGAGCCATGCCCAAGGGGGAACCCGTGGGGCAAACCCAAGGCGGCAGAAGCCACGCAGGGGGGTCAAGCCTGCACAGCATGGGCGCCAGGATGCGCGCTCGAGGATGCATAGTGGGCGCCAGTGGCGCGCCCGAGTGGCAGGGGTGGGCGCAAGAGCGCGCCCGCAAGAAGAACTCGGTGCGGGGCGGCACCGAGAGGGTTGGAAGTTCAATCGAGGGGTTGCGGCAGGAGCTGGGTGATAAACCGCGGAAATTCCGCGAGGCGATTCGATGTGGGACGAAAAATTTCGCCGCAGATCAGATCTAAGCCATCCGTCTCATCGCGCGCTCGATCTCCGCCGCTCATCGCATCTCGCCGCTCGAGATCTTATCCCGTCCGTCTGATGTCTTTCAATCGCCCGATCCAACGGCCGGCGAGTCATCCACTACCTCGAGCTCGTCCGAAGCCACCCGCGAGCCTCCGATGAACCAGGCGCCATCCAAGGGATGATTTCGAGATTCCGGCCACCTCCGAAGAAGATGAAGACTCCATTCGGTTCGTCTGGCCCTACTGAACCTATCCATGCATAAATATGGGTTTGCATGTAACAAATGAAGAATTTCGTGTTCGGCCGAAGCAACCCGAAGGTGCGAGGCCATGTTGATTGATGCTTTGCATGGATGAAGGCCATGCATGCGTTTTCATGCACAAGAACGTGAAGAAAGGGCATAAATGGAACCCACTGGGAAACTAAGGAGAAAAACAAGATTTTATGAAATATTGAAATCCCGAGATATTCGGAAGTTTGGATTTGTATCCCGCGGAAGAGGTGAAGAATTCCTTGCCTATAAAAGGAGCACCCGAGGCTCTCAAAAAGCTTGCTGAAAAAATTCGAGAGAAGTCCCGTGAGTGCCTTTGTGCCTCACGAAGTAAAAGCCCCGCGCACACTTTCGCGGCTGTTGTCCCGAAGCCACCCGAGGCTTTGAAGGTGTTTCTTGCGTGCAACTCCTTTGCGTGACAAGAAGAAGGAGGTGAAGTGTTCCCTGCGCGCCTACTCCTTACGCGGCAGGAAGTACCCGTGGAAGTAGCACCTGCGCGCTGTTGCACTTGCGCGCCCCGCGGTGTTGCACCTTGCACACCCGAGGCAGTGGCCCTTGCACCAAGATCCTACGCGGCTATTGTAGAAAAGGATTGGCCACAGTACCTTGCGCGCCACCTTGCCCCATTGAGAAGGCCGAGCCTTTGTGCTTGTGTGTCAAGTGAAGGAACCCTATGCGGCAGTGGGTGTGCACCAAAGAAGACCCGAGGCCTTAGTGAATTTGTGTGTGCATTCTTGAAGAGTGAAGACCACCACACTTTTTGTGTGTGTGCATTTGAAAATAAGGCCGAGGATAGCTTGGGTGTGTGCAAAAACAGTGAAGGCTGAATACACACTCATTGTGTGTGTGCAAATCAAAGAACAAAGTTGTGTGTGCAAAACAACAAAGTGAAGTGGCCGAACCTATGTGTGTGCTCTAAGTGGAGTGGACACACTTAGAAGAAGAAGAAGAAGAAGATTCACACAAAGTATAACACACATTTAAGTGTGTAAACACATTGAAAAAAGTGTGAAGTTCAAGTGAGTAGGTGTTTGCTATAGTTGACTACACCCTCTGAGGGTTTACTGCACCAAGAAGAGAAGAAGGGGAGTGCATGCATGCATGCATGCACGTGCGCACGTGAACAAAGCTAAATCGGGCTGTGTGCATTTGAGAAGTCCAGGAACAACAGTTCTTGAAGAAATTTAGAAGCCATGCAATCAGTGCATGAGGAAGCAGAGATACCATGCACTCAGTGCATGAAGTTGATGTGAAGTGAGACTGGACCAGACTGAAGTTAAAGATATCAGTTGTCTGAGTATTCAGTAGTTAGAGAGAAGCCAGGTAATCCTTAGAAGAAGGTGATAAAGCCTGAGCAAGACGAGAAGACCTGATCATCACAAGTGATCCGAGGTATAAATCAAGGCCAACAGTCTTTATCCCAGACTGCTGAAGATACTTGAAGAAGCTTAAAGTGTAGAAGAGCTACTCGTGTGACTCGAGGATCCAAGAGAAGACCCTGTGGGACTCAGGGAGAAGAAGTCTTCAGTGGGATTCTGGAGCAGGCTAGTGGGACTCTGGTAACACTGTGGGACGCAGTATAAAGACCCTCCTGTGGGACTCAGGAGAGATACAGTGGGACTCTGTATCGACCATTGTAATACTAACAGATTATAATGGAAGAAACCATGTTGGGGTGTATAACCAACATGGCAAGGACGTAGGCCTTTGGTGCCGAACCTTGTAAATCCTTGTGTCCTGTGCTTTTACATTTACTGCATCACTCGAGGAAAGGCTGAGAGATACAAGAAGAGTGGATCGAGGCTTTAACCATCCATAGAGGTTTAATTGATAAGGAATAAATTAGTAAAAAGTTTTAAGGGATCACTGATTCACCCCCTCCCCCTCTCAGTGATTCACACTGATTTGGGCACTTCAACTGGTATCAGAGGGAGGTTACCTCTAAAAGATCCAAGGGAGTCTTTATGAAGTGCAGATTTGAGGAAATGAGCGACTAGCCTCAAATGGAGATATCTTCCAAGACTCAGAAAAATAGAAAGAAGAAACAGGCCAAGAAGATGAAGAAAGCCTGTCCTAGCTGTGATGAAGTTGGAACAATGAATGATCTTCAAAGTGCAATCGAATATCTTCAGAAGACAGTCCCTAAGGAAGTGGCAATGTGTATAGCTACAGGCATCCTTGATCTTCAAGAAGAAAAATTACAGCTAGAAGAAGAAGCCAATACAATGGAAGATCAGTTGGCTAAAAGGGTTGGCATAGCCAACACTCTCAGAAAGCTGGTGAAGGCTAAGGATGAAACAGTTTCTCTTTGCAATGATAGATATGAAGATACTTGTGAATAATTGCAAAGAAGCCTTTCTGAGAAATAAATCTTTATGATAATGATTAAAGATGTTTTCCATGCACTGTAAAAGAGGCACAAAGTTTCGATGAATGTCAGAGATGCTCAACTTGAAGACAAAGTCAAAATGGTGAAGGAGCTTGACAACTCATTGCATGAAATAAAGAAGGTGCATGATGACCAGATGGAATAGCTGAAACAGAATTGGGAAGGTAGGCTAAGATTGGTTGAGGATGAGAAGAACTCCCTCAACATGAAATGCTTAGAATTAGAGGTGATATTGAAAAATCAGCAATCACCCAAAGCCAAAGCCTCCCAGTCAGCTGAAAGGAGAAATGTTGCTACTCAAGTATGCTTTGAGAAGGATGATTCTAAAAGAAAGATATCCTCTAATGAAAGGGAAACATATTCTAAAAAGAAGGTACCATCCATACCATCTTGTACTCATGCTTCTAAAAGTGTTTCTACTAAAAGTGCAGGATGGAAGAACAATTCCAAACAAGTATGGATGAAGACAATGAAGAAATAAAGCTCTCCTGAAGCAGCACAACAATTCAAGACAAGTACCCTACAATCAGAAGGAATCAAAAAGTCAAGATTTGTGGGTCAATGTTGGTGTTGTAACAAGTATGGGCATTGTGAAAAGGATTGTTGGTACAATCCACTAAATGCCAAAGCACAGAGGAAGCCCATGCCAAGGGGGAGCAAGCCAGAGGAAAAGAGGCAACATACACAGGTCCAGAGACATCTGTTTACTGCTAACAGATTTGGATTGCTTGATAACATCTGGGATGTGTGAAAAAGTGGTCAAATAGATACATGTCAATCTCCAACTGTATCCAGAGCTCAAAAGAAGAAAAGATCACAGAACCTGGCTCAGAAAGAATCCTTGGGAAGCAAACAGAAGAGAGGTGACAATGCTCCCAAGAAGATGTTGAAAAAGGAAGAGAAGTCCTTGGAGTCTAAATCCAAGAAGGGTGATGCATCCATAAGGACCACCAAGAAAACATGCTTCTACTGTGGAAAGAAAGGACACACCATGGATCTTTGTAAACAATCCATGAAATTCAATAGAGGCAGACTGGACTCAAACAGACAATCAATCCAGATGAAGCAAAAGGGATTGGTTGAAAACAAGTTGCCTAAGAAAGGTAGCTTGAAAGCATCAAAGGAACAATGTGGAATATCCAGAACTGAGGCCACACTTCCAAGTGACTTACTAGTCATATGGCCAAATCAGTTGCAACTTGCCAAAGATCTGGAAAGAGCTGAAGATGAAGTTCTGGCAATTGCTAAGGCAAAAGGGAAGAAGAATATTTCACATGAAGATGTATTGAGATCCACACCAGCACCAACATCATTGAAGATCAAATGTGCAAGTGTGAAGAATGGTGAAAATGGGACATCTCGGTTGAGAGAATCTTCTCAACCTTGTTGTTCACATTGATGAACCAAGGAGGTTCCATCTTATTCCCTTATACTTCTGGTATTTACATGTGCTAACATTGCAGGGAATTGAATATGATGATCATTCTCATCTGGAGAGTGGTTTGGACAGAATGGAGTGCACCCCTTGAGGGGGAGCCAATCTGGAGAAGATGGTATTCTAAGATTTAATATCATCTTAAGAAAAGCTGAAGGTATTCCAATCATACTTTCATCCCTTGTTTCTTAATTGTATTCATCATGACAATTAAGGGGGAGTATTGATTTAAGGCAAATGGTTGAAAGGGGGAGCTTTATCTTTGCACCTGAACTTTCTAATGAGTTTTGTGAAGTTGTGCAGGATTTAGCAAATTCATTGTTATATCTGAAAAATTTCAAACCCCTGAAGCATGATCTCACATGTACAGTGAATGATGGATAGCATTGATTTCCTTGGTTACATCACTCTTGTTTTCTACACCGGGTTAGCCCAAGTAGACTTAGAGATGATTTACTAAAGGTTCTTTGCTAAAGAAGAACACGTGACATCATCCCTCTCTTAGTGATTTTCAAGAAGATGCTATTCGAAGGGAGGAAGAGATATTTTTGAAGAGAACCACACCACACCTTTGCATTTGATTGCCAATAAGGGGGAGAAATATTGGCACACATATTGACCCATTCATATGTGCTCTAGTGTATTGCCAACAAGTACAAAGGGGGAGATTGAAGTGCACTATGTTGCATTTGTTGTCAATGAGGTATGTTGTTGTCAAGGAATGAATGGATGGATGTCAAGGAGTTTCAATATGTGAATGAAAAAGGATGTGATGGTTTTGGTGAGGAACGGAGAATGGCCATGGTACTAAGATGCATGTCACTTAGGAGATTCACTAAGTGACATAGGATGTTGTGGTTGAAACATTCTCATCATTATATCAGACGATTGTAGAACTGATCTTAATGTTTCAATACTTGTATCAAGATGATACTAAGTTACACCACTTGAAGAATGGATGATGATGGAGTATCATCATTACATCAGATGATTGTTGAGCTGATCTTTAAGTTTAAAGAACTTGTATCAAGATGATACAAAGTCACAACATGATTAGAAGACCATGCATTGTAGTGACAATGCATGAGGAGTTAGAAGATAATCCATTCACATGTTCTAAGTGGATGAAGTGAGCTGAAGAAGTCCATGCACTATCACTTAGTTCATGTGAATTGAAGAAGTTCCAATTGATCTCTGATTAGATCAATGAAGAACATTGAAGTTCATTGGAGATTTTCTGTGATTCAGGAGCTCAGTTGATGAAGAACCTTCAAGAATTTCCATTCCTAAGTGATAAATAAATGTTGTGGATGAATGGAGGAATTCTTAAGAAGAAGTAGAAGAAATGAAGAAGGGAGAAGTGGCTTGGAATTTGGAATTTTAAATATGGGATACTTTGTTTTTTTTAACAAAGTCTTTATACATTACTTAGCCAAAAAATTGGCCATCCAAGGACACCTTGAGGGTTCAACCCCAAGGCACATGTGGGCCTAAGGCGCCACGCCCAAGGGGGAACCCGTGGGGTAAACCCAAGGCAGTAGAAGCCACGCAGGGGAGTCAAGCTTGCGCAGCATGGGCGCCAGGATGCGCGCTCGAGGATGCATAGTGGGCGCCAGTGGCGCGCCTGAGTGGCAGGGGTGGGCGCAAGAGCGCGCCCGCAAGAAGAACTTGGTGCGGGGCGGTACCGAGAGGGTTGGAAGTTCAATCGAGGGGTTGCGGCAGGAGCTGGGTGATAAACCGCGGAAATTCCGCGAGGCGATTCGATGTGGGACGAAAAATTTCGCCGCGGATCAGATCTGAGCCGTCCGTCTCATCGCGCGCTCGATCTCCGCCGCTCATCGCATCTCGCCGCTCGAGATCTTATCCCGGCCGTCTGTTGTCTTTCAATCGCCCGATCCAACGGCCGACGAGTCATCCACTACCTCGAGCTCGTCCGAAGCCACCCGCGAGCCTCCGACGAACGAGGCGCCATCCGAGGGATGATTTCGAGATTCCGGCCACCTCCGACGAAGATGAAGACTCCATTCGGTTCGTCTAGCCCTACTGAACCTATCCATGCATAAATATGGGTTTGCATGTAACAAATGAAGAATTTCGTGTTCGTCCGAAGCAACCCGAAGGTGAGAGGCCATGTTGATTGATGCTTTGCATGGATGAAGGCCATGCATGCGTTTTCATGCACAAGAACGTGAAGAAAGGGCATAAATGGAACCCACTGGGAAACTGAGGAGAAAAACAAGATTTTATGAAATCTTGAAATCCCGAGATATTCGGGAGTTTGGATTTGTATCCCGCGGAAGAGGTGAATAATTCCTTGCCTATAAAAGGAGCACCTGAGGCTCTCAAAAAGCTTGCTGAAAAAATTCGAGAGAAGTCCCGTGAGTGCCTTTGTGCCTCGCGAAGTAAAAGCCCCGCACACACTTGCGCGGCTGTTGTACCGAAGCCACCCGAGGCTTTGAAGGTGTTCCTTGCGTGCAACTCCTTTGCACGACAAGAAGAAGGAGGTGAAGTGTTCCCTGCGCGCCTACTCCTTGCGCGACAGGAAGTACCCGCGGCAGTAGCACCTGCGCGCTGTTGCACTTGCGCGCCCCGCGGTGTTGCACCTTGCACACCCGAGGCAGTGGCCCTTGAACCAAGATCCTACGCGGCTATTGGAGAAAAGGATTGGCCGCAGTACCTTGCATGCCACCTTGACCCATTGAGAAGGCCGAGCCTTTGTGCTTGTGTGTCAAGTGAAGGAACCCTACGCGGCAGTGGGTGTGCACCAAAGAAGACCTGAGGCCTTAGTGCATTTGTGTGTGCATTATTGAAGAGTGAAGACCACCACACTTTGTGTGTGTGTGCATTTGAAAATAAGGCCGAGGATAGCTTGGGTGTGTGCAAAAAAAGTGAAGGCCAAATACACACTCATTGTGTGTGTGAAAATCAAAGAACAAAGTTGTGTGCGCAAAACAACAAAGTGAAGTGGCCGAACCTATGTGTGTGCGCTAAGTGGAGTGGACACACTTAGAAGAATAAGAAGATTCACACAAAGTATAACACACATTTAAGTGTGTAAACACATTGAACAAAGTGTGAAGTTCAAGTGAGTAGGTGTGTGCTATAGTTGACTACACCCTCTGAGGGTTTACTGCACCAAGAAGAGAAGAAGGGGAGTGCATGCATGCATGCATGCACGTGCGCACGTGAACAAAGCTAAATCGGGCTATGTGCATTTGAGAAGTCCAGGAACAATAGTTCTTGAAGAAATTGAGAAGCCATGCAATCAGTGCATGAGGAAGCAGAGATACCATGCACTCAGTGCATGAAGTTGATGTGAAGTGAGACTGGACCAGACTGAAGTTAAAGATATCAGTTGTCTGAGTATTCAGTAGTTAGAGAGAAGCCAGGTCATCCTTAGAAGAAGGTGATAAAGCCTGAGCAAGATGAGAAGACATGATCATCACAAGTGATCAGAGGTACAGAGCAAGGCCAGCAGTCTTTATCCCAGACTGCTGAAGATACTTGAAGAAGCTTAAAGTTTAGAAGAGCTACTCGTGTGACTCGAGGAGCCAAGAGAAGACCCTATGGGACTCAGGGAGAAGAAGTCTTCAGTGGGATTCTGGAGCAGGCCAGTGGGACTCTGGTAACACTGTGGGACGCAGTATAAAGACCCTCCTGTGGGACTCAGGAGAGATACAGTGGGACTCTGTATCGACTATTGTAATACTAACAGATTATAATGGAAGAAACCATGTTGGGGTGTATAACCAACATGGCAAGGACGTAGGCCTTTGGTGACGAACCTTGTAAATCCTTGTGTCCTGTGCCTTTACATTTACTGCATCACTCGAGGAAAGGCTGAGAGATACAAGAAGAGTGGATAGAGGCTTTAACCAGCCATAGAGGTTTAATTGATAAGGAATCAATTAGTAAAAAGTTTTAAGGGATCACTGATTCACCCCCTCCCCCTCTCAGTGATTCACACTGATTTGGGCACTTCATATATTGTATTAACTAAGATTTACATTTTACTTCAAAACATTTGATTTTTATAACCTCCAATGATATAGTCATTGAGGAAGTGATGGTTTAAAAAAATTAGGGCCCATGAGTTTGGATTACTAATATTATCAAGAGAGTTCACTTATATCAACTGTGGTTGGGCTTGGTTTAATAAATTTTAAAATATATGAGACAATTAGAACTATTTTTACTTATGCCATTTCATTTCTTCTTACATCCAAATCTAGGATATCATTCTTCTTCCATTATTATTTATATTATAACGAGAGTTATGATATGTTTCCACTTAGGCTATATAAAAATATAAAGTTTTTTCTGTTTTTGACATATTTTCTTTATATCTCTATATAAAAAATCTATTCACAATTTTTTTATCTTTCTTACACTATATTTTTTCATTCAATTAAGAATGTAATAACTGATCAAATTATTAATTCTATTTTTCATATAAACAAATTTAATTTGAACTCATTTATACACTAGGATAAAAACAATTTTCATTACTTATAGTATCAGAGGCCATAGGGGAGTGCCACCGGTGATGCTAGTTTAAAGAAGTTGGTTGGTTATAGACTTAGGAATGCATCAATATGTTGACAGATAGTTCAAACCCGAGTACAACTAGATTCACCTCACGGGATGTTTAGGAATTATCCATGATTACATATTCTTCATTTTCTATTATTTACATGTATTTTAAGTTTTCTTCACTTCCCATTTGTTATTCATCCATTATGATGTGACCGATTTTTTATATTCTACATTCGAATGTCTTCATTTATTCATTTTTCCAATTAAATTTTATTTTAGTTGATTATTGAGCTTCTTTTTAGGTATGGTTTAAAGAATTAATTTCATAAAATAAGAATTTTCAAAGGATGTTTTAAATGGTATTTTAAAGATAGTTTGATAAAGAGATGGGTTTGTTTTGGAAAATGATAAAAAATTTTCTTTCACTATTGTATTTTCAAATTAGAATGTATGATTTATTTTTGAAATGGAAAGGTATGGACTCTATGTTGTTTGAATACTGATTTGTTTTATGATCATACCCTACTTGTGTCACTTTCCATTAGTAAACCTGAGCTATTTTGTAGGTTTAGGTTCAGTTTTTGGATTTCTCATAGGGTGAATTGGTATTATGGTGGGATAATGACCAAGAGGTCACATTAAGATTATGTTGGGTATTTTTTGGTTTTTGTTCTATATAGTGGATGTATTATCCATGTCAGTTTCCCATGTTCAAGATGTTGTCTTTTTTTTTGTTCCTATTTTATATTTTTATTTAGAGGTTGTTATGGTTATGAATTCTAGTCATGCCTCATTTATTTTTATTTATTTTATATCTACTTATTTGATGTTATGCATGGGACTCTGATATATAGAGTTTTCATGTCGGAATTTCGGATGGAAGATCTGTGTATCTTATTATTTATTGGTTGAATTTATTCCTAGGAAATCTTATTTGATTCCCTAACACTAGTTTCTATCCTAGAGAGATTGGGGATGTGTCTTGGGTATGTCATGAGCCAACTCAATTCCTGGTTTAGGGGTGACCTAGAGTTGGTTATTGGAATTATATGTTTTAATGTTCTTCTTCATGTGCATGCATGAAATGTGAGGAGTTATTTATAATTTTCCCTTACCTTCTATTGGTTGTCAGTGGTTTTTAATGTTTTTTAGCAGTGTGATTTCCTTATGATCGAGGTCATGACATTGCCGAATGATGTAATCATGTTAATCTATTCAATTTATCTAAGAAACAAGGTCTAACAAATTAAATTTTTACCAGTAGTGGTTGTGTGATTTATTATATATAAATTAATGATGGATTGTTTATTTTTACATTTTCTCTATGATATTATCACTTATAATTCTCAGTAAACGATTCATGAATTTTTTAATTACAATTTTGAACATCATTTCCTCATAATTTATCATTATGATATATCTTTTTACTAACTTATTATCATTATTATGATTTAAAGGGAATCAAATTGTTTTGATAGTGAAACAATATGCTTTATTACATGTTGTGGTGTCTATTTTTCCATGGAAATCCATAATATTATTGGAGTTGGTGTCCTAGGACCAACTGTCTGTACTTTTATTACATGTATATTCGATGTATTTAATATTAATAAAACTTCTTATTACATATTGTTTGTTTTTCTACATAAATATAATGTAACAATGTCCTAGAGTATACGCCACATTAATAATTTCATAGTAGTTCCCCACTACAATTAGAACCTTAATGTGTTATTATGATATTCTCAAATAATGTTATATGGTTGGATAAAATACTATGATGGGACACATAGTACATAGACTGTCAGGTGCGAGTACTTATAAGTAGATGGTTCTTCACATGAAGTTCACACTTGGTAATCTTCAAGATGGGATATTATGAGAACAAACCTGCTAGTCAGAATTCTACATGTTTTGGTGTCATCAGATATTCCTATATATGAGTGTGTGTGATGGTCCTTATACTTTAATATTATTATTAATGATTAAAACTTTCATACTTATATTTATTTTAAAAACCATGATGATAACAGTTCATGGTTAAGTTGGACACGTTGGGTGTGTCATGAGTAAAATTTCATTAATGAATAAGTCGAGGAAGGATTTTTCCATTCCATATTTATGGAAGTTGATATCTAACCCCTTTGATTGGAATAGAACCATCACATTAAATTCCATGGCCATGGTGTAACGATGGGTTTATTTCAGACAGTCAAAGAAAGACACATCGAGCATATATGTTGGTGACACAAATGTGCAACCTGTTTGATGAGATATTGTGACAAAGGGATTATATTATACAGTGAGCGTTCATATTTTCTTGTTGACATTGTGATATTAAGTTCTTTATCTTTGGTGACTTGACCCATTGCTAGATAGTAATCTTGGACTTTAGGCAAGCTCACCTAATTCCAATGAGAAATAATCCTAGAGGGTAACACACTAAGGGTTTCTGTTGATCTCAATTAAATTATATTAGAGTTTAATTAATGGAATAAATATTATTCTCAAGTTCGAGGAATAATTTTATTCAAGTTATATTGATCGTATAAATTAAATAAATATTTATTTGTTGTCTTAGGAATAAAATATTTATTTTATTTATTGAATATTTTAATAAATATTTATTCTCTAGAATGTGAATAAAATATTTATTTATGAATAAAATATTTATTCGATTATTTAATAAATTCTAGAGGAGTTCAAATAGACCAAAACCGAGTTCGGTGACAAATATTAATTAACAAGACCATTATATAATATTTTTTATTGAACAAGTTGGCATGTGCCACAAAATAATTATTATTATGTGGCATGGGAATTATTAAATGCAATAAATGTTATTTAATGACCGATATGGAATTAAATAATATTTCAACTTAAATCCCAAATCTATAAATAGATGGCTATGTCTATTGTGTAGAGCATCCAAAATTGAGAATAGAGAATTTTTGCACACAATGAATTCTCTCTCAACACCTCTTTCTATCTCCCTCTTAGGAACTAGAAGTGCAAGAGATATTTCTTTAAGACTAAAGAATGAGAGACCAATAATGAACAACATAAGACATTTGACTTGCCGCGCTAGCACCCAGAGATCGAGTGGTGTTTCTCAAAGATCATAAGAGCACATGTGGATCACTGCTAGAGGAATTCTATCCTTGGATACTCATAGCACAATGAACATAATCTGAAAGGGTCTTTTCGGACAATAAACATTCACCAACGAAGAAAGTTCTAAATCCCAAGTATTTATTTCTTCATATATTAAATAAATTAATTATAAATTTGACATGAAAGATACTCACTCTTAGTTTTAGGCAATGATTATTAAAAGAAATTTTAATATATCTACCACCTCTACATGATTTCACTATGCTCAAAACCATCAAGTGGTATCAGAGGGATCACATTTAAATTTATAATTATGTATTTGATTGTTGATCTATGCAAAATTATGGTTAGATTTTTATTTCAAGTTATTCATTATTTAATCTGATTTTAATTAACATGTTATTGACATATTAATCTTGTTTGTTCAGTATTTTATTTTCTTAAAGGTTTAAGAAAAAATGAATAATAATCGAAGATACCATCGAGAAGTGCCAAATCTTTGGCTGATAAAATTGGGTTACACTGTGTGCAACAAGAGCACACATCATATACCCATGTACATTGTATATAGATACATTGAGTAATTAATTACATGTCGTGATTTTATTGTATACCACATGTTGAATAGGAAAACCTGACACATGAAAAATAGATACAGGGTGTGTAGATGGCATGTACACACCATGTAGTTCGATCGAGTTAACACGCCGAAACCCAGGACGTGTGACTTGGATATACGGAAACTGAGGTACATGGTTTATAGATGCATGTACATGCTGTGTAGTCTCCCATTAATAAAAAAAATTAAAATTACATTAAATTTGAAAATTTCAGCATTAAAACCTCATTTTATTGATTGACACACCATTGTGTGTTTGAAAATTTAATAATGGTTTTAAATAATTTTAAATACTCAATTAATTTATTGTATTTAATATGCTATTATTGGTTCTAACATTTATTTTCCATGATTTCCATTAATGATGAGTATCTCCAAATAAGATTGGATGATCATTAAATATGAAAGGGAATTAATTAATTAATTAATTAATTAATGCAAGCATGTTTATCTTAAATAAAAAAGAATGAATAAATAAATGAATGATATCCATTTACTTTTATGTATTCATCGCATGCATGACTATTCATGAGCTTGAATAAGACCTGTGTATGTGTTGGATGTTTTAAATTAATTTATTGCATGAGTTTACAATTATTTAATATTAAATTAAATTATGGTCCGTGATTCATCCATCCCTTCATTATTATATAGGACCTATGTGTCTGAGGATATTTATGTAATCTCCTTTAACTAATCATTTGGTTCCCCTCACCTACATGTGAGTAATAAATATTTGTAATTAATGGATCATCCCAAGGAATGTGGAGGTAGTTCAAGATAGAACCATAATGATGCCAACCTAGGTGATACTTAGGTGGAAAACTGTAACGACCCGAAATTTTGAATAAATCTTGTTTCCTAATTTTGTGTGTTATTTTATTTTTATACTCAACAAAACTGTTTCATTTGATAACATGAGTATAATTAAAATAAGACCGTTGGGTTATAACTGTTATATGACCATTGGTCAATATGACCGCTGGAAACTAAACATTTCGATTATTGTCTCTAAATATAAGTGATCTTGGTTAATTAATATAGAAAGAAGATTTGATGGCCTCATCCAGTAGTCTCAGGCCAATCGAAGCCCATCTAATGGAACTTGGGAAGAAGGTAGCACCACTGAGCTTTGCTCTGGACTAAAACCAAGCCGAACTTCATCGTGTGAAGCTAGAACGGAATCGCCTTCGCAAGAAGTTCAAACTGATAGAAATTACTACTCATGCAATGTTGGCTGAGCCACCCTCAGATTCTCTTACCTTAGCACACCTTACACTTAGGTCCTATGCTGGGGTTATAAGGGGCTATGTAAGGAGACCGTAACTTCCTCGTGTAATCATTTGTTTTAAATAAAAATTTTGATTTCTTCTTATGATGAAGTTTATGAATTTTCAAATGTCTGGATAAATATAGTATGCATATTTTTGATGAATTTTAGAGAAAGGATATTTTAAAAATGTTTTTGTAAACCTTAAATAATTAAAAATGTGTAATGATTTTCAAAAAATGGTCTTCTACAATTATGTTTAGTACAAAATTTAGAGTCTAATAAGATCAACTTAATTTTTGATGAATAGTAAATTATGAATAGTGATTTTATGCTTAGGATTAGTAATGTGACCAAATGGATTAGTAATCTCACTTAAAGAAATTTTTAATATAATCTAGGCACCTTGATTAAGTAGCGTGATTCAATAAAATAGGTAAATAACTGTTTCATTAATTATTAGTCAAGTATTAGTTTTTTCAGGTGAATAGTGTTTTTTTAATTAAAAATCAAATTAAAAATATTTAGAAAATTATTTTTATAAAATGGACTTTATTTTTGAATTCAGAACAACGTTATCATGCTAAGGTAATTTTTGGGGATTTTTCTGAAAAAATGAATTTTCGGTGAATAATGTATTTATTTAAAAATTAAATTAAAAATATTTAGAAAATTATTTTTATAAAATGGAGTTCATTTTTGAAATTAGAGCATCAATATTTGATTAAGGTGAAATTTTGGGATTTTTCTGAGAAAGTTGAATTTTCGACGAATAGTGAAAATACAGTTTTTAAGTTACGGGTGTTTAATGACATAATTAAATGATGTATTAAGTATGTAATAAATATGGTTGACTTATGAATAGTAAGATAAGGTATGATGTGTCCCAAGTGCCCAATACCATGGAAAAATACCATGGGTAAGCCCATGGTTTTTCCAAAACCACCAATGAGGTGTCCCTTGGCCATTAATGCCTTGTCCCCTCACTTTCCCTATAAATACCCACCCTTCACTCATTTAGTTTTCACTCCAAACTCTCAACCAACGAATATCTAGTCTCATTACCTCCCAAGGAGTCCTCCCAAGGTGTCTCTAAGCCCTCAAGGTCCCAACCTTCAAGTTTTAAGAGTTACGTTTAAGGTAAGGGATCCTACCTCTCTCTTTCTTTTCAAGTAATCTCTTTTATGTCATTTCTTTTATGCTCTATAATCTTATGTTGGTGGATGTTCTTTTATATCCCTATTAATTCCATTTTTATGTTCATATGATTAGATACCCCCTCTTGCTCTCCTCAATTCATTTTAAGAAAGTTTAAGTGGTGCTGTTTGGCTGTCGAATTTTTAAGGGATTCGTTCACCTTTCTCATTTTTCAAAGTTCTACTTTCATGTCAAGTATTTCAAGTTACTTTTTATTATGTTGGGGTATGATCTCTATATATATCATACTAATATTTTATGTTCATATGATGATAGACCCTATTTGATCTCGTCAATTCATTTTTGTTGAAGTTTAGGTGACACCGTTAGGCTGCCGAATTTTTAAGGGATTCTTTCACCTTTCTCATTTTTCAAAGTTCTACTTTCATGTCAAGTCTTTAAAGTTCCTTTTTATTATGTTGGGGTATTATATCTATATCTATCATACTGATCTTATATTTTAATATTATTAGAGACCCTATTTTATCTCGTCAATTCATTTTTTTGAAGTTTAAGTGACGCCGTTAGGCTGCTGAATTTTCATAAGAGAAATCTTATTTTTATCTTCCTTTCATGTTCTTCATTTCATATGGTATATCTTTCAAATTTCATTACCATGTTATTAAATCCTTTATATTCTGCCCCCATACTGTTTTATGTATCATTTATGAGTGGGTGACCCATGTCCCCTCTCTTTTCAATGTTTTCTAAAACCTCATAACATAGCCGTTATGCTGCAGAATTTCCGTCTCAAAATGTCTCTCTCTTATTCTCAAATTAATTTATTTTATTAAGTGAATAATCAAAGATCTTTCTTCTAAAGGGGTATTCACATATATACCAAAATTTTATATTTTAAATTCTTGGATTTACATACATAAGACCAACTTTCCCTTTCCGTGGGTTTAAAGTGACATAAAGATCATGTCTTTAAAGCAGTTTTTAAAACGTTATGATTATGAAATGACACCCATTTCTTTTATGATATATTGGTTGTTTATGAAATGATTTATGATTATATATGTGGATCACATTATAATAAATAAAAATTAATGGTGCGCTCCAATGCATTGGGTAAAGACTTAATCTCTAGAGATGACCATTTTTAACAACGCCTTGGTGAATAACCTTGGAAAATTTTAATGACACCTTGGGGATGGACCTTGGTGAAATGGAAATGATTGTCAATATTAAATGTTGTAGCCACAACTTCAAGTTATTAAATATGTTATTTTTATTATGATATTCCTCATGATTTCTTTCTCATGCCTTAAAGTTCTTTTTCATGACATTGTTGATGTATCTCAAGTTCACATATTAAATGTTTCCCCTTATTTCCCTTACTGGGCCTTCTGCTCACCCTTTCTTTTGATGTATGTACCCAGGTTATGAGATGCATTAATGAACCTAGGATTAACATAAGGATAAGATATTCAAGTGTTTAAGAATAATGATTTATGTTTTCATGTTTTAAGTTCCTGGTTTCCAAGACACTAAACCTTAAAGATCCTTATTTTTGTAAAATGTAATGAAAAGTTATGTTATAAAAAGGTGGGATGCTATAGTTGGTATCAAAGGATCGTTTATTTATTTGTGGAAATTAGGACATGAAAACTCTAGGAATAACCCTATAGAAAATTTTAAATATAGGAAATATTCCTGGTATTTTGGTGAGTATTGAGTAAGGGATTTCCAAGAAAATAAATCCCTGTCTGGATACGAACAGGTAGAGGTGGCTCTGGCACAGATGTACATAGGGGTAAAACCCGAAAACACCACTTTGAGAGAGACTCGAACGGGAACTGGTACACGAAAACGGGCCTTCCTTCACTCTTGGTTACGACACTTCCGGGGGATATGCTTTGGTAAATTCATAAGCTTAGTATGAACCATTATTAAAGGAACAAAGATAAAATAAAATAAAGATTCACATAAGAATATATGATCATGGATAACCTAGATTGGAACCTAGGGGATCACAAGTTAGGGTATACTTTCCTTCTACAAGTTTATCCTTCTATGCTTAAAGTTTCCTTTTAATTATTATTGGATAAGTATTTAATCCCCCTAATTATACATTCTTTTCTTAGTTAATGGAGAGAAATGGAAGAGCATGTCCCAACAACCAATATGATAGGAAATGTGACGATTTCCCTATTAATGTGATAGAGATAACGAAATATCATGTTGAACATATTGTGATTATGCCAAACCAGCTATAAAAAATCACAATTAATAATTGGTACCTAGTTGAATGCCCAAATTCATCAAGGAAGAAGAAGAAAAATCCTCAAGGATGTTCATCTGATAAAGTTGATAAGGGAAAGAAGACCCAATTTCTTTTTTGAAAAAAGTGTGGAAAGAGGCACTAAAGAGAATGTCACAAAGGAACCGTGAGATGTTTTAAGTGTGGGAAGATAGGGTATAAAGTATCCAATTGCTTTAAAAAAATGGATAATGTGATGAATGGAGATAAGGTTCGATCTAATGTACCTTATACTTTTCAATGTCGTAAATGTGGAGAAGTTGGACATTATACAAGGAAATTCTCTCTTGGAAGGGATGAAAAGCATGATGAGCATCAACAATCTTCTAGGACAAGGGAATAATGAAAGTCCTATGCTGAGATGGATCATGATGACTGAAGTACATGTAACTTCTTCGCAATAATTGTCTATGTCATGTTGTATTTTAGTTCGTGCTCTATAAGCATATCTTTTATGTTTTCTAAAATCATTGAGTCACTACCTAAGATGATTTTATATCATTAAAGAAAATATCTATTATTATGTACCAAATGTTGATGTAGTGAAGCTATTATTCTTAAAAAAAGGTGATTAGGGGATTAAAAGATGATTATTATTTTGGAAGACGTTCACTATTTCGGGAACCCTATTTGATCGAGGTAAATAGATTACTATAGTGTTTTCTTTGAGGAGTAAATTTTGACTTATATTTTGAAGAATAGATGAATTTAAGGTGAACTTATGGTAATTTAGGTTACTTATGGAAATGATTAACCTATCTTGGGGAAAATGTGATTAGGTTAGTTACTTTTGTTGTAAGACGTTAAGAGTGGTTGATGTTGTTTGGAGATGAATGAAAAAGTTTATCTTGGAAGACTATGTCATCAAATCCTTCTTGTATTTGGGTTTCAATCTTAGTTTGGTTTATTTTGAGGAATTTTAACGATAGTTATTTATAGAATGGTCTATGATGAACTTTGGGTAGTACCATGGAACTTTGAAGATTTAAAAGTAGTTTCCCTTCCTATGGGATTCTTTCTTTTTGAAGAGTTGTTTTATCTTACCCTTTCTGTTTTTGGGATAATGTTTAAAGATAGAAGAAATTGATAGTTAATCTTTTGTGGATTATAGGACTCTCAAGAAGATGATTCTTGTGTTTTGATGAGACCAAGTGTTTTTGAATGCTCATCGTTTGGAGAAAATATTAGTTTTGGTAGAAACTTATTAAAGGATGAAACTCTACTTGAAGGTAGGTATATTTCCTTATGTTTTTTTTCTATATAGTAAATGAATTCCTCAAAACTTTGAAAAGGAACGTAAAACAAAAACATTGTCTGTTAACGTTTCCTACTGGGAAATCAAATACCATTTTACCCATCACAAGTCTGTGATTTTCTTGTTGTTAACTTTCTCCTAATCATGTTTTCTATCACTCTCCCTCAGAACTTGACCCTTTGTTTTCTCCTCCATGTACATGTTTTCCTACATGGAATCCTAGTGTGGGTTAACTTGGGTGACCATTGTACTTCCATTTCTTTCTTTTAAAGTAATAGTTTTACTGACTCCTTTTCCAATGTGGGACTTTCAATGAAATTTCAAAACCTAATTTTAAAAATTGCAAGGACGCAATTTCTTAAGGGGGGAAGATTGTAACGACCTGAAATTTTGAATAAATCTTGTTTCCTAATTTTGTGTGTTATTTTATTTTTATACTCAACAAAACTATTTCATTTGATAACATGAGTATAATTAAAATGAGACCGTTGGGTTATGACTGTTATATGACCATTGGTCAATATGACCGCTGGAAACTAAACGTTTTGATTATTGTCTCTAAATACAAGTGATCTTGGTTAATTAATATAGAAAGAAGATTTGATGGCCTCATCCAGTAGTCTTGGGCCAATCGAATCCCATCTAATGGAACTTGGGAAGGAGGTATCACCACTGGGCTTTTCTCTGGACCAAACCCAAGACGAACTTCATCGTATGAAGCTAGAATGAAATTGCATTCACGAGAAGTTCAAACTGATAGAAATTACTACGCGTGCAATGTTGGCTGAGCCTCCCACGGATTCTCTCACCTTAGAACACCTTAAACTTAGGTTCTATGCTGGGGTTATAAGGGGCTATGTAAGGAGACCATAACTGCCTTGTGTAATCCTTTGTTTTAAATAAAAATTTTGATTTCTTCTTATGATGAAGTTTATGAATTTTCAAATGTCCGGATAAATATAGTATGCATATTTTTGATGAATTTTAGAGAAAGGATATTTTAAAAATGTTTATGTAAGCCTTAAATAATTAAAAATGTGTAATGATTTTCAAAAAATGGTCTTCTACAATTATGTTAAGTACGAAATTTAGAGTCTAATAAGATCAACTTAATTTTTTATGAATAGTAAATTATGAATAGTGATTTTATGCTTAGGATTAGTAATGTGACCAAATGGATTAGTAATATCACTTAAATAAATTATTAATATAATCTAGGCACCTTGATTAAGTAGTGTGATTCAATAAAATAGGTAAATAACTGTTTCATTAATTATTAGTCAAGTATTAGTTTTTTCGGGTGAATAGTGTTTTTTTAATTAAAAATCAAATTAAAAATATTTATAAAATTATTTTTATAAAATGGACTTTATTTTTGAATTCAGAACAACGATATTATGCGAAGGTAATTTTTGGAGATTTTTCTGAAAAAAATGAATTTTCGGTGAATAGTGTATTTATTTAAAAATTAAATTAAAAATATTTAGAAAATTATTTTTATAAAATGGAGTTCATTTTTGAAATCAGACCATCAATATTTGATTAAGGTGAAATTTTGGGATTTTTCTGAGAAAGTTGAATTTTCGACGAATAGTGAAAATACAGTTTTTAAGTTACAGGTGTTTAATGACATCATTAAATGATGTATTAAGTATATAATCAATATGGTCGACTTATGAATAGTATTATAAGGTATGAGGTGTCCCAAGTGGCCAATACCATGGGAAAATACCATGGGTAAGCCCATGGTTTTTCCAAAACCACCAATGAGGTGTCCCTTGGCCATTAATGCCTTGTCCCCTCACTTTCCCTATAAATACCCACCCTTCCCTCCTTTAGTTTTCACTCCCAACTCTCTCCCAACGAATCTCTGGTCTCATTACCTCCCAAGGAGTCCTCCCAAGGTGTCTCCAAGCCCTCAAGGTCCCAACCTTCATGTTTTAAGAGTTACGTTTAAGGTAAGGGATCCTACCTCTCTCTTTCTTTTCAAGTAATCTCTTTTATGTCATTTCTTTTATGCTCTATGATCTTATGTTGGAGGATGTTATTTTATATCCCTCTTACTTACCTTTTTATGTTCATATGATTAGATACCCCCTCTTGTTCTCATCAATTCATTTTAAGAAAGTTTAAGTGGCGCTGTTTGGCTGTCGAATTTTTAAGGGATTCGTTCACCTTTCTTATTTTTCAAAGTTCTACTTTCATGTCAAGTATTTCAAGTTCCTTTTTATTATGTTGGGGTATGATCTATATATCTATCATACTAATCTTTTATGTTCATATGATGAGAGACCCTATTAGATCTCGTCAATTCATTTTTGTTGAAGTTTAGGTGACACCGTTAGGCTGCCGAATTTTTAAGGGATTCGTTCACCTTTCTCATTTTTCAAAGTTCTACTTTCATGTCAAGTCTTTAAAGTTCCTTTTTATTATGTTGGAGTATGATATCTATATCTATCATACTGATCTTATATGTTCATATTATGAGAGACCCTATTTGATCTCGTCATTTCATTTTTTTGAAGTTTAAGTGACGCCGTTAGGCTGCTGAATTTTCATAAGAGAAATCTTATTTTTGTCTTCCTTTCATGTTCTTCATTTCATATGGTATATCTTTCAAATTTCATTACCATGTTATTAAATCCTTTATATTCTGTCCCCCTACTGTTTTATGGATCATTTATGAGTGGGTGACCCAAGTCCCCTCTCTTTTCAATGTTTTCTAAAACCTCGTAACATAGCCGTTATGCTGCAGAATTTCCGTCTCAAAATGTCTCTCTCTTATTCTCAAATTAATTTATTTCATTAAGTGAATACTCAAAGATATTTCTTCTAAAGGGGTATTCACATATATACCAAAATTTTCTATTTTGAATTCTGGGATTTACATACATGATACCCGCTTTCCCTTTCCATGGGTTTAAAGTGACATAAAGATCATGTCTTTAAAGCAGTTTTTAAAACGTTATGATTATGAAATGAAACCCATTTCTTTTATGATATATGGGTTGTTTATAAAATTATTGATGATTATATATGTGGATCAAATTATAATAAAGGAAAATTAATGGTGTTCCCTGATAGTGCTCCAATGCATTGGGTAAAGACTTAATCTCTAGAGATGAGCATTTTTAACGACGCCTTGGTGAATAACCTTGGTAAATTTTAATGAAACCTTGGGGATGGACCTTGGTGAAATGGAAATGATTGTCAATATTAAATGTTGTAGCCACATCTTCAAGTTATTAAATATGTTATTTTTATTATGATATTCCTCACGATTTCTTTCTCATGCCTTAAAGTTCTTTTTCATGACATTGTTGATGTATCTCAAGTTCACGTATTAAATGTGTCCCCTTATTTCCCTTACTGGGCCTTCTGCTCACCCTTTCTTTTGATGTATGTACCCAGGTTATGAGATGAATTAATGAACCTAAGATTAACATAAGTAGAAGCTTTTCAAGTGTTTAAGAATAATGATTTATGTTTTCATGTTTTAATTTCCTGGTTTCCAAGACATTAAACCTTAAAGATCCTCATTTTTGTAAAATGTAATGAAAAGTTATGTTATAAAAAGGTAGGATGCTATAGTTGGTATCAAAGGATGGTTTAGTTATTTGTGGAAATTAGGACATGAAAACTCTAGGAATAACCCTATAGAAAATTTTAAATATAGGAAATATTCCTCGCATTTTGGTGAGTATTGAGTAAGGGATTGCCAGGAAAATAAATCCCTGTCTGGATACGAGAAGGTAGAGGTGGCTCTGGCACAGATGTACATAGGGGTAAAACCCGAAAACACCACTTTGAGAGAGACTCGAACGGGAACTGGTACACGACAACGGGCCTTGCTGCACTCTTGGTTACGACACTTCCGGGGGATATGCTTTGGTAAATTCATAAGCTTAGTATGAACCATTATTAAAGGAACAAAGATAAAATAAAATAAAGATTCACATAAGAATATATGATCATGGATAACCTAGATTGGAACCTAGGGGTTCACAAGTTAGGGTATACTTTCCTTCTACAAGTTTATCCTTCTATGCTTAAAGTTTCCTTTTAATGATTATTGGATAAGTATTTAATCCCCCTAATTATACGTTCTTTTCTTAGTTAATGGCGGGAAATGGAAGAGCATGTCCCAACAACCAATATGATAGGAAATGTGACATTTTCCCTATTAATGTGATAGATATGAAAAAAGATCATGTTGAACATAATGTGATTATGCCAAACCAGCTATAAAAAATCACAATTAATAATTGGTACCTAGTTGAATGCCCAAATTCATCAAGGAAGAAGAAGAAAAAGCCTCAAGGATGTTCATCTGATAAAGTTGATATGGGAAATAAGACCCAATTTCTTTTTTGAAAAAAGTGTGGGAAGAGGCACCAAAGATAATGTCACAAAGGAACCGAGAGATGTTTTAAGTGTGGGAAGATAGGGCATAAAGTAGCCAATTTCTTTAAAAAAATGGATAATGTGATGAATGGAGATAAGGTTCGATCTAATGTACCTTATACTTTTCATTGTTGTAAATGTGGAGAAGTTAGACATTATACAAGGAAATGCTCTCTTGGAAGGGATGAAAAGCATGATGAGCATCAACAATATTCTAGGACAAGGGAATAATGCAAGTCCTATGCTGAGATGGATCATGATGACTGAAGTACATGTAACTTCTTCGCAATAATTGTCTATGTCATGTTGTATTTTAGTTCGTGCTTTATAAGCATATCTTTTATGTTTTCTAAGATCATTGAGTCACTACATAAGATGATTTTATATCATTAAGGAAAATATCTATTATTATGTACCACATATTGATGTAGTGAAGCTATTATTCTTAAAAAAAGGTGATTAGGGGATTAAAAGATGATTATTATTTTGGAAGTCGTTCACTATTTCGGGAACCCTATTTGATCGAGGTAAATAGATTACTACAGTATTTTATTTGAGGAGTAAATTTTGACTTATATTTTGAAGAATAGATGAATTTAAGGTGAACTTATGTTAATTTAGGTTACTTATGGAAATGATTAACCTATCTTGGGGAAAATGTGATTAGGTTAGTTACTTTTGTTGTAAGACGTTAAGAGTGGTTGATGTTGTTTACAGATGAATGAAAAAGTTTATCTTGGAAGACTATGTTATCAAATCCTTCTTGTATTTGGGTTTCAATCTTAGTTTGGTTTATTTTGAGGAATTTTAATGATAGTTATTTATGGAATGGTCTATGATGAACTTTGGGTAGTACCATGGAACTTTGAAGATTTAAAAGTAGTTTCCCTTCCTATGGGATTTATTCTTTTTGAAGAGTTGTTTTATCTTACCCTTTCTGTTTTTGGGATAATGTTTAAGGATAGAAGAAATTGATAGTTAATCTTTTTTGGATTACGTGACTCTGAAGAAGATGATTCTTGTGTTTTGATGAGACCAAGTGTTTTTGAATGCTCATCGTTTGGAGAAAATATTAGTTTTGGTAGAAACTTATTAAAGGATGAAACTCTACTTGAAGGTAGGTATATTTCCTTATGTTTTTTTTCTATATAGTAAATGAATTCCTCAAAACTATGAAAAGGAACGTAAAACAAAAACATTGTCTGTTAACGTTTCCTACTGGGAAATCAAATACCATTTTACCCATCACAAGTTTGTGATTTTCTTGTTGTTAACTTTCTCCTAATCATGTTTTCTATCACTCTCCCTCAGAACTTGACCCTTTGTTTTCTCCTCCATGTCCATGTTTTCCTACACGGAATCCTAGTGTGGGTTAACTCGGGTGACCTTTGTACTTCCATTTCTTTCTTTTAAAGTAATAGTTTTACTGACTCCTTTTCCGATGTGGGACTTTCAATGAAATTTCAAAACCTAATTCTAAAAATTGCGAGGACGCAATTTCTTAAGGGGGGAAGATTGTAACGACCCGAAATTTTGAATAAATCTTGTTTCCTAATTTTGTGTGTTATTTTATTTTTATACTCAACAAAACTGTTTCATTTGATAACATGAGTATAATTAAAATGAGACCGTTGGGTTATGACTGTTATATGACCGTTGGTCAATATGACCGCTGGAAACTAAACGTTTTGATTATTGTCTCTAAATACAAGTGATCTTGGTTAATTAATATAGAATGAAGATTCGATGGCCTCATCCAGTAGTCTTGGGCCAATCTAAGCCCATCTAACGGAACTTCGGAAGGAGGTATCACCACTGGGCTTTTCTCTGGTACGAAACCCAAGATGAACTTCATCGTGTGAAGCTAGAACGGAATCGCATTCACGAGAAGTTCAAACTGATAGAAATTATTACTCGTGCAATGTTGGCTGAGCCTCCCTCAGATTCTCTCACCTTAGCACATCTTAAACTTAGGTCCTATGCTGGGGTTATAAGGGGCTATGTAAGGAGACCGTAACTGCCTTGTGCAATCCTTTGTTTTAAATAAAATTTTTGATTTCTTCTTATGATGAAGTTTATGATTTTTCAAATGTCCGGATAAATATAGTATGCATATTTTTGATGAATTTTAGAGAAAGGATATTTTAAAAATGTTTATGTAAGCCTTAAATAATTAAAAATGTGTAATGATTTTCAAAAAATGGTCTTCTACAATTATGTTAAGTACGAAATTTAGAGTCTAATAAGATCAACTTAATTTTTGATGAATAGTAAATTATGAATAGTTATTTTTTGCTTAGGATTAGTAATGTGACCAAATGGATTAGTAATATCACTTAAAGAAATTATTAATATAATCTAGGAACCTTGATTAAGTAGTGTGATTCAATAAAACACGTAAATAACTGTTTCATTAATTATTAGTCAAGTATTAGTTTTTTCGGGTGAATAGTGTTTTTTTAATTAAAAATCAAATTAAAAATATTTAGAAAATTATTTTTATAAAATGGACTTTATTTTTGAATTCAGAACAACGATATTATGCGAAGGTAATTTTTGAGGATTTTTCTGAAAAAATGATTTTTCGGTGAATAGTGTATTTATTTAAAAATTAAATTAAAAATATTTAGAAAATTATTTTTATAAAACGGAGTTCATTTTTGAAATCAGAGCATTGATATTTGATTAAGGTGAAATTTTGGGATTTTTCTGAGAAAGTTGAATTTTTGATGAATAGTGAAAATACAATTTTTAAGTTACGGGTGTTTAATGACATCATTAAATGATCTATTAAGTATGTAATCAATATGGTTGACTTATGAATAGTAAGATAAGGTATGAGGTGTCCCAAGTGGCCAATACCATGGGCAAGCCCATGGTTTTTCCAAAACCACCAATGAGGTGTCCCTTGGCCATTAATGCCTTGCCCCTCACTTTCCCTATAAATAACCACCCTTCCTATAAGGCCCCACCCTTAAACCTTACTTAATCTTGAGTTATTACAAGATTACACATTGAGGATCTTTTCAGGTTTAGAGTTATAGAGAATTAGATCATAAAACTTGCATTACATTCCACATATAAACAAAGTGGTTACATAAAGATAGTATTCTTCATTCCCATCAATGGAAACATATTTAAAATAAAACATGGATTCTTTCTTGACACTTCCTTGACACTATCATCATATCATGTACCTTTCCCTTGATCTGTGAAAAACATTTCAAAAAAACTTGGGATGAGCATAAAAAGCTCAGTAATGGATATAAAAATATGGAAAGGAAACATGAGTACATATATACATAAGAATGAGATCATACTTTACCCATAAAACATAAGCACTTTAACATACCTCATCAAATCATGAATAAATCATAGAAATCATAAGACATAAAGGTAACTTGAGGCATTCATAACATTCTTACGTAGGGAGTAACCCTCTTGGTTACGTTTGGAATACCCATCACAGTATATTCCCTAAATCTCTTCGGAGAAACCTTAACGTTTCACTCCTTCGCGTTACCCAATGCATTGGAGAGCTATATCGGGCTCACTCGCCCTTAGTTTATCACGGAACCACCCGTCTTCATAATAATGCCCAAGAACCTCAACATAATCGTATCACATAAAACATTCATAAAGGAAACATAACATTTCCACCTTTCAATCACAAGATATCAATACAACACATTGATATAAAAACATTATGAAAAACCATTTTCAATACCAAAATAAAATAAAAGTAAAACATGGTAATTATTTTTCTTTAAAAAAAAGGTATGGCTTATAGAGGAAGCCGAAACTCAAATAACGGTCACGACGGCAGAGAAGTCATTGTCGCCGCATACGTACGATAAAAACATTCCCTTTTGTCGTTTAGTAAACGCTTCGTATAAAAAAGATTCCTTTTGAATAAACGTAAAAGTCAAAGGGTTTTATACACCGTATAAAAGAAGGTTGAGTATAAAACAAAATATGCCTCAATGAAAGGAGATTCAGACGAAGTCCCATACCTCGGGTCCGACTTGACTCGGTCATTCTTTAATCTCCTGAATAACAAACTTGAGTTAATTTATACTTGTTTAAGAACCTTTTTCAAGTTCATTATTCCTTTTATATCACTTATCACCATGTCATGAACACTATGTAATTATTTAAGTTAATAACGGTCGTTTTAACGATCATTGGTACTTGAGTCAAAAATAAGCCCTTTATAATTACATGTTGTTCATGTATCCATTATATCCAGAATTATAATCATGATGTATATATCATATATATATCCAGTATATACATTCATTTATAATATTACATAATCATTTAGAGGTAAGAAATGAAATGCACCGTTCATGGAGACGGTAAGCCGTACGTACGCATGAACGCTACTTTCATTTCTATTTCGTATTTTATAGAATGGAACCATAATGATATAAAGGTATATTATAATTATAGTATAATATCATATATAATATCATAGTTCCATCCTTTATACGTTCCACATATGGTATTTAACGAATCAAATCACTTTGAGGGGGCGGTAGTCTGCACTTCCTTAAATGAAGATATCGCGTTTACCCATAATGGAAACCATAAAGGTATGACCAAAAAGAAAAATACAGAAGCTTAAGGAAAACATAAACATATTATATATCATATATAAATATAGTGACATCTTAATGGTCACCTTTTAATGTGTTAAAAGAATGTTGAACAATCATCGTTTTGGGAGGCATAAATTTGCCATCCATGGAAACAGTATGTTTGTTAACCATTAGACGTAGGTGTGTGTAAGTGTAGCTCGAATCCTTCTTATAACAACATCCTAGTATATTGAAGATACTGGATTTGTTACAAAAGAAATTAATAAAAAGAGTTTAGGGGGTTGGAGAAGCAAAATAAAACAAAAGGACTCAAGTGAAGACTTTACCTTAAAATCGGGTAACTCCCTTTGGTTTGAGCTCAAAGGCTTCCTTGGGAAGACTTCTGTCCAAAGTGAGGCTTCAAGGAGCAAGAGAGGGAAGTAGAGAGACAAAATGGGCAGGGGTTGGCTGAGCCAAATGCTTTGGGAGTGTGGGTAAGGAGGTAGAGGTGGGGGCCTTTTATAAGAGGAGAGGAGGGGCACTCTTGGAAAGTAAAGAAATATAACTTTATTTGAAAATGGGTTTCAGATTTAAATGGTCCCACATTGATATAATTCAAGTATAAGGTGATAAGGGTTCGAAATCTACCCATCCAATAGGTTTTGGACATGTGTAGGTCATTTTATATTATTAAAGCATTATTTTTACCTTAAACTACACTAATTACCACTAATCGCGATTAAAAACTTAATAAGTTACTATTCACCAAAATATTATTTTAATCTCATTGAACCACATTTTACTTCTTAATTACAACCATGTATGTCGGATTTTTGAAATTCAAAACACAAAGGTGGAAAAATTTCATTTAAACGAAAAATTGGTTTCTTTAACTACCACTTAGTGATTTCACTATTCATCAAAAATTGATGTTTTTCAGAAAAATACCAAGACTTCACCCTAAGATATATTTGATAGTCTGAATTCAAAAATGAAGTCTATTTTACAAAATTCAAAACATATAAGTCACATTAATTAATTTAATAATTAATTCCCGCTGTCAGAGAAAATAGCGTGTTTTTGTGAAACAATAAGTATCAAAAGATTGACACCAGTTTAAGTCCAATTTCAAAGTGAAATTGATTCCAATGACTACCATTGGATTAAATGGTAAAAATATATTCTAATTTCACTTCAAAAAAAAATTCAAAACATAATCTAATCATATAAATAAATTAGATTAAAAAGCAGTTTTGATGTAAAATGCAGTATTTTTCCCTATTCATTAAAAAATGAACATTGTCAGAAAAATACCAAAAATTCACACAAAGTAAATTTTGATGTCCCAATAATAAAGAATAAGTTTATTTTTACAAACATAGTTTTTAAAATTGTCAAAATATAGATTCAAAAATGGTTTGCCATCAAAAGGCAGTAAAACAATCTTTTAAAAATATTAGTGTATTCCATGCTTAAGATTGGATTTATTTTCATTTTAAGACTCTAAAACACTATCTAATTCATTAATAGACATAGATAAAAATATCTATTATTCATTACTTACTTGGGATGTTACATCCTTACCCCCTTTAGAAAATTGCGTCCCCGCAATTTATTTACTTATCAAATAAATGGGGGTACTTATCCCTCATTGCATTTTCATATTCCCATGTTGTCTCTTCAATCATGTGGTTTTTCCACAAAACCTTTACCTAGTGAATCACCTTATTCCGTAACACTTGCTCCCTGTGGTCAAGAATCTGGACCGGTTGTTCCTCATAAGATAGGTTCTCTTCCAGCTGAACTACCTCTGGACTCAAAACATGAGATGGATCTGGCATGTACATTCTCAACATCGAAACATTAAAAACATTGTGTACCTGAGATAAACTCGGAGGTAAAGCCACTCGGTAAGCAACTGATCCAACTCTCTCCAGAATTTCATATGGTCCAATGAACCTTGGACTCAGCTTTCCTTTCTTACCAAATCTCATCACACTTTTCCAAGGAGAAACCTTGAGAAAAACATGATCACCTACCTCGAAAGATAGATCCTTCCACCGGTTATCCGCATAACTCTTCTGCCTGCTCTGAGCTGTTCTCATGTGCTTCTGAATCAGCTGAGCTTTTTCTGCCATCTCTTCTACCAATTCTGGTCCCATCAACTTCCTTTCACCCACTTCATCCCAGAAAGCTGGAGTTCGACACCGCTTCCCATATAATGCCTGAAATGGTGCCATCTGTATACTGGAATGAAAACTGTTATTATATGAAAATTCAACCAAAGAAAGATGTTGGTCCCAACTTCCCTGATAATCCATAGAGCAAGAACGTAGCATATCCTCCAATGTCTGAATTATTCGTTCTGACTGTCCATCTGATTGAGGATGAAAAGCTGTACTAAAATTTAATTCAGTACCCAACGACTTCTGAAGGCCTTTCCAAAAGTTAGAAGTGAACCTGGGATCACGATCAGATAAAATGGAGAGAGGAACTCCATGTAACCTGACTACCTCTTTAAGATACAAACGGGAAAGTTGATCTAGGGAAAAAGTATCTCGTATAGCAAGGAAATGAGCAGACTTGGTCAAGCGATCAACAATAACCCAGATTGCATTATTACCTCGAGATGTATTCGGTAATACCATAAAAAAGTCCATGGATATATTCTCCCATTTCCACTTTAGCACTGGTAGAGGCTGAAGCATCCCTTTCGGTAACTGCCGCTCTGCTTTAACCTGTTGACAAGTCAAACACTTCTCAGTAAAGTCAACAATATCTCTTTTCATTCCATCCCACCAGTAATACTCCCGCAGATCTCTATACATCTTAGTACTGCCTGGATGAACTGAAAACGGAGAACTATGAGCTTCACATAACAACTCTCTCTTCAACTGTGAATCACAAGTCACACACAATCTCTTCCCAAATCTCAAAACACAATCATTATCAATGTTGAATTCAGGCAACTTACCTTTCTGAACCAGCTCTACCTTTTTCTGCAACTCACTGTCTTGCTTCTGTGCTTGCTTGATTCTATCTGATAGAGATGATCTCACTGATACCTGAAAAAAAACATAAGAACTTCCTGCACCAACAACTTCTATGACAAAGTTCATTAAATCCTTAACCAAAGGATAACGTTCCAAATGCAACATTACTAATGAAGCATTACTTTTTTGACTCAAAGCATCAGCCACTTTATTTGCTTTTCCCGGATGGTAATGAATTGTACAATCATAATCCTTGATTAATTCTAGCCATCTCCTTTGTCTCATGTTCAATTCTTTCTAAGTGAATATATACTTTAAACTTTTGTGATCAGTATATATTTCACACTTTACTCCATACAAATGATGCCTCCAAATTTTTAAAGCAAAAATAACAACAGCTAATTCCAAATCATGTGTAGGGTAATTTACCTCATGAGTTTTCAACTGTCGTGAAGCATAAGCAATTACCTGATCATTCTGCATTAGGACACAACCAAGTCCTTTTAATGAAGCATCACTTTATATAACAAACTCACCATTCCTGGAAGGTAGTGCCAAAACTGGAACATTCACCAATCTTCTTTTCAATTCCTGAAAACAATCATCACATTCTTTTATCCAGATGAACTTAACACCCTTCCGAGTTAGCTTAGTCATTGGACTAGATAATCGTGAAAAATTTCTAACAAACCTTTGGTAATAGCCTGCCAAACCAAGGAAGCTACGAATCTTGGTTACATTTGTGGGTCTTGGCCATTCTTCCACAACTTTTGTTTTTGCAGGATCAACAGTTATTCCATATTTAGAAACAATATGACCAAGGAAAGAAATTTATTGAAACCAAAACTCATACTTGCTGAATTTTCCATAAAGTTTCTTTTTTTTAAGGTTTGAAAGATAACCCTTAAATGTATTTCATGCTCCTATTTACTTTTAGAAAATACCAAAATATCATCAATGAAAACCACCAAAAACTTATCCAAGAACTCATGGAGAATTCTATTCATTAAGTCCATGAATACAGCAGGTGCATTGGTTAGCCCAAAAGGCATTACTACAAATTCATAATGGCCATATCTCGTATGGAACACGGTCTTCGGAATATTTTCCTCCTTTTCCTTCAGCTGATGGTACCCCGATCTCAAGTCAATCTTTGAAAAAAACTGAGCTCCCTGGAGCTGATCAAACAAATCATCGATATGAGGCAAATGATATTTGTTCTTAACAGTGATGTTATTCAAGGCTCTATAATCAATGAAAAGTCTCATAGAACCATCTTTCTTTTTAACAAATAAAACAGGAGCACCCCAAGGTGATGTGCTAGGTCGAATGAAACCTTTCTCTAATAAATCTTGCAATTGTTCCTTCAACTCTAAAAGTTCAATTTGAGCCATTCGATAAGGGGGTTTTGAAATTGGCTTAGCATCAGGAACTAAGTCAACAGTAAACTCAACTTCCCAATCTGGTATTATTCCAGGCAACTCATCAAGAAAAACATCAGGATACTCATTTACCACTAGCACATCATTAATCTGAACATTTCCTTTATTTTCAACGATGTGTGCAAGGTAACATTAATTTCCATCTTTTACAAGTTTCTTGGCCTCTTGATAAGTTATCAATAGTAACGGTTCATTATTGTACACAAACTGAAAGTCTTTCTGAAAAGAAACTTCTTTAGCTCTACATTCAATCTTAGCATGGTAAATAGAGAGCCAATCCATACCCAGGATAACATCAAACTCTACTAGAGGTAGAACAATAAGGTTTGCAAGTAGGTTCTTTCCACAAATAAGGATAGGAAGATTCTTATAAATTCTTTTTGCCTCAACATTTCCCCCAGGTGTTTTTACCACAAGTTCAGGAGTCACTTCTTGAGATGGTATTCCCATTTTAATAGAAAAGGTTTCAGAGATGAAAGAATGTGTAGACCCCGAATCAAACAACACACTGGCATAATCTGAAAAAATAAACAAAGTACCTGATACAACTTCATTTGATGGCCCGACGTCTGCCGAAGTAGTTGCAAAAGATTTCACCATCCCTTTCTGCTTGTAGCCTAACTGCTTCCCATCACTCAAGCTCTTTGTCGGACACTCGTTTTCATAGTGACCCATCTCATTGAACTTATAACATTTCACTAACTGTAAATAAAATTTGGTCTTACCATCACCCTGATCTTTTTCAGTTCAATCATGAGCCTTATGTCCCATCTTACCACATCGGTAACACTTTCCAGAATTCAGAAGACATTCCCCAACATGCCTTTTTCCACATTTATCACAAACTAGAAACTTAGATTTCTTACCATCAGACTTTTTTGAAGAATTCTTACCTTTCTCCTGCCACCTCGGTCTCTTCTTCTGTTAGTTGTTATAGAACACTTGATCATCGGCAAACTCCATTTACACCTTCTCAGCACATAGAACAAGATTTTCATAACTTTTAAACTCACGAGAAGCTAATTCCCTTTGATATTTTGGCTTTAATCCTGAGTAAAAATGATTGATTTTACTATCAAGGTCTCGGATAAAATTTGGAGCATACCTTGCCAATCGAGTGAACCTTTCTTCATAGGCAGCCACTGAGTCTTCCTCTTGACTCAATTCCAAGAATTGATTTTCCATCCTAAGTCGAACAGCCTTAGGAAAATACTTCTCAAGAAACATACCTTTGAATTCATCCCAGTCGAGAGCATCAATCTCATCAGCATCCCTGATATTTTTAACCATCGACCACCACTGATCTACCTCACCCTCCAAACAGTAAATAGAAAGACTACCCTTTTGATTGTATGAACACCCCATGACATCGAAAATTTTCTCCAGTGCTTTAATCCACCCTTCAGCTAGCACAGGGTCAGATGATCCTCTGAATGATGGGGGATGTTGCCTCATGAAATGTTCCACCACTGACATGTTCCTCTATGGTTGACCTGGCTGATCTCGTGCATGGATACCACCACCATTTATAGCCTGAGTCAACTATGCCATCACTGCAACAAACTGTTCAGTTCCAATTCCGACCATCTCAGGATGCTGATTCGGAAGGTTATTTCCTTCTGTATGCCTTCCTAGCACTGCTTCCCTGTTTCCTCTGCGGAAAAACATTCTGAACAAACATGTCTTAGATGAAGCAACATGGTAATCTTCAAATGCTATATCATTTCAATTTTTTTTGGATAATCATTTAATAGAATTCTAACTCCTAAAGTTATCTAAACCAACCTTTGATACCAACTATAAGGCCCCAGCCTTAAACCTTACTTAATCTTGAGTTATTACAAGATTACACATTGAGGATCTTTTCGGGTTTAGAGTTTTAGAGAATTAGATCATAAAACTTGCATTACATTCCACATATAAACAAAGTGGTTACATAAAGATAGTATTCTTCATTCCCATCAATGGAAACATATTTAAAATAAAACATGGATTCTTTCTTGACACTTCCTTGACACTATCATCATATCATGTACCTTTCCCTTGACCTGTGAAAAACATTTCAAAAAAACTTGGGATGAGCATAAAAAGCTCAGTAAGGGATATAAAAATATGGAAAGGAAACATGGGTAAATATATACATAAGAATGAGATCATACTTTACCCATAAAACATAAGCACTTTAACATACCTCATCAAATCATGAATAAATCATAGAAATCATAATACATAAAGGTAACTTGAGGAATTCATAACATTCTTACGTAGGGAGTAACCCTCTTGGTTATTTTTGGAATACCCATCACAGTATATTCCCTAAATCTCTTCGGAGAAACCTTAACATTTCACTCCTTCGCGTTACCCAATGCATTAGAGAGCTATATTGGGCTCACCCACCCTTAGTTTATCACGGAACCACCCGTCTTCATAATAATTCCCAAGAACCTCAACATAATCGTATCACATAAAACATTCATAAAGGAAAC
This sequence comes from Viscum album, assembly GCA_963277665.1. Classification (NCBI taxonomy): domain Eukaryota; kingdom Viridiplantae; phylum Streptophyta; class Magnoliopsida; order Santalales; family Viscaceae; genus Viscum; species Viscum album. The sequence continues at coordinate 1,288,480,373 of OY728132.1, read as the reverse complement.
ATAACATTTCCACCTTTCAATCACAAGATATCAATACAACACATTGATATAAAAACATTATGAAAAACCATTTTCAATACCAAAATAAAAGAAAAGTAAAACATGGTATTTATTTTTCTTTTAAAAAAAGGTATGGCTTATAGAGAAAGCCGAAACTCAAATAATGGTCATGACGACGGAGAAGTCGTTGTCGCCGCATACGTACGACAAAAACATTCCCTTTTATCATTTAGCAAAAGCTTCGTATAAAAAAATATTCCTTTTGTTGTTTAGCAAAAGCTTCGTATAAAAAAATATTCATTTCATATGGTATATCTTTCAAATTTCATTACCATGTTCTTAAATCCTTTATATTCTGCCCCCCTACTGTTTTATGTATCATTTATGAGTATGTGACCCATGTCCCCTCTCTTTTCAATGTTTTCTAAAACCTCGTAACATAGCTGTTATGCTGCAGAATTTCCGTCTCAAAATGTCTCTCTCTTATTCTCAAATTAATTTATTTTATTAAGTGAATACTCAAAGCTCTTTATTCTAAAGGGTTATTCACATATATACCAAAATACTCTATTTTAAATTCTTGGATTTACATACATGAGACCCTATTTCCCTTTCTGTGGGTTTAAAGTGACATAAAGATCATGTCTTTAAAGCAGTTTTTAAAACGTTATGATTATGAAATGAAACCCATTTATTTTATGCTATATGGGTTTTTTATGAAATGATTGATGATGATATATGTGGCTCACATGATAATAAAGACAAATTAAGGGTGCGCCCTGATAGCTCTCCAATGCATTGGGTAAAGACTTAATCTCTAGAGATGACCATTTTTAATGACGCCTTGGTGAATAACCTTGGTAATTTTTAATGACACCTTGGGGATGGACCTTGGTGAAACAGAAATGATTTTAAATATTAAATGTTTTACCCACATCTTCAAGTTATGAAATATGTTATTTTTATTATGATATTCCTCATGATTTCTTTCTCATGCCTTAAATTTATTTTTCATGACATTGTTGATGTATCTCAAGTTCACATATTAAATGTTTCTCCTTGTTTCCCTTGCTGGGCCTTCTGATCACCCTTTCTTTTGATGTATGTCCCCAGGTTATGAGATACAGTAATGAACCAAGGATGAACATAAGGAGAAGCATTTCAAGTGTTTAAGAATAATATTTTATGTTTTCATGTTTTAAGTTCCTAGTTTCTAAGACACTAAACCTTAAAGATCCTCATTTTTGTAAAATGTAATGAAAAGTTATGTTATAAAAATGTGGGATGCTATAAAAATTGGAATGTTGTAACTCATGCCAAGATTGGAAATTTGAGTTATTTACACTAGTTTAAAGGTTGATTTAATGTCCACTCATTAAATTAAACATTAGATAAAGCTCATGAATGGATCATTTAATTAATTATTTATTTCTATCCATGCAATTATTTATTTAATGGTTGTAAAGACACGATCATATAAATAAAAGAATTAACGTGAAAAGACATAAATTAAATAAATAAATTTTGTGTAAATGTTTTATCCAACATTTTTAATTAATTAAGTAACATATTCTTAATATTAAAAAGACGTATAATGGATAAAAAAAGATAAAATATATGCATAATAAATTAAAATTACTCAATTAAATATTAATTCAGACCAATCCTTCCATTACTTGATTGGAAATGAAAACATAAAACTAAGTGTTGTACATGACCAAAGTTAGACACTTATTTTTATCAGGGTGTTCTCATGAGAGTTTTGGGTTTACTTTACTAAAATTGTATTGAGTTTAATGACCAATTTTTGTTAAATAAAAATTTGTAGTCAAGTGTTGAGTAAATCCAAGTCATGATTTCAAGAAAGAGGAATCAACTCAATGGATCAAAGAGTTGCAAGTCCGTAGTTGGAAATACTAGATACCTAATTACTTTATTATGGGTTTCATGTCCAAAGTCTGGATCATTAAGAAAAATTAATGGGGATACTTTCCACTATAATGTTAAAAAAATAGACATTCAAAGTTCAATGGTGAGGGATATTAAGACTTGATAAAATAGCGAGAGATTTAATAAATAAATATATAAACATTTAATTTATTATATATCACTTATTTTGTAATCAAGAAAAATACTAATAATATGATCTTTTTAATTGTAGAATAAAATGAAAAGTTTATAATCCACACTACCCCTATGATCAATATTAGGGAAAGATAACCCCCTAACTGATAGTAACTTCCAAGAGTAGTTTAGATACATTCGGGTTGTACTATGCCATGAACGGAAATCTTATGTGTTAGAATCCTCAATACTTGATCCGCCTGTTAAAGAGACGAGTGATGAAGAGTTCCCTGTCTATGAAAAACATTTGAGTGAAGTGGTTTATGTTCAATTTTTGATGATTTAATCAATGTCTAGTGAATTAATAAAGTCTTCCAAAAACATGGATTCATGTAGCATTCTTGAGCACCTCTGTGGTCTTTACAAGGAGAGATCTAGACAGGAATAGTTTGATATTTATAAAGTATTATTTCAGATAAAACTTTGAGATGGTGCACCATATGGGCATCACATATTCAATCTAATTAGATACATTAAGCTCTTAGCAGTTCTAGGGTTTAAACTCTCAAAAGAACTGGGCACCGACCTCATTCTAGAATCACTCCCTCAAAGCTTCTCTAGATTTGTTGTGAATTTTAATATGAAAAACATTGAGAGGTATCTGCCACATCTTCTTACTATTATTCACCAGGTATATAAGGATACGAATCATGAAAAACCTTCTATACTTATGGAGATCAAATGGAAATGGAAAGAAAAGATATTTAATCACAAAGATTCTTAACACCCTTCCAAGAAGAGTAAGATTAAGGGGTAGGCAAGGTAACATGATGATATATGTTTCACATGTGGTAAGAATGTCCATTGGAAGAAAAACTGCACCTAGCCAAATAAGTAAGGAAGTGCGTTTGTTATCGAGTGAAATTTATCTATTTCTACAAACCGGGTATTAGATATATCCTGTGGTTTTCATATATGTATTCAAATATAGAAAACAAGTAAATTTAGAAAGATTTACTGAGGCGAGGTAGATCTTCGAGCAACCAATGGAGCTAAAATTACTATTGTAGCTATTGGGGACTACCACCTCACATTGATAACTAGAATGATATTGGTTTTAAAGGGTTGTTATTATGTATTTTCAATTACTAAAAACATTATTTCTGTATCCAAACTTGATATATATGGATTTATTTTAAAATTTGGGAATAAATGTTCCTTCTTTTATAAAGATAGAATTTGTTATGGTAATAAACATTTAATTAATGGTATTTATGTGTTGGATTACACTAACCAAATAATGTCAATTGATAACGAAGTTACTTAACATGAATCACACCACACTCAATTTTGGAATCATCGACTAGGTCATGTAAATGAAAATTGCTCGACTAAATTACATCAAGATGGATATTTAGATTCTTTTGAACTAAAACCACTTTTTGTATGTCACGCATGTTTACAAGAAAAAATGACCAAAACCCCATTTAGTGGGAAATGTGAAAGAGCTATAGAGCTTCTTAAATTAGTTCATACTGATGTGTGTTGACCATTTCCTATTGAATCAAGAGGTGGGTACTCATAATTCATAACTTTTACTGACGATTTTAATAGATATGGATATATATACTTAATGAGGTATAAGTTAGACTCTTTTGATAAATTAAAGGAATACAGGAATGAAGTTGAGAACCAGCTTGGTAAGAAGGTTAAGAAAATTCGCTCAGACCGTGGTGGATAATATCTTAATTAAGACTTCATTGATTATTTATGGGACTTTGGGATTTTATCTCAACTCACTCCTCCTTATACACCTCAATGGAATGGTTTAAGTAAAAAGATGAACCACACCTTATTGGACATGGTGAGATCAATGATGAGTCATAAAAGTCTTCTATTATCCCATTGGGGATACACATTATAAACAATAACATACGTACTAAACTGAGTGCCAACTAAAGAAACAGACAGTATACTATACCAATTATGGAATGAAAAGAAACCTGTGTTTTATTACTTACATGTGTGGGGTTGTGAATCATTTGCTAAAGCCTCTTTAGGTAACAAGCTTACACCCCAAGGTACAAAGTGTATCTTTATAGTATATCCCAAGGAAACAAAGGAATATGACCTATATAATCCTTCAAACAAAAAGTTTATGGTTGACAGATGTCCCACATTTCTTGAGAAGGATCTTATCTCTAAAAGAGATAGTGGAAGTGAGATAGACTTCTATGAAGTCCAGCCTCAATATACACAAGAGTTGGTATAGGAAAAAATTCTACAAAGCCTCATGGAAGAATTTTTTTCCAGAGACATAATTACTGCGTAGGAGTACTAGAGATGTTAGATAACTAAAATGATATGGTTTTTTAGTCACTGAGGATGGTGACTCATTATTAGTTGATAATAATGACCCTCTAACCTACAATAAAGCAGTAAGTGGCACAAATTTTTCTGAGTGGTAAGAATCCATGATTTTTGAAATGGATTCCATGTACAAAAACAAAGTCTAGATTTTAGTAGACCCACCTATAGATGTAAATTCTATTGGTTTAAAAAAGATATTAAAGAAGAAAGTGGACATGGAAGGAGAAGTTGGTACCTATAAGGCATGAATGGTTTCAAAAGGGTTTAAACATCTTCAAGGCATTGACTACGATGAAACCTTTTCACTAGTTTCAATGTTGAAATCCATCAGAATTGTACTTTTCATTAAAGCTTTACATGATTATGAGATTTGGAAAGTGGATGTAAAAATAGCCTTCCTTAAGGAGAACCTTCAGGAATATGTCTATATGAAACAAATTGAAGGGTTTATGACTTAAAAGAATTCTAACAAGGTATGAAAGTTACAAATATCCATTTATGAATTAAAGATAGAATCTAGGTCATGGAACATTCATTTTGATGAGGCCATAACAAAATTTGGTTTCATAAAGAACGAATGAAATCCATGTGTCTATAAATTGTTTAGTGAGAGTGTAGTTTTTTTCTTAATAGTATATATTGATGACATATTACTCATCAAAGACAAAATACTAGTCTTATAGTTTGTTAAGGCATGGTTGAATAAATTCTTCTCTATGAAGGACTTGGGTGAGGCATCATATATTCTTAGGATTAAGATATATCATGATAGATCTAAGAGGTTGCTCGGCCTAAGTCAAAGTACATACATTGACAATATACTGAAGATATTTATTAGGTAACAATCCAAGAGGGAATTGTTTCCAATGTCACATGACATTCATCTCTCTAGGAAAATGTGTCCTCAGACACATGAGGAAAGAAATAAAATGACAAGGATTCTATATGCATCAATGATTGGGTCAGTCATGTATGCTATGATATGTACTAAACTAGATGTATCTTATATATTAAGTACAGTGGGAAGATATCAAGTTGATCCAGGTGACCAACATTGGATGATAGTTAAGACTATCCTTAAGTATATGAGGCACACTAAGGATATGTTCCTTATTTATAGAGGAGATTAGGAACTAGTAATAATAAGATATTCATATTCTAGTTTCCAAACTGATCAAGATTACATGAAGTCACAAAAAGGATACATCTTCACTTTGAATGGAGGTGCTGTGAGCTGGAAGAGCTCAAAATAGGCTGTGGTTGCAGATTCTATAGCAGATTCTGAGTACATTGCGGCTTCTAAGGTAGCTAAATAAGTAGTATGGATGAAAAAATTCATCTAAGATATAAATGCAATATCTATATGTAAAGATCCTATAACACTCTATTGTGATAATACTACAGTTTTGTCTCTTGAAAAAGATCCAAGGTCACATCAATAGACGAATCACATACTTCATAAGTATCATCTATTGAGGGATTTTTCTCAAAGAAGAGAAGTTACAATGAGTAGTATTTCCATGGAAGACAACATGGAAGAACCCTTGACTAAATCCTTGACTTAGTAGAAACATGACTATCATGTGAGGTCTAGTGGACTAAAGGTCATAGGCAGTTGGATCTATTCCAATTGGGAGTTTTTTTTGGAGTTGGTGTCTTAGGACCAACTATTTGTACTTTGTTTACATGTGTATTTGATTTATTGAATATTAATAAAACTTATTATTACATATGATTTGTTTTTATGCATTACTATAATGTAATAATGTCCTAGAGTATACATCGTATTGATAAGGTCATAGAAGTTCCCTGATATGATGAGAACCTTGATGTGCTATGATGATATTCTCAAATAATGGTATTTGGTTGGATAACGTACTATGATGAGGCACATAATACATAGACTATTAGGTGAGAGTACTCATGAGAAGATGATGCTTCTTCTCACAAAGTTTTCACTTTGTAATATCTAATATGGGAGATTATAAGAACAGACCCACTAGTAGAAATTCCACATGTTTTGGTTTCATCAGATATGCCTATCTATGAGCATGTGTGATAGTCCTTATATAAGATTATTATTAATGTATGTTACAACTCCTATACTTAGATGTATTTTGTAAACCACGACGATAACAATTCATGGTGGATTTGGATAACTTGGGTACGTCATGAGTGACATGTCATTAATGAATAAGTCGAGTAAGGAATTTTCTCTTCCATCTTTATGGAAGCTGATATCTCAACCCTTTGATTGGAATAGAACAGTTGCATTAAATTCCATATCCATGATGTAACAACATGTTTATTTTAGATAGTCAAATAAAGACATATCAAGCATATAGGTTGGTGACATGAATGTGAAACCTTCTTGATGAGATATCGTGAAAAAGGAATTATATTACACAGTGAGCGTTCATATGTGGTTGTCGATGTTGTGACATTAAGTTATTTAGCTTGGGTGCCTTGACCTGTTGCTAGACAGTAATCTTGGACATTAGGCAAGCCCACTTAATTTCAATGAGAAAGAATCCTAGAGGGTCACACACTAAGTATTTCTATTGATCTCAATTAAATTATATTTGAGTTTAATTAATGGAATAAATATTTTTCTCAAGTGTGAGGAATAATTTTATTCAAGTTATATTGATTACATAAATTAAATAAATATTTATTCACCGTATTTTGAATAAAATATTTATTTTAGTTATTGATTATTTTAATTAATATTTATTCTCTATATTGTGAATAAAATATTTATTTGGTTGTTCAATAAATTCTAGAGGAGTTCAAATGGACCAAGACTAATTTCGGTGAAAAAAATTAATTAATAAGACCATTATATAATATTTGTTATTACGCAAGTTGGTTCATGCCACAAAATAATAATTATATAATTATTATTATGAATCATGAGATTTATTAAAGGTAATAAATGTTATTTAATGGCTAGTATACAATTAAATAATATTTTAACTTAAATCCCAACTCTATAAATAGATGACTATGGCTATTGTGTAGAGCATCCAAAATTGAGAATAGAGAATTGTTTTTCACAAATAATTCTCCCTCAACACCTCCTTCTCTCTCTCTCTTAAGAACAAGAAGTGAAAGAGAGATTTCTTCAAGACTGAAGAATGAGCGATCGGGAATAAAAAATGAAAGATATTTGACTCACCACGCTAGCACCCAAAGATCGAGTGGCGTTTCTTGGAGATCATAGGAGCACATGCGGATCACCACTAGAGGGATTCTATTCTTGGATCCTCATAGTGCAAAAAAGGTAATCCGAAAGGGTATTTTAGGATGATCAATATTCACCAACGAAGAAAGTTCCCAAGCCCATGTATTTATTTCTTCAAATATTAAATAAATAAATTATAAATTTTACATGCAAGATCCTCACTCTTGGTTTTAGGGAATGATTATTTAAATAAATTTTAATATATCTCCCAACTATGTATGATTTTTCTGCACCTAAAACCATCAAATATGGATACTGGTAGTGTGGTCGGGAGAAAATTGTTAAAGAAATTCTTATTATTAAACTTGATGTCATGAAGTTGGTTCTTAGAACACTTATGATATATCTTATTTTCAAGGGGTTTTGGATTGATATTCCTGTTAGTGTCATTGCTTTAAGCTATCCATATTTAGGATTTCTTGATCTTAATGGGTTTGCCTGAGTGTCTATATTTATTTTTATTATATATTCTAGGATGATCAAGAGAGATTATATATTAATATTTTCATGTGGTTATATTGTTTCCATTTATTGTTGTTGTTTAACTGATAAATCAAAGGATGAATGATTTAAAATATTCTTCTACTTGCTAAATGATTTGAATATATTGATATATAAATTAAGACCTTATTCTTTTTTTAATTTTCAATTAGTGGGATTACTTTTGTTATTAAAGAATAAAAAATCATTGCTATTGAGTCATTAATTGTTTGATTGAAATAATCAAAAAATGCTATCATGAATCCATGTTTGGGTTGAATTTACATGTGTTCTATTTTATTTATTTATTTATTTTTCAATTCTCTAGTTAATAAAATTCTACAATTTTTAACTGCAATTCTTCAATTTATTCAATATTATATATATATTTTTTTTCATTTTGTATAAAATTATCCATATACTAAATTATTTAATTTATATATTTTTACACATAATTTTTTGTTCTATAGATAAATTTCTACATTTTTTCATATATTCCGAGAATTCAATCCCAATTATATCTATATATCTATATATTTTTGTTTTTTCAAATTTTATAATATATTCAATCTAAATTTTATATAAATCTATATCAAAATTTTCATATTTATATACCAAATATTCCATATTTGTATTTCAAATTAAATTTATAAGCATCAATTTTTGGAGTTCACGTGATGTTATATTTCATTTTGAAGTTTCCTTCTAGTTCATTTTCAAGTGACTTTACAGTTCATTTTGAAATGGTCTTATAGTTCATTTTTAAGTGACCCTGGAGTTCATTTTAAAGTGATCTTGAAATTCATTTTCAAGTGATCTTGCACTTAATTTTGAAGTGGCTCAGTATTTTATTTTCAAGTGACCTTTCAGTTTATTTGGAAGTGAACTTGCGGTTAAATTTAAAGTGACATCATAATTCATTTTGAATTGACTTTGGAATTTCTTGATTCCTCATGTTAATTTAAAATTACTTCCATATTTTCTCTTAACATTAATATTATTATTCATTTTCAATTTTATTATAAGTTATTTTATTTTAATACCTATTTAATCTTTTGAGAACACATGAGAAAAATGATAGTTTTTAAATAAATTAAAAAATATAAAATTTAGATCATTTTTAATTGTTGATTGTCTATCACCCAAATTTTACAACTTCAAAAAAATATAAAAACGTTTTAATAATTAATAAATGATAACCCAAAATAATATCAAACCAATTAAATAAAATATGAATTATTTTGAAGATAGTGACAATAAATTTACAAATCATATGAATTTTATGACCTTGAATTCATAACCCTTGTAAAGATCCCAAATTCGGTGATGATTTTTTAGAAATAATTCTAGAATTTAAATATTTAATCATGTCTATTTTCTTTTAAAAAGTGAATTGAATTAACTCAAAATAAGGAGATGATGTATAATGAATAATGTTGGGTTCAGTAGTTATGTGCAATATTTGAGAGGAACCAACCATAAAATATATCCATATTACATCATTTTACATGAATATTCATAAAATCTCACAATAAATCACACCCCATAACCTATAGGTTTAGTTTCTTTGGATATTAGATACATAACCAACTTATTTTATAAATATTCTTTAACATATTTCATAAATAATATTCATACATGATACCCTTCTAGAGATATCATACATAATACTCTCCTTCATTACCTGAGTAATGAAAACATAAAAAATATGAACTCATATGCTTGGTGAGGGGTGAACATTAGAGATATCAATAAAATGTCACAAGTGAGAATAAGATGAACATATAGGCATCATAACATAATTAAGGTACATGAACATAACATAAGGAAATCATGCCCAATAAAATATGGATCAAAAATCAAAAATCATGACATAAGGATTTCAACGTAACATGTGAAATGAGGCATAGAATTGTGGAATCATGATACAATTATCATAATCCCTAAAAATAAAACATAGTAATGTGGCATGACATATAAATATGGCATAAGCATAAACATAGAAAATTATTTCTTATGTCAAGGCTCACTACCAAGACCATTATCACATTATGGAAAGAGTCCCATAATATAGTGGATTGGGTTCACTCAAGTTGCTTATATGTCATCTCATGATATATAAAGATTTACCCAATGCATTGGAGAGATATATAATTGTGGTCCCAACCATCACATAATGAATAAGATCATATATGTGTGTCATATAAACATGAAAACATTAATAATTCCCACCATAGATTAATTAACTAGTGAGAAAGAAATGAGTTTCATGAAAATTTCTACAAGATATGATCATAAGACATCAATAAAAAGAAAGAGGATGGTATCATTAGAGAACATCCCCAGTGAATCATAAGAAACATTGAAAGATAATTTCATAGATAAAATATAATTTGGAAGAATCTTAGAAAATCATTTAAGAAATAAGAAGGAATATAGTTTAAATTTTAATAAATATTTTAAATAAATAAATAAATAAATAATAGTTTTAAAAAGAATGTAAAATTAAATAAAAATTATTTTGAAGAATCAAGAAAACTTGTGAAGGAAGCTTCATAAAGAAAATTAAATAAAATGGTGGGAGAAAGCGACTGTGTAGGAAATGTAAAAAATGTCGGAAAAAATTACTCAATGTGTCCTCTTGGTATGTTTTGGGTGTGTTTATATTTGTTGACAAAGCTAGATGACTGTGAATGAGTTTGGTTGATGTTGCCGAAATAGATTTTTAAGGTGTCCCAGTTTCCCAATGTTTTCCAAATTATTGGGCCTCAAAATTAGGAGTTTGGTTTTTGGAAAAGGAAAATTTCTGCGTAAGAGTGAACAATACATGGACCATGAAGTATAGTTCTTGGATTTCAAAAGAGTTATGTGGAATGGTTTGTGGAAGGGAAAATATTCCTTGGGGAGGCTGGCAGTTCGTGGAAGGTGAAGAGTTTTCGGAAGCAATTCGCAGGATGGAATGCGGTTCACAACAAAGGTATGCGGTACACAAAAGGAATGCGGTACACATAAAGGCTTGTGGTATGTGGGATGGCTTTTCATTTTCTAAAATGAGTTATTAATTTTAGAAACCACAAAGGAAGTCATTTTCAAAAATGTGACGGTGATTTGGGCTGCCTCGAAGGAGGTACGACAGTATGCAGACCGTGTAGGGAAGAATGGTTCACAGGTGAAGCGGTATGCGGTGAAGGTGGTACCACATTGAAGATTTGGTAAATCTTGAATTAACAGATTTTGTGGATCTATTTTCTTATATTAGGAGTGCTAATTCCATCATTAAGGAAGATCAATTTTCATAAGAAAACATCTTTGCTCTAAGAATTCAGTGAAGTCCAAAAGTGGTTCGCGAGGGAGAATTTTTCAAAGGGTGAAGTAGTTCATAGAAGCAATTCCCTAAAAGAATTTTGTGAGGACCTAAATCTTGAAATGGAAGAAGTGGTTCGTGGAAGAAGGAACTCTTTAGGTGGTTCACAGAATCAAAGACTTTATGCGAAAGATGAGATAATATGTGGGGGAGGTATGTGGAAGCTAGAAGTGGTAAGTGGAAGGAGAGGATATGTGGAATCAAAGGAGAATTGCTCCATGAAGGAGAATGGTTTGCAGAAGTAGAAGCAATCCATGAAGAGGTGATTTGAAAATCATACCCATTGGGAAATATGAGGAATAGGTAAGGTGGTTCACAGAAGACTCAAGGAAGCTTGAAAAATCACTAAAATAGTTCGCGAAAGTAATTTTTTCTAGCTAATAATAAATAGAAAAGTAGATTTCATCTATGGGTAAAAAATGGAATTCAAAAGATCACCTTCCTATAGTTGATGATGAATGCTTTCATGAAATTTAAGGGACCTAAAAGTCCATAAACTATGAGTGGATCCCTTTCTAGAGCAGTGAGCGAAGGAAGAGGAAGACAATGATCCTTCCCACTAAAAGTGAGCCAGATGAAGAGATATAGGTAGTGACCCTTGTGAATGTAGTAAGAAGACCCTAAAACTTGTAAAGGTAGTGAGCCTAGACATATAATATCTAGCTCAAACCTTGTAATTGGAAGTGAGCCTTAGTGAATTTGGTACAATCGGCACATTTATGTTGTATTCTCTTTGGATGTAGCCCAGTGAGGGTGAACTGAGTAAAAATATTTATGTCCCTATGCATTCTTTACTTCTTTACTTTCAGCTCATTACCATCAGATAAAATTGGAAAAGACATGATCAACATTAACATTAAAGAACATAAGAAGTGACCCTTATAATAAATAGGTCAAGATCTAGTGGGGTAGGAAGAAGTTTGAAAATAATATCCATTCCCCAATTCAACCCCTCTCTCAGGGTATTTAGGCCCCTTTTGGACTTAACAATTGGTATCAGAGAGTTGGTTTATTTTATCATATTTATTTACTCTAACTTGGTTCACTCAATTTTTGAAGTTAATAATTTAGTCTTCTCTTATCTTGGTGTGCCATGGACAAGGGAAGAACTTCAAATAGGAAGAATAAGTCAGGCGGTATTCCTCAATATGTAAGTGTTTATGAAAAAAGTGTGATTCGATTTAAGGAATCCAACTATTTACTGAAGAAATGTTTGAATGAATCAGACAAGGAAAAGTTAGACTCACTCAATGATGTTGATGGAATGAGTGAAGAAATTTACATTCCAAGTGATGTTGAAACTACTAATGATGAAGAAATTCCAAGAAGGCCAAAAGTGGAAGCTGTCCATGAAACAAAAAAAAAGGATCAAAAATTGGATGAATAAATTAAATCTAAGGATATCTGGATCCAAGCACTAGAAATTGAGGTCAAAAAGATAAGAGGATTAAATCAAAGGCTTATTTATGTGGCTATTGATTTGAGGGAGAATAATGATTCTCAAGATGAAGAACTAAAAAAGATGTCTAGAAAGATAGAAAAACCAAAATATGATGAAAATAAAGAGAATCATAAGTCATGAAATTCAGAATTTGAAAGCCAGAAATGATGATCTTGCTATATAGAGGTCTAAACTAGTTTAAAAGAACCAAATTCTACAACAAGAGAATGCATTCTGCTCTGATTCTGTTCCTCAAGAAAAATTTAAAATAAATAAGCAAAGTGACATGGTGGATAAGCTCACATATTAATTGGAATATGAGATAAGTAGAGGGAAGAATCTCAAGAATTTACATAATGATCAACTTGAATCAAGGGATATTAAGATTAAAAAATTAAGAGATGAGCTAAAATCAGTGAAGAAAGAAGTAGAGAAATCCAATGCCAAAGGAAAGCATAAAATGAAGTATGCCTTGAACTTACTATTTTATTTTCCTTTGGTAGGTGATGATGAAATGAGAAGTAAATATTCTATTTATGAAGAGAAACAAGAACATATTTTTTCATCTCAAAGGTCATATAGTTTGGGAAAAATAGGAATTGGATTTGATGAATCCCCTCCCATGTATAATAGGAAGAGAGCTGTGAGTAGTTCAAAAAATGGGAAAAGTTATGTAGATACTAGAAGTAGACCTAGAAATTTTTTTACATGAAGTAAGTACATGTGTTATTTCTGTGGAATGCATTATCGTACATCAAGTTTTTGTTTATAGTTATTGGAATATATTTCATACTGTGAAGAGAGAAATATTTCTAAATTTTAGAATAAGAAGAAGAATCTTGAGAAATATGAATGAGGAGTCTGTCAAAAGAAAGTGTCTATGAAATTTTATTATTTTGAAAGATAGGGAAATAATATGAGTATATTTCAAGAATCTAAAGGTCTCAATGTTAGAAGAATAACAACTTTGGATACATCAACATCTCATCCAAGAAATGTTAACACAAGGTGTGATTTCAATGGGAGATGTTTTATATGTTCTAATCATGAAAATTTGGTAGGATATTGTAGTTGGAAGAAATTAGAAAGAGAAAATGAATTTGAACAGAGATCTCAAACTTTAGTGGTGTATAATAAGAAATACTATACTGAAAGACAAAATGAAAAGTTGAAAAACAGGTTTAAAGTCTCAGGGAAAACACAAGGAGATAAATGAAAGATGTATCTAGCACCTCATCTACTATACTCACAACAAATCTCTGGGAATGAATGTGAATGAAACTGGAAGAAAAGGGGAGGAACTACTATAGTTGCGTGTAAAAATAATGTACGTACAGTGAAGAACCCACTAGTAGTAAGAAACAATGCGGAGAATCAAATAACTAATAAAAGAAAAATGAATAAATACTGTCTCCAAAATCTTACATGTTATATAAGGTGAGAAGTGAAAGAATGGAAAATATCTCTCCAATGGAAGAATAAAAAAGTGAACATGGTAAGTTGAGAGATTCATGCTCAGAGAAAGAATCATGAAAAATGGAATTCGGGTGGAGTCTCAAAGAATGAAATTTCTACTAGTGGGTATAAACCCAAAATTGTGAAAAAAGCCAAACCTACAAAACCCAAATATTAGAAGAAGACTCAGAATGTGGGTAAATAATGTTTAGTCATATGGCCAGAACAATTGAGGTTGGCTGGGTAGTTGAAACAAGCATAGAAAGAGTACAATGCTTTGCAAGAAAGTATCAAAGTGTTGATCCATTAGGATTGACCACAATCTTCTTCTAAAGGATTCTAGATATTCCCCTCTCCCTATGTATATAAATTCTATTAACTGATGTTCAAGTGTTTCAACTTCAAGGGGATATAAAATCCAAGGGGAAGTGACATCAAAAGATGCAAAGTAGTGATGTAATTTACTTCAGGATGTAAACTGATTGAAATCAATTAAGAGATCTGAAGAATAATTACTTGAAAAGAGTTAATTGTCGATGGATGCATTAGGTATATAGAAGTGGTAAATTCACCCAATTAAAATCTCATTGAAGGACGCTACAATTAGAAACTATTATCAAATTGGAGAAGCTTCTTAAACCTGTAATCACATGTGAAGAAATGATGCAGGAGAATAAGAACGTTTGTGGGTATAAACAGTGGGCCTAAAAACCTAAAGAGTTTTATATCATAGGAGGAGCATCCTATCTTCTAATCATATGAAATATCTAAATGGTACATAATATATTAAATATTATGTTCAAGAATACTGATAGAAGAGAATAGCTGACATTGGCAGGCAGAACATAATTGGTGATCAGACAATGCCAGTATAGACAAGGAGAATGAAGACTCCACAACAAGCATCACACTCATCATGGGTAGATCCAAAAAGTTTTGATGACACAACTAGAGATAAAAAACGGGTTTAGTCTATGAATGAAGATATTGATCAAATTAAAAAGAATGAGACATGAGATATTGTTTTTTGACCAACAAACAAGAATTTCATCGAGAATAAATTGGTCTTTTGTAACAAAATTAATGAAGATGATACAATGATTTGAAACAAAGCACGACTAGTGTGAAAAGGGTAATCCCAAAGAGAATGAATCAATATTGATGAAACATTTTCACTCATTACAAGGCTAGAGACAATCAAATTATTTTTGGTCATAATAGTTCAAAGAAAGTTCAAAGTGTTCTATATGGATGTCAATTCAGCATTTCTAAATGGAGTTCCGGAAGAAGTTTACATTGAGAATCCATATGGTTTTCTCATTCATGAAGACGAGAACAAAGTTTGTTGGCTGAAGAAGGCTTTATATGGTTTGAAGAAAGCACTAAGATAATGGTATTCAAGGCTAGACCGGTTTATGAAAAAGCTCAGTTTTCAGCATGGTGAAGTTGATTACAATCTATATGTCAATCATGAAAGTAATCAAAGGATTATAGTTATGGTATATATCGATGACATAATCTTTCAAGGATCATATGAAGCATAGTGCAGAAATTATTTTGAATTCATGAAAAATGATTTCAAAATGTCAATGAAATAATGAAACATTCATTTCTCAGTCTAAATATGCCAAGGAGGATTTGAGAAGATTTGGAATGGATAATTTCAAAGAGATGATGCCTCCAGTGGCTACCCGGATGAAACTGTTAAGGGACTATGATGAAAATGTAGTTAATGATATATAATATAGGAAAATAATTGGTAGTATACTATACTTGTTAACAATGAGACTTGATATTTTTTTCCACATGTCAAGCAGTAGGGTATCAAAGTAATCCCAAGGAAATCAACATGATTTTAGTGAAAATAATACTATGGTATATCAAGGGAACTGTGGATTTTGATTTACTGTACAATGAAAAATATCAGCAAGATTTATTGGGATATACAGATACAGATTGGGCCGGATCAGCAAATGATAGGAAATCAATGTCAGGAGGTTCTTTCTATCTTGGTGGGTTGTGTATTTCTTGTATAATAAAGAAATAAGATTGCATTTCATTTATTACCAAATAAACTGAGTATATTGCGACAACTCAAGAATGTATGCAACTATTGTGGATGAAGAAGCATCTTGATGATATGGGAGTTGAAGTGAATCCTTTGATCAAAATCCATTACGACAATTCAAGTGCTATAAATATTATAAAAAATATAGTACATCACTCAAGGACAAAGCACATTAAAATCAAATATAATTTTATCAAGGAGAAGGTTAAGTAAGGACTTGTGAAGTTGGAGCCTGTGCCTATAGAACAACAAGTTGCAGATATTATGAAAAAGGCCTTACCCAAAGATTAATTTGAAAGGAATCGACTAGATTTGGGAGTCTAGTTGACTCTACACACTTGAAAAAGTGTGGATGTGGGTCCCCCTCTCTTCGAGGTATGGTGTGTTTTCCCTAATGTGCTAATCTGTGTCCTTTACCCTCTTGCAGATCTCAAAGGAATGGCCTTTGGGTTTGTTGACAAAGGGGGAGAAATTGTGGCTATAGAAGGGAGAAAATGTCTTAGTCAAGACATGGGGAGAATATATTAAGTGGAGAAATGATATAGGTGTAGTTGAAGCTGTTATGGGGAGTGGTGATGTAAGGGTAGTATTAAATCTGATGATATTAGACGTGATCAATTAAAGGATACATATCACAAAAGCAATGGTTCATGATGAAAGCATAAGAGTGGTTTTAGAATGGAATGAAGTGATTCATTGATAAACTTTGCATTATAATCTTATTTCTCACACCAATCATGGATCATGTGGTCTTAGAGTATGTGTTGAGTAAATCCTTTATTGTTATTTTGATTGCAAAAAGTGAATGCTAGAAGAAGTTGGAAGAAGCTTTAATGAGATATCAAATTATAAAAGTGTTGTTAACAAACACAAAGGGGGAGATTGCTGGGAAAAAATTCTTCATGGTGTCCACTCAATATGTTTTGGGTGTGTTTTTATTTGTTGACAAATCCAGATGACCGCGAATGAGTTTGGTTGATGTTTTCGAAATAGGTTTTCAAGGTGGCCCAGTTTCCCATTGTTTTCCAAATTTTTGGGCCTCAAAATCAGAAGTTTGGTTTTTGGAAAAGGAAGATTTCCACATAGGAGTGAAAAACACGCAGAACATAAAGTACAGTTCATAGATTTCAAAGGAGGTATGCAGAATGGTTTTTAGAAAGAAAAAATGTTCCGTGGGGAGGCTTGCAATTCACAAAAAGGTAAAGAGTTCTCAGAAGCAGTTCGCAGAAAGGAATGTGGTTTGTGGTGAAGGCATTTGGTATGCAGAAGGAATATGGTATGAGGAAGGCTTATAGTGTGTGGGATGTCTTGTCATTTTTGGAAATGTGGCGATGATTTTAGAAACTGTGAAGGGCATCGTTTGTGAAAACATGATGGTGATTTGGGTTGCTGTAAAGGAGGAATAGTAGTATGAGGATCGTGTAGGGCATAATGGTTTGTGGGTGAAGTGGTACGCAGTGAAGGTGCTGCCACATTGATGATTTGGTAAATATTAGATTAGAAGATTTTTCAGATCTATTCACCTATATAAGGAGCATTAATCCCATCATCAAGGGAGAGAAATTTTAATAAGAAATCATCTTTTCTTCGGGAATTCGGTGAAGTCCAAAAGTGGTTTATGAGGGAGAATTCTGTGAAGGGTGAAGAAATTCATAGAATCAATTACATGAAATGATTTTATGAGGCACTGAAGTGCACAAAGGAAGAAGTGGTTCAAAAAATAAGGAACTCTGTAGGTGTTTCGCGGAAGCAAAGACCATATTCAGAAGCTGGGACAATATGTGGAGGTGGTATGCAGAAGCTAGAAGCGGTACGCAGAAGGAGGTAGTACACAGAAGAAGAGAAGAAGTGCTCTATAAAGGAGGACGGTTTTTGGAATTGTAAGAAGTACACAGAGAGGTTATCCTTGAAGTATAATCACTTTGTAGTATACAGAATAGGCAAGTTAGTTCTCAAAAGACTCAAGGAAGCTTGAAAAATCACAAAAATAGTTCTTGAAAGTAATTTCTGCTACCTAATAGTACGCAGAAAAATGGATTTCATATACAGGTAAAAAAGGGACTTCAACAGAGCATCTACCTACAGTTGAGGATGTGTGATTTCATGAAAATTAAGGCACCTAAAAGTCTATAATCTGTCAGTGGATTCCTTCCGATAGCAGTGAACATAGAAATAGGAATATGGTGATCCTTCCCACTGGTAGTGAGATAGAGGAAGAGACATAGAGAGTGACCCTTGGGAATGTAGTGACCATACCCTAAATCATGTAAAGGCGGTGATAATAGACATAGAAGATCTAGTACAAACCTTATAATTATCATTTATCCTTAGTGAATTCGGTATAATCAGCACATTTCTATTATATGCTTCTTGGATGTAGCCCAGTGAGGGTGAACCAAGTAAAAATCTATGCGTCCCTATGCATGCTTTACTTCTTTACTTTTAGTGAATTACCATTATATAAAACTGGAAAGGACATGATAAAAATTAAAATTAAATATCATAATAAGTGACCCTTGTAATAAAGAGGTCAAGATCCAGTGGGGCATGAATAAGTTTTAAAAGAATATCCATACTCACCCCCTCTCAGAGTATCTAGGACATTTTTAGACCTAAAAAAAGATTCATTTAAAAAATTTATAAAGAAAGTAAAAGTGAATAGAAAATGATCTCAAGTAATAATTTAATTATGTATAAGTATAATAATAAAAGAATATGAAAAACATGAACATATAGGGGAAATATTCCAGACCAAAAATAAGAGAAAAAGTCATCTCCACTTACAAGCATCTATATGGATAAAATTTTGAACCAAAGAGAGGTGAAATAGAAAAGAGATATGTAAAACCTATAAATTACTATATTAGAATAAAATAAATGGATTTTTAGAGATAAATTATATAAAATTTCCCTAAATAGTAGTTTAGACATAGATAATCTCCATTTCTAAGTGAAATTGGAAAATAAAATCTTACCGCTTTGATAACTCTTGAATCAGAATTCATTTAAAGAGAGAACCTAAGATGACATTTTAAATCCATTTAATTACATTAAAAGTATAATAAAATACTTCCACAAGCTATTTTATAAACTACAAAAAGTAAATAAAGTGGTGAATACGAATCATATCTCAATGAAAAGAAATTGAGATGAGGAACCCTTACTTTTACTCTCCACTTCTAAAAAACCACTTTAACCTCTTGTATAATAAAGATAATCATCTTAATAATTTATTTAATAAAATTATTCATATATATTTACTTTTATACTCTTTTATTATAATCATTTATTACACATATATTATTTACTTATTGTTTATTTTTATCATTAGATGTTATTAATTTCGATTGTTTTGTACAAGTTTCATAATAGTGTTGTCAACTCTTATTCTTGGAAAATATTTCATCATTTCAAGATTATTAAAGGTAGTTAAATCATATTTTTTCAATTATTTATATATTACCATGTCCAATTTATATAAGGTATGGGTATGGTTTGTGAGAATAAAATTTATGATGAGCATGTTTCAGGTAATTTATCAATAATAACATGTTACTTTATAATGACCATTAATTTTTATGTCACCATTAAGAAAACATATTAATAACCTAAATTACTATTTAATATCATATATTACCAGTATTAATGTCTTTATACTCATCCATGATGAAAATTATGGTGTTGGTATAACATT
The DNA here is from genome assembly GCA_963277665.1 of Viscum album. Lineage (NCBI taxonomy): Eukaryota > Viridiplantae > Streptophyta > Magnoliopsida > Santalales > Viscaceae > Viscum > Viscum album. The sequence continues at coordinate 1,288,460,193 of OY728132.1, read as the reverse complement.
GTTCATGTTGGTGGTTGAACCAACCAAAACAAAAACATGCTATACTAATGATCGAGTTAGTGTTACATAATTGTAATATAATTTTTATAAAATATAAATGATGTTAATATAACATCATTAGAGCGTATAATGAGATTTATAAATATTTTATATGATAAGGTAATTTAAAATGATGGTGAGAACTAGATACTTTAATGAATTCACTCCTTCATAGATAAATATGTTGATGACATATGATTTTATGATAATTTTAAGATACCTTAATTAATTTTTCAATGTGTTAGAAAAACAGTTTTAATTTTTAAATTTGTATTTTTCAAGTAAATTATGATTTTAGTTAAAATTTAAATTTCAAATATTTATAAAATTATTTTTATAAAATGGAATTTATTTTTGAATTCTACACGTCTAAAAATGGTTGGGGTAAATTTTTGGGATTTTTCTAAAATAATTGAATTTTTGGTGAACAGTAAAATATAGTAATTTGTGGAATATATACTTTATATGTTAAACACACTATTTATTATGTCATGGATGATGTAATAACCTTGGGTTTGAAATCCAATGAACAATTTACTATTTTATTTCACAAGAATCAATACTATTTCTTGTCTTGAAAAAAATAATAAAATAATGAATAAAATATTGAGAAAACCCTCCTCTCCTTCACTATAAAAACTACCCTCACCCCCTCTTCTATTCACTCCTCTAAAGCCTTGTGACTAGTCCAAATTATTCTAAAATACCTCCCTAATTTTCTATCCCATGTTCATAATCCATTAGTCTCTTCAAAAGACCAAATCCTCTCCCTTAAAGAGGTCCTCAAGGAAGATATATTCAAGAGATAAATTCCTCTTTTCATTGTTTTATTTTCTTTCATATTCCATTCTTTTCTTTTTATTTACTCACTTCCTTTCATCAAAATTTTATGATAAATACATGAACTTACATGTTATGTAATGTTATTATTATAATGTAATAATTCATCATCATCTCTCCTTTCCCCTTATTTTATACTAGAAATGAAAACACCATCCGAGATGTGTTAATTTCTCACATTCAAGGATGATGAGTTTTCAATTGCTATTAAAATCTTCAATTATGGTCATGAAACCATTTTTATGGTGGAACCAGACTATAATATATGTATTATGTCTAATTTAAGGTTTTTTAATCTTTTTTACAAATTATATTAATTTATAAAGAAAAATGTGTTCGATGTGATCAAAAAATTGACAATTAACCAAAACAGTTATCATTAAAGTTTTATATAATGATTCATCTTCACTGCAAATAAACAAATGAATTTTATAACCAATTAATATAATGTATTATCACTAATAAAATATAACTCCAATTCTGTACAACCATTCTCATCTTACATATTTATCCTTACATGTCTATAAGTAAACCAATCATGAAAACCAATGAAACAAACAATGAAATTAAACCTCTTAACCCATAAAAAAGGTCACAAATGACATTAATAAGGTTATAATAAATCAATTATATAAAGAATAGGTTATTTAAATATCAATTAATTAATTTAATTTGGTCATCCAGGATATTAAAATCAAGTTAAGGACACCATCAGACTTAAGGTAAGGGATTCTACCCGAACCTCCATTATTCCTTCGGGTTGCTCTATCTTTCTTTTTACCCAAATTATGTTATCTGTTATTTTTATTTACATATTATAAATTCTGTTTAAAAGATCCAAAATCATGTATCAAGGTCCATTAATAATTATCTTTTAGGTGTATACATGTTTTTAAGTGGTTCCCTCCTCAATTCTTCCCGACAAGCCAACCCGTTTTAAGGGAATTTTCCAAATTCTTACCCAAATTCAAGTGCAATATATCCAATATTTTAAGCCACCATGGTTTTCATAAAATCATAATTTTTATTATTAAAATATTCTTGGTTTATTTATGGTTTTATATAAAAGCTTATGCCCTTTTCTATTTTAAATGCTCTTTAGTATTTTCTTTAGAACCACACAAAAATGTTTTGATTCTAAAATTTATTAAATACTCTTTTTACATGTTATAAATTTTGTTTGAAATATATTACCATGATATATGAATATTTTTACTTATTAATGTCCATGTATGTTCTAATTCCTTTCTTTCATGGACACTTGTATGATACGTCCATTTATTATGCTTTATGACATGATTATGATGCCCATTTCTTTCCATGGGTATCCTTATGTTTACGTATGATTGATTATGTATGATTATTTATGTGGAAAACATATTCATGAACATGTTAATATAGTTGCGCCCAGATAGATATCCAATTCATTGGGTAAATTTTAGTCTCATGAGACGTTCTATGCAACGGTCTTGATGGTTAGCCTTGACTCGTGCTACCATGTGCAATGGTATTGGTGGTTAACATTGACTTGTGCTTCTCTATATGCAACGATCCTTGAATCATGCTTAATTCATGTTTTATGTTTCTTCCACATTACTATGAATCCATTTTTATATTATCCCATGTTTATATGTTCCATGCCTTTTTATATCATTATGTCAAGCCTTCTAACCCATGTGCTAAAGCTTTATTCTTATGTTTATTCCCTTACTGGGATTTTTAGCTCATCCCTTTATTCATGTCATCCCCACATTATCCTATGAATATGTATGAGTACAATGGAATTTAGGAGATATTTATGAAGACTAAATAAAGAAATGTAATATTTAGTTTCATGTTTTAAGTTTTATGTACCTAGTCTTCCAAGACACTAGACTTCACAATACTTGGCTTGTAATATGATGCTTTACTATTCTTAAAATAATGTAATTATATGTGTAAAATGATAGGGTTTCTATAGTTGGTATCAGAGTATGGTTCAATCATTTTTGGATATTAGGAATATATTGATTTATTAATAACCTTAGGGATGATACTAAGTATAAGAAAACATCCCTAAATTTTAGTAAGTATTGAGTAAGTGGTTTATCAAGAAAATACATCCCTATCTGGATATGAACAAGTGGATGTGGATATTACATAGATGTATCTAGGGGTAAAACTCATAAACACCACTTTGAGATATACTTTAATGAGAATTGGTGCACGACAATAGGCCTTGCTTCACTTCTAGTTTGACACTCCTAGAGGATATGCTTTAGTAAATTCATAAGCTTAGTATGAACCATTATTAAGGGAACAAAAAAAATATAGCCCATAAGAATATTTTAAGTAATAGATCAAAGATAACCTACATTGAAACCTAGGGAATCACAAGTTAGGATATACTTTTCCTTTAAGAGTTTATCCTTCTATGTTTTGAGTTTTATTTTTTTATTCTTAATAGCTAAGTATTTAAGCCCTCTAATTGTAAGTTATTTTTATTAGTTAAGAGCGGGAAATAAAAGAACACGTTCCAATAATAAATGTGATAGGAAATGTAAAGATTTCCCTAATGATATTCCAAATATGATGGGAACAGGTGCTCAAAAATTCATGAAAGTACTTGCTCAACTGGATCAATTTATGAATACTAACTTAAATAAAATGGAACTACCGCATCCTCCAAAGAAAGAGAAAGTTTTCATCAAATCCTTCATGAATAAAAGGCCTCCCATGTTTAGTGGATCTTTATATCCCCTCCTCATAGAATAGTGGATTAAATCCATTTAAAAGATATTCTCTGTCCTCCAGTTCTTAGAAGAAGAGAAAGTCGTGCTGGTGGTCTATCATTTTGATGGGGAAGCTGATCAGTGGTGGACACTAATCAAGAATACGAAGTCTTGGGAGGAAATTGATTCCATGGATTGGGATTAATTCAAGAAAATGTTTTCAATAAATATTTTCCCTAAACCCTTTGTATCAAGATAGAAAGAGAGTTCCTCAGACTTAAGTAGAAGGAAGATGAGTTCATTAGGGTGTATGAAGCGAACTTAACAAGGCTTTCAAGATATGCCTCTGGATTTTTCATAAACACCAAAAGTAATGTGGATTGCTTCTTTACCAGACTAAAGTTGAGTCTATGAAAATAATTAGTGATTTGTGACTTTAAAAGTTATAAGGAGATTTTCTATTGTGCCCTCAAGGTTGAAACGGGGATCAAATACTCTCAATAATCTCATGGTCCAGGTGAAAAAAAGTGGAAAATAGAGTCTAGTATGGGTGGTTTGGAAAATAAATCCCATGATGGAAAGAAGATCAAATATCCCACATGTCAAAATTGTGGGAATAAGCATCCTGAGAACTGTCTAATGGGAACAAAAAATTGATTCAAACGTTGAAGAATGATACATCTTGCTAAGAACTACTGAAGGGATATAAAGAATCCCACTAATTTGGAAGAAGAAAGGAAGGTTCAGAATAATGATCAACCTATAGTGCAGTGTTACAACTACAAGGAGCATGAGAATTATGTGAACAATTTCCCTAAGCCAAGGGTTGTCATAGGAAATAAACAACAACCTCCAAGTAAACAATGAAGGGCTTATGCTATCACTACTGCTGATGTGGAATCAGACAATGATGTGGTGACATGTATGCTAGTTATTCATTCAAGAATAGTTAATGTAATATTTGATTCTGGTTCAACAAATTCTTTCATATCTTTCAAGTTTAGTAGAACTATTCAAAATCCACCTCAAAATTTGTAGGTTGAGTTATATATGAGAACAATAAATGGAGAAATTACTAAATCCAAAGTATACAACTCCTCTCTGGTTAAAATTTGTAGACTGAACCTCCCGAAAAATCTTTTCATACTTAATTTAGTGGAGTTAAATGTTATCTTGGGCATGGATTAACTATCTTTATAAAAATCCAACATCAACTATCCGGAAAGGGAGATCACTCTTCACATCCCGAAGTATCCTCTAATTCTTTATAAGTGTAAGGAGGAAGATGAATCTCCTTTAGAATAATTTTCTCAAGTGTGGATATTAATTCCTTATGAGAAAGTGTGTTTAGATCAAATGATTGAGAAAAAGGAGATGATACTTCTCAAAGATATTACTATCATGGGGGATTACACTGATGTATTCCCTGAATAATTTCCCGATCTTCCTCCTGATTGAGAGGTTGAGTTCTCAATTGAACTTATTCCTAGATCCCTACCTATATCAAATACACCTTATAGAATGGCCACCATAGAGATGGAATAGCTGAAAAACCATTTAAAAGAGAATCTAGAGAAGGGTTTTATATTCCTGAGTGCTTCACCATGGGGTGTGCCCGTCCACTTTATTAATAAGAAGGATGGATAAATGTGCATCTTCATTGATTATTATGAGCTCAATAAAATCATGATAAAGAACAAGTATCCCCTTCCATGTATAGATGAATTATTCGATCATCTTTATGGGGCCATTTATTTATCTAAGGTGGAACATCATCCAGGATATCACCAATTAAAGGTGAGAAAGAAGATATTCCCAAGACTGCCTTTCGAAAGAGGTATGGACACTATGAGTTCATAGTGATGCCCTTCTAACTCATTAATAATCTAGAAATATTCATGGATTTAATTAATATATTATTTAGTGATTACCTAGATAAATTTATGAAGTATTTATTAATGATATTATGATATACTCCAAGAGCAAGGATAGACATGAGAAGAATTTTAATACTGCACTGATGACTTTACTAAGGGAGAAAATTTATGAAAAGTATAGTAAATGTGATTTCTGGATGGAGGAAGTATAATTATTGGGGAATGTTATCACCATCAAAGGGATATATGTGTACCCTTCCAAGACAAAGGCAATTAATGAGTGGACCAAGCCAACATATTTAATAGAGATCTGGATATTTCTAGGTCTAACTAGGTATTATCAACGATTTGTGAAGAACTTTTCACGGTTGTCAAACCCAATGAAAAAGCTAACACAGAAGGAGGTGAAGTTTGTATGGACTCAAGAATGTGAGGAAATAAGGACCTAAAAAGAGGCTTATCACTATGCCAATACTCACACTCCTGATAAGTGGAGAACTCTTTTTGGTGTATAATGGTGCTTAAAAGAAGGGATTAGGCTGCGTGCTGATGAAAAATGAAAAAGTGATAGCCTATGTCTCAAGACATTTGAAAATACATGAGAAAAACTATCCCACACATGATATGGAGTTGGCGGCTAGGATCTTTGCGTTGAAAATCTGGCGGCATTATCTCTACGGGGAGAAGTGTGAGATATATACTGATCAAAAGAGTCTCAAATATATATTCACAGAGAAAGAGCTAATATTCACCGACAAATATGGTAAAAACTCATCAAGTATTATGAATGATCAATCCACCACCATACTGATAAGGAAAATAAGGTGGTGGATGCTCTAAGTAGAAATGATCCTACATATTTATCAATGATGATAATTGAAAAGGATACAATGTTATTAGATTTGTAGAGGATGGAAATGGGAACCATTAATGGTGTAACATCATCAATCATTTCTCAAATGATTGATCAATCACCCCTCATGGAGAAAATAAAGGATGCTCAAAGAAAATATGTGGAAATTCTGAAAAGGGTGGAAGCTATTAGAAATAGAAAATCCTATGAGTTTAAGATTGATGAGGAAGGATTTTTAAGATTTCGGTCACGATTATGTGTACCATATAATCCAGAGATAAAGAAGGATATTTTGAATGACACACATATCTCCATCTTCTCTATTCACCCATATAGCACAAAGATGTATCAAGATCTATGAGAGAACTTTTGTTGGGATAATATGAAGATGAATATTGCTGAATATACAACAAAGTGCCTGGTATGCCAACAAGTGAAGGCTAAAGGATAGAAGTTTAAGTGGATGATGCAACCACTACCCATGCCGACATGGAAGTAGGAGAACATCACCATGGACTTTGTAACTAAACTTCCAAGGACATCTAGAGGAAACAATGCTATATGGGTCATTGTGGATCGTCTTATAAAGATAGCTCACTTTATCACAATTCAAGAGGAATTCTCATTAAATAAAATTACACAGATATATATCAAATAGGTGGTAAGGCTACATAGAGTACCACTATATATTGTATTCGATAGAGATATGAGATTCACCTTGAAGTTCTAGAAAAGTCTCCAACATGCTCTAAGCACTGAACTAAACTTCAGTACAACCTATCATCCTCAAACTAATGGACAATCTGAGCGAACTATTTAGGCACTAGAAGACATGTTGAGATCATGTTCGATGGACTTAAAAAGAGGATGGGACCAACATCATCCACTGGTTGAATTATCCTACAACAAAATTTTCCACTCTAGTATCCAAATGGTACCATATGAAGCCCTTTATAGGAAAAGGTGTAGAACACCAACATGTTGGGATGAATTCAGTGAGCATAAGCTGCTAGGACCTGAAATGGTTGAATAAATAGTGGAGAATGTGAAAAAAATTCAAAAACACATCAAGATAGCCCAAAGTTGAAAAAAGAGCTATACAAACAATCGTCGACGAGACCTTGAGTTTAAAGTTGGAGACATGTTATTCCTCTGCATATCTCCATGGAATAAAGTTATGAGGTTTTGGAAGAAAGGAAAGCTAAGTCCCAAGTACATCGGCCTCTTTGAGATTCTTAATCGTGTTAGATCTATGACCTATAGACTATCACTTCCACCTACCATGTCTAAAGTACATGATGTCTTTCACGTATTTATCTTAAGGAAGTACATACTAGATCCTTCACATGTACTATCTTCAAAGGTGGTATAGTTGGAGAATGATATTTCTTATGAGGAGCATCCAGTGAAGATCTTGGATCATAGAGAAAAATTTCTACACAATACGACTACTCACCTAGTCAAAGTGCTATGGTGGAACCATAATTACGAAGAGGCAACATGGGAACTGGAGGAGGCAATGAAGGAAAAGTACCCACACCTATTTATGACATGGAATGTGAAACAAAATTTCCCAGGTGAAATTTTATAAGGGGTAAAGAATGTAATGACCTAAAGTTTAATCAATGGAAATCACCTTCTTATAATTATGTTATATAGTATAATCACATGAAATCACAACATAGTGAACTACTAGGCACTATGTGACCTTTAAACATAATATTGTCACTACTGTGAATATAATTTCTAAAATCTGATATACACGGTTGTGATCAGTAAAATGTTTGGAGTCCATTAAGATAAACTTAATTTTTGGTGAATAATAACTGACCCTTATGAATAGTAATATTACCCTTATGAATAGTAAATCATCCAAGTGAATAAGTAACCTTACTAATTAAATTATAAATAAAATTTATCCATCTTATAAGTGACAATATGATATAATCATAGTGTTGGTGTTTTTGTGAGTCATGCCTATTTAATTACAATTTTATGATTAATTTAATAATTTAAAAGAAAATTTATTTTCATAAAATGTATTTAAAAATAAGTATTTTGATGATTTATGATTATATGATAATTTTAAGATACCTTAATTAATTTTTCAAAGTGTTATAAAAATAGTTTTAATTTTAAAATTTGTATTTTTCAAGTAAATTATGATTTTAATTAAAAATTAAATTTAACATATTTAGAAAATTATTTTCATAAAATGGAATTAATTTTTTAATTCTACATGTTGAAAAATTTTTGGGGTGAATTTTTGGTATTTTCTGAAATACTTGATTTTTTAGTGAATTGTAAAATACGGTAATTTTCTGAATATATACTTTATATATTAAATACACTATTTATTGAGTCATAGATGATGAAATAATCTTGGGTTAAAACTCACATTAACATATTACTATTTTTTTTTCATAATAATCAATACTATTTCTTATCTTGATCAAAATAATAAAATAATGAATAAAATATTGAGAAAACCCTCCTCTCCTCCACTATAAAATCCCCCTCACCCCCTCTTCTCTTCACTTATCTCAAGCCTTGTGCCTAGTCCAAATTCTTCTCAAATCCCTTACTAATCCCATCTCCCATATCCAGTAGCACTTGGTCTCTTCAAAAGACCAAATCCTCTCCCTTAAAGAGGTTCTCAAGGAAGATATATTCAAGAGGTAAATTCCTCTTTTCATTATTTTATTTTCTTTCAAGTTCCATTATTTTCTTTTTATTTCCTCACCTCCTTTCATCCAAATATTATGATAACTCTATTACATTAAATGTACTGAAATTTTTTATGATAATGAAATAATTCATCATCATCTCTCCTTTCCCCTCCTTTTATACTAGAAATGAAAACACCATCTGAGATGTGTTAATTTCTCACATGTAAGGATGACTGGTTTTCAATTGCTATTACCATCTTCAATTCTAGTAATGAAACCATTTTTATGATTTAAATAGACTATAATATATTTATTATGTCTAATTTAAGGTTATGGAATCTTTTTTACACATGATATTAATTTATAAAGCAAAATGTATTCGATGTGATCAAAAAACCGTCAATTAACCAAAAAAGTTATCATTAAAGTTTTATATAATGATTCATATTCACTCAAAATAACCAAATGAATTTAATAACCAATTAATATAATGTATTATCACTAATAAAATATAACTCTAATTCTGGACAACCATTCTAATCTTACATGTTTATCCTTACATGTCTATAAGTAAACCAATCATGAAAACCAATGAAACAAACAATGAAATTAAACCTCTTAACCCATCAAAAAGGTCATGAATGACTTAATAAGGTTATAATAAATCAATTAAATAAAGAATAGGTTCTATAAATATTAATTAATTAATTTAATTTGGTTATCTAGGATATTAAGATCAAGTGATGGACACCATAATACATAAGGTAAGAAATTCTACTCGAACCTCCATTATTCCTTCAGGTTTCTCTATCTTTCTTTTTATCCAAATGAAATTATCTGTTCTTTTTATTCAAATATTATAAATACTATTTAAAAGATAAAAACTCATGTATCAATGTCTATTCATTATTCTCTTTTGAGGGTATACATGTTTTTAAGTGGTTCCCTCCACAATTATTCCTGATAAGCCAACCCATTTTAAGGGAACTTCCCGAATTCTTACCCAAATTCAAGTGTACTCTATCCTCTATTTTAAGCCACTATGGTTTTTATAAAATCAAAATTTTTATGAGGAAAACCTTATTTCTTCACTTATGGTTTTATATAAAATATTATGCCCTTTTCTATTTTAAATTCTCTTTAGTATTTTCCTTAAAACCGCACTGAAATGTTTTAATGCTAAAATTTATTAAATACTATTTTTACATGTTATCACTTCTGTTTGACATCTCTTACCATTATATATGCTAATTTTTACTTATTAATTTCCATGTATGTTCTAATTCCTTTATTTTATATACACTTGTATAATACTCCCATTTATTATGCTTATAACATGATTATGATACCCATTTCTTTCCATGGGTACCATTATGTTTATGTATGATTGATTATGTATGATTATTTATGTGGAAAACATATTCAAGAACATGTTCATATGGGTGTTCCCAGATAGTGCTCTAATTAATTGGGTAAATTTTAGTCTCATGAGATGTTATGTGCAACGTTCTTGGCGGTCGGCCTTGACTCGTGCTTCTATGTGTAACGGTCTTGGTGGTTAACCTTGACTTGTGATGCTCTATGTGAAATGAGACTTAACTCATGCTAAAGTCATGTTTTATGTTTCTACCACATTACTATGAATCCATGTTTATATAATCCCATGTTTATAGGTTCCATGACTTTTTATATCATTATGTCAAGCCCTCTAACCCATGTTCTAAAGCTTTATTCTAATGTTTATTCCCTTACTGGGCTTTTTAGCTCATCTCTTTATTCATGTTGTCCCCAAGTTATCCTATAAATATGTATGAGTAAAATTGAAGTTATGGGATCTTTATGAATACAAAATAAATAAATTTTATATTTAGTTACATGTTTTAAGTTTTATGCACCTAGTCTTCCAAGACACTAGACTTTACAATCCTTATCTTGTAATATGATGATTTACTATGATTAAAATCATGTAATGATATGTGTAAAAGGATATTATATCTATAAAATCCATGAATAGAAGTCATCCTTAGATGTCTCTCCACATCCTCTGGTCCCATACATCTTAAAAAATGCGGCCGAGGGGTTCATTTATTGAAAATATCATCAAACCCTTGGATGCACAACATTTATTTTTATACTTATTACTATCATCATGACTTGTAAAGGTTTACACATCATGAAATATCTTAATTTTTATTATATGAGGAGGCATCATGAATTTCATCATGAATCTCCCAGAAAATTGTCCCAAACAAACCCACATCGTGTAATTGGTACACATGACGTGTAATTGTCTATCACAGTGTTTGATGGTGTCACAACTTGTTATGTGTGGCAACTTATTTTGAAAAATCACATCGTGTAATGAGAATAAATGAAATTTAAAATTTCAACTCTAGTTTTTTAGCTCTACTTTGGTCTCAAAAATCTAATGTTGCACTGCTTATCTTCCCTCACTATGTGAAGTTTCTTTTAGCTCTAACATTCACCTATTTTCATTCCTTTTTAAAATATTCATTGTTTCTGTCCATAAAACATAAAACAAGTCATTCCATTCCAAAATTGGAAATATTATTCATTAAATACATAAATCAATGCATTAAAATACCATAAAATATGTGCATGAAATACAACTATAAAATGTGATCAATTTATTTTACTAAGAAAAAAACACAACATTTAGAAAAAAATTATTTGAAAAATATCCCCTTTTAACATTAAATAATTTTAATCATATCCCATTAAAATTAATTATTTAACTTTTAATTATTTGATTTTATCAATCCATTGTAATTATAATATTTATTTGAATTTAATAAACATTTCAAATCACTCTCTAATAATAATAATAATATGTAATGAATAAAAATAAATATCTTTACAATAAATCATTTTAAATAATTATTATCTTTTTATTTCATTCCAAAATTATTTATTATATATGAATTATAGTATTTTTAATTTATTACTAAAAATTTAAAAACTTCAATGTTTCTATTGGATAGATGTATTTCCAATGACCATATATCCAATGACTATATGTTTAACAACTATATATATAATGATCATATTAAATTTATATATACAGCCTTACTTACATCTCTAAAATCATTTATCCTATTTTTTTTTCATTTTTTTTCAATATTTTTATCATATTTTTAATGTTTTGTATTCTTTTATAGTTATCTTCGGTGGTATAATATTTGTAACAGATCGTATTGATGAGAATATCAAACTTTTAGTATTTTTATTTACTTGTGGTTTCATTCCTTTAGTAATTTTACTATTTTTTTTTTCATTTAGTTATCTTGTAATGAATCACATTTTGTATTATAAAATTATACCATAATTTAATAAGGCATTGTTAATTTTATTTTAGTGTTGCATGTATCAAAATCTATCTAACACACATGGTTTATTTAAAATGAAATACATAATAAAATCATGAGGTGTCACATTCTACCATCCTTAAAATAATTTCACCCTCAAAATTATCTGATGAAGAAATGAGGGCACTTTTATCTCATTACTTATTCATGTTTTCATATTGTTTCCTCAAACTTATGATTCCTTTTGAGAAATTTAACCATGTGAGTGATCATGTTTCATAGTACCTTATATTTTTAATCTAATATTTCTACTAGTTGTTCCTCATAATAGAGATAATATTCCAGTTTCACTACCTTTGATTTTAGAACATGTGGATGTTTAGGTATATACTTTATCAAAAGTGATACATGGAACAAATCATAAACTTGGGAGAGGTTCAGTGGAAGTATAAGGTGATAATCTATCTCCTCTACATGATTGAGTATTTTTAAGGTATAATATATCTAGGCCTTAAATTTCACTTCTTCCTGAATCTCATAACCCTCTTTTTTAGTGATATTAGATGGAATACCTTATTTCTGACTTCAAACTCAAAATCTCATCAATGATTATAAACACAGATATTCTACCAACTTTTCATAGTTTTAATGTGTTACAGAATGGTTTTAATCTTCCCTAATATCTCTTGAGAAATATCCAATCCCCAAATATTATAACCCTTGACTTCATCCCAATATGATACAGTTTTGCACCTATTCTCGTACAAAGCCTCATATGGTTCCATTTTAATTCTAGAATGGAAACTATTGTTATATGATAACTCTACTAGGGTAAGTTATTGATCCCAAAATTCTCTGAGGTCTATCAAGTATAATCTCAAAATACCTTATAGGGTTTCAATTGTCCTTTAAGATTGAACATCATTTCAAGGATGATAAGCAGTGATAAATCACAAATTTGTATCTAATTATTATTGAATACTTCTCCAAAACTTTGAGTTAAACCTCATATCTCGATCATATAAAATTGATAATGGTACTCCATATATCCTTACCACTTCCTTATGTTTATCTTGGAAAGTTTATTTAGTGATAAATCTTCTTTAATGGAAATGAAATGTTATGAATTTTTAAGGAGATAAACTGCAACCCAAATGGAGGAAAAACATTTAGATTTCTTGGGAAGTCCTATGAAAAGAATCCATAGAAATGTTCTCTCATTTATATACAACTATTGGTATTGGTTACATCATCCCCTTATAATTATAATGTTTATCCTTAGCTTGATGGAATATCAATCATAAAGATATATAATTTGAAATCTCCATATTCATGTTATCCCACCCAAAATGATCCTTGATATCTCTATATATTTGTGCTTCTAGGATGGATAGAGAACGTTGAGCTATATACATAATCCAATGATTCTTCTTTAATTCTAGTATTTAATGGATACATATTCATTTCCAAAATCTTATAATTCCATCAATGTTAAGGTTAAACTATATAATATTCCCCACCTTATTCTATAGCTCTATATCCTCCTTTTGTGCCTCCATTATCCTCACATGGATGGATGGTTGATCAGTAACTTGGAAAATATAAAACTTCTCCCCTTACCTTATGATTTTCATATCCATCCTTTTAAAATCCATGAGTATTAGGTATATTTAAATCCTCATCATGGATAAGGTAGCATGATATTTCCCACTCAAAGCATTATACACCTTATTTTACTTCCCAAGGTGGTAATTTATTGAGCAGTCATAATCCTTGATCAACTCCAATAATCCCTTTATCACATATTCATATCCTTCTATGTGAATATTTAATTTAAGATATTACGATCAATACATATTTTACACTTTTCACCATAGAGATAATCCCTCCACATCATTAATAAAAATATTACCGCTACTATCTCCAAATCTTACATCGGGCAATTTTTCTCATAAACTACTAGTTTACATGAGGAATGAGCTACCACCATGCCATTTTTCACGAGGAAACATCTCAATACCTTCTTTGATACATTACTATATGTCATAAACCCTTCTACATTACATGATAGTGTGATTATATGTGTAGTGAAAAAATTTCTCTTAATATCCTTGAAATTATCTTCATATTCTTCTATTCAAAGGAACTTGACTCCCTTATAAATTAAATTGGTTAGTGGTTTTGATAGTAACGATAAATTTCTCACAAAGCATCAATAATATCCAAAAAATCCCAAAAAACCATAGATATCTTTTACATTGCTTGGTGTAGGATATTATTTAATCACATATATCTTTGAAGTATCCACAAATATAACCTAACTTGTGATTACTTGAAACAATCATGATACTTTTTTATAACCATAATTCACACTTGCTAAATTTTTCATATAATTTTTCCTTTCTCAAGGTCTTAAACACAACCCCCAAAATATATTCATTATTTCCCTTTCTCTTGGAATATATGAGAATATCATCTATAAATACTACCACAAATTGATCATGGTAATATTTAATGAATATATTCATCATATACATGGAGATAATGAGGTAATTTTTAAGTCTAAAAGGAATCGATATGAAAACATAGTGTCCATATCTATTATAAAAGGCTATATTAGGTATATCCTTTCCTTTTACCCTTAATTTATGATATCCAAAACAAAGGTATATATTTAATCAGCACCAATCCCCTTATAATTTATTGAAAAAGTCATTAATATGGGGTAAATGATACTTTTTCTTGATCATGATCTTGTTAAGTTCATGATAATCAATGCAAAGATGCATTGATCCATCTTTTTTCTTAATAAATAGAACTGGTGCATCCCGTGGTGAATGAATTGGTCATATAAAACCCATATCTATATTCTTTTATAGTTTCTTATTCAATTCATAAAATTTAATTAGTTCCATTCTATAAGGAGTCCTTGATATAAGCATAACACCAGGTATTAGTTCTATTGAGAACTCAACATCATGATCTGGGGGAAGTCTAGGAAAATATTTTGGAAATACATTGACATATTCTCACACAATAGAAATATTTTAAATAATGATTTTCCCCAAAAATTTTTAGATAAATACCCCTCATTATTAGGTAATGAGACCCATATAAATGAAATAACTTCCATATGGAGTTCATAGTCATACTTGCATCGATATACGATCATGGGTTGATTTGGGATATGAAATGCGATTTTCTTATCATGAAAATTAATTTGGACTCTATGTAGAGATATCCAATCCATTCTAAAAATCACATCAAATTCAACTAAAGGGAAAATAATTAAATTTATAGGAATCACATTCCCACAAAATTTTAATAGAGAAGAGTTATATACCTGGGATGCAATCATTGTACCACTTGGAGTTATTATCAATAATTCAATATATAATTGTTGGGGATATGAATTAATAGTCTTAGATACTTTTAAAGATATGAAGGAATTCATATAACTAGGTTCAAATAAGATGTTTTCAATATTGAGAATACATGTCACCACCCCGATTTCATGATTCTGTCTTCAGTCCATTACTAACACCAAAATGGTTAGTGAGACTATTAAACAATAATATCTATAATAAATAATCATATGATAAGTAAAATAAATCCTAATATTTCCTAACCTATGATATATTCATTTCAAATTATAACACTTTAGGTTCAACCAATATCACTTTAGGTACAACTTATGGCACTTGCACTTGGTTAAATCTATATTATGTTTTTTTAACATAGGCCTATTTAAGTTCTATATTATAACCTAATCCCCAAAATTAACTAAACCCTGATCTAATATCAACTGAGAAAATCCAACCATAATATATATACATATTTCATCATTTTACATGAATATTCCTAACATCTTATAATAAACCACACCCCAAAACCTATAGGTTTGGTATATTTAGAGATTAGATACATAACCAACTTGTTTTAAAAAAAATATTCAATATCTACCATAAATAATCTTCACACATGATATCTATAAATTTCATACATAATAATCTTCATCATTATTTAGGGAATGGAAATATAAGAAAAGGTGAGCTAAAATGCCTCATAAGGGGTGAACATAAGAGATATCAATCAAAGATCATAAGTGATCATAAGATGAACATGTGGGTATGATAAAATAATCAATTTATATAAACATAATATAATGAAATAATACCTCATAAAACATTGATCATAAATCATGAATCATGACATAAGGATTTTGGACATAGCATATGAACCGAGGAATAATAATGTTGAATCATGATACAATTACCATAATCCATGTAAACATAACACATGAATGTGTAATAACATAGAAACATAAAAAAAACACAAGTATAAAAAATTAGTTATTATGTCAAGGCTCACTACCAAGACCATCACCACATAGTGGAAAAAGTCTAATAACATAGTGGATTGGGTTCACTACCCATTCCCATAAACATAATAGATTGGATTCACTTACCTATACCTTGAATGTCATATCATGAGATATAATGATTTAAACAATGCATTGGAGGGTTATAGAATTCTGGAACCACTCATCACATAATGAATAATGATACATATGTGTGCCATATAAACATGAAAACATTTATAATTCCATCATAGCATAATTAATCCATGAGAAAGAAAAGTTTTTTATAAAAATTTCCACAAGATATGATCATTATCCATACAAAGGAAGAAGTTGGATGATATTATTAGAGCATATACCTAATGAATCATAAGAAACATTAAAAGACATTGTCATAGATGAAAAACACTATAAAATAATCTTAGAAAATCATTTAGGAAATAAGAAGGAATATACTTTACATTTTAACAACATTTAAAAACAAATAATTTATTAATTAATGGTTTGAAAAATAATGGGAAATTAAATAAAGATTTCTTTTAATAATTATGAAAACTTGGAAAGGAAGTTCTATAAAGAAATTGAAGAAAACGATGGTAGAAAGAGGCCTTGCAGAACATGTTAAAAAATATTTCCTTAACACATTTGTAAAGAAATTAACATTCAATAGAAAAAGACCTTAAAAAATCATGTATGTATGGATGAAGAAAACCATAAAATTATATGAAAAACATGTACATAGAGGGGAAAGATTCTTGACAAAAAATAAGAGAAAATGTAGGCTCCACTTACAAACATCCTTGCAGTTGAATTGCAAACCAATGAGAGGTGAAATGGTAAGGAGGCATGTAAAACCTATAAATAACCATAGGAGAAGAAAATAAATGTATTTTTAGAGAGAAATTACATATTATTTCCCTAAATAGGAATTTAGACATAGTTAATCTTAATTTAAAATTGAGATTGGAAATGAAGCTCTTACAACTTTGGTAACTTTTAAATCAAAATCCCTTGAAAGAGAGAACCCGAGATGGATTTTAAATACCTTTAATAAATTAAAATTATTTTAAAATTCATACATGGGGTGGTATATACACAAAAAAGAAAAAGAAAATAAGTGGTGAATATGAATCATACCACAATGAATGGAAATTGTAAATACCCTAGCCCTAATAGCCTAGAGTTGATGGTTACTTTATTACATTGGTATAATATACAAGGAATCACATCCTAAAGGACCAAATTGTTTAGTAGTTTTGAAAAACTAGATTAATACTTGAATATTACATTAAAAATGAAAATATAAAATAAAACAAATTAACTCTATTGAAAACACCATTATTATCCTAGCTTAACCCTGCATATCAATCATAATATACTTCTTGGAATATTAAGGAAAAATGAAACATAAGAAAGGGATGATATTAGTTCCTCAATAAGGGTATGCATATAAAAAAATATATCATAAATAATCATAAACAATTATGGATAGGTAAATAACTGAAACACATTCCATTAAACAAATAATTTGAGTATAATATGATAGGAATGAATGTACATAAAATAATGTCAAAATAACATGAGTTAAAACTTAACCATGGATATCAAAGATAATTAGATAATCACATGGAAACCAATAACTAATCTCATAATAATAGAATGCATAATATGGAACATCATAAACATAATGTCAAGGATTCATCCAAGACATCATACATAAATAGGTAAGGCCTCAGCCAACGCCCATACTAGTTTATCTCATGAGACCTACCAACACATCAAGGGGCTATAGCAGGCCACACTCATCAGTTACTAAGTCTAATGAATTACTCATATTAAAGGGATGAAAAATAATCAGCATATATATTCTAATTGAAACTAGCATACAAAATGTTAATAACTTTCCCCAATCAATAAACATTATCATAAACCATCCAATGCAATATGATGAATGATATCAATATATTACATTCCCAGTAAAACTGATCATAAAACATTAAATAAAATATGGTAGATGATATCATAAGAGATTAACCTCAATAAATCACAATATTTAACAATAGATGTTTATGTAGAGGAAAATACTTTATTAATATCATTGAAAAATTCTTAAAGAAAATATCCTTTTTACTTTTAAATCACTTATGTTTAAAATGCTGTGTAATTATAAAAGAAAATATTTTATTTTAAAATAATATTGTAAAATTGTAAAGTAAGCTTTAAAACATTAAGGTGTCAAGATGGTGATAAAATATGCTCAAGATGTATAAATTAAAAAAACATTCCTTCTATATTTTTGTCGTAAAAATCATAAAGCACCTCATTTGGAAAATAACAAAAATATTCATTTCAAACTATTTTGTAAAAAGTCAAACATGGGTAAAAATGGATTAAATATTCATAGAATAATATTAAAAATATTTTTGAAAATATTCTTATAGAACATATACATGGAAGATAAATATTCCCCAGTGGAGATTTAAACATAAATAATCCCGAATAATAATGAGATTGTGAAATAAACCCTTACCTTAGGCCTGATTTCTTTCATACGTATCTGAATATCCTATATAGTGGTTTTAAACATGTTATTAACATATAAAAAATATGTTAATATTTATGATATCATATATGATCCCATTATAACATTTTACCACTCATTTATTAATAATATTTTATTCATTTCACTATTTCGGGTGTTAATTGTCTTGTTTTCTTATACGTATTCTATCAAAAACATGTACATGCATATATTATATATTCAAATCATATTGAATCATTATATACATGTTTGGAATTATTTTTTAAGTTTTTATTTGAAAATCAATCGCATCGCTTTGTGGAGATGGTAGGTCGTATGTATGCACGAGTGATGATATCATTCCCTTAATAGTAAATGGATAGAGAAATGCTTGACATATTAATTTTCCAGAATAAATATCATGTCATAAGTATTATATATATCAATTGTTTTAATCATTATAACCATCCAAGTAAAGTGATGATGGAAACAAAATTACACCGCTACGTGGAGACGATAACCTGTGCCATTACTATAAAACACACTATATGCAGTGCTAGTCTTTATCAGTGCTAAAAAGAATAATAATAAAGGTCCCGATCACATGGAATGTCCCACATGGAAACAACAGACAAGTGGTTGCTTCTTTATAAATCATTCCACTGCATCCAATTCCCATGAGCCTACTGCGGGGAAGGGCTCCCGTATTCACTACACACACATATATGGGGTCTCTATGTGCTGACACAAGTCTTAGCCCACCCTATGCCTAATCCAAGACTTAGACCACCTTCATATTCGAGTCTTATACAACCCTACCTGACCCAGTACATTCCCAATTTTTTATATAAACTAATAAAAAATAAAAGCATTAAAAATAATGAAAAAATCAAAATAATTAAATAAATAAAAATTAAAAATGCATAGATTAAAAAAATATTAATTTTTTAATTAAATAATTATTAATGAATTTAATATATATATTATAAATATTAAAAAAATAGTATATATTAAATATAGATATATAAAATGAATAAAATGAAATAATTAAACAAATAAAAATAAAATAGTAAATTAAAAAAATATTAAAAATTCTACTAATTAAATAATTATTGATAAAAATGAATAAATTTAACATAAATATATATAAATTATAAATATAAATAATTAATATATTATATATATATATATAATGTATAAATTATAATAATTAAACAAAAACAATTAAAAATGAATAAATTGTAATAATTAAACAAAAAAATTAAAAATAGACAAATTACAAATTTATTAAAAAAATTATTAATGAAAAATTATTAATAAAAATGAAAAAATTTAATATATATATTAATAATAAATAATAATAAATAATATATATTAAATATAAAAATTGAAAATGAATAAAATGTAATAATTAAAAACATATTAATGTTTTATTCATTTTAATGGTTTTTATAAGTAATTATTCATTAATACATTTAATATAGAAATATATTCATATATATTTCTATATACATATATATCAATATATATAATATTTCCTAAAATATGATTTATATAATACAAAATATTTATGCTTACATTAAATAAGTCATATATTTAATGAAGAATGGTTTATAATTAAAGATTAATATTAATGAAAAATATTGACTCATTGTATTGATTAATGGACATTAATTAAATGTCGTTTTATTTTTCAATTTAACATATATCAAATGTGTGTTACATTGATTTTAAAAATACATATACGCAATTAATGCATTTTTATTGGTCAATTAATTTATAATCAAGGGTTTTCTCACCCAAAAGATAGCCATAATCCAGATCAATAACCAATTATATCCAAAGGGATTCCATGTAATAATCTAATAAATCATTTAATCTATTTAGGCACATGTTATGTTAGTGAAATTTCAATATTACACATACTTGACAATTATTAAACCATAGGGTTAAGATTTGGACCCCCTAAATTTAACTAACAATCAACCCTTACTTATAGTAGGATTCACTAACAATAATGCAGATGCAAATGATCACAATAAGGATCCTAGATCATAACCGATCAAGATCAAAACCAACAACGACCAAGGTTAAGAGATTTCACCACAATGGATGAAGATCAAAGGGAGAGAAGGGAAAACCCAATCAAAACCACTTACCAAGGATCAGATTCAGGATCACGACATCCAAAATCAAGAGAGGTGCTCCAAAATAACTTAAAATTTACCCTAGGGTCAAGAGGAGGAAACTACACATGAGGGAATGAGAATAATATCAGGCATGACACCCTTTAAAAATCTACTCGAGAAATTACATGGTTTGTAACTCATTTACACGTCGTGAAATTATTTTTAAAGAGTTATACCAAAAAACCCTTTGCCTTAGATTATTATTTAAATATCCTCAAATTTAACATGATGTGAATGATTGAAAAAACATGTATCCATTTCATTCCCTTTACTGGTTCACAACATGTCCAATAGTAATTAAATGTCATGTAACATGTACACGACATGTAATCACCCATCAAACAGTTTTGAGCCCAAATTCTACATAAGGACCTAGAAAACCTCCAAAGCCTTCATAAGAATGGAAAACCCTTTTAAACCCATTTAACATTTTTATATCTGGATTCCATTAATTCAAAAAAACATACATCCCTAGACTTACCCAACATAGGCTCTCCATCTCTGAATAAGACTTGTCCACTACAACTCTAATTAAAAACACAAAGAGGGACATACCTAGAAAAATGTGGGATCTTAAAACCTCCCCACCATATAATAGCTCATCCCCAAGATGCTCCAAGCATTCATGTGGGGTCTAAGAGAACAAGTCTAACCACTATGCTCACATATTAGACTCCTTCTCCTAGTTCTTCTCCTGAAATCTCCCATGATACCACTATACTCGAACCAAAGGAATAACCCTACCCCGGAGATACTTCTCACTAAGGTCTAAAATCTATATTGGATGCTACTCAAAGGATGTATTAGCACTAAGATTGACATATGATATGTCAATCACATGATAAGAGTCTAAATAATATCTCTAAAGTTACGACACATGAAAGACATCATGAATGATACTGTAGTGCTATGGAAGTGTTAATCAGTATGCCACTGGACTAACCCTATCCACTATCTCAAATGGCATGACAAACCTAAGTGATAGCTTCCCCTATTTACTAATATAGCATTTCCCCAACCTAAGAAAAACCCGAAGGAAAAAAAATGACCATACTCAAACACTCGAGGTCATCTTTGATGGTCAAAATATGATTTCTTTCTGCTCTGTGCGGTCACCAACCAATGCCTAATCAACTAAACCTAATAAGACATATCCTGTACGATACTAGGCCCAATAAGCACTGTCTCACCTACCTCCAACCAAAAAAGAGGCGAACAAAATGACCTTCCATAAAAGGCCTTGAAAGGTTCTATTTGGATGGATATATGGTAGCTATTATTATATGAAAACTCCATGAGTTCCATATTCTTCTCGCATGAACCACCAAAATTCAGAACACAGGCTCATAACATATCCTATGGAACCTAAATAGTTCTCTCAATTTGACCATCAGTATGAGGATGATAGGCTACACTCAAAAGAACTTATGATCTCAGAACCTTGTAAAGAACCTACCAAAACCACGATGTGAAATGAGGATCTCTATCTGAAATTATACTCCTTGGAACACCATGCAACGAAACTACCTATTTCATGTAATGACTACCCAGATCATCAACTGTGAAGGTCTCCCTATTAGGAAAAAAGTGGGTTTCCTTCATCAGTAGATCCAAAATCATCCATACAACATAATTCTTATGGGTTTTCCTGGGTAATCCTGTCAAAAAATACATAATGAAATCATCCCATTTCTACTCAGGAATGGGAAAAGGCTGTAAAATCCTAGATAGCCTATGATTCTCGGATTTCACCTACTAACAAGTGAAACATATTTTAAAAAATCTTTCTACCTCCTTCATTCTTGACCACCAGTATTGTCTATGGAGATCACAATACATATTTTTCAATCCAGGATATACCACCCATCTAGAAATATGCAATTATCTCATCAGCTCCTCACGTAAGCCCATAAGAACACATACTCAGCCACAAAATAGAAGATGATTTTCACTTCTAAGAGACCATCCTAATGGTGTATCCTCACCATATAATATATCTCTCAGAATTAATCCCTCCAGATCAGATAACTACTTAGTCTTAATCCAGTCCAAAAGCACAAGTATAACATATGTCAAAGTTAGATCTACATGTCCTTGAGACTCCTGAACATCTAAATACATGTTTATAAAGAGACCGATCACCAGCTAATCATCGCAATACTCCCATACTTCCTCTAGGTACGTTTTCGGCTCAATGCATTGTAAAAAAAATTTCTATTTATTGGTGTATAAGACAAATCAAAGTTAAAAGACTATATATACTCAACCCACATCCTCTACTGAAGGTTCATGTACCACTAAGAAAAGATATACCCATGTCTCTTGTAGTCCATGTACACCAAAAACCTCTCACCCATGAGATAACGTCTCTTGAATCCCAAGGCATGTACTACTATTACTAACTCTAAATCATGAGTAGGGAATTAATATCATGCAGACTCAACTGTCTAGAGCCATAAGAAACCACTCAATCCTCTTGCATTATATTTTTTCCAAGTCTAACTTTGGATGAACCATAGTACATGGTATATGATTTAATCAGAATAGGTAAAGTGAGGATAAGTTATGAGGTTATCCTATCATTAAGCTCATGAAAATATCTCTCGTAATAATCCAACCAAACAAGCTTCACTTCCTTCTTGGTTAGTCCAAACATCAGTGATGACAAACGAGATAAGTCCAGGATAAATCTCCAATAATATCCTATTAAACCGATAAAGATCTAAATCTTTAAAACATTCTTGGAGATCCCCTAAGGTACCATGGATACAACTTTCTATGGGTACACTAACACTCCTTCCTCTAAGATGACATGGCCCAAGAAGTGAACTTTATCAATCGAGAAACTGTATTTGGTTAGATTGGCATAAAGACGATGCTCTCTCAATTTACTTAGGAAAATTTCAAGATGTTGGTCATGATCATCTAGTTACTATGAGTACACTAAGATATCATCAACACAAACCACCATGAACTAGTTTAGAAAAAGATAAAATATCCAATTCATCATGTCCATGCATACCATCAATGCATTAGTCAAACCAAATGACATCACTATAAACTCATACAACCCATAATTTCTCTTAAAAGAAGTCTGAGGTATGTATGATAGTCTCACCCACAATTGATGGTATCTTGATCTCAAATAAATCTTGGAGAAGATCTTAGCACCTATCAGCTGATTTTAGATATTTTCAATGCACGGAAGGGGGTATTAGTTCTTGATCGTCATTTGGTTAAATCTCCGATAATCCACACACAAGTGCAAAGTCTCATCAGCCTTCTTGGTGAAGAGAACTAGAGAACCCCAAGGAGATGTACTAGGCTATAGGAAACCTTTAGCTTCTAAATCTTCCAAGTGAATAGTCTACTCCCAAATCTCTGCTGGTTCCATTCTATAAGGCAGTATATAAATTGGCTCTTCTCCCAGCACCAACTAGATCATAAAATCAATCTCTCACTTAGGAAGTAAGCCATAGAACTCATCAGGAAATACATCCTAAAAATAGTCTAGCATAAGAGGAAAATAATCATGCTACATTCCACCATTATCTAGAGCAAGGTCAGTTATCTGAGCCATGAGGCAATCCAATCCACATTGAATTAGTCATACATGACCAACTGAAAGATCCCAATCACCTTGGTGAGAATAACCACCTCCTTATAGAGATAAAAAGGTAACGCTCCTCTGATAATAGTTGATATGATCATGGTATAGAACTAACTAATCCATACCAATAATCAAATTGAATCCTATCATTTCCATTATAAATGGTTCCCAAAAGAAAAAATAACCAAAAATATCTAGAGAACACAACTTGAAATGTTTGATATTATATGATCTCACTCCCAATGGTGTGTCAATGGTTAAAACACCATCAAATATTTCCACATACAAGCCCAAAACATTTAAAAAAAGCGTGTGTAAAAAGGAATGTGATGCTTCTATATATAAAAAAACACAAACAAGGGTAGATGATACAAGAATCTTACCTCTGATAGTAGATGGTCCTACATCCACACTAGCTAGAGTAGTCTGTATAACATGTAGCTAACCAACCACTCTACCCTGGACTCCAAACTAACCCCCCTGAGCTATAACCTTTACCTTGTACTTCAATTCCTACATAGGGGTACCACATCCCCTACCTCGAACAAAACATCATATGGAACTCCATATACCTATCTACCGAAAAGTAACTGAATCCTTCCCAGACTCTGGTACCTATCATGTTCCTTTTCTATTGATTTGATACTGCATGACACTACAAAAAACTTTGTAGGTATCCCAATCTACTGCAATAATGACACTCCAAAGTGGTGCACATACATCGAGGTAGTTTGTGGCCCATATTTCCACACTAAAAACACTACAATAGAACACAGTCCTAAGATGGATGCTCACTTCACTAACTGCTTTGACTGCTACTACCTTGGTGAAAAGTATCATAACGACTCTTATTTCCACTAGAAGAACAGTTTCCAATCACAACTAGACAAAAGTCCTATTTCCATGGTTTAAAACCATGGTAATAGGCCCCAAAACTATAGCCACAGGCTACGGCCAAGATTTTGGCCAACCGTGGCCGCTATCGCCATGGCAGTAGGTCCAAACCTATTTTCACGATTTAAACCATGGAAATAGGCCTCAAAATTGGCCACTGTGGTGGTTGACCTATATCCATGGTTTAATCCATGGCAATAGCCTAAATAAAAAATGTCACCGATGAGTTTCGATCCCCGCACCTCCCCTTTGTGATCCAACGTACTCACCACTACATCATGTGAAAATTTTTGTGTGTATATATATATTATGATATATATATATTAATAAAAACCATGGGAATAGCCTCAAAACTCTGGCAGTAGGGCTTCCTGCCAAATTTTTGGCAGTAATTTTTGTTCTCATGGAAGTTTGGGAACCCTATGGCCACAATTTTGGGGAACCGTGGCTATATAGACATGGTTTTGGTCTATAGGCCGCAGTTATGTGGCCTATATCCATGGGATATATCCACAGTTCTAGAAACTGTGGCTATAGACACCTATAGCCATAATTTTAAAACTATGACTATAGGTCTGTGGTAGTAGCTTCATTTTCTAGTTGTGAATTCTCCCTACTGAAATAGTCTGGACGCTACCCAGGGCCTCTCTTAGATTTCCTTCCATGACAAGTTTTTGGTTTATCACATCTGAAAAATAGCTATGATGGAACACATTCACTTGTAACCTAATATCATAGTGAAGACCATCCTGAAAATAGCTCTCCCTGGAGATCTCATTAGCTGCTAAAGATGGCGCATAACACTATAGGCCAGTGAAACGTTCAGCATAGTCCATCACTGATATGACCTCCTATGTTAGGTGCATGAGCTCACAAGCCTTATCATACCTCAACATCTTAAGATAGAAATGGATTAATAATTTTTTCTCTAATTCCTTAAAAGATAACTCCTCCTATTACCCTACCTACTCTAGAATATCCCACCAATGATTGGTAGGTCCATGAAGAATATATAAAATAAGCTTCACATTTCTATATGTGGGTGTCTCATGATGCTTAAAGATCATCTGGGATGACTCGATTTAGAACTCAATTGTCTAGGGGACTCCCTCCCCAGTGAACATAGGTGGATGATGTAGCTAAAACTCTCTCGTCAGCTCAGACATCGAATGAATGAAATGAATAGTCTCTATTTCCATGGATGTCATGACCCTCATGAAGGTGTCATGAATATGAACATCCATATAATCCTTAAGAACTATAGAAATATCTGGTTCAGTTATGTTAGGATCATGCTGATTTCCACTCTCCTAACACACTTCTTAGAACAATGGCTATAACAACAAGGTCAACATCAATATGTGACAACAATAGAGAACCACTACTCCTATTCTCTCTAAACATGACTTACAAGACACAAGGATACATTTTTTCTAAAAGACAAACATACTCCCTAGAATAATGGCTATAAAAACAAGGCCAACATTAATAGGTTAAAACAACAAAGAACTACTATTCTTGTTCTCTCTAAACATGGATTACAAGAAACAATGAGGAATTTTCTCTACAAGATGAACACACTCCTCAGAACAATGGCTATAACAACAAGGTCAACATCAACAAGTGACAATAATAGAGAACCACTACTCTTGATCGCTCTAAACATGACTTACAAGTGTTTTAATATGACATAATAGTTCATTTATTCTTTTTAGCAGATATAACTGATATCTCATATCACACTTCATATAGGTAAGTATGTAACACATGAAATAAATATGTCCATATCATGAATAATGAATGAAAATATATATCCTCATGTGAATATCATGATGCATGAATACTAATATTGTGCCATACTAATCTATGAGTATAAATCACAAGAAATAATAACATCACACAACATGTGAACTACCCAAGGTGAAATAACAATAAACTGTAACAAGCGAATAGTATAAGAACAATCCCATCCTTGGGCACTCAAATTTCCCCCCATACATAGTCCAGTTACTTCTATATACAATCTCATTACCAAGTCCCGATACATCCTAGTATTCTTTCCACATTTCCCAAAAAGTAAATAAATAGAAAATAAACTTGTCTCCTTTGATACCACATTATAATGTCCCCTGATCTGACACTCTCTCACGTGGATGAAACAGTTTGGTTACGAGACCTCAATAATACCACCCCATATGCCAGAGGATACTAACTGGTAGTGGGGGTGTGATAATTATAGTGGGGATACTATACCCCTGGTTACAGAGTTACAAAATAGTGGAGTTATCAAATAATAAAATTATACTGAATAATCCATTAAATAATAAAAAATACTATAATGTCATGTTGGAATGTGCGAAATGTCATGATAGAAGTAATACAAATAAAATACTAGAAGACTAAACAAAATAAAAGACCCTAGTCCCAATATCGATGTCGGTCTTGTCTCCAAACTCTATCCCACCTAGTAAGTAATAATCAACAATAAGGTCTATTTCCCTTATCCAATCCTATATCCCTTTAATCTACTCAGGTACCAAATGATGACCCAAATATGGTGTGAGAATAACTCAGTAGGTCGACACCACCGTGTCTAAACATAACCAGTTTGATAATAAGTACATGCAATAATGCAATAAATAAGTGTATTAATTAATTAAAATTTAAATTAATACCACATCAATCTTCTTCGTCTCTATTCTAAAATATCTCCGAGCATGTCTCACAACCATGCCAACCATAACCATATAACCATGGAATAACATAACCTACCTCGGTGCCATGCTAGAATGTCTCTAATAATGTCTCATAACCAAGCTAATCATAAAAATATAACCATGGTAAAACATCATAAAAATTTGGGTCAAAACCCACTATATAAGCATTTCAACAATCAATCTGGCCTGAGCCCAATATATAAGAATTTCAGCACGTGTTAGGTCCAAGCCTGATATATAATCATTTCAGAATGTTCTAGGTCCAAGATAGGTATATAATCATTTCAGCATGTTCTAGGGCCAAGTCTGATATATAATAATTTTAGCACGTGCTAGGGCCAAGACCAGTATATAATCATTTCATTATGTATCAATCCCAAGATTAGTATATAAGCATTTTAACACATGTCAGGGCCAAGCCTGGTATACAAGCATTTTAGTCAGGATATCACAATATCACATCATAAGGATCGATGGATAATTATGCAAACTACCATTTATCTTTCAATTACACATTTATTTGATCATTTGGTCATAACCAATAACATGTCAGTTATCTCAAAAAACAAGCCAATCTGAGATGAATCTATATCAAGAAATCACCCAAAATCTATGTCATGTAAAAAAAACTTGAAGTTATTGGTAAATTTATTTATAATCAAGGGTTCTATCACCTGAACGGTAGCCATAAACCAGGTCAATAACCAATTGGATCTAAAGGGATTATAAGTAATAACCCAATTCATCATTTAATCTATTTTGGTTCTTGTTATGTTGGTGTAATTTCAATATTTCACATACTTGAAAATTATCAAACTAAAGGGTTAATATTTGGAACCCTTACCTTTAACTGATGATCAACCAACATTTCTAGTCCACTAATAATAATGGAGTCATAGATGATCACAAGAGGGATCCTAGATCATAACCGATCAAGATCAAAACTAGCAATGATCAAGGTTAATATATTTCACCACAATGGTTGAAGATTAAAGAGAGAGAGGGGAAAACCTAACAAAAATCACTTACCAGGTATCAGATGTGTGATAAAGACATCTAGAATCAAGATAGGAACTCCAAAATCACCTGGAAGCTTCCCAAGGTTTGAGAGGAGGAATATGCACATGAAGGAATGAGAACAATATCATGCACGACACCCTTTAAAATCTGCTTGGAAAATTATACAACGTGTAACTCATTTACAGATTGTGAAATTATTTTTAGAGAGTTATTCCAAAAAACCCATTGCCTCAGATTATTATTTAACCATGATCAACTTTTACATGACATGAATGATTTACATGGCATGTAACCATTTCACACCCTGTACTGGTTCACGACATATCTAGTAGTAGTTGCATGTCGTGTAACATGCACGCAGCGTGTAATCATCCAACATATAGTTTTGAGCCCAAATTATATATAAGGACCCAAAACACCTCCAAATCCTTCCCAATCATGGAAAACCATTTAAAACCCATTTAAAATGTTTATATCTAGACATAATTAATTAAAACAAACATACATCCATGAACTTTAAGTCATTTTCCCCAATAAATCTCCCTGTCTTTGAATAATACTTGGCAACCACAGCTCAAACAAAAAACTCAAAGAGGGATATACCTAAAAAAATGGGATCTAACACAAATTGTAAAGACCCATAAATTTCAAGGAAATTTTTTCATTAATTTATTTAGAATTTTACGAGTCTGTGGTTTCTGACGACACCTGATTTTGAGGCCCGGTGTGCCCGAAATCAATTTCCGAAGTTTAGCTCAGGTACGTTCAGTGAACGAACGAGTGAGTTTTTCTATCTTTTGAACTAGTGCTCAGAATCGAAATCCGAGGGCACCAATGAAACCACAATTTCGGTTTTTTGCTTAGGAAAAGCTTTTATGGAGTTGCGTTTTCTTGGGAGGAGTTATAAAAAATTGGGGAATCAAATGTTAAGTAAAATAAAATTGTGTGCAATTTTATTTTATCCATGGTAGTTTAGTTCTCTCATGAGAAGTTGTTGGTGGGTCCCACAACCACCCAACTTCCCATTTGTGGTTATGAGGGTGGTGGGGCCCACATGATCCCCCATCTTCTCATATTACTTAACTCCTCTAAACTCCCTCTTAAGTGTGTAACCCTTAAAACTTACAATTAATTTGCGACCTTCCCTCTCCCCACATTAATTCAATGCCAACACATTAATTTAATTAAGTGAGTTATGTGTTTTGAAATTTGTAATTTTGAAAGGCATGGATTAAGATAATAAAATGAGAGAAATCTTATTTTATTATGTTGGCTTGTGGTGTAAGGAGATTGGGAGAAGAAAAATCTAAGTCTGAAGAACTTCTACTTCCTCGTTGAAGAATGTGAAGAACGCTAAGACTTCGACGAAGAACGCCGTCCCTGCAAGGAGAGAGCTACGTGTCATCTCTTCTCTTCTCCATAGCCGGTGTGTGATGCCATCCCCTTCTTGGATGCACGCCGACACGCCATTCCATCTTCTCTCCACGTCAAAGTAAGGGAGATGCCGCTTCCTCCTTGGACTTTCTCCATTGACGTATACAGAGCCTCTTTCCGCGACGCTAGCTTCCGCGAAATTCTTTGAGGTAGGGGTTTAATTTGAGAATGTTAATAATCTCATGATTGTTTTCCTTCTGAAACAAAGAACGCGGATCAACTCATTATTAAGTTGATCTGTGAAAGTATTTGTTTGCGGGTTGGGAAATTTATTTTGATTGCGGGAAAAACGTAGGGATTGTTTCGTCATTCAAGTATTATTTTGACGTTCGTCGTTATTAATTGGCTGCCTGTTATAAATTTAATGGGAGGAGGTCGGACCGCACAAACACGGTCGATCCTCCTCCCCTTTGTTGTTGATCACCGTCATTTGGAACGGAGGCGGTGCGGTGCAACGACACCACACTGGAACGAGGAAAACCGTGACGAAGGTGCGCAGCGCCGTCGCACCGCGCCGGTCGGATAAGGGCCGCGATCTAAGGCCGCGACAGTGCAGAGAAGGGTGGCTGAATCCGCCAGCCGCCGGCGCATCGGAACGCGGGACCCGCGGGGGTCCCGCGGCGGCACACCGGCCGGCCAACACGGCCGGCCGTTTGGGAAGTCTGGGGGTTGTAACCTTCGGTGGTAGACAGGGGTGGTCCCCTCTATGTGGGGGCCACCGTTTCAAAACGAGGGGGGCAGTGCGCCCCCCCTTCCACGTCCAGCTCGGCCTCGAGCCGAGCCGTGACCCGCACTAGGCCGGACCGCCTGCGCCGGGCCGGGCCGGGCCGCCGCGCTGGGCTGGGCCATGCATGCGGGCCGGGCCGGACTTGGACCTGGGTCGGGTCGACCCGGTTCAGGCCGACCCAGGGGGTACTGGGCCGGGTCGGACTGGGCCCAGACCCCCTGTCTTCGGGCAATTTCGTTCAAACGCCCATATCTTGGGCTACGGACCTCCGATCGAAGCACCATCTATTGTGATGGGATCCTTGGATCAAGACAGTCGTTTTGACATATTACACTCAAGGTTTCAGAGAACTTTGGGTACAACCGGGTTGGTTAGAACCCGAAACCAATCGGGCCCTCAGAGCGGAAACGCTTATAGCTTGAGTCCGGATGTCCGAATGACGTGCCATCGACTTTTTTGGATTCCTTTCAGTGAGTCAGATCTTTTGGTATACTTCACCTGAGGTTTGGACGCAGTTGGAATTTGGCCGGGTTGGATTGTACCTGAAATCTAACTGGGCCCCTAGAACGGAAAACCCGATAACTTTCAGATCGGACGTTCGTTTGACGAACCATTAGCAGCATTGGTGATCACGTTGAGAAATGGTCCCTATGAGTATACCCTATATGAGTTCGGGGTACATTTGAGATATGGTCGGGTTGGTTCGTACACGAAACCAACCGGGCCCCTGGGAAGAAAAGGTTAATAACTCACAGACCGGGTGTCCGATTAATGCACCATCTGTTGCGTTGATACCCCTATGACGAGGTGATACTTTGAGATACTTCTTAGTGGGAATTTGTGATACT
This sequence comes from Viscum album, assembly GCA_963277665.1. NCBI lineage: Eukaryota > Viridiplantae > Streptophyta > Magnoliopsida > Santalales > Viscaceae > Viscum > Viscum album. The sequence goes on along the minus strand of OY728132.1, from coordinate 1,288,427,558 downwards.
TTGAGTATCGACCTGTAGCTCGTGGAGAGGACCCTCCCGGAGACGAGCGTACGGAGTATGGAGACCATGTAGCTGGCTGAGACCTGAAGACTGCTTGTCTGATTCGAGTCAGAGTGACTTGTATAGCCCAGTGGGGAGCACTACTGTGTTTGGGTGGTAGACCCATGACGGGGAGCACTACTGAGTTTGGGTGGCAGACCCACGGTACTCGACATGAGGAGTACCTCTGCAGGCTATTAGGGGGGGTGTACTACTGTGTTTGGGTGGCAGACCCCGGCGGGAAGCACTACTGTGTTTGGGTGGCTGGCCCACAGTACTCGACAGGAGGAGTACCTCAGCAGTCTTAGGTTAGTGAGCAGTGCCTCGAAGTCATGACAGGATCACTGTACTCATCAGAGACGGAGCTCTTCAGTAGTTGCGGTTTCGATAGTGAAAATACTGGTTTGAGCTCAGTCAATGACCTTTTTGTTTTTCCTCATGATTGACATGGGTTACTAGATAACTTACGTATATGTATGGGCATATACCTAAGTAGTGGTTATCCATAGACTTCATATCTGTGTGAAACCATGTAGCTGAGATGGGTTACTTGATAACTTAGGTATACGTATGGACTTATACCTAAGTAAGGGCTATCCTTTGTGAACTTCCTTTGTGTTTATCCTTGTTGGATTTAGTGAGACCTTGAGGGTCTCAGGGTCCCTACTGAGTAACGTTATACTCACCCCTGCATGGGCTATGCCTGCACCTCATTTTGTTGGTTGCAGACGACGGACAACACTGATCGTGGTTGAGGCTTGATGAGCTGGATGGTACCTGGAGGTGGATCTTATGATGAGTCGGTACCCGAAGGAGATGGATGGACGGACGATCAGACATGGAGTGCTGAGGCGGACATCTGTACCTACCCTTCAGGTAGGGTCCATGGTGGATGATCCAGGAGCTGCTTATCATCCATCAGCTGTTGTCCTTTGAGTTGTACTTTACTTTCAGTTGTAGCTGTACTTTCTTTTGGGCTTGTATTTCCAGCCCCTTGTACTTTCAGTATGTTTGTTTACTGCTTTACTTTGAGTTAGCTTCCGCTTGATCTCTATTTGTGTGTGTTTTCATTTCGTAAAGGCAATGCCTTCCCTTTTTATTGGGATTTACGCCTTAGGTTCTAGTCGCCAGCCCCTGGCCTATGGAAGGCGGGCTTGGGGTAGTCACGACATGGGCCCCGAGGATGGGTCGTGACACAAATATTTACATAATTAATGAAATTTTATATAGATACACATACAACTAATATTTATGTAACATATTAAAGTTTTAATATTCATTTTAGAATTTCATTTAGTAACATGATACATTTAATATATTATGTTTTTAATCAGTAAATTTTATTTATTTATTTTAATATCATTACAGTTAGATATTATTATTTATTCATTTTTTTTGTAATTAGTCATTTTCTAATATTTATTTATATATATTTATTTACTATGTTTTAATATTTTCAAAATGTATTCATCTTTATTTCAATATATATCCATATTTTTTTAATAATTTATACTTAATTAATAAATCTTATCCATTTTCTCATCTTTTTAAAGTTTAATTATTTTTAATTTTTAATTTTCACTTATTTTTAACATGCATGCATTTAAGATTTTATATTCATTAATAATCTTAAAAATATATTTGTAAATAATTATTTATAAATAAATGTATTTATAAATAAATGTATTTATAAATAAATGTATTCATAAATTTATATTTACTATATTTATTAATTTATATATTTATAATTATAAATGAATAATTTTTTTAAAAGCATTTATTTAATTACAAATAAATAAATATATATTTAAATAATTATAAAATTATAATAAATTTACTTAAATAATGAATATATATATTATATATATATTTATATGTATATGTATATGTATATTTATATTAATATATATTTATTAATAAAATAAATAATAATATATAAATAAATAATGATATAAATATATAAATATTATTTTTTTAAAATGTATTTATATAATTATAAATAAATAATTATATATTTAAATAATTATAAAATTACGATAAATATATTTAAATAATGAATATATTTACTATATATATATTTTTATATATATATAATTATATATAATTTAATGATATAAATATCTTTATAATTATAAAATTATAATAAATATATTTAAATAATGATATATTTACTATATTTATATTTATATATATTTATTATATATATATATATTTATAATTATATAAATATATATAATGACATAAATATAAATATATTTATCAATAAATATATTTATATTTATAAATAAATAATTATAAATATATTTACAAATATATTTATAAATGTAAATTTACAATATTTATAAAATTATATATAAATATATTTAAATAATGAATATATTTAATATATTTACTATACATATAATTTTTATATAAATATATATAATGATATAAATACATTTTAATCATATACAAATATTTATAAATATATTTACAAATATTTTTATTTATAATTATAATTATAAATCTTTTATCAGTGTTAAAGTTTTAGAACTAATAAAGATATTTATCAGTGCTTATTATTTTAGCACCGATAAAAGATATCTTTATTAGTGCTTTTTTGGAAGCGCTGATAAAACCCTCCCCAATATTTTTAAAAGAACCATAACCGTACTAATTTTAGTCACTTCTCTCAAGATTTCGTGGAAGTCCATGCTGCCGGCGCTCCTCCTCGACTTTCTTTCAGATGAATCAAGCCTCAAATCTAAGGTATGCTATTTTTTTCTCCTCTTATATTGTTGTTTGATTGTTCAGGTTCCTGATTTCACAAGTCTAGATGGTCAAAACCTCACCCTTCAAGTTCAATGAGCCCCCTACAATTGGTTTAGGTTCCTAATAAATTTTAATCCTAGAATCACATCTTCCTCCACCAATAATATTCATCATTATCTTGGGATTCTAGATCAGATTTGGATATGCTAGGTTTGTTTGTTTTCTCCTATTCCTTTTATTTCTTTTTTCCCTATCATTTTCAACCTCTAGCACATTGTGCACACATCAGGCTGAACCTTAGGGGGTTCTAGATTTTTATTTTTGTTGCGGATTTTATTTTTAGGTCATGTTATCTTCTGTTGGGGTCCTCCTCTCTCTACTCTCGAGGTTTTCTTCATTTTCTCTTGGTCCATGTTGTTTTTCCCATGCTTTACTCTTTAATTTTAGAACTGTTTATTTTTTTTATGCTTATATTAGTGTTTTAATTGTTTAATAATATAATTAATTATACTCATTGAGTGACTAAGGAATAAATTGGGGTTTGACTTGGTTTTCATAGATAACAATGGGTTTTCCTATCTATAAAGAATGGTTTGAATATGGTTTCAAGTTACTCACTTATCAAATTGCTTGACTGGACCTTTAAAATGGTATTTTCAATTTAAAATTATGTATTGGGCTTGAAACGTTTTTTTCATAAATATTTTTATTGGCATTTCAAGTGATACTTGAAATTACAAGCATTGTGAAAATGTTTCAGGATGAGTTTTAAATAATCTATGTGGTTAATAAAGGTTTAGACCCCATTTGGGTCAAGGGATAAATTAAGGAATGAAATATCAAGCCTTTATAGTTTTTATGATATGTAACCATGAGGCCTATTTAGCAATTTTAAGTATTATTATTAAAATATGATGTTTTTAAATGAGGTATTTAGGGTGATGCTTAAAAGGGATTGCTAATAAAATCTTGCATTCTTTCTTGTTCTCAAATTATATTTTGAATTGTATTAAAAAGCATGACTCATGATATTTTAGAAAATATTTTTCAATGTCATGAATATTTGTAAAACATTATTTATGTTGATTCTTAAATAAATTGTATGGAATATGATATCTTGGATTTATGGATTCTTGTGTGATATTTAACAAAACTAGTTTTTGATAAATGAATAGTCCCTTGATTGAATTTTGAAAGAAGCTCATGGGAGCCTCAATATTTCGGTAGGTATTCTAGGAAAATTATGTTAGGCATGTTTATTTATACCTAAAATGGAATATATAATAAGAAAACTAATTAAACATTGATGAGGTAGGGAGACACTTATAGTGATGGAATCCTACCACCTAGGCCCATAGCCCTAGGGTAATGTGCGCACTAGGTAGCCATGATCACTAAGGGAATGGGGATCCTTGATTCTTGACCTAACTTACCTGAGGAATCCTTTATCATGGTTCTAGGAGTTAAATTGTTAATTTACTCCTATATTCTAAAGAATGTATTATTCATTCCAGTTTTATAAAATATTTATGAAATTTTTAATATTCATGGTTTTCTTTAGACTGGGTGGTATCCTAATTAGCATTTTTATGATCACACATATTTTAAATTTTAGTTTTGAAAAATGAAACTTGGTTTTAAATGTTAAAGTGGATTTTGAAATGAAAAAATGAGGTTTTTCTTAAAATGAACTAAAATGGATTCGGTGTTTTGAAACTCATAAAGTTATTTCAAAGTGAACTTGTAACGTTTTAAACATTTCAAAGTGTACATATTTCCATGGAAATGGTTTTAAACTTTTAATTTATTGTTGATGGTTTTTGAATATGATTTTAAAATTTTTCACTTGATGCTAGTATTTTTTATATAAAAGTGGGTTCATATCCTATTAAGTGTTTTTAAAGAAAATAGTCAGTTTTCATGTGTAATTTTTTAAAAAAAATTTCAAGTGGGGTTTTAAAAGTTAAAAAATTAGGCTTTTGAATTTTGAAAGTAGTTTTGAGATGTGATTTGGAATTTTAAATTAATATTTGGTAATTTAGATAGTTTTGCTCTTTTGCAAAGTGTTTTGTAAATCATTTGGTTTCAATATGGAATTTGGAAATTGTTAAAAAAAAGGTTTGGTGTTAAAAAAATAAGGGAGTTATTTCATAATGGGACCTAGAAAATCTATTTTAAATAAGGTGGTTTATTATGATGTGTTGATATGGATGGAATATATTTTGGTTGAGGATTCTGATATTCCATCATTTTGTGATTTTTTTGTGGTGTGATGTTGATTGGTGGTGTGTTTTGATTATATGGCCATTGTGAAAACTGGTTTTATGAATGACCAACATCAAAAACCATGTACCCCTATTAAAAATCAAGTCGCTTATAGTTGTAGGGAAACCTCTTGATTTATTATCAAGTCTAATATAAACCTCTCAAGTCACTTTCATGTCTCTTATAGTTGCGGGGAAAATTTCCCCAATGCATTCTAACTCTATTAAAAATTTTCACATCTTTCTTATAAATTATATTGTTGTTCTTAAGATAAAATTCTTATCAAAAATCATATTTAGAATATTGTTTAAGATTTTAATTCATAATCATAAGATCAATAATTTCTGATTCTATAATATATTTCCCTAAACCTAATTGTTTTGTGGAAGTCATCCACTTATTATTTCATACATTACAGGGAATATGATTTCCATGTTTTGTATGTGGTATTCAGTTGTTTAGATGAAGTCCCACACTCTTTCTTCATTTCAAGATATCTTGGATTAAATGACATAAAAGTTCTCTATGATAATTTCAATTCCATTATCATTCTTTATTGATGTTGGGTGTTCTTTCTCACCAATCCCAAGTTGAGTTTATCTTTGTTCTATAGACTAAAAGTTACTCTAATTTCCATGAACTAGAGTATTGTGAATTTATCTTGGTCCCTAAATGGAATTTAAATCTAGTTTCTCTAATCTAAATGGTATAAATTTGAAAATTTATCACCCTTCACTTGATTCTCCAGTTAAGATGGAAAACTATTAAGGCTTTGGTAAATTTCGAATAAAAAACCCTTGAAAGAAATAACATGAAATATATCTTTAAATACAATGATTAAATGGTTAATTAAGATTTAATATTTTAATTAGGTATCATATTATGAATATAAAATAAAATTTGTTCATAACTTCAAAAATTTCTCAAATAAGGAAAATTGATACAATGTACCGTTAAGACTTTTATAACAAATGAACAAAAAATCTATTAAGATAAAGAAAATGATTATCATTTTTAAATCCAAGGAATTACATGAAAATATTTTATAATAAATTCATGGGAATTTGAATCAAAATAATACCAAAATATGGTCCAAAAAATGAAACATGTATCAAGGAATTCAAATTTAGCACAAAAAACCCTTACATCATCTCATCTATCAAACCATTGTGTGCTTAAGAAACTTTTCAGCTTTAGGAAACAAACTAATAAATGTTGTCTAGTGCTTCACCAACTCCTAGCCTGAGTAGTAGTCATCCCATACTAGGTACCAGTGATCATTTTGGGTTCCCCTTATTATAATTATCTATTACTTTAATATTTTATTATGAATATCTTATGTTTATTTATTTATTTTTTGTAAAAAATGAATATTCTATGAACCTAATAGGATTTATATGAATCGAAAATGGATGCACTCCAAGAGTATTAAAAAATATTATGAATATGGAGTTACAGAGTTTATCATGTTTACAATAGAGCATGTATATGAACCTTATCAAATCTATTTTACATGTTTACGTTGTTTTTATTCAATAAAAATTAGTTCAGAAGAGTTGGAAGAAAATTTTATTTATTATGGAATAGATCAGAGCTATAAATGTTGGACTAAACATGAGAAAAACTTAACGTACACACCAATTGGGATGATACTGTAGTTTATTTATCATTTAATATGAATACCAGTGTAAATTATGATGGAGATTGTATAGAGGAAATGATAATGGAAATTGAAGACGAAATTTATGATTTCCCAAAGTTGTTTGAGAAGTTAAATAGCTATGCTAAGAGACCATTGTATACCATTTTTATTAAATACACAACATTTCCATATATATTGAAGTAATGTATTTTTAAAGTTGTCAATAGATGGAGTGATACAATCTTTACAAAATTACTTGGTCTCCTGAACGATATGTTACTAGAAAAAATAAAGTTCCTTATTAAACATATGACACTAAAAAAATTCTATGTTCAATGGGTATGATATCTAAAAAACTACATTCTTTCCCAAATGATTTTATATTTTTTCACAAGGACCATGAATCACTTATAAAATACCCTAAGTTTGGTGTGGATTGATACAATAAAGATGAATCAAGTCCTTCAAAATTTATATGGTACTTTCCTATCATTACATGGTTTAGAAGACTACATAGATTTTAGGAAACCGCAATACAATTAACATGGAATAAAGATACAATAATTAAATATGGGAACCTATATAATCTAAAATATTCTCCTTAGTGAAAGAAAATTGATTATGAGTATCTTGAATTTGGAAATGAGTTGAGAAACTTTCGTCTTTCATTATCTATAGATGGGATAAATCATTTTGGTGTACATAGTAGTACTCATAGTACATAGCCCATCATGTTGGTAAATTATAACTTTCCTCCATGGTTATACATTAATTGAAAATAAATTATGTTATCTCTGATTATATCTAGACCAAAGAAACCTAGTAATGATATTGATTTCTATTTGGCTCTATTGACTGAAGTTCTAAAATTGATGTGGGATATAGGTGTTACAATGTATGATGCTCAAAGAAGTGAATAACGCACATTGAAGGACTTATTTTATGGGATGATAAATTACTTTCCTGCTTATGGAAAATTTTTAGGATATAAAATTAAAGGAATGTTGGGGTGACCCATCTGTGAAGAATTCACACACTCGTTTCGATCGAAACATTCTTCAAACACTGTGTTTTTCAAAAATTAAAATTTTTTACCTTGGAAACATAAATACCAATCCTTGATGATAACATTCAATGGGAATATTGAATAAGGTACAACATTATCTCCACTAATGGGAGATCAATTTTTCGATAAAGTAAAAGATATTGAAATTGTTTTTAGTAATTTTTTTTGAAACCTTATAAAATTAGTTTCTAAAAAGAGATCAATTTTCTTTGAATTACCATACTAGAATTATTTGTACATAAGAAATTTTCTTGATTTCATCCATGTTGAAAAAATGTATTTGATAGTGTTATTGACATGTTACTAAATGTTCTTGGAAAAATAAAATATGGAATCAAGGCTAGGTTGGACACGATTGAAATGAGGATAAGTGAAGAGTTGGCATCAGTGAAGGGTAAAGTGTAAAATTTTCTTCCTCCAATAGATTACACTCTATTCAGATAGAAAAAAATTGAATTATGTATTTTCCTTAATTATGTGAAATTTTTAGAGGGGTATTCATCAAATATTAAGAATGCCATTTCAATGATGAATTTGAAGTTATAGGGACTAAAATCACATGATTGTCATGTTTTGATGCAAGATTTGATTCCCGTTTCTTTACGTTTCATTCTACCTAAAAATGAATGGCATACATTAACTAGACCCTACTTATTTTTCAAATCCATATGTAGTAAAGTTATAGACCCAACAAAGTTACCAATCATGAATAAGTAATCTACAGTCAGATTATGTGAATTAGAGATATTATTCCTACCATAATTCTTTTATATAATGGTCCACATAATGGTTCACTTGGTTATAGAGGTTTAACTATGTGGTCCTATCCATTAATAATGGATGTACCCTATTGAGTGGTATATAAATATTTTGAAAGGGTGTGTCAATAGTTGAAGTTGGCTATAAGGTTGTATTTTAGATTGATATATTGTTGAAGAAGCTATTTAATTCTGTACCAATTACCTATCAAATGTTAATATAACCAGTCTCCCAAAGTCTCATTATAGTGGACACCTTATAGGTGAATGTATTTACAAAAGATATATTATTACAATTACCATAATAGAGTATACGCAAACACACCTTTAAATTTTATATAATAGTGAATATTTTGATCCATACATTGAATGTCATAAAACAATTGTTAGATATTTGAATCCATCTAAGGATGAAGTATAGATATCAAATACACATAATCAATAGTTTACAGGATGGTTATGAGATCATATTTATAAGGATTTATCTAAAAATATGAATTCAATTGCCAAAAAAATTTAATGGCTAGATAGGGGAAAAAATGAAAATATTACATCTTACACTGGTCATCTAATAAATGGTTATATGTTATATACAAAAAAACACTATGACTACAGTACGATGTAAAATAATGGATTTATTCTTGTGGCGAAAGCAATGCACATATCTGCTTCCACGGATAGAAATCAAATTTATGAAAATATGTCATATTTTAGCATTATCGAATAGATATACAAGTTGTATTATACAACATTTAATGTGATGATTTTAAATTTCAAATGGGTTTACAATAAAAGTATAATGAAAGTTAATGAAATGGGATTTGTGAAGGTGAATTTCAGTGTGGTGGGGGAAAAGGATGAGCCGTTCATAATGGTATCATAAGCATTGAAATTATTTTATCTCATAGATCCAATAAATAAGAATTAGTCGATTGTCTTGCTAGTGACTAAAATAACTGTAGGTTCAGATCTAAATTCAATTGAGGATGACCTTTTCATTGGAAGATCACAATCAGTTCATGGAGGTCCTAATATAGAAAATGTATTGTATGTTATAGGGGACCATAAAGAGGGGATTTGAATTCTTGATTGAGGAAACAAATCCCTTAAACCTTTAAAAAAAGAAATATATTCCAATGAGGATGGTAAATTATTTTTTAATATAGTATGGTTTTCCTTATAATATTATCTAGTATCTTATATATTAACATAATCTAAATTAAATGTTTGACTACTCATGAAAATAATGTCTTCTATACATGATAATGTTACCAATCCCAGGGAATAAAAATTTGTTGATGCCAAAACTGTAGAATTATTAGGGGATCAACAACATATTTATGAAAAAAATAATAATGACGCAGCATCATAGTGTTGAATAAAATTATCAAGGTAAAACGTAAGGGTATACAATTTGAGGTTGGCTGGAATCAACATGGACAACCTATTTACCCCAACAAGTCAATGTTAATTAGTTATGTTGGGGGTTACAATGAGGATGAATGTGTTAATTAATATAGATTCATGCCACCATGTCCATCCTGTAATGAAGTAAACCCTTTGGGAATATATAAAGGTAATGTTATAATAACCTTTCTCCATTTTACCAAAAAATTATATAACGAAACATTGATTTAGTTTTCATTATTCATTTCATAGTTTATTTATTTTATATTATTTATGTAATAAATATATCTTAATGGACGTGAGAAAATCCCATATAGGCTTGTATACTCTTCTTACCAAATTACATATTTGGGATGATAAGGGGAAAGTAAATCCTCACCCACCAGTTAGTTATGCACATATTATAAAGTAGAAAACATGGAATGCTTTCATCAGTCATCGTGTTGAGAAATAATTTTAGGTGTATTGTAGTCAATAATATATTATTTTACATTATTTATTTTATCCAATTTGATTAAAAATTTATTATTTCTAAAACAATGAAAGAATACTAAAAATAAAGAACGTGCATCAAAACCAATGTACCCCTATCGTAAAGAAAGGATGGGGTACACTTCATTAGAGAAGAAATTGGTATGTATTTTAAATCAATAATATAAATTTTATGTGATATGAAAAAACATATTTTCATTTTTTTATATGTAGATAGAGGAATCAAAATTCAAAACCACTTCCATCCCACTTCATGTTCTATAGAAGGAAGATCATGTAATAAAGGAGGGTAAACTAGTTGATGAAAACAAAAAAGAAGTATGGTAAACATGTATAAGTATAACATAATAGTAATTATTTATGCTTTATAATAGTATTACATAAAAATATCTATTTATATTTATATTTTTTTATATGGTTTAGACACAAGAATTGGAGGTGATCATACCAGAATAAAAACTACTTTCAGTAGATTTGAAGTGGTTGGAACAATATGGTCGGTTTAGAGGAGTAGGTTTTGGAGTGTCTCCTCAAACATATTTTGAGAAGATAAAACCACAAGAAGATACATATAATATTATAAATGGATTTCAGGCACAAGTATATTATTTTCATGATATTATTGTTAGGTATGTCTTGGCAGAACAATATATGAGAAATGATAAAAGCGAATTAGCAGTGGAACAGAGATCAACACATGAACAACCAAATGAACCTGCTAAATTTGAGGCTAGTAATTCCCCTAAAACACATAAATTAGCCAAGGTTATCAATTTTTCATCACAATTTATCCTAAATATTAATCAAAATAATTCTGATAACTTTATATTTCTAAAATTCTATAGGGTTATGTTGTATGTGATTTCTATCTGTCGACACCCATGAACTACCTTATTTGTAACATCCCAAGTAAGTAATGAAAAATAGATATTTTTATCTATGTCTATTAATGATTAAGACAGTGTTTTAGAGGCTTAAAATGAAAATAAATGCAATCTTATGCATGGAATACACTAATATTCTTAAAAGATTGTTTTACTGCCTTTTGATGGAAAACCCTTTTTAAATCTATCTTTTGACAATTTTATAAGCTATGTTTGTTAAAATAAACTTATTATTTATTATTGGGACATCAAAATTTACTTTGTGTTAATTTTTGGTATTTTTCCGATAAAGTTCATTTTTTAATGAATAGTGGAAAATATTGTATTTTAATTCAAAACCTCTTTTTAATCTAATTTATTTATATGATTAGATTATCTTTTGAATTGGTTTTGAAGTGAAATTAGAATATATTTTTACCATTTTATCCAATGGTGGTCATTGGAATCAATTTCACTTTGAAATTGGACTTATACTAGTGTCAATCTTTTGATACTTATTGTTTCATAAAAACACGCTATTTTTCATGACAACGGGAATTAGTTATTAAATTAATTAATGCAACTTACATGTTTTGAATTTTGTAAAATAGGCATCATTTTTGAATTCGTAATATCAAATATATCTTAGGGTGATGTTTTGGTATCTTTATGAAAAACTTCAATTTTTGATGAATAGTGAAACCACTAAGTGGTAGTTAAAGAAACTGATTTTTCGTTAAAATGAAACTTTGCCACTTCTGTAATTTGATTTTCAAAAATATGACATACATGGTTGTCATTAAGATGTAAAATGTGGTTCAATGAGATTAAAATAATTTTTTGGTGAATAGTAACTTTTAAGTTCTTAATCGCGATTAGTGGTAATTAGTGTAGTTTAAGGTAAAAATAATGTTTTAATAATATGATATGAGCTTGAAACATGTCCTACACTCATTGGATGTGTCATAGACGACCAAGACAGTCCATGGGTCAACTTGGGGACCCCATGGAGCCACTTTGGTTGGGAAATGAAATAAATAACTTTTTATTTAATGTTAAAGTAAAAATGACACAAACATGATATGTTTTACTAAAACAATTTTTACACGGGGTTATACAAGTCATATTTTTGATTATAAATAGTAATTGGAAAGATAAAAAGATTTCCTACCTCATAGTATTTTTTTTATAATTTTTAGACCTTAAATAAATTAAATTATTTATGACATCATGATGATGTAGAGATGACCTCATTATTTAACGATTTAAATAAAATGGAAAGATAATGTAATATATAAGACCTAAACATGTCCAAAACCTATTGTATGAGTGTATTTATAACCCTTATCACCTTATCCTTGAATTATATCAATGTGGGACCTCTTAAATCCGAATAACATTTTAAAATAAAGTGACTTTTCTTTACTTTCCAAGAGTGCCCCTCCTCTCCTCTTATAAAAGGCCCCCACCTCTACCACCTTACCCACACTTCCAAAGCCTTTGGCTCGGCCAACCCCTAACAATTTTGTCTCTAAAAATCCCTCTCTTACTCCTTGAAGCCTCACTTTGGGAAGAAGTCTCCCAAGGTAGCCTTTGAGCTCAAACCAAAGGGAGTTACCCGATTTTAAGGTAATGTCTTCACTTGAGTCCTTTTGTTTTATTTTGCTTCTCCAACCCACTAAACTCTTTTTATTCATTTATTTTGTAACAAATACAGTATCTTCAATATACTAGGATGTTTTTATAATAAGTATTCTAGATACACTTATACACACCTACATCTAATGATTAAAGAACATACTGTTTCTGTGGATGGTGAATTTATGCCTCCCGAAATGATGATTGTTAAACATTCTCTTGACACCTTCAAAGGTGGCCATTAATATGACACTATATTTATATATGCTATATAATATGTTTATTTTTTCCTTAAGCTTCTGTATTTTTAATTTTGGGCATACCTTTATGGTTTCCATTATGGGTAAACGCGATATCTTCATTTAAGGAAGTGCGGACTACCGCCCCCTCAAAGTGATTTGATTCGTTAAATACCATATGTGGGACGTATAAAGGATGGAACTATGATATTATATATGATATTATACTGGAATTATAATATAACTTTATATCATTATGATTCCATTCTATAAAATACAAAATAGAAATGAAAGTAGCGTTCATGCGTACGTACGGCTTACCGTCTCCATGAACGGTGCATTTCATTTATTACCTCTAAATGATTATGTAATATTATAAATTCATGAATGTACTGGATATATATGACATATATGATATCTACATCATGAATACCATTCTGGATATAATGGATACATGAACAACTTGTAATTATAAAGGGCTTATTTTTGACTCAAGTACCAATGATCGTTAAAACGACCGTTATTAACTTAAATAATTAAACGGTGTTCATGACATGAAAATAAGTGATATAAAAGGAATAATGAACTTGAAAAAGGTTCTTAAACAAGTAGAAATTAACTCAAGTTTATTATTCAGGAGATTAAATAACGACCGAGTCAAGTCGGACCCGAGGTATGGGACTTCGTCTCAATATCCTTTCATTGAGGCATATTTTGTTTTATACACAACATTATTTATATGGTGTATAAACCCCTTTGACTTTTACGTTTATTCAAAAGGAATATCTTTTTATATGAAGCGTTTACTAAACGACAAAAGGGAATGTTTTTGTCCTACGTATGCGGCGACAACGACTTCTCTGCCGCCGTGACCATTATTTGAGTTTCGGCTTCCTCTACAAGCCATACCTTTTTTTTAAAAGTAAAATAAACACCATGTTTTACTTTTATTTTATTTTGGTATTGAAAATTGTTTTCATAATGTTTTTATATCAATGTGTTGTATTGATATCTTGTGATTGAAAGGTGGAAATGTTATGTTTCCTTTATGCATATTTTATGTGATATGATTATGTTGAGGTTCTTGGGCATTATTATGAATACGGGTGGTTCCGTGATAGACTAAGGGCTAGTGAGCTCGATATAGCTCTCCAATGCATTGGGTAACGCAAAGGAGTGGAACGTTAAGGTTTCTCCGAAGATATTTAGGGAATATACTATGATGGGTATTCCAAACGTAACCAAGAGGGTTACTCCCTACGTAAGAATGTTATGAATGCATCAAGTTACCTTTATGTCTTATGATTTCTATGATTTATTCATGATTTGATGAGGTATGTTAAAGTGCTTATGTTTTATGGGTAAAGTATGATTTCATTCTTATGTATATATGTACCCATGTTTCCTTTCCGTATTTTTATATCCCTTACTGAGCTTTTTATGCTCATCCCATGTTTTTTTGAAATGTTTTTCACAGGTCAAGGGAAAGGTACATGATATGATGATAGTGTCAAGGAAGTGTCAAGAAAGAATCTATGTTTTATTTTAAATATGTTTCCATTGATGGGAAAGAATAATACTATCTTTATGTAACCACTTTGTTTATATGTGGAATGTAATGCAAGTTTTATGATTTAATTATCTAAAACTCTAAACCCGAAAAGATCCTCAATGTGTAATCTTGTAATAACTCAAGATTAAGTAAGGTTTAAGGCTGGGGCCTTATAGTTTCTATCAGAGGTTGGTTTAGATAACTTCAGGAGTTATAATTCTATTAAATTATTATCCAAAAATATTTTTTTATGGTCAAATTGAAGTGATATAGTATTTGAAGATTACCATGTTGCTTCATCTAAGACATGTTTGTTCAGAATGGTTTTCCGCAGAGGAAACAGGGAAGAAGCGCTAGGAAGGAATACAGAAAGAAATAACCTTTCTAATCAACATCCTGAGATGGTCGGAATTGGAACTGAACAGTTTGTTGCAGTAATGGAGCAGTTGACTCAAGCGATAAATGGTGGTGGTATCCATGCACGAGATCAGACAGATCAACCGCAGAGGAACATGTCAGTGGTGGAACATTTCATGAGGCAACATCCCCCATCATTCAGAGGATCATCTGACCCTGTGTTAGCTGAAGGGTGGATTAAAGCACTGGAGAATATTTTCGATGTCATGGGGTGTTCAGACAATCAAAAGGTTAGTCTTGCTATTTACCGTTTGGAGGGTGAGGCAGATCAGTGGTGGTCTATAGTTAAAAATATCAGGGACGCCGATGAGATTGATGCTCTTGACTGGGATGAATTCAAAGGTATGTTTCTTGAGAAGTATTTTCCTAAGGTTATTTGACCTAGGATTTAAAAGCAATTCTTGGAATTGAGGCAAGAGGAAGACTCAGTGGCTACCTATGAAGAAAGGTTCACTCGATTTGCAAGGTATGCTCCAAATTTTATCCAAGACCTTGATAGTAAAATCAATCGTTTTTTCTCAGGATTAAGTCCAAAATATCGAAGGGCATTAGCTTCTTGTGAGTTTAAAAGTTATGAAAAGCTTGTTCGATGTGCTGAGAAGGTGGAAATGGAGTTTTCTGATGATCAAGTGTTCTATAACAACCAACAGAAGAAGAGACCGAGGTGGCAGGAGAAAGGTAAGAATTATTCAAAAAATTCTGATGGTAAGAAAACTAAGTTTCTAGTATGTGATAAATGTGGCAAAAGGCATGCTGGGGAATGTCTTCTGATTTCTGGAAAGTGCTACCAATGTGGTAAGATGGGACATAAGGCTCCTGATTGCACAGAAAAGGATAAAGGTGAAGGTAAGACCAAATTTGATTTACAGTTAGTGAAATGTTATAAGTGCAATGAGATGGGTCACTATGCAAATGAGTGTCCGACAAAGAGCTTGAGTGATGGGAAGCAGTTATACTACAGGCAGAAAGGGGTGGTGAAATCCTTTGCAACTACTTCAGCAGATGTCGGGCCATCAAATGAAGTTGTATCAGGTACTTTGTTTGTTTTTTCAGATTATGCCAGTGTGTTGTTTGATTCGGGGTCTACACATTCTTTCATCTTTGAAAACTTTTTCTAGTAAAATGGGAATACCATCTCAAGAAATGACTCCTGAACTTTTGGTAAAAACACTTGGGGGAAATGTTGAGGCAAAAAGAATTTATAAGAATCTTCCTATCCTTATCTGTGGAAAGAACCTACTTGCAAACCTTATTGTTCTACCTCTAGTAGAGTTTGATGTTATCCTGGGTATGGATTAGCCCTCTATTTACCATGCTAAGATTGACTGTAGAGATAAAGAAGTTTCTTTTCAGAAAGAATTTCAGTTTGTGTACAAGAATGAACCCTTACTGTTGATAACTTATCAAGAGGCCGAGAAACTTGTAAAATATGGAAATGAATGTTACCTTGCACACATCGTTGAAAATAAAGGAACTGTTCAGATTAATGATGTGCCAGTGGTAAATGAGTATCCTGATGTTTTTCCTGATGAGTTGCCTGGAATAATACCAGATCGGGAAGTTGAATTTACTGTTGACTTAGTTCCTGATGCTAAGCCAATTTCAAAACCCCCTTATCGAATGGATCAAATTGAACTTTTAGAGTTGAATGAGTAATTGCAAGATTTATTAGAGAAAGGTTTCATTCGACCTAGCACATAACCATGGGGTGCTCCTGTTTTATTTGTTAAAAATAAAGATGGTTCAATGAGACTTTGCATTGATTATAGAGCCTTGAATAACATCACTGTTAAGAACAAATATCCTTTTCCTCATATCGATGATTTGTTTGATCAGCTCCAGGGAGCTCAGTATTTTTCAAAGACTGACTTGAGATCGGGGTACCATCAGCTGAAGGTAAAGGAAGCAGACGTTCCGAAGACTGCGTTTCGTACAAGATATGGCCATTATGAATTTGTAGTAATTCCTTTTGGGCTAACCAATGCACCTGCTGTATTCATGGACTTAATGAATAGAATTTTCCATGAGTTCTTGGATAAGTTTGTGGTGGTTTTCATTGATGATATTTTGGTGTTTTCTAAAAGTAAAGAGGAGCATGAAAAACATTTAAGGGTTATCTTGTAAACCTTAAAAGAAAATAAATTGTATGGGAAATTCAGCAAGTGTGAGTTTTGGTTGCAAAAAATTTCTTTCCTTGGTCACATTGTTTCTAAAGATGGGATAACTATTGATCCTGCAAAAACAAAAGTTGTGGAAGACTGGCAAAGACCCAAAAATGTAACTGAGATTTGTAGATTCCTTGGTTTTTTAGGCTATTACCGAAGGTTTGTTAGAAATTTTTCACGGTTATCTAGTCCAATGACTAAGCTAACTCGGAAGGGTGTTAGGTTTATCTGGACAAAAGAATGTGATGATTGTTTTCAGGAATTGAAAACAAGATTGGTGAATGCTCCAGTTTTGGCACTACCTTCCAGGAATGGTGAGTTTGTTATATACAATGATGCTTCATTGAAAGGACTTGGTTGCGTCCTAATGCAGAATGATCAGGTAATTGCTTATTTTTCACGACAGTTGAAAACTCATGAGGTAAATTACCCTACACATGATTTGGAATTAGCTGCTGTTGTTTTCAATTTAAAAATTTGGAGACATCATTTGTATGGAGTAAAGTGTGAAATATATACTGATCACAAAAGTTTAAAGTATATATTCACTCAAAAAGTGTTAAACATGAGACAGAGGAGATGACTAGAATTAATCAAGGATTATTATTGTACAATTCATTACCATATGGGAAAAGCAAATAAAGTGGCTGATGATTTGAGTCAAAAAAGTAATGCTTCATTAGAAATATTGCATTTGGAACGTGATCCTTTGGTTAAGGATTTGATGAACTTTGGAATAGAAGTTGTTGGTGCATGATGTTCTTCTGTTTTGTTTCAGGTATCAGTGAGATCATCTCTATCAGACAGAATCAAGCAAGCACAGAAGCAAGACAGTGAGTTGCAGAAAAAGGTAGAGCTGGTTCAGAAAGGTAAGTTGCCTGAATTCAACATTGATAATGATTGTGTTTTGAGATTTGGGAAGAGATTGTGTGTGCCTTGTGATTCACAGTTGAAGAGAGAGTTGTTATGTGAAGCTCATAGTTCTCCATTTTCAGTTTATCCTGGCAGTACTAAGATGTACAGAGATATGTGGGAGTATTAATGGTGGGATGGAATGAAAAGAGATATTGCTGATTTTACTGTGAAGTGTTTGACATGTCAACATGTTAAAGCAGAGTGGAAGTTACCGAAAGGGATGCTTCAGCCTTTACCAGTGCCAGAGTGGAAATGGGAGAATATATCCATGGACTTTGTTGTGGGATTACCGAAGACTTCTCGAGGTAATAATGCAATCTTGGTTATTGTTGATCGCTTGACTAAATCTGCTCATTTCCTTGCTATACGAGATACTTTTTCCCTAGATCAACTTTCCCGTTTGTATCTTAAAGAGATAGTCAGGTTACATGGAGTTTCTCTCTCCATTGTATCTGACCGTGATCCCAGGTTCACTTCTAACTTTTGGAAAGGCCTTCAGAAGTCGTTGGGTACTGAATTAAATTTTAGTACAGCATTTCATCCTCAATCAGATGGGCAGTCAGAATGAACAATTCAGACCTTGGAGGATATGCTACGAGCTTGTTCGATGGATTATCAGGGAAGTTGGGACCAATATCTTGCTTTGGTTAAATTTTCATATAATAACAGTTTTCATTCTAGTATACAGATGGCACCATTTCAGGCATTATATGGGAAGCGGTGTCGAACTCCAGATTTCTGGGATGAAGTGGGTGAAAGGAAGTTGATGGGACTAGAATTGGTAGAAGAGATGGCAGAAAAAGTTCAGCTGATTCAGAAACACATGAGAACAGCTCAGAGCATGCATAAGAGTTATGCGGACAATAGGAGGAAGGATCTCTCTTTTGAGGTAGGTGATCATGTTTTTCTCAAAATATCACCATGGAAAAGTGTGATGCGATTTGGTAAGAAAGGAAAGCTGAGTCCAAGTTTCATTGGACCATATGAAATTATGGAGAGAGTTGGATTCGTTTCTTACCGAGTGGATTTACTTCCGAGTTTATCTTAGGTACACAATGTTTTTCACGTTTCGATGTTGAGAAAGTATATGCCAGATCCATCTCATGTTTTGAGTCCAGAGGTAGTTCAGCTGGAAGAGAACCTATCTTATGAGGAACAACCGGTCTAGATTCTTGACCACAGGGAGCAAGTGTTACGGAATAAGGTTATTAATCAGGTAAAGGTTTTGTGAAAAAACCACATGATGGAAGAGGCAACATGGGAATCTGAAAATGCAATGAGGGATAAGTACCCCCATTTATTCGATAAGTAAATAAATTGCGGGGACGCAATTTTCTAAAGGGGGGAAGGATGTAACATCCCAAGTAAGTAATGAAAAATAGATATTTTTATCTTTGTCTATTAATGATTAAGATAGTGTTTTAGAGGCTTAAAATGAAAATAAATGCAATCTTATGCATGGAATACACTAATATTCTTAAAAGATTGTTTTACTGCCTTTTGATGGAAAACCCTTTTTAAATCTATATTTTGACAATTTTATAAGCTATTTTTGTCAAAATAAACTTATTATTTATGATTGGGACATCAAAATTTACTTTGTGTGAATTTTTGGTATTTTTCCGATAAAGTTCATTTTTTAATGAATAGTGAAAAATGTTGTATTTTAATTCAAGAACTCTTTTTAATCTAATTTATTTATATGATTATATTATCTTTTGAATTGGTTTTGAAGTGAAATTATAATATATTTTTAACATTTTACCCAATGGTGGTCATTGGAATCAATTTCATTTTGAAATTAGACTTAAACTAGTGTCAATCTTTTGATACTTATTGTTTCATAAAAACACGCTATTTGTCATGACAGCGGGAATTAGTTATTAAATTAATTAATGCAACTTACATGTTTTGAATTTTTTAAAATAGGCATCATTTTTTAATTCATAATATCAAATATAGCTTAGGGTTAAGTTTTGGTATCTTTCTGAAAAACTTCAATTTTTGATGAATAGTGAAACCACTAAGTGGTAGTTAAAGAAACTGATTTTTCGTTAAAATGAAACTTTTCCACTTCTGTGATTTTATTTTCAAAAATCCAACATACATTGTTGTCATTAAGATATAAAATGTGGTTCAATGAGATTAAAATAATTTTTTGGTGAAACTTTTAAGTTCTTAATCGCGATTAGTGGTAATGAGTGTAGTTTAAGTTAAAAATAATGTTTTAATAATATGAGATGAGATTGACACATGTCCTACCCTAATTGGATGTGTCATGGCCGACCAATACAATCCATGGGTCAACTTGGGGACCCCATGGAGCCACTTTGGTTGAGAAATGATATAAATAACTTTTTATTTAATGTTAAAGTAAAAATGACACAAACATGATATGTTTTACTAAAACAATTTTTAAATGGGGTTATACAAGTCAGATTTTTTATTATAAATAGTCATTGGAAATATAAAAATATTTCCTACATCATAGTATTTTTTTTATAATTTTTAGACATTAAATAAGTTAAATTATTTATGACATCATGATGATGCAGCGATGACCTCATTATTTAACGATTTAAATAAAATGGAAAGATAATGTAATATCTAAGACCTACACATGTCCAAAACCTATTGGATGAGTGGATGTCGAACCCTTATCACCTTATCCTCTAATTATATCAATTTGGGACCTCTTAAATCCGAATACTATTTTAAAATAAAGTGACTTTTCTTTACTTTCCAAGAGTGCCCCTCCTCTCCTCTTATAAAAGGCCCCCACCTCTACCACATTACCCACACTTTCAAAGCCTTTGGCTTGGGAAACCCCTTCTCATTTTGTATCTCCACATCCCTCTCTTACTCCTTGAAGCCTCACTTTGGGCAGAAGTCTTCTCAAGGAATCCTTTGAGCTCAAACCAAAGGGAGTTACCCGATTTTAAGGTAATGTCTTCACTTGAGTCCTTTTGTTTTATTTTGCTTCTCCAACCCCCTAAACTCTTTTTATTCATTTATTTTGTAACAAATAAAGTATATTAAATATACTAGGATGTTTTTATAAGAAGTATTCGAGCTACACTTACACACACCTACATCTAATGGTTAAAGAACATACTGTTTCCGTGGATGGTGAATTTATGCCTCCCGAAACGATGATTGTTCAACATTCTCTTAACACCTTCAAAGGTGGCCATTAAAATGACACTATATTTATATATTCTATATAATATGTTTATGTTTTCCTTAAGCTTATGTATTTTTCATTTTGGGCATACCTTTATGGTTTCCATTATGGGTAAACGCGATATCTTCATTTAAGGAAGTGCGGACTACCGCCCCTCAAAGTGATTTGATTCGTTAAATACCATATGTGGGACATATAAAGGATAGAACTATGATATTATATATGATATTATACTGGAATTATAATATACCTTTATATCATTATGATTCCATTTTATAAAATATGAAATAGAAATGAAAGTAGTGTTCATGCGTACGTACGGCTTACCGTCTCCATGAACGGTTCATTTTATTTCTTACCTCTAAATGATTATGTAATATTATAAATGCATGCATGTACTGGATATATATGACATATATGATATCTACATCATGAATACCATTCTGGATATAATGGATACATGAACAAATTGTAATTATAAAGGGCTTATTTTTGACTCAAGTACCAATGATCGTTAAAACGACCGTTATTAACTTAAATAATTACATGGTGTTCATGACATGGAAATAAGTGATATAAAAGGAATAATGAACTTGAAAAAGGTTCTTAAACAAGTAGAAATTAACTCAAGTCTATTATTCAGGAGATTAAAGAACGACCGAGTCAAGTCGGACCCGAGGTATGGGACTTCGTCTCAATCTCCTTTCATTGAGGCATATTTTGTTTTATACACAACCTTCTTTATACGGTGTATAAACCCCCTTGACTTTTATGTTTATTCAAAAGGAATATCTTTTTATATGAAGCGTTTACTAAATGACAAAAGGGAATGTTTTTGTCATACGTATGCGGCGACAATGACTTCTCCGCCGCCGTGACCATTATTTGAGTTTCGGCTTCCTCTACAAGCCATACCTTTTTTTAAAAGTAAAATAAATACCATGTTTTACTTTTCTTTTATTTTGGTATTGAAAATTGTTTTCATAATGTTTTTATATCAATGTGTTGTATTGATATCTTGTGATTGAAAGGTGGAAATGTTATGTTTCCTTTATGCATGTTTTATGTGATACGATTATGTTGAGGTTCTTGGGCATTATTATGAAGATGGGTGGTTCCGTGATAGACTAAGGGCGGGTGAGCCCGATATAGCTTTCCAATGCATTGGGTAACGTGAAGGAGTGAAACGTTAATGTTTCTGCAAAGAGATTTAGGGAATATACTGTGATGGGTATTCCAAACGTAACCAAGAGGGTTACTCCCTACGTAAGAATGTTATGAATGCTTCAAATTACCTTTATGTCTTATGATTTCTATGATTTATTCATGATTTGATGAGGTATGTTAAAGTGCTTATATTTTATGGGTAAAGTATGATTTCATTCTTATGTATATATGTACCCATGTTTCCTTTCCAAATTTTTATATCCCTTACTGAGCTTTTTATGCTCATCCCAAGTTTTTTTGAAATGTTTTTCACAGGTCAAGGGAAAGGTACATGATATGATGATAGTGTCAAGGAAGTGTCAAGAAATAATCCATGTTTTATTTTAAATATGTTTCCATTGATTATAAATAATAATAATATCTTTATGTAAACACTTTGTTTATATGTGGAATGTAATGCAAGTTTTATGATATAATTATCTAAAACTCTAAACCCGAAAAGATCCTCAATGTGTAATCGTGTAATAACTCAAGATTAAGTAAGGTTTAAGGCTGGGGCCTTATATTATTGCAAGGGGTATGATGTATAATATATTGGAAGAAAATATAAACAATAAATAACTCCTAAAATATTACATGATAGTGAGTATTGAGGTAGCTCAAGATATTATAGCTGATTTTCTTGTTCCACTTATTGATCTAGATATTACAATGGTCAATGATGTTATTGGTACATTTGTAGCATGTCCGTCTAATAATATAAAGATACATTAGGTATGTATTTAACAAATTTTTTCATATGAAAAACCTTTAACATTCGATGAAAAAATTCCTAAAGTTATGTTATTATAGATAGATAAATTTATGGGGAAACAAAAGGTCGGATCAAGAAAATCCAGTGAATCAACCAAGAAATGAAAAGGACCTTCCAGGAGTACCTTCTCCCTTTCAATTGCACTGTAACATTTATTATCATTAGAAATTCATAAAGATATCACATTTAATGATGGATATATTTCTTAAATTCCATATAAATAAGACATATTTGGAACTTTCATTATAAAAGTAGTTGGTCTCGAGAGTATAAATGAGATTATCAAGTTTAATGGATGAGAGTCTCAACTGTGAATACATACATAAGGTACATTTTCATAATATGTCTATCAAAGAAATGATTTAATATGTTTATTAAAGTTAATAACTATTCATATTTTATATAGGTGTTTATATTAATACGATATAAAGGGAAAACTGTAAAAATCACGATTTTGATTCATTAATACCTGTATCATTTCTGCACAAGAAACTTGTTTGTAGAAGGAAGAAATTCATAATAAAAAAATGATCTAAACGATGATTTTGAGAAAAAAATAAAAGATGATAGCATTTTTTTGATGCCTATAATTCAAGGGTAAAACTATATAATCTAATAACATAATATATATATTTATTTTTTTCATTACTTATTTGTTTTTTTAGGAAGCATTGGATACTGATCACACTTAATCTGGATACCCCAAATATTTATTTTTTGGATCCAATGCATAGATATCAAACAAAGCAACCACACATGATGTGTATTGTAAATTTTTAATACACGAAAACCAAAATTTTATAGATAAAATTTGAATTATATATTTTAGTCTATTATTTAACAAGAATTTTGTTATGATAGGTTGATCAATAAATATAGGCTAAATCATGGAATGAAGTCAGTGATTAAATATAAAAATCCTATGGATTGCTTAAAATATAAATAGATTAAGGTATATATAGAAATATTTAACTATAAAAACATATTTCAAAACAATTTACTTATTTTTGTCAATGTTTTTGTAGTGTCTTAAGTATCATAATAACAATGATTGTGGATATTATGTTTACAAATTTATGAGAGAGATCATAAACCACGAAAAGAACAACATCCACTAACTGGTAATTTACAAAGGTAATTAAAACTTCATTAAAAATATATATTAATCATTTTTTACCTATATTTTTTAAATACTATCAAGATTTCCGACAATATTTATACTCAAAAGATGAATTAAATTTTTTTATAGATGAGTGTGCAGTGTACATAGTTTCATAATGTTTGCTGACATCAAATTTAGGTGATTAACTACTATGTTTGTGATATAGTATGAGATATGAACATAGAAATATATTTAAGGTGTGAAACATTAGTATCATAACGATTATATATTATTTTTGATCTATTTCTCAAAGAGAAGTATAATATGGGAAATCAATTTGTTTAGAAATGAATGGGTAGAATACATGGTGTCAAAATGATATAAGAATCATGAAGAGGTGAATTCCTACTACTTATTGAGTTAATTTTAACATAATTTTATCTATTTTTTAGTTAATTTCCTTATCATTTTTATCTGAAACTTATTTTGTTAAATTTACACATTAGTTCAAAACACATGTCACTTTCTCAAAACTGAAAAAATGAGATTTTATTATTTTTAATCTATCGGGAAACAATACATAAATCATTTGTGATGTGTAGGAATTAAATGCACATCAATATGACACCGGATGTGGTTGGTATGACTCAAAGTATGTGTTTTAAATACAAAAGTGTCATTTTTGTTTAAAACATACATCAAATAGTCAAAACTAAGAAAATGAGTTTGGATTGTTTTAAAACTTTAGTAAAATTATCCATAATTCATTTTTCACATGTATAAATTGAACTCACATCAATCTGATGCCCAATGTGGTCGATATGACTTTAAGTACATGTTTTCAATACAAAAGTGTCATTTTAGTTTAAAACATACATTAAATAGTAAAAAACAAGAAAATTATATTGGATTATTTTCAAACATTTGGACAATGATCCATAATTTATTTTTCATGTTTAGGAATTTACTGTACATCAATCTGAGACATGATGCGGTCGATATGATCTAGAGCATGTGTTTTTAATGAAAATGAACTATTTTAGTTTAAAATGCATGTCAAAATAGACAAAACTAAGAAAATAAGATTTTATTGTTTTCAAACATTAGGAAAAAAATCTATAAGTCATTTTTTATGTATAGTAATCAACCACACCTCAATCTGATACACAGTGTGACTGGTATGACTCCAAGTGTGTCTATTTATATAAAATTGACATTAATTTTAGTAAAAAAAAAGTAACATACTCAAAAATAAGTAAACACATTTGGATTGTTTTGATACTTTTTTAAAACAATATATAAGTCATTTGTGATGTATACAAATTAACTGAACCTCCATTTGATGCGCAATGTTACCAATATGACTCCAAGTGTGTCTTTTTATTTAAAATTGATATTACTTTTAGTAAAAAAGACAAGTGACATACTCAAAACCAAGAAAATACACTCAGATTATTTTGATAATTTAGAAAAATGATCTATATGTCATTTTTAATATGTAGGAATTATCCTCACTTCAATTTGATGTATGATATTTATAGTATAACTCAAAGTGTTTGTTATCAGTTTAAAATTTACATTTTAGTTCAAAAAGTGTTTCCCTCATTGAAAACCAAGAAAATACATTCGGATTGTCTCAATAATTTAGGTAAATGATTAATAAGTAATTTTTGACATGTATAAATTATTCTCATGTCAAACCGAAACATGGTGTGACTGGTATGGCTCAAAGTGTGTGCTTCTAGTTCAAAATGACACATTTATTAAAAAAAAACAAGTGTCATACTCAAAACCAATCAATCAAATTCATATTGTTTTTATAATTTATTAAAATAATATATGAGTCTTTTTTGATGTGTAGAAATAAACCGTTCCTTAACTCGACACACAATGTGACCGGTATGACTCCAAGCATGTCTTTTTATTTTAAATTGATATTAATTTTAGTAAAAAGAAGAGCGACATACTTAAAACTGATCAAACACTATCAAATTGTTTTGATACTTTAGGAAAACTATCCATAAGTCATTCATTACATTAGGAATTAACCACACCTCAATCCAATGCATAGTGTTACCGGTATGACTCAAAGTGTGTCTTTTTATTTAAAATTGACATTAATTTTAGTAAAAAAGACAAGTGACATACTCAAAATAGAGAAAATGCATTTAGATTTTTTTATACTTTATTAAAATGATCCATAAGTCAATTTTTAAGTATATAAATCAGATTCACCTTAATACTATGCATGGTGTGCCTGTTATAACTTAAAGTGTTCATTATCAGTTTCAAATTGAAATTTTAGTTCAAAAAGTGTTTCACTAACTAAAAACAAAGAAAATGTGTTTTATTGTCTTGATAATTTAGAAAAAACAATTCATAAGTCATTTTTGATGTGCCAGAATCATTCTCACATCAAACCGGAACACGATGTATCTGATATGACTCAAAGTGTGTGTTTCTAGTTTAAAATGACATTTTAGTAAAACATACAAGTGACAGGATCAACACTCTGCAAATGAATTAGGATTGTTTTTATAATTTATTAAAACTATCCATAAGTCATTTTTATGTGTAGTAATCAACCACACCTCAGTCCAATGTATAATGTGACTGGTATGACTCTAAGTGTGTCTTTTTATTTAAAATTGAAATTAATTTTAGTAAAAATGACAAGTGACATACTCAAAACTGAGAAAAAACGTTCATATTCTTTTAATACTTTATTATAATGATCTGAGATTCATTTTTGATGGGTATGAATTAGATGCACCTCAATACGATGAATGGTGTTATTGGTATGACTCAAAGTGTATCTTTTTATTTAAAATTGACATTAATTTTAGTAAAAAAGAAAAGAGACATACTCAAAACTTATCAAACACATTAGGATTATTTTGATACATTAGGAAAATAAACCATAATTCATTTTTGATGTGTAGGAATTAGGAAAACCTCAATCCAATGCATGGTGTTCCCAATATAACCCACAGTGTTTGTTATCAGTTTAAAATTTAAATTTTAGTTCAAAAAGTGTGTCACTCACTAAAAACCATGAAAACACATTCATATTGTCTTGATAATTTATTAAATAGATACAAAATTCATTTTTAACATGTATGAATCATTCTCACATCAAACCAACACATGATGTGATTGGTATGATTCGAAGTGCGTGTTTTGAGTTTAAAATGACATTTTAGTAAAAAATATATATGACATACTCTAAACCAAGAAAAAACATTCATATTATTTTAATACTTTAAGAAAATGATACATAATTAATTTTTTACATGTAGGAATCAATCACACCTCAATACAATGCATGGTGCGATTGGTATGACTCTAAGTGTGTCTTTTTATTTAAAATTGACATTAATTTTAGTTTAAAAGATAAGTGAACAACTCAAAACCAAGAAAATACATTATAATTGTTTTTATACTTTAGGAAAATTATCCATAAGTCATTTTTGATGTGTAAGAATTAGGCACACCTCAATCTGATGCACAGTGTTATTGGTATGACTCCAAGTGTGTCTTTTTATTTGAAATTTACATTAATTTTAGTAAAAAAGACAAGTGGAATTCTAAAAACCAAGAAAACACATTTTTATTGTGTTTATACTTTAGAAAAAAATAATTAAGTCATTTGTGACATGTAGGAATTAAACACACCCCAATTCGATGTACAGTGTGCTCGATATAACTTAAAGTGTTTGTTATCAGTTTAAAATTGATATTTTAGTTCAAAAAGCATGCCACTCACTAAAAACCAAGGAAATATGTTTCTATTATCTCAATAATTTAAAAAAATGATTCATAATTCATTTTTTAAATGTACGAATTAGTCTCAGGTCAAATTGACATGCGATGTGACTGTTATGACTTAAATTGTGTGTTTCCAGTTTAAAATGACATTTTAGTAAAAAATAAAAGTGACATACTCAAAGCCAATAAAATGCATTCAGATTGTTTTGATACTTTAGTAAAAGGATCCATAAGTAATTTTTAATGTGTATAAATCAACCAAACCTTAATTTGATGCATGGTGTGACTGGTATGACTCCAAGTGTATCTTTTTATTTAAAATTGACATTAATTTTAGTAAAAAAGATAAGTGACATACTCAAAACTAAGAAAACACATTTTTATTATTTTTATAATTTATGAAAATGATCTATAAGTTATTTATTATGTGTATAAATCAATCTCACCTCAATCCGACACACGGTGTTATTGGTATGACTCAAAGTGTGTCTTTTTATTTAAAATTCACATTAATTTTATTAAAAAAGACAAGTGGAATACTCAAAATTGAGAAAACACATTGATATTGTTTTTATACATTAGGAAAATGATTTATAATTTGTTTTTGATGTTTAAGAATCAACCTCACTTCAATGTGACATACAATGTATTTGGTATAACTCAAAGTGTGTCTTTTTATTTAGAATTGATATTAATTTTAGAAAAAAAGACAAGTGACATACTTAAAACCAAGAAAATGCGTTAATGTTGTTTTGATACATTAGTACAATGACCCATAAGTAATTTTTGACTTTTATGAATCATATGCACCTTAATCCAATTCACAGTGCACCTGATATAACTCAAAGTGTCTGTTATTAGTTTAAAATTGACATTTTAGTTCAAAAAGTGTGTCACTCATTGAAAACCAAGAAAAATTGATCATCTTGTTTTTATAATTTAGTAAAATTATTCATAATTCATTTGTGATGTTTAGAAATTAGTCTCACATGAAACTGACACACGATGCGACTGGTATAACTTAAAGTGTGTATTTCTAGTTTAAAATGACATTTTAGTAAAAAAGATAAGTGACATACTAAAAATTGATAAAACAAATTATTATTAATTAGATACTTTAGGAAAATGATCCATAAGTCATTTTTTACATATATAAATTGAACACAATCAATCTGACACATGATGTGGTTGGTATGACTCGAAGTGTGTGTTTTTCAATATATAGGTTCCATTTTAGTTTAAAATTTACATCACATCACCAAAACTGAGAAAACTAGCTCATATTCTTTTCTAATCATTTTATCTACTATTACTTAATTAATTTCATTATAATTTTTTATCTTATACTTGTTTATTTAATTTTCACATAGATAATGCTTGAAGGCGAACAAGAAATGGTGTGACGTATAAGAATCAACCACAAATCAATCCGACACATGATGTTCCTGGTATGACTCAAAATTTAGTTTATAATTGACACTTTCTTTTATTTTATTTCTTTATAGTATTAATAAAATAATAATTTCTTTCTTATATAGGTACATTATTTTATTTAAATTGGGGTGGTTTGTTCAGTAATAACATGACCGGGGGTTGGGGCTAAAGATAAATGAACATTGATGTTTTTGAATGTCTGTGATAATGTTTACTTACTCATATAATTATAAAAACTAATGTTTTAAATTTATATAATATAGTTCTTATTCTTTTATTTTCTCTGTAAATTTTATTTCATTTAAATTCTATATTTCCAACCTGTTTTGTACTACCATTTCTTCTACTGCAGTGTGCTGTAAATTTAGAAAAACACTAAAGTATACCCCTTTATTAGTGCTTTTAGAATCTCTAATTAAGGGTATCTTTATTAGTGCTATTAAAATCACTAATAAAGGGTTCATTTATCAGTTCTTCTAAAAGATTTCATAAAGTACCCCCTTTATTTGTACTAAAAAAGTAATAATAAAGGGACCCTTTATCAGTGCTTTTTATATCACTGATAAAGTGTGACTTTATCAGTTCTTGTCTAGAGATGATAAAATCCTAGGGTTTTTAATCGTGTTCTAGTAGTCAATATTTTTTTTCCCTGATAATGTCCATTTTTAACACTGTTAGAGGCCTTTTTTGTAGTAGTGTACGTACACAAGAGCGGTGATTTCATTTTTCATAGGATGGATAAAAGGTAGAATGTGGTTGTTTCATAATCATAATAACATCTCAGTATATATATTATATTGGATTTATTATTTTATTTTGTAAACAACATATTAAGAGGAAGTAAAATAAGAAATAAATTTGAAAGAGTCGGTAAAGGCGATTACCTCTTCTTCGACGAACTTCCTTTAGATCTCTTCTTAGGGACACTAGGGTTGGTCTTTTTAGAAGACCAACAACTCCAGAACTTGGATAAAAAAGTTTAGAAGAAAAATGGATAGGGTTTGGTTAATCCAGATGGCTCAAAGTGGTTTAGATAATTGAAGGGGTTCCCTTTTATAATTTAAGTGAGGGGTACTTTTGGAATTTCTCAAAATATTAAAATATAATAAGACCATTATAGATAAAAATGCATCAAAATGTCCTATAAATGCTCAAAGGATGAATTTTTAGACCATATATTATCTCCTTTGTGATTATTTAATATTTTTATGATTTTTATATAATTTAATAAAATATTATGTTCCTAAAACATCATTATTGTCAATTTCGACACTATTCATTACTTTGACTTTCAAAAAATAAATAAAACAATATAACTTCAAAAAAAATATTTTAATACATCTCTAATATGTTAAAGTCATCTATAAAATTTGTGGATGACATTAATTATCTCAAATTATATTTATTTTAATATTTTTAATATCATTTATTTGATTTTTCTATTAATTAAATAATTACCGCATCAATGCTGTACAAGCATTTAATGTAATTATTTCTTCAATAAAAATTAATAATAAATCAATATGATGAATATAATCTCTTTATATTTTAAAATAATATTTAGAGTTGAAGATGTATTTTGTATAACACCATATTAAAAACGTTATAGTTATTAAAATAATGAATATGACATGTTTGACTTTTCTTTAAATAAAATATTATGAGGGTAATAATCAATTCCTAATGGTATAAAATGGTCATATATATAAAACTTGGATGATTATGGATGAAAATTACTCATTCAATAAAATTGGATAAAGTGTTAGGGTTATTTTATATTCCCTATCATATTATTTTTACCCTTAATTACCCAATTTACCCTTTACCATGGTAACAAAAATTACCACGGTTACTATTCATTTTGAAAAAAAATAGAACAGACCTATTTAGTAAATTTGGAAATCTTGATTCCAAATAAATAATCCATTTTATCAAATTAAATACTTATAATTGGTATAAATTAATTAAAATAAGTGTGCAAAACGTGATAAAATTACATTTTAGAAAATGGTGTTTTTAAGAATAAAACTGTATTTATTCTTATCCCATGCATAGTAAAAATGTTATATGAATGTTGAAAAATTTAATTGAAGATATAATATATAATTATCATTAAAATCATTCACCAATAGTGACTAATTAAATTTATTATAATATAACTATATTGTGCACACAAAAATAGTTTTTCATAAAAAAACTTCTTTTATTATTATTATTATTATTTATTTATAATCAATTGATAACCAAAATATTTTATTCGACATATATATATTTAAAATTTAGTTATTCCCATTTATTCCCACTAAATTAGCAGCTAGGTTACAAAAGTCACATAAAATTAGATCACAGTCTATTTGAACTCGGTTTTGCGTGCAAAACAATCTATTTAAGTGATTAAATTTATTTAAAAAGAGACATAACATAAAATCTTGGAGTGTTACAAAAATTTAGATGAGGAACCCTTAAATTTTCTCCCAACTTCCAAAAAAGTGATTTCAACTTTTATATAATAAAGATAAATAATCTTAATCACTTATTTAAGAACCTTATTCATACATATTACCTTTTATTCTCTTCAATTATAATTATTTATTACATATATATAGTTATTATTTATTTTTGTCATGAAATGTTAGTAATTTTGATTGTTTCATACAAGTTTCTTAATGATGATGTCAATATTTATTTTTTGATAACAATTTTATCATTATAATATTAGTCAAGTTAGTTTAATTATTGACTTTTAGCGATTCAAATAGTCCCATGTTCATTTTATGGAAGGTATGGGTATGGTTTATGATAATAGAATTTATGACAGGCATATTTCAAGTAATTTAGCAACAAAAATAAGTTACTTTATAATAACTATTAGTTTTTTGTCACCCATCCATAAACATATTCAGAACATAAATTTCTATTTAATATCACATATTATCAGTATTAATTCCTTTATACTCATCTATGATGAAAATAATAGTGTGGGTATAGCATCGTTCATGTGGGTGGTTGAACCAACCTAAACAAGAACATGATATACTAATTAATGGTTATGAGTATAGAGTTATATAATAGTAATATAATTTTCATATAAGAATAATTATGTTAATATCACATCCTTAGAGTAGATAATGAGATTTATAATGAGTTTATATGAGAATTTAATTGAATAAATGGTGAATAACTAGATACATAATTGGATGGATTCTCTCCTTCTTGAAACATGTTCCTTTAGAATGAAGGATTTATGCATCTTTATTGGAACCAAATTCCACAAAAAGTGTACCAAGGATTTATGAGAGGCAATTTAGGTATGTATTCATGATATAACTAAAGGAAAATAGAGGTATTTTAGGTGTAGAAAAGGGGTCCTTTATAGGTGAGTGTTGAGTGGAATTTTTGAAAATACTTATTCTATAAGGCGTAAAGCTATTATTTTATATGAAAATTGGATCCAAATTAAGAAAACAAGGGATATGGGTCATGAATCCCCTCATCCACATAATTTAGAGATAATTTTAAATATATTTTATTCCTTTAACTATTAATTTAACACTTTTTACTCACTTTACCATTAGCATGAAAACTCAATTTTTACCTTGAGAACTTATTTTTTTTCCAAAAAATAAAATTGAACCTCTTACTTAATTTTAACATGATGATTCAAAATTTTGAATCCATTTTAATCTAATTCAATTTCTAAATTTGATAAATTTTAATTTTAAATGAAAATATGAAATATACATTAAAATGTTTTGTAACTAAAAATCATTTTTTGTATTTTCTAAAATAAATCCACACTATGGTGGAGTGGGAAATATAAAAATAATATTATTAAAATAAAAAACAACAATAAAATCACCACATAAAAAAATAAAAGTAAAACCACATGCTGACTATAATTAAAAAAATGAGACCATATAAGAAAAACCACAGTTCCTAAGCACCCTGACCAAACTCTGTGATGTTTAACAAAATACACCACTCTCAAAATAAAAAACCAAAATGAACACAAAAATATATCAAAACAACACATTCAAAAAATTGTACAAAACCAACACATTCATCCAATTTAAGTGATACATTGATGAAAATTGTATGGTACTCTTGTTTCTCACCTTGATCTTGGATCATGTGGGCTTAGAGTATGTGTTTAGTAAGTCTTTTGTCACTATCTATAGTTACAATGTTTAAATGGTGGTGGAATAAGGAGGTGAACATTTTTTTCTAATATGAAGTTTTTAGTAGTTTTAAATTATTTACAACAAACCCAAAATGGATATTATTTGGAAAAAATTATTAATGATTTAATTTTAGTGTTTTTTTGTTATTTTTTGTTGACAAGGTGAATAAAAAAGTTCCAGTATGATTTTTGATAAATTAGGTGTTCTGAATGTGACATTGTTTTTTAGTGTTTTCCAAATTTATGGGTATGTTTTTTTGGAAAAATGAAAGTTTGGAGTATGAGAAGAAAAATGGAAAAGGGAGGTTTTTCAAAAGTTAACCACATGGAATGAATGTTAACCAAATGAAGTTGAGAAGTAGGTGTTCAATATTTAACATTAGCACTCACCTCATATATGATCACATAAGAGTTGTGCAGTATGGGTTTATCACTAGCATGGTGTCTACATGGTTAGTGCATGATCATAAGGTGGTGTTTCTATGTGGAACATAAAGTTGAGAGTGTGTGAAGAGGCTTAGTGAAGAGGTGAATAATAATTTCTTAATTTGTGTGGTTTTTATGTTTTTATTATCTATATAAGGACCCCCTGATCACTTCATTTAGTAGACTAAAAAATTATCTCAGAGGATCATCATTGGAGTTTTCTATTAAATCACAAGGAAGTTAATGTGGTAAATTTCACAAAAAAGAAGTTTTTTAGGGGAGTACACCAAAAATAAGATCTATATAGTAATTCCACATTAACGTTTATCCATATAATAAGTGTGTTGAGGAATAACGTTTCATGGTTAGAGCATAGGTATAACTTACATAGGTGGTCCATGTAGAAGGTATGTGAAGGAGGTTGTAAACGCAGGAGGTTCACAATGAAGTATATTCGTATAGGAGATATGATTAAGATGTAACTCATGAAGGGTTTTACTCCTAGAATGTGTGTAGTGAATAGAGTTCCACTCATAGAGTGTACAATGTATGCACAGTAAGTAAGAGGAGGTACATTTCACAAAGAGAATAAGTTTGCAAAGGAATTTTTCTTAAATCAGAAGTTATGCGGTAAAGGGGATTTTATCTCCCAAAAGAAAAGTGATCTTCATGACACACTCACAAATGTGTAGACTAAATCTGAGGTAATTTGGACCAATATAATAATCTTTCAGAGAATCAGTGAATTTAGTTTAATAGAGAGATCATTGTGTTCTCAAATGTGAATGGTTATAAACAAGGAGGGACGATGAGTATACTCCAAAATTTACAACCATTGTGTGCTTTAGTGTATTTTGGTATATTAGCACATTTCCTTTAGATGATATTTTTACTATTCCAATTAGTGTGAATTGAAAAAAAATGTTGTTTCTATTGTATTATTTATTTTCTTTATATTTACATTACTATGAGAAGAAGAGTTAAGAGAGTTTTTTTAACAACAAAAAATATAAAAAGGGGTAGTTGTTTTAATTTTTCACACCATTATTTACCCCCTCTTAGGGTATTTCACCTAGTGAGGCCAAAAATTGGTATCATAGAAAAAGGTTAACATTAGTGGTCTTATCTCAATATAAGCAATGAAAATAGTTAATCATAAAGTGATTCTGATTTTTGATGGAAATAAATTTTTAGCTGTGGAAGAATCAGATTCAACATTACTTCCAATCATTAGGAATTAATATTTTTACAACTGTGATGCCTAGTATTTTGGTCAGTATGGACAATGAATCATTATCAAAATCAAATATAAGAGAATTAGATGCTAACCCATGAAGAATAAATGCTTTAGGGGGATCTCTATCCGACATAATGTACACAAAAGTGATGTTGTGTAAATTCTCATATTCTATGTGGGAAAATCTGATCAATATCTACAAAGGTAATTCAAAAGTATGACAAGATAAATTGTAGGTTCTTTGGAATATGTATGAAGACATGATTATTTACTCAAATGAATCTGTTGATGTATTATTTGATCAAGTGAATGTTATTATGGAGGACATCTATGGTCTAGGGAAAACCCTCAATGATGTGAAGATAGTTAAGTACATCCTTTGAATATTTCCACCCTAGTTCAATCTAAAAGTATCTGTACTTATGGATAAAGGTCCAAAAGATTTGTTATTGGATAGTCTTCAAAAAATTATATTTTCATATGAAATAATAAATGGTGATAATGAGGCTATGGAAAAGGGGAATTCTAAGGAGGTATAATTCAAGTCTATGAAGAAGCTCACTATGGATGATGTACAATAATAATAAGAGGTGGGTGAAGTCCTTTCATTCCTTTACTCAAATCCATAAAGGGGAAAATGAAATTTTAAAGGGAAACTTTAACTCATATTATTTTTATATGTAAAGTTTGTGAACCGTGTAATAAATCATCCTAAGAAGTTTTAATACAATGATGAGGATGATGGAATTACTAAAGAGAAGTATTCAGGAAATGTGGAAGGTATGAGAAGTAAAAAAACATAATTTATTCAAGGAAAAGAACCTATTTTCACAAGAAAACAATATTTTAGAATAAATTGAGGTTGAAGAAATTATAATATACAAAGACCATAATTTTTTTATGGTGTATTTTGTGGGAATTTTTTATAAAAGATAAGGTAGAGACAATAATGAAGGAGAGGTAGAAGGAAGATTTGAACTCCAGGTTGAATTAGAGGATTCCCTTGAAGATATAGAAATTTAGAGAGTCAAAACAAATAAATCCAATAGACTCGTTTATTATTCCAAACTCCAAATGTAGTAGAAAGAAGAGGTGAAGTCTAGGATAAAGAAATAAATTAAAAAACTAAAAAATTCAGAGAAGGTCATTGAGTGAAAGATCAAAGTTAAATAACAGACTTGGTTTATCGAATATTTTACTAATATAGTGAATGATCATGTAAAATATATTGAATATCTTGATAATAATGTTTCGAATGATGATGAAAATTAAAATATCAGGAGAGTATCATGTCTCCTGATACAACCTATGGAAAAAGACCACACATGTGATAGAAAAAGGTAAATTAGTGTATGGAGGTCCATCAAAACATGCATGATACTATCAGTAAAAGATAAAGTCATATATGAATGACAAGCCTAACATGGGGCTTTATCATAATTAGAAAGTGTTGATGGTTGATTATAGACCACAAACACCCACTCCAATATTGAAGGTTGATTTGGGTACAACTCAAAATCAGAATATTCATAGAACCTAATGGAGAAATGGTGTTGTTACAATTAAACACAAGAATGAACCTCATATCAGGTGTTATTATTTTATAAAGATGACTTCTTCCCAAAATGTTTGTTATATATCTAAGAGATATTGAAGGGAACAAGAGAAACAAAGGAAACTAAGAAAAGATCAATATTCTTGGGATTATTTTAATGATCATTTATTTTGGAGTATAAGATTTAGAAATATGGTTATGTATTGAATGCAAACAATATAGAGGAATGTTCTAATGAATAATGAAAGTGGTTGTACTCAGTATCTGAAGGAACCATCAAATAATATAAAAATGAAAAATTGATTTGTTACTTTTCAATATAAATTTGGTCCATCATACTCTAAATAAGAATGATCATGCCAATAAACACCTGGTGTGAAGATAAAGGCATGGATCAAAAATAAAATATTCTAGCAGGTAATGGTTGTAGGGATTGTTCTAAAAGCATCATATCATGCTAGTGTATAGATCCTTGACAATGTATGTACTTCTCACATGATTGAAGATAATGATCTTATCATAGGAAACAATATTAATAAGGAATATTTCATCAGATTTGGAAATGATGAAGTATTGGATATTATTGAATATAGAAAAGATTTTTTTTGGGGAAAAGATATGAGATGCCCATATTTCTTGGTCATTGAAGGTCTCAGTGAAAACTTATTTAGTGTTAGTCAACTATGAGAATTAGGGTATGTAATAAAGTTTACCTAGAAGACCTGTAAAATTAAGGGAAAATAAAGTGAAGTTATTATAAAATAAAAGCACATGAAGGGGAATATCTACTTTTTTGGTGGAGAACAAGATATGTTCTTTCTATATATGTTAGAAAAAATGGTTGTGGTATAGACAATTTGGCCTTTTGAGTCAACCAACCTTGGAAAATCTAGTAAAAATCAATGTATCTCAAGATCTTCTTAATACATCACGTGATCATACACACATGTGTGATGCCTATTATAAAGGGAATATTACTTGAAAGGTATAAATAGAAAAATAGAAAAAGTCAACAAGAGTTATTGATATGGTGCATGTTGATGTGTGTGGACCTATATCACCAAGAGATATTGATAGGAAGAGATATTATATTCTTTTCATTGATTATTATTATAGGATAGAGTGGATTTTGGTCCTTGCTCATAAGTCCAAGGTGTTCAGTTATATAACACTATATCATAGGGAGATAAAAAAGTTGGTTAGATAAAAAATTTTAAAACTCTAAACCAATAATGATGTATATTTTTCCAACATTCAGGTAGAGGATTATCTTGAGAAGCAAAAAATAAGGATCCAAGTTTTACCAATGAGAACTCCTCAATAAAATGGTGTTGCTAAGAGGAGAAAAAAAATCATAAACAATATGGATAGAATGATTAATATTTAAAAAGAACCACCAGAGATGTTTTGAAAGGAAGTAGTCTTGACATCAGTCTATATTTCTAACAGATATTTGTTGTGTACAAGAGAAGAAAATAATCCATATGCAATATTGTATAGAAATAATCCAACATGGAATTACTTTTTAATCTTAATAAGTGTTTCATTCTCAATAAATAGAAACATAGGAAGTCTGAATCCCATGGAGATGAAGGTATTTTCCTTGGCTACTCAGTAAAATCAAAGCATATAAATGCTTAAATAAGTGTCTATGAAAGTTTTTTGAAAGAAATGATGTCACTGTAGTGAAAAATGTGCAGAATATTCATAAAAATAGTGAGTAGTTTTAAAATGATAGAGTTGAAGAGTTGAGAAACTCAAGGGGAGCACAAGGGCCTCAGGAAGATTTAGAAGAAGACATTGATGATGAACTTGATAAAGTAAAATGAACATTTTAATAAAAACTAAAATGTTGAGCTTAAATTGTTGGGTATAATATCATATGTGACCAGAAAATTCCAATGCAGATGAGGATAATTAAGTCTCTATTGAATTATTTTATCTCAGGTAGAGTTGAAGTGTTTTAAAGAAGTTTTAAAATATTATGATTGGGTTCAAGTGATGAATGAAGGTATTGAATAAATATAAAATAATAATATGTGATAGATTATTTTGAGGATGAAAAACAAGAATATAATTAAGAAAAAAATCCTTCTTCCATAACAAGATGAATAAAACTGACATGGTGATTCAAAAAAATCATTATTGGTGTAAAGGGGGTACTCCTAGATAGAGGTTATTAATGTTGATGAAATATTTTTACTTATTGCAAGTTCGGAGACAATTTAACTATTCTTCACCATAACAGTGAAAAAACAATTAATTTTTTTCAAGATGGATGCAAAGTCAACATTTATAAATGGAATTTTGGAAGAATATGTGTACATTGAACAACCATATATTTTTATTATCCATGAATATGAGGAATCTTTTTCCAACCAAAGAAGGATTTTTATGGGTTGAAGTATGCACCAAGAGCAAAATATTCACGACTTGATCAACACTTTAAAATGTCTAGTTTCTAGCACGGTGGAGTTGATTAAAATCACTATGTCAACAATTATAGTAATCTAAGGATGATGTTGTATTTTTATATAAACTACATAATCTTTGGTGGATCAAACACATCATAATGTAATTAGTTTGTAGAATTCATGAAGTGTGAGTTTGAAGTGTCGATAATTGGTGAGCTAACAATTTTACTTAGTCTATAGGTGATACAAGGAAGGAAAGGTACATTCATTTATTAATCTAAATATATTAGTGGGGTTTTTAGAAGATTTATAATGGAGTATTACAAGGTGATAATGACTCCAGTTACTACTCAGATGAATTTTTCAAGAGATTATGATGGAAATACTGTCAATGTCATATAATAGAGATAGGTTAATGCATGATTATTATAATTAATAGTGACATGGCCTAATATTGTATTATTATTATGTTAGGTGGAAAATAAAAGTAATCACAAATATATCTACATGATCTAAATGAAGAGAATATTATGTTATATCAAAGACATAATGGATTTCTGCTTGCTTTATAATGAAACATCATGACAGGAGTTTTTGGGATATACATATGCTGATTGGACCTGTTTAGTAGATGAATGAAAGTCCACATAAGGTGGTGTATTTTAACTTAGAATATTGTGAATTTATTCATTAATAATTAAAAAATACTTTATTTCACTTAGCACTATAGAAGCTGAATATATTGTGTTCACTCAATCTTGTATGCAATTATTATGGATAAAGCAACAACTTGAAGAAACAGGAACTGAAGTGAAGTCTCCAATCAAAATCAATTGTGATAAATAAAGTATAATATATCTTATAAAAAATATTTTCTATCACTTAAGTATAAATCACTTTGAAAACAAATATCACTTTATCAAGGAGAAAGTAGAGTGGGGGATAGTGATATTGGGGTATATTCCAACTAAATTTTAAGTTATAGATATTATGACAAAGGCCTTACTCAAGGAAGATTTTAAAAGGTATAATATAATTATTAGATTATATTAAACTCCAAAAAATTGAGTAATGGGGATGTGTAACCCCCACTACTAGAGGCATGGTGTGTTTTTTCCTATGTACTGACCCATGTTATTTTCCCTTTTGTAGACCATAAAGGAATGATCTTTGGGTTTATTGAAAAAGGGGGATAAGTATTGTTTATAAAGGAGGAAAAGTTGTTGACATGGGTAGATATTTTCTATGATGAATTAGGGGAGAAAATAAATATGGGGAGTCATGTTAATCATAGAATTATTGAATATGTTCAATCATTAAATACATATCATGAAAAGTTTTTTCTAGGTTAAGGATGATAACATTTTATCATGTGTGTTTGATGAAGTGGTTTTTTCATGTTCTAATTTGATAAAAATTTAGTATTAATCAAAAACATTAATTGGTATTAGTGTACATGATTAATTGGTATCAATTCAATAAGTGGTATCGAGACAAGGTGATACACTGATGAACTTTGTATAACACTCTCATTTCTCACTCTATGATTGGATTGTGTGGGATTAAATTACATGTTGAGAAATTCTTTAGTGACTATTAAAAGTGAAAAAATTTGAATGGTGTTTGAAGATTAAGTTGCATATTTTTTTTTCAATAGGAATTTTTTATTGGTTTTAAAGAATCTTTAACAAACCTAAAGGGTAAAGTTTTTTGGAAAAAATCCGTCCTAATAGCATTTTAATGTTTTAGGTTATTGTGATTATTGAAAAGGAGGTTTGAAAAGTTACAGTATGATTGTTGACAAAGAATTAATTCTAAATGTGGGGTTGTTTCTAATTGTTTTTCAAATTTATGGGTATGGTTTTTAGGGAAATAAAAACTTGGAGTGTGAGAAGAAAAATGTAAAAGGGATATTTTTCATGAGGTAACCACATAGACCATGTATTAACTGCATGAATTTGTGTGGTAGGTGAATGATTGTTTGTGTTAGCCCTTATCAAGTACTCAATCATAGATGAGTCATACAGAATAGTTTCATTACTTGGGAAGTTCGTAGTGTCTACGTGGTCAATGCCTGGTCATAAAGTGGTGTTTCTATATGGACTGTGAAGGCGAGAGTGTGTGAAGAGGCTTTGTGAAGGGTTCAACCATAATTTTGTGATTATTGGGTTTTTTAATTTTTTTCTATATAATTACCACTGATATCTTTATTTAGTAGTGAGAAAAATTATCTCAGAGAATCATAATTGGTGTTTTCTACTAAATCGGAAGGAAGTTCACACGGTATAGTCCATGGTGAAAGAAGTATATGATGGGAGTACGTGGTAAAGGATATTCATATGGTAAGTTCATGGAAAAATATATATGTCTAATAAGTTCATAGAGAAAATAGGTCATTGAGGGTAGCTTGCATAGGTGTTTCATGCAAGAGATACAAGGTGGAGACTATTTATCCAGGATGTTCAAAATGGAGGCATTTCACATAGGAGATATGTAGAGGAAATAGCTCATGAATGGTTTTACACCCAATAAGTACACAATGAATATTACACCACCCAAATATTGAATGGTTTCTATGTAGTAAGTTGGTGGAGGTGAAGTTCATGATGAGAATAAGTTCACAGAGGAATTATATACAAAGAAGAAGTAAAATAATAAAGCAAATTTCATCTCTCAGATGAAATGTGAGCCTCATGAAACACTAAAAAACGTCTGAACCAAAATTGAGATGATTTATACTAATAGAAGAATATTCTATAGTATAAATGTGTTCACTTCAGTAGAGATATAAATACATTCTCAAGTGTTAATGGTTGTAAACTAAGAGAGACAATGAGTCTACTATAAAAATTGTAACAGAAGTGTACTTTATTTAATTTTGGTATATTGACACATTGTCTTTATATGATCCTTGTACTAGCTGAGTTAGGATAAACCAAGTAAAATTATTATGTCTTCTACATTATTTATTTTGTCATATTTATATTACAATGAGAAGAAGAGAGAAGAGAGTTTTGTTTAACAAAAAAAAAAACAAAATCAATAGGGGTGGTTGTTTTAATCTTTCATACCCTGATTCATCCCCCATATCATATTATTTAACATACTAGGACTAAAAAACTATTCATGGAGTGAGGAACACATCAATACAAAGAGGAATAACCACTTTATATGGTCTATATCGATGATGAAATAAAAGAGGTGGAATAATAACTTTAAAATCCTTCACTACCAATAATTTCTAATCTATTTTTTGAGGCCCTATGATGAACAAGAGTTAAAAGGTGAAAATATCAAGGGATTTGACCTTACTATAGATTATCTTCTTTTTTATATATATCAATATAAAAATATTACTAACTCTCTTCACTTTTACTTTTCATATTTATCACAATTGATAGAAGTATTGGATGATGATTAAAAAAATGGAGGTAATATATTTTGAAGATAAGATGGAGGATCCACTTCCCACTTCCATTGATCTTTTCCTTGTGGATCTTAAATAAGAGGAATATTATATTGTTAAACCACTAAAGAGAGTATATGTTCCATTTAATTCCATTTCATTTTATTATTCACTTATTGAAATGAATTCTAACTTTATTAATGATTTCAATGTAGAATCTATAAATCTATTCCTTTCCATAGAAAGTGAAGATGAAGAAGAAGAATAAGAAACCATTGATGATAATATGGATTTTTAATTTGAATAAGAGGAAACCAATATGGAATAGTTGGTGACATTTGAAGAAGAAGAACCCAAGTCACTTTCAGTGAAGTAACTACCTCCTCAACAATGACACGATAATCAATTGGAGGAGGATACAATAACTTACAGGGAGAAACCCTTATTCTTATTTCCTACCCCTATCCACTTATATTTTCTTATAATTCTAGGGGATATGTTATTTTCAATTTATTTTTTAATTCACCACTCTTTCTTTACACTTATAGACACTAGGAAAAAACACATGTGGTGGTTTACATCACATAAGGCCGACTCACCTTCAGATTGGAGACAACCACTAAAACTACCTATATGTAGGTAGTAAAAATAAAAAAAATTGAGGGAATGACCCAAGATTATTTCATTTACCCTTTCTCATTTATATTTATTTTTATTCTAAAAAAATTGTCATGTTTGTTTTTATTTTTGTTTATAGGATGGAGTAGAGAAATGATCTTATCTTTGACTTTGACACAAA
The DNA here is from genome assembly GCA_963277665.1 of Viscum album. Lineage (NCBI taxonomy): Eukaryota > Viridiplantae > Streptophyta > Magnoliopsida > Santalales > Viscaceae > Viscum > Viscum album. The sequence goes on along the minus strand of OY728132.1, from coordinate 1,288,383,863 downwards.
TAAAATCAGGTTATATCTATCCTTTTTAAACATGTTGTTTAACATGTAATGTAATTTTTACTATGTTATGAATATCAAATTTCTGTTTAAATTTTAAATTGTAACAATTAATTATGGTGAGAGAGGGAAACATGATTTTCGTTTTTTTGTTTTTAGTATGTTTTTTTCATTTTTATTTTTAATTTTATGTTTTTAAACTCTTTGATCTTAAATGAATATCTAAAATAATTTTATTATTTATAGAGTTATTTTTGTTATGATTTCATAATTTTAATATTGAAAATTATCAAATGATCATCGATATATTTTTAGTTTTATTCGGACCTGATTTTCAATCATTTTATTTATTTTTAACCAAATATTTAAATTGAAACCCATGACTGATAGAACCAAATTTTCTTTCCCATCCCAAAAGTTTTTGTGAATGTTATTGACATATTATTTCTCTTACCCTAATTTTATTAAGATAAACTTTAATTTTTTATAAAAATAAGAAAATTTGATTATTATTTTCTAAAGATTTGAAGTTTATAAAATATTTTGAAAATGATTAAGGAATTTATTTAACTAGAGAATATTTTTACCATCAGACCCACCCTTTTACATTGATATTTTTAAGACCTTAGTTGACTGTGGATGGCCTTATATTTCGAAACCACATTTCAATCCAAATATACCTCACCCACCTTTACTCTAAATATAATTTTATGATTATTCAAGTTTAAGTGTGGGGGTGGTTAATTCATGTGAAACATTGGGAGACATTTCATGTTTGGGTGATTGTGAGGTTGGTATCATTATTTAGGGAATTAAAAAGAGAAATTATAATGATTCACATTAATTATATTTCATTTCACCATCTCATTATCATTGAAAATAATAATTAATTTAAATAAAAAAGTTACAAATAAAAAAATAGAAACGAAAAAATGTATATATGAAGAAAAAGAGAGAGAATAAAAAAAGCGAAGAAGAACATGGAATGGATATTTCATTATACTTAATTTTTTATATTTCATGACCCACCTCAAACAAAGGGAAAATGTTGAGTTACATTCTTTAAATTATATTGAGTGTGAGGTATCTTTCATTTATTCATTTGAATTTTCATGCACTGTATTTAAGAGAAAACACTTATCTTTCCATACTTTGTTTTCAAATGATTACCACCTATCAAAATACAGAATTCATTCTTTGAAATTACCTTATTATTTATTTCATTTTTAATGTCTCATGGTATGGAGAAGTGGAATTTTTAGAAGATTATAATGATACATTAATTTTAAAAGTATGAGCATGATTCCTCTTTTAAATTCTTTTGAGTGAATAATAACATGGAATTTTATGTGTGGTAGGTCAAAAAATGGGTATGAATGGATTTAAAAAGTTAAATTTCATGTGGATAAAAGATATCATCACCCTTGATAAAAAAATCATAAATTAGAAAAGATAGAATCATTTTTTTGTGACAATTAAAAAGTACATCCAATTTTATTATTCACTGTTTAAATTAAGAGAGGATATAGTTTTTTTAGGAGTGAAAATAGTGTGGGGTAGTGATGAGAGCCATATTTTCACTTGTTTTTATTTTAATTCTATTGGTTTAAATAAATGTATTTTATTTATTTAATGTCCATTAAAATGTTTTTAATAACTTTAGAATAAATTTTAATTTAAGGTTATGTGGATTTATGTTTTTCATTTCAATTGATTATTTCATTTTTGAATTTAATAGACAAAGCCAAAATTTTATTTCTTGTTGATTTTAGTGTTCTAAAGTATGAATTAATTCTATGGAAAATTAATAGAAAAAAATAGCTAAGGGAAAAGGGATCAACCCTAGATCATCAACTCAAGCCTAAAGATCACCCCAATAGAGGGTCAATTAACTCAGGACTAGGGATAAGCATGGGTGAGTAGGAGTAGGCCTTGGGTAATATGGTGGTGTCATGAAACAACCTATGCTATCTCAGATCTAGGTACCTATTCCAGTCCGTGAAAAGCCCCGAATGACATTCCTGATCCCCACAGGTTGGAAACTAGTTCCTAATCATCAAATATACACTATTTGGAATGCTTTTTCCCAATAAATAATAATAATAACATAATATAAAGTCATTATAAATTTTAAATGGTGTGTCTATAAGTTGGATTTCCATGAAAAATAAAATAATAAGTTGAAAATAAATAAACCAAAAAACTAGGCATAATAAAAAAAAAATCCAAATAAAATCCCACAACGTATAAATTTTGAAATCATACAAGATTATAAACTTGAATATCAAAATATAAGAAGGTATGGATTAGATTATACGTACATGGTAGAAAATATATAATAAATTCCCAAAACATCAAATCTACAACTCCTCATGGCCCAAGATCACCATCCAATGACATCACCATAGCTTACTCTATGAGTGACTAGAAAGTTAAAATTTCCCAAATAAGCTTTCCAAAATCTATACCTGAATATGAAAATAGTCCACTAAGTCTACTAAAACCGAGTGTTATAAGTAGAGTGTAATAAAAATCTCTTAGTAATATTCCACAAAAGAGTCCATGAATTTCATTTAAATCAAAATTCTAGACATGATAGATTGAAATAAAATACTTCAAAGTAATTTTTCTACACCCTGACCATTATATTATTATTTATTTATTAATTTAATTTATTTATTTTGAAGTGTGAGTCCTTTATTTTTTTAAATTTTTAAATTTTTGTGATTTTTTTCATTTCACATAGTTAACTCATGATTAGTTCTAACCAATAATCAGCCATGCGATATGGATTTGTAACTTAGTATATCCATTTTACATGGCTAAAACATGGTTTATCCAATCATGTGTCCATACCATGAAAGTGCCTAAGTGTATCCATTAAGGGGTACATGGTTGACACACAATTTGGAAAACTACATGGCCCAACTATATAACTTATCTAGTTTTTACAAACTAGATTTTCCAAAATTACTACTCACCCTAATTAAACCCATTTTTAGATCTCCCATCCCCCTTCTCAAATAGTGCATGACTAAGGCATATTGGATGCCCCCCACCTCTCCCTTCAATTTTTAGTGTTTGCTCTTGTAATTTCAAGGTGAATCTATCAATGTTAAGGCTTCCCCTCATTTTTATCCTATATTACCTTCATTTTATTGTTATTTATTTTTCCTATCACTACACAAATCTTATTGGATGAACCCTAGGGTGTTGGTTTGACCCTATTTTTTATCTCCTTTCTTCTAGGGTTATAAAATCATTCTTGGGGTATTTTCCTTCCATATTTAATAGAATTTTTCTTCTCCTACATCTATTTGGGGTAGGATATTCCATGAATTTTCTTTTCCTTGACATTCCATATGTTATTGAGTGTTTGAAACTCATTTTTATTCAAAATTAAGCATGTTATTTGAGTTCAAATGGTTTTAGATTTATATAAAAATAAAGGTATTTAAGATATTATCAATGATATCTAAATGGGTTATTATGTATTTTTCCTATTATATATCTTCACCTATAGAATAGTTATATTTTTTACCAATAAAATATTTTCGATAGTATTTATATTGAAGTCTAGTGTTTTACCATTGTTTGAGACTATTTATATATTTAAATATGTTAGAATATGATTTTAAGAGGTTAAATTGGTTGGGATTTCCTTGTTTGAGAAATTTTATGAAGTTTAATTATTCCGTCCTTATGTTATTCACTTATGACTGATGTATGAATTTATTTTGTTATGTCGGGTGATTATAAACATATATATAGGTATGTATATATATATACATATTCACATGATAATATGTGAATATATTCATTGATAGGTGTATATATATATATAAATTTATATGTACATAATTATAAAGGGAATATTTGTAATTTAAATTTTATATTTGAACTCGGTTTTCAAAATGAATTTCTAAGGTATTTAAAAAAAGTACTACTAGTTTCAAATACATGGCCCATTTGGTATTTTGTAATGAAAGTTGAGAATGATATTATTATTTTTATTTTTATTATGGTTATTATTTCTAAAATTTTCAAAGAAAGTTTTATAGAAAGCGTAATATGATTGTTCTTGATCTTGATTTAAAATAAAAGTATTTCTTTCAACATTACTTTTGAGGTGGAGGATGGGAATTTATTATAGCACATTTTATATATGAAGTTAGAAATTATTCATCCATGGTTTGATGAAACCTATTTTATTAATAATTATTAACATTAGTTAAAATCCATGATAATACCCTTAGTAGTTAGTTGGGATAACCTAGACAGGATGAGGTTCCCCCACCACTAGGAATTCTCGTGATATAGCTGTGTGACACCCTTACTTTCCAATTACATAGTAGAAATAAAAATCCACCATTTGGGTGGCATAGAATCTCTAGTTTCCTAGCCTTAGTGACTTTAGGGCCATGATACCTATTTTAAATTTATGACTATACAGTTTTCCCTTACACATGTTTTACTTTAGACTATTATAATTACATATATAATTTACATTATAATTTTATATACTAGTTTATGGTTTTGTTAGAGTAGTTATATTACTTCCCCATAGGATTAATTTTTTGCATTCATGTTGGTCTATTTATATATTTTATATTTCCATTTAGTTTTTAGTTTGTGTTCCTTGGTTTATTATTTGAGTTTATTTTTAAGTTTTTTTAAATAAATGGTTTTAAAATAGGGATTTCAAAAGTATATTTTTAATGGGAATATTTAAAGAAAGTTTCTAAAGTTCTTAAGCTTGTTTTGAATTTTAAAATATGATTTTGAATATATTTATGAGTTCTCTTACACAAATGAAGAAAACCTATTTTTAAATGAATCTATTTCAAAATAAAATTTCTAGAGTGTTTTATAAAGTAGAATTCATGGAATCATTGGTGAAACCCTACTGGGCAATTAGCTCACACCCCACTCACACCACTTTGTATGTATAGACTGAGTGAATCTTATAGTTTTAGGCTCAGTTTATGATCACTCATGGAGAATATATTATTTTGGGACTGGATGGTGACTCATAAAGTCACATGAAGGTTAAATGGTTTCTTTATTATATTTATGTTCCCCTATAACATTTTCTAAATTAAAAATTCTTGTTTTCCTTTTCCTCAATGGGTGATGTTTATGCATATGGAATTTTGGATGTTGAATAAATGGGATAATTTTTGGAAAGGGAGTTAGAGTTGATGGAGTGTTTTTATTTGTGATTTAATTTCTATTTATGCTTATTTATTTATTCAGTATAAGAATCCAATTTATGGACAAATCATTCTTGAATTTTATTAAACTTTCCATTGCTAGTTTAATTTATTTTATAGGAAAAATCATTCCCACTAAGTTTCTTCTAACACCTTGATGATTTTCTCCAACCCATGGAGATTAGGAATGCCCTTCAAGACCTATCATGGGTTGGATTGGGCATATGATAGATGAACAATTTGGGCTGGTTATGAAAATATAGTACTAGGTATTATGTTCTTAAGAGGACCTAGGTTCTTAAATAACCCTTTTTATTTGGGAAGTTTGGTATATTTGAGATATGATCATCAGAGATCGAGAGATAAGTAATGTATGGGTGAAAAATCACCACTTCTCCTGATAAAACCTAATTTACCATGGGAATTCAAGATTTGAGTTATGAATTTGAGTTTTAATTTGATTATTATAATGGATTTAAATTTTTAAATGGTTTCCTTTTGATTTCTATGTGTATTTGGGGGTGGTTTAATGATTTATCATGTTCTAGGGTAGAAAATGGGGGTGGAGCTAACAGATCACTATGATATCAAATGTCTTAACAAACCATGTAGAGTCTACGTGCATGGTTCCAAGGAACTCTCAGTAGTAGTAGCATTGTTGGAACATGGTTTTTCAAACCGTCTGGAAAGACCAAGAATAACCAACAATCCCTTTTAATTTTTTTGTTCTTGATTTACTTTTCATCTAAATTTCTTTGGGTCCTTTATTGTTTTTATTTGATATGGATTTGGGAAAATTGTATGATGGGTTTATGTTATTTGATTGAATTTCATTGATATTTTTAAATAAATAACTTATCTTCAAAGGGGGAAATTTTTGTTCGAAAAATTTATTAGAAACTTATCAAGATATGGTTTAAGAAAAGTGAGATGTTTTCCATTTTAAATTTATAGTGGAATATATTGTGTTATTTAATACTTGTTTTTAAATAAAATTATATGATTTTAATGGATGATATTTTAAACCCTAACTGAAGTTGTTATTTTTCAAAGTGGTGTTGGTATTTAAATGCATATGTATTTCTATTATAATGAGTTGGATTAAAATTCATAATAGAATTTTAACAATGATTTAAAAATGAATGAAATGTTTTGGGAACTACAAAGTGGGTTTTAATGAGATATTTATGAAATTTTATATCAGTTTTTAAGTGAAAATTTAAAATTTATAAAGTGGTCATTTGATATGGAATTTAAATCAAGTTCAACATTTTGCAAAAATAAGGAAAGATTTTTTAGTGTATTATTAGAAAATTAAGAATAAATTTGTTTAAAGAAAGAGATTTTTTTATATTTATCAGTGTTGTGGTTTTATGAGAAGCGGTTATGATTTAACATTTATGTTATGGTTTTGATTATAGTTTGTGAATATTTTAGGAGAATTAATTTTCAAGAGTATCTATGGAGTCTTGTGTTTTTATTATTATTTAATGCATGCCACCCAGGAATATCCTAAAGAACCTTGATGAGTTTGTATTGGGAAGTTTTTTATGTATATTACATTTGGAGTTTGAACATGGATCATCTGATTACTGACCCTACCTAGACTTCTAGTGTAGTGGATTAAAAGAATTTGTGTAAAGTTTTCATTTTATTCTAGTTATAAATGAAAATATGTAAGGGTTTATTTTCCATTTCTTAAATGTAGTTTCTTTTCATATGGGACTATGTTGAGTGGGGTGTTTAGGAAATTTTTGAATGTTCTATGAGTTTGGGATTTTATGGTGGGGGAAATCCTTGTTTCCTGTTGGACCTTGATAGTAGTTCTATGAAATCTCGAGACAACCCTATCATCTTTTATTTTATTTCCCTTCCTATATCTTTAACATTTGTCTTTTTTATGGAATAATATCTTAGAAATTCCTTATTTTGAGATTATTTGGAGGATAAAATATTATTATACATAATTATAGATGTTCCACTAGATGGATGTTTCTTTCAGACCCTCTTTGTTTCTGTTTGGTGGGAAATTCCTTAAATGTCTCCATTATCTAACTCCTCATGTCAGATTGGTTGTTATATAGTGGGGAGAAAAACTATAGGTTCCAATTGTATGATCTCTATTTAGGATTATCAGGTGTGACTTGTGAATTTAGTTATCTTTGTGTATATGTTGGTCCAGTTTGGAGGTGGAGTGGTTTGGAGTTATTTTCTCATGTGGATTCTATATACAATCTAAATTAACTTGATGTGTCTTCCTTTTTGAATTAAGTGGCTTTATAAGGGTAGAAAGGGTTATAGTTGAGATTATTACCACAATCCATCCATTAAATTCTTAATTTTTTATTTATATATTTAATTTACTTCTCTTAAATCACAAGTCTTTTATTTTTGTATTTTTTTAAATTTTTGTGAATTTATGTATGCTGAACGGTTATTGCATGATTAATGATAATTGTGATACAATCATGCAGTATGGGTTTGTTACTTGGTATAGTATTTTTTTGTGATTGTTGAATAGTTTTTCTAACTATGAACCCAAACCATGTAAGTGCTCAAGTTTTTCTAGTAATGGGTGCATGGTTGGTTCACAATTTGGAAAATCATGTTGCCAAACCCTAAAACATTCCTAGTTTTTAAAAATTGGATCTTAAAAAATTACTCCTCACCTAATTAAACACATTTTTGGTATCCCCTCCAACTTATTGAGTGATTTATGGATGAGGTACCTTAGAAAATCCACCCTAGCCTATCCCTTTGATTTTTGGAATCTCTTCTTGAGATTTCAAGGTAAACTTATCCAGTTTATAGATTATCCTCCTCTTTCCCTTCATTTATCTTTCTTTATTCCCCTTATTTATTTTCACTCTCACCATGTATACAGATTTCCAATCCCTAGGGTTTTTTCTGACCATATGTTTTTTATTTCCTTGTTTCTAAGGATTAAAAATAATTCCCAGGGTTTTCTTCTTCCATATTCAAGAAAGTTTTTCTTCTATCGTGTCTGTTTGGGGTTGGTTCTTCGGTGCCTTTGATTTTACTTAAAATTCCATGTGTTCTTGGGTGTTCCAAACTATTATTTACTCAAAATTAATCATTCAATTTGAGTTAAAATGTATATATATATATCAAGGTATTTAATAGATTATCAATTATTTTTAAATGGGTTCTTATGGAATTTTCCCTATTGTATATCCTCACATAAATAATAGTTATATTTATAACCTATAAAATATTTTAGGTAATCTTTGTAGAGAATATGATTGTTTTAATATCATTTGATATTGTTTATGTCGTTGTATATATTGGAATATGATTTTATGAACTTAAATTGGTTGGGATTTCCTTGTTTGAGAAATTTTATTAAGTTTACTTGTTCTTTCTTTATGCTATTCACTTATGAATAATGTATGAATTTATCAAGTTATGTCTGGTGTTTATATAAAAATATATAAGTATGTATATATATGTACATATTGACATGAGAATATGTGAATATGTGCATTTAGAGATGTATATATATATATATAAATATATGTGTGTATAATCATAAATAAAAGTTTTTTAAATTAGATTTAATGTCTGAATTTAGTTTTTAAAATAAATTTCGAAGGGGTTTAAAAAACGTAATACTAGTTTCAAATATAAATTCCATTTGGTATTTTGTAAAGAAGGATAATAATTAAATTATTATTGTTTTTTTCTATTATGGTTATTATTCTTAATTTTTATAAAAAGTGTAATATGCAAGTTCCTGATCTTGATTTAAAATAAAATAATTTCTTTTGATAATCATTTGTAGGTGGAGGATGGGAATGGATTGTAGCATGTTTTATATGTAAAGTGGGGAATTGTGCATCTATGGTTTGATGAAACATGTTCTACTAAAAACTATTAATATTATTAAAACTCTATGGGAATCCCCTATGTACTTTGGAAGGCTAACCTAGATGGGATGAGCTTTCCCCACCATGAGTAATTCTAGTGATGTAGTTGTGTGGCACCCCCACTATAACACACCACGATTTTATGGTATGTATCTTCTTAAATAATTTCAATTCATTCAATAGATTACATTGCACAAAAAATTATTTCATATAGTATAAATCGTATAAAATCACATACAGAAGACAAAACAAATTCTATAAATAAATAATGTATGAAATAAGTGGTATTTATAGAAGTTAAAATACATATACCAATGAAATAGTAACTTGACCTTAGGAATAGTAATACGGCCCTTATGAATAGTAAACTAGCCAAATAAATCGTAAAATCACTCATGAAATTATAAATAAAATTTAAGCATCTTATAAATGGATGTATAATATAATTATATCATAATATAAGTAAATAAATGTTTTAGACATTATTAATTAAGTATTATTATTTTTATTAAACATAAATGTTTATTTATAATTTTTTAATTAATGTAATGATTCAAAAGAAAACTTATTTTTATAAAATAGAATCATATGTTAATATTTTGATGTCTTATGATTATAAGGTAATTTTATGAGACCTTAGATAATTTTTCAAAGTGTCATAAAATTAGTTATAATTTTAAAATTGGTATTTTTTGAGTAAATGATGATTTTAATTAAAAATTTAATTTATCATAGTTATAAAATAATTTTCATAAAATAGAGTTCATTTTTTAATTCTAAATTTTGAAAAATGGTTAGGATAATTTTTTTGGGATTTTTCTGAAATAGTTGAATTTTTAGTGAATAGTAAAAAATATAGTTTTAAGAAAAGACAATATTTTTTTGTAACAACATCAAGAGATATATATGATATAAAATTTATTAAAATTATGGAATAAATAAATAATTATTTTATAAGAGAATTTTTTTATATAAGTAATTCAGAACATATAAATTATATTTTTCTTGATAATTATAAAAGAATCATTATCATTGTCGATGTAGTGCCTGTGCTGCGCTGACAAAGTCAATTTGGATCTTTAAAAATAATAATTAAGAGATAAAAATTATTTTCAAGACTGTTTTATTAATTATTATGTATAATTTATGTTTTTTTGATAATTTATAACTTTATAGTTATATAATGTTAATCTTATCCAAAATCCTATACAATGCTTGCACAGGGAAAGAAAAGACAAAATAACAAATTTAAGAAGCTGTCTTTTAATGTATATGAGTGAATATACATACTGAATGAATCTAAAATTTTATTTTGAACCTAATTAATTTATTTTATGATAGTAATTTATTTTTACTTTTTATATATGAAATAATTAACATTAATACTTATAAAACACTGATGCAGTGCTTGTACAAGAATAAGAAAAATAAATAAAGTGTTTTTAATTAAAATTTTAAGAATTATTAAATGACCCATATTTTAGATAAATTTTTTTATATAAGAAAGCGTTGACCATTATCTCAATTTTTTTGAATTTGGTACATCTTTGACCCACATGAATCACTTTAAGGACTTTATATTTTCCTTTAGAAAAAGGAATTGAAGTTGTCACATTATAGTTTTTAATTAGTATAATATTTTTTTGTGTGGTTTTAAATTATAAATTTTATAAAATATATAGTTTATTTAAAGATAAGATATTTATATTCTTCATGAAATTTTATTTTTATTTTTTAAAGAATATATAATTATCCTAATGTCATGAATAATTACGATGCAGAAATTATTTAATTAATGAATAATTTAAATTAATTATGTTAAAAATAATAAAATAAATATAATTTCAAAATTTTAATTTTATTAAATACTTTTCTATATTATTATGATATGTCTAGGATATAATAAAAAATTGGATTTTAATTTTAAACTTTGTTTTGTTATGTTTAAAGTCATGGTTATGAATAGTGTTTAATTTGATATAAATTATTTTTCATGATTAAAATATTTTATTAAATTATTTAAAAATCAAAAAATTATTGAAAAATTTAAAAATGATAATATTTTATCTATATTGTGATCCCCTATGATTTATAGCTCTTTTTAAAGTCTTTTACCCTATTTTAGACTTAATATATTCTAATATTTTATACAGTTTCTAATTTACCCCTCAAATCAATTATAAAAGGAGGCTTATCCCTTCACAAATTTTCATCAGATTAAGCCTTATTACTCACCTATATTCTTTCAATTTCACTTATACTCACCCCTTGATAAATTATAGTTCTTCTGGTCTCACAAAAAGACCATTTCCAAGAGCCTAAGGAGGTTCTCAAGGAGAAAATATTCAAGAGGTAAGATTCCTATTTCTTCTCTATTAAATTATTTTTTCACTTATACCTTATCCTCACCTAGAATAAAATTATTCATGATAATTAAATTATTATATATATACTTTAATTTTGTTGTGTTTTTGGTATATTCATCATAAAATATTTTATTTTCTTTTTTTCTTAAATAATGAAATTAACGTTTGTGGCGTGTCAATTCACTACCTTTGTGGAAAATGAGTTTTCGTTTAACTTTACCACAATCATGTAAAGTTTTAATTAAAATTTAATTGTTTAATATGAACCAAATATATATATGTTATAAATTCTAGATTATTATTTCTTTTTGACAAGGAATACCAAAATAAACTAACCTTGGAAGCCATGATAAGAATGCACCCAAAATAATGGAAATAACAAAATCTTGTTAATAAATGGTTATAAAATGTTATAATAAGATAATGTAAGGTATTATAAAAAATAGTTTAGTTATGTAATAAATTAATAAAACTATTCAAACCATTATACAAGTGGTTTAAACAAATTTTAAGGAAGTAGAAACTGAGGTAAGGGAATTCTTAACCCAATTTCTATTCTTTGGGTTAAAATTTTACTTCATCGATTTTTTTATAAGATTATTTGTGAATTGAATCTTGATTATATTGTGTTTTATTATGTGGATTTATATTGAGTACACACATTCCTTTCATTTTAATGATTCTTGCTTCAATGATATGATATTTGTAAGGGACTTCATCTCAATTTCTATTTCATTGAGACTTACTTGGTATTGTGTACCTAATTATTTTTATGTGGTGTATATACTATCACTTTTAGATCATTTTAAATTTGAAATTATATTTCTATTAAATATACATATTCTTGTATCATGTATATGATTATTGTCTTAGCCTTATACTATTTTACATACGGTGTTTATTTTGAATGTTATTTTAACTGGGAAAATATTGATGAATCTATATCCTCTACTCAATAAAGATATTAATAAGGCATATTTTTCTTGAATTAAAACTATTTATTAAGAATTATTTGGACTTTAAGTGATATGTGGGACCCGCTATAACCCCTTTATGCATCGACAGGTTTCATGAGACATAATAGTTGGTGACAAACCCTTCATGTTTCTTTCCAAATAGAATTAGATGGGTTTCTAACCACATACTTAAACCTTATTGAGGGTATAATGGTTCATGTTCCATATATATGATGGCCAATAAAGAATCATTTTATCCATTCAGTATTCATTTATTTCTTTCTGGGAGATTTTCACTATGATAAAATCTATGGATGCATTTAATTCATAGTTTATTGATGGCATGCGTTTTTCATATTATTTACCTTGCCATATTTTATATTACTTATTGAATTTAATTAACTTATTATGTTTCATATAACCCTTACTAATCATTTGAGCTCACCATTATTATGTTTCCTTTCCCCAGGCTATGAAGAATACAACTTTGAATAAGCCTTCAAGGATGTAGTTTATTTCATTTTAATATGTATCATGTTTTTATTTTCTATATTTTCTAATGTATTAAGGGAATCATGAATGTAATATGGTATTCCAAGACTACTAAATTGACTGGTATTTTAGGATTTGATTTCTTATTATCATTCCAAATTAATAAAATAATGAACCATCTCTAGGATACTAGGGTCAAAGTGTTATAATTGGTATTAGAAGAAGTTTAGGAACAACCTTGGAGACTAGATTTTGAAAACATAGATTAGAGAACATAACCCTAAGATATAATTTGAGGATAAGTATATAATAATATCCTATAATTTTAGTAAGGTACATATTATGTGGGTCTTCTTAGTAATACATCCCTATCTAGATACTACAAGTGGACGTAGTTCTAGAACATATGTACCTAGGGGAAACAACTCTGACAAGGTGTCCCGATCCTGACTCAGGGTAACCTAGAACACAAAAAAAGGCCTTACTATGCACCTGGTTTGAAACTCCCAGGGTATATTCTTAGGATAATTCACATTTTCATTACAAACCATTATGAAGTATTTAAAAGAAAACATGTCCTCAAATAAACTATGTTTATGATATTAGTTTTTCATAAATTTTCAATTTATGTTAAGTGTTTTTCAAGTTCAAATTTGTGTATTATGATTCATAATTTAATTTAGTTCATTATATTGTTTAGAAATGTCACAAAATTAAAGGAAAGGAATCAATACTAGTGGACAATGTAGGGATTTCCCCACAAAGAAATTCAACACAGTTAATGTTAGATCTGAGAAGATCATGACCATATTAGGATAACTTACTCAGGTTATGATGAATAACCATACTATGTGTATGTTGGATCTTTTCATATAGTATAATCCCCCATATTTTAGTGGGACTACTAATCTAGTGGTATATGAGTAGTGCATAAAGTCCCTTGAAAATATATTTATGGAATTGAGGTGCAATGAAAATGAAAAAGTAGTACTATTGGTATATTATCTTAAGGGTGATGCTGATCAATAGTGTTATTTGATCCAGAATACTAAGGAGTAAGATGAAATAGAAGACATGTAATGGGGAACTTTTAAGGAAACATTTTTTGACAAATACTTCCCTCATGAGAAATGAATTTAAATGAAGATAAAATTCCTTAGTTTGAAGTAAAGGGAAGAAGAGAGTGTTACAGAGTATGAGGATACCTTCACATGACTTGCCAGGTATGATATAGATTACATACATGATTTAGATTACAAGATTGATCATTTCAATTAAGGTCTTATGCCAAGTCTTAAAAAGGAACTGACTTCACAAACATTTTCATCATATGATGAAATATTACTTAGTGCTATCAAAACAAAGAAGTATTTTTTGAGATTGAATTTGTTCAAGGAAAATCAAGATAAGAAGAGGTATTTTGATAACCATGTAAAGGGTGAAACATCAAAGAGGAATAAGGGAATGAATTAATTTCCATTATGTGATTTTTTTGAAAGAATAATCTTGGGAAATGCTTGAAAGGGATGGGAGTTTGCTATAAGTGTGGAGAAAAGGGTCATCAAGATAATGACTATAATGATAAAAAACAAATAAATGATGTTAAATTATTTAACTGTAATGAAATGGGGCATTATTCAAATCAATGTCCCAAGATTCAAGGTAATCTACCAAAGAAAAGGCCAAGGGGAGATGGCCAAGCTTATGTGATCACAACTGTAGAGGTTTAAGTTTCTACTGATGTGGTGGTAGGTACATTAATTATTTTCTCAAACGTAGCTAATGATTTATTTGATTTAGTATCATCTCATTCTTTTATATATTCCCAGTTTTCCAAAAAAAAATAGACATTTTCCTTTTGATTTAATAAAGGATTTTTTAGTCAAAACTTCTAATAGAAGTCTCTTTGCAACAAATATGTGTCGACTAGTCCCCTTTACGACACATAAACATGTGTTAGTTACAAACCTTATTATCATACATATGGTTTATTTTTATATAATACTTGGTATGGACTAGCTTTAAAAATATGATGAAAAAATATATTACAAGAAGAAGTAAGTTACAATTTTTGAGGAAGATATAGAATCCATTATCTTTAGACAAGAAATGTCATCATCTAGTTCTTATCTAGATCCACCTCCAGTATCTCTACTAAATGAATTTATAGGTGTATAAATGAAAATAAAATATCTAGATGAGGAAATTAATCTTCTAATTGAGGATGTACCAATTGTGAAAGAATATATTGATGTTTTTCCAGAGTATTTACCTAGAAATACTCCAAAGTGGGAAGTCAAGTTCTATATTGATTTAATTCCTTGTATAAGACCTATATCAAAGAATCTATATAGAATAGCCACTATCAAATTAGTGGAGTTGAATAAACAATTAGAGTAATTGAGTGACAAGGGACTTATTCTCCCTAGTGTTTCTCTATGGGGAGACCCTATTCTCTTTGTCAAGAGAAAAGATGGATCCATGAGGCTATGAATTGATTATAGAGAAATCAATGATATTATAATAAAGAACAAGTATCCTATGCCTCACATTGATGATATATTTGATCAAATTAATATATCTAAATATTTTTAAAAGATTGACCTTCAATATGGATATCATCAATTGTGTGTGAGTAAGTAAGATATTCCAAATACAACATTTCAAACCAGGTATGAATATTATGAGTTTACAATAATTATATTTGGATGACTAATGAACTATCTATTTTAATGGATCTAATTAATAGAGTTTTCAAGAAACAACTTGATAATTTTGTTGTGCTATTTATTGATGACATCTTGATATATTCCAAAATCTATGAGGACCATGAGAACCACTTACGGGTTGTTCTAGAGACTCTTAGAAGAAAAGAGTTACATGGGAAGTGTAGTAAGTGTGAATTATAGCTTCAAAAATTTTCTTTTCTTATCTATATTATCTCTAAGTATGAAATCTCAGTTGATCCTATGAAGATAAAGGTAATGCAAGAATGTCCTATTCTGACAAACATAATCGAGGTACACAATTATATTGTCTTAGTAGGTTATTATCAGTATTTCATATTGAATTTTTCTTGATTGGATAACCTAATAACCAAGCTCACACATAATGGGGTTATGTTCATATAGAAAAAGGAATGCATATAATGTTTTTAATAATTGAAGATATGATTAGCCAATAATCCAATTTCGAATCTTCTATCTTGAAATGATGGGTTTTTGATACACAGTGATGCATCAAAGAATGGACTAGGTTGTTTCCTTATGAAAAATGATAAATTTATTTCTTATGTATCAATGAAGTTGAAGAAACATGAAAATAATTATCCAACTATTGATCTTGAGTTTCTCTGAAAATATGGAGACACTGACTCTATAGTGAAAGATGTGAGATATATATAAATCAGAAGAGTTTGAAATACATTTTTACATATAAAGAACTCAACATGAGGAAAAGGATATGGCTTGAGTTACTCAAAGATTATGACTGTTCAATACAATCCCACCCAAGAAAGGGAAATAAGGTAGTGAATGAATTAAATAGGAAATATCATAGACTTCCTACCAAAATAAGGAATGAGAAAGATCCTATATTCATTGATCTAGTGAAGATAGATATGGGAATTGTTAAGAAAGGGGAAAAATAATTCCTTTTTCAAATGATTTATAAACCATCTTTATTGAAGAAGATGAAAATATCTCAATCTAATGATGAGAAACTTCAAAAGAAAATTAAATCTATTAAGGATGGAATATCGGAAGACTTCATTTATGAGGATGGAGTTCTAAAATTTAGAAAGAGGTTATATGTTCCATAAATACCTAAGCTAAAAAGGTAACTATTAGATGATTCTAGTAACTCAAATCTCTCTATAAACCCTGGTAGCATCAAGATGTATAGATATATTAAGGAACATTTTTGGTGGGATAATATGATGTGGGAAATTGCTGACTATGTGTTAAGGATTCTAGTTGATCAACAAGTGAAGGCTGAGAGATAACATCCTATAGGAGTCATGAAACCTCTACCTATTACAATGTGGAAGTGGGATGAAATTATGATGTAATTTATCATAGGATTACATAGGAAACCTATAAGGAATGATGAAATTAAAGTAATTGTTTATCATCTTACAAAATCAAAACATTTCCTTACTATAAGAGAAGATTTATCACTTGGGTGCCTACAAATACTCTATATTAATGATATTGTAAGACTTCATGGTGCACATCTATTGATTGTGTCCAAAAGGACTATTCAAAATTCTAGAAGAGTCTTCAAAAGGCTTTGGATACTGAGCTTCATATGAGTACTTATTATCACCCTCAAACTGACAGATAGTTTAAAAGAACTATTCAAATATTTGAAGACATGTTGAGATCATGGTCAATTGACTTTTGAGGTATGTGAGATCAGTACTTATCTTTAGTGTAATTTTCCTATAATAATATTTTCCATTATAGTATTCAAATGGGGCCATATGAAACATTATATGGAAAGATATTTCAAACTCTAACCTGTTGGGATGGAGTTGGTGAGAGGAAACTTATAGTCTGAGAACTAATTGAAGAGATAATGAAAAAAGTAAAGAAAATTTTGGCTTATATTAAAGTAGTTAAAAGTAGAAAAAAGAGTTATGCTGACATCTGGAGAAAGGATTTAGAATTCCAAGTGGGTGATCATGTCTTTGTAAAAGTATATCCTTGGAAGGGTTTCTTAAGGTTCTGTAAGAAAGGGAAACTGAGCCCCAGGTACATCGAACCATTTGAAATTATAGAAAGAATTGGATATGTATCTTATTATTTATAAATTCCACCAAGACTCTTCAAAATTCAATATTTGATCCATGTTTTATTTTTAAATAAGTACATACCAGACCAAATGTATGTACTCACCTTATGAATAAATAGAATTGGAACCTGATTTGTCTTACTGTGAAGAGCCTATCAAGATTATTGATACAAGAGAGCAGGTATTGAGAAATTAGACAACTCAACTGGTAAAAGTTCTTTGGAGAAACCATAAAATGGAAGAAGTAATATGGGAACCTTAGGATGTTATGAAGAAGAACCACCCACAAATTTTTAGAGGGAAATGTCCATGAAAAATTTCGAGGATGAAATTTCTGAAGGAGGGAAGAATATAACGCCCCAATATTTTATGGTATCTATCTTCTTAAATAATTTCAATTAATTAAATAGCTTATATTTCACACAAAATTATTTTATATAGTATAAATCATATAAAATCACATAAATAACACAAAACAAACTCTATAAATGAAGAATGAATGAAATAAGAGGTATTTCTAGATGTTAAGATACTTATACCAATGAAATAGTAACTTGACCTTAGAAATAGTAATATAGCCCTTATAAATAGTCAACTGATCAAATGAATAGTAACATCACACATGAAAGTATAAATAAAATTTAGGCATCTTATAACAGAAAGTATGATACAATTATATCATTGTATAAGTAAATAATTTTTTTAGAAATTATTAATTAAGTATTAGAATTTTTATAAAACATAAATGGTTATTTACAATTTTATAATTAATATAATGATTAAAAAGAAAATATATTTTCTTAAAATAGAATCATAAGTTAATATTTTTATTTATTTTTATTATAAGGTAATTTTATGAGACCTTAGATAATTTTTTAAAGTGTCATAAAATGGTTATAATTTTAAAATTGGTATTTTTTTAGTAAATGATGATTTTAATTAAAAATTTAATTTCTCATATTTAGAAAGTTATTTTCACAAAATAGATTTTATTTTTGAATTTTACATATAAAAAAATTTTTAGGATGATTTTTTGGGATTTTTCTGAAATAGTTGAATTTTTAGTGAATAGTAAAAAATACAATTTTAAGAAAATACGGTATTTTTTTATGACAGTGTCAAGAGATATTTATGTCATAAAATTTATTAAAATTTTGGAATAAATAAATAATTATTTTTTAATATATTTTTTATAGAAATAATTCCGATCATATAAACTATATTTTTCTTGATAAATATAAAAGAATCATTATCATTGTCGATGTAGTGCCTACGCCGCACTAATAAAGTCAATTTGGTTCTTTAAAAATAATAATTAAGAGCTAAAAATTATTTTCACAACTTTTTTATTAATTATTATGTATAATATATGTTTTTTTGATAATTTAGAATTTTTTAGTTATATAATATTAATCTTATCTAAATGTCTGTGCAATGTTTATGTAGGGAAAAAAGACAAAATAAAAAATTTTAAAAGGTGTATTATTATATATATGAGTGAATATACATAATTAATGAATCTAAAATTTTATTTTGAACCTAATTAATTTATTTTGGTGACAGTAATTTATTTTTAATTTTTATATATGAAATAATTAACACTAATGCTTATGCAACACTGATGCAGTGCTTGTGAAAGAATAATAAAAATAAATAAAGTGTTTTTAATTAAAATTATAATAATTATTAGATGACCCATATTTTGGATAAAATTTTTTATATAAGAAAGTATAGACCATTATCTCAATTTGATTCAAATTTGGGGCATCTTGGACCCACATGAATCACTTTATGAACTTTATATTTTTCTTTATCAAAAGGAAGTCAAGTTGTCACATTACAGTTTTTTATTAGTATAATATTTTATTTTATGGATTTAAAGTATATATTTTTTGAAAATATATAGTTTATTGAAATAAAATAAATTTTTCTTCCTTATAGAAATGTATTTTTAATTTTTAGGTAATAAATAATTACTCTAATGGCTTGAACAATTGTGATGCATTAATTATTTAATTAATGAATAAATAAAATTAATGATATTAAAAATAATAAAATAAATATTCTTTGAGATTTTAAGTTAATTCATGATTTTAATATATTATTATTATATTTATATAATATAATAAAAAAGTTATTTGAAAATTATTTTTGTGTGTGTTTAAAGTCATGGTTATGAATAATGTTTAATTTGACATAAATTACTTTCCTTGATTAAAATAATTTATTAAGTTATTTAAAAATCACTAAATCATTGAAAAAGGATAAAATTTGAAAGATTATGTCAACATTGTGATCCCTTGTGATTTCTATCTCTTTTGAAAAATTTTAACCCTATTTTAGACTTAATATATCTTAATATTTTAAGCAATTCCTAATTTTCCCCTCACCTCAATTATAAATGGAGGCTCCTACTAACATAAAATTTCATTAGCTTAAGCCTTCTTTCTCACCTATATTCTTCCAATTTACCTTCTCCTCATCCATTTCAATATTCTATAACTTATTTTCTCACAAAATACTACTTCCAAGAGCCTAAGGAGGTTCTCAAAGAGAACAGATTCAAGAGGTAAGATTCCTTTTTCTTCTCTTTTGAATTATTTTTTACTTATACCTTATCCTCACTTCCTATCCAATGATTCATAAAAATTATAGTATCATACATATACTATAATTTTGTTGTGTTGATATTATATGCCTCATAAAATATCTGATTTTCTTCTTTTATTCTTAAATATAGAAATCACCATCCGTGGTGGTCAATTCACCACCTTTGCGGATGATGAATTTTTGTTTTTCTTTAAAAAAATTATGGGAAGTATATATTCAAATTTAATTGTTTAAAATGACATAAATTTATATATATATATATATATTATCAATTCTATACTATGATTTCTTTTTGACAAGGAAGACCATAATAATCCGACCTTGAAAACCATGAAAAGAACGCACCCGAAACAATGGAAATAAAAAATATATTATTAATAAATGGGTGGAAAATGTTATAAGAAGATTATGTAACATATTATAAACCTGATTTTAGTTATTTAATAAATTAATAACACTATTCAAACCATTATACAGTAGGTTTGAATAAATGTTAAGGAAGTCGAAACTGAGGTAAGGGACTTCTTAACCCAATTTCCATTTTTTGGGTAAAAATTTTACTTCATTGATTCTGTTTTTATAAGATTATTTGTGAAGAGAATATTTATTATATTGTGTTTTATTATGTGTACTTATAGTTATTATAAATATTCCTTTCATTTGAATGATTACCACTTCAATGATATAATATTTGTAAGGGACTTCATCTCAATTTCCATTTCATTGAGACTTACTTGATATTGTGAACCTAATCAATTATATGTGGTGTATATACTATCCCTTTGAGATAATTTTTCATTTGAAATTATATTTATGTTAAATATCCATATTATTGTATCATGGATATGATTATTGTCTTAGTTGTATACCATTTTACATACAGTGTTTATTTTGAATGTTGTTTTAACTGGGGGAATATTGATGAATCCATATCATCTACTCAATATGGATATTGATAAGGAATATTTTTTTTGAATTATTTCTACATATGAATAATTATTTGGACTTTAAGTGATGGATAAGTCCTGAAATATCCCCTCGACACATTGACAGATCTCATGAGACAAAATAGTTGGTGAAAAAACCTTCATGTTTGTTTCCAAACTGAATTAGATGGGTTTCTACCCAAAGAATTAAACCATCTTGACAGTATAATGGATCATGTGAAAGAAACATTACATACAATAAAGAATGATTTTCTTTATTTAGTATTTAGTTATTACTTTCCATTATATTTTCACTAGGAAAAAATATATGGATGTATTTTCATTCCCAGTTTACTGATGGAATGTTCTTTTTAAATTATTCACCTTACCATAATGTCTATGACTTATTGAATTTAATTCACTTATTATTGTTTCATATAACCCTTACTGATCATTTTATCTCACCCTTATTATGTTTCTTTCCCTAGGTTTTAGAGAATAAAACTTTGAATAATCTTTTAGGGATGTATTTTATTTCATTTTAATATGTATCATGTTTATATTTTCTATATTTCCCAATGTATTAAGAAAATCATGAATGTAATCTGGTATTCCAAGACTTCTAAACTAATCAATCCTTTAGGATTTGATTCCTTGTAATCATGCCAAAGTAATAAAATAATTCATCGAATTAGGGATATTGGGGTCATGCCGTTACACCCCCTGGCCAGTGACATAGTAGAAATCCAAATCCATTTATATAGTGATGTAACATATCTACGTATCTATCCTTGGTGACCTTATAGAGTTTATTCCATGGTGAATATTTCAAATTTCCGACAATATGGGTTTTCCATACACTTGTTTTACTTTTGAATATTATAATTATATATATACTTTACTTTTCCTTATAATTTGCTATACTAGTTTATGATTTTATTATAGTAGCGCTTTTACTACCCTGCATGATTAATTTTGTTCATTCCTATTCATTTGTTTCTACATTTTATATTTTGTTTTAGTTTTCAGATTGTGTTCATTGGTTTATTATTTTAGTTCCTTTTATCATGTTTTTAAAAAATGGTCTCAAAATGGGGATTCCAAATATATAATTTTAAAGGGAATATTTAAATAAAGATTATAAAGTTATTAATCTTTTTTTTTGAATTTTAAAAGGGGATTTGGAAAATTTTTACGAGTTCTCTTACACATGTATAGGAAACCTATTTTTAAATCAATTTATTTCAAACCAACATTTATATAGTGTTTTATAAAAGTGAATTCATGGATTCATTGGTTAAACACCACTAGTCTCTTAGCTCACACCCTAATCACACCACTCAGTTTTTATAGACCAAGTAACTATTATAGGTTCACACTTAGCTTATGATATCTTATAGATCATTTATTGTTTTGGTACTAGATAATGAATCATGGAGTCACATGAAGGTTAGTTGATTGTTTTACTATATTTTAGTTTCCTTATTGAATCATCTAAATTAGTCATTCCCATTTCCCTTTTTCTTAATGGTTAGTGTTTATGCATGTGACATTTTGGATGTTGAATAAATGGGGTTGTTTCTTTTGAGGGAGTTGGAGGTGAGGGAAATATTTTATTTTTCATTTACTTTCTCTTTATAAATTTGATCTATGTCATAAAAAAATATCTGATGATGTCTTAAATTGATTTTTGGATACCTGATGAAACCCTCTTCATTTATTTAGGATTGGGACAGACAATATAGGATATAAAATCCACATAGGTGGAGTTAAAAAAACCATTCAAGTTGATATTTTTAAAAATGGTTTTACTGAAAATATGGTCTTCAATATAGAAAATTGGAAAAGTTTTATCCATGTAGTTGACCTCATTTATTGGGTTTAAGGCTTTTTTTGTTGCTGTTTTTGTTACTTTAAATTTATAATTTTTTATTTATTTTTTATGGGTGTCCAATGTATGGATGCATCATTCCAAACCTCTAGTAAAATTTCCATCATTAGTTTAATTTATTTTATGGGTGAAATATTTCTCATTGAGTTACTTTTGATGCTGTGGTTCTTATCACCATCTCGTGAGGATCATTAATGCCCCTTGAGCCCTATGATATGATGGCTTAGGCATCTAATGGATGAAAAAATCAAGTTGGTTCTTAAAAATGGTTTTAAAAATTTTAGGAACAATAATCTCATTAGAATTTATCTAATTATTTTTAAACCCAACCAATTCTTAAAAAAACATTAGAAAACCCATTTGAAAACTTAATTTCTAAAACCTCTTTCAAATCAATTTTATAAAAAACTCATGGGAAATTAAAAGGTAACCGAATAAGGCATAAAAAAATAAGTAAATACAAATGTAAAGGTACAAAAATAAGTAGCTAAGTATGTAAAGTATAAAAATTAGTTATAAAAAAATTTCAATCATTAATGGGTAATACTAGAATAAATCATATATATAACCAAACCATAAAAGTGAAAAAGAAAAGTTTCACGCAGAATGATAGAATATTAAATGGAAATAAAGTAAAAAAAATAATCAAATTAAAACAGTAATGGAGTCAAAGTAAATTATATATAATCATGGGAAACTCCAAAATTCCTAGTGAGATGATCCTATACATACTTAGGCGAAACCATCTATCATTCTATTGATGAAGTTACTAACAAATAATCTCCCAGTTTACTCTAATCTAGAATAACTGATGGAAATCACCATATTTAGAACATATCATATACCAAAGGATACATGTTATTACATGAATAAAACTATCATATAAACTATATATTAATCTCCCAAAAAAATACCTAAGGCTCCCATGATGTTATCTATAGGAGGGAAATGCAAATTTAATCACACATAAATCACATATCAATCACATAACTAATACTAGAGCATCAAAATATTATACCTCATTCCAATTCCACACACCCTTTTTACAGAATACTCCCCTTTTATTTCACATACAAACACAATCATCACAATCATTTAACGAGATACATGATCTCATATAAAACATAGTTTCTTGGTACTTAAACTAAGGGTGTAGCTCATTTTATAAAAAAACATTTCATACAAGGTTCTAAATATGCCTTGTTTAAATATTACTCAAAAACTTTTAAATCCATTTTTACAAATCATTTTGAAACCAAATGTCGTTTTAAGATCCCATTTGAAGTAAAGAGAAACCTAAATTTTTAATCTAACACATCATGTATTTATAAACAAAGCATCATTGAAAAACTTGGTGCATATCCATCTAAGTCCAATAATAATGAAATCCCAATAAAAAATTCCTTTAAACCCATAAACATCCCATGTAAAATCATTTATAATTTTAATAAATCATTTAAAATACAAAATCCTTTGATAAAATAGTATTTTTTTTAAAAACATATAACACTCATAAATTCTAGTTATATAAAAATAAGAAAAGAAATCATTGAAATCCAATCTTTTTACTAATAAATAAAATCATTAAACCTCAACAACCAATCTATAAATTCACTTAGGTTCATAAAAAAGAATAAATTTAGGGGAAATGAATTTATAAGCCTCAGTCATCCTATGGGTTATCATAACAAGAAAATATCATATAAACACTTACCTTAATCATGCAAAAATTAAATGAAATATGAAAATGTGAAAAGGAAGATGAAAAATAAATAATCCATGCACCCTATACATGAATAATCCAAAAGATTAGACAAAACCTAAACCTATGGTTCAAAAACTATGTCCCCATGAAGAAAAAAAAGGTGAAACAAGAAGAGTATAAAAGGAATAGAAGGAAACGAGAATAGAAAAGATGATCTAAGCTTGTGAAACCAAGGTTGAATAATCTTGGGGGATTAAATGTGGAAGAAAGGATATTCTCACAGAACCACTTGATATAGGTTTAATGAATGATAGATGATAATCCCCTAAAAGAGTTTTAAATAGATAGGGGTAACCTTATTAATTTAAAAAATTAAGAATACGGATAGACTACATGATTTAGATACAAAATTTACCAAGTGGTGCACCAATCGTTCACACAGAACCCATATATAATATATTATCCACACAATTTCCCATGGTACATATAAAAATTCACACTATTTTCCCAAACCATTCATCAAATATTTAGAGTTATTTTAATATATAAAATTAGGCTACACAGTTACTACTTGATATATAAGGATTTATACACAATTTACACTGATCGTTATCTAGTTATGAAGTTGATAAAAAATTTTAGTTTTTAAAAAAATTCATATCCAAACTTCAAAAAATTTGTTAGATTCAATAATTAAACAAAATAACACAAAAAAGTGATACAAGAGGGACATAATTCCCCCCATCATATATTTTTCTACCTATGTAAACTCATTAAATATTTAAGTGTTGAAACAATCATCCTTATACATAATACAAGGAAATATTTAATCGAAAAAGATTAAAGACCTAGGGAAATATTTTTTAAACAATTTTTGAACTAGGAAGACCAACACATGAAGACACATCACCAAATCCACAAACAATATCCATAAATCCCAAGTCACAATAGAACTAGAACATGAGAACCAGAAGTTCCAAGGGATTATACATGGGTTGAGACCCGTGGCAGGTCTTCCCAACATATTAGGTTTACACGTAATATGGGGATCAATGAAATTATGATTTTCAATATAAATAAATACAAGGTAATAAGAAAACTAATGACAACTAACATATCCATATCTATATAGAATCAAATTTCAATTTCTCCAAAAGAATAGAACATATCAAACATTAAAAGAAACAAGAAGATAAATAAAGAAAATGGATACCTCAAATAGGTTCCATCAGACCTATATCTAGATCTAGGATGTGGTAGATATATTTTACTTTAATAATAATTCAATTTATATAATTTATGAAGATGAACAAACTAACCACAACGATGGAAAGTCTTTGGAACTTTTAAACAAGATATATTAAAATGACTAGGTTAACCACATTAAAAGCACACAAGAGATAAATTATTCTCTAAAAGAATAACAAAAGGATGATAATACCCTCCAAAATCATCCAAATTCCATAATACAGTTTCATCATTATTCATCTTCTTGCAAGATAGTGAACCTCCTCCAACACTGAAGAAAATAAGGTCACCACCTATCCTAGGTTGGACACAAAAAATCAATTTTACCATCATGGTCTTATTAAAAACACCCTTAAATGAAGATATATCATAGGAAGAAACTATAAAAGTAAGGTCTAGAAAAATACCCCTTTCAAATAAAAACAACTTTGATAAGTCCTTGAATACTAACTCAAGGGAGAAAGAAGTCGTCTTAGTGAAATAGTTAATGTACCCCATTCACTATTCATTCACCATACCAAATATTTAAGTGCTCCCTAAATTTATCTATATTAAATTTTTAAAAACAATTCTATTTAATGAATGTGGTCTTAAATAATTCCCAATTTAGGTTATTGTTTAGCTGATGTGGAATAATGGTCTCCCACTGTTCTCTACTTGGTCTTTTAAACACATCTGGGGTGGCCTTCACAATTGAGTCTTAAAAAGTTCCAAATGAATTGAAGATTACTTAAATTATAACTATCCAATATATGGAATCATTATTTCCTTTATTTACATGAGAAAAGAGTGAATCTTCAGAAGGGTTTAACTCTACCACTCTATCTAGAGTTTGGGAAGAGTCAACAACTAGAAGGTTTTCATCTGAACCTTGTGAGAAACTAATACGAGGAAGCTTCGAAGATACAAACTTCCTATTAAACATAAATAATTTTCTATGAGTAATACTATAAATAATAAACCAAATATAATATTCAATTAAAAACTCTCATGGTTTAACTCACCCCAACCTAAATGAATTATGGGTTAAAAGTAAAAACCAAAAGAGGTAAATTATAATCATCACTTAAAGAATTATAAGACTTATAAAAATTAGAAATTCCATTTTAAAATATTTAAAAACCATGATATTTTTCTTAAAAAAATATCTAAATTCACAAGTTCACAACTAAATCCACTTTCAAGTTCCAAGACATGAAATTCATTTCAATTCATTTTGATAAGGCACTTTTATTAATTTAAAAACCAAATATTTACCATTTAAAACCTATCCTTTCACCATAAAGTATCAAAAAATTCTAGAAAAATAAAATAAAATAATAATAAAAATCCCTTTAATTCATTCCAAATAGTAAAAAATATAACCAAGAACAATCCAAGGACAAAATAGACCCAACAAAAAAATTTAAAAGGGTTGGTGACTGTGCTTGATTTGGCCACATAGTTTGGAGGACCATGTGTCAATTGTAAATATACCACTAGGAACCTCTTTAAAACATGTTCATGGGATCCACATAATTTTACAAACTATACTGGCTAACTTTGCACCTCCATTTTATCCCAAAAAATAAAAAACCTCTAGATAACCCAGATAATTTCAATATAATTCAGACATAATTAATCAAGAGCAAAATATGCTTAAATAAATGAATAACAATCTCAAAAATACATGAATCACAACCCAAATTCACATGGTAATTTGAGGTTCCATATAAGAAAGAGCTAGCAAGAGTCTTCTGCACTTATATATATAGATTTTTGACATTCGTATCTCCAATTTACCATTACTACACAAATAAAAACCAAGATTTGATACCATGTTTTCATAAAACAACCTAGACTGCCCTAAATCTGGGTACCCATTCTAGTTTACAACAAGGAATAGAGGTAATTATCTATCGTCATGAGATGAAAAATAGTTTCTAGGTATCAATAGAACACTCTTGGGAATAGTTTCTCCCAATAAATATTAATAAACATATATTAAAAACTTATTATGAATCTGAAATAGTGTGTTTATAAGTTATACTTCCATGAAAAATCAAATAAGAAGTTTAAAAAAAATAAATAAATGAGAAATAATAATAAAAAAAGGCATTCAACTCACATCCCATAACACACAAATTTTGAAATTATACAATAGATCAGACCAGGATATCAAAATAAAATAAGGTATGAATGAAATGATACATACATGGTAGAAAATAAATAAGAAAATCATAAAAAATGATGATCTCCTTATACCCCAATTTCAGCATCTAAAAACATCACTATAACCCATTCCATGTGTGATCAACAAGAAGGAATAAATTTGAAGGGAGAATTAAAAAAAAATCATAATCTGAACAAAAAAAAATCCTATGAGTCTACCAATATTTATTTTTATAAGTAGGGTGTGAGAAAAAAAACCTTAGTCAGATTTCACTGAATATTACACACATTTTATTTAAATATAAATTCTAGAAATTCTAGTTTTAAATATAATAATTGAAATTAAGGTTTTAAAATTTTAGGGAAAAACTCATAATCATTTCTTAAATCCTATTTAAAACTTAAAACATGCTTTAAAAAACATTGGAAAACCCATTTAAAAACTTACTTTCAAAAACCTCTTTGAAATCAAATTTATAAACAATGTAATGGAAAATCAATGTAACCAAATAAGGCATCATCTAAATAAGTAAATCTAAATAAAATGGAATGGGAATAAAAAACTAAGTATATAAAGTATCAAAAGTAGTTATAAAAAAATGTCAAGTATCAATAGGTAACTCTAGAATGAATAATATATAGAATAAAAAAAATAAAAGACACAAATAAAAGTTTCACATATCATGATAGAATAATAAATTAAAATAAATAAGAAACATAATCAAAGTGAAAAAATAAGGAATTCAAAGTAAAGTATATATAATCCTAGGTAACTCCTAAGGTCTAAATTAGATGATCCTAGATGTATACCAGTGGAACCATCTGCTGGCCTATTGATAAAGTTCCAAAACATACAACCTCCAAATTTTCTCTAACCTAACCTAACCAGTTTCTCTCACCATAGTTAAAACATGTCATATAATATATTATAATAGTTATTATGTGATCATAACTATCATAACAACCATATCTTAATCTTATACATAAATACCTAGGGTTTTCATAAAGTTATCTATAGACAGTTTGGATATATTTAACTACAAACCAATAACATATCAATTACATAACTAATAGTATAAAAATTTAATATCATACCTAATCTCACCTCCATAAATTATTTTTATAGAATCCCCCCATTTTAGTTTACATACAAATTAAAAAATAATCACATTCAATTCAAGAGATACATAAGATCATATAAAACATGGTTTCTTTGGGATTAAACCATGGGTGTAGCTAATTTTATTAAAACTTTCATATAAGGTTCCAAACTGGCCTTTGGTTTTTCTATTACTCTGAAAAATTTAAATCCCTTTTTAAAAAACATTTTTAAACAACATGTATTTTGAAAATCCCATTTTATGTAAAGAGAATCCTGAATTTTTTATCCAATACATCACATATTTAGAAAAAATCATTATTGAACAACTTGAAGAATATCTTGACCATAAAATTCATGCAAGTATGTAATGGTCGGGACCTTCCTGACCTATTACTTGGTGAGATTTGGGTGTTGGTAGTGTCAGGAGGAGGTTTATGGTGGATTTATAGGAGTTTGAGTTAAGATCCTATCTATAGGAGGATCTTACGATGTGGAGATGAGGACTATAATGTAGTGGAGTCCCTTGTAGATTTTTTGAGGTCTTATAGTGTAAGGGTTTGGAAGGATAGGTTTTTGGTGGATCTTCTAGTTCAATCAGGGCTATGACATAGAGGTAAGTTGAGATGTAGATTCTAAAGGGTTTGGGTTTCCCTTATCATTGCCTCTTGAGATGTGGGTGAGGAACGTAGAAGGCTACTGTATAGAGGTATGGAGAGGTTGGTCTTATGTCTCTATCATTTATAGGGTTGTTATAGTGTGTTGGTTTGGTTGCACTATGGACTTACTCAAGAAATATAGGATCTGAATAGGATCTATGGTTCTATTCATGAAATCTAGTTAGGCCAAGAGTGGTTTTAGTGTAGCCTTTTATGTTGTGTTATAGTTTTAGGTGAAAAAATAATTATTATAGTTTAGCCATAGGTTCTGATCCATGGTATTTTAATTAATTTCTGGATATAAATTCCAAATAAATTTCAAAATTCACCATTATTTAGACTTCTCTCTCAACCCTTAGGTGAAAAGAGGTCTATTTTTAGAGGTCTTTCACCACTTTCTAATGGATTTGATTTTCATCCTTCAGAGGTTGATTCTTGGTGAATCTAAGGCATGATCCTTCCCCAACCGTATTTTTCTTCCTATTACCTATTTAGAGGATGTTGTATTGTGGGAATGGTCAGCTTAAGTGATTTTTTGGAAAATTATTGATGAAGGATGATGTATTCTAGGCTAACAAACTTTCTTAGTGTGGGTCTGATTTTGTTAGTTTCCTTTATTCCTGATTGGATCTTGTACAATGAATCAAAAATACTTTTTTGAGGTAGGGAATCCTTGTTCTATCCTTGTTCTTGGTTCATATATGATTATAGAATGATTTTTTTTCATTTGGGTGGATGTTAATGTATAATTAATAAAAACAATGAATCAAATTTAAATGAAACTAAAGGGAAGAGATACAATCAAATGTTTTTACCACTTTTTTATTTTTTATTATGATTTTATGCCCACTTGTTGTTATTACTGAGTATTATTATCGATCCTTATATGTGATGTGACTACTAAAAATTGATAACCATTATTGTGTTTTTACAAAACTCACCTTTTATAAATGTTTAAGTAATTATACGTGGATAATGAAGCGATTATTTGTGTGAATTTGGAATTATTTAAAAGTACCCATAAAAAGTGATAATGAAATGAATTGAATACCCCTCTTGAAACTGAACTAGTGGAAACTATATAATCTGAAATATTTTGTTATATGCATTGGTGTGATTTCTATAATATATTTTGTGCTTGTGTGGGACTTGTGGGACATGAATGGTGATGGTGGTGATCAGATCAGGTGTGGAATTTGTTGAGGTAGTGGATTTATAGTTTTTTGTAATAGGGTGTGTTACAGGATGAGTTTTGGTGAATGGTTGATGGTTGTTGATTTGAGATAGTGGGGATGTAATATTAACTTGAGAAAGAGGTGTGGAATATTTTTTGTGTGATGTTTGGTTTGATATGTTGTGGCTTGTGTTGTAGTTATCCAGTAGTTATGGGATGTGGTTAGTGATGATGAAATGGTAGTGACATGGGATACACATTGAATAAGTAGGGGTTTAAATTAATGGTGTGGTAATTGTTTAATTAAATGAACATTGATAAATTAAATGGTTAATAACTTAACTAAAATTGGGGTGTTCTTGGGATGAGTTTGTCACTAACTATGGAATTCAATAGTTTTTAAATGGAACATGGTTAGTAATTTGGAAAATTTGGAAATGAGTTGAATATGTAAATAATAAATGGAATGGTTTCATGTGTTGTGGTTTTATTGTGTGGTGAATTTTCATATAGTGGTGAAAAAAGTTAGTGGTGGATTTTGTGCTGTGACCTGGTAGTTTTGTGGTCCATTATAGTTCCATTGATGTGATCTATTAGGTTGGGGATTGTGTTCTATATACTATCCATGTATTTTTAGGTTATTTCTATATGTACCCCACCTAAATTTAGTACTATATACTGACACCCAAATGATTTAGGGGATGTTTTTACCAATATACATATTAGGGATAGAATAGGTGGATGATTTCTCCTATTACCCCCTCTTCCTTTGAAGGTGGTATTAGGTGATAGTGTATTTGGTGGTAGAGCCTAACCCATGATAATGGAATAGTTAGTGGGAATGCATGATGATGATATGATAATGTGTGGTGGGGGTTGTGTGTGGTGGGAGGTGGGAATGAGGTTTATGTTCTTAATGTTTATGATACTCTAATTATATGGTTATGAGGATGTAGTTGGATATAATGATGATGTAGATGATGACTGATGCCAATACAAGATATTGGGACCTGCAGGAGGTTGGGGTAGGTAGGGTTGTGACCTATCCCACATCAGAGATGGTTTGATACATGATGACTGGTATTTATGGAAGGGATGAGAGAATAGGATGTTTGAAACTAGGTCATGAGAGAGGATACTTAGTTGGTAATTGAATATAGTGTGCCTATATTTATATTCTCATTATATTATTTTACTACCTTAGATTCATTATTTAGGGAGTAGGCCTTGGTGAGGTTGGGATGGCTAGTTTTCCTATTTAGGTTCATGTTATTTCTACTATTTATTCACTTGTGAATTAGTATGCTCTAATAAAATTTGTATTAGTCTCATTGAGTATGATTCTAATGAGTATACATGTTATGATCACTGCATGTATATAAAAACTTTTTTTAGGTTTCCTAGAGGGATTAGGCGACTGAGCTAAGCATTAATAGCTTAGAAGATAGTGTTGTTGCAGAGTTTCTTCCTTAGTATTTCCATTGGTACTATTTAATTTTGGATACTTTTATTTTTATTATTTGATATGAATTGTGGGATGATCAGTTTTTTTATAAATTATGTGATGGAGTTGTGGTGTTTTTATCATAACATCCAAACATTCTTATATTTTATGAGGGTAACTCCTCCCATGTGTGTGATTTATATATCCTTAGTGATAATCACCATCCTAAGGCCTATTGGAGGTAGGAATCAAGGTTCATCATCTTCCTTTATTAATTTTCGGATCAAGAGGGGTACCTTTGGGGGGAGGGGGTCATGACAGAGCGGTATTAAAGGTTTTGGTTGGGTAATAGGATGGATCTTGGGATTAGGAACTTGTAAGTATTTCAAGGGCCAGTATGGAAATAAATTCATTTAAACTCAGCACATAATTTAATCAAGGGAGACTAACTAGGACATAATATTTTATCCCCCCTATAATTCAACACAAGGAATTTGGGATTTCTAAATGTTCTAAGTAAAGTGATGCTTCTTGGAAGGTAGATACCTAAGGGATATATATGCATCATGTTTTCTTGAATTTGTGATTGAACGAGATTATTCTAGGAAATTAAAATGGAAATAAATAAATAAAACCAAATAGATTCCATGCTACAAGGTATAGGGGTTCTCTTGTGACTTCTTTTAAGAAATGGATCATGGTCATCATCTGTATGCAGTTCAGGAAGGATACATTAATTAGACCGACCCATTTGATTTTCAAAGGATCGATCCAATAGATGAGGGTGAGTTGTGGCAGAAGACATTGTGTGATTTCAAACATCAGATCCTATCTAAGTATAAGGGTGGTGTTTCTAATCTGAATATGGAGTCCTAGCTTAAGGATTTTTAGATTTCCTTTAGTTTGATTCATGCTCGAGTTGAGTATTAGGTTTCATTGGAAATCGGCCAAATATGAGGTTCAATGTAACAGTGGTGTATTTTTTATCATATAGAGTAGAAGGAGGTATCTATCTATTAGATCGTTTTTATAGGGTGTTGCATTAAAAAGTATTACCATCGATGATGAAGGAGAAAAAGTGGTTGGAGTTATTATCCATTTAAAAAGGGAGCCTAAGTGTATGGGGGCTTGAGATCTAATTTAAGTAACTCTTATACTTTTATTCTAATATATTTCTAGAAAATGAGTCTCATGAATGGTGTTTTAAGTAGGAATTGTGACAAAAAATAGATATTCCGCCACTCCATTTATGCTACTTATATATCTAGTAGTGCAGAAGAAGGTGGAGGTAATTGAGTAGATGCACTCATGGGAGGAGTATCTCGGGAAGGAGGTAAAAAGAGATTATCGGGGGAATATTTTCATATGGGGGATCTTGGATTTCTATTCATTTAAGGTTCTTAGTGGTAATGAGTCAGTCACTATAGTCTACTTAGAACTTTTATAGCTCCTGTAGTTCCCAAGTGTCTTCCGAGGTCTTTCTGATGGTGTTTTTTTTATTGTAGAGGTAACAAATATCTTCAATCTCAATTCCTGACCATTTAGGGAGGTCAGTATGGTTTGGGCAGTTAGGACCCTTTCCATCCACAATAGTATTATTTTCCCCTGAGGCCATATCAGCAGCATAGTCCTTTAGTGTTTGTTCAAAAATTAGAATAGAAGGATTATGCTTAGAAAAGAGGATATAGGGGTGGAAGAGGCTATACCCATGATATTACTCATCCATAGGGACCTATAATAGAGCATGGAAAATGCTATTATTTCACCTTGGGGTGATCTAGTGTTGTTCTCCAAGAAGGAAAAAAACAGTCTGAGGTTGTTACTTGACTACCGACGGTTAAACTGAGTGACAGTCATGAACTATTACCCTCTTCTGAGGATAGATGATTTTTTTGAATAGATGAAGTGAGATTGTTTATTTTAAAATATCTACCTGCATTATGGACATCATTAAATGAGGGTGAAGGATGAGGATGTCCTAATGACTACCATCCAATATAGGTATAGGAACTTTGAGTTAGTAGTCATGTTTTTTGGTGTCATAAACACGCCAGTTGTGTTTATGGGGATCATGAACTTCCTATTCCATGATTTCTTGGACCAGTTCATAATCATGTTCATCTATGATATCCTTATATACTTGAAGTCACAGGAGGAGAATTCTGAGCACATGAGAGCTATCCTACATGTTCTTTAACATTATCAAATCTATGGGAAGCTATCTAAGCACAAGTTTTGGATGTGAGAGGTGAAAATTATTTGACATGTGGCATCTCAGTAGTGTGTGACTATGGATCCATTGAAGATTAAATCAATGGTTTCTTGGGTGGCACCCAATAACATGGAATACGTTTATAGCTTCCTTGGTTTAGTGGTCTATTATATAATTTTTTTGTATGAATTTTCTTATATTTAAGCCCCATTAATATCTCTAACCAGAAAGGAACTATATTTCATCTAGATAGATCAGTATCAAGTGGAATTTGAATAATTAAAAGTGAGACTAATAATGTCCCCAATTCTTCTATTTTATGAGAGGTGGTGATGTTTGAGGTCTTTTATGATGCTTCCTATCCAGGATTAGGATGAATCTTAATGTAGTAGAGAATGGTGATATCCTATAGTCCTAGGAAGTTACACCCCCATGAGGGTAACTATGATACCCATTACTTGAATTTTGTGGTATTAGTGTTTTCCTTGAAACCATGGATACATTACCTCATCAATGAGTTCATTGTGGTCTTCATCAAACAAAAAAGTTGGAGGCATGTTTTCACTCAACAGGATATGAATCTACATTAGAAAATGTTGAAATAATTTAACTAGGATTATGAATTTTAGATCTTATATTCCCTAGGAAAAGGGAATTTTTAGTTGACACACTAAGGAGGAAATCATGAAAAGATATCATTCAAGAGTTTGAGGGTATTTAAAAAGGGACGAAAGATCTTACAATAATATATCTTGAGGTATAAGAAGTTAGTGGAAGAGGTTTTATTTATTATATTATTTTGAAATCTTACTTTATATAGTAGGTAGAGGAGTATTAGTATGGAGACTTAGAGGTATATGTAATGTGAGACCGTGTTGGTCCTGGAGATTCTCTAGAGGGGTGGTTAGAGAATGACTAGAATAAGATGTTGTTTTAGGGGAGGTTGTATGTTTCATTGGCCATGTATAAGAGAGTTATATATGATTTTCATATCTCATCATTAGTAGTTCACCGAAGTGTGTCAAAGATGTATCATGATTGAGAAGGTAGTTTTGGTGGCTTGGGATGAAGCAGTCAATGGTGGAGTTCATGACACAATGTTTGGTTTTCTAGTAGGTGAAATTAGAGCATCATATCCCTAAATAGGTTTTATATTATTTATATTCACTTGAGTTTAAATGGGAGGATATATTTATAGATTTCATATTTGGGTTACCCTAAGACCAGGGAGGATGTGATTCCATTTGGGTGATCATGGATTGACCAATGAAGTTAGATCATTTTATGGGGATCTGACAACTGAGTGTCATGGATATACTGGAAAGGTGGTAAATGGAAGATATAGTGATGATTCACAAGGTACCAAGGACCATAATCTTTTAATGAGATCCTTAATTCATATCATGAGGGATTATAACATGATTTTGGTTCCAATTTTCACTATAGAACTACTTTTTATTTCCATATGAACAACCAGATAGAGCGGACCATTCAGGCACTGGAAGATATGTTGAGAGCCTTTGTTCTATACTTTGGTGGATCATGGGTCAAACAGTCAACTTTTTTTGAGTTGAATAAAACAATAGACATCACTCATCCATCAATATAGATCTATTTGAGGTGTATTATAGGAAATTGTTCTGGTGTCCGTTATGTTTTATTAAAGTTAGGGAGTTAGTAGTCCTTGGTCTTGATGTGGCGCATAGTATGGTGGAAAAGATCTATATGGTTATGGAGTGGATGAAGGTGGACCAAGAATGCCAGAATTCCTATACCGACTATAGAAAAATACCCCAGTAGTTTTAGGTTAGAGACCATGTGTTCTTGAGGGTTTACCTTACTAGGGGTAGTAGAGGTTTATATGGGGGTATAATATTTCTCCCCAATTCATTAGGCATTTCAAGGTGTTGGAGTGAATTGGTGAAGTGGAATTTTGGTAGGAACTTCCACCATGGATGGATAGGTTCCAAGACACATTCCATGTGTTATATATTTTATGGTACCTTCCTGATGACTTATATGTCATTGAATGGGGAGAGTTACATATAGAGGATGAAACAATATTAATGGAGTGGCCAATTGAGATCTAGGATTTTTCAGGAGAAGGTGTTGTGTGGGTGTGTCATTCCCATGGCTCATGTACTATAGAGGCATGGTGGTCTGGATGAAAGTACTTGGAAACGTGATACATAGATGTGTGACCAATGCACTAATTTTTTTGATCCATGTTATGTTATATTTTGTTTTTGTTTTTTTCCTTTGTGATGTGATAAACTAAGTTGATTTTGGTTAATATGATCCAATTGTTCGATCTTATTGTTTATGTTTGTTTGTGGTTGAGTTTGGGTTGTAACAAGATCTCTAATAGGTATCACATAGGGTGTTTTTAGATATCCCCCTTTCTCCTCCCTTTCTAGGTTTAGTTTTGATTCTCAAGGATGAGAATCATTTGAGAGGTATGTAATATATTGGTTAGGGACTTCTCGACCCATTACTTAGTGAGATCTGGGTACTAGGAGTGTTGGGAGGATGTTTAAGGAGGATCTAGAGGATTTGGATATGAGATACCAATTAGAGGAGGTTCTTTTAGTGTGGAGTTGAGGGTGGTTGCGGAACATGATTCTATGTTGAACTATAGTTTCAGGTGAAAACCTAATTATTACAATATGGTCATGAGTTATATGTCATTGTATTTTAATTAATTATTGGGTATAAATTCCCAATACCTTAAAAAACTTACCATTTCTCAATCTTCTTTGTCGAATATTGGGTGAGCTAAGTGTGGTTTTTGGAGGTCTTACTTTCTCATTCTAGTGTATTTGATTTATGGACCGTAGAGTTTTATTCTAAGAAAATCTAAGTTGATTTCCACTTCATACCTCTCTCTTTTCCCCCAATATTCTATATTTGGAGGATCTTGTGTTGTGGGAATAGTTAGTTTAAGTAATATTATAGAAGGATCTTGATGAGGGATGATGTGTTCTAGGCTAAAATATCTTTCTTAATGTGGTTATTTGCTTATTATCATCTCATCTTCCTACTTGGATAATGTGTAATGAAAATTAAATCCTTGTTTAAGGCAGCAGATCCTCAGTATCTCCTTGTTCTTAGTGAAAATATGATTCTATAATTATTTTTTCCATTAAGTGGGTGGTAAGGGATAATGAAAAAATATATTGAATCAAATTTAAATGAAACTAAAGGTAATGGATCAACTCAGATGTGTTTATTACTTTTGTGATTTTTTTCTTATGAGTTTATAATCAATTACTATTATTAATAAGACTCACTATTATTGTTGAGCCCTATGTGTGATGTGACTGTTAATAACTGAGAACCCTTACTATGTTTGTTTCTGAACTCACCTTTAATAAAAGGTTAAGTACTTATATGTGGCTAAAAAATTTATTATGAGTTTGAATATGGAATTGTGTGAAAGTAATCATAAAAAGAAATTGAAAAATGTATCAACCCCAAACTAAAACTAATATAGTCAATTCTATGTAAGTTGAAATATGATTTTATATGCATTAGTGTGATTTCATTAATTTCTATCATGCTTGTGTGGTAATTATGGGACTTGAATGGTGATGGTGGTGACTGGATTAAGTGTGGAATATATTAAGGTAGCAGGGAAATGTTTTTTTGGTACATGGTCCTATCATGAAACCCTCCCTCTAAAGGTACCCCTCCTGGGCCGGAAATGATTTGAAAAAGATAACGACCCATGATTCCCACATTCAGTAGGCCTTTGGTTGGTGACAATCACCAAGGGTAAAGTTATCAATATGGGATACATTACCCTCAAAATAAAAAAGTCAGATCATGCGATAAGATATCAAATACAAAACGACTATATAACATAAGGAAAAAAGAAAAAACAAAAATTTCCTAGAATTATTGTAATGATATAAGAATAAAAATAAATCTCTCTAAGTAAATTACTAGAAGAAAATTATATGATAATAACTCAACAATAGCTCCAACACCCAAGCTAGTAGTGTCCAGATCGGTTCCAGATGTCCTCCTGGAAACATAAAAAATAGTTTATATATAAATATAGTGAGAATAAAATGTATACTCAGTTGGATCATACCTAATGAATAACTTGAAAATGTGGGAAGAACATGCTAATAAAATAGTGAACAAACAACATAAGTAACATGAACCTATTAAGTAAACTAGTTCTCATCCTCACTAAGGTACACTCACTAAATAACACATCCACGTATAATAATATAAGAAAAAACATATAAAAAAGGTACCCTAAACTACTTCTCCAATGTTTTTCCACTCTCACGCCCCTACATCGTACATATTGGAACTCATATCCCTTCTGTACCTTGACCTCATACGAACAAAAACCTCATCATAATGGGAAAGACCTAGCTCTCAACCCATGAAAATCACTATATCACAACCTCAACGTAATCACACTACATGGAACAACCATCACATCCTCATCATCCCATAACCACTATCATAAACTATAATAGTAGGGTATTATGAACATTAAGGAAATCAATCTCATGCCCTCCTCATACCACAAATGACCCCCACCATGGACCACCACATCATCTCATAAAAATTCTCTATAAGTACAATATATCCAAAATCCATCATATCTTGTGCATAAAAACCTCACCTGGAAGAGAGAGAAGAGAATAGGGGGTAGCCATCCATTTATCGTCACCAACCTGAATGTATAGAGAGAACACAAAGAACTAAAAACCTTTGGGCATCAGTGTAAACACACAACTTGGGTGGGGTGAGTATAGAAATCAGAAGGAAAATAGAATGTATAATAATTATAAACAAGCCCAACCTATGGATTCACACAACCAAAACAACACAAACACCACAACCTCTACATCACCACTATCTCACGACAACATTGCTACCATATTACTAACCATACATCTAGTCCCACTTACCAAGAATACAACCATACACTATTTTCATAGTTCCCATTTAACCACATCAATTACCAAACATTTACAAATTCATTTATCATATTTCCATATTTAATTAAAATTAATTTTATAGACAGTGCCTATGTTTATTACCATATATTCCCATTAATTTATTTCTATCCCTAACCATTTAACCCAACCTAAGTTCATTTACTATAATTTAACATTTCAAGTATTTCATAACTATTAAGAAAATACCAATCCAACACAAAATTTCATCAACTTCCCACACATAAACCCCATACTTCCATATCACACATCATTATCACATCCCTAAAAATAAAAATCAATAATAAAACCCACCCATAGTTCCATCCATTACACATACCATCACATCAATCAACTTTACGATCAAAGGGGTTATACAGAAATTCATTATTTACACACAACTGATTGAATTACCATATTTAAGGGCATTAAAATTTTTATGTGTGGTGATTTTCAACAATTATATTTTAGAAAACAATAATATATTCACATCAAGAATATTTCATATCTGACAACATTAGATAAAAAATCATAGAAAAGCAATTTCTTGAAATCAAGTAAAGTATATGAGATATCTCCCCTTCCCCTTTCAATTTTATCATGTCTAATTAATTATATTCATTATAAAAACTCCTACCATCCAACCAAAAGTAAATAAAATAATTATAATATCATACAAGAAAAAAAATAAAGAGATAAATTTAATCCCTTAAATTTATTATAGCTTTAAAGAGAATCAGGATCATAATGGAAGAATCAAGAGATCAGACTTTGTCAAGTATAAAGGGAAAACCATCAGAATCTATCCACAAAAATCCATCATCAAACTATGATCAGAACTAATACCATAATAGTGGGATTCTACATAATACACATTCAGTCAATAGGGAAGAAAATAATAAGGAAAATGAGAGAAGAATGTACCTTGAGTCAAGGGAACTCGACCCTTCATAATCCAAGAGGTTGGAATCCTCAAAATATTCAATCAAAGGGATCCAAAGGGGTTTGGAGTTGGATAAATATTGGGGGAGAAGAAAGGTGATCTAAACAAGAGAATCCATGCACAATATTTATAGGGGAATCCCAAATAGCCTAACTACAATGTGGAGATATCCCTATACACTATGGTATTTCTCAGTCAAAGGAGATCTGAATCTCTTGCGACTATTTCATAATTTTCCACATGTTTTAAAAACAAGATTTGACCATCACCATGACCTAGGCCACAAAGTAGTATAAAGAATTTTAGATCCTCTGATTCCCATCACAACCAACCAATATAGTGTAGTATAAAAGGCTTGGCTGTTATCTACTCACCATATCTATGACCATGATGGAGTGAGCTCTAGCTCCCTGTTTTATATAGGTCCCCCCAAAACACCATGCCTAGCACCATGCCCTTCATAGAGAATTTCATACTACCTATTATAGATAATAAAAGCAACAAATAATCATTCCCAATAACATTGACAACTAGGCCATTTTTCACTCTATGGAATACCCCAACACTAAATGTCCAACACCATAACCAACCACCAAATACCCAAGGAAAAAACAACTAACACCATGATCACCACCATAATGCGGTGACCCTATGAATGGATAGAGCTCTCCCATATCCTTTGAAATACCTCCAAACTCCCTCTCAGCACCATCGACACCTTCAAAAACATAAAGGGATATTTTTTAGGAATCTATTCACTCATATCAGATACCACTTAAACAATTATCATCCTTTAGAATCAAAACAATAACTGGAATCAGAGAGGAGAAAGGGGAAGGTTTAAACAAACATTCTATGGTATACCTATGAAGGATATCATTATGAACTAAATTCAAACATCAGATAAGAAAGATCAATAAGATAAAAAATGAACATTACATAAAATATCCACAAACCAAGCATTACATTACATAAGGAAAACAAATCAAATCCAGAACTCAAAAAAACCTGGGATACTGATCATGAATCTGTGTCTCATGCTCTCAGATAATCTCCTTGAAGAAACCATTCTTCTAAAACATTTAAACCAAAGGGATAAATCAACCATGTTGAACCTTCAATTTATAGTCCTAGATATCTATTGGTCCCTCCATAAACATTGCATCACCCTTGACATCCAACTCTCCCCAACTAACAACATGGGAGTCATTAAGAAGATATCGATGAACCTATGATATATGAATGATTTTATAGATCTTTTACATTTTTGTAGAAAGTGATAACCAATAATATACCTCACCAATTCTCTCAAGCACCTCAAAGGGTCAAAAAAATGGGGTGGACAATTTCTTCCCCGAACAGAACTCTACCACCCATGATGAGAGGAAACCTTTAAGAACACATGGTCTCAAACCTCAAACTCCAAGGGCCTCCTACTTTGATTAGAATAAGACTTATGATAGTGTTGCTCCACTTTCATCCATTATTGAACCAGTTAGACCTTGATTTTACTCTACACTACATCAAGATTAGTGATAGATAACTCCACAACTTTGATTCAGCACAACAGGGATTGAAACGACCTCTCATATAATGCCTCAAATGGATCCATGCCAATAAATGAATGGTAGTTATTATTATTAGTGAACTCAACCAAGGGAAAGTGATTCAACCATGATCCAAATAAATAAAATATGCATTCCATTAATATATCCTCCAGTGTTTGGATAGTACACTCCATCTTTTCATCTATTTGAGGGTGTAAAGCAGTGATAAGGCATAGTTGAGTGCCAAAATCATGATACAATACTCTCCAGAATTACAAGGTAAAATGAGTATCTAGATCCAAAAACTATGGATATTAGATCTAAATATAGAAACACAACCTCATCTAAATACCTCCTTACCAAAACATTGACATGTATTAACTCCATGATTGCTAATAAGTGAGTGGACTTCATCACTCGATCCAAAATTACCTATATAACTTCATATCCTCCCTGATTTTGGGGTAACCCTATGGTGAATTCAATCAAGATGTATTCCCACATCAACTTAGGGAATTCTAATGAATATAGAAAACTATTAGGACTACAATGTTCTTCCTTTACCTATTATAAAACTAGACATAGTTCCACAATCTTTTCCACTTAGCATTTCATCTTATACCTCTGGAAATGCATCCATAAACTATAATACACCTTGTATACTCTTGGGTGAACCACTAAAGGTGATATGTGGAACTCATGAAGGAATCCATCATGCATATTTGTAAAACTCTGA
Source organism: Viscum album (assembly GCA_963277665.1). Taxonomy (NCBI): domain Eukaryota; kingdom Viridiplantae; phylum Streptophyta; class Magnoliopsida; order Santalales; family Viscaceae; genus Viscum; species Viscum album. The sequence goes on along the minus strand of OY728132.1, from coordinate 1,288,340,852 downwards.
TATTTTGTGATTTTTTTCAAATAAATTTAATCTTTTTGATATTCTGTGTTACACAAAACATTGAGTTTATCTTGTATTACACACAACTCCAAGTTTAAACCAAACATGACATACTATTAAAATATTATTATTTAATATGATAGTTAGCCATTATAATGGAAGGTATAAATTGGATTAACTAGATTATGAAAATATATAGTTTACACATGTATATAAAAAAAATCTTTAGTAAACAATTAATTTTAATGAAAATAAAAGCTATTTGAAAATAAAGAAAATATTTCTCTAAAAAACTATTTGTTTTTCACACAATTTTTTTACCTCAATAAATTAAACACATAACTTTTGGTGAATGATTTTAAGGAAATTTATATATTATATATTCAATTAAATGTTTAACATTAATATTATTTTTTTTCTAGACAATATATAATAATAAATCCAATTTCACACTAAAAAACAGTATTTTTTTAAAAAGTAGTTTTGTTGCCTTTTGTGCAGTTATTTTAAAATTATTTTTTCTAAATTTTATAAAATTTATTTTAAAAAATAAAATCCATTTTTAATTAATCATTTAAAAATTATCTTTGAGTGATTTTTTTGTAATTTTATGAAAAGATAAATATTTCAATGAATAGTAAGAAATATTGATTTTTATTAAGAATTTTCATTTTTTAAAGCATTTAAAAACTTAAAAATTATTTTAATATGGTTTTAAAAGTAAAATTAGTTCAATTATATGTATAATAATCTAATTTATTTTATTTTATTAAATTTCATATTGATTTTTTATATAAAAACTTTTTAAAATTTTAAAATTTTTCTCTTTGGAAAACCACATTTTCGGTGTGTCCAAAAGATTAATTTTAAATTAAAATTTTACATATCTGTGAATGGAATGTGGAAAAATTTATGTAATATTTTTAATAATAATTATTTTTATTATATAATAAGTTAAATAATTTTTTTACTAAAATGAATAGTAAAAAAAATAAAAATTGATTATTGTTATTATTGTCAAAACGAGTTTACTAGGGGGTTAAACTAAAACTATAAGTGGTAAAATGACTTATAAACTTATAAAAAACCCAATTTGTGGCCATATTTAGACATTATAATATTAAAGGTTATATAATGGACCATTTTTGTGCCTTTTGGCATGTGAAAAATGTGCGTACACATTTTTTCTTTTAAAAAATCATAAGTGTGACACTCACCTCATTTATAAAAGGCCACCCCTCTCATCTCTTCTTCAAACCCCCAAAAAACTTTTGGTTAAACAAATATTTTCCCAAATAATTTAATTGATTCCATAAACTCACCTTATAGGCCTTATTTTGGTGAGTAATCCCTCTTGAAATGGCATTTTGTGTAAACCTAAAGAGGCTCTCTCAAGAAGGGGTAAAATTATTAAACATCTGTTTTTTTATTTCTTCTTCCACATCCTTTAATATTTTCTAAATATGATAAAATAATTAAAAACGTATATAACATATAATTATATGTTTTTATGTTAATTGAATAAAATAAATATATCTTCTCCTCTATCAAATGGGATAAGAAATCATCATTCGTGTGTACAACGGACTACTGCCTCGCAAACCGATATTATTTGTTTTCCATAACCACCTCTCAAAGCTAAATATAATGACATATTAAATGTTTATATATAATATTTATGATATTATTATACTTCTATAATTATTATATCACATGAAACTCCTTAAATTTTCATTCCTTGGGAATACGATAATGCCGCTCGTGTGTACGACGGACTACCGCCTTGCGAAGAGATGCAGTTCATTCTTTACATATGCTTTACATGGAAGGTAATAAGGGTAGATTTAAAAAATAATATGTGAAATATATAAAATAAAAAATATTATTGAATGGTTATTTATAATTTACCTTCATTTCTTTTAATCCTTTGAGAAAATGGAAACAATGTTCATGCGTACGTACGACCTACCGTCTCTATGAACGGTGTATTTTATTTTTTATCTATAACTTTTATGGATTACTATACATACATATATACTAAATATATATTATATTTGTATCATGTTTAACATTATAGATATGGGTTAACCATGATCAGAGTAATAGGACAAAAAATTAAAAATTAAAACATACACGAAATACAGAGTGGATATTATATGAAATGTGATTTTAACAATAAATTGGTAATAAACAGGTAATAAAATGTCATAAGTAAATAATATATGGCATGATATATATAAGTATGGTTTTATAATAGTTTTATATTAAAATTATATTTATTATACATGAGGTTTATATAGGTATGAAAGAATTCAATACTAATGGTAAGGGATTTCTAGTCACTCTTTTATTTCTAGGAGACATATGATAATTCACCACTCATTTATTTTGTGTGGTGTATATACTGCACATTTAAAATGTAATATAATGAATATCCTTATTTTAATTGTATTTAATGTTTAATTTTATGTTATTATTTATTGGGTCTTATGGTTTAATAGATTACTAAAGCGGTAATAGATTTTTGTCTTAAATTTCCTTCTCTAAGACATATGTCAAGTTATGCACCTATATTATTTTATGAGGTGTATATAAGGAATATTTGTAATGAAATATCATGAATTTATTTATTATAATTATAATTTAAGTTTCATTTTATTTTATTCTTTCATGGGGCTTATGATTAAATGTTACCAAAGTGGTAATAATTTTTTGGTATAATATTATTATTTATTAGGATTGTTTGTTTTATGATTCCAATGATGAAATCTTATGATCCATCTCTCAAGAAACTTATGAATTTTCTTATACTATATTTATTTCATTATAACACATGTTTTAAATTCATTTTATTCCCTTTATGAACACAAGATTTAAAAATAATTCTTTTAAAGAAAAATTACTCGATTTCTCTCTTCGGTCAAAAACCCATTTCTCTTCCATATCCACATTTTATAAAAAATGTTTTCAAAAATATTTTTTAACATTCTAAAAAGTATTTCTTAAAGAAATTTTTACCCATTTTGACTTTTACAAATTGTTTTAAAATGAATCTTCATGTCATTTAAAAAAAATACAATGCCCTTTTGTATTTTATTATAAATTTAAAAGGAATATTTGTTTTTATATAGATGACATCAAAAATATTTTTCATTTTCGTGACCATTTTTTTAGGATTCCTTTATAACATTAAAATTTTATTTTCAAAGAAAATTATTTTAATATTATTTATGTTTTATAAATTGTTTTCCAAATTGGAATTGTCATTTATGAAATGTTTTAAATGATTTTAAATATTCTTTTATACATTTCTAATTTTATTTTCATATAAAAGGATTTATAAATTTTTTTATGAATTTTTAGATTAAAAAAAGTAATTTTTAATATGGAAAGGATATTTTACTCAATAAATGTTTCAAATGTTTTTAAAGATTCCTTTATAAGTTTATAAGGTTATTTTTAATAAAATTATTTTAAAATTTGTTTATGTTTTCAAATTTATTCTTTAAAGTGGAAAAGATATTTTCCACAATAAATGTTCCAAGTGATCTTTAAAAATAATTTTCCATCTAAGATGACATCCTTTTAATTTTATTATGCTTTAATAAGAATATAATCCAAGGATACCATTATTATTCTTTATTTATATTATTTACGTTTATGATCACTAAATATTAATGAAACCTATTCCTCTTTCATTTGTTATACCATGATAGAATGCTTATGAAACATACTTATTTTTCCACAGCTTATGCTTTGATGAAATAATGAAATGATTTTGAAACATATTTTTTCCATAGATTATGTTATGATGAAATTTTTATGAAATACATTTCTTTTAATGGGTTATGATATGATGAATTTTTTATAATCTTATGGAATAAATATGTATGATTTTAATTATGTGATGATGGTTAAGTTAAAACCAAGGATAGTGGTTATGTTGTAACCATGGATGGTGGTTATGTTATAACTAAGATGGGTGGGACCTATATCTCCCTCAAATGAATTGAGTAATGATTGATATCTTATTAGATAAATAGGATATGAATGAGAAGTGAAACCAGTTAAGTAAGGGACTTTATACACTATGATAGTCTTGGGAGTGAACCTTGAATACTATAATGTTTTGGGGAGTGAACCCATTCCACTATGATATTCTTAACAACGAGCCTTGAAATACCAAGGAAATTAACATATATGATTATGAGTATGCCAAAAATATATGCCTCATGCTAATTTTATGTTCTCATGGTTCATGTTCATTGATTCTATTATGATTCATGTCTTATGAACTACCAAGATTTATCCCATGACTCATGTTTATGATCTATGATATGTAGGTTATAGTTTTCAAATGTTATTATCATGTTATTATACACTTATTCTCATGATATGTTGATATCTCTCTTGTTTACCCTTACAAAGAATCTGTGCTCACCCTTTCTTATGTTTCCTTTCTCTAGGATATGATGAAAGGTATTATGTATGATATGTCTAAGAAGGTTAATAATTATAAAGAACATAGTGGGAGATGATGTTTATCACTTATGGACTAGTTGTTAATGTGTCCAATATTCCAAAGGAACTATACCTAAATGATTATGGAATGGATCGTTATATTTTTTAATGAATATCTGTCTATTAAGATGTAATATTTATGTATGAGAAGTTTGAGTGTTTATAGTTGGTATTATAGAAATTTTTAATTAACCTTTGTAAACTAGGAAGAGAAAAAATTAGTGAGATCCCTAGGGATATTTCTAGGGATATATCTAAGGATATTTCTAAGGATCAGTCAAATTATAGGAAAATGTCCTGGAATTTTGGAAAAGGATAGTGTGAGTGGTTTCCAAGCAATTTCATCCCTGTTTAGATACTAGAAGTGGGTGTGGATATAGTAAATAGGTACCTAGGGGTAATAACTCCTAAAATGGTGCATTGAGCTAGAATCGATCATCACATGGTATGTGAAAATGGGCCTTGAAAAACACCTGGTTTGAGAATCCTAGGGGATATGCTTCGGAAATTCATAAAATCTTTATGAACCATAATGAAATATTTAAATAATGACCATGAATGGACAAGGTTAAGCTTAAGGTGTCATAGGTTGAAAAGAAGGTATCATGATTAATACATCCTATAAGTGAATTTTCAGGATTATGTGGTTTCCTACTATGAATATTGTTACCCCACTATGGTTTTTGGTTTTAGTAAATAGAGGGAACTAGAAGGATCAGGTTAACATTGAATGTTATAAACAATGTTTTGATGAGAAACCAAATGAGATGATGAATGTAGTGAATGATATTTTGATTATGCCTAATTGGTTATCATGATATATTATTAACAAATTTCACCTCAACCAACTCTTTTACTCACCAAAGAATCAAGGATAAAGTTTTATAATAGCTCAGGTGGTGGAGACCATAGAGGAATGATGAATCAATTTCCTATATGTTGAGAATGTGGGATGAATCACTCAAGGGAATGCATCAAAGGGACAAGAAGATATTTTGAGTGTGTAAAAAGACACAAATTAAGTAATTGATGAGGAAAAATAAATTTGTTAGTTAATTAAATGGGTGAGAATAATGGGTTACCTAAGGAATAATCAATGGTTGAATGTTATAAATGTGGAAAGTATGGGAATTATATGAGTCAATGTCCTAGGGGTAAATATCATGATACGAATCAGCATGGTGGTATGAGTAATAGTTATACTTCTGATGATGAAGAGACCCTACATAATATATGAAAATAAATAGGTAAGGAATAAGATGAAAAAGCCTATTTTATGAATTATGAATGAAATAGAATGATTAAGGTTTTTTATGGGAATTAAAGAATTATTTTATATGAATCATGAAATATATAAGGATTATTCTATAGAAGTTTTTTCATAATGGATTTTCAAGAATATGTTGAATGGTATTTATGAAATAGAAAATTGATTTAATGTAAATATAATATTTTATGGAAAATACATGATTATGGAAATATAAACCTTAATATGTTCCTAATTTTGAGAAAATGGTGTTTAGTTTGGATAAATAGAAGATTTATATGGATAAAATAAACTCTATAGTATTGATAAGCCCATAACAAATGAATTATTTGTTGAAAAAGTGGTATATGTTATCAATGATGTGGTTTAAAAATTCTTTGAATTTATAGAATATGTTTAATAATATATGGTTTTATTTAATTAATAAAGATGTATGTATTTTTTCATTGAGGTTTATGGTAATTATGGTTATTACCATTTTTCAATAAAATATATGAACAAGGTATTCACATATTTGGTATATAACAATTAATAGATACTTTATGATATTTTGGGGACTAATGTGATGTTGATTTTTTTTGTAATTTTAGTGACCTTATTTATAAATTTTTAATTTTTGGATGGGTCATAAGTGTAACCATTTATGGAATGATTTAGGTTGAAATTTGGATGAGGTTTTAGAGATTAATGTATTACTTCTCTATATGAATATTTATTCATATTGGATAAATTGTGACAACCATTTTGTTATGATGACAACTAGAGATAAAAGGAATGACTTATCATTATGGATCTTATGATCTGCTAGTGCTTCAGGCATAACAAATTCACTTAAATTTCTTAGAGTAAGAGGTGAAGTAGAAATTAATCGAATCATAAATAAAGGATGGAATTGTGCTTATGATACAAAGGAAATATAGGCCCTAGGTATGTTGATCCCATTGAAATTATAGATCGTATCGAGATGGTGGACTATCGATTAGTGCTTCCATGAAACCTCTCTGAAGTCCACGACATGTTCCATGTATCTATCCAAAGGAAGTACATACCTGATCAATCACATATACTAAACTTAGAGGTCATACTTTTAGATCTTGATCTTTATTATAAGGAAAAATTAGTTGAGATTCTATATCGTATAGAGAAAGTGTTATAAAACATGACCACTCACCTGGTCAAAGTTTTGTGGTGAAACCACCATCTCGATGAGGCTACGTGGGAACTCGAGGATGTAATGAGGTAGAATTATCTTTAATTTTTGGTACCAAAGTGACGAATTTTAGGGGAAAAATTAATTTTAATGGGGGTGTAATGTAACAACATGAGATTTTGTGAAATATTTTTTCAAATAAATTTAATATTTTTTATATTTTTCATTAGACACAATATTGAGTTTATCTTGCGTTACACACAACATCGAGTTTAAATGAAATGTGACATACTTTTAAAATATTATTATTTAATATGATAATTATTTGTTAGAATGGTGGGTAAAAATAAGAATAAATAAATTTAAAAAATATGGTTTACACATGAATATAAAATTAATTATTTGGTGACTAATTAATTTTAAATGAGAATAAAAACTATTTAAAAATAATGGTTATCTTTTTATGAAAAACTAATTTTATGCACATAAATGCATTTTACCTAAATAAATTAAAAAATAACTTTTTTTTGAATTATTTTAATGAAATTTATATATTATATTTCAATCAAATGTTTAAATTTTCTTATACAAGTGATAAGAATAAATCTAATTTTATGCTTAAAAATTGTAATTTTCTAAAAAGTGTGTTTGTTGAATTTTTCACACTTATTTTAAAATTAAATTGTTCTTATTTTAGATTATTTATTTTAAAAAACTTAAAATTTTAAATCAAAATTTCAAAATTATATTGTAGTAAATTTTTGATAATTTTCTGAAAAGATAAATTTTTGATGAATAGTGAAAATATTGGTTTTTTTAAGAATTTTCATTTCTTTTAAAGTATTTAAAAACATAAAAATTATTTTAAGACGGCTCTAAAAATAAAATTAGTTCAGTTATATATATATTATTCCAATTTAGTTCATTTAAATCAATTTACTATTTAATTTTTATATAATATTTTTTAAACTTTTGAAACATTTCTTTTTGGAAAACCACTTTTTTGTCACATATACATGATTAATTTTAAATTAAAATTTTCCAAATATGTGAGTGGAATTTGGAAAAATGGTTAAAAAAATAATTTATATCATAAAATATCACCAAATTAATTTTTTAACATAATGAAAAATAAAAAATAAAAAATTAATTTTCATGGTTAAGGTTAAAACGGGTTTACCGGGGGGTTAAACTAAAAAGATAAGGGGTAAAATGACCTATAAAATTTCAAAAACAAATTATGGAAAAATTTATACCTTATAACCTCTAAAGTTCTATAATGGATCATTTTAGAGCCTTTTTTATGCGAAAAAGTTTGTACACCTTTTTCTTTTCAAAAATTACAAGTGTGCCACTCACCTCACTTATAAATGGCCACCCCTCTCCTCTCTGATGAAAACCTAAAAAACCCATTGGTTCATCAAACACCTAACCAAATACTTTCCTTTATACCCTCCAATAATCTTATAGGCCTTATTTTGTTTGTAAGCCTATATAAAAAGGTTTCAGGTGTAATCCTAAAGAGGCTCCCTGAAGAAGCGGTAAAATTTTTAAATATGAATTTTTGTTAATTTATTCTTCCACCCACTTTAATAGATTAAAAATATGATAAAAGTATATCAAAAATATCTCCCATATACTTAGATATTATTATGTTAAAGTAATAACCTAAATCTATCTCATATTCAATCAAATAAGATATAAAATCATCATTCGTGCGTACAGTAGACTACTGACTCACAAACTGATGTTATTAGTTTTCCATCACCACCACTAACAACTAGATATAATGATATATTAAATGTTTTTATTTTATATTTATGATATTATTATACTTATGGAATTATTATATCACATATACCTCCTTACTTTCTATTCTTTGGGAGTAAAATAACATTGCTTGTGTGTATGACAGACTACTGCCTTACGAAGCGATGTGATTCGTTCTTCACATATAATTTACATGAAAAGTAATAAGTATAGATTTAAATAAAAATATTTAATTTATATATGACATAAAAATTATTTTTTAATGTTAATAAATTATTTACCTTTCTTTATTTTAGTTCTTTGAGAAGATGGACGCAACATTCATGCGTACGTATGACCTACCGTCTCTATAAACAGTGTATTTCTTTTTATATCTCTAAATTTTATGGATTTATGTAAATAAATATATACTAAATATTTATTATTTTTAAATAATTTTTAAAATTATTTATATTATGGAACCATTGTTAAATTAATATGACTAAAAATAACAAATCAAAACATACATGAAAAACAAAGCAGTTATTATCCAAAACGTGATTTTAACAAGGAATTGTTAATAAAAGGGTAATAAAAGGTCAAAAGTAAATAATATATGGTATGATATATATATTTATGGTTCTTTAGTATATTTATAATAAATTATATTTATTATACATGAGAATTAAATGTGTATAAAAGTAGTTGATACTTAAGGTAAGCTATTTCTAGTCTCTCTTTTATTTTTGGGAGACATATGAAAATTCACCAATCATTTCTTTTTTATGGTGTATATACTTACAATTTTACATTTTATATCATGAATCTACTTATTTTAAGGATATTTAAATTTTTAGTTGATGTTATTTTTTCTTTGTGCTTATTATTCCAAAGTTTACTAAAGTTGTAAGATATTTTTGTCTCAAATTTCCTTTTCTAAGAATATGTCATGTTATGCACCTATCTTATTTTATGAGGTGTATATACAAAATATTTTTCATGTAATATAATGAATTTATTTATTCTAATGATATTTTAAGTTTCATTTAATGCTACTCTTTAATGGGACTTATGATTAAATGTTACCAAAGTGATAATAGTTTTTTCTACAATATTATCATTTACCAGGATTGTTTCTGTTTATGCTTCCGATGATGAAATATTATGATCTATATCTCAAGAAAATAATGAATTTTATTATCCCATGGTTATTTCATTAGAATATATGTTTCCCTTAATTTTCATCACTTTATGTATGAAATATTTAAAAAGAATGTTTTTAAAGTAAATTGATTTTTTTATCTCTTTTGTTGAAAAAACATTTTCTACCATATCTATGTTTTCTATAAATTATTTCAAAAAAATATTTTAAAACTTGACAAAGGATTTATTAATTTTTTTACCCATATTTGAATTTTAAAAAGTGTTTTTAAATGAATATCCAATTCATTTTCAAAAAAACAACCCCCTCTTGGATTTTATCGAAAATGTGAAAGGAATTTTTGTTTTAATGTATTTGGAATGAATGATATTTTCTTCCATTATAACCATAATTTTCTTTGAATATTCCTTTATAAATTTCTATGTTTATTTTCAAATAAAATTATTTTAAATTTTTTAATATTTTAATTTTTTTTTCAAAATGCAAAGTATATTTTCCTCAAGAAATATTTTAAATAATTTTTAAAGCTTCCTTTATAAGTTTCAATGTTTATTTTCAAAGAAAATAATTTAAATAAATGTTTTATTAATATTTAGTTTTATAAAAAAGTTATTTTTTAAAACAGATAGGATATTTTCCTCAAGAGATGTTTTAAATGAATTTTAAATCTTACTTTATACATTTCTACATTTATTTTTAAAGAAAAGGATTTTGAAATTTTTTATGTTTTAAAAAGTATTTTTCAAATTGAAAAGGATATTTTCCTCAAGAAATGTTCCAAATGATCTTTAAAAATCATTTTCCATCTAATATGACATCCTTTGATGTTACTTATGATTTAATAGGGATATTATCCAAGGATACCATTCTTATTATTTTTTTGGATGGTTTATGTTTATGATAAAAATATGTTTATGAAAATATTTTATCTTTCATGGGTTATACCATGATAAAATTCTTATGAAACTCAATTATTTTTCCATGGTTTATGCTTTGATGAAATAATGAAATGATTATGAAAAATGTTTCTTTTCCATAGGTTAGATTATGATAAAATGTTTTTGAAACACATTTCTTTTCATTGGTTATGATATGATGAATGTTTTATGATCCTGTGAAACATATATGTATGATTTTCATTATGTGATAGTGGTTACATTATAACCAAGGATGGTGTATACTATGATATTCTTGGGTGTGAACCTTGATAACCATGATGGTTTAGGGAGTGAACCCATTCCATAATGATAGTCTTGGAAATGATCCTTGAACTAATAAGGATATGATTTTATATACTTATAATTATTCTATAAATCTATTCCTCTTGCTATTGTTATTTTATCACAATTCATTTTATTTTATTTAATTATGATTCATGTTTTATGAAATTCCAAGATTTATTCCATGACTAATGTTTATGATCTATGATATGTTGGGTATGGTCTTCAAATTTTATTCTCATATTCTCATAACATTATGAACATGATATAGTGATATATTTCTTGTTTACCCTTATTGAGATTTTTATATCACCCTTTCTTATGTTTTCTTTCCCTGTGTTATGATGAAATAAATTATGTATGATATGTGTAAGAAGGTTTCTAGTTATTAAGAACCTAGTGGGTGATGATGTAGCTCACTTATAGACCAATTTTTTATGTTTCTAAGTTTCCAAAGGCATTAGAAGTAAATGATTTTGGTGTTGATAGTTATGTTATGTAATGAATATTGTATATTAAGATGTAATATTTATGTATCAGAATTTTGAAACTTTACAATATCCATCAAGAAAATCACCCTCCTCTGAAACATCAACAGATGTTGGTAATCCTCTGACAATCCTTTAAGGGTATAACCCAAAATAATTCAATATCACGTCACTTACACCTTAGGGTATCCCCATTAAGACTTCTAAACCTATTGCATAATGTAAGGATGAACTGTTATTTAGAACATGAAGCTTCCACCATCAACCGCCCCTATATCTTGGTGCATGATTGTAAACTCTTATATTAGCCTCCAAGCATCTCCAGGCTCCCAAATAATATCCTTTAATTAATTCATGCTTAGTTCATTAGCCAAAACATTCCCTTTCCCTAGGGTATAAGAGATATTGAAGTCATAGTCATGGAGAAACTCTATCCACCTCATTTGTTACAAATTCATGTTTCACTAAGAGAAAATGAAACTCAAACTCTTATGATCAGTGAAAACCATAAATCATTCTCTGATGAGGTAATGTCACCACAACTTTAAGGGAAACACCACTTTTGAAAATTATAGATCATGCATGGCATAGTTATAATCATGGGGGAATAACTATATGGACCCATAGAAGATCACTACCCACAATTTCATTAATATGTAACACAAACTTAAACATGAATCATGATGAAACACCTTAAAATCACCCCCTCTTCAAGAAACCAGAGAACTAGTACACTGGATAACTTCCACTTCAAATATTTAAAAACATTATAGAAGTGAACAATCTAAAAATAATCCTATCCCTTTCTAGATATATCTATCAATGTTCCTGAAATCTAATAGAATTCAGATAAAAACCTTCAATCATAACCCATAAAGACCAAGAAATCTGTGAACCTCTACCACATTCATAGGTACCACCTGAGAAACAACTGCCTCAACATTCAAAGGATCAATTGACTCTCTATGTTGAGACACTACATGTACTAGTAAATGTACCCCTAAAATATAGAAGTTAAACTTGGACAACATCCCATATATTTGGTGGAATTAAAGAGTCAATAAAATGATCCTCATATGCTTGGCACGTTCCACCTTTGATCTTGAGCATATAAGAATTTCATTTACGAACAAAACTATGATCTGTTCTAGGAACTTACAAAATATAAATTTCATGAGTCCCATGAACACTCCTAGTGTGTTCGTGACACCAATGATATAAATAAAAACTCAAAGTGTATATATCTGTAGTGGAAAGTTGTATTTGGGACATCTTTCTCATTTACCCTCAAGTGATGATACCCATACCACATATCGATATTAGAAAACTGGATAGCTCCTCTCTGCTAGAAATAAATACCATCAATCCTTATAATAGGGTAAAAAATCTTGATCATAACCCTATTCAAACTTTTATTGTATATAAATAGACCTAGACTTCCATCCTCTTTCTTGGTGAACAACACCGGTGCACCCCTTGATGAAACACTAAGAAAGATGAAACCCTTCTATATCATATCATATATCTAGATCCTCAACTCCTAAAACTTAGAAGGCACCATCTAATAAATATCCATTTAAATTGAAGAGACACCCGATTGTAACTCTATCCTAAACTTAACGTCACATCAAGGGGGTAGTGTTAAAAAATCCTTAGGAAAAAAATTTATAAATTCCTTGAAAACTATGGGAGTATCCACAGTCTTGATTCCCACTGACTTCATTGAAAATTCTATCATCAAGGAAAGATGGGGTTCCACATGCCTACTACCTATCTGATAACCTCATTTTCTGATGAAAGCTACACACTAACCATCCACATCAGAGAACATGACTCTCCTTTGAATGAAATCGATAAATTTATGTATAGATTACAACTAATCCATTCAAAATATGAAATAATATGACTGTTAATGCATTAATAAGAAATCCTCACATGACTTATGTTTCCCCATCATCGGTCTACATCCCTAGAAGACACCAAACAAGTAGGTTTGGACTCCGACTGGCATAATAAACAACATGGGAACTAGAATCCTCTCTATAAATAGTCCCAAAGAAAGGACTAAAGCAAGTGTAAAAAAGGAGTGTGAGACTCCTAAGTCAATCAAACAAGACATAATAGTAGATGATATGCTAATCATACCTCTGAAGATATCTATCCCCTCTCATGCTAGAATATATATAGTATGAAACTATCAATGCCTAACTCATATTACCCCACTAATATTGATCACAACTTGGAACATGCTCTGTTTTAGGTCCATGAAAATGAGGAACATCCCAAGGCCAACCCTTACCTACCAAATCTCCTCTAGAAGGAGCATAAGCCTACTTCCACTATTATTGAGAGTGATGTTGAACCGGAATACCACTACCATATTGAGATTTAAGAACCACTAAGAACTAATACTGGTGATGACCATGACCCCCACAAACATATCACACTACCCTAGATCCCCTAGAAAAAACATAGGATCCATTAGCATTAGAGGGATATAAGGAGAACTACTGAGGTTGAATTCCCACTGGTCAAAACCTCAAAGACCCTAACATCTGAGATCGATTACAAACAACTTTAATCCTCAAGAAGCCACACTAGATCCCCTATTGTGATAGTATTACTTGTAAGTGTATATGTTCAATCACATCAACCTTATTCTCCACCTCCAAATACATAGACAATGTAAATAGAGTAACCACATACTAGATTGATGGGATGAGTGCCTCCTTAAGACACTGCACATGGGAATCCTCATTGAGAAAAATATTGGGGGTGAAACACAAAAGGTCCTTAAACCTAATACCAAGCACTCTAATTATCATGATCCTCTAATAAAGAGAAATAATCCCTTTCCTCTTTGTTTCCTTAATCACTAATGATAGGAACAAATTTTTTCTAAAAATATTCTTATGAAACATCTTCCTCCTTCATCTCCCTGAGATATATTTTGCACTACTGATGCACTAAACCCATCATCTAACTAACTTTTAGTGGAACCTAGTACTCTTCCTAGACTTGAATCAAACTAAATATGATCTTGAGCTCTTCCAACCAATGGTTTGTCTCTAAATTAAAGACACCACCATCATAATTTTGTAGAGACTACCGTTGAGAGGTACACAATGCCCTCCACCACTACTCATCCTATTTAGCTGTGTTAACCCTTAGATGATCAATCATGTCAATATTATAAACCTCACCAGCATGAAACACACTCATACAACATCTAGGAGCCATAAATGAAAGAAAAAATAAGGATTTAATAATCCCAGTATCATGAAATATTAATTGAATTCATTTTAAATTCCCAAATTCACTCCATTTAACCACAAGAATAAAAAATAATGATGCATGTACCTCACCTATATCTTTACCCTACATGTGATACCACATCAATTGTTCTTTTAGTGAGATAAGAGTCCTTGCATCAAATCATAAGGGGCCTAAAAATTACATGTCCTAACCAATCTCCCTATTCTATATCGTGCACCAAGCTCTACTGATATCATTTCCCTACCAACCCATACAATCTTCAAAAGTTTATAACCCCAAGATCCATCCTATCCATCAAACTTACCATTTGATATGACTCTGTAATAACCCCTCTCTCTAAAGGTTCCCTTTTGGGGAAATTAATGAAGTAAGAGAGATAATAACCCTCAAATCCTGCCTCTAGTAGGCCTCAGGTTAGTGACTATAACCAAAGGTATAAAGAAAGTCACACATATGGGAGGCATTACCACAAATAGAGAAAAGTAAGATCAAGATATAGGATATCAACCAACAAAAAACACTATAATTTAAGGAAATTGAGAAACCCATGATATATTATAATTCATGTAATATAATATAAATATATATGAAAGTCTCTAAGTAAAGTACCAAAGACTATCCAATTATATCAAATCAACAACACATCCAATGATGAATCTATTAGTGTCCATATCAGTTTCTAGAGTCCTCATAGAAACCTGAAAAACAATTTATATATACATTGGGTGAGCATAGAATATATAATCAGTATAATAATACCAAAGGACTACTCTATAAATGTGGTAAGATCATGATAATTCACCAATGAACAAATAGTATAATTAGAAATAACCTATTAGGTTAACTAGTTCCCATCCTCACCAAGTATCACTCAAAAAATAAAAAATAAAAATATAATAATATAAGAAGAATGATATCAAAAAAGTTACCACACAACACTTCTAAACTAATTTTATTCTCTCACCACCCAACATTATATGTCCTATGGATCCCATCCATTCTATACCCATCAAGATCATGCCATCATAACCCTCATCATAATGGGAAATCCCTAGATCTCAACCAGTTTCCATCACTACATCACAACCTCATTGTAATCATTCCACATTCCAAAAAAATCAAATACTCATCATATTATAACCACTTTTATAAACCATAATTTTAGGGTATCATGAACACAAAGGACATCAACCTCATGCCCTCCTCCTACCATGCATAATGCCCACCATGAACCACCATATCCTCTCCTCAAACTTCACTACAAGTTCACTATATCCACAAAACATCATATCCCATGCCTAAAAATCAAACATATAATAAAGATCAAGGAATATGCAGCAACCATCTATCCATCCTTGTCAACCTAGATGCTTGGGGTAAACAACCAAAACCCAAAACCTTTGGGTGTTGGTGAAAACACATGGCTCAGGTGGGGTGAGTATAAAAGTAAAATGAATAATATAACATATAATAGTTACAAAAAATCCCAACCTATGTGTTCACAAAACCATAACCACCCAACTAAAACAACCTCTAAATCACCACTATCTCACATCAACATCACTGCTATACTACTAACCACCCATAAAGTCTCACTTACCATGCATAAAAACACACTTAGTTTCCTATTTCCCATTTAACCATATCAATTACCAACCATTTACATATTCATTTATCATTTTACATATTAAATGAAAAGTAATTCTCTAGACAAGGGCTATGTTTATTCCCATCCATTCCCATTCAATTATCTCCAGCCCCAACCATTTAACCCAAACCAAGTTCATTTACTAGAATTTATCATTTTGAGAATTTTATAACTATTAGGAAAATACCAAGACAAGAAAAAATTTAATCAAACTCCTACACATCAACCCCATGATACTATGTCACACTTCATTACCATATTCCCACAAATAAAACACAGTAAGTAACCACACCCATAATTATAGCCATTATGTAAACCATTACATCAATCAACTTCATAGAAAAAGGGGAAACACAATAATTCCTTATTTACAAATAGACGGTTCAATTACCATCTTTATGGATTTACAATTTTCACATGAGGTGATTTTCTATAATGAAATTTCAGTAAACAATAACATAATCATAATTGAAATCATATTTCCTAGATAAAAACTTCTAGTATGTAATCATGAACAAATACCATGAAATCAAGTAAATAACATGAGATAACCCCTTACCCTTTCAATTTAATTATGTCTGATTAATTATCTTTATTAGGAAATCAGTTACTATCCACCCAAAAGGAAATAAAACCATGATAATATCACATATAGACAAAAATAAAGAGAGAACTCAAATCCCCTACCATGATTATAGATTCAAAGAGAACCACACTCAGAATAAAATAATCATGGGATCAAACTTCATCAAGATTTAAGGGAAACCCACTATAATATATCCACAATAATTTATAATCAAACCATTATTGGAACTTATCTAAAAAATAGAGAGATTCTTGATAATGAACATCTGGTTAAAAGGGAAGAAAAAAAGAGGGAAAAGGGGATAATAAGGTACCTTGAGTGAAGGGAACTCAATCCTCCACAATACAGGAGGTTGGAATCCTCAAAAGAGACAATCAAACGGTACCAAGGGGGTTTGGAGTTAGAAAAATATTAGATAAGAATAAAGGATATTGAAATAAGAGAGAAAAATCCCTCTATTTATAGAGTAATATCAAGTGTCCTCCCCATGGCATGGATATATCCCTCTATGCTATGGTCTTTCTCAATTAAAGGAGATCCTAATCTCTCATGAGTGTTTATCCAGTTTCCATGTGTTTTATTTTTTTGACCATCACCATGACCTAGTTGATGACGTGGTACAAGGCATGTTGGATCCTCCGATGTTCACCATGACTAGACACTATAGTGTAACACAAAAGGCTTGGATGTTTTCCCCTCACCATGCTTGGGAACATGTTATGGAGAGATTCAACTCCCTGTTTTACATAGGGAGACCCCCAAAACACAACACCTAGTGCCACTCCCTTCACTGGGTGTTTCCTAATACCCATTTTACATATGGAGACAACCCAAGTACTATTCCCCATAACATGTCTAACCAAGACATTTTGCTCACTGTGAAAAAACCCAGTACCACATGGCTATCCCCACTACTAATCTCTAAACACCAAAGGCTAAAATGACTAGTACTATAGCAATGAACACAGTTTTTTGACCTTAGGAATGGTAAAAAAATCCCCCTTATACTCTAAAATACCTTAAAACCCACTCTTGACACCACCAAGCCTTGGAAAAACATAAAGGGAGGGTTTTTAGGAATCTATACCCTCATAAGCATGTTGCGGGTTAAGTTGTAGTGAATAGTTAATGATTATTAATGTGTCATAGTGGGGATATTGTATTGACTTGAGTAAGAGGTGTGGAATTATTACTTTGATATTGTTGGGATGATATGTTGTGTCTTGCATTGTATTTTCCCAATATTTTTGGGATTTGGTTAGTGTTTATGAAACAATAATGACATGTGATGGAAATTGAATAAATGGGGGATAAAATTAATGGTGTGATAATTTATTAATGAAATTAACACTGATAAATGATGTGGATAATGGATGAATTAAAAATGGGGTTTTCTTGGGAGGGGTATTTCACTAAGTATAGAATTTAATATTTGTTAAATGGACCATAGTTAGAAATTTTAAAAATCTAGAAGTGGGTTGAATTTGTAAATAATGAAGGGAATTGGGTCATGTGTTGTGGTTTTATTTTGTGGTGAAGTTGTGTATAGCAGTGGAAATAGTTTATTGTGGATGTCATACGATGATGTGTATGTATTTTGGGCTATGTTAGTTTCATTGATGAGAACCCTTAGATTGGGAACTATGTTCTATCTACTATCCATGTATTTTCATTTTATTTCTATATGAACCCTAACTATGTTGATTAATATGTAACAACACTAAAATGATTTGGGGATGTTTTCTCCGACATCTAGGTTGTTCATGGAATGGATGTTTGATTTTCTCTATTCCCTACTCTTCCTTAGATAGTGGTATAAGGTGATGGTGTAGTTTGTATCGAAGAATAACCCTTAATGATAATATAATTGGTGGAAACACCTTGTGATGTGATAATGATGTGTGGTGGGAATCATGCATGGTTTGAGGAGAGTAAAAGGTTGATTTACTTCACCATCATGATACCCTTATACACTAGTGATGAGGTTGTGGGTAGATAATATAATGCTGCGAATGATAGTCGATACTGGTACATGATATTGGGAACCATGGGAGGATGATGTAGGTATGGATATAACCTGAACCACATAAAAAATGGTTTTATATATGATGGATGATCTATATAAAAGGGATGAGAGTACATGAAATTTGATGTTAGGGCATACGAGTAGTAATTCAGCGGGGGAAGTGGATGCAAGATGCTTATATTTATGTTCTCTTGATATTATTTTAATAAATTGGATGAATTATTTGGGGAGTGATACTTAATAAAGATAGGATAGATAGTTAGCCTATTTAGGTGCATGTTTTTCACACCTGAGTTTTTTGTTTTTACCCTTTGTTCTGGTTCATTATTGGATCCTAGTTTTTCTCTCGAGTTTTGGGTGTGATAGGGTTTCAAATTTGAGGTGTTTATTTTTATATTTTTGATACTAGGGTTATTACTTAGTTTATTTAGGAGTTCTTATTGAAAAGTTGAGTTTTTGGTCTTGGCAGTAACCTATGCATGGTTGGAAAATAGTTTGGTAAAACATGAAGCTCAATATAGCTAACCGTGCTGCCATGTAACAATTTGGGATAATTTCATTTGGCATGGTTGGCACACGTTTTATAAACCATGTATCCAAATTGTGTAGGGTTCCTTGTGTGTCTAGTGAGGGTCACATAGTTGGCACATGGTTTGGTAAACCGTGTGGCCAAACCGTGTGAGCTTCCCAAATTTAAAAATTTGTGAAATTCCAAGTGTTCCCCCTTATGATATTTAACCCAAAACACCTCCCCTCTTCCTCTCATAGTTCTTATGACCCAAATGGAGTCCCTCCCTTTCTCTCCAAGACTTTACTCCTCATTCCATGGTTTATATAATGTGATTCTTCAATTGTGGGGCTATATTTCTCATGGTAATCCTCTCATATCTTCTCCATATTACTCTTTCCTCCATTTTCTATTGAGTTCTTCATCTCGTATGGTCTCTTATACCAAGGGTTCATGTTTACCCTTGGTTAATTTTGGAAATTTTTCTTGTTTAAGGTTCTTCTTGGTAGATCTTGGGTCTTGGAACCTTCGTGAGGTGTTCTTGAGTGTGCGTTGTTGAAGCACCATGGATTTCGGTATGTTCCCCTTTTCACTTTCCTTTAAAATTTAAGATTCATTGGTTTATTGATTTTCTCATCTCCCTTGAATATTTAATATTGATCTGTGATCATTGAAATGATTATTTAGTGTGAAAAGTAGTTATTTCTTCCTTATTTTGTGATAAATACAATTGTTTTATTAAATGTTACACACCAAGTGTTTGATAAAATATTCCATTGGCCTTAATGAGTGTTTTATAATATTTAAAGCATGGTTTGGATTTTTAAATGGATTTTTGATATGTGAAAAGATGAATTAGGTTCCTTGAATGAGTTTTCACAGTGTTATTGTATTTAAATGAAATATGTATTCAGAATTTAAAAATAATTTGGCATGTGATAGTAGTTAATGGCCCATTTGGCATCTTAATAAAAGTGTATTCGGTTTATGATATGGTGTGAGTGCTTAAAATGGGATTTTTATAAATTAGTGTGAAATGAAAAATGGAGTATTTTTCCCTTTTCGATAAGGTGGGTATGGTTCTTTGAAAGCGGAATATTGAGGCCCATTTGGAACTTTGTGAAATTGGTAAAAATGGTTATTATAAAAAATCTCCTTAGATAATATTATTTTCATGGTTATTTTGAATGGATGGGATGTCCTTGCTATGGATTTCTTACGATCCATTTACATAGCGTGGAATGAGAGATCCTCAGTGTGGACTCCTTTGTGATATATGAATTGTAAGGACATAGATTCATCCTTAGAGTGACTATAGTGATTCTTGTTATTTGAGTTTTTGTATGTGTGCATGTGATTTGATGCTCGGTTGACATCAGTTGGATCACCATATTATTTATACATCATGGAATGGGAACCTGGAACAGTTAGTGAATTTTCTAAGAATCATTGCTACACTAGTTAGATTACACACTAGATAGTGGCCCATAACAGGGAGATATATTTTGTTATTATTACTATGGGAATGTGGTCCTCGGTCTGTACTAGGTAGGGGGTGTCCATGCATGTGAGGATGTTATTGATTTCATCGATTTATGGATGCTTTCCAGGATGAGTCAACATGTATTAGTATGTTCTATATTATTCAAAAGATCCTAGGTTCACCCATGTCTGTTGGAAATTAGTTTCTTTCAATGATGATTGGGATTCTTTTTGGTTGGTTACTGTTGTTATCTTATTCCCATTGCCCATATTATATGACTATTATGGTGTTCTCATGTGTGGTATGATTCTTTGGGAAATTATGTGTTCATTTTAAAAGGTTTTTGATTTTTTTAAAGTAGAAATGTTTTATACTCTCTTGTGACATTTTGAAAAGTAAGCATCACTTTCCTCTTGAAAATGTTAATGTTACTTGAATGGAAAAGAACTTGAATTTTGGGATGAAAAGGGGAAATGAACCATGTTTGGTTTTAAAGTGAAAAGTGTGGAAAATATTATTCTTATATATTTTATTTCAAATTTTAACTTGATGTTTCTTTTATTTTAAATAAGTGCATTGGGAATATATTGTTTGGGAACACCTATTGAGTTTTAATACTCATGCCTATAGTTATTTCTTGTTTTTAGCTTGTGTTATAGGTTCCAGTTTGGTTTTAATCTCCATAGGAGATGGTTGGTTTTGGCATTGTAGAGTGACCCTCAGGGTCACATAGAGATGTTGTGGTTTTCAGGTGTAGTTTGGTTTTGGTTGTGTAGTTTTTTTTTATATTTTTATATTTTGTAATAGATGTTCAGTTTGAATAAATTTATTATTGTTTGGATTGGGATTATTTTCTTATCTTTTTTCTATTTAGTTTATTTGTTTATTATTGGGATAAATCATTCCCTTTCTCACTCTATTGATTCCCTAACACTAGTTTCCAGCCTGTGGGGATCAGAAACACCCTTTGGGCCTTTCCACAGATCAACATAGGTGACCACTACAGGGTTGAACCAGGTTGGTTCATGAAGAAAATAGAATTAGAGCCTAGGTATCTTATAAGACCTATCTTTTAGATCACCCTTTTTTACTTAGGAATGTCATGGTAGATGGAGTAGGACTTTCAGAACCTCAGGGTGTAGGTATAAGGGAGTGTCTAACTAACACTTTCTATACCAAGCCTTGGGTTTCTATGGGTAGTATAGTTTTTTTGGTTCCATTGGTTCTTTTGTTTGGTTTGGTATTTGGGATACGAAAAGGGAGTTGGGCTCATGGTCTTCCTGAGATCACAGGGCCTATAAATCCATGTGGATTGTGGAAATGGTCAAGAATACTCTCTGTGATAGTGATGTGATTGACATATGTCTTCCAACCTTATAGATAAGTCACCCATAGACACTATATTTTCATTGTGAGTTTCTTTGGGAGTTCTAAAACTTGTTTTCGAATTTTGGAAAAGGGAATTTAAAATGGAAGTGGTTTGGTTTTAGGAAAATGAAAAATGAATCTTCAGAATCATATTGGAGAAGGCATTAGAAAATGTATTTATATAATAAAAAATTGGGATTTATCAATGTTTTTTATTTGAAAGTTGATGTTTATTATAAAAAGGTGTTTTGAAATTTTGTTTTAACTAATAAGAAATGGGTTTAAATTAAAATATTTAGTGGAATGAGATTTTTTGAGCTACTAATTTTTTTTTAATTGTGTAAAATGGATTTGGATTGAAATTCATAGAATTTTATTTTTGAGCATGATATAGTGGATTGATGTGTTGAATTTGAAAATGATTTTTAACTTGGTGGTTAGTGAGCCTTGAAAATATTTGTGAATTATGAAAAATGGGATTTTTTACCTTTGGTAATTACATGGGTAATCACATGCATGGATATGTGTGGAAGGCGAATGGATGATGATGTGGGAAGATGAGTGCTTGGATTGGCATGAGTTGATGGGTTCTTGGGGTGGCATGGGAATGTGCATGTGTGAGGCTCCATGGAATACCATTGATGAGTGTGAAAATATACCAATTTTTGATTTCTTTTTAAAAGTGTTTTTAAGAGGAAAAATTTTAATGTTTTTATAGCCAATGGTTGAGTGGATCGTTTTCCCCATGTTTTGGGTATATTGATTATGCGGTGTTTGATCTTGAGAAATCTTATTCATGATTTAGTTTTGATTGATCTATTGGATTTTTTGTTTCCCAATGTCTGCCCCCATAGAGATTCGATGGATAATCGTGGTGCATCTATGGATGGTTCCCCATTAGCAGAACCTCTTGTTGATCAACCAAAGGACTTCCTTCTTGAGTTTTGAAAATTGAATCCACCTCTCTTTTATGGTCAAATGGATCCTCTCATAGAAAAAGATTGGATGAAGAAAATCGAAATGAACTTTAGTCTTATTTAGTTGTATGAGTCATTAAAGGTTAATTTTTCTACCTTTATACTCAAAGGTATGACTTGTAAGTAGTGTAAGTTGGTGTCTTGAAATAAACCTTGGGAATATATCACTTGGGATTTATTCAAGGGTTTGTTTATCCATTTTTATTTTTTTGAGATGGTAAATGTGTTAAAGTGGATGGAAATGTTCTCTTTATAGAAACTTAATGGAACAATGTTGGAGTGATTCTGCCAGTTTTTGGATCTTGTTCCTTAAACTCTAAAGTGGGCCACAAATGATTCCTCGAAACCTCAAATTTTTTGAGTTTGGGATTCATCCCAATATACAGTCTAAGGTGGAAGATTTAAATTTATGTTATTTTGTTGATGTGGTGAGAAAAGATATTCATGTTTAAGATATTATGTTGAGAGTTCTTGAGGTATTCTTCCCTTATTTAGTTCCTGGAAGCAGTGAGGAGAATTCCTGTAAGGATTTTGAGAAGAGACTCAAATTTTTTGGTGTGGGTCATGGAATCAAAAGGCCCTATGATCTATCATTATCCACTTCAGTGAATGGGATCCTAGCATGTCATCAGTTTGGAAAGATGGATAATAAGAATTATTCATGTCTGATTACACAAAATACCTTTCATTATTGTGGATTCCTAGGTCACTTGAAATGGTTTTGTTGGGGTATTTCTAAAAAGAGTTGTAGAGCCAATTTGCAGGAGTAGTGCATTGTTATAGGATTAGTTTAAAGTCCCTTCCTATGTATGATTATTTATTGTAATGGTTGTATCCATTTGTGTTTTGTGGTGTTTCATTTTATTTATATTTTAAAATTTAATGTTGTTGATTTCCCTGTGAACTCCTATTTTAATGAAAGCGTATTCTTTCTTTTGGAAATCATGAATATTTCCATTATAAGTGGAGGTGTGTCCCTTTTGTGGCCTATTTGAACAAGTATGTTTCATAGTGTGTCATGATATTTTGGTTCTGTATGGGGTGATATGTGTCTACCTGTGGCACCAAAAGAAGGAGTTCCAATTGGGGATCATTAGCTCATGACTGTGGAGTAACAGATGCTTCAAACATCAAGGCTCTAACCATAGGCCACAGAGTGAAGCATTTCATACATTCAAGAATCATCCGAAGTGTGGGAAACTCAGGTTCATCTCATGTCTCCAATGATAGGGTGATACACTCTTATTGAAGTTCCCCATGTTTTTGTGAGTTCTCCCTCATCATATAAAGTTTGGTCTTTGTGAGGTTTGCCGTTTGGGGTGGTTCTCTTTTATTTCCCTCCCCCTCCACCCCTTGTGGTAGAGGGTTTTTTGCCATGTAGGGTAAGTCACTAGTTGGGTTAATCTAGTTTATTTATAATGGTTGGGAGACCCACTGTGGGTCTATTTGAGGTCTCTCTTGGAGTAAATCGGTTCTAGATGTGTCCTTATAGCGAGGAGTCTGTTCTGTCCTCCTGTGTTGAAAATCCAGGTTGGTTTCAAATATGGTCGTATAGAAAGTAGATTATTTTTTAATTCATTTTCTTTTAGAGTTTCATTTCAGTTTGGGTGGACATTGGGATGTATTAGAGGGTTCCCAATGATTTCGTTCAAGGCATGGTTGTTAAGGTGGTGGCTCAAATTTTCTGCTGTCTCTCGAGAAGTAGTTCTGGTTTATTGTTCTATTTCTAGAAAGTGGTATAAGTTCTATTTGGATGTGTTGTGAGGTTTTTGGTTTGACGAGGATAGATTACGAATATATAAAGTACTTAGTAATTTATAGATCAACTAGAATATTTAGTGGATTTCAGGTTGTGGAAAACATTATAGTGGGGAGAATTGTCACACCTGAGTTTTTGTTTTTAGCCTTTTTTCTGGTTTATTGTTGGATATCAATTTTTCTCTCAAGTTCTGAGTGTGAAGAGGTTTTAAATTTTAGGCGTTTCTTTGTCTATTTTTGATCCTAGTGCTATTCTTTAGTTTTTTCTGGATTTTGTGGTGAAAAGTTGAGTTTTTGGGCTTGATAGTAGCCTGTGCATGTTTGGCGCACAATTTGGTAAACCATGTGGCTCAATCTTGGTAACCGTGAAACTATGTGAAATTTTGGGATAGTTCCATTTGGCATGGTTGGTGAAAAGTTTATAAAACATGTGTACAAACTATATAGGGTGCCTTGTGTGTTCATTTAAAGGTTCATAGTTTGATAAACCATGCGGCCAAACCATGTAAGATTCCAGATCTAATTTTTTTTAAAATTTCAAGTGTTCCCTTTTAGAGTTTTTAACCTAAAACAACTCCCCTCTTCCTATCCTGGTTTATGCAAACTAAAGAGAGTCCCACCCTTTCTCTCCAAGCCTCCAATACTCTTTCCATAATATATATAAGGTGATTCTTCAAGTTTGGGTCTAGATTTCTCAAGCTAATCCTCTCCTCTCTTTTCATCTTCCTATTTCATCCTTTTTCTCAAGATTTATT
Organism: Viscum album; assembly: GCA_963277665.1. Taxonomy (NCBI): domain Eukaryota; kingdom Viridiplantae; phylum Streptophyta; class Magnoliopsida; order Santalales; family Viscaceae; genus Viscum; species Viscum album. Next base: position 1,288,314,910 of record OY728132.1, on the reverse strand, counting down.
CTTCTCTAATGGTCTCTTAAAACTAGGGTTCACTTTTCCCCTTGGTTTATATTGGGGTTTTTTCTTTTTTAAGTTTCCTCTTGGTAGATATTGGGACATAGAACCTTTGTGATGTGTTCTCAGGTGTGCGTTGTTGAATCACCATAGATTTGTGGTAGGTTCCCCTTTTTTACTTGCCATTTTAATGTCAGATTCATTGGTTTATTTATTTTTACACCTCCCTTAAATATGAAATATTTATGTTTGATATTTTAATTTATTATTTGGAGTGAAATGTTATGATTTTCCTCTTATTTTGTGATAAATACAATTCTTCTGTTAAATGTTGCACACCAAGTGTTTGATAAAATGTCTCGTTGGACTTTGTGAGTGTTTTGTTATATTTGAAGCATGGTTTGGATTTGTAAATGGATGTATGATATGCGAAAAGATGACTTGGGTTCCTTGAATGGGTTTTAAAAGTGGTCTTGAATTTAAAGTAGAGGTGTATTCAGAATTTAAAAATAATTTCTCATGTGATGGTGTTAATGGCCTATTTGGAATCTTAGTAAAAGTGTCTTTGGTTTGTGATATTGTGTGAGTGATTAAAATGGTATTTTTATAAATGGCTGTCTATACCAAATTTACACTAAGGGAAATTATATGTTTATTATCATATAAAAACACCAATTTTATTCTCCCATGTCTATTCCTACAATTTTAAATTATTATAAACATTTTTCTCTCTTTGGAACTTAATGTGATTAATATAATGTTTTTAAAGAAAAACTAATGCTATTTCTTGTTTGGTTGATGAGATTTTTCTTCCATCAGTATAATTTGAAAAATTATTTTATAAAAGTTCTTACCTATAATTTAAATGTATTTTAGATTTAATTTTCAATGGTTTTAAAAAAAATCTTTCTAAAAGTTTTCCAGATAATTCATTTTATACTTTTTAAAAAAATGTGAAAGGAATGTTTTCTTTTAATGTATATAGCATTAAATTTTTTTCCACTATCATGAGTATTATTTTATTTGAATATACCTTTATAATTTTTATTGTTTATTCTCAAATAAAATTATTTTCCTAATATTTTGATAATTTTTATTAAAATTTTATCATATTGAAAAGATATTTTCTCATGTTTTTAAAGAAATGTTCGAATGATATTTTAAGGGTATTTTTCATATTTGCCATTATCCTTTAAGTATTGATATTATTAATCTGGTTTTTTTTATTTTTTTAGTAGAGTGAGAACTTTACCGAAAGAAAAATTCTACTTTGTTGAATAAAAACAAGATTACAAAATTCTGAAAGAATATATTTTTTACAATAATCATTTTTATGAAAAGAGAGAAGATCATTCAAAATGTTGTTGCACTATAAAAAATCAGGATTAGTAATCCACTTATTATAATGACCATCAGCTAAATTATTTCCCCACAATATGTTTTTGTGATGATATAACTCATGGTTGAAAGAAAATCCAAACATTTTCTCTATCTTGTAGTCAGTTTCCATAATATATGGTTGATACTATTCTTAATAGCCTGAACAATGCTAGTGGAGTCACACTCAAGAAAAAAATTGAGATATCCTTATTTATTTTCAATATCCACCACATTGATAAAACTGATAATTTAAACATAAAGGGATGTGGTGACACCACAAGGTCCATAAAATCATCCCACTACATCACCATAATGATTTCTAAAAATTGCACCATAACCAGAAGACCGAGACTACCTCTTGATTTAGCATCTGTCTTGTATTTAATCCAACCCAAAATGGGAGATCCACATGATTTCCAAATTCCTATAAGGTGGGAGATAGTTACCTATAATTCCAAATTTCTTAAGCCCATATAAATCATGAATTCTATTACCACAATACCCATTTTGAACCTCATTTTCATATTTCAGAGCATAAATAATATTATCCAAAGTCGAATGTACATTAAAGGAATCACCCCCATGAATCATTTTATTCATACTATTCCAAATAGAATGAATAACCTCCAAAATGTCTACAATAAATAGGATTCAAATTTGTTGTGAAAGAGTAAATGAAATAAAAAAAGCATATGATCCTAAATTCAACTTGTGTTGTGAATACAAATTTCAAAACAATATGCTACTATAGTCTATAAATCAGAGGAAGTGGAACATCCTAACAATAATTGATCAATAGACTCCCTATAATGTTAAAGTATTTCTTATATAAAGAAAATACTAATACCAAAAACCTGTAAAAAAATCATCAGTAGGAATCTTGCTGTGCATGAGTCTCCAAGCCAAAGAAAATATGCATGGAAGGATAAAACCTCTGATCAATGAGTTAGCCTAATTATAAACATTCCTTGAAAAAACTCACGATAAAAGTATTTTTAAGAAATACACCCACTATTAGTAGGTTCAAAAAAAGAGTATCATCATAATCATAATATCACAGTTCATAACCAACTATTTAATTTTAATAGGAAGCTCGCCCAATGAAATTTCAAATTTCCATTTGATTGGCACATTTGTGTCAAAAGAAGTATAATGAGAGATAATATAGTTGAGAAGAGGTGTACCAGTCCAGTTATCTAACAAAAAATTTAACAAAGAAATGATGCTTTATAACCAATGATAATTAATGGAGATGATGGAGTAAGAGTTCCTAAGATTAGGCTAAAAAAATAATCAAAATAATTTGAGTTCCCAGATTTGAGCCTGTTTAAAAATATATATCTTAAAAAAGCAAGAGACACTAACTTATTGTTAATAAGTCTCAACATGAAATTGAACTGCAAGGCTTCATTGAATTTTTTGATATTTTTAATTCTAATCCCACCATGATCAATTGGTTTACAATATTGATTCCAAGAAACCATCACAAGTTTTTTCTGAAAGATGCTTCCACTCTAGAATTTTTTTATGGAGGTATTGATACTCTTAATGAGATCCAACAGCCACTTATAAACCATAAAGGAGTAAATAAATTCCGAGAAAATCACATTTTTGACTTGGCTAACTCACCTAGCCATCGATAGTGCCTTTCCCTTCTAGGAAGCAAGCTAATTTCTGACTCGAATAACAATATGAGAAAAATATGCAACACATGGTCTTCCCCAAAACATGGGAACACTAAGATAATTTTAATAAAACACACCTTATTTTATTCCCAGCTCTCCAATGATATAAAATTTTCTAGTTGGAGTGGATTTTTTTCCAAAATATAAGAAAGACTTAGCCTGAATTATCTCTTTCCTCTAGAATCTCTTATAATAAATAAGAGATTATTTAATATTCTTGATGTTTCATTTGTATCACTGAGTGAAAAAGATGATGTCATCATCATATAATAAGTGAGTGGGAGCATCAAGACCTTTGGTAGCTTATGTGTATTTGATTTTATTATCACTTTCCATATTGATAAGGATCCTGCTTAAGTAATATTTAGAAATGGAGAAATTATGGATGAAAGAGGATCACCTTAACTAAAACCTCTGGATATGTGAAATAACCCTCAAGGGATCCATTAATAAGAACTAATATATGTTCTGATCCTAGAAGATTTCTGAACCAATTAATAAAGATGTCAACAAATACAAAATTTCATAAAACCTTACTGATGAAACCTCAGTCTAATATATCAAAGTATTTATTAACATCAATATTGAGAGAAATATTACCCCATTTAGTGGATGTATTAAGAATATTAATTCTTTCATAATTAGTAATAAGAAAATCCTAAATAGTTATACCTTTTATGAAACATAAATGGCTTGGATACATAATCCTATTTGTAATATTGGAGATATTATTGGAAATAATTTTACGAATGATTTCATAAATAGTGTTTACAAGTACCAAAAGTTTTAATAGGTTAATCTCATTCACATTCATTACTTTGGGAATGAGTGATAGAAATTGAGCTTTAATGACCTATGTTAGCTAAGCACCATTGAAAAAATTACTGATAATACTGAAAACATAATAATGAATAATCTCCCAATAATATTGGAAAAATGAGTTTGTGAACCCATATGGTCCAGGAGAGCTTCCAGTGTTTAACCAAAAAATAGCATCCTTAATCTCAAATTCAAGGGGAGTGAAATAAGGTTGGAATTATCCTCAGGATTTACAAGTCTGGGAATAATACCCTCCATAATATCAATATCAGTAACAAGCCCATAAAAAATATTCTTGTTATAAGAAACAACATGTGTGGACAAATCCTTTATTTTATCAATAAATAACCATTATCATTAATAATGGCCATGGGTCTATTCACCTTCCTCACTCATTAAATAGAGTTAAAAAATTTGGTGTTTAGATCCCCTTTATTGAGAAATTTAACTTTAAAAACCTCTGTTAGAATGCATTCTTTAAGTTTTAAAATATTATTAAGATCAAGTATGAGCTTGTTCTCCTACTTAAGACCTGCTAAAAAATAACCACAAGTTTCACTCTCTTGAATAATACAAAGAAATGATTCAATATGAATGATATTTACCTCTAGGTGGATAACGTTATAATGACTCCAAAATTTCAATATTTTCATAAAACTTTTATCTTATGAACACAAGATAAGGAATCATCCGTATAATTTAGGGAATTACATGTTTATTAAACCAATTTTTTACATTTAGGGTAAAATATATAGAATTATTGAATCTAAATGAAAAAGGGTTATTTAGCCTCTATAGTGAAAATATTTACCAAAACAGGATGGTGATCTGAGTTAATCCTTGCTAAAGTGGAGCATGAAACAGAGACCCACAAATTAAGGGCCATCTCATTAACAAAATTTATATAAAATATTATAGCCACAAATTTATTTATGTTATTACAATACCAAATATATTTAGCACCCATAAGATTAAATTCATATATATTTCTATCCTCTATAAAGGTCCTAAAGTCTCTCGTATAAGTATAATAAATGATCATACCTAATTTATCATCCGGATTTAGAATTTCATTAAAATATCCAAGAAGAATCCAAGAATCCCTCATTATTCTACTTAAAGAAAGTATATTTATCTAAGGCGTTATAATTTCTTGATAAAAATTTTAAGAAAAAATGAAGGAGTAAAATTGTGTCACTCCCAAATAATTATTACTAAGTGTCACTATCTTCTCTATTGAGTTGCTAAGAGAGATTTCATAAAGTCTCTATTGTGAAAAAACCCAAAGCCTTTTTATGTCATTACTAGAATGATTAGAACTAAACAGTTGATATTACATTTTTTCAAGAGAAGAAAGATTCTAAAAAACACTCTTGAGCTCAGAAAGACCAAGAAAATCAAGCTTGTGCTTTATTACTAAAAGCCTAAGAGAGATAATTGTCTTAGTGTTGGTAAATACCTGAAAATTAAAGAACATAATCTTCATTTAAATTTGTGTTTGGATATAGATATCCCTTTCTTCTTACCAAGAGAGAATTTATTCTTGGATGATCTCTTTATTTCAACAACTTTCTTCTTATACCTACCAAGGACAACATTTTCCTTACATTAAGTTTCTATATTGGAGCATTCTAGTACCTTTCCTTGTTTAGTAGTGTAAATTCTTATTGGAATATCCTTAGAATTAGGACCGAAACTGGTATTAACCTAGCTAGTGCTAACCACCTGTTGAATGAAACCCTCAATAGATGTAGTTTTGAACTTAAAATTGTCTCTATTGGATTTAACTAGATGTACATATTCCATAAAATCATTAGAAAGTGAAGCCTTCCTAGTTCTGGAAACAACATGAAGCCTTGTAGGATCTATAGTTGGTCCAATAGAAACTACAATGGGGTTATCTCTATCCTCTTATTGGATGAACCCCCATGATATAAAGAATTAGATTTAAAAATATCTCTAGTTGATTTCACTAGATGATCATACTCTAAATTATCATTAGGTATTGAAGGATGTTTAGTTATGGAGACAACCTATAAACCTGAAAATTCCCTATTTTCTCTAGAAGAATTCATAGTGCCCTTATAGAGTTTATCTCTATCATCCTATTGGATTCACCCCTATAAGATGAGTTATTGACTTTGAAATTATCTCTGGTGGAGATCATTGGATGTCCCATTACCAAATTATCACTAGATAAATTAGTATATCTAAACCTGAAGAGATAGAAACCTATAGAATCTATAGATGTACCAGAAGAATATATAATAGATTTATTGGATGTATCTCTATCCTCATATATAGATAAACAAATCAGAGAATTATTAATCTGGGAGAATGGAATAAATCCCTGCAAGTTTAATAATTTACTATATTGTTCTCCCTAAAAAGACTCAATCATAATCTCGATGTCTTGAGAAATTTCAATACATATAGATTCATATTCACTATCTAGAGTACCAGAACCCTCCACACCACCACCATCAGGATCATCAAGATTAAAATATTTTAAAGAATCCTCACCTTCCTCCTAAACCACAAGGGAATCCCAAGATTTACCACTAGAGTTCTTTATTTCAAATGTATTAGATGATTTTTTCACACATTTTCTAAATTCAAAATTTCTTCTAGGTTCACCCTTATTAATAAAATTAAATTTTCCCTTGTTTATATTAACATATTTCCATGTATTATCATCATGAATAGGTTTAACTTATTTATGAACAACTCTTCAATTAGAAATGGCATGCACTATAATCCTTCATATCTCACAAAAGGGTGGAACATTTTCACATTCAACCCTTACCTCAGATTTATGATCATTTTCATTAAGTATGATCACATCTATAAGTTTCATATAAAAACAAGAATCAACTAAAACTCTATTTTATAAACCTAAATCATTATTGAGAGTATGTTGATCAATTTTTAAAGGTACACCAATGAAATAAGCAATATCATTTAGGATTTTAGGATGCCAAAACACCCAATTTAAGCCATGTAATCTCACCCAAACTTGAGCTGTAAAATTTCTCTAATTAAAGGTATTGAAATTGATATCCCACTCAGAGACCCTAATAATTCAAATCTTTAAATGAAAATTTCCAATTTTCCAAACAAAATCAAGATTATTCTGATCATGCATAACAATATGGATGAAACATCTTTCTATCTGAATCATCTTACAATCATCCCCCGAGTAGTGTAAAATCCTTAATTTTAGATCAGATTAAGAATATGGATTACCCCCCTTCGAGTACATGACACGCCAAAGAATAAAATAATTTCACATATGAAGTCTTTTCTACAGAGACTTTGAATATACAACAACAGAGAAACTCCCATCCTATATATTTTTTAAAACAAGGGGTATAAGAAACTCATCCTTGGAATATTACACACCATGAAGAGCCTCCAAAAAAGTAATCCCCTTGATTTTTGAAATCCATGACACCCTACCAAGATTTAGGTTATTAGAAGGGTGATTCTTGTTTTATAAGTATCCACAAACCACATCCTTGAAATAATGATCATAATATCAATTAATAAAACCCATGAATTAAGAGAATAGTTAAATTGAGGAAGAATAATCATTTCTTTCTTCCAAAACTCTTGAATAAATTTGCAACAGATTAACCTTCACTAAGAGAGCACGATCCATCTTCCTCTTCAACCACCTCATTCTTCATTGGTGTTATTATATTATGATAAAAAACAATTCCTTTGGATGGATAATGATGATAATGATTTTATGAATCCTATTTATTTCCCATAGGTTAATTAAGTTATGATGTTATCATTATGAAACCGATTTCCTTTCCATGGGTAATGATATATTAAAATAATGAATGATTTATGACCTTATAGAATACATATGTACAATTTTAATGATATAATTGGTGGTTTCCTTATATACCTTTACTTAATTGGGTAAATACTTATATCTCATGTGATAATTATGGGAAAATAGTTGATGTGATCAATCCACTATAAGAAATGTGTTTGGATGATTGATCCATAATGATATGGAAAACATGTGGCGATGCTTGATCCACTATGACAATAGAAATATGTGGTGATTCCTGACCCACTACAACAGGAGAAATAAGTGTTGATTCCTGATTCAATATGATATAATGGTATTGGTAGTTAACCATGACATATGATTTGATTTATATTCTTATGATGGTGCCACACTCTAATGAAATGTTGTTATGCTTATGATTTGAACTCATGGATCATGATTGATTTTTTTTATGATTCCACAATCTTGTTACATGATAATTTTTTATGACATGAGTCATGATTATGATCTATGAATTTTTGGGTATGATTTTTATTGATAATATCATGTTCTCAAACCCTTATTCTCATGTCATGATTACATGTGATCACTGATTGATATCTTCTATATTTATCTTTACTGAGAATCCGATTTCATCCCTCCTCATTTTTGAATTTCCCCCAAGTTATGAGGAAGGGTACTAATTTTGACGAGTCTATAAGGGTACCTTATACAAAAAATGATGTTATAAAAGATTAATTTTTTTTACTAAAATAAGATATTTATGTATCTGGTCTCCAAATAAAGGAAATATTTATGTTTTTGGGGCATGTAATGTTGTTATATGTTTTAAAAATTTATATAAAAGGATGTGATATTTATGTATAAAGTTCCTGGGTCACCTCATATATGTTTAGGGAAACATTTGTGGGTGTGAACTTCCTAGATATATAAATCACACATTCCTAAATATGTATATTCATTGGTCAAATACATCACATTCTGAATATGGGCCGACTTTGACCTCCCTCATGGCCACAAAATATTTATTTTTACCCAAATCAGGGGGGCGGTGGGAAATAATGGGAAGACTGAAATTCTGATATTCACTTATTGGAATCCATGGATAAATTTAGTAGTCACTAATACTCTCCAATCAATATACTAGATCAATGATTTTCTCCCAATATAAGTGTATAGAAACTAACATTACGATCATGTGTGCAAAGAGATACTATAATGCTTGTAAGTTACCATAATCACACTAATAATTCTCAAGTAAAACCATAAGCACCTGTCCACTGTTATCAGTTAAAGGATTTTGGAACTCAGTGACCTAAAATATACACCCAAAACTGTCAAATAAACATAAATAAATGTGGTATTCTCCTTAAGAACCTGATCAGTGTTGCACTGAAAATGGATACCATATCAAAAATCTCTATTTAGACCCTCTTCGGTCGATTTTCCTCTTTCTATAAAAAAATTAACTATGTGAAAGAATTTTTTCTACACTAAACATATAATTTAATTTTAAAACATCACATTGAAATTTTATTTGAAATATGAATCTTATAATTAATAATCTCCAAAGATATATTTAGTACGATTATAGTGGAGTAAACACTAGATATTTCATAATTCTTAGTCAGGGAAAATCTTTTAGATCACCATGGAAGAGGTCTAAAGCGATGAACTACTACCCCAAGTTCTCATAATAAATAAATCTAAATAAAACATTAATTGAAAGAACATATTTATTCCCAATTACCACATAATTTAATATTCCTAATTAGATATAAGGGGTATATTTTGAACTCACTTGAATAATAAATTAATGAATTCCATAATATTGGTTTCCATGTGTCCATATCTCCTCCCATAATCATATACTAATAACTATTCATATTTTGAAATTTTCACCATGTATTCATATATTTCCTGATTAGATCGAAACATGCCTTCAAAAAACTTCTCCATACTCTATTATTGAGGCTTGTATACTAAATAAATAAGAACTAATAAGAACACATATAATAGTGATCTATCTATAAAAATAATATTTTTAATAGAAAAACATATACATACTAAGATTGATGATTTATTTATTCTTATAATCATCGTTTAACTTCTTCCAAATGTTTCCTACAATGTGTATAATAAAATATAAAAGATAAGAATGGGGTGGTATCCATGGAATACCTTGATACTGTACAACATCCTTGATCAATTAACACTGATTTGAAATTAGGAAAATTCCTCCAATGTTTGTCAAAAATATTAGAGGCAAGCCAGGAATAAGATCCTAGATGAGAATTTATCCTTCTTAACAATAGAAAATGACAATGTTATAGGGGCATTATTTCTATAATTTTTGGTGAAAATCAATAATTTTACAGTATAAATTCCATACAAAAATGTGCCATCAATCTGGATAAACTATTTGTAATGTTTAAAAGATTCCACATAAGGTAATAATGTCCAAAATAATCTATCAATCACTACCTTATATCAATCAAATTGGTTCTATTGTCTAACACATTAAATCCTATTTAATAGGTAGAAAACTTGATTGGTGTGACATAGAATCTCTATAAGTTATGTTAAAACTTGATAGGATTCATCCCAGTACCCATACACTTTCACGATGTCCTTTTATCATGAAACTCATTCCTTAAGTAAGAAATTTGATAATAATTTTTTTATTCTATCCACCACCAAAACTACTTAAACATATTAATGCGATACTATATTTTCAATAATAATAATATTTAATATGGATTCAAAATTTATAGCCATGTGACCCTGTGATAGGCTTGGGCTCACACATATTTGTAGAGTAAATATGGAGATTCACCAATAGTGGCGATTTTTTACTAAGTATATATTGAAGAAACATCTGACAATCTGAATCAAACTTTTCACATCCAATAATATAATGAGATATATCTGATTATTCCATGATCACTACTAAAAAAAGGATATACCAATGATTTAGATTTGATAGTATAGGTCCTTGAGCCATTGTTATAGCCAATACCAATATTTTGATAGAATTTTAGGTGATTTTATTTTGAAATTGACCTATACCAATGGTGTATATGGACCATTGGTATAGGTAGTTTCATAATAAATATCTATACTAATGGTTTTCTAAAACAACTTGTATAGGTTCTGCAAATATAGATAAGTTTTAAACCCAAGACCTCCCTTTTATAGAAGAATGACTGAACCACTAACCCATGACTAATTTTGTGTAGGTACCAAAAATTAATGAAGATATACCAATGGTTTTAAAAAATTATGGGTATAAGTGAATTTTAGGTACCTATAGTAATTGTTCTATAAAACCATTGGAATATCCACCGTATAGAAATGGTTTTCCATACAGTTTCTATAGGTATGTATATATAGATTAGATATCTAGTAGTGGAAATAATAGTAATGTTACTTAATGTGATACTATTTGATCACAATATTCATCACCTATTTTCTATAAAACTCTTTCCCAATATACTAAAACTTTTATTTGACCCTCGATTCATGGCACTAATAATTTCGATAAATTAAATTATGGGAGTAATTATTGAACAATAAAATTTTAATAAAAATTCCATAACTTCTACTGACTATAAGGATAATGGTGGAAGATTATTCTGAGGTAGGTGTGATGTCACATAAATCATCTTAGAATATTATTTTAATTTTTTTACTATTTATCATCCTTATAATCTTTTTATTATTTTTAATTTTGGTCATCCAAAAAATTTTTAACCACAAAATCAAATTCATGTGGAAGAATATTCCTAAAAACTACACTCTCTCAATAAGATGTCACATCAAGAGGATGCGAGAACTTATCCTAAGGATTTGATGGACCAATTTTGCAATATCCTATTAGCTTATTTCATGTATTTATCGACCCTTATTTTGATATAATGTTTCAAGGTTTATGTTTTATTTTGAATTAATGGAGTCTGAGTATAAATTTTTCAAAACTTTTGGAGGGTGATCTTTGGGTATGGGTTTATTTAGAGGCCTTTTCTGAGTTTTTCTACACGAATTGGTTGTGTGCTATTTTTAAGATAGATTTATTCCATGAAATTAATTAAAAATGTGAATCCATTTCTTTAAAAAATCCACAAAATAGTTTTATGACATGAATGACATTGAAGACATGGATTTGTTTCATGAAGTGAATTCATCGGGATCATGATTTTTAACCCAATGTGATGCCATTTTCAGTGTATACACCACTTGGGATATTAAAATCATGAATATAGGAATAACAACATGAATTCCTTGATCCCAAATGGTTTTTGTTCACTGAAGCCTGAAAATTATTTAATTATTTGGGTATCCTCTTCTATCAAATCCCTAGGGTGAAACAAAGTGATTTTTGTATTATTCCTTCCCTTTTGGATGTCGTAGTTTGGTATTTGATTGCCAGCGAGTTTCTGTGATATTGTTTTCTCCTTCCTTTACTACCCTTATTTGAACACAATATGATCTCATGATTTTTTATTGAATTCTATTTTGATCATAATGATTTATGATCTATGATTTCCCTTTTGATCTCATTCTCCTTCATTATTCATTGGTATTTCCCATTATCAGTGTTTTTTGATTGCTGATTAAATTTATGTGGTTCTATAAGAATTTACCATAGAATTGAAACTTGAAATTTCCTGATTGATTTGAAATGAGTTTTAAATGATTTAAAACCCAGGATTCAGATGATTGATGTTTCATTTTTAAAAGAGAATGAGAATTGTGAAAAAACCCTAATTTCAATAGAATTGAAATTATTGTGTGTAATTGAGAAAAAATGATGGATTGATTTTGAAATTGATTTGATGAAGTGATTTGATGCTAAATCATGAGATGCATGGATTAAATTTAAAGATGATTTTAAAAGTAATAAAATGATGAAAACCTATGATTTGGTTTTGAAAAAATAAAGGCATATTGTAAACTGAAATTGGAAAATTGTATTTTGAATTGATTTGGAATGATTAAATTTACTATGATTGATTTATTGAATCATATGCGAGCCTAGGTAGTTAGAGGGTATTTAGGAAAACATTTATAGGGATTGAACCCCTATAAATATACTAATGATGACAATAATGACGTAAACTTAACGTGGATTGATTTCCCTAATGGGGAGTTGATTCCTGATGATCTGAGTTAAGGGATATGTGCACCCTTTAATCTGAGATCACTAATTGAGTAATGTGAGGATCCTATTACTATAAACTAACATACCATATGTATTATTACATGGGGCTATATATTTGATTTTTTTATTTTGTTCCATTGATTATTGAACTTTTTATTCATGCCAAATTATTTATAATTTTTCATATTAAATGTTCATTTAAGTTAGTTTTAATATATATTACATCTTTTTTATTACGAAAGAATTTTTTTCCAAATATATATAAATTCCATTATGCGACTTATTTTATTTAAATTGAAATCATTAATGGTTTAATGTTATGATATTGATTATGGAATACTTGGTGAGATCCTATTGGGCTGTTTATCTCACACCCTACCTATACCTTTATGTTTTTGTAGATTTACTTATGCCAAGTCCAAGAAAAGGGAAATAGAATTTTTGAGGAGGTGGGTGTTCTTAATATTTCGGACCTAAAGTGATGGAGGTGATTGGTGGAGATTTGATCCACCCGTTACATGAGATATGTCCTAGAAATTACCTTGTAAGATGTTGTGTCTTTTGATGATATACTGATTGGATATTGTTATAACCCTTTTATTTTGGTACTTAATCTATTTGGTGTGTTGTGCATAATTAATTAAATCTTATTTCTTCAAACTTTTTTTGGAAAAATTCATCCCCTCATGATTCTTGTATGATTCCAAGTTCTTTTCTTTAACCCATGGGGATTGTGAACGCCCTTTAGGCTATGTCAGGACCAGATTAGGTATCTGTATACTAGGGAATCCCTACTAGTTCGTGACAAAGTGGTATCAATGACAAGTTAGTTTTTTAAACTTTCCATGATATCAATATAAAATTGGTTTTTCCTAGTAGATAAGAGGTATGATTATTGGTATATAAGAAGTAGTTATGAGTCAGTTTATAGATAGCTCTCATCGTAACGAGCATTAAGTCACCATGAGTGTTTGAGAAAAGTGTACTTAAGGAATAATTTGATATTATTTCTTGAATTTTACCTTCTTTTGACATGAGTATGTTGAAATCCTAGTCTTGAAATCTTATTTATGGAATTTATATTCCTTTATCTATTGTCTGATTTGTTTATTTGTGTATCCTTAATGATGCTTTTAATTTTTTTCGTTATTGTTGTGTAGCATAATTCCTCAGAGGAGAAATTTGAATTGGATGTAGGAGGAAGATACTAGTGAACCACATTAAGTGAATCCTCTAGTATAATATAATCTTGTTGAGATAGTGGTGCACACTTTCCAATATTTGGGATAAGTACCTACACCAATTCTCATTTAGGATCTATTAGTGGAAACTCTAAGGGATAAATCTAGAGATCATGATCAAGAGTTTCTTCTCTAGAAGACCCCAACTTTCAAAGGCTCTAATTATACTCAATATGTAGAGGATTGGTTGAAAAAATATTTAACTTCTTCTTGAGTTCTTGGAAACACTAGAATCTATAAAAGTAAAATCTTCCACCTTCATACATGAGTGACCTAGAAGGATATAGTGAAATTCAATAATGATAATGAAGAAAAAATAAATATTGGATTGGAAAAACATTATAGTTACTTTCACCAATCAGTTCTATCTAGAATCTATAGTTTTGTAAAAGGTTATAGGGTTTTTCAAACTCTAGCAGTGTTATAGGACTGTGACACAATATGCGAACTATTTTATAGAGCTTGTTCAGTTTTCACATGAGGTTGTACCCATTGAGAAGATAAGGGATTGATGATTTTATATGGATTTATGATCATATATACAATAATAAGTTTTCTTATTAAATATCACCTCTTATTCTAATGTGCTAGATAGAGTGTTTGTGGTTGATCTGAACTTTCCTAGAAAGTTAGGGTTGATGGGAGTTCCTTTTTCAATTAGTGGTAGTCATGTGATTTTCTATAATTTAAAGAGAAAGCATGATGATTCTCATGGTGGTTATTGAAAAAATGAATCATCTAGACCTCCTGTACTGCTTGAACGAGGATATTTTATTTCCTTTAAATGTATTAAGTTTGGGAATTTAAAACAGGTTTGTACTTTGGCACCAAAGATCTGAATTTGTTGTGGTCTCTCAGGATTCCTAAAGAAGTTCTACCATATCCATTCTACTCTGCATAGTTTCATGGGCTCATCATCACCAAAAAGTACGATGGTGAAATCATATGCTTCAAGAACTATAGAGTTCTAGCCACATACATCTAGAATTAAAATTCTTCAGATAGTGGAAGAGTCTCCAGAGGAAGCTGATGTGGATCCAGTGATTGGGAGAGGTACCATCACTATAGCTTTATCTTTAGAGACTTATTTATTTGACATTGGTACATATCACTCATTTATATCAACCTGATTTGTGAATTTTTAGAATCTACCTATGGACCTTTAGCCTTATGTGATGGATATTATTACACCCTTTAGAATGAACAAAGAGTAAGGCCTTCAGTGTTCTGTTTGTGTTTTCTCTTTATAAGAGTTTGAGATTACCTATAATTTTCTATTTATCAACATGAAACTTCTTGATTTCATTTTTAGGATGAATTATCTTATTTCTCATAAGTCTCATATTAACTATTATCTATGATAGGTCTCCTATACTATGTTCTATGGGGTTTTCTATATCTTTCCTTGAGAATGGTACTTGAGGTTGAGTAGAACCAGACCTTATTTCCTTGGAGTTAGGAAGTGTAATATTGGTGTTTACTTTTGACCTGGAGCAATAATATTTGAATTATTATCTTCCTCCATTTGAGTTAAGCTTCATGAAATTTTTCTTTTTGATTAATCTATATTTCCACTGATAATAGAGGTGGTGTTTTCTCTTGATTTAGTACTTGGTACTTATCTAGTGTTTATTCCTTATTACTATATAGAACCAGTAGATCTAAAAGAGTTGAAATATCAGTTGAATGATCTTATAGAGACGAGTTTCATATTTCCGAGTGTATCATATTTGGTGGAACCTATTCTCATTGCAAATAAGGATAATAAATTAATTATCCTATGTGTTAATTACCAAAAACTCAATATAGTCATGATATAGATTAAATATTTGTTTTCATAGATTAATGATTTGTTTGACTAGATAAAATGAGAGAAGTGGTTCTTTAAGATTGATCATTAATATGGTAATTACTATTTAAGAATAAATGTACCTAATATTCAGAAGACCACCTTCAGGTGTAGGTATAACCATTATGAGTATTCTATTATAAAATTTGGTCTAGTTAATGATCATATAGTTTTTATGGATTTAATGAACATGATACTTAATGAGTAACTTAACTCATTTATGGCGGTATTTTTGGATGATATCCAAGTTTACTTAGACCAAGGAGGACCATGTGAATCATTTGAGAGTGGTTCTAGAATTATTGAGAAATCATTGAATTTACATGAATCTTTTGAAATGTAGTTTCTAGATTTAAGAAGTGAAGTTCTTGGGACATGTGGTTTTAGAACATGGTATCTCAGTTGAACATAATAAGGTTAAAGCTATTATGACATGGGAGAAATCATATAATGTCTTCGAGATATGATGATTCTTGGGCTTGGTAGGATATTACTACATATTTATAAGGCCCCGGCCTTAAACCTTACTTAATCTTGAGTTATTACAAGATTACACATTGAGGATCTTTTCGGGTTTAGAGTTTTAGAGAATTAGATCATAAAACTTGCATTACATTCCACATATAAACAAAGTGGTTACATAAAGATAGTATTCTTCATTCCCATCAATGGAAACACATTTAAAATAAATCATGGATTATTTCTTGACACATCCTTGACTCTATCATCTTATCATGTACCTTTCCCTTGACCTGTGAAAAACATCTCAAAAAACTTGGGATGAGCATAAAAACTCACTATGGGTTATAAAAAAAACATGGAAAGGAAACATGAGTTCATATATACATAAGAATGAAATCATACTTTACCCATAAAACATAGGCACTTTAACATACCTCATAAAATCATGAATAAATCATAGAAATCATAAGACATAAAGGTAACTTGAGGCATTCATAACATTCTTACATAGGGAGTAACCCTCTTGGTTACGTTTGGAATACCCATCACAGTATATTCCCTAAAATCTCTTCGGAGAAACCTTAACGTTTCACTCCTTCGTGTTACCCAATGCATTGGAGAGCTATAACGGGCTCACCCGCCCTTAGTTTATCACGGAACCACCCGTCTTCATAATAATGCCCAAGAACCATAACATAATCGTATCACATAAAACATGCATAAAGGAAACATAACATTTCCACATTTCAATCACAAGATATCAATACAACACAAAAACATTGTGAAAACCATTTTCAATACCAAAATAAAAGAAAAGTAAAACATGGTATTTATTTTTCTTTTAAAAAGAAGGTATGGCTTGTAGAGGAAGCCGAAACTCAAATAACGGTCACGACGGTAGAGAAGTCATTGTCGCCGCATACGTATGACAAAAACATTCCCTTTTGTCGTTTAGTAAACGCTTCGTATAAAAAATATTCCTTTTGAATAAACGTAAAAGTCAAAGGGGTTTATACACCGTATAAAAGAAAGTTGTGTATAAAATAAAATATGCCTCAATGAAAGGGGATTGAGACGAAGTCCCATACCTCGTATCCGAATTGACCCGAACGTTCTTTAATATCCTGAATAATAAACTTGAGTTAATCTCTACATGCTTATGAATCTTTTTCAGGTTCATTATTCCTTTTATACCATGTTATGAACATCATGTAATCAGTTAAGTTAATAATGTTCATTTTGTCGGTATTTGGTTCTTAAGTCAAAAATAGACTTCTTACACTTACATGTTGTTAATTTGGTCAAAGGTTCATTATATCCAGAATGGTATTCATGATGTAGATATAATATATGTCATATATATCCAATACATACATGCATTTATAATATTACATAATCATTTAGAGGTAAGAAATGAAATGCACCGTTCATGGAGACGGTAAGCCGTACGTACGCATGAACGCTACTTTCATTTCTATTTCGTATTTTATAGAATTGAATCATAATGATGTAAAGGTATATTATAATTCCAGTATAATATCATATATAATATCATAGTTCCATCCTTTATATGTCCCACATATGGTATTTAACGAATCAAATCACTTTGAGGGGGCGGTAGTCCGCACTTCTTAAAATGAAGATATCGTGTTTACCCATAATAGAAACCATAATGGTATGCCCAAAATGAAAAAAAGAAGCTTTAAGGAAAACATAAACATATTATATATCATATATAAAAATAGTGACATCATAATGGCCACCTTTGAAGGTGTTAAATGAGTGTTGAACAATCATTGTTTCAGGAGGCAGAATTTCGCCATCCACGGAAACCGTATGTTCTTTAACCATTTGATGTAGTTGTGTGAGAGTGTAGCTCAAATAAATATTATAACAACATCCTAGTATATTGAAGATACTGGTGTTGTTACAAAAGAAGTAAATAAAAAGAGTTTAGGGGGTTGGAGAAGCAAAATAAAACAAATGAACATGAGAGAAAGAATTACCTTTAAAAGTGTAACTCCTTTTGATTTGAGCATAAAGGCTTCCTTTGAAAGGATTCTGCCCAAAGGGAATCCTCTAGGATTAGGAGAGGGATTTGGAGAGAGTAAATGGGCAGGGTTTGGCCGAGCCAAAGGCTTGAGGAGTGTGTGAAATGAGGTAGAGGTGGGGGCCTTTTATAAGAGGAGAGGAGGGGCACTTTTGGAAAGTAAATAAATATTACTTTATTTGAAAATGTGTTTCGGTTTAAAAAGGTCCCACATTGATATAATTCGTGGATAAGGTGATAAGGGTTCGAAATCCACTCATACAATTGGTTTTTTCCATGTGTAGTTCATATATTTTACATTATCTTTCCATTTTATTTAAATCGTCAAATAATGATGTCATCGCTGCATCATGATTATGTCATAAATAATTTAATTTATTTAATGTCTAAAAATCATAAAAAAAATACTATGATGTAGGAAATCTTTTTATCTTTCCAATGACTATTTATAATCAAATATCTGATCTTTATAACCCCATGTAAAAATTGTTTTCGTAAAACATATTATGTTTGTGTCATTTTTACTTTTACATTAAATAAAAAGTTATTTATGTCATTTCCCAACCAAAATGTCTCCATGGGGTCCCCAAGTTGACCCATGGATTGTCTTGGTCGGCCATGACACAACCAATAAGGTTGGGACATGTGTCTAGGTCATTTAATATTATTAAAGAATTATTTATACCTTAAACTACACTAATTACCACTAATCGCGATTAAAAACTTAATAAGTTACTATTCACCAAAAAATTATTTTAATCTCATTGAACCACATTTTACTTCTTAATGAAAACCATGTATGTCGGATTTTCAAAATTCAATACACATTAGTGGTAAACTTTCATTTAACTGAAAAATCAGTTTGCTTGATTACCACTTAGTGGTTTCACTATTCATCAAAAATTGAAGTTTTTCAGAAAATTACCAAAAATTCACCCTAAGCTATATTTGATATTCCGAATTCAAAAATGAAGTCTATTTTACAAAATTAAAATCATATAAGTCACATTAATTAATTTAATAATTAATTCCCGCTGCCAGAGCAAATAGCGTGTTTTTACAAAACAATAAGTATCAAAAGATTGACACCGGTTTAAGTCTAATTTCAAAGTGAAATTGATTCCAATGACCACCATTGGATAAAATGGTAAAAATATATTCTAATTTCACTTCAAAACCAATTAAAAACATAATCTAATCATATAAATAAATTAGATTAAAAGCAGTTTTTGATGTAAAATGCAGTATTTTTCACTATTCATTAAAAAATGAACATTGTCAGAAAAATACCAAAAATTCACACAAGGTAAATTTTGATGTCCTAATAATAAAGAATAAGTTTATTTTGACAAACATAGTTTATAAAATTGTCAAAATATAGATTCAAAAATGGTTTGCCATCAAAAGGCAGTAAAACAATCTTTTAAGAATATTAGTGTATTCCATGCATAAGATTGTATTTATTTTCATTTTAAGCCTCTATAACACTATCTTAATCATTAATAGACATAGATAAAAATATCTATTATTCATTACTTACTTGGGATGTTACAATATTTGTTTGAGATTTATTGAAGTTGGATTCTCCGATGACCGCTCTCACTTAGAAAGTATTGAATTCTGTTTGGGATGAGAAATTTTAGAGTTCAATTTTTGACTTGAAATTACTTTTGAATTTTATGCCAGAGTTGAATCTTATTGAGGTTGGGAAGGCCAATATGTTCATCTGTGATGCATCAGGTTTGGGCTTGGGTTTTTTCCTTATGCTGGGAGATCATGTGGTAGCCTATGGTTCTATACATATTAGGACACATGAGAAGAATTATCCGACCCATGATCTCAAACATGCAATTGTGATGTGAGATCTTAAGATTTTGAAGTATTACATTTTTAGTGAAAGGTTTACCATATTTTTAGACCAAAAAATATTATGTTATATATTCTCTCAAAAATATTTGAATCTATGATAGAGTAATTGGGTATAGTACCTTTATTATTTTTATTTTGACATTTTAAACACCCCTTGAAAGGGTAATATCATTTCTAATGCTTTGATCCAGAAATATATGAACCTTGTTATAAAAGAATCATTAGAAGAGTGGAATATGGTGTATCTATTTACTTAGTTAAATTTGGGTGTTTGGGAGAATTAGTTTGAATTTATTTTTGGTGAGCGTGATTTTAAACATATCTCTTCCCATGATGATTCTTTAGGATACTTATTTTGATGATGAATTATATGACCTTAGGAACACTCTTTATGATGGGGAGACCATAAGTGAGTGGACATTCTCTTCAAAGGGTATCCTATGTTTCTAGAATAGATATGTTGGGTATCTTTTTGTGATAAGATCTATTATGGAAGATTTACATAATTATTAGTGGTCAATGCACCCTGGAACCATAAAAATGTTCTATGATATGCGGTGATGATTTTTGTTTCTAGGTATGAGATAAGACATAAGTGAATTTTTATCCCATTATTATACCTACAAACAGGTCAAAGATAAACACCAGAGACCTTTAGGTTTTCTTCAGATACTTCTAATTACACTTGAAAGCGGTATGATATTTATATGATTTTTTTGGTTAGTTTTCTTTATTCCCCTTTATGGAAGAATGTGATATGGGTTTCGATCAGTATACTGACCAAATCAAGGTACAACCAAAGTTGTGTACTTGAGATTTCTTTATGTACCATAGATTTTAAGATTTAATATAGTCTCATATTCTATAGTCTCTAATAGGGATACCCATATTACTTATCACTTATAGAGAGGCCTCTAAGAGGCCATGGTATCCTATGTACGCTTGATCACAACATATCACCCATAGATGGATGGTCAGACAGAATGAGCTATAAATGTTCTTAAGGACTTGCTATGTGCTTGTGTTATTGACTTTGGTAGAGCTTGGAATGAAGATTTGGGACTAGTTTAGTTTTTATACAACAATAGTTACTAGTATAATATAAAAATTTCTTATTTTTAGGCCTTGTATGGTTAGTCTTTTAGATCTCCATTGTGTTGATTGTAGATTGACACGGCTTCCTTAATTGGAATGAGTTTGGTCCAAAATACGATGGAGATTTTTTTAATTCATCAGAGAGTGATGAAAACACAGAGTTGGTAAATCATATTCTGATCATTGTCGATTATTGTAGAGTTTTCATTTGGTGATAATTAGTTATTGAGAGTTTCACCTTGATTGGGTCACCGACATCTTGGGATATATGGAAGGCTTGTGCCAAGGTTTGTGGGTCATTTTTAGATTTGTGAGAAGACGAGAAATGAATCTTACCATTTATCCTTAATAACATAGTTTATGGTGACAAATAATGATATTTGTGTATCATAGCTTCAAAATTATCTTTCTAACCCTTCTTATGGTTTGACCTAGGAAGATCTTGATATTGAATCTGATTTTTCCTTGACTAAGAATTTGGTCAGGATTTTTGATTCCGAGAGAAAGTTTATTCAAGAGATGATGATACCTTTGGTCTATGTGTTTTGGAAGCATGGTTCTAATTCTCATTATATGTGAGAGTATGAGGTACGTATGAGAGAGTAGTGGTCATATCTCTTTGATATGGAATCTTCTTGATAGGTTTTTAGGGATAAAAAGTGTTTATGGTGAGAAGGTTGTATCATCATGTTACCTTCTTTCAGGTCGTTCCTTATCGTTATTTTGATATAAAGTTTAGGGATATATTTTTAGTTTAATGGAATCTAGGTATAAATGTGTCAAAGGTTCTAGATGGTTATGTTTGGGTTTGTGTTGAGTTGGAGGGCTTTTCTAAGTTTTTCTACATGAGCTGGCCATATACTGTCTGCATGATAGATTAACATTGTGAATGCAATTCATGACATGAATCCATTTATTAGTATAATCCATGAGAATGATTCATTATGTGAATTATATTCAATCCAAGAATATTTTCATGATGTGAATTGGTCAGGATTGGGATTTTTACCTCAGGCAACACCTTTTTCAGCGTATATGCCACTTGGGATATTCACGTTATGAATAGATGATTCACGATATGAATTCATTTTTCGCTATTGTAAATTTGTGTGTTGAAGCCTAAAAATTGTTTGTTTATTTATGAAACCACTTCTCTCAAACTTCTAGGGCAACACCAGGTGATTTTTAGATGATTCCTTCCCTTCTAGACATCTCAGTTTGGTGTTTGATCTCTGGTGAGTTCTTCACTATGGTTTTATCCTTATCTCCACTACCCTTATTTGAAAGTGACATGATCTTGTAATTTATGATTGAATTTGAGTTATTATTGATGATTTTTGTTCTATTATTTCTGTTTTGATCTCTTTCACCTTCATTCATTGTTGGTGTTTCCCATTGCAGGTGTTGTTTTGATCACTGAATAAAGGTAGGTGGTTCCATATGTCTTTACTCTATAATTGAAACCCTGAATTTCTTGATTGATTTTAAATGAGTTTCTAAATGATTTAAAAAAAATAGATTTTAGATTATTAATGTTTTATTTTGAAAAGGGAATTAAAAACAAGAAAACCCCCAATTTTAATGGAATTAAAATTATTGGGTGGATTTTAGAAAAATTAATTTCTTGATTTGGAAATTGATTTGATGAAATTATTTGATGTTGAACATTTAGATAAATGTATTAAATTTATAATTGATTTGAAAAGGTATAAAATTATGTGGATCTAGGATTTTTTTGAAATGAGAAAGGCATGTTATAAACTGAAATTGGTAAATTATATTTTGAATTTATTTGGATTGTTTTACTTTACCATGATTTATTGATTGATTGATTGAAGAATGTGTGATCCTAAGAAGTTAGTATGTAATTAGGAAAATAATGATAGTATATGACCCTTATAAATTAACTGATGATGAAAACACTGACATAAACTTAACGTGTCATGATTTCCCTAATGGGGAGTTGAGTCCTGATAACCTGATCCAAGGTACATGCACACACTTTGAGCTGAGATCACTGATTGAGTAGTGTGATAATCTTATTGTTAGAAACCAATATACCACATGTACTATTATGTGGTGATATGATATGTTTGATTTTATTATTACATTCCATTTATTATTGAACTGTTTTATTCATGGGAACTTATTTATATAAATGTTTTATATAAAATGTTCCTTTTATCTTGTTTTAATATACATTCCATCATTTTTACTATTAAGGAATGTTTTATTGAAAATATGTAAATTCCATGCCAATTTAAAGCATTAATGTTTTATTGTTATAGTATTTCTTATGGAACACTTGGTGAGACCCTACTTGGTTGTTTATCTCACACCCTACCTTTTCATTAATACATTTATAGATTACCTTATTCTAGGTCCAAGTAAAGGTAAAGAACCACTTAAAGGAGGCAAGGGTTCTTTATCCTTGGGTCTTAAAGAGATGGAGATGACCAGTGGAGATGTGATCCACTTTTTACATGGGATATGTTTTAGATTTTACCTTAGAAGATGTTGCGTCTTTTGATATTGTACTATTTGGTTATTGTTTAACCAATTTAATTCTGGTACTTTCTCCCTTTGGAGTGTTGAGAATAATGACTTGTATGTTTTTTCTCCCATTGTTTTGTGAAAAAACTCTTCCCCTCATGATTCTTGTATTATTCTAGGTGCTTGTCTCCAACCCATGGGAATTGGGAATGTTCTTTAGACTATGTTAGGATTGCCTCAAGTATCAGTGTACCAGGGTATTTTGGATGGTTCATGACAAACTTCCACCAATGATATAATATCTTCAATAGTATAAATAGTGAGATAAAAATCCATCAATTGTTTAATTCCCTGATATTTTAAAATATTTATTTTCTAAATTAATATTATTTTCGATAGCTTGTTCTATGCATAACACTAACATAAAACGAGGCATGACATATTAATTATTAAGAAAATTTAATAATAATATAATATCTAGTAAATAAAAAATATTATAATAAATTATAAATTAATTCAAAATTTGACTAATAACACTTAATGTTTTAAAAGATATTTTTTAAATAAAACTATCTTTTCTTTATATATTGTATTTTTATCTAAAATATTTTTTTTTGAATTTTATAATTATAATTTTAAAAAATTAGCTTCATTTTTTTATTCCAAATATCAATGTTAGATCAAGTTTAATTTTTGATATTTTTAAGAAATAATTTATTTTTATGTGAATAATAAAAAAGTAATGATTTTTCTAATACAATCACTTTTATGACATTATCATAATACAATAATGAATTAAAAGTTTTTGAAAAAACTTTAAATTAAAATAATTATTTTTAAAGTATAATAAATAGTTTAAAAGTACTATATTGAATTTTCAAAATCTATATTTAATGTTTTAGAGACTTATGTAATATTTTACTCTAAAATCTATTTTTATTCACTTATATTAAAAATTAGTTTTTATCACTTATAAAAATTAAATCTAAAAAATGGATTTTATATTTTTTTATCAACATGTTAATAATATATTATAATTTAATTTTCATGTTTAATCATAAAATCTTGTTTAATAAGATTAATGTTAATGACCATGATAATAGAGAAACTATTATTTTCAAAGAACTATTTTATTAATATTTTTTATTTTTTTATCTAATAAAATAAATCATTTTATTCTAATAAATGAGTTTAAGATAAATTTTAAGCCTATATACAAATATATCATCACTCATTCAATTAGTGATCAATATTAAATAATATTAAGAACACTAAATGATTAAAACGATATATTTTCTACAATTTATTCTATATATTAAATGTTTTAAAGTGAAAGTTAATTTCATATTATTTATAAATTGAATTAGATTATACAGTGATTAAATATAAGTTTATCACACCCAATTTTTTTAGTATTTCTTACCATATATTTTTAATAAAATATAAATTACTTGGGTAAAAACTAGTTATCAAGGTAAACACCAAAATAGAAAAATGTAATAATCAATTTGCAAAAGGCTGGAAACATTTTTAAAACATGTGAAAAAATGAGTGATGAAGACTTGATCGACCTTATATAACCCCAAAATCTATTATTTCCATATGTTGGAACCATTCCTTAAATAGTTTCATGCCATTATCTAAAAATTATGCATATTCACAAAAGTTCCTTTTTCATCACTTATTAAAGGGGAAAACTTCCACCACAACATTCCATAACCATGCCTTTGAATTTTATTTTTAAACTATGCCATTTTTCTCTTTCTAGAAACCTATTTCATGTTTATATACTTCTGTTCCCAATTATTTAGGCTTATCTATTCATTTATAAAGGGAATTTCAAGATAAAGTTCAAAGTATCAAAGAGGATAACGTACATTCAACTAAGTAAGAATACAAGTTTAGGGTTTCTTTGTCTCATTTTCAATTACATGATTCCTATTTGATAGTTTACATCATAATTTATTTTATATGGTCTATTAAATTCCTTATTTACTTTAAGTATAATGAATATATTTTATTTCATAATATTTCAATGTCAATTTCATGGTAACCGTCTTATTCTTATGTTATCATTACTATAAGTGTTTTTGGAAACTCAATTATCATTCATTGAGTTATGATTATTCTTCTAGAACTTATTTCATATAAGTTATAAAAATTATTCTCTTTTATTTTATTATGTGGTATTTTCTCTTTTTTTACCTGGTTATTTATGTTTCTATCACATAAACCCATTTCTAAATGTCTCTTACTTTAAGAATTATTATATCTAAAATGAATTTAGTTAACTCAAATTTCATTTAATTGAGTTAAAATGTTATACCTTAATCATAATTTTTCTAATTTCAAAAAATTATTCAGTTTTATATTTTATAATATATTTTATCTTTTCTCGAAGGGTAAAATTATTTTTTCAACTCAAATATTCTTTAACAATTAATTTATTTATCATTAAAGTGAAAAAGTTTTAGGAAAAAATATCATCTCATTTAAAGAAAATTTTCCTCCATTTTTTTTGATTATTCCCAATTTTTTTACATAATTATTTTGAAATCCAAATATTTTTTTCTCAGGTGACATTCATATTTACCATATCCTATTTCTAAAAGTAAGTTTTGGTTACTCTTTTCTAATGTGAGATTTCAATTAAGGTATTTAAAAATATTAAAAATATCTTCCATCCTTCCAAAATAAAATGTTTCATCTTATAATACAAATTTCTTTTTATTAACATTTATGTATTTTTAAGCTTATTATTTAAGATTATTTTAAAAAAATGTTTTCAAAGTTTTTTCACTTAAACTTTTTTAACCCTTTATTTTATTTTCAAGGATCCATTGTTGAAGATTCTTTTTAAAAGTAATATTTTTCAAATTTTTTTAACTTCACCTTTTTGAAACTTTTATTTCATTTTCAAGGCTCTATTATTTGAGATTATTTTTCAAATTAAATGTTTTCAATGTATTTTCACTTCACCATTTTGAAACCATTATATATATTTTTTCAAGGATCAAATATTAAAAGTTCCTTTTAAAATTAAATCTTTTACCAAAGTTTCCACTTCACCATTTCAAAAATGAATTTACAAAGTTACTGTGACTTCTTCTTTATGTCAATGTTAAAAGAGTTTTTTCTAAAAATTATTTTATGATTTCAACACAATTTTCTTATTTTTATATAATAGAATTTTTTCCATATAAATTATTTTTGATTCATCACCTTATAAATTTGATTTTGAAATAATATTTTAGGTTAATTTAATTTTCTCTATCAACCATATACATTCATGAGCTCAATTTGGGTGATACCATTTAGAAATAATATAAGGACCATTTTCTTTCCATGGGTTCTTAAAAGTATGAAATTTTATTTATTTTTTATATGATACACATGTGTGTGTTATCATTATTATATGGTTAGGTTTTGATAAATCCTCATGATATTTTGTGTCCGATAAATCCTTAAGATGATTTGGATCCAATAAATCCCTGACATAGTTTGGGTCATAGAAATACCTAAGACTATAGGTCAACTAAATCCCTCTAATTAATTGTTTTAATGATTTATATCTCATGATATAATAATATTTATTGTATAATTTTTTTATACACAACATAAATTATAGACATTTTTTTGTTCACAATTTTATAATTTCCCTATGATTATAGTTGTGCCATAATTGTCTAAGTCTTCCTTGTTTCTATGATATTTGGATTTTTTATGATGTATTATTATGTTATTTCATGCCTTATTACTTGGTTTTTGATATGTTATTTGTTGTTTATAACTTTCTTATATATCCTAACTATACCATTATGATCATCTTACACTCACTTGTGATATTATATTATTATCACTTATAATTACCCTTATTGAGAATTTGAGCTCACCCCATTCTTATTTTTCCATTCCCTAGGTTATAAAGATAAGTATGACTTATGATAAGTATAGAAGAGAGCCTATGGAAATTCAATTATGGTGAAAGATTCACAAGTATCATAAAATAATCTTTTTATGTATCTAATCTTAAAATACAACATAACATCTATTCTTGGGATTGTGTGATTATTGTGAGATATAATGTTTATAATATGTAAATGATATAAAATAGATATATGTTTATATAAATTTGTATAAAATTCCATTTGTAATGATTTTTTTTGCATTGGACCCAAGAGTGAATGTTTTAGGTTCCTCAGTTGTTATGAGAGGGGTTTAGATATTTTTATGATTAGTGTTAATTTTTTAGGGACTAGGATAATGGAACTTTATTTATAACCCTAGGGATATTTCTAAGGTACAAGTCAAAGTATGATTTTAAATCCTAAAGTTTTAATGAAGTAGATATTGTTTTTTTCTCCTACAAATTACATGAGTATATAGATACTGGAAAGTAGATGCGGCTACAGAGTAGATTCACCTAGGATGTAACAACCCAAACTTTTGGATAATATTTTGTTTTCTAAAAATGTATGTTTTACTGTGTCCCATTAATTAAAACTATATAAGTATAAATTGAAATGTAACTATCAGTTTTCAACCATTATACGACCATTGGTAAATTATGGCCAAGATCAATATGACCATTGGAAACAATAATAATTTTAACATTATAATTATTATTTTTATAAATAGAAATGAAAATGGGAAAAATTAATTTAGAAAGAAGAGTCGATGGTCTCTACCAGTAAAATTGTGCCATATGAATCCCATTTGTTAGAGCTCGGGAAGGAGGTAGTGTAACTGGGCTTCGCTTTGGACTAATCCCAATCCTATCTTCAACATGTAAAGCTTGAATGTAATCACCTATGGGAGAAGTTCAAGATCATCGACATCGCGGCCCAGGCCATGTTCACTAAATGACCCCAAAAAATCCCCACCATCGCACACCTTACCCTTAGGTATTATACAAGTGTTATGAGGGGTTATGTTACAAGGTATTAGTTACTTATTATCGAATCCCTTTTCTTAAATAAAATTATTATTCCATCAATTTATTTAGGAGAATATGTTTTCTTAAAAAAATAATAAATTAGATAAATTGATTTTTTGGGTAAAATAGTACTTTTTAGTAATATATAAACTAAGGTTTTAATAATAATGATATTATAATAGTGTTATAAGAACACTCATGTTAATTATAAATAATTATTATATTTATTATTTATTATTTTTACTCTATAAATGATTAAGTATTCAATTTGAAAAGAATTATATTTTTATACGATAAAATAGAAATTATATTTTTTCAATTAATGAATTTATTTCAATGAGTTAATGAATTCTTGAAAAAAATAATATTTTAATAAAAATATTATTATTAAATAATTATTATTAAATATAAATTATGGTATAATTTTTAGGAAGTTAAATGTAATTTTTATTAATGTTTAAAGACTGTTTTTGTCAAAACCCATCAATTTTTGATAAATGTCTGTTTTTATTTTAAACATGAAAATTCACATATAGAGAAAATTATTTATATGAAATGAATATTATTTTTGGAATCAGGACATTAAAATTATCCAATGGTGAATTGTTCATAATTTTCTGAGATAATTGATTTTTTGGGTAAAAATTAAATACCGTATAAATATACAATGTGTTTTATGACATCATAATGACCCAATAGTGATTTAATAAAATAATATAAAAGGTATTTTCGTACAATATATCTTTTACCTTTAAAATAATGTGATTTTAGATTTGTTTTATTAATTTTATAATGCTTTAATAGACTCTCCAAGACTTATAAAATATTTTAACATTTTAAAATGATTTCCTTAAGAGCGTGACTCACCTAATTAACCCTAATATTTTAATATATTCGGCCCTTTTACTTATAAAATATTTTATACCACTACACTTTGGTAGAAAACATGGGAAAAAACCATGGTATGGTTTGTGGTTTTGAATATTTTACTGTGTAGTGTCCAAAACCTAAATAATAAAGAATTCTCTCTCCTTTACTATATAAACCCACCCAATCCACCATTAATATTCACTGAAACCATTTGGAGATCAAACACCCTCTACCCCATAATCTTTAGAGTCCTCCCAAGGATCCCCCAAGCTCCCAGAAGCCTATCCCAAGCCTTTGGGATCACACATCGAAGTAAGGGATCCTATCCTTCCTCTCTTCATTTCAATTCATGAACCTTGTTTGAACTTAGTCTTTTTAATTTCAATTATTTATATTTTAATAATTTTAAAATCAATTAAATAATATCCAATTGATGTTATTTCAATTATGAATCATTTATCCCCCCTCATTTGTACCCTTACCTAATCCTTTACTATATCGAATATTCGTAAGGGATTTCGCTCTTCTCATTTCCATTCAAGCTACTCTTTTACATTATGATTATTAAGTTCCATATTTATATTTTGTGTTATGATGTTAAAGGACTCACATACTATCCATTTTATTTATATATTAGGAGAGTTTCCTTTCACTCCCATCAATCCCCCTATGATCTTTTAAGCACACCGGTTACTATGCTGAAATTCCGCAAGGGATCTTCCACCCTCCTCTCTTATAAAGAATTATTTTCATGATTTTTCTATTAATATATTTTATTACTATTTTGGGATATTTTATAAAATATCCTAATTAATTCCCATTTTATGTATAAATGATTATATCCTCTTTCACTCTCATTTACTCCTCTTATGAAACCTTATGTGCAGCCGTTACCATGCCAAATTTTCATAAGGGATTCCTTCCTTTCTCATTTGTATCCAAGTTTCTTTATGTTGTAATACCATTTTACATTCAATTAAAAATGTGGGGGTTTTATTTTGAACCTCCCCATACTTTATTTTTTTTCAATTAGTAAATACCTATTTTTATCTCATTAATCACTCCCATGTACACCCGCTACCGTGGAAAAATTTCATAGGAGTTATTCCATTTATCCTCTTTCTTCAAGTTTCTTAATTATTTTACACCTTCTATTTCCAAATTAAATGTGTTGGGACATGTATATATATGAACATATTACTTTAAATTTCATGTACATAGGATTATATACCCCTTTATCTCTCATCAACCATTTTTTATGAATTTTTATGTCACGTCGTTAGGCTGTCGAAATTACACCGCAATTTTCCATGCCAAAATCATCATGTAGTGAATACCATGCCCATTTCTCTATCAAGGGTATTCAAATTTATGAACATGTACTTTTTTATTATATATTTTCATTCATGTATTCCTCATTCCTTTATTGTGGAATAAATTATGATGTTGAATGATTCCATGTCATATGATCCATGTGGCCCACTTATGCATGAAATGAAATGTTTATAAAAAGTTCACCCTGATAGCGCTCCAATGAATTGGGAAATGTTTATTATCATAATATTCCATGTTAAATGAAGTTTTACTCATGATAATACATGTACAATGAGGGTTTACTCATGCTAATTCATGTTCAATGAGGGTTTAATCATGCTAATTCATGGGGTTTACTAATGCTAATCCATGTGCAATGAGGGTTTACTCATGATATTCCATATGAAATTAGCCTTATATCATGATAATATCATGCTGTATGTTATTTAAACATTTCCATGTTATAATAATCATGATATATCATGAATTTATGTTCATGTTTCTCTTGTTCTCCATTGATATGCCTATTTCCTAACATGTACTGTATTCTTCATGTTATTCCTTGTTTACTCCCTTTCTAGTATTTATAGCTCACCCTTTTCTTATGTATGTCCATAGGTTATCCCATGAAATTCTAAGTGCTAAGGAATTTTTTTGTCATGTAAATGAAGTTTTCAATAAAGATATTTTATTTTATGTATTAAGTTTTCATGTAATGTTCTTAATTTCCTAAGACACTAGACCTATCGATCCTCAGAGTTGTCTTAAGTGCAATTTTATGTAATAAATCATGTTTAAATATGTAATAAAGAGAAGGGTTGTTATAGTTGGTATCAAAGGATAGGTTTAGTTATTTTTGGGATTATTATTAGAAAACCCTAGTGAAATCCTTAGGGATAAGACTAATTATAAGAAAAATATCCCTAAATTTTGGTGAGTATAGAGTAAGTGGTTTATCAAGAAAATACATCCCTTTCTGGATATAAACAAGTAGAGGTGGATTTGGAAAAGATGTATCTAGTGTTAAAACCCAAAAAACCCACTTTGAGATAGACTCGAATGGGAACTGGTGCATGAAAATGGGCCTTGATGCACTCTTGGTTTGACACTCCTGGGGGATATGCTTCGATAAATTCATAATCTTAGTAAAAAAAATTATTAAGGGATAAAAAAATCCCATAAGAATATATGTTATGAAATAGATCATGGATAACCAAGATAGAAACTTAGGGTATCATAAGTTAGGATATACTATAAAAGTTTATCCTTCTATGTTTAATGTTTTATTTTTACATTATTATTAGCTAAGTATTCAATCCCCATTATTGTATTTTATTTTTCTTAGTTAAAACATGGAAGGAGGAATATCATGAACAAGTCTTCTCTCTCTTTGTGAAGAAATACTTAGAGAGATTATCCTAAAGTCATGATCATATTACTTTGAAAATTTTTTAAATATCAAAGTTACATGAAAAAAACTTTATGAGGCATCTAATACCTCTATAATTTCACAATTCTTTCAAGGATCAGGCACAATATATTGGAGAATCCTGTTCTCTCTACTTTATTACCATTATAAGAACATGAAGTACCATCAGGGTATTTTCAAATTCTTCTATTTATTTCAAAATGATGAAGCACTAAATGATTCTCTAGATGCTGCAAAAGAGGGAGACCTCTGAGAAACCTATATGTATCAAATTATAGATTTATGTCTATGGGGAAACCCCAAAACAGATATACCAAAACCCGATTTTGAAATATTTGAAGATGAATCATTAAGACTTTTTTAATAAAAAAAGTTCAAGAAGATATTTCAAAATTATATATAATAAATACCTTTTTAATGACTTATCAGTGCTTCCTTTGATATAATACATGACCCTTGAGGTGTTTTTGGGTAAAGGAAGTAAATGATTTTAAAAAAATCACGAGGTACCATAATGACGCATGAACCCTTTATCATTGAAGTAAATGACAACAAGAAAGAGTAAAGACCTTATCAAAGAAATAAATGAGAAGTACCCTAATCTATTTTAGTGTGGGAAATGAAATTTTGAGGGAAAAATTTCTTAATGGGAGAAGAATGTAATGACATGAATTTTTGAATAATATTTTGTTTCCTGAAAATGTATATTTTACTGTGTCCCATTAATTAAAACTATATAAGTATAAATTTAAATGTAACTATCAATTTTCGACCATTATATTTTCATTGGTCAATTATGACTGAATATCAATATGACCATTAAAAATAATAATAATTTTTACGTTATAATTATTATTTTTATAAATAGAAATGGAAATGGGAAAAATTAATTCATAAAGAAGAGTCGATGGCCTCTACCAGTAGAATTGTGCCATATGAATCCCATTTTTTGGAGCTCAGGAAGGAGGTAGTGTCACTAGGGTTCAACCTGGACCAAGCCCAATCCAATCTTCAATATTTTAATCTTGAACAAAATCACATACAGGATAAGTTCAAGCTCATCGACATCGCAGCCCAGACCATGGTCACTGAACAACCCAAAGAAAGCCCCACCATCGCACACCAAACCCTTAGGTCTTATGTGAGTGTTATAAGGGGTTATGTAACAAGGTATTAGTTACTTATTGTGAAATCCCTTTTTATAAATAAAATTCTTATTCCATTAATTCCTTTATGAGAATATTTTTTCATAAAAAAATAATGAATTAGATAAATCGATTTTCAGGTAAAATGGTGCTTTTTAGTAATATATAAACTATGGTTTTATTAATAATGTTATTATAATAGTGTTATAAGAACACAAATTTTAATTATAAAAAATTATTATATTTATTCATTTTTGTTTTTACTCTACAAATGATTAAATATTCAGTTTGATAAGAATTATATTTTTATATGATAAAACAAAAATTATATTTTTTCAATTAATGAATTTATTTTGATGAATTAATGAATTCCTGAAAAAATAATATTTTAATAAAAATATTATTATTAAATATTTTTTATTAAATACAAATGAGCATATAATTTTTATGAAGTCAAATGTAATTTTTATTAATGTTTAATGTCTTTTTTTTCAAAACCCGTCAATTTTTTATAAATGTCAATTTTTATTTTAAAAGTAAAAATTCACATATTTAGAAAAGTATTTAGATAAAGTAAATATTATTTTTGGAATTAGGATGTTGAAATTATCCAATGGTGATTTTTTCATAATTTTTTGAGACAATTGAATTTTTGGGTAAATGTTAAATACCGTATAAATATACAATGTGTTTTATGACATCATATAGACTCAATAGTGATGTAAAAAAATACTATAAAAGGTATATTCAAAAAATATATGTTTTAACTTTAAAATAATGTAATTTTATATTTGTTTTATTAATTTTATAATGCCTTAATGGACCCTCTGAAACTTATAATATATTTTAACATTTTAAAATGATTTCCTTGAGAGTGTGAATCACCTACACATAATAAAGACTAATATTTTAATATGTTTGGACCTTAGGATTATAAAATATTTTATTTGACTCCCCTTTTGAAGAAACCATGGGAAAAAACTGTGGTATGGTTTGTGGTTTTTGAATATTTTAATATGTAGTTTCCAAAACCTAAATAATAAATAATTCCCTCTCCTTTCCTTTACAAACCCACCCAATCCCCCATTACTATCCACTAAAAACATTTGTAGATCGACCAACCTCTGACCCATACTCCCTAGATTCCTCCCAAGTCTCCCCCAAGCTCCCAATAAGCCTCTCCCAAGCCATTGGGATCACACATCGATGTAAGGGATCCTCTCCTTCCTCTCTTCAT
Organism: Viscum album; assembly: GCA_963277665.1. Classification (NCBI taxonomy): domain Eukaryota; kingdom Viridiplantae; phylum Streptophyta; class Magnoliopsida; order Santalales; family Viscaceae; genus Viscum; species Viscum album. Next base: position 1,288,280,076 of record OY728132.1, on the reverse strand, counting down.
TTCAATTCAAAAACCTTGTTTGAAATTAGTCTTTTTTATTTCAATTGGTTATATTGTAATCATTTTATAATCAATATCATAATTTCCAATTTATGTCATTTAAATGATTAATCATTTATCCTCCCTCATTTGGACCCTTAAATAACCGTTACTATACTGAATTTTTTTAAGGGATCACACTCTTCTCATTTCCATTCAAGATACTCTTTTACATTATGATTCTTAAGTTCCATATTTATATGTTGGGTTATGATGTTACATAACCCCAATACTTTCAATTTTATGTTTAGATGATGATATTTTCCTTTCACTCCCATCAAGACTTCCTATGATCTTTTAAGTACACCCGTTACTATGCCGATATTCCGCAAGGGATCTTCCACCCTCCTCTTTTATCAAGCATTCTTTTCATGATATATATTTTAATATCATTTATTACTATGTTGGGATATGTTATTAAATATACTAATTACTTCTAATTTTATTTATAAATGATGATATACCCTTTCACTCTCATTTACTCCTCTTATGAACCCTTATGTGCACTCGTTACCATGATGAATTTTCGCAAGGGATTCCTTCCTTTCTCATTTGTATCCAAGTTTATTTATATTGTAATAACCTTGTACATTCAATTAAAAATGTTAGGGTATGATTTTTCACATCCAAAATACTTACCTAATTATTTTTTAATGATGAGATACCTCTTTCTCTCTCATTAATCCCTCCCATGTACACCCGTTACCATGCCGAAATTTCATAAGAATTATTACATTTCTTCTATTTCTTCTAGTTTTATTATTATGTGACACCTTCTATTTCAAAATTCACTACTAGAATTTTACACTTTACCAATGGTACAAAACTGTTGGTAAAGTCTTGAAAACCATTGGTATATAGTATACCAACGGTTCTGTCAACCGTTGCCAAGTAAGCCATGAAAACAGGCATATACCAATGGTTCTGTGAAAACCGTTGGTATAAGTGTCAAAATATAAGGTATACCAACAGTTTGATAAAAACTGTTGGCATATGTGTTTTAAATTATAACATATACCAATGGTTTGTGAAGCCATTGGTATATGTGTGTTACACTTATAACAACATTTTACAACCGTTTACAACCGTTGGTATAGAGGGTATATGTCAAGCCATAAGGCTATACCAACGGTTCTGTTATAACCGTTGGTATAAATCTATACCAACGGTTATAACAAAACCATTGGTATAGTTATATTATAGAATCTATACCAACGGTTTTGAAAACCATTGGTATACATTTTCTCAACTCCAAAGCAGCAGGCCCCTCTCCCCCCTCTCCAGACCTGCGACAACACAGATCCACAACAACACACCTCCCCCTCTCCAGACCTACAACAACACCAATACAAAATCCCCATCCAAAGTATTCAAAATTTAGAATTCATTCTAGAATTTAGAAATTTCAAAATTTAGAAATTCAAATGCAATAAATGGTTCCTGATGTGTTAGTGGGAAACATTGGACAATCTCAACATATGAGATGGGTTACCGAAATAACCTACATTATTTTCATAGAATTTTCAATTAGAATAAGGGGGTATGTGGCTAATTGTAATTTTCTCTCCTGGATGTAATGTAAGATGAATCCACATCTTGGGTAGTGGGTATGAATATTCAATTAAGTCTTTGGTATTGGGTTTCCAAAGGGACTTTGGTTTGGTCCTAGAACCCACTGTTTGAGGATGGGATTGAGGTGATCCATGGGGCTATGCTATCAGCATATGTATTCCTCACAATTGGGGTATTTTTATGAGACTTTGAAACTTATTTTTTAAGAATCTATGTGTAGCCTTGTTGACCAATTTGTTATATGGTATGCTTGAGTGTTCATAGGTTTCATATGAAATCACTATATGATATTTATTTGTTGTATGTTATTATATAGAATGAACGACCCATGATTGAAAATTGGAACATGAGTGTTGGTGCATGTTCATGATGGGATGTCAAGACTCATTCCTAATATAATTTATGTTTTTATATATATACTATGACCCATTGTGTTTCAATATATGCCTTGTGAATATTTTCTTCTAATAACATATGACCAACAGACCGTATTTTATTTTTTATCCCTTAATTTCAAGAATCTATGTGTAGCCTTATGAATATTTTCCGTATGCCAGTTGTTGTTTTCACTTAAAATGTTGTCCATTTCAAACAAAAGTGAGACACTTTGAGTGATACCAGTCACAATGTACCTCATATTGAGGTAGTATTGACTTGTACCCATCAAAAATGATCCATGGATCATTGTGCTAAAGTATCAACACAATATTAATGCGTTTGGTCAGTTTTCTGTTTGCCAATTGTTGTTTTCAGTTGAAATCCTATCCATTTCAAACAAAAGTGAGACAATTTGAGTGGTACCCATCACACCATGCCTTGTATCGAGGCATGTTTAACTCATACACATAAAAAATGATCCATGTATTGTTGTTATAAAGGATCAACACAATCCGAATGCGTTTGATTAGTTTTCCATATGCCAGTTGTTGATTTCACTTAAAATGCTGTCCATTTCAAATAAAAGAAAGACACTTAGAGGGATACCAGTCACACTATGACTCAGATTGAGGAAGGGTTGACTCTTACACATAAAAAATGACCCATGGATCGTTTTTCTAAAGTATCAACACAATTAGAATACGTTTGGTCAGTTTTCTGTATGTCAGTTGTTTTGACTTAAAATGTTGTCCATTTTAAACAAAAGTGTGACATTTTGAATGGTACCAGCCTCACCTTGCCTCTAATTGAGGCATAGTTGAATCTTAAATATCACAAACAACCCATGGATAATTTTCCTAAAGTATCAACACAATCCGAATGAGTTTGGTAGGTTTTACGTATGCCATTTTTGGTTTTCACTTAAAATGCTATCCATTTCAAACAAAAGTGAGACAATTTGAGTGATACCGGTCACAACATGAATCATATTTAGGCGAGGTTGACTCATACCCTTCAAAAATGATCCATGGATCGTTGTGATAAATTATCAACACAATATGAATGCATTTGGCTGGTTTTCTGTATGCCATTTGTTGTTTTCAGTTAAAATCCTGTCCATTTCAAATAAATGTGAGACACTTTGAGTGGTACCGGCCACACCATGCCTTGGATTGAGATGGGGTTGACTCATAAATGTGAAAAAAGACCCATGGATTGTTTTCCTAATGTATCAACACAATTATAATGTGTTTGATCAGTTTTTCTATATGCCAGTTGTTGATTTCACTTAAAATGTTGTCCATTTCAAATAAAAGAGAGACACTTTGAGTGATACCGGTCACACCATTCCTTGGATTGAGGTGGGGTTGACTCTTAAACATTATAAATGACTCATGTATAATTTTGATAAAGTATAAACAAAATTAGAATATGTTTGGTTGGTTTTCTGTATGTCAGTTGTTTTGACTTAAAATGATGTCCATTTTAAACAAAAGAGAGACACTAAGAGTGATACCGGCCACACTGTGCCTTAGATTGAGGCGAGGTTGACTCTAACACGTCAAAAATGACCCATGGATCGTTCTCCAAAAGTCTCAAGATAATATGAAAGCATTTGGTTGGTTTTTCGTATGCAAGTTGTTGTTTTCACATAAAATCCTATCTATTTCAAATAAAAGTGAGACATTTTGAGTGGTACCAGCCACAACATGCCTCAGATTAAGGTAGGGTTGACTATTAAATGTCACAAATAAGCCATGGATCATTTTACTAAAGTATCAACACAATCTGAATGTGTTTGGTCGGTTTTCTGTTTTCCAGATGTTGTTTTCACTTAAAATGTTGTCCATTTCAAACAAAAGTGAGACACTTTGAGTGATACCGGTCACACCGTGACTCAGATTAAGGCAGGGTTGACTCATACCCATCACAAATGATGCATATATCATTGTGCTAAAGTATCAACACAATCTGAATGAGTTTGGTCAGTTTTAGGTATGCTAGTTGTTGTTTTCACTTAAAATGTTGTCCATTTCAAATAAAAGTGAGACACTTTGAGTGGTATTGGCCACACCGTGCCTCGAATTTAGGTGGGGTTGACTTGTACACATTAAAAATGACCCATGTATCGTTTTCCTAAAGTATTAATACAATATGAAAGTGCTTGGTAATTTTTCCATATGCAAGTTATTATTTTCACTTAAAATCATGTCCATTTCAAATAAAAGTGAGACATTTTGAGTGGTACCCGGCCACACCGTGCCTCAATAGGATTCACTAACTACATAAAAGGAGTAGCTATGATTAATTCAAATAAATTTGATTCATATAATCATGACACTTGAATTGTAGAATGAAAATAGAAAACAAATCAAACAACAATTATTAGGTATGTCATGCCACACACGACACCACCTGGTTTAAGTCAAATCAAAAGAGAAGCAAACAATAATAGATGCAAAATATTAAAAATAAGTTAAGCCTTACCAAATTGGAGTGTATAACTAAAAAATTTATTGAATTCAGATGGATCTATATGGAAGAAGGAGTTCCCAGCCTGGGTAAAGAGAGAGGGATTGAGTTTAGACCAAATCAAAATAGAAAATAAAAAAATAGATGAATAACATTAGGACTTAAAGATTAGAACTAAATAATTGATTGATTAAAGAGGTTGAAGGAATTTTCAAAGATTGGGGAATTTTAAAACTTGGAAAGGGAGTTTCTTATCATCTCCTCATACACCTCACGAATAATAATTAGGGTGTTTTCGTGTGATTTCAAGTCATTCCGATGTCGTTCGGTATGCATTTGACCGTTAAACGCGTGTTTTGGCCATTTACGACATGTGGAGTGTGCTTTTGGCCACCGCAGTCACACGAAACCTCTGATTTATGTTCCATCTATCTGACCATTTCACAATTAACCCACCCTTTGTTTTCTTCTAATTTCATGGCATTTTGAGGTCGTTCAGCCAGTTTTGACCACCCCACACATGTTTTTAAGCGTGCTAAACACCTAAAAAACACATATTCAGCCTTTACGCGCAAAACACATGTTCTAATGACGTGTCTTCTCCTCATAAACCTCACAAATAAAAATTAGGGTGTTTTTGTGTGATTTCAAGTCATTCTGATGTCATTCGGTATGCATTTGACTATTAAACGCGTGTTTTGTCCATTTACGACATATGGATAGTGTTTTTGGCCACAGTGGTCACACGACACCTCTAACTGACGTGTCGTCTGGCCAACCATTTCACAATTCACCCACCCATTTTTTTCGTCCTATTTCATGGCATTCCGAGGTCGTTCGGTCGGTTTTGACCACCCCACGCACGCTTTTCAAGCGCGCCAAACACTTAAAAAACACATATTCAGCCATGCCACACAAACCGCATGTACTAATGACGTGTCGTCTCCTCGTACACCTAAAGAATAAAAATTAGGGTGTTATGTGTGATTTCAAGTTATTCTGATGTCGTTAAGTATGCATTTGAGCATTAAACACATGTTTTGGCCATTTACGACACGTGGAGTGATTTTTCGGCCACCGTGGTCACACGATACCTATGATTGACGTACAATATAGACGAACATTTCAAAATTCACCCACCCTTTGTTTTTGTTCGATTTTATGGCATCCCGAGGTCATTCGTCTAGTTTTGACCACCCCACGCACGCTTTTCAAGCACGCCAAACACCTAAAAAACACATATTCAGTCGTTCCGTGCAAACCGTGCATCCGAATGATGTTCCGTCTCCTCGTACACCTCAAGAATAATAATTAGGGTGTTTTTTTGTGATTTCAAGTCATTCCGATGTCGTTCGATATGCATTTGACCGTTAAATGCGTGTTTTGGCCATTTACGACACGCATAGTGCATTTTCGGCCACCACGGTCACACGGCACCTTTGATTGATGTTCCCTCTAGCCGACCATTTCCCAATTCACCCACTCTTTGTTTTCGTCTAATTTCACAGCATTCTGAGGTCTTTTTCCTAGGTTTGACCACCCCACGCACGCTTTTCAAGCACGCCAAACACCTAAAAAACACATATTCAGTCGTGTCATGCAAACCACACCTCTGAATGACTCATCGTCTTTTCTTACACCTCAAGAATAATAACTAGGGTGTTTTCGTGTGATTTCAAGTCATTATGATGTCATTGGGTATGTATTTGACCGTGAAACACTTGTTTTGGCCATTTATGACACGCAGAGTGCGTTTTCGGCCACCGCGGTCACACGACACCTCCGATTGACGTGCTATCTGGCTGACCATTTCACAATTCACCCACCCTTTGTTGTCGTCCAATTTCATGACATTATGAGGTTGTTCGGCTAGTTTTGACCACCCCACACACTCTTTTCAAGCACGCCAAATACCTAAAAAACACATATTCAGCTGTGACACGCAAACCGCGCATCTGAATGACATGTCGTCTCCTCTTACACCTCAAAAATAATAATTAGGGCATTTTCATGTGATTTCAAGTCATTATGATGTCGTTCATCATGAATTTGACCGTTAAATGAATGTTTTGTCCATTTACAACACACGGAGTGCGTTTTCAACCACCGTGGTCACACGACACCTCTGATTGACGTGTCGTATAGCCGACCATTTCAAAATTCACCGAACCTTTTTTGTCGTCCGATTTCATGCCATTCTGAGGTCGTTCAACCAGGTTTGACCACCCCATGCACGCTTTTCAGGTGCACCAAACACTTAAAAAACACATATTCAGCTATGCCGCACAAACCACGCATCCGAATGATGTGTCGTCTCCTCGTAAAACTCAAGAATTACCCATGGATCATTGTGTTAAAGTATCAAGAAAATCTGAAAACGTTTGGTTGGTTTTCCATATTCCAGTTGTTTTTACTTAAAATGGTGTCCATTTTAAACAAAAGAGAGACATTTATAGTGATACCGGACACAATGTTCCTTGGATTAAGGAAGGGTTGTCCTATACAAGCCTCAAATGAAAATTGGATTGTTGTCCTAAAGTATAAACACAATCCAATTACGTTTGGTCAGTTTTTAATATGTTAGTTGTTGTTTTCACTTAAAATGTTGTCCATTTCAAACCAAAGTGAGACACTTTGAGTGATACCGACCACACCGTGTCTCATATTGAGGCGGAGTTGACTCGTACCCTTCACAAATGACCAATGTATCATTGTACTAAAGTATCAACACAGTCCGAATGCATTTGATAGGTTTTTCATTTGTCAGTTGTTGTTTTCACTTAAAAGCGTGTCAATTTCAAATAAAAGTGAGACACTTTGAGTGGTACCAGCCACACCATGCCTCAGATAGCACCCCCACCCCCTGGACAACCCCCCTCACCCCGGACAACCCCCACCCCCCGGACATCCCCCCACCCCGGACATCCCCCCCACCCCGGACAACCCCCCACCTCCCCGAACAGCCCCCCTCAACCGGGACAGCCTCCCACCCAACGGACAACACCCTTGACCCCCCAAACAACCCCCCTCACACGGATAGTCCCCCACCCCGACTACCCCCATCACCCCGGAAATCCCCTCCAACCTTCGGACAACCCCCACCCCCCGGATAGCCCCCCGTCACCCCAGATAGCCCCTCCCCACCTCAGACAACCCCCACCCCCGGAAAGCCCCTCCACCCCTCGGACAACCCCCTGCACCACCCAGACAGCCCCCCGCACCACCCAGACAGCCCAACCACCACCCAGATATCCCCAACCCCTAGAAAGCCCCCCTGACCCCCTGGACATACCCCCCACCCCAGACATCCCCCTTACCCCGGAAAGCCCCCCAACCCCCAGAAAACCTCCCCACTCATCAGACAGTCCCCCCCAGACAGCCCCCCCAACTCGGAAACCCCCACCCCCGGAAATCCCCCCACCCCCTGGACAGACCCCACCCCTCGGACAGACCCCCCCCGCACCACCCAGACATCCCCTGCACCATCCGGACAACCCAACCACCCTCGAACAACCCCCCTCAACCGGGACAACCCCCACCCCCAGACAGCCCCCCCGACCCCCCGAAATCCCCCTCCCCCCCACCCCAGACAACCCCACCCCGGACAGCCCCCCACCCCGGACATCCCCCCAACCCCCAGACAGCCCCCACCCCCCGGACAACCCCCACCCCTCGTACAGCCCCCCACACCACCCGAATAGCCCCCACTCCCCGGACAGCCCCCCCTCACCCCGGATATCCCCTAACCCCCTGGACACCCCCCTCACCCCAGACATCCCCAATCCCCCCGGACACCCCCTCACCCCAAACAGCCCCCCCGCCCCCTAACCCCGAACACCCCTCCAACCCCTCAGACAACACCCCTTACCCCGGACAACCCCCACCCCAGAAAACCCCCACCCCCTAGACATCCCCCTCACCCCCCCAGACAGCCCCCTCACCCCCCTCATTCCAAGAGGGTTCATTTTCATTTCACAAATTCAATCATTTGAAACTACTTAGAAAACATTAAATAGTTCAACTCATTTCGTTCAAATCAATTTATTTCATTCTTTGAATAAAAAATGAGATAAAGTCTCAATTTCACCAATTCATTCTTTAAATATTCTTTAAAAATAAATCTAAACTGTCATGGAATTGAATAATTCATAAACAGTTGAAAGATTTCAAAATTATAGTCATCAAATTCTTGACTCGTTCAAATCAATGAGAATGGGATTAAATAATATTTCACAAGGAATTTCAAGGAAAACATTCATAGAAACTTTTTTAAAAATTAATAAACACATATAAATGAATTCGCAAGTAACAATTAATTACAAGATAAAGAAAAATAATAAAAACACATACATAGAAAATATAGACTACAACCGCAATGAATCTAAGATGTTTCACCTCCGACGGAGGGTTAAAGATTTAATTAATTAAATGGATCTAATGGGATGGAGAAAATCTAGGTTAAATCAAAACAAATATACACATCAAAATCAAAACAAAAAACTAAAATATTAGATGAATAAAAATAATAATAAGGAAACACTTATAGATTTTAAGTGTAGAAAGAAGAAAATAACTGATTTGAGATGGATCTGATGGATATTTAACAGTTTGGATGGGGGAAGTCGAGCGAGGATGTCCTGTGGCTACTGCACATTCAGTTCTGTTCGCGAATGAGGAGGGGATTCTAATTGGGGCAAACTTTTCCCAATGGTTTTTAAAAACCCTTGGGAAAGAGTGCCTATCCCAATAGTTTATATAGAAACATTGGTAAACCCCCCTAAAAAATAGGCTTTACCCAACAGTTCTGTAGAACTATTGGTAAAGCCTCCTACAAACAAGCCTTTCCCAACAGTTCTCTAGAACCGTTGGTAAAGGCTCTTACAAACAGACCTATACCAATAGTTTTGTTAAACCGTTGGTATAACCTCCCTTTACCAATAGTTTTTGTAAACTATTGGGATAAAATCGTTGGGAAAACATCCATTTCCAATAGAGATTACATGTGTTGGGACATGTATCTATATGACCCCCTTACTTTACATTTCATGTACATATGATGAGATACCCCTATCTCTCTCATCAACCATTTTTAATGAATTTTTATTTCATGTCGTTAGGCTACTGAAATTGCACCACAATTTTCCATGCCAAAATCATTATGTAGTAAATACCATGCCCATTTATCTATAAAGGGTATTCACCTTTATTCACATATATGTATTGATTATATTATTTCATGAATGTATTCCACATCCCTTTATCGTGGAATAAATGATGATGATGAATGATTCCATGTTATATGATCCATGTGGATCATTTATTCATGAAATGAAATGTTTATAAAGGGTGTGCCTTGATAGCGCTCCAATGAATTGGGTAATGTTAGGTATCATGATACTCCATGTGAAATGAGGGTTTAATCATGATAATACATGTGCAATGAGGGTTTACTCATGCTAATTCATGGGAAATGAGGGGTTACTCATGCTAATTCATGCGCAATGAGGGTTTACTCATGCTAATCTATGTTCAATGAGCCTTGGATCATGATAATATCATGTTATATGTTGTTTCCACATTTCCATGTTATGATGATCATTTTATATAATGCCTTTATGTTTATATTTCTTTTGTGCTCCATTGATATGCCTATTTCCTAACATGTACTGTATTCTTCATGTTATGCCTTGTTTACTACCTTACTGGGATTTATATCTCACCCTTTTCTTATGAATGTCCTCAGGTTATCCCATGAAATGATAAGTACGAAGTAATTTTGTTGTCATATAAAAGAAGTTTTCAATAAAGATGTTGTATTTTATGTCTTAAGTTTTCATGTAATGTTCTTAATTTCCCAAGACACTAGACCTATCGATCCTCAGAGATTTCTTAAGTGAAAGTTTATGTAATAAATAATGTTTAAATATGTATTGAAGAGTAGGGTTCTTATATAGGAGAAATCACCCTAAAAAAGTATGGTTGAGTATCAACATAATCTTCACTCAGGTGCATGATGAGGGGGACTAAGACTGCATACCTAGCTAGACACTCATGTGGGATTTTTTTTGGTTAATCATATTCTCTTTACAAACAATTATGAAGGATTAAAATATATTGGAATTTTATGATGAGTTAGTTTATAGATCCTAATAGGAAAATGACCATATACAACCAAGTTTAAATTAATGTAGTGATAGTTTGGTCGAATTATATCATAGTTAAACTGAAAGTATCATAAGTAAAAAATGAAGTTTTCATTAAATAAGACATCTTTGGATTGAGATTTCATATTTATATGATCATTTAATATTATTTTATTGGAAATTATCACAACATTTTTAGTTAAAATATTTGTTTTGAAATAGGATAATGAAAATGAATCTTTGAAAGGTATGTCCTTAAGAACTCCCAAATAATCATATTTGGGGTAAATAGTTTCCTAATCTAACCTAATATAGTGATGTGGAAATCTCAGTAGAATATATATCTTTAGTTTCATATATATCACTTATCTTCTTACATTAGTTAATGATAATTAAAATTTTAAGGATGAAATTTATTTAAGGAAGAAGAATGTAATGCACCAAGATTTAGGAATATTTTTTTTAAAAAATAATACTTCATTCGATAGATTTCTCTACAAGCAACAAAAAATGAAAATAATCTGCAAAATATTTATTAATAATAAAATTTAGTAATAATATAATACATATTAAATAAAAAATATTTAAATAAATTATAAATTCATAAAAAAATTGATTAAGAACACTTAAATTTTTAAAAGGGAATTTTTTCAATAAAAGCATTTTTTTTATATATTTTATTTTCATATAATAGAAAAAACTATAAATTTTAGGATTTTAATTTTAAAAATTGAAATTCATTTTTGGTTTTTACATATCAAATTTATACTAAGGTTAATTTCTAATATTTTTTAAAAATAATTGTTTTTAGGTGCATGGTAAAAATACTATTTTTCCAATATTTTCGCTTTTATGACATTATCATAATACAAGAATGGAATAATTTTTTTTTAAAAAAATGTATTTAAAAACATATATTTATAAAGTGTAATAAATAATTTAAAAATAATAGGTTGAATTTATAAAATATATGTTTAATGTTATGGAAACTAATGTAATATTTTACTCTAAATACAACTTTTTATTCTCTTATATTAAAAATTTTCTTTCATCACTTATAGACATTAAATATATCAAAATATATTTAAAATTTTAGATAAAATTTTTCATAATATTTACTAAGTTCAATTTCATTTTTAGGAATCAAAATTATGATTTTTAAAATTGAAGTTATTGGCCACGATAATGGTAAAACCATTATTTTCAAATAATTATTTTATTAGTATTGCGTAGTTTTTATCTAATAAAATGAATTAATATATTATCAAAAAAAATTAATATAATTTTTAAACTTATATATAAATATTTGAGAACTCATTAAATTATTAATAAATATTTAATAATATTAAGATCACTTAATGATGAAACATTTTTTTTAATAAAAATGTTTTTCTACATATTAAATGTTTTAAGTTAAAAGTTAATTTTATATTGTTTATAAATTGAATTATATTATGTGGGGATTAAATTTAGGTTCATAACACCCAAATTTTGTTAAAGGGGTTACCTTATATTTTTTTTAAAAATATAATAGATATTAAGGTAATAACTCAAATGGTAAAAATGTAAAAAATCAAGCAGTAAAATGTTTGAAACTTGTTTAAAAATTTGGTAAAATTAGTGGTGGTGGATTGATGTACCATATATTACCAAAACTCCATTATTTAAATATTTTAGAACCTTTTACAATTGAATAGTTTCATTCCTCTATTGAAAAATAACGTGTAATCACAAAAGATCCATTTTCTCCACTTATAAAAGTGGAACAAATCAACCACTTCATGTCACACTTATCATTCAAAAATCATCATAAAAATATACCTTTTTTATCATGTAATTATCTATAAATTTAATAATCCTATGTTCTAAACTATTTATCCTAATACCTTCATTTATAAGGAGACATTAAAGAGAAAGTTCAATGTCCTAAAGGGGATAGAGTGCATTCGACTAAGTAGGAATACATGGTAATATTTTATTTATCTCATTTTAAATTCCATGAGATTTTTTTTTGTTTTAAGAACCATTATTTATTTTATATGGTATATTAACTACCTTATTTCCTTCAATTAAAATTAATATATTTCATTCTATTACATTTTAATTTTCATTTCATGTTAAACCTTTTATTCTCATGTTGCCATTACCATAAGTGTTTTTGGAAAATCAATTATCATTTATTGAGTTATTATTGTTCTTCTTAAAATTATTCTATATAAGTTAGAAACATTATTATATTTTATTTTATTATATGGAATTTTCTCTCTTTTGTTCTATGGATTTACATTTCTACCACATAAACCCCTTTATAAATGTATCTTGCTTCAATAATAATGATATCTGTAAGGGATTTAGTTAACTAGTTTTTTATTTATGTTAAAACGTTATTCCTTGGGAATTATTCTTATAATTATAATAAAATATTCTATTTTATATTTAAAAGGATATTTACTCTTTTCTCCATGGGGAAAATGACGTTTTCAACTCAAAGATTCTTTATCGATGAATTTATTTCTCATAAAAGTGCAATTTTTATAATAAAAAAATCTCATCTTTTTTAAAGATAGTTTCTATACATTTAAATGTTCATTATTCCCAAATGTTTTTTACTTTCTTATTTTAAATTCTAAATATGTGTTTAATCATGTAACCTTCATATTTCTATTATTCTATTTTCAAAAGAAAGTTTTGGTCACTCTTTTCTGATGTTGGTTTTCAATAATGGTATTTTAAAATATTCAAAATGATTTCCATAATTTTGAAATCTGACATTTTAGCTTCTACTCTAAATTAGTTTTTAATAACCTTTATGTCTTTTCAAATCTCAATCATTGAATATTATTTTCAAAAGTTAATGTTTTCAAAATGTATTCACTTAACCTTTTGAAACATTTTTTTCATTTTCAAGGCTCCATTATTAATGGTTCTTTTTAAAAGTAAATGTTTTCAAAAATATTTTATCCTCACCATTTTTAAACCATTGTTAATTTTTTTTCCTAAAAGTAAATGTTTTAAAATTGTTTTCACTTAACCTTTTTCATTTTTTTTTATTTTTCAAGGTTCCACTATTGAATATTCCTTTTAAAATTAAATCTATTTGAAAATTTTTCAATTCACCCTTTAAAATATTAATTTTCAAAGTGACCATAACTTCCTCATTTATGATAAAGATAAAATCATTTTATTAAAACTCTTTTATTATTTCAATAAATTTTAAAATTTATCTCTATAGGATTTATCTAATTGGAAATTATTATTTTTGAATAAACATATAACATTTCTTATTAAATACTCTTTTAGGGTAATTTAATTTTTGGTACCATTAGTTTACATTCTTAAGGTCGATTTCGGTGATATAATTTATAAATAACCTAAAACCCATTATCTTTCCATGGGTTCTTCAAATTATAATATTGGATTGATTTTTTATGAAGAAAATGTGTATGTATTGTAATTATGAGAAGGTTTGGGTTTGATTAATCCATAATATTGTTTGAGTCTGATAAATCCTTGAGATAGTTTGGGTCTGATAAATCCCCATGATGGTTTGGGTTTGATAAATCCATGAGATGGTTTTGAGTCTATTAAATCCCTTTAATGCATTGGGTTATGGAATTATATCTCATGAGATAATTATGTTAAGTGTGAAATTTTTTAATAGAATGAATCATGGACATTTTTTTTGTTCACAACATGAAGCATGGGCACTTTTTTTGTTCACAAAATGAAGCATGAACATTTTTTTGTTAAAAATTTTATAATTTCCCTATGTTTATAGTTGTGATAAAATTATATAAGTATGACTTATTTCTATACCTTTTGGAATATTCATGATTTATTTTTATGTTATTCTATGCCTTATTCCAGGATTTTTTGATATATTATTTGTTGTGTATAACTTTCTTTTATATCCTTATTATACCATTATACTCATCTTATAAAAATTTATGATCTTTGATTATTATTTCTTTTTAATACCCTTAGTGAGAAACCTAGATAGCCCATTTCTTATGTTTCCCATACCCAGTTTATAAGGATGAGTATAACTTATACGAAGTCTAGATGGGAGTCTTGAGTGGTTATATTATAGATAAATGTTCACAAGTATCATATAATAAGTTTCTTATGTGGTTGATCCTCAAAGACACTAAACCTTCCTTTATTGGGATTTTTTGATTACTGTGATATGTAATGTTTATATTATAGAAAATATGGAAATTCTGTAAAATAAATATAGGTTTATATTACTTTGTATCAATTCTAGTGTTTAAAGAAAGTGTTTTTGGTACTAGACCCAAAAGTTCTGGTCTGGAGCACCTCAATTTGATCTTTGTATTTTTCTTTACTAGTGACAATATATATTTTTAGTCATCATCATCAATAAATGGATATGTTATATTCCATAACCTATCTTTATATTGTAGATTCCATTAAATGAAAGATTATATCACTTGGTTGACCATGATTTTTAACTATCGATACTTTTTTTCTCTAAATGAATTCTAAATTTGTATAATCCACAAGCATTACAACTCATTCAGGTTGTCTACTATAACTTACTCTATGTTTAGTATCAATTATTTGACTATTGTAACAAATATATGCAGAGCTATTTTTAACTATAATAATGCTTATTTATTAATTATATATGATCAAAGAAACAAAATATGATTTTAAAATATTTTAAAATTTTATTTTAATTGTGTTTCTTCCAACTAATTGTATCTAAATATGTTACTTAGAGTGAGTCTAGTTGAGAAAATTACGGGTTTTAAGGGATCATCATATGATCATTAGAAGTAGAATAAAACCCAAACACAAACTCATATATTGAGGAATCGAAAGATGAAATGAAACTTAGAATAGATCATACCTAGAATGTTTGTGTAGTACCATCCATATCATTGTTCTTATATGGAGCAGGTTTGATGATTATCACTAAAAAAATAAATAATGGATTCCTATCTGTGAAGTTGGTTCATCGAACTTGGATCCCAAAACATTACTTATGGATACCTGTACTCTGAAGGGGTGCTATTGCCTTCACAATGTGAGATAAACTGAGAACCATGAAGGATGAAAGATTCAACTGTTATTCTTGCAACATAATTAGGTTGTAAAACTAAGAGGGATCATATCCCTTCTATATCCATCGTAAATGAATGTCATCTTAATGAAATGTTTTGGCCATATAAAATGTATCCACATACTTTTCTTCCCATTGTAAAAATATATTCGACTCATTCAATGAACACACAATCCATCTTAAATAAAAATGGATTTGTAATTGATACAACCATATGTGAGTGGTAGTGGAAAGCACATGAATCATATGTATGAAATATGTTGTAATTGTTGGAAGTGTACATAAAATCACATGCATGTGATGCGTGGTGAATCCATGAATGTGACTGATACCTCCATTCCCAAATGATTTTACATCATTTATGATATATAATATGGATCATACTAGTTGGAAGATACACATTCATTGAGTGTTTTCAATGAAGAAGTATCAATATGATGAAACACTCGGTGTTGTGTGTTGGAACTTAATCTATTATAATATAATTGACACTCTTCATTTCACGATGATTGGCGAGGAAGACTATATATAAGGATGAGATCCTCTCTTGTTGGGTGTGTGATATGTTTTCAAGTATCTTATTTATATGATTAAAGATCCAAGTGGCTAGCGTACTCCCTTAAAGGTAGGGTGTTTTTTTTCACTTCCCCTCATGATCTTTATTAAGCACTCTACATGAAATGAATATATATTTTTCAACTATACATGATATATTGGTAATTTGTTTTTGTAATATTTCATGCATTTGATATTTTGAAGATAGTTATCTTGTGTTTGTGGGTTGTCTTCCATTTCTAATGATTATTAACTCTGCAATCCGTTTTAATTATTTAAAAAGCCACTTTTTGGTAAGTGGGAACCATAAAAAGAGAGTCACCACTAGTACATGTATACTTAAACCGCAACACACACATTCAAAATTAAAATATTCAACATACAAATTTAAATAGGAAAAATTCAAAAAACCCACCATATCCACATCGAGCCACGAGTTAACCCACTTCAAACCACACACCACCATCCATCATGAGGAGACCTCGAACTGAGGTAGATGGTCATGTTGGTGCCTTCTGTCAGTGTCATCATCATCATCATCTTCACCATTGTAGAAGAAATCACCACCATCGACGTCATCCAGATCGCATCAATTATCATTATCCCATCTTCACATTGGTCACTGGAAATTTCCAGAGATGTTCGTAACCACCGTACAACAACACATCGCAAAGCAAAAACATCCAAAACACAGGTATGAAAAACTAAACAAGAAAACACCATCAGGATATATGTCGATCTGGTTTTGATTCTGACACCAGCATCACCATCCTCATTTGTTCAACACCATCATCATCTACTTCACTATAAATCTCCAATAGATTCAGACCAACAACTTCCAGCATCACCGATCTAACCAACAAAACACTAAAACCCATCAATCATGCTACAAATGACAAAAAAAGAAGTGAAACCACCTACGATCACAAAAAATTCCAATATGAAATATAAATAAAAAATAATAAACATAATTGGGGATGAAACCCTAATGAAAGCTGGGGATGAACCCTAAAACAAAACATGACAACCGCCTAATTGTATGGAAAAAACCCCTATGTAACCATCGCTCCAACTCTGACCTGGAGAGGTGTGGTGGGACCCTAGGTCAGAACTGGTTTGGGCGGCCAGGAATGAAACAATGTGAACAAAATGATTGACTCCAGTAGTGTCAGAAGCCCTCTATACACCGCACCACAAATCCCAAATCCTTAATGTAAACACCACCCCAGATCCGACTTTGAGAGGCATAAAGAAACTTGAGGCTACAACGAGGTAAAAAGATATAGGGAATCCATATTATGTACCTTCGTTGGAAGAGAAAAAGATATGGAGAAATCCCACAACAGAAAACACCAGAGGATAGGATGAGGTCGAGAATGGATTAGAGAAGCTAGGAGCTGAGGGAAAGACCTAAAATGAATGGGAAAATTAGAGGAAGGGCATAGAAACCCTAGAGGGGAGGAAAATATGAGCAGAGAGAGCACTATAAACAAAGAGTTATTTTTTGAAAATGATTATTATGTAATCATACAAATCACATCATTGGTATCATGGGTAATTTTTTTAGATTTAAATATGTTTTGATCACTAGGTTATAAATTAAAATGAAGAAAACATTTTTCTAAATACCATTAAATGGTTGAATTTCTTTATTTGGCCTACGAAAGGGTAAATATTATTTACCCTTATTTAGGTCATCTATGTAAAGGTTACACCCTTTTATAGAAGGTCTTTATAAGGGTAACCACTTTATTACCTTTATAAAAATGGTTTGTGTAAAGGTTATAGATCCTTTGATTTTATTTTATATGTTATTTTATTTTTTTAAAAAATTTTGTTTGTGAATGTTTTTTTTGTTTTATGTGAAAGTGATTTTCATATTATCAGAAGAAGTTTGTGTTAATTATTTTACTAAGTCGTATTATTCTTTGTAATTATTGAATGTTTCTAATACCGTGATTGCTAAAAGTTATCAAGGTTCACATTGAGTTTATTCATGAAGTATCCAAAAATATATATTTTGTACAATGTACTAGATATGAATTCATAATGTTTTTAATGTACTATGTTTTATCTATTAAGTTATGATCATACATATAATGATCATATGGAGGACTTTTTATTTCCAACTGAAAGGGAGTTCATCAATTCATCCAATAGAGAAACCCGAGGAAGTCAATTTGATTAGAAAAAGATGATCTAATGGAGGTAATATTATGGTTGTAATAGACATATAAATATATGGATTTATAATAAATAGAGAGAAATATGATGTTATATTGGATAGATAAATATATGAAGTCTAATAGACAAAGGGAGATGATTATTTTCAAATGAAGTTCCATAAAAAAGACCCTCAAAAGATTATCAGATATAGAATATCAAGAAGAAACTTGATAGATCTTCAGACATATGTGTATTTGACACAAGTGTATAAGAGGTAGGTGTATCTGATAGAGTTTCATTAGATAGAGGTGCATCAGATTTTGGTGTACCATACATAATTAAAACAAACTGAGTTTATCAAACAAAAATTTATTTGAATCCATCGAATGGAGAAAACAATGAATATTATCAAATAAATTAGTTTTTTTGATGAACTATCAGACAATGAATTAATTATTAACCGGATTATTGTGAATAAGAAATAGATATAGATTTTAGGATCTTTACAAAACATTATAAATTCATTCATTGAGATGATGATGAGTTGGATGTTTAACGACTCATCATTCTGGAAGGATGGTTTGTGATTCTCAACATGATTTAAGGAAAGGTTGAAATGTTTATTGGAACAAAGATTTGTGAAAAGTAATATGATATTTTGAATCCAAATTTTTAGAGGCATTGAAAATAGTTAAATGAAATTAAATTTGAGCTTAAAATTGAAAACTAAAGCTCATGATTGTTCTTTATTTATAGATGAATTATGAGTATATAAAGGTGTGCAAACTTATTGTGATATAATTCTATTCACATAAATATTTTTGATCATTTTAGAGATCCTGTTAAAAGGAATATTTTTGAAAAGATCATAATTATTGGTTTTGAGTAAATTTTAAGAGAGTTTTGAATGAAATAGACGAGATAGAGAATAAAAAGTTGGAGAATTATTGGATTAAGAGGAACCAAACAAAGAGGAACTAGAAAGATTATTTCAATATAGAGAGGCACTAAATATATAAATTCAAGACATATTCTATAGTTATAACTTTTCCAAGTTCCTATTTTTTTGGATCTGAAGAAGAATAAAACATTGTAACTAGTGGGAACTAGTAATATTTTCTATCTTGAGACATAATGATATTAATGAGAGTTAACTCATTTCTGTTCACTTATATTATATAGTGGATATCCACAGATTGATAAGAGTCGACACATCATGGACCAGGTATATACATTAAGATCGAACCTTATAAAAACTTGTGTGCCTTGTATTATTTACTTGTCTTTTCATATATGTGATGATGTGTTATAACTTTAAGAGGATCAAAATTTTAACAAGATACAAACGTATATTTCAAGGGAAAGGAAATTTTAAAAGACTACCATTAATTAAAATCCCCCTTATTAGTGGTCTACACATTCCTAGGAACTTAAATTGGTATTAGAGAAACATGTTCCCTATGTATGATCCCTATATTATTTATCATATATAAAATCAATAAATTCAATCATATAGGTATTCCTACATTCAATGGAAAAATTATCATGGATAGAAAAATAGAATGATTACCTATCTTTTATATCGTGGATCATAGGTGTTTGATGTAGCTATTGTAGAGTTTATAGCCATGAAGGAATATTTTCATATGTCATTCGATGAAAAATAGAATCTTGAGGTTGATGGGAAAGATTAAAATTCTATTCTTATGTCCTTTTTTGAAAATGTTTATATGAAAGTGATGAGTCTCAAAATAGAAAAGAAAACGAGGACAAACTTGAATGAATATTCAAGGGAAATTTAAAGTTAAAGGAAGAAAATATTCAAATATGGAGAAGTGAGTTCAAAGATATTAGGATGGTATAAGATGAAATAATTAATGATTAATTCAGATAAGTATATGAAATTATCAGAGACATCATAGGATTAAAGGATGTCTTAGAAGATTCAATTACTGTTAAAATATTGATGAGGTAATTTCTGATCATTTTTATCCTAAATTCTCTACATTAGAAGATAGATTTAATTTACCGCTTGGTGAATTACATAAAATTCTTGTCATGTTTGAAAAGAGGAAAGATATAGCATTGGAAATGAAGAGTAAGGAGAAGATTATTTTTGAAGATATAAGGAATCTGAAAATTAGAGAACTGAAACATGAGGTAATGGGATACACTGAATTAGAAGGTGTTATTGAAAAGAATATGAGTATTATGTCCCTTATCTCTAGTAATTTCCTAAAAGATTAAGGAAATTACCAATGAAAACTCCCATTTTGATGTTTTTAGTGTGGTAGAATCATACATTTTTCATTAAATTTTCCAAATAAGAAAGATAGATAATATTATAATGACGATTCTGAAGAAAATCCTCTGAGGAATAGGTAGAGTAATAATTATAAGGAAGCTAATAAATCTACTAGAAGTAAGAAATAGTTCACCATAAATAATAAAATAAGTACATCGAGAAAAATGGAAGAGAATGTCTCCACTAAAAATAGTTCATTGTATGATGTTTTTAGAGAAGTTTAGAACCTTCATGGTTTGTATTGAATGAAAGGAGTGTACTTTAAAAAATGAATAAACCTATATGGAAAGTCTGATGAGATCATCACTTGAGGAATTTATTGATAAAAATAAAAAACCCAAGAAATAATCCATATTATCAATGAAGGAAATTGAAAAGAAGAATGAAGAAAAAGAATAATTTCTAAAAAATGATAATACAAATATAAAAGAAATTAAGAATCTCAAGTTGAAAGATGTAGAATAAGGGAAAATGGAGAAATGACTTGATGAAAACCTTAATGCTAATGAATAATATCTATATAATACATAATCAAATATGACTATAAGTTTAAAATACCTCAATTAAATTGAATGATAATTTCCAAAATTCTTCAGAGGTAAATGCGAGAACATCTCAAGTTACTGGAAGAAGTCATCCAAAAAAACAATTTATATCTATATATACTAAACTTAAAAGTTCGTTAGAATATACTAACCATGTATTCTTAAAAATCAATAATGGGAGAGTTTAGGTTGATAAATAATGTGAGAAATACATCACACCAATAGAAGTTAAGAATAACTTTTAGAAGAATGAATCCCTACACCAAAGGAAATCATATACTATAAAGTATAATGAATCTCAAAAAACTCATCCACCAGAAAAACCATACTTCTATACAATATAGAGGTTAAAGGGATATTAATATTATTATGGGATATTTATACAAAGGACATGTAATTTATTACATAATATATCTATCACTAGGAGTTGTCAAGAACTGAGGGGTAGAAACAATGGAATAAAAAAAAGAAATTCTCAAAAGTTAAACGAAGAAACAAAAGAATTTAAAATATCTCAAGAAAAAAATGATTTGACTGCTTAGAGGAAATTTGTGGAATGTGTGACAAAATGGGTCAATATGATAAAGATTTTATTAAAACAAATTTGGGGAAAATTAATTTTATTGAAAATGAAAATGAATATGGGAAAAGGAATATTGAAGAAATATCTTTTGTTATTGAGACTACTATAAAATATAGAAAAAATAATAAAACATGGAATTTTGATAGTGCCTGTTATTCACATATGAAATGTGATTTATTTTTTTAAAAAACATTGTAGAACATGTGGGAGTTGAAATCATATTTAAAAATTATCTTCCATTGAAAATAGTAGGAATTGGTATAGATGAAATTGTTGCTTAGAAGTTAAAGTCAAAGGAAGTTCTATTTATTAAAAGACTTCAAAAAAACCTACTAAGTGATAACTAACTATGATATGATGGTAGGGAAGTTATCTTTATAAAATATTCTTTTATCATATTATTTTTGAAAAATATAAAAGTTATCACTAAGGGTGAAATAACCAAAGATAATCTATTCTAGTTTGGATCTACTAATATTTTTTTTATTTAAGTAGCATAGATAAAAAAAAGTTGTGGAACCAAATACTTGGTAATATTTTTAGAAAACACATGAGAGAAATTTCAAAGTAAGATACTATAATATATTTAACACAACAGAAGAGAAAACATGATGTTATTTGTATAACTTTCTAGAAATGAAGGATGGTTAGTGGAAGTCATAATAAAGTTGAAATTCAATCCCCCAGATCACTTGAAATCATACACTCAAATATATATGGTCTAATTTGATATCAATAAATAAAAGATGATTTTTTACATGATTAATTTCATTGATTATTTAACTTGGATCAACAATGTAATGTTCATAAAAAATAAATTATAGGATGCAGATATATTCAAGAGTTTTCAAAGGGAATATGATAATTAATTGGGTGTATATATATTAAAGGTGAGAATGGACAATGGGAAGGAGTACAAAAATAACTCTTTCGAGTCCTACCTATAGAAAAATGGAATTAAACACCAATATAATTCTCCATAAAATCCTAAAAAAATAGATTAATATAAAAGAAAAAAGTATTTATAATTTATATGTGAAGAATCATGGTTTTTGAATATAAACTTTTAACATTTTTCTAGAGAGAAACTGTAAGTACAAATGTTCATGTTAAAAATAGATATTTTCTTTAACAAAAAAATTATTCCATAAAAAGTGATATAATTTAATATTTTTAGAGTAACTTTCTTAATAAAGACAAAAAAATTAGGTTTGGGAATGTTTGATGAAAAATTATAAGATTTTTTTTATGAGATTTTAGGATCTTTAAAAAAAATTGTAAAGTCATACATTAAGATTATGTTGTGTTAGAAATTAAACAAATTAACATTCATGAAGCAAATTTTTGGATTCTATCCAATATTTTGGGAAGGGTTTAAATGTTTTTTACTTCCAATATTTGAGTAAATTCATACAAATTTTACTTACTCCACATTTTTCAAAGGCTTTAAAGATAGTTAAACAAAATTTTTGATGAATGGAAAATTTAAAATTGAATACCGCACTTCTTCATTGATTTTCATAGGAAGTATGAATATATAAAGTTCTGAAGGATCATTATGATCTACAACTATTCACATAGATATTTTAGATCATTTGATAGATCCTGTTTGAAGGATGAAGTTTGAGAAGACCAGAACAAAAAGCTATGAGGAATGTTTGAGAGAGTTATGAATGTGGTTTATTGGATGAATAAGAAACAAATTGATAAGTATCAGATTAAGTGGAACTAGATAAAGAGGATACTTGCATAATATTTCTATATGGAGAGGCAAAAGATATAGTATATTTGAGAAAATTTCATAGTGAGCAGTTTTTAAAGTTCTTATTTTGTTTTTTTCTAAAGAAGAAGAAAAATTTATAAATAGTGGGAACCAATAATATTTAATATAATGAGACAGAAGGATATTGATGGGATTTGGATCATCTATAATCACTTACATTATATAGTATAAGTATATGGATGGATGGGAGTTGACCCAGCAAGGACCAAAAAACCCACATTGGGGCCGAACCTTGTAAAAATATGCTTGGATTGGATTATTTACTTATATTTGAATAATAATAATGTTATGTAATGAAGTTGAGAGGATTAAAACTTTAATAAGTTTAAAAGTTTTATTTTAGGATTAATATAAATATAAAATATAACCATTGAGTAAACCCCCCTCATGTTATTGGTCTACACATTCTTAGAAACTTTTAAGATAGTACCCTTATGCAAGGGGTTTACGTAAATGTCACTAGCTCTTTACCCTTACATATATAGGTAACAGAGATGCTACATAAAGGTATTTTATGTTTACCTTGACATATTTTAATAAAAATAGAGTTTTCTTTCACATAAGTAGTTCTATATAGTTTACATAAAGGTGTTACCTATACACAAGTAATTTCATATATGTTTCTTCTTCCAAACACTTACACAATCAACAATGTGTAAGGGTATTAACCATATAAACTTATGAATAGTATCTATGTAAATGTAAAGTGTGGTTACCCTTACCAAAATTATTTATTTACGGGTAAAGGGAGGATACCCTTGCACAAAATAGGTATTCTACATAACGACAAACCAAAAAAATGTTTGAGAAATATTTTTTAAATATTAAATGATTTTTTATGGTTTATAAAAACATTATAAATCATAATAAAAGGTATTTTTGGATATTTTAATTTATAGGTATTTTATAAATAGATAAATAAATAATATTTTATTATAATCAATTAAATTATGGGTTATGAATTGTTTTTCCCAAATACTAAAAGTTAATATTTTAAAATACCTGTTGAAAAATTATTTATTATTATTTATGATCTAGAAATAAAGTGTTAATTTAGAAATCATATAGGGTATTTTGTAAAGTGTTTATGTATTAAAAAATATTTAATCTTTAGATTATATAAAATGTTTTCTATAATAGAAAATTAATTTTAAAATGTTTATAATTCATGAAATATTGTATAAATGTTATATAATAGAAAATATGAAGGATATCATATTGAAAATAATATAAAATGTTTATATTATTTATAAATTATAAATTTTTTATACTTATAATTTATTTATGAATAGTTCATAAATTTAATATGTTTTAGGAAATAAGTAAATTTTCTCTTTATTTATTGAATCTATTTTATATTATTGTTTTGTAAATTGTTTATGAAATATGAATATTTTGTACACCCATTTCTATGATAAATTAATTCTAGGATAGAACCTCTCATGAAATATTTGGTTTTATATCATAAAATTTAGTTTTCATCTACCATGACCTATGTTTGTAATTATAGTTATGAGATTGAGAGTAGTTGTTGGGAATATTAGGTGTTAGAGTTTTCATGAATTGAATTCTATCTTGAGAAAATTCTCCCCGACTAAAGGGATTTTGGGTCAGAATACCTAATGGCTTGGAGGATATGATTTGTCTATAAATGTGAATGGGGTTATATATTTATCACTTTGGTATTACCCATGTGGAGATTTTCAATCTCATATAACTCTATGCCTTTACATGAAGATTTTATGTACCTTATGTACATGATGCATTTTGATATGTGTGAATATTTGTGGCTTTTATTTTGGGTGAGTAAAACAAATTTGTGGGCTATGTAAATATTTAGGCATTAATGTGGTGTAGACACATTGTTGTGGTGGTTAGAATAGAGATTTCCAAAATAAAATCACTAGAAGCATGCATACATAATAATAAATGAAGCATGATAAGATAATGATTAAAAATAAAATAATAGTTTTGAATTTAATTTGTATGTGATATATATTAAATTTGAGATACCTTAAGAAAAAACACATAAATAATAAGTGTAAGATTACTTCCAAATAAATACTTATCAAGACATCGATCATCAAACCAGGTAGTTTCACACCAATGCATGCTCTCCCTGGATTATCTTATGTAAGTAAATAAATTATTGAGTGACTTAGGATTATTCAATGGGTAGTTTCATTCCAAAGAGGGGTTCCCCTAGATTGTCTCATGTTAGTATGTTTTTGATCTTTGTATTGGGTTACACTTAAATGGGAATCCCCAAGGATTGGGATATAAGAGGAATAGAGTTGAGTGAATCTATATGATGGATTTGGATAAATATTTATCCAATTAACTATCCAAGAATAAAAACTATTGTAACTGGGATGAATCCTCACCTAAATTACTTAAGAAAGTATTTTAATGCCATAGTGAGGTCATTACTTAATTAAATATGAATCTTGGATCAATAAATTCTAATGATGTTCGGGGTTATCATTTTTAGTGGAAGAATTTTCATTTAAATCCTTTAATGAAGAGATATAATAGATGATACACACCTATTGATATGTATTTGATGTGGATTATTGAATAATTTTCACTAATCACATTGATATAATTAATATGTATGACCTATTAAATAGTTAAATATTGGTATCTAGAATTGAGGAGTGTTATCAAGGAGAAACATCCAGACTACACAAATGTGAATGTTATAGAAATTTATTTCTTGAAATATATATCAAGGGTATTATATATTGAGTGTGCATCACACATTTGTGCTAAAAAATATAGAGTCAGAGTTAGGAGGGAATTTTTATAGGGTGAATTATATCTTTGTGTCAATAATGGAGTAAAATTTTCTACTTTATAATTCATCAAATATGATCTAATTTTACCAGGTGGATTGATCCTAGAATTGAAAAACTGTTATTATATTCCCTCCATAAATAAGAATTTGATTTCTATATCTTGTTTGGACAAGATTGTATTTTTATTCATTATTAATAACACAAGTTGTTCTGTATATAATATTGAAATGATTTATGTCATTGGGAATATATTGAATGGTTTATATATTCTTTATATAGATAATCCTATTTATATCATTTAGAATAAGAAGTCCCGAGTTAATTCTAATCCCACATACTTTGGTATTATTTCCTTCAAAATATAAATTAGAAATGCATTCAAAGACTCTATCAAGATGGATTATTAGACTCATTTAATTATAAATCATTTGATAAATGTGATTCTTGTTTATTAGTAAAAATGAAAAATTCACCTTTTGAGAGAAAATGTGAGATGGCTAGTGGATTGTTGGATCCCATACATAGTGACGTATGTAGATCAATGAGTACATAAGAAAATATTGGTTTTAGGTAATTCATTAATTTTACCAATGTATTTAATCAGTATTAGTATGTGTTTTTGATGAAACAAAAGTGTGAAGATTTTGAAAAGTTCATAGAAGTTCAAAAAAAGTACACAATAAACTTGGAAAAAGTATTAAAATACTCAAATTGGATCAAGGTGGTGAATACTTGAGCTAAAAATTCATAGCTCATTTGAGAGATTATGGAGTTATTTCACAACTCACTCATACAAGAATACCATAATGTAATAGTGAATGTGAAAGGATTCATACCATATTAGACATTGTTTTATTGATGAAGAGTCTATGTGACTTTATTATCTCATTTTTGGGTTATAATCTAGAAAATATTGTATTCCTACTAAACTTAATCCTATCTAATTAAATTATAAAAATATTATATGAGATATGGAATGTAAAATATCATGTTATGTATTTTTTGAGGATTTAGGGTCATGGAGAACTCATATATTGATTTTATTTTTATAATATGGGCCCTATGTCAGAAAAATGTTTATTTTTTTATCCCAAGGGAATTAATTTATATTATTTATACTACCCAATAGAGAACAAAGTGTTTGTGGATCAAGATGGTGTCTTTCTAGACGGATAACATATAGACCGAGTAGTCATTGGGAGGAATGTTGAACATGGAGAAGTTAAATACTAATAAACATGAAGTATTTTTGAGATGGATGTTTAGCGAATTTGTAAAGACCCGAAAATTTCAAGGAAAATTTTTTCTTAAATTTCTTTGGAATTTTACAAGAACGCGGTTTCTGACGGTGCCTGAATCCGAGGTCCGGTGTACCCGGAATCAATTTCCGAAGTTTAGCTCGGGTACGTTCATTGAACGAACGAGCGGGAATTTCTACCTTTTGAACTGGTGCTCGGAATCAAATTCTGAGGGCACCAATAGAACCACAACACCTGTAATAGCTTAGGAACTCCTGTTCCGGAGTTGCGTTTACATGAGAGAAGTTGATAAAAATTGTGGAAGTTAAAAATAAAAATTTAACAACAATTTTTATTTTACTCTAAGTGTTTTTATCCTTTGGGAGGAAGTTGGGTAGCTACCCAACTTCCCTTTGTAGGTTATGAAGGATGTGGGGCCCAAACGAAGCCCACCCCTTCATATTCTTCAACTCTTCAACTCCCTATTAACTCCCCTTCATTTAATTTGACAACTTGTGTAATTTAATGAGTTGAGTTAATTCAAACTCTTGAATTTCAAAGGTTTTGTGGTGTTAATAAATTAAGTGAGTCTTAATTTATTTATGGGTTAGTTTCTTAGTTGCTTGAGAGCCTTTGGAGAAGAAAAGATAAAGAAAGCTAGAGTTATTCATCCTCTTCGACGAAGAACACGAGGAACGCGAAGAACGTATCGAACTCCGTCGAAGAACGCCAAGTCCTCGAAGACCGACTCTGCGACGCCGTTCCTACGACGCGACTTCCTCTTTCCAAGTCGCCTCTTTCCGCGACGGTTATACCGTGACGTTTTCTCTTCGACGAACCTACGAACAAGCTCCAATCTTGAAACCAAGGTAGGGGTTTTAATTTTATTTATTTATTTTGTTCGTGAATACCAACTTGATGATATTCGTGGTTTAAAAACAATAGTTATCGAATAATGCGAGGGGGCCAGACCGCACAAACACGGCCGACCGTCCTCCTTTTTTTCATGTTGGTTCCTTTGTGGTTTGGTACGAGAAGGCATGGTGCCATTGCACCACGCGGAATCATGCGACAAAAAAATGCGCGGCGCCATCGCGCCGTGCCGTGAAAAGAAGAACAAGGACGCGACGCCGTCGCGCCGCGTCGGAGAAACCCAAAGACATCCGCGGACAGAGTCGGGCCACGACGAAGGGGTGCGACGTCAACGCGCCATGCCGGAGAGCCATGAAGATGGAGTGTTTTGTTAATAGAAGTGCGGATTGACGGGCGATGTCAAAACAGGGCTGAAATGTAATTTTGAATCTTGCGCAGTAAAGTTCGAGACCTGAGATGAACACCGGCTCAGACGGTTTTGAAAACGGACCACTGGAGCAACTCCGGTGGCCCGCGGAAACACCTGGAGGCGCGGGTCGCCGGCGCAGCCGGAGCCATCCGGCCGCCAGAAGGCAGCGGCGCCCGAGCGAACCACCGGAAGATGGGTGGCGGCGTTTCGCCGCCGGCCCCAATTAGCGGTGAGGGCAGCCGCGCACCGCCCCCCGCTCCGCGACTTCGGCTCGGCCACGCCGAGCCACGGTTGGCCGGTCGGGCCGAACCGAGCCGACCTGGTCGAGCTGGGTCGGACCCGGGTCGGGCCGACCCGGTTCGGGTCGACCCGGTGCAGGCCGACCCAGGGGGGGTCGGGCCGGGTCGGCCCGGGCCCTGACCCCCAGTTTTCGGACCACTTTCGGTCAAATGCACATATCTTGGGCTAAAGACGTCCGATCGGTGCACTGTCAGTTGTGTAGTGATCCTTGGAACGAGACAGTCATTTCGGTATATTACACTCAAGGTTTCGGAGAACTTTGTGTTCGGTCGGGTTAGTTCGTACACGAAACCAACCGGGCCCTCGGAGCGGAAACACTTATATCTTTAGCACCAGATGTCCGATTGACGTTCCGTCGACTTTGATGGATTCCTCTAAGTGAGATGGATCTTTTGGCTTACTCCGCTCGAGGT
Organism: Viscum album; assembly: GCA_963277665.1. NCBI lineage: Eukaryota > Viridiplantae > Streptophyta > Magnoliopsida > Santalales > Viscaceae > Viscum > Viscum album. Next base: position 1,288,250,418 of record OY728132.1, on the reverse strand, counting down.
TTGGATGCCGTCGGAGTGCGGTCGGGTTGGTTCGCTCACGAAACCAACCGGGCCCCTGGAATGAAAAAGCCAATAACTCACAGACCGGACGTCCGATTGACGCGCCGTCTGTTGCGTTGAGACCCCTATGACAAGGCGGCCCTTTGAGATACTTCTTCGTGGGACTTTGAGATACTTGGAGTATTGACCAGTATCTCGTGGAGCGGACCCTCCCAGAGACGAGCGTACGGAGTACAGAGACCGTGTAGCTGGCTGGGACCTGAAGACTGCTTGTCCGATTCGAGTCGGAGAGACTTGTATAGCCCAGTGGGGAGCCCTACTGTGTTTGGGTGGCAGACCCACAGCTGGGAGCACTACTGTGTTTGGGTGGCAGACCCGCGGTACTCGACAGGAGGAGTACCTCTATAGGCTATGAGGGGGGAGCACTATTGTGTTTGGGTGGCAGACCCCGGCGAAAAGCACTACTATGTGAGGTGTAAGGCCCGCGGTACTCGACAGGAGAAGTACCTCAGCAGTCTTAGGTTAGTGAGCAGTACCTCAGAGTCGTGACAGGACCACTGTACACTCCAGAGACGGAGCTCTTCAGCATTTACGGTTTCGATAATGAAAATCCTGGTTTGAGCTGAGACTTTTTGTTTACCTCATGATTGAGATGGGTCACTTGATAACTTAGGTATATGTATGGGCATATACCTGGGTAGTGGTTATCCGTTGATTTCATGATCTTGGTGTTTTCCTCATGATTGAGTTGGGTTACTTGATAACTTAGGTATATGCATGTGCATATACCTAAGTAGAGGTTATCTGTTGAGATATTCTTTTTGGTTAAACTTGTTAGTTTTAGTGAGACCTTGAGGGTCTCAGGGTCCCTACTGAGTATCCTTATACTCACCCCTACACGGGCTATGCCCGCACCTCGTTGTGTTGGTTGCAGATGACGGGCAGTGCTGACGGAGGCTGAGTGTTCAAGGACTGGACGGTACCCGGATGTGGACTACATGACGAGTCAGTACCCGGAGGTGGAATTCACGACGAGACAACACTCGGAGGAGGTTAACGGGTAAGAGCGTTGTGGAAGCTATCTGTACCTACCCTTCAGGTAGGATCCGTGGTGGATGATCTAGGAGCTGCACCATCTGTACCTACCCTTTAGGTAGGATCCGAGGAGGATGTCCCAGGAGCTGCTTCCTTTCTTCCAGCTATTTGTCTTTTTTTGTTGTACTTTCGTTCAGTAGTAGTTGTACTTTCAGTTGGGTTTGTATTCTGGACCACTTACTTTTCAGCACTTTCTCTTTGTACTTAGTGTTTTACTTCCGCTTGTACTATGTGGTGTTTTGTTTACTTTTATAAAGGCAATGCCTTCCCAGTTATTGGGATTTATGCCTTTCGTGCTAGTCGCCAGTCCCTGGCCTATGGAAGGCGGGCTTGGGGTAGTCACGGCACGGGCCCCAAGGACGGGTCATGACAAATTGGTATCAGAGGAGTCGGTTCTACCGCAAAACTTATAACTCTGATATTTTATTTATGTGAAGCAATAGTGTTAAGAGTACCGAGTGTGGTTTTCAGTTCAGGGAGTCCAGTGTTGGTGCGGGCGACTGACATATCCATACACCAGGACCCTGACAACTGATTTCTGACTTTGTGGACGAAAACAATGATTGCATGTGTGTTTCCAGAAGTTTTATTTAAATATCAGCTCAAACCAGTTCAGCTCACTAGGTTTAAATTGTTTGACCGTGTCACGTTGTTTCTTTCAGGATGCCTCCCCGTGGACGACCAGCTAGAGCCCCGAGAGTGGTACGTACTGATAGCCCGTTGAGCGACGTGGCCTCAGTACAGGGCCCTATCACAGTTGAGGCACCAGCGGAGGCACCAACAGTACTACTACCCGTTGGGAAACCGATGCCACCAGCCCCAGCAACAGAGGGTGCACGTCGCTTGAGTGCATTGCACGAGTTCCAGCGCCAGAGACCACCCAGGTTCCAGGGAGGGTCGGACCCGCAGGCGGATGAGGATTGGCTGGAGGCTGTGGTGAGAGTTTTCATGCTAGTGGGGACGCCAACAGACTTCATGGTGATCCTTGCTGCCAGCCTTCTTCAGGAAGCAGCCGGCAGATGGTGGATCCTGATGCTCCAGATGCATGATGAGGAGACTCTTCTTTGGGCAGACTTCGAGAGCCTGTTCCGGGTAGAGTTTGTACCAGCCACCCTTCGAGCGGTGCGTATACAGGAGCTACTTCAGCTGCGTCAGGGTAGCATGACAGTGGTACAGTATTCAGCGAGGTTCACAGACCTCTCGCGCTACTCCACAGATATGGTACGAGACCCGTTCTTCAGGGCCCGAACCTTCGACCAGGGGCTCAGGTGAGAGATTAGAGCTTTTGTGGTTCCACTCAGCATTCCGACACAGACAAGGGTGTTGGAGCGAGCCCTTTTGGTGGAGAGTTTCCTTACTGAGTAGTCTCCAGTAGTAGGACCCACCACTAGGTGGCATGTGCCAGAATCTTCTACAGCTGGTAGTAATAAGTTGACGCAGAGGTCCAAGAGGAACAGACCTACAGGTGGTCGACCACGTGACTTAGGGTCGGTAGTGCGAGGAACCAAGGGAAGTGACAGAGCCAGACCTTCCATGCAGTGTTACTCCTGCGGCGGAGTTGGTCACATGGCACGTGACTGTCCGACCCGCCATCCAGATGACCAGCAGTTAAATGAAGAACCTCTAAGGCAGAGGCAGAGGTTCGATCAGGGCGGACCGCAAGGAGCAGGCGGCCATGGAAGAGGAGCTGACCGTGCAGCTGGAGGTGGACGACGCTTCAGGATGTTGCCACCACCACCACCAGGAGGTTCACCCCGACTGCAGGGGACATGAGGACATGGGAGAGCTCAGATTCAGGCAGCAGAAGATTTTGACTATGGAGCTCCAGAAGCGAGTGGACAGGAGCAGAACTAGTGGTGTATATCTAGTTCCTTGATGTTGTTGTTATATTTGTGTCGTTGTACCATGAGCTACAGTATAATAAAGACACTTACCTTTGTGATGTTATCAATCCTATCCTCTCTTGTGTTGTTACTAAGAGGTTCCAGATTAAACTGTTGACTTGACCCTCACATGTGAGATACCTACTGGAAGAGACCCAGTTACCACACACTGAAGCCGACAGTGTGACTCAACCCTTAGAGGCGAGAGTAACGGTTGAATCTCTTGGTAGTAGCATCGAGGCCTTATGACGTCATCCTTGGTATGGATTAGTATCATCAATGTCGGGATTGACTGTATTAGGAAAAGAAAGTGGTTCATCCAGGGGATGATATCAGATTTCTCTTATCAGCAAAGAAGGAATCTTTGCATCTCTTGTTGGATCGGAGATGGTCCAAGCCACGACAGAGAAGGTCCAGGTCATCCAGGAGGTAGAGACCACTGGAGTTCGAGGATGGCGACCACGTTTCCCTACGGGTCTCACCTCGATGAGGTTTACAGAGGTGTGACCTAGGCGGCATGTTATCTACGAGGTTCAGTAGACATTTTCAGGTCCTCAGCAGGGTAGGCGAGGAGGTTTATCGCTTGACCCATTCACCTCAGTTGCACCAGGTGCATGACGTTTTTCCAAGTATCTCAACTGAGGAGATACGTGCTTGATCCTTCAAACATCACCGAACTCAGGGAGTTGGACTTCGATAATAAGGTGTCATGCACAGAGGTTCCAGGGGGGATCGAGGATCGACAGGAGAAGATTCTACGAGGACGGTCGATTCCTCTTGTGCGTTTTCGTAGGCAGCACGGAAACCTCCAGGTAAGCACATGGGAGCAGAAGTCTCAGATGCGTGCTCTGTACCGCTTTTGTGACCCTAGTTTGTGTTGAAGCTTTACAGGGACGTAAAGTCCTGAGGTGGGAGTAATGTAAAGACCCAGAAATTTCAAGGAAAATTTTTTCTTAAATTTCTTTGGAATTTTACAAGAACGCAGTTTTTGACGGCGCCTGAATCCGAGGTCCGGTGTACCCAGAATCAATTTTCAAAGTTTAGCTCGGGTACGTTCAATGAACGAACGAGCGGGAATTTCTAACTTTTGAACCGGTGCTCGGAATCAAATTCCGAGGGAACTGATGGAACCGTAGTGCCGGTAATTTCTTAGGAACTCCTGTTCCGGAGTTGCGTTTACACGAGAGAAGTTGATAAAAATTGTGGAAGTTAAAAATAAAAATTTAACAACAATTTTTATTTTACTCTAAGTGTTTTTATCCTTTGGGAGGAAGTTGGGTAGCTACCCAACTTCCCTTTGTAGGTTATGAAGGAGGTGGGGCCCACAAGAACCCCACCCCTTCATATTCTTCAACTCTTCAACTCCCCATTAACTCCACTTCATTTAATTTGACAACTTGTGTAATTTAATGAGGTGAGTTAATTCAAACTCTTGAATTTCAAAGGTTTTGTGGTGTTAATAAATTAAGTGAGGCTTAATTTATTTATGGGTTAGTTCCTTAGTTGCTTGAGAGCCTTTGGAGAAGAAAAGCTAAGGAAAGCTATAGTTCTTCATCCTCTTCGACGAAGAACACGAGGAACGCGAAGAACATATCGAACTCCGTCGAAGAACGCCGAGTCCTCGAAGACCGACTCCGCGACGCCGTTCCCGCGACACGACTTCCTCCTTCCAAGTCGCCTCTTTCCGCGACGGTTATACCGCGACGTTTTCTCTTCGAAGAAACTCCGAACAAGCTCCGCTCTTGAAACCATGGTAGGGGTTTTAATTTTATTTATTTATTTTGTTCATGAATACCAACTTGATGATCTTCGTGGTTTAAAACCAATAGTTATCGAATAACGCGATGGGGCCGGACCGCATAAACACGGCCGGCCCTCCTCCTTTTTTTCATGTTGGTTCCTTTGTGGTTTGGTACGAGAAGGTGTGGTGCCGTTGCACCACGCGAAATCATGCGACAAGGAAATGCGAGGCACCGTCGCGCCGCGCTGTGAAAAGAAGAATAAGGACGTGATGCCGTCGCGCCGCGTCAGAGAAACCCGAAGACATCCGCAGACGGAGTCGGGCCACGACGAAGGGGCGCGACGTCAACGCGCCGCGCCGGAGAGCCACGAAGATGGCACATTTTGTTAATAGACGTGTAGATTGACGGGCGATGACAAAACGGGGCCACAATGTAATTTTGAAGCTTGCACAGTAAAGTTCGAGACCCGAGATGAACATCGACTCAGACGGTTTTGAAAACAGACCACAGGAGCAACTCCGGTGGCCTGCGGAAACACCCGGAGGTGCGGGTCACCGGCGCGGCACCACCGGCGACCGAAGGCGGCGGCCGGAGCCGTCCGGCCAGAGCCGTCCGGCCGCTAGGAGGCGGCGGCGCCCGAGCGCTCCGCCGGAAGATGATCGGCGGCGGTTCGCCGCCGGCCCCAATTAGCGGCGAGGGCGGCCGCGCATCGCCCCCTTCTCCGCAACTTCGGCTCGGCCACTCCGAGCCGTGGTTGGCCGGTCGGGCCGGACCGGGTCCAGCCGGGTCGGACCCGGGTCGGGTCGACCCAGGGGGGGGGGGGGGGTCGGGCCGGGCCCATACCCCTTGTTTTCGGACCACTTTCGGTCAAATGCACATATCTTGGGCTACGGACCTCCGATCGGTGCACCGTTAGTTGCGTAGTGATCCTTGTAACGAGACGGTAGTTTCTGTATATTACAACCAAGGTTTCGGAGAACATTCGATTCGGCCGGGTTGGTTCGTACATGAAACTAACCGGGCCCTCGGAGCGGAAACGCTTATATCTTTAGCACCGGACGTCCGATTGACGTGCCGTCATCTTTGATGGATTTCTCTAAGTAAGACGAATCTTTTGGCTTACTCCGCTCGAGGTTTGGATGCCGTCGTAGTGCGGTCCGGTTGGTTCGCTCACGAAACCAACCGGGCCCCTCTAACGAAAAAGCCAATAACTCACAGACCGGGCGTCCGATTGACGCACCGTCTGTTTCGTTGAATTCCTCTTGATGAGACGGAACTTTTGGCATACTTCGCTCGAGATTTGGATACAGTTGGATAGTGGCCGGGTTGGATTGCACCCAAAATCCAACCGAGCCCCTGGAACGGAAAAGCTGATATCTTTCAGACAGGACGTCCGTTTGACGAACCGTCAGCGGCATTGGTGATCTCGTTGAGAAACAGTCCCTATGAGTATACCCTATGAGAGTTCAGGATACAGTTGAGATACGGCTGGGATTGGTTCACTCACGAAACCAACCGGGCCCATGGGATGAAAAGGCTAGTAACTCACAGACCGAGCGTCCGATTGACGCGCCGTCTGTTGCGTTGAGAGCCCTATGACGAGACAGTCCTTTGAGATAATTCTTCGTGGGACTTTGAGATACTTGGAGTATCGACCAGTAGCTCGTGGAGCGGACCCTCCCAGAGACGAGCGTACGGAGTACGGAGACTGTGTAGCTGGCTGGGACCTGAAGACTGCTTGTCCGATTTGAGTCGGAGAGACTTGTATAGCCCAATGAGGAGCACTACTATGTTTGGGTGGAAGACCCACAACAGGGAGCACTACTGTGTTTGGGTGGTAGACTCGCGGTACTCGACAGGAGGAGTACCTCTGTAGGCTATGAGGGGGGATCACTACTGTGTTAGGGTGGCAGACCCCAGCGGGAAGCACTACTATATGAGGTGGCAGGCCCGCGATACTCGACAGGAGGAGTACCTCAGCAGTCTTAGGTTAGTGAGCAGTACCTCAGAGTCGTGACATGACCACTGTACACTCCAGAGATGGAGCTCTTCAGTAGTTACAGTTTCGATAATGAAAATCCGGGTTTGAGCTGAGACTTTTTGTTTACCTCATGATTGAGATGGGTCACTTGATAACTTAGGTATATGTATGGGCATATACCTGGGTAGTGGTTATCCGTTGATTTCATGATCTTGGTGTTTTCCTCATGATTGAGTTGGGTTACTTGATAACTTAGGTATATGCATGTGCATATACCTAAGTAGAGGTTATCTGTTGAGATATTCTTTTTTGTTAACCTTGTTGGTTTTAGTGAGACCTTGAGGGTCTCGGGGTCCCTACTGAGTATCGTTATACTCACCCCTAAACGGGCTATGCCCGCACCTCGTTGTGTTGGTTGCAGATGACGGGAAGTGCTGACGGAGGCCGAGTGTTCGAGGACTGGACGGTACCTGGAGGTGGACTACACGACGAGTCAGTACCCGGAGGTGGACTTCACGACGAGACGACACTCAGAGGAGGTTGAAGGGTGAGAGCGTTGTGGAAGCTATCTGTACCTACCCTTCAGGTAGGATCCGTGGTGGAAGATCTAGGAGCTGCGCCATCTGTACCTACCCTTCAGGTAGGATCCGAGGTGGACGACCCAGGAGCTTCTTCCTTTCTTCCAGCTGTTTGTCTTTTTCTGTTGTACTTTCGTTCAGTAGTAGTTGTACTTTCAGTTAGGCTTGTATTCGGGACCACTTAGTTTTCAGCACTTTCTCTTTGTACTTAGTGTTTTACTTCCTCTTGTACTCTGTGGTGTTTTGTTTACTTTTATAAAGGCAATGCCTTCCCAGTTATCAGGATTTACGCCTTTGGTGCTAGTCGCCAGCCCCTGGCCTATGGAAGGCGGGCATGGGGTAGTCACGGCACGGGCCCCGAGGAGGGGTCGTGATAGAATTCCACAAAGTTATGGAAAAAGAACCGACTAAATCTACACATGAAACTTGAAGGTGTGGTAGGATTCCTTAGGAACATGAGATATATGTCTCTCTCATAGATAATGATGATGATGTAACATTTATAAGAGATACATCTACTTCATACTGAGAGGCCATTGAGATTTTTGATTCTAAGAAATGGTTAAAATCCATGGAATCTGAGATAAACTTCATGTACACTATCCATGTTTGAAACATCATGGATGCACGTGAAGGGGTGAGTCCAAAAGGATTAAATTTGGGTTTCTATAAGTAAAACGACATGGTTTTTATAGTGTTTACCTATAAAGTAAGACTAGTAGAAAAAAGATTCAAAAAAGTTCATGGTATTGTCTATGATGAGATCTTTTAACCTATTACAATGATAGAGTCCATTTGGATTTTGATATCCATAATAACTCTTTATGATTATGAGATATATCAAATGGATGTTCAAAATTATTTCCATAATGATAATTTATTTGAGGATGTGTGTATGATATAGACCAAGGGTTTTAAAGTTCTAATTGAGAATGGTAAGGATTTCAAATTGCAATAGTCCATTTATGGACTAAAGAAAGGTTTTTGGAGTTAAAATATCAAATTTTATGATGTAATCAATGAGTTTGGTTTCATTAAGAATTTGGGTGATTTATATGTATAGATGGGTCTTAGTGGGAGTATAAATTCATTTATAATATTTCATGTAGATGACATATTACTTATTGGAAATAATGTCTTGAGGCTTCACTCTATGAATATGTGGTTGGGTAAATTTTTATCAATGAAAGTCTTGGGTGAAACAACTTACATACTCAGTATGAGGATATATAGAGATATATGTAAGAGTTTTCTTGAACTCATTTAGAATATATATATTGTTAAAGTTCTAAAACAGTTTAATATAAAGAACTCTAATAAGGGTTTATTACCAGTTTTGCATGACACATATATTAGGAAGATTCAAGATCCATCTAAAGAGTTAGAAAAATGGATATAATTCCTTATAAATCCTCTATTAGATCTATCATATATTATATGTTATGTAATCGACCTGATGTATCATATTATTTGAGTATAATAATTAGATACCATTCCAATCCTGACATGAGTCACTAGATTTCTATGGAGAACATACTTAAGAACTTAATAAGGACTAAGGATATTTTCTTGGTCTTGGGAGGAGTTGATGAGCTCTGTGTAAAGGGTTACATAGATGCTAGTTTCCAAAATAACAAAGAGGATATGAAATCAAAATATGGATTTGTGTTTTTCCTCAATATTGGATAAATTAGTTGGAATATTTCCTAATAAGATAGTATAATGGACTTGACAACAAAGGTAGAATACATCACTGCATCAGATGATGCAAAAAAATCTGTTTGGATAAAAATGTTCATTTATGAGCTTGGAGTGATTCCTAGCATCGAGAGAGAAATAAAGATATATTGTGACAACCATGGCGTTTTTTATCAGGATAAGGAACCTTGGTATCATCAATTAAGAAAAAAAATATTTCAAAAATAACTTCTCATATGGGATAACATTAATAGGGGTGATGTAAATATTAGTTGGATTGATACTGAGGAAATTGTAGTTGATTTGTTGATAAAACCATTACTGCAACAAAAACATGAGGTACATGAATTATCTCTAGTTGTATGACACATGATATATTGGTTGAAATTTATCTTTTTATTATAATAAAACAAATCTCCAATTATTATTAATTCATTTGTACTATAATTAATTTTACATGAATGGTTGCATAATAATATCCCCTCAAAGTATGAATTTGAGTTTTCCCTAACCAATGATCATTCTGGAATATTATGGGTTGTAAAGATATGATACTATTTTAAGGAATATAATCATTTATTCATTAATTTTTTTTATATGAGATATGAAGAATGGTTTCATGATGTAATAGGTACATACTTTTTACGTGGAATGATCCACTAAAGTATATCCCATGGAATTTCATAGTCATCAATATACTTAGGGGTGTATGCTTATTATCAATCCTTATTACCAGAGGTTGTTTAGATAAATATCATGAGAACCTTAATACTTTGATACCCTACTTACATAAGTCTACATGATGACATAGCTAATATGAGGGTGGTTGGGGATGTTTCTGATCATTTTGTCGGTTAGAGCACTTCCAAGATGAGATTTTTCCACTTGTATGAAATGTTTAAGACTTCTAGACCTTAATTAATTTAAACTAAGTAAATTCATGTCCATTATTAGTTTTTTCACCTAGAATGTGATCAAATACTAGGATAAGTGACATGTGATATACTTATTGGATAAATGAATGACATGTGATGTATTCTTCATCTTATTTAGTCTTTTTTAGAGAATTAAGAAATAATGAGAGGACAATACATTATTGATATGATTTATGTCTAGTGGTTTCTCAATTTTATTGAAAAAGGATTATATAGGTATACATATGGTTTATATAAAACATTTTTTGGTGTACATGTTCATATAGATATATGAGTATTCTTATGGAAATCGAACTAAACCCCTTAGTAGATTGAGTACCACTATCATTTTTCTGGAGACCACTCTTTGCTTACATATATGAAATATGGATTTCATATTTGTTTTAAAGATTTATGAGTCCCACAAGGTCACACGGTTAGGACCTTGTAAAGGAATTTGTTTTTGGAAAATTGTTTGTTCAAAATGAAGAGAGTTAGATATAATCATATCTAAAATTTTGGAAAGATTCACAAAGAGTTGTGAGGTTTTTGTATAAAGTCCTTATGGGAATTTATTGCAAGTGATATATTTTTATAAGTTCACATATAATCCCTTACATGTTATGTATAGTGAATAAATTCATGTGATTCATGTGGATACCACCTCCACTCTTAAATGGTTTTATATCATTTATGATCAATAAGATAGATTGTACTTTTTGGAGGATTCACATTCATTGAAGCTGTTTAATGAATGGATATCAATAGGATAAAACACTCAGTGATATGTGTTGGAACTTGAGCCATTATGATATAGGTAATGATCTTAATTTAATTAATAGTGTTGAGGAAGGCTATATAATAGGATTTTATCCTCTCTTATTGGGTGTATGATTCATGTGAGATAGTACCAAACCTCTATTCTTCAAAAAAGACTATTCACCATCTATGACAAACATGATATCACCCATTTAGTTTTTAGGTATCCTCTTTATATGATTGAGGATCCATGTGGAAGGTGTACTCCCTCAGTGGAAAGGTTCTTTTGTTCACTACTCCCCATGTCTCCCAAAAACACTCTATAAAAAAATCATAGAATTTGCTATGGTATGTGTTATCCCGGTACTCTATTTTTGTGATATTTCATATGTTTTATATCTTTAAGTTAGATTTATTATGGTTTTTTTATTTTCTTACATTTCTAATGATCATTATACAATCATATTAATCCCATCATTATTCATGACACCCATACAAATTATGGGTAAGACCATGGTGTTGAGGTCCACGATATGGCTCCCTTCCTATTTTATTCTACATCCAATAATATCCCACATGAACTATAATTATATAAGTACTTCATGAAAAATTTCATAATTCTTTATGAATCCATCCAAAATCTTATGGATATTGTTTTATCAAGATCTCTTAATTTTGACATAAAGACTTTATCCAAAACATAATCGTTATCAAGATTCCAAACTATTTAACTTTTCAGAACTTAATAGAATTGAAAAGAATATGAAATCCCTATTTCATAGATGTAATAAAATAGTGTATTTTAGAAAAGCATCAATTTTACTCAAGCTACTAAGGGCTTTGGTGTGATCTCCCTAAAACATACTCAGATCTATATATGAACATTTCAACCATAAGATTTATCATAAAAATCATATGCATACCTATATAATCTATTTTTCTATAATATCAAGTGATAACTAGACTTAGAATATTTCAATCTAGTATAGGAATATCTCATATTTTCTTGATTCTTCAAAAAATAATGACTAGGTCAATGAATAAATCACATATGATTCATCTAAAAGATGATTACATCACATACCCCTCTTCTAAGTATTTGAAATACATCATATGTGACTAAAAAACAATTAACATTCATTTCCTCATTTTAATTAAATCAATGTCCAAATATCTTTACTCATCATACAAGTGGACAAATCCCATCTTGGTTATACTTCAAATGATGACATGATCAACAACATACAAAACCACACCCTAATTTTTTAATTCAATTTTGACATACGTATGTATATTATCAAAGTATGAAGGTTATCATGATTGGAATATCACTAAACTCACATAATGGAGATTGATAATAAGTATATACCCCTAAGTATATCAATGACTGTATAACATTCCATGAGATATACTTTGGCAGTTCAAACCAAGTAATAAGCCTCTTTATATTACCTCATGAATCTAATATTCATATATCATATATAACCCTTTGCAATGAGTATAAAAATATATTAATTCTAATCTTAACATATCATCAAAACCCAAAATACTCTGTGATGATCATTGATTAGGGATGACTCAAAGTTTTAATTTAAGGGGATATTATCATTATTATATTAATATAAAGTAAATTATAGAACACATGAATGAATGATAAATGGAGATTTCATTAATTATAAATTCATTATAGTTTTACATCCATTAGATAAATTTCTAAAATATTGAATAAATAAAGATCTAACATGACTCTCATATTGTTACTATGTCAATGTATTTTTTAAGAGATACACTATATTATCCTCTATAGCCACCTAATTGATATTTATATTTCCCTCTCAATGATATCTTGTATGATATGAAATTTTTTAAGGATGTGTTTGGTAATTTGGTGAGAATGAGGTTCCTTTACTCGATCAATAGCTCCATTGTTTTCATAGTAAGGTTTGATTTCTCCTACAATGTCAGGAACCATTTCATGTTTAGAGATGAACTCCCAAATCCAAATAGATTCCTTCACAACATATGATGCAATGATGTACTCCACCACTATTGTTGAGTCCTACATAGGGGATTTTTTTGGAATTCTTCTAAGTGATAGTTAAACAATTTAGGAAGAACATGAAACTAGATTGAGATTTTATATAATCTCTATCATATGGGAAACTATAATCTGTGTAACCCTTTAAATAGAACTCATCCTCTTATATAAAGACTAGGAACATATAAATAGTCTTTAAAAAGTATTTTAGAATGTTCTTACAATAATCCAATGAATATCCCAAGGATTGGATTGGTATTTACTAGTAATTATTAGAGAATAGGAGACATCAAGTCTAGTACACAATATAAAAAACATTATAGCCTATCAAAGATACATAGGGAAATATATTCATCCTTTATATCTCTTTAAAAAGATCATGAATCTTCTCAATATTTGTTCTATATACCACTACTAAAGACCCCCTCTTAGAGTTATCCATTCTAATTTTTAGCAATTTACTAATATATGTGTCTAAATTGAGTTCCAAAAACCTGTTAGATCAATACTCATAGATATTTATACCCAATATGTATTATGATTCAACCTTGTATTTCATAAAAATGAATTCTTACAACCATATCTTCGAATAGTGAAGTGTTGGGATATCATTTCCAATAAAGAGTATGTCATCTATATAAAATATTAAAAATACTAATTTAATCCCACTCATCCACTTATATGCATAGATTTCATCTACATTCTTAATTAAACCAAAATATTTGATTGCATCATTAAACTATATATTCTAACCATTAAAGTCTTTCTTTAGTCCATAAATGAACCATTGAAACTTTAATAACTTAACAATATCATTTGGAACTTCAAATATTTTGGATATATCACATTTAGATCCTTGAATAAATTTTATTTTAGTAAAGTAGTTTTGATATCCATTTGATATATCTCATAATCAAAATAAGCTTCTTTTTATAGAGAAAAATGAATAGACTTTATGATCTCTATGGGAAAAAATGTTTCTTCATAGTTAATAACATGAATTTTTTATAAACATTCACCACCAAATATTATTTATAGGTATACACTATACCATCCATGTCAGTTTTCATACAAAAAACCCACTTTCACCCTATGGGTCTCATACCTTTAAGTGAACCCACCATGCTCTAAACTTTTTCAGTGTATATGGATTCCATATCAAAATTTATAGATTTTAAGAATTTATCAGAATCAAAACATTCAGTGGAATCATGGTAAGAAGTATGTTCATCTCCTATTAATGTTACTTGACCATTATTATTCCTGATAAATCTATATTTCTCAGGTTCCTAATAAATACTACATAACCTTTGATGTTCTTATGTAAATTGTGTCAGTTATTATTCCAAAACTCTTGATGGAACCATTTCAACGTCCATATTAGGAACATTTCATTTTTTTGGTTTTGAACTTCTCTAGGTTCAACTTTACTCGCACTAATTACATGATCCATTTATTTTCTCTCAAAGAAAACACTATCTCAAGCCATAAATACATCATGTTTAGCAAGGATGTAAAAATATTATACTTTTTATTCTTTGGGATAACCAAGAAACAAACCTTTTTATGAACTAGGTACCAGTTTATTAGAATCAAATAATCATACAATTGATTCACAACCGTAAATACCCATAAAATACAAACATGGTTATTTCACAAACCATATCTCATATGGTGTCTTTATAACTACTTTATATAGAAAATAGATTAATAAAAATGAAACAATTTCTAGATCATAACCATTTAATGAAATAATAAGGTTACACTAACACATGATCGATCAAACCTTGTATAAGAGGGAATGATTTCTCCTCTTAGAAACACCATTCCATTATGGTATTCTAGGATGAGTGAGTTGGGGAAAAATTCCACAATATCTCAGATAACCAGTGGATTCTTGACTCAAGTATTCACCACCATGATATAATTTGTGGATTTAAATACTCTTTACCAATTTATTTTTCACTTATTTATGAAGATCTTTAAACTTTTGTAAAGTTTCATTATTTCATTTCATCAAAATTACATTTCCATACCTACTAAAGTCATCGGTAAATGATATGAAGTACCTAAAAACAACACATTGTTGAGTACTCATTGGTCCACATACATCACTATATATTAGATCAAATATTCCATTAGACCTTTAAGATTTTTCACAAAAAGGTGTATTTGTAATATTTCCTAATAAATAAGATTCACAAGTTTCAAATGATTCATAATTGAATGGTTCTAATAGTCTATCTTTATAGAGTATTTGGATGAGTTTCTCATTTATATGTCCAAGATGATAATGCCAATGGTGGGTGGGATTAGAATCAACTATGGCCTTCTTATCTTGAATATTATAAACTGTATTATCCATATCAAGAATGTATAAACTATTTATTATTTTATAAATTCCATAAAACAATTTATTCTTATATATAGAAAAACTATTGTTCTTAATTGATATTGAAAATCCTTTATTATCCAAAAAATTTATAAAAATTAAATTACTATTTATAGTGGGAACATAATAAAATTTTACAATTATAATATTAATCCACTTGAAAAAACCTTATCATAAGTGTCTACCTCTAATTCAAGATATATTTCTCTATTACTAACATAAATATATACTTCACCCATTATCAATTCCCCCATATCCCTGAGTCTATGTTTATTAGAACAAATGTGTGATACACACCTAGTATATAATACCCATGAGTTAGAGTTAATGGAATTTATCACTACAACATTTTCATTTATATACTTATAATAATTATATTTTAGAACACTTCTCAACCCTAGATACCAATCTCTAACTATATTATGGATCATACCCATAAGTGATCTCAATATGATTATCATGAACTATGACATAATCCAACACAAAGACATATCAATGAGTGAGTATCAAGTTTTATATCTTTTTATCACAAAATTTGAATGAAAGTAATCCCACTAAAAAAGATGAACTAGAACATAATATCCATTTAATGAGACAATATCCATATTTTACTAAGTAAAAACCCAACTATGGAATGAAACTTACAATTTTTTAGGTACGTATGCTATCAATCCAATAAAAATAGTTGAAATTATTGTATAGTTGAGTGGATTTCTTTTTCTATATCCATCATATAGATAACACTCAACAATATTATTCTGGTATCCCAAGAGTTGTGGTTTCCAAACTAATTATAACTGAAAGAAAACATAAAAATTTAACTAACATAAGAAAATATAGGGGAACCCCTATATGGGGTGAAACTGACCAATTGTGTTATATAAATTCACTAATTAGTTTCTTTACTCACACAAGATAATCTAAGGGCACCCCACCATGGCATGAAACTACCTGGTTGGATGATCTAGGTCATGAAAGGTACTGCTTGGGTAGGAATCTCACACATAGAATTTGAATAATTTTTTTAAAAGTATCACTAATTTAATATTAATTATTGGAATATTTAATTCATAACCACTAAATAATATGAAATCTTTATATTATTAGGATTTATTCCTTTGTGAATTAATTCTTCTAACAATTTTGTTTTAAAATCCCTATTCCATACATCAAATTAATTTGATTACACTACATTAATGTGTAACTCTTTATACAACCCATATATTTTGTTATTCAACTATATATAGAATCCAAATATATTCATATTGATCTAAATACATCATATGAATAAGGAACATGAACTATTCATGTAAATGATTAGAACTATATGAGATTTACAACCTCCATATGAGTAATCTTGGAGACAAAAATATCCAACCACCACCTTTCTAGAATAATAAATCAGCCTCTAGGATAGTGTCAAGTCTGACCAAATGTTTCTCCACCCAAGGAAACTTTACTCAAGTGTGAATCCAATTCATAATAATTATAATACCTAATATGAACAAAAGAAAAATAACTAAATTCAAGCTAAAAAATTAAATTATAAACTAAGGACAAAGAAGATGAAAACTAAAATTTATGGAGTCATAACTAAAATAAAATATAAGAATATATATCCTAGAAACAATAAATCCTATAAAATTACATGTACTATATTCATATTTTATAATTTTTTTACTAAACAATAATATTAAATGAATTTAAAAAATAAATAAACATTTTATTGACTTTAAAAAGCATGAGATATTATATGAACTTTTAATATTCAATTTAGGCATAAAAAATATAATTTTGAAAATTTTACCACTAATAATTGATAATAAATTTTAAAATCTTTATTTAATTTATAAATATTTTTTTTAAATCCATTTAGGGACCATGATGGCTTACACTATGCCATGGGACTCGTGTTTGTGACTATTTTTGACAAGAGAACTATTTTATGGATCCAACCATAGTGTATTGATAAACACCCAAAAAAATGTTGTGGTCAAGTGAAAGTGGTCATTTTGAGGGTTATAGTTCATTACTATAAAGGTTAACCACACTCATCACTATGGGGAGTTCAAAATCTAGTACATGTCATGGTGCACATATAATTTCCAGAAATGAATTTCCATATATTGAACTATTATTTAGTGATCGCGATATGACCATTTTGATGGTAACCATGGATACATAGGGGAGACCATGATTTGAATCCAGTGAATTAAACACATTTAATCCTTAAAGAATGAGGCTTTGATACCACCTATGGGTTTTAGGGGATCATTATATGATCATTGGAATTATAAGTAAACCCAAATAGAGCTTGATCAATCTTCAAGGACTCAAAATGTGCAATGAAATGAAGAAAAAAACATAGATGGAATGTTTGTGTAGTAGCCTCCATCTCTTTCTTCTTCAATGGAGTAAGTTTTATGATGATCATCGAAGAAAAAAAATAAAGGATTCCTATCTTCTAGGGTTGTACAGTAACCTTTGGTCCTAGAATATTTCTTAAGGATCCTCATTATCCTAAGGGTTGATAGTGCCTTCTCAAGGAGTGATTAACAGAGCATTGGGAATGATGAGATATTTGACTATTAAGTTGCATCAAAATTAGGTTTTACCAATATGATTGATCGTGTCCCTTATATATCCATCATTAAAGTGTTTCATCCACTACTACAAAAATAGGAAAGGGAAGCGCTACCCTTTTATCAGCACTAAAAAAAGTGCTCATAAAGGGAGCCTTTATCAGCACTAAAAAAAGAGCGGATAATGGGGAACTTTTAACAGTGCTAAAAAAAGTGTTGTTAAAGACCCCCCTTTATCAACGCTTCTTTTAGTAGCGCTGATAAAGGGGGATTTATCAGCGATTTTTTCTACCGGTGAAAAATTTTATGTTTCAAAAAAATCATGAATAATAAAATATTGTTATATAAGTATATTTATATTGATATAAATATAACACATATTTTTTAAATATGTTTTAGATAAGTATAAATAGACTCTTACATTTAATATATAAGAAATTTAGTGAAAATGGCTTTAAAATATTTTAAAAAATATTATTAATTAATAATTTTCTAATTATTATTGATTAAAAATCATTTAATAACAATTTGAAGACACAAAAAATCAAAAAAATTAATAAAAGATCTAAAATATGTTGAAAATGTAACTAAACTTCAAACAACCATAAATTTTGATCCGGGTGTCTGTTTGAGCTCTACAACATATCAAATCGAAGCCTGCGATGAGATCTATGTGCTTGTGACAAAAGAAAAGCTCGTTTCACATTTTTCGAGGCCCAAAAAGTCCTAAAAGTCCTCTAAAACTGAATTTTTAGTCAGGATACCCCGATTTGTTAACATTCAAACAAGTATAACTTCTGATCCAGATGTCCGTTAGGTCTGTACCACATATCATATCAAATATTGTTTCCTTTTATTCAATTTTACTAGTTGTGGAGTTGAAACGAGCTTCTGGATTATAAGTTATAGTCATTTTAACATTCTCTAGCTTTTCAAATACACATATATATGTATTTATTTGTAAATATATATGTGTCTGTGTGTGTGTGTGTCTGTGTGTGTTTGTGTGTATTTTATAAATGTATATATGTATTTATTTATTTATTTATAAACACACATAAAAAATATATTTCATAAATGTATTTAAAACTAATCTTATAAGTATATATTAATATACAAATAAATATACGAATAAAAAATTATAACTAAAAATATATATATAATTAAATATAAATATATATTACTATACTAATGAATATATATATAATAATATATGAATAAATATGTCACAACCTAACCCTACCGGTCCCGAGTCGCAACTACCCCAAGCCCGCCTCCGTAGGCTAGGGGATGGCGACAAGCGCCGAAGGCGTAACAATCTCGGGGAGGTCTTTGCCTAAGTACCTGTACACACAACCCCCTCGATGAAGAAGTGTAGAGTAAAAAGAAACCAAAGAACAAACAACTATAACCCAACCACAGTCATTCATCAACTTATAAATAGAACAAGTAAAGTGCTGAAAAGTACTGACAAGATAACTGAATAGAAAAAGGAAAAAACACACGCCCAACACGAAAGGTGCCACAACCCGAAAACAAGTAATAAAAAGTAAATAGATGGTGAGTCTCAAACCTGAAAGTCATACTATGACCACTGGACACAGCCCAAGCTCCTCTGTACTCTACGATCCTCCATAGTCTCGATCGACCTGTTCGTTATCTGCAAGGGAACACCAAGTGCGGGCAAAGCCCAAGTAGGGGTGAGTATAAAGATACTCAGTAGGATGCCCTGAAAGCTCTAGGGAGAAAAAAAGGAGGTACTAAATTGGTGAGCAGTAGATAGAACAAGGAATAGTGAAAGAGTACAGTAAATAGAGTGCAACTCAACCCAACAAGAGAAAGGAAATAGGGTCGTCCGACCAAGAGGAGCTAGACACGGAAAGAACGTGGCATACCCCGCGTGTCTTTGCCCCTCCAGGAAGGAGAGTAGATGAACCCAAGGAGTGGGAAAAAAAGTAGGGTGTATATATATATATGCTCAACAAGAAATCTGAACGAGTAGGTAAGGGGATCTCTATCTCTATGCTCAGCCCAAGAAAAGTCACCAACAGTTCTAAGGAGATCCAACACTGATGCCCAAAAGTCCCGCATGCCAAAGCTGTCTCATCACTGAACCGTACAACCAAGAGTCCCGCTCTAGTAATCACGGAGAAAAGATCCTGAATATCCCCATAGGAAGGTATAAGTCTTAAAGGATTCATCGGGTAACCCACTGCCCAGCCCAACTGGAGGGTAAACTCCAAAAGGTCGTCAGGTGACCCACTGCCCAGCCCCGCTTGAGGGTAAACCCTAAAAGGTCGTTGGGAAACCCACTTCCCAGCCCCGCTAGAGGGTAAACACTAAATTCAATGGGTAAACCACTACCTAGCCCCATTATAGGGTAAACCCTAAGGTCAATGGGTGACCCACTACCCAACCTCGCAGGAGGGTAAACTCTGATACGCCGGTGGGTAACCCACTGCCCAGCCTCGCTGGAGGGTAAACCCGGAACTGGTTCGATAACTCTGCACTGCCCACACCATCTCTGGGTGTCACTAACATCGCTACTGTGCATTGGTTCAGTGTACATCAAAGGAACCTCCAACAAAAGACCTTTCATGTTTCCACATTTAATGATATCTTGAAAGAGGCTCCGCACTCCCA
Organism: Viscum album; assembly: GCA_963277665.1. NCBI lineage: Eukaryota > Viridiplantae > Streptophyta > Magnoliopsida > Santalales > Viscaceae > Viscum > Viscum album. The sequence goes on along the minus strand of OY728132.1, from coordinate 1,288,230,113 downwards.
AACAGATTACATCGTTGTAATCGTCGTGAAAAAACACGTGAGATAAACTATTTACTTGCGGGAAATGGACTCCCGACAAAAAAGTTATTCAACACCTCATTATTCCTGCACGACGTCTCTTGGGGCCCAAACCTCGGTCCCGAAAGGGGTCGGGCGAACTGCGCCATCACGATGCTCTCGGAAAAACATGGTGAAACGATTACTCATTCGCCCCGAGCGGACGCCCAATGAAAAAGTCACAAAACACTGCTCACAGCTTAAAATATGACCCATGGGGCCCACGAATCAACTCCAGATTCAACACCTGAAACCAACCTGGACAACGTTTTCTCGACTCCAGGTTCGCAACCCCGCTGACGATGCCTTAAAAGGACTCCGGATGTGTTCGCGCCATCCCAAAGAAGAATCTCGGTGAGGCGCTAAACAATACTTAAAAGTGTGTTGTGCCACTAAGCCCTCATCTTGAGAATTAAAAATCTCGAAGACCATCTCAAAAACTCTGGATCAATCCTAGGATCACGTTGCCGTAGACGGTACACAAAACCGACACCCGTAGTTAATGTTACGGGTGTTCGAAGACAAGGGGGCTAACCCCTTAGGGCTTGACCGACCCAGTCAAGCCGGTCCACCTGGCCTAGGCCGGCCCTCAGTGCTGGACCGTAGCCCTTCCATGTAGTCCATCCACTGACCCACGGTCCACCTGTGCCGACCGACCCTCGTGGACGGTCGTTGTCCTACGCGAAGACTCATTGAAGGCCGGTCTCGGTCTCCCGCTCGGGGTCGCGCGCCGCAACCCCCGTCGTGCCCCGCACCAGCAACCGCCGCCGCCACCTGGGAGCCCGACACCACTTCCTGGGAGCCCTCCACCATCGTAGACACCCGCCACACCATTCCGTCTCGGTCCACCTGAATCCCACCACGCTGGCCGCCGGAAACCCCTGGAACCACTGAAAAAAACGGGAATTTTGCCAGAATGCTTCCCGGGGCCACCCCGGGCGCCCCAAAACTCAGATTTTCAATCCACGAAGAGTGTTAGAAATATCGTATTGAATCATATGCAAATATGGAATTATATCAACAAGAAAAAAACATTTAAACACTATTAATTTAATTTTGGGAGGTTGCGGAAATTTAGAATGAAAACTCAAACTCCTACCTCGCTAGGCGTAGCCCGTCGCTTCACAAGAGATCCGCCGGACCGCCGCCCCACCTTGGAGAGGTGGAGGAGAGGAGTTTGAAGGGAGGTGGATTTTTGTTGGGAGAGATTCCACCAGAGAATGATAAGGGTGAAATAATGGGGGGGGGGGGAGAAGTTTTTAAGTAGAGAAACACTTAAACACCAACCAGTAGGCCCCGTACCCGAACTTTCAGCGGGGTCAGGGTTAAGCCGCCTCTATGGTAAAATCCACATTCTGAGCACAACGGTGGTCTCAGAATTTTAATCCAAGCCCCTATTCAGAATTTGTAAAGTTCACGCCCGAGGCCGCTAAATTACAAAAATGCCCCTGGTGGCATTTTCCATAGAAGGGCCGCGCCCGCGAATGTTACACCCCTCCTAGGGTAAATGACATGCTCCGGACTCAACGGTTCCCTCAGTTTTCCCATACGAGAAACCGTTTAGGATTTATTTTGTTTATTTGGTGTGTCTAGTGTGAACGAACATAAAATTTAATTCTTGTCACACCGGGGCACAGAATCACACACCGTCTGAACGCCCTGCTCTGGAATAACATCAAGAAAAATTTCAAAGTATTACGGGCTCAAAACCAGAGTTCTTGCATCATTACATCCTTAAAGTTTTTCATCACCAAAAAACAAAACTACAAAAACAACTCAGGATACTGAGCCTACATCTGTCTCTCTCGCTCCCAGGTGCTCTCCTGCACCCTCCCGTGCTGCCACATCACACGAACCAAAGGAATGGTTTTTCCATGTAGTGTTCACTCCTGTTGGTCCTCAATCACCACCGGGTGCTCTGCAAATGTGGATCCATCCTCAATGTCCATCTCTCCCTAGTCGACAACGTGTGTGGGGTCGTGCATGTATTTCCTCAGCTGCGACACGTGGAAGATGTCATGCACCATCTCCAGCTGTGGGGGTAGAGCAAGATGGTAGGAAACCTCACCAACCCTGTGCAGGATCTCAAAGGGCCCAATGAACCTCAGGGACAACTTGCCTCCCTAGAAAAACCTCCGTGTTCCATGCCGCAAGGAGACTCTCAAAAAGACATGTTACCCCTACTCGAACTCCAAAGGCCTGCGACGATGGTTTGCATAGGACTTTTGTCTACTATGCACTATCCTCATCAGCTCACGAATGACCTTCACCTTCTTTGTCGTCAACTACACCAACTCTGGGCCCACGAGGGAGGTCTCCCCAACCTCCATCCAGCACAACGGTGACCTGTGGGGTCTCCCGTAGAGGGCCTTAAAAGGTTCCATGACGATAGTAGAGTGGTAACTATTATTGTACGTGAACTCTACTAAGGGAAGGTGATCCTACCAACTCAGGACAAAGTCAAAAATGCAAGCCCTGAGCATATCCTACAACACCTGGATAGTGCACTCGGTCTGACCTTCCATCTGGGGATGAAAAGATGTACTCATCCGCAACTGAGTCCCAAATGCCTCCTGTAGGCCTCGTCAAAAACGCGATGTAAACCGTGTGTCGCGGTCAAAGATGATCATCGAGGCTACTCCAAGAAGGCGGATGATTTCCTAAATGTACAACTACTCTAGACTCTCCACTGAGATTTGCTCCCTGATGCCCTGATGGCAAGGAAGTGCGCCGACTTCGTGAGTCAGTCCACTTTCAACCAAATGGAATCATGGACCTTTTCTGTGCCTGGAATCCCTATGACGAATTCTATAGATATTCCATCCCACTTCCACTCCGGGATATCAAGGGGAAGTAATAAACCTGCCGGAACCTGAAGCTCTGCCTTCACCTGCTGACAGGTAAGACACCGAGAAACAAACTCAGCTACGCTCCGCTTCATGACAGACCACCAAAACTGCCACTGAAGATCTCTGTACATTTTCCACACACTTGGATGTATAGCCAAGGGAGAAGTGTGGAACTCCCACATCACATCCTCCCACATCTACACTGGTACTACAACTCACCCCGGGAACATGATCTCATGATTCCCTCCTTCAGAATACCCATCGGGTGCGTCACCCATGGATATATGATCACGCAGTACCTCACTATCGACATCCCCCAGCTCGACTCTCTCACATGCTCAAGGAGCAAAGGATTCAACACTAACAATTGCAGAAAAGTTGTACCCTCCTGATCCACCAAGGTCAGCTATAGGGAAGCCAACTGCTCTGAAGGTTCCTGCACTAGACGATCCTGGGACTTACTGCTAAGGGAATATTATACTATGTTTCCCTTCCCTAGAGTGTATACTATCTCGAAATCGTAGTCCTGTAAAAACTCCATCCAGCACCTCTACCTCAGATTCAGATCCATCTGAGTGAATATGTACTTGAGGCTCTGGTGTTCTGAGTAGACCAAGAAATGATCACCCAGAAGGAAGTGTCTCCACAACCTCAAGGTGAAGACTACCACTTCTAGCTCCAAATCGCGAGTCGCATAATTCTGATCATGGGGCCTCAACTGCCTCGACCCATATAAAATAACTACCCACTGCTGCATCAGCATGCACCCGAGCCCAGCTCCAAAAGCATCATAGTATACCACAAATTCAACTCCCTCCTCTGGCAGCCTCAACAATGGAGCACTAGTCATCCTCTACCTCAACTCCTCGAAGGACTTCTGGTATTAATCAGTCCAGGTGAATGATTGTCCCTTCCATGTCAGTGTAGTCAAAGGGGCAACAATTTTAGAGAAATCTTCGACAAATCTCCTATAGTACCCTGCTAAACCAAGGAAGCTTCGCACCTCTGACATATTCTTAGGTGGATCCCAAGAAAGAACTGCCTCTACCTTTGCAGGATCTACGTCCAATCCCTGCTCCGTAATGAAATGCCCTAGAAAGTGAACCTCATGAATCTAGAACTGACACTTTGAGAGCTTCCCATACAACTGGTGCTCTCAGAGTAAGTCTAGGACCATCCTCAAATACTCTGCGTGCTCCTCCTCCATCGTAGAGTAGATGAGTATGTATTCAATAAAGAAAACTACAAACTGGTCCAAGTACAGCTGGAAGATCTGGTTCATCAAATCCATGAAAATGGAGGGGGAATTCTTCACGCCAAAGGGCATCACGAGAAACTTGTAATTCCCATAATGAAAACGTAAAGCCAACTTCAGGATTTCAGCCTCATGAACCCACAACTGGTGGTAGCCGGATCGAAGATCAATATTGGAGAACCACTTCGCACCTTTAAACTGGTTGAAGATGTCATCGATCCTCGGAAAAGGGTACTTGTTCTTTATCGTGGCCTGATTCAAGCGACAATAATACACACAAAGCCGTAGAATCCCATCTGCCTTTTTCACAAACAAAACTAGAGATACCAAGGGAGATACACTGGGCCTGCTAAATCCCTTCTCACAAAGGTCCTCTAACTGAATTTGTAGCTCCCGAAGCTCTGTGGGTGACATCCAATATGCTGCACATGATATCTGGGCAGTCCTCGGCTGGAAGTCAATGTAGAACTCCATCTATCGCATTTGAGGTAGTCCCGGGACATCCTTGAGAAAGACGTCCATGTAGTCCCCTACAACGTTAGGGATCTAGGTTCATGTAGCTTCTGATTCTCTAAGAGCCATGCTCGCTAACTGTTGAGAAAAAGGTCATGGTCTTCTGCTCAGAGTACCCGTCTGCTCTGCCAAGAGGTCTCGTTCACCAAGGATGGTAAACGTCGTCCCATCAGAATGGATGAATCTGACTAGTATGCGACGACAATCAATATGGGAATGAACCATGGAAAGACAATCCATGCGCAAGATGACATCATAAGGTTCCATCGTGATGACGAGTAGGTCCCACGTGAAACTACCTCCTCTGAACGATAGTTCGAACTATCTGTAGATAAATGTCACCAACGAGGCGCTTCTTGTAGGAACCTCGAGGCTAAGTCTAGGTGTAAGCACCTCTAATGGAAGCTCCAACTCCAATAACAAAATCAGTGATATAAAGGAGTGTCTGGTGCCTATGTATACTAGTACCAAAGCAATCATAGAGTAAGCAGAAAGCGTACCTCAGACCATCTCGTGTGTTGGGGGGTCACGAACACCCATAGCCCGAAGCTGCCTGTGGCCCCTACCGCTAGTTCTCTGAGCCTAGCGTGAGCCTCCCAGTGATGGTGGTGGGAGGACCTCAAAACTCTATTCCCCACATCCAGGTATTCCTGCTCTGCCTGCGCCGCCTCCCTGAGGGCCACCCTGTCCTCACATGGGGGATCCCTGGTCACAACACTGCCTCTGCCGCTGCGGTGCACCCAATGCCTGCCACAGCTGCTCGATACACCTGGTCAGGAAGTCCCATGCCAGGTGACCCCATCCATCACATGCATGGAACTGACTATCTCCTAACTTCCCCAGTGCTCTACGACACCACTTCGATGTACGACCATGCCCTTGAGTCTGCTCATTGAATGGTCTCCTCAACTGAGGCTCTGCTCTCTGCTGCCTTCTTGCTACTGAAGAGTCTACTCTCAAGTGGCCACTGCCAGGCCTTGCCATCTGGCGTCCCTCAGCCAAGAAGCTCTCTGTCATGAGCATTTTCTCTAGCACCCTGACATAAGTAGGGATGCACATGAGTACTACACTAGCGCGAATCTCCCTACGAAGTCCCTACTCAATCTTATGTGCCTCGAAGTAACTATCGCATACCATATCCTGCGAGTAGCATGTCAGATAGGTAAAATGGGTCGAGTATTGCGCCACAGTCATCCCCCCTGCTTCAGCTCCAGAAGCCCTTGAATCTGAATGAAGTATAAACAAGAGGGGGTGTACTCCTCCCAGAAGAGCTTCCAGAAGCTATCCCATGTGAGAGAGGACTCATCGTGGTTCTGCGTAACTGACCCCCACCAACGACCTACCATCCTGAGGAAAAGGATGAAATCTAGGGATACCATCTGGTCTGCTGGTGTCTGTACCAGCCTGAAAAGTTAGTCCATATACTCTAGCCTGTCTTCCGCTGCCAGGGGATCCAGGTCTCCATGGAACTTCTACGGTCGCTGATGCTGAAAGTCTCGGAGCACACTCAGCCTATGCTCAACCTCGGCCTGTGCTGCTGGTACTAACTACCGCTCTCCAGGTGGATGAGCTACTTCTGAAGCACTGGGCAGAAGGGGATCACGTGAGGGTCCCTGAACTGATGCCTTGTCGCTCGCTAGGCCGTCGTCATGAAATGGAGAGGGTAACCTGGCTAGATGCTGTTGTGGGGGCATTCTGAAAATTATCAAGGATTACTGCGATCAGATGAGCGCGCACGCACACACACACACACACACATATATATTAGTAATAATAAAGGGGAGATGACTCAAAAAGGATAGTCAAAGACTCAATCCTATCGGATGTATGTTACAAAGTTCCCTGCAACAAGTGTCTCAGCATACTAAGTCTAAAAGCGGGTTATCAGGGTCCTAGTGAATGGATACATCAGTCGCCTGTACCATCACTTGACTCCCTAGCCTGAGAGCCGCTCTCAGGACATGTCGACACTATTTCCCTAAATCCCAACCAATTACTTTTTAGGGATGTCCGAACAATGTCCCAAGGAACGAACCACCTCTGATACCACATTGTCAGAACCTGACCCTACCAGTCTCGAGTCGCAACTACCCCAGGCCCGTCTACATAGGCTAGGTGCTGTCATCAAGTGCCGAACGCGTAAAAATCTTGGGGAGGCCTTTGACTAAGTACCTATACACACAACCCACTCAATGAAGAAGTGTAGAGTAAAAATAAAACCAAATAATGAACAACTATCACCCAACCACAGTCATGCATCAACTTCTAAATAGAACAAGTAATGTGCTGAAAAGTACTGACAAGATAACTGAACAGAAAAAGGAAAAAACACGCGCCCAACCCGAAAGGTGCCACAACTTGGCAACAGGTAAACAAAAGTAAATAGCTGGTGAGTCTGACACCTGAAAATCCTATTACAACCACTGAATGCATCCCAATATCCTGTGTCCTCTATGCTCCACCGTTGTCTCAATCGACCTGTTCGTCTTCTGCAAGGTCACACCAAGTGTTGGAAAATCCCAAGCAGGGGTGAGTATAAAGATACTCGGTAGGATGCCCCGAAAGCTTGAGGGAACAATAAAGGAGGAACTAAAATGGTGTGCAGTAAATAAAACAAGTAACAATGATAGATTATATTAAATAGAGTGCATCTTAACCCAACAAGAGAAATAATGTAGGATCGTCTGACCAAGAGGATCTAGACATGGAAATCACGTGGCATACCCCGTGTGTCTTCGCCCCTCCTGGAAGGAGAGTAGCTGAACCGAAGGAGTGGGAAAAAAATAGGGTGTGTATATATATGCTCAATAAGAAACCCGAATGAGTGTGTAAGGGGGTCTCTATCTCCAAGATCAGCCCAAGAAAAGTTGCCAACAGTTCTAAGGAGATCGAACACTAATGCCCAAAAGTCCCGCACGCCAAAGCTGTCTCATCACTAAACCGTACAACCAAGAGTCCCACTCTGGTAATCATGGAGAAAAGTCCCTGAATATCCCCATAAGAAGGGATGAGTTTGAAAGGAGTCATCAGGTAACCCACTTCCCAACCCAACTAGAGGTTAAACCCCAAAAGGTCGTCGAGTGACCCACTGCCCAACCCTGCTGGAGGGTAAACCCTAAAAGGTCGTTGGGCAACCCACTGCCCAACCTCGCTAGAGGGTAAACCCTAAAGACAATGGGTAACCCACTACCCAGCCCCGCTGAAGGGTAAACCCTAAGGTCAATGGGTAACCCACTGCCCTGCCTCGCTGGAGGGTAAACCCTGATACGCTGGTGGGAAACCCACTGCCCAGCCCCACTGGAGGGTACACCCAGAATAGGTCTGATAACTCCACACTGCCCACACCATCTCTGGGTGTCACTAACATTGCTACCATACATTGGTTTGGTGTACGTCAAAGGAACCTCCAACCAACACCCTTTCATGTTTTCACATTTAATGAGATCTTGAAAGAGGCTCTGCACGCACAAAAAGATTACACCATTGTAATCCTCATGGAAAAAACACGAGATAGACTATTTACTTGCTGGAAACAGTCTCTCGACGAAAAAGTTATTCAACACTGCCTTTATGCTAGCATGGCATCTCGTGGGGCCCACACCTCAGTTCCGAAAGAGGTTGGGCGAACAGCGCCATCACAATTCTCTCAGAAAAACATGCCAAAATGACTACACATTTGTCTCGAGCGGACGTTTGATGAAAAAGTCACAAAATGATCCTCACAGCTTAAAAGACGACCCATGGGGCCCACGCCTCAACTCCGGATTCAAGTCCTGAAACCACCCTGGAAAACTTCATCTTAACGCCATGGTCGCAACACTACTGACGACACCTTAAACGGACTCCGGATGTGTTCGTGCCATCCAAAAATAGAATCCCAGTGAGGCACTAAACAATACTAAACAGTGTGTCGCACCACCGAGCCCCCATATCAGGAATTAAAAATCCCCAATACCATCTCAAGAACTCTGTCTCAATCCGAGGATCATGCTGCCGTAGATGGCACACAAACCCGACACCCGTAGTGAAAGTTATAGGTGTATGAAGACAAGGGGGCTAACCCCTTAGGGCTGGACCAGCCCGATCCAGCCGGTCCACCCGGCCTGGGTCGACCCGCAGCGCAGGCCCGCGACCCTTCCGCATAGCCTGACCGCTGACCCGTGGTCCACCCGTGTCGACTGGCCCTCATGGTCGGTCGCTATCCCGCGCGAAGAGCCGCTGAAGGCGGGTCTCGGTCTCCCGCTCAGGGTCGCGCGTCGTGACCCCCATCGCGCCCCGCACCTGTGACCACCGCCCCCGCCTGGGATCCGACCACCACCGTAGATGCCCACTGCGCCACACCATCCTGGTCCACTTGAAGCTCACTGTGCTGGCTACCGGAAACCCCTTGAACCACCAGAAAAGAAGGGAATTTGGCCGGAAAGCTTCCCGGGGCCACACCGGGCACTCCGGGACTCAGATTTTCGATCTGAGAACTGCATTTGAAATATCAGATCAAATCCTACACAAATATGGTATTCGCTTGACAAGAAAATGAAATTTCAACACTAATAATTGTATTTTAAGAGGTAGCGGAAATTAAAAACGAAAACGCAAACTTCTAAATCGCTGGGTCTAGCACGTCGCTTCACAAGAGATCCGTTGGACCACCGCGCCGCCTTGGCTAGGTGGAGGAGAGGAGATTTAAGGGAGGTGGATTCTTGTTGGGAGATATTCTACTAGATAATGATAAGGGTGAAAGAATGGGTGGGGGGGAAGAAGTGTTTAAGTAGAGAAACACTTAAACACCCACTAGTAGGCTCCGTACTCGAACTTTCAGCGGGGGTCGGGGTTAAGCCGCCTCTAGGGTAAAATTCACATTATGAGCACAAGAGAAGCCTCATAATTTTAATTTAAGCCTCAATTCAGAAGTTTTAAAGTTAACTCTCGAGGCCACTAAATTATGAAAAATCCCCTTGTGGCGTTTTCCACAAAAGGGCCGTGCCCCGCGAAAGTTACACCCCTCCTAGGGTAAACAACACAATCCAAACTCAAAGGTGCCATCAGTTTTCCCATTCGACCAAACATTTAGGAGTTATTATGTTTATTTGGCATGTCTAGTGTGAACACATTTAAAATTTAATTCCAGTCACACTGGGGCTCAAAATCACACGCCGTTTTAATGCCCTGCTCGGGAATATCAACAAGAAAAATTTGAAAGTCTTACAGGCTCAAAACCCGGGTTCTTACAAAATATATTTATATTAATATGAATATATATCAATATCAATATAAAAATAACTATATATATATAAATAAATATATCATTAAATAGAGAAAAAAAGAAATTGCTTAGTGGTAAAGGTGCAACCGCGAAAGGGGGGAGGTCGCGGGTTCGAGTTCTGGTGGAAGCAAAGGGGTGCACTCATGTGAGGATTCACGGAAAGGGAAGCGCGTGGGAGAGTGTGAGGGGGGGGGGGGGGGGGGTCCGCCTAGCGCTAATAAGGGGGGGGGGGGGGGTTGGGGTGGGTGGGTCAAGCATTGTTAAAAGATCTCCCTACATTATATAATTCTTTTTTACTTTTTTTCTAATTTTTTTGACTTTTATCAATGATTTTTGAAAGCGCTCATAAAGGTCTCTTTTATCAGTGCTAAAAAAGCGCTGATAAAGGGGTCTTTTATCAGCACTTTTTTTAGCACTGATAAAAGTGGCCTTTATCAACGCATTTTGGAGCGCTGATAAAAGGGACCCCCCTTTATCAGCGCTGAGATTGACAACACTTTTTAGCACAGTTAAAGCTCATTTTGAGCGCTGATAAAGACCGTTTTTGTGGTAGTGATCTTAATTAAATGTGTTGGCCATATGCATTTTATCAACATACATTGATTCCCATTATAAAAATCCATTAAACTCATTCAATGAACATGAAATTCATATTAAAAATATTCATAATGGCTTTTTAACTAATACAATCATCCATGAGTGAATATGGGAAACACATGCATCATATGAATGGAAAATGCTATATTTGTGACACCCAAACATGTTATGGGTAAGGTCACTACATTGAATCCCATAACATGGTGCCCTCACTATTTTAGTTCACATAAAATAGTAAACAGTAGGAATACCAATAGTATTAGATGGGGAAAATCCCCTAGATCACCACAAAAGTGGTCCAAAGTGATGTCCCACTACCTAGAGTTCTCACAATTAAATAAATAAAAAACCATTAATTAAAATAAATTTATATATGTTTATTATGACTTTTATTTATACATATTTTTACATGAAGTTTAGTTTTTTTATTAGTATTAATACAATATTGAATCATATTTTAATCATATTACTAATAATAAAATTTAAAATGAAATTTAATATTTAACATGAAATTTACTAATATTAAACATGCAATTCAATAATAATAAAAATAAATAAAACATCAATAATAATTTAAACATTATAAATAAATCATTATACTAATAATTAAGCATGAAAATTTATCAAACATGTAATTTAATATTCCTATTAATTTTAAACATAAAACTAATAAATACTCCTAATAATTAAAATATTATACTAATAACTACAATGTCATACTGAAATGAAACATCCAATTTTTTTAAAATGAAATTTATTATTAATAATTAAGGTTAATTAAACAATTTAATATTAACATGTAATTTAATAATATTATTGATAATTAACTCATAATATTAAAAATTAAAAAACTAAATAAACAATTTATTATTCAAAATTAATATTAAACATGAAATTTAGTAATATTACTAATAATTAAAACATTATACCAAACATGAATTATATTAGAACTTTAATTTACTAAGAATATAATCCTAATTTATATAATTTAATTTTAGAACATTGAAAATAAAATATTATAATTACAATTAGCTAATAATAAAAAAATATTATACTACTAAATAAATAACAATAGAAACAAAGAAAAATACATTAAAATATTGAATAATATAAAATCTATAAGGTTTCATTTATTTTTTTAGCTATTTGAGAGTGGTAAGGATAATATTGGTAAAGGAGATGAGAAATTGGGGTGGGGGGGAGGGTCTTCCCTTTTATAGGCAGTCCCACGATGAACATCAAATAGTTTGATGCTCTATATTCTATCTCTGAACGAAGAGTGTCAAAGGGTTAATCATATTTATTTACAGATAGAATGAATATTGTTAAACCATTTATCAATTTTACACTACCATCAAGAGTATCAAATGCATTGATTCTTGGTTGACCCAGATTCTTAATTTTTAAAAACCTAAACCCAATACATCAAAAAAACCATATTTAAATTTTTTATACAACATCCTACTTGTATCAGCCTAATTATGTGGTGCAAAGGATAGTATGAGGGTAATTATAAAAGTAATATAATTAATAATAACATAGAATATCCAAAAATATTAGGATTCTTGGAGAGTATTCTCAAAGGTTTTGATACATAGAACTCATCAGTGTATGTTGTTGTGATGTAGATCTCATCTATAGGTTCTTGTCCTGTGGCTTATGTCTATAAAAAGGGATGGATTATCCTGATTAAAGTATTAGAATATCCCCAATGGTGTTTTCTATATCTATCAACCCCATTAGAGTTCCCCAAAACTGGATTTCTCATTCGACCAAAGATGAATTAATATAGTGTATGTTCTTTCATTTTTATATTTTGAGTTTCTTAATTTCCACACTTGTTTCATTTAATTTTTTTAAATATAATAATAACCTTAAATATTTATTCTACACTATTATTATTCAACACCTTTTATTTTTTTCCACCATGGAGAACTAACCTCGATTGATCCATGGAGGTGGGGGTGATGATCGCGTTTCTATTTAATTTCATTATTGTATTTTAAATTCCTAGTGTGATTATGGTAAATTCAAGTACATGATGAATGTTCTAGTATTTTGACTTTATTTTTCATGACCCAATTCTTCATCTATCAAATATTTTATTACTACCTTGTTTTTATTTGACCGGTATATGTTTTATCCATGTGAGGTGGATAAGAAATAGAACTTGGGATGCAATTAGAAGTTTGAGTGTTAACACACACCCATGATAGGAATGTTTTCACTCATACTTCATAGATAAAGTGAGTGGTTTACAAGATTATAGAGGTTATAGATCATGTTATCCAACCAAACTATAAAAGGCGGATGTATTTTAGAGGAATGAATTATAATTTAGGCGAGGAATTAATTTTTTTTAAATTAATAAAAACATTCACTAACTCCTTTTTGTAAAAACTATTCTCTAACCAATAGTTTTCCTTTATTTTATTTTCATTTCATTTCAATTAAATTTTATTTTTATCATTAAATTTTAAAATTTATTCATGTACACTTCTCACTTTTATTTTCCATGCACTTATTTTTTAAGTAAAAAAACTAAAAAAATAATTAAGTTACAACCCACCTTAGTAAAGAATAATTAATTAAATTTTCTTCTTGATAGATGAACCAAGTTCTACATGTAGGGTGTATCATTTAAGAACAAAATTTTAATTTATGTGCTTTTCATGATAAAATTTACTTATCATATTCTTCCTAAAGTATAGTAACCCAATGACACTTTGATGAGGGGTTATTTAGATTCTGGTGGTGGACACAACACTAACTTTTAGTAATTTTTTTATATTTTAATTAAAATTTATATAAATATTTATTGTCCTATTCTCCACCATGTGAACATTAGTTTGGTGACCTCAATTCCTCCCTTATACCTCTATATTCCTTATTCTTAATTCCTTTATAATTTGATTAATTGAAAATCTATCAATGGACATAGACTCTTGTGGTTGAGGATAAGGTAAGAAAACCATTATATCTGATTTATATCATTGTGTGATGTGACTTAATCCATATTTTATGGTATTTTTCATAGTATTTCTTATAAACCATTTATTTTTTTGATTTTAACAACTCTACCTCCATAGAAATTTTCAATTATGATAGAGGTTAGTGAATTTAAACCACATATACAATATAAGCTATGTTTCAAGTTTAATTATGTATATAGATAATGGAAATTTAATGTAAGGGATCCTAAGAGTAAGTATGAATGTTTGAAAATTAATGAATACTTTTATATATCTTATATTGATTTAGATATACCTTATTTTAGAAAAATTGGATTTTTTAAAACCTCTAATGATATAGTCATATAGAAATTGTAACATCCTAGGTAATTATAGAATAATAATTTTTTATATCTATTATTATTAATTAATTAGATTGTAATTTTAACTTAATGGATCTCTATTCCCAATAGCATACCCGAAACACAACAATGGGATTCTCTGAAATCTTATGTTGCATGAAAGATTTGGTTATACAAAAAAAATAATATATTGTAATATTATTTTTTTAAGTGGTAGTTATCTCCTATCTATTAGACTGGTGGGAATGAAAAATGTTAATTGAATTATGAAAATAGGGTTTACACATGTTTATATAATAATTATTATTTGGTTATAAAATTAATTTGAAATGAAAATACAAACAAATTGAATATAATGGATGTGTTTTTATGGAAAAATATTTAAGTGCAAATAATTGTGTTTATAAAATGATCAAATCACTATTGTTGGATTATATTAATGAAAAATAAATTCAATATGATGTTTAAAATTTTTATTATATGTTTTATAGACAATATATAAGATCAAATTCAATTTTATGTATAAAGGAGTATTTTTCAAAAAAGACATTTTTACAACCTTTTGATGGCGCACCTATTTTAAATCTACTTTTTAAAAATTTAATATGTTATATTTGGAAAAATAAATTTATTCTTTGGAAGCTGGACATCAATATTTACTTTGGTGGAATTTTTGTTATTTTTCTGATAAATTTCGTATTTTAATGAATAGTGAAAAATACCGCAATTAAATTTAAAACTAATTTTTCATCTAATTTATTTATATAGTTAGATTATATTTTTAATAGGTTTAAAATTATAATTAATTAAATTTTTTATCATTTAATCCAATGTAGGTTGTTGGAGTAATTTTTATTGAAATTAGATATAAAAACTTATTAGAAATTTTTAATGTCTCTTTTACCCACCTTCCTGCCACATCTACTGGATTAGTGTTAAAACTAATTTAAATACTTATGTGAATTTAATTTTCAAAAATGGAAATAAATGTTTGTAATAATTATGAAAAATATGGTCTAATAGGATCAAAATAATTTTTAGTTAGTAGTGACTTTTAAATTTTATTTACCACAATTAAGGGTAAATTGGGTAATTAAAGGTAAAAATAATATTATAATATTATAAAATTACCCTAAAACTTATCCTAATTTTATTGTATGATTTATTTTCGACCAAAATAAACCTTATGAAAAATTAAAACCTTTTTAAGCCACTTGGTTAAGAAAATGACATTTATTATATTTTATTTAAAGATATGTTAAAAATGTAATACTCATATTTTTATTAATTAAAAAATTTTAATATGGGATTATATAAGTTATATATTATACTATAAATAGTACTTAAATAGATAAAAATATTACCTAAATCAAGGTAATTTATTTATAATTTTTAGGAAATAAATAATGAAATTTAATTGTGTCACAGTGATGATATAGTAATAGATTTATTAAAGGAAGAATCAAATAAATGATATTAATAATATTAAAATAAATAAAATTTGAAATATTTCATTCCATAAATGAATTTTATGGATTAATTTTACATGTTATATGTTACTCAAAGTAGTTTTTTAAAATTAATCAAGTTGTTATGATTTTTTAAAAAGTCAAGTTATGAATAATATCCAAATTGACATAATTCATATCTTAAAATATAAAATATAAAATTTCTAAAAATATAATATTCATCCAAATAGTTTATGTAAGTCTAAAAATATCATTAATTACTCATTCATTGGTCATTTTTCATGTTATGTTAATTATTTGAACCCTCAAGTGTAAATTACTTGATAAAATGATAAGATTTAAAAGGGGATAAAACAAATACATAAGGTTCAAAATAAAGTCAATGCAAGTATAAAAATTATTTTATTATTATATTTAGACCCAAAATAATCCTATATTAGATATAAAATAATTTTTAATCATTTTGAGTTAAAAATTAATTTATATTAATTTAATATTTTAAGGGTTTCCAAGGGTGCCCCTCCCCTATCCTATAAAATAGAACTCATTAAACTCTATTAATCACAATTAAAAACATTTTTTCAGCCAATATATGCCCAAAAATATCCCTATAATACCTACCCAAATTCTTGAGACCTTATTTTAGGCATAACACCCTCCTTAGATGTGTTAAGGTGTTAATAAAGTTGATCATCCGAAGGAAAGGTAATGTTTTTATTTAAGTGTTTCTATTTTATTTCTTCTTTCACTTCGTTAAAATATTTTAAAACCATTATGAGATAATAAATCTAGTATTATAAATAAAATTATATGTTATTATATTAATATCATCATCTAAATACATCTCCACTTCCATCAAATGGGAAAGGAATTATTCATTCATGCATACGTTTGAATTGTCGCCTCCATGAACTGATTGAATTCATTTTCTATAAATATCTATCATGACTGATTATAATGATGGAATTAATTTTCATATATTATATTAATGACATATTAATCATTATAATATATTAATATATCAATTATTTTCTTACTTTCTATTCACATAAAAAAGATAACATTTTTTGCGCATATGTGTGGACTATCACGACCACGAAGCGATGTGATTTGTTTTAATTCATTACATCACATGTATGATATATATAATATATATAAATGTTTAATATTTTTTTAATGATATTATTATAATTATGAAAATATAAAATTACAATTACCTTCTTTCCATAATGATCATTGAAAAATGAAAACATAACTGATGCATACGTACGACCTACCATCTCCATGATCATTATGTTGTTCATTTTTCATAACTGTAATTAATGGTTTGATTTAAAAGTTTAATTAATTAATAAAGGTGATAATTATGTCATTAATATTATTCTCTAGATTATATAATTATGACCATAGGGACTATTGACATCATACCAAGTTCATTTTGGACTCATATACCGAATATCATCAAACCATCCGACATGAACTCAAATAATTAACTAATTATTATAACATGTTAATTAATGATATAAAAGGAATAATAAACATATAAAAGGTTCTCAATAAAGTAGTAATTAAACTAATTTTATTACTCAGGAATATAAAGAACGTATGAGACGAGTCGGACTCAAGGAGAGATAAATTTTAACTAAAAACCTCATTTTAATGTTTTGTTGATTTATTCTTATAAATATTTCTATTTTGTGTCCATTTTTTCAAAATGGATTTTATGAATTCATTTATATGGACATGGATGTTTTAAAATTTTCACTTTTTAATTTTTCTCAAATGTATTCATAGAGTGATCCTTGTAAGGGACTTCATCTCAATATCCTTTCATTGAGGCATATTTTTATGTTATACACCACCTTCTTTTATAAGATGTATAATCAACCCCTTTTACTTTTAATTTAATTAAAAGGTTTTAGAGAGGAGTATTTCTATAATAAGGTTATTACTAAATAAAAAATGAATGTTTTTTTAATGTGCATTACGACAATGATTTTTCTACCACTGTGACCATTAATTGATAATTGACTTCCTCTACAAGCCATAATGTTTTTTAAAAGAAAAATATATACCATATTACCTTTTCAAGTATTTTTTTCATTGAAAATGATTTTATGAATGGTTTTATTATATCTATATCTTGAAATGATATATTGTTATTGAAAATTGAAAATTTTATTTTTCTTTTAATCATATTTTATATGTTATGAATATGTTATGGTTCTTGGGAATTGCATATGTATACTGGTAGTTCCATGATAAACCTGGAGCGGGTGATCCTGTGATATCTCTCTAATTCATTGGATACTGATAAAGAGTTTAACAACATTGTTTTCTCTAAGATATTTAGGGAATATAATGTGATGGGTATTCTAAACGTAACCATGTATGTTACTCCCTATATAGTTGTGAAAGCTACAATGTAAGAATATTATGGATTCCATAAGTTACCTTTATGATTTATGTTTTAAATATGTTTTATAGTAATATTATGATTTAATGAGGTAATCTAAAGGGTTTATATTTTATGGGTGAAAATTATGATTTTTTGAAAATGTTATCATGAGTTTAAAATATTCACGGACTATTGATTTCATTCCTTAATTTTTATCCCTTACTAAATTTTTTGTTCTCATACCAATCTTCTGAAATTTTTTCCATAGGTTATAAGGATGGGAAATATAAAGGAAAAGGTCAAGATAAATTTTATAAAGATTTTTTTCAATAAAAATAATTCATGTTTTATTTTAAAATTGTTTCGATTATGAAAAATTATATAGTGAGTTGATTTGTGTAATTTGTAATATTTGAGTTTTTATGGAATTTTTATTTCATAATTATCTAAAAAACTAAAATTGAAAAGATCTTAAATTTTAATGAATTTAAATTCACGACTTAACTCAATATTATGTAATGTTTAAGGCTGGTGCCTTATACTTGGTAATAAAGGATGGTTTAGACAAATTTTTAGATTAGGTTGTTTCTTAAAGAGTTAGGGATATCATAATGTGTTTATAAATTTAAGGTTTATTATAAGTTTACTATATTACAATCCCTTTTAAGGATTTATGTAATGAAAATTTAAGGTGACTAAAGTTATTTTTGGATACTTTCACCTTTTAGGTAATTATGGTATTTCGAGATGCAAAATGAAAGGTATGAGACAACCTTTGAGGTTAAAACTTGTTATAGTTATTTTTGAGGATTTTATTTGGGGAATGTTATAAGAATTATACCGTTTTAGAAAAAGTACAACCCACATAAGGGAGACAACCCATCATGTGGGACAAGACTGCAGGAATCAAACCCCCAACAAAAGGGAGACAGTGGTGTATCAGTTACCACTGGCCTATGTGAAGTCCTTGGTCAGTATGGCATTTTCTTTTTTAGTTAAGCGAGTTGATGGAATAAGAATAAGTTGATTTTAATAACTTATATTTTATAAAATGGATATCCTTGGTATTGGAAAATGATTTGTGGTTTATGTGAAATTTTTTAATTTATAAGAATATATGATTTTAATTATGGACTTATGAGGAATTAGATTATTTATGGAAATGATTAACCTATCTTGGAGAATATGTGATTTTTGTAATTACATTTTTGGTATGAGATATTAAGAGTGATCGATGTTATTTGGATATTAATGTTAAAATATATCTTGGAAGACCATGTGATGAAATCCTTCTGAATTTTGGGTTTCAATCTTAGTTTGGAATATTTTAATTAATTTTAAGTACAATTATTTTTTGAATTGTCTATGTTGAACTTTGGGCATCACTATTAAATTTTTGAGATTGAAGTAGTTTTTCATCATATAAAGGTTTATTCATTTTGTAGAATTATCTTATCTTATCCTAACCATTATGATTTTTATTAATGTTCCACAATATTCTAAATAGATAGTTAATATTTTTTTGGATTATTTGATTCTCTAAAAGTTGATTCAAGTGTGAAAAATTCATCTTGAATACTCATCGTCTAGAGAAAAAGATGAGTTTATGGTTGAATTTGATTAAGGGATGAAACTATACTTATAAGTAAGTATATTTCCTAATGTTATTTGTCAAGGTAGTTAAAGAATTACTAAAATATATTAAAAGTAAATTGAATCAGAAAAAAATATTATCCACTTAATTTTATCAAATAAATTTTGACCCATCATGTATTTATGGTATTGTGATGGTTAACTTTCCCATGATCAAGTTCTTTATTACTATCTATTATTCTATGAGAGTTAGTTTCCTCTTTTATGTACAAGTTTCCATACATAGAATCATAGAATGTGTTATCATAGGTAAACATCATAATTCCCTTTAATTATTTTTAAGTGAATGATTTATTGACACTTTTTTCGACGTGGGATTTCAATGAAGTAATTTTCAAAAGTGAAACCTTAGTTACCAAGCCCAAATTTAAAATTGCGAGGGTGAAATTTCCAAAAGGGAGGAATGATGTAACATCCCAGGTAATTATAGAATAATAAATTTTCATATTTATTAATATTTATGAATTTGATAGTAATTTTACCTTAAAGGGACACTATTACTGATAGTATACCCAACACACATCAATGGGTTTCTCTAAAATCTTATGTTGCATGCAAGACTGAGTTATACTGAAAAATAATATATTATAATATTATTATTTTAAGTATTAGTTATTTCCTAGAAATTATAAAGGTGAGAATGAAAATGTTAAGTGAATTATGAAAATTTGGTTTTACACATGTTTATACAATAATTATTCTTTGGATAGAAAATTAATTAGAAAAGAAAATGAAAACCAATTGAATATAAAGGATATCTTTTTATGAAAAAAATATTTAAGTACTAATAATTGTGTTTATAAAATAATCAAATCACTATTGTTGGATTATATTAATGAAATATAACTTCAATATGATGTTTAAAATTAATCTTACATGTTTTCTAGACATGATACAATATCAAATTCAATTTTATACATAAAAGGATTATTTTTAAAAAAAGGCGTTTTTGCAGCCTTTTGATGGCACACATATTTTTAATTTAGTTTTGACAACTTTATAAGTTATATTTTAAAAAATAAACTTCGTATTTGTAAGTAGGAAATAAAAATTTACTTTGGATGATTTTTTAGTATTTTTCTGATAAATTTTATATTTTAATGAATAGTGAAAAATATTGCATTTTAATTCCAAACTGTTTTTCATCAAATTGATTTATATAGTTAAATTATATTTTTAATTGGTTTTAAAGTATAATTAAATAATTTTTTTATCATTTAATCCAATGTAGGTCTTTGGAGTAATTTTTATTGAAATTGGATATACAAAATTATTGGAATTTTTGAACGTCTCCTTTACCAGACCTCTCGCCACATCCACAGGATTAGTATTAAACCTAATTTAACCACTATTTTAAATTGAATTTTCAAAAAAAAAACACAAATTGTTATAATCAGTAATAAAATGTGATCTAATAGGATCAAAATAATTTTTTGTGAATTATAAATTTTGAATTTTATTTACCACGGTTAAGGGTAAATCGAGTTATTAAAGGTAAAAATATTATTATAATACTATAAAATTACCCTGACACTTGTCCTAATTTAATTGGATGAAAGTGTTTCAACCAAAATCAACCTTATTATGAAATTATAACATTTTTGTGACACTTGGGTAAGAAAATTAAATTTATTATATTATATTTAAAGATATATTAAAAATGTCATACTCATATTTTTAATAAGTAAAACAATTTTAATATGGGGTTATATATGTGATATCTTTGACTATAAATAGTCTTTTTAAATATAAAATTATTACCTATATAATGGTATTTTATATATAATTTTTAGGAAATAAATAGTGAAATTTAATTGTGACACAATGATGATGTAGTAATAGATTTATTAAAGGAAGAATAAAATAAATGATATTAATAATATTAAAATAAATATAATTTGAAATATTTTATGTCATCCATGAATTTTATGGATGAATATGACATGTTATATATGAGTTAAATTAGTTTGTTCGAAGGAATCAAGTTGTTATAATTTTTTAAAAAGTCACATTATGAATAATGTCAAAATTGACATAATTCATATGTGATATTCATGAGATATTAATCATTACAAGATCATAATATATAAATTACATTCTTACTTTACATGTACAAAAAAATGATAACATCATTCATGTGTATGTGTGAACTATCACCTCCATGAAGTTATGTGATTATTTTTTATTCATTACATCACTTATATGATATATATAAGCATATCTAAATGAATAATATGATGTTAATGATATTATGATCATTATTAAAATATAAAATGAAAATTAAATTCTTTCTATAATGATTATTGAAAAATTAAAACATAACTCATGCGTATGTACGACCTACCATCTCCATGATTATAACATTGTTCATTTTTCATAACCATAATTAATGGTTTGATTTAAAATTATAATTAATGTATTAAAGTGATCACTATTTCCTTAATATTATTCTAGATATGATGTAATTTTGACTACATGTAATATTGATACCAAGTTCATTTTGGAGTCATATACCAAATATCTTTAAACTTTCCTACATGAACTCAAATAATTAACTAATTATTATAACATGTTAATTAATTATATAAAAGGAATAATAAATTTAAAAAAGGTTCTCAAGTAAGTAAGAATTAAACTATGTTCATTATTTAGGAATATAAATAATGTATTAGATGAGTCAAACTCGAGGTAAGGTAATTTTAAACTAAAAACATCTTTTTAATGTTTTGATGATTTATTCTTATAAATCTCTCCATTTTATGTCCATGTTTTCAAAATGGATTTTATGAATGTATTTTTATGGACATGAATGCTATTAAAATGGGAGATTTTGAATTTCTCTCAAATGTTTTCATAAAGGGATCCTTGTAAGGTACTTCATCTCAATCCCCATTCATTGAGGCATATTTTGATGTTATAAACCACCTTCTTTTATAAGGTGTATAATCAACCGCTTTTAATTGTAGTTTCATTAAAAGGTTTTCAAAAGGAATCCTTATATATAGAGTGTTTTACTAAATTACAAAAGGAATGTTTTTTAACATGCACGATGACAAAAACTTTTCTTCCACCATGACCATTATTTGATATTTGGATTCCTCTAAAAGCTATAAGGTTTTTAAAAGAAAAATATATACCATATTCCCTCTTCTGGTACTTTGTTATTGAAAATGGTTTTAATAATGGTTATATTATATCAATATTTTGAAATGATATCTGGTTATTTCAAAGTGGAAATGTTAATTTTCCTTTATGCTTGTTTTATGTGTTATGATTATGTTATGGTTATTGGGAATTGCTTATGAATACAGGTGGTTCTATGATAAACTGGGGGCGAGTGAGGCTGTGATATCTCTACAATGCATTGGGTAATGAGATGGATTTAAAGGGTATAGTTTATCCTAAGTGATTTAGGGAATATACTGTGATAGGTATTCCAAACATAACCATGAAGGTTATTCCCTATATAGCTGTGAAAGCTACTATGTAAGAATATTAAGGATACCACAAGTTACCTTTATGATTTATAATTTCTATGAGTTTTATAGGAATATTATTATTTCATAAGGTAATATAAAGGGTTTATATTTTACGGGTGAAAAGTATGATTTTTCGATTTTTTCTTCATTAGTTCATAATATTCATAGACTAACAATCTCATTCCTTATTTTATATCCCTTAATGAGATTTTTGTGTTCATCCTATGTTTTTTAAATATTTTCCATAGGGTATATGGATGGGTAAGAGAAATTAAGAAGTCAAGATGAATGTTATGAGTATTTTTATCAAGAAAAAGAATTCATGTTTTATTTTAAAATTTTTTAGATTATGAAAAAAGTGGATAGTGAGAAGACTTGTCTACTTTGTAATATTTGAGTTGTTATGAAATTGTTATGGCCTAATTATCTAAAACTCTAAACCTGAAAAGATACTCAACGTGAATGAATGTAAATTCTTGACTTAACTCATGATTATGTAATTTTTAATTCTGGGAAATTATTTGAATTTATATTTTTATAAAATTTAGGGCCCATGGGATCAAATTAACAAGAGTATATAGTGAGGGGTGTTACTGAATTTTTTTTTTAATCTTGGTTTAATAATTCATTTTAACAGGACTTATATACTTCAGAAAGGTTTTTTGACCTATTTTTAACATGGTATTAGAAATGCGATACTAAAAAGTTTTATTTGAAATTGATTTATTATTTGTAATGGGTTATTGTATAGTGCCCAAACCTCAACATGGGATATTCCTAAAATTAATCAACGAATAACCATAGATGATATAATTCTCCATACAATTATAAAAAGGGATTTTAAGTATTATATTTTTATACTATTACCCTTTAATTGAATTTCAAGGGGGTTAACCCTTATAACATCAACCAGATGGGTTTTATTAGCCTAAACCATGATGTTAAACAATAAAAGTAACCCCATAATAACCACAAATCAATAGGTGAAGTAATGATGTGTAAAAATAAAAAAAATAAAATAATATATGTGTGATTCATTTTAAATCCTCAAGATTTATTAATCATTGAGGTTTATGGAGAACACATAGAAACTATTAATATACACTAGCATCATAGGTATCTACAAGCTAATGGAATCACTGAACACTTTGGAAGAATTACTTTTTCCATCCAATAACATGCTAGTACCATGTAAAATGTGTAAAAGAATATAATATAGGGAAATTATATTTTTATAAATATGATAGAATATAAAAAATAAGATATGAAACAATTAAATTTATAGGGTTCCTTTATTAAATGAATATACTTCAAACCCTCAAAATGTTTTCTCCACCCAAGACTTTTCATCGGGTATAACCATTATAACGTGTAACATATTTATATAAGTTATCAATGAAATTTTAAATGATCAATATATCATTAATCTATCTTCACATGATGAGTTAAAAACCCTTATGATATAATAATTAATGTGGAGGATGTGGATAATTCACACCTAAATGATATCACATATCAATACTGTAATGTCATGGCATGTAATACCTTATCTTTTGTTGAGTTTCTACTAATGTCAGTCAAGTTACCATATATTATCAAAGGAATCCAACTAGAAACCCAAGATAAATATGTACCATAATGGGGGGATATCGATTAGAAATCATCATCCATATATTTGAAATCATATTTTATATCTAAAAAAACCAAAAAAATAAAAAAAACTATGTACAATAACTATCCAAAATGAATGCACACATATTATAATGAATGTAAATATAATGATTATGATGATTATTATAAAATAAAAAATACATTCACTATAACTCATGTATCAAATAGACATAAAAAAATACATGGTAAAACCTATTTGGCCAACAAAATACATAGGTAGTTGTCACCCACTAATTTTTATGATGTTTAAATAGAATTAATATCAAAACCCAAATCTACAAGTTATCTAACTAAGTTAGAAATTATATTAAATTATGACCACAAATTCCCATATTCAATATGTTATGAGTTAATGACTAGAACCAATTGTATATTATCAAATATATATAAAAAATATATTTCCATTTTAAATGAAAACGTCATATCACCATAAATAATTTCAATGTATTTTCCCAACCACAAATACATGAATAATATATATCAAAGACATGTCATTTCATAAAAAAGTAAAATTAAATTAGAAAATTTTCACAACTCCCAAAAACTCATCTAAACCTCCTTCAAGGTATAATAAAAAATCCCTTCAATAATAATTCTCTTGTTTCCATAGATAATGTTACCTAGAACCACCACCAACTCGATGTTGAATATCTATAAAATTGTACATATAAAGTAGGGGTAGTCATATAAATATAATCAGTAGGTTCCTACTTAGAACTCCCATATATATATATATGTGAATAAAAAATGACAACTCATTTAAATTTGAAATAGATAAAACTTGAAAATCAATCATCCATCCCCAGGAAAACAAGCACCATGATTATCCCATGACCCATAATCATTACACTTTACAAATAAAAAAACATAAAATAGACTCCACTAAATAAATAAAACTCTAATTTACATAAAAAACTAAGTAATTTTACACCCATAGGGAGCACACTATATGATATCCAAGAATGTTTCCACAAATGGGGACCTCTCAATAATATTTAAAGATTAATAAAATGTCCAACCATTATGCCATAGGACCTCATGGATGCTTTTGGATTACCTAAGGCTAACACAAGTGATAAGGGATTAAATAACCATTAGAAATTAGTTTTTCCTTATTATTATTTAACAATAATTATCCAAATGAAAATTTAAAAATATATTTGAAACCATAAATATATATATTATAGTGGATATAAAATATACTTAATTTTAACTGAGATGGTATGAGAAAAATCATGAATAAGAATGAACAAAGAAAAAAACTATATTTATAATATCTAAAATGTAAACGAACAACCACATTATCCCATATCCCTATGAAATATACACTTATAGTTCTCAAAACACTATAATCTATCATATAATTAAGACTTATGAAACATAAAGTATTGGATCCTTTTAATGAACTGGATTATAAATAAATAGATTTACATGCACCCCTAAAGGTATATATAGGGTGTGAGTAAAATTTACCTAGTAGGTAGTCACCACTTGACCACACCAAACTATCATAAAATCAAGTGTATGAAGTGAGAACATAAATTAGAGAGATAATCATATAGTAATAGTGATTAATCTATCATATAAGTGATATAAATAAAATAAAATATTTATATTTGGTGTTGGTTCCCAAATTCTAGCTAGGCCACCATGGAAATATACCTCACCATCTTTAAGAAAATATCACAATCCAATAAGAAATGAATAAACATCCTTAACAAATATACTAATAGGAAGAAGAATATTATTCTATGAATTGTAACATAATTTAAAATTAGTGTTTAATCCATAGTTAACCTCATTTATAGTTTGAAGAACCTATATATGTAATTCAGAAAAATAATTATGATTTAATTACCATTTTAAAAAATTATCACATCATACATGTAGAATTAATGCCAATAAGATTCCTGAGAAAAATTAAGGAACCAGATTCAAATAAAATACAATTCAAAATAATGAATAAAAATAATTCTAATTAAATTAATTTGAAAAGAATTCAATTTAAAAATTTAATTTTAAAATAAAAAACTCTTTCCTGTTATGTCTAATACTAAACCATGCCTCTATTGATATAACCACTATGATAGTATACAAGAGAGGAGGGGTAACCTACCACATAATGTGTTAATTAATATTCTAAAATATATATGAATAGAGATAGTGATAAATTTGTAGTTTCGGTTTGGCTTAGTGATAAGCACCCCTTTATTCTACATGAAAAATGGGGGTTCAAAACCCATTGGGTGTAGGTACTGTAGCAGCACTGTAGCGTGATGTAGCAGTGGCGACACTGTTGCAACGACTGACACTGTAGTGGCTGAAGGTCGCTGTAGCAGTGGCAGAGTACTGTAGCAGAGGTGGGTACTGTGCAAGACTGTAGCAGCACGGGTATTGTAGCAGTACTATTCCCAGAATGGGCTTTAGGAAAAAACAATGGGCCTACGGGCCATGTAAAGGGCTAAATGCCCACTGGGCCTTCGGGCTATGTAATGGGTCTCCCTATAACAAGTTAAAGAGGTATTTTCTTTAATTTAATAATAAATGGGGATTTGTCCCCAACCTTTAAAAAAAGAGATAGTGATAAATTGATTAATATTTAAACAAAATAATATGGGTGATTGGGGATTTCATTTTCTATACAAGGGTGTAATAGAAATTAGGATAAAAGAGAGGTGATATTACCATAGGCTTGCCACTAGAGTTGTCTTTCCGAAACCCATAGAGGATCAAATCAGTACTGATGATTTATTTAACCTAGTGGAAGATAGGAAGTTAGAGAGACCAAGGTGGAAGAATCTATATGTATATTGTTAAAAAATCCCATATGACTCCTTAAATAAACATAAAATATATTCAAATTATATTTTTTCCAAAAATTTAAAAAATACATTTTGGCTCTACTAGGTTTCTCATATAGGATGACTAGTCACTCGATGACCACTGGATACTTGAAATTAGACCACCATATACTCTTTGTGGGTGGTAGTGGGTTTTACAATCCTACTAGATACAACCAGGTATCTAGTGGTTAACCATTGGACATTCTACACCATAACCCATTTTCTTTCCCCCAAACACCCTACTATCATTTAATTAATTCTCCAATTAAATAAAACAGATAAAAATAAAAATAAAAACCTGAATTATTTGGGTCATTAAAAAATCTCCATCACAGGGATTTATATCTGTATGAAACATTATTAATCTTAAAGAGGAAACAATTTAATCCATTAAGATTTAACCTCTACCTCTCACTCCTATGATTATTATTGAAGTTTACTATAATTCATTTATACATAAACCAATGGAATTATTTATTCTACAAGTCTTTCTCACTTCAGTTGATAATTAAAATTAGTTTTTATATATAAGAACCATTTAATTTTAACTACACATTTTCAAACCAAATAACATGAGAAAGACCAGGTGTGTATCTTATTTATTAAGACACATAGAATACAATATTTATGGAATTTAAATAAGGATATAGAGATAATTAATAAGAAAAGTTTCCCACATTTTATTTTAATTTTAAATGGTCTTAAAAAAAGAGTAGTCTATTTCCTTTTTTCTTTATTCTTTGGTGACATAATTGAGAATAAATTTAGAGAAATACAAGACCACTGACCAAAAATTATAAATTTATCACCCAAAAAACCTCACATTTGTTAGAACCAAAGTGTTTGAGTTAGAATTATAAAATTATTCCATTTTTTGGAAATAAATTTTATCAATGATTTCATATGGTTAATATTGGATTAGAGATGTTTGGATGTGATTAAAGATGATATGAATTTGTATCTATATACAAAGAGATAATCAAGGTGAAACTACACTGATCATGTAGTAAATGAAGGATATATAATGGTAGTGATCATTCCATGGAGGAAGTCAAATAGAGATTAAGTTAGTATAAGTGATGGTCAGTGACACCAAAATTCTTCTGATCTTGATGTAAAGAGAAAGATCATGTTGTAATGAAGATCCCATGAGATTTTGGTGTTCTACTATCTAGGTTAGTTGTAGATTTCACATTGTAATAGTAATTATCCATGATGAAAGTTATGATATATTTGATTAAAATTATAGATTATGAGGAAGGATCATAGAGTAATGCCATGTTATGGATTTTTTCTATTATTCTATTTTGTGAAGGATGAATTGATCATGTAATAAGATTCATGCTACACTATAATGCAATGGAAGTTGGGAATGAACACATTGCAATATAGTTTGATGTGCCATGGGATGTGTGTTTTCAAAAAAAACTATGAAATTAGGTTTTTCTAAGAATAGAGGTGATGAATCATGATGTTGGTTTTCCCAATATATTAGGTCTAAGTTTCAAGGATATTTTATGAAGATTATGCTATGATATTCTAGGTATATTAAATGAGATTCTACCAAGATTTTGTAGAGTTTGAGGTGACTCAAAGATCACACCATAATGGAGGATCTCACACTATAATAAGGTGATTTTAAATTATTCCTTGACATAATTATGAAGGCCATAACGTGATATAATAAATTCCATAAAATATTTTTAATTTGAGTATCTTTTATATTTTCTGGGATTATCTTTGACTTTTATGGTTTTAATTTGAGTTTTAGAGATGGTTTTAAGTCCCAATGAAAAAGTAAAAAGTGGAAAATTTATGGGGATGAATTTATAATTCTTAATTTATGATCTAAGTGTAAATTAAGTGTTATAGGCTGCATAAAATAGTTATTAATAACATCAACACATATAGAATTAGCGAGAGGCTTCCACTGTGTAAATAATTCATTGAAAATCCAGATTCAGAAAATGAAATTAAGGCATAAATACATCACCCTTTATAGTTTCTATTGATATCTTTATAGAAAATCATTATGAGTTACCATTATGTTTAGTTTCATGTAAGTATTCCTTGAAGTTGTGGGTAAATAGAGATAAATAGAGAGTGGCCCTTGTATCAGTAGAGAACCCTTACCAAACATGTAATTCACATATAGTGTACTGTAAAATCCCTTAGTACATTGACCACCATCAATGTTTTCTCCTAGTAGTATCACCTAGTGATGAACCTAGTAAAATATTTATATCAATGCATTTCTATTTAGTATTTATATGTTTGTTTGTGTTGAAAATTATGATAATTTCATATCATTATTGAAAATTTTAGAAAAATATATATCAGTATTTTGAAGATAAAAATAAATCAAACTATAATTCAACCTCACTCTTAGTGTATGTTAGGTTGATTTTGATAAAACACGTGAGGCTAGAGACTAGGATCATGTTTTGTTCATCTATTGACATAGGATTATTATCATGTAAAATATAGTAATTAAATAAGGATATTCTTCATTTGATGGATGTAACTACAAAATATAGAATAATCAGATGAGATAACACCTATGGTGTCTCAATATTGATATGTACTCAAATATGATTCATGAAATTTATACATGTAATGTTATAAAGTTTTCAATGAATGAAGCTAATAGAACTCTCTTCAATGCTGATATTAAAGTATAAAATTATTTATCAAAAGTATTGTCAAATTAGATTTGTATGAAAGTGATGAGTTTCACATCAACAAAATTCATTTAGTATAAAATTGATGACATTTAAGATGAGGAAAATAAGGTTAAATAGGTGAAACTACAGGTATTTCTTAATAAATTTAATTATTTAAAGATGATTCCAAATGAAAATACTCATTTTTTTTTCAAACATTACATTGAGATTAATGGATCTATCCAAAAAATTGGTGATAGAATAAATTATTTTCATATTGTGAACAATATAATTAGGAGGTTTCCACCTTTTTATAATATAATGGTTGTGACACTTAAAGAGTAATTCTTAATATAATTATTTTTTGAAAATTTTCATAGTAAGATGGTTTCTTACAAAATGATATTGAGTCTAGAAATCACATAAAGTAATTCATAAAAAGAAATTTTATTCAAATATATATATAATCATGATATTTATGTGGTAAAATAAGTATAAGAAGATGCTAGTGATGGGTTATAATATTTTTTGGAAATATAATTTAAGTGTAGAAAAGGTAGGTTCAAAAGTAAGTCCCCTTATCATGATTCAATTATCGAAGAGTTATCCATATTACCATGACATGTTTGAGGAATGATAATAGAGACATAGAAGGTGAATTCAAATAAAAATAGTGGATAATGTTTTCTATATGTAAACAAATTAAATTTAGAAATACATATAAAAATAAATTTCAATGGAAAATCTTGGTAAGAAAAGGAGATGAAGACGATACATGTTTTAAAGATTATGAGGCTAAATTTATTTTATAAATGGATAATGTAATGATGTCAATGGTTAGTAAGGTAAAATATAAAACCTAGGAATAAAATAAACCTAGAGGTTTTTTTGACATTATGGTTAAACTTGAAAGATCAATTGTAGAGTTAAATTCTCAATAAAATAAAAATATGAATATTAAAAAGATCCTGAAGGAGTAATAGGATTATCTTAATCAAATTGTAACCAAAATCACTTAGTTTGAGAAGATTATAAAATATTAATAGTTTATTCATAAAATCTCTAAATAAGTGCTTAATTTTTAATAAATATTTGGGGAGTTGGATATTATTATTGATGATATAATTTCTTCCATCAAAGAGTAAAAATGGGGTTAAATCCATTAATGAATTTGTGTCTTTATCAAAAAACATGAATCTAAATGAAATAATTAAGGTGATAAAAGGCAAATTTACTTTATAAAATTATCTAAGTAATAATTGAAGGAATGGTATTAATGGGGCATGGAGAGTGTAGAGAATATTTTAAATGATCAAAATACAAAATTCATGGGTGGAGGTGGAATTGGTTTTAATGTTGACATCTAAAATTATTAGAGTTATTACAAAGGTTAAGGGTAAGAAAGGGTTAGGTGATAACTCTCAATCATCAAGTGATTATAAAAAACTTAATAATTTTTCATTAGTAGTGAACATGTGGGAAGGAAGAGATAAATTTCTTCCCCAAATGAAGTGTTAATTATGTGGCTATATTTTCCATAAAATGAATTATTTTTAGGTGGTAAAGAGTTAATTTTTAGGATAATCCTTGAGATTTATAAATGAAATATGGGAAAATACCCTACCCCTCAATGAAGAAATTAGTTATGTGGATATTATTTTCATTATGATAACATTGGTCACCTGGTTCTGAATTGTAGGAAATAAAATAACTATCATGGGAATAAAACAAGGATGTTTTTGGGAAACCAATCATGGTTCCATGTAGAAATATATTATCATACATTGAAGGAGAATATGAAGATAATAATTTTAGTATTTTTACTAATAGAAATAAAGATATACAATCTTATGAATCAACCAAACTAGGAATTTTATAGAAGGAAAAGGAAAAAATTAGAAGGAAATATTAGTTGAAATTAATCTCAATAAAATAAAAAATAGTAGCACCCGGATCCTTGATAGTGGGTTTTTATCCCACAAGAATTGTAACATGAACCTCTTGATAAATGTGAAGGTCCATGTTTATATCACTATTTGATTTAGAAATGAATGAGCCTAGAAAATCAAGGGAAGAAAAAAAATACAAGGATAAATGAATAAAATTTAAAAAACATAGATTTTATCTATATGGATTGTCTATGACACAATATTTTGGGTGTAAAATTTTTTTTGAATTGAGAATCAAAGTTAAATTTAACTAGAAGGGACACATAATCAATGTACAGGATAGAAAATCATTGATGAAGTGTTGGAGAATAAAAAAATATCAGGATAAAAACAAATTAAGAACTTTTTTCTTTATAATTGAATAAGATAATAATATATGGTATTAAAATCTCTAACACATACATTAAAAAAGTGTATAAAATTTATCAAAGATGAAGGCTACAATTGACATTCCAAATTTGAGGCATGATTGATGGAAGAATTGTAATGATTATGTAAGTGGAAAGATGGTATGAAATCCCTATTGATAAAATAAAAATACGTATTTAAATCTGATAGATCAAATTCACACTGAAGTGTATGTTCTAATTAAAGTTATTAGAGAACTAAGTTTGAAATACTTCACTTTTTTGTTTATGATTGTAGTAAAATGGGATGTATCATGATTATGCAGGTAATAATGGAAGTAATTTAAATCCTCAATAAATTCTAATGGAGATATAAAAATGAAATCAAGGGAAAAATTAAATTTTAATGATAAAAAATTGGGATAAAATATACCTCTAGTGACAAGAATATTTACATGGAGGATCACAACATTAAACACGAAGTCTCATAGGCGAGGAAACCATAAAAAAATGCTTCTGGGAAAGGTAGAATTAGATGGTAAATAGTATTTCAAAAACATTTATCATCTAAAGTGGAATCTCAAGAAACTATTGGAAACATGTTGAATAATTAGTGGTGTATATATAAAATTAAGCATTATTAAAGCATGAATAGATGAAGAAAATGTATGAAATGTTTCATGGGAGAAATATGATAGTTAAACATTCTAAAGTATTTGAAAGTAAGTGTTAAATCAATAAAAAGAAGGAAATAAAGGAAAGTATAGATATTAAGTATATGGAGGGATATTTTTAGGCATCTCATTCAAGAATAAGATCTATAAATGTTTCAATAAAAGGTAAACAAATCATAAAGAAAAATGATGTGAATGTGTTTGAGGATAAGGATAGAAATAAACATGAATTTTAATATTAGAACAAATATTGATACAGAAAAGTGATGTTGATATTAATTATATTGGTTTGCATAATAAAATAGATAAAGGAGAATCTGAAGTTGAATTGTGGGATGGTTAGGTTTCTAAAGAAAATTAACCAGTGAATCAAAGAAGGAAAATAAGAATGAAGTTTCATGAGTTAAACATTATCAAAGATAAATCTGTTCCAATGAAAAAAGTTAATGATAAATTTAAATAATACTAGTCTATTATCTCAAGTGTCTCTATGATCATTTGAATAAGTTGTAAAATATGAATTATGAATCAAGTTCATGAACGACGGGTTGGATCAAATTTAGAAAAAAGAGACTTGGGATCTTGTAAAATGACCGATGTATAATAAAGTAATTGGGACCAGAAAAGTGTAATAAAAATGTTGAAAAATATGGAAAATTGGTTTGTAATAGAATAAGGATATTATAAAAAAGATATAAACTATTCAATGCTGTTTATGTGAATTAAACCTTCACATAAGTGATGATACTCAGATGAATAAGGCTCTTTGTAGCTTTATAAATTCAAATAGGTTTAAAAATATATCAAATAGATGTCAAGATGTCAGTTTTAAATGTATTAATTGAGAAGGAGGTGCATATTAGGAAGATAGTGGGGTTTATAATTATATTTAAGGAATTAAATGTGTGAATATTGTTGAAATTGTTTCATGTATTGAAAGAACCTAGGTCATGGTGTGCTCAGTTGTAATTTTTTTTGAAGAATCTAGAATTTAGTAGAGGTGTTTTTGATCACACTATCTATATAAAGAAATGGATATGGAATAATTTATGGTTTGTTTTTATGTCAATTATAGAATATTTAGAGGTATAAAGATGACATCATTAGAGGAATTTTCACCATTTATGATCTCATAGTTTTTAAAAAAATGTGTGGACAAACCCCTTTTACTGAGAAATATAAAAGATAAGAAGAGGATAGAAAAAGGATCTGACAAAAAAAATTTACATCATTAAAGAACCATAAAGGTAAATAAACACATCAAGAATAAAATTACATATAGTTATAATCCTTCTAAATCCCATAGTTTGTAATTTTAATGACCAGAGAAGTTATATACTTCCTTAGGATGAAAGTGAACCAAAATGAGGGTTATAAATTTGTCTCTCAAGTAAAATATACATATGAGATGTTGAAAAAGATCAAAATACATGTGGGAAAACTAGTTTTGGCACATATTTATTTTATTAACAATCTTGATAAATATAAATATGAATAACTAGTTGATCCCATAGTATATCAAAGTAGATTACATGTTTTTTTACCTCACAGTATCAAGGTTGTACATTGTTTATTCTATATACTAGGTGGAAAAATTTTAGAGTAGTCTAAAGGAATACCATATCATTATTATAAAGAAAATTATTTGGTACATTCAAGTAAACATTTATTATTATTTTTTGTATTTTTCATGTAATTATTGAGGCTTATATAAATATTTATATGCATATTGGGTTGGAGAAATTATGGATAGAAAATCCACTACAAGTGGAGCTTTATTGACCAGAATAAATTTCATTATATGGATTAAAAATAACTAGGAGATAATATCATTTATTATGGAATAAGAATACTACTTATCATATTAAAATTAACATACACAACTATTGTTGATGAAAATAAAATTTTATAACCCCGGTGAAGATATAAACATGCTTATAGTGATTCATTGTGAAAATATGAGTGTAATTAAACTAACAAAGAATACAGTATAACATTTAACAATAAAAAAAACTAAATTGTGGTATCATTTTATAAAATAAAAATTATATCAAGAATTGATCAAGAGGTAACATGTGGGATCAAATCACCAAGTGTCAGTAATTTTTATGAAACCTTTAGCTACACCATCATTTGAGAAGGTTTTTTTGAATCTTGGCATTCAACCACTTCCCTATACATGAGTAGGTTCAAAAAACACCCTCTACCAAAATTATTTTTATGTGTAATCTAGTTTATTTTTTTATATTAGATTTTAATTTTTTGGTTTATTATCATAGGGAGAGAAAAACAATGCAAGTAAAATTCAGTTTCAATTGAACAAGTGAAATTATAATGAAATGAATTCTCATCTCAAGGAGGAGTCTACCATTGAGTGTGAGTTTGGGGGTCTAACTTTTAGGGAATGGGGGGGGGGGTTATTTTTATATAAAATAAAGGGAGGATACATTACATGGGGATTATATTAATGGAGTTTGATATGGATGAAGATAGGGTGAGTTTGATGAATTTTACAACTAATGAAATCTAGATGATAAAGTTCAAAGGTAATCATATAATTATGTCTTTATATAATATTTTATACACTAATAATTGATTACGTAGATTCATATTGATTTATAGGATATTATACCACTTTTATATATCTTTTAAATATTAATTTCACCAGAGACACTTAGGATTCATTGAAAACACAAAGGGGGAGAATGTTAGAGCCAAGGCATTTGAGTTGGAATTCTAGAAGTGATATGTTTTTCAGAAATAAATATTATTAATAGTTTAATATGGTCAATATAGGATATTATAAGTTTTTAAGTTATTATTCTTGATATATATTAGTCTCTATCTATAGAGATACAATCATGATGCAACTATATTAACCACTTCATAAAGAAAGGATACATTGAAATAAAAATCTAGAGGAGGTTTATGAGGTTCCTACAAATTATATTTCACCATGGTGAAATAGTTATTATCACACTATAGAGAAAATTATATAGGTACTAATTGAGTACAAGTGATGGTTAGTCACATTATAAGGATTATAATCAAACTGAAGGGAAGAGGGTCATTCCATAGTGAAGACCCTATGAGAGTTTGATGTTCTACAATATAGGATAGTTATAGAGTTCATATTGAAATTGGAATTGGACATACCATAATTTATATTATGTATTATTAAAATGATAGACTATGAGGAATGATCATTAAACAATTCCACACTCTTTATTTTTAATACTATTATATTTTATGAAGGATGGATCAATCACATAAAAAAATTCATGCCATGATATAATGCTACAAAGGCTAGGTAAAAAAGCACTACAACCTAGTTTCTTTCACCATGGTCACCATGTTTTTAGAATAAAACTATGTAACCATGTTTTTATAATAATGTAGGATCTACACTATGAAGTTTTCCATGACACTAAAATAGGTTCAAGTTTTTAGAAGATTTAAAGAAGATACTACCCCAATATTCTTGGTATTTTAAATGATATTATTCTTGGATTTTTTGGATCTAGAGTTGAATAAAAGATCACATTATAATAAAGTTTATATCACTATGATATAGTGATTTTGATATACATCATTCCATAATAAAGGAGGTCATTCTGTGATATAATAAATTCTAGTAAATTTTCCAAATTCGACAATCTAACAGTTTTTATTGGATTATCTTTGACTTTGAGAATTTTAATTGGAGGTTTATAGATGGTTTAAAGTTACAATAAATATGTGATAAGTAGAAAGTTCAGGGGGATAAATTTGGAATATGGAATTTATAATCTAAGAGAAAATATATATTCAGGGGATGTACCTAATAATTATAAATAAGAATGACAAAACTAGAAATAGACATAGGATGTATTTGTGTAAATATTTCATTAAAAATATGGATTTGGAAAAGGAAAGAGAGGCATAAAGACAACAACCTTGCTGGTTTTGTGTTAATATCTTTATGAAAAATCATTATGAGTTATAATTGTGTCATGTTTCTTATAAAAAATCCTTAAATCTAGGTGTGAATAGGGATAAATATGGAGTGACCCTTGGATTGGAAATGTGACCTTACTAAACTAATAATTAACATACATTACATAGTGAAATCGATTGGTACATCTATAACCCATCAATATATTCTCCTTGGAATATCCTTTAATGGTGAAAAATAAATAAAATCCTAGCATCACTTTATTTTTGTTCAATATTTATATTTTTTGGCTGTGTGGATAATTATGAAATGTTCTTATCACTATTGAAAATGAGAGAAAAAGATCCATTAGAAGTTTTAAGGTGAAAATAAATCACACCCAAATTAAACCCCTTCTTTGGGTGTGTTAAGAGGTTGGGGTTGTAATAGTATGAACTTTGATAGCTTTGAGTTGTAATCAACCATTTTCAAATAAATTTCACATGCTTGGTCATTTTTTCAATTGTATTGGAACATTTCAAGCATGATTAACCAATTTCAATTAAACATAGTATATAAGGATAATGAATCCCATATAGATCTTTAAAATGATCCATCTAAATTGATGAATGATAACTGTTATTACAAGATAAATATACCAATTATTGATGATATTCCCATGATCCATAAAAATATTATATTCAATCCCCATGCATATCCTCCATAATATGAATGACCTACTTTGATTAGATACCTCACTAAACATGATAAGTTATACTTAGTTTTAACTAAGTATCAAGAGATATTTGTAACCATTTCCAATATCATGAATTAAACCTTTGGTTGTAATCAAAGGAAATTCTAGTTCGCACCCCATGTTGTTTTACCACCTCTCATAATTATAATTTTACTAGTTTATACATATAAGTAGACATTCTGATAGAAAAAATGTGGTTTCCTAGTTAATCGATCCCTAATTACCAAGAATTTATCTCAAACTCTTAGGGAACTTAGTAAACAGGTCATAAAATATATTATAATTTCACCACCTTTCATACTAATATAGCAATTGGTTAAAATTCCCATGTAAGTACACTAATAGTTCATTCTTCACCTACTAATTGGAGAGGCATATAGAAACAAATACCATTATCCCTTATTTTATACATGGCC
Source organism: Viscum album (assembly GCA_963277665.1). Lineage (NCBI taxonomy): Eukaryota > Viridiplantae > Streptophyta > Magnoliopsida > Santalales > Viscaceae > Viscum > Viscum album. The sequence goes on along the minus strand of OY728132.1, from coordinate 1,288,192,034 downwards.
ATAAAAAATTTATAAAATCATTTTAATATATATTTTATATTCCATGTTAAACTATACACATTGAATAATGGTATTTTATTTTATCTTATTTTATCATATTGAAAGGAAATAAGATCATTCCATGGATAAAAAAAGTATTAAAATCTTAATAATGATATTTAAGGATCTCCCCAATATCTAATCTCTCTAAAATTAAATTACAATCTTGATCCATGATTTAAGAATCATTTTCTCACTCTATAATAGATTATACAATATTAAAGTTATATAAACACTTACTATTACGATCCTTAGTGGTATCTAAATAGAAAAAAACTAGAAAAGACATCTACCTCAACTCCTGTTATACCTCATATAACTTTAATTGTTAGTCTTTCATACTAAGGGAATATGTAACTATATTCCATTTACTAGGTGCATATAAGAGTTAAAAATTATACTACTGTATGTATTCAACCCACCAAAACATTATAATTTTCTAGACCCATTGAGAAAATATATACATGAGGATCTTATAGTTAGTGCATACTAAAAAATATTCTATAAAAAGAAATTTCCATCAATATTTTAAAGCATTAATCATAGTATCCAACTCTAAATCATTCATCAGATAATTATTTTAATGTGGTAAAAGTTTCCAAAAACCATAATCCACTATACGTTTCTCATACATAAGTATGTGACATAGAACTAGTGCATATAAAATTAAAATATACTAAAAAATAATCACTTGTATTTGTTAGAATCAAGATAGGATTATTAGTAAGCCTCATATTAAATTAAATAAAATATACCTCACATTATCAAATCAAAAAAACTTTAACCATTTATTTATTAAGTTCATAATGATAGAATATATATGGGAAATAACCTAAATGAATTTATCGTAGTATTTTACAAGTACCAAAAATATAAAAATATAAAAACAATTCTTGGGTACTCCCTAAGACATCACCACCTACACTTTTTTATGATCTATATATGTTACATTCCTTAACACCACATATTCGCGTAATCTAACTTCACAAATCAATAATGAGAATTTTAAATGTTACTATAAAGCCGGTGTTCTTGTAATGTCTCTATAGGCATAAAAAAATATGTGGCCCACAATTTTTCATATAAGTCATGATGTGATACTTATACATATAAGACAAGAAAATATTTTCCTAAAAGGTATCTCAATTCATCAAGAATATAAAAATAATATCTCCATGTGTTTCCTAATTGATCATATATTAAGTTATGAATATTCTTCCAAAATGTTTCAAGATCTAATGGAATGGTTGTGATAAATGGTTATCAATAATTTACCATAGATTTTATATAAATATTAAAATAAAATTTTGAGGGCCTTAATGAATTATTTAGACTATTAAAATGTTAGAATATGGATATAACTTATATCTCCGAGTAAATTATTACATTAAATTCAATTTGATAACTCATATATCTAAAACTGACTCCAGGATCAAAAGATATAACAATTTTAACTCAGACTATTTAGGAGGGATTTTTTTTAAAATTCTAGTTAGTGTCCATAAAGATGAATTTCATGAATGTTCCTTGTTAAAATCCACTTATTCCATGATCAAAATGTATGTGCATGCCTTGATTGAATCCATTGTGCATTACTTGTTCAAATTCTATGTGCATTCTAATGAATCCAACAAGAATGATTTTTTGAATCCAACATGCACACCCATCCAATTTTACCCATACTCCCTAACGATGATTTTTAAATTATTATATATATAACTAGAAACTCAATTGGTTACCCTGAAAGGTTAGGTTACCAAGACTCCTTTTACAATAAAAGGACTTCTCAGGCCTCCCATTTCAAGAGGTAGAGGATTTCTAAGAACCTGGGCACCCAAAACATCATCCTACATGCCCAAGCCTTCCCAAACTCCCTATTAGGTTATTTTTATATCAAAACTAAGGATAAATGATGTAAATTAGGTATATTAGGGTAATATAAAGGTTTTAACACCCAAAATCTCTATGAAAGATGACTTCTCTAAATACTCTACCAAGGTTAGGGTCAAAGATCCATCTCAAAGAGGGAACCTATGCAAGAAGGGAAAAACTTGATGGAACCGAGGCATACCAATTAGAGTTACACATGAACCTAAAATTATAGGGTACCAATTTTACTAGGAATACCATATATAATTATAACTAGACCTTAAGTTTGATAAATCAAGGTTTCCAACCATATTTATTCAAAGGAGCCACACCCAAATTTCCTGAGGCCGACCTAGACCCCTCACTTTCCCAAGTCACCCAACTATCCCAAATTTCATCCTTTTAGCCTCTTTGTTTCTAAGAATTTATTAGAATTTTTTTTCCTAGGGGTACCCCTAAAAATTACTACTTTTACCAAGAACAAACATTATTATCATAATATGCATGACTAAGCTATTTTCCTCATTCATGTAGCCCTTACAATAATGTATTCCATTGATAATTAGATTCTCTCATTCTATGATAAATATCTCCTTGGTTTTCCTCCCTAACCAGTATAGTCCTTGGAATATAACCAATCATGTATTTCTTTGATAATAGATATCCTTTCTCTAAGATAACCAGTAGAACGTTTCCAAGTATAGCTCACCCATCCTATCCATATTGGATCTTTTGAACTAGTTCCATGTATACTATGTTCCCTATAAACCTCCCTAGGATAGTGGTAAAAATGAGATTCAAAACTTGTGTAAGTACCACTATACCTTCACCTAAATAATTATTCATGTTAAACTAGAATGGACCGCTCATACATTAGTCCCACAATAAATTATTTATAGTCACTTTCACCTAAAGGTCCTAGTCTTATGACCTTGAATTACAAAACATGATAGTACTGGATGCTTGAATTTAAAAGGAACACAATTGTCCATGAAAAAATGACCTTAAATTGAACCAAAATATGCCTTGTTATACATGCTTTAATGTTATAAAATTCCTCATTATATAGAACAAAACTATATGGGTTTTAATTACCATTACTGGGATATATAGGAATCCCTTCAAGGAGATTTTTTTTACTAAAAATGGATATAAAGGAGATACATTGGTGGGATATTATAAATCAATTTCATCATTATAATTTCAAAATCACAAATCCCCAAGATAATTTCATGGAAGTTTTTCCAACCTAAGTCTTATAAACAAAGTCACCTAAAAGGAGATCCCATCTGATTCAAACAACCATTAAATCTAAGAAGCATGTTCCTTCCCCCCCTCCTCTTATCATCCATGAGACCCTTTTGTGTATCCCAATAGTCACCTAAGGGTTGTTCCTTGTATCCATCAAAAATAATAATTATAATTTATCAATTTTACCACTAATTACTACTTCAAACAATCCACCATTGTGATGGAGAATACTAATCACTATGAAGGGACTATCTTTATTAACATTTCATGCATATATATAGCCCTCCAAAGTATCTATATCTGAAGTGATTCCCTATAAAACATGAATACCAACCATATATCTCCTCTCCATGATAATCCTTAATAGACCAACCACCATGAATGTCCTTCCCATAGTCAGGTAAAAGAAGAGAACTCTCTAAATTATCAATAGAGACGTCATTATGAGGGTCCTACCCAAAATAATATGAAGCCAAGCTATGAATGTCCTCACCATAGTGAAATTAAATCCAAAAATTATTGAGGTCCTCACCATAGTGTCATTTTTAGAAATTTTCCCTAATACAAAACATTTATATGAAAGGGATATCATCTCCTTATCAAAAATTCAATAATAAGTAACTATGGATATCCTCTTTAGGGTTTCAATCATAAAGGTCCTCCACATGGATAAAATGTTTTCTAGAATGGACCATGATAGTGTTCATGAAAATTATAACTGCGGAGGTCCTCCCTATGGTGATAGATATGGAATTCCTCTTCATGCTGATAATCAATTGATTAGTAACTCTAGAGGTCCTTCATAGGATTCCCATTAGGGATTACCTACCTATATAAAAAACCAAGAAATCATTAACCATATAGATCCTCCCAAATGTACCCTTTATAAAGGTACTCCCCATGATAACATTCCTCAAAGACACGACCCCCATCCCCATGTCACAATTGTCCCCAAAATTCCATCTTATCAAGGATTTCTTTCAAAACCAAATCTATCTATACCACACACTGCACAATTATCTAGCATTGTCTTATCCCAACCAATGGGTGAGATGAAGAAACAATCATAATTAGTTTCTCCTCCAGATTCTGTAAGTTTGGATGTAACTAGATCCATCCAAAATTATTCTTTTTTACCACAAAAAGTAGCAGGAAAGAAAAATTTATGGTCAGAACAAGTTTATGGGAAATTAATTGAACATGAATAAGGTTCTAATATCACGTGGAAGGAGTTAGTTGAAGAAAAATTATTGTTCATGTTCTTTCTCAGAGTTACTTATTATTATGTTATTTTCAAGATCCTTACATAGGTGTACATACCCCACATTCTCTGAAATATTTAGATAATGTTTAATCATCTCATATCTAGGAATCTACCTTAATAAGGGTATGCAGATCACCTAAAGACATTGGATGGAAAATGACACCAAGTTAGCATGGATTATATTTTAGTATATTAGAACCCCAAGTGTATAAATTTTTTTAGAATCTCTAATAAGTTTTATTAAATGTATTTTAGGTTCTTCACTAAATAATCAAGAAGGATTATCTACATGAAAATATCATAGGCTAGGTTGAATTTAGAGCATTTCACTTTAACCTACTCATTTTTCAGAAGGGTCATACCTATATGAAAGTTTTTAATATCATTACCACATGTAATGAACCAAATATAAGATTTAGATTTTCAATTTTTTTTAATCTAATTGAATCATGTTTTTCTAAGAGAATATAAAATGCATACTTGATGGGAACACAAAATAAACTGGTTTCTATATTAAGATGCTATAAAAGTATAAAAAGTGAAAAAATTGAGGTGATAAAACTTAGTGAAGACAGAAATAACCCTCATAAAATACACTTCTTGTGTATAATAGCAATTAAATACACTACATTCAACTCACACTAGAGTATAATCTTGGAAGAAAAGAATGATTCAGTTGTAAAAACAACACATGGGAAACCAATTCTTGCTTGACTTGCGGCATTCTTACCCCAAAAAAGAACCACCCTTGGTATCATAAATAAAATAGGGAGGTTCATAAATTAGTGATAAACCACCATCAAGGAGATTAATATTTTTTAATATAGGGAAAATCCCATAATAAATACCCCATGGTATACTCCATTGATAATATAATAATTGATGCATCCACAAGGATCAAATTCAATTAAATTTATAGTAATTTAATATATAATTAAATTTCATGAGAAATCTATAACTTTATTATAGTGGGAGTGGAAAAATTAAAAATTGAATCATCTTAAGGGATGAAAAAAAGATCCTCCAATAAGTGAAAGAAGAAAAAAGGTCATATCATGACCTTAGAAGATTATTTTTGAGGCCAATGAGGGCCCATACTTCTCTATTGAGATTAAGGATTTGGTTCCTATTTCATGGTTCACATCAGTAAATGATATCAATAAATAACCTAAAAAATCTACAAAACATAAAATTGATGAGAAAGAATGTGACAAAGGGGAAGCATTTTTCTAAAATGTCATTTTTACTGAGGTGTATTAATAAGGTTTAAATACATGGTATTAAAGGTAATCCCATAATTTAAGAGATTCAATAGATATTACACTACTACCTTTGTAGTTTGATAATGCATAGAGAAAAGAAAAGGGTGTGTATACTTCTATAGCCTACCCCTAGCCAAATGAATTGAGACCCCCTGTTAAAAAATGGTCTGCCCACTATAAGGCCAAAATACAAAATATTGAGAAAATTAATGATGATCTTATCAGGGAAAACATACCAAACAAATGTGATTTTTAAGATAAATAGGGCATAAATTCTACACCTAAACCACTTAAACAAGAGAATATTTTTAAATATAAAAGACCTGAATAGTGATACCCAATAAACATTAGATTATAACAACATATCCATTTAATTTCAACAAAAATTTATTATTAATAGTTTCATATACTAGGGAAATCTCATCCACTGATTTAGGAAGGGAATTTGATTCTATCTCAAGTAAGTCATTAATAATTGATTTCGACGATCCAATAATATAAATCTCAGAAAAATGTTTTGGATAAAAATTCATCAATGATAGCTATGTTACAAGAATAAATAGTTTATGCGACTACCACTCAAATGAAACCCATGGAAGGATAATGTGAACAGGTATGTACAGAGATAAAACCATTTATTTAGTGGATGGATATCAATCCTCTTCTACATAGCTTCTGGAACCCTAATTTATCAATGTTAAATAACAAAAAAGTCATAAAAAACATCTTTTTCGCTTTATATCCCACTACATCCTAATTAAAGGGAAACCAGATCAACAAGAAGCAATAAAAAATTGATGTTTTGTGAAAACTATGAAGGGATCTACATTTATCCTGTATAATAATCTAGATTATTCATTTTTTTGAAACTTTTATTACCAAGATATTTTATTTATTTTATAAGAAAAATTATTAATTTTTATTCCCATAATATCTTCCATTAGCACAGATGATCAAAATATTTCTCTAAATAGGTGATATACTTCAAGAGAAATTTACATATGAGACTAGATTCAGATAACATCACTTCAGCTCAACAATAATTACATGATCTCAAATATTTTGTTTCCTTGTTTAAATGACATATGTCATGGTTTCTTCATTTTCTTACCAAAAATGATAGGAAAATTTTATACAAGACTCCACCACTTTTTAGGAATTCATACATATAATCCATGTATTCCATTGATAAACTCAATAACTTTAGTTCATAATTCTTGATTCATATTCTATTATGTATATGTATCATGGATATGACTGGTGGTTGAAATGAATCATTACTCAGATCTACAATGGATTACAATAGACTGGTTCTATGATTTAATCCCATGTGTAACAATATAAGGATATTGTATTTGATGATATGATGTAGTTTTCATTTAACCAACCTTACATATAAAATGAGATTTTCTAGTCATAGGGAATGAAATATTACACTTTAGTTGTCTGATATAGTAAGAGAAGAGAATATCTCATTATTATATTCAAGGACTCAATCTATCTTGGTGAAAATCATATTATAGGAACTAATATTGTGAATTCCATTAGTTTTCCTCACTAAAAACATCATATCATAATGTTAATATTGAATAATAAGATTTGAAAATCATGTATGGGAACTATAAATAGACACCCCCAAAATAGAGCATCATGGTTGGGTGGAGACAAGGGGAGGTCAAAACATGTATCTCCATAATTGTAGATGATAAGCTCAAATTATAATGAATTATATGCCAAAATCCTTGGGATTTTAGTGGTTGGGGCTTATGATACCTGACTGTCATAATAATGAAATGAATTGGAACCTATGAAATTCATCAGTTTTATTCATTAATACTGTTATGGGAAATGACTTAGGATTTTCACTTTCTATGATATATTGGTCTCTTTAGCTTTAGGTGTTTCATATGATATAAATTCTTCCTATGATCTCTTTTGATATGCAGTGTACTCCAATAGCCTTTTTTGATTTGTAATTACTTTTTTTCTTTTTTATATTCAAAATCAATTATACATAAAAAACCTCTGAATCAAGGGTTATAAAAGATAATATTATTCAAAAATTCAATTAAATCCTGAAAATAAAACTTTTAGGCTAGTTTTATAATTAATATTGAAATGTAAAAATAATATAATTTCTATAATTTCTCATATATTATGAATTTTTTTGTTTATTTATATTGAATTAAAAAATATAATAAGGTAATTTTTTTATTTTATCAAATATCAACCCTTATTTCACGTCTAAAAACCACCTTATAATATAATTTAAATTATGAATTAATAGATTTCAAAAATTATAATTCTAACCACAAATGTAAAATATCTGATCATTAATGATAATAAATATACTTTCTTACACATATAAATAACTTGAAGGTTTACATTAATATAGTAATCACTTATAAATAAGTTTTATTACATTATTTATTTATCATTGAGTTTTAGTTAATTTAAATATTTATGTAATTTGAATAATAAAATGTTCAATCCAAAACACATACACGATTCCATGTTTTTATATAATTTCCTTTTACTGATGCATGGGTCTCCAATAAATAACTATAAATAAAAAATGAAATCAAAACTCAAACCCAAAAATAACTTAGAAATATAGGTTTCCACCATAATTATACTATTCAACCATATTTAGGGATTACTTATTGAGTCTGGAAAATACTATCTCTTATATATCCTTGACCCTCACCAAAGGATGATACATGTGCTATTGGATTAATTAAACAATATGAAGTGATTGACCATAAATATTATTTACAAACAAATTTCTAAGGAATAATTTCAATATATATGTGAAAACCATAAATATATATATAAAAATGGATATAAAATATAATTAATCACTACTAATATAACCTATAAAAAATATTTATAAGAGATTAGAAAGAAAAACTTATATATAAAAAATCTAAAAAGTAAACCAATCACTACATTAGTCTATCTCCACATGAACTATCCATCAACAGCTCCAAAAATCCCACCATGTCACTTATATCTAGTACCTATCAACCATCAAGTTACAGGGCCTTTCCCTTATATTAATCATAGATTAAAGGATCTAAATTTACCCCAGGGGAAACATATAGGGTGTAAGTACAATGTAACCAGAAGGATATCAACTCTCATTCCCACTAATATATTATAAAATAAAGTGTATGTAGTATAAACACAAAATTAATTGATAATTATATAGTATTTTGGATCAATATATCATACAAGTACTATAAATAAAATAAAATAAATATATTTTTTATTGGTTCACATGTGCTAATCGGGACCACATGGAAACCAACCACGCTTGCCTCAAACAAATCCTATAGGCCATGATTAAATGGATAAACAACCTCAATAGATATACTAAGAATAAAAAGTATATTATGTGAATCCTCAAAAGAGTTTTTATAAGGAAAAATAATCTATAAACTATTCATATACAACCCATGATCTAAAACTACCACCAAGACTTATAACATAATTTAGAATTAGTATGTAATCTTTAGGCAACATCATCCATGTCTTGAGTAACCTGTATAATAAATTTATAAGCATAAATATTCTCTATTTACCATTTCATAACATTATCACAAAATAAACATAAAATTAATGATAATAATCTTAATGGGTTAACTTAAGAAAATAAATTAAAACTAAATACAATTCATAATAGGGAATAAAAAGTAGTTCAATTAAAGAAATAAGTTTATGAATGTTGTTTTATAATAAAGAAACATTTTAAATTATATCTAATACCACTATATAGTGTTTCCAATATAAATAATTTGATAGTATATGGGTGAGGAGGTTCATCTTTATTATAATATGATCATTCCTATTCGAAAATATTTAAGAATAGAGACTCTACTACTTTACCAAATTTTAAATCTCAAGAAGATGGGAGATTAGTGGTTTCATTTGTTGTACAATAGTGTAGTATAAATAATGAAAAAATAGTGATAGTCTTACCTTATCCTTACTATATGATCTTTTATTTTTTTAGGTATGTCTGTCTTTGATCATTGGTTGAGTGTCTTTTATTTTGGGGTATTCCTTCTTCTTTACCCCTTATTGGTTGAGTCATGTTTGGGGGTGAGGAGAATTTCATGGGGAAAATGATCTAAAGTTTGGAGATGTATGTTTCTTTGAATTAATATAGTACAGATATAAATTCGTGAAGGGATTATGAAGGTTTTTCATTGTTATGAAGGCTTTATAGGTGGTTCGGGTAGTTTCTATTGAATTTGGGTTTTTCACTATCCATTTGAAACTTCCATGTCATAAACATGTTACATGATATGAACTTGTCATCGATAAGATGCCTTGAACTGGGTCATAATAAGAAATTTTACACACTATAAAACCGGTTCACATTATGAAATGGTTGATTAGGGTTATTTTAACCAAAGATGACACCTTATTTTTTCCATATTTTATAAATATATAAATTTACTTCATGAAATGGTTTCACATCATGAATATTTCAGGACTAGCGGGTTTAAACCACCCTATGTGTATGATTTTATTTTTCTCACTATGAATCTCTTTATCTTGAAACCTAGGGTGACTCCATGAATTTTTGGAGTGATTCATTCCCTTCAAAACATCTTAATCTATTGCTTAATATTCAGTGAGTTTCCTCACTTTGGTTTTCCCCTCTCTTTCAGTTATTCTCTGTTATGATGGTGGAATCACTTGATTGATGTTGAACCGGGTTTTCATCTTGTATGATCTAGGTTTTTCCTTGTGATATACTTCACCTTCATTCCTCATTTTAATTTTTAGTTTATAGTGTTTATTGAATCACTGGGTACAGGAAGGTGGTCTAGAACAAAAACCTAGGATGTTTTTCAATCTGTTCAACTATGTGCAATATTTCGTGATTGCACCGAAAAAACATTCGAATTTACAAAAAAATGGGTGACGATAATCGTGTGTTGGAATAATCTTTGGATCCCATTGGATATAATGATTTTGAGATGCGGCTTTTGGATACCCATTGGGGGAGCCTACCAAGGAACAATAATGAACTAGATGATGACTTTAAAAATGTTTTATCATGACATGAAATTTTTGGTGATTACTTGTGATAAATTCACCTTAGAAAATGGATACCATGATTATCAAATGATTGGTGATAATTGGTATAAATGGGTTTATATACTGGAATGATAATATATTAAGGTATAATTTAATGAATTAATGGTTAATTGAAAGAAAAATGGTGATAGAAAAAATTTACAATTGTGAATTTTGATGTTATGTTGGGTTATTTTGGCAGTTATGACTTGTGTTGTGATTTATGCTGAAATGCTTATATAAAGGGATTTTCCTATGATGGTGAAATGATTATATACAGTGATTTACCTAGTGATCCTAAAATGCTTATATAAATGGATTTTAACAATGATGCTAATAAGATTATATAAAGGGATTAGCTTTGTGGAATTGAAATGATTATATAAAGGGATATTCTGAGTGATGTTAAAATTCTTATATAAAGGGATTTTATGAATTATGATGAAATTATTACATAAAGGTATTTTATAGGTTACACTATAATGATTACATGGATTGGTTCAGTTATTTTATTATTAAATTGAATTGTGGTTATAGTTGACATGGTTGTGATATATTCTTAGTGATATTTAGTAATGGTGCTGAAATAGGTTGGTTATTGTATCATTTTAATTGATTAATTAATACTCCTAATTATTGCTTTATATCATGCACTAAATATCCAACTGGTTTGTTTATACATGGTGGTTTCTAACCAATGATTTTTACTCACACCTTATTCAGGACTCTATTTGGTGATTGAGTATATTACATGGATACAAGTTTAGATAAAGGAAAAGGACCTTGTTGTTGATTGTTGCTTGCTAGATGGGTTCGAACTTGGAGATGGGACTCACATGGGGTTCAAGACCAGGTTATTTTTATACATTTTTAATCATTTAATTTTATATTTATTAATTTTAGATTTAAATTTATATACTTTATAACATATTATTACCTTATCATTTTATTATTATTGGATTTATTTAGTCGACATTTTTTTTGGTTATATCCGCTGTGATGCACTATTTTCATATATTTTCCATTACATTGATATTTATTTAATTAAATTGTATTAAAACTCTGTACTAAGGTTCATTGTATCCAAACTATGTTATCTACACCCCCATTTATAGTTAGTACCCTCTATTGTAAGGGGAGGCGCATCGAAGGTACAATAAGTAACCTAGTTTGGCCACATGAGAGACTGCCAGGCCAGGGGATGTTACAAAGTGGTATCAGAGGATCTTCTTTCTTTTCTATTAATTTACTACTTGGGAAATGAAAGTAGAAGACTAGGATGTATTAGGACTTGGTAATCAAATTGTTCATGGGATTAGTTGACCAATGTATGGGGAAAATCCTAGTACCCAAGGATAATATTTTTGTTCATGATGTTCTTTTGTTATAGTTGATGTTATTTCACCTTGGTTGATTCACATATTGTTTGATGTTATTGTTTTTTTAGATTTACAATCATTTAACAGTATTTTGTGAGATGATTGTGCAGTACAATGATAGGAACATAGAGGCCTATATTGAAATTCATTGTTCATGATAGAGACATATTTATTACATGTTATATATTTTTCAGTATGAACTATGAAATGAGAAACCTATTATATCTAATAAATGAAAGGAAAGATCTATTTTGTCATGGTGATTCATTTGTTAAGAAAATTTTGGAGATAAATTTAGTTAGTGTTTCTTTATTGTTGTCATTTGTTAAGGTTAACCTTGTTTTTATCCAATTTTTTAAGGTGCAGGTTTTCCTTATAGAGAAAATATATCCTCATTGTCTTTGAATTGGGAGTTAGGAGAGATAAAAGCAGTATGATTCTAGTAGGGATGAACTAGAGATTCCTATATATCTTAAGGATGATATGAATGTTCATATTTAATAAATCATCATGAGGGTCATATGATTTATGGAAAGGGAGACTATTCACACAATTCCTTTGATTTTTGCGATGACAAGAGAGTTTTGACTACATTATCCACCTACATTCACTGGGGAGAATGGCTCCTAGGATCCTGAGTTTTAAATTGAGTCAATCTAGATGACCATCAATCACATTGAGAAACATGTATAGAGAAGGTTAAAAATCGCTACATACATGATTTGTGGCTATCCAAGAATTAGTGGGACACTGTACAGTAAGCTAGGTAGCAAGAGGAGTTATCTTGGGAGGACTTCATGGTGAAGTTTATGAAAAATTTCTATTCTAAAATGTTTAGGGATGATAAGGCTCATGAGTTAATACACCTGATGTAGGAGGGATTGTTAATGATGAACTATTCTAGAAATTTCACCAACTTGTAGTTATTTTCACCATATTTAGCAGTTGACGAGATTTCCATGGTGAGGAATTTATAGGATGAAGATTACTATGAGATTAGGTCACTGGTGAATTTTTTTCTCTTGGTTAGATTTCTGGACATGATGAATTAGGATATCCTCATAGAATGGAATCTGAGAGAGGCCTAGAGAAGAAACCAGAATATTTTAGTAGGGAGAACCAGGAGTTCTTCCTTTTGTGGAAGGATTCTCCGCTATGATAGTTATCTCCAAGGAAACAGTGGGAATAACATCTAGGGTAGTGTTTTTCCACCTCAGAACCATGTTCCATTTCACTACTATTAGTGTGGAAAGTTTGGTCATAATTGGACCCAATGTACATACCCTTATTTAGAGTGCTTGTTTGTTCTAGGATGGGACACCTATAGAGTTTTTTCAGGGGAATGCAGAAGTAGAGAAGTAGAAGGGGAAGAGTACATGTAACAGAATCTGGGAAGGACACAACTACCCCTTAGAATAATGGTAGCTATATTTCCACTGGGTTTTTCGGTCAAGGCAAGGGATGTGGTACCCCATCACAGGAACATTTTTACCGGTAAGTGGGAACTACATAGGGGAGTTAGATAGAGCCTAGGGCATATAGTAAAGTCAATTTCATGCTATGTAGTTTACTCCAACTAGTCTGGATTTTGGACCTTCTACCATCAAAGGTAAGATTCATGTATCATCTACCTTAGATTACATTTTTTTTCACATTAGAGCATCACATTAATTTATATCTACTCTTTTTTGGAAATGGTTTGGGATTGGTTTTGTAAATATTAGATAGTGTCTTGACCATTATACACCATAGGGAGTGTGGTCAAAGAATATCAAACTTTACAAGACATGTTCTCTAGTAATTGGTGGTTATCCTTTCTTTTAGGAACCATTATTGTTATAAATGAAATGTTTTGATTTTATTCTTGGTATATATTGGCCAGTTTTATACCAATATCATATCATATTTAATTTTATTAGAGTTATTTTTCTATATCGAGAAGAAGGCAACTATTATCACTAGGGTGAGTGGGATATTCAGGATGGTCATTCAGGACCAATTCAGTAAAAATGGATTGTTTCATGGCTCAGATAGTATGATTTAATCTAAATGATGGAGTAATGTAGAATCATACTTTTCATTTAGTGGTATACTATTTTTTGGAAGTCTTTCCTAATGATTTTTACAACTTACTACCCAATAAGAGGATTGAGTTCACAATCGAGTTGGTGTCAGGAGTAGAGCTAACTTCTATTCCACCTTACAGGATAAAACCATCAAAGCTTAATGAGTTGAAATTTCAGTTGGAATATTGGATAGATAAAGGTTTAATATAACCTATTACATATCTTTGGGGGTTTTACAGTTCTTTTCATCAAGAATATTGATGAGACTTTGTGATTTTGTGAATATTCTTAGATATTAAAATAGATAACGGTTAAAACAATTTATCACCTTCTTTGAATTGATGATATCTATGAATATATATGAGGTGATATGAACTTATCCAAGAAAAAATTGAGATCAATATACCACCAGTTGAGGGAGAGACCATTAGATATACCTCAGAATAATTTTAGGAGTAGGTATTACTTGCATGAGTCCATGGTGATTTCATTTGGTCTGAAGAATGCACCGACAATATTCATGGCCTTGATGAATCATGCCATTTATTTTATGAACGAGTTTTTTGTGGTTATTTTTGATGATATCTTAGTGTAGTCCTAATCTGTGGATGATCATTCCCAAAATCTTAACATCATATTAATTACATTGATAGAGCATCATCTTTACAGCAAGATAACCAAATACCATTTCTAGATTGATAAAGTGAACTTCTTGGGTTATTTAATCATAGAGGATGGAGGGTTAGTGGACCCTGAAAAGGCTTAATCCATTGTATATTGGGATCAGTCCAAGAACGTCTTTGATATTTAGAGATTTTTGGATTTAATAGGTTATTATCGGTGTTTTATCCATAACTTATTTTGTCTGGAAACACCAATGTCTAGGTTAAAAAATAAATGGGTGAGGTTTGTTTAATAGGATTATTATGAGATATTTTTTAGGAGTTGAAGTGAAATATGACCTCAACATTTATCCTCACCTAACCTATGTTGGGTAAGACACATACTATGTATTGTGACGCATCCAGATTTTGACTCGGAGTAGTTCTGATGTAGAAGAAAGAGTGGTTTCCTATAGATACAGAAAGCTGAGACCCCATGAGAAGAATTATACTTCTCATGATTTGGAGTTTTCTACAATGGTACACACCCTAAGATGTTAGAGACACTCTCATTTAGGCAAGAGGTTTGTGTTTTACATAGAACAGAAGATCCTAAGGTACATATTTTCTTATTAGGACATAACCCTTCGGTAGAGGAGGTGGGTTGAGTATCTACAATTTTTCAACATTGAGATGTATTACACACCAGGAAAAAAATGTCATTGAGGATTCCTTGATCTAGAAGATACATGAAGAGGTAGTTTAAGATTCTTGTGATGGGTGGAGGATGATGTAACTCTTTTTAGACATGAATCTTGATGTTCAAGAGTCTCAGGGATAAGTAACTGTGATTTGGACATTGGTTATGGAAACTCCTATTTACTAGATAAAAATAGAGCAGATATTTAACCCAAACATCATAGTTATGAGATATAAATTTTATGGTTGGGAGCCTCCATTAAAATGGCCTCTTGGTAGAAATAATGTTCTTATTTTCCATGGTCGAGTATGAGTTTCTATGAGATTTCTTAGGGAGCTGATGGGAGAGTTTCATGCTTCTTGATAGGTGGTGCATCTAGGTATTAAAGATATGTATCATTATTTGAATAGATATTAATAGTTTCTAGGAATGAATAAATAGGTAGTGAGATTCATGGAAATATGTTTCACAAATCAGTAGGTAAAATCTAAGCATCAGAGGCCTGTTAGGCTGTTGTAGCATCTGCCTATTCTAGAATGAAAATGGAATGTTGTCACTATTTATTTTATTACATGATTACTTGGGACACATCATAAGAACATTTTAGTATGTCTAACCATAGATCAACTATCAAATGAATCCCACTTTTTCTATTCAGGGAGACCTTTACTATTGATGATTAGGGGAGTCTCTATGTGCAGAAGATAGTTTTACTAGATGATGTTCTAAGGAATATATTCCTGATAAAGATCCTCATTTCTAATATTTGTTCAATAAGGGTATTTATAAGGATCTAGGATCTTAGTTTCTTATGATTATGGCATATCACCCATAGATTTATGGCCAATCTAAACAAACTCTTCATATATAGGAGGATATGTTATGACCTTATATTTTGGAATTAAATGTTTCATGGGAGAAAAATTTAGAACTCATGGAATTATCTTATAATAAAAAATTCTAGACATCAATACAAATATCAACATTCAAGGCTTCATATGGAAGGAAATTCAGTTATCCTATTTATTTTTTAGAGGTAGACGAGTTTTTTCTTTTTGGAACTAGTATCATGTGGGAAACGTCTAAGCAGGGTCAGTTGATTAGGAGGTTGTTGGTGACCATGCATAGTAGGTAGAAATATTAGACTGACCATCATAGACAACCTCTAGAGTCTGAGGTGAGTCATCATGTTCTCCATTGGGTGTCACATAGATTTTATAAATTCCATATTCGGAAATAGGGAAATCTAGTGACCTGGTTTGTTGGGCCATTTGAGATAGTGGAAGGGTTCAGTCCAGTGGCATACTGATTATCCCTTCCACAATTATATAGTTCTATGTACTATATGTTTCACATATCACAACTTCATAGATATCATCCCGACCCTTATCATGTAGTAGATATTGATTAAGTTGATCTTGGTGTATATGCATCCTTTGAGGAGAATGTGATATATATTTTAGACTATTGTGAGAAGCATCTCTGAGGAAAAACTATACCTCTACTTTGAGTGAAGTGAAAGAATGGGTGTGTTCAAGAGAATAACTGAGATAGGGAATCTGATATGTGAGAATAGTGGATAGACTTATTTTCTAGACCCCATAATGATTCTTAAAGAAACATGGGGATGATATGTTATATGGTTGGGAGGTTATAAGATCTCATCTTTTTTTTCTAGGCACATTTGTTTTGAGCTTTGGTTGAACCTATTATAATTTGGATTTTTTATTCTTATTTAAAATTTGGTTGCTGAGTCTTTTTTGGGGTTAGGGGTCATTTTCTAGAGAAAATGAAATAATGGTCAGGGATGTATATTTGTTTGAATTAATGGAGTATGGGTATAAATGTGTCATGGAATTATGATATTTTTCCATGGTTTATAAGGATATGGTGGTGGTTTAGGTTGTTTATACAGAATATGTCTTGTGAACTATCTATTGGACACTTTAACATCACGAACATGTCACATGACATGAATTTTCCACCGATCAGATTCCATGAACTGGTTCAGAGAATTAAAGTCTACATTCTATGAAAGTGGTTCAAGTCATGAAATGATTGATTACAGTTATTTTAACCTAAGTCAATATGTTTTCAGAATATTTTATAAATTTTTAAAATTCACATCATGAATATCTCAGGACTAGTTATTTTAAATAACACCGTGTTAATGATTTTATTTTATCAACCGTATAACTCTTCCTCTAAAACCCTTAAGAAACTCTATACATTTTTGGGGTGATTTTTTCCCTTCCAGATGTCTTGGTCTTTCAATGAATCTCTGGTGAGTTGATATTATTTGGTTTCCCCTATCATCCTATTATTATCTATTATCAATGTGTAATCTCTTGACCACTATTGAACTATGTTTTGACCTTGTGTGATATAGTTTTTTCCTTATTATCTCCTTCACCTTCATTCGTTGTGGGAATTTCTAGTTGAAAGTATTTCATGGATCACTTTCTAAATGTAGGTGGTTAAGAACAAATCCCTATGGACTATTTATATTTGTTCAATTATGTTTAATATTATGTGATTTCACCGACATAAGGTTCCCATTAACAAAAAAAGTAATGGGTGATGATAATCATGTGTTTGGACTACTCTTTTGATTCCCTTGGATTCAATGGTGTTGATACCTGGCTTGTGGCTTCCTATAGGGTGAGTCTACAATGGAACAATAATGAACTGGATAATGGATTAAAATTTGTTTTATAATGCAATGAAATACCAGGTTATTTCTTGTGATAGATTGTCCATGTAAAATAGCTATATTGATTATTGAATAACTAGGGATAATTTGATATAAATGGGTTTATAAACTAGCATGGAAACAGATTAAGGAAAAATTTAATGAATGAATGGTTAACTAAAAGATAAATGGTAATTGAGTAAATTGATCATTGTAACTTTTTATATTATATTCATTATTCTTTCTGTTATGACTTTTATTGTGGTTTATAATGAAATACTTATATAAAGGTATTTTCCCAATGATGTAGAAATTATTATATAAAGGGATTTTTCTGATGATACTAAATTTTTCTATATTAATGGATTTTACCAGTGATATTGAAATGATTATATAAAGGAGTTAGACTGATGATTCTCAAATGATTATATAAATGTCTTTTCCTAGTAAATATTAAATTCTTATATCAATGGTTTTTCCCAATTATTCTCAAATGATTACATAAAGGGATTTTCTTGGTTATACTATAATTCTTATATGGATTATCCTCGTTATGTGATTATTCCATGGAATTTTGGTTATGGTTATCATGGTTGTTCTATATGCATGAGATATTCTAGAAAGGTGTAGAATGAGGTTGGTTGTTTTATCGTATTAATTTATTAACACATACTTCTGATTATCACTTGATTGAATTCAGTTATTATCATACTGGTTTGTTTAGACACGATGGTGTCAACATACTAAGTTTTAATCACAACCTATTCAAGAATTTTTTTGGTACCCAAGTTGATTACATGTATGCAAGTTTGGAAAAGGGAAAAAGGACCTTGTTGTTGATTTTTTCTTTCTAGATGGGTTGGATCTTGGAGACGGGACATACAAGGGGTTAATGAATAGGGTTTTTGAGTTTATTTTTGTTAACATGGTATTTTATTAGTATTTCATTAATTTTGACATTCAGTACATTCCATTTTGTCATTACATTATCATTTTATTATTATTAGATTTATTCAGTTGAAATTTATTGTTTGGTTTATCCACTGTGATGTATTGTTTGTTATTATTTTCCATTACTCTTATATTTTATTAATTCCACTATATTACAACTCTATACTAGGGGGTGTAGTCTACTCTTTAAAACCCTACTTCTATTTAGAAGACTCTGGAGTATGAGGAGGTGTCCTTAAGGTCTAGTGACCAAATTGGTTTGGCCATGTGAGAGAGTGTTGGGCTAGGGGATGTTAGCCTCCATACCGAACAGGCCCTATAGTAGCCTTATAAAGGGTCAAATAAAGAATGATAATGGATTTAAACCATGGGAAGAGATAATGAGGAGAGATTAAGGTGGAAGGCTCTGTATTATTTCTAATAAAAAATATTTATGGACTCCATAAAAAATGTAAACAATAATAAAAATTACATTTTCACTTAAAATAAAAAACATATCTAGGATCTATTAGGTATATAGTGTGAGAATATCAAAAAAATTGTGGTCAATAGGTTCATGGTAGAAGAACACTAACCACTAATTAGGGTTGGTGGCTGGTTATTTTAACCCACTATATTCCAATGGGTACTCAGTGGTTAACTAGTGGCTACTCGATGTCCCTTCCACACCAAATCCATTTTCTTTTTTCCTCCAACTCTAGTTTATTTCTTTTTAAATATTTTATAATTCTTAAAAAATTAATTCTCTAAGGAAATAACAAAAATTAAAATAAAATTTCTTGCTTGAATGATATGTGTAGCTAAACCCCCCTGAATCAACCACAAGTGAAATATATTTATTAGCTGGGTAAATTTTCACTACTAGGGGATATTAATTTTTTTGGGTGTCCATCTTTAGGGACTTTCCCTATTAAAACGTACATAATCACCACTACACAACACATATAACCACTTAATCTTGGAACATTATAAACATTATCATCAATTAGTAAAGTGAATGGATTCAAACCAACACCACCCACTAGTTTACCACATCAATAATATTAACAAGTATTAAAAGTATATTTAAACACCACCATCCCTTTTATCACCCACCAAGGAAAATTAGACAAACAAACATCCTTAGATATATAATTATATCAAGTAGATATACAAAAAATCTACCTAGTTTTACCTAATAAGTTAATTATAACATAACTAACATTCTTCATTGACTGAGAATTCACAAGTCCCACACCTTTATCATTAGTTATCTCTTATTGAAAAAATATCTCTTAATATAATATCATTATCCACCACACCCTTCTAGGTTTACACATCCATAAAATAACACAAATGATATTTATTTAAGTCTTTATAAGATATTCTCACAACCTCAAAAATTTGAACTATTCCCATAATCTATACTATATTGAAATTTCCTCTCTAAAATAACTCAAAATTATCCTAGCCAAGTTATTAAAATACCTCAGGAATGCCTATATGTAATTAAAAGGCTAATGACTAGCAGTGGGGGCCTGAACCATATGTTGTGGATACTATTATCTCAATAAAATTTCCATAAATAACCATTAAATAACTAATAATCATCTATAAAAAATAATCAATGTACACATAATTAGAAAAATATCAATTCTTTAACAAATGAATATGTATTCATACATATATACACCCCAACCAATTTCCCACCAAGAATATCACATGTAAAAAATAAATAGAAGTGATTAAAATACAAAGAGGCTTTACTACCATATTTGAGCATCACCTATATCCCATCCCCAAACCATTTTCAATGTTTTCCATCCTAATATACTCCATATCATATGCATAAAACTGTATAATAGACATAAGGTATACATGCAAACTAAAGTTCCCATACAGGGTGTGAGAAATAAATCTCAATATAGTATCACTAAGTTAACCTAATATAAATCATCATATACATTTGTATGCATGAGGGAAATAAATAAATAAATAGAAATAGTTTCAAAAAATCATGGGTGTTGGGTCCTTATGTTATAACCAGGAAACAATGACACCGAAACTTACTTGGATCAGTCAAAACTTAAGAAGAAGTCACCTCATGCCCTAATCCTGGCCTATATCTGAAGATAAAGGGTAGAGTTCCATACCAAGCACTGAACACTAGCCTCTTAATTATGGTATGTTATATACTGAAAATCTGATAACATATCCTCTCTCATATCATAATTTTACCAACACCCTCTCACATAGGTTCAGGTTCATACCTCATCTAATACCACAATATAAAAATCACTCCCCCTTACTTAGGGTGGGTCTCACCATCACGCCATATACCACGTCGCACATCACAAAACTTATGGAGTAGTACCTTATAACTCAAGATGGTCTCTACCAACACCTTATCAGTAAAGGTAAGGCCATATATCTAGTCCCATGAAACACCAGATTGACTAATCCCCTCTTTCTCATAGTGGGTTACATACCTCATCACATTTCAGAACCGGGAATAATTCCCTCTCACTTAGGGTGGTCCCTTCCAACACCCTCTCTCTTAGAGCAAGGCCAAACATCCAATCCCATTACCAACCACATATCATTAATGATTACCCTCTCTTAGGGTGTGTATTATAAACACATCCTAAACCAATAACCTCTTACTTTTGGTGGCCCTTTCCAATACCATCTCATTTCAAGAAAGGCCCAACATCTAGTAACATCATTAATCATATAGATTGATAGGAACACAAAAATATAAACAAACATGGAACCATAACCCATCCCATATTATCACCAACTCATAATCTAGGTTCTTGAAACTCAAGTCCTATCCCCATATATCTAATCACATCTTGACATCCATATATACTTATATGCTAAACATTTAAAACCAGACCCTATCATAAAAGCTATGACATTTCTTTGTATTACCATATTTCTAGTGAATGCATCTACTAAGTCCCTTAGACTCCACCTGATCTCTTTTACAAATTAACAACTTGTATTCATCACTCCATAGTGATATCATATCCCACAATACCTTTCTGTCCTTATCATAGAGAGTTCATTCCATTTCCTCTTCCAATTATCACTCGAGGCCCCTTGGAAACTCATTGTTAATCTATTACAGAATATATTTCACTACCCTTACCCTACTATCGTATTACATATCCATCATGATAACTTTCAAGACCATCATCTTGGGAGAAACCTACCTATCACACCAAATCTAGCCTTAGAGGACTTATTCTACTCATACTACCCACTAAGACTCTCCTCCACCCTTAAGAGGGTGTTTCAAAAAATGCGTGTGATATAAAACCATCTCACCAGTAATTCATATTTTTAAGCCTCTCATGAATTCCCAAATAACTCTAAGAATCTCACCTAGGATATTACTAAGTCATCCTAAACCCAAAGACCAATCTCAAGTCACACATAACCTTATCAAACATCTTTTCCCCTTTGAATACCTAGTCATTAAGTGATCCAAACATACCCAATGTGTAATGTAGTACTTAATCCATTGTTATGATCCTCAATTCCATCCCATATCTTTATATAATATTCTCTTGGTCCTTATCCCTTTTACCCGAACACCTATTTTCATGCACGCATTCAAAATCATGCATAAACAGTCATATAGTTTAGTATTATAGAGATGAACTACCTCAAAAAAAGAAGTTACCCCTTTCCATGCTCCACACATCCTTGACTGGGCCCATGAAAATCTATTTATAAGACCATTCTAAGCCATCATTCATCAATATGAGGACTTAAATCCACCAAAAAATTATAATTAATCATGAACCATTTTTATTTAACTTTACACATTAAATAAAAATCAATTCCAATATTAATATATAGTTTAATGACATAACTTGATGAAACCACATAAAATATAGTTAGTTCACAATTATGATATATCCTATAGATGAGTCAAGAAAAATCCAAATTGTATCAAACATATTCTAGTATTATCTGGTCAAATTTACACCAATCCCTAACCCAAATATACCAATGTAAGTAGTTAATGAAAAAAATAAGAAGAAATGAGGAATAAGAGTAAAATAATACAAAAAATCAACGTAGAAAACACTTATAAAACACCACTCACTAAGGGGTATTAAAGAGATAATGAAAATGGGAAGGATATAGTTGAAATGAAACTCTCCATAATCCCTTTCCCTCTAAAACATGAGATGCACTTAGTTGAAAAAACACGCCTCTCCCTAGTTTTTAAAAATAGGAAAGGGCCCCATTATGACGTAACCCATATATCTCATTTTGTGATTCATTTTACAAACACCCGTCACATCATTCCCCCTTGGGTCACAACATGGTGAACCTACCCTATGTATAGATGACATCTAATTCTTGAATATATCATGGAGTTTCCCTATTGGCTATGGAATTCATCCCTTCCTCCAACCAGAACCAAACCTCTCATGGCCATGCCTTCATGAAGTGGCCTCCCTCTTTACAACATAATAACCTCCCATTAACTAGAATCTATAGTGTGGAATTATTTTACACATCTTACCACCTTTAAAACCTTTATTACATATCCCTAAGGGTCATTGAATGATAAATATTTCCTGTATAACATTTTTCAAAGGCATATGTAATGGTTTCAGATGATATACAGGGGTCACCATCACAACATGACCCCCTGATCCGTTGTAAAAATATCATACATAAGAATAAATAATTTTAAAAATTCTCACTATATAAGGGTTATAATCAGAAAATTATTTCCTAATATTTGGAATAACTTATCCTTACCCTTATGTTTACCCACCTTTAAATACCAAATGAAAAACCTTCTACACTTTAACACTCACCGGTCATGAAAAAATCTTTTTCCTTTACACTGTGGTGCCTCCCTTATTTATGGTTTGATTCCTTGATCCAAATCTCACCATAATGTGACTCTCATCCATCATTATATTATTATACAACATAATTAAAATCTCTATAATAGGGTTACATCAACCCTTCTTTATGATCAAGAATTTAAATTTCCTTTAAATTTCAAAACCTGTAACAATGTAAGTCATTAAAAAATCCCCACCACAAGATTAATGTATTCAAGAAACTCTTAATAATGTTTCCAAACTTCCAATACACTAATTGAAATATGATACTTCCCATAATTATTGATTCCAAACTGAATCAGATACTTTTCCACTATATTTGTACTAAGCTAAGATATAATGGATTTTATCTGATTTGATCATTAAAACACATCCATCATACCCGATATGATGCACCTAATGATATTTACACATCACCATATCTAATCATACACAAAACTATTTGTTCCTTCATTCTATATCATTACCCAAAAAATTATCAACTTCACACATCATCACATCACCTGATCAAGATGCATTAATTCCCAAATTCTTCACAATATCATTCAAACACCCATAGTAAAACATAAACCTTACACATGGAGTAATTACATGGTTAGATCCTAAAAAAATCCACAATCATACTTCACCCTTTAGTATTATAAAATATAAAATCTAAATCACTGTTATATTACACTAAATTACATCATGATCTCTATACAAACACCGGGGTTCCATCCAAAATTGCACCCGAATATCAAATATGGTATTATCTAAATAACTAAATAAAATTATATCTGCATACTCAGTAGAATCATGGGTTCATGTTGAAATACTTCCATCAATAATCACTATATCCACGTCCCCTCTAACATGATGGTTTCACACCCATGAACAATTCATTACCCCCTTCAAAGGAGTGTCATCATTATCACTCTACTAAACAAAACACCTAATCATTAAGTCCCATAGTTTATCCATTATCTAATTTAATTACCAGACATAAACAACCCAATAATATGTGAGTGATAACCCAAAACACACAACACCACCCACTCCTATATTTTTAGTAATTCAATCCTTAAGGTTCTTTGAAATTCATAAAAAATTAGGGTCACACCCTCTAATAACCAATGGTGCACTATCCACCATATGGAATTACTTACACTACCCATCAAGAACAATTCTTGACATCTTACATCATTAAATGTGTGTCTCTATTTTTTAGACACACTCATACCATTACAGAAGACCACTTTCAAGACACATGCTCATACACACCATACCATGGTGCTCTAATCCATGGTTTCTCCATTTAATATATAGAGAAACCTCCCATTCTCATAAAAACATTGGGTTTCCATTCCCACATGAATATCATTGAATCCTTCAATCCTCTACCTGATATTGAATTCCCACTGATATATAAACTAAATAGGCATCACACATAATCCGCTCACACTTTCCCTCATGCATAAATGATTCTCTCTAAAATACTTATCAACACTCACTCTCTTCTTCCCAAGAAGAGTGGACCTCTAAGAACCCTCTCAAAGGTACTTAACCCTATCCATATCGATATAATTCAAACTTAATTGGTGTAAACTATTAGAATACTTTATTGTACAAATTTACTCATGCTCCAATGAGTTACACATCATAAAATATAATATCATACACTTATCAACTGACTATTCTTATCTACATGTCAAATATATCTAGCAAAAATCATCCACTATACTTCCTTTCCAATAGGCTTAAGGAATATCACACTAACCAAGGCCTACCATATGATCACCATCCATCTAACATCATGCCAAATCCATAAAGAGACTACCCATGCTCTACCCATCCAAAAATTGACTATCTAGGAAAACTATTCACTATCCCATCAAAAACCACACCCAAACCAACAAGGCTGGCAATCTAAAAAACCTCTCATTTCAAACTCTACCTCAATAGAAAAATAAATCCAAGTGTTTTACATCTCAATAGAATATATAATTTCATATGCCTTTACACCACCCTATTAAGTGTATCCAGATCATCAAAGAAACTTGTACTGATTATAAACCATCTCTTAGGAATACCTCACATATACCAAACCATCAGCAAGGAATCCAATGCCTGAACCAACCTAAAAAGGGTTGAGATACATCCCATGAACCTAATGATTATTTATACATAATCAGATAATATATAACCAAATGATCCACATGAAATATCATCTGAAAACTAGCCATGATTCAAAACCATATTCCAACTATGTATAATTATACCAACATGTTATATAGTAAAACACTAAATAAGTTTTTATTGACATTTTAATCAAAAACAATTTCTTTTAATATCCAAAATTAATCACACATAATCATATATATGTCATGTGAATCCTATGTTCCAAACATAGTACATGTACTCACACCATTATCCACTATATTCTAAGAGAAAAACCACAAATAATGACCCTAAATCCGCACATCATAATGGAGTAAATATTCCATATATAATAATGAAAACCATGAAAAACAATATCATAACCCTTGAAACCATGACATTCCACCAGAAAAGTATTTCATACTCACTAATCTAAGCCCTATCACAAGCTCCAAGACATTCCTATATCCAACTACTAATTCCTAAATAGTGTGATAAATTTAAAGATACTCTAATATCACTTTGTAACATCTTAGATAAAATATTTCAATAGTATCCTATAAAAGGTGAAATAACACTATAATCATATCTCCCTATATGCCAAAGTCTAATAACTAGTGGTGAGGGTATAAACCATATATTGGGTAGACTATTCTCTTAGATTCATTATCATAAATTATAAATAAATAAATAAGCATCATACACAATAAATAATCAGAGTACGCATAATCCAATAAAACACCCATGGTATAAAAAAAATCTATAACCATATAGTCATACATCCCAAATGATCGATCATTGATCCAATCACTTAAAAAAATAAATAAAAATATAGAGGACCTCTTACCATCCCTAAACCTCACCTCCATCCCATATCCAAA
This sequence comes from Viscum album, assembly GCA_963277665.1. NCBI lineage: Eukaryota > Viridiplantae > Streptophyta > Magnoliopsida > Santalales > Viscaceae > Viscum > Viscum album. The sequence continues at coordinate 1,288,164,992 of OY728132.1, read as the reverse complement.
TACTTGTCGAGTTAATCAAACTTGATCCACTGTATATCTTTTGTTTATACCTTCCTACTATACATAAGGACTTCACATGCACTAGAGTACCCAAATAATTTGTGAGAAATACATATTGGTAAATTCTAAAAAACTTTCCATAATACAATTCATTATATATATGGGTACACTTTAGGAAAATAAATAAATTACTACACACAAGAATTCACATTTGGTCATCATGTGATAAACAGGACACCATGAAACCTTACCATACATAGCTTGACCAATGTCAAAGAATAAGTTTCCTCATGCTTCAATACTAACCCATACCTATAGAAAAAGGGTAGAATGTCATACCAATCCTTGAACACTACCCTCTTACATAGGGAATGGTCCATAAAAAACCTCAAATTTATTATCATGTATCATACTATAACTACACCACCAACCTATTATTTAGGGTGAGGTCTATTCCTTTTTTAATACCATAATATAATGAACAATTCCCTCTTATAGTATAGGTAGGTCTCAACATCACACCAAACTCCACACCACATTTCCTAATACCTCATGGAATGGTTCCCTCTCACTCATGGTGTTCCCTTTTAAAACATTCTCACTTAATGTGACGTCGTACACCTATTATCATTCCAACCCAAATTGAATATGACCAAATCACCCAAGGTGGGTCACATTCCAAATCACATATCAAAACTTTGACTAATTTCCACTCACTTGGGTTAGTACCAACTAACACTCTCTCACATATAGTGATCCCAATAATCCATTCCCGTTATCAAATACATATCACTAACTACTCCCCTCTCTTAAAGTGAATCTCATGAGAATAACAGAGACCAATTCCATTTCACTAAGAGAAACCCCTACCAAAAATCTCTATCTCTTAGAGAAAGTCAAAACATTTTGTTACATCATAAATCATACATATAGGAGATCACACCCACATATAAACAAACATGACATCACAACCCATTACACATGATCAATAATTCATGAGATGGGTACTAGCCACTCAATAGCTATTAAATGTCTCAAAACATGATTAATCATCCACATAGACTTTTAGGATAAACTTCCCACACCAGGAAATGTCATATATATTATGATATTCCAAACACATCAGACTTCCCATGTCACCCATGAAGTCATATATAAAGGTCCTTAGAATCCACCCAGTCTCTAATCACTCTTACTAACTGAAATTCAACAGTAAATTATTATCTCATAGACTAAAATCCCTAAATAACCATAATATAGACAGTTAAGTCCTTTTTTATTTTAATTCCCACATTCCACCCTTGAAAACTCATTTCCAAGCCATAAAAATATATAACTCACAACCCATAACTGGGTACCATCTCACATCTCCTCTAGGAGATCTTTTAATCCCATAATAAATAGGAAACCCTGCTTATCATACTATGTCTACTATTAAAGTACTTATCCAACTTATAACAACCACTAATACTCTCTTACACCCTTAATAGTGTGTTCACAATAACTTGTGAATCAAAATATCATCTCATTAGTCATTCCCAGTCTTAATCTCATCATGCCTACCCAACCAGCCCTTAGAATCCAACCTAGTCTTTTCAAAAATCTTCCCAAACCCCATGAAATATATTGGTCCCCTCATAACCTCAAGTAAAATCATCTCCCTTTTAGTGACTTAGTCACCGAGTGATCCAAAAATACCCAACTCACAAAGAATCACTTAGTAAAATGCTAGGACACTCAATGACATCCTATATCAATACCTAGGGTTCTCTCATTCCCTATAATTTGTACCCAAACACCTATTTTCACATAGTAATTCACCATAATTAATAAAAAGTCTTATGATTTTTTTTATAATGACCACGTACCTAAAACATAAAGTTAAACTCTTTATATGATCCACACATCCTCAACTAAGCCCATGCCAAGGAACATACAAGCTCATAACATGTCATTTTCCATCATTATGAGGCCCTAACTCCATTAATAACTATTATAATAAATTATAAAATAGTTATAATTAATTTTTCACCTTAAATCAATATTAATTCCATGATTAATATCATGGGATTTGTCTTACCTTGATAAAACCCCACAAAACTCATTGCATTCATCCTCCCAAGACCCTCTTTAGAAAAGCTGAAAAAATACCCATTATCTCATCCTAATTCCACCATTATCTAATGGAATAAGTATCAAACCCCACCCCAAAGATACAAAAATAAATGGATAATGGAAAAAATAATAAATGAAGAACAAGAGAAAAATCAAACCTCAATTTTCCATGTAAAATGCCTCTAAAACACCCATATCCAAGGGGGATAAATATAATGAAGAAAGGGAGAAATATTATGTTTAGATGGACCTCCTCTTACCCATTTTCCTTTAAAATGAGAGAAGGGTGGCCTAAAAAAATGGGTCTACCCCATGTTTTTAAAAACTTGAAAAGGGCCCCATAATAGTGTGACCCATACTAATCATAGTGTGATGTCATTTCCAAGCATCCCTCACATCATGAAAACTTGGGTCATGGTGTGGAACTTTTTTAAAGCCCACCATGAAAACAAGATCTATTTCAAGAAGGAGAAAATATTAAGGTATATATCTTAGTCCTTCAAAAGATGAATCTGATATGGAATTTTCTAATTAAAATAGTTTTTATTTTGATATTTTATGCTTCATTTGAACTTTTTTGTTTTAGAATGAGGGAAAGTGTTCTTATCTGATCCAATTCCTATCCTCATGTTCTTTCTTTATCATTTTTTAATAAAAGGGCTTGGCCCCACATTTTCCAAAACCATACCATGCCTATGTAACTCACGTGGTGAAATTTTATCTTGTCTAAAATATATCAAGGTATTTGTGGTACCTTTAATGACCCCTTTGCACCTCATTGATTCTTTACATACTGTTATTTCAACACTCAGGGATGATTTATAGTAAGTGGAATGAACTCCATTTAGAATTAGCACAACCCATGCCAAAGTATTTAAAATATTATTCTTTCCACTTAGAAAATTATATAATATTTTCCTCATAATTCATTCTCACAACGTCCTTGGTACTTAAAAAACAATCATATAATAATTATTAAAAATTATTTAAACCATTTTTTTCCATAAAAACATATCATTATAATCCCCTTATTTAGAAAGTTTCATTATTTTCTATCCTAATATCAGAAACCATTTTTAATCCACTAACATTCACAAAAAATAAATTCTTATAACCGTAGTTTATTTTGTCATCAATTCTTATTATAACTTTTCCACTATTTACCAATTTTCTCCTCAAGTACACTATATAAAAAATTTAAAAACATTATAAATATTTATATTGAATATATTTTACACCAATATCATATTATCCAAAACCTATTTTCAATTTATTAAAATAATATTTATATTGGATTACTGAGAGTTATTTACCCATAATAAAATAAAACTATCTTGATAAGTTTGTATCTATTAAAAAATTAAAATATTGAGTTTCCCACCTTAATCCCTTGATAATTTACAATTGTTAATATTCGCCAATAATTTTTTTATTCTTCAACCAATTAACTTTAGTCATCCATGGAATAAAAATTGTAAATATTTATTTATTGAGAGAATAAAGAGAAATAAATGAATAACCTTATTCTAAATATCAATAAAATGAGTTAAATACCTGTTTACCCTATAAAAACCATGACAATTTTTTTTATTAAAACGTTCCATAACCACCCTTGAGTTTACCATCCATATCCACACATTAATTTCATTGAATAGATAGAACCTCATGTCATTTACCAATAAAATATCCATGAACCTCTTATCCTCAAACAATTCACATGTCAATAACTGACACATACCTCGTATAATTTATTTATAAAAAATACATTAAAAATAATTTACTTAAAAAATAAATTCATAAATAAATAACTAAATAAATTTTTCAATAATTACATCCAATGGAAAAAAACACATCCTAAATCTAATAACATTATCAAAATTTCATCCGAAGACCTATAATATTACTATTTTATCATTTATAACAAAAAATAATAAGACATCATTAACAATTTCACAAAATCCCAAACATAATATTTTGGGGGGTCTATATTACACACCCATTAAAAAAATTTCATCCTTTAAAAGAATATATCTTTCCCATAAAGAGAAAGTAATATAATAATAATTTTCATATCTTCAACTTTCATCATTAAAAAAATATTAAACTAAACAAAATAATAAAAACTTAAAAAAACATAGGGTATTATGATTACATATGAGTTTCCCTTCCCAAGAGTTTTCCTCTACCCTTATCATGTTCCTAAAGAACTAGAACTGGGGAATCAACTCAACCAAATTAAAATTTGTGAAGCTTCGAACCAGTTCTTCAAGATTCAGTACATAAAAATGCTTTATATTTTTTAAAATACATATGAAAAATAAAAACATCATTTTAAATACTAGGAGCTTTTCCATTATAGGTTTTGGAGAATTAGACATATACATTAAAAACTAAAAAAGATGTGAAAAATGTAAACAAATTTCTATGTTTGTGCTGCCTCATTATATGAAATATAGACAAATTAAAATTCTACTAAACTTGTTAAAAATAATTTAAAAATGGGTGATAATTTATTTTTCCTAGTAAGGGGTTTTAAAATATGGTAAAAACCATTATTAAAAAACTATAAATTTCAATGGAAACACTTATCAAATAAATAAGTTGATTAAATCAATACCTAGAAAATGTTTTTCCATCCATTGAAAATATTATTGCATATTAATTTAAAAACCATAAATATTCAAAATAATAAGTCTTTTGAAATACTACTTTGAATGTCTAAATTTCAAAAATAATAAATTTTATGCATTAATCATGATACTCAGCAGGCCATAAGAAAACCATAAGGAAACTTAGCTTTATCACATGTGGGAAAGAATCCCCTTGAGGTCATGGGTTTACTCCCCATACCACATCATACCATTTGATACGCTAGTGCCATAATTTAGGAAAACAATTTAAATGGTTCTTACTTTCTCACTCATAACCCAAAACAATTCAAAACCATACATAAATTATTTTCTTAGAAGAAAGTAATCTTACATATTCCTTTACATGGAATAAAAATATTTTTTATAATTTCAAAAAATAACATGGAGAAATCCATATTCATAAAGTATCTCTCTTATTCAAAAGACATAAATATAAATTCTCAATAAATTAAAATAATTATTGAACTAAAGTGAATAGAATATCAATAATATCTTATATTAGGGATATATCCAATGTTATGCATTAAATTCACGAACATATAAAAATAATTCACATATAAAATGATAGCTTTAGTCATTTACAACACATAAAATAATAACTTTTCTCATTTAATTTTTCAAAGAAACAATTTAATGATAAAAATTAAAAAATAGTTTTCTTATTGTTTTGAGACAACTTATTTAAAATCATAGAATAATTATTAATATAATTTATTATCATAAATATATATACATGTATATATATATATAGATTTCTTTGAAAATAAATAAATTGATTGTCAAATTTCTTAGAGGGGTTATAATCTATATATAAATTTGAAAAAAATAGTGACTTTGTTTTCTAAAACATAAAATTTATAAGAAATGGTAACATCTTTATATTATAGAATATGAAAAATATACAGATATACATTCTTATATATATATATATATATTAGTAAATCAAAAAACACCCTTTACAAATAAATTCAAACATAAAAATAAAATGTAAATATATAATTAATCCCTTATCTAAAATTGATAAATCAAAATCCTATTGGCTTGTGAACACTAATAAAAAGAAATAGAATGAATTTGGGGAGCATAGGTTTAGGCCTTTTTGGGTGTGAAATTATGAGAGATATGTATATATAAAATAATATTTTATATTAAATTATATTAATCATTCATCGATATAAATACTATGTATTTATTTTGGATCAAAAACCATTACAAAGTTTGTTTTACATGCCAAGTTTTCAGTTTTTTGGTTTGATATTTAATATACAATATATATTTGATGTTCCTCGCTATAAAATTTGATAATATAAAAAGAGGGTTTGAAAATTTGACAAATCATAATAAAAAATGGTGTTCATTGTGTTTTTAATCACATTTGTCTTCATTATAAGCAGTGATAGTCAATATACATATATATATACCCAATTCACTTTACCCATTTCATGTTTACTTATTATTATAAGGAATTATTATATTTTATCTCTTTCTTTTTTTGGACATGTTACATATATTAGTATATAGTAACATAATTTATTTTTTAAAATGTTTTAGCATTTTTAATCTCATTTTTCTCTTTTATCATTTTTTTATCATTTCTTTAAAATCACCTTTTCTATTTTCTTACTACTTTTCATGTTTTTATCATTTTTAACATTTTCTCTCTCTTTTTTTAATTTTCGTTAATTTTTTATAATATTATAATATTTTTATAATTGATTTATATTTATCATAATTAATTCATAATTTGATACATCTATATTAATACTCATCATTCATAAAAAAATTATAAATTTGTAATGAAACAAAATATTTTTATAATTTAATTAACAAATTATTTATTGAATTTATGTACCATAATTTATCTTTTAAAACCACATATTATTTAATGGAAAAAATTAATTTTTATGAATATTTTATTTAAAAAAACAATTTATTTAAGACATATAATTCAATATAATTATTTATAATAATTTTATAATACCTTTAAATAAACCATTGATTTTTTCATAAAAAACACATATTTTAAAAATAAAAATATTTATATTAAATTTTTTAAGTAAAATAATACCAAATATATAAAAATAATTATTTTTTTGTAATTTTAAATATTAATTTAAAATCAAATCCTATTCCTTCAAAATAATATTTTTTTAAAAAATATTATAAGGTTTGAAAAAAATAATAAAAACATAGTTGGTATTAAGTAATATTATTTCAACATTTTATTATATGATTTTAAATATTAAAAATAGTCAAAATTTTCAAACACTTAGTTTATTTAAATTATAAAACAATTAATTTATTAAACACTTATTTAAAATTTTAAAATTTTTATGATATTACATTCACCCCCCCTAAAATAATTGTGCCCTTACAATTCATTCATTAGACTTAAAAGAATTCTGAATTTCCATCTTCAGAATTAAGAAATAATAGAACAGCCAAACTTCTATACTCTACCAACAACATATAATTTCCAAAGTTGTCTTGAATATTTCTCTGATACAAAGTGTGAATCCCCTAACCCATTATTTTTGATTTAGTGCATATAAATGATGTTTATTTTTTTATAAAGACATCTAAAAAATACATAAAACATTTTACAAACCAAGACATTTTCCCATCTAAATTTTTGAGAATTAGACATATAAATTACAAATTAACAAAATTTTATGAAAATTTAAATAAATATTTTTGTGTACGCTGCAACATTATATGAAATAAAAAACAATTTAAATTCTACTAAACTTGTGAAAAATAATTTAAAATAAATAGTGAGCATTTAATTTTCCTAGTTAGGGATTTTAAAAATATGAAAATACCTTTCTTTGAAAACTATAATTTTCTTTGGAAAAATTTATCAAATAAATAATTTGATAAAATAATTACATAGAAAATGGTTCCCCATACATTGAAAAAATTATTGTATATTACATTGAAAACCATATATATTCAAATTAATAATTCTTCTAAAACAGTTTTATGGATTTCTCTATTTTGAAAATAATAATTTTTGTGGATTAATCCTGATACTCAACAGGACATAAGAAAACTATAAGTCCAGTTAATCTTGTCACATGTGGGACAATATCCCCCTAAGGTAATGGGTTTACTCCCCATACCACATCATACCATTCGGTACTCTAGTTCCATAATTAAATTAAACATTTTAAATGGTCTTACCTTTATCCCTCATAACCCAAAACAATTTAAAACCATAAATAAATTATTTCCTTAGAAGAAAATAATCATAAATATTCCCATACATGGAATAATCATATTTTTAAGAATTCATAAAAAAAACATAGATAAATACATATTCATAAGCAATTGATCTTATTCAGAAGACGTAAATATAACTATACAACAAATTCTTGAATTAAAGTACATGGAATATCAATAATATCTTATATGATGGTCACATATAATGTCATGAATGACATTAATGCACATATAAAAAAAATTCACATATAAAATTATAGATTTAATCATTTACAACACATAAAATAATAACTTTTCTCATTTTATTTGTAAAAGAATCATTTTAATGATAATAATAACCAAATTATGTTTTGTTTTTATTTTGAGACAACTTATTTAAAATTACAAAATAATTCTTAATATCATTAATTATCTTAAATATATATACTTATATATATATATATACATATTTCTTTGAAAATAAATAAATTGATGGTTGAATTTTATAGAAGGGTTATAATCCAAATCAATATTTGAAGACCAAATAGATACTTTTTATTCTAAAACATAAACTTGATAAAAAATGTTCACATCCTTATATTATAGAATCTGAAATATATATATATATACACACACACACACAAAGTTATACATATATATATATATATATATTAGTAAATAAAAAACATCCCTTATAAATAAATTCGAACATAAAAATAAAATGTAAATAAATAATTAATACCTGACCTGAAATGGATAAATTGAATGCCTATTGGATTCTAAGAACCATGGAAAATAAATGGAATGAATTTATGGTGCATGAGTTTTTTCCTTTTTGGGTGTGCAAGCATGAGAGATATGTATATATAAAACAAGATTGTATATTAAACTATATTAATCATTCACGGATATAAATACCATGTATTTCTTTTTGATCAAAATGAATTCAAAATCTTGTTTTACATGCTATGTGTTTATTATATTTTTGATTTGATATTAAATATATTATATATATATTTTATGTTCCTCACTACAACATCTTAAAATATAAAAATAGGGTTTGAAATTTTGATAAATTAGAACAACCAATGGCGTTCATTTTATTTTTTAATTACAACTTTCCTGGTTATAAGAAATGATAGGTAATATATATATATAACCAATTCACTTTACCCTTTGTTATGTTTACTTATTATTATAAGGAACTATTATATATTATATTTCTTTTTTTTGGTTTGACACGTTACTTACATTATAATATATTAACATCATTTCTCTTTCCTTTAAAACATTTTGTCATTTTTATCTTTTTTTCTATTTTTTTTAATTTTTTTCATTTTAACTCATGTTTTCTCTTTACTCTATCTTTTTTTTTTTTCATATTTTTATATTTTTTATATATTTCATGTTTTCTTTTTTTTATTTGATTTAATTTTTTAATAATTTTTTAATAATTTTAATAATTGTTTTTAATTTATCATATTTAATTCATAATTTCATATATAAATATTTTTACCCATAATTCATAAATTTTTTTAAATTTATAATAGTAATTTTTTTCTATAATCTATTTAATAAATTATTTATTGAATTTAAGTACCATAATTTATATATTAAAACAAAATATTATTTCATGATAAGAATATTTTTTATAAATATTTTAGTTTAAAATAAATGATTTATTTAAAATATATAATTATATATAATTATTTATAATAATTTTATAATCCCTTCTAATAAACCGTTAGTTTTTTCATACAAAAAATATATTTAAATTAACATTTTTAAGCAAAATAATACCACATATATAATTTTTTTTTATAATTTTAAAAATTAATTTAAAATAAAATATTATTTCTTGAAAATAATAATTTACTTAAAAATATTGCAAGGTTTGAAAATAATAATAAAAAAAAAATTGGTATTAAGTAATTTTATTTCAAAGTTTTGTTATATGATTTTAAATATTAAACTTAATCAAATTTTATAAACACTTACTTTATTTAAATTATAAAACAATTCATTTATTAAAAACATATTTAATATTTTAACATTTTTAAGATGTTACAAAATTTCTGTTTATAATATCGAATTCCCCTTGATTCTCAAAACATTTCATACCCTCCTCAATGTTAATATCAATATAATAAATCACATGATAAGGATCATAATAATACTTTCAAATATAGGACACGTTCAATAAATTATGGATCCTACTTGATCATAGATGTATCTCCAACCGATAGGCCACATTTTCAATTCACTTAAATAAATTTAAAAGTTTGATAAATCTACGAAGAAACTAACTTCATTGACTAAACCACCACTATTTGGGTCGAGGAGAAAATCAAAAGAATAATTGATCATTAAAAGAAAACTATAATGACCACATATTTTAATCATCATAGGATTCTATCAACTACACATGTTTCAACATACATATCTTTACTCATGTGATCTTGAATAACATACACATGTTTCAATATATCTTTTACTATTTTTAGGGGAACAAAACCTTATAACCTCAAATCAATATAGCCATGAATAATATAATTTCGTATAAAAAAATTATAAGGTTCCATGATAATAAAGGAAAGATAACTATTATTACATGAAAATTTGAATAAGGCTAAATGATCCACCCATGATCCTCCAAAATCCATTATGTACACCCTCAATATATCTATCAATGTTTTAATCATCTGATCAGGTCAATCATCAATCTATATATCAAATATAGTGCACAATCACAACTAGGTATCAGAAACATGTTGTAATCCCCTCCACATCCATGATGTAAATATAACATCATGATAAGATATTTTTATCCTTAAAAATCCATAAAGCTTTAACACCCCATCACATAAATATTTACCAAACCATCAATTGAGAACAATTCTTTAAATATTAAGGAATGAGTCAATTTATTCCATCAATCTATGAATGATGATTCTTCCCACTACTGTCATTGCTTCTGTTTTTGTGAATTTGTTGGTTGATATGAGTGCGATCTTATGAAGGATGGCTGGGGCGTGGGATCTGGCTCCAACACTGTTTTGGCATTGCTTATTTCATGTGTGTGGAAGGAGGGATTTTGTGCAGGTGGCACTACCGTCTATGGTTCTTGGGGAAAGACAACCAGTTCAGCTACATGACCTCTTCAGAAGAGGTTCAGAGCAGAGAGTTTTTACGGTCCATTGCTATTTAGATTTGGAATTTTGAGAGGGTATGAAATTTTCCATTGGTACCAGGCTCGTGTAATCCTGCACCGGACAATTTGTTGAGCAGTGATGTGATGGTGAAGTCTAGTCTTATTGTGTTTGATATTGGGGAGGAGTTCTCACTGTATTGAATTTGGTTGTTTTTTCCTTGGGATCTTGGATTGTTGGGGCTTGTTGTAATGTTTTAAGTCATTGAAGTCATGTTGGGTTCCCCTCTCCCTTAAAATATAGTCTATTCTAATAAAAAAAATTAATTTTTAGTCATAGGGTAGTTTTATAGGAGAATCCATACAAATATCCCACCATTTTCATTGTGAAACAACTAAATGATATAAAAAACCTATTGGAAGTTATTGTTCATCTTTTAACTATTAATATATATGACACCAAGATGTAATATCATCCATATATTTCTTCATTCTATTCCACCAAAACTATTTCTTTTAAGTGTCATACATATTTACTACACTTAGACATACCACAAAATTGGAACTATGAAAATCAAGTAAAATATATTCTTTTTAACTACAATGGTCGAACAACCTCTCATTAAAAAACACCCAATATTCCTAATCCTTGATCCAAACATTAAAATCATCACTATTAACTATTTAATATCTACACACATCCACTTTAGGGTCTCTTAACTAAGACTTATCTACTTTTATATACCATTAAATATATCATGCAATGTTCTAGTAAGTTTTTTCACTAAATTTATGTCTATCATACATGAATATATTTTTCATTTATTTTTGAATAATTAAACTCATTTTTAAAATAAATCATGCATAATAAATATCTAAAATGAACAATGATTTATTTAATCAAGATAGAACATTATAACATTAATATTTTAAAAAATATATATAAAAAAAATATGAAAATAATAAAATAATAGTAAATTTAAATAAATGAAAATGCTACAATCTTGAAATATTCTTCCTAACAGTCTCCTATAAAAATCATACTACCATGTATAGTTACATAAAAGATACAAAAAATTTGAAATGTGATAGAAATTTTAGTTGAAAATTGGGGGATATGATGAATGATTTTTATAAAAGTTTTTAAGGATATATATAGAAAATAAAATGTACAAAATGTACAAAATGATCATTATATCATTATTAGTTATATATTGTCACCAAGTACACATATAATAAATGGGTATATTAAATTTTTTATAACTAACATGTAATACTATAAATAAGTGACTATTGTATTATATATAATATGATTTGAGAATTATAAATAAATAATTAACATCCATGGAATAATTATTAAATGATAATAAATTGAAATATAATCATTCATTGAAAAATATATAGAAGTTATTCTAATAAACATTATTTTTCAATATATCATATATTTATATTTAAAAGTTAAATTTATTATATTTAGATTTTAAATATCATAAAATATATGGAATATTTTAAATCAAGATGTAAAAAATAGTTAAGAGGGTGTATGTTTCGTTTTTGGTAAAAAATAATTAGCACATAAAACCATTAAATAAGGTAACATATATTAAAATAAGGAACATAGAAAATGAAAAGGATTTTAAGTAACTTAATATTTAAATATTCTATATAAATATTTTCATGTGCGAAATTTAAGTTTACTATTACAATAAACATTCTATCACCTAACTAATATAATTCCTATGCGATTCTATGATTTCCCATTGCCTACCTAAAGTTTCCAAAGAAATATACCTCATTTTTATCTATAAAAGGACCTCCCTCTTCCAATTATAAAACATCAAGTTTTATACCCTTACTCTACTAAAATTACTTCCTGTAGAATAATTATGTTTTTTTATATCCCTTGGTGAGAATATTAAATTCCAAGGGATTAAAAAATAATGAATAGATCAAAATAGAGAATTTATATTTTTAAAGTAGGGGTTAATAATTTTTCTGAGTGAGTTTTGAAGTTAGGGTAAGGGGTTTATCTACCAAATATCTATCTTTTTTAGGAATAAATTAATTATTCTTACCGATTATTCTTTTATGTATTAATTTTTACAATATCTATATCTGTTACTATATTTTTCCTCTCCCTTTTTGGATATAAATTCAATTTAACATACCTTTTTATTGATTATGATTAGTGAAAGGGAGTTCCTATATCAATCTCACTCCTTTGATTCATATTTCTTTATATTTATATATAATTTTATCTATTTAGAATATACTATCCTATGAGAGTATATTATTTTATTTACACATGAATTTGGAAAAGGTACATTTCCTCCTCATATTATATCTTTGATTGTTCTGTAATTCTCTACAAATTACATTTTCTGTAAGGGGTTTTATCTCAACCTCTCTTCGAATTTGAGATTCTATAATAATTTTCATGAACTTCCCATTTAACTACTCATATTACCTCATTTTTTTGAGTTTATTAATTTAATTTCCCTTTTACTATTCTCCTCTAATTAATTAACACCAAACCACATTTAATATTTCTAAAGAGAAATTTTCTCAATATCTCTATTAAATTGATCTTTATTTTCTATACCCATATTATTTCTTATTTATTTATGTATCTTAATTTTTAATATTTAATTTCAAGCTCTATAATTTCATTATTTTTATTAATCGCTTTTCTTTGCATTCATTTACTTTTATTTCAAATAATATTTTATATATTACAAAGATGACAAAGTTCTTTATTCTAAATTTTCTTATAAGTTCATATAATTCTTATAAATGATTATTTTTCAGTAAAATTATTCTTTATTATTTGTTTTAAACATTTTCCATTATTAAAACATATTATCATATAAAAAAATTATTTTTATAGCTTTTATTGATAATATTTTTAATTATTTTAATTGTTTAAATATTCTATAAAAAGAAAAGAGTTTTTTCTTAAAATTTTTATAACTTTTATCTTCCACTAAAGATTTTTTCACCTATATAAATACCATTTTAAAATTATAACTCTTGAAAGAAGCTTAATTTATATTCCCTCCCATTATACCATTTTCATAAACAATTAAAATACTGAAAAAAATCATTTATTCATTATAAAAATTACTATGTATCCAAGGGTTTATTAAAACAAAATACATATAATTGTATATATTGAGAATTTCCTTTGTCTTTAATTATCATCAACCGTTCATTATAAATACACCAATACCTTTCTTATTTTTAATACACTATAATTAATTATTCTTATTAAAGTATTTTCAACCAAATAACCATAGTATTCAATTAAATAAGGAAAATAGTTTTATGATATGATATCCATATTTTATATATGAGAAGATATTGTAAGTCCAATAATCAATTATTGTGCATTGTATTAATTTTTTATTCATTATTTAAAATTATAAAATTAATAAATTATATGAATGAATTATGTAATTATTGTGCCTAAAATTACCTATCACTCAAATGGTACTGGGTAAAGCTTTAAATCTCACGATATTATAATGTTAAGGGATAAAAGTGATTAGAATAATCCAAAATGTTTATGGGAAATTGTTGGTTTACCTAATTCATAAATTTTATGGGGCTTGAGTTGTTAAATTAATCGATGATGTCATGAGATATGAGTGTTTAGCCCAATCCATAATGTTTACGAGACATGAGTGATTAACCAAATATGAAATGTTTTTATGAATTGGATGTTTTATACAATATACAATGTCATGGGATATGATTGGTTAACCTAACCCACAATGTTTATGAGACTTGGGTGGATAAACCAATGCATAATATTTATGAAACCTTTGTTGTTTACCAAATCCATTATGTTATGAAATATTGGTGGCTAGCCAAATTTGTAATGTTTATGGGACATGGGTGATTAGACTAATCTATAATTCTAATGTTACATGGGTTTTTATCCCAATCCATTATGTTATATTGATATTGGAGGTCATCATTAATTTATGATATATTATGATTATGTTTGTACCATATCTGTATACTAAAATTCATTTTATTTTTAGATAGTTTATATTCAACTTAGTATGACTTCCTTATTCTATTTTCATATAAATTTATTATGTTTTCATACTTATATGTTCATTTTATACTCAATCCTACATGATATTCATTATGATAAAATATTTTTCCATTATTTATAACATGTAAGTTTTTCCCTTTATAGAGAAGTTTATATCACTGCATTATTTTATTTCCATAATTCCCTTAGGTTTTCTATGTAGCTAAATAACACTGAGGGATTCATGTGTAGATATCTATTACAAAATAAGTGGATATTTTATTGTATATAAGATTCATTTAGATCAAATCTCCAAAGAAACTTTATCTTTATGTTATGGGATTGTGTTTTAATATTGATATGAAATATATAATCATATAAAATGATATATGTGATTTTGGGTCAATATAGATAGTATTAGTGAATTAGTAAAAATTATTTATTTATAGAACATGATACAATAATTTAGTCTAGGGGAAATTCATTTGGTATCAAATAAATATTTTTTTAGGATTAGGTTAAGAAGAACAAGAGGATACAACTTAAAAAAACCAAGGTTGAATTGAAGGTGTCATAGTTTAGAATATATTATGATTAGTGTTTTAATTTTTATTATTTTTACTCTAATTTTATTAGATACAATTATTAATTAAACTAAACACTTTAGTTTTTTTTGATAGTTGTATCAAGGAATCACTGAGTGAAAAAATTAAATGGTGACTGTAATGATTTTCCCAATGAGAAACTAAATGGGAAGAAATATTGTGTAGAAAATTTAACATATATAATCACTTAGGCATCGAATGTGACACCCCAAAATTTGATTTACCTATTTTTGATTTTAATCTTTCCATTGGGTTTTAGGTTGAATTCCCCTAATAATATGAAATTTGATGTTTTTGGGTAGTTTTTTATCTATCACACAGTTTCTCCTAAACCATGAAAATACCTTTCTAAAATTATCATTTTAGTTAATTTTTATTCATTCATTGTTTTCCTACATGTACAAGATACAATTGGGTCTAAATCATGTGAAACATGGGAGAAACCATGAAAGACATTTTTTGCCTAAGGGTACTAGCACATGAAATGTACATAATTATTAGAAACCATCTGACAAGCATGAAAGTAGCCTGTAGTTTTTAGCATACCTACTTTTTAAATTTAGTGAATGATTTTTACAAACATGTAGGAAGAACACCCATATTTACATGGTGTATCCAGTGGGGGTGCATGGTCAGTGCACAATTGGATACACCATGTAACCAAACTATGTGACCAGACCAGTAATTTTAAAACTTGAAATTACTATTCCAAAATGATGATTTTTAACCCATAAACAACCTGATCTCCTCTTCACTCATTATTATACACTATGGGTTTCCTAAGAAAACTCCTATTCACCTCCTCCTAAGTATATTGGATTTTTCCCTTTGATTTTGGTGATTTCATCTAAGTCTTGGTCCTCTTTCTCTCTTCATTCGTCATCCTTTCTAGATTCTTTCATTTTTTTCTTTTTGTGCATTGGTTTTGAAAAAACCATAGGCGTGTTTTGGTTCTAAATTGTTTTCTATTTGGTTCTTAGGGTGTGAAAACATCATCTCAGACCTTCCAATTTCTATTAATTAAGGAGTTTTTAAATCTTCTCTTGTTCTAAGTAGGTGCTTCCATGATTTTCACTTTTCCATAAAAATTCCTCATATTCATTAGTTTTCTAAATATTTTCTTTAATATTATATATTATATGAACTAATTAATAATTAATAAGAGGTTATAATAAATGTATTAGTGTTTTATATTAACTATTTCAATCTTTTAATATATTTTACAAGGGTTTTGAGGTGTTCTTAGTTTGGGAATTCATTTAAATGGTTTTTAGAGTGGTTTTATAATTTTTATATGTGTGTTTCCAATTGAAATATTGATAGTGATTTTTTAATTATTTATTGATATTGTGCCTTATTTTTTTATGGTTCTTATGATATATGTTGTTTTAAAATAAAAATACTCCTTCGTTTCAAAGGTCTTTTAAAAATATTTCTTGATTTCAAAACAGGTTTTTCTAAGCAGGTTAAAATATAAATATAAATATAAATATAAATATATATAATTATATAAATTTCTCAATGTTTGTGCGTATCTATATAAACATAAAAATACTAGTTCTGAAACCATAGGCCTACTTGGAACATATAAAGAGAATTTTATATATGATTTTGATTTATAAATTTCTTCTCAAAAGATATTCCAAGAACATATTATTAGTTCCAAAATTTAATGTTTGGTTGGAACTTTATGTAAGTGTATTTTCCCAAAATACACTAAAAAATTAACTAAATTCCTATAGAGTTATTTTTGAATGAATTAAAAATGGTTTTGATTATTGTTTCTACTTATATGATCCTGAATTATGATTTTTAGCAAGGTGTGTGTGTGAGGGTTTATTGAGGGTTGACCTATGCATGATTTTCTTATGTTTTATTAGTGGTGTGTGTATAATTAGTCACACACCCTTACTCACATTATAATAATAATATTTTGGGATAATTAGCATTGTAGTGATAGGTTTTGAGATGGTTATTATCTTTTCTTGATTGGACAGATTTGATCACCTACAATACTAGAGGCCATGAGGGAGTACCACCAGTGAGGATAGTTTGGTATG
The DNA here is from genome assembly GCA_963277665.1 of Viscum album. Lineage (NCBI taxonomy): Eukaryota > Viridiplantae > Streptophyta > Magnoliopsida > Santalales > Viscaceae > Viscum > Viscum album. Next base: position 1,288,147,170 of record OY728132.1, on the reverse strand, counting down.
CATAAATACTCCATTAGATGATTCTAACTGAGTATATATAGGATCATATAATTATATGTTCAGGATTCATCTATGATTATGTATTATTTACTTCTCCTTTTTAATTATTATAATTGTATATCATTTTTATTATTTACCTATTTACTCCCCTATATTGTTTCTTTTATATTATTTCTATAGTTTAATTATACACTTGATATTATGGTTAAATTATTTAGATTATTTATTTATTATTTATATTTTTTCTTAAGTTTTTTTAAAAAAATGTTTTTAAAATAATGGGATTTTAGTGGAAAGTTTTAAATGAATTATTTAAATAAAATTTCTAGGGTTTCATAAGTTGGTTTAGGTTTTGAAAGAGGTTTGGAAAAAGTCTATGACTTCTCTTTATTAAAATGAAGAATTTTTTAAATAAATTTATTTTAATATAGTGTTTTTTAATGTTTTAAACCTTAAAATTCATTTAATCCTTAGTGAAAACCTATTGGACTATTATCTCACACTCTACTTTCACCACTCGGTGTCTATAGACCGAGTGATTTTCTTGTAGTTTTCAGTTGTTTTTTTGTATTTTTCATAGAGCAGGTGTGTTATGGATGAATAGTGACTTGGATTCAAAAGGATACTGTGTTAGGTATTTCAATTTTCCTTTTTATGGATGTACCATATAATTTATCCTTATAGATGTATCTATAGATCTGTTTTTATTTTTATTTTATTTTTTTGTGATTTTTTATTTGTTTATTTAAGTTGATTTATTTGGTTATTTTATATTTAAAAATTATTATTGTGTTTATTCATGGATTTCCAATCTATGTACACACTATGTATATTTTTTCTTGGATTTTGATACTTATTAAATATTATTTAGTTTTGTTAAATCATTCCTAATGAGATCTTCCTGATGTCTTAGTGATTATTTCATGCTTGGGTTGATTAGGAATATTAATTATGTATGTATTGGACTAGCACATGTGCCAAGATAAGAGGTGTACCATAGTTTTCTTATGTAAAAATTGTATCAAGGCCTTGGTTTTTTAGAGACCTAGGTCCTTGTATTTTCCTCCATTATTTAGGTATGTCTATTATATTGGTGATAAGTCCATTGGAACTCAAGAGGTAAGTGTAAGGAGAGTCTAACTTGCTATTACTCACCCTGATCCTCATGTTAAAATGGTATTCTAGGTTTTGAGTCTTTATTTTCAATATTTTCCCATTGGAATCCAATGTAATTTCATTTAAGTCGATGAAATTTTGAGTAATGCTATTGTTTCAAGGGTTGTTTGATATTTTATATGTTTTAGTGGTGAAAATGAGAGTGGAACTAGAGGAACATTGTTAGTTAATTTGGATTGATAAACCATGTAGATATTGCACACATAGGTTTGAGAAACTCTTATTGAGTTTCACATGGTTGTACCATATTTTATCAAACCATGTGACCAAATCATGCAAAACCAGTAACCACTTCTTAATTTTTTATTGAGATTCCATTAATCCAAATATTTCTAGGTGTTAATAAATGTTATTTGGAATTATTTAAAAGATATTTCCATGGTATTTTGGTTGTATTTCTTTGTTTCCATGAGATTTTGTGACTAAAATGCGGTATTCAAAAATATGAGAGTTATCTTTGAAATTTGAATATGCATTTCATAAACCATAATAAAAAGAACTTAAGTTCTAGGTCCTATAAATGTTTTTAAAAAAATAACATGTGTGGTTTTAAAATTATTTTCATTAGAAGTCCTATATTTTCAAAACTAGATTGTAGGATGTAAAAATGGGTTTGAATTAGTTTCTTAAGTGGAATAAAATAAATTTTGGGCTTTGGAATTGGTGATTTCTTAGACATAAACATGCAGATTTTAAAAATATTTTAAATTTATATTTTACATTTTATAAGTAGAATTTATAGATCTAAAATATTTTTTTAAAAATAATCCTTTAAATTTTGTTTGGTTTGTGAATATTTTGATTTTTGATTGTGAATTACTTATTATAGTCTCTCTTTTGGATAAGGGTTTAATTTTTAGGTGGAAGTGAATAGAGTTTTGGTTCTTCGTTGATTGAGTTTTGTTATAATTTTTATGTGGAATATACACCGAAAAAAGTCACAAGGAATTATGGTAAGTATATAATGTGAATAATTTCTTTAGGTGGATACCCCTTGGAGTTATTTTCTCTTCTAGTTACTTACTTTACCCAAACTCTCAGTGGAGTGGTGAATTTGGCCTCTTTTAGTGTTGGTAAGATTCATATCCTTATGAGGGGATAGGGTATGAATAACTTTTTCATAGAGATTATTAGATCCTAATTTCTACTTCTTTAGGAATGGTGCAATTTATGACCTATTTTTAGTGTCGTTTTAATAGAGTTTTAAGGTATTTTACACTTTTCTTACCCGTGCTATCTCTTTGTGTTAAATTCTTAATATGTGATTTTATTTTTGGTAGTTCTTGTACCATGTCTATTTGGATAATGAGGATTTATTTAAATAGAAGTATCAATTTTCCTCATTTGGATATTTGCGAATCGGTCTTTCCAATTAGAGGTTTTGATTATGCTTGGGTAATTATTTGAATAGATTTATCTTGTTGAACCACTATGATGGTTGAATATAAGGACTTGATCTTTATTCAAACCAAAATTTTATTTTTAAATAATAATCCACTTTATTCCATTTTTAGAATCAATTTATTTTTATAGTTTTGGATAATTTGGTCATAAATCTTATATAAAAAACCCATATAATATAAGTTGGACAATTTTTCTTAGTATCCATTTTTTCCACAATATAAATATTGTAAAAAAATTGTTTTCCTTTTATGGAAAATCATTATTATTTACATCAAATATTATTATTTGTTCATTATAATCCTTAAAACCATGTGAAAAACATTTTAAAATGTGATATCAGAACAAAAATCATAGTAAGAGATATATAAAATAAATAAATAAACCCATTAATCATTTTAAAAACCCGAGATCATAAGATAGAGTTTACCTTTAACTTAATAATATTTGAGAACAAATAATTTTTTAATTACTCATGAAATCAGTTTTACTACCCAACGTTTTTCATAAAACACTTTATAAGGAAAAATTAATCAAAATTCATAATCATGGGTGTTTATTAGAAAACTTGAGAACCCATAGAAAACAAATTCTAAAAAACATAAATTTTTACCCAAATATATCTTTTCTTTTGAAATATTATTTTCTTACCTTTTGAAATCAATTGATTTACATGATAACTCATTGTAAAGAATAAAAAATTCTTGTTGGTACCTTTTTATATCATCTTCATATAACCCTTAAAGGGAAAATTATAATTGGAATAACCTTATGGTTAAACTACAACATAATTCTCCTGAGAAAATAATCATTACCCATTGCATTATGAAGATATGTTGGGCTTAACCATATTTGAAGATATTTCTAGATAACCCATAATAATGAGATATATCAGACTCACCTATCACCACAAAAAATTTACAAGTACAATATCATGAATAAAACATTTTAATTTTATACCTTTTCTTCATAAATCCCTTGAAAAACTCTTTTAAACTCCACTATAGAACACTTTTGAATATCAAAATACCATTTTACTTTTAAAACCCCATTTTTCAAATTAATATTACCATAAATGGTAAATAAAGTTTTTATTTAAGGGAAAAATGGAAGATTATAAAGTAATTCAAACATAAAATAATGGTTAAATTTGTGGGAAAATCTATTGGAGTCCTATAAGTTAAAACAAATCTTTACTTTTATCCTTTTTAAAGAAAGTAAAAACATTTCAGAAAAGAGTCCTTCTTTAAAACCTTTTAAAGTGATATAAAATTTACCTTATAATTGTTTTATGTTGATATAAATATATCCATAAATAAATTTAAGAATATGTCTTTGGAAGAAAAATATTTCAAAAATAAATAATTACAGCATTTAAAATGAGATTTTTAAAATAAAGTATCCCTTACCTCGAGTCCATCTCATCATATAAATTATTTATCTTCTTAAATAATTAACTTATTTTAATTATTTAATTTATTAATATAATTTTTTATTTCTATAAATCCTTTTATTTTATATATTAAATGTCATATTAAATTACTTAATCATTTAAGTTCATGTCATTTGTTTTGGCGATATCTGACTCATATGCCTAAAATAAATTCGGTGGGTTGGCTATGGTAAATGATTTAATTATTCCATCATATCTAAAATAATAATTATGAAATAATAATCATTATTATACATCAATTTTACTTTTAAAACAAACCATGATAGATTATTATAAAAAACGAACTACATTACAATCATGGAGGTGGTAGGTTGTACGTACACATGAGTAACATTTCTATCTATCAATGATCATGATGGACAGAAGATAAGTATTATTTTATCCTTAAATAATTATAATAATTTCATTAATACCATATTATTTCTTTAAATACACTTATATATACAATCCATGTGACACAGTGATGAAAATTGAATCAGATCACTTAATGGAGGTGGTAATCCACACACACACGCTCAAATGGGGTTATCATTTTTCAATGAAAGAAAATGAAAGAATGATTTGAATATTAATTTTATAGAATGAAATTTTTTCATTAATATAATTTATACACATTAAATCTATCATTATAATCTTATTTGAGAGGCCAGATGAAAAACGAATTATATGAGTTCATGAGGAAATAGTCTAACGTACACACAAATATAATATAATAGTGTTATTATTTCATCATGTTTTAATAATATTTAAAGGAGGTCTAAGAAGAAATAAATTGAAATTTCTTGGTTAAGAACAATATCTATTATTCAAGAAACCTATTTAGGTTTGCCACAAAATATTTCATAGGTTAGTTTTATGAGAAAATAACCCTTTAGGACGTTGTTTGGTATTTAAATAAGAGATTTTGGAAGGTCTTGGGAAACCAAAAAGGCTTCTAATTTATGAAAAAAAGAGGAGAGGAGGTTCACTTTTATTAGTAAGGGGATGGGAACTCTTGAAATTTCTTAATGTAATTAATTAATATAAATTATTTATCTTGTAAATATGGCTCTAAAATGATATATTTTGAATATAATATGAGTATGAGTTGCAATAATATTATAAAAAAATTTGAACATTTTTAGATAATGTTTTTACCCTTATCTTATTGTTTTATATCTTGTTAACCCTTTTTTGATGAATACCATGTTAAAAAATTATCTTACACTTTAGGGGTCAATGAAGTTACTATAAAGGTAAAATTGGACCACAAATGGATCATTTTCTATATTTTAAACCATATACCAATCACATGGGTAAATATAGGATTTTTAAGAATTTTAAATCATTTTAAAAAATATTATTTATTATCAAATATCCTTAGGGACATTTTTGAAAAAACTCAATTAATTTGAGTTTTAAAACAATATGATATAAAATGAATTCAATTATAATTCTATCATACATCTATAACTTGTTATATTTATCCCGAAAATTCTTGGAAGACAATAATTCATTAAAATTATATTACTTTTAATATTTTAAAAATAATTTATTATAATTTTTATTTACTGAATAAATACTATGTCATCATTGAATAATCATTTACGTTATTTATATCATAATATAAAATTATTATTAAATTACCATGATTAAAAAACTAATTTTTATTTTAAATAACTATATAGAACTGAATATAAGTTATTTTTATCCTGGTCAAGAAATATTATAGATATTAAAATTAAGAAAGTGAAATTTATGGATTTATATTTTAATTAAATAATATAAAGGTAAAAATAAAATAAATATGGAACCAATTTCCAGGGTCACTTTTTAGTCCTTGTCAAAAAATTAACCTTAATTACCAAATTTACCCTTACCGTGGTGAGAATTATTTTCCACGGTTACTAGTTATAATGACTAAAAGTAGAAGGGAATTATTTTGAAAAATTTGGTAATCTATATTCCAAATATGTAATAAAATTTTCAAGATTCAATTACTTGAAGTGACATAATTTAATTTAAAATTAAACTTGAAAAATTTGATGAAAAGCAGTTTTTTAGAAAAATACCTTTTAAGTATAAAAATGTTTTATAAAAAATTCAGGTATATAAATAATTAAAAATTATATAAAAATATTATTTATAATAAAAAATAAACTTATGAAATTTTCAAACTGATCCAAAATATAATTTTATTTTTTAAATACTTGAAAAGAAATTATAGTTTTCAATAAAAATCGGTATTTTGCACTATTCATTGAAAAATCAATCTGTTCAAAAAATTATGAAAAAGTCATCATAATATGATATTTAAATGATTAATTCAAAAATAAAATTCATTTTTCTAAATTCAAATTATAAAATTTTAATTTCTAGATTTTAAATAAAACCATGTAATGTATGAAAACCCAAGATGGTTAAAAATAAAGCCTTTTCATTTTTAATTGAAAAGTTATTTAATATTATTATAGTAATTATAACTCCATAAAATATATTTAATGAACTTTACTAAGGCATGAAAGATGATATATTTTGAAATTACTTGGGTTATTACATTCCCTTTTGGAAATTATTTCCTCATACCTTTATTCACTTATTAAACAAGTGGGGATATATTTCCCACATAAAATTTATATATTCCCATGTTTCTCCTTCAACCATATGTTTTTTCTAAAAAACATTAATTTTATGAATTACCATATCTAGAAACACTTTATCTCACCATTCAATAATTTTTATCAGTTATTCATCCTCAGAAAGGTCACCTTCTAACTGAACCACTTACGGGCTCGTAACATGATATGATTGCGACATATCATTTCATAACATCAAAAAATGAAGTACATTCTACTGAACTATGTACATAGTTTCCCCTTTTAAACAAAATTCATAACACTTTTCCATGGAGATAATTTAATAAAAACATGATCACCTACCACAAAATAAATACCATTCATCTGGTTATTTTCATAACTTTTCTTCCTTTTATGATCCATCCTTATATGTTACTAAATCATCTTCACCTTCTCTAACATTTCCTCTACCAACATATAGTCCCATAAACATCATTTCGCCTATATTATCCCCAAAAGATAGAGTACAACACCTCTTTTTATATAATTCCACAAAAGGTTCCATTTGTATATTGGAATAAAAACTATTATTATAAAAAAATTAAACCAAAGAAAGATGTTGATACCAAATTACATGATAATCCATTAAAATAGAAAAAACTATGTGTTCCAAGGTCTAAATTGTTTGATAAGACTATCCATTAGGTTGAGTATGAAATGATTAACTGAAATTTAAATCAGTACCCAGTGAATTTTTAATTTCATTCAAAAAATTAGAAGTGAACCTAAGATCATGGTCAGATACAATAGAGAGAGAAAATCCATGTAACCTAACTATATACTTGAGGTACATTCAAGATAGATAATCTAAAGTCATAGTATCTCTAATGGGAAGTAAATTTTAATATTTAGTTAACCAATTAAGAATTACCCAAATTGCATTATTATCTTGAGATATATTTAGTAATCCCATTATGAAATCCATGGATATAATTTCCCATTTTTTCTCTGGCACTGAGAAAGGATGAAACATCTTGTTTAGTAATTATCATTCTATTTTAATTAGTTGAAAAGGTAAACATTTAATGGTAAATTAAATAATATCACATTTCATTCCATCCAACTAATAATACTCATGCAAGTATCCATACATCTTAGTTCTTCTAAGAAGAATAGAAAATTGGGAACTCTGATCTTTACACAATAATTATTTCTAAAAATGAGAATCATAAGGCCCATGTAATCATTTTCCAAATCTTATAACACATTATTTATCAACATTAAACTCTATAAACTTACCCTTCTTAATAGATTACATCTTTTCCTTTAAACCATGATTCTACTTCTGATCTTTCTTAATTCATTCTGACTGAGAGAATTGTACTGAAACCTAAAACAAAATAGAAGAAGTTACTGCATGCAATTTTTTGGCCAAAATTCACCAAATAACTAACCAAAATATCATATTAAAAATATAACATGGTCAATGTAGCATTTTATTTCAAACACAAAGCATAAAATATTTTTTTCCAGGATAGAAACGAGTCATATAGTTAAAATCCTTAATAATTTACACCCATGTTATTTCAATCATGGGAAACTCTTTCTGAGTGAATATATATTTCAATTTTTTTAGTAGTATACATTTAAAACATAATCTATATATAAGATTCCTCTAAATTTTTAAATAAAAAACAACATCAGCTAATTCTAAATCATGTATAGGATAATTTAACTACTGAGGTTTTAGTTAACATGAATAAAAAAAATTACGCAATCATTCTATATTAGAACACAACCAAGTACCTTCAATGAAATATCATTTTATATGAAAATTTTTACATTTTTATTAGGAAGGTACAAAATTGGAATTTTTTCCATAATTATATTCAGTTCCTTGAAGTAGTCATCACATTCTTTTGTACAGATGAATTTAATTCATTTTTAAGATAACTTAGTCAGTGGGAAATAAATATGAGTAATGTTTTCATTAAAGATGAAGTAAAAAATAGATAATCAAAGAAAACCATGAATCTCTATGATATTTTAGGTCTTGTAAATTATTTAAAAACTTTATTTTTAATTGGGTCAATATTAATGCCATATTTGGATATAATATGTCTAAGGAATGAAATATGTTGCAAAACAAATTCATAGTTACTAAATTTTCCACAATTTTTTTTATTTTAAGGTTTTAAAATTAATACTTGGGTTTATTTTATATTCCTATTGAATTTTAGAATATACCAAAATATAATAAACCAATAAAACCAAAATATTATCTAAGAACTCATGAAAAACTCTATTCATAAGGTCTATAAATTTCTATGGTGCATTAGACAATCCAAAGTGTTGGATCGAATATATAGATATGTATGTCTATTAGATGGAACAATACAAGAGGGGGGGGGGGGGTGAATTGTAGATTTAAAAAACTTTGAGTTTTAGGAACTAAGAGATTAGTTTAAATGATCTTAAACTAATACAAATACAAACACCCACAATTGTATTGAATATAGAAAAGGTATGATGTATTGTAATACTAATGTAATATAAAACAATTGTATTCAAGATGAAAACAGTAATCAGAGTAATACAAAGATGAATGATTCTACCTTAAAGAGTATAGAATCAATAAATATAATATGTAATAGAATGATTGTAATTGAAATAATTACAATTGAATATGTAAAGAAGAAAGGAAATAATACAAATTCCTTTCTAATACAAGTAACAGCGGAAATGTAAAAGAATTACAATTCTTTTAACCCAAAGAGAAGGGTTATCCTTTCACCTAGGATAAAAGGTCTGTCTCACCAACACCTTGGTGAGCCCTCGATACGATGATCGGTTCGTCTGTCTTCCGATCCCTGGAAGCCCTCGATACGATGATCGGCACGTCTGTCTACCTATCCCCGGCAGCCCTCGATACGATGATCGACACGTCTATCTGCCTATCCCCGGCAGCCCTCAATTTTAAAGGTAATCTGCACCTCTATCTTTCAATCACTTGAAAAAACCTCGATATGATAATCGGACGCACAAGGCAGATGAGAGAAGTCACAATGTCTCTCTCTAAAATCTTGGTAGTTCACGAAGTCTCTTCATTCATTTCTTTTTATCCTCAGCTTCAAATGACCTCCTATTTATAGGCCTCGGGTTCCAACAGTCATATTGCCTCCAACAGTCATATTGAAACAGAAAGCACGACATCGTTTTGATTAGTTTGTAACTAACTCAACGACATCATTTTTGTTAGGACATAATATATATAGAAATGAAAAACATGGGAACGATTCATATGTAATAATTGTTTTTGACTATGTATTGAAACACGCATGTAATAAAAGTTATGAGTAACAGAGTCAATAAAATTTACATATTCAGTATGATCAGCATTGTACGATTGGCATGGTAAGTACGATCAGTATTGTATGATACAATATGGTCAGTACGATCAGCATGGTCAGTACGATCAGCATGGTCAGTATGATCAACATGATCAGTACGATTAGCATGATCAGTACGATCAGTTCGATCAGTATCTTACGATACGATAAACATGATAGAATACAATTGTAATTTCCAAAATATGATAGAATACATTTGTGATTTCCAAAACATGATATAGAAGTCAAAAGAGGACTTTTGACTCAATAATCTCCCCCTTTTTAGAAAGCACAACACATAAAGAAAATATAACAAGAAAATCTAATCTCCCCCTGAGTTATTGGAAACTCTTCTGAATAAGAAATTGAATACAACTAACTCCCCCTTAGGTATGGATTTTTCTAAGGATTGTATTCGTAGATTTTCCTTAAGAGAGTTTTAAAGCATTCGCCCCCTTTATAAAATATTCTCCCCCTTTGTAAACATTCTCCCCCTTTGTGATTTACAAAAAGAAAGGAGTAATCTTGAATTGTCTGAAGAAGTTAGAAAAGAAATACAAGAAAATGGAAAAACAATTGAGATAACAATCATTACGATAACAAACATTTCCAGACTTGAAAACAAATACAAGTCACTTGCTTTCTCTTTCCTTCTCCTTTTTGATTAACTCATGAAGAACTGCCTTTATCTTTTTGATCTCCTTCTTGTCTTCAGAAATAGATTCGCCCTGAGTTCGGAGAAGCTCTTGTTGGTTTGCAAAAATCTGATCTTGATTCTTGATAGTCTCTTCCTGGACTCTAATTACTTCTTCAAGAGTATCAATTCTGTTTTGCAGATTCTTGTTATCTTTGGATAACACAAAATTTTGATTCTTCAACAAAACCATTTCATCATTGAAAGATGAAACCTTTGAGAATTCAGATTGAAAAACATTCATTCTCTCTTGAAAGTCTTTTACTGAAGGAACATCGGCTCTTTGAGAAGACAAAAGATTCAACCTTTCAACCGTTTCTCTATCAAGCCTATTGAAAGCAACCGTAAGCTCATTTGACAACCTTCTTATATCTTCAATTGCTATCTCATGATCATTGATTGAGCTCTCTGTTTTGTATGACCACTTGGTCATCTTGTTGCAGGCCTTATTATGAGCAACCGAACTTTCTGAAAGAACTTTCAAATCGGCTTCAACTGACAAAACTTTCTTTCTTAATTATTTTACAGATCCAAACTTCTTCTTTTGATTGTCAGTAATAAAATCAATCTTCCCTTCCAGCCTCGGGAAGTAAGGAATGGTCTTCTCAACCCTTCTCAAAATATGAACAATGTAATCACTCTTCTTGAGAGATATTGTATGTTCTGAATCAGTGTCTTCATCGTATGATGCTAGTTCATACGATCGGCTTGATTCAACAACTGGGTTGTTTTCCTTTTGCTTTTTCTTTCTGCTTTCTTTCTTCTTCCACTTTGTCACTAATGATAACAACTTTTTCTATGTGAGAGGATTGAGCACCTTGCTTTTCTTGAGATGAAATTCTGTCCAGAGTTCATGCTTGATCGGCATGATGAGTTTGTAGAACACCTTCACTCAGCTTTTGAACTGATTCCTCTTTACTCTTCTTCGAACTTTGAAGAAATTATAAAAGAAAATATCCTTCTTCTTCTTCCACTTCTTCTATCTCTTCCATCACTTGTTTTTGTTTTCCTTTCTCAGGGAGACTCTGTACGATGGGCTCTTGGTGCACTTCTTCCATCAGTTGAGCACTAGCATCCTCAACCATTTTAAAAACTTTAGAGATATCAAAGTCTTGAGCCTTTCTTTTCAAAACAGTTTTCTTTTTCTTTTCATCCTTAAGGGTTTCTTCTACCCTTATTCTTTTTGCAAAAGCCTCAGCCGGGTCAAGTCCGAAATTTGGATCACCTTCCTTCCTTTTCCTTTCTCTATCCCCTTTCCTTAGGATAAGAAAACCTTGCATCCATAAAGTCACAAACCGATTGTTCGGAGAAAGATGATACACTTTTCTTTTTTCTTCATTAATAACAAACAAATACTTTTCAGCACTTTCTCTATTAAACATACCAAATTCTTCTGGTAGTTTATGAGATGGATAGAAAGAATCCCCTTCTGTTGGGACATTCAGAAAATGAGCCTCTTGTTTCACAGACATAGACAACTTTCTATCGTATACAGCAAAATTGATAGTCATGTCTTTGTCGAAAGATACGGTTTTATAAAACTGACAAACTTCATCAAAGAGAACCAGATCTTGAGAAACAGGTCTTTCAACACACAGATGTTCCCATCCTTGAAAGAGAATTATTCTTCTGATTGTGGAATCATATGAATCAAAAAAGTCTCGAGAAACTAACCTTTCTCTGTTAAAGTCTTTCTCTGTAAAAGTCTTTGAAGACATTTCGGTGGGAGTGTTAGCAGAGTATTGAGACATAAAGATGATGCCGATGAATGATCGTACGATGATTTAAAACTGGTGGAGCAGAGCTTCGCCTCAAAACCTGAAAAAACAATGTGGGTTTGGGGAGGGGGGGCTATTTATAGGTGAAAAAGGGGTGACCGTTGATCTTTTACGGTCAAAAAAGGGGTGACTGTTGATCTTCTATGATCAAGATTAGAGAAAACCAGATCAATGGTTAGGATTAAAACAAAGAGAAAAAAATTTAATTTTTTAAAAAAATGAAAAGTACCTGCCAGAGAACGTAAGGTAATTGTTGGTTTTGGTAGGTTTCAAAAGAAAATACAAACGTTCGAAATAAAATAAAATAGAAGTATCAAACGACATGCCGATGGAAAAAGATATCATTACCATGAACTGACAATACGATGGAAAACAAACTCATTACCATGAACTGACAAGCCGATGGAAAACAATCTCGTTACCATCATCGGACAGTACGATGGAAAAGAAATTGATTACCATCATCGGTCGATACGATGGAAAAGAAATTCATTACCATCATAGGTTGACACGATGGAAAAGAAATTCATTACCATCATAGGTCGATACGATGGAAAAGAAATTCATTACCATCATAGGTCGATACGATGGAAAAGAAATTCATTACCATCATCGATCGATATGATGGAAAAGAAATTCATTACCATCATAGGCCGATATGATGGAAAAGAAATTCATTACCATCATCGGTCGATATGATAAAACTGTCAATACGATAAACAGGAAAAATGAATGATACGATAAAACTGTCAATATGATAAATAGAAAAATGCATGATATGATAAAACTTTCAATACGATAAACAGAAAAAAATACACATATCCAGAGAGTAAATAGTTAAAGAACATAAGATAAAAAGAAACATAAAGACAGAAAGAAATGTCCTCCCCCTTTCAAAGGGAGTTTTTTTAATGTTAGGAGAATTGTGAAACATGAAATAGATATGAATGATTATTTTAATGTAATCATTCCTAGCTTCTGTTTTATAAACTCAAATCTATCAGAAGGTAATGGTTTTGTAAAAATGTCAGCAAGTTGTTCTTGCGTTCCGATAAATTGTAAAATAATATCTCCTTTTTGTGTGTGATCTCTAAGAAAGTGATGCCTAACATCTATGTGTTTTGCATGAGAGTGATGTGATGGGTTCTTACTAAGAGCTATGGCACTTGTATTATCACAAAGAATTTGAGTTTTGGAAAAACTCAATCCATAGTCAGTGAGTGTGTGTTGCATCCACAATACTTGAGCACAACAACTTCCAGCTGCTACATATTCAGCTTCAGTAGTGGATAGTGCTACTGAGTGTTGTTTCTTGCAGGACCAAGAAACCAAGGAATCCCCTAAGAAATGACATGTTCCAGATGTACTTTTTCTATCCATTATACAACCACCAAAGTCATCATCTGAAAAACATTTTAAAACAAAATCATTCCCAGAAGATTAAAAAAAACCTAAATCCATAGTTCCTTTTAAATACCGAAAGATTCTCTTTACGGATTTTAGATGAGACTCTTTTGGATTAGATTAGTATCTTGCGCATAAGCATACAAAAAACATTAAGTCGGGTTGACTAGCTTTCAAGTATAGAAAACTTCCTATCATACCTCTAAAGATTGTTTGATCTACTGGTTTCCCAGTTTCATCAAGATAAAGTGTTTTTAAGGTACCAATTGGAGTGCTAATACTTTTAGTTTTGTCATATCCATAATTTTTGAGTAAATCGTTTATATACTTATGTTGAGATATATATGTTCCTTCTGGTTTTTGAGAAATTTGAAAACCTAAAAAGAATGTTAACTCACCCATCATACTCATTTCAAACTCATATTTCATTAAATTTGCAAAAGAATCAGTTAAGGATTTCTGAGTTGATCCAAATATGATGTCATCAACATAGATTTGAACAATCAAAACATTTTTGTTTTCCACTTTTATAAAAAGAGTTGGACCTGCTGTAACTTTTTTATAATTGTTTTGTAAAAGAAATCTTGTAAGTCTATCATACCATTCTCTAGGAGCTTGTTTAAGACAATATAGAGCCTTGGTAAGTTTAAAAACATGATCAGGATGTTTTGGGTCTTGAAAAACGGGAGGTTGTTCGACAAAAACTTCTTCTTGAACAAAAACATTTAGAAAAGCACATTTGACATCCATTTGAAATATTTTGAAATTGAAATATGCTGCGAAGGCTAATAGAATACGAATAGATTCAAGTCTAGCTACAGGAGCATATGTTTCTTCATAGTCTATTCCCTCTTGTTGATTATAGCCTTTAGAAACAAGTCTTGCTTTATTTCTTACAATGATTCCATTTTCATCACATTTGTTTCTGAAAACCCATTTTACACCAATTACAGTTGTTTTTTAGGTCTATCAACTAAAGTCCAGACTTGATTCCTTTCAAATTCATTTAGTTCATCTTGCATTGCTTTGATCCAATCATCATCACCTAAGGCCTCACTTGGACTTTTAGGTTCAAATTGAGAAAGAAAAGTAATATGTTCTATTTAATTTCTTAAGGAATTTCTGGTCCTTACAGGTTGATTTATATCACCAGTGATGTTATCACTGGGATGATTTCTAAGAAACAATTGATTTGGGTTTTGTGAAGCCTGTTCATCAACGTATGATTGAAAGTCGTCTGTGTTAAATGTTTCAGGAAAACTTTCTTGAACATTTTCCTTATTAGAGTGATCTTCTAATAATGGTTGATAAACCTTTTTAGAAAACACATCCGAGGATGTAGGATTGGGTTGGTTGAAAACAAAAGGATCAATTTCATCGAATTTTACATGTACTGTTTCTTCAACAGTACAGGTGTTTTTATTGAAAACTCTATAGGCCTTAGAGGTTGTAGAATAGCCTAGAAAGATTCCTTCATCAGATTTTGGTGCAAATTTGTGTAGATTATCTTTTGTATTCAGAATGAATACTTTGCATCCAAAAACATTGAAGTATGAAACTTTAGGTTTTCGGCCAATCCATAACTCATAAGGGGTTTTATTAAGAAATGGTCTAGTTAAAACACAATTTATAGTATAACAGGCTGTACTAACAGCTTCAGCCCAAAAGTGCTTAGAAATTGAGTATTCACTCAACATGGTTCGAGTCATTTCCTGAAGAATACGATTTCTTCTTTCAACAACACCATTTTTTGAGGATTTCTTGGAGCTGAGAAATTGTGAGTAATACCTTTCTTACTACAAAACGTTTCAAAATCTGAATTTTGAAATTCACCACCATGATCACTATGAATAGTTATCAATGGTAGGTTTTTCTCATTTT
The DNA here is from genome assembly GCA_963277665.1 of Viscum album. Classification (NCBI taxonomy): domain Eukaryota; kingdom Viridiplantae; phylum Streptophyta; class Magnoliopsida; order Santalales; family Viscaceae; genus Viscum; species Viscum album. The sequence continues at coordinate 1,288,131,439 of OY728132.1, read as the reverse complement.
TAACTTGGGCTCTAAAAGTTTTTGAAATAGGAAAAGGCTTCAGATTCCTTTGTGAGAAAGTAGACCCATGTGAATCTAGTAAAGTCATCAACTAAAACAAATACATAGTGTTTTCCTCCAATGCTTCCAGATTTTGAAGGACCAAAAAGATCCATATGAACTAGCTTTAATGCATTAGAAGTTGAAACTTCATTAATTGATTTAAAGCTAGTTTTATGTTTCTTGCCAAATTGACAAGGATCACAGACTTTTGAAGAATCATATCTAAGGTTCGGTAGCCCCTTTACAAGTCTTTTATTTGAGAGTTTACTAAGGTTTCTCGGATTAAAGTGTCCTAGTATCCTATGCCATAACCATGATTGTTCTTCTATTGCACTTAATCAAGGTAAGTTTTGGCTCCTAAGGTCTTCTAGGTTAATAGTGTAAACATTCTCTTGCCTATGGGAAGATAGAATGAACTCATCCTTGGAATTTTGGACAAGACACTTATCATTTCTAAAATTCACAAGGTAACCTTCATCACATAATTGACTTATACTGATGAGATTGTGCCTAATACCTTTAACAAACAAAACATTTGAGATAAGAACTTTTCCAAGAAAAAAATATTACCTATACCAACAATCTTTCCTTGAGCATTATCTCCGAAGGTAACTTTTCCACCTTTTGTTTTGATAACCTTTTCAAAAAGATCTTTGTTTCCAGTCATATATCGAGAACAACCACAATCCATGTACCAAATATTATTATTGGTACACTTCTCATTTTCCTGAAAAAGAAACAATTAGTTTTTCGGAATCCAAACTTGTTTGGATCTAGAAAGGTTAGATAAAAGAATTTTAGGAATCCACATTTGTTTTGCAAAATGAGATTTATTAAACCCTAAAGAATGAGTTTTGTTAAGAGAACAATCTCCTCTCCAGTGTCCACCACATTGACACTTAGAACAGAAAATGGTTTTTTGAGGAACAAAATAGTTATTGCTAAAAACAGGTTTGGAATAAGTATAACCAATACCAGAACGATTTCTCAAAGGTGTAATTTAAGAATACATCCTGTCAAAGTTTTCTTTTCCATGAGTAAAGCTTGTCAAACATTTCTTCAAGGATAAAATCTCTGACTTTAGTTTTAAAATCAAATTCTTATTTTCCAAAACACTTGAATTTGAACTAGAGTTGGGCTCTAAAATATTTTTCTTTGAAATTACAGTTTCAAGATCCTTAGAAAGTTTATCCTTATCAGATTTAACTTTCTCAAGGGTTTTTAAAATACTTTCAAAATCAGAAGTTTTCACATCAAGATCTTTAGAAAGATCTGATACTTCTTTATTTAAGATTGAAATTCTAGAATTTTCTTTTTCAAGTCTCTTCTTGAGTTTAGAATTTTCATTTTCAAGTAATTTAGAAAATCTAGAGACTTATTCAAAAGAAGGTAATGTATCATCTTATGATGATGAAGATTCATCATTTGAATATTCATAATATCTATTATTAGTATAATTTGTATTCAAAGAGACATTTGTAATAGCTTCAGCATTATGTACCTTAGCCATGAGACAATGATCTTCAATTGGTAATCTGGATAAGAGTCTGATATTCCTCTGTCCTGATGTCTCATATTCTGAAGAATCATCTGAGGAATCACTACCACTTTCACTCCACGCATCATTTTCTTTCAAGACTTTCTTTGTCTTATAAAACCTTTTCTTGTTTCTTTTAGAGTGTTTCTCCTTTCTATCTTTCCTTTTCAGTAAAGGACAATCAAGCCTTATATGTCCTGATTTCTTACATTCATAACAAGTTACCTCTGACTCTTTCCTATCCTTCCTATCTTTCTTTTTGAATCTATATTGGAAATATTTCTTTCCCACAATCTTGTTCATCCTTCGAGCAAGATTGGATAACTCATTATCCGAAAGATTACAATCACATGAATCAGATATAAAAACTTTCTTGGATTTAGACCTCGTAAGCCTTTCAGGCGTTTTAGCTTTAGATGTAAAGGTTACACTTCCATTCCCATTCTTCTTTTTGTTGAAATCAACATCTCTTTTCATTCTTGTTTGATGTTGTAAAAGTGTTCCAAAAAGTTCATCAAGAGTAATCTGGGAAACTTTTCTATTTTTATCAATAGCTATCCTTTTTGACTCCCATTCATTTGGCATTATATCTATAATTTTATCGACTAGAGATTCATCATCAAGACCTTTTTCTCCCATAGATTGTAAGCTGTTGACAATTGTCATAAAATTTTGTTTCACTTTATATACTAGCTCTCCATAAGGAAAACCAAATCCATGATACTCTGCTCGAAGCATTGCTCTCCTTGTTTCTATAACCTTGGATGTACCAAAATGAGTGACTTCTAATTTCTTCCAAATACAATTGGCTGCTTCACATGAAGATATCTGACTGTATATATTCATGGTCATAGAGCATAATAATGTATTGCGTACCTTGTAATTCAGTTGATATTCTTGCTTCTCTTGGTTGGTGAAAGTACTGACTTCTTTGTCAGGAATTTTGTAACCTCCAGTAAGCATTATAAAGTTGTCTACACCAGTATTAATAACGGAAGTCTTAATACAATCTCTCAATACTTATAATCATTCCCATCAAAGATTGGTAGTCTAGAAGGATTCAGATTGTCTATTGACCCAATATTCCTTCCTTCCATCTAATACAACAAAAACGTTTCCACTCCACACGTTAGTGTAGTAAGTATTTAAGATAGTAATATGAAAGAAATAAAGTTAGTAATACAAATCAGTGGAAAACCACCTTTGATACCAATTGTTGGATCGAATATATAGATATGTATGTCTATTAGATGGAACAATACAAGAGGGGGGGGGGGTGAATTGTAGATTTAAAAACCTTTGAGTTTTAGAAACTAAGAGATTAGTTTAAATGATCTGAAACTAATACAAATACAAACACCCACAATTGTATTGAATATAAAAAAGGTATGATGTATTGAAATACTAATGTAATGTAAAACAATTGTATTCAAGATGAACACAATAATCAGAGTAATACAAATATGAATGATTCTACCTTAAAGCGTATAGAATCAATCAATACAATATGTAATAGAATGTTTGTAATTGAAACAATTACAATTGAATATGTAAAGAAGAAAGGAAACAATACAAATTACTTTCTAATACAAGTAACAACAGAAATGTAAAAGAATTACAATTCTTTTAACCCAAAGAGAAGGGTTATCCTTTCACCTAGGATAAAAGGTCTGCCTCACCAACACCTTGGTGAGCCCTCGATACGATGATCGGTTCGTCTGTCTGCCTATCCCTGGTAGCCCTCGATATGATGATCGACACGTCTGTTTGCCTATCCCCGGAAGCCCTCGATACGATGATCGGCACTTCTGTCTGCCTATCCCCGACAACCCTCGATTTTAAAGGTAATCGGCACCTATGTCTTTCAATCACTTGAAAGCCCTCGATATGATAATCTGACGCACAAGGCAGATGAGAGAAGTCACAGTGTCTCTCTCTAGAATCTTGGTAGTTTACGAAGTCTCTTCATTCATTTCTTTTTATCCTCAGCTTCAAATGACCTCCTATTTATAGGCCTCGGGTTCCAACGGTCATATTGCCTCTAACGGTCATATTGAAACAGAAAGCACGGCATCGTTTTGATTAGTTTGTAACTAACTCAACGACATCATTTTTGTTAGGAAATAAGATATATAGAAATGAAAAACATGGGTATGATTCATATGCAATAAGTGTTTTTGACTAAGTATTGAAACAAGCATGTAATAAAAGTTATGAGTAACAGAGTCAATACAATTTACATATTCAGTATGATCAGCATTGTACGATTGGCATGGTAAGTACGATCATTATTGTACGATACGATATGGTCAGTATGATCAGCATGGTCAGTACAATCAGTATGGTCAGTAAGATCAGCATGATCAGTACGATCATCATGATCAGTATGATCAGTTCGATCAGTATTGTACGATATGATAAACATGAAAGAAGACAATTGTAATTTCCAAAATATGATAGAATACATTTGTGATTTCCAAAACATGATATAGAAGTCAAAAGAGGACTTTTGAATCAACACAAAGGACCTGCATAAAAAAACATAATGCCCATATCTAATTTGAAAAATAGTCTTTGAGATATGTTACTCCTCCTTTAACTAATAGTATCTTGACATGAGATCAATATTCAAAAAATAATATGCTCCCTATAGAAGACTAAACAAATCATTAATGTGAGGAAAAGTATACTTAGTCTTAATAGTGATGTTATTAAAGGATCCTTAATCATTGAAGAATATTTTTCAACCATATTTATTTTTAACAAATAAAAAGGGATAACCCCATGATGAAGTTATAGGAAAAATTAAACCTTTATCTAGAAACTCTTGCAATTGTTTTTTCAATACAAAAAGTTATGATTGATCCATTCTATAAGGTGGTTTTGAAATAGGATTAGAATCAGACATGAATCCAATAGGAAATTCAACCTCCCGATCAGAAATAACTATCATAAAATCTTCATTAAATACATCAAAATATTCATTTACTAATGGGGAATCACTAAGATAAATAATATCCCTTTTTAACAAAATCATTTAGGTAACCTTCATTGCTATCTCTATCCAATTTCTTATCTTCTTGATAAATTTCCAAAGGCATGAAATCATTGAATAATTTTTTTTTTCATCTCTAAAATTTATCTTATCATGATAATTTGAAAGCCAATCCATACCCAAAATAATATCAAACTCTACTGTGGGATGTAATTTTTTTTGTAAAGACCATCCCACCAAAAACAACAGGAATATTCCTATAAATCTTTGTTTCTTTAATATTTACACCTGGAGTTTTCATCAAGAGTTATATCTTTTTTTCATGAGGTGATATTCTCATTTTACTTGTAAATTTATTAGAAATTATTGAATGAAAAAATACAGAGTCAAACAAGATATTTATATAATTTTAATAAGAATGTAATATACCTATCACTACTTCATTAGATTCCTCAACATCAACAGTAGTGGTGGAAGATGATTTTTCCACAATTTGTTTCTTTAGATCTTGATGATTTCCACCTTGAGTGACTAACTTTAGACACAAATTTTCATAATAACCCAAATACTTTAAATTAAAGAAACTTAATATTGACTTCTCATTATTTATCTAATCACAATCCTTGTAGTCATGAACCAAAATTCCAAAATTTCCAAATCACATACATACCCCAAATTTTAAGACATTCTCTTGGATTCTTTTTACCAGACATATCACAAGATGAGAACTTGACTTTATTACCTCCAAATTTATTTGAAGGATTATTTCCCATTTCCTACCATATAGAAATTTTCTTCTCTATATTTTCACAGGATACATAGTCATCAGTAAAATTTATTTTTACCTTTTTGGAACATCAAACAAGTTCTTTCAAAAAAAATTTAATTTAGGGGAGTCCAATTCCATTCAATATCATAGCTTCAATCCTGAGTAAAATTAATTTATTTTACTAATAATATCCCACATAAAATTTGATGAATACCTTTCCAAATGAGTTATGTTTTTTTTCATACATGACCACTAGATTTTCCTCTTTCTACCTCAATAAAAAGAATTGTTTTTCCATTTTAAGTCAATTATACTTAGGAAAATATATCTCAATGAAAATATTCTTAAATTTATCTAACTTTAAGGAATCATATATCTTCTATTTCTCAAGTATTCTTAACCATTGGACACCATTGATTGAATTTACCTTCAAAATGATAAATATAAAGAGTTACCTTCTGATGCACCAAAATACCCATAAATTAAAATATCTTTTCTAGGGCTTTAATATATCCCTTAGATAGCATAAGGTCAAATGATGCACTAAATGTGGGAGGATACTATTTTATAAAATTATTCGCTATATACATGTTACATTGTAGTGAATGTGGTTTATATATCACATGGATATCACTACCATTTATATTCTATATCAAATTATACATTACAATAACAAAATAATCTGTTAAAATTACAAACATTCTAGGTTTCTAGTTTGGAAGGATATTATCCTCTTTATACCTTCCTACTATAGATTCCCTATTTACCTTGAAGAAAACCATTATTAACAATCATATTTGTGATGAAGCAACTTGTTAATATTAAAATTATATATCATGATAACAATTAATTAAAATCTACTAAGGGTATTTACTTACAATATTCACACTTATGTTTGTTCTGAAAATTTGGTTACAGTACAGACTACCTTTGATATGGTTGACACTCCTATGGGATTACAAGGGAACTTGCATCAGGATTTTCAACCTGGTTCTGATTCTAGAAAAAAACAGAATGTAGCACTCGCTACATCTCAGATTCTGATGCCTTCATATTATCCATCTAAAGTGACTAGCAAAGATACTTATAACAAAAAGAAATCAAAGACGGACTGTGTTACTGATTTTGAGAGGCTTCGGAATGTAGGATTCTCAGAGCCCCAAGCTGAGGAAGGGCCAGCCAAACCGAACTCTACTTTGGTAACTTCAGTGGCAAAACTGCATAGTGTGCAGTGCAGTGATGTTGATCACACTGTAACTCCTTCAAAGAGTATATTTGGGGAACTAATCAAATGGACATGGAAACTATAACCCATTCCGATATGATGCATGTACCAAATTTTTCCAAATAAAAATTTTCTATATGTGCCGAGTCAAGAAGAAGGTTATCAAAGTCATGGTGAATGGATATATTGGCCACCAAAACAACACTAGGGTCCCTAATCTATAATCCAAACTCAAAAAAATTTAACACTATTTCCATAAATTCCAAACCAAATATCACAGCTAGAATATCTCTAAACATAGATCCTAAGAAGAAACCACTATAATGCCAATCTGTCATGAACTAACCTACTAGGGCCCACAAGAATAGTGGTAAGCCGAGTTTGATGCCTCAATCCCTCCTCTAATAGGCCAGGGTTTGGAGACCATAACCGAGTAGTCACATCTCACATAGGGTAGACCATAAAATAAGGTACCTACACACACAAACACATATCTCCTAGTTTCTAGATGACACTTAATGGTAAAATAATACATCTGATGCTAGAATTCATGAATACATCTAAATCCAAAAATTAGAGTATAAAAAAAGTTTTGAAGCTTAAGTGTGAAGTACATGCCCACTAAAACAAATAAAAGTGACCAACCGTATTAAAAAGAGAGGACTACTATCAAGTAAAAATCCTAGTATAACCACTATCAATTCAAATAAGAATTCTCCACCTCTCTTTGGTCCTCATAGAAGATCATCAAATGTACAATCATCTATATAAGACACGACATGTTCCGGAAGATCCCACATAGAGGTGAGTATGAAAATACCAGGACACCCCAAAATAACTAAAAATAAGAATGAAAAGAGTAGACATCTTATCAAAAGGTATTTCAACATGATATAATACATACTGGTATGAATAAAACACAAATATACTAATGATAGATACCAAGTCTTAAAGAGGTCTCAACCATACTACCAACCACAAGATTTTACTTGAGCCTTTAGGATAATGATCTTCAAAGAGTACTCTCCCCATGAGGTATGTTGTCATTGATAGTTATCATTCAATAGGTTCTGCTCATAAGGAATCACCAAAGTACTCATTAGAACTCTAAATATATCGACATCCAGGTAGAGTATCATACCAAAGACTACCCGGGGACACCAAAAACCCCACTGAATCACTCTACTAGGTAGGGAACCGACATCCTATGTATGGTGGTCATGCTAATACCATGAAAGCTATCTAGGGAAGATGATATGATAGATGATCCCAGCCTGAGCATCACAAAGGGATACTAAAAACTCCATCCAAGAAAAATTCCCAAAGAGGAGATCACAATCCTATGTTCTGGATGTAATACCGCACTGTACCATTATAGGTATGGACCAAAAAACCACTTTCAACTAAAAATAGTGTATACTAAGTAAATAAAGGTCTTCAATCTACCTCATAGGAAGTATAAAATGGGTATAGAAGGTACATTATGTGTACATATAAACCCATACACACCCACATCCCTACCCATTTCTTGTACCGTTCTTGTGTACTTTGGGCTATGCTCATGTACGTGGATATGACTATGTACCTGGATGTGTCAAAGTACCAAGATCTTCCCATATACTATGGCCATGAACATGTTCTTGGTCAAGCCTATGCCTATATATCCCCTAGGATACACATTGAGACACCAACACTGAGTCACATGGTGTGTGAAACATATCATACGACATGTGATATTTTATTCTACATGTAAACCCTAACACCACAAAAGGGAGATACATGGAATGTGTTCTTAGTACTTCAAGCCATGTAGTTAACGATAAACAAGAAATTTTATGTTGTTCTATGCATCTTCTACTACACCTCCATCCATTAATTTAGTTTTGAATCACCTTGAAGATCATGGATTTGGTTGAATGCACATGCCTCACCATTGGTTACCAAATTACGGCTATCAAAACTAACTATGAATCAGCTTATGTATCACCATACCACACATCACACATCAAACCGCAAAATGGGAAACCTAAAAACCAATCCCGATCTACTTAAAATAATAAATTTTCATTATTTTACCCCTATTTTCAACTTTATCATGAAATTCAACCAATGATATCAATCCATTTCACCAAATAATGGTTTAGAAATTATTGAATACCAGGTATTGGTCAAACCAATGGCTAAAGAAATACTGGTGATGAATCATGTGAAGAACGAGGGAAGAAAACCATGAAACACAAAAGAGTAATGAACATCAACCATTTTTTAGGTTTAACTTGATTCCTTACTTTTAGATTAATGAATGAAGAGAAATAATAATCAAAAATAATAATTCCCTACAATCATAGGTAAATAAACCCGCACTCGCATCATGGCCAACCAAGAAATAAATCTGTTGCTTGATTTTATTCATGACCATCATGGTACAATTAAATGGGAATTAAATGATAGAAAAATATTCCATAACATGGTTCTTCATTGATTTCTAATGAACAACGATATTGTGTCATCACTGGTGAGAACTATAAACTCCATTAGAGAACGACCCTCATGAAATCAATCATGATCCTTGATCCATTGTCTATCTCCAACCTCTCATCCAATGAATTATCTAACAATTCCAAGGTTAGATGGATAATGATGTGAAGTGGATATAAGAATATATTTATAGAGGAAAATATTGTTTAGGATTTTAATTAAACCATTAAATAAATATATTTAATATATTTAATTGTTTGTCCCGTGGTGGTGCTCATGCCAAAAACCCAATGCCGAAAATGATTATGTTGGGATGGGGGGTCAAAGCCACATTCTAGACTCAACATAGGACTCATATTTATCATATGTGTCCCCATTCGGGATTTATTCCACTTTTTTAGGAAAACTGCTAATGTGTGATATAATATATTTAATATTTTTATTATATAGTTATCGAGACTCTCTGGGCCTCGAAATATCATGTTGTAATAGTTCCTAGATTCATATTTTATTAGATATATTCCAAATAATTACATTAGAAAAATAAATATTACAAATATAAAGGTGGATATGAGTAACTACAACCCTGGAACCATTAATCCTAGTAGTACAGTATGCATGAAGCTAAATAAGGATTACACAATACAATAACCATGAAATATGAAATTATATATGGAAATTATTAAAAATATTTTTATGTAATTTTTGAAACTATAATATATAAAAATTGATCAGTGAATAAATAAAGGTATATAATTACATCACCAGGTAGTAGACTATCCAATATGAGAGGATATGCTACCAAATTATATCTTGATGTCATGACATAATGGTGTTACTAACCCCACCTATACTATATAACATGTAAAATGATAAATAATAATTAATTTAGTATAATATAGTTCATAGAAACATTGAAAAATATCAAAGATGCATAATCATAAAAGATTCCTTGTGGAGAAACAGGTATCACACCCATGAGAAACCCAAGTATAGAAAAAATATGGGCAAAGAGAGAGATGTTATCCCATGCACACATCTAAATAAGTATGAAACATCCCACAAGATCACTTTGATGTGATCGATATATCATGAATAATGATCAATAAATGTATTCCAATAATATAGATTCCCAACTATATCTCATAGCCCAATCCATGTTATTTAGTAGCCCTGTATAAATCTTGTGAACATACATGTTTGAGTGATCAGAACAAACTATCCCCATAATGAGATGAAACGTATATGCATGCATGTAATAAATGAATTTCATCTTATTAATATAATTAGATAAATTTGAGAATTATATGATAGTATATCCCATACATAGCCTAATTATATATATAGATATTTCATATCCCTAAATTTATAATTTTATAAGTTGGCATACAAGTCGATGATAGTCTCTATGGGTGGTACCTATAACTGGAGAACCCTAAATAGAATGATCAAGTGTACATTACACATCCTCTCATGTGATAATCATATCTCCATTGAGTAGGTGGAATGTGAGAGTCTCATGTATCTATCTCTTGGTGGGGTATCTAGTTGAAAATAATCAAAAAATATTAAAGAAGACATATTGATTCCATAAAAACCAACACTATGTAGATATGGTATGATAGTAGGTGGCGGCATAATGTGATGAACATGTTAAAACTTATGTACCCTGAACTAGTGAACATTACACCCCTCTAAAACCTCACATGAAACATGTCTATAATTCTTAGTGATCAGAGTCGAATCCTCCATCTCTATGCACAAAGATGACAAAATTGTGAAATAATACAAAATATATTTACTATTTTATGGGTAGTAGAATATAGGATATAGTAGTTTAGGTAACTATATAGTTAGAAAAAATTGTATTTACTATGTTATTTTTTTTCATACATAAAATTTTGGGTTTTAATTATTTAGTTGTTTTTAGTATTAGACAAGATATGGATGGGAATCAGATAAAAAGAAGAAAAATATTTATTCTAGAATACATAGGTGCATCAAGAGAGTCATAAAAAATACATCACCATCACTAATAATTGATAATATGTCCCGGAATATTAGGGTATCACTTATTGTTGTGACCTTCTCTGTGAAATTTTTGACATATCAAATGTTGGGCTTATTCCTAAGGATAAAATAACTCATTCCAAATTAATTTTGACTTCAGTCTTCTAAATTGAAACAACATACAAAATCCTTCTAATCACTATTCGAACCTTACTAGATCTATCTCATATTCTATAAGGCGATGTAAAATTTCCATAAAAAGTAATGTTATGATTAAATTTACACAAAAAAATAATCATAATAAGATTACATACCAGGCTTGGTGATTACCTAATTAAAGGATTTGTTGTGAAAGGTCCTTCAAAAAATACTAAAAATATGTCTACTGTAGTATCAATGAAATGAATTTTGGGGTCACCACATAACATGATTTGAATTGATTGCCTCCTTGATAGATTTTCAATGGTTTGATATCGAACATAAAACTTGAATTTGGGTGAAATTAGGGTTGATTTTGGATAAAAACCAACTCCATTCATCAAAACTTTCTTTCTTAGTAGTTGAAAATTAATGTAGTATAGGTGTATAATTACCATCTTGTGTTATAAAAATCAGTATTTTACCGGTTTACTTTCCATAAAGAAACATTACATCAATAGGTATAAAATATTTACAAAAATGAAATGTAGAAAATCATAACCTAAATTCTTAGGATTACCAATGAAATTATACATAAGGAGTTTTAACTCGGTTATCTTGAGAAACATTTTTATTCATGTTTAGGTGGAAGAAAACTTGGTTGTTGTGAATAAATATTGATATAAATTATGGTAATACATGATAAGCCTGTTCCCAGACACGATAAAATTTTATAATTATCTTCTATTTCACACTACACACATTACCATATAACATATTATAGCCAAAACATTAGTAGATTTGATTATATATATGGGTTTTAAGAACATCTTGGCATGTCCGAATCATCTTGAAAATAATGGTTGATTTTTTTTTCATCCTATAATGGTTGGTCTAATGTATGGATAGTTTGGATGTAGATATGTGGTTTTTCAATATTATAAATACTCTAACTTTAAAAGTAATTTAACATATCTACATCAGGTGAATTATAAAATCATTTCCATAATTTGTACACCTTATAATGTATATTTCCAATTTATTATCCTCAACAAAATATCTATAGTGATACTCTTTATGAAATTTATTGATTATAATTTTCAGAGAGTCAAAACTTGGAAATTATCATCCAACACATAGAGTTTCTCTATTGAACTATATCCGTCACTTAAAACCCCATGAAACTCACTTTCCAATGTGATAATATTCCAATAAAATTCAGGAATACGTGAAATAACTTCCAACAAAGATGTGAGTAGGTGTTGATGAATTGAATTTCATTGTGACTATTATAATACCATCATATTTATAGTATATTGTAATTTAGGTCCTTCATATTCTTCATCCTAATGAAGCTCTACCACTAATATTTCATAATCAGACACTTTTATTTATGAAATTCATTATGAAACTTAATTAGAGTGTCCAATTGGTTATATTCTTGCACAGTTTGTGAAACAAAATCATAATCCTAGGATGACCCTTATTTCGTGACTTATGTATATCTATATTATGGTATAGTATATAGCTAATTATGGATACTAAAAACCATCACATATAATTACCTTAAACCAATATCATAATGTTACTGGAATAATGTTGTTTCTTACAAACAATCCTTACCATCATGTAGTGGATAAGGTATATTATATGGCCTATCTTAATATTACAACTGTATATACCTAATATACATGATATCTTTATTAGGATTTAGGTTTAATCACCCATAGATTCTTACAATAACATTATACAGTGTAACACTATCTGTTATGTTAACCAGCCATGTTGGTTTCATACTATAAGAAACTCCATTTCTATTCTAAATAACCTCACCATAGTAGTAGACATAGGTAGACATGATTTACTTCATGAAATTACTATTTATATTCACGACTTAAAAGGGTTGACTAATATTCTATAAAATAATTTCATTTTCAATTTTGAATCGTGATTACCTAACTAGTAGTCCATAGTAATTAATTTATAACAAAATACAAATTATAATCCATTTCTATAGTGGATATTTACTTTATATTTTATTAAAATAACCACTCTTATATGTAATATTTTCTAATGATATTAGTTAGTGTGAGTATGGTGGTGTAAGTAATAGACATCCTGCTAACATTAGTAAGGGAAACACCCCTATATCACTATTGAAGTGGTCAAAAGTGATTCCCCACTACCCATACTTCTTATATTAGATAAATCTAAATAAATAATTAAATAAAATAACAATTTATATAAATCATTTATCATTAATTACTCATAAATATAATTAATTCTCATAGTTAAAATTTTAAAATATTATTTACACATAATTAATATAAATTAATACAAAAAATCATAGTTAAATATTAATAATTTTTTACCAATTACTAATATGTATAATTAATTAATTATCAATAATATTTCTTAATCTTAATTACATTTAATTATTAAATTTCAGATCAAATTATATTGTTAATATTGTTTATTAATTTCATTATTAATTATTACTTTTCAAAATTATTTACACTTAATTTAACATCATTAATGATAATTAATATTATTAATTTATTTTAATTATCCGACATATAATAACAACCACAATAATTTTTTTAACTAAGAATAGTTAATATTAATTAAACATCATTAATCAACGTTAAATCAATGTCAGTGACTACTTTATTAATAAAAATCTACAAATTGTTATTTTTAATTAGTAACTAATTAAACTAAAACCAAATTACATTTACTTAATTAATCACTTATATTGAAAAAAATAATATATATTTTTGAAAATACCTCAAAATAAATACTGGTAAACTTTTCAACCATTGAAATTCATCACATGAATGTCATCAGTAACTAGAATTCATCACTATAATGACATAATGATAAAATTAGAGAAGAAGGAGTAAGAGTGAGAATGGAAAGGGATAGAGGTATGGAAAATATTATTTTATTTGGGGAAAGGTAAAATGGGTTACTTCCCCAGACTCATTCACATTATTTAAACTGAAAACCATCTGGAGTAGTAAGGAATTTCAATTTAAAAAACATGAAATACATTTATACCATCATTTTGGTTTCCATTTCATTAATTTGGGGGAAACACGTTGAGGGTATCTACCTATTTCATATTTATTGAAATTATTTGACGCCTTTAAAGACTTTCAAACCCAGTTTTATAAATTATTTAAACCTAAAACTATTTATTTATTATTTAAAAGTCTTTAAAAAAATTAATTATAAGAGGGAATATATGTTTTTGGATAAAAAATAACAGTTTGTAGTAAAAAAAATTAATAATAAAAAATAAGGTATGATAATGTAAGCATAACATAACATGAATATTAAAGAATTAAAATTATATTTAAATATGATATAATACCTTTATTATGTTTGGAAGTCAATTTTACTATTATGAAAAACATTCCCCCACCGAAATAACATAATTTATAGGTGATTTAAATCCCCCCTTAAAAATCCACATATTTTCAATGAAATATCCTTAATTTTCACTTACATAGGAGACATATATTCACCTATTTTAAAACTGTGATTCCATAATTTTTTATATTAAATATATTTTAATATTTATATATTTTAATGTGAATTTTTAAAAGTTTAATAATATGTATGGCCATGGAGACCTTATAGTCTAACCATGCATGGTGGTTTAAAAGGAAGTGTAGATTTAGGGTTTTAATCACAGAATGGATACCATGTATACCAATCAACACCCATATTAAAAACTTTTTGAATCTTAATTTTTTGTGTCTAGACACTGTTAGAACTTTTATAATTAATTTCTATATTTTTATAACAATATTTTTGAGTGATTTTATGTGCTTATATAAATTATGAATTATGTTTTAAAAAATTTAGTTTTATTTTTATAAAATACATGAGTAATTATGTTTTTTTTTGTATTTTAGTTGTTATTATTTCCACTAATTTATGGGAATTTATAATTAGTATAGGAATTAGGTAATTTCAATATTTAGCTATTAATTATGATACACACACACATATAATATGAATATAATTACCATATGGTTAAATAATATATTTTAGTTATTAGAATTGTTATTTTATTCTTATTAAAGACATTTTAAATAAAAAATAGAATTTATCTTTCTATCATTATTTAGTCCATACCCATAATGGGTGAGGGGAGTTCCCTCTATGATTATAAGTCCATATTCCTCCTTATGTGGGAGATTTAAGGTAAATATCCATCTCTTTCCCATTTCCTCTTATTTTTATTCCACTCATATTTATTCTAAGTTCATCTCTATGATGATATATTCTTTCATTGTTCATGGATAATAAGGGTTTCCCCATGTTAAGGAGATACACCAAAAACCAATGGTTTTTTAAATGAGTTATGCTAAAAAAGTATTGAACTATTCTTTCTCACTATATTTTATGATATTTCACTATTGTCTCGATTTTAGGTAAGATATTACCTAATTAATTACTTTTAAGACTATGTATAATGAGTGTTTTAATTATTTTAACCATTCTCCATGATTTTATGGGAATAAATAAAGGGTATTATTTTTATGATACTTACCTAAATTCATTGAAATCCCAAAAGGTATGTGGTTATATACATTTTCCATTTATTAACACAACCATGAATTCATAATTGTGTAAATTTATATTTAAATGAAAGTTAATTCTAAATTTAATATATATGATTGATATGTAAAAAAGGTTTCATTATGTACCCTTTAATTTTATTTTAAAAAAAGGGGATTTCCATGACAGGTGGTTTAAAATTATACTTTGATCAATTTGTACACAAAAAGTGTTTGATAAAATGAAAAGTATATTATTACTATTATTAAATAATGGATTTTTTATAGAATTGTTTATAATTAATTGTTAATTTTTTTTATAATTATTGTTAATGGTTTTCAAATAATAAAGGATTGTTTGTCATTGAATCAAGATAATTATTTAATGTAATTTTACACACTTAATATTATTACAAGAATTATTATTTATAAAAAATTAGGAATTGTTGAATGTTGAATATTTAATATTTATTTAAAAATGGTTTTTAATTGAAGGGTTTTTATAGGATAGAAGAAGTTTTATGAAATTTTTTATTGAAATAATTTATGAATTTTTTTTTGGAAGACTTAATGTAGAGCCTTTGGTTTCTAAGTGAGCATCTAGTGAATTTTTTTTCTAGAGAATGATTATTCTTTACCAAGAATTGAATAATATAACTTAGTATTTCACTCTATATTGTATGGAATATATTAGTATTCCACTTTGGATAGATCCATTATTAACACACCATTTTTTTAGGATCTCTCTTTCTAGTATCCAGCATTAATTTTTTAGTTATGTATGAGGATCCAAGATTTCCTATTTTGGACCTAGGTAGCTATCCCATGTTGTTTGATGATATGATATTCTCAATGGAACTTCTTTTTAATTTATTATTTTTATAACATGGAATGATTTAAATTAAAATTTTGGATACTAGTTTTGATTTTAAATAATAATAAGATATGTGATTTTTTTTCATTACTCTCCCCATATAATAAAGATATTTTTATTATTTATTTCAAAACTAGAATTTACGTTTTTTCTTATTAAAGGAAATTTATAGAATCCTTGAAAGTATCCTACTATGATTTTTACTCACTCTTTATATGTACACCATTGGTGTGTATATCAAATATTATTCAATATTTGTATTGTGAGTATTGTATATAATTTAATATTTTTTAAGAATAGATCATTGGATCATATATAGAGTTATAGTGGTGGTGGTATATTGGTATGATCATATGAAAAAATAATTATATGTTTCTTTAATTTTATTTATATTGGGCCTCTTGGATTATGCATAAATTATTTATCTTTAAATTTGTTTTTAATGTATTGTATCTTGGAACGATATTGCGTGAATTTTTATACGATTTGATATTGAATTATGTTGGTTATTATAATTTTACTTCAAATTATAATTAAATTTTTTGTTTCATTTAACATAGAAATTTTAATTTATGAATTTATTGTGAAGTTCTCGTGTATGTGGCAATGTATCACTGAGAACAAGGGGGGATCATTGATACTTGTTTACAATTTATTCTTAAAAATTAACCTATATAGATGATTAAAATGTCAATACAATCTCTTTGGAGGGTCAAAATCACCAAAGTTCAACTAAAATAAATAAATACAAGGAGCATAATGATATTTTACAAGTCCTACCCCAGTGTGGGTACTAATCCT
The DNA here is from genome assembly GCA_963277665.1 of Viscum album. Taxonomy (NCBI): domain Eukaryota; kingdom Viridiplantae; phylum Streptophyta; class Magnoliopsida; order Santalales; family Viscaceae; genus Viscum; species Viscum album. Next base: position 1,288,113,999 of record OY728132.1, on the reverse strand, counting down.
TTTTGTATTTAGTTCTAGTATGAGAAACACATTTTTAACTCATATTTATATTATTATAAGATAAGGGGGGGAAATATACTTGAATCATATGGAACCAATAGGGTAAGGAAAGAATAAATTCTTGACTCTAGAAAATATATCTATGTAACAATAAGAGAAGGGAATAATACATCCTTGAATCTTAAGAAATAACATCAATTACCTATCGATAATTCTTTATATTAGATTCAATTAGTTTTTTAATTTAATTATTTTAGAAATATGAAAAATATATTTAGTTGTACTTAAATATATCATAATATCATCAAATAATATCATCTTCCTTAATAACAACAACCCTTCTATTGATTAGCACTCAAATATTATTTCCTCGATGAAGATGAAAACTAAATGTTATAAGTGCTCATCGATATCTATCACATTAATCATTCAAATACCCTTATTATACTATATTGTATTCAAATAATCATGTGAATATTATTCCAATTTTTTGAATGTGGATAAATACCCTTTAATTTTGACATTATTAATCCTCATTTAAAACAATTTAAAATTTCACTATATAGAAGCTCTAATTTTGTTCTTCAACAATGATTTCAAATATTTTTCTTAAAATATGAAAATTACCACAAAAATATCAGTAAAATTATTTCTCATTTGATTATCCTTTTGACTTGGATTAAATTATGTATGAATCCACCAAAATCATAATATTTATTCCATGAAGATCAAGAAAGCATCATCTGACTTAATTACTGGAATACACATATTTTTCAAAATTTGTAAACCTTACACGAGAAATGAAATATATTATATACCATATAAGTGAGCCAAAATAACTTATGGATGCTTCATAATATCTTATATATGATCATGTGAATATTATGTATTCTTAGAATTTTTTAAACATGTATTTGAATATCATTAATATTAGACAAAATATATTATATACCATAGTTCTTCTAATACATTACTGAATTTAAATTTTACAATATATTACATCTCCCATGAAACATTATAAAACCTTACACATCACTAGAAAAATATTACATTTTGCCTAAAAACACTTTTGTATTATATGAAGTATATTAAATTTCAATATTAAGTGTTTTTCTTTGTGATAATGTTGTAGGTACTTTAGAAAATATCTTCCTTATATCTCATAAATAATGTGTATGCATTGAAATATTTTACATATTTACAAAAATATACTAATTTCTATATGAAATATGTTACATATCTTAATGTAACTCTAGTAATTTTCCAAATTATCCAAAAAACCTTGGAATATTGAGTACCAATTTATGATTTTCAACTCAAATCCTAATATCATTATCTAATTCAATTCATCTTGAATTAAATCAAAAAAATATTTAAACATCAAAAAAAATTCAATTACATAAAATGATCTTCAATCACTATTTATGAAAAATATAATACATATTCAACAGTTCCACAAGTTATTCAATCTAACCCTTTATATTTTTTATCAAATACAATAAATTAAACCATATTATATCAAATAAAACATTTCTTAAATATAGTTTTCCTAACACAACATTCAGAATAAATAAAATTTTTCAACAGACAAGAATGATCATTTGATTTTGTAGCTCACCCCCACTTAACCCACTCAAATCTACCCATTTTTTTGAGAATAAAAAATTTGGATTAAAAAAAAGATAAAAAATAGATGTTTTTATCCCGTCCCCTTAACAACATAATAAAAAAAATCAGGGAATTTGAAAAATTCTTCAAGTGATCCGGAAAGTATGAACATTAATATTGAGACATAAGACTTTATATCTATAATTTGATATGAATTTAGTGAAGACATGACCTATTTAATCCCTTTTCGGAATGAATTTTCACTTCACCCATCCACTTGAATACTTATCTTTAATAAAATTATATCTTATATAAATATGTTTATATTTAGAGTACTATACTGGATTATTGGAAAGGTAAATTGTAGTTTGATTATCATATGAAATTTTCAAGGGATTATAAATTGTAACCTTTAAATATTTTAACTGATCATTCATCATAATTATTTATGTATATGTATTTATAACTGCCACATAATCGTACTTTATAGTACTTTAATTCATTTAGTTTTTTTCTTGAAATACCATCTCCAATAAATTTCTCTTAGAAATAATTTAAAACATAAAGTTGATTTACTTTCATCATAATAACCAACCCAATCAACATCAGTATATCTATATTGGTTCAGGTGCTCATATATTTTGTAGATCATATCAAAAATTTACATGATTTTTTTTAAGAACTCTCTTAGAATACATCAAGGTTGATTATTTTGTATTACTTTGATACATAACACACAATTTCAATGCATTAATTTTTTTTAATCAAGATACATAGAGATAAATAATACTTTAAATACATTTACAAAATTCCCTTTTATTAATGCTCTACCCTACATCATCTTTTATCAACTTCACCAAAACTATCTTGAGTGTGTACACTACATTGGAATACCCCACACCAATATTCTTTAACTATTCCTTGTCATATTTTTTTTAGGATTGAAAAATGAAATCTTATTTTTGAAAAAATTACAACCTCATAATGAAATTCATATCCCATAGCATATAAATTTCAAATTTTATTTCATTTTTGTTAAAAAAATTGATATTCATACAAATTTTCTTTTAACAAAATGATTTAATAAATATAAAAAATAACAATAAGAGCACATGAGCTCATCTCTATCACATAATTATTATTGTAAAATTTCCCTTTAGTGAACTTAATTTCTATCCAGAGGCCATACATTTTTGAATACTAGGATTTATGGTCTTTTTTTCACCATTATAAATTTTTATTTTATTTTCACACCATTTTTACATCCTTTTTAAGAAAAAAATATTTTAGTTACTCAATATATTTTTTTCTTGAAGTTATATATTTCAGAAAGCATAATTTTCTTCAATTTGATAAATTTTGTAAGATATTTGAGTTAAAAAAACTAAAAACAATACTATATATCCAATTATTTTAGAATGAGAAAATATATAATCAAAATAAAATCCTTTAGCCTAAGAGTGTCCTTTGAAATATATTAATTTTTTTTTCTTTAAACATATACTTTATCATTGATTTGGTTTCTAAAAAAATTGGTTCCCATAATGATTTCCCCTTTTAGACATGGTAAAAAATCACAAGTGGCATTAATATTAATAAAATCAAGATATTTATTCATTATGTTTATCCCTTATTGATTCTCAACTACTTTAAAAACTAATTATGTCTAAAATTGATAAATAAGGTTTTTTTTCGGTTGGTGAACCTCAATCTTATTATGGTTTAAATTGGTGTATTCTAATTTCAAATTTTATTTTCAGATTCCATATGTTTCTTTATGAAATGTTATTTTAACTTATCATCTTAATTATCATCTTTATCAACAATAGTATAATCTAAATTAATATCAATATTATCTGGTTTATTTCCAGCTTGTTCCAAACTCACTTTGTTTGAAATTAGTGAGATATCCACATATGAAATTTAAAAATGTGGTTTATTTACATCACAATTTTTTCCTATAATCATTACATAAAAATAGTATACCATATTTTTAATCATATTATTCGAATACCATTACCATTTTTATTGATTATGTAAACCATGATCACTCCTTCTTCATCTTTTTTATAAAAATTTTCTTGATTTGAATTTTTTCTCTTCATAAAGAATAAACTTCCCAAAAATTTGATGTAACTAACTATATTATTTCTTGTACCACATTTCATACTAATTTATATTTGGTTTCATTAATTAATAATAACTTATCTTGGATGTGTGTGGGTATAATCATAGTTTATATCTATAAAAACATTGAGAGATTAAAATTTTAAAGCATAGTTCTCACGATCATAAAAAAGATTCTATCTTTCCTCTCAAAAATTCCATTTTATTTGGGTGTATATGCATAACTCTACTGATTATTGATACCATGATTAACATGGTTGAATTAAAATTAATATATATTAAACTCCCTTCCACTATCAGTTCTTAGTTTCATGATATAAACCCCGAGAACTTTATTAACCTATCGTATAAAATTTTAAAGTATCTCCACTACCACTAATTTATGCTTTATAAATAGTACATTAGTCATCATTGAAAAATAATAAGTAAATATAATGAAATATAAATAAACTTTTAGGAAATACTATATTATTTCTCCACAAAAATCTAAAATTTTTGATTCAAGTGGCCAAGTGGACTGAATTTCCACCTTCTGTGTCATATTTTCACCAATTTACCTTTTTTAAGAGTTCCAAAAATTTTGTATCTTTATTTATTGATTTGATATGACCCACTCACCATATAAACATTTAAAACATTACTAAATCTCCCTTTTAAAAGGTTTCTAAGTCTTATATTCAAAAGTTTTTTTATCATCTTTTGAAATTAAATATCCAGAATTTCTAGGATCACTAATTTGAAATAAATTACCACTTATTATTTCAACCATAGTGAAAATTCTTCAATACACTATTATTTTAATGATACTAGAGTTTATTTATAAAATATATTCATTCATATCATCAAAAATATATCTTATACTCTATTTTTTTCATCCCATTAGCAAATAGAATATATTAAATTTTAGTTTTTGATCTTCAGCCTTAGCTATAACATTTTATTTTGATTTTTAGGAACTTTCATTAACAAAAGAAACCAAACCTCTATTATTAATTTAAAATTTCAATAATATTTTTGTATCTCTATTAAAATGAGATTAACAACCACTATTTAATATAAATGGGTTTATTCTCTTTTTGGATTTAAGTGCTATCATAATCAGAAGTGAATTATTCAATTGTTATCTTCTCTAAACCTTAAAATTTATAACATCTTGAAGATCTTTTATTGGATGTGTTTTCATAAATTCTTTAACACAACTACCACATTAGTCAAACCTTCTATATATTTTATCTAGAAAAGTAGACCTATTCAGATTAGGAAATATTGGTAGTTTACTATTCAATATATTTTTCTGTTTAGGATTATTTATTATATTTATTGGATAACTTTACCTCACTTTATGCCTTTTTTGACACCATAGAAATAAAATATTGTACCAAAAAGTGTAGGATTTATTCCCATATGCTTTAAAATACCAAAAATCATCTCTAAAACTCAATCTTCAATGAAAATGATGAATCTATCTATGGAATTATTTTTTTCCCATATATATTATAATATTTATTTTACCTTTTCCTTAAGAAGATTCCCCTTCTTAATCTACCTGCAACATAACTTGATATAAAAGTGTAATTATCATGATTTTTATTAGTTTAATATTACAAAAAATTTCCTTTAGATCAAGCTATGATAGTTAAATTAGATTTATCATTCCTATGATTCATAAGAGAAGATTTTACATGGGATTTTTTGAATAAATTAAAATAATTTTTTGAATATTTTACCTTGATTTTATCCATAAATCATTTTTAGGGTCATTTTATCTCAATACACCATTATTTTATATTATTTAATTAATCTTCCTCTGAAATATATTTATCTTCAAAATCATTCAAAATTTTTTCTTGATCATAAATTTTTACATTGGGAATTTTGATTTCCTCAATATATCCATTCTCATTATTATGAAATTATTGTTCACATTACTTTATTTTCTTAAACTCTTTATATTGATATTTTATTCCCCTCTTTTATTGGGTTTTTTGGTCATGAAATGATTCTATCTTAGCTTTGAACACGTGATGAATGAAGTTTTTTTCACCATCATCATCATTACTTGATATTTTCTTATTCTTTTCAACATGATCCATAAATTTCGAAAACATTTCATGAACTTATTATTTATATTGACAAATTATAGTGGAGTATTATTTATTTTCATTTCAATGTATGCTTCTAATTTTTATTAGGATGAATATTTTATATCCTTCAAATGGTTCCTTACTTTTATTATTGTTTTTTACTCCATCCATTCTTCCTAAAACATTCTTTATTTTTAGATTTATTATACTCACTACATTTTTTCTTTGTAAAATAAATAAAAAAGTGTCAAATTGCACCACAATTAAATCATTTCAGTGTGATGTTCCCTTTGTACATACCCTTTAATTTTTGGAAGTTATTTGATATAAGATCTGTGATCATATTATACTCTTTATTATTTTATTCATCATCATATAATTAACTAGATCTCTATTATTCCATTTCCTTTATTTGAGGATTTTCACGGGCTTGAATCAGATTTCTTTATCCAACATGATCTTTTAGAAAATATTAGTTTTTCATATTTCACAATTTAAAATTATATTATTCAACTCATCATGAAATAAATCATCCCTTAACTCCAATGAAAATTTTATATCATCAAACCCGTCTTGAATATTTCCATTTAATATCATGAAATTGATGGTATCATATAATTTGGCACCAAAACCTATTATTTTTCTATTGAAGCCATTATACCTTGTGAATAATTCATCAACTGTCTATTCATCATCTATTATCAAGTCTTTACAATTTCATTTTTATATTTTCAGATTTTATTCCTTTAGTTTGAAATTCCATTAAAAATGCTCTCAAGATTATCCCAAGTCACTTTAGGAGTTTAGAGTCCCAAATCCTTTGTATATTCTTGGTATGATAATGTTATAGAAATAAAAATTCTAAAATTTACATAAGACTCTTGAATTATTATTTTCAGCCACTCTTATTAGAGATCCTTATTTATTAGGTTAAAATACCACAATATCAGCATCAATAACCTCCATGACAAGAGAAGGAACATAAAGAATCACCATTTTCTTCCATCCATGAAATTGATTCACATAAAATATTATAATACCACTATTTTAGAAATATTATATATATTTTTTTAAACTATAATTTGATCTTTTATGGGAAACATTTTTAGGTTTGATAAAACATAAATTAACCTGGAAAGTGGTGATGTATCCCTGAGACATGGGGATGAATATGTGATAATATTTAATAACCTATTATTTAAAATTATCCTATAAATTTTTTTAATGTCTTCATACACTTTATTTTAAAACTCACTCTAACCCATATAAAATTAAAAAATGGAACATAAGAATTTTTTACATGGTCCGTCGCCAATTTTGGTCACTACACCTTAATGTTTTCAAGTTGTTTACCAGACACAAATTTTATCACTAATATTTAAGTGATTATAAGAGAAGATAATAATACATACTTTACATATGAAGGAATTTAAGGATACATAATTTACTTCTATATATCTATATAAGTGATTATAAGATAAGTGAAGAATAAATTCGTGACTATTTTGAAGTAATATCAGCTAAACCATGATAGTTTTTATAATGGTTCCCATTAGTTTATATTTTTTTCCACTAATAATATGAATAAGATCTTCAAAAATACTTTATTATTTCATAGGAACACTATCTAATTATTTCTTCCTTGATAACCACAATCCTTCAATTGACCAAGACTCAAATTTTCTTGGCTCAATGCAAATGAAAATCAATAGTAATAGGTACCCACTGGCCTCTCTCACATTAATCATTATCATTCTGTTTTTATATAATAACTAATTCATATAATCAAGTGAATTTTTTTTCAATAATTTGAATATGGAAAGCATACTTTTAATTATGGATGTATTAATCTTCATTTAAAACTGGTCCAAATATCTCCTAATAAAAGCTCTAGTTTTGTTCATTAATAATGATTTCAAATATTCTACATGAAATAGAAAACTTATCATGCTAAGAACCTTGAAATTAATTCTCATTTAATTTTCCTTTTTTAATAGGTTTAATCATGACTAAATTCCTAAAAATGGTGATATTTATTCTTTAATGATCAGTAAACCATCATATTACTTAATTAACTAAATCCTAATTTTTTTAAAACTGGTAAATACAATGTCAAAATAGAATATCTTATATATCACAAAAAAAGAACCATAGTCCAATGAATTATTTAGAATATCCTATGAGTTATAATTATAATAATATATATGTTCAAAATATACTTTGAATGTCATATAATTACATTCTCATTAGATGAAATAAATCACATAACATAGTTAATTTTATACCTTTCCAAATTTCACTTATAAAATTTATTAAATATCATGTGAAAGATTATAAAACTTTACACATCAGAAAAAAATATGTTTCACATGAAAAGCCTTCCATATACTCTGAATTTTATTTCACATCACATTAAGGTGTTTGTATTTACCATATTTTTGTAAGTAATTTATAAAATATATTATGTATTCCTCAAAAATATTTCCTTTAAATTGGAATATGTTAGGTCTTATAAATTGTAATCTATAATATATATAATATAGGTTATGCTTCTCATTGTACCTCTAGTACATTCAAAATTATTCAAAAACCATTGAATTCAAAATACTTCTCTAGTATTTTCAACTCATCTTTAAGAAGAATTAGTTAGTCCAATTCATTTAAAATTACTTCAAACAAATGTTTAACATCTTAAAAAAATATAATGATAATAAATCATGGTTGAATAAAAATAAAATACACCTTCAACAATTACATTGGTTCTTCACATTGTGTTGTATTTCTAGTAAAAATAATTTATTGATGTTAAATCTTTAAATACTTCATATTATCTGTGTTGATTCACTTATCATCAGTTCCCACCTATGGTGGTCAATAACATAACTTTAGTTTGTGGAATGAAGCTGCAGTTATGATAGATAAATATTCATAATTGTATGTTATAAAATGTTATTAGATCAAGAGTTAAAAGTTAGGCTTGTGATAAATTGGGGTTGTATTTTTAGAAACATGAGAATTAACTCATAAAATACCTGATCAAGCACTATATGGTGGAAACTCTAGTTACTAGGGATGTTTTTAGATTGATTGGTGCTTGTTAAAAATTTATTATTTTGTATTTTATTTTATTTTCATATAGTGTGGAGGCTTGAACATTATTATTAAGAAAATATAAAATGTTAATTTTGATTTCATTTATTATAAATTGTTTTTATTAATTGGACACCTCTTTAAAACATTCATTTTTTGAATAGTTATTAAAAATAATATTATTGATTAAAAGTTTATTTTTTGTTTTCAGTATGATTTATTATTTTTTATCTATTATGATTGACTGATTATTGAATTCTTTAATGATTTATAGAGACTTATGGTTGTAATAAATCTTTTTCTATGTTGGGATTTTATAATATTTTAAATGTTTAGGAAATAAAGTGTTTTTCTAAAAAATAAATAGAAAAGGTATTTTTAATATGAATTGAAAAAATAAGTAATTTCAAAGGTATAAGGAATTTTATTATTTCTTTTTATGAAAGTTTTATGACATATTTAAATATTTCAAAATCTTATTTATAATAGAAGAATTACATCACGATATATTTGAAGTATAATAATTTAAGTGGATTAAATTTGGTTATGTGAAAGAGTTTTTTTAAAAAGGTTTATAAATTTTATTTCCTCTTATTAATATTACAAAATTATTTATGTGTGAATTGAATTTATTGAATGGTATTCACTCAAAAAAAGTATTGATCATAAGTATTTTCATTGAGCATGTTTTTATTAGTGAATGTATTATTTTAAAGTGTTATTTGTTTATTAAGTTTATTTTTTGATGTTAGGATGCCATAAAATGGGATGGAACTTGCATTAATTTAAAATATACTCAACAAGTTTAATAGAAAATGATAAATGAATCATTACAATGGTAAGCTTATTATCAAGTCATTATTGTTTTATTATATTGATTAGTTTATTTCATTTATAGTTAAATTCTATGAAATAATTTTAATTAATATCGTTATATATATTTTGTAGAAATTTAAAAGGGATTATGTATTTTATTTATAGTTTTTGAAAGGTATTTTTTTAAACGATGATTTTAGTTATATTATTTTATGCAAACTTATGTATTTACAGATTGTTTAAAATAAAAAATGTTTTCATTTTATTTTCGTTTAAAGAATCCCAGTGTTTTAAATTCAATGGATTTAAAATATATCTTTATGATATTGTATTTAAAAAATTATAAGGAGTGTTACTTCAAATATGTTTTATTTTTAAGGAATTATGGATTTACATTGAAACATATTTCTAGAAGGGTTATACTGTAATTTGGTAATATTTCCAATAGTCTATAAAAAAGGGATTTATAGGTTTTTTTGAAAGTGATTTTATTCATTTCAATTGTTTTAATTATTTTATATTTAAGAAGATGTATTTTATTTAATACTTAATTTATTATTATATTTTGAACCTACTATAATATAAATTATTATGTGACTGTAGTTTTATTTTTTTCCTTGAAATTATATGAGTTATTTGATAAGTGTTTGGTTTTGGATTGATATATGTATCTAAAATCATAATTTTCATGAGAAATGTTATTTATTTTGAATACTTTGATTTGATAAGAATTTTTTTAGTTGTAAAATATATTTTATTTATGAAATAAAAGTATATTTTATTTTAAAGGATATGTTAGATAATGTTTATATTGATTTGATTATAAATTATATTAGTTTTCCATTGTGTGGTTTTTTAAAAAACTGGTAATAATAGTAAATTTTAATTGATTCTAAGGATATTTGTTTCTATTAAATGTTTTAAAATGGGTTAATATGTATATGTTTTTAGTATTTACAAATATATTTTAATTTTTTTTTCCCAAATATCAATATTTCAAAAATTGATAATTTTTAAGGTTAAAGGATCTTATATCGTTAAGATAAATGATTTTAAATTTTTAATTTAGTGTTTTATGGGGGGGGTATTAATATTTTTTGTTTAAGATGAATTATTAACTGATTTTAAAATTAAGTTAAAGATATCTTATAGAAATAAATCATTGTTTAGATTTGTTAAATTAACTCATTATGGATATATATATGTGTATGTTTCATTTAGTGTGTCATATAAATGATTTTTGTGATTTGTGTAAATATAAAATATGATTTCATTTGTATTTTGGATAGTTTTGGGTTTGTTTTATTTAGAATGAAAAATATTTCAAGGTTTCGTAAATCTTGATATTTTATTATTCATTTATTAGGATTTTAGAATATAATTTATTTTTAAATTTAAAATTTGAAGGAAATCTCTTGAATTTTCAAGGTATTTTAGTTAATGAATATTTTATCACTCTTGAACCATTTATGGTATATTAACTTTTTAAGTGAGTGTATATTTTCTAAAATATGTTTTTATAAAGGTTAGATTTTGATCCATTTTATAATTAATTGGTATCTTACTTTGGGAGTAGTTTGGTTATGCTAAATTGGGTTTGAAAAGGAATTAACAAATTTAGAAAGTTTTTTTGGGAAATTATTCTCTCTATGTCTATATTCAAATTTGATATATGAATGATTTTTCGGTTAAAATGTTGTTAAATTACTTAATTTGAAATTTTTATAGAATATATGAATTTTTTAAACTGAAATTAATAAACACAACATCATAATGACCATACCTAGTATAGAACTCTATCCTCAAAATATATTTCTTCTCTACATTAAGCTAGAGATACCAGGAGTGAATATCAATTATAAAAAAATATTGTGCATGATGGAGAGGATTAAACAATACATTGAAATGAGGTAAGGGATACTTATTGTTAATATTTATGTTACTGATTTCTATATAATCAATGTAATATCTCAAGGAACCATCCTTATTTTTAATAAATAGAATGGGGTCACCCCTAGGAGAAGTGTTAGGGTGGATGAAACCCTTATCAAGAAATTCCTATAACTTCTTCTTCAAGCCTAAAATATCACCTGAATACATTTGATAAAGAGGTTCTAAAATTTAATTATCATTAGGAACTAAGTAAATATAAACTCAAAATATTGATCTAGAATAACACTTGAAAAATAATCTTGAAAAACATCTTGATATTCGTTTACTACTAGAACATAAGCAATTTATTTGAATCCTTTTTTCTCAATAGTATGTGCAAGATAACTTTCACATTAACCCTTTTTAAAATTCTTAGAGTATTGATAAGTTATCAATGGTATGAATTCATTATTATTTGAAAATGGGAATTCATTCTAGAAAATAACTTATCTAGATCTGTAAAAAAACTTAGCACGATAAACAAAAAAACAATCCATACCAAAAATAACATTAAACTCTACAATGAAAAAGGAAACAATGTTTACATGTAAAATAATTCTATAGATAATAATAGGAATTTTTTTATAAATTAATTTTTTCCTTATACTACCCCTGGAGTGTTTACCAAATTTTTTGACTTTATTTCTTGAGAGAGTATTTCCATTTTACTTGAAATTTTCCCAGATATATAATAATGTGGGGATATCTGATTATAAAACACATTTACATAGTTTTAATAAATAGGTAATGTACCTATAAGCACTTAATATGAGGGTATAAAATCTTCTATAGTAATAGATAAATAATTTTCTGTAACTTTTTGTTTCCAATCTTGATGATTTCCACCTTGAGTAACTAATTTTGGACATGCATTAACATAAATTACCAACTCATTACAATTAAAATATTTTGGTACCTAGTTTTTATTACTGATCTGACCATAACCATTTCTCTTTTATTTTAATTCATGTGACACATGTCTAGTTTTTCCACATCAGTAACAAGTACTATATCTTTTAATCTATTCTATAAAATTCTTCTATCCACACAGATCATAAGAGGGTAATTTAATTTTCTTACCATTAGTTTTCTTTGATGAATGCTTACCAATTTCCTACCACCTAGACCAATTATTATATTTATTGTTTTAAAAATACAAAAACTCCATCTTTAAATTCTCAACACACCATAAAATTTCCTCATAACTTCCAAAATCACGAGTCACTAGAGAACTTTGTAAACTTGGTATAAATCTTGAGTAAAATAAATAAATTTTACTATCATGGTTCTAAATGAAATTCACTACACACCTAGTCAATATAGAAAAGTAATCTTCATAGGTGGAAATATAGTCCTCCTACTTTTTCTTCAATTCTAGAAATTTCATTTCAATCATATGTACAATAACATTAGGAAATAATTTTCAAGGAAGAGATCTTTAAATACAGTCCATTTCAGGGAATCAGTTTCTTCACTTTCCATAGGATTATCGACCAAATACCACCATTTATTGGATTAAACTTTATAATTATAAATAGAAAATGTAACCTTATGATGTTATAAAGACCCCAAAACATTAAAATTCTTCCCTAGTGAATTTATCCATCCTTTTACTTTCATCAGGTCTAAAGATCAACTGAATAAAATTGGGCATTATTTCATGAAATACTATACTATAGACATGTTCCTCTATAGAAAATTCAGTATCTCTCATTCTTGGGAGCCACCGTTAGTAGCATGAATTAATTGAGGCAAAACTTTTAGGAATTTATCTACTCTAACCATTTCAAAATTTTAATTTGGAAGGTTATTATCCCCTTGAAACCTTTCAATATCAGCCATCCTATTTCCTTGATGGTAAACCATTCTGAATATACATGGATTAGATGAAGCCACACGAACATCTTAAAAATAAATCTCAGGGTAATAAAACAATAAATTAGGGTCATTTAAAGTGAATTTTATAATTATCCTAACCTCTATATTTATTTAAACATTTTCCATAATACCAACTTTATCATCCCATAACAATGAAAGCCCATAATTACATTATTTATAAAAAGGGTTTCACTTTCTTAAATTTCCGTAATATTTTTATTTTAGAGTTTTATAGATTTAGGTAAAACATTACATAGAAAAGTGTTCATTTCAATACAGTATTCATTTTCCAACAAAAATATCTCTTTATAAATACACACATGCTTCACATCCAAATCACTTTTTTTTGTTATTTTCTTAAAATATACTTTTAGGGTAGAGTTAGAACCGAACATGAACAAATTAAACATTAAATAACAATCAAAATTTATATTCGGGGTGAAAAATAAAAAAATAAAAACCATATGCATCACTGTGGGAATTTTTGAGTCAATGAAAAATCCTTAAAATTACAAAGCCACCCGATAAATTTTGCATCTACACTATCTCAATCATCATCACAACACCACCTTCATCACCACGTCATTGGATTAAACTCTAAACATCATCACCACAACCATTGACTATTGTCGAGCTAATATATACACTTCCACATAGTTGTTCATTACCACTACAAAACCAAACCTCCATCACTGGTTGACCAAAAAAACCAATTGAACAACTGATGACCTCCAAATGAAGAATCACTACAACCATAACGATGACCTACCCTAATTAACCCAAATATAAAAATGAATCCATCATGAGAGACACTACCTGTAATTATACTATTCACCCTAACTCACATACTAAAACACCATAAAAATCATCACATAGTTCTAACTTAGATAAGAGTGGTGGATTCTTGGAGACCGAGAAGAGTGTGGATCAGACTAAGGCCTCAGTAAAGAACTCATTGCCATGGACACCCAATGCCAATGGTCGCCACCATATCCAGAAATGAACATTACAAAAACCAAGAACATAGATCGATATCCACCAAACAATATTAAAAGTTCTATATTTCAAATGAAAGAACCAAAAACCTTCATAATGTATTGAGGAAGAAACCTCAAGAAATATGTCAGATAAGAACCCGACTTCACAAAAGTAAGCTAAGGTTGACTTAGGAGTACTTGTAAAGTCATATACAGCCAAAACTCATAACCCAAAACGTTTATGTATCCACAAAATCTAGATCCTACTTGGAGTATCATGGAGGAAAGTGGGGTTATAGTAGTGGTTTGTGCTACCAAGGGCTTCGATAGTTTAAACATCATCAGGACCATAAACCTCAAACATATAATATTACATCACCAGAAGTTTGAAACATTAAGCACCACGAAACTATCAAGATAAAAGAAGAAAAGTAGAGACATGGATGAGAGGAAAATATAGAGGGGGGGGGGGTGAGGCACTAGATAAGTCACATAAAATACTCCACCTCTAAATCAACTCTGAGGAAAACTTTAGGCCGAGAGGGATAGGTGACAAAACTAATCAAAGGCCTCCAAAGACACACTTTCTTCATTCAAGGAAACTCCCTTATATGGAACTCTGAATTCATTAAATATTCTACTCATCCATAATCCCTATTAATAGTTATTTAAAAATGTGAGATGAGAAAAATAAATCTGATCAAGGGATATAAAATAAAATAAACCTATTAGCCCATTTGTAAAATTGAAAAATCCACAATTTTTGTTTTACAATGAACATTGAAACTCAAATATATTTTTACTTTTCCATGTAAACAATGTAATTGATTAATATATTTTATGACACATTTCATATGAAAACATAATGAAAAAATAATAACCATAATGGGTTTTTTAAAACATGAAAACTCTTGAATAACTTTCCATGAATTTTTTTTCTCACCTTTATAAAAAATGTAATAAACATCCCTTAAAACATAGTCTCATTATCTTACCATTTTAAATCAATTGATTTACTTTATAAAACATTGAAATAATATCATGTAGTTACCTTGAGAAATTATCCCTAAATTAAACCTCACAAGAACCCTTACAATTGAATCACCTATCCTAATAATTACCATATATCTTTGGAGTTACCTATCACCAGTAAACTCTGTCACTATACCTAATTCATTGGAGGGATATGTCAAGCTCATCCATCATCATAGTTATTTTAGGCTCAATCATCATTAATATAAAATTTCTAAGACCCATATCAAGAAAAAATAAACATCATGTACATTAACCATAAAAACCATTTTAATTGGACTTCATGACCATAATAAATAACTCTTTTAGATATCTAATAATGATAAGAAAAAAATTCCGTTTCCTAATTTTTTAAAATTTAAACATCCAAAAATATTTAGAGACAAATTTTCTTTGAAAATAAACATGAAATATTTCAGAGTAATATTGATGATGAATAATGGGTATAATGATGGGAAAATAAGATAAGTTCTTATAGGTTAAAAACATTTTATTTTACATAAAAAGGTCAAAATGAACCCATATAGAAAATTTTAAAAAGAATATTTTTAAAAAATTTAAAATATAGTAAAATATAGTTTAAAATGAAAATTAAAAACCATTAAATTATAATTAAAAATATTATTGAAAACATTTTTATGAAAATGGATATAGTATAAAAATAATTTAAAACATTTAAAAATAACATTTTAAAGTAAAATCACTTACATTAATTTATATCTATCTACAAACATTATCTAAATCCTAAATAATAAAATCATATTATTTTTATAATTTATTATTTTTTTTTCATTTTCATAGTTTTATTGTTATTCCTTTAATTTTATTTATTACAATGTTTTATCTAGTCACTAAAATGTTTAAGTTCATATTAGATGTTTTGGGGGCTTTTAGTTTATAATCTTATAACCACATTTGCGCATTTATCGCGATCAAATGGGTTCTGGTGCCACTGTATCTAGAATCTTATAAATATTATAATTATAATATTTATACATTATATACACTTTTGAAGGTAACGGTTAAATAAAATCATGAAAAAGAATCTATATCATTTTATGGAGATGGTAATCTATAACTACGCATGAACAATATTTTTATTTTTCTAGTCAGTGAATTATAAATAAATTAGGTAAAATTTTAATTTTAAATAATCATAAATATGTTATAAATTTCATATTTAGTCATTATTTTTATCCTTATGACCATCCTTATTAGGTTAAAATTAAAAATAAGTCACATCTCTTCATGGAGGTGGTATTCCACATGTTCACATGAGTGAATTTATCAATTTCCAATGGATGGAGAGAGTAAGAAGCTATGTAATATATTATCATTACAAAATCATAATTATGTCATAAATATAATATATATTTATTTTTTATATAATTTTATCAATCCATATAATTGAGTTATTAAAAATGAAACACGTCATTTTTTAGAGATGGTAGTCCACATGTACACACAAGTAATGTTTTCATTTCCTATAAGATGGAAAATGAGATGAAAAATGTTTTTTAGAAAAATAATAATAACTTTTAAGTATATTTAGTATAATTATGTAATTATTTAATCTTTTTTTAATAATATTTGAAGAAGGTATAAGAATAAATAAACTTGAAATAGGACAGCTATGACTTATACCTACTTCGTAGATATCTCCCTTTGGAAAATACCTTTAACATTAAGATTGGTATTTTGAGAAGAAAAACATTTCAAGGAAATGTTTTGGATATTTGGGATAGGTTTAGGAAGGTCTTGGATGAACTATAGTGCTCAAAATGTGTGAGTAATGGAGGAGAGGAGGTTCCCTTTTATAAGTGAGGGAGTGACACACTTGTACTTTTTCTAAAAGTTTAAATATTATAGAGTCTTAATTATATGAAAGTGGCTCAAATAAAATTGAATTTAAATTATTAATATATAAGGGTTTAAATAACATCATCCAATAATAATTAATATAATATTTTTTGGCCTTATCACTTAGTTTTTTCCTTAATTAAGTCGATTTACCCTTTACTATGGTGGTACATTTTTACCATGGTTACTGTTTATAATGTCCAAAAAAGAAATTAAAATCATTAATAAATCTTAAGAAATATATTACAAATATATAATCCATTTTTCAAGATTAAATTATTATAAGTTCACAATATTAATTTTAATGTAAGTGCGCAAAACACAATGAAGAATAGTTTTTAGAAAATTACAGTTTTAATCATAAAAATAAACATATACAAAAATAAAAAATAATATTGATTACTATGAACTTATTTAGATTAATTTTAATCAAACGGAAAATATTTTAATTTGGAACCACATTTAAAATATAATGGATATTTTAAAATAATTTATTTAACAAAAATAAATGCTAATATTTCAAAAACCGATATTTTTTAGAATTCACACATATGTAAATTTTTTTAAAAAAAAATCATCATAAGTTATATTTGATATTTTAGTTCCAAAAAATAAGTCATTTTTATCAAATAATATTTCTACAATCAAGAAATTTATCTTTTAAATAAAACCATGTAATTCATGGAAAAACATTTAGTTAAATAAAACTATTCATTCTCCACTGAAAACATTTATAAAATTATTTATAAAACAATGATAAATATAGACCCATAAAATTTATAATTATAAATAATAAGAATAATTTACTTCTTAGATTACCTATGTTGTCATGTAGCTTCTTTTTGGAATTCTAATTAATTGAACTATGTCATCCCATGGATATCCCTAAGAGGGTTTAGTAAAGGCATGTCGAATGCCTTAGGCCTTTAGGATGAGAAGTAATTTGAGTGATTTTGGTATCAAGGTAATATTTTTGGGGAAAAATCAGCCAGATACCTAATATTATTGATTTTAGATGAACTTTTGGTTTCTTCATTGGAAGAGTGAGTAAATTCTCATTGTTCTAGGAATGATTCCCATGCGATATGTGATCGTGTGGTCAGTCTTGACATGAGTTTGATTCCTTAGCATGGTTATATATTAAGCATTGGGTTTTCTTTGGGTAACATGAGACCAATATGAAAGAGGATCATGGTTAAAGGGGTTTTCATTTGAGTCAATGTTCCATGTGATACAACTCATGGGAGCACAAGTCTAGTTTTATGGTTTGGTAATGCGATTTTGTAACCCTATTGGGATCATATGAGATCTTGTTGGATGGTAGGTAAGAACTTATGATAGTATTATTTGGCCATTCACACTAGGTTGGGTAAAAAGGGTAAGGCTTTGAATTAATTTCTCTAGAAAATTATCAGTGTACAAGGTAAAGTGCACATTAATCATGAACAATTCCTATTGAGTTATGGGTTGGTTAGAGGCCATGTGCAGAAAGAGGACCAATATGATCACTTAAATTATTATGAGAATGGATGTCTAAGGATTTATTGATAATGAGAGGTGTCGCATCTATAATTAATGGTTATATCATGCGTGTCAGTCAATCCAAGCATGATCTAAAACACAAGTTATTAGGGGGAATGGGTGATTATGGATCTTCAGGATCAACACATAGAAGATGTTAAAAATATTTTAGGAACTGTGTTAAAGGAGTAGTGTGATGGGAGATATATGTTAGGGATAACACCATTAGCAATTGAAGGGTGTGAACCTCATTGTGGATGAATTGCAACGATGTTTAGGGTAACGTTTCAGGTGATCTCAAAATATATAGAGATGGGTGTTTGATGTTAACACTTGAGTATGAGTGGGATAGACATGTTTAGTCATTACATTTGGTAATATATGGCGTGTGGGCTATAGATATTCATGATTTCAGTTTTGTGAGGTGATTATAATTATATTCCTTTGATAGGAATCCTCATATCACTAATGGAGTTATGTACCTCATGTTATATGGGCCCTTAATTTCATGAGATCAGTCGGAGGATGATCAAGATCATCAAGATATAAGTGTGTGAGAATATCCAATGTGATTTTCCCCATTAAATATTATATTTTGGACTTAGATTTCATGTTGGAAATATTTTTTTGTCAACATCAAGTTATGGATGAATTTTGAATGATATGGGAGTGATTCTAATCAAAGGTGCACTGGTACTCAAGGTGAGGGAATGATAGTTGGTGCAGGTGGTTGGTTATCCAACTATAGAATGACTTTGAGATTTGGGTGTGGAATGGTCTCTTGATTCCTCCCATTAGTTAAGGAATCATGATCAGGTGATGTGGTGACGTGTTGGTGGGTGAGGCTGGTCAATTTTGGGATAAGTAAACTAAATAATTACCTACGTGTAGTTTTCATGAAATTGTATATAGTGAGGTGAAAAAATCATTTATCATGTTGATGGGCACTGAAATAGAATTTTCGATAGGCGATTCCTATTTTAGGGAGTATCATAGCCCAAAGTAGGCCATTATGAGTGAAATATTTTGCTGGGGGGAACTATAGTATTCTATATAAATCATTTGATGACACCTTAGTGTCTTGGTATATATAGTTGTTTTTGAGAAACATCTCATTATTAGAGATAGTGAGAAGTAGATGTCATGAACTTTAGTGAATCGTGAACATTGGTGTTTGGATTTGTGTATCAAAAACACATTTATAATTTTGAGGTAGCACTTTGTGAGTTGGTGGTGAACTGATGACCATGGTATGTCACTATTAATGACTATAATACCACCATGGATTTTTGGGGATGATAAGATCTATGGTGTAGAGTTTGAGATAACCCATAAATTTTATGAGTCATTTTTTCTGAGAGAATTTTAATTTTTATTCCCAATTTAGGGGATGCCTATATAATTGGGTCCCAAATTGAAATTTTTAGGGTTATAAAATCTATTATAGATGTTTTGGGGCATTGATTGAGGCCTAGAAGGTGTTTTAGGTGCTTGAGTGAATGTTAAACTGGGGTGGGGGTGACCCTCTTTAATAAAATTATAAAACTACAACAGGTCGCATCATGAAATTTAGGTCTTTCTATGATGACCTTCTATGAGGGATGAATCATGGATTGGGTGTGGGGAAAATACACTGAGACTGGGGAGGATGTGACTTGGATTCCTAGGCCTCCCTAAATAAGGGAACAAAATATTGTGACCCTTAGTGATTATACGATGAAAGTGCCTAACTATTGGTTGGGTGGTCATAATGTGACTCATAGAGGACAAATCCAAGACTAAGATATACTTAGGGAAAAGATTTTTTCTTGGGACAGTCATGTAGTAACCCATATGGGCCACATAGTGACCTGACTGAGTGAAGGAGAAATGTGGCATAAAACTTATGGTTGCACCATGGCCAAGATACAACCCTATTTTCTAGTCGGGGAAGAAAAGTAATTATTAGTTTGTCCCTTGAAATTTTATAGGGGAGTATTATTTAAGGTTTCATTTAATATATATATCCCCTCTTCTTCATCCCATTTTATAACACATGAATGGGTGGGGTTTTTTGTTGTTGTTTCTCAATGACCTAGGAACATTATTTCTCTTCTCCCTTTGTTCTTCCTTTCTTATTGACTTAACTCACTGATTTGGTGTGATTTAGGAAATATTTGCAGTGATTATTCAAGTAGATCATGGTAAAATGATCTCTATTTGATGAGGGAATTTTCCCATTGTGGATAGAGGAGGTCCCAGAAGAATGTAGGCATGAGGTTACATCCAATTTCAGCAATGCCTGGTGAGTTTTCTAGTGAACTTTCATTTTTTGGTTTATATTGAATAATTAATTATCTATTTTTATAAATAATTATTATGGTTTTGTAAATTTATATAAGTTCTAGGGTGGTAATATGATATTGGATGAGTCATTGACAGACTTGGTAAGTGTGGTGTGGAGATTAGTGTGGGTGGAAACACGTATATAGAGGTTAGTAGTACCTTTAATACAAAATTGTATGATGTTTTATGTATGAGTGTGCATGATTTCATGATTTAATGGGACCAAGGTATAGATATATGAACAATAAAACCCTAGAGAAAGAGATATGGTGGCTCCGAGCCACATATACCTAGGAAAAGTGCATCCTTGCACTTGGGGTAATTTGGGATCACCCGATGACCATGTCACAAAGGGATGTAGTTTTTTTTGAGTTTTATAGTAACTATAATCAAATATTGAGGTTTTATATGTGATTAAGATAGCCTATGTGGGTTTCCTTATGATATTTGGGTAGGCATGAGAGTATTTTAACTAAAATTGATGGTTGAGATGGCTGTACATATCACACTTGGTAAGGATAACACTCCTAAGTGTGGATTGAAATTTGGGGAGTGCTATGAGTGGGATGATTACTTTAGGGATCAATGTGTGTTTGGGATAAATCATATGGGAGGTATAATACAGGACCCAAATTATTGGTTGTGGGGATTATTTATTAACTTAACATCATGTTTCCATGGGGTTTAAGGAAAGTTTACTTTAGATGGTCCTTAGGCACTGGGATCAGGATATGATGAAGAAATAAAATAGGATGGAACCTACCAAATTAGGATAAGTTATAGAAGATAATATGGTAATTTAGGTCATCATTGGGTTATGAGTTCTTCCATGTATGGATGAGTTGAGATAGTCTTTAAGTACCTTATTGGATTCACTGACAGGAAAGATGAGAATGTCTTGGGGACTAGTTCACAGTTTTGGTGAAACTAAGATACTCATAGGAGGATTAAACTATGTTAGGATATGGATACAAATATTTTCTTTAACACATAGTTCTATATCTTGAGTGACTATAACCCTAATGATGGAGATGGATGGGTGTGACCCTCACCCTGAGTGAGGGGGGGGGGGGGGTGTTGGGATATAGATTCAACCCTACACTGAGCAAGAGGGTACTGGTTAGGTTGTGACCCCCATATAGAGTGAGAAGGTAGTGTATGATGTGGTAAAACCTAACTTGGGTGAGAGGGTAGTGGTTGGGATATATAGGAATATAGCCCAAGTTACATGGTTGTAGTGAGGATGTATGGAATTTCCCTAAGAGAGAGGGTTATAGTAGGGACCACCCTGAATGAGAGGGTATTTTAACACCCATTCTTTTGAGACCCATCATAAGAAAGGGGAGTGGTTAGGTTGTTACCCATACCAAGTGAGAGGGAGGTGAATGCGGTCTGTGACCTATGCTGAGTGAGAGTGGATAATTTGTATTCTTGATAGGTGACCTATCTTAAGAGAGAGGGGTTGGTTATGGTAGTTGGTATAGGTCCTACCATTAGTGAGAGGGTAGTGGACACAAATTTTAGAAACCCTACCCTACATATCGAGGATTTTTTTTTGATTTAGTGAGATTGCATCACCTATGTACTTGGGTATATGATGCGAGATTGGAATGATGAAATGATATTAATAAATTTTGTCTTATGATGAAGCGTGTATGATCAGGAGGCATAATGTATTAGATAGAACATGATAACTCGATTCACATAGAGTCGTGTTTCCCAAGTTTGAACAAGATGTATCAAGGTGCTTCTGTGAGAATGTCTATTTATTTAATTTATTTTCCTCATTTATAAATGTATTTTATGATGCATATTAGGGTAACTAGGTGAGATCCTATTGAGATGTATTTATCATACCCGACATAGCAACTTTAGTGCATGTAAAAACCTTATGTCGACTTCACATGTCAAAGATTAGGATGTGTAGTGGATTTATCTTGGGAAGTTCAGAAATTATTATAGCCCTTGATGTGGTGATTCTCAAGGATTCCAATAAATCCTCTTGTGTATTTTATTTTATTTTGTATATGTGATTGGTTAGTGGGAGATCAATGAGATGTATGCCTATATGAATATATTACATTTTCTTATAGAATGATTCTTATTTATTGATTATGAATACTCATATATTTTATTTGTATTTTGTTTTATTATTTCATATTTTTTTTAAACTCCAATTTAGGTATATAGTCTCTCAATGTATGATTAGTCCATCACCGTTAGTTGGTAGCCTCTGGTGTATGGGGAGTCATACCTGAGTTCATGTTGCACACCGACCATGACACTAGTGAGTGGTCTTAGAAAAAACCATGACATAGATTTCCATCTAATCATATTATAAAATGTATATAATATTTCTTAAAATTAATGAGACTACTTACACTGATTAATTGAGATAAATCCCATTTAAAATCATTGGTTGAATAACCTTCAATTTCTAGAAATTGGAAAAGTAGAATAAAACCCACAAAATTTGATATTTATAATGAATAAACATGAGATAAAAAGATAATATATGAGATAAAAAGTGAAAATGATTATAATTACTATTAAGGGGACATTTATTTAGATTAATCCTCAAGTGGTTGAGATACAATGAATATAAACGAGAAATAATAGGAGAGTAAATGGGAGAGAAGTGGATCCCAAGGTGTTGTGAAAATAATAGACTGGAAAATTTAATATGATTTAATATAAATTTTATATTTAATAAAAAAATAAAAAACATGTTTATGGGAGTTAATATATTTCATTAAAATTCATTTATGTATTAAATACAAATACACTAATAAATAATGTTGCATAACCATGAAAATTCCTTGAACATGATGACGTCTCTTAAAACCTTATTTTAAAAGTTAAAATTATCTTATTAAACATTATTGGTTTGAGTTAAACTAAAAATCATAAGTGTAATAGCTAAAAATGTACTGAAAATCAATATACTCTTCTTAAATATTAAATTAGAGTCAATACATTTCATATTTCACCAATTCAGTTTACATGTTGAGCATCATTGAACCAAAATTTTTAATCATCATTAAGGTGTTAAAAATGATTCTGGCTCCTCTACAAGAGAAAATTGATATTATTAGTTTTTAGAATATAAATTTTTATTATTTTTTTATTATAATGTTATACTTTAATATTACACAGTTTATGTTTGACTCAATTCTTTCCATCACCTCTCGGAATATCATGTTTAAATTATTCCCTAGGAGAAATTTACTTCTCAAATTTTGTTTGTTATAGTTCAAAAGTACCTAAAGATTATTTTTTATCCTTAGAAAACCAATATGGAATAGACCATTTATAAGAACAATATCATTAATATACTTCTCATTTTTTACTCAGATGATTCCTATTTTAATAACAAAAATGTAAGGAATCCTTCTTCTACCATGGCTTCTATTCACTTAGTTATTAGATCTACCGTATAGATACTTAATGATAAATTATTTCCTACTAAGATCAAGGATTCTAATATAAAATAAAGAAAAATTTTATATTCCCTTGATCATAAATAAATGTTTCTACCTCCTAGCTTCCCAGTAGAGAAGAAGATATTATGGCTCTCAAGCCCTAGAAAAGGTAAAAAGATATAATTGAAAGGGAGTTGGTTTTATAGGAATTTTTATAATATTAATCTACTCAATCCTCCACCCCAAGACCTATTCTACCATTCTTAGGCATCCCATTTCCCCTACCAAACATATTACTTAACAATACCCTCCACCTTAACCTCATCAATCTTCCCCTTCCCCATCCCTTAAATCTCTTTATATCACCATTCCCCAATCAGCTCCTCCCATGCCACCCATCACTGATATTTCTATTTCTAACTCCCTTTATCCACCTTCTACTTCCTTGGAACAACCTCTTACTAACATCCCCACCAGTATATCACCCACTCCAACCTCTTATAATCCTATATACAATTATATTACAATCCCAACCCTATATTTATCAACCATTGATAAAACCTCAACCCTTAATTTAATATTTATTACCTATAAAAATTTACTTATTAATAATATTGTGGTAACCTTATCCACCTTACCGAATATACCACTCTTTACCATTTATTTAATCTTTCCCTCTATTAATAGACCTCCTCCTTAAACATAATTAAATAATTCTCTACTTTCTAAGACACTATCCCAAATAAATCCCTTTACTTATCTTACTTTAATCACTCATCATGTTCTTTCAATCATATAAGCATCATCTTCTACTCTATCCCATGTCAAGCCCACTATTACATGATATCTTTTTCACTTATATCATCCCCACCTCCTCTTTATTTGAGTCTTTTAACAAAAAACCACCATCTCCCCCTGACCATTCATATTTTGATGAATCTTTTGGGAACATCTAATTTCTAGTATTTTCCTCCCATGACACACCAAGCTCACCCCATAATTATCATCATCCTTTAAATCTAGTTACCCTATATAGTATGTTTATTCCCTAAAATTATAAGAAATAGTTGGACAAAAAGTAAATTAAAAAATGAAATGTATTGATTTCTAAAATTGACACCCCTTTGAATTATTCCCCCACCAAATTGACTAACCAACCCTAATCTTAAAAATTTATTCACTAAAACTATAGTTATATAAATTTTTTACCAACCTTTTTTTGATCATTACTATATGAAAGCTCATCACCACTAGGAAATCAATAAGCTCTAGGGTGAGAGCCTAAAATAATATTTTTCTCTATTTGGTATTGGGAGAGGCCAGGAAACAAATTGGAATTCCCTAGAACAAATGGATCAATTGATTAAAATCATTTATAGACATATTTATATATTTCCATCATCTACCCCTAAGTTTTCTAAATGTTTACTCCTTTCATTTTTTGATTTTTATTTCACCCCAATAGTGATTTTGTAAATTAAATCTATATGTTTCTCTGCCTTCATTAAATTTTATTATCTCAAAAGTTGGGGACATTAAATAGTAACATCCATATTATTAAATAACATGAATTTTTTATTTAAAATGTTTGTTGATTAAGATATTATATATTACATTATTAATGTGTCTTATTATCATAAAAAGGAAGATATTGTTAGGGAATTCTTAGAATACTACATATCATTTAATTTGTTTTAATAATATAACATACACTTATAATTTCTATAAAATTATAGTTTGAATGAATATAGATTATCTCAATAGAAGAAATGCTCTATTTATATATTTTATAATCTAAATCATTGATATCTCATTAAGTATCAAAATAATCAAACTCAAAGTACCAATTAATAAATATATTATATTGTTTAGAAAAAATAAATGTAATGAATGGTAAATGTGGCTGATGCAACAAAGATACCATCCACTGAAAGAAGAACCAGAGTTATAATCTACCAACTAGAGAATCTGAAGCATGATAAGTAGTAAAATAAACCACCTCAAAAAATATCATATATAATTTTATTTATTGGTGATGTTAAATAATAATTGAAGAAAATTAAACAATATTTATCAATGTTGTAGTAGTAATTAATATTAGAACTTAATTTCAATGTTTTCATGAATAATTGTTTTTGGTAAGGATAAATAAAAAATTTCATTTTCATCAATGAATGTCCATAAAAGATACTTTGTGTAGTGTATTTTTCATTTACAATCAAGCAATCTTACTCCCTATGATGAAGATCTATGAAGTTGTACATTTTTATAAAATGGTCTCTGTTCTTTGGGGAACTATCATCCATCAATGATCAAAATCACTTAATTTATGATTTCTAATCTATATTGATGTCAACCATTTATACCATATTTATGCTCAATTTAGATCACTTGAATTAACCTTCATTACTTATTTCAATCCATTTTTCTCTATATAATTATTTATCATTAAAAATTATGTGTTGAAAAGAATTTATAGAATTTTCACCATATATAATCAGTGAAGAACTACTAGATATATGTATAAAATTACCCTTCTACTTTGGGTTATATTCTAATAGGCTTTATGCATTGGAAGTTGGAATTTGTAACAAATAAATATAGAAGACTTGTGGACTTCATATCCCAAACTCATTTATAATTTTTTCTATATTAATTAATTTATTATTTTACAGTCCATTATTATATTAAAAGTGCTTTCAATTTTATAAATATGTATTTTTATCAAAAAACATTCCTTAACAAATTTATCAAATATCATAGAATTTGATATTTTAAACCTGTGTTTAAAAAAACCCAAAATTATCTCAACAATATTTTCATCATCCATTTTTTTTATTTTTTAAAATGATTTTTTATTCAACCCCTCTTGATGTTTTTATTCTATAATAACATATTGCCTTATCCAGAGTCATCTTATGAATCAATTAAAATAAATTCATCATGGAACCTAATTATATTAGGATACTCTAGTAAATTTTTAACAAAAAATTCAAAAATTAGTAACATAATTATCATGTCACATATTACACATTTTAAACCGCATGTACCTACTATTGGAATGAACCACTTGTTTGGTTTATCTATGTATTTTTGAGTGTGATAGTTATATAGTATATAAAAACACGATAAAAATAATGGTATATTTAAAATATCACCACTTTTACACAATGTATCTCATGTGTATCTCATTATGGAATATTTGGAAATCCCATACATGATTATATGTATTTAATTATCCAATTTATGTATCCAATTAACATATAACCAGAATAATTATAACACCTTTTATTTATTTAAATATACGAGATATTTTGGTTTAATAAATTTATTCTTTCTCTTATTTTTTCTCTATTTTTGGTTATGAAGTGGATGGTTTTTAGTGACTAAGGTTCTGGGGATCAAAGGTGAAAGAGTGGGGGGGGGCATGGACCAGAGGTTTCTTAAAAATATCCTTTGTCTAGATGAAGGAACCCACCTTCTAGATGGTGTGTTTATGATAAGTCTACTGGCAATAACATACCCCACTAGAAAAATAGTTTCCAGTCATTAGATCATCGATACACCTAGTCTAGGGGTGAAATTAATTCACCATAATGTTCTTAATTCCACATGGATAGAACACCATTTAATACCCCAAATATAACCCCTTAAGCCTATTTTGAATATGAGGTCTTCCCTCTTGCCTCTTTAATAATCCAATTCACCTCCCCTTGCTTCTTCGTCTTTGGAATGTTCCTATGATGCTATAATTATAATATCTTATTACATCCATAACAAAACCATATTTCTATTTATGAAATTAGAATATATATATAATATCTAGGTTTCCTTGATAACCTAGTCATGTATGCCTCTTTTTTGTAGATTGGTGGTTGATCTAGAGAGTTGAAATCATTTATTAACCAAGATAAGATCTACATTCAAAAATGGCATTTCTTTATTTATATTTTCTTGAATCATCATCCTATACCTATTTTTGATACTAGAAGCACTACTAAAAAACGGGCTTTATCAGCGCTCAAAATGGGCTTTATCAGCGCTAAAAAAGTGATGTAAAGATCATTGCTGATAAAGGGATACATTATCAGTGCACAAAAAGTGATGATAAAATGCACATTTATCAGCGCTTTTTAGTGCCGATAAAGTATGCCTTTATCAGAAATTTTTTAGAACTGATAAATGTGGATTTTATCAGCGATTTTATAGCGTAGATGAAGGATTATTTTATCAGTGCTAAAAAAGTGCTGATAAAAGCCCTGTCTGCTGCAAAAAAAATCCACAGCAGCACACCCAAACAACACCTTCAAAAAATTCAGCATCTCAATAAGTACACCCATAAAAAATTAACACATAAATCATAAGCTAATTACACCATGTATACCCATAAACCATTAACACATATTCCATAAGTTAATTAAAAACATAAAGAATTATATTCAGAAATAAAGGGGTTGGGGGGGGGCTGTTCAAGGGTTTGGGGTGGCTGTCCAAGGGGGGGTGGGGGGTTTCTGGGGGGATGGGGGTGTCTGGGGGAAATGGGTGTTCAGGTGGGCGGGGGCGGTCTAGGAGGTTGGGGGGCTGTCCAAGGAGGGTGGTGGTGTCCAGGGGGGTGGGGGGTGTCGGGGTGGTGGGGTCGTCTCTAAAAGGGGGGCTGTCCAGGTGGGGGGGGGGGTCTGTCCATGGGGGTGTCCTGGGGGGTGGGATGGTGTCCAGGGTGTCGGGGGGATTTCTAGGAGGTGGGGGTGTCTTGGGGGTGGGGGCAGTCAGGGGGGGGGGGGGGGTTGGTGGGGCTGTCCAAGGGGGGTGGGGTGGTGTCCAGAAGGGTGGGATGGGGGTGTCCGGGGGGGGGGGGGATAGGGGTGTCCAGGGGGTGGGGGTGTCCAGGGGGGTGGGGGTGGTATAGGGGGTGGGTGGGGATGTACAAGGGGGTTGGGTTGGTGTCTAAGGAGGGGGGTGTCTAGGTGGGGGGTGTCCAGGTGGGTGGGTGGGGGACTATCTATGGGGTGTCCATGTGGGGGGCTAGTGTCCAGGGTGTCGGGGGGCTTTCTAGGGGGTGGGGGGTGTCCGAGGGGGGGGGGGGGTCTAGGGGGTTGGTGGGGCTGTCCAAGGGGTATGGGATGGTGTTTTTGAGGGTGGGGTGGCCGTCCATGGGTGGGGGGTGTCCATGGGGGTTGGGGGTATCCAGGTTTGGGGTGGTGTCATGGATGGGTGGGGGTACCATCCAAGGAGTGGTAGTTGTCCATGGGGGTGGGGGGGGGGGGGGTCCAGGGGGGTTTGAAGGGAGGTTTCCATGGGTGTGTCCAATGGGTGGGGTTGTCCAGGGGGTTGAGGGGGCTTTTTAGGGGGTGGGGTGTCTAGAGGGGTGGGGGTGTCCAGTGGGTGGGTTGGTGTCCAGGGGGGTGGGGGGGGGTTCATGGGGTTGGTGGGGTTGACTCATACACGTCACAAAGGACCCATGGATCATTATAATAAAGGATCAACACAATCGTAATGTGTTTGGTCAGATTTTGGTAGGCTAGTTGTTTTTTTCACTTAAAATTGTGTCCATTTTAAACAAAAGAGAGACCCTTTGAGTGGTACCAGACACAGTATGCCTCCAATTGTGGTGGGGATGACTTTTACACACCAAAAGGGACCCATGTATTGTTCTTATAAAGGATCAATACAATATGAATGCATTTGGTCAGATTTTTGTAGGTTAGTTATTGTTTTCACTTAAAATTGTGTCCATTTTAAACAAAAGAGAGACCCTTTGAGTGGTACCGGCCACACCATGTCTCAGATTGAGGCGGGGATGACTATTACATGTCACAAAGTACACGTGGATCATTCTCCTAAAAGATAAATACAATAAAAATGTGTTTGGTCAGATTTATGTACGTCGGTTGTTGTTTTCACTTAAAATTCTGTCCATTTTAAACAAAAGAGAAAACTTTTGAGTTGTACCGGCCACACTATGCCTCATATTGAGGCAGGGATGACTCGTACACATCCCCAAAGAACCCATGGATTGTTATCGTAAAGTATCAACACAATAAAAATTAGTTTGGTCTAATTTCCATTGGTCAGTTGTTGTTTACATTTAAAATTGTGTCCATTTTAAGCAAAAGAGAGA
This sequence comes from Viscum album, assembly GCA_963277665.1. NCBI lineage: Eukaryota > Viridiplantae > Streptophyta > Magnoliopsida > Santalales > Viscaceae > Viscum > Viscum album. The sequence goes on along the minus strand of OY728132.1, from coordinate 1,288,083,209 downwards.
CCCTTTTAGCAGTATCGGCCACACCGTGCCTCATATTGAGGATGTGATGGCTCTTACATGTCAAAAAGGATCCGCGTATCATTCTCCTAAAATATCAATACAATTCAAATGTTTTTGGTTGGATTTACGTAGGTTAGTGGTTGTTTTCACTTAAAAATGTGTCCATTTTAACCAAAAGAGAGACCCTTTAAGTGGTACCGAATACACCGTGCCTTGGATTGAGGCAGGGATGACTTTTACATGTCCCCAATTCACCCATGGATTTCTCTCACAAAGGATAAACACAATCTGAATGCTTTTTTTCAGATTTCCGTTGGTCAGTTGTTGTTTTCACTTAAAATTGTGTCCATTTTAAACAAAAGAGAGAACCTTTATGTTGTACCGGCCACACCGTGCCTCGGATTGAAGTAGGGACGACTCATAAATGTCAAAAATTCAACTATGGTAATTCTATTAATGGATAAACACTACCCTAATGCGTTTGGTCGGATATCTTTAGGTTAGATTTTGTTTTCACTTAAAAATCTGTCCATTTTTAACAAAAGAGAGACCATTTGAGTGGTAATAGCCACACCGTGCCTCAGATTGAGGTGGGGATGACTCTTACAGGTCACAAAGGACCCTTGGATCATTCTCCTAAAGGAACAATAAAATCCAAATGCATTTGGTCAGATTTATGTAGGTCAGTTGTTGTTTTCACTTAAAATTGTGTCCATTTTAAACAAAAGAGAGACCCTTTGGGTGGTACTGGCCACACTGTGCATCAGATTGAGACGAGGATGACTTGTACACATCCCCAATGCACCCATGGATCATTCTTTTGAAGGATCAACACAATCAGAATGCGTTTGGTTGGATTTCTATAGGCCAGTTGTTGTTTTCACTTAAAATTGTGTCTATTTTAAACAAAAGAGAGACCCTTTGGGTGGTATCGGCCACACCGTGCCTCATATTGAGACAGTTATGACTCTTACACATCCCCAACGCACCCATGAATCATTATATTAAAGGATAAACACAATATAAATGCGTTTGTTCATATTTTTGTATGTCAGTTGTTGTTTTCACTTAAAAATTTGTCCATATTAAACAAAAGAGAGAACCTTTGAGTGGTGTCGGCCACACCGTGCCTCAGATTGAGGCGGGGATGACTATTACACGTCAAAAAGGACCTATGGATCATTCTACTAAAGGATCAATACAATCCAAAAGCATTTGGTTGGATATCCATAGGTTAATTGTTGTTTTCACTTAAAATTGTGTCCATTTTAAACAAAAGAGAGACCCTTTGAGTGGTACCGGCCACACCGTGCCTCAGATTGAGGTGAGGATGACACTTACACATCCCCAATGCACCCATGGATCATTCTATTAAAGTATAAACACAATAAATATGTGTTTTATCAGATTTCCGTAGGTCAGTTGTTGTTTTCACTTAAAATTGTGTCCATTTTAAACAAAAGAGGGATCCTTTGAGTGCTACCAGCCACACCGTGCCTCATATTGAGGTGGGGATGACTCTTACATGTCAAAAAAGACCCGTGGATTATTCTCCTAAAGGATCAACATAATCTGAATGCGTTTGGTCAGATTTGTGTAGGTCAGTTTCTTGTTTTCACTTAAAATTAAGGCCATTTTAAACAAAAGAGAGACCCTTTGAGTGGTACCGGACACAACGTGCCTCAAATTAAGGAGGGGATGACTCATACACGTCCCAAATGCGACCATGGATCATTATATTAAAGGATCGACACAATAATAATGCGTTTGGTCATATTTCCGTAGGTCAGTTGTTGTTTTCACTTAAAATTGTGTCCATTTTAAACAGAAGAGAGACCCTTTGAGTGATACTGGCCACACCATGCCTCTAATTGAGGCGGGGATAACTCATAAAAGTTACAAAGGACCCGTGGATCATTCTACTAAAGAATCAATACAATATTAATGTGTTTGGATGGATTTCCATAGGTCAGTTGTTGTTTTGACATAAAATTGTGTCCATTTTAAACAAAAGAAAGACCCTTTGAGTGGTACCAGCCACACCGTGCCTTTATTTGAGGCGGGGATGACTCGTACACGTCCCCAACACACCCATGGATCGTTATACTAATGGATAAACACAATACTAATGCATTTGGTCAGATTTCCGTAGGTCAGTCGTTTTCACTTAAAATTGTGTCCATTTTAAACAAAAGGGAGACCCTTTGAGTGTTACCAGCCACACCGTGCCTCGTATTGAAGTGGGGATGACTCTTACATGTCAAAAAGGACCCATGTATCATTATCTTATAGGATCAACACAATAAGAATGTGTTTTGTCATATTTCTGTAGGTTAGTTATTGTTTTCACTTAAAATTGTGTCCATTTTAAACAAAAGAGAGACCCTTTGACTGGTACCGGCCACATCGTGCCTTGGATTGAGGTGGGGTTGACTCGTACACATCCACAATGCACCCATGGATTGTTCTCATAAATTATCAATACAATATGAATGAGTTTGGTTGGATTCCTACATGTCAGTTATTGTTTTCACAAAAAAATATGTTCATCTTAAACAAAAGAGAGACCCTTAGAGTGGTACCAGCCACACCATGCCTCAGATTGAGGCAGGAATAACTCGTACACATCAAAAAGTACCCTCATATCATTCTCCTAAAGGATCAATACAATCCAAATGCATTTGGTCAGATTTCCGTAGGTCTGTTGTTGTTTTCACTTAAAATTATGTCCATTTTAAACAAAAGAGAGACCCTTTGAGTGGTACCGACCACACCATGACTTGGATTGAGGTGGGGTTGACTCTTACATGTCCCCAACACACTCTTGGATCATTAAATTACAATATAAACACAATACAAATGCGTTTGGTTGGATTTATGTACGTTAGTTGTTGTTTTCACTTAAAAATCTGTCCATTTTAAACAAAAGAGAGACCCTTTGAGTGGTTCATCATTCTTGCATGTTGTCGATGCATTTCATCTATTTAAATGGGAAATTGACTCATTTGAGAAAGGATGTTTTATTTAATAACAATTACAATTTTCCTTCGAAAATTTACATACAACAATGTGTCATCTTTTAATCCCCTTAACCCCTCTCAAAAATGACCACCAATTATACAAATCCCCAAGTCAGATCTTCATTCTATTTGTGTACAATCTGCCATAAGGTATGTGGCCCACTCATTTATGAACACATCTATATCGTCTTCTGAGTATGAGGATTTTGGTAGTTAGAGTAGTACTGCAAAATATAAAAATAAAGAATTAATAAATAAATTAAACAAACTAGTAGTTGTTTTTGAAAATACCTATTTAGGGATGCTAGTTTGTTGATGAAAAACGATCTCTTATCTAAATTTACAAACATAATAACCATAATCATTGTCATTTGTTTGTTTTGGACACTGCAAAAAATTTATCATTAGGATATTAAGTAACTTGTGTTGAGATGTGTTTGGATAGTTAAATTTTATTATATATACCCTGATATTTTTCGAGACGTAGTACTTGCTCGCCTTCTTATGCTTAGCCCCTATCCTCATTCATTTTTTCAGATGATAATGATACACTTCCTTATCAGAACAAAATCATCAGTAAAAGATAATATAAATTATATTACTTGATATTTCGACCTAAAATGTAGGATGTAGTGTCTTACAGATTCACAAACTCCATCATGTGTGGTCAGTTTGATGGATATCCTTGATTTGAATCCAGAAAATAAATCTTTAGAGTATCCAATTTCACTTCAATTAGCATCTAATGTTTCTTAAAAACCCAAAAAGAATAAGTAACAAAATAATTGAAAATATAATTGATATGATTTAATAGTAGAGTTTTACCCCTGCATGGTTGTTATTAAGAAGAGTATGTCATCTGTAATCTTGATTTCAAATGTTTTCAGCAAGCCGTTCACTATTTCATTCTTTTTTGATGGCTCTAATTTTTTTAGATGTGATGATGTGGTATGAGGACTAACAAGTCCAAATTTTGGCTCATGGGAAAATTCCTTCAACTATTTTCATATATGCTTCTGTCAACAATATAAAATTCATTTAGTCATAATTTTCACATTAGATCAGATTTTAGAAAATCAATTCACGAAATCATACCTCATATATATATTTACAACTGTGATGCCTAGACAACCATTTTCAAGGACCACATTTACATTTTCAGCAGCAACAAAATCTTGGCTTTCCTCTCCGTATATATTCTTTTCAAAAACCACAATATGACTACAACCACATCTTAACTTTGTATCCACATGAGTCTTTAATGTCAGTAAATGTGGATAGAGAATAGGTGGTGTTATTGTGCTTTCAGTAGCTCCTTGGGATCGATTAATCGATCCTTTAGATGGTTTTGAGCTAACATTTTTTGACCCACTTCCCTTTCTCCATCTATAATAACATTCATTGTTTCATACCATTTTTTTCATTAATTGTTAAAGGTTTGGCTTAAAAAAAAGGAAATAAATACCTCTTTGGCCACATGTACTCTTAAAAGTTATGACGACCCTAGAATGAATGTCCCAATAGCCTTTTCGGCCATATGAATATCATCTTCATCAAGTAGAATAGGTAGCTCTACATTTGTCTCATGATCTACAGTAATCATCATTTTTAGATGATCTTTCAGAAGTGGTCTATTATGTGGCGTGTCATCTAGGATGTTGAACACTGTAGCCCTTGCTACAAGGTGATAGATGGGTGTTGATAGATATAAATCACAATCATTATCACCCTGTATAAGATCAGTACAAGAAAAGTATTAGTGTTTGTGTGATTCACATTTCATGGGAACAATTATTAGAATATTGATTACCACAGATAAGTTATCTCTTTGAGGATAATGGCTCTCCTCAAAGATGGTGGGTAGTGGGGTGGGATCTTCACGTGCTGGTTGTTCCTTGGTTGTGTCTTCTCCTTGCTTCCCACCCATAAAAGTTTCTTGCAACTCTCCCTTCCATTTCAATATTTCTTCAAGGGATGCTATTTTTTCTCTCATTTGTTTCAATGTTTCATCTCTATCATTCGATTTTTTTTCTTCTCAAAATATACTCGGGGTGTCACCCCAAACCCCGCACCTCTGACACGACTGTATTTTTCAGGCTGCTTCAAAGTTGTCGATAATAGGTCTGCATCTGCTATAGGAGTAGCTGATTCCTGTGACTGTCAGATATAGGAAAATAACTAATTATTTTTATGTAATAGTAATTTAAAATAAATATTTTTATCATCGTGTAATACTTAAACAAATTTCGCACACTTTTTGTGTGTCCTCATCTACTAGCTTCCCTTCCTTATTCACACGTGCCTCCTTTCAAAGCACATGATGTGGGATGGAAGTGTCTTTGGTTTTAGACTCATCAATATACATATACACATAAAAAGATAATTACGTTGTTGTTTATTGGAACTTAACAATATTACTATAAATTTAAAATACGTACCATTTTCTTTTCTAGTGAAGCATACCCCATCCTTACTTTATGATAGGGGTATGTTGGTTTTGATGCATGTTCCTTATTTTCATTACAGATTTGTTGTTTCATAAATGAAATATTGACAATCAATGTGATGAATACACGTATCCCAAACAACATATTATCATCCACAATGTACCTGAAAATTCTCATCCCCACGACGACCAATAAATGCACCCCATGCTTCTTGGGATATCAGGTGAGAGTAGACAATGGGTGGGTGCGGGTTTATATTTCCTTTGGAATCTTTCAGGTGAAATCTTGTCACAAATAGTACGAAAACCTCGATGAATCCTTCCTACAAGCCTTAGTACACAATCCTTGTGTGAATCGTCTACTATAAATGTACTCTGCAAGAGATTGAGAAGAGTAAGACATTGTTTCATTATTTTATTTTCTAGTAAATTAAAGAAATAAATTCATAAGGGTGCCATAATTTCTTCCCTGATCATAGAATTCAGCCCAGAGACAACATGGTGCCATGAATCTATGTCGATCGACACTTGTTGCCGAGTGACAACTCCAATGTAACTACTAAACATTGCCTTGTTGGGATTCACAGGTTGGCCTTATGCATTCCATCTGACATCAAATTTGATTCCATTGCCTTTTGCCTTAAGAAATTTGGATAACACCATCAAATTACGATACACATGTGTTTTCTGTGACATCGGTCCTTCATTCCTAACCATTACATCGATATCAACATCATCTATATGTTAATCTGAAATGATAGCAATGATATGTGATGATGGTTGTTGGACCTCAACACTAGGAGCAGTATGAGCCGTAATAGCAGGAGCAGAAGAATCCGCAAAAGGAGTAGTAGTAGTAGCAAGAGCAGCAGCAGGAGTAGCAGTAGGAGCAACAACAGCCACAACAGGAGCAACAACATGAGTAGAAGGAGCAGCAGCAGCCGCAGCAACAGCAGCTTGAGAGACTTGTTCAACCTCAAGGTTAGGAGCACCAAAATGTGTAGAAGTCATTATCTATAAAAGTGGTGGAATTTTTAATTTAGATTACATAAATTCAGTAATGATAAGATAATACCATGAGATAACAAGATCTATATTAAAAACAAAATATAACATGTTTACTGAATTCTCTTTCTTCTTTTCAAAGGCTTAAGGGATTTGACACCTCTATCGATTATCCAAATCCCTTCATTGTGGTCTCCTCTAACATACAAAACATCTTCTACATTGGGACCTCTCTGAAATGATTGCGACGTACCACCAAAAAGATTGTCCTCAATTGAATTTTCATTGGAACCTTCAGTAGTTTTGGACTATTATAGAACAATCAACCACTTTTGGTTTGTGGGATCTGGAACATAAAATACTTGTACCGCTTGTGACACCATTATAAACTATTCGTCTTTGTACCCTTCTTTACTAAAATAAACTTTCACAAATCCCCATTCGTCTATTTTAACACCACTGTTGTTATCAACCCATTTGCATTGAAAAATTGGCAATTGGAATGTCGTATAATCTTACTCTCATATTAGTTTGATAATGAAAAAGTATGACATATTTTCATAAATTGGATTTCTGTCCTTACTACCAGAAACATGGATCGCTTCATCCACTAGTGTAACTCCACTATTTTACATGGTACTATCATCATCATGTTTATCTGTATAGAATATATAACCATTAATTATGTAACCACTATAAGATAATACATACACACTTGGTCCAGCAGAAAGCCATCGAAGTTGTACTGAAATTGAATTCGGATTTTCATCCAACTGCTTAAAAATATAGTCCAGAAACCATCCTATAAACTGGTGATTATGTGTATTTGATAACCATTTTCATCCCTTGATGGATTCAACTACCTACGAATTTCTTTGTGAGTTTCAATATATGGAGAAACCTCCCAACTATTATGAAAAACATAAAGGTGGGTCTGCCCCCGAACTGTAATACTGATTGTCACAACATCTCTTCCAGAAATTCCCTCACCCTCAATGCATCCAATGTGACGAGATTTTGGGAGACCAATGCTTTCCATATCAGATAGGTGTTCTGTAAAAAATTCAATGGCTTCATCAACAATATATCGGTCCACTATACAACCCTCTGGGCGAATTATATTTTTGACATGCCCTTTAAAAATCTTCATATCCCGTTCAATAAGATACATCCATCTATAGTGCAAATGACCACAAAGTCGAATCTCTTTCACCAAGTGAATCATCAAATGAACCATCATATCAAAGAATTTTGGCGGGAATAACATTTCAAATTCACATAATATGATGACAATTTCTTTTTCCATAGCTGGAAATTTTGCAGGGTCTAAAACTTTGCAACATATAGGTTTGAAAAAGAAACAAAGTTTGGTTAACCTATGATGAACATTTTTGGAAAAAATGCAACGTAAAGCTATAGGAATTAGATCTTGCATCAAAACATGACAGTCATGTGATTTAAAACCTTTTAAATTTAAATCATTCATTGACACAATGTTATTGATATTTGATGAATACCCCTCTGGAACCTTTACATCATTGAATATTTTTCAAAACTAACATCTCTCCTCCCTAGAAATCTACGATGTCCTAAAACACTGTGTCAATGAATGATTTAAATTTAAAAGGTTGATTATGTATCTTCTTCATGCATGGGACAGCCTTGAGTTCCTTTAATTCTATAGCCTAACAAAATTCCATAAGCAGTGAAATCATTTATTGTCCCATACAACATTGCTCTCAATGTGAAGTATTCACTTTTATAAGTATCATACAACATAACACCTAAATCCCACAATAACTTCAAATCATCAATCAATAGAGCCAGATAAACATCAATATCATTATGTGGTTGTTTTGGTACTGATATAAGCATAGATAACATGATTAATTTCCACTTTATGCATAACCAGGGTGGAAGTTATAATTTACCAACATAACATGTCATGTACTATGAGTGCTGGTTTGAAAACCAAAAGGATTCACTCCATCTATAGATAATGCAAGACGAAGGTTTCTCGGCTCTTTTCCAAATTCAGGATACTCATGATCAATTTTCTTCCATTGAAGAGAGTTTTTCGGATGACACAATTTCCCATCTTTATTTCGTTTATCTGCATTCCACGGCAATTGTCTTGCAGTTTCTTCACTTCTATATAGACATTTAAACCTTGGAATGATTGGAATGTACCATACAACGTTTGTAGGATCAGATTCATCTTTCTTGTATCATGAAGCACCACACTTTGGGCATTCTGTAAGTGATTTGTTCTCCTTTTGAAACAATATAAAGTCTTTCATGCAGGCAGGTATTCTTTTAGAAATCATACCCATCGGGCGTAGCATTTGTTAAGCTTCATATTTCCATCTTGAGAGCTCATTATCTTCCGGGATCATGTCATTCAAGAGAGAAAGTAGTTCCGTAAAACTCACATCACTCCATCTGTTGCCTGCTTTCAATTTATACAACTTCAGTACAGCTGACAATGTTGTATACAAAGTGAAACCAGTATACAATGGCATGTTTGCACAACTCTTTAACTTCTCAAACAATTTTGGGCAATCAAGGAATTCATATTCAATTGTCTTTGTCATTTCATCAATACGATCTTCATCGTCATTGACATCTGTAATCACATCCTCCATACGGTCTTCTTCATTATCCATATTTGTATTCATATTTGATGATCCATAAAATGCAGTTTTATCCCATCTAGTAGCTGCATTCACTTTTTCTCTGTGTTTGTTCCAACATTTATAACTCTGATCTATTCTATGACATATCAAATGTTCTTCCAACTCCTATGGAGTAAGTATTCTAGAATAACAATAACATAAACACGAAAAAAGGATTTGATAAGGATCCTTTGCGTGATCCTTTACAAACTTGGTGAACTATTTCACTCCATTCTCATACTCTATTGTCAAACGATTAGAATCCATCCAATCTTTATTCATCTTCGTCCTATTTTAATATCAAATATTAGTATTTATAGTTCAAGTACACAAAACAAGACTTCCAAATACAGTATAAGAGAACCACTTACTTATAAAAATAGAGATTAATAGAGCCTAAACATTTCCAATAAATATTTGGAAAGAAACAGAACCAGGATAGACCCCCATAAAAATCAACATAGTTTCCAAACACAAAGGGGTTCGCGGGGATAATCACTTGTGTCATAGATGGTAAAACTCACACGGCATCATCCTCTATGGCTCATCCTCCTTTATCAGGTCAACCCATCTATGGTCAACTAGTCCATCCTTTTATACCTCACCAACCTAAAATACATATGGATGAAAACCAGTAGCCAACTCTATTAGTAAATAAAGTATTTTTATAATCTCTACAATATGGAATTCATTAAATATAATTACTTTAGATTCATTATAGTTTCCTCAAATCACCCCAGTCCAAACACAAGAATAATCAAGAATGATACATGTACCACTCCTAGGTCTATGCCCTACATTCAATATCATCATGCCTAAATACCCATATATCCACACATACATATGTCACGAACAGATAAAAAACTATATCCACATCAGTACCAAAGTACCCATATGGATTTCAATCAGGTTACTTGACTCAAGTAGTGGTGTGTAATAAATAATAAGAAAATATAATAAGTATATAGTCACACATAAATCTCAAACTAGTTTTAATAATCCAATAAATACAAGGTATCATTCAATCTATCAGAATACTCTAAAGGAGACCATATGCGACAGTAGTCCCAGGTGGTGAAGGTTCATGAGGAGGAAGGGGCGAACACGCACCTATCGAGGTTCGAGGTCATATCACTGATGTTGAAGGTGGCCCGATACTCCTATAAAGGTTCATTCTATATTTCACAAACCATGTCCTAGTACCCTAGGATGTTAACCCACTTCTGGTGGAAGTGAAGCCGTTCCTGATGATCATGACAAGAAGAAATAAGTAAATAAGAGGGGAGAGTGGTTCGAAATACCTCACGTAAGATGAAAAAACATGGTATTTTAGAATAGTTTAGTGGATTTCATGTTGTCTAGACACCTATCCAATAGAATCCACAAGAGGTGGTGGCCCCTGTATTTGTTGCACCAAGTGAAACAGTCACCTGAGAAGCTGAGATCAATGAGGCCCTTCCCAGCCATGAACTGAACAAACTCCATGATGGCCTTCCTCTCGAATGGGCTTATACCTTTCCATTACTTTGGGTTGGAAATGACATTAAAGTCACCCCTAACAAACAATATATGGTGTCTGTGATCGAAGGTATTTTGTTCACTCCATAGATATTACCTTTGAAGAGGGTCATAGCTTCCAAAAACAAAAGTCATAAGGAAGGAGGTGTCATCGTTGGACACCTTGGTAGTGATGAATTTATTGCAATCTTGAATAGTCTCAACAACATATTTATTGTTCCAAAATACCCATTTGTGTCTATTAGAGGGGTCATATTGTATAAATCCATGCAACTTAATCTTCTAGGAGAATTCTATGATTATTATAGGGTTTTTTGTGTTATTTGACAACAACAACAATGAAATTATGCTTTTTTATTTCTATGGTGAGGAAGTCTAATTTAACATGGGCAATAAGACCATGAGAATTACATATGAAGATAATAATGATGGGTAGGATAGGGCTATGGCATTAGATCTAGAGCCAGTAGCCTTATTGAAGTGGGGTGATGATCTCTCATTGAGGTCCCTTGATTTTGAACTTGTTCATAATTCTTTCTGGTTGGTAAGCTTCATATGAGTGGGAGATGAGGATCCAAAGGGGACGGGGAAGGATGGGTAATGAAACTTGGGGGCTGGTGAGGGATTTATCTTTGGATCCATAAGTATTTGGAGCTAGATGATAGTCTCAAAGCCAAGGGAGATAGAACAAACACTTCTAGGAAGGGTCCTGGCCACTTCAGAGAAGCAGCCAGTAACCTCGACGAGGGATATGGACAAAGATGGAGGTAGGGGTGTCAAGGCTAGAAAGCTTGATGGTATGGGCATCATTACATACAAGTGCACTACCAGACAAAGTCACTTAGATAGCATGAAGTAAATAAGGGGGGAAACCCTCAAAGAAAATAGGTTTCAAGCATTCAATGACCTAGAAATGCATCATAATCGGGTGGTGTTGTCCCTAAAGAAAAAGGTTATCCTTCATTCCTTACATTATGGTGACTTGGTGTTGGATCTAAGGGAATCTATGATACCAAGGAGGAATCTAGTGAAATTATAATCCAAGTGGGAAGGACCTTAAAATTTTCATAAACTTCACTCTGATAGTGTAAACTCATTGATCACCATTGATGATGAGAACATAAATCTTTCCACCAATACTAGGTTTCTCAAAAGATATTTCACATGCATAAACCATCCCTTTAGTATGGGATATATGGATTTGAACAAAAAATCCAACATCCTAGTTATATGTTGTTAAATTATATAGTAACATCTGTAGTGCATGATGTTAAACTATTTGCTTACCCTGTGTGATAAGCACGAGATGCCTCATATGATAAATATAGGATGATTTGTGTTATAACTATGTGTGTATTTATTCCAAACCACAATAGGATATTTAATTATTTGTTGACCATTTGTCTTTAGCCTGAGTGAAAAATCCACCCCCTATGTTACAATCATATGGTTCCTCCTATGAAAAATAAGAAGTACCCTATGCGTTAATAATATTATTCATCATGAGAAAATTATGTGATGATTCCAAAAAACCCTATTGGTCTCCTCATTTGGTGCAATCCCCAATTATATTTTTCCCACTATTGGGTTAAATATATAAAATATATATATCTAATAATTATAATCACACTATTATGGGGTGTAAATTCTAATAAAATTCCAATAAACTATTCATAGGTTGTGATTGACACAGGTCCTGATGCGAGGAAGATAAAATTGGAAGATCAGTAGACTGGTTTGATGTTCAAAATTCTCAAAACATGATGTTAAAATGTAGCCTTATCTAGTTTCATGCACATAATATGCCTCACATGATAAATATGATATGACATTTAGTCCAAGCAATATGAATTTAAACTATGAAGATTGACATCCTAGTTTCTTGTTGTGAAATTGTGTGAAATCTTTGTCAAATCTATTCGACCTTAGAATACAAAACCTTCATCATAATCATAAGAAATTAAAATGCATGTCCAAATTCCTTTTCATATTATGTTAACATACATGTTTCATTTCCCCGTTGCATGATGTAAAACTATGTAATGCCTTTATCCTCCACTCGAGAGAGAACCCCCTTTTAGTGTTGGTCTCCAACCACACTTATTTTTATAACTACATATGAATTTATTCCCAATCATAGGAGATATGCATGGATTATTTAAAGTAATATCACAAGCCCAACAAATTCCATTGATCATTTTTAGGGTTGTTCCCCTTTGGGATCATGTCCAACACCTTCTAAATGGTGCCCCTATTCAGTGCATTCAAACAAATGATGGGATACCTATATATTGTTCAACTGAACCCTGAAAATATACTCATCACCTCCTTAAATTTTTGAGTTTCCATAAATTTGGATCCTCATCATCCTATTTCATCTGAATGGGATCCCTATGGTAATGGTGTGTGGCCTAAATAGGCTCACATCCCACCTAAGTGAAATCCCTGATAGACCCCCAACAATAGATGGTGGTTCCCCTGTTTCGAACATAGTGATGGAACATGACAAAAATAGGATCTCCAACTACCTAGGCACACATATTGGAAGGGACATATTTGGAAGAATGGTTTTGGAACCAGGGTTTCGAACATGTTCAATGGTCATCCTCAATCCATCTACCTCTACTCATCAATCCAGACCATCAAAGACATGTTTTACTTCTCTATGTTCATTACCCACACAAGTATAACTATAACACCATTGGTATCACACTTTCATGACCAATACACATCGATGAGATATATCAAATACTTGGGATTAAATTAAAACAGTTTCTAGAAGAGTATGTGTAATAGGGGACCAAAAAACCTTGAAAACCTGGTCCGGAAACGTGAAGATCGAGGGTTGCGGAGGTCCGACAATGTGAAGATCAAGGGCGGAGGTGGTAAGGAAACACGAAGATCGAGGGTGGTGGAGGTCCGACAATGCGAAGATTGGGGGTGATAAAGGTCCGGAAATGTGAAGCTCGGGGGGCAGCGGAGGGGATTCGTAGGGTTTCAGCACCGTGAGAGCATTAGGTTACGATAAAAAGAGGACACTGTGTGACCAATTTTATAAAATATGGGACTATGGTTTTATCAGTGTTAAAAAAGCACTAATAAAGACTACCATAATAAGAGCTAAATCTTTAGTGCTGATAAAGGTAGCCATTATCAGCGCTAAAAAATCGCTGGTAAATCCTTCATGTATGAGTGCTAATATTTTAGTGCTGATACAAGCCTTCTTTATCAGTGCTTTTCTAGCACTGATAAAGGGACTATTTATCAATTCTTTTTTAGCACTGATAAAGGTTACCCTATATCAAAACTAAAATTTTAGCGCTAATACAGGGTTTATTTATCAGTGGTTTTTTCTTAGCACTGATATAAGGTGGCACTTCCCTTGCCCATTTCTGTAGTAGTGAATGATGATGAAACAAAAAACCATTGATGAATTCATGGTATATTGGTGGTGACATCGATGTTTCAATGATAAAATCTCTTGATCAGAGCATAATTTTTCATGAATAATGATATCTCTAAGTAAGATTCATCAAAATGATCATCATGAGACTTCTCAAATCTTGAATCTCATCTTGAATATCTTTTTTATTGATGGAATAGTGATGGATCAATGATCAATGGATAGACCTATGGCCCTATTCAAGAATAAATTATGAATTCATAATATGATCATTTATTGATGAAAGATTTAGTGAATTTTCATTCATTATTTCGAAGTACCACATAATTAACTCTATTGATGAACAATTAAATGTATGTCAATATTGAATGATGTTCTTGACATGAAATTATCTTGATCCTCTATTAGAATTTATTTATTAATGAACCAAAAATATTTTATACATCTTTGATGTGTGATTCATTCTACATTTGTGCGTGACATATTCATTCATTGATTCATTAAAAAACCTTGGATTTATTCATCAAAACCCTTGAGGTTGGAAGTTCCTTACTATTCGGGGCTCTCATATACACTTATTTCTATGGTATGATTCATATTTTTGAATAGTTTTTGTTCTTGATGGATGGTGATTTCTGTAACACCCCGAGATTTTATGAAAAATATTCTTTTAATTTCATTAATGTCTTGTGTTGTATTCTACACCAAGATTATCTTGCACTATACGCAACACTGTATTAGCTTGCAGTATACACAACACTTTTCTTGGCTCATGTTACACACAATTTCAAGTTCTTTTGATAGAAGTTATTCTACGCAACATTGAGTGTATATATATATATATATATATAAATTCAATGTATAAATAAAATATGGTTGGATTATGTTATACGCAACAACAAAGAAGTTGTGCACTACACGCAACCCTGACTTGGCTCGCATTACACGCAATCACGACATTCCTCGATAGCGTGTCTTGTACGCAATACCGGGTTTTACTAAACAACGATATATTATTATAATATTGTTATGAACTAGCCGTTATGAATAGTGTTAACTAAATTTTGAATTTTATAACATTATTATTCATCTTATACATTCCTAGAACATGGTATAAGAACAAAATAAATTTTTCGGGTAAAATAAGTATTTTTCAAAAAATGCAGTTTTGCCGCCTTTTGATGGCGCACCCACATTAAATCTAGTTTTTGAAATGTTTATATGTTCAATTTGACAAAATAAAATTCTTCTTTTGAATCAGCATATAAAAATTTACATTAGATAAAGTTTTGATATTTTTCCGCTAACTTTCATATTTTAATGAATAGTAAAAACACGCTATATTTTAATTAAAAACAACTTTTTTCATTGTAATATATTATGTGGTTAAATTATAATATTTAATGGTTTTAAATTATAAATAGAATATTTATTTACCATTTAATATAATTTATTCCATTAACCTTGATTTTACTTTGAATTTGTAGGTTAAATCAATTCAATCTTTTGCAATGTTTTAAAGAAAAACCCGTTTTCTTTCGACAACAGGATTAATTTTAATTTAATTTCTGAAACTTTTGTGTATTGAATTTGGAAAAATGGATTCCATATTTGTAATCAGTGGGTCCAAATTATGTTAATAAGCTACTTTTTATTTTTGGGCATTGTAAATAGTAACTACGGTAAATTTTATTTACTATAGTTAAAGGTAAATCGGGTAATTAAGGGTGAAAATAAGATTATAAAATTACCCTAACACTTGGAAAAATTATATTGGATGGATAAAAGTAGACCCATATAACCTAAAGGGCTTATTAGATTCATTTTATGGACTTTTGTCTATGAAAATAATTTAATTATTATTAAAACAAAAGAATGTGACAACATGTCACTTTCTTAAATCTTATAAGTATAATAATTTTAATTTAGTGATAAACTTCATGAAACATATAACATGAATAGTCTCCAGAAAGATAATACAATTATCTACATCATAGGAATTTATTTAGAATTTTTAGGGATTAAATAATTATCATTTATTATGACACAAAGATGATGCAGTAATTGTCTTATTGACATAATTGATGTTATAAATGCCCAAATAAATGTAATTTGAGACTTTTTATGACTTACATTAATTTTCTTGGATAATATGAAATGTTATTGTTGATATAAGTAACTTGTTTAGAACTTATCATTCTGTTATAAATTTCATAAAAATCATGTACCAAATAGTGTCTAAATTGACATAAATTAGTTTTTAAAACAAATATTATATTATTAATTGTTATTTAATTCCTAAAAAATCTAAGGTTCGGCCAAATGACTTATATAAGGATATATATATTAATAATAAACAACTTGGGGTTCGTTTGGCTTGTTATGGTAAGTTTATTAACCATATAGTGTAAGAAAACAAAAAGACACGGTAAAAGTTAAATTATTTAACATAGAGTTAAATCTAATTGATAAGGTTAAAATAATAACATAAACTTGTCTAAATAATATTGTATGAGAGGATTTAGACCCATCACCACTTTAGATTCTAAATAAGACCCTTTGGAACCATTATAAACCGAATTTGACCTTAATATAAAATAATATTTTGTGATTTTCCTAAGGTGCCCCTCTCCTCCCTTATAAAAGGGCACCTCCTCCCTCTCCTCCTCACACCAATTTGAGCATTCAAGATCGGCCAAACCCTACCAAAATATCTTCTCAACTTTTCTAGTATCATCCTAGAGGTACTGGTCTTCTTAAAAGACCATCCTTAGTTCTTTAAGTGTAGGTTAAGTGAAGGCGCGTCAAAAAGAGGTAATATCCATTACCGATCTTTTTCAATTTATTTCATCTTCAACTTCTTATTCTTTAGTTGATTCATGATAAAGTAATAACATAAGTATTTATTATATACTGATATGTTATTATAAATATGAAACAACTCTAATTAACCTTCTATCCATCCTATGGAAAAAGGAAATCACAGCGCGTGCGTACGTACGGAATACCGTCTCCACGCCGTGGTGTAATCAATTTTCCGCCACCACCTTAATTGGATGGGTATAATGGTGTAAATAATGACTATATATGACTATTATAAAGTGATACTAATTCTGAAATAGTATACATACACTCCAATACAATTCCACGATCATAGGAACGATATCATCACTCGTGCGTATGTATGGAATTTTATCTCCACGATGTGATGCGACTCGTTCTACAGGATCTTCATTTAATAATGATTATATAAATGAATTGAATGAATTAATATGATATATATTACACTAATACCATTCTGGAAATGAGGTATCTATAACTTAAAGAGAAGAATACAAATTTATTCGACAAAACACGCATAAGAACAAAAAGTTATAAACACCCGAATAACAAGTAGCAATGAAATATTACTACTAAGAAGCTAAGAATATGACCAAATATGATATAATAAAAATAATTATGATTATGGAATAATTCAATAACATTATTTAAATCATTATACAGGAGGTTCGGACACGTACAAAGCATATCGGACCTAAGGTAAGGGAAATATCACAATCTCATTTTTATCCGAGATTGTTTATTCGTAAGTATTTACTGGGGTGTATTTTATCATCCACATACTTGTTTCCTCAATATGTAATATTATTTCCATCCACCTAAAATTGTTTAAATCCTATTTTACCCTTCGGTGAGTTTTTTAGTAAAAGATATGAAAGGAATCTATTGTCGTTTTTCGTATGAGGTATTTTTTTTGACTTTTCCGACAAAAGTACAAAGAATGTTTTTTTAACTTATACGACATGAATGGATTTTTAAAACATTATTTACAAGAAGCTTCCTTTACAAGTTTTCAAGTTTATTTTTAATCAATTTCTTTTAGTTTAAAATTGTATGACATGTTAAGAAAGGAAAAATGTTTTTGAAGTTGAAAGGACATTTTCCTCAAGAATGGAGTTCAAGTGTTTTATCAAAATTATTTTCCATATAAGATAATAAAGGGTTCTGTTTATATCCCTATTATTACATTGATTTGACTATGCTGTGATGGAATTACTTTTATGAATTACTTTATCTTATATGAATTGTTTTATGATGTCATGTTGTTTAAGAATCCCATTTTTATTACATGGGTTATGCTATGATGTATGGTTTATGATTTTGTGGAACACATAAGAATGGTATCATTATGAGATGGGTGGGACCTATATCTCCCTCCAATGCATTGGGTAAAGATTTTATATCTCATGAGATAGACATGGCTGGAATGGTAGGTTATACCGGTTCAGTGAAACAGGACTGAAACGAGGGTGACTCGGTTCAAAAATGGACTTTGTCCACCAAGATAGTCTTGTAAATGAGTCTTGACTAATAAGATATGATTCTCTATGATTATGTGTGTATGCCACAAAGTTTCATGTTTTAAGTTATGATTATTGGGATTACATTTCACTACTATGATTTATCCCATGTTATGAAATTATGATCTCTTTTGCAGGTGAAGGTTTCCAAAAGATATGTTCTTTTGAATATGACGTGATTGATATTTCTTTTGTTTACCCTTACTGAGCATTTGAGCTCACCCTTTTATGTTTTTTCCCCAGGACATAAAGAAAGGATTTAGGTTTAAAAAAAATAAGATCTTTATGGGAGATGTTGAAGATCTTTCACCACGACTAGAAGATTATATTCCTAGTTTCCAAAGACACTAAACTATTACGGTCCTTGTGTGTGTGTTTTTGTTATGTACTAAATATTCCAAAAAAGTAATGTAATGTCAATTTACATCAAGCTTCGGGTCTCTACAATTGGTATCAGATTAAAGGTTTAGTCAACCTTTGGAAACTAGGATGCGAAAACGTTAGTGAGATCCCTAGAGATATTACTAAGGTATGTCTAGGGATGTCCCTAAGGATAAGTATACGTATAGGATATAGTCCTAGAACTATCGTAACGATCATAGAATTTAACCTAAGATGTTAGATATTAAGGGTACTCCCCCTTTACTATGTTGTTTTACCAAGAATTATTTTTTCCTCTCACACTATTCTTTTTGGGTTTTAGACGATGGCTGGAACCTGAAGGAACCGTGTTGATCACTGTAATGGATAATGCAATGATTGTCCTCCTGAACAAACAAGTGTTATGGGAGATGGAGTGCAAAATCTTATTGCTATACTTACACAAGCTATGAATCATTCTGGACTTCCAAATGAGCAGAGAGGGGAACAATATTCTATTGAGTCCTTCATGAGGCAACATCCACCTTCTTTCAGTGGGTCTTCTGATCCACTTGTTGCTGAACAATGGATCAGTACCACTGAAAAGATATTTTCAGTTATTCAATGTTCTCAACATGATAAAGTCATCTTAGCAGTATATCGTTTGGAAGGTGAAGTTGATCAATGGTGGAATCTTATCAATAATACAAGGCCAAGAGATGAAATTGAGTCCATGGAATGGGACGAGTTCAAGAACTTGTTTTTCAGTAAGTACTTCCCTCGTATTATTTGAACAAAGATGGAAAAGGAGTTTCTTGAGCTGAAGCAGAAGGATGATGAATCTGTTGGTATATACGAAGTGAAATTTACAAGACTTGCAAGGTATGCATCTGGCATTATCATCCAACCTGAAAGTAAAGTTGATCAATTTTTCAGTGGCTTAAAACCAAGTCTTCAAAGGGAATTAGCTATAAGAGACTTCAGTAGCTATGAAGAAATTGTGCGTTGTGCTGTCAAGGTAGAAATGGAAGTTGGTGTTACATATCCATCTCATGGTTTTGACAAGAAACGAAAGATGGAGTTCAAGGAGAAATCTCATAATAATGGTGAAAAGACGACGAATGTTTCCTTATGCACAAAGTATGGAAAGAAGCATGGTGGAGATTGTCTTAAAGAGACTAGAAAATGTTTTAAGTGTGGAAAAAAAGTTCATCAAGCAGCTGAGTGTTGAAGTAATGGAAAAAGGGTTTCTAATGATGTGAATAAAGCAAACACTGTAGAGAACGCACCACCAACACTTCAATGCTTCAAGTGCAAGGAAATGGGGCATTATGCTAATAAATGCCCTAATCCAAGGGTTAGTGATGATCGACATGAGATACCGCTTAAGGTAATGGACAAAGGGAAGTCACATGCGATCACTATTGGCGATGTTGAATATGACAACGATGTGGTGGAATGATTAAGTGTTTATGTAATGGGATTCCAAAATAATGTTGTATCATGGAGTATTGGAATATTTATGTATTGGTCTAATGTGGTATTCAAAGTGATTGAGATATTTTTGGAAATAAGATGATATGCACATAATGAAGGGAAAACGAGAAAATGAAATGTTTAACAGTATTCATGAGCTCATGATTGATATAAGGACTAAGTGATTTCATGGTTTGAGTATATAGAATTTTGAGGATTTTGGTATGTGGAAAGTGTTAACTTTTAACTGCATTCAAGTTTTCACTATGGTTCAATGGGTATTAATTTTTTTTTTCAAGAGAATACATGATTAAGGTATTCACATGATTGGAATGTGACCAACAATATATATATATATATGGGATAAATGATGGTATTCACATGCTTGGTTGATGACATTTCAAGTAATAGTTTTCTTTATACTATGAGCTTGGACTGAAGTTTTTTAGATAAGTCTAAATATTGGAATGGATTATGTTGGACATATGCTAAGTATTGTTTAAGGATAAAACTTTTTTTTGATATTGTTGATGGGATGTTATAATAATGTAGTTTTAGAAAAAGGACAACCTGCAGGATGTGCGACAACCCATCGCGTCAGCCAAGGCTATGGGAATCGAACCAACAACTAAAGTGTGACGGGCCTTTATCGCATACCACTAGCCTACCAAAAGTCCCTGGTTAGTATAAACTAGTTTTATTTTATTAATCAGTATGATATATGAAGTATAAGTCCATTTTAGGAACCATATATGATTAATCTCACTATAGATGGACTTATGTATTTTTGATAACTTTTCTAACGTTTTGTTTGAAACAGATGGAATGACCCATAATTCTATCACATGATCTATTAACACTTCATGAATAACAAATTCAACTTCATTTCTTTAAGAGATGAAGTGGAAATTGTTCAAAGCACGAACAACAGTGAGATTGTACCAAAATAAAGTAAGTATTTATTCTAATTCAAAATCTTCAACTTTAGGGAAATGATCTTGAAAACCAGAAAAATGTTGTCCTAGTGCCCTTATATCCGATTAATCAGATGGTACCCTAGATCATCACAAATTTATGGCTTTGTGATTACTGGCTTTTCCATAGCCATGTTCTCTACCACTCTCCATCAGAACTTGGTGGTTAGATTTTTCTTCCATATCCATATTTTCACCTATGTTCTCCTACGTGGAAACCCAGCGATGAGTTAATTTAGGTAACCGTAACAGTTCATAATTTAGTTTTTAAATCCATGTTTTGGTATTCCTTTTTACGACGTGGGTTTCTATTAAACAAACTTTCGAGTAGTAAACTATTTATAACCTCGACGAATTTCGAGGGTGAAATTCATTTTAAGGGGGGTAGAATGTAACATCCCGAGATTTTATGAAAAATATTATTTTAATTTCATTAATTTCTTGTGTTTTATTCTACACCAATATTATCTTGCGCTATACGCAACACTGTATTTGCTTGTAGTATATGCAACACTTTTCTTGGCTCTTATTACACACAATTTCAAGTTCTTTTGATAGAAGTTATTCTACGCAACATTGAGTGTATATATATATATATACTAAATGTATAAATAAAATATGGTTGGATTCTATTATATAAAACAACAAAGGAGTTGTGCACTACACGCAACCATGACTTGGCTTGCATTACACGCAATCACGACCTTCCTCGATAGCGTGTCTTGTACACAATACCGGGTTTTACTAAACAACGATATATTATTATAATACTGTTATGAACTATTCTTTATGAATAGTGATAACTAAATTTTGAATTTTATAACATTATTATTCATCTTACACATTTCTAGAACATGGTATAATAACAAAATAATTTTTTCGGGTAAAATGAGTATTTTTCAAAAAATGCAGTTTTACCGCCTTTTGATGGCGCACCCACTTTAAATCTAGTTTTTTACATGTTTATATGATCAATTTGACAAAATAAAATCCTTATTTTGAATCAGAATATAGAAATTTACATTAGATAAAGTTTTGATATTTTTCCGATAACTTTCATATTTTAATGAATAGTAAAAACAAGCTATATTTTAATTAAAACAACTTTTTTCATCATAATATATTATGTGGTTAAATTATAATATTGGATGGTTTTAAAGTATAAATAGAATATATTTTTACCATTTAATATAATGTATGTCATTAGCATTGATTTTACCTTGAATTCGTAGGTTAAATCAATTCAATCTTTTGCAATGTTTTAAAGAAAAACCCGTTTTCTTTTCGACAACGGGATTAATTTTAATTTAATTTCTGAATATTTTGTGTGTTAAATTTGGAAAAATGGATTCCATATTGGGAATCAGTGGGTCCAAATTATGTTAATAAGCTACTTTTTATTTTTGGGCATTGTGAATAGTAACTACGGTAAATTTTATTTACTATAGTTAAAGGTAAATCGGGTAATTAAGCGTAAATATAAGATTATAAAATTACCCTAAAACTTGGAAAAATCCTATTGGATTGATAAAAGTAGAACCATATAACCTAAGGGTCGGATTAGATTCACTTTATGGACTTTTTCTAGGAAAATAATTTATTTATTATTAAAACCAATGAATGTGACAACATGTCACTTTCTTAAATCTTATAATTATAATAATTTTAATTAAGTGATAAACTTCATGAAACTTAGAACATGAATATTATCCATAAAGCTAATACAATTATCTACATCATAGGAATTTATTTAGAATTTTTAGGGATTAAATAATTATCATTTATTATGACACAAAGATGATGCAGTAATTGTCTTATTGACATAATTGATGTTATAAATGCCCAAATAAATGTAATTTGAGACTTTTTATGACTTACATTAATCTTCTAGGTTAATATGAAATGTTATTGTTGATATAAGTAACTTGGTTCGAACTTATAATTCTGTTATGAATTTCATAAAAATCATGTGCCAAATAGTGTCAAAATTGACATAAATTAGTTTTTAAAACAAATATTATATTATTAATTGTTATTTAATTCCTAAAAAATATAAGGTTCGGCCAAATGACTTAGATAAATATATATATATTAATAATAAACAACTTGGGGTTTTTTTGTCTTGTTATGGTAAGTTTATTAACCATATAGTGTAAGAAAACAAAAAGACACGGTAAAAGTTAAATTATTTAACTTAGAGTTAAATCTAATTGATAAGGTTAAAATAATAACCTAAACTTGTCTAAATCCTATTGGATGAGAGGATTTAGACCCATACCCACTTTAGCTTCAAAATAAGACCCTTTGGAACCATTATAAATCGAATTTGACCTTAATATAAAATAATATTTTGAGATTTTCCTAAGGTGCCCCTCTCCTCCCTTATAAAAGGGCACCTCCTCCCTCTCCTCCTCACACCAATTTGAGAATTCAAGCTCAGACGAAACCTTCCAAAATCTCTTCTCCACCTCCCTAGTATCATCCTAGAGGTCCTGTTATTCTTCAAGGACCATCCTTATTTCTTTATGTGGAGGTTAAGTGAAGGCGCATCAAAAAGAGGTAATATCCATTACCGATCTTTTTCAATTTCTTTCTTTTTCAACTTCTTCTTCTTTAGTTGATTCATGATAAAGTAATAACATCATTATTTATTATATACTTATATGTTATTATAAATAGGAAACAACTATAATTAAACTTCTATCCATCCTACAGAAAAAGAAAATCACCGCGCGTGCGTACATACAAAATACCATCTCCACGCCGTGGTGTAATCAATTTTCCGCCACCACCTTAATTGGATGGGTATAATGGTGTAAATAATGACTATATATGACTATTATAAAGTGATAATAATTCTGAAATAGTATACATACACTCCAATACAATTCCATGATCATAGGAACGATATCATCACTCATGCGTACGTACGGAATACCGTCTCCACGATGTGATGTGACTCGTTCTACATGATCTTCATTTCATAATGATTATATAAATGAATTGAATGAATGAATATGATATATATTACACAAATACCATTCTGGAAATGAGGTATCTATAACCTAAAGAGAAGAATAAGAATTTATTCGACAAAACACGCATAAGAACAAAAAGTTATAAACACCCGAATAACAAGTAGCAATGAAATATTACTACTAAGAAGCTACGAATATGACCAAATATGACATCATAAAAATAAGTATGATTCTGGAATAAGTCAATAACATTATTTAAATCATTTTACAGGAGGTTCAGACACGTACAAAGCATATCGGACCTAAGGTAAGGGAAATATCACAATCTCATTTTTTCTGAGATTGTTTATTCGTAAGTATTTACTGGGGTGTCTTTTATCATCCACATCCATGTTTCCTAAATATGTAATATTATTTCCATCCAACTAAAATTTTTTCAATCCTATTTTACCCTTAGGTGAGTTTTTAGTAAAAGATATGAAAAGAATCTTTTTTCGTTTTTCGTACGAGGTATTTTTTTTGACTTTTGTGACAAAAGTACGAAGAATATTTTTTTAACTTATAAGGAATGAATGGATTTTTAAAACATTATTTCCAAGAAGATTCCTTTACAAGTTTTCAAGTTTATTTTTAATCAACTTCTTTTAGTTTAAAATTTTATGACATGTTAAGAAAGGAAAAATGTTTTTGAAGTTGAAAGGACATTTTCTTCAAGAATGGAGTTCAAGTGTTTTATCAAAATTATTTTCCATCTAAGATAATAAAGGGTTCTGTTTCTATCCCTATTATTACATTGATTTGACTATATTGTGATGGAATTACTTTTATGAATTCATTTATCTTATATGAATTGTTTTATGATGTCATGTTGTTTAAGAATCCCATTTTTATTACATGGGTTATGCTATGATGTATGGTTTATGATTTTGTGGCGCACATAAGAATGGTATCATTATGAGATGGGTGGGACCTATATCTCCCTCCAATGCATTGGGTAAAGATTTTATATCTCATGAGATAGACATGGATAGAATGGTAGGTTATACCGGTTCAGTGAAACAGGACTGAAATGAGGGTGACTCGGTTCAGAAATGGACTTTGTCCACTAAGATAGTCTTGGCAATGAGTCTTGACTAATAAGATATGATTCTCTATGACTATGTATGTATGACACAAAGTTTCATGTTTTAAGTTATGAATATTGGGATTACATTTCACTACTATGATTTATCCCATGTTATGAAATTATGATCTCTTTTGCAGGTTAAGATTTCCAAAAGATATGTTCTTATGAATATGACGTGATTGATATTTCTTTTGTTTACCCTTACTGAGCATTTGAGCTCACCCTTTTATGTTTTTTCCCCAGGACATAAAGAAAGGATTTAGGTTTAAAAAAAAGAAGATCTTTATGGGAGATGTTGAAGATTATTCACCATGACTAGAAGATTATATTCCGAGTTTCCAAAGACACTAAACTATTACAGTCCTTGTGTGTGTGTTTTTGTTATGTACTAAATATTCCGCAAAAGTAATGTAATGTCAATGTACGTCAAGCTTGGGGTCTCTACAATTTCTTATGGGTGTGATCATTGTTGTGATACCTATATAAGATGCTTGTTTCCATAAGAACTTCTAGAGTAGATTATCACCATGATTGATATTGATTCACATGTTTTTTATGATAGTAATATATATCCCATGATGCCATGCTATGATTTTTTATCATGATCTATCCTATTGTATTTTATCTTAACATTGGGGGATAGGTTCTTGGAATATGTTACTGGTGACCATCATTGAATCAATACCTAATACAGGGGGAGTGCGGATGATGTGTGATGATGATGATAGTGAACCCATACATAGGGTAAGAGTATGATATCCATATGGACTAGAAATAACTCAATTACTTGAGGACACTAAGTATTTTGTCAGAACATGGGGACTTATGGATAATGAGTATAATGATCATATAGATTCTTTAAGGTTACTGAGATAAATTTCACCAACCATATGGCTAGTTATTGATCAATTTTTATGAACTTTGATCATCTTAACAGCATAGAGATGATGAAGGTATGTATATAGGATTGTGGTAGAAAGGTAAGTGTATGACCACACAATATGTGATTGTATGATTTTTATGATTTCCTTCACATTTATTATTATCATGACATACACCATTCATACATGTGATATTTTTTAAATACATGTCAGTCGAATCCTATTGGGATTTATTACTCCCACCATATAAGAAAATTTCAATGTGCATGACGACTTAATGTATGGCGATCCATGCAGGGTAAAGGGGACCATGGAAGATGGTTGAGATGAGAATCATGGATATAGGGGTGGTATCGAGATTAACTCTATAGTATTATTATAATTTCATTTATTAATTTCCTACCACACATTTAATTTGGTTTGGAATTCCACTTTAGGAGCCTGTTTTTTTATTATATGTTGGGATGGCATCTCTAGAGTTTCTACACATTTACTATGATTATTATATTTCATTATATTATATTATATTATTATTATTCTAGTATGTGATACTAAGGGTATAGTCTTCCCACTAATGGATATAGACCATTGATTCTAGTTAGAAGTCTCTCGTGTATAGGGAGGCACACATGAGGTCATATGGTACTCCAATTCGTCTCTATAGTTTAAGATAGTGCATTGGAAAATTGTATTAGAGCGTAGTTTTTATCTCTTTATTTTTGAATAACTTAGAAAATGGTAGAAATTATATACTTATATAGAACTTGGGTTGGGGAGTTTCTATGTTTCCAACTACCTCATGTCTAAAAAACCTCTGAGTTACCATTAATGTGATTAATGTTACTATTTTTATGCGATTTCGGGTGCATTCATGCATAATGACTAGGCAGGTAGGACCACATTTCATATATATACTCGTTTTTTATATTACCTAATTTTTTTTAAATTTAATGCCTTGATTGTCCTATCTATTTGTGATAGACCTATTTTCTTTAATGATTGATAAATCTATTTACCATGTTATTCAGATATATATATATATATATACTAGAATTAATTATTTAAACCTAATAATGATGTCATATTTTGTATATATATATATGACTATTTCTAACATGCAGGTACAAGACCATGTTTAGTTATAGGAGCGGTATACCCTGATTTATGTTTAGAATCCATGGAGAACCTCTTTTATCGCTTATACAGATTATGGTTTATCCTAATGAATCTAGTTTTTTTCTAAATGTTTACCTTTTTGTTATAGCTATAATGCCTCATAGAATATTGATGAGACATCTAGTTGATGTGGGATATGTTGCTCCTTATAGGGTGGATTCCCTTTCTCTATCTCCTATATAATAAGAAGTAGGCCCACCTTAGACAGAATTCCTCCCTCTTATTCATGCTCAATGTGGAGAGGCATTGAGGCCCATGGTCAAATACACTAGATACATCTAGCCCTAACATTATCCATCCTTTCAAGGATATAGTAGATCATATGATGCTGAGTAATTTGGGGACATCATCAAAGGTATCTTCAACCTTATAAAGAAACTAGAGGATATACTAGTGAAGATTGAACTGTTCCTACTATAGGGACCCTCTAAGAGATATTGGAGGGTTATGGGACACATCGGTTGATGTGAGAGTCTCTCCTATAAGGCCTTAAAGGTTCTGTCTTAATTGAGTAATTCATTGAAAAGCTGATGCTTGACTAAGAATAGTATTTCATAGAGTTTCAGTAGGGATCCAAGATAGTATCCAATTACTGTAAGTGTTTCCCTAACCTTCTGAAAATTCATCAACTCTTACCCAAGAGTGAGGCATTAAAGGATAAGAAGTTAAAGATATAAATTCAATAAAAAATATGATAGTATGTTTGGATATTTGGTCTAGTGATATACCCTGAGGTATTGCACAAGTTCTTGGATATCACGAATGTTTTAGAGGATTATTGAGTAGTTAGTTTACCTCTTGACTTTGATACTCAATAAAATAGACCTCCTACTGCTACTTTGAGTTTCACTTATAGAATAAGAAAGAGGAATAATGGGGATAAACAACACGGTGGAGTAAGAAAATGGACCTAAGTAAAAACTCTTCATCCCCATTAGTATTTTTATTTCACTGTGGAATGTTTAAGAATTATTATAAGTTCAAAAAAGTACTTTAAATCTCGGGTTGGCAGTGCAACAATACAATTCACCTCAAGTTGATTTTCTCTAGATCATTGACATTGAGGTTCCATAAGGGTGTAGGAAATACTTGATTATCCACCCAAAGATCTGATTGATGTCATAAATAGTATACGTAGTATTCAATAAATCATACTGGTCATACATCTCATGGAAATGGTCATGGAGCTAAGGTATGGAATTTGTATGTTGTATATTAGACTCTAGCAGATGGTGGTAAGGGACCATCTACTATCTTACATAAATTTTTTATCACCACTACTTTATCTACTACCTTGTTTAATACATGTTCTTATCATTTCATTAAATATACTAAATTTATTTCTAAACATAACTTACTATTAAAGTTATACTCTATATTAATTTTCATTGATACATTGTTGGGTATGAAGTGGACTATCTTCAACGATGCCCAATGTATTCTATTGTAATTGTTATTTAAATATACCTATGGTACTTTATGATTCTATAGATGAAAATATTCGATGTGATTGTTATCATAGACTAGAGGACCAATTTTTGAGATCATATTAATTTATATCAGAGATGGATTTCATTTACTTCACCAAAGGGAGAGAGGTTTGTGATGACTAGAGATTGGGAACTGGTATAAGGTAGAGTTGTTCTGGACTTTAATCATATTGGGATGATTATAACATTGGATTTTAGCTGGTCTATTTGAGTATTATTTTTGGTAGGCCCCTCATATTTTCCTTTAGTTATGGATCTCTATTATAATATCCTTCAAGAGAACTTCATAGGACTTTCCCATGATTGGGGATTTGAATTTTAGATAGATATCATATTGGGTGTGTAGCCCATTTCAATAACCTCTTATCATATGATGTCTTTTGAACTATTGGAACCCAGGATGAAGTTCAAGGAACTAAATTAGAAGGGCTTACTCAGTAAAATTACATCATTATGGGGGTAAACCTCTCTTGTTCATGAGAAATTTGGGTGGTAGTCTTCGAATATATATTAATTACTATAATCTAAACCAAGTGATGGTGAAAAACTTATATCCTTTCCGCATGATCTATGATATTTTTGATATGTTATGGGGGAGATTAGTGGTTCTATAAGATAATTATTTAATCAAGATATCACTATCTATGAGTTAGAGATGGGTGCATAATGAATATAGAATTTCATAGAAGGTATGGGATCTATGAGTACTTGGTGATGTTATTTGGATTGACGAATGTTCTACAAATGTTCCTGGATCTCATAAAAAATATATTCCACCCATATATTAACCGTCTAGCCATGGTGTTCATTAATGACATCCTCATCTCCTCACTAACACCAAACCATCATGATATACATCTATAGATTGTCTTAAGTATGCTATGATAACATCAGCTATATGCCAAGCTATCGAACCGTAACTTCTAGATTCATGAGGTTAAATTCACATCTTATGTGGTGTCAGAGACATATATATATTTTTACCTAGATAAATTGGAGGTTGTGATGTCCTAGACATGTCTTTGGAATATGTTCTAGATCAAGATATTTCTAGGTTTAGCTAGATACTAGTGATTTTTATATAAGACTTCTCAGGTTAATAAGTAGTTATACATGAAACCAAATGATCTATAATTTGTAATAAATAGTTAATACAGTCTATAATATTAATTTTAAAACTTCAGGTCTATGTGGTTAAAGAATAATTTTCCTTTCAAATTACAATATTCTAAACAATATATTTTAAATAATTATATTTAATTGAATGAAATACGTAACATGAAATAATAACTATACATAGTATATAACATAAGAAAACATTGTATATAAATCATTATTTTTTTTTCAAAAAAATATTTAAACATTAATAGTTCATAATTTTAATCATGGTGTATCCATTTTATACACATATCTAATATAGAAAATATTTTTTGTATTATCAAAAGTCTTTTTGGTTATTAAAAATGATAATTTAATGATTTTATTTAAAAATATAAAACATGATATTGTACATACATTATTTAATATCCTATATGTTCATGTTGGATCTATTTTTAACTTATCATGCTGATTAATCCAATTAGTAATGAAATGATGATAAAGAAATTCTTATAAGATGGAGAATTCCTTTGAAGAAGGTGGGAAATGGGATAAAGGTTACAACCAAAGATATGATAAGAATATGAGTCATGATATTTTAGTATTATGGAATGGTGTGCAATAAAAAAATTCTATGAAAAAAGAATATACTCTATAAAAATTATAAATCTTACTCATTGAGTGATTAAGTTTCCTCAAAAACAAAATTCTAACATGTTGTGTGGTGGAAAGAACCTACTCCAATGAGAATAGGATATGGAGAAGCTTTTGTGTGATGGAAATAACATAAACTACATGATATTTATTATATATTTAATTATTTTATAATTTCTCATGATTGTGTTCCATTTACAATTATAAAAGGTCAATATTTCCCAAATTATTTTTTAAAAGGAATAAAAATGTGAGTAGTTGTAATGGACCAAAAATTTTAGGTACATTACACATTGCATTAATCCCTTAATTAAGTGTGTTTGAATTTTTCTTTTCTTAGGTGAATTATTAGGTAAATAATTGATTGTTTTGGAGTGTTTTATAAGATATTAAAGTGGTATGTGGGTTGAGAGTGATTTTGGAAAACCTTGCAGTTCTCTCTTGAAAACCTTGTGGCTTATTGGGGAGGGTAATTAGATAGAACACAGTTACATATAACCATGTCAAATCCCCTATGAAATAATATAACTAATAATAGAAGACAAATAATGGTTGGGTCATAGTTTTCAAAACCATGTGGCCCAACCATGTGGGTTCCTTGAAGAGGCAGTGATCCTTGGATGATTGGAACGTGGTTGGGGAATCATGTGACTAAACCATGTGATTAGTTTTAATTAATCTAAAATTTAAAATTTTAAACAAAAATCACCCTAAAACCATATATTATTCCTCTTATATATTGGGATAACAAACATAGGGACTCCATTTGTTTTTCATGGTGATTCATTTCCCACAAAAATGAAAATACAGAGGATATAGAGGACTTGGACCATGATAATTCAAGGTATGAGGTCATTCTTCTTTGGTTTTCATGTTTCTTCTAGATCTTATATCTTATTATTGGAAGGAATCATATATTAAGTCTGTAATAGTAATATATATGGGTTCTAATGTGATAAAATAAGGAATTATTGGATTGGTGATGGATAGAAAGTTGGATCTAGAGAAATTTAATGTTCTCCTTGAATAGATCTAGATCTACCATTGGTAGTGGATCTCATTGGGTAGATTGATATACATATAATCCCATGTTAAATTATTCTTATTGAATATTGACTCTAGAATTTAGGTTTTAATGAATTGCGATTGGTATTAGGGATCATTAGTTATAATAATGTTTTTGTGATGGATCTTGGAAAATCAGATCAGCACACCTGAGGTAGGAAGTCCTTACCATATATTTCCATTGAATGAAGTTGAATGGAAAACTATAATGTGTGTGTGTGTTTCCATGAGATCGATTATGTGATATGGTATGCTTGAAATTTTCATATGGTGTTCATTAGTGGACCCTAATACCTATGCATTATGTGTTATGATTTTTCCTTTTTGTGTTATGGCATGTTGTGTGTGAATGATTAGCCTATGGAGGTTTGTATCTAATATTAAAGTCATAGGTGATAGCATCATGTATTTGTTATCCCTTGGGGAAGCATGTTATTTTGTAATATAAGATTACGAAATTGATGGAACCTAGAGATAGAGCATGGTTATGACGACCATGGGTCTAGACTCGAGACAATGGATGCGGTATAACAAACTTATGTCCAGACCTAAGACAAAGGATGGGGTATAACAACCTTCTATCCTTACCTATGATAGATCATGGGGATATGGAGACATTGTGGTCCAACCCAATAGAGGTAGGAGTAAGATGACCTTTTGTAAGGACCCAAGTCCGAGCCAGGGGTGCGATGTCCTTATGACATGACCTAAGGATTGATTGGATATGGGGCCTAATCTAATACATGTGTTTCCCTTATTTTCTACTATGATATGTGATTATGTATAAGACATACCTTCTAGAATAGATCCAATGTATATATTTTTAGGGCTTTTAGAAATCTGGTTAGTGCATTAGTTTTAGTAATATGTTTGGTTTCTTTTATTACAATTAATTTCATTCATGACATACACCCTTAAATACATGTGAACTTTGTGATAAGAATGTATTTTTAGTGTCATATTGGGTTTATAACAACACCCTATACAAGAATCTCAATGTGAATAAAGATTTTATATTTAGGGATCTAGATGAGGGAAAGGGCCCTATATAAGAGAGCTGATCAAGTAGAGCTAGATGATAGAGGCAATGTTGGGAAAGACTCGAGACCATTTTTGTAGCATTCTTAGTTTATTTTAATCAGTTATCATAACCAAGTTTCCTAACCAAATATAAAGTATTTTAGTTTATATTGTATTACATGGATTCCATTTTTTATACCACGATGATATTATTTTAGTTTCCTCTGTAATATTCTAGGATATTTATTTATTCCATTTTGTGATTCAGGTGTACATATATTATTGTTGAGGCCATAAACCCATGAAATCATTCAGACCCTCACCGATTATTGACATCTTCTTGCATATGTAGAGATAGATATGATTTCATGTGTCGCACCAGCTGGACCCAGATATTTGTACATGGAGTTAGAATAGTAAACCATAGGTATGTGATTGAGAAAAATATTCCTTAAAATGAAGAGATGGTTACTTGATAAGAAGAAATAATAAAGGATGGTGGTAAGGTCATTGATTTACTATGTTAGTTAAATTTTATTTTGGGAAAATAAAATAAAATAAAATTATTTTTTATAGATATTTTAATAAAAAATACTTGTTATAAAATTGTGTATGAAGGTATAAAAATTCATTAAAATGTATACATAAAAATATATTTTATTTATATATAAAATTATAGAATTTTTTTAAGAATATAGATTAAGTTCAAAATAAACATGAGGATCCAAGAATAATGCTAATAAAATATTAAAATTATGCTAATAATAAATTGATTCATTTATAAATGGAGTAAATCATACATAAAATGAGAGTATATTAAGAGTGAAATAAAATAAGAAACTTATATGCTTTGTAATGAATAAAAGAGTTATACTACATACACTACACAACTATATCAAAGTAGCTATAATATCTACTAGACATGTAATGAGAAACATTATATATATATATATATATATATAATATTGGTAATCTTTCAAACACACTAAGAAAAATAGATATGTATTGTATATGTAGAGTAGGAATGAAATTTACTGAAGAAAATGCTCAAAAAAACTACTCAATGCAGAACATGTAAAATCAACTATATTTAAATCTTTTTAAAGGTTCTACAAAATGCATCCCACAACATAATCAATCCAAAATTGTAATAAGACATATAATAGCTTATTTAGTGCATGACCATTTTACCTAAAAAAAATAAAAAGACCTGAGTTTGGAATTTCTAGCAGATTATATTTTCATAGATAGGTTCTACCTAATAGAAGACTTATTTTACATGGGGTTTTAACTAATTATTGGTTTAATTATTTTATGATAAAACCGCATGAAATTTAGGCTTATTCTATTAAGAAATAAATATTTATATCTAGTTAATATAAAAAAATTGAATGTTATAGCTGAAATTTTAATAGTGGAAAAATCTAGTAATCTAATATAATTCAATATTTTTTAGAATATTTTTTATATATCTAATATATTTATTTTAAATAAAATATAAATTTTTTATTGTCACTAGAAAATCAATAAAAAATAAAGCAATTATTAGGATAACATGGTAGAGCATTTCAATGATTTATAAATGATTAATTTTTGTTTTAGAGCCTCTATTTTGATAATATAAAACAAAGTGAATGTTGAAGATTTTATTTGTAGAAAAGGGATGTTTTCTCCCAATATTTGATATGTTTTTATTATTGAATACTTGGTTTATGAAAAAAGGATCATACTATGGTTTTTTTAAAGTAAAAAATTAGTTACCATTTTAGGTATGTGTTTATTGAGATTTGAGTTGTTTGATGGAAATGGGAGTGAAGATATCTTATGAAAATTAAATACCATTCATTGGATGTAGGAAAACATTTTGAAGGACAGGAAAAAGAAAACTAAAACCATGGTGTTCCGTGCATAAAGATAAACTATTCTAAAAGATGAAATATTTGAAGGCTGAAAAAAGATAGTTTTTTATGAATTGAATATTATTGAGAGGATATAGAATACAATATCATAGTTATCCTAAGAATAAAAAATGTATTGTCTTCAAGATTATAAACCAGCCATGGGAATATTTGTAATATCTTTTATCACATGACACTAGGAAAAAAATGGGAATTTGTGACAGGTTGATTGTCCCGTCGCAAATAACAGATATTTGCGATTGGGATGGGGGAGGTAAGGACTCGTCACTAAAGGTTTGGCTTGAAATACACACCAAACCAAGGGAAGGGCATTTGCAATGAGTTCATATTCCCATCGCAAATGCCCAATGACAGTTTTTAGTATTTGCAACGGGATACTTGTCTGGTCAGAAATAATATGTCGGCATGTACCCATTTACGAAGTGCACTATCGCAAATAACTTTTTATCGACTGACCGTAATTAATGTGACATTTGTGACAGGACCTTTCACAAATAATGTCTTCGCAAATAATCTAACTTATAAATACCCCCATCCATTTTCCTCTCATTCTATTCATTTCTCAACTTTTCTCTCTCTTTCTTCAGAAAAAGTTTTTTTTTCATTTTTTTCATAGTTTAATATTTTAAACTGGAGCATAATCTGTGGATTTTATACTCCAAAAGCTTCAGTTTGAAGGTAATTATCTTTTTATATTGTTTAGTTAATATATTTTACCTTAAATTATTTATAGTTTTTTTAATTAGATGCAACTAAATTAAATTAGAATTAGATATTTTTTTCAATATTTTTTTATGAATAATTACGTGTAATTGTTATTTAGAAATAGTTTGTAATAATTAGAAATAATTAGAAATAATTAGAAATAATTAATAATAATTAGTAATAAATTGTATTAAATGATAATAAATCATAATAATTAGTAATGATTAGTAATAAATTGTAATAATTAGTAACAAATTGTTATAAATTGTAATAAATATAAATAAATTGTAATAATTATAAATAATTAGTAATAATTAGGATTAAATAGTAATAACTAGGATTAGTCAGGATCAATTAGTAATAATTAGGATTAATTAGTAATAATTAGGATTAATTAGTATTAATTAGTAATAATTAGTAATAATTAGTAATAATTAAAAATAATTAGAATTAATTAGAAATGATTAGTAATAATTAGGAATAATTTGTAATAATTATGATTAATTAGTAATGATTAGGATTAATTAGTAATAATCAAGAATAATTAGGAATAATTAGTATTAATTAGAATTAATTACAATTAATTAGTAATAATTAGGATTAATTAGAAATAATTTGGATTATTTAGTAACAATTAAGATTAATTAGTAATAATTTGGATTAATTTTTAATAATTAGGATCAATTACTAATAATTTGAATTAATTAGATTTAATTAGGATTAATTAGTAATATTTATGACTAATTCGTAATAATTAGTAATAATTAGTAATAATTACAAATAATTTGTAATGATTACAAATAAATAGTAATAATTAGTAATAATTAGTAATAATTAGGAATAATTAGGGATATTTAGGATTAATTAGCAATAATTAGAAATAAATAGTAATAATTACTATTAATTAGGATTAATTAGGATTAATTAGTAATAATTAGAAATAATGAGTAACAATTAGTAATAATTAGTAAAAATTTATAATAATTAGTAATAATTAGTTATAATTTGGACTAATTTGGATTAATATCTAATAACATGGATTAATTAGAAATAATTAGAAATAATTAGGAATAATTAACAATAATAAGCAATAATTACAATCAATTAGCAATAATTAGCAATAACATGCAATAATTAGAAATACTGAGCAATAATTAGCAATAATTTGCAAAAATAACAATAATTAGCATTAATTAGGATTAATTAGTTATAATTAGTAATAATTAGTAATAATTAGTAATAATAAATAACAATTAATAATAATTAGTAATAATTAAAAATAATTTGTAATAATTATAAATAATTAGAAATTATTTAGTAATAATTAGTAATAATTAGTAATAATTAGTTATATTTAGTAATAATTAGTAATAATTAGGATTAATTGGAAATAATTATGATTACTAAGGATTAATTAGGGTCAATTAGTAATAATTAGGATTAATTTAAAATAATTAGCAATAATTAGGAATATTTAGAAATAATTATCAATAATTACTAATAATTTGTAATAATTCGGATTAATTAGTAATAATTAAGATTAATTAGTAATAATTAGGATTAATTCATAATAATTAGTAATAATTAGGATTATTTAGTAATAATCAGTAATAATTAAAACTAATTAGGAATAACTAGAAATAATTAGAAATAATTATTAAAAATTAGGAATAATTATCAATAAGTAGTAATAATTAGAAATATTTAGTAATTATTAGAAACAATTAGCAGTAATTAGTAAAAATTAGTAATAATTAGGAATAATTAGGAATAATTAGGAATAATTAGTAATAATTAGTAACAATTAGTAATAATTAGTAATAATTTGTACTAATTAGTAGTAATTAGTAACAATCAGTAAAAATTTCTAACAATTAGCTATAAATAGTAATAATTGGTAATAGTTAGAAACAATTAGTAACAATTAGTAATAATTAGGATTAATTAGTAATAATTAGGATTAATTAGTAATAATTAGGTTTAATTTGTAATAATTATGGTTAATTAGTATTAATTAAGGTTTATTAGGATTAATTAGAAATAATTAAGATTATTTAGAAATAATTAGGAATAATTAAGAATAATTAGTAATAATTAGCAATATTTATCCAAAATAATAAATAATTAGGAATAATTAGCAATAATTAACAACAATTAGGAACAATTAGTAAAAATTAGGAACAATTAGTTATAATTAGGAATAATTAGTAATAATTAGGATTACATAGGATTAATTAGGATTACTTAGGATTAATTAGCATTACATAGGATTAATTAGGATTAATTAGTAATAATTTGTAATAATTAAAAATAATTAATAATAATTATCAATAATTAGAAATAATTAAAAATAATTTGTAATAAATTGAAATAAATTCGATTACATTGTGATAAAATGGAATAATTTCTAATGGATTGGCGGTATTACTTTTAATCGATGCCTCAACTACTTACGAACTTCTCCCATAAAAATCCATATGAAAGATCTGCTCTGATGTGCCTCGAAGTAGATTTTTCATACTAATTTTAGTCAAAGAAAGTTGGAAGGAGGTGAGCCATCAGAAAAAAGAGTATCTTTTTCCTGAAGAATCATCTCCTTAGAAATTCTCTAACTGAAATCAATTTGAAAAGTATGCTCTGATGTACGAATATAAATTTTTTTATACACGAGTATGAGGAGAAGTATAGTGAGACCTGCCCTCTCTCTATCCACATGCATACAAAAATGGATATTTATATGTCGGAGTAGTCTTTTCATAGTGATTTTATTCAGAGAAAGTTACCAAGAGATGAGTGGTCTGAAAAAAGATCTACCACCAATCCACTTGAAATTGTGCCACTGGTAATTAATAATAGTTAGTAAAAAATACATGTAATTAATAATAATTTGTGGTAATTAGTATAAATTATTATAAATAAATGTAGATTAGTATCAAAGCTTAAAAAAATTTATAAATAACTATAAAATAATAGAAATTATTATAAATTTATAGAAAATAGAACATAATTGTCTTATTTTTTTGGGATAGTATTTATCTTATATATAATTATACAAAATAACTAATTATTTAATATTTTTTTTTAAAAATATAGAATAAATAAGTCAACAATGGTCATTATTAGATGACCATGCTTGGATAAATAAGTATAGGAATCCAAACAGTTCTGGTTTAAATCTTGTATACATTATGGGTGTTCATTATTTCTTATCATTTGCATCATGAAAACCATAATGCGTTTTAGAAGGGAAAATTAAGTGCCATTGTAAAAAATGTTCTCTAGAGATGTATGAAAAATTTGACAACGTTGGAGGTCATTTATTATGTTTTTTGTTTTCAACTAGATTATGTTCTTTGTTGTCAACATGGTGAATGTAGTTCTAGAAGAGATACTAATAATTTGGTTCTAGATCCAACACAGTTTCAAAATTTAGTACATGATGTGGTAGGTCTGTATTTACAACAAACTGAAACTCTGGTTGATATTGATTTAACACCTGAGTTGGAACCATCTCATTTATATGAGTTATTAAGGTCCAATGAGTATGTATTATATACTGGTTTCAAGATAATAAAGTTTGAATCTGTGGATAAATTTATGTCCATTAAATCAGATAATGGAATGTCAATTAATTTTTTCGATCAAATATTCTCTATGATAAAAATACTACTACCTAAAAGAAATATATTGCCTAAAAATTTCTATGAGAGCAAGAGGTTGGTTCATAATCGGGGCCATGGTAATCAAATGATTAATGCATGTTCAAATGAATGCATCTTATATTATGGTGAAAATGAGTTGTTGGATAGTTTTTCTAGATGTGGAAAATCAAGGTTTAAATAAGCCAAACCAGGGACGTCTGGATTTATTCTTGTAAAATAATTGAGGTATTCCCCCCCTCACACCCACATTGCAGCATTTATTTATGTCTCAGAACACAACAACAATGATGTTATGGTACAAAAAAAATATTTCAAATGGTAAAATCTTAAATCATTCATATGATAGTGATTCATGGAAATTTTTTGACCATGCGTATCTTTCTTTTTCTTTAGAAGCTTGAAACGTGCTATTGGGTCTCTCTAGAGATTGTTTCTCTGCATTTGGTTCTTAAAGTAGTCATTATTTATATTGGTCTATCTCTATAACTCTGTATAGTTTACCTCTATGAATGTTGATGAAGGATCCATATATCATTTTGAACTTATTAATTCCAGGACATCTAAAAAAGAATACTGATGTTTATTTGAAACCACTGATAGATGAGTTAAATTCATTTTGGAGTAATTGTGTTAGCACATATGATGTTACTGCAAAAAAAAAACATTCTATTGAAAGTTGAATTGATACAGAAAATTATTGGCTTCCAAGCATATGGAATGTTATCTGGCTGGAGTACACATGGTCCAAAATCATGTACGTACTATATAAGAGACAACAAAGAGTTTATGCTTATCAATGAAAAATAAATTGTTTTTTCTACTATCATTACAGTTTCCTTCCAACTGATCATCCTTTTCAATGAAAAAAATATCATTTTAGAAAAGGAATAATTGAAAAAGATTGGCCTCCATCAATGATCTTAGGTATAGAGTCAAAATCAATTTTCTTTTCCTTACCTCCCATCACATTTGGACCAACAATAAACCGAGAAAAATTTGATGGGTTTGGAAAAGTGCACAATTGGATAAAACATGGTATTTTCTGTGATTTACTATATTGGTATGATTTGTTGGTCCATCAGATGTTGGATGTGATTCAAATTGAGAAGAAATATTTTGATAATTTATTTCATACAGTTGTGGATACTCTAGGTAAGGCCAAAGACAATGTAAATGCACAATTAGATCTTTCCCAAATTTGAAAGCGACATGAACTTAAACTATTTGAAAATGTTAGATCATCGAAATTAATGAAGATGAAAGAAGATTATACACTTTCCAAAGAGATTCACTTATTGTTTTGTCAGTGGATTGAATATTTGAGACTCTTAGATGGTTATGATTCCAATTTGTATAGATGTATCAGAAATAGTCATATTACCGAATTTAAAAGTCATGACTGTCATTTTTTAATGGAAATACTTCTGATAATTAGATTAAGAGGTTTTTTGAATCCTATGATTTGGGATGCACTAATAGACATGTCATATTTTTTTCAAGACATTTTTGCATCGACAATAGAATACGATGTAGTAAGAAAACTGCAAGAATATGCCATTATAATTTTATATAAACAGGAAAAAATATTTCCCATGGATTTTTTGGCATCAATGGAATATTTGATATTACCTTTTAAGAATAAAAAAATGTGGAGGTCGACTATAGTTTCGATGGATGTACCCATTAGAGAGATGCATGCAGCAATTGAAGAAAATGTATGTAATAAAGCATCAGTTGAAGGCTCAATTGAAGAAGCTTATTTGTAATATGAAATTTATTATTTATTCTCTCATTAATTTAAATCTTAATATCCCTAAGAAAATAACTTTATGGGACATAAAATGGTAAATGTTGATGATGAAATGAGAAATAAATTATTAGTTTTCAATCAACCCAAACTTGGCTTCAGCGAAGTTCATTAATGATGTCTTTTATATGTTGAACATCACAGAGTTCATACATATATTGTACTCAACTATGAAAAAATGACACTATTTTTATTGTGAGTTCTCTTATCACATATTCTATAATTTTTTTAACAATACATTAATCTTATTTTATTTTTAGGTTATATGATAATCATATCAAGAAATAGTTTTCACAAATTATAGTAGCTTCTCTTGAACAACGTCATCAATGTTTTTTCTTACTGGTTTCAAAAGCTGGTAACATAAATTAATTTTTATTTCACATTAAAAAATAAATTTAATACGTGTTATAATGATAATTGTTTTACAAATTTTAAGGTATCTCAACATGCTAATAAAATTGATAATCGATTGTGTCTATTGAGTAACCCACCATAAAAAATGGTTAAATTTTATAATTCATATGTATTGAATGATTTTCTATTTCATAAAAATTTATATGGGGAATAAAAAACTAATGAATAGTGGTGTTTTCTTGAGAGGATTTCATCATAGAGAAACTAAAGTTGACTTCTATAGAATGCTAGAAGAAATTATTAAACTATGTTATATGTGACAACATTATATAACAATGTTTAAATGTCAGTGGTTGGATACTAGGAGAGGCTTGTGTGTTCATACGATCCGTTGAATCGTTTATATTAAATATAAAATTCTTCTTGAAGTAAATGAACCATTTTTATTGGCTCATCAGACACATCAAATTTATTATTCAAATTACTGTGCTACTTCAATAGAGTTGGGTGATTGGAAGAGTATAATTAAAATTAAATCTCAAGAGAATTAGTTTACTGAAAGTGAATGCGGTTTCACTGAAGTATAAGAAATTGAAATTTTTCAAGAGACTTCCCCAAATCCATCATTCTCACGAAGAGAAATGAATATCATTAATGACACCCCACAGTTAAGGGTCGATGGTAATGATGTTGTTAATGATGATACAACTGAATTTAAAATGAAAAGTGATGATGAGATAAAAAATAATATGGAAATTAATGATGTTGAGGGGGAAGATGAATACATTGACATCGATAACTATGAAGATGAGGATGAATATGGGCATTGACATAGTTAAATGTTGGTTATAATCATATAATATATATATATATATATATATTATTTGTTTTCAACTTTTTTCTAACAACAATCATTTCATGTTTCAGATGGACGAGGACCTATATTATCTATTGCAGGAGGCTAATCTACCTTTGGACGAGCAGGATGTTGGATCATCTGATCCTCAGACTATTGGTGGTCTAGGGAGCACTCAGAGGGTGTGTGGTCTTTCCTAACTGATGATTCCCGACCCTATCCCTGAGTGATATTCATGTCTTGGGTTCGATCCATGCATGTAGAGGTATATTTACCTGTGTATTTTAGTTAGTTTTCAGTAATTTATTTATATTCTAATTGTTTGATTAATTATTTTTTTCATAGATTTACACATATAGTTGTTGGAATAGGGAACGCTATATTGCACAATTATTTTTTCTGAAACATGGGTTTCATGAGATCACATTCCCATTGATGTTCAACACTGTATGTTCGAGCATTGGCTAGTACGTAAATAAATAATATTTATTTTGGAATTAATTTAATTAATAACATGATATTATAAATTATTTTTAGGTTTTAAGGTATCTCATTGATGATAGAATGCATGAGGCTATCTTAAAGGCATGATATAGAGTTATGCGTCCGTGTTGTACTCAGTTTTTGCACAATTTGAAAAGGAAAGCAATGAAGAAAGTAGGAGTGACAATGTTTGAGGATATATGTCATGTCCACCAACCGGATTATATATCATCTCAGGTTTGTGATGGATTATGTACATACTGGTTGAGTAGGCAGTGTTAGAGTAGATCATTAGTATGTCAGAAAAATCCAGGGAGATAGGAGGTGACACAAAGACCCAGTAACCATATATTCAGTACACATATGGAGAATATGGTAATTACAGTTTTTTTAAATATTTTATATAACATTAAATGTAAATGGTTTATTTTATATTCATATAGGTAGTCACATAGCCCAATATTACAAAGTTTGATGTTTATAGGATGATGTACAGTGATCCTGCCACTAGAGAGATTAGAGGTGCTTACCAACATCAGATTGTTGTTCATAAAATTTCTTTTCGAGTTTTAAATTTTATAGTAAATAATATTTTAAGTATTTTAATTTTAAATTTCAACTGAGGGAATCACATGAGGCTGTGATGTCTTAGAAACATAGCGAGAGTTAGGCCTAGAAAGATGGGCAGACCAGTGCCCACTGATTTGATGAGGCAGCATGGATACAGGTGAACTAGTATGCCTTTTAGAAAGGCTGTGTTGTTGGTATTGGATCTCGATTGTCCCCTGAGAGTTTTTATGGAACCACTGCGATGTTGGTATCCATCTCGAGAGGTTCTCATGAAGAGTCATCATCATATGATGCACAATATCATGAGTAGCGGTAAGCCCAAAGTGATCTTATAGAGACTATGCATAGAGAGTAGGAAGAGATGTGTTAGTTGCAGCAGCAGTAGCAGGGAGAGTTCCTATGATAATAGTAGGAGATGAAGGATGAGATGTGTCGATGAAGGCATCAGTAGGAGTAGGAGCTGATAGAGTACATGCAACATCTGACTCGTAGTTTAGGGATGGAGTTCCCTCCTCTATCTCCTCTAGCTTCTCTAGACAACCCTCCACCCAGTGATATATTTTTATTTTATAATGAAACATTTGAATGTAATATTTTCTGTAATATTAACTATTTAATGTTTTAAATAGTGCATTTTTATATTGTTTTAAATATTACAGTTTTCAGTATATATTTATTTTTTATTATATTTATTATCTCATTAATT
This sequence comes from Viscum album, assembly GCA_963277665.1. Lineage (NCBI taxonomy): Eukaryota > Viridiplantae > Streptophyta > Magnoliopsida > Santalales > Viscaceae > Viscum > Viscum album. The sequence continues at coordinate 1,288,039,418 of OY728132.1, read as the reverse complement.
AATATATTTTTATATTTTTGTGTATACTGAGGTTTTTTTATATTACTAATACTAATATTATTATTTCATTAATAATAATTATAATATTATTAATTCATTAATAATAATAATAATATATTATTTAATTATATTATAATTAATCTTATTTTCCAAATATTTATATTATTATTTCATTTATATTAATATTACATTTTATTATCATTACTATTATTTTATAAATAATTTTATTCTACTAATAATAATATTATTATTTCATTTATATTAATATTATATTTTATAATTTTTCCCATTATTTTCGATGGTCCCATCGTAAATACTAATTGTGAAGGGCCGTTGAAAAAATGGTTTATATTAATATATTAATGTTATTAATATTATTTAATTTAATTTTAGTTTTATTTTTCCCATTATTTGTGATGGTCCCATCACAAAAAGTTTTAATAATAATTGGGAAACCTATTTGGGACGAGCGGCTGACCCGTCACAATAGGTTTTTTAAAAAACTCGCCGAAACTATTTATGACACCCTTTTCTATAATAAGCCATTTGCGAAAGGACCCCATCACAAATGATCTTTTTCTATAGGATCCCATCACAAATATCCCTTTTTCTTGTAGTGTGATTTGGAGAAAAAAATCATTTTTAAAGAAAAGACTAATTATTTATGGTGTGGTTGTAGTCAAATTATATTATACTTCTTATTTTTATTATCAATATGATTTAATGTGTGTCAAGGGTGGGGGTCACTATAATATTAGGTTACTGTCTAAATAGAAGTTTAGAGTTATATTATTTCTTATTATTGGTTTAAATTGATAGGAATAGAAGAATGATGTGAATATGTATAAGAACAACTGCTCAATGATGTATAACAACTAATATTAAATGTCAAATATTGTAAAAATAATTATATAATACATTGATTAGTTATATTTCAAGAATAAGGGTGAGTGAGGGAGAATAAAATAATATAAAAATAAGATGATCATATTTACTAACTAGCGATAAGTCAAGAGTTGTTTTATACAGAGGAAAAATGGGGGAAAGTATTAAACCAAGGTTCAATTTTCCCCCTCCTCTAATTGATATTGGTTGATCGCTAATCTCTTTATTATGTATTGAATTAATATTTTTTTATAAATTATAAATTAACAACTCTTTAATATCATGTTGATATATTCTACTACCCTTAGATTTGTATGTTTATATAGAAATTTTTTTCTATGGAGTGTTCTGAAATATAAAAAGTAACCCAAAATGAATGAAGATATCCCTATAATGTTTAATGATTGAATGATATTAAAACTATCCCATGATGAAACTATATAATAATTTCATACCATAAATTTTGAATATAATATTCTCAAAAAATCATCATTAAAAAAATGGGGAAGGAAAAGTCTAGAAGATAACATGTTCATAACTATTCCAATTCGGGTGAAATTGTACATGTTACACTAGAATGACAAAAAAATAAATGATTATGGAGAGACTTAAAATAATTAACTTGGATAATGGTAGAATATAATTGATATATACTTCAATAAAAAGAATATATTGAATTAAATTAAAATATCATAGATCAATCATGGATATTTAAAGAGACCATGATTAATATTTGAGAGAAAATAAATTGGTTTTTGGGTTATATAAATTCAATTATTGTTTAGCATTTTAATTGATTATGATGAATAAAATATATATCACTAATAAAATTTCTTATTATTAAAATAAGATTTTGTAATTAATTAATTTAGCAGGGAAAAATAAAAATAACATTAAGATTTTTCTAGTCGATTGAATCTATAGTAGGTTCAAAATTTTATATCTATATAAAAATATTGTTATATATAAGATAAAATCACATATCTGACATATCTATTATCACAATATGACCTCCATAGGCCATAAACATGGTCAACTAACCCAATGGGTCTCTTGTAATACATTATTTCACTTCCCAACATACCAAAAACTATTACCCATAGGATTTACTTACCTAACTTATGGTTTTCCTGATAGGTAGAAACATGTTAATTTAGTCTGCTTTGTCCTCAATAACACACTCCCTAGGAAACTTCCTAGGAGGTCACCCATCCTATCAACACTCTAATCTAAGAATAATTAACTATGAGTTTATAATCAGGTAGACTATGGAAAATAAATATGCACCTTGTTGATATGGGTTGTAACATTTATTATATGATATCTCACTTTTCTAATGGTTTTACAATCTACAAACCTTTAAATCACAACATCTTCTTTGTGGACCACAGACATAAAACCCAGGAAATTCCTCTACACTTTTGAATGGGTATTGGATCTGATACTATTTATCATGACCTGACCCCCCAAACCATGAAAATGGTTGACTAAACCCATGGGTCTCTTGTAATACCATGGTTTCCTTCCAAACACACCAGAGGATATCACCCACTATGGTCACTTATCCTACTAATGATTGTCCCTACCAGAGAACATACAATCTTTTAGTTTTCTTTGACCTCACTCACCCAAACCTTGGGAAACTTCCTAGTTGGTTATCCATCCTAACACTTCTCCATTCCAAACACACATAAATATGGAGATAAAATTATATTGGCTCGTAAAAGGAAATATGCACCTTGTTTACATGGGTTGTAACATTTATTATACCAATTATCACTTTCTGAGTGGTGTTACAAATATATATTAATAAAAAACCGGTGATGAAGAAATGATCTTTTATAAAGGTCAAGGGAATAGTGTATAATATTTATTTTATAAAAAAAATATCATAGAAAATATCAAAACACTAAGTGGGTAATTAAATGATTTTAAAAATAATTTCATTTATAAATTTTAAAACTATAATTTGATGTTTTTTTCATAAATAATAAGGTTAAATCATTGGTAGTAGAGAAGATTCAAATTAATAAAAATGTGACTCAAAATATTGTATCTAATGATAAATAATTTATAATGCTAAAAAATAATTACTCAATGGCTGAGAAAAGAGTGAAGTGAAAGAAACATTTAATTATGGAATCACAACATGTTGAATCCAAGTACTAAAAATAGATTATGTGACAATTCATGATCTTAAGGTTAAATTTGTGGCACAAAATGAGTTGATACAAGACTTAAAAAGAAGGTTTCATAGTTTCATAGGATAACCATATATGAATAATGATAATCAAGTTAAGGGTATCAATATTAAAAGGTTAAATACTTATAAGTATGAAGGGTGGAGGGTATGGGATTCAAAATAATATATTTTGTGTGTAAGAAAATAAAGGACCCATTTTATTTGTAATATAGTACTTTAAAACACTATAAATTTAAGTGATGAATTGATTAAAAAAAATAATATTGTTATGTTATAAAGGAGAGTTAATCTTAAAAGGTAAACACTCAAAATTAAAATAAAAGTTAGATGAAATTTACCTTATAACAAAATAAGATTCACGGGTATATTTTGAGAGTCAGAAATTCTAAAAGAGATCCAAAATTCCTCAAGAATAATATAATTTATTCTATAAAATTAGTGATTCATGTTTATCCATTGACGAAAAAGCTTGAAATTTATTTATACCTTTCATAATCAATTTTAGTTTTCACATTCCTAATCAATGAATTCATGGTCACACATGGGTTATTATAATTATTATAAAATGTTGATATGGGAGAGGACACATATCATTTGTTAAATAAAAATTTCTATAGTAATTAGATATCATTAAATACTCTAAACATGAGAGAAAAACATGTTATAAAATCTCAAAATAACATATGTTAAAAGAAGAAATAGTGCATACAAGGATGTTGTTAGAGTTTTTGTTATTTTAGGCACCAATCCATGGTTTTTTAGGATTATAATACTATTTTATAGAAGGATGGTCACATAATAAGTGTGAGATAGCTAAATAAAGATTAAAAAATTATGTATAAAGAAAATATATTTTTTAATTTCATGAGAATAACTAGAAAAATAAATGAATTGGAAAATCAATGTATCTATGATATTCACATTGGTCTATAAGTTCTTATTCATCAGTTTAAATTTTAATTAAACAAATTAAGGGTTATAAGAAATAAAAATAGTGTCAGTGGTCATCATTTTCATTGGAAGAAATACTTCATTAATCAACCCTATGTCAATTAAAGGTTTTAAATTTTTTTTTTCACCAATAAAACATTGATGATAATGATGTATGTTTATCATTAACACCCTTATAAAATGACTTGTGTTATTTCATAAATATAGATCATATAATCAAATAAATCCAAATTTAAAATTAATAAATAAATTAATAGTTATTATATGTTTTATTTTATTTGATATTAGGCTAGGATTTTCCAAATAAAACTAAAAAAGGTTAGAGTTTAAAAGATGTCTTTAGTTAATAATTCTATGATGTGTTTTGTTGAGTTTTTAAATGGTGGTAAGTATTGAAACTGAATTTTTATTAAATTTTCATTGAGTAAAAAATTATAATGAATATAACATTTATGTTTATAGATTATAGAATAGTTTTATATTGAAAATTTATATGGATAAATCAAGGAGGAGTTGATTCATTGTGATGATAATAATTTTCAAGTGTTTTTATTAAGATCTTAAAGTTATATAGGATTTATGGTACCCATAGAGTAAAAAAATGGTGGGGTATATGAAGGATACCATCTTTTCCTGTAAAATTCTTCATCAATGTATCATAATGAATAATTAATTAAGTAAATAGTTTATATTGTATAATTTATCCACAAATGTAGACTCGTTATTAAAGTTATGAGAAATGGGATAATGGACATACCCAATTACATGAGAATAATATGACTCAACAGTACTGATCATCATAATATAGGTCCTAATGAATAATAATCCATGGCCAATAATGTGCTTTATAAGAATGTGAATTCTTAATCACCATGGGATGAATTTTCTTATAAACATTACTCCAACCATTTGTGCAGTGAAATGAACATATCATTGTGAGGGTGGGAAAAATATAATCTTATATGGGATAAAAATATTACAATACACATGATATATACACATATTGTTTTTATATAGGTGATTATGATTTCTGTTCCAATAATAATTGCAGAAGACAATTTTGTGTGTGTAATTTTTTAGTTTTGAATGAGATAAAAATAACGTGAGAATACTTTTAAGTGATCATGAGATATACCTTTAGATGAATATAATGCATGTTAATAAAATAATGTGATGAGAGTTTCTAATAATGGTCATCATTTTATCTATTAAAACTCATTGTTGAATAGTTAAATAAAATAAACCCATTACATTTCTTGTGGATTCCAAAATAAGAATAAAATTATATGAAAATTTATAATAGTGATCCATAAGATCATTTTAGGTATACAAAATTATATTTCATTTACTAATGATGATTGATAGTGTTTATTAGATGATAAAATTAGTTTGTAAGAATATTAAGGCTCATGTACAATAGGTGAGAAAGTTTACTAACTATGAAAAATATATAATTTTAGTTATAATATGAATTTTACATAAATAATATGATATTTTACTAGATGCAATATAAAAGAATAAAATTTTAGGTCAGGTAAATTATATTATAAATCTATTATATGAATAATAAAACTTTACTAGTGATAGAAGTCAAAACCCAAATAATTACTTCATATGTAAAAAAAATGTGGATTTGAGTATGATATCCTTAAGATATATCAGACAAAAAATGTAAAAAATTATTATAATTAATATTCACATAAATATATATAACATGGTAAATACCATAAGATATACTATTAATTATTGGTTTTATAGATTATTAATTTAATTTACCATATGCAATATTTAAAAAATTCAGTCTACAGAATGGATGTGAAATTTATTATATAAAAGGATTTTGTGCAAGTAAACCAAACCCAAACTTCATCACGTGTTAATAGACATATTGTTTATATGTTATTGAATAAATTCATTATATAATATATCTTTGATGAAATATTGTTTATAAGTCTTACATGAATAATATCGTTGTGATTGGGTTAGTGAATTTTTACTAAAAAAAGTTTCTGGGTGTGGTTTGTACAAAATGAAACAATTATATTCAATGGTATTTTTAGTATTAATTATTTCATGTATTTTTTGATAAATATATATGTGCAATAGGATTATAATATCAACAATAATTATGTCATATGGTTTTAATGATAAAAAAATTAATTTCATGGTGTAAATTCTGATTATTGTTTTGTTTTGATCCTAAATAAAATTTAGTATTTGAGGGAATATTTATTATTCACCCACAAATTTTTCTAAGATAAAGTCGGTTTATGATTTCTAATATTTCAAAAAAATATTATAATTTTTTTATTTATTTAGAATAACGAGGAATCAATGTAATGATTTATTGTGGATTATTTTTCTTGAAGATTCATCATGCTTATGAGATAAAATATGGGGATGGGTAAATATTTTATTTAAAGAAAATGGTTATTGATTTCTATGAGTTGACTTACTGTTACTATTGAAAGGTTATTTAGAGAAAAGGGTTCTATTAAATTTTAAAAAAATTGAACTTTAGGTTACCACTTTGGGTAAATTGTTATTGATGTATGAGTTTCAATATAGAAAATAGAAATAATATATATCATAATAAATTAATACCAACCATTTGATATGGATAATTATTTAAGTGAGATAAAAATAGAAAAATGTCCTTGGTGGTTGTTATATAGAGTGCATCCAAATATAGAGAGAAAGTATTCAGTGGTCAAAGACAAGATAACTTCTTTTATTCTCCAATCATTCTTGATAGACTCAATAATAAATAGATCATATTGATCCAAATATTAAGAGTGTGTAATTTTTTTAAGATAATGGAAAACTTATCAGGATTTTATATAAACAGATTTATTTTGAGATCATTTATCACATGATGATGTGAAAGAATTTCATCCACTTAGATAAGTAGAAGAAATTTTAATGTAGTCTTAATCAAAATACATTTTCTTTGTCATAATTGTTTTTTATAATTTAAAATGAGTAGAAAATATTAGAATAACTAGATGATTGGGAGCGAGTGAAAAGTGTAATTCAAACTTATCCCCTTCTTCCATTATAGTGAAACTCAATAAAAGATAAAAAATCATGTGATATTTGATAACACTAACTTTATAGAAAAGACTCATCTCTACATAGAGTGGAGAATCTTCAAAATAAATTTGGGTGTTGTTGTCATTATTTGAAATTTATATATACCGTTTATAGAGGGTTATATAATAAATGCCTAAAAAAAAGATAAGAAACATTAATTAAATGAAAATGAGTTCAGTGATGATTTAAGTTAAAAAAAGATTAATTTTTAAACAACCTAAGATTACTGACCCCCCTTACTGATCTCATTCAAACCATACTCCGTTCAATTACCCATGTTTCATATGTGTGTTACATGTCATATGTACAATACACATGGTGGTATATGTATAAAAAATTATACATTCATAATGAATAAAAAATCACTATTACATGGTAGTTTAGGCTACTTCATACATACAATACATTTTCAACATTCATAATGTAAAAACCATTATATAATTTGGTAAAAAAATTATATGTACACTAACATTTATCACTTTTCATATGGGTATAGACTATATAAATTATGTCAACATTTTAATTATATTGAATGTATTAACAGTGGAATATATATGATGATAAGAAAACTGAAACTTCAAATACTATACCTTTAATGTAATGAAACAATAAAAAAAACTCATATTAAGATTTTATAAATGGAAATTTAGATGTCATAAACTGTATGTTTTGTATAATAATATTTTAATCAAAAAGTTTCATGTGTTTTACTTCTAGTATATTGTTTTTTGAATTACTAAAAGGAAAACTCAGTTTTACAAAATATCATACAATTCATGGATCTATATCATATGTTATAACATTAAAAAATTTATACACTTTTTATGTGTCATTTAAATGGTGAAAAAGTATTTTTATTTATGATATAATAAAAATATGAATTTTACTAAAAATTATATACACATTAATTATTGTATCATATATATTTTATAATGTTATATATATCATCATTTTAATTATAAGATAAGTTTTATATATACATTCCATAGAGATTTCAATTAAAACATAAACAAATGAATTTTACAACCTTGAGTAATGGGATATCCTTAAAGGGGAGGTGAATCTATATATGATGATGTTTTCAAATAATATACTCTATGAATATTGTATAGTGTATTATATAATATATTCTATATCATACATTGTGATATGAATGCCTAATATGAGATGAACCTACCATAAAATACATGTATATTACATTATTTTAGATGAATATTTTTTATAACTCACAATAAATCATAGCCCAAAACATATAGGTTTAGTGTCATTATATACTAGATACATAACAAACATATTTTACAACATCTTCAATATATTTGAAAAAATAATTCTCACATGATACCATTTTAAACATATCATAATTAAAATAATTTTTCAAGAATAGGGGGATTGGAATCATGAGAAAGACTGAGCTTAGAAGCATAGAAAGATTAAAATGAGGTAAAAAATCAAAGATCATAAGTGATCATAAGATATGTATGTAGGATGAGAACATAATAAAGGTGTGTGGACATAACTTATGAGAATCATACCCAATAAAAAATAGTTCATAAATAATTATAAATTGAATAAATTTTTTAGAATAACATAATAAATGAATCACATGTGTGTGAAAAATATATTCAATAATCATAATCTATGAAAACATTACATAGACATAAGAATCAGGCACACACATAAGCATAAAAAATAATATCTTATGTCAAGGTTTACTTCCAAGACCATCTTCACGTAGTGGATAGAGTCCAAAAATGGGGTAGGTTTACTCCTGAATATCTAACATGTTTGATCATGAGATATAAGACTTTACCCCTTGAATTTTAGGGCAATGCAATTCAAGGCCTACCCATCACATAGTGAATAGAGTGTAATACCTTTAGATTTTAATATTCATTATCCATTAAATAAAAAAAATATATATGATATCTTGTGATACACGCAACACCAAACTAATCTGAATAATTCATTATTACATTAAAAAAAATTAAATTCATCAAAATATATCTAAATAAAACATAATTGATAAAAGAAAACAATTTTATAAAATTAAAATGGTTCTATTTTACATATGAAAATATAATTAAATCTTGAGAGTTTATTTTGATAAATTAAATATATTTGATAAATTTACTTCTTTTGTGGAAATGTTTTTAGTAATTTATATTGATACAATTCTAATAATGATTAGTATAATAAATTATCATCATACAAGAAATATTTGAGCAACTATAAATAATGTTTATTTAATTATTCTTTGTTAAAAAATGTTTTACCTAAAAGATTATTTATAATATATATTATATATTTTTTTATTTGGGGTATTAAAATTTTTTCAAATTATTTTGTATACATATATATAAAAGATTAATTATTTATGAATTTATTATAAATTAGTTATAAATGAGGATAAAATCATTATATTGAAAAAAGATATATTTAAAAAAAAACAACTTTTAAGGGAAAAATATAAATTTATAATAATAAAATAAATTTATATATAATTATAAATGAGTTTAATTAACTTTTTTCTAATGTATTTGATAAAATAAATTAAAAATTATTTAATTTTTTTATGTGGAAATTAATGAGAATAAATTCATTTTATGCGTCAAAAATACATTTTTTTTTCTATAAATGATTTTATACGTTTTGTACTATAACAGCGGTGGTACTGTAGCAATGATGGGCACTATAGCAGTGGCAGGTCACTCTAGCGGCAGCAGGGTACTATGTGGTACTGTAGCAGTGCAGGTACTGTAGCAGTACTATTCACAGAATGGGCCTTAGGCCAAAAAAATGGGTCTACGGGCCATGTAATGGGCTAAATGCCCACTAGGCCTTCAGGCTATGTAATGTGTTTCCCTCTACCCAGTTAAAGAGGTCTTTTCTTTGCTTTAATAATAAATGAAGCTTTGGACCTAACCTTTTAAAAAAATAAGTTATCATCGTAAATGTATGTAAACAAAATAGAGGACAAAAGTTATTAAATGGGAGTTAGGCTAAGTGATAAGATTTAAAATATCAAAAATAATTACCAATAATTTTATGGGTCAATATTATTTTTAACTATCATATTTTATCTTATAATTTTTTCTACCATAGTTCCAATTTACCATGAGAAAGACAATCATATTATTTTAAAATTATGAGTATTTAAAAAAGTGTGACCCTCTCACTTATAAAAGGTTCCATTCAAAACCTCACTTCCCCACCAATTTAACCACAATAATTATATAAATATATTACCAAATAATATATAAAGTCCCCTATCAATGATCTATAGGTTATTTATCACCAAAATTCCAACCTAATAATGTTTAATGAAGGATACAGAGGAATATACCCAAGGAAGAAGTATTCATCTTAACCGATTTCATTCATGTTTCATTATTCTTACACCACCTAAAAATATTTAGTAATCATAATAAAATATTGAAATTGGTATAAATATTTTTCTTAAATTTTATTATGTTGATGAAATATCCATTTTATACCTCCCTTCCATCATTTGTATAATGAAAACATTGCTCGGGTTACATGTAGATTACTACCTCCATGAACGACAAATTTCATTTTTCGTCACCACGGCACATGGATGGTTCTAAAGATATATTTAATTAATAAATATGATATATATTCCATAATTATTATTCTCTAATGTAAACCATTATCTACCTTTTTCCCACTGATCCATTAAAAAATGAAAACGTCTCGTGTTACGTGCGGACTACCGCCTCCATGAATGATGTATTTATTTTTTCGTCATCATCTTACATGGGTGGTTTTAAAGTGTATTTAATGTTTATACATTATATATATAACATTATAAAGGTATTTTAAATATTTTTTTTTGTTATTATAATAATATTAATAATAAATTGTCATTATTAAATTTAATATCCTAAAATGATCGTACTAGGACACATTTATTAATTTTAATATATTTTTTCAGACCTGTGGAACTATAAAAAATATATTCTACTAAAATGATAAAGTAATTATATATCTAAAATTATAGATAAGATAAAACCATGAAATATGAGAAATGACTGTAACCACCAAACTAAAAAAATTCATAGAAAATGGAAGAGTTAAGAAAATAGTACCAGTTCTAACAATGAATTTTTACTGAATGGGTAATAAGAAATTATAAGTTAATGTTATATAGTTAGATGAATATAAATATGGATATTTTATATAATTATAATAAAACATAGTCTATTATACATGATGTTAAAGAACTTCTAACTAAACAAGAATCCAAGGAAAGGGTTTCGCGTCTCTAGCTTCCTTCTTTGAGACATGTTTTGAATCATGCACCCATTTACATTGTATTGTGAATATGTTTCCTATTTGGTATATTATATCATGATAAAAAATCTAATCATGGTAATTAAAGATACATTTTATGTTATCAATTTTTATAGGTTTTTATTCAAGTGTTGTAAAATCTATAATGTTTCTTTTTCTCAATTTCAATTTCTTGAGACATGTTTCAAATTGTAAACCATTACTTATTTTTTGTGGTTTAATTAATCACTGTTGAAAAAAATATGAAGTATTCCATCATTTAACTCATGATATTTATATAACCATATCATTTTATAAAATTTTATGTCCTTTTATTCTAAAGTTACTAAAACCATAAGGGTTTATTTTACAATATAACTTTTTATTAGGATTATTAATGTTTAAATTTACTTTTGGAGCGGTTGTTTTTTATTCCTTATGTAAAACACAACTATTTTCCTATAATTTTTTTACTATTTTTAATGTATTATTTCCATTTTTTCTTTTTTTGGTACTCAAAACCACTGAAAGAATATTTATTTAAAAATTTAACCTTAATTCTTTTTTTTGGTTAGGAATATTTATTTTCAATATCCATATTCTTTATTGCTCATCAATAATTTTCTTTTATGAAAATAAAATATTTATTAAAACAAGATAATGTTAGTTTTTAATTACGTTTTAAATGATCAAAAGGAATCTTTATAACATTTTGGATACAAGTAATTTTTTACATTCTTTACCATAGTTTAAAAAAGAACATGTTTTTAAATTTTTACTCATGAATAGATTTTCCTACCATCATGACCATTTATGATTATCTAATTTCCATTACAGGTTTTTCTGTTTTTAAAAATTAATATTTATTCACTTTATTCAATGAATGTTTTCAAAAATACTTTATTTTCTTAAACTTTTGTAAAAGGTATTTCATTTAACTTATTTATATTTTTATCTTCTACTTTATATTTTCTTACTTAAGTGTAGTATTTTTTCTCAAGATTACCTTATTATAAATTATTTTAAAAATAGTTATTTATATTTTTTCTTGATATATTATGAAAATATATTTTGAAATGATTTATAAATTTTTTTAAACAAATTTAAAAAATATTTAAGTCAAATTATTTATAAAATTTTCACTTCACTTTCCTATTTATCTTTTAAATGACTCCACTTTACTATAATAAAATAATTTATGATAAATTGATGGTCTAATTTCCACTAAATGGATTTAGGTTTTATTCCTTAATTAGTGAAAAAGTATAAATCTTACTTCTCTCACTTATTGTGATTATATTCTCTATCAATATCAATATATCATTTAACATTATCTCTATGTTATTTATTATCATGTTCTCTACATCATTTATAAATTTAAGATAGTTTTGTACTCATTAATATATAAATTGTGAATACCATATCATATATTAATCAGATTGGATGTGTTCATCTAGAATTAGAGTTTATTTGTTATCAGGGAAAATATTATTGATTTCTATATTTCTTATATCCATATAGATAAGTACTGGTTTATAAAGGAAAATTTATTATGCACTAGGAAACATTGATAATGTATTATTTAAATGTCCATAATTATTTTTTATCAAGTAAATTTGATCATGTATTGTACATTTTATTAATTCTAATTCATTTGATGAATTAATTATACATGATCACTTAATGGTCGGGGCACAAAATATTATATATCCCTGTTGCATCAGGTGGGTCTCATGAGACAACTAAGGATGGATTATACTAAGCATATTCCAATCAATGTAATTATAATTTCATTTAACAAGGCCTCAACTATATGTAAAATATCATTTCACGAGTCATTTAAGGTATGTATGATGTCTTGTTATGAGACCTTTATGGAATGTAAGATGTCCTGGAATGAGGCCTTGATAGTATGTAAGATATATTTGGGTGAGGCCTTGATGGTATGTATAAGTATTATAAAAAGGCCTTGATGGTATGCAAGATTTCATTGAATGAGGCCTTCATGATAAGATTGATATTTCTACTATTATACATTTTTCGACCCAATTCATGGCATATCCTATTTATGTAAAGGTTGTGTGAGAGTAGGTGGTTCTTAGGGGACTAGATAGTGTGTACTTTTTATGTTGTGAAGAAGGTTCTATAGTTTATTGGTCCCATCAGGTTATTGCATGGGGTAAAGTGTCTATAAAATCATCCCACATTGGATGCGATTTCCTCAGATGGTCTTTAATGGATTTATTTGCAGATCCAGAAACACCCAATGACCCATTTATCCATGATTTATAGACCAAATTTCCAATGGAAGGCACTTGTTGGATGATTTGGCCAACAACACTTAATGACTCCATTGGTTGAGAGGATGGGAGGTTAGTTTAATCACACCCTTAGGGGGGGGGGGATTATTGCATATTCTGGGACTCTCTTATAGTTTTAATAAATTTTCATATGTTTTTGAATCCTTGGTTCTTTCCAAATCATATTTCCATAGATTACACCTGGGTTGAAAAAGTAATCATGGATATATGTGGATCAGTAATTACTGAGACAATGCTAGTTTAAACCATGTGATGAGGTGATCCAGAGTTTATCATCATCTGGGGGGGGGGGGTGAAGATTGTTTTGATGTTTGGATCGAACCCATAATATGGGATTCCTATATATCCTTGTGAGAGGAATCAGATTCCATGTAGTTCTGTGTCCCTTTACTGGACACATCAACTTTTAAGGTCGTGTGACAAGGACCCATCCATGCAGTTTAACATCACACAGATAGGATGTTTAGGTGGAAGATACTTATTCAAAATTTTGTGTGCGACTTATGTTGAGGTGGACTGGGATGCCCAAAAGAGATATAGTCTCTTGGGTGGATGTGACCACACCGAAGATATGGACTGAAGAAAATTATGGTGATTTGGGTGATTAGGGTTTTGGGTTTGGACCATAGAGAGGCTCCCTACATATCCCAATTAATTGGTAATCAGAGCTCTAATAGTTTTGTTTGAGTAGGTAATTACACCATTCAGGCATCCCATTTGTGAGGGAATGATTGGGGATTTTATATGGGAGCTATGCATTTGATAAAAATATCTTGGGGATTACTTATTAATATAATACCCTATAATTTTTGGGGGAATTTTATTAGAAATCCTTTTAAGGAGAGTGTCCCTTGAGCTAGAGCCTTAGGTAGGTGTCTTACATATCCTGATTAGAGTAGGAATCGATGTCCTCATAGTTTATTTCATATAGGGATTATGCTTTCTAAGAGACCCATGATTTGAGGATATGTGGATTTCATGATCACTGCAATCTTTTAATCCCACATGAGTCATGCTCGATGTGAGAAAAAAAAGATTTAGTGGATCTAAAGATATCACATCCTATATCTTCTGTTAATAGATGGTATTGGAACTAAAAGCAAGAGAGATAAGAGTCATGAATATGTCCATTTCCACCCTTTTATTTTCATATCATGGATAATTAAATTAACCTGGACATGTACGCTCTGGGGGAGGTAGATAAAAACATTGATGCGACCTCTAACAAGACAATCTAGGGGATAACCATAGTGGGAGTGCCCTAAAATTGGTTCTGGGAAAGGGGAGGAATGTTTCTTCTCATTAAAAGGGAAATCAAGCATGATTTTCATTTAGTATCTCTAACCCTCATCGAAGGAAAATTCTAATGACTACCCTTGACCTCAAGAAAAGGGAGTTTCACGTTAGTATCCCAAGGTTGGTCCCCAAGTTTCCATGAGAATGTAAACTATTGGACATTCTGGGGGTCCACACTATGATGGGGATTACCCACATTACTCTACTTACCATGGGTATATATACTCAAAAAGGTGTGATCATGTTCTTAGTGGTTTTATCATATGAGTTTAGTGGATTTAGAAGAGGCATAGGCCTGATACAATTGGACTAGTTCATTGAAGGGATACAAAAAAGGTGACAAAAATAAAATGATATGATCAACTCTAGAGAGTTGGACATATAAGGGTAATCCATTCCATGTACCGTTTCTTCATGTGGGATGTGGGCCTCCCCAAGTAACGTGTTTCTATGCAGGTGGAGGGACCATCCGCATACTGTGATGGTATGCAAACCTGGATTCAACCTGTGTAATGATTTTCTATGTAGGGCTAGGTTCCAATTGTGTAGCATGATGCTACGTGGTGCTGGGTTCTATCTATAGAGCGTAGTACTATGCAGTGCAAGGTCCCATCCATGTAGCCTTGCGCTATGCGAGGCACTAGAGTGAAGAAGGGGCATTGGTTTCAGTGCTTTGTGAGAATTTTATCCACAAAGGGGATTAGGTTTGAGGTATGCCAATTAGGTTAATGGTCTTCCCATTATTATGTTTCCTCTATTTTTACTCAATGAAGTGAGTTTTGTACTTGAAGAAATTTTTCGGAAGAGGTCTGTGACCTGTCGATCAATCTCTTTAGAAACACCTTTCAGAATTCTGTCCAATCCTTTGAAATCTGATATCCCTATTTTTTCAATTATCTCTCATTAGGGTCATTTTATAGAGTGTTGGGGAAGTTGGATCTATGGATCTCTCTACAACTTTTACGGAATCCCATGGGAGACCATCCGGACCGTGCACAACATGGTAAACAAAGGCCTGTGGGGCTATGGTTCACGACAACAAAAATAACCACCTCAATCATACGAATTCCTTTGTCTTGTTCATGGGGTGATGCTGGTTTTGAATCATCTGAGAACTTTTGAGTTTGTAGGGAGGGTACACAGGGCTAGTTTCTCCATCTCTATTCCACTAATGAAATAGTTTGCGGCAATGTTATGTGGGGGTGGAATTCTCCCCCTCAATTTTTCCCCGATGTGGTTCATGACAGGAGTCTTACACAAAGGTGAAATTCTACACCTAAATTTCTCCAATGAAGCGGTTTGTACAAAATATCAATGCCATTGTCTTCATTTCTCTAAATACTTCATTAATTTTTTTTGTTTTAAAAAATTATGGGAGTATTTAATTTTCCTTTGAAAAGATTTTAAGAACTCATAAATGCCCCCATTAGAATGGGTTCTATTTGGGATGAAGGGGAGGCTATTCTGATGTGAAAAATAGTTCTGAAATGAACTAGTTTGTGGCAGAAAGGTGCACCCATAGTTTGACCATGCCTATATATAGGGGTGGGGCCCCGATCATTTTTCCTTTACTATAATTCTCGGTGAAAAGTGCTATGATAATTTCCCTCAGCTCTCTTTGCTTCCACATAATAAATAAATTGCGTTATATCCTTCATCCGTGAAGTGTGCTTTTCTTTCCGTGAACTAAAAACCTTTGATGGACACCTTCATCCGGAAACTATTTTTTTTAAAAATCCATGAACTAGACTTTTATTTCCAGACTGAAAAAAAGTATTCACACTATAAACATTGGATAACTAGGTAGCAAGGATCGGCGTGCCTCTCTCTCAATTCACAGACAGTTTTTTCACTGGCCAAGAATTTGTGGAAAAACACCTCCTGGATCATTATGTGAACTATTGATTCGTGGGGAATGCCTTTTATGAATAGTTTACATGGTTCATTACACAGACTGGTTTGTTATGTAGAGTTTATTTTTTTCTTTTAATTTTTTTTCCTTTTTCTCAAAGATTATATTGGACTGACCTTTTGTATGGGTATTTTTTTGTAGAAGATATATGGTTCTTCCACAGGCTATTGTTGATGATGTTGTGGTCATTGGTGCTATAGCTGTGCCCATTTCAGTTATTGATGAAAAGAAGAATAATATGGAGAACTCTATTGATGACAAGATCCCTGTAGCCCCACTACATTAATCCTCAGATAATCTACATACTACGGGCTAGAGGGATTATCCAATTTCATACGGGCTTCCCATTCATAGATTTGGTATACTATTTGATACAACAATTCTAGCACCAAGTCTGGCCGACCAACCTGCATCTTGGATATTTGACTCCACTATTCCTAAGGCCCTTATTTCGTTAAAAGGATTATTCTTATAGGAGGATACTACTACTGGGTCCTTATTGAATTATTCCCCTCGATATCTAGAGGGTATATGATGGAAGATAGATGAAAAATCCCATTACTACCATAACATTTTATTGAGGGCCAGAGAAAATGATAAAATGGCTTATTATCAATGCGGTACATTCATTGTGGCGGATCGTTTGGTTTGGATTGGGGATGGTCTTTCATATTTCGTCACAACTTTGAATAATTCTAGGTTGACTTGTAGACTGTGGGGTTATATGAGGCTGTATGGGTATCCCAGACCTATTCACATTAAACTGAATCCCTTATCTCATAACATCTGAGTAGATGGTGTCCAGATACCAATACCTTTCATTTAGTCTGTGGGGAAGTTGACATTAGCCTCAAGGATTTTTTACTGATATTGGGGTCTCTATTATTGGGGATATGTATGATGAGTTTCTACCTACCTATTCCACTTGGGATGATGATGAGAGGACTCCTCCAATGGTTATGATGATCATTATCCAATATAAAACGTTCAAAGAATATCAACCCTTTTTTGAAGAAAGACATTTCTTTATCATACTTGATTAATTATATTTATAAGAGAATTAGCCGAGAGCCTAGTGCGTGCAGACCTAGGTCCTTCCCAACCAAGGAAATATGAACGTGGGTAGATTTCTTCTATCTTACCTTGGAGGAGGGATAGTTTCGTGAATGAGGATGAAAACATTTCCCAGATGTTGACCAATTTTTCCAATTGGGGACCTTCTTGGTCATGTTTTTGAGCAGCTTGATTTTACCAATACGAGACTCAAGGGGTGTGAGAGTCACAACGTTTGTCATGGCAGCTCAACTAGCCACTGGAAAATGCATTAACTTGTCCATTGTAGTATTTTCCAAAATCTACCACTTACTAGGCTAGGTTAGCGAGGGGATACCACCACATCTAGTGATTTGACCTTTCCAAATCCTCTGGGGCTAGATAGAATCCCACATAGGGGGGGTATAATTTTATCAATCCATTACCGATTCCACATGATGTTATTCGACCAGAAATGTAGTGTATTAGTGGGGTTATGCCAGTGGGATAGGACATACAAGATAAGTAGGAAGACCAGACTGAATGGAATGAATGAGAATTGTTGACTTGAATCAACTATTATGAATGCATAAATTATCATCCATACACTTCCCCTAATGGTAACACTGTGAATGAATAATTAAAATGATTTATTATCTAAGGATATCTCTTTTCATTAAGAGAGGGTATCTTTGTTTCCCGTATTGATAGGGAACAAATCTGAAAGGGATATGCACTTCGAAAATTTAGTTTTTAGTTTAACTGTGTTCAAATGCTATGTCCACATGATCTCAATAGGGTGCACCAGGAAAAAAATATAATGATAGCCCAAATTTTTTTGATAATGTTTACCTGAGAGTATAATCAGTGTAAGATCAAGCTTCTATATTTTGAGGGTTCTATACCCTTCCACATAAATGGTTATACTGATGCCTTGGTTCAATCGTATCCAGAAAGCTAGCTGGCAGACATAGTTCCCACTATTACGACCTACAAGGCATCTAGAGATAAGGGGAAACAAAAGGAAACTAATGAGAATTCCTAAACAAGGAAATATATTATGAATTTTCTAAGTTCTAAACCCATGAGGAAGGTCTTGAGAAGGTGGGGTGTGACCTCTCAGGCTGTTGAGGCTGCATGTGCTTCCACTGAGAATTAGATGTTTATTCCTTTTAATGTTATCTTTCCAGTGGCCTGAAGGAAATGGGATACTTTAAGGATTCACCAATCATTTTGAACTCAATCCCTTCATTTTTTGTGGATCTTTCTCCAGGGGACTAAATTTTCCCTTACTGGAATCAACTATGTGTCAGCATCCACTAACATCTCTTATGATGATGATCCTAAAAAGGTAGATCATTACTTGTAAGAGTTTGATACCCTAATCCATGCTCGATAGGGTCGGTGAAAATATTTTCACTGAGTTATGGCCATGATAAGACCCTAGGTACTAGAGGATGAAGATGATACCTATGGAGGTTATCACCTTGCCAATGTTCTGGTTGAAGTTAGAGTTGGGGAACTCTTCATCCGCACCCATAATCTCACAAGAGCCCAACCCCCGAGGGCTCTAAGGTTTAAGCGGCACCCAAGAAGCCACTATGGTTGATGGAACCTGCTTCACTTTCTCAGGCGAAACCTACAGTCTTATCCATTCCTCTTAAAGCTGTCTTTTGAAGATCCAAGAAGTTTTTGGAAGAATTGAGGGATAATTCTTCTAATGAAAACATTTGGGAGGTACTCTAAGAAGAAAGCTTTGAACTTTTAGGATTTAGAGCTGCCATTTCACCCTTGTGGATTTATGTTCATGAATATCTTGATAAAGTATCCAAACATTTGAAAAAAATGGATAGGTTCCATCATTCTTCCAAATATTGGATTTTTTAGTCCAATAGATTAATATAGAGGGTGATATACTACGACTCGAGTGATATAGAAGAAGAGATAACTATGCTTAATGAACTCAAATTTTACTTTCATATATTGTAAGGATTCTCACTCTATTAATTACTCTTTTAGGAGTTAAAGGAGACCTCAGAGATAATACCTTCTCTAGTGTACACCTCCATAGGTATTGGTATTGGGGAACATGTCCCTTTGGATGTGGGGGTCGCTGCAGAAGGTTCTCATGGTTTTGTTGAACACATGGAGGAATTTATTGTGAATCCTGTCAGGGAATTCCCCCATCCGGACCCTCTTGATATTCCCATTAGAGATCCATCCCCATGGCTAACTAAGAAACATAAATTGGAATATAAACTATCACTATTTATCCAAATGGGTATTATAGGTAACTTTCATATCTTTTTATCTATTTTTCATACTAAATGATTTCACCTTGTTGATCAGTTATCATGTGCATATTTTAATGAAGAACCAATAAATAATTAGGCAGCAGTTTCCCAGGAATCTAAATCTCATTTTACTTCTATGGAAGAGGAAGTAACACAAAAAATTATGGATGAATAGGGTAGAGAGTCTGGCCTTTCGAGGAAGTTTGGGGTACTATTATCTCTAAGACGGTTCTTATTTTGGATGAGGTGGCCTTTGTCCCTATAGTGGGGGAATCTTCGAATATTGAGGCTCTAAATGAACATATTGATCCCATTTCCATAGAGAATGGTAGGACAACATTTATCTCCATAACTGAGATGGGAATTGATCCCCAATTATCAAAGGATATTAGAGGGGTTCCAAGTCAATAGGAGTCGACCACCCTAAATCATATGGTCCCTGCCCTTGTTCAGGGAATATCCCCGGAGGTTGATTCCCCAATTGACCATGCTAACCCTATTATCCTGGAAGTCAAAACCATATGGGAGGCCACTTTCTAGCTCTTGAATATTTTGAATGGTCCATTATTCCCTTCTCCATAACCACATGAGGGGTCATGATCCTATATTCTAGAAATTCAGATCTTTACATAGTGCCTTTTTACAATCTAATTATCCCTACAAGCCTGATTTCTATAAGCAATCTTCTGGAGACCATTGGTTTAGTCGGGAATGGCCCCAAGTATTGAGTTCCCTTAGAAAACCCTAATTCCCAATTTCATATATAAGGTTATATTCCATCTTTATCAGGCGAAGATTCCATAATGGAAGTTAAGGATATAAATGCTCTAGTAGGTGGAGTTCAGTTCTATGCTCTTCCAACCATTATATATATATATATATATATATATATTTTAGATTTAGGAGATGATAGTGTTCACATATCTTACCCTTGACTTTAGGATCACAACCACTAGTGTCTTTCATTGCAGTTGACTCCTCAGACCTACCTCCTGTTAAAACTACCAGAGTTGTGGATGCCACAAGGTCATGTCATGCCAAAGTTATTGATTCAAGGCTCCCCTTATTAATGTTTATTCTTTTATATGTTTTGTAACCTGGTAGTGATTTTGATAATAATGGAGAGAGACTAGACAACCATCGTTATATCCACCAAAGGGCAAGGGAAAAAATTTTTAGATTGATATATCAAACAACACTCTCTGATATGTTGATGAAACTACCCAAATTACGTCACTAGTTTTTGGTTCTGGTGTTTAGAGATTTTGACTACCATTATTTATGACATAGTGAAGAAAGTGTCCATGGAAAAATAGAAATTCAATGCACTAAAGTCCCATCTCATTGCAGAAGAGTCTTGGGATCATCTTTCAACCTCTAGATTGATTCTTATGAATGAAACAACTGACCAAGATGGAGTGGTCATGAGGCTATAGAGAAAAATTGTGAAACAAATGTCTTTAGTGGCATAGCTTAATCATGAAGTGGATCAGTGGAGTAGAGAACAATATTGGATTAAATATTAATAGGCCCATATCACAACCACAGTTGATGAGGTACAATGGATAGTGGATGAAGTGGAGAAGGCTGGTCTTGAAACAGCGCAGGAAGCCGTGGAATTGCATGCATGTATGAAGGCCGAGACTGTGACTTTGTTAAAGCTTCACATTGGCATTGAATAGTTTAATCTAGAATTGATACAAATCTATGAGTCAACTAAACATATTTTCTAATGGTCAGGCACTGCCCACATTGAGAGGATCTAGGTTGTGTATTCCCTCCTTATGTTTATATAATGGAATGAGGATGTTTTACTCTCAAGAGACACTCCTTCGTTTTCTACCTACAGTGTCAATTAGTTATAATCAACCGCACTTAAATAGTAATCTCCACTAGATTTCAATATGGGATAAAATAAATAATCAAATCATTCTATAATTTTTTCATAATCCAAGGGGCTCAAAGAGCATAGTTCGACTATTTCTATGGTTTTATAGAAAACCCCATATAATTTTCATATTTTATATTATAACCATAATTCTTTCCTAAGCCTGTTATGGTATGGACCAAGAGGGTATAACATGAATTTTTTTTAGGACACCCTTTGTGGGTTTTGGGCCTAACAAGATTTGTATCTCTTGATTGTACGATTGATAAATATTTTTTCTAAACCATAATGTGTGTAGGTTTGGTGAGTTGTTACTAGACTTTTATCCAGGATGTCCTTTGTGTGTTTTCATCCTGGTGAGAGTTGTATCTTTCATGGAAAATTTAATGTCTTGTGAACTGGACTGTTAATACGAATGTTATATGTAAAATATCATTGACCATGATTGATGTTTTAGGTAGAACCGTTTGGATCATGATTTGTATGTCAAGGGACCTAATTTAGGACTCGTTAACTGAGAATGTCCCAATATCTTCCAGACATGGATAAGGGATTTTTCTTGACCCTAATTTTGGGCCATATAGGAAAAGCCACTGGGGAATTACATGTAGAGTTAAATAAAGGTACCCTTAATACACTAGCCTCCCATTTCTGATTACCAAAAAATTTTATGGAAATATGTGTTTTTTTGACTGTTGAAGACCATAGTGGGTGGCATGTTGAGGGAATAACGGATGAAATAATGGGGGAATTTAAATTGGTTTTCATCTAGAAACTACCCCCACATGAATTTAACTTGTGCAAAGGAGGGATAATGCATGGTGTAGTTTAACATCATACAACCGAGTCTTTTGAGAAATATGGTTTAAATTATTTTTTATACTCTAACAAGAGGGGGTAATTTTTTTTCTTTTCCACGATAGTCTAACCAGTAATGTTCTATCACCTTCAGGCATGAGTGTGGAAAGAGGACATTAACTATAATCTAGGGGGATTCTGAAATAAGGGAATGAGGTGAGACGTAAAATTCAAAGGGTGTATGAATGCAAAAAAGTTCTCTCATAATAATGAATTTACCATTGGTTGAAATTACGTTTTGTGGGTAACATATGCTGAGCTACCCGGGCATTATAAGCATAGTCAAAAAAGATGTCCATAGGACACTAACCATCTATTTCCAATGGAAATGGATTGTTATGGAGATTCAGACCTTTCTGGAAACAGAGTATGGTGTTTGAAGAGGGGTTCTTGAACATGAAATGGGGGCATTGAAGGCTGAAGTGTATTAGTAATAACTGAAGACTAGATTCCCATATTGGTGTGAGTAGGTTCCCCCACATAGGTCTGTCCCTTACGCAAGAAAGAATGAGATAATACTGTTTCTTGATTGGACTTGAAATATGAGACTCAGGGATCACTAAGTATCCTTATGATGATAGGAATCAATCCAAACATAGTTATTTTAATTTTTTCAATATGCGGATCTAGTTCACACCTATTAATGGGATACTTTTTTTGTTTACACATGGGGTTACCAATGATGCGGGACCCTCATTGAATGCTCCAATAGAGATTATTTTCATGTATAAGAACATGGGGGAAGACATTCATTTGTGTGTTGGGGCCCAAGAATTATCATTGATCATTGATAATTATATAATTTTAATATCATGTGATTAGGATATTGATGGAGAAGCCCTATTTAACCAGAGTATGGTCAAGACAAGGTGTTCTAACATGTTCAAGATGTGGATTGAGAGGAAAGTGTAAGCCACCATTTTAAGGGATCCAATATTAGGAGAGATGATATAGGGCTTGAAATCCATTGAGTTTATAGGAATTGGAAAATCCTCTCCTGAGTAATGATTTTACTTTTCTTGATAGACCATTTTTGTGGGAAACATATGCAAAGCCACTAGGGAATTGTGTGCATACTCAAACAAAGGTGTCCACATGACACTGGTCTCCCATATTCAATGGTCGGGGAGGTATATGAAGATATTAAATCTCTTAAAACTTGGAGTTTTATTGATAGAAAATACATGTATGTACATATTAGAAATGTTTAGGTTTGGATCACCCAAAAATTTCGAAACATTCCTATATATATATATATAGCTCACACGCTGGGTGAGGCATTTTGATTCCATTGCTAGAGAAGGGCCCGACATTGAAGATCTGGGTATCCAAAAATCAGGCTCCCTATATATTTTTGTCCTATCCATATGGAGTAGTGAATTTTAGCTATATTTAGGGTACCTTTTAGTATTATGTCATATAGTTAGGACTTTAGGTTTCCCAACATATAAGGGAAAAATCCAATATTGATTTCATTATTGTGCCAACATGATCTATCATTTTTGATTGATGTTCCATAGATATTTGGAAAATTCCCCATCAATATTCCTATTACCTCATGAGATATTCCCAGTGTGATAAAAAAGTTGTTTTAAGCATTTTAGTCCACCACCTAGGGATGACAGGATGAAATAAGGGAGCATTGTTGGGCCATACAGTTTGACATCATACTGTGAGGACATGAGTGACTTGACAAGAACAAGATAGTTGTTGTGGGTCCATGATGTTTTATGTCTTGTATATAAGTATGTTTATATAAAAGTTTAACATCATGTTCCAAGGATTAAATTTCAAAATAATCATGTGTATGTATAGGCTAATCATGTTGGGATATCACTGGTATTCCCCAAACACGATAGGGGAAGAAAGTGTAAACCATGATTTTGGGATCCCTTAAATCCGGAGGGATGATTTGAGGCTTAGGAGACAATGGAAATATATAAATAAGAAGTTCCTCTCATAATGGTGAATTTTTCTTTTTTTAAAATTCCATTTTTGTTGGAAACATATGAAAATCCGATGGGGCATTGTTTGCATAGCCAAAAAATTGTATTCACATGAAACTGTCCTCCCATATCCAATAGCCAGGGGTGATTATAGAGATTTGAGATCTCTCAGGGCATAGAGTTTGATTGATGAAAAGGGGATATCTAGGTATGTGGGAAATATCTAGGCCATGATTTGTTATGAGGTAAAATATCCCTTATATAGATCTAATTTATATGTAGGGGGAATGATCTGTTCACTAATCCTTATTGCGGGGATCAAGGATTGGAATCATATACATAGATTTACATTATTATGCTGGAAATGGAGACATTTTCCCCCATGTGTAGACCTATGAAATCATATGTGTCACTATTTATTTCATCATACTGAGAATCAAGCCAAAATTAGATCTTTAGAGACCTTACAATTTAATGTTGTGCAGTTATGGCTTCTTTGGCTATGCAGTTTAACGTTGTGTGGTTAGGACTGATGAATTTACCTTTGCAAGTCTGGCCTATATGCAGGGGATTTAATTTTGTTTCATGGATGCTGGACCAAGATATGTGATCTGGGTGTAACTTTGTATCCTGTAAGGGAATGAATCAATCCACATGTAGTTCTAAAAACATGTTCCCTATAATGGTGTGACCCTTGTATCGGGAGAAACATTTTATTTTTGAATGGTGGCTGGGACAAGATATAGAATCAAAGTTTTAAATATATATCATATGATGATAATAATCATTCCACATGTAGTTCTAGTACCCCTTGCACTTTAACATCATATTAAAATTTTGAGAGTGAACCGACGTGAAAATGATTTGGTGGGTGGAGTGTTAGACTTGAACCTAAGTGAGGTCCCTATGTATCCTAGTTAGTTAGGAATCAATATCCACATATTTCTAACAACATGTTCTCTATATCGGTTTGACTCATGTAGAGGGGGAAGTTTTATCATGTGTTAACTAGAAGAAGACTCAATTTCACGGTATATCTACATATTCTGTGATGGTAGGAATAAATCCATAAATAGTTCTTGAGGTACCTTGTAGTTTAACATCATACAGTAAGGATTTTTCATGGATTCCTCTACACAAGTCTGACCTATATGCAGGGAAAGTGGCATTTTTTACTTTGGATGGTGGATGGACGTAGATGTAGGATTTGGGTGTCACTAAGTATCCCACTAATTAATGGGAATCAAGCCACATGTTGTTCTCAGGTTTGTTGTATTAGTCGAACTTGTGCAAAGGGAGGGGAATTTTATACCATTATTTCAAGGTTATGGGATTATCATATTCCTATATACTTTTTCCACATGGGAAAACCCTCACCACCATTCTTAAGATCATTTGATTTATACTAGGTGTGAGAAACAATGAGCGATGAGGATTTCCCCTATAGTGTAGGGGAAACAGAGGATATAACATAGGCATTTCGTGTCATCTGATAGATGGACCAAGACATAGGGTCAAGGTGTCTCTACTTATCCCATTGATTAATAGGAATCAAGATGTATGTAGTTCTTGAGAAACCTTACAGTCTAATGTTGTGTGGTTTGGACTTTTTTGGCTATGCAGTTTAACGTCTTGTGGTTAGGACTTCTTTGGCCGTGTAGTTTAACATCATTCAGTTATGAATTATGAATTTACCTATGCATGTATAACCTATACACAAGGATATGAATTTTTTTCATGGTGGCTAGACTAGGATATGGGATCTAGGCATCACTACATATATAGAATAGGAAAGAATCAATCCAAACATAGTTCTGTAAAAAGTTCCTCCTTACATTGGATCATGCCGTATGCAAGGAGGGGTAAATTTTCATTAGTGGTGGATGGACCAAGATATAGGATCTGGGTGTCACTATGTATCCCATTTTGAAATGGGAATCAAGCCATACGTAGTTATATAAATCACTCCCTATGACGGTTTAACCCATATATAGAAAGTATATTTTTTTTTTATTTTTTTATCTTTCCTTTTTATGAATTTTACTCATGCACGATGAATCACAATTTAGACCACAATGAATTCCATACAATTTAACGTCATTTGGTAAGGAAAATTTGGCCATGTAGTTTAACGTCACGCGGTTAGGAAAATTTGTCCATGTAGTTTAACATCATGTATCTAAGACAATTTGGCCATGCAATTTAACGTCTTGCAGTTAGGATGATTTTTATACATTTTAATGTCATGTATCATGGATGTAGGGTGCAATATGGTATTTAGCACCATGAAGTTAATATGAGAATTGTATAATTACACAAAGTATTTCTTCAGGAACCTTGGATTGGTGGGATCTGTGGTGATATTTATATCCATTGAATTTATGGAATACGCTTTATTAGAGTAGACCTTATGTATGCCATACAATGCTTCCCATTTTTGATCTAATTTTAAAGGTTTATTTTTTAGGGTCATCGGACTTCTGAGAACTAATACCATCTCTCCTTCAAGGAAATATAGAAGGTGAACCTTTTTATTGATGGCCAATGCAATCCAGATCTGGTAAAAAATTTCCAATAGTGTAGAGTGTACAATATTTTCTAATCCAACCACTCCAAATCATAAAACCTTCACTAGGATTTCTCATCAAAGGATACTTGATCACAGATGGTCTTGTAGAGTAATTTTAATTTAACTTTAATTAGTAGAACCACCTCTATCCCGTATACTAATAAGTATGAGGATACATGAGTGTTGGTGTAGGTAATGGTTTGGTAAGCCTATAGAGCATGAAAGAGCTTATCTATCCTTGATTTCTTGTCCTTTTATACCATATTCTAGAGTATATTAGATAGGTTCCTATTTAAGTCCTCTATCTTCCCACTAGCTGCAACATGGTAACGGGACGAAAGGATGAACTTGATGCCATACTCAAGACATAGATTGTCTAATTCCATAGAGCAGAAATTGGTTCCATTTTCCATTAGTATTATATGAGGGACACCAAATATAGTTATGATATTGGATTTCACTAAGTTGACAATGATTCTATCCCTAAATTCATTGAGGGGGTCAACTTCTATCTATTTGGAAAAGGATTCTATTTCCATGATAAAATATTTTAAATATCTGGCCATGGATGGAGGGTATGGTCCCACGATGTCCATACCACATATGAGAAATGACTAGAAGTACTTGGCTGTGTGATGTAACTCCAAGATATGGTGGTTGAAATTTGCATGAATATGACAGGAATGGAACTTCTTACTGAATATGGCACAATCCTACATCATGGGGGCCAATAGTACCCATTCATTGGAATCTACTAAAAAATAATGCATGCTGATTGATTTTGACTATAAGTTCCTGTATGAACATCATTCATGATGATGATGGTCTATTCTCTATCAGTGCACTAGATAAGAACTCCATCAAGGCCTCTCTTATAAAGAAAAATTTTCCAATTCGTGCTATCATACATGAGGAAGTTGGTTTCTCATCTCCAGATCTGTTCCCTTCTATCCCTATTTGGTGGGAGATCTAATCATTGATGTTAATCTACAATGGGAGTCATCCTGCCAGTGGTAGGACCATACATATTTGATACGAGACTGATTTCATTTATGTCTTCTATGTTGGACTGAATGAATTATAAAACCATCCATCGATGGATAATACCAGTGTTTACTTTTTTCTGATTTGGATTCGCCAAAGACAAGGCTGTATTTTCCAATGCATCAGCTTACACATTTTGCAACTAGGGGACATAAGTCAATGTCAGCTCTGATGGGAATTCTGACATCAGCTCTCAAACATGGTCCATCAATGGGATTAACTCCTCTTTTTTTATATCATAGTCACCATTTAATTTCCTGATGACCAGTTATAAATTACCTTTTACTTCAAGGTGTTTTTTTTCACATGGTGTGCCAACTCTTCACCTACAATGAGGGCCTAGTACTCTAGTTATTTATTTGTGCATCCTTATGACAATATGAAGGAGTACATAAGGACTAACTTGTCTATAGATATAAGTTTGAATCCTATCCCCACTTTTTTGGGTATGGGGTCTTCCATTTATTCCCTATCGGGCTTCTAGAGGCACTGTTGAAGTGTATTTCCCAAATCTATTAATTCTATTGAATAGAGAATACTTCTTCATCTAGTAGTTTAGAATCCAAAAAATTGATGTCTTCTGAGGGGTTCTCTGCTAGAATGTTTTCTAATTCATTAACTTGATTTCATTCTGTGGTATGGATCGTATATAAAACTACAACATAATGACTTCCCACCATGATAGGCATTCAGTTAACATTGTAAGGCAGATAATATACTTGAGTAGGTTTGTTCATGAGACAAAATGGATTTCATGGTGCTGCAAGTAATTCCTCAGTTTCTAGACCACAAATATCAAGGCCAAGTAGATCTTCATAATGATTGAATACTGAGTCTCAACATCAATCATGGTGCGGCTGAGGTAATAGCAGCTATTATTAATTCTAGCATCATTATTCTGTTCCAAAAAAGAAACTAGTGATCACTCCAAGGTGGTTACATATATAATAATATGTCTTCCTTTAACAGGAGGAATTATCACTGGTGGGATCAATAGGTATTTCATGTGGTTGTCGAATGATTCTTGAAAATCTTACATCCCTTGATATTCTACCACTTTTTTCATCAACTTGGTAAAGGGAAAGCATGAGCCAACGAGGTTAGATATGAATCACCAAATATAGGAAACATGTTCTTGATGTTCTCTCAACATAGTGATGTTATAAGGTGGTGAAATTCCAAGGATGTCCTTTTTCTTCTCTTGGTCAACTTTGATACCATGGTGGCATACAATGAAGACAAGGAATTATCCAGAGGTAACACTAAAAGAACACTTTAGGGGGTTCATTTTATGAATGATCTGTCATAATTTATTGAAAGATATTTCATGATATAATAGGTGATCCATAAATTTTCCTTATTTAACCACGAAATCATCAACATAGCATTTGATGAACTTTCCCAGGAATGGTTTAAAAATGCGATGCCTGGTGCACTAATATGTGGTGCTGAAAATTTTCAAATCTAAAGGCAGAAATTTATAGAAATACACTCTGTGGGATCCCAAAAGGTGGTGGATTCATCATCTTTTCAGGCCATTCAAATTTCATATAACCTAAATAACTGTCCATGAAGGAGAGAGACTCATATCTGACAGTAGCATTGATTTGGAATTCTGTGATTGGGATTGGGAAATCATTTTTTGGGTAATGATGATTGAGATCCCTAAAATTAATACAGATTCTAATATACCCATTTTTTATTTTTTATGGGGACAATATTTTCTAGAAATATGGGGTATTGGAATTCCCGAATGAATTTTTCCATAATGATCTTGTCCACTTCAACCTATATTTTGGTGGTGTGTGTCAGGTGCATCCTTCTAGTGGATTTTTTTGTAACCATGGTGGTCCTCTGTTAGGACCAGGTGGTGAGTGGCTACCTTTGGATTGAGGCCTGGTATTTCTATATAATTCTAGGAGAAAAAATATCAATTTTTCTTTAGGTAGGAGGTATATACCTCTTTCTCTTTAGAAGTAATGGCTATACTAGTCAGATTGGGTCGCTAGTCTTCTTCTATACACAAGTTTATTTCCTTGATTTCATCAATTTTGGTATATACACCTTCCCTAAATACTAGTGGGGGCATCCCTTAGATCTTATTCTTCCTCCTCTGCATCCTCACCATCTTCCTCTTAGACTTGAGATGGGGGATCAATTCTAGAGATGATTATTCCCTAGTCGAGGTAAGAGTTTCAATTTTGGTGTTTGGTAGTTGAATCTAACTCTTCTTCTTCATCCATTAGTGGGGGATTCATTAGAGAATAAGTAGTGAGGGGTAAAAGAGTTTCCTCATATTCTTTGAGTGACGAGGCACTTCCTCCAGCCTTAGTGGGCTTGGATGAAATTTTATGGAGTTTTGATGATGGTTCGGGGGAATTTTTATCCAAATAATCACCATATTCTTGGGATTCACTGAGCTTTTCAACATTATATGTATCCGTGGTCATGAATGAAATCACGAGGACTACTAAATATGTGGTCAAATTTGGAGTTGTTCACTCATTCTGGTTGATGGGAAGTACATATTATTCACTTAGATGCTTGAGGGGATCAGTAGAATCCATTTACAAACTATTTTGGGAAGCAATACGATCAACACCATCAACTGGAAGTCTATTCCCCTTCATCTCCTAGAACCATGCATCAATATAGTGCTATTCTAAGAGGTTGAATGGTTCCTTATCGCCAAGTAGTATCCAAATCCTTACATTAATGATTTATTTTAGGAACTTATGGTTAGAGGAGGGGATTATTGTATGTTGATGTAGCTATGTACTTCCTAGAAGGGATTTTATGTCGGTATTATTTTAGACTACTAGAAATTATATGTGAGCTATAGAGTCAATAAATTGGGTTTCAAGCTTAATTTGGCCTAACAGATTATAATCACATTTTTCGTAGCCCAAAAAAGTTGTGGTGTATGGTGTGAGATCATCCCCATTGAAGCTTAGCCGATGAACTGTCCACAATGGGAGGATAATAACACTAGTTCCTTTGTCAAAGAAGAATTTTTGGATATCGATACCATTTATCCTGCCATACGCATATAAGGGTTGAATATGTCCTTACATGATGGCATCTTCATCTTGATTCATGAAGGAGATAACAATGTGGCATTCTGTAAGATCGGTCTATGTACGGTAGAATTTGGTGGTTGCTACCTTGGCTTCAAACTTCTAGGGACATAGAAAAGCTTTGATTAGTGCATCCCTGAGATCTATTGATAGATTCAATACATATAATATTGAAAACATAGCTAGTACAGAAGATAAATATTTTAGAATATCATATTTCTGATCTAAAGGCCGGTGATTCCCAGCTTGGGGATTCTCTTTCACATGCACTTTATGGGCTTTATCATTTGATGATGAAAGTTAGACCCTTGGGATTAGAGCTAGAGGAACTTTTGTCATTTTTGGATAGGGTTGTGCATGTCTAAACACCTTCCAAGAGAAATTAGCCGCCTATTATTCCTCTGATTGATATTCTAGAAAGATTGTTTTGGGTGACTTCTTATAGAGGTCGGATAATTTTTCTGTCTCTATTTGATCTACTAGAGGGTCCCTCCATGGGTTTTTGAAAAAATGACAGTTTTAGTTGGGGTGACGCTATATGCTGGATTTCTTCCATGGTTATTTCTCCCTTAATATCTTTGGCTTCTAAAGATTCTTCATCAATCCCCAAATTGGGTGTGGGGAATTCAAGTTACTAACCATATTCATCATCAGCAATGGAATCAATTAAGTAGATGACATTGATGAAGAGAAAAATCATCTCCTCTTCTGATGATGACTCAGCCTCATCATTTTCCTTTGGTGGTGCCATTTGGTAGGGTGGTCCCCATTGTGACATTTGGTAGGGCAATTCCTGTATCTTCAGACCTATTGGCATGAAGAATGGGAGTTTAAAAATCCTAATTTGTATTTTGTGAAATTTCATCTTCTTTAACTTTATTGTCTTGACCCTTCTGATTGGAATGTTTTTTGGGCTATCAACCTTTAAAGGATAATGGGGATGAAGATGTCTGCTGCATTGTATCAGGACCAGTTGGAGGCATGGTTGGTTGCTACATATATGTTTGGAGTATTCCATGATATTAGATTACTATTGTTTGATTCATCCAACTATCAAAATTTTTCTCCTTTTTGTAAAACAACTTTTTTCCGCTCCCCTCTTTCGTTAAGGTTAGTGGTGGAAACATATTCCATGTGCTCTAGTGGTGGTCCTAGTTTACCTATCTGGAATCTATTATATTTTGTAATAGGTCCTCTAAGATGAATCACTCTTCAATGTTGTGCCCCAATATCCATTGGTAGGGATAGTAATTTATCCGGTCATCAAAACCTACTTCATCAGCCCTCTTCTTCTCTGGAATCAGAGTAAGTTTCAACTCATGGAGGCTATGAAGTATCCAAGAAAATGGTTGTCCTAGAATGAGTAAAATTTATTCTTCCATTCCTCAAATTAATTTCACCTGGTTCCTCTTCGCTCATCTTGGCAAGGTGGAGGAAAATGTTGATGTCCACTGGCCCCCACACGATTTGGTGAAGACTGGGAGACGGAGCCATCAAAGGAGGTGTCTTAAGTGTGATAGAATCTGCTTAGATATTCCTTCCCTTTTTTACTAGGGATGACGGGAATTCCATGTACCTATGATTAGTCTGTTGTAAGGAATATTATATACTTTGATAGATGGTGGAGACATCCCAAAACCCACTTGTATACTTCATTGGGATGAGCAGTGTTTTCAGCTTGTCATAGAGATTATCGATTCACATGGAAAGCATCACATATTGGTGGAGCAGCTGGTTCATGGAGTAAGTCAGACCCCTCCATCTATCAATCAAGTATGAAACTCTCTCATTCACTCAATGTTTGAAGTTAATGAGGTCACTGAATATTGTTTTTGGAAATGTTGAGCTAAAGTGGAATATGAACTGGCACTAAAGGTCCTCCAATCTTGTTATTGAGATAGCTAGAAAAAGTGGTGTACGAAAAAAAGGCTGAACCTTGCAGAGTTTGCACTAAGAATCTTATCTTTAAAACTTATTGTTGATCTAGGTTTTCCATAATGGGATCATAGTAACATTCATAGTGTATTATATGTTTCTCCAGGTCACTTGAGTTGCTGAAAATTGCGAATATAGGGTTCCTGAAATTTGGCGGTGGTGGAACATTGTTTACCCAGTCAGGGTAAAGTTTCTATTCTGGTTGTGTCGGAGTGGACCACCCTTCCATTGCTTATAATTTAGCTGTTAATGACTCAATGGTGTTCACAAGTCCTTGATGCACTTCTTGGTAGATATGATCATGACCTAGTGTAGCAGGGGGAAAATTTGGTAGTGTCGGTGTTGCTGGAACTTGAATTGGATACCTAGTC
The DNA here is from genome assembly GCA_963277665.1 of Viscum album. Lineage (NCBI taxonomy): Eukaryota > Viridiplantae > Streptophyta > Magnoliopsida > Santalales > Viscaceae > Viscum > Viscum album. The sequence goes on along the minus strand of OY728132.1, from coordinate 1,288,005,453 downwards.
CGGGGAATCCTTTTGGGATTCGCTTGGATATGCTCTAGTTATTTCCTCAATGGATTAAAATCTTGGTATATTTTCTCAGCTATATTAAAATATACCGATGGTCCCATTATTAGATTGGAAAAGAATCATAAACATTATTTATTTTTTAGGAGGAGTCCATAGAGTAGAGGAACCTCTATTGGAAGTATGTGTTGATGCACTACATGAGGGAAATATATGGTATGATAGATTCATTGATTAATCTCAATGCTGATTATCCTTATCTCTTTCATTTATTCCTCCTCTTGAGTGAATCTATCCTCAAGCATGAGGGGTGTGTTCACATTTGGAGGAGGTGGTGGTTTGTATGAAAACTTATACTTATTCATCCCCTTATCAGGGATTCAAAAAGGAGGCAATGAGGGATTAGTTAAGGGATCACCCAAATTTAAGGCAACCCATTGGTTTTGGGTATGGACACCTTCAGGATAGATGTGGACCACCTATGGAAGGGAACAATCTTCTCTTACATCATCATCATTTGGATTATCCTCATTAAGGCTTGTGGGATTAACATCCATGACGTTCACCAATGAATACCACATTGGGGGTGGTGTACGGGGTTTCGAATGGTAGGAGAGACTCTTGAATCCCTTATTGGATATTCTACTGCCATTATGGGGCCCTCTGTGAGTTTCTTGGTGAAGAGTGACTCAATAGGATCCTTGACCTGACTGAGAAGTATGCCTCCACTCTAGGGGACATGATTTGTGAGATGGGATAGAATGAATAACCTAACTATTTGTCATCCTCCCTAGGTAATAAAAGAATACCTTTGGCTAAGTAGGTGGTTGAGGTAAAAATTCCCCTAGCCCTGTGGGATGGGGTTGTCCCCATTCTCCCATTGATGTGTCCTAGCTGGGATTTGTTGGTCTTATGTGGGAAATGTTTGTTAAAAATTCCCCCATCCCTACGAGATGGTGTTTCTATAATACTTCAGAAGTTATTATGAATATTTCTTCTTGATCTCACACATCTTGATGTAGGCATGAGATGGATATGGTGTCAGATATACAAATGAATCGTTTTCTTACAAGGGCATGATCAGTACTTGTTGATTGGATTCCCTTAGGAGGGAAGACTATTTAATGTTCTCATTGGCCTAGTTCAAGATCTTTTTGATGTATTTCTCTCTTTGGGTCTGACACATTCAAGACTTACTCAGGGCTGATCTTTTCCATGAATATCGTATTTCATGAATATGTACTTTATTTGGCTTCCATCTTAGGATGATGACATTGTAGGATGAGAATTCTAGTTGGTTCTTTTGGAAGGGATGCAGAGTGAAATATAGAGCTCCATGTTCTCCCCACCCTCGGATGTGAATAGTATATGGGGAGTCACCGATGAGGCAACACAATTTATGTAGTGTGTGGAGGTATTCCAACTCAAGGTTTTTCTTTTTTTCTTTGTCATCATGGATTTTATGTAGACATAAGGTCTTATATGTCAAATTTCCAATGAAAATCCCCCAATATACTTACATGGTATACATTCCAATCACAGGTTATAAATTTAATTTTTAACTGGTGGAGAGTTTTCCAAACATTAAGTTGAATTTTGTGCATAAATTCTTCCAAAACCCCTTCTGGAATGATAATCTATGAAGTGGTTTTGGGACAGAACATAATTGGTATGTCATCTTTGGCTAGTTGTCTTCTCACAAGAAATATTTTTTTTGACCGGTATTCCTCTACATATTGTTCCCAACTTGGATTCTTTGTGATTATCTCATCCTGAGTAGCGGGGCTAATAGGGATTTCATTGATGAATTAACGGTGCAGGGTGGCTCATAGAATGAGCGTGGCCTCGGGCTGTCTGCTGGATAATAAAAGATTCCCCTTGTCATTTTTATAGTTTCTAGGCTATATGAACCCTTCCATACAAGTGCCTCATAATATGAGGGCTTTCTCATATTTAGACTGGTTGAGGGAGGACCTTATTTTTTATGAGAATTTTGACTACAAGAGGTCCTTCACAATCCGTTTCATGATAGAGAGGACTACCATTGTGGCTTAGTGTCCAACCACAGAGAGAGTTCTCATATTGTATACCATAGGGAGGACGTTTGGGGTGGACCACAAAAAGGGGAGGACTTTCTTCTTTCCCAGCGCCATTGAGGGGAGGTTCTTCACAAGGACTGCTATTATGGAGTGGACTATTGTCATAACTTTGGTTTTAGGGAGAATATCTATAGTGTACATTTTAGGGAGGACCTTTAGGATGTACTGCAATTAGGGGTGGAAATTCTCATTGCTTGGTGTCACTCATGGGAGGGATTTCATAGTTACCACCATCGTGGAGAGTACTACTATGACAGATTGATTCCCAACTACCGAGAGAATCACATCTACAATATATACCCAGGAGAGGACCATCAGGGTGGAATACATCAAGGGGAGGGTCTTCTTACTATAAAATATTCTAGTCAAGATGAGGGCTACACTAACACTCATTAGGATATAGGATCTCACAGTCGATCATTTCTAGCCCATGGAGTAATCCCCACTAGGTTCCTTTAGGAGGATATTCAGAGCTGCAGGCGGGAACATTTCAAGGAGGACTTTCAAAATTTCTACTGTTGCTTCCATAATTTGGTAATGGATCAGATCTATCTTGATCCTCTTTTGACATATTTCTTATTTCACCAATAACACCAACTTCCAGTAGAGAATAATCATGAATGAGCTCTTCATTTTCCAACTACATTTGGCACCTTTCATTTTTGGGTGCTCTCTTGTGGGTAGATGGGCCCCCTACCTTTGGTAATGACCTTCATATGTGGGTCCCTATTTGGTTCGTTCCCAAAATTTCATCGGGATACACTGATGAACATATTGAGTTTTGGCAGGGATATAGGCCTACCCTAGAGTGTCCAACACATTGGATCAGTGTCCCCCTATTGGAACGAGTGTTTGTTCCCAATCCGATTTTCCTTGTATCACGTAATATAGGTGTTGACCCTCATGTAATGGAGTAGGGATGCAAGTATGCATTGAGGTAACCATATTATTTTTTTGATTAATTACTCCACATGATGTGAAGGGATCATGATCTAAACTCCTTTCCTTTTATACTGATGTGATGATGTCTTGACAGGTTTGGAGGATGGGGTCTCAAATTGAAATTTGATCCTCCATCACTTTTAGGATGTGATGAGATATATATTTGGCTAGAAAATGTATATATGGCCATTTAGATGTCATAGAATGTGTTTGTACATGCTCTGGTCCTCTATGTTTTCCCACTAGGTACTTTCAGTTCTCTTGTTCTGGGGTAGAGGAATGAGTCTACCCCTGACTTGTAGCCGGGTTACGCTAGCTACTTTCTCTAGTTTCCACTGTATTTGACTAGTGGGATTAATATTTGTTAGCTGAAATTTGTGTTTTCCCATTTTATACTATATTTGTCTCACTGGATTAATGTGAATTCGTAGGAATTTGACTCTTCTTACATTTAATTTCCACTTTATTTGACTGGTGGGATTCATATTGGATGTCAATAATATTTATTTTCATGTTGATTTCCATTGTATATGACTGGTGGGATTCATATGCATTGGCAGTGTCCTATGAATTCCCATAGTTTTCAACCCTATTTATATTGAGGTATTATTGTCTGTAAGAAGGTATTTGTGAATACTTTTAGCTGGTTTTCATCAAATTTGGATGGCATACTTATTGCGCATTGGTTGAGATTTTCATCCACCTATAATTTTTCACACTATCTACATGGAGGGACCGATGAGCATTTGAAAGAATTTTCATCGGCTCATATTGTGACAACCATATATTTGTGCTTTGATTCATATTAGGGAGTGGGTATATGCATCCACTCAGAGGTTGCCGCCGTATTTCTGTGGAGGGCTTCAGAAAAGGAGGTAGAATTGTATATATTCCCATGTTATGACGTCATCTTTTTATGGTAGATATCATCCTCAAGAACTAGGATAATGAACTTCTCCTGACTATGCATTCTCCAACCTCTATGTTAAGCTTGAGGGGCCCATGTTTATTGGAATTTAGTAGGTTCCCTCAACATGAAATCATCTTTAGAGTAAAGATATTGGGTCATGTGGCACTAGCGATGACGTTCTCCAACAGAAGCCCTTGAGAGAGGTTCCTGTACAAATGGGATGAAGAATTTTTTGTCAATTTCATCTGAATCCTTAAGATAATGGAGGTACTAATTATCATGCTCTTGGGATAGTCTCCCGAAGATATTGGAGCTAGCTAGTGGGGATACCTTGTGCTAGATTGCTGGACATGACTGAAGAGGCAGCTGGAAAGTTTTCACTGATTAGAGGGATTTCCATGAATCCTACAATATAAAGAGAGTACCATTTTGGGGGAACTCTTTGATCAATGCATTTGAAACCCAAGGTTGAAGACGATTGGTAGACGATGGTGTCCTGTTCTTTGTTGGGGACCCGACCGCCTGTGTGGTTGCTGACAAGAATTTCTGTGAAAACTGTTAGGATGCCATTGAATTGAAGGTATATATTTGTAATGCCTGAATATATATGAAATATATAGACAACAAAACCCCATCAAAGTAGAATCTCGTGATAATATGAATAATTGATGATCTTTCTTGGCCATCTTCCTTTTGAATGCAAAAAAGGCCTGAGGTTGGGTGACCTGCCACCTTGGTTAAGAATTCATGTTGGGTTCAAAATTTGGGTTTTGACCAAATTTGTGTCATATGATATTTATGTATAGGTGGTGTTAGAGGAGATGGTCCCATGGGTACTGAGCAGTGTTTCCTTTTTATGTTGTGAAGGAGGTTCCATAGTTGAATGGTTCTAGTGGGTGATTGCAAGGGGTTAAGTGTCTGTGAAATTAGCCCACATCATATATGATTTCGTTGGATAGTCTCTGACAGTTTTATTTGCAGATCCATAAACACCAAAGACCCCTTTATCCATGATTCATGGACCTTTTTTCCAAAGGTAGGATCTCATTGGATGATTTTTCCAATGACACTTAAGAAATCTATTGGTTGAGATGATGAGAGGTCAGGCTCATCACACCCTTTTTGGGAGAATTATTGACTATTCTAGGACTATATAATAAATATAAGAAATGTTCATATGTTTTTGAATACCTGGATCTTTCCCAATCATGTGTATATAGATTACCCCTAGTCAGAGAAATTAATCATGGATATACGTTGTTCAGGAAATACAGATACCACTCTAGTATAAGACATGTGATGAGGTTCCATGGAGTTTATTTTTATCTAGGAGGATAGATATTGTTTTGATGTTGTGATAAAACCTATAAGATGTGATACCTATGTATCCTCATGAGAGGAATCAGATTCCATATATTTTAGTGTCTTTTTTCTGGAGACATCACCTTTTAAGGTTGTATGACAAGGACCCATCCACATTGTTTAACATCATGCTACCAAGATGTTTATGTGGGAGAATCCAAGCCAATATTTCATGTGGTTATGATGAAGAGGTGGAATGGGATTCCAAAAAGAGATATGGTCTCCTGGGTGGATGTGAACCTAACAAGGATATATCCTAGAGAACATTCAAGTGATTTGGGTTTAAACCTTAGAGAGGCTTCCTACATATCCAATTTATTTGGGAATAAAAGATCTTGTATTTTAGTTTGAGTTGGGACATACACCCTTGAGGAGACCCATTTGTGGGGGCATGATTGGGGCTTTCACATGGGAGATACCCATTTGAGATAAGTAAGTTGGGGATTACTCTTGAAGAGGATTTCCTAGAATGTTTTTAGGAATTTTATGGGGAATAGATTTGTTCTCAGTCCATATAAAGACTTCCTATATATCCTAATTAGAGTAGGAATTAGATTTCTCATAGTTAATTGCATATGGGGATTATAGCTTCATGGAGGCCCACAATTTGGGGTTATATGAATTTCATGATCATTGTCATCCTCTAAGACAACATGAGTTTCATTCGATGGGAGAAACAAGAGGAGTCAGTGGATCGGAAGATCACGCATCCCGCATCATCTCATGATAGATGGTAATGGATCCCAAATGGAGGGATAGAGAGAGAGAGATAGGAGTCATAAATGTTTCCTTTTATTCCCTTGTCTTTTAATATCTTGTATAGTTAAATTAACCTATCCAGGTACACCCTGGGTAGAGGCAAAGAGGATCACATATGCAACCTCCTATTTGAAGATATAATGGTTTACCTCCATGGGAGTGCCCTGAAATTCATTCTTGTAAAGGGGAGGAATGTGGATTCAAATTAAAAGGAAAATAAAGCATTATTACCCTTATGTATAATTGAACCTCATTAAAGGGAAAGGATAGTGACTACCCTTGACCCATATAATGGGAAGGTTCATGTTAGTATCCCAAGGTTGGACCCTAGTTTATCATGGGAATATAAACTTATGTACATTTAGGGGGTCCGAACTGTGGTGAGGATTACTCACATGACTCCTCTTTCCATGGGTATGTAAACTAAAAAATGGAACACTGATGCACCTGTTGGTTTAATCATATGGGTCTGGTGGCTTTTTTAAGAGGCTTAGGACAGACACCATTGGAATGGTTCATAGAGGGGATTTGGATGAGGTGATGCAAAAGAAAGGAGATGACTGAACCTATAGAGTGGAACATCTGAGGGTATCCCATTATGCATAATGTTTCTTCATGTGGGATGGGGGCCTCCCTATGTATCAAGTTACTATGTGGGTGGAGGGATTGTCTGCGCACCATGATGGTACATGGACCAAGATGTGGCCCGTTTTGTGCTTCTCTATACATGGCTAGGTTTTGACCGCGTAGCATGATGCTACGTAGAGAAGACTTATGTATGTGTGGCATGGTGATACATGGAACAAGGTACCATCCACATAGCCTCTTGATACAAGGGGAACTATAGTGATGAAGGGGCATTGGTTTTAGTGCTTTGTAGGAATTTCATCCAAGAAGGGGACATGATTCAAGGTATTCCAATTAGGTTCACGGTCTTCCCATAACTATGTTTCCTTCTTTATTTTTCCTCTACATGGAATTCTTTACACATGTGGGAATTCATTAGAAGAGAACTATGCCCCATCGATCAATATCACCAGAAATCCTTCTCAAAAGTCCAACAAATCCTTTGAAATCTGATCTCCCTCATTTTTTCATCATATCTCATAGGGGTCATTTTATAGAGTGTTAGGGAACCTGGAGCAATAGATCCTTCAACACCTTTTACAGATCCCATGGGAGATCATGAAGCCTATGGAAGACTAAGTCAATAGAGGCCATTGGGGATGCGATTTACATATGAAAAAAATAACTGCCTCAATCCTGTGAAGGACTTTGTCTTTTTTTAGGGTGCTGCTTGTTTTGACTCGCCTGTGAACTAATGAGTTTTTGGGAATGGTATTCAGGGGTGAATTTCTTTGTCTCAATTCCATCTATGTCATGGTTCATGGAGACAACATGCAGGGGTGGAATTCTCAACCTCAATTCCTCCAATAATGCAGTTTGTTGCAGGAGTCATACGAGGATACAAAATTATCCACCTCCATTTTTCTAACGACATGGTTTGTGGTGACTGCTGACACCATTGTCTTCATTATGCATGCAAACCGTTCCTGGGATTATTTATGTGGACCACTCTAGGGCCTTTTCCAAATTTGGCTTCTTCTACAATTTTCTCTAAATCCTTCATCCAATTTTTTTCGTTCCTTTTCCTAAATTATGGGAGTATTTAATTTCCCTTTGTAATGTTTTCCGGACCCCACAATTCATTTCATCACCATGAAATTTTTTATTATTTTCAATGTGATTATTAATGTCTTATGATATATCTCATACTCTTATTATTGATTTTATGAAATATTTATTAATTATTTACTATTACATATTGTTTATGCATCATATGTTCATAGTATATCCGAATATGAATTTTCCCTTACAATTAATTTTATCTCACCCTTTCTTATGATTCTATTTTTTACGTTTTATGAAGATGAATAATATATATGATATATATATAAGGGTGTTTTTGGTGGAATTTTTTTTGCTAAATTTTGCTAAATTTTTATAGAATAAGATAATATAGGTATAAAAGGGAAAATTTACTTTGGGTGGGGAATATAGGGGTTTTTTATGTAATGGTTTTGATAAATATCTAAATTTATAATCCTAAAAAGGACATGGTCATGTATACGAATTAATAATTTTCTTTTGTTTTTTTAATTATAAATATTAAAAATTGGGTCTAATAATTTGATTTAAATGTATTAGGTAACGATTATGTTTTTTGAACTTCATCTAAGAGTATGGGTCTGAGAAATCTTGGTTTATATCCAATTAATGTTTTTATAACTTTATAGGTAAGGATGTTATCAGTTAGAGAAAAATTTAAGAGTAATAAATATCGTCCAATGTTCATAAGTTTGAGATTGATCATAATTTCATAGTAATAGGTAATAATATTATGCCTTGTGTGGTTATATTTGGAAGGAATTAAAGAAATTTTTGGTGAATTCTAAGGGAGTAGAAGATTAAGGTAAAAAACCATTGTAATTAGTATATAATTTAGTGTTATGGTTATCTGGGAATAAATTTGTTATATTTTTTGGGGGGATTTTGAACGTATAAATAACCCTTTGGGTTTGTATATAATTTCATGTTGAGGTTAATAGAGTGAATTAGGAATGGGTTAATGATTTTATAAATATAAGTTGGGAAATATAGTTAATTTTTTATACTAAAAATTAATTTAATGTTAAGGAAATTGGGTTATTTTTTGAAAATGTAAAAATATTTTTGGGGGTATATATAATTAAGGTATATATTCAATGGTATGTGATTTTGTTGTTTATTAATTTTTGGAACAAAAGCTTCCATGATTTTTGGATTTAGGATATAATAATTATGATTTTTAATTATTAGTGAGGTTAAATAATTTTCGAGATAAGAGTTATGATGGTTTTACAAGAAAATTTTATAAAATCCTTTGGATTTTTGGGTTTTTAATATGGTCAAGATTATTTTAAAGGGTTTGTAGAATGATTTAACTTGATTTTTTTTTGTTATTGATGGTTTAAATATTAATGTATTCATTCATCACACGAAATTTTGTTCATATTTATTATTATCTTAACTTGTACTAACTATTTTGGTTTTAGTAAGTTGTTGGTGACAGGGGGAATTAATTTTCATTATTTTATGGATCTTATGATACATTAAAAGTTTATTTTCATACTATATGTATGAAAAATTCATCATGTTTATTTATCATTTGGAATATGAGATGAAGAAGAGGTGGAAAACTGATTCAAACACAATTGATGGATGAAATTATACTTATTGGATGGAATAAAATCAAGTAAACATATCTTAATAAAATATTCATATTTAATGTAAAATAATTTATCAAAATCAATAAATATGAAGATAAATCTATTAAGTATTATGTAGAAACTATTGTTTAGAGGTCAAGGTATTCTTTTTGAAAGCTATTTACAATCATGGGTCTTATAATTCTAGATATATGGTTTTAGAAATATTTAACTCTTCATTTAGTAGTACTAACTGATAAATTATTTATCATGATTAAAATAAATGTAAGAATCTTCTAATTTCATGATACATTCATATTATTAAGAAAAAATTAAAATTTTGAGGGCTAAATATATTTTGTGCGGCGAATGTAATTCCCTAATATTTTCGTATGCATTATTTTTCAAATAAAACTAATATCTATGATAACATGTGATAAAGGAAACACAAAACTAATATCAATAATTATTTATTATAATACCAAAGTTAAGAGTTCAAAAGTTAGTTAAATAAAACATAATTTATTAAATAAATGATTTTCTAGAATTAAAATTGTTCAATTTTACATATAAAAATGGCAATAATTCTAGAAAAAATATTTTTAAGAATGACATATTTTTGGTAAATTTAATAATTTTGAAGAAATAATGTAAAAAAAGTATTGATAAAATTATATTAATTATTATAAAAATAAATTAGTAACATCCATGAAATAGTTAAGAAATAATAATTAATGTTAATTTAATTTTTCATGGTTAAACAAAAATGTTTTGTTTAAAACATTGATTTTAATATATATTTCATTATTTATTTAAAATATAAATTTCTATAATTTTGAGTATTAAATTAGTTGAAAAAAAGTTATACATTAAATTTGAATAATTATTTATACAGTGATTATCAGAGGGTTAGAAATAAATATAAAATCATTTGATGATAAAAAAGAGATATTTTCCAAAAACTATTTTTAAGTGAAAATTTAATTTTTATCCTTAATAAATTAAATTAATCGACAATGATAAATTAATTTGAGGATTTGTTTTGATAATGTATTCAATAAAGTAATAATATAATGTTTTTTATTGGGAAAGTAAATATAATAAAATAATTTTATGCTTTAAAAATATTTTTTTTAAGAAAATAGTATTCATGTGTTTTGAGCATGGATGTTAAAATGAATTTCTTCCACCTTTAGCAAAATTATTTTATAAAATAGTTTTTTTATTAGAATATTAATTTTTTTTAATATTTTTAATTTCATTTTTATTCATAAATATATGTTACCATAGTAGAAGTTTTTCGTCACAGTAAATGTTAGATGGATTGAAAAGAGGGATTAAACTAAGCGATAAGGTTTCAAATACAAAAAAACCTTACCATTAATTTTATTGGTTGAGTGGATATAGATGTATATTATCCTATATTAAAATTTCGGTATCCTTGGTTCCATTATATCATGATTAATACATTTATATTATTTTAATGTTAAGTGTGCTGACAAGAATGATGACACAATCACTTATAAAAAGAGCCCATATACACCTAACTTATTTACCCACTTTTTGCACCATAGATCAAAAATTATCTATAAAAATCACTTACTAAATCAATTATCTATGAACTATTGGTTTTTTTGTCACCACAAGACTAACATAAGAAGATTTAAATAGAGATTAAAAGGATGATACACAATAATGTGGTAATCGTCTTAACCAAGTGAATTCAAATTTATTTATTCTTACACCTTATTAAAATTATCTATAAATGTACTATAATAATTAAATGATTAAAATTAATTTACCAAAATTTTATTATTTAGATAAAATATACATTATCTACCTACGATCATTCTATTGGAAAATGAAAACTTTGCTTGTGTTATGTTCGGACCATCACCTCCACAAACGAAGTATTTCATTTTTCATAACCACCAAATGTAACATCCCATGTAAGTAAAAGAATAATATATTTTCATATCTATATATATTTATAAATTATATAGTTTATTAGAGGCTTAAAATGAGAATAAATCCATCTTTAAGCATAAAATACTCAAATATTTTTAAAAGATTGTTTTACCACCTTTTGATGGAAAACCATTTTTAAATCTAACTTTGGACAATTTTATAAGATCTATTTTTCAAAATAAATTTAATATTTATAATTGGGACATTTAAATTACTTTGGATAAATCTTTGGTATTTTTCTGACAATGTTCATTTTTTAATGAATAGTGAAAAATAATGTGTTTTACTTTAAAACTTCTTTTTCATCTAATTTAATTATATAGTTATATTATCATTTTGAATGGTTTTAAAGTTTAATTAGAATATATTTTTACCATTTAATCCAATGTTGGTCATTATAATTAATTTCACTTTGAAATTGGACATAAACAATTGTCAATCTTTTGATAGATATTGTTTCTTAAAAAGACGCTATTTGTTTTGAAAATGGGAATTATTTTTAAATTAATTATCTCAATTTATGTGTTTAGAATTGGGTAAAATGGATTCCATATTTGGAATCTTAAGGTCCAAATTATTTAATTAAGACTCTTTTGTTTTTGGTCATTATGACTAGTAATGATGGTAATTATCTTTAATTATCGTGATTAATTAGTAATCGGGTTGTTAATGGTAATAAAATAATATCATAATAATATAAAATGACCCCAACATGTGTCCAACTCCTCTTTATTAAGTCATGGAAGACCATGGGAAGCTTTTTACCGAACTTGAGGGCCCATGGAGTCACATGTGTGTAATAGTGACATTTATGACATTATTTTTAAAAAAGAAGAGAAATATAACAATGGTTTGCATATCCTAAGTAAAAAAAATTTAATTTTGTTTACATAGATGATATATTAGACTATAAAAATTCATTGTAAAGATAAAAATATTTCATACATCATTGTATTTTTTTATAATTTTTTGACCTTAAATAAATAAATTTATGTATGACACCATGATGATGCAGTGATTACCTCATTAATGAATAATTTAAATAAAATGAAAAGATAAGGTAAAATGTAAGACTTAAACTTGTCAAAAACCTATTTTATGGGTGGATTTAGAACCCTTATCACCTTACACTAAAAATATTTCATTTTGGGACCTTTAAAATATGAAAATCATTCTATAATAAAGTAACATTTCAAGGCATTCCAAAAAAGACCCTCCTTCCTCTTATAAAATCCCCCCACCTCTACCCCCTTCCCCCACCTATAAAGCCCTTGTATCATCCAAAATCATCTCATATTATCTCTCCACATCCCTCTATTACTTCTAGAAGCCTCACTTTCTGCAGATGTCTTTCCAAGGAATGCTTTGGATCAAATCAAAAAGAGTAACCCGATTTAGAGGTAATGTCTTCTCTCGAGTTTCTTCATTTTATTTTCCTTCTCCACTCACCAATATCATCTTATTATTTGATCCCATAAGAACAATAGTATCCTCAATATACTAGTATATTATTATGATAATTATTCTAACTACACTTACACACACCTCCGTCTAATGGTTAAAGAATATATTGTTTCTGTGGGTGGTGAATTACTATCTCACGAAATGATGATTGTTCAACCTTATTTTAACACATTTCATGATGGCCATTATGATTTCACTATATTTATATATGATATATATTATATTTATTTCCTCTCTATGGCTCTGTATTTTATATTTAAAACATACCTTTATGCTTTTCATGTTGTGCAAATGCGATAATTTCATCTGAGGAAGTCTGGACTACCGCCCCCTCAAATGATGTGACTCGTTCATGTTAAACATGGAATTTATAAAGAATGTAATTAATGAAATTATTTTTCCTATATAACAAATATATTATACTGTAATTATGATATATATATGTCTCATTTATTTTTAATGTCCATTAATATGACAAAAAATGAAAGTAACGTTCATGCGTACGTACAACCTACCGCCTCCGTGAACGGTCCATTTCATTTTTTTATCTTTAAATGCTATGGAATAGAATAAAATGAATATATACTGGATATATATGATATTTAAATCATTAATACCATTTTAGAGATGATGTACTTCTAACTATATGGGCAATTCGTTTCAAACAAGTTCATTTTTGACTCATGTACTGAACATCGACAAAAAGTATGATATGAACTCACATAATTAACTAATTATTATAACATGATAATATGTGATATGAATTGAATAATAAAATTTAATGGAGTTTATTAATAAATTATAAATTGATGAATGTTTATTATTCAGGAATATAAAGAAACGAACAAGACAAGTCAGACTTGAGGTAAGGGACTTTGTCTCAATCTCCTTCATAGAGGAATAATTCAATTTATATACGAACTTCTTTTATTAGTTGTATAATAAACCCTTTTGACTTTTAATTTCGTTTAAAAGGAATCTTTTTATATGAATCCTTTTACTAAATGACAAAGGTAATGTTTTTGTCTTACGTATGCAGCGACAATGACTTCTCCGCCACCGTGACCATTATTTGAGTTTCAGATTCCTCTACAAGACATTACTTTTTTTAAATGAAAAATAAATACCATTTTTTACTTTATTTTGGTATTGAAATGGTTTTTATAATGTTTTTATTATATCAATGTGTTGTATTGATATCTTGTGATTGAAATGTGGAAATTTTATGTTTCCTTTATGCATGTTTTATGTGATACAGTTATGTTATGGTTCTTGAGAATTGTTTATGAATACGGGTGGTTTCGTGACAAACTAAGAGAAGGTGATCGCGAGATAGCTCTCCAATGCATTGGGTAACACGAAGGAGTTAAATGCTAAGGTTTCTTTGAAGATATTTAGGGAATATATTGTGATAGGTATTCCAAACGTAACCATGAGGGTTACTCCCTACGTAAGAATGTTATGAATGCCTCAAGTTACCTTTATGTCTTATGATTTCTATGAGTTATTCATAAATCTTATGATTTCATGAGGTATGTTAAAGTGTTTATATTTTATGAGTAAAGTATTATTTCATTGATTCTTATGTATACAGGGACTAATGTTTTCTTTCCGTATTTTTATATCCCTTACTGATCTTTTTATGCTCATCCCAAGTTTTTGAAATGTTTTTCACAGGTCAAGGGAAAAGTACATGATGTGATGATAGTGTCAAGGAAGTGTCAAGAAAGAATCCATATTTTATTTTAAATATGTTTCATTTGATTGAAAAAAATGAATACCGTCTTTCATGTAACCACCTTATTTAAATGTGGAATGTAATGCATGATTTATGTTCTAATTATCTAAAACTCTAAAACTGGAAAGATCCTCAATGTGTATTCTTGAAATCACTCAAGATTAATTAATGTTTAAGGCTGGGACCTTATAGTTGGTATCAGAGGTCGACTGAGATAACTTAGGAGTTATAATTCTATTAAATGATTATCCAAAAATGTTTTTTATACATTATTGTCAAATTGAAATGATATAGAATTTGAAGATTACCATATTGATTCATCTAAGACATGTTTGTTCAGAATGGTTTTCTGCAGAGGAAACATGGAAGCAGTTCTAAGAAGGCATACATAAGGAAATGACCTTCCAAATCAGCATCCTGAGATTGTCGGAATTGGAACTGAACAGTTTGTTACAGTAATAGATAAGTTGACTCAAGGGGTAATTGGTGGTGGTATCCATGCACGAGATCATCCAGATCAACCGCAGAGGAACATGTCAGTGGTGGAACATTTCATGAGGAAACATCCCCCATCATTCATAGGATCATATGACCCTGTCCTAGCTTAAGGGTGGATTAAAGCACCGGAGAAGACTTTCGATGTCATGGGGTGTTCAGAAAATTAAAAGGTTAGTCTTGCTATTTACCATTTGGAGGGTGAAGCAGACCAATGGTGGTCGATGATTAAAAATATCAATGACGCTGATTAGATTGATGCTCTTGACTTGGATGGATTCAAAGGTATGTTTCTTGAGAAATATTTTCCTAAAGTTGTTCAACTTAGGATGGAAAACAAATTCTAGGAATTTGGGCAAGAGGACGACTCAGTGGCTTCTTATAAAGAAAAGTTCACTCGATTGGAAAGGTATGTTCCAAATTTTATCTGAGACCTTGATAGTAAAATAAATCATTTTTACTTAGGATTAATGACAAAATATTGAAGGGGATTAGCTTCTCATGAGTTCAAAAGTTATGAAAAGCATGTTCGATGTGCTGAGAAGGTGGAAATGGCGTTTTCCAATGAGCAAGTGTTCTATGAAAATCAACAGAAGAAGAGACCGAGGTGGTTGGAGAAATAGAAGAATCCTTCGAAAAGGTTTGATGGTAAGAAAACTAAGTTTGTAGTTTGTGATAAATGCGGTAAAAATCATTTTGGGGAATGTATTTTGAATTCTGGAAAGTGCTTCCCATGGGGTAAGATGGGACATAAGGCTCGTGATTGTACTAGAAAAGATTAGAGTAATGGTAAGACCAAATTTGATTTACAGTTAGTGAAATGTTTCAAGAGAAATGAAATGGGTCATTATGAAAACGAGTGTTCGACAAAGAGATCGAATGATGGGAAGCAGTTAGACTATAAGCAAAAAGGTGTGGTGAAATCCTTTACAACTACTTTAGCAGATGTTGGGCCATAAAATGAAGTGGTATCAAGTACTTTGTTTGTTTTTTTAGATTATGCCAATGTGTTGTTTGATTCAGGGTCTACACATTATTTCATCTCAGAAAACTTTTCTAGTAAATTTGGAATTCCATCTCAAGAAATGACTCCTGAACTTGTGGTAAAAGCATAAGGGGAAATGTTTAGGAAAAAAGAATTTATAATAATATTCCTATCCTTATTCGTGGAAAGAACCTACTTAAAATCCTTATTGTTTTACCTCTATCAGAGTTTGATGCTATCCTGGGTATGGATTGGCTCTATGTTTACCATACTGAGATTGATTGTAGAGCTAAAGAAGTTTCTTTTCAGAAAGACTTTTATTTTGTGTACAAGAATGAACCCTTACTGTTGATAACATATCAAGAGGCTGAGAAACTTGTAAAAGATGGAAATGAATGTTACCTTGAACATATTGTTGAAAAAAAAGGAACAATTCAGATTAATGATGTGCCAATGGTAAATGATTATCCTGATGTTTTTCTTGATGAGTTTCCTAGAATAATACCAGATCGGGAAGTTGAATTTACTGTTGACTTAGTTCCTGATGCTAAGCCGATTTCAAAACCCCCTTATCGAATGGCTCAAATTGAACTTTTAGAGTTGAAAGAGAAATTAAAATATTTATTAGAGAAAGGTTTCATTCGACCCAACACATCACCATGGGGTGCTCTTGTCTTATTTGTTAAAAAGAAAGATGGTTCAATGGGACTTTTCATTGATTATAGAGCCTTTAATAACATCACTGTTAAGAAAAAATAACTTTTGCCTCATATCGATGATTTGTTTGATCAACTCCAGGGATCCCAGTATTTTTCAAAGATTGACTTAAGATCGGGGTACCATCAGTTGAAGGTAAAGGAAGGAGATATTCTAAAGACCATGTTTTGTACAAGATATGGCCATTATGAATTTGTGGTTATGCCTTTTGGGTTAACCAATGCACTTGATATATTCATGGACATTATGAATATAATTTTCCATGAGTTCTTGGATAAGTTTTTGGTTGTTTTCATTGATGATATTTTGGTATTTTTGAAAAGAAAATAGGAGCATGAAATTATTTTAAGGGTTTTTTTGCAAACCATAAAAGAAAAAAAATTGTATGGGAAATTCATCAAGTGTGAGTTTGGGTTACAACAAATTTCTTTCATTGGTTACATTGTTTCTAAAAATGGAATAACTGTTGATCCTTCAAAAAAAAGGTTGTTGAAGAATGTACAATACCCAAAAATATAATTGAGATTTATAGTTTTCTTGGTTTGGCTGGCTATTACGGGAGGTTTGTTAAAAATTTTGCAAGTATGTCCAGCCCATTGAATAAGCTAACTCGGATGGGTGTTGAGTTTATCTGGACAAAATAATGTGATGACTGTATTCAGGAATTGAAAATAATATTGGTGAATGCTCCAATATTAGCACTACCTTCCAGGAATGGTGATTTTTTTATCTACAATGATGCTTGATTGAAAGGACTTGGTTGTGTCCTTATGTAGAATGATCATGTAATTGCTTATGCTTCACGGCAGTTAAAAACTCATGAGATAAATTACCCTACACATGATTTGGGATTATCTGCTGATGTTTTTGCTTTAAAAATTTGGAGGCATCATTTCTATGGTTTAAAGTGTGAAATATATACTGATCACAAAAGTTTAAAGTATATATTCACTCAGAAAGAATTGAACATGAGACAGAAGAGATGGGTAGAATTAATCAAGGATTATGATTGTATGATTCACTACCACCCAGGAAAAGAAAATAAAGTGGCAGAGGCTTTGAGTCAAAAATTTAATTCTTCATTAACCATGTTACATTTGGAAAGTGATCCTTTGGTTATGGATTTCATGAATTTTGTCTTGGAAGTTGTTGGTGTAAGAAATTATTATGTTTCGTTTTAGGTATAAGTGAAATCTTCTCTATTAGATAGAATTAATAAAGCACAGAAGTAAGACAGTGAGTTGCAGAAAAAGGTAGAGCTGGTTCATAAGGGTATGTTACATGAATTCAACATTGATAATGATTGTGTTTTGAGATTTGGGAAGAGATTGTGTGTGCCTTGTGATTCAGAGTTGAATAGAGAGTTGTTATGTGAAGCTCATAGTTCTCCATTTTCAGTTCATCTGGGTAGTACTAAGATGTACAGAGATCTTCGGGAGTATTACTGGTGGGATGGAATGAAAAAAAGATATTTATGATTTTACTATGAAGTGTTTGACTTGTCAAAAGGATAAAGTAGAGAGACAGTTACCAAAAGGGATGCTTTAGCCTTTACCAGTTCCAGAGTGGAAATGAGAGAATATATCCATGTACTTCTTTGTGGGATTACCAAAGACACCTCTAGGTAATAATGCAATCTGGGTTATTGTTTATCGCTTGACTAAATCTTCTCATTTCCTTGCTATACAAGATAATTTTTCCCTAGATCAAATTTCACAATTGTATCTTAGAGAGGTAGTTAGGTTACACAAAGTTCCCCTCTCCATTGTATCTGGTCGTGATCCCAGGTTCACTTCTAACTTTTGGAATGGCCTTCAGAAGTCGTTGGGTACTGAATTAAATTTTAGTACAGCTTTTCATGCTTAATCAAGTGGGAAGTCAGAACGAACAATTAAGAATTTGGAGGACATGCTATGTGCTTGTTCGATGATTTATCAGGGATGTTGGGACCAAAATCTTTCATTGGTTGCATTTTTTTATAAAAATATTTTTCATTCTAGTCTACAAATGGAACCATTTGAGGCATTTTATGGGAAGCAGTGTCGAACTCCAGCTTTTTGGGATGAAGGAGGTGAAAGGAAGTTGATGGGCCCATAATTGGTAGAAGAGTTGGGAGAAAAAGTTCAGCTGATACAGAAACACATGAGAACAGCTCAGAGCAGGCCGAAAAGTTATGTGGACAATAGGAGGAAGGATCTCTCTTTTGAGGTAGGTGATCATGTCTTCCTAAAAGTTTCACCCTGGAAAAGTGTGATGCGATATGGTAAGAAAGGAAAGCTGAGAACAAGGTTCATTGGACCATATGAAATTCTGGATAAAGTTGGATCAGTTGCGTACAGAGTGGATTTACCTCCGAGTTTATATCAAGTACACAATGTTTTTCATGTTTCAATGTTAAGAAAGTACATTCTAGATCCATGTCATGTTTTGACTCCAGAGGTAGTTCAGCTGGAAGAGAATCTATCTTATGAGGAACAACCAGTCCAGATTATTGACCTAAAGGATAAAGTGTTTTGGAATTAGGCGATTCATCAAGTAATGGTTTTGTGAAAAAACCACATGATTGAAGAACCAACATGGGAATCTGAAAATGCAATGAGGGATAAATACCCCCACTTATTCGATATGTAAATAAATTGCAGGGACACAATTTCCTAAAGGGGGAAGGATGTCACATCCCAAGTAAGTAAAATAATAATAAATTTTCATATATATATATCTATTTAAGTATTAGATATTGAATTAGAGGCTTAAAATGAGAATAAATCTATTTTTAAGCATAAAATACTCTAATATTTTTAAAAGATTGTTTTACCACCTTTTGATGACAAACCATTTGAAATATAAATTTTGACAATTTTATCAGCTCTAATTTTCAAAATAAACTTATTCTTTAGAATTGGGACATTGAAATTTACTTTGGATAATTTTTTGGTATTTTTCTGACAATGTTCATTTTTTAATGAATAGTGAAAAATACTGCATTTTACTTAAAACTACTTTTTCATATAATTTAATTTCATAGTTAGATTGTCCTTTTAAATTGTTTTAAAGTTTAATTAGAATATGTTTTTACCATTTAATCCAATGGTGGTCATTATATTTAATTTTACATTGAAATTGGACATAAACAATTGTCAACCTTTTGATAGATACTGTTTCTTAAAAACACGATATTTGTTTTGACAACGGGAATTATTTTTAAATTAATTACTGAAATTTCTATGTTTGGAATAGGGTAAAATGGATTCTTTATTTTTAATCCGAAGGTCCAAATTATGTAATTAAGACTCTTCTATTTTTGGACATTATGAATAATAACGATGGTAATTATCTTTAATTATCGTGATTAATTAGTAATCAGGTAGTTAAGGGTAATAAAATCCTATCATAATAATATAAAATGACACCAAAATGTTTCTACATCCTCTTTTTTGAGTCATGTCCGACCATGGGAAGCTTTTTACCGAACTTGAGGGCCCATGGAGTCACATAGGTGTAATAGTGACATTTATGACATTATTTTTTAAAAAGAAGAGAAATATAACAAAGGTTTGTATATCCTAAGTAAAACAATTTTCATTTTGTTTACATAAATGTTATCTTAGAATATAAATAGTCATATTAAAGATAAATATACTTCATACATCATGGTATTTTATTTATAATTTTTAGACATTAAATAAATAAATTTATTTATGACATCATGATGATGCAGGGATTACCTCATTAATGAATGATTTAAATAAAATGAAAATTTAAGGTAAAATCTCAGAATTACACTTGTCAAAAACCAATTTTATGGGTGGATTTAGAACCCTTATCACATTATCCTCATAATATATCATTGTGGGACCTTTTAAATCCGAAAATCATTTTATAATAAAGTAACATTTCAAGACTTTGCAAAAGTTACCCTCCTCCCTCTTATAAAAGGCCCCACCTCTACCCCTTACCCACACCTCTCAAGAACTTGGATCGTCCAACCTCTACTCATATTATCTCTCCACATCCCTCCTCTTACTCTTAGAAGCCTCACTTTGGGCAGAAGTCTTTTCATGGAATCCTTTGGCTCAAATAAAAAAGAGTTACCCGATTTAGAGGTAATGTCTTCTCTCTAGTTTCTTCCTTTTATTTTCCTTATTCACTCACCACTATATTCTTATTATTTGATAACATAATAAAATCAGTATCCTAAATATACTAGGATGTTTTTATGATAATTATTCTACATACAATTACACACACCTCTGTCTAATGGTTAATGAACATACAGTTTTTATTGGAGGCGAATTACTGCCTCACGAAATGATGATTGTTCAATATTCTTTTAAAACCTTTAACAGTGGCCATTATGATGTAAATATATTTATATATGATATATATTATATTTATTTCCTCTCTATGATTATTTATTTTATATTTAAAACATACCTTTATGCTTTTCATGTTGTGAAAATGTGATAATTTCATCTGAGGAAGTGAGGACTACCACCCCCTAAAGTGATGTGACTCGTTCATGAAAAACATGGAATTTATAAATAATGTAGTTAATTAAATTATTTTACCTATATAACATATTTATTATACTATAATTATAATATATATATATATATGTCTCATTTATTTTTAAAGTCCATTAATATGAAAAAAATGAAAGTAGCGTTCATGCGTACGTACGACCTACCGTCTCCATGAACGGTGCATTTCATTTTTTATCTCCAAATGTTATGGAATAGTATAAAATTAATATATTATGGATATATATGATATTAAATCATTAATACCATTTTGGAGATTATGTACTTATAACTACATGGGCAATTCTTTTCGAACAAGTTCATTTGTGACTCCTGTACCAAACATCGACAAAACGTATGATATGAACTCACATAATTAACTAATTATTATAACATGATAATATGTGATACGAATTGAATAATAAACATTAAAGGAGGTCCATAAGAAATTATAAATTGACCAAAGTTTATTATTCAGGAATATAACGAAACGAACAAGACAAGTCAAATTTGAGGTAAGGGACTTCGTCTCAATCTCCTTTCGTTGAGGCATACTTCAATTCATATACGACCTTCTTTTATTAGTTTTATAATAAACCCTTTTGAATTTTAATTTCATTCAAATGGAATATTTTTACATGAAGCATTTTACTAAACGACAAAAGGGAATGTTTTTGTCTTACGTATGTGGCGACAACGCCTTCTCCACCACCGTGACCATTATTTGAGTTTTGGCTTCCTCTACAAGACATAACTTTTTTGAAATGAAAAATAAATGACATGTTTTACTTTATTTTGGTATTTAAAATTGTTTGGATAATTTTTTGATTATATCAATGTGTTGTATTGATATCTTGTGATTGAATTGTGGGAATGTTACGTTTCCATTATGCATGTTTTATGTGATAAAATTTTGTTATGGTTCTTGGGAATTGTTTACGAAGATTGGTGGTTCCATGATAAACTAAGGGTGGGTGAGCCCGAGATAGATCTCTAATCCATTAGGTAACACAAAAGAGTTAAACGCTAAGGTTTCTCCGAAGATATTAAGGGAATATACTGTGATGGGTATTCCAAATGTAACCATGAGGGTTATTCCCTATGTAAGAATGTTATGAATGCCTCAAGTTACCTTTATGTCTTATGATTTCTATGAGTTATTCATAAATCTTATGATTTCATGAGGTATGTTAAAGTGCTTATGTTTTATGAGTATAGCATTATATCATTGATTATTATGTATACAGGGACTAATGTTTTCTTTTCCTATTTTTATATCCCTTACTAAGCTTTTTTTCTCATCCCATGTTTTTGAAATGTTTTTCACAGGTCAAGGGAAAAGTACATGATGTGATGATTGTGTCTAGGAAGTGTTAAGAAAGAATCCAAGTTTTATTTTAAATATGTTTCCTTTGATGGAAAAAAATGAATAATGTCTTTGATGTAACTACCTTGTATAAATGTGGAATGTATTTCATGATTTATGATCTAATTCTCTAAAACTTTATACCTAAAAAGACCCTCAATGTGTATTCTTGAAATAACTCAAGATTAAGTAATGTTTAATGCTTGGGCCTTATAATAAACATATATATTTAAAATTATGAATTTAATTAATTAATATAATATTGGTGAAAAATTATAATTATTAAAATATAAATCACTATCTACCTTATTTCCCTCATATTTACTAAAAAATAAAATGACTCTTTTATTATGTGCGGACCACCGCCAACATGAATGATGTATTTCATTTTTTTTCACCATATTACATGGATAGTTCTACATATATATATTTAATTTATAAATATGATAATTAAAAATTTATTATGTATATGGAAAGGTAATTATTTTATTATATTTTTAATGTTAACAAAAATGGTCATTGTAATATTTAACCACCTAAAATAAGCATACTGAGGCATTTTCTTAATTTGAATATATTTCTTAAAAACCTATAAAAAAATATTTTTTTTATACTAGAATGAAAAATAAATTATATATCTAAAATAATATAGTTGATGAAACTACGAACAATGTTCATGGACCAGAACCACCAAACCCAAACATGCATGGAAAAATGAACAGTAAACTCAAAATACTAATGTTGACAATGAATTGTTACTATGTGGATAATAATAAATTATAAGTAAAATACATATAGTAAGATAAATATAAACATATATCTGATTTATTTTTAAAATAAAACTAAATTAATTATACAAGAAGTTAGATCATGTTTGTTTAATAAAAAATCCATGGTAAGGGTTTCACAACTCAAACTTCCTTCTTTGAGACAAGTTTTAAATGATGTGACTATTTCCATTTTATGGTGTATATGAAACATATTTGAAATATTATATCATGATCCACTCTCTAATAATGAGGTAAATTTAATTTTCTTTCTTTATATAGGATTTTATTTAAGTGTTATATAATCTATAAGGTTTCCTTTGTATCAAATTCAATTTCTTGAGACATGTTTCAAGTTAAGAACCTTGATTTAATTTTTATGGTTTACTTACTATCCAATGAATAAATTTGGAAATATTTTTTCCTATAATTAATGGGATTTACAAAATCATATCATGTATAAAAATTTAATGTTTTTTGATTTGAATGTTACAAAATTCGTTTGGGATTATTTTATAATCAAACTTTTTATTAGGAATATTTATATTTTAATTTCCATTAGGGGATTTTGTTTGTTATTTATCTACTAAACCTATTATATTTTATTATTATATTTTTATTTTTAAGGGTTTAAATTACTATTTACATTTATTATCTTATTTTACACAAAATAAATAAAATAATGTTTATAAGAAAATTATAACTTATTCCTCTTTTTTCCCTCAGGAATCTTTCAATTATATATCTTTATTCATTAATTTTATTTTAGAGTTTTATTTTCAATAAATTAATGAATTATTATAATAATTTTTTTTATTTTACAAATTCAAAAATGAATATTCTTAACATTTTCCATAAAAGTCATTTTTGACATTCATTACAATAGTTTGAAAATGGATATCTTTACAACATTTTCTATATGAACATATTTTCCAACCATCATGAACATTATTTACTATATAGATTCCATTCAAAAATTTATGGTTTTCTATAGTAATATTTATTCCCTTTATACTATAAATTTTTTCAATAGGATATTATTTTCTTATTTTTTAAATGCATTTTATTTGAATTATGTATTGTTTTTTAATTCATCCACATTACATACTTAACAATAGATTCTTTTAAAAATTATATTGTTGTAAATTATTTTGAAAATCATGTATTGAAATTATTCTTTGAATATCATGTAAATATGTTTAGAATTTATTTATTTAATTTTTTCACCACAAAGTTACAAAATATTTAAGGGAAATCATTTTAAAAAAAGTTTGTTCCTTTTTTCTCTTTATCTCCCAAAAGACTTTCCTAAACTATAATACCTTCATTTATAATGAATTTATGACATCTTCTTGTCCCCAAATTATTTATTTTTTATACCTTAATTGGTGTTTAATGATTAATCTCAGTTCACTCACTATCTATTGATTATGATCCATGTTACTCTATATATCTCATTTGACTTAGATCCATGTTATTTATTATCCAAGATGTATTCTAAATATTTTATATTATTAACCTATCCATATACCCATTAATCTATATGGTTTTAATTCCCTATGATATATAAATAATATTAGAGGGTATTCATCAAGAAATATAGTTAAATTATTGATTGTGAAAATATTGTTAATTTTTATACTTTTTATTTTCATATGAGTGATTAATAATTTATAAATAAATATTAATTATGTACTAAGAAACATTGACAATATTATATATCATTTTGGATGATTTTTTATTATAATGTTGGTATATTCATGTGTTTTATAGTTTACTCATTACTTTTCATATGATTAATGCATTAGACTTATTCAATTGGCGGTTGGGGAACAAAATTATATATCCCCTTGACAAATCTGGTAGGTATCCAATGGAAAACGAGGATTTGTTTTGCTTAGTGTATCCCTACCCGTAAAACTATAATGTATTTTAGTGAGGCCTTGATGATATATAAGATATTATATAATGAGTTATTGAAAGAATATAAGTTTTATTAGAATTAGGCCTTAATGGTTTGTAAGAAATGTTAGCACAAGGGATTTATAGTATGTAATATTTATTCTCATAAGGTCTTGATAGTTAGATTAAGATTTTCGAAATTATGAATTCCATCACCATATAATCTATTATTTTTTCCATGTGATTATTTATATTTTTATGATATATATCTTGATCAATATATTAAATTTATAGAATATTTATTGATTATTCATTTTTCTGTATTTTTTATTCATTATTTATTTAAGTAATATCCCAACATAAGATTTACCTTACTTTTAAAATGATCTCACCCTTTCTTATATTTTTATTTTCCCTAGGTTATGAATAATATTAATACATATTATATATCAAGATGGGCATCATGTGTTGATAATTATTGGGATATTTTAAATACTTGTTATAGAATAAGATAATCTTGGTATAATAGAAAAAAAATGTTTATTGGGTGAGGAAGATATGAGGTTTATTTGTAACAATTTTTTTTATTATTTAAACCTCTAAATTTGAAAAGGAAATAGGTATATAAGTGATTAAAAATATATCTTTTGGATTTTAAATTATGTATGTTTAATGTAATTACCCCAACCCTAGTTTCATAGAGTCAGTGGTTACTTTATTACATTGGAATAAGATACGATAAATTTCATGCTAAAAAAGAGAATAGTATAGTAGTCTTGTTAAACTAGATATATACATGGAGTACACATTATAATTTTAAACATATAATAAATAATGTTTTTTCCTTAATAACACCAATATTATTCATAGTGTATCTCTGCATATAAATTACAATACACTTCCTAGTATCCTGGAGAAAATATAACATAAGAAACGGGAGAGATTAGTTGCTCAGTGAGGGAAAGAAAATGGTGTAATCTATCATGAATAAATAAAAATAATCAATATGGATTGGTAAAAAATTAAACACATTCCATTTAATCGATAAATTAAGCATAATATGTAAGAAATATATGATGATCAAATAAAGCCATATAAATAATCATATCAAATTGAAACATATCCATAGATAATCTAACTAATACAATGATCACATTGATATCAATAAATTATCTCATAATTTGATAATGACAAATGTTGGAAATATAAAACATAATTTCAAGGCCTTTCACAATATAATTTAAATCCGTTGGTAGATACCCATCAAATTTGGCTAACAAATTTGTCTCATTAGACATATCGATTTATCAAGGTTCTATTTATAACTGGTCCCACCCATCACATACTAAGTCCAATAAATTTATCATATGAAAGTGGTAAAACATAATAAACATAAACATTCATATTGAAAAACTACCAAATGAAATGTTAATACTTACACTGATAAAATAAACATAATCATAAACCATCTAGAATAATATCATGAATGGTAATAAAATTTTACATCCACCATAAAATTGATCATAATTAATGAAAATAAATAATGAGGATATCAATAAAGAATATACCTAGTGGGTAATAATTAAAATAAAGGGTTGATTTCATCGATGAATATAAATAGCATAAAAATTCCATTAATGAAATTCTTGAGGAAAATATAATTTTTACTATAAAAATCATATTTTAACAAAAATCACAAAACATATCAAAAAATAATTTTCCTTGAAAATAACCTTTTAAAAATTGTAAAATAATATTTAATACATTTAATGGTCATTATGGTGGGAAACTCCATTCAATTTTTATGTGTTAATACAAATATTCTTTTCATATATTCGGTAAGAGACAAATAGTTCTTATTTTGAAAATGGAATGAAGATTCCTTTAAAAACATTTTTAAAAAATTAAAAATAGGTAAAAAAAATTAAATTATTTTTAAAAGGTCAAAAACATGTTTTAAAAAACTTTAATAAAACATGGATTTTGATGAAATTGTATTTTTAACCGAAGAGAGAAATAAAGTATGATTTTCTTAAAAACATTTTATTAATCATTTTAAGTACCAAATAGTGTAAAAATGGTACTATTACTTGATAATGTTAATTAATAAACATATTAGAAAAAAGTTTATTTATTTTAATATATAAATATCAAATAATTTCCCCAAAGGAGACTTACACAAAAATAAAGCTGAATAAGGATGAGATTGAAAAATAAACCCTTACATCTTTGGTACCTTCTAAATCATAAGCCACATAAAATAAATAAAATAATATGAAATTTCAAATACAATGAATATAAAGATATTAATGATATAAAATATCAATGTTGTAGTATATACACAACAGAAAAGAAATAAATAGTGAAAATGGTATATGTATCATGGATGTAAAAGTGTGATGAGAAACACTTTCCATTTGTTCAATATCATTTTTATGTTTCAAGAAATCTTATATAATAAATTTATCTTCATCATAAATATATTAAATAACCATAATCATATATATCATACAATATATTAATTAATTATATTATTTTATCACCCATTTATTAACAGTTCTTCATTGAAATCACAATTTCTTATGATAATTGCTTCATTTTCATTTATGTGTTAATTTGGTAATTTTAGTCCTTTTAATTTGATCTTATTTGAATAATATTTATAGTGTTAAAAATTATAAAATTATAACATATATTAATTATATATCTTTTTATAGTAATCTATTAAAGGTAGATATAATTATAAGATTTTCATATGCATGAATACTGTTTCCATTTTTCTCAACAGATGCAAAAAAAAGGAAAAAAATATTATTAATTATTTATTAAATATTTATTATTTCATATATATAATTTATATTAATCAAATATATCCTTATTACCTAACATGTAAAAATAAAATGAAAAACATTTCACATAGTTATGGGGAGGTGATAGTCTACACATACACATGAGCGAAATCATTGTTTTCCAACAGATTATAAGGTAAGAAAATTAATGTGATATTACATTTCCATAATTATATTTAGGTAAAAAATATCACATATATTCATTAATTTTAAACATAATACCTTCCATTTATTTCATAAGTGAAAGATGAATCACATCACTTTGTGAGGCCGTAGTCCGCCGTACGCACGAACAAAGTTATCATACCTCCCACAGAATGGAATGCAATAAGGAAAATATGATATAATAATTAAAAAATTACACTAATTTCATAAATATCATATAAATATTTTAAATTATTTATTATATCCATCATTCAAATGTGGTGATGGAAAATGAAATACATCGGTTCGTGAAACGGTAGTTTGGCGCACACATGATTGATGGTTTCATGTCCCATTTGATGGAAATGGAGATGGATATAAGTTATTCCATTAATATAATAATATAAAATTATATATAATATAATTTTTTATTATATTATCATAATTTAATAAGTTTTTACTGATGTTTGAGGCGAAATAAAACAAATATGCACATTTATGAATTGCACCTCTTATTTGGAGATCGATATTAGGTTTATACATGAAACCTTATTATGTGGGATTATTAATCAACTTAATGACTCTATGATGTGTTTCGGTAAGTTAGGAAGTTATTTAGAAGTTATTGGACAAAATAAATGGTTAATGTAGTGAGAATATGTGAAGAGAGTGGGTGGCCTTTTATAAGTGGGGGGAGAGGACACAAATGGAATATTTGAAAAGATAGAGTGATATCCACAATTTTATCATTTAACAGGCCTCCAAAGTGGTAAATTATTAATCATTAGAGGTTATAAGGTATAAATATGTCCATCAGTTTGGTGTTATGGATATTTTATGACATTTTCAACTCTTATCTCCATAGTTTACCCCCACCCGGGTAAACCCATTTTTACCTTAACCGTGATAATTAATTTTTACCATTTTCACTATTCATTATAATAAAATAATATGTCTAACTTATTAAATATTATAATTATTTAAAATATTTATTCCATTTTTAAAAATTAAATTATCATAAGTGGCGGAATTCAATTTAAAATTTAACCATATATACAATGAAATAATGGGTTTCCAAAGACAAAATTCTTATAAGAATATAATGTTTTGATATCAAAGTTAAACATGATACCGATTAAAAAGAAATAAATTTGTTAAAATTTAATATAATTAAACTAATTTTATGTTAAAACAAATTTAAAATATAATTTAACTTTGTATATAATTTACATGAAATAATAGTTTTCAATAAAAGTTAGTAATTTTCACTATTCATGAAAAAAATAATATTTTCAGAAAATTATCAAAATTTTCCCCAAATATTATTTAGAGATAAAGATTTAAAAAATTGTGTTAATTGTTTCTAATATTTTTTTAAATTTATGAAAAATATGGTTAAATTATGTGCACAACGTGCAATTAATCCACATTTTAGAAAAATACAGTTTTTCAGAAAACATTTCTTTTTCTTTCAAATTTTCATTATTTTATTTCTAATCAATAAGTAATGATTTAATTTATTTTAAACATTTTTAATCCTTATAATTTTTTTAATTTTTATTATTATTGTTCATACCCACCAACTTAATGACAACATTATAATGGTAATGTTTAAATAATAATTTTTTTATAGATTGTCATGTTTTATTTACACTGATTGTTGCGTGCATCCCAAGCTATCAAAGAGGTTGTTATTTTTTGAAAATAAATATATAATAAAGTCTTGAGGTGTGACATTATCTTATAATATTTATGTTTTGTATCATACATATTATCAAATATAATGTTACTCTTTTAAATTCTCATGGCGTTACATTCAACCCCCTTAAATAAATGGTTTCCACACATTTTAATATTGATCATAGTAATCAAGGGTTTAACATTGGAAATAAATTTAATGAAATTCCACATTGTTATATGGGTTAATAAAACATCTTATTAACAAGAGATAAATGTATTTATGAAGGTTATATAGAATAATCACATGACTAGGTTTCCAAGTAGGAGAACATGGGTTGGAAGTGATGATATAGACATAGAAGAAAAGTGTAAATAATTATAGGCAATGATATAGATCATTGATTTCAAGAAAGTGAATGATCAACTGAAAGTTGAGGACCCAAAACCATAAATTTTAAAGATGTAAAAGGCCATTTTATTTATCAGATATAAGGTTAACAGTATATATTTTTTTGTTTCGAGATCCATCTTCTAAATTTGAGGAATTATTTTACTATCATGGAAGATAAATGTTAAAAATATATTTAATTAAAATATTTTTCATCGTAATTTTAACCATCTGTTGTACTAATTTTTTCATCCAAAAAATAAATATTCAATATTATATTTTTATGCTTAAGAATTAAAATTTACTTTTAACCGATGATAAGATCCGTAAAGAAGTAACAAGATATTCCTCTTATATTTACTAAAATAAATATTAGAAAATGTTTTCCAATAACACCCAAAGTTAAACCTTATATATTCCATAAATAGTTTAACATAAGGTTTGTCCAAAATATTTCTTACCAATTTTAGATAAAGGGTCACAAAAGTAATATTATATTTCCCGAAAAATATAAAGTGGATCTTAATTAAACATTCAAAATATATGAATACGTTGATCATAATAAAACTTTAATTAAAACATGCTAGATTCCAAAAATAAAATCTAAGGTTGTTGAATATATTCCATAAATCCAAAAATATAGTAAAATATAGAAATGTTAGCATCAACCATAGAATCACTAACAAATTTCAGGGTCATCAATACTATCTAATAAGAATATCATTATCATTATTATTGCAACATCGAGAACATGTTAAGGGTTAATTTCCCTCAATAATGTGTTTTAAAAAAAATATAAACATTCCATTGAATCACTTTTCTTGGAAATTAGAACCATTAAACATATACCCTCAATTCCTAAAAGAAAAAGTACTAAAGTAAAATCATTATAAATTTCATAATTATTATAAGCATAATTTCATTGATAAAATACTCCTATAACATAATTCTTTAATCCAAACACAAGTACAATAATCATTACACCTTATTCTTAAGTCATATACTAGGATATATCATCTTATTCATCAATACCTTATTCCTTTCATATGAAATTATTATTATCTTCATCATCAATAATATAACCATTATTTATAAAACCTTACTAATTCTCTTCAAAAAAATTTCCAAAAAGAGGTTGATTTTCATAAGTCCCATAATTTACTCATTTAAAACATTCAACTATTGATAATAATTTAGGAGGAACACTATTACCATCCATTTTGTTAACTGAAATTTTTATTTTTCCCCACAATTACTTTATTTTTGTCTTTATTTACCTCAAACAATACATTTTTTTGTTCCTTTGAGACCCTCTCCTAGGTATATCATTCCAAATTTTGTACATGAAGGAAATAGAGCACTCATTCCTCTATGGTATCCACTATTCAAGCTTATAATGGACTCCATCATTCTCTTATATGGTAATTCTAAGAGTTGGTGAGGTGAATGTTGTTAATCATATATTGTGATAACTAATTAGGAATAATCATAATATCCTTAACCATAGTCATTAGCCCATTTGGTTTCTTATTAACACATTTTCTTTTACATTCAATGTTAACCCAATTCCTTCAAGTTCTATCCATTAACTAAAACAAAAAATCACAGTGTGAGAAACACTAGTCATAGTGGGAAATAACATATTCATGAATAATCATTTATAGGATGTGTAAATCATGACACCTTCTTTTAAATATTTGAAACCTTAGGTTTAACCTTGGTTTTTCATGGTCATCCTCTATTCAAATAGTTCATAATGTTTCATATTGAAAATGTGAATTAACTTAATCACATCTCTTGGGAGTGTCAAAATAGGTTCGTAGTAATTATTTTAATTGTGTACCCGGAAATGCTCAAGTTAAGCTCGATGCACCTTTTCAGATTTATTACCTCTAGGTACATGGGTGTCAGAGCCACATCCACTTGAAGCCACAAAGGGATTTATTTCTAGGAAAAACCACATAATCTATATCTTATAGAAACTTTAGGATGTTATTTTATACATATCATCAATTTATATCATAATGTAATATTCTCTAATATATTTAATTTTAAATATAGTTCTCACGGATTCTAATAAAATTACACTAATACCAACCATAACGACCACGACCCCTATAGCCCATATCCTATGGTAACTTTATTATATTGGCATATGATACAATGAATAACATCCTAAAGGAAAACAATAGTTGATTAGTATTGGTAAAATAGATACATACTTTAAATTAAAATTATAATATAAATAATAAAATACAAAACATTTTTCTTTGAGACTTCCATTATTCCTCATATATTATCCCTATATATCAATCAAAAAATACTTCCTGGTATCCTAGGGAAAAAACTTGAGAAAGGGGTAAGATAAGATACTTTGAAAGGGTAACCCTACAATATAATATAACATGAATAAGTTTTTAGAAATAATATATAGATGAAAAAAAATAAAACAAATTACATTTAATCAATAAATTAAGAATAATATAGAAAAAATAAATGATGATAAAATAAATCCATATAAATAATCACATAAGCTCGAAATTCTACACGAATATTCCAACTAATTGAATAATCACATGGAAATAAATAAATAATATCCTAACAATATAATTAATAATTTTATACATCTAAAATAAAATTTCAAGACATTTCACAAGATAGTTTAAACTTGCAGGTAGAAACCCATCTAATTTGGCCAACTGATTTTTCTCATGAGACATATTTATGCACCGAGGGGCTATCTATAAATGGATCCCACCCATTATTCCAACTAATCATAAATAGTCAAAATAAATAATAATGATGACACCAATACAATATATCCCTGGTTAATCATATGTAAAATAAAGGGATGATGTCATCTATGATTATAAATACCTTAAAAATCCATTAAAATAGTTCTTAGGAAAATATCCTTTAAACTTTTAAAATCATATTTTAATACAAAATGTTCACACACAAAAATAAAATAAATTTATTTGAAAATAAACTTTGAAAAATAGTGAAATAATATTTAAAAACATGAGTGGCCATTATGGCTGAAATTTGTTTCATGTTATACATGATAAAATAATGATTCATTTCACATTTGTTGGTAAAATCCAAACAAGCCATTTTTTTGAAAGCAAAGTGAATATTAATTTAAAAAAAATTAGAAAGTAAAAATTGTTAAAAATTTATTTAGTAAAGAATTATTAAAAGTTTAAAAACATTTTTGAAAACATTTTTAGATAACATTAATTTTAATGGAACATTATTTTTGATCGAAAATTGAAATAAAGCTGTATTTTCCTAAAAACATTTTACCAATAATTTTACATACCAAAAACTATAAATTGGGTAGTATTTCTTGTAAAGGATCATAAAAAAATAAATTATAAGAAAAAATATTATGTTTAAGATATAAATATCAAAAAAGTTCTACAATGGAGACTCACACAAAAATAATCCTAAATAATGATGTGATTCTGAAATAAACTCTTATCACTTTGGTAACTTATAAATCATAAGAAAAATAAAATAAACAGATAAAATTAAACATTAAATAGAATAATTATTATTATATTAATTATATAACATATATAAGGGTAATTATATGCACCACACAAAATAAATAAGTGGTAAATATGCCATATGTCTCAAGAAAGTAAAAGTGAGATGAGAAACCATTACCTCATATTCAACTTCCTTCGTACATGTATGATACTCATGTATAATAAATTTAGGTTTATTATAGATATATTATAGAAATATACTCATATAAATCATACCATATATTATTTACTTATAGTATTTAATCACCCATTTATTTACAATTCTTTGTTAAAATAAATATTTCTGGTGATAATTTCATTATTTTCATATTTTTTTAGTTTGGTGATTTTGGCCCTTTTAATTTTATATTGGTTAAGGATTCCCATATTTTAAACCATGATATAAATCTAGTATATTTTAATTTAATATATATAAAGTAATCTATTAACGTTAGATATAGAAAATGGAATACACAATCCCTTGTGATGGTAGGTCATGCATACACATGAATGCTGTTTCCCCTTTTCTCGAAGGATGGAACGAAAAAAATGAAAATTATATAATATATAGAAAATTATTATTATGTTATATATATCTTTTATATTAATCAAATATACCCTTATTATCTTCCAAGTAAAAATAAAATGAAAAAATTTCATATCAATATGTAGAAGCGGTAATTAAAAGGTACGCATGAGGGACGTTGTTGTGTTACAACAGATTGGAAGGAAAAAGTTATAAGTGATATTATATTTATATAAGTATTTTTAGGTAATAAATATAACATATATTCCTTAATTTTAACCTTACTACCTTCTATTTAAATCGTAACCCAAAAAACAAATCATATCTCTTTGGAGGTGGAAGTCTTTCGTATACACGAGCAGTTTTATCATATCCCCCACAGAATGGAAAGTAAGAAGATAAATATGATATAATAATTACATAAGTATAATAATTTCATAAATATAATATGAATATTTTAAATCCATCAATATATCCATCATTTAAATATGGTTTTGGAAAATTAATTACATCAGTTCGCGAATCGATAGTCCTTGGTACACAAGATCGACGATTTCGTTTCCCATTTTTTGGAAGTAGAGATGGATCTGGGTTATTAAGTTAAAATAATTAAAAATAATTATATAGTGGAAATATTTTTATTATATTACAATATTTCAATATTTTTTTTTAATTTTATGGAAGAATAATTAATACAAATAAGAAAGTTTATGAATTTTACCTCTTCTTTGGAGATCCTCTTTAGGTTTATATCTACTGAATTATTAAGAGGTATTGATACTAAAAAAATGCCTATAGGATTTAGTGATGTAATTAATTAAGTTATTTTTTAAGTTATTTTATAAAAAAGGGTTCTGTAAGTGTGGAGAGTGGTATAGAAGGGGTTTCCGTTTATAAGTAGGGGAGAGGACAGAGAGAATTTTTGAAAAGGTAAAGTGATACCCACATTTTTCTCATTTCATAAACCTAAAAAATTAGAAATTATCTAAAATTAGAGGTTATAAGGTATATATATTTCCATCCAATGGTTTTTTTTCATGTTTTAGGTTATTTTTATCGCTTTTATTCTTTGATTAACACTACTGGTAAACAAATTTTTACCTTAACGATAGTAATTAATTTTTACTATTTTCACTATTAATTATGGTTTAATATTATGCTGTTAATATAATATAATAAAAATTATTCTTATTACAAATATGGAATTTATTTTACTAACTTAAATTCACAAAAATGGAAGAATTCAATTTCAAATTAAACTGCAGACGTGATGAAAGAGAAGTTTTCCAAAGAGAAAATTCATATAAGTATAGAATGTTTTAATATCCAAATTCCATATAAAATTAATTCAAATGAACTAAATTAGTTAAGTTTTAATAGATTTTTACTAATTTTTCTTTAATACCAATTTAAAATATAATTTAACTTTTTAAATAGTAAATAAAAGGCGGTTTTCAATTAAAATTAATATTTTTCTCTATTCATCAAAAAAATATCTTTTTAGAAAATTAACCAAAATTAAACCGAATATTAATTTGAAATTTAATTTTAAAAAACTAATTTAATTTTTCATAAATTTTTTCCTTAAATGAGATAAAAATTAATTTAATATTATGTACACAAAGAAGGACTAATTCACCTTTCATAAAAATATAGTTTTTCATAAAAAAATTATTTCTCATCAAAATGGTTTTTATTTTTTTATAAAAAATAGATAACAATGTAATTTATTTTATACTTGTTTAAACCATATAATTTTCATAATTTTGTTATTACTATTCATACCCACCAACATAACAACTAGTTTATAATGGTAATGTATAAATAATAATATTTTAATGGAGCATTGTGTTTCATTTCAACTTGATATTGTGTGAATCACAAGCTATCAAAGAGATTAAATTTATATTGAAACAAATATATTGTAAATTCTAAGGGATGTATATTCTCTTCGAATCATAGGTTTTCATGTTATATACAATATAAAATATGATGTTTCTCTTTTAAAATCTTAGGGTGTTACATTTAAAATTGTTTCTAATCAGTTGGGATCATGATAGTATATAAAGATTACATTTTTGCCACCAGATCCAAGACTATGAGTCTGGAGCATCCCAAAGAGTCCCTTAGGGGTTTGGTATAGCCTAGAATCTGAATTTATTTAATGAAATATAAAAAATTACCCTATTCCTTGGTGGTTTATATTTGACCAACCCATCACATATTAAAAAAACACATATTTTTGAACCATGTTAATATGAAATTTTTTTTAATCCCATCATTTATTAATTAACCCGTGGGAATAAAATAGGTTTTTGGAAATTTCAACATGACATGGTCATAATAAATCCACTATATGAAGATAGTTTATATTATTAAATAATATCCCCAGTGTAACAAAATCATCTTTAACAGATAAATAAATATATAAAACACATGTATTAAGTGTAGTAAAAATCACTTTGAGAGATAAAAATAAATAACATATACATTTTTAACAATATTTATTTTAAAAGAAAATAATTTTTAAAATAATGGTAATATTAATTAATTTAGAATAATGAGAAAGTAAATAAAATAATTTATGTAATGAAAATTGAAGAATTTGTCTTGAAAATTATATCATGTAAAAAAGGTTGATAATAAATAATCTTTTCCAACATTTCTAAATAATGTCAACTCAATAGAAAATGACACATTAAAAAAAGGTTTAAAAATATTCCTTCCAAAAAATTATAAAAAATTAAATTTTAATAGAAAATGAATTTATTAAGTCATATAGGTATAGATAAAGATATCCATAAAAACAATACAGGGAATATAGACAACAAGAAGAATGATTCTTAAATAAAAGATGAGATAAGGTTGGTTCTAGTGATATGTGTCCTTTCTATTGAATTTTGAACCAAATGGAAATGAAATGGTAAGAAGTTGTGTAAAACACATAAATAACTATATCATAAAAAAAAATATTGGTTGTTATTTAATAATAACATACAATTTAACTCAATGTAAATTTAGTCATAAAAAATATTTATTTCATAGTGACATTGGAAAGAAAACCTTACGACATTGGTAAATTTTAAATAAAAAACCCTTCAAAAAGAGAAATTGTGATATATTTTTAAATTTCTTGATTTTAATGAAAATTATGATATAATACATCCATGGGGATGTATATACACTAAAAAAATAAACCATCTAATGAATATATAGCTTATCTCAATGAAGAGAAATTGACATGTGAAACTCTCTCCCATTCTCCCAATTTCAATAAAGTTCCTTTAAGCTCCTATATAATAAACAATAAATAATTAATCAATTATTTAAGAATATTATTATCATCAATTACCTTATTTAATATGAAATTATAATTATTTATTACACACATATTAATTATTTTTTGGTTATATTCATCATCTGAATTTAATAATTTTGATTATTTCGTACAAGTTTCTGAATGGCGATGTTTATACTCATTCATTGAAAAAAAATCATCATTAACAGACTATTCATGGAAGTGGAATTATTTTTTCCATTTATTTATTCATTACAAACTTCATTTTATTGAAATTATTGGTATGGTTCATGAGAATGGAATCTATGACAAGCATGTTTTGGGTAATTTATTGGTAATGAAAAGTTACATTATAAAGACCATTAATTTTTTTTATCAAACTTCTAAAATGATATTCACGAAATAAATTATTCTTTAATATCATATATTACCATTATTAATGTCTTCACAATTATTCATACTAAAAATGAAGATGTTGGTAAAGAATCATTTATGTGGGGGGGTTGAACCCACCCAAAACAAAAATTTTATACTGGTGAATGAGTATTAATTTAGAATTATATAACAGTTATATCATTTTCAAATAATAATAATGATGTTATTAGAGAATAATTATTTTTATAAATAAGTGATATGATAAATAAATTGAAAATGATAGATAAGAACTTAGAAACATACATTGATAAATTCATTCATTATCGACTCAAGTTTCTTTATAATAAAGGATTTATACCTCCTTGAAACTGAAAGCATCGAAATTACTACAAATGATTAAAAAGTTGAAAAATAGTAAGGTATTAAAGAAAATTCTAAGGTAAAGAGTTGTTTGGATGGGGTAATAATGGATTTAAATGTTTTAAAATGGTAAGGTATTAAATATAAGACATATGGTTAAGGGTGGTTTCAGTGGAGTAGAGGAGGGGCCTGTTTATTAGTGAGTTT
This sequence comes from Viscum album, assembly GCA_963277665.1. Taxonomy (NCBI): domain Eukaryota; kingdom Viridiplantae; phylum Streptophyta; class Magnoliopsida; order Santalales; family Viscaceae; genus Viscum; species Viscum album. The sequence goes on along the minus strand of OY728132.1, from coordinate 1,287,966,848 downwards.
TTAGTTTAATTTCTATAAATATTTATTCCATCATGTAAAAGGTTTTCAATTTATAAGTAACAGGGTTAAAAAAATGGGAAAATGAAAATGGTTCATGAATCCACTCATTTACACAATTTATAGAAAAGGTTTCATGATATATTAATTCTTTACCACTTTGTTTAACCCTTTTTACCTCATTTTATCTTTACCGTTGTTACTCAATTTTTACCATGGAAACTTATTTCTATGCCAAACAATAAAATTGACCCTCTTTCTTAATTTAGTTGTTATAATTTAAAAACTAGAATCAATTTAATATAATTAAATTTTAAATATTATAAATTTATCTTTTAAATAAAAACATGAAATATATAGAGAAAACGTGATTTTGAGTAAAATAGTTTTTTAACTTTTAAAATTATTAATATTTTTTCATATCAATTACTAATTAAATTCGTGATAATATTTTTTTTGAAATAAAATATTTCTTTTACAATAATCCTTTAAATGTGATATATTTAATTTATTAAGATAAAAAACACACAACACATTAAAAATTTTCTTTGAAAAATATCCACTTTTAATATTAAATGACTTCAAACCACATTAAAATATATTATTTATCTTATAACAATTAAATTTTATCAATCTATTGGTATGATAATAATTCTTTAAAACTTATAAACATTTAAAATCATTATATTTATATAATAAACACAATATTATTATTTATTATTATTATTAATACTTCTAGTATTATTAATATATAAAAAATAAAAACACATATTTTTATAAAAAAATTGTTGAAATAAGATTAGTTTGATTCATTATAGATTTTTTTGAATTATTCTATTTTTAGTTAATTACTAAAAAATACAATGTACCTATATGATACATGAATATGAAATGTCTATATATCTAATGACCATATATCCAATGGTTATATTCCTAACTACCATATACCAATGACCATATATATTACATTCTTATTTTATTCCAATATATATTGGTACGTACATTAATAAAATCAATCATCCTTTTCATATACTTCTATATCAACAATTATATTATAGTTATAGTGTTATTATTTCATTGAATAGTTATAACCATTGATATGATATTCAATATTAACCATGAGGTAAGAGATTTCATTCCTATGGTCTTTTTTATTTTCTTATAGTTTTATTTATCGTATAATTTTTAATGATGTTTTATATGATATTATCATAGTGTATTAATGTTTATCTTGAATTGAAATATTTTATCTTCATAAAATTTATCTTGTTCCATTTTAGTTTGGTGTCGTGTTTGAAACAATATGTCTAATATAGTATTTAAATGAAAATAAATATTAAAATCATGAGGTGTCACATATTCCATAGGGTACGATAGATCATAATGTATGTCTATATTTAATATATTCTATGTATAATATCATGTTAAACAACTTTAGTTTTATAAAATTATTCTTGAATAATTTATAAAATATTTCATTAATCATTGAAAAAATTCACTAGTTAAATAGAGGTGTAGTTTTAAAGGTTGTGTGTTATTATCAGTTATTACATAAAAATTAATGTGACATAACAATATATATATATATGAAATTAAATCCCCACTTGTTATTTATTTATTTATTATTGATTGTATAGGAAAGGAGTTCTAAACATACTTCCACTCTATACCCTATCCATTTTTGTATTTTTCATGGTGTTTTACATGAAGTAATATTTAGTACAATAGTGTAAAATAATCTCTAAATTTATTATTAATTATTTATTTTTATTTTTATTTTTTATGTATTTATTTACCCATATCCAACACATCAACATATTTATTCCTCTTAACATGACATCATTAAGTGCATGAATTGATAATGAATTTTATAGGTTTCACTTTAACTTGTCCAAATTTGAACATATTTTTACGTGGTCTATGAAATATAAAAATTATTCCAATAGTCTACCATAAATTTGGGTATTAATTCAGCGATTAAACTTAATGAATGATTATTTTGGTTGGTGAAATTTATTTGAAGCTTTCATTTCACATAACCTTACTACTCATTATATTCTATTTTTGAAAAGTGTTATTATAATAGATATGATAGTTGGTTAGGAAGGAACATAGTAATGAGAATGATTTGCATGTTTTTTGTAAGATATGAAAATTCATTTTATTAACTCTTAAAAATCTAATTTATGGAGACTGCACCTTGAATATGATGATTAAAATTGATATTCTCAAGGGTTTCTATTACTTCATAATGAAAATGTTGTTTATAGTATTTAAATTGGTGTAGAAAAACCTCTTAACAACATCCTTCATGACTGGGTTACTAATTATGCGATTATCATTTTTTATACTAAAAATTATGTAGTTAAGTTCCCAGAATGATTTAGCTTGAAGTTATAATTTTATAGACACACATGTAAAAATGTTTTTTTTTCATGTAATTAAAAAATATAGGGATCTTTTTATTAAATATACTTTATTTATTTGGGTAAAAAATTTAACCCTTCTATAAATACATCCATTTGTGAATCTCTATGGTTTAAGATCTCTCTATCTTCTTACTTTCATTAATGTGTGAGGTGTTAGAATGACATAGATGATATAATGGTCTCGTAATAATATATTTTAATTCCTTCATCACTATAATTTTTGAAAATGTGATAATTATATGGTTATTGTTACATGTTCATTATAATACTTATAATTGGATTGAAATAATGTAGGGTGTTTGGGTATGTTCTTTTTTTAAATATATATTACTCACTTATTATTCATATATAACGTTTTGGGAAAATTGTAATTTTTTTATTTTATTTTTACATGTTTTACATCGATAAAAATCATCATTCTAATCAAATATACTTATATAAAGATCTATAAAAATCTATTTTTTTAAATTTTTAGTATTAATTAAATATATGATATTGTTAATTGTGAAATAGAGATATTATTGACCCTAATATAGATATAGTTGATATGGATAAATCAAAATTGTTCGATTAATTTTTTTGGGGATGATATTTGATATCATTGTGTGTGATGTAATTAGTCATAGTTTTTGAAATTGAGTTGTGTATTACTCTATAAATATAGAAATATCGCATGGATTGATTTGTGATATTAGATATTATGATTTAAAACAAAGGTAGTGACATGAAATTTCAATGATAGGAAAATATTTCCCAAAATATATTATTAACAGATATATGATATATTTATCTATGAAAAATAAGCTACGACATGTAATAGTAAAGTAGTTATAGCCAAAAATAAACTCTTGGTATATATCAAATATAACAAAATAATCTACATTTTCCTATGATATACATGTTTACAAATTTTTTTTGGGGAAATGAATTTTAATTGACAAATTAAAAATATTGGAAACATAAAATTTTTATATTTAAATATTTAATTTCTTTAATTTTGAAAATTTAATAAATATAAATTATTCGTATTAATATCACATCATAAAAATATTCATTAGATCAAAGTCATCTGTCTTTAAATAATATATAAATATTACATAATTTTAGATTAATATTTAATAATTCTCATAACAATACATGCCCTAGAACCTTATGGGTTTAAATTCTCCTCAGGCTAGATACATAGACATTTTATTTTTTGAATAATCCTTAAAATCTATGACAATTTTCTTCATACATATGGAATTTCTATAGATACCCTACTTAAAACCATTCTTTATAATATAAGGAAAGGACACATAAAAAATGGTGTGATTAGATGCTCAGTAAGGGCAAATATTTGTGATATCCCTCAATGGTTATAATTAAGAATAAGATAATAATTAGCTTATAAGATCATGATCGTAAATTTTGAAATTCATACCCAATAATTCAAAGATCGTAAATCATTATTCATGTGAGGATTTGTGATAAAAAATAATGCGAGTCATTAGAGTGTGGAATCATCAACAATCAATCATGATCTATGGTAACATATCAGAAGAATAAGACCTAGATGTGTTGAATACACATAAGAAAATAAAATCATTTCCTTAAGAATGTATAACTACTAAGACTATAAAGGTGTAAAAAGTCTCATAGTTGAATGGGTTCACTTATTAGACAATCATAATGGATAAAGTACCTTACTAAATTATGTTCACTCATAATTCAAGTCCATATTATCTCAAGAGATATTGTTCATTACCCAATTCATTGTAAGGATATACAATATTAGGCCCAACCATTAAAAAAATTAAAACCTTACATAAATGTTCCATAATATTATAAAACATTTATAATATCATCATAAATTGACCCATAGAAAATAAAGTGATTTTTAAACATCTTTTCATCAAATAACCATAATATATCTAAATAAAGTAAGTTGATGGTATAATAACTACCATTTTCATATCATATATTAATTAACAGATGGGAAATAAACATGTTTTATTAAATAATCCTAAGAACATCATCATCATAAGTCATACATAAAAGTGGATAGTATCATAAGATCATATCCCTAGTAAAGAATAATAAGCATCAAAGGATGTTAAAATTTATTAAAAATAAAATGAAAATAATAGTTGAACCTTTATTATAAGACATAATAAAATTATAACCTTATTTTAATAACATTTTAACTAAAAATTACAAGATTATTGGGAAATCATATTCATGTAAAATAAACGTGGAAACTCGTAAGGGAAGTATCAAAGAAAAGGACAATCATGATGATGGGAAAATTTATTCATGTCATATATGTTAAAATAGAATATTCTTTTCTCACTTTTTAATAAATAATAAAATATATTTTTCAGAAATATTTTTTAAATATATTCTTTTTAAACCGTTGTAAATATATTCAAAGTTAGTGAAAATGGACTTTAAAAAAATAATGTGTATGTAACTACTTCCATAAATAATTTTAAATGAATGGAAATTGAAGAAAAATTTTATCAACTTAATAGAAAATAATGCCATATTTTATTAAGAACATTTTATTGAAAATTTTAAGTACAAAAGAGAGGGAAATGGTAATAACCATAGAAAATTATAGGAATAATAATAGGAGATGAAAATATATGGGGTTTAAGAGATAAAAATTAGATAATTTCCCCAAAGGATATCCAGACATACAAAATATAAATAAAAAATAAGACTGAAACATAAAACATTACCTTAAATACCCTATTACTTTGTATGTGTTCCAAAATAATGTATAATTATAAAACCCTAACCTAAACCATAAGGCTAGGTTTAAGATTCCACTTGAACTCATATTTTTTTCACTGTATACCAGAGGCTTCCAACAAGCGGTGAAGGCCAAAAGAACATCAGGGGGAGAGTATGCACTAAGAACCAGGTAAACATCAGAGTATAATAAGGTAAGTGACAAAAAATAAATAAATAAATATTTAATAAATGAATAATAATAAAATTATAAGAATACAAAATAAGTATTAATCCAAGAACTATTAATATATCATTTCAGACACATACACATAAACAATGAATAATATATACTAGTGCGTTCCATTAAAGTATATATAATAAAAATAAAAACAATGTATATCACACAAACCTAAAATATATATTGGGTCCTCGAAGACAGGATCTACCTGCTTCGACTCCACACTGGAAGGAACATTGACCAGCTGCCTGACACATCCCCCTCAATGGTATAGTTCAAGAAAATATATGACACTCTCCATTGAAGGGATATACCAAATTAATGTTGACCAATCACATGAATCATACACCTTGGAGGATAGTATATAATTCTTTCCCTATATTTCAAACTAAAACATATAGGATAATAGAACATGAAATAAAGGATACAAATGATGATTCAAACAATATTTCATATCAAGAATGAATCATTACCATCAAAATCCATATATAATAAATAATAAGCACAAGTTCCATAGGGTTACACATTCACACCTCAAGTGATCAAACATCAAACATTAGTCTCATTGGCTACACGTACATTCCATAAAATCATGCCAAGAACCCATATAAACATTTACTAATGTCATGTAATTCTTGCCTTATGTGGATCAATGATTTATGTAAAGGGTCACCATTTAATTCAAATTTTACCACATGAAATCCAATAATCACTACCAATATGACATGATTATAAAAATAAGATCAATATTGAGGAGAAACTATACTCAAATGGTATTATAAGTTCAAACATACCAGAGATGACTTGTTTCTGACATCGATCTAGGTTCAAACAATGTTCAAATTATAGTTCCTTGAATCAAGGTGTCAAATATATCAATTATAAAAAATATTATTTTTGATAATGTCAAAACCCATGGGTTAAATAAAGATGTCAAGGATATATTTATATTTGATAAAGCAGCAGGGGAGAGGACAGATTAAGACCAAAGTAGAACTCACATGATTGGAATCACATGATCAAACCGTTGGTTAGGGGTCTAACAAAGAAGATATAAGGAGAGGAGAGAGATCTAATATGTTGAGTGTAGTATCCTAGGGTGTTGTGGATTAAATAGGGTCTAACAGAATGAGATAAACTGAAATTGGATGTTTTCTTTAAAAAGAACACCTTAAAACATATAATCCATGATTGGATCCAATTTTTGTTACTGGAAGGTCCGTAGTTTCTAGGAAGAAGGGTATCTTCCTAGGAACTCCATTATCTAGATAGTGGGATTATTAGTTATATTATAGATAGTTTAAACTCTACTAAATGGATGATAGATCCCACCACGTAGCCGGTGGAGCTACTATAGAGGATGTCACAATTCTCCCCCCTTATTACTTATTTTCCTTGAGAAGTATCTCTAGAGGTTTTCAAAATCATGTCAGGACAATATTCCTAAATGATTGTATCCTAGTCCCATGTATCTTCCTAAATATGTTTTAGATACCTCTATACCTGAACTGGTAGAAAGGAATTCCCTCATAGAACATTTTCCCTTCACTCTACAATCCAAATGGATTTCTCCATAAAATATGCCAATATTTCTATCTCAAAATCCTTATAGCGGAGAGCATGTGCAAGATCTAGCACTTACCTTCGATTCAGAGACACATGGAACACATTATACATACCTTGAATTGTGGAGGGAGATTTAATTGATAGTTCACCATTCTGATGAATTTCAAAAACTCAAATGCCCTAACATACTATGTTTCCAATTTCCATTTCCTCCTTAGAAACTTATGCCCTAACCATGGGGAAACCTATAATAAAACCTTATCTCCCACACCAAACTCCAAGGGTCATCTCCTTCATTCAGCATAATATTATTTTTCGTTCTAAGATGTAAACATGTATTTTTTTTAATAAAATACACCCTCCATGAGGCCTCTTGTTCTATCCCAGGCCCATAAACTAATAATTCACCAACCTCATTTCAGAAAAGTGTTGAACGACATGGAATGCCATATAGATCCTCAAACAGAGCCATCATAATGAAGGATTATAATTTTTAATTATAGTATAAATATAGTAGATCCATGTGATCATCCCATTATCCTCTATAATATAGAATACATTCTTGAAGAATATCCTTTAAATTTTGGATCATTATCCCTGACATCCCATTATTGCAATGATAAAAATTTGGACATAACTTCAACTAAGTCCCCTTATCCTTCATTATTCCTTTATCAAAAAATGATTTGAATTGGGTATCTCTACTAGATACCACACTCATATTTACTTCATAGAGTCGTGTGATATCTCAAACATAGTTCTTGACTAGATTATTCATTGAGTGAGTCTTCATGATCAGTAAGAATTGATCCACCATGTTCAACTGATACACTAAAACCCAAATGGTATCTTGACCCCTCAGGGTCCTGAGAAAAAATTCCACGATGTTTTTAGTTACATTATCCCACTTACACATAGTGTATATAAGTGGATAGAGAAAAATCCAAGTCTCTTATGCTTAACCTTGATCCTATGACAGGTCAGCCAATGAGAAACAAATATTTTTATGTCTCTTTTCATGGAGAGACACTAAAATAAATATTTTTCATCTTGATAAAATTTTGTTGATCCTGGGTGCACTTACCACTTTGAATCATGATAGGATTTCATCAGTTCATCCCTATTGGAATAAGAAACTATCACCCTACCATAAACAAAAAGCACACCATTTCTATCTATGGTCTACCCTTGAATGAAAACATTTACTGTAAACTACTCATGCATCAGGAAATACTCTCAATGCTGTTCTTAGATAGATTTCACTCACTCTACCAGTTAGGACATGATCAGTAAGGGTTCATAAACAACTACCCCTGTATTCTCAATTATACACACATACTAGTCTTCCAACATAGCCATGAGATTCTAAACTTATTCTAACATATTCTCTACCACTTTATTCATCTTCCTTCTATGTGCATATTTAACTATATTTCCATTTCTTGGAGAATACTTCATCTCAAAACATAATTTATAGAAGTATTATGTGATGTATTGAACATGGTTCCACACATTGGTGCCCCGAACCGAACCATCACATGACCTCGAGCATGCCTCTCTGTATTCTAGAAGCAACCTACTAGTGGAGAGGGTCTATTATAGGTACTATGGAGAGGCTATACCCTCTTTATCATAGTAGCCCAATATAGGAAATAAATAAATAAATAAATAAATGATGATAATAACTAACCAGAAATAAACCACAATAAATATAAACCAGTATTACATGATAACAAAAATAAAAAATACAATATCCAATCTAAAGCAGTAGATATTTCATTCCATATATGTGTCAAGTGTCAATATGAAAAAACCAAAATAAAGAAACACTGCAAACACCCATGTGGGTCCCTACACCACATATAGTTCCCTCATTAACACTCCATCCCAACCGAAACATCAAATATAGGTATCTTTCTCTTATCTTATCCTATAAACACAATGTCTATCCGGGTACTGATCAAGCAGCCTGAGTAGGGTGTGAGTAAAACTTAGTAGGCCACCACCAATACTGTTTAAAATAATATATTGTCAATAAAAGTTTATAGAGTTTTATAATCAATAAATTAACGGTGATAGTTTACATATTCAATTTTTCTTTATTTAACCATGTAAAACCCCAGGTTCAAAATGAAACCCAAACAATCAATACCTTCTTCAGCCCATGCTTGAGTCGGAACCATATAACAAGGATAAAGAAAATTCATTATAACACATGGGCTTCCACTATTAATTTAACTCCATTTCATATAACATTTATTTGAAACCATAGTCTAATTATAATGTCAAGGGAATAGAAAATAGTGTTTAGAACCTCATGGATTTTTGGACCATCAGTCCGTGTCCCATACCTCATTGGTATTTTGAGCATTAATCACTATACCAAATTATAATATTAACATTATTGAATTTGGACCTATAACGTCATGGCTAGCACCCTGTGGTTATTTAGAGCATCAATCCTTTTTCCACACCCCATTTTTAAATCAATCTTGAAATATAACACACATCACATTTATTTGGGTTAATCATCATTGATTGCCCTCATCAACAACTTGCATCAAGGTATACAATTTCAACTATCAACTCAGTGAAGATTCTTCACTTTAATCATATGTAATAACATGACCAATTCATCATTAAACCATTTCTCAACATTTAATCAAGTAACTAGTTAACCTTTCATGGCTAAGACAAGTATCCATTAATTACCCTTATTAATCAATTACATAATCAAATTAATCAACCAATTATGAAATTCAATTAATTGACCAATTTCATAATCCCAATATCCTATTAATTACATAATCAAATCATTCCATTAACTAATTAACCAAATAATTAATCCAATTCAAGATGAAATTTTCAAACATGTAAATTTCTAATTCACAATTGTATATACCCAATTATAATCAAGAGTATGTGATTTTGAATTTGGACCAAATACCTCATGATAATTAATGATCATTCATTAAACCAAAAATCTCCAAATTAAAGCTGAATGTTCAATTTGACAACAAAATCAAGATCTAGAACCAAAACCTATATCTAATATCAAATGGATTTAGATCTATTATAACCTAGATATAATCAATTACCCAAAAAAATTACACTCACATTTCTCTATAAGAAGAGACAAGAGAGAGATAGAGAGAGGAAATCACATGAGAAGATATTTATTATAGATAGAGGTGTAGATTTGTCAAATATATCTTTAAATCATCAAGAATTGTGTTCAGATGGCCTAAGAATCCATTTGGGATGTAATGTTTCAGATTTTCCATGTTTTATTGGAAAATAATATGAGGTTATTTTGAGACAAGGTACTATGGTGGCACATAATTCTGGGGCCCAGGGTGCCCATTGTAGGATCAAAATAATGATGTAGATGCTCAATTTACAAGAGGGGGGGGGGGTGAATTGTATACTTTAAAAATTCCTTTGGAACCTTTAATGTTAGTTATGATTAACTATGTTTTCCTTAAGCAAAGGAAAGGGCTAAGTTTAACAAAGTTAATCTTAAGCAAATTCACAACACCTCTAATACCAAATGAAAACTTGGAAAGAGATTCTGAAAGTAGGTTCCGGAAATATGGTTCCAGAAATTAAAACTTAACAAAATAATACAATATGAGATTCTACCTTAAAGCGTATAGAATCTAAACGAAACAGAGTACAAGTAAGGAAGTATAAGAAAGTTATACTTTCCTTGTAATACAAAATGCATTGGAAATAAACAAGTAGTAAAACTACAAGTAACAAGATATAAGTCTTTTAACCCAAAGAGAAGGATATCCAACAACCTTGGATAAAGGTCCCCTGATTTATACTTTCAAGCAAATCTGTCTTACCCACACCAGGGTAAACCCTCGATATGAAGATTGGAGTCTCTGTCTTGCTATCCCTACAAGCCCTCAACTTCAAGGTAGTTGGCAACCTCTATCTTCCTCAGCAAGGAAGCCCTCAACTTCAAGGTAGTCGGCACCTCTGTCTTCCTATCCCCGGAAGTCCTCAAATGTAATCACAAACATTCGAAGTCGCACAAAGATTTGAGAGTTAATAAGAGCCTCTCTCTCTTGAAATCACTTCAAGCATGTAATCACATGAGTCGAAGATCTGTCAGGCTTTCAACACCGAGCTCTTTCGAATGAGCTCCTATTTATAGGTAAGGTTGGACTCCTTTCCAACGATCATATTTTCCTTAAAAATCGGAGGGACCTGTACACGTGTCACTTAGACAACGGTTAGTTTATAACAAAATAGACGACATCGTTTTATAACAAAACAAGTGTAACAGAATGTACGACACCGTTTAAAAATTAACTCAAAAGTTCGGAGTGAAGGTTCAGAGGGTAAATAAAAATAATTTTTTGGAGTCTAAATAAATACAGAGTGTATAAAAAAAGATGACCAGATTCTGTTTAATTTGTGAATTCAGAATGAGAATTCGGAATGAGAATTCGTCATCAGAATTCATTATGAGAATTCATCATCAGAATTCGTAATGAGAATTCTTCATCAGAATTCATAATGAGAATTCATCATCAGAATTAGTAAAAAGAATTCGTTGTTGAACTTCATAAGGATTCGTATCCTGAATCTCGAGTAAAACTATATCCGGAATTTGGAATGAAACTTTTTCACAGTTCTCATTCTGGATTTCGGAGTGAAACATTATCAAAGTTCTTTTCCAGAATTCGGATCCTAAAACAGAATACTTCATATCAAAGTTTCAAGAAATTCTGAGAAAATAGAAATGAATCCAAATCTTATACTTAAGAAAAATATGAATGAAAAAATGATAAGGATAATTTTTCTTACAAAATCGATTTTCCTTATAAAATCCATTTTCCTTATAAAAGAAATTTCCCTTAAAGATAAGGTGTTTGTGATTTTCAAAACAAGAAGGAATAGAAAAGTCATAAGGAAAACCTTATTGACTCAATAATCTCCCCCTTTTTGGAAAGCACAAACATCCTTACTAAAAAGAAATTCTAAGAAGAAAGAAAAAACATTAAGGCTTATCTCCCTTTTCTTAAAGGATATTGATGAATACGACTAACTCCCCCTTAGGCTTTGGAACTCTAAGGATCGTATTCTAGATTTCTGGAGAGACACTTTATTATGAATAAGAAAGTCTTCTTTAATGAAAAACTCCCCCTTAGATAAGCTCTTATTAGAGTTTGTTTTCTTTCTCACCCTTTTTTAGGATTCTTTTTCCCTTTCATTAGAGTTCTTTTCCTTCTCCCCCTTTGTGATTTTCAAAAAGAATACAAGGGAATGGAAAATATAACAAAGTACCTGAAAGATTAGTAGTAACAACAAAAAGAAACGAGCAAGCACAAATTTTTCATTATGTTTGAAAATTTCAACAAAAAAATAGTTGAGGTACAACAAAAAATCGGATCTGTCTATTTGGGATCTTTCTCCTTCTCCATGAGACCTTTTAGAATAGTCTTTATCTTCTTTAAGTCTTTATGATCTTCTTCAGCTTGCTTCTCTAAGAACACTATTCTTGCAGCTTGAGCTTCAATCTTTTCTTCCTGGGCTTGATTCTTTTCTTCCTGAGCTTTGATATTTTCTTCCCGAGCCTTCAATTTCTCTTCAAACTCAATCCGATGATCCCTTTCAAACTTCCAGTTTTGAGAAACAGAATTCAGCTTCCCATTCAGATCTCTCACTTCTTGAATCCGGAAGTTCTATTCATCTGTCAGCTTCTCTTCAAAGGAAGAAGTCAGCTCATTTATCTTTTTGTCCTCAGTCTCAAAAGCACTTTAACATTGTCTTAAAATTCATAAAATATCCTCATGTCTTCTACAGTTTTCCTTGACCAGCTCGTCATCCTCTTGAAAGATCTTTTGTGGGCTTCATATCCAAAAAGAAAAGATTTGAAATCAGCTTCTATCTCTACACACTTATCCATAACCGTGGACACGAAATCTGATTTCTGATTCAGATCATGTTGGAGCATTTGGCATCTTTAAATTTAGTTACGATTAACTATGTTTTCCTTAAGAAAAGGAAAGGGCTAAGTTTAACAAACTTAAACTTAAGAAAATTCACAACACCTCTAATACCAAATGAAAACTTGGAAAGAGATTCCGAAATTAGGTTCCGGAAATATTGTTCCGGAAATTGAAACTTAACAAAAGAATACAATATGAGATTCTACCTTAAAGCGTATAGAATCTAAATGATACAGAGTACAAGTAAGGAAGTATAATAAAGTTATACTTTCCTTGTAATACAAAATGCAGCGGAAATAAAAAAGTAGTAAAACTACAAGTAACAAGATATAAGTCTTTTAACCCAAAGAGAAGGATATCCAACAACCTTGGATAAAGGTCCCGTGATTTATACTTTCAAGCAAGTCTGTCTTACCCACACCAGGGTAAGACCTCGATATGAAGATCGGAGTCTCTGTCTTACTATCCCTGCAAGCCCTGAACTTCAAGGTAGTTGGCAACCTCTGTATTCCTCAGCAAGGAAGCCATCAACTTCAATGTAGTCGGCACCTCTGTCTTCCTATCCCCGGAAGTCCTCGAATGTAATAACCAAAATTCGGAGTCGCACAAAGCTTTGAGAGTTAATAAGAGACTCACTTTCTAGAAATCACTTCTTGTATGTAATCACATGAGTCAAAGATCAGTCAGCCTTTCAGAACCGAGCTCTTTCGAATGAGCACCTATTTATATGTAAGTTCGACCTCCTTTCCAACGGTCACATTTTCCTTAAAAATCGGAGCGACCTGTACATGTGTCACTTAGCCAACGGTTAGTTTATAACAAAATAGACGACATCATTTTATAAAAAAACAAGTGTAACAGAATGTACGACACCGTTTAAAAAATTAACCCAAAAGTTCGGAGTGAAAAATTTGGAGTGAAGGTTCGGAGGGTAAACAAAAATAATTTTTCAGAGTCTAAATAAATATAGAGTTTATAAAACAAAGAAGATCATATTCTATTTAATAGGTGAATTCGGAATGAGAATTCGAAATGAGAATTCTTCATCAGAATTTGTTATGAGAATTCATCATCACAATTCGTAATGAGAATTCTTCATCAGAATTCGTAATGAGAATTCATCATCAGAATTCGTAAGGAGAATTCCTTGTCGAACTTCATAAGGATTCGTATCCGGAATCTGGAGTAAAACTGTATCTGGAATTCGGAATGAAACTTTTTCACAGTTCTCATTCTGGATTTCAGAGTGAATCTTTATAACAGTTTTTATCCAGAATTCAGATCCTAAGACAGAATACTCCATATCAATGTTTCAAGCAATTCTGAGAAAATAGAAATGAATGCAAATCTTATACTTAAGAAAAATATGAATGAAAATATGATAAGGATAATTTTTCTTACAAAAGCGATTTTCCTTATAAAATCAATTTTCCTTATAAAAGCAATTTTCCTTAAAGATAAGGTGTTTGTGATTTTCAAAACAAGAAGGAATGGAAAATTCATAAAGAAAACCTTATTGACTCAACACCCATAATAAATGTTCAAACTACTTTTAGTTTAATTAAATATAGTGTGCATGTACGGTTTTAGTAACATATAAACGGGTGCTTGGAATAGAAATAAGAGGGAATTGTTGAGCTTAGAACAATTATTTTACCCTAGGTAGGGCCTAATATTATTTGGTATGGCTAAGCTGAAAAAGATAATTTATTGATGTTTTAAAAGAAAAATAAAATATATTTAAAATTTTATTTTATTTTATTTCTTCAGATTTGCGTAGTGACTCAGCAACAGTACATCACAAAGACTCAGCGATGCTACAATGCAACATTGTGGAAATGATGAAATGCATTTAAAACATTGAAACACGTTAATATGTTTCATGAATTAATTAGGGGTAGGGAACAACATTAGAATTCATAATGCTGTATAATTTCTTTGTAACCTAAGGAAGCTCTCTCAATGGCAACGACAATTTAGAGACCGAAGCTCAGATCGAATGATGACGAAAGACGGATCGAGGAAGTTTATGGATAGATCACCATAAATTATGAATTATTTCCTTTGATTGATCCTCTTTCTAGATAGGGGTTTATTTTTCATTATGATTCCTTTACCCATTATTGTTTCCAATAAATAACGCGGACCAACCCACAAAAAAGTTGATCCGTAGTTCGATCGATCTTGCGGGATGGATAAAAATGCGGGATTAAAGGGGATGAATCTTGTTAAACATTATTTTGTTTCTTATTCATAAATCATGCAGACATGGATAGACCTAGGCCGACAAAAACAAAGAAAATGTCCATTATAAGTGTGTTTTTGTGCTCTTTATATCCCCTATTCTGGATTTCATCATCAACAGACCCTCATGGTAGCGTCAGGCTTTGCCAAGAGGTCCCCAATATGACCAGACTCCAGAGCAACGACAAGATGATCTTGATCCCATGGTAGTGAGGAAAAAGACCCAAGGATTGTGAAGGTATTCTTGGTTTGAAAAATAGACCACCATGACAATAGTGGTGACTTGCACAAGAGGAGCTTCCGGTGGGGGCGTACGGTAGCACAGTCGCCTGGTAGCAAGAGTTCTCCAGCTCTACAAACGTTGGCAGAGGACCCCGTGGCATAGTGGTAGTGGGTGGTAGATAGGGCCTTCAGCTTGATGGTAGATATAGGGCCCCAACTGGATGCAACGAATGGCCGAAGTCCTGTGGGACCATGGTGGGACCCCGTGGAAACCACTGTTTGGTTATTCACATAGCGGCCGACCAAATTGAACATGGAGGCCCACCACATTGCACATGGAAGTTGATAACTTTGACCAAGTGGGGATGTGGCGCCCTCTACAACCTGGGTGGATGAACTGGCCTGCCCAAGCGGGCCAAGCCCAATCGGGGCGAGTCAGACCTGGCGGATCCTATCAGACGCAGTTGGGCGGGTCAGACATGGGGATTCAAGTCAGGCAGGACCTCGGTTGGTTTGGTCCGACTAGGTCAGACTGGACTCAGACCCAACTAGACCCTTTTTACTTAAGTACCCACAACTCTCAAACTGTGTGTCCGTTTGATGACCCGTTTACTTTACTAGGACCCTAATGACGGGGTAGTCCTTTTGAAATACTCTAAGAGAGTTTTTATGGAGATTAGTGTATGGCCTATTGGATGAAGGTATAGGTGCTCCTACAGCGAGCATTCTAAAGAAAGAATCCTATGACTCACTATGACCTATACAGAATGTATCTCTTATGCCCATAAAGAGTTTGAATCCTACATCCATATGGAGTGTTTATCCAACAGAGTGTGTCTCATGAGCCTATATATATTGGGTCTTCTATGACTATACACAGTGTATCTCCTGTGCCTCTGCAAAGTGTGTCTCCAATAAAGAACCCGAGTCTGTCCCCTTGGATTTAGATATGCCTCAACTTTATCAGTACATGTATCTTGGTGTGAGATGACTCTAGTGATTCTCATGATTCTACTTCTTAGAGGATACACATGTTTTAACTCTTTGGTAGTCCACCTTGTGTCTTTCTTTGTGGTTTACCTTTTTGGTTTGGGATCCCTACTAAGTATTTTTTTACTCACCCATGCATGGGATTTTCCCACATGTGTTGTGTCTTGTGAAGATGACCAGTAACTTTGAAGGTGTCCTTGGTGTATCTGAGATAGGGGTCCTTCAATGTGACCTAATGGATGTGGTATGCTTTAGTGACATTTAGACAGCTTATAGTACCAACCCTTCATGCAGGGATTTCTGAGGATGATACCCATGATCTTGTACTTTTCTATTTCATTTAGGCTTGTGTGCTAACCTGTTTACTATTCAGTTTGTACTTTTACTATAGCATCCCGCCTCTTTATCACAAAAACTTTCATTAAATTTTACAAAACCGAGGATCTTTAAGGTTTAGTGTCTTGGAAACCAGGAACTTTAAACATGAAAACATAAATCATTCTTCTAAAACACTTGAAAGGATTCTCCTCATGTTAATCCTAGGTTCATTACTACATCACATAACCTGGGAGCATACATCAAAATAAAGGGTGAGCAAAAGGCCTAGTAAGGGAAACAAGAGAAACATTTTACATGTGAACTTGAGATACTTCAATAAGGTCATGAAAAGAAATTTAAGGCATGAGAATGAAATCATGAGGCATATCATAATAAAAATAACATTTTCATAACTTGAAGATATGGCTACCACATTTAATATTGACAATAATTTCATTTCACCAAGGTCCATCCCCAAGGTGTCATTAAAAATTACCAAGGTTATTCACCAAGGCGTCGTTAAAAATGGTCATCTCTAGAGATTAAGTCTTTACCCAATGCATTGGAGCGCTAACAGGGCACACCCTTAAATTCGCCTTTATTATCATGTGAGCCACATATATCATCATCAAACATTTAATAAATAACCCATATAGCATAAAATAAATGGGTTTCATTTTATAATCATAACGTTTTAAAAACTGTTTTAAAGACATGATCTTTACGTTACTTTAAACCCACGGAAAGGGAAAGCGAGTATCATGTATGTAAATACAAGAATTTAAAATAGAAAATTTTTGTATATATGTGAATAACCCTGTAGAAATAATAGATTTGAGTATTTAGTTAATAACATGATGTAATTTTGGGAAAAAGGAGAGAGGCATTTTGAGAAGAAAATTCTGCAGCACAACGGCTACGTTACAAGGTTTTAGAAAACGTTGAAAAGAGAGGGGACATGGGTAAAACAATGATAAATGACCCATAAAACAGTATAGGGACAGAATATAAGGGATTTAAGAACATGGTAATGAAATTTGAAAATATACCATATGAAATGAAGAACATGAAAGGAAGACAAAATAAGATTTCTCTTATGAAAATTCGGCAGCCTAACAGCGTTACATAAACTTCAACCAAAAATGAATTGATGATGTCAAATAGGGTATCTCATCATATGAACATAAAATATAAGTATGATAGATATAGAGATCATACCCCAACATAATAAAAAGGAACATGCAAGACTTGACATGGAATTAGAACTTTGAAAAGGAGAAGGGTGAAAGAATCCCGGAAAAATTCGGCAGCCTAACGGCATCACTTAAACTTCAAAAAAAATGAATTGATGAGATCAAATAGGGTCTCTCATCATATGAAAATAAGATTCCAGTATGATATATATATAGATCATACCCCAACATAAGAAAAAGGAACTTGAAAGAACTGACATGAAAGTAGAACTTCAAAACGAGAAGGGTGAAGAACCACTTAAAAATTCTGCAGCCTAACGACGCCACTTAAAACTTCAAAATACTGAATTGAAGAGATCAAATGGGGTCTCTCATCATATGATCATAAAATATCAGTATGATAAATTTAGATATCATACCCCAACATAACAAAAAGTAACTTGAAAGAATTGACATGAAAGTAGAACTTCAAAACGAGAAGGGTGAAGAACCACTTAAAAATTCGGCAGCCTAACGGCGCCAGTAAAAACATAAAAAAAACTGAATTGAAGAGATCAAATGGGGTCTCTAATCATATGATCATAAAAGATCAGTATGATAAATTTAGAGATCATACCCCAACATAATAAAAAGGAACTTGAAATACTTTACATGATGATAGATCTTGAAAAATGAGAAGGGAGAAAGAATCTGTTACAAAACTTTCGGCAGCCTAACGGCGCCACTTAAAACTTCATAAAACGAAATAATGAGAGTAAGAGGGGATATATCATTATGTGAACATGAAAAGGGAAGTAATTGGAGTATAAAAGAACACTCTTTAACATAATAACATGGAGCATAAAAGAAATTACATAAAAGAGATTTCTTGAAAAGAAAGAGAGAGATCAAATCCCTTACCTTAAAACATAACTCTTAAAACTCAAAGGTTGGGACCTTGAGGGATTGGGGGCACCATGGGAGGACTCCTTGGGAGGTAATGAGACCCGAAATTTGTTGTGGTAGAGTGGGGAGACGAATGGATGAGAGGATGGATTGGTATTTATAGGGAAAGTGAGGGGACACGACATTAATGGCAAAGGGACACCTCATTAGTGGTTTTGAAAAAACCATGGGCTTGCCCATGGTATTTGCCCATGGTATTGGCCACATGGGACACCTCATACCTTATCTTACTATTCATAAGTCGAACATATTGATTACAAACTTAATACATCATTTAATGATGTCATTAAACACCCGTAACTTAAAAACTGTATTTTCACTATTCATCGAAAATTCAACTTTCTCGGAATAATCCCAAAATTTCACCTTAACCAAATATCAACTCTCTGATTACAAATATGAACTCCATTTTATAAAAATAATTTTCTAAATATTTTTAATTCAATTTTTAAATAAAAATACTCTTCACCGAAAATTCATTTTTTCAGAAAAAACCCCAAAAATTACCATAGCATAATATCGGTGCTCTGAGTTCAAAAATGAAATCCGTTTAAAAAAAATAATTTTCTAAATATTTTTAATTAAATTTTTAATTAAAAAACACTATTCACTCGAAAAAACTAAAACTTGAATAATAATTTATGAAACAGTTATTCAACAATTTTATTGAATCACATTACTAAATCAAGGTGCCTAAATTATATTAATACTTTATTTAAGTGAGATTACTAATCTATTTAGACACATTACTAATACTAATCATAAAATCACTATTCATAATTTACTATTCATCAAAAATTATGTTGATCTTATTAGACTCTAAATTTCGTACTGTACATAATTGTAGAAGACCATTTTTCGAAAATAATTACACATTTTTAATTATTTAAGGTTTACACAAGCATTTTTAAAATATAATTTTTCTAAAATTCATCAAAAAAAGGCATACTATATTTATCCGGTCATTTGAAAATTCATAAACTTCATCATAAGAAGAAATCCCAATTTTTATTTAAAACAAAGGATTACACAAGGCAGTTACGGTCTCCTTACATAGCCCCTTATCACACCAGCATAGGACCTAAGTGTAAGGTGTGCTAATGTGAGAGAATCTGAGGGAGGCTCGGCTAACATCGCACGAGTAGTAATTTCTATTAGTTTGAACTTCTCGCAAAGGCGATTCCATTCTAGCTTCACACGATGAAGTTCGGCTTGGGTTTGGTCCAGAGCAAAGCCCAGTGGTTCTACCTCCTTCCCAAGTTCTGTTAGATGGGCTTCGATTGGTCCAGGACTACTGGGTGAGGCCATCGAATCTTCTTTCTATAATAATTAACCAAGATTACTTGTATTTAGAGACAATAATCAAAACTTTTAGTTTCCAGCGGTCATATTGACCAATGGTCATATAACCGTCTAAACCCAACGGTCTCATTTTAATTATAATCATGTTATCAAATGAAACATTTTTGTTGGGTATAAAAATAAAATAAAATAACACATCAAATTAGGACACGAGATTTATTCAAAATTTCGGGTCGTTACATTCTTCCCCCCTTAAGAAATTGCGTCCTCACAATTTTTAGAATTGGGTTTTGAAATTTAATTGAAAGTCCCACATCGGAAAAGGAGTCAGTAAAATTATTACTTAAAAATAAATAAAGGGAAGTACAAAGGTCACCCGAGTTAACCCACACTATGATTCCATGTAGGAAAACATGGACATGGAAGAACAAACAAAGGGTCAAGTTATGGGGGAGAGTGATAGAGATCCTGATTAGGAGAAAGTTAACCATAAGAAAATCCCAAACTTATGATGTGTGTAAACGGTCTTTGATTACCTAGTAGGAAATGTAAACCAACAACGTTTTTGTTTTACGTTCATTTTCATAATTCTGAGGAATTCATTTACAACATAAAACAAAACACAAGAAAATATACCTATCTTCATATAGAGTTTCATCCTTTAATAAGTTTCTACCCAAAACCAATCTTTTCTCCAAACTATGAGCATTCCAAATTACTTGGTCTCATCAAAACACAAGAATCATCTTCTAGAGAATCACATAATCCACAAAAGATTAACTATCTATTTCTTCTATCTTTAAACATTATCCCAAAAACAGAAAGGGTAAGGTAAAACAACTCTTCAAAAAGAAGGAATCCCATAGGAATGGAAACTACTTTTAAATATTCAAAGTTCCATGGTACTACCCATAGTTCATCATTGACCATTCCATAAATAACGTTCATTAAGATTCCTCAAAATAAACCAAACTAATATTGAAACCCAAATACAAGAAGGATTTGATAACATAGTCTTCCAAAATAAACTTCATTGTTCATATCCAAAAAACATTAACCACTCCTAACATCTTATAACAAAAGTTGTTAACCTAAACATATTTTACCCAAGATAGGTTAATAATTTCCATAAGTAACCTAAATTACTATAAGTCCACCTTAAATTCATCGATTCTTCAAAATACAAGTCAACCTTACTCCTCAATGAAAATACCGTACTAATCTATTTACCTCGATCATATAGGGTCCCCAAAATAGTGAACATCTTCCAAAATAATAATCATTTTTTAATCCCCTAATCATCTCTGTCCTATTAATATGAGAATCGTCTCATTTCCTATCACATGGGTTTTTGGGACATGTTCTTCCATTTCCCTCCATTAACTAAGAAAAGAAACTATAATTAGGGCTTAAATACTTAGATAATAATCATGAAAAGGAAACTTTAAGCATAAAAGGATAAACATGTAGAATAAAAGTATATCCTAACTTGTGATCCCCTAGGTTCCAATCTAGGTTATCCATGATCATATATTCTTATGTGAATCTTTATTTTGTTTTATCCTTGTTCCTTTAATAATGGTTCATACTAAGCTTATGAATTTACCAAAGCATATCCCCTGGGAGTGTCGTAACCAAGAGTGCAGCAAGTCCCATTGTCGTGTACCAGTTCCCGTTCAAGTCTAGCTCAAAGCGGTGTTTTTAGGTTTTACCCCTATGTACATCTGTGCCAGAGCCACCTCTACCTGCTCGTATCCAGACAGGGATGTATTTTCGTGGAAACCCCTTACTCAATACTCACCAAAATACCAGGAAGATTTCTTATATTTAAACTTTTATATAGGGTTCTTCCTCGATTTTTAATATCCTAATTTCCACAAATAACTAAACCATCTTTTGATACCAACTATATCATCCCGCCTCTTTATCACATAAAATTTCATTACATTTTACAAAACCGAGGATCTTTAAGGTTTAATGTCTTGGAAACCAGGAACTTTAAACATGAAAACATAAAACATTCTTCTAAAACACTTGAAAGGCTTATCCACATGTTCGTACTAGGTTCATTACTGCATCACATAACCTGGGAGCATACATCAAAAGAAAGGGTGAGCAAAAATCCTAGTAAGGGAAACAAGAGAAGCATTTTACATGTGAACTTGAGATACTTCAATAAGGTCATGAAAAGAACTTTAAGGCATGAGAATGAAATCATGAGTCATATCATAATTAAAATAACATTTTCATAACTTGAAGATGTGGATACAACATTTAATATTGACAATCGTTTTGTTTCACCAAGGTCCATCCCCAAGGTGTCATTAAAAATTACTAAGGTTATTCACCAAGGTGTCGTTAAAAATGGTCATCTCTAGAGATTAAGTCTTTACCCAATGCATTGGAGTGCTATCAGGGAACACCCTTAAATTTTCCTTTATTATCATGTGATCCACATATATCATCATCAAACATTTAATAAATAACCCATATAGCATAAAATAAATGGGTTTCATTTCATAATCATAACGTTTTAAAAACTGCTTTAAAGACATGATCATTACGTTACTTTAAACCCATGGAAAGGGAAAGAGGGTATCATGTATGTAAATCCCAGAATTTAAAATAGAACATTTTTGTATATATGTGAATAAACCTGTGGAAATAAGAGCTTTGACTATTCAGTTAATAACATGAAGTAGTTTTGAGAAAAAGGAGCGAGGCATTTTGAGACGAAAATTCTGCAGCACAACAGCTACGTTACAAGGTTTTAGAAAATGTTGAAAAGAGAGGGGAAATGGGTAAAAAAATGATAAATGACCCATAAAATAGTATAGGTAGAGAATATAAGGGATTTAAGAACATGGTAATGAAATTTGAAAATATACCATATGAAATGAAGAACATGAAAGGAAGACAAAAATAAGATTTCTCTTATGAAAATTCGGCAGCCTAATAGCGTTACATAAACTTCAACCAAAAATGAATTGATGATGTAAAATAGGGTCTATAATCATATGAACATAAAATATAAGTATGATAGATATAGAGATAATACCCCAACATAATAAAAAGGAACTTGCAAGACTTGACATGGAATTGGAACTTTAAAAAGGAGAAGGGTGAAAGAATCCCTTAAAAATTCGGCAGCCTAACGGCGTCACTTAAACTTCAACAAAAAATAAATTGATGATATCAAATAGGGTCTCTCATAATATGAACATAAGAGTCCAGTATGATATATATAGAGATCATACCCCAACATAAGAAAAAGTAACTTGAAAGAACTGACATGAAAGTAGAACTTCAAAATGAGAAGGGTGAAGAACCACTTAAAAATTCCGCAGCCTAACGACGCCACTTAAAAATTCAAAATACTGAATGGAAGAGATAAAATGGGGTCTCTCATCATATGATCATAAAATATCAGTATGAGAAATTTAGAGATCATACCCCAACATAACAAAAAGTAACTTGAAATAATTGACATGAAAGTAGAACTTCAAAACGAGAAGGGTGAAGAACCACTTAAAAATTCGGCAGCCTAACGACGCCACTTAAAACTTCAAAAAAACTGAATTGAAGAGATCAAATGGGGTCTCTCATAATATGATCATAAAATATAAGTATGATAAATTTGGATATCATAACCCAACATAATAAAATGTAACTTGAAATACTTTACATGATGATAGATCTTGAAAAATGAGAAGGGAGAAAGAATCCGTTAGAAAAATTTCGGCAGCCTAACGGCGCCACTTAAAACTTCATAAAACGAAATAATGAGAGTAATAGGGGATATCTCATTATGTGAACATGAAAAGGGAAGTAATAGGAGTATAAAAGAACACCCTTTAACATAAGAACATGGATCATAAAATAAATTACATAAAAGAGATTTCTTGAAAAGAAAGAGAGAGATCAGATCCCTTACCTTAAAACATAACTCTTAAAACTCAAAGGTTGGGACCTTGAGGGCTTGGGGGCACCATGGGAGGACTCCTTGGGAGGTAATGAGACCATAACTTCGTTTGGGGAGAGTGGGGAGTCGAATGGATGAGAGTATGGCTTGGTATTTATAGGGAAAGTGAGGGACAAGGCATTAATGGCAAAGGGACACCTCATTAGTGGTTTTGGCAAAACCATGGGCTTGACCATGGTATTTTCCCTTGGTATTGGCCACTTGGGAAACCTCATAACTTATCTTACTATTCATAAGTCGAACATATTTATTACAAACTTAATACATCATTTAATGATGTCATTAAACACCCGTAACTTAAAAACTGTATTTTCACTATTCATCAAAAATTCAACTTTCTTGGAATAATCTCAAAATTTCACCTTAACCAAATATCAATGCTCTGATTACAAATATGAACTCCATTTTATAAAAATAATTTTCTAAATATATGTAATTTAATTTTTAAATAAAAACACTATTCACCGAAAATTCATTTTTTCAGAAAAAACCCCAAAAATTACCATAGCATAATATCGGTGCTCTGAGTTCAAAAATGAAATCCATTTTATAAAAATAATTTTCTAAATATTTTTAATTAAATTTTTAATTAAAAAACATTATTCACCCGAAAAAACTAATACTTGAATAATAATTTATGAAACCGTTATTTAACCATTTTATTGAATCGTATTACTTAATCAAGGTGCCTATAATATATTAATACTTTATTTAATTGAGATTACTAATCTATTTGGACACATTACTAATCCTAATCATAAAATCACTATTCATAATTTACTATTAATCAAAAATTAAGTTGATCTTATTAGACTCTAAATTTCACACTAAACATAATTGTAGAAGACCAGTTTTCGAAAATCATTACACATTTTTAATTATTTAAGGTTTACAAAACCATTTTTATAATATTCGTTTTCTAAAATTCATCAAAAATATGCATACTATATTTATCCGGTCATTTGAAAATTCATAAACTTCATCATAAGAAGAAATCCCAATTTTTATTTAAAACAATGGATTACACAAGGCAGTTACGGTCTCCTTACATAGCCCCTTATCACACCAGCATAGGACTTAAGTGTAAGGTGTGCTAAGGTGAGAGAATCTGAGGGAGGCTCGGCTAACATCGCACGAGTAGTAATTTCTATTAGTTTTAACTTCTCGCAAAGGCGATTCCGTTCTAGTTTCAAATGATGAAGTTCGGATTGGGTTTGGTCTAGAGCAAAGCCCAGTGGCGCAACCTCCTTCCCATGTTCTGTTAGATGGGCTTCGATCGGTCCATGACTACTGGGTGAGGCCATCAAATCTTCTTTCTATAATAATTAACCAAGATCACTTGTATTTAGAGACAATAATCAAAACGTTTAGTTTCCAGCGGTCATATTGACCAATGGTCATATAACCGTCTAAACCCAACGGTCTCATTTTAATTATAATCATGTTATCAAATGAAACATTTTTGTTGAGTATAAAAATAAAATAAAATAACACATCAAATTAGGAAACAAGATTTATTCAAAATTTCGGGTCGTTACATTTACTCTCGGTGGTTGTCTTAGTGGGTTGCATATCTATTTACACAGTTTTTTAGTTTTAGTACTTTTCTTTGGGATGGGTGTGTGTTTGCAAGTTTATCGGTAAATGCATCCCCTTTGTGGGAAATTCCAAATAAGAGCTATTTTCCATCCCCTACCCTATGGGAGGCGAGAATAGGGTAGTCAAAACATGGGCCCCAGGGGACGGGTCATGATAAGAAGGTATTAGAGGGAGTTGATTTTACTTTAGTTGTAGGGGAATAATGTTATGTGTTCAAGTTTGAATTTCAGGTTAGGGAATCCAGTGTTGGTGTGGTGGCCAACGTATCTATAAACTAGTTCCTTTAATTCTTAATACCAACTTGGTATATGAAAACACTATTTTCATGGGAAATCAATTATTCATGCATTATATAGGATTTGAGTGTGTTGTCCCTCTTGAGTTAGAGTCATCTCACTAGGTATACTCTATTGACCATGGTACATCAGGTTTTTTTTCGGATTCTTATACATATATAGCAATCTAGAATTATAGGGCATGACAACAAAGATGGTCTTCCAAGTGACGAGGCATCAGTGCGGGTATCGTTTCCAAATATAGCACTTCCTAGTGATGTACCAGTGATACCACCACCTAGAGAGTAGCAGTTCCTACCGGTGTTACCAGTAGAGGATATACATAGGCTCAGTGCATTGTATGAGCTCTAGAGGCAGCGACATCCCAGGTTCTGAAGTGAGATGGATCCTGAGGTAGCTGAGGATTAGTTGGATGTAGTGACATGAGTTTTCTTCCTAGTGAGGATGCCTCTTTTCCAAATAGAAGTCCTAGACATGAGTCTTCTATAGGGATATGTGGGGATATAGTGGAGCTTGACGATCCAGACGCATGAGGAGGTAACCCTCTCTTGGACAGACATTGAGTGTCTCTTTAGGGAAGATTTCTTTTCAATGACATTACACTCTATTCACATACAGGAGCTCCTGCCTCTGCATTAGGGTAGCTAGATGGTGGAAGAGTACTCAATGAGATTCATAGATATTTCTCGTTATTCTATAGGCATGGTATATGGCCCACTCTTTAGGGATCATACCTTCAATAAGGAACTACACTAAGAGATCAGGGTGTCGATGAAATCCCATAGAATCCAAATGCTTGTTGGGGTGCTGGATCGAGCTCTACTGGTAGAGAGTTTTCTTGCAGAGCAGGCACCGATAGTGGGAGCTATCACTGAGTATCAGGTAGTTGGGTCTTTAGTAGAAGTTATTCCATTGCTGATGAAGTGGTCTAAGAGGACCAAACAGTCCAGGGGATGACCCCAGAGCATGGGATCAGGGGTGAAAAGATCATCGGGAAGAGAAAGTCGACCAAAGGAATGGTTGTACTACGCGTACGGTGGTTGGGGACATATGGATAGAGATTGCCTGACTAGCTATACGATCAACCAGAATATGGTTGAGGGACCCTCGAGGTAGTAGTGGATATAGGAATAAGGTGGTCCATTTGAAGGTGGATGTCATAGAGGAGCGGGATGAGTGGTAGGAGGTGGAGGGAGGTTTGAGGCACTACCCCCACCTCCCCTAGGTGGTCCACCTCGAGCTCAGGGTGATGGTGGAAATGGGCGAGTTCAACTCCAGGTGATGTAGGATTATGATTAAGAGACTCCAAGGATGATTATAGGTATGATCTATATCTTTTCCATCATAGCTACAGTTTTGATAGACCCAGGTTCTAGTCACTCTTTTTTTCACGACCCTTGTTCGAGACACAGAGATTCCAATGGAACTATTGACTCAATCCATATTCTTAGAGACCTCTACAAGAGGAGATTAGATGACCACACACTAATGATGACAGCGTGACCTTAATCTCGGGGGAAATAGATTAGATTAAGATCTCTTTTCGGCATCATTGAGGCCTTACAACCTCATTCTGGGTATGGATTGGTTATCCACAGTTCATGCTTAGATCGACTATTTTAGGTACACAGTGCAGTGTGTCTGTAGAGATGGGACCATGTTTTCCTTTTTTGGAAAAAGGGAAACACAAGATGTGTAGAATGGAATAACACATAGGAGGTTGCAGCTGATCATGCATGGGTTTTCTAGCATGAAACTTGGTGCAGTGGATGAGTGAAGTCCTCAGATTCTTGTATTGGTGGACGAGTATGAGGACGTCTTTCTAGAAGATGTTCTCGGACTACATCCTCATAGGGATGTAGACTTTTTCATTGACCTGTACCCTAGAAATACACTGATATTAACATCAGAATATCAACTGACTACCAACAATCTTTGAGAATTTAGGCTATATTTGTAGGATTTGTAGATGAACGGATTCGTGAGACCCAATGTTTCACTATGGGTAGCCATATTTTTGTTTTCCAAGAAGGAAGACAGGATCTTGAGGTTTTGTGTGGACTTTTGGGACTTGAATCAGGTGACTTTGAAGAATAAGTACCCACAAATAATGATTGATTACCACTTAGATTAGTTGAAGGGAGCGAGATGGTTCTCTAAGATAGATCTCAGATCCAGATATCACTGGCTTTGGGTGCGGGATGAGGACATTTCGAAGATAACTTTCAGATGTCGCTACAACCACTATGAGTACTTAGTGATACCTTTTGGAAATAATAAAACCCCATAAGTGTTCATGGGACTCATGAATACGATCTCCTAGCCCTACCTAGACCAGTTTTTATTGGTCTTTATTGATGACATCCAAGTGTACTCGGCATTAGAGGAGGAGCACACGATACACTTAAGGATGGTCTTGGACTTACTCTGAGAGCACTAAAATTATGATAATATCTTGAAGTGTCAGTTTTGGGTATGATAGGTCCACTTTCATGGAAAGGTCATTTCAAATGCTAGCGTTTTAGAAGATCCAGCGAAGATAGAGGCGTTTCTTTCTTGGGAGCCACCCCACAACGTTAATGAGATGTAGAGTTTCATTGGGTTGGTTGGGTACTAATGTAGGTTTGTGCATGAATTTTCCCAAGAAAAAGTATCCATAAAAATATTGAAATGAATGGGGAATCCTTTTGTATGGATAGAGAAGTTACAAGAGTGCTTTCAAAAGCTAATATAGAGTTTCACGAGTGCTCTAATCTTGAGATTTATAGATGAGGGTGTCGAGTACATAATGTTCAGCTATGCATAAGGACCTGGGTTTAGTTGTGTCCTGATATAGGGGAAATAATTGATAGATTAAAGTTCATGGTAATTGAGAACACACAAGAAGAACTACACAACCCAAGATCTGGAGTTGGCGGTGATAGTATTCACATTAAATATGCGGCGACACTACTTTATTGTTGAGCAGTTTATCATCTTCTTATAACACAAAAATATCCGGTATATCTTTTCTAAGAGAAATCTAAATATGAGAAAATGATGTTGGCTATAATTAGTAAAAGACTATGAATTTTAAATTGTCTATAATCATGTGTAGGGGAACGTGGTTGTTGATTCTCTTAGACAGAGACTGAGTTCACAACTACTGAATGAGGCCTCAGAGCTATTGGCATCACTTCAGATATCCTTCATGAATATAGATGAAGAAGCTTATCTCCAGTCGATAGTGGTTACCACTCCAATATTATAGCATGTGAGATAGGTACAATTCGTAGATATCGTCTGTGAGACAACACATGCTCATAGGTCCACAAGGAATTCCCCTGATGAATATTTAAAAGCTGGGGAGAACATCATATTTTTTAGAGGATGCATAGTTGTACTTGTGATGTTATAGGAAGAGGTGTTGAGGGAGTTCTATACATCCCCTTTGGAAGTACATATAGGTATAAAAAAGACGTACCAAGACCTTTGAAGTCAGTTTTGGTGGCCAGGGATGAAGAAGGTACTTGAAATTTTTTTCTCTAGATGCCTCACTTGTCAGCAAGTGAGGGATGAGAACTAGGTTCCAGTGGGTTTAACTCAACCCCTATTAGGTGCTTGAGTGAAATTGGGTTGGAATATTGATTTAATTGGTGATGGGTTTACCACATATGTCTAGGTGGCATGATTATATCTGGTTGATCATTGACCGACTCACCAAGTTGGCCCACTTCCTAGAAATTTGGGAATAGGGTTCAGTAGAAAGCTTGAGACACCTCTATGTATAAGAGATAGTCTGACTCCATGGAGTGCCTTCTATAATAGTCATAGATCATGATGAAAACATTATACCTCGATTGTGGATGGGATTTCTGGAGGCATTTGGGACTCAGCTAAACATGAGAAAAGATTTCCACCAGTAGACAGTCCGTCAAATAGAGTGGACCATTCAGGTCCTATAGGACATGCTACATGCTTGAATCCATGATTTTGGTTGTATTTGAAAGGATCACCTACCCATGGTGGAGGTTTCATGCAAAAATAGCTACTAAGAAACCATCTATATGGAACCATTCAATGTTTTGTGTGGGTGACCCTGTAGGATGCTCCATTGCTAGAATGACCCCAGAGAGTCCGCAGTCATGGGACTAGAGTTGGTGCACGCTACTACTGATAAGGTTCAAGTCATCCAGGAGAGGATGAAGACAAAATAAAGGCATTATAAGTCCTATTCTAATAGGAGACAGAGACCCCTCGAGTTTGAGGAGGTAGACAATGTGTTCCTTCAGGTCTCTCCTCAACGTGGGATACATAGATTTGGTCAGGGCAGAAAGTTATCTCTGAGGTTCATCAGACTTTTTATGATATTTCATAGACTGGGAGAGATGGTGTACTACTAGGCTCTACCTCTGTAGTTAGATCGGGTTCATGATGTCTTTCACATATCCCATCTGAGGAAATATATACATGAACCATGACACTTCATTGAATGGGGTGATCAAGGTGTTGATGATGGGGAGACTTTTAGGGAGGTCTTAGTGGATATCGAGGATCAAAAAGAGAGGACCCTCCATGGGAGATAGATTCCTCAAGTGAACATTAGGTGACAGCATGGTAATCTCTAAGAGAGCATGTGGTAGTGGGAGGCTCAGATTCAGGCTCAATATCCCCATTTGGTTTTTAGCCCTTGTTTTGGCTTTAGAGGACATAAATCCCTAAGGTGGGGAGAATGTAATGTCCCATATTTTCCATATAAAATTTTTAAAAACTATATTGGATTATCTTGAGCTTGGAATTAAGACGAAATGTAATTATGAGGCCGGGGGTGCTCAAAATAAAGTTCAAACTATTTTTAAGATTATTAAAAATAGTGTGCATGTGCGGTTTTATTAACTTCTAAACAGCTACCTGGATAAAAAATCCAAGGGCACCATTGAGGTCAAAATTGTGAGTTTACCCGAGGTGGGGCCTAACATTGGTTGGTGCGTGTCAGATTCAAAATTTTATTTATGTATGTTCTTGGAGAAAAATAAAATACACTTAAAATGTTATTTTATTTTATTTTTTCATCGTTATATAGTGACTCAGCAACACTGCGGTGTGACAACTCAGCGATGCTACAATGATGAAACACATTTTAATTACTGAAATGTGTTACCATGTTTAATCCATTAATTAGAGGTAGGGACTGGTGTTATAATTCGTAACGCTGGAGAATTTCCCTAGAAATCAAGGAAGCTCTTGTTTTTGTGATGACAATTTAGAGATTGGATCTCAGATCAAATGTTGATGAACGAAAGATCCAAGATGTTCATGGATAGATTGCTATCAATAATGAATTATTTCCACCAACTGATCCGCTTTCTAGGTAGGGGGTTTATATTTCAATATGATTCCTTTACCTACTCTTATTTCTAATGCTGAACGTGGACCAACCCTTAAAAATGTTTATTTGTAGTTTGATCATTCTTGTGGGATGGTTAAAAATGAAGGATTAAAGGTGATGGATATTGTTAAACAATCTTTTGTTTCTTCTTTATAAATACTGCTATCATGGATGAACAAATGATGACACAAACAAGGCCAAGGTTCGTTCTAATGGTGTTTTTGTGCTATTTCTCTCCCCCATTTTTTCTTTCTTCACCGACGGACCCCTATGGTTGCATCGGGATTTTCCAGGAGTTCCCAATGAGACCATACCCCTACAACGACGGAAAGATGATATTCAACCCATGATAGTGAAGAAGATGACCCAAGGATCGTGAAGGTATTTACTATTTGAAAAATGGGCCACCACGATGATGGTGGAAATACAAAGAATAGGAGCTTCTGGTGGTGACACAACCACGCAGAAGCAGGAGGCTACCGGCTCTACGGCTGGTAGTAGAGGATGTCGTGACATAGTTGATATTGGTGGCCGACAGGCCAATCGGCTTAAAGACTGATAGTGGGCCTTGACCGAATGCAGAAAAAGGCCGCGTCATGTGGTGAAGGGCCGTGGTCTAGTGGGACTATGATGAGACCCAATGACAACCGTCATGGGGCAGTTCATACAGCAGACGACCGCATTGACTAGTTAGGTACGTGGCACCTGTCGAGTCATGGGTAGATGAACTGGACCGCTCGAGTAGGCTGGGCTTAGCCAAGGTGGAATGGGTCAGACCCGATGGGTTGGGTTAGGAGGGACCCATGTTTGGTTAGTCAGACCGGGTGGGACTAAACATAGACCAAACCAACACCTTTTTACCTAAATTTCCATAACCCTCAATATGTATGTCAATTTAAAGAACTGTTTATGACATTGGGACCCTCAGGAATAGGCAGTACATTTGAGATACTATAAGAAAGTTTACATGGAGGTTGGTGTATGACCTATTGTATTGAGTAGTAGCTTCTCCCAGAGCGAGCATGCTAAGGATAGAATCATGTGACTGGTTGTGACCCTTATAGAGTGTGTCTCCTACGAAGTGTGTCTCCAGCAGCCATACATGATATTTCTCTTATGGAGTCCATCGTCTACACCCATACGAAGTGTATATCTTATGGAGTGTGTCTTTTATGCCTACACAGAGTGTATCTCCTATGTTTAGGTAGAGTGTGTCTCCTGAACCTATACAGAGTGTGTCTCCTATGAAGACCTAGAGTGTGTCTCCTTGGATTTTGATATTCCTGGACTTGCGTAGTATATGTATCCTTATGTGAGATGACTCTAGTGAATCTTGATTGTACTTATGGGAGGCTACACTTCATGTACCTTTTTTTAGTCTTCCTTGTGTTTTAGTTTTTTGTATACATTTGTGATTTGGGGTCCCTACTATGTATTGCATTACTCACCCATGCACAGGGTTCACCCATATGTGTAATGTATTATGAAGATGATCAACATCTTTGATGGATTCATTGGTGGTTCAGAGATAGGGGTGATTTTGGGTGACCTAACAGACATGGTATGCTTCAGTGACATTTAGATAGCATACTGTACCTACCCTTCAGGTAGGGTTTTATGTGGGCGAGACCTAGGATCTTGTCCTTTTCTATTTTTTTTCAGATTCTATTATAATCCCATTTAATTTTCATTTTTTAGTGATACTCTCAATGTTCATCTTAGTGGTTTTCATATTTGTTTACTCAGTGTTTTTAATTTCAGTACTTTTATTGGGGATTGGTGCGTGTGTGAAAGTTTATAGGCAAAGTCCTCCCCTTTGTGGGAAATGCCTACTAGGAACTTGTCACCAACCCCTAGCCTATGGGAGATGGGCTTGGGGTAGTCACAACATGGGCCCTTGGGGATGAGCCATGACACATGAGATTGAAAAAACACCTAAATGAATTCAAGTACAAGTGGAGGTTATTAGATAATAATACTATAGGATTTGGTATTTTATTATAATTTTTGGTGGGATTAAAACACCACATGAATAGTTTCCTATATGGGGCACATGGTTTACCCAAACTATGTTTCTTAACCATGCACACACCCTTAGGGGAACATTTTTTCTCTTAATAGGGAACATGGATTGACAAAACATGTGCTAAATATTAAATTCCCCTATGTTTGGGGTTGTATGGTATTCTAGGGTAGGTCACACAGTTTGAGAAAACCATGCCCTATCTATGAACAACCCTAAACCCCTAAAAAAATACAATTTCACCCGAAATCTACCCATATTAAAACCCAAAAAATATTTTCTAAAAAAATGAAATAGAGTACCTATAAATGAGCTCGATAAATCAATACAAAAGGTCCGGATCTTACAATATACACACCTTATAATAGCTCACCTTGGATGTGTACTCCCAAGAATCTCTAATATTCTAATGTAAAAAGGATTGGGCCACTAATCCCACATGTCTGTTTATCTCTCCAAAATTTCCTCCAAAACACTCCAATGTTTCCATAAAAAAAACTATCAGCATGGTCATTCCCCAATATATATTCTCATTGAAATCTATAACAAATATTAGATGCTCCTCAAATGATACATTGGTCTCAGGATCAACATCATCAACATTGATCACATGAGAAGGGTCATGGTGATACCTTTGAAGTTGTATCATATAAAAAACCATTCATTGTGTTTTACCAATATGGAATAGAAAATATATATGATTTCAGATCGATTCTCTCCAAAACCACAAAAGTTTCAACAAACTTGGGTGACAACATTCCATATCCTTGAATCCTATGATGACCCAATCTTAGTGACACCCAAAGGAACACATGATCACCCATTATAAACTCAAGTGGTCATCTACATATATTATCATATGACTTATTATTTCTCTTATCCATAAGCATATGTTTTTGAATCAATTGAACATACTCGAACATCTCAAGCATGATACTTGGTCCCAATAGCTCAGGCTCACCTACCTCTATCTATTATAAAGGTGATCTGCATGACCTACCATAAAGTGACTCATATAGTGTTATATGAATAGGCACCTGATAGATGCTATTATAAGTGAACTCAACAAGTTTTTAGTTATTATAAAAAGATCCACTAATGTCTAGGACACATTCTCCATAATGTCTTATAGAACCTGAATAGTACTATTTAACTTCCCATCCATTTATAGGATAAATGTTTTTCTAAAAAACACTTGTGTACCAAGTACCTTATACAGACCTTACTAGAATAATGAAGTAAAATGCGATTCATGGTATGAAAATATTATTCATGGAAACCCATGTACATGGGATATATATCTAACTATAAGTCTCTAATATAATGCACTAAGAAATTATCTCTATTAGGCTATAAATGCACTACTTTCATTAGTAAATCCACAACCACCCAATGTGATTCATTATTCTATGTAATCCTCAATAGGCCTGCCAAAATTTCAATGGTAATGTAATACCACTTCCATTACAGAATGTGAAATGGTTGTAGTAAACCAAAAGTTCATTGATGCTCATCTATCTCCTGCTGACAAGTGTAGCATCATGTCATTAACCCTATAATATACTTTTGCATACCTAGGAAACGATACTATAAATGTTGGTCATAGTACATTTTTTAAACCAAGATATACTACCCACTTTGAATTATGAAACTCTTTCATAATCTCCTATAACATACACATGGTATAAGCAACATAACCCAAGACATAGAGGATCTCATCCTCATATATGGTCCAATACGAAGGTGACTCCCCACCTTCAATGATTTCCATCAAGGCCTGATACTCAAGATCCCCATACTACACTTCCCAAATCTAGATCAAAAGTAAAAACTCCAATAACATAGTTATGAGGGTTATATTATCATGGCCCTCCTAAACCATAACTTGAATCTCACCTAGCAAGGTCATCAAATTCCACTATGAAGTAGACTATTAAACAGCATGAGTCTATGTCTTCCCAATCAAAGCATTAGCAACACTATTTCCCTTCCTGGGCATATATTCCAGCTCAAAATAAATGAATTCATATACTCAACTCACCTATGCTGCCATAGATTCAAATATCATAAGAAAAAATATGTACTTTAAGATATTTTGGTTGGTATACATTGTAATCCTTTTTGCCAATAGATAATTCCACCAAAACATCAATCCATAAAAAAATGCATCTAACTCATGGTCATACATAGGGTAATTTCATTAGTGTGTCCTCAAGTTTCATAACCCATATACCACAACTTGAACTCTCTACATCAACAATAATCCAAGATCGATCCTAAATGCATCAAAATCATTGTATACTCCTCCCTTGGATTTGGTAGGATCAAGATTAGTACTGATGTCAATTGCATCTTTATATCCTTGAAATAATTCTCATATTCTCTAAAATATTCATACTTTATCCCCTTCTTGGTTAAGATTGAAATAGGTGTTTAAAAGAAGTAAAATACCTGGATGAACCACTGATAATAACTCAAAAATCCCAAAAAACTATAGATATCAAAGACATTCTTAGGATGCTCCCATAAAACCATTGCATATACCTTCACTGGGTCCAATGATACATCTTACTCAGAGATGATGTGACCCAAGAATTGTACACTATCAATAAATATTTAATAGTTATATAGATTGGAATATGTCTTATTCTATCTCAGTGTACTCAGAATGATGTAAAAATGTTATGCATTATCATTATGAGTCTTGGAGTTCCCCAAGATATCATCCACAACCACAGCAAAAAACTGATTCTGGTGTGGGTCGAGGATTCGGTTCATCATGAAAATAAACTTTTCCTAACCATTATTGTAACATCACATTACATTTCCAAGTACTTTTGATGTTTCTAAGAACCTATGTTTTGGATTAGTGACTTGGGGGTGCATTTGGGTGAACTTTTAAGTAAAACCAAAGGTCAATGGCTTGTGCACGGTTTGCGCACAGTTTGAAAAACCGTGCGACCAAACCGTACCACCCAAGAAGAACTGGATAGAGAGCTATGCACGGTGTGCGCATGGTTTGACAAATTGTGTGACCGTGTATCTCTGGATAGTGAGATCCGCACGGTGTGCGCATGGTTTGACAAACCGTGCACCTCTGCCCAGGTAAACCGTGTGAGTGGTTTTTAATTCTGAAAATTTTATTTAAAACCACCCAAACCCCCTGGACTTCCATATTTTCAACATTGGATAGGGATTAACTCTTTTTAGGTATTTCCAAAGCCTCCTAGAGAGATTCTAAGGCGATCCGAACATCTTTTTTTGATATTGAAGGCTTGGATTGAAGATCTACTCTCCTCTCGGTAATTGTATTTCATCCCGTTTCATATCTCATTTATTCCTTAATCTTTCCTTGATCTTTTCATAGAAGTTTTCCTTTGTTTCCAAGGATCTATACCTATGATTTGAGGTATAGATATAGGATTGTGAATCTAGATCTAGTTTTTCAAGATCTTGATCCCTTTGATCTTAATTTTGGTTTTAAGGATTTTGATCCAGATTTTGATCGACATCATTGTGCCACTCGATTTTTGGGGTTTTTTGTTGGGATATCTCCCGTCAATAAATCGAGGTAGGTGGTTCCATCCTAATTTTCCAAATTGATTAACATTGTATTTTCTTTATTTATTTCAATTGTTGATTTAAATTCAATTGCTCAAGTTTGATTTTTATTAAATTGATAAAACCCAATTCCAATGAATCGAGGTATCGGAAATGGTTTTGGCATGGGAATTTGGAAAACCCCAATTCCATTGAATTGGGTGTGTTTATCAAAATTTTCCGATTTAAATTGTTGGATTTAAATTGTGGATTTAATGGTAATGATTTCAGTTAAATTGTTGAATTTTATTATGTAAATGAATTGTGTAACGATAGAAATGGTTTTGAATGGATTTTAAACTAGTTAAAATGGCTTAAAATTATTTGATAGAAACCCAGTGGTTTTATCTTGTGAAAAAGCCTATTTTTGAATAAAACCTGTTTGGTTTTAAATGGAATGAAATTGGAACTTTTGAAAATGGAAGAATGGGATTGATTGTATTTTAAGTAGTCTAAAAATAGTTCACCCATCATGTAAGAGCACATGCAAGCCTTAGGTAGTTAGTGAGTTATTTGGATACACTCTACGCTACGACAACGTTCTAAAACATACTTGTGCTGGGTCACATCCCTGACTGGTTGGGGACGAGTCTCCTTTGGTCAGGGTCATAGGGATGTGTGTATACATATTTTTCTGAGTTCACATAGAGAGTGTTGAATCCTATAACTGGTTAATACCATCGTACCTTTTGGAAGATGACCATGTTGCTCGCTTGTTTATTTATATATGAGATATAAATGTATCCCAATGCTTATGAACTTCTTTACATGCCTGCTAAATTTATATAAACTGTTTTATATAAATGTTTTGCTTACGCCATTGTATTAGAAATATTCCATCATTTGTAAATCCTTTTTTAAATTGGGTTTTCTATCATTTGAAAATGTATAGCATGTTTTGTTAAAATATGCCTTTGAAATTCCAAACCTATTTATTTGAAAATGGAATTATTTTATCTGGATAATCTCTATTTGGAATTTGTTACGGAATATTTGGTGGTTTCTTATTGGGCTTACCCTCACACCATACTTTTTCCTTCGGGTGTTTGTAGATTTTCTTCTTCCAGGATCGAGCAAAGGGAAGGGACCTCTTAGAGGTGGATCCAGTTGTTGATCTCTGGACTTGGGGAGTTGTGTCCTTTGGGACCTTGGGACTGTTTTCCCTTTTTAGTACTTGGGATGTAGTACTTTGGGATTTTTATTCCAAGTAGTATTCTGGTACATCACTCCCGGTGGAGTTTTCTTTTGTAATGCATCACTGTTTCATTATCTTTTTCTTCTGCATTCTTGTGGCAGAAATTGTTCCCACTTGCATGTTGTGTAATGCCAGGTGCTAGTTTCCGACCCATGGGGATTGGGAACACCCTTCAGGTTATGTCAGGGTCGGGTCGGTTATCGGGTTACCAGGGTACCCAGGATGGTTCGTGACAAAGTGGTATCAGAGGGAGGTCAAGCATCTTGCCTTGATGACTGTATGCATTTGAGTATTCTTGTTGGGACATGGGAGGTAGTTGTTATTGAGTGCCTAGCCAGCTCTCACCAAAATGAACCTTAAGTCACCAGGGTTGGTTAGGGATATATGACTTGTGGATTAGTTTTTAGTATTTTCCCTATTTTGATTTGGATAGAGTGGAATCCAAATCTTGTTAATCCCTTCTATTAAGAAGAGTTTTCCTTGTTACTCAATTTGGGTGTTAACGTATATCTTGTTATGCTGTGTAGCATCATGCCTCTGAGAAGACGTGGAGCTCATATCCAAAAATAGGCTACTACTGAATCTCAGCAAGCGAGTCCTACTGTGGATTCGAATCTGGTTGAGGTGATTGTTCACACTGTCCAAGGTCTAAGACAGGCACAACCTCCAGTTCTTGTTCAGACACCAGCTATAGATCCCCATAGTGGTATTCTCCAAAGTCGTTCTCAAGAATTCCTACACCAGAATCCAACGGTTTTCAAAGGCTCCACTGACCCTCAACATGCTGAGGAATGGTTGAGTAAGATTGAACATCTGTTTGGCTTCTTGGAGACACCTGATGTGATCAAGGTGAAGTGTGCCACCTTCATAATGGAGGGACCAAGTAGGAGATAGTGGGACACAATGGAGACATCTTGGAAACATGAGGGTTTGGAGTGGAAAGACTTTAGGGTTCTTTTCACTAACCAGTTCTATCCAAAATCAATGGTGTTGGACAAGACTGTGGGGTTTTTCAGGCTTGAGAAGGCCAACAAAATAGCGACTGAGTACTCAAATTTCTTTTCTGAGCTGGTACATTTTTCTCCTGAGATTGTATCTAATTAGAGGATAGAGGCTCGGCGATTCGAGTTGGGACTTCGATCAGATATCTGTTCTCAGGTTTCCTACTGAAGCTACCCACTTATGCTGATGTGCTGGATAGGGTGATGATGGTTGAGATGGACTTGGCAGGAATGTCAGGGTTGAATGAGGTTCTTTTCCCTCAAAGTGGCAGTGTGGGTTCATTTAAAGGAAAATGGGAGTGTGATGTTTCTTATAGCAATTCTTGTCAAAATAGTCATTCTAGACCTTCGGTAGAAACGACAGGGGCTTCTTTGACTTTATATCAGTGTGGGAATCCAGGATATTCTAAGAGGGTTTGCACTGAGGCACCCAAGAACTGTAGCTCTTGAAGAAGTTTAGGGAACTTACACAGATTCTACCATCACTTATCTACTTCATGTAGTGGAACAGAATCATAAGCACCTCCAAATACTGCAAGGAAATCAAATGCATCACATACAAAAGGGTTCCGGCAATAGGCATCTGGAACGAAGCTTCTTCACACAGTGTAAGAGTCACCAGAGGTAGCTGATGC
Source organism: Viscum album (assembly GCA_963277665.1). NCBI lineage: Eukaryota > Viridiplantae > Streptophyta > Magnoliopsida > Santalales > Viscaceae > Viscum > Viscum album. The sequence goes on along the minus strand of OY728132.1, from coordinate 1,287,927,021 downwards.
AGGTCTTGCAACTGTGAGAGGTACCATTACTATAACTTCGTATTTAGTGACAACTATTTTTGATACTGGTGCATCTGTCTCTTTTATTTCAACCCATATTGTTAATCTTCTTAATCTACCTATGTAACTTTTATCATGTGCGATGGATATTACTACACCCCTTGGTGTAATGAGAGAGAAGGGTCACTGTAGTCCTCCCTATGTCTTCTCTCTATCATATGTTGATCATGCTTGGAGTTTCTTGGTTCTTGAAATGAAATCTTTTGATGTCATTTTTGGGATGGATTGGATCATTGCCAATAAAGCTAGGATCGATTGTTATCTTCAACGAGTTTACCTTACTACACCCAGTGGTGTACCCCTTGTTTTTCAAGGAGTGTGGGACCCAAGGTCAAGCAAAGCTGGACCTTCTTATTCAGAGTTGGGGAAAGTAATATCCACATTTTCTTTTGATCTGAAGAGAGATTCAATGTGTGGTTATCTTCCTCCAGTCGTCACTGAGTTTTCCAACGTGTTTCCTTATGACTTCTTTAGTTTTCCACCAGTAAGAGAGGTTGACTTTTATATCGACTTAATGCCTGGTACTCAACCGGTTTCTATTCCCTCTTACCGAATGGCTCCAGCTGAACTAAAGGAACTGAAGTCTCAGTTAGATGATCTTATTGGGAAAGGATTTATATGGCCTAGTGTGTAACCTTTGGAAGCACCAGTTCTCTTTTCCAAGAAGGCTGATGGTTCTCTTTGCTTAAGTGTTGATTATCGAAAGCTCAATCGAGTTACGATAAAGAACAAATATCTGTTACCACGAATTGATGATTTTTTTGATCAATTGAAAGGGGAAAGGTGGTTTTCAAAAATTGATCTTTGATCTGGTTACCACCAGTTTAGGATAAATTAATCTCACATTCCTAAGACTTCTTTTCGAGTAGGTATGACCATTATGAGTACTTTGTTATTCCCTTAGGCCTAATAAATGCTTCTGCAGTTTTCATGTATTTGATGAACACAATTTTTTGTGAGTACCTAGAGAATTTTTTGGTGGTCTTTGTGGATGACATTCTTCTCTACTCCAAGTCTGAGGAGGATCATGTGCATCATCTGAAAATAGTTCTGAGTCTTATAAGGAGTCACCGACTTTATGCCAAGCTTTCGAAGTGCGATTTATAGATTTGGGAAGTGAAATTCTTGGGAAATGTGGTCTCAGAACAAGGAATATCAGTTGATCCTAAGAAGGTGAGGGCAGTTATGACTTGGGAACAACCAAGAAATGTTTTCGATATTCAGAGCTTCTTGGGATTTGTAGGATATTATCGTCGTTTTGTTAAAGACTTCTCAAAGTTAGCTTCTCCAATGACTGCTCTGACTAGAAAGGGAGTGAATTTTTCCTGGAATGATAAATGTCAGAGTTATTTTGTTGATCTAAAGAATCTTTTGATTACTACGCCGATGTCAACTCTTCCTGATATTGGGATAGGTTACGTGGTCTTCTGTGATGCATCGGGTTCAGGTTTGGGATGTGTCCTTATGCAAGGAAATCGTGTTGTTGCCTGTGGATCTCGTCAGATTAAACCTCATGAGAAGAACTATCCTACCCATGACCTTGAACATGCAGCTATAATTCAATCACTTAAGTGTTGGAGATATTACCTTTATGGAGAAAGGTTTACTATGTATTCAGACCACAAGAGCTTGAGTTATATCTTCTCTCAAAAAGATTTGAATCTTTACCAAAGGCGTTGGGTGTAGTACCTGCAATCTTTCGACATTGACATTGCCTATACCCCGGGGAAAGGAAATGTAGTTGCAGATGTGCTAAGCAGGAAAATTACATCACAGGATATGAAAGAATCTTCAGAAGAGTGGAGTTTGATGGATCTTTTTTCTCAGTTGCATATTGGAGTTCAGTGGAAGGGGAATGAAGTTTCCTTAGACAGTGTTCAGTTTACTTCTGCTCTCCTTGAGTTAATTATTCAGGAACAACAACTAGATGATGAATTCCATAGAATTAGTAACTCTCTTTATGGTGGAGAGACTGACACCCAGTGGTCGTTCTCCAAAGAGGGTGTTCTGTGTTATCAAAACCATTACGTTGTACAGTTATCATCACGGAAGGATGTGATGGGGGATTTCCATAACACTCAATGGGATATGCACCCGGGAACCACAATGATGTTCTATGATATGTGGTGACAGTTCTAGTGGCCAGGTATGGGATGGGACATTGCTGAGTTTGTATCTTATTGCTATACATTCCAGCAAGTGAAACCCGAGCACCAGAAACCTTCAGGTTTTCTTCAACCACTTCTAGTCCCTAAATGGAAGTGGGATGAAATCTCTATAAACTTTTTGGTTGAGTTACCTCAAACACAGAGGAAAAAAACACTATATGGGTTGTGATCGACAGACTGACCAAGTCAGCTCACTTTATACCTATTTCAAATACAACCAAAGTTGAGGTGTTGGGAAATATCTATGTAAAAGAGTTTGTTCATTTTCACAGAGTTCCATCTTCTATAGTCTCTGATAGGGATCATCGGTTTACTTATCGCTTTTGGAGAGTCCTTCAAGAGGCACTGGGATCTCAGGTCCGTTTGATCATGGCCTACCCTCCACAGTAGGATGGCCAGACAGAGAGAGCTATTCAGATCCTTGAGGATATGCTCCGCGCATGTGTTCTTGACATTGGTGGGTCTTGGGATGATCATATGGGTCTAGTTAAGTTTTATTATAACAACAGTTATCAATATACAATCAAAATGGCTCCTTTTGAGGATTTGTATGGCCATCCTTGTAAATCTCCTTTATGTTGGTCGGAGATTGGTGAAAGCTCTTTGGTAGGACCTAGTTTGGTCCAAGAGACGAGAGATAAGATCTATTTGATTTGTTAGAGAATGTTGATAGCACAGAGTCAGTACAAGTCTAATTCTTATCATCGACATAAACCTTTAGAGTTCTCAGTTGGTGACCAGGTGTTCTTGAAAGTTTCACCCCGATTAGGTCATCGATGGCTAGGGAGGCAAGGGATGCTTGCTCCTCGTAATATGGGACCTTTTGAGGTTATTGGTCTTGTGGGGAAAGTTGCTTACCGTCTAGCTCTACCACCACAAATCACGTCGATATATAATGTATTCCATGTATCATAGTTGCGAAAGTATCTCTCTGATCCATCTCTTGTTGTGAGGTAGAGTGATCTTCAGATCGAACCAAATTTATCTGTTACTAAATGACCAGTCAGGCTTGTTGATTCTGAGACAAAGGTACTTCATGGGTGATTAATACCTCTGGTCCGTGTACTATGGAAACATGGTTCTGATTCTCTTGAGACGTGGGAACGGGAGGCACTAATGAGAGATCAGTGGCCTCATCATCTTGATGTGGAGGTTTCTTCATAGGATTTCTGGGGACAGAAAGATCTTATGGCGTGGAGGTTGTAACCTCACGTTACATTTCTAGGTACTTTTGATGTTTCTAAGCACCTCTATTTTGGAGTAGTGACTTGGGGGTGAATTCGGGTGAACTTTTAAGTAAAAAAAGGGAAATGACTTGTGCATGGTTTGCGCACTGTTTGAAAAAACATGCGAGAAAACCATGCCTACCAAGCAGCACTGTACAGAGAGGTACGCATGGTGTGCACATGGTTTGAAAAACCATGTGACCAAACCGTGCAGACCGTGTATCTCTAGATAGTGAGATCCACACGGTGTGCGCACGGTTTGACAAAACGTGCTTGTCTGCCCAGGTAAACTGTGCGCGCGGTTTTTAATTCTGAAAATTTCTTATAAAACCACCCAAACCCCCAGGAGTTCCATATTTTCGACCTTGGATTGGGATTAACTCTTTTTAGGTCTTTCCGAAGCCTCCTAGAGAGATTCCAAGGTGATCCGAACATCTTTCTTCGAGATTGAAGGCTTGTATTGAAGATCTGTTCTCCTCCCGGTAAGTGGATTTCATCCCGTTGCGTATCTCGATTATTCCTCTATCTTTCATTGATCTTTTCATGGAAGATTTCCTTTGTTTCCATGGATCTATACCTATGACTTGAGGTATAGATCTAGGATTGTGAATCTAGATCTAGTTTTGCAAGATCTTGATCCCTTTGATCTTAATTTTGGTTTTAAGGATTTAGATCCAGATTTTGATCGATGTCATTGTGCCGCTCGGTTTTTGGGGTTTCTCGTTGGGCTAACTCCCGTCAATAAAGCGAGGTAGGTGGTTCCATCCCGATTTTCCAAATTGATTAACATTGTATTTGCTTGATTTATTTCAATTATTCATTTAAATTCAATTGCTGAAGTTTTCTTTCTATTAAATTGATAAAAAAAGATTCCAATGAATCGAGGTATTTGAAATGGTTTTGGCATGGGAATTTGGAAAACCTCAATTCCATTGAATTGGTTATGTTTATGGAAATTGGTTGATTTAAATTGTTGGATTTAAATTGTGGATTTTATGGTAATTATTTCAATTAAATTTTTGAATTTAATTTTGTAAATGAATTGTATAATAATGGAAATGGTTTTGAATGGATTTCAAATTGGTGAAAATGGCTTAAAATTATTTGATAGAAACCCAGTGGTTTTATCTTGTGAAAAAGGAATGTTTTTGAATAAAACCTGTTTGGTTTTAAATGGAATGAAATTGTCACTAATGATAATGGAAGAATGAGATTGATCATATTTTAAGCAGTCTTAAAATAGTTCACCCATCATGTAAGAGCACATGAAAGCCTTAGGTAGTTAGTGAGTTATTTGGATACACTCTACGCTACGACAACGTTCTGAGAAATACTTGTGGCAGGTCACATCCCCAATCGGTTAGTGATGGGTCTCTTTTGGCTAGTGTCATAGGGACGTGTGTATACACATTTTTCTGAGTTCACATAGAGATTGCGGAATCCTATAACTGGTTAATACTATCGTACCTTTTGGCAGATGACCATGTTGCTCGCTTGTTTATATATATTTGAGATATAAATGTATGCCAATTATTATGAACTACTTTACATGCCTTCTGAATTTATATAAATATTTTATATAAATGTTTTTCTTAATCCATTGTTTTATAAATATTCCATCATTCGGAAAACCTTTGTTTAAATTTGTTTTATCCATCATTTGAAAATGTATTGCATGTTTTATTAAAATCTTATTTTGAACTTCCAAACCTGTTTATTTGAAAATGGAATGCTTTTATCTAGATAATCTATATTTGGCATTTGTTACGGAACCTTTGGTGGTTTCCTACTGGGCTTAGGCTCACAGCCTACTTTTGCCTTCAGGTGTTTGTAGATTTTCTTCTTCCAGGATCGAGCAAAGGGAAGGGACCTCTTGGTGGTGGATCCAGTTGTTGATCTCTGGACTTGGTGATTTTTGTCCTTTGGGACCTTGGGATTATTTTTCCTTTTTATTACTTGGGTTGTAGTACTTTGTGATTTTTATGCCAAGTTTTATTCTGGTTCATCACTCCTGGTGGAGTATTCTTTTGGTAATGCATCACTATTTCGTTATCTTTTTATTCTGCATTCTTGTGGTAGAAATCGTTCCCACTTGCATATTGTGTGATGCCAGGTGCTAGTCACCGACCCGTGGGGATTGGGAATTACCTTAGGGCTATGTCAGGGCCGGCTCGGTTATTGGGTTACCAAGGTAACCAGGCTGGTTCGTGAAAATTCTTGATCTCAAACAATATCATGAAGAAATCATAAAGGCCATACCTTATTCTGAAACTATTTTGTGGTATATCATTAGAAAAAACACTCAACTGAAGACACCCTAATATCAAGTTAATCTTGTAGAAAAAATATTATCCTCTAAACTTATCAAATATATCATCAATACAAAGAAGAGGATACTGGTTTATCATTGTCATCCATTTAAAATTATAGTAATATATACATAAGCATGAAGTACCATCATAATTATTAGTAAAAAAATTGAAGAAGCCAAAGGATACATACTTGGATAGATAAATACCTTATCCATCAACTCATATAGTTGATTCTAAGCAGTTGAATCTCTATTGGTGCCATTAATGTATGGTGGAATAGAAGCTAACATATCTCTTGGAATCTGATCAATCTTTAACTACACATCCCTCTCTGGTGGTAGCCCGGATAGGTCCTTAACCAACACAACCTGAAACTAGTATACTATGGATGATAATACATCATGATTTATCTCCCCATCATCCAACAAGAGACTTGAAACATGGGAAATGATCTCCCCAGTTTCCAAGGAACTGTCCCTACACGACCTGCCTTTATATCCCACTCTTCATGATGAATGTAATTTCCACCCAAAAAAGACGTAGGGGTCACCCTCCTATGGTAAAAACCTATGTGGTCTCGATATTCTATCAACACTTCAATACCAAAAATCAAGTCAAAGATTTACATTTTATGGATTTAAAGATCCCAAGAGAAATGACACTCCCAATCATTGAGAGAAAACCCCATTAAAAACAGATATCCCTTAACCATACTCCCAATGATGTATCAATCATCATATCATCCCTCAAAAACACCACTTTAAAACAAAAACCATTCATAAGCTGTGGAGATATAAATTAATAAGAGGCACCGGTATTAAATAAAGAACTAGAAAGTTTCGTGGTTACAATAATAGGACCTCTAACCGTCAATGGTACAACCTCTATATTTATAAGTGTATTATGAATTTTATGCAACTATCCTGCACCACTTCCTTGTGATGTACTCTGAGTCCCTTGAACTGTATCACTCTATTTATATAAGCACTCTTTCTTTGAAGCACCTCATCCACTACCTCGACCACCATGACTATTAGAACTCAAACTACCAGAATAATATGGGGTTTAAGACCCCCTTCTAGTATTATGATTCTACTTGGATCCTCCATAATTAACCATATGTTGTGGATTCAAATAGAACCAATTTAGATGTACCATCCTACATCAACCTCGACACTCTATCAGTGGTTGTAGAAAATTACAACAAAGGTGACCTGACCTACCTTACTGTTAGTAGAGAACTTTATCAATTTTTTGAGTAAATGATCCTCCCCCCTAACCAATATACTTTCCAATTATCTAGTAAACATTTTGATATAAATGATTCTTAATATTGAAATTATTACGACCAATTTATCCATAAAAACTACTTTCACTCCACTAGAATCCTCTTTTTGGTTCCCTATAGATATGAGAGTCTGATCCACTACCTCTTCAAACTTATTTAACCGAAAGATGTTAACATGGGACCAAATTTCAGATTCAATCCAATCTTATAAATTTATTGTCATATTTTTATCATCCCATTTGAGTGCTGGAGAAAAGAACTCAAAGTCAGTGAAGCAACTAGAATAGTCTATCACAAACCCACTACCCTAGTTCAGCCTTACAAACTCTTCTTCCCTCTTTTGTCTTAGTGTCTCTAGATAAAAGTGATCCAAGAAATTCTCTTGGAAGTCCTTCCATGACATTTTTTCCTATTTCTCACTCCAATCCTAAATATACCACCACCTCTTTGCTGATCATTGCAGCATATAAGTTACAAGTTTAACTCTTTTCTCGGTAGGATTCTCTGTGTGGTCAAGAGTTTTCTAGACAGCCTAAATATAGAACACATCTACCTCAAGTCCACCCTCTCTAAAGAAGGTCTGAGGGTGCTGCAACTGAAACTCCTAGGTCAAATCATAAATACGTTTCACAACCCACCTTGGGTGTTATTATATAAATTTCTTAAAGAGATAACATTTATCATTGAGCTTCTCTCCATCTTTCTCACATGGATCTATCAGAGTCACTACTTCCACTATTATTCAATCATTTCCATCCATATCTTTCTATTGTTCTCTAAACAAGTGTCATCAGGGATATCTATAATAAATAAAAACACCTATTGGGACATATTTAACAACATTATCATTTTCAAAAGTGGTATTCACATAAATCTACAATAATTTATCCCCCATAACCCAAAAAATGGTCAAAACGAGGAAATGACACTACCCTTAACCATCCATCATCTGGGTCATGGGTAAGAAAGGGTAAACACATTCTCATTATTCATGTTTCTCATTATACAAGAATTTCCATTTAAGTTTACCATAGTCAACATAATTTATAATTGTTGAGGTTCTCCTTAGGAATTTTTTCACTTAATCACACAAGCAATAAAAAAATTTCAATTTCAAAAACTTCAAAGAACATTATTTTTCTATGCATTCCTAAAAAAGATGCATGTTATAGAAATTTATGAGTGAAAAAATGATGCATACATACTCAACATTCATTCTATTATGAGACATGAGTCAAATCTTAGAAACTCTTAGAAAAAATAATCACATCACACAAAAAGTGCATCACTTGAGCTGAAATAACATCCAACTATAACAACACATGTTAGTAACAGAAATCCAACCATGGGTACATGGTTGTTACCCCTCCAAATGGGTAAGCTACTCCCATTCATGATAACTTAGCTAGGACCCAAGATATCCTGATATAAATTCCACCTTAAAAAAAGCAATTCAAAGGAAAAGAAAATAAAGAATCTTTGGTAACACATTGTGACGTTCTGACCCATGTTCCACACACTTGTGCCTCGAGATGGACTCTCACTTGACCTCAGAAACACCTCCCTATATTCCAAAGGCAACCAACTAGTAGTGAGTGTATAATATAGATACCATGGGGATACTATAACCTCTTTAGAAAAGTATCTCGTTAGTAGAAATAAATAAATAATAATCAAATGATGATAATACACAACAAGAAATAAACCATAATGAATACATACAAGTATCACATGATGAACAAAATAGGAAATAAAAAATACAACACACATGACATTTCACAATGCTAATCATTTTTATCCCACCCATCGAAAATTCACATCATGTAATACAATTTAAACTATTAACTCAATCACGATTATTTATTTTAATCCCATAAAATAACATGAACATTTCATCACTAAAATATTTAACAACATTTAATCAAATAACTCGTTATCCTTTCAAGGTTAATATAACCAACCCTTAATTCACATTATTAATCAATTCCATAATCACATTAAAAAACCAATTAAAAAATCCAATTAATTTACCAATTTCATAATCCTAATATCCCAATAACTGACCAATTTAATTATTCATTGGATAGAAATCAAACATGCATAATTTCCTATATGGGGAACATGGTTAGTCCAAATGGTGTTCCTTAACCAAAAACCTCCCCTTATGGGATATTGGTTTCTCTTAAAGGGGAACACATTTTTTAAAACTTTTCACCAACCATGCTATCTCCCAATATCTAGGGTTGGATAGTTTTCTGGGTCTGGGTGCCCAGTTTGGGAAAACCATGCACCAACCATTCAGTGCCCCAAACCCCTCCAAACATCTCCAATTTCACTGAAAATATCTCCAAAGTAAAACACAAAAAAAGATATACTCAAAACAAGGAAAATGGGTACATTTAAAAGAGCTTGACAAATCTATTGAAAAGGTAAATATCTTATATATTCTATTTAATTACATTAATGAATATTTAGGTAATGTTGGAATAAAATAAACAAAAGACTCATGTGGTCTATATATATGAATCATCTCTCACTAAAGAGATATTTTTATCAATATTTCAATGCATGAATTGAAAATACCCACTTTAATTCAAGAGTTGGGTATTTTCGCTCCTGGGGTAACATTTGACATGGCCTATAAGCAATTACCATATCAGCCTACTTCAGAAAACCTCATAAGACAATGCTAGATGCATTAATAAACAAATCATACCCAACTCTTATCTTAGGATGTATCATAACCAGAGTCTAATTCAACCTATTATTCATCTCCAAGAAGACTTATTCACAAAATTTTATCCATTGAAACATGAATCCCTTCTTGTTCAATGTGTTCATGGGTGCTTTCAGGTGATAAAATTTAGGAATGAATATTCTATAGTACCTAACAAACTCTAGGAGGCTTTGAATCTCAAACACATTCCTTAGTAGTGACCAATACATAATTGCATCTTACTTCTCTATATAAAATTATATTATTACGTAAGAGACCACATGACTATGAATGTTTTCCTCTTATATATAAAAGTGAATCTTCTAATTATTGGAAGAAATTTTTTTTCTCAATTTGTACTCAAAATGACCTCCAGGTTTTTAGCATGTGATTATATAATTTTGGAATATATCAAAATTCCATCATTGGAAACAGAGATGAAGGATTCAAAGTATGGAATAATGGTCATGTTCAAGATATCCATGAAAATTTATGGATTATTATTCCATTTAAATAGAATAAAAATATACTCATAAAACTCATAACTAGTCCTAAATGTTTTCATTGTTTTATATTCTTCTTGGACCCAAAGTAGATAATAGAAATAACATAGATAAATATTTAAAAACCATTAGGCTTCCCTTATATTAACAAAAAATTCATTGATGTTGGAAATGGTTACCTATTTTTTATATTGGTCTAATTTAACTTTTGATCGTCTGTAAAAAGATAGAGAATATTATACTCCATCTTGGAAAATAACACCGGATCACACCAAGGGGAAGTTCCATGTATAATGAAGCCTTTATCCACTAGATCATCATGTTGTACCTTCCTATATTTTAATTTCAATTGGTCCATGTGATAGGGTGTGATCGATATAAGTCACACACTAACCCCAAGATTGATCTAAATTTTATCTCCCCTATATAGTGGAGACCTCAATAAATCCTCCTGAAAGGAAATTCAGTATCGGTATACTATAAGAGGAAAATAGGATGGAGACACTATATGTTCCACTGTAAGGATCATACGAACAACCTATACTAATTTTTTTTCTATGATATGTATCTAGTCCCACTTTTATTTCAACAACATCTTATTCATTAGTTAACATAAATTTCTCCCCTTAGGCTATGTAAATGATACATGCCTTTGATCATAATTTATGTGTAAATGGTAATTGGTTGACCAGTCCATGATAAGGATCACATTGAAGTCTGAAATCTATAGAATCATGAAGCCCCACACATGATCGAATCTAGTATCCACTATTAGACATTATGGATAGATATAAAGATGATCTACTTTCTTTTCCATGGGTGTATCAATGGATAAATCTCAAAATATATTTTAACAAGTAGTTTTAAACCATAAACCACTAAATTGGATAATTAAAAAATGAGATGTTTCTATATAAAAAAAACAGATAATGTATAATAAATATGGACCATACCTTAAACTATTAAGGGTCCCTCTATACCATATATTAAAGCATGATCAACCACATAAGACCTTCAAGTAACAACTCCATGATTCCTAATAGGATCATGAGTTACATGATTTAATTACCCTTTGAGGTATGCACCTACTGCTAAGGTCTTTCACCTACACCATATCCTAACGTTTTTTCTGTGCATCCACAAAAACATGTTGATGAACTATTTCAGATGATTTTTCTTGCCACAATGGTAAAAAGTCTTGAGTATAATAGGTTAGTCATTAAGAGATTATCCTATTTCATATAGTTACAACACCTATAAGTGTTATTTCTTAAATAGGGAATCAAAGAATCTATACTATACTCTGACTATCGAATATTACCCCTATATATATCCTCTATCTTTATTTTCATACCCCTAATATAACAAACTATGATATCATGGGGGAAATCACCTGTTGAACCACTGAAAGTAGGGAGAATACATAAAACATTATCTTCCTCAATTCCCTTCTCTATTGCCAGTGCCTTACTATGGAATATGTTTTCAGATCGACGCTACTGACCTATCATTTCAACTCTGAATGAATAACAATATTAGATCACAAGCACATGATATGTTTTATAATAAGGTTTTAACCTATGAGTATACCAACAAGAATATGTCACATGTAACTACCTGACCCTAGTTACCCAAAGTCAGTGCATTATTACATAACATTGGCATGATGCAAGGAATCATGTCCCAAAAGACTGGTCAGTTTAGTAACCTTGGAAGTACTAGATACATTCATAAGTTTTACATTACATCATGAAATAAAAACATCAAAAACATTTTTCACCTTTTAAACACACTTATATCCTTATCATATCCCTGAAGGTCAACCATAAAATACATCTTCACATCCTGGTGAAAATAAAACATAGAAAGAGGTGAGATTAGATGCTCAGTAAGGATAATAATATAGTGGAAACTTTCATAAATAAGCATAAACATTTAAGGCAATAGATATAACTAAAACAAAAGACTTTTAAACTTAAAACTCATCATAACATGGAAAACATAAAATAAAATAATGACATTTACTTATTCACATGGATATTCTACTAGTCAAAATATCACATGCAATTTCTATAGCCACTTTCATAATAATGGAATGCATAATGTCATACTTCATAACCACATAGTAAAGGACTTGTGTAAAGATTACAAATAATATTTTGTCATGTACTTTTTCCAAGACACTGGTTTTTCTCATGAGACCTACCGAGGTATCTAGGAGCTATAGCGGTCTCTAACTATCAATTACTAAGTCCAATGCATTCCTCATATGAAAAGGATTATTCATAACAAAAACATTCATATTAAAACAAGAATATGAAATGTCAATACTTTATCCATAAACCATGAATGATATAAAAATAACACATCCACGGTAAAATATATCACAAAACCTTCAATAAAATATGGATGATTTTTATCATAATTAATCAACTTCAAACAGGTTTAAAATCCATCAACGAATGTTGACATAGATGAAATAAATACTTTTTGAGAGAAATATCTCTTTATATTTTGAATCATTTAGAAGTCATATAATTAGAAAAGAAAACACTTATTTTGAAAATATTCTTATAAGATTTTAAGGGAATATTTGACAATGTTATAATGGCAGAAAATATCCACACCCACCATATAAGTTTTAAAAAAGACATTCTTACATTAATTTTTTCAAAAAGGTCATAATGTACCTTGTTTGGAAAATGACAGAAAGATTCCTTTCAGAACATATAATGTCAAATATGGTTATAAATGACATTAACACATTTTCTAGTATATTGTAATAATTTTTTGAAATACCTTTTTAAGAAAACAAGGATGTGGATGATAAAGAGGTCCCAATAGATACTTACGTAAAAACAACATCAGATAATAAAGAGATTGTGAAATTAACCCTTACCTTGTACTTTTCCTTAGTAGATGGTAAGTTAAAGTTATGTATAATAGTTAAAAATAGTTATTAAATTATACAAGAACTATATAAATAAATATGATATCATATATGATCCTTTAATATTTCTTTGATAATAATATTTCAGTAGTATCATCATTTTGGGTGTTAACTGATTCATTTTACTTTATATGTTTGGTTATTTAAGACATGTTTTTTAAGGGCTGGATGAATTTTATTCATATCGATAATGATATTAAGTTCTTAAAACATTATTTTTAATCATAAAATGAAAATTATCTTGGAATGATTATAATGGGGAATGAATCTCATAGCGTTCGTGGAGACGGTAATCCGTACGTACGCACGGGTGACAGTATCATTATATTGATGGTGAAATCGCTTTTAATTAGATGTTATATCATATATAAAGAATCATGAACATTATTTATATATTATTTACATCAGTTATACCCATTATTATACCCATCCAAATAATTAAGTGTTTGAATAACAGACTATACCACGACATGGAGACGGTAAGCTGTACGTACACACGTATGGTGACTTTGTCATTCATATGATGGATATAATAATGAATATGGTTTTAAAAATTTTATAATAACATTAAAATATATATAATATACAGGATTTAATATTTTATAATGAAAACAACAAAAATAGGAAGTGGAATAAGAAAAGAACTTGAAAGAGAGTGGTGAAATATTTTCCTCTTCTTCAGGTTCTTCCTTTTGATTTGGTCAAAAGGGCTCCTTAAGATGGCTTTATAACCAATGGAGGCCTCTAGGATGAATTGAGGAAGGTTAGGATGATATTTGGGCAGAGGATAGATGAGATAAATGGCTTTGGAGGTGTGAAATTAAGAGAAGGAGAAGCACCCTTTTATAAGAGAGGTGAGGGTCACTTTAGAAAACATGAAATATAATTTTGTAATAATATCATTTTCAATTTATAATGTCTATAAAATGAATAATGTAGATTATAATGTGGGTATGGGTATAAAAACTCTCAAAAAACAGGTTTTATATAGGTTTAGGTCACTTTATTAACCTTATATTTCAGGTTTAACTCTTAGTTAAATAGTTTGAAATTTACCATGTCTCTTTGTATTTTTATATTATATGGTTAATAAACATACTATAACAAGCCAAGAGAACCCCATGTGGTTATTTATTAATATATATATCCTTATCTGTGTCATTTGGATGGACCTTATATTCTTATTAATATTATATCAATAAATAATATAGTATTTGTTTTAAAAACTCAATTATGACATTTTTGACACTATTTAGTATTTGGTTTTTGTGAAACTCATAACAGCAATATTAATTCGAAAAAAATTATTTAATCCACCCTAAAATGTTATATTAACCTATAAAATTAGTTTAATTCATCAAAAGTCTCAAATTAAATTTATTTGGATATTTATAATATCAATTATTTTAATGATTCATTTATAAGGTAATTACTGCATCATCATTGTGTCATAAATATATTAAATAATTTAATGTCTAATTTTTTTAAATAAAACACCATTATGTAGGAAATTTTTTTAGCTTTATAATTAATATTTATATTCGAGTTTATCTTATGTATTACTCTATTTTAAAAATGGGTTAGTTATTAAACATTGAATTTAACTCTTTTAACTCATCCTTAAATAAAATAATAATAAATATCTTAATCTAATCCATGTGGACCAAAGGGGATCCTATATTATTCCTAAGGCCACTTTTGGTCTAATTAAACTTATCCAATATAATCAGGACATGTGTTAGGGTAATTATAATACCATTTTTACCCTTAATTACCCTATTTACTTTTAATTGTGGTAAATAAAAGTTAAAATTTACTATTCACCAAAAAATTATTTTCATCTTATTGAACCAAATTTTAATTACTGATATTAACTGTGACTTTTGGATTTTTGAAATTCATCTCACAGAAGCGGTAAAATTATGTTTTATGCAAATTTATAAATGTTCCTAGAAGGTGGGTAAAAGACGGTAAAAAGTTAAATAAAATTTTATATATCTAAACATATTATAAAATGACTCAAATGAATTACATTTAATATATATAGGTATTATGTATCTATTTTTACCTAAAATAAATTAATATAAAATATCTAATTATTTAAAAAAAGTCTATTTTAAACAATAATGCAGTGTTTTTCACTATTCATCAAAAATTGAATGTTTTCACAAAAATTCCAAAAATTAACCCTAAGCTAATTTTGATATTCAGAATCAAAAAATTATGTCCTTTTTGAAAAATAAAATTTATAAAATTTCAAGAAGTGGGTATTACTATTCATAACAGCTACTTTGATTGGTCGTGGTGTGTTAAAACTCCAAGTTGCATACAACAAAAGCTACTGCATTATTCAAAGGGAAACGTACCTTGGAAGCTTGAGGTGTTACATCACAACCCATAATCACTACCCATAACCCAATCCAAGAACATGGTACCTACATGTTATTCACCACCATATATGTACACTCAAGAATAGAATACTCAGGCTAAAATAAAATAATTCAGAAATTGGTTCACTAAAAAAATATTAAAATTTAAACATCTTTTAAATTAATTAGGATAAATCTAATATACTCAATAAAATTTGGAATGTGATCCTACATACCTGAAGATGATGCTTAAATGAACACTGAATCCCATAAATCAATATACCAACATCATGTACACCACCTAAGGTGAATTTAATCAAAATAAACATCAATAAAAAAGAAAATAAAATCCCACTTTCATGTTAACTTAGAGGCCCACTATACAATGATGGGAATACACTGACTAGTGCCCCTTAATGTTTCTCAAACATCCTAACTCGTGTCTACCTTATCCCAAATGAATGAAAAGATAAGAAATATGTTAGTGAAAATAGTGCTTTGATACCATTTTTTAACACCCTGGTCTGAACCACTAGGTCTAAGTGGGAATCCCAGATGACATCATGAATGACTCCCCATGTACAAGAGGTTACCAACTATCAGTGAGGGTTAATAGAACATCATGGGGAGACAATTTCCTTACTACCAAGTAAAAAATAGTGTAAAATTATAGATGTGATGATAAATAAATCAAAAAATATTGAATAAATGAATATTAATCAAGTTATAATCATAAGAAAATAAGTTATAACCTATGAAAAATCCTAATGGCATGTCAGACACATACATCAAAACAATGAAAAGGGATCCCCAGAGGTGGTGGATAAAAATATGAGGAAAAGAAACTAAATAATAAATGGAGAAATCATAAAGTCCAACATCTATCCTATAATTCCCATGTCCTCCTACTAAACTAGTTCAACCGTCCACCACAAGGATATTTTCCCCCACCAGATCCCTAGAAAATAAGTCGTCAAGTATAATTAAATTTCTGAGTAGGGTGTGAGTATGAAACTCTTTATGAAACCACAAACAAACCTTATCATAAGTCCATAAGATAAACCAGTTCATTCCATGAAAGTAAATAGAATAATGATAAAATCAATTATATCACACATGAAAAATATTGGGTCCTTAATTACTAGGTTTATCTACATTGGCTCCACACTAGAAGGAACATCAACTAGCCACTAATATATCCCCATCAATGGGATAGTCCAAAAATAGGTCTGAAACATTCTCTTTAAAGGCATACCCTAAATGCACATTGATCAATTATTAAACACCCCCTTATGGGATCGTTCATATGGCTCATCATATGTGCTCATATATAAAATTAAGAGTAAAACATAAGAAATTCATTATATAAATGACTTATCCAACATCTTTTCATGTCAAGTAAGAATCATAGCCATTAAAATCCACATGATAGAAAAAAACATAGGTTCCACAAGTATATATATTCCCAACTCATGTGATCAATCATAAAAAAGAGGTCTCATGTTCTATACATTAATTCCAAACAATCATGACAAGAACCTGTATAAACATGTTCTAATGTAAAGGAATTATTACCTTAGGTGGAACAATGATTGATTGTAAGGTTCAATGTATGAGTCTGATTACACCACATTGAATACTAGTACCATTACCAAACTAACATGATTTGAAAACTTGGATAAATATTGAGGAGAAAAAAACCCAATTGGTAGGAAAATGTTATAGTTACCTAAGAATACTTTTTGATCCCAACGATCTATGTATAAACATTAGACAGATGCAAATTCCTTAAATCTAGGTGCCAATTCTATCATCAATCAAAAACAATTTTTTAGACCACATAAAAATCCTTGGAACATATCAATATGTTAAGGATATATTTGGATTTGATCATGGATAAGAGGAGATTATTTATTAGGATAGAAATATAAGTCACTAGATTAGAATCATAGGATTGAACCATAATCGGGGCGTTGAACAAAGAAGGTGGAAGGAGAGGAGAGAGAAAAAAATCAAGAGAGGGATCCTAGGTTGATGGGAACAAATTGGACCTTATATAATCATATAAATTTATAGAGAGTGGTTTAAAAAAAATTAAAACTATGCAACCCTTCGTGGGTCCAAATGATGCCATCGATGAGCCACAAGCCTCCACCAATTGGATGATGGGATATGTAGTTAGAGTGAAAATCCTGTAGAATTCACCATCTATATGGAGGATCCCACTAGCTAGCTAGTGGTTTTTTTGTCTTCATTAGTCTACAACATCCCACCTACCAAACCACTTTCCCTATTCGATCCCCTAAACACCACTAACAAGATTAAAAATAGATAAAACATAAGCAAAATCCACGTAAAAGATTAAATGATTTTTACCTTAAATAGAGGGTGAAATAATTTTAAATATAAAATTATTGTAGATCTATTAAATAAATATATTAATACATTATTTAATATATATCATACCTTTTATAATTTGTAATTATACATTTATTATAAATGTTTTATTAAAATGAACATTCATGTGAAAACTCGTTTGTTTTCTTTGTCTCTTTCCATTTGACGGTTCTGGTACTTACACATTGGTCAGGGAATCATAATATCAAAAATCAAAACCATTTTTTATGTATAATATTTATTCAATATATAAACTTATATAACTATTAATATAAATTAGTGATGAAAAATTAATTACATCACATTGTGGATACAATAGTTCGTGCATACCCTTGGGTGACTTTTTCACATTTCAATGAATAGAACGAAATAAAGGTAAATGATAATTTACAATTATAAAATAAAAATTATTTCATAAATATCATATATAGTCATTAAATATATACTTATTACCATTCATGTAAATAGGAAATGAAAAATGAATCCTATGGATTCATGGAGGTGGTAGTCCATATGTATGCATAAGAAACGTTATCATTTTACAACAATTGGGAATGAGATATAATATAGATATATCATTAACATAAAAAAATTTCAATAGAAATAATATATTAATTAAACTATTTTTATAATTTTATTGAATATTTGGAGGATGTTAAGAAGAAAGAAACATGAAAAAGATCAGTAAGAAAATATACCTCTTATTCAAGTATCCACTTTTAAAAGGAACCTTAAAGATTCTTATGTGAGTCTTTTGGGAAGACCAGAACATCAATAAAATGGATAAGGATGTTGGGAGAGTATTTGAGAACATATTTAATGGTATAAATGTCTCATTTGGAGTAAATAAAATAAAATATGAGTTTCCCTTTTATAAGTGAGTGGAGTAGCACTATTGTAAATACATAAAATATTAAAATAATATAAATTCATACTCAAGTGAAAGTGGAACTAAAATAAAAAAATAGATATAATATAATTTTGTTTCCAGATATACATAAAAAATAGTATTTAGACATTTTTAGGTCATTTTAACCCTTATAACTCTATTTTAACCCCCCATTAACTCTTTTAACCATTATCATAGTAATGAATATTTTACCATGGTTACTATTTACAATGACCAATATTAAAATTGAAATCATTAAATAATTTTAAAATTACAATTTAAAATATATATATAATTGATTATATTCAATTTCAATATATTTCAAAAATTCATTTTAAAATAAGTTCACAAAATTCAATAAAAATCGATTTTAGAATAAATAATTTTAAGCATAAAATTGAATTTGTTTTTATTAATATCCTATTAAAAACCATTAGATTAATGTGAAAATATTTTACCAAATATATTATCTACAAATTTCATTAAAATCATTCACATATAGTGATTTATTTTATTTATTAAGATAAAAACACATTATGTGCATAAATTTTTTTTCTTTAGAAAAACAACTATTTTTAACTTCAAATTATTTTATTTTAATTTCTAACCAATTGGTAACTAATTAATTATTTTTAAAATTAGTAGAAAAAAATTATTATTTTTTTCCTATTCAATCCCTCTAATGCAATGACTAGGTAATTATTTTCACATTTACTTATAATAATTCAATAGTATATGGTGGTTTGGTTAAACTCATTATTGATTATAAAAGAATCCATCAAAGATATCAAACTTATTTAAAGATAAATAAGTCACAAAATATTGGGGTGTTACATTATACCCCATTTTAAAAAACTCTACATTAAAATTATATCACTCTGATATAAAAAATCAAGGATACTTCTACCTCAACACATCCTCAGGTTCCTATATAGCTTCCTCAAATTTATGGGTTCTCCACAAAGCATTAACCAAGTGAGTACTCATTTTCTATATAACATTCTCTCTTTGATCGATAATCTCCACTAGTTTTTTCCCATAAGGGGTATACTGATCTATTGGTATGAAATTTGATTATAGTACATTTGAAATATCAAGTATGTTCTTTCTCATGCTAGAGAGATGAAACACATTGTGATCATGAGAGAGATTTAGTAGAAGTTCCAAGATATAAGATACCGTTATGATATGATTAATAATATCAAAGGGAATAGTATGTCTAGGGTTCATATTGAACTTCATTCCAATTCTCATAACCTTATTCCAGGGAGATATTCATAAGATTTCCTTATCCTAAACTTTGAACTCTAGATCATGATGAAGATTGTTAGTGTAATGTTTCTATTAATTATGAGATTCCTTGATGTGATGATGAATAGATCTAACATTCTTTTCCATTTCATATGCTATATTAGGTCTCAGTATCTTTTATTCTCCAACTTTATCCAATATAATAGAGTTCTACACTACCTTCTATAGATGGATTCTTAAGGAGCCATATGAATGCTTGGGTGAAAGCAATTATTATAAGAAAAATCCAATAGAGAAAGTTATTGATACCAAAAAACATTTGAAATCCTTATGAAATACTCTAAAAATATCTTCTAGGTTTTGAATGGTCCTCTCAATCTGAATATATTTCTAATGATGAAATGAAATAATAAATCTCAACTACTAAATACTTCTCTAGAACATCAATATAAACATTGGATCCATATTAGATATAATAGAATTTATTAATCGATGTTACCTTACCACTATCTTAACTAATATCCTTTAAATCTAATCAAGAAATAAATATTCTCTAATTATAATGAAACTTCTTAACATCATAATAGAGTAAACTCTAACCCAAATATCATTATGTTCTTTAAATTTTTTGGGGAACTTGATGAAAAATACGTGGTGATGGTTTCCCATTTCCATTTTAGTGTGGGGAGTGGTTGTAACATCCCATTAAACTTATGTTTCTTATAATTAACTTTCTGACTTATTGGGCACTGATATGCATACTACATAATATCAATTTTCAGGTTGTCCTACTAGAAATACTCTTTTAGATCACTATAAATCTTCATACTTCTAGGATGAAGAGACAATGATGAACTATAAAATTCATAACATAAAACCTTCCTTAAATATGTTATTAGAGGAACTCACACATAGTTCCTAAAAATTATAATTACATTAAAATCATGGTTGAACTAAGGAAAATATCTCATATTATTTTATCATTCCACATCTTCCTTTATCACCTCTTTAATACTAACAAGGATGGATGGTTGAACATTCATCTGAGAAAGATATGATCTTACCCCTTTCCTCAAGATTTAAAGATCCATATTATATAAATATATAAGTACTGAATATTATTATATGCTCATAATGGATAAACTAAAATGGTCTTTTCAAATCAGAAAATCAACCATGTTGTTTGGCCTCTATGGGTGGTAATGTATTTATCCTTTATAATCATTAATCATATATAACCATCTATTTTGGAACATATTAAAATATTTCTATGTCAATATATACTTCTAGATTTTATGATAAATATATATGTCACATCTCTCACTAAAATGAAAATTCCTCAATATTTTTAATGAAAATTTTACTCTATCAAACTCCAAATCACGAGTATGGTAATTTTTCTATTTTTGTTAAATTGGAATTAGGAATAATCTATCACCATATAATTTTGAATGAGGATGAATCATAGTCCCTTCTTTGATTCATCATTGTAGATCACAAAACATCTTATATTAAATGGTAGTGTGAGAACATGTGCACTAACACACCTTCTTTTTAGCTCCTTGAAATTTTACACACATTTATAAATATAAAGAAACTAGGATACTTCCCCTGTAGAAAAAGATATGGGATTATATATCAATGATAAATCTCCTAAAAAAATTTAATAGTATGAATCCAACCAATGAAAACTATATATCTTGGTCTATTTAATTGGTCTGGGATCTATCTTTAAAAGATCCATTAATATAAACTATTTTGATATTATATGAACAAAGAATGAATCTTTTTATTGAAAAAATTCACACTTGATAAATTTTACATAATGATTATCCTTCCTCATGGTCTTTAATTAAGTTATCAAATAATCATCATTCTCTTCCTTTATATTGGAATATATAGGAATATCATCTATAAATACTACTAAAAACTAGTTGAAGTAATCTGTAAGGACTCTATTCATTAAACACATGAATATAGAAATTTAATTGATAGGTTCAAATGTCATCACTACATATCCATAACAACCATATATCAGATGGATGGTTCTCATGGGTATATCATCCTTCATGGCCCTCAATTAATGATATCTAAATAAAATATTGTTCTTGTAATATAATTATTCTCCCCATAGTTTATCAAAAAAGTCATCAATATTGGGTAAGTGATACTTTTTTCTAGATAGTGATCTTATTAAGTTATTTATAATCAACGAAAAGATGCATTGAAACATCATTAAAAATATTAAAAAGAATAAGTTTATCCCATTTTGATATGGTAGGGTGTATTAATCCCTTATCAATATTATTTAGTTGATTCTTCATTAATTCCATAAAATCAATTATGGAAATACTATATGGATTCATTGAAATATGTGTAACCCTATATGTGATGTTTATTAAAAAATCAACTTCAGGATTAATGAGAAGAGTAGAAAACCTTCTATAAATACATTGGTATATTTTGAAACAATAGGTATGTCTTCAATGTTGAGTTTTTCCCCAACCATTTGACATAAATATCCCTTCCGAACATTTATTAACACCCATACAATGTAATTTATTTCCATTGGATGTTCATACTCATAGTCACACCAAAATATGATCATAGGTGATCAAATATGACTTTTATTCCCTAAAAATTAATATGGTTTTTATATAAATATAGTAAAGAAATTCTGAAAATCATATCAAATACAACTAAAAGAAGAATAATAATTTTTGAAATGTTAATAATCATATAAACTTCATTAAGACATACCCAACTCTCGAGTGGAGGATATGTGTTCCTTATCCATCATGATCCACTTTATCGGTTGACATAACATCGTCCCTCTAATGATCTAGTTGGTATCCCTTGGATTAGGTCATTGACATCGATAATTCAGATGTTCACCACACATAAGACACTGAATTATTAGTGGAATGTTATAATTAATGTTACTTCCCTACACGAAACTCTTCATTTTACATAAAAATTACTTATTTTATTCTATTGTTTTCTATATATTATACATAATATAATTATTTTAAGACATTTAAATGGGTACTTCTTCCCATATTCCTGACATATAAGATGATAAATTTTCTTCCATCCATGGTTTTGTTACCTAAAAATTTATAAATTTCTATTTTTTTATTCTTTGGTGTATTAGGAAATTATCATAGGTTTAGGTTGTTAATA
Source organism: Viscum album (assembly GCA_963277665.1). Lineage (NCBI taxonomy): Eukaryota > Viridiplantae > Streptophyta > Magnoliopsida > Santalales > Viscaceae > Viscum > Viscum album. Next base: position 1,287,903,709 of record OY728132.1, on the reverse strand, counting down.
TCAATTAAAGAAAGTTGATTAGGAATAATCATAAGGTTTAACATTCCAAATCCCATTTCATTTGGTAACTCCTGAGGAAAGTCATTACATTTCTAGTCCCATTTATTGGTCATTTACGTCTACCTAGTTTCATCAATTTATTAAAACCAAAAATCTTAGTTTGATTATCAAACATAGAAAATCAACATGAAAAATATATGATTTTGAAAACCATTCTTATGATGTTCTAAATTATTAAACCTTATTTCTACCCTTGTCACATTATGTTCATCTCATATAACTATAGATTATCATAGGTTTTCATAGATTTTATCCACTCATTCATCATAATGGATTTTAATGAGAATGTGAATTAACCAAATAAAACTCCATTGGAGAGTCTAAACATCTGGGTTGTATTAGGCAGAATCATCATGTGTTTAGTTACAATTGAGTTAAAAATCAACCAAAAAAATTTAGGTTGTTTACCCCAAGGTACATATATACCATGGCCACATCCACATTCCAGTATCCGTAATGGGATGCCATTTTTATAAAACCACACAATATTTTATTTTAACAAACTTCCTAATGTTATCCTATATGTAGACTTATCCCCAATGTTTTCACAAGAGTTCTCTAATACTAATTTCTAAAAATATGTAATCCTTTCTGCAATACCAACTAATATAATCCAAACATTTCATATATAAATATAATATAATTTTAGATAAAAATTTAGTACATCACATTACAATAAACACTCTAGGACTATAAAGGGTCAGTGTATTTAGAGACTAGATACATAATCATATTATTCCAAGAATGATCTTTAACATCTCCCACAAATTTCTTCACACATATCACTCTTTTTAGATATATCCAACTTTAAACCTTTATTCATTTCCTTAAGAAGGTAAACATAGAAAAATGGTTACCTTAAATGTTTAGTAAAGATAAACATATAATATATCAATAAATGATAATAAGAAACCATAAGATAAGTAAAAAGGTATGATAAAATGATTATATATTAAAAAAATTCAGACATAATCATTCATATATCATAAATCATGAGTTGTGGAATAAAGATTTATAATAACAAATGAAATGAGTCATAATAGTGTGGAATCATTAATAATCAATCATGAATACCATAATAATAATACATAAGTTTATGTCATACAAATAAGAATATAAAATAATTTCCTTAGTCAAGCATCCCTTCAAAGACTATCATAATAAAAAAATCCCATGGTGTATTTGTTTCACTCTCCATCCTCAATTAATTCTTATAATGGGTTCACTCCCCGTTCTCTTTTTATTCATGGAATTATTTCACAACCCATTTAGTAAATTCCTTAGCATGGGTTCACTCCCAAGACGTTGATTATTTATATATTACCTTATTGAACTAGGTTTAATCCCCATTCCAGTTGAAATTATCTCAATATATATAATTCTTTACCATATTTATTATACAACTATAAAATTTCAGGCCCACCCATTACATAATTAAAAACATACACATGTGAGCACAAGATCAGAAATCATTAATCAAAATATCATGGCATACCATGTAGAAATAATTGGGTTTTGTAAACATCTCATAATAAAATAATCATCAGTCATCTAAATAAAGGAACTGGATGGTATAACAACAACAATTATATCGTCATATCTTAATTAACTCATGGGAAAGAAATAGATTTAATACACTCATAATAAGAACATAATAAATAAAATTCATCCAAAAAATTGGATTGTAACAAAACATAAAATCTTTATTGAATCATAAGAAACAATAAATGTGTTGAAATATATAAAAATATCATTAAAATAATATTTAAAACTATCATTAAAAACATTATAAAAATATTATTTTCTTTTGATAAGCTTTTATGTAAAAACTCCCAGAAGATTTCAAAAATTATTTTCTTTGAAAATAACCACGGGAAATTTTAAAGTATGTTTCAAATAAGATAATAGACATGACTTTGGGAAATTCTATTTATTTTGTATACATTAAAGGAGAACATTATTTTCACATTTTGTAGAATTTCAAAAATAAAATAAAAACATTTAAAAATATTAATTTTAAACAGTTTTTATCTATTTAAAAGGATTTAAAAATGATGTTCCCAACAAATTTCATTTATAGGAAGAAAATCAATAAATCAATGTGAGGATAATGAACATGGAATAAGATTTCCATCAACCAAAGAGAAAATAAATCCGGATTGTCTAAAGAAAAATTCCATGGTCGTTTTAGGAAGAAAATAGATTAAAATAGTAATAATACATAAAAATTAAAGGAATAACCATAGAATAATAAATTTTATGTAGTTTAAGATATAAATAACATATAATTTCTCTAAAATAGATTCATTAATAATCAAACTTGATTAAAAATGAGATTACAACATAAACACTTACCTCATTCCCTATCTCACTTCATACATGTTCAAACCTACAATATGATATGTACCTATTGATTAAAATTCTATTATATAACCATATTAATACATAAAATTATATGAATAATTCAGTTATAATTTCAAATTATTATTTTATTAATAATACTTCATTAAAAAGAACATTTGGGTGAAATCTGGTTTATTTTCCACGCATGTTTTGGTTTCATGGTTCTGGTCCTCGATCCTTGGACATGGTTTCATCATCTCCATAATCTAAATCATTTCATAATTATCATATTTATTCATTATATAAAATATTATAACTATTCATATAAATCATTGAAGAAAAATTAATTACATCACTTCATGAAGATGTTGTTCTGTACGTACGTACGGGTAATGTTTTCACTTTTTTATGGATTAAACAAAATTAAGTTAAAAATAATTCACAATTAAGAAAATTAAAAAATTAAAAAAAATGTAATATAAATTTATTAAATATATCTTTATGATCATAAAAGTAAAAAGTAAATGAAAAATTAATCACATCACTTCATGGAGGAGCTAATCCACATGTATGAACAAGCAATGTTATCATTTTTTAATGGATGAGAATGATATATAAAATAGTTATAAAATTAAGATAAAAACGAATAATTATATTTAATATACTGATTGAATAATTTTAATATAGTTATATAAATTTTTTTAAGAGGTATAATAATAAAGAAACATGAAAGTGATCGATAAGAACATATATCTCTTCTTCGGATATTCAGCTTTCAAAAGAACATTAAGGATTCTTGGATGGGTCTTTTGGGGAGCATAGAACCTCAAGGGCATAGATAAGGATATTGGTAGAGTATTTAGGAATATATTGGTCAAGATAAATGGCTAAAGTGGTGTGGATAATAGAGACTAGGACATACCCTTTTTTCAGTGAGGGGAGTGACACTCATGTAAATACTTGAAACATCAAAATATAATTGTCATATTCAAATGAATGTAGAACCAAAACTATCCAAATTAAAATATAACACAATTTTGGGTTGAAATAAACTTATCCAATAGGATTTAGATAATTTTTTAGGGCATTTTAACTCTTATCGCTTTAGTTTACACCCTCATTAACCCATTTAACCTTTACCATCACAATTGATTTTTAACCTTAGTTGCTATTCATTGTGAGAAAAAAACGGTCCACATTAAAAAAATTTACATAATAATTTAAAATATTGAAACTATTTTATTATATTAAATTTCTATAAAGTGGTGGAAATATTTTTTAAAATAGTTATGAAAATTAAAATAAAACATGTTTTTTGAGAAATGCATTTTTAAGTATAAAAATGACATTATTATAATTCCATTCCAAGTAAAAAAACATTAAATTAATGTTAAAATATTTTACTAAATATTTTATCTATATATTTAATTAAAATCAGACATAATTAGTGGTTAATGAAATTTATTAATATAAAATCTCTTTGCACATATAAACACAATTTTTTTGAAAAACATCTTTTTTACCTTAAAATGATTTTATTTTAATCTATATCTAGTTAATAACTAATGATTTAATTTTCTAAATTTTTAAAAGATGATTTGTATAATGTATTTATCCCTTTTTCAAACCCTTAAATCCAATAGCAAGATTATAAATACAAAATTTAATAATAATATTTATCAAAAGTATATCATAGTTCATTTAAACTCGATATTTCATGTAAAGTAATATATCAAATATGTCCAATATATTTAAAGTAAAATATATTTAAAAATATCAAGAATTTAAAATAACAATATTAAAATATAAAATATGTATCTATAGATTTTATATCTCCTATTAAATATATGAATTATTCATCCATTCATTTATTTCTATGTTTTAAATATTCATCAATGTGAATTTTTTAAATTATGATTATTTTTATTATTTTATTTAAATTGAGTAAAAATATTCTTGTAAATTGTATTTCATGGATTTATTTACTTTCGTACTAGGTATTTAAATACATTTAAATTAATTTAACCAAAATTAATTATTCTTTTGTTATAGTTTCAATGTTGATGTTTATTATAATTATCTATGAACATTTGGATTTAAATGTGAATTAAGAATATTAAATCATACTTTCATAATGATTTTTGAATAAAATATTAGGTCTAATTTCTCATTAGACATGGGGGTTAGGTTCTACATAGAAATGTAATAGTTGACTATAGGTAAAACCATACATACTCATATATAGATGTTTATGTTCCAATAATTTTTATTCATTACATGGAAATATTTTCATATACCATTTGAGTGTGAACATGTGTATATGTTTTATATATTATAATTAAATTGGTATCAATCATTATAAAGAAATGTTTTAGTTTTATTAAACATATACAATAATATGATGGAAAATTATTAATTAATTTAAAATAATGTGATATATATATATATATTAAATCATTAAAATAATATATCTGTTTATGGACATCATGTGATACAATATGCATAAGATTTATTTAAAAAATGTGTGGATTTAGAACTATTAAAACACTAATACATTATATTCTTTCAAAAGTTATAATTTATTAAGACAATTATCATTTTTTATGGATGAGAATAATGTTTAGGTAGCCATGGATTATTTTTTTACAGTTTTATAACATATGTGACCCTAATAGTTAAGTATTAATATTTTATTATGAGTTTCGAGATTCCTATATTTATTTAACCTTACTCGGTATATACCCATAAGAATAGATTATAGATTCTAGGCTCTCGGTGCAGCCTAAGAATTGTGGTGGGCGGTTCCCAAAATTTGTTTTCATGATTGATGATAAATCCAAGATATATACAATGTATAACCATACCCGGTATATACTCATAGGAATAGAGTATGGATTCTATGTTCTGGGTGCAGTAGAAGCATTGTGGTACGTGGTGACCAAAATTGTTTTTTTTCATGATCGATGATCAATCCACAATATACACGATGTATAATCACTGTGATAAATGGAATTAAATAAAAGATATAAAAACATAATCACACTAAAATTGGAGAGTGTGGATCATCACATATTATTTGCAATCAATTTTGTTAAATAAGAATTAGCTAAAAGGAATGTTATTTTAATTGATGAATCAGTGACAGATCTATGGAGCAACAACTTTTCATTTTAGAATCCAATTGTATATTTCCTTTAATTGTGACTCACACATGTTCCAAAAATCTCTAAACATTGTTGAAGGAGTCTCTGAGTGCTATCATGATAAATCCTTTCCCATGCATCATCTGCCTTTGATCACCTTCAGAACCGCTTCTAAAGAATTCCATTTGATCTGATGGAGGATGATTGCTCTCTGTTCTTAGGAGCATTCTTGGAGAAGGGAGATATCTAGGCTTGAGAGGATTCTCAAAATCCATTGTGACCAACCAGGAAAAATGAATAAGCTTATTGATAAAACAATATAATTTTGTATTTAGACTTCAATGGTTAAAATAATTTAATTTTCCCAAGTTCATTTATTTTTTTATTTAATCTGAGAAAAAGTCCACGTAAAATAATAATCTTATTGCTATTTTTCAACATGATCTTAACTTGAAAAATATAATTAAATATTATCTAATTAAATATTATTCAATAATTATTATTTCTCTACGGACCATTAAAAGTATTCCTCCATTCCTCGACAATATTTATTGAACCTTGAATAATGTCTATTTACTTGTTAAATAAATAGCACTGGATTATTTTCTAATAAAGAAAATAAATATTATATTCAATAAATATAAAATAAATATTTATTTAATATTCTGCTCACAATATATTCTTTTGAATAAATTTTAATGGAATAAATATATTCAATAATACATTAATAATTATCATACGATGTACACGCATAATATTTATTCAAAATATTAAATAATAAATAATAATATATTATTTAACTATGATTTTGGATACACATAGTGTGTGACCCTCTAGGCCTATTTATCTGTGGAATTACGTGAAGCAGCCAAAAAGTACCTGGTTAGAGTCTAGAAACACACCAAGGCACCCATAGTGAAAGAAGCTAATGTTGTAACAACATGAAACCTCAAAAATTTATTACCTTATTATATAATATCTTTATCATAATATCTCAAATAGATAAGGTTGCATGCCACTGCCATTAATCAATATGCTGGATATCTCTTTATTTGAATTTCTGAAAATAGAGCATGCTTATTGATCACCATGGCCCTGGATTTATTTAGGCTATATCATTTCCATAAAAGGTCCTAAGATATTAACTTCTGTAAATTAACCGAAAGTGATAAATACTTTTTCAAAATTTTTATTAATGCAATATTACTCGTGACACACCCAACATATCCTACATTGCCATGAACATTTGGCATCACATATTTCATCAATACATATAAGTGTGTGAATCATAATACTCATTAATAATAATATTAAAATTGAAGAACCAATACAAAAATCCATAGATAGGTACATCTAATGATGTATAGAAATGTGGATTTCCTACTAGAGGGTCTCGTTCTCATAATATCCTACTAGATATTTCCAAGGGAGGAAACAATGAGAAGGTGCCTCAAAGTTCTATGAGTCACTACCAATGATAGCTTGTATCATTTATGTACCTTAAATGATATCATCCATCTATAGATCATATATTCCCGAATAGTGTCATAGCACTAATGGGTTCTCATCATAGTGGGGAACTTATAAGACCTTTTAGAGAGACAACCACTAATAGGAAATTATCACATACAATGTTATGCATAAGAAAAATAATTATGTGATAAGTAGTTTATTAATTTTAATAACCACGAATAAAAGTTTATCATAAAGTATAAACATGTTGGTTCTAGGAAACCAACTCCAATAGACTTTTATATGCACTAGAGATAACTGCTTACAACCTTCAGCTCGCTGGATCTCACATGATACTCATGCTTCTACTGAGATAGGCCTTTAGTTTAGGGGTCTAACAAATTGTCTTCCATAGGTAATATACTTGTGCAACATCACCCCTATAATAGAAATACCTAAATATGTGATATGTTTGGTGTAATTTTTTTGTCAGTTGGTGTGATGGTGGCTCTCTTAGAAGATCCACCATTTTAGTATTATCACAATATAATTTGATAGGGTATTTACTGTTAGGCACCATATCAATCTCCTGGAAAAAGTCCAGAATCCAAAAATATTCCTTGTCTACATTAGAAGTTTTTATATACTCAGACTTCACTATAGAATCAGTGAAAACTAGTTGTTTTGAACTGTTCTAGCTCACACCTCCTCTTTTGAGATAGAGAAAATATCTTGATTGAGACCTCAGATCAATATAATCTAGCTGAAAACTAGAATCAGTATAACCCCTGATGACCAACCCCTCTTCTCCTTCATACAACATGAACATATCTTTAGTTCTTCTCAGAAACTTAAGTATAGCCTTAAAAACATTCCAATGTTGTTCTCCTGGATCTACTTGATATCTACCTACCATTATCAATGCTTAGGAAACATTATGTCTAGTACATACCATGGAATATATGATTGATCATATCACAGAAGCGTATGGGATCTTACTCATTCTCTCATTATTTTATTGTTCCTAGGGACACATTTCCATTGAAATATGTAAAACATGTGACACTACAACCGATCCTCTTGGATTATTCCATAATAAATCACTTTAGTGTCTAGTCAAAAGAAGTTCTTTGACTTAGTCCAAGAAGCCTCTTGGATCTATCACAAAAGAACTTGATCCCCATAATATATGCTGCTTTGCCTAAGTCCTTCATGGGGAAACACTTTTTTAACTAGCCCTTAACAGACTGTATGAAGAGTATTTAATTCCTAATAAGTAATTTGTCACCGAAATATACAACTTGGATAATGATCTCATTCCCACTAAAACCTCTTGTAATCACATAGATGACATTAATTTTTAATGAAACCAAATTCTTTGATGGCTTCATTGAATAAAATGTTCTGTGACATGAATGATTTCTTCAATTCACAAATGAATCATTTCACCTTACAAATCCTTTTGGACTCAACTAGAGTCACAAACCCTTCTGATTGTGTTATATACACATCTTCTTGAAGGTTCCCATTTAGGAATGTAGTTTTGACATCAATTTGTCAAATCTCATAGTCATGGTAAGCTGCTATATCAAGTGTGATTTTGATGGATTTAAACATGGAAACTGGAGAAATTTTTTCATTGTAGTCGATTCCTAGATGTATCATATACCCTTTCCCACAAAATTTCTATATAGGTATTTACTTTACCATCAATGTAGTGTTTTCTCTTGAATACCCATCTTCTCCAATAGGATTTACATCAACTTGTGCATTGAACCAAACCCAATCTTTGTTATGATACATGGAATCCATTTAAGAATTCATGGATTATTTCCATTTTACAACGTCTAAGCTCTCTAATTCCTCCTTGTAGGAGAGAGGTTTATCATTGTTAACCAATAATGACTCACAATTCTCAGTGACTAGAAAAAAACATTTCTCTAGTTGTCTCACCTCTCTTACACTTCTCTATAGTACTTGTGTTTCAGAAACTAATTCTTCCATGCAGACTTGTGGAATGTGTTCTTTCACCAAATCTTATGTATCTTGAGCATCAAATTCATTGATGTCAATCTGGATCCCACTATCCCTTTTTAGGATGTGCTCCCTCTCCTGAAAGACAACTTTTTTGGTGACATCCACTTTATTTTCTAAAGGGTTGTATAGGTATTAAACCTTTTTTTCCTTGTGACACCCTATAAAGATAGACCTTGTTCCCTAGGGTTCTATTTTGTTTCCCAAGAAAGCCTTAAACAATGCCTCACAACAACATACACATGTATGCAATAAAATTGGTTTCTTTCCACTCCATAATTCAAAGGTAATTCCATTTTCTTCATTAGTTAGTACTCGATTTAATGCTTATTCTATAGTTTTTAATAAATATCTCCAAAATGATAATGGAAGATTTGCATGACGTATCATCGACCTTACCATGTCTAAAAAGGTGTGGTTCCTCCTTTCACTAAAAATATTCCCCTATTATGTATAAGGTAGAGTGAGATGAGATAGAATTCCAAAATCTCATAGATAGTCGATGAACTCTTGGTTAAGATAATCACCAACTCGATCTGATCCAAGCATCTCTATCTTCTGACCAAGTTTATTCTCTACTTCATTCTTGAATTCCTTGAATTTATTAGAGGACTCTAACTTATACATCATTAAGTAGACATAGACATATCTACTCAAGTCATCTGTAAAAGTTATTAAGTAATAATATCCATATATAACTTATACTAGAAATGGTCCACACACATCAGGGTGTACCAATACTATATGTTCTATGGCCCTTTCACCTAGTCCACCGAATGGTGGTTTGTTTGTTTTTCCTTGTAAACAAGCATGAAATCTATCAATTGGTTTTAGCTCAAAAGAGTGTAAATAACCATCTTGATAGAGCATTGTCAAATGCTTCTTGTTTATATGATTAAGATGGTGTTTCCACAATTGGGTATTATATGATTCATGTGAACATGATTCATTATTAACTTCCGGCACTTGATTTTTATAATTTAATACATAAATACCTTTAGTTAAATGAGCTATACCATAACATATGTTTTCCTCATAAAATAAACCACTTTTATATCATAAATTAAAAATTAACCCATTTGTTTTGAAACATGACATAGAAATCATGTTTTTTGTAACTGTAGGTACATAATAAAAATATCTTAAAAATAAAATCATTATCATTGGAAATGAAAGGTTGTAGTCACCAATTTCCAAAGCATCTAGCCTCACACCATTGGCAGCTCATAGATCCACCTGTCCTATAGAAATAATATATTATCTACATGGTTCCTATATTTTGATATTTATTTGAGCACCACAAGACATATCTAATTCCAAATGTGTAGATATTGAAAGATTTCACCTGATAACGAACACACCTTTTGATTCTCCATGCTTTTAGATACAGTTATTCCTCTAGTGTACTCGCTTTCCACATGAAAAAAATAATTCCTCATTTTCCTTGACCTGTCTCTGCATCTTCCCCTTCTTCTAAGGATGGTGTTCGAGAGATTTAGACTGTTTATATGTCTTGAGCCCCTTTTACTTGTTTTTTTCTTCTTCACTATAAAGACCTTATATTTCTCATTCCCCATGTACTTTTCTATAGGGCGAATCAAGGTAAGAAGTTATGAAAGAATCTTCTCAGTATTGATCATATTATATTTCATAATAAAGATGGAGAAGGTCTTGGGAAATGATGAAAGTATGGTATCTTTATGCAACTCATCTGAGAATTTAATCTCTAAGATGTCCATGTGTTCAATATAGCTTGTATTATTGACTACATGATGCCTTGCTAGCGCAAAATTTCCAAGATTTGTTGTGAAAAATGAATTAGAGATTTCATACCTCTCTTATTTTTCCTTCTCTTGATATAGATCTCAAACGTGATATATCATGATATAGGCATCCATATCCTCATGGTGATTCAAAATATCATTGGGCATGGATGACATCATAAAGCACTAAATAATTGTAGAATAATTCATATGTTTATCATAGAGAGAAAAATCTTCATCACTTGCCTCATTGCGAGGTGAAACAAGTAAGGGTTCTTACCACATATACAATTTACTTTTATGGTGAAGGGTGATTCATAAACACCATTGACATTCATGGAAATTTGTGACAATGAGAAGGGTTTACTCCTCAAGTATGGATCACAATGATATGTTTGATGTCATTTTTAATACTGTTTCTACAAATAAGATAAACATTTATTTATTTCTTTAACTAAAAAAATTTGGACAAATAAATAAATATTATATTTATTAGTCTACAACTATTTTATCAAAACCCAATATCTCTCACTGTTTTCTTTAGAATATCATGTGTCTTGGACATCCTAGTGAAAAGGATACATATTCCACTTATCATTTCCCCAAAATTGGTTGGTCAAGAACTTTAATGGTTTTAGTTAATAATTACAAATGACAAATGCATTAACTCATAGTACCTTGATCCGTTGAGTGGACTCCTCAATCATGAAATCCTTAATTTTATATTTCCTTAACCTTTTCTTATTAGTTACACCTAGTCATACTTTGGCAGACAATCCTTTTTGTGAACCATGTTAATTTGACCCAAAAACTCATTTTAGAATTCCCCAATAATAGAATGCACTACAACATTGGATGGTTAAGCACTTTAAACTACAGTTCGATTCTAACCATAGTAATGGAAGGATATACCGACTTATTATTTTATTGAGTCATTTTATCCTTTTATACATAAATTTAAAATTGTTATATTTATCACAAGGTTTTTAATATTAATTGGGATTACCTAAGTGATTAACCATGTATTAGATAATATTTACACATAAGACATTTTATTTTAGTTCCATCCTGCATGCCTGCTAATTCATTAAATATGTGATCATACCAAAACATCCATAATGAAATAAGCATGAAACTGACAGAAATAAAATAAAGGATATGATCATGATCTTATAACAATGGTTAGTTTATTTAGCAATTGATAAACTAACCACTGACCTAGGGGAAAAACACCTTGAACCATTGAGGTTCATGTAGAAGCTTTGCACCTATCCACCTATCTATTTCCTTGGAGTGGTTTCACCTTGGCCACAAACATGAACCACCTCCACTAGATTGGGAGCTCCATATATTACATATTCTTTTTTACTTATACATAGGTGAGGTGAAAAGGGGGTTTACATAAAAAAACCTTGGGTATGAAGGCCCTACATAATAATGAGGAGAGAAGGAAAAAATTGTAAAATTTTAATTAAATAATAAATTAAATAAATCCAACCACATACCAAAAGGTCCATTCTAGCTCATGATCATCCAATATAATGAAATGAATTGTGAATTTAATAAATCTACCATTCAATTCCTAATCATTATTTTTTAAGATTAATCACACTCGAATTGATTAATTATTATCTTCAATTAATCAACCATTTTATCTAAATTCCTTCCTTAATTTTCTTGAGATTATCAACCATTATAATTTAAAAAAATAAGTAAATTCATTTAAAATTAACCTATTATTTAAATTTAATTTAGAGGAAACACATTGAATACCTATACAAATCTACCCAACAAGCAATATACTCATATAATATTTTAATATTTGTGAAATATGGAATACATGAATTATCACATACTTTAAAAACTTGTAATTCACAGATGATTACACAAATTACATGAATTTCTGGTCATTTGTTATGATTCAATGCACATAGAGTAACAACATGTAATATGAATCATACATGATATGTATATCTAAAAATTATGAATACAATAATAATATATAGATATATAAATAAAGATATATATTAAATATTATCACATGGTGTGTCCAATATTTATGACCACATGCAAGTACATGTCTCAAGGTTTATACTATATATTAAATAAATTATAAATCTATAAAACTGGTAAAAGTATATAGCATGTATATTCGATCTAGATAGTGTGTATATCTCTCACAGTCTATCTGAAGGGACATGCCTAGGGGATCGACGTCTGAATCGTACCTTATAAACTGGAGTACACAATGTCTACAATGGGTTATATGCCCTGTCATCTCTAAATTACATGGTCCCCAGTCAGGTAGGCTATGTATGGAATACATATCCCATCATTAACTCAAATGGACTACATGCCTTGTACATGGGCTATAGAGCATGTACTACGACTTACCATGCACCAGTAATTCCAAGTAAAAAGAAGGCATATGAATTAACTACATCACAATTCATCAATTCACACAGGTTGAGTTATTACTGAACTGAGTCCAGGTCCATTGACCATGAGTACAAAGTGTGTAACTCCAATAACACAGTGTGTAATCCTGTGTTATATGTCCAAATACTTTCAAACTCTAGATGAGTTCCTCAATATTATTTGAATCACAAAATGCATAATTTTCATTACATCTATATGAAATTAAGTAGTTAGAACTATATCTCACAATTCATATTAAAACAATGATTACACTTGAATTAAAAAATAGAATTACAAATGCGTAAATAAACTAATTTTTTAAATAATTATAAATAACTATGTGACCGCTCTGATATCACTTATAGGTTCTGGGCGCAGTGGATTCTTTACGATGGGTGGTGCCCAAAATTGGTTTTTTCATGATCAATGATCAATCCAAGATCTATAAAATGTTTAGTCATAGTGATCAAATGAATTGAGTCAAATATACACAAAATTAATGATACAAAAAACAATGAGAGGGGATCATTACATATTATTTATATTAAATTTAATTAAATAAGAATTGCCTCCGAGGAATTCTTTCTTCGTGGATGAATCAGTGACTAGTCTATGGTGCATCATCATTGCATTTTAGAAACCAAGTGTAGAATTTTTCTAGTGGTGATCCACACATGTTATAGGAATATGAAGACGTCATCGAAGGAGTCTCTAGGTGCTAGCACAGAAGAATCTTGTGATTGTGTCTTCCTCATTTGATTTCCTTGAGAACCACTTCTAAAGTGTTCTCCAAGATATGGTTGAGGATGATTTCTCCCCATTTTTAGGAGCATTATTTGAGAAGGGAGCTCTCTAGGCTTGCAAGAATTATCCAAATATGTTGTGCAAAATCGTGGAAAATGAATTAGCTTATTGAGAAAAAATATAATTGTGTATTTATATTTCTAGGGTTAAAATAAAATAATTACACAAATTCCCTTATTTATGTATTTAATTCTAGAAAACCCCATGTAAAATAAAAATTATAAAATTATTTCTTGAAATGAGATTAATTATCAAAATATAATTAAATAATATTCAAAATTTATTATTTCTCATTGGACTATTAAAATTGGTTTTCAATTCCCCCATAATATTTATTGGGCCTTAGATAATGTTTATTTATTTATTAAATAAATATAAATGCATCACTCTCCAATAAATAATAGATATTATATTCACTAAATAAAAATTAAATATTTATTAAATATTTTTCTCATAATATATTCTCTCGAATAACTGGTGATAGAAGAAATGAGATCAATCATACAAGAACAATTATTAAACCAATTATGGGAATAATATTTATTAAACCTATTAAATAAAAAATACTGATATATTTTTTAACTGTTATTCTAGATACACTTAGCATGTGTTCCTCTAGGCCTCTTTCTCAATGGCCTTAGGCGAAACAACCTAAATTCAAAGGTTAACATCTAGAAACACACCAAGGAAATAATATAGAAAGAAGATAATGATGAAATGAAATGTCATGAAAAATGAATGATTACCATGTAATATAATACCATTATCACCACATCTCAAATCATGTATGTTGCAATGCCAGTTCCGTCAACCACTATGCTCAATATCTCTTTATTTTACTATTTGGAAATAGAACAATCCTATTGATCACCACAACCATAGGTTTATTTAGTCTATTTCATTTTCATAAAAGGGAATAAGAAATAAATTATTTTAAAGAACATAAAGGGATAAGTTCTTTCTCGCATCATTCATTAATACAATATTACTCGTGACACACCCAACATATCCTACCTCAACATGCACATATGTGGTAATAGTTTTCTTCAATACATCTATGAACGTGACTCATAATACTCTTTAATAAAAACATTAAAGTATAAGGACCAATACACATGTCCACATATAGGAACATACAATAACACATAGAAATTTCTATTTCTTACTAGAGGGTCTCATTTTCATAATATCCTACTGGATATTTTCAAGGGCGTACACCATGAGAAGGTGCCACAATGTCCTATAAGTATCCAAACATGATAGAATCTATCATTTGTGTCCCTAAAATTATATCATTTGGCTACAAAAAATATATACAAGAATAGTTTCATTGAAATTATAGGTTCTCATCATAGTGGGGAACTACTATGACCTTTTATTGCAACATCCACTCTTAGGACATTATCAAATACAATGTTATGAAAAAGAATAATCATGTTGTGGTAAGTAGTTTATTAATTTTAAAAATAATTATTACATTTTTATCATAATTTATAATAAAGATAGTTCTAGGGTACCAACTCCAACATTTATGACTTATCAAATAAATCATAGTAATTTACTATTCACTTAACTATATAAGAGTTATATATGATATAATTTACATGATAATCAATATAAATAGTTATGAAATTTTATAAATGATTAATATTACTCAATGAATATAAAAATATGGTTCTTGGATAACTAATAATTCTTATATAAGGTGTTATAAATTTAGTAGGATTATATTAAAAAAATATTTTACTAAATGTTTTTATTAAACAATATTCTTATTTGATATATATATATTAGTTTTAATTAGAAAAAAATAACAGTTAACATTCCATGATACCATTTAAGAATTAGAGGAAGTCAAATGGTATTAATTTCATACATTAATAAAAAAATTATAGAATTTTAATTAATACATAAAAAAATACTATGTTTTATAGAAAAATATTTTAGAAAGTAACTATTATTTAATGTCATCAAGTAAAATACATACTTATTTAAAGAATAAGAAATATTTTATATATTTATATAAAATGATGTATTTACATGTGTTTAAAATTTATAAAAATAAATTGAATATAGAGGATTTATTTTATAAAAATGTAAAAAATATCGATGTATATGAAAATGATTTAAAAATACTGGATTTTTTATGTGGTGGGATTTATCGAGGAATTATATCTAGTAATTTTTTTCCTCTATGTCTTATCCTATACATTGTTGTCTATAATATGAAAAAGTATAATAAAATTTACTTTATCTCCTCGAAATGAAGATGGAAATGGACTATGATATGGGAGGTTCAATCTCATGCATCTTATGATGGTATAGTATAATTTGGTTATATAATTAAGCTAGATAAAGAAAAAAAGAACAATATTAGATAGTACAGGGGTACATTTAATCTCTAAAAGTCAAATGAAGTGTCTCCAAATGAGTAAATTCTCTTCATGGTATAAAACCTGTACATTGGAAATATAATTTAAAATAGTATATAAATGGATTTTCTAAATCATATTTAGAATTCTAAATTATGTATTTATATAAGAAAATTCAATATAATTAATTATAATCCATTTGTATATAATATCAATTTCTCATTAAGCTTTTATTTTATCTGTATATGGATAGAAAATATTGAAGAACAACAAGGATAATATACATTTGTCTGTGCATGATAAATACATCATCCTTTCTCATTTAATTTCTACATATACTTGATTTTTTGAATGCTTTGGTTTGGATTGGTCCACTATTTTTGAATCACACTATAGAGGTCTAAAATATCTGATATTCATTTTTTATTATCATGTTTTATTTTTTATATATCTAATTCACATTTTTCATGATTATTCACATTATTTGTTCAAGTATATTATTTAAAATCTATAGGTTTTTTATATTTTGGTAGGTTTTTCTAGATGATATTATTGAGATGGTCTATTCATGATGGTGGGGTTTCTCTATCATTTTTACAACCTTTATTTATTATTTTATAGTACGTCTAACTTGGTCAAAAATTTACTAATAACTGTACATTGACACTAAATTATAATTAATATTAGATTATTATTTTTCAAAAGGATCTATTAGTTTAGTTTTCTAAACCTTAAAAGTTTTCTACATATATTAATGAGGATTTATTCTTTTATTTTTTATTAAAATTTATTTTATGATATTTTGGGATAGATATCCAGCCGAACATCTTATTCAAATAACTTTTTGAAATTTAAGGAAACAATTTGATTTTAAGTGGTTATAAATATATAAGGCTACCAAATTATATCACTTTATTCACTAAATGAGATATCCCATTTTTATATCAGTGAGTATTATTCACTCCATCTATTTCCCCCCTTTACATCAATATTTTAATAAGGATACTATTCATAGTTGCTGATTATTCACATTTAAATGTGTGGTTCTGTTTTATCTAAGGTCGATGCTTCCTTATTCCCTAGATTGATCAACTAGAATCTTTCTCATGGTAGGTGAAATTGGATTCTTTCATTTTATTTTCCATTATGATTTTAACATTATTTTATTTCTTATTGTTAAGGGATAGACATGAAACATGATATATATTTATTTTTCTTGGGCTTCAAATCATCCCTTGGTTTTCATGGCTTGCTGGTGGGCTTTGGTTCCCACTTGATTTCCATTTTTGATTGGTTCTTTCCACTTTATTCTTGATCATCGACTTGTGGTCAGAATCTCTAGTTATTCTATTTTTTGTTCTTACTTTATATTTTTTATCTGGTTTTAATTGTTTTTATGACCCCAAGTACCTTTAACTAAGATGTGGGGCACACATGCTGTGATTTTCTAGAGAAAATCTGAAAAAAGGAAGGCCATAGTGTACTGCTGCATATGCAGGCATGCATGGGATTACTCATGGATTTGTTGGTATAATAGGGATCCTTCCATAACATGTGAACTGTAACACACTGATATTTTATGAAATATGTTTTTCAAATAAATTTAATTTCTTCAACAGCTTTCCTTACTCATAACATCGAGTTTGAACGAACTACAATGTACTATTAATATGATTATTTAAAACATCACCATTATAACATAGCCATTAAATTTGGTGATATGAATATTAATAACCACATTTTAAAAACTATGTCTAATATTTTTCTACAAAGATAACATATTGATAAGAAATACTTAATTTGTAGTGAAGTCTTTATATGCTTTGAAAATAAATTTTTATGAAAAAAATGTTTTTATTTATTTTTGTATAAAAATAATAAAAGTAATTTTTTCCAATTTTAGAAAATTAATTTAAGAAAATTAAATTAAATTTTAAAATAAGTAATTAAAAATTATCTAGATTTTTTTTTATATTTTTATGAAAAGAATTTTTTTTGGATGAATAGTGAAAAAGAAATTTTTATTTCAAACTAGCATTTCATTTAAATAATTTATAAGTGACATTTTTTTAATATTGTTTTAAAAATAAAATTATTTAAATTAAATAATAATAAATATAATTTAGGTAATTTCAGTCAATTTAATATTTAATTTCGTTATTAAAATTTTATATACGTATGAAATCATTTTCTTTGGAAAATCACTTTTTTTATCTCCTCCTCAGGTTTAATTTTAAATTAAATTATAGCACTTATGTGAATTGAATTTTGAAAATTGTATTCCATTTTTTTAATAAAATTAATTAATATTATATAAAAGGTCAAATTCGTTTCTTCATAATGAGTTTTAAAAATAGTAAAACATAATTACCGCGGTTATTGTTAAAATTGGTTTGTTGGGTGTCAAACTAAAATGATATGGGTCCAAATATCCTTAAAAACATCCAACTTTTATTTTTTAGAAATATTTAAAACTTATCACATATAAATGTTTATAATGATCCATTTTTGAGCCATTTAGATTATGTAAAATATGGGTATAACTTTTTATTTTCAAAAATTCTATGTGTGTCCTCTCCTCCACTTTTAAAAGGACAATCACTCTTCTCTTATATTAACACATAAAAATAATTTTATTTAATCCAATTACTCCCCAAATATCTTCTTTAATTCCATATCCACCTTCTATAGTCCTTATTTTTATTATTTAACCCATCTATGAAGTCTTTTGGTGTTAACCTATGGAAGTTTTTTGAAGAATAGGTATCGTTCATAGATGAGTGTTTTTATATCATTTCTTATACCAACTCTTTAAAATATAAAAAAAATATGATGATATAATATCATTAGAATCTTAAATATACTAATATATTATTTAATTAATTGAATAACCTATTTTTATATCTTCTTCCATTAAATGGGAAAAAAATTATCAATCATTTTTACAATGAACTACCGCCTCACGCCCTAGGGTAATTTTATTTCCATAAAAACTTCTCACAGATGGATATAATGACAAAGATAACATTTTTATATGATATTTATGAAAAAATTAAAATTATTTAATTATAATATCACGTCTATATTCTTTCCGTACAATTGTTCGGGAAATGATAACATCGTTTATGTGTGCGTGTGGACTACTGCCTCCATGAAGCGACGTGATACATTTTCATTTTATTTTTACATGGATGGTAATAAGGGTATATTTAATTAATATATATTATATATATGATATAAAAATTTATATAAAATTTTAATTAATATTTACCATTATTTCATTCTATGCATTGAGATAATGGAAATAGCGTTCATGCATAAGTATGACCTTTCATCTCCATGAACGGTGTAATTTATTTTCTACATCTAAATTTAATAGATCAATATAAATACATGTATAATGAATATATATGAAATTTGATAATTTTTAACCTTATGAATATTATTTCACCATGAAAAAGTAAAATGACTAAAATACCAAACCAACATATACATAAAAAATGAAGCAATTATTACACAAAACTTGATTTTAATAATAAATTGTTAAAAATGGGTAATAAAAGGTCATAAGTAAATAATATAAGTATATAAATGATTATGTTTTTTTAATATATTTAAAACATACCTATATATATTATACATGATTTTTTAATGTTTATGTAGAAATTCAAGACTTGATGTTTTGGAATTTTTTCCCACTTTTATTTCTATGGGACACATGCCATATTCACCACTTGTTTATTTTGTGTGGTGTATATAATACAGACATATTTATTTAATAATTACTATTATATAAATTATATGGATTTAAATATCCATATAATTTTTTTCTTTTCATGGGTCTTATGATTTAAAATTTACCAAAGTGGTAAAGGTTTTATGTTACAGTCTCATTGTTTATCAGGATTATTTATGATTATGTTTCCGATGATAAAAAATTATGATCTATATATAGATAAACTCATGGATTTTATTATCCTATGGTTATTTATAGAGAAAAAATATTTCTATTCAATTTTTATCTCTTTATGTACTAAATATATCAAAAAAATGTTTTTTTAAATTAAATTTATTTATCTCTTCTGTCGAAAATACTTTTTCTCTCATGTCCAAGTTTTCTAAAAATATTTCAAATAATGTTTTTACTATTATTAAATGAATATTTAAATATATTTTTACACATGTTTTAATTTTTACTAGATGGTTTAAAATTTATCTTCTTATCATTTTCTGAATAAGGATATTTTGACTTTTTAACAAAACAATAATGTAATATTTGTTTTAACATGTTTGGAATGAACCATATTTATTTACATCATGACCACTCTATGATTTAAATATTATTTTTCATGTATCCAAGGTTTTTTTAAATAAAATTATTTCTTTAATATTAATTAATTTTGTATATTTTAAATAAGTGTTTTCAAATTGGAAATATTGTTTTCCTCAAGAAATGTTCCATGTGATCAATTAAAATAACTTTTATCTAAGATTAAACCCATTAATATTTAATAATATTTATTATTGATTTGACATAATGATATCATCCTTATTATTTCTCTATACGGTTTATTATTATGTTGATATTATGTTTATGAAACATATTTCTTTTTCACGGGTAGTGATATGATGAGTAGTTTAGATTCTTATGAAACCCATTTAATTGAAAGTGTTATGATAAGATGAATGTTTTATGATATTGTGGCACACATATGAATAATGTTTATTATGTATTGGGTGAGACCTATATCTCCATCAAATTAATTGGGTAATTATTAATGTTCTACCAACTCAAAGGGTATATGGGAGGTCATCCCAAGCCCAAAAGAGGATATATAACTGGTTATCCCAAGCCTAGAAGAGGGTATATGTGAGGTTATCCCAAGAATGAAAGAGGGAGCCTGAGAGGTAATTTCAATCCTGAAGCAGGTGGGTGGGTGGTTATCCCAATACCAACATGTTATGAATGTATTTGTGGGTATCCTTGACATAATATTTCCTATGCTTATGTGTATGCCACATGTATATGTCTTATTAAAATGGTATGCTCTCATGGATCATGTTTTTTGATTCCATTATAACTCATGTCTTATGAACAGTCAATATTTATTTCATGACTCATTTTTATTATCTATGATATGTATAGTATGGTTTCCAAATGTTATTATCATGTTCTCATTATCAAATTCTCAGGTTATGTTGATATTGTTGGAGTTGGTGGCCTAGAACCAACTACTCTGTACTTTATTCATTAATTAATACCTTATCGCATTTTGATTGTTCTTCGATGTGACAACACATGTGATAATGTCTTACGAATAGTTGTTGCACTAAAGGGTCATAACATATCCCTGCTACGATGAGAACATGGAAGTGCCATAACACTATTCTTGTATATATGTTATATGTCTGAATGATGTTAATTTATGGACACAAATAATACAAGTCATTAGGGGTGAGGACTCATAAATATTTGAGGCACCTTCTCGTGGTGTGCGCCCTTAGTAATATATAGGTGGATATTACAAGAACACGACCCGCTAGTAGGAAATCCACATTTCATAGTGTCATTGGATGTTTCTATTTGAGGATGTGTGTATTGGTCGTTAGAATATAAGATTATTATTATTGTGTATTACAACTCTCACACATAGATGTATTGAAGAAAAATGTGATGACACACTGTTCGCAATGAGGTAGGATATGTTGGGTGCATCAAGAGTAATACTGCATTAATATATAATGTTATAAAGGATTTTTCCCTTCTGTTCCATAATGGGAGTTGATATCTCAAGCCCTTTGATATAATTGATATATCCTAAATAAATCCATGTCTATGGTGACGAATGGGGAAGTTCAATTTTGGGATGTCAAAGAAAGAATAATCGATCACATGGGTTGACAGAACTGACATGCAACCCAAATGATTCGATATATCGAGACATAGGGATTACATTACACTGTAAGTGTTCGAAGGAGGTGACACATCATTGTAGCATTAACTTCTTTCTCTATGGCTTCCTTGACATTTTTCTAGATGATATTCTTGAAATTTAGGTAGGATCTACTTAATTCCACTAAGAAAGAGGCCTAGACTGTCACACACTAAGCGTGTCTATGTATATTAGTTAGATATGCATTTTACAAGTAGAATAAAGTTTATTACTATTTATGGTTTAATAATTATTCAAGGATTCATGACCACAATTATTTTGACACTAGTTATTTGATAGAATATATTGTGTGAAAAATAATATATTTATTAGAGAGCAATGAATTGATATTTATTTATGAAATAATATCTATTATTCAAGGTCTAATAAATATGGTGGAGGAAATAAAGAAAATAGAAAAACAAATTTACACAACGGGTGTATTAATATACATGTAGTGTTGTTTTTCTAGGGATTTTGGGAGAAATAATATTATTTATTTAATTAAAAAATATTATGTGTAATTTTCTTTGGGCATGTTAAGTAATAATAATAGTCAACTATTATTATCAGACGTGGGGTTTTACAAAGAATTAACTGAAATTGATAAATGGTTCAGGGTAATTAATTTGTTTTATTATTCTAGGTAATTAAAATATCAATTATTTTATTCTCATGATACCCAACCATTTTTGTGGTTGTAGACAATGGATTTGGAGAAAGCTCTCCAGCCAAGAGAGAATTATTTTTCCTCCAAGAATGAACTCAAGTTACGAGAACGATCCTCCTCAACCGGATCAAGGAGATTTTTTTTGTAACATCCCAAGTAAGTAATTAATAATAGATATTTTTATCTATGTCTATTAATGAATTAGATAGTGTTTTAGAGGCTTAAAATGAAAATAAACCCAATCTTAAGCATGGAATACACTAATATTTTTTAAAGGATTGTTTTACTGCCTTTTGATGGAAAACCATTTTTAAATCTATCTTTTGACAATTTTATAATCCAAGTTTGTCAAATTAAACTTATTCTTTATTATTGGGACATGAAAATTTACTTTGTGTGAATTTTTGGTATTTTTCTGACAATGTTCAATTTTTTATGAATAGTAAAAAATACTGTATTTTACATCAAAACTGCTTTTTAATCTACTTTATTTATGTGATTAGATTATCTTTTGAAATAGTTTTAAAGTTAAATTAGAATATATTTTTACCATTTAATCCAATGGCGGTCATTAGGATTAATTTCACTTTGGAATTGGGCATAAACTAATGCCAAACTTTTCGTAGATATTGTTTCAAAAAAAACCCGCTATTTGTTTTGACAATGGGAATTATTTTTAAATAAATTATTGCAATTTCTATGTTTTTAATTTGGTAAAATGGATTACATATTTGGAATCAGAAGGTCCAAATTATGTAATCAAGACTCTTTTGTTTTTGGACATTATGAATAGTAACGACGGTAATTATCATTAATTATCTTGAATAATGAGTAATCAGGTAGTTAAGGATTAAAAAATGATATCATAATAATACAAAAAGACCACAACTTGTGTCCTAAGGCTACTGGTTGTCTAATTTCCGACCATGGGATGCCTTGTGCCAAACTTGGGGGCCCCATGGAATCACTTTTGTGAGAAAGTGACTTTTTATCTTTTTATTTTTAGAGAATGTTAAATGTGACAAAGAATGTATCACCTAAGTAAAATATTTTTAATTTTGTCTACATAAATGATATTTTGGACTATAAATATTCATTATAAATATAAAAATATTTCCTACATCATGATATATTTTTTATAATTCTTAGACATTAAATTTATTAAATTATTTATGACATCAGGATGATGCAGCGATTACCTCATTAATAAAGGATTTAAATAAAATGAAATGATAATGTAAAATCTATGACCTAAACATGTCCAAAACCTATTGGATGGGTGGATTTATAACCCTTATCACCTTAACCTCTAATTATATCAATGTGGGACCTTTTGAATCTGAAAATCATTTTCAAATAAAGTAACATTTCTTTACTTTCCAAGAGTGCCCTTCCTCTCCTCTTATAAAAGGACCCCACCTCTACCTCCTTACCCACACTCCCAAAGCCTTTGGCTCGGCCAACACCTACCAATTTTGTCTCTCCACATCCCTCTATTACTCCTTTAAGCCTCACTTTGGGCAGAAGGCTTCCTAAGGAATCATTTGAGCTCAAACCAAAGGGAGTAACCCAATTTTAAGGCAATGTCTTCACTTGAGTCCTTTTGTTTTATTTCGCTTCTCCAACCCCCTAAACTCTTTTTATTCATTTCTTTTGTAACAAATCCAGTATCTTCAATATAATAGGATGTTTTTATAAGAATTATTTTTTCTACACTTACACACACCTACATCTAATGGTTAAAGGACATACAGTTTCCGTGGATGGTGAATTTCTGCCTCCCGAAACGATGATTGTTCAACATTATTTTAACACCTTAAAAGGTGTCCATTAAGATGTCACTATATTTATATATGATATATAATATTTTTATGATTTCCTTAAGCTTCTGTATTTTTAATTTTGGGCATACCTTTATGGTTTCCATTATGGGTAAACGCGATATATTCATTTAAGGAAGTTCGGACTACCGCCCCCTCAAAGTGATTTGATTCGTTAAATACCATATGTGGGACGTATACAGGATGGAACTATGATATTATATATGATATTATACTGTAATTATAATATACCTTAATATCATTATGATTCTATTCTATAAAATACGAAATAGAAATGAAAGTAGCGTTCATGCGTACGTACGACTTACCGTCTCCATGAACGGTGAATTTCATTTCTTACCTATAAATGATTATGTAATATTATAAATGCATGTATATACTAGATATATATGATATATACATAATGATTATAATTCTGGATATAATGGATACATGAACAACTTGAAATTATAAAGGGATTATTTTTGACTCAAGTACCATTGATCATTAAAACGACAAGTATTAACTTAAATAATTACATAGTGTTCATGACATGGAAATAAGTGATATAAAAGGAATAATGAACTTGAAAAAGGTTCTTAAGCAAGTAGAAATTAACTCAAGTTTATTATTCAGGACATTAAAGAACGATCGAGTCAAGTCGGACCTGAGGTACGAGACTTCGTCTCAATCTCCTTTCATTGAGGCATATTTTTCTTTATACACAACCTTCTTTTATACGGTGTATAAACCCCTTTGAATTTTACGTTTATTCAAAAGAAATCTTTTTTATACGTAGCATTTTACTAAATGAAAAAAGGGAATGTTTTTGTCATACGTATGCGGCGACAACAACTTCTCCACTGCCGTGACCGTGATTTGAGTTTCGGCTTCCTCTACAAGCCCTACCTTTTTTTAAAAGAAAAATAAATACCATGTTTTACTTTTCTTTTGTTTTGGTATTGAAAATGGTTTTCATAATGTTTTTATATCAATGTGTTGTATTTATAGCTTTCAATTGAGAGGTGGAAATGTTATGTTTCCTTTATGCATGTTTTATGTGATATGATTATGTTGAGGTTCTTGTGAATTATTATGAAGATGGGTGGTTCCGTGATAAACTAAGGGCGAGTGAGCCCGATATAGCTCTCCAATGAATTGGGTAATGTGAAGGAGTGAAATGTTAAGGTTTCTCCGAAGAGATTTTGGGAATATACTGTGATGGGTATTCCAAACGTAATCAAGAGGGTTACTCCCTACGTAAGAATGTTATGAATGCCTCAAGTTACCTTTATGTATTATGATTTATATTATTTATTCATGATTTGATGAGGTATGTTAAAGTGCTTATGTTTTATGGGTAAAGTATGATTTAATTCTTATGTATATATGTACCCATGTTTCCTTTCCATATTTTTATATCCCTTACTGAGCTTTTTATGCTCATCCCAAGTTTTTTGAAATGTTTTTCACAGGTCAAGGGAAAGGTACATGATATGATGATAGTGTCAAGGAAGTATCAAGAAAGAATCCATGTTTTATTTTAAACATGTTTCCATTTATGGGAAAGAAGAATACTAACTTTATGAAATCACTTTGTTTATATGTGGAATGTAATGAAAGTTTTATGATCTAATTCTCTAAAACTCTAAACCCGAAAAGATCCTCATTGTGTAATCTTGTAATAACTCAACATTAAGTAAGGTTTAATGCTGGGGCCTTATAGTTGGTATCAGAGGTTGGTTTAGATAACTTTAGGAGTTAGAATTCTATTAAATTATTATCCAAATTTTTTTATGGTCAGATTTAAGTGATATAGTTTTTGAATATTACCATGTTGCTTCATCTAAGACATATTTGTTCAGAATGGTTTCCAATAGAGGAAACAGGGAAGCAGTGCTAGGAAGGAATATAGAAGGAAATAACCTTCCGAATCAGCATCCTGAGATGATTAGAATTGGAACTGAACAGTTTGTTGTAGTAATGGCGCAGTTGACTCAAGCGATAAATGCTGGTAGTATCCATGCACGAGATCAGCCAGATCAACCGCAGAGGAACATGTCAGTGGTGGAACATTTCATGAGGCAACATCCCCCATAATTCAGAGGATCATCTGACCCTGTGCTAGCTGAATGGTGGATTAAAGCACTGGAGAAGATTTTCTATGTCATGGGGTGTTCAGACAATCAAAAGGTTAGTCTTGCCATTTACCGTTTGGAGGGTGAAGCAGATCAGTGGTGGCCGATGGTTAAAAATATCAAGGACACTGATGAGATTGATGCTCTCGACTGGGATGAATTCAAAGGTATGTTTCTTAAAAAGTATTTTCCTAAGGCTGTTCGACTTAGGGTGGAAAAAAAATTCTTTGAATTGAGGCAATAGGAAGACTTAGTGGCTACCTATGAAGAAAGGTTCACTCGATTGGAAAGGTATGCACCAAATTTTATCTGAGACCATGATAGTAAAATCAATCGTTTTTACTCAGGATTAAAGCCAAAATATCGAAGGGCATTAGCTTATCGTGAGTTTAAAAGTTATGAAAATCTTGTTCGATGTGCTGAGAAGGTGGAAATGGAGTTTTCCGATGATCAAGTGTTCTATAATAAGCAACAGAAGAAGAGACCGAGGTTGTAGGAGAAAGGGAAGAATTCTTCAAAAAAGTATGATGGTAAGAAAACTAAGATTCTAGTTTGTGATAAATGTGGTAAAAGGCATGCTGGGGAATGTCTTCTGAATTCTGGAAGGTGCTACCGATGTGGTAAGATGGGACATAAGGCTCATGATTGCACTAAAAAAGATCAAGGTGAAGGTAATACCAAATTTGATTTACAGTTAGTGAAATGTTTTAAGTGCAATGAGATGGGTCACTATGAAAACGAGTGTCCGAAAAAGAGCTTGAGTGATGGGAAGCAGTTAGACTACAAGAAGAAAGGGGTGGTGAAATCCTTTGCAACTACTTCAGTAGATGTCGGGCCATCAAATGAAGTTGTATCAGGTACTTTGTTTGTTTTTTCAGATTATTCCAGTGTGTTGTTTGATTTGGGGTCCACACATTCTTTCATCTCTGAAACCTTTTCTAGTAAAATGGGAATACCATCTCAAGAAATGACTCCTGAAATATTGGTAAAAACACCTGGGGAAAATGTTGAGGCAAAAAGAATTTATAAGAATCTTCCTATCCTTATCTTTGGAAAGAACCTACTTGCAAACCTTATTGTTCTACATATAGTAGAGTTTGATGTTATCCTGGGTATGGATTGGATCTCTATTTACCATGCTAAGATTTACTATAGAGATAAAGAAGTTTCTTTTCAGAATGACTTTTATTTTGTGTAAAAGAATGAACCCTTACTGTTAATAACATATCAAGAGGCCAAGAAACTTGTAAATGATGGAAATGAATGTTACCTTGCACACATTTTTGAAAACAAGGGAACTGTTCAGATTAATGATGTGCCAGTGGTAAATGAGTATCCTGATGTTTTCCCTGATAAGTTGCCTGGAATAATACCAGATCGGGAAGTTGAGTTTACTATTGACTTAGTTCCTGATGCTAAGCTAGTTTCTAAACCCCCTTATCGAATGGCTCAAATTTAACTTTTAGAGTTGAAGGAGTAATTGCAAGATTTATTCGAAAACGGTTTCATTCGACCTAGGACATCACCATGGGGTGCTCCAGTTTTAATTTTTAAAAATAAAGATTGTTCAATGAGACTTTGCTTTGATTATAGAGCCTTGAATAACATAACTGTTAAGAACAAATATCCTTTGCCTCATATCGATGATTTGTTTGATCTGCTCCAGGGAACTCAGCATTTTTCAAAGATTGACTTGAGATCGGGGTACCATCAGCTGAAGGTAAAGGAAGCAGATGTTCCGAAGACCACGTTCCATACAAGATATGGCCATTATGAATTTGTAGTAATGCCTTTTGAGCTAACCAATGCACCTACTATATTCATGGACTTAATGAATAGAATTTTCCCTGAGTTCTTGGATAAGTTTGTGGTGGTTTTCATTGATGATATTTTTGTGTTTTCTAAAAGTAAAGAGGAGCATGAAAGACATTTAAGGGTTATCTTGCAAACCTTAAAAGAAAAGAAACTGTATGGAAAATTCAGCAAGTGTGAGTTTTGGTTACAACAAATTTCTTTCCTTGGTCACATTGTTTCTAAAGATGGGATAACTGTTGATCCTGCAAAAACAAAAGTTGTGGAAGACTGGCCAAGAACCATACATGTAACTGCGATTCGTACCTTTCTTGGTTTGGCAGGCTATTACCGAAGGTTTGATAGAAAATTTTCACGGTTATCTAGTCCAATGACTAAGCTAACTCAGAAGGGTTGTAAGTTTATCTGGACAAAAGAATGTGATGATTGTTTTTAGGAATTGAAAAGAAGATTGGTGAATGCTCATGTTTTGGCACTACCTTCCAGGAAGGGTGAGTTTGTTATCTACAGTGATGCTTCATTGAAAGGACTTGGTTGCGTCCTAATGCAGAATGATCATGTAATAGCTTATGCTTCACGATAGTTTAAAACTCATGAGGTAAATTACCCTACACATGATTTGGAATTAGCTGCTATTGTTTTCGCTTTAAAAATTTGGAGGCATCATTTGTATGGAGTAAAGTGTGAAATATATACTGATCACAAAAGTTTAAAGTATATATTCACTCAGAAAGAGTTAAACATGAGACAAAGGATATGGCTAGAATTAATCAAGGATTATGATTGTACAATTCATTACCATCTGGGAAAAACAAATAAAGTGGCAGATGCTTTGAGTCGAAAAAGTAATTCTTCATTAGAAATGTTGCGTTTGGAACATGATCCTTTGGTTAAGGATTTGATGAACTTTGGCATAGAATTTGTTGGTGCAGGATGTTCTTCTGTTTTTTTTTTCAGGTATCAGTGAGATCATCTCTATCAGACAGAATCAAGAAAGCACAGAAGCAAGACAGTGAGTTGCAGAAAAAGGTAGAGTTGGTTCAGAAGGGTAAGTTACCTGAATTCAACATTGATAATGATTGCGTTTTGAGATTTGGGAAGAGATTGTGTGTGCCTTGTGATTCACATTTGAAGAGAGAGTTGTTATGTGAAGCTCATAGTTCTCCGTTTTTAGTTCATCCTGGCAGTACTAAGATGTACAGAGATCTGCAGGAGTATTACTGGTGGGATGGAATGAAAAGAGATATTGCTGATTTTACTGTGAAGTGTTTGACATGTCAATAGGTAAAAGCAGAGGAGCAGTTACCGAAAGGGATGCTTCAGAATTTACCAGTGCCAGAGTAGAAATGGGAGAATATATCCATGGAATTTGTTGTGGGATTACCGAAGACATCTCGAGGTAATAATGCAATCTGGGTTATTGTTGATCGCTTGACTAAATCTGCTCATTTCCTTGCTATACGAGATACTTTTTCCCCAGATCAACTTTCCTGTTTGTATATTAAAGAGATAGTCAGGTTACATGGAGTTCCCCTCTCCATTGTATCTGATCGTGAACCGAGGTTCACTTCTAACTTTTGGAAAGGCCTTGAGAAGTCATTGGGTACTGAATTAAATTTTAGTACAACATTTCATCCTGAATCAGATGGGTAGTCAAAACAAACAATTCAGAACATGGAGGATATGCTACGAGCTTGTTCAATGGATTATCAGGGAAGTTGGGACCAACATCTTTCATTGGTTGAATTTTCATATAATAACA
This sequence comes from Viscum album, assembly GCA_963277665.1. Taxonomy (NCBI): domain Eukaryota; kingdom Viridiplantae; phylum Streptophyta; class Magnoliopsida; order Santalales; family Viscaceae; genus Viscum; species Viscum album. Next base: position 1,287,873,185 of record OY728132.1, on the reverse strand, counting down.
GTTTTCATTCCAGTATACAGATGGAACCATTTCAGGCATTATATGGGAAGTTGTGTTGAACTCCATCTTTCTAGGATGAAGTGGGTGAAAGGAAGTTGATGGGACCAGAATTGGTAGAAGAGATGGCAGAAAAAGTTCAGCTGATTTAGAAACACATGAGAACAACTTAGAGTAGGCAGAAGAGTTTTGCAGACAACAGGAGGAAGGATCTAACTTTTGAGGTAGGTGATCATGTTTTTCTCAAAGTCTCACCATGGAAACGTGTGATGAGATTTGGTAAGAAAGGAAAGCTGAGTCCAAGGTTCATTGGACCATATGAAATTATGGAGAGAGTTGGATCAGTTGCATACCAGGTGGCTTTACCTCCGAGTTTATCTCAGGTACACAATGTTTTTCACGTTTCGATGTTGAGATTGTATATGCCAGATCCATCTCATGTTTTGAGTCCAGAGGTAGTTCAGCTGGAAGAGAACCTATCTTATGAGGAACAACCGGTCCAGATTCTTGACCACATGGAGCAAGTGTTACGAAATAAGGTGATTAATCAGGTAAAGTTTTTGTGGAAAAACCACATGATGGAAGAGGCAACATGGGAATCTGAAAATGCAATGAGGGATAAATACCCCAATTTATTCAATAAGTAAATAAATTACGGGGATGAAATTTTCTAAAGGGGGGAAGGATGTAACATCCCAAGTAAGTAATGAATAATATATATTTTTATCTATATCTATTAATGAATTAGATAGTGTTTTAGAGGCTTAAAATGAAAATAAATCCAATCTTAAGCGTGTAATACACTAATATTTTTTAAAGTATTGTTTTAATGCCTTTTTATGGAAAAGCATTTTTAAATCTATCTTTTGACAATTATATAAGCTATTTTTGTCAAAATAAACTTAATCATTATGATTGGGACATCAAAATTTACATTGTGTGAATTTTTGGTATTTTTCTGACAATGTTCATTTTTTTTGAATAGTGAAAAATACTGTATTTTACATCAAAACTGCTTTTTAATCTACTTTATTTATTTGATTAGATTATATTTTGAATTGGTTTTAAAGTTAAATTATAATATATTTTTACCATTTAATCCAATGTTGGTCATTAGTATTAATTTCACTTTGGAATTGGGCATAAACTAATGCCAAACTTTTCATAGATATTGTTTCAAAAAAAAACCCGCTATATGTTTTGACAACGGGAATTATTTTTAAATAAATTATTGAAATTTCTGTGTTTGGAATTTCGTGAAATGGATTAAATTTTTGGAATCATAAGGTCCAAATTATGTAATCAATACTCTTTTGTTTTTGGACATTATGAATAGTAACGACGGTAATTATATTTAATTATCTTGATTAATGAGTAATCAGGTAGTTAAGGATAATAAAATGATATCATAATATTACAAAAGACCACAACATGTGTCCTAAGGCTATGGGTTGTCTCATGGCCGACCATGGGATGCCTTGTACCAAACTTGGGGGCCCCATGGAATCACTTTTGTGAGAAAGGGACTTTTTCTCTTTTTATTTTTAAAGAATGTTAAATGTGACAAAGAATGTATCACCTAAGTAAATTATTTTTAATTTTGTCTACATAAATGATCTTTTGGACTATAAAAATTAATTATAATGCTAAAAATATTTCCTACTTCATGATATTTTTTATATAATTTTAGACATTAAATTTATTAAATTATTTATGACATCATGATGATGCAGCGATTACCTCATTAATAAAGGATTTAAATAAAAAGAAATGATAATGTGAAATCTATGACCTACACATGTCCAAAACCTATTGGATGGGTGGATTTCAAACCCTTATCACCTTACCCTCTAATTATATCAATGTAGGACCTTTTGAATCCTAAAATCATTTTCAAATAAAGTAACATTTCTTTACTTTCCAGGAGTGCCCCTCCTCTCCTCTTATAAAAGGCCCCCACCTCTACCTACTTACCCACACTCCCAATGCCTTTGGCTCGGCCAACCCCTGCCCATTTGGTCTCTCCATATCCCTCTATTACTCCTTGAAGCCTCACTTTTGGAAGAAGTCTTCCCAAGGAAGCCTTTGAGCTCAAACCAAATGGAGTTACCCGATTTTAAGGTAATGTCTTCACTTGAGTCCTTTTGTTTTATTTTGCTTCTCCAACCCCCTAAACTCTTTTTATTCATTTCTTTTGTAACAACTCCAGTATATTAATTATACTAGGATTTTTTTATAATAATTATTCGAGCCACACTTACACACACCTACATCAAATGGTTTATGGACATACTGTTTCCGTGGATGGTGAATTTATGCCTCCCGAAACGATGATTGTTCAACATTATTTTAACACCTTCAAAGAAGGCCATTAATATGTCACTATATTTATATATGATATATAATATGTTTATGTTTTCCTTAAGCTTCTATATTTTTAATTTTGGGCATACCTTTATGGTTTCCATTATGGGTAAACGCGGTATCTTCATTTAAGGAAGTGCGGACTACCGCCCCCTCAAAGTGATTTGATTCATTAAATACCATATGTGGGACGTATAAAGGATGGAACTATGATATTATATATGATATTATACTGGAATTATAATATAATTTTATATCATTATGATTCCATTCTATAAAATCTGAAATAGAAATGAAAGTAGCATCCATGCGTACGTATGGCTTACCGTCTCCAAGAACGGTGCATTTCATTTATTACCTCTAAATGAATATGTAATATTATAAATGCATGTATATACTGGATATATATGATATATACATCATGATTATAATTCTGGATATAATGGATACATGAACAACTTGAAATTATAAAGGGTTTATTTGTGACTCAAGTACCATTGATTGTTAAAATGACCGTTATTAACTTAAATAATTAAATAGTGTTCATGACATGGAAATAAGTGATATAAAAGGAATAATGAAGTTGAAAAAGGTTCTTAAGCAAGTAGAAATTAACTCAGGTTTATTATTCAGGACATTAAAGAATGATCGAGTCAAGTCGGACCTGAGGTCTGGGACTTCGTCTTAATCTCCTTTCATTGAGGCATATTTTGTTTTATACTCAACCTTGTTTTATATGGTGTATAAACCCCTTTGACTTTTACGTTTATTCAGAAGGAATATTTTTTATACGTAGCATTTTACTAAATGACAAAAGAGAATGTTTTTGTCGTACGTATGCGATGACAACGACTTCTCTGCCGCCATGACCGTTATTTGAGTTTCGGCTTCCTCTACAAGCCCTACCTTTTTTTAAAAGAAAAATAAATACCATGTTTTACTTTTCTTTTATATTGGTATTGAAAATGGTTTTCATAATTTTTTTATATCAATGTGTTGTATTGATATCTTGTGATTGAAAGGTGGAAATGTTATGTTTCCTTTATGCATGTTCTATGTGATACGATTATGTTGAGGTTCTTGGGTATTATTATGAAGACGGGTGGTTCCGTGATAAACTAAGGGTGGGTGAGCCCGATATAGCTCTCCAATGCATTGGGTAACGCGAAGGAGTGAAACGTTATGGTTTCTCCGAAGAGATTTAGGGAATATACTGTGATGGGTATTCCAAATGTAACCAAGAGGGTTACTCCCTACGTAAGAATGTTATGAATGCCTCAAGTTACCTTTATGTCTTATGATTTCTATGATTTATTCATGATTTGATGAGGTATGTTAAAGTGCTTATGTTTTATGGGTAAAGTATGATTTCATTCTTATGTATATATGTACCCATGTTTCCTTTCCATATTTTTATATCCCTTACTGAGCTTTTTATGCTCATCCCAAGTTTTTTGAAATGTTTTTCATAGGTCAAGGGAAAGGTACATGATATGATGATAGTGTCAAGGAAGTGTCAAGAAAGAATCCATGTTTTATTTTAAATATGTTTCCATTGATGGGAAAGAAGAATACTATCTTTATGTAACCACTTTGTTTATATGTGGAATGTAATGCAAGTTTTATGATCTAATTCTATAAAACTCTAAACCCGAAAAGATCCTCAATGTGTAATCTTGTAATAAATCAAGATTAAGTAATGTTTTAGGCTAGGGCCTCATAGTTTTGGAAGCGATTCTCAAGGTGATTGAAGGCCAAAATTTCAAGTGAAGAATCTTCCACACTAGCACCCGAATATCCCTTTGGAGACATCAAGAGATAAGTGGAGAACATGTGGATCACTGCTAGAGGAATCCAATAGTTGTCGTCTATGAAGAAAAGACAGATCACATAGAATCGTGACCAGAAACATCAACGGAGAGAGAATTCCATCAAAGATATTATTGCATTTTAATTAAAATAATTATAACTAGGATATGATGATCCTATCTATGGTTCCGAGATTCCCATTATTTCTTTCGTTCTTCATTTTATTACCAATATCCAACATTTTTATTATCATGAAAGATCTTGAATTGATCATTGTTAATGGTTAAATTAATGTTGGGTACACCCATTTAAGTGCTTCCTCTATGCACAGAACGTACTTGTGGTATCAAATGTTTCATATCATTGATAATAATTATTTAGTTTTTTGTTGATGATTTACACATTTAATAATTTAGTTATTTCAATTCAAGTTAATAATTATGAAAATATAAATCTTGAGATCTGTTCCTCCTCATTAATTTCTTGATCTCTTTTCAAAAATTATTTTTTATTTTAATTTTGATGAAAATAAAAATAAAAATCTCATCCAGAGGTTCCAAAGCTTCATGGTTGTACAAAACTAGACCACCCGGCCTGTATTCGGTAGTACACGCTATGTAATCAATATTCATTGCATCAGACTGGTCTACCAAACCAAGTCGTGCATTGGACTCTTGCTAAGTCTTAAATGACTCTGTGTGTTGACCAAGAACAGGTGGCACATGGTTTCTGGATTACACATCATGTGGCCCTCTGGACATGACATGTAGTCCCTTCGAGTTAGGGTTGGACCATGTACCATGTACATGGATTTCTCGACTGGAACCGTGTAACGCATAAACTAAAAAATGTGTAGCCCACTAGACAGACCATGCACTCCGAAGATTGAAAAAGAATATATACACACCAAGTCCCCAAGAGTGTACTTCAGATGGATGTTGAACGATAGTACATGCCGTGTAGTCAATACTACAGGCCATGTACTCATCCAAATTACACAAATTTATTAAAATTTATTATTATATTATACAAACCCTTGATACATGTTCCTTGTTGTGTGTATAAAGATGAGGCACAACAAGTTACATGTGTTTTATATATATCTGTTTAATTTGACATCTACAAATTGTTCATTTCTACTCATTGGGTAGTTATGAACATGAAGTCATCGGGTTGCCTCCAAAGTAAAATTTACGTAGAAAGATAATTTTAAATGAATTTATTTGATTAAAATTTTTATGGATGAGAATCTCAAGGAAATTCAAAAAGGGGTTTAAGATAAAAGGATTGATTAATTAAAGACAATTAATTGATTCAAACATGATTTATCTTAAACAAAAATGATTAAAAAATTGAATGCTAGTTTTATTTATACATAAATATTGTTGCATGCATTTATGATCTTGAGCTAGACCAAGACATTTTTATTGGTATGGTTTCTTTTAATTAATTAATTTAAATTAAATTTATTGGCCTGTGAGCCTTCTCCTCATTAATATGTAGGGATTGAGTGCCCAAGGATTCTTTTGTGTAAAACCCCATGTATCCCTCACCTACGAGTGAGATAAAAGCATATGTAATGGATAGAGATCCCATGCTAGTGGAGGAGGCTAAAATTTGGAGCCACGGTGAAACCAATCCAAGGTGATACAAAGGTGGATATATAGAAAGCTGTAAAAATGAACCCAAAAGGTTCCAGGTGTTTATCACCTAGGTCTTAGGTTACTTTATCAACCGCTAGATAAACTAACGAGTAGAAAAAACTCATGATCATACCAATTATTTTGTTTATGTTAGTTTCATGGTTTATTTATTATAGGTGTGTTGTCATGGTCACACAATTAAGGAATTAAAAAAACATACAACATGGAACTAAAATAAGATTGGCTTATGTGTAAACATTATATTTTAAAATGGTTAATCACATAAGTATATCCCACTTAATACTAAAAATCATGTAAAAAGATAACAAAATGGAAATTTATGTATAAGGGTAAAATCCCTCAATGAAATATTATGTCGGTATAGCCTTTCATAATCTTGGATGGAATCGAACGACAGTTTAAAGTACTTGACCAACCTTAGTTGGGGTGCTTTTAATTATCAGGGAATTCTAATTCATGGTTTTTGGATGAATTCACTTGGTTAACATTAATGGTTGACTTCCATAGTAGGACTTGGTGTGACCAAGAGGCAAAGGTTGAGGAAATCCAAAATAAAAGGATTTTAGGATTGGGGAGTCAACTCAATGGATCAAGGAACTGCTAGTTAATGCAGTTAGAATTTGGAATTCCAACCTAAAACCCTTCACGCAGCGTGAACAACCTTAGTTGGGGTAATGCGAAGGGAAATATAGATCCTTTCCCCTATAATATTCAGGAATCAAAATATTCTGAAGTCAATGGTGAGGGCTATTATATTTTGATAAAATAGTGGGAGACTAATAAGTATCAATTTATTTATCTGCCTTTATTTTATCATGAAAAGTACTAAACCATTTCTCTTCTTAATTTGTAGAAACAACAAGAAAAATGACTTTAAACATATAATTGTAAACCATACTAAATATGGTAAACCTTCTCACTAGAACCAATTTCTAGGAGTGGAAGAGGTGTTTATGCGTCATCCTTCACCACGAGAGTAAATTTTATGTGCTGGAGGAGTCTATTCTAGTTGCACCTAGAAAAGAGGCCAGTGATGAGAATTATCTCTCTATATAAAACATTTTGATGATGCCACATATGGACAATGTTTCATGCTATCAGCCATGTCTAATGATCTCTTGATGAAACATGAAAACATGGACACATATAGCATGATGTCTGACCTTAAGGATCTCTATAAAAAGAAGGTGAGGTATGAGAGATATGAGATCTCTAATGCTTTATTTACATCCAAGATTAGAGAGTCTATACCAGATGGGACTCATGTAGTCATGCTTATTGGCTACATTGAATGCCTGGACTTCGTAGGGATTAAGTTCCCAGATGTGTTGCTTATAGATCTCATCCTATTATCACTACCCAAGACCTTCTATAACTTTATTGTCAACAAAAAAAGAGAAATAATGGGAAGATTCTATCAGAAAATATGACCTTAATATGCCAAGTAGACAAGGATATAGGGAATGACAAACCCGAAATCCTTATAGTGAATAAGAAAAGTAAGGAAAAGGGAATGTGTCCAAGGACTAATAAATGGTTTGAAGGCCCTGATAATCATCCTTCCAAGAAGGGGAAGATCCAAATGCAGGAAAAGGAATGGGAAGTGGTATGTTTTTCATGTGGAAAGTCGGGACACTAGAAGAGGAACTTCACCCAGAAGCATGGGGATGCTAAAGGTGCATTCATTATCGCGTGTAATATTTTCATTTCTACACATTGGGTATTAGATATAGATTTTGGGGCTCACATATGTTTCCAAATTTAGGAACCAAGTAAATTTAGAATGACTTCTAGAGGAGAGGTGGGTGTTCGAGCTACCAATGGTGCGAGGTTGGATTCATTGGCCATTGCCGATAACAATCTCTCATTGGAAACTCGGATGATTTTGGTATTACATAATAGTTATTATGTGCCTAGTGTTACTAATAACATAATTTCTATATCATTTTTGGATATGGATAGATCTATTTTTTAATTTTGGAAACAAGGGTTTTTTTATTTTATAAGAAAAACTTATAGTATGGTATGATGCATTTAAATAATGGTTTCTATGTATTAAATTATGAAAACCAAGTGTTGGAAATCGATAATGAAACAAAATCACATGACTCATACAACACCCAGCTGTAGAATCTTTGTATTGGTCATATAAATGAGAAGTGTTTGAAAAAGCTCCGCCAAGATGGTTATTTAGACTCTACTAAGCTAAAAACAGTTGATGTATGTCACACTTGTTTATGAGGTAAAATGACCAAGCCACCTTCCAATGGATGGGGTTAAAGGGAGAAAGAGCTTCTAGGATTGGTACACACAGACGTGTGTGGACCATTTCTAGTAGAATTTATTGGTGGATATTCCTACTTCATTACTTTTATTGATTATTTGAGTAGATATGGCTATATCTACTTAATGATGTATAATTCAGAGGCCTGAGACAAATGTATAGAATTCAAGAACGAAGTAAAGAATCATCTTGGTAAGAATTTAAAGAAGCTTAGATTGGATCAAGGTGGATAATATCTAAACCAATAATTCATTGACCTTTTACTGGAGGCTGGGATTCTATCTCAACTCACTCCTACTTATGCAACATCATGGAATGGTGTTAGTTAAATAAGGAAAGCCACCTGGTTGACATGGTGAGGTTGATGATGAATCGTGCCGATCTTCCATTATGCTTTGGGGGTTATGCATTACAAAATTCAGCATACACATTAAATCGAGTACCAAATAAGGTGTAAAATGAAATTCCCTCATATTTATGGATTGGAAATGTACCCTTTTTGTCGCAAACACGTGTATAGGGATGTTATGCATTTGTTAAGGCCTTATCAAGAAACAAACTAGCACCTCGGGGAATAAGATGTGTCTTTATAGGATATCTCAAGGAAACGAATGGATATTACCTATATAACCCTTCAGAAAATAAAGAGACTATCCCCGGACAAGACGTATTTCTTGAGAGGGAGCACATCCTAAAGAAGGATAGTGGGAGCAAGATTGACTTTGACAAAGTTGATTCTCATGATACATAAGAGTTGGTATAGGAACAAGTTCCACAGGTCCTTGGGGAAGAGGTTTAAGAAACACAAGTACTACGTAGGAGCTCAAGAGAGGTAAGGGAACTAGAGAGATTTGGTTTCATAGTCACTAAGGATGGTGAATCATTCTTGTTGTAAAATGATGAACCTATATCCTATAAAGAAATAGTAAAGATATCATAAGCTTTAAGATGGGTAAAAGTTATGAAATATGAGATAGATTCCATGTATCAAAACGAGGTCTGGTTCTTGTCAATGAGCCAGTTGATTTATGGATTTTTGGATGCAAATAGCTATTCAAGAGAAAGTTGGACATGGAAGGTCAAGTTATCTCCTATAAAGCAAGGCTAGTGGCTAAAGGATTTAGGCAACATCAAGGAATTTACTATGATGAAACATTATCACTGGTTTACATGTTTAAATCCATTAGAATTTTACTTTCCATAACAGCTTACCATGACTATGAGATTTGGAAGATGGATGTCAAAACAACATTCCTTAATAGGAACCTTCAGAAAGATGTCTATATGACACAAAAAGAAGGGTTTGTGACACCAGGTGATTCCAAATGGGTTTCCAAGTTACAGAAATCCATTTATAGATTAAAGAAAGCATCCAGGTTATGGAACATTCAATTTGATGAATCTATAAATGAATTTGTATTCATTAAGAAAGAATGTGATCCATGTGTTTACAAGAGGTTCCATGGGAATGCGATCGTTATCCTAGTAGTATATGTTGACGACATATTACTTATTAGAAATGATATACCAGTCTTATTATCATTTAAGGACTGGTTGAACAAGTGTTTCTCCATGAAGGACATAAGTGAAGCAGCCTATATTCTAGGGATCAATATCATTCATGATAGATCCAAGAGGCATCATGGTCAAAGTCAGGGTACATACATTGACCAGATACTAAATAGATTTAGTATGGAACAATCCAAGACTGGATTGGTTCTAGTGTCACATAGATTACATCTTTCTAAGATAATGTTTCCTCAGACACAACATGAGAAAGATAGGATGAGTAATATCCCATACACTTTGGCTATAGGATCCATCATTTATGCTATGTTATGTACTAGGCTTGTTGTTTCCTATGCACTGAGAATGGTATGTAGATATCAAGAAGATCTAGGAGAAAAAAAATTATATTTTTTTTAAGACTATCCTTAAGTATATGATAAGAACTAAGGTTATGTTCCTGGTGTGTGGAGGAGATGAGGAACTTGTCCTCAGAGGGTATGATGGTGCTAGTTTTAAAGTAGATTTTAATGATCTGATGTTGCAACTGGGATATGTATTCTATCTCAACAGAGGTCTTGTGAGCTTGAAGAGTTCAAAGTAGCCAATTTTTGTCGATTCTACATCAAAGTCCTAATATATAGAAGCTTTTGATTTATCCAAATAAGCCACCTAGAGTTAGAACATTGTCTAGGAGCTTGATGTGGTGCCTAGCAGTAAATATCCTATCACATAGTATTGTGATAATACTACAGTGTTTTCTCTTGCAAAAGAACCAAGGTCACATCAATGGAAAAAGAAAATTCTTTGGAAGTATCACGTCTGGAAGGATTTATATCAGACGGGTGAAGTTGAAGTGAGTAAAGTGTCCATAGAAGAGAATGTGGTAGGCCACATGACTAAATACCCATACTTACAGAAGTATGAATATCATGTGAGAGTTAGCTTGTTAAAGGTTGTTAGTAGTTGGCTCTAGTCCATGTTGGATTCTGTTGGAGTTGGTTTCCTAGAACCAACTACTTTGTACATTATTCATTAATAAATATCTTATCAGATCTTGATTGTTCTTCTGTGTGACAATTCATGTGATATTTTCCGAAGGAAAGTTGTTGCACAGAAGTGTCATTGCCGATCCCTACTATGATGAGAACCGAAAAGTGCCCTAAAACTATTTTGTAATATATGTTCTCTAGCCGGATTATGTTATTTGAGGGACACATATAATATGGGCCATTATGGGTGAAGAATCATATTACATCGAGGAACCTTCTCATGGCGTGCACCCATGGTAATATCCTGGATGATATTTTACAAACGAGACCTGCTAGTAGGAAATCCACATTTCATAGTGTCATTGGATGTTCTTATCTATGGACGTGTGTATCTGTCCTTAGACTTCAATATTATTATTAAGGAGTATTATAACTCATGCACTTAGATGTATTGATGAAAAATGTGATGAAACACTATTTGAAACGAGGTAGGATATGTTGGGTGCGTCACGAGTAATACTACATTAATAGATAATGTGAGAATGTATTTGTACCTTATGTTCCATAATGGGAGTTCATATATCATTCCATTTGATCAAATTTCTATAGCCTAAATAAATCCAAGTCCATGGTTAGGAATGGTAAAGTTCAATTTTGGGAAGTCAAAGAAAAAATAATTGAGCACATGGGTTGATGTCACTATCATGCAACCCGCTTGATTCTAGATATTGAGACAAATGGATTACATTACATGGTAAGCATTCGTAAGAGGTGACACATCATTACGCCATTAAATTCTTTATCTATGGGTGCCTTGGCGTGTAGCTAGATGCTAACCATGGATTTTTGGAAGGCTCCACCTAATGAAACTAAGAAAGAGGCCTAGAGGGCCACACACTATGTGTGTCTAAGTATCTCAGTTATATATTCATTTAACAAGTTGAATAATGATTACTCCCGATTGTGGTTTTATATTTATTCAAGGATGCCTAATTGCATTTATTTTGACACTAGTTATTCGAAAAAATATATTGTGGGAAAAATAATATATTTATTAGAGAGTAATGTATTGATATTTATTTATGAGATAAATATCCATTATTCAATATCAAATAAATGTTGTGGAGGAAATAAAGAAAATAGAAAAAAATACAAACTGTGTAGTTTTTCTGGGGATTTTTTGAGAAATTATATTATTTATTTATTTAATTAATATTAGGTGTAATTCACTGGGTTCATGTCATGTAATAATAATAGTCAACTATTATTATTAAACATGATATTTTACTAAGAATTAAATGAAATAAATAAATTCTTTTAGGTAATTAATTCGTTTTATTATTCTATGTAATTAAAATCCCAATTATATTATTCTCATGAGTCATAGAAGTTTTTGTGGTTTTGTACAATGGATTTGGAGAAATCTCTGAAGCCAACATAGAATTCTTTTTCCTCCAAGAATTCTCTTAAGTTACAAGAGAGGCCTTTCTCCACCGGATCAAGGAGAGCACTTTGGAAGCGGCTCTCAAGGCGATCAGAGGTGGACATCGCAATCAAAGGCTCTTCCGTGATAGCACCCAGAGATCCCTTTGGCGACATCTAGAGATACGTGGAGAATGTGAGGATCAATGCTAGAGGAAGAATACACTCTTCTTTTATGACCCAATGACGGATCACATTGGATCGTTGGGAGAAACATCAATGGAGAGATAATTCCATCTAGGTAATTATCATCTTTTAATTAAATTATTTATAACCAACATATGATGATCCTCTCTATTATCCTAGGACTGCCTTCCATTATTTTGTTTTTCATTATATTATGAAGATCTGGAATTTTATTATCATGATGGATCTTGGATTGATCATTGTTAATGAAAAAACAAAAATTGGGTACACCCATTAATGTGCTTGGACTGCACCTAAAACCTACAGATATCTACCTTGGTTACCCTAAATAAGCATCTCATCTCACCATTTATTACATTTCCATTTCATAGGCTATAAAGAAAGGTATTCTGTATGATATGTATAAGAAGGGTAATAGTAATTGGATATGATTTAGTTCAATTCGGAACGAGTTGTTTATGTATGAGGTTTCCAAAGTCACTAGACCTAAATGATTTGGGCATGGATTTTTATTTAATGTATTTAATATTCTTCAATTAAGATGTAATATCGATTTATGAAAAGTGGGAGTAACTATGAGAATGGGGTCTATATGTGTATGGTATGATACTTGTGGTGTGTATGGGTTTTCTACCATACTATGTAAATTTTATAACATCCTTCCCCTGACCCATTATCTTAGAAAGGGGAAGAGGTTCTAATAATAATATGTGACATCTCTCAGACACTATAGGATACAAATGAATGCTAAGGGAATGTGAAACATTCAAGGGGTGATTTACCACATAAAATATATAAATGTAAAAAAATAAAACATAAAAATCCAAACTAAATATATAATACTTGAGTACAAATAAAACAACCCAAATAATAATCCAACTGAAAATAATATCATAGTGTCAATGGAACATAGAATATCAGAAAACATAACTGAAACACAACACGACTAAAAGACCTATGGTAACAAGATCCTAAGTACCACCAAAACTATATCAAAGCCATAAACCCACTTCCCATTCCCATGGTATCAAGATGAATCACTATAGAAGTATGACACATTTCCCTCTCCTATATCCTAGTATGCAATATCTACAAACAGAAAAAATTTCACAAGAAGAAGGTGAGTATAAATTTTCTAGTCATTCCCTAGATGCTTCCCAACATATTCCATTAGGACATGAACTAGTTAGATCATTTTATATAAAATATTTTAAAAAATTATAGTTTATATAAATCCATTTGATAAAATCCAAAACATTTTATCACAATAGGTATAGTTTAAGATAAAAATCGATCTAATTTTTTTTTTCCATTATTTCATTTTAACATGGAATATGAAACAATGTCACACACACACAAACATACACAAAAGAATTCCAAGTGATATTTCCATACTAATGGGTGGTTAATCATAGATCCTCCAAGTCATCATTAGGTGACCATTCTCTAGTTTTCCCAATCGAAAACACCATTTATTCGAGGTCACATACAATAAAAATGAACTTACACCAACCATGTATTATAAGACCATATATCACATCAATTAATTCCACATAAAACATATATTTAATTTAAATAATTTAATCAAAATTTTTTAATTCAAGAAAAACTATTTTATTATTTTAAAATCATCATTTCAAAATTATAAGCAAAAAGGTCTTTTAAAAAACGATCCAATTTTCCATAATTCAAAAACACTAACCAAAAAGGTTTCTTTAAAAAAACACACAATTATTCCATAGAAAATACAACCAAAACAATTTAGGAAAACTGATCCTTCATGTTACAGAATAATTGATGTGAGGGAGAATTCATCTACCTATCAAATGATAGTGAAAATGAGGAACATCACTTAAAACATCTAAATCTGATAAAAAACATATTCCCATAAATATATCCACAAATATGTCATCATGATTCACATAAAAGAACATATATCTATTCATTATGTAATAGATATATGTGTGTAAGAGAGATTATAAGAGTAAATCTAAGAATAAAAGGAGGGAAAAAATGGAACATGAACTCATTGAAGATTCAATATCTCCAAAGCACTTTGATTCTTCAAAAAGTCACTTTCAGGATGAAGGGAGTTATCTCACAAGCCTAAGGATAGAGAGTATTTTTAGAACCTGTAAGATAAGAATACTAATGATGGTTTTTAGTCTTTAATAAAAATTAAAATAAAATGTTAAATGGTATGAGAACCACCATATCATGGCACAACCAAGGGACTACGATGCATAAAAGAGAAAAAACACCAGCACCATGGTGTAGTGGAAGAGACCAAGCTACAGTGGTTCTAGTCAAAATGTGTTTGTGATATATGGTGATATCCACACTGTAGATACATAAAATCAGGTAATGATACATGGCACATCTGAGGCTAGTATTAAAAATATCCAATGATAAGGGTTGGGGAAATGATTTATCCTAACCCCATAGCACATGCACCCTAAAAATAATAGTAACACCCAAAAACCTATGAAGGTACCCAAACAGCATCCTGTTATCCATAGAACATACATTCCATAATATGCATTGTCTTATAATTTTCATCCATAAGACCCTACTCCATACCTAGTTTTCTCTATATCAAAACCACACCCCCTACAGAGCAGCTATAACAACACGATATTTTATGATAAGTATTATTTTTAATTTATTTGATGACATGTGTTTTATGCTACAACAATATTATCTTGTGCTATACGCCACACTGTATTATCTTGAAGTATAGGCAACACTATTCTTAGATTGTGTTACACACAATTTCAAGTTCGTTTTATAATAGTCATTCTATGCAACATTGAGTGTATATATATATATATATTCAATGTATAAATGAAATATGGTTGGATTCTGTTATATGAAACAATGAAGTATTCTTTCACAACACGCAACCCTGACTTGGCTTGCATTACACACAATCGCGACCTTCCTCGATAGCGTGTGTAGTACACAATATCGGGTTTCACTAAACAACGATATATGGTTATAATATTATCACGAACTATCCGTTATGAATAGTATTAACTACATTTTGAATTTTATAACATTATTATTCATCTTACACATTTTCTAGAACATGGTAAGAGAACAAAATAAATTTTTCGAGTAAAATTAGTATTTTTCAAAAAATGCAGTTTTGCCGCCTTTTGATAGAGAACCCACATTAAATCTAGTTTTTGACATGTTTATAAGTTCAATTTGACAAAATAAAATTATTCTTTGGAATTAGGAAATAAATATTTACTTTGGATAAATTTTTGATATTTTTCGGATAACTTTTATATTTTGATGAATAGTAAAAATATGCTAAATTTTAATTAAAAACAACTTTTTTCATTGAGACAGTTTATATGGTTAAATTATAATATTGAATGGTTTTAAATTATAAATAGAATATATTTTTACCATTTAATATAATATATGTCAATAGCATTAATTTCACATTGAATTCATAGGTAAAAACATTTCAATCTTTGGCAATGTTTTAACTTCTAAAACCCATTTTCTTAAAAAGGGGATTAATTTTAAATTAATTACTGAAACTTATGTATTTTGAATTTTGAAAATTGGATTCCATATTTGGAATCAGTGGGTCCAAATTATGTTAATATGCTACATTTTATTTTTGGGCATTATGAATAGTAACTACGGTAAATTTTATTTACCATAGTTAAAGGTAAATCGGATAATTAAGGGTAAATATAAGATTATAAAATTACCCTAACACCTACCAAAATCCTATTGGATGACTAAAAGTCGACCCATATCACCTAAGGGTCTGATTAGATTTATTTAATGGACTTTTTTCCACGAATATAATTTAATTATTATTAAAACCAAAGAAAGTGACAACATGTCACTTTCTTAAATCTTATAACTATAATAATTTTAATTTATTGGTACTATTAATGAAACTTCTGATATAAATATTATCCAGAAATATAATAAATGTATCTACATCATATGAATTTATTTATAATTTTTAGGGATTAAATAATTATCATTAAAGGTGACATAATAGTGATGTTGAAATTATTTTATTAAGGGAAATATCAAATAAATGGGTTTAAAAATAACAAACTAAATATTATATGAACTATTTAATGTGCTACACTAATTTTATAGATAAATATGACATGTTATGAATCTATTAAATAATTTAGTTCGAACATATCATCTGTATATTGTTTATTTAAATTCTAATAAATGAATAATGTCAAAAATGACACTATTGTAATTTTATAAAAATAACATATTTTAAAATTCTTTAAAAATCACAAAAATATTTAAAAATTATAAATTAAAATTTATATGGTCTAAAATTTCATAAAGTGTCAAATTATGGAAAAATAACAACACATATGTAAATATTTATAATAATTTAAAATTTACAATATTATTACCACAAATAAAATTAAATTGATAAATAAAGATAAATCAAGTTGATAATGATTAAAATAAATTCCTAACAAGTCTAAATATTATTTTTTTATGATATTAAAACCATATATCTTCTAATATTAGGATTTTAGTCATTTTGGAAGTTTTTACGTGGGTTTGGGATTTAATATAAATTAATATTTGCTTATATTTCCAAAGGTTCCCCTCTCCTCCCTTATAAAAGGGCATCTACCCCTTCTTCTCCTCACACAATTTGGAGCCTTGAATCTCGGCCAACCCCTACAAATTTTCCTTATAAACTTTCCTAGAAACATACTAGAGGTCCTGGTCTTCTTCAAAGACCAATTTTAGTAACCTAAGAGGAGGTTTCAAAGAGGCGTGTCAAAGAAGAGGTAATATCCGTTACTGATTCTTTCAAGTTTCCTTCTTCTTCAACTTCTTCTTATTTAGTTGTTTCATTATTAAGTAATAACATCAGTATCAAACATATACTGATATGTTATTAGATGTATGAAACAACCATATTTCACCACCTATCCATCCTATAGAAAACGAAATCACCACGCGTGCGTACGTATGGAATACCGTCTCCACGCCGTGGCGTAATCTATTTTCCACCACCACCTTACTTGGATGGGTATAATGGTGAAAATAATGACTATATATGATTATTGTAAAGTGATATTGATTCTGTAATATTATACATACACTTCAATACAATTCCACGATCATGGGAATGATATCATCGCTCGTGCGTACGTACAGACTACTGTCTCCACGAACGCGATAGGAATCATTTTCCATGATTAACCATTCAAGAATGATTATAAAGTATATATAATGAATAATAATGAAATATATGAAATAATAATGCTACTGTATTTATGTATATATATATATATTTGTCATCTATTTAATTTCATTCAATTCAATAAGGAAACGAAAACAGTGTCCATGCGTACGTATGGCCTACCGTCTCCATGAACATTGTATTTCATTCCTTTTATTGATCTATAATATATATGTATATGATATTATATATAATTCATGTTTTAAATTCTGGAATTATATAAATCAGGATATAAGTAATAATATCCAGAACGACATGTCGAAACACATACGATAAATGAAATGATTTTACACAAAACGCTGCTTTTACATGGAATTTACAAAAGAATGGGTAATATAAAGTAATAAGTGAAACATATATGATATCATAACAATGAATATGATTATGTAATAAGTCAATGACATTATTTAAATCATTATATAGGAGGTTCGGATCCATATGAAGCATATCAAACCTAAGGTAAGGGATAAATTTTCAATCTCATTTTTATCCGAGATTGCTTATACGTAAGAATTTACTTGGGTTACGTTTATCATCCATGACCATGTTTTATAAAAATGTATTCATAAAATGTTTACTATTCTTCCCTGAATGTTTGAAGTCATTTTTACCATTTATTGACTATTTTCCACATTTTATGGATGAAATCTTTCATTTGGTTACCATATAAGGTACTTTTTGACTTTTTCGACAGAAGAACGAAGAGAATGTTATTTTTAATATATACGGCCTGAAATGATTTTTATGGTTTAATAACGACTCATTTTCATGAAGCTTACTCTACAAGATTGTACTATTATATTCAACAAAACCCTTTTATTTTAAAATTTCATATCATTTTGTGAAAAGAAAATTATTTTGAAGAATAAAGGATATTTTCCTCAAGAATTCATTTCAAGTGTTTTATCAAAACCATTCTCCATCTAAGATGACATTATTTCATATGTGCATGTTTCAAGTATAATTTATCTATGAATTAAATGGTTTCACTTTTCTTATGATGAAATATCCATTTGTTTTATATGGATTATGTGATGATGGGATGATGTTTATGAAACCCATTTTATTCTTTGGGTTATGATGAATGTTTTAAGTTTATTTTGTGGCACAAGTAAGAATGATTTCAATATGAGATGGGTGGGACCTATATCTCCCTCCAATTCATTGGGTAAAGATTTATATATCATGAGATATACATGGCTAGAACGATAAGTTAATCCGGTTCAGTATTACAGGACTGGAATGAGGAATGAACTCGATTCAGAAAAGGACTTTGTCCACTAAGATGGTCTTGGAAGCAACGCCTTAGCTAATATGGAAATCATATCTTTTGCTTAATGGTTTCCACAATTACATGTTTTATTCCCATGATATTTTATCATGATTTCTCTTCCATTATGATCTATGCCTTATGTACTTCCATGTTTTATGTCCTTGCTCAAGATTTTGATGTTTAAACATTATGTTCATGTTTTTAAGTTAAAATGAATATGGTATGTTTTATTTTATCCATGTTTACCCTTACTGAGCATTTGATCTCACCCTTTTGATTTTTTCTTTTCCCCTAGGAGTAAAATAAAGGTTTAAGGTAAGGAAAAAAAGTAGAAGATCTGTATGGGAGATGTTGAAGATCTTTCACCACGATTAGAAGATTACGTTCCATGTTTCCAAAGTCACTAAACTATTACGGTTTTTGTGTGTCTGTTTTTGTTATGTCTTAAGTATTCTGCAAAAGTAATGTAATGTCCATGTACGTCAAGCTGTGGGCCTCTACAGCAGCACATTGCTCCATGCCATAGGAGGGATACACCTTTTCCCAACCCCATAAAAATCCCTCAAAAACCCTACTAGAGACTCCAAAAACATAATAGAGGAAATATATAATATTATATTACATAAAAAGGGTAAATTACCTAAAACTAGGGGTGTTACATTTACCCACCATTGGTTATCTTGTCTTCAGAATGTAGAGAACTGTTGTTGTTTTAGAAGTGTTCTGGATATTCTTCCAATATATCCCTTCCAAAATCCCACGTCTCTTCTAGGATCTAAACATTTTATCCTAAAACTCATACCAAACAGATTCATTTTCGATGAAATATCTTCTATTGATTATCCAAAATTAATATCACTGCATGAATCAAGGTATCATCTAGTTCGAGATCAATGTGGTTCCATCAGATCCCATAGTCATGGTTAGGATGGTACTTCATTAATTGAGATATATGAAATACAATATTAATAGAACTAAACTTTAGTTCCAGAGAAAACCAATATTGTACATTACCCAATCATTCAAGTAACTAAAATAGTCCAATATACTTAAGATACAACTTTCCCTATTTACAAAAATGATGATGACTTATCCTTGGTGGAACTCTCAAGAAAACACGGTCATCCTATTCAAATGATAATGGTCATTCAAAATGATCTACATAATTTTTTTGATGACTCTACGCCATATATATTATTTTATTGATTATTTGAATCTTTTCCATTATCTCTTATATGAGGCTAGGTCCAAAAAATAATGTATCTTCTATTTCTACCTAACATAGTGGAGAACGATATGGATAGACATTTAACACTTTGATAGGATCCATATATATCAAGGTATGATAACTTATATTGTACAAGAACTATACTTATGAAATATGCTCCTCCAAGGAGCCACCAAAATCTATCATATAAGCTCTAGCTATGTCTCCAAATGTTTGTATTGTCTATTCGAATTTTCCATCCGTTTGAGGATGATAATATGTACTCATGTTCAACTCTGTTCTAAGGTATTTCTTCAAGTATTTCTAGAATCAAAATGTAAAACATGGGTCTTAGTCAGACTAATTGAAACTAAGATGTCAAGCATCCTTACAAATTCATGAATATAGATTTTTGAAAAAATATTCCACCATATTTGATTCACGAATAGGGTTGAAGTGAGCCAAATATGGTCACAAACTAGAATAAATGATGTGATACATCAAGGAAAAAATAAAAGTAACATTTTGTGTGAAGAGAAATTATCAAATAAACATCATTTTGTATACTTTTAGGGAAATATTCTCCCTTTTCAAGATAAATAGATTATTTTTATTACAATTGTAAACGTGTGAGGGTAGAATTTTTTGTCAAAAAATTCTTCAAAATACTATCGTGTAATGTCTTGGTCATCATTATCTTGATCATCTAAATCCCACCGTTTTCATCAAATTTATTAGAGAATATATGTTTCTAGCATAACTTTCAACACGATCAGTGTGCCCAAGAATTCAAAATTTCAGTTTATTCGATTAAGACACACATCTTCTATTTTAGGCTCAGAATCCCCCCAAAAGATGGATTGATTCTATTCCTAGAACTAAACTATGTGGTCCACTTGTTTAGATTCATTATTCTAATTTACTTTGTCTGCATCATGAAAATCCAAAATTATTCTTTGAACCAACTTGTGGTTCGCCTATGGATCAGGTGCGACCACATTTTCAAAACCTTATTTAATATGATTATTATGAAATCTAACTGGTTCCATTATCTATAACTAAAGAAACAAACATTTTAGTCATAACTCACTAGAAAATATTAGCATAAAATATTTGAATTCACCATAAGCAGTATGAAATAACCATTCTTTAAAAAAAATAGTTCAATCATTTGAAAAAATCATCAAACTCAAAATGAACAATGTAGTCCCAGTGGGAAGTATCAGTAATAATGAAAGATATGAAGTACTTATAACTTAATCCCACATTGACGAGATTAAAACATACATGGATGTGTCTTAAAACACCTTTATACCTAGACACCTTGGTAACTTAAAGGTCAATATAAAATGGTTAGCTATGTATTGTTAAGCTATACATTTCAAATTCTGACATTCCTATATCCTGATAATATCCCAAGAGATATATGGAATAACCAAGACTTATTTGATTTATAACATCTCTCCCTGTACCCATATGATTATAAATAGGAAAAGGTTATACTAACCTTAAATGAAATTCCCAAGACACCGAATGATAGAAATGAGTTCCAAGGGCTTAAAAAACATTAAGGGGTTATTTTCCCTATGAAATGCAATAACCATGAAATATAAAACAAGAAAATATAAACCAACTATATGATACATGAGTAAAAATAATATAACCCAAATAATAATAAAATAGGCCACAATATCAGTGTTATAATAGAACATGGTATATCAAAATAAAAACCTAGAAGAAACATTACTCAAATACATCCCGTGAAAAGATCCCAAGTATCACATGAACTATCAACAAGATCCAACCCAACTTTTCATGTCCATTGTATCAAGATATATCACTCAAGAAGTTTTATACCTTTACCTTTATTGTAACCTAGTATAAAATATCTACAAAATCATCAAATTTCCCAAGCAAGGGTGCGTATAGAATTAGTAGGAATTCCCCAGAGGCTTCCCAACACACAACACTAGGGTAATAACTAATTAATATATTTGATATAAAATAGATGAATTTTATTAGGGTCTATATATATCCATAAAATAAATCCATTTGAGAAAATCCAAATCATTTTATCACAATATATATAGTTTAAGTAAAATAATTAAACTAAATCAACTTTTCAATTCTTTATTTTCCACTTGGAATACAAAACTGTATTACTAACACACACCCATACACCCATACATGTTAATTGGTAATTCAATAATCATGAGTTTTTACTCATCAATCCATCAAGCTATCGTTAGGTGACCAATCTCTAGGTGACCTAATGGAACAAATCACTTATTTAGGGTCGTATCCAATGAAAATTAACATACTCCAACCATGTATGTGAAGATCATATATCACAAATAATTATTTCATACAAAATATTTTTTTATTTAAATAACTTAATTAAACATATTTCATGCATAAAAACCATTCCATAAATTTAAAATCATCATTTTCAGATTATTAGCATAGAAGATTTTTTAAAAATCACCAAATATTCCATAATTCCAAAACACAAAACAAAAAGGTTTCTCTCACAAAATCACACAATGAATGCATTCCAAATAAAAAAAATACATTTAAAAAAACTAATAATTCAAGTTATAGAATAGAGTATATGATATAAAATCCACCTACCTCTCAAAGGATGTAGAAAATGAAGAACAACACTTATAATTTCTAGATCTAGGTTCAAAACACCTTCCCTTAAATATATCTGAAAATTTCTCATCGTGATTAACATACTAGAACATATATCTATCCATAATGGAATTGATTTACATATCATATAGGGAGTATAATATTATATCAATGATCAAAAAGGAAGAATAAGAGGGTACTAGGAATCATTGATGATTTTGGATCTATTATACACTTTGATTCTTCCAAAAGTAACTTTTGGGATGAATGGAATTGCCTTTAAATACTAAGGGGGAGAGGAGATGAAGAATATATAATATTAGAAATATAAGGAGGGTTTTGGGTATTTAATAAAAATTAAAATAAAAGGTTTTATAAGATTAGTTCTACCACAAAATGGCACAACTAAGGGACCACAACGTAAAAAAAGAGGAAAAAACCCCATCACCATAGTGCATCAGAAGGTAACATGAAATAATGGTGATATTAAAAAAATATAAGATATATTGAGATATCCACAAAAAATATTTATAAAATTAGGGAAAAGGACAAGGCATATATGATTTCACTATGCTGTAGATCCCAATGATGAGGGATGGACTAAACTATAGCCTATACCCATGGCGCATGCACCCCTAAAAAGGTTGTTTCACAAAAAACACAATACAAGAATCTAGGATACAGTTAGGTATACATAGTGTAGACATTCCATATTAGAAATTTGATCAAAATTTTCATCCCCAAGACCCTACACCATAGATGGTTTTCCCCATGCTACAGTCTCACCTATTATGATGCATCATAGATATCCACGAAACAAAAGTGATACACCTTTTCCCAACCCATTCCAAAATCCTTGAAAACCCCATCAGATACTCCCAAAACATACCCAAAAAATTGCATAAGATCATAGTACATAATAAAATGGTAATTTATATAAAAAATGGTTTTACAATGGGGGATTATATAGGTTTCATACAAACCCATGTCAAAACTATGTCTCATGTCAGGTTTCTCCTCAACCTATTTTAAAAGTGGTTATTTGTAAAACTACAGAAAAATTACATTATTATCTATTATATTTAACTTTAGATGGTTTTCTTGTATGTTTTACAAGATTATGGAATATTGACTCTCTATTTTTCATAAAATTAGGATAGTTTTTAGAATTTATTGAGGAAGTTGATCGGGATTAAACCTTTTAATAACAAAATTAATTTTTTTCATATTTTCTATATCAATGGTTTATATTATTTTGAAATGAGTTTAAAATTACGAAATTTGGATAGATTTAAAAATCATGTAACTTTTTAATTAATGGAGTTAAAATAGTTGTGGATGGTGGAGTGTGGATTGTTGTATATCATAGAGTTTGAATAATTATAATTCACACAGAAGAAAATGTTTTTGATATTTGAGTTTTTATATATGAGAATGGTTGATTTTAGATTTTTTTTCTAGATCTAATGTTCAAATAATTGAGAACGATTTATTTTATCTTTTAATTTTGAATTATTACAATAGTGGGTTAATTAATTTAATTACAAAATGTGACTTCTATCATATGTTATTGAGAGTTTTATGGTACTGTTTTGGAGGGATGTTATAACTATTTTCATATGAGAAATTATATGGTGACTCAAAGGATGCTAAAATAGGTAAGGTTGTTGGTGGCATGAAGGATTATGAGAACCGATAAAATATTTAGTGACTTATAGAATGGATTTAAAATATGAGAAATAGTATATATATTATTTACAATGAATTTTTCCTATTTTTCCATATATTTGTTACTATATTATTATTTATATTTTCCTAGTTTATATGATTATAATACTTCTTTGACTCTTTCATAACTATATGGAGGGTAATTTGTTTGGATTATGGGATGTTTTCAATAACAAAGCTCATCATTTTGGGTAATTATTCTAGTATAATTTTAGATATTTACTTCTTAAATGATTTAATGTGAGGTTTTAAGGGGATTAAAGAATCAATGAATGAGAGTTGTGGGTTCATGGAAGGGGTAAAATTTTGGATTTTAGGGAAATAAAGGGCACTAGATACCAATTATATTGTCAATAGATATATGGTGGAACCTTGGTTTTATCTAGAAGTCTAAAAGATATCAATCACATTTTTAATGGGTTATGAAAATAGTTTTTAAATTTAGGAGAAAATATTCATTTTCTATTACAAATATAAACTTAATAAACTCATTATTTATTATTTAACTCCAAGAACTCCCACTTTGACTCTAATAATTCTCCCTTCTCATATCTACTCTCCTCTAAGTGGTTCCTTCTATCATGTTTGACTAAAAATTAATCTATGTTTCTATGTGATCATTTTTTTGGTGAAGATAATTTGAGTCTATCACTCTTACCTTTTTTCTACTTATCTACGGTGAGAAAAGTAAAACACTAATTATCTTCTTCCTATATTTCTAAAAATATTTTTTTGGGGTGTAATCCTCCTTTTTTCTTGAAATTGTTTCCCTCCTTGGTTTTGTGGGGAAAATCTATTAGTAATCTTATAGTGATTCAAACCTTTATTCATCCTTAATTTATTGATACTCGCATGGTAGATATATAAATCTCTAAAATATTATATTATAGGTTTTTTAAGTATTTTATTTAGTGGAATGTTTTATTACTGTATCTTGTGGAATAGAGTTCAATAAATCAATTATAGAATTTTCGATCTGATTTACCTGCATTATAACTAGACTAGGTGCCACATTCCCCAAGAATATATCACCATATGTCTGAGGCTAGTGGCTAATAGTAATAGTCTATACAAGAAGAGAGGATAATATAGCAACTGTGGTACATATTATAATAAAAAAACATAGATTCAGTATAATAACCGACATCACAAAAGAAAATGAAGATAAATGAAAGAAATCGTAAAAATATTCCATAACTGGTAATAACATCTCCCGAGATATAATAAAATGAAGAACTATGATGTCAAGATATTATATATAACAGAATGATACATATTGTGGGATGTTTTTAGATAAAAGGATCCAAAAATATTTAGATCCAATATATCCCACTAAACTGGACCCAAGTCCATGCCTAGTCTTATCCCACAACTCTAGTTTAGATCAAACTATTTATCCATCCAACATAAAGAAATATCTGATACCCATGCTTTCTACCAAAAATAAGTTTGGGTACTTAGGGACCTAGGTAGATTGTGAGTAAAACTCAGCATGCCACCACTAAAGATGTCTCTATTATATTCAACATAATTAAGATCTTATAAAAAAAAATTCTTATAAATTGAGAAAAATTACAATGTTCATTTTAATAAATATATCATGACCATGGGTACCAAACAGTAACATAGGGGATTGTACCCACTTCAACCATTTCTAGGGTGTCTTTGAACATATCCCAAAATCACAAGTGTCACACCTGATTTTTCAAGTTTTGGTTTATGATCTGGTTCATTGGAAATACTGGTCCTTTTATTGGGATTTGGGTGCGATATGGGTAGAGTTTTGATGTCTTAATTTGTCTAATATTTATACCATGTTTGGGCCTTCGTTTTTTTGGAAGATAATTGTATGGTGGAGAGTTTGTGACACCCACGATGTCACTATATTTTGTTCAAATAATTCAATGATCATTGTGTGGGTTTACCTAGTGTTTGAGGTGTCATTTGAGGGTTTTCCACAATTTTTAAGGTCGTATGGTTTGATAATGGTTTCCCCAAACCCTGAAACTTTAAACATTCAAGTTACAGAACGTTTCTAGTATTCATCGCACAGTTTGCGAACGATTTACAAAACCTTACTGGAAAACCATACAACCCATTGCGGGATAAATAAAACTCATTATGAAAATATTATTTAAATAATTCCACCTCCTATTTGAATCCATATATATTTTATATCAACAATATGGTTCCCACCATAATTCTACTTCAATTTGGGCCACTATTTGGGCGATTTCTCACCAAAGGTTAACGATTCTTCCAAATATCCTTCACTTTTCTCTTCTCCTATATTCTATCTTCTTTATTCATCCAATTTTCGTGGGTTTATCTCCTACCATAATCATGATAGACCTAGGGTTATGTTTTCTATAGTTTTTAATGGGGGGTTTTGTTCTTTTAGGGCTATTCATCATAGATCTAGGGTTTCAGAACCCGCAGTGGGTGCTTTCGGGTGTGCGTTTGCATTCCGCCATGGATTTGTGGAATGATATCCCAATCACCTGACTTTATAATTTATGTTTCATCTATTTCATTCAGTTTTCAATTATTATTTATGCTATGGGTTGTTGTTCAAGCCTTGGATAATTTATTTGTTTTAAAAAATTGTAGTTTATGCCCTGTTTTGTGAAAATTAGTGTTGTTTTGTAATAAATGTTCACATTGGTCGTTTAGTAAAATTTTATGTTAGTTTTTTCACCTATTTTGTGATTTTTAGAACAAAGTTTCTCTGATTGGAAAAAATTTATGGCATGAAAAGTTGGGTTTATACCCCATGGTGTGATAAATAAATGTTGTTTTGTTAAATATAACATGAAAAGTACTCGAAAAAGTGCTCAGTTGGATTTCACTTGCTAAATGTGATATAAAAAGATTTTGTTTTAATTTATTACTACATTGAAAGAATGAAAAATTAAAATTTTAGGACAGTTTATGGATTTCAAAATTGGGCATGGTTTTTATAAATAAGGTGTATTAGGTTTTAAGGGGTTTTGGCATGTGTTTCCAATAAATGGACCAATTGGTATTTTTATAGAAATGTTCAGTCCTTGATAGTATATTAAGAATATTTTAAAGGAGTTTATAAATGTTTTGTTTCTACCAATGGTGTGTCTATAACTGTTAATGAAATGTGAAATTTGTACCCTTGATAAATTTTGGTTTTTTTAAACGCTTAATGACCTGTTTGAAATCATTTTGAAAATGGTGAAATTGATTAGTATAGCAAACCTCTTTTGGATGTTCTCATGCCTAGTATGTGTATATAATGTATGGTATGTCCTTTTAGTTGAATCCTTATGATCCATTATTAGAGTGCCTCAGGTTGGACTCTTTGTGTTCCATTAATTATGTGGCATGATATTGGTCCTTGGAGTGACTCAGGGTGATGCCTATTGTGAAAAATTATTATATCTATGTTGAGATTAGATACTCATAAGGAATCCTATGGATCAACCCCACTAAATATTTGATACATTGAAACCTGTAATGTTGAGAGAATCGTCAATGAATGATTTCTACACATGTATGTTATGGTACTACCCAGTGGCCCATAGTAGGTGGATATATTGGGTTTATTGATATGGGATATTCCATTGGGCAACCCTGAGAAAGGATGGTCGAGCATATTTATCATCTTGATTTCATCGTGTGTGGCATTCTACAGTATATGGGGTCTCATGTATTGGTGTATTCTAGATTATTATTGATCTCCAAGGTTCACACATGTCTATTGGCTTTTAGTTTCTTGTAGTGACTAATGAGACACTAGTATGTATATTTATATTTCCCTTGTTGTGTGATAATTGTAGTGCCTTTTTGTGAATTTTTTTATTGAAAAGTGATGGGTTTATTTTAATAAGGTTTATAAAAATTGTTTTCAAGTAATGTGTTTTACCCTCGTTGTGAAAGATTAAAAATTTAATCACTTTTCCATTAAAAATTCTAACAGCGTACTAATGCGATGAATCTAGTTTTGGAACTGAGTAAGGGAAATGGGTTGTAATATTCATAAGAAAAATGTATAGAAAAGCATAATTTTATATATTTTAGTTTAAACATGAAATTGGTGTATATTTTTTTAAAGGAATTTCATTTAGAATAGATTATTGGGCTATCCTACTGAGTTTTAATACTCACACCCATAGTTATTTTCTATTTTTAACACTTATGAAGATTTCAGATTGAGTTCTTTTTCCTTGAGTGATATCTGATCATTGTGATGGAGAGTGTCCGATGGGGTCACATAGATTTATTTTATTAATTATTTTCAGTCGGTATAGTTCTATTATTCAGTTGTACATTTAGTTTCTTCTATAAATGATGTTCAGTTCAGTTTCATTTATATATTTTGGGCTTTCCGTTTCTTTATGATATTTAATTTATTGTTTATTTATTATGTAAAATTGTTCCCTCATTTTACTCTATTGATTCCTAGCACTAGTTTTCAGCCCCAGGGGATCAGAAAAGCCCTTTGGTCCATGCCATAGATCAGAACGGGTGACCGGTTTAGGGATGAACTGAATTGGTTTGTGAACAAATGGTACTAGAGGAGGTAGGATCCTATCATACCTTAATTTTTAGTGTTCCCTTTGTTACTTGGATATGTCATGGTAGATGTAGTAACATTTTTGGGACTTTTGGGGTAGGTGTGGGAAGAGCGTCGCACACTCCTTCTCATTTTGATTCTCAGGTTTCGATCTGGAGTTCAGTTTTATTAGTTTCCTTGGACCTTAGGTGTTTTTAGGTGATTGTGATATTCCAAGGGGAGTTGGAATAATGGTATCAATGAGCTCAAAATTCCTGGAAAGATATGTGGAGTCAGGAAATGGTCCTAAGAAGACTCTCTATGTTGGTGGTGTGTTTTACATATGACCGCCAACCATATGTCCAATTCACCCATAACCACTAGTTCCATTTTCATGGGTCTCTTGGACCTTTCTTTAATTTTGAGAAATTATTTTGAAAACTCCATGTGTTAGACTTTTGTAAATGGATTTTAGAGGAATTGTTTGATTTTGATGAGTAGAAAATAGATTTTAATAAGTTATTTTAGGAAAGGTTTGGAAAGTTGGTTTTTTAAACAAATCTATTTGTAAAGTGGAAATTATTTACCATGATTGGATTTACCTTATCTAAACTTATTGTTGGTTGAAATTAAATATTTGGAATGTATTATTTATTTTCAGTTGATTAAGAAAATTTGATTTAAAAGGGATGTGTTGGGATACTTAGAAGTGTTTAAATCTGATGAATTGGTTTTTGAAATTGGTTTCGAGCAGTTAATGTTTTTCTAAAATGGTTTTGGTCTTTTTGAATATCAGATTGTAGAAAAAGGATTTGGTGAATTTTTTAAAATGGGAAAGGGTTTTTTGGAATAAAATTTTTTATTTGGAAATTATTTGAATGAAAACGAAATGAGTTTAAAATATATGGTTCCTATGAAATGAGTTTTATTGAATAGAAGAATAATGTTTTAAATAACGGGAGAATATTTTTGATGAAAATCTATGGTGTTTCATTTTTAAGAATGGTAAAATGATAAGTTTTAGAAAATTAGGTTGTTTTTTTAGCCTTTGGTGTTTTCATGAGTGCCCAGATGCATGGTTTTATATGTATTTGTGGATGGATTCTTGGTATGGCATAGTGGATGGGTGACCAGGGTGGAATATAAATTTACATGCGAGTGAGACTTGATGAAACACCATTGGTGAGTGTGAAAATCCTCCAAGTTTTATTTCTTCTATTTTTCATAAGTATTTTAAGTTATAAATTTTGGTGCTTTGAAAATTTTTGGTCATATGGCTGGTTTTTCTATGTCTCCGAATTGATATCTATTCAGTATGCTTCCTCATGATCTAGAAGTGACACAGTAGTTTAGTCTTGAGATGGAATATTGTTAGTTTCTATGTTCTAGAGAAATGTTTAGTGGGTTTCTATTTATTTGTTGGATGTTGTGATTTGGACATGGATTGTTCTTCATGAGAAATATTTACATTAAATCAACCTAAGGATCCAATTTAAATGTTAAATCCACCTCTTTAAATGATGCCTCAACCCATTTATTGGAATAGAGAGCTTCTCAGTATCAATTTTATGTGCCTTTCTATTATGAGGATTCTATCGGCTGTGGTAGTGTGTTTCGTAGTGTTGATGTGATTTCTCCATGTTCCTTGTAAATTATCCTCCTCATTTAGAGTGAGGGAGAATGACAGTGTGTATTTTTAGTCCTTATTTATATAAAAGTGTATTGTTTGAGAAAGTGAGTTTCCTGGTGTGTCTTGGTCCCTTATCTATACTTAGGAGTGCTATGTTTCTTTGTGTGACTCCAGAATAAGGGGTCCCAGTTTGGGATTGTTAGATCATGACTGTGATCCAGTAGATTCTTCACACATCAGAGGTCTATCAATAGGTTCTAATGTGAAGCTTGAGTATAGTCATGAATCCCAAATTATTAAGAAGCGTGGTTAAGTTCGTGCCTCCACCATTATGGTGAGATTGTTTCAGTATTTCTGTTATGGGTCCTCATTTAATAAAATATTCCCTAGAGTTTCAATGATCATGGTGGAATTACCCCTCATGCGATGTCTGTGGATGTGCCTTCTCAAATGTGAGTGCCTGATCAATATCCTCGTGTGGACCACCCATGTGAATTGGTTGCGGTCCTGGTTTCTATCTATTCATAGTAGTTGAGTGTTGGGTAGTTGTCGGTTGTGGTTTTAGTGGTCCAATCATTGGTCCCCTCCCCTATACACCCCATGCGGTGGGTGGTTCTTACGCCCGTGTGGAAAGTTTCTATTCAGTTCTTATACCCTCCATCCAAGTGTGATAGGTTTAAATGATTTTGTTTCATTCTTGTTGGCTTGGGACAATAGGTTGTTTTAAGGTAGTTTTGGGTTGTCATGTGTGGGAAAAGTCTTAATTTTTTATTCATGTTGAATTCTCAGGTGGTTGTTTCTAGTTTGTTATTAATGGTGGGGAGACCCGCCATAGGTCTTATTTGAGATTTCTTCTGAGAAATTGTCAAATGTCTACTGTTATCTAATGGTTGGGATTATATTCAATACTTCCTTAAAATAATTGACTTATGTGAGTTCTCTTCAGTTTGGGTGACCCTTGGGGTCTTTGGGAAAAGGCCCAACAATCTGGTTCTTGCCTTGGTTGTGGATATACTAGATTGAACTTTCCTATTTAGGAAGTAGTTTTGTGTTATGGTTCAATTTTTGGAAGGAGGCTTCAGTTCTGTTAGTG
This sequence comes from Viscum album, assembly GCA_963277665.1. Lineage (NCBI taxonomy): Eukaryota > Viridiplantae > Streptophyta > Magnoliopsida > Santalales > Viscaceae > Viscum > Viscum album. The sequence goes on along the minus strand of OY728132.1, from coordinate 1,287,841,587 downwards.
TTGGATGTGATTTACTCAGCCTATGAGGTTGGATCATGATGATATGACAACCTTAGGTGTTGATCAATCAACTAGAATATGTTATAAATTTTGGGGATCAGAAAGCGTTAATGGTAGGGATAATTATCACACCTAGTTTTTCCAGTTTTTGTTTATGATATGGTTCATTGGGAATACCGGTCCTTTTATTTGGTTTTGGGTGTGATGTGTGTTGAGTATTGAATTGTTCCCTTGGCTAGTTTTTATCACATATTTGGATCTTGGTTCTTGTTGGGATAAAATTTCACAGTGGAGAGTTTTCGACACCCAATATGTCACTACATTGTATTTAGACCATTCAAGGATCATTGGGTGATATTCCCTAGTGTTTCGGTTTTCATTTGGGGGCTTTAGTCAATTGTTTGGGTCGCATGGTCTCAGCACAGTTTCCCCAAACCATGCAACATTAAACCGACAAGTTTTGTAATGCATTCCAATATCCATTATATGATTTGCACATGGTTTACAAAACCATGCAACAAAATCGTGCATCCCATTGTGGGATAAATTAAATTCATTTTAAAAATTGGATTTAAGTTAATACATCTCCCATTTGAAGCCCTATCTATTGGATATTGACCAGCGGGAGCCCCCCTATTCTACCTTGTTTTGGGACACTTTTTGGGCGATTTATCACCAAAGGTCAGTGATTCTTCCTAAAATCCTTTCCTTTCCTATTCTCCTCTCTCCCATCTTCCTTATTCTTCCAATTTTTCTTGGTTTAATCTTCTTCACTAGTCATTATAGACATTGGTTTATGTTTTAACTAGGTTTTCAATGGGGGTTTTAATCTTTTGCGTGGTCTTGATAGATCTTGTGTTTTGGAAAAGACAACGGGTGTTTTCAGGTGTGGTTTTCCATTCCTCCATGAATTTAAGGTAGGATATCCCAAGACCATGCCTTTATAATTTAAGTTTCATCTGTTTCTTGATTTTTAAAACCAATTATATATTCTATGTGTGTTTGTGAAACCCTTGGATAATTTATTTGGTGTAAAAAATGGTAGTTTATGCCCAGTTTTGTGAAAATTAATGTTATTTTACAATAAATATGTCCACCCCTTGTTTAATTAAATGTTCCATTAGCTTTAGAACCAGTTTTGTGATGTTTAGAACCTTATTTTTCTAATTGGAATAAATTTATTGCATGAAAATTTGGGTTTATACCCCTTTGAGTGTTAAATAGAAGATGATCTGTTAAATGTTGCATGCCTATTTTTAGGAAAAGTGTCCGGTTGGATTATACGTGAAAAAGGTGATATAAAATCATGTTTTTGAATTTAGTAATTCATTGGAGGAATTATTAATGAATATTTTAGGTCATTGGATGTGTTTCCAATGTGGTTTTGTTTTTTATAAAGAAGGTGTAATGGGTTTTAAGTGGTTTTGGCATGTGTTGCCGATAAATGGACCAGTTGGCATTTTTATAAAAAATGGTCATGCCTTGAATGTTTATTATGATTATTTTGAAGGAGTATATAAATGTTTTTTTCTATTATAATGGTGTTTCTATACCTATTTATGAAAAGTAAAATTTGTACCTTTGATAAATGTTGGTTTTGTGAAACGCTTGACGGCCCGTTTGGAATCTTTGTGAAAATGGTGTAATTGATTATTATAGAAAACCTCATTTGGATGTTCTCATGCCTAGTATGTGTATATAATGGATGTGATTTCCTTGTAGTGGAATCCTTATGATCCATTATTAGAGTTCCTCGTGTTGGACTCTTTGTGTTCTGTTTATTATGTGGCATGAGCTCGATCCTTGGAGTGACTCAGGGTGATGCAGGTTGTGAATTATTATTATATATATATGTTGTGATTGGATGCTTGGATATAATATGTTTTCTCATGCCATTAAATATTATAGAAATGGGAACCTATTATATTGGGAGAATTTTCTTATAATTTTTGATGCACTGGTAGGTTATGGTATAAACCAGTGGCCAATAGTAGGTGGATATATAATGTTTATTGCTATGGGATTTTCCCTCGGCCTACCATAAGAAAGTATGGTCGAGCATATTGACCGTTTTGATTTCAGGGTGTGTTTCATTATATAGTAGATTGGGTGTTAGGTATTGGTGACTTATGTATTATTCTTGATCTCCTAGGTTCACCCATGTCTATTAGCATTTAGTTGCTTGAAGTGATGAATGTGAAACTTGACTGTATATTTATATTTCCCTTCTTGTGTGATTACTATAATGAATTTTTTTTGTATTGTTTTTATTGGAATGTGATGGGATTATTCTAATAATATTGACGGATTTTAATTTCATGTAAATTCTTTTACCCTCTTTGTGCAAGCTGAAAAATTTAGACATCACTTTCCCCCTTGAAAATGCTAACAGAACACTAAAGAGAAGAATCTAGTTCTAGAAATGAGTAAGGGAAATGAGGTGTACTTTGTTTTTAGGTAAATATATTGAAAAGAATAATTTTATATATTGCAGTTCAAACATGAAATTGGTTTTTAATTTTTTTAAAGGATGTTAATTTGGAAGAGATTATTAGGATATCCAACTGAGTATTAATATTCACACCTATATTTGTTTCCTGTTTTTAGAACTTGTACAGATTTCAGGTTGAGAAAAATTTCCTTGAGTGACGTGGGATCATGTTGTTGGAGAGTTACCAACAGGGTAAAAAAGAGTTAGTTTGGTCATCAGGTTAAGTTAGGATTAGTGGTATTGTTCATTTTTACTTTCAGTTTCTTATATATATGATATTAAGTTTGGTTTCATTTATATAGATTCAGCAGTCCATTTCTTTCTACGATTTAGTTTCTTGTTTATTTATTAGGATTAATTGTTCCCTCTTGGTACTCTCTTGATGCCCGATACTAGTTTCCAATACATGGGGATTGGGAATACCCTTCATGCCATCCCACAGATCGGCTTAGGTGCCTGGTTTAGGGTTGACCCAGGTTGGTTCCTGACATTAACCCTGCTGAGGAAGTACATTCTCATGTTTATAATTTATCATCTCATATCATCTAGGTCATAGAATAATGATACATGGGTAAAGATAATAGAAACACTTTCTAATGTTATCTTAACCCTACAGAATCTTGTTACCTACATAATTCAATATAGGCCCAATAGGAAAGAAGCTGGTGGATATATGGATCTCAACCTAATAGTATCTTTATCACAAGATCACAACAAATTCCAAAGGGGAAAATCATGCCATATCTATATGGTCTCATCCCTCAGGATTCTATTCTCAAGATCACCATAAGATAAGACTAAAGAGAATAGAATCAAAGGTATATAATGATATTAACCCATGGTAGCTAAGTAAATGTATATCAATATCAACACAAATGGAAAAGGAGGCCCTATCTATATGATCTCAAACTACGGGTATCTCAACCTGCTAGAGTGATCATAACCTATGGTATCATGGTCTCAATATATCAATATAATATAAAGGTTAAAGGAAAAACTTATTTTTATATTCTTATATCATGGGTATCTCGACCCCTTATCAATACAATATTAAGAAAAATGGGAAAAATGACCTAGTTATAGGATTTTTAGGGCTTAAAATAATCTTTATTCAGTAAAAAATAGAATGAAGACCATTGGAGAGGCAGACCAGGTATATATCGGTTTCAACCCTTAGGTTTATAGACCCCTCATATTCCCCCATTAAGGTTTAAAATAAAGCATGATTAAAAATATAATTTTTTGAAACAAAAAAAATCCATCCCTATTTAATGTAATGTGAGGTCAATATTCACTCTATAGCTCATTTTTCATAATCCGAACATAGGGTCCAACCTTATAGTCAACATAGATTAAGTGGGATACACTATCCCCGTACATGTAACACCATGCCAAATTAATTGGAAGAGATTAAAATATTTCTTTAAGGTCAACCCAATGAATCATATATGATATAAACACAACCCCATGACCAATGAAGGATAAATTCTCTTTACTCAGTCTACCATGATGAAATAAAACTCAAGGAACCCCTCATTTGATATTAAGAATATGTATGAACCCACCTCAACCAATATAAAAATTCATAAGAAGAGTATATGCCCCTTTGTTACCATAAGCGATGAGGGGAATGAATGCTCACCCCTTACAACAAAAAATACCAAAAGGATATAAATACATCAATAAATATCCATTTAGGTCAAGACTCAATCTGATTATACATAATTCACAAATCTCATACATAAGGGTCTCTAAGGGAACCTATTCAATATCCCATGTAATATTTTCTACCAAGATGGAATTCATCATGAATATAAATTCATAATTTCCAATACATTAATTTTTAATCATTGGCCTTAGTATCCATGAATTCACCCTAAAACACAAAGTAGGCCAAAACATTGACCCCATAACTCATACATTCTCCCTAGAAATCAAATAAACAGTCTATGAAATGGATCACACCACCCTTTTTTTAATTATACACCTCTCCTATATCCAAGGATAAAAATGGCACATAACCAATGTTATATACATCATATCATGACCTAAGGGAATAAATTGAGGGTTCTTGAGTATAATTTCCAACCTCATATAATTTAATCCTTTAATCACTAGTAGTTAATACATCAAGGAATGGTAATAGGAGGGTCTATCACGAACTGGGAAGTCCTTACCCATCTTTTATAGGTCAACAGAAGACAAATTATTATATTCAATCTGAAAGTGGAAGTGAGACCATATATCACAAACTATATGAAACAATTCATAAACCATTGGTAATAGATTCTAACCACCTATCTCAAAATAATTTAATCCCAGAAGAAAAACTTTTAGACCATATCCAATTCTTATTCAATCCTAATAAATCTCCATCAGTTATCTTCCACCCCATGAGGCCATAACTCCATCAAAAATAATTTATATTAATTATAAACAATAATAATAATTTTAAAAAATTAATCCATAAATTATTCAATTAGCTATAATTTAATAATAACCCATTTAAAAGTGTAAAAATTCCAAAATATTGATCAATATTGTGTAGATCACTCATGGAACCCCACTAAGGCTAGAACTAGCCAAATCACTAACATCTCATAACTATTCATTAATAGGCTCTATTCTAATTTAATGGAAAACCAAATATAACATAGAGAAGTTACTTTACTAAAGGGAATCCCAAAAAAACCTAAAGCATTCAGTCTCTTATGGTATTTTACGTCCATGAAAAGATAAATCCTCATCATTCAATCCCAATTCCACCATGATCCTATGGAGTTGGCATTAAAGATCTAATTCCATTCCATCTAATTAGATAAAAATAGTGGATAAATTAATAGGTAAAAGTAATATGAGGTACCTACCTAAAAATACTAAAGAAACGCCTCTAAATTAATCTCACACCAATGGGATGGAAAAGTGGATGAGTGAGGATATGTGGGGACTTCCCCTTCCATTAGTCATATAATAAAGAAAACCCATGAGTGAGGGGTTTAAATAAATAATGTAGGAATTACCATTCAAAAACAATTTAAGAAATAAAATAGAATAGAACCAGATATTAGGTCCACCAACATAGGTCACTCAGTGGCTCTAGGAAAGGAATAATTTCTCTTGGACCTTTATTAGGTACCTAGTTCAACACAACCTAGTACATGATGGATTACTATAGCACCTATCTTTCTGAATTTGGGCTCCCAGATCCCTAAAAAATTATTCGGGCCTCCTCAACCCAATATGATACCTTTAAAGCATCTCTTTACTCTTCTCAAATATTTATAAAAAATCTTATTTATAAACTAAAACTGAAAAATAAAATCATCCTCAGTTCCATACTCACTGGAACCTATATTTTTTCTAGTTTCATTAACATGAATCAGTGTGCATCAATTATATACTCCAAACCATAACACTTCTCATCCAATAAAGGTATCCCATTATATATCTCAAGAACCTCATCAGTGACCAATACCTGATGCATAGTTTGAATTCATATCTCCCACTGGTTATGATCATTCTAACACAGCATAGAAACCAATGAAACTATATACCAACCTTGATTTCTCACACTTTTTTCTATCATATAAATTATTCATTTCCTAAATTACATTTTCAAATCCATATTTTATCCACAACTCTCAAATTCATATAAATGGGCTAGCACATTCCTCACTCCACTGACTAACCTCAAACACACCGGATGACACAAGCACCGTAGAACTATCTAATTTCAACAACTATAAAATGATTCCTTTTACCCAATTAAATTCATGAATTTTTAAATCATAAATGTATTATACTGATGATTGATGTCACTAGTCTAAAAAAAACCATTATATGCCTGATATCAGGCTTGGAAGGCACCAAAACATCCATGCCTCCAACCCACAGTCTCACATCAAAGTCTTGACAAAAACAAAAAGCATAATCTTGGTACATAAGGAATCATACTCCCCATAAGTACCAAAATTAATAAATATTGTTCTTTAATTGGTCAAATTCCTAAATTTCGACTAGTCAGTCAAAGAACATATTGAATTAAAACTCTTTATGATCTAATACTAGAATATGGATCTCTAACACTAACTAGATATATCTATGTATACATAGGACTCTTACATCTAAGACCCAATATTGAACCCTTACCACTAATAGTATTGGTTTTCTATATACATCTAGGATAATAATCCCCACACAACAACCAAAATAGGGTTGGAATAAAATGAACTCAATTGTGTATCCCAAATATATAATATCCAACCTAATATGTCTTGTAATATAAAATTCTCATATAGCATAATCATCCAACTGTTGGTACCCAGTAGGTAGTTCTCTTCATATCCAAAAAATTTATGTGATCTGTTCTTCAAAGACTATGACATCATGTTATTAAACATAACTACAAAACAATGATTTTGAAAGATCAACCATCACCTTATCGGTCTTGCAAAAAATAACCCAAAAACTAGAAATCTATATCATTGAAATATAGATCCCAGATTCCAAAACACTATGGACTCTATTTGGATTCCCTGGAAGTCTCAAAATTCCATAGGTTTCTGGATTTCAATAAAAAGTATTGAGGAACCACCCCCAAACGCCATTAATCATGTCAATCTTCTCAAATACTAAATATATTTATAAAAATATTGGTCACCTCATTAATTTATGTACAATACAAGAGGCGATAATTAACCACCTTCATCAGTTAATAAAAACATAACTTCAAGGGCCAGTACCCACATATGAATCAGGGTGTCTCACACCTTTCCATCTGCATGTCATATCTATTAGCACCCTAAAGTTGAACATCCAAAAATCCATCAATATTTTTGGAAATAAAAAAAGATTTCAAGATGGATATGGAGTCCTAGACACCATCACATCTTTAAGGAACCCTAATGAATCCTATACCCCACATAGGTCTTAAGAGACTAAACAGAAATTATTTTCAACATAAATACAATCCATGTTGGTTTAAAAAGTAATCATTATTCATTGACAAGGTCATCAAGACATGACACCCAAAGTTACACAACCTTTATTCACACTCTTCTTGACCTAGAGAGCTTTAAAAAAATCAACCGATTAACATATCTCGTATATCATAAAAGGATAATAATTCTTATCCAAACACTAATCTCAAAATTTATAAGATAATATTAGACCATATTAGTCACAAATTCTATATACATAAAATTGGAGACTATCCTTTTAACCAAAATAAATGGAGGAGTCTTGAACCTATACACATAATAATACACTTGACTATAATAGATAATCAAAATGAAAAACCAATCATGTTCACACCTTATTATTACTCTATCAATAACCCAACTCACCCCAAATATATCTCATCCCATTGATCCCATTCTCAATAGCTGATGATAACTAACCATTCCTCAGATGAAATTAGTCACATCACCACATGAAATATCACATGTTCTTTCTTATCAATATTCATCTAGGATTCCACCAAAATTAGCCAAAATCTTATCACAAATGAATCATATCACATTAATATCATACATATCATAATAGGCATCTAGAGATACTTATTATCTATATGGAACCCACATTCCTGGTTTATACCCCCTCTCTGGTAGCCCTCACATTATCACAAATATACCTCAGTATAAATAGGAAAAAAACTTTCCACAAGACTAAATCTCAACTAATTATTATCTTGATCCAAATAAATCATCACTAGGATCCCCAACATAGTCTATAGGCCACATCCCATTATGGTCACACTATAATAAGAAACCGTTATTCTTTGGTCTTAAATGTATACGGAAACCCATGAACCAATGCGCAATTTAGTTATTTATCATTAATGACATTTATATTTCTATACCAAGACACCCACTTCATAGTGAAAATCCTAAATAGGTATCCAAATTTTGTAATGCCCACTCAAGGACCATTGATAAATTTAGAGGCACATTGGTGATGCTACTACCAAGAAACTTATCTCATAGCACCCCCATGGAAATGAAAAGGTAAGTAATAGGTAATGTGTCTGGCTACTGTATACTCACACTAATACATAATGGCATCATAATAATAAGGTATAACTATAGACCAAAAAAAACTCTTAATACAAGAATCACATATAAAAAGGATTCGCCTCATCAATTAATTAATAGTAAAAACACAATAAAAATATGATTATGTTTAAGTATAATTATTTCATCCAGTTATATATGAATACACTATAATGACCCATTATTAACGTACAAAAACATTACATAACTTTTTCTGTATACATAAAACATTATAAAATGGATTCCTAAAGACCATACTAGTTTACTGCCTTTGGAAACATGGAAATAGAAACACTAGTTTATGATCGAGCTACATTATCTCCCACTAGGTTCTCCAAGACTACCACCCCTCTTAGACATATTTAGAATAAATATATCTTCATAACATGGTTAAGGAAACATAAAAATGGGTGAGATCAGATTCTATGTAAGGGAAAACAAGGGAGACAAGTAAGGAAATAAGTAACATAATCCTTTAAATAATAACATATGAGTAAGACGTGTAATTGTGGAATACACAAAAACATAGAAAATATTATGTTATGTCTATATAACAAGACATTCATAACATATTAGGCTTGGAATACAACCCATGTACCTATTTTGGGCATAGGCTAACAGCCCTGTGTGCCCCCTTATTTTTGGGATTGGCCAATAACCCTTGTACCCTCTTACTTTATGGCTTGCGCTACAACCCACAGACCTTCTTATTTTCAGGATTCAAATACTACATGTGTACCTTCTTGTTTTAAGTCATGAGCTACAACCCATACATCTGCTTATTTTCAGGCATGAAATACAACCTGTGTATCTTTTTTTGGGCTTGGTCTGCAAACCATGTACCATTTTTGGCATATATAATTCCTCATTTTCCATTTCATTATAGGGTGGTATAGGTCCCAATAATCACACAAAAAATCATAGATACATGTGTCACTTGTTAATAAAACTTGCATCATATCATGAACCAAAACAAATATTTTTTTCATAAAAACTGTCATAACCCATGAAATGAAATGGGTATCATTAACATTTCATCGTATCATAACCTTTGAAAAATAGATAGGTTTATTAATCACTTAATTAAATCATAAACTACGAAAGGAATAAGGATTATAACAACATATAACCATTCAAATTTTAATGGATTTCATAATAATTATTCAATAAAAACATAAACCATTTAGGAATGAATATGAATGGAACATTTGTATCATTTCCCAGAAGGTAGTGAGTATCATCAATGGATGTCATCATAGATGGAAAAAAAATTTGAAATATATTTTAAAAACATTTCTTGAGGGTAATACCATTTATTATTTAAAAAAGAACATTAAAACATAAAACCTTTTGAAATAAACTTTCATTGAAATTACTTTGGAAACATAGAAATAATTCTTGAAATCATTTAGAAAACAGTTTTTCATTTAGAACATATAAAATATGCTTAAAAATACTTTGAAAACTATTTTATTTGAATACCACTTTTATTTAAAAAATAAAGAATATTAGGAAATCATTTTACTTCAAAAAATACTTTTTAATATTTTGAAATTATCTTCAAGGGAATGATGGTCATGATGATCGGTAAATTCATAAATGCTGAACCATTCTTTTGCATCGTAAAAAGATTAAAAAAATGCCTTGATTAGAAACTAAAAGAAGATTCCTTTTTTAAGAACATATTATTTAAAAGTTAAAACATGGGTCAAAATTTATTTAAATACCCTAGGATAATATTAGAATATTTTTTTGAAACATTTTAGATGACACGATTTTGACAGAATATAGATTTTAGATCAAAAAGAGAGGTAAAACTAGACTGTCTCAAAGATGATTTCTATATCATATTATGTACCAATTAGTGGAAAAAAATGTTACCTTTACTTTTATATAAAATTAATAACCATATTATAAGAAAATTAATGGGATTTATTGAGACATGGATCATAATATTTTATTAAATAAACCATAATCATAAACAATCTCGATAAATGATTAGATTGTTTCAATAAACTCTTACCACTTGGAAACTTTAAATCATACTCCCCAGGTAATAAAATGCAGTTACATGAAGCATAAAATATCATGAAAATAATAAGATTAATAATATTTAATTTCTAATGGAATTATATAATCCTCAAAAAATATTTTTGGGGCATAACAATACATTTATCTCAAAGAAGGAAAACTCCGACAAAACTGTTTTTTCCGATTCTGTAACTTCTCTAATATTAACCCCATGAAATTAAGATCATATAATGGATATGTAAATAACCATATATTTCATAATAATATTTATATAATACACTAATGGTTAGTATACACACCACACAAAGGAAATGAGTGGTGAATATGTCCTGAATCTCACGAAAAAAAATTGAAGTGAAATTCCCTTATATTATCTCTTGACTCTATTCATACTCATACAAGATTGATATATAATAAATTTACATTTACTATAAATATTTTACACAATATTATTATTATATCTAATACCATATATGGTTTTATTATTACTTTATATTATATGCTTATTAAAATTTCTTTGTTATTGTTTTACTTCGAGTAATATATGCTTCATTTTTCACATGTGTCTTAATTTGGGATATATTTTGTCTTTATAAATATATCTGGATTTCAATAATGTAGGAAATAACATATATATCATTTATATTCAATATAGTTTTGTAATAAAAATATATAAAATATAGAACTATGAAATGTAATACATAGTTCATGAAGACGGTAGGTCATCCGTACACATGAACGATGTTTCTGTTTTTATTGTCCTATTAAAAGAAAGAAAAAAATGAAATATTTGTATACACATATGTAATATAATTATAGTATAATCATAATTCGAAATTTAAATCTTATTTATCTAAACCCATCATTAATACATTCCATGTAGTGTGTGAACGAATCACATCGCTTTGAGGGTGCGGTAGTCCCCACTCCATCAAACGAAATTATCATATTTACATAAAATGGAAAGTATAAAGATGTATGTTGAAAAATAATTACATAATATTAAAGAAATTATAAATATCATATATATTATATATAAACATAGTTTGAATCATAATTCCCACCATGATAGGTAGTAAAGGAAAAACGAACAATCATCATTTTGTGAGGTGGTAGTTCGTCACACACATAAATAGTATATTCGTTACCCATTAGATGGAAGTGTGATTAAGTTTATTTATATAACTTATAATAAAAAATTATAGTATATTTAGGTTTTTTTTGTTTTATAATCATGGATGTATTATATTTGTGGGGGGTGTAGAATAAAAATAAGATAAATGAGGTTGAGGAATGATGTTACCTCTTTATTGGGTAACTCCTTTTGTTTTGCACCAACGTGCTTCCTTGGATTCAATTATTCCAAAGGAGAGGATTCATGATTGAGTGGAGTATTTTTAGGACTAGTTTTGTATTATATTGGTTTACCCATAGTGGAATTACTGGTGTGAGAAATTGGGAGGAGAGGAGGCCTTTTATAGTGAATGAGAAGTGGCACTCATGTAAATATTTGGAAATGGAATTCCACCCACAGTTTTACAATGTAAAGTAGATAAAATAATGAAAAAATATATAAAATGGATTATATGGATGAAATATTTATATCAAATTTATTTTTTATATGTTTTTATGTATTTTTCAGTCTTAATTTTAAGGTTTAGTCCTTTTTAAGCTAATTCTTTTTCCTAATTGTTGTAATAAAATTTAATTAAATTCACTAATATTTAAGTTAAAAAATAATTTTAACATATTAAAAATTTTAAATTATTTTTATTCTAAATATGGAATCCATTTTTCCAATCTCAAACCACTAGAGTGGAAGAAAATAACTTATATTTAATCCTGCAGATGGGACAACAATGCGGGTTTTAAAGTAAAAACGTTCAAACGTTTCTTTTTTTTGTATATTATATTTCAATATAAAATTGATAAAAATGACCTAAACTGTATTATTTGATAAAAATTTAATATAATTAAACTTTAAAACCAGTTAAAAATATATTTTACCCATAAAAATATATTATATGAGAAAGCATTTTTGAATTAAAATTTAGTATTTTTCATTATTCATTGAAATTTGAAACTTCATAGAAAATCACCCCAAATTCACCATAATATAATTTTCAGGAACATATTTAAAATATTATGTTTTCATGACCTATAATATTTATAAAGGATCCAAAAATTGGATTTAAAACTGGTTCTCCAATAAAAGGTGGTAAAATCATATTAATAAAAATATAGGGTTTTACTTGTGAAATTGGGTTTGTTCCTATTTTATGTTTATCAAATATAATGGTTGAATATAAAAAATATTTTATTTGATATATAATATATATATTACATTAATATCACTCACTGATTTTAATTAATTTAATTTATTAGGGTAAAATATATTTCTGAGCATAAAAATAGTTTTCTATAAAAACATTCCCCTTATATTCAACTGGTTCTTATATAAATTTGTAATTCATTTGTATCGAATGAATGCAACCATGTATTTTCTTAAGTTATTTAATATTATTCATAAATTTGAACATAAAAGAAAATTTTTATCTTATTACCTTAAATAGTAATATTTTTAATAATATATTATTGTTCAGAAACACCCAGTCTTTCGTGTTACACAATCCATTGAGAAAAGTCAATCTTGTGTGTAACATAATCTAACCTAAATGTTCCATGTAAATATTGCTAAATAATATATTATATTTAGTGCATGATTACATTGTTTTTTCATATTATTTAATTCAAAAAAGTTTCTTTAATATAAAATAAACTACGTTCAATGTTGCATGAAATTAAAAATATCAAAAAGATTAAATTAATTTAAAAAAAATCAAAACTTATTTGGGTGTTACATTCTACCCCCCTTAAAATAAAGTTATCCATCAACATTTTTTTGGGTTATCCAAGGTTCAATACTAGAAATTTCCTTTCATATAATCCCACATTGTAAAAAAATAATCCTAAAACTTCCTTTAAAAAGGGAATGTTAGAAACCTAGTGGTTACCCAATGTAATATATAACTATGATTCCACATAGAAGGACATATGAAGAAAGTGAAAACATAGACATGGAATAAAATCAGAAATATTTTTAGGGATTGACTGAGTTCATCAATAAAAAAAAAGTGAATGACAATTTTAATGTTTAGGGAATCAATGTCATAAATCCATAATGATTTAAAAGGACATCAGTTCAACTATAATTATGGTATTCAAGAAAACATTATTTTTGTGATATATTTCCTAATGTTTATTATTTCTTTTATTGACGAAAAATATAAGGAAATATACTTATATATATATCATTATATTGTTTTAGTTTTATCAATTTATAATTGAGCCATTACTTCATGAAATATATGTTTAGAAATTATCTTTGATGCCTGAAGTAATAAAATACACTTTTAACATATCTTAATGTACATAAAAGAATGAAAAGAATAACTATTTGTCTTTAATTATTCTTCGAAATCAATATGGTTAATACATTTATATCTAAACATAAAAAATAACTCTATAGGTTCATCATTCATATTTATTCATCAAAAATATTTACACTTTAACCGGGACATCGTGTAGGCTAGTGGTAGGCCTAAAACCCTTATCAATATTCGGTTATGGGTTCAAGACCCATGGCCTTTTTGGAAATGACTGGTTGTCACCCAACATTCATGATGTGATTTTATAAAACCACACTTATATAATTTCCAAAATAAATATGGTGGACATACATTAAATATGGTCAATCAATAAATAACCCTTTTACCTAGGTTTTCAATACAGTCTCAATACATAAACGATTCCTCTCAATTTTAATATAAACATTTCATGAATGGTAAACCATATAACCCTTATGAATGATGAAAATACAAGACAATAGATAGAGGGTCATGAAGTCGATTTATCATTGATCCCCCATATATCACAAAGTAGCTACTTTTTGTTGCATTCCAAACAAGTTAATACTGTCATCATATATTCTATGGAAACCTGGTAAGGACATGAATTACCATAAATCATTATTAAAAACATGCATTTTTACTTTTTCCAAAGTATATTGGATGTATTACTTAAATCCAAAAATATTTTAAACTTCATCAATGAAATTAAATACTACTTTTCAAAAAAGTCCTTAATTAGTTCTAAGGTAATAAGTAGCATCCAATTTTGTGTTTAATATCCCACATATATTTATCCAAATTATATTATCTAAACATAAGGAACATATTAAAGGTTGTCTTCCCTTAGTAAAAAATTCACTTTTTCATTAATTAACTTTCCCACTCCATCAGAAACATTCATTATATTTTTTTAAATGCTTATAAAAAAACTAGACAATCCTTATATACTTCACCAATCATATGACATAATTCCTGAATCCAAATACAAAAATATTCTATTATTCAATTTCATCTACAATCCATAATTATGATACCTCATCCTATTACTTAATACCACTTTCCATTCACATCTCATATATAGTGTCAACAACATAATAAGCATAACCGTTACTCATACCACCTTACTGATTTTATACTGAATCTTTCCACTTGGGAAATTGATTTTCATAATGACTATTAATTCAAAACATAAAACAGTTAACCATTGATGATGTATTAGGGTGGAAAATATTCCCATACACTTCATTATCTGAACTCTTAATTTTTATTTTATAGACACTTGCTTTGTGTACAACTCTTCCACAGTCAAAAAACCTTTTTTCCTCTAAGACATTCAATTAGGTGATTCGTTCCTCATTATTGACAAAAAGTAAACAGAATATTTTTTCTTTCATTGTCTCCATTTCTTGGAATATTAGTGAACAACTTCCTTCTCTTCCTTGGTGAGTCCGATAGTTGGTTAAGGTACACATTTTTAATCATGTTCTGTGAAAACTGACTAGGCATGATCATGACATCCTTCAATATAGTTATTAGCCAATTTAATTCTCATCAAAAAATTGTTCATCACATTCAAAATTTACCCAGTTTTTTCTAGTTCCTTCAATCTACCAATACCAAAAACATAGTGTGAGTAACACTTTTCATAGTGGAAAACCATGAAATCCTAAAAAATAATAACTTATAGGATGTCTAAATTATGAAACCTTCCTTAAACTATCACACCTCAGTTTTATCATAGGTTATTCATAGACAAATTTTATTTAAATAATTCATGGTGGTTTGTGAAAAGAGTTTTTGAATTACCAAATCATTTCTCTCAAGAGTTTTAAACTAGGTTTGTAGCAAGGCCCATTTTCATGTACCAAGTTAGCCGAGTTAGATCTGATACAACTTGTAAATGATTTTACTCATAGGTATATCTATGCCATAGAAGAATCCATTTGTAGTATCTAGACAGAGATTTATTTCTAGAAACCCACTTGTTTTATCTTTTCCCTAAATTCCAATACATTTTCCTAAATGTTAACTCATCCTTATACTAATCCTTAGATAAATCCCTAGATATATCCTTAGAAATATAACTTGGGATCTCATCAAACTTTTCTTATCCTAGTTTCCAAAGGCTATCTTAACGTTCACACTAATACATACTTTAAGGACCCATTCTTAGCATACATATACAATACATAACATTTGAAGAATACTAAAAACATTATACAAATGGGGGACCAAAGACTGTATTATTTTAGTTCCTTTAGAAACATAAAAATGTAAACAACAGTACATGAGTGAGCTGTATTATCTCCCAATATGTTCTCCAATACTAGTTCCCCTCTTATACATATCATATAATAAATATATCTTCCAATGCTAGGGAATAAAACATAAAATGTGTGATCTTAGAAGCTCAGTAAGGGTAAACAAGGGAGACATGTAAGTATAAACACATGCATATGGGTATGAGAAAGTGATCATAACATTAGAAGATCACACCCTGTATATCAAAGATCATAAACATGAATTATGGCATAAAGCCAAGCAATTCATAATACATGAATCATAAGGAAATAAACAACACAAAACATGAAATCATAGCATAATAGAAATACATTCAATTTTGGAATACACATAAACATAGAAAATCCTATGTCAAGGATACCTACCAAGACCTTCATAACATGTTAGGATTGGGCTAATAAAATGTGTACCTACTTTGGTCTTGGGATAACAACTCATGTAACCTATTATTATGGGGATTGGGTTACAAATAGTGTACCATCTTACTATCAGGATTATGTTATAACCCATGAACCTGCTTATTTTTAGGCTTGGGCTACAACCAGTGTATCTTTCTTATTTTTGGATTAGGATACAACTCATGCACCTGCTTATTTTTATGCTTGGGATACAACATGTGTACCTTCTCATTTTAAAAATTTGGCTACAACCCATGTATCCATTTAGTTTATATACAATTTATCATTAACTAATTAATTGGACAGATATATAGGTCCTACCATTCAGACAACAAAATCCTACACACTGTTTCTGCATGATAATAAAACTCACATTATATCATGGACCATAAATAGAAATGGGTTTCATAAACAAAAAATAAAACCCATGAAATGAAATGGGTATCATTAACATTTCATCACACCATAACCTATGGAAAATAGATATGTTTACAAATCATATAATTAAATTATCACCCATGAAAATAATCAAGATTCGAAATCATATAACCCAAGAGAGAGAAAAGGGTGTTATAAGAACCATTCCATCAAATCATTAACAATTTAAGAAGAAATATGAATTAAAAAATTAGATTATTTCCCATAAGGTAATTAATATCATCAACAGATGTCATCTTAGATGGAAAATAATTTTCAAATATCTCTTAAAAAAATTCTTGATAAAAATATACATTAATCTTTGAAAAAGGGACTTTAAAACATAAATTTTTTTGAACACCATTATCCTATAAATTAATTTAAAAAAAGAAATATTTCTTGAAATTATTTAGAAAACCTTTTTCTCTAAAAACTTATAAAATAATATTAAAACACTTTGAATGAATTATTCTTTGAGAAACACATTAAAACAAACAATTTTTAGAATATTAGGAAAACAATTTCCTTAAAAAATTACATTGTAATCATTTATAAAATGTTCAAGGGAATGATGGTCATGATGGCTGGTAAATACATACATGCTGAATATTCCTTTCACACTATAAAAATATTAGAAATGTTCCTCAAATGGAAAACCACAAGAAGATTCCGTTTTAGAAAACCATTTTGATTAAAAGGTAAAACATGGGTAATGTTTTTTTAAAAAACCATAAGAGAATATTAGAATATTTTTGGAATCATTTTATAAGACATGGGTTTGATGGAATAGATATTTCTTACCAAAGAAGGAGGTAAATGTATACTTTCCTAAAAACACTTTCTCGATCATATTTTGTACTAGAGTATAAAAATGGTCGCATTACTTAGATATAACATGAATAACCATAGTTTAACAAAATTCCTGAGAGTTTGTGATAAATAGATCTTAATATTTTTGTAATTAAAGCATAATTATAAGCAATCTAGATAAATTATGAGATTGTTTCAATAAACACTTACAACTAAGTAAATTTGAATCATAATCACCATGTAAGAAAATAAAAATAATTGAAGCTTAAAATATCATAAAAATAATGATATTCATGATATAACATGTCAAATTTAATTATATACACCTAAAAAAATAATTTTGGTGTATAATAAAACATGTGTCTCAATGAAAGAAAAATTGAGACAAAACAATCTTACCGATTCCATAACATTTTAAACATTAACCCCATGAAAGAAAGACATTCGAATGGATATTTAAATACACATATATTTAATAAAAATAATAATATAATATATTCATGGTTATTTTAAACACCACACAAATGAAATATATGGTGAATACTGCATGAATCTCATGAAAATAAAAAGTGAGATGAAATTTCCTTACCTAATGTATTGTCTCTCTTCATAATCGTACAAGATTCTTGTACAATAAATTTAAATTTATTATACATATTTTAGAGAATAATATTAATATATATAATAAAAAATATGGTTAAATATGACTGTATATTATCATTTAACTAATTATTCTATGTTAATGTTTAACTTCAGGAAATATCTTATTTTTTTCGCATTTGTCTTAATTTGTTATATATTTGGTACTTATAAATACATCATGATTTTAAAAATTTAACCCATGGTATAGATATAATTTATATTCATTATATGTGTATTATAATAATATATATAATATATAACTCTGAAATGGCATAACCTGTTTATGGAGATGGTTGGTCATATGTACGCATGAACATTGATTCTGTTTTTATTATCATATAGAAAGAAAAAATTAAAATGAAATATATGTATATATATATATATAATATCATTAAATAATAATTATCATGATATATAGAATATAATTTATCTAAATCCATACTTAATACGTTCCATGTAGTGTGTGAATGAATCACATCTCTTTGAGGGGCGGTAGTCCACAATTCCTCAAGCGAAATTATCATATTTGCATAAAATGGAAAGTATAATTATATGTGTTGTAAAATAATTACAGAATCATAATGAAATTATAAATATCTTATATATTATATATAAATATAGTTCCCATTATAATTCCCACCATGAGGGGTGGTAATGGAAAAATGAACAATCATCATTTCGTGACGCATTAGTTCACCGTATAGATAAATATTATGCTCGTTGCCTAATTGATGGAAGTGTGTATAGTTGTTTGAAGAAAACATAGCCTCAAAAATATAATTATATGGATTATAATGGTTTTGTTTTATAGTAATGTAATAATTATAGTTGAGGGGTTTGAAAATGAAAATAAGATAAAGCATCTTGAGGAAAGATGTTACCTCTTCTTTGAGTAACTCCATTTTGATTCCACAAATGGGATTCATTAGATTTCATTGTTACAAAGGTGAGTCTTATAGAATGAAGGTAGGTGTGTTGAGGAGATATTTGGGTAGATATTTTTCTTTGCAAATTGTCTTTATATTTATGCGGAAGTGGGATAAAATGCGACCTTTTTATAGTGGAGGAGGAGTGACACTCATATAAATATTTGGAAAAGGAATTCCTCCATCATTTTCCCCATGTCACATGGATCGAATAAATGAAAAAAGTAGATAAAAGAGATTATATTATTGAAACATGGATATATGATGGATTTTTAAAATGTGTATTGGTGTTTTTGGGACTCAAGTGTAAGGGTTAGTCATTTGTTAAGCTAATTTTTCTCTTAATCGTTATAATTAATTTTAATTACATTTACTAATATTTTTTTTATGAAAAACTAAGTTTAAATAATTATATATTAAATATTAGTCTGATTCCCAATATGGAATAAATTTTTCCAATATCCAATAATATAAGTGGCATAATTTAAATTAAATTTAATCCCTCAAATGGGATGAATTGTGTGTTTTTAAAGTAAAAATGTTTAAAATTTGTTAGGGTTTTATATTAAATTTCATTGTAAAATTGATCCCAAAGAAGTAAATTGGATTATTTGATAAAAATATAAACTAATTAAACTTTAAAAATAATAATAATATAATTTAACCACATAAATAAATTAGATGACAAATCATTTTTGAATTAAAATTCATTATTTTTCACTATTCATCCAAATAAGAAACATCACCAAAAATAAAAATTATTCACCCTAACTTAATTTTTATTTTATTATTTAAAATATTATTTTTATTTTGATATATATACTTTATTAATGTTCAAAAAACAGGATTTGAAATAGGTTCTCCATTAAAAGGCGGTAAAAGCACCTTAATAAAAATATAGGTTTTTATGTGTGAAATTGGGTTTGTTCCTATATTATGTTTATCAAATCTATTGGATATATATAAAAATATTTTATTTAATACATAATATATATTACATTAATATCACTCACTAATTGTAATTAATTTAATTTATTTGGATAAAATAGCTTTGTGGGGATAAAAATAGTTTTCTATAAAAACAATTCTATTATATTCAATTAACTATAGTAAAAGGAAACTATCCCAATGGATCTATATGCATAGTTTAGGGGAACTATGGGTATATATTTGTTCATCCAATCCTATACCAATTATTTTTTTTAAAATCCGTTGGTATAGTTTGGTCTATAGCGATGGTTTTTTGAAATCATTGGTATAAGCTTCGAAATATTTGAATCCTTCTTGGGCTCCTCCTCCCCTCCTTAGTCGAACCCTATTTCCCTACTATGAATTTACGTACCCCCTTCAGGATACCTTGTTTGGGAACCCTCCATCCCTTCCAATGATTTTAACCGCCTCACTTCCCTCCTCTTGTAACTTTAGCTGCCTCCACTATCCTCAGGTGATTTTGGCCACCCCAATCCTCTCTTCATGTGATTTTGGTCACCCCACCCTTTGTCTGGAATTTTTTTGTTGTGATTTCTAAGAGGTAAAATTTTATTCTCTCCTCTAATTTTTTATATATATATATATATCTTCAGTACTTTTCAATTGTTTTATTGAAGCTTAAATGGTTAGGATGTTTGTTTTTGGTCAATTATCTATTGCATTCAATTATATTGATTTTTTGTCTTGTGGAAAATGGGTGGTCTGATTGAAAAGGTATCTTGATGGGAATTGGTTTTTTTATAAAATACCTATGTTTGATAAAATTATATGTTTTTTTTCATATTGAAACACACATGTTGTTGGTATTATAAGAAAAATGTGGCTTCCAATTTGGGTTATTTTTTTGTGTTAAAAGAGGGATTTCATGTTTTGATGATATTTTGGAAAAACAATATGACAAAATGTATCCCATTAATTGTATGGTTATAATTTTTGATGAATATATTTATTTTTGTTTATATATTGGAATGGAATGTGGTTTTTTACAAAAAATTCCAATTCTGTATATTATATGTATAAAAGTGAAGTTCCATTTGGCACCTTGTTATTAGTTGACTGTTGATGTTACCCTTTTTGGTATCCATTTTTTTATGTTATTGGATTTATCAACCTTGTGATGGATTCTTGGATACATGATTCAAGTTGTGATTATGTTTTTGGGGTCATATTGATGGTAGTGTAGGAGGTGGGAAGGATGTGATAATGTTGTTAGCCCTGGAGGATTGTTATTGTCTAGTGATGAAGTTATTGTACATGGTCTAACTAAATAATTTTTCCATGATGAGACCGAGGTATCTAATTGGGGATTAGTGGGAAAATACTAGACTAGTAAAGGCAGTTAATTGGCTAGACCCCACTTAGTTGTATGAAAAACCTTGATTTTAGGTTTTCCACTGAGGACACTATATAGAGAGATTTAGTGGATAGATGTCTGATTGTACCCTATGAGAAAATAGGTCCATGTTTTCATGTATTGTGTGGTAATGTTAGTCATCATGATTTTCCCTATATGCCTAATATACAAATGTATTAATTAATTATCCATAACATAAATATATCAATTGGCTATTAGGATTAATAGGCCAATTGGAAATTATTCCATTAGGCCTAGTGGCCAATTGGCCTATAGGCCTAATAACGAATTGGCCATTAGGACTAATGGAATAATGTACAATTGGCATATAGGCCTAATGGAAATCAGCCAATATATTTAATGGCCAATCAACCTATTAGGACTAATGGCTAACCAGCCTATTAGGCTTATAGTTCAATTAGCCATTAGGCCTATTAGTACCATTGGACATTAGGTCTATTAGGCCTATAATATTATTACACATTAGGCTTATAGTACAATTATCCATTAGGCCTAATATTCCAATTGGACATTAAGACTAATATACCAATTGAACATTATACCATTAGGGATATATGACAATTGAAAATTATTACTAATGTCCAATTGATGAAGTACATATCTTAAATTTTTTTATCCCATTCAATTAAAATAGAAGTGAACACCTATTTTTCCACACCTTGTCTTAAAAATTGTTTCTATAATAAAATGAATGAATGAGACTCATGGTGGTATCCTTCTAGATTCATCTCACACCAATAATGTGGTTGGATGTCTTGTATATCGATTGTATCCCAATGTTCTTAGATTATAATATAGAACCAAAGTTGTTGTGATTTTACCTTTTTATGGGGGATGAAATTGTGGTTCATAACAATGTGCTTAATATTTGTGTGTGGTTTAAAACTCTATGTTTTTAGTGGGATTTTAAACACTATTAAAATAAATAAAGAGATAGTTTAATCATATAGTTCATTCAAACTAATGTTTAAATCACTTTGACATTGTGTGTTCTTTAAAGTGTAAAATATCGTTTCCAAAATAGTTTTGGAATAAATATCATCAGAAATCATGTTTTTTAGTTAGTGAAACTATGAGTGTGTATTGGTTTTAAAAACTATGTTTTAAAAAAATGTGCCATGTTTTAACACACTTTTTATGTGTTTTCATTTTATTTCATAAAAGAGAACGTGAAATGATTTTTTTTCATTTCATTCTAGTTTGATGCACTTATTGATCTTCATGGGGTGATGTTTTGATAGTGAACATTATAGTGAATTATTAAATGTTAAGGATACCCACCTTGTTTCATTATTTTTAGTCATATCATATAGAATATGTTATTTCTCTTATTATTTGTTTTTATAGATACTAGTATTCTTTGATGACTTTGACATTAAAATTGGTTGTAATGATTTTTCTAATTATGGTTTAAATTGTTGATTGGAAGATAATTTTTTTCCATGTAATAGAATTTATACAAGATGGATGTATCATACTAATCAGATTTGAAACAATTTTAAAATGAATTTGGAATAGTTTTCTTTTTTCATTTCACAATGTTTCAGATGGAGGCTACATATAGTTTCCATGAAATAATTGTGTTGGAAAGACATGGTTAATATATGAATAAGTTATATAATTTATTATAAAATATAGATTAGAAAAACTATTCTATTTGGTATCATCGTGGATAGAAATGAAAATCATCTACTATTCATGAATGAAAACAAAGAACTGGTATAGAGAATTTAGATATTTTACCAGTTTCCATTCGTGAATCATTATGAGAGATATAATATGTGAGTGCAAGAAAGAAATTATTTCAAAACACAACAGGAAAAGAGTGAAGATTATGATATTGAGAGAGTAAAAAATTTTATGGATGACTCTAGAACTCCATCAGATTAGGAATGCACTAAAATAATGAAGTTGGAATTTTTATTATAGTTATATAATGGAAGATCCATATATGGAATTTATAATACTTCCATTGATTATATTCATAAATTTATGATGGAATTTATTCCTGATGGTGCATATATTCTCTCAAATCATTACAAGGCATAGAAGTTAATTAATCATCTTGGATTTTATTCTAATAAAGTTCATACCTGTTCAAGAGACTAAAATTTATTTTGTGAGAAAACAGATGACCGTAATAACCGTAAAAATTGTGGTGCAAATTTGTGGAAGGGAAATTAAGATGGAACACCATCTTATGTGCTAGAGAATGTTATGTGTCCCACAATTGATTCTGTGACATCAAAATCTATTCATGTCTGCAGAAATATCATCCAATATATAATGTATTGATGCTGAGAGAATTAAACATTATGGTGAGTTTGATCATCCTATACATAGATTAACATGGTGGGAATTTTATGTAAAACATCAGTATTTTCCATAATAGGTGTGTAATGTTATATTGGGTCTATCCTATAATGGTTTTCATTTGTTTGGTCAGATGCTTACTCCTCACAACATGTTGCCAATTTTTATGCATGTTTATAATCATCCTCAATGGATGTAACAATGTATGGTTCTATCATGAAGTAAAAATGATCATTTTATATATGTATGATGAATACCCAATTGAGAGGGTTGAAATATAATCTTAGTTTCTATTTCATGGGCCATCAATGCTTCATTCTAATGGATCATCAATAAAGTAAGAATCATCATAAGTTTGATGATAATTTTGAAACTGAACAACCACCTCAATGTATGTCAAGTAGTGATGTGTTTAATAATTTGAAATATTATAGTTTTTCATTAGGTAAAGGTCATTATAAATATAAAAAAATAAGAATGTTGACACTGAAGCTACTTACAATTGGAAGGAGAGAAGTATCTTTTTTGAGTTTCCATATTGGTATACCAACTTTTTCGGCCATTGTTTATATGTAATGCAATTTGAGAAAAATATATGTGAAAATTTTCTTAAAATTCTTCTAAATATAAAGGGGAAGACCAAAGTTGGCTCCCGTTATCATCAAGTCTTGTTGGATTGAGGTATTCGACCAGAACTGAATTCTTTTTGTGTTGGTGAAAACAAATGGAATGTTCATTTTCCTTCTTTTGTGATAACACCTTGAGAGAAAGATCAATTTCTAGTAGTATTGGAGAATATTAGGGTTCTTAAGGGCTATTCCAGCAACATATCAAAATGATTCAATAGAAGGTATTTGAAACTAAAATCCCTCTAAACTCTTGATTATCACATCCTTATTCATGAATTGATTCCAAAAGAATCTCGAAATTTTGTATCAAATAATGTTAGGGTGATAATTAATCTCTTGTGACATTCTTTAGAGGCCTTTGTTCTAAAAGTTTATTGAAGGATTTTTTTTATAAAAATGTAGTAGGGTGGTCCCTTAATTTTTTGTGAGATGGAAAAAAATTTCTCCTACATTTTTCAAGTGTATGCGGTATTTAACAGTCCATCTTCCAACTAAAACACATCTGTGGGACCATTTTATTTTTAATGGATGTATCATACTAAAATAAATATACGCACAATAAATTAAAATAGCAGAAATAATAATTATCCTGAAGGTTCAATTGGGATAGCTTATCTTGCTCAAGAATGTATGGATTTTTGTATGATGTATTTGTATGATGTGAGCACTAGACATAACTAGATAGTGAGAAATGAAGAAGAAAAAAATGGGTAAATTGATCCCTTTTTTCCATCTCTTCCCCAAATAGGAGGAATTCATGGGTCTTATACATTGTCTTCATTGAGCCTTGAAGAGTGCAATACAGAGCATCACACAGTCTTGTTTAACTGTTGTTTGTTCGATGACTATATAGAGAATGTAAATTGGATATTTACTTGTTATCTCATATTATGTGATTTTATATATACCTTATACTCTTATTATCTTTTTATATAGGAAACATAATCAAATTATACGTAGATTCCTTCAATCTTTTCATTTGAGAAGGAGAGATGCTTTTTATATCCAAGAGTTTCCTTCTTGGTTGAAATCAAAGGTATAACCATTAATTTAATTAGATTAAAATATAGATATCCATTTAACTGGATTATTTATAATATTTCAGGTCCTAAGTTTACCTATTGACATCATTTTTCAAGAATTATGATAATTAGGTTTTATTCCCATTTCATTGGTTCATGAATGAAAATATTTAATAATAAATGGGTATAAATTTGTTACAACTGATCAAGTAGAGAAAATGAGAACACAAAATGATTATGTTATGTTAACTGAAATAAAAAATTTTTATACCATTTCATCAAATAGTCTACCTTGATATGAAGATGTGTAGTATTATGGTCTAGTTGAGAAAACATTGTTATTGGATAACTACTTCCGGGGTCGATTCATTATGATTAAATGTAAATGGTATCATTCAATGATGTAATCGAGTATATTTATTGATGATTTTTGAATTAGATTTATTGAAATGATTCTATTTCTGCATAATAATGAACCATAAATTTTGGAATCAATGGAAAGAATTGTTCGATGTGAAAGATAATATGATACATGATTATAATTTCATTAATAATATAATCCCAAGAGATATATTACCTGATTCTAGTAATGAAGTTTCCACCATTGACACCCCCTTCGATGTTCACCACAATATTTCTTTTGATGATTTAAATTTTCCCATTGTGAGAGTTGATGTTGAACACGAAGTAGTGGTGGGTAATTTATAGAAGCAATAATATATGTTCATTATTCATTCAGTATTACTTGAAATGAGTTAATCAAGTTATTATTACTATAATTAAATCAACTTATTATTAGTTCTGAATGATATGTTTGTTTTAGTATTTTATGGTTTTGATTCACTTAATTATATTTATTTCAACTTAGAATGTTGGGCTTAAAATGAGTTAAAAAAAGTATATATTGGTTTTAAATTATTGTTACTATAAGTTTTATGACATTGATTATGCCTTCTTTGACTAATATGTTGTATTCATGATTTATAATAACTATTTCAAAAAAATGTACACTTCATTTATATGATGTTTATAAATAATACTTCAGAAATTCTAAGGAAGCGACTATTTGATCGCGATTGATAGGTGTGTGAGCGTGCGTTGCCTCCTTTGATTCCCTTAGTGAGTATAATAATTGTAATGTTTTTCTAATTCATTACATACATTTTCATCTTAATAATATTTATGAATTTTTTTAGAAATATTCCGTTCCACTAGAGTTGAAGCCTCATCTGGATAACATGGGTCCGAGTGGGGAGTCTCATAGACCTAGACGGAGCACCCGTCATACCTGTTCCCACACTGACCCACCTGTGGACACCCCATCTACCCCACCTTTTCATAAACCATTTGAGTCTCTAGGGATGTTCTTATCCATTCGTTTATCATCATCTTAGCTACCCTTTTATTCACATAACATTTCTATGCCACATCCTAGGATAATCCCACAAATGCCTCTTTCATCTCATTTAGGCTCTTCTACCCATACCATGTCTACACCGCCTCCATGGTTGTTCCAACCTTTACCATAACCATATTAGATGATGTATCCCACATACTAATACCCATATTATTCAATGACTTTTATGCCTCAAATTCCTACCATCCATCGAACATCTATGGATTTTTTTCCTTCATCTTCCACTCTAGTTACTGATGACCACCCAGAGCATGCATTGGAATAGAATCTTCATTTAGAGGATTCTGATCTAGGAAAACCCATAGATCCATCACATTCTATTGACCATCCTTCTATATGCTCTATTTATTATAACTATTTATAATTATTTCACTTTTTTTGACATGTTGTACCGTGATTTAATTATTCTTCTTCCCCCCCTCTTTTCAAATTCAGTGGGATCTTCTACTAGGTGCCATGAGAGTAGTCATATGTTGAACTTCTAGAATTTCCAGACACAGATAATGGTGGAATATAATGAAAAAAATCATATGGTAGGTGACAATGCAAGGTATTGTAGAATTTTATGGCCACTTTAGCCAAATACCATGATATCACCTTGATGGGACTCGTCTCATGGAGACAACTGAGTAAAGACATCATGAAAAAATCATGAGAGTAGTTATGGGTATGAAAATTATATATATATATATATATATATATATATATATTATGGTCGAATATATATGAAATAACATGTTCAGTGCAGAGTCGATTTAACTTCCCAGACCAAGAAGCTCCTAAGACTATAAGGATGATGAATATTGGAGTTTAGTGCCCATGATTTCTGACACATAACCCTTTATTTGTGGTTTTAATGGAAATAAAGTTTAAGGGGGAAATTTTGGGAGAGTGTGGGGGACTTTTAGAAAGTTTTGGGGCTAAATAATAGGAGCACATGTTTTACATAGTTTATCCAAACTATGCATAAATCGTAGTAGAAACCATGCAAAATGGAAGGATTGAGGTAGAGAGCTTTATCACGGTGTGCACATGATAAAGGAGACCATGTGAAGAGGCTATGTTAGGGTATGTCTTGATAGTAGCTAATGTACGATTAGCACACAATTTGTCAAACCATGCAAACTATCCATGCACATGTTTAAATTGATATCCTAAAAAAGGATCTCACACATTTTTGCCTCTAAGTGGCTTGTTTTTGTTCTTATGAAGCTATAACTCGATATTTTTCTTCTTTTAAGGTATAATAACCTCTCCTAGGTTATTTGGATTCAATTTTATGGCGTCCCTTGGTGTTCTGAACCCGGATTCTTGAGGAATGTGATCGTTCTTCATCGTTCTGGATCGGTGTCTTAGATCTACATAGATATACTTCTTCTCTATTATTGATTTCTCAAATATACACCCATTATGGGTATATTTATGAGTGTGGATGCCAAATAAGTTGTGTTTTTTTATGTATCATTCTAGGAGAAGAGATATAATGAGGTTCCATGAAGAATCAGCCATGTCTTCTAAAGTGTTATTCG
The DNA here is from genome assembly GCA_963277665.1 of Viscum album. Lineage (NCBI taxonomy): Eukaryota > Viridiplantae > Streptophyta > Magnoliopsida > Santalales > Viscaceae > Viscum > Viscum album. Next base: position 1,287,812,836 of record OY728132.1, on the reverse strand, counting down.
TCCGTGTTGAGTTTCGTCAAAACCATTTAAGTAGGTGGCTTCTCTCTCGACTCCACATACTAGAACTAATGGGAGTGATTTAAAATTGAATATCTTTTATTGAATTGTTTATGATTTTTAGGTTTAGCAATCATTGTAAACCCTTCTTTGTGATGGTTTAGAAAATTGGGGGAATTTGGAAAATTGTGCATTTGAATAAATTTCATGTGTTCTTAACATTAAAATAGTGATTTTAAAATGTGGATTTTCTGAAATTTTGGTTCATGGTCTAGATTATATGTTTTTAATAAAAGGGAATTCCTTAATGAAATGAAATGGCTGCTTTCAAATTGGTTTTTTTGGATTTTAATAAAAATGCAGTTTCATTTAAACGATTTGTTTTGGTCACTAGAAATTGTTTGACATACAAGGGGGTTTGTGAGTTAATTTTTGACATGCCCCAAAATAAGGGGTGTGTACCATTGGGGTACAAGTTGCATGGCCCTGAATTAGGTCTATGTGTCAATGGGACATAAGGTAATTGGACAAGAGACCACTCATGAGTATGGAACTTTCGAACAAAGCATACATGTGTGGGTATGTTTTGAACTATGGAATGGGTATGCTAAAATAATAAATTATATTTTTTATAATCCTTGATTAGTTATTTTCTAGAAAATAAATTTCTGAAAAATCATTTCATTAATTTTTGTTTTCACTTGGTTATAGTTGGTTTTCGAACTATTATATTTGGTTATAAACTGTTTTGGGAAATTGTTTTAGGTATGATTTTTTATATAATTTTCTAACTATTCAATTTGAGTGGTGCGATAAGGGAAGTAATTTGGAAAACCTACTAAGTTATATACTCACCAATTCTTTGGAACTTTGGTGATTTTGCAGATGCAACCTTCTGGGACTTGGGAAATGGTAAAGTATCACCCTTTTTTAGCACCATTTCGTGATACTTTGGACTAATTGGTGATGTTATAAATTGAATATTATGAAGTAAAGAGTCTTGTAATCTTCATGGAGTTTATTCATTGTCTATTTATTGTTTACTTTGATTTTGGTTTGTCTTCCCTTGCAGCATACCTTGGTTGGTTGTTTTAAAGAGTGTGATTTGAAATGTCTTAGATTATTTCATGCATTATATAGTGAGTTATTTGTGGTTGGTTTGTCAGGATATTGTTTTTAAAAATTAATGGGTAAATATTCACCCACATACATTGAAACCCTTTGGATTTTAATGTTAGAAATGAATAGGATTCTTGGGAATTGAAATATATAGCATAAAAGAACATAGCTAACCCATTTATGCTGAACTCCAAGTTACCAAGAAGTTGGGTATATAAGTTCTTGGAGATACTTCTAGGATTTTAAAACCTCATTGTCATGTATTTAGACAATGTGATGTGGATGACAGGAATTTGAGAAGAATTCAGTCCCATTATGAGTACATACATCACTCCGGGTAATGAATCATGTTTAGAAAAAAATTTATTTTTTAAAAATAAGGAGATTTTTTTTTCAAATGAAATATTTTGAAAAAGGAAATGCTTTTGGTATTCTAAAAATGATTTAATTTCCCAAAAACAAGTTGATTATTTTCAAAAATGGTTGAATACAGAAAATTGTTGTTGTTGGAAAAACAATGTTGTGATAGTTAATGTGATAGAATTTTAAATACTAATCCATATGTTACTAAATAGTGAGACTTATATAGTTTTTATTTTGACTTGCAAATGGAACTTGTAAGGCATCTTAGGAACCAATCAGAGGAAGCTGCAGAGAATGTGGTTTCACTTGAGACACAGGTAAATTAAGAGCTGGTCCAGAGCATCATCCAAGCATTCCAAGCTATGGACACTGGGAACTAGTGGGATGATCCAAGGCATGCAGATCACTCCATCTACTTTATGAGGTAGAATCCACCCATCTTCAAGGGTAATTCCAATCCTAAAATAGTGGAGGTGTGGATGAGCATGATGAATCACATCATCTAATTCATCGGCACACCGATGGTGCTCAAAGTCAAGCTATCCACATACATTCTTTTGTATCTTACATAATAGTGGTGGTAACATGTACATCATGCTAAAGGGGATGAAGGTTGTACTTGGGGGTATTTTGAGAAATTGTATAATAAACAAATCTATCCTCATATGTACATAATCTAGAAAATGATAGACTTATTTATCCTAAAGCATGATAATATATCAATCACAAAATATGCATCTAAATTAATTAATTTAGTGAGTTTTTTACCATATGTTGTGGCACGGGCGTCCTTGAAGGAATGCATCTTTGAATCAAGGATAAGGCAAGAGATTCGATCAATGATTGTGGGGATCTATAATACTGATTATATTGATATAGTTAACAAAGAGAATGTGTCTTAACGTGATATCTTGGGATCTATAGGAGGATGTGTGATGATACCTATAGGAAATGGATAAAAATCAAATGCTGGGAGAAATTAGAAAAGGGAAACCTATTTCCAAGGTGGAAGTGGAAATCAAAATTAGATGGTTGGATTAGTGAACCTTCCTCTATGAACCAAGAGAAAATCAGGTTGTTTTCAATGAGGTCCATTTGACCAGATAAAGTGGGAGTCTACATAACAACCTAGAGAATGACACAACTGAAAAAAATGGGGAATCTTTAGCACTATTGTTTCAATACTCTTGGGTTAGGTTCTCAAGACACTTATCAGGCATCACAAGCATCGTACGTTTTGATTGGGAGAGGACAACAGAATAAATCTCATTAGAAGATCTGAGCATGCCCTGGTGATTCTAGAAATACCATGACTCCTCAACCAAGGAAGTCTCAGTATGGAAATAAAGAGAATAGTTTAGTGACGAAGCAATTGTATGGGGATTAGTAAATGATTGTCGATGATTAGGGTATACCATCTACGGTGATAAGTACAATTCTTTTCAATTCTACCCTTGTTTAAGTGATCTTTGATACAGGTGCATCTCATTCATTCATTGCTTCTCATGCTATTTATTTTCTATGTTTAAAGTTGGAAATTATGCCTTATGTTTTAAAACAACAAAATCCTATCAGGGAAAGAAAATTTCAAGCTTCTGTGTGTAGAACATGTGCTATAACTGTAGATTGAGCTAAGATAAAATGGGAATTCTTAGTCTTGGACATGGATGTCTTTGATGTAATCCTGGGTATTGATTGGTTGACATGTTTCAAGGCTCACATTGACTATTATAATAGAATAGTAAGTTTCACAACTGAGGACAGTGTCAAGCATCTCTTCAGAGGAGAGAGGCTTGTAAAGAAAGGTGCAATGAGCTTGTTGGCACCAATGATGGGAATGATCTCTTACCAGTTGGTGGAATTGTCTTTGGTATCCATAGAAGAGATCGAGGATGTTAGTTTTCCAGCAATTTTAGATTAATTTCTAGATGTATTTCCCAAGAAATTTTCAGGGTTACCACCTATTAGAGAAGTGTATTTTATGATTTATCTCCTTCTGGGGACCTATCCTGTTTCTCTTTCGTCTTATAGGATTTCACCAATGTGTTAAGGGAATTGAAAGTACAGTTGGAGGAGCTGGGAAGCAGGGGTTTCATTCAGAAAAGTACAGATATAAGGGACTCACCAGTGTTGTTTGTGAAGAAAGCAGGTAGAACTCTTCAACTGTGTGTTGATTATCATAAGCTGAACCAAGTTACGATAAAGAACAAGTACCCACATCCACACATTGATGATCTATTCGATCAATTAAGGGGAGATTAGAAGTTCTCTAAAATTGAATTTTTATAATGTTATCACCAATTACGATTTCAGAAGGAATACATTCCAAAGACAACTTTTAGAAGAAGATATGGACACTATGAATATGTAGTCATGCCTTTCAGTCGAATGAATGCACCCGTGGTCTTCATGGATTATTAGAATCGTATATTTCAACAATATATATATTCTTTTGTTGTGGTTTTTTTGATGAAATCATAGTGTATTCAATGAAAAGGGGTGACTGTGAGGAATGCCTAGAAATATTGTGACAAATTTTTCAAGATCACTGTTTGCATGCCAAATTATCAAAGTGAGATTTTTGGATATAGTAAGTATGTTTTCTTAGCCAGGTCATTTCTGAGAAATGTTTTTATATTTATCTTGAAAATATGGAAGCTATTATCATATACCAACCACCGAAGAATGTATTTGAGATATGATTTTTTCTTGGTCTAGCTGGTTACTACTGATGCTTTGTGAATGATTTATCACAACTAGATTTTCCAATGGCTACTCTGAGAAGAATAATTCTTCATTCCAATGGACAAATGAATGATATAAGTCTTTCCAGGAACTGAAAGTTTGTTTTACATCGGTACCGGTCTTGATTCTTCCAAAATTAGGACAAGGTCATTATAACACCCCATGGTTAAAAAAATTGAAATGCATGAATCTTTTTTTTAATTAGATATTTATAACAACCCTTTAAACATAACTTTTCCGCTTCTATTTGTTTAATTTCAAAAAATGGTCATCTACAATTGGGTTTAGTTAGTTATTTGGAGTCTAATAGAACCAACTTTCTTTTTGGTGAATAGTAATATACCCTTATGAATAGTGATATGAATAGTATTATGGCATTTATGAATATTTTATCATATTATTATTTTATTTTATTGAGAATATAAGATAATGAGATGTTGATTAATTTTTCAAGGTGTAAAAAACGAGTTATAAATTAAAAATTGTTATTTTTGAATAAATTGTGATTTTATTTAAAAATTAAATTAATAATAGTTATAAGATTATTTTCAAAAAATGGTGTTCATTTTTTAATTCTACACATTGAGAAAAGGTTTTGGTGAATTTTTTGGAATTTTTGGATGTTCTATATTTTTTCATAAATAGTAAAATACGATAAAACAAAATAAATGATAAATAATTGATTTACTACATCATAAGTGATGCAAGGATGATTTAAGAATAATTGGTTCAAAATAACATTCCATTATTACTATTTTGGGTCATATTAATTAATACTATTCATAGTATCTAGTAAAAATATTATAATAATGATTAAAATAATGTGAAATACCTCCTCTCCTCCATTGTAAATACCACCCTCATTTCTATATTCCTCCCACACCTCTCAAGACTTAAGACTCATCAATTTTCTATCCTATTCTCCTACAAGGTATCTTCCCCATTTCCTAGATCTTTTGGTCTCACAAAAAGGCCAAATCCAAAGGCCTTAAGAAGGATCTCAAGGAGAAGAGATCAAGAGATAAACATCCAATTTTGTTTTCTTTCTTTTATTTTCATTTTCTTTTCTATTCTTGTTATTTCCTCACATCCCCTTATCCAAGTGGACTGAATAATCTTGTATCTTACATATTATTGATTTCATAATCTTTTTGGAATACTCACCTTAATAATTTTTCTCTTGTCCCACTAATTCAAGAAATTAAAACATCGTCTGTGATGTGTTGATTTACCGACGTCATGGATGATGTGATTTCAATTTCATTTATTTTTTTCAATAATGTACAAGAAAATTTTTTTAAGGTTTAAATAGATTATAATTTATGTATTATATCTTACATAATGTTTTTTAATCATTTATCACACATTTTATTAATTTATTGAACAAAATGAGTTCTTTACGATCGAAGAATCCCAAAAAAAACCTAAACATATATCAGTAATGTTTTTACTCATGAATCATACTCATGAAAGAATTAGAAAAGATAAATTGTTTAATTTATGGATCTAGAAGTATTTAAATACCACTCTATTACAATTCTAAAATTTCACTTCCAATCGACAAGAATATCCCTCATGAACCGATCATGGAAATAATGTAAAGAACACACCCAAAACAACGCAAGGAAAAAATAATAACAATTAGAGGGTGAAATGATGTATTGAAATGATCATATAAGGTATTATAAGTATTAATATAATTCTTTAAGATATTAATAACACTATTTTACCCACTATACAAGAGGTTTAAATGAGATTGAAGTAAGAGAAACCCAAGTTAAGGGAATTCATGACCCGATTTCCATTCTTTGGGATAACCTTTTAATTCATTATTTATGTGGTAATAAAATTGTTTTTATGATGAATTCGGATTATATTATTTTGAATTATGTGTATTTACAGTGTATATGCATATTCCATTCACTCTATTAAGCCTCACCTTAATTATATGATATTGATAAGGGGATTTTCTTTTAGAATCCTATTTTAAAATTCGGTTTTACAAAATCCCAAAGTAATGCTTTTCTGCAATGTTTCATGTTGTATGATTATGTTCTAGTTCTTGGGAATTTATTATGATAAAGTGTGGGACCCATATTTACCTCTAATACATTGGTAATGTGTATGTTGGTGTTTGGACATATGGTTACTCCAAGTGTAACTGAGATGGTTACACAAATTGCAAGGTAGCAATGAGGGCTAAAAATTATAAAGTAGACGATAGGGTTACAAGATTATGTATGTAATTCCCAAAATTACCTTTATGGTTTTTTTTATTTTCTTATGTTTTGTGGGAATATTTTGTTAATATGATGTTTGAAAAAGTAAATATACATGGGTGCCAAATATGTCTTTTGAAAATGATTTCATAAGTTACATGTATTCATGGACTAATTTGGACTTTAATTATTTTTATGTCCATTACTAATATTTTTATGCACATCTCATGTTTTAAAAGATTTAAATAGGATAAAAGGATGTTTAAGACAATGAAGGGATCAAGGTTAATGGTTTGATGAATTGACAAAGAAATCATATTTTATTTGAAATGATTTATATTTTGGAAGAAATGAATACTGTTTTTATCGTATCCACTCTATATTAATGTGTAATGTTATGAATATATTATGTCAGATTATCTAAAGCTCTAAACATGAAAAGATTTTAAATGTTAAAGAAAGCGATTTCTTGACTAAATTCATGATTGTGTACTATAATAAGTTCAGGTCCTTATAGATTGTAAGAGAGGATGGTTTAGATAAATTTAGGGTTTATGATGATGTTAATATAAAACAATAAAATATTTTTTACTCTTTGGTTAATTATAAATGATAAAACATTTAAATAATACCATGTTGCTTTGACTAAGATATATTTTTACAAAATGTTTTTACGCAGACCAAACAGGGAAGCTGAAGAGTAGAGGCACCGACAGAACAACATCCTACCAAATCGACAGCCTAGAATGGTTGGTATTGGAACTGAATAGTTTGTGATGGTAATGGATTAGCTAATGCAAGAAATAAATGGTGGTGACATCCATTCAAGAAAACAACCAGTGGTACCTCAACAGAAAATGACAATACTAACACATTTTATGGGACAAAACCATCCTGTTTTCAATGGATCTTCTGACTCAGTAGCGGTTGAAGGATAGATTAAATCCCTTGAAATGATATTTGATGTTATGGGATGTTCATATAATGAAAAGGAATGTATTTTCATTTATAATTTTGAAGGTGAAGTTGACCAGTGGAAGTCAATGGTAAAGAATATCAGGGATAGAGAGGATATCGATGCCTTAGAGTGTGATGAATTTAATATTCTTTTCCTTGAAAAATATTTTTCTAAGGTGGTGAGACATATGATGGAGTAGAAATTCCTTGAATTGAATCAAAAGGAAGAATATTCAGTAGGTGTGTATGAACCAAACATCACCTGACTAGCAAGGTATGCTTTAAATCTTATTCTATATCTTGTTTCAAAAATCAACCACTTTTACTCCGTATTGAATCCAAGGTATAAACTGGTATTGGCCTCATGTGAATTAAAAAGTTATGAGAAACTTGTTCGATGTGATGAGAGGGTAGAGATGAAGTTTACGAATTATCATGTGCATTTTGGAAACAAGGAGAAGAAGAGGTCTAGATGGAAAGTGATGGGTAAGATTCCACCAATGAAATATGATGGTAAGAAAATCCAGTTTCTAGTTTGTGATAAGTGTGGCAAGAATCCCCCTGGAGAATGCCTTACAAAAACTGGGAAGTGTTTTTAATGTGGTAAGTTTTCACATATGGCCCTAGATGGCAATGAAAATTATCCTAAGACTAATCTTGACAAGAAAACTGTTAAGTGTTTCAAATGTGGTGAGATAGGTCATTATGTAAATTCATGCCCAAATAGAGATCCAAATGATTCAAAGGAGATATAATATAATAAAAAAGGATTATTGAAATATTTTTCAACTACGTCAGTAGATGTTGGGCCTTCCAATGATGCTGTATCAAGTGCTTTTTTTGTTTACTCAGATTTTTCCTAATGTTTTGTTCAATACAAAGTCTACAAAATCTTTTATTTTTGAGAAATTATTTGGTAAATTGGAAATATCAGCTCAAAAAATGAGGTTAGAACTTATTGTTAAAACACCAGGGGAAAGATTATAGAAAAGAGATATTATAATAATCTTCCTACTGTAGTCTATGGAACAACTTTACCTAAAAACCTTTTTGTTTTTCCCATAGTTGAGTTTTAAGTTATTCTGGGAATGCATTAAATTTATATTTATCTTGTTAAGATAGACTATAGAGCTAAATAAGTATTTTTTTAAGAAATTGTTTTAGTTAGTATACAATCATGAACCCATACAATTTATAACATATGAAGAAGCTAAAAAACTGTTGAAAGATAGAAATTAACGTTATCTTCTTCATATTGTTGAAAACAATGGAACTGTTCAGATTAATGAGGTTCCAGTGGTAACTTAATACATTGGAATTTTTTCTGATGAGTTACTGGGTGTCATACCTGATCAGGAAGTTTAATTAACAATTGAATTAGTTCTTTATTCTAAGAAAATTTCAAAACCCCCATGTATAATGGCTCAAACAAAACTTATTGAATTGAAAAATCATTTTCCATATTTTCTTGATAGAGTCTTCATTTGTCCAAGAACTTCCCCATGGGGTGCCCCAGTTTTGTTTGTTAAAAAGTAAGATGGTTCCATGAGACTTTTCATTGATTATAGAGCATTGAATAACATCACTGTTAAAAACAAGTATCCTTTGACTCATATCGATGAATTTGTTTATCATCTTTATGGAGATCAGTACTTTTAAATGATTGACTTGAGATCAGGATACCATCAGGTGATGGTGAAGGAGGATAACATCCTAAAAATAGATTTTCATACAAGATATAGGAATTATGAATTTTTTTCATTCCATTTGGGTTAACTAATGATCCTAAAATATTCATGAATCTTATGAATAAAATATTTAATGACTTATTAGATATGTTTGTGGTTGTGTTTATTGATGACATTATAGTATCTTCTAATAGTAAAGTGGAGAATGAAAAACATAAAAGGGTTTTATGGAAACCATAATGAAACAAAACTGTGTGGAAAATTCAACAAGTGTGATTTTTATTACAATAGATTTATTTCCATGGGAACAATGTAAATAAGAATGAAATAATAGTTAAACCTTCCAAAACAAGAGTGGTTGATAAATGACCAAGACCCAAAAATTATATAGAGACTTTAATGTTTTGTTGGATTAGCAGGTTATTACAAACATTTTGTTAAAAAAATTACACGGTTATCTAGATCGCTAACTAAGTTAATGCTATAAGGGGTTAAATTTATTTAGAAAGAAGAATGTGATGTTTGTTTTTTAGGAATTGAAGAAGATATTGGTGAATGCTCCATTTTTGGCACTTCCTTCCACAAATGGAGAGTTTGTCATCTACAGTGATACTTATCTGAAAGGACTTTGTTGTGTTTTGATGCAGAAGGATCATGTAATTGCTTATGCTTTAAGAAAACTAAAAACTCATTAGTTAAATTATCAAACACATGATTTGGAATTGGTAGTTGTGGTTTTTGATTTGAAAATTTAGACGCATCATTTATATGGATCCAAATTATTAGGTCCACTAAGATAGATACCCTGAGCGGTAGGATGAATCAGGGTATGAAAGATTAAAACAAATACCCCTTTAATGTGGTTTCATTGTTAGAAAAAACTCTCTTCTCTCTCTTTCCCATTGCAGAGTATGAACAAATCTTAACTAATGAACATGACAAAACAATTTTACTTGGTTCACCCTCACTAGGCCGCATCCAAGGAGCATAAAATTGATATATACCGATGTACCAAATCCACTAAAAGCAAACCCCTTCTTACAACTTTGAAGAAAACTCATTGTCCCTCCTGGTGTATAACCATTCTCAATTTGGGAACTCATTGCTCTCTCAACTGAGTGCTCCAAACTAGGGAAGGATACATGGAATATTCTAGATTGGAATGTTAACCCTCTTACTTGTATATCCAAGATGAAATCTCCCAGGTTATTATGAAGAAGTGGAGTAAACATAAATTCAGCCTCTTGGACCAATAAATTGATGCTCTAAGGAGATCTCTCCATGAAATTTAAGAAGATAACACTAAAACCAACTTTTCTAGTTATAGATCCAATGAATTCAGTATTTCCTCCAATCTCAATGATATACTCTGACGTTGAGACAAAATAAAAAAGTAGATTCTTAAATTGAAGTGGATCAATGATGAGGATCAAAATACTAAATTTTTCAATGCCCTTTAGAGAGATAAAAATGTCCAAAGGCACATATCTTAAACAAAGGATGGTGATACAATCTTGGATGATCAACAATGTATTTCTAATCACATTGTTTCCTACTACAGTAAACACTTTAATGGTTTTGGATGCAATGAGGATATTTTGAATGACATTACTCCCAAGACTTTCACAGAGGCTGATAATCTATTTCTCACCTCTATCCCTCGGGAAACTGAAATCAGAGATCAGTTTTTGGGCCCAATAAAAGAAGTTCTCTAGGACCAAATGGATTTACTAATAATTCTTTCAAGTCTATTGGGAGGTAATCAACTTGGATTTTTGTAAATTGGTTATGCATTTATTTTTTGAATGATTCCTTTCACAATGTTTCAATTTTCAATTTATTTCCTTAATCCGTAAGGTGGAAAATGAAAGTGACATTACTCAATTTAGACTAGTTTATCTACTCAACACTAACTAGAAGATCATCCACAAAATTTTGTGCAATCGTCTTACACATGTCTCTAGGAAAATAGTCTCTTGGAATCAATTTGGTTATGTTAATGGGAGGAAAATTCAGGATTTTCTTCTCACTAACTCTGAATGTATTAACATTCTTTAGAAGTAAACTAGAGGGGGGTAAAATTGCACTAAAATTAGACATCAGAAAAGCTTTTTAACCGATTGATTGGAATTTTATTGGTTGCATTCTATATGAGTTTGGTTTTAATTAAAGTTTTACTCAATGGATCAAGGATCTTATTAGCTCTGCAAACAAATCCATCCTCTTTGATGGATCCCAAGAGGGTTACATCAAGTGTTCAAGAGGAGCGAGGCAGGGCGACCCCCTCTCTTCCATTATCATTTCTATTGCTGAAGATTACCTCAGCCAACTTCTACTTCATATGAAATCATCAGGTTAACTTAAAACAATCAGAGCAACAAGAGGCATATGTTCACCCTCTCACCTTTTCAATGTAGATGATATTATTATCTTTACTCAATGTGATATAAAAAACATACAAAACCTCAAGAAGTATTTACTCCATTATTAGAAAATGTCAGGACATGTGGTTAATTAGGGAAAGTTGATTATTTATTTTGGAAAAAATATCTCTACCTCATGGAAATCATGTATGATAACTTATCTTGGAATACATGAGGGGTATCTCCGAATAACCTACCTAAGAGTCCTCATGTTCCTTGGTAGACCTCACCCATCTCACTTTGTGGAAGGTGTAAGCTATGATAGAAGGACACTCTCGTCTTGGAAAGGAAAATCACTCTCAATAGAGGGCATGCTATGAATAATTAGACATATAGCCACATCAAAACTGGTCTACTCTTTCATGATTTACTCCTGTCCAGCCGTGGTTATAAAATAAATAAACTCCTTGATGAGAAATTTTGTGTGGAGGGGTAGTATTCTGGAAAGAAAGGTAATTTTTTATCCTTGGAATAGTTGTAGTAAACCATATGCTAAAAGAGGTCTTTGAGTGAAGAACCTCAAATTCTTTAATCGTTCCTTGAAAGCATAGTTAATATAGAGGCTTATTAATGAAATGTCACAGCCCCTAGACTTCCTCAGAACCAAGATCCTTAAAATACTTATTGATTGGAATATGTCCTATGTTCAATATTCAATTTGGTCTGGGCAGAAAAAAATCTTTTAGAATATTAACTCTTAGTATTGCGGGTTGTTAAGTGCACAATATTCCCTCAAATTCTAGAAACACAACTGGACATGCTCACTTGTTATTAATAGCATTTACATAACTAATTATGAAACTGATTATGAATCCTCCATTAAGAATCAACTTGATCATATAAATTCTCTTCCATACCATATTGCTACTATGATTGAAAACCATGACTTCCTGGATGGTAATGACTTGCTCTAGGGGGAAACTAGTACAAATGAGATTCTTGACATTAAATGATACCATTATCATCAAATTAAATTGAATAGCTCTGGTATTGAATCTTTTAATAAAAAACGGTTGTTGGCTTCCCACATTACCTTACTCTAGCGCCACAATCTTATAAAAGTACTGGTGGATGAGAACCTGCAGTAAGTTGGCATCAGCCTCTATTCCAGATGTAATCTATTCCAGCATCACCAATAAGATGTGAATCATCTTTTCCTCTCCAAAAACACATCTTCATCACTATGGATTTATGTTTTTGACCTATTTGAAAAGAATCCTCCACATGTAGCTAGAATCTCTTTTTTTCTACTTGATAGGGTTGTTGTAGAACTCTTGAAGAAGGTGAGTATTCTCTTCTTGGTAGCCTATGAAAAGGTTATACATACCATCTGAACATAAAGAAATAAGAGTTTTTATGCTGAATTGGTTCCCAACCAAAATGTGGCTCTCTCTAATATCTTGTTTTCTATAGAAAAATCCAATGAACTGCGTGATGAATTCTATAGTAACTTGGTTCATGATCTTGAAGTCTTGAGAAGGCTCCAAATATCTGGTAACTTCCCAAAACCCCTTGTAACCATAGATGTTTTCTGGCATCCTTCATTTGAAGGTTGGGTTAAATGCAACACAGATGGATCTTCAAAGGGTAATCCAGGACCTGATGGTTATAGAATCATCTTTTGAGATCATAATGGTGTCATTCTGGAGGGGGATCAAGGTACATGTGGCTGCAACACAACACATGAGGCGAAGATTCATAGTCTTATTAAGGCGGTTGAAATTGCATGGAAAAGAAACTAGAACTCATTTTGGTTTGAAAGAGACTCAACTGAAATCGTGTAAGTTGTCTGGATGGGTCAAATACATCTTTCATGGAATCTCACAAGAAAATGGAATAACTGCCTGAACATACTTTCTTCAGTGACCTTTATCATCACACACTTTATCATGAGGTGAATCAACTTGCTGACAGGATTTCTAACAAAGGGGCCTCTGAAGGGAATTGTACTCACCACTACACACTACAAGGTGAGATGATGACCAAACTTCAATGTGATAAATGTGAATTTCCAACTTTCTGACTTGTGTAAATCTTCTTTTCTTCAAATGTAATGCCTTGTTGCATGCTTTTCTAAAAAATGACTTGTATGTCCTTTCCTTATCTCCAATGAGTGAATCCTCTACTATATGTAGATGCTCTATTGATGTCCAAATTTTATCCACTAATGAATACCACTTTTCCACTATTCACTGGGAAAAAACCTTTGGGAAAACCTTCATACAGATCTCTACTTCATGAAGCTCCCAATATTTCAAAGCTCAAACTAGCCTTTTTGAAGTCCCAATATCTTCAAAAAGCACACACCTTTGCATAGATCAGTGCATTTTAGAGATCACTGCTTCCTAGAGCTCAATAATTCACAGAGCTCAAGCCTTCATGGAGCTTAGGCAGTTATAGAGAACAAGTCGTCTCAATGAGACTTACTTCATGAAGATCAGTGAGCCAATGCGGAACACATTACATTCACAGAGCTAGATTAGCCACTGCGATGATCCTTTCTTTCGCGAAGAACACTCCCTCAGTGAGCCTCCTTTTTGATTTGGGAGGAACAAATTTTCATAGAAAACACTCTACTTTTCTTGAGGGGGTTGAGGGTTATTTATAGGGGATTCCACTGACTCGGGAACTTTCTGTTCAAAGTCACTACCATGATAGCTCAAATCGCAATGCTTCGAAATTACTGCTGAAATTATCTGCAAATCATGAATCACCATGGAAAATTCAGATTGAGGAGATCATAATAATAGTAGATAATTCTATCAATTAATTAGCACCGCCAATGTAATTATTCTCCGCAATGCTTCTCACGACTACGGTTCGTGAAGCTTGTTGTAATCGCAGAGCTCACCAACAACATTCTTCTAGTCTTCGTGAAATCCACATTATAAATTCCATCTTCACAAAACTCATGGATTTTCGATATTTTGATGAGATCTTCAAGGAAGTCCACTTTTCATGATGCTCACCAAATCTCAAATTTTGGACCCCAAAAATTTAGAAAACACTAAAAAATGGTGCCACCTTGTATATATTATTTTGTACCACCTCCACATATTCTATTCCTTTGTCATGGTCATTTTTATACATGGATTGTCAAAACAATATTTGGTACTCAAAAATTCACTATAAAAACCTGTATTATCAACAAACACAACCTACACAAAAATTCTAAAATGTTACCTTGAGGGATTTTTTCCCAACACAAATGTCAAATATATACGCACCATAAAAGTTTGGGGAATATATTCACTTAGAAGTAATTAAACATGAGTCAGAGAATATGTCTTGAACTGATAAAGGATTTGGATTGCATGATCAATTACCATATAAGAAAATAAAACAATGTAACAGAATTCTTTAGTCGAAAACATCATGAATCATTAACCATGTTACATTTATAACATGATCCCATAATTAATTATTTGATGAATTTTAGGATTAGAAGTTGTTGGTAAAGTGAATAACTATTTATTGTTTCATGTTTTAGTGTATTCATCATTATTATATAGAATTAAGCATGTGCATAAGGAAGACCATGAGCTAAAAAAAAGTTATAATTGGTTAAAATGGGTAAGTTGCTATAATTTAACATTGATAAAGATTTTTTTTAAGATTTGGTAAAAGGTTGTGTGTGCCTTTTGATTTCCAGTTGAAGAATGATTTTTTATGTGAAGCTTATAGTTCTCCATTTTCAATTCTTCCTGGAAGTACTATGATGTACAAAGTCCTTCAGGAGCATTACTGGTGGGATAGAATGAAATGTGATATTGTAGAATTTCCTATGAAATGTTTGACATGTTAACAGGTTAGAGCAGAGTGGAAATTACTGAAGGGTATGCCTCATCCTTTTCTAATGTCAGATTGTAAATGGGATAATATATACATGGAATTCAGGGTGGGACTACCTAAGACTTCTTGAGGTAACAATGTGATTTGGGATATTATTTATCGGTTGAAAAAATCATCACATTTCCATTATATTAAATACATAGTTCCATTGGATCATCTTTCTAGAATATACCTCAAAGGGGTTGTCAAGATATATGGATTACCTCTTTCCATTGTATCTGACTAGGATCCTGGGTTCACTAATAATTTCTGGAAGTTCGTTCAGAAGTCATTGGGAACATAATTATATTTCAGTACAACTTTTCATCCTCAGTCAGATGGGTAGTCGGAACGAATGATTCATACTTTGGAGAATATGCTTCAATCATGTTCAATGAACTAATAGGGACATTGGGATCAATATATTTATTTTGTTGAGTTTTCTAATAAAAACAGTTTTTATTCCAGTATACAGATGGCACCATTTGAGGCATTTCATGGGAAGTGGTGTTAAACTCCATCTTTTTTGGGATGAAGTTGGGGAAAGAATGTTGATGGGACCAAAATTAGTAGAGGAATTGGCCAAGAAGGTGAATATGATCCAGCAACACATGAGGATAGCTCAAAGTAGGTAGAAAAATTATAAAGATAACAGAAGGAAGGAATTCTCTTTCGAGGTTGGTCACCATGTTTTCCTTAAAATCTCTCCTTGGAAAAGTGTGATGCATTTTGGTAATAAAGGAAAGCTATGTCCGTGGTTCATCATTCCTTTTGAGATCCTAGAGAACATTGGACCATTTTCATTCTGATTCGATTTTATTCCATGTTTATCTTAGGTACATAATGTTTTTCATGTTTTGATATTGGGAAAGTATGTGCTAGATTCAGCTTATGTTTTGAGCCCAGAATTAGTTCAGTTAGAAGAGAACCTTTCTTATGATGAGAAACCAGTTTAGATTATTGATTGAAGGGAATATGTATTTCAGAATAAGGTAATAAACTAGGTAAAGGTTTTTTTGGAGAAACCACATGGTTAAAGAAGAAACATGGGAGTCTAAAAATGTTATGAGGGAAAGATACCCTCACTTGTTTAATAAGTAAATAAAATTGCAAGGATGTCAATTACAAAAGGTGGGAATATTGTAACACCCCAATTTTTTTTAAAAATAAATTGAAATGTATGAAACTATTTTTATATAGATATTTATAACTATCCTTTAAACATAACTTTGCTGCTTCTATGTTTTTAATCTCAATAAATGGTCATCTAAAATTGTGTTCAGTAAGTTATTTTGAGTTTTATAGAACCAACTTGATTTTAGGTGAATAGTAACATGCCCTTATGAACAGTTATATGACCCTTATAAATAGTAAATCATATAATTATTTTATTTTCTTATGGATATAAGATAATGAGATGTTGATTAATTTTTCAAGGTGTTAAAAAATGAGTTAGAAATTTAAAATTGCAATTTTTGAATAAATTGTATTTTTATTTAAATATAAAATTAATAATATTTAGAAAATTCGTTTAAAAAAATGGAGTTCATTTTTTAATTCTACACAACGAGACAAGGTTATGGTTAATATTTGGGAATTTTCTATAATTCTAGAATTTGTTTATGAATAGTAAAATGTGATAAATGCAAAATACTTGATTTAAATCATCATAGGTGGCGCAAAGATGATGTAAGACAACTTGGTTCAAACTCACATTCCATTATTACTATTTGGGGTCACATGAATTAACACTATTCACAGTCTTGAGAAAAAATATTATAATAATGATTAAAATAATGTAAAATTCTTGCTCTTCTCCACTATGAATACCACCCACATTTCCCTCTTCCTCTCACACCTCTAAAGCTTTGAGTGTCACCTATATTATTACCATTACTCCTCCCAAGACTCTTACCCACTTCCTACAGCTACTGGTCTCACCGAAATACCAAAACCAACGGCCTTAAGAAGGATATCATGGAGAAGAGATCAAGAGCTAAACATCATCTTTTGTTTTCTTTCATTTATTTTCATCTTCTTTTCTATTCTTCTTCTTTCCTTACCACACCTTATCCAAGATTCATGAATGATCTATTGTTTTACATATTTTTTATTTCATCATTTTTTTGGAATACTCACCAATATACTTCTTCTCTTCTCCCATTTATTCAATAAATTAAAACACTGTCTGTGATGCGTCGATTTACCGAGATCGTGGATGCTGTGATTTCTATTTCATTTACTTTATTAAAGACTGGTCATACAACCATTTTTATGGTCGAACCAGATTATAATTTATTTATTTTATCTTATATATGGTTTTGGATTCATTTTTCATGCATGTTATTAATTTATAAAACAAAATGAGTTCTTTACGATCAATGAATCTCCAAAATAAACTAAACAAATATCAATAATGTTTTCACTCATGAATCAACCTCATGAAAAAATTAAAAATGATAAATTGTATAATTTTTGTTTCTAGAAATATTTAAATACAACTCCATTCCAATTCTAAAATTTCACTTTCAATGGAAAGGAATATCCATCCTGAACCGATCATGAAAATCATGTAAATAACACACCCAAAACAATTAATGGAACAGAATACTATCAATTAAAGGGTAAAATATTGTAATGAAATGATAATAAAAGGTACTATAATGATTGATATGCTTCTTTAAGATATTAATAAAAATCTTTTAACCATTATATGGGAGGTTTAAATGAGTTTTAAGTACTAAAAACATGAGGTAAGGGATTTCATAACCCAATTTCCATACTTTGGGTTAACCTATTACTTCATTTTTTTGTAGTAATAAAATTTTTGGTGTGATTAATTATTATTATTTTATGTTGAATTATGTGCATTTATAGTGTATATTCATATTACATACACTCTATTAAATCTCACTTTAATTATATGATCTTTTTAAGGGGATTTTCTTTTAAAATCATCTTTTAAAATTATGTTCTACAAAATATCAATGTAATGATTTTGTGGAAGTTTTCATGCAGGATGATTATGTTATGGTTCTTGAGAAGTTTTTATGATTATGGGTGGTACCTATATTTCCCTCTAATGCATTGGGTATGTGTATGTTGGATTTCGGCCACTTGGATACTCCAAGTGTAACTGTGATGGTTACACAAATTCTAAGGTAGTTGTGGGGGATAAAAATTATAAGGTAGCCAAGATAGTTAAAAGATTATGTATGTAATGTACCAAGTTACCTTTATGGTTCTATTTATGTTACTATTTTTATTGTAATATTTTGGAAATAACATGTTTCACAAAGTAAGTATATATGGGTGACACGTATGTCCTTTGAAAGTGATTTCATACGTTAAACTTATTCATGGATTAATGTTCACTTTCCTTATTTTTATGTCCCTTATTATTCATTTTATGCTCGTCCCAATTTTTTAAATGTTTTTCATAGGTTAAAAGGATATGTAATACAAATAAAGAATTCAATTTAAATGTTTGAATAATTTACAAAGAAATCATGTTTAATTTTAAAAGTTTTATATTTTGGAAGAGATGAATACTATTTTAATGGTATCCACTATCTGTTAATGTGTAATGTCATGAATGTATTATGTCCAATTCTCTAAAGCTATAAACTTGAAAAGATTCACAATGTTAAAGGAACTGATTTCTTGAAAAAATTAAAGATTATGTAATGTAATATGGTTTGGTCCTTATAGGTTTGTGGTGTACTACAATGCTTCAAGATTAGGATCGGGTTGTGTTCTCTTGCGAGGAGACCATGTGGTTGCATATGGTTCAAGGATGTTGAGGGTTCATGAGAAGAATTACCCTGCACATGATTTGGAGTTAGCTACATCCGTCCATGATTTAAAAACATGGATACATTATCCCTTTGGTGAGAAATTCATTGTGTTTATAGATCATAAATGCTTGAAACATATTTTCTTAAAACAAGGTTTGAATCTTTGGAAAAGGACATGGATGGAGTATGTCATGATGTTTGAAATTGACTTGATGTATACAACAGGAAAAGGGAATTCAGTGGTTGATGTATAGAGTATAAATTCATATGCTCACTTGGTGAAATAAGATTTAGATGAATGGTAGTTGATGTTTGTCTTAGCCGACATGCTTGTGGAATGTGAAGACAGAAGCGATGTTATGGTTTTATTTTCAGCTATTCTTGTTCCTGATTTGGTAAATATGGTCAAAGTGGCAAAAAAAATTGATGAAGAAGGTCTTTTTATGAGTTTAAAACACAATGATAAGGAGATCATTGAGGGATTAAAACTTGATGGGAGTTCAATTTTGTGTTTTAGATATCAGATGGTTGTACCAATGGATTGTAAGGAATAAATCATTCATTATTACTACCATTAGAGTTAGGATATACATCCAGGTATACATAATATGTATAAGGCATTAAAGGTTGGTAGAGAGGAATGAAAATGATGGTGTTTGTGTTCGTTTTTAACTGGTTAACTTTTCCGCAAGTCAGAGTAGAGCATCAGATGCTAGTGGGTATGTTGTAGTCTAGCCTATCCCAGTGTAGAAATGGGAGTATATAGAAATGGATTTTGTTACAATTCTCCCATGAATGGTTTGTATACCCGATTCCATATGGGTGATAATGGATCCACTTACCACGTCAGACCATTTCATTCCAATTCGTTAAACTCATATGGTGGAAGATATGTCCAAAATATATATCCAAAAATTTAATAAAGAGTCGTGGCGTACTAGTTTCAATCATCTCATACAGAGATCTAATGTTCACATCTTGTTTTTGTAAATCCTTATAGAATTCCCTTGGAACTCAGTTGAATATGAGCACAGTGTATTATCCTCATATGGATGGGCAATAGGAATGAACAATACAGACATTGGAAGACATGATGTGGGCTTGTGTAATGGATTTTGGTGGCTTGTTGGTGGATCACATACCCTTAGTGGAGTTCCCCTATAATAACAACTATCACGCCTTGATACATATGGATTTGTTTGAAGCACTGTATGGGTGTCCTTGACATTCTCCACTGTGTTGGGTTGAAACAGGTGAGACTTCACTAGTTGGGATCAGCCTTGTCCAAGAAACAATGGAGAAGATCCAGTTGATTAAAAAAAGGATGGTGGTTGCTTAGAGTCATCTGAAATCATATAAAGAATACCATCATAGAAAGTTTTCATTCATTGGAGATTATCATGTCTTCTTCAGGATATCTCAAAGGGTTGTATATCACCCATTCAAGAAGTAGGGAATGTTATATCCTAGATACGTTGGAATTTTTGAGATACTGGAATGGGTTTGAGTGGTGGAATATCAGTTGGAATTACCACTATAGTTCAGTTCGGTGTATAATGTGTTCCACGTATGTCAGTTGAAAAAGTATCAGCCTGGTCTTGACCAATTGATCAGATGGGATCTTGTTGACCTAGATCCAGAAGCTTCGTTGATACTTATCCCAATACAGATTATGGATAGGAAAGAAGAATTCTTGAGTGGGAAAAGCATCGGCCTTGTGTAGGTTTTATGGTAGCATGGTCATATTCAATAAGTTACTTGGGAACATGAGAAGGAAGTGAAAGAGAAATAGCCCTAACTCTTTTAGAGAAACCTTAGTTTTCTACTTTCTAGGGATATAAAGATAGATAGTTGGGAGAATTTAGTACCCTCGATTTCTAGTATTGAACCCTTTATTTTTTTATGGATATAATGTATAATGGGGGAAAGTTGGGAGAGTGTGGTGAACTTTTAGTATGTTTTTGGTGCTAAAGGAGAGGCGCATGGGTTATGAACGGTTTATCAAAATAGCGTGGACATCCTAGTAGAAACCATGAAAATTGGAGGGTTTGAGGTAGAGAGATTCAGAACAGTGTGTGAATGGTTAAGGATATTGTGTGGGTAAGTCATTCAAGGGTCTGACTAGATAGTAGCTAACACACAGTAAGTGCACAGTTTTTTAACTGTGTGAACTAACCATGCATGTGTTTAAATTGAGATCCTTAAAAAGTGGAAGTCACACGTTTATCCTCTTAGTGGATATCTCTTTATCCAAATCAGCCATGTGTTGGGATTTTTCTTCCTTAAGGGTAATAGAACCTCTCCCATGTGTTTTGGAGTCAATATGATGGCTTCCCTTGGTTTTTTGAATCTAGATTCTTGAGGTATGTGAATGTTCTTCATCATTCTTGATCAATTTCATATATCTACTTAGATATACTTCTCCTATCTTCTTGGTTTCTAAGATATACACATGTTATGGGTATATCTATGAGTTTGGATGACAAATAAGTAGAGTTTTGGTCTTAATATTTCAAGAAGAAGACATCTAAGGAGGTTCTTTTAAAAATCAACCTGGTTTTCTAAAGCCTTCTTCTTTTGTGTCATGTTTTTTCAAAAACATTGAGGTTAGAGGATTATGTATTAACTCCACTTATTATAAATAATTGGAATTCATTCAAATTGAATATCCTATGTTTAATTGTTTGTGATTTAACTATTTAGTGATTTTTTGAAACCATTCTTTGTGATCATTTGGCAATTTGGGGAAATCGGGAAAATTGGGTATTTGGATAAAGTGCTTGTTTTTTAATTTTAAAATAGATATTTTAAACTGGGTATTTTCTAGAATTGTGGTAATTTTTTTTGGATTATATTTTTTCAATAAAATTTAAAGTTTTATTTGAAATGAAATGGATACTTTGAAATTATTTTGAACTTAGGGTTTCAATAAAAAAGATGTTTTATGGAAACTATTTGTTTTGGTGATTAGAAATGGTTTGAATACATGGGTTTGTGTGAGTTTTGGTTTGATGTTCCCCTTAATAAGGGATGTGTACCATTAGGGTACCAGGTGCGTGTCCTTGTATTGGGGGCATGTGTCATTAGGACACAAGGTAATTGGAGAAAAGACCTCTCATGAGTATGGAACTGTCGAACAAAGCATGCATGTGTGGGTGTGTTCTGAACTATGGAATTGGTATGACAAAATAATAAACAATAATTTTTTTATAAGCCTTGATTAGTTATTTTCTGGAAAATAAATTTCTTAAAATTGCGTTCATTAACTTTTCACATGGTTATAATTAGATTTGGAACTATTATATTTGGTTATAAACTGTTTTGGGAGATTGTTTTATATAAACCATTAATATAATGTGCAAACCATTATATCCTAGTGGAATGAGAATATAATTAATTAGGAAAACATATTGATTTATGTACTCACCCCGACTTTTTCATTTGGTGATTTTGCAGATTCTACCTTCCGGGACATGGGAAAAGGTAAAGCATCACACTTATTTATCACCATGTCGTGATACTTTAGACTACATGGTGATATTTGAGCTTGGATTATTTTTATCATTTTGTAGTTTATTCATTTGATTTCAGCTGTTTACTTTGATGTTGGTTTGTCTTCTACTGTACCATACCTTGGATGGCTATTTTTAAGAGAATGATTTGAAATGTCATAGTTTATTTTATGCATCTTATAGTGATATGTTTATAGATGGTTTTTTGGGTTGTTGATTTTATACATTAAATGATAAATTGTCTCCCAATTACATTGAAACCCTTTGGAATTTATTTCTATCCTTTGGAATCTTGGTGATGCCACTTAAGGCCTAGTAATGAGTAGTTTTACTCTCAATCCAATGGGAATTAGCGGGTCATTACGAAGTGCTCGTGATAAGGGATGTCGCTTGGGGATGTTGCTTAAGTCCCAATAATGACTAATTGTACTCTCAATTTATGGAGATCATATAATCATGACTTTTATGTTGTTTAGTAGAGGAGAGTAGGTTTTGATTTAGATGGTGTACCCACATTCCCCCACTATCAAAAAACTCAATATAAAAAAATGATTGCACATTGGAAGACTAAGGAATTTAATGTATTCACAATCTTCAATGGTTTTAATATAAAATTCAATACCTATTACTTGTATTAGAATATTTTTTGGAAGTTTCATGGAAAAATGAAAAGTAATAAATATTCAATGACATATGTATAGTTTACTAGATATAAGTTACTCCTATGTGATATATCATATTTAAAAATAATGGTTATTCCTTTATAATTATTACAGTAGGTGTGATTGTAAGGATAAAATCCCAAGATTCCTATATGGTTTTTCAATTATAAAAAAATGATTTTTTTGTAAATCTTTTTATTTCATAAGTTATGAAAATTATTTTATTATATAAAGGAGTTTTTATGACCTTCTAAACGTAAAATGTTTGTTTTTAATGGAAAATGTTTTAATGAGTTTTATGATTTATAAAAAATATCATGGTTATAATTTTTCCTATATTATTTCTATAAATTTTTTAATGAAAATCTTTGGGAACTAAAGTTTATTTCATGAGCAGGTACATAATTATTTGTGATCAATGTTTATTTTGGAAAGGTGAACTTCTCTATAGATTTTCATGTTTTTCAAAACGTGATTAAAAATTTTCATTATTTTTATATATCTTATTTGTATTTATTTTTATCATCTAGAGTTTAAAATATTTTTCATTGGTCCTAGGGATGTATAAGAATTATCACAAGGTCAATTGTTACATAGATTAAAAAAATTTAAGTGAATTAAATCAAACAAGAGTGTAAAGATAAGAACGTTTTTCATAAAAAACAAGTACACTACATGGAAGTGTCAACTTTTATATTTATTTGTTTTATTAATTATTTAAAACTATTAAACTAAAATATCCTAGAAATGTATAAATGTTAAATAATTTCCATTAAAAGAAAAATTATGGGTCGATTAGCTATAGGTTTTCAGGGTTGACATCAAAGATAATTTGTAAAGTGTATTCTTTCAGCACCAGATCCATGTGTATGTGCATGAGGTGTTGTATTCCATATAAAAATCATAAGATAAATTCATTATATATTTCTTGAATATGAAATAAAGATCACCTCTATAAAATATCTTGAAAATTCCCCCAAAAACTATAGGCCTCATATTTTTTATTTATTAACCATTGATGGGGATATTTATAAAACCTACAATAAAGTGTTTTTATAAAATAGATAGGAATCTATTATATTAATTAAACTAACTATTAATGCTAAGACTTTTGAAAATTGACTTATCTTGGATAAAATTTCTTGAAATCCAATTGTTTGTCATTGGAATAATATTTATGGAAGAAAAAATAATCTCCATAGATATCTAGATACTTATTTCTTTTTCCTAATGTATAACACCATTCATGCTCCGAGAAATCAGATTGAAAGCCTATTATAGTGAATACCCAAATAAATTCTTAAATCAGTTCAACCTATCATGTCCATTGCATCCATTAATAAGTGTAATGATTCCGATTTCATTAAAAGTCACAACATAAAATATATTATAAAAAATTCTTTAAATGCACTTGGTATAACGATAATGATAAAAATAATTATCAATAGAGTTGGAGCCAAAATTACAGATACTACACATTGATTAAATAAAATATATATATTTCATCATAGCTTCATAAATTAAAATCTTGTTATAGTCTACTCTCCCAGTGATAATTTACTTCGAAGGGAGGATTTTGACCCTATTGAAATGTTTTGGCCCATTTTCAACCTTCAATGTCCTCCCCTTAATGAATTTTTATAATAGTTTATAGGTAAGAGATCCATGGATCACTAGTTCCTAGACATGCATGTCCCTGTGGGGATGAAAGGGTAAGACAGAAGATCACCTCTCTCAAAAAATCCTAATTTTTCTCCCATATCTCCATATCTAAAATACTAATTAGTTATTATTTTAATATTTTTTATTCTAAAAATATCATACATCATACCCAATTGTCAAAAAATATTATCATTTTAATGTATTCATTATGATTGAAAAAAATTACCAACAACCCAAGACAATGACTAAATTATTATATTATCTTTCAAATCAAGATTAAACACCTACCATTAAGGTATAATTAACTTTCATCAATGGGTTCTTCATAAATTACATCCTATTTCAAATTTTAGATACTAAAAATCATAGGGTTAGTAAATAAGGATATTTCCAAGGCAGACAGATTATAATATAAGAAAATATGTTGTGGGAAAACCTGTAATTCATCAAGAATATTATGGTATCCCATTATGGAATAGTCTTTGATCTTAAGCCACTACATGAACAACTATTCCTTAGGATCTTGGGTTGTGATGTGATAACGGGGGCATAATGTCCATCCGGGAAAAACCTTCTTATATCCACATACATCATCACATAAATTCTATTTACTATATTATAGTGTTTCACTAGGTAATACAACACCTCCATTACACCATCATATTATAGAGTGATGTTTTTGCCATAACATCTTGTGTTGAATTTTTTTTGTTATTAAATCATATATAACACAGATTTTGATGTGTCTTAATATCACCATGGTGAAATATTCAACTTATCAATCCCTAAAATCCACCAATAAATATTTTGACAAAAATATATATTATTGATTTATTTTATCCATCATCCATCAATTTTCTTTATTCCTCCTCCAAACCACAAAAAATATTACCCAATTTATTAAATCTTTATTTCTCATATAATGATATTTATTTCTAATAAGCACGCCCACTACTTCTGATGCTTCAAAATATTATCTCATATTTAATCATTATCCACACTCCAATATTAGATTCTGAAATAGTCTATATTTAGATAACCTTGGGTTAAATATTCTTAATTTTTTGGGTTTTTAGAAATAAAAATTCAAATTAAAAAATACCTATGATACAAAAAACCAAATACCTATAAAATAACTAAACAATCACTCTATGTCTATGCAAGTGATGTTTTAAGTATAAAATAAGATGTCAAGAAATAATTATAATATTCAACACAAAAATTTATTATTTATCAATAATAAACCAATGGTAGACTATTAAAATTATCATGAATCCCCTATTATTCATTCATCCTTTATAAAACCTTGAAAATTTTGTTCAAAAGAATATTATTCTATATATCCTTCTTAACATGCAATGATAATCTTTTAAAAACTTTTATATACAATAAAAATAATATTATTTAAATTTGAACATTATAATGTAGTTGTTAAATTTGTAATTATGAATAGTAGTAAAAAAAATATTAAAAATATTTTTAAAGGTTACATATAATTAAAATTTAAATATTAATTCGTAACAAATAATTACAAAATTTTTAGTAAAGTCCATTTAGTTTTCAAAAATATTTTTTCTTCAGAAAGCGTTTCTATTTAATTTTGTGGGTTAAAATTATAATAAAACTATATAATTTTTTAGAATTATATTTTATTT
Source organism: Viscum album (assembly GCA_963277665.1). NCBI lineage: Eukaryota > Viridiplantae > Streptophyta > Magnoliopsida > Santalales > Viscaceae > Viscum > Viscum album. The sequence continues at coordinate 1,287,786,206 of OY728132.1, read as the reverse complement.
AATTAATATCATTGTTGATTTAATAAATTAAACTTTATCTTATGGTGTGTTTTTTCAGGATTTTTCTATAAAAAATTATTTTTCATTTAATAATGAAAAAAATGATTTCTGTAAAACTATCATTTCTTTTCATTAAATATTTTAATTTAAAAGTCATATTGTGTTTTTTATTTTATATTAAAGTTACATAAGTATCCATTAATAATAAATAAATATATTTAATTACATATAATTAAGATTTATACATGATTTTGGTATAAGTTTATTTTTTTGCTTAACTTTTTCTTCAGAAAACTATTTTTATGAGGGTGATGTGTTTTAATATTAAAAAATTAAATAAATAACTATTGGTTAATTATGTTAATGAAATTTATAGATTATATGTTAAATCAAATGTCTTAAAAATCTATTGATGGTATTTACTAGGCATGGAATAAGAATAAAACTAGTTTTATGATTCAAAATGCATTTTTCTGAACATAGGATTTCATTGTGTTTTATACGCTTGTTTTGAAATTAAATTTTTTAACTTATAGAAATGAAATTTTATGAAATATATTCCATATTTTTGATCATAAGGTACCAGTTTTTTAGCGATACAATTTTTTTTAATTAATAGTAAAAACAGTAAAAATTGGTTATTATGGTTATGGTCAAAACAGGTTTACTGGGGGTAAAAATAAAATACAAGTGTACAAGTTTCATATAATATTATATAATTTCAACTTTTTAAAGATATATAGAGACTATAATATCTTAAAATATAATACACTACCATTTTGAAGCATTATACCTTATAAAGAAATTATATTTAAATATTTTATGTAATTCCAAGTGTATCCCCTCCTCAATTATAAAAGGGTGCATCATATTCTACTTTTTTCAAAAAAATTTATAAAAATTGTTTAGTAGTTACATAAAATAATACCTTATTAGATTTCTTACCTCCATCCTAGATCCTTTGGTCTTATTTTATGGCCTCTGATTTCAATGATTAAGGTGTGGTCCAAAGGAGTTATATCAAAGAAGAGGTATAAATCTTAATTGATATCATTCAATTTTATTTCTTTATTCAACTCTTTTATACCAATTGTATATATAATAAAATTATTAACATAGTATCATGATTATATTGATATGTTATTATGATGATGTAATAACTATTTCCCACATCCTTTCTATCAAATGTGAAATTAAAGTATCGATCATGCGTATGTGTGAACTACCACCTCCACATAACAAATGATTCAAGTTCAATCACCATATTTCATGGTTTGTTTTCATGAAGGATTTAATATATATACATATAAATATATTATATTTATAAAATATTTATTAATCTATAACTATAATATCATATCTACCATCTTGTCATCCCATCTGTTGGAAAACTATTGTATTTCTCGTGTGTACATGTTGACTACCACCAACATGAAGCGATTTGATTATTTTTTTCATTTGTTATTTACACAGATGGTAATAAGGATATATTTAATGAATATATATTATATTAATCATATAATAATTATTTTTCAATATTTAATTAATATTTACCTTTTCTTATAATCAATCCATTGAAAATTGGAAAAACCACTCTTATGTACATATCGACTACCATGTTCACGAAGTGATGTAATTTATTTTTCACCACCACTTTATATGGATGTTAATAAAAGAGTATATAATTATTAAATATTATAATTATAAAAGTATTAATATTATTTTGATTATGGTACCATGATCTAATTGAAATGACCATAACTGATTAACCAAAACACACATGATAAATGAAACAATTATCACCCGAAAATGAAGATTTAGATAAGTTATTATAAATAAACAGGTGTCAAAATGTTATTAGTGGATAATAAGTTATATTATAAGTGTCTTAATTATTAGTGTATAAAATTATAATAAATTTAAATTACATATAGAGTAGGTTAGAGTAATTATGAATAAAGTTGGACATAAGATACGAGTTCCTCATGTCAATATTATTTGGTTGAAACATGTTTGATATAACAAACCTATTTATGTTTATGAGGTTTATATACTACCCAATTGATAGGTTATATCATTTATACCTATTAATTAATGGTATTTAAGGTTACAATTCAAAATATTTCATCTAATAAGTTTTTTATTTGAATGCTACCAAAGTGGTAATTGTTTCTCATATCACTTTTAATTACGTGGGACATATGACATATTAACCACTTGTTTCTACAATGTGGTATATATACTATCCATTTAATATGTTATGTAATTAATATCATATATTCATATTATTTAATGTTTTATTTGAAGTTATTACTTTCATGGGATTAATGTTTCAAAATTTTCTAAAGTGGTAAGGGATTCACCTTAGTGTCACTTTTTTACAAATTTTATTTATGCTTAAATTTATGATAATAAATTTCCATGATCTATTTATAAAAAATAATATGAATTTTATTTCCCTCTGGTTAATTATTTATAATACATTATTTCCTATCATTTTCATATCTCTAAGTACTATAGAGATTGGAAGAATGTTTTAATAAGGAAAACTAATTTTATTTCTCTATTCATCCAGGATTATTTTTCATCAAGGTCCATATTTTCATAAAAATGATTTCAAAAATAATTTTTCTATCATATAATGATATATTAAAGATATTTTTAAACATGTTTTAAATTATATAAAAAGTTATACAATTAATTTTATTGTCTTTTTTTAAATGAGGTACTTTTTATTGAAGGTGTGAACCAGATCTTTGATTTAATAATTACCACATGAATGAAATTTATAACCATCATCTTAATTAAATAATTTTAATCTTCCTTTTAAATTTTAAAGGGATATTTTCAATGAAAATTTTTTCTTTAATATTTTAGTATTTTTAATTTTTTACATGTGATTTCCAAATGAAAATGGTATTTTTCAAAAGAATTTTTTTGGAGATCTTTTAAAATCTTTTTTATCTTTAATAAAATCATTTGATTTTTTTTATGCTTCACTAGGAATGTGATATTATTATTCCATCCCTTTTTTTATATGGATTTTTTATATTTGTGATGATGAAATAGTTATGAATCCCAATTTCTTTTACATGTGATATGTTATGATATAATTATAAATGTTTTCATGATGATGTGTCATACATATGATTGAATTATGATTATATGACAAATGGGTCCATTATAAAACTACAATTAATTGGATAATGATTAATGTTTTATGAGCTCGAAAGGTACACAATAGTTTATTCCAAACCAAAATTGAGGCACATTTGAGGTTATCCCAATCCCAAAAGAGGGTAAAGTGGAGGTTACTGTAATCACGAAGAACGTACATGGGTGGTTAGCCAAAGAATAAGATGTGAAAATTTTCTTGGTGGGTAACATTGATAAAATATTTATATGATTATTTTTATTCCGCAATTTATGTCATTATTTATCTTATACTTATTTTATTCCATCATGGGTCATGTTATTTGATAGCTTTATGATTCATGTCTTATAAACATCTATGTTTTATGTCATGAATCATGATTATGATATATTAATTTATGGGTATTATTTTAAATGTTGAGCTCATGTTAGATTACACTTATTCTCATGTTATTGTTAAAAATTATCGTTTTTAATATATCCCTTATGTACCCTTGATATGTATATGAACTCACCCTTTATTAGGTTTCCTTTTACCCAAGATATGAAGAAAGGTTGTAAGTATGGCATTTATAATAAGGATTATACTTTTGAAGATCATAGTAGGGGATGGTGTATATCTTTTATGTAATAGTTTTTTAAGTATCCAAAATTCTAAATACTATTAAAAATTATAATTTTGGTGTGCATCATAATGATATGTTATGAAAATTGTTTTAATAAATTGTAATATTTAGATGGTGACCCAATCATTTCACATATATATATAATCATTTAAGATGAATATTATATAAATATCATAAAAAATTTCCCAAAACCATAAAGGATTATATTATTTTGATACTAGATATATAGTAATCTTATTTCATAAAAAATATTTAAAATATCCCACAAAGACATTCTCACATGGTACACTTGTTTGAAAAACCATGAATAAAACATTTCATCATAACCTAGGGAAAGGAAACATAAAAAGGGTGTAATTAGATGCCCATTAAGGGTAAATATAAGAGATGTAAATCAATTATCCTAGGTGAGAATAAGATAAGTATAAGGGTATGAGAAAATGATCATAAATTAAAATTACAATAATAAATCAGTCAATGATCTCCAATCATAAATCATGTCATAAGTCTTTGGAAAAAAATAAAAAATTCATTACTATGTGGAATCAATAATAATCAATCATTATACATGAGAACATATCATAAACCTAATACATAACTTTGTGTCATACAAATAATAATATAAAATCATTTCCTTAGTCAAGTCTCACTATCGAGCATATCAAAGTATATTGGGTTCACTCTTCATTTAATCATTTCCTTAATCAAGCTTCAATTCCAAGATTATCATAGTGGATATATTTCCATACTAAAATAGGATTACTCCCCATTATAATCATTATTATCTCATGAGATATCTATTTATACTCAATATATTGAATGTAAATATAATTTCAAGCCCACCCATACCATAATGAAAATCATATATATATATGTTCTAAAATATAATAAAATGTGCATCAAATCATTATATAAAAACCTAAGGAAAGGAAATGAGATTCATTAACATTTCATCAATTAATTATAACATAAATAATGTAAAGATAACGAATTTTATAATGGTTTCATAATATATTAATTAACCCTTGGGAAAGAAATGATTTTCATTGAATCATACTTAAATCATCATAATCATTATCCATACAGAGAAAGAAATTGAACGGTATCATAAAATAATATTTTCTATGAAGCCCAAAAATCCTTAAAGGATGCCGACATAGTTGATAATACCTTTAAAAAAATATTTGAACCTTTATTTGAAAACATGAGAAAATATCAATTTTTTTATAATTGTTCAACTAAAAATTCCTAGAATATGGATAAAATTATTTTTTTGAAAATAACCAAGTAAATTGGTAATATAAGATTCAATAAAATAATAATCATGATGGTAGAAAAATATGATCATTCCATTTAGGTTTAAGGAAATCATTCATTTCACACTTTTGTAAAAAGTCCAAAACGAATTGTTTATAAAACATTTAGAATGATTCATCTTTATATATTAGAAAATAAATTCAAAGGTAGTGAAAATTATATATTTAAAATATTTGAAGTTTAGGTAATAACATTCATAAAACAATCCTTAGGATTATGAATAAGAAATAAAAATTCATCGACCAAAGAGTAAATATTGGTGGCTTTACTTTAAAAAAATTTTCTCGATCATTTCTAGTAATAACTAGAGAAAATGGTATTAATACATAAAAAATCATAAATAGAAATAGTATAATAATATATATTGGGTTTATAATTTAAGATAATTATAATTTCCTTCAATGTAAACTTAGCATAGAAAATCATAAAAAGAAATGTGATTTTAACATAAACCCTTACCAAAAGTTCTATCTTACATTATATTCATTATAATAACCTATGTAATAAATATAGATTCATTATATATATATATATATTTATATTAATAAACCACATTCATACATATAATATTGTGTATCATTCTTTTATAATTTCAAATTATCTATTTATTAATAATTTCTTCATTAGAACTAATATTCAGGTGAAATGGGCATGTTTTCCATGCATTTTTCAGTTTTATGGTTAAGATACATGAAAATTTTTCATGGATTAATCATATCTATAATACTTATCATGAAATAAATATCATATTTTTTTATATTATAATCTTTTATAACTCTTAAAACAATCTTGATGAAAAATTAATCACATAGATGTATAGAGGTGGTAGTCCACACGTATGTACATGTGATGTTATCATTTTCTAATGTACGAAAAGCTAAAAATGAAGATAATATGTTATACTGATATAAAAAAATTTATTTCATTAATATAATATATAATTATTAAAACCATTATAATAACCAACCTTGAATTATGGTGATGGGAAATTATTCATATCGTTATGTAGAGGCAGTAGTCCACACGTACGTATGAGTGGTACTTTCATGTCCTATTTAAAGGAAACTAGGTGTAAATGGTTTATGCATCTTCATAATACAAATTAAGCATATTTAATATATTGAACTAATTATTTTATAATAGATTCTATATATTTAAAGGATGTATAAATTGAAATAAAATTTAAAGTACTCGGTTAAGATATGTACCTCTCCGTTGAGAAATCTCCTTTGTCGTTCATGTTAAGACTTGGAAGGGTGGTATTTTAAACTAAACATGACCTATAAAATTCAGGTAGGTATTTTAGGAAGGTATTATGGTAGGTATTTTATAATATAAAAGGATAGTGGTTTTTTGAGAAGAGAGGGGGGGTGATATCCTTTTATAAAGAAGGGAGAGGATACACCTAGAATTTTTCAAAAGATTAAAATATAATAATGAATTTTTCAATAAAATTAAATCAACTATTTTTTGATATTTTAAACCTTATCTCATATGTTGAACCCCCTAATAAACACTTTCCAATTTTAACAATGATAATACATTTTTACTAGTTTTTCTATTCATTATAATGAAAAAAACAATATGACCTCATTAAATTAAATTAACTATTCTCATTATAAGTAATGAATTTATTTTACAAGATTAAATTTCTATATGTGTTATAAATTTATTTTAAAATATGTTTGGAGAATTCAATAAATCTATTTTTACTAATGATGTACTTTTAAGTATAAAATGAGTTTACATTTCTTCCTTGCCATATAAAAATTATTAGATGAACATTAAATTGGTTGATTTCATATATTATATAAAACTTTCCTTAAAATAACTCATCAATAGATATTAATTTAATTTATTAAGATAAAATCCCAAATTGTGCATAAAAACAGTATTTAAAAAACATATCTTTTTTACATTTAAATGATTGTATTTTAATTTATAGCCAGTTAAAAACTCATGAATTCATTTTATACATATTAAGACTATAATATTTAAAAATTTGGTTAGTATAACTCATTCTCTCCAATCCAGTAGATAGCTAGAAACTATCACATTAAAATAATTGAATACTATATCATGTTTCTTTTAAACATGGTGTTGCATGTAATTAAAGCTATCAAAGGAATCAAATTTATTTTAATAGAAATATATCATAAAATGTAAAGGTGTTACCATTTATTTATGAATATTTTAGGTCAGCTAATCCTTATTTACCATCCCAATGTATAGTATAACCCCATAAAGAGTAGATGTGTCTACATTTAGATGAGATTTATTTTCTCCCACACTTGTTATGTATTAACCTCCTTTCACATATTGAATTTATTTAACTAATTTCACTAATTTATCCTTATTTGATAATAAATAGAAATACTCAAAATTAATAAATTAAAAAATATCCTAGTAAGATAATATAGGACATATGTAGAGAGAGGATTTTCAAATCCTCTTCAAGATTTTAAAATATGGTTAAAATAAGTGATTCAGAAAATGTTTCTCTTACAATAGTGGACCCAAAAAAATTAAAAAATATTTCTACAACATAATTATTTATACTAATGTAGTCAACCATTATATTTCATTGACCAACATTTTCATTGATTAATGATACCATATTTCAATATGAATTGTATATGAGTATTGTATGGGATCATTTTAAAACTCAATATCACTATTATTGTCAAAATAGATAACCATGAGATCATGAAATCCTTCACCACGATCCTATAATTGTGGTTTAATCCATATAAATTGATTAAATTACTCTATAAATGAAATATATTTTACTTCATATACAATTAGTGACATGATTTAATATTTCATATTAATTAGTCTAACACATTTTATCCTAATAAATATTGTACATCAACTTATGGGTTTTATATCCACAACACCTCTATCCAAATATACATATAAGTATTGGATAAATTATTAGTCTTTTTATATACTAATCACTAAAAATTAATCATTGATACCTTATACATACCCCAAGATTTATTTTATTTTAATAATATGATCTTATTTTGGAGCACATTGAATCCTTTCAAATAAACAAGTAATATAATCAATATTTATCCCTATTAATTTAAAGTAAAAAAACATTAAATAATTTTATAGTGAAAATATGGAAATAAAATCTTTTCCTATTATTAATTACAGTGTTTTTTCTGACCATGATTGAAGATGAAACTTGTTTTTAATTATGTATATCAAACTTCTTTAGTATATCGCTTTCGAAAATTAATTTTTAAATGAATTTTTAATCTTACATATAATTTTATTTTATCTAGATAAATTCACTAATATGAGAAACTGCCTCCATTTTTTTGGATTATCTATCTATTTTTTACATAATGGGATATATTTTTTCAGAATGACACCATTAAATAATGTTCTGGAAAGGGTAATTACAAGTTGGTATGCAGAAAGATGTAAAACAGTCAATTCATGGACCGATTCTCCACCTACCTTCATAAAATGAATATAGATATCTTGGATACTAGCTATTTGAATACTGATCAAGATCAAGGGTTTATGCAGGATAATAGTGTTGTTGGTTTTGATGCAATATAGGAGTAGGTTATCTAGCAGCATGACAATGTGTAATACCGGAAGGAAGGGCCTCATTGTTAGGATAGGTGATGTGTGAAACTGGATATAGTTCCTCGGAATAAGTAGGGATCATGATTTTTCCCTATAGGTCATCAAGATATGCAGAACATATGTTGATGGAGAAGTTCCCACACCAAGGAGGGTAAATCAGTACAAAATGGCTCTAGAATCTCATGGGACTCTAGGGTAGGGACGCACTAATGAAATATATTGATATGGTTATCTATTACTCTGCTAATGATGGTACGTATATCATTAAATAATTTAAAAAACATTGGAGTTTTTAAAAAATGGGGGTAATTTTATAGACATTAAAAATGAATAATCATAAATGAAAATCTCATATTGATATACTATTGAAAAAGGAAAGGTGTAGACATTGATGTATTTTAAATTGAGCCTTTGAATAAGATAAGTCTATGGAAGGAGTTCTCACATTCAAAGTCCACTAAGAGAACTATATATATCCCAAGTGGGAGAAAGAATCACGGTAAATTTTTTAGTCCATTGGAAGATGAATATGAATGGTATTATGAAGAATATAATCCTCTTCGATATGATAATTAATGTTCTTGTGACTTTTCTTGATCTTGAATGAGGGGGGATTTTCTTTTCTGACCCTATTCCTTTGAATCTTTCTTGTTCTATTACTATATTTAATAAATAGGATTTTCCAAAAATTCTCAAAATAATTGTCCCACCATTCCTTCTTCATCAATTATTTAAAAATATACAGTTTTTTCAATGTAGGATTACTCTTTATAAAATCAATTCAATAATTCCAACATTATATTCATTTTTTAAATATGAAATCTTATATATATTTTGACCACCATTAAAAGTAAAATTGTCTCAATTCTACCCACTGGTGAAAATCTTTATTCCATATTTATACCTTTAATTTATGCATAGACTATATAAACCAAATTATTTTTTATCAGGATCAAATTCCCATGCTTGAAATATTTATTTTTGAACACTCACTTTGTTTGAATAATTTTGGTATCACTCTACATCTTCATAGGAAACCATGAATGATATTTCACTATTTTATCCAATTACTCATTGATTAATTAACCCAATATTTATATTTTACTACCTCTTAAAAAACCACATATACTTATGATAATATAGTAGTGTGTTTAATAATCCTCATCCGTTGAGTTTTTTTACGAAGCTATTTTATGTTAAATAATGTTAAATTCATTGATCCTTTCTATTATAATTATATTTTATAGTCAGTGACTATTTACACTCTATGATTACTTTTTATTTTTATTTAGTCTTGGAATTATCATTATTAGTTACATTACATGGTCCTCTAGAATTTATGTTAACATCATCTTCCTATCCAAAATATCCTCCAAATAGAAATTTACACAGTTTCACCCATTTTTCTCTTCAATAACCTTGAAATATTTTATTTCCCCAATCCTATCTAGATTTTTATTTATTCATTTTTATTATTTACTATTGGTTGAGTAGCCAATAAATAATCCTTCATCCATTATCTCTCTATACTTTCCATGATTTTAATACTTATTATTAACGTATAAGTTACTCCAAAAAACACTAAAAAAATATATTTGGATTTATTGTATAATATTTTTCAAAATGGGTTTTCCTCTCTTTAGGACATAATAATGCACTATTTTGAGTATAAACCACTACTTACACCACCTATTTCCATAAATTATTCATGATACAACTCTCAATTATCAGTTTCTTCATCATGCTATTCTCTATTTTAATGACACTTTCAACCACTCCATTATACTATGGTGTTCTCAATAATTAAACATTATATTTTATCTCATAACTCTCAATATACTTTTTTATTTAAATTTATGCACATTTACTGTTGTCATCCAATCAAATGATATTTACTGGTCTCCCTATTTCATTTTGAGATCTCTTATGAAACCAATTAATACACTTCATCACTTACTTTTATGTTTTCAAAAATATAATGAAACTCATCGTATTTTAGTCATCAATGAACATAAAAATTATATCCCTCTACAAGATCTAGGATGTTTCAATATAAAAAATACATTATTATAAACTAAAAAATGTAAATTTAAACCTCTCTTAAATTTTTATATGGAGTTTCCCCATCTTCCCTCACAAACATACAATATGTGTCTCCTATCTATCCTTATTTTTATTAGGAATATATTTTATATCCTTACTATTTAAAAAATTATTTATACTTTTTTGAATTATTTATATTGGTTTCCAACACCACAACCTATTATAATCTTCCACCATGAGTAGATATGTGTTCTCCTCACTATTCACTTGATATATAGTATTATTTGTTCTCTATACATTCATAAATGAATTTAAATCCTTTCTGTTGATTATGAAACCCTTCTAGCTGAGCATAATTTTGATTCTCGAGTAATATAATTTACTTAGATATTAGATTATGTAAAATCCCATTAACATATAACACTTACATAATTTTTAAATATTCCCAATCAAGCTCTATCCTTCCACCACCTTTGCAGTGAAGAGATATCTCATTACCAAACCAAATTATTCCATCAAATTCAAACCTTTAAATTATTCAATAAATTCATGTTAACAATTATGTGGGATTATAATCCAATATCATGAATTCATGTGATTCTATTAATTTTATACATAATAATAATTTCATTTAGGATATCATTCTCCTTCTCATTCGTTTACAAAAATGAGATTCTCGGTTTGGATGAGTCATGTGTGTGTCCTTCCTCATTATTTTTAGCATGAAAAATAGAGTATATACTCTCTTCATTAAGTAAGTAAATTTTTTTCCTAAATTAATTTAGTTCTTAAATTATCTTTCCATTCTTATTAATCTTCTAGTGGGATTTTTGGCATTCCGTCATTTTAATAAACAAACAATATCCATAGAAGGTATTTCTTCTTTGAGATATAGGAAATGTCATTATCCCCTTTTATTGGATTTTAGGTATTTTTTCCTTTTATAATTCATCCACTACACCAAAATATGTTATGGTTTTACCAATGTATCCATTAAATTTTCATTTCAAAAATGGAAATAATTTTTCACCATTATTTCACACATTTTCTTCTTCCAAATGGCTTCTTGGTTTTCAAAAAAATCATTGATGACTGAGTAATATCCTCAAACTCTTTTTTTCATTTATATGTATAAAGTTGATTTAAATTAAAAATAAATTATTATTTTATACATGATACTGGGTATTTGGTCAACCAAATCCTTCTTAACAATATGCATTCCTATTTTAGAACATTTCCTTCAAATATTTGTTAGAAAATTTTTTAAAATTTAGTTCATTTTGGGATCACTTGTTTTTTTACGCCTGAGGTTTCTTACAAATTTTCATCAATTCTTATTAAATATTTATATCACATATTTTAAATCCAAAATATAAATAGTATGTTTATTTATTACCTTATCTTTCACTTCAATATTTCATCTTGAAATCAATAGTTTATCATGTAATTGCTTATTAAATACAATGTTCTTCCATGATGAAATTAAATTTTCATAAATAAACATCTATAACCAAGTAGTTTTATAATATATATTATCAATATACTATAAACAATCCATTAATATTCAATATTTTATTATTTTTCTTCCTTGGGAAGCCAACTTCTCAAATTTACCCTCAAGTTCAACATTGAGATCAACAAAACCTTATGGTCGAACCTCTTTTACAATTTTATATTTTTTTCTATACCATCACCAAAATAACATCCCTTAAATAAAATATTAAGTCCACTTCACAATATTTATGACAAATATCATCATTTTAATCATTTATTTAATCTATATTCTATTAAAAATTTCTTCCATATGTATTTCTAAATTTTAAATTTCATTTAGGGAAAGAGTTGCTTTTACTATTTTTAGGTAATCAACTTCAATATCCCAATAATTTTTTTAAAAAAAATTATATTTATATGTTCGACCATTCTATAATTGAAACAATCCAATTGAATAATTCCATTAAATCTTCCTTGACCAAATTTTAATTTTCTTACTACAAGTGATCGAAATCCATCACATATATCGTCTTTGTCTTCTAAAATTATTAGATGTAATGTTTTTTATGGGCCTTAAATTCCACATCCAAAGATGATTGTATCATCATTATAGCACCAAAAACTATGTATTATACAGTGTTTTTAATATCCTCAATATATTTGTAACAATTTTAATATATTTTAATCACATAATGAATCAACAAATAAATCACAAATATTTTATGATTTTGTTCAGTAAACCATCAATGTTTTCACTGGAATATATTTTAATATCATTAAATTCATTCTAAAATACTTATATCCTATCTACCATTAATTTTTCTTCGTTGTCATAATTTTTCTCCAGATTTTCCCAAATATCTCTATAGGATGGGAAATTCATCACCATCATGTAGATTTGAGTTGAAAAAAATATTGAGAAGAGTTATATTTTTCTTTTTTCGTAAGTATCAACAAATTTATTTTCAACATAATTCTTGAAAAAATCCACTGGAACACTCATTTTTATTACATTTATAGAGTATAGAAAAAAATGATTCTAAGAGACAATAAATGTGATCTCATATAGTTATTCCATATCTGATAATTGTTTCCATAAAACAACCAAACTCCGTTCACATTCACAACATTATCCATGTCAATAATAAAACCTATAATAATTTAATAATGTCTAAACCTTGTGGATTTTAGGCTAATTTTTTGTAATACTATACCCAAATGCAAACTAAGAAGGATGTGAATTGGGTTGGGAATTTTTTATCTCACCATTAAAGGGATCTGGTTCCCTTATTGGAAAGAATCTATTGATACTATAAATCCCTATCAAATGACCACCATTTCCATATAAGTATAATAAAATTCAAGTACTCTTCGATTTTACTTAGTTAACTAAAAAGGGATATATCCAAGAATCATAAATATAGTGATATACTAGTATACCAACAACAACTCATCATTTTATGTGACTACAAAGGTTTAGTTATGGCTCAAAACCACACCAATTTTCAATTCCTACGTTATCCTATCTACTCACTTCTTCAAGATAGTGAATGGAATAATTGTTGATATATAGGTTACTTATAATAATATAAAAAATTATCCACAAGCACCATGATAAGGAGGGTATTTTCTATTAAAAATAATGTCCTTGATCAAATATGAATCATAAATTTTGTTTTATATATCATAAAATTATATATAAAAAACTATTTATATGTAGAATCTATCCTATATAAAAAATCATATTTTATTCTCCTTTATGTCCTTATGTCAAATATTTTTCACTTTAATACTTTTTATTGGAGATTTTGAATATTTATTCATCTAATCCACTTATCATAAACTAATTTTCCTTTAGAACCATCTATTAAGGGGAAATAAATTTCCAAAAATTCAATATAATCATTCCAAATACAAACAATATTAAAACTATATTTTTTTTTATATTTATCGTATCATGGTGTAATTCTTATCATTGTGTATTGGTTCCCTTTTGTTACTAGTTCCTTTTAAAATCACATTTAAATACACATTTTATATCTAAAAAATAATGGGGTTGAGATATTTAGATAATAACATGCCCAACACATTCTAAACTTTGAGGATCATAATCAAAATGGTTTCATTTTAACTAGATTCACCACATACAATTATGTTTTTTATTATCTACACATAGTGGTGTTGTCTTATTTATATTACCTTCAAAGGGATTTTTATAAAGTTATACAATATATTATTCTTAATATTAAGTATTACATTATGGTGAACTAAAATGATCAAATATAGTATACATAAAATAATATACTTCATATTCTATAAGAGATATGGAATTTATTCTAATATATAAAATAAATTAAATAAAAAACCTTATTATATAAGAACTCGTGTTGTAGTGAAACCTTTAATTCATCTACATATTAAGATATCATATTATAGAATATCCTTCAAGTAGTAACACACAACATAAATGAAATTTCTTTAAGGCCTTGTTTTATGATGGGATCATCTTGGTATAGTGTATATCCATGAAAACCATTCATAGGTCATCATATATCATGGCATAATTTTAAGGTATTGTGACATTGTTTGTTTCCAATCAAGAATTCACCTCCCTTATAGTATGAGATTTTATAATGGTGCTTAGGTTATACCTTACAGTGCTGAACACTTGTTCATTCAATCATATGTAATAGAGATTATGACGTGACAATAATATTTTCATGATATGGTATTTAACTAATCATTACGTGAAATAATCTAATGAATATTATGGTATAATCATATATTATGGTGTGATTTTTTATTTCATCACTAATTTTTTTTATAGATCCTATAAAATTTTACAAACACTTGCTAATTCTATCAAGAAATGTAACTCATATGATATTTTGTGTCTCTAAAATATGCAACCACAATTGATCATGTATCAAAAATATATTTTTATGTTCCAATATTCTCTAAACTCGTAACATAGTTTCTAACATTAACAACCTTTTGAAGGACCATGTTTCCAATAAGAAGGGATGTGGTGGGGTTGATTCCATTAGGTTAATCTGGGTAAATTTTCACCTCCTACTTCTAGATTAGGGATACCTCTAGTTCAATTTTATTTTTATAAACACTTAGGTCATAATAAGAATTACCATACCTTATAAGTGAAGTGATTCCATTTATATGTCCATTATGTTCATCTCTAAAAGTTTTTTTGAATGAATCTTTTATAGATCATCGATCAATATCCTCCATAGACTTAGCTATCACATGCTTAGCTGATGGGGTTTGGTTTACCACATATATGTAGTCCTCGTATAAGTTAAGTTGGAGAGGTGGTAAAATTTGACATTCAATCACAATTTCTATTAGTTAGTAATTTTGGACATAAGTTTACTTTGAGTGTAGAAGAGGGGTTTCAGCAACTAAGATGTATTCCTTTAATGTAGGTGAAATCAATTTTTTCTACCTATAATTTATTGTGATTTATTTGAAACCAAGGAATCAAATTAATTTTTAATTTAGAAATTTTTATCACTTCTAGGATTATAATTATAATCATCTTCAAAGATGACAAGGCTTGAAACTCCATTGATAAAGTGTTTATAGAGGAGTAAACCAATATATATTATTTTATTTTTTCGATCACTAATTGGAATTTTTTAGATTTATTCCACCTTAACAAGAATAACATTGATTTTATCTTGGTTATATAATAGTTAACAATGTTTTAAGCATACATTTTCTCATATTGCAGATGGTCCTATTTATCCTCTCTAGTTTTTTTTCAATATACACTTATAAAAATAGTTCTAATTCCATGAATGTTGAGCTATAAAAAATTATGTGTAGGTTGAATATATCACTATAGATATGGATAGATTTTTATTAGTGGTACTTGAATCTAAAGAATATTGGGTGTTACTACATGTGGTAGACCTTATCCATGATTTTTTTCCTGAATATTTTCTAGTTTTTACTCCAAAATGATAGCTAGAGTTCTTTAATAATTAATGAACTAGAGTATCAATGATTTCTATTAAACATTATTTTTTATCGTAAATTGAGAAAATGGGATTGAAAAATCAGGAAAAGGGTTAGGAAGCTAATGGTTTTATCAGGACTAACAAAATTATATGGGGTTCCCCAGTGACTAAAAAGGGTGATGATATTCTATGATTATGTATGGACTAACAGAAGTTGAAATGGTTAACTATTAGGAACCTTTATCCATTACCCTAGTTTGATTATTTATTTGATCAAATGAAAGGGTAGAGATGGTTTTTTTAAAATTTCATTTCATTTTTACTATCATGTACTCCTGGTAAAAATATAGGGCTCTCCAAAGATGGGTTTTTAAAGATCACATGGGCAGTTAGTGTATTAATTTATGTCTATTAGATTGAAAAATGATATGATTGTCTTCAGGGAGTTAATTAATGTGATTTTACCTCTATCCATAGAGTCTTTCATAGTATTATTTGTGGATAACATCCAAATTTACTCATGATGCTAGAAAAAACATGGAATATATAACATGATTATGTTAGAGGAATTATAATAACAATAACTTTATTATATGAATTCTAAATTCCCCCTAAAGATTTCAAAAATGAAATTCCATCTGTATGGGGCCTCAGAACTGATATTTGTTTTGATCCAAAAAAACTATTAAAAGACATGTCTTGGAAAGTACCCGTGAACTTATTTTAAATCAAGAGTTTTTTTAATGATTTTTGGGTTTGGGCATGAAATTATTTAATAATTATTTAGGATACATTCTCATGTCACATCCTTAAAATATACCAATTTAAAGATTAGTTATTTTTTTCGATTTGAGTAATCTTTCTAAAAGCTAAACAGGAGGTTTACAAATAATCATATCTTGATTCTACCTCAACTATGTGGATGTATTAAGGAATATTTTTATTCCAATTCAGTGGTTCTTAACTATGTTCTTAGGAATGATAAACATGTGGTAGCCTATAGTTCGTAGAAAATCTATTCATATAAAAAGAAAAATTTGACCCAAAATATGTAATTATTTTTATAGTGCAATATTTAATGTATTGGAGGCACTATCTCTAAAAAGAGAAATTATTGGTATGCACTAATATAAAATGTCTAAATTATAAATTTTTATAATTGTATTTGAATTAGTGATAATTAGTATGGGTTAAATACATTCAATATTTTTATTTCATGATCTTTTATGTACTTTAAATGGAAACCATGGAATATGTTTCCCTTAATAAAAAAGATCATCCTCAAAAAATATAGTTGGTGAAAGAGGAATGGAAGAATATGTATTTGGTTATTGGGATTCAGTTGGATGTTACTGATGATAAATATGGGAATGTTTATCAATATTGAGTTGATATCAACTATTGTAGATAGATTTAAGGACTCCCATATTTCTAACATTGATTTTATCATTATTCATGAAATACTTGTTGATCATAAGATACTTGATCATTGGTTTTAGGATTCCTATTTTTTCATTTATGACCATGGAAGTCATAGAGTTTCAACCAACCTGAAGAAATAATTTATTGGGTAATATCATTCTTCTATGTAGGATATCCACCCTTGTGTAACAAATATGTATCATAATATTTATGGGAAATTATTGTGGTGGAGAATAAAATAAAAAATAGTTAGTTATGTTTCAAGGTTACTTAATTTACCATAGGAGAAAGAAGATAACTAGTGACCTCTATGTTTATTGCATCCAATCCGTGTAATATCATGGAACTAAGATGATATCATAAAGTATTTAGTTACCATATTTTTAAAATCCTTTAAATATCATAATTCAATTTTGATAATAATAAACTACTTGAATGAGATGTATCACTTCTTACAAATCATGTAATTTTCTTTCATTGATGAGATGTGATATTTATATGTTGTGGTGATAGTGAAAAGTAAAAGATTAATTACAATTATATTATTCTATTGATACCTACAGTTCACTTCATAATTGTATAAAGGTTTTCAATGATCTTTGGGAACTTAGGTAAAAGACTAAACCATATCACTCTCTTATTAATATTCAATTCAAGAAGACTATTCATATTTTTTGAGATATATTATGGTATGTATGATTTATTTTAGTGGCTCCAAGGGAGATCATCTAGTGTTTTCAGTTTTTTATAAGAATAGTTATAAATAATAAACTCACATGAATCCTTTAAAAAATCTATATGTTAGGAACTTTAATTATTTATTATATTGGATAGAGATTGGTGAATCATCTTAAATTGGTCCTAGTATAGTATAGTAGAAAACAAGGCATGATAAGTGGATTTAGAAGAGTCTCACTACTAAATAAATCCATCAAAAATCATCTATTGATTGTAGTTAAAGTCCTTTTGAGATATAAATTGGTAATCAATTATTTCTTTGAGTTTATCCATTATTAGATCCATTATGTATATTAATGTATGGAATGTTGACTCTCTATGTTTTTAGACATTTTAAAATCTGTGAACATATTAGTGAAACTTGTTAAATATTACCCTTACCCCATCCTTTTATTATAATACATAAAATCTACCTTGATTCTCAGTTGAGGATATTTTTACCATATTCAACTCATATTATTCATTTTGATGATATATAATTATAATATAATATCTTATAATAAAATTAAATAGTTGGAATATTTCGGTAAAGATCATTCTATCAATATGGGACATTTGTAGCATGGAATATTACATGATGAAAAATTATAAATAGAGGAAAATATTAAAGCTTAATGGAAATAATTTTCATCTCGATAATATAAAAGATTAATATTGATCATGAGAATATTTGAAATGTGTATTTTTTAATGAATTTGGTCATTTCAAGTTAGTATAACTATTTTTTAAATATTTAATTATTAATATGATCAATTTTTGGTTTCAAGGAGTTTAAAGTTGCAATAAATGAGATTTTAAGAAGTATGGCTGGAGAAATAAAGTAGTATTTTGGTACATAAAAGTTAACCAGATACCTGGTGACTTGAAACTAGTTATTTGGTGGTACATTAGGGGTCACCAGAAGTCTAATGCATATCCCTTGAATTTTTATGGGTTCTTTAAAGATTAATCAACTTAAGTGAAAAATTATCACTTTCTCCTTAAAATATAAACTGAATAAAATAATTTATTTGTATTTCACTCTATGAACTCCCACTTCACATCACCCAATGTTGTATTTTTATTTATTCTCTCTTCTGAGTGGTTCCTTCTAACTCGGTTGATCATGAATTCTTCTAGGTAGATGTCAAAGTCTTCATTGATGAAGCTATGTTGAAACCATCATTAATCCTTTTATTTTTTTACTTCTCCAAGGTGTAATAAATTATTTCTTTATTAATATTGTTTTTTATGCACTTTGGTGATGGTGAAATCCTCTTTTGTTCTTGATTTATTCTCATACAAGGTGTTATAGGGATTTTTTGTTCAATGATTATGGTATATAAATAAATTCTTCATCCTTAATTTTTTGGTACTCTTATGGTAGTGGGATAAATCATTAGATTCATATAATCATTAATTATAATTTTTTTAAATTGTGGTATATTTTCTTCCTTTGACATCTATATTAGGTTTCAAAAATTCAAATGGTATGTGAACCCTTCTCTCCCACATATTATTTAAGTGTATAGGGAGAATGTATCATTGGGTAGAATTATATTATCCCAAAATAAATTTTTCATTAAATAAATGTGTTCGCAAATCATTTACATCAACGTTTTGTTTTTGGTCATGGATCCACCTTTTAAAGGTGAGTGGTCATTAGAATAAACTAATGAATGTTTATATTATTAATAAATTCTAGAGTATGAGAGTTTGGAACATCCCATGAATGTTATTATTTACTAGTAATGGACCATTTTATATATTAAAGGCATGTTTTTTAATGTCATCCCATTTATAATACCGATTTCCCTTATTGTGGAAGTGATAAAATGATACAATGCATATATGTGAACATCTTAATATATTAAATGTTCTCCATATATATATATATATGAGAGGTTCTTAATCATCACCATTATTTTTTAATAACAATATAGTTTAATTCTGTATATTTGGGTACATTGTAATTTATATCTGTCTAGGGTGGTGGTTTGTTTTTTGGGGTTGGGATTGTTCTCAAGATAGAGAAAACCTATGTATCCCTATGAAGGGAATAAAAATCCATATAATTTTATTACATAAAATAAGTTGCAAATTTTTTTTATGGTTGGGTAACAAGGATTATTATGGTGTCTTAGAAGTTGAAGTAGAAATTAATAATGAATTTCCATTTACTATCATGCATCTATTACCAATCAACTTTCATTTAAAGTCATGTGACTTGGACCATTACAATTAATTTTAAGGTCATTTGTCCAATATCATTGAAGGCCCATTTAAGGTCATTTATATAGGTTCATTGAAGTGACTTTTATGTTTGTTTCTCTAGGACTAATGATATTCCTTTTATGGTTGTGAATCTAGGACTATTTTGTCTTTCAAGATACATTAATTAGACTAGGGTAGGCTTGAAGGAGTTTAGTCATTCATAATGTACTAGTAGGACAAAATACCTAAAAATAGTTTAGTAAGGGACTTACACATGAGTGTTCTATTTTTGTTTGACCTGATAGTTGATTCAGGTAAATATAGATTAAGAATTATAGTGGATAAGAATCCCATTTATATTTATTTCTTGTTAATTGTGTTAGGGTAGATTTTTTTGTTGGATTTGATAGTTTATTCTGGTTAAGTTATGTTAAGGCTTACATTATATAGGTATCCCATTTATATTTATGTCTAATTGATTAGATTGCGGAGATGATTAAAGTATAGGCCAAGTGCCTGGTGGACATTATGCCTGTTTTGAATAACCAAATCATGTTTGTTAAGAGGTACAATCCATAAAAAATTACACTAGTTATCCTGATGTTAAATTCAATATTTTCTAATAAATTCATGATTTTTTATTTAGGGAGGATCCTATAGGGTAAAGAGTAAAACAAGTGGGAAATATATTATAGGATAATCAGTTACCATTATCAATGGAATACATGATCAATAGAGGGAACACTAATTCATCATGAGAAAATTAGTGCTGGAAATACCTTTTGGGTAATAATTTTTTCCCAACAAGTTAACCCACATGAATGAGGAGCCCAAATTTGATATATATAGGTTTTCATCTCCTTCTTCAAGTAGAAATCTTGGGAACCATTATGGGTGAATGTTGGATATTGGGAAATATGAATAATGGTATATCTTAGAGAATTCATGTCATGTTTGATGAATTGGGTGAGTGCGAACATTGATAGATAAGTTGTTGATTTGGTTCCAAGTTAGGTTAATTGGGCATGAATATAATTTTTTGGTCCAAAATATTATGTTTATGAGACCTAAGAGGTATGGGATTAATCTCAAATATGGTACCTGAGAAAATATGTACTGATATATATCTTGTTAGCATTGGTCGCATCTCCATTGGAGGATAGATTAGGAATCACAAGGTTGTTCCCTAGTTACAAGAGAACACCTCTTGGAAAGGTTTATTCACCATAGCCTTAATAATTACAGAGGAAAAGTGGTTTATTATGAGGGTAACTATAATCAATAGACCAAAAAAATCCCTATAATCTCTATTACTCTCCCATTTTTTTATTTCAAAATAACCTAAATGATTATTGGAAGGCCTAGGCATGTAATTTCATTTCATCATTCAATAATATGATATTGGGAACCAAGGTAATAAATGATAACCATATGATGCATGTAGTTCCATCTAAAATATAATAAAGAATAGGTTTCCGAAGAATAGGTCATGTGACACAACACTTGAACTTCAGTGCACAATGTCGTACTCAGAACTGAGCATGTGGTAGTTTTTCCTAACTATTCTATATCCTTTTAAAAAAATGACTCTTTAATAGACTTTACAGAGTTTAATTTTAATAAAATAAGGATTCTAATAAATTCCTACATTAAAATGGATCTTATTTGGATGATTATAATAAAATTACAAGGTCAACATGACTTACCTGTGAATTTTCTTCACATGTGCACCTAGGTTAAAGAGGTGTGGAAATGTGTAAATTGAAATTAAGATAAGAACATATGTCAAGACCCAAACCTGAACACTGTTAGAGTAATCAATGAATTCATTTTCTAATATTGGGTATCGATGTGGGACAATGGGCATGCAATCAATTACTATATAAATAAGATGGGACCACTTTTTTCAAAGTGAACTATCAAACTGGGAAAATATTATAGACTTAATATTTCTTATTAATTCATGAAATCATATGTCTATGTTCTACTCAACTCAGCATGGGGAACATTGTTTGAGAGTATAGGAATGTGAGACTAGGTTTAGGTGACTAGGGTTTGAAAACTATTCACGTATGAGTGGAAACCAATGATCTGGGCACTACAACCTAATCTGCTATACTGGGAGATAATTCATAATTAGTGAAATTTTGATGAACGTTTCATTTAACATTTATATTTAATGTTTTACATTAACACCACACTAATTATTATCATTCTGTTTATAACAATTATTCTAAATCAATTGAATCCTTTTTATGAAATGTTTGGATCTATAAAACATTTTTCTGATGAACTTGTAGTAGATCATATAAAGGTGTTTATTAAAAACATATATCCATAGAATGTTCAACAGTTCTAACCATATATTTAATCTCTTCCATGAACCCTTCTAGAGCACCACTATAATTACATGTCGTAATTTTTATATCATAGTAAATTTATATACCCATAACAAATTCCAATATCCAATATCTAGATTATAAGTTGTTGAATCCTAATCCACCAATTATTCAATCTTGGAATGAGAAAAAAATTGACAGGTTTGTATATTAAAGGAGACATTGTGAACAGTGAACACATTCTGTGGTATATGAAATCCACCCTAGATAATTAAAAATCCCTATGAAGCCTTATATGCACTTTTATGCCTATATTTATCATTATGTAGTTAATGATTATATTTAGCTATGGAATGATGGTTGCTTCCTTCACCCCAAAGGTGGATTCAATCATGTGTGGATGTGGGCATACTGGTTTAGGAATAATCTATAGAGTTTTAACATCATCTCTAATCCATGATAATATATGAATCACTTTTCATGTAGAAAATATATTTTTTAGGAACAAGGTTAATATCATTGAACTTATCAATCATTATAGTCACAAACTAATACTTTATATATGTTAGATTGAGGGGTTTGAATCAATCTATAGGACATGTACCATATTTCTGGGGCATCAATCTTATGTGATATATATGATGAATTTATCTCAACCAAGACCTCTTGAGGGGGATGTTAAATTTTCCCCATTGGTGCTAAAATCTTTTGTAAAATCAGGAAATCCACAAAGAAGTAACCTCACCCATGCACTGACATAAATTCTAAAAAATATATGAATATCATTCTAATAAATCTTGGTGATAGACCACCCCCATCACCCAAAAACGTTTCTTAATATAAAAAACTATAGAAACCCATACAACTACTATCCTGAAATCGAATGGGGTGAATATGAGTAATGGGGTTATAAATTTGACCTATGTATAGATCCCCACGTTCATCTAATTGGTTTCTCCTCCATGTGTCTTAGAGGGTACGTGTGGAAATTTTGTAATCCACTCACAATCATAAGACCATGTATTCTTGTAGTGTATGGAATTTTGGTTGATGAGAAGCTTATCGCTTGTGAACTACCAGTGTGGGAAGAAATATCATTTCTTACTAGATGTTTATCGAGGAAGGTCCCAATTTTTTATTTATGAGTCATTATAGTTAATATATTGTTGGATCATAGTGAATTTCAATGCATATGAATTATATAATACTCTAAATACATTTATTTGTTGATTCAAGCCCTATATTCAAGAAGTGACCAGAATCTGAGTATTGATAATGGAAAATAAGACAGTCATCAAGACTCTAAGGGTACACTTATAGTTAAATTTCATTTTATATAAGGAAATTCCAACTGGAATGATCAAAGATGATGGCCATGGAGGTTATGATAAGAAATTGTTTTTAATTTAATTATGTGACTATGTTTTTTCCTCATAGATTTATTATGATATCAATTATGAGATCTATATAGTGAAATAATTTTATAACTAGTTTAAGTGCATCTAATAATATGTTCTAAAACTATTTTCAGATGCTAGTATGGATCATAATCCTAGAGTGTCTAGAAAGCTATGTTCAATGGAGATCTATGAGGACAGTCATACTAAAATCATGATTCCATATTAAGAATTTCATATCATGTTAATAATTGAATATTTTTTCTAATTTATCTTATCTTATCCTCATAAAATGTTATCATTGAATATTTCCATGTATAGCAACTCAAATGATTCTAAAGAAGTAAGAAAGAAACTTGAATTAATCAAAACTGTAAGAAAATAAAATATCTATTAGATCAACCTTACTATTCATTCACATGGTCCTCTCAATAGCTTGTAGTTGAGAAACCAATGACTCATGGGCCTAAGGTGAGGTGATCTAGTCAGATTCATAAATATGATGCTCCAAAAAAAGATAGGATGTTGGGAAAACAATTTATATTTAAGGGGTCAAAAATTTCTTCTAGTCATGAGGAGGATCCTCCAGCCATCTCCTCAATTTATTTATACAATAAGGAATTAAACTATTGGGGTAGCATGCCAACTACCAATGTCGTTGAACATCTATAGGTTCTAATCCAAGGTGGTATGTGCATCGCTCATATAGGTATTTGGAATGTTCCTTTCAACATCAACCATAAACATATTCCAATATAAATTGGAATATACATCAAGGAGTTTATGATTTTGGTTCATGAAATTGATGATATAGTGTTAATCACAATATGTGTGTAAGAGATGTTTTACTGTGATAACATTGAAGGGGTGACCATCTAATAATTTATTTGATAGGATAACGAATTCATCAAACCCAAATATATATTGCTAAAATACCCCTTCGGAGACATTCCTCTTTCCACTTATTCTGTAGGTTGTAGATAATATAACTGGGATTGCTCTTCATGAAATGGAAATAGGTGGAATAAAATCTTCTAGATTCCCCTAAATATATAGTGATTGTTACCTTGATAGGACATGTAGAAAAATAAAAAATCCCGATAGAAGAGAATCCTTAACCTAGTTATAGGGAAATGTTGGATGTTGATGGGAATGATTTTCTATATACATTCCAATATCCAACACTATTTAAATCAGATATGAGGCCATATATCCCACCCTCCCTGATTCAACCCTAGAGAAATGCCCACATATTTTTTTTGACACATTCACATTGTTGAAAGGGGCTATTCATTGAACTTTTACTTTATATTCATATTTATATGTCAATTTTATTTTTGTAATGATCCTAATTAGACAATTAACCTGAGGTTTTCCTCCATGTTGTGAGGTATAATAAAGATAACATAAAAAATACTTTAATATAACCAAAATAAAACATATAGATATAGTACAGTGTGGAATAAAGAGAAACAACAAGATATATACAACCAAATACACATAGGATAAAATAGAAAAGTTTGAATCATTCAAGACCAATAAGTCTCCTTGTGACCAATCATTACCTCCAAATTCTCTTGCAATGAAGGAAAAAAAAGAGAACCTAGAATACCACATGATGTCTTTCCATTTCCTTAATTCTTACAAAACAAGGTCCACTACAACCCAAAGAGTAAAGTAGGGTGTGAGAACAAAGCCATGTAGGATACCACTAAAGAATCTATACAAGTTCTAATGTCAATAGTTCACAAGTGTATGATTTAAAAAAATAACCTTGTTTATAAATGATTTTCATAAATAAAACCATTGGTATAAAAATTTCCTTTCTTTCCATAAATACATACCATATTAACAACATCTAAAAATATATCAGGTATAAAAGAGAAAAGGGGAAATTAAACATGTGAGAAAATATCAATGATATAAACCATCATGCTATAAACCATATATAAAAGACAAATCACACCATTTGATCCCAAGACTATGGGAATATGTACTAGACATTAAAGAATCCAAAACAATGCATACATTAAATTTTTAGCCCCACAACAATAAGTTTATATTAAAAAGTTAACCCCTAGTAGAGACACACCCACAGAGGTCAACAATATTTATTTCTGGATGCACCCAAGGTTGAGAATGTGTTAATTTTCTTCAAAAAAAAAAATTTCAAAATCATACATGCATTTAATGAACCCTTTTCCCTATCAAATAAAACCTATATCAATAAAAAAATATAACAATTCGTTAGATAGAAACACTTTCATAGATCCACCTACCTCAAGAATGGTGGAACCCTATGAGCATTTGATAATAGAGACAAAAAAATCATGGATCATCCTTCTGAAGACTAAGAATGACAATAAACTATAAGGTATTTATAGAAAATATCAATCAATCAAAAATACAAAACACAAACGTATCCAAAACTAGTGCCAAAAACAAAAAGAAATGAAGAATCATAGACCAATTACTTATTGGATTGGTGTAGGCCAATCAATTTTGGATGATGTTGGTATGAATTCGTGTGGCCCATAGTGAAAAATTATGTTTTCTTGGAAATTTTATCATGATACATCATTATTATGGTGATCTATTGAAGATCACGGGGAAGGGTGATGCACAAATATAGACTGATAGTTGGAGTTTTCTAATTTTTTAAAACATGAGGTATATCCCTGGTTTAAGAAGAAATATTATTTCTATCAAAAAACATGATGATGTTGGGTTTAGTACCACATTCACTAGTGGTGCATGGGAGATCACAAATGTATCTATGGTTATAGACCAAGGAGAAAATAATGGTACCCTATACAACATGCCATAAACATTAATGGACATGATTTCATCAATTAATTCAATTGGAGATTCAAAAATATGGCACTACAGGCAAGACCACATATGTGAGAAGGGGTTTAATGTGCTAGAAATAAAATTATTGCTACCAAAAATAAAGGTAGAGTATGTTATACTTTATGAATATTTTATCTTCAAAAATAAGAAGGATCATTTGCAAAAGGTGAAAGAACACTAAAGGTTTGAAAGATAGACCTTGTTCACACTGATGTTTGGGGGCCTGAACCGGCACAGTACCTTGGAGGGTCATAATATTATTTGACTTTTATTGATGACTCAATAAGGAAGGTATGAGTTTACCATCTAAAAAAATATGACATGTCTAAGGTGTATCAATATTGGAAAACAATGGTGGATAATGAGTTTGGAACCAAGATAAAATGCTTGAGGTCTGTCAATGGTGGAGAGTATGGAATTAATGAGTTTAATAAATTCTTTTCAAATAATTGAATTTGGTGGTAGAATACTATTCTAGAACACCACTATAGATTGGTGTAGATGAAATAATATGTAGAAAACTAAATCAATGTTCAATGAGCATGAGTCACCATTTAGGGTTACCCAAGTCCTTTTGGGCTAATGTAGTGAACATGGAAGCATATCTCATCAACAGGTTTCCATATATACCAATGAGATAATGTATACCTATGGATTTATAGTCTTGTAATAAGGTAAGAAGATCACATTTAAAATTCTTTGGTCTCTTGGCATATGTATATATTGATGTTGATCCCACAGATAATCTTGATGCTAAGTCCAAACCATGATTCTTTATTGGCTATGGTGATGTGTAGTTCGGTTACTACTTTTTGGGATGATCTCAACAACATGATCATCATAAGATAAACCATGGTATTTAATAAAGATTTATCATAGAGGGACCTTTATGTAGCAGAAGCTGATAATTGTAATAAATAATAAGAGTTTCATAATAAAGTGGATCTTGAAGGTGTGATTTGTCAAATGATGCCAAAACCTATAGAGCCTACTCCTCAAGAGGAGTTTGGGAAATAAATGATGGTAAGAATTCATGATCAGAGGTATTCACCATCCTTATATTATTTTATATTGACTAAATGTGGAGTACCCAAATGTTTTGAAGAGGCAATGCAGTTGAAGGAGTCGAGAAAGTGGGAGTTGGCAATGAAGGAGGAGATTTTTTCATCAGATAATAAAAACACCTGGGAGTTTAATCCTATATCACAAGGAAATAAATAATTATAGAACAATTTGGTATACTTGGTCGAGGAAGAACATGACGGATAGAGGAGATAAAAAGAATGACTAGTGGTGAAAGGTTTTCAATGGAAGGAGGGAGTGGATTTCAGAGAAATTTTATCACCTGTAGTGAAGCTTACCACCATCTGGGTAGTTCATATTATTTTGGAATCAAAAACATTATAATAAGATCAGATTGATTATAATACTACTTTCATTCATAGATATTTGGAGGAGAAAATTTCTATGAAGAAGCTAGAGGGATATGTTGAGTATGGAAAGGAAGACCTAGTGTACAAACTCCAAAAGAACTTATATGGGTTGAAATAGGAATTCAGGAAGTGGAACAAATTTTTTGATTCATTTATGACAAAAAATGAATAAAATGGTCTAACATGGATCATTGTTTCAACACCAATAATTTTTAGGTTGGATATTCTATACTGCTTCTATATGTTCCTGACATACTCATCGATGGATCAGGTATGTAGAGGATTGATGGGCTAAAAGGGAAACTAGATGAGTAGTTCAAGATGAAAGATCTTGGAGAAGCATGCATGATTTTGGGGATAAAGATCAATAGGGACCGTAAAGCCAGAACCTTGATGTTATCATAAGATGACTACATTATAAAGGTTCTAAGAAGATTAAGTATCCTTAAAGAAAATCCATTCTCTATTCCCATAGTGATACATTTCAAATTATGAATGGAGAAATCATTAAAGGCGATTGAGGAGGTTGAGTACATTGAAAATGTTTTATATGCATCAGCTTTTGGAATCCTGATGTTTGTCATGCTCTATACCTGACTTGATATTTCTCATTTAGTGGGAGTTGTGAGAAGGTACATGGATAAACCTAGAAAACTATATGGCGGAACCTGTGAAGTGGATAACGAGGTATTTTATGGGAAAAAAATTAGTATTTTTGTGTTTTGGAAAAGGAAAATCATTGAAAGGGTTTATGGATACTGAACATAAATGTGATATTGAAGAAAGGATGAATACCAAATGATATGTATTTACCTGCAGATGAATTGTAGCAAGCTCGATATCTCAATTTTAGAATATTGTGGACCTATCCACTATAGAGGGAGAATACATTGATGTAACCGAGGATAGAATAGAGAAAGTTTGGTTAAAGAGCTTCTTGGATGAGTTGGTAGAAATAAAGAAGAAAATGTATTTTACTATAAAAGTCAAATTTTAATAGATGTTACAAAGAACCCTGTGTTTCATGCCCGGATGAAGAACATTCAATTAAAGTACCATTTTATCAGAGGCATGGTACATGATGGGTTGCTGACATTGAAGAAGATATGTTGAATGAAAAATACAGAGGACACATTGATGAAGCGGATGGAAATACAGAATTTGAGGCAATATTGTGGAATTGTTTTCCTCCAATAATGAATCATGGATGAGAGAAAGGATATGGGAGGAAACTATGGGATCACAAAAGAGAAAATAGATTGTATTTCATGAATTTCTATCTTGAAATTGATGTTGTGAATTGAAAGCATGCACTAGAGAGTGAAGAAGATGAGAATCTCAAATTAAGTAAGTTTCTATGTCATTTGCATCAAATTAGATTGGTTTAGTGGATTAGGATTTAGTGGTACACTATTGGATTGGTGTAGCTAGATCCATTTAGGATAATTTTGGGTCAAAATATTACAGCCCATATAAAACACAAGGTCATAACTCTCATGAGTTGTGCCCATGGGGATCTCGTTAGTGGTTGTAGGCGGTAATGAGACACAACCTACGGTGGTTAGGTGGTTGAAGGCTCCCAAACAATATTTTATGGGGAAAATAAAAACAATGCCTAGCTGTAGTTGAGCCGATCGAGTGGCACCAAAAAGGCACTATAGAAATGAGGAATTTGGAGATAGTGGTTCTATAACTCCATGGACTTCCAACCACTGAAAACTATAACAATATGGACTTGGGTGGCTATAACACTATAGAAAAATGAAATTTCTATTCAATTGGTGGAATAGCGCATCAACTTCACTATTAGCTCATTTTGAGCTATGGTTTTGTGTTCTTGCAGCTCTGAAAACTGCCTCTAATTTGTTTTCCTGATTATAGCGATATTTTTGCCTCTCACTGGAAGTATCTATTTGTTTCCCGAACCACATAAATCAATATGTATTTGTTCATATTTTTATTATTTTGTTTCATTGTTTTATTAATATGAAAACCAATTTCGTATGAATCTTGGAGTTTCTGTAACATTACAAAAATTGGAAGCACTTTAATGACCATGATGATCAATCACTAAAAGAATGATCAAGAGGGATAGAAGAACCCCAAAATCACCTAGGAGAGCTCCTATTACTAAGAGTAAAATCATGTGGTCGAATGAAAGAAGATTCATCCGTACAGTACATCTAAAACCATTAGATTCGAGGAATTCACATTGTGAAACCCTTTAATAGCATGAAATTAAATGCATTAAAAATATGCCATAAAACATGTCAACTTGGATTAATAGTCTTAATTTTTAGCATTTTATGACATGAAAAATATTCAAAGCATGTAATCCTTTCATTACATAAACCAGTTCATGAAATCTTCCAAGAAACCAATTCAAATCATGAAATTGATTCACATTGTGTAAATAATTCACACCATAAAACAACTCAAAATATCTTCCCAACAACCATTACATGATGCTTAACCTTTACACATTGTGAATCATCAAATAGAAAACAAACAGTCCAAATTCTGTAAAAAATCCCAAAACAACACCGATGTTCTCTGAGCTTGAGGGGAACCTTGAGAAGATATTGACATATTTATACCCATACCCCACTAATTAAAAAAACATACATCCCCAAACATTATATTATTTTCCACAGAAAATGATCTACATTACCGAGAATCCCACAATGAACCCAAATAAAAAAGGGAAACCAAAACAAAAGACAAGGCATACCTAAAGGAATATAACAGAGTGTTATAATATCTCCACCGTAAATGATTTTTGTCCCCAAAAAGTAATCAAGACCTAGATTCACAAAAATTAAAGGTCACTACTAAATCATCAAGAATTCCACCTCCAATGTCTCATTGCTATCCCATCCACAATACAATATTACACAGACCAAAGTAATTATTTTACCATCTAGTACCTTCTACCAGAAAACTAAAATCAGAATTGGTTGCTCAACCACATTGATTTTAGGATCAATAACGAAATCCTCCTATTCAATGACATGGGATGGATCTGACTGATACCTCCTCAGATAAGAAACTTGAAACACATTTTGGATGGAAGTTAAGAATGACAGTATGCACAACCTATAGGCCACCTTTTACAGATGTCCAGTGATCTCAAAGGGTCCCATAATCCTTGGTGCAAACTTACCATTCTTACCTAACTACTGTTTTCCCAAGAGATGCAAAAATCTATGAAAGACCTGATCACCAACCTCAAACACCGAAGGCAGATAATTTTAGTCCATATAATATTTCTGATGACTTTGTTTTATGATCAATATTTTCTGGATCAACTGCACAATCTTCTTCATCTCTTGAACTAGACTTGGAACTACCAATGACTAATCTACCAAATTTGACTAGAAGAAGGGAGATCTACATTTCCACCCACACAAATCCACAAAGGGTTTCATTCTAATTGAAGCCTAATAACAATTATTATAGGAAAACATGAACAAAGGTAAATTATTTTTCAATGAAACATTGAAATCAAGCACACAAGTCCATAGAATATCCTAAAGATCATGGCCAACAATCTCCTTATTTTTCCATACATATACATATGATATTTCATACTCAATTTAAACTAGGAAATAATCTCCCCAATAAACCATTCCAAATCCTTGATGTGAACCTCAAGTCCCTATCTAGAACAACCACATATTTTTCCCCATAAAACCTCAGAATCTATCAGACATATGAGTTTGCAATCTTTCCCCCCTTCTCCATCTCCTTGATTGGTAAGAAATGTTCTATTTTTTTGATTCGATCAATGATCACCCAAATAAAATCCTCACCAATAGGATTCTATGGTAAGACAATGATAAAATCCATGGAAATGTCATCTCTTTTCTATACTCAAATGGGTAGGGGATGTAACAAACCATCAGGACTTTGGTGTTCCACTATATTCTCTAACAGGTAATACACTATGATATAAAATTCACAATCGACAACCTCATTACTGACCAATAATACCAATGGCTCAAATCATGATAAATTTTGGTATTTCCTCAGTCAACGTAGAAAAAAAATTGTTTCCACTATCCATGAACTCCTTCCTCAGAGAAATCAGGTAAACTAACCAATAATGGAAGAACAATGCTCCACTGGGAGGCCAAGACCCCTCACTCGAGGTCTCCCAACCATAAAGGATTTTATTATAAATCTGGAAATTAGGGTCAAAAATCCACCCAACCTAAAATCTTTCACTAAATGATGAGTCAACCCTCATCAAATCCCGAAATACCTTCCCACCATCTTCTTTAGTTTCCAAGATCAATCAAGTAAGAAAAGTCATCAATGATGACTCTTCCACTACTTCCTTCAGTACTTATGTTGGAATTTTTTTGCTCAGCGCAACAACAACCACATTATCCTTTTCAAGATCATAATAAATATCAAAATAAAAAGTTTGTAGATACTCCTCCCAATGTTTCTGTCGTAAATTTAAATTCCTCTACTTGAAAAAATACCGAATAATTGTTTTATTAGAATATATGATAAATTATTATCTAAAAAGGATGTAAAGCCATGTTTTGAGTTTATCCATAACTAATTCTAAATTATGATTGTGGGAAGAGTATTACTTCTCATGAGGGAATAACTTTCTAGGGCCATAGGCTACAACCTAGCTCCCCGACATCAAGACACACCCCAATCCCATGCCTGACACATTGCAGAAAACATCATAAGCCAAACTTTGTTCTATAAGAATAAACACTAGAGCTGATGTCAACCTTACCTTCAATTTCTCAGAATATCTCTGACACATGTCATTACACCCAAACATTACATCATTATGGGTTAAATCTATTTTATGATTTTCAATATTGGAAAAGTCTTGAAAAACCTGCCTGTAATTACCAACCAAGCCCAAGAAGCTTTATTTTTCAAACACATTTTTTGGCTGGTCCCAAGACATAACTGACTGTACCTTTTCTGGATCCACTATGATGTCCCTATCAGAAATAACATGCCACAAAATCATTACTTCTTGAATCCAAAACTCACATTTTTAAATCCTTATATATATATGGTGTTCCATCAAAGATATCAGAATGATATCCAAATGATTCATGTGATCCTACTTTATCTTGGAGTAAACCAAAATACCATCCACGAACACCACAATAAAAGAGTCCAAGAAGTGATTATTTTTTTCATCAACACCATCAACAGCAAAAGAGTGTTAGTTAGACTTAATAGCATAACCAGAAACAAAAAATTCCCATATCAGCTCCTAAATATTGTCTTAGGTATATTAAATTCTTAGACTCTCAACTGGTGGTACCATGACCACATGTCATTATTTTAAAACAAGTGATTCCCTCTAAACTGATCAAATATGTCATCAATCTTAGTAAAAATATATAATTTATTATGATCACTAAATTTAATTTCTGATAGTCAATATAAAGTACGAGGCTCTCTTCTACCTTCTTATACAAGAGGACATGAAAAAACCCATAATGACATGCTAGTATGATTAAAACCCTTAGCCTAATGATCCACAAGATGGATATTAAGTTCTACCAAATCAGCATGCATCATATGATATGATGGAATAGAAATAGGCATCATGCCTGGGAGGAGGGCAATAGTGGACTTAAACTTTCTCTCTGGTAGTAAATAAGAAAAATAATCTAGAAAGACCTTAAGGAATGCACACACTACCACAAGTAGATGGACACCCAAACAAGGGTCAACAACTTCAAGAAAAATCTCAGAAAACTAACACTATATTACCCCAACATAAGGAATAATAAGACCCACCCTTCATGATATAGAGTTCCACTCACCCTAAAAAACATGAGTGAACCCATCAGAAGATAAAAAATAATGTCAACGGTGATAAAATATCATACATACCTTAACACTGATAATATAATCCATATTGATAATCAAGATGAATATGTCTTAGAAAAGCAGTAATTTTTTTTCATTCCACCTCAATGTCAGGTATCATCACCTAACATGCAGGACACTTGAAACCTTGTTCGGACCTATTTCCCAAAAGCATGGAAAGATCCCTCAATTATGAAATAAGATCCAAAGAAAAGACCAACATCTCAACTAACTCTAATGATATAATATAATTAGTATCGTCTATATCAAAAAAATATAAAATCATAGAATATGAAATAAAAATCATACCTCTAATAGTAATTGGACCTGAATTAGATTCCTTTAGCACATGATCTGCCAAATAAAGACATCCAATATAAGATCTTACCTAGTCTTTCTTAGCCACATGAACACCCCATTAGGCCAATGATAATACCCATCACCCTTAATATCATCAATACAAACATGCGATCCCTTGGTGAATTCTGATCCAAACATACTTTTATTGGACACCCTATTACGAATTTTTTTAGGTGGCCATATTTCTCATAATGATGACATGCCTTAGGATCCTCTACACAATTAAGATTGGTAAAACCATGCCTCATACAATAATGGTAAACTACCTCCCATGGTTTAGTCGATACCCTAGAAAAAGGTCCTAAAGAAAACTGGCTACCTTTTTACTTCCTTTTCTGGAGAGAAGATATACCCTAGCTAATGAAAGTATGAACTGAAGCTCCTCCAAAACCTATTTTCCCAACTATGTTAACATATTTCAAATCTATTTTGTAAAATTCTTCCCGAAATGTTTTAAGTAACATGAGAATAAATATTGACTGAATATCAGGACACAATCCCAACTCAATCTTCTATGACTTTAGGTATTTATTGGTGACAAGATCTGGTGCCAAATTCACTAACTCATAAAAATTGGTGGAATAATCCAAAAGGGTACTCTCTGCCTACTGTATGGTAAGAAACCCTTGGGTCTCCACCACACATAATTATTGTAATAGTCAGGTTACCTATACCCATCTTGAAAAATAATTTTAATTACCTTGTCATGTATACAGTTAGATATACATGATGAATTGTTACCATTACAGTGTATATTTTTCTACGTCCACTATGGAAATGGTAATATACCTAGATTAATTGTCATATAAAAAGGTTATAGTAGATCACAGGCTATAATGTAGACCTTGAGAAACTATAACAATAATATTAAAAAAAATCATGTGGTCTAGATACATCTTACTAACATGAAATAGTATATTTCTGACTATCAGGTGTTGGAGGATCATAATAATTCATACTTATTCTCAAAATAATTGAATTGGTGATCTATAGTGATTAGATCATGAGAACAGTCCTACCAATTGGAACACGACATGTTTCTGGTGTCATTGGTTGTTCATATCTATAAACATGTGTTTTGGTATCCTCACTTGAGATCATTATCAATATGTTCCATTTGATCACATACTTTTATGCAATTCAAAAATACATGACATTGAAATCATGGCAAGGTAGCTTTTGTTGGGTGTGTCATTGGAAGTACAACATTGGATGAATAGTCAGGGAAGGTTTTATTATTTCCAAGTTAAATAAGTAATATATCTCAGAACTACTTGATTTGGATGGTACAACCTTTATAAGTCCTTGGCCATGGTAGTTAAAAGGTAAATCCATCTAGATAGATCAACAAATAATAATGCAAGTAAAGGGTGACGACATAAGTGTGTTTCTTTCATTATGATATATCTAAATACAAAGAGATTATACTACAAAATATTGGTCCGTAGGTTGGTTGTCATTTCTATGACATTCTTGATCTATTTAGGGGCCTTTATGGGTTGCTAAACTCCACTCTTGGACTGTGGATACTATTCACTGCTATTGAGATAAGGGCAGATGGGTTCAGAATCAATAGAATATTCTAGAATCCACCCTATTCAGTTAAATAGGTATTTTGGACATGGTGGGACCCACCATAGGGTTCTATTTTGTCATATTATCAATCACTAATAAATAAATAAATTTATTTTTATTAAAGTAACAAAAAATTGGGTTGAATTTATTTATTAAAATTATTTACCAGTTAAGTAAATATGAGGGACAATATTAATAGAATGAATAATATTTTAATAATCAAGATCCATTTAATATTAAGAAGGAATTTTGAGTTGAGGTAATGATTCATTTTTATGAAGTAATATATATTATATGTATATTTCATATATATGATAAAATAAATAATATTTATGTTGAAGATCAGTTCATCATAATTATTTATGTAGTGGAAGTCAAATAAACAAGGGTCAAGGAACCCTATTGGGTATTTTGAACATCCATTATAAATAGAGGGAGAGGCTCTCACACAAATTATTTTTCATTGTATGATTTTTAGAGCATATACATCCCCTTCCACTTCTAAGAGAGATAATCTCTTGATCTAGGAAATCAAAGCAAGTTCTCCCTCACACATCAATGGTACGTCGATGCGGTGGTTGTCAGGACGTTTATGGTGTCGTCGAATCTCTGTTCCAGTACCCAGAAATCAAGTATCGATGCTCCTATATATTTTTTAATGTGTTTTTGGATGATCTTCAGGGATACTTATTTGAATCCTTCAAGCAGTAATCGCCAGTAACAAGGTGATATCGACTGTGGATCAAATCAAAAACATATGTTTTCAGTCTACCTTTTTGAACTATATTTAATTTACATGAGATCATCAAACTATACCAGGGCTCCGATTATTGGATATGATAAGTTTTATCACTTAGATGATCGAAAAAGTTAATATACCAGACCCATTATCTTCTATTTTTTCCCTGGTTCCTTCAACCGATATCAGAGTGATCTTATGGTTTGTATGATCCAAGTAAATTATTTTGCTTTAATTTTGTTATATAGGGTATTATACCGGTTCCAAAAAATCTGACTACACATCAATTTGGTTTTTGATGACCATGATATGGTCATATAAAAACTTTATGGATCAAAATTTATTTTTTGAATT
Source organism: Viscum album (assembly GCA_963277665.1). Classification (NCBI taxonomy): domain Eukaryota; kingdom Viridiplantae; phylum Streptophyta; class Magnoliopsida; order Santalales; family Viscaceae; genus Viscum; species Viscum album. The sequence goes on along the minus strand of OY728132.1, from coordinate 1,287,748,725 downwards.
TAATATTTTCAGATATTATTATGTTTTTGAAGATCACATTATATTAATTTAAATGTTTTCTATTTTTTGTTTATCCAATGGTTTTTGTGGAAATTATATAATAATATTAATCATTATTATTTTATTATAATTATAATTTTAAATATTATATTAAGAGTATATGTAATGAGTTTTTTGAAAAATGAACATGGCTTCTTGACTATCTAAACAATAAAAAAATGAAAATATTTATTTGGAAGATTTATTTTTCCTGCAGGCCATGGCAGCATGAATTTGGAAAACAAAAGTTGTGTCCCTTCTATGGTTCATGAAATCATCTGACGACCTCCCTCTCCTCCCACTGTATAGTGACCCTATACTATTACACATATCAGTACATTATTTTATGTATAATTACACATCAAATTGCATGCCAAGGATAATGAAGTCTAGTGTCTTGGGGATTAGGTACATAATTAAACATCACGATTCCAAAATAAGAACATATTTTATTTAATATTTAGAAAGGCCTTTTAACTTACTTAGACCCCTTAAACCTATATAGGATAACTTGGGGAAAATACATGAATAACGGGATGAGATAAACATCTCAATATCGAAATAAACATTTAAATAATGCTTAGGATAGGGGTTAGAAACTATACCATAATGACATAAAAAGAATTGTAACATGATTAAACATATGATTCCATTCTATATAGATCATGTGAAAATATAATCATGGAATCATAGTAATGTGGAAGAAACATAAAACATGACTTTAGCATGATTCAAGGCTCATTGCATAGGGAGGAGCAAGAGTCAAGGTTAACAATAAAGACCGTTGCACATTTAAAACGAGTCATAGATAACCACCAAGACTGTTTCACATGTTGCATCATGAGAATAAACATTAACCAATGCGTTTGAGCAGCATCTGGTTATACCCATTATAACATGTTCATGATTGTGGGTGCTACATGAAAAATAAGCATAAGGGTTACCCATAAAAAAATGGATATCATAATCAAGTAATAAAGCATAATAAATAGGTGTATCCTAAAAATTTTCATGAAAGAAAGGAATTAAATCATATATGTACATTTATAAATGAAAATTGATATAGATCATGATATGTGATTTCAAACTAATGTGATAACATGAAAAAGTGTATTTTAGAAACTTTATAATTAAAAAAGTATTGTGATTTAAGAAAAAATATTAAAGAGAATTTAAAGAAGAAAATGGAATAATATTTTATATAAAACCAAAATTGAACAAAGAAAGTTTTCATAATAATATGAGTGATTATAGAAAAAAAAGGTGGCTTAAAACAGAATATAGAGTTCACTTTAAATTAGGTAATAATTTGAGAAGATTCCTTAAATCAGGCATGCTTATGAGAAAAAACTGAGCCTTAATCCTTTTAAAAACATGTATATCCTGGAAAATAAGGATTAATTGATCTTGATACATGATTTTGGAACATATAGAAAGAATTTATAATATTTTCATAACATGAAAAGATAATTATTTTGGTTAAAAAGAGAGTAAGAGTAACCTGAAGGAATAATAGAGTTTTAGGTAGAATCCCTTACCATAAGTATGAAATGATTCCACACAAGATCTTAATGTCCCAAATAATGAGATTAAATCCATTAATTAATTAATTCAAAACCTTTTATGCATTTATTTGACTTATTGTAATTTTATTATGTTCATTTATATCCCCTTTAATGGGTTATGAGATTCAATTTCATCATTCGGGTGGGTTATTTTCCTTGGTTTTCATGTTCGGTTTACTTATTTACATGTAAAAATAATCATTCAAGATGATAATGGTTGTCTATAATTGATGTTATAAGATATTAATTAAAATAAATATGATTAAATTATCATATAATTCATTTGGTTAATTTGGGTGAGAATGAATCATTAAATAATATGTTATTGACAATCGTTTAGATTAATTTTAGCGAGTTTTCAATCACAAAAAACATGTTTTGATTTACTATTTAATATCAAATATTTATGATGGTTCCAGAACATTTAATATTTTAGAACACATATAGTATAATCTGTTTTAAACATAAAAAATGGTTTCATGAACATCCTTGAAGATGATAAAGGAAAATGAAAAATTTTCATCATTGAAGGTGATAAATTAACACCCCATGAATGAAATTTTCATTATGATAATTAAAGGCAGAGGAGAGGGGTTTTATAGTTTATTTTTACATTATCATAATTACATTCCAATATATTTGAATTACTGGAGTTATGATACCATTTGGATAGGGGTGCTGAAATAATGGGTACCCTAGACCCAACTATGAAGTGCTTTTGATTACCAAATCATTTATATAGTTAGTTATACATGATGTTCCTCTGAAAATTATAGTGTATATATTTATATATCCACAAATTAATGGTAATTTATATAGATTAATTTTCATATCAAAAGTTTATAGCAGATCCTAGGCTATAACGAGTACCTTGAGATACTGTGACATTAATCTTAAATATGTCATATGGCCAAGATATAATGTACTATCTGAACACAGTAGATATTGGACTATCAGGTTTTAGGGGATCATAAGAATTTAGAATTATTCTCATGAAGGTCACACTTGGTGATATCTAGTAGTGAGATCATGAGGAAAGAACTTCTAATAGGAACACCACATGTTTCAGGAGTCATTGGATGTTCCTATCTAGAGACATATTTAGTGGTATCCTGAAATGAAATCATTACAAATGTGTTCGACTTGATTGTGTACTTTGATGCAAGATTCAACCATTATATTGAAATCATGGGGATATAATTTGTGTCGGGTGTGTCATTGGTTGAATGACATTGGTTGAATGGACAAGAAAGTATTTTTCTCTTCTGAGTTTTGGATGTAATATATCTTATGACATGTTGATAAACACGACAATACATTCATAATAACATGTCCATGATAGTCGATGGTAGATCCATCCAGTTGGATCAATATGGAATAATAAAAGAAAAAGGATGATGAAGTAGGTGTGCTTTATGATTTATGAGATATTAAATAGAAAGAAATTATATTACATGATACGTGTTTATAGGTTAGTTTTTTCTACTATGAACATCCTTATATCTTTAGGTTCTTAGTCTGTTCTCTTCCCCTTCCCCCACTAGAGCATCGGGTTGGATTTCCATCGTCGCTCAGGTTCACGGTTTGGCATCAGCCCGGTCAGGATCTCAACGTGACGACATCTGGTGGACATGATCGTAGCATCAGTTTCTAGCGAATTTGTTTATTCTTGGCATCACATTGTGGGATTTCAAAATCTTGGGTCTAGGTATGGATTTAGTGCACTTATGTATGTCGTGGCGATAGATTTTGGACTCTGGATCTTGTCTCAGCTGACCTTCAACTTTAGGTGTGTTCTAGTGTGGATCTGCAAATTATCCAGCGTGATTTAGAGAGGGGGGTATGTTTTTTCGTTTGTTTTGATTTTGGTGCAATGGTGGTGTTCTTGCGGTGGTGGAATCGCCGGAGGGGCCCCTTTCTCTCTTGATAGTCCCTTCATCCTCCTGCAGATCGACTATTTTGGAAGTCAGTGGGGGTTACTCTGTGGTTTGGTTCTGTTCGGATCCAGCCCAGAGTGGTGTTGTCTTCTCAGACCTGCTCGACTCTACTCATCAGCAATAATCCATCGACGTGGTGTTGGATCATCTAGTCCAATTTGAAAAGGATCTGGATTCATGTTAAAAATAATGGGAATTGAATATATTTATTAAATGTATTTATATATTATATATAAATACATGGAAAATATTATTTGAATGAATATTAAAACATTCAGGGTCTAATTAATATTTTTTGGAATGAAGATTCTAGTTAATGACTCACTTATAATCATGTGATATATTTAATTTATTACAAGAATTTTATAATAATATTTATGAATCATATTAGAAGTCATAACATGTTGTTCAAGGTGCGTTAAGTATTCAGGGGCTAGAGAGGAAATACCGTATATTTTCTTAATACTCTATAAATAGAGGAGGAGTGCAGTTTTCCATAGACTATTCACAGTCTCTCTCACTCCTCTACTCTCTCCTATATCCTAGAGAGAGAGGCTCTAGATATAAAAATTTCAGATCATGTTCTCTCCTAGGCATCATGAGCAGGGCGATGCAGTGATTGTAGGAGTGTCGAAGGAGTCATCATATCTTAGAACTTGCACTCTGTTTTTGAGGACCGACACTCCCATAGTTTCTTGAAGTTCTTGTGGAAGATCTAGATGAATTCAGCTTCAGATTCAATGATTAGTGCTAACTAATAATCACATTCTTATATAAAGGGTTATATAGGTAATATCCTTTTATTTCCTTGGGATATCCCATAAAGATACACCTCATTCCTTGGGGTGTTAGTTTGTAGCCTTAAAAGGATTTAACAAACACTTCGCATACCCATACATGTGTGTTTGACAAAATGGGTTTCCATACATTCCGTAACTCAAAGGGAATTCCATTTTACACTTTATCTGGTACTTGGTTTAATGTGTATATTACAGTTTGTAATGTATATCCCCAAAAGGATAATGGATGATCTGCATGACTCATCATCAACCTCACCATATCCAAAAAGGTGTGTTTCCTACTTTCACTAAAACCATTTTACAATGGCGTATAAGGAGGAGTGATTTGAGATCGATTCCCAGACACCCATAAAAGATCGATGAATTCTTGGTTCAGATATTCTTTACCTCGGCCCAATCGAATCTTCTTTATCATCTTACCAAGATGATTCTATACATCATTCTTGCATTCCTCAAATTTCTCTAAGGCCTATGACTTATACCTCATTACGTATATATATCCTTATCTACTAAAATCATCAATAAAGTTAATGTAGTAGTATTATCAACCTCTATATTCTATTAGAAATGGACTACACACATATGTGTGTACTAATCCTAGAAGCTCTGTGGCCCTTTCACCATATCCACTCAAATGTGGCTTGGTCATTTTACCTTCTCAACATGTGTGTCATCTATCAAGTGGTTTTATCTTAGTAGGGTCTAAATAACCATCTTGGCAGAGCTTTGTCAAGTGCTTCTCATTTACATGACCAAGACGGTGATGCCACAACGGGGTTTTGTATGAGTCATGTGAGTTTGTTTCGTTATCGATTACCAACACTTAGTTTTAATAGTTTAATACATAGAAACCATTATTTAAATGCACTATACCATAATATATGTTTTTCTTATAAAATAAACAACCCTTTTTTCAAAACATGAAAATAAATCCATCCATATCCAAACATGATACAAAAATTTTGTTCTTGGAAACACTAGGCACATAATGTCAGTTATGTAAAACGAAAATCATACCAGTTGGAAATGAGAGATGGTAATCGCAAATGTCTAATTCAGAAATCATTGTGACATTAGTAGCCTGAAGATCCACCTCTCCTCTAGAAATCATTATAAATCTTCTCAGTTACTGCATGTGGACATAGATGTGAGAACCAAAATCTGTATCTAATACCCAATGTGTAGAAATGTAAAGATTCCAATCAATAACCAACACACATTTAGTGTCCCCACTTCTATGGGTGAAGTTCCTCTTACAGTGCTATGGATTTCCATGTGAAAAAAATACATACTCCCATTACTTGCCCGACCTCTGGATCTTCCCCTTCATGGAGGGATGGTGCTCAAGGGACTCAGACCGTTTATATGTCCTTGGACCCTTTTCCTTGTCCTTTCTTTTCTTATTCACCATAAAGACATCAGGTTTGTCACACGCCATGTCCTTATCTACATCGAGAATTAAGGTTATATGTTTTGATATACTCTTCTCATTTTTTTCTCATGTTATAGTTTACAATAAATCTAGAAACGTTCATGTGATGTGATGATTGGATGAGATATATATGCAACTCATCTGGGAACATTATCCCTAATATTTCTAGGCATTCAATGTAGCCAATAAACATGTATACATGAGGCTGATCTGGTGTAAAATCTCTATTCTTAGTTTTAAACAATGTTTTGGAGATCTCATTTCTCTCTCATATCACCTTGTCTTGATAAAGATCCTTAAGGTGATACATCATTCAATTCACATCCATATTTTCATGTTACTTCAAGAGATCATTGGACATGGCCGACAACCTGAAACATTGGACACTATGGCATCATCCAAATGCTTCATTAGAGGGATAGTTACTCATCAATGGCATCTTTTCTAGGGGAAACATGAATAGGCTCCTCCAGCACATAAACTTTCCTCTCCTAGTGAAGGATGACCGGTAAACACCTCTAACACTTCTGAAAATTAGTGCTGGTGAGAAGGTTTTACTTATTGAGTATAGTTCACAATGATATGTTTGAAGTCATTCTTCGTTCCATTTCATTAAATTAACATGATCAATGGTTTAATAATTTATCATGATAAAACTGAGACAAATAAATAAATTAATACTTATTAGTCTCCAAATATTTTATCAAATTTCAATAACCCTCACCACTGACTTCTGAATATTCTATTTCTAGAATATTATAGTGTAAATGATCCATATTTCCCTTCAAATTCCCCCAACAAGGGTTTTCCAAGAATCTTGAAGGGTTTTAGGTGGGTATTCAAAATTCCAAATACATTAACTCGTAGTTCCTTAATCCGCGGTGTGGACTCCCCAATCCTAAAATCATTTTATTTTGGATTTCCATAACCTTTGCCTCTTGGTCACACCCAGTCCTATTGTGGCAGACAACCCTTGATGTGGACCAATTCAAGCCAACCCACAACATTGAATTAGAATTCCTTGATAATTAAAAGCACCGCTACTAGGGCTGGTCAATCACTTTGAACTGTGGTACGATTCTAACTAGTATTATGGAAGGCTATACCAACTTAATATTTATTTGAGGGATTTTATCCTTATATGTAAATTTCTATTTTTTTTATCTTTATTATATTATTTTGAATATTCAGTGGGATATACTTAAGTGATTAACCATGTCTCAGATAATATTTTCCACATAAGCCGGTCATATTTTAGTTTCATCTTGCGTGATTGTTTAATTCATTAATTGTGTGATTGTGACAACACGCCCACAATAAATAACCCATTAAATTGATAGAAATATAATAAATGATAGGATCGTGAGATTATTCTATTGGTTAGTTTATCTAGAAGTTGATAAACTAACCCAAGAGATAGGGGATAAACACCTTGATCATTTTGGGTTCATGTTTATATATTTCAACATGTCAACCATTGTATCTCCTTGGATCCTAAATTGATCTACCTTCACCAGCTTCAGAGACCCATTGATTACATTTTCTTTTATCTCACTCACATGTGAGGGGTAAAATGGGGGTTTACATAAAAGAAACCCTAGGCATGCATGAACTATATAGTAATGAGGAGAGGTCTTGCATACCAACAAATCTAATTTAAAAAATTAATTAAAAGAAACAATTTACGTACAAATGTCCTGGTCTAGCTCATGATCATCTAGGCATGCAATGATATTTATATATAAATAAAACTAGCATTCCATTCTTTAATCGTTCTTGTTTAAGATAAATCATTCTTGAATCAATTAATTATATTTAATTAATCAATACTTTTATCTGAAACCCTTTTCTGAATTTTCTTTAGATTCTCATCCATCAATATTTTATACAAATAAATTCATTTAAAATTATCTTTGTACGTAACATGTACCTTGGAGAAATCCTGGTGAATTCCCATTCATAACTACATAATGAGAAAAATTTAACATTACGTAGATGTTAAAGAAAACACACATATTTAAAACACATATCACGCATTGTGCCTCATATTTACGCCTGCACCACGGTACACATCTCAAGGTTTTGTATAATATAATAATAAATTTTAACAAAACTACATAATTTGGATGAGTACATAGCGTGTACTATTATTCACCATCCATCAGAAGTAAAAGCCCGAGAAAATGGCATTTGGATGTAATTTGGAAATCTTCAGAGTACATGGCGTGTCTAGTGGGCCACACTCCATGTAGTTTCCACATTACACGGTCTACAATTGGGAAAGGCATGTACAGGGTATATAGTCAAACCCTAACCCGAAGGGACTACACTTCTTGTCCAGCGGGACACACAACGTGTAATCCAAAAACCATGTGCCACTTGTTCTTGGTCAACATACATAGTCATTTAAGACATAGAAAGACTCCAACATATGAATTGGTTTGGAAGACTGGTTTGATGTATTTAATCATGACTACACTATGTATAATACCAAATAAATGTTGTGTGTTCATGTGTTGTACTGCTAGGAAGCTTTGGCACCTTTGGATGATATCCTATATTTTATTTTAATCAAAATTAAATGAAAATTCTGTTTTTTTATGTGAAGGAGAATTGAAAGAGGTGGAACAGATCTCGAGATTTCGATTTGTAGAAATATTAACATGAATTAAAACATCTAAATTATTAAATGTGTAAATCATGAAAGAAAACTATATAATTATATTCAATGATATGACCCCCTCTGATACCACCTGTAGGTTCTGTGTGCAGTGGATGTTCATGGATGGGTGTACCCAACTAGAAATTTTCCGTTAACAACGATCAATCTAAGACATTTCATTATAATAAAACACTAGATCTTCATAATAGAGTGAAGAATGAAAGAGAAATTGGAGTCCTAGAACCATATAAAGGATCATCATATGTTGGTTGTAATTAATTTTATTAAAAGGAAATAATTTCCTTGATGGAATTATCTCTTCATTGAGGTTTCTGGTCATGATCTGATGTGATCTGCCATTGTGTCATAGAAGACAAGTGTAGGATTCCTCTAGTGGTGATCCACATGTGTTCCATGTATCTCCGAACTTTGCTGAAGGGATATATGGGTGCTAGCTCATAAGATCCTTCACTTGATATGTCCTCCTTAGATCTTCTTGAGAGCCGCTTCCAAAGCGCTCTCCTTGATTCGGTGGAGGATGATCTCTTGTAACTTGAGAGCATTCATGGAAGAATAAGAAGTTTTCTCTTGGCTTGATATATTTTTCTAAATCCTTTGTTCACAACAACACAAATTCTTAGGCTAATGAGAATAATATAATTGGGATTTTAATTACATAGAATAATAAAATGAATTAATTACACGAAATCATTTATTCATTTCATTTAATTTATATTAAGACCCCATGTCTAATAATAATAGCTTAATATTATTGTTACTTGACATGAATCTAGATAATTACACCTAATATTATTTAATTCAATAAATAATATTATTTCTCACAAATCCCTATAAAACCTACACGATGTGTATATTAATATACATGACGTGTACTTTTTTTCATTTTCTTTATTTTCTACAACACATTTATTAGAACATAAATAATGGATATTTATTTATTAAATAAAAATATCTGCATTAATCGCTAATAAATGTATTATTTCACTCATAATATATTATCTTGAATAAATAATTTCAAAATAAATGTGATTAGGAATCCTTTAAAAATTATTAAACCATGATTAGGAATAATCTTTATTCAACGTATTAAATGAATATTTAATTGAGAAACTTGGAAACACATAGTGTGTGACCCTCAAGGCATCTCTCTCAGTGTAATTAGGAATATCCTACCTAAATTCCCAGGATAGTATTTAGAAACATGCCAAGGAACCCATAGAGTAAGAAGTTAACACCGTAATGGCGTGTCTGCTTCTATAAACAATTATCGTGTAATGTAGTCCCCTTGTCTCGATTTATCAGATCGAGTGGGTTGTATGATAGTTCTATCTACCCAAGTGCTTGATTATTATTTCTTTGACTTCCCAAAATTTTAACTTGCTCATTCCTCACCATGGACATGGATTTATTTATTCTATATCAATTACATGAAAGGGACTAACATATCAACTGCAATTATGGAACAGAAGGGAAAATCGTTTCTCACATTATCTATTTATATAGTATTACGGGTGACGCACCCAACATATCCTACCTGACTGCGAACATTGTTTCATCATAGATTTCATCAATAAACTAATTGAACAATTTTTAATACCCATTAATAATAATCTTAAAGTCTAAGGACCAATACACATGCCCGTAGATAGAAACATCCAATGACACTATGAAATGTGGATTTCTTACTCGTGGGTCTGATTCTCATAATATCCTCTTGGATATTACCAAGGGCACACACCATGAGAATGTGCCTCATGGTTTTATGATTACTCACCTCTAATGGCATGTGTTATTTGTGTACCTCAAATAACATCATCCCACCATTGAACATATATTCAAGAATAGTGTTATGGCACATACGGGTTCTCATCATAGCAGGGATCCACTATGACCCTTTACATCAACATCTATCCTTAGGATATTATCACATGAATTGTCACACATAAGTACAATCAATAAGTGATAAGGTATATATTAATGAATAATGTACAATGTAGTTGGACTTAGGCCACCAACTCCAACAATAAGGACATGTGTTTGGATGCAAAAAGGTTTCTAGGACATAAAAAATGTGAATTAGGAACAAACACATTTTAATATATTGTAATAAACCGAAATTTTATTTTGTACATTACATATATCCTAAAGACATAAAAGTTGTAGTTATGTGATAGACTACGGTTCTATAAAATGGTTTTCTTCACTATTAGAGATAGTGGAAGCAAGATTGACTTAAGCTTAGCCAATGATCGAGATGCACATGAAGTTTTCATAGTAACTTGTTCGGAAAGTGCATGTGGAACATAGTATGTTCTAGAGACACATATTATATTGGATGGCTAAAATCACGGTGATAATTTTTTATAATCACCATTGTCGATGATCTATTATTCATTATGGATAATATTTCCTATAAGTAAGTTTGGTATAGAAATTAGCTAAGATTGACATGATGAATTAAAATTCAATAAGTGGATTCCATGTACCAAAGTGAAAAAGGGATTTTTATGAATAATATGGTGGGAATTCAAGTGAATTGATAGACGGATGGTACAAGTGTATTACCAATAAGGCTGGATTAGTTATAAAAAATTTGTATGCTTAAATACATTATTATTATACTTATCATATATAATTTCTATAATAAATTTATTTGGAATTTATTTTCATGACCATCAATAATGGAATTTTTCTGTACGATGCAACCAGAAGAGGAAAATCATGTTATAGAATGCTAATAAAGGTTGCAGGTTACTAAAATCTTGTTTAGGATTGATGTAAGCAATGATATCATAGAATATAAATTTGTAATAAATTTTTTCTATAATTCTATGAGAGGTTTGTGGGAGAACCAATGTTTTCAATGTACAATATCTTCGACAAAAAATGGACGATAGATTGTACTTATAGTTGGTAAAGGCTTTTATGAAAGTTAATCTCTAGTGATTGACTTAAAGTAGCAAACTAAGTTCTAGGGAACATTATCTACTGTGGTGGATCTAAAGGTTGCTTGGACAAAGTAAATCCTACATATAGTGACATGGTATTGAAAAACTAATAGTTGGAACAATTCAAGAGATGAATTTTTACCAATGTCAAACGACATAATCTCTCTAGGTTGACATGTCCAAGGCATGAGAGGAGAAAAATTTGGTTAGTTGAAGTCCACATGCTTAGAAATGGATCAATTAAGTATGCCATGATATTTACAAAAAACTGATATATCCATAATATAATTTATAGTAGGAAAATATTATTTATATCTAAGAGCATTGTAAGTGAAGCAGTTAGAATAAAATAATTGTACTTTAGAAAGTACAAAAGATATGTACCTCAAAAGGGTAGAAGAAATGATACCTATTTTTAGGGGATACTAACTAGATTTTCTAAAATCCATGTGGCCTAATATCGTAGCTAGTCTATGGTGAAGAATGAGACAAGCTCATATAATACAGTGGTATCCATACCTACAAATATCGAGTACACTACAGCTTTTGAGGTAGCTAAGAAGTAGTTATATGCCACAACTTGTTCCAGTTCTTGGAATCATACATTATAAAAAGAGGATTATAATAATGGAAATTATGATACTATTACTATAAAATATGACAAGTTATGTTAGTGAAAAAAGGATATACTCAGGGATAACATCATTGGAGATGTTTTACTCAAGAAGATGATGTCACAAGAGCCTAATAGCCATGCGACAGAATCGTTGAAGACCCAATATCTAAATTAATTACCTAGAATAAACATGATCTTTATCATGGAAGTTTCTAACATGTTTGGTTAGCAATTTTTCTATAGTGCAAGTGGGATTGTTGAAATAGTGAGTTCCCTAGACCCAACTATTCAGTGCTTTTGATTACCATATCATGTATACAGTTAGTTATGTATGAGGTACTTATTACCATTATAGTGTAGATATTTCTATATCCACTCTTTAATGGTAATGTTTTTTGATTAATTGTCACTTCAAAAGGTTATAGAATATCCCATGCTATAATGAGAACTTCGAGATACTATGAAATTAATTTTAAATATTTCATATGGTCTAGATACAACATACTGACTGGGCATAGTAGATGTTTGACTATCAGGGGTTGGGGGCTCATAAGCATTGAGACTTCTTCACATGAAGTTCAAACATGGTGACCTGTAGTAGTGAGATCATGACGATGGACCTGCCGATTGGAACACCACATGTTTTGGGGTCATTGGATATTCCTATCTATAGAAATGTATAATGGTCTCATGACTAGAGATAATTTACAATGTGTTCCATTTTATTGTGTACTTTGATGCAAGAGGAAGACCATGATATTGAAATCTTAGCGAGTTATTTTGTGGGGGGGGGGGTGCATCATTGGTGTCAGGATATTGGTAGAATGGTTAAGAAAAGATTTGTCACTTATGGGTTATTGAAGTAGTATATCTCAGGCCATGTTGATAAGGATGGTAATAACTTCATAATACCATGTCCATGGAAGTTGAGGTTAAATCCATCCAGTTGGATAAAAAAAATAAAGCAAGAAAACAGACAATGAAACAGGTGTATGCCCTACTTTATGAGATATTAAATATAAAGATATTAACTACACAATGAATGTTCCTAGGTTGGTTGTAACTTCTGTGACATCCATATCTCTTTAGGGTCCATGATGGGTTTCTAGATCCCACTCCTGGTCTGGGAATACTTTTCATTAGTATTGAGATAAGGGCCTATGGGGTCACACACAAGAGTGCATTTGAGAATCTTCATTATTTTTTGAATATGTGTTTTGGACATGGTGGGACACACCACTGGGGTCTGGGATTTTTTCATTGTTAAACGATCACCAATGCAATAAAGAAATTCATATCATTCAAGTTATGAATAATGGGACTAGAATTTATTTATTACATGTATTTACTTTTTCTTAAGTAAATACATGAAAAATATCATTTGAATAAATATTAAAACATTCAAGGTTCAATTAATATTTGTGAGAATGTCGAGACAAGTTAATGACCCATTTATTATCATGTAATATATTTAATATACTACAAAAAAGTGATAATAATATTTATGACTCAGATTATTACTCACAACATATCATGTACAGTGCTTTTAGTATTCGAGAGCTAAAGAACAATACTAGATATTTAATTAACAGTATAAAACAGGGGGAGTGGTGTTTACCATGGAATATTCATAGCCACTCTCTCTCTCTCTCCTCTTATATCTCCCACATCCTTGAGAGAGAGGCTCTGGATTTAGAGACTTCATATCTAGCTATCTCTCAGGCTTCATGAGTAGGGAAATGCGGTGATCATCAGAGAATTGAAGGAGTTAACATATCTCCACGCTAGCACACAATTTTCGTTGATCAGTACTCCCATAGATTCATGAATCATGTGTGAATGATCTAGAGGAATTTGGATTCAAATTAATCTAACATCGATCAATAATGATGAGTATACATCATGCTCAGATTCAGAACTGAATAAGGTATTTTACGGTTTTATTTTTGGGATTAAAACTCTTCACGTGAGATCATTGCCTTAAACTGGGCAGTGATTCACCAAAATTGACTAGTTCATGTTGAACGTTGGTGAAATTTTTTAAAAACCTATTTTGGGGCTTCCTCTAATTTTCCAGTTCCATTTAAGTGGATTTGAGGAGAGAAAAAGAAATGAAATGAAAGATAAAAGAAATTAAAAGAGTAGGAAGAGTGTTTTACCTCGTCATCCCTTCTAATTGAAAACCTCTATAAGAGATTGGTTTTGGAATTTTGTTAAGAAAAAAGAACCTAGATATGGGGAAATATGTGGGAGGATATTTCGGAAGAATTTTGATAAGGATTTAGGCTTGATAGGTGTGAGGAGAATATGTGGCGAGGGGTGGTATTTGTTGCAGGGGAGGAGGTGTTTTTTCATTATTTTATTCACTAGTTTATTATTTATTCACAAGACTATAAATAATATGATAATTATAATCAAATATAATAAAATAATGAATGATGGTTTGAGATTTTTGGATTAAATAATCCATACACGATCTATGAATCAACAATTCTTGTATTTAACATTTATCGTAAATTATCATATTTTACTATTCAACAAAAATTAAATTATTTTAGAAAAATCCAAAAAATTCATCCTAGCCCTCTTTCAATGGGTAGAATTAAAAAATGAACATAATTTTATGAAAATAATTTTTTTTAATGGGTAATTAAAATTTTAATTAAAAGCCTCATTTATTTGGAAAATAAATATTTTTAATTTATAAATGATTTATAACACTTTGAAAAATTAATTAACATCTTGTTAAATTATATTAAAATAATTAGACAACAAAATATTAATTTATGAATACATTTTATAGAAATAAATCTTCTATTAAATTATTAATATAATCACAAGAGTATAATTAAATAATTACGAGCTATAAAAATACCAACACTTAATTAATAATTCTTAAAACACTTATTTACTTAATCTATGATATAATTATATCATATTACTATTAATTAGATGATAAAATTTTATTTATACTTTCATAGGTGAGTTTATTATTTTCTTTTCTGGTTCACTATTCCTAAGGTTTATATTAATATTCCTAAGGTCAAGTTACTATTTAATCAGTATATGTTCCTTAACTTCTATAAATACCTCTTATTTCATTAATTCATCTTTTATAAAGTGTTTATTATATTATCTAAGTGATTTTATGTGAATAAACCATATGCATAATTATAAGAAGGAAATTTCCATTGATAAAACTTTGGGTTGTTACATTCTTCCTCTCTTGTGATATTTCACAACAAAATTTTTATTTTACACACTAAGGTGAAAAAAGATACGGGTACATCTCCTTCATCTCTTGCAATGGTTCCCATTTTTCCTCTTCGTACATATGGTTCCTCCAAATTATGTTGACCAGGTGAGTGGTCTTGGTGCATAGAACATTATCTATACAATCCAAGACCATCATTGACTGCTCCTCGTAAGTGAGATCATTCTACAATTATACCATCTCTAAATTCAGTACATGTGAGGGATCTGATATGTACTTCCTTAAAAGGGATACATGGAATACATCGTGTACATGAGATCTATTTAGTGGATGTTATAGTCAATAGTCCACATATCTGATGTGATCAAGGATCATGAAGGGAACAATGTACCTAGAGATCATATTTCATTTCTTCTCAAATCTCATGGTCCTTTTCTATAGAGATATGTAGAGGAATACCATGTCTCTAATTTTAAAATTCAGATCCCATTAATGATTGTATGGATAACTCTTTTGTAGACTTGGGGATTCCTTGATATTCTGCTGAATGGTTTTCATCTTTTAAACAATTTCTTTGACCATTTTAAATCCTAATAGGTTATGTTCACCGAATTCATCCCATCATGTTAGTGTTATACACCTTTTTATATAAAGGGATTCATATGTAGTAAACTTAATGCTTGAGTGGAAACTATTGTTGTAAGAGAATTCAAACAGAGGTTGATGTTGGTATCATCATCTGTTGAAGTCTATAGAACAAGGCCTCAACATATCTTCTAGTGTATGAATAGTCCACCCATATTTGCAATAGGTTTAAGAATGATAGGATGTATTGAAGTTCAACTCAGTGTTCAGGCCTTGTTGGAGTCTTTTCTTGATTTGGAGAGAAATCATAGATCTCGATCAGATAAAATCAATAGTGGTACTCCATACAACCTAACAACTTCATTGATGCATATCTGTGCACGTAGATCTAGTGAAAAGTCATCTTGAATTGAGATAAAATGAGATGTCTTTATAAGATGATCCATCACAACCCATATAGAATTGTTCCCTCAAGATGTCTTTGGAAGTCAATTGAAAAACTGCATGGTGATGTTCTCCCACTTCCATGTTGGTAAGGATAATAGTTTCATAAACCCTTTGAAAATCATTTTGAAAACCTTCACTTACTAACATAATTAGAACTCTAATATATATTAAGCGACGTACTTTTTCATATTGTCCCACAAACAGTTCTATTAGTGATATTGACAAATCATTTTTCTCCCTAGGTGAATAGAGAATGTTGAGATATGTGCCTCATTTAGACGATCCTTATTTATCTCTAGATCAGATGGTACACATAATCATGACCCAATCTCACAACTCCTTCCTTATCCATTTGGAACTCTGAGGATTTCCCATTTTTGATAGCTTCCACCATGTTCTGAATTTCCATGTCATTTCTTTGAGAATCCTTAATTTTCTCGAGAAGGGATAGTTGAGAAATCATTTGACAAAGGATTGATGTCATTCCTTAACAATTCTCTTGTTCATCCTTTGTAGGTATAATTTTTTTATCCTTCTAAATTATGATCATTGAAAAAGATGGAAGATCCTTTCTACACAGAGAATTAACTACCTTATCTTATTTACTAGGATGATAGTGGATTTAGAAGTCATAATCCATGATGATCTCTAACCATCTTCACTGGTGCATATTACCCTCCATTTTTGTGAATATATATTTCAGACTCATGTGATCTGTATACATCTCACACAACCACCAATAGATATAATTCCACCAAATTCCAACCCAATGATCATAGCTGCCGACTCCAGATCATGTGTGGGACATTTTTCCTCATGGATTTTCAATTTTCTTGTTGCATAGGCTATCACTTTGTCATTTTGATTGAGAAAATATCCTAATACATTTTTTTGAAGCATCTTTGTACACCACAAAGAGTCATCCACTTATGGGGAGTGTGAGTACTAGCACATTGATAAGCCACTTTTTGAGCTCTTTAATTCTTTACTCACATTATTGACTTAGAAAACATCACTCCCTTCGGTGTTATCATGGTTATTGTGTTTTAAAATTTTGATACATTCTTCACAAATCTTCGATAGTACTCAACTAGACCATGAAATATAATAATCTATGTTAAATATGTTTTGTTGGAACACTCTTTGATTTTCTTTGTCTAGGAAGGGTCCAAAGACATTTCTTTACTACTGATAACATTCTCCAAGAATGATAAATCCTCAATCCCTAACTCATAGTTACTATACTTTTCATATATTTTCTCCCTTCACAATTTCTTCAGAAGAGTAATCAAATTCTCCTCTTGTCTCTCCATATTTAGGTGTATATCAGAATATCATCAATAAATACTCCCAAAAATATTTCAAGGTAATATCTAAAGTCTTTATTCATTATGTCCAAGAATATTTCCAGAGCAATTGGGAGTCCCAAAGGTATCATTATGAACTCATAGTGTCAATACCTCATTTGAAATGTAGTCTTGGGAATATATTCCTTTCTTAACTGTAATTGATTTTATCCAGACCAAAGGTCAACCTAGGAGAAATAACTTTCCCAACAAATATGATCAAACAAGTCATCTATCCATGGAAGGGGACACTTGTTTTTTATCACGGTTTTATTAATTTCATGATATTCGACATAGAGGCACAATGATCCATTCTTCTTCTTGATTAAGAGGACTGGTGAACCCTATGGTGAAGAAATTGGGCATATAAAACCCTTTTATAGATTATCTTATAACTACTTCTTTAGTTCTCCCATGTCAATGGAGGTCATTCTATAATGTGTATTTGATATAGGCATAGAACCTAGAACATGATCAATTTAGAACCTGACCTCTCTATCATGTTTAAGACTGAGAAATTATTCAAGGAATACATCAGTGTTATCCCTCACAATGAGAATGACTTTGATCATGATCATATCCTTTGTCTCAATCATTATAGTGAGATGTCATTTCTCATAAGGAAATAATATCTACACTTGAGATTATGATTCTAAAGGAGAGTCATCTTCCTCTTTACACTTCTAATGAATTGGATGATACTTCGAGATGTGGAGAGTGATATCCCTTTCCTGACTATTGATGTGGGATTTGTATAAGGATAGACTATCCATTGATAATATTGCATAAAACACTTCCATAAGAAGTAAGAATAGATTTTTTGGGAGGTTCAATTCACAACCATTAACCGAGGAGGAGTTATGTACTATGGATGCAATAATTTAACCATGATATATTTTCATAGGTAACTCAACATCTATATTTTGAGGTGGTGTTTGAATAGTTCTACTAAACATAAAATATATGATAGAATGCATTGAACCAAAATCAAATAGTACATTCTCTATTTTTTGAATGAATAACCATCATACCTATCACCATATCATTGTATGGTACCATTTCAGTAGTAGTGATAGCATATGCCCTTCCTAGGTTCCATGGAGGTTGTTGTTGATTTCCTCTGACAACCTTGGCCTTAGGGATTTGGTTTAAAAAATTCCCATCTCCCTTGTAGTTAAAACACTGCACTATAGGATGAGTGTATATCTAAACATACATCCCTTCTTCCACATTAGTGGAATCTTTCATATCCCTTCATATGTTATAATCCAGATTCCCCATTCTTCCACATTTGAAGAATTTTTTTTTTCCCTTTATCCAGTTCCTAGGATGATTCTTACCATGATTTAGACATGTGTGATATTCTCCCCTGTTTCCATCATGGGATTTATTTTATAATCCACCCATATTTGACTCCATTTTTTCTTATATTCACCAAGACCACATGAACACTGAGAGTCTCCGATCTCCATTTCAACCTTAAGGGAGCAACAAAAAATATCCTCATAACATTTAAATATGTGAATTACCAAATCTTTTTATACTCATGGATTTAGTATGCTGAAGAAGCGATCCACCATTCATTCACTTTTGATGACAAATCCAGAGGCATATCTTTTAGTTGTTGTAAATATCCCTTCATAGGCCCTGATAGACTCATCTTCCTTCTGCTTATATCCAGGGAACTCTCTTTATATCTTGAGATGGAGGTTTCTAGGAAAATATTTATTGAAAACAAAATCATGAATTCCTCTCAATCTATGGAATCAATTTCTCCTGGGTCTTAAATTTTTTTATTAGTTTCAATCATTGATCAGCTTACCCATAAAAATGATATAATGCCAACATAGCCTTTTCTTCTTATATGAATTGGAGGACATAGAATATAATTTTAATAGATTTAATCCACTCTTCAATGAGGAGGGGATCAGAAGATACAAAAAATATAGGAGGAGTTTTCTATTTAAAGGATTTGACCACAACATTATCTCTATTAGTAGAAGGAGGTCATTCCACACAATTCATGTTATTATTCATAACTTGTTCCAGTTGAGGAAGAATTACTAGGACATTTTGAGAACTCATTCCCATCATATTTGGTATATCATTTGAGAAATTGTAACATTGCCTACCACATTGATTATTGGAATGAGTTCTTCTATTCCAAGTCAATAATTTTTGAATTGCAATTAGTGGCCTTGAATACTTATCTAATAAGAAAAATAAAATGAAATTTTCAACATAAATGGATAAACATGTAAAGAGAAATTATATCCTAGATATTGATTATCTATGTTTCAATATAGGTTATCCATGATCTATTTCCTAACATATATTCATATGGACATTTTTTATTCCCTTAATAATGTCTTGTAACGAGTTTATGAATATACCAAAGCATATCTTCTATAAGTTTCAAGCCAGATGCTCAAAAGGCCCATTGCAATGTACCAGTTTACCCTGAGTTTGGTCCAAAAAACCTTTTTGGAGTTGTTACTCTTAAGGACATCTATGCCAGAACCATGTACCCTTCTATTATCCAAACATGGATGTATTTTCATTATAAATGACTTACTATATACTTACAAAAATTTAGGAATTTTTTATCAAACATAGTCTTATTCTTAGGGTTTTTACTAAAGTTTTATAGTTATAATCACCAAAAATAAATAAAATTTTCCTTTAATACAAATTATATATACCCTATCCTCTTACACATTTCAGTACATGATTTTAAGTACAATTAAACATCATAATACATGTCAACGATGGTAAAGTCTTGAATCATGTGGATTATGTACATAATTAAACATCATGATTACAAAATAAGATCATGTTTTATTTAATCTTCATAAAGATATCTTAATGTTATTTGAGCCCTGAAATCTGCATAGGATAACCTCGTGGAAAAAACATGAACAAAGGGATGTGCTAAAAAACCCATTAAAGAACTAAATAGTAAAATTAATCTTATAATGTGGGTTAGAAAGAATAACATAATGTTATAAAAAGGCATTCAACATAAATAAACCTATGGAATAATAACATATAGAAAATGGGATCATATAATCTTGGAACTATTGTAATGTGGTAGTAACATAAAACATAACATTAACACGAGTGAAGGATCATTACACATGAAAGAGCATGATTCAAGGCTGACCACTAAGACCGTTATACATGGAGAATGAGTCAAGGATAAACATCAATACCATTTCACATGATGTATCATGAGACTAAACATTACTCAATGTATTGGAGAAAAATTTGGCCACATCAATCATAACATGTTCATGATTATGTGTGCCACATGAAAAATAGAAAAAATGTTTTCCCATGGAATGAAATTTGTATAATAATCATGTTATAAAGAATAATAAATTAGTGAATCACTTTTCATAAAACAAATGAACGAAATCATACATGGACATTCATAATGGAAAATAGGCATATATCATGATAAAATATGGTAAAATAAAGTGATAATATGTAAAAATATTATTTAAGAAACATTAGAATTAAAACATTTTAGTGGGGTTTAAGAAAATATTAAAGATCATCTAAAGAAAAAAGGAATAACATTTTATACAAAACAAGAAGTCAAGCATGAACATTTTCTTAATAAAATGACATATTTTAGGAAAGTAATGGTTACTTAAAGCATATTATAGAGTTCACTTTAAATTTGGTAAGAATTTGGGAAGTTCCGTTAAATAGGGCTTACTTATCGGGATGAATTGATTAGAGAAACTTTTAAAAACATATATATCACTAAAAAATGTGGATGAATGGATAATGTTACATGATTATGGAACACATAAGAAAAATATAGAATATGTACATAAAAATAAAATATAATTTCATTTGGGTAAAAATAGTGTAAGAGTAACTTGAAGAAATAATGGAGGTTTAGGTTGAATCCCGTACCATATGTCTGAAACCATTATGCATTTGATAATAATGTATTGAATAGTCAAATAAACTCCATTAATTAAATAATTTTAAACATTTTATACTTGTATTTGATTTAGTATAATTTTATTATGTTCATTTATTTCCCTTTTTATGAGTTATGAGATTCAATTTCATCATTCAAGAGCGTTAATTTCCTTGGTTTTCATGATTGGTATACTTATATACATGTACATATAATCATGTAAAATCAGAATGGTTTAATAAAATTGATGTTATATGTCATTAATGAACAATCAATAATATTAAATGATAATATAAGTCATTTGGTTATTTTGGGTGAGGATGAATCATCAGATAACATGTTAATGATAATTGTTTAGATTCATTTTAGCGGTTTTTTGATCACAATGAACTAGTTTTGTTATACTATTTAATAATATATATATTTATATGTATATTATGGTTACATAAAATTACATAAGCTATAAAACATATAATATATTCTGGTTCAACCATAAAAAATGGTTTCTTGACTATCCTTGAATATGGTAATGGAAAATGAAAAATTTTCATCCATTAAGGAGATAAATTTACACCTCACGAACGATGTTTTCATTACTAGAATAAAAGGGTTATGAGATGGGTTTAATCATTGATTATTCAGTTAGCATAATAAAATTAAAGTATACATGAGGTAATAGAAGTATCATTCCATTTAGATTAGGGTAGGTTAGGAGAGAAAAATAAAATAAAGAAACATGAAAAGAAATTGAAAGAAAAAGAAGAAGGTTTTACCTCTTGATTCCATCTTCTTGAGAACCTCGTTAGGGGATTGGTTTTGGTCTTTTATTGAAACAAAAAGCTCTTGGAAATGGGGGAGGGGATTCGGAGGATATTTGAGTAGAATTAGGTGAAGGCTAAAGACTTGAGAGGTGAGGGGAGAAGAGGTGGTGATGGGTGGTATTTATGGTGGAGGAAGGGTGTTATTTCATCATTTTATTCATTAGTTTATTATTTTGTCTCAAGACTTGGAATATTTTGACCATTATAAAAAATTATAATAAAATAATGAAGTGTGGTTCTATATTTTGAGTTTACTTTAGCCATACATCATCTATGAATCCATAATTCATGTATTTAGCATTTAATATAAATTATTGTATTTTACTATTCACCAAAAAATCATGTATTTTAGAAAAATAACATAAATTCACCCTAACCATTTTTGATGCGTATAATTCAAAAATGAACTTTATTTTACATAAATAATTTTATAATTATGAGAAATTTCAATTTTAATTAAAATCATCATTTACTTTGAAAATACATATTTTATAATTTAAGTGCTTTTATAACACTTGGAGAAATTAATTATGGTCTCATAAAATTTTCGTAAAATCATAAGAATAAAATATTAATATATTAATAAAATTTATAAAAAATCATTTTTCTATTAATTTTTTTAATAAATCATAAAATTTTAATTAAATATTTATGACCTAAAAATACCAAAACTTAATTAATAATTTTTAAAACACTTATTTACTTATACTATGATATAATTATATAATATTACCATTTTAAAGATGATCAGATTTTATTTATACTTTTATTAGTGATATTACTATTCTATTGTCTGGTTTACTCTTTATATGGGTTGTATTACTTTTCCTAAGGTAAATTAACTATTTCATCAGTATAGGTTACTAAACTTTTAGAAATACCTATTATTTAATTTGTTCATCATTTATAAGATTTTTATTCTATTCCCTATATTATTTTATGTGATTAACACACATGGTATAGTTATAATCGGAGAATTCCCATTGATAAAACATGGGGTTATTACACACTGGACACTCTGGTACGTGATTCCTTGCAGACCTATATCACAACCACGACCCCCTCCTCTTTTACACCAAGCTAGGACACCATGTGCCTAGACTCTTACCACTCAGAACGCAACCACAATGTCTCTACAACCATATCACCCCAAGACAACTGCTAAGAAAGATCCTTCTTCGGTCGCACACGAGCCCATAACACATTTCGTTGGGAACCTCCTGTGCATCGCTCACCAGGTTTATTTGACCTCCTCTCACCACCCATTTTATGGTAGATTTGGCCTCCTACAAGTGGGACCTATATGTGTTGTCCATCATCTTGGGCCAGATTCGTAGTCTACCAACATTCCGTACCTCGTTTCCCGCTATGTCGTGGCCACCCACCTCCCTGCACGTCATCCTCCCCTGTCGTATGGTAACCTTCCTTGTCGTCAATTACTAGCCAAATCCTACCTTCTGTACTGAAACTAGTAGTCAGCCGTAGTTTCTTCATGATGCGAAGGAGGACACTATCATGGGTTATCGATGGTGCACCTATTACGCTTCAAATATAGCATTGCCAGGTCCTGAAGGTCATTCAGATACCATGACGTCACCACCTCCAGCCACCAGGACTCATGCTAGATGATCCATAGACAGATTTGACTGTGAGGTACACATGTTATTCCCCTATTGACTTTCTATATGATAAGATTCTTCTCAAAATTGGTTGGATCGGGTATTCCCAAATCGGAACGAGTCTGGACGGACCTGCCTGGGCCAGAATAGCCCAATACAGGCATTTCCCAAGATGTTATGGGTCTACGCCGGTTCTATACGACCCATATTGGCCATAACAGTTTTTCAAGGCATGGACACTTATTTAAATTAATAAAAAACAGTTTATTTAATTAATTTAATTATAGGATTAAATTAAATTATTTAAAATTATTAATTTTTGGTTTAAAAATAATATTTAAATACCGGAGAGATAATTAATAAAATTTTGGTATTAAATTATATTAATTATTTAATTGAATTTTTGGAATTAAAATTAAATTAAAACGGGGCCCAATATAATTAAATTATTTCAATTTAATTAATTCATTTAATTTAATTTAAATACCCTCATACTTTAATTTATTGAAATTTATTTATTATCATGCTTAATTTTATACCAACCCCTCTTAATCAACTGACCCGACCAATGTATTTTTGTTTTCTTTTATATAATTAATTATTTAACTTTGTGTGATTATTGTAACTAATTAAGAAATTTTGTGCATCATTTAATTTTTATTTAATATGTATAAGGGCATCTGTGTCCATCATCTTTTGTTTGTACAATGTACCCCTACTTCCCCTCACTCACATGTGAGTATTTTTGCATGTTGTAAGAAGATGATGGACAATGTCAACCTGACCAAGACATGGAAGTATGACAAGATGAGGATGGTATATGATGCAAAAAACACCAAGTTGATGAATAACATCAAACAAGAAACAGACATACTTGATGGGGGAGAGCTACATCTTGAGTTAATTGAAAACTCAGGTATGATCGCCCTAGGTCATGGATGGTCGATTGAATTTAAATAGAATAACCAATATTAGATGCTCAAGACTGTTTGGGAAGAATATTTACTTTATGCATTTATTTATTATTTAATACATTTTTAATAGTGGGTAGATGTATAAAATAATAAATAATAAAATGAATTAATAAAAGATAGATGTTTTTCAATTAATGTTTAGTTTTGAGCACAAAAAAATCAATGGAAATGATTAATTGAAATTGATTAAATTTTTTGAGAGAAAAATACCTAAAACCTCAATGAAATATTATGTTGCAAACACTTTTCTTATTTTCAAATGAACACAACCAGGTGTTCGAGTTTCTAGGTAAACCATTACTGAGAGTTTATCATACTACTGGGGAGTTCTTATAAAAAATATGGGTTGAAATAACTAAAATTTTAGTAATTGTTTTCCATATCTATCTTTCTAACACATTAGAGTAAATTGTTGAGTAAATCAAGGTTACGATTCTGAGAAGTTACGACATCACTCAACTGATCAAGGAGTCATGAGTAAATGAGGTT
This sequence comes from Viscum album, assembly GCA_963277665.1. Lineage (NCBI taxonomy): Eukaryota > Viridiplantae > Streptophyta > Magnoliopsida > Santalales > Viscaceae > Viscum > Viscum album. The sequence goes on along the minus strand of OY728132.1, from coordinate 1,287,723,273 downwards.
TGAAGGTACCAGACACACAGTGGAAGCCCTAAAATGGGTTTTTAAAAATTTTCCACTAATGATTGATATGAACTCATCGACAAAGGCGAATCACTACACGATTCAATCAGAGGATCTTTCCTGGAGAGTTTTAAGAAAAAAATCAAAACTATAAAATACCTGGTTAGATACGAAGCCGCGCTCAATGTATTCTCATCATCTGTGATCGATGCTCAACAAATCAGAAGTCTAATACCTCTATATTTTCCACGTATTCTTCATGAATCTGTGGGATTTCCAATCATTGAATTCTGAGTGCTAGCGTGAAGATTTGACGATGCGTTCGACACTTCAATGATCACCCATCGCCTTGCTTTTGATGCTTGAAAGGGAGCCCAATCCAAACACCTATATCTAGATCCTCTCTCTCTAGAGAGGGAGAGAAAATAAAAGATTGGTTGGATATGAATAATACATGGTAAATACATGTCATACTATATTAATAATGTCTTAGAAAATTATCCAGTATTTCCTACCTGGTGCCAAATAATTAATACCCTATAAAAGACATATTATGACTACTGTAATGAGTCATAAATTTTATTATCACCTTCATATAATATTATAAATATATTACATGATAACAATTGACTATTCAACTCAACTCTTCATTCCCAAAAATATTAATTGAACCTTGAATATTTTAATCTAATATTTATTCAAACCATATTTCCTTGTATTTACTAAAAAAATGTAAATATATTTAATAAATAAATTCTATTCCAATTATTCATAACATGAATAAAATAAATTTTTTATAACTTTTTTGACAGTAACTCCTTATATAAAAATGATACCCCAGTGGTGGGGTCCACTATGTCCAAAAATTATATTCAACTGAATAGGAAAGGTTATCGAATGCACTATTTTCTGTGACACTCTAGGCCTTTATCTCGATAGTAGTGAATACTATTTATAGACCCAGAGTGGGATCTAGAAACCCATCATGAATCCTAAAGAGATAAGGATTGTTACAGAAGTGACAACTAACCTGTGAACATGCACAGTGTAATATAATCACTTTTTCTTCAATACCACATAATGTAGGATGAACACCTATGTTATCTTCCTTATCATGCTTTACTATTTGTTGATATAATAAGTTAGATTTTCTATCGACTACTATGACCATTGTATAATGAATGTACTACCATTATAATCATTGTGTATTGAGATATATAACTTCTTTAACCTGGTAGTGATTAATCCTTTATTGATCATTCAACTAATACCATACCACTAATAATGAACCCAACACAATCTACCTCACCACGATTTGATTATCATGGTTTTTCCATTGCATCAATGTACATGACCAAATGGAAAACATTATTAATTATCTCAAGTAAGGAGACTATTACACATGTTTATAGATGGAAAAATGACTCCCAAAACATGTGGTGTTCCTATTGGCGGGTCTATCCTCATGATCTCACTACTATAGATCACCACATGTGAACTTCATGAGAAGAATTATTGATATTTTACGATCCCTCAGCACCTAATAGTGAAATATCTAATGTTTCTAGTCAATAGGATGTATCTAGACCACATGATCCTTATTTAAGATCAATATAACAGTATCCTAATGTTCTCATTATAGCATGGGATCTTTTGTAACCTTTTAATACAACAATTAAACTATGGAAATTAGTATAAGATAGTGCATGCGGAAATATTTACACTATAATGGTAAGTTAACAACCTGTATATCTAAATTATATACATGATATTGTAATCAAAAGTTATTAATATCTAGTTCTTGGGAAACCACTATTTCAACACCCCCTCATTCACTTGATCCAACTTTCGAACAAACCTTGTCATCTCTCACAAGATCAATATAATGTTTCAACTGATTCATGGCATTAGTTGTTGGGTCCACCACAATTCCACCTCATGGGATTTCTTCTGTATGCGACCTCATCTCTTAGATTAAAACATCAAAAGAGATGTTATCCCTGAGTATATCCCCTTTTTCCACTGTCATAACTTGACATCATGGATAATAAGAACATCATAACTTAAATTTTGATAATTATTTACTTACTAGGTGTGATTCAAAGAACTAGAACAAATCTTTATGTTTTTCTGCTTCTTAGCTACCTCAGAAGCTGCAATGTACTCGGTATTTTTAGGTATGGATAACACTAGCTTATATGAGCTTTTCTCACTCAACAACTTATCCTAGATATGATATTTAGTGACATGAAACTTGGGAATACTATATTGTGTCCATAAAAACTTGTATCCTCACTTCTCCTTTTTCATAGTACATATCCTTTGTACATTCCAAAGTAAAATAAGATTGTTCTATCTGCTTCACTTGAAGTGCTCCTGGATAAACTGATATTTTCCTACAATAAATTATATCCTACCAATATAAATTTATTACATATCATGAAATACATGATTGAACCATCACATAAGAGTATAGATTCTATATCACAACATTAATCTCCTCCCATTTTCTGGACATGCCAACCTAGATACATTCATTCCATGTGACATTGGTAACAATTTATCAATTAAATTGTTCAATATTGTATTTTCCAATACCTTATCACTATATATACGATTGGATGGGTCCAATAATCCTATACATCTACCTTTATAAAACATGTTCCCTAGATATTAGGTTTCTACTTTTAGTCAATCACTGGAGAATGACATTCATTTTGGTCTTAACTAACTTGAAGACCAATAGTTGTTTTCCATATGTTGTGTAACATATTTCACTTGGAAACCAATGGCTCTACCACTAACATTCAGAAGACACATATAAAACATTCATTCTAAATGAATTAATACACTATGATCTTGTTTCTTACTTTAATAATAAATTTTATTTTAGTAACTAGGAACCATTATTTGTATTCTGTGACATGGACTTCACTTTTTAGTTGCATTCTATAGACACATTCTAGGATTTGTGGTCATGAAATCCAATGAAAGATATAAATTATCATTGAAATTAGCTATAAAAAATTAATATTCTAAGGGATTTTGGAATACTGTCTTGGTATAACCCATTGATCCTTATTGGTATTACACTCTTACCATCCATGAATCATTTCACTTGAACAACCACTGAATTATTAAAAGTAATAACCCCCATTTCATTTTTATACATGAAATCTATTATTTAATTTTAATTGATCTTGCGAATCTTAGCTAACAACCATATACTACTTATATATACTAAATATTATTCACAATGAATAATAAATAACTAATTGTAGTTAATAAAAAACCATCACTTTTTTTTACCCTCCCAAGGTAGTATGTGTCTCTAGAACATTCTTGTTCAACAAGAACTTGTGGAACTAGTTCCTAGGACAACTTCCTACGCATCTTTGGTATTGACCATACCCAATTCATTCTTACCCCCACTATCTCAAGTAGATATGTGCACCCTTTTATAAAAACACAGTACATCTCTTGACAACCACTTTTATATCTTAGTAATTTCTTTAATACCCTAAGAATCTATTCTGATAATTACTTTAGATGAACTTTGCGTCTGTTCTTGATTCATGTTTTTTATTTCACAATTAACTATTTGTATTGAAACATATGTTTTTATATCATAATGTATTTCCATTATAATAAAACTATTTTGATATCCATTAGTAATTATAGTTGGAATATGATTATATGATATTTCTATTATTTGAAAATCACATCTTGAAATATAATGGATGTTTATGCATGTTGAAAAATTGATGCAAGTTACATCAAAAAATTGATGTATAAATTATGAGTTTTGGAATTAATTCATTATATATTTGGTTTATCAATGTTAGCATGTAAGAATTCATAAAAAATATTAATTATTAACATCAATGTTGTGATGTATATATGATAATTTGTGTTTTGGAATTACTCCACACTACATTATTTTGATCAGTGAATGCTTGGTCAAGGTATTATTCATCATGCTGAACCGAAGCTACATATATCTTTTGACCATACATATACATCATATTATCATTCCTTATTTACTTAAATTAATCTTTTAAATCATATATACCTCTAGATTACTCTTATAATAGTTCACTCTCTATCTAAATAAATTCTAAAATATTTATGACATACCTTTATTTCTAAAGGTTTCTTTGTCCAAACTAAAGATTTATATAATAACACAGGTGTTTAGATTTACCAAGCCCAAATACCACCCATGGAATATTATTGACATCCACATTTAGTCTTACACAACAAAGAATTATATTTCCACAATTGGATATAAAAGCATTACATTTTATACTCTTCTAGTATTCCCTATGATTCATGTATCACTAAACTATTGGTTGACTATTAAATAAAAAAAACAACATTCATTTCGGAACCATGAATAAAGTCTTCTCATGTAAAAAAGGCACATGATACAAATGTTTTGGTAATAATAACTAATATTTATACAGTAATCATTCAATTTGAAATATAAAAGCCATGTACTTATCACTACTAACTTATGAATCACCCTTTCTCTACATCTTGGAGAATACACCTGACTTCTAGTAATCTTTCTATATTTAATAGTTTCTATAGTTCAACACAAATATGTTAAAGGAATAATATATTTAATAGAAACGATGTAGAACTGGAACATTAAAATTATGAATATACCTTAATAAGAAGTGGGTACTTTCTTAATTAATTTAGTTTATTACGATTTAATATTCATAGTTTTATTTCAAAAAATGAAATGAAAATAACCACCTATAAAAACCTCTTTCACTAAAAGAAATTGAAATGTTCCTTTTGTGTTAAATTTATTTAAAATTTTGACCTTGTCTTTCAATTTTTTTCACCATAATAATTAAACATTAATTTGTATATTATATTCCTATTTAGTAGGAGAATATTACCTAAATAGCTAATAAAGTGCTCACTCAATAAAATTTTGTTTTTTAACCTAAAATAAAACTTGAGTGAATATGTGAAAATGATATGAGAAAGGGGTTCATTGAATAAAAATGATCCAAATTTTAATTTACACATGCCTATTTAACCATCTACTTATTCATATATGGCTTCACTTCCTCCTCACATACTTCTTGGATATGAGACTACATTTTATATCATCCATGTCTTGATGCAGCGACAACATCTAACATTGGAAATTGATGATATCATAATAAAATAACCATCATATTCTTTATACAAGAGTATTATATAAGAAATTTCTCACCCTCAATTCTTGATTTATCTTTACAGGTATTGGGGACACTAGCACCTTGAATTTCCCATACCGTAGTAATGTGCTTAAGCGCCTGTACTATGAGTGGAAACTTGTTCTAGTGAGAAATTTTACTTTTTCCATTATTTATCATAATTTTTTATTGTGGTATAACTATAATTTATTGATAAAAATTAAAATTTTAGCATATTTTTACTTTTATATTGATTACCAATATAGACATTTTGATTAATTCATTAAATCATTATATTTCTCTAACTATTTTATCGAATTCTATGACCATATCTTCTAGAATCCAAATACTCTATCATCTGAGTATTCTAGTGGAGAGGATACCTAAACCTCCCATAATAGTCTACATGATATGTCTATGCCACTACATGGAGGTTTCAAGGTAGGATATCGGATGATCAATCGCATTAACTCACAGTTCCTTGATCTGTTGAGTGAAGTCCTGGATTCAGAAATCATAACATGATTTACTCAATTACAACCAATAATATGTTTCAATGTTATATTTTTCTAATAATTACAACCAATTTAGTTAATTCAATCCACCACTCTCCTAATAACTCCTTGGTAGTAAGATGAACCATCATCTTTGGCACAACGAGCACCCCAAACAACCAGTTTTGTTCGAAATTGAATAATGGAAGGTGGTAATGAATTATTATTTCATTGATGGTTTTATTTTTTAATCGATGAAAGAAATAATTTTCTATTTCATAAGCATGTACTATGTGATTTCACTCACAACTGACCATTCAATAGAAAATATTCATTGCTGAACACGTTGATTTTATCTTGCATGCTTGTTTATTATTCTAGGTGATCACACGTAAAATACACATTCACAATATAATTAACCATGAAAAAATAATATTATGACATGATAATGAGATGATATAAACATTTGATACATTTAGGGAATAATGGATCAACCTAGACCCTAGGGGTAACACCTTGAGACGTGTCACTTGTGTCTCAAGTTGTAGCATCTTCCCATCAAGTGCATACACCTCCTGTCTGGTGCATCACCACAACTGGGTGTGAAATGTGTCACTCCTCATATCATCATTATAATACAGTACTCTCTCATAGGTGAGGGGGTCTCAGGAGTATAAAATAAATCTCTGAACTAGACACGCCGACCCTTATACATATAATGACACTAAGATTACATGAATAGTTTATTTTATTTAACTACATGTTACATACCATGTAATAGTTAAATAAATAAAATATGCACAAAACATGCATTGGTTGGTCCAATGGGATCACAATCAATATATTATGCCTTAAACTCACATATAATGATAAATGTGGAAATAAATTAAACTTTCATTAACATCTATATGAGGGAATTTATTATTGAATTAAAATTGAATAATATTTTAATTTAATATATTATATCATTCGATCCATTTAGTTAATTTAATTTTAATACAAAAAATGTAATTAATTAATTTATTTATTTTAATTCAAAAATTAAATTAATTGAGTCTAAAATTAATAAATTATTATTGAAAACAATATATAATATCTAATTAATTCAATTTGTAATAGAAATTAAATTAATTAATTAATTAATGAAATTAAATTTTTATTGAATAGAAATTAGTCGGGTTCCTAAAAACCCCTACAGGGCCTGTGCGGGTCCGGAAAAACCTGCATAGGCCCATTCTGGGTTATGATGACCCCATGCAGTGTTGTTCTGGGACGAGAAGGCCCTCCCAAGCCTATTTTGGGATGCGACGACCCACCTCGTCCTCTTTTGGGACAATCTAGGTCTATCCAGATAAACCTCAAGAATTACCACACTCTTACATTTTACGGCATTAGGACGATGCCCATGTGGGTTAGAACTACATTTTTCAGCCATGAGGTGGCGCCAGAGAGGGTCAGCCATGGGAATGGTCGGCCCTCACTAGTTCAGTCTAGGAGACATCATCTAGGATGAATTCAAGCAAGATCTTGATGGTGGTGTGCTCCTGTGTTTGTGCTAGTGAGCACAACACAAAGGTACATATCGGTTGCACTAGAGGAGAGATCTTGAGAAATGGATACCGAGCTGGTTCTAAGTGAGTTGCACCATGGGCACATACTGGCTAGTGAAGGAAGGGCTGTCGTGGAGGTGTCTCACCGACTAATGCTTGTAGAAGGAGGCAGATTCTTCGATGAGGTTTGAGACCAAGCGATGGTTACTGATGGAGGATAGTAGTAGATCAGGAACTGGGATGGCCAAAGGGGTCCACCGATGGGTGGTCGGACACGGTGGGTCATGAATTCCAGTTGTTGGGGTATGAGTTAGTTGGGGCTTTGGCCTTATGGCGGATGGGGTGGACCGATATAGGTGTGTGGCACCACCAGGGGAGAAAGATGGACAAACTAGAGTAGCGACTGTGTGGTCTATCCTGAGAAGATAACCTAAACCCGAGGAGAATCACAGCGAGATGAGTCAGATGATCCGCATAGTTGTAGAGCTCCATGGGGTAAGAGGCCCACCCAGTCTGGGTGCCGATAGTGGGGTGTTGATAGGGTGACTATAACAACCTTGTTCTATATTACATAGTTAGACATGCATTATTACATAAATATTCACTAAATACAACCTAGAAGATCGAGAAGCCTATTGTATTTGGGGCTTAATAACATTACATGAAAACTTAATAAATAAAATACAACTTCTTTATAGAAAACTTCTTTTACATCAATACAAATTTCCTTCATACTTAGCATTGCATGGGATATCCTAAGGACGTAGATTTGGAAATGTTGAGCTATAAATCCCAGTAAGGGAGTAATCGAGGCCTAAGATGAAGAATACAATACGTGTTAGGAAATTGGCATATCAATGGGGGACAAGAGAAATATTACCATAAAGGCATGATATTTAATGATTATCATAACATGGTAATGTTGAAACAACATAAAACAATGAATCATTAACATAAAGGAATTAGGTAAACCCCTATCAAAACATGGTGGAAAATGTCCTAAAAGGAATCTGGTAATCCCCTTTACCAATATGACATATCATGATAGTAAACATTACCCAATGCAATGGAGTGCTATGAGGGTGCACCCTTCATATTCATTTAAATCTCTTGCTTAAGTGTGCCAAATAGATCATTTAACATGGATTCATTCAACATTATAGTATTTTTTCGTGATCAAAGAATGTGAAATACAAACATATAAGTACCATTAAATAAATATATGTGTATTAAGGTAAATTACATTAATATATAAATGAGTATGGTATTCACTATATGATGATTTTGTATGGGAAAAGCACCGTGCATTTTCGGCAGCATAACAACATTATATGAAGATTTACAAATTGGGTTGATTGGAGGAAAATGGGTATATAATCATTTATGAATAAAATAGATAGTAAGTTAATCATGAAAATAATATCCCTATTTATTAAAAGTAATTTAGAAAAATAATAAAGAAGAAATGCTTGAATGGAAATAAGAAGCGGGAAATCCTTTACAGAATTTTGGTAGGGTAACATGTGTACAATGCAGACATTAATAAGAGATAAAGGGGTCTCTCATCATTAAAAAATAATAAGGGATGTATGGGCGAGGTGGAAAATAATACCCAAACATTTTTAATTTAAAATAAAAGGGTATAACAACATAAATAAAGTTGGACAAAAAATGACAAAGGAATGAATCCCTTACTTGGATGTTGATCTCAAAGGCTTGGGAGAGGCTTGAGAGAGGCTTCATGGGAGATTGGGGCACCTTGGGAGGACTATAGAGAATGGATATTGGAGTTATGATGTTCTTCAAGGGATTTTAGTGAATATTAATGAGATATTGGGTGGATTTATATAGGAAAGGAGTTGTAATTCGTTATTATTTATGTTTTGGACACTACAAACTAAAATATTCAAAACCACAACCCAACCCATGATATTTACCCATGGTTTTTTCCAAATAGGAGTGGTAAAAATATTTTATAAATCCAATGTATGAACATATTAAAAAATTATCCTTTCTTATGTGGAGGTGAGTCACATTATTAATGAAATGAATTTAAAATCATGAAATATATTATACATTATGAAGGATTCACTAAGGATTTATAAAATAAGGAAAATAAATATAAAATAACCTTATTTTAATGGTAAAACATATATTTGGATGAGAATTTCCGTTATAGTATTTTATTAAATTAGTATTGGGTCATTATCATGTCATAAAACACATCATATATTTATACAGTATTTTATTTTTAACAAAAAAATCAAATGTTTAAGAAAATTATGAAATATTCACCATTGGATAATTTTTACATGATGATTCCAAAAATAAATTTCATTTTAATAAAATAATTTTCTAAATATGTGTATTTTTTTTAAAAAAAACCGACATTTATTGATAATTGTTGGGTTTTGACAAAAAATAGTTTTGTAACATTAATAACAATTTCAATTGACTTCATAAAAAATTATATTATCATTTATATTTAATAAAATTAATTTTATAATAATATTTTATTAAAATATTATTCAAAAATCTATTAATTCATTAAAATATGTTTCTTAATTGAATTTTAATTTTATCCAAAGATACTATTTGTGGTTAAAAAATCAATTACAATTTAACAATAATAAAATGAAATTATACAAATTATTCTATAAAAAATAATGTACAAAATAATAAAGATAATTTCTTGATAAAAATCCTTTTATTACTCCCTTATATTCCCTAAGAGTATGTTGTACAATGGAGGGGCTTTGTATGGGTCGTTCAGTGAACATGGTTTGGGTCATGATCTTGATTAGCTTGAACTTCTCTCCTAAACGGTTTCTCTCATGATTAAGTTGTTGGATATCGACTTGGTCTTGGTCTACGGAAAATCCCAAAAATTCTATCTCCCAGGACAGTTCTGATAAATGGGATTCAAACAGAATGATCCAGCTGGCCGAGGCTATAATTTTTTTTCCTATTCCTTAATGGATTTATTAAAACACTATATTTATATTAGTCATCTGGTCAGAGATTAATAACTATAATATCAATGGAAATGATACTTAAAGGCCATTTGATCCCAATAAAAAAATATTTCATGTGTTTTCTAAATCAATAAGTGTAGAGACCCAAAGCTTGACGTACATGGACATTACATTACTTTTCCGGAATACATAATACTAAACAAAAACAGACACACATGGACCATAATAGTTTAGTGTCTTTGGAAACTTGGAACGTAATCTTCTAATCGTGGTGAAAGATCTTCAACATCTCCCATAAAGATCTTCCACTTTTTTTCTTTATCGAAAACCTTTCATTTAATCCTAGAAGAAAATAAAACATAAAAAGGGTGAGCTCAAAGGCTCAGTAAGGGCAAGCATAGATAACATAAAACAATCCATAAACACTTGCAAGCAAAAACTTGAACCTGAAATTTAAACATCAAAATCTTGAGAAAATACATAAATCATTGAAGTACGTAAGGCATATATCATAATGGAACATCAACCATGATAAAATATAATGGGGATAAAACATGTAATTGTGGCAACCATTCAGGACATGTTATGATTTCCATAGTACCAAGGTATTACTTCCAAGACCATCTTAGTGGCAAAGTCCCTTTCTGAATGGAGTTCACTCCTCGTTTCAGTCCTGTAACATTGAACTGGATTAACTTACCATTCTAGCCATGTTTATCTCATGATATATAAATCTTTTCCCAATGCATTATAGAGAGATATAGGTCCCACCCATCTCATAATGAAATCATTCTTACTTGTGCCACAAAATAAACTTATAACATTCATCATAACCCAAAAAATAAAATGGGTTTCATAAACATCATCCCATGATTTCATAATACATATAAAACAATGGACATTTCATCATAAGAAAATTGAAATGATTTAAATCATAGAGACAAGATACTTGAAACATACACATGTGAAATAATTTCATCTTAGATGAAAATGGTTTTGATAAAACACTTGAAATGAATTCTTGAGGTAAATATCCTTTTTTCTTCAAAATCATTTTCTTTTAAAAAATTGTCATACAATTTTAAAAGAAATGGGTTTTGTTGAAAATAGTCATGAAATATTTTGGTGGAAACTTCATGAAAACAAGGCATTATAAAATCGTAAAAATCCTTTCATGCCGTATATGTTAAAAAACATTCTTCTCGAACTTTTGTCGGAAATGTCAAAAAGTACCATGTAGGGTAAATAAAAGAAAGATTCCTTCCATACCATGGGGTAAAAGTCAAAATGGGTAAAAAGGACATTAAACATACATGAATACGCTTTTATAAAACAAGGACATGGATGATAGCAATAACCTCAGTAAATACTTACGAATAAGAAATCTCGGATAAAAATGAGATTTGCACAATTATCCCTTACCATAGATCCGATATGCTTCGTATGTATCTGAACCTCATGTATAATGATTTAAATAATGTCATTGAATTATTAAAGAATCATATTAATTTTTATGATATCATAAATGGTTCACTTATGACTTTAAATTAGCCATTCTTTTGTAAATTCCATGTTAAAGAGCATTTTGGGTAAAATTGTTTCATTTGTCGTCCGTGTTTTGACTTGTAATTATTAATATGATTACTTAGATCATGATTACTTAATTACAGAATATAAAACATTATTTATATATAATATATATTTAGAATATACATATATATAATATATCAATAAATGGAATGAAATACAGCGTTCATGGAGACGGTAGGCTGTACGTACGCATAAACGTTGTTTTCGTTTCCTTGTTGAATTGAATGAAATTAAATAGATGACATACATATATAAATATACATAAATAAATTAGAATTATTATGTAATATATTTTATTATTATTCATTATATATACTTTATAATCAATTTATAATGATTAATCATGGAAAATGAATCTCATCACGTTCGTGGAGAGGGTAGTCCGTACGTACGCACGAGCGATGATATCATTACCATGATCATGGAATTGTATTGGTGTGTATTTATACTATTTCAGAATCAATATCACTTTACAATAATCATATATAGTAATTATTTACACCATTATACCCATCCAAGCAATGTGGTGGTGGAAAATAGATTACACCATGGCGTGGAGACAGTATTTCGTATGTACGCACGCGCGGTGATTTAATTTTCCATAGGATGGATAGATGGTTAAATAGGGATGTTTCATACTTATAATAACATATCATTATATGAGTGATACTTATGTTATTAATTCATAATTAAACAACTAAATATGAAGAAGTGGAAGAAGAAATAATGTTGAAAGAATCGGTAATGGACATTACCTCTTCTTTGAAGCACCTCTTTGAGACCTCCTCTTAGGGCACTAAACATTGTTTTTGAGGAATACCAGAACCTCTAGGATGTTTCTATGAAAGTTTATAATAGAATTTTGTAGGGTTTGGCCAAGCATGAAGGCTCAATGTGGTGTGAGGAAGAGAGGGAGGAGGTGCCCTTTTATAAGGGAGAAGAGGGGCACCTTTGGACTAACTAAAACTATTATTTTATTATAAAGTCATATTCGGTTTTTAATAGCTCAAAATTGATTTATTTCTATGCTATGGTGGGGATGGGTCGAAACCCTTTCATCTAATAGAATTTAGATAAGTTTAGGTCATTATGTTAACCTTAACTTCTAGTTTTAACTCCTAGTTAATTAGATGGACATTTACCATGTCACTTTGTATTTTTATATTATATAGTTAATAAACTTAACATATACATCCAAGAGATCCCCATGTGGTCCATTAATGATACACCTATCATGATATAAGTATCTTGTCCGAACCTTAGATTTTTAGAAATATAATATCAATTAATAATATAATATTTGTTTTAAAAACTATTTTATGTCAATTTTGACAATATTTGGTAATTGATTTTTGTGAAAAGCATAAAAGAATGATTAGTTCAAAATAAGATAATTAAATCAATACTAACATGTCATATTAATGTATAATATTATTTTAATTCATAAAAAGTCTTAAATTACATTTATTTGGGTATTTATAACATCAATTATTTCAATATTTCATTAATAAGATAATTAATGCATCATCATTGTGTCATAAATACATTAAATTATTTTAAGTCTAAAATTTAAAAATAAAATACCTGTATGTGGGAAATCGTTTTATATTTCTAATTAATATTTATAGTCGAATTTATCTTATGTATAACCCTATATTAAAAATGATTTAGTTATTAAACTTTGATTTTAACTATTTTAACCCTTTTTTAAATAAATTAATAATAAATGTCCTAATCTAATCCAAGTGGGCCTAAATGGTCATATTTTATTCCTAAGGTTGTTTTTGGTCGAATTACAATTATCCAAAAGAAATAGGACATGTGTTAGGGTAATAATAATAACTCTTTTACCCTTAATTACCCTATTTACTTTTAACCGTGGTAAAAAAAGTAAAAAGTTACTATTAAACAAAATTATCTTCATTTAATTGAACCACATTTTAGTCCTTGATATTAAACATGTCTCTAGGATTTTAGAAATTCCACTCACAGATGCGGTAAAATTAAGTTTTATGAAAAATTTAGTTTTTTTAACTACCACTTAGTGGTTTCACTATTCACCAAAAAGATGAAAGTTTCCAAAAAAATAACAAAAATTAGGCCTAAGATATATTTGATATTATGGATTCAAAAATGATTTCTATTTTAACAAATTCAAAACATATCAGTTTCATTAATTTAAAAATTAATTCTCGTCGTCAAAACAAATAGCGTGTTTTTAAGAGATAATAACTATCAAAAGATTGACACTTGTTTATGTCTGGTTTAAATGTGAAATTACATCCAATGAAAAAAACTGTATTAAATTGTAAAAATATATTCTAAATATACTTTAAAACCACTCAAATTAATAATTTATCACTATTAATTATTTCGATTAATTTTTTTAATTAAAATGTAGTAATTTTCACGATTCATCAGAATATGAAAGTTCTCTGAAAAGTACCAAAATATAACCCTAAGCTAATTTCGATATTCTGAATCCAAAAATGAAGTCCATTTTGAAAGATAAAATTAATAAAATTTCAAAAAGTGGGTATTACTATTCACAATGGCTAGTTCATAATAATATTATAATAATATCTCGTTTAGTGAAACTCGGTATTGCGTACTACACATGCTATCGAGGAAGGTCTTTATTGCGTGTAATGTAAGCCAAGTCAGGGATGCATGTTGTGCAATCTCCTTTTGGTGTAGCGTACAACAGAAGACATTAATGAAATTAAAAATAATATTTTTCATAAAATCTCAGGGTGTTATATTCTACCCCCTTAAAGTGAATTTATCCCTTGAAATTCATCGGGGTTATAAATGGTTTACTACTCGAAAGTTTCTTTAATAGAAACCCACATCGTAAAAAGAAATACCAAAACATGTATTTAAAAACTAATGTATGAAACATAACAGTTACCCAAATTAACTCATCACTGGGTTTTCACATAGGAGAACATAAGTGAAAATATGGATATGGAAGAAAAATCTAACCATCATGTTTTGATGGAATGTGGTAGAGAACATGTCTATGAAAAATAAAACAATCACAAATCCATAAATTTGTGATGATCTAGGGTACCATCTGATTCATCGGATATAAGGGCACTAGGACAACATTTTTGGTTTTCAAGATCATTTCCCTAAAGTTGAAGAATTTGAATTAGAATAAACACTTACTTTATTTTGGTACAATCTCACTGTTGTTCGTGCCTTGAACAATTTCCACTTCATCTCTTAAAGAAATGAAGTTAAATAAGTTATTCGTGAAGTGTTAGCAGATCATGTGATAGAATGACAGGTCATTCAATCTGTCTCAAACAAAAGGATAGAAAAAGTTATTAAATATACATAATTGAATCTATTATGAGATTAATCATATATGGTTCATAAAATGGACTTATACTTCATATATCATACTGCTTAATATAATGAAACTATTTTCTACTAAACATGGACTTCTTGTAGGCCAGTGGTAGGTGATAAAGGCCAGTCGCACTTCGGTTGTGGGTTCGATTCCCACAACCATTTCCGACGCAATGGGTTGTCGCCCATCCTACAGGTTGTCCTTTTGCTAAATCTACATTACTATAACATCCCATCAATAATATTGAAAAAAAATTTATCCTTAAACAATACTAACTTATGTCCAACATAATCCATTCCAATCTTTAGGCTTATCCAAAATACTGTTGTCCATTCTAATATTATAGTGAAAACGATTACCAAAGAGTTCATATAACAAGCATGTTAATACCATCCTTGATCCCCATATATCATGAGATATGTCTTTTTGGTCACATTCCAAACATTTGAAGTCCTTGATCATGTATTCTCTTGAAAAATGAATACCCATTGATTCTAAGTGAAAACATGAGTGCTGTCAAAAGTTAACTCTTTTCACATACCAAAACCTCAAACCATGATATAACTATTTTTTTATATCAGTCATGAGCCCATGAATACTGTCAAACATTTCATTTTCTCCTTATCCCTTCATTATGTGCATATCATCTTTTTTCCAAAAATATTTCAATCACTTTCCATGGTTACCGGTACCATAAAATTATTTAAAACCACAATAGACCAATACATAAATATTCTAATATTCCACGATACTATATACAACATTATTTTGGAATCACATTACATAAACACTTAATCATTCCACCACATCATTGTCATATTCAACATTTCCAATAGTGATTGCATGTGACTTCCTCTTGTCCTTTGCCACAAGTGGTTGCTCATGTCGATCATCACTAAGCCTTGGATTAGGGCATTTATTAGAATAATTCCCCATTTCCTTGCACTTGAAGCATTGATGTTTTGGTGGTGCGTTCTCTACTGTATTTTCATTATTCACATCATTAGAATCCCTTTTTCCATTACTTTGACACTCAGCTACTCGATGACCTTATTTTCCACACTTAAAACATCTTATAGTCCCATTAAGACAATATCCACATTGCTTCTTTCCACACTTTGAACATAAGGAAACATTCATCTTCTTTTCACCATTATTCTGAGATTTCTCCTAGAACTCCATCTTTCTATTCTTGTCAAAACTATGAGATGGATAAGTAACACTAACTTCCATTTCTACCTTGATAGCACAACAAACAATTTATTCATAGCTACTGAAGTCTCTTATAGCTAATTCCCTTAGAAGATTTGGTTTTAAGACACTGATGAACCGATCAACTTTACATTTAGGTTGGATGATAAAGCTAGATGCATACCTTGCAAGCCTTGTAAAACTAGCTTCGTATACACCAACAGATTCATCATCCTTTTCCTTTAGTTCAAGAAACTCCTTCTCCATCATTGTTCGAAGAATACGAGGGCAGTAATTATTGAAAATTAAGTTTTTGAACTCATCCCATTCCATGGACTCAATTTCATCTCTTGGCCTAGTATTCTTCATAAGATTCCACCATTGATCAGCTTCACCTTCCAAAAGATATACTGCTAAGATTACTTTATCATGTTTAGAGCATTGATGAACTGAAAATATCTTTTTAGTTGTACTGATCCATTGTTCAGCAACAAGTGGATCAGAAGACCCAATGAAAGAAGGTGGACGTTGACTCATGAAGGACTCAATATAATATTGTTCCCTTCACTTCTCATTTGGAAGTCTAGAATGATTCATAGAAAATGTAAGTATAGCAATATGATTTTTCACTCTATCTCCCATAACATTTGTTTGTTCAAGATGATAATCATTGCCTTGTACATTGCATTGATCAACATGGTTCCTTCGGGTTCCAGGCATCGTCTAAAACCCAAAAAGAATAGTGTGAGAGGAAAAAATCATGCTAGGGAAAACAAATTAATAAAGAAGGATTATCTTAAATATATAACAACTTAGGTTTAATTCTAAGATAATTACTGTAATTATAGGAATATAACCTATACTTATACTTAACCTTAGGGTCATCCCTAGACATAACATAGAAATATCCCTAGGGATCTCACTAAAGTTCTCGCATCCCAGTTTCCAATGGTTGACTAAACCTTTCCTCGGATAACAAATGTAGAGACCCAAAGCTTGACATACAAGGACATTACATTACTTTTGTGGAATACATAATACATAACAAAAACATACACACATGGACCGTAATAGTTTAGTGTCTTTGGAAACACGGAACGTAATCTTCTAATAATTGTGAAAGATCTTCAACATATCTCATAAAGATCTTCCACTTTTTGTTTCCTTACCTAAAACCATTCTTTTAATCCTGGGGGAAAATAAAACATAAAAAGGGTGAGCTCAAATTCTCAGTAAGGGAAAACATAGATAACATAAAACAATCCATAAACACTTGGAAGCAAAAACATGAACCTAAAATTAAAACATCAAAATCTTGAGCAAAGAAATAAATTGTGGAAGTACGTAAGGCATATATCATAATAGAACATCAACCATGATAAAATATAATGGGGATAAAACATGTAATTGTGGAAACCATTCAGCACATGTTATGATTTCCATAGTATCCAAGACATTACTGCCAAGACCATCTTAGTGGAAAAAGTCCCTTTCTGAATTGAGTTCACTCCTCGTTTCAGTCATGTAACACTAAACCGGATTAACTTACCATTCCAGCCATGTCTATCTCATGAGATATAAATCTTTACCCAATGCATTGGAGGGATATATAGGTCCCACCCATCTCATAATGAAATCATTCTTACTTGTTCCACAAAATAAACTTATAACATTCATCATAACCCAAAGAATAAAATGGGTTTCACAAACATCATCCCATCATTTCATAATACATATAAAACAAATGAAAATTTCATCATAAGAAAAGTGAACCCATGTAAATCGTATATACATGATACTTGAAAGATACACATGTGAAATAATGTCATCTTAGATGAAAATGGTTCTGATAAAACACTTGAAATGAATTCTTGAGGTAAATATCCTTTTTCTTCAAAATCATTTTCTTTTCACAAAATGTCATGCAATTTTAAAAGAAAAGGGTTTTGTTGAAAATATTCATGAAATATTTTGGAGGAACCTTCATGAAAATAAGGCTTTATAAAATAGTAAAAATCCTTTCATGTCGTATACGTTAAAAAAAACATTCTTCTCGTACTTTTGTCGGAAAAGTAAAAAATTTCCTTGTAGTGTAAATAAAAGAAAGATTCCTTCCATACCATGGGGTAAAAGTCAAAATGGGTAAAAAGGAATTTAAAAATACATGAATTGACTTTTATAAAACATGGACATGGATGATAGCAATAACCTCAGTAAATATTTACGAATAAGCAATCTCGGATAAAAATGAGATTTGCATAATAATCCCTTACCTTAGGTCTGATATGCTTCGTATGTATCCGAACCTCCTGTATAATGATTTAAATAATTTCATTGAATTATTATAGAATCATATTCATTGTTATGATATCATATATGTTTCACTTATGACTTTATATTACCCGTTCTTTTGTAAATTCCATGTTAAAGAGCGTTTTGGGTAAAATTGTTTCATTTGTCGTCCGTGTTTTGACTTGTAATTATTCATATGATTACTTAGATCATGATTACTTAATTCCATAATATAAAACATGAATTATATATAATATATATTCAGAATATACATATATATAATAGATCGATAAATGGAAAGAAATACACCATTCCTGGAGACGGTAGGTCGTACGTACGCATGAACGTTGTTTTCGTTTCCTTGTTGAATTGAATGAAATTAAATAGATGACATACATATATATATACATAAATAAATTATCATTATTATTTCATATATTTCATTGTTATTTATTATATATACTTTATAATCATTCTTGAATGGTTAATCATGGAAAATGAATCTCATCGCGTTCGTGGAGACGGTAGTCCGTACGTACGCACGAGCGATGATATCATTCCCATGATCATGGAATTGTATTAAAGTGTATGTATACTATTTCATAATCAATATCACTTTACAATAATCATATATAGTCATTATTTACACCATTATACCCATCCAAGTAAGGTGGTGGTGGAAAATAGATTACACCACGGCATGGAGACGGTATTCCGTACGTACGCACATGCGGTGATTTCATTTTCCGTAGGATGGATAGATGGTGAAATAGGGATGTTTCATACTTATAATAACATATCAGTATATGTGTGATACTGATGTTATTACATCATAATGAAACAACTAAATAAGATGAAGTGGAAGAAGAAATAAAGTTGAAATAATCGGTAACGGACATTACCTCTGCTTTGAAGTGCCTCTTTGAGACCTCCTTTTAGGGCACTAAAATTGGTCTTTGAAGAAGACCATAACCCCTAGGATGTTTATATGGAAGTGTAGAAGAGAATTTGGCAGGTTTTGGACGAGCTTGAAGGCTAAATGTGGTGTGAGGAAGAGAGGGAAGAGGTGCCCTTTTATAAGGGAGGAGAGGGGCACCTTTGGAATAACTAAAAATATTATTTTATTATAGTCATATTCGGTTTTTTATAGCTCCAAATTGATTTATTTCGATGATAAGTTGAGGATGGGTCGAAATACTTTCATCCAATAGAATTTAGATAAGTATAGGTCATTATATTAACCCTAACTTCTAGTTTTAACTCTTAGTTAATTAGATTGATGTTTACCATGTCACTTTGTATTTTTATATTATATAGTTAATAAACTTACCATTTACATCCAAGAGACCCCCTAAGTTGTCCATTAATGATAAAACTATCATGATATATGTATTTTTGCCAAACCGCATATTTTAAAGAATATAATAACAATTAAAATATAATATTTGTTTGAAAAACTATTTTATGTATATTTTGACACTATTTGGTAATTGATTTTTGTGAAAATCATAACAGAATGATTAGTTCAAAAAAATTTAATTAAATCAATACTAACATTTCATATTAACATATAATATTATTGTAATTCATAAAAATTGTCAAATTAAATTTATTTGGGTATTTATAACCTCAATTATTTCAATATTTCATTAATAAGATAATTACTACATCATCATTGTGTCATAAATACATTAAATTATTTTAAGTCTAAAAATTACAAATAAAATAATATTATGTGGGAATTATTTTTAGCTTTATAATTAATATTTATAGTCGAATTTGTCTTATGTATAACCCTATTTTAAAAATGATTTAGTTATTAAACATTGATTTTAACTATTTTAACCCTTCTTTAAATAAATTAATAATAAATGTCCTAATCTAATCCAAGTGGGGATAAATGGTCATATTTTATTACTAAGGTTGTTTTTGGTCTAATTACACTTATCCAATAGAATTAGGACATGTGTTAGGGTAATAATAATAACAATTTTACCCTTAATTATCCTATTTACTTTTAACCGTGGTAAAAAAAGTAAACAGTTACTATTCACCAAAAATTATTTTCATCTCATTGAACCAAATTTTAGTCCTTGATATTAGCCATGTCTCTATAATTTTTGAAATTCCTCTCACTGAACCGGTAAAATTATGTTTTATGAAAAATTCAGTTTTTTTAACTACCACTTAGTGGTTTCACTATTCATTAAAAAATGAAAGTTTCCAAAAAAATACCAAAAATTAGGCCTAAGCTATAATTGATATTATGAATTAAAAAATGATGTCTATTTTACCAAATTCAAAACATATCAGTTTCATTAATTTAAAAATTAATTCTTGTCGTTAAAACAAATAGCGTGTTTTTAAGAGATAATAACTATGAAAAGATTGACACTTGTTAATGTCTGGTTTAAATGTGAAATTACATCCAATGACCAAAATTGTATTAAACTGTAAAAATATATTCTAAATGTACTTTAAAACCACTCAAAATAATAATTTATCACTATTAATTATTTTGATTACAAAAGTTGTTTTTAATTAAAATGTAGTAATTTTCACTATTCATCAGAATATGAAAGTTATCCGAAAAGTACCAAAATTTCACCCTAAGATAATTTCAATATTTTGAATCCAAAAATTTAGTTCATTTTGAAAGATAAAATTAATAAAATTTCAAAAAGTGGGTATTACTATTCATAATGGCTAGTTCATAATAATATTATAATAATATCTCGTTTAGTGAAACTCGGTATTGCGTACTACACACACTATTGAGGAAGGTCTTTATTGCTTGTAATGTGAGACATGTTAGGGATGCATGTTGTGAAAGCTCCTTTTGGTTTAGCGTACAACACAAGACATTAATGAAATTTAAAAGAATATTTTTCATAAAATCTCGGGGTGTTACAATAAGACATTAAAAGTAATGAAATTTCATTCAAGAATGATTGGGTCGTTAAAACATTCCCCAATTAAGAAATTTCTCCCTTTAAATTTCCTTTTCCAACAATAAAATAGATGAGGGTAACTCTGCCTCATCACTTCCTTCGGTTCCCATGTTGCTTTCTCAAACTTGTGGTTTCTCCAAAAGACTTTGACGAGGGGCATTTCCTTATTTTCAAGAACTTTTTTTCTATGATCTATGATCTTAATCGAATTATCCTAGGATAGGTCATTCTCCAATGGTACCACCTCTGGATGGATTACAAATGATGGTTCAGGTATGTACATCCTCAAAAGTGATTCATGGAATATATCATGTACTTGAGATAGGTTTGGTGGGAGTGTTAGTCAGTAAGACAGTACTCCAATGTGATCAACGATATCAAAAGGGATTATGTACCTTGAATAAGATTTACCTTATTCAAAAATATCATCACTCTCTTCTATGGAGATATATGGAAGAAAACCATATCCCCAACATCAAACTCTAGGTCTCGCCGATGGTTGTCAGATTAGCTCTTTTATTGACTATGAGCAGCTTTGATATGTTGATGGATGGTCTTAACCTTATACACCATTTCTTCAGCCATTTTTAGACCAAGAAGTTTTTCCCTAACATCATCCCAACATGATGGTGTTCTACACCTCTTCCCATAAAGGGCTTCATAAGGATCCATTTGGATGCTTGAGTGGAATCTGTTGTTGTAAGAGAACTCAACCAGAGGAAAAAGTTGATCCCATACTCATTTGAAGTCCATTGAGAATGATCTAAACATTTCCTCAAGTGTTTCTATAGTCCACTCATATTGGACATCATTTTGAGGATGATATATCGTACTGAAGATCAGCTCATCATTCAGATCATATTGGAGACTATTCTAGAACATAGAGGTGAATCTTGGATCTCGAATAGATAAAATTGATAGAGGTACACCATGCAGCCTTACCACTTCTCTGATGTATATCCGTACCTGTTGAACTAATGAGAAATCCTACCAAATTAAAATGAAATGTGCAGTCTTTGTATAATGATCTACAACAACCCAGATAACATTATTTCCTTTGAATGTATTCAGAAGTCCACTAACAATGTCCATGGTGATGTTCTCCCATTTCCATATTAGTATGTGTAATTATTTCATCATCCCCTTAGAATTATATCTCTTATCCTTCACTTACTAACAAAAAAATCTCTTTGAAATATATTTGGCGATCTATTTCATCATTTTATTCCACCAATAATGCTCTCAGAGATCCTAATACGTCTTTGTGTTTCTTAGGTGGATGAAGAAATTCGAATTATTTGAATCATCCAAAAGTTCTTTCTTTAAATCTGGATTTTATGGAACACATATTCTTGACCCAAATCTCCCAATTCCTTCTTCATTAACATTAAACTCCAAGGATTTACCTTTTCATATTGTTTCCACTTTCTTATGAACCCCCACATAATCTTTTTGAGCATCCTTTAACATATCTAAAAGTGATTGTTGATAAATAATTTGGGAATGGATTGATGATTTTCCCTTCTTTATGATTCCTATGTCCATATTGATCAAATCTAATATTATTGGATCCTTTTCAATTCTTATCAATGATATAATTGTTTTGTCCTTTCTACTTAGAGCATCTACCACCTTGTTCAATTTCTGAGGGAGGTAATGGATTGAACAATCCTAATACATTACGAGATCTAACCATATTTGTTTTTTATATTAATTTATTTCTATTTGAATATATATTTTATACTTTTGTGATCTGTATATATTTCAAACTTTTTCCCAAAAGTGATAATGTAGCAAATTTTTTGATGCAATGATCACATCTGTTAACTTCAGATCATGGGTGAAATAGTTTTTCTCATGATATTCAAACTTCCTTGAGATGTAGGAAATGAGTTTGAAAAATTTGAATCAAACTTCATCAAAGAGAGATTTATAATATTTTTAGGAAGAAAATTCACACAATATTCAACATGTGATACAACACTTATAGAAGTTTTCCCCTAATTATTGAATATCATTTCTAGGGGGACTCAATGTTCCTAGAAAACATAAAAGATATTCCAATAAGAAATGAATTGAAATACATTATGATATAAAATACTTTTAAGTAGTGGTTATATGTAATTTATTTATCATTATCCATCTTAGCATAGACTTTTTGTTCTCCCTTGTCCATGGAGATTGTTGATGCCCATCATGTTTCTCATTACTTGCAATAGAGCATCATCATGGATAATACCAGACTTGTTGACATTTGTGACATAAAACTATGTAAGATTACTTAGGTAGAACATCATTTCCACCAATCACACTATCCATTATTTCATGGAAATTTGATACTTTTTTCCCTTCCATTCCACACATAAATCATCTCCTAGTCCCTTAGTGACATTTCCCTTAGTTCCTCTTTCCACACTTGTTGTACGATGGATATTGGGTCTTTATTCCCTTATAACCTTTATCAGATAGACTTGAATGAGATGTCATATTCTACTTCCTTGATTTTCCTTGGAATTCAGTCAAGGAACATTTTTTAATTGTGAGTTTTTAGTTGGTCTGGAATAATCATGATATGTCCTATTTGAGATCCCATTTCATTGGGAATCTTGTTGGGACATTCATTACATTGTTGTTCACATTAGTTGTTTTCCCAATTCATCATATTATTGGCTATTGGATAGAATAAAAGGAATGTTAGGCATGAATATCATAAATATTTTAACACATAAAGGGGAATGAAATTTATTTAAAGGGATGACTTATAAATTTCATTTATCAACTTAACTTATAAATTTATAGGCTTTAATCTATGATATCCATGATCTATCCCCTAACATATAATTTTATGGGATTTTTTATCCTTCTCCCATAATAATGGTTCATACAAAGATTATGTATTTAACAAAGAATATCTCTTAGGAGTGTTGAACCAAGAGTGGAGAAAGACCTATTTTCATATACCAGTTCTCAATTGAGTCTAGCTCAAAGCAGTTTTTTTGGGTTCTACACATAGATAAATCTGTGCCAGAGCCACCACTACTTGTTTGTATCCAAATACAGATTTATTTTCTTGATAAAAAGCTTACCCTATAAGCACAAAAATTAAGTGGTGTTTTTCTTCTACACAGTCTTATCCTTAATAATTTCACTTGGGTTTTCTAATCCTAATCCAAAAAATATCTAACCCTATCCTATAATACCATGTATAACTACCTTGGTCATTATTAAATTATTCTACATGCTTTATTACATAATATGTACTTAATACAACCCAAAAGATTGAGTGGTATAGTGTATTTGGGTCTTAAGAAAATTACATGTCAACTTAAGACATAAAATACAACATCTTTATTGAAAAGTTCTTTTACATGACCACAACATTCCTTCGTACATATAATTTCATGGGATAACATGAGGGCATAGATAAGAAAATGGTGATCTATAAATCCTAGTAAGGGATTAAACAAGGAACAAGCTGAAGAATAAAATAAATTTTTGGACATATTCAT
The DNA here is from genome assembly GCA_963277665.1 of Viscum album. NCBI lineage: Eukaryota > Viridiplantae > Streptophyta > Magnoliopsida > Santalales > Viscaceae > Viscum > Viscum album. The sequence continues at coordinate 1,287,698,165 of OY728132.1, read as the reverse complement.
ATCGATGGAGCACAAGATAAACATGAACATAAATGTTGGATAATGCATGATTATCATGACATGGCTATTTAGCAACAACATAAAACACTGCATCATTGACAAAAAGGAATCAGGTAATCCCTTATCCGGACATCGTGGACAAATTTATTAAAAGGAATCAGGTAAACTCTTCTCCCCACATGATGTATCATGATACTAAACATTACCCAATGCATTGGAGCGTTATCAAGGCACACCCTTCATTGTCATTTCAATATCATGCTTAAGTGTGCCATATAAATCATATAACAAAAATTCCTTAAACATTATCATTTTTTCATGATAAAATAATGTCGAATAAATACATGTAAGTAAAATTAAATAAATATCCATGCATAATGCTTTATACCTTTTATAGTGGAATGGGTATGGTATTCACTACATGATGATTTTGGCTTGGAACATCATGGTACAATTTCTCTAGCATAACGGCATTATATGGAGATTTATAAATTCGATTGATGATAGATAAAAAGGTCTATCATAATTTGTACATGAAATAGATAGTAATGTAATTGGGTAAAAAATATATCTATATATGAAATGAAAATTAGATGAATCATATAGAAGGAATGCTTGAATTGAAATAATAAGAAAGAAATCCCCTACAGAATTTTTTTATGGTAATGGGTGTACATGAAAGGAATTAATATTGACATCCTCATTCCAAAAATAATATTCATTTTATCTAAATAATGTTAAAATTATGTGGGTTTTTATTTTTAAAAATAAAAATAGACATTTATTTAAAATTGATGGGTTTTAACAAAAATAGTTTTAAAACTATAATAACAATTGAAATTGACTACATAAAAATTATATGATCATTTATATTAAATAAAATTTATTTAATAATAATATTTTATGAAAATATTATTTAATTCAAAAATCCATTAATTCATCAAAATATAATTCGTAATTGAATTTTAATATTAACCAAAAATACTATTTTTGATTTAAAATCATTTACAATGTAAAAATACTAACATAAAATTATATTTATTATTCTATACAAAAATAATGTAGATAATAATAATTCTAGGGTCTTGATATATATCCTTTTGTTACACTAGAATACACTCTTAGTGTAAGGTGTGTGATGGTGGGGATTTCTTGTCATCATTCAGTGAACATTGTTTGGGTTGTGATCTTGATGAGCTAGAACTTCTCCCAAAAATGATTTCTCTCATGATTATGTTGTTGAATCTCGGCATGGAATTGGTCTAGGTAAAATCCCAGAAATACAATCTCCCTTAAAAGATCTAATAAACAGGATTCAAAGGGAATGATCCTACTAATCTAGGCCATCACTCCCTTTTATTTGTGTAAACAGATTCGTTAAACCCCTATATTTATACTGGTAACGTGGTCAATATTCAATGACTATAATATCATTAGTAATGATACTTAACTATCATTTAAACCCAATAAAAAATGTGTGCATATATTTTATATATCCATAAGAAATTAAAATATAGGGAATTTTGTTCATAAAATATTGGGTCATTATAGTGACTTACCCCATTTGAAATATCAGAGAACCTTTTTTTGTCTTGACCCACCAAAGATGTATTTCCATTTTATTTTTGTTAATTATATTATTTGTATTATGAGATAAAGCCAATCACCATAGTATTTTTTTTATATTTTTTAAAAAAATCTCAACAAAACATGTAATATACTTTTGAAAAAGAGAAACAATTATAATAAAAATAATTTTATTATAATAAAATACCAGTGTTGGAGAAAACTATTCTAGATATCGGATCTCTGATCAATCTTGCGATTCTCTAAAACTATCATCAAGTTAGAATAATAAAATATAATATAAATATGTGTTCATCATAATCTATAACCTGAGTAATTTCAATAAAAAAATTGGATAGTCGTAACTCGGCCATCCGATGTCATATTTTCTTATTATATGTGATGTTGGGACCCTAACAACACCATATTTAAAAATTAATTCTAATTAAATTTATCAATGTCATAAAACCATTATGTGTCCCCTTAATAAATATTTATGGTATTTAACACCTAGTGGAAGCCCTAAAAAGGGTTTTAAAAATTCTTCCACTGACGATCAACAAGAACTCAACGACGTTGGAAGATCACAGACCGATTTAATCCAAGGATCTTGCATGAAGAGTATTGAGCACAAAGATAAAAAACATAATATACAAGGTCATATAAGAATCCATGCTTGAAATCTTATCCTCTTCGATGATCACATCTCGATGTATCTAAATCTTAATTACTCCAGATCATCCACATGTGCTTCAAGGAACTACGGGAGAACTGATCATAGAATTTTGTGTGATAGCATGAAGATCCGTCAACACCTTTAATGTTCTAATGATCACCACATAAAAATGTTTGGGATTCATGGGAGGGGTATCGATCCAAACTCCTAGACCAAAACCATCTCCCTCTAGAGAGCTGGAGGGAGAAGGGGGGAGAGAGAGTGGCTGTCAATGAAGGTTTCGGGTGCAGTGGAAGTGTGGTTGGGAAGACACCAAAATATAATTTTTACAATGATCAATGATTATTCCAGGATCAATAAGATTATTAATGACAGTCTCCATGGAATAGAATCAAAGATGTAGATAAAGAAGGAAGAGGAATGAAACCATTATAGATGATCTTGGACATCATGTTTATATCTAATATAATTAATTTCATAAATAAAAGAATACCTGGATTATCAGTATTTTCTTCATTGATGATTTTTATTTTTTGGAATGACATGTACAGATTATCTCATTTTGCATGTGAGGATTCAAACTAGAATCCCACTAGCGGTGATCCACACATGCTTAGATGGCCTCCAATCGACGTCACATGTTCTCTGGGTGATATCGCGGCCAAGAGAGTGTCTTGTGTCGGCCGTTCTTGATCGCTTGTTATATGGTCATGATGAAAAATATCTCATTATTGAGAGGGGAGAGAGGAGGATTCAAGAGATAAATTATTTTTCTCAACAATTTTCAATTCACCATGCGTTTGGTGTGTTGTATGAAACAATAGGCATAATTGTCTATTTATATACATGGAATTTCAGTTACAATATTAAATTACATAGAAGAAATTAAATAAATTCATGAACATAGAGAAAAAACTTTCTTTTAATAATAATACTGCGTTATTATTTATGGTGCGCCATCTTGTGCAAAATGGAATTGTAAATAAAATTCAGCGTCACAAAATAATAGAAGCATTATTTTAATTTTTTCCAACTACTTAAATAATTATTTATCAACATAAAAATAATTATTTTACTATCCGACAGGCCTTGGTCCACAAGAACTCCACATCTATTTATTGAACACCAAAATAAATTAATAAATAATTTATATAATTAAATAAATATTTTATTTAAAAACTAGTAAACAAATATTTAATAAATATTCAATAAAATAAATAAATATATTTTACCCAAAACCTAGTGAATAAATATTTATTTAATTTATGAAATCATTTTAACATGAATAAAATTATTCCACAATGTTGAGAATAATATTTATTAATTAAATTCAAAGAGAATTTAACCGAGACTAACAAAGACACATAGTGTGTGACCCTTTAGGATTATTTCTCGTTGGCATTAGGTAGGTTTTCCTAATGTCCAATAGTACTGTCTAGAAACGGGACAAGGCACCCAAAAGAAAGTACTTAAAGTCCCAAAAATGACATACACATATGAACACTCACACTGTAATATAATCCCTTTGTCGCAATATCTCATCAAGCATATTTCATGATAGTGTCATCAAATTTTATGCCTAATTTTTCATTCTTTGAATGCATGAAATAAAATCATTATTACACCATGGACAAGGAAGTTCTCATGACAGTTCCATTTCAATCAAAGGGCTGAGATATCAAATTACATAAATGGAAGAAACAAATCCTTCCATGAATTATCCATGAATATTAGGTCACTCATGACGCATCCAACTTACCCTACTTCCCACCAACTGTATGCGTGAAGGTTTTCGTCAGTAAATCAATGTTCCCGAGTCATGACACATATTAATGATAATATTAAAGTATAAAGTTCATTACACACACTCATAGATAGAAATATCTGATGATTCCAAAACATGCAAAATTCCTACTAGGTGGGTCTGTTCTCGTAAACTTATATCTTGGAGATTACCATTCACAAAATTCATAAGAAGAAGTCTCATCTTCTTAAAAGTACTCACACCTTACAGTCTTCATGCTAGGTGTCCCATCATAGTATGTCATCCAACCACATAAATATTTTTAAGAATATTTATTTTAGGATTTGACAGTTCTCATCATAGAGGAGAACTGCCATTACCTTATCAATGAAACCAATATGTTATGACATTATTAAATCATAGTCATGCAAAACAATGAAAAACATGTAATAATACATTAAATATGCATGTAATTAAAGTAAAACCAGTTGATTCTGGGACACCAACTCTTAAAAACTCTCACCTGGACTAGTGCCAACTACCTATAACTTTCAGTCCGCTAGACCTCACATGGTGATCATGTTTCTACAGAGTCAAGGATATATTCAAGGGGTTTTCAACATTATCTCCCATGGAAATACTTCTCACTGCAACTTCACCTCTCTATGAAAAATCCCTCAAAAGATGAAACTTCCGATGTATGTGATTCATCCACTGATGTGACCATGGATCTTTTGTGAGAGCCACAACTACAGTATTATCATAGTACAATGTGATGGGATATTTACTATTTTGTATCCATTCTCATTTCTAGATGAATATTTGCATCTAAACTACTTCTTTACCTGCCACATAAGTTTTGATATACTCGGACTCTGCTGTAGAGTCTGCAAAAAAACTCTACTCTGAGCTCATCCAGATCACTAAACCTATAATCTAAGTGAATATTTATCCCATTTGCGACTTCATGTAGTCTTGATTAGTATGGAAACTTGAATCTACATATCTTCTGATAAATAGTTCCTCCTATCCTTCACAAACTAACTGTATTTACTAAGATTGCCTTAGATACTTTAGGATATTCTTGACTGTTATCAATTGGTGGTCACCTAGGTCATCTTGATATCAACCTACCACACATAATGCATAGGTGACATTCTGTATAGTACATAGCATGGAATACATGACTGACCCAATCCATAATGCATTTGGTGTTCCTGCCATTAGCTTTCTTTCCTCATGTGTATGAGTAGACATTTTCTTGGAAAGATGAATGTCCTGTTATTATAGAAAAATAACCTCTTGGATTGTTCCATACAGAATCTCTTTAGTATCATATCAATGTATGTACTTTGACTTAGGACTAGAAATCTCTTGGATTATCATGATGGATCTTGATCCCAATAATATATGATACCTCGCCGAAGACCTTCGTGGAGGAGCATTTATTCAACCATGACTTAGAAGACTGTAACACTAGAATCTCATTTCCTATAAGTAATACGTCATCAAAATATACTATTAGAAAAATTACTGAACTCCCACTAAACTTTTGGTAGACATATGGATAACTTTCATTCTTGAAAAAACCAAATTCAATTATAGATTCTTCAAAATGAACGTTCGATGACCAGGATTCTTTATTTAATAAATAAATGGATTTCTGTAACTTTCATTCCTTATTAGAATCCTTTGGAGTCAAAAACCCTTCAGGTTGTGTCAGGTAGAAATCTTCTTGAAGGTTCCCGTTAAGGAAGGATGTTTTGACTTCCATTTTCCATATCTCATAGTCATGATAAGCCATAATTACAAGTATAATTCTGATGGATTTCAGCATTTCAACTGGTGATAAATTTTAATCATAGTCAATTCCTTGATGTTGTTTAAACCTTTTTCAACCAGTCTTGCCTTATAGGTACTGACTCTTCCTTCCATGTCCAGTTTCATCTTGAAAACCCATTTCCAACCAAAAGGCTTTACATTAACTAAAGTATCTACCAAAATCCAAACTTGGTCCTGATACATGGAATCCATTTTAGAATTCATATATTATTTCCACTTGGTAAAGTCCATGCCACTTAGAGCATCCTTGTAGGTTATAGGATCATTATTATAATATAATAATGATTCACAGTCCCCATTAACTAGAAAATTGTACCGTTTTGGTTCTCTAACCTATCTTGTACTCCTACATAGTACTTGTGTCTCTGGAACAAAATCTTCTTCCATGGGGCTTTGTGGAATCTATTCTCGTACCAACACTTTTTTACCTTGAGCCTCGACTTCATCAAAGTCTATCATGCTCCCACTTTCTCTTTTGGATATGTGATCTATCTCACGAAATATGGCATGTCTTTCAACTATAACATTTGTTTCTGAGGTGTTGTATAGGTAATATACCCTTGTTTCCAAGGGGTATCCTATAAAGGTAAACTTTGTGCCTTCGGGTGCGAGTTTGTTATTGGAAGTGGCCTTAATAAATTCTTCTCTACTGCACACATGTAAATTCAATAACATGGATTTTCTTCCCCTCTAGAAATCATATGGAATACTATTTATCAATTTAGCTGGTACTTGGTTTTGTATGTGTGTCATTTATTGTAACAGATATCCCCAAAGGATAATGGAAGACTCACATGACTCATCATTGATCTCACCATGTCCAACAGGGTGCATTTCATCCTTTCAATCACACCATTCCACTGGGGCGTGTTTGGAGGAGTGAGTTGGGATTAGATCCCAAACTCCCGTAAGTAACTAATAAAGTCTTGATTACGATATTCTTCACCTCCATTTGAGAGTAGTTTCTTAATCATTGTATGATGCTAGTTCTCAACTTCATTCTCGTATTCTTTGAACTTATCAAAATAATCCAACCTATACCTTATTAAGTAGATATATCCATATCTACTAAAATCATCAGTAAAAATTATGAATTATGCATACCCACACCTTGCTTTAACTAGAAATGGTCCATACACATCGGTATGAACCAATTCAAGAAGTTATTTAGCACTTTCACCTTTCCCGCTAAATGGTTCTTTGGTTATTTTTCCTTGTAAACATGAATCACATACACCAAGTGATTTTAGTTTGAAAGAATATAAATATCCATCTTGATGTAACTTGGTCAATCTTTTCTCATTTAAATGACCTAGATAGTGATGCCAAAGTTGGGTGTGGTATGAGCCATGTGAAGTAACATTGTTATCGATTTCCATTACTTGGTTTGTGTAATCCAACATGTAAATCCTGTTGTATAAATGTTTCCTAAAAAAAATTCTATCTTCATAAAAGAATAAACATTCATTTCCAAATTTGAAAAAAAATCCATCTATATCTAATCTGGATACATAAATAATGTTTTTAGTAACAGAAGGCACATAATTAAAACCGTTTAACACCAAGATATTCCCAGTTTGCAGCGTGAGGTGGTAATCCCTGATAGCTACAACAACAAGTCTGGCTCCATTGGATGCTCTTAGATCTACCTCACCTTGATCAATCTTCTTGAATCTACTTGGTTCCTACATTTGGATACATAAGTGAGAACCATAAGAAATATATAATACCCAATTTGTAGAAACATATAGATTGCATTCAATAAAAAATGCACATGATGCTTCCCCTTGCTTCTTAGGCTAGGTACAATTCTTTATCCAGTGGCCATTCTTGTCACATGTGAAACAACTATCCTCTTTTTTCCTTTTCCTCCCCTTTGATCTTCCCTTTCATGGAAGGTCTTGAAGATGATTTGGGCTTAATGAACTTCGTCTTCCCATTCCTCTTATTCACCATAAGGATAAAATAATATTCACGCTTCACATATTTGGACACTTGGTGGATGAGGATAAAAATATTAGATAGATACTTCTCAATGTGGTTCATATTGAAATTGATATCAATGGTAGGGAAGCTTTAAGGGAGTGATGTGAGAATGAGATCGGTGCATAGTTCTTCGGAGAGTTTAAACCCTAGAACCTCTAGGAGAACAATGTAGCCAATGATCTCGACTACATGAGAGCCATATGGGGAACACTAATGAATCTTCATCTGAAAGAGTGCTATAGAGATCTCAAACCCTTCATGTCTTTATCTATCCTAGTAATTACCATAGAGGTGCTCGAGCATGCTATAAGCACCCATGTTTTCATGAGACCTCATGAGTTCACTAGACATTGATGATAGCATCAAACATTGAACATCGACCACATCATTAATATGTTCCTCATTGACCATGAAATCCTCATCACTCAACTTTTTTCAGGTGGATCATGTAATGCTGACTCTAGCACGTAAGACATTCATTCATGGTGTAGGATAACCCGAAGGAATCTAAACCATTCCTGGATGTTACTACCAGTGAGGATGTTGTATTTATCCATAATTGATCATAGGGATAATGAGGTTGACCATCATTTAATTTTTATTCTACAATTAAAAGATCATATCATTAGTACTTTCTTGATTACATTTTATATTAAATAATAAATTTTTATTAAGTCTCCCACTATTTTATCAAGTCCCAATGGTCATCACCATTGAACTCAGAATGTCTAGTTTCCAGGACATTCTAGTAGAAAGGATCCATATTCCCCTTTTCATAACCCCATAAATGGTTGGTCAATCTATTAGAAGGTATTTAGGTAGGCAGGTCTTTGCCTACTGCGGGCTTGCAACTCCTTGATCTGTTGAGAAGACTCTCCAATCCAGAAATCATGACTTTTGGATTTCCTCAACTATTGCCTCCAATATTACACCAAATCTAGCAAAGGATACTCTTATTGATGTAATATGGTTAAGTAAAACCAAAACCTTTCATAAGGAATTCCTATATAAAAGTAAGTGTCCCTAAAAGGTTTGGTTAAACACATAGTTTTATTGAGTTTTTCCCTTAATCATGTAATGGAAGGCTTGTTCTGACTTAATATTTTATTTGAGGTATTTTTATCTCTTATGCGTTAATTTCTTATTATCATTATCACATGCTTGGTAATATTAAGTTGAAATTACATAAGTGATTAACCATGTATTGATAATATTTACGCACAAGTCATGTTTATTTAAGTTCTATCTTGCATGCTTGTTTAATTCATTAATTATGTGATTGTGACAACACATCCATAATGATAAACCATGCAACTAAAAAAATAAAATAAAGATAATTTTCATGAGATTTTCTAATGGTTAGTTTTCTTGCGGTTTATAAAATAACCCTGAACTAGGGGTGAAACATCTTGAACCTTTTGGGTTTGTGTTTACAGCTTTCCACTAGTCCCCCTCTGTATCTCCTGGGATTGGTCTTGTATCAGATCCAGCTTGAACCGCCTCCACTATCGTGGGAGCTTCATTCATTACATAATATTTTTTAACTCACATGCAGGTGAGGGGTAAAAAGGGGTTTTACATAAAAGAAACCTTGAGCATGGAGGTCCTACATATTAATGATGAGAAGGATCGCAGGTCAACAAATTTAATTTAATTAAATAAATTAAATGAAATTGCACACATACAAAGGTCTTGGTGTAGCTCATGATCATACATACATTAAATGATATTTACGCATAAATAAAACTAACATTAAATTCTTTAATCGCTCTTGTTTAAGATAAATCACTCTCAAATCGATTAATTATCATCTTTAATTAAACAATCTTTTTATCTTAAACCATTTTTCTGAATTTTCTTGAGATACTCATCCATTATAATTTTTTAAAAATAAATTCATTTAAAATTATCATTGTATGTAACTTTTACCTTAGAGGTAACCTTATGAATTATTATTCATAACAACCCAATGAGTAGAAATGAACATTACACATATGATAAATTAAACCCACATATATATAAAACACCTATCATGTGTTGTTCCATAGATTTACACCTGCATAATGGTACACATCTCAAGGTTTTGTATAATATAATAATAATTTTTTATAAATTTGCATAATTTGGAGGATTACACAGCGTATAGTTACCACTACACACTGTGTACTTTTTTCCCCATCTATCCGAAGTACACACCTAGGGAAACAACATGTGAGTTTACTTCAGAAATATTCGGAGTACACGGCGTGTCCAGTAGGCCACACACAGTGTAGTTCCTAGTTACATGGTCTCCAGTTAGTCAAGCCTTGTATGGGGTACACAACCCAATCATAACCTTAAGGGACTACACGTTGTGTCCAGTGTGTCACACAATGTGTATTCCAGAAACTGCATGCCACCTGTTCCTGGTCAAAACATAGAGTTAGTAAGATATAGAAAACTCTAATGACACATCCTGGTTTGGTGGACTAGAACTGGTGCATTAAAACATGGCTACACAATGTGTACTGCCGAATAAACGTCTTGTGTTCTTTTGTTATATTTCTAGAATCCTTTGGCACCTCTAGATGAGATCCTTTATTTTATTTTAATCAAAATTAAATGAAAAGAACGTTTATATAAGGTGAATGAGAAATGAAAGAGGAGGAACATATCTCGATATTCAGATTTTCAGAAAGATTAACTTGAATTGAAACAACTATATTTTTAAATGCATAAATCATAAACAAAATATTTTAATAATTATAAACATTGATTTAACCACTTTGAGACAAATTGTCAGTTCCAAGCGTAGTGGATGTCTAGTTGGGACAACACACAACTTTAATTTTTACCATAATCAATGATTATTCTGGGATCAATATGAAAATGAATGCCAGTCTCCATGAAATACAATCAAATATTTAGATAGAGAATGAAGAGGCCCAAAACCATTAGAGAGGATCTTGCACATCATGTTTATAATTAATTAAATTAATTTAATAAATAAAAGAATACATGGATCTTCTATATTATTTCTTTGATGGTGTTGATCATTCGGAATGACCCTTCCGGATTATCTCATTATGATTAAGAGTATTTAAACTATAATCCCTCTAGAGGCATTCCACATGTGCTCTAATGGAATTCTATCAACATTGCTTGTTCATCGAGTGCTGGCGCTCCGAAGCGAGTGTCTTGTGTCAGCCGTTCTTGATCGCTTGTTCTTCAATCTTGAAGAAAATCTCTCAATCTTGAGAGGAGATGGTGAAGGATTCGAGAAAGAAATTTTTTGGATAAATAATTCTCAATTAACCAGGTGTCTGGTGTGTTCTATGGAATAAGTGGCATACTTGTCTATTTATATACATGTAATTTCAATTACAATATTAAATTTTATAGAAACAATTAAATACATTCATGAAATTTGAGAACACCCATGATTGTAAAAATAATACTGCGTTATTATTTATGGTGAGCCATCTTGCGCAAAATGGAATTATAAATAAAATTCCGCATCACAAAATAATAGCATCTTGATTTTATGTTTTTCCTATTAGTTAAATATTTATTTATCGTCACGCAAGTAATTATTTTACTACTAGACCTATCATGGTCCGCTCGAACTCTACTTCAATTTATTTAACACCTGAATAAATAAATAAATAAAAAATTCTCTTAAATAAAAAATTTTATTTAAAAGCTAGTAAATAAATATTTATAACATGTTTAATAAAATAAATAAATAAATTTTACCCACAATATGGTGAATAAATATTTAGTTAATTTATACAATCATTTTAACCTGAATAAAATTATTCCACTGTTTTGAGAATAATATTTATTAATTAAATTCAAATAGAATTTAACGTATACCACCAATGACACTTAGTGTGTGACCCTTTATGATTGATTCTCGTTGGAATCAGGCGGGCTTGCCTAAAGTCCAAGAGTATTTCCTAGAAAAGGGTCAATGAACCCAAGAGACAGAATATGATGTTCGAAAAATGACATCCACATGTGAACGCTCATTATGTAATATAATCCCTTTGTCGCAATATCTCAACAAACTGGTTTCATGATAGTGTCGTCAACTTTTATTCTTGATACGTCGTTCCTTGACTACCTGAAATAAACTAATTATTACACATTGGCCATGGAATTCCGCATGAATGTTCTATTTCAATCAAAGGGCCAAGATTTCATATTCCATAAATGGAAGGGACAAATACTTCCTCGACATATCCATTAATATCATCTCACTCATGACGTGCCCAACATACCCTACTTCCCACCAACTGTATGCATGACGGTTTTTGTCGGTAAATCAAAGTGTGCGAGGCGTGACACATATTAATGATAATATTAATGTCTAAGGATCATTACACATGCTCACAGATAAAAATATCTGATGACACCAAAACATGTAGAATTCCTACTAGCGGGTTTATTCTCATAATCTTCTTTATTTGAGATTACCAAGAGAGAAATTCATGAGAGGAATCTCAGCAGCTTACGAGTACTCTCACCTGACGATCTGCATGCTATATGTCCCATAATAGTATGTAATCCAATCACATAACTATATTATGAATATTGTTATATTATTTCAAGGTTCTCATCATAGCGGGGGACATCCATGACCTTATTAATGCAACAAATACTCCAAGATATTATTACATCACAGTCCTGCAGAATAATGAAAAATATGTAATAATACATTAAATATTCATATAATCAAAGTAAAACTAATTTTTTGTAGGAAACCAACACTTATAGTCAATACTACATGGGAAATCCCTATCATCTTCAATTTATAAGGTGTTAGAAAATTATCCGGTATTTCCTACCGACCCCCGAAAAATTAACACTCTATAAATAACATATTATGATTAATATACTGAGTCATAAATATTTTTATCACTTCCATGTAATATAATAAGTATATTACATGATGAAAAATGAATCATTTACTCAACTCTTCATTAAAACAAATATTAAATAAACCTCGAATTTTTTAAAATAATATTTTTTCAAATAATATTTTAATGTATTTAGCAAAAAACTTGTAAGAACATTTAATAAAAAAATTCAATTCTAATTATTCATAACTTGAATAATATGAATTTATTTATAACTTTGGTGATCGTATCTCCTTGGAAAAAACTCGGACCCAAATGGTGGGTCCCACCATGTACAAAAAATCTACTCCACTAAATAGGACATATTCTCGAATATGCGATTGTGTGTAACCCTCTAGTCACTTATATCAATAGAAGTGAATAAAATTCACATACCAAGAGTGGGATCTCAAAACCCATAATGGCCCCCAAAGAGATAAGGATTTTCACAGTAGCGATAACCAACCTATTAACATTCACTGTGTAATATAATCTCTTTTTCATTAATATTTCATATAGTACGATGCACACCCATGTCAATGTCCTTTATTTGATTTATTATTTTTTGATATAAATGGATGGATTTACCCCCAAATGTCATGAACATGGTTGTATAAAGGTACTAACATCCTGATCAATGTGTCCCAAGATATATAGCTTCCTTAACTTAGAAGTGACAAATCATTTCTTGATCATTCAACCAATGTCATACCACCATTGATGTACCCAACAAAAGCTACCTCACCACAATTTCATTTTCATGGTTTTTCCTTGTATCATGCTATGTGATCAAATGGCATACATTTGTAATGATCTCATCTTAGGAGATTATTACACATGCCCGAAGATATGAACAACCAATGACACCCGGGACATGTGGTGTTCCTATTGGTGGGTATGCCCTCATGATGTCACTACTAAAGATCTCTAATGCGAACTTCATAAGGAGAAGTATCAATTATTAGGAGCCCCCATCACCTGATATTCAAACATATATGGTTTCCTATGAGTAAGATGTTTCTAGACCATATGAACTTTTTTTAAGATTAATGTCACAATATCTCTAGTTTCTCATTATAACCATGGATCTTCTAAAAAAATTTGATACGACAATTAATCGATGTAAATTTCTATTAAATACACGATGTAGAAATATATACACTATAATGGTAAGTGAAAATCATGTATTTATAACTTGTATACATGATATAGTAATCAAACTTAATGAATAGTGGATTCTAGGAAACCCACTATTTCAACATGGTTGGACAATCAAAATCCTACCTTGAACTATCTGAGTAGTAGTGTAGGAATTTCTTGTTGACTATGAGGGGATGTTCAAGAATCATCGCCACTAAAATACTCATGTGATGGTGCATTCAGATTCTAGTATAGAAAGTTCTTAGAAGTCAATAAAATAGTGGGATATATTTAATTATATAAATAATTAATAATGTCTGAATAGGTAATCTAGAAAAAAGTACAATCTCCTAGAATTTATATTTTTAAAGAAAATGCAAAATAAACCACAAAAACACTCCAATAATATTGGAGAAAGTAAATGTACAAAATGTATGTAATAAAAATTTATTTTATAAGTACATGCACACACTAATACAATATAAGAAATTGAAAGTGATGGTGTCTCAATACCTATTAAGAATCTTCATGAATCGGGGTATAATATATTCTTATAGGAGACTCAAATGTGAAGCATATTATGATTATGTCATTATGTTATCATCAATATTTGATGTCATATGTGGTCACTAAATTAGAAAATTGATGATATATCATGTAGTCTCATATCTAATAAGTTCATGAGAAGAAATTCATGCAAGATATTAATGGGAGCTAAGTACACTAGTTGTGTAAATTGAAAGGCATATCACGATCTTTCAATGGAACCCTTTCTAATATAATTTTCACCCATTCACTCCAGTTTATATTTCGGTTAAAAAATGAAAAATATGGAGTAAACAATTCATTTCTGTTTTAGGTAAAATTCCTCAAGAAATAATGATTTTAAAGACAAGTTAATATTTAATTATTTTGGTGAATAAATTTTAAGAAAAGAATATAAGAGAAAATTTCAAGACCAATAAAAAAATCACCTTCACATCATCCTTCAATGAAAATAGGTAATTAACTAGTGTTTATTTTCATTGAAAATAACAAAAAAAAAATTAATAATTATAAAATCCAATGAACTGAATAAAATAATAAAGAACTCGCTAATATTTCAATGAATATTCATCAATTATATATATTTTTTGTAACATACTTCCTGGGTATTAAATAGAATATGTGTATCACATATATTTATCAAAATAAATTAACCATATATTTGATATAAAAAACATTATAATCAAGGTATATTCTCTAAGAAGAAGAGATAGGTTGATTCTTAAGTTAGTTGTGAGAAGAACACAACTTCTAATTGCCAAGTGATAGATTTTAGTATAAAATTTTTATATTATAACCGAAAAATTTATCTATTGTTCCCATTGGAAATAATGATACAATATTTCATGATCAAGAATAAGTCTTTTTTTTGAATCATACTCCTAAGAAATTTGGTGATACTTTCATCATGGGAAATAGATCATGAATATAAAATTACATACCCAGTTGTGGTAAGATAATTCGTTGTCATGTAAAACTAAAATGTGGGCATCAATGATATACCAGTTATGGTATTTTGAATGATTAGAGATAAAAATATTTGTTATTATTGAAATATTTAGTTTAGACAAAGAAACCTTTTGAAATAAATGTATGTTATAATGCTTTTGGAATTTGTTCAGCAAGAGATTGTGCACCATTCAAAGGGAAAGCATGTGGTAAAATAGACATCATAAGATTACATTATGTAATTAAGGAATGTAATAGAGAAGTATATGAATGGTAAACAGATATAAGATGCTTTAGGTTTGCATGTCAAATAATATCTTTACCATTAATTTATTGATTAATATAATGTAGTATGGAGTAATTCCTAAATGTAGATTACCTTATCCACATGAAAGAAATGATGTTAATAAAGAGGATCGATGGGAAGTCTTACATGTTAACATTGATCACAAAATATTGCATGGAGGAATTCACAAATTCACATTTTTACCTAAGAGTTTTGATGTATGGAGTATCAATGTTACAACTTACATAAAATTCCACTATATTTCATGGCATTCTTTTCAGATAACAACAATATCCCATAACCATATGCCCACTATAATGAAAATTGGATATCATATGAGTCATAATATGATGGAATCCAATTTTTCATAAGACACGTGTTTAGATACAAACTTTTTTTTAGGATATAAACAAACATGCATCAAGATAAACACATTATACATCTTAGTAATTATCCTAATAGTTGCTGCAGATATTGTAGAAATACCTATAATAGAAAAGTGGTAAACTAAATTTCTAAATAGTGGTGCACATCTCTATTAAAGATAGTGGGATTTAGATTGACTTGGTTATAGTCAATGATAGATATTCACATTTAGTTAGAATAGGAACAAGTTTCAGAAGAGTTCATGGAAGAGGAATGTTCCAGTGACACATACTATGTAGGAAGTTAAAACTATAGTTATGGTTTTATATTCACCGAATATGGTGATAAATTATTTACTATGATTAATAGATCCTAAAATTAAGAATCATATGGAAATTAGATAATATTGAAATGATAAATTAAAATTCAATTATTGATTCTAAGTATCAAAGTGCAAAGGGGCTTCTTATTTTGAATACTATGGTGGGTATTCAAGTGAGTTGATACCTGGATGGTACAAGCATAGTACTAGTAATGCTCGATTGGTAATACCAATTCATTATGACTAAATCCATTAGAATGATACTAATCACAGCTAATTTTAATGATTATTTTACTGAGAATTGAATTTCATGACCACCAATCATGGATGGTGTCTGTACGACGAAACCACAAAGGGCTGGTCACATCATAGATTTCTAATAAAGGTCACAGGTTACTAAAATCCAATTTAGGATTTAAGTAAAAAACAAGATCATAGAATAATTATTTCAAATTAATGTTTGAATGTTTCTACCAGTGGTAGTGGGAACACCATTGTTTCCCAAGTAAAATATGTTAAAAACATATGGAAAATAGATTTTGGTCTTATATCTATTCTATACTAGGTTGAGATTAATTCTATAGTTATTGACATAAAGAAAAAACCTTTGTTCTATGGAACATGAACTACTATGGTAGATATACCAATTTTTTGTACTAAGTCTATTGCACATATAGTGACATGGTATTGAAAATTCAAGTTGAAAAAATTAAACCGGGAATTATTACCAAAGTCACATAGAATAAATCCCTCCATGTAGAAATGACGATTCATATGGGGAGATTATGTGGTGAGTTGACTTAAATATGATTTATTGATAGATCAATCATGTATGTAATGATATGTAAAAGAAATGATATTTCCAACATATATATTATAGTAGGAAAATATCATTTATTTACAAGATAACTAAAAGTAATGAAGTCATAGCTCTTTGGCTATACTTGGGAAATTACAAAGGATTTGTACCTGCTAAGTGGAAAGGAAGGTTTACTGTTAATAGGGGACTCAAAATAGTCTTCCTTGTATTAATGTAATATAATTACCAATTAGGCTAAGGTGTGGAGAAAGACCAGATCATAAAATTGAGTGGTAGACATACCTAAAAATACTAATAATGTTGCAGCTTCTGATGAAGCTAAGATGAAGTTAAACAAAATGATTTCGTCTATTTTTTAGATTCTCACCTAGTATGTTAAGTATTATTATAATGAAAATTATGATATACTTACTAGTCAAGATTTCAAGTAATAAAAGTGGAAAAAAAGAGCTATACTCAGGGATACCATCTCTTGGGAAGTTATACTCAAGGAGATGCGAATGCATATAGTAGAAATTCTATGAGGAAAAAATGTGGAAAACCCATCATCTAAAGTCACTACTCAGTAGAAACATGAATTTTATCATGTGAGAGAAAACAAGGTTCATTATGAAGTTGGATCTAGTGTAATTGGTAGTGTTGTAATAGTGGGTGACCAAGAATCATATTGAATAGTACTTTTTATTACCATATCATATATACAGTTTGATATACATGATGTGTTTTACCATTATAGTGTAGTTTTTTCTGCATCCACTATTTGAATGGTAATTTACATAGATGAATTGCTGTTAAAAAAGGTTATTGCAAATCTGAAGCAATAATAAGGACCTTGAGATACTATGACATTTATCTTAAACAATGGTCATATGGTCTAGATACATATTACTAGCTAGAGATAGTAGATGTTGGACTATCAGGTGATTGGGGATCATAAACATTGAGACATCATATCAGGATGTTCACACATAGTGTTCTCTAGTAGTGAGATCATGATGACGGTCCCACCCATAAGAACACTAAATGTTTCAATTGTCGTTGGTTGTTACTATCTATAGACATATAATTATCAATGTGTCATCTTATCAAGTACTGGGATGCAAGGAAAATACCATGATATTGAAATCATGGTGGGTAGCTTATATTGGGTGCATCATTTGTGGTATGACATTGGATGAGTAGTCAAGAAAGGATTTGCTTCTTCCATGTTAAGGGAGTAATATATATCAGGCATGATTGATCAACATGGTGCTACCCTCATATGTCCTTTTAAAATGTAGTTTAAAGGTTAATCTATGAGGATATATCAAACAATAATAAATCATGTAAAGGGAAATGAGGGATATGTGCATCTCGATTTATGAGACTTCTTAAACACAAAGAGATTATATTTCGCAGTACTTGTCTCTATGTTGGTTGAAGTTGTTTTGAATTTTGTTATATATTTAGGGGCCTTGATAGTTTTCTAGACTCAGATCTTGTTATGTGGATACTATACATTGCTATCAAGGTATTATCCTATAGGGTCACACACAATAGCATGTTCTAGAATCTGACATTTTCAGTTCAATTTGTATATCAGACAAGGTGGGCCCCACCATAGGGTCTGTGTGTTTTTCAAGTTAACAATAACATATAAATAAATAAAATCTTTATTTTTCAAGTAAAGAATAACTGAGATGAATTTTCTTATTAGAATTATTTACATGTTAAATAAATATGAATAATATTAATCGAAAAAATATTATTCTAATATTCAGGGATTATTTAATATTAAAAGGAAATTATGAGTCATGTTAATGAATTGGTTTTATCATGTAATATATATATATATATATATTATATTACAAGTATGTGATAAAATAAATAATATTTATGATGCATAATTGTTCATCATAATTATTTATTTAGTGGATGTTAAATAAACGGGAGTCAGGGAACCCTACCAGGTATTTTGAACATCCACTATAAATAGAGAGGGAGGATCTCACACAATTTATTAATAATTGTGAGATTTTTAGAGCCTCTCTATCATCTCCATCTTCCTAGAGATAGAGCTATCAATCCAGTTGATTAGATCACTTTCTCCCTCATGCATTGAAGTTACATCGATACAGTGATCGTCAGGACGTTGAATGTGTCAACAGATCTCGATGGTAGCACTCATAATTTGATGATCAATGAACCAATAAATTTTTAAATTACATTTGGAATATATTTATGGATTTTTATTTGGAACCATTAAGTAGTGATCACTAGTGACAAGTTCACATCAAGAACAATTTCTTATAAAAAAAGGTATGTTTTTTGTTTACATTTTTTTTGATATGTTTAGATTATGAAAGATCCTAAGACCATACCAAGGCTCACATTATTAGAGATGAGAAGTTCTATCTCTTCAATGATGGAAATTTTTAAAATCTCTGACTCATTATATTCCGTTGCTTCCTTGGTTCCTTCAATAATGTCTCGGGATAAAACTGTTGATTGAATATTTTCTTGAAAGAAACTCAGGTAAGATCCTCATTTAACATAGTTTGCACGATAGAGTCTCACCATATCCTTCTCGGTCCTTTAATAATATTGGTGGAATAATCCACCATAAAGTCCTCATGAGTCAAAACAAGTTTAGGATCATCCCTATAATCTCAATCAATTCTCCAGATTCCTATTATCTTTCATCACCATGGAAGGAAAGTGGATACTTTTTTATAAATTTTGAGTCATGATACATAGCTCGTATTGGGTTCCTGGCACCATTTTGAACCAGAGTTCGAATAGCGTGTGTTATAGATTCTACAAAAAAAGGTTCCAACTAAGGATTTGTCTATGGAATATATCTCACAAATTCCCCTATTGGATTTGGAAGATCTCTTCAATGAGGCATTGTCTAATGAATACAAGACAAAATCCAATTAGTGACGAGTAGATTCCAAAATCATAGGACCAACTTTCGGTATTGATATAAAAGAATTATAAGGATAATATTTTAAATCAATATGTACTATTTAATTAGTGATAGTAAATTAAAAGAAGATCCAGTAAATATTTATAAATATTTCATATAGGTAATTAAAATGACATCAAATAACAAGTCTCAAACCTGGTAAAAAAATTCAATCACCCAAGGTAACTTAAGTTCATACATGGAAGTGAGATGGTTGAGAACCCTCCAATACATACTAAATGAATTATTATAGTCCTTACTCCTATTTACCCAAGTCACAAAACCTAACTCAAGTAGTGTTAATACACTTCTGGCTGAGCATTCCCTCTGATACCAATTCTTAAAGAACTATAATAGGTCAACTAGAAATGTCAGCCAAGATGGTCTTCCACGTGGTGTTTTAGGACATGGATAACAGAAAAAAAACATTGAATATAACCAAAAAAATTCAAACAAAGTTGAATACGGAAGAAATAGATACAACAAGTTCTATACAACTAAATATAAACATGAAAAACCAAAAAAGTATGAATCTGATACAACCAACAAGTTATTTTGTGACCAGACATAACCTCTAAAACATCCTTCTAGGAAGGGAATAGATTACAGGAAAACCTTATATGCTACATAATGCTCTTCCCTTTCCCTGAGTCCTATAGAAAAAGGTCTACAACTACCCAAAATAAAAAAGTAGGGTGTGAGGATAGATCCTAGAGGTATATAACCAATGAATTTACACAAGTTCTAATATTAAGAATTCACATGTTCTAGATTTAAAATGTTAATATAGTTTATAAATAATTTTTCTAAAAAAATTAGTTATAATTTCATTTTACTTCAATAAAAATATAAAATTATCATCAAATATAAGAATATATCTTGTATAAAAGAAAAAAAAATCTAAATTAATCAAGTGAAAAAATATCCATCAAATAAACCATCATACAATAAACAAGGTATAAAAGTAAAATCAAACCATTTAGGACCTAGACTATGTGAAAAATACTAAAAATAAAAGAAGCATAAAACAAGCATACAACCAATATAGAGTTCATCCATAGTATATCGATGTCACAAGCTAACCCCTAGCAGTTTTAAACACACTAATGTCACCAATGTCTATTTCTTGACTCACCCAAGGTTCCTAATATGCCTAGTGTTTTCAAAAACCATTTCCAAAATCCTAGATCACATTTAATAAACCCTTTTTCATTAAATAATATCCTTTTAAACAAGAAAATATAGCAATTCACGAGATATCAACACTTCCATAGATCCAAAACCTCAAGAATTGTTGAAACCTATATTATTTTGAAAATCGAGATAAAAAACTATGGATCATCCTTTGAAAGATAAAGCATGAAATTAAACTGTAATGGATTGATTAAAAAAATCAATAGATGAAAAACCGTAAACAAAAACAAAGACAACACCACTATCGTGATCAAAGGAAACAAAGATGCATAAACCAAATATCCGGAATAAACTCAAAACAAAATCCATGATGATCAATTGTTGAATGAATGATATGGATGGAGAATAGAGACAAAAATTTCCTAAGAGAGCTCCTAGGTCTGAGAGGAAAATATTGTAGTCGAATAAAATAAGATCTAACTGTGAATCACATTTAAAACTCTTGGATTTAAGGAATTCACATTGTGAATCCCTTTCACATCATGAAATTCCACATATCAAAAAGTCACCAAAAAAACATCACCACAAATTAAAAAACCCGACTTTTACCATTTCAAGATGTGAACTATATTCACGACTTGTAAAACATTCACACCATGAACTGCTGCATGACATTTACATGGTAACCAATACACAATGTGAATTTTATTGAAGGTGAATAAACCTTTCACGCCTCTAAATAACTCATGAAATCATACCGATAACCAATACACAATGTCTAACCCTTTCACTTTGTGAATTCATCTAGCAGAAAGTAAACATTTAAAATTATGCACAAAATACGAAACCAATGTTAGTGTTCTCTGAGATAAGGGATAACCACATGAATCTATTGACACATTTATACCCAGACTACATTAAATAAAATAAACATACATAAATGAATTTTAGGTCTTTATTCCCATCAAATTATATTCATTCTCGAGAAGCCCGCAATGTACAAAAAATGGGAAACCAAATACAAAACACAAGGAATACCAAAATGAAGATAATGGGGTTTTACATGCCTTTTATTATTGAAATGTATATTTTTTCTAAGTAAGTTTATTATAAGTCAATCATGGAGGATGAAAAAAAAACATAATAGATTCTACTAGTTAATCAACCTCTCTTGGGTAAACTAGATCAATATCCCAAAATCAGATCCCTTACTATATTACTTATCGATATATTGAAAATTATTTTAATAATATTATAATGACATATAAATCAATTTGAGAGGATAATGAGGAGGTGATATGTGATTATATGACCTCACTCAGTTTTGATGTGAGATTTTTAATAATTTAAAGGGAATTCCCATAATCTATGTTAGTTATTTTCACTATTATAGATGAAGTCCTAAAATCTCTAGTTAATGTAATTTTTTTTGAGAAAGTGACCTAAGAAGTTGATGGGGAATCCCATGAAACAAAAATGGATACTTACAATACATTGGGAGAAATTCTTGATGATCATTTAGGGTCTCGAGATGCATAAAAGCACACTTGACACATTGATCATTCTAGAAGAAGTTATTTTCATTGTGTTCCTAACTATAATGAAAAAAATGTCTCAATGAAACTATTAATCATTTAATAATATATTATTTATTCCTTATGAGACTCATGAAGATTGAGGATGGGAAGAATTTTGTCCTAAGGACTACCACACTGGAAAATTCAGTATCTCTTGTAGAGTTTAGTTACATTAATGAGGATTTGGTGGAATGTTATCCCTATCATCAATGAATCTTTTGTCACTTTATCTCATTTAAAGTTGAAAATGATTTTGTGTTTTTATAGAATAGAAATTTTGTAGATAGATCCTTTATTGGTATTTCATAGTTCTCACACTCTTAAGAGATGACTTTTTCATCACTCGTGACTTTGGGACCTGAGTAGACCTTTCATACTTTCATGAACCATTAGATGAAGTGAATGAAAGAGGATTTCTTTCAAAGGATGCATCAATCCTTCCATATCATGAAATGGAAGCAACAATTGAAATTTTCATCATTTCACATATTGATAAGTCACCCATTAATGTGAGGTTGATGGTGGATGATATTTCCATCATGTCATCCGGTGGAGTAATAATTATAGGAGATATTGGATCTTTTCAGTGTAGTGGTAGATATTAGCACAAACCTCCTTTATCTTTCAAATTCTTTAATTATTATATATATATATATATATTCATTAGAGATGTTATAGTTATAAAATTAAATGTTAGTTTAGGATATATAAGAGAATCTCTTACATTTTTCTCTCAATCGCTAAAGGCTTTAATAATCTTTCAAACATAAATTTAATACTCTCCCTTTTATGACTTGGTTATATATTACATCATAGAATATCCAAAATAATTCAATTTAGATCCTAATTCCCTTAAAATCCAACAAAAAATGAGACATATGGTGTAGATGGAGTTATAGACATTAATCTATAAGACTCATATAGAAGAGGTGCATCATAAACAACCCAATCTTGATGATTTATCAATCACACTGGGTTATAGTAGATTTGGTAATAATTAAATTCATGCCACTATGAATATAATAGTAGAAGAATTTGAGAATGTATATAATATTTCCATTGACCTTTTAAGAGTTGACATTGTGATCCACCCTATAGTATTAGGGCTATAGAACTACAAGAACTTTCTAAATGGGCTACAGTAGTGGATGAGAAAAATGAAATGGTTGATGAAGGAATGGATCTAATAAAATAAATTCATGAATAGTTTTATTAGGTTGAAGAGAAGGTAAATGAATAATGGAAACTCATTGAAGAGAGTGAAAACTTAGAAAATAATGTTGCTACCCTGTCAAAAAAAATTGAAATATGGGGAGGAGACAAAAGACACAAGGTTTTTCAAAAAATTTCAAGCTACTGTGAACTCAATGAGATGTATGATTCAACTTTGAAAATTAATATATTTCATGTTGTTGTTATTTTATAATGAAAATATCCACAATAATTTTACTAAAAACTAGGAACAGACTCTACGTTATGGGTACTCTTTCCCCTTTTTGTTTAGTCAATTAGAAAACTTCTCTCCCTTAAAATGCTTTAGATTTATGATTTTATTAGTAATTCAAATTCAAATTCTAAATATATCAAGAAAATACAGAATTAAATAACCTAAGAGTAACTAAATGCATGTAAACATTTCATAAAAATGGGTCTAGTGAATCATAATATAAAAAATACACAAGTCAATATAAAAAATGGATGAATTCATCAATTATCTCTACGGTATGTTCGCCTAGACATAATTAGGAGAGTTGGATATATAGAAGATATAGCATCACTATAAGATGAAGTGAAGGTTTTGTGATGGATTAGTCCATGAACCTCTTTATTTTAATGATCTAAAATCATGTTTATTATGTTTCTATTAAATATCATGTTTTATGATAGACAACTATTTTATGACTAAAATTATAAAATTGGATAAGTCTTAATCCTACCGTGCATAGCTACCAATAGTTTTATCATGCTACCATTAGTTGAAATTATCTATTTCCATGAGCTACCACTACCATCATGCACATCTTATGCTATGTGATTTTACCGTTGAGTGCTACTAACACAATGTGTTGTTACTACTAAGTGAAACTATTGTTGGTCCATGAAGATACCACCAAGAGCTTGTCACTACCAAATGTTCTTTCTATCTAGGATGTTTGGAATTAAATTCATACATAATTCTGCCAAAAAATATATTAAGGTATTTAATGTACGTTATTGGAATGTGGAATTCAGAATGGTTATTTTTAATCAACTTCACAGAGGATATAAAGACAAAAATCAGACTTTCCAAATCTGTCTCTCGGTTTGAGGATCATGCTTACTTTTGTTATTATCCAGAAATAGATAATTGGAAATTCATAAATTCTAAAAATTAAGAGGAATCCTTCATGCACATGATAGGAGTGAAAAATAACTCTGACTAGTTGGCTTCTTAAACAACCTATCATACCACTCTAATTGGCTAGTTTATAGCCTAATGAAAATAAAGTATTATCCTGGACTTTCACGATACTCTGTTTTCCTACACATGTTTTAAAAACATGGTCGACCCCATTCAATGAAAAATTAAATAAATCTTAATCAACTAAAGTATATCAGAAATAGGTCCACAAAATATTTACACTTTCAATTAATTTCCCTTTTTTTTCTAGCTTAATCTTTCAATTTCTGTTTATTTTAACAATGTTTATTGGAAAACAGAGGCTCCTGTGCTAAACTAGAGAGTGCTGAGGACTCTCATTCAATTATTTTCATTTATAATCCATCATAAAATAATGGAGTATGTTGTTTGGCATGAAATACATTCATGAGGATGATTCTCACTCATTTATCCCACGTAAAAATTTGGAATATGATCTCTGTAGCATGGAAATCCTTGTGCACCATTGTGTAACACTCAGTCCAAGTTGTGGGTTATTTTATCCTTCAATAAACTATTTGTGTACAGATTATATTCAAGTGGAGAGTATTGGGTCTCGACATCATACTGAACCACTATTTTAATTTTGTTGTTTGATTTATTATTTTTTATCATCTTTTAAAACCTTAATAGAAAATCATTACATTAATTGTTGACTTCAATTTGTGTTTTGTATAAATATCTTGATTCATGTAATACTGTTTCAAAAGTTAATCGACTTTAAAAACTTGTTTTAACTGAGTTTGGATCGAACTTCTAAGATTCATTTCGAAATATCCAATTATTTAAATATACAGTTTTAGTTATGTGGGTGTTTACATTAAATTGGGTGATTGATTTTTTCAATATTTTTAATAGAATTTTTTGAATTTAAAACTCTACTAACCCCCCTTCTCGAGGGTTCCACTTTGACCAACATGTTAGATGAAAGATAGACAATATCTAATTTTCTCTTGGGATCATTCTCTTGGAATGGAATAAGCAGGATAGATTCAAAATTCATTTACCATAACCATAAGGTAAGGTTAGAACATTTTGATATAAGGGACAACATAAATCAACATAATTAAGATCATATAAGGGTGTTTTGAATGGCTGATCTAATTATCAATAATGTTTCACGTACCTTGAAATTATATATTCATAAATTTTCCCAAGAACAACTAAACCAACATGAGTGGGAAAACGAAATGTGATCTATTTTTTACCACGATTCATAATCCCAATAAGCAGATCATGAATATTTCTAGGGATAAATTGGGTTCCTCATAATTTTTTCATATTTTATTTTGATAAACTTAATTCATGACTTATATGTGAAAGGGAGAGGCTTAAGTGATAAAACATGGTTTTTTATCAGATTGTTCATTGTGGGTGTTCAGACTTACAAGATTTTTGAATCTTTCTTTTTTCTTGGATGCTCTAACTATTCATCATCACTAAAAGGACTAATGAGTAGAGAATCATATTCTTCCCAAGACACCCTTTGATGTATTTCAACCAAGTGAGTACCACTTCTCCATCAATTGAAAGTTTAAAATCATGTAAGAGAAACCAAAGTGGGATGATATTTTAGTTTAATCTTTTTTCAAACGTAAAAGATTTGTGAATTTTTCTTTTTTCTTGTATTCTCTAAATCATTGTTGATCACTAAGAACTAGTGAATGGAGAATAACGTTTTTCCAATGCCTCCCTTTGAATGATTTCAAGAAAATGATTACCATGTCTCCTTCGATCTAAAGTTTACAATCAAGTAAGCCTAACCATTGAGGGATGATATTTTAGTTGTTTTTCATTGAACAAAATATGGATGAAGCTTAATTTTATATATATTGGATCATAATATGAGTTCTTCCATACATAAATAAGGGAGATGTGAACTTTACGTGAATGGAAGGCTTTGTACTAGTATAAATAGCCTTAGGGAAAGGTGAACATAGATTAATGTCATAATTATTTGACCAAAAAGGAAAATATAATATTCCAAATGGGGGGGGGGGTTTAAGTTCCAAAAGAATTAAAACACCATTTCTGAGTGAATGTGTTTCGTAAAAAATAAAAATATCATTGTCTAAAGCTGGAAATGGTGGAATAACAATGGAGAAGTTAGGATGACCACTGACCATATTGGTGTAGTAGGTCTGTTTCTGTATCATTAATCAAGTATTATAAGTATAAATATTAACCAAATATGAATAATGGATTTAACTAGAATAATATCAGTGGAACATGGGTTTATAGGATCTTCTGCAATGGAAGTAACATGTGTTTGTTTGGTTATAGATAGACTAGTTATGCAACATATTTACCATCACCAAATAGAGGGGTACTTATTTAAACCGGTTTAATTATTACTAATATCCGTGACAATTTAGTGGTTATTTAAATAACCAAGGTAAAAATTATGGAAAATAGGAAGATAGTGTTCAAACATTAGTTGGTATACTCTTGTTCAACATAAATTGGGAATGATTCATGAAAAAATATTAAAGGGGAGTGGGAGTGGATGAGGGTTTGCAATTGGATTCGAGACATGGTTTGGATGTGTCTATATTATCTATAATTTTGAAACAAAACCACATGTAGTTAGAGAAATAAATATTTAGTCAACATCAAATCTATAAATACCCAACATGAATGATGATACTATACGATGTGAGTGGGTTCAATAGATATTAAATTTGTAGATAGAGCTAGAATGGTAGGTCTAATCATAATTATGTATCCAAAGAAATTATGAATCAATAAAAATATTGTTCATAGAACAGTCTATGTCTTGATCAAACTCATATGTTGGTGAATGGTGGTAAAATTAGTGGGTGCACTGGTGAGAGAAGGAAGAATGTGACCATATGTTAATGAATCTTTAACGAAAGGAACAAATGTGGGAATTGGAGTGTAAGAAAAATTTGGTTGGATGAAATAAAAGGTATATATGTGTTATTATGTATCCTACAATAATATTAATCAATGCAGACATATTTTTTAAAACATTCTGTTGATTTATCTGGATCATGTGTGTAAGGAAATTAATTTCATCCTATTAGAGTTTTTTGGAGAAAAATTGACCTAAAATAAAGATGGCCTATGAACTATGATAGAGGAAGATAAAGGAAATTTATATTTTTAATTAGGCATGAGATAAATATTTTGTATTATAGGGTTGAATTATAGATGGGGTAAATCATATAACGATGTGGATTACACACTCATAAATGAAAATCAATTTATACAAAACAAATCACTCCATATAGCATAAGGATAATGGGAGATGGACATTTCTATTATGTAGTTCTGTGTCATTAGATATCGATGATATTTTATGTACATTAAGTTAACACAATAAGGACATGAACTCCATGTAGTTCAGGTTCATATGATGAAAACCTTTTTCTCTTATAGTTTAATGTAATAAAAATAGGACTAGTGTTCCTTCACATGAGTTTATATAAAGTATTTCATTAAAAATATTGAATTAGTGTAAGATGTGATATACACCCCATCCATTGTAATAAATGAGTATGAAATATTAGAGTAAAACTTATATATGATTTAATACCCTTCCCATTTATGTTCATTCATTAGACGATTCATTACAAGTATCAATGGAAATCTCAGGGCTAAAAACAATTCTCCCTAATTAAAAAAGTGTAATAATATGTTCTAATATGATAATGTAAATAATTTATGATAGAATTTAAGGTTATATAGTGTGTGAAACCTCTTATATTTGATTCATTCTAACTCATCATGCTGGATTTGAGACTACTCATCTTTATACAATTGATCTCAAAGGGGAATGTTAAGTGATGGAAACTAAAATTTGATAGTATAGACTAATTTTTTGTAATATACAAGTGAATATTGGGTCATTTGTGTAGTATTATGGGTCATGTTCTGATAAAAAACTATCCATGTAGGTGTTTATTAAAGCAATACATTTTTTTCTTATCTATCATTCCCAAGAAAATATTTTATAGAGTCAGGTTGAAAACCTCTATCAATCCCTTTTCCACCACAAGATAAATAAATGTGATGGGACTCTATATTATACTGCAAGTAAAACCTCTTTAGCACTAAGGCACATATGTTGGTTCTATTGTCCATCAGGATCATATGAGTGACTCTAAATATGGTTATGATGTTTAAATTTATGAAATTGATTATTGGATTTATCATGACCATCTTTGGAGGTATTTCCTTTGACCCATTTTGAGAGGAAGGTAATTTGAATAGGGATAAACATTAACTAAATTATTATAGATATAGGGTATAAATATAATATATTTATTACCCATATGAAAAATGGAGAATAGTATTTCAAAGTTTGAAATAACTCTAGGGGGTGACGAATGAAGTTCACATGTATTTGACATTCATGGAAATTCTGAGTGAATTCCATATAATTATGCATTATAGATGGTGATATATATCATAGTCTTGATTAGGTGGAATATATTAGCCCATATTTAGAGGGAACCATAAGTACGAACAAGAACCCCATATATATCAGGGAGGGTCACTCCTACTTCAATGCATCTGAGAATGACCACATGAAATCCTCATTTGTAAAATACTTTATGAGAAATCAAACCCTTATAAAGGATGAAATTTATATCAATACAATGAATTCGTTCCTAAATAAGTCGATCATGAAGATATCATTTTAAATAGACACAATTATGGGAGGCATCTAATAGTTTGTTATGTCAGCTAATTGTAATGAGGTTTTTTTCTGACCAGATGTGGGATTAGTTTCATTGATCTCTCGTGTATCATTAATGATAAATGGAGACCACAATATGGTTTAAAATTTAGTTGTTTCATCATATTTATATAGGTTTTAAAACATTGTAGTTGAATTTTCCAATGTATCAACATGAAACTTCTATGAAAATGAAAAATGGTATTGTACTTACTCTAGGAGGAAATTATGACATCAACTTCCATATATAGTCAAGGAGGGGTATACATTCATTCTTGAGAAACTCCATTTATTTTTCTCTTCACCATATATGAATTTCCAGTCATTTTTAATCAGGAAATCAATATTTGTATATCCAATTTCATGCTGGTAGTGATAGTCTGGTGTTTTACTTTATCATTTGTGCATCCTTATTGGAGGAATTAATACGAAAGGACTTCCATAATCGAGAAAAAAACATGATCCCAATTACAACCAAAGGGAGTCTCACATCCTCTATCCCTTAAATATTTATACTTTGAGAAGAATTTTTTAAATACACATTCCACATTTAGAAAAATCTATATATTGAGATAACTTCTTCATTAGAGAGTGGAATGTCCAATGATGATTCTTCTTGGATATGTGGTTCTATAGAGAAATGTTTTAGAGTTTGTCCCTTAATTATCTTTTGAGAGACAAAGTAGATGTTGAACTATTATAAGATGATAACCTATCTTGCTAATCATACCATCAAAATGGGGAAACCATGTTTGTATAAGAATATATTTAATAACCACAACCTGATAACTAAAATGGAATTGTGGAGTATCACCACATGTCCTTTGGAACGCGTCCTACTTTTTAGATGTTAGAATAAATACCAAGAGTTTACTAAAACTAAAGTGGTCAGTTGTAAGTTCTTATTCATGATAATGTTTTTCACTAAGAGGGGGAGGGGGTTAATTAGTGATAAATTTTCTGGTATATTTCATTCTAAATGAAACAAATTTCACCTCATGTTAAATATTTCATTCCCTACTAAAAATAATTCGAACATACATCCGAAGAAACAAAATAATTTAAAAGATTTTCTATTCAATAAAAATATATACATCCTTGGTATGATTTAGAAGTAATCCAATATCACATAATCCACTAGAAAAAAATCATTTTTTGTGGAATACAATAATAAGGATATGTTCTTCCACTCTTTTAGAACATAGAAAACAATCGAATAATGATTATTCTCCCTCTTAGCACAAATAGGGAAAGACCCCATTTGTGTAACAAAACATGTAACCTATGATTATTTTCAACTTTCAAAAATATTTTCTTTTGATATTTTTTTCAATTTCCTACATAGACACTGGTAAGAATAACAAGGACTTCAATATATAACTCCTTTTGATTACCAGTTTGATCAACCCATACCAATTTCCCAATATGATAATATATCTCTATCGAAATACGATCGAGATAATAAAAAACTTATCCTTTAGTATTGAAATCCCAATAAATGAAATCCTGGTATGATTATCTAGCCCGATATGATGACCATATAAATATGATAACAAATTGAATATGGTAAAGATCTGAATATGATGATTAGCTGAATAAATTGTAATCTTATCTCTTCTCAATCTAATTCAATCTAAAAAAACATGTTCATGAAATTTTCAATCTGGAAACCTCATCTTCTCTCCCTATAAATTCATAGCTTCTCACTCTTCTCATTAATAGTGCGCTCGTTTTCAGTCATGTACAATGTACTTCTCACCTTTTACTGGTGACCAAAAAAAGGTTTTGGAGGGAATCCTAAAAACTATCCCGCTAAACCAAATTTTCTGAATTTTCATGTTTCCTTGAATTTTTTGTGCATCTTTAATTCTTCCATACATCTCAATTCTTCTTGATTATTCTTGATACTTTTTGAATATTAAGAAGACTTAATCTATCTTCCAACTTTCTTTACAACCAAAAATCCAATTGCAATTCGCATACCGATATTTTTAGTCTCATTTCTATTATTCAATGCTTTATACTAGTTAATGTATAGGAAAAATAGATCTGTTTTATATTATTTTTGTACCTCAATAAAATTTTGTTTTTCTACTTTAATTTGGTCATTATGATCATCAGGACGAATTGGTATCAACTACTATACAATTGTATTTGAACCAATTGATAAAATCATATAAAAAACATAAGAGTTCTTGTTTTCTCTTCTGAATATAATACCCATCAGCTTCATACTTCAAATATTTACATAGTTTTTCTTTTTTCTGATTGAAAACCAATACCTTTAGTTTCTCACATTTTATTCAAGTCTTCCTAGCCATCATGATTCAGGATCTACCTTTGGCAACACATTAAAATATCTTAAATTGTTGTCACAATTGTTGATTAGACTCTGTCATTCAATTTTGAATCAACTTTAACTCAATTCCATTACCATTCACCTTGTTGAAAACAATTATACCTTTGATGAATATGATTGTAGGCTGAATACGATGGAATGGTGTCAACAACATAAAATTTAGCCACTTCCTCCAAGTAAAATGTTTTAATTGTATCATGACATACTTCATGAATTTGAATACATTTGTGAATAGATTCATCAACATCTGATTTTTTTTGTGGAATGTATTGTACCTTCCCAATAAATTCCTTCACCAATATATTTCTTTCCAGATCATCCCGAATAAGGTTATATATAATAAAACTTAACTAAATATGATAGACATGATTATGATCCACATGATTAAGATCAGGCTAAATATAATCTCCAACATACATTTTCTCTTTCCAACTAGAACCAATCAATTTATATATGATTGACAACATCTCTTTTACTCCCCCTTTATTTAATCAAGCTTGAATCAAATTTTTCCAAATAAATTATGATATTTGTGAAATAAATATTATAAAAGCATCATCAAAATTTAAATCTTAGTCGTGAAGACTCCAATTATTCCCATTATGATAAAAACATTCAAAACTAGATTCATAGTGAATCTGATGAACATTTACATACAATATTATTCTTCCCCATTACGATTGATCCTTTCAATCATTGTGAGATTGATTCATTGAATAAAATTTTTTAGTCCAATAACCATCTTTTAAAACATTATGTGATTCTCTCTTCCTATTCGACAACAAAATTGATCCCCAATAAACTTCTTCTTGATTACGATTTTGAGTACAATTCCTTGATTTTTGGTTCATCGTGACAAGTTTCTTTTGTATCGAAAAAAGATATCATTTCAAGGGGATGGATCTTCTTATCTCCTAGTATTGAATCTTTTCTTAAAAAATGGTATCACATATGTTTCTTAAAAAAAACATTTAACTAAATAACTCTATATCTATGTGGTAGAACCCAATGTTGAAAACAAGATTGTATAGTCAAGGTGATCAATGTTGTGCGTAGCAGAACATTCATGTAATAACCTTTTGATGTTTCTTTCAAAATTCTCATGTTATGGGAAATCCTTAAAAGAAGTTATTTATGATTAGAGTAACTTTCACTCATCTCAAAAACATATCAGAAAGTGTATATGTATAAAAACACAACTTTTCAAAAACTCATTAATTTCTTTTGCAAGAATATTAAGAGAATCATCAACTCTTTCGTCCTTATTTATACTCATTGAATTCCTTTTAATTTAGTACTAATATACAATGATTTTGGGAGTAATTAAGAACATTAATTGTTTCTTAGAAAAAAAATCAGACTAAGAGTCCTCTCTTAGTCTTCACATGTTCTTCTTTTTCATGGATTTTTCCTTTGATGTGCTTTATATGTTCTATTCAACCTTCTCAAGTTTTGTAACAACTTAATTCTCATTTATAGAATCTTCTAATAGGGATGATACAATTTCTTCATCGTTTGTAACATCTTTATTATAATCATTTTGGGTCATTTTTTCATGCCTATCTTTTGTTTTATCAAGATAGTTGAATAACTTTTATATCATGCCCTTCTTACTCATATCCACAATTTTTTGATATATTTTTAACAACATTTATTATATTTTAGAAAAAAATTTATTCCCCTATTACTTTTCTTATTTTTGTGCTTCCTTCATATTTCTAGCCAAGTCAACATATTTTGGCCAGATAAATAAAAATTATTTCTTTTCGGACTCAACAAATATGTTTTTCTTAACATTCAAAACATTTATCTTTGGAGAATTGTTTAGAAACATTTTTTGTGTCGTTAAAAAAATCAGATTTCCTTTTAGAAAGATTTTCTCCTTAATCATATATTTAATAAATTTTTTCCAGAGGTTAAAACATGTTTTCATCTTTCAAACCAACCTTCTAAGGTTTCGTTCAAACTTTTTTTCTTTTTTTTTATTCTGAATGAATTGACCCCCCCCCAAAAAAAAATTTATTTCATAACCTATGGAATAACAGTAATATTTATAGTTTAAAAAACACATATTTGAAGTTTATTTTAATCCACTACAGTACCAGCAATATCCATAGAAATAGTATATGCCTCTGAAACTTCCATACTGACCAAAACTATAAATGTATTTCTCCGAAACAATTTTTTATTTGATATCTAAACCCCAACCATTCTGTTATCAATCAAAATCTTCTTTTTTTATTTTCAACCTTATTATAATTATACGTAATTGAAACATTTCCATATTTATAAGGTTTATAATCCTTTTTGGACTTAGGGTTTTCTAAAACTTATGAAATACCAACATTGTGGGTCTTGGCCACAAATATAAGTTTTCCAATATTTTCTTTTCCCTAAATTATTCCAACTCGATTCTAAACCATTGATGTTATTTTTTAATAATACTTAGTAGGTTTACACATTCATGAACTTTGACCAATATTTAAAGATAGAGTTTTTGAAACATGAACCTTTTTAAACCTCAATTTGTTTTATTAGAAAAGTTCCAACACTTTTTCTTTAACCTTCAGCATTGCCTCCAAATTCCCATTACAATTATTCTATTCTTAAAAATATTTATTCAAGTCACCCAACTATAATTTTATATTGTTATTCTATACTAAAAATATTTCGTGAATTGTTGAAAAATAGTCACCTTCCAACTTCTAGTTTCTGTTTTCAATTATTCTCAGATTTCTCAAACATTAATTCAAATATTATTTAAAGTATATCTCATGTTGAGATTCTTCTTCATCAGACTGCCTGCTTCTGAATTCTTCATCATTCATTGTTGAAGTAAAATTATTTTCACCAACATACTCAATAAATATTTCAGATTTAGCTTCACATTTTTATTTTGCAGGACAACTACATTCATTTCTAGAAATGTTTTCCTCAAAATAAATTTTAATAAATCTTTTCTCTTAAAAACCATTTGTATCCACCTCACTATCAACATACAAAGAATAAAATCTTATCCTTTTAGATTTGGAGAAATTCGTATCCTCCCTTTTGGAATAGAATTTTTATCACCATTTTTCATCTGAGATCATCTTACCCTTCTTTATTCTTATTCCCATTCTTCATCAATACCTCATCTTGGATAATTAGAAAAAAATACACAATAGATCCTCATAGAAAAAATTTTAAGGGAGGTTTCCTTTTAAACCTTCTTATGCCACTTTTCACATTTTTAGAAAAAAGGATAAAATATCCTCAAGATATTTATATACCTCATTTTCAGAGTCAGTGTTAGCAACATCATCTTCCTCAGGAACCTTATTTAAATTTTCAATCATGGAATATATGAAACATATTTCCCTATCAGTTTTTTCCTTCATAATCTTTTCCCTTCTCATTTCACATGTGATAAGAGTACTATGTAATGCATCCAAAGATAATGTATCAGGATCAATATTTTTTAACGATAAAAATTTCGCATCAAACATTTTGGAAAAAGTTCCCAAGATATTTTCTACAATAGTATAATTTATAACCTTTTACCAAGTCATAGGACGGTGCTAACAATTTCATTCACATTGGTAAAGAATTCAATAATTAATTCATACTCAACCATCTTCCGATCTTCACACTTTAATCACCAAATTTATAAATTTTCCTTTTTCACTTTTATATTTCCTTAATAGATGTTATTCAACTTATCCCAGATACCATTGGCAGTGAAAACTCATTTTACTCTAAGAAAATCACATAATTCAAGTGATGAGAGTAAATAATTCATATCTCATACATCATTCTTAAGGTTTTCCTTATCAGAATTTATAATGGGATCATTCTCCATATGAGGTGGGAAACCATATGTAACAACTTTTGAAAAATAATACCCATGAGAAAGAAGATACAGAAAAATTATTTAATTCCATATATGACAATTCATATCATTCAATATCAAGATACCCTTATTGTTCAAACAATTTAGATATTCCATCACAACTTATTCATGAAAACCTTCTACAAAGAATATGTGAAAAGAGAATTTTGATCTGATACTAGCTGTAAGAACCAAGTCTGGATAATTGTATACCTAAGATGGAAAGGGAGTGAATCAGTGATAATTGTTTTTATGTTTCCTTGAAAATTAAACAACCTTCACCTCATATTAAAAATTTCATTCCCTATCAAGAAAAATTCAAAAAAACATCAATTGAAATACATGAATTTAAATGGTTCCCTATTCAATAATAATAGCTAAATCCATGATATGGTTTGGAAATAATCTTATACCACACAATCCACTAGAAAAGAATACTTTTGTGTGGAATAAAATGATTAGGATGTGCTCTTTCACTCATGAATCACTTTAAAAACAATCCAATAGTGAACGTTCTCCCTCTTTACACAAATAGGGTAAGAGAATGTTTTTGTAACAAAACATTATACATGTGAATCTTTTCAACAACAAAAATATATTATTTTGAAAATAAATTCTTAAATTTCTTACCTAGAAGATGGTAAGATCATCATGAACATTGATATATAACTCAGTCAAATTTCTAGTCTGATGTCCACAGTCCAATTCATCAAATTGATTTCCCAATATGATAATATATATCTACCAAAATACAATCAAGACAATTCAAAACTCATTCCATATAAAAATCCCAATATGGAAATCATGATTTAATTATCAATCCCAACATGTCCAACTAAATATGATGTCAAGAAGAATATGGTAAACAACTGTGTAAGATGATTAGTTGATTTTTTTCAATCTTGTCTCTTCTTTTTCAACTTTTATCCAGCAACACTTATTAAACAAATAACCATTCAAAAAACTTCTTATTCTCTCCATAAAAATTCATAGGTTTTCTCTCTTCTCAAAAATAGCATGCTTGTCTTCAGTAATGAAAAATGTAATTATCTCCTTCTATAGGTGACCCAAAAATAGTGTTGGGTAGGAATTCTTAAAACATTCTTTCTCAACCAAATTTTCTAAAATTGCATGTATCCTTCAATTTTATGTGCATATTGGATTCATCCATGCTTCTCAATTCTTCCTGATTCTTCTCGATCCTTCTCTATTTTTCTAAAGACTTTATCTCTCTTCTGACTTTCTTTACAAACACATATCTAATTTCAATTTCAATACTAATATACTCGGTCTGATTTCTTCATTACGATGCTTCATACTAGTAAAATTATATAAAGAAATAGACCATCTTCATCTTCCTTACATATTTCATTCCTATTTTGTTTCTCCACTCTGATTTTTTCACTACGATCATTATGATGAATTAGTATCAACTCCAATACAATGTTCTTTAACACAATTGGTTAAATCATTTCAATGCACATTAAAGTTCTTATTTTCTATTCAGAATATTATACCCATCGAAATTATTCTCTAAATAATTAAATCTTTTGGTTTTTGGTCTCAATGAGAACCAGTACCATCTCTTTCTCACATTTTTCACAAATCCTCTCAAGCCTACGAGATTTTTGATTGTCCTTTAACAACAAATTCAACCATCATAAATGGTTGACAATATTGTTGACCAGTTTCTATCATTCCATTTTGCATCGAATTCAACTCAATTCATTTACCATCAGTCTTGTTGAAAACAAATTTTCCTCTGATGAATATGATGGTAGGATTAATACGATGCACAAGTGTCACTAGATTCAATAGAAGTAACATCATCCAATTCCATTCTTGTGCTTCTATTGTGACTTTGAATACATTTGAGGATAGCTTTAGTATCATCTAATTTTCAATGGAATGTATTGTAACTTTAAAATAAATTCCTTCAGCAACATGTTTATTTCCAGTTCTTCCAAAATATGGTTATCTAGAATACAACTGACTTGAATAAGATAGTCATGATTCTGATTACCTTGATTAAAATCAGTCTGAATTCAATTTTACGAAACCTTTTTATCTTTCCATCTAGATCTGATCAATCTGAATACGATTGAAAGAATCTATTTCACTCCCAATTTATTTCACAAAGATTTCATCATTTTTTCTCTAAACAACATATGAAATTTGTGAAATAAAAATCAGTAAAGAATAATCACAATTTAAATCATAGTCACAAAGACTCTAATTCTTCCCATTATAATCAAATCAATCAAAATCAGATTCAGAGTGAATCTAAAAACTGTTTACTTCTAGCATGATTCCTCCAAATATGATTAATATTTCCAATCATTATGATTCTGATTCTTTGAATACTATTTTTTTGAGTCCAATAACCATATTTTCAAAGATAAGTGATCTACTCTTCCTCTTATGCAAAAAAACCGATCACCAAAAAACTTCTTCCTGATTACGATTGTTAATCCGATTTCAACCAGCTTCTAAATTTTTATCAACATATCAATATGATTGATCGTATTGACTTATCCAGATGTTATGGATCCAATTGAAAACATTATTCAATCTGGATTTCCATCCATCAAATTCCCAATATACATTATTTTTTAAAAACAACCAACATAACGATCTATTAACAAATAATACAACAAAAACACAAAATGGGCCTAAAAATATGATTTTCCACCCATAGAAAATGAACAATACCAATTAAATAAATCCATCAAAAATATGGATTGAATCAAATGGAAGATCGATGCCCCCACACAAAATACACTAGTGGACATTATAATTGCTAGTTTAGATGACTAAAAAATAATAAAAGATATAGAATACTTATGGAAATGCATACACACCGAAACTTAGTCCTATGTATTATCAAAGTTCACCAAAAATAAAAATGATGGAAAAATATACTATATATAATTCCCAATACTGCCATGATCTAAGAACAAAATGTGGGGGAAGAATATTTAAAAGGTTAAAACTGTTGGTAACCCCATATATTAGAAGGATCCATAACAATACAACATACTTCATGTTGACACCCAGAATTTGAGATGGTTCCCCAATTCCATCTTCAAAAAAATAAGGCGGGTATATATATGTATACCATTTTAGTGACCAAATCCACATCCCATCAAAAGTGGAAGGTGTATGAAAGAGTCTTAGCCTCAACCTATTCCATGGGGAGGGGTAGTCTGGGATCGGTAACCCATCACATGAGATATATCTGCTTAAATTTTTTAAAAAAAATCCAAAAAAATATATAGAAACAACAGTTGTATTTTTGAATGCTTATTAATATGAATGATATATTATTCCACTTAATACAACACTATAACACCAAGAAGACTTAATTCCAATTAATACATCATCTTCTCAAAAATACAAGTAATCAAGAGAACAATGATAAGGATTTTAACCAAGAAAACAATAGACATGTCAATCCTGGAAGATATTTTAGAATTAAATACACCTCAAGGAATTCTATTAACAAAAAAGATAAAAGATGATCTAAGATCTAGAAACCTGATATATTTCATTAATTCCACAGAACACAAGGAACTCTGTATGGTTGAATTTTTTCACAAGTATAAGCTGGTGTAAAGCTCAGTAAAAGTTTTAAGTATAGAATTGGTCATAAAAATACATTATTGTGACCTAAAGGATGAATGAAAATGTAGTGCAAAAATTTAGTTTAAAACACTGAATTTGAGAGGTTTTTTTCAAAATAGGTTTTCCATCCATAAACCTTCACTTGGAAAAAATATTCATTTTGACAAATACATTCATAATGGTTATGAACCACACAGTTCAAACCATTATTATAATGTTAGGATCAAATGTAAATTTAATTAATGTTAGTAGTTAATTTAAAAGGGATTAGAGTATAATTTTTTTTAAAAAATGTGGGGTTTTAAGGCTTGATTATAATTTAAATTATTGAAACTAACTAATAAATGTATTATTACTTTAACTTTTTGTACAATTATTAAAACAATATGTCTGGTTTTGGTGAAAATTGGGTAAAAAAAACCATAATTTATAAAAACAACATCATTTTCTACCACCTTACTAGACAATCTGAAACCACTATATTAATTAAACATGTAATCAAAGATAATTTTGGATTGCTAACTTATAACTCATTCAAGAAAAACATAAAGGAAATGATTACCTTTGTAAGACAATTTAAAGGTGTATATACGTATACCTATGTATTTTGTAGATAAAATATTTAATAATGCGTGTTAAAGAAGTATTAGTTTAATAATTTGTAACATTTGAGGGAATATCATGGAAAACACCATCCCAATAATGTTCAAATATACTCTTATGATATGATTAGGAAAGAGTTATTTTGGACACATAACCATAATAAATAAAATCAATGGAGGTTCCCTAATCCATGAATATTATTTATAAAGCATTGAAGGATACCTAAAAATATTTATTTAATAATTCATACAACACTAAATACTATTAATCCTAGGTACATAATTTAGAGTTCATCAAAACAAATTTCATTACAAAACAAGAAATCATTCATATTTTATAAATTAATTTAAACCTAATTCATCACAACACATGAAATCCTAACATGGGTTTATGTTTTCTACTAAAACACTAATTTTAATAAAACATGTAATTCATAGACCTAAAAATAATGGTGGTTTCATTATTAACTTTGAAACAAATTGAAAGGCATCTCACAAGAATTGGAGAATCCTCTAACTAATTAATCGGTGAACGTTAACATCAAAAAATCACTAACAAACATTCCAATGGTAACCAAATAACTCTAAATAATAATTGGAGGAGATTTCATTAACATATAAAACCATGTAAATTGAATATTAATATCAAGGTAAGATAAAATTTAAGGGAAACATAGGTGAATCAAGACTGAACACCATTTAAAATCAAAACACCTTAATGCCCCAATTTATCTCATAAGAAATTTTATCAATTGGATCCCTAAACCATGAAAACCCAAGAATAAATCAATCCCTAATAAATTTTTAGTGAAATAGTGGAAAATAAATGGAAAAACACACCAATAATCCTCCTTGAATAGAAATAATAAGCCTTATGAAAATAAAGAAATTGAACATAAATTTGTGAAATCATATCATTAAATCCTAAACCATAATGTAAGATAGCCAAAGAGAATAGTGGAAAAGGGTATAAGAGAAGTGAGGGATAATCATTTTTCCAAAAAATTGAAGAATCCTCCTTGAAGCACCCTCAAACCATAGAAAGGAGGGAGAAGTATGGGGAGGAGGAGATCCCTCCTAGGTGAAAGAATGGGCTCAGATTCTAGATTATGTTTCCCCTAGATGGTCAAATAGACTGTTTTTGGGCCAACTAGAGCTTCAGTAGCCGCTTTCTACCCCCTAAGCGTTTTTTCTATCAAAAAAAATCTCAGACTCGGTCTGCACTCCCTAACCCATTATTGGAATTTAAACCTCTTCTAAAACCCACCAAATTATATAATTAAACATCATATTTAGAAACTAAAACGCAAAATAACACATGATTACTCACCCAAAATTTTAATATTCCAAAAATCTCACTCTTACAGATTAATTGTCTAAATTAAACCAAAATTTTGTATTAAATAATTCAATTGGGACATGGGCTGTTACTAATTCCTCATCATAATGTTTTTCATCCCTAAAAATCTAAACCAACCATTCATCTAATAACATAAATAATTAACAATGTATAACAAATTCCCCCAAATCTTAATCTAAAACCAACATAAAATTTCTAATTAGAGATTTTCCATAACCGATACAAATCACTATATACCACTCATTTCTAATACTAAACATAAATACCATTAATATCACATTTATACACATCCTATGTCATCCTTCATTATTTTTATGTGTTACTCCCAATTCTGTTTCAAATCAAAAAAGCCTCAAAATTATAATTTCCACAAGGTAATCAGACTAACAACAGCTCAACTTTTATCCCAAACCATCATCACATATCCAATACACTATAAAAACCATAAAGTTCAAGGAAATCATATTATAAAAAAGAACATATTATAGAAGAAATCTAATGAACACTTATAAATAATTAAAAAATTTATGTTTGTTTAAAAAACATTGAGATTTTAAATAATTATAATTAAATAAAACACTTCCCCAAATTATTTTAGAAAAAATATTCCATTATAAACAAACCAAAACATTTAAAAAAACATTTTACATTTAAAGTACCAATTGTATAACTGATTATTTTGCAACATTGTAAACACCAACAAGTTTTTTTATAAAACTAATAACAATCCATCAATATACATTTTTGATTTTTTTTTGAATAAAAATAATATTTGGTTATATGAGAGTGGTGAAGGATATTAAATCAAACACCCCAATAATCCATCTCACCTTCAAATTTTATATTTTGAAATACTTGATGAGCTGGAAAGAGAAATCTAAGACATTGACATCTGAACAAGAGCTGACTTGAGCCACATCTAGCTCGAATGCCGTCAACCCGAGTACACCCATATTCTATCACAACCCAAAATATCTACCTTTCAAAAAACCAAATATTCATGTAGAATGAATGTCATGATGAACACTAGAGCTCTATCCTGAAAAAAAAAACAAAATAGTGAATAAAAACTAGGGCCCAAACTCCCCATACTGCCAGATAAGGACCATGGATAGTTTTATGAAAAATGAAAAATCACTCTTTACTGAATTGGTTGTGGTCTTTATCCAGCATTTGGGGGGAGTTTTGGTCCCAAATTTTCATTCCCCCAGACAAAAATAAAAAATTATGATCCAAAAACAAAATAGTTGATGGAATTTTAGATCAAAAAAATTAAACAATATCAATGATTGAACAAAACAAATTAGGAATTTTAAAATGGAATGAGATTACACCATAGTATAAAATGAAGGAGTTTCTTAACTATAATAAACACCTTGTTTTTGTCATTCATTGATGCATAAATCCCCGTCTTGAATTCTAAATTGTCAACATCTAGGATGAAACACCCTGAGCCTCTTTCACAGGATCATCAAGAATAAATGAGATAAAAAGAAACCAATAAAATCAAAATCAACACCATCATGAGACCCTTCATCACCGCCGTAATAGCACCCATGACATAGATAAAAAACATCCTTGAAATGGTCACACAAATTCCCCATCACCACCAAAAGATAACAACTGAAAAACGATCAACAAAGAAAACCCACAACTCCA
This sequence comes from Viscum album, assembly GCA_963277665.1. NCBI lineage: Eukaryota > Viridiplantae > Streptophyta > Magnoliopsida > Santalales > Viscaceae > Viscum > Viscum album. Next base: position 1,287,654,786 of record OY728132.1, on the reverse strand, counting down.
AACACGAACAAGGGATATAGAGGAAGACACAAATAACAATTGTCGCTTCCATAAGCCCAACCAATCTTATTCTCCACTGTTCCTAACCAGAATGGGGTTACACATAGTTGTATGGACATAACAAGAGGTGAGGAGACCAGTGAATGTCGAAAAAATGCTGAGATGCAAGCAATGAGTGCCTATTACATGCTTTCCCCAACACGATCCCCAACAACCAAAACTCAATCATGTCTGGCCGGAGATGGGGTATGGTGTGAAAAATTTGGAAGAAGGGGAAATAGAAATGCAAATAATATTGTCTCCAAAATTTATTTGAGGTAATAAATTGTTATATATGAGAAAACTGAAGGTATATTTTGAATCATTGGATGATCCGGATGAGCAGAAGGTAGTTACACACAAGATTTAACACCTACACGCTAGAAATAAAACAACACGGAAGATTCCTAAGTTCCCAATGCGGAATCAAATGCGTTCTTCCATGATATGATCCAAAAAAATGGAAAATTCAGGTGCACTAATGAAATTAAGCTAGCACAAAAGGAAATAGACCCACACACCACATGCTGGTGCACCCAATGTGATTTCAAATCCCATCTTCCACGAAGATCTCCTTGTATGCCATCACTAAGGCTTTTTCCAATAAATAGAAGTGCGACCTCTCATTTTGGGGTACCATTCATAAATTCAAACCATCACTCCCATGAACATAAGACAATCCCATATGCGACCATGTGAAGGACATGTCTTCATTGTAGTGGATCTTGTGCAATAGATCCCCTATAAGTACACCTTCGAGTGGGCACACTAGGGATTGAACCACACCCATTTACTTTTACTCTGAGTTATTTGTGTAAGAAATATCCTTCATACATAAAGGATTTCCCTTGTGTTGTTCCAACCATGTGCCCATCCCTTGTGCTTGCACATTGACCCTCATCTTATGCACTAGCCTTAAATCGTGCACGCACCCCTCTCTATGGGATCCATGTTCTGTCCTTAACCTAAGGAACCATATCTGACTTCCTCTTGAACGTAATACCCCAATGTTTCATGTATCTCCTATAAGAATCCATTGAGTATTGTTCAGAGTGATTTCCTAGTCACTCAAGTGGTGTTTCATATTGTGTTTCCTCACCTAATGCTTCTTCACATAGGTACGATAATAGCTATCACTTCTTCGCATAGATACGCTAACATGGAACCTTTGATGGACTACTTCTCAACCACATTAACACTTGGAAATTCTTGTTCCTCATATCCCAAAGTGGAGGTAGGTACAAGATATATATTTCCTATGGGTGAGGAGCGTGTCCTCATTATCTGAGCCGAAGGACGCTAAACTGGAAAACAACCAAATCCACAACACATGAAATTAAACTATTAGTTACGACCTGTGTGGTGGGTCTGAGTTGACTTGAGAGTTGATGGGACCAGGAACATTTCACTACTCTCCTTTACAATCCATAGTTTTTTCCCCTTTACACATTTTTTCCATTCATGATTCAAGAATTATCTAAATAATCCCCAACCCACCTTGATAGGATGATCCTTATACGATGGCCATATCTTTCCTATACATCTAGGCACCCTCCTCGGTATTCCCTTTTTATGTAAGTCCCAATATTTCTCTCCCTAAGTCTCTAACCACACATAAGCCCCTTTTTCCTCACTATGCCACTGACCATGTGTCAAACCCACTCCACTCTTAGCTAAAGCACCTTTCACGACATGATTATCTGGTCTATTACTTCCTCTAGTTTCCCACACTAGGCATGACTCAGATGGGCTAGGAGTAAGAATTGAAAATGACATACTCTTTGGGATTCCATAGTGTGTATTCCTTACACCCCTCTTTACTGAACTACAAGGACATTCATTACATACCACAAGGATATATGGGAAACCTCTTTGAGGTTTAGTCCCGTCACCCATATGTTTTTCCCATTTCACATTATTTCATGGTTCATCTCATATGAATTTAAAATTTATCTCTCAAACTAAGTTGGTTCTGATCTCTGTCTTCTATATATGTTATGTAGGATGCCTCCATGAGGATCAATCCCAACCAATGATAAAATCTGGAGATCCCTCTAAGGGATACACCCTCATGATGTGACATCATCCCTCCTTTAGACACATCTCTTATGTCCTCCTCCTTGAGGTGTTCTGATACCCCTAGGGATATATCCATGCATAAGACCCATACCCAATCCATACACATCCAACCTAGGGTATCCCTCTTATGATGGGATGTTAACCGTGCATAAGCCCCATCTTGTCTCTGGGACGTTGTCCTTTATGCACACCCCAAATCTATGCCTCATTTTCTGAACTATGTGGACATTGTTTCCCTACTAATGGGGATATGTAGGAAGCCTCCATGAATATTAATCCCATCACTCATGCCTCGTCCTCGTCTCTCCCTTGATCCCTTTGGTTTTGAAAAGATCATGCATCAACCCATGGTTCTTCTTCCTTTGGGTCCCATTGATGCATCCATTCCCAGGAGCTGCATCCTTAGGTGTCTCATTGCCCCATTCTAGAACTATGTGGACTTTGATTCCTAGCCACTAGGATATGTTGTAAACCTCCCTGAAGTTCAATCCCAAAACCATCATCTTCTCATCGGTTCCATATCAATCCCGATCCAACCCATGCTGATATATACTAGTGGAACTATGCCATTCACCTAGGCCATCGTACCACATAATCCCCATCCATCTCCTTTCTCGTTGCAGTATCTAGGTAGTCTCAGCATGTAGGTCCCAAACCACCCATTTAAACTATGTGGGTTTGGATCCCTATATTCTATAAAGGGTACATAGGAAGCTTCCATGAGGTTCAATCCCAACAGATGGTAAACCTTGAATTTTCCTTCATTGGGGCCCACCATCCTTTGATCCTCCGTTTTTGGTGTTCAAATCACCCTTAATATTGTGAAATATCCTATTGTTAGGGACTCACTATCCAAGGTCCATCCTTATTGGGCATTCTAATCCAACCATCCGGTAAACCTTTCTGGTACTCTCTTTTATGGGTGTACCCATCTTATCCACTTGTTGGATAACCTGTGTTAAACATGAGAAGCTCTTGAAAAACCTGGAGACATGCCTCTAACATATGTTACTCCACATTCTATGGGATTCCTTGGGCTTCCATGCCCTAGAGAAGCCCTGTCAAGTGGAAATCTCGGTTTACTAGTGTTTGAGTGTCCAGACGTGCCAGTGATGCCCAACATGACTACTATTCTAATTGAAGGTTGCTACTATGACTTGACCCTCTAAAATGTCTGGATATATTAGTGTAATTAATTTGAATCCCCAAAGATATGTCACCTGGATGAGTTTCAAGAACATCATCTCAATCATTAAGGGAGGACCGTACTAAGTGACGAATTCTGAGGAGAAATCCAGGAAAGGAGAGATTGATATCCCATCATCCCATTTTGATCTAGGAGAAAACATCCCAAAAAAGGTGGGAGATGCCACCAGCCATTTTAAAGTGGGAATGAGGGGAACACTAATAAGCATCTCCACTTATAGTGCAAAACCCTGGTGAATTTGTTGGAAATAGAAATGGTGAATCCAATATGAAATAATTATCCTCAATATGGGGATTAATAGCATTTGAGACATCAGTAGATAATCAAGTCATAAGATCCAATTATCCGGCACTAGGTACTATATATAAAATAGAGGGACTTGCATGAATCTCACCAGGAGTTGGGGTAGTTAATCATTGGGAATCTTGGTCTGCAACAATATCTATGTGGATCTTTATATCCATCCATGGAAGACATAACGACATTGGAGAACTTGGAATTTATTTCCTACAATATGTACTGATGACTAAGTCTTCCTACTTTCATGGACCCAAGATATAACTATAAGAAAATAATATCCTCCCGCTCGTAGACACGAGGGATGGGGAAATTCCAGCACGAAAATCCCGAATGGCTCCACCTCCGCCACAGCGTCATCCGATACCACAACTACGAGGATCCAAAACCCCATATCACCATTCGAAATTAATCAATGTAGGGTGATGAATATTCTTGTTTGATAATAAAAATAGGATGGGGTCATCCTGACAAGGGTTATGCCCCCCCAAGATCTGGAGTCTTTTGTGCCTCACCATTTTCATTGACCCTAAGGGCCACATGGGGAGCTACTACTACCCAATCTGGTCTTCAATAATTTCGGGAGACTCTCCCTAGAACTCTCTTATGTATCACTCATTTATGGTGATGAGGTAAGGGATGTATGAGTTATTCTATCTTCGAATTTATCCTAGAAGTCACCAAGGTGGGCTCCCATCAGGCTACGTTAATGCTGCCTGCAATTTTCACAAATCAAGGAGCATGTGTCCTCTGCCCCTACATAACTAACCCTAGTTCAGCTAACCCAGTTCCAATTATAGGTGAATACTTAAGGAGGATGCCCTCTAGAGGGAATACCAGCACAATCTTTTACCCCCATCTAACTATACAAAAGGTGGGACTCACTATTATCGAGTAGGGTCACTTCCATACCCAGTTAGGGTTAAATCCCCATCCACCCCAATGGTAGGTTGGGATAACTATCCCATGTTGAGTCAATAAGGTTTCCTTATGACTTTTACATTCATTAATACTTGGGGGATATTGTTGAGTCAATAAGGTTTTCTTATTTCTTTACCATTACTTATTGCTTTTCAAATAACAAACACCTTATCTTAAGGAAAATTTCATTTTACACTATCTTTTACTTTCTTAAGTAAAATTTTCCTGCCCCAAGGAAATTTATCCTTAGCATGTTGTTCATTGTTCAGTTTATCTAATTATAAAATTTGGTTTCGTATCCAAAACATTGAAATCATATATATACTTAGGTATAAAGAATTATATTTTCAGGATCCGAATTCAGGTTCCGAGTTCTCTGAATTCAGACTCTGAACTCTTATGAGTTCTGACTCCAAAATCTCTGAATTCAGACTCCGGACTCTTATGAGTTCTGAATCTGAACTCCATGAATTTAGACCCTGAACTCTTATGAGTTCTAACTCTGTGTTCTATGAATTCAAACTTAGATCACTTATGAGTTATGACTCCATGTTCTCTGAATTCAGACTCCAAACTATTCTGAGTTATGACTTCGAATTCTTATGAATTCAGGCTCTGAACATTCTATGATCAGGTTCCGAATTCTTTTGAATCCAGATTCCTAATTTCCTTAAAATTTAGACTCTAGAATTATATAGAATACAGGTTCCAAATTACATGGAAAACATAATCTGAATATCCTTATATAATAGATAATGAATTAATTATTTGTTAGACTCCAAACATTCATTTTTTCATACATTCCAAAAATAGTTTTTTCTTAAGTAACCATATTTTTCCTTACACATGTTTTGGTTATAAAATTATTTCATGCATTCAGTTACTAACTAACTATTGTTTGAGTGACACATGTATAGGTCCCTCCAAAATTCAAGGAAAAATATGACTGTTGGAGGAGGAAGCTGACCATTGGAGATGTGCCAATAAATAGGATCTCATTTAAGAGAGATCATAATTACTTTTAGACAAGATGATGATCAATCAACAGATTACATGATGTTGATGTTTTTTCTAGAGAGAGAGGATCTTATGAAATCTCAGGCTTCATGTATAATGTTTGAACAACTTGTTCAATCTTTGCTTCGTGCAAAATGGCTTTGTCCAGAGGTGCGATTTCCTTAAAATTAGAGACTTTAGGTTTTGAAGTTAGTGGTGCCAATTTCCTTACAATTCGAGGGATTGAGGGGATAGAAAGATAGATACGATCTTCGGATTGAGGGCTTACCTGGGATTGTTTAAGACAAGATTTATTGAAAGAATAAATCAAGGGACTATTATCCATGTTGGTTGGATACCCTTATCTTTGGGTTAAAATATTTACTACTTGTTACTTTTAGTGTTTCATGTTTGTTTTCCACTGTAATTTTCGTTGTTTAGGAAATTATAACTTTCTTATACTTCCTTAGACTTGTAATATTATTAAATAGGATATTATACGCTTTAAGGTAGAATCTTTTTTTTTGTAAACTATTGTTAATATTCATTTCCAGAATCTTTTTTTCAGAATCATATTTCCGGAATCAAGCATTTGATTAGAATATAGAGGTGTTGTTAATTTTGTTTATACAAAATTTCCTTAAGGGATTTTTAATGTATAAATTCACCCCCTCTTTTATATTGAGTATCTACAGCATTGTTTGATACTAAAATCAGTATCATATCTATCTTACTATTTATCCAAAAATTGGTATCAAAGGGTTGGTTCAATCTGAATTAATCTCTCGATTAAATTCAGAAGAGAAATCTTCTTATTCACTTTTTCAGAATCAGATTTTCGGACTCAAAAAGATAGAATTCATATTTTTCTTAGAGATGTTGCAGTTCTTTATTTTTCTTTTCTTATGATATTTTCCTTGTTTACAAACATTTATTATTAACATGTTTGTGTGGAAATATTTTACATAAGATGGAAGGTTTAAATGATGGTTCTATTGACAATCTAAATCCTACCAGACCCCCTATTTTGGATGGAAATGATTATAAGTACTGGAGAGATAGGATGAAGACATTCATTATTTACACTGGAGATGATAAATACTTGATTCTTATAGGAGAATATAAGATTCTTGATAAAGAATTGAGAACTTTTACTATTCATGAGAAATTAGAATATCAATAATATTTCAGAGTCAAAAATACATTGCTATGTTCCATGAATAGGAATATCTATAGTTAAATATCTTCATGTGAAGCTGTATGTAGTATCTAGAGGAAACTTGATGTTATAAATTTTGGTACTTCTAAAGTTATAGAGACAAGAAGAACTATGTTGAGAGCTGAATACCATGGATTTAACATTCCTTATGGAGAACCTATAAGTAATGTTCAGAAAAGGTTTGTGCCTATCATGGGTAGATTACAATCTATTGGAGAAAAAGGTTTTGGTGATTCTGACCTTGTAGATAAGATCATAGACATTATTCCAAATAAATAAGAGTCCAAGAGGATAGCAATTGATGAAAACAGGAAAGTCACCTAGATTTCATTAGATGAGCTGTTCGAAACTCTTCTTCAACACGAGACTAGAATGAAGAGAGATGATGATAATGTTAAAAAAATGGTAATGTAGGAGTTTCTATTACAACCATATAAAAAAATATGTAAGCCAAGACTCTAGAAAGAGTAACTAGATCAAATTCAAAGAAAGTTACTATTCAGTCAGAATCTAGTGATATAGAAAAGTCTGAGAATGAATTAGATAATCTTTCTCGGAGAATGAACAAGATAGTATCCCAGAAGAACTATCAAAATAAGTTTAATAAGATAGACTACAAAGAGAATAAATAAGGGGAAGTTACTTTTTATGAATGTATAAGAACATGTCATACCAGACCCGACTTCCCTCTATTGAAAAAGAAGGAAAAGAATGAAAGAAATTCAGAAAGAAATAAGAAGAAGTTCTATCGCTCGAAGCATAAGAAAAGTCTTAATGAAAACAATACTTGGATTGCTAGTTGTAGAGATTCTTAGGGAAGTGAATCTTCTAAATATGAATCATCAGCATAGAAAAATATTGGATTCATTACTACTACTTCTTTCCCAAATACATGTCCTATGGACAAGGTACAGTCTGCAAAGGATTTAACAAATTTATCTCTTGATAAGAATTACTATTCTAATGATATTACTCCTAGTGAAGATACTTTATCTTTGGATAATGAAGAAATACCTTCTTATAACAAAGTATCTAGATTTTCCAAGTTGTTAGAAGCAAAAAATAGTAAAATTTCTAAGAAATTAGACAAGGAAAATACTAGAGAATAAGTTCTTACAAAATAGATTTTAGACCCCTCCCGAGATCTTGAAGATAAGGATGAGATTCTATAAAAACATTCTAAAGACCTTAAGGAAGTAAATTATGAAAAGGAAAAACATTCTAGTTATTTTAAGAATGCTATTTTAAAAATAAATGTTTTTGAGAAAAAATATCTCTCTAAGGGAATAATTCATGAGGATAAGAATTTAGTCATAAGACCAAAATCAGAAATATATTCCCTCAAGAATCTTCTTGAAAAAATTACTTATGGTAAAAAAACTTTTTACAAGATGTATTCTCAAATCAAACCTCAAGGAAATACTACTAGAGTTGGTTATACTCACAAAAAATCTATTTTCAAAAACAACTATTTTATTCCATCCAGAGCCCATTTTTGTACTAAATGTCAAAGTGGTGGGCATTGGAAGAAAAACTTTTCTTTGAATAATGTTCAATATCTTGGGTTTCATAAAGCTTATTTTTCTAAATAGATGTGGATACACAAAATCTTATTGTAAAAAAATTCTGGATCCAGGAATGTTTGGATTCCAAAAGTTTAAAATTCTTATTTTCTAGAAAATAAAGAAAGTACCAACAGCAATAATTGGTACATGGATAGTGGATGTTCCCAACATATGACTTGTAACAAAAACAACTTTGAAAATATTATCAAGAAAAAATGTGGAAAAGTAACTTTAAGAGATAATTCTTAGGGATAAATTATTGGTATATGTAACATCATTCTTCATGGAAAAACTTTGATATAAAATATTTTATTTGTTTAGGGTCTTAAGAACATCCACATTAGCATAAGTCAATTATGGGAGGAAGTTTACCTTGTGAATTTTAGGAATGACAAGTGCTTAGTACACTATTACAAGGAAGAGTTTATTCTTTCAGCCTATAGGAAAGAGAATGTTTACACACAAAACATAGATGACCTTAGGAACCAAGATCTACCTTGACTTAGTGCAATGTAAGATCATTCATGGATATGGAATAGAATTTTAAGACACTACAATCTTATAAACCTATGAAAAATCTCTAGGAAAAGACTAGTTAAGGATTTACCTGAGCTTAGATTTGATTCTTCCAATGTTTGTGATTATTTTCAATATAGAAAGCAACATAAATCAAGTTTTAAATAATTCAGTGAAGTTTCAACTACTAATCTATTATAGGTGGTGCATATGGATCTTTTTGGTCCAACACAAACTGGAATCATTGGAGGAAAATATTATGTATTTTTCATAGTTGATGATTACACTAGATTTACATGGGTCTATTTTCTAGCAATGAAATCTGATGCTTTTTCATAATTCAAAAGTCTTAGAGCCCAAGTTAGAAATGGGAAAAACCGTCATTTGATAACTATTCTTAGTGATCATGGTGGACAATTTCAAAATTCTGATTTTGATACATTTTGTAGTAGAAACAACATTACTCATAATTTTTCATCACCTAGAACTCCTAAAAAATGGTTTTGTTGAAAGAAGAAATTGAATTCTTCATGAGATAACAAGAACCATGTTGAGTGAATATTCTATAGCCAAATTTTTTTTGGACGAAGCTATAAGTACTGATTTTTATACTATAAATCGAGTTTTGATTAGACCTTTTCTTAATAAAACTCTTTATGAGATATGGAATGGTAGAAAACGTAGAATTTCCTACTTTAAGGTTTTTGGTTGAAAGGTATTCATTTTGAATACTATAGAGAATATACACAAATTTTCCCCAAAATATGATGAAGGAATTTTCTTAGGCTACTCCACAACTTCTAAGGATTATAGAGTTTTCAATAAAAACAATTGTACTATTGAAGAAACAGAACATGTCAAACTTGATGAAACTGATCCTTTTGTTTTTAAACAACCCCAACCTACATCTTTGAATGTGTTTTCAAAAACGAATTATCAACCTTTGTTATAAGATCCTTCAGATAAGGAAAATGTCAAAGAAGATGTTTCTGAAAAATTTACCCCATAAGATTTCCTACCATATGTTGATGAATATGTTTTACAAAACCCAAATCATTTGTTTCTTAAGAATCATCTCAGTGATAGTATTATTGGTGATGTTAATCAGCCTATAAGGACTAGAAGTTCCTTAAGGAATGAAGTATAACATCTAGCATTCCGTTCCCAATTAGAAACAAAAAGCACTGATGAATCTTTAGGTGAGGATGATTGGATAAAATATATGTGAGATGAACTAAATAAATTTAAAAGGAATAAAGTCTTGACCTTGGTTGAAAGGCCCAAGGAAACTTCTGTTGTTGGAGTAAAATGGGTCTTCAGAAATAAGTGTGATGAAAATGGAATCATAGTAAGAAATAAATCTATATTGGTTGATAAAGGCTATAATCAACAAGAAGGAATAGACTATGAAGAAACATATTCTCCTATAGCTAGACTTGAATCTATTTGTATTTTACTTTCCTTTGCAGCATTCATCAACTTCAAACTTTTTCAAATGGATTAAAATGTGATTTCCTTACTGGTTTTGTAGAAGAGGAAGTTTTTGTTGAACAACCTCCTGGTTATGAAGATACAAAACATCCTGAACATATTTATAAACTTACCAAATCCTTGTATGGACTTCAACAAGCCCCTCGAGATTGGTATGATAGACTTAAAGGATATTTGAGTCAAAATAATTATGTTAAGGGAAATGCAGATCCAACCCTTTTTATAAATAAATATAAGAAAAAGGTTTTCATTGTTCAAATTTATGTTGATGACATTATATTTGGTTCAAATCAACAATCTTTAACTGATTCCTTTATGGATCTAATGAAATATGAGTTTGAAATGAGTATGATGGGTGAGTTAACATTTTTCCTTGGTTTTCAAATTTCTCAAAAACTAGAAGGAATCTATATATCCCAACATAAGTATATTAAAGATATTCTAAAAAAGTATGGATATGACAACACTAAGAGTATAAGTACTCCCATTGATACCAAAAATTTACTTGATCTTGAAGAAGCCGAGAAACCAGTAGATCAAACATATTTTGGAGGTTTGATAAGAATCTTACATTACATGACAACTAGTTGTTCAGACATAATATTTTCAGTATGCTTATGTCCAACATATAAATCAAAAAATAATGAATCTCATTTAAAGGCAGTGAATTTTTTTTGCTACCTAATGGGATCCATGGATTTAGGAATCTTATACTTTTCGAAATGATTTTGTTCTAAAAAGTTTTTTGGATGCTGAATTTGGTGGATGTAAAATGGATAGAAAGAGTGAATCCAGAGATTTTCATTTCTTAAGAGATTCATTAGTTTCTTGGTCATGCAAAAAGAAATAATCATTTGCACTTTCCACTGTTGAAGCTGAATATGTAGTAGTTGGAAGTTGTTGTGCTCAAGTGTTGCGAATGAAACGCAAACTCACATATTATGGTATGAGTTTTACCAAAACACAAATTTTGTGTGATAATACTAGGGCCATTTCCCTTAGTTTAAACACTGTACATCACTCTCGTGCAAAAAACATAAACATTATGCATCAATTTCTTAGGGATCACACACTAAAAGGAGATATCATTCTTTAATTTATCATAACACAAGATCAAATGGTAGATATTTTCACAAAATATTTACCCTCCGATAGATTTGGATACATTAAAAAAACGTTAGGAATGATAACTGTAAAGTAATCTTCCTTGTTAACTTTCTATTTAAACCAATCTCTTTATAGTAATAAACTCCTTTTATTGGGGGAGTACATTTTCTTGTTAGTTTTCAAAATTTTTCATAATGAAATTTTTTTATAGTCATATTTTTTTCAAATATTTCATAAGGAAAATTTTTCGCTGTCTAAAAATTTTTGTAATGACTATTTTCCAAATTTTTTATAGGTATGATTTTTTAAATTTTCCATAAGTAAGATTTTCAAAATTTTCATAATGAAGATTTTATAAGATTTTGTAAAAAAGATTTTCTATGTTTTTGTAATGATGATTTTCTAAATTTTCGAAATGAAGTTTTTCTAATTTTTCATAATGAATATTTTCTATGTTTTCATAATGATGATTTTCTAATTTTTCGTAAAGAATATTTTCTATGTTTTCATAATAAATATTTTCTAAAAATTCGTAGTCAGTTTAAAAAAAAACTCATAATCAAAATTTTTCGGATTCTAAAGTTCTTTTAGAAGAATTTTACTCACTACGAATAATCTTCCTAGTAATCCAAAAGGTATGTTTCCTTTCATTAGTTTTTGTAATAAAAATTTACTTGCTGGTAGTTTCTTTTGTTTTTAAACTTTTCAGAATCTATTTTCCATAAATCTGAATGTTTTTAGTAAAAAACCTCAAAAGATTGGATCCAAGATTTTCATGCAGCTATCATATCCATTGTCAGATCAGATCAAAAGGATTATCATCAATTCGATTGAGTTTGGAAGATGAACTGTCGCAAAATACGCCTATATAAAGGACCCCTATATGGTTGTCTCATATCTAATTTCAAGCTCTGGTGTACTGAAGTGATTCTCCTCTACATAAGCTCATTCTGTATTTTCAATGGTTTCTCTTTTCCAAATGTCTATAAAAGAATCCTCCTAGAAAGATATGTCTACTATCAAGCCAATATCGGGGTGGAAAGTCTATAGAGAAAGGATTGTGCATCTAAACTTCTTTAATAAGTATGATTCTATAATATTGGAGAACATCATGCTCAATGGATGGGATAATGTTTTCATATCGATGCCAGGTGCTCAAGATTTAGTGTATCTGGATTTGGTAATTGATTTTTATGAATCAGTCAGTTTCTTTAAGGAAGAAGCTGGAGAGAAGTTTTTGTTCAAGAGATATGAAAAGACTTAGGCTCTTTCATATACTAAGGAAGCTATTTTGGTTGGTATTCTATACGAAGGGGAAGCTATGTTCAGCTCTCATATGTTGCCAAATGTCAAAGGAAGTTTTGTTAAGGTAAAATCTATGGAGTTCCTTGGCCTTATAGATGTAAAGACTCCAAAGATTGACTATTTTTTTACAAATTATCAGATTCTTGAACTATGGGTTCAAGGATTCATCATTACAAGGAAAGGGGGAAAAGATACAATAAATAAAAGTGACATGTATATCTTGTATTTCTTGGTAAATCTAAGGAATATCAATCTGGTTAATCATATTCTCATTATGATTGAGAATATTAAGAATGGAAACATGAAGGATTAGATAATCATGTATCTAGCCATTCTCTCAAATTTAATTTTTTGGTTCTTAGAATATTTTAAAATTACTTGCATCTCTAAGCCAAGGAATTGAAATGTCATGTTTTTCAGTGATGATAACCTGATGATAATGAAAATTGGTTTTTCTACAGACTCCAGAATATTTTATGACTTACCAGAGGAAGAGGCTGAATCTGTTTCAAAAAAATAAGAAGTTGATGAACCGTATAAAAACGGAGGAAGGAATAGGATGTTAAAGGAAGTAGTAGTGGAAGGAAAAACTGCAGAGCCCATGGACGTTCAATCCAAACATCCAAAACCTAATATGAAAAAAGACTATCCAGATGAGGTAGTTGCTATGTGGAGGGAAGAAAAATAGAACAGGAATGCAGGGGAGCCAAGTATTGGTTTGGATCTTGCTGAAGTAAAATCCTTAAAATAGAAGACACCAGATGAGCTTGAAAAGAAAGCTAAAGATAAGAAGCTAAATAAGAAGTTGAATGAAGCAGATAATGTTCAATACCTTCTGAGGGATACTGTGAAAGCATATGAGAGTATCCCGGTACCAATATCTGTCTTGGTATAAGATTTACCTGAAACTCCAGTAAAAATGTATGTGACTCTGGAAAAGATCAAAGAAAAATAAGTAGAAAAAGTAGAAGAAGAAGAGAAAGAATAAGGTAGTGGTGATACAAAATATCTCATTAAGCATGTATAAGTGTTTCATGAGCAGGACAGTCCATCTGAGAAAATCTCATTCCAAACTTCTCACTATGAATCTTCAAAGATGGATACTCCTAGGAAGGATGAAGGAAAGGATGATGATGAAGCAAATAAGCCATCTAAAGATGAAATTATTAATAGATATTTCATTCATCCTATGGATACTGAGGTATGAGATGAGAAATAAGAGATAGATGAAGAGAAAATTGTTCAGCTGTCTGACAGTGAACCTGAATTTCTGGATGAGGAAGCCATTCCGAAAAATGATATGGGTAAACAGGTGGTTGTTGATACACCTACTGTAACTATTGTAAAGAATAAGGAATCTTCTAGATCTTCAAAGAATAAAATTTCTGAGCCCGAGAAATAACTCTCACCTAGAAAACTTACAGATTTAGAATCATCATCTCTTGCACTTGATTTCATTGTTCAATCGATAAAAATCTTGTTGGGACCGTTTAGATTTTTCCAAGCATTGACTCGAGATGTCATATGTTTCAACACACCTTGAACAATAAATCACGTTTAGTATCCATAGTGATGGATAAGTGTGTAATGATTGAAGATAATTTCAAGAATTGTTTCATAAACTATGATGCCCACAAAAGGTCTTCTAAGAAAATGGTTAGCTAGTGAAAGAAGATAGTTTAAGATCTAAGAGATATTCATGAGTTTGAAGATATTGTCAACGAGGCATTTGACATTGAATATGGTTAGATATAGGATCTCATAAGATGTTTTGAAGAAAATATGACTCTGGAACAAAATTCTCATAGTCAATAAGTGAAGGATTTGAATGGGAAACTGTATTCAGTGGATCAAAGTTGGAATAGAGAAAGGGATCTTCATATTGATATAGGAGATAATCTTGTCAATCCGGAAGAAGTCCTGAAGGCTCAGGTAAAGGCTATGAAGGAATAGGAAGATAGAATCAAATATTTAGAGAATATATCTCAGGATCAATATTAGATTATAATTCCAGTAGAAGAATGTCCCAAGGAGCTCAAAAAGCTGAAAACAATTGTGAAGAAGCTGATGCTCAAGTAAATGGAAGGATGATAGACCCAATCCGATATTTTGTTGTAGTTTCCTTGTATAACATTTTTTCTATCATAATGAAATGTTTAGTTTTTTGTCTTTTGGATGTGTTGTACTAATATTTTAGGTACAATAATTTCTTTTATATTCCCTCAAATTCCTTTTTAAAAATCACAAAGGGGGAGAAAGGGAAAAAATTCTATGAAAAGAAGAAATATACCTATGTAAGGGGTAGTTTATCTAAGGGGGAGTTTTCATTACAAAGATTTCCATATTCAAGATATTGAAGAATCACATTCCAAAAATCTAGAATATGATCCTTCGAGTTCCAAAGCCTAAGGGGGAGTTAGTCATATCATCATTACCCGTGTGATAAAGTAGATATGTTTTATTGTCAAAGTCTAGATTTTTTTTCTAAGTCCTTATATTCTTCTTCATAAGGATGTTTGTGGTTTCCAAAAAGTGGGATATTGTTGATTCAAAAAGGGTTCCTTATGAATTTTCCATTCCTTCATACACGGGGGAGATTGTTGAGTCAATAAGGTTTCATTATTACTTTACCATTACTTCTTGTTTTGAAAATCACAAACAACTTATATTAAGTAAAATTTTATTTTACCATATGTTTTAATTTTATAAGGAAATTTTTCTTCCCCAAGGAAATTTATCCTTACCATGTTTTCACTATTCATTTTCTCAAAGTATAAGTTTAGGTTTCATATGAAAAAACTTAGAATCATATATATACTTAGGTATAAATCATTCTATTTTCAGGATCTGAATTCAGGTTTCGAGTTCTGTAAATTCAAACTCAGAACTCTTATGAGTTGTGACTCTGAAATCTCTAAATTATGACTCTGAACTCATTTGAGTTCTGACTCCAAACTCTCTGAATTCAGACTCCTAACTCTTATGAGTTTTAACTACGAGTTCTCTAAATTCAAACTCTGAACTCTTATGAGTTCTGACTCTGAGTTATTTGAATTCAAAATCCAAACTTTCTATGTTTATATTCTGAATTCTTGTGAATATTGATTCCAAATTTCCTTTAAATTCAGACTCTATAATTCTATAGAATACAGGTTGCTAATTACATGGAAAACAGAATCCGAATATCCTTATATTATTGATACCGAATGTATTTTTGGTTAGTGTAACATCCCATTACGTTTCCAGGTACTTTTGATGTCTCTAAGTGCCTCTGTATTGGGGTAGTGACTGTGGGGTGTGTTTGGGTGAAATTTTAAGTAAAACAAAAAGGAAATGGCTTTTTAATGGTTTGAGCATGGTTTGATAAATCATGCGATCAAACCGTGCCAAACTAGCAGCACTGGACAGTGGGGTATGCACGGTGTGCGCATGGTTTGGTAAACCGTGTGACTAAACTGTGCCTACCAGCAACCCTGGACAGTGCGATCTACACGGCGTGTGCACGGTTTGACAAACCGTGCGGACAAACCATGCGGTCACTTAAAATTAGATCCTTAAATTGTGGATCTCGGCATTTTTGCCTCTAAATGCTTCGTTTTATCTCCTATGTGGCCCTAACTTGGGATTTTTCTTCTCCCAGGGTCAGAGAAGGTTCTCCCTTTGTTCCGAAGGCGATCCAAAGGATCCTCTTAGTGAATCGAAGCGGGATTATCAAGGTATGTGATCGTTCTTCTACTTTCTTGATTGGTTTCTTAGATCTACTTAGATTTACTTCCCCTCTTCCCTTGATTTCTTATTTCTACGCCCATTATGGGTAGATCTATGTGTGTAAATGCCAAAATTATGTGTTTTTGTCTTGGTCTTTCTAGGGGAAGGGATCTAGGACGGGTTTTTGGAGAATCAACCGGGATTCTTGAGTGTTCTTCAACCATTGTGGTTTTGGTCAAAACCTTTGAGGTAGGTGGTTCCGTCCTGACTTTCCAAATTGATTATCATTGTATTTTCTTTATTTATTTCAATCATTGATTTAAATTCAATTGCTCAAGATTCTTTCAACTAAATTGATAAAAAAAACTTGATTCCACTGAATTGAGATATTTGAAATGGTTTCGGCATAGAGATGTGGGAAAACCCCAATTCCATTGAATTGGGTGTGTTTATAGAAAATTGGCCAATTTAAATTTTTGGATTTAAATTGTGGATTTTATGGAAATGTTTTCAATTAAATTGTTGAATTTAATTGTGAAAGTGAAATGTGTAAAGATGGAATTTGTTTTGAATGGATTTCAAACTTATGAAAATGGCTTAAAATGATTTGATAGAACCCATTGGTTTTATCTTGTGAAAGAGGCATGTTTTTAATAAAACCATTTTTGGTTTTAAATGGAATGAAATTGGATCTTTTGAAATGGAAGAATGGGATTGATCGTATTTTAAGTATTCTTCAAATAGTTCACCCATCATGTAAGAGCGCATGAAAACCTTAGGTAGTTAATGTTTTATTTGGATACACTCTACGCTATGACAACTTTCTAAAACAAACTTTGGCGGGTCACATCCATGACGGGTTGGTGACGAGTCTCATTTGGCCATTGTCATTGGGATGGGTGTATATACATTTCGCTGAGCTCGCATCGAGAGTGTGGAATCCTATAACTGATTAATACTATCATACCTTTTGGAAGATGACCATGTTGCTCGCTTGTTTATTTATATTTGAGATATAAATTTATGCCAATACTTGTGAAATGCTTTACATGCCAGCTCAATTTATATAAGTTGTTTTATATAAATGTTTTATTTAAGCCATTGTTTTAGAAATATTCCATCACTGTAAAGCCTTTTCTTAAAGTAATCTTAACATCATATGAAAATGTATATCATGTTTGTTGAATTATGCTTTTGTGTTTCCAAACCTGTTTATATGAAAATTAAATGCTTTTATTTGGATAATATATATTTGGAATCTGTTATAGAATATTTGGTGGTATCCTACTGGGATTTTTCTCACACCCGACTTTTTTCTTTCGGGTGTTTGTAGACTTCCTTCTTTTAGGCTCGAGCAATGGGGATGAATCTCTTGGAGGTGGATCCAGTTGTTGATCTTCTCTTGGTGAGTTGTGTACATAGGGACCATGGGGCTGTTTTCCCATTCTAGTACTTGGGTTGTAGTAATTTGGGCTTTTTATTCAAAGTTGTATTCTGGTACATCACTCCCAGTGGAGTTTTCCTTTAAAATACACACTATGTCATTATCTTTTTCTTCTGTGTTATTGTGGTAGAAATCAGTCCCACTTGCTTGTTGTGTGGTGCCAAGTGCTAGTCTCCAACCCATTGGGATCGGGAATGCCCTTTGGGATATGTCAGTACTGGATTGGTTACTGGGATACCAGGGTACTCGGGCTGTTTCGTGACAAAGTGGTATCAAAGGGAGGTTCAACATCTTGCCTTGATGACAATATGCATTAGATTATTCTTGTCGGGACATATGAGGTAGTTGTGATTGAGTGCCTGGCCAGATCTCACCACAATGAACCTTAGGTCTCTAGCGGTGGTTAGGGAAAGACGACATGTGGATTAGTTCTAGTCTTTTCCCCTATTTTGATTTGGATAGAGTGGAATCCAAATCTTGTAATCCCTTATTCTGATAGTAGTTTTCCTTGTTACTGAGGTTGAGTGTTAATCTAATGGAATCATTATTATCTGCTGATGTTATGTAGCATCATGCCTCCGAGAAGACATGGAATCAAATCCAAAAAGAGGTTGCTTCCGAATCTCAGTAAGAAAGTCCTATTGTCGATCCAAGTATGGTAGAGGTGATTGTTCGCACTGTCCAAGCTCTGGGATAGGCACCACCTCCATTTCTTGTTCAGGCTCTAGTTATAGATCATCATAGTGATATTCTCTGAAGTCGTTCTCAAGAGTTCCTACACCAGAAGCCACCAGTCTTCAAATGATCCATTGATCCTCAACATACTGAGGAATGGTTGAGTAAGATCGAACATCTGTTTGGGTTTTTGGAGAGACCTGATGTAATCAAGGTGAAGTGTGCCCCGTTCGTGCTGGAGGGACCAAGTAAGAGATGGTTGGACATGGAGGTAATGGCTGGGAAACATATGAGGCTGGAGTGAAAAGACTTTAGGGTTCTTTTCACTAACAAGTTCTGTCCAGAATCAATGGTGTTGGCCAAGTCTGTGGAGTTTTTCAAGCTTGAACATGCCCACAAATTCGTGACTGAGTAATCAAATAGCTTTGCTAAGTTGGTACAGTTTTCTCCTGAGATTGTATCTAATGAGAGGATGAAAGCTCAACGATTCGAGTTGGGACTTCGATAATATATCCATTATCAGTTTTTCCTACTAAAGCTAACCACCTATGATGATGTGCTGGATAGGGCGATGATGGTTGAGATGGACTTGGCAGGAAAGTCAGAGTTGAAGGAGGTTGTTTTTCCTCCTAGTGGCGGTGTTGCTTCCTTGAAAGGAAAATATAAGCGTGACTTTTCTCATGGTAGTTCTTGACAGCAGTGTCATCCTAGACCTTCAGTAGCACCAGGAGGGGCTTCTTTGACTTGCTATCAGTGTGGGAGCCAGGACATTCGAAAAGGATTTTCACTGAGGAACCCAAGAACTGTAGCTCCTTCAGATGTTTAGGGAACCTACAGAGATTCTTCCATCACTTCTCTACTCCACATAGTGGAACAAGATCACCAGCACCTCCAAATACTACGGGGAAATCAAATTCTTCATGTACAAATGGGATCCAGTCATAGGCATCCGGAACGAAGCTTCTTCACGCAGTGGATGAGTCTCCAGAGGTAGCTGATGCAGGTCCTGCAACTGTGAGAGGTACCAATACTATAACTTCATCTTTAGTGATAGCTCTTTTTGATACCGGTGCATATCACTCATTTATTTCAACCCATATTGTTAATCTACTTAATCTACCCTTATAACTTTTGGCTTGTGTGGTGGATATTAGTACACCCCTTGGTACGGTGGGAGAGAAGGGTCTCCGTAGTCCTACTTGCATCTACATTCTATTAGATGTCGAGCTTGTTTGGGACTTTTTGGGTTCTCAGCATGAAATCTTTTGATGCCATATTTGGGATGGATTGGATCATCTCCAATAATGAATGAATTGATTGTTATCTTCGATGGGTCTACCTTAAAAAACCCAGTGGTGTGTCTCTTTTTTTTGAAAAAGAATGGGACCCCAGGTCAGGCAGAGCCAGACCTTCTTATCTAGAGCTGGGGAAAATTATATTAGTGGCTGGTTTTGATCTAGAGAAAGATCCAATGAGTAGTGATCTTCCTCCAATCGTCGCTGAGTTTCCAGATTTGTTTCCTTCCGACTTCTTTGGTATGCCACTGATAATGGAGATCGACTTTTCAGTAGAGTTAATGCCTGGTACTCAACTGGTATCTATCCCTTCTTCACAAATGGATCCAACCAAATTAAAAGAACTGAAGTCTCAGTTGGACGATCTTCTTGAGAAAGGCTTTATACGCCTGAGTGTGTCACCTTGGGCATCACCAGTTCTCTTCACCAAGAAGGCTGAGGCTTCTCTACGCTTATGTGTTGATTATCAAAAGATCAATTGAGTTACGATAAATAACAGGTATCCGTTACGATGAATTGATGATTTGTTTGACCCATTGAAAGGAGAAAAGAGGTTTTCAAAAATAGACCTTTGATCTAATTACCATCATTTGAGGATAAAGGAATCTGACATTCATAAAACCGCCTTTTGATGTAGATATGGCCATTTTAAGTACCTTGTCATGCCCTTCGGCCTAACAAATGCTCTTGATGTTTTCACTGCCTTGATGAATCAAGTTTTCTATGAGTATCTAGATACATTTGTGGTAGTATTTCTGGATGACATCCATGTATACTCCATGTCTGAGGAGGATCATGTGCTTCATCTGAGAATAGTTCTGGGTCTTTTAAGAAATCACTGACATTATGCCAAGCTTTCAAAGTGAAATTTTGGGATTCGGGAATTAAAATTCTTGGGACATGTCGTGTCATAAAAAAGAATATAAGTTGATCCTGAAAAGCTGAAGGCTGTTATGACTTGGGAAAAACCATGAATTGTTTTCGAGATTCGTAGCTTCTTGGGCTTAGCAGGATTCTATCATCATTTTGTTAAAGACTTCTCAAAGTTAGATTCTCCAATGACTGCTCTGACTCAAAAGGGAGTGAAGTTTTCCTAGAATGATAAATTTCAGAGTTCTTTTGTTGATCTAAATCATCTTTTGACTACCACGCTGGTGTTACCTCTTCCTGAGGCTGGGTTAGGGTACGTGACTTCTGTGATGCATCGGGTTCAGGTTTTGGATGTGTCATTATGCAAGGCAATCATGTTGTCGCTTATGGATCATGTTAGCTTAAGACTCATGAGAGAAACTACCCTACACATGACATTGAACATACAACTGTAATGCATGAAATTAAGTGTTGGAGACATTACCTTTATAGAGAAAGGTTTACATTGTATTCAGACCACAAGATATTGAGTTATATCTTCTCTCAAAAAGATTTGAATCTCTACCAAACACATTGGGTAGATTACCTGCAATCTTTCCACTTTGACATTGCCAACACCCCGGGGAAAGGGAATGTAGTTGCAGATGTGTTAAGCAGAAAACCTTCATCTTAGTCTGTGAAAGAATCTTCAGAAGAGTGGAGTTTGATGGCTCTTTTTTCTCAGTTGTATATTGAAGTTCGGTGGAAGGGGAATGAAGTTTCTTTAGCCAATGTTCAGTTGACCCCTTCTCTCCTCGAGTTAATTCTTTAGGAATAACAAATGGATGATGAATTCTGTGGCAATAGGGACTCTGTTTAGGGTGGTGATACCGACACCTTGTGGTCGTTCTCCAAAGAGGGTGTTCTGTGTTATCAAAACCATTATGTTGTGATGTTATCGGCAAAGAAGGATGTGATGAGGGATTGCCATAACTCTCAGTGGGTTGTGCACCCTGGGACCATGATGATGTTCTATGATATGCAGTGACAGTTTTGGTGGCCCATTATGAGATGATACATTGGTGAGTTTGTATCTTGTTGCTATACATTCCAGCAGGTGAAAGCCGAGCACCAAAAACCATCGGATTTGCTTTAACCACTTCTAGTCCCTACACGGAAGTGGGACAAAATCTCAATGGACTTTTTGATTGGGTTACCTCAAACCTAGAGGAAGAAGAATGCGATATGGGTTGTGATTGATAGACTGACCAAGTCGGATCACTTTATACCTATTTAAGATACAACAATAGTTGAGGAGTTGGGAAATATCTATGTGAAAGAAATTGTTTGTTTTCACGGAGTTCCATATGCAATAGTCTCTGATAGGGATTATCGGTTTACTTCTCTCTTTTGGAGAGGCATTCAAGGGGCACTGGGATCTCAGGTTCGTTTGAGCATGGCCTACCATCCAAAGTCAGATGGCCAGATAGAAAGAGCAATTCAGATCCTTGAGGATATGCTCCGTGCTTAAGTTCTTGACATTGGTGGGTCTTAGGAGGATCATCTGGGGCTAGTTGAGTTCTATTATAATAACAGTTACCAATCTGCAATCAAAATGGATCCTTTTAAGGCTTCTTATGGCCATACTTGTAAATCTCTTTTATGTTGTTCGGAGATTGGTGAAAGTTCCTTTTGTAGGACTGAGTTTGGTCCAAGAGACGACAACTCAGATCCTATTGATTCGTCAAAGAATGTTGATAGCTCAGAGTTGGTACAAGTCTTATGCTTATCATCACCATAATCCTTTAGAGTTTATAGTTGGTGACCAAGTGTTCTTAAAAGCCTCACCTTGTTTAGTTCATCGACAGCTTGGGAGGAAAGGGAAGCTTGCTCCTCGTTTTGTGGGACCTTTTGAGGTTGTTGGTCTTGTGGGAAAAGTTTCTTATCATCTAGCTCTACCACAATAGCTTACATCGATACATAACGTGTTCCATGTATCACAACAGTGGATGTACCTCTCTGATCCATCTCATGTTGTGAGCTGGAGTGATCTTTAAATTCAAACAGATTTATCTGTGACTGAACTACCAGTTAGAATTGTTGATTCTGAGACCAAGGTACTTTGTGGGAGAACGATACCTCTGGTTCGTATAATTTAGAAGCATGGTTCATATTCTCATTAGATGTGAGAAAGGGAGGCACTAATGAGGGAGTAGTGGCTTCATCTTTTGGACGTGGAGGTTTCTTCGTAGGGTTTCTGGGGACAGAAAGGTCTTATGGTGGAGAGGTTGTAACATCCCATTACGTTTCCAGGTAATTTTGATGTCTCTAAGTGCCTCTATTTTGGGGTAGTGACTTGTGGGTGTGTTTGAGTGATATTCTATGTAATCCAAAAAGGCAATGGCTTGTGCACGGTTTGCGCACAGTTTGATAAATCGTGCGATCAAACCTTGCCAACCAAGCAGCCCTGGACAGTGGGGTACGCACGGTGTGTGCATGGTTTGGTATACCGTGTTACTAAACTGTGCGGACCAGCAACCCTGGACAGTGAGATCCACATGGTGTGTGTACGGTTTGACAAACTATGCAGACAAACCATGTGGTCACGTAAAATTAGACCCTTAAATTGTGGATCTTGTCCGTTTTGCCTCTAAATGCTTTGGTTTTCCTCCTAAGTGGCCCTAACTTAGTATTTGTCTTCTCTTGGGGTCAGAGAAGGTTCTCCCATTGTTTCAGAGGCGATCAAAAGGCTCCTCTTGGTGAATCGAAGCGGGATTCTCAAGGTATGTGATCATTCTTCTTATTTCTTGATCGGTTTCTTAGATCTACAAAGATCTACTTCCCCTCTTCCATTTATTTCTTATATCTACGCCCGTTATGGGTATATATATGTGTGTAAATTCCAAAATGATGTGTTTTGGTCTTGGTCTTGCTAGGGGAAGGGATCTAGGATGGGTTTTTGGAGAATCAACTGGGATTCTTGAGTGTTCTTCAACCGTTGTGGTTTTGGTCAAAACCTTCGAGGTAGGTGCTTCCGTCCCGACTTTCCAAATTGTCTATCATTGTATTTTCTTGATTTATTTCAATAATTGATTTAAATACAATTTCTCAAGTTTCTTTCAACTAAATTGATAAAAAAACTCGATTACATTGAATTGAGATATTTGAAATGGTTTTGGCATAGAGATGTGGGAGAACCCCAATTACATTGAACTGGGTGTGTTTATGGAAAATTGGCCGATTTAAATTGTGGATTTGATGGAAATGTTTTCAGTTAAATTGTTGAATTTAATTGTGAATGTGAAATGTGTAATGATGTAATTTTTTTTCAATGGATTTCAAACTTATGAAAATGTCTTAAAATGATTTGATAGAAACCCATTTGTTTTATCTTCTGAAAGAGGAATGTTTTGAATAAAATATATTTTGGTTTTAAATGGAATGAAATTGGAACTTTTGAAATGGAAGAATGGGATTGATCTTATTTTAATCATTCTTAAAATATTTCACCCATCATGTAAGAGTGCATGCAAGCCTTAGGTAGTTATTGAGTTATTTGGATACACTGTATGCTACGACAACATTATAAAACATACTTGCGTCGGTCACATCCCCGATGGGTTGGTGATGAGTCTACTTTGGCCATTGTTATAGGGATGTGTGTATACACATTTTTTTGAGTTCACATAGAGAGTGCGTAATCCTATAACTGATTAATTCTATCACACCTTTTGGCAGATGACCATGTTGCTCGCTTGTTTATTTATATTTGAGATATAAATTTATGCCAATGTTTTTGAACTGATTTGCATGCCTTCTGAATTTATATGAACTGTTTTATTTAAGCCATTGTTTTATAAATATTCCATCATTGTAAAGCCTTTGCTTAAAGTAATTTTTCCATCATATGAAAATGTATATCATGTTTGTTGAAATATGATTTTGTGTTGCCAAACCTGTTTATTTGAAAATTAAAGCTTTTCTTTGGATAATCTATATTTGGTATCTATTACGGAATCATTTGTGGTGTCCTAATGGGATTAGTCTCACACCCTAATTTTTCCTTCGGGTGTTTGTAGACTTCCTTCTTCTAGGCTTGAGAAAAGGGGAGGAATCTCTTGGAGGTGGATCCAGTTGTTTATCTTCTCTTGGTGAGTTGTGTGCTTAGAGAACTTGGGTTGTTTTTCCATTCTAGTTCATGGGTTGTAGTACTTTGGGATTTTTATGCAAATTTGTATTCTGGTACATCAATCTCGGGGGAGTTTTCCTTTAAAATGCATACTGTTTCGTTATCTTTTTCATCCACATTCTTGTGGAAAAAATTGTTCCCACTTGCTTTTTGTGTGATGCCAGGTACTAGTCGCTGACCCATGGGGATCGGGAACTCCCTTCGGGCTATGTCATGACCGGATTGGTTACCGGGTTACTAGGGTACCCGGGCTGGTTCGTGACAGATAGACTCCGAAAATTTATTTTTTATTACATTCTGAAAAATATATTTTCTGAAGTAAACATATTTTTTCTTACTCGTGTTTTGGTTATAAAACTACGTAGTGCATTCAGTTACTAAATAACCATTGTTTGAGTGACACATGTATAGGTCCCTCCGAATTTCAAGGAAAAATATGACCGTTGGAGGAAGGATCCGACCTTTAGAGCTGCGCCTATAAATAAGAGTTCATTTAAAAGATCTCATAATAACTTGTAGACCTTAAGTTGATCAATCTAGATCTTACATGTTTTTGATGTTATTTCTAGAGAGATATTATTTTATAAACTCTCAGGCTTCATGCAGAAAGTTTGAACGGCTTGTTCAATCTTTGCTTTGTGAAAAATTTCTTTGTGTAGAGGTGCGATTTTTTTATAATCAGATAATTTGTGTTGTGAAGCCATAGGTTCCGATTCGCTTACAAATTGAGGGCATGCGAGGATTGCAAGACAACTACTAATCTTCAAATTGAGGGATTACCTAGGTTTGGGTAAGACAGACTTTCATGAAAGTATAAATCAAGGGACCTTAATCCAAGGAAGTGGGATACCCTTTTCTTTGGGTTAAAAGATTTACTACTTGTTACTTGTAGTGTTTCCCATTTTCTTCCACTATAATTTAGTTTGTTGAGGAATTTATAACTATCTTATACTTCCATAGACTTGTACTTTGATTAAATAGGATTATATACGCTTTAAGGTAGAATTTTTGTTGTTGTAAACTTCTATTAAGTTTCATTTAAAAAATCTCTTTTTTATTATCACATTTCTAGAATCAAGAAAGTTATTAGAACTTAGAGGTGTTGTGAATTATGTTTATACAAAATATCTTTAAAAAAAATTAATGTATAAAATCCTCCCCCTCTTGTATATTGAGTATTTACACCATAATTTGATACTACAATCAGTATCATATCTATCTTACTATTGATCCAACATCCCCGTCACTGGCATTAACATCATCCACTATGATATGAACCATGATGATGACCTTGAAGATGTAGGTCCTCTACATACCACCATCAGACAATGTGTATCTATTCTCAACTAAATCGACGGTCAGAACAAAGGTCTTCCTCCTATTCAATGTTATCAGTACAAAGTCTTTCCTTGTACGGATACTACAAGAGTGAGTTGATGTGAAGGTCTTAACCACCCTATAGATGACCACCATATAGGTCCTCCCCATGTTTTTAATAGCTCAATTGGAGGCCCCACTCTCAGGTGCTCCCCGCACACCAACTCATCCAAGAAGAGGTCATCCTCACTCCAATACCAACCCGCATAGAGGTCTTCCCCAAGTTGAAGATATACCCTTCACTAAAGATCCATCCAATGGCAGGATGGAGAATCTTTACCTCCAAAATAATGATCTTGAGAAGTTCTATATTATAGTCAATTTTTTTTCTTTTTAGTCTTTGATGTAGAGTGTGACTTGATGATGGATATATCACCCCGTTCATCCATTTTGGGGTTAGTGGTAGGAACTCAGTGTATCATCATCATCCTCATATATGTTGATATACACCAGACACTTAAATCCCGTCATAGATACAAACAGGATAAGGAATTTTTGGCTCTTTTCCAGGATATTGATATGAAATCCTCTCTATCATCAACGAGATCATTCTATTCCTCAAAAAGAGATCACGAAGATTCATTTTTTGGACCGATGGATGTTGAGGAAAAACATGATCCACCACCAAAAATTTCCACGTTTTCACAAGAAGAAGTGGTCTGCAATCTGTCTTATAGGGATGTGGTGATACAGTTTGTATAGTCCCCAGGAGATTTCCCAGTTTTCCACAGTTTGTCAGCTCATGCACCATAATCTACACCGACCAATCCACTATCAAAATGGTCTTCATCAGTGCCAGTATGGGTCCATAAACCACCTATTTTCAATGTAATAGGGAAACCAATGGTTGGATCCTGAGTCTGAGCATAGAATTTTGTGTGAAATTCTCATGGCAGACCTTTTCCTGAGATGTTCTGGCCATGTGTGACTTCAGGATTCAATATTTCTAAGTCCCTCACCCAGGATTAGTTCATGTTCGTCCACAAAACCTTAGTAAAAATGCACTTATATCTCCATCATTGAAGGTTTGTTTACCGGAAAAGTCAGTAACACTTTGATGAAATCGTCTAGAAGTGCCTCCTCGTTGAGTTAGCTGCACTTCTTATCGCTCAACACCATGCCTCACCCGGTTCTCACTAGAACCACCAATAATGATGCATTCAGATATTTACTGAGCTCTAAAAAGTTAATAAGGAGGCTTCCCCACATGTCTAGATCTATGGATAGAAGCAGTAAACTACCCTGAATTTTGGTCTAATCCGACGTCAACCTAATTTACCTAGCAATATCAAGGATATGCCTCTGGGAATTTTTACGGTAAACATGATCATTTTTTATATATACCCAGAAGGGGTAACCAACATAAGGTCTTGATAGGATGACCCACCCCCTGTTGAATAACAACATATGGTAGATCCTTCAGTCATTCACACTCATCAGCATACGATGACACTTATCATAGGAGACAATTTAGAGTCATTGCCTCTCGATTGAGACCCCAAAAGGGTAAATCTCACAGTAGAACTGTTAAGCCCACCGATCTATCAGGTTTAGTGGAACGATAGAAAAGGATGTAGAAAACTCCATGTTCTGTCAGAAGTTCACTAAATTGAAAATTATTATTGATGATCTCCTTGTGCAATAAATTGTTGAACAATGACTAGATTATTGTAACCCTCAGTTGGGGTACCCGAGGTAGGCATAGCTCCCCCCGGTGAGGTACCTCCTACTGATATCGACAACCCTACCCATCTAGACTGAGTAAATGAAAGACTTTATGGTAATTGAGCATGATATGCATCACCTAATCCACACAAGATGCACGAAAATCCAACTAGGGACCCGACCCGGGTTCCTCCAGCTGCTCTACTGGTCCATCCTCCAACAGCCTGTCAGGTCATTCTAGTAGCTACTCAGTGAGCCGCAAATCCAAATTATCATGTTAAATGACCTTCCAATGCACTATTAGTCATGAAACCTCACCAAGATAGTAATCCTCATCATCATGATCTGATGGCTGCTCTCATTTCCCGCCTAGAGGTTCTTGATACCCAATAGATGGTGATACCACTAGATGGAAATCCATATTTGATATGGGTGGATGATATGCCATCACCCCTTAGGATTCAGGAATCCTACCTTCTACCCTTTCAATGGGATAGGTTACCCATTACAGAATCTGACCCACATTATTTCAAGTTGTGTACCCATGCTAGGGACTCCAGCACTGTTGGAGGCTGTTAATCTCTCATGCTTCAAACAGAAATTGAAAGGGAGTGCATTTTTATAGTACAACAAGTTACCCATCATGTTCATATCTAGTTGGGAAAATCATTACAAGAATTTTATTTACCAGTTTAGTTCCACCACCCATAAAACAACTATTTACATCCACTTCAAGTTCAAGTAAATACTGTATGCGTGAGTCGCAAACATGGACACCAGTTGGAAGGCATCATATATTAACATGATATGCCACTGACTCTGGAGAAGGTACGAATGATGTGTGTTAGAAATTTGAAGACTAAATTGGTACCCTCTCAAACCACTCATAACATCCCATGATGATTTCAAGATTACTTTTGCAATACTCAATGCCTAGAGGAAGCCTTGCAGCAAGCCAAACATCCATTCCCATTGTGTACCGCAGCTCCTGCAAAAAGATCCTCCATGGTTGAGGCCACTAATGCTTCATTTGTAAAGGCTCCTAGATAGATGGAGTTATTAACGGTAGTTCTAAATCCACATCCTCTCCGAGGGACAATTCCTTGGGATCCACATCACCCGCCTCAGAATCGACCGACACTACCACGTAACGCACCACCACCACCAAAGCGAGACATCCAGGTTCCACCTCCTCACCAGTATTTGGCCCCCCATTAGGGATAGGCTCCCAAGGTAACTTTTCTAGATCACAAAAACTTAATATACCCATTCAATGAAGCTTAGGTCCCTTGCTACTTCTGAAGTTCGTTAGACTAATGAATCTTGTGCTTTCTATAATGTTGGAGTCTTGAAGTGGAAAATATCACCATTCTCTAAAATTACTTCCCCTACCACTAGTTCCTTGAACCCACTCTCAATTAGTTATAAGTGTTAAAAGACTGGATCTAGGACTAGGTTGATAACAACATAGTATAATTAGGTTTAGCCATGACAAAGGTGGCATGTGTGTTTTCAAATTCAGATAATGACAGTGAGGGAGATTGAATGCAGGTATCTAGTTGTGGGTCTTAGAAGATTGATGATCAAATAACAGTCAAGGAATTTTCTCATTCCCATGGTATTATCCATTCCTGTTTGTGTTAATCCAAGACTTATGAAGTCTCTATGCTACCCCCATCTACTATTTCTGTATTGATATCTTAGACTTTAACCTCTCAGTAGAGAAAGCGTCAATGACACAAGTGGTTGTAAATACCTCCCCCTGTTCCAAAGTCATCCCGTACTCTTGGTGACTTCATTCCATCATAGATAGGGATTTTTCCCAAACTCCTCCTAGAATTAGAGGACTCCTCATGTGATAATCAGGAGTATGCCCTCATGAACACTGTTGAGCTGGTTGACCCATACAAGGTCATCGATGATGAGGAATGTCAGGACACCCCTCTTAATGTCCCTAGATGATTACAACATTGAAAAAACCATGGATATGTGAACCATAATAGTGAATTATCCAATGATTCTAACCAATCTGTGCATGCCAATGGGACAAGAAAACATCCTCAATGCAAGGCTTAGCATGTACAATCTTCAAACCATGTTTCATTAGATTCACTTCCATTGCTGTTTAAGCTACTCAACTAGGAAGATTCTCCCTGACCATTCTATGATCATCCATGTATAGTTGAGTCTATAAGATATTCATCTGACAATTAGTCGATAGTCATCTAATGATAGTTATCAAGTGAGAAGGGAGATACCCCCAACACCATCCAAAATCCACTGGTTTGACCAACGACATCTTCCATACCTCCTACCACAAAGCAACCTCATGATGGAAGAAATGATCACTTGACTTGAAAATATGATGTTATCTAGAACCATTCCACCAATCATTAAAATCTCTCAATTATAGAGGCTCTATTCCTTTCAAGTGATATTCATGATTCCCTAGAATATACATTATAAATCCCCCACTAATTTGAAATAGAGGCAGAAGCCACAGACATCTTCCATGCAGAGGAAACCTAACAAGTGTAATGATAGACCATCATCTCATTCCTAAGAGAATATGAATGTTCTTCAATACAGGGGAATATCCTCTAACTGTACATCACTACTTAGTTCAATGGCATGGAAGACCACCATTGTCTCATCGACACAAGTTCGATAATAAATCTCATCCCAACCCAGATGCTCCGCAAACATGGACTGTTTTAAATAGATCTGAGTCCTTATTACCTAAATATTCAAGGTTACCATAGAACAAAAAATACAACACTTAGAAAGAGCTTCCTAAAAACAAATTTGATGCCATGATTTCTAGTAGAGAGTTTATTGTCATCTCATAGGACACCCCTACAATGTGTTAATGGGTAGACCTTGGATCCATAGGCACACAACAGTCCCTTCCTTGTATCACCAATTCCTCAAGTAATCCCTTAATGGTCGACTAGGTGTGTACCATGTTAATGTGTCTCCCTTTTCCTCTTATGAATTCTACTACATGGGCACTGACAAATAAAGTAGCAAGGATAGGAAGGTTCCAGAAAATGAGTTTGAGCATGCTATAGTTGTTTCCAACCCATGCATATGACTGGATAATGCCTATATCCTCCCTATTAACCAATTGGAGGCCACGAACCCAGACATGGGACACTAATTTATAATCTCTGGGATATATGGAAAGTGAATTCCCATGTGCAAATAATGTAGGAATATCACTTCTTACTCCTACATCAATCAGACTCAAGTAATCCTAGAACCCCTTACCACTAAAATGTGTTGATATGTTCTCCCCATGGAAACAAAAATACTCCATAATTACATATTTTTTCAGGTTGGGATGAAGTAACTCAAGCTAATGCACCACTATTCCTTTGATATTATTATGTATGGCCCATTTGGTCGAAGGCCTGATGGAATCAAATTTATTTCTTTTTTCACCATGGTTTTAGTAGCCGAGGAGTCCCCCAATAAATATTCTACTACCACTCATGTCAGCACCAGCATTCCATCAAAATCAGTCAACTCAGAAGAATTTCCCTATGTCAATGATCCTTTTGCTATGGATAATAATGAAGGTTTGGAGGATGCTCCTACCATTTTTTGAGGAAGGTGTATCTACCACCATTGATGAGTTTCTATCGGTGAACCTCATAACAGAGACATATCTAAAACCAACACAAGTCAGCAAAAACATTTCCTGTAGAAGATTGGAAATAATATGTTGATTTTCTAAATAGGAATCAAGATGTATTCACATGGAGCTATAGTGATATGCCATGATAGGATCTCCAGGTCTCCGTTCACTACATTGGTCTCCCGATAAACCATTGCGGGTTCAAACAACCTCCCAGAAATATGCACCCCTCTCACAGTGCCATGGTTGAGGCCAATTTTGATAAGTTCATTAAAGCTTACTTCGTCAAGTAATTATAGTTCCAGGATGGTTGAAAAATATCATTACCATCAGAAATAAGAATTGAAATATCAGAGTCTGCATTGAATTCTGAGATCTCAACTATCACTATCTGAAAAATTATTTCCCCCTTCATTTGGTAGGGCCATTAATCGATTCTACTTTTGGATTCTAAGCTCTCTCCTTCATGGATAGGTATTCTAGATATATAAAAATTCAAATAGACCCCTATGATGAAGAGTCAACTACATTCATAGCATCACAAGGTACATGTTTTTAAAAATTAATGTCTTTTAGTCTAAATATTTCTGGTTCCATCTATTAACATTCCATGCCCACATATTCAAGCAGATCCTTGAGACATGGGTGGAATGCTACATGGATGATTTGGTGGTCAAATAGAACTAGATTCAGGACCATATAAAATCTCTTTAGAAATTTTTCAGATTTCTCATCTGCCACCATTTAAAGATGAACACCTTGATGTTTTCCTTCGGTGTAACATATAGAACGTTCCTTTTCTTTGTCATTAGATATAGAGACATTGAGATTGATAAAGATAATATCAAGGCCCTCGGTCAGATGCCTCCTCTGAGCATGCTTTGAGAGCTATGAGGTTTTCAAGGTCAAATAGCCTACATACGCTAATTCATTTAAAAACTAGAAGCCAAGTGTAATACCTTTTCCCATCTCATGAAGAATGGTGTCGACTGCCAATAGGATGAGGATTATAAGGCCGCTTTTGAAAAGATCAAGAAATACCTGCTAAAAACTATAGTTCAGATTCCACTTATATATTGAAAGACAATAGTCTTTTATGTGAGCACCCTATATTGGTCCCTTGGTTCTCTTCTCACCCAAAAGAATAGAGAGGGAAAAATAATAGTATATATTATCTCATCTGCATGATCCCCAATGTAGAGACCAGATATTACCCTATATATAAAAGATACCTCGCACTGGTATTAAAAGTCCAAAAATATTTACATTACTTGCAGCACAATGAGATACAGCTGTTGTCTCCAATAGACCCACTGAAGTGTATTTTGATCCAATTTATGTTGAATGTGTGCCTAGCTCGGTGGGTAGTGATCCTTCATCAATTCAACATCAGGTTGATTACGCAGAAATCTATAGAGGGTTAGGTGCTGGATGTCATTCTTTCCACCCATAATAACCTCAAAGAGTAGTCCCTCAATCTTCACTTCCTAGATGAGGTCATCCTCTTAGTGGATAAAGATGTGCCTTGTTGGGAGATGCACTTCAATGGTGCGTCTTGAATCCCCACATGAAGAAGACTCAATGATCCTAGACTCAATAGGGTAGGCCTTAGTGTCATCTTCACCACACCTACATGGGCTGTCATACCCTATTTTTTTTCCTTTGGTTACAAGGCTACACTAACAGTGAAACAGAGTATCAGGACCTCATCACTGGTCTCGAATAGGCCCTCTAGATCGATGTTCCCCATATACATGGAATGGGGGAATTCGAGCTAGTCATCAAGAAGATCAATGGTGACTACATCATCAAAATGACAAAGATCACGCCCCCGTTAGAGTGCACTCACCATCTGATGGCATAACTCCTTTATCTACTTGAGATTAATCACATTACCTAATCACATAACAGTTGATCTATTGGCTTTTCCATCCTTGCCGTATCTCTTTCAGAGCCTTACCAGAATGATTTGATCGTCCATGTGGCGCATCAAGGACCCATCCCTCCCGTCTCTCAAGACAATGACGATAGCCAGTAGGTAAGCCATCTTACCACTGGTGAATCCACATCAGTACCCCTAGGTCCTCCTATCATAGCACTGGATGAGAAACATAATTAGAAAACTCTTTTTTCGAGTACATCTATCATTAAAATCTCTCGATATATAGAGATGAATGTGAGAGAACCCATTTTCACGAAGTAGATTTCACTCACTAGAGTTTTCCCCGCCTTGAAAAGAACCTCTATAGTTGCGGGTTTGATAGAATTATCCAATGTTCCATTCAAGGAGATGAGATCGCCCGGGTTATATTTGAGGTTCATGCCAGTTCCAGTGGAGCTCATCAGGTTGGGTCGAAACTCTCTAATCAGATCCAAAGGATAGGATACTTGTAGATTACCATGGTCTATAACTATATCATGTTCACCAAGAGGATCAATAGGTGCCAGGTCCATGATAATTTTGTGCATCGGCGGCCAGATCCTCTCCATTCTACCAAATACCCTTTCCCCTTTGGAGTCTAGGGACTCAATGTCATGGGACCATATCCACTAGCAATAGCTCTCTAGTATAGGATTATCCTGACACCCATATATTTCTTTCAAAAGTGGGAATATGAAATTATTTTCAAGGAAGTAAATGTTCATTCTATCATTGATTTTATGAGATCCAACGTCTTCCACTGATTTAGAGTCACTCATGCAATTCTAACCTATAATGACACCGAATTTTGAGAAGCTATGATGAAGAAATTTTACACCAAGTACAATATCCATTCCAACCATAGTTCTTGCTATAATGCACCAGAAAATGGGCAGATCGAGGCATTCAATAAGACCCTATCTAACATTTAGCAGAAGATGGTTGGTGAGAACAAGAAATGTTGGCCAAAAAAAATCTCCAATTATATCTGGGCTTACTAGACAATGACTCATTACTCCACCACAGATAACCCATATTCCATGGTAGATAGAATAGTGGTAGTCTTCCCCATCGAGATTTAATTACCTCCACTTCGCACAACAATCTATGATCTGTCAAAATTAGAAAAATTAGTCCAATTCCATCAGGATGAACTTTAATCTCTTAGTGAGAAAAGGTTTGGTGCCTTGCACAACCTAGAGAGACACAAGAATAAGATAGCTAGAGCATTCGACAAAAAATTTTTTCTTTGATTTTTCCTTCAAGGTGACATGATTTTGTCCATTATAACACCTATGATACACATCATGAATCATCCAATGTTGGAGCTCAATGGAAATAACCATGTATCATTCACAAGGATTATGAAAATGGTGTGTACCCCCTAGTCACCATGGGCGGTGAGCGGATTTCTCCTCCCACTAATTCCAAATTCCTCAAGTTTTATTTTTTATGAGTGAGCCTTCTCCCAGAATGATGGTAAAAAGTAAAAAGAAAACATACCTTGTGGTTTGAGCTCTATGACCCTAAACTAAGACCTCCCTTCTTCATCACCACACAACATTAAACTGTGCGATCCATTTGAGTTGTAGGATGTAAAACTACCCAGCCTAATCGTCTTGTATAAAATAAAACTACACAATAATCCTATATGACGTTAAAATGTGGGATCCTTTTTCACCATAATTCATGACTTTAATCCATCCCCTCATCCGTACCGCATTACCTTAAACTACACGACAATTCATTAAATACATACGACTTGATTCATTCCCTTGTAGGATACATACAAATGCCCATAATCCTTGTCTTTGGGTCCAGCCTGATAAATATTTCCATCTCATTAGTTCCCCCTTTGTGTTTAATTCTCCTAGAGGATTGCATATGGTGTGTCATGTGGGATATTTGGTCTTCATTCAGGATGGGTTTACATTGGTCATACCATGTGCCCCTCCCCCCAGGGAATTCTTCATTACACTTCATCCTTACAACATGACGTTAAAATTCATGGCATATCAGAAAATACATGTGGCTTGATTCCTTCCCTTGTAGGATACATAGAAACACCGAAATTTTTTTCCTTTGGGTATATCCCCAAATTCCCCATTTTCTATATTACGACCAGATATTTCTTTTAGAAGCATGTGGTGTGGTTTGGACTTCTTTGGTCCACATTCACATCGGGTATGCAACATCCGCACCATGTGCCCCACATAGGAATACCTCCCTTCATTCACATCCTTTCTGCATGATGTTAAACTGGATGACATTTCTAGAACTATGTATGGATTGATTCCCATACTTATGGAATATATAGGAAAACCAGAATACTTTTTCCTTGGTTCCATCCGCAATCTCTACAAATCTTCAATTTCATTGGGCCCCTTGGTCCAGATTCATTTGAGATTACATGATGTGGTATGATACCCTTTTGGATTTCATTTACAATGTGTTTATATTAGCCGCAACATGTACCCCCTACTTTGGGGTTTTACCTTTCACCCTTGTGTACACCAAATGATTTTAAACTTCATGGTGTTTTAGAACTACGTATGTCTTGATTCCCATCCTTATGAGATATGTAGGAATTCCTAGACATTTTGACTATGGGTCCAGCCCTAGGTTCCTCATCTTTTACATCCTTTATGTCCCAACACATGGTCCGAGCTCTATGACCTTAAACTAAGATCTTTACCATCCCACATAATGTTAAAATATTATGTTCTACCTATAAAACATTAAACTATAGATAATTTTTGGTCCTTTATACATGAACATAAAAGGAAAGTGCCTCTCCATCCTGTGCGATGCTAAAACCACACAACACTTTTCTGTTTTCCCTCTCTTCCAGCCTTTTGGAATGGGTTCTCCCAGGAGTGTGAGGTATGGTGTGTAATTCCTTTGTCCTCATTCATATTTTTTTTCTTTACCACACCCTACACATCCCTTTCGGGACATTAGTCCTTTCATCCTTACCGGATGACGTTAAAATACACTTCATTTCAAGAACAATTTTTGGATTGATTCTAATAATTAGAGGATATATATGAAAACCCATAAACATTGTCCTTAGGTTCTTCCCTAGGTTTTTCTATTCCATATCCTGGACCCTTAGCTTGGGTTCTTTCATGGTGTTGTGAATGGTGTGGTATGTGGACTTTATTTGTCCTCATTCACATTTGGTTATTCTACCATTCTATACACTTTACTATCTTGAGAAACCCCTACCCCCTCCTTCATTTAAGACATGATATTAAATTTCATAGAATTTTAGAACTATGTGTGGCTTGATTAACATCTTTATGGGATACAAAATAAGGCCCAGACACATTTAACATAGGTTTAGCCCCAGGTTCATCGACTTATTTTTTTCATTTTCCTCATCTTATATCTTTGATTCATCTGCTCTTAACTGGACCCCTTGACCTCTGTTAATCCTCACCAATGTGCCTAGATGCACTATGGTTTAGGGCATAGAGTGTTTTATTTTACATGGACTTGATTGTTTCCCATGTCTAAGTATTACATGTCCCTTAATTGGGACATCCATCATCTTTCACATCCGAAAGGACCCTCGAATGATATGGATGCCCTACCTTATGGATCAACTACTATTTTAGGCCATCTTAGTAGAGGATTTTGAATGAAATTTGGAGACATGGTCCACATTTTGAATAAGGTTAGTATCTAACCCTCAAGTGTTTGTTCCTACTTTAGGTCACACGATATGGATGATATGCATCGAATACACACAACAATTATCCTCCATCATTATGCCAACCCCATTACGCCCTATGTACTGGTCTCATGATTAACATCCCTTTCCACATCATCTTATTTAGAAGGAACTTCAACACCCTCATTTTTATCCCTCTGTGAACCTTTTAACTTTGAGAGGATGAAATAGTGTGATGGGGTCACCCTTGACACCGCACCACTGTTCTCCTATCACGTGTTCCATCTGCTATAATAATATTATAATCCCTTTGTCCAACACTAAGAATATATCACACGTGATACGATATATGGTTATGGTTTGGGCCTTCATGGAAGAATCACACATCCCCTTGGTCCGAACCCTTCTACCTTTTATACTAGGAATCCTTGTTAAGGCATCATAACTTAAAATTGTGTGTATTTGTCCTTTTGAGAATTTTAGATCTGGTACGAACATCATTGGTCCTCATTAACATCACATTGCTTTATGAAACTATGTTACATATTTCATCATTAGATGTCTCACCTTGTGGTCCAAGATCTATGGCCATAAACAAAGTTATATTATATCCTTATCGTATGACATTAAACTACACCTTTTACATCTACGCTACGGGATTATAACTGCCCAGCCATATGATGTCTTCATTTGAGAAGAAACTGCCCATCTGGCATTGTCCTTCTACCACGTCATGTTCCAAAACTACATGTTTCATGATTCTCACCCTCGTGGTACACGTAGCAATGTCCAGACACTTTTACTTCAAATCTAGCCATATAATTATTAACCTTGTCCACCCCTTTCTATTTCTGGGTTTTTCTTCTTAGAAATGTGATATTTGGAATGGAATTATTCTATCCATACCCATTTTGGTTCTACCTCAATGGTGCTATGCTACACCTGTCTGCCCCTTATGGTTCGAAATCTACAACATTTAATATATGAAATCTAGTTTCTTAGTTTACATGACATAGAACTGCGTAACAACTATGTTTATTTCACTTGAGAGGATATTGTATTATATTAGTATTGTCCATCTACCATGACATATTTAAGAACTCTCTGTTACTTGATTCCTAACATTTGGGGTTACGTAGCCACTCCTAGACTTTCTGTCTGTTTTCCAGCTGCAAAAACCCCTTTCATTTCTCTATGCTTTTGGCCTGGGTTCTCCTGGGATTAAGTGGTATGGTGTGGACTTCCTTTTTTCTCATTCACATTAGGTTTATGGTTAGCCACACCATGTAAGTCCCTTGAGAGTATCTGTTATTACATGAATTAGTATACCTTATTACATTCATCCATGCCTTATGGTGGTACACCACACTGGTAGGTACATTCTCCATGTGTCGCTTTATTTTGGGTTTTCATCATATTTTACATCTAAATGGACCCCTCTATCGATATGGATACTCGACCTTACAACTCAGTTACTATTTTGGGACAATTTCTCTATGTACTTCAAATGACATTTTGAGATAGGTCTTGTGTTGAGAATATGGTTAGCCACCAACACTCATTTGTTTTTCCCATCCCAGATCACACGATACAGATGTAGGGTTTCTGATTCATTAAATAGTTATATCCTACCACCATTATACTATCACTTCATCCCAAATATAAAAAATTTTGGTTTTCATCATTATACTCGCTTTGTGCTTGTAAATTATTGAGACCCCTGATGTTACTACGTTCCACCATACAGTTGAATATGAATGTTGGAATGGTTGGGATTCTACCTCATGGAATTCCCCTTTTCACATATTTACACTATCTAATGATGGGGAAAGCTTAACCTTACCCCTTGTTTCCAACACCAGGCATGAATCCCATGGTATTAGGAGTATTGGAAGGAGGTAACCACATATAGGGCTATGAAACCTTACATTCTAAGCTCTACGAACTTAAAATATGACCTATTTCATCCATATGATATGACGTTAGACCATGTTTCCTTGTCCCATATTACATTAAACCGTTGAATCTGTAACACATGATGTTAAAGTACATAGGTTGGTCCTTTCATATGACATTAAACTATGATGTCATTATCCTGGGTACACAATGAAAAATGGCACATCATTTTTTTGTTCTCACTTGAGAGAACATTTCTTTTTTGTACTTTTTATCATCCATGCCACTTTTAAGGCATACATATTGTAACATACCAAGATACTAAAAGGAAACTATAGATGAATAAATGATCTAATAAATACTATGTTCCATTTATAAAATATCAATTAAACAAAAATTTTCCCCTTCTATGTTTTTAATCTCAGTAAACAAAAATACATGATTGCAATCAGTAAGTTATTTAGGGTCTGATAAGGCTAACATAATTTTTGGTGAATAGTAACATACCATTATAAATAGTAATGTTACTCTTATGAATATTAACATACCATTATGAATAGTAAAATAACCTATGATGGTATACATATAATATTTAATTGATGTTATGATACACCCGTATTTTGGAATAAGTAAAGAAATGTTTTAAAATTGTAAATTAGTGGAAAAAATATTATTTTTCATAAAAAAAAATTAATCATATTTAGAAAATTATTTTCATAAAATAAATTTCAATTTTTAATTATACATGTTGACAAATGGCTGGGGTGATTTGTTGGTAATTTTCTGAAATACATCATTTTTTATTAATAATGAAATACGATAATTTAAAAATTGAGCTAATTATGTGAATTATGCAGTCATGGATGATTTTTTTCTGATGTAAGAACACTTATATCAAACTCACATGAACTTATTACTAATATTGGTGATGTAATCATCACTATTTCTTGTCTTGAGGTAAAATAATTAAATAACGATTAAAATAATGGAATACTCCTCCTCTCCCCCACTTTAAATACCATCCATCCCCCCTCTTCATCACACACCTCTCATGCCTTAAGAATTGACTAATTACTGCCCAATAATCATTCCAAGACCCTTATTCACGTCCAAGACCTTATGGCCTCACAAAAATCCCAAAAACCATTGTCCTCGAGAAGGATCTCAATGAGAATAGATCAAGAGGAAACCATCCTCCTTTGTATTTTTTCTTTTCTTTTCATTTTCTTTTCTATTATTCTTCTTTACTTGCCTACCATTATACATGGGGAATTAATGATCTAGTATCTTAAATATTATGTATTTCATCATTTTTATTGATGATTAACAATTATACTTCTTCTCCCCTACACCTATTCAAGAAATTAAAACATTGTACGTGATGTGTTGATTTACCAACATCATGGATGATGTGATTTGAATTTCTTTTACACCCTTCAAGACTATTCATGAAAAAATTTATATTCTTGAACTGAAATATAATTTATTTACTCTATCTTATATAAGGTTCTAGAATCGTTTTGTACACTTGTTATTAATTTAGAAAAAAAATGTGTTCATTATGATCCAAGAATCACTAAAATGGCCTAAACAAATATCAATAATGTTTTGACATATGAATCATCCTCATGTAAGAATTAAAAATGATAAATGGTATAATTTATGGTTATATAAATAATAAAATACTATTCCATTCTAATTATAGAGTTTCACTTCCAATCGATAAGAATACCCATCATGATCTGATCATGGAAACCATGTGAAGAGAACACCCAAAAAAAATGAAATTAACGAAACATTATTAATGAATGGTTATAATGATGTTATAAAATGATCATGAAAGGTGTTATAAACATGAAAATATTTCTGTAAAATATTTATAACACAATTTTAAGATTCTTACATAAGTTTTAAACACATTTTAGGAATGTCAAACCCAAGGTAAGAGATCTGCTCTTTCTTGCTTTAATTCATGAATTTCTGCTATGTTGTACTCCTTTTAATTTATAAGGATAGAGTATGTTTTCAAACCTCCCCCATACTTGTCTAATGATCTTTAAATTGTTATAGACCCTTTTCTCCCTCATTAAGCCCTCCCATATACACTTGATACCATTTCAAAATATTGTATGGGAATTCTTAACACAATTTCCATTCTTTGGGCTAACCTTCTCCTTTATTCATTATGTGGTACTGTAGTTTTGTGTGTGATGAATTTTTTATATTATGTTGAATTATTTTTATTTAATGTTTATACACATATTCATACCATTCTATAAAATCTCACTCTGATTATATTTGTAAGGGACTATCTTTTTAAAATACTTTTAAAAGTATATTTAATGAAATTCAAAAAGATTGTTTATATGGCATGAGTAGTTATTTTTTCATCATGATTATTTATTACTATTATGTTTCCATTATATGTTGACTTGGTAATTTTTTTTATGATATATGATTATTTTTATGGATTTTAAAATTTAAAAGTTATTTTTTTATGAAAAATGGGATTTTGAAAAAATTAATGTGTTTTTCTCAAGGGTTCAAATGAGTTATATAGTGTTTTATTCCTGATATGTTCCTTGGAAATAGTTATGTTGGGTTGAGACCATTATAGATCAATATATGACGCGTGGGCCCTATTATTTCTCTCTAATGGACTAGGTACTCTAGAGATGTAAGTTGACTAATTGGTTATTCCATGTGTAAGGGTGATTTTAAGAATTATATGGTAAATATGTCCCACAGAAACTATATTAGGTTTCTCTGCATGCTTATGAGTTTTCAAGAAAAATGTTTTTAAAGGGTTTTAATGTTTTTTCTGTACTAATGTATTTTCAATATTTATATACCGTACTTTTCTTTTTGAGCTCATCCCATGTTTTTAAAATGATTTTCATAGGATTACTTAGATGTTAAAAGGACAGTTATTGTGATACTATAGATGAATCATGTTGGACAAAAATCCCCCAAGGTAATATTGAAGCGTTTTTTGGTGTTTGTGTTTGTTGAAAAATATGGGTTTTTGTTAAAAAATACAGTTTCCCTAGCTATTTTTCTAGTTCTAGAGATATTGCTAACAACCTATTTTCAAAAAGAACACTGACAAAAGAATGGACGATCTGGTGGTGGTACAAAAAGAAGAGATCTAAGGCGACACTGTTTTTCAGTGATTTCCAAATTGTTTGGCCTCAAAATCAAAAAATGGATATTTATGTTTTTGGAAATAGAATTTGTGTGTAAGATTGAATATGGTATGGAAAATTGCACCAAAGTAATTTTTTTGGAGAAAAATGTTACAAAATGGCCAAGGCTTGAATTGCACGAAAGATTTGGAAATGTGCATGAAAGATGGGGCCGCGCAAAAGAAACTTGCGCACCCAATGAAGCATAAAATGGGGCATTGATCGCTCGAATAGGATCTTGCATGATATAGTGAATTTTCCAAACTGGGGTCAATATTGCCTATACATTAGAGGTGACCCCCCTCATTCAGTAGAGGTAAGCACTTAGAGAAAATCCGATCACCAGAATGCATAATAGTTTCATGAAAAGGGAGTTGTGTGAAAGATTTTGAGTTGCATGCAGGATAAGAAAGTAGCACATAAGATTTGATTTGTGTGAAAGATTGAAGTTGTGTGTATGGGTTGTTTCACGACAAAAGTGAAATCTTGTGCGCAATGAAATAATGATGCGTGCAAGATACAGTAAGGGTTGCGTTATAGATTTGGTGTTACCAAGTAGTATTGTGGTAAAGTGTTATTCATCTATGGATGAAAGTA
Source organism: Viscum album (assembly GCA_963277665.1). Lineage (NCBI taxonomy): Eukaryota > Viridiplantae > Streptophyta > Magnoliopsida > Santalales > Viscaceae > Viscum > Viscum album. The sequence continues at coordinate 1,287,611,927 of OY728132.1, read as the reverse complement.
AGAAATCAATAGATCATCTTCATATAGTAAATGATGCATTCGTTTTTGATAATAAAGGGACCCACATGTATTTTAACTATTAGTGGATCTTTTGAAGATGTTGTGAGCACACTTCAGTTGAGAGAGCATTGAGCTTTCTAATTGAGAATGGTTGTAATCCTGGAGGGACAGTGAGTCTACTTCGAACATGTAAACAGTAGTGTGATTTTAGTTGATTGGTACATCGGCACATCGCTGGTGTATGCTCCATGGGCGTAGCCCAGTGTGGGTGAACCATGTAAAATTTTTTGTGTCCTATACAAGATTTAATTTCTGTTTATACATTGCTACATGAAAGAGAGAGAAGATAGTTTTTATTAATAGGGAAACAAGATCAATAGGGGAAGTTGTTTTAATCATTCATACACTTATTCCACCCCCTTAGGGTATCTTACCTAGTGGACCTAACAAATCCAATTAGTTATATTGTAAATCTTTCTAAAAACTCTGATTCAATATTTTTAAGTTTTTGTCTAATTCTCCAGAACCTAGACCGGAGAAGGTCCTCATATGTATAATGTATGGTGTGTTTTGCAGTTATCAATTATACAAAAAAAATACACGGCGTGTTTTAGTACTGAATCTGAATGTGCGGGTTCAGTGTTTTACAGTTGGTATCAGACGAATGGTCCAGAAAACAATAGAGATTAGAAGATATCAATTTTTAAGAAACAATTAAGTGATAGTGTTTTCTTTTAATCATCTAGTAAATTAAGTACCCATAATAAAAAGGTTTTTTTCTTAATTATCAAAATGTAAATTTTGAAATATAAGTACAATGAACGAATTGTGAGGGAATAATTCATTTATGGGGGGATAATGTAACATACTGAAATTTTAAAAAGAACCAATATGTGCTTAAATGAACTACTAAATACTATGTAACATTTATAAAATAACCATTAAACATAATTTTTCCTCTTATGTGTCTTGAATTTTGAAAAACGGATATACACAGTTGTGATCAATAAGTTTATTAGAGTCTAATAAGACCAACACATATTTTGGTGAATAGTAACATACACTCATGAATAGTTATGTTACCATTATGAATAGTAACATATCCTTATGAATAGTAACCTCACTTATGATAGTATTAATATAATATTTAATTAATGTTATGATATAACCATTTCATGAAATAAGTAAATAATTGTTTTATAATTGTTATTTTGTGAATAAAATATTATTTTATTTAAAAATTAAATTAATAATATTTAGAAAATTATTTCCATAAAATAGAGTTCACTTTTGAATTCTACTTGTTGAAAATGATTTGGAGTTATATTTTTGGTAATTTTCTAATATACTTTATTTTTTATAAACAATGAAATACGTCAATTTAAAAATTAAGCTACATACTAGAATTAAGAAGTCATGGATGATGTTTTAATGATGTAAGAACACTTATATAAAACTCACATGCACTTATTACTATTTTTTTATGTAATAATCACTATTTCTTGTATTGGGGAAAAATAATAAAGTAATGATTAAAATAATGGAAAACTCATCCTCTCCTCCACTATAAATACCACCCATTCCACCCTCTCAATCTCACACCCCTCAAGCCTTGTTACATGACTATGTTTTGACCAATACTCCTCTAAAGACCCTTCCCCACATTCAATACATTCTGGTGTCACCGAAAGTCCAAAACCAATGGCCTTAAGAAGGATCTCTAGGAGGAGATATCAAAATGTAAACATCCTCTTTTGTTTTCTTTATTTTCTTTTTTATTTTCATTTCTATTATTCTTATTTACTCACCAAACTTTCTCCAAGACAAAAATATAATCTAGTATCTAACATATTTGGGATTTCATCAAGTGTCTGAAAGATTCACCATTATACTTCTTCTCCTCTCCCACTTATTCTAGAAATTAAAACTCTCTCTCTGTTGTGTCGATTTGCTGACATCGTGGATGATGTGATTTCAATTTCTTTTATTTCCTTCATGACTGGTCATGAAACCATTTTTTTTGGTCGAAATAGATTATAATTTATGTATTATATCTTATATAAGGATCTAGAATCATTTTTTACACATGTTATTAAATTATAAAACAAAATGAGTTCATTAAGATCAATGAATTGCCAAAATGACCTAAATAAATATCAATAATGTTTTTACTTATAGATCATCCTCATGTCAGAAATCAAAATGATAAATGGTATAATTTATAGGTCTAGAAATATGTAAATACCATTATATTCTAATTCTATTGTTTCACATCCAATTGACAAGAATATCCATCATGAACCGATCATTGAAACCATGTGATAAACACACCTGAAAACAATGGAATTAACAAAATATTATTAATTATTGGATGGAATGATATTATAAAATCATCATTAAAGGTGTTATAAAAAAATATCTTTCTATAAAATATTAATAATACTATTTTTAACTTCACATAGGAGGTTCAAACATGTTTGAGGGAAGTCAAACCTGAGGTAAGGGAGCCTCCCTTTCTTTCTTTTATTCAAGAATCTCCTCTATGTTGGGATCTTTTTAATTCTTAAGGATGGATTATGTTTTCAACCCTCCCACATACTTCCCTTATGATATATAAATTATGGGAGACCCTTTTCTCGTTCATAGATCCCTCCCATGTACACCTGATACCATTCCAAAATTTCATAAGGGAATTATTAACCAAATTTCCATTATTTGGGTTAACCTTCTCCATTATTCATTGTGTGGTATTGAGATTATTTATGTGATGAATTTTTGAGTAAATTATGTTTTATTATGTGTATTTATAGTATATACACAAATCCATTCCATTATATAAATTCTCACACCAATTATATTTGTAAGGGACATTCCTTTTAAAATCATTTTAAAGACTCTAATGAAATTCAAAAAGATTTTTTATATGGAATGAGTAGTTCTATTGTTTTCATGATAATTTATTACTATTATGTTTCCATTAAATTCGGATATGGTTGTTTTTGATAAATATGATTGTGTGTAAGGTTTTTATATTTTAAAATTGTTTTTTTTCAAAAAATGAAATTTTGAGGACATTAATGTATTTTGGTCAAGGGTTCAAATGAGTTATGAAGTGTTCTATTCATGGTAAGTTCCTTGGAAAATGGTATATTCGTTTGAGCCCATTATAGCTCATGATATGTTGGGTTGATCCCATTTTATCTCAAGATATGTTTGGTTGATCCCATTGTAGCTCAAGATATGACGGGTTATCCCCATTATAACTCTCAATTGCATTGGGTACTCCAATGATAGATGTTGACTGAAAAGTTGTTGCATGTATATGGGTTATTGTAAGAGTGATATGGTAAATATGTCCCAAGGAAACTTCATGATGTTTTTATGCTTTATTATGAGTTTTTAAGAAATATTTTTTAAAGGTTTTTCATGTTTCCACTGGACTAATGGATTTTCATTCTTTATGTACCATATTGAGCTTTTTGTGCTCATCCCGCGTATTTGAAATTTTTTTCACAGGATTAATTAGATTTTCAATAGAAATTTTTTGTGCTACTATAAATGAAAAAAATTATTTATATTGTAAATATTTTTATAAACTTTGATTTAATATATGTATGTTGTGGTCAAATTCCACTAAATTTGGACTAGAAAAGGTCCTTATTCGTATAATGTATTGTGTATTTTATAGTTATCTATTATACAAAAAATATATAGCATGCTTTAATAAAGAATATGGAAGTGCGTGTTCAGGGCATTACACATATGGCCTCATTCTCACAGTGGCCCCCAATCTTTTCATCATTGGCAGGTCACTTAAAAAGTAAAATATAGAAAAAACAAGATACATTAAAGGCCTCTTATTTCTCTGCATCATTCCAGAATAAACTATGGAACAAACTGAAAACTATGCTTGGATTGATTCCTATTCTTATGGGATATGTAGCGATGACCAGATCATTAATCATATGTTTAGATGCAACATTATTTCCCCTTCATCATGGAAAATCACCTTCGTCATCACTGGAAAATTTTAAACTGCATCAAATTAAATGAACTACACATTGATTGACTCCCATATCTATAGGATACATAGAAATGCCCGAAAATTTTGTCTTTGGACCCAACCCTAGGTTTATTAACCCTTCTCGCTCTTTTCCCCTCACCATAGTCCACACTCTGTGACCTTAAACTTGGATTCCCTAGTCCATGTGACATAACTGTAAACTATCATCCACTATCAATGTTTTATGACCTTAAACAATGTGTAACATCATTTTCATATGATGTTAAACTATTCTATGAATCTTCCTCACCATATGAAACTAAACTGCATGCTTTTCAACCTTATTTATATGACATAAAATTGCAAGACATTCTATGTCTTCACCAGAGAGGTCCTGTCTGGAAGAAGGTTTGATCCTGATTCAGTTCAATACAGCCATAGAATGTTCTATTGTCATGGTGGTGGTGTTTCAAGAGCGTTGTAAACCCTTAGAGCAACACATAACTCCATCTTCACACTTTTTGTGACCTTTAATTATATCCTCATCCTCGTTCACATATGAGGAATCCCCCTAAAGGCCAAGTCCCATGTCATTTTGGCTCACCTACCATCCTGGTATAATGTTTCGTAAGGCATTAGATGACATTTAGAGTTAGGGCCCATGCTTTCGAATACAGTCAATGGTTGTCTCTCATTTGTTTGTCCCCAGTTCAGGCTAGCTATATAGTTTCTACATTTCATATTTGGTCAGCAATCAGCATATATTGGATATCCATGATCACTTTGTTCTGAATTTTGAGTATCGTGACTCACACCTCCCATCCCCCTTTGTTCATATAGATTATAATACCCCTATAATTACCTCACTCATGCACTAGAGAGCGTTGTTAATGAATATTTGGCTGCTCTGGGAACCTTACCCTTCAGTCATGGCCTTTCTCCACCCATATACTTTGATCAATCAGTTAACAATAGTAGAAATGTAGTATTCAATGGTTAGTAGGCAATCACATACAAAAAGTGGATGATTACGAAGTCTTTCTTTCCTTCTTATACTAGGTATGACCGACATGCTCTTAGAGACTGATGTCAAGTTACATCATTGTTTTGACCGAGATAAACTAATTAAAACAAGAAATATAATATTATGTCTATTCTTGTAGTTTATGATAAGTAAAAAAAATAAGGAAATATGTTTTTTATGTTCGGTAAAAACATGACCCCTATAGATCAACCCCTTCAATGGACTGCTTTTGTACTTGGGGATTCTGTCTTGTAGCCTCTAAATTTATTTCCCACTCCCTCAGCTCCATTTCTTCATCAAAATCCATATATTGATGCTAAATAGCACTGATTTTAATTCATTCTTGATCAGATAGTATCTAATTCATTTCAAGGGCCTCCTGATCCTAGGTCTCTCCTAGCAAGGCTTTCAGTCGTTCAATGAGCTCAGATTGGCTTGTAATGAACACATCCCATTCATTCACTTTCTCTTCATGAAGTCAGTCCTTTTACTCAACCACACTGAGCTTCTAGGTATTCTCGGATTTTTTATGACACTAGAAATAATCATAACATTGGTTTCTCTCCTACATATTCTCAGCCAAATAACTATGGAACATCATATAAAGATGGTGAGAATTCACCCTTTCGGCAAAGATAAAGTACAGCCACATGTGAAGTGACCCCATCCGACTTATCCAATCTACCATTGTTTTTTTGAGGAAGATATTGATATATTTAAATGCCTTGAATTTCAATAATTGACTCTCTTCAGAAGCTTCAGGGTCAGAATCATTTTGCTTCTCAGGATCTGCAGGTCTGTTCTCAGGGAAATCATCCAGGAGTTCAGCGGTAAGGTCCTCCTCTAGCATCCTTTATTCTTCAATGACCTCACCTCTTCTCGCTTCAACCTAATACCTAGATGTTTCATCACACATGACCCAAATTCCATTCTAACTAGGTCTTAGTGATGTAACACTTTGAATAGCTAGTTCTACATAGACTGGTAAAAGCATAGGTGCATCGCCCACAGATGTCCCGGACATGGCAGCTTGTTGGTCCTCTAGTCTTGTTATTACTACATGATGAATTGGTATCTTGGTCATCCGAGTTTTCCAATTAAAATAGAAGGTATATAAATATTATGACTTATAAGAGTTAAGTGCAACATTATCATGAGCTTGAGTCACTATAGGATTTTCCACCATAGGAGATCCCTCATCGCTTGTTAACTCGATGATTGGCATTGACTCTTTTTTGCACTGCGAGAATGGCCTGAGATACTGAGGTCCTCACAAAAACATTCTTCTGAATAGTGGGAACAACCTGACACTCTGATTTTTCCACTTAATCCGATCCAATTAGATAATCACTGGCCACTTCATCTATGGTTGGCCCTCTTCCCACTACAGCTGTGGTTGGTCCACCACCTCACTGAGTCCTAGATGCTGGCCTTGGGAGATGCCCTTCTATGTCAATCAGTTCATTTTCTCCCCCCGTAGTGGGGAAATACTGATCACCACTACCAATATTCTCAGGAACAAGATAGATATTGGTTAGTGGATCTATGTTATTAATTGATAAAGGGATATGAATGATAATAGATGAGGTTACCTTGAGTTGTGTGGCAAGTTCCGTATCAGATCCTATGATTTCACCACTCTCACATCAGCTCCTCTGATGGGACATTGTCAATTGATACCCCTCACCTATATAATCCTTGTCTCTTTACTACTCCTCTTCCTCGTCATTCACCTCATCTCATTCTTCTTCTTATTCTTCTTCAACGTCGTCATCCTTTGGTAGAGTTTTCTTAGGGTCACCTTCATGGAAAAGCATTAATTTGATTAAGAGTTATGGTTCATCATACTTCACCAGTTTGAATTCATAGACATACATGGTTGTCAAGTACATGTAACAGAGATGAAAGTGAGCCTTTCCCACCTGAATTCTCCCCATATCTAGATGATCATTCCCAGTGCATGTTAGTCTTCATCATAGTTTGTTAGCCATCATTGATTGGCATATCATATTCGAGGAATCCCATTAGTATGGGAAGATTTCTTCAGTAGTTGGATTTAGAATATTCCTCATTTTTTAGGGAGTTCCCAAGTTGGTCCATGAGGTTTCCTACGAGACCATCAATCTTCAGAGGGTGGAGGTGCGACCGCACTTTGTGAAGCTCCTACCACCAACATTCCTGATCGTTTTGTGCTAGCTGCTTGGCTTGCCTCTAGTCTCACTTCCATAGAAGCACCATACCTACACTATCATCGTCTAGACTCTATGCTCTCCTCGTTGATCTATCAAATATGTTTCCATAAGATCGCCTCTTGAACGACGCATCCTAATGATCAGCATAATCTGTCCAAAGAACAACGTCGACGTCTTTGGGGGGGGGGATTAATGACTTCACCAAGGAAATTGGTCGTAAACATGTTCCACTATTGATGACGGATTCAAGGATTAGGATCCTCCCTGGACTCTGTATACACCTTCTTTTCCATCGTATGCATGCACCAGAAATGCCTACATAGTTGGGAAGGAATATAGGGTTAGCTAAAGATATTCCAGTCGGTCTAGGATACTGACACACCACCCTTGATACTTGTAAAATATTCCATATTCTCCTATGGGCCTCACCTATCATACTCCATCTAGAAAATAGGGGTTTGAAATGGGTGAATGTTAATGTTTTTGTGGTTTTCTATCTTATATCCGATCTCCTCCACATTAAGAATCACTGGCCAAATTCTAGTAATAGTTAGTAGAGATGGATTCATACCATCACCTGGAGGATGAATGGAGGTTAGGAAGTCATACCAACCATAGTTAGTGTAAACTATAAATGAATAATCTAAAATGTTCTTCACATTCTCCTAGAAGTACTTCCTCTTGAAATACACCCCAAAATGTTGTAATGTTTCGAAAACACCAGAACACCCAGATTAACCTTGTTCTTGACTAACATGATCCCAAAAATCACCAATGTCCCTAGGAGGACCCCATTCTTGTGTATATCACCGGAAGTAGCCACCCACTCAGAAATGCGGTAAGGAAACTAGCATACTATACATTGGAGTCCCAAATATTTTTATGATGTAGCCCAATGAATGTTACTCTCGTGCCTCTAAGACCATCTAGTATGATCCCTCCATACCCTAATCCGACATGTTCAGGAATTTCTACCCTCAGCCTGGAATGTTCACTAAATTTTCCTTCTATACAAATAGGCAAAACTATTATAGATAGGATATATTCTTTAGGATATACTTGATTTTTTCTTCTCCTTAGCCAGCTCCAATAGTTTCCATGTTATAATGGGGGTACACATCTTGCCTCCACATATGTTATCTATTAGATGGAAATAATCATTATAATACCCTTCTTGGGGAATTCCCATGATACAGTGGATGTCCCAAAGGCTGATACTGTCCTACACATGGTGGAGGTGAAAATTATTTTTGACAGGGGACCATTGGTTAAACATCTCTAGCACTAGGTCTTATTGATGGTATAAATATAACTATGTTGTCCACACATACTCGAACAACCAGATGTGTTGAATCTCCACCCGAAATTCCTCACATGTCCAGAATACTGAGTATGCCCATTCCCATTACCTCATGATGTTTTCATTAAAACTAATGTCCCATTCCTCTTAGCCCTTGGTCTCATTGGTGATACCTCTCATGAAAGTGCACACGCAGTGAGTTGTAGATTCTTCAAGATCCGGATCTCTCCCCATGACTGTCATGGTATTCAGATCAAATATATTAATAGCTATTTCCTAAGTTCCCCTAGTAGGGTGACCATTGAGTGTGATGTTGAATCATTGAAGGTTATCTCCGCGCGTCACCCACAACCGTGAAGTATCAGTCTCGAAACATGACATCAACACCTCTTCTCGATAGACAAAGTTACATAGTTGGAGGATATCTCTTAGAACATAATCTTTTTTTATCTTACATTAATATACCATAAATAATTTTATTATTAGATACTACCCTTCTCGCAAGAATAATATAAAGGTTCGCAATCATCTCAGCCCTCCGGGCAGTATAGGTAGCTTCCCTCTCAGAATCATTATGTTCACTTGCCATTTTGGCCTGACCTCAAATTCAAAAATAGGATTTCATGAATGAATGGAGTTTTGGCATGTGATAATGTTTGTTGTAAAAAATATGGTTATATTCTAATATAAATTCAGACAAAGGTAGAGGTGCGCAAAATTTGGTAGTTGAATGAAAAAACCAGCTGTTACGTGTAAGGAACCGACCAATTTCAAGATCTTTCATGTAAAATAGACAATATTTAACAAATGAGAGAAAAATCTCATATCACATGGGAAATTAAAGGTATGGAGCCAAACCCCATGCCTATTTATAAGTTCTAACTAGATCTTCCACATGTGTGAAAGAGATTTGTGTTTCAGATCCCCCTTTTTTAATTCACCCTCAGATATGTGTTATTCATTTCAGTGTATCCCTCAGTACACAAACTAGTGGTTCCCTCTCATCTATGATTCTAAAGGGGAGGCATTTTCTAGTGCTAATTTTCATTTGAGGCCATGAATGGTAATATTTAAGGAAACCAAATGAAAATTTTGAATAAGAAGATGATCCCAAAGAGTATAAGGGTGTTGAAAACATATTTTTACACCATTGTAGTAGAATAAAAACTACAAGAAATATTCATGCATGCCCAAGGAGATTTCAAATGGGTTCTTCCATGCTGTGATCTTGAAAATAGAAAATTCAGGTGAGCTAAAGAATCCAGGATAGCACGCAATAAAATTGACCCACATGCAAGATTCTTACATGTGCAGTGTGATTTAAAAACCCATTTTCCATGCAGAACTCCTTAAGTACCGCTACTAAGGTTTATAACTATAAATACAAGCATACACCCTAACATTGGGTTATTTTTCTGGAAGACTAACCATCGCGCCCATGCACATTAAAAAATCCCTTCTGTGACCACGTGGAATACATGGATTTGAGTTATTGGATCTTCCATGACAGGTCCCCTATAGAACCCCTTTGGGTGTTCCCAATAGGGCATGAACCTCACCCATTTCCTTCTACTCAAAGGATTTTTAACCCAAAATATCCTTCTTTCACACCATATTTCCCTTGGGTCTTACCCATCTTGTGCATAGAGTTCTGTCTTGCATGCAGGATTCCATCTTGAATAAAACCCCTTGATCTTGCGCATAGACCCTCATCTTTCACGCAAGCCTTAAATATTTTTCACACCACTCCCTATGGTATCCATGTGTTTTTTATCTTAAGGCACCATTTGAGACCTCCTATTGCTTGGCACACAACAATCTTGCATGTGCCTCCTCCATCTATCTGTCCCGTATTGAGTGCAGTGATTTCTTAGTCCCTCTAGTTGTGTTTCATGTTGTGTGGACCTACCAAATGGTTATTCTCATAGGTATGCTACTTTGTATCACTTGATTTTATAGTAATGCTAATTTTTAACCTTCTATGGACTACTACTCCAAACCATTAACACTTTTTATTGTTTGTGCCTTCTCTTCCCCAAGTGCGGGTTGGTTCATTTTATGTAATTCATAGGGGTGAGCGGTGAGTCCTCATCATCCAACACATAGGGAATTAAACTTCCAAGAAGTCCATGTCCTCAACACATGAAATTAAAATGAGAGTTAACACTTGTGTGGTGGCTCTGAGTGGACCAGAGAGGGGATGAGACCAGGATACTTTTTCTTCCTGCCTTTTCAATCCACCATCTCTTTCCCTTTGCACTTTATTGTTGTGCGTGCCTTATGAAGCCTCAACATAATCCTTGAACAGTCTTGATAGGTATCTCCTTATGTTATTTCCATATATTCCTCATAAATTTGGACAACCTTCATGGGCTTCCCTCCAAGAGTAAGTACAAATCTTCCTCTCCTTGGGATGTCAACCATGTGTATTCCCATATTTCCTCTTTGGGAAACTAAACATGTGTAATCACAACTCCAATCCTCACTGAAACACCTTTCATGAAATGATCATTAGTTTTACTATGAACTCTTATACCTCACACTAAACATGACTCATGTGGGATTAAAGTAAGCATTGACCATAAAATTATCTTTGGTCAACCTTAGCATGTAAGCTCCACACCCCTCTTCACTAAAGTACATGGACTTTGATTCCCTACCAAAATGATATGTAAGAAGCCTCCATAAGATTCAATAACCTCACCCATCTATCCCAACCATTCCATGTCGATTTACTATTTATTTCGTATGATGGTAAACTGTATCTATAAAACTATGTGAGTTTTAATCTCTATCTTCTATATAGGATACCTAAAATTCCTCCATGAGGATCAATCCCATCCAATGGTAAAATCTGGTGCTCCCACATAGCGATTCCCACTCCAGATGTGAAATCATCCATCTTTGGGACACGTCTCTTGGGTCTTTTTTCTTGATGGGTTCTAACCCCGCTGGACAGCTATCCATGCATAGGCCCTACACTCAATCTGTACTCCTCCAACCAATAGTATCCCTCTTATAATGGGCTACTAACCATGTTTAATCCCCAAAATGTCTTCAGGTCACAGTACTTTGTGTACTCTCTGAATCTATAACACATTTAAGGAACTATGGGGACTTTGATTCCCTTTAATGAGGATATATAGGAAGCCTCCATGAGGTTCAATACAATCACTAATGTCCCATCCTAGTCTCTCCCTTGAGACATTATATTTTGGGAAGTTCATCCTTCAACCCAAGGTTCCCCATCCTTCCGGTCCCATCCATGCATCCATTCTCACAAACTACCTCCTCAGGTGTCTCATCACCCTATTCTAGAACTACATGGACATTGATTCCCAGCCACTGGGATACGTATGAATCCTCCTTGAGGTTTTTCCCAACACTATCATCATCACATCGGTTCCATATCCATCCTAATCTTACATGGGCCACCACATACCAGTGGGACCATGCCATCCACATTAGCTATCATAGCACATAATCCCCATCTATCTTACTGCTGCTTACACCATCTAGGAAGTCTTGGTGTGTAATACACCAACCACCCATATGAAATACAGAGGTTTTGATCCCTTTCTTCTATACAGGGTATGTAGGAAGCCTCCATGAGGTTCAATCGTAGCCAATGGTAAACCTTGGTGTCCCCCTCACTGGGTCCCACTATCCATTAATACCCACTTTTTAGTGTTCATATCAGCCTCCACACTATGAAATATCCCCTTTTCCAGGTCACACCATCCTGTTTCCATCCTCATTTGGCGTTCTGATCCATCCATCAAGTAAACCTTCTTGGTTCTCCTCTTAGCGATGTACTCATTTGGACCACTCTTATCTATGTTCCAATTAGTCGGATCTATCTCCTCTAGAAAATAAAATCATTAAATACCCCGTGTTAAACAATAAAAACCAATGAAAAGTCGGAGACATGCCTCTTGTATAATATACCCAGCATTCGATGTGATGCCTCAGGATTTTTGATCCTCATGAGGACCTATCATAGAGAAATCTAGGTGTACAAGTGTTTCAACGTCCAAACATTCTAGTGATTCCCAACATGGATACTCTCCTGACAGAAGGTCTCTACTCTGACTTGGCCATTTGGAATGTCCTAGCATAAGCAGTTGAATTAACCTATGCTGAAAAATATGTGGCACCAAGATGAGTTTCATGAACATCCTCTTAATATTCAAGATAGAACCAACACTATACCTACTTGGTGATACAATGGTGAATAGGTGGAATGATGGAACTCATACTAGCATAATCAAAAGATGTTTTCCCCTAGGTCATAGGTTGATTTATTTTCCCCTCAGTAAATTGACCATTAGATAATCTGAGGATCATGTAATTTAATTTATTTACTTATTTCTATCTTATTCATTATTCATTTTATGGATGTAAGACCATGATCTCACAAATAAATGAAATAATGTAAAAATATGGAATATAAAGAAATATATTATGCAGATTTTTTTTACCAAAAATGGTAAATAACATAATTAAAATCTATTTAATATTATTAATATGTGTAAAGGATAAAAAAAAGATAAAATTTAATCATAATTAATAAAATCCCTTCAATATATATTAAGTATGAAGAAGGGTTCCATTAATTAATTATGAATCAAAGCTATTGAATTAAATTTATAACCAACCCTAATTGGGACACTTATTTTTATTATTGATTTCTTATGAATGTTATGGGTTAAGTTAACCTTCTTACATCAATAGAAGCAACCCTTACTAAACTAGATGTAACATTGAGGAATGTTCTAAGAAAATACATGTTAGGATTTCTAGATTGGGGAGTCTACTCAATAGATCAAGGACATAAAAAACCAAAAATGGAAAATATATACCAACCTAGATACCTTAAAAAATATTTACCAACCCTCATTGGGGTTATTTGAAGAGGAATATAGATCCTTACCAACAGAATGCCTAAGAAACTAGGAATTTTGAGATCAATGGTGAGATCTTTTGGGACTTGAAAAAATTGTCGGTGACTTAATAACATTAATAATATAATTATTTATCAAATAAGTTTTAATAAATATATATACTAATAATTTTTCATATATAATTTTAAAATAATAAAACGTTCTTCATCCAAATTATCCCTTTGATCAATATCAAAGAGAGACCATCTCCTCACTGGAAGTAAATTCTAGGAACAGTTTAGTTTCCATTAGTGTGTGTTGCATCATGGATAGTGACATTATGTTCTATAAATCTCATTACATTTTATTCCTACCATGGAGGTGAGTGATAAAAAGAACATCATATATAACACACATTTGAGTGATTAGGATGATGTTCATTGTTTAATGCTTTCATCCATGTCTTGTGAACACATGAAGTCTCATGAAAACTTGGATTCTTATAACATGATCAAGCATCTACATTTCAAATAACATGAGAGAGAAAGACAAGAATGGTTTGAGATATCTAAATCTCTATTCCAAATTAATATTAGAGAGGGTACTCTATGTAGGACTTACATAGATAAACCCGGTGTCAGTTTTGAGTGCCTAGAGTTTTTAGGGTTTAAAATGCCTAATGAACTATAAATTTATCTCATTATTACATCACACCATTAGAGATTGTCTATATTTATTGTTAATTTTAAAATGAAAGACATTGAGAATTATTTTCCATATGTTCTCACATTCCCTCACCAAGTTGATAAGGAGACAAAGCATGGATAACCTTCCATCATTATGGTGAAAAAAAAGAGAAATGAATAGAATAATATATCTAAATCTAAATCTCATTCACAACTCCATTCCATGATGATATTTATCAATGTAATTGAAATGGAACATGATAATATTTTTTTAGATATGGATAGATGGTCCAATGGAAGAAAAACTGCACCCAAATAAAGAAGGGAATGCTTTGGGTGAATTTGTTATCGATTGCAATTTATCTGTTTCGATATATTGGGTATCCTAAATAGCTTATTGTACTCACAAATGTATTAAAATATATAAACTAAGTAGATTTATAAATATTTAATGTGAAGAGGTTGATCTATGAGAATCCAATAGACCTAAACTTATTATCATGGCTATCAAGGACTAGCACATCATGTTTCTGATAAGAATGATCTTGGTTTTCAAGGATTATTATTTTTTTCCATCAATTTCTAAAAACAATATTTATATATCTAGACTGAATATGGATGGATTATTTTTATATTTAATAATAAATATTTATTATCTTATAAATATAACATTTATTATGGTCATGAACATATAAGTAGTAGTCTTTCAGTGTTGGATTACATGAACTAAATAATAGAAATAAAAAACCAAATGTGTTCCCATGACCCATATCAGACCCAAATTTTTCATAATAATATTTTTAACATAACCAAAAATCATTTGAATAAATTACAATAGTATTAATACTTATATACATTTAAACTAAAAATAAGTAGGGTATGACTGGCATGTGTATGAGGAAAAATGACCAAAGAACCATTTAGTGTTAAAGGTGAAAGGGAAAAATTGATTCTTGAATTAATTCATACCAATGTTTGTAGACCATTACAAGTTGAATTATGGAGTGAGTTCTCATACTGAAAAACATTTACTGATGATATTAGTACATATGGTTATATTCAATTATTGATTCTTAAGTCATATCCTTTAAATAACTTCAGTGAATACAAAAAAGGAAGTTGAGAACCATATTGTTAAACAGATTAAGAAACTCCACTTATACTGTGGTGGATAATATCTTAATCAATACTTCATTGATTATTTAGGGGAGTATCAGATTTTATCTCTACTCATTCCTTCTTATAAACCATAGTGGAGTAGTTTACGTAAAAGGAGGAACTGCACCATATTACACATGGTGAGATCCCATATGATCCATGCAAGTGTTCCTTCATTCATTGGTGGAAACCTATTACACACATGAACAAAAATAATAAACCAAGTACCCAAAAAATAAGTAAATAGTAAACCATACAAATTTTGGAATGAAAGGAAACCAGTGTTTTTTAATTACTTGTGTAGGGTAGTGAAGCATTTGTAAATACCTATTCATGAAACAAACATGAACATAGAGGAACAATGTTTATCTTTATAGGATACCTGAAGGAAAAAAAGAAGATATTACATATATGACCACTCTGAAAAATGTTAATAGTGGAAAGACGCACTATATTCTTTAAAAGTGATGATGTATATAAAAGAGATAGTGCGAGGGAGATAGACTTCGATGAAGTAAAGGTTCAATGTACACAAGAGTTAGTATAAGAATAGATTCCACAAATCCCCATGGAAGAATTTTTTCCAATGAAACATGTACTATGTAGAAGTATAAGAGAGGTTAGAGAACCATAAGGGTATGGTTTTCTAGTCACAATGGATGAAGACTTATTTCTAGTTGATAATAACCGTACTCTAACCTAAAAGGAAGATGTAAGAGGAACAAATATTCCAAAGTGGAAATAAGATATGAATTATGAAATGGATTCCATATACCAAAACCATGTTTTTATTTCGGTAGATCCTATAGTCATTTTAATTCATGTTTTTTGTATATGGTTATTAGTTAAGAAGCTGCGCATGGATGGAAAAGTCAGTACTTATAATGCAAAATTATTTATAAAAGGGTTCAAACAATTTCATGCTATTGACTACACCAAAACCATTTCACAAGATTAAATGATGAAATCCATCATAATTCTACTGTCCATTATTTATTTACATGACTAAGAGATTTGGAAAATGGATTTTAAAATAGCCTTCCTTAATGGTTTTGTGACTACAAAGGATGCTAACAAAGTATGCATTATGAAAAGATGAATTTATGGATTAAAGAATGAATCCATTTCATTGAATAGTATATTTGATGATGACATAATGAAAGTTTCCTTTATAAAGAATAATTGATATCCTTGTGTCAATAAATATTTTAGTGCGAGTGAATTCATTTTATTAACATTATATATCAATGACATGCTCCTTATTGGAAACAAAATACTAGTCTTATAGTCTCTTAAGTACAGGTTGAATAAATATTCTCCATAAAGGACTTAGGTAAAGAAACATATATTCCAAGGATCAAGATCCATCGTGATAAATACAAGAGGAATATCGGCCTTGGATAAGGTATATATATTCACAATACACTAAAAAGATTTAAAATGGAAAAAAATAAGAGGGGATTATTTCTAATGAATAATTACATTCATATTTACAAGAAAAATTTTCCTCAAACACATGATTAGGGACTAAAAACTATAGATAATTTATATTTGATAGTGATTATGTTAGTCATGTATACTCAACCATATTTGAGGCTAGATGATTCATATTCCATGAGTGTGGTATAAAGATATCAAGATGACATGCGTGACTAAAAATTGATGGATGTCAAGACTATCTTTAAGTATCTAAGTAATTCTTAAGATAAGTCATTAGTGTATGATGGAGATAAGGAACTAAACATCAGAGGATATATAGATTCTTATTTCCAAATAGAGTAAGATTTTGTGAAATCACTTTAGGGACACATATTCACTCTAAATGGATGTGATGTGAGCTGGAATAGATCAAAGTTGGCTGTGGTAGTAGATTCTACCACAGATTCCATGTATACATTGACTTATGAGGAAATTTAATATGTATTATAGATATGAAACTTCATCCAAGATATTGATGTGATACATTTATGTAAATATCACACCAGACTTTATTATGATAATAATGTTGTAGAGAATCTTGCAAAGTATCCAAGGACACATCAGCAATTGAACAATATAATTCATAAGTATAATCTCTTGAGTGATTTATGTCAAAGATTTAATGTTGCAGTGAGTGTATTATCCAAGAAAGATAATATGGAAGACCCCCTAACTAAAACCTTGACTCAGTAGAAACATAATAATCATGTGCGGTCTAGCAGACTGAAAATTGTAGGCAGTTTTCTCTAGTTCAAGTTATAGTTTTTTGGAGTTGTTGTTCTAAAACCAAATTTTTATAGTTTGATTACATAAATGTTTTAATATATGAATATTTAAAAAAAAATATTGTTACATATTATTTAATTTTCTATATTGTTTTTATATACTAATTTCTTAGGGTATCTGCTACACTGAAAAGATAATTGATGTTCCTGACTATAATGAGAACCTTTTAATTCTCTGAAAACATTATTAAACATATTTATATGGTAATATAACATACTATGATAGTGAACATAGTATAGAGACTATCATGAGTGACTAATCATTAGTGTATGAGACTTGTTCTCATGATGCTTTCACTTGGTAATCTTCAATATGGGAGATGATGGGAATAGAACTACAAGTAGGAATTTTCCCTGTTTTAGGGTCATCAATAATTTCTATCTATAGGCTTGTGTAATAGTAATTGGACTCTAATATTATCATTAATGCTTGTCATGACTCATACAATTAGTTTTACTGACCAAAACTGTGATTCCATATGTTCATGGGAACTACGGTATGTTTTGTATGTCATGAATGATATGTAAATAATGTATAAGTCAATGAAGTATTTATACATTCCATATTTATAGAAGTTGATATCTAAAACCTTATATTGGGATATAAAAACCACATTAAATTCAATAGTCATGGTGTAATGACATTTTTATTTCATATAGTCAATGAAATACATATCAATCATATAGGTTGGATGACACATATGTGAAACCTCCTTGATGATATATTAAGACAAAGAGATTATATTACACGGTGAGAGTTTTTATGTAGTTGTAAAATTTGAGACATTAATTTCTTTCTCTTGGGTGCCTTCACCCATTGCTAGATTAAAATCTTGGACTTTAGGAAAGCCCATTTAATGACAATGAGAGAGAATCCTATAGTGCCACACACTATGTGTTTCTTTTAATATCGACTAAATTTTATTTTAATTTAATTAGTAGAAAAATTTTTATTCTCAGGATCAAAGAATTACTGTATTCATTTGTTATTGATAATAAATATTTATTTATGAGTAAATATTTAGTTTATTATTTATTCATGTATTAAATAAATGTCATGGAATCTAAGAGGATGAAGATCATGTTCAATGATAAATATTAATTAGAAATCATGTTAAATAACATTTATCATTGCTTTAGTTAAGGACCAATGTAATAATATTATTATTAATACTATTATTATATAGAATGAGGTGTGATAAGTATTATTATATTATTTAAGGGATATCACACAATTAAATAATATTCAAACCTTAACCCTAACTCTATAAATTTATGTTTATGTCTATTGTGTAGACATAACTGAAATTATAGAATTGAGAATCATTGTACACAACTGAATTTCCCCCCAAATTTTTCATTCTCCCATATTAAGAATGATTGGTAATCATCCAAGTCTGAAGGATCCTATAAGGAATAGTATGAATAACACATGATTTTGATCTTCTATGCTTGCACCCGAAATTCCACTGGTAATTATTTTGATATCAAATGAGCACTTTTGGATCACCACTAGAGGGATTATATGCATAGATCCTACAAGAGCAATGAAGGTAATCAAAAATGGTTTTTAATGTTCAACATCTTAATCATAGAATTATTCCAATACTAGGTATTATTTCCTTAGATCTAGTATAAATTAATTATAAATATAACATGAAATGACCCACTATGGGTTTTGAGCTTCTCTATGTTAATATTCAGAAGAAACTTTTCATTGGTCATGAAGATTAAGTCTTGTACAATATTCAAATGATAAATTGAATAAAAAACCTTTATAGTTATTTCACCCTCCAATGTGATTCCACAATGACCAGAACCTTAAAATCCATGAACTTTTCAATAGGTAATTGACGTTAGTGTCTTATAGATAAATAATAAATTTTTTTTCTAAAAAATGATCTCAAAATTGGGTATCCAAATTGATCATCAGATGTTTTTTTTCATTACTCTTATCATACACCTCAAGAAATGCATTCAAAGGAGAAAATTTGACTCTATAATTTCCCAAAAAATGGGGGGCTCTGAATCAGGATGAGGTTGATTATAGATCAATTATCAACATGGTCTCAGTGAATGTCGATATCATTCATAATTCTAAATACATACAATAGTCCCATATTACCTTGTATATTATTTTATTGATATTTTACAATGAAATAAATGGATGTGAAATTCATTATGTTTTGGATGTATCTACTTCAGTATCAATCTCTTGAAGGACCTAATCATTATAAATAAGACCATTCCTGATTTCATTAGATAGATGAAGGGAATATATGATTTAAATTTTAGAATGGGAGATAAATATATGTGTAAAAACACCATACATTTAATCTAGGGTCTAGTGTTTTCAACCCCATGGTTATTCACAAATTTGGGGCCTATCGGATGAAGTTTCTAATTATGAGGACCCCCTTCATTGATTGTAACTGGGGGTGTATTTTCTATTTAATGGTCAATCTCTGTTGTCAACAATTCATCCCATGTATTATTTTTTTTAATAATTTCATACTAATTGGTTTACCAATATGATAAATTTAGGAAAATTACTAGATGAATCCGGATCAGATTTTCCCTCTTATTTAGATCATTATCTAGTTTTTTTTGTCTTAAACACATGTATTATTTTAGTGGAAATGAAATCTTAAAACTGGGATTGACCACAACCTCACATTATTTGGCCTCTAACCCCCCCACCTAAATTTATTATATACAACTATGGTTTATGCATTCCCCCTTCACCAGTGAAGGGGTCTA
This sequence comes from Viscum album, assembly GCA_963277665.1. Lineage (NCBI taxonomy): Eukaryota > Viridiplantae > Streptophyta > Magnoliopsida > Santalales > Viscaceae > Viscum > Viscum album. The sequence continues at coordinate 1,287,591,657 of OY728132.1, read as the reverse complement.
TGAGGGGGATGAAATATACATAAGAATAAAGTGAATCCTTGTAAGACATAAATTCTATGTGGCGGGGTAGTTCCCATTATAAAAATTATGGGGGAAAGAAATATATATTATTATGGAACAAATTGGGAATATGTGGGGTTTCTTTTCTCTATTACTTATTCATTTTACAGTAGTTACATTTACTTTTGTAGGATCATGAATAAAAAGAAATAGCTCTTAGAGGTTCAGAGGGAAATACGTTCATTACAAGGTAATTAAATCATGCCCTAAATAAATAATATTCATGAAACTAATATTTTTCCATCCAATAATAAATCTTAAATTCATTTCTACACGGGAATTCTTTTCATTCTTCTTTTTCCTTAAGTGACGCTGTGTAAACATGATCACCTATGTTCATGGATCACCTAACTTCACTTTGCCACTATCTATTATATTTGAGAGAAATAATTTGATGAAAATGAAATTTTGGATATTTTACCCTAACATATGATATTAAAGGCTGAATTTAGGGTTATCATTAAAGAACACCTCAATGGACCACTTCATTATTTGCAATGTGAATATGTTGTTCTTTAAATATGTAATGAAATAATCAATGACATGTTATTTTCTAAAGGAATAAACATTTTCCCCCTATCACAGTAATTCTATAAAATATATTCCTTATCTGTGTCTTAATGGGTGTGATTCTACTATTACATGAGTTGGCATCATTTTATATTTGGAAGGATTAGGAGTTATATATAAAAATAAGGATGGTTTGATAGTGATTGTAAAAGTTTCTACCTTTCCAAATTTTTATCATATATCAATGATGTTATATAGAATTTGGATATGGAATGAGGAATGGAATATTCCTACCAGTATTCTAATATGAAGAACTATTGAAACACACAATGGTGTATTAATGGGTTGAGTGATGTATTTAGCTTCTCTTAAATATTATATATATATATCTATATCAACTACTCTTTTGGAAGATGAATTGTAACTCCTTGATATTTTTATGAGATAGATTAATTTTAAATTTCATTGATGTCGTGTGTTATACATTACACTAACATATTATTGTGCTACATGAAAAACCAGATTAGATATTAGTATAATCAACCCTATGCATGGCTTGTGTTACACACAACTTCATGTAATTTAGATATATTTCACTCCATGTAAGATTGATTTTAAGCAAACAACTGAATATTATTATATTACCTCATAACATATCCATTTTAATGGAGAGTATGAATAATGATAAATAAATCATGAAATTATTCTTTAAAAACCTATATAAAATTTAATATTTACTCATAAAATAATTATAAATGAAAATAAAACCATTTTTAAATAAAAGGAAATGTTTTTAGGAATACTATTTAAAAGCATATAATTATGTTTATAAAATTCAAAATTCATACTTTATAGAATTTTATTAATAAAATATTTGTGTAATATATTAAATCTAATGTTTGAATTTTTCTTACATGTTTTCTAGGCATGATATAAGAACAAATTAAATTTTTTAAATAAAAGAGGTATTTCTCACAAAATGCAGTTTTGCCGCCTTTTGATGGTGCACCCTTTTTAAATCTATTTTGACACCTTTTTATATTATGTTTAATAAAAAAAACTTCTTATTAGATTTTTTTTCATTAAAATTTACGTTCATTGAATTTTTGATATTTTTCAGATAAGTTTCACATTTGGTGAATAGTAAATAAATAATGAATTTGAATTGAAAATAACTTTTTCCTAAAATTTATATAGACTATTAAATTATATATTTACATGGTTTTAAAGTAGAAATAGATTATATTTTTATCATTTAATATAATTTAGGTCATTATAATTTATATTACATTGAATTTAGATATAAATTGTTTTTAATATTTTGCATGTTTTAAATTTTAAAGGCCGTTTTCTCATTCTGACAATAAGATTTATTTTAAATTAATTACATAAACTTCTATGTATTGAATTTTTAAAACAATATTCCATAATTTGAATAATTGGGTTGAAATTATGTTAATATATTCTTTTTATTTTTTGGCATTACGAATAGTAAATTCTGTAATTTTTTTAATATAGTAAAAAGGTAAATTGGGTAGTCAAGGGTAAACATAATTTTATTAACTTACCCTAACACATGACCTAATATCATTGGAGAATCATTTTTCTGCCTAAATCATCGTTGGTTAGGAATTTTATCCTTTTTAGGCCACTTGAATTATATTTGGACATTTAAAATATTTTATTTATAGAAAAGTTAAATATGTCTTAATTAAATTCTAATAACTATATTAATATTAATATAAGGTTATAAAAACAATATGTTCAACTATAAATATTAATTTAAAAGATAAAATGTTTTTATTTATCAATGATTTTTTTTAATTTTTAGGAAATTAATAATTAGCTTAATGTGTTATACAATGATGAAACAGAAATTATTTAACCTGTGAAAAAACAATAAAATAATATTAATTAAAATGCTTATTATCGTTAAAAGACACACAAACATGAAATCAAATCATATTGGTAGATTATATCACAACCATAATCAACCAATGGTGGAGTTTTTTACCATTTGGATCCATATGGAAAATACTATGATACATATAATATTTTATCAAAAGTAATATTAAAGTTGTCATATTCATATTTTAATAAATATAACAATTTCAATGTAGGATTTTACATAATATATATTATACTACTAGTATTTTTATGGAATATAGTTAATTTTATTTCATAATTGTATTTTATTTTTAATTTTTACTAAATAAATTCCAATAGTAAATGATTTCACTAAAACTGATGAATTAATTTTTTTATTAATGGGAATATCAAATTAATGTTAGTAAAAATATTAAAATAAATATAATTTGGGACAATTACTATATAAAACAAAATTTTAGATGACCTTGAACCATTAGTAATATAAAAAATAATTTACTTTATGTTAAAATCTTATCTTGATTTTTTTTAAATCCATTAAATGATTAGTGTCAAAATTGACACTATTGATGTTTTGTCAAAATAATGTTTCATTAAATTATTTAAAAATAATAAATTATTTATAAAAATACAAAATATTTATTATATTTTATAAAATATTCCAAATACTCTGTTTATTGTATAATTCACATATAATTAGTAAAAATTACACTCTTTTAATATTAAAACATTTGGTACATTGGTTAAAATTAAAATAGAGTAACTTAAAGTTAACTAAAATGAAATGGTATAAATTGACATAAAAAATTGTATAAAATTTTTTGGTTGATGATATTAAAACCCTATATCATCTAATATTTCAGAATATGACATTTTTAGGGGTTTTTATGTTATTTTAGTTTATTATAAATTAATATTTTTGGATATTCCAAAAGTGCACCTCACCTCAATTATAAAAGGGAACCTCATTTATCACTTTTTCACTTCACATTGAGCATTAAATCTCCCCTATACATTGAAAATTTCCCTTATAAACATCACTATTAACATTCTAGAGGTCTTGGTAATATCAAAATACCAACTCTAGTGCCATTAAATGGAGATATGGAGGGAGCTTTGAAAGAAGAGTTAACCCCTTCTAATGATTAGTTCAAATGTATTTCTTATTATGATTCATCTTCATGAGTTGTTTCCATTATAACATAATAAATATAGTATAATTTATATTTTTATATTTTATTATAATTATTTAACAACCATATTCCACCAACCATCCATCACATGAAAAATGAAATCGCAACGCGTGCATATGTACAACTTATCGTCTCCACATCATGGGGTAATCTGTTTTTCACCACGAATTTACTTGTATGGGTATAATTAAGGAAATAATAACTATATAAGATTATTATATTAGTATATTAATTCTATAATAATATATATACCATCCATTTTCATTCCATTTCATAATTAAAGGAATGATATCATCGCTCGCGCATTTGGCCGACCTACCGTCTACACGACGCGATGTGATTAATTCTCTATGATCTAAATTAAAGCATGATTATATAAATGTATATAATGAATAAATATAATATAAATTACATTATTATTATTATATAAATGGTATAAAGGAAACCCCTGAAAAATAACTAGGATTTATATGACAAAATATGCTAAAAATAATGCCCGAAAGAGGAGTAATTGTGAAATATTATTGAACAAGTGATAATATGATCACATATGATCTCATAAATATAAATATGGTTCTCGATGAAGTTTACAAAAACATTAGTCTATTATAATTGAGTTTACAAAACATACAATGGAACCCATACCAATGTTAATGAGTAATTTTGAGATCTCATTGTTATTTGAGATTGCTTACACATAGGTATTTACTGGGGTTTATTTATCATTCATATCAATGTTTTCTAAAGATGATTTCAAAAAAGGTTTAATATTCTATTAAATATATTTAATGTAATTTTTACCATTTTTTTATATTTTTACTGCATGTTTTAAATAAAATTTGTCTTTTATTTTCCAAATGAGTAATTTTTTGACCTTTTTAGCAAGAGTATGCGAATAACGTTATTTTAAATTATATGAAATGAAAGAATTCTTACACATTCATAATTTATTATTTACATTAATAATCCCATACAATATTTGAAATTTATTTTCCCAAAAAAAATTGTTTAAAAATTGCATTGTAAATTATGAAAATAACACATTTTTGAAGATGAAAGGATATTTTTGTCAATAATTAATTTCTAGTGTCTATCAAAATTATTTTACATATATGATTCCATTATTTAATTGGGGTATGATTCATGTATACTATCCCAATTATTCATATGGTTTAATTGTGTTTAGGATGGAATCCTATTTACTAAATCTATTTGTTTTGGATATATTATGTTATGGGGAAATGATATTTATGAAACCCATTTTATTTCATGGCTTATGCTATGATGAATGATTTATGTTTTTGTGGAACACATAAAAATTATTTCATTAAGATATTGGTGGGCCCAAGGTCTCTGTATAGTGAATTTGGGTAATTATTTATATCTCATGAGATAAACAGGATTGGAATGGGTAATGATATCGGTTCACTGAAATAGTACTAGAATGAGAAATGGAATCTAATTAGTAATATAGGGATATAATGGTTAGTAAATTTGGGTCAGTCATATAGGGCTGGAATAAGGAATGAACTCAGTTTGGTAAAGGAATGTTTTCACTATGATGGTCTTGGAAATGATCCTTGGAAAAAATGGAAATGATTTTCAATGCTTATGTGTTTTCCAAAATTCCATATTTTATGAAAATGATTTTTTTCATGGGTCATGTTCATTTATGGTTTAAGCCTTAGGAACTTCCAATATTTATTTAAGAACGGAATATCTTGATATATGTTATAAATTATATTATTTTCAAAAGTTATGTTCATTTTTTTTATATTCTTATGTTTATCTCTTGATTGATGTTTTTTCTTTTTTTACCCGTACTGAGAAACATTACTCACCCTTTTCATATGTTTTATTTTCCCCATTATATAACGAATGATTTTTTGTTGGAAAAAATAAGGGGGTGATTTTTATAGGAGATGTTGAAGATATTTCATGAAATTAGAATAATGTGTTCCATGATTCCATAGGCACTAAACTAATATGGCCTTTAAGTGTGTGATTGTGTAATGTATTATGTATTCTGAAAAATTAATCGAATTTCCATGTTTTCCAAGCATGGTTTATTAAATTTGGTATTATAGCAAAGGTATAGTAAACCTTTAGAAACTAGGATGTGAATACTTTAGTGAGACCCCTAGATATATTTCTAAGGGTATGTCTAGGGATGTCTTAAGGATAGGTTTAAATAATGTTTATAATCCTTCTGCTTTTATGGTAAAGATCATGTATAACCTAGGATTACACCTTATATATTATATATTGAAATATAATTAGTAATTTACCTTAATTATGTGTTTTTCATCAATGATAAGTATTTATCACAGTTTTCTTTTTGGTCTTATTCAATAGTTGTAACTATAAAGAACATAGTTAACATTTAATGTTTTAGATTTGGAATGCATGGGCATTATATGTTCTCACTGGAAATCTCAATAATAGAATTCGAAAGGTGGTATATGTTTTGGGTATACAACTAAGGATAAAGATACTTTAAACAATGTGAGAATGATATGGGATGATCTACCCATATTTTTTACCTTAAACGTTAGAAGCATGATTATATTAAGGTTGAGGAACCTTAATACATGATTCACATTTCATATTAAAGGAATGAATAATATAATGAATCCAAATTAATGGGATAAGAATAAAGTTGGATGATTAAAATGTATATGTTTTGGAATTCAAGGATTATGTAAAATTATTTTTAGAATAACTTTTTCATTATGGATTTAAAATGATATATTTAATTGTGAAGAACAATTAAAAATGTGATTTTATGGGAAATATGATATTTTAATTAAGGGAAGGAAACTGTTAATGTGTTAAATATGTGAAGAAATGTTTTTTTATATTGGATAATGATATTTTGGATATGAATTAGTAAATTTGATGGTAATGATTTCCACAGAACTGATTAAGGATTTTATTAAAAGTGTTTTATGCTATTATGGATGATGTTTACAACGTTTTCAACTTATATAATATATCAAATAAACTTTAGAATAAGGAAACATGCATTTTTCTTATAGATTTTTATAATAATTCTATTTATTTATATGTTTTAAGAGAATATATGTTGAAGGAATTCACATTTTTGGAATGTGACAACCAAGGGATACCTTTTGATTTATAAAAGATAATTGATAATCTAATTTAATTCACCACTTTCTAATGTTTCCGATTTTCAGTTTTGGGAAGGATTGTAAGGTTATCCATTTAGGTAATGTATAAGTTAGAATTTGGATGTTTTTTAGATTAAATTATTACCTCACTATATGTGGACTTGTGCATATTTGATAACTTATGATAACCTTCTTGTTATGATAAATATAGATATAATGAAAAACCAATCTATTTATGGATCTCAAGATATACTAAGGCTCATGTAATGAAAAATTAAACCTCATTTCTTGGAATAAGAGATGAATTGGAAATTGAACAAGGTACAATGAAAGGATAGTATTATAATTAATCAATTAAGTATTTTTTTATTCTCATTCAACAACTCTATGGAAAGGATATTGAATCCAAAAATGTTATCCATGTACATTTCTACCAATGTAACAGATATTTCCTTAGATCATCGTAGATTTGTGGCTTTTTATTATTAGAATTCTCATAATGATGTTCTCTATCACTCTCATTTAAAACATGATAGTTGTATTTCTATTCCCTATCTCTGTTTTCACTATCCACTTATGCTCTCCTATGTGGAATCCCAGTGATGAGTTACATTGGATAAGTATAATGTTTCTAAAACAACATTTTAAAAATAAGTTTTTTTATTTATTATTACAATGTCTGTTTCTATGAAAGATACTTTCAGGTATTTACTCTTTTATAACCTAGATGAATTTCAAGGGAGAAATTCATTTTAAGGGGGTAGAATGTAACACCATGATATTTTGATGAGATATATTTTTTTTAAATTTATTTGATATTTTTTTTACATAACAATTACATAATATTGTGCTATACACAATACCAACTTATATTTTGGTATACTCAACACTATACATGGCATGTTTAACACAAAATTTAGAGTTTTTTTATAGATTTCATTTCATGTAGGATCATGTCTAAGCGAACAAATAAATATTTTTTATGTTGTCTTATAACCTAACAATTATAATGGAGAGTATGACCAATATTAAGTTAATTATGAAAGTACTATTAACAGACATATATATAATTAATCCTAGTATTTAAATTTAATTATAAATGAAAATAAAACCTTTTTTCTAAATAAAAGGAAAAGTTTTTCTAAAAAACAATTTAAGTGAAAATAAGTAATTTTATAAAATAATAAATTCACTCTTTATGGATTTCATTATCAAAATATATATGTTATATATTCAATCTAATGTTTAAAATTTATCTTATGTGTTTTTAAGACATGATATAATAACAAATTCAAATTTTTAGATAAAATAAGTATTTTTCAAAAAAGCAGTTTTGTTGCCTTTTGATAGTGAACCCTTTTAAATCTAGTTTTTGACATTTTTTATATTCTATTTGATAAAATAATTCTTTTATTTTAAATAATTGTATAAAAATTTAATTTGGATTAATTTTTTGTATTTTTCTAATATGTTTCATGTTTTGATGAATTATAAATAAATAATCCATTTTAATTAAAGAATATTTTCTAATTTTTTTATAGTGTCAAATTAAAGATTTTAATGGTTTTAAAGTATAAATAGATTATATTTTTATCAGTTAATATAATTTAGGTTAGTGGAATTAATTTTACATTGAATTTATATGTAAAATCATTTTTTTTTTTTTCATGTTTGTTATTTTAAAAACCATTTTCTCATTCTGACAATGAGATTAATTTTTAATTAATTACATTAACTTCTCTCTTTTGAATTTTGAAAAATAGATTACATAATTGCAATAACTTGGTCCAAATTATATTGACAGGTTCCTTTAATTTTTGGGTATTGTGAATATAAACTTCAGTAATTTTTATTTATATGTTAAAAATGTAAATTGGGTAATTAAGGGTAAAAAAAATATTACAAAATTACCTTAAAAATTGTCCTAATATCATTTGATGAATTTTTTTCGACCTAAAGCATCCTTGGGTAGAATTTTTTTACTTTGGATGCAACTTGAATGAGATTAGGAAATTTAATATATTTTATATATAGAAAAGTTAAATTTGAATTAATAAAATTTTAATGACTATATAATTTTTAATACCAAGTTATACAAATTCTAAGTTCAATTATATAATTTTGGAAATGTTTTCTTTAAAACCCTACTTTATTTTTGTGTTTGCGGGATTAATTTTTTTTTTCAAATTATGTGAATTGAATTTGAAAAAATGGATTACATGTTTATAATCATAATAATTTATTTTGTATAATATGGTGAATATATTTTTTGACCAAAATGAATAGTGAGTGCAGTAAAAGTTAATTACCACAGTTAAGCTAAAAATGGGTTTACCATGGGATTGAAAAAACACATGGTAAAAAATAACCTATAAACTTGTATAAAAACTAATTTACAGTCATATTTAGACCATTAAAACTCTATGGTTTGATAATGTTCCATTTTAGACCCCTGTGACATATAAAAAAAGTGGGAATACTCAATTCTTTTCAAAAATATAATGTGTGTCCTCTCCCCACTTACAAAAGGCCAAAACCTCTCCTCTATTATTCACACCTAAAACCCACTTTGGTATAGAAAATACCTTCCTAAATAACTTCAAAAATTATCTCCCCTATTCCTAAAATCATTATTTTGGGAATAAACTCAACATTTGAATGATTTAGTGCAATCCTAATGTGGATAGCTGAAGAAGAGGCAATATTCATGAATTAGTGTCTTTATTTTTCATCTTTTTGCACCTCCTTAATTTTTTATTAAACGATTGTCATATACTAATATAATTATATTAAATAAATTATTATGTTGTTATAATAAGTTCATGACCTAAAACCAACTCTAATTCCATAAATTGGGTTATGAAATAATCATTCGTGTGTATAGAAGACTACCGCCTTACGAATCGATGGCATTCATTTTTCCATTTCCACCTCTCAAGGATGGGTATAATGATTGATCGAAAGTATATATATGAAATTTATAATATATTTAAACCTATTGAGTCACTATATCATATATATATTTTTAACTTTCATTCTTTATGAGATAAGACAACGTCGCTTGTGTGTATGGCAGACTACCAACTCGTGAAGCGATGTGTTTCATTTTTCACTAACGCTTCACATGGAAGGTTATAATGATATTGTTAATGATTGTATATTATTTAAATGAAATAATTTTGATATTAATGACATATTTTTCAATAATTAAATATAATATATATCTTTTTCTTTCTTTCCCTTTCACTCACAAAAAGATGATACCCTCGTTCGTGTACGTGTGGTCTAATTCCTTCCTGATGTGATATAAATATATTTTTATCAACACAGCAGATGGATTGTAATTACCTTTTAATTTATGAATAAAATTCCCATTCTTTTAATGTATTATGTACATAAAAAATAAATACACTTTTTGGGTTTAAATTACCATTAAGTATCATTACCGTTGATAGTATAGCCGTTGAATAGTGATCACACAATTGATATAAATGTAAGGCTTCAACAAATCCTTTCAACGCAAAAAAATGAGGGGATGGTGTCAACCAGTAGATTTGGGAAATCCTAAGCTCATTTTTTGATCTTGTAAAGGAGGTAGGGTCATTAGGCTTCACTATTTACCAAGCCCAAGCCAAGCTTCAACACGTTAGGCCTGAACAAAATTTCCTACAGGAGAAGTTCATGTTAATAGAGATTACCACATGGGTGGTGTTATTTGAGCCACCTCAAGAGTCATTCACCATCACACTCCTTACCCTTAGGTCTTATGCGGGTGTTATAAGGGGTTATTTAATAAGTTATTAGCTACTTATTGTGTAATTTATTTTTATAAATAAAATTCCTATTCCATCAATTCCTTTATGAGAATAGTCTTTCTTAAAAAAGTGAAATTGATAAATTGATTCATTCGGTAAAAATGGTACTATTGAGAAATATATACATTATTATATTGAAATAGTTTTTTTATTAATAATATTATAAAAAAATTGTAAATGATGTTTATATCAGTTTTTATCATTAAATGATTATGTAATTAGTTTGATAAGAGTTATATTTTTATATGATAAAACAGAAAGTGTATTTGTATGAATTTATTTTAAGGAATTAATAATTTTTTTAAATAATTAATATTTTAATAAAATATTATTATTTAATTAATTTAATTAGTAATAAATGAGTATTAATATTTATGATGTTTAATGTAATTTTTATTAAGGTATGAAGACTATTTTTTGTCAAAATTTATGAATTTTCAACCCAGTTCATGAATCTCAATATAATGTTGTTATGTGGCCAAAATTATACCATGATATTCCAATAAAAAATCATCATGTAGTGAACACCATACCCATTTCTATATCAAGTGTATTCACTGTTATTCACATGTACATATTTAATGGTACTTACATGTATGTAGTTCACATACTTTAATTGTGGAAAAGATGAGGATGTTGAATTAATTCATGTTATATGATCTGTGCGACAGACAAAAAAATGAGACTGAAATGAATATGAAGGGTGCATCCTAATATAACTCCAATTCATTGGGTAATGTTTAGTATCATGATACTTGATGTTGGGAAAAGTATTTAAATGATACATTTTAAGACATTTTCCCAACATGTCTAGATATAGTTTTACATGATTCCCTTATGTCAGTGATGGGGTTGTTTAAGTTGTTGCCTCATTTCCATGTTATGTTAATCATGATATATCATGCCTTTAGATCATGTTTCTCATATAATCCATTGATATTCCCATTTCCTAACATGTATTGTATAAGTCATGTTATGCCTTGTTTTCTCCCATACTGGGATTTATATCTCACCCTTTTCTTATGTATGTTCTCAGGTTATCCAATGAAATACTAAGTAAAAATGAATGTTGTGGAAATGTAAAAGTTTTTTTCAACAAAAATGTTGTATTTTATGTGTTAAGTTGTCATGTAATGTTACTAAGCCCAAAATACACTAGACCTCTTGATATTTTTGGGTTTATTAAGTGCAATTTTATGTAATAAATCATGACTAATTGTGTAAAAATTACAAGGGCTATTGTAGTTGGTATCGGAGGATATGTTCAGTAATTTTGGGGATTAGGGTTATAAAACTCTACTGAAAGCCTTATGGATAATACTGAGTATAAAAAATAATCCCCAAATCTTGGTATGTATAGAGGAAGTGGGTTATCAAGAAAATAAATCCATATTTGGATACGAACAATTAGAGGTGGCTTTAAAACATATGTATCTAGGGGTAAAACCCGAAAACCCCACTTTGATGTAGAATTGAATGAGACCTAGTGCAATACAACAAAACTTGATGCACATTTGGTTTGACACTACTAGGGGATATTCTATGGAAAATTTATAATCTTATTTTGAACCATTGTTAAGGGAGAAACAATTACCATAAGAATATACAGTAGGAAATAGATCAGGGATAACTTTGATTGAAGACTATAAATTCATAAGTTAAAGAGAAAATTATAATTTATAATTTATCCATTTTTGTCATTTGATTCCCCTTTATGTGTTTAATAGTTTAATATATTTACCCATAAATTTCCTTTTATTCTACCCAGTGTCTGGTATTAAGAGGACTCAGGCTGAAAACCAATGTGAAGATCAATGTGATAATTGTTGTAATGATATTCCCAATCTGATGGGAGTAGGAATAACAAACTTTTTCATGATACTCTCTCAGTTAACTCATGTTTTGAATAGAAACATGGGTCAAGAGGAATGTCTAACCCCACTAAGAAAGAAAAGGTTGCAATCAAAATATTTATGAGACAAAGGCCTCCTACATTCAATGGATTATATGATCCCCCAATTGTAGATTAATGGATCTACTCCATTTAGAATATCTTATCCCGTCATCAATGTTTTGGACAAGAGAAGATTATTCTAGCTAGTTATCATTAAGAGGGTGAAGGTGGTCAGTGGTGGACATTGATAAAAAATATGAAGCCAAATGAAGTGTTTGAGGGATTGGAATGGAAGAATTTCCCGAAAAAGATTTTTCAATAAATTTATACCATGTACCCTTCAATATAAGTTGAAAATGAATTTCATTGATCTCCTTAAAAAAGATGATGAATCCATCAGTTCATAAAATGAAAACATCACAAGGATTGCACAATATTCCTCTGGATTTGTCGTTACCCCCAAATTCAAGGTTGACTACTTCTTTGGTGGGATAAAACCTAGTCTTTAGAAATCCCTAGTGATCCACGACTTTGAAAGATATGAAGAGATTTTACGATATGCCCTCAAAGTTGAGTTGATGATTGGAGAATATCAGGGGAATCGTGAGGATAAGAAGCGGAAATTGGACATTAATATTGACAGGCTAATGGAAAAATAAAATGGTGTTAAGAAATTATAGCACCCAACTCACTAAATTAATAAAAAGAAGTACCCATGTAATTGCCTGAACGGGATGAGGAAATGCTTTAGGTGTCGAATAGAACGACACTTGGCCAATATTTGATAACAAGAAAAACCCCTACTCTGACAAAGGATAGTAACACTCCATTTGACCCTCAAAACATTGTTCATTTTTATAACTACAAAGAATGAGTTCTCATTACGAACTAGTTCCCTAAGATAAGGGGTTCCAAAGGAAACCAACAAGGCAACAATGGAGAGATTTTTCCATCACTATCGCCGAAGAAAATCTTGTCAATGAAGTGGTGATTAGTACACTAGTTATTCATTCATGATTAGTTAACACACTTATTTATTCTAGTTCTATGCATTCTTTTATATCCCAAAAGATAGTAGAATAATAAAAACAGCACCAATAATCATGAAAGTAGATATTTCGGTGAAAACAGAAAATGGGGAAATTTTTTCATCCTAGGAATATAACTCCTCCCATGTAACAATTTGTGGATTAGACCTCCTATAAAACATCATCATAAACCCTCTAGTATAAGTTTATTCAATTCTGGGCATGGATTGAATTTCAATATATAAATCCTACATAAATTTCCAGCCTAGGGAAATCATTATCCATATGGAGAATCCACCCCAGATTCTTTACAGGTGCACAGAAGAGGATTAATATTTTTTAGCACCATCATCTCATGTGTGGATTTTACTACCCTATGAGCACGTGTATCTTGCTCAAATTACTTATTCCATGGAACCATCCATGAATACATTCCTATTTTGAGAAAATTCATCGATGAGTTTCCTAATGAATTTCCTGGTTTTCTTCTTAGATGTGATTTGAAATTCTCGATTGATCTTTTACCTAGGGAATTTCCAATATCAATGAATCTATATAGAATGGATATTCTGGATCTTCAGAAGCTAAAGAAATAAAAATAGGATAATCTAGATAAAGGATTTATATTCACAAATTCTTCACCATGGGGTGCACCTGTAATGACCCAATGTTTTTCAATGGAAAAATCCCTTCTTATATTTATGTCATAAAATAACATGAAAACACAAAATAATAATATACTAAGTGATTAGTGAATTTTAAACATAATTTTGTCACCCCTATGTTTGTAATTTTGAAAATCCTACATACACGATTGTGTTCAAGATGATTTTTGGAGTCTAGTGACACAAAAATAATTTTTGATGAGTAGTGAAATACCGTAATTTACAAAATAAGCTAAATAAGGTAATTATGGGGTCATGTGTGATGTTCTGCTGATGTAAGCCCACTTGGTTCGGGATTGCATTATAAAATTACTATTCTTGGTCATTCAAGAATTACTATTTCATGTCTTGTGGGGAAATAAAAAACTAATCAATTTTATATTAAGGAAACCCCTCTCCCCTCCACTATAAAAGCCACCCTTCACTCCCTCATTTCCTCACACCTCTCAAGCTCCAAGACTTCTCTAAACACTACCCAAAAACCTTTCCTAGCCCCTCCCCCATGTCCATAAGATTCTGGTCTCATCAAAAGACCAATACAAGCTTACTTAAGGAAGATCTCAAGAGGAATATTTAATAGGTAATTTCCTTCCCTCTTCTCCTTTAATTTCCTTTCAAGTTCAAGTTCCTTTCTTGATCTCTCCCCACCTATATTCATACAAATTGTTTTTGTAACTCCATTATTATAAATATACTGTAATTTTTTGATTATAATGGGATATTATATCAACCCACATCCTTTTCCTCTTCGTTTTATTTTATTAAAGAGAACGTTGTTCATAAGGTGTTAATTTATCACCTTCAAAAACGATATGCTCTCTTCTTCCATTTCTACCTTCAAATCTAGTCATGAAACCATTTTTATGGTTAGACCGGATTATTTTATATGTATTATGTTCAATTTTATGTTCTTTAAATAACCTATGTCCATATTACTAAGTGAAAAGTTAAAACATGTTCATTGTGATCCAAATACAGCTCAAATTAACCCAAATAACCATCATTAAATTCTTATATAATGATTTGTCCACATGGATCTAATATAATTCATTATATAATCATTAAATCTCCTATAATATTATTAATAACATGTAATATCAGTTCTATATGTTTACCCATGATCTACCCAAACGTCAATTTAAGAATACACGTGAACCACTCAAGAAAACCATGAAAACGAACATCCCTGAACAATGTTTTTAAACTCTATAAGTCTTCCAAAGGAACATAATATGACATAATGAAACCAGAAAGCACCCTATTAATGTATAAAAGGTTCTGGAATTTCTAATTAATGAATATAATGTCATTATACAGGACATTAAAGGTAAGTAGGCATTCGAGTACAAGGTAAGGGGAAATTCTCGAACCCAACTTTCATCCTTCAGGTTCTACCTCTTTCACTCCATTTTTGATATGGTTACTCCTCAAAGATCATTTTTTGATCATTTACTTTACTTTTCTGCGATATAAATGTTTTTCACTAGTTTTTATGTCCAACAAAATGTTTTCCAAAAGAAATATTCTTTTAAGAACACCCCTTTTACTTCTCACTGAAAGTGAACGGTTCTTGTAACATATATGTTATTCCCTCTTTCTTTGGGGAAAACAATGCTTATGAATATGTTATTATGAGATGAAACCCATTCCTTTTCATGGGTTCAGTATGTTAATTTATGTTATATGTTCATTGTGGAAAGCATGATAAATGATAATGTTATGATGTGACAGGTGCACCCAGAATTATATAGCGCAATATGAATGTTTAAATGTGACGAGTGCAACTAGAATTATACAGTGCTCCAATGAATTGGGTAAAGTGATGAATCTAATGAGTAAATGTGAAATGATGTGTGAACAAGATGCTATCTTGGGTCACAAGTATGTGTGGTAGTTAACCACTAAGACATGATGTATCATTTTTATGCATTGCCACATTTCAAGTCTTTTATTTATGCTCCTATCATGTTCAAGATCTTTTGACTATGTTATGATTATGCTCACCCCATGCTATATTGTTCTTATCTATCCTCTTACTGGGCATCTAGCTCACCCCTTTTGATGTATATCCTCAGGTGGTTACATGTACTTAGGATAGGACGAGTGCCACTAAGAATCTAGTGAAGAAGATATTAAATGAATGTTTATACTCCATGTTGTATTTATTATGTATGTTCCTAGTTTTCCCAAGACACTAAACCTTTTGATCCTATATGTGTAATGCTATTATGTTGTTTATCTTTAAAATGATGTAATAGTCAATTAAGAAAAGTCCGGGTCTCTATAGTTGGTATCAGAGGCAAGGTTTAGTTAGTTTGGGAATTAGGATTAGTGAACCCTAAAGAAAACCTCTTGCATGATACTAAGTACAAAAATGCAAAAAAGAATATTTAACTAGGGATCCCATATGTTATGTCTTTGGTATAATTGTTTAAATGTATAAGTTATTCATGACTTGTTTACTTATGTTTTGTTCTAACATTTTCTATTTTAGAAAATTGTGGGAACCAGGAGAAATCAGGCCAACAAATCATGCGAGGGCCAGTGCAATGATTGCCCGAAAAACATCCCCAATGATTTGGGAGGTGGAGTTAAAAACATAATGGAAATGCTTACCCAATTAACTTAGGTTATGAACAATAACCATAATAATGGGGAACGTCCTCTTTCCCTAAAGAGGGAGAAACTAGAAATCGAATGTTTTATGCGGCGACGACCACCGACGTTTTGTGGATCTTCCGATCCACTAGTTGCGGAACAGTGGGTCAACTCCATGGAGAAGATCTTTTTTGTTATTCACTATTATAAGATGGAGAATGTGACTCTAGACGTTTAGATGGAGAGGCCGATCAATGGTGGGATTTGATTAAGAACACCATGCCAAGGGAGGAAATTGAAGAGATGGGATGGGAACACTTTAAGATAATGTTTCTTAATAAGTACTTCCCATGAACTCTTATCACAACGATGGAGAGAGAATTCATAGATATCATGAAAAAAGAAGGTGAATCTGTCACAACCTATGAAGTGAATATCCCAAGGAATTCAAGGTATGATTTGGGTTTTGTTATCAATAATGATAGCAAAATTGATAGATTTTTTAGTGGATTAAAACCACATCTTTGAAAGGATCTTGTAATTCGAGACTTTGGGGGTTATGAAGAAGTTGTTCGGTGTGCTCTCAAAGTGGAGATGGAGTTTAGAGAATGGTCCCATGGATATGGGGATAAGAAACAAAATATGGAGTTTCAAGGTGGTGGATCTAGTGATAAAGGTGGGAAGAAAAATCAACGACCCACATGCCAAAAATGTGGGACGTTGCACCATGGTAACTGCCTCCAAGGGATGGGGGAATTCTTTAAGTGTGGGAGAGAAGGAAACCGAGCTCAAGAGTGTAAAAAATACATGAAGAGGAAGGATAATGTAGAATATGAAAGGAGAGAACCACCCATGGTTCGATGCTACAACTGTAGGGAGCTAGGGCACTATGCAAACCAGTGCACCAAACCTCGAGTTCTCAAGGGTAATCAGCGTCAGCTGCCACCAAAGCTAAAGGAACAAGGGAAGGCTTATAACATCACTATTTTGGAGGTGGATCATGATAATGAAGTTGTACATGGTACACTTTCTATTCACTCAAGAATGAAAAAAGTCTAATTTGATTCTGGTTCTACACATTCCTTTATATCTTGCATGTTTTTGAGAACTATAGAATCGACGCCTCGAATCCTTGAAGTAGAGATATCTATAAAAACACCAAGTGGTGCAATAATTTCCACCCAAGTGTGTTACTCTTTTCCCATTAGCGTATGTGTGAAGATTCTTCTTGAAAATAATGTAATACTTACCTTTGTTGAATTTGACGCTATAATGGGAATGGACTGGCTCTCATTATATAGAGCACATATCAACTATTGGGAAAAGGAAATATCTTTTCATATTCTGAACCATCCCATGATCCTCTAAAAATGCAAGGAAGATCATGAATCTCCTTTGAAAAATCCTTCAATGGTGTGGGTGTTGATCCCCTATAGAGAAGCATACCTCGCCCAAATGGTTTAGTCGAAGAAAAGTTCCATCCTTGAGGAAATTCCCATCGTGAGGGAATACAACGATGTATTTCCCAAAGAGTTACTCGGAATTCCCCCGGATCGTGAGGAAGAGTTCTCAATTGAACACATACCCAGAGCTACTCTTATCTTGAAATTCCCCTATAGGATTGCTCCTATCGAACTGGAGGAGTTAATGAAGTAGCTGCAAGAGTATCTGGACAAAGGGTTCATACTCCCTAGTGCATTTCCTTGGGGTGCTCCAGTGCTATTTGTGAAGAAGAAGGATGGAACAGTGTGGTTGTGTATCGATTATTGGGAACTCAACATGATCACCATAAAGAACAAGTATCCTCTCCCAAGGATTGATGGCTTGTTCGATCAGTTAAAATAAGATCAATACTTCTCAAAGTATGATCCTCATTCTAGATATCATCAGGTAAAGGTGAAGAAGGAATATATTCAGAAGACTACCTTCCGTACAAGGTATGGGCACTATTAGTTTTTGGTGATGCCCTTTGGAATTACTAATGCCCCTGCAATCTTAATGGATTTGATCAATATAGTCTTTAGACATTACCTCGACAAATTTGTGGTAGTGTTTATCGACGATATTCTCATCTACTCCAAGATCAAGGAGGAACATGAAGAACATCTATGACTTGTGCTGGCGACATTAAGAAAGGAGAAGTTGTATGCCAAGTTCAGCAAGTGTGACTTTTGGATGAATCAAGTCACATTCTTTGGACATGTGATTACAAGTGAGGGAATTTATGTGGATCCTATAAAGACAAAGGCAATTGAGGAATGGCCCAGGCCCTCTAGTTTCACAGAAATCCATAGTTTTCATGGGTTAGCTAGGTACTACTGACACTTTTTGAGAAACTTCTCATGATTGTCAAGCCCACTAACTAAGTTAATAAGGAAAGGGGTAAAGTATATCTGGATGGAAGAATGTGAGGGAAGCTTCAAGGAGCTAAAGAGAAGGCTGATCACTGCACCTATACTCACACTACCAAAAAGTGGAGAATGTTTTTTTTGATATACAGGGATGCTTCAAAGAAAGGCTTCAGTTGTGTACTCATGCAAAATGATAATGTCATAGCCTATGCCTTACGACAGTTGAAGATCCATGAGCATAACTACCTGACGCATGATCTAGAGCTGGAAGCCGTGATTTTTTCCTTGAAAATCTAGCGACACTACCTTTATGGCAAGAAGTGGGACATATAAACCGACTAGAAGAGCCTATAGTATATATTCACACCAAAGGAGATCAACATGCATCAATGGAGATGGTTAGAGCTAATCAAGGATTACGATTTCTCTATTCAATATCATCCTGGAAAGGTGAACATGGTAGCTGATGCTCTAAGTAGAAAAGAACCTGCTACTCTATCCGTGCTGCGGATTGAGAAAGACTGTTTCTTCTTAGATATTTAAAGGATGGATTTAGAAATCATAAGGGTAGGGGATACATCCTACCTGCCCAAATAATTGTGCAACCATCCATCCAAGAGAAGATTAAGAAAGCATAAAGGGGTGATGTGGAGATACAAAAGAGGGTGAATGCAGTAGAGGAAGGGAAGCAGCAAGAGTTCTATATCGATGATGATGGTGTGATTCGGTTTGGAATGCGGCTTTCTGTACCCTCATTACCCAGGATAAAGAAGGAGCTATTGGATAATGCACATAACTCAACTTTCTCTATCAATCCTAGGAGTACCGAGATGTATCGTGATCCCTGAGAACACTTCTGGTGGGATAGCTTGAAGAAGGAGATTGCAGAATATATATCAAGGTGCTTGGTATGTCTACAAGTTAAAGTTGAGAGACAAAAGTCCAATGGTATGATGCAGCCATTTCCTATACCCATGTGGAAATGGGAAAATGTTACTATGGACTTTGTCATGGGTCTCCCGAAGACATCAAAGGGGAATAATGTGATCTGGGTTGTGGTTGACCGACTCACCAAGACTACCCATTTTATCGCTATTCGGGAAGACCTCTCGCTTGAACAACTAGAAAAGATATATGTAAAGGAAGTGGTCAGACTGCACAGTGTTCCACTTTCAATTGTCTCTGACCATGATCCAAGGTTCACATCTAAATTCTGGAGGAGCCTTCAACATGCTTTGAGTACTGAATTAAATTTCAGTATGACCTATCACCCCAAAATTGATGGCCAGTCTTAAAGGACTATTCAGACACTTGGAGATATGCTAAGAGCCTGCTCTCTTTAATTCAATGGTGGTTGGGATCAGCATCTCCCATTGGTTGAGTTCTCATTAAACAATAGCTTTCACTCGAGTATTCAGATGGCTCCATATGAAGCACTTTATGGGAAGCGATGTAGAACTCCAACCTGTTGGGATGAAGTTGGAGAAAGAAAGCTACTTGGGCCCGATCTTGTTCAAGAGATGACAGAGAAGGTTCAAGTAATCCAGAAACACATCAAAGCTGCTCCAAGTCGGCAAAAGAGCAATGCTGTCAACCGTCGAAGAGACTTGGAGTTCGATGTTGGTGATATAGTCTTCCTTTGAATATCTCCATGTAAGAGAGTCATGCGATTCAAGAAGAAAGGGAAGCTAAGCCCAAGGTATATTGGCCCCTTTGATATCATTGAACACATAGGATCGATGGCTTATCGTCTTGCATTTCCACCAAATATGGTTCAAGTTCATGATGTGTTTCATGTATCACTATTGAGGAAGTATATACCAGACCCCTCACATGTACTAAACTCAAAGGTGGTGCAACTGGAAGATGATCTCTCCTATGAGGAGGAGCTAGTAAAGATTCTAGATCGGAGAGATAAGGTTCTACGCAACAAGATAAACTATCTTGTCAAAGTGTTATGGAGGAACCATAAGTTTGAGGAAGCAACTTGGGAATACGAATAGGCAATGAAGGAAATGTACCCTCACCTTTTTGGGTAATGTGAAATTTCGGGGGTGAAATTTCTTAAGGGGGGAAGAATGAAACGACCCAATGTTTTTCAATGGAAAATTCCCTTCTTAATTTTATGTCATAAAATAACATGAAAACACAAAATAATGTACTACTAAGTGATAAGTGACTTTTAAACATAATTTTGTCACCCCTATGTTTGAAATTTTGAAAATATGACATACACAGTTGTGTTCAAGATGATTTTTGGAGTCTAATGAAACAAAAATATTTTTTGATGAATAGTGAAATAGTGAAATTTACAAAATAAGCTAAATAAGGTAATTATTGGGTCATGTGTGATGTTATGATGATGTAAGCCCACATGGTTCGGGATTATATTATAAAATTACTATTATTGGTCATTCAAGACTTAATATTTCTTTTCTTCTGGGAAAATAATAAACTAATCAATTTTATATTAAGGAAACCCCTCTCCCCTCCACTATAAAAGCCACCCTTCACTCCCTCATTTACTCACACCTCTCAAGCTCCAAGACATCTCTAAACTCTACCCAAACACCTTCCCTATCCCCTCCCCCATGTCCAAAAGCTGCTGGTCTCATAAAAAGACCAATACTAGCTTCCTTATGGAGGATCTCAAGAGGAAGATTTACAAGGTAATTCCCCTCCATCTTCTCCTTTAATTTCCTTTCAAGTTCAAGTTCCTTTCTTGATATCTCCCCACCTATATTCATCCAAATTGTTTTGTAACTATATTATTATACATATAATGTAATTTTATGATTCTAATGGGATATTATATCACCCCACACCCTTTTACTCTTCCTTTTATTTTTTTAAAGAGAACATTGTTCATGGGGTGTTAATTTATCACCTTCAAAAAAGGCATGCTATCTTATTCCATTTCTACCATCATATCTGGTCATAAAACCATTTTTATGGTTGAACTAGAATATTTTATATGTATTATGTTCTATTTTAAGTTCTGGAAATAACCTATGGACATATTACTAAGTGAAAAGTTAAAACAAGTTCGTAGCGATCCAAAAACCGCTCAAATTAACCCATATAACCATCATTAAATTATTATCTAATGATTTGTCCACATGGATCTAATATAATTCATTATAAAATAATTAAATCTTCTGTAATATCATTAATAAAATGTAATATCAGTTCCGGATGTTTACCCATGATCTACCCAAACTTCAATTTAAGAATACAAGTGAACCACTCAAGAAAACCATGAAAACAAACATCCCCGAACAATGTTTTTAAACTCTATAAGTCATACAAAGGAACATAATATGACATAATGAAACCAGAATGAACCTCATTAATGTATAAAATGTTCTAGAATTTCTAATTAATGAATATAATTTCATTTTATAAGACATAAAAGAGAAGGAGGCATTCGAGTACAAGGTAAGGGGAAATTGTTGAACCCAAATTTCATCCTTCGGGTTCTACCTCTTTCACTCCATTTTTGACATGGTTACTCCTAAAAGAATATTTTTTCATCATTTACTTCACTTTTTTGGGATATAAATTTTTGTTACTTGTTTTTATGTCCAACAAAATGTTTTCCAAAAGAACTCTTCTTTTATTAACATCCCTTTTACTTCTCACTCAAAGTGAACGGTTCTTGTAACATGTATGTTATTCCCCCTTTGATTTGGGAACCCAAAGCTTATGAATATGTAATTAGGAGATAAATCCCATTACTTTTCATGGGTTAATTATGTTAATTTATGTTATATGTTCATTGTGGCAAGCATGATAAATAATAATGTTTTGATGTGACCGGTGCACCTGGAATTATATAGCGCAATATGAATGTTTAAATGTGACGGGTGTGCCCGGAATTATACAGAGCTCTAATGAATTTGGTAAAGTGACGAATCTCACGATTAAATGTGAAATGACGTGTGAACAAGATGCTAGCTTGGTTCACAAGTATGTGTGGTAGTTAACCACTAAGACATGATGTTTCACTTTTATGCATTGCCACATTTCAAGTCTTTTATTTATGATCCTATCATGTTCATGATATTTTGCCTATATTATGATTATCCTCAACCCATTCTATATTTTTCTTATATATACTCTTACTGGGCTTCAAGATCACCCCTTTTTATGTATTTCCTTAGGTGGCTACATGTACTAAGGAGAGGACGAGTGCAACTAAGAAGCTAGCAAAGAAGAAATTAAATGAATGTTTATGATCGATGTTGTATTTGGTATGTATGGTCCTAGTTTGACCAAGACACTAAACCGTTGGATCCTCTATGTTTAATGCTATTATGTTGTTTATCTTTAAAATTTTGTAATAGTAATGTAAGAAAAGGCTGGGTCACTATAGCACCAGTCCTCTTCATCAAGAACAAGGATGGGTTAATGTGCCTTTGCATTTTTTTATAATGAGCTCAACAAAATAAAAATAAAGAACAAGTATCATTTTCCATGAATTTAATATCTATTCAATCTTCTATGTGAAGAAAAATTCTTATCCAATGTAGATCTTCCATTAGGATATTACCAAGGGTGCAGAAAGAGGATATCCCCAAGACTGCTTTTCGTGCAATGTATAGGCACTATGAATTCATAGTTATGCATTTAGGACTCACTAAATCTCTTGTAATTTTCATAAACTTGAATAATAGAGTATTTCGAGATAACCTAAAAAAAATTTGGTAGTATTTATAAATTAAATTATAATATAATCCAAAACCAAAGAGGAGCATTAGGAGTATCTAAGAACTATACTAGAGACCTTGCAAAATGAGAAGCTCTATGAAAAGTACAACATGTGTGAGTTATGGTTTAAGGAAGTCCCATTCATGGGTAAAATAATCACAAAAAATGAGATATATGTAGACCCCTCCATGAAAAATGTAATTGAAGGATGGATTTGGCTGGTATCTCTAAAGGATATCTATATATTCCTTGGTTTAGATAGATATTATCGTCAATTTGTGAGAAACTTAGCACAATTTTCACACCCCCTTTCCTAGATAACTCTGAAGGGAGTTAAGTTTTCTTGGAATGATGAATGTGAAGATAGATTCATGGATTTGATGAAGAGTCTTATCAGTACTTCTATTCTCACACTACCCACAAGTGAGGAGAGTTTCATAACATTCAGTGATTCTTCAAATAAGGGTCTAGGCTGTCTGTTGATGTAGAATAACAATTCCATCACATACACCTCAAGGCAATTGAAAATTAATGTGAAAAACTATCCTATGCCTGATATAGTGTTGGAAATAGTGATCTTTGCATTGAAAATATAGTGGAATTATCTCTTTGGGGAAAATTGGGAATGATATAATGATCACAAAAGTCTCAAATATATATTCAGAAAAGAAATAGTTGAACATGTTCAAATAAAGATGGTTAGAGCTCATTAATGTTTACGACTACTCAATTTATTACACCCTGGGAAAACGAACAGGGTTGTTGATGCTCTATGTATAAAGGATCCAACAATTATATAATTTATGAGAAATGAAAAGGATATAATATTCTTATATTTGATGAAGATGGTCATGGAAATCATAAATTAGAGAACATAATCTATCATTTCACAAATGATTGACCAACCATCTTTTTTGGAGAGGTTAAAGGATTCTCAAGAAGATGATGTTTGAATTCAGAAGAATGTGGAAACTATCAGAAAAGGGAAATCCTCAGGGTTCGATGTTAATTAAGAAGGAATTGTGAGATTTGTGTCAATACTATGTGTCCCATCAAATCTAGAGTTAAATAAATGAATTCGGGATGATTCAGATAGTTTGAATTTTTCCATCCACCCAAGAAACACAAATATATATTAGGATCTCCGAGAGCATTATTGGTTGGATAACATGAAGAAGAAAATCGATGAATATACATCAATGTTCCTGGTATGTCAGCAAGTGAAGGCTAAGAGATAGATGTATAATAGGATGATGCAACCATTACCCATAACAATATAAAAATGGGAGATCATCAACATGGAATTTGTCACAAGAATTATGAGTACATTGAAAGGAATCAATTCTATCTTGGTTATTTTGGATCATCATACAAATATTGCACACTTTATTGTAATTCGAGAGGATTTATCATTGGATAAACTAGCATATATATAAATCAGAGAACTGTTAAGGATACATGGTGTACCACTATCGATTATATCCATTCGAGATCAAAGATTCATCTCTATGTTCTGGAAGAGTCTCCAACACACTTTGAATACTGATCTGGACTTCAGTACAACTTATCATCCTCAAAATGATGGCCAATTTTAGAGGACTATCCAAACACTTGAGGATATGTTGAGAGCATGCTCAATGGAATTAAAAGGAATATGGGATCAACATGTTCCTCTAGTGGAGTTATCTTACAACAACTATTTCAACTCAAGAATCTAAATGGATCATTATAAATCCCTTTATGGGAAGAGGTGTAGAACACCGGCATGTTGGGATGATGACGGGATGAAAAAACATATAGGTCCATAAATGGTTGAAGAAATGGTGGAGAAGCTTAAGACTATCAAACAACACATCGAAGCTGCTCAGAGTTGACAAAAGACTTATGCTGACACCCATGGATTAGACTAGGTTATCTTTTTGGATATTTTTTTCCTCCACATATCTCCATGGGATAGAATGATGAGATTTGGGAAGAATGGAAACCTTAATTGAAGGTAAATCCGTCCTTTTCAGATCCTTGATCACATAAAAGAAGTGGCCTATTGACTACCACTCGCACCGAGCCTATCTCAAGTACATGATGTATTCTATATATTACATTTCAGGAGGTAGATGCCTAGCCCATCACATGTACTCAACCTAGAGGTGGTACCATTGGAGAATGACATTTCTTATGAGGAAAAGCGGGTGAAGATCATTGATCATAGGGAAAAATTTCTATGAAATAAGGCAATTCCCCTCGTAATTTTTTTTTGGAGAAACCACATGTTTGAAGAAGTAGCATCGGAAGTAGAATAAGTGATGAGGAAGAGTTACACTAATCTGTTTTAGTGGTGGAAAATAAAATTTTGGGGGAAAATTTTCTTATGGGGGGAATGTTGAAATGACCTGGTCATTTATGAATAAAATTACCTTTCATTCAACTTCTTAGGATTATAGAAAACACATGCACTTTTTTTGGTTTTTAATGACTGTTAAGTATCATTACCATTGATAATATAGTCATTGAACAATGATCACTCAATTGATATAAATATAGGGATTTAAAAAATCCTTTCAACACAGAAAAATGAGAGGATGACCACATCCAGTAGACTCAGTCTATATGAAGCTCATTTTTTAGAGCTCGGAAAGAAGGTAGCATCCCAGATCTTCACTCTTGACCAAGCCCATGATGAGCTTAAACATGTTAATCTTGAACAGAATTGCCTATAGAGAGTAGTTTAAGTCAGTAGATATTACCACCCATGCGATGTTATCCAAGCCACCCCATGAGTCTGTCACCATCGCACACCTTACCCTTTGGTACTATGTGGGTGCTATAAGGGGTTATATAACATGTTATTAACTACTTATTATTAAATCCATCTTTATAAATAAAATTCATATTCCATCAATTCCATTATTAGAATAGTCATTGATTTAAAAAATAATGAATTAGAAAATTTGATTCATTCGGTAAAAATGGTACTTTTGAGAAATATATTGATTTTTATACTAAAGTTAGGTTCTTATTGATAATTTAATATAAAGAAATTTTTATAAATTATGATTATATCAGTTCTTTATCCGTAAATGATTAGGTAATATGTTTGATAAGAGTAATATTTTTATACGATAAAATAGATAGTGTATTTTGAAAGAATTTATATTAAGAAATTAATAAATTTGTGAAATAATTAATATTTTAATAAAATATTATTATGAAATTACATTTATGAAAAATAAATGAGTATATGATTTTTATGAAGTCGAATATAGATTTTATTAATGTTTGAAAACTGTTTCTGTCAAAACCCATGAAATTTCAATAAATGCCTATTTTCATTATGTAAGTAAAAATTAACATATTTAAAAAATTATTTAGATAAAATGTATAGTGTTTTTGTAATTAAGATGTTGAAATTATCCAACAGTGAATTTTTCATAATTTTCTAAGACAATCAAATTTTTGAGTCAATATAAAATACCGTATAAATTTAATATGTGTTTTAAGATATCATAATTACCTCAAATATGATGTAATAAATACTATAATGGGTATTATTGGCCTAATATATGTTTTATAATTAAAATAATGTTATTTTATATTTGTTTTAATTATTTTATAAAGCCTTAGTGAATCATCTAAAATGTATTATATATTTAATGAATTTAAATTCATTTATTTAATAATGTGGGTCACGTCCAATTAAGAAGGGATAAAATTTTAAAATATTTGACCAGAGGCCTTATAAAATATTTGTTTCCAACACAATATGAAAAAAATGGGAAAATATAATTGTTTGGTTTGTGGTTTTGAATATTTATTTTATGGTGTCCAAAACCTAAATAATAAAGAATTGCACCTCATTTTCTATATAAACCCACCCAATATCCTATTACACTCCACTAAAATACGTTTAATCACATTCTAACTCTACTAAGCACTCCTTACAGGCCTCCCAAGGTTCTCCAAGCTCCCAAGAAGCCTCTCTCAAACCTCTTCCATGCCTTTTGGATCCCAAATTCACGTAAGAGATTCCTTCCTTTCTCATTTTTACTCATTTATTTATGTTGTTATACCCTTTTATTTTCAATTAAAAATGATAGGGTATAATTTATCACCTACCCCATACTTTTATCCTTATGTTTGAATAATTATATACCCCTTTTTCTCTTATTAACACCTCTCATTTACATCTGTCACCATGCCAAAAATCCGTATGGGATTTATTTTCTATTATTTTTATTCAAGAATTTATTCTATATTATTCACGTAAATTATATATAATATGTAAGGATATTATGTTCCATGTATTAATTACTGTATATTTCATGTACAAATGATTGTATACCCCTTTCTCTCTCACAAACCCAATTTATGAATCTTCATATAATGTCGCTATGTTTCTCAAATTGCACAACGATTATCCAAGAAAGAATCATCAAGTAGTGAATACAATAACTATTTCTCTATTATTAGTATTCACATTTAAGCACATATAATGATTGAATAGTACTTATAGGTATGTATTACACCTTCTTTGATCATGGAAAAAATGACAATGTTGAATGAATCAATGTTATATGATATATTTTGCACACTTAAGCATGATATTGAAATGAATATAAAGGGTTAGCCCTGAAAGTGCTCAATGAATTAGATAATATTTAGTATCTGGATACATCATGTTGGGACATGGTTTTACCTGATACCATTTAGGAATCTTATCCACTATATTAGGATAGTGGTTTACCTTATTCCTTTATATTAATGATGCAATGTTTTTAGTTGTGTCCACATTTCTATGTTATGTTTATAATTCTATATCATGACTTTATGTTCATGTTTCTCTTATTCTCCATTGATATGATAATTTCCCAAAATATATTTTATTATTTATGTAACTCCTTGTTTACTCCCTTACTGAGATTTATAGCTCACCCTTTTCTTATGTATGTCTTCATGTTATCCCATGAAATGCTAAGTATGAATGAGTGTTGTGGTCATGTAAAATAATTTTTTAATAAAGATGTTTTATTTTATGACTTAATTTTTCATGTAATGTTCCTAAGACTACAATACATTAGACCTCTTGATCTTCTGGGTTGTATTAATTTCATGTTTATGTAATAACAAACATCAAATTGTGTAACAAAGACTAGTGTTGTTATATATCTGAAATATATAAGAATATAATATGGAATATATGATATCATTATAATTATTAAATGATTAAATATTAATTAACTCATATCCATAATGATTATTGAAAAATGAAATGTTTATTCATGCGTACGTAATACATACTATCTCCATGATCACAACATAATTCATTTTTCATAACCATCATTCATGATTGGTTTTTAAAATACAATTTATGTAAAAGTATGCAAATTATTTCATTATTATTATTATTTATATGATATAAATATATAATATGTGCAATAAAAAGATATTTCAATACAAAACACGTATGAGAAAATAAGGCAATTAACACTCGAAATAATGAAAATAATGAAATATTATTAATGATTGGTTAATATGTTGTTCCAAATGATTATATATGATACTATAAATATAAATATGATTTTAGAAAAAGATAATAAAATGGTTAAAACCACTATACTTGAGTTTAAATCATGTATAATCAAATGGAAGAATTAGGTAAGGTATTTCATCTCAATTTCATTTCAACGAGGCATACTATAATGTTATGAAACTAATTTATTTTAAATGGTGTATATATTTCCAAATTGATATTTAATATCATTAATTATTAATTATAAATTTTATTTTTATGTTTCTATTTTAATTATTTCATCTAAGTGGCTTTGAATTAAAAGATTCCAAGTGGAAAATTATATCATAACTCAATTTAATTTCCTTGGGTTGTATTGCTTTTTTATTGAGATTGATATTATAAGATTATTTATCATAAATTTTCTCCATTATTTTTTTTAGTTACACATGTTTTATATGGAGTTTACTTCAGTATACATAATTAATTAATTGATTAATTCTCACTTTAATGTTAGGATCATTGTAAGGGTTTATTTCACAATCTCATTATCATCGAGATTGTTTATTCATAAATTCCATTTTACGGATATAATATGTTAAATTTTTAATAACACATTTAATTTAGATACCAATGGTTATTAATGATATTTTTAAAATAATAGTATCATTTTAAAACACTATTTATACTTAAAATTGTTGAGAAATTGTTTTTAAGAAAAACAGACTTAATTTCCCTATTCAATTTTTAAAGATGTTTTCTTCTAAAATAATTTTTTCTAATAATGATTTCAAAAATATATTTAACCATTTGAAACTGATTTATTAAATAAAAATCAACACATTTAATATTTTTAATGAAATTATCAAATGAAACAACTTATCACTTTCCGAACAAAGAAATTCTATAACCTTTTTACCATGAAAAAGGAATGTGCTTTACAATATGTGTGGAATTACCCACCATAATTTATTTGAAGCATCATTTTAATGCTTAAAAGTATTCTTAAATAATATTTTTTCAAAATGTTATTTAAATTATTGTTTTTTATAAGTGAATTTTCAAAGAAATTTGTTTTAAAAATGATTTATGATTTATAAAGTGATTTTAAAAAACAAATGTATATATTCAATAAAAAAAATTCAATATATTTTTATAATATTTATATTCGTCAAAACCGTTGACCATTTATTCTCACTCTAGTAGATTTATGATGTATTGATTCAATCCTTATACTTTATATGGATATTTTATGATCCTTTTAACCAAGGATAGTATCGACATTTACTTCATTGTTTCAATTTTATGGTTATTAACATCCCCTTGGATTATTCACTTTACTATGATCATTGGTCATTAAATTTACCCTAAATATATTCATTATTTATCATTGATATGATTATTTTCTAAACCATATAACATTTTTACATACGATGGTTACTTTTAACGTTATTTGACTACCTAGGTATATATTGAAAAATTTATATTATTTAATCAATCAAAGTTTGGATAAGGGGAATTGTTTATGAAATAAATCTATTATTCAATATATGAGGATTTATTTGGATAGTTATGAAATGTGTGGGTCCAAGCTATTGATAGTCCCTTTATGCATCAATTGTCTCATGGGATAAATTAATTGGTTAGCCTTAGTTTAATGGGGTTTCACCTAGTGTGTTTTAAACTGTCTTCTGAAAGGTATTAATGGTAATTGTGTCATGTACTTGAGAAACATGGCTTCGAATAATTAATATTTTCATTCATTAATTTTTTAGTTATTACTATAGAGATATTTTCAATATGATAATATCTATTAATTCATTTCATTATCATATTACTGATTATATAGAATGTTTTTTCATTTATTTACCATGACATATTTATTATGAATTATCCAATATAGTGGTCATCTTATTATTAAAATGAAATGTTTTTAGATTAATTTCATTTCCATAATGATTATTATCCATGATATTTTCATATGGATATAATATCTAGAATCACTTCCTTTTTAGTATATTAATTTCATGGCATGTGAGTTTATTTATTTACCTTGGTATATTGTTTACCCTTATTAAGTAAAGATAGATATTACTTTATTTAACTCTTATTAGGAATTTTATGTCACCCTTATTTCATTTAATTTCACTAGGATTTCTTGTAGAGTACTATATTTGATATTCAAGGATATTATAGAGGTTATATATGTATTTTAAAAAAACATTTTGTTTTAATTTGTGTATTTAATTTTAATTCAATAATAAATTATGTAATTAGTTTACCAAGACTATTGAACAATTTGGTCTTTCAGGATGAGATTCCTTATATATTATACTAATGCAATAAAGGTGGAACTGACTCCAGGATACTAGGGTCATGGTTTCTACATTTGTTATCAGATAATGTTTAGTAAAAACCTTGAGATATATATTTATGAAGACGTAGATATAGAACATAAACCTATGATACACTTTGACGATAAGTATAGAAGAACATCCAAAAGATTTTTTAAGGAAGATATTATGTGGGTTTTCATAGAAAATAAATCACTTTATTTATGATACATTTGGAAGTGGTTCTGTAATTGATGTACCTAGGGGTAATAACTTCAAAAAAGGTGTATTGGGATTGACCCGATCATCACATGGAACATGAAAATGGGTCTTACTGCGCACTTGGTTTTACTATCCAATAAGATATTCTTAGGATAATTCTCATTTTATTTATAATCCATTCCAGTGGATTTGAATTTATGATAAAAAATAATGAATTAGGATAAATGTAATGTGTCCAAGATTGATAATAATGTTACCCAATTTAATTTGAAAATGCTTCATTTTTTGGAAACCAATGGAATAAGGAAAATAATTTTTATGTAAAAATGAAGAGTATGATAGAAGGTAATAAATCCCATTATATGGATCAATTTATAGTTTTATATATTAAATATAAAGAATCTAGGAATTTCCCAAGTCAATTCCATCTTCTAAAGGCTAAAAAATATACCGAAGAAGGACCTATGTTGAAAAAAAAATAGTTTATGTATTTATTGAGTTTCCATAATTCAATTGTGAAAGTGTGTTACCAATGGTATTTGGTAATAAGAATCATGAAACCCATAAGGATTGTGCTAAATTTTAGAAGCATATATATCTTCATTAACTTAAGTGTTATTGATACCATCATGATTTAATGAGATTAAGAATCATTTTAATTTAAAAGTTTTAAATAGTCATTTTTATGTTTCATGTGATAGGAGTCTGGAAAATTTAATGATATTTTAAGAGAAATTTATGTAAATATAATCAATTGGTTTAGTATATGTTTTAGTGAAAATATTATTTTAGGAATAATGCCTTTCAATTTTGTAGACATAATTTTAATGTTATATATAACTTTGAAGGTTAATATGGTCATTCATTACATATTAATAATAGTAAATAATGATTATTAGACATTGGAAAAAATTGGATATATTAAAAACTATAATAAAACTATTATTTAATGATAAATTTTATTTTAAGGATGTACATAATATTCTTTTGGGTCCATTATAATAATTAAATATGTTTAGAAAAAGGACAACTTACATGCTCGGTGACAAACCGTCACATCAAGAAAGGTGGTAGGGATTAAACCCATGTCCAAAAGACGATATTTGTAATGCACCTACCACTGGCCTACGTTATGTCCTACTTAATATGTAACTATTATTGGTTAAACAATATTATGAATAAATATTAATGTTGAACTATTGGAATTACATTTGGAGGTTTGATATTAATGTATTATATGGGATAATTTTTTCTAACCATTTGTTTTTGGAATATAGTTTGAGATAGACATAAATATTTTTCACTCAATATGAATCTTACAGTCCATTAATATTTAATTTTTTTTGCTTTAGGAATAAAAAAATCATTTTTGGACTATTCACTTCCTGGAGTATGGGATGTATTAGAAATTAATCGAATCATACCAAAAGGATGAAATTGTTTCTATAAAATAGAAATGTATCAAGAGTATATTTACTTATATTCATAGAGAGTAAAATAATAATTCAACATTAGAAGATAAATCTTGAAATAAAATGGATCTTGAAATAAAATGTTACCATAATACTGTCATCTTTATGATATCAATGACCTTTTTCACACCTACTAGATTTTTGGTTCTATGGTCCATAAATTCCCATTAATTTTTCACTTTCTTAGGATTTAATAACTCAATAGCTCATTATATTTATTTATTCTCTTTCTCTATATACACATATTCATTTTACAATAAATTTCTAATATTTAGAAACATAGTTTTGTGTTATTCCATATGACCTTTGTACTTCCCATTCTCTTCTATTATGTGGATATTTTTTTTAACCCTTTTATGATTTGGAGTTTTAAGAAAATTTAACTTTCAAGAATAAACCCATTTATTACAACGATTATGCTTAACTTTCAAGGTTGAAATTTATTTAAGGTGGTAGAATGTAACACCCTGAGATTTTAAAATAAGAACATTTTATTCAATAACGTATGTGACACGCAACACCATGTGTGGAGGGAAACATAACATACCTAGAATTTAAGATATATTTAATATTTTAATAAATTCACTGAATTATATAGACTTAAATTCATTAAACACTAAGTTTATATTTCATTAAGTGCAACAAAAAGTTTTTTTCAATTTCTTACATTACATGAGAGATCATGTTTTATGGTACACTAATATAATATTAATATTAATATTTAATATGACTGTTATCGGCCAACCGTTGGAATTAACTGAATAAATAGGATTAACAGAATTATGAAAATATATTGTTTTCATATATTTATTGGTTATTTATTAATTATAAATAATAATAATAATTATTTTAAAAAAAGAAATGGTTTCAGAAAAACTATATTTTCCTAAAAGACGGTTTAGTCGGGCTTGGAGTATATAATTTGAAATTAAATTTCAACAAATTTATTAAATTTATATGAAAAAATAAAATTAATTTATTAAATTTAAATACCAAAATTATATTAGGGTGATTTTTGGGACTTTTCTATGGAGTTTCATTATTTGACGAACAGTGAAAAATAATGAATTTTAATTGAAAACTGCATTTTCAATTAAAAAATATATAATGTTCAATTATATATTTAATTTGTTTAAAATTAAAATTAGATAATTTAAACATAAATTATTTCAATTTAGGTTATTATTATCAATTTAATATTGGATTTACATATAATAAAATTTCAATCTTCTTAGCATTTTCTCTTTAAAACCCTACTTTATCATCACGTATGTAGGATAAATTTTAAATTAAATTTTTTTCATTCATTGAGTTGAATTAGAAAATAGATTAAATATTTGGAATAATAATAAATTATAATATCTACTATGTTAAATATATATTTTTTACTAAAATTAATGTGAATGTAAAAAAAATTAATTACTAAGGTTAAGATAAAAAAGGGTTTTTCGGGTGTTGAATTAAACCGATACGGTAACAAATAAACTATAAAGTTGTATAAAATCTATTTTATGACCATTTATGGAAAATTAAAACTCTATTGACATATAATATTGTATTTTGGACCATTTTTAATAATTGAAAAAGTGGGAGAACTCAATTATTCTATCAAATACCAAGTGTGTTATCTCCCCCACTTATAAAAGGCCACCCCTCTCCTCTATTATTCAAACCGTATATCCAATTTGGTCCAACCATTTACTACCCAAAAAACTTTTCAAAATTAATTATATATTACTATAATCCTTATTTTTTAATAATATTTCCATCCATTAGAGGATTTATTGCAAACCAAAGGAGGATACTCGAAGAATTGCTAATGTTATTCAGTGAGGGTCTATATTTTACTTCTTTCTCCAACTCATTATATTTCTATTAAATCATGATATTATAATAAAATCCATAGATTAAATATACTGCTATGTTTTTATAATAAGTTAATTACCTAAAACCATATTCACTTCCACCAAATGGGTTATGAAATCATTATTTTTGTATATAGAGGAGTACCACTTCGTGAACCGATGTCATTCAATTTTTCATTTCCACTTCTCAAGAATGGTTATGATGATAACTATAAAGTTTATATATTATATTTATTAAAAATTTAAACATATGGAGTCAATATATAATATATATATTTTTACATTATATTTCATAAAAGATACGATAATGTCGCTCACGTGTATGACAGACAACCACCTCACTAAGCAATGTGATTATTCTTTACCTAAATCTTTGCCTGGCAGGTGGTTAAGATAATGTTAATTATTATATGTGATAAACATGACATAATTATTATTTTATTTACATATTTATAATTTTTAAAAATAATATGTCTCATTTTATTTCATTCCTTTTTACTCACATAAATATGATCAAATCATTCGTGTAGGTGTGGACTACCTCCATCTCAAAGCTGTAATACTCATTTTTCTTCACAAAAATAGATGTACGATATATATAAGAATATAATATTTTATATATGATTTTAATAACATATTTTAATGTAAAAATATTACTTACCTCCTTTACATAATGATCGTTGAAAAATGAAAAGGTTACATATGTGTATATACAACCTACCTTTTTCAAGATCGTAACATACTTTATTTTTCATAACTATCTTTAATGATTGGGTGTAAATATAAAATTGATATATAAATATGATAATTATGTAAATATTATTTGTATAGGGATGATATACCGATATAATATTTTTAAGAACCAGATCATCCATGATGAAACATGAATGAGAAAATAGTGCAATTAACATCCGAAAAATGAAAATAATGAAGTATTATTAATGAAAAGATAATAAGATGTTATAAAAGGGACATATATGATATTATAATTATTAATATTTTTATATAAAAAGTTAATACATGTTAAACACTTCTATATATGAGTTTAAAACATGTTTTATAAAAATTAAATGTCTAGTAATGGATTTCATATCAATTTAATTCCATAAGGCATATTGTATTGTTAAGAAAATAATTTCGGTTATATGGTCTATATACTACCACATTGACATGTAATATCAGGAATAACTAATTATTTGTGGTATTTTATGTTTCTAATTTTAATTATTTCCAAGAATTATATTTGAATTAAATGTTACCAAGTGGTAAAGTATTTAATTACTCACTTTCTTTTCATTGGGGTACATTACTTCTTCTTTGTCTATGATATTCTAATATTATGTGTAATGAATTTTTATTATATTATTTTTTAGATCCAAAATTTTTATGGGTATATGTAGATAATACACATAATATATACATTTAATAATTCCCACTTCAATGTTATGATCATTGTAAGAGTTTATTTCACAATCACATTCTCACCGAGATTGTTTATTTTTAAATTCTATTTGAAGTTAATAATTTGATAATTATTTAATAATACCTTAATTTTATTGTCATTTGGTTATTCATGATTTTTTCAGATAATAGTACTTTTTTCCCACTATTTGGTAAATAAAATTGATGATAAAATGTTTTTTATAAAATCCAACATCATTTCTCTGTAGGTTGTAAAACCTAGTTTCTTCCAAAACCATGTTTTCTAATAATGTATTAAAAATGTTTTTAACTTTTTAAAAACAATTTATTAATGATAATTTTAGAAAATTTATCTTTTTAAAAAATTTCATAAATGCATCTGTTTCCACATTCTAAATAAGGCACTTCTCTAACCTTTCTACCATGAAAAAAGAATGTTCTATACAAAATGTATGAAATTAACCATCATCATTTTTTTGAATCCTTCCTTTAATTTTTAAAATTTTATTTTTAATGAAATTTTATTACCTAAAATTCTATAAATTCTTGGTTTTCAATAGTTATTTTTCAATGAAAATTATTTTTAAAATGTTTATGTTTTATTAAGTGATTTTTAAAAAGAAACGGATATTTTTTTAAAGAATTTTTTTAAAGATATTTTTATGCTATTTATATTAAAAAATAAGAAAACCCCTTTAATTATTACTCAAATGGGTATACATTTTATTGATACAATTCTTATTATTTCTCTGGATGATTTGTGATCATTTTGACCAAGGTTAATATCGCCATTCACTTCCTTGTTACTTTTTTTTGTCATTAACTTCCACTTTTATTAATCACTTTCTTATGATCATTGTTTACTAAATTAACCGTAAATATCCACATTATTTATCATGAATATTATTATTTTCTAAACCATATTCAATATTTTTCAGATGTTTTTTTCTTAGAATGTTAATTGATTAACTAGGGAAATATTGATAAATCTATATAATTTACTAAATAAAAATATTTGATAAGAAACATTGTTTATGAATTAAATCAATTATTTTATATATGATGAATTCTTTGGATAGGTATGATATTAGTGGGCCTTGGTTTTAGAAAGACACTCGATGAGTCAGTAGCCTCATAGGAAAACATAGTTGGCTATCCTTAGTAAAATGGGTTTTCACCTAGTATGATTTAAACTCTCATGTGAAAGGTATTAATGGTAAAGGTATCATATATAGGAAACATGGAATCCAATAATTAAAAATTTATTTCATTCAGTATTCAGTTATTACTATCCATGATATTTTCACAATTCTATTGTCTCTAGATGCATTTCATTATCAATTTATTGGTTTAATTTAATGTGTTTTATTTTATATAAATTTCTATATTGATTATGCCGTATAAAATTATGATAGTATTTTTATTTATTAAATGATATTATTTTTTATCTATTTACACTATCATATTTTTTATTATCCATTTGATATTAACAATGATATTATCTCTAAAGGCGCTTCCTTCATAGTTAATGGATTCCATGGAATCTGTGTTTATGTACTTACCTTTCAATATAGTATATAACTATTGATTCATGATAGATTCCATTATAATCACCCATTACTAAGCATTGGATATCATCCTTATTTTTTTTCCTTTCATAAGGATTCGAGGAAGAGTACTATGTTTTATATGAAAAGATATTATAGAGGTAATAAATCTATTATAAAAAAGATAAATTGTAAATTGTATATTAAATTGGAATTCAATACTAAATTATATATCTCGTTTACCAAGACTAAGATACTATTTGTTTCATCAAGATGTGATCCCTGATATCTTATTCCAATGTAATAATGGTGGAACTAGCTTTGAGCTACTAGGGATGGGGTAACCGTATCAATCTATATATCCTTAACTTGTTCGATGAAATTATTTTTAGGAATTTTAAATATTTAGTAAAATATTATTTTTTATAAAATATCATTGATGTTATTTTAGGAATTATTCATTTACTTTGACATTAAAGTAATCATTATTATAATGGAAAACAAATATAAACCTTCCAAACATATCTAATATATTATTTTGATCAATAAATTTCATGGGACACTAAACCAAGCCCCTAAAATACTACTTTTAGTGTTTTTAAAATAATTTAGTTTATTTTTATAATCCTTGTATAAGCACTATGTCGGAGTTTCATAAAAATTTATAGTAAATATAAAATATAAAAAATTAAAAATAAATTACTATCATAAAATATAGTCATTCATATTTAAAATAAAAATTTATAATGAAACATAATTTCTTATCGCTATCAAAAAATATTATATATATTTAATGTAAGAGAGTAAAATTTTTGACACTATCCTTTCCATAAATATTATAGAGGATAAAACCAAATCTAAATGAAAACGATTACATTTTAAAATTTTAGATTATTTTGGACAAACTAGACTCATCCAATGATATAAAATCAGGTATTTAATGAATTTTAAGCCTTAACACATTAGTGTTAACCATGTTTTACCCATTTTACCATTATCATGGTAACAATAATTTACTATAGCTACTATTCTTTAGGATAAAAAATTATAGAGACCAATTTACCCATTTTTTAACAAATTATCCTAAATATGGAACCTAATTTTCAATATTTAATTCATATAAGGGGACTAATATAATTTTAAAATAAACCTAATATACATGATGAAATTTATTTTTTTAGAAAAATTCGTTTCTATGTGTAAGAATATTTTTATTCAAAATTAAAGAATAAAATTCATTCTAAAGGCTATAATTGCATTTTTAATAAAAAAATATGTAATGAAATTTTAAAACAAATTAGAAAATATAATTTTACTTTTTAAATTTGTGAATTGAAAAGATTGTTTTCCATTAAAATTAGTATTTTTCAATATTGATAAAAAATAATACTTTGTATAATTGTTTTAAAAATACATAATAAGATAATTTTGAAATTATGAATTAAATAATTAAGTAAATCTTATATAATTAAAATTCTATAATTTTTAAATATATATTTTAAATAAAACAATATAATTCATGAAAACCCAATTTGGTTAGAAATAAATCTTCTTCTTTTTTGGATGAAAGATTACCTAATATTAACATAATGAATATAAATGATAATATTTATTTATTTATTATTACAAATTTGTAAAATTGATTATTTCAATATTATCTAGGTTTCCTCATAATCACCACTTTTTGAAAATGGCCATCTATATCTAGAATAGTGTCTTTAGAAAAAAAAAATTATCTCAGTGTATATATTTCCTCTGAGTAATTTTATATTGACATACCTAAAAATTTATAATTCATCTTCTTAAATTGAATAATTTTTCTTAATAGTTATAGGAATGAAATATTTTGGTTTAGGGTGGCCTATAGGTATATCGACAACTTTCCAATTTTCCTTGGTAGTTTCTCATCAAGTGGGAGATAATGAAGTGTTTAATAGAACCCCCAAATAAAATTTCTACCTTTGATATTGAGTTAGGAAACAAACTTATCAATTTAAAATATATATCAGATTTTAAATAGTTTTACCCATTTTTTCTCTATATTGTTATCTATGTATGCATTATATTTAGGTTCCACATCGACAATATTTACCAACATAAACATAATGAAAGAAATCATAAAATTATCTACATTATTGTATTAAGGATTCTAATTGACCTTTGAGAATAATTTGATGGATAATTCATAATATTTCTTTCATTTTTATTTTTTTGATGATTTTTTGGACTTAAAACCCCTTTATGGTTTCAATTCAATCCCTTTACTCTCATGCTAAGACGAATGGATAATATTTTATGGATAGTGACATTGAGTGAATATCTAGTAATTTCTATTGAATTTTACCAAAATAGATGGGATGAGTTATAAAGTTATAATGGAGAAAACAATTAATGTGATTCTTAAAAATCCACTCCTCACACAGGGAATACCAACTTTCTTGAAGGGGGGAGGTAAATCTCCCACCAACCATTTTGGAAATGGTGGAACATTCTCTAATAGAGTTGTGGATTGAAATAAATGAAAGTGTTATGGTTTTTGGGATGTGGCATTGGTAAAAATTCTCATATTCATCTATCCTAGGACATTGTACGTGTTTCCAATTTAAATTTTCCAGCATCTATCTTCAAGTTTTGGGATCACACTATAGCATTAGTTGAGAGTAGTGTGTGGTTTGGTAACTCCAGATAAGACATTTTCTCAGTAATAAGTATTTAAAAATAAATTGATTTATATTTTCCTAAATTTTCCACCTGATTCACCTTTATGGATGTTTGTTTCAATATTATATCAATGGGCAATTCTCATTGATCTCATCTTTTTTATGTTTTAAAATCATTGGGTTTTAATTGGACAAATCGACTAGAATAGGTAGATTCAGGACCAAATATTTAACTAATGAGAATTTTATTGAAAATCTACTTGATAGAAGAACCTTGTTGAATAGTGAATGAAGTAAAGTGTATATCTTTATATTCACCCCACCCATTAATATTCATATTAGGTAGAGTAATATGGGATATATAGAAAAGTGTATTTAAACCATTAGGAAATTCTTATAGGAGATGCTAATACCAATTTCTTAGTTTTAAATTAAATGATATAGAAAGGGTAGTTAGGTCAATATTATATCACTACTCATTAGACACATCGAGGTGATTAGAATATTCCTTATAAGGAAAGTGCCTAGATTTTTAGGCAGTTAAAATTTTACCCAAAATTTGTAACATATATGAAGTATTTATTTCTTACCCAAGGATTTAGGAATTTCATACTCGAGAGTGGTGATGGGCTATAAAGTGGCTTGTATTTTATCTTCATCGTATTCTATCTACATGATATTTTAGTCTTTTGTGTCTTCTTTTGTTGGTTCATTTATTATCCATGATCATAAAACTAACATACCAGCTTTTTTAATAGGATATGGATATATATATATATATTTAGCTACAACTAGGGTAACATGATCAGGGGGAGGCATAGATGATGATCACCTCCTCCCTTTACCCATTGATTGGGATGAAATATCACTAGTTTATTGTTGAGTATATGGTGTGTTTGGTTTTGGTTTTTCATGTACCTCCCATTATGAGGGAAACATTGTAACAATAACTTAGTGAGAGAAAATTTAACCCAAAGAAATAATTTACCATGATAATGACATTCTTAATTAGAACTGTATAGAGGACCTCCATGGTTATTGATTTTGTGTTCACTATCTCAGGGAGGACCTACATGTTACCTATTCATTTCATTCTAGGGAGGAACTCAATTATAAATATCCATGAGGAGAAATCATGATTTTTTGGATTTAATTCCATTTAGAGTGTATCAAAGGAATGAAATTTGATTATTACTAATATGGTGTGTACCTCCCTCTTGTTTGTTTTGTACCTAAATACTATCGGGAATTCTTATGTGGTTACTTATTATTTCTTAATTGATAATATTAAGACCACATTGTCGATTGATCTTTGTGCTTTAGGGATAACCTTTACTCTTGAAATCATGGGGGGAATCCTCCATTATTATGTCTTTGTAGATTGTTACCATAAGGAGGAACTTCATGATTTTTTTCTATATCATCATGGATAAGACCTCCACTATCATGAGTTGTACCATAATGAAGGTTCATCTAGGGAGAAACATAAAAAATCCTAGTATGATATTTTAATGCGGAAATCTAAAGTGGTTCTTAATCTCCCATACTTATAAGGGGCATACTAAAGTGATCATTGACATTTAAACCAATCATACCTTAGTATTGTTAGACACATTGATTTTATACCACCGTAATGAAATGATTGTGAAATATTTATGATCTAAAGGGGTGTTTGTAGAACAAAAGATGTAGATATTACCCTGGTTATCATTATTTGGTTACCCCAATTGGTCTATGGGTCGTCTTAGCCCAATTGGATTGAATCACTGATTCAATATCATATTTGGAAGGGATCAAGGTAGTGTTCTAGAAATGACCTAAGCTATGAAGATCCCTACCATGTTACTCTTGATTTTTAGTAGTTGAATTCCCCTAACATG
This sequence comes from Viscum album, assembly GCA_963277665.1. NCBI lineage: Eukaryota > Viridiplantae > Streptophyta > Magnoliopsida > Santalales > Viscaceae > Viscum > Viscum album. Next base: position 1,287,548,908 of record OY728132.1, on the reverse strand, counting down.
CTATCCTCATGGGATCTCTAGTATGAATAGTTAGGTCTAGGTCCTTAATAGAGGCCTCCTTAGTAGTTCCCTAAGGGGATAAATAAACACTATTATAACACTATCCATTATTGATAGGATACCTATTGGGAATCACATGAATAGTTTTATATATGTGTTGTGCATCCCCAACACCATATTTAAGTTAAGTAAGTTTTTTTCCTTTTCTTGAGGATAGAATCTTGAAACAGTTTAATTTCGAGTTATGAGAAACCAATCTATTTCATGCATGGGGGGATTTATCTATTATAGGATCTAAAAATACACAACTAGAATTATAATGGATTTCATACTACTATATTCCCAAACAAGGGAATTCACCACTTGTCTCTAGAGATGATGAGAGATTGAGAATGTTTATCTTAGTTATGGGGTCAAAACAGTGATATTAGTCAAGGTGTAAATCTGATGGTCCCAATCCTGGAAATACATAGGCACCTCATTTGTCCCATCATTTCCTCTAGCCTAACCGAGTAATTTGAATCTTTTTGACGAATTTATTGAGTAGTATATTTATATGTAATAGGTTTAAAAGAAGGAAAATAAACACAAATAAAGAGATTGTGGGTGAAACATCAAATTATAGGGTGCTATGTTAATCAATATCATTCATGGGAAAAGGAGTTCATATTTCATTTACCTTTTTTTCCGGGTGAATTCAATCCCCCCATTTTCTGTGGATACAGAACCATATTCCAAATGTTGTAAGTCATTTGAATGAACTAAGAACGCACTACATCACACATTTAAATCCAGAATATGGGGGTCAAGTCAACCAATGAGTGTTATTAGTTTCAAATTTTAGCCTCTTATATATATGAGAATATTTAATTAAATAATTCCAAGTAATAATAACAATTACCTTTTTATGAAATCATTCAAATTATACGATGCATTGATATGAGCATCTTCAATTATCATAGGTTTTCCATATTTCCCCTCATTCAATATTTTTTTTCTATTTTAAATCCATTAATATGGGATGTCAAGAAATTATCCTCATATAAAGAGGCCCTATGTGTTTTGGAGTCTATATTAGGCCCACTATTAGTGCTACCTATGTATCCCTTATAATAGAATCAAAACCCACATATTTTATTTTCATTTAACAATAAACATATAACTACTTATGTTTAAGGAATAAAGGGCATTTTGGTTCCTTTTATTGGTGTGTAAATATTTCCATTGAAGTTACTCTAAATTTTATGTTTCCAGGACTAATGAATTTACTTTTAATGTCATGATTCTAGAGACATCGAAGTTACTTTTAAGGTCATTAACTCAGAACCATTGAATTAAATTTTAGGTTTTTTTGTATAGGACCATTAATGTTTCTTATATGTCTATAAAACTAAGACATTGAATTTACATCAATGTTTTTTATCTAGGTATAATGATGTTCCTTTTATTTTTAGGCATCTAATAGAACTATTTCTTATATTTTATGTTTTTATGACTAGAACTGGTTTTGAGATATATAAATACATATAGAATGGACTAATATATGAATGGTACCTATAAATGGTTTGGTATGGGACATACACATGAAATTATCTTTCTATATATACCAAAATTATTATTTAAGTGAATTAAGGTTAGAGATTACACAAGATAGGTAGACAATTTATATTCATTTCCAATTTATTGGAATTATGTGGCTAATTAATGGGTTTGTCATGAACTTTATGGGAATGTTTCCGATTTAGGATAGTGGGATTTGTTGAAGATAATTGCATTGTTTCCCTTAAATGAAAAATCATCATTTTTAAGTGAATAAATCATTTAATATATCTCATGTTTACTATTGGTAAGAGAGGATAATGAGTGAGTGATGTATTTTAGGATTTCAGATTCCCATTATCAAAGTAATACATGATCATGAAAGAAAAAAAACATTATCAATTGTACAATCATGTATGCTGAGAGGTTTGAGAGGGTTCCTAGAGATATAAGGATTCTTGAAGCTTCGACTTAGAAAAAAAGTGTCGACAAGCTCATTTGGGAATCTTTTTCTCCCATGTAGTTCCCCTAGGATAATGAGGAACCCAAATATGTTTTGTGAATATTGGGAGTATTCTTCATTGAGGAGACAATATGGCCACCAAAATATATGAATATTGGAATATTTTGTGATCTATAATGGAATTTCTTGATGAAGTCCACTTTGATGAATATGGTGAATGGTTACATAGATTGATGAATGGTGTCAATGGTTAACCAATTTGATTAACTATGTACGATCCTAATTTTGATGCATTTCCTGTAATATTTAAGAGACCTAGGTAATTGAGATTGTTCTAAATTGGGTTACTTGAACTAATAAGTACCCAAATAAAGCTTCCTGAATCTTGTTGTTACTCTATTAAAGGACATCATAGGACCCTTGAGGTCATACCATGATTAATTGATAATACCTCTCTGGAAGGCTCCATTTCCATAGTATTGATAACGAATTGGGGAATGTGTTCTCTTAATATGGATATAACCATCAATGTAAAAAAAACAACCCTTATTTACCTCACTCTCCTCTTGGTGTTTTATATCAAAATCACATGAGTGGATGTTTGTAAGGCATGTGTTCATAAATTGATTTATTTGTTACTTATATGTTTTCAGGGTGTCTCCAGTCATTAAATGGGAGTTTAGGTGTCCTTATACATAAAATGGGAGTTCATAACCCAGGTAACTACTCAAAACATTCCCACCACCCATTCACTTTTGAATATGGTGCACATCATATACTCCCATGGAATATGGCACATGACATGACCCTTAGAACTGAGCACACAACACGATGCTCAAAAATGAGGATGTATCATGGGAACTAATCTATTCTTTTTCACTTTTAATTTTTTTGATTCTTTTATATATATTTTATGGCCCCCTTTAATGAAATTTGTGAACTATCATTTTTTTAAAAAAAAAAATATATCAACATGAATTATTGATTCAGTTGAGTAGTTTATTTTTTTTCTATTAATATTTTTTATTATTCATTATGCCATAAGATGTACTTTGTCTATATTACTTGTTTTATTTTTCTTTGGAATGGAATATTATATTATATTATATTATATTATGATGGAATATTTTTTTTAATATATATATTTTGAACTTCTCTAATAGTATTCTGAGTATGTTGAAGGGTGAGGATATTGTTATAACTAATTATAGGTTACTCATATCTAATAGGGGATCCTAGGCAGAGACTTATGGATGTTCCTAGGGGACATGATATATATATATATTGATATATATATTATCCTCATTTACCTGGATATATTTAAAGCTCTAGGAGATGATGCAATCCTCTTCCATATGAGAATTTACATCTATAATAAGGATATAATAAGAATATAAAATTTCCCTCTCACATTGACCAAGAGGATGTCAACCTTATTTTGGGTTTCAAGCTATGCTCAAAGTAAGTATGGTTTGTTCCACTAAATATTACATAACATGTGGGAATCAACACCCATGGTGAGATAATTTATTTAAAAATAGTACATGGATGGTAAAAAAGGATGATTTTTTCACTTTTTTATTTTAATACAATATATTTATACTACATACACTTAGTCATATGATATATGGTTTTGGTTTTTGGAGAGACTTCATATTAGGTATAATATACTCACACCCTACGCTATTCCATTAGGATGCATATTGACCTTATCATCCTTGATCTGAGTAAGCTAAATATACTAGTGTAAGATAGTTATTAATACCATGAAATAGAACCTTAAGAGGAAAATTGGAGCTATTGGTCATGGGAACTAGCTTTACAACTAGTTTTTTCTTATCATATATATATATAAAGATTATATTTTAGTTATGTCTTGTTGATGAATTATACGTATGTTTTCGGTTTCCTGCTTTGTTTTTTGTGCAAAAATACATATTTATATTTTATATAATTACAAAGGTTTAATAGGTATCCTCTGGAATATATGTTATTTTATGCAGGTAGAAAAGTTTTTAATTTTAGGAATGTGAGATATATCGGTGGTTCATGAAATATTTTTTAAAAAAAATATTGAAATGACCACATCTAAATCTACTTGTGGGTAAATTGGATAACATGTTTCTATACCAGATACCCCATCATTTACACCAACCTATTGTGACTTGGAAGCATGTCTATGGTCTTTTGAATATTTATAATAGATTCAAATGATATATATCAAGTTGTTATATTTTTGTACTTTATTAGACAGCTTGACTTGGATTTTCACTTAAAACCTATGATAACATGTTTATCATAACCTTTTTTAGTCACACAATATAGGTAATATTGATGGTGGATAGCATTCATAATTAATTTTTATGATATTTCAGTTATTACACTAATCATATTTTTTTCATGATATTTTATATAGTAAATTAAATTCTTATTTTTTGTAAAAACATCACCTACATTGGTATAAGGTATTATTCAATATATTGGTTAGTTTTTTTGGAAGAAAAACACCCCCTCCCCACCGTACATGTAGATTTGTTTTTGGTTTTGGTATTGGTTATAGTCCTGTATATTGTTGTGGTCGGGGATGTGGTTGTGAATATTGATGGATAAAAATGGTTGGACACAAGTTATTAAAGGATGACAAAAATGTGTAATAGTTGGTAGGTGTTGATTTTTGGGGTGTATTTTAATTATATTTTTATGTGTGTGATATCATATACACATGTGCAAACATATAAACAAACACACACACATTTTTTGATGATTATACTCATGGTTTGTTATGTTATAGTTCTAATGGAGTCAAAATTTAACCTCGAATAGTTATTACCTATTTTAGAAACTAAACATTGATGAATATGTATGTTTTAGTCATAATGAAAATATTAGGAATTATATAGAAGAAACCTATTGATTGTGTTTATACCCACCCCTACTATTTACATCATTGAATACCATAGGGATTCATTTGGTGGAGGGGTTGTGAAATTCATAAATGAAAAATCATAATACTAAAAATATTTTCTTATTTCTGGTTTTTATACCACTAAGGTATACCACAGTTATTTTGTGGTATCTCTTATTTCAGGAAGATATTGGTTATATTTTTATGATTAGTTGCATTTATTTATATTAATTAGTGCATGAAATTTATTTGGTTTATAATATTTGATTTTATAGATTACTATTATTATCCATTTTTTCTATATATTATATTATTTTTTATATCATTATTATCTTGTGGAATTTTTTTATTTAGGGTTATTATACCCTGTATGATAATCTTTAATCTAAATGATATTGATTTCATTCTTAGGGAACCACTATTATTCTAATTTTCAACCAAGTGTATGGTCTTAAAGAGGTTGTGTCATGTCATAGTGGAATCATATCATTTGACTTAGGAAAGAGTTTCTAGTAAGTATAAATTAATATTTTGGTGGGTTGATGAGATTGATATAACCTGAATCTATGATGAAAGTAGACCTAGGTAATTATCTATGTATACTAATGACTAGATTGATTTAATTTAAGGACCATTAAAAATCACTAACCACTCAAAGGAGATCTATATATATTCAGCATTATATTTTTGACTAGTATGATATTGTGAAACATATAGTTGTATCCTTTAACTAATGATTATATATTATGGAAATAAAATAATGGTTCATATGGGGTTAACATTGGTATTAAATACTTATATATAATTTTTTGGTATCCTTATTGTTAGGTTGGTTTAATATATTCTTTTTTTTCTACATCCCACTAAAAAATTATGATTGATTTGAAGATGCAAAGTATCAGGTATTAGTGGTGCGTCAAAGTGTTCAACCATACGTTTCAAAATAGGATATAACCAAAAGTATAATGTTATAGGATTTATAATGGAAGTTATTACTAATATATGAGATATACCTATTTAATTCAAATATGGAGTGATTTTTGGAGGAGGTGCATATAAATTTTGAGAGCGCTTAGAGTCCATATATGTATTCTGTACTTTTAACAGTGATTTTGTTAAAGAGAGTATAATGTAACACCTAAAATTTTTATTATGTATTTCCATTTAAATAATTTACATGTGTTTGATAGATTGTGATACTTAAAACACTAGAAAAAGGAATGTTTCCTTATTTCATTATGGTATAATATTAAAATAGGAATCAAAATTCGATACAAAATTACTAAATGAAACATAATTAGTAAAATTAACAAATGAAAAAAACCATAAGTAAATAAAAATATTTGAAGGATGAAATCCTCATCATCATGATCTTCCATGAAAGTCATAGCACTAATAATAAATATAGAGAGGTGAAAACATGTCAAAAATATGATAAATATATTAACAAATAATATAGAAAAAAAGATTAATGATTTCAGAGATCTATGAATGTTAATATATCTAAAAATATGTTATGATCATTATAAATGTGGTCGATAGTTATATTGCCATTGGACATACAGTTATTGGATATATGTTTCTTTAATATATAGTCATTGAATTAAATTTTATCAAATAAAAACATTAATGTTTTTCAATTGATATGAACAAATTAAAAATGATATATTTCATATATAATACATAATGCTATAATGAAATAAAATATAATTATTAATAAAAATATTTTATTATAAAAATACATATTTTTATTCATATCATATTATTATTATTATTATTTTAAAATTTTATTTTGGGTGTTCAAAAAAATAAATAAATTATTCTCATGCTAATGTATTTTCACAATTTAATTTTAAAAGATAAATAATTTTAATGGGAAGTGATTAATATTATTTGATGTTAAAAGGGTTATTTTTCAAATGATTATTTTTTCTAAGTGTTGTGTATTTTTAACTTCATTAATTAAAATTGATATCATTTGAAGAATTATTCTAATAAATAATATTTTACACAATGTATAAAAAAATATATTAACAATCATCTAATTTATAATTGATAATAAATAATATTATTAACACTTAATGTTTAAAATATTTTTATTAAGTAGTAAATATATTATTTCTCGTATGTTATTTGTTTTAGTTAGATATTTAAATATATAATATTTATAAATTTTTTTAATTAAAATTTTATTCAAATTTAGAATAATCTTATTTAAATTAGTTAAGGGTTTCAATTTTATATTTTAAAAAATAAGTTATCAAGGTAAATATTTAATTATCATAGTGATGGTAAAATGTTTCTAAAGTGTTAAAGTAAGGTTTTATGGGATAAATTATGTCTAAAATTATATATAAATGGCTTTTACGGGGTTATTAATGACCCATAAACATTAGTTTTCCACATTTAATCCCCTTTCCATGTAAAATAATATCCTTACATATTTAAGAATTAGTATTTGAAGAAATCCCCTTAATAATAACTTATAAATGGACACCTCCTATACCCCTCCCAAAGAAAACATTTCCTTCTTTTAATATTTAATACATTTCCATTCTTCCTCTAATAAACTTTTTTATACTTTCTATATCTTATATTCTAAAAAGAGGACTAAATTCTTCATTCAAAAGGATCCTGTTATGAGAAAGAGTGACTCCATCTATGTAAGTATATAGTTATTAACCAATTTTTAAATTAAATTATCATATATACTATTTATAAAAAAATTTCACAACTACAATTATTTTATATTAAAATCATTATTCTTCTATGAAAATGATACTACTATTTTATAACTCCTTACTATTACTCAGTGATTAGTACAACATGTTCTTGTTTAGTTGGGTTCAACCACCTGCATGAATAATGTTATAACAAAAAAATCATTTTCATATTGGATGAGTATATAGAAATTCATACTGCTAATATATGATTTTGAAGAGAAATTTATGTTACATATATGGATTGAAAAGGGTACCCAAAAAATGTATGGTCATTATAAAGTAACATATTGTTATAAGAAAATAACATGAAACATGCTCGTTATGAATACTATTCTCATGAACCATACCAATAATTTTCATAAAATGAAAATGGGGCTACATAAATTATTAGAACATAATTATTCCAATAAATTTATTAATATTCTAATTAAGGACGTATTATCAATTAATGTGTATCAACACCTCCATACTATAACATATATGACACAATCAAAATTACTAAAAACTCATTATGGAAAAAATAAATAACTATAAAATATATATTAGTAATGAGTAATTATATTTTATGTGTAGACAAATTAATAGATATGGATAAGGTTTTCATATAAGTTATTAATACGTTCATTTTTTATATAATGTTGGTTGATGTTATTTCATTGAATTTGGGAGTAAAGGTATGGTTTTCTATTCCATTATATCATTGAAGACAAAATATTTTTTGACTAAATATAAAAAATTTAATAATTATATATTTTCTCTATATAAATCCCCAACAGTTTTGTTAACCTCTCATTAGTTTTTTGGTGAACATATATCCTTACAATGTCAAATCCATTTTGTCAAAATTTTGATCAAAAGGATTCTTGTATGTGGATCCAACACTATATCTTCTTTTTAGTTAGGAATCTTTATCATCCATATACATAATGTATATATTTTTTTCTATAAGTCCTTATCTAAAAATTTTTATTTCTTAAAGTAATTTTGTATTCGTTTTTTACTTTATTTGACAAAAGGGAGAAATGAATCTTTTTAACATTTTCTAAGCAGATTCTTTCTCCTACCATATTTTTCAGTTTTCTTTACAATGATTCCATTACAAGTCTTCATTTTTCCCCAAAACTAATATTTATTTTCTTTATCTTTATTTTTATAAAATTAATTTATTAAAAATTATTTCTTGGAATTTTTTTATCAAAAAATAAATTAACTTTCTTCTAATTTTTATAAGAATGTTTCTCAAACTCTTATAAAGTATTTTTCATCTATGTTAATATCCTTTAATGCTTCTTATGATTCAGTGAGAATATTATTTAATTATACCATCTAATATTTTTATGAGATGGATTATGATCATTTATTTTTAAAATTTTCAAAAAACCCATTTATACTCCCTTGGTTAATAATACTATAATGTAATTATGAATGTTTTCATGTTCTTGAATAACACATATGTTTAGTTTTTCATTATGTAATGGGTGGGTCCAATATGTACCTCCAATGCATTGGGTAAAAATTTATATCTCATGATATAGAATTATAGGGATTATAGAGTGAACTCAATCCAATATGTTTGTAGGAATAGAGAATGAACACAATCCACTATGTTACGTGACTTTGTACACTATTTCATTATGGTATTGGATGTGAGCCTTAACATAAGAAATTATTTTATATAGTTATACATGCGAAACATATTATTCCATATTTATATGATATACAACCTTATTATGTTATTTGTGTTTATAAATAATGGTTATTAAATCATGATTTCATGTTCTAACAATATGTTTTCTATGTAATTACAAATTCCTTATGTAATAATTTATGATTTATGTTTTGTAAGGTATAATTTTCTTATTTTTTGTTCATGTACCTTGATTATGTACCCATACCAACTTGGTCATTTTATATTCACTTATAATCTTTGATTTCTATCTTTTATGTTTAACCATACTGAGCATCAAAGCTCACATATTTCCTATATTTTGAATTCACAGGAAATGAATATGGGTATTATGGGTGACATTTTTATAATGATATCATATATGGATAATTGTTTGAGGGATATTGAAAACTTATTTAAAAATAATAAGTTCACATAGATAATCTCTAAATACACAAAACCTATAGAATATGGGTATGTGATTTTTTATGATATGTAATAAATATTAATGTAAAATAATGTATTATGAATTTATATTATGGTAGGGATATATCATTTGGTATCAAAATGATGTTTAATTAATTTTATGGATTAGGTTATAATGAATTAGAGGATGTAATACAAAACAACCAATGCTAAACAAACATCGATGTGGGATGAACCTAAAATTTCAAAGGTTGAAATGAAGGTGTCATAATTTTGGAAGTAATAGTATTTATTTCATTATCATATCATTTACTACAAGAGTAATTATTTCTTTGTACAAACAATAACATTTTGGGTTTTAGTTAGTGGATGGACCTATAATTAACTAAGTAAAAAATTATTGTGGTAGACAATGCAATGATTTTTCTAATGAGAAACCAATCAAGATGGGGGATGGATAATAATATAATATAGAAATTGTTATGAAAAATAAAAAATCATTTTAAAACTCTTAAATGACCAAACAATGGAAAAATATATATTTATTCCTTCTTATAGTATCAAAAAATCCCTCTTAGTATGTTTTCCATCCCAGAAATTTTTGTGTGATATATCAACTAAATAGAAAATAATATTTATGTTCTCTATTACATAGAACATAAAAATTTTGTTTTATCTTTCAATCATTTATAGTGTTTCAAAAATCAATGGTGGACCCTAATCAATAACACGAGGTCATAAGAATATATGAACATCATGGAATAAAGGAGTTAAGAGGATATTTTTCAATAAATATTTTTCCCAAACTATTTACTTTATAATAGAGACAAGATTAGAATACCTAATATAATGTGAGGATGAATACATTAGTACCTATGAAAAAAAAATTCACTATACTTTCATGGTATAATTATGGATTTATTATTTGAAATAAATTAAATAAACATCATTTATTTAGTGAATTATAACCATGTATCCAAAAGGTTATGGCTATAAGGTACATTTATAGCTAGAAAGATATTTTATTATTTTATCTCAAGGTGTAAATGGAAATTGAAAACTACCATTATTCTCGTCGTTTGGGGTAAATAAGAGAAGGTGTTTTACAGAATCTAAAATGATAAAACCCATGGAAGAAATAGGATTCATCTTCTTACAGATCACAAATTATAGTAAAAGCATCAATGAATTTTCTCAATAGAATATGAAATTTTTTTAGGAGTATAAGATAATTATATAAATATATTAAATGATTGAGAGATATAAATAGGATAAGTAATTAAATGGATTAAAATAAAGCTCATCATAATCCACAAATCACACATAAATTTCTAAATTTTAAGATGTATGGACAATATTCTAAATAGAACACCAATCTAAGGGTTAAATAAGATAATCAATATTAGTAACCTCTTAATAAAAGGGAGAAAGGGAATGAATATGCAACCATAATTATTGTAGTGGTTAAGAAAACAACATACTGAAATATTAAATGTTTATTAACAAAAGAAATTACTATTTTATTATGTTTTTAGTGACCCTTTTATATATACGATGTTTGATGATATCATAAAATAACCACCCCAAGGATAAGATAGTGAATTGTTAGTCAAAAAATTATTATTGTAATATGATTTCAAATGAACTCTGTAACTCCTCTATGATAGATGTTTGTGGGAATGTGATTCATATATGTGCATCTCTATTGGGAGAACATGTTCTATTTTTTACGAAAAAAGATGAATCAATGCATCTCTTCATTGATTAGTCAAACATAACAAGATCACAATTAAGAAAATGTATCATATAACCCATATTAATAACTTGTTAAATCAAATGTAAAGGTATCAATACTTCATAATGATTGACATTGGTTCAAATATGATAATTTAAGTGTGAAAAGAGAATACAAATAAAATAACTAGTTTCATAAAACATATGAAAACTATGAATTCATAGTGATTCCTTTCATTCAGAGAATATCCCGACTATTTTTATGGATATTTTAATAAAATATTTTTTCATAATTTGACCCTTATCAAATTTCGTTATTAATTTATGGGGTTTTCATTGAAGTTTTCATGATGATATGGGTGTCACAGTACCACAAAATTAATATAATATAAAAATTATATATATTAATGAATGTGAATCAAAAAAAGTTTAATTAATGGGTTTTCCACTAATTAGAATATCATATGGAAAATTTGAGACTTCAGTCATTTTCGGTATGTAGGGACCTGGGCATGACATAATTTTGGTTGGTGTCATACATTCCATTGAAGTATAATCATTAGTGGTTGTGATAAATAAATTAACTGATTAATTTATTTAATATGTTAAATTAACAATCCAAATGTATCCTCTATAATTATACCAATGTGGAATGACCCTAGGGTTAGCTTAATTACCCCGGGAGATTACATTAGAGGAGTAAGAGAGAAATTGTTGGAAATTATGATCATAGTATCAGGGATTGATTATGAAGAATCAAGGAGGTTCAGGGGATGAATAAGGAAAATAGTGAAACCTTCAAGAAAATCAGTAAAATACATGTTCTTAATCAATGATCAACATCTTATCATTGTAGGGATCATTATTTTGTAGATTCCAATCCTCGTATTCTTTTTTTTGATAGATTTAATATATAATTAATTATTTTAATCTTATTTTCAGCATGCCCCAATGATATAATATATATTCATGATCCAGATTATATTTTTTCATTGCATCAATTTATTTCACCACTTTTGGTTTCCATGATTATGATTATTGGATTGGATCAGATTGTACAACTATAATCTCACTTTATTAATATACATCACCCTTATTTAGTCTCTATATTCTTCATACTTGGACCATGTGGTCACCGATTAGAAATTTAAAAACTATTTGAGCATTATTGAACAATCCTATTTGTGATGGTTTTCAAAATGAACATGGAATCATTGGTTAACTGATGGATTAAGGTGTAACTATGGAATGTAAATGAAAATTTTGGGGATTAGAATTCCATTTGGAGATAGGAGGCACAAAATTTTTTATTCAGTAACTAGGGAACTGAATTTCTAACCACTAATAGTTGAAAATGGATGAACATAAATATTTATAATGATTTTAGTGGATTGGGAAAGAATATAGAGAAATATGTGGTATAATCAATTGATGTAGTGAGGCTTCATGAATAATATAAGGTTTCTTTGAAATTCTCGACTACACACCAAGTCTTATGGAGGAACACATTCTATGTTTATCAGATTCATGATGTTGATATGGTTTCTATGTTACGTTAAATGTCAAAAATTGTGTGTGTAGGACCACATGTTGTGTGATACTACCTAGGTAGCCGGGCTCTATTCTAGTAGCACACTTTTGGGACCCTAGGTTACCAGACATACCATGTTGAGGGAACATGTTCAGATAATCCATGTTCAGGGAATAACAATCCTATGTCCTCAAGTGATTCCATAGGCCATGTTCCATAATTCCAACATCATGTAATCCCCTAAGAAATATCTTACGAAGAATATCTCATTCTTTAATATTTTTTATTTCGGCCCACGAGTAGTCCATTTTTATTAGACTTCCACACATGATGTGATGATGGTGTTAATTTAAGAATTAGATATCGAACGTGATGTCATACAAGTGGGATACTTCATCCAAGAGATCTAAGTCAATATTATTAAGTAGGATTGATCATCAGATTTATTATAGGGCCAGTACTCCCATGATTAACCACAATGTGGGTCCCTCAAAACCTATATATAGGTAGAGTTGGTACACCACACAATATAGAGGGTGTAATCCCTCTTTCTATATTTTGGTGCTCCCCCATCATCATGATCTTGTGGGGAGTGGGTCATATAATAGAGTGAGATCTCCCTCATATATGGTATGTAGTAATGAGAATCAAGCCCTCAATTCTAATAATTATTAGTTCATGCAAGGTCTTTAGTATAAAATATGGAAATTTTGTAGCATTAGGAAGACACATCACCCATATGAAGTTGTGGGGATTGATATTACTCTATTTTGACTATGGTTTCCTTTTTTATCATATTTTTCAATGGGGTTATTTTTTCTATTTGACTTAAGGGTTGAGTTGACCATTATATTATTTTTCTTCCCTCTTGTTTTTCTTTGAGTCATAATTAATATGATTATAATCACCCTGCATGAGTAGTGCTTTCAGTTGTCATGTCTTATGTAGATGACATTGAGATTGGCCCTGACCATGGTGGATGTGGTATTGATGGAGTATATTAGGACACAGTGACACTGACCGTGCTTAGTGGTAAGACATAGAGATCATATCCAGGTTCTCCTCTACTTCCCCTATTTCAGTTGTTTCAACGTCGGGAATATTTTCCTTTCTTAGTTATTGGGAATATATTTATCTCTTTATAAATTCTTGTATTTTTAACTATATAACATTAATTTAATTTAAAATAGGTTATTGCATGAATTATTTACAACCAATATGTTTTGAATTATTATATCTCAACACTATTTTATGGAGTTGGGTCTGTTTGTTCACTGGTTCATTAGGCTAATGACTCCATTTTTATTGACATTAATACAAGATAATTGTTGTTATCCCTGAGCTATTAGAAGTAGGCTCGGGGTATCACTCTCAATTACCATCACTCCAGGTGAGGCCATAGTAGGTAAGTTCATGATAGATCTTATAGATATAATATTATTGGATTACTTTGATCAATTTTGGGTAGTCTCTATAGATAAAAATAATAATATATTAATTTATAGAGAAATATCATGAAAATAATTTGAGTATTATGCTATAGAACTTTTGAAAGGTGAAATTCTATTCCAAATTTAGAAATTATGAATTTGGGTTATAAAATATATCATTAATGGGTTATTTATATCCAAAGTGAGGGTAGATCTGTGGATCCTTCAATGATAGTGGCGATTGAAGAATGGAACTGAGCATCCACTATAATTGCTATTTTAATTGAAGTTGTATTTCTTAAATAAAATCAAAGGTTTGTAACAAATTACTCATGAATAATGAATAGTGTAACAAAGTTAAATAATAAGTGATTAAATTTCCTCTACACAGATGAATATAAATAAAATTTCAAGGATTCCATGAGATGGTTGGTAACTAAACCATTACTAACACTGGTCTATAGTAGATAAGTGTTTTTTATACACATTGATTCATAAAACAAGGGTTTCAGATATTTCCTTAGTCTAAATGACACAGTGGAAGCTTATGCCTCCAAAAAGATAAATATTAATGAGAAAAATAAATAGATTCATGATTTTGATCTATTAGTAGTAATATTTGAAATAATGATACAATTGAATCATATCTATGGTGAGAAGTGTAGAATATATATTTATCACAAGATATTAATGTATATATTTACATATATGGAGTATAGAATACACCAAATGAGTTGGTTGTATTTAATCATGGACTATGACTAATAAATACATTAATAACCTGGGAAGGTAAATAAGGTGACTGATACACCAATTAGGAAAGATCATACAAAAATATCTATTTTTCAAATTTATTGAAACTCGATAATAATAGATTTATAAAGTATAGACCTGAAAATCATATGGGAGGTGGAGAAGTCCAATATATCTCAAGTTATTACATAAACTTCCTTCCGTGTGAAGATCAAGGTGGAAGAAAGGGTGAATATGAAGCTATATTAGATGATAAAGAATATTTCAAAATTACACCATGAGAATGGTGTACTTATATTACTTGGGAAATAATCATTTTTCCTTTCTATAACAGGATTGAAGAAATATATTTTTGATTATGTACATATTTTATCATTTTTATCCATCCTAGAAACACAATTTTTATTAAATATCCTTATAAGAACTCATTGTAGGAAACCATGAATAGTGAGATTGTAGATTATTGTTTAACATATTTTCTATGTGGAAGAAATGGAAGGATGCTCAAGGAAATATGGTTATTTGGGTTATTGAATTCACAAAAGGTTAAAGCATTTTTTGCTTCCAATTGTTGTGTTTCTGAATAAATTGTATGTATATGGGAATTTATATCATGGTTCCAGCATAACATTTTGTGTCAATGTAGATGTACTTTCCAAAGGTATGTAATTATAAGGACTTAACAATGAAATTATTAAATTCCCTTAAGTTTATAGGATTGAAGTTTAAGCTTATTACTTAAATTTTAGAGTCAATTATTATATACCCCATGACTCTTTTATAGAGTTATGTCATATTCATAAATCATTCCCAAATACATGTGCATGAATATTTACCACTATGCTATAGACTGGTCATTTATGGGTAATAATTTTAACATTAGTATGTATCATAGGTTCTTCATCTCCATTATTAATTCTAAAAAATGCTCAGTTTTAGGGTATTTATGGTTTAAAGCTATACATTTGGGAACTCTAAATTTTATCACTATATTAGGATGTGATCAGTGTTTGTGGTGGTGGGACCATTCCCTCGAGAAAGGATACCAATGTATCATTATGAAATAAATTATAACTCATGTAGTTTGATTATACTTTATAAGACATGTTTTATCTTTTTAGTTCATGTAACAAAGACCAATCTATGATGTTTAATGTCATATGGTAAGGTCTACTAGAAAAAATGTGCCTAAAAATGGTTGGTTTGTGACTTATACGCGAGAAGCCCTTTCTAGTTGACCTTGGAGGGAATATGGATATGTGAGTATAGTTATTATTTATTAGGAATATGGAGCCATGCTCATAATATTTTATCATCATTAATATAGAATAATAAAGGAAATTTGGTGGCACATAGAGGGAATATGAACTTTAAATAGGTTATGGTTTCATCAGATTTATGTCCCGGTGAAAGGATGGTTCATAGGGAATATGGACACAGTATAAAGCTGTAAGGTCTTATAGGTAATATAGATTAATGAAGAAAAATGTATGTTGATTCATGAGGGATGTGGTCCCATGAGGGTGGATATAAAAGATTGATGATATTGGGATTGGACCTCAAGAAGGAATCAAATATATCTTAGTTAACATGAATAAAATCCCACATTGTTTGAGTTTTACAGTTTGATGTTTTCTGGAAGGACCATACCATGTAGTTTAATGTCATAACATAAGGACTTTGTCCTTCAATTTTTCATCACATGAATTCAATGTAGGACACATAGTTTAACATAATTATATAAGAAAATATACATTATTAAAGGCATTAAATCAAAGTATTGACTGGGAATATTGTATACGAGGCTTCATTATGTTTACTAACATAATAAAATACTTAGTTAAATGCATTGAGTTAGTTTGGGATTACTGTTAATTGGTGGATATTGGAGTTTCTATGAGATTTTTAGAGTTTTTATGGGGCTTAAACAATAATGAGTGATTCCCTACTAGTGATCTTATATAGAAGGCATGTGTATTTCCCCATTCTTATTCTCCCTCCTTTAAATATTAATGATTTATATGTATGGATTCATTAATATAAACCATCTAGGGCCTTATACCTAAAAAAGAAATCTAAATATTACATGGTTTATTGATTGAAATCTTGATCCAATATGAGTGTGTCGTTTCCGGAGATCTATTATTGTCTTATTTAGGATTAGGTCCATTATTATCAAAGGAATATAAGGCTATAAAACGACCACCCCTACGAGTTAGGAAGGATAAGTGAGGGGTGAATTTTATCAAGGGAAAAATGATTTATGTAAATACACTCTTGTGTTCCTATGAACCTAATCATCTATGTCTGGTGGATTTGGAAGCGGCGTCGACGTAGCCAATTTAGATATTCCTTAGTTAAAGGAGGAAATTGAAATATAAAATAAGCTGCATATAGGCACCAGTAGAAGGTGGAGTTCAAAAACCCAAATGTACGTTATCCAATGTGGTTATCTTGTGGTAGAGGCCAATCCACATGGTAGGAACACATAGGTAAGATGGTTGGCATGGTAGGAACATGAGGGATCCGTGACACTTGATAGGTGTGTGACAAGAATATGCTGCATTGTATATAAGTGTATAGAGGGCCGACCCACATGGGGACCTCATTAATGAGGCTGATCTTCTTAGTGATCCCACCCCGGAGGCCATTCTTCTTTATGGGTACATGAAGTAGTGGGATTGATGCAGTATCTAGAAGATATACTGGTGTATGATCCCATATTTATAATGAGGTATGTTCTTGTTAATGTTTTGGTATAAGTACCTTTAAACATTTTAATGGAATGTTTCTTGGGTTTATGAGGATGATCATGGGTGTTTCATGGGTTTGGAATATGAAGGCGGAGTAAAATTGGACATCCACTAAATTTTGAAAGGTTTATGCAAGGTTAGTAATAATCGTGTTCCCGAACTGTGATTTCCTAGAAGAGGGGAGAACAATTGGTGAAACCATTCAATAGGGGAGGAGAAACTATGTTTGCTGGGATAGATTCAATATACCTGGTTACCACATGGTTTTTCTAACTATTACGGATCCCTAGGAAACTATGTGATCTAGTTCCCTCTGGTACAAATGGTGGCATATAGTTTGGTCACAATTCGGCCAATTATTTGTCCAAATTGTGTAACCCATTAAATATTCAGGGGTTTCTCATTTTTCTCCCTCAGTATTGATGAACCCCTGCCCAATTTTCTTCCACATTTATCCTATAGTATCCCAGGGTGAAAAAATCCTCCTACCAAACTTCCCAATGACTGATCTCCCTTGATTATAATCTATTTAGAGCATTTTTGGTGGAATATTGATGCTTTGACTGAGTCTAATGATACTTTTTATTTCTTATTATAGATTTGGTCTTGTGGAATCATTCTTCTTCTTCTAAAGATCCAAAACCCACGTTTTCTAATAGTGTATTGGCTAGGGATTTAAAGTTTGTTTGTTTCTAAATCAATGATCATGGTCACGAGAGAAATCTTATTCAGAATATAGGAATTTGTTCTATAATATATTTCCCTAGTCTTTTGGTTAAATTTTTTTGAATATGATTGTTTTATTTTTCCATTGTGGAATATATTTGGTTTTCTTATGGTTTAGATGATTAATTAAGTGGATTATTTATGAATTAAAACCATAATGATCCCCTTTGGATGGAATGATTTTGATTAGATATGGTTATGGTCCATCCATATGGGTTGTTCTGCTTTCTTTCACATGTAATTGAGTTACTTAGTAAAGAATTAAATTTTTATAAGATGGATACCATGATAAATATGTTGACATGTTTCCTTGAGTTATGAAATGGAATTTATGGTATGTGCATCTCGTTGTTGACATTGCATAAATGGGTGTTTGGTTTAATGGAAAATGTTAAATTGGTTAACGCATGGAAATAAAAATGTGTAAATGGGTTAAAACATGATAATGTCATATGTGTTGAATGAACAATGGTTATAAATTATGAATGTTTTTAAAGAGTTATGATTGGTAAATTGTATATGCATTGAATAGTTACAAAACATGTTCACATGTCTTAGTGGTATATGTGATATTTACATTAGGTTCTTTTCTCATGGGTGGGGATTTACTATGGCCCTAAACCCCCCCTATAATTAATGGGTTGAGGTTTTAGACTGAGGCTTTATTACCCTAATAAATTCTTGTGATATGATTCCATAGACTAGGATTCCATGTTTGGTGTTATGTTATGATTTGTGAAATATTTCCCTAGTGACATGAAGAGCTTTATTTTCCCAGTAATGCATAGTTTATATTTCTGACATAAGCTGATGTGTATTTGATGAAAATGATTACCCTGTGGAACTAATAAGTAAAGTTTCTAAAGTGAATATTGATTACTAATGTAACCTTATTTTACTTTCTTCTAATCTTGTTATTCATTATTTACAATCATACACTATCTATTTAGACTATTTAGTTTTTAGACACCATTGGTGGGGGGATACTAAGATGTACTCACACCCTGATCTTGATGCTATTATGTACTTGAGCGGACTTCATGAATTTAGGTCAGGACAAGGGAAAAGGACCAATGTAAAATGGTTGATTTAGGGAATGGGATATTCTAGGATGAGGGATCCAAAATTGGAGTCGTACTCATTTTGGGGATTTTCCATCTTGTATTTATTTTGGGTTTCTTTACACTTGGAACTAGATGAAATTACATAGAATATTTATAGTTGGATTGTGGGATTGTACCTAGTTATGGGAAATTGATTCATAATTAATGGTTATTATTTATTTTTTCCACATATATATCATTGTTATTTGTTTTGTATTACTTTAATAAAGAGGTTATAATATCCCTAATTGTTACATTAGAACCTCACTACTAGTTGGTTGACTCATGAATATATGGAGGCATGCCCGAGGGCATGTGGTGACATATCATAGGGTACCAGATATAGTGCACTTAGGTTAAAAAAGTTACAAAGTGGTACTAGAAAGGTTTTTATTTTCAATTATATTATTATTTTTAAAGGGTAGATGAGAGACTAGGATGTGTTAGGCCATGTTAAATAGCTCATGTATAGTACTAGCTAAACCTTGTATGAGGTAGAACCCATGTCCCAAGGGTGGGATTGTTGTTCTTGATGCATGTTGTTATAGAAGGATGTTATTTTACCTTCTATGATACACATGTTGTCTCATGTGACTATTTTATGAACTTTTTTTTCTTGAAAATGAAATCATATGAGGTCATACATACATGATTCATTTTAAGAACATAGTGATATTGGTTAAGTGATCATGGTAGGTACACATAAGAAATACACGTGGGATGTGAGGGATAAAATGTTTTTAATTTCTATTGAAATTTTAAAGAAATATACTTCAATAAAGTTGATGTTAATGGGTAAATCGAAATAATGCAATGGAATGGTAAAATAATAGTGTCTAATGAAGAGTCATAATTTGATTAAAGTCTATTTGTTATAAGTTATAAGATAAAAATGTTCCTAAGTGACAAATATTTTCGTTCAGAAGACAAAATTGATAAAAGGGTGTATAATGAATGAATTGTTACTATGATAATTTTTTTAACCTATATTGAATATGGACCATGGGAGGGATAGTCGAGAGAGTGATAGAAATTTAATGAAATCCATTGGGATAGTGTGTGCAGAATGGGTTTTTTATGGATAGTAGGGAGTCTTATTTTGCACAATCTATGAACGTATTATGTTACGTGATTGAGAAGTGTGGTTGGAATTATATAGAGACGAAACCATGGCAACATGTTTTTGATTGAAAACAAGGGGATATCACCAATAATGATCCTCTAGTAGGTGAGAAAGAAACCACATTTATCTATGGTAATAATGGAGAGGAGAAATTCTATGAGAACATTTCTCATTTTATTTAGATAATGGAATGAGACCCAGTGTGAGTTGTGCCGAGTACGTTTCACTTGACTAGAGAGTTTTAGTTGAAGCACCTCTGATTTTTACAAGGGAGGGTGGACCTGATGTTAGAGAATTGTGGATAGAGTCCTTCCATATTATCTTGGATCAATTATAGACTCTTCCAGAGAAAAGTTTCAAGTATATGTCTTATATGTTGTGAGGAACAACAAAGAGTTAGTGGGATACCCTAGTTTAGACCGAGAATACATGTAGCATGTTGTGGAATGATTTCCAAGAAATGAATCTAGACAATTTATATATGGATACCTTGAGGTAGGATAAGGCTACAGAGTTTATTAGGTTTACCTAGGAGACTATGACAGTGATGTATTATGATGAATGGTTTACTAACAAAAATTTATTTATTATAGAACTATAAGGGGATGAGGTAGATATGACAAGATGTTTTTAGGACATGATTATACCTCATACAAGTACTTGGTGAAAATATTATGTTTAAAGAGGTTTTCTAAAGTGGTAGATGATACCCTTATTTTCAAAGGTATCCTCAAGGAGGTTTCTGGTGGTGGACCTCTGGTCTGAGTTGTGTGATCCATTGATGTGAATTACGATATTAGGAAGCTCTTTTTTTATGATTTTCACCAGGGTGGTGGTGGAAAATATTTTTAAAGAATAGGACCACCCTCTTATGGTAGTGATCAAGTTTTATTATATCAGTGTGGTAGGTCAGGACATATGTGTGGTCATTATCCCCAATCACTAGTTGAGTGTCAAGAATTCTCTAAGATGGGGCTTGTCCAAAGGTTCCGTAGGAACCCTCAATATATAGAAAATTATGGAGGATCATGATCGATGCAGAGTGTATGTTAGGGGTTGGTTACCCTCTATGAAGCAATCAGTTGGGGATCTATTGGCCTTATCAATGGGGGTGGTGTATTTAGTGATCTAGGATTGGGGAATCCTTATCGGTAGGGTATCATAATATCCAAAAATCAGAATAGAGCCTAAGTTTGAGGGGTAGACAAACTTCATGTAGTTCAACCAGCACAAGGATGTGGTGAGGATAGACCATCGATAATTTGATATTTTATTAATGCATATTTTATGATTTCTAGTGTTTTATTTGATACATGTTCCTCACATTCTTTTATATCTACTTAGTTTTTGAATGTGCTGGGTTAGGTGGTGGAACATATGTGTGGAGTAATGTAGATTGAAAACCATTTGGGATACTAGAAAAAGACATCCGACAATGTATGGTGTGTGACCCTGATGTTGGTGATAGTCATTTCAAGTGGGACTTGTTTGTGCTCAAGATGTCTGGTTTTGACCTAATATTGGGGATGTATTGGATAGAGTTGTATTAGGTCCATATTGAATATTACAACTTTAGGGTAAAGTTTACATCCCTAGAGGGATATATTTACGTTCACTATGGGGAATATGATATCCAGCCAGGTCATATAAGACCATTTTTTCATAAGATGGGTGAAATCATAGACCAATTGGCATGTAATATGATTGATGATTGGAGATTAGAGAAGCTTCAATTTTCCACTCTATAATATCTATTTCAGGACATGTTTCTTGAGGGCTTCTTGGTGGTATTTTCTGAGAAGTCGATTGAATTCATGATTGAGTTGCTACTAAGTGAAAAAAATATTTCTATACTACCATATAAAATGGAACTAAAAAAACTATAAACATAAAAATCAGTTAGAGGAACTAGAGAATAAAGGGATTATTCACCCAAGAACGCCACCTTGGGGATCACCTATTTCTTCCTCAGAAGGATGATGAGCTGCTGCGATTGGTGGTAAATTTTTAGAAGTTGATTTAGATGATTGTATAGAAACAATAAGCTCTTCCATGAATTGATGGTATTTTTTACTATATTAGATGTGAATCAGTGTTATCCAAAATTGATTTTAGATTAGTATATCACCGGATGAGGGTGAGACATTCTCAGATACCACAAAATGATTTTAGGTGATGTCTTGGTTTATATGATTTTGTTGTGATGCATTTAGTTTAAACAACATGATAATAGTTTTTATGGCCATGATAAATTGATTCATTCACCAATACTTGGATTGTTTTACACTAGTATTTTTGGATGACATCTTGCTGTACTCGAAGACTCAGGATGATCCTACGAAAAATCTTGACATCAGTCTGAGTATACTATGAAAGCGTAGTATATACACTAAGATTTCTAAGAATAATTTCTAGAATGATATTTTACATATCATGGGTCACATCATCTCTGAGGAAGGTGTTTTATTATTCCCAAAGAAAGTTCACACAGTTGTATATTTAGAGTATCAAAGAATTATGTTTATATTTAAATATTTTTGGGGTTTGGTAGGCTATTATCGATGGTTCATGGAAGAATTTTAACACCTAGAATCACCAATTTTTAGAATAACCAAGATGGGTTTTAGGATTGAATAGTCTAGATAATTTGAGGATTCCTTCTATGAGTTAAATAAGTGGTTTACTAAAACACTGTTTTTGATCCTACCTGAGCTGGGTATGGAGTATATCTTGTTTTCTGATGCGTCTGGTGTTAGGATTTGGTAATTGTTGATGAATAATGATCAGGTTGTGGCATAAGAATCACAAAAATTGAGGTCTGATGAATGAAATCACCCTATACATTATCTTAATTTTGAATCATTGGTTTATGCATTAAAATTTTGGCATAAATACATGTTAAGAGAAAGGTTTACAATGAATAATACTTATAAGGGACTTAAGTACATCTTCTCCCAGTGTTATTGAATCTTTGGAAGTAAGGAAGGGTTGAGTACTTTCAGTTCATTTATTTATAGTTGGTCTACACACCGGGAAATTGAAATTGTGTTGTAGATGTATTAAGTCTAAAAAATCAAACTCAGGCAGTTTGGGAATCCAGATTAGAGTGGTGGCTGAAGGAATTGTTTAATGAGATGAATCTTGGGGTTCCATATAGATGAGGGTAGATAAAACTTGTATCCTTTGTAGTTTATTTCATGATTCTGGTCTAGATAAAATAAAATAATTATGAGTATATGATGTTTTTTCCCTTGAGGGAAAGTCTTCAATGTGGGGAGTCACCTTCCAGATGGGCATTGATGATGGTGAGATCATTTTAGTTTATGTTTGTGTTGTTGTGCCTACACGTATATAAGAAACTTTTTTGTGTGAGTTTCATTCACTAAAATTGGAATTGAATCATGGTTTAAAAAAATGTATCATTATCTTCATTGATAGTATTGGTGCCCAGAAATTAAGAAATATGTTATCGGTTTCATAACGTGATGCTACACATGTTAGCTGGTGAAGGATGTGAATAAATGACTGGGTGTTTAGTTACAACCATATCCCATTATATAATAAAGTGTGATAGAATCATGATATATTTTTTGGTAGTACTTATAGGGGAAACTCATAATAATAACACTATATGGGTTATTTTCGATCGTTTTACCTAGGTAGTACATTTCTTACTGATTTGATAGGCAATTTTTGTTGAGAATTTAGTTGATTTATATATATGGGAGATAATATTATTTCCTGAGGTGACATAGACTATATTTTTAGAATTTGATCCCCATTTTACATTAGGCTTCTATCAAGGGTTAATAAGGTAATTTATACCCATGTGTTTTGGAGTATATATTTCCACCCCCAAAGAGATGGGTAGTTAGATTATACTATTTAGGTCATAGAATACATTTTTATGCCATGCATCCTAGAAACTTTTTGATATTAGGTGAATCAAATTGCCATTGTTGAATTTTACTATAATAATAGTTACAATAAAACTATTCAGATGGAAGTATATGAGGTTCTCTATGGTAGGATATATAGATATCTATTATGTTGGATGGAGGTTGGGGAATCAGAGTTTTTAGGACATATTCTTACACTGGATAGAACAAATCAGGTTTAGTTGATTCAGAAATGTATGTCTATGGGTTAGTGTATAAAGAAGTTGTATACTAATCGATGTTATTAACCTCTTGAGTTTATGGTGGGTGATCATGTGTTCTTTCAGGTGTCTCAACGGTTGGGACACCATTGAGTTCAAAAATAGGGTATGTTGGCGCCTAGGTATATGGGGCCATTTAAGAGTGTGGATAGGATTGGACCAGTGACATACTGATTGGAACATCTATAATGGAATGGAGGCATGTACAATGTTTTTAATGTATCACATTTCAGACAGTATTACCCCAACCCTTCCCAGGTGATATATGTTGATGATGATTAGATAGAGGATGATATGTCCTATGAGGATCATACCGTTCGTATTATGGATTGCTATGAGAATGTATTCCGAGGAAAGATTGTTATTTGTTCGAGTGTTGTGAACACCTATAAACATTTTGGAAGAGACCTTGGAGTGTTATATGGATATACAGAACAACTGGACCAATGATTTTACCTTGGATACTCAGTTATTCTTGGTAGTTTTAATTTTGGAAAATCCGTTATATAGTGGGGAGGCTGTAAGCTCCATGAATTTTAATGAGGTATGTTCTTTTTTAAGTGTTGTTTTAAATCTATTTATATTTTTTAATGGAATGTTTTTAAACATTATGAGGAGGCTTGGATGTGTTCCAGGGGTCTGGGACATGAAAGAGGAGGAAAAGTGTCCATCCAGTGCATGTTTCTTGGTTAGTTCATGGTTAGTAGTAACCATGTTCCCTAAAAATTGTTGTCTGTAGGAGGGGTGAACGATTGGTGGAACCACGCAAGGGGGGAGGAAAAACTATTTAGTCTTGTACAGAGCCATTCTCAATAGTTGAAACCTTGGTTTTCTAACCATGAAGGCTCCCTAGAAAGCTGTGAAACTATCCCTATATTGGATAAGTGGTTCCACATGGTTTGTGTATGGTTTATCCAACCACGCACCTCATTAAAAATGTTACTTTTTGCCATCCCCCCATTAGAATGTATGAACTCTTACATGATCTTCTTCCCCTTTTCTCCCACAGTACCCAATGGTGACAAACCCATCCCCCCAAAATTCCTATGGATTGATCTCCCACATTTCTAAGTCATTTAGAATGTTTTTGGTGAGGATAGATTATTCGAGTGAGTCTAACAATCATCTTACATTCTTTTTCATTATTAAGGATTATAGAATCATTATTCCTCTTCTAAAGATCAAACACCCTCCTTTTCTAGAAGATTCTATGTTGGGGATTTAAAGGTGGTTTGTTTCTGAATAGAAGGTCATGATTACCTGAGTGTTCTTCATCATAATATAGGTTCATAGTTTACGAGTTATATCCTATAGTGTTGTAGTTAAATTTATGTGTATTTGGTTGTGTTCTTGGGTCCATGTAGGATCGGTTAAGTTTTACATGGTAGAAATGATGAATCAAGTAAATGATTTATGAATTCAACCACTTCCGATCCTAATGGGATGCATTGAGGTTTTTAGACTGGGTTAAGGGCCATCCATGGGGTGTGGCACTTTATTGAACATATAATTGGGTTGTTAAGTGTAGAATTTAAGTGTTTTGAGGTATATCCCTTGGTAAATACATGGAAATGTTAGCTTTAGTTTTGAAATGGAACTAATGGTAGTTGATTATACTTGTTGGCATGAAGAAAAATGTTGTTTAGTATAATGGTAGATGATAACTCAGTAAATAAATGAGAATAAAAAATGTGTAAATGAGTTAAGACATGAAGATGGTATATTTGTTGAATAAACTACTATTTTAAATGATGAATGCGTTTAATGAGTTATGGGTGGTAAATGATATATATTTTGAATGGTTAATGAATAACGCACACAAGTCTTGGAGGTATGAGGGGCATTGACACGAGGTTCTATGAGCAAGATCTAGGTAAGACAAAGTATATAAACCCCACCCCTATAATTCATGGGTTATGGAGTTAGATTGAGGCTTTATGTCTCTAATAAATGAAAGGGATATGAGTACATATATTGAAGCACCAAGGTAGGTGGTATTTGATGAATTTTTAAATGCTTCAGTATTGATGTGGGGATATTTATTTTTACTCTTTTGCATAGATTATGTGACCAATATTAGCCAAAGTGTATTTGATGAAAATGGTTTTCCCATGGAAGAAATAATGAATGTGGATAATGTGAATCATGCTAACTAGGGTCACATAATTTTACTTTTTTCATAACTTGTTATTGATTATGTACCATCATACACTATTTGTTTAGATAGGATATTTTATGACACCATTGGTGATGGCCTAATGAGTTGTACTCACACCTTGCTCAGGACACCATTGGGTACTTGAGAATACTTCATTATTGTAGGTCAGGACAAGGGAAAAGGACTAATTCTAGATGGTTGATTTAGGGATCAAGATGTGCATGGATAATAGATATGTACTTAGAGTCATACCCATTTTGGGAAATTCCATATTGTCTTTATTTTGGGGTTTTCTTACACTTGTAACTAGAGGACAACACATAACATGCTTTGTGTTTGGTTGTGAGATTGTGCAAATTTTTGGGAAAATGATTCATAATGCATGGTTATTTTTTATTTTTCCCATTATTTATCATTTTTATCTGCAATGTCTTACTCTAATAAAGGGTTTATAGTTTCCCCACATGTTACATTAAACCCTTAATACTAGTAGACACCCTATGACATACATGAAGGCATTTTTAAGGTCATTTGGTGACCTGTATTGGGGAACCAGATATAGTGTTACCCGAGTCCTGGATGTTACAACTATCATCTTGGTAGGGATTATATAAGGAGGGACTTGAAACTAACTACAAGAATATGAATCATGTGAAGGTGGAACTTCTGCATACCTGGCTTGGGTAAAAATCCTCATTGAATAAACATCTTGAAAAGAACCTCATTGTGAACAATCTAGTGCTGGATCAGGAATTACATATGGATTCATCAATAAATCCCATTCTCCATATTTCACTCTATCTGTATTTAGAAATAATAATGAGATATTTATATAAATAAGTTAGGTAACCACTTTCTATAATGGTTAGCCATGTGGTGGGGAGTGTAAAACCACATAGTGTGGTAATCAATCATCTTTGTTCATGGGTTTTTACCCATTTAGTGTGCTATGATTTTTTTATAAAGATTGATAGACTTCATGGATCTTTATCTTTCAAAAAAATGGATATACAAAATATTCATAGTCGATAGGTGGTAACATGTGTTGGGGATGAATACATACATGTCCGCCTCTAAATCATAGGGTAATCTAGTTCTGGGTTTGTGGGAATAAATGATAAAATACCATATTTAGACTGCAAGTGAGGTAAAGAGTCATGTGGTCTTCCTTTGTTCAATCCATGAGTGATGTATGTGACCACACATTTTGGGTCACCTTAGTGCCTCGTGTTAAGTTGGTGAAAACAAGGTGATACTTCATCATTTAACTGTGTGGTACATAAGTAGTTGAATGGTCTTTCTATCATTCTATTATATTTTAATTTTATTGGTATCAAAAAATTATCCTCTTTGAATTGATTTTTGTTCCCGTGAATAGTTTTTAATCCTTAAGAAGTAATAAAACCCCACATTGTTACCACATGATTAACCTGTGAGGCTTTTAGTCTATGAAGAGAAGTTCACAATGTATATAAGGATTTCATGGGGTAGGTGAATGGTCCTGATAGAGATTATAAATATATAATTCACCCTTCATTTCATTTTTTCTTCCTTATAAAATTGTTTTTTAATTCTAGATAAATCTCTACGTAGTACCTTTCACTTAACATAAATATGAAAAAAGGTTTTTATGAGATTGGGATGAGGTCTCTTCTAATGGTGTGGTTATTTCCTAGACCATGTGATTATTATGTACTGTTCAAACATCTGTGTTTTCCCTGAGATGCTGCAAGACTCATAGACCCAGATCTAGTTCTATAAAGATAATAATTACAAACGAGATTTAATACTAACTAATGTAACTCAAATTTAATCATCCATAAATACAATTTTTATAACCAATATTGAGAAACTTATATACCCAATACGTTTTTAGGTTTCCATATTAAATGAAATAAGAAAATAATTACTCATAAAAACTCATGTATTTCTTAAATAATTTTTATTTTTACCATTATTACCATGTTTTATTTTTCTATAATAATTCTTTAACATATCCCACAAAAATATCCACACATTATACCTTTCTTGAAAAATCTTACATAATATCATTATTTATAACCTGGGTAAATGTCATCATAAGAAGGGTGAGCTAAAATTCGCAATATGTTTAAACATAGAAATTAAAAACCTTGGATAAGAAGTGATTATAATATGGTTTATTCACGCTCAAATTTAGCCAAGAGATGAAGGTAGAACGGTCCTTGTAGTTTATCTTGGGTTGTCGAATCCTCAGAGACCTAAGAAGAAACCTATAGACACATACATTCTATGGAATATTTTTTGCTATGAATTTGACAACTTGTGTTGAATTTATATGGTTTTAAGTGAACTTCCATGACACTGAATTTAATTCAATTTTAAAGTATGAGTCTATCCAAGGTCATCACTTGGGGTGGATTGGACGATTTCCTTTTCAATGATTTCATGTTCTTGTATTTGAGATGGGTTCATTTAAGAAGATAAAACAACATCATCACTTACTAGTTTTATTCCTACACCCATTAATACTAATCACCTATACACTTGAAGGATCAAATTTTTGTGCACTTCAAGGTAAAGATTCGTATTAGCACTTGAAGTGTGTGGCCTTAAATTCAACAAGGACGATGGAGTTTACAAATCATCAAATAAAAATCTCAATTGAAGAAGTGATTATACATTAATGGGGTGATAAATAACATCCAATCCAGCCAATTTGTTACTCCCTTGGATCAACCCGTAAGTGTGTTATCCCTCCATTGATGCTATGATTTCAATGTAATCAGGAAGTAGACTCATGAGGGAGGAATTGAAGAAGTAAAGAAAACAATAATAAGAAAATGATCACTCCACCATTGTGTGAATAATTTAACAAGGATTAGTGTGAATAAATTTACACTTTGAACCAACGGTATCAAAGTGATATTAAAAACAATAGAATAAGGATAAAATAAGAGCTTTTATTAAAAAACTAAAGTGAAATGAACAACTTACATGTGAAAGACAAACTTGAGACAACAAAATTGTAGCATAACATTACAATTGAACAAAGAACCAAATATTCTCAACTCCTCCACCACCACTGCCATAAATAGGAATTTTTGAAGACTTGGGTAGAGCCTTCAATATTCCATATCTTTTTAATTAATTTTGGTAGGCCACAGGTGGGTGGAAAGCTTGTGGAACTTAGACTTTTCCACATTTGACCCAAGGGGGAATCCATATTTCATCCACTGAACAGACGCGCTTGGAAGGCCTTCTAGATGGCCGAATCAGAGTAGTCCATATGCGAAGAAAATGGATACTCGGAAGTTTCCTAATAGAATATAAAATTTGGTCCTATTTGGGGTCTTAGATTAGTATATATGATTTGATTAGTGGGATGTTTTTCTGGGCCACATAATCTGGCTCATAATTTTATCTCTAACTTGGGCCGCCTAAATGACCACAATGGAAGTCGAATTAGCACTGGCCCATGAAGAATGATTTGTTTCTATATATTTATTCTATCATACCACGAAATTTGGGCTTCATGTTCTTTGTATGTTGGGACCCACATTCTTATAAGTGGTCTGGTGTCCAATCTTCCTTCTCTAAAATTGATTCCTTTCATCACAATGTATCCCCATATTCTTCCATGAATTCTCCATTGATCCCTGAATGAAAAATGTTAATATTGAAGTTTTTATCAATTTACGAAAATATAAAATTAAAATATGGATAATTACATTCCTCAAAATCAGATTAATCCTTGGGTACTTTAAATGATGTTAAAAAATGTAACACATAATAGTGAATTTTAAAAAGGTATTACAATCATAAAGTGGAATGATGTTCAAAGTGTAAAATGCGCTAAAATGGTGTTTATTAATTACAAATCACATTAATATTATAAATATTAACAATTAATATTAGCATCATTTAGTGGCTAATCACACCCCCCATCTTGAGTTTTGCTAGTCCCGAGCAAAATATATCTAATCAAAATGAAATTCGAATTCCCTTTTACAAAAGCATTTTAATACACAATGATCACCCGAAACCCTTATACAAAGCAATCATGAAACCCATCAAAATATTTTAATACAAGATAGTTTCATAAGAAGATCCCAATCCCAATCCCATTCCTTTTTTCAAATTCATTTTCATATTTCATCCAATATCAATTAAGTATGAGGATGTATTTTGCATCACAGTAGACATGGGGGTTCATCTTTATTCAAGGGTTAAATTAGGGAAGCACTAGGTGGAATCAAATTTCAATATTAAGATGAGTATTCAATTTTTTTGTATTATATATATATATATATATATATATTTGTTTTTGTTTATTTTTTCAATTTTTCCATGGTAATTGATATTGCACTCAAAAGAGTCAACTCCTGTAGTGAGACTTTGCTGATGACTCCCAGGCTCAAATACCTTAGGGCACCAAGTAAAGCCCACATACTTGGGAATCATCTCAAGTTAACTCAGTCAAAAACAAATTCAAATTAACAAAAATAGAGATAAAATTACTAACTCTAGGCCAGACAACTATGGAGTCATGATCCCCAAGTGCTGAAAGCCACGAATTAGGTCATTTCATTGCTCTATGCACAATTTTTTTATTTTTTATTTTTTTAGTGAATACTCATATTAAAACTAAAATAATCACCAAACCTATGATATTTATTTGGGGGACCCCAGGAACTCAAACTAATACCCAACGATCCAAAGGACGTGCATTGTGTTCTTTTTTTATTAGGATGAAAATATAAACGATGAAATAACACATTGGACAACCACACTTTCAAAAATCTATGCTAATGAAATTATAAAAGGATTAAAATCAGCAATAGGGCATGCTAAATTATTTGATATTCAATTTCAAAGTGTGCAATGTGTATTACCATGTTCAAACTTAAAGGAAGTTTTCCTTCCGTTTACACATTTTTTTTCAAATCATTCATTTTTCTTTTGACAAGAAATGATTTTATTATCTCCCCTCAAAATTAAAATAACACTGTCCCCAGTGGTTAAAGAAAAGAAAATTTAGAAGGGGGTAGAGGTAGAGAATTAATGTTCAAAAAGGAAATTGAAAATGAGGATCATGGAATGAAGTCACCTGGTGGTTGAACTTGAAATTCTTGTTGATCCCTTTTAATCCTTTGATATCCATGTCACTTTGCAGAGTTCCCTAGTAGAAATAGAAAAAAAAACAAAAAAAAACAAAATAATATATATATTTATATTTATATTTATATTTATATAATAAATAAAGTAAAATATAAGTATATATATAAAAATTATAGAATAAGGAAGCAGAACAAATTGTAGGTCAGTGGTAAGCGGGCGCCCCTGTCTCCCTTCGGTCCCGGGTTCGAATCTCCGCGGCATCGCCGGTTGTGACGGGGTTTGACCCACGAACCACGACATGTCCCTTATTATTATTATATTTTTTTATTTTAACCTAAAAAAACATTAATATAAAACAAACTGATGATACATTGTCTTCTTTTTATATTTCTGGGTAAGGCATCACTCAAGGATCACACCACGTGACACAGATGAATATGGTGCTCCCCTTTCATACCCATCCATACTCATAATAGAAGAACAGGTCAACGGTATATTTTTTAAAAAAAAAAGATTAATTAAAATAAAATTTTTATTAAAACAATAAAATTATAGGAAACTTGAAAACCATGGGTTGCCACTCATACAGCGCTTTGTTTAATGTCGTCAGCCCGACATGGATCCTAAATCTATCAAATTTTTCCCGTTCATAGATTAGATCAATTAACTCAACCTCTATTTCATGTTTATTGAATGATTCAATGAATGGTTTTAACCTTTGAACATTGACCTTGATAATGTAACCACTTGTGTGATCTTGAATCTCAACTGCACCATGGGGGTACATATGATGCACTATGAAAGGACCTGACCATCTAGACCTTTTCATTCCTGGGTGTAAATGAAGTTTTGAACTATACAAGAGCATAAGTTTTCCCAGTTTAAGTTGTTTGACCTTGATATTCCTACATTGGTATGCTTGAACTCTAGCTTTATTGATCCTTTAATTTTCATAAGCCTCTATCCTTAGTTCCTCCTGTTCATTGAGATATAATTTCCTTTTTGTTATGGCTAATGAGAGGTCGTAATCCATTTTCTCAATTGCCCAAAATTCATTATGCTCAATTTCAATAGGTAAATGGCATGCTTTTCCATAAACCAACCAATATGGTGACATTCCTAGGATGGTTTTTTATGTTGTATGATATTCCAAAAGAGAATCCAAGAGTTTCTTGGACCAATCTTTCCTAGAGGGGTTGTCAGTTTTTTCAAGAAATTTCTTAATCTCCCTATTCGCTAACTCATCTTGACCATTGGTTTGAGGATGGTATGCAGTGGGCACTTTATGAGAAATACCATACTTAGACATGAGTGAAGAGAATGGGTGGTTGTAGAAATGGGTTCCTCGATCGCTGATTATAGCCCTAGGAATTCCAAATCTAGAAAATATGTTCTCTTTCAAAAATCGAATCACAACTTGATGATCATTGGACTTTGTGGGAATTCAGTCAACCCATTTTGAGACCTAATCAATAGCTAAGAGTATGTAGAGGTATACCCTAGAGTTTGGGAAGGGACCGATGAAATCAATTCCCCAACAGTCAAAGATTTCAACCACTAAGATTGGAGTGTGTGGAATTTGATTCCTTTTTGTGATGGACCCTACATGTTGACACCTAGGATAACTTTGACAAAATGTGTATGAGTCCCTTGAGATGGTGGTCCAGAAGATACCACACTGAAGAACCTTAGAAGATGTTCTTTAGAGGAAAAGTGACCTCCATATGCCTCGCTATGACAGAATTTAATAATGGACTCTTGCTCAGATTCCGGGACATACCTCCTAATGACTTGGTCAGGGCATTACTTATAGAGGTATGGATCATCAAACACATAGTTCCTAACATCATGAAGGAATTTCCTTCAAGATTGAGTCCCTAAGAATTTGGGAATGACTCCTGTAACTATGAAATTGGCTATTTCAGCATACCAAGGGCAGTCACTCATAGAGTACAGGTGTTCATCAGGAAATGAATTAGACATAGAAAAGTTATTGGAGTTATCTTTTAATTCCATTCTAGATAGGTGATCTACTACAACATTTTCAACACCCATTTTTATCTTTGATTGTGAGGTCAAATTCTTATAAGAGAAGGACCCACCTAATGAGTCTAGCCCTAGCGTCTTGTTTTTTGAAGATGTATTTTAGTGCAGAATGGTCAGTGAACATAGTGATGGGGGATCCTAAGAGGTCGGACCTAAACATATCTAAAGAAAACACAATATCAAGTAACTCCTTTTCAGTAGTGATGTGGTTTATTTGGGCTTCATTTAAGGATTTTATTGCATAAGAAATGACATATGGAGTTTTATCACAACGTTGTCCTCACACAGATCCTACAGCAAAGTCACTAGCATCACACATAAGTTCAAAAGAAGGTTCTAGTTTGGAGATTTCATAATTGGAGGAGAGGTGAGAGAGGATTTGAGAGTTGAGAATGAACCCTCACAGCTTTCTATCCAAACAAATGAAGCATCCTTTACTAGGAGAGCACAAAGAGGATATGCGATTGAACTAAATTCCTTGATGAATATTCTATAGAAACCAGCATGTCCTAAGAAATACCTCACCTCCTTGACAGTTTTGGGTGATGGAAGGTGATGAATGATGTCAACATTGTCTTTATCAACTTTAATCTCCCTAACTGAGACCAGATGACCTAGAACTAGTGCCTCTTTAACCATGAAATGTCATTTTTCCTAGTTTAGGAAAATACTATTTTTATCACATCTTAAAAACACTCTCTCTACATTCCTCAGACATCCCTCAAATGTATCCCCAAATAGATAGAAGTCATCCATGAAGTCCCCTAGAAATTCCCCTACCATGTCTGAGAAGATTCCCACCATGCACCGCTGGAAGGTTCCAAGAGCATTGCATAAACCAAAGGGCATGCGTTTGAAGGAAAATGTTCTGAATGGACATGGGAATGTAGTCTTCCCTTGATCCTATAGGGAGACCTCAAATTGATTATACCCCGAGTACCAATCTAATAAACATTAGAAGGCATGACATGCCACTCTCTCAAGGACTTGGTCAATGAATGGTAAGGGGAAATGGTCCTTCTTGGTGAATGAGTTTAGCTTACTATATTCAATGAAGACTCTCCAACCACTACTCACCCTTGTTGGAAGAATCTCTCCATCCTCATTCGTTATCACTGTGATTCCACCCTTTTTTGGAACCACTTGGATTGGGATCACCCATTCACTCTCAGCTATGGGATATTTGATACTAGATTTTAACAATTTTAGATGTTCCATCCTTACTAACTCCATGATATTAGGATTGAGTCGCCGTTGAGGTTGAAGACATGGCTTTGAATCAGATTCCAGAACAATCCTATGAGTCGCAATAAGTGGGTTAATCCTGGGAATATCAGACAGGGTCCAACCAATGGCTTTCTTATGTTTTCTAAGTACATCTAGAAGAATCCTATCATGATTGTATACAAGAGAAGAATAAATGACAATAGGATGTGTTTGATTGTACCCTAGGAAGGCATACTTGAGTGCAGTTGGAAGTTCCTTCAATTCAAGCTCAGGTCGGTTAAGAATTTCAGCATAAGATTGGGACACTAGAACAAGATCAATTTAATTACCTAAAATTTGAGATAGGATTTATTCCCCACATGTAGAAGTTTCAAATACTAGATTTTCATGATCAGATTTAGGGAAGGAAGTTGGAGTGGTCTCCATGAAAGTGGTTTCGTGAAAGGTTTCACAGATTGTTGGACCTAAGATTTCATTATAAGAGTAATTTGAAAATGATTCATGCCAAGGAGATAATCTTCCTTCATATGAACAAATGAAATCAGTTTCATCCTAACTTAAACAATAATCAAATGTTCCTTGATGTTC
Source organism: Viscum album (assembly GCA_963277665.1). Classification (NCBI taxonomy): domain Eukaryota; kingdom Viridiplantae; phylum Streptophyta; class Magnoliopsida; order Santalales; family Viscaceae; genus Viscum; species Viscum album. The sequence goes on along the minus strand of OY728132.1, from coordinate 1,287,512,755 downwards.
TATGGATTCATTATCAATTCTTCATATCATGTTTACTTCATGAATGTCCTCATAATCCCCTATTTGTGAGATTTCATTATAGATGTTCAAGTCTAGACTTATGTTCCCAAAGGTGATGGTCATGTTCCCATTTCAGACTCGGATAATAGAGTCGATTGTTTCAAGGAAGGGAAGAACAAAGATTATTGGGGTTGGTTCCTTATTTTCTATGTTTGGATGGTTGTCAAGTATAGTGTAGTCCGCAGGGTAGATGAATTTTTTAACCTTTACCAGAACATTCTTCAAAATCCCCTTTGAAACCCTAATGCTATGATCAGCAAGTTGAAGTGTGACAGATGTGGGTTGGAGTTCTTCTAGACCTAATGGGTAGTACACGGTAAAAGGAATGAGATTGAAACTAGCACCTAGGTCACACAAGGCCTTGAAAACTTTTCTCTCTCCTAGTTCAACATTGATGTAAGGGAAACCCGGGTCTTTCAACATAGGAGGAATAGTCCCTTGAATGGTGGTACTCACATTAACAGCCAAAAGGACTTAGTTTTTATGTGAAATTTTTCTTTTAAAAGTGCACAAGTCCATAAGGTACTTTGAGTAGGCAGGTATGGTTTGGATTTCATTATGAAGGGGAATGTTCAACTTGACATGTTAGAATATTTCTCTTAATGTTTCACTTAATTCAGGCTTGGTTTTCCCCCTCATGCGTTGATGAAATAGTGCATGTTGTTGGGTTGTTTTTTAATGATTTTTTTCCTTGACAATGTTATCAGTTTCCTCAGTTCGATCTCGTGGTTCATTTGATTTTCATCTAAGTTTGAATCTTCAGATGAGTTCTGAATTAGATATTCAGGTTTCTCAATTTATTTCCCACTTCTTAAAACAGTCATAGCCTTTAGTTGTTCATGAGTTGTTTGAGTGCAACTTGACTCTCCCCTTGATGTTGAGGATGGAACCGCCTGAGTAGGCATGGGTGCCTTTCTAGTTTTTATGTATTGAAGTTATTGTTTTAGAGAAGAGACTTCCGAGTTCATCCTCTCCATTTTTTTCACAGTTGTTCTAGTATGCTTTGCAGAACAGTTTTGGTTGGTGCTTGTGTAGATTGGTTTATACCGGGGGATAATTTAGAGGTGGGATGGTTTGTGGAAAATGTACCGGTGGCTGTTGGTATTGGAAAGGTTGGGTTTGTAACTGGTTATGGGATTTGTAGTTTTTATGGGTGTAAGGATATTGTCCCTGTGGTTGTCTAGGTTGTTGGTTATCTTTCTAGTAGAAGCCAGGGTGGTCATTATACCTTGGGTTGATGTTGATTTGGTAATGAAGATTTTGAATGCTTAAAGCATTTACATCCACTGGGGGTCCTCCTAAAAGAACATCCTTTATGGATGGAATGTTTGGGAAGTTGTCTGTATTATGGTCATGTTTGTCACAGATTGTGCAAACAAGGTCTACAAATTGGATTTCATGGACTTTCCTAAGGTCTATTTCTTCAACCTACATAGAGAGTACTGCGAGTTTAGCCCTAATGCATTCCTCTTCTCTAAGTGTACGAATTCTAGTAGTTCTTTGGGGCTTTTCAGAATAAGGTGAAGTTTCCCATGTTTGGTTTTGTTCAGAAAGGCTTTCTAGATACTCATAAGCATCTTTTGGGGATTTGTTTTTATAGGTTCCATTACACATCATGTCAATTAATTGTTTATTCCCTGGACCAAACCCTTCATAGAAAATTCTAACTTGTTCAGGAATAGATAAACCATGGTGTGGAACCATGTTTAGAGTGTCATTGAACGTCTCCCATGTCTCATATAACGACTCTCCCTATTTTTCAAACACGTTTTGGATACTCTTTTTAAGTGCAATTGTTTTGTGGTGGGGAATGTATTTTTTGTAGAGTTCTCTTTATAGTTGGTACTAAGAGTTTATGGATGATGGTCTCAAATTGTTTATCCAACTTTTAGCTTGATCCTTTAAATAAAAATAAAGTAGCCTCATCTTAGCTGATTCTATTTGATGTGGGGGACACATGGTTTGTACAATGTCATTGAACTCCTTAATGTGAAGGTAGTGCATCGGAGACTCTATCCCGTGAAAGGTTGGAAGGTGGTTTAGAACATGTGGGTTAAAGATTTAGTTGGAATATTCTATGGAATTGTGTCTAATGCATGAGGGGGAATTGTTCCATGAAGGGTTGGGGTAGTCATTCATGGTTTGATCAATTGCATTCCACATGTTTGGGGATGCCTCATTTCGGTTTCCATTTTGGTTCCCACCCGGGTTTATGAGTTGGTTACTTTGAAGACCTTCCATTTAAATGGGATCAATTTTTGACTCGGGGGTGTTAGGAAGATTAGGATCTAATGGAAAGAGTTCCATTGGTGTACTTGACTCTCCAACCCCAGGACTATCCACCCTAACCAGACGGTTTGATTGATCGCGGGTGTAGGCGGACATGCGCCAAAAGAAAAAAATTGAGAAAGGGAAAAGATAAGAGAATTTGTATGAGAAAAGAAGAAATGGGAGAGAATAGAATGGGTGTTTAGATGACATACTTGGGTCCACAGAAACGATGCCAAAATTTGATTCACGCTCAAATTTACCCATGAGATGAAGGTAGAACGGTCCTTATAGTTTAGCTTGGGTTGTCGAATCCTCAAAGACCTAAGAAAAATACTATAGAAACGTACATTCTATGGACTATTTTTGGTTATTAAGTGGCCAAAATGGGTTGATTTTATATGAGTTTAAGTGGAATTATATGACACTGAATTCAATTCAATTTTAAAGTATGAGTCGATCCTAGGTCATCACATGGGGTGGATTGGACGTATTTCCTTTTCAATGATTTCAAGTTCTTATATTTGAAATGGGTTCATTTGAGAAGATAAAACAACATCATTAATAACTGGTTTACTGCCTAATCCCTTTAATAATAATCACCTATACACTTGAACGATCAAATTTTGGAGCACTTCAAGTTAAAGGTTCGTATTTTCACTTGAAGTGTGTGGCCTTAAATTCAACAAGGATGATGGAGTTTAAAAATCATCAAATAAAAATCTCAATTAAGGAAGTGATTATACATTAATGGGGTGATAAGTAACATCCAATCCATCCCCATTCTACTCCCTTGGATCAATCCATAAGTGGGTTATCCCTCCATTTATGCTATGGTTTAAATGGAAGCGGGAAGTAGACTCATGAGGGAGGAATTGAAGAAGTAATGAAAACAATAACAAGAAAATGATCACTCCACCGTTGTGTGAATAATTTCATAGGGTTTAATGTGAATAAATTCATACCTTGAACCAAAAGTATCAAAATTATATGAAGAACAACATAATAATTGGAAAATATGATCTTTTATTAAGAAACTAATGTGAATTGACAAACTTACATGTGAAAGACAAACTTTAGACAACAAAATTCCTGCATAACATTACAATTGAACAAAGCACAATAAGTCTCAACTTTTCCACCACCACTGCCTTAAATAGTCATTTTTGAAGACTTGGGTCGATCCTTCAATATTCCAAGTCTCCTTAATTAATTTTTGTAGGCCATAGGTGGGTGGAAAGCTTGTGGAACATAGACTTTTCCACATTTGAACTGAGGTGGCAGCCAGCTTTCATCCACCGAAAAGAGGCGCTTGGAAGACCTTCTAGATGATAGAATCAGAGTGGGCCATAGAAGAAGAAAATGGATACCCAGATGTCTCCTAACCTCCTGTAAAATTAGGGACCATTTTGAGTTTGATATTCGGAGATATGATTATATTAGTGGGATGTTTTTCTGGGATGCATAATCTGTCCCAGAATTTTATCTCTAACTTGGGCCCCCTAAATGACCACAATGGAGGCCGAATTAGCACTGGATCCTGAAGAATTATTTGTTTCTATATATGTCTAATATCATACAACGAAATTTGAGATTCATTGGATTTGTATGTTGGACCCCGCATTCTTATAAGTGGTCTGGTGTCCAATCTGCCTTCTCTAAAATTGCTTCCTTTCATCACAAAATATCTCCATCTTGTTCCATGAATTATAAATTTATACCTGAAATAAACATGTTTATATTGAATCTTAGATCAATTTACCAAAATATAAAATTAATATATGGATAATTAAATTCCCTAAAATCAGATGAATCATTGGGTACTTTAAATGATGTTCAAAAATATACTAGATAATAGTGCATTTTTAGAAGGTATTACAATCATAATGTGGAATGATATTCAAAGTGTAAAATGCACTAAAATGGTGTATATTAATAATAAATCACAAGAATATTATATATATTATCAACGAATATTAGCCTCATTTAGTGGCTAATCAATGGTAATATGGGTTTGATAGCATAATAAATGTTCATGGATATAACTTATGAGATATATACATAACAAAGCATAGATAAAAAACCATGATTCATGGAATAAATCTATTTAAAAACATAAGGAATCTATCATTAGAATAAATTATCATCAAAAATCAATGATTTACAAAGATTTAATATCATAAGAATATGAGATAAGTTTGTGGAATATGGGGTTATAATAAATATATGTATAGAAAATAATTTATTTAATCGGGCTCCCTACCAAGACTATGATAGTAGAAATATTCCCATAGTGGGTTGATTTCACTTCAAATTATTATAAATATAGTATAATTTGTCCCATCATGTATTGGGTTCACTCCCCAATTCAAAAATTCAGAAACCATATGTCAAGGCTACACACCAAGGCTTTTACCTCATTAGAGGATTGACCTACCTATCTATGTATCTTCTTGGGCTTCATCCAACAACTCGGTTACCCTTTTTGGCTTGAAATAATTACCTATATACACTATTGGGCTTGATTCAACCTCCCATTCACCCTTTATATTGGTAAAATTTTCTTGTATCATATTGAGCTCATAAGATTTAAATCACTAACCAATTAATTATTGAATTATAAAATTATAGGGAAACCAATTACATAATGAAACACGTGTGCCACAAGATCATAAAAAAATTCATTATTTTTTCACAGATTAACTAACCTATGGGAATTAAATGGGTTTCATAAATATTTCCTTAGAAAATCATCATCATAAGATATAAAAATAAATAAGGTGGATGGTATCCTAATATCATAAACCATGTAGATCGTAACATTCATTAAATTATGTTTAGATAGATGAATTTTTTTATACAATACTTAAAGATATCTATTGAAAAAAAGAAACACATAAATTTATTTTGGTATATTTTAAAAATAAAAAAGTCCATGAAAAATTGTAATAGAAATTTCTTTGAAAAAGCCATTGAAACATGTAAATTAAGGTAAATCATGAATAAAATAAATGATGAGGCGAAAATAAATTTATGTTGTATATGTTAAAAAACATTCCTTTCAGATGTTGGAAAAGAAAGTCAATAGTGAGTTGTATGAAAAACATTGTAAAATATTACTTTTAATCATTTATTAATAAATTCAAAGGTATTATAAAATAAAATTATCAAATATCATTATTTAGATAAAAATGTTATTTTTTGTACATAGATATAGATATAAAATCATCCTGACCCAAGAAGAAAAAATAAGGTCAGTTTATCTTCAAAACATTTCTTCAGTCTTTTTGATTACTTTAAAGATTTAAAATGAAATAATAATTGAAAACCCATAGATATAACTTTACTATATGAATATATATGTGGTTCCGGTGTGGAATAACATATAATTTCCCATATTGGAAATAGAAACATATAAAATATGGATAAAGATAGATAATAACATAATCCTTTACAACTTTTATAACCCTTTAATTAAAGTCTCATGAAAAACACAACCTTATATGGATTAATAAATCCCCATAATTTTCATTACATGTATCATAATATTCATTCATGGTTATCATATACTCTATAGAAAAATAAGGTGAAAAATATATAACATATCATAGTGAAAGAAAATTGATTCAAGGAAGTCCATAGAACATTGGAATATCATGAGTTAAAATAACACAAAATATATAATTGGAGATGTATTTTTAAATCTCTTGAATTTTATGAAAGTTTAAAAAATATCTATATGTTTTTATATACACAACATGATATGAAATTTTTAGTAAATATGGCATATGCATAAAATAAATAATAGTGTGTGAAAAACCCTCACCTTAACTAAAAAATTTCAAAAAAATTTAAATTCTAGTCAAATAAAAATAAATATCTTAATATGTTTTTGGAAAACATTATTCATACCTATTACAGTTAGGCATAATAGGGGACTAGATACTCTGAGGGGGGGGGGGGGGGGTGAATCATGGTATAAATATTTTTCTTCAAAATTATCCCTACCACACCAGATATTAATATATTATTTATTAGAGTCATAATGTTTTCTATTTGGTTTTTATATTTCTATAATGTTTTCCATCTTTTATCAGATGATGATTCAAAGATATTAAAACTGGAAAGAAAATGACATCGTGATTTATACTTGGTTCACCCACAGTGGTTTACTTCCAAGGAACATACAATGTTAATGTGATGATGTATTTAATTTACTAAGGATAAAAAACAATTAATGGATTGGGATAGATTAATTCTATTCCTATGTTCCCTAACATTACAATGTTTAGAGTAAGATCACTACTATCCCATGGGTTAATCCCTAACTCTATTTTGATGGATCACTGCCAGTGGAAAGGATCACCTTCATCCTCTTCCTTTTCACACTTCTCTAGAAAGGATACACACATTTCATATGGACCTATAGGTCTCTTTATTAACAATAATTATTTAATCTTAAATTGTCATAATATTCTCTATTGAAGTTATATTTGGTATGCTCCTTCACTTTTATGAAAACACCTAGATGAAAAATTTCCAACTTTCATACAACTAGAACTAACTTTCCTTTACTTTAGAAAAATCAAATACCTCCTCTTTTGAAATAGTTTCAAGAGATTTCAAGTCTTCCTTTCATTACCTCTAGTGTATTAGTGAATAAAAGCCTTATGAAAATATAGTCAAATGATGAAGATCCTCGAAATTCCTCTTCAAGATTCTGGTATAATAAGGATTTTGTCCAATGGGTATTCATAGTGTGTATCTCTTTGGGAAAGACTCCAAGATTAGTACCACACATAGTGGTCCATGATGTAATCTTTTCATAATGTATAAGAAATACATTTTTATTCAAACTTTTAGTTTGTAGATATTACGTTTTCAAACTATTTATAGTCTTTTCAGGAACTTCTTGGCATCATCATTGAATGAAATCATATTCTTTGTGATCTTAATTACACAACATGGTGAGATTTATGCATGGAATGAATTTTATTTGTGGTGTTCATTAACTTCTTGAACTAGTCTAACTTTTTGTACTATATTGTCTAGCAAAAAAACCTTCACAATATAATATTTCTTTGCAGACTACCTTTACTACAAATACGATTGACGCTTCATGAACTCGTTGTTCCATTGTGAGCAATATTTCTCCAAAACTCCATTTAGTGTACTATATTTTCAAACTATCTCCTTCAAGGAATTTATCCTTCATTAATCACTAGTTCCTCCTTCATGGAATTTCATCCTCATGAAACTCTTATCCTTTGCAGAACCCTCCTTCGCAAACTACTTCAGACTTCCCCCAATTCATCCAGTAGTGATGATCTTCATTAATAATGATTCATCACTCTAATGATGTGATTATGTTCCTTTATATAGGAAAATTAATCCCAAAAAACTCACTAATCACAAATACCCAAGACTCTCAGGTGGTACAACCATCATATATTACTTGATATGAGGTCCACATGGTGCCTTTATCCATTGCAGTGTCTGATGTCATTTGAAAATGAAAGAACCTTTGCAGATTCTTAATTCAGAAACATAGTTTATAAAAACATAAGGCTTCTAAAAATGGAGTTTGTCCCATGAATGATGATCCTCCCATGAACTATGACCATCCTATGAACTAAATTTTTTATGTAGATCGTGTAGCGCACTTCGCGGTCCATGTATCTCCTTTGTAGTTTCCATAGCATAACTAAGATACTATGCGGTCTTCAAACTCCATGATTAATTGTCAGAAAACTATGGTTTGAAAACTCGATTATGAAAAAACTTCCTTTTTCATAAAATAAATCACAGTTTGAGGCCCAAAAATTTGGCAATCATTGCAAAACTATGTCACCTTAATCATCTCTTTTGGTAACACCGACCATACTGAAATGTGGTCAGCAGGCCTAACAAAAAAAAAATCACCCCAAAAACAACGAAATATTGATTTTATAGAATACTCCTCAATAGATAATTTTTATAAACCTTACATATATTCATTCATGATACATTCATTATCAAATAAATGTTTATCTTCATCATCTGATGGTAGAAATTGGGATTATTCCACACATGTTTCGCAATGGTGTCATTGGACTTCATTTTTTGGTTAAAAATTTCATTATTATAGATTATTTATTTTTCTAGTATATATTTTACATGTTTATTTTTAATTTTACATTATAATTCGTTGATATATTTAGTTATGATTTACGATTATTAAATCAGTGATGATATAGTTTTGGGTATTTTGCTGATGTGAATGGATTAAAATATAATGACCATTAATTACTTTGTTATACTTATATTATAATATTAAAAAAATATATTAGTAGTTAATATAATATATATTTAACATATACACTTCTCTTCTATCCATTTAAGGTGGTTATGAAAAATGTATTACAACACTTTGTGGAGGTGGTTGTCCACACAGATGCACAAGTGATGCTTTCATTTTTCAATTAATGGTAATAAATGAAAGGAAATGATAATTTATATATATATAATCATAATATCTTTATAAATATCATATATATTCATTAAATCCTTCAAATAAACTTCCTTCAAATTTGGAGATAATAAATGAATTACAAGTCTTCATAGAGTTGGTAGTTCACACGTAAGCATGAGCGACCCTTTTATTTTCTTTTAGATGGAAAACAGCTATAAAATAGTATTACCATTAATATAAAAACCATTAGTTTATTAATGACATTTATTTCCTTATTTTATGATTTTTATGAAATATGTTTTTGAGTTTTAAGAATAATGAAACATGAAAAAGGCCCGTAAGAAAATATAGCTCTTCCAGGGATAATCCCCTTTGGAAAACACCTTAAGGATTTATGAATGAGAATTTTTGAAAGAAAATAAGATATAGGTAATGTATACAAATTTTTGTAAGGTATTTAGGTAGTTATTTATCAATATAAGTAGTGTACATTGTGTGTATAAGTTATAAGATGAGGTTCCCTTTTATAAGTGAGTGGAGTGGCACCCTTGTAAATAGACTTAATGATAAAATAATATAAATTAATTTTCTTGGGAAAGAGGAAAAGATTGGATTATGTTTCAAATATATTATAGATTATTTTAAAAATATACTCAAACAAAATAATTATAGAAATTGATAGTGATACTTTAATCCTCATCTCTTAGTTTAACCGACCTTTTAAAGATTTTTACCCTTTAACGTGGTGAAAAATTCTTACAATGACAACTTATTTCTACACTAAAAAATTAAGTTGAACTTATTAACTAATATTTATTATCTTGATTCTGAATAATTAATAAATTTTAAAATATTACATTTCTGTTTTCAGTAAAAATTAATTTAATATTAGTATGAAAAATGAAATGGGAAACGATTTTTTTTGAAAAAGGTATTTTTATGCATAAAAATCACTTTACACCATAAATGAAGTATAATATTGACTCCCATGTAATTTGTTGTTTTATTAATACATAAATTATATTTATGTTACTTCAAATACAATAAAAAATAAAATATAACCATGTAAATACTTAATTAATGAAAATGATCAAAACTAGTTCTTTTATAAGATCAAAATACCACTTCTGTTATAAAGTGTTAAAAATAGATTTATAAATCCTAAATAATTTTTGGAAACCATTTATATAACTAATTTGAATACAATGTTTCTCAATAAAATGGTTTTATAATCATTTAACTCAGTACTATACCATGATAATATCATAAAAGGGCTGATAATTGAAAAATCGATAACTTTAACTATTTACCCCAAAATCAAATATTTTAAAAAATAAGAAAAAGTCACCCTAATATAATATTGACATGATTATTTTAAAAAATAATTTTACTTTATGAAATTAAAATTATGAAATTATAAATTTATGTTTTAAATGAAAATAAAAAATATAATGAAAATAGATTTTTATAGAAAAATGTCCCTTTTAGGCATTAAGTGTTCTTATACTTATATTATTTCCCATTAAGTGTGAATTTATTTACTTGGAAATAATATATTCATAATGTATTAGTGTTTATATTTCATTTTAGTAAATTATAATTCTCTTAGTTTCAGTGATTCATTCATAAGTTTCCGTCAAACAGATCAAATTTATTAAATAGAAAATATTCTAAAATATTTGTGTGTCACATTCTACCCAACATAAATAAATTTCACCCTCACAATTTTAATTATAAATAACTGATGAAAATAAATAAGGCTATACCTAATATATTCAAGACTCTATAAGATATATCATCCTTACCATCTATTGTAATACTAGGAAATCCATCTTTTACTATTATAATTAATGTGTCCCTAATATTATGTTTCTCCCCATCAATTTGAGTTAAATACCTTGTACAGAGAGGCATTAAAAAAATTATATTGTATTTAATTTACATTGGGAATTACTAAACATCCTTTAATTACTAAATATCATATGAAATGTTACTTCCCTACCGAAATAATTAATATAGACTACGTAGAGAGATACAAACCTTGGAAAATATCTCATAAAATTTTACTAAAGGGAGAATAATAATATTTCCAGGAAGCACATGCCCGCAAGCTTATATTTGGAAGGGGTTATAGTCTTGGTATGTAATCATCATACCACTAAGAAAATTAATATATAATTACTTATCTAATAATCTGTAAGGATATTTTATGATAATGGAAAACATTCCAGATATAAAAGAGTGCATAGACCCAAAATCAAATAGGGAATTTATAGTCATTGAGTAGAAGATGAGTGTATCTTAAAACTAATTTTTGACATGTTCCAATGAATTAGTTATAATTTTATAAAATTTACATATCCTCCTAATCTCAGGGGGTTTCATATGTTAATTATCATCATTAACCCATGTTTTTCAACACATACTAGAAAAATGTCAATACTTCTTACATGTGAATAATTTGTTCTTGAGGGGAAACATATGCCAAATTTTTATAACATAGATTTCATTAGTTTTCTTCTTCATTTATCCTCATAACTCATGTTCTTAGTGAAATTATCTTCCACACATGAATTATTTTCCTATTTCATGAAAAATGTTTCCTCCACGATTCGTCCCACATTTTTAACATGAAGTGGGATAAATTTTATTTCCTCTAAGGGTTGTATCATATTAACTTCCAGGAAACTCCATTTTATTTTATTTTATGAGTTCATGGGATTTAATCAGTTCTAGTTTTTTATTATAAATCATGGTAGATGGTTAAGAATAACCACATGACTCTTCATTCAAGCTCTCATTCTGTTTAGTTTCTTAGAACCATTGCATTTTCTGTCACATTAAATGTTAATGAAACCACTATTGTTATAGAAATTCAATAAAAAATTCATTGTGAGAATAAAAAAATAACCAATTTGAATAATCATATAATAATAAAAATAAATCTTAAGATGTATTATCCTAGAACACATTCATTTTAACCAACGATAAATTATATTTAATGACAATACAATAAATATCTCTTAGTTCAACTTATAATTATTAATGTTTTATCCAATAATCCAAAAAACCCAACCTAAAATTATTATGATCTTCAATAGCATATTCTAAACACAAAAATCAAAGAAACATAAAATCATAGAAACTATACATAACCTTATCACTAAAAAACATTAATATCATACTAATAAATATATACATTGATCATATATACCTCCAAAATATATTAATATTCTCACAAAATAATCTGAATTTATTATCATATAATCACTTTTCTATCCCCAAGTAAATTTAAACTATTCAAAATATATTCCAAAAAATGATTAACCCATTGTACCAATTAAATATAATTACCTTAACATCAGAGGAAATATTAACACTAATGGTTATAAATATTTATCATTTTCTATCTCCAAAAAAATAGAATAACTTATTTCCAAAATAATATTTTTGCTAAATAACATGTTAAACATAAGGGATACATGTATCTTATAACTTATTAAAGAACAGAAAAACTAGCATTAAGCACCTTAAATCCTATTATATAATAACCTAAAATGGTATTTATGCCTTATGAACATCTATACAATTGTTAACCCCTGATTAGAAAAATATATATTAAAATATCTTCATCTGATAACTTCTTAACCCCTAAAGTTATCTAAACCATTGATCTAATAGAATATCAGACATCCCAAGGCCAGTACACCCATATAAGATGATAAAAAAATTCCTCACATACTAGTATTAAGACCCACTAATGTGACCCAAATTTAACCATCCATAAATATAATTTATATAACCATCATCGATGAACATACACACATAAATACCTTTTTATGTTTATAGATTTAATGAATTTGATAAAAAACATTACTCAGAAAAACCATTATCTGTCCTATTCAAATAACTTTTTTCAATTATACCTAGTGCTTCTTATTATATAATAAGTCATTAATACACCTCTAAAAATATCTACATATGATATCCTTCTAGAAATATATTACATAATATAATTCTTCATTACTTGAGTAAATGTAAATATAAAAATTTGTAGCTCGAATGATTAGTGAGGGTAAATATAGAAATTATCAATCTAATATCATAATTGATCATAATATGTTCATATGTGTTGAAAAACATTATCGAAGTGCATAGATAAAACATAATAGATTAATTAAAAATACAAAATATATTAAAAATCCCAATGTATGGAATAATGATTTTGAATAAAATAAGGCATTAGTCATAAGAAAGAAAAATCATTAAAAATCAATCATTATCCATGTGATCATATCATAAAAATAAGAGATAAGTTTTTGGAAAATATATTTTTCATAATCATAAGTGCAAAATATTATTTAATTAGATAGAAATAACTACCAAGACTATCATACATGAAAAACTCCCATAGTGGATTGGGTTCAATCCCCATTCCTATAAACATACTGGATAAAGTCCCACTGTGAATCAAGTTCAATCCCTATTCAATAAACATAGAAATCATATTTCAAAGATGATCACCTTGAAATTCATCACATATTAGTATTGTTTCTACTACCCAAATACATTATAAGGCTTAGTAAAACTACTTTTATACCATCTAGGGCTTGGGATAATCACATATGTACTCTATTGGTCTTGGGAAAACCTCATGTGTATCCTAGGATGTGAAATAAATCCTGTTTACCCCTTTTAGATAATGAGATATAAGGAATCACACACTACATTGGAAGGATACATAATCATGGGACAACCCATCACATTATAAAAACCACAAATACGATTTCCACAATATTTTAAAAACATCAATCATTTCTTCATCGCTTAATTAACCAGTGAGAATGAAATGGGTTTCAAAACAATTCATTAGAAAATCATCACCATAGGCCATCCAAAGAGACAAAGTGGATGGTATCATAAGACCATAACCCCATTGAAGAAAAAAAATATTTCATATCTTTTTTCAGATATTAAAAATTCTTTTTTTAAAATAATAAAGAAGATAGTTTGAAAAACAAGAGTAAAAATAATTTTATTTTAGTATTTTTTAAAATGTAAAAATTACTAGAATTATTAGAATATGATTTTTTTAGGAATATTACTTGTAAACATGTAAATGATGTTAAATCATGGAAAAATAACATGATAATTGTAAAATCTATTACTTCTTTGTACATTAAAAACATGATTTTAAAATATATTAAATAACGTAAAAAATGTGTCATACAAAAAACAATATAAAAAATTTCATTTTTTTTTAAATTAAGTAAAATTTATTAGAAAATACAATTATAAAAAATTTAATTGTATATAAAAAAATTACATATTTTTTTGAAGAACGTGTATTTTGAGGAAAAATATTCCCAACCAAAAAAGGTTAAGTAATGTCAATTTTTATTTAAAACATTTATTTATTTTGTCTTTTTGTGTACCAAAATGAGGTAAATTGAATTAATACATGAAAAAACCAATAAATTAATAAATTAATAGAAGATATATATTTTTTAGGATATAAATAACATATAATTTCATTCAATATAAATTGAAACATAAAAAATAATGATTAAAGTGAGATTGTAACATAAATCCTCACACCTTTGGTGACCATTGAATTGAAATATCATGAAATAAAGAAAGTTAGAAAGATTTTTAGATCAAATATTTTTGGAAATTTATTATAAAATCAATTAATGTTTATTATATACACGACACAACATAAATAAGGTGGTGAATAATGAACATTTTCCAATAAAGGGAAATCGAGGTGAAGAAACCTTTACAAAAGTGGTATCACTTAAATAAAAAGGCCATTAAAGATAAAATATTTTATTAATTTTTAAATCCCTATAATTTATATAATTTATGATATAACTGTTAATAAGATATATATAGACCCCAAAATGTAAAAAAATAGTCAATATGGAATATGTTTCAAGGAAAAAAATGAGATCATAAACCCTTAACTTAACTATTGTCTTCCATGAAAGTATATTAAATTCTAATATAATAAATATAACTATATTAATAAATTATGTAAATAAAATTATTCATATTTATTAAATTTTATTATCCTTAATTGAAGTCATTCATTGTATATTCATCAGTTATTTAATGTATATTCACATCATCATACTTCAGTAATTCTGATTGTTCCACGCAAATTTATTAAGAGTGATGTCACAATTCATTATTTGATAAAAAATTCCTAATTCTAGATTATTTATTGTACTAAAATTGATTTATTATTTTATATATAATGTTCTAATATCATTTTATGATATTTTTTGTTATAAATCATGGAGATCAAATCAACGAGGAGCCTGTTTCATGTAATTTAATGATATCAACCGATTAATTTGTAATGAATAATAATTCATGTGTTATACATCCAAAATCATAATCATGTGATATATTACTCCATAATATCATATATATTCATCCAATTAATTTTTAAAACTATTCATGTTAGTTGGAAATGCAAAATGAATTACATCACTTTGTTGTGCCAGCAGTCCACATGTACACACACATGATGCTTTCATTTTTCAATGAATTGAAATAATGGAATTTAAATAATAATTTATCATTTAAAAATAATATATATTAAATAAATAATATATATATAAATTATATTCATCTATATCTATATTTTATAGGTGGTGACGAAAAAAAATTTATATCACTTCGTGGAGGTGGTAGTCCACATGTATATAGGAGTGGAAAATCCATTTTCAATTAAATGGAAAGAAGATAGAAAATGAATGTACCATAAACAAAAAAAATTCATTACAGTAAATATATTTGTTTAATAATGTTAATATGTTAATGAAAATTTTGTATGAGGTATAGGAAAAATTAATCTTGAAAAATGATTGTTAGAACATATACCACTTCTTTGGATAATAGGATTTTAAAAACGCCTTAAGGAATATTTGATGGGCCTTTATTAAAGAAATACACATATATGTCATGGATAAGGATATTTTTAATTTATTTATTATGATATCATTTGATATAAGGACCTCAAAGTTTAGGGAGAAGAGAGAATATAAGGATTCATTTTATAAGTGAGTAGAGTGTCACCCTTGTAAATACCCTTAAATTTAAAATAATTTCAAGACATTTTCAAGGTTAAGTGAAACCAAATGGAAAAATTATCAATGATAGGGCATGTTAAGGTCTAAATCAACTCAAAGAATCATATTTAGATAATATTTAGTGATTTTTAAAAGCCACATATCTTATGTTAACCCCTATTACTCGTATAACCCGTTACCATGGTGACATATGTTTACTATAATAATTCATTTCTATGCACAAAAAATTTACTTTTTATTATTACCTAAAAATTATTCTTTAATTCAAAATATAAAATCTATTTGAAAATATTAAATTTAGATTTTTGGAAAAAAATAATTTATTATAAATAAGTAAAACGAAATTAAAAATTGTTTTTTTAAAAAAATGTATTCTTAATCCAAAAACAATTTACGCCAAAATTAAATGTAGTGAGTAACAAAGAGGGATTTAGTGGAACAATGATTTAAAATATTTCGTTGATGATCGATGAAATTATGTCATCACTTGTGATCCACTTTCCAGGCTATGCCTAAAGATCATGTAGGAAGAAGTTTTTGAAAATAAAATTCAATAAAAAAATCCCTAGTTTAATCTAATGCCATGTGTTCTCCTTTTGCTCATCATAGTTATTGGTGATCAAATAAACTAATGTCTAATTCCTTTATATCATCCAAAAATCCTTCAAAAATATATGCGATCATCGATCATTGAATTATATGATCGAGCATGGAGACCTCATGATTCCTTCAATGTCTTAATGATCACTACGTTGATGATCTTGCGATGGATGATGGAGAGGATTATACAATAACCTAGATTAAGAGATTTTATCTCTTGAAATATGGGTATGAGAGAGAATATCTTAAGTACTCTTAATTAATTATTAAAGACTCTCTCCTACTATATATAGTGAGTAATGTAATTACACATAAATGGCTTCTAGACCCCAGAATATTTATTACCCACTTAATAAACAATAAATGACATATAATGACTACTAAACTAAGTAATATAAATAATTTATGTTTAATAAAATTCTTATAATATAATTACATGATAAAATGGATTCATTAAATATAATAATCATTTCCCCAAATATTTAACAAACCTTGAATATTAAAATAATATTTTCGGCCGTATAATATTATTTCTTGTGTTTACTTAAACATTTGTAAATACTTTTAATAAATAAAATTAACCCAATTATTATTTACTTGAATAATAAAGAATTTAATTATTTTTTGGTGACTGATAAAACATGGAAATCTATCGGACCCATTGTGGGGACCACCATGTCCTATAAACCTACTCACTAGAATATATTAGATTCTTGAATATGCTATTCTCTTTTACCCTGCAGGCTTGTATCTCAATATCAGTGAATACTACTCATAATCCAAGAGTGAATCCCATGATCCCCTATAATCTCATAATGAGATGAGGATTAGTTATAGAAAAAACCATCCTATGAAAAAAATGTATAGTATAATATCTTTTCTTTAGATATCTCACAAACTAGGATGCATAGTTATATCATCATACATTATTTCTTTTTTGTTTGTTGATATAACTGGTATGATTTTACCACAACTACCATTTCCATTGATTCGGGAAGGTATTACCATCCTGATAAACTTGACACAAGATATTACTTCCTCAACTCAGAAGCAAAAATTTCAATCTTGTCCATTAAATCATTGAAATTCCATAAATGATGCTCCCAACACATGATACCACCCCACAACCTCATTATCATGGTTTATTCCTTGCATCAAAGTAAGTAATAAAATGGAACACATTGATAATTATCTCATGTTAGGATACTAATACACTTATTCATAGAAAATAGAAACAAATGAAACCCAAAATAGGTGGTTAATTTATTAGAAGGTCAATCATTATGATCTCAACCACTAGAGATCACCAACTGTGAACTTCAAGAGAAGAAGTCTCAATGCTTATGATCTCCCAACACCTGATAGTGAAAAATATAATGTATCAAATTAGTATGATATATCTATACCATAAGAATTTATTTATGACTAATGTCATAGTATTTTGAGGATATCATTATAGTATGGTATATTTTATAAATTTTGATATGAAAATTACTCTATGTACAATAATGTTTTAATAGTGGACACATAAATTTCAACACTATAATGGTAAGAGTAGATCATGTATATCTTACTCTATATATGAAATAGTAATCAAAATTTACAATCTTGTTGGGTGTAGGTAACCCACTATTACAAAACTTCTACTTTCACTAGATCCAACCAACTAACCATAATTGTTATCTCACACGTGATTAAGATCAATATTTTTCTGAGTCACAAATTTAGTTGTTGTGTCTACCACATCTCTATTATGTGGCTTTTATTCTATGTTCAACCACATCTTCTTGAGTAAAACTTCACTAGAGATGTAGACCCTAAGTGTATAAACTTTTTCCTCTATTAAAATATGAAATATCATCTACTGTGATAATCATAATTTATATAATGATAATACTTTACTTACATGGTTTGATTCCCAGATGTATAATAATTAATTACAAAATATACATTAAAAATCACTAAAACCTATTAAGGGGAGGTAGTGATGCTCTCTACGGGCGAACATGAATGAAACCCTAATCCCAGTGATCAAAAGGGGCCCCTGAATTCCAGATCCTTCACGGAAGTTCTCACAGTTTGTGCCACTCACACTGAATCAATGTTCTTCAATGGTATTACTCCAAAAAATATATACATCGAGTTCTATCAGTGAGTTCATTATCCAAAGATGAGGTATAAATCCTCTCCTCAGGTAATCAATTTGTTCTCATTGGTATGTTTGTCATGCGTCGACCTTTACTGGTGTTTGTGCGCAAAACCATGGAGGTTATATGCTTCATGAATTTTCATATTAGACAACTGAATTCGTGGCATGTTTGTTTTTGTTTTTCCTTGGATAATGACTATTACTTATTCTGGACCCATGGTTCTTAGACTTTTGGGGGATCTCTTATGAATGTCTTCAAGTGGACACTGGATTTTGATGTAGGTTCTGAACTACCAATAATTCATATCTGGATTCGTTTCACTTGACTACCTCTTTATCTCTTCAAACAGAGCACTTTATTTCCCATTGTTGAACTATTTAGACACCCAAATAGGCTAGAAACCGCTACTGTGAATATGTCTAGACATTCAGTCACTAGGATTTTTACTGAAGTAGACATATCCTATGAATTGTCATCATGATTTTGGATTCAAAATTGAGATAATGGGTTTATTTAAGAGGTTGTCTTTGAAAATGTTCCAGACTACTATAGAAAGCGTTCTAGAATTGTTTATATTATGAAATATTGGGAGGCTAAAAGGGATTCTCCCCCTACCCCCAACATTTCATGTTAATTTTGGTGGAAAGGGGTATTGCAAAGAACACTACTAATAAGCCTATTGATAGTAGAAATTTTTTACTTTCTGGAGCTATTTCTTACAATATTCCTAAGACATCGACTCTGAATGATAATACTCTTAATATTGGGTGTAGAGAAACTATTTTAGAGGGTAAACCCTCTTATGTTAGGCATGTTCTTTATCAATCTATCCTATAATCATGCCCTGCGTAGCGTCACTGTACACGCTTTTTGAAGGCTGAAGATAAAGCTACTCAAATTGAGGAGGAGTTCTTAAAATCAAGCTCTAGAAAAAGGAAAAAATGGTGGATGCTAATGGATTCATCACTCCCAAGTCAAAAAACAAGTAAATTAAGGTAATACTCTCTCCTGTTATGAATAATTTTCACAAGATCACTTAAGGATTCCAAAAAAGAAAACACTGAAATTACAAAATCAGCCAGTGTGGTTGATCTGACTGCTGTCACTTTTGATGCTTCTCGAAAAATTGTTTCATATTTTCCTATGTATCTTAAGGTTGAACCTATGGTATCTCCTAAGGGAAATATGAATGAAGAATCATACAAGATTGTTGAAATAACTTATCAATGGCTCAGAAATAGTGAAATTTCAGCAAATACATATCTTGATATCAAACAATGAATGTTTAATAAGAAGTCGATGGAGGATTCTAAACAAACTCCCTAATTTATTATCAGATATGATTTGTTTTTTTACTTCTTTCTTCTTTAATGCTATCTATATGCCTCGGATCTAGATGTGATGATCCTACCTTTGGATGGGATACTACTGAATTATAGGCCATAGGGATTTCTCAAAGTTGATTCAATTTAGCTGGATGTGTTTTCTTAAATAGTGGTTTGTTGCATAGACTCTCCGTGGTTCACTTACTTATGTACTCCCGATGTTTTTGGAGGTCCTAGAGTGGATTGAATAAGATAATTTGGACTGCATATAGAGCTTTCTTGGAGTTGATGTCCTTCCAGAATGAGGTGATCTATTACATGAAGGGAATGGTTTCACCTGTCTGGTTACTTGTGAACTATTTTTTGATATTTATTGCTACATTATCATGTATCTATTTCAATTTTTATTTAGTGTAAACTCATTACACCTAAAACATAAATTTGAACTCTTTTTATTCAATAATGTTTTTTGGCACATGAATTGGTTGACCAATTCATGTCATTGTTTGTCTAAAAAAATTGCACTATTTACACTACTCATTAGCTACCTCAGAAGTCGCAACACACTCGATATTTTTAGACATTGATACCATTGTATTTCATGATGTTTTCTTTATCTTTAACATAAAGAACAATATTATTTTATCATATTTACCTTATATGAAAACTTTTTTGTGCCCCCTTTCAACTAGTATCCCTTCCTCTACACATACTGGGAACATATCATTTGTGCTTGCTCAAGTAAAAGTAGATATTTCTAACTACTTTCCTTATAGTTCAATAAGATATAAATGAATATTTTCTACTATGAAGTGTATGTTTGCAATATCATAACTTTTACATATCATTACCTACAAGATTGGTCTATTATAATAGCGTATGTAATTCAAGTAGCTACATTAATCTCCTCTTATAGCCATTCATGTCTTCTTGGAAAGATTTATTACATGTGACATGAGAAAAAAGCATCTCTCAAATTGTTATAACATATATTTTTCAAGACCATATAATTTTCTGTATGATTTAATATTTATAAGTAACTATTATATCTACCTCAGAATATCCTATACCCAATAACATAGTTTATTCCTTTAATACAATCTCTAGTGAATTACTTTAATTATGGTCTTATCTCACTATAAGTCCAACAACTATTGTCCATATGTTACCAGACATATTTTACATGGGATGTAATGTATCTCTAAGAAACTAGTGGTAGAAACATGGAAAAGATTCATTAAAAATGATATATTCTTTGTTGTTTTTTCTTACATCAATCCTATGATGGATTTCAATAACTTCAACCCCTTATTGACATCATGGGATGTCACCAACCCTTTTTGGTCTTGTGGTGTAGACATCAATGCTTAATGAAATGGTTATATAAATTTTCTATGACAAGTAAAATGTTGATGGATTTAAGAATAATGACTTGGTATAACCAATACCCATCCCATACCATCCATGCATAGTCTCACAAGAATAACTACTATGGTATTCAAATAATAATCTCATTTTCTTTGATACATGGAATCCATCATTAAATTTCAAATTGATCTTGTAAATATGAGCTAATTTCAATATACTTATTTCTTTTAGAAATTATTATTTTCAAAGAATAATGTACCACCACCTGCGGTGAATATAAAACCACCACTATTCTTTTTAAACTACCTACATTGAATGTGTCTTTGGAGAAATCCTTTTCCACACCTCTTGTTGAACCTTTTTTGATGTCAACTATTCATGAATCTCTTATCATTGACTAAATAAAATTCAATCTTGCTCCTACTATGTCAATTCTAGATGTGAAACCTTATATAGAAATGTAGTCTATCACATTACTACCACCACTCTATCTTAGGGAGATAAGTAATATTTTTATAAAACATTTGGATAATCACTTAATATTCACATTGTGTTTTTATTGATGCATGTTTTTTTATATCCAAAAAATCCTTTTTCATTTATGCATATGTTCTTATGAAATAATGGATTTCCATACAAATATAACTCATACGATATTCATTAATAATGATAGTTGGAATTTATTATGGGATTATATTGTATTTGTTAAGCATTTCATGAAAATAATGGAAGTATATACAATGAATATAAGTTGTAATATTGATTCCCCTTTTACATACATCATGACTCTGATGTGTATAAGGATGTATAAATTTAGGAATTACTCCATGATAAATTTTATTGATCAATGTTAACATGTAATAAAAATAATCAATTATACGTATTATCATCATTTCATTGATGTGGTTAAGGGAATGTGCATTTAAGAATTACTCTATACTACATTATAGTGATAGATGAATGCTTCGTCATGAAATTCATCAGCATACCAGACTCAAGAATCTCAAATATTATGACCTTGAATCTATCATACTTAACATTTTCATTCCATAAACAGTTAATCAAATATTATGAAATATATTTACTACTATCATACCTTTGGAATAGTTCATGCTTTTTAGCTGAACTATATCCAAATGGTTTGTGGAATACCTATATTAATAAAGACATTTTTGTCCAAAACAAAGTACATAATTGTTTAGATAATATATAATGACTTTAACTCCAAGTATTCTAAAAGCATATTAGATATATCCCGGAAATCCAATTTATGTTTTTCTTGAAAAATTATTATCTTTCCAGAACATGGTATGTGGGTATTACATTTTATATTCATCATGTATTTTTAATTATTAAATAATCACTAAACTATTATGATGAGTATTTAAACACCACAATCAACATTAATTATTCAACTAGAATAATGTATCATTGTTCCCAAAGAACATGTGAGTTAAATGTTTTGGTAATACTTAACAAATATTCATATAAAATCATTAACTTAGAAATTAGATATTTCTTGTTTCTTTGAAGTGGCTTAAAAACCACACTTTCTTAGCCACTTAGGAAACACACCTCACCTAGAGAAATGTTTCAATATATTCTTGGTTACTATATTTAAATACACTAATTTAATTGGAATATTGTATTCAAAACCCAAAAATTATGATGGCAGAATTAATTTTAAATTGATGTATATACCTAATGAAGAGAATACTTGCTTCTACAATAAAATTAATTAAATTTATCTTCTATAGAATTTATTTGATGACTTGAGAATAAAATATCATTCTATTTTATATTTATTTATTTGATGGTTGTTGAAAAGGTTATTTTTATTTCATGGTTTCAATTGTAGTATTTTCCTTTTATTTCTATTTTTTAACCTTAAGAACTAAAGATTATTCATTTGTTATGTTTTTATTTACTGGGATAACCTTACATTGAAGGTAATGAAGCATTTTCATTAAACTATTCATTTTAATCTTAATAAAACAGAGTAAGTGGGTGAAAATGATATGAGAAATGGATCCATTTAAAGATCATGAGTGATCATTAAATTTACAAATATCTAATGTAATCATCACACATTCATATCAGAGATACTATTTCTCCTAAAAAGCTTCTTAGAGGTAATACTACTTCTAATAAAATCAATGTCTTCATGTAGTATCCAAAAATTATATCAGAATATGATTAAATCATTATGTAATAACCATAAATAGGTCATATATAATTCTCTTGTAAGTATTTTTAACACCCTTGCTTCTTGAGGTGGATTAAAAAATATTGGAGACTCCAACACCTTGAATATACTATATCATAGTATTTTATCCAAAAACTTCTAATACACATTCTAAATTCATTATAGAGATTATATTGACTTCATATAATTAATATCATAGTATGTTTTTCGGTATTGAATTCCATTTTTTAGAAAATAAAAACTAGTAGATTACAATTTTATCTTTCATTAACTATTAGACAATATTGATAAATTAATTAAATCATTAAATATCTCTCACTATCATATTAATATGTAGAAACCCTATGTAATAGAATCAGAATACTCTATAGCTTGAGTATTCTAGAGGAAAAGATCCCTGAACCTCCCCGAATAGTCTACAAGCTGTGGCTCTACTGCTACTCAGAGAGTTCAAGGAAGGTGTTGGACTGACCAACCACATTAACTTGTGACTCCTCAATCTATAGAGTGATGTTTAAACATCTAAAATCATAAATATGATTTAATCAGTTATTACCTCTTAATTTGATACAATATAGACATTACCACACCTTTTCACCGAACTTCTATTAAGACAAACCATTATTCTCACAAGAACTACCCTATAGTAGGAGGCACCCTCAACTATTGTTGATCGATCACCCCGAACACCTTGATGTGTTCAAATTAAAATGAAGGAATCTATTCTCATAAAAATATTTATGTGATGGTTTTTATTATTACATGATGAAATGAAATCATTTTCTATCTCATTAGAATGTACTAAATAATAATAGTCACAATTGATCAAGAAATAAATAGAAAAATATCCCTCACATCACAAGTTCATTTTATCTATTCATGATTGATAATTTTTTTGTTATCAATAATATAACTACACATACATAAAATAATAAATCATGCATAAATAATATAATACATCGTGATTAGGATCCGATACAAATGGTTGATCCATTGAGTGAATAATTGATCAGCTAAGACCCTAGGGGAAACTCCTTGAGTCATGTATCTTGGGACTCAAGTTGTATCACTCACCCATCCTATGTGTCAAACTCTTATATGTTGTATTACCAAATCATAGCAAAAATTATGTCACTTCTCTTCCCCATCATTGTACAACAATACTCCCACACAAGAGAGGGGGTCTCCAAAATGTGTAATATAGATAAGAACTTTTATTGGGATGTGTAGACCCTAATACATATAATGACATGAAGGTGGAACAACTTTCATCATTTATTAGACTAAAAATTAAAAACATGCATTAAAATAACTAAATAAATTAAAAAACACCAGACATGTATTTCTTAGTCTATGGTTGACGATTAACCAATGTGCATGAAAATCACATATAAAAGTAAATGAATAAACAAAAATTATATGGCAAGTAAATTATTTTCAAGGGAGTATTTATTGAATAAGACATCACAAATATTTTTAATTCAAGAATTTAAATTATTCTGTCTGAATATTAAATTATTTATAATGCCGAAATTTAAATAAGTTAATTAATTTAATTTACTATTAAAATTAAATAAATTTATGCTTGAGTGTTAAAAATAAAATTTCTAAACTAATAATTATTATTTAATTTATTTAATTATAAACTAAACTAAATTTAATTATTTCAAATAATTTTGATTTCATAAAATAAACAAGGATCCACAAAAACCCCAATAAGGTTGGGAGGGATGGGATGGACCCACCTCAGATAATCTTGAGCAGGGGAGCGATGACTGGATCCAAGCATTCTTGTAGTCAACATGGGCACTAGTAGTGACATCAGGAGGTACATCAGTGGGGTGTATAGCTATTCTAGTTAGATATGGCTAGGAAGGAGGGTTAGAGAGCATCTAGGAGTGAAGGAGGTGGTGTCACAACACCATGTGGGTGGTGCAATCTTACAGGAGGTGGTAATGGTTGGGAAGAAAGAATTCTATGACTGCGGTGTCTTACAGAAGCGGAGGAGGAGGCATGACTGCTAGTATTGTCTTGAGGTGGTGGTGGCCACTTATGAGGGGGTTGATTGGAGGGTAAGGGGTTCCTCTTGAGGATAAGCATACCTTGGGTCTTCCCTCCTTTTAAATTATACATTTTTAGTTTTTTTAATTCATTTTCCACAATCTTCACCGACACCCCCATTGGAAATATATTTTTTATTTTAAATTTGTTTTTAAGTATATTAAATATCCATTTATAAAAATAAAATAAATTATTATTATTTTATGAATACTCCACAAAAAAATGGAAATATAACTAACACGAAAGATACTTTTTTCGGCCATAACGAGCTAGAATAATGGGGTTTACAAAAATTGATTTGGCCGAATACATTCGAGAATATTAATAACATAATATATATATATATATATATATATATCTTCATTGAAAATTAATACCAACAAAAATAATTTCAATTCAAATTTAAATCATCAGGTAGTCACAAACTAGCTATTTTGGGTCATATTGAAATATCATTTCTGGCATTGGAACTGAAACGATGCCCTCCTCTGAATTTAATGAAATTTTAATTTTTTATTAGATTAAACATTTAATGCTTCTCTCTAATACCAATTGAAGGTATCAATAATTGTAGTAAAATATTGTGGGTTAGAGATTTAAAAATGTTCCTTAGTGACTAATAAAACTAATCCATACCCGACAAAGCACAACCCCAATTAATCTTGAGGTTCATGCATAAAAATGTCTAAGAAAAAAAATTAAACTAAAAATATCTGGTTTGATTTGAATTCATGCATTCATCATCTTATTTTATCTAGTATTCTTTTACAAAGGAATAAAAATTAAAATTCTTATGTAACATCTAAACAAACTTCAAAAATATTCAGGAGCTTCTAAAATTGAATGTTAGGTGTTAGCATGAAAATATGATAATGTCTTCAATGTCTCGATGCAAAACCACATCGAAGATCATATGATGTGTGAGGGAGAGATCAATCTGATAACCTGGATTGAGAGATTCACTCTCTACAAAGTGTGATAGTAGTTATAATTGTTGTACCTCTCGTACCCCTCGTGGTTTAATTTTCATGATCACAATCACTCTCTTATTTATCTAATATTGTTTTAAGTGTTTTTGGATGATAGGCATGGTTTCAGGTGGCCAAGGAATTGGGACAAGAAAGCAAGAAGCAAAAGTGGACTGAAATTCAGTCCACCGGCCAACCGGTGGCTTCACCACCGGCCAGCCGATGGACCCTGGGCAGAAGGCTGAGCCACTGCCTCATCACCGGCCAACCGGTGGCCTCAGCACCGGCCAGCCGGTGGCACCCAGAAGAATAGTGTTTGCTACTGCCTCAGCACCGGACAACCGGTGGCCTCCTCACCGGCCAGCCGGTGGAGCTTGGGCAGAATTGATCTCCACTTTACAAGCACCGACCAACTGGTGGCCAAGCACCGGTCAGCCGGTGGAGCCAGTCAAACTAGCCGTTGGGCCTTTGACCAGGCTGATCCACTTGCCTCCCAACGGCTCCGAAGCCTTTTCCAACGGCTCCAAAGACCTCCAAAGGCCATATGAGGGTTCCCCCTCTATAAATAAAGGACTAGGAAGCCCCGAATCAATGTCGGAACAATTACCAAGCCACAGAAGCCCACGGGACACATTTTGATCATTTGGCGAACCTCCGACGCATTCATCCAAGGGAACCCCACTTGCTCCAACACACTTCCACATCCAAGGAGCACCACCAAAGAAGCTTGGGAGCGCCCTTCATCAGCTCCATCAATCCATTGGCACCCAAGAATTCCCCATTACGGTTTCTCATTGCTTTATCATTTTTGAGCATCATTTTGGGTTTGTTCCTACAAACCCCATCTCTTTCTCTCATCCTTTCTTTTGGGTTTTCACATCACCTTTAAGGTGTGAAGAGGTTAGTCAAGCCGTCCCTTTTAAAAGGCTTGAATCATAGGTGAGCTAGCCTTCACCTGTAAGAAGGCTAGTGGGTTCTTGCTCAACCAATAAAAGCAAGCTGTAATAGGTTCTAGACTAACCTTAAAGTTTAGTGCGTTTCTTGCTAAAACCATTAAAAAGAAAGCGGTAGTAAATCTCTCAACGGTTGAGTTGGGAGCGGAGACGTAGGCTTGGGTTTAAGACGAACTCCGTTATCAAGTTGCGTGTCTTGCCTCTTTTATTTCCGCTGCACTTTAACTTTGATTTTAAATTGTTAATTAATTTTTAAAAGGCAATTCACCCCCCCTCTTGCCATCACTCCTTTCTTTCTCCGCCCAACAATTGGTATCAGAGGAAAAATTTGAGTAATACCCTAACCGGTTTCAAATTCAAGATTTTTTTTGATGGCTTCAACCTCCTTCGCCCCTGAAGGCTATTCTTTGGGTCGTGCTCCATTTTTTGATGGAACCAACTATAATTATTGGAAAACCTGCATGACCACTTTTCTTAGAAGTGTTGGTTATCCGATTTATAAAATTTTCATGCATGGTTACACTCTTTCCTCTCCCGATGAATCCAAATGGACCCAAGCCGATATTAAAAATTTCGATCTTGATGGCAAAGCCATGAACGATCTACATTGCGGCCTTGATCATAATGAGTTCAATCGAGTTTCCACATGCACCTCATCACATGAAATGTGGAAACTATTGGAGGTTACCCATGAGGGGACCAACAAAGTCAAGGATACTCGATTGGACATGTACCATAAAGATTTTGAGTCTTTTACCATGCATCCATCCGAATCTATTACTGAAATGTTTACACGTTTTACTGATGTTTGCAATGGGAGAAAGTCCCTTGGTGATGATGTGTCTGCAGAAACAATGGTCAAGAAGATCCTATGGATCCTACCAAGCTCATGGGCACCGAAGGTCACGGCAATCCAAGAAGCAAAAGACATCAAGAACATGCCGGTCGAAGAGCTCATCGGATCCCTCATGACCTATGAGATCACCATGAGGAGGCAAGCTGAAAAGGAAGGCAAACCGATCAAAGTTCCAAAGAACATCGCCTTCAAGGTTCAACAAGAAGAAAGCTCCTCCTCCTCATCATCTTCCTCTTCAAGCGGCGATTCTGAAATGGAGAATCTTGCCCGCAAGATGCACAAATTCATGAAGAAGAACAAAAAGAAGAAATCCCGCAAGGCTCGAAAGGAAAAACACGACGAAAAATCCGAGCCCAAGGTAACATGTTATGGGTGCGGCGAGAAAGGCCATTACAAGCCCGATTGTCCACTCAACAAGAAAAAGGCCAAGCAAAGGGAAAAGAAGAAGGCTTTCAAGGCCACATGGAGTGATAGCTCCACATCCTCCTCCTCCTCCTCCTCAAGCGACAACAGTAAAAAATGCCTAATGGAATTTCATGAGGTAACATCTTCTGACTCCTCATCCTCTAGTTCTTCAAATTCTTTCAATAATTTATCTTATGAGGATCTCCAACATGCTAGAGATCAATTGGAGGAAGGTTTTCACGAACTTTCTTCCAAATTTTTTTCTTTAAAAAGGAATTTCAAAAAACTCTCTTTCGAAAAGGAACAACTTCTCAAAGAAAAGGAGGAGTTGTCCCTCAAAGTCCAAAACCTTCCCGATGTTGATTCTATGGAATTAACAATTAAACATTTAAGGGAATCCCTTGCCAAATTCACCCAAGGGGAACAAAATTTGACCAAACTCCTTGGTTCCCAACGCATATCTAGAACCACCGAAGGGCTTGGCTATTCCAAGCAAGCTTCCTCTTCCCATGCACCTACTATTTTTGTAAGGGGGAGCTCCCAATTTAAATTTTTCCATTATTGTAAAAAACCCGGGCACTTAATTTATGAGTGCGATTGCAAAAATGCCCGGTATGGAAGGCCTAAAACCATTTCATTTAATGATGAATTTTATAGGAGAAGACCCGCCACTAGGAAAGTGTGGATTGAAAAATCCCTTCTAGCGAGTCTCACCGGACCAAAGTTTGTCTCAGTTTCAAAAACCACTCCCCGGTGATTTATTTTTTTTTATTTAGGGGGAGTTAGGATCGTTTAAGCCTTTTTGATATCAATTTCAAAACATTCATTTCAAAATTCTCATTTCAAAATTTTCAATTTCAAAACATTCATTTCAAAATTCTCATTTAAAAATTTTCAATTTCAAAACTTTCATTTCAAAATTCTCATTTCAAAATTTTCAATTTCAAAACTTTCATTTCAAAATTCTCATTTCAAAATTTTCAATTCAAAACTTTCATTTCAAAATTCTCATTTCAAAATTTTCGATTCAAAACTTTCAATTCAATTTCAAAAAATTTCAATTGGTTTAAAATCTCTATCTTGTTTTTCAACTCTTTCCCTCAATCAATTTTTATGCCCCGTGCTATTTTGATAATCACAAAGGGGGAGAAATTCTTGGTTGATTGGGGGAAAAATCTTTCTCTCATGCTTTGTTTTACTTTCCTTTATCCTTTAAAGCATGCCTTTCATTTCATTTTTACATTGTTTGTTTTGGTGATTGTGATCATAAAAATAGGGGAGATTGTTGTACCTCTCGTACCCCTCGTGGTTTAATTTTCATGATCACAATCACTCTCTTATTTATCTAATATTGTTTTAAGTGTTTTTGGATGATAGGCATGGTTTCAGGTGGCCAAGGAATTGGGCCAAGAAAGCAAGAAGCAAAAGTGGACTGAAATTCAGTCCACCGGCCAACCGGTGGCTTCACCACCGGCCATCCGATGGACCCTGGGCAGATGACTGAGCCACTGCCTCATCACCGGCCAACCGGTGGCCTCAGCACCGGCCAGCCGGTGGCACCCAGAAGAATAGTGTTTACTACTGCCTCAGCACCGGACAACCGGTGGCCTCCTCACCGGCCAGCCGGTAGAGCTTGGGCAGAATTGATCTCCACTTTATAAGCACCGGCCAACCGGTGGCCAAGCACCGGTCAGCCGATGGAGCCAGTCAAACTAGTCGTTGGGCCTTTCACCAGGCTGGTCCACTTGCCTCCCAACGGCTCTGAAGCCTTTTCCAACGGCTCCTAAGACCTCCAAAGGCCATATGAGGGTTCCCACTCTATAAATAAAGGACTAGGAAGCCCCAGATCAATGTCGGAACAATTACCAAGCCACGGAAGCCCACTGGACACATTTTGATCATTTGGCGAACCTCCGGCGCATTCCTCCAAGGGAACCCCACTTGCTCCAACACACATCCACATCCAAGGAGCACCACCAAAGAAGCTTGGGAGCGCCCTTCATCAGCTCCATCAATCCATTGGCGCCCAAGACTTCCCCATTACGGTTTCTCATTGCTTTACCATTTTTGAGCATCATTTTGGGTTTGTGCCTACAAACCCCATCTCTTTCTCTCATCCTTTCTTTTGGGTTTTCACATCACCTTTAAGGTGTGAAGAGGTTAGTCAAGCCTTCCCTTTTAAAAGGCTTGAATCATAGGTGAGCTAGCCTTCACCTGTAATAAGGCTAGTGGGTTCTTGCTCAACCAATAAAAGCAAGCTGTAATAGGTTCTAGACTAACCTTAAAGTCTAGTGGGTTTCTTGCTAAAACCATTAAAAAGCAAGCAGTAGTAAATCTCTCAACGGTTGAGTTGGGAGCGGAGACGTAGGCTTGGGTTTAAGCCGAACTCCGTTATCAAGTTGCGTGTCTTGCCTCTTTTATTCCTGCTGCACTTTAACTTTGATTTTAAATTGTTAATTAATTTTTAAAAGGCAATTCACCCCCCCTCTTGCCATCACTCCTTTATTTCTCCGCCCAACAATAATCTCTCAAGATATCGCACGGAATAGTCTCACGTGAGAGCCTATATTGTACTATATATAGTGAGTTATGTAATTTCTTAAAAAAGTCTCCCCAACCACATAATAATTATTACCAACAAAATAAACCCTGAACAATATATTATGACTACTAAATTCAGTCATATATATCATTTACATTTTATAAAATTCTTATTAAATATAAAAATGATAAAATCGAGACATTAACCCAACATGTCATTCCCGCCAATATTAAATGAACCTCCAATAATAAATTAAAATTTCTAGAAATACAATATTATTCCTTGTATTTACATTAACACGTGTAAATAATTTTAATAAAAAATTAATCATATTTATTCTTTACTTGAATAATAATGAAATATTTTATACAACGATGATCAATAAAGAATAGATAACTTTTGGACCTTATGGTGGGGCCCATCCTGTCCTATATACCTATTCACCAGAATATGGAAGATTATAGAATACACTATTGTTTCTTACCTTATATGCCCATATATCGATGACTGTGAATACAATTCACAATGAAAGAGAAGTATATATAAAACAATTAGGGTCCTATAAGTCATAAGGGGTAGTCATAGAAATGAAAACCATCATAAAATCAGAAATTTTATAGTATAATGTATTTTTCTTTAGATATCTCAGAAATAAGTATACACACATATGCCATTTTCATTTTTTCCTTTTTTTGCTAATATAACTGGACAGATTTACCTTCGACTACCATGGACATTGATTTATAAAGGCACTAAAATCCTGATCATCCTAGCCTGATATATTACATCATCATATAGAAAGTGAAAAATTCAATCTCAACCCTTCATCCAATGACATACCACAAATTAGGCACCCAACCCAAGCTTCCTCTTCATGATTTCATTTTCTGGGTTTTTACATTGCATCAAACTATATAATCAAATTACATAAATTTATAATGATCTCAAGTTAGAGGACCAATACACATGTCTATAGATAAGAACAATCAATGACACCCAAATTAGGTGGTGTTCCTATTGGTGGGTCTATCCTAATGATATATACTACAAGAGATCACCAAGTTAAATCTTTATAAGAAGAAGTCTCAATGATTTTGATCTCCCAACACTCTATAGTCATACAAGTACTATTTATAGTTAGTATGGTGTATCCATAACACATGATATTTATTTAAGATAATAGCAATACTATCTCATGGTTCTCATTGTAGATTTTAATCTACTATAACCATCTGATATAAAAATAAATATATGGAAATTACCATATAAATAGTGGAAATTGAAATTTCAATAGTATAATAGTAAGATGGCATCATGCATATCTTACTGTATAAATGAAATGATAATCGAAAAGTACTGTTTAGTTGGGTCTAGGGAACTCACTATTACATCATGTCAATTATGATATTTATTCTCAAAACAATTATTAGTTTATGAATTCATAAATTATATTTAGTTGACATTAAAACCACTCCATGACTGAATGTATCCTTTTAAAGACATAATTAAATAAAAAGATAAAAATAGTTATTTTATAGAACAAAATATAACTTACGTTTCAAAGTGTTTAACACAGATTTATAAATAGAAAAACAAATTTTTAAAATTTTATTCCACTCCTTTGAATAAATATTTTATTAATAAAATGGTTTTATAAATATTTATGAAATTCTTATATCACGATAAAGTCATAAAAGTGATGATTTTTGAAAAATATTTATTCTTCACTATTCACCCAAGAATCAACTACTTTGAAGAAATCCCAAAACAACACCCTAACATAATTTTTGATATTATAATTTTAAGAAAAACGTTAACTTAATAACATTAAAATCCAGAAATTCAATTATTTATATTTTAAATAAATTTAATAAATATAAGTAAAATCCAAATTTTATAGAAAAATTACCCTTTTATACATTAAGTTTTCTTATATATATTTTATTTAACAATGGGTCTAAATTGTTTTTAAAAAATTGTATATAAATAATGTATTTTTGGTTAAATTTTATTTTATAAATATATTACCCACTTTAGTTTAGTGTTCCATGCATAAAAAATAGTGAACACGTAAAATTTATTAAGGAGAATAATTCTAAAAACATAATGTGTTACAATCAACTTTCCACTCACTAGGTT
Organism: Viscum album; assembly: GCA_963277665.1. NCBI lineage: Eukaryota > Viridiplantae > Streptophyta > Magnoliopsida > Santalales > Viscaceae > Viscum > Viscum album. The sequence goes on along the minus strand of OY728132.1, from coordinate 1,287,479,303 downwards.
ATGGAAGGTGTTGGAGTTTTCATGTGGTTTCCTTGTATAGTTCATGTGGTCACAACATGTAAAATTTTTCTTATTTGTTTTTTATGTTTTAACTCTAATTCTGGGAGACGATCTGATGCTTATAGGAATGATTGACAAAAACTAAGGCATCCCATCCTTCAGATTCATTGACTGAGATTGAAAGGAAAAATTTTATTTCTCAGAATACTTAGACAAAACCTAGATAATAAATCATTATCTAAATTGAAATATAAATTTTTTTCATACACTAGAGATTCAATACTATCAATAATTTTTTAAATTACCAATATATGACTTTCATCTTGAAGATACAGTTTTGATTCATACATGACGTCATAACATACTAATGGTTTGGTTTAAGTGTTCCTCAGACTATGATCAAGAAAAAATATCTAATAAGGGATAAATTTTCCCAAGGACACATCATGGGAGTGTATATGTCTTGAACACCTATCCACTTACTCACGATAATTAAGATCAGTTCCAATGACATGTTTCTCAAAACTATTCATCAAGAATATTATTTTTTTAAATAATCCTAGAAGAGTGTGGGGCCCTATGTAGGAATTTTTCCATGGTTGTATTTTTTCAAAAGAATGGGTTTGAGATTTTTTGGTGCATCAGAGTTGTGCAATGTTCAAAAAATAATTGCGTGTATTTAACTTGTACGATTCAATATGGGTTTTCAAATTTGTAGTGTCTTTAAAGCCCGAAAATCTATCAGAGTGGTTTAATCATTGGTGTTCAATTACCTAAAAATTCCTCCCACTACATAAGTAGGTTGGAATAAATCTATAGTAAATCCAAGAAACTAGAGGTTATCTAGATTCTCATAATGATATATGACGAATTAATTCTCGCAACCAATTTTTATGGGGATACATGATACACAAATTCATCATCAAAAGATATAATAATCATTGCCGAGAGAATACTAGGTATGGATATCTATCATTTCATGACTATCCCATTCACATATTGGGTGGAAACCTTCCTATAACCCAATGGGCCCATGATGTGAGTCAAATTCTCAAATTGTTTCTATATCCAACAAGCTAAGAATCATGGGGGATTATATTTGGATAATTTTGGAGTAGAATAGTACCACTCTAGGGGCTATTCCCTTCAAGAAACATTTCCCCTACTAATAAACTAGAGAGTTCCCTCCCTTTGTTTTCAATCATGTCGTTATTTCTTATTGGGTATAATTTTCCATGTATCATGGTATGTACCTTGGTAGTGGTAGCTTAACTAGCACAAGGCCATCCAATCAATCTATAAATATCTGTTCTATCTCAGATTTATCACATTTTAGGTCATAAAAAATATGGCATGACCCCATAAAAAATTTATAACTATCTAATATTTTAGTATATATTTATCTTTATATAATTTTTATGTCTTTGATAACAATTTTTTTTCACAACACTATGTTAAAACGAACCATGATTTATTATTAAAATATTATCATTAAATGTGACCATTATAGCCTCACCATTAGATTGGAGTGAATGAATAAGACAAAACAAATTATGAAAACTTATTTTTTACAAATATATAAAATGAATTAATATGTTATCAATTGGTTAGAAATGAAAATAAAATCCTTTAAAGGTAAAAAGAGATGTTTTCTGGAAACAAATTTAATTGTATGAAATGTTTTTTTAATATTAATAAAGTAAATACATCACTTTTGATGTATTATTTTAGTTAAATTCTGTTATAATATAATCATTAAAATATATTATCATTCATCTGATGGGGATTTCTTGGAATGATGTTTGAATAAATCCATCACTATTTTTAATAATACAGTGTTCTAAAACTAGTTTTCATTTTACTTTGCACAATTATATTAAAATGGATTTCCAATAATTATAAAATTTAATATGATAAAATGGTTTCCATATTTTTAATAATCATTTCCAAATTTGTTAATGAGGTTAATTTCATTTTGTTCATTATGAATATTACCAAAGAATGAAAACCATCACTACAGTAATGGTTAAAAGGGTTAACGAGGGTTAAACAATGAGACAACTGTTAAGGTAAACAAAAAAACTTTTCTAAATACTATTGATTAATTGGATTTCTACCAACCATTATCTTATTTTTTATTTTGGTATGTTTTGGTATCACTATCACTTGAATATGGATTTATTATAGTTTAATGTTTTCAGTATTTATAAGAATGCCACTCCCAACACTTATAGGAAACATCCTATCCTCTCTTATACACACCAGATTATCCATTTATCTTGACAAATATATACTCATATACACTCCCAACATTCATATCCATGACACTAAGGTGTTGGTATTCCCATAGGACCCAACCCTAAATCCATAAGGATTTTTTCAATGAAGGATACACGAAGTAATGGCATATGTTTTTCCCAATAGTTTTTCAGATTTATTTTTTATTAAAACTCGTCCTCATGTTATATAACCATATTAACATGATTACTCATTATATTCAATATATTATTATTTATTATGTTAATGGTATATCCATTTTATATCTCCTTCCCCTCTATTGGAATATGATAACACCGATCATGCGTATGTGTTAACTACCACATCCATGATTTAATGTGATCTATTTTTCATTTTCTCTTTAAATGGATAGTCACAAGGATATATTAAATGAATATATATTATATTTATTATTTAATTATGACTATATATATAAGTGAAGTATTACATACCTTTCTTTCATTCTATCCATTGAAAAGTGAAAACATCACCCATGAATGGTTATAAAAGTGTATATGATGATTAAAAATTATACGTATAAAATTATTGAGATTATAAATATAATGAAACCATAAAAAACGTTCATGAAACAAAACCTTTTGATTGAATCATGAATGGGAAATAGACCAATTTTCATCTGAATGTTCATTTTAATGATGTATAATTAATAAAATGATAATTAGAAAATTTAAGGGAATGATGGGTATTAATGTGTATATTAATATTATTCTAGAATATATATATATAATATATTTATTATATATTGGGTGTTAATGTGAATGAATCAATATGAGAATTGAGGTAAGGGTTTGTGTTACAATATCATTTCATTTTAGAATTATTAGTGCTAAATTTATATTTAGGGAAATTTTATGGGTTTTATCCTTTTAAGTTTATATATTTTCTTATAAATTGATTATTAATAGATTATTTTGTAATATTACGATTTTCCCATCTATGGTAATTAAAATTATTTATAACATATTTTAAAGAAAACCTGAATTTATTTCTTATTTGGTTTGTAAACATTTTATCCAATGTCCATGTTCATTAAAATGTTTTCAATAATGTTATTTTCTATGATTAAATTATTATTTAAATTAATTTCCAACAATATTTTTATTTCATTACCAATTTTTGAAACATATATTCTTTTCATTACCTGATTGAGTTTCTTTTGACCTTATTACCAATGTATGAAAAGAATCACTTTTTGATGTTTACTAAATGAAATAATTTTCATAACATTATAACTATAACTTTATTTTAATATTACTTTACAAGATTCCATGTTTATTTTTAATGAACATATAATTTTAAAATTTTTATTTTTTTTGTTTTTAATGTTACAAAAATTAAAGGATATTTTTAAATATTTTTAAATACATGTGTAATTGATCTTTTAAATGTATTTTTCATCTATGTAATCAGATTTTACATATTTTTATGATTCACAGAGGATTTGATCATATGATACCATGCATGTTCTTTCTCTTGATTTCTTATGTTGATGTAAATTTATAGAATACTCTATGAAACCCACTTCTTTCCCACATGTTTATTATGTTATGATGAAATATTTATGAATCCTATTTATTTTCAATAGGTTATTTAATGATGAAATGTCTATGAAATTTTTTTATTTCCATGGGTTATTATATGATGAAATGAAGTTTTTAATGTTCTTGTGTCACTTAAATGTATGGTTTTCATTATTTGATAGGTTGGAAAAAAATTATATTATGCTCTAATGGATTTATTAAATATTGATATCTCATAATATATCATATACTAGAAAGAAAGTTAGAATCTGGTTTAGTAAGGGACTCAGTCTATTATGATTATATTGGGAGTGAAGCTTGACTAAGGAAATGATAAAATGGAGAGAAAACCAAATCCACTATGATAGTCTTCATAGTGATCATAGACATCATAAATTATTTTTTACTATTATGTGTCTTCCAAAAACCTATTTATTATGCTTATGATATGTTGTCATGGGTAATGATTGATTATAAATGACTCTACAATCTTATGAATTATGTATTTTATGATAAATCCTTATAAAATGATTTACATTGATGATATTTGAATGATTTTTTATGACTTTTATATGTTATGTTATTGTTATAATACCCTTATGATAATCTTAAACTCATTTATGATCATTGATTGATATATATTATCTTTACTCTAATTGACCATCTGAGAAAAATATTTCAAATGTTTTATTTTCCTAGGTTATAAATAATGGTTTTATGTAGATAAATTATATGAATTGTGCTATGTGAGAATAACTTTTTGTGCTATATTAAGGATCTTTCATGAAATAATATGTTTCTATATCTCCTCTCAAAATACACTAAACCTTTACTGTTTTAAGGTGTGTATTATTTTCCTATGTATATAACATTAATCTAAAATGACGTAATATTTATGTATGTAATGATGGATTACCTCTATAATTATTGGGTCTTTCTAGTTATTTTATAGCTTGATGGAAAACCACATCCAATGCAATGAAATCCAAAACACTCTGAAAAGTTTTCATTATGGATCTCGCCGAGAAATTATTAACATAGGTTTTATTTGACCAAGGTCTCTCAATATTAATTATGTTGATGGAATTAAAATGAATTAATTTTATTGAATCACAGTTCCATATAGAAACAATCCTTCAAGAGTAGTTATTGAAAATTACCATGTTAATAGAGTATAGAATTCATTTATTATTTCATTCCAACATAGGGTCTTGGGGGCTTGAGTGGATGAACTAATAATATATGATCCCCATAATAATTATTGATTTTAACATATATTTATGAGTATAAAAATGGTGTTTTACCCCTACAAGATTGATAAGTGAACATCATTCCATATTAATCCATTAGAATTGGATATTATTGACATGATGATTTATAAATTTTATGGTCACATTTCCTCTCGATAATTCTCCCACCAATATTTAATTTGGGTATGTAGAGGTGTGGATTAAGAGTTACCTAATTGGTTTGTTGGGGAAATTATTTCAGTGGGTGAGTATAGAATTTTCTATCAAGAGACCACTATCTGATACAACCTTGGAGTAGATCAATGAACTAGAGGGTCTTGAATCCCAGGACCTCTGATATGATGAGGGGTGATCATCTATACATTCCCCTTATATTAAATGTTTGGATGCATCAATTCCCATGTATAAAACTATCGGTCATACTAATGGTGTTAGTTAAACAATTATTAATATAAGCTATCCACTAGTAGAGAATGTTTCTCTAAAATTATGCAATAGAACCAGTGTAACACCCAAAGCTTCCACTGTACATTTCCCTTTGAAAAATGAGGTAGCTTGCGTTGTATGCAACATAGAGTTTTAACACACCAAGTCCAATAAATGTAGCCGTTATGAACTGTAATAACCACATTTTGGAATGTTATAAATTTTATTTTTCAAAATGGGCTTCATTTTTTGATTCGGAATATCAAAATTAACTTCGGGTGAATTTTTGGCATTTTTATGAAAACCATTGTGTTTTTAAGAACAATGAAAAACATTGTGTTATTGATTAAAAATGATTTTTTTAAGTAACTAGTTATTATATTTTAATTAATTTTAGGTCAAAATAAATACATAATACCTATATATGTTCAATGTAATTCATTGAAGTCATTTTATAATAAGTTTAGATATATGAAATTTTGTAGAACTTTTTAACGTCTTTTACCAACCTTCTATGAGAATTTTAAAATCTGCATAAAAAATAATTTTACCACTTCTGTGAGTTGAATTTCAAAAATCTGAGAGACATAGTTGATATAAGTAAGTAAAATGTGGTTCAATTAGATGAAAATAATTTTTTCTGAATAGTAACTTTTGACTTTTATTTACCACGGTTAACTGTAAATATGGTAATTAAGGGTAAAAATGATATCATAATTACACTAGAAAATTTATAATTATATTGGATAAGTGTAATTCGACAAAATAAAATCTTAGGATTAAAATATGATCCCATTTTGTCCACTTAGATGAAATTAGAACATTTATTAATATTTTATTTAAAGAAGAGTTAAAAGAGTTAAATTCAATGTTTAATAGCTAAACCATTTTTAATATAGGGTTAAACATAGTATAAATTAAACTATAAATATTCATTAGAAGGATAAAAGCATTCCCTATATAATGTTATTTTATTTATAATTTTTAGACATTAAATAATTTACTTTATTTATGACATGAAGATGATACAATAATTACATTATTAATGAATGATTTAAATAATTGATATTATAAACATCCAAAAAATGTAATTTGAGACATTTTATGAATGAAAATAATTTTATAGGTTAATATGACATTTTATGGTTGATTAAATAATTTTTTTCGGCATAATCATGCTATTATGATTTTCACAAAAACCAAATACTAAAACTGTGTCAAAATTGACATAATTGAGTTTTCAAAACAAATAGTTTATTATTAATTAATATAATATTCCTAAAAATATATGGTTCATTTAAATGACTTATATAATGATATATATATTAATAACGAACCACTTGGGGTTTTATTGGCTTGTTATAGTAATCTTATTAACCATATAATATAAAAATACAAAGAGACATGGTAAACGTCAAAATATTTAACTAAGAGTGAAATCAAAACTATATGGTTATTATGGTGACCTAAACATGTCTAAAACATATTTTTTGAGATATTTTCAACCCATCCTCACCTTACCCTCGAAATAAATCATTTTTTAGCCATTAGAAACCGAAAATTATTTTATTGTAATATAATATTTCAATATTTTCCTAAAGTGACTCTAACCTCTATTATAAAAGGGTACTTCCCCTTATCTTAATTTCACACCTCCAAAGCCATTTTCTCGGCCATCCACTTCCCAAATATCATAAAAAAATTCCTCAATTCACTGCAGTGGCCTTAATTTGGTCATAAAGCCATCCTAAGGAGCCCTTTTGATTCAAATCAGAAGGAAGAACCTAAAGAAGAGGTAAATATTTAATCACCGATTTCATGTTCTTTTCTTCTTCCACTCCCTCTATATTTATTGTTTCCATTCTAAAATAATAACTCTATTATCTTTTATTTATTGTGATGTTATTATAAAAATGGTAGAACCATATTATTTATTCTATCCATCATATTAATGAAATTGTCAACATACATGCATACGTACAACTTACCTTCTCCACGTCGTGGTGTAGATTGTTATTCAGATATTTAATTATTTGTATGGGTATAATAATGTGAATAACTGATGTAAATAATTAATATAACATGTTAATGATTATATATATATGATATAACATCCAATTACATATGATTTCACCATCAATATAATGATATTGTCGCTCGTGCGTACGTACCCATCTCCACGAACGCGATGAGATTTATTCCCCATCATAATCATTCCAAAATAATTTTAATTTTTTTATGAAAAATAATTTTTAAGAATATTATATCATTTTGGATATGAATAAAATACATCATATCCATAATAAACATGGCTTACGTAATGGAGCATATAGAGGAAAATAGATCAGTTAGCACCCAAAACGATGATACTACTAAAATATTATTAATAAAGAATTATTAGAGGATCATATATGATATCATATTTATGTATATATTTCTTGTATAATTTTATAACAATGATTTAACTATTATATAGGAGGTTAACTTACCCTTGACCAAGGAAAATTACAATGTAAGGGTTAATTCCATAATCTCTTCATTATCTAGGGTGGTTTATACATGAGTATCTACTAGGACATCTTTATCATCCACATCGATGTTTCTTAAAAATAAATTTCAAAACATTTTAAATATTTCATAGAGTATAGGTAAAAGTCATTATTCACTTTTTTTGAATTTTTATAAATTTTTTATAAAGGAATCATCTGGTATTTTTCCAAACAAGTTCCTTTACAACGTTTTCAACAAAATTAAGGAAAGAATGTTTTTAACATATACAGAGGGTGTGATAATTTCCTTCCATTAGAACACCTTAAAAGCTTCACTTAAAATATTGTAAGATTATTTTCAATATAAATGTTTTCTTTGATAATTACATTACTTCTATATGATTTCAAAATAGAATGAGATATTTCTCCCAAAAAGTTTTTATTTCTTCTATATCAACATCCTTTTATTGATTTTAAACTTGTTTGAAGATGATATATTATGATAAAAATATACCATATTGTATTGATGTTTTTTGTGATATATTTGACTGTGGATGTGTTATTTTTATACCATTCATAGTTTATGGATAATGTATTGACATTTATTATGCTAGTTTTAATACAAATTTCTTTGTTATGTTTAAAAATTTTCATATGAGGAATGTATTGGACTTAGTAAGTAATGGGTGGATCCCACAAGAGCTCATTGATGCATCGGTAGGTCTCATGATACAAACTAGTGTCTTGGAACAAGGCCTTGAAAAAATCTTTTTTGATTTCTTGGAAAAAGGCATTTACTTTGTGGTTATGAAGTCTGGTATTATGCATTCCATCATTATGAAATTGGCTATTGATATTGCATGTGATTATTCAACTAGTAGAAAATACATGTGAATAAGTAAATGGATTTATTGGATTTTATCTTTTCAATATAATAGTGATGTTTAATTTTAAAAGGCTTTTGTTTTAGTCTTATTCATTTCTTTAAATTATTATGTTTATTTATGAAAGTTTTCACTATATTGTTGTCCTTATTGAGCATCTGAGCTCACCCATTTGTATGTTTTATTTTTCATAGTATGTGAAGAAGTATTTTAGAGTCGTCCTTTAGGGATATGCTATGGATATAAGTGTGTTTAAAATGGTATAAAATTTTGTTGACTTTTTTATTTCATGATGTAATGTAAAACATATGAATGTATATGGTACTTCCAAGGCTAATAAAATGATCGGTATTTCAGGAAATGATTCCTTATATCATTCCAATGTTATGTAATAATGCATCGACTCTGGGTACCTAGGGTCGAAGAATTACAACCAGACAGGGAGTGCCAAATAATGATTCAACCATACCCACATGACCAGATGTATCTAGTTCTTAGATTTTAGAATTAATCCCTAATTTAAAGCTTATAGTAGTAGTAGACCAATGTGTGGACCTAGAAGTTATTTTGAAAGATTTATTAGTGATAAAACGGGATCAAATCCAATTAGTTATTATCATTATTAATATATGGCCGCTATAAATGTGCAACAAGATTGAGATCCTCCATTAATGTTTTTTTGTGGGATTGGAGTAAGTGCGTTCAACTATTATAACCTACAATTTGTTTTTGGAAAATTCCATTTCATATGGGAGTAAATGGAATCCAATTAATGAGATCTCCTTTTATTTAACAAATAAAATCACAAATTCGAGGTCGTAGAGGATGTTGTAAGAGAGCAGGATCACCTTTCTACAAAATAAGTGAGGCTTTGCAGTTGGGTGACTATTTAGACAATGGATATTCTATAATACGAGTACCATGTAGAAAGGTTAATGACTAACTACAAGAAATAACCACTGAACATGAGGCCTTTTAATGAAGGCTCTAGGAGCTAACTATGCACAATGAGTGAACATGTTCGCTAGCAATGATAGATGGTTCCAAATGGTCAAACATTCAGTAGTCCATCAGTGCTTCACACAAAGTTCTATTTGATTTTATAGATTCATCTCATCCTATTTTATTATATCAATTTTAATTTATTTATCTGTTCTTATAATGACATGGGGTGACTCCATGGTATGGATGCTCATCCCCACCATTTTCTTTTTTTTTGAATGTAATTGAAAAAATATTTTTCCCAATCATTACACATTCCATGGATTCTAATTCATTTTGACTATCACATCATAATAACATGTAAAACAATGGAAAACATCATCATGTGAATTTATATCCTATTTAAATATTAAATTTTTAATGATTTAAATGAATCATGATTCCCATACACATCAAGTCAAAATATATTCTCCTAGGAGTGGTTCACAGATGGGTATCGTCATAAATACCATCATCATAAAACTAAATATAGTACATTTTGTTGAACAATTTCCTCCTTTTAATAGACTCTAGATGAATATTTTCACAAATACCATAACCATAACACTAAATATGGTCCATTTGGATGAATGAAGAGATGACTCAACATGATGAGGATCATGATGAGGGATTCATAGAATAAAGATTCCAATATTCAAAAGGGTTCAAGTACCTGGAAGTTATTCCTTTAAGAATTTTTCATGAATCATATTGATTGAAATTTCATGTAAAGGTTAATGAATAAATTTCCTAATATTTTCCACATTCTTGGGGCCCAACGTGCACAAATTTACTTCAGATGAGGTTATATTTTTAACCCCATAGGTTTTGTGTATTTTATTTATTTCCCCAGGTTTTTAATGATTCATGTAGGGGATATTTAGTAAGTAAGATCTTATATATTTTTTAGGATTCACGTTTTTTTCATCCTAATATGTTTTGTTCCATTTAAATTTCAAATGCAATATTTTTCCAAGATCAAATAATGTATGTGTCTGGTGAGTAGTGACTAATAATTTTCATAGTCTTCATTTCTGGGTTTTCAACATGATGAGTAATATATATATTTATATAAACAGTTAGAGGTCTTGATATTCAAACCAATGTATATTTTTATGGCCAAAAAACATTGACCAAAAAAGGTGTGGAATTTTATATGGAAGCATTGGGAAAAAACAATCATGAATGAAGGGTCCAATGTCTCGAATATAGAAAACCTTAAGGAATTGTACACTGAATTTAATATCTTAGATCATGGAAAATATTTTGATGTTGTTTAAGGTAAAATAACTTTTCACAGATATCATTGTAGTTTAAGGTGTTATAACTTTGACCCAAATGATTTAAACCATATAGAAAAATGGATGTGGTAAATCCATATGTTAATAGAAATCCAGTTTTTTTAAATGCAGATAGACCTAGGGGGATAGTGAATATAATTTATGGTTATAATGATCAAAATATAGGTTACTGATGTTTATGGTTAGACAACTTCAACATAATGTGTGGGAAAATACACCTAAAAAGGGAAAGGAAAAAAACAAACATGAACAAAATTTCAATTACTTAAATATACTCTATCAAAAAGGGGGGATTTTGTTATGGTAGTAAAGCCTGAAATATTATGTCACATGGTTTAAGGTCATGTGAAAATGAAAGATAAAAAGTTAAAGGATAATATTTTGAACCCCAACATTGAATGTTAGCATGATTCTCAAATGAATGACATCAAGGGAAATAAATTCACATGAGTAGTGGGATTACAGATTGTCTAAATTAGGACTTAATAAATTTGAAAAAATAATGATGAAATGTGATATGTATGTTATGGATAATCACTGACCATATTTTAATGAAGGGTATCGCTATAATGATTTCATGAAGAATAATGATCATATCAAAAAAAAATTATGATAAAAATATGTTTCTTGTTAGAATGCCAATTTTTTTCCATGTGTATAAGTTATATTTGGGCCTATATGCATAGCCAAACAGAGGTTTCCTTCAAAAACATATTCACTCATTACCAATATATATGGAAGGTTTGTGAGGATACCAAAATTTGTAAAATAAAGTAGGCTGAAACAAGAGAGGGTATGCTATGGGGGATTTAGTAAAATAAATTTTCTGCTAAAATGTAATACCATGAGATCTTAATATATGATTAAATTTAAATATGTTAATATGTTCGATAGATTTATATTCATGTAATGCCAAAGTTAAATGAAACCATGATATATTTAGATAAAATTTAATATATAAGTATGATATTTTAATCTTATCTATATAATGAGGGATAAAAAATATGAGTAACTTATTTCTCAAATATATGTATAAATAAAATTAATTTTATATTTAATATGATTTAAATTCAACTAGTTTACCCAAAATTACTAATAAGATCATTTATTTTGTAAAAATGAATTTCTCTAAAAAATAATTTTATGCGATATTTATTTCTATCAAGAAACATATTATTAAAAATAAGTTCTGTTTGATATTAGTAGCTAGTTAATACCAATTTAGTTGGTTAATGATATGAAATAAGAATAATAATAGTTAATATTTTAAAATATCAGTTTTCAATAAAAATTATTTAAATTATATTATATGATTTTATCCAAAAAATAATTCATAAGTTTTATAATTTTCAATTAATTAAAATGGAATTCATTTTTTTAGATTCCCATATTAAAATGTACTTAGAATGAAATTTTGGGCTTTCTTGAAATGGTTGGTTTTTAGTCGAAAAATATGATATTCAAGAAAATTTTATTATATATGAATGGAATAGAAGTTTAAGAACCCATTTATATAATTAAACAAGAATTTAAAGAATAAAAATATTCATTTTAAAGTATTATTTGATATAATAGATCCAATCTCTATTTTATTTTGAACTAATTAAAATGAAACATTAGTAAAAAAATGTAATTTTTGGTCCTTTTGTTAAATCATCAATTTCAAGGGGGAATTTTTTTCGATTAACTTGATAGCCTCATAACTTTTAATTTTTTTATAATTAATAAATTTATATCATCACAATTATTTTCAAGGATAATTTTAAATTATATATAAATTTATATTTTAAAAATACTATATCTCTATAAACTATTTTTAAATGATTAAGTGTATCTATTTAAAAAATACCCATTCAAACCTTAAAAATTAAATTTTATAATATATTATTTAAATTTAAAATTTTAAGTATAAATTTTTTTTAAAAGGTATATCATATAATTTTTTATTTAAATTAATCACCATTGTTTAAAATTAATTATCTCGGTAAAAGTATAAGGCGTAAATTGAGATAATCATAGTGTAAAAGTTATAAAACATTTAAAGACATGAATTGAGTTGAATGGTTTATATTTTTATCAAAAAATACATGTTTCAAATAATTTTTTTCTATTTTGATTCCCTGGGACATTTAATGGGACATTGTTAGCCTAATCCTTTCAAATTCTTGGTGTCTTCCACGGAAACTTTTTGTCCCTAATGTGAGTATTATCAAATACATTTTTTATTATAAATTATATATTTTTCAAATTATTCATGAAATACTAATATAATTATATTATTATCATTTAAATAATTTGATGTTACTATATTAATGGTATTATCTTTATTTATTCATTTACCTTGTCAATTATGAAAAATAAAACCATTGTTTTTGTATTGTGTAGACTAGAGCCTCCGAGACGTGACATGTTATGTTTTCCAACACCATCATACAAGGTTGTATCAAAGGATGATATTAAAGAATAATTATTATTTTTATTATATCATCAATGTTATGATAGGAAATTTATAGAAACTATTAACAATATTATTGATAAACAATTATCATTATTTATGTTGTTTAAAATGAGTTAACTAAGAGGATAATTGTTTCTTTTTCTCAAATTAATGGGTACATATAAATTACATTTTCATTATAAATATTAAAAATTATAAAATATGACATTAATATCTACCAAATAATACCAATGTACTTATAATATAAATATACTACAATTAAACCACATCATATTCACCCTTTAATCATGGTAGGTTCATGTTTGGGATGGTTTAACCACCGACTTGAACAAAACAACAAATTTTATAATGAATGAAAATAAAATGTTAAATATTGGGATTATATGATATATATATTTAAATAAAATTTTGTTTTTTTATTATTTCAATTTCATATCAGCATTTAACTCATTAACTAAAAAAATACATTTCATTCGTTACAGATCAACAAAACATGATTACTATCGATTTCATCTTCATGATTCATATAAAAATGAAATGAAATTAAATTATACCATTATAAACATCATTAAACATATATTATATTAACATTAATTATATTTTAATTAATAAATTTTTAATAAAAATATATACCAACACCGTTCTTGTGAAACTTTTTCAAAACAATAAATATAACATACTCTCAGTGTTGAAAATATATAAAATATTACAAATATATATATTTATATAATGATATTAAACTAGGTGTATAAATGGTTATAATTATTATAATAATTATTTATTATTTAATTAATTAACTTAATTTAATTATCAAGGAAATTTTGGGCATGTGTAGAATGAATTAGGACTATGGTAAGGGCTTTTGTCTCAAATTCTAGTCTTTTAGACATGTTTGGTATTATGCATGTAATTTCTATTATGTGGTGTATATTCAACCTAATTGAGATATTATATCATGAATTATATTTTAATCATTCTATTTTATGTGTAATTATAATCTCATTCTTTTGAAGGGATTTTATTAAAATGATACTTAAGCTGTAAGGTTTTTCAATGTCTCAATTTCGATTCTATGAGTCATGTTACATGTTATGCACCACGTTTCCTTTAAAAGGTGTTATAATGATTTGAAATCACTTGAATTTTATATATAATATTTAATTTTAAATAGTGGGTTAAAATAATCCATATCATTTCATTTTATCCAAATTTATTTTGTCTCAATTGTTACCCAAATTGTATGAATTTTTGGTGAATAAAATTTCATTCATTGAGTTATGATAATTAACTAGAAATTATTTCATAAATTTTTGGTACATTATTCCAATTTATTTTATTAATATTTATTCTCTTCTTATTTTTATATTTATCACAAAAACCCTTTTTAGAATGGTTCATTCCTCATGGAGTATGTTGCCGGTAAGGGATTTGATTACTCAAAAAACCATTCCTTATGGAATGTATCATTTAAATAGGGGTTTATGTGATAAATATTTATCATAAACCCCTTTTAAAATGTTTAATTCTCTCATTGGAGGATCTTAACAATGAATTTATGTTATTCAATTAATATGTAGAAATATATTGGTGTTCTATATGTTGTTATTCCAATAAAATTGATTATTGGAATATTGAATATATATTTTTTAACTATCCACCTTCTTCATCCTAATGATTTATGATCATGTTATAACATTTATTCAGAATGGGAAAATTATTGGTGTTCTATATATTATTATTCCAATATGGATAATTATTGTAATGTTGGAAATGTATTGTTTGAACATCCACATTATTAATATATATAGGATAAAATTATGTAATTCCATTTATTAACATGGGGAAAATTATTGACATTCATAATTGTAATATATTAGGTTTTCTAACAAGGCATGGATATTTTTAGTTATATTTTAAATACATTTCTCACAGCCAATTATGAAATCCCTTCAAGGTCATGGGTGTATTGGGGGTGTTTATGGCTTGTTTGGAGCCCGAAAACTACATTTTTGGAATATTCGGGCATTAGAAATGGTTAATAGAAAGTGAGTGGTACATTCCACGTGGTTACTTCATACCACACGAGGCTATAAAGTGATATTTAGTAACCCTACTGTTTGAGGAATCCATGAAAATCGAGGAACACTCCCATGTGAGGGCCTCTGTATTTTCTTTATTGTGAGATGATACTTTGTTTTCTCATGGTTTTGAAAATTGTGTACACTAACTCTATGAGTTGACCCTCCTTACAGTTAATGGTGCATGGTTGGAAAATAGTTTGGAAAACCATGGGAAAAACAATGTGGCCCATTAATTTGGGTAAAATTACAAAATTATCATTAAAAATATCTTTAACATACAACCTAAATATATTCTTCATTAATTGGAAAAACACTTGATGGTGATAGTTCCCCCCTGATCCAAATTATATGATTTTCCACCAATTATTTGTATGGACATAAAATAGAGAGATTTTTATATTATTGGATCAGTTTTGGTGAGTTATCAATTCATTTTCTATCGTTTGTTATTTAATTTTCGATCGATGAAGTTATTTTAGTGCATGATATTATTCCCAACATCTAGTTTCTCCATTAATTATTCATTTTTATCATGATACGAATTGAATAAAGAGATAATAATGGATGACCACTCTAATATGGATCTACGGTAGGTGGAATATACCTTTCCATAGATGTTTGGGGTTTTAGTAAACATTTTTTCATTCCGTTTATTGTCAGAGTTGATGAAATTTCCCTGGAAATGAAGTTATTAATTGAATTAAAAGAAATCTATCATATTAGGGATTCCATTTAGTTCCTGTAAAATCTATTAGAGGGTTTTCCCCAACCAAGCACATCCATGGGGTGCTCCATGTGAATTTCCTTTGCCTATCCCTTTGTTAAACCACCCATGGGGTGAGTTAGTGATTTCATAGTTAGAGGAATCCTATTAACAAAAGAATTGAACTTGATTGGTTGAATATAAGATGATTTTCCACCTTATAATATATATTATTTTAAATAAATGATTTATTGGTATTTTTTTATATGAGTGGTTGAATTCATAGAATGTAATTGAATGGGACTTTTCATATGAGTTACTAAACTTATTGAATTTGAATTGTTAAATTGTTAAATTAATTGAATATTGAATGGTTACATAGGGCACCAGAATTGTTCTAAAATCAGGGTTATGGAAATGGTAGTGGATTCCTTAGACCTTTAATTCACCTTTTATATTGATCAAGTGGGATTTCATGGACCTTACTACCCCTTTGATCTAGTTTGGTTGGGTTCATAGTGGACTTGGTATTTTGGTATATTCCTTGGAACCCAATTCAATAATAATTGAGTTTCCAATGTGATTCTATATAGACTTGATGGGGATTAAATTTTCAACTATACCTTGGATTCAGCATTGCAGGGTCTAAAATTCCCGATTTTGTGGAACAGATGTGGTAAAAGTGACTTGAATGATTATACAGCTCGTACATTGTTGTTCTTACACTTCTGGTCATACGGTGTGGTAGTTGGTGATATGATGTATTGCAGATACAACATGGAAATAATATTTTTTTTACTTTAATACTACCTTGTTTCATGATCTTGAAACTCTTTTATAGGGATCCTTGTTTGTCTTGACAATATCAATTTACATCCTTACTTTTTCTTTGAAAATTTAACTTCTATTATTATAATATCTATTATATTCCTTGAAATCATATTCAATATATATTTCAAACCTAGGAATTTTTAAAGACACCATGGGTGGTGAACGACTATTATTGTATCTCACATACTATTTGGGCCACTATTGGGTACTTCCACTGACTATTTGGATGCATATAGGGACTTGTTAAACACTCATAATTCAAGGCTTCATTTTGTTCCATGCTTAGAATTAGGGGAGCACGAGACAATGATAAGGCTCCTGGGGATAAATGGAATAGTTTTTGTTCTTATTGGTATTTTTATACATGAATTGAACTGATTTCTGTATACCTTTTTTGCCTATTTTGTAGATACATGACATGATCATCATTTTATATGATATTACTTATAGCATTGTTGTATATATCTATCATTTGGATGTTTACAGAATATTTATATATTTTATGAAAACTATAGTCCTTCTCTTATTTAATATCTATGATTTCTAATGGTATTTTTCATTACGATAAGAGGGAATAGTCTCCCTATACTCATAGCCTAGGACCCCTTTTCCTTCTAGAATCCTATCGAGTTTGTAGAGTTGAGCTTATATCCATGTGAAAAACCCAGATCATGGCCCTATTTATTGGCATCTGATTTTGAGAAATTAAAAAGTGGTATCAAAACATTTCTTTTCTAGTTTTCATTACTATTTGGAGAAAATATAAGGGGATATGATTGAATTATAATTTTGTAATGAGCTATGTCGTGGAGTAGCTAACCCACGTAGAGGAAAAAGCTAAATTACCTCAATTGGAATGTTATATTATATGGGTTTTGACTATTATAGTTGATTTGATTCCTCTGTTGGGTGGTGCACCTGGGTTATGATGTTAAAATTAAAACAATTTTTGGTTCTATTTTGTGGTAACTAGATGAGATGAAAGTATTCCAAATCATGCATCAGGTTATGAACTCTACACTAATCCCATTACCTGAATTATTCCATGCTATATAAGATGAATTAATTTTTTACATGATGTTGTTATAGGTTTTTTGGTAGATATATGTTCTATTTTGATACATATTATTTTCATGTAATTCAAAAACATCGTTGGTACTGAGAGTGTATGTCGTAACCTAATTAGTATTTTCTTTATTAGATTAAAATAGACACTCTAGGTATCCAATTAAGGCACGTTGATTCATGGAGAAAGAGTAACATGGACTAGAACAAGTTATAGTGTAAATTCGGTGGATGAAATAATTCAGTTCATGTGGATTATTGGCCCTTATGGATCGGAATTGGTAAACCATTTGGTTCAAACATCTAAAATGAAATGGGAAATAAATATGAAAATGAAATAGAAATTAAAACCAATGAAATAGAAACTATACCATGACATGAATTTTGTGTAAGCGTACATCGTGTCTTTATTGACTTTTATGGATGTTTCTTTTTATACAGTCCTATATTTTTGAGAAGGTTGATTGGTACAA
The DNA here is from genome assembly GCA_963277665.1 of Viscum album. NCBI lineage: Eukaryota > Viridiplantae > Streptophyta > Magnoliopsida > Santalales > Viscaceae > Viscum > Viscum album. The sequence continues at coordinate 1,287,460,543 of OY728132.1, read as the reverse complement.
ACTATTTATATGAAAAATTTGATCAATCTATGGATTTTACATATGAACATTGATATAGATCTTTATGAGTTATTTGTTTATCAATGTAGAGGGATGCAACCCCATTGAATTCCAGTTATATGCTAGGAGGGTGGTGATGACCATGCTTTTGAGGTGGTGGTCCATTTTCTACAAGTGGATCCTACTAGAGTGAAATTTATGACACTAGTATTTTTTATAAATATGTGTTGAGACACCATTTCGCAAGGTGGTTTTCCACTTCATGTAGATTTTTTGGGGTGCACGACAAGCTGCCTTGTCTGTGGCCGAGAAGACATGTCTGTCATAGTAGTAGAATCATACCAAATATTCATGATATTATGGACCACTGGCTGTTGAGCTATGGATTGAGACTACTCTATCAATAATCAACCATCTGGAGACAACTATTGTGAGGAGAGTATGGTACGCAACATATATTCTTTGAGTATTATAAAAGCACTGGGGGATGTTTGTAACACCCTAGGTAAATAAAGAATATTACATATTTATATTTATCCATATTTGTGATTTAAATATTAATATTACTTTAAAGGGGATGCTATGCTCGATGGTGTACCCAATACGCAACAACGAGTTTCTTGGGAATCTTACGTTGCACTCTAATAATAAAATAATATTATTTTAAATTGTAGTTAACGCACAGCCGTTGTAATGGCGGGAATGAACAGAACTAACTACAAAATGATTATATATGTTTGTCAAATATTTTTACTTTTTACAATAAATGTTAGAGGATTAAAAATGCGAATGAATCCAATTTTAAGCGTAGACATTCTAATATTTTTTAAAAGGTCGATTAACCACCTTTTGAAGGAGAACCTCTTTTAAATCCAATTTTTGAAAATTTTATACAAAATAAAATTCTTATTTAGAATCGGGACATCAAAATTTACTTTGTGTAAATTTTTGGTATCTTTCTAATAAAGTTCATTTTTTAAGGAATAGTGAAAACTGTTGTATTTTAATTCAAAACCTCTTTTTAATCTAATTTATTTATATTATAAGAATATATTTTGAATTTGTTTAAAGTAAAGATAGAATATATTTGTACCATATAATCCAATAGTGGTAATTGGAATTAATTTCACTTTGAAATTGGACTTAAACTAGTGTCAATCTTTTGATACTTATTGTTTCATAAAAACATGCTACTTACTCTGACAGCGGGAATTAATTATTAAATTAATTAATGCAACTAATATGTTTTGAATTTAGAAAAAAAGACATCATTTTTTAATTCGCAATATCAAATATAGCTTATGGTGATGTTTTGGTATTTTTCTAAAAAACTTCAATTTTTGATGAATATTGAAACCACTAAGTGGTACTTATAAAAAATGATTTTCCATTTAAATGATATTTTGCCACCTTTGTGTTTTGAATTTCAAAAATTCGACATACATGGTTGTAATTAAGATGTAAAATTTGGTTCAATGGGATTAAAATAATTTTTTGGTGAATAGTATCTTATTAAGTTTTTAATCGCGATTAGAGGTAATTAGTGTAGTTTAAGGTAAAAATAATGTTTTAATAATATGAGATGAGCTTGACACATGTCCAACACTAATTGGATGTGTCATGGACGACCAAGACAAGCCATGGGTCAACTTGGAGACCCCATGGAGCCACATTGGTTGGAAAATGTCATAAATACCTTTTTATTTAATGTTAAAATTAAAATGACAGAAACATGAGTTGTTTTACTAAAACAATTTTTAAATGGGGTTATACAAGTCATATTTTTTACTATAAATAGTCATCGAAAAGATAAAACTATTTCCTACATCATAGGATTTTTTTTATAATTTTTAGACATTATATAAATTAAATTCATTATGACATCATGATGATGCAGTGATGACCTCATTATTTAACGATTTAAATAAAATGAAAAGATAATGTAAAATCTAAGAACTAAACATGTCCAAAACCTATTGGTTGGGTGGATTTCAAACCATTATCACCTTATCCTCAAAACACATCAATGTGGCACTATTAAAATCCGAAACTCTTTCTAAAATAAAGTAACATTTCCTTACTTTCCAAGAGTGCCCCTCCCCTCCTTTTATAGAAGGCCCCCACCTCTACCTCCTTACCAACACTTCCAAAGCCTTTGGCTCGGCCAACCCCTACCCATTTTGTCTCTCCACATCCCTCTGTAACTCCTTGAAGCCTCACATTGGGCAGAAGTCATCCCAAGGAAGCCTTTTATCTCAAACCAAAGGGAGTTACCCGATTTTAATGTAATGTCTTCACTTGAGTTCTTTTGTTTTATTTTGCTTCTCCAACTCCCTAAACTCTTTTATTCATTTCTTCTGTAACAACTACAGTATATTCAATATACTAGGATGTTTTTATAAGAATAATTCGAGCTACAGCTACACACACCTACATCTAATGGTTAAAGAACATACTGTTTCTGTGGATGGCGAATTTCTGCCTCACGAAACGATGATTGTTCAACACTCATATAACACCTTCAAAGGTGGCCATTAAGATGTCACAATATTTATATATTATATATAATATGTTTATGTTTTAATTAAGCTTATGTATTTTTCTTTTTTGGCATACCTTTATGTTTTCCATTGTGGGTAAACACGATATTTTCATTTTAGGAAGTACGGACTACCGCCCCCTCAAAGTGATTTGATTCGTTAATACCATATGTGGGATGTATAAAGGATGGATTTAAAGTTATTATATATGATGTATTTTGCATATAAATGATGAATATAATTCTTTAATTAAAATATACATACCTATCATTTGGTTTTAATTCCATTAATATGACATAGAAATGAAAGTAGCGTTCATGCGTACGTACGACTTACCGTCTCCATGAACGGTGCATTTCATTTCTTACCTCTAAGTGATTATATAATATTATAAATACATGTATATTCTGGATATATATGACATATATGATATCAAAATCATGAATATAATTCTGGATATAATGAACCTTTGACCACACGAACAACATGTAATTGTAAGAAGTCCACATTCGACTTAAGAACCAAATATCGACAAAACAAAAATTATTAACTAAAATGATTAAATACTGTTTATAACATGGAAATAAGTGATATAAAAGGAATAATGAACTTGTAAAAGTAAAGTAACTCAAGTTTATTATTCAGGATGTCAAAGAAAGATCGATTCAAGTCAGACCCAAGGTAAGGGATCCTACTCATTTCATTCTTTTTAAGTACACTCTTTTTTGTCATTCCTTTTACGCTCATCTTTCATGTGATTGGGATGTTATTTTATATTACCCTTACAGTAATTTTTATGTTCATATGATGAGATACCCTATTCTCTCTCATCAATCCATTTTGGAAGTTTTGAGTGGCGCCGTTAGGCTGCCGAATTTTCGTAAGAGATCTAACCCCTGTCTTTCTTTCTAAGTACTCTCCTTTATGTCACATCTTTTAAGATCCTATTTGTTATGATGGGGGATGTTATTTAATAATCCTATTTCTGTACATTTTAATGTAATATGATTAGAGACCCTATTTTATCTCATCAATCCATTTTTGGAAGTTTTAAGTGGCGTTGTTAGGCTGTGGAGTTTTCTTATGGGATTTTTCATCTCACTTTTATTCCCGTGATATTTATGCTATATTTTCCACAATTTAATTTCAGTGGTGTATGTACTTCCCATTATTATACTCTTTGTGTAATATAATTTCATTTATGGGTATTTAAATATTCATTTTATGACCCTTCTTCAATGGGGTGTACGTTTCGAAAGTTACCCAAGTCGGTAAGGGAACCTTTCACCCTCCTCTTTTTAAAAGACTTCTTTTGTTATGTCTTATAATTAACATACTATTATGTTGGGATATGTTCTTATATATCCTTATATATGTAAATTTTATGTCCACGTGATGATATACCCTTTTTTATCTCTCATCAACTCATTTTCTGAATTTTGAAGTGATGACGTTAGGCTGTCGAATTTTACCAAGGGAACTTTTTAACCCAATTTCGATTTCTTTGGGTTCAACATGTAGTTATTGAATATGTCATCCTTTGAATATGTGTGTATGTCATTTTATTCTTTTACACTTAATATCCACTTATATTGGGTGTATTTATATTTGTCACACATAATTTGGAGATTGATTTATCCTTAATTTAAGGATACCTTATTTATTAGGGGTTTCATCTCATTTTACATTTCTATTGAGACTTCTTTGTTGTTATTAACAAATTCACTCTTATATGGTGTATATAATGTCCTTTGGAATATTATATCATGAATCCATTTATTCTCATGATATTATAAAGTCATGATAAAATTTTATTCCACAATTATTGTATTCAAGTGTCTCTAATTTTGGTAGAACCCCTTTAACCAAAATATCGCTTTAAATGTTTTAATTATTTGTTCCTATTAATATCCATTTTTTAAAAGTGGTTTTAAGGATTTATTTATATGGATATTAATGGTTTAAAATGATAAAAGCTTCAAAGTGGTATGGGACACTTTGATTCAAAAATCTCTTTATTAAATGTTTTAAATGGTTTTGAAAATGGTTTTTAGAATGGATTCATTATTTAAATATCTTAAAATGTTATATTATTATTACAATGTGGGAATGTTATATTTACATTGTTGTTAAGTTATGTTCTATGATTATGTTATGGTTCTTGGGCATTGTTTATTAATACGGGTGGTTCCGTGATAAACTGAGGGCGGGTGAACCCGATATTGTTCTCCAATTCATTGGGTAACGTGAAGGGGTTAAACGTTAAGGTTTCTCCGAAGAGATTTAGGGAATATTCTGTGGTGGGTATTCCAAATGTAACCAAGAGGGTTACTCCCTATGTAAGAATGTTATGAATGCCTCATGTTACCTTTTATGTCTTACGATTTCTATGACTTATTCATGATTTGACGAGGTATGTTAAAGTGCTTATGTTTTATGGGTAAAGTATGATTTCATTATTATGTGTATATGTACTCATGTTTCCTTTCCATATTTTTATATCCCTTACTGATATTTTTATGCTCATCCCAAGTTTTTTTTTTGAAATGTTTTTCCCAGGTCAAGGGAAGGGTACATGATATGATGATAGTGTCAAGAAAGTGTTAAGAAAGAATCCATGTTTTATTTTAAATATGTTTCCATTGATGGGAAAAATGAATACTATCTTTTATGTAACCACTTTCTTTAAATGTGGAATGTAATTCATGTTTTATGATCTAATTATCTAAAACTCTAAACCTAAAAAGATCTTCAATGTGTAATCTTGTAATAACTCAAGATTAAGTAAGGTTTAAGGCTGGGGCCTTATAATTTTATTTACTAGGATGAAAGGATAAGAGATATGGTTTGGGATGAATTAAAAACAAGGTTCTAGGAATAAATTTACACCAAAACTCCAAGGGAAGAGTGAGCCAGGGACTTCAGGCATCAAGACTAGGGCGATATGATAGTTATGGAGTATTCAACATGCTTTACAGAGATGAATCATTTTTTGATGACATACCTTACTGATGATTTATCAAGGGAGAGATTCTTAAAGAAAGGTCTTAGACATGCTGTTCAATATCAAGTCAATTTATCTAGATTGACCACAATTACATAGCTGAATACTTTATTTACCGGGAGATATATTTTTGGTTTATAGAGACCAATAATTACTCAAGTATATGTTTACAAAGATCGATTAGAATCTGAGGTAGTGAAGGTGGGTTGAGTACCTTTTGTCTTTCAACATTGAGATTTCCTATATTCTTGTCAATGGAAATACAATGGATAATTAAAAGAGCATGATGAATTAGATATAGGTAGTTCGAGTATCCTGTATCCAGTGGAACCATAGGGCTATATTTTCTGAGATGCACTTGGAGGTGGAGGAAAGTCAGGGGAACCAATATCATTCATCCTTATATGTGACATCCACCAAACTATATAGGGTGAGGATGAGGCTACTATCATATTATGAGGGCCTTATCTTACGGGAGAGTGCATTAGGTGAAGACTCACATCCTGGTTGGACTGTAGGAAATGATGAGATACTACATATCCATGGCCATGTATGGGTTATGGTGGGAATATGCATGGAGCTGATTCTGGAGTTTCATGCCTTGTTTTGGAAAGTCAATCCCAATGTTACCAAGATGTATCAGGATTTATGCCTTTGGTACAGGTGGCTAGGGATGAATTGTGAGGTAACTAGTTTTGTTTTGATGTGTTCCATCTATTCCTATGTGAAGGTGGAAATTCATCAACTAGCCAAAATTTTATATTAGTTAACTATTCATGACTGGAAATGGGATGACATCATGATGGATTTCATGACCAGTTTTATGAGGTCACCTAGAGGTAGTGAAAAAAATTTGGGTTATAGTTGAGAGGAGAAAATGTTTTCTATGGGGTCAGTCAGTTTCTCTAGCATGGGTTCTATGGCAGCCTAGATGTTTATATGATGAGACCAAGGAGTGGGAGGCCTATGTACATGTTCAGTGGATGGAGTTAATCTCCGTAGTTTCTTGACAACACTTGATAGTGAAATTTAGGGAATAATTTCTTTAGGGGGGGTGATTGTATGATTTATGGTTTTCCTATATGGTACAATATTTTATTATTTTGTTTTAAATTCTTGTTTATATCCTATTTTTAATACCTTTTGAGGTCATGGGTGTATCGGGGGGGGGGAGGTTTAGGGCTTGTTCAATGCTCGGATCTCTCATTTTAAAAAAACCTATTAGTCCACATGGTTAGTAAATAACTTGAAGGGACATAATGGATGATTAGTACAAACCATGTTGGGATGGACAAAGGGATCCAAGAGTCGCATTGTTTGAGTAATCCATTAGAATGGAGGCTCATTCCCATGCGATGGACTCTTTAGTTTTTAATGGTGGGATGATATAAGATTTTTACATAGTTTGGGAAACCAAGCACACATGCCGTGTGTGGTTACATTCTTTACATTGAAGGGTGCAACATTCATGCACCATTTGGACAATTGTGCAACCATACAATGCAACCCATTAATTTGGGTAAAATTAAAAAATTTCCCTTAAAAATATATTTAACTTAAAACCAAAATATACTATTCTCCCATTAAAAATCAGCTTGATGATAGAAGATCCTCCTTGATCCAAATTGTAGGCTTTTCCACTGATTCTTTGTTTGGACTTAGAATCAAGAGTCGTTCATATTTTTTGGATCCACATAGTCGACTACAAAATTAATTTTGTGTCAATATTAATTTAACGTCAAATCTATGGAGTTATTTAGGTGTATGATAATGTGAATTATTTCAAGTTTCATCATTAGTTCATCATTTTCACCTAATTTTTGTCGAATTAGGAGTTGATATTGGATGATCATTGTACTACAGACCAATGGTATGTGGTATATTGTATTTTATTTCATGTTTGGTGCTCTATTAATCTTGTTTCCATTATAAATCCCATATAAATTTCCAACATGGGGCTAAAAATGAATTTATTAATTGAATTATATTATATGGATCATGTTAGGGATTCACTTCAGTGCCTTGGGGATGTGTTGGAGGTTGTTCACCAACCAAGGCCACTCATGGGTATTATATGTGAATTTCCTTTTCCCAAGACTTTGTTAAAACACCCATGGGATGGGTTGGTTATTTACTAGTTATAATAATAACATTAATAAATGAATTTAACTAGATTGGTTGAAAAGGATATTGTTTTCCACCATACATATTAATTATTTTGATTGAATGGTTTATAAAGAATTATTTTATGAGTGGGGAAACTCAAGTAATGAAATTGAATGTGAATTTTTATATGATTTGGTAAACTCATTGAATGAGAATTGATGAATTGGTAATTTAATTGAAGGTTTAATGGTTACATATGATTCCATCAGTGTACTACACCATGGGTCATGGAAATGGTAGTAGATTTCTTGGACCTATAATGGTCCTTGGTTCTTGATTCCATGGGTTCCCTTGGACCATTAGAACCCATGGATCTAGTTTGGTTTGCCTCGTAGTGGGCTTGGTATGTGGAAATGATCCTTAGACCCCAATTCAATCCTAATTTAGATTCAATCATGATTCTACCAAGACTCGATGAGGATGCCTTGGTCCACTATAAATTGAATGCTACATTTTGGGGTCTAACATTTATGATTTTACAACACCGAATTGGAACTTGTGACATCAAATATCAAATGGCTAGGTTGTGTTTGTTTTGAATCTTTTGGTTATATGGTGTGGCCATCGGTGATATGATATATTGTGTATATGGAATGACTATGGTATTTTGTTATGTTTAATTTTCTATTTATTTATTATAGGATCTTGGCACTAGTTTTTTAGGGATCCTTGTTTGGATTGATAGTATCACTTTTCAACATTACTTTTTCAATGGTAATTGAATTTGAATTAATATCATTCTATTATATATCATGCACTACACTTTATATTATATTGAATATCCAAATCATGATATAAACACTTTGGTTGGTGACCTACTGGGATTGTATCTTACACCCTCTTCGGGCTACTATTGGGTACCCGAATAGACTATTTGGATGTGTGTAGGGAACAGGGAAACACCCATAGTTTGATGATGGATTTTGTTCTATTATTATGAGTATGGAAGAATGGGACTGATCATATGCTTGAAATGCAAGTTGGGATGGTTTTTGTCCTTTTTAGAATTTTGATACATTTACTGAACTGATTTATGTATACCGATTTTGGTAGATTTGTAGATACATGACATGATCATCATTTTATATGATATTAATCATGGAATAGTCATATATATCTATCATTTGGATTTTTATTACTTTTTATCTAATTTTTGAGTATCATACTACTTCCAAAATTTGTTCTCTATGATTTCTATACTGGTGTTAAACTCAAATAAGATGGAATAGTGTTCCCATAGTCACACCATAGCCCCTCAATTTTAATTTGAAGAATCTTTTTTTAGGGACATGCTCTTAAGGTCATGTGACTAACTAGTATCAAGGAACCATTCAATGGAATTTGGGCCTGAGATATTACATTTATGATTTTTAATTTCTAACACGGGTATATTTTGAATTGAAATTTGATATATTTCATTATACATATTGTCGGGTTTTTTATTTATTGAAGGGATCCTTAGGGAATGATATAAAAAGTGATGTTGATTGACAAGGTGAGTGAATTTGAATTAATTAGTTAAATTTTGGGGCCTAAAATTATTTTTTATATCAATAAATAGATAGGTATTATGAGGAGAAACTTGTTTGGTTTTCATCCATACATGCTTCCATAGATGGATAATGTCTTGTTGTAAGCCCTTAAAAATAGATTTTTGATGTCTACAATTTTGTTTCCTTTAGTATGAGGTTAGTATTATTGATTTCCATATTTTCATTTATTTTCATGTAAATTTAATTCTCCATGTATGAATTTTATTATTGAATAATGTGTTTTCTTACTCCTGATATAATATTTACTCCATGATCCTTTAGTTTTATGTATTCCTTTACTGAGTGTTTGATCTCACCCCTTCTTTTGTTCCCATTTCACCATGTTATGAATGAAATTAGTACACATTTCATGTTTATAAGAATAGAATATGTGGGCTAATTTATGGGATATGTTGAAGGCTCATTATGGACTAATTATATTTAATTAGATTTGGAATTTTTTCCACTTGATACAAATAACATGGGATTTATTATTTTATGATTTCCAAAAATTATCCAAATCTATGAACCTGAAAAGATTCTCAAGATATACGAGATGAAATAAATCAAAATTGATTTAGTAATTATGAGTGGTTATGTCAAGGATTTTTTATATGGTATCAAAGAAAGTATATAAATTATGTATTATAAGCATTAACTATGGGAGTGCAAGTATTTACATTACAATTAGTATCAAAGGAATGGATTAGAAAAAATTGGAGATTAATATGTCTATGGAGGATAATTTATGGTGTGATATGTTTAGCTTGATCACAATTTTAATGGATTAGATAACCATTTGGTATAATATATGATTAAATTTTAAAGTAATAATTCATGTTTTATTATGGGATAATGATAAGAGAACTTTAGCGATAACCCTGAGGATAAGTTTTAGAAATAATTCTATATATAAGAAAAATTCCTTTATATTTGGTAAATTATAAATTGTATGGTTCTATTATAAACTACATCCAAATATTGATACAAAATGTTGATAAAGACTCTAACATAGATGTACTAATGTGTAATAACCTCAAAAGGGTTCATTGTGTATTAACTCTATCATCACCTGGTGCATGACAAAGAGGTCTAACTACACACTGGGTAGACACTCTAAATGATATTATTTCGTTAATAATATTCTCCTTATAAAAAAATTTAAGGATTTAATAATTAGGTTCACTAATTAGGTTAGATAACCATACAAAAAAATTACCATGGATAACAATGGATTAAACAAATAGTGTCCTTGGTAGATATAAAAGTATCAAATGTCAGAAAAGTGTCAAAATGGAAGACATATTTAGATTGATATTTTCATATTCAAATTTTGGATATTTTCAAAACTATTTTTGTTTTAGTATTTAGTTGAAAAGGATCAAGAAGATGAAGCTCTGAAAGATATATATACAAACATATGCATATATATATATATATATATAAATGACTATGTCATATAATGGAATAATTGATCATACATAAATGGTTACGATTTTTTATATATTATTATTGTGGTGAAAAATGTGAGTTTCGTAGACATACCTACAATAGTGAGGTTGATATATCAATAAATGATAAATCATGATATTGTTATCCTTTTTTCATTATTCATTGATATATATTGATGATATTTTGGTATATTTTAAAATTTATAAGGATTCATTAAAGCATATAATAGTTGTCCTTCAATAGGTTTTCATCAATGGTTCAAAAACATACATTAAATGAAGTTGATAACCTGAAAAATTGATTTTATGATATGGTTTTATTTTTGGAAATACTATTAAATAACACAAGAATGTGGCATGAAAAAATCTTAGGATTAATAAATTCTTTATGTTTAGGTAATTAGGAGTTGATTCAATTTGGGAAAGTGAGTTAGATAGTGTTGACAAATTTGGAGTTGGTAAATGATTTAGATAAAAAGTTATCCATGATATTTTTGGTGATATTTATCTATTTTTTGGATTACGATATATATAAACTGGTTCATGACTTTTTGAAATACTATCTAATACAATTTCAGGGTTATATGTAGAGTTGATTTTTAGAGGAATACTTAATCTCATTGAGGTTTAATGTATTAGAGTTTTAAATAGGTTTTGGGAAAGGTATATTATTGTGATTATATTATTAGGGTATATACATACTTTGGTATGTGATTACATGAATGGTTAATTTTTTTGGAGTAAGGATAATATGGATTTTATGAGAATAAAATATCAATTATTTTTGGGTTTAGTGTATTTTAATAATGTTCTGGGTAGTTTGGGAACTTTATTTTGAGGATTAGTTTGTAAATAATGAGAGAATCCAAATAAATTTAACCTTGGTTAAAGCAAGAATGATATATTTTAAATTGACAAATGGGGGTAAATGAATCAAGTGTGGAGATTAAGGTCCCCAGACTCACAACTATATGTGAAATAGGGAAGCTATAAGAATCTGTTGCTGTAATTTCAAGAGAGTTGGGAATTAAGTGACTGGATGTCCCAATCTAAGGGATAATAAGAGAGATATTCACCAAAAACCAAATGAATAACAAAAATCCTATGAAACTATTACAAATGTATCATATAGTGAGCAGTCACTCAATATTTACTGGTGTGTTATGTCATTTATTTTTTCACCAACTACTGGATATTGAGTAGTATAAATATTATATAAATCATTTTCATGGTTTGTGGAATTTATTTATTTATTTATAAAGATGTTATTACCTTATTATAATTCTTTTTTAAATTTAGAATGGGCTAACTATATTTATAATGTTCTTATAATTATTGATCATATAAATAAATCTCATTCCACATCTTAAATAAACCCATGAGCATCTAGCAGTGTTTGGGTTAATTTTGAATTCCTTATAGAAATTACTTTTAGTCAAATTACAAGGACCGAATTTATTTACTGGGGGAGGGTAATGTAATACCTTGAGATATTTATATATGATTACTTTTAAAATGTTAATTTTTTTGATATCTTTATTTTCATGCAACACCAAAATTGAACAAAACCATAATATATTTAGATAAAATAAAATATTTACGTATGATCCATAAAACCTAGACATTAAATTAGTGGGAATGATTATTATTAATATATTTATTATAAATATTTATAATTAAATAAATTCTACTATTAATATTAATGATATTCAATTAGTTTAACTAAAATGACTAATAAGATCAATTATTTTTGTAGATACATATTTTTCTAAACAAATGACTTTTATATAATAAAAATTTCTATTGAAATGAAAATATTATTAATGATAAATTATGTTTCATAATGATATGTTTTAAATATAAATTTATTTTTCAAATTATATGAAATAAGAACAATACTGTTTAATATTTGAAATATCATTTTATAATAAAAAATGGTTTTCATTATGTTTAATAATTTTATTGAAAAAACAATTTATATTTTTTTTGGAAATTAATGTTAATAAAAATTAACTTCATTTATGAATTCCTCATACCAAAATTGACTTAATATGAAATTTTGGACTTTTTTCTAAAAGGGTTTTTAGTAGGAAAACATATTTTTCACAAAACATTTAAATTGTATGGATTTAAAATTATATAAGAACACCTTGATGTTTAAAACCCATTGAATTAATAAAATATGAAATTAATTAATAAAATAATGAATTTTAAAATATAATTTTTACTTATATATTCTATGAACAACAATTTTATAACTAATTAAAATGTTACTTTTGTAGCACCTCGAGTTTTCACGATACGCTTCTCTTTCAATAATGCAATAGCTAGCATTGTACGCAAGTTCGAGATTCTAACACACCGCGACCAATAAAAGTAGCAGTTATGAATAGTAATACCCACTTTTTGAAATTATATAAATTTTATATTTCAAAATGGACTTCATTTTTGAATTTGGAATATCGAAATTATCCTAAGTTGAATTTTTTGTTATTTTCTGAGAACTTCCATTTTTTTATGAATAGTGAAAAATACTAAAAAAGACATTTTTAATAAAAATAATTTATAGTAATAAATTATACTATTTAGTGGTTTTAAATTATAATTAGAATATATTTTTACAATTTTATCAAATGTTGTTCATTATAATTAATTTCACTTTGAAATTAGACATAAACAATTGTCAATCTTTTGACATATATTGTTTCTTAAAAACACGCTATTTGTTGTGACATCAGGAATTAGTCATAAAATTAATTAATGAAACATATATGTTTGGAATTTTTTAATATAGACAACATTTTTGAATTCTTAATATCAATTATATCTTAGGGTGAAATTTTGGCATTGTTCTGAGAAACTTCAATTTTTTATGGATAGTGAAACCACTAAGTGGTAGTTAAAAAACCGATTTTTCATTTAAATGAATCATTACCACTTCTGTGAGTTGATTTTCAAAAATATGACATAAATGGTTTTAATTAGGATGTAAAATTTGGTTCAATGGGATTAAAATAATTTTTTGGGGAATAGTAACTTTTAATTTAATTAATCGCAATTAAAGGTAATTAGTGTAATTTAAGGTAAAGATAATGTTATAATAATATGAAATGACCTTTACACTTGTACTAACCCTATTTTATGAGTCATGGCCGACCATGAAAATCCTTGGGTCAACTTGGGGACCCCATGGAGCCACTTTGGTAGGAAAATTACATTAAAAACTTTTTATTTAATGTTAAAATAAAAATGTCACAAACATGTGTTGTTTTACTAAAACAATTTTCAAATGGGGTTATACAAGTCATAGTTTTGACTATAAATATTCATTAGAAAGATAAAAATATTTCCTACATAATTATATTTTTTTAATAATTTTTATACATTAAATAAATTAAATTAGTTATGACACCATGATGATGTAGCGATTACCTCATTATTTAACGATTTAAATAAAATGAAAAGATAATGTAAATTATAAGACATAAACTTGTAAAAAACCTATTGTATGGGTAGATTTAAAACTATTATCACCTTATCCTAGAAATATATAATTGTGGGACCTTTTAATTCGAAAATCATTTCATAATAATGTAACATTTCATGAGTTTCCAAGAGTGCCCCTCCACTCCTCTTATAAAAGGCCCCCACCTCTATCACCTTATTCACACCGTAAAAGAGATTTAGGTCAGCCAAAATCTGCCCAAATACTCTCTAAAATTCCTTATATTACTCCTAGAAGCCTCAATTTTAGCATAAGTCTTCCAAGGAATCCATTTAGCTCAAATCAATAAGAGTTACCCGTTTTAAAGGAAGTGATTTCTCTTGTGTTCTAATGTTTTATTTTGCTTCTCCAACCCCTTAACTCTTTTTATTCATTTCTTTTGTAACAAAACCAGTATCCTCAATATTCTAGGATGTTTTTATAAGATGTATTCAAGCTAGACTTACACACACCAATATCTAATGGATAATGAACATACTGTTTCGGTGGATGGAGAATTTCTGCCTCACGAAACGATGATTGTTCAACACTCATATAACACCTTAAAAGGTGGCCATTAAGATGTCACTATATTTATATATGATATATAATATGTTTATGTTTTACTTAAGCTTATTTATTTTTCATTTATGGCATACATTTATGGTTTCCATTATTGGTAAACTCGATAATTTCATTTTAGGAAGTGCGGACTACCGCCCCCTCAAAGTGATTTGAATCCTTAATGCCATATGTGGGATGTATAAAGGATGGAGTAAATGATATTATATATTATATTATACTAGAATTATAATTTACCTTTATATCATTATGATTTCATTCCATTAAATATGAAATAGAATTGAAAGTAGCGTTCATGCGTACGTACGGCATACCGTCTCCATGAACGGTGCATTTCATTTCTTACCTCTAAATGTTACGTAATATTATGAATGAATGTATATACTGGATATATGTGATATATATGATATCTACATCATGAATATAATTCGGGATATAATGGATATTTCACCATAATAACAACTTGTAATTATAAGAAGTTTATTTTTGACTCAAGTACCAAAAATTGACAAAATGACCGTTATTAACTTAAATAATTACATAATGTTCCTAACATGGTAATAAGTGATATAAAAGGATTATTGAAAATGAAAAAGTTTCTTAAAAAAATAGAAATTAACTGTAGTTTATTATTCAGGAGATTAAAGAACGATCGAGTCAAGTCGGACACGAGGTAAGGGAATTTCTTAACCCAATTTTTGTTTTTTTGGGTTAATCTCCTTCTTTCAAATTATGTCATGATATTAGTATGTCCTATATTGTATTTTTTACTTTCATTATGTGTACTTATAGTGAATACACATAATATATCTATTGTATTTAAAAAAATGATCTTTGTAAGGGACTTCGTCTCAATATCCTTTCATTGAGTCATATTTGGTTTTATACACAACTTTCCTTTATACGATGTATAAACCCTTTGAATTTTAGTTTTATTCAAAAATGAATATTTTTATACGAAGAATTTTCACTAGACGACAAAAGGAATGTTTTTTCTTACGTATACGGCGACAATGACTTCTCCGCCGTCATGACCATTATTTGAGTTTCGGTTTCTTCTACAAGCCATGACTTTTTTTTAAATGGAAAATAATTAAAAAGTTTTAATTTTCTTTTATTTTGTTATTGAAAATGGTTTTGAAAATGTTTTTTATTATATCAAGGTGTTGTATTGATTGAAATGTGGAAATGTTATGTTTCATTTTTGCTTGTTTTATGTGATACGATTATATTATGGTTTATGATATGTTTAAACCTGTTCATATTAGGAATGCATTGGACTTAATAAGTGACGGGTGGAGCCCGCTATAGCTCCTCAATGCATCGGCAGGTCTCATGAGACAAACTAGTGTCTTGGCACGAGGACTTGACAAAATTTTATTTGTAGTCTTGGCACGAGGCTTTGGCTACGTGGTTATGATAGTCTGGTATTATGCATTCCATCATTATGAAAGTGGTTACTGATATTACATGTGATTATTCGACTAGTAGAATATCCATGTGAATAAGTAAATGGCATTATTTCATTTTACTTTTTCCATATTATGTTGAAGTTCGTGTTTAAAAGGCTTTTGTTTAGTGATAAATTGCCTTAAATGTTAATGTTTATTTATGAAAGCTTCCGCTATATTGTTATCCTTACTGAGAATTTGAGCTCACCCCTTTCAACATTTTAATTTTTCCAGGATGTGAAGAAGTATTTTAGGAATGACCTGCAGGGATAGTCTGAAGGGGATATGAGTGTGGAAAATTGAGACTATGTTATTGTAGTTTTTTTACATTATGATTTCATGTAACACTTATGAATGTATCTAGTGTTTACAAAGCTACTAAACTAATCGGTCTTTCGAGACATGATCTTTTGTGATCATGCTGATGTTATGAAGTAATGCACGACTCTGTGTAACTGGGGTCGGGGTGTTACAACTTTAGTATAAAAACTATTTTGGATTTTATTCATTGAGCCAGGTATTTTCAAGGAGGATTCTATTTTTGTTTGACTTGAAAACCTCATAAAATTTATTTGTTTTATAGTAGATCAATATTTGACATTAAAATTATTATCGAAGATAAATTACAATTATATATATATATATATATATTTAAATATTAGAAACATAATTTCTCCAAATATCATTTTTTACGCGATTAAGTATATTTATTAAGAAATTTACCTTTCAAATCATCAGAAATTTCATATTAAAAAATGAACTTTAAATTTTAAATTAAAATTATCAAATTAGCCAAAAATATCAATAATAATATTTTTCAATAAATTTAATTTCTAAGGATAAGAGAAAATTGCAGTAAATGTAAATTGGGAAACACAATAAAAAATAGCATATTAGCAGTAGTTTTTAGAGTAGCTTATGCACAACCCCCTGTAAATTTATTTTCTGTATAAATTATAGGGGTTAGGTAATACACACTATAATAATTTAATTTATATGGCATTTTGAACCTCCTTTAAAGTACTCATTTTTTTAATATTCAGTTGGCTTTTTGAGGTAGTTATACCAAAAATCAGAACAAATTTAATAAATAGTATAGGTTTTGGCATAACCACATCTAAAATTGATCGAAATATTAAAAAATATTGTTAAATAATTTATTTGGGGTTATAAACCCCCATTATTTTATTAAAAAAAATTCAATATATATATATATAAGATATTATATAATTTTATTTAAATACATTATATGTAGATATTATATAAGTATATTTATATAAAAAATTTAATTGATTGTATTTAAACATATTTATATTTATACATAAATATAATTGTATAATGATTACATTAATATATATATATATATTTACATAAACTTTTTTCATATAATATTATTTATATTATAAAAGATTAAATATATTTTACAAATATATAAATAATTAAAATTTATTTTAAAAATAAATTCTATAAAAACCATTGTTGTTTTTATAAAATAATAAAAATAATAAAAATAATAGATTATACACATACTTACACAAACATGGATATAAACAAACATGTATGTGATATAAAAATAATATATATAATTATCTATATATTATGTATATTTGTACACATAAGATATAATATAAACACATTTAGTTATGTACATAAATATTTGACATATTTATACATATATACATAAATATATATATGATTAATGTATTTAAAGTATAATTATATATTTTTATTGAAATAAATTATGTAAATATATTTTTAAAGGCATTATATAATTATACTAAATAAATAATTTTATATATAATTTAAATAAACATGTATATAATATATAAACATGTATTTACGTTTATATATAATTTATATAAATATATTTATAAATATATGGGTATATAAAAAAATTTAATAAAATTATAAATATAGAAAAAAAAATTACTCAAATTTATGTAAATACATGTATACATATATTCGAGTATTTTGACCCTTCTTTGGTGCATATGGTGTTTGCATTCTATTTATTTTCTATCCCTATCTAGTTGTAATATATAGATGTATTAAAATAATTTTCAATATTTGAAAATAAATATATATTTAAAAATTTGTGATTGTGTGTGTGTTTGATATGAATGTATTTATAAATATATTTATAAATAATTTTATTTAAATATATTTAAATATATAATTTATAGGGGTGTAAAGAATATATATATATATATATACATATATATATATATATATAAATAATATAACACACATATATTAATATTTACATTAATATACATTTATTTATTTAAATATATGCATTATTATATATGTACGTCTATAAATATATAGATTATAAAAAATTTCAAATACAATATAAATGTTTTATAATATAGATACATAAATATAAAATATAAATATGAATAAAAAAATCTCTATAAATATATATATGATATATATTTAAATGTATATAAATATACTATTCACATAATAGTTTTTTGAATAAACATAAAAATAAAAATAAATAAAAACATGTACATAATTAAATGAAAGATTTAATTGGAGGAGTGTTAGAGGCGTTTTGTGCCGTTATAGGAAGCCAAGAATCGAATCCTAGAATGGGGGGTTTTCATGGGATTCCACATACATGTGGAGGGGATGGGTTTGTGTGGGAAAATAGTATATGGGAGTAGGTATTAGGGCATGCATGGTTCACCCCTGGGATAGGGCAGATGGGCACATAGTTCTAAGGGGAGGTGGGTGGGGGGGGGAGGAGACAGCATGTGTAAGGTGATTCATGTTTTTTTAAAATGATGTGTTGATGGAAACCACCCCCAGAACCTTTTATAAAGATCCATTTGGGTTTGTTGGAATAATTCCTAAAATGGTTTAATAAAAATGTAAGAACAAACTCAAAAATATTAGTTTCTGAATTTCTTTCGTATAATTATAGAGGGTTTAATTCCTATATAAAATAACTTCTACAAATTTACACCATACCTTAACATAGATTCATAAAAACCACCACCAATAAGATAAGGCATCCAGTTTACTAGTGGTTTACCATAACCATCTATAGTTCATTTATAGTGGGTTATAATCCCATTAAATAAAAATAACTAACCCCTCTAATGATTGAATTTTTGTTTTGTAAATTGAGTTTATCCTAGTCTAAAACTTCTAAAAAATTTAAAAAATTGAATTTCACTGAATGGATAATAATTAAATTGGAATAATTTTTTTTCCAATATACCTTTTTAATTTTAAAATCTCTTTACCAATAAGAGGACAATTAATTATTGAAAAATGTAATGTTGTTTCCCAAATTATTCTAGCCTTCACTTAAAAAATCTTAACACTTCCACCCATAAAATATAAAATTAACCTTATAATTACTCATTGAAAAGTTTCATTTACAATTTCTATATTCCCCTATCCCATGGACATAATCCCCGGATCACACATAGTTTTCCTAATCCCATCAATTTCATGGAGGCATCTACATAAATTTCAAGTCCCCAACATGCGTAATATCAACAACCAAATTGTATTCTTAATTAAATTATTTTTAAAATAGTTATATTCATAGTAATATAGTGATATAATAATCATTTTTATAGTTTAATGTTCTATTATTATTTTTATTATCATTATTTTTTTGATATCCTTTCCATTAAGAAAAAAATTATTGTTTGTTTGTTGTGCAGACTACCACCTATATAATGTAACATGTTTCATTTTCCTTGACTTCCATACAAGGATGGATCTACAGATATAATTAAAAGATAAATATGACTTTTATGAAATCATTAATTTCTTGATAAAAAAATTAGATAACTTATTAATGATATGCCAAAAAAATCATGAATGGTTATATCGTTTAAAATAAGTATACTAAGAGGATAAAGATCTATCTTTTATATGAAACAACATTAAATTAACTATTTTATCTTAATAATTATTTCAAATTATAAAATATCACACTGAAAAAATAAATTATCATTATATATCTATTATAAAACTGAGACAACTAAACAACTACATAATAATTTATGAATCATTCTTGGTTTTAGTTTGGGTTGGATTAACCATCTAATAGAAAAATACTATAAATTTATATCATGAATGACAATGAGAACTTATTGAAAGATATATTATTATATAAATTTAAAATATTTTTTTTAGGTTTTAGTAAATTTATATATACATTTAACTCATTAACTAAGAGATCACCTATCATTAATTAATAATTTTTGAAGCATGAACATTGCTGATTTCACGTTCATGTTCCATAACTAAAACAGACATGAAATAAAATTAAATCTTTATAAATATCAAAGAAAATATATTAAAGTAAAATTACTATATTTTAATGATTAAATTTCTATATTAAAATTTTATATTGCATATATAAGAAAATAATTAGTTTGAATTAAATTTATTTTGTTGAGGTTATTAGAGTCAAAGTAATGAATAGTTGTAAAAATATACATTAAAGATATTTTACAATAAATAATATTTTATTAAATGTTACAAAAATAATAACAAAATTATAATATGCCATTTGATTAATATATGGTTTATTATGTCATCCATGGTATATTTATAGTCCATCTTTCAATTTATAGTGACTATCTTGAGCCTCGAAGAGTAAAAACCTTGTCTACATGGTAAGTGTGAAAGAGGTTATTAAGGGGTTAAAACCAAAATACAAGGGTAAAAATATAGTTAAAATTTTTATAATTATTATTTAATGTGGTTATTTGGACTCATCATAATTATATATTTTAAATAAATCATTTTGGATCCATTTATAATTGATTATTAATATATATTAATTTATCAATTTTCAAAATTCCTCGAGTGCCAATATCATCTCTTATAAAATAGAACCTATTATTCCAATTTAATTACATTAAAAACCATTTATTCTACAATGATATACCAAAAAAACCTTATTAACATCCTTTCCCAAACTCTAGAGGTCTTATTTAGGTCATAATACCAAACACAGTTGTCTTAAGGTGTTACAGAAATAAGGTGTCTAAAGAAGAGGTATAATTTTTAATCAAGAATTTCGGTATTATTTATTTTTCCAAATAAATAAAATATTACATAACCATTATTATATAATAAAACAGTTATACTACTTATTATTTTTTGTTTTTATGTTAATTTAACAATCTATATCCAACCCATATTTTGTAAAATGGGAAATGAAACCATCATTCATGTGTATGACATACTACTTACACTCAAATCAATGTAATTAATTTTCCTTCATAATATATCATTGTTGAATTGTAATGATGCAATTAATGTGTATATATTATATTATTGATATATTAATCCTTATAAAAATAAAATATATCATTTACTTTCTTACCTTTCCATTGACTGGAAAATGATAATATTGTTCGTGCGTATGTGTGGACTACCCCCTTCATAGAGTGATGTGTTTTTTTTATCACCAAATCTCATGGAAGATACATATAAGTATATTTGAAGGAAAAATATGATATTTATTATATTATTATATTTCTTTTAAGATAAAATATTAATTATTGTATTTCTATAATGATCATTGGAAAATGGAAACATTACTCTTACGTACATATAGACTACCATCTACATGATTTTATTATAGTTCATTTTTCGTAGCCATATTTCATGATTATTTTTAAAAAAATGATTAAAATATAAAATTATAATTAATTCATGATTGTTATTCTGGATTTGGTGGAACAATGACCTATTTGACCATAATCAACTAACCAAAGTCATTTCAAACATATGAGTCGAATGTCGTCAAAACTGACGATGTAAATTTTTTTGATTAAATAAATATATATAAAAGGGTAATAATGAAAAAATGAATAATGAATATGAAGAAGGTTCTTAATCATGTAGGAAATTAACATAATTTTCTATTCGAGATGATAGATAATGTACGTGATGAGTAAGTATCTGGGTAAGGGATTTCATAAAAATATTTTTTTTAAAGTTTCTCTTAAAAATATTTTTTTCTTCCATATCCATATTTATAATGTTATTTTATGGATTTTTTAAAAGGAAATTAATAATTTAAAAGTAAAATTTAATGTCTCATTTTAAATTAATTTAGAGGTTTTCAAAATGAATATTTTTTTACAAAATGTTTTGACTTTCTTTAAAAAAAGACAAAAGGAATGTTCTATTTTAACATATACAATGACAACGACTTTTCACACCACTATAAACATTATTTTATTGTTTTCATTACACAATAATATTTCTTGTTTTATTTAAAAAAAACCTCCCTTTCTAATTCTCTAGGTATTTTAGTATTAAAAATTGGGTTTTATATGAAAATGGTATCTTGATATCCAAATGTGTTTTTTCATATAGGTTTAAAAGAGATTACTAATAATTTTATGATGAAAAGGAACAAGAATAAAAAATTTATATTTTAAATTATAATTATATGTGAAATTGGTGTTCCTGATAAAACATATATACAGTTTTGATCCCTATTATTGCTCACCAGTGATCCTGATGTATCTTATACATTGGGTGCATCCAAAGAGCACCGAGTGACCCATTATAACTTCTATAATGGGTTCACCAAAATAGTGATCTAATGAATTGGGTGACATACCTTGTATTTTGAAATAAGAAATATGGATTTAATGAAGGGTTTCTTTTACTGATTTAATTGGGGTCAACTAAATGTTTATATGGGTTTAAAACAGGTTATAAATGTGATGTTGTATATTTCAAAAAAGGATTTTTTTTATTTTTTTATATGAGGTTTTATAGTTATTTAATAAAAATGGTATTTGAATTTATTAAGTGTAAAGGATTTATTTCATTCATTTGGATTATGGTGACTATTTCATTGGTCTTCATATTTTTTACTCAATTAATTGATTTAACCTTTTTTCCCTTATTAAGATTTTAATGCTCATCCCATGTTATAAAATGGTTTCTACAGGGTTTAAGGGTGGGTGAGGGAAATAAATTTTTCACGTTAAAAAATTTGGAAATTTTTCACAAAAGGAATCATATTTTATTTTAAATTATTTTTTTGATGGAAAAAGTATATACTGGGTATATGTGTTCACTTTGTATATATGTTGTTTTGTAATGTTAGAGTTACGAACTAACTCTCTAAACCTATAAACCTAATGATCATTAGGAATGTAAGAAAGTGATATATAGTATAAATTCCCCAGATTATGTAATTTTTAATGATAGTTATTTACAGAAATTGTAACCTATGAAAAGGGATATTTAGAAAATTATAATGATGTATTTTCATTCTAAATATATTGTGGTTTGTAAATTTCAGTAATCCAAAAAGAATAAAAATGGGTGTTGGTTTGGGGATGAATCTAGAATATATGGTTTGTACATTTCAATATATATAAAAATAAAATGAATCAAGCCACACATATATCTTAATCCTTGAGTAGTTTATGGTTATAGAGGATAAACCTCATGTCATGCAGTTTAAGGTCATGCAATAAGGACTCAAATTTTATGTTGTTTAACATCATGTGATAATGAATTAGATAATGGGGATTTTCACAGATAAGTATCATGTTCATAATAATATTTCTTTATAACATGGATACTTTTGTGAATAGAAACCCAATAAAAATAATTGGGTTCCACATATTTCGATGAAGTGTATGTTTGATTAGACATTATGGTTGGGTCCTAAATAAATGATTTGGGTGTCACTATACATCCTATACGGATAGGAATGAAGCAACATATAATTGTTATATTATTTAGTGTTTCTAAACTAATATTTCTAAAATATAAGAGAGGGACCATCAATGATTAAATATGGGATTATATTCCCAAGGAACCACATAATCACACCCAAAGAGATGTGTTGAGGTATAGAGAATGTTGTATCTAAGGGATGAAAAAATCGAAAATTGTTTGGGAAAAAAGAAGAATTTTATCTCATTTTAGGATCACCTATGACTTGTTTTCCTACATTGATATGACTCTTATATTGGACAGTTCAGTTATATAACATGACCTAATTTAATTATTTTATGTTCATACAGGGAGAAACTTATATCATGCAATTTAACATCATTAGAAAATGAATTATATTATATATAGTTTAACGGAAAACAAAAAGGACGCATATTCCATAATGTTTAACATATTTTAATAAAGACTCAGATACTGCTATGTTTAATACCATGGTACAATGACTCAGATGCTCAACAATTTTATTATATAATAGGACTATGGATATAAAATCATATCATTGAATCCTTTTGATTATATGGATTCAAAATACGATATCTTTTCATGGATTCCAAATGATGAAAAAAATTCACTAATACAATGCAAATATGGGAAAAGGATTGAGTAAAATTCATTGAAGGACAAAATATTTAGGATCCAAACATTACTATATATCTCAAAACACTGGGAATCATCTATATATAGTTATCAAAATTATTGTGCCTAGATCGAGTACATTTTCAATTGAATAGGGTTTAATGGTATTACTTTAGCATAAAATGATTATAAAATATCAAATGTGAATGAGGAGAAACCACGATACCAAAACTAAGACTTATTGGATTTGTGGCTAGACCTATGATAATATATAAAGGTTTCACTATGTGTCCCTTAAGGATGGAAATCAATCCACACATAGTTCTTATAGGATACATCATTATTATAGATGAAAATATGAGGATGTATATAATTAATCCTCTTCTATGTATCTAATTCATATATAGAATATAGAAAATTATTGTTAATATATTTGTGGTTGATACTAGGTTAAATGATCTAGGAATCACTACATATACTACAAGTGTTTGAATCAAGACACATATAGTTATTTTGTGATTATCTTCAGTATCGATGAAACTACTGTGTAAGAAGAGAGAATTGGGTTTCACCTTAACACTGAGTAATTGAGAAACCTTAATGTGGATAGGGATACCTTATCATTAATCTGAAAAGGCTCATTTATTATTGATAGAATTTGAGACTCTGCCTAGGATTGGAAATCCATGTATCACCAAATATCCTAAATAAGTATGGATGAATAAAAAAATTGTCCTTGAAAGGTATTTTTTTATCTAAATGTTGATCAATTAACTAGTAATATTTTACAAAGATTTGGATCTGGTCTAAGGGAAGTGATCTTAATAACTAACCTCCTCTATTAGTATGATGGGTAACCTACAAAATACATTATATTATCTATTGTAAATTCATATGAATGTGACTCAAATTATATTCCACTATATATATTGCATTTTAATATTTCTAATCAAAATGATTTTATAGGACCAATAAGATAAATTATATATGCTCAATGTGAGAAATAATAGGTAACTAGGAGAATATTTGAATTCTAAATGAGTTAATGAAAGGGATCCTATGAGCAGAATTTTTATCTTGATGTAAGTAAAAATGATCTATATGATTCTGGATTCTATGTACAGATAAAAGGATGATAATGGTGAATTTTTTTGGAAGAGCTTGAAGTAGAAGACCTCAGTATCGCAATATATCATTTGTGTATAATTAAATCCACCTGTAGTTCTAGAAGTGATTTTATCAAACATCAATATAAACTGATTGGAATTTTGAGTCATATATTAGGGGTAAATACATGTATCTAGCTCTCATGTAAGGAAGTAGATCCATATAAGGTAATCAACTCAAAGAAGTTTATATTCTTGAAATACTAAACCATATATCATGTAGTTTTCTTTCATGAAACAAGGATGAGAGAGAGAACTCTATCCTCATGTTTGAATAGTGTATTAGGAAAACCCTAATTTAGTTTGTGAAGGGAAATTTGGATATTTTACATTTGTGTAGGTCAATTAATGGTTGAAATGAAGCATAAGTAATTTCATGTATTTTATGGTCTTTTAAAATAAACTTGTGGGGCCATTAAATTTAAATTCATGAATCTTGGACCAACATGTCTAGAATTTTATGTTAATGTGACAAGGATTCCCAGGATGTACTTTAAAGTCATGTAATAGGGAAATAAACTATGTAGTTTAACATCTTATAGTGAGCATGGGATATAAGTTGTTTATGGTCTATTATAAGGGGCTGTCTCAATGTATCTTAATGTCATGATACTCAGAAATTTTGAACTGAGGTAATGTTATGAAAAATATTCCATTAAAAATATTTCATTGGTTGGGGTTGAGATATGTTACCCATCCATTGTGTCCAACAAATATACTTTGTCAGAGTATAATTTCGGTGTGGTGTAAGCTCCCTCCCAAATTAGTTCAATTTAAAAAGGCTTATTCCCGAGTTTGATCATAGTTTTGAGAAAAATACTAGCTCTCCTAATATGATCAAGTAGAAGTGAATGTTAGAGACCTACCCATATAACGTAATACAATCATAACCCAAATTGTTCCTGAAAAGTCCCAAAGGGAGTTGTTGTTACCCGTAGGATAATGATAAACATTTGTGTATCAAAAACCACCATTGGGAATAATTTTTCTACAAATAATCTCAAACAAGGATATGAAAAATAAGAAATATTGTTATTACAAAATACAGGACAATGTAAAATAGGTAAAATCAATTGTAAAAATAGGTTAATGTTACATAAAATGACCCAAGTACTCAAAAGGAATATAAATCCCACCTATATGTGACTTGATATTACATATAGCCTCCCACACCATGTTAATGAAAAGACCCATTATTTTCTTGTGGAACCAAAAACTTTCCCACATTAGAAATAACAATATCTAAACAGACCCAATAGTGTATGTAATGTTTTAGAAAATTACCGTAGTAAGATCTCACCAAGGGTTTCATAAATAGATTGTATAAAATTATCCAATTATACTTATGTATTTTAAAAAGAGGTATGAGAAACAACTTTACATAAGAAACAAATAAATATCCCGTTCACATTATAGAAAATAATGATAATAAATTGGTTTTCTGAAGTATTTCAGTACACACACACATCATTATAGAATTTACAAGATAACCAATAGATTAATACATCCCATTAGTAATATATATTCTGGGATATCGAGGATTCTCTTTATATACGTGTAACTAAAAGGCCGTATGTTGTGCACATTACCCTATTAAAAAATATCCAAGATTCCTGAAGACACTCTTAAGAGTGACTCCATGCCATCACTTAGGAAACATGGTGCACACATTACCCTATATGAACTGGTCTGGGGGTAAATAGTTCAACCCCAAGGATGGTTCCCTAACTCATCATCAATCAAATCTAGGTTTAACATATTTAAATAATAAAATGTAATTTCATATTTATATTCGTACAATTCTAGATTTAAAAACAATTAAATAAACCCCATCAACTGAGAAATCCATTTTCAAAACCAAATTTAAATCCATCAACATTTATCAATACATAATTTATTTCCTTTAAAAAAATTTAAAATTCTATTTCAAAGAACAAGAAATCAATTATTCATAAGATGAATCCTATTTATGACACCACATACCTTGAAACACTTGGAATTAACGACACCCATAGTAATGAATAGGAAATGATGAGTCATGTTCCTTAGGAATAGAGAAGGGATCCTTGATAAATAATTCCCATATAAGAATATTTAATGTATCATTTCTAGAGAAATGAGTGAGAGATAGAAAAAACATGCCTAAAGGATTCTCGAGGAATACATAACATCCAATGATGATTTGGGTAGTGAAACCCAATTCTAGAAGGGTCAATAAAAAACCTATTTTGATCATGAAAGAAACCATATATCTATAATTAATATCCTAGATCTACGGTTCCATTTGAGGGGAGAAGGGTGGATCTATAAGATTATAGAATAATTTAATAGAATTTTCTTTACCATTGAATGATTAGATCCAACACCCTAGGACACATTAAAAAACACCCCTTATAGCTAAAGAATCTCCAAATCCTATAATCATATTTTCCTAGGTTGAGAGAAATGTTTTTCAGAGGAATAATGAGGAACAATTTATAGGTTTCAAGTTTAAAAAATCATAATAATTAAGACACACCAGAAGATTTAGATTAATAGTTTATAAAATCATGTGATAAAGATGTTCCCAAATCAAGGCTAATAGAATATCTGCATGGTGCTTCCAAAGAGTTTGAAAAATTGTGTTCCGACCCTATGTGACCCCACTATCCAATTATATATCGTTTCCTGGGTAGATGTACATGGTTATCTCTAACAATGTTCTTGACGATGCACCCTACTCTATGAATAAAACAAAATGTGCATGGATTTTTTGGAATATTTTAATAGTTTTCTATAACCATGAACCAACTATGAACATTTAAAAATACATATAAAAAATTAAATGAGTAAATAAATAATCGTGAGAGAAGGCCCAAACAAAATATGATAAAAACAAGAGGATCAGGGTACCTAAAATAAACACTAACATGTGAAAATTCCCCCATAATATTTCTTTCATCTCTAAGAAATCTAAATCAAATAATATTAGACCCCAAAGAGTTAAGTCCACTTTTACCTCATCCAATATGACCACTCCCATGTCTCATGAAAATCAGAAAAATGATGCAAAACACTAGAAATAATGGTATAAACATCCCATATATAACATCACATGATAATCAAAACTTCCATGTGGTTGCTCGGTCATATAAAATTTAGGTTCCATATCTAGGTATTATCAATTTAGAATAATAGATGGATCCATTTGATAATTTTTTAGCATATAAACATGGAAAAAAAATTCTATCATGGATAATTGATGTGGTAAATCAAAGTGATATTCCACCTCTCGAAGACATTCCATGATATCAAATTGTTCTACACACATAGTAGTGAGTTTCCCTAACATTCTAATCCTCTAGTGACCCAAACAAGGTGGGAAATTTAAGAACACTTGATAAAAAACCAAAAACTACAAAATAGAGATGAAGAGATCCGAAAAATACAAAGACACTCTCTGATTCTTCAACAAATAATGAAAAACTAACTAGATGTTCATCATTTTATCCTAAACCAAACTTTGTACAGCCAAGGTAGCTTCTTCAACCTCGAACAAAAAAGGGGTTATTAATAAATAAGACCATAAAAATCTTCAAAAGTATCAATATTTATGGAATACTAGTAATAGTTAATATAATAATATTAAACAAGGCCTAATTAAATATTAAAACCACCTCCATTGTTTAAAAATAGGCACACAATTTATCATTTGGATTATGATTATCCCTTTCCATCATCCCATCGATTTGAGGATGATACACTATTCTTAACCTAACCTATGTTTCTATTATAGGCTAAAGTCCCATCCAAAATTGTTAGGTAATATGAGGGTCCCTATCAGGAAAATTGAAAAAAAAACCCATTCTTCTTAAAAATATCTTATAGAAACAAATTTATCTGGTATTCCACATTATTGGTGTCACGTATGGATATTAAATGATCCAACTTGGTAAATCAATAAATCACCACCTTGATAAAAATGTTATGTCAATGAGTTTGAGGTAACCCATTAATGATATCCATTGAAATTTAATTCCACTTTCATGTTTATATATGAAGAGGATTCATCAAAATAATACTCAGTCTTAATCAATTGGAAAGCATAATAACGTGACACAAAATTACATATGTCTTCTTTCATAAGAGGAAAACAAAAAACATCTTTCATTTTGTAGAACATATTTATTTTGATAGGGTAAATACCCTAAAAACAGTGAAAATATACCAGAAAAACATTTCTCATCGATAATGGGATGACATAAATGATCCTAAAGAAATATATAGAATCCTGGAAAAGTGACCACAAACCAATGGTATCCCTATTAGATACAGTTTCCCTAATAATCCATAATTAATTATCTTCTTGATTCTATAGGAAGATAATATCATGGAGAGAATATGTCATAAGAACATGTCCCAGAACATTACCAAATTCTTCTACCATGTCTCTTAAGTGCATCTATGAAAAAAAATAGTCCAATTCCACTCTCACTTTCTCTATTTCACAACAAGAGATGGTAAGTTATAGATAAGAGTGTGATCCACTATATTACCTTTCCTAGGGGTATAAGAAATGTCAATGTTAAAAAACATAGATATATTACCCAATGTCTATACCAAAGATGTATGTATTTATAAAAAAATATATACCACTAAATTTTAAGGTTATATTAAATGGTAAAACTTCTCCCAAAAAGACATGACGATAAATTTTTATCACATGAAAATTTATTCCATGTTCCAAATTATGAGTGATATATTTACTCTCATGAGTTTGAAGCGGGAGTGATCCATAATCCACTACATGATCAACCAGTATAAGGTAAAAAATGAAAGCTAAACCTGAAGTATCAAAGTAAACCACATCACCTTGACTGGCTTCCAGTAATTTCAAAATCGATTTTGAGGTCAAATGATCCTTAAATTATTCAATGTATGTTTTTAAAATTGAATCTCATTATAAATTCACTCGATATTTGATAGATAAGTCAATAGTTAGGAAAGATTCAAATATTTCTATATAAATCATTGATAATATCATACAAAACCATGGAAGCTATGTATCTCAATGAAATTGTGTAGTTCATCACATGACAAGAAAAATGTAACATTTTTCTGATAAAATGAGATAACTTGTTCAAAAATTACAGGTCCCAATCCTTTACTTTAATAATAAATCCTAAAAAAGGTGATCCCTTAGATTTATCAAAACATGCCTCATGTGAAACACATGATCTTCATAAATCTTAAAATATATCAGGATGTAATCCACAAATTCTACAATAATAGGGTCTAGATACCAAAGAAATATTTAGTCCATTAATATCATAAAGATAATGAGGTGTGGGTTAATCCAAAATATATCACAGGGTTTAAATGTCACACCATGACCACATGTTTTTTATTCTTATTTAATTCTCAATTTTGGATATTTTGGTAGAGGATAGGGTTGAGTGTTTGATAATAGTCTTAGAATTTTGGTGGTTTAGTTTTGTTTCTAGCCCGATGCATGGTTATTGTAAAAGGAACTGATAGAAAGTGGCTTGGTGGGGAGTTTTTGAGACTCACAGTGTCGGTAAATTGTGATTGAATTTTTCAAGGATCATTGGGTGGAAAATCCTAGTGTTTAAGGTGTCATTTGAAGAGTTTTGGACAATATTTCATGTCATATGGTTTGATCATGGTGTTCCTATACCATGAAAATTAAATTAAATGTTACAGTGATTTTATAGTAGTGTTCTCAAGGATTTCACATAGTTTACAAAACTGTGCATCCTATTACGACCAAAATAAAATTTATTTTAAAATACCGATTTAATTGATTCCACCTACCTTTGGGTGTCTTAATAGTTGGTTTTCAGCAAAAGGGAACCCCCCTTCATTATCAATTACATTGAGCCACATTTTTTGGTTATTTATTACCAAAGGTTAGGGATTATTCATGATTTCTTCATGAAATACTTCCATTTATTCTTCTCATCACTTACATCTCCTAATTCAGTTGTTTTTCTTGATGGTGTTTCACCTTGGAAAACAAATAGAATTAAGGGTTGATGTTTGGGTCATTTTTTTCATTAATAGGGTGTCAATATTAGATATTGGGGTGTGTTCTTCCACCTTTCAATGTCTCGTCTCATTCATACACCATATAGGTAGTTATTTCCATTATTTTCTATTCTGATTAATTCAATTAATTCTTGATGATTTTTAAATAATGTATTTATTTCTTCTCCTTCTTTAGGATTATTTTTTTTGTCTTTGTACATTTTTATTATGTTGGTGAAAATCAGTGATATTTGATTTTAGGGATGTATCTTCGAATATGTTAAATAGTCAAGATCATAAGGGGTTTGATGAAATTTCAATTGGTTTGTTAAGGGTTTTTATTAAATATTGTTATGGTTCATGTGTGAAAAGTTTTTGATAAATGGATCATGGGTTGTTTCTATGAAATTGAATGGTTTGAGAGTATATTTGATCTTGGTAATACTTTGGTGGTTTAATTTATTGGTTACATGAGCTTTTTGTGAAAGTTTTGGTTATTTTAAAAGGTTAGGGTATGTTCTTAGAATTTCATTTGTGTTCTACTATATGTGGGTATCTCCATATATACAAAAAATCCACATAAGGGTGTTCTATCAAATAGTGATGGCCTTATTTAACTGAAAGACATAATTTTAAAAACAATTATCTCCCTTTAATTATTTATTAAAACTCTTAACTCTCAACAAATAGAAACTTGGCTTTAGAGTACATGAATGTGATTTCAAATTATGGGGAGGTTATCACCCATTTTGTAATTTGGATAAAGTTATTTTTTTCTTAAAAATGATATGAATACCTATTTTTCATCTTAAAAAGTTTTGTGTTTTTTGACATTGATATCAGGTGGTGTTTGAAAATGAAATAGGATTTGGTATAAATGCTTGTTTTGCATGATATACATGAATTTGGTGTATTATGTTATTTTTGAAATGGTTTGATTATGTTTTTTAATTATATTGGAATAGACATGATGAAGGCCCAGTTAGTAGTTATTAAAATATTTAGCTTGTGATTGTGATTTCGGAAATATATGGCTTGGTTGGAACCATAGACTATTTTGAGAATTTTTTTGAAATCATTAAGGATGTTAAGAACCAGTTAGAACTTGATAATGACTCATTATGTTGTGGGAGCCCCTATGGGGGATTTCCCAATATGGGTTAGCAAATAGTTGGGGTCAGTGATTAAGGATGTCAAGTGCAGTGGTGACAGTTAATGTGAGTCATTCATGCGAGGTACTCCCCATTCACCAAGTACATTTCCCATTTTACTCATAGGATTCTTTTAGAGGGTCGAGTGAAGATTTATTTTTGTCTATGATTCGATGGGTTGGCACCCCTTGGAGGTCTACAGGCCATGTTGAACATGCCATTAGTGAGGCTAGTTTAGAGTATCTAGTTGGTTAATGACTATGAAGCTACACTATACACTGAAAAGTGATTCATACCTAAGTTTTTTTAGGGATTGATCTAGGGATGTTTGGGAATTCCCATGGTCTACTATATGTATGTTTGTTTTTGTTTTGTTTTTAACACTTGGTTTCATGTATTGTTTATCAGTTTACTTTTGTTAGTGTTTGGTATTACATTGTTCGATCATAGTTTGGGATTTGGTTTTAAAATAGTGATCTCTTTTGAAAATGGAATGTGGAATGTGTTGGATTTTAAATAAGGGAAATCTATGCTTATTTAATTAAATGATGAAAACCTATTTTAATATTTGTGCATATTCAATCTATTGTATTTAGACTGTTTTTAGGATATAAATATATGGATTATTTTGTGTACTTGTGATATAGTAATTTCACACCTTACTTATACCATTTAGTGTTGGTAAACTCGAGATATTCTGTAGGTTTTGTTCCTAGATCATGTGCTCGTGGTTCTAGCAGGTTGTCATTGGAGTTACTAGGGACCAAGAAGTCACATGGAGATCGTAGTAGCATGGTTTCATCTCTAATCATATTTATTTTGTGTTTTGTTCACCTTTTTTAACTGAATCAGTTTTATATATTAATTTGAGATTGAATTATTAATAATGATTCTTCCTCTTATTTAGTTTATTTTATTTTGATCCTTTTTATATAAAAGGATAAATCATCCCCTTTGGATTACCTTTGAAGCATGTCAAGAGTTCGTATCACATGGGGATCCAGAACGACCTTCAGACCATGTCTTAGACCAGGTCAGATGTCAATATGGATTGAATACCATCTTGGATCACGACCATATTATATCAGAGGAGACCCTTGTTATTTGGGGGTGATATGTAGTTGGAGATTACGGCTTTCAGGAATCAGGAGGTAGGTACGAGATGAGTGTTGTGAACTATTTGTTGTTATGATCCACAATTTTCTAGTGAAAGTTCGTGTTTTGATTCGTTATCTTAGTATCAGAATTTTTGGGAAAGGAATGAAAATAGATGTGAGGATGTATTTTTTTTGTGATCTCACATTGTGTAGTGACCCATGTGGAGTTCTAGTATCCAGTCTAATCTTCACCTAGTTTTTTATTCTTACTTGGGGAATATCCCACTAAAATGACTCTTAGTTAGGAATGGACAGTATTTCCTCATTTTGGTGGTTTTTTAAAGTTGATATCTATTTGATATTTGTTTATGATAATGGATTTTTAATATAAGAGAAGTTTTCTAATGTGAATTTTTTTTCTCACAAATGGGTTCGGATAGAAATGTGAATTGGGTCTTTACAGAGAAAGTTATTTGAATTATGTATTTGGTAAATGTTTGGGTTTAATTATGAAATTTCTCGTGTGACCCTTGTTATTATTTTGGAAGGATTTCATTATATGGGTTTATGTGTAATGTGCATGTGGTTATGTGTGTATGGATGATATAAAACGAAGTGAAATGAATGCATATGCTACGATTCAAATAATTTCATGGGTGGGTTTTTGAAAACTAATTTTTATTTTTTGGAAATGGGTTTTGGGTTTTGGAAAATTGTTTTAGATAAAGGTGGATTTAAAAATTGAAATGTAATGGTGGGGTTGAAAAGTGGATTATTTTGATTCTTGTATGGGTTTATATTGTGAGTGTAACGGACCCGAATCTTGATGTACATGGAAATTACATTACTTTATAGGAATACTTAATACATAACAAAAACAGACACACAAGGATCGTAATATTTTAGTGTCTTTGGAAACTCGGAATATATTCCTCTAATCGTGGTGAAAGATCTTCAGCATCTCCCATAAGATCTTCCCCTTCTTGTTTTCTTACCTAAAACCATTCCTTAAATCCTGGGGAAAAGAAAACATATAAAGGGTGAGCTCAAATGCTCAGTAAGGGTAAGCATGGATAAAATAAAACAAATCATATACATTTGAACTTCAAAACATGAACACAATATTTAAATATCAGAATCTTGAGCAATGACATAAATCCTGGAAGTACGTAAAGCATAGATCATAACGAAACATTAATCATGATAAAATAGCATGGAAATTAAACATGTAATTGTGGAAAACCATTAAGCACATGAAATTATTTCCATAGTATCCAAGGCATTTCTTCCAAGACCATCTTAGTGGACAAAGTCTCATTCTGAATTGAGTTCACTCCTCGTTCCAGTCCTGTATTACTGAACCGGTTTAACATGCTGTTCTAGCCATGTCTATCTCATGAGATATAAATATTCACCCAATGAATTGGAGGGAGATATAGGTCCCACCCATATCATAATGAAATCATTCTTACTTGTGCCACAACATAAACATAAATCATTCACAATAACCTAAATAATAAAATGGGTTCCATAAACATCATTCCATCATAACATAATCCATATAAAACAAATGGATATCATTTAATCATTAGAAATGTGAAACCATGTAAATAATAGAGATATTATACTTGAAACATAATCATATGAAATAATTTCATCTTATATGGAAAATGGTTTTGATAAAACACTTGAAATGAATTCTTGAAGAAAATATCCTTTCTTCTTCAAAATCAATTTCTTTTCGCAAAATGTCATGAAATTTTAAAAGAAAAGGATTTCTTTTGAAAATAGCCATGAAATATTTTGGTGGATTCTTCATGAAAATAAGGCTTTATAAAACCGTAAATATCCTTTCATGCCGTATACGTTAAAAAAACATTTTTCTCGTACTTTTGTTGGAAAATTCAAAAGGTACCATGAAGGGTAAATAAAAGAAAGATTCCTTCCATACCATGGGGTAAAATTAGAAATGAGTAAAATGACTTTAAACATACATGAAATCACTTTTATAAAACATGGACATGGATGATAGCAATAACCCTAGTAAATACTTACGTATAAGCAATCTCAGATAAAAATGAGATTTGCAAAATTATACCTTAGCATAGGCCCGATATGCTTTGTACGTATTCGAACCTCCTGTATAATGATTCAAATAATGTCATTGAGTTATTACAGAATCATATTTATTGTTATGATATCATGTATATTTCACTTATGACTTTATATTACCCATTCTTTTGTAAATTCCAAGTTAATGCAGTGTTTTGGGTAAAATAATTTAATTTATCGTTTGTGTTTCGACTTGTCATTCAGGATATTATTACATATATCCTAATTTAAAAAATTCCATAATGTAAAAAATGATTTATATATAATATATATTCATAATACACATATATATATTATAGATCGGTAAAAGTAATGAAATACACCGTTCATGGAGACGGTAGGCCGTACGTATGCATGAACGCTGTTTTCGTATCCTAATTGAATTGAATGAAACTAAATAGATGAAATACATATATATATATATACACATAATTACAGTAGCATTATAATTTTATATATTTCATTATTATTCATTACATAAATTTTATGATCATTCATGAATGGTTAACATGGAGAATGAATCTCATCGCGTCGTGGAGACGATAGACTGTACGTACGCACGAGAGATGATATCGTTCCCATAATTATTGAATAGAATTGGAGTGGATGGTATATTATATAAGAATCATTATGATGTTATAATAACCATATATAGTTATTCTTTACACCATTATACCCATCCATGTAATGTGTTGGTGGAAAAACAGATTTCACCTCGGCGTGGAGACGGTATTCCGTACGTATGCATGCGTGGTGATTTTTTTTTCCGTAGGATGGATAGTTGGTGAAATATGGTTGTTTCATACTTATAATAACATATAAGTATATGATTTATACTTATGTTATTACTTCATAATGAAACAACTAAATAAGAAGAAGTGGAAGAAGAAATAGAGTTGAAAGAATCGGTAATGGACATTACCTCTTCTTTGAAGCGCCTCTTTGAGACCTCCCCTTAGGGCACTAAAATTGGTCTTTGAAGAAGACCAGAACCTCTATGATGTTTCTATGGAAGTGGAGAAGATAATTTGGCAGGGGTTCTCCAAGTTTGAAGGCTCAATGTGGGGTGAGGAAGAGAGGTAGGAGGTTCCCTTTTATAAGGGAGGAGAGGGGCACCTTTGGAATAACCAAAAATATTATTTCATTATAAAGTCATATTCGGTTTTTAATAGTTCCAAATTGATTTATTTCGAAGATAAGGTGGGTATGGGTCAAAATATTCTCATCCAATAGAATTTAGAAACGTTTTGGTTCCTATTTTAACCTTACCATTTAGATTTAACTTTATGTTA
The DNA here is from genome assembly GCA_963277665.1 of Viscum album. Classification (NCBI taxonomy): domain Eukaryota; kingdom Viridiplantae; phylum Streptophyta; class Magnoliopsida; order Santalales; family Viscaceae; genus Viscum; species Viscum album. The sequence continues at coordinate 1,287,423,163 of OY728132.1, read as the reverse complement.
AATAATTTTACTTTTACCATGTCTTCTTGTTTTCTTACAGTATAATGTTAATAAACATACTATAACAAGCCAAAAAAACCCCAAGTGGTTAATTATTAATATATATATCCTTATATTAGTCATTTGTCTGAAACCTATATTTTTAGGAATAAAATAACAATTAATAATATAATATTTGTTTAAAAAACTATTTTATGTCAATTTTGACACTGTTTGGTACATGATTTTTGTGAAAATCATTACAGCATGACTAGTTCTAAAAAAGTTACATAAATCAAAAATAACATGTCATATTAACCTTTAAAATTAGTGTAATTCATAAAAAGTCACAAATTACATTTATTTGGGAATTTATAACATCAATTATGTCAATATTTTATTAATAAGATAATTACTGCATCATCTTTGTGTCATCAATAAATTAAACTATTTAATGTCTAAAAAATATAAATAAAATACTATTATTTGGGAAATAGTTTTATCTTTATAATGAATATTTATAGTAGAATTTATCTTATTTATAACCCAATATTATAAATGATTTACTTATTAAACATTGATATTATCTATTTTAACGCTTTTTTAAATAAATTAAAATTAAATGTCCTAATCTAATCCTACTGGGCCTAAATGGACATATTTTATTCCAAAGGTTGTTTTTGGTCGAATTAAACTTTTCTAATAGAATTAGGACATGTTTTAGGGTAATAATAATATCATTTTTACCCTTAATTATCCTATTTACTTTAAACTGTGGTAAATAAAAGTAAAAAGTTACTATTCACCAAAAATTATTTTCATCTCATTGAACCACATTTTAGTCCTTGATATTAACCGTGTCTCTTATATTTTCGAAATTCAATTCACAGAAGTGGTAAAATTTCATTTAAATGAAAAAGCCAGTTTTTTATCTACCACTAAGTGGTTTCACTATTCATCAAAAATTGAAGATTTTCAGAAAAATACAAAAAATTCAGCCTAAGCATTATTTGATATTCCGAATTCAAAATTGATGTCTATTTTTCTAAATTCAAACCATATAATTGGAATTAATTAATTTTAAAATTATTTCCGGTTTTCAAAACAAAAAGCGTGTTTTTAAGAAACAATAACTATCAAAAGATTGATACTTGTTTATATCCAATTTCAAAGCGAAATTAATTACAATGACCAAAATTGGATTAAATGGTAAAAATATTTTATAATTACACTTTAAAACCAATTAAAAAGGTAATCTAACCATATAAATTATTACGATGAAAAAAAACTTTTAATTAAAATATAGCGTGTTTTTACTATTCATTAAAATATGAAAGTTATCAGAATAATATGAAAAATTTATCCAAAATAAATTTTTATATCCTGATTACAAAGAAGAATTTTATTTTGTAAAATTGAACTTATAGACATGTCAAAAACAAGATTTAAGGTGGGTGCGCCATCAAAAGGCGGAAAAAGTACATTTTTTGAAAAATACTTATTTTACTTGAAAAATGGATTTTGTTCTCGTACCATGTTCTAGAAAATGTGTAACATTAATAATAATGTTATAAAATTTAAAATGTATTTGATACTATTCATAACGGCAAGTTCAAAATAATATTATAACCATATATTGTAGTTTAGTGAAACCTGGTATTACGTACAACACACGCTATCTAGAAAAGTCGTGATTGTGTGTAATGCAAGCTAAGTCAGGGTTGCGTGTTTTGCAAGACTACTCTGTTGTTTCGTATAACAAAATACAACCATATTTCATTTATACATTGAATATATATATATTTATATATATACACTCAATGTTTTGCAGAATAACTACTATCACAATTGTGTGTAACATGATCCAAGAATAGTGTTGTGTATACTGCAAGCTCGCAAGGTAATATTGTTGTAGCATACAACACAAGACATCAATGATATTAAAAGAATATTTTTCATAAAATCTCAAGGTGTTACAGTGAGCCTATTGTGTTCGACTTAGATGTAATTTTCTTTCATTATTTGGGTTGATGTAGATTCTGTTTTTTATTTCTCATGTTGATCTAAAATTTCTTCTTAGAAAGGACCCCCAAAATTAAAGGGAATCTTACATAGTTTCTGGTTCTTCCTAAATATTTCCTATCTATTTTGATGATCGAGCTCTTCTAGAGGTGGTGGTGTGGCTAGGAATCTTTTAACTTGTCATAAGATTGATTGGACCTCCTGAATCCATTAGACTTCGACCTGTTATAAGTTAATTTGTTGGTCCAGATTGGGGAACATGGGGGATATTTTCACCACCATCAATAGAATTTTGGAGGATGTGGAAAGTGTTTAATTCGGTATTTTCGAATGGTTAATACCTTCATATGTGTATATTAATAAAAGTTAATATCTAATGATTATTCAATAAGTAATGCAGATAGTGAATGCCAACATTGAGCACTTGAAGGACCAGGATTCCCTTTCTTAGGAGGTGGAATCATAGGATCTATTAAAGGGTTCTATTTTCATGGGGGTCTTCATAAAAAGATCAAGGGGAAAATCTTATCCTCCAAGGATCTTTATTCTGAGATGTTGGTGGATGAATCATTTTTTTATGACTTGGTTTACAATGAATTGTTAGTCCGCAATTGGGTGTCTCGTGTTGCTCATGACGGTTCCCCATATTTTGAGGAGTGCATGCAAAATGAAAAAATATTCGAGGAGTGTCCTTAAATTGGTATGATCTACATTAATTCATATCCCTCAATTATATTCCACTAGTGTGGCTAGTCTGGGCATTTGAATCCATATTGTTGTCACGCTTCGAATACATGCCATCATTGTGGTAGGTTAGTCATCTGAATAATTTTTGTTGGAAGGATTTCCTGAAGAATTAAGTATTGATTAGAGGATTATTTTTCTCTACTATGAGGAAAGAAATAGTTTAGCCATCAGGGATCTACCCATAGGCCTCAGAGTGATTCTCACACACTATTAGGAATTCATGGGGGTGTAGAGAACCTTGGCCCAGTTTTCATCTCCATTGTTAGAGTAGAGATAATGTTTGATTCATGTTATAATTTCCTTCTAATTGTGAGTTCCATTTATCTATGTAATAAATAGTTTGATCCAAATTTTTTTTATTCTTGTTCCGAAATACTACATTTTTGGAGCCTTCAGGTGCATTTGTGTAAAAAAATAAAAAATTTGGAGCTTGGCAGTTAGTGTATCCCCATTAAGAGAAGTTGTGTGGCTTCACCCAAGAAATAATGAATCTTGATCTTTGTGTTTAGTGAATGTAATTAAGCCTCTGTATGGTTAGTAAATTCATGTATAATGTTATAAGTATGGTTCTAGAATCGGTTAGTGGCATATCGCACGGTTAGCGCATGGTCTTCCAGATAGTATGAATTTTCCATATCATTAAAAATGTGAAATTCCATGTTTTCTTCTTTGATGTTTTAACCCTAATTTTGGTTTACACTTTTTCATGGGGTTATTTTTTGTGTCATGAATTTCAGCATTATTCTAGTCTAAAGTAGTTACATGGTGTTAGTCACGTTCTTATGGTGGGTAGATCCCTCTCGTGTTCTCCCATTGTTCATCGTGTTATGGATTCTTATAGAGTGGGTTGGGTGTGACTTGTGATGTGAAATGTCCCCCTATGGTTTGTGGTTTTGTTTTTTTTTAATTTTTAGTAGGGATTAAGTTATTTTTATCATTTGACTGGGTGTCTTTTTTGGGGAATAAAGTTTTTGCGATGGGGAGAATTGTTCCAACTATACCACAAACATATTTTATTATTTTGTATTTCTAAATTTTTGATCTTTTATTTGAGGTTTTGCTTGACTGTCCAATAATAGTCATTGAATTTGGTAGTTCTGTTGATTTTCTAGCCTAATGCATGGTTATTGTGAATGTTATTGGAAACAATTGTAATGGTGGGGTGTTTGTGACACCCATGGTGTCACTAAAATGTTTTTAAATCATTCAAGGATCTTTTGGTGGACACAGATAGTGTCTAGGGTGTTATTTGTGTTTTTTGGACAATTTTTCCAGTCACATTATTTGAGCATACTTTTCACAAACCGTATAACCTTAAAATACATGTTTCAAAAGTTTTTCATTACAATTTTCTCAGTTTGTTTATGACTTATAAAACTGTGATGTAAAATTTTTCATCCCATTGTAACCTTAATAAATTATATTTTAAAAACCCAATTTAAGTGATTCAACTAATCTTTTTAATCCATACTAGTTGGGAATTTACCTGAGGGCTCCCACCCTTTCTTTTCCTCCATATTGGGCCACTTTTGGGGGATTTCTCACCAAATCGATAGTGATTGTTCTTGATTTCTACATTAAATCATTCAATTTCCTCTGATCCTCTCTTCCCTCACTTGATTCATTTGATTCTCTTGGTAGGGTTTCACCTTGGTCAAACCCTAGAAGATATGGTTTGAGTGTAGGTCACTCTTTATGGTTTTTTGGGTGTTCAAAATGTCTCTTGGGGTGTATTATTAATTCTTCTGATGTCTCTTTTCATTCATACATCGTTGGGGTAGTGTTTCCATTATTTTCATTTCTGATCAATTCTATTGATGCTTGTATATTTTTAAATAATCTAAATATGTGTTTCTTATGCTTATGATGTATTTTTTTATTTTTTTATGGTGTTTATAAGTTGGTGAAAATTAGTGGATGTGTTTTGTAAAGTGGTTTCCTATAATATGGTAAATAGTTGTGCACATAAGGTGTTTGCTGAAATGCCTATTGGATTTTAAAGGGGGTTTCCTAAATATACCAATATATTCTGGTGTGAAATTATTTTGATAAAATATTTCATCTACCAATTTTATAAAATCGAATGGTTTTAGACCATGTTTGGTCTTGGTTATATTTAAGTTGTTTAATTTAACAGTGACATAGGCTTTTTGTGCAATTTTTGCTTCTTTAAATTGGTTTTAGTACATTTTTGTGATTTTATATGAGTTCTATCGTATGTGGAAACATCCATATGTACATGTATTGCACCTGTGGGTGTTCCAAAAAAATGATAATGGAATTATTTAACTTAAGGAATTTATTTTCAAAACACTCATATATCATTCCTTCTTTAATTTATTCTTAAAACTCTTAACTCTCAACAAATAGAGCACTTGGTTTTTAATGACGTGAATGAAATTTCAAATGATGGATGAGATTATTTCCCATTTGGTACTTTGGATAAACTTTTTATTTTCTTTCAAATGATATGGATTCCCATTTTTCACCTTAATGATTGTTGTGTGTTTTAAATTTGACATGAGGTAGTGTTTGAAAATGAAATTGGATTTGGTATAAAGGCATATTTGGCTTGGTATACCAGAAAGTGGGGTTTTATGTTATTTCTAAAATCATTTATAATTTTTTTTTGTAAATATGTTGGAATGTAAATGATGAAAGGCCGGACTTTCACTGCTAAAAATATTTGGGAAGTGAATGTGATTTTGAAAATATATGGCATGGTTGGCGCCTTAACCTATCTTGATAATTATTTTGAAATATTTAATGATGTTATGGAATAGTAGGAACTTGATAATGACTCTCTATGTTGTGGGAACCCTTATAGATGATTTACCTATATGGTATAGAGAACATTTGGTGTCAGTGATTGGGTTAGGCAAGTGCGGTGGCTACAAGTAAGGCAAGTCACCTATGCGAGGGCCTCCTCTTTCACGAAGTACTTTTACCATGAGAATATTGTGTGTCGTTTAGAGGGTCAAGTGAGTATTTCTTGTTTAACCCAGTTAGATGGGGTGGAACCCCTTGGATATCTAGAGGATAGGTGTGACGGGATGCTTGATATTCTTGTTTAGAGTAGCCAATTGGTTATTGACGATGGAGCTGCACCATATGCTGGCAGGTGAGTCAGACCCAAGTACGTACATGGATCACTCTGGGGATGTTTAGGAACTCCCATGGTTTACTATTTGAATGTGTTTGTTTATTTTATGTTACGCATTGTTTCTTGTATTGTATAACTATTTAAATTCAACAGTTCTAGGAATTACCTTATTGGATTTATGTTTGGGATTTGGTTTTAAATTGAGTATTTGTTTTGAAAATAGAATGTGGTGTGTGAAAGATTTTAAAATGGGGAAATCTAGGTTTGTTTAGTAAAAAGATAAAAACCTATTTTTATATATGTTTATTTTGAAACTAAGATTTTGGAATATTTCTGAAATAAAAATTTATAGCTTCTTTGGAGGTTTTATGATGAGATGTTAAGATCAAACCCAACATTTATTATTCGGTGTTAGTACTCCCAAGATAATTTTCAGGTTTACTTCTTAGTTTGAGTGATCAAGGTTTGATTTAGTTGTCCTTGTTGTTGGTGGTGACCAAGATCACACATGGAGATCGTGGTAGCAAGGTTCATTATCATTTTTGTATTTAGTTTCTATTTTTTTCACATGTTGTAACTGAATCACTATTTTATATCCATTTAAGATTTAGTTATTATTAATGTTTCCTTTAATTTTTTTGTTTATTTTAATTTTATCATGTTTATATAATTGGATAATTCATTCCCTATAGATTACATTTCATACCCATCAATAGTTTCAATCCTGTTGGTATCAAGAAAAGCCCTTTGGGATATGTCTCAGACAGGGTTAGATGTTGGGTTGGATGGAATCCCACCTTCGTTAATGAAAAAATGCTATCAAATTTGGCCTCTGTTATTTGGGGTGTTAGGTAGTTGGAGATTAATAATATCAAGACTCAGAGGGTAGGTACCAGAAGAGCTTCATGAACTATTTCTCATTATAATACTCAAGTTGTTATGGGTATTATGTGTTGTGAGTCTTTGTCTTGGTTTTTGTATTTTTGGGTGAGGAATGAAAACAGAGGCGATCTAGTGTTATTTTGTGATATCAGATAGAGTAGCGATCCTTGTGAAGTCTGAGTACATGGTTCAATATCCTCCTATTTGTTTATTCTTAATTTAGAAATGACCCACTTTCATGTATCTAATTTAGTAATGGACACAAGTTCTTCATTCAGATGGTTTTGTGTGACTTTTTTTCTATTTTGTTTTGGTTTTTGAGAGTGGTTCTTCAAAATATGAGTGGTTTTTGAAATTCTAAATTCATTCTCTCAAGTGTTTTAAGATTGAAAAGTGAAATGGGCCTTTATAGAGTAAGTGATTTAAATAATGTATGTTGTAAATTCATTGGTTAAGGGAAGAAAATTCTTATGTACCATCGACATTTTTTGTGAATTATTGTATATGTACAAGTATGTGTGTAATGTGAATGTGGGTACATGTGAATAGATGGTATCAATGTAAGTGGAATGAAATCATATGCGATAGTTTAATGGATGTCATGGGTGGGTTTTTTATAAGTGATTTTTGTTTTTTTTGAAATGGGTTTCAGTTTTTGGATAATATCTTTAGAAGGAGGTGGTTTTGAAAATTGAAATGAAATGGTGGTTTTTAAAAGAGTATTATTTTTTATCTTGTATGTGTTTTTCTTGTGATCCTATTATATTGTTTAATATGTACTTTTCTACTATGCATTGGGATGATTTTGACTCTAGTTTTGCGTTCCTCATGTTGATCTAAATATTCTACACAAAAAAGTCTCCAAAATATCTAGTGAATATTGCCCAGTTTTTGGTGATTCTCGACATATTTCTATCTATCATGGTGATCAAGGTCTTCTAGAGGCAGTGGTGTGGCTAGAGAATGTTGAATGAGAAATCATTTCATTGGGACCTCTTGATTCAATTAGTGTTCAAGCTGTTTTGAGTTCGATTGAGGGTCTAGATTTGGATGAATGTGATATTTTTTCTCTTCCATAAATGTAAGTTAGGATAATGTGGGAAGTATTTATGTATGTATTTTTCTAATGGTTTATACCATTGTATGTAAAGATGAAGATAATGGAAGATCTCTTCAGTATTCTGCAAGGTAAGCGGACATTGAAGGAATATGTGGACCACTTCAATGAGCTAGTTTTCTGTTCTTTGGAGGTGGAATCACATGATCTTATAAAGGAATATCTTTTCATTGGGGGTCTTCATTCAATGATCATGGAGAGAGTTCTATCCTCTAAGGATCTTCAATTTTTGATGATGGTGGATAATGCATTTTTATCTCAATCAGTTTCCCGAGCGTTGTTAGTCGGTACTTTGGGTTCCCATAGAGCTCTTGACGGTCCCCCATCTATCGAGGAGTGCATGATGGAGGGACATGTATTTAAAGAGTCTCCTTATTTGGGTATGATCTCCAGTTCTTCAGACGATTCAGTTGTACTCTAGCAATGTGGTCGATTTAGGCATTCAAATCCATCTTACCAAAACCCTTTGAATACATACCATCATTGTGGAAGGCTGGGTATTCTGGATAAATTTAATAGTAACAGTTTCCCAATGAATAATCATTGATCGGAGGATGAATATTTCCAAATTAATGGAAGGAAATGCTTCGATCATCATGGATCCAAATGCATTCCTCAGAGTGAATCTTACACATAGTCATGAATTCTATGGTGGGGAGGTGCTGAGAACCTTGGCCCAATTTTGTCTCCAATTTTTTATTTGAGATATTTTATAATTCATATTACAATATTTGTCTAATTGTGAGTTCATTTTATCTCCATATGAAGCTAGATGATTCTATTTTCTTGTATTCATGTTTGAAAATCTATGTATTGGGAGCCTTTGGGTGATTTTTGTTGAAAAATGAAAATTTTGGGACTTGGAAGTAGGTGGAACACATTTAGTGTATAGTTAGGGGAAACTATGCGGATTCACCCATGAAATTGCGAGACTTGAGTTTGGAGTATATGGGTTGGTACCTGGCCTTTGCATGTTTATTGAAACCATACAGCCAACATGTATTAGGGTCCTGAAATCAGGAATTGGCATATCGCATAGTTGGTGCATGGTTTGTCAAACTGTGCTATCAAACCATGCGGCTTACCTATATCATTAAAAATGTGAAATTACTAGTTGTCTCCTTTGATGTATTGACCTTATTTCGGGTTTCTCCATTTACTGGGGGTTATTGGTTTATGTCAGCACTTTCCGTTGTGGGATAGTTTGATGTAGTGCAGTAGCATTAGATAGGTTCTAGTGGTGGGGAGAAACCACTTCTCTTCTGTCAATATTCATCGTGCAATGTATTCTCTTAGAGTGGGTTTGGTGTGACTTTTGAAATGAAAGGTCACCTTGAGGTTTGTGGGTTTTATTTTCTTATTTCAATTTTGGTATTGATTTCTTTTTACCATTTGACCAATTGACATTATAAGAGAAGAATGTGTTTCTAGTGGGGATAATTGTTTCACCCCAACCCTATGATTATTTTATTTTTCTTTATTTCACAATTTTGTATCTTTTAGTTGAGGTTCGGGTTGAGTGTCTGATAGTAGTCATTGACTTTTGGTGGTTCTGTTGTGTTTAATGCCCGGTGCATGGTTATCGTGAATGGTATTGGAAAAAAGTAGCATGGTGGGGGGTTTTTGATACCCAATGTGTCCCTAAATTGTGTTTAAATCATTTAAAGAGAATTTTTTAGACTCTCATAGTGTTTAGGGTTTCATTTGAGTGTTAGGGCCAATTTTTTAGGTCACATTGGTTGACTATGGTTTTCCTAAACCATGAAACCTAAAACTGTTTCATAACTTTTTCATCAGCATTCACACTGTATTCGCATAGTTTAAAAAATCATGGAGTAAAACAGTGCAACCCATTATGACCTGAATAAAATTAATTTTAAAAACATGATTTAAGGTCTTCTGTATCCCTTTTGATGATCTACCAGATGGTTATTGACAAGAGGGTTCCCCCCCCCATCATTTTCCATCATCTTAGGCCACTTTTTGGGTGATTTATCACCAAAGGTGATTAATTCTTCTTGATTTCATCATCAAATCCTTCCATTTACTCTTATATTATCTCCCATCTCTTGATTACCTGTATTGTTGTGGTGTGTTTTAACCTTGGATGAACCCTATAAGCTAGGGATGATTATGGGTCATTTTTCAGGGTTGTTTGGGATTCCATAGTGGCTCTTGGGGTGTATTCTTCCTCGTATGAAGTTTCATCGCTTTTGTTACATCTTTGTGGTAGGAGTATACATTATTTTCCTTAAAAATTTAATCCATTGATCCTTGTGGATTTTAAATAATGTAAAAATGTGTTTCACAATATTATGGTGTATTTTTTATTTTTATGACGTTTTTATGTTGGAAAAAATTATTGAATGTTTTTTTTATATAGGATTTGTCAAATATGTTAAATTGTATTGATCTAAAGGTGTTTGATGAAATGTAAATTTGTTTTTAAAGGGGTTTACTTATATATTTTTACTTGATCATGTGTGATTTTTTTATAGAATGTTTTCTAGATTATTTTTATGAAGTTTAATGGTTTGAGATCATGTTTGGGCTATGTTATGTTTTGATGGTTTCATTTTATGGTGACATGAGCTTTGTGTGTATGTTTTGGTTCATTAACGAGTTTTGGGTACATTAATTGGATTTCATGTGAGTTCCATTAGCTGTGGAAACCAACATATGTACACAGAGTGCTCATGCGAGTATTCCAAAAAATGATGATGTCCGTATTTAACTTGAGAACGTTATTTTCAAAACAATCATATCTATTTGTTTTAATATTTCTTTCCTCATACTAATATCTCTCAACTTATGGACCCTTGGTTTTTGATGACATGAATGTGATTTCAAATTATTGAGGATGTTATGTCCTATTTGGTTCTTTGGATAAATGGTTGATTTTCATTAAAATGATACAAATGCTTGTTTGGCATTATAATGAGTTTTTTGTTTCTTCACTTTGACATGAGGTTGTGTTTGAAAATGAAATTTGATTTGGTATAAAGGCTTGTTTGGAATGGTATATATGAAAGTAGTGTATTATGTTATTTCTTAAATGGTTTGGAAATGCTTTGTACAAATGTTGGAATAGACATGATGAAAGGATAAATTGGTAGTCTTTAAAATATTTTTTAATTGAATGTGATTTTGGAAATATAATGTCCAGTCAGAACCTTTGCCTATTTTCAGATTTTTGTTTGAAATCATTAATGATTTTATGGCTTAGTTAGCACTTGAAAATGACTATATATGTTGTGGTAACCCCTATAGGGTATTTACCTTTATTGGTTAGTGCACAAGTGGACTCAGGGATTCGGGTAGAATAGTGTGGGGGGACAGTTAAGGTGAGTCACACGTGCGAGGGCCTCCTCTTTCACCAAGTAATTTTACCATGAGACTCCTAGAAATGATTTATAGGATTGAGTTATTTTTTCTTGTTAACCTAGATTAGATAGGTTTGCACCCCTTGGATGTCAAGAGGATAGGTGGGATGTACTTTTGGTGAGGCTAGTTTAGAGCAGCCAGTTGGTTATTGACTATAGAGGTACACCGTATACCAGAAGGTGAGTTAGACTTGAGTACGTCTAGAGATCACTCTTAAGATGTTTATGAATGGCCATGGTTTTCTATATATAAATGTTTTTTTATTTTATATTTCTCATAGATTCTTATATTGCTTATAAATTTACTTTCAAAAGTTTTTGATATTACATTGATGGATCATTGTATGATATTTGGTTTTAAAATGGTGATCTATTATGAAAATTAAATGTGGAACGTGTTGGATTTTAAAATTGGGAAATCAATGTTTGTTTAATAAAATTATAAAATCCATTTTATAATATGTGCATTTTCATGATAGTGTTTTAAGAATGTTTCGAGAATGAAAATTTATGGATTCCTTTTTGTTTTCATGTTGAGAAATTAAGATCACTCCCAACGTGCACCATTTGGAATCAGTATACTCAAGATATTTTTCAGTTTTATGTCCAATCTTGTGTGCTCGTGGTTGGAGTAGGTTGTCCCTGAGGTTGGTGGTGACCAACAAGTTTCATGGAGATCATGGTACCATGGTTCACTATCAGATTTGTATTTAGTTTCTGTTTTTTTCACCTCTTTTATTTGAATCTTTTTTGTATATTTATTAAAAATTAATTTATTAATAATTGTTATTCTATTTTTTCAGTTTAATTTATTTTTATCCTTATTATATAATGGGAAAAATCATTCCTGGTGGATTACCTTTGATGTCCATCACTATTTTCCTGCCCAAGGATATTGGGAATGCCCTTCAAGTTATGTCTAGGACCGGTCAGATGTCAGGTTGGATGGATTCCCAGATTAGTTTCTAACAAATTGTATCATAGGAGGCCCTTGTTATTTTTGGTGTTAGGTAGATAGAGATTAATACTGTCAGAACTAGGGGGTAGAAACATAAAGAGCGCCATGAACTATTTCTCATTCTGAACCTCGAGTTTCTAGGGGTAGTAAATGTTTTTATGTATTTCATAGCATCAATTTATTTGGTTGTGGAATGAAAATAGAGGTGATCTAGTGTTATATAATAATATCACATGGAGTAGAATCCCTGGTGGTGTTCAAATACATGGCTCAATATCCTCCTAGTTTTTGACACTTACATCGGGCCTCACCACTACCATTTCATTGATTTCTGTATGGTTATTAGTTTCTCATTCCAATGGTTTGGTGTGAGTTGTTATAAATTTGGTTTTTTAGAGTGGATTTTTGAAATAAGTGTAGTCCTTGAAAGTGAATTTTCTCTCTCTCAAATGGTCTTAGATTAAAAATTGAAATGTTAATTTAAAGAGAAAGTGATTTGAATTTATTATTTTTTACATGGTTGGATTTACTGAGAAAATTGCTTGTGTGACAATTAAAATTCCTTCTGAATGATCGCATATGTATGGGTATGTGTGTAATGTAAATGTGGGTATGTGTGAATGGATGGTATGAACTGATGTGGAATTAATGCATATGAAATGGTTCAAAGGATTTTATGTGTGGTTTTTTGAAAATTAGTTTTTTCTGTGGAAAATTGTTTTTTTTGGAAAATAGCCTTATAAGGATGTAGTTTTGAAAATTGAAATAAAATGGTGGTTTTGAAAAGAATATTTTCGGTGGCACTTGTGTGTGTTTGGATTTTGATCCTATTCTATTGGTTTGATATTTACTTTTTTAAAATGATTTTTGTTGATATTGATTCTTGTTTTTTATTTCCCATGTTGATCAGAATATGATGCCAAAAATGGTCCCAAAAATGTATTATAGATCTTAACTAGATTCCAGGTCATCTTAAGTGTTTCCTATCTATCATGGTTATTGAGATCCGATAGAGGAAGTGGTGTTTCTAGAGAAAGTTGATTTTTTTCTTCCCATTGTCTGTAACTCTCGAATCTGTTAGAGTCCGAGTTATTCTGGGTTTGATTTAGGGTCCAGCTTTGGGCACAAGGGAGATAGTTTCCCTGCTGTCAATTAAAGTTAGGATGATGTGGGATGCATTTATGTCTATATTTTTCAGATGTTTTATACCTTCATAGGTAAAGATGAAGAAAATTTAAGAGATCATGAGTATTATTCAAGGAAAGAATATAGTGAAGGCCTATGTTGTCCATATTAAGGAGCTAGTTTCCCTTTATCAAGAGAAGAAATTACATGATCTGTTAAAGTAATATATTTTAATTTGTGGTATAAATCCATTTATAAAATATTGAATCCTCTCTTATATGGATATTCTTTTTGAGAAGTCTGTGTATAATGTATTTTTAGGTGAGTTGGTTTCTGGAGCGTAGACAATCTGCACTCTGGAGTCTCATGTTGCTCAGGAAAATTCCCTATTTATCATGGAGTGCGTGTCCAAGGAACATATAATTAAGGATTCTCATTCATTTGGTATGATATCCAATTATTCATACAGGTCTTTTATATACCGCCATTGTGTCTAGTTGAGGCATTCAATGCCATATTCCTGCAACCCAGGAATGACATACAATCTATATGGTAAGCTGGGTCAATTGGAGAAGTTTTGTAAGTATAATTTCATAATAAATATTTCATGAATAGAGGATATTTGTTCCTGACAATAAGGAAAGATATTCTTCGATCACGAGTTCTCCAGCCACATGCCTCAACATGAAGCTCACATACAATCAAGATTTTTTGAGGGTATAGAGAACCCTAGCCTATTTTTCATATCCACTATTGAAGTAGAGATATTTTATGTTTTCTATTATAATTTCCATCGTATTGTGAGTTCCTTATATCTATGTAAAAATCTCAATGATCCCATTTTCTGGTAGTCCTGGTTTGAAATTTATTGTTTTGGGAGCCTTTGGGGGAGTTTTTGTTAAAATTTTAAAATTTTGGTGCCTAATAAATGGTGGGACATAGTTAGTACATGGTTAGGGGAAACCATGATGCTTCACCCTAGAAACTGTGCAACTTGAGTTTTGTGTCTGAGTCATTTCACATGGCCTTTTCATGGTTAGAAAAACCATGCAGAAAGATTAAAATATGGTTCTAGAATCGTGTAGTGGCATATTGAATACTTTGCTCGTAGTTTTTCAAACCTTTCATCCCAACCATGTGTATTAAACAAATCATTAAAAATGTGATTTTCCCAGTCTTCCGCTCCTATGTTTTTACCCTAATTGGGGTTTTCCCTGGTGTCGGGGGTTCTTGGTTTGTGTCGGATCTTTCTGTGTTGGGCTATTTATAATTAGTTATATAGTTTTAGTTAGGTTATTGTGGTGGGGAGAACCCTCTCATGTTTTCCCACTATTCAACATTAAATGGATTCTCTTATAGTGGTTCGTGTCTGACTTGTGAAGTGAAAGGTCACCCTAAGTTTTATGGTTTTGTTTTTCTTATTTTGAGTTTGGGATCATGTTCTTTTTTCCAATCAGTTGGGTGAATTTCGGGGGGTAGAAAGTATTTATGGTGGGGCTAATTGTCTATCCCTGACCATGGGATTAATTTTATATTTATTTATAGATTTTATATCTTTTGGTTGAGGTTTAGGTTGAGTTTCAGACAACGGTCTTTGAATTTTGGTGGTCCCATTGTGTTTGTAACCCAGTGCATGGTTATTGTGAAAGGTATCGGGAAAAATATTCATGGTGGGGAGTTTGTGACACTGAAAATGTCAATAAATTAGGTTTAAATCATTCAAGGATATTTCAGTTGACTCCCCTAGTGTTTAGGTTTTCTTTTGATGGTGGGTGGGAAATTTTTCAAGTCACACAGTTTGAGCATAGTTTTCCCAAACCATGCCACCTAAAAATAAACTTTGAAAAACATTTCCAATAACATTTTAACTGTATGCACACTATTTACAAAACCTTATAGTAAAACCATGAAGACCATTACGACATAAATGATTATTATAAAAAAACGATTTAAGTGTTTCCACATCCCTTTTGAATCCCTACCAATTGGGTATCGAACATATGGCACCCCCTTTATTCTCCTTCATAATGGACCACATTTTGGGTGGTTTCTCATAAATGGTTACCGATTCTTAATTATTCTTCAATAAATCATTCCCTTTACAGTTCCCATCCTTTCCCCCTCTTTATTACGTTGATTCACTCAGTGGGGTTTAATCTCAGTTGAACCATATAATCTATCATTGAGGTTTTTCTTTCATTTTCTTGGTTGTTAGTGTTTCAATATAGGTTCTTTTGGGTTATTATTCCTCATTTAATAGTCTTGTAAAATCCATACACAATTGAGGTAGGTGTTTCCATTATTTTCCTTTTTTATTCATTGCATTGATTGTTGTAGATTCTTAAATAATGTATAAATGTGTTTATCATGCTTGTGGTTTTTTTGTATGGTGTTTTTATGTTTCCAAAAATTAGGGGAAGGGGTTTCTAAAAATTTTCTTCAAATATATAGAATATTCATACATATAATGTAGTCGATGAAACTCCAATTGAGTTTTAAAGGAATATTCTTAAATATGACTATCTGTTCATATATCCAAAGTGTTTGATAAAATGTTTCTTGGTTCCCTTTTATGAAATTGAATTGTTTGAGTGCATGTTTGGTCTTGGTTATATTTTGGTGGTTTATATTCATGGGAATATGAACTTTGTGTGAATGTAATGGTTATTTAAAAAGGTTTGGGTCCATTATTTTTATTTTATGTGAGTTTCATTGGATGTGGGCACCTTCATATGTACATAGAGTTCACATGTGGGTATTCTAAAAAACATTTATGGCCATATTTAACTTAAGGACATGATTTTCAAAACAATCATACCGCTACATATCTTTATTTAATTATTTTTTGAAACTCATAACTCTTAAAAAATGGACCCTTGGTTATATATGACATTAATGTGATTTAATATGAAGGGGAGGTTATGGAATGTTTCTTATAGTGGATAAATGGTTTATTTTCTTTAAAATGATATGAAATCCCATTTGTTATATTAAAGAGTGTTCTGTGTTTACAATTTCACATGAGTTGGAGTTTGAAAATGAAATTGGATTTGGTATAAAGTCTAATTTGGCATAGTATACATGAACAAGTTGATTTATGTTATTTTTGAAATGGTTTGAAAATGAATTTTAAAAATGTTAGAATATACATGATGAAAGGCTTGTTTGGAACCCTTTAAAATATTTGGGAAGTTAATGAAATTTTGGAAAAATAAGGCCCCTTTGGAACCATAGACTATTTTGAGTGTTTTATAAATAATAAATGACATTACGACCCATTTGGAACTTTAGAATGACACTATATGTGGTTAGAATCCTTATGTAGGATTTAACGATGTGGGATAGAGTATATGTGGTGTCAGTTATTTGGGTATGCAAGTGTGGTGGTAGCAGGTAAGTTAATTTACACATGTGATGGAATCATCTTTCAGTAAGTACATTTACCAAGGGATAATTATGTTTATTTTATATGTTCATGTTATCGTTTCTTTTATACCCTAATTAGATGGGTTGGAACCCCTTGAATGTCTATAGGCTAGGTGGGATGTGCCCCTGGTGAGGCTACTTTAGAGCAGCAAGTTTGTTATTGACAATAGAGCTGCAAAGTACACCAATAGGTAAGTCCAACCCGAGTACATCCATTGATTTCGCTAGGAATGTTTAGGAATGCCCATGGTTTACTATCGATATGTGTTTCTTTTTTTATAGTATGGATGGTTTCTTGTATTTTTTTTATCAATTTAATCTCAGTAGTGTTTGGTATTACTATTTTGGATCATAGTTTGGGAATTTTTTCTAATATGTTGATATGTTTTGAAAATGTAATTTGGCATGTGTTTTGGATTTTAAAATGGGGAAGTGTATGTTTGTTTAATAATATGAGAAAACACTATTTTTATATACTTGTATTTTCAAACTAGTGTTTTTGGTATTTTTCAAGAAAGGAAATCAATGGATTCTTTAGTGGTTTTCTACTTGGTTGTTAGGCTCACACCCTACTTGTACCATTCGGTGTTGGTAGACTGAGATATTTTGTAGTTTTAGTTCCCAGATTGGGTGCTTCTGGATAGAGTTGGTTGTCTTTGTTGTTGGTGGTGACCAAGAAGTCACATGGAAATCGTGGTAACATGGTTTAGTCTCAGTTTATTATTTAGTTTCTATTTTTTACCCATTCTAACTGAATCAATTTCATATATTAATTTGTGGTCTTGTTTTTATTAATGTTTCTTCCTCTTGTTTTAGTTTATTTTATTTTGATCTTTGTTATATAATGGGATAAATTGTTCCCCCTAGATTACCTTTTTTTCCTGACACTAGTTTCCTTCCCTTGGGGATCCAAAATTCACTTTGGTCAATGTATTAGACTAGGTTTGATATCAGGTTGGATGACATCCCGACCTAATTCATGACTTTCAAAATGACAATACCTTCTCTTAGAGGTGTCATTGGAATTATATGACTCAATGATTCTGTGTTTTTGGTTACTATACCGAATATAAAATTTTTGAAACAATATTTCCCCTTTAAATTGGTCAAAAATCATCAAAGTATAGCAATGGATATTTTTTCTGATGGTTACTCAATTTGGCTTTCAATAATAAACACATATAAAAATGGTTCCATCATAAATATTGAAAAAAAGAATAGGGGATCCCAAGGTGACACACATGGGAATATAAATCCATTTTACCTCAAATAATCCTACAAAATTTTTATATCATTCAATTCATCTGGATTTATGTGGTATGAAAACGTTGATACTAGTTCTGAATTGTGAACTATGTTAGTATATAACTCCACCTACCGATCCAGAAGAAAACATGATAAGTCATCATTAAATACATAAAAAACCTTATTAGAGACTAGAGTAATGATACCACTTCTATATTCTTATTATAAGATAGATGGAGACAGTAACAATAACCTACTATGATCTAGAAGATATGAAGCCACTCAACTCGACCTTAGATCCCATTCTCCTAAAAACACATGGGAGTTCCATCAAATGTATTGAATAAAACCTGCTGATTGAAAAAATATATTTGAGAATTGTAAAAGACTAAACAATCCTCCAAGATAATCACCTAAAAAATATCTAATTCGAGAATTATTAAATCCCAAACTGACTCTATGTTTCATATAAATAAAGAGAATGATAAACATAACAAACGCAGCCTCCTTTTCATTCCTAGAGGAATATCAATTTTCATAATGAATAGAAGGAGTTTTTTTGTTGTTTCAAAATATCCACCAAATGAATCAATACAAAATATGGGATGCACATTTTTGAAAAAGTGCAGTAGCAAAAGTAGAAGTAAAAAAAAAGGTATCACTCAGTATTATTGGGATTGCATCAACTTCTTCTAAAAACATCACATCTGTAAGTAACTACACCATTTAAAAGGATAGATGTTGGAAACTTATAGTCTATGAGGCATTTGAATAGACTTCAAGGTTGTTCCATAGTTAGTAAATGTCATAGCATGACCAAATTTATTCAAATATACATGATTCCCACATGAGTTGTGACCATTTTGATTCATGAGATAAAAGCGCTTCATTTTCCCTCTCGGGTCACACTAGAAACCTGTTAACATATTACCCACTAGCGATAGAATAAGAAGATAATTATGAGAGGTGGCCCCATTATTTCCCCCTTTAAACTCATTTTTGTTCCTCTTTACACTGAATGAACTGCTGGAGCTACCACTAGAGGAAATAAAAACTCTTATCAATCTATTCTTACTTTCCTGGTCAAGCCCTACCATCAAGGCTCTATCCTTAATGTCATCATAGGTGGTAAGATTTAACATAAAGACGTGTGACTAGATATATTGTTTAAGAACAATCTAAAACATCATAATGTAACACCCAAATATTTTAATATATATATATATAAAATATCTGCAATATCCTGTGATCCAAGATAGTCTATGACTAAATGAAACGTACTATAGTAAAATATTATACATTAATAGTTTAATTAGAGGTTATAAATAGGATTAACTAAATTATGACAATAATATGGGTTAAAATGTTTAAATTATATTAAATTATTATCAATTGGTTAAATATGAAAATAAAATTTATTTGAAAGTAAAAGAAATGTATTTCCAAAGACCAATTTTAATGCTCACAATTTTTTATCTCAATAAATTATTTTAATCTGTATTTGTGAATAAGAGTAATGCGATTTATATATTAAATATTCAATAAAATATTTTACGATTCATTTAATATTTTTTTCTAGGCATGGGAAAAGAAAAAATCCAGTTTTACGGTTAAAAATTGTATTTTTCCAAAAAATGGTTTCATCGTGTTTTGCGTACTTATTTTAAAAATATATTATTAATATTATAATTTTTTAAAAAAAGAACATAATATTTTAAAATAACTTTTAAAAATTATATTTAGATTAAATTTTAGAGAATTTTATGAAAATGGTTAATTTTTCAATGAATAGTTAAAAATAAAGATTTTTATTAAAATATAAATCACCATTTAAGGAATTTGAAAAGTTTCCATTTATTTTAAAATAATTTTAAAAGTTAAATTAGTTAAAAAATATTATTATTAATGTTATTTTGGTCATTTTAATAAATTTTATGTTAAATTTTTAAATAAAAACTTTTTATAATTAAGAAAAATTTGTCTTTGGAAAACAACCTTTTGTCCCATTTGTGGATTTAATTTTAACATGATTTATTTAAATTATATTAATATTAACTAATAAAAAGGATTTTTTATTTTAATCATAGTAATTTATATTATCTACTAAGGTAACCTTAATTTTTATTCCTAATGAATTGAAAAAATAGTAATAATCTATTAACACAGTTAAAGTTAAAATCGTATTATTGAGGGTAAATCTCTAACGATTACGGTTAAACTAATCTAAAAATTACAGAACCCCATTTTTGGTTAGATTTCATACATAACCATATCACCATTTTACATGATCTAATTTTAAGTCATTTCTTTTATAAAGGGACTTGAACTAATTATAAAACACTGAAAAATTACAAGTGTGCCACAAACCTTATTTTTAAAAGGGAATGTCCTCCCCTAACTTATTCAGTGAATTTGAGATATTGGGATTAACCAAAACATGGGATAAAATCTCTCCCCAAAATCATTATACATTTTCTAGATATAAATTTTTCCCAAAAATACCAACACCATAATCAATAATAAGAGATCCAAATGAGGTTATTCTTAGAGAATGTAATTGTCTTTAATAAGATCTTTCATTTTTTACTTATGCTTTTAGAACCATAAATTATATATTAAAAATTAAAATATAATAAAAACATTATATATTATATACTGAGATGTTATTTTTTGGTGGAATAACCTATATCTATCTCTTCTACCTTCAAATGGGAAATAAAACCATCGATCCTATGTTTGGGGGACTACAGTATCATGAACCGATATAATTATTTTCCAAAAACACATCTAATGGATATATATAATAATGGATTTAATATATATGATATTTATGAAATAATTATACTAATTTAATTAAAATATCACATCTAACTTCTTACTATCAAATTATGTAGAAAATGACAATTTCACCCGTGCATATGTGTGTACCACCACATGCATGAAGATATTTGTTTCATTTTTCATTTTTTACAAGAATATTAATAAGGATGAATATGATAAATATATTTTATTTACATGATTATATAATTACCCTAGAAGGTTAAATTATCATTTACCTTTCTTTCATTTCATCAGTCAAAAAGTGAAAAAAAATCACGTGTACGTATGGCTTAACCTCTCCATGAATGGGATAATTCATTATTATATCTCTATCATTATGAATGAATATAAATATTTAATGAATAATTATTATATAAATATCATGATTATTATATTGGATATGATGGTACCATGATCAATGTAAAAGGACTAGAATAACTAAAGTTAATATCTCATGAAAAATGAAAAAATTTAACACTTGAAAACAAAAATTTCAATAAGAAATTATTATTAAATAGATATTGGAATATTATTAATGTATAATTTATGATATTATATTTATGTACATTATTATAGTATATATAAATATAAAATTTAATTTTTTTATATAAGAGGGTGGAGTTATTTCAAAACAACTTGAACTTATAGTAAGATATTTTTATCCCACTTTTACTTCAAGGAGACACAAGCCATATTCACCACTTGTTTCTTTTGTGAGGCGTATATAATGACCTTGAATTTTATTATTAATATACTCATAAAAAATATTTTTATATACATATCCATATAAGGTTAAATATTTCATGATGTGTTTATTTTAAAATTACAAATGTGGTATGGGTTTTATGTTACAATCTCATTGTTTTTTAGGATTGTTAATGATTATTCTTATAACGATGAAATTTTGGGATCTAACAAAAAATAATCTCACGACTTTTATTATAATATTGATATTTATAGATAATTCATATTTCCCTTTAATTTTACTCTCTTTAAGTACCCAATATAATGAAAGAATGTTTTTAAGGATAATTGACTGTATTTCTATTATTAGTCAAAACTCCGTTGTCTTCTATGAAAATGTTTTCTAAAAATGTTTTCAATGTTTTTTTTCTATTTTAAAATTATTTTTAATGTTATTTCTACACACTTTTTACTTTATATGAAATGTTTTAAGAGGAATCTTCTGGTTTTTTTCTAAATGAGGCACCTTTGATATTATTCTAAAAATTCGAATGAGATCTATGTTTCAACATATAAAACATAAAAAAATTATTATCATCATGAACACTAAATTATATGAATATTCCATTAAATTTTTTCAAATCTATTATGAAATAAAATGTTTTTATAATATTTTGTAAATTTAAAAAATTTAAAAAATTTATTTTAAAGTAAAATTGTATTTTCCTCAATAAATGATAGAAGTTTTATTTTAAAGGAATTTTCCATCTAAAAAAGTATAATTTGATATTTTCTAATCATTACTGAGGATATGATCCAATGATATAGCCCCGATTAATAATTTGGATGGTTTATGATTATGATGAAAATATGTTTTTGATATCGTTTCATTTTCCATGATTATGCTTTGATAAAATACTATGGAACCCAATTATTTTTCATAGGTTATGATATGATGAATATATTACAATATTGTGAAACACATTTATAAGGGTTTCATTATGTAACTTCCCCATTCCAGGTTCCGCCTAGAGGTGCCCCATACCCGATTGGTCACATGGCCTCAAGCACATTTCTCCAAATGCAAGAGAATTCTGACTAGCAGTGAGGTTATTGGGTGTGATATTGGGGAAACTATACCCTCATTGGTAGATTAAATCATTATATGTAAAAAAATTACAATATCTGAAGTAGTAAAAATATCATACAACAGTAAAGAGAGGAAGACTAAAAGTAAATAAACAACTACAACATATACATATCAATAATTATGCATGATACATGTATCTATGAATGCATCCAAACAAGTCAAAATGTTTTAATAAAGTACTAAACCAGTGTCCAAAGGAAAATATGTAAACAACTCCTTAGCATCGCAAGCCTCCTCTTGGTCCCATGCTCTCCACCTCCATAGAAATCGCATACCTGAAGTAGAAAGGAACTATACCTTATCTAGAACTAAAGTAATATAATATCGTTGGGCCCAAAATCATGACCCAAATAGGGTGTGAGAAAATTTATAGTAGGAAACCACTCAAAGATCTGTGCCTAACAGTCAGTGAATATATATGGCAGGAAATATGGGAAATGATGAAATAAACAAGGAAGTACTCAAAATCAAAAAAATCATATAGTTTCAATTACATTCATTTTCATTATCATTATATGCATCTAAACAAACACTAGAAATCCACTAGGAATTACACATAGGCTAACCCCTTTGGTTCAATATTAAAATAGACTCTCTGAGGAATCACCGACCATCAATTCCCCATGTGGTCTCTTATAGGTAACTATAAACATGCTAAGGAGGCACCCAATATCCAATTACCCCTCTGGTCTTTTAATTGAAGAACTACATATACTTTAAGGGAGAAAAATTCCACTCGTCTATGGTCTCACAATGTAGAGGTAAAAAAACTATGGGGAAGCCCTTAACATCCATTCCCCTTATGTTTTACTACACTAGGTTCCTATGGACTTGTGTAAGTCAATCGTGAACAATGATATATTGAAACCAATGTAAACCTTAAGATCTAATTTTCTAAATAGTGTATAGCATATGAAAACATGTCAGATAAAATAACTCCATCCTAAAAAAACTAGGCATGGAAAACAAAGCAGCCAAATAGGAAAATCTAGAACAAATTGTCCATATGAAATAAAACATTGGAAAAGACCTTCATAGCATGGAAAACAACCCAATTCACAATTAAAAACATCTACTCATGCAAACAAGACATATCAGGCATCAACAAGACTAAAATATCTCAACACACAACACCCCAAACAAGGGTATTGTCACTTTTGCACATATAACTCAAAGACTAACTACAGAATGGAACAAATCACCTACCTTAGCCTAGTATGATCGATATACTCCGGCATCGGCCCTTGAATCAACCAATAACGTGGTAGATCTACGAACACATCAAAAACGTTCAACCAAGGATATCTCATGAGAGAGGAGAAATCAAGAGATTTTGTTCTATAAGAAGGAGGAACTCGTTATGGTGATTCCAACGCAATCAACGATGGTTAAAATGGGGAATAGACAGTGAGGTGGGGGCTCAAAAAAGAATTTTTGGTCTCATTTCTTCCTAGACATGGTGAGTAGATAAATATGTGTTTCTGCCAATTAGACGTGACCCCGGTCCGATTGATGAAATAAAACAAAAGAACACGAATTGTTCTTTAAATATACATAGTGTGTACATTCCATTTTCTATCCCCAATTTAGGAAGCCTCTAGGTCACCCCACATGACCATATACCCAGCTGTTTCATGTCCAGTACACGGCGTGTAATTTCTATTTCTAGTCCCCACATTAGGTAGCCTCCAGGTCACCCCACACTGCCAGGTACCTGGCTTTTTCATGGCTAGTACACAGCTACCAGAGACTAATAGGTACAAGGCGTGTACTTATAATTACACAACGTGTACTCCTAAATTTTCCAGAACTCTTATTTTTATAAAAAACAACCAGAAAAAATACCCATACATGAAAAGAAGGTACATGTTATTACAAACTTCTCCCCTTAATGAAATTTATCCCTGAATTCCTCTATAATGGTGACATAGAAGAAGTACCCTCAAACAACTTTGGCCACTGCGATCGTACATCGACCTCCCTCTCCCATGTCTAAACCTGTACCCACCCATGCTAGAATATTACTTTTACAAGAGGAATAGAACGACCATATATATCCTTAACACTACGATAAACAATCTAGATAGGTTTCTCCTCGAATGATGCGTCCACCTCCAACTCTACCTCCCCATGTTGAAAAACACAAGATGGGTCTGATAAGTAAAGCCATAATTGAGAAACATGGAAGAATTAATGCATATCACAATTCTTATATGGTAACTCCAATAGATAATAAATCAGCCAGACTCTCTCCAAAACCATAAATGGTCCAACATATCTCGAAGAATGCTTACCCTTTCTCCCAATCCTCTTATGTCCCAGCCAAGGTGTGACACATTGAAAACCCTATTCTCTATCCTCAAATTCCAATGGTCGTCTCCATTGATTAGCGTAAGACTTCTGTCATGACTGAGTAGTATCCATACTCTTCCAAATCAACTCCATTTTCTCTGTTGTATTCTGGAAAATATGTGGTCCCAACCTAACTACCTCTCCTACGTCCAGCCAACATAGGGGTGATCAGTATGGCCTACCGTACAAAGCCTCAAAAGGTGTCATCTGAATAATTTCATAAAAATTATTAATATAAGGAAACTCCACATGAGGTATATAATTATACCAAGAAACTAAAAAATCATGGATACATGCTGGTAGCATGTCCTTTAACACCTGAATTGTACACTTGTACTGACCATCTGTCTGGGGATGTAAGATGTACTCGGAAGTACTTGTGTACCCAAATCCCTATGTAGTTCCTGTGAGACCTGAGAAGTAAAACATGAGTCCCTGTCCAAAACAATGGAGTGTGGAACCCCATGTAGATAGACAATCAATCAGATGTACAACCATCCCACCTCATCAACACTGAAGGTCTCCTTGATCGGCAAGATGTGACTAACCATCGTGAGTCTGTCAATGACAACCCAAACTGCATCATTCCTCGAGGTGAACTCAGTAAACCTGTCACAAAGAACATCATGACATCATTCCAATTCCACACAGGAATGGGTAACTATGGAAAAAATTCATAATCGTCACTAATGCTCTTCCTTCACCTACTGATAGATGTTACACTTCATCACAAAACCAGCAACATCTCCCTTCATACCTGGCCACCAATACTGACGTTGTAGATCATGATACATCTTGGTGACACCAGGATGGACATCCCAAATTGAGGAATGAGAGTCCCACATCCTATAATCGTGTATGTCTATTAGCACCCTCATTCACAAATGAAAATGCAAGATCTCATCCCTACCTACTGTCCATCTTGGAATGTTGTCCTCTACTAACACACTCTACCATAAGACTAGGCCTTCATAATCTGGTATCATCCTCATTCAAAGTCAGTCAAGTAGAGTAGAGGTAACAACCTCATATGAAAGAAATACCTTCCCCTATCTATCATGCACCTTTAAATGCATCTCAGTGAACAGATCCATATTTTTACATTCACTGCTGGCCTCCTGAACTGCCTGTATCTTATTCAACCTTCTCAATGCCTTATCCACTGCGTTTCCATTTCTAGGTGTGTATGCAAGTTAAAAATCAATGGAATTAAGGTACTCAATCCACCTTTCATGTCCCAAATTAATATCGTGTTGTGTAAAGATATACTTGAGACTTTTTTGATTGGTGAAAACCAAAAAATGCACTCCTAGAAGATAATATCTCCAACAGTGTAAGGCATGAACAACTGCATCTAACATGATATTGTGTGTTGGGTAATTTCTCTCATGTGGCCTCAACTACCGAGACCCGTACACAATGACTCCCTCCCTGCATAATCACATCTCCTAGACCGATACCTGATGAATCACAATAAATAGTATAGATCTTTTTTATCTCTAAAAAAACTAGTATCGGTGCAGATTTCAACATCCCTTTCATCTCCTGAAATGTGGAATCATAAGAATTTGACCAAAAGTACTTCACACAATTCATAGTCAGTCCTATTAGGGGTGGTGCTAAGCATTAAATGTCTTGTTTAAAACATTTCTACAAACCATCCCGGCCTAGAAAACTATGTACATCAAATATGTTATTCGGCTATTCCCAGGATGCTACTTCTCTCAATTTCTTTGGGTCAATTAATACAACAATCTCTGAGATAACATGGACAAGAAGTGAATATGGTCCATCTAGAAGTGTCATTTTTAGAGATTAGGATATATAAAATAATCTCTCATTGTACTCAAAATGATATCAAGATTGGTAGAATTGCAGTGTCGAGTCTGAGAGTACTATAAGATATCTTCCATGAAGACTACCAGGAATGAATTCATGTATTGATGGAAAAAATGGTTCTTCAGGGCCATGATAACATCAGGCCTGTTCATGAGACTGAACGACATAACCACATACATGTATAAACCATAACTACTCTGAAAGGTTGTAAGAGGTATGTCTGATGGCCTAACATGAAACTAATTGTTACCATATCTCAAGTGAATCGTTCAGAACACCTGGGCTCCTAGAAGTTGGTCAAAGAGATCATTAATATTCAACAAGGTATATCATTTCCTGACTGTCAACTAGTTCAACTTCCGATAATCCACACAATGTATGAGGGTACCATCCGCCTTCTTCGTAAATAGGATGGGCGAACCCCAAGGAGAAGTACTAGGCCAGAGGAAACCCATTTTATGTAACTCCTCCAACTGCTTCTTGTGCATCTATAACTCTAGTGTAGCCATCCTATAAGGAGGAATGGACACCATTTATGTTACTGGAACAAGATCCATAGAAAAGTCCACATCTATCTTTGGAGGCTAGAGAAAAAATACATCTAGAAAGACATCCCATAAATGTTCCACCACTGGAGGAAATTCCAACTGTGAAGTCTTCCAGTCATCTTTATATAGACTAGAAATCTCATCTATAACTTCTTTCTACCTAGCATGCTCTATTCTTGCTCTACTTGCATGGACATCCCACTTGTACTTATGTAAAAAAAACCTCTCTTTGGGGATGTGAAAAACACCCTATGGTGATAACAATAGACAAATGAATATAAGGAAACTAACTAGTCCATACAAAGAATGACATCATATCATGTAATCTCTAAGACATAGAGGCCCTATATGAAGTGACACCCACTAACCTCAAGAGGGTAATCGTTGCACTAACGTACATCAGTCTTTCTTGTCCCCAACAGAGTTTCCAACTTCAATACATCAATAGTAGTAAAGATACAGATCCCAAGGCTCTAAACAATAGAAATAGATATGAAACTATGGGAGGACCTTGTATCAAAAAGTGGAGAAACTAAATCTGAGGCAACTTGGATCGTACCTCGAACTGTTGAGGGTCCGGGATTCTGCTGCTATTGGGTCTGCTCTACTGCAAAAGCCTAACCTGCACCATAGCCCTGTGATCACTAAACTGATCCACCATGTGGCTATCAAAAACCCTACATCGGACCACTGCGGTCATGCCATCCACCTTAGCTTGAACGGCCTAAAGAACTCTAGTTCCGAGACACATGAGAATCTTCTAGTCATTCTCCAGTATGAGGAGTCGAAATAGAACTTCTATCACCAACTGTTGGTGATAAGATCTGACAGAAGCACTGAAGATGTCCCATATTTCTAAATGATCAAAACTCAACTAGGGCTCTCGGGCAATGTGGCCTCATATTCCCACTCTTACAGCACTAGTATAACACCACCTGACAACTATAAAAAGTATCATGCCTACTATGATCTCCACGTGTAGACTCCCTGTGGTTATTCCTGCTATCAGTCGGAGGGGTACCAAAATTTGATGACAAACCTCCCTAGAAAACAACTCTAGAATTCCTCAGATTTCACTTCGTGATTACTGCCTGGATGACAACAGAGGTGATGGAAGTAAACCTGAAGATGCTCACCTATTATTAGTTGTATTACCTAAGACCATCCTCAATCATCCTCACCAGAAATAACTCATCACCTCTTGGGAAGGGTGTAAATCACTGCTTCTCTTTTAAACGGGAAGAATACTCCATAATTGATTGTACCTTTCTCTTGTCTGTTAACTCTGGGGATCAGTCAGCCTTAAAAGTATCTGGGTAAATGTAGTCATTGATGGCATGCTGGAACTCATCCCAAGTCGTAACCTTCTGGCGTCCCGCCTGTGAGATCACATCCCACCATCTCTTGGTGGAATCCAAAAGCATAGAAATATGAAGCTTCACCCTACTCTCTAGAGTAATATACAGATGCTAGAAGATGGACAACATGATTTATAACCATGACTCTGCAGCCTATGGTCCTTTGTTACCTGTAATGGTGGGAGGATACTGCTACTGGAAAACACGCTTAATCTCTTCCATAAAAGGGGAATGATGTGGTACTCCTCATAAGGTCTGAATGAACCACATGAATCCCTCTCAGAACTATGCATCAGATCCTGTATATGGAATAATGGTTGGCTCCAAAACTGGCACTATAGGAGTATCTTATACTGGTCCCTAATCAGCCATGTACGGTGTCTGATCACTACACTATAACTAGAGTACAACAAGATAACGTCTCGATGGCATGTCTCTGCAAGGTCAAACACACACCTTAGGTCATGTTTGTCATGGATTGAAACATATAAGTTTATGTAGGGAACAAGGGGAAAAATCAATCAGGTTTTCCAAACATGGATACACGGCGTCTATAACACCTACATGACATGTACCCTTATTCCTCCACATGGGCATGTAACCCTACCAACACTGGTACAACAACACCACATACACACATCATCTTCTTCTAGACAGGGCATGTATTATATGAACTTCAATGACTTTTTTTAGTCACATGGATGCTTACACGGCTGACTCAACAAGGTTTGTTTCAGATGGAAACATCGTGTACATACTGATTTTCATCTACCTGTGTCGTTAGTCACAACATCGGATACATTGTCTCTATTACACATTGTGTACATCTGGTATATGGTGTGTCCCACCTACGATTTCCCCAAACCAATGTCTTTTCCCAGAAATCCAGTGACAGAGTTTGAGGCTACACGGTGTGTACCATAGGTGTATGGCCTGTACTTTAAGAAAACAGTTCCTTCCTGAACAGAAGAACACATGGCATATATTCTGCTATACCCACCATGTATTCTGGGTTTTTACATACCGTAAGCCTCCAAAACTACTCCAGAACCCCAAAAAAATACTGAAACAAACATCAAAGTGCCAAATTATGATCCTTGAGGGGCCATACTCCCCTCGAATCAAAGATTGGAATCTTATACATGTCATATACAAGAATAACATGGTGATGATCCCCCAAAATTCTGATCCATAAGGGCTCATAACACATTAAGAACCCACGTTTGGATTTCATTCAAACTATACGTTACAAAATTCAATATCCAATCAAATAAAAAGTATTCTATCAAGGATTCTATCACAACAACACACATATCTATCACAACAACTACCACAAAAACATTCAATTAGAAATTCACCCTAAATGGCATGGAATGAATGCATGAAATGTGATCTCTAGAAAATGACTATATCATGCAAGAGATGGAATACCTTCATCTCATTAGGTTGAAACCGAAATAGACCCTAAATTATTTCAACAATATCACCACAAAACATGTGAATCACCCAATGGTGAAAACAAATCAACTATAATAATTACAAAACCAGAAAAATTTCAATAAATTTGGTAAATTGGATTTCGCTATACATGGGTAAGCTACTACCAAGAACAAATTATTACCAAGTACCTATTCCATCCTATCCCTGACTACATGATTTAAACAGTGGGCCAGAAAGAAAATAATTACTCTAATAGCACTTTGTAACATCCCAGTTCTGGGAGCCGCCTAGAGGTTCTCCATATCTGGTTGGTGACATGGCCTCAATCACATTTCCCCAATTTCCAAAGGCAACCGACTAGTAGCGACGACCTTGGGTGTGATAGTGTGGAAACAATTCTCTCATTCATAGAGTAAAGCAGTAGATGTATATAGATAACAATAGTAGAAGCAGTAATAATATCATACAATAGTAAACAACGGAATACTAAAAGTAAATATTCAATTGCTGCATATATATATCAATAACGATGCATGATACATGTTTCTATGAAAGCATCCAAACAAGCAAAAATGTAGGAATATAATACAAAACCAAAGTACAAAAAAGAAAACAAGTAATCAACTCCACAACATCGCAAGCCTTAGCTTGGTCCGATGCTCTCCAGTTCCACAGAAGTCAAGTGTCTGAAGTAGAAGGGTGATTGCCCTTATCTTGACCTATAGCAATATCATCCATTTGGGCCCAAAAGAATGACCCAAATAGGGCGTGAGACGAATCTCAGTAGGAAACCACCCAAAGATCTGTGCCTAATAGTCAGTGAATATATATGGAATGCAATATGAAAAAATGAAGCAATAAACAAGGAAGTACTCAAAAGTAAACAATCCTACATTTTCAATTACATTCATACTCATTATCAATGTAATAAGTTAAAAAACACTAGTAACCCATTAAGAATTACTCACAGCCTAACCCTTCTGGTTCAAATTTAAAATAGGCTCTCTGAGAAAGCACTCACTATCAATTCCCCATGTGGTCTCGTATTGGTAACTATAGAAACTATGAGGATGCAATGAATGTCCAGTTCCCACTATGGTATTGTAAAAAGGAACTATAGACAATCCGAGGGAGAAAAAGGTTCATACCCCATATGGTCTCACAACGTAAAGGTAAAAAAACACTTTGGGGAAGCCCTCAATGTCCATTACCCCTAAGGTCTACTACACAAGGTTCACTTGGCCCTGTGTATGTCAATTGTGCACAATGATATATGGAAGCCAGTGTAAACCTTAAGAACTACTTGGTTAAATAGTCTAAAACATATCACAACATGTCAGAAAAAATCACTCCATCCTAACAACACTAGGAATGGAAAACAAAGCATCCAAACAAGAAAATCTAGACCAAATGGTCCATATCAAATAAAACATGGGAAAACACCTCCATAGCATGGAAAACTACCCTATTCACAATTAAAAACCTCTACTCATGAAAAACAGACATATTAGGCATTAAAATGGCTAAAATCCCTAAACTTGAAATACCCCGAACAAGGGTATTGAAACTTTTCCATATATAACACAAAGAATAACTACAGAAAGGTACAACCCACCTACCTCGGTGTTGTATGATATATATACTCCATTTTCAGCCCTTGAATCCACTTATAATGCGGTATACCTACGAAATCATCAAAAACATTAAACAAAGGATATCTCTTGAGAGAAGATAAATCATGAGATAAGGTTCTAGATGATGGAAGAACTCACCATGGTGATTGAAATGCAATTTAAGGAAGTTAAAATGGAGAATGGATGGTGAGCCAGGCACTCAAAGAAGATCTTTTAGTCTTGTTCACTCCTAGATGAGGCGATTTTAAAATAAGGCGTATATGCCAATTAGACACGAACTTGGTCCATTTAATGAAATAAAAACATATGTACATGGTGTGTTCTTTAAATGTACACAACATGTACTTTACGGTTCTGTGCCCCACTATAGGTGGCCTTCAGCTCACCCCACATGGCCATGTAATCGGCTATTACATGGCCAGTACATGACTTCCCACGATAACTTGGTACACGGTATGTACTTATAAATATGTGGTGTGTACTGCTGAAATTTCCAGAAACTAATATTTTTCTAAAAGACAACTAGAAAGAAAACCTATACCTAAAAAGAGATCTTAGGTCATACACATTACATGATGGGAGGGACAATAATTATTTATCCTTCCATTTTATTTTATAAATATGGATATCTCATGAGAAAAATTGGACGTGAGTGAGGAGTGAACCTTGTTCAGTAAGGGACTCCATCCACTATAATAGTCATGGGAGTAAAACATGATTAATATTATGGTTTATAGCATGAACCAAATCCACTATTATAGTATTTACCATGATACATGGCTAAAATGAAAATGATTTTGTATTCTTATGTGTTTTCCACTAAATCATTTCTTATACCTATGTTATACTCCCATGGATCATGTTCTTTGATTTGTTTTTGACTCCTATCTTATAAAATTCCATGATTTTTGTCATGAATAGACATTATAAATTATCAAATATAGGGTATAGTTTTAAAATGTTTTTTTCATGATCTTATACCATTATGCTCATGTTAGGTTTAAATGATCATTTATATCTCCCTTTTTACCATAACATAGCATCAGATCTCACTCTATCTTTTGTTTATTTTTCCTAGGTTATGAATAGATTTATTATGTATAATACGTATAAGAGGGTTTTTAGTAGTTAATTCATTAATTGGAGATGATGTAGTTCACTTATAAACCATTTTTTCATGTTTCCATGTTTCCAAAGGAACTATAACTATATGATTTTTTTACTCAGTATGTTATGTAGTGAATATTCATATAATAAGATATAATTTCTATATATTAAAATAATGGGTCACTATAGATAGTATTAGAGAATGGTTTTATAAACTTTTGGAAACTATGATGATAAAACATTAGTATAAACCCTTAGGATAATTCAATGATTTGGATAATGTCCTATTTTTTGGTAATGAAAGGAGTGTGGGTTTACTACAAAAAAATCCATGTTTAAACTCTACATGTAGATGTAGTTTTGGCATAGATGTATCTAGTGGAAATAACTGAGAAAATAATTGGTTGAGAATATCATTTGCATCATTTTGGTGCATCATGAGTGCACCCTTACTACACACCTGATTTGACTCCCATGTGGTATATTTTTGGGTTAATTCACATATTATTTTCAAACCATTATGAATTATAAATTTATTTAATGAATCTGATTTAATGTCAAAATAGAAATATTGGAAAAATATAAAACCTAAAAATTATCTTGGGAATGATTGGTCAACCATAGGAACCATTATGTATGATTTTAATAAATAGTGACCATGAATAACATAGGTTAAATATAAGGTTTTAATGAATTAAAAAAGGTTGTCATCTAAAATATGAGTTTTCATGAATATGTTGTTTTTATTAAGATTATTATTTCTCACACTATGAATTATGGTTCTAGTATATGTCTAGATCAGGAAGGATCCTTTTTAATGTTGAATGTGATAGAAAATTCAATGATTTTATTCCTAAAAACCTATTTTAATGGGTGATATAATTAAAAATATCATTACAATTCTTATACAATTTTATTAAGAGAAGAATCATACTAAGCATACAAGTGAGAAGATAAGGGAAATACATTCTGTTAAGACCTTCACGAGGTAATGTAAACCTTATTTTAGTGGGTCCACTGATCCATTATTCAATGAGAAATGGATTGGAACCACTGAAATGATATTATATATTCTATAGTGTTCAGAATATGAGAAACGTTATTTTTGATATATATCATTTGTAATAAAATATATATCAATGGTGGACTATTATCATGAATATGATGAAGCATGATGAAATTGGAACTGTGGATTGCAATTAGTTTAATAGATTATTATTCAATATGTTATTTCCTTCTATTATTTATATGAAAACAGTGAATAAATTCCTTGAGATAATGAATAATGATTATGAATCTGTTGGAACCTATAAGGAAAATATTAAAAGACTTATGGTATATGCTTCTTTTATTATCATCCAACCTTAAAATATGGTTTATTAATTCTTCAGTGGATTAAAACCATGCCTCTGAAGGGTGTTATCCATAAGGAAATTCAATAACTATAAATAAATAATTAAATATACTATAATTGTAGATATATAGATTGGATTTACCCCTCAATATCATGGTTTTGATAAGAAAATAAATATTGAATTCAAATGATACAAGAAAAACCATGAAGAGAAGAAGATAAGGCTTCATATATACTATAACTGTGGAAGGAAACATAGAGAAATTTTCTTAAGGGGAAGGTTAAATGTTTTAAGGGTTCAATGTAAGGTCATTGAATTGATGAATTATAAATTGATGAGAAAATGTTTTCTAATGATGATAATAGAGATACATTTCCATAGAATACACCACCTATACTCCAGTGTTTCAATTGAAAGGAGTACGAGAATTATGCTAAATATTGCTTAATTAAAAATGTTAACGATGATGATAAATCTTTGAAACATCATATATTTAGAGAAAAAAGGGAAATATCATGTGATCACTATTCCATATTATGGGAAGTATGATGGTGTGGTGAAAGGTATACTTACCATCAACTGGAGAACAAATAATGTTTTATTTGACTCTAGATTTACCCACTATTTCAATATTAAATAATATTCTAAGCGTATAATATTCAACCCTAATTTTTAGATTTTGAATTAGTAGTGGAATCCCTAAAAGGTATTACGATTTCATCTGATGTAAATTATTCTTCTATAGATGATGTTTATGGAAATGTGCTTTCATAAAATCTTGTTATTTTCCCTCTTTTTGAATTTCATGTTCTCTTAGGCATATATTAGTTTTCTCTAAAAAACCCCCAAATCAATTAATGAGGATGTGAAGTTATGATATATATCTTAATCTAACCATTGATCATCTATCAGGGTGAAAATAATTATAAACTTCAAATTGTAATCACATGTATTGTATGAGTCTTTATTCTAATTTAAGATGGGTGTTTATATTAAATGTTTGTGGAGAAACACAAAATAAATGATATTCCTATTGTGTTTGTTTTTTATTTTTTTATAGAATATTTTCTAAGTCTTCAATAGAATCATGACGTTGATTTCATAATATAACTCAATACTCGAATCATGTGTTTTCCCAACGGTAATATACAATCATTTTCTTCAAACCATTGCTATAGTGTAAAAGAAGGAAACATTTTCCAACGGTTTGAAGAAGCTGTTGGAAATGCCTGAGATTTCCCAACAGTTTTGGAAAACCATTGGGAAATAAATATTTTCTCTAATATATACCAACGATTTTGAAAAACTATTCGTAAAGAGAGGCTTTCCTAACGGTTTTTAAAAACCGTTGGTAAATTTATCCCCCTAAATAACTAGAACCCCAGATCCCACTCTTCCAGATTATGGACCTAATCCAAAGCTATTACAAAATTTCTCTCAGACATTAAACTACTTACAGCCATAGATCTATCTTCAATAAAACTAAATTTTATTTCTACACTTAAAAATTGTAAGTGTTATCTTATTTTAACAGTTATTTATAAATATTTTTTCTTTTTTAATTCGATTTTGGTTAAATTGTAGTTAATGTTGTCTTTAGAGTACTGAACCCTTTGGTTTGTTTTATGTTCTTTTGTTCAACACGTAAAACATGGTAAATATATTGTTTAGTGGGGTTTGTTTAGTGTAGGGGGAAAGGGTTTGTTTTATGTTTTTTAAACATTATTTTAGATAAAAACTGGATCTGGGTTTTGGCATTGGTTGGATGATGTATTGGAATTATGAACACCCCCACCCCACCCCATGGACACCTCCCACCCCCTGGACACCCCCAACCCTTGGAAAACTCCCTCCCCCCACCCCTGGACACCCCCACCCCACCCTCCCTGTACACCCCTCACCTCCCATGGACAACCCACCCCCTAGACAACCCCACCCCCTTGGACACCCCCACCCTTTGGACAACCCCCTCCCCCACCCCATGGACACCCCACCCTTTGGACAACCCCCTAGACACCCCGAACCCCACCCTCCATGGACACCCCGCACCCCCATGGGTAGCCCCCCCACCCCCTTGGACATCCCCCCCCCCCACCTCTAACACCCCTAGACACACCACCCCCCTTAACACCCTTCGCCCCCTTGGACAGCCCCCACCCCCTTAGACAGCCCCCTAGACACCACAACACCTCCTAGACACCACCAAACCTCTTAAGTTGTTGACCCAATTTTTAAATTGGAATTAACAATGTAGTTGTTTTGCCTTTCCCCTAGGCTATTTTCTAAGTGAACTATAGAGATTATATAAATTGAATTTGTCATGTTTTGATACATTGAATATGTCATGTTTTGATAAATTGAATTTTTCATGTTTTGATAAATTGACCTGGTTATTTGGAATGAAATGGATAATGCATGATAGTTTGGATTTCTTAATGAATAAAATGATTTTAAATAAAATTACCTAAGGGGGGATGCAGAAGGTGTTGGGGGCTGTCCATGTGTGGGGGATGTCCAGGTGGGGGTGGGTTGTCCAGGGGTTAGGGGGTTGTATGGGGGGAGGGTAGGGGGGCTATAGGCGCGTGGGGGAGGGGGTATGGGCTGCCACAAGGTGGGGTGTGGTCTGCCCAAGGGGGTCAGGGTGGGGTGTCCAGGTGGGGGGGGATAAAGGGGGGGGGGTGTGGGCTGTCCAGGGAGGGGGTGAGCTGTCCAGGGAGGGGGTGGGCTGTCCGGGGGGGGGGGGGGGGGGGCTATCCAAGTGGGGGATGGGGTTATGGTCTGCCATAAGGAGGGGTGTGGGTTGTCCAGGTGGGGGAGGGGTGTCTAGGGGGGTAGTCTTGGTGGGGTGGGGGCTATCCTGGTTGGGGGAGGCTGTAGTAGAGGGGGGTGTGGGCGATCTAGGGCAGATGTGGGCTATTCTAGGGGCTATCCAGGGTGGGGATGGGGGTATGGGCTATTCTATGAGGGGGTGGGGCATGGCTGTCCAGGTGGTGGGGTGGGCTGTCCAGGGGGGTTGTCAGGGGGGCTGCTGGGGAGGGGGTGTGGGTTGTTCTGGGAGGGGGTTGGTTATCCAGGGGAGGTGTTTGGTGGTCTATCCAAGAGGGGGAGTGGGTTTGGGCATTCAAGGGGGTTTTATGTCCAAGGGGGTGGGGTGGGCTATCTAGGTGGGGGAGGGGGGGGGGTGTTGGTTGTCAGGGTAGGAGGGGGGTTGGGATGTCTAGGTCTGGTGGGGGTGTCCATGTCGGGGGGGGGGTCCAGGGAGGGGGTGGGTTGTCCACTCCGATACTATAAAAAAATAGGAATCAAATATAACCAATGAATAGTTTATTTCACACATTAAGACTTTTGTTCAATTTCCACACCAACACTCACTCATACCCTTCCAAGAAGAAGTGATCTCTGCAAAGAAATCTCACTTAGGTTCTTATCCACTATCCAAATTGATCCCATACAAATTTTACATTCTTTAAACTCCATATCACTTAATGATATAACAAGGCCCATATTCATATGAGCAGTGTCCCATCAAAACACAACTCATAAAATCTGACCCACGTATGATATTTGGTGGTGTGTTTCAAATTGGGTGTGTTGTGATTAATATGTATGATATTCATTTTTTACAGCAACAGTTTTCTCAGTCTTCTATAATATGCTTGAAATCATAATAAAATTGTATAATGATTCGATTTTACAACACTAGTTTGGGGGTGGACTCCCCCACCCCTTGGACATCCCCCACCCCACTATACAACCCCCCTAACACCCCTCGAGACACCCCCACCCCATGGACAACCTTGCCACCCCCATGGACAGCCCTACTACCCCCGTGGTCCGCCCGCCCACCACTTTTGGATAGACCACCCACCCCCTAGACACCCTATACCCCCTGGATAGCCCTGCCACTCCCGTGGATAGCCAACCAACCCACCTTGCACCCCCTCGACAGCCCCGCCACCCCCTAAACATCCCACCCACCAGTGGAAACATCATACCCCCTAGACAGCCCCCACCCTACAAAGCCCCCTGGACCCCCCAACCCCCAAGATAGCCACACCACCCCCATGGAGAGCCCGCACACACCCTTGGACACCCCGTACCCCACAGGAAAGCCCCCACCCACCCTTGTGGACAACCCACACACCCCTTCTGGACACCTCGTACCCCCTGGACAGACCCATCACCCTGTGGATAGCCCGACCACCCACCTTGTACCCCCATGATAGCCCCGCCACCCCCTTGGACTACTCACCCACACATGTACATCTCGTACCCCCTTCATAGCCCCACCCCGTGAAAAGCCCCCCACTCCCTAGACCCCCCGACCCCCTGGAAAGCCCCACCACCCCCGTCGACAGCCCGCCCACACCATTGACACCCCTCCCCCCGGGGACAACACCCCACCCCCATGGACAGCCCGCCCACCCCCATGGAAACCCGTCCACCACCCCCAGACACCCCCTTCCCCCGAAATCCCCACCCCCTAGGATTCCCCCAACCCCCCTAGACACCCCGACCCCACTGGACAGCCCCGTCACCACCATGGACAGCCCAAACACCCCCATGGACAGCCCGACCACCCTTTTGGACTCCCCGTACACCTCTAGATAGACCCACCACCCCCACCACTCCCTTGGGCAGTCCGTCCCGTCCACCCCCTAGACACCTCCTACCCCCTAAACAAACCACATCCCCTAGAAAGCCCCCCCTGGACACCCTCGAACCCCCTAGATAGCCCCTCCACCCCTGTGGATAGCCCACCCACCCCCGTGTATAGCCCTCCCATCCCCTAGATAGCTCTTACCCCCTAGATAGCCCCCACCCTCGTGGACAGCCCACCCACACCCAGGACACCCTCCCACCCCCCCGGACACCCCCATCTCTTAGAAACCCCCACCACCCTTGACAACCCAACCCCACTGGACACCCCCAACACCCCCATGGACATCCCGACCAACCCCCATGGATAGCCCACCCTCCGCCCTTGACACCCCATACCCCCCCAGATAGACTCTCCAACCCCATGGATAGCCTGCCCACCCCCTGGACACCCTCTACCCCCCGGGATAGCCCCTCCCACCCCATAGACACCCCGCTCACCCCCTGGACACCCACATAACCCCTAATGAAATGTTAGTGGTTTGATTCAATGACAATTCAGGGTACATTTATTGATGATTGTGGATATCAAGTAATTGATATGACTCTAAATCATGATACCAATGAACCATATATATTGGCATCAATAGAGAAACAAATTATTTATGTCAAAGACCATCTTCGACCTGAATTTTGTGTCATTATTGAATTAATTTCAAGACATATTTTTTAGGATGGTGATGATGGAATTGACACCATCCCGATTTCCATTCGAAACGATCTATTTATTACATTTTATGACTCAAATAGCTCAATTGTCAAAGCTGACTGTGAATAAGAAATTATGGTGGGAAACATATAAAATCATAAAATTTATGTTCTCAATTTTTTTGGTTTACCTCAACCTGGGATATTAATTTTTGTACTATTCAATTTTATTTAATATTGATTACAAATATGTTGTATCTGACCTGACCATTATGTGGATTTTCAATGTTTATTGTTTGCAATTTTATTTTAAATGCATTTTCTAATTTGGAATTGAAATGTATTCAAACCCACGAAACCAAAATTTCTAACTTGTTGAACATTTCAATTCTTTAACTTCGATTTGTATAAATTTTTTATTACTCTAAGACCTCTTATAAAAATTTTATCAGGTAATGAACATGATGGTTTGTATTCTTCTACAAAACATGTATTGAAGCCTCCATCATCTTCCTAGGCTAAAGAAATTAAAATTTTTCTTAATTTTGAAAACTGGTTTACCACTTATAAATCTAGTGGAATCAATGATCCATGATTTTAATAGACTGATGAGACATAGTAAATAACCATCCTACAAAAAATAAAATTTATTTAATACATCTTCTACGATTTATTGAATTCATTATATATTTTTTCAAGATCATCTAAAACAATGGTTAGTTAAATTATCCATGAATCCCCCTATTACCTCTCATTTATTTTGTTCTTTGTGTTATACATTAGTAATCTTTTTCTATTTACTTACATATTTGTCATCAAATATAATAAATACAACCAATTGAAGAGAGGTGACGAAAACAAATTCTGGACAACAATTGTCACATGAATGAGCTGGGAATCCCACTCCTAGTTCCTGCACGGAGTATTTTATTTCAAATATATATATATTTAAATAATATATAATATATTGTGATTATTTTTATTAAATAATTTTTGGATGATCCTTCTATTAGGCAACAATTATTTGATGAGCATCCTAGTAGTGGGCCTAGCACTCATGGTGTTTTTACGAGGGGAGTGGTACAAGAGCTTGGCGATCTAGTCGGCATACCAGATTAGACCCTTCCCATCCCACTAACATACCATCCATACCACAAGTTTATCCTGGTGGGTCGTTAGGGACACATGGGATATTTAGTCCTCCCATTCTTTCACCATTGTTTACATTTGAGATTCCTCACCCATCTGTACCATATCCAATGATGATTCCCAGTACCCATCCAGTATTTGGCTAGCCATCCCTATCTTCTTCTTTTACTTATTCATCCTTCTCTCTGGGAATTTATATTACATATTCTTCAACTCCTGATCTACCAGAGTTTGTCCCTAAAGAACATACATTGGGACCCACTACATCTTTACTGGGTGTTCTTTAATTTTTTATGGATCTAGTAGCACCCATTGATCAAACTACTCTATGTATACTAATACAACCCTAAAAAATTTTGACACCATTTTTTATTTTCATCATAACATGTATTGATAAAATATTTGTCTTTCATTCATAATAGATAAATCTACTAATATGTGATAGGGGTGTGGGCGTACACGCATGCGTGCACTGTGGAACTGTAGCACCCAGTTGATGGTGGACTATAATGAAGATAGTCAGATGATTGAAAAATCAGGGCAGCAATGTCAGAGTTTTTTGGAGACGGTTTTTAGATACTCTGACATCATTCCTACCAGACCTCTCCCATTGAGACAAATGACAAATGAAGTCAAGGATAATTCTTGGGCAGAGATATGGGTAAAAAATCTGTTGTATTTAATGTAATATATTTATATTTGTATTTAAATGAGTTAATATTTTGGTGTCAACTACGGTTTAATTTCCTTGATGGTGAGGGTGCATGGCTAGTACGTCTAAAGGATTGAGGAAAGCTTTGGTGAGCATATAAGCATGAGTTGTACATTGGATGGAGTTCTAGACTGGGAACAGAGTTAGAGTCGGTCCCTATTTTTGATGATTATCCATTGAAATAGTACTGATAGATGATAACTCCTTGTATGACTAGAAAATTTAAGATATTAATCACATTACAGGTTTTTAAATGAAAATGTTAATGTTTTTCGTTAATACATATTATTTAATTTTAATTAGGATTCATCTATAATAAATAAAAAAACATTGATACAAGAAATACGTCCACACATTGGGACTTTCTATGATGCCAGATCGTGATAGGCAGTAGGTATGACAGTTTATAATCTTTCATTACGACATGCAATTTCTATTTCTTCCTCAATTATTTATTTGATTTCTAAAGTTTTTATATAATTTTAGTTATGAAATTAATGTTTTTGTATGATTTTTTTAATTATGGTTTCCTACATTCAATGTCATTTTGGAGGCATAAATTGAATATAGAAGGACATGTGCCTTGGGAATTATTTTTTCTCGAGTAGAAAGATGAAAGATGGAAGTATAGTTAATCAACTGACTCAGCAGCAGATTATATGTTTTACCTTTTAGATTTAAAATTTTTATCTCTATTTTGTAACTTAATAATCTATTTATATTTTTTACAGGCTACTTTGGTGGCCCTTGAAGCCCAAGAACCGGACAATTTTGGGCCCAATGATCACTTAAATTACTTGTTGGGAGATAAGCACCCAGGTAGAGTATGATACCGACCTGGGAAGAGTATAGTTCTGACGAGGTATTGGACCTCCTGAGGTACATTTTGTAGTAACACCGAGTTGTAGCATGTTAAGGCACATGCAGAATAGCTTAAAAAGGGCCACAGAGATGGTAGGACTATCTGTAAGG
Organism: Viscum album; assembly: GCA_963277665.1. NCBI lineage: Eukaryota > Viridiplantae > Streptophyta > Magnoliopsida > Santalales > Viscaceae > Viscum > Viscum album. Next base: position 1,287,380,749 of record OY728132.1, on the reverse strand, counting down.
GAAATCACTGAATTTATAAAACTGCTAGTTATTTTATGTCTGACACTTCCACCAGGGGCTAGAAATACTTGTGATGAATATATGCTATCGATGCGTTCAATATATGGTGCACCAAGTGGAAGTTCTAGTGGTGGTCAAGAGGATGGGTAAGAGGAGGCCGAGGCGGAGGAGGAGGAGGGAGATGAGGAGGCTGAGGATGAGTATGAGGTCAAGGAGGAGGGAGAGGAAGATGATGGGGAAGATGACGAGGACAAGGGTGAGAGTGATGATGATGGTGATGATAGTGATGGTGATGAGGGACAAATTGATCCGTTACAATTTTGACTGAAATTAATGACCTTTGATCATTATTGATTTGTTGTGCCTGAATATATGTATGATTAGGAAGGTAACATTGTCTTTATTTTCCTATAAATAAATAATAAAACATAACTTGATGACTTTATGTGACTGACTCTCCCCTCCCCTAGACATCCCCCCACACCCGGGACACCTCGTACCCCCTGGACAGTCCCGCCACCCCTGTCTATAGCCTGACCACCACCCTGGACAGCCCCTCCGCCAAAGGACAACCCCCACCCCAGGCCACCTTGTACCCCCCCTTAGCACAACCCCACCCACGCCTATGGATAGCCCACCTACCCCCTGGACACTGCTTACCCCCTGGACAACCCAAGCACCCCCGTGGACAACCCACCCACCCCCTGGACACCCCCTCCCCCCTTGGATAGCCCCCACCCCTATGGATAGCCCTCCCACCCCTGGACACCCTTACCCCTTGTGGGCATCCCGCCCACCCCCTGGAGAGCCCGCCCCTGGATACTGCTTACCCCCTAGACAACCCGCTCTCACCTGTGGACAGCCCACCCACCCCCCTAGACACACCGTACCCCCTTGATAGCCTCGCCCACCCCTGTGGACAACCCACCCCTGGACACCCCCATGGACACCCCCACCCACCCCCCGTACACCCCCATGGAAACCCCCCACTGTGATGAATAGCCCCCACCCCCACCCTAAATTTTCCCCCACCCCCGGGACACCCCCATAGATAGCCCCCCCCCCAACATCCCCCTTGGACACCCCATACCCCCTTGGACCACCCCCCCACCCCACCCCAATGGAAAACCCTCCCACCACCTGGACAACACCTCCGCCTATGGACAGCCCCCACCTCTTGGACACCCCGTACCCCTTGGACAACCCCACCCAACCCATACCCCCTAGACAGCCCCACCCACACGGGTTGATATCCTCGTCCACACCCAGGACAACCCCTCCCACCCCTAGACAACCCTCCCCCAATGGAAATCCCCTCGACCCTCATGGATATCCCTCCCACCCCTGGACACCCCTACGCCCCATGGAGTGCCTGCCCACCCCCTTGGACACCACGTACCCCCTGGATAGCCATTCCCTCCCCCATAGACACCCACTACCACCTGGATAGCCCCCCTATTGATAGCCCCACCCCCTGGACACCCCCGACTTCCTGGACAGCCCCACCACCCCCATGGACCCCGACTCCCTAGACAGCCCCACCCCCCTGAACATCCCCCACCCCACCCACCCCCAAGAATTCCCCACCCCCTAGGCACCACCCCACCCCATGGACACCCCTAACCCCCGGAAAGCCCCCCAACCCCCTAGACACCACCCCCACGGACAACCCTACGGACAACCCCCCCTCCTAGACACCCCAGACACCCCCACGGATAGACCCCCCCCCCCCCACACACAGACAACCTTGGACAGCCCCCCCCCCCACAACCCCACCCCATGACACCCCTATCCCCTAGACACCCCACCCCTCTAAACGCCCCTACCCCCTTGGACATCAACCCCAAACCCCTGAACAGCCCCCAACCCTTTGAATTCTAAATTAAATTATTTCTGTATTTAATGAACTTATAAATTATGTGTTAATGGCCTATGGATATACTTGTTGTATGTGTGTACTAACTATAATTACCTTATGAATTATGTGTTGATTCTGTTAATGGTGTATGTAACTGTGACTATGATGGGCTCTTAGAAATGTGATTGTCCTGTCACCATTATGAGATGTCTCAAACAACAAAATTGAAATGGGTTAATTGGAAGAGTGGTTGTCATGTGATGATTGAAATGGGGAAAATTTTGTCACGGTACATGTCATGGTTGGAAGAGTCTACTATTTTTATGTTATATTTCTGGTGTTTATTTGTTTATTTTAAGTGAAATTGTTCTATTTTAATTTTTGGGGTTTTTGATCTATTTTAAGTGCCAAGTGTTCTATTTTTTGTTTTGTTTACACCTGTGTCTGCAGGTGTAGGCAGTGAAACCTGTGTCTATAGGTGTATGCAGTGGATGGAATGGGTGGCTGATGTGCTATTTTCTGAAAAAACACTATACCAATAGTTTTAAACCATTGGTAGAGTATTTTCGAGAATATTTTTACCAACGGTTTAAATAAACCATTGTTAATAAACTATACCAATGGTTGTGAACCATTAGTATATTGTATTTTCAGAATATTTGTGCCAACAGATTTAAGGAACTGTTGGTAATATTATATACCAATGGTTTGAACTACAAGTAATCTATATATTACAATGGTTTATCAACCGTTGGTATAAATATATACCAATAATTTCTATAAAACCATTGGAATATTGAATGTTAGAGTTCCATATACCAACCGTTAGAGGAAAATCGTTGGTATATGCCTTTTTCAATGGCTTTCTAGCCAATGGTTTGTAAAACCTTTGGTATGTAGTTTACCAACAGTTTTGTGGCCTATACCTACAGTTTCAAACTATTGGTATATATTTTATTTCATGTAGTGACTCATTACTAGTGCTACATGTAATTAAAATACTCCCTATAATTGAGTTGCATGAATTGAAGAAGTAAATCCTAGAGAATATTGAAAAGGGAATTATTTGGCCTTGCATATCTCGTTAGGGTGAAACTATTATTTTTTTAAGAATAATGATGGATCAATATTACTTTTTATTGACAATTGAGAACCCAACAAGATCACTATCGAGAAAAGTATCCTCTAATCTATATTGATGACTTTTTTGATCAACTACATAGATCATAACACATCTCTAAAATTCAAATTAATCCTTGATAACATAAAATAATCGTCAAGAAGTTGGATATACCCAAGACAACATTCTATAAAATGTATGGGCACTATGAATTTATAGTGATTCTTTTTTCTTACTAATTACTCTTCTATCATCATATATTTAATTAATAGAGATATTAAAAATTTCCTTGATTAGTTTTTTGGTAGTAATTGTAGATGATACTATTATATAATACAAGAGTAAGTAATAGTATGAATATTTCATGATGATTTTACTGAAGATGATATGGAAGGATAATTTGGATGAAATATATAAAAAATGTTAATTTTGGATAAAGAATGTTTCGTTTTTGGGTCATATAATTATAGGAAAAGGAATTTTAGTTGATCCACAAAATAACGAAGTTATTGAATGTTAGACAAGAACAAAAACTATGATAGGTATTATAATTTTTCTTGGTTTTTTTGGGATATTATCAATGCTTTGTGGAATTTTTATTATGGCTATATATTCCACTAGATTAGTTAAATCAGAAGGGAGACAAGTTCTATTGGGTAGCTGATTGTGAATAAAATTTCAAAGAATTACAGAAAAGGCTAGTCGACACACCTATACATAAATTCCATTATACAGGAGAAGGGTTTTTGGTTTTTGGTGATGCAAAGAAATGGACTAGGACGAGTTCTCATGTAGAATGATATGGGGATAGATTATGCCTTCTGAAAATTGATAATTCCTCAAAAAATTACCGAAATCATGATTCAGAGTTAGCTGTATTAATTTTTCCATGAACGATATTGGTAAATTATCTATATAGTGAATGATTATATATATATAAATATATATATATAATGATCATAAATCATTGGAGTATATGTTAAGATATAAATAGTTCAATATACCCTAAAGAAGATTATTAATGCTCGTTAATGATTATGAATCCTCAATATATTATCACCCTAGGAAAGTGAAAAAGGTGTTAGGATGGTATGATTCAAAGTATAATATACTTTGTGATATCAAATATAGGATCGAAATAAGAATTATATTCTCAGATACAAGAGGGGGGTGAATTGTACCTTTTAAAATTCCTTAAGGAAATTTTAGAATGGTTATGTTTATCTAAGTTAAAAAAGATAATTCACAAGACCTCTATGAGTGCTAAAGACATGTTGGATTTCAGAATAGTGATTCCAAAAATGGATCTTAACAAAAGTTACAAGGATTAAGATTCTACCTTAAAGAATATATTATCTAACTATATAAGAGTACAAGTAAGGAAGTATAAGAAAGTATTACTTTCCTTAGAAAGACAAAATGCAGAAGAAAAAAAAGTAGTAAAACTAAAAGTAACAAACAATAACTCTTTTAACCCAAAGTGAAGGGTATCAAACAACATTGGATAAAGTTACATTGATTTATACTTTAATGAAATTTTATCTTAACCACTCTAGGGTAATCCCTCGATACGAATATCGAAGTTTGTTTTTCTATCCCCGTAAGCCCTCAACTATAAGGTAGTCAGCACCTCTGTCTTCCTCAGAAAGGAAGCCCTCAACTTCAAGGTGTTGGAACCTCTGTCATTCTATCCTCGGAAGCCCTTGATTGTAATTAGCAACAATCAGAGTCTCACAAAGAATGTCTGCATAAGGAAAAGTTTGAACAAGCTGTTCAAACTTTTTGCACGAAGATTTGAGAGTTGATAAGAGCCTCTCTCTCTAGAAATCACTTCAATAACTTGTAAGCACATATCTCAAATATTACAATGTTGTTTTTTAAATGAGCTCTTATTTATAGGCAAATCTCCAACGGTCGGATCCCTCCTCCAACTGTCATATTTATCCTTGAATTTCGGAGGGACCTGTACACATGTCACTCTACCAATGGTTAGTAAATAACTAAAAGCACGACATCATTTTGTAATGAAGCAAGAGAAAGTATAAGAAAAACTTCTTTTCATAATGTAAGAAAACAAAAGTTCGGATTCTAACCAAAATGGAATTCGGAGTCCAAATATAAGATATTCAGATTCTGTTTTATAGGAATTTGGAACCTGAATTCTTTAGAAATCCGGATTCTGAATTTCTATGGAAATTTGAAGTCTGGTTTCACTATATTTCAAAATATGAACTTACAGAGTTTGGAGTCTAACTTATAGAAGTTCAGATTCAAACTAGTAAATGTAGAGTTCGGAGTCGAACTTATAAAAGTTCGGAGTCAAACTAGTAGATGTACCGAGTTGAACTCATAGAAGTTCAGAGTCGAACTCATAGATGTTTGGAGTCCATAATTCAGAGTGGAAACTTATGAGAGTTCATATCCAGAATTCAGAATGAAACTTCATTAGAGTTCATATTCAGAATTCTGAGTGCAACTTCATTAGAGTTCATATCCAGAATTCAGATCCTAAAATAGAATGCTTCATATCTATACATTATATGATTCGGAGGTTTTAGGCATGAATCCTATTTTTATACATAAGAAAAATATTGAGATGTATAAGGAAATCTAGGTTAGGGTAAATTTCATTAGGGAACGAAATTTTCCTTAGAGAATTAAAATAAAGATTTTCTTATGTATAAGGTGTTTTTGATTTTCAAAACAAGAAGGAATGGAAAATTCATAAGGAAACCCTTATTGACTAAACAATATCCCCCTTTTGGCAAGCACAAAAAACATTTCAAAAAAGAATATAAGATCTTAGAAAAATTTCTTTAGACTTTGAAATTAAAACGTGTCTTCCTTTGTTCATGGATGATAGTGAATACAACTAACTCCCCCTTAGGCTTAGGAACTCTAAGGATTGTATTCTGGATTTCTGGAATGGAGTTTTCATTATCATGGGAATGAAAAACTTCTTAATGAGAAACTCCCCCTTAGATTGTCTCCCCCTTATTTTAGGAAAGTTGTTGACATAGAAATTTTTCCTTCTCCCTCTTTTGAGTAGTTCCTTTTCCTTCTCCCCGTTTATGATTTTCAAAAAGAATTTAGTGAATTGAAAAGAAATAAGGTTCCTGAAACATTAGTAAACACCCACACAAGATACAACCAACCAAAAATTTCATTAGATTTTAAAGAATTTTGACAACAAAATGCATTACAACAAAAAATAGGATTTGTCTATTTGCCCTCATTTTCCTTGGGAATTAACTTCTTCAATAATGTTTTAGGCTTCTTCAAGTCTTTCTAATCCTCACCAGATTTCTTATCCAAAGCTTTTATCCTTTCATCGTGAGCTTTCAAGACTTTTACTTGAGCCATCAAGGCCTCTTCCTGCATCTTTAGTAGCTCATCTTGATTTTCCTGCTTCTCTTCAAACTCAATAAGGAAATATCTTTCCCCTTTCTAGTTCTGAGCAACCAAGTTAAGCTTTCCATTCAGATCTCTCACTTGTTGATTCTGAGTATTTTCCTCATTGGTCATCTTATTCTGAAGATTATTAATCTTGGTATCCTCAGTATCAAAATAATATTTTACATCATTCTGAAAACAATCAAACTTAGCCAAGTCATCATCAACTTTATTTGACCATAGTGTAATTTTGATGCAAGATTTCCTGTGAACATCATAAATGATAAGGAAATTTCTATGATCAACCTCAATATTTACACAGTTATCCATCACCATGGATAATGATTCTTATTTATAATTTAGGCTGTGTTTAAGAATCTGGCATCTGGAGTCTATAGTGGGAAATATCGGAATTGTGTCCACCAACCTTTTCAAAGACTCAACAATAAAGTCATGTCCCATTACTGATGACTCCGAATCTGATAAATTTTTAGGGGATTGTTATTCTTAAATTTCCACCAACATTATTCTATAAGGACCAACAATATCATTCTTTCTAATTATATCTTTTTTGGGGTGTCCATGATCACTTGCTTCCCCTTATCATCTTTCGGAAGTGCCTCATCAGGTGATTCTTCCTCGCTTTCAGATACTTGAACAATCTTATCTTCATCCGGTTTCTCCTTCTCTGCTCCATCTTCAAGAAAATGCTTCTCAAATATTTCTTCCCCAGATAACTCATTTACTTTTTCATCATTCTCGACATCATCTCTTTTACCATATTTGTCATCTCCCTTTCACGGAGTGACTATCTTTGAGGATTTGGCCTTTTCTTGAAAATCCTTAACTTGTTTAATGAAGTCATCCAGATCATCAATTACTTCTTCTACTTCTTCTTCTTCTTAAATATCTTCAACAACCTCTTCCTATAATTATTAACCATCTCGTTTCTCTATAGAATTTTCTGGAGTGAAGTACTTCTACCTAGGTGTCTCTGGTAATGGTTGGACATCAAAGGTGTCCGGAATGGGAATCTTCTCAGAGGATACTTCTGTATCTATTAAAAGATATTGAACAACTTCAGTATCAGACATCTTTTACTTCATATTCTTATCTTTTTCTACCTTCTCAAGATATTCAGTCGTCTTCTCCCTTAAGAATTTTTCTTCTGCAGGGTCTAATCCGAACTGAGGGTCCATTTCCTTCCTTTTCTCCTTATCTACCCTCCACTTAGCAACCACTTCATCTGGATATGCTTTCTGTTTTTCAGCTTGGGAGATGTGGACTGGGTTTCCATTGCTATGGGAGTCCTGTCTTTCGCAACCACTTCTTTCAATTTCTTCTACTTCCCTACCTTATTAGAAAGTTCAGCTTTCTCTATATTTTCCAGAGTGACTTATACCTCTTCTTTTGGAAGATCGTAGAACTCACATGATTCTTTTGAAAAACCATCTTTCATCCTCTTCAAAGTGTCATCACCTTTCATCATAATCTTACAAATTATTGTCTTGGAAGTGCAAGGAACTTTGAACAAATCAAGACAAAGAATAATAAGCTTGGAGATAAGAGCATGATACATAATTATTTGAGCCTTTAAAGTTCCATTGTTGATAATCTGAACTGTAATAATAACGTACCTCATGAGGTTGATCTTTCGTAGATTTAAAAAAAAATCTAAGATATAGATATCACTATTCTTTAGGTTATCCTTATCTCCTCTTCTCGGAACGAAAAACCCTTGAACCAACAATTGGAGAATCCGGTTGTTGGTGGAGAGATGAGAAATATTTGTTGTTTCATCATCTTTGAGAACAAGGCATTTCATTGCCCTCACCTTGCTGAAACTTCCTTTCACATCCGATAGCTTATGTGAACAAAATTATTCTTCACCATCATATGATAAGACTACCAAGTTTTCAGCCTTGGTGTAAGAAATCTTGTATGTCTTCCCATAAGACTTGAAAGAAAATTTGTCTCTTCCATCTTCTTCATAAAAGGAAACAGAATCATAAAATTCTACGAGAAATTATGTTTAGACAACATCCTGTCCACATGGTTTCGATGCGCATAAAACTTCCCAACCATTGAGATTGATATTCTTTGAAATTAGAGAATCATACTCACTGAAAAAATTCAGATGAACCAACCACTATCTGTAGAATAACCATTTTGATATTGGTTTCACTGAAGACATATCATGGGAAGTGGCATCTAGAGACATTCAGAATGGAGGAGCACTGAAATATTTGGAACAGGATTTAAGAGCAGAGGTAGAGTTTCAGCACGCAAGAGCATGAAATCAATGTAGGACACAAATGGGGGTTCCCTTTATATAGGAGATAGAGCTGACATTTGAGCTTCCAAAATCAATCTAACAGTTGGGAATTTGTCTGATCTGATCTCACGATTGAAATCATATCCATAAGGAAATCTTGGATCAGATCTTTTGAGGTTTTAAAAACATTCGGATTTATGAACAAAATGAATCCGAGAAATTTTATAAGAAAAAGATACTACCAGCAACTAAAAATGAATATGAAAACTCGAGTAAGGAAGTCATACCATTCATGTTGGCTAAGAAGTTTATTCGTAATAGGTGATATTCTTTTTGAAGAAAATTTGACAAAGAAAAAATTCATTATGAAAAACTCACAACAAAAAACATACTATGAAAAAAATGAGTATAAAAATTCCCATTAAGAAATTTCTCAGTACGAAAACATCATTACGAAAATTTCTAGTACGAAAACTTCATTACGAAAATTTCCAGTACGAAAACTTCATTACAAAAATTTCCATTACAAAAACATCATTACGAAAATTTCTAGTACGAAAAATTCATTATGAAAATTTCCAGTAAGAAAACTTCATTACGAAAATTTCCAGTACAAAAACTTCCTTACATATATTTCCATCACGAAAATTTCATTACGAAAATTTCCAGTATGATAAATTCATTATAAAAATTGAAATTTTGAAAAATTCATTATGAAAAATTCCATTCCAAAAATTTAATTATGAAACTTTTAAAAAAAATACTTTATTACAAGAAATATGGAAAACACCAGTACGAAAGATTTTTTTTAAAAAAACTTCATAACAGATGTACTCCCCCTATAAAAATATTTTAATTACAGTAAGGAGAATGGTTCAAAAAAAAGTTAATGAAGGAAGATTACTTATGATTATCATTCTTAAATTCTATTTAATGTATTCAAATCTATCAGAGGGTACAGATTTTTTGAAAATATTAGCATGTTGATCTTGTGTTCCGATAAATTAAAGAATGATATCTCCTTTAAGTGTATGATCCCTAAGAAAGTGATGTCTAATATCTATGTGTTCTACACGGGAGTGATGTGTAGGGTTTTTACAAAGGGAAATTCCACTTGTTTTATCATAAAAAATTTGAGTCTTAGTAAAACTCGAGCCATAATCTATGAGTGTGTATTGCATCCACAACGCATGAGCACAAAAACTACAAGATGCTACATATTCAGCTTCAGTAGTGGAGAGTGCTACATAATGTTTCTTCTTGCATGACCAAGAAACTAATGAATCTCCTAATAAATGAAAAGTTCAAAGTGTATATATTCTCTTACCTATGGGAAGAAAGAATAAATTCTTCCATGGAATTGTGTACTAAGAACTTATAATTCCTAAAATTGACAAGTTATCCTTTATCACATAATTGACTTGTGCTAATGAGGTTGTGCCTAAAACCTCGAACAAACTAAACATTTGAAATCAATGTTTTTCAAAGAAGAACAATGTTACCTATACCAATAAGTTTTCCCTAAGCATTATATCTGAAAGTTACTTTTCCTCCATTTGTCTTGATAATGTTTTTGAAATTGATTTTGTTACCAGTCATGTGAAGGGAACATCCACTATCCATGTACCAATAATTGTTGTTGGTAATTTCCCTATTTTCCTAAAAATAAGAATCAAGTTAGGTTTTCGGAATCTAGACATCCATGGATCCGGAAATTTTAGACAACAAAATTTTTGGTATCCACATTTGTTTAGAAAAATATGCTTTATGAAACCAAAGATATTGAACTCTATTCAAGGAAAAATTTTTCTTCAAATATCCACCTATTTGACACAAAGTGCTAAAAATGGGCTCTAGATGGAACAAAAAAGTAGTTTTTGAAAACTAGTTTTTGGTGAGTATAACCTACTCCTGTAGTGTCTCCTTGAGTTTTAATTTGAGAATACATCTTGTCAAAATTTACCTTCCTAGAAGTAAATTTTTCAAGAATATTCCTAAGAGAAAATATTTCAGATTTTAGTCTAATGATTAAATTCTAATCCTCAAGAATCATTTCCTTAGAGTAATATTTTTCCTAAAAAACATTTATCTTTGAAATAGCATTCATAAGATCTTTAGAATGTTCTTTTTTATCAGAATTTTCTTTCTCAAGGTCTTTAGAAAGTTTTTCTAAAAGTTCTTCTTCATCTCTAAGATTTGTAGTAAGATCTGAAATCACTTTTGTAAGAATTTCTTCTCGAATATTTTATATGTCTATTTTCATATAAATTTTAAATTTTTTTGCTTCAAGTAACATGGAAAATCTAGATACTTCTTCATATAAAGGATCTTCATTTTTTGAAGATGAAGTTTCTTCATTAGAAGTACTATTTTAAGAATAGTAATTCTTTTCAAGAGATAAATTTATTAATGCCTCGACAAAGCATACCTTGGCCATAAGACATGTATGTGGGAAATAAGTAGTATCAATGAGTCCCATATTCTTCTGTGCTGATGAATCATATCCCGAATACTCTCTTTCTGAAGAGTCTCCACAACTATCACTCCATCTAGTATTATCTTTCAGAACTTTCTTAGCTTTAGTTTTGTAAAACATCTTCCTATTCCTTTCAAAATGTATCTCCTTTATTTTATTCTTTTTGAGCAAGGGACAATTCGGTCTTATGTGTCCAATTATATTTCATTCATAGCATGTGACCTCTGAATTTTTCTTATCTTTACATTCTTTCTTCTTATACTTTTATTGGAATTTTCTTTGACCATCTGTCTTGTTCATCCTTCGAGAAATATTACCTAACTCATTTTCTGAGACATCACTCTTAATAGATCCTGATTGGATAGTAACCTTCTTAGACTTGGATCTAGTTACTCTCTCAGGAGTCTTAGCTTTCATGTGTTTTGATGTTGTAGTAAAAGCAACACTACCATTCCCATTATTCTTTTTTATGTTGTCAACATCTCTCTTCACTCTAGTTTCATATTGAAGAATAGTTCCAAATAGTTCATCAAGAGAAATTTGAGTAACCTTTAGGTTTTCATCAATAACATTCCTCTTTGATTCCCACTCATTGGGAATAGTATCTATAATCTTGTCAATAAGGGCTTCATCATCTAGACCTTTCTCTCCTATTGATTTTATGCTATTCACGATGGTCATAAATCTTTGTTGCACTTCACAAATTTGTTCTCCATATGGGAAATTCAAACCATGATACTCTGATCTGATCATGGATCTTCTTGTCTCTATGAATTTGTATGTTCCAAAATGTGCAACATTACGTTTCTTCCATATAAAGATAGCTGTTTCAAAAGATGAATTTTGGATATATATGTTCTTAGTCATTGAACACAGTTGAGTATTGCGTACCTTATAGTTGAGTTGGTAATCATGCTTTTCTTGATTAGTAAAAGAACTTTCTTTCTTGTCAGGAATCATGTATCCTCTGATAATAATGAAAAAATTATCTACTACAGTATTGATAATGAATGTATTCATATGATCTCTCTAGTATTCATAATCATTACCATAAAAAATAGGTGGTCCAGTAGGATTTAAGTTGTCGATAGAACCAACATTCAAACCTGCCATCCTTAAGAAAATATTTGGCACACAAACATGCTAGAATTATAAGTTTGTAAACAAGAGAAAATATTCTAAGAAAAAGAATATTTCAACTCTAAGAAAAAGTGAATCCGAACTATGTGTCTGGAAAACAGATTCTGAAAAAATATGAATCCAAAAAAACAAATCCGAGAATTCTCTTCTGAATCTAATCGCGAGATTAATTCAGATTGAACCAAATCCTCTGATACCAATTGTTAGGATGGTATGAATCTAAGTATAATATACTCTGTGATACCAAATGTAGGATCGAAATAAGAATGAGATTCTCAGATACAAGAGGGGGGGGGAGTGAATTGTGCATTTTAAAATTCCTTAAGGAAATTTAGGAATGGTTATGTTTTAAAAAGTTAAACACGATAATTCACAAGACCACTATGAGTACTATAGACATGTTTGATTTCAGAATACTAATTCTGAAAATGGAACTTAACAAAAGTTACAAGGATTTAGATTCTACCTCAAAGCGTATAGAATCTAACTATATCATAGTACAGGTAATGAAGTATAAGAAAGTTATACTTTCCTTATCAATACAAAATGCAGCAGAAAAACAAGTAGTAAAACTATAAGTAACAAACAATAACTATTTTAACCCAAAGGGAAGGGTATCCAACAACCTTGGATAAATGTCCCATGATTTATACATTCATGCATGTCTGTCTTACCCAATCTAGGGTAAGCCCTCGATACGAAGATCAGAGTCTGTCTTGTTATCCCTGCAAGACCTCAACTATAAGGTAGTCCGCACCTCTATCTTCCTTTGCAAGGAAGACCTCAACATCAAGGTGTTGAACCTCTGTCTTCCTATCCACGGAAACCCTCAATTGTAATTAGCAACAATCGGAGTCGCACGAAGCAAGTCTGCACAAGGAAAATTTTGAACAAGCTGTTCAAACTTTCTGCAGGAAGCTTTGAGAGTTCATAAGAGCCTCTCTCTCTCTCTAGAAATCACTTCAACTGCATGTAAGCATAGATCTCAAAGATGTCAAAGTTATATTTTTTCAAAGGAGCTCATATTTATAGGTGAAGCTCCAACTGTCGGTTACCTCCTCTAACAGTCATATTTCTCCTTGAAATTCGGAAGGACCTGTACACATGTCACTCAACCAACGGTTAGTAAATAACTGAAAGCACACATCATTTTTTAATGAAACAAGTGTAAGTATAAGAAAAATTGAATTTTGGAATGTAAGAAATCAAATGTTCGGAGTCTAGCCAATATATCATTGTTTATTAAAACCCAGTATTGCGTACAACACACGCTATCGAGGAAGGTCGCGATTGCGTGTAATGCAATCCAAGTCAGGGTTGCGTGTTGTGAAAGAATCCTTCGTTTTTTCGTATAACAGAATCCAACCATATTTCATTTATACATTGAATATATATATATATACTCAATGTTTCGTAGAATAAGTATTATCAAAATTGTGTGTAACACAGTCCAAGAATAGTGTTGCGTATACTGAAAGCTAATACGGTGTTGCGTATAGCGCAAGGTAATCATGGTGTAGAATACAACACAAGACATTAATGAAATTAAAATAATATTTTTCATAAAATCTCGGGGTGTTACATTCTACCCCCCTTAAAATGAATTTCACCCTCGAAATTCGTTGGGGTTATAAATGGTTTATTATTCGAAAGTTTCTTTAATATAATCCCACATCGTAAAAAGGAATACCAAAACCAATCTTTAAAAAAAAGTATGAAGTGTAACGGTTACCCAAATAAACTAATCACTGGGTTTCCACATAGATTAAATATGGATATGGAAGAAAAATTTAACCATCATGTTCTGATGGAGAGTGGTAGAGATCATGTCTATGGAAAAGACAACAATCACAAATCCATAAATTTGTGACGATCTATGGTACCATCTCATTAATCAGATATAAGAGCACTAGGACAACATTTTTGGTTTTCAAGATCGTTTCCCTAAAGTTGAAGAATTTGAATTAGAATAAATACTTACTTTATTTTGGTATAATCTCACTGTTGTTCATGCCTTGAACATTTTCCACTTCATCTCTTAAAGAAATGACATTGAATTTTTTATTCGTGAAGTGTTAGCGGATCATGTGATAGAATGACGGGTCATTCCATCTATCTCAAACAAAAGGTTAGAAAAAGTTATTAAATATACATAAGTCGACCTATAGTGAGATTAATCATATATGTTTTCTAGAATGGACTTATAATTCATATAGCATACAGCTTAATATAATAAAACTAGTTTCTACTAAACAGGGACTTCCTGTAGGCCAGTGGTAGGCGATAAAGGCCAGTCTCACTTCGGTTGTGGGTTCGATTCCCACAGCCTTGTCCGACGCGATGGGCTGTCGCCCGTCCTGTAGGTTGTCCTTTTTCTAAAGCTATATTACGATAACATCCCATCAATAATATCGAAAAACGTTTTATCCTAACTTTTGTCAAACATAATCCATTCTAATATTTAGGCTTATCTAAAATACTTCGGTCCAAGCTCATAGTATAAAGAAAATGATTACTTGAAATGTCACAGAACAATCACGTGAATGCCATCATTTATCCCCCATATATCATAAGATATATCTTGTTGGTCAAATTACAAACATGTGAATACATTAATCAGGTATTCTCTTGAAGAATGAATACCCATTGAACCTTAGTGAAAACATGAATGAAGTTTAAAGTTATCACTTTCCACATACCAAAATCCTCAAAATTCTATATACTCAAACCATGATATCACTTAGTCCTTATATCAATCATGAGCTCATGAATACTGTTAAATATTTCATTTTCTCGTTTCCCTTCATTATGCGCATATCATCTTATTTCCAAAAATATCTCAATCACTTTGAATACCACATTAGACCAATACATAAATATTCCAATACTCCATGATACAACATTATTTTGGAATACCATTACATAAACACTTAATCATTCCACCACAACGTTGTCATATTCAACATCGCCAATAGTGATCGCATGTGACTTCCCTTTGTCCTTTGCCTTAAGCGGTTTCTCATGTCGATCATCACTAACCCTTGGATTAGGGCATTTATTATCATAATGCCCCATTTCCTTGCACTTGAAGCATTGAAGTGCTGGTGGTGCGTTCTCTGCAGTGTTTGCTTTATTCACATCATCAGAAACCCTTTTTCCATTACTTCGACACTCAGCTGCTCGATGACCTTCTTTTCCACACTTAAAACATTTTCTAGTCCTTTTAATACAATCTCCACCATGCTTCTTTCCACACATTGTGCATAAGGAAACATTCATCTTCTTTTCACCATTATTTTGAGATTTCTCCTTGAACTCCATCTTTCGTTTCTTGTCAAAACAATGAGATGGATATGTAACACCAACTTCCATTTCTACCTTGATAACACAACGCACAATTTCTTCATAGCTACTGATGTCCTTTATAGCTAATTCCCTTCGAAGAATTGGTTTTAAGCCACTGAAAAATCGATCAACTTTACTTTCAAGTTGGATGATAATGCCAGATGCATACCTTGAAAGTCTTGTAAAATTCGATTCGTATATACCAACAGATTCATTATCCTTTTTCTTTAGTTCAAGAAACTCCTTCTCCATCATTGTTCGAAGAATACGAGGGATGTACTTATTGAAAAATAAGTTCTTGAACTCGTCCCATTCCATGGACTCAATTTCATCTCTTTGCCTTGTATTCTTGATAAGATTCCTCCATTGATCAGCTTCACCTTCCAAATGATATACTGCTAAGATGACTTTATCATGTTCAGAACATTGAAGAACTGAAAATATCTTTTCAGTGGTACTGATCCATTGTTCAGCAACAAGTGGATAAGAAGACCCACTGAAAGAAGGTGGACGTTGCCTCATGAAGGACTCAATAGAATATTGTTCCCTTCTCTGCTCATTTAGAAGTCCAGAATGATTCATAGCTTGTGTATGTATAGAAATAAGATTTTGCACTCCATCTCCCATAACATTTGTTTGTTCAGGAGGGAAATCATTGCATTTTCCATTGCATTGATCAACACGGTTCCTTTGGGTTCCAGCCATCATCTAAAACCCAAAAAGAATAGTGTGAGAGGCAAAAATCATAATAAAGGGGGAGTAACTTCAATATCTAACATCTTAGGTTAAATTCTAAGATCATTAGAGCAATTCTAGGACTATAAACTATACGTATACTCAACCTTAGAGAAATCCCTAGAAATACCATAGAAATATCTCTAGGAATCTCACTAAAGTTCTCGAATCCTAGTTTCCAAAGGTTGACTAAACCTTTCCTCTGATACCAACTGTAGAGACCTGGAGCCTGACGTACATGGACATTACATTACATTTCTGGAATACTATGTACATAACAAAAACACACACACAAGGATCGTAATAGTTTAGTGTCTTTGGAAACTCAGAATATAATCTTCTAATCCTGGAGAAAGATCTTCAACATCTCCCATAAAGATCTTCCTTTTTTATACCTAAAACCATTCTTTATATCCTGGGGAAAATAAAATATAAAAGGGTGAGCTCAAATGCTCAGTAAGGGTAAACAAAAGAAATATCAATCACATCATATACATAACCACATAACTTTTGGAAATCTTAACATGTAAAAGAGATCATAATTTCATAACCTATGATAACTCATGGCAGTGAAATGTAATCACAATAATCATAACTTAAAACATTAAACATTGTGGCATACACTCATAATCACAGAGAATCATTTCTTATTAGTCAAGACTCATTGCCAAGACTATCTTAGTGGAAAATGTCCCTTTCTGAACTGAGTCACCCTCGTTTAAGTCATGTTTCACTGAACCGGTATAACCTACCATTCCAGCCATGTCTATCTCTTGAGATATAACATCTTTACCCAATTCATTGGAGGGAGATATAGGTCCCCACCATCTCATTATGATACCATTCTTATGTGTGCCACAAAATCATAAATCATACATCATTGCATAACCCATGTAATAAAAATGGGAATCTTAAACATCGTGACATCATAAAACAATTCATATAAGAAAAAGGAATTCATAAAAATAATTCTATCACAACATAATCAAATCAATTTAATAATAGGGATAGAAACAGAACCCTTTATTATCCTAGATGGAAAATAATTTTGATAAAACACTTGAACTTCATTCTTGAGGAAAATATCCTTTCTACTTCAAAAACACTTTTCCTTTCTTAACATGTCATACAATTTCAAACTAAAATAAGTTTATTAAAAATAATCTTGAAAACATTAAAAGGAAGCTTATTGGAAATAATGTTTTAAAAATAGATTCATGCGATATAAGTTAAAAAAACATTCTTTTCGTACTTCTGTCGGAAAAGTCAAAAAGTACATTGTACGAAAAACGAAAAAAGATTCCATTCATATCTTTTACTAAAAAGTCACCGAAGGGTAAAATTGGATATAAAATATTTTAGGTGGATGGAAATAATATTACATATTGAGGAAACATGGATGTGGATGATAAAATACACCCCAATAAATGTCAAAGTATAAAATATCTCGGATAAAAATGAGATTGTGATATTTCCCTTACCTTAGGTCCGATTTGATTAGTTTGTGTCCGAACCTCTTGTATAATGATTTAAATAATGTCATTTACTTTTTACAGAATCATACTCATTGTTATGATATAATATATGGTTCACTTATGACTTTATATTACCTGTTCTTTTGTAAATTCAACGTTAAAGAGCATTTTGGGTAAAATTGTTTTATTTGTCGTCCGTGTTTTGACTTGTAATTATTCATATGATTACATAGATCATGATTACTTAATTCCAGAATATAAAACATGATTTATATATATAATATATATTCATAATATATATATATATATATAATAGATCAGTAAATGGAAAGAAATACACCGTTCATGGAGACGGTAGACCGTACGTATGCATGAACGTTGTTTTCTTTTCCTTATTGAGTTTAATGGAATTAAGTAGATGAAATAAATATATATACACATAAATCCAGTATCATTATTATGTCATATATTTCATGATTACTTATTATATATATACTTTATAATCATTCATGAATGGTTAATGTGGAGAATGAATCTCATCGCGTCGTGGAGACGGTAGTCCGTACGTACGCACGAGCGATGATATCGTTATCCTGATCGTGGAATTGTATTGGAGTATATTTATAATTTTTCAGAATAAATATCAATTTAAAATAATCATATATAGTTATTATTTACACCATTATACCCGTCCAAGTAAGGTGGTGGTGGAAAATAGATTACACCACGGCGTGGAGACGGTATTCCGTACGTACGCACGCGCTGTGATTTCTTTTTCCGTAGGATGGATAGACGGTGAAATAGGGTTTTTCATACTTATAATAACATATCAGTATATGAGGGATACTGATGTTATTACTTCATAATGAAACAACTAAACAAGAAAAAGTGGAAGAAGAAATAAAGATGAAATAATCGGTAACAGACATTACATCTTCTTTGAAGCGACTCTTTGAGACCTCCTCTTAGGGAACTAAAATTGGTCTTGAAGAAGACCATAACCTATAGGATGTTTCTAGGGAACTGGAGAAGATAATTTTGCATGGTATGGCCGAGCTTGAAGGCTCAATGTTGTGTGAGGAAGAGAGGGAGGAGGTGCCCTTTTATAAGGGAGGAGAGGGGCTCCTTTGGAAAAACTAAAAATATTATTTTATTATAAAGTCAAGTTCGGTTTTAAATAGCTTCAAATTGATTTATTTTGAGGCTAAGGTGGGGATGGGTCGAAATCCTCTCATCCAATAGAATTTAGACAAATTTAGGTTCCTATTTTAACCTTATCATTTAGATTTAACATTAAGTTAAATAATTTTACTTTTACCGTGTCTTCTTCTGTTCTTACACTATAAGGTTAATAAACATACTATAAGAAGCCAAACGAACCCCAAATTGTTTATTATTAATATATAAAACCTTATCTAAGACATTTGGCCGAACCTTTTTTTTTAGGAATAAAATAACAATTAATAATATAATATTTGTTTTAAAAACTATTTTATGTAAATTTTGACACTATTTGGTACATGATTTTTATGAAATTTATAACAGAATGATAAGTTCTAACCAAGTTACTTAAATCAACATTAACATGTCATATTAACCTATAAAATTAGTGTAAGTCATAAAAAGTCTCAAATTACATTTATTTGGGCATTTATAACATCAATTAGGTCAATATTTCATTAATAAGACAATTACTGCATCATCATTGTGTCATAATAAATGATAATTATTTAATCCCTAAAAATTCTAAATAAATTCCTATGATGTAGATAATTGTATTAGATTTCTGGAGACTATTTATGTTCGAAGTTTCATGATGTTTATCACTAGAGTAAAATTATTATACTTATAAGATTTAAAAAAAGTGACATGTTGTCACATTCTTTGGTTTTAATAATAATTAAATTATTTTCATTGAAAAATTTTAATTAAATGAATCTAATCCGACACTTAGGTGATATGGGTTGACTTTTAGTCATCCAATAGGATTTTGACATTTTTTAGGGTAATTTTAAAATATTATATTTACCCTTAATTACCCGATTTACCTTTAATTATGGTAAATAATACTTACCGTAGTTACTATTCATAATTCCCAAAAATAATAATTAGGTTATTAACATAATTTGGATCCACTGATTCCAAATATAGAATCTATTTTTCCAAATTCAATACACAAAAGTTGCAGAAATTAGATTAAAATTAATCCCGTTGTCGAAAGAAAACAGGTTTTCTTTAAAACATTGCTAAAGATTGAATTGATTTAACCTATGAATTCAAGGTAAAATCAATGCTAATGTCATATATTATATTAAATGGTAAAAATATATTCTATTTACACTTTAAAACCATTCAATATTATAATTTACCCACATAAGATATTACGATGAAAAAAGTTTTTTTTAATTAAAATATAGCCTGTTTTTACTATTCATTAAAATATGAAAGTTATCATAAAAATATAAAAACTTTATCTAATGTAAATTTTTATATCCTGATTCAAAAGAAGAATTTTATTTTGTCAAATTTAACTTATAAACATTTCAAAAACCAGATTTAAAGTGGCTGCGCCATCAAAAGGCGGCAAAACTGCATTTTTTTTTAAAATTCTTATTTTACCCGAAAACTTTATTTTGTTCTTATACCATGTTATAGAAATGTGTAAGATGAATAATAATATTATAAAATTCAAAATTTTGTTAACACTATTCATAAAGGCTAGTTCATGGCAATATTATAATAATATATCGTTGTTTATTAAAACCCAGTATTGCGTACAACACACACTATCGAGGAAGGTCATGATTGCGTGTAATGCAAGCCAAGTCAGGGTTGCGTGTTGTGAATGAATCCTTCGTTGTTTCGTATAACAGAATCCAAACATATTTCATTTATACATTGAATATATATATATATACTCAATGTTGCATAGAATAACTATTATCAAAATTGTGTGTAACACGGTCCAAGAATAGTGTTGCATATACTGCAAGATAATACAGTGTTGCATATAGCGCAAGGTAATCTTGGTGTAGAATACAACACAAGACATTAATGAAATTAAAATAATATTTTTCATAAAATCTCGGGGTGTTACAATGAAACACCTTGTTGTAGAGCACTCCAATCTTCCTATCAATTCGATGGTTCTTCTCTCAAACAATGCACACACACAATTCTCTCCTAAACCCATACTCTTATTCATTTTAATATTATTCAACCTTTGATGATTTGAGTTTTGATTCATGTGTTTAGTGTTATGTGGGTTCTGAAAAGTGTAATTTTTTTGATTTAATTGATGAGTGTGTTCATTCATAGGTACCCATGACTGTCGATGATTCTGAAAATATCATTTCAATAGATTCCCTCTTTTTAAGGAATAAACCTGAGAAGATAGACAGTTTCATTGACCCCACTCCCCCAAAATCCCCTCCCTTATTCCAGAAACCACTGGTGATGGAACTTAAAAAACATCCTTATAATTAAAAATATTCATATCTTGAGGGTATTTACAAATTTCCCGTCATTATTGCCAATAACCTCTCTCCACAACATGAATCGAAACTGATCAAACTTTTGAGAGAGTATAAAATGGAAATAGGATGGACATTTAATGATATTCATGAGAATATCCCATCAATATTTATGCACTATATACTTTTGGATGATGAGGCTAAGCCCGTAAGACAATCTCAATGCCAGTTGAATCCCACTCTCCTTGAAGTGGTAAAATTGGATGTTATTAAATTACTTGTTGTGAGGATCATTTATCCTATATCTCATAGTAAATGGGTAAGCCCAATGAATATTGTGCCTAAAAAATCTGAAGAAATTTTTTTTCAAATGAGAGGAATTAATTGGTTCCAACATGTGTGAAAAACAGTTGGCGAGTCTGTACTGACTATTGTCGATTGAATTAAGCCACATGGAAGGACCAAATTCCTCTACATTTCATTGACCAAATTTCAGAACAATTTCCTGGTATGTCCTATTATTATTTCTTTTATGGCTATTCTGGTTACTTCCAAATCCATATAGCCCATGAGGATCAAGAAAAGACAACATTTACATGTCCATTCGACCAATTATCATACAGAAGGAAGCCATTTTGTCTATTTAATGCTCCTGGAACATTTCAGCGATGTATTTTGAGTATTTTTTCTGAGTACCTTTAGTGTTGTATGGAGTCTTTATGGATGATTTCACGGTATATGGTTCTTCTTTTGATGACTGTTTTGGACACCTAGGTTATATCCTCCACTGCTGCATTGAAAAAAATGTTGTTTTAAATTATGAGAAAGTTCATTTTATGGTTGAGAGGCATATTTTTCTTGGGAATCTGATTTAAAATAATGGAATTCATGTTGATAAATATAAAATTGAATTAATTTCAACCCTTCCATATCCAAAATGTGTTTTTGAGGTGTGGTCGTTCTTGGTTCATGCTGATTTTTACCACCGATTCATTAAAGACTTTAGTAAGATTGCAAATCTATTTTCCTGATTATTGGAAAAATATTATGAGTTTGTGTTTGATAAAAATTGTGAGGATGCATTCAATTCACTAAAAAGGAGTCTCACATCACCAACCATCATCCAGCCACCAAGGTAGGATCTCCCCTTCGAGTATATGTGTGATGCCTCTAACTTTGTCATTAGTGGAGTTTTATCACAAAGGTTTGAGAAGGCTCCTGATGTCATTGTGTATGCCTCATGTACCCTTGACCCTGCCAAGGTAAACAACATACACACTAAAAAAGTACCCATTTATATTGTGTTTTCCTTGGAAACATTTCATTAAAATTTTATTTGGTAAAAAGTGATTGTGTTTTCTGACCATGCTACCCTTCGATTCCCCTTAAAAAACCTAAAGCTAAGCCCTGCCTCATACAGTGGATGCTCCTCCTGCAAGAGTTTTACATTGAGATTAGAGATAATAGGGGAGTAGAAAATTTTGTAGCTGCCTACAATTTTAGGATTTCTCCACCACTTGACCACCATGGTGACTCATCCCTCACCATTGGATAATTCATTCATCATGAGAACCTTTGTGATATTATAGAACATAACCCCTAGTATGCGAACATTGAGAATTTTCTAGAAACATTGATGGTCCTCATTGATTTAAGCACATCCAAATCCAAAATACATATACATGATTCTCTTTGGTACATTTGGGATTAACAATATTTGTGGATAATTTTTTGTGACCATGTAGTTTGTTGGTGTGTCCCTAACCATGATTTCACCTTGGTTTTGAAGTTCATCAACACATTGTCTTGTGGGGGTCAAATGGGCTCTCAACATATAGATTTGAAGGTCCTTGAATTAGGAATTTAGTGGAAAAAATTATATAGGGATGCCCATAAATTTCGAAAGTCATATTGTCATTGTCAATTCACATGTAATATCTCCATGAGGAATGAAATTCACCAGCATCCCATGTTATTCTGTGAAATTTTTTATGCATGGGGAATTGAATTCATGGGGCCTTTTCCAAATTAATTTGGCTTCATGTACATATTTTTCGCTATAGAATACATGTCTAAATGGGTGGAAGAAAAGGCTACAATGATCAACAATTCTTGAGTAGTTGTTGATTTTGTGAGGTCCCAAATTTTTAGTCGGTTCGGTTTGCCAAGTTTCATCATTAGTGATCAGGGATACCATTTTTTAAATCACAACACAGAAATTTTTCTTCATAAGTATGGGGTTGATTATAAATTCTCCACTTCATATCACCCCCAAAAAAATGTGAAAACAGAAATCTCAAATCCGAAATTTAAGAGAATCTTGGAAAAACGGTACAACCCAACAAGAAAGATTGGAGTTTTCACTTGGATGATGCACTTTGGGCATATCATACTACTTTTAAAACCATAATCGGAATATCACCAAAGATAATTCTATTTTAAAAAAGTTTGTCACCTCCCAGTGGAGGTAGAACATCATGAATATTGGGCTATTACACAATGTAATACGAATCTTTCAGATTCAGGTGAGCATAAGAAGCCGCAGATTCAAGAGTAGGAAGAAATTTGACATGATTCATATGAGAACTCCCGAATATATAAATAGAAGAGAAAGGCTATCCATGATAGCATTATTTATCAGTGTAAGTTCTATACTGGTGAGAAGGTCCTCATGTACAATTTCAGGCTAAATTTCCACCCAGGTATGCTTCATTCCTGATGGCTCAGTCTTTATACTATTACTAATGTTCACCCTTTTGGTTCAATACATATTTTTCATAAGCAGAGTGGATGAAGTCTTACTGTTAATGGCAGAAATAGAAACACTTCTATGAGTATTTTACAAAGAATCTAGTGGAGGAAATACACCTTATAGAAGAAACAAACTAGGAAAACCCACCAGGTTTTACCCTTCCGTCTCACATTCTCAATTATTACAGTGATTACACTTCATATTCTAGGTGTGGATGGTGGATACATTCATGGGTTCATTAGCATTTTCGTCGCCTTTATTATTTCTTCTATTTTAATCCTTCTTTATGGTAGTTTCACTTTTCCCCATCTTTATGGTATGATTAGTAATTTCATTGTCTTTATTTTTTCTTCTCATTTTCTCGTTATTTATGGGATTTTTACTTTCCACCATTATTGTCACCAAAATCATGGAACTTAATGAAAATGCACGTTGAAATTTTTGATTCCATACTGATTTAACATTTCATGAAAACAAGTCTCTATTATGGAATGAATATTTGTTTGAATTTAACATCAAGGAGTGTTTTTTAGTGATTTGGTTTTTTGTCAAGGATATAAATGGTTGTATCTATGTGAAACCCTTGAGATGATTGATTTCCCTTCTGTGAGTAGTTTTTTTGAAAACTGTGTCACTAATATCTCCACACATTTTTGCACGAAGAAATAAATTTTGAATATTTCTTACTTAATATAAGGTTAATATATGTTAGGTTAATATTTTTCAGCTAAAAATTATATTTACATACATTTTTTCCTTATCCGATGTGTTTCATTACTATTCCAGATTTACCTATGCATGTGTACCTGATATCTTAATGTTGTATGCCCTCAAAATAAAAAATAAAAAAATGGGTTGTGTCTTGGGTAGGTTAAAAAACACCCCACCTTAACCGTTGATCTTGTTATAACTATTACAATTAGTGTCATGAGGAGATCAAACAACGGTTGAGAGATGAGTGTGAGATTTGTTCTGAATGAAACTTTTTTTAAAAATTAATAAATGAGGGGAGTGATGAAATGTGAAAAATATAGGGATATCTAGGTTGGGAGCTTATGGATTGACTTCTGGGAATGCGTGATTGAGTGGGTATTGAAATATGATCGCAAAGGATATAGGGAAGCTATAGTGGAAAAAATCATTTAAACTGAATAATATTAAAATAACATATATTTATAAGATAAAAAGTGGATGGAATAGTATAGAATGGTTTTCACACACACACATGGAGAGTTAGTGTAATGGTTGACTGTTTAATTCCATGCTCAATTTTATATCATGAATCTATTTTATGTTCTTTGTGATATGATTTATTAGACATCTTTTTTCTATTTTCACTATAAATAACTTCTTGGTGTGTTTTTTGCATTGATCACATTACATTAATAAATTTAAATTTACTCAAATGTTAAAACTTCATGATGTTTGGAATATATAAATTCATCATTTTTTGGAATTGTGGCTTTTCGCAGGAGAGAAAATGTTTAGGTGTGGGGGTGTGATCTCATAGCGATTGAATATTCAAATCCACCATTACACTATTGTTTTAAACTAGTTTTGTAATGAATATTTCAAATATAATAATAAATTTCAATTTATGTTCGAATCAATGAATTAACGTTTATCACTATTTAATAGAGAAATTTTACTTGTTTTGGTGTTTACATTGTAGGAGAAGGAGATTTGGAGAGCCTGTGATGGAATTCAAGCAAAATGGGCCAAATGGCACAAGAGCCCAAGCATGCATTAGAGAAATTATTTGTAATGTGGAAAAAATATGAATCCTATTGGGATAAAAATATGTGTATCAGCACAAATGAAAATTTGGAATACATTTCTCTTTAAGATCATTGAGACCAATTCATCCACTTAGAGGCCCAAAATAGACCCACAATGTGATGAAATTCTGGGCGGGCCAAATTGGACCACCCATCTATATTTTGGACATAACATGGGCCTCAGAGATCTAATTGGGCTGATTCTACCTCCCAACGATAGATAACTCCACGACCTGACTCTGCATTGAATTTATAGAAATTTACACGCGTTTTGGTTAGTCAAATAGCGGGATAAATATGGAGGAAAAAATATGTCTTGAATAGTAACATAGCCTTTTAAATAGTTGATCACTTTATGTGGAAATATGGATGTAATTTCCCTTAAAATCTATCATCCTCATCATCATCATCATTTATTTATTTATAAAATAGGGAATGGAGAGAAAAACCAACACCTCCAGGAAAAACAGGAACAAGCCTAAGGAGGGATGAAGTAATGAAACCCAAGGGCATCATTAACTATGTTTCATGACCATGGGTGTAGATTATTCTAATTGGAGAGATCTCCTCAACCATTTTATATTTCTTCTCCATCATGTACTACTAAACCTCTTAGTGATCAATTTGGGGAGTGTCTTTTTTTGTAATCCTGGGCTCCAGACTTATAATGTTTTTAAGGAAATTGATTTATAGTTTTTTTTGTCAATTTTTATTCATTTATACCTTCCCAACTTTTGTTTATTCTGGTATGATCAAATACAAATCAAAGGAACAATAATCCACATGATTCCATGCATAACATGGATCTTGTGATTATTTGAGTGTAGTTGCCTCTTTTCTCACACCTCCATTTGCTGAGAGTACAAATGGATTTCATCGGCTGATAAAATCTAGGAGCATAAAATTATGAATATGAATTTTCTTGTCTTGTGGAATATTTTTATCATTGAAATAGATTTTTTAATCTCATCACATTGTTGATTTCATTCCTTGATTGAGTTTTTTTTATATCGATTCATGATTGTTTATTTTGAGCAGTCACCGATAATCAATATTGTTGATTGATCAAATCCTTGGTGGTAACCTAGTAAGAAATAACACACCATTACTAGTTTCAGTATGTGTAAAATCAAGGAGTCAATGATCCTTCCCTTTCCATTATGAGCGATGACAGATTGAGAATCAAGGGACACTTACCCGAGTTAATTACAATTTCTCCATCCATTTTCTCTTAGTAGTAATATATATTCAATTTCATTCCTTAAAGAAACAAAACCCTGTTTTTATAAAACCCCATTCCCCTTTTAGTTTCTTAATCAGAACATCATTTTTTAATATATTATCTAAAGCTCATTTAAGATATAACCTAGGATTGCTGCTTTATTTTATAAATTGAAGTTAGAAATAAACATGTAATTTGACGTGCTCGACAATACAATCAATCACCAAATAGGATGATTATATACACATAACAAAAATAAAATTATTAAATAAAAAATGGATCTAGAAAATATTACATTAGAACCACATCCACTCTCTTGATACTATATGAGCTATACAACTCAATCAAGCTATCTGAAGCCGCTGCTCAACCAGTTCATACAATGACATGAATGTATCATTCAGAATAAATGTGTAGTGTTGGCCAAAAATGTTTTTGATAACATAAATAATTACCTCTACACTAATGTGGTATCATACTAACCAATAGTTTTAGTGATATGTTCATGTGGTATGACCAATTAAAATAAAGGGAATCTGTAAGTAAATAAAATGCTATATATCTTCAGGTCTAGAACCTCGATCGACCATACCTCCCTCTACACCCTATTGAGTATCTCTTATTGAATAGATCCCCCTAAATTTGGATGAATCACTCATTCAGTGGTAGAATCAAATTTTTAGGAAGAATTGCAAAACAATATTATGAAAAATCATCATTTACTTTAAGAAAACATGAATTTCACTCTCAGGAATCCAACGTCTCTCCCTCAAGGATCCATAGTATCACCCTTAGGCATCCATATAACTGTTCATCCATTCCACCAGCATAAAAAATACTCAAACACTCTTCCCTTTAGAATAAAGAAACTATCATACTATACCTTTTGGTGGTATTGAATACACACCTAGACCTTTGGGGTCATGTAAACAAACATCTATCCCTCATGCAGTTTGTACCATGCCTCTATCATTTGGGTTACACATCACCATGTTTATATCCCTTATGTGGTCTAGAACAATGAACATGGCCCTGAAGAACCAACATAAAAATAATTTATAATAGTACATGAACTCAAAATGATTTGTAATATCAAACTCTCATACATTATTCAAAATAGAGTCATCTTTAGAAAATAAATTCTAACAACCCATAGTTTCCAAAACAAGGAAACAAAATCCTGGTAACCTAGATCAAAGAATAGTATCCAAAACATGAAACCTAATCTCTAAGGGTGGATCCCAAAAGGAAACAAAAAATAAATACAAATAGTAATGCTCATAATTTCAATCCAATACCCTTTAGCTCCCTGGTCATGGACAGGTTCCATGAAGACATCGTCCACCCGATCACATCAACCTCTCAGGGCCTGTCTATCAAAAATGAAGCCACGTGGTCCCCTCAAACCCAACACAGTTTATGAACACACACATATTCCTCAATCTTAATCATAGTCTCAAGTCCACACCTGATTAACTAAGAGTACACATCCCAAGACATCGTTAATAGGATGGAACAACCTCATCGACTACATGGTTCTGGCCACGACGGAGTAAATCAAGATATGTACCATATCCTATATCAGTCTCCAATGTCACTCTAGGTTTTTATTCTCACCCAAATAAGGTTCTAGTCAACCTATGGTCAGTTCACCTAGGCATATTCACATTAGACTGAATAATATCTCATGTCTAGCCTGCATATCAATGAGCCAAAATGGCCCATGGTCGATATGAGTGTTCCATAAGGACTCAATCACCATCATATGGGATAATTATATAGTAGACTTACCTCACCTCATTATATGTCTTAAATCCTACAAATTTTTATCAATATTATCCTTTCCTATTGATGGCTATGGATACATGCTAGCACATAAGGGTGGTACATGACCCTAGGTTATCATTCTACTTCAAACATAATTTAATTAAATTTAAACATGATAGAAAAATTAAATAAAACATTTATCAAATGTGTCCAAAAAGGCAATACCTCACCTCACAAGAGGTTGGAGACCACCCAGAGTCTCAAGACCTCGACTTTGGTTATCGTTGGGCAATGTGTCATGTGAGCGTTCAATGATAGTTCATGACACATGGTAGTTACCACTCCATTAAGCATTTGAATTAAATAAAAATAATTATTCAATTAAATTAAATAGGGGAATAAATGTAAATATAGTTCCTAAGCATCCACATTAATCATAATATAAAATAAAATACTTGAGGGAATGTATTTGAGACTACCCACCTCAAATAGAGTTTTCTCTAATTTCATGCTAAGGGATGGAAACATATAAAAATTCCCTCAATGATTTTACCATCTCACCATAGATCATTTAGACTCATTTAAACACTTTAGGTCCCTAACTAATTCTAAGTAACCATAATTAATTAATTATATTAGATACAATTAATTAATTAAATTTAATATTGGGATAAATATAGTTAACTCACGTGGTCAATCCGCCACACTAAATTCACCATAAATAGGGTTAATTCTAATAAAAACACACCACTAGATTTCAGCTGTAGAAAATCACAAATTATAAAGCCGATTCAAATGGTATATAAAATCATTTTAGGGAAAACCTACTTCTATTAATTGAAATGAATTCATACCTCAATGGATCGATATGTGAACATAGGAGGATATACACTCACTTTCCCTTTATTTTAGGATATATGGAAACTATGAAAAAAATGGAAATTTCATCATCATTTGATGAAATCAGTAGTTAAACCTAAAACAAAAACTCCCAAATATAGAAAAAATGGGGAAAGAACAACGTAGAACAAGGCAAGAGGAGTAATTTACCTGTTACAGATATTTAATCGCCCTCAAGATTTCCTCTAACAGCTAATAGTGGAGGGATAGGGGATTTGGTTGAGATCTTCTTTGTTTTGTCCTGTTTGGATGAAGAAAAAATGGAGAGAATCCCCTATTAAACATTTTTAAACTCCTTCCCTAAATGATGCATGATGTGAACAAGATCCACATAATGAATTCCAAAAGGTGTATGACTCCCAATTCACATCCATAATTTCTTAATCCCACACCCCATGAAACCCATTCATGTTGGGAATGGTATTCACAATGTGAATGGCTTGATTCCGTTGTTTTTAAAAGACTTGCTTGGCTGTTATTTCGATGGTGGTCATCTTAACCCCAAATTCCTCCACATGAACAAAAACCTTCACAAAAAAATTTAGGATATTGAAACCCCCATAACATCACTCTAATTCCAAAATTTTAAAATCTCTCATCCATTTATACATAAATTCAAGTTACCCTATGAAATATTTAAAAATAAAAACATGGTTTCTTTTAATATCCCTACCATAAACTTTTCATACCTAAGTATCCCCGATAAGAATTTACCAAACAATCCCTAACTACATGGGTTTCTCAATCAAATATGGATTACTACATTCTACACTAGAATAAAGAATGATCTTCCTTTTTCTAACTCCAAACACAAGGTTCTTTATTAACCAAATCGCTACACACCACTTGTACCCATTAAAAACCCCCATATGGTGATTTCCACACCCGTCTATTTACTAAACAAAACTATCTCAATTGAAATGTCATCATAAGGTTCATGGTTCTCCCCACCATAGAAAAAAACTTTTCATGGCCTCTTCCAACGTATTGCATTCCACACCATCAAGGTTTCATATAAAAACACAACCCTCATGGTTCAGTGTCCTTCTAAACACTGTTTCAATCCCACCGTTCCCAAACCTAGAGAAAACACATTCTAGAATTGGTACGACCTCTTAAATCATATTTTAAGAAAAATAGAGGAGTATTCATTAACAAAAAATAGTGCTTGCATATTTCAACCTCTTCTTAGAAGGTCTCGCTTAAACCGCAAAATAATCCCTTCACACTCATAATATCATTCTCAATCCAAAAAACTAGGTCCCTAATATTTTATATGAATATTCCCCAAACATAATATTCACCACTTTCATCACACATTTCCCCTCTTGAAAAATTTCATGAAATACTTCATCGCATGTTTCAACCCATGAAATTTGTCATGAGGTAGGTATCCACTCCTTGAAGAAAGTGAAAAAACTAGTTCACTACCTGAGCCAAACCACAAATAAAAAAACACCCCATGAAACATTTCAGGAAACATGTTCAACCCATGAATCACCTTCTGAAGACATTTTAATATCCTAATATTGATTATGATTCCCTAACTCAATCCATTTCCCCGTCTAAATATCATTATGTTGTTTTCACGGGACATGATAAAACAAGATTCATAAATTTCTTGTTCTCAAACACTACAACGACTGTCTAATGGATGATTCAACAATTTAAAGGACTATTCCATAAAAGGATCATCATAAAATAGCCTATGTTAGTTTTCACACCGTATAAATTTTCTTATACCACTTTTTGAGAACAAACTCACGAAGTTATTTTATCCAACTATAAACTCATTTAGGTAGAAAGGTTTAGATTCAAATAACTCTTATCATACTAATGATTGTGTTAATATATTGGGAATTATAGTCTAAAAACTGAGAGTAAACTAGGATTTCATCAATAATTACTACCACAACCTATCTATTCTTTTATGTAACATTTTATAGTAGGGACATTGAAGCTCGTTAATAATTCTTGGGACTCCCATCCATCAAAAATCTCCAAAACATCTAGAAACCAAGATTCAATAGGGACTTGTTTTGTAGAGACCCGAAGCTTATCGTACATGAACATTACATTACTTTTGCGGAATACTTAGTACATAAACGAAAACACACACACAAGGATCGTAATAGTTTAGTGTCTTTGGAAACTCAGAACGTAGTCTTCTAATCGTGGTGAAAGATCTTCAATATCTCCCATAAAGATCTTCCCTTTTTTTACCTAAAACCTTTCTTTATATCATGGGGAAAAGAAAACATAAAAGGGTGAGCTCGAATGCTCAGTAAGGGTAAAAAAAATCAATCACATCATATTCATAAGAACATAACTTTTGGAAATCTTAACCTGCAAAAGAGAGCATAATTTCATAACATGGGATAAATCATAGTAGTGAAATGAAATCCCAATAATCATAACATAAAACATGAAACTTTGTGGAATTCACACAATAGTCATAGAGAATCATTTCTTGTTAGTCAAGACTCATTGCCAAGACTATCTTAGTGGACAAAGTCCCTTTCTGAACCGAGTCACCCTCGTTTCAGTCCTGTTTCACTGAACTGGTATAACCTACCGTTCCAGCCATGTCTATCTCATGAGATATAAAATATTTACCCAATGCATTGGAGGGAGATATAGGTCCCACCCATCTTATAATGAATCCTTTCTTATGTGTGCCACAAAATCATAAATCATACATCATTGCATAACCCATGTAATAAAAATGGGATTCTTAAACAACATGACATCATAAAACCATTCATATAAGATAAAATAATTCATAAAAATAATTCCATTATAAAATAGTCAAATCAATGTAAAAATATGGATAGAAACAGAACCCTTTATTATCTTAGATGGAAAATAATTTTGATAAAACACTTGAATTGAATTCTTGAGGAAAATATCCTTTCTTCTTCAAAATCAATTCCTTTTCACAAAACATCATGCAATTTCAAAAGAAAGATATTTTATTGAAAATAGTCGTGAAATCTTTTTGAGGAATCTTCATGAAAATAAGGCTTTATAAAACCGTAAAAATCTGTTCGTGCCGTGAAGTGAATTGTGTTGCATTTGTTGTCAATGAGGCATGAAGTTGTCTTGGATTGAATGGATGTCAAGGAGTCAAGATGTGAATGTCAAAGGATGTGATGGTGATGGTGATGAAGGAGAATGGCCATGGTACCAAGATGCATGTCACTTGGGAGATTCACTAAGTGGCATATGAGATGTGGTTGAAACATTCTCTAGTAAAATCTGACGATTGCTGAGCTGCTATTTAAGTTCCAAGAACTTGTATCAACTGGATACAATGTCACAACATGATTAGAAGACCATTCATTGTAGTGACAATGCATGAGGAGTTGAAGAAGCAAGATGATCCATTCACTACTTCTAAGTGGATGAAGTGGTTTAATGAAGTCCATGTACTAACTCTTAGTGCATGTGAATGTGAAGAAGATCCAATTGATCTCTGATTAGATAAATAAAGCACATCGAAGCATTTAAGTGATTTAGGAGCTCAGTTGAAGATGAAGACCCTTCGTGAATTCCATTACAAAGTGATGAATAAATGTTGAAGAAGAATGGAGGAATTATAATGAAGAAGAAATAATTGATCAAGTGATTCGGCAAATGAAGTACCTTCTACAAATGTCTCATAAGTCTAGAATACATGATTGAAAGGAGTTGAGGATGTTTGTGGAAGAAGGATGAAGAAGAAATAGAATGAAGTGGCTTGGACTTTGGCATTTTTCATATGGGGATACTTTGTTTTTTAACAAAGTGTTTAACACTTTACTTGCCAAAAAATATGCCAACCTCAAGGGCCAGCCTTAAGGGTTCAACCCAAGGCACATGTGGGAACCAGGTCACCACGCCCAAGGGGATCCCATGGGGCCAGCCCAAGAGAGGCCGGGGCCGTGTATAAGCCCCGAGGGCACGCGGTGGTGAAGCCCGCGCACCCAAGTGTGCATGGTGGGCGCTTGGAGCGCGCCCGAAGGGAGCATAGTGGGCGCTTGGAGCGCGCCCGCAGGAGCAGAGTGGGCGCAGAGCGCGCCCGCAGAGAGAACCCGGTGCGGGGCGGCACCGGGAGGGGAGAAGTTCAACTGGCGAGTTGAAGGGAGCGGCTGAGTAATAAGCCGCGTGAAAACCGCGGAAGGATTCGATGTGGGACGCACAAAAAATCCCGGGAGCGAATCTGAGCCGCTCGATCAATCGCGCGCTCGATCTGGACCGCTCATCGCATCCCGTGCGAGATCTTCAGATCCAGGCCGCCCGATGTATCTCAAACGCCTGATCCGACGGCCGAGAGCTCGTCCTCTTCCCCGAGCTCGGCTGAGGCCTCCCCGAGTATTCCCGCAGCCGCCGCTGAACCAGGCGACTCCCGAAGATGGTTTTTGAGATTCCAGCCATCTCTCTCGAAGCCGAAGATACCCTCGAGCTCGTCTCTCCACACCGAACACGTCCATGCATAAAAAATGGTGTGCATGCAATGTATGGAAAATTTCGTTCGAGGCCGAGGCAAACGAAGTTGCCAAGGCATCAGGGTGTTCGTCCTTTGCATGGATTGGGTTTTAACAGAGGCGAAGGCCGTGCATGCGTTATAAATCGCATGCACGAGGAGGAAAGAAAAATAAGGGAACCCGCGTGGAAACAGAGGAAAGAAATCAAGATTTGGAAAATCTTGATAAACCGAAACTTTCGGGAGTTCAAAGATTTATCACGCGGATGTTTAAAGGCTCTCCTCGCCTATAAAAGGATATCCCGAGGCTCTCTGATTGCTTGCTGATCCTCTGAAGAAGAGAAGTCCCGTGAGTGCACCTTGTGCCTTGCGAAGCCAAAGCCCCGCGCAAACACCCTTGCGCGGCTGTTGTCCCGAAGCCACCCGAGGCTTTGAAGTGTTCCCTGCGCGCCTACTCCCTTGCACGACAAGAAGAACTCGAGGCCGCATCCTTGCGCGCCCGAGGTTGCATCCCTCTCTCTCCGCGGATTTGGGTGGCAGGAGGTGTTTGCGTGGCAGTGGCCCTTGCACCTTGTGCTTGTGCTTTTGAAGAAGGCAGTGAGGTGTGCTGCCTTGTGCCTTGCACTTGCGTGCCTTGTGGCTTGCGCGACCCACGGCCAGTGGAATTAGCGCGGCTGTGAAGAGAAGGAGGGCCGCACCCCTTGCGCGCCTCACTTGAGTAGGAGTTCGGGTTGAACACCCCTTGGCCGAGACATACATTTTGTGTGTGCATAAAGAAGAAGGCCCTACGGGCAGAAGGTGTGCAAATAAAGGAGAACCGAAGTGTGTGCACAAGTGATAAGTGGAGAAGTACACACTTTGGGTTTGTGCAAGAGGAGGCCGAGGCATGCCTTGTGTGTTCAAGTGGGTGAAGTGAAGACCACACATTTGTGTGTGTATGAAAACTTGAAGAACCACCTACGGCTCAAGTGTGTGCAAGAATAAAGGAGTAGGCCAAGATCAAGTGTGTGCTAAAAGAATATTATTTGTGTGTGCTAAGTGAGGAGGAAGAGCACACTTGACCGTGTGTGCATTTGAAGAGGCCGAGGGTTGTGACCTTGTGTGTGCACCAAGTGAAGACACATTTTGTGTATGCAAAATTGAAGAACAACCCACGGGTTAAGGGTGTGCAACAAGAAGATGGAAGAGGCCAAAGTCAAGTGTGTGCAAAACAAAGAACAATTTATGTGTACATAAACAAGTGACAAAGAAGGCCGAACCTATGTGTGTGCACAAGAAGTGTGTGCTCACTTAGAAGAAGAGGAGAAGACCCACACAAAGTACAACACACTTTTAAGTGTGTAAACAAATAGAATTAAGTGTGTGAAGATTGTGAAGAAGGTGTGTGCTTAAAGTGACTACACCCTTTGTGGGTCTACTACACCAAGAAGAAGAAAAAGAGGACAGTGCATGCATGCATGCATGTACGTGCACACGTGAACAGAGCCAAACCAGCTTGTGTGCATTTGAGTTGTCCAAGTCTTGAAGATATTGTGATGCCATGCATTCATTGCATGAAGTTGAAGTGAAGTGAGACTGGGCCAGACTGAAGTGAAAGATATTGTTTGTCTGAGTTTGCAGTAGATTGAGAAGATCCTGA
This sequence comes from Viscum album, assembly GCA_963277665.1. Lineage (NCBI taxonomy): Eukaryota > Viridiplantae > Streptophyta > Magnoliopsida > Santalales > Viscaceae > Viscum > Viscum album. Next base: position 1,287,344,936 of record OY728132.1, on the reverse strand, counting down.
TCATCACAAGTGATCAGAGGTACAGAGCAAGGCCAGCAGTCTTTATCCCAGACTGCTGAAGATACTTGAAGACCTTAAAGAGAAGAAGAGCTACTCGTGCGACTCGAGGAGCCAGGAGAAGACCCTGTGGGACTCAGGGAGAAGAAGTCTTCAGTGGGATTCTGGAGCAGACCAGTGGGACTCTGGTAACACTGTGGGACGCAGTATAAAGACCCTCCTGTGGGACTCAGGAGAGATACGGTGGGAAGCTGTATCGACCATTGTAATACTAACAGATTATAATGGGAGAATCCATGCTGGGAGAGCATGGCAAGGATGTAGGCCTTTGGTGCCGAACCTTGTAAATCCTTGTGTCCTGTGCCTTTTCATTACTGCATTATCCGGGAAAGGTTGAGAGATACAAGAATAGTGGATCGAGGCTTTAACCAGCCATAGAGGTTTAATTGATAAAGAATCAATTAGTAAAAAGTTTTAAGGGATCACTGATTCACCCCCTCCCCCTCTCAGTGATTCACACTGATCTGGGCAATTCAATTGGTATCAGAGCGAGGTTACCTCTAAAAGATCCAAGAGAGTCTATATGGAGTGCATATTTGAGGAAATGAAAGAACAGCCTCAAATGGAGATATCTGCCAAGACTCAGAAAAATAGAAAGAAGAAACAGGCCAAGAAGATGAAGAAGAAGGTTGATGCAATCAGAGAAACTCCTTCTATGGAAAGAAATGTGAAAGTCACATCAGATGACAATTCCTTTTATCATTCTTCTGATGAAGCCTGCTCTAGCTGTGATGAAGTTGGAAGAAACAATGATCTTCTAAATGCAATCAAATATCTTCAGAAGAGAGTCCCCAAGGAAGTTGCAATGTGTATAGCTACAGGCCTCCTTGATCTTCAAGAAGAAAAATTACAGCTAGAAGATGAAGCCAATTCTCTGGAAGTCCAATTGGCTAAAAGGGTTGGCATAACCAACACTCTCAGAAGGCTGGTGAATGCCAAAGATGAAACAGTTTCCCTTTGCAATGAATGATATGAAGACACTGCTGAAGAATTGCAAAGAAGCCTTTCTGAGAAAGACATCTTTATGATAATGATCAAAGATGTTGTCCATGCACTGGAAAAGAGGCACAAAGTGTCAATGGTTGTTAGGGATGCTCAACTAGAAGACAAAGTCAAAAGGGTGAAGGAGCTTGACAACTCATTGCTTGAAATGAAGCAGATGCATGAAGACCAGATAAAACAGCTGGAAGAGAAATGGGAAGGAAGGCTAAGAACAGTTGAGGATGAGAAGAACTCCCTCAACATGAAGTGTTTAGAATTAGAGGTGATATTGAAAAATCAGCAATCACCCAAAGCCAAAGCCTCCCAGTCAACTGAAAGGAGAAATGTTGCTACTCAAGTGTGCTTTGAGAAGGATGATTCTAAGAGAAGGACATCCTCTAGTAAAAGTGCAACATCTTCTAAGAAGAAGGTACCATCCATACCATCTTGTACTGATGCTTCTAATAGTGTTTCTACTAAAAGTGCAGGATGGAAGAATAATTCCAAACAAATATGGATGAAGACAGTAAAGAAGCAGAGCTCTCCTGAAACATCACAACAGGTCAAGAAAAGTACCCTAAAATCAGAAGGACTGAAGAAGTCAAGATTTGTGGGTCAATGTTGGTGTTGTAATAAGTATGGGCACTGTGCAAAGGATTGTTGGTACAATCCACTAAATGTCAAAGCACAAAGGAAGCCCATGCCTAGGGGGAGAAAGCCAGAAGAAAAGAAGCAGCATCCACATGTCCAGAGACATCTGTTTACTGCTAACAGATTTGGATTACTTGACAACATCTGGGATGGTTGCAAAAGTGGTCAAAATGATACATATCAATCTCCAACTGTATCCAAAGATGAAAAGAAGAGAAGATCACTGAACCTGGCTAAAAAGGAATCCTTGGGAAGCAAGAAGAAGAAAGCTGAAAAAGCTTCCAAGAAGATGTTGAAAAAGGAAGAGAAGTCCTTGGAGTCTGAGTCCAAGAAGGGTGATGCATCCGGAAGGACCACCAAGAAATGCTTCTTCTGTGGAAAGAAAGGACACATCATGGACCTTTGTAAAGAAGCCATGAAACTAAATAGAAGCCAACTGCACTTAAACAGACAATCAATCCAGAAGAAGCAGAAGGGATTGGTTGAAAACAAGTTGCCTAAGAGAGGTAGCTTGACAGTATCAAAAGAACCATGTGGAATATCCAGAACTGAGGCCACACTTCCAAGTGACTTACTAGTCATATGGCCAAATCAGTTGCAACTTGCCAAAGATCTACAAAGAGATGAAGATGAAGTTCTGGAAATTGCTAAGGCAAAAGGGAAGAAGAATATTTCACATGAAGATGTATTGAGATCCACACCAGCACAATCATCAATGAAGATCAAATGTGCAAGTGTGAAGACTGGTGAAAATGGGACATCTCGGTTGAGAGAATCTTCTAAACCTTGTTGTTCACATTGATGAACCAAGGAGGTTCCATCTTATTCCCTTATACTATTGGTATTTACATGTGCTGACATTGCAGGGAATTGAAGATGATGATCATTCTCAGCTGGAGGATGGTTTGGATAGAATGGAGTTCACCCCTTGAGGGGGAGCCAATCTGGAGAAGATGATGTTCTAAAATTAATATCATCTTGAGAAAGTGAAGGTATTCCAATCATGCTTTCATCCCTTGTTTCTTAATTGAGTTCATCTTGTCAATTAAGGGGGAGTATGGATTGAAGACAAATGGATGAAAGGGGGAGCTTTATCATTGCACTGAACTTTCTAATGAGTTTTGTGAAGTATGTGCAGGATTCAGCAATTCATTGAATATCTGAAAAAAAAAATTCAACCCCTAAGCATGATCTCACATGTGTAGAGAGTTATGGACATCATTGAGTACCTTGGTTACATCACTCTTGTTTTCTACACCGGGTTAGCCCAAGTAGACTTAGAGTTGATCTACTAAAGGTTCTTTGCTAAAGAAGAACATGTGACATCATCCCTCTCTCAGTGTTTTTCAAGAAAATACTTTTCAAAGGGAGGAAGAGATTTTTGAAAGAGAACCACACCACACCTTTGCATTTGATTGCCAATAAGGGGGAGAAAATATTGGCACACATATTGACCCATTCATATGTGCTAAAGGAGTGTATTGAAAACAAATACAAAGGGGGAGATTGAAGTGCATTGTGTTGCATTTGTTGTCAATGAGGCATGAAGTTGTCTTGGATTGAATGGATGTCAAGGAGTCAAGATGTGAATGTCAAAGGATGTGATGGTGATGGTGATGAAGGAGAATGGCCATGGTACCAAGATGCATGTCACTTGGGAGATTCACTAAGTGGCATAGGAGATGTGGTTGAAACATTCTCTAGTAAAATCTGACGATTGCTGAGCTGCTATTGAAGTTCCAAGAACTTGTATCAACTGGATACAATGTCACAACATGATTAGAAGACCATGCATTGTAGTGACAATGCATGAGGAGTTGAAGAAGCAAGATGATCCATTCACTACTTCTAAGTGGATGAAGTGGTTTAATGAAGTCCATGTACTAACTCTTAGTGCATGTGAATGTGAAGAAGATCCAATTGATCTCTGATTAGATCAATAAAGCACATCGAAGCATTTAAGTGATTTAGGAGCTCAGTTGAAGATGAAGACCCTTCGTGAATTCCATTACAAAGTGATGAATAAATGTTGAAGAAGAATGGAGGAATTCTAATGAAGAAGAAATAATTGATCAAGTGATTCGGCTAATGAAGTACCTTCTACAAATGTCTCATAAGTCTAGAATACATGATTGAAAGGAGTTGAGGATGTTTGTGGAAGAAGGATGAAGAAGAAATAGAATGAAGTGGCTTGGACTTTGGCATTTTTCATATGGGGATACTTTGTTTTTTAACAAAGTGTTTAACACTTTACTTGCCAAAAAATATGCCAACCTCAAGGGCTAGCCTTAAGGGTTCAACCCAAGGCACATGTGGGAACCAGGTCACCACGCCCAAGGGGATCCCATGGGGCCAGCCCAAGAGAGGCCGGGGCCGTGTATAAGCCCCGAGGGCACGCGGTGGTGAAGCCCGCGCACCCAAGTGTGCATGGTGGGCGCTTGGAGCGCGCCCGAAGGGAGCATAGTGGGCGCTTGGAGCGCGCCCGCAGGAGCAGAGTGGGCGCAGAGCGCGCCCGCAGAGAGAACCCGGTGCAGGGCGGCACCGGGAGGGGAGAAGTTCAACTGGCGAGTTGAAGGGAGTGGCTGAGTAATAAGACGCGTGAAAACCGCGGAAGGATTCGATGTGGGACGCGCAAAAAATCCCGGGAGCGAATCTGAGCCGCTCGATCAATCGCGCGCTCGATCTGGACCGCTCATCGCATCCCGCACGAGATCTTCAGATCCAGGCCGCCCGATGTATCTCAAACGCCTGATCCGACGGCCGAGAGCTCGTCCTCTTCCCCGAGCTCGGCTGAGGCCTCCCCGAGTATTCCCGCAGCCGCTGCTGAACCAGGCGACTCTCGAAGATGGTTTTTGAGATTCCGGCCATCTCTCTCGAAGCCGAAGATACCCTCGAGCTCGTCTCTCCACACCGAACACGTCCATGCATAAAAAATGGTGTGCATGCAATGTATGGAAAATTTCGTTCGAGGCCGAGGCAAACGAAGTTGCCAAGGCATCAGGGTGTTCGTCCTTTGCATGGATTGGGTTTTAACAGAGGCGAAGGCCGTGCATGCGTTATAAATCGCATGCATGAGGAGGAAAGAAAAATAAGGGAACCCGCGTGGAAACAGAGGAAAGAAATCAAGATTTGGAAAATCTTGATAAACCGAAACTTTCGGGAGTTCAAAGATTTATCACGCGGATGTTTAAAGGCTCTCCTCGCCTATAAAAGGATAGCCCGAGGCTCTCTGATTGCTTGCTGATCCTCTGAAGAAGAGAAGTCCCGTGAGTGCACCTTGTGCCTTGCGAAGCCAAAGCCCCGCGCAAACACCCTTGCGCGGCTGTTGTCCTGAAGCCACCCGAGGCTTTGAAGTGTTCCCTGCGCGCCTACTCCCTTGCGCGACAGGAAGAACTCGAGGCCGCATCCTTGCGTGCCCGAGGTTGCATCCCTCTCTGTCCGCGGATTTGCGTGGCAGGAGGTGTTTGCGCGGCAGTGGCCCTTGCACCTTGTGCTTGTGCTTTTGAAGAAGGTAGTGAGGTGTGCTGCCTTGTGCCTTGCACTTGCGTGCCTTGTGGCTTGCGCGACCCACGGCCAGTGGAATTAGCGCGGCTGTGAAGAGAAGGAGGGCCACACCCCTTGCGCGCCTCACTTGAGTAGGAGTTCGGGTTGAACACCCCTTGGCCGAGACATACATTTTGTGTGTGCATAAAGAAGAAGGCCCTACGGGCAGAAGGTGTGCAAATAAAGGAGAACCGAAGTGTGTGCACAAGTGATAAGTGGAGAAGTACACACTTTGGGTGTGTGCAAGAGGAGGCCGAGGCATGCCTTGTGTGTGCAAGTGGGTGAAGTGAAGACCACACATTTGTGTGTGTATGCAAACTTGAAGAACCACCTACGGCTCAAGTGTGTGCAAGAATAAAGGAGTAGGCCAAGATCAAGTGTGTGCTAAAAGAATATTATTTGTGTGTTCTAAGTGAGGAGGAAGAGCACACTTGACCGTGTGTGCATTTGAAGAGGCCGAGGGTTGTGACCTTGTGTGTGCACCAAGTGAAGACACATTTTGTGTATGTAAAATTGAAGAACAACCCACGGGTTAAGGGTGTGCAACAAGAAGAGGGAAGAGGCCAAAGTCAGGTGTGTGCAAAACAAAGAACAATTTATGTGTACATAAACAAGTGACAAAGAAGGCCGAACCTATGTGTGTGCACAAGAAGTGTGTGCTCACTTAGAAGAAGAGGAGAAGACCCACACAAAGTACAACACACTTTTAAGTGTGTAAACAAATAGAATTAAGTGTGTGAAGATTGTGAAGAAGGTGTGTGCTTAAAGTGACTACACCCTTTGTGGGTCTACTGCACCAAGAAGAAGAAAAAGAGGACAGTGCATGCATGCATGCATGTACATGCACACGTGAACAGAGCCAAACCAGCTTGTGTGCATTTGAGTTGTCCAAGTCTTGAAGATATTGTGATGCCATGCATTCAGTGCATGAAGTTGAAGTGAAGTGAGACTGAGCCAGACTGAAGTGAAAGATATTGTTTGTCTGAGTTTGCAGTAGATTGAGAAGATCCTGATCATCACAAGTGATCAGAGGTACAGAGCAAGGCCATCAGTCTTTATCCCAGACTGCTGAAGATACTTGAAGACCTTAAAGAGAAGAAGAGCTACTCGTGCGACTCGAGGAGCCAGGAGAAGACCCTGTGGGACTCAGGGAGAAGAAGTCTTCAGTGGGATTCTGGAGCAGGCCAGTGGGACTCTGGTAACACTGTGGGACGCAGTATAAAGACCCTCCTGTGGGACTCCGGAGAGATACGGTGGGAAGCTGTATCGACCATTGTAATACTAACTGATTATAATGGGAGAATCCATGCTGGGAGAGCATGGCAAGGATGTAGGCCTTTGGTGCCGAACCTTGTAAATCCTTGTGTCCTGTGCCTTTTCATTACTGCATTATCCGGGAAAGGTTGAGAGATACAAGAAGAGTGGATCGAGGATTTAACCAGCCATAGAGGTTTAATTGATAAAGAATCAATTAGTAAAAAGTTTTAAGGGATCACTGATTCACCCCCTCCCCCTCTCAGTGATTCACACTGATCTGGGCACTTCATGCCGTATAAGTAAAAAAAACATTCTTCGTACTTTTGTCGGAAAAGTCAAAAAAGTACCTCGTACGAAAAACGACAAAAGATTCCTTTCATATCTTTTACTAAAAACTCAACGAAAGGTAAAATTGGATATAAAATATTGTATAAGGATATAAATATTACATATTGAGGAAACATGGATGTGGATGATAAAATACACCCCAGTAAAAACTTACGAATAAACAATCTCGGATAAAAATGAGATTGTGATATTTCCCTTACCATAGGTCCGACTTGCTTTGTACGTGTCCGAACCTACTGTATAATGATTTAAATCATGTTATTGACTTATTCCAGAATCATATTCATTGTTATTATATCATATATGGTCCACTTATGACTTTATATTACCCATTCTTTCGTAAATTCATGTTAAAGAAGCGTTTTGGGTAAAATTGTTTCATTTATCGTAGGTGTTTTTAACTTGTAATTATTAATATGACTACTTGGATCATGATTACTTATATCCAGAATGTAAAACATGATTTATATATCATATATATTCAGAATATACCTATATATAATATATTGATAAATGGAATGAAATACACCATTCATGGAGACGGTAGTCCGTACATACGCATGAACGCTGTTTTCGTTTCCTTATTGAATTGAATAGAATTAAGTAGATGAAGTACATATAAATATACATAAATACAGTATCATTATTATTTCATATATTTCATTAGTACTTACTATATATACTTTATAATCATTCATGAATGGTTAATCATTGAGAATGAATCTCATCGCGTCGTGGAGACTGTAGTCCGTACGTACGCACGAGCGATGATATCGTTCCCATGGTTGTGGAATTGTGTTGAAGTGTATGTATACTATTTTTGTATCAATATCACTTTATAATAATCATATATAGTTACTAATTACACCATTATACCCATCCAATTAAGGTGGTGATGGAAAATAGATTACACCACGGCGTGGAGACGGTATTCCGTACGTACGCACGCGCGGTGATTTCATTTTTCCGTAGGATGGATAGAAGGTTAATTGGAGTTGTTTCATATTTATAATAACATATCAGTATATAAGAAATACTTATTTTATTACTTTATCATGAAACAACTAAAGAAGAAGAAGTTGAAGAAGAAAAAATTGAAAAAGATCGGTAATGGATATTACCTCTTTTTGACGCGCCTTCACTTATCCTCCACTTAAAGAACTAAGGATGGTCTTTGAAGAAGACAAGGACCTATAAGATGATACTAGGGAAGTGGAGAAGATATTTGGTCAGGGTTTGGCCGAGATTGAAGGCTCAAAGTTGTGTGAGGAAGAGAGGGAGGAGGTGCCCTTTTATAAGGGAGGAGAGGGGCACTTTAGGAATATCTCATAATATTATTTTATATTAAAGTCAAAATCGGTTTATAATGGTTCCAAAGGGCCTTATTTCGAAGCTAAAGTGTGGATGGGTCGAAATCCTATCAACCAATAGGATTTAGACAAGTTTAGGTTATTATTTAAACCTTATCAATTAGATTTAACTTTAAGTTAAATAATTTAACTTTTACCGTGTCTTTTTATTTTCTTACACTATATGGTTAATACACTTACTATAACATGCCAAACGAACCCCAAATTGTTTATTATTAATATATATCCTTATCTAAGTCATTTTGCCAAACCTTAGATTTTTATGAATAAAATAACAATTAATAATATAATATTTGATTTAAACACTATTTTGTGTCAATTTTGACACTATTTGATATATGATTTTTGTTAAAGTCATAACAGAATTATATGTTCAAAAACAGTTGATTAAATCAACACTAATATATCATATTAACCTAGAAAATTAGTGGAATCAATAAAAAGTATTAAATTACATTTATTTTGGTATTTATAATATCAATTATGTCAATATTTCATTAATAAGATAATTACTGCATCATCTTTGTGTCATATATAAATTAACTTATTTGATGTCTAAAAATTACAAATAAAATACCATTATGTAGGAAAGATTTTTATCTTTATAATGAATATTTAAAATCGAATTTATCTTATGTACAACCCTATATTAAATTTTTTTTAGTAAATAAACATTGATTTTAACTCTTTTAACTCTTCTTTGAATTAAATAATAATAAATGTCCTAATCTAATCCAAATGGGCCTAAATGATAATATTTTACACTTAAGGTTGTTTTTGGTCGAGATACACTTGTCCAATAGGATTAGGACATGTGTTAGGGTAATATTTATATCATTTTTACCCTTAACTACCCTATTTACTTTTAATCGCGGTAAAAAAAGTAAAAAGTTACTATTCATCAAAAAATATTTTCATCTCATTGAACCACATTTTACTTACTGAAATCAACCGTGTCTCTCGGATTTTTGAAATTTCATTCACAGAAGCGGTAAAATTAAGTTTTATGAAAAATTCAGTTTTTTAACTACCACTTAATAGTTTCACTATTCATCAAAAATTGATGTTTTTCAGAACAATGCCAAAATTTCATCCTAAGCTATATTTCATATTCCGAATTCAAAAATGAAGTCTATTTTACCAAATTCATAACATAGAAGTTTCATTAATTAATTTTATAATTAAATCCTACTGTTAAAACAAATAGCGTGTTTTTAAGAAACAATATCTATCAAAAGATTAACACTTGTTTATGTCTGGTTTAAATGTGAAATTACATCCAATGACCAAAATTGTATTAAATTGTAAAAACATATTCAAAATATACTTTAAAACCACTAAAATTAATAATTTATCACTATTAATTATTTTGATTAAAAAAGTTGTTTTTAATTATAATTTAGTAATTTTCACTATTCAACAGAATATGAAAGTTATCCGAAAATTACCAAAATTTCACCCTAAGCTAATTTCGATATTCCGAATCCAAAAATGAAGTCCATTTTGAGAGATAAAATTTCTAATATTTTAAAAAGTGGTTATTACTATTCATAACGGCTAGTTTTAATAATATTTTAATAGCATATCGTTGTTTAGTGAAACTCGGTATTGCGTACTACACACGCTATCGGGGAAGGTCGCGATTGCATGTAATGCAAGGCAAGTCAATGATATGTGTTGTGCAAGATCCTTTTGATGTAGCGTACAACACAAGACATTAATAAAATTAAAAAGAATATTTTTCATAAAATCTCAGGTTGTTACATTCTACCCCCCTTAAAATGAATTTCGCCCTCAAAATTCGTCAGGGTTATAAATGGTTTACTATTCGAAAGTTACTTTAATAGAAAACCACATCGTAAAAAATAATACCAAAACTTGGCTTTAAAAACTAAAGTATGAAATGTAACGATTACCCAAATAAACTAATCACTGGGTTTTCACATAGGTGAAAATATGGATATGGAAGAGAAATCTAACCATCATGTTCTGATGGAGAGTGGTAGAGAACATGGCTATGGAAAAGCCAGTAATCACAAATCCATATATTTGTGATGATATAAGGTACCATCTAATTCATCGGATATAAGGGCACTAGGACAACATTTTTGGTTTTCAAGATCATTTCCCTAAAGTTGATGAATTTAAAGAAATACTTACATGATTTTGGTACAATCTTACTATTGTTCGTTAATTAAACTATTTCCAATTCATCCCTTAATGAAATGAAGTTGAATTTTTTATTCGTGATGTGTTAGCAGATCATGTGATAGAATGATGGGTCATTCCATCTGTCTGAAACAAAAGGTTAGCAAAAATTATACACATAAGTCGATCTATAGTGAGATTAATCATATATGGTTCCTAAAATTGACTTATACTTCATATATCATACTGCTTAATATAATAAAACAAGTTTCCACTAAACAAGGACTTCATGTAGGCCAGTGGTAGGTGATAAAGGCCAGTCGCACTTCGGTTGTGGGTTCGATTCCCACAGCCTTGTCCGACGCGATGGGTTGTCGCCCGTCCTGCAGGTTGTCCTTTTTCTAAAACTACATTACTATAACGTCCCATCAATAATATCTAAAAAAACTTCTATCCTTAAACAATACTCACTTATGTCCAACATAATCCATTTCAATCTTTAGGCTTATCCATAATACTGCAGTCCACTCTCATAACATAGTGAAAATGATTACCAGAAATTTAATACCATCGTTGATCCCCAAATCTCATAAGATATGTTTTGTTCGTCACATTCCAAACATTCAAAGGCCTTAATCATGTATTCTCTTGAATACCCATCGAACCGTAGTGAAAACATGAATGCAGTTAAAAGTTAACACCTTCCACAAACCAAAATCCTCAGAATTATATATACTCAAACCATGATATCACTTAGTCCTTATATCAATCATGAGCTCATGAATACTGTCAAATATTTAATTTTCTCGATTTCCCTTCATTATGTGCATATCATCTTATTTCCAAAAATATCTCAATTACATTGAATACCACATTAGACCAATACATAAATATTCCAATACTCCATGATACAATATTATTTTGGAATCCCATTACATAAACACTTAATCATTCCACCACATTGTTGTCATATTCAACATCGCCAATAGTGATTGCATGTGACTTCCCTTTGTCCTTTGCCTTCAGTGGTTGCTCATGTTGATCATCCCTAAACCTTTGATTAGGGCATTTATTAGCATAATGCCCCATTTCCTTGCACTTGAAGCATTAAAGTGTTGGTGGTGGGTTCTCTGTAGTGTTTTCTTTATTCACATCATTAGAAAACCTTTTTCCATTACATCGACACTCAGCTGCTCGATGACCTTCTTTTCCACACTTAAAACATTTTCTAGTCCCTTTAAGACAATCTCCACCATGCATCTTTCCACACTTTTTGCATAAGGAAACATTCATCTTCTTTTCACCATTATTCTGAGATTTCTCCTTGAACTCCATCTTTCGTTCCTTGTCAAAACCATGAGATGGATATGTAACACCAACTTCCATTTCTACCTTGAGAGCACAACACACAATTTCTTCATAGCTACTGAAGTCTCTTATAGCTAATTCCCTTCGAAGACTTGGTTTTAAGCCACTGATAAATCGATCAACTTTACTTTCAGGTTGGATGATAATACCAGATGCATACCTTGCAAGTCTTGTAAAATTTGATTCGTATATACCAACAGATTCATCATCCTTCTGCTTCAGCTCAAGAAACTCCTTTTCCATCTTTGTTCGAAGAATACGAGGGAAGTACTTACTGAAAAACAAGTTCTTGAACTCGTCCCATTCCATGGACTCAATTTCATCTCTTGGACTCGTATTCTTGATAAGATTCCACCATTGATCAGCTTCACCTTCCAAACGATATACTGCTAAGATGACTTTATCATGTTCAGAACATTGAAGAACTGAAAATATCTTTTCAGTGGTACTGATCCATTGTTCAGCAACAAGTGGATTGGAAGTCCCACTAAAAGAAGGTGGACATTGCCTCATTAAGGACTCAATAGAATACTGTTCCTTTCTCTGCTCATTTGGAAGTCCAGAATGATTCATAGCTTGTGTAAGGATAACAATACGATTTTGCACTCCATATCCTATAACATTTGTTTGTTCAGGAGGACAATCATTGCATTGTCCATTGCATTGATCAACACGGTTCCTTCGGGTTCTAGCCATCGTCTAAAACCCAAAAAGAATAGTGTGAGAGGCAAAAATCATGCTAGGGAAAACAACATAATAAAGGGGGAGTACCTTCAATATCTAACATCTTAGGTTTAATTCTATGATCGTTAGCGTAGTTCTAGTACTATAACCTATACTTATACTTAGCCTTAGGGACATCCCTAGACATACCGTAGAAATATCTATAGGGATCTCACTAACATTTTCGCATCCTAGTTTCCAAAGGTTGACAAAACCTTTCCTCTGATACCAACTGTAGAGACCCGAATCTTATCATACATGAACATTACATTACATTTGCGGAATACTTAGTACATAAAAGAAAACACACAGACAAGGATCGTAATAGTTTAGTGTCTTTGGAAACTCGGAACGTAATCTTCTAATCGTGGTGAAAGATCTTCAATATCTCCCATAAAGATCTTCCCTTTTTTTTTACCTAAAACCTTTCTTTATATCCTGGGGAAAAGAAAAAATAAAAGGGTGAGCTCAAATGCTCAGTAAGGGTAAACAAAAAAAAATCAATCACATCATATTCATAAGAACATATCTTTTGGAAATCTTAACCTGCAAAAGAGAGCATAATTTCATAACATGGGATAAATCATAGTAGTGAAATGAAATCCCAATAATCATAACATAAAACATGAAACTTTGTGGCATTCACACAATAATCATAGAGAATCATTTCTTGTTAGTCAAGACTCATGGCCAAGACTATCTTAGTGGACAAAGTCCCTTTCTAAACCGAGTCACCCTCGTTTCAGTCCTGTTTCACTGAACCGGTATAACCTACCGTTCCAGCCATGTCTATCATATGAGATATAAAATATTTACCCAATGCATTTGAGGGAGATATAGGTCCCACCCATCTTATAATGAATCCTTTCTTATGTGTGCCACAAAATCATAAATCATACATCATTGCATAACCCATGTAATAAAAATGGGATTCTTAAACAACAGGACATCATAAAACCATTCATATAAGATAAAAGAATTCATAAACATAATTCCATCATAACATAGTCAAATAAATGTAAAAATATGGATAGAAACAGAACCCTTTATTATCTTAGATGTAAAATAATTTTGATAAAACACTTGAATTGAATTCTTGAGGAAAATATCCTTTCTTCTTCAAAATCAATTTCTTTTCACAAAACATCATGCAATTTCAAAAGAAAGATATTTTATTGAAAATAGTCGTGAAATCTTTTTGAGGAAGGTTCATGAAAATAAGGCTTTATAAAACCGTAAAAATCCGTTCGTTCCGTATAAGTAAAAAAACATTCTTCGTACTTTTGTCGGAAAAGTCAAAAAAGTACCTCGTACGAAAAACGACAAAAGATTCCTTTCATATCTTTTAATAAAAACTCACCGAAAGGTAAAATTGGATATAAACTATTTTAGAAGGATATAAATATTACATATTGAGGAAACATGGATGTGGATGATAAAATACACCGCAGTAAAAACTTACGAATAAACAATCTCGGATAAAAATGAGATTGTGATATTTCCCTTACCTTAGGTCCGACTTGCTTTGTACGTGTCCAAACCTCATGTATAATGATTTAAATCATGTTATTGACTTATTCCAGAATCATATTAATTGTTATTATATCATATATGGTCCACTTATGACTTTATATTACCCGTTCTTTTGTAAATTCATGTTAAAGAAGCGTTTTGGGTAAAATCGTTTCATTTATCTTAGGTGTTTTTAACTTGTAATTATTAATATGATTACATGGATCATGATTACTTATATCCAGAATGTAAAACATGATTTATATATCATATATATTCAGAATATTCCTATATATAATATATTGATAAATGGAATGAAATACACCATTCATGGAGACGGTAGTCCGTACGTACGCATGAACACTGTTTTCGTTTCCTTATTGAATTGAATAGAATTAAGTAGATGATGTACATATAAATATACATAAATACAGTATCATTATTATGTCATATATTTCATTAGTACTTATTATATATACTTTATAATCATTCATGAATGGTTAATCATAGAGAATGAATCTCATCGCGTCGTGGAGACGGTAGTCCGTACGTACGCACGAGCGATGATATCTTTCCCATGGTTGTGGAATTGTGTTGAAGTGTATGTATACAATTTCAGTATCAATATCAATATATAATAATCATATATAGTTACTCATTACACTATTATACCCATCCAATTAAGGTGGTGACGGAAAATAGATTACACCACGGCGTGGAGACGGTATTCCGTACGTACGCACGCGCGGTGATTTACTTTTTCCGTAGGATGGATAGAAGGTTAATTAGAGTTGTTTCATATTTATAATAACATATCAGTATATAGGAAATACTGATGTTATTACTTTATCATGAAACAACTAAATAAGAAGAAGTTGAAGAAGAAAGAAATTGAAAAAGATCGGTAATGGATATTACCTCTTTTTGACGCGCCTTCACTTATCCTCCACTTAAAGAACTAAGGATGGTCTTTGAAGAAGACCAGGACCTCAAGGATGATACTAGGGAAGTGGAGAAGAGATTTCGGCAGTGGTTGACCGAGCGTGAAGGCTCAAAGTTGTGTGAGTAAGAGAGGAAGGATGTTCCCTTTTAAAAGGGAGGAGAGGGGCACCTTAGGAATATCTCAAAATATTATTTTATATTAAAGTCAAAATCGGTTTATAATGGTTCCAAAGGGTCTTATTTCGAAGCTAAAGTGTGGATGGGTCGAAATCCTATCAACCAATAGGATTTAGACAAGTTTAGGGTATTATTTTGACCTTATCAATTAGATTTATCTTTAAGTTAAATAATTTAACTTTTACCGTGTCTTTTAATTTTCTAACACTATATGGTTAATACACTTACTATAACATGCCAACCGAACCCCAAATTGTTTATTATTAATATATATATCCTTATATAAGTCATTTGGCCGAACCTTAGATTTTTAGGAATAAAATTAAAATTAATAATATAATATTTGATTTAAAAACTATTTTGTGTCAATTTTGACACTATTTGATATATGATTTTTTTGAAAGTCATAACAGAATTATATGTTCTAAAAAAGTTGATTAAATCAACACTAATATATCATAGTAACCTATAAAATTAGTGGAATTCATAAAAAGTCTTAAATTACATTTAATTTGGTATTTATAGTATCAATTATGTCAATATTTCATTAATGAGATAATTACTGTATCATCTTTGTGTCATAAATAAATTAACTTATTTGATGTCTAAAAATTACAAATAAAATACCATTATGTAGGAAAGCTTTTTAGCTTTCTAATTAATATTTACAATCGAATTTATCTTATGTATAACCCTATATTAAATTTTTTTTAGTAAATAAACATTGATTTTAACTCTTTTAACTCTTCTTTGAATTAAATAATAATAAATGTCCTAATCTAATCCAAGTGGGCCTAAATGATAATATTTTACACTTAAGGTTGTTTTTGGTCGAGATAAACTTGTCCAATAGGATTAGGACATGTGTTAGGGTAATATTAATATCATTTTTACCCTTAATTACCCTATTTACTTTTAACCGCGGAAAAAAAAGTAAAAAGTTACTATTCACCAAAAAATATTTTCATCTCATTGAACCAAATTTTACTTCCTGACATCAACCGTGTGTCTCGGATTTTTGAAATTCCATTCACAGAAGCAGTAAAATTAAGTTTTATGAAAAATTCAGTTTTTTAACTACCACTTAGTAGTTTCACTATTCATCAAAAATTGATGTTTTTCAGAACAATGCCAAAATTTCATCCTAAGCTATATTTCATATTCTGAATTCAAAAATGAAGTCTATTTTACCAAATTCATAACATAGAAGTTGCATTAATTAATTTTATAATTAAATCCCGCTGTTAAAACAAATAGCGTGTTTTTAAGAAACAATATCTATCAAAAGATTGACACTTGTTTATGTCTGGTTTATATGTGAAATTACATCCAATGACCAACATTGTATTAAATTGTAAAAACATATTCTAAATATACATTAAAACAATTAAAATTAATAATTTATCACTATTAATAATTTTGATTAAAAAAGTTGTTTTTAATTATAATTTAGTAATTTTCACTATTCAACAGAATATGAAAGTTATCTGAAAATTACCAAAATTTCACCCTAAGCTAATTTCGATATTACGAATCCAAAAATGAAGTCCATTTTGAGAGCTAAAATTTCTAAAATTTTAAAAAGTGGTTATTACTATTCATAACAGCTATTTTTAATAATATTTTAATAGCATATCGTTGTTTAGTGAAACTCGGTATTGCGTACTACACACGCTATCGAGGAAGGTCGCGATTGCGTGTAATGCAAGGAAAGTCAAGGATGTGTGTTGTGAAAGCTCCTTTTGGTGTAGCGTACAACACAAGACATTAATAAAATTAAAAAGAATATTTTTCATAAAATCTCGGGCTGTTACATTCTACCCCCCTTAAAATGAATTTCGCCCTCGAAATTCGTCAGGGTTATAAATGGTTTACTATTCGAAAGTTTATTTAATAGAAAACCACATAGTAAAAAAGAATACCAAAACATGGCTTTAAAAACTAAAGTATGAAATGTAATGATTACCCAAATAAACTAATCACTGGGTTTTCACATAGGTGAAAATATGGATATGGAAGAGAAATGTAACCATCATGTTCTGATGGAGAGTGGTAGAGAACATGGCTATGGAAAATCCAGTAATCACAAATCCATATATTTGTGATGATATAAGGTACCATCTAATTCATCGGATATAAGGGCACTAGGACAACATTTTTGGTTTTCAAGATCATTTCCCTAAAGTTGATGAATTAAAAGAAATACTTACATGATTTTGGTACAATCTCACTATTGTTCGTTAATTAAACAATTTCCACTTCATCCCTTAATAAAATGAAGTTGAATTTGTTATTCGTGATGTGTTAGCAGATCAAGTGATAGAATGATGGGTCATTCCATCTGTCTCAAACAAAATGTTAGCAAAAATTATATACATAAGTCGATCTATAGTGAGAATAATCATACATGGTTCATAAAATTGACTTATACTTCATATATCATACTGCTTAATATAATAAAACTAGTTTCTACTACATAGGGACTTCCTGTAGGCCAGTTGTAGGTGATAAAGGCCAGTCGCACTTCGGTTGTGGGTTCGATTCCCACAGCCTTCTCCGACGCGATGGGCTGTCGCCCGTCCTGCAGGTTGTCCTTTTTCTAAAACTACATTACTATAACATCACATCAATAATATCGAAAAAAAACTTCTATCCTTAAACAATACTCACTTATGTCCAACATAATCCATTTCAATCTTTAGGCTTATCCATAATACTGCAGTCCACTCTCATAACATAGTGAAAACGATTACCAGAGATTTAATACAATCGTTAATCCCCATATATCATAAGATATGTTTTGTTGGTCACATTCCAAACATTCAAAGGGCTTAATCATGTATTCTCTTGAATACCCATCGAACCTTAGTGAAAACATGAATGCAGTTAAAAGTTAACACTTTCCACATACCAAAATCCTCAAGAATTCTATATACTCAAACCATGATATCACTTAGTCCTTATATCAATCATGAGCTCATGAATACTGTCAAATATTTAATTTTCTCGTTTTCCCTTCATTATGCGCATATCATCTTATTTCCAAAAATATCTCAATTACATTGAATACCACATTAGACCAATACATAAATATTCCAATACTCCATGATACAATATTATTTTGGAATCCCATTACATAAACACTTAATCATTCCACCACATCGTTGTCATATTCAACATCGCCAATAGTGATCGCATGTGACTTCCCTTTTTTCCTTTGCCTTCAGTGGTTGCTCATGTTGATCATCACTAACCCTTGGATTAGGGCATTTATTAGCATAATGCCCCATTTCCTTGCACTTGAAGCATTAAAGTGTTGGTGGTGCGTTCTCTGTAGTGTTTTCTTTATTCACATCATTAAAAACCCTTTTTCCATTACATAGACACTCAGCTGCTCGATGACCTTCTTTTCCACACTTAAAACATTTTCTAGTCCCTTTAAGTCAATCTCCACCATGATTCATTCCACACTTTGTGCATAAGGAAACATTCATCTTCTTTTCACCATTATTCTAAGATTTCTCCTTGAACTCCATCTTTCATTTCTTGTCAAAACCATGAGATGGATATGTAACACCAACTTCCATTTCTACCTTGACAGCACAACGCACAATTTCTTCATAGCTACTGAAGTCTCTTATAGCTAATGCCCTTCGAAGACTTGGTTTTAAGCCACTGATAAATCGATCAACTTTACTTTCAGGTTGGATGATAATGCCAGATCCATACCTTGCAAGTCTTGTAAAATTTGCTTCGTATATACCAACAGATTCATCATCCTTCTGCTTCAGCTCAAGAAACTCCTTTTCCATCTTTGTTCGTAGAATACGAGGGAAGTACTTACTGAAAAACAAGTTCTTGAACTCGTCCCATTCCATGGACTCAATTTCATCTCTTGGACCCGTATTCTTGATAAGATTCCACCATTGATCAGCTTCACCTTCCAAACGATATACTGCTAAGATGACTTTATCATGTTCAGAACATTGAAGAACTGAAAATATCTTTTCAGTGGTACTGATCCATTGTTCAGCAAAAAGTGGATCGGAAGTCCCACTAAAAGAAGGTGGACGTTGCCTCATGAAGGACTTAATAGAATACTGTTCCTTTCTCTGCTCATTTGGAAGTCCAGAATGATTCATAGCTTGTGTAAAGATAACAATAAGATTTTTCACTCCATATCCCATAACATTTGTTTGTTCATGAGGACAATCATTGCATTGTCCATTGCATTGATCAACACGGTTCCTTCGGGTTCCAGCCATCGTCTAAAACCCAAAAAGAATTGTGTGAGAGGAAAAAATCATGCTAGAGAAAACAACATAATAAAGGGGGAGTACCTTCAATATCTAACATCTTAGGTTTAATTCTATGATCGTTAGCGTAGTTCTAGTACTATAACCTATACGTATACTTAACCATTGGGACATCCCTAGACATACCGTAGAAATATCTCTAGGGATCTCACTAACATTTTCGCATCCTAGTTTCCAAAGGTTGACTAAACCTTTCCTCTGATACAAACTGTAGAGACCCGAAGCTTATCGTACATGAACATTTAATTACTTTTGCAGAATACTTAGTACATAAAAGAAAATACACACACAAGGATCGTAATAGTTTAGTGTCTTTGGAAACTCGAAACGTAATCTTCTAATCGTGGTGAAAGATCATCAATATCTCCCATAAAGATCTTCCCTTTTTTTACCTAAAACCTTTCTTTATATTCTGGGGAAAAGAAAACATAAAAGGGTGAGCTCGAATGCTCAGTAAGGGTAAACAAAAAAAAATCAATCACATCATATTCATAAGAACATATCTTTTGGAAATCTTAACCTGCAAAAGAGAGCATAATTTCATAACATGGGATAAATCATAGTAGTGAAATGAAATCCCAATAATCATAACATAAAACATGAAACTTTGTGGAATTCACACAATAATCATAGAGAATCATTTCTTGTTAGTCAAGACTCATTGCCAAGACTATCTTAGTGGACAAAGTCCCTTTCTGAACCGAGTCACCCTCGTTTCAGTCCTGTTTCACTGAACCGGTATAACCTACCGTTCCAGCCATGTCTATCTCATGAGATATAAAATCTTTACCCAATTCATTGGAGGGAGATATAGGTCCCACCCATCTTATAATGAATCCTTTCTTATGTGTGCCACAAAATCATAAATCATACATCATTGCATAGCCCATGTAATAAAAATGGGATTCTTAAACAACATGACATCATAAAACCATTCAGATAAGATAAAGGAATTCATAAACATAATTCCATCATAACATCGTCAAATCAATGTAAAAATATGGATAGAAACAGAACCCTTTATTATCTTAGATGGAAAATAATTTTGATAAAACACTTGAATTGAATTCTTGAGGAAAATATCCTTTCTTCTTCAAAATCAATTTCTTTTCACAAAACATCATGCAATTTTAAAAGAAAGAGATTTTATTGAAAATAGTCATGAAATATTTTTGAGGAAGCTTCATGAAAATAAGGCTTTATAAAACCGTAAAAATCCTTTCGTGCCGTATAAGTAAAAAAAACATTCTTCGTACTTTTGTCGGAAAAGTCAAAAAAGTACCTCGTATGAAAAACGACAAAAGATTCCTTTCATATCTTTTACTAAATACTCACAGAAATGTAAAATTGGATATAAACTATTGTAGAAGGATATAAATATTACATATTGTGGAAACATGGATGTGGATGATAAAATACACCCCAGTAAAAACTTACGAATAAACAATCTCGGATAAAAATGAGATTGTGATATTTCTCTTACCTTAGGTCCGACTTGCTTTGTACGTGTCCAAAACTCCTGTATAATGATTTAAATCATGTTATTGACTTATTCCAGAATCATATTCATTGTTATTATATCATATATGGTCCACTTATGACTTTATATTACCCGTTCTTTTGTAAATTCATGTTAAAGAAGCGTTTTGGGTAAAATCGTTTCATTTATCGTAGGTGTTTTTGACTTGTAATTATTAATATGATTACTTGGATCATGATTACTTATATCCAGAATGTAAAACATGATTTAAATATCATATATATTCAGAATATACCTATATATAATATATTGATAAATGGAATGAAATACACTATTCATGGAGACGGTAGTCCGTACGTACGCATGAACGTTGTTTTCGTTTCCTTATTGAATTGAATAGAATTAAGTAGATGATGTACATATAAATATACATAAATACAGTATCATTATTATGTCATATATTTCATTAGTACTTATTATATATACTTTATAATCATTCATGAATGGTTAATCATTGAGAATGAATCTCATCGCGTCGTGGAGACGGTAGTCCGTACGTACGCACGAGCGATGATATCTTTACCATGGTTGTGGAATTGTGTTTAAGTGAAGTATCAATATAACTATATAATAATCATATATAGTTACTCATTAAACTATTATACCCATCCAATTATGGTGGTGACAGAAAATAGATTACACCACGGCGTGGAGACGGTATTCCGTACGTACGCACGCGCAGTGATTTCGTTTTTCCGTAGGATGGATAGAAGGTTAATTATAGTTGTTTCATATTTATAATAACATATAAGTATATAAGAAATACTTATGTTATTACTTTATCAGGAAACAACTAAAAAAGAAGAAGTTGAAGAAGAAAGAAATTGAAAAAGATCGGTAATGGATATTACCTCTTTTTGACGCGCCTTCACTTATCCTCCAATTAAAGAACTAAGGATGGCCTTTGAAGAAGACCAGGACCTATGGGATGATACTAGGGAAGTTGAGAAGATATTTTGGCAGGGTTTGGCCGAGCTTGAAGGCTCAAAGTTGTGTGAGGAAGAGAGAGAGGAGGTGCCCTTTTATAAGGGAGGAGAGGGACACCTTAGGAATATCTCGAAATATTATTTTATATTAAAGTCAAAATAGGTTTATAATGGTTCCAAAGGGTCTTATTTCGAAGCTAAAGTGTGGATGGGTCGAAATCCTATCAACCAATAGGATTTAGATAAGTTTTGGTTATTATTTTAACCTTATCAATTTGATTTAACTTTAAGTTAAATAATTTAACTTTTACCGTGTCTTTTAATTTTCTTACACTATATGGTTAATACACTTACTATAACATGCCAAACGAACCCCAAACTGTTTATTATTAAAATATATATCCTTATCCAAGTCATTTGGCCGAACCTTATATTTTTAGGAATAAAATAACAATTAATAATATAATATTTGATTTAAAAACTATTTTGTGTCAATTTTGACACTATATGATATATGATTTTTGTGAAAGTCATAACAAAATTATATGTTCGAAACAAGTTTATTAAATCAACGCTAATATATCATAGTAACCTAGAAAATTAGTGTAATTCATAAAAAGTCTTAAATTACATTTAATTTGGTATTTATAATATCAATTATGTCAATATTTCATTAAAGAGATAATTACTGTATCATCTTTGTGTCATAAATAAATTAACTTATTTGATGTCTAAAAATTACAAATAAAATACCATTATGTAGGAAATCTTTTTATATTTCTAATGAATATTTAAAATCGAATTTATCTTATGTATAACCCTATATTAAAAATGTTTTAGTAAATAAACATTGATTTTAACTCTTTTAACTCTTCTTTGAATTAAATAATAATAAATGTCCTAATCTAATCCAAGTGGGCCTAAATGATAATATTTTACACTTAAGGTTGTTTTTGGTCGAGATACACTTGTCCAATAGGATTAGGACATGTGTTAGGGTAATATTAATATCATTTTTACCCTTAATTACCCTATTTACTTTTAACCACGGTAAAAAAATGTAAAAAGTTACTATTCACCAAAAAATGTTTTCTTCTCATTGAACCACATTTTACTTACTGACATCAACCGTGTCTCTCGGATTTTTGAAATTCCATTCACAGAAGCGGTAAAATTAATTTTTATGAAAAATTCAGTTTTTTAACTACCACTTAGTAGTTTCACTATTCATCAAAAATTGATGTTTTTCAGAACAATGCCAAAATTTCATCCTAAGCTATATTTCATATTCCGAATTCAAAAATGAAGTCTATTTTACCAAATTAATAACATAGAATTTTCATTAATTAATTTTATAATTAAATCCCGCTGTTAAAACAAATATCATGTTTTTAAGAAACAATATCTATCAAAAGATTGACACTTGTTTATGTCTGGTTTAAATGTGAAATTACATCCAATGACCAACATTGTATTAAATTGTAAAATCATATTCTAAATATACTTTAAAACCACTCAAATTAATAACTTATCACTATTAATTATTTTGAGTAAAAAAGTTGTTTTTAATTATAATTTAGTAATTTTCACTATTCATCAGAATATGAAAGTTATCCGAAAATTACCAAAATTTCACCCTAAACTAATTTCGATATTCCGAATCCAAAAATGAAGTCCATTTTGAGAGCTAAAATTTCTAAAATTTTAAAAAGTGGTTATTACTATTCATAACGGCTAGTTTTAATAATATTTTAATAGCATATCGTTGTTTAGTGAAACTCGGTATTGCGTACTACACACGCTATCGGGGAAGGTCGTGATTGCGTGTAATGCAAGGCAAGTCAAGGATGTGTGTTGTGCAAGCTCCTTTTGGTGTAGCGTACAACACAAGACATTAATAAAATTAAAAAGAATATTTTTCATAAAATCTCGGGCTATTATATGTTTGCCAAAAAAATACTAATTCTTCACAAACCTATTCCTTTTAGATGTGAATGATAGTACGCTACGACACTATTACCACAAATTGAGGTACCTCAGCCACACCCCTAACGATCTGAAATGGATTCATAGTTGATCAATGTCACCAATCAAAAATCAAACAGTCTTACAAAATTGGTTCACATTACATTTATTGCATGAAATATAATGGGTCATTAATTCTGAGACTTCCAGCCACATATCCCAAATGTTATCACACATCTCTTGTGAATTCCTACAATGATATTTTTTAGGATCCCTTAGGTCACACACTTTGTTAAAACCATTCAATAAACATGGCCCAAAACAAAATTAATCATTCATCTTTGAAACTAATCACACACATTCACATTCTGAAAGAAAACCCTACCTCTTGACCCATCATCCTAAGAACTATATAATTTCCCTTAGAACCCATCTTCCAAAAATAGGCACAGTACCTATGTTAAGACTACCCACATGATTTTCTATATATCATTTTTGATCTAGAACCACTAGTGCTCATTCTTTCTCAATGACATGTCAAACTTAGCCACATGCATGGCCACCACCCAACATCACTCTAGTCATAGGCTTCCACTGAACTCTCTGACTACACTACCAATGTTTTCTCAATATAATGGACAATTCTCTTTTCTCGCATTATCCTCATGTCCTCACTTTGATCCCCAATAAACCATCACCGAAGGTTCTCATCACCAAACGCTCAAGAACTCCATTGTGTCCATCATAAACCCCAATCAAATTAATCCCAGTCTCATCAAAGTCCAAGTAGAAACTAAGGATAAGAAGCTATAGGTCTCCCTATTATCCCTATCAGTTTTATCTTATAAAAGACACTTGGTCTAGCCACCATTTCAACATGGTTAATAAAATATAACCACTCATGGACAACAAGAAACTATCCGTCCAAAAGTCACACGATATCAACATGTCAGGATATTCATCTCTAGGTATCACTAATGAAAGTCATCAAAATACAAACCACACATAAAAAACTAGGCTATTTTTCCTCTCTTAGAACATGAAAAAAAAACTTTAACCTATAGTACTAGGACATGCACGTGATCCAAAATAAGGTCCACTCACAAGGGAACCAATGGATAAACACCAAGTGCCACATTAACCCACCAGTGTCATTATGACTTATATGCATGAGGATTGAGTCACTTTTCTCACCATGAATCACCTAAACATAGATCTAAATGACCTATAATAAGATATAATTCATATAGGATCACACACCAGAAAGTCCTATATGTCATATGAGTCCTACATGCCTAATATAATGCATTAGATGCCTCTTTCATCAATAGGACAATAGTCAAAATCAAATTATTGGCCTATTGAAAATGGAGAAAGTGTATGTTACCCATAAAAATACAATAATCCACACCAAATATGCATTTTTCAAGGTGACAATTAGATACAACTATAACAAAGAAAATTGGAACAATATCCCCTTGTCCTAGTAACTTTCAATTCCTACAGGAACATTTGTTTTCTACAAACCATCCCAAAGGCTCCAACAAATTCCGAAATATCTATTTTTCATGATCCCAAAATCATAATACAAATGAAAATAATGTATTGATACCACTATATAATGCAGAACCCTATAATTCTATATAACCAGTGGACAAAAAATCATAACATGACCTCATGTGCAGTTCCCTATATGTTAAAGGCTGCCAAAAATCAGAGGAGGTGTAAGATGGTACAGTGGGGAGACTACACCTACTATATCAATGTTTTAAATAATAAATAAATATCAATACATTGTATATAGAAATTAAAAATTATTGTATTGAAAAAATGAAGCATATGGTAATGATATGTGAAATGTAGTATATTCTAAATTAGCCGCGATGTATATACAATGACTGTACACTAGTAAGTTTATAGATATATACTAGAAATAAAATAAATAAAATAAATAACACAAAAACAGGTCTATAGAATCTCTATGATGATCCACATCTAATAATCTAACACCATTATAGCTATCTAGCATGATCAAGATATCCCAAACCACTTCCCAACCCATTCCTTCAACCAGGTGAATATATTCTAGGGTACCAAATAGTAGTGGTAGACTGAGAAGGGTGTGAGTACATAACTCAACAGGACACCACTAATGCGGTCCCATACTAACTACCATATGAAATGATATCTCTAAGTGTAATGATAAACTTAAATAAATAGAATCCCCATATAAATAAAATTTTTTGATCCTTGATTCCACCACCCCAATTGACCATACCTGCTTCATCACCCTCTTAGATAGCTCTATCAAAGTATGGATCCTCCGAAACTAGGATGAATCACTTAGTTGGTCACAAATTCTCCTTAAAATGATGAATCTCACAAACCATGTTATAAAAAATCATCATTTCCCTCAGGACAACATGAATCTCACCCTTAGGCATCCAAAGTCTCTCTTTCATTCATCTAGATTCTCACCCCCATGCATCTAGTTACTATGCATACCATCTTATTGCATAATTACTACTCATAAAGTCTACCCTCAGGCCTCAAGTACTAGTGTGTCTATCCCAGAGGTGGTAAGAAACATGGACCTAGCCATCATGAATCATGTATCCACATGTATAGCCCTCGGGCAGTTTATACCATGCCTTTAGCACTCGCGTGGTATGTCACCATGAAACTAGCCCATGTGAGGTATACAACCATGAATATGGCCCCCAGTAATAGACATAACATGATGTCATATCAATAAATTAACCCAAAATGTAGTGTAATATCACTCCCCTAGACATCAATCTATGAATATACATCTCTAGACAAACATGCTAACAATCCCTAGTTACCAAAACATGGACAACGAATCATGGAACCCTAGCTCCAATCATGGTATTTAAACCTTGAAACTAACACCTTGAAGGAGAATCCCTCAACCATTGGGCTCCCAGGGTATTCAAAACCCATAAATTTTATCCATAACCCTTGGGCTTCTAGGTCATGAAGAGGTTCCATGATGACCTTCACTACCGCATCACATATCCCACTCAGCATTTTTCTGTCAACAAGGTACCCACTGGTTCCCTCGATCACAAAACATCTGAGGACCTATCACATAGTCCTTACTATACATTATAGTTTCAATTAAATACCCGATATAATGGAAAAAACACCCCATAACATCATCAATAGGGTTTCATGGCCTTTCCCACTACATGGGTCTTACCAATTATGAGGATATCAATAGATAAAAAATAGCCTATCACAGTTACCAGGGCTACTCTATGTCTGTCCGATCACCCAAACATTATTTTGGTCAGACAATGGTCAGTTCACCTAGGCCTAGTCACATGAGACAGAACAATATCACATGTCTAGTCCCTATCTCGATGAGAAGAAATGGACCAAATTTCACAAGAAAGCCCTATAAGGTCTCAATCCCAGTCATAGGTGATAAGGATATTATGATATTTCTTCACCTCAATAAAGGAATAAAGGCCCACCAAAATTTTTCAATCCCAACCTTGGCCATTAGTGGTTGAGGCTATATGTTATCACATAGGGGGTGTTCAGTTCCTTTGGTGCTCATTCCTCTTCAACAGATATTTTGTTAAATTTAAATATGCTATTAATTAAAATAAACCATTAAATAATGATTCCAAAAAGTTATGGCCTCACTTTAGAAGCGGTTTGGAGGACACCCTTATTTTAAAGGTCTCAACATCAGTCATTGGTGGCCAATGTGTCATACGATAACTCAGGGGTTGTTGATGAGCATTAGTAGTTAACATTCAATCCTAAAATTGAATTATATATAAATTTTTATTCAATTATATTAAATTGGGTAAAACTCTTAATGGAATTACTGGATATCCACATGCATCACAAAAGAAAATAAAATTCCATAGGGAATGTATGTGAGTCCACTTACCTCAAACATAGTTATTCTAACTTGACTCTATGGTCTAGAAGAAACTTCCATGGCCCATTAATCTTGTACAACCCTAAATTTGATCATATAGATTCTTATTAATTCTTTGAGTCCATAAATCACGATAGTAAACCACAATTAATGAATTATATAAGATATAATTAATTAGTTAATTTTCTAAAATCATGGAATAAACCCGATTATCTCACCAGTTTAATCCACCAAGCCGAATCCATCGACAACATGATATATTATTCTCTATATGAACTAAAAGATTTAGGATTCAGAACACCACTAACTATAATGGTGATTTAATTAGAAGATAAAATCAATTTAGGGAAATACTACTTGAAATAGAGTGAAACATTAATGAATTGATATGCGAATGTTTGGTGAATTTCCCTCTAGATCCATTATTTCTATGATAAATGAATTTTTTGACAAAAACCAGTGATTTCACCATTTTCTAGGGAAATCTAGATTTAACATAAAAAACATCTAAAAATATGTTCAACTAGAAAAGTCCAATGTGGAAGGAGGTAAGGGTAAAATTATAACCACTAATGCTGTCAAATGACCTACAAGATCACCTTGATCGTATAATAATGAATGGATAGGGATTTCAGTTGAGATCCACCATGCGCCCTGCTATTTTCCCAAATAAACAATGGGGAAAAGACCATATTTATCATTTTTAAAATTTATCCCTACATAATGAATGATGTGAACTTGATTAAAATCATGAATTCCGTGGGGTCTCCATATCACCATTCACATACTAAATTTCCCAATGACATGCCATAAATAATCCATTCACAACTTGAATTTGATTCATGATGTGAATGTCCTACTGTAACCTTTTAAAGTAGACCATCATTCTTGTTCTTCTGATGGTGTTCACTCACAACCTTGAGACCACCAAGACAATATAATCCTTCCCAAAAAAATCATCTTACGACATTAAATCCACCATAACATCACAATAATTCTAGTATTTCAAAAATATGCATCTATTAAAGAAGAAATTCAAATTTCTTTCAGGAATCCTTACAAATAAAAGCATGGGTTCTTACATGTTCTAGTGATTCCATCCATATTCATTATATGGATGTTTTATTATTATGATAAAAATATACTTTTACAACATGATTACTTTTCGTCAATTATGCTTTGAGGACATTCTTATGAACCCCATTTTTTCAATGGGTTATGATATTATGAATGTTTTATGATATTATTTCACAAATATTCATGGTCATCATTATGTGATGAGTGATCCTGAAATTATATATCCCTACAATGAATTCGGTAATGATGAATATCTCATGAATTTAATAGGTCTAAAAGGTTGAGTGAATTTATTTTAGTAACATATTATATCCACCATGATAGTCTGGGGAGTGAACTATGACTGCTATTAGAGTTTGGGTAGAGAAACCAATCTACTTTGACAGTATATATAGTAAAAATAGACTAATCAAGAAATGATTTTATATGATTATGTTTATTCCAAAAACACATGTATTATGCCTATCTAATACACTCATTGTTCATCTTATTTTATTCTCCTCTAATCCATGTCTTAGGAACTTTCATGATATATTCCATGACTGAAGATTGTTATATATGATATTAAGGGTATAGTTTTTAATAGTTATACTCATATTTTCATACCCTTTTGCTCATCTTATATTTAAATGGTCATTGATATTTATCTTTTTACTATTACTGAGAATAAGATGTCTGATATTCTTAGGTTTCCATTCCCAAACTAATGAAGAGAGGTATAATGTATGACATGATTAATAAGGGTGATATTTATGATGAAATCAATGAGAGATGATGTAGTTCAGTTATGATCTAGTTTTTTATGTATCCAAGTATCTAAAGGAACTAGAACTATATTATTATTTTGTGTATTGTTATATAATGAATATTTATATAATAATACGAAGCATCAGTGAAAGAAAATAATGGGTTTCAATAATTAGCCTTCATCTTCTCATTTGAAAAACCCATAAAAAACAAAGATATCATAGTAATGAAATTAGAATAATTTTTCATAAACCAATTAACAACCTCATGTTTAAGAAACTATATGAATTTCACCATGGTCATGGATTATTGGTAGAAATACTTAATAAACTAGACATAAGTTCAATATAATCAAGGCCCTCATTTTTCATACCCAACATAACTAAGTCCCACCACCTTCTACATAGAACATTCAACTTAAAGATAAGAGACCTCACTTTGACTATATCTGGACTCTCTAAAAGTTTAAAAATCCTCTCAATCTCTTACAACCAATCCTCTATCTCTAGAGGATCATTTTTCCACTGGAATGTTAGTTCCTTCCGAAGAAGAAATTTGTCACCCTAAATTCAATCCTTATATTTTGGATGTTCAACCTCTCTAGCTTGAATAGGGTTATGTGACCCATGTTGGTCTAGATCTAAGACTGTTAACACCACTACATTAATTAAATTCTAATAAACTAGATGTTTTACTTATCATGGTACATTAACAATTCCCTCCTCGGGAACTACAGGATGTTAGGGGGGGGGGGCTTTCTACTACAAAATAATAAAAAAATGAACATAAGAACATGAGTTACATAAATAAATTATAGTTTACAATAACGTAAAAATAATGGGAAACTAAAAGTAAAAAATTAAGATTAAAATAGTGATTAAAAACTCTCTAAATCCTTAAAAAAATTTACTAAACACCCATGGAAACTTAATGTACATCATGTTGAGATCTGGTCAAGATATCACATACAACAAGACTATTTTGTCCCTATATTCATATCTCTTATCAACCATGATATAGAAAAATGGATACTGGTAATGGAATCCAGAATAACTCCCTTTAATACTAATTTTACATGAACCGACCTTGATTTAAAAAAATAATCATAGCCCAAGTCAGTCTTCACATGGCCCTAAGGGAATTCCCAATCCCCATAGGCTAGAGACAAGAACCTGGACATCATTAATTACCTTTTGGAAATATTTTTCCAAAAATAATATAATACCAGATGATAAATAAATAGGATTTTTCAGTGTCCTGAAAACAATATCCATATCATCAATGGGAAAATAAAGTGACGTGATACATAAAAAGAAAATGATCTAAAATAATATAAATTCCAACTCCATGTGACAAGATCTAATACTTGTACTGTCAAAATTTGTTAATGAATAAAAAAATCTTTCTAATGATGCCTTTAACTTACCTACATTATAAATAATAGATCAACATACACCGAAAGGAGTATCTAGGGAATGAGAAAAACCTCCTAGTAGGATCCTACCAATTGTTTGATAAATACATTATATAAAATAAACCAATTATTCTTAGGTAATTTAAAATAAGGCATGATTAATAGTTTAACAAAAATCAATGATAATAAAACATTTAAACAATATATAAAATCATGAAAATAAATATTTTTTCCAAGGTTTTACAATACAATAACCATTATAACATTTAAAAGATATCCAATATAAAAATATAGGTATAATGATTATAAACACATATAGTTCATTGAAGATCTAATAAACTTTTTATAGATCAATAGGCCATCTAGAGTGTACATTAAACATGAAGAAAATGTCCATGGGGGTAAGATGACACTCCAATGAGTGAAACATTTTGACAATATAGGAAACCTAGAACAGAAATTATCCTAGTGGAACTAGTATATGTGAATGATTTTATCCCTATGGATGGCTCCTTGTATCATCATTGATCACATCTTGGTCTAACACATTAAAATTATCTAAGGTAATTTCATCTTTGATGATATACACTTCATATTTTAAATCCATTTTCATAAACCACATCAAAGGATGAATAAATTTTCAAAATTATATATTAAACCACCAAATTTTATAAATATAGGATTCATGAACATAAAAAATTTAATAAATACATTTAAAAGAGTAAGAAATTATGTTTTAAAAGATTAAGAAATGTTATCAACACTTGTAATTAACTATGCTCATGGTAAAGAATAATTCAAGATGAGAAGAGGGCCTTATAAATGAGGAAGTAATCATAAATCAGGAATCACTAAATAAGAATATCCAATTAATGTTATCTAGAGAAATTATTGAGATTAAGAGAACACATACCACAAGGATTCCCTAGGAATACAAAAAAATGAAAGGGAATTTGGAAAATGAATCCCAATTCTATGATAGATCGACAATTAACCCAATTAGATCATGAAACAAATATTTTATATTACATTAATTCAATCATTTTATGTTGTATTTGAGGGGAGAAAGAGGATCACTATGATTAATAAATAATTTCACAGATTGGGAAAATACATTGGAAATATTAGATTCAACACCCAACGATCGATTGAAAACCACCAATAAGAGGCATTTAATATAAGAATTATCTATGAGGAGTTCGATTGGTTGGAATCCATGTTTTTTTAGAGGAATAGTGGGAAAATTTTGATAGTTTTACAGTCTGAAATATAAATACTCATAATAATTATTACTCAATACACAGTTTGGTCCTATATTTTAGAAAAAAATGATCCAATCATGTACCCTTGTCTTGGGTATTACAATAGCTACATTATTTGAAATATTGTGCATTAAACATATGTGACCCTAATAGCCATATAAATATGGTTTTCTAGGAGGATATACTTGGTTTTCTATAACTGTTCACCTGAACATTCACCCTCTTCTAAGAATCAAACATAAGGTTCATGGTTTCCTTGTAAGAGTAGCATGGTTTTCACTAACTATTCTCTAACCATTCGCAGTCCCATAAACTTATAAGTTTTTTTTTTTCAAAACTCAACACAAAAAAGAATTATGGAGATAAAATATAATATAAAAACAAGAGGCTAATATTAACTAAAATAAGCAATGGTATGTGACAGTTAATGTTCATATTCCAGTCTTGTGCAACTTGGTTTTGATGGAATTCTAGGTTATTCAATGTGTGAAACCTTTTTGAGGGTATTCACTCTAACTCATCAAGTAACTTTTCTAAGAACTCATATTTAGTTATATTTTTGAAGAAGTAAAAATGGAGAAAAAGAAACTAGAATTGAATTGTTAAGAAATCATCTATAACATACATGACTTATTATTTGGTTGATTATGTAGCAATATTAGTTGTGGCGTGATATTCCAAAAAATCATTTAGAAATTTGATTGGCCAGGAATTTGTATCTCTATCCACCATCATGTGATTAATGTTGTAAACTAAATTTTTAGAGGCCCTGATCTATCCATTTTTTCACATAATGAAATAGGTATGAATGGTTGGACTATATGTTATGTAAATTTTATAATATTTACAACTATTTTGTTCATTTTCTATCACTATTGTCTGAGGGACACCAAATATGGTGATGATTATAGACTTAAAAATGTTGATGAAAACCATTTTATTAAATACTCTATAGTATAATGTTATAGCTGTTGTTAATATTGTTTTAATATGTGTATGGTAAGGTAGTTATTGTGGTGTAGATGATGATTGAAGAGGGGAAGTTGTTTCAAATCTTATGTTACTTATAGAATCAGTATGAAATGACATTGGATGTCATTCTTGGACATTGTCCATAAATAAATTCATACGATTTATTCAACTTGTTTTATGTTCCAATACATGTGTCAATGAATGACACATTGATTCAAAAATTGAATAAGTACATGCAATAACTGATTGCATGATGAATTCGGATGATCCATCCACTGGTTTCTAATTAAATGAAGTGTTTGAAAAGAGTTAGTTGATCTCTAAATCTTAAGTGGTGTGCCTAAAATAATAGAAGAATAAGAAAGCATATGGTTGAAAATGAAGATGATAAGAAGGCCAAGGTCCATGCATTGAATGTTGAAATTCCATTATATCTATACTTTGGGTTTTCCAAAGTACTTATATGGGTTTATATAAAAAATAAATGACATATCTATCCATCCATCCATCCAAGCTAGGTAAGTAACATGCACCATAGGAGTGGGTGGCTACGCATGACCCCAGTCAACCAACTAGTGTGATATGTTGTGGGCGAGTGCATGGGGCACAGATGAGTGCTCAGAGAAGCACATGGGAAGCTAATAGAGAACCACTGTGTGGAGAGTCACAATGATAGGGTGCATATGGTGGATGCATAGCATGACCATAAGGGGAACATGGTACGAGACGGTACCGTGGAGGGAGGAGGAGTAATCTAGCGATGGGTTATGGTGGTTCTAAACTAAAACTGAACACATCCTATATCTCGATTCAATGTAGGACAGGATCTACAAAACACAGAGGAAATCCCCCCAATCTATCTGATCTCACAAGAGATCACATCCACACATCTCATTTTGTGTCACACAATATAACCCACATCGCCTATATCCGATTTGAGTTGATCTAACGGCCTATAATAAGCCAAGATGTCATCTTCAACCTCCAAGCCATCAGACGCTATTGTACACTGAAGATGAAGCCAAACCACCTTAATAGTTATTCTAACCACCATTTATTCTTGAATTAAACTCATAAGTGTTGTTTGTACAACATGAACCCATTCATTAAATATTAATTTCATGCATATAGTGGACCATTAAGAATGATTTTTGGATAATGAAAACATTGTTGTTGAGGCCTCATCATTCATCCGAACTTCATGGATGATTTGAGATTACTTGAATGGATATTCCATATGATGTTGAAATTCCTGAAAATGAATCATAAGGCCACACATTTGAAAAATAAATATCCCATGATTCATGAGATATCTTTATCCGCATTTGAATATCGCAGAACTGAAGAAATTGGGCTTTCATGGTTTTGAACTTAATGGAAAATCCTACGGGATTTGAATGTGGAGCAATCTGTTAATCCAAACCTACAAAAGCAAGAGTCCCTTGACATATCATGGTGTTGAGAAAATTTGCGAAAGCATTTGTCCTTGAATGAAAAATGCAGCATGCATATAAGATCCACGTAGCTTTTCTATATGAAGAAGCAGAAGTCCTACAGGCATTCAACAAGTGAAATTCACACTTGAACCGTCCTTAGGGAGAAGAGAGACCACACCCTCTGTGTGAAGTGATATTACAAGCACGTGATATTTTTCTCAAATCCTCACCAGTGTTTTTGGAAGAAGACCCCATAGACACACATTCTCTGCTTACACACCCTTGTTATGATTGGCAAAGATAGAACCACGAACTACCCATAATTCTGTGAAAGAGATCCATGTGCACCCTTTGTGTGAAAAATAATTACAGTTATCTCCCATTGGATTCAGTAATAGAATAAAGAGATTAAATAAATAAGATTAGTGTACCCAT
The DNA here is from genome assembly GCA_963277665.1 of Viscum album. NCBI lineage: Eukaryota > Viridiplantae > Streptophyta > Magnoliopsida > Santalales > Viscaceae > Viscum > Viscum album. Next base: position 1,287,309,850 of record OY728132.1, on the reverse strand, counting down.
ACACTTTCTTTGAAGAATATGAAGAACCCATGAACAACAAATACCGGTTTGGGTGTTGTATACATGATGAAAATATGTGCTTTCTTAGAAGAAAACTAAAATTCATGCGAGTTCAAAGGAGAGGGAGATTATGTGTGCATTGAGAAAAACATAAGAACATACTATGTGTGCAAGAAGCAATGAAGAACCAACTTGTTCAGGTTTCATAAAATTATATCTGAATATACATGCATAACATGCATAACATGAATGCGTAAACACACATTAAGAAAGAACTGGGAGTGCAAGAAACAAGGGAATATAACATGCATTCATGCATGTCAATGCACACATAAGGAAGAAGGAATTGTGATAATATTGAGAAACAAGGAAATAATTGGTCTGTACATGTGTAATTTATGACCCACACACATTGAACCTAAAATATTGATACAAGTGTATAGTTTGTGATCTGGTTGAAGAACTACATATTATATATTAAAGAAAACATACATATTCAAATTCACATGTAAGAGGTATTTTAGATACCAATGAAAAAAGGTATTGAATGACTTGAAACCCATGCATGAAGTGAATGAGTATTGAGACTGATGTTGGGAAGAGTTAAAAAAGATCTTATATCATAGATGACAATATTTGAGCATTCAAAAATAGAGATAGAGCTGATTTTGTGAAAGTTCATTCTGTCCTATTAATATTCTTCACGAAGTTGAGGGTACTATTTTTAAACATATTAGTGAGTCTGGGTCTTCCTTAGAATAAGAACAAATTTCAGGAGCATTGTTTCATTGAGGACTGATCAAAATGGTGATCATAATTATTGAGCAAGGCCAACAGACCATACCGAAGGATGTAGATGATTCATGACGAGATACACGGGCTTGTGTGATTCAGAGAGCCCATTGGAAAAGACTATCCAATCATCTAGGGTGAATCAATGTTAAAAAATATGGATGATTATCATGTGACTCGAGAGAAAGAAGAACCCTATGTGATTTAATAAAGAGAATAACTCTTCATTGGGACTCTAAAGCTGGCTAGTGGACATTGGTAACACTATGGGATGTAGTATAAAGACCCTCCTATGGGGCATTAGAGATATAGAGTGGGACTCTGTATCGACCATTGTAATTGATAATAATTTTATAGTGGATAATCTATGTTGGGGAGAATAACCAACACAGTAAATAATAGGTCTTTGAACCGAACCTGGTTAATCCTTGTGTTCAGTTCCTTTACATTTGTAACATCATTTGAGGTGATCCTTAGAGACACAAGAAGAGTGGACTGAGGATTTTGCTATTTCTAGAGGTTTAATTGAAATTAATCAATTTTTAAAATATATAAATGGTATCATGGATTCACCCTTCCCCCTCCTAGTGATTCTATATTGATATGGGCACTTCAATAGGTATAAGAGGGAAGGTCACCTCTAAAAGCTCCAATGGAGCCTTTATGAAGTGTATATTTCAGGAAATGAGTGAGAATCCTCAGATTGAGATTTCATCCACGACTTTGAAGAATAATAAGAATAATAATAAAAGGAAGATGAGGAATTAGCTTACTGATAATGTAGAGACATCTTCTACTAAAGTTAATCTGAAAGGTGAAACTTGTGATAATTCTTTTTATTATTATGACTCTTCTAATGAAGAATGTTCAAGATGTGATGATGATAGATCAATTAGTGATCATTATTATTTACTCAAAGAACATATGAATAATATTCCTAGATAAGTGGAAAGACTTATTATTGAAAGATACAGTGCTCTTCAAGATGAAACATTATAGCTGGAAGAAGAACTTGCTGCCATGGAAGAGGCATTGGATAATAGGGTTAGCATATCCAACACTCACAAAAAACATGGGATGGAAAAGGAAGAAAAAATTTCTATTTTCATTGAAAGACATCCTCATGTTACTGAATAATTTCATGTAAGTATTTGTGAGAATGATTTCATGCATATTGTATTTGTCAAATCATTCCACACATTTGAAAATTTTCAAAAAGTTTCAATGGTTGTCAAAGATGCTCAACTTGAAGACCAATATTACATGGTAAAGGAGCATGAAATTTATTTTCAAGAATTAAGAAATGTTCATGTGGATGAAAATGATAAACCATAAAGATAATTGGGAATGTATGTTGATATTAGTTGGGGATGAGAAGAACCCTCTCAATGTGATGTGTTTAGAGTTGGAGGTTAAACTGAAGAATCGGTAATCACCCCAAGATAGAACCTCCCAAAAAACTAGAAGAAGAGATGTTTCCAATCAATTTTTCATTGAGAACTATGAGTCCAAAAAGAGTATTAATTTATCAACCAATCAAATTGAAACATCCTATAAGAAGAACGTATCACATAACCCAAGTATTTTTGTCTCTACTAATGCAGTTTCATCTGCAAGTATAGTTTAAAAGTCAATATATAGAAAGATGTGGACTGATAAAAATGTTTATACAACCTTAAAAATATCTAGGATAGATACTGGAATGATAAATAATAAGAAATACAAAATGGATAATCTAATGAAAAAAATACAACTCCATAAGAAAAAAAACACTAAATCTATCTAGACTGATACTACAAGAAAAATAATGAGATTTATTGGATACTATTGGTGTTGTTTGAACATTGGGCATCAGAAAAATGGTTTTTGGAATAATGTGACATCATGGGAAATTATGGAAGGCCTACATTTTGGGAATGTAGATGTTAATAAATAAAGAATCCTACAAAGATAAATCAGAATACAAAAATTAAGAATAATCTATTTTCAAGAAAATATTGGAATATCTTGAAGACTTCTATGATAATTTCCATAGAATTGGTCACAATTATGATGAGTTTTGGTTTAGTCCAACCATGCAGAATGCATATGTGGATAAGAAGAAAAGTCCAAAATAAATGAATAATAAAGGAACAATAGTTAGAAAACCATCCATTCAGAATATGCAAAATATTGAATTCATGAAAAAAATGAAAGAAACTATTCCCAAGAAGATGTTTAACATGAATTCCAAGAATCTCATCCCAACCAAGAAAAGATTATTCAACTATGTAAAGAAAGACCATTCCCTAGATAATTGCAAACAAGCCATAGAAATGAATGGAAGTAAGCTAAAATAGGAAGAGGAATCAATACAGAAGAATATAGGATTGATGGAAGACATTCTTGAAGATGATAAGTTACCTATGAAAGGTAATGTGAATGCATTAAAGAAGAAATGTGGAAGCTACAATCCAGAATATGTTAAGAAAGAGTGTTTAGTTATTTGGCATAATCAATTGAAAATTCCTAAAGAACTAAAAAAAGATTACGATTAAGTACTAGGTAAAGAAAATCGAAAGTGGAAACATATCATTCCACATGAAGATGAATTTGAATTTCAAGAGAGGTTTCCAGTACATCATAACCCATGTTTCTCACAAGTTCTATGTGGGAGGTACCAGAAGGCTGGAAATTATGTCAAAAAATGTATAACTATTTTACCGGGTCAAATAGAGATGTTGAAAATCGAAAAACATGCACTAGTGTAAGCTATTTAACTACTGGAAGATGTAAAGACAAAAAATACACACAAGTTGAAGGTGAATTTAAGTAAAGGGTCTATGCTGACAATGAAATATCGAAATGTAATATTTGGAGGAGACACAGGAATGAAGCTTACCAAAATCATTGGAGCATCATGGAAAGGAATTATTGGGTTGAGAGAAAATTTCCATACCTATTCTCTTATTAAGAGGCTTGCATGTGTTACATCATATTCTAATATATTTATTGTATATGTGTGCTTAAATTGCATGTATTTGGAGGTGAATTTCATTCTCAAGATGATAATTGGCTGAACAAATTGGAGAACAAGAAATTGGAGTAATTATTCATAATTTAATAATTTGGTGAAGTGTTCCACATTGGATGATTTTCCACATGAAATTGTTGAATATTATGTGATCATAGTTTCCACCATGTCAAATCAAAGGTATTTCACCCCTTGAGGGGGATCAAATATGAAAGAGGTGATATCAAAGAGCATGTCATGAAAATTTTTTAAATTCATATTTGAAACTTGATGTATTCCAATATAATATCAATCCATTGTTATTAATTGTATTTATCATGCCAATTAAGGGGGAGTTCTTGATTTATGATAATATGGGATTAAATGGGAAGATTTATCCAAGCACATGAACTTTTAAATATGTTTTTTGAAGTATGTGGATGATTTATCCATTCATTGATTAATATGACTATCTACAATTCCTTGGTTAGAATTGATACAATTTGAACATGATTTCACATGTATGGTTATTTATGAAATTCATTAAAAAAATTTGTCATATATCCCTATTTTTCTACACTAGGTTATCATAATTAGATATAGAGTTGAGAAACCGAAGGATCTTTTCTATGTGAACCATGTGATGTCATCCCTCTCTAAGAAATATTCAAGAATATTTTCTTAAAAGGGAGAAGAAAAATATTTTCGAATAAACCTCACTAAACCATTGAATATGGTTTCCAAAAAGTGGAATAAAATATTAACCAACATATTAACCCATAGAAAGTGTTCATAGGTTATATTGACATCAAAATACAAAGGGGGATATTTTAGAGAATAGTGTTTCATAAGTTCTCAATATGGTGTCAATATGTGTATGGAAATGTCGTGATTGGGGTGGTGGTGATGATTGAAGTGGTGAAGTTGTTCCAAAGATTATTTCACATGGATAATCAGTATGAACTGAAATTGGATGTCATGCTTGGACATTCTATATATCTAAATTTACATGATTTATTTAGCTGATCTTATGTTCCAAGACATGTGTCAATGACTGAGACTTTTTTACAACATTTGAAGAAGGAAATAAAATACATGATTTCATGATGAATTTAGAAGACCCATATACTAGTTTCTAATTTAATGAAGTGTTTTAAATGAGTTACATGATCTCAAATGCTTATGATGTGTGCCAAAAAGAATAGAAGAGTTATAATGCTGATGGTTGAAAATGAAATCCTAAGAAGGCGAAGTGTCATGCATTGAATGTTGAATTTACATTATATGTATACTTGGGTTTTTACAAAGTATTTATATTGGTTTATTTAAAATATATTTGACATAGCCAGACAGTTAACTAGCCATGCTAGGAAAGCAGTACAAACCATAGGATTGGGCAGCTGTGCTTGACCCCATCCATCCATTTAGTGTGACAGGTCATTGTCACGTTCATGGGGAACACATGAGAAGTCACATGAGCACATGGGATACCAGTGGAGTACCACCATGAAGGGAGGCATGGTGGTAGGTAACATAGGGTTGAAAAATTGAATTCTCTCAAAAATAACATAGTACAGGCGGTACCGTGGATGGATGAGGAGTAATCAAGCAATGAGTTGAGGAAGTTTGATACTTAAACCGAATGCATCCCGCATATCCATTTCGATGTGGGATATGATTTAAAAAATATGGAGGCAATCCCCACCATCAATCTAATATCATGAGAGATCGAGGCCACACATCTCATTCCGCATTACACGATCTAATCCTTGCCATCCATATCTGATTTTAGTTTATCTAAAGGATGATGATAGTCTAAGTCATCATCGTCATCCTTCGAGCCACCACATGCTGCTATAAGAAAGAGATGATTCCAAACCTCTGTGAAAGTAATTCCACGTACCATTGATGCTCAAATTAAATGAATAAGTGTTTTCAAGACAACATGAACCCATTCATGAAATTGTACTTTCATTCATATAGAAGAGCATGAAGAACGAATGTAGTACGAAGAAATGAATGTTTTCGAGGCCTCGACATTCATATGAAATTCATGGATGATTTAATATTCATTGAATTAAGATTTATTGTGATGTTTAAATGCAAGAATGTGACTCAGAAGGCTGCACATTTGAATAATAAATATCCCATGATTCATCAGATATCTCTATCCATGTTTGAATATTTCATAACTGAAGATATATAGATTTCACAGATTTGAACTTCATGGCACATCCTATTGGATTCGAACATCGAGAAACACGATGATACATGCCTATAAACGGATCTGTCCCTAGACCTATCTTGGTATTGAGAAAATTTGAGAATGCTCTTGTTCCTAAAATAGAAGAGCACCCTGCATAGAAGTTCCTCGCAGAACTACTACACAAAGGAGCAGAGGTCCCACTGGCGTTCAAAAAGTGAAATAAACTCTTGAACCATCCATATGAAGAAGATATTTTTCAATATTTTTTCAAATAGAAATTACAATCACATGATAGGTTTCTCAATCCCTCACTTGTGATTGTGTCGAAAATCCCACAGACACAAAATCAGTGCATAAACACCCTTGTTGTTCTTGTAGAATACATAAACAAAAACCACCCGGGTTTTATGAAGGAGATCCACACACACCCTCTACGTGAAAAAAAGATCCATGATCCCCATTGGTTTCATGAAGAGACTAGTTATATTGAATAAATAAGTATAGTGTACACATACACTGTCGTTGAAGAAGAAGAAGAACCAAATAATAGTAACTACCCATTCGGATGTTGCATACATAATGCACATATGTTATTTCGATGGAGAAAACAGAATTCATGTGTGTGAAAAGAAGGGGGAGATTCTGTGTCCACTGAGAAACACATAAGAGGAAAACATTTGTTCAAGAAGTATGGAAGAACTAGTGTGTTTGGGTTGCATAAAACCACATCATAATATACCTGCATAACATGCATACACAGGAAAACATAATGAAAGAACTGTGTGTGTAAGAAGTACGGGAATAAATAATGCATTAATGCATGTCCACACACACATAAATAATAAGTAAATGTGTTCATATTGATTAATAAGGATGTAAGTGGTAATTAGATGTGTAATTTCATGAACCACACACATTAATCCTGAAATATTGATACTTGTAAATAGTTTGTGCTTGGGTTGACAAGATACGTATTATATATGCATAAAAACATGCATAATCACATTCATGTTTTATAAGTCTTTGGGATACAAAATACAAGAGGTATTCAATTCCATGCAACCCATGCATGAAGTGAATGAGTATTGAGAATGAAGCCGGGAAGAGTTAAAGAAGATTATATATCCGAGTTGAAATTTTTTTAGCATTGAAGAAGAGAGACATAACTAATATTGTTCAATATCATTCATGCCTATTTATTTTATTGAATATGTTATTTGAACCATTTGGCACACATATTAGTGAGGCCTAGTCTTCATCAGAAGAAGAAATAATTTTCAGATCATTGTTGCACTGAGGACTAGTCAAAAAGGTGATGATAATTATCCAGTAAGGCCAACAGACTATCCCAATGGTTGTTGAAGAATCTTCATGTGATTCCCAAGCATGTTTGATTTATAAATACTATGGGTAATGTTCATTAGATCATATATAGTGAATAAAAGTGAACAAAGAATGAATCAGCGTGTGTGACTCGAGAGCTAGAAGAATATTTAGTGATTCTTGGAGGAGAAGAAGACTTCAGTGGGACTATGAAGCAGGATAGTGGAATCTGGTAACACTGTGGGATGTAGTATAAATAACATCATATGGAACTCAGGTGAGATATAGTAGGACATTTCATCAACCATTTTAATTGATAATAATATTTTAGTGGAGAATATATGATGGGGAGAATAACCAACATTTCAGGGAGTATGTCATTGAACTGAACCTTTTAAATCCTTGGGTTCAGTGACATTACATTTTCTACAACATTCTAGGTAAGTATGAGAAACAAAAATAGAGTGGATGGAGGCTTTAACTAGAAAAATATGTTCAATTTGATAAAATTAATTTGTAAAACGTTTTACAGGGATCACTGATTCAACCCCTCCCCCTCTTAGTGATTATACACTAATCCGAGCACTTCAAATACTTTTAGTGGTTTAAAAACAACCCAGGTAATGATATAAATAAATAAATTTCATTTCTTATTAATATTAATTACAATATTTTAAGGATTCATTTTCACTATAACTATTTTATGTAATTTTTCAATAGAAAAATATATAGTTTTATACTATCTAAACTGTTTTCCATGTATTATATGATATCATTTAAATAATAAATTAAAAAAAATTTAAATTTAAATTTTAATAAATATAATCACTTTTTTTCAACTTGTAGAAAATATCTTAGTGATCTTTTTTTGATTTTTCATAAATAGTTGATTTTTAATTGAACAACAGAAAAATTCATATTCTCAAATAACATAATTTTTTCGTCATTATAATACTCAGTAGGTAAATTTATGTTTTTAATTATTTTAAAGTCTCATAATCCAATCTTTCTAGTTAGAAGCTAATATATTTCTTGGGGATCAAATCTATAATTTATTTTGGTGAAAATCGTTTTTATGATTAAAAAAATATTTTTTTAAAACTGTCTTTCATTGTGTTATGCAGATTTATGTTAAAATTAATTTCTATCACATGATTAAATTTATTCATTTTAAAATGGTTATAATGTTTTGAATTAGTATATTCCAATTATTTAATAACATTAATATCATTTTTATAACTAAAATTAATTTACTATAGTAAAAATTAGTCACCATGGTACGAGTTAGATGGGTAAATAGGTAGTTAAACTAAGATATATTGCTTTAAATATCTCTGAATCATTTAGAAACATGATTATATGAGTTTATTTAGAACATAAATTACCCTATATTTAAAATTTTTCTAAATTAGTGGCTCATTTCATGAGAATTACATGTATTACTTTTAAATGTTCTTAATATTTACAATGGCGTCATTCCACTTAGTTAAAAAAAGAAACCTTATCTCCTCAATTATACACACATATTGAGAAAATTATCTTATTTAAGGATTACCAATATACCTTAAAAAATATTTATCGAGGTCTTAGATCATTTTTTATTCCAAAAAGACCAATCCAAGAATCCTTAAAAAGTTTTTCAATGGAGATTATCTAAGGAATTCGTATATGATCTAAGAAAACACTTTCAAGTTAATTATTTAATTATACTACCTATAATATATTATAAAAATACTAATATAATTTCATAAGTATCATTACTATACATAAATTTAATTATATTTATCGAAAAATAATTTTTTACCTCCTTTACATTCATTGGAAAATGAAAACGTTGCTCATGCGTACGGGAAAAGTACCACATTCATTAAGGGATGTATTCCATTATTCATCATCACAACTTGTGGATTGTTATATAGATGTATTTAATAAATTTAAATTATTTATATGATATAATGATCATTCAGTAATGATATGAGGCTGTCTACTTTATTCTCCACCATTGATTAGAAAATATAAACGTCGCTGATGTTTATGTGCAGACCACCTCCTCCATGGAACGATGTATTACCATTTTCATGTCAACCTTACAGTTATTTTTATACTATTATATAATATTTTTTTAAAAGTTATTATAAATTTTTTATCATTTTGGACAATATAGAACCATGAATCCTTTTACCATTGTTCACACCCATAGTTATTTTAGAGATTATGACCTGGATGAACTCAAAACACACGATGTAAAATTATGAAGCATAGTAACTGAATAAATCCTGGTAATAAATGAAATAAAAGGAATAATAAATATGTAATAAAAATGAATTTTTTTATAATTTAATTAAATAGTTAAGATATGTATATTATTTAGGAATGAAAATAACATATTTGGAAATTCAGGATTCGAGGTAAGAAATTTTTATTTAAATAAGTGTTTTTAATGTTTTAAAATATTAATTTTCCATGGTCATGTTAATTTAAATATTTCATGAATGTTATTTTTATACTGAATATATTTATTAAATCCATTTTCATGAACATTTGACATTATTTTCATGTTTTGAAAAATGAAATTATTAATGTTTTGTATGGGAAAATTTGGATTTTTATATATAAGTTGGAAAAGAATGTTTATTTTATGTTTACCCATTGACCAAAAGATACCACTATTATTGATTTTTAAGTTTATTTTATAGTTTTATATGGGTTTAAAAATAAAATACTATTCTTTTTGTTATGTAAATTTTTTAGTTTTTTATTAAAATTCAAATTAAAATGGATTCTCCTATTATTTTATGAGATATCTGAATGTGATTTTTTATAGGATCAAAAGCCAAATGTCATGAGTATAATGATGAAAATAAAATAGTTTATGTGTTTTATTCTTTGTATGGGTCTTGGAAATTCTATATGATGATGGGTGGGTTTGATATAACTCTTTGATTCATTTGGTAATAATGTTTTCTCTATGTAATGTATACTAGAATTTTCATTTAAGGTTATTACTTTATAAGGGTCCCTGAAAAGATATTTTCACAATATTAATACATGTTTTAGATACTCTCTATGAGTTTTAATGATTTTTTTTTAATAATTGAGGTAAAAAACGATTTTATGAATAAGCAAAAATTTTCACCTTTTAAAGGTGTATGGATTAATTTTAAAGAAAATTATTTCCTAAGTTATCATGTTTTCTCAAGAATCAAGAATGTTATGATTCTTTTATTTTAGACTACTATAAATTTTTTATGATAAAAATTGTGTATTAATATTTATTTAATGAGTAATAAAACACTACTGGAAAACTAACCTTTACCAACAGTATGGAACCGTTGGTATAGGCCTCCAAACCATTGGTATAGCCTATACCAACGGTTTGGAGAACGGTAGCCAAGTAAGCCGTTGGGATAGGTCTATACCAACGGTTTTCCAAAAAACATTGGTATAGACCTATACCAACGGTTTTGGAAACCGTTGGTATAAGTAATATGAAATCTATACCAACGGTAATGGAACCCTTGGTATATAAATTCCAAAAATAAAAGATCTGCTGGGATTTGATCCAAGGACCCCTCATTTATTATTGAATGACTCAACCACTAACCTAACATGACTTTTGTGATCATAATTACATCAATATATATATATATATATATATGTATTCTCATAAATATTTTAAATTTTGATTTATATAATGTTCTCGGTACGAAGTTCTGATAAAAAATGAAAGTACATATACCAACGGTTGTTAAAACCGTTGGTATAGACCTATACCAATGGTTTTAGCAACCGTTGGTATAGGTCTTTGGTTGTGATTTTCATTCTAGGAAGGATGTTGATTTTTTTTGCCACTTTTCCCAACAGTTTGGCCAAACCGTTGGGAAAGGTAGACCTATCCCAATGGTTTGGCCAAACCATTGGGAAAAGTGGCATCTTTGGGGACCTTTCCCAACGGTTTGGCCAAACTGTTGGGAAAAGTGGCATATTTGGGGACCTTTCCCAATGGTTTGGCCAAACCGTTTGGAAAAGTGGCCAATTTGGGGGCCTTTGCCAACGGTTTGGCCAAACCGTTGGGAAAGGGGACCTATACCAACAGTTTTTTCAAACCGTTGGTATAGAAGCGTTGGGAAAGATCTAATTTCTAGTATTGAAATGATAATTTGAGCTCAAATTTTATTTTTCAAAAGGAAAACATCCTTATGGATTTTCATGTTTTTCAAAGGGAATAATGGGATTCCTATTTTTTTATATCCCCTACTGAGACTTGTTTTAGAATACCAGGTATTCAATTGGTTTTATAGTGCTAAAAGATTTATATTAACTATATCATGGTAAATGGTGAAACTTATTTAACAAAGAAAATGTATCATGGATGAAATAAGAGTATAAAAATATGATACTATTTTTGGGAATTTTATTTACAATGTGGAAATGGGCACTTTATTATGTAACAAATTTTGATAATTATCTCAAACTATAAACATTAAATGTTTAAGGAAATTTATAAAAGTAAAATACATGATATTATAACCATAATTATTGGTGGTTTATGTTACAGGTTGTTATAGTTTATATCAAGGAAGTCTTCTATATAACATCATAGGTTACAATGTTTTTAAAAAAATACTCTTATGTATGTTAATATATATATTATATAATTGTTAGATTAATTTTGAGGGCTTCCATGTTGACTCATCTTATTTGTACCTATTTTACCTTGGGTTTCCATAGCTAAAAAAGTGAATGTTATAAGAAAGTAGTAAAAGGAGAATATTATTCTGTATCAGAGAATTAGAAATGTAAGAACTAGAAAAAATTTTATTTTTCTATGTTAACTCAGTTATTAGAAGATTTAAATGGTGGAAACTACAAATGAGAGTGACTGAATTATTTGAATAGGAACACGCATATGATGGATAATTTCTTGAAACATCACCCATTTAAATTTGGTGGAACTTCTTATATAGAAGTATATTAATGATGGATTAATTATATATGAAATATATTTAATGTTTTGGGATATTTATATACCTATAAGGTAAATCTCTCTATTTCTGTTTTTGAAGTTGAATCTAACTATGGGTGGTCGCTAATTAAGAATTACAGGGAAAAGGATGAGAACCATGGAATTTAATGGACAATATATACGGATATATTTCTTGAAAAATATTATCATACTGTTTTTTGACATAGAATAGAAATCAAATTTGTGGAAATAAATAAAAAAGAAAAGGATTTAGTTACCGCTAATGAGGAAAATATTACCAACTTGTCTAGGTATACACCATATTTTATTTAGGACCACCAATATTTTACTCAGGATTGAAACCATGTTTACAATGTTGTTGGGTTACTCATTAGTTCAGAAGTTATGGAGATATTTTTTTTAACTTATGATAATGTAGATATGATTTTTTATATTTTTATAAAATGAAGTTTAATAAGAAATCTAGGTTAAATGTAATGGGAAAACATTCATTAATAAAATATAATGGTATGAAAATTCAATAACACCCTTGTTGTACGTGTGGTACAAAAAAGTTTGGTGAGTGCATTATGTGATATGGAATGTGTAACTCGTGTGGTAATTTGGAAAATTTGGATCATAAATGAAATGAAAAGAGGACGGGTAATGGTCATACCAATTATGAAAATTCTAAATTATAGTGATTTTATTAGAACTATATATGAAATTAATCATATGAGGGTCTACATATAATTATACAGGATAGAGAGCATTAACACAATTAGTATAAGGGAATGGAAAATTCGTTATCAACTACATCAGTGAATATTAAACCATATAATTAAGTGGTTAAAGGTACATTTAATTTTTTTTTTCATATTTTACCAATATCATTTATGATTCAATGACTATTCATTCTTTTATTTTTGGAAAATTTTCTAGAATAATGTTAATATGAAATCAATAAATTGATATAGATATTTTCGTAAAGATAAAGAGTTTATGTATTAAAGTTGGATAATTTTTTAGAACCCTTCCTATCATCTTATTTGGAATGGGTTTTCCTAAAAATATTATTACCTTAATCATAGTAGAGATTTATTTTAATCGTGGTATAGATTGTCTTACAGTTTCTCATCTTAAGAAATCTTGTAGAGATAAATAAAAAATGTTCAATTTTTAGAGTGAGTTTTTATTCTTACATAAGATTGAGTTCATATATATTATAACACATGAAGAAGCTGAGATACTCATTAATAATGGTGGTGGAAAACTACCTTTCTCATGTCACTAATATTAATCATAGAGATTTTCTTATGGTAAATGAATGTTTGAATATTTTTTTTAAGATTTATACAGTGTTATTATTTACCTGGAGATCAAATACACCATTGAATTTTTTTCTACAGCTAAGATTATTTCAAAACCATTTTATTGAATGGATCAAGTTGAGATATAGGAACTAAAAAATAGATTAAAATAATTACATGAGAAGTGTTTCATCCAACCTAGAACTTCACCTTGGGGTGCTCATATTTTTTTTATACAATATTAAGGTGGTTTAATGAGGATTTGAGATGATTATAGAGAACTCAATAAAACTACATTTAAAAACAAATATTTGTTTCCCAATATGGATAACTCATTTGATCAGCTACATGGTGATATTTATTCTTACCTGATTTACCTTAGGATTAGGTATCATCATATAAAATTAAATGAATAAGACATTCCAGGGAATGAGATTATAACAATATATAGACAATATAAATTTTTATATTCCCCTAGGTTTGAAAAATGCACAAGATATATTTATGAATCTTATGAATATATATTTTCAGGAGTGTTTGGATATATTTCTAGTAGTGTTTATAGTTGATATTTTTCTATATAATAAATGTTACGAGGATAATTAGAATAATATTAGTATTTTTCTATTGAAGATAGAAGAAAAAAAGTTACATGGAAAATTATGAAATTGATATTTTTGGTTTCAACAGATTTTTCCTTGGGAATATTATATATAAAAATTACATAATTGTTAATATTGATAAAACTAAAGTGCTGGAAGAGTATATGAGACCTAGAAATGTAACAAAGATTTTTAGGTTTCTTTGATTAAAAAGAAACAACTAATAGGTTTTTTGAAAACATTTCTCATTTATCTATCAGAAAAATAAATTTAAGTCAAAATGTTTTTAAACTCATTTGAAAAAATATTTTTAATCAATCATTTAAGGAATAAAAATAATTTCGGTTAATGCACCAATTTTTTCTTACCATAATGAAATGATCAATTATTTATTTATTGTGATGTTTCTTTGAATAGACATGGTTGGGGTTTAGTGAAAGATGAATGGGTAATTAAATATGCATCATGTAAACTAAAAAACAATAAGTATAATTATCTAATGCATAATATTTAGATTATAACACTGTTTTTTTCTTCAAAAATTTCGATTCATATATTATGTGGGGATAAATTAAGAATTTTATATTAATTGTAATATATTAATGTATATATTAACTCAAAATGGTTAGATACGTGGTAAAGAAAAGGGTTGTAACAAATAAATGATTATTATTTCTAGATTCAATATCATCTAGGTATATATAAAAAATTATTAGATACTTTTATTTAAAAGGATTATGAATCAATAACCATGATACATTGGAATATAATCCATTTTGTGATGATTTAATAAACATGGGATTGGAACTTTTATATACAAAAATATTTTCTATTTTTTTCATATATATCAGTACAATCATCATCAAAAGAACAATTAGAAAGTATCAATTTAATGATTATGTTTTGGAAATAAATATAGGATTTGTTGAGGAAGGAATGTTTTCTGAGTGTAATATTGATATGTAAATTGTCACTATATTTACAAAGAGGTTTTATTTTCCAAGCCATATTATGTTGAAAAAGTAATTATAGATTGATGCTCATGAATCTTAGTTTTCCATTCCTACTATTAGTACTAAGATGTATATATACCTTTGGGAATATTATTGGTTAGAAGTAGTGAAGAGAGATATTTTTTATTTTACTATAAAATAATTGACATGTACAAGGGTTAAAGATGAATGAAAACTACCAAAGGGGATTATTCATCCATTTTTAGTTTCTGAATGTAAATGGGAGTATATATCAATATATTTTATGGTGGGTTTAGAATAAAAATCATTATGTAATAATGCTATTTAATTTATTGTTTATCACATGACTAAATATGACCATTTTATTCCTATTTGTGAAACTATATATTTGGAGCACCTATATAGACTCTATAATAAAGAGATAGTTATGAAACATAGTTTCCCCACTCTATTATATCTAATTACAAACCTGTAATTTTGTCCAATTTTTGTAAAATACATCAAAAGTCGATGGGTGATGTGTCAATATCCAATAAAACATTTTATCCTCAATATAGTAGATTTTCAAAGAAAAAAATTCATACATTAGAGGATATGTTCCAATATTTCACATTATATTGTCAAGGGATTTAGGATCTTCATATTTTATTTTTATATTTTTCGTATAATAAATTTTTTAATTCTAGTATATAGATTAAACCTTTTGTGGAATTATATGGAAGGCGTTGTCAGAATACAATATGATAGGATGAAGAAAGATATTGAAGGTTATTAAGGCCTAAATTTCTAGAAGAAATATTTGAAAGCTAAATATGATTCAGCAACATATAAGGATTTCTTATATTAGGAAAAAGAGTTAAAAATAAAACTTGAGGATAAATCATTCATTTGAGTTTAGGGATCATGTTTTTCTTAAAATATCTCTATGGAATAGTTTGATGAATATTTTAATAAAGGGAAAGAAAAGTTTATATTTTAATGTTTTCTATAAAATTATAAAGAAAGTACATTAATTTTCTTTTCTATTATACTTACATTAATGTTTTTCTCATTTATGAGATTAATTCCATGTTTCATTATAAAGGAAATATGTACATGATGTATCTCTTATTTGATCTATAAATTAGTTTATTTGGATGATAAAATTAATTTAAAAAAAAAGATAATTCTTATTCTTCATTATAAAATGTAGGTTTCTTGGAATAAGGTAAATTCTCTAGTTAATGTTATATGGATGAACCATATGATTGAAAAAGAAACATGAAAATATGAAATAGTTATGAAATAAAAATATCCCCATTTGTTTACCAATGTGTAAAATTATGAGGCCCCAATTTCATTAAGCTGGACAAATGTGACCCCAAGGTAATGTTAATTATTAATAAAATTTCATGTCTTATTAATACACATGATTATATTTTATAGATATATATTCAGCATAATAATTTTAATAATTGGTTCAATAGAAAAACTATTAGTTTTATTCTAACTAAATTTTTTTCAATGTCTTATATTGTTTTATATAAATGTTAAATTTTTAATTTGTTTTAAATAAGATTTATTTTTTAACCATCATGTGAAAGTTATCTTAGGTTTATATTTTTGGTAATTCTAAAAAATAGTTGACTTTAATGTGAGTATTGAAAAATACAATATTCTAATATATAGTTAATATTGACTTATGTAAATATTCACAATGTTGATTTTGATTTTGAGTTGGTTTTAATTTCACTTAACTCTCGTTTTTTTGATCATAAACTATTAAATGTATTGGGGATAAATTCTATAAATTATTTTTGGTGTAAAATCATTTTTTAATCTTATAAAGATATTTTTTAAAAAGTGTTTTTATTTCATTATGCGTACTTATATTAAAATTTATTTTTTCACCTATATAAATTAAATATTATAAGATGTTCAAAATATTTTGAATTACTATATTCAAATTATTTAATAATTTCAATTTAATGTTTAATCAAAAAATTAAGTTACCACGGTAAAATTTAGTCAACACAGTAGGGGTTAAAAAATATAAGGATGTGAATAAGGCATAATATACCACAAAATAATGTATAAATTTTATTTTATAAGTGTATTTAGTAATTTAATATCCTATTTTTTAAATTGGACTCGATTGGATTCACTTTACAAGAAAACAATTTTATTATATTTAAAAGTTCATAATATTTACAAGTATGTTGCTCCTCTTACTTAGAAAAGGAAACCAACTCTCATCAATTCTCCACACATGTGGTGAACATTAAAATTATGAATCCCTACAAAATAACTTAAAAAATACATATACATTTCTATAGTTTTTTTCTCCCCAAAATACTAATCCAATAATCCTCATATAATTTTTAATGGACATTATCCAAGGAAGAAATATATGTTCTAAAAAAACTAATTGAGGTTTATTCATCTATAAACATAGATAGAATATATTTAAAATAAAATAAAATGAATAAATCATTATCATTAACATAAAATAATTTTATTTTCCTGATGGAATAACTATTTTCTACCTCCTTTCCCTTCAATGAAAAATGAATGTTTCCATCATTTATACTTACAGACTACTACCTCCATGAGGTGACATATCCCATTTTTTGGATTAACTAACATATATGGTTATGTATATAATTTAAATGAATATATATTATATTTATAAAATAATAATTATTTATTAAAGATAAACTATTAACTACTTTCTTTCCCTACCATTTGTTAGAAACTTGAAATATCGCTCATGTGTACGTGTGAACTACCACCTCCATGGAATGTTGTATTCAATTTTTCATGAAAAACATTCAAGTATGGTTAAGAAAGGATATTATATTTATAAATTTATAATAATAAAATCATTAATAATATGAAAATGATTTAACCATGGCCCCTTTGACTATATTTGACACACCGATGATATTTTTGATATTATGAACTGAATTACCTTGAAATGTCTGATGTAAAATTAACCATATTAGTTACTAAATAAAACATTGTAATAAATGAAACTATACGAATAATTATAATTTAATTAAAATTAATAAAACCTAATAAATTAAATAATTAATATAATATAATTATTTAGAAAAGTAAAATAAATATTTGGTTAGTCGAGGATTGTGGTAAGTTATTTTTTAAGACCATATTTTTAATGTTTTTAACATTTTATCCTTAAAATCCATGTTATTTAAAATATTTCAATAATATTAATTTTAATACATAAAAATTTTCTGAACATTATTTTCAACTAGTTTATAGATTCTATAAATTATGTTAAAAATGAATCCTTCCACCTTTTCCCATATGATTCATTTTTTAATTATTTCTATAAAAGTGAGAATATGATATTTTCTACACATTTAGAACATGAATTCATTTCCCACCAATATATCCATTATTCTTAATTATTTTTCCAATGAAATTTTATATATTTTTTAAATAATATAATATTCCCATTGTTGGAGGAAATTTTATTTTTTGAAATATTTTCAAAATTAATAGATATTTCTCTAAATTTTATGAGATAATGTGATTGGTTATTAATATGGGATAAAATTCCATATTCAATGAGATTTATTATTGAGATGCAAAATTTTATAATTTTCTCATGATATGGTTATTTTACATTTTTATGATGATTGTTGGATCTGATATAACAGTATAATGCATTGGATAAAGATATGTTCCCTATAAAAGATATGTTGGAATTAACTAGGATTTTTATTCATATTATGGGGTATTGTAAGGGTGATTGTATGGATAATTTTCCAGTATCCCTATGTAGTTTTCTTTTAATGTTGGTATTTTTAAATTAAGGTTTTTATTTCATGGGGTATGGAAATGATTTTATGAATAATGGAATGTTATTCACATTTTAAAGGTGATGATTTTTTTTGATAAAAATTATTTCATTAGTTCTCATGTATTCTCAATAAAATATATTGGTTATGTTTTATTCAATTATTATTTTTACAAAATCTCTTATAAAAAACATGGGCAATAAATTTTATTTCATGTTCATGGAAATGATTATTAGATCTCAGTGTTTATTTTGTATAAAGTCATACTTCGTTACATATTTTCATGTATTTCAAAGGGACTCATGATTTCCTTCCCTCTTATATCCCTTAATGATATTTTTTATCATCCAACATTTTAAAATTCTTTTCACAGGGAAAAAGGATGTATTTTGTTAAGAAAATTACTGACATGAATTGGTCCCCCAATTCAAGCCCTAAAGAAATTTATTAAATAAACAGAGTTACAATGCATGTTCGAGGTGCAATGAGTGTATACCAGGTCAAAATTTAAATAGATACATGATGATGTAGAAATAAAGCTCGATCAATAGTACACAAAGAAGAAAACATGCACAAACCTTGACATCAAGTAAAATATCGCCTCATGAAGTAAGTAAATCAACTTGAAGAGGGCTTCATCCATGTTATCTTGTTCAATCCACTCCAACACCTCCAAAATATTCAGCAGGACATAAGAAGCAAGCCGTGGAGAGTCCATACGATGAAACACCAAGAAATAAATGCGTCCAGTAAAATTAAATCAACATCTAGAAATATCCAATACCTCAAAATATAAAGAAACAACAGCCATGAAAGGAGACATGAATGAATGACCATGACATAAAATCAGAAGGCAGTCAAAATACACAGCAGCACTGATAATAAATTGGTGAGTTTGTTTTGACTCTTTCACAAAATTCTTGTTAAACATTCATCGTTTGATGTCGAGATAATTATCCACAGAGATTTCACCATTTTTGAGCCCTTGATAAGCTATTTCAACAGTCTGGTCTGATTCTTCATTCAGATTCCCCTCGTGAGGTAAAAAATCCTTAAGCTATATAAGGGAATCTAAAACAATTTCTCAGGAAGCATCAAGAGTGATGGTAGTCAGTTCAATTGCACTTGCTACTGTTGTAATTCTTGTGTTGTCCTTTTTCAAATCATGGAGTGATCTTGTCACAATTGTTAATTCTTGGTTAGAGTATTCCCTTAGTTTCCTTGTTTTTTTTAGGATTTGGATTGATAAATCAATATTCATCCACCATTTTTTTCCCTTTTCTAGAGATAGATTTTAAAGAAGTCCTCCTCAATTTTAGTAGCTTTATCTTCAGCCTCTAGAAAGGGAGTGTAGTGAGACTACGTAGTGCATGATTCCAGGATTTGATCCAGAATAGGTTTAACATTAGAGGGTTCACCCTCCTTAACAACTTAACTACTCTCAATATTAAGAGTATTGACATTCAGAGCTGATGGCTTTGGAGTAGTATTAAAAACAACAGAGAAGATTAAAACATGGCTGCTCTCAATAGGATTATTATTAGTGTTCTTTTCCGTAGTTTTTTCCACCCAAATTGAATTGAAATGTGGGGTATAGTAGAATGTATCCCTTTTAGCCTCACAATCTTTCATAACATGGCCAATTCTAGAACATGTTTTACTGTAATCAGGATCATTTTCAATGGAAACCTCTTGAAAACCCCCATTGTAATCATTTTGAAGCCAGAATGATGATACCAAGTCATGGGAGATGTCTACTTCAGTACAAATCCAAGAGAATGATGGTCTTGATAGAGTCAAAGTGGAGGTGTCTAACCTAATTGGGAGTACAAATAGATCAACAATGGGTAATAAAGCGTTATATTTGAAGAGAAGAAGAGGTAACCCAAGGAAACCAATCCATATGAAAATGATGGGGGGTTCAGAACCTACATAAAAATCTAGAGTCCACTTGAATACTTTCATAAGAGATCCCCCAAAAGTCTAAGAACCACAGGTCCAGAATATATAATAGTCATTATCTAAGGAAAAATGAAATAAAACATGCCACGAATTCAGTTGTCCAATTTAAAAATTCATAAAGCCTATACTCTCCATGGTTTTGCACAGAAACACTATTAAAGGTCGATGCTTGAAAAACATACCGATGAGATCAAATCAATGATTTGAAGAGATAATTTGTTCTTCATCATTGGAGAAAGAGATCGCCGATAGACCTCAATGTTTATATTTTTTTGGAAAAATATTGTTAGAGGTCTTTTATTCCGCGCGAGTGGCATAACCCGTGACAACTACCATGGAGGATCTGGAAATCAAGACCCCCTTTTGAGCACTGGGATTAGGGTTTCGTTCATGTTCTCCCATGGATAGCATTGCCACTCCAAAATTTGTATAATAAATATATAAAGGTTAATAGTAAAATTTCATGAATAAAGATAAATAATCATAGATGAAATTGAGGTATAAAATTTAGAATCATTTTCTTTGAAAAAGAAAATTTTGATTTTTAATTTTTCAGATTTTTGTATAGTGATTTTTTTAATTAGCTAAAACATTAAACCTAAAAGTTTCTAGATATATAATAATTCAAAATAATTGTTTATAAAATCATAATTATCTTTAGTATACATTATAGGTTGTTATAGGTATAAATTCTACGCATTTAGAGACAAATATGATGGTTATAAAGATGAATGTGAATTTACAAACTATAATTGTGGAATATATACCCTATAATTTAAACTCCATATAAAAAATAAATTAGAGTATTTTGTTACATGATGAAACTCTAGGGGATGATGGATGAAGTTGGCCAAAACATAATAGTGAAGGAACTTTTTGGAAAACTCTATAAATCTTATGTAATTGATGGCCATATATAACCAATCCTTGTGAATTGATGAGAGAGTTTTGTCCCAATCAATGATCACTACAAGAACCGTAATTGACTTATTTCATTATAGTAAGGATATACATCCCCTCAATGGATTTGAGGATAATTTCATCAAATACTTGCTTATATATGACCATTTGTGTGTCATGAAAACTTTATTGGGTGAATTTCCCCACATATTGATGAATATACTCCTTATTAACTAACTCAAGTTTAAGGAAAATATCTTGGAGGTAGCCCAACATTAAGGAAATCAATTCATAGGTGGATTATATTAATGAGGATATATGTGCATTCTGATAAAGGGTCACATTTACTTTAATGATCTCCTCTATGTTTCTACTGATGAATAATGATACCATCGTATAATCTATAATTCAAATTTCAAAATCATCATCATATAGGTCGAGTAGGGTGGTATGTACATTAGCCAGATCATATACAAGGTGTTTTGAAAAACGATACATGATTCGTAGTTGTCATAGATGGGAACACTACCATCCAATGTTGATCACAATCATGTAGAGGGTTATGTTTTTTACTTCTTGATATCATATTCACCATTTATTTATTTGATCACATGATATGATTCGCCTTTATTGTAGAGAAGAGACACTATTATCTCTAGGTCTAAATCCAAACTAGAATTGGGGTCTTGATACTATGATCATTGGTCGTGCATCATTTTAACAATAGGAAGGAAAATGGAAAGTTTTACTTGGTTGGGGAAATAAAAACTATCCCTATGAAAACATATTTATCTTTTATATATTTCAATCATGAAACTATTAGGCATTAAGAAGGGCCATATTAGCCAACACCGTATCCAAGGATATATTTTATTAGGTCAATATGAGAGATGAACTGAATGTGGTTGTATAGAAGATAATGTCTCAAATTCTATACCATGAAGATATATTCTAAATAGGTCTTCTAGATATTATAATATCGACTCTCAGTGTCCATCATGGTCAAGATAAGATAATAATGGATACTTTATTTACCCATATCTTTCATATAAGTGAGGAGGGAACCATGTGAATTTTATAGAGTCACTAAAAACATGATAAGAAAAATTCCATCAACTTATGGAATCCAAATTGTTGGGTTGAGAAGCTACCAGTTCAGGTCATAAAATTCTATCTAGTATCCCTCTCCCACTAGTAATACAATCCATTCTTCATTAATCTCATGTAGGGTGACAATTTTTCAGTGAGATTGGCGATGAAGCACCTTTTGTAGTTAATATTCACCTGGAGTCCTATTAATTCTTTTAGGTTCTATGGTGATGGAATATTAAAAATCACTTTGGTCATTTAGTGGATAACTTAGTTTCTTTGATGGAATACCATTAATATATGAAAGTTTTATGATGTTACTAAGAAATAACACATTAGGGGGATTATTTTAAGGTATTTTAACCAAATTTTTTAAAAATTGCTTCATGGTTGGCACTATCTTGTTTGTGTTTGTGAGATTTAAAGATGAGGTCATCAACGTAACACTCCACAGTTATCCCAAAAAATGGTTCGAACATGTGGTTAATATAACATTGATATGTGGAACCAGAATTATTCCAGCTAAAGGGAATTACATCATATCAACATATACCATATGTTTCCATAAAAGAAAAAAGAATTCTCACTATTTAGTGTCATCCATATCTGATTGTAACTATAATATCCATTCAATAATGAGAAGGGTTAAAAGAGAATATTCACATAAATTTTCAATTCTATGATAGATTTTGGGAATTCATATTTGGGTCAATGCCTGTTTTTTCCATAATGTATTTTAAGACTCATATTTGACAATGTTTTTTGTTGATATGAACAATCTTTTCCAACCCCTTATGATATAGAAATTCTTGGTTCAAGTTATATTTGGTGGTTATTTAAATATCAGTTCTAATTTGTCATTAAGAGTTTGATGCATTATTCTCACTACTTACATGTATCCATGGTGGGAATATTAAAATCCAAGATGATGGGTATAATCGTTTGGATTCGATCATGGAATATTGATGTATTTATAAGAAAAACATATTGATTCAATTTTATAATGTAAATATACTCTCTATTATCCTCTAGGAACATTGATGCACTATTGATAATGGATCATAGACCCTCCTATATATTGAGATTTACCTATTTGAGATCCTTGATAGTGGTAGAAAACCCATTATTAAATTCCATAGCGGAATCATTATGGTTATCCTTCTCCTCTTCTTCTTCCATAATGTTGTCAGTATGGGTAGAAAAAGGGGGAGTTTTATATCTAGATGATGATGTGTAGGAATATTCTTCCCCTATAAATTATGATAATATCTCCCAATGTTTTTGTAATATTGACAAAGTTTCAACATTTTTAGAGGCACTTTAGACATTTTCCCCTTTGTCCATGTTATCATTAAAAGAATATGAGGTGTCATCATCACGAATTTCAAGAGGTGATATAAGGTAATATTTGAATTTTTCAAGTAATATACAAGTATACATTAATCATAATGGTGATTTTAGGATCTCCAAATGTCTTGGAGACTCATAGGGGGGTATTTTGACAATGAAAATGTCACCTAATGTGTTTTTTATAGTGATAAACCATGATCACCATCAGAAATTCATTCCATATTTTTCATAGTTTTCATCATATAAATAATGGAAATCATGCCCTTTTGTCATCTCCTTGGATCTATGTTGATTGCCTTAATTAGATTAATTTGAAATAGCAAATTCTCACCATGTGGGTTTTACGGGATTCCTGGGGATATTACCATATTTTTGGTAGAAGTGAAGTATATCTTTCCATAATCAATATTTTACTTCTCTCATGTATAGTTATAATTTATTTATTAGCAATCAAAAGATTTAGTAGGAGAACTATCATTACAAAGTACCCTAAACCTCTCAACTAATATGGTATTTTAAAAAATGGGGTAACATTGACATCATTTCTTCATGTCTATTGTGGCCCGAGCTACATAAAAAGACATTAATATTTCTGTCTTACCAAACTACCATAAACATGGAGTCATATATGATATATGATAATTTTTATTTGAGTTTTACCCTTCCCAAAGGCCTTTTATTAATTTTTTCATGTCCATAGATGGTAAAATTTGAGGGAGATAGATCATACTCACCATATCACATGAGTACGAGTCTTAATACTAGGATGATATTGATTCTAGAGTCATTTTATATTATGACTGGAAGAGTTTCATCATTATAGATAATTCCTAAGATATATAGGGGTCTAATGTGCCCACATATAACATAATTCTAATCCATCCTCTTGAATGAGATATTAGTGGTGCACTCTCTAGGGTAGCCTTCAAAAAATAAACCTTAGAAGAAACAATTCCATATATGAACTCAATGAGGCTCTAAAAATCCATGATACGTGATTCCATACAATAATTTGAGTATTTAACTTCATCCAAGATCAAAATATTTGATTTTACAATAACTAACTACATCAAGATATCATACTTCAATACAAGGTGTCGATTCACCCCATTATGGGGTTGTTCCTTGGCCTAATACATTGATGTCATTTAATTTGGAGTTAATGGTCATTGTTCCAAACTATAACCTAAAGGAAGGTTTTTTTTATAAAGGGGTACGTTAAGATATCCAACCCACACACAAAGGTTGGTTAGAAAACTACACACCATCCAACTAATCATCCAAGACAATTAGGTTTTAATGAACCATAAAGGATTCAATAATATCTCTATATTCTTATTCGGCTCAATAATGTTCTACCCAAAAGTCCTTGTATCATGTATTTATATGGTGGGGAAGTGGAATTAATTTTATAATCCTCTATAACCAAGTCTTTTTGGTTCCCATGGCTTCGACAGACTCATCATATGACTCTAAAGTTATGTGTTGGTAACTCATGTTCATTTTCCTAAGCTTCATCATATATTGAATCTTATAGGTGAATGAAATTTATAAATATAAAAAGTGAATTTTTTTAACATGAGGGTGTTTTTTAGGTGGATATTATTTTCCCCCAATGGATTGGGGAATAAAATCTAGGAGAGATTATATTGGTTTTGGAGTTGGATGAGTCTTCTCCTCTCATTTCCTATTTGACTTCCTCATGTTATTAATTCCCCACAGTTTCAATTTAAAGGCATGAATTTTAAAGGTATAATGGTAATTTGGTCCTCAATAGGTAGATTATGTTTTACATTGAGTATTTAAAAATCTTAATTGACTATATCCTACATTATCTTGTTATCAAAATTTTCTTCACCCCTATCTGTGACTTATTATTAGTCACCATCATTATTTTGTTGGACAATGGGCTTATATGCTACCAATGTTGTTTTCTTCCCAACATTAGTGGCTATAAATTTGATATTTTCATTATTATTTCATTGAATATGAATTAGTAATGAATTTTGTGTCCAAATACCTGATGAAAAGAAAAAAACAATTAGGATGATTGATGTGAACAACTTCATCAGGTTTCCTATACTTAAGAAGCATGATGATTTTATTTTCCATCTATATGGTGAAGTAACCTAGAACCTAACCTTTTATAAAAGGAGTATTTTTTTGTTTATTCTTTCCTCATATCACCTACAACCTTGTTCCTTCCTTTTATCTAGATAAGGGAATATTTGGTACTACTATTTCTCTATGAGAGGCATCATGTAGTACAAGGCTTATCCATCTATCATAGAAGTTAGTGTTTTTTAATGAATATTGTAGTTTCCTCATTTATCGACCTTTTACCATGTGTAGGAGGCATATAATAATATTTTGTCATGGTATTCTGAAATTAATCCTCTAGAATTTGTTCCATGGAATTAAACCACTAGATTCATTCTTGGTATTTCAATGGGATTCATAGTGGTGGTAACTTGTAATGGTGATTCTCTAAAAAAATATAATGTTGTCACCCTTTTGGAAGATTCATGTTGATTGAGAAAATCAAAACATTCCATCTAGTGATAAAATTTGTGACCCTCTCATATTCATATTGTTTTCCATTAGACAGGTCAAAGAATTTCATTTAAATTATCATAGATATTTACTTGTAGTGTAACTAATGAGGAATGTATTAACATACCTTGATAGATATTTTTGGAAATCTATTTTACGAGATAAATGTTTCCCCCAATAATATTTTTACAAATCAAATGATATTCTCAACCTCATAATGATTAGGTGTCCCCATCATAGGGAAACAATGGAGATAAATGTAAGAGGTGGTATTCGAGGTCCTACATTCCATTGAAATAAGGAAACCATTAATTCTAAATTTTGATAGAGGAGAAGAGGTGTTGTCCAATTCCAAATATGGTTTCCTCTCTGGTTGAGTATGGTAGATCCTCTCTTATATGTCTTCCATATGAGTAGTGAGAGACTTGATGGAGTTGAAAATATTTTAAGGCAATATTTTCTATTACAATCCTTTACTGGATTTAGTATAAAACACATGGGTTTTTATCCATATATATAGCATCAATTGACTCCATTTTGGAGGTAGAGTAGGGTGAATTAATGTAAATGTGGGAGGATATATACACAATAAAGTAAAATATATCTTATCTTTAACTGATGGGTTCATGTAATCTAGTATAATGGACCTAGAGATAACATTGTGGCTAGACTCTATTCTCATGGGCTATGTGACTCCCTTTTGTTGATTGGGAGGATCTTAATAATTTTTATAATTAATGTTATACTCAGTATGAACATTTCCCATGAATAACATAAATTTGTGTCCTTTCAAATAATATATCTCATTCTAACACTATAATAGATTTAATTTAGTAGGGAGGACATCATCCTATTTTGGGGGAGAGTAGGATATATAGATTATTTTCTATTTATATTCAGTAGAAGCACTTTGAAGGTGTGGAAAATGAACAGTTAGAGCTTAAAAGTTCTTATTCTATCTATAATATTAGATATGCATTCCTTTATCATGTATTTTTATGTGAACGTTATATAAAAAACAATTTCTTATATATGGGAATTATTGTAAATCCCCTAGTCTACACCCTATTCTATATTAGGACATAGAACATTCAATGATGCATATAAGGTGGTGGGGATAACGTCACTACCATAAGATAAATAGATTGAATTGTTATTATGTGTACCCTCTTATAAAGTGATGTGAAGATCCACGTATGGACCTCATATTTTAGTGGACCGCTTCGGCTTGTGACCTATATGGGGTTTATGATTTTAGTTTAGTTGTTCCCCCAGAAGTGATTTATGCAATGTGATCCTTTGTATGTAAAAATCTAAACTAACTATGAATATCAAAAAATTTATGGTTTTACCACAAAGTGATAGGATTTTTGGTGGTAATGGTTATCAGAGGTCACCACATGGCCTAAAAAAGTATGATATACATGGTTATGGTGGTAAAAATACCACCAACCCTATGGCATGGTTATTAATTGATTTTTCACCAGCACAAACTGAACCCATTGAGTATTTTATGATCCCAAGTGAGGTGGTGGTGGTAAAAATTCCACCAATCCTAATGGTTAGGGAGGAAAATTAAGAGATTCTACTTATTAAGCGAATAGATGATCTAAGGAGGGGCACAATAATGCTTAAAAAAACTAGAGAAATTAAATTCAGTGGATTTTCCGGTGGTATTGACTTTTCCATTTTAGGGATTTGATAATAAAAGGGGGCCATACAGTTATTAAATACACCTTGAATTGGTATTAATATAAGGAGAGATTTAGACACAAAAAGTGGGTCTTCTCACATGGTAGATCATGGAGGAGGCCTGTCCACACCATATGCACATAGATAATATTTTCTTGGTATAGTAGGAATATGATGTGAATCTATTTTCATAGTATATCGACCCATAGAGAGATGAACCATATGAGGACCCCATGAAGGAGGCCGACCCTCTTGGTTATCCCACCAAGGAGGCCAGTCCACCCAATAGGAATACAAAGAACTATGATTCATTTGGTAGCTTACTGGGATATTGATAATGTTGTAGGAATTTTTTAGGGAGTTATCACAAAATAAATATGAGAATATGGGGCATGTACAAGAGGAACACCCACATATAAGGCTTATGAAAAATAGCCATGGAAGTGACTTCATAGAAGGAAACCTCACATTTCACAATATAGAGTTGGTTCATAAATAATGCGTGGATCCTATAATACCTATCATTAACTATATTTACTCTCCATGTTTTTTAGATAAATAATGTGGTTCTTATTGGAAATTTAATAGAATACTCATTCTAAAATGTGTGGCAACACTATGGGGAGATAATGACTAGATTTTGTGTTATCCAATCATCTATGCCTGAGGGTTAATTGAATATATAATGAAATTAAGAAAATAATTATATGTGGAGTCAGCATACAATGTAATCTCTACCTTATAATCATGTGTTCTACCATAGAATTCATGGTCAATGAGATATGTGTGGTTTAGGGATGGACATATGGGTGTTTACCTCAGAATCATATAGAAATTTAGTGTTAAGTGGGTTGGAGGACCTGAGTTAATTCTTATATTGGGATTAAAAAGGAGGTAGGTAGTCATATGGTCTGTATATTATCAATTTTTCCTGGGATGTAGGTAACTGTGTAGTGCATGATCACTATGGGTTCGTATAGTAGATATGTGGTCACATAGCGATTCATCATCTTTAAACTACTTGGTATATAGGTGGCCACATAATATTTCCATAATTCCTATTAATTTTAGTTTCTATAGTGTCAATAAGTACGTATATCGATGCCCGATATTCCAACAAGTTGAGGAAGAATGAACGTAGTCTAAAGGGATAATGAATTAATTCCTCACATATATTTGGAATTGGGAGAACATAATCTTCTATTTCCTCATATGGATTCCCATGAAATCTAAAGGATATACTACCATATGGGTTTTAGACGATCACCTTAAAAATTTGGCGCAACAATAAAAAAATTTCTTTCTATATTTAATAAAATTAATAATGCTTCACAATGAATATTTTTTATATTTTACAATATAATTAAATAGAATGACAATTATATGTCATAAAATAATATTAACTATAACATCTATCAATAGTTTTGAGAGATAAGCACCAAAGAACAATGAACACACTAATATAAAATCCATAGGATGAAATACTTTCATAATGATCACTCAATCCATAAACTTGGTAAAAATAAAATGAGACATTAAAAATATGGTAAACATTATCAATATACATTCGGAAACATTATAATTGAAGTAATGAATAATTATGTATGGAAATAGTGGGTAATGTATTTTGTGTATGGGGAAAAGAGGCCATTAGGATCTATCTGTTGGATAGTATAACCCTTGTGAATCATTATTTCTTGAAATTATGACCATTTGGCATTATGATCATTGATCATTATGAACAGAGGATAAAATTTAACAATTTGAATTAAGGTATATAAATGGTAATGTTAAGAGATAATTGATGCATAAGAAAGAAATTAATGTCTCAACCAGTTGTATCATGTCTTTTGTGTGGTGAGGGTTCTACATCAACCCCAGTGAAGTAATTTGTATAATTTAAAATTTAAAATTTTTTTAATTAGAAAATTATTTTGATAAAATAAATTTCATTTTTGAATTCATCACATCAATATTAGATAACAATTATTTTTTCATAATATTCAGAGCCGGAATATTTTTTGGGTAAAAAATAAATATAATAGAAATATAATGTATGTTTATGAAATAATATTGAATTTCAAGTGATGTAATAAATAATATAAAGGCATTGATCAACCAAAAATAGTATTATTAATTAAAATAATTTATTAAAATGTAAAATTATAATTTTTCCAAACATAAAATGAATTTTAAAAAACCTAATGTATATTTTAATGATGTTGAAAATATTATTTTATGAAAAGGGATCTCTCACACCTCAAAAATATTATTAATTAAAAAAATTTATTTTGTGTGATATTAAAATATTAAATATCACTCCTTTTTGGTAAATATAATTTGTAATAATCATGGTTATTATAATGTTTTTTCATTTTTTACTGGATTCTCAAAGGCTAAAGAATAAAAATTAATAAATAACCACCCCTCTTTTTATATAAATAGAAAAAACATTTCCCATTCCTCATTACTATAATTTCATACAAAAAAATTCCTATCATTTTCTCTCTCAAAGATCCCTCCCAAAGAGTTTATATGGTATTAAGGATATCCTCCCAAGCATTATTTAGTAACCTATCATGGTAAGAGATTCTATTGTTCAATATTTTTATTCAATTACATCCATTGTATTAATCCTCTTTATTTTCAATTCATTATGTTTATATTTTTTTAGAATCATTCATTTACTTTCCATATGATTACATATTAAATATAGAAAATAGTTCTCTCTCATTAATAACATTTCGTTACCCATTTTATAAACCTATTATGTTGTCAAAATCATTCTATAATTTTCCATGACACCCTATTTCATTGGGAATTCTCAATACTATTTTAATTTAAGAGTATCCATATAAATTTAGTTTCCCTTAATAGATTTGGTATTTCCAGGAATGAAACCCAAATTCCCAACACATGGGTAACAATAATGAATTCCGTTCTTATGACATTTGATCTATTTAACACACATAATGTTTTAAATATTAAAGAAGGGGCCATGATATTGCTCCGATGCATTTGGCTAATGTTTTAATCTCATGAGATACCTTATAAGGTGCATAGGTAGTTATCCTATCACATTATATTAATTATTCCTATTTTTTTGACTTGACTTATTCTTATAGTTTCATGTTTTATGCTTGTTCCACATTAATTTTATGAAATGATCTTACGATTCTATATTTTATATGAAACAATTACATGATATTATTATATTTCATGTCATAATGATATGAATTTTGACTGTAATATGTCATGATAACTTTTAACGATTCCATAGTGGGATTTATATATCCAACCTTTTCATTATGTAATCCCATGTATATCCTATGATGTATTAGAATATTAATGGGACATAAGACCAAGTTTTATAGTTTAAATAAAGATGATGTCTCTTTTGTTTAATGTTTTAATACTTAAGCATTTAGTCTTCCAAAGAAACTTGTCCTCTAAATCCTTAGATTGTGTTTTTATGGATATTTATGTTAAAAAACATGTGATAAAATGAGTAATCAAGTTTGGGCTGTTGTAGATTTTATAAAATCATGGACTTATTATTTTGGTGGATTAGGGAAAAAACGCTAGTAAATAACATATGGGTAAATATTAATATATTAATACCTTCAATTTCTGATAATGTATAGAGTGTGTTCTTTCCAAGAGATATAATCTCTTTCCAGATACTAGAAAGTGGAGATGGATGTGGAAAAAATGTACTTGGGGAAATCTCCCTGAATGGCTGGTTGAGTATCAACTTAATATTCACTTGGTGCATGATTTGTGGGTATAAGACTCCACACATAGAAAGAAACTCATAGGGGACATTCTTTAGAAAATTCATATTCACATTATAAACCATTATGAAGGAATCATAATATAATTCTATGATGAAATATTTAACTAGAAAACCGAGTATTAAAATTACCATGTATATTGTATATTTGAACCTATAAATTTATATGTTATTGTATACATTTCATTTATTAGTTATCACAATTATGATCACAATTTTTCTTTTTCAGGATGCTTAATTAAATAATTCTCATCCCAAACAAACCTTAATTTTATAAAATGGCCAGAAATTGAAATAAGAATGTCAATAACATATTTAATCTTTAATATAATGATTTAACTTAAAAAATTTATAATACTGTAACACGCTAATATTGTTAATATGTTTTCCCATAAATTAATACAATATTTGATATCATTTTTTACACATAACACCAAACCAAAACAATCCACAAGACATTATATAAATATTAATAATAAATTTTACTATTATTGAAACCCATAGTAAATAAAATATTTTAATCAAGTAGCAATGAATATAAAATTATATTAATAACACCAAAAGATTTTAAAAGTTAAAATTTTAATAAATGTTTTTTTTCAATATATATATATATTGTATTTTATTTTAAAAGATAATTTTATAAATTTGAAAATTTTAATTTTACCAAATGAAATTCAGATTTTAATTTCATATATTAAAATAATCCGAGGGAGATTTGATGATTTTTTCCTGAAATAACTTATTTTTCATGAATATTAAAAATACACATTTTAAACAAACCATTGTGTTAATGAATCTATATAGAACCAGGTTTAACATAAAAACTATAAAAATATTTGTAAAGATAAAATATGTATTAAATTAGTAAAAAAATAAATTTTTTAATACCATTATAATTTTATAAATCCTCTGTTTTATATTTTATAATCATAAGTAATATTTTCTAATTAATGATGTTTTTCATGGTATTTTATTTTAAATAAACAATATTTTTAGTAAAATTGTGTTCTTTAATTCTTATAAATCTACATAAAATTTATTATTTTTGTGATAAAACAATTCATTTAATTAAAATTGAATTCATTAATGATTTTATCTAACATATAAATTTTACTCTTAGAAATGTAGTTAATCTAAAAACATTCTTTTACGAGTACTAATGTTAAAATTAATTTTTATTATAGATGGAAATATAATTTGATAACATGGATTCAATTTTTTTAATTTTTAGGTATAAATTTGTTAAAAATGTATATTTTTATTTATGTTTATAAAAATGAATTATTTAATTAAAAAACGAGTTATAGATATAAAATTTAAAAGGGTAGAAATGTTAAACCAAATGAGTAAAATTAATAAAATGATAAAAATATGTTTCAAATTGATTAATTGAATTTTATATTGAACTAAAATTATATAAAATATATTATTTTGTTTTTTTAGTCTTATTGATATGTGGAATATGTGGGTTTTTATGTTAATGTGAAGGATTTATAAAAATTCTATTCTCACAACTTATAAAAGTGTTATCTCACAACCCCTTCAAGTGCACTCCAGAATTTTTTTCCATCGAAAATATTCCTTCTTTAATTTAATTATACAATTTTAGACTTCATTTAGGTTCATTTCCTAATAAGTTGTCATACACCATCCATTTATATGGATCCCTCTAAGGTGAAAATCCATGTTCTAAATGTCAGTACTAAGCATTCCCTAATTTCATTCCTATTCAAGATTTATTTTCCATACCCAATTTTATCATTCTAATATAATTAAATATTTATTTTTTTATACAAAATTTAATTATATTAATGTTTTAATAAATAATCACCTTTCCACTTTTCCATTAAGAAATATGGAAACATCATTCGTGTTTTTGAGTATACTATCACATCTATACTATAACATATTTCATTTTTCGTATATAATTATTATTATTTTTTAATTTATAATAAATTATAATTAAAAAATTTAAAATAACCAAATAATATATTTATTCTTATATAATAATGATATTATTTCCTGATAAACCACTTTCAAATCCATAATCATCTGTTATTTATGGTATGTTCACGTTTGGGTTGGTCTAACCACCTACTTGAACAATTATACATAACACAATATCATAGCTCACTATAACAACATAATTATTAATAATAACGAATATAACAAGTAATTAATGTTTTTTTGTTTAATTAATGGTAAAAGTAATATTAAACTCGTTATTTAAGATACCATCGTCCGTTCATTAGATAAATAACAAAAATATACTCATCTAAAATTTTACCTTAAATTATCATAGTAAAAAATTCCAATAATATGAAATTATAGAATAATAAATAATTATAAATAAAAAATTCTAGTAACCTTTATGATCTAGTAATGATGATATTTGGGAAAATAATTACAAAAACACCTCTATTATGAATCTAGCTCAAATTGATCAGGATTTCCTTCACTCGATAATGAAAATAGATAGTAACATAGATTTATAAATATATAGAATAATTATAAATGAATTTTAAAAATGTTATTTATAAAAAAATATTCAAAAATATGTGATCAATATAATTATTATGTTTTATAATGTATATTCAAGTGCTTTAGTGGAATGTGAGTATTAATGTAATGTGTTCTTTTTCTCAAATTTAATTTCTTGAGACAAATTTCATATTGTACACAATTATACCTACAATATGGTTTGATTACATTTCAATGGATTTATTTTACTATATTTAATGTAATTCCTCACTATTTATGATCCATATCATTCTCATTATTTGTAAGGGTTTTTATTCAAATGATACCATGGTTTTTAAGGTTATTTATCTCAATTTCAATGAGACATGCTTGATATTATGCACAATACTTTCTTTCATATTCAATACCATATTATCAATTTGCTTAAATTATAATTAATTCCTTTCATATAATGATATTTTCATTTCTTTTTCATGGAAACCCTATTTTTATTATATTATCATTACCACAATGGATTTTAGAAAAGTCAATTCATGTTCATCATGTTATAACTATTCCTCTTGAAATTAATTCAAAAATATTGGGTAAATTCTATTATTTTAAATTAATAAGTTGTATTTTATATTTTTCTCTAAGGAATTAAATTTCTACAACATATATCCCTTTCCAAATGTCTCTTGATTCAAGAATTATGATATCTTTATGTGATTTGGTTAACTAAAATTTCCCCTCTCTGGGTTAAAATGTTATTCCTTGAGTATTATTCATTTATGTTTGATAAATTATTTATTTCATATTTCATAATACATTTACTATTTTTTTATTGAGGGAAAATTATTTTTTTAACTAAAATGTGTTTTCAAAATCAATTTCATTTTAATAAATGTGAAACCTAAAAAAATCCCTTAAATACAAATTTTCTTCAATTTCCATGATTATTATTCCTGAAAATGTTTTTCGTTATTATGTTGAAATAGAATTTTTTTTAATTATGTTGCCACTATAATTCCTTTATTCTATACAAAAAATAAATATTTTTTACACTTATTTTATTTGGTATTAAAAAAAGGTATTTCAAAATATTAAAATGATTTTCCATCCTTTCATAATCAAATATTTTATCTTCCATTCAACATTTCAGTTTGAAAGACATTATTTATTTTAAAAGATCTATTATTGAAGATTCCCTTAAAAAATAAATGTTTTATAAATATTGTAACTTCCCCTTTTTTGAAACCATTATATATTTTTCAAGGATGAATTATTGAAGATAGTTTTTAAAATTAGATGTTTAAAAACTGATTTTACTTATCCTTTTTAAAACCATTACTTATTTTTCAACAATTCATTACTCATATTTATTTACAAATATTTATTTTTAAAATACCTTTTTTTCAAATTTTTAAAAGTTATGTTTTTAATGTGATTCAAAACTTATTCCTTTTTAAAATATGTTAATAAATGAATTAAAAAATATTTTTTTTACTCTAATTTTCCTCCATAAATATAAAATACATAGATAATATAGAAATATGATTTGTAAATAAAATTTTAAATTACTATATAAAATAATATTTTTTGGGTGATTTATTTTTTGATATAAATCGATCTAATTTTTACATTATGTTATTCAGTTCCATTTGTAAAGGATATGAAACTGATTTTCTATCCATTGGTTTTTATGATATGAAGAATGAATTATTTCTTGTAGATTAAATATATATAATTCATTCTTAGGAAAATGTAGTGTCTTATTTCACCCAATGATTTACTATTAATGATTTTATATCTCATTAGATAATGTTTTTTGGGAATGAATTTGATATTGGTTATTTAGGCTTAATATACCGAGCATGAAGTCAATGCATATTATATAAGTTTATATGATTGTGCGAGGACCAAATATTGTTAGATGTGATCATAATATTAAATTCCCATATGAATATAAATATTCCATATTTCTATTGTAATATTAATATTATT
Organism: Viscum album; assembly: GCA_963277665.1. Lineage (NCBI taxonomy): Eukaryota > Viridiplantae > Streptophyta > Magnoliopsida > Santalales > Viscaceae > Viscum > Viscum album. Next base: position 1,287,273,073 of record OY728132.1, on the reverse strand, counting down.
TTTCTCCATAGATCATGCTTAATTTCTCATGATTCTACAAACTTTCTCCATGGTTTATATTTGTTAATTTGAGAGTACATGATATTATATCATGACTTATAGCAAAATATTGTGGTTCCATGCTATTTTTAATAATAAATTTCTCCCATGATTTTTTTCATATTGTTATGAACTAAACCATTATTAAATTTTGATTTTCTTTTCCCTTATAAAGATTTTTTTTCTCAGGAATTTTTTTTTATTTCCATTACAGAGGTTATAAGGATGAGTATAACTTATAGGTAGTCTAGAAGGGAGTTTAGCGTGGCTTGATTAATGAGATTTTTTTACTAGTAATGTAAAATAATTTTCTATTAAATAAGGGAAAAACCCTTAATTTTTTTGAATCATGATATTAATTTGTGAGATCTAATTTTTATCCTATATAAATCATGTAAAATAAATATACGTTTATTGAGGGTTGTTAATGATTGTATTAGGGAAGGGAGTAGTAATTTTTTGAGGACTATTTTAGTTAATCCTGGGGATTAATGTTGTTATTTTAGATATTAGTATTATGTACAATTAACAGAAATCCTAGGTATAAGTGTATGGGATAAGTCTAAGTATATGATAATATCATAATATTCTATTAGAGTAGATATTGTGTGGTTTTTCTAGCTATTACATATCGATCATCATAATGTCCTGTGAATATTGGGACAGAATAGATGAAACTAGGGTAATCACCATTAAAAAGGTAAGTTTAGTATCAAATCAATCTTCACTATAGTATATCATTATTGGGCCAGTGACTATATACCTGGATCGATACTGTTGAGGTATATGCTTTGGTTAATTTACATTATCTGTACAAACTATTATAAAGACTTCAAATAGAATTTGAGGATGTAATATATAATTTTTTGGGTTCTAGAAACTAATAGGAAAATGAACATGGATATCCTCAGTTGATCTAGGAGAGTGATAAGATGAACCAATTATGAAATATTTGAAATGAAAGTATCATAGGTTGAAATAAAGTTTCCATTAAGGAATCTACCATAGTAATGAGCTATCATATTCATATGATAATTTAGCATGGTTTTATTTGATATTATCACAAGAATATTTTATGTAACACTTGGTTTGAAATTATAATTTAGAAATAAATATAGGGAATGTATGTCCCCAGAAAATCCTAATACATAGCTATTGAGGCATAATTGGAATAATTGGATGAGAATCATAATATATTCCTTTTAATAGGGAAAAAATATGTTACCTATTATTCCCAAAGAGAGAATAGTTTTCATATCTTTAGAATCTATATCTTGGGCAATTATTACATTTTATATACTCTTATATATTTTAACTAGTAAGAGATAATTAAAACTGTGAGGACAGAATTTATTTAGGGGGGATAAAACACCCCATGAGTTTGGATTATATTTTCCAACACATTAATACTATTTTTATAGAAAAAATATAACACAACACTAAACCAAAATGATCCCATTATGATTATATAAATATTAATAATAATATTTAATAATAACAAAACCACTAGTAAATAAAATATTACGATCAATTATAAATTCATATAAAATAGGATTACGAACACTTAATGTTTTTAAAATAGAAATTTTCAAATAAATAAATATATATATATATATATATTTCATATAAATTATAAATTTAATTTCCTTTAATTCTATATACCATAAATATCCTAATTTTTAATTGTGATAGTTTCAAAAAATAATTGATTGTTAGTGAATAGTGAAAAATATAGATTTTATTAAAACCATTGAGATTATGAATTTATCAAGAATTATGTATAACATAAAAAAAAGAAAATATTTTTAATTATAAAATGTGTATCTAACGAGAAATAAAATAAATGTTTAAATATTATTATAAACATAAAAAACTACGATTAAAATTTTATGAAGTTAAGTAATATTTTCAAATAAATGTATTTATTTTTAGTCATTTATTATAATTAAATATTATTTTATTAAAACTCAGTTCTGGTTTACATTGATTTCCAAATAAATTTTAAATTTTTATAATAAACCAATTTATATCCTGACAATAAAATATATTGATTATATTATCGTACGCATGAATTCAATGCATAAAAAATACACTTTTTCTAAAAGTGCGGTTTTTTGTGCACTAATTTAAAACTGATATTTATTACCCACAAATATTGTATGTGACATAATTTATTTCATAATTTGAATAATTAGGTCCAAATTATGTAAATATAAGAATTTTATTTTTATTAAAAAATTAATGGCTTAGCTAAAAAACTAGTTATCACGATAATAGTCAAAATACTAAAAAGGGTTATCCAAAGGGGTACACTTACTTACATGTAAATTTTTTTTTATAATTGAGTGGATGACATTTGGATAAAAAAAGTTCTTCCAATACATTATTCAACTTTTTGGATTAATCATGACATGTGAAATGTGTGGTATCTTTATATTAAGATAATATATTTACGAAAATTTCATTATCAACACTTATAAATGGGAGCTCTCACAACCCCTTAAATTCCACAACAAATTTTTACCTCCTTGTGATAATCTAAAATATTTTATTCCTCGATAATCCTTTTACACTTCCATTATCATATTTTCTCATGAATTTAGCCTAAGACATCAATTTTCCATGGAGTCCTTCAAGGAAAAAATTGAAGTTCTAAAAGTGAATACTAATATATAACTACTTTATTTTGTTTTATGGATTAAATTTAGAAATATATATCTCTTACTAACATATAATTAAATAATTATTGATTTAATACGGATTTTTTTATGATAAGTTAATAATAATTGACAACCTTTATAATTTTCTATTAAGAAAAATGAAATTTCCACTCGTGTGGTTTTGTATACTACCACCTCATTGTAGTAACATATCTCAAATTTAATCTAATTATATTATTCTTTAAATAAATATCATATAATATTCCTAAAACATTACAATTATCTAAATAATTTCTTAAATATTATGTAAAAAATATATTATTCGAAAATAAACAAATTTTGTAGCCATAATCATCCATTAATTATGGAATATTCATGTTTGAGTTGATCAAAATACCTACTTGAGAAATGATATAAAATAAAATCATAGATGACTATGAGAATTTAATTAATTATAATATGTTATATAAATATGGAAATAATTTTTTTTATTTTTGGACTTTTAATAATTTCAATAAGGTTGAACTCAATAAATAATATACCAATGTCTATTATTTAAAAAAACCCATAGAAAAATACTCATCAATAATTTCATATTTATGTATCATAACTATAATTAAAAAAGAATAAAATTAATAATTTATAAACAATAATAAAATATTAGTTAAATAAACTTTTACGATCACGGAATGAATAACTTTTGGAGAAGAAGGAAGAATAACATAGTTATTACAAAACTAGTACAAAACAACCAAGATTTCGCACACCTAATAATAAAAATAGATAATAAATAAATAATATAAATGTATATAGTTTTTATAAGAGAATTTTATAAAAGATTATATTTATATATGTTTTTCCGAAACATGTTACTATGATATTTATTTTTAATATAGGAGATTCAAGTGCAAGTATAAGTTAAGAATTATGTTCAGGGGTACATTGTCTCAAATTTAATTTCTTGAAACATATATCTTATTCTAAATAATTAAATAATAAAAATAGTCTTATTAATACTAATGAATTTAATTTTCCATATTAATTTAATTCATAGTGTTCTAATATCTATATAATTTTCTCTCTTTAAATGTATTTTGATTCAAAAGATACCAATGTTTTAAGGGTTTTTATTAAGTTAAATCCATTAATTAAGTTATAATGATTTTTAGTAAACTTATATCTTAACAGATTTAGTTTTTACCTTTGAGATTTTATTTCATGATATTTTCACTTAATATACAGATATAATTATTTTTTAATTTTTTCCTTAATTCATTTATCCCTAAAAATGAATATAATTATTTATAATAATTTTAATCCTAATTAACCATTGTTTACCTCTCCTTAAACATATATTTTGTTACAAATAATTATCCAATTTATAATATAAACCAAATTATATGTTATGTATTTTTAAATTTATATTCCCCTTCTCATCCTTTGAAAGGTAATTTTACAAACCCTTTTTATTGTGTTGTTTTTCAGAAATGATTTTCCAAAATATTAATATGGTTTTCCATCCTTTCAAAATATAATAATTTTTCTTCTACTCAACCATTAAATTGATAAAAATTATGTATTTTAATGGTTATATTATTGATTTTTCATATCTTAAAATTATATTTTTTCCAAGGTATTCACTTTTCATTTTTTAAACATTTAATCTATTTTCAGGTATACATTTTTGAATATTATTTTCATAAAGTAAATCTTTTCAAAATGTTTTAACATAATATTTTTAGAACCATTATTTTCTTGTAAGGTTCCCTTATTGATATTGCTTCCGAATATTGATATTTAAAACTCTTTCTTATCAGTTTCTCAAAAGTGACCATTCCGAAAATGAATTATTAATGTGACTCATAACATCATCACTTACGCAAAAAATTATAAGCATTATCTAAAAGCTGTTTAATTATTTCACTAACATTTTCCTATATTTATAAAGGTAACATTTCATTCAATTCTATTTTACATGAATTCCCATTGAATGTTCTTATAAATTGTTATTTTATATTATAGGAGTGATACAGCACGTCCATTACCATTCTAAAGCATAAACTATGAGTTGTAATATCTATTATTCATATGACATACCTTTGTGAATACCCTATTTTACATTTCATTGATTGAACTGTGTTCACCAATATTCCATATATTAATTGATTGTGGAAATTATTAACTAAACTGTATACCCCTTATTTACATGTTAAAAAACCATACTTCATTTAACTATATATACCTACAAATATACTTTTTATCATTGGATATGAATTTATATTAAGTGGGATTATCATTTTTATTTATAGAATTATGAATTTTATCATTATATTATTCCATTTTAAATTCATAGAATCCCATTTTATTTCCATGAGTTCTTTAAGATATGGATATGATTGATTTTATGTGGAATATATATGTGTGGATGACGGTAGTGGGGTCCTATATCAAACTATAATGAATCTATATTATTTTATATCAAATTATATTATGATAAATATATAAAATGAGTTTTTCACATTGTCCTTGGATTAATGAGATTTCTCACATATAAATGTTTGGAATTAATGAGTTTGTTCGCAAAGGAATGAAAACAATTCATTGACCCACAATATTTTTTATAATTATGATCATGAAAACTTTCTATGTTTCCTTTCAATTCAGGATATGTTACATTCCATTCTTATGCCTCTTTTATAAGGTGAGCCGTACATTTATGTTATTCTATGTTTTATAACATGATTTATGATATTGATAAATGGGTATAACATTCTTACGTGTCCTCATTATAACTGTATTTATATTTTTCTCTATCTTATGATCATTGATTGGTATCATTTATGTTTACCAATATATATAATTTGAGGGAATAAATTTCTTATATTTACATTCCCTAGGTTAAAAATATGATTATATCATATGAGATTTGTAGAAGAATGTATAGATGAGTTAAATTATAGATGATTTTTATAAGTATAAAGAAATATTTTATTTTGTCTTCAATTATAGATGATTTTTCATGAGTATCATGTGATATTTATAATAAACTGATTTATATCTTATATATAAAATAATTAAATAATTTTATCATATGCATAAATTTTATTCATAATAATACACTTTTTTTTTAAAAAAAAATTATGAGATACATAAAGTGATGTTAAAAGTTATTTTAATTATATTTATAAATTTTCTATTGTAAAATGGATTTTTTATTTGTAATCATTATACAAAAATTATTTAAAATGTATTTTTTTAAATTAATTTCTTATTTAATGAACTAGTAACTATTGTAAAAGAAAAATTGGTAAAAATGGTTATCCAAAGTGGTAAATTGATTAACATGTCAAAAATGTACTTCTAGTTGAGAGTTTGAGGTTTGGTTCATACATGCCCTATATCCAATCAATTATTTTTATTTTTAGAGACTTTTTAATGTGTGAATATTACCCTCTCATTATATTAAATGAAGTATTTATAAAATATCTACTCTAACCACTTATTAAAGGAGACACTCGACACCCATTCGATACACCTCTAATTTTTTATTTTACATTGAAACTATTACCTATATTATTCCCTAATATTTCGTTTCTAATTATTTTATATTATATTCATAATAATTTATCCTAATCCCTTCATTACCAATGTTCCCTTAGCTATAAAAACTGAATCTCTCATTGTGAGTACTAATATTTCCCTAATTTATTTTCATTTATTACTTATGTTTACAAAACATATTTTCTAACTCCTTTGTCGTAACATTAGTATTGTTTTTATAAATAATTTTATTATCTTTAGGTAAAAACCATTAGTAACCTTTCTCCTATTACATCAAGAGAAATTAAAATATTATTCCAGGTTTTGTGTAGGCTTCCACCTCCACAGAGTAACACATCTCATTAGTTTCATTACTATTTATTAATTTATTTTAAAATATGATTCCTTACCTTAAAATTTTATATACAATTTCATTATGATTCATTAATAAATACAGTATTCTAAAATAAACCAATTTCATAACAGTACTCATCCATTAAATATGTCATGTTCATGTTTGGGTCAGTCTAACTAGATACCTGAAAAATGCTATAAAAAATCATAGACGAATATAAGACTTAATGAATAGTAATATTTGATATAAATAAATAAATAATGATTTTATTTTGGATAATTAATTTCTACACTAATATAAATTTTTTAAATAAGATATTGATGTCCGTTCGTTAAAAAAATCATCAACACATGACAATTTACGATTTCATATTTATAGATTTTAACAAAACAATACCATATAATTTAATCATAAAATTACAAATAATTATAAATCATGAATTCCAATAAATTTTATTATCTTAAAATTAGTAATGTTGGGAGAATAATGAAGAACAATAACTTTGTTATGAGACTATTTCAGCATGATAAGGATTACTCCAAACTAATCCAGGAAATAGATAATAACCAACTATATATTGAGAAAAATTATAAATCAAGTTTATGAAAGGATATAAAATAAAAAATGTAAAACATTATTAGTATATTTATTTTTTATAGGATATTCATGTTATTTAGTGTAATTTAGGATTTCTGGTAAGTGGTTCTTCTTCTCAAATTTTATTTCTTGTGTGATTTTTCTCATTATACAAAATTATATCATTAAAATGGATTTATTAATTCATAAATAATTTAGATAAAAAATTAATTTAATTTATTTTTTTTTAATTTATTTATTTCATGTTATCTTTTTAAATGGATTTTGATTAAAAATATTCCAAAATTTGATGTGTCTTTGTTAATTCAACTCTCTTTATTGAGGTATAATGATATTTCTTCAAATTATTTATTTCATGATTATTTTACACCACCCACATATTTTATTTAATGTTAATTTATATTAAACTATATGGAGAAATTTTTTCTGAATTTAAATATTCTAAATAGATTTAATTCTCCCCAAAACAATTATAACTTTCTAGAGAATTATTCCGATCATATTTAACGATGATTTTTACCTCTTTATCCACATTTTTCTTTCTTTATAATGTTTATCTTCATAATTAAAAACCTATTTTATTTGTTATCTAATATTACCTTCATATTACCCTTCTCGTATTTTTTCAATACCATTTTAGTAATATTTTTACAATTTGGGGTTTCAATAAAGGTATTTCAAAGTGTTTTAAAAGTTTTCTTTCCTTTAATTTTTTTATATTACACTCTATATTTCTTTTGAAAAACAATATTAAATTTTAAGTATTTGTTATTGAATTTTCTTTTTAATAGACAATGTTTTCCAATTTGTTCACATCACCTTTTATAAAAATTTATTTTATTTTCATGTCTCTTTTACGATGATTCTTTTAAAAAATTAATGTTTTTCAAAATGGTTTCACTTTACCTTTTGGATTTATTTATTTATTTTCTATTATTCGTTGTTAAAATTTAATTCCATTTTTTAAAAAAAAATACATTCCATTAAATTTATCAAAAGTTACCTTTTCAAAAAATATATTTCAATATGTAATTTAAATTCATTACTTATTACAAGGATAAAAGAGTTATCTAAAACCAATTTTATGATTCCACTACCATTTTCATCTTTGTCCATGAAGGTCTTATTTCCATGAAAGTTATTTTTCATGATCTACCCACTAAATGTTTTTATAAAATGTTCTTTTATATAACTTTATTGTTCCATCACTTTCTTTGTGTTTACTAACCATCCATTATTAATAAGAAAACCCACAAACCCCCATGTACATAAGGTTTTGGAAATTATTGAAGAAGTTTTAGTTTTTTACCATTGAAGGGATGAGTCTTAAATTGAGCTTCAAAAATGAATTGTGAAGGGTTGAACATATATGGGATATGTTTTTTAACATGGAATGAGGTTATAATGGGTTATTGGGTTCTCAAGAGAGTGTTTTAGAAGTTGTTGGGTTACTAAAGCATCCACCACCGAGCCGATGAGCTATGATTAGCTCATATGTGGATTAGTAAGAATCCCATCAGCATGGATGAGATCATCGACCATCTAGTGAGACATTGGAATTCATATTTGAAACAAGCTCACCAATTAGAGTTTTTGGGAGAAATGAATGTTGCCCATTTTTTGAATAGTGTGACCCCTTATTTTCCCTTCATGAGTTTGTTTCCGAGGACAGCATACCCCCCACTAATTTAACCTTAATTTTGTTGTGGTTTTGGTAAATTTTCATGGAAATTCATTGTAATTATTTCCCTTTTGTGGCCTACAATCATCCCTATTACCTTTTTATATGATGTTGTTCATTTCTGGGTTTGGGTTCTTGGATGATTCCCCCAAACCATGGGTAAATCACCTTTATATTATGAGGATTTCATGAATCCTATATATATGATGTCTTGAGACAATATATGCATGTTGTTGAATTTTTTTTGGTGAGGTATGTCACTATGGTGAACTTTAAAAATTTTAAGACATAAATTAAATTTATTTAGAGATTTATTGACATCATGTATTGGGGATTTTACCTAGGATAGGGAAGGGAATGTATGATGGGCCTTTTGGGTGTCATTGGATGCAATTATAGTATAGTGGGTTACTCAATGATATTTTCAGTGTTTATAAATATTCATTGAAAACTGATTTATAGTTCTAAAATGGTTATAATGTCATTTTTAATAATATATATGATTTTTATTTTCGCTTATTTGTTGTTAGGTATTTATTAATGTCCATATATGGTTAGATAAATGTCGTATGAGTCTTATTGAGAGTAATAGGACAACTTCAAAAAGGAGAAACTTCTTGGATGAGGTATGAGATCCTATTTATACACCCCTTGGGTTTATTCCATTTTTGTGACATGTGATATGGGTGATCTCACCACTCTAGGAAATTCCCCATTTTAAATTTTGTATATATTTTAAATTAAATTAAATTCGTATGAATAGAACATTTTTTCAAGGGCCACAATGATCCCTCATGCACTGAATTGATGCTTGGACATCATTGTCCTAGGCCATGACTATTATGATATTTCCTTGAAAATAGTTCCCTAAGGGTTTTAAATGATATTATGTATAATTAATATTTCGGACCTTAGCATTGGTGGTGTTAAAATCATCAGGTAGAGGAGATCAATGAATTGGAGTTATTGTCCTATGTAGTCCACGTGAGAACCTTGTAATATATTGTGCATTTAGACTAGTATAGATGACCATAAGGAGATGGTTCCTCCCCACTATTATTTGATCTACTGGGAGGTATTTCTTAGGCTTTATCCTTGAATGACATGAGAGTAAGGACCATCCTTAGATGACTTTATAATTGAAATGGTCCCTTTATCATCTCTCTAGTTGATTCCAGTAAGGATTACCCGATGAATGTAGTGAGATCTTTAGATGTTTATAATTATTTATTGCGGTTATATTCCCTCAGAGTGATGGGATTGGTCCTGAGATATAATTATGTGGTATAGGAACAATGATAGGGGGTTTAGTGTGAGATATGTTTTAGGGGACATTGGAAGGTTCCCCAATGTATATAATCCCAAGAAAGGTTTAGTATTGGAGGGATATGTTGTTATTTCTAGTATTGAACCTTACATTATAAAATCAAAAAAAAAAGAAAATTAATTAGATAAGGAATTTTTAAACAAATGAGAAGTAATTTTAATAAAATAAAAAAATGTACATGATAAATGTGTGGTATGAAAAATGATCTTGGTGATTTCATTATATTGAAAATATAGTTTAAATTCATTGAGAGACTGGGTAAAATCTCATGGATGAGACTAGATATTTGAGGATGCCTTGAAAAAAATCCTTGGAGCTGTAGGTAAGGGATATATCCTCACACATATTTGGATACTATGGACATACCAGATTAAGATTCAAAAACTTTACCTATATATGGTGCGAGTTATCCCCCGATGTGTTTATATTATATATAGATTGTGGGTAAACCACCAATTTTTTATCATATGTATACTAAATGGGTTCATCCTATGATTTTTTATTTTATATACATGGGGTAAATCATCTTGTAAGTGTTTATCTCCTACATACACAGGTGGGTTAGACTCACAGATAGTTTTTTATTAGTTGGAACAATTATTTGAAGTGATGAACGATACTATGACACTATATGAATGTGGTATAGTATAAGATACTACTCCCATAGTATGACATGTCTCCTGAGTTGTTTACACATGGTAAGCAAGATTACATGACATGCTTAGAGACACTCTGGCATTTAATGAAGCAGGTTTGGGATGACCAAGGTTCCAAGGTAGAACCTGAGGATTGATAGTGTCTATTTATTATGCTACAATATAGTGTTTTATTTATAATTATAGTATATCACATGTATCCACCTTCATTTTAGAGTTCTATTTGGTACCACATTGGGGGTTTCCTACAAAGTTGTTCTCACACACAGATCTGGTGACCATGTAACATGGGTACCAGAGAAGACTAAACTAACTATAGGTTCCTATTAAGAAGAGGCCTAAAGTATCTTGATCGAGAAAGATAGATTATATGTGACTGTAGATCAGGATAAACTAAGGCATGGGGATTTTATTAGAGTCTCATGTACATTTATTCTATATTTTATTTGTATATGTGTTCTGGTTAGTGGGTGGCCATTTTTGTATGACTATATGCTTCTGTATTAATATATTATTTGATGATGGATCTGTTTATTGATTCTTGATTCTTTAATTACTACAGACTAATACTATTTAGTATAATTTTTGATTTATTTTATCTATTATTGTACACACTGATTTTGGGTTAATGTCTTTTTATAGTAATACCTTATACCCCCACTAATATTTGTAAGGCTTTAGAATTTGGGTAGGCATGCCTATGGCTGCAATTAACATTGAATCAATTATTGTACAGTGACCTAGTGAATTGAAATACAATGTATAATAAGATATTTTATGTGGTTGATATCAAATATGTGTTAGAGTTTTATTTTGTTTTATATGACTATTTGGGGCGATGGTGTACTAGAGATATTGGGACATGTTAGAGTTTTTGATGGAACCTAGAATGTTGTTTTATGAATAACATTTTCGGTGTATGTCCAGGTAACCAATGGAATATGATTGATGATATTTGTTTCCAATTCTATAGTTATATTATTTTCACCAGGGCGATGCACATGAGTATCTTGGATTGATAACTTATATGGATTTTAGATCTTGAAATATTGGTAAGTGGCCGGTGTGAATGAATCATATTGGGAATAGATGAGCCTCATGTAATCTGATTGACCATGACTGATTGATATCTCTAATGATAAGGGTTTAGTAGTGTAGAATGTTAATGACAACATAGATAGGGTTTTCCAATATAACCTTGAATGGAATTCTAATCAATTGGTCTATCATATATGTTCTTATTATGATATTAGATTATACGGGAATATGGAGGGATGTATATTAATGATGGTTTTGATATCCGATGGTTTAAAGAGTGTGTTTGGAGATATAGTAGGTTGGTAGATGAATTGTATACCCTGATGATGTCCCAATATATCAAATAGTTTTTAATTATTTAATGTTTCAACAAAAGTCTATAATTTATTTTCCCATATAGCTTCGTGGTGGAATTCTACATAACCATACATATAGGAATATAGGTATTTGACATGGTACATTATATAAATATTCCTTTATATATATGTCTGTAGATATGAACTGATCCTATGATTAGTGGTTTGATTTCACAATTCGGAGATAGGATTGTTTCCCTAAAAGCAGGTGGTTGATTTTGAATTGTGGTGCCTAATGTGTATCTATAATAACTAGAGACGGGTTACTAGTCTGAGAGTGATAGTTAGTTTTGAAGAAATTTTGAGAATGATAGTTTATAAGTTATCATCTATTTGAGACATGATTTATTGATTAATAAGGAGATCCTTGAACTTTGAGATATTACTCAGGGTAAGTGATATAAGTGATATAATTGAGATGAGTTGTAATGTGTGTGAGGGTAACTTGAGTGAGGGGAATTCCTAATCCAGTGAATACCTTTTATACATAAATAATATGTTTTTTCTTTAGATTATGAGACAATTCATGTTATGTTCTTCTAGATATATGATATAGGCATAGCAATGCATTTAACGTTTGTGAGTACTGTTACTTTGAGTGAAAGTGTTTTGGTACCAAATTGTGGTTTCATGTGTATGATCAATTGGGTTCCTAGACCAATTGATCTTGGAAGAGATTTTAGTTTTATAGTGTGACCAAAAATTGAATCATCAGTTTTGAAATTATTCCGTAGGTGGTGGGATATCACTGATTATACAATGTAATCAGTGACATACATGGTTTTTAAGAGGATCGACAAGGGTTCTTATGGATTTACTGGACTGACATGAATTAGTGGCTTGGTAAATGGTTTTGGCACTTGAACCCAGTTCTGATGTTGTATGAAATATGAGATCATGATTCTAGATTCATAATTATATTTTACCCGTGAATGTAAATATTGAATTTTGATTATATAGAGGTGTATAGTATGTGCTGTGGATGAATCGTGAAGTATGCTTTATAGATAACAGGATACATGTGCATTTAAATGTTATTTTTAATTGATATTGTGGTAGTGTGCATTGGATTCACATGTTGACTATTGAATTTTGAAATATTGAGAGGCCATATATGGGATATGTACTAGTGCATATTCGATGAGATATTGTGTGAATGGTTCCCTAGGATTTGAATGAGGATTTAAAATATCTAGAAATTGAGAGATTGTTTCAGGGATGGATATGGTGTGGTAAAAAGTCCAATCGGTTTTGATCCTTGATATAAGTATTAATGGTTGGACAGATGGGTGTGCTTGAATTGGGTGCTTTGGAACATTTATATTGATGGAGTTTCATATCAGTCATGGATGTATCATCCCCCATGTTTCAAAGTTTGATTATGAGTTCGACCGATCGATGGGTGGAAGTGATGACTACAAGATAGAATTGTTCAAGTGAAATTGCATTTGTATGGTTATGTGAGAGGCATAGGTCATGACGTCAAAAAAAATTAATTGTTTACAATAGAGTATTGGATTTAGACATATCATGAATTAGAAATGATCTGAAGGTGCATTGTATTGATGGTTCATTGGTTTATTGGTAGAACATGACTATGGATTTTGTAGGTTGATGAAATAACCATAGAATTACTTTGAGGGTAAATTTTAATCTTTAGTGAGTCTTTTTGGGGTTAGGATGGGGATGTTTAGATAAATCAAGGATTCTTCTTGTTTATTGCATGATCAATATCGGCTCAATATATTTGGTTCAGAATATGGGATGATTATGGGTACTAGAGTGTGAATGAAATTATCAAGTGTTATTGGGTGTGGTGATCTAAGAACTACACTGAAAATTTCATTTTACCACAGAAGATGTGTTTCAATAGTTGATTCATATAGTGGTGAGAACCATGCCTTGAAATTAACCATTATGTATAGATGATTATTGAGGGGATAAATATACAAATTATGATTAATTAGTTGATTAAAGCATGGATCCTTATGATGTAATGGAATTTCTAGGTATCTTCTCAGTTTTTCAAATATGGTAAATATTAGATGAATTCCTTTGATGAACTATACACCATGTGTTGAGAGAAATGTAATAGTATCTTAGTTGTTGTACTGATGTTGAACAAAAAAAGCCAGATGTTATTAAATAATGGGTTTGGTCATAAATTATGGTAGGAATACAATTGTGACTTCATCATGATGAGAATAGTTGTATATGGGAGGTCACAAATCCTCATGTATATATGCATGTGTAAATTAATGTGGATGTTTAAATTCTTGGCCCATTAAATGGTATATTCTTGAAAACAATATTGAAATTAAATCATGAGAGATTTAACTTCTATAGGATATGGTTTTGAACATTTAATGTGGCTTGGAAGGGCCCCCAGGTTCATAAAAGAATGTTTGATATGTTTTTTGGTTGTTTTATTAACCACCAACCAGCTGATGGACTACCAATGGCTTGCCAATGGGTTTTACAGAATCCCAATAGCCCAATTGAGCTCACGAGCTAGATAGTGGTGGGTTTTGGAAAAAAGTTAAAATTTCCCCCCAAGTTTTTATGATAGTGACCAATATTTTATTCTACTGCAAGTGATTCCCTTGACACTCAACTCCCCCTATCCTTACATGGGTTTCCCGTTCATTTTATAGTGTTATTGGCATTTGTTCTTGGTAATTATTGGTAATTCTCTCCCTCTAGTGGCCTCTATTCATCTACCAATTACTTATTATATTATTTTTGTTGTCTTTGGGTTAGGATTCATGGAAATGTTTCCCTAATAATGGTGTAATGTTTCCTATATTTTTTTGACTTTCATGCAGCATTGATAAAGGATGTCTCATGACAACGTTTACATGATGTTGCACATCTTTTTGATGAGTTATATGGGCACAATCAATTTTCAAATATTTTTCATTAAATTTAATAATATATTATTTTGATGTAATTCATTAGGGTTCTCAAAAGGTTAAGGTTCGAGACTATGTGAGGGGCCTTCCATGTGTTTCTGGGATCATTTTCATTGTGGGTGAAGTACATGGTAAGATTTTAGAATTTATGGATATTTTGAAATAGTTATATAGTTTTAATTAGTTTATAA
Organism: Viscum album; assembly: GCA_963277665.1. Classification (NCBI taxonomy): domain Eukaryota; kingdom Viridiplantae; phylum Streptophyta; class Magnoliopsida; order Santalales; family Viscaceae; genus Viscum; species Viscum album. The sequence goes on along the minus strand of OY728132.1, from coordinate 1,287,257,721 downwards.
TAAAATCATAAATTAATTATATATTGGTTATAAATGATATTCATAAATTATGGATTTAGGAAGGTCCTCGAGTAGTTAAATGAAGGAAAGATGACTCTATATGAGAGTTTTTCGGCTACTTCAAATAGGTGAAATAACATGGATGAGGTTGGTGGTCTTATCCAGAAACCCCTATGGTTTATACATACTTTTGGATAAAATATTATATGTGTGGTCTTCTCAATTTTGGACATACATACTTTTAAAATTAATTAATACATTGAAATAATATTAAATAATTCTAAAAATAATAACTTTACAAGGACTGTGATGATACATTGAGAACTTTCTTGATGATCTACTTTGGATGGCTGAGGCCAGAAATATTATGATTTTATATAGAAACATAGACCCTAAGGGGTATAAATTAAATTATGTATAAGTAATTTTGTGGCCCTAATCATAGATTACATGATGTCATATGGTATAGGTGAGTGAGGAATTGAATTGATTGATCTGTGTAGGGAATGTGAGAACTCTATGATGTCATCGAAGCTTTGGGATAATAAAGAAGAGCATGAGGCGAGGGTTCCTCCTCACTAGGATGTGAATAAATTGGTTGGTATTTCATGGGTTGGATTCTTGGGTGTGTTAGGCGTTAGGACCACTTTTAAATGACTTGAGAGTGTATATGGGATATATTTCATCTCCCTAGTTGAATCCAGTAAGGCTTACACTATGAAACCATTTAGGCCTTGAGATGTTAATAAATATGCTATGGGACATTGACCCGTTTTAGTGACAGGATAATACCTGATATAATATTATGGGTATGAGGACCCATGGTAGGGGGTCTAGCGTGAGATTAGTTTTAGGGGCCTTGGTAGGTTCCACAATGTATGTAGACCCAAGAGAGGGGTTGTTTTTGGAAACAATGTTTCCAAATCTAGGGAAGCACCTTATATTAGAAAATGTTACAAATTTAAAATAAAATAAATAATGAATCATTATGTTATTATTAATATATTTAATATAATGAAAAAAATATAAATTCTCATGGATTAGCCTAGAAAAATATCTTGGAGAAGTAATGATTTTGATTCCATGGAATATGCTGAAGTAGTATTCACGAAAATTTTCATAGATTGATCATTATACTTCATAATTCCTTAGAAAAAAATTCTTTTATAAGTTGGTAGGGTATGTGACCCCCACATATATTTGGGTAATATAGAATAATCTGATATGGAGTCTACTACGGAGCCTATATTCTGGGTGGGTCACTCTCAGGGTGTTTATCTCATGTATACTATATAGTTCATACTGCTAGTGTTTGTCTCATATATAAATAGTGGTATTTCCCCATGGTTTTAATCTTTTATATACATGGGTAAATTAGGCACTGGATATATATATCTCTTTTATATTGGGGTGATTTAGACCCCCCCCCCCCGAGTTATTAGTATTGGTTGAGATTTTTATGTGATGTTCTTAGAGACACTCCAATACTGGCCGATGTAGGTGTGGTATAAGATATCAATTTTAAGGTAGGATATGGTCCTCCTATGAGGTTACATAGGGTTTACTTTATTATGAAATGTTCTCTAAGACACACTGATATTGGATGAATAATATATGGTCTTATTAGTGTACAATGGAAGCAACCAAGTATTGATATAGGCTATTTATTTATACTACCACATACTGTTTTATTTATATTCTGATCGTATTTCTTGTAAAAACCTAAATTACTAGTTATATGTGGAACCGTGTTACTGTTACCCTATTGAGATTCACTCAAAACCTACTAAAAAATCCATAGAACGTGAATTCTCAGACAAACTTCACTATTCAAATGTTATGGATGAGAAGAGGCACAAAGTAGCTTGATTGAGTGGGACAACCTAGTTGTTATTAGATATTGGGATGAGGTGGGTATCCAAGACTGTATTTGACCCTATTGTACATCTATTTTGGCTTTTATTTTAATATGTGATCTTTTAGGTGTGTGGTAATTTTTGTATGACTATTTTATCTTTCATTCAATTATTATTTACTGATTGATATTTTTATTACTTCCATATACTCTGATTAATCCTGTTTATTAATACACTAGATGAGGATTGGTTTATTTAATATATTAATGATAACTTTTATATGGGTTTATAGTATCCCCATGGAACTAAATTAGACCCCAATTTCTAGTCAACAACCTCTTCTATACAGGGAGGCATGCCCGAGGCCCTAGTATCCTTCAACCTGGTTACTATAGAAGGACACATATTGGGGTTTTCCGATAAAATTTCATATAATTCTATTCATTTTTGAATACCCAATATTCCATTTATATTATTGAAGGGTTTTTACTATTATTCCTTATATTTATCGATTGAGGAAATTATCAACTAAACCACATATCCTTTATCTATACAGTATAAATACCATATAATTAATTGAATGGTATCTAAATAAAAATTTATTTAGTGTCATTGGAAACCCATTTATATTCGAAGGGGTTTTCAATATTATTTAAAAAATTATAATTTTTCTACTTAAATTATTCTAATTTAATGATATATAAAACCTATATTATTTATATAGGTACTTCATGATATGATGATAATTGATTTTATGTGTCACACATATGCATGGATGATGATGGGTGGAGTCATATATCTCCCTCTAATGCATTGTTTATGTTTAATATATCATGAGATAATAATAGTTGAACATAATGAGTGTGTTCAGAAAGGAATAGGAATAATGATTTTTCATTAATATTAATTCATGGAAATAAGGAATTTTTTTACAAAAGTATGCTCATGACTAGTTTTATCAATGTTGTTTTCTATTCTTATGTTTGGGTCACCATTTTATGTTTCCTTCTCATGATTTCCCTCCACTCTTTAAGAATTTTTTATACTTATGTTTTTTTGAGCCTCTTTAATTTTATATAAGTTCCTTATTTCCTACATAAAGAGGATTTTCAGAGATGTTTGGGGGATTGTAGGAGCTGATTTAGTGGAAGGATAGAGGTGATATGAACTAGTAGAGATGATATAGTGCCATAGGTTAGGTGGTGGGCTAGGAAGTATCCTATTAAGGCTATAAGGTTCCCACTAGCCAACTGGTGGGACCCACCAGTTGTCTGGAGAAGACCTGATTGAATCTTGCCTCTATAGGGATCCGACCAACCAGGTGGTGGGGTTCCTGATGGAATAAGATCACTTCCTATCAGTATCAGCTAGCTGGAAACACCATTGGGGGACCATAAAAGTTATGGGAGGAGTCATAGATCCTGATCCCAAATCCCATTTTAGTAAATAGTTAACCATCATTCGAACCTAATTCATGATTATTATTTTTGGAGGGTAATCAAATGATTCTTTGGATTCTCTAACACCTTGTTTTGGTCCTTTTATCCATTCGTTGATTCAATGATCTAGTTTTGGTAAGTTTTTTATTGTTTTGGTAGAATCAAATTTCATTCTCCATGAATATTCTTCATCGAGACCTAACATTTTGGATCTATCATTTTACCTAGGGAAACATTGTGTTTACCATTGGTTTGGTTTTTCAATCATTGGTCTCTTTTTATCCCTTATTATGATGGTTGGTAAAAAATATATCTCTAAATACTGTTTTAGTTTTCTAGTATTTTAAAATTGTCAAAACAAGATGAGTTGTCATGTGTTTAAACTGTTACAATGGTAAAACCAACACAATTTTGAAATAGATATTCATATACGTCCCACATAACCCCATTAATAAAGAAAATACCATATTACAATGATTTGTATCTATTGGTTTAGGTCTCAAAACCATTGTTATAGCCTATACCAATAGTTTGGAGTACCAGTGGATAGTTTGGAGTTGGGATATATCTATACCAACGGTTCTGGGAAAACTGTCAGTATAGGTAATTTTAAAAATCTATACCAACTATTTTATTAAAACGTTGGTATAGGTAATTCAATCAAAATCAATTTTGTTTGGATCCCAGAACCTCGAATTTATATTCTAATGACCAAACCACTGACCTAACATGACATTTGTGAATATAATTTCATAAATATATATATTTATATTCATAATTATTTTAACATTTTATTTATTTAATGTAATTTGACAACATATTCTATAAAATAATATTGATTCCTATACAAATGGTTTGGACAAAACCCTTTGTATAGGGTCACTATAATGGACCTAAACTAAGGTTTTTGACCATATCCATTGGTATAGGTTCATATAAGTTTCCCACACCAACAGTTTTGGCCAAACTGTTGGTATATGTAAATTATAGTGACCCAATACCAGGGTTTTTGGCCAAACCGTCTGTATAGGTCAAACTAAGTGACCTATCCCAACATTTTTGTCCAAACTGTTGGTATATATCCAAATTAGTGACCTATACCAACATTTTGGCTAAAATTGTTGGCATGAGTCATATTTCTAGTAGTGCTCGTTAGGTTTTTTGGCATTGAGATTGAGACTTGCGGCCATCTGAGTGGTGTTCCTACCATTGACCTAGGTTTGAACATTGAACATATGAACCTTGAGACCTATGTATAATTGGTAATGTTATGTGAGTTGAGATAACATGAGAATTGGTTTAATAAAATTAATAAATAATAAAATATCTTTTAAATGGTTAATTAGTAAGAATTTGGAATTGGAAAGATAACATGGTGGTATAATGATGAAATGAATTATGACATTGTATTTGGGATTAAAATATATGAAAATAATAATTTCCTTACGGTTATATGAATTAATTTAATCTGTTAATTTGGTATTTAGGTTGATTCGCCTATATATTGGAAACCAAGAATAATGGAATTAATGACAAGATAATTGGTAATTTTGATGAATTAACCAATATGGAATATGTTTACATGTTTTATGTGTTTGGGTAAATTAGAAAATATTTTATTTTCTTTATTTTGATAGGTGAAATGTTAAATTATCCCTAGAATAAGAATAATCATTAGGTATAATGTCCTAACAGGTTGTAATTAACCAAAACATTGGAATTCACATAGGGTTCATTGATACTTTTCAACATTTCCATGGTCTTTATCTTTGGGAACATGTAACTGGATCTAGCATGAAACTTTTCATAGAGCCCATTAATACATGATATGTGTGTTTAGTAATTATATTGGGAATAAAAATGACTTTAGATGTGGTATAGATAAAGATATATGGTATTATTCTAAATTGGGTTTGGATAGCCCCATGTGTCCACATGGACCTCTAGGGTTGTAGGTTTATATAATGTTCTTTGTTGATTTTTTAATTAATGAAGAAATTTATCTTCATATTTGATACACTATTATTAATATTTTTTTACAAATATTTACTTGGAGTAATGTGTTTCACTCAGACCCTATTCGGGATATTGTTTAATACCTGGGTAGACTTCATGGATGCTGGTTTGGACAAGGGAAATGGGATTTTTTCATGATTGGGTTCTATAGTAGATTGGATTGGATTTTAGAGATGGGGATGAGAAAAGGGTTCAAAACTATATTTATATAGTATTTATTTTAGACTTTTTCATTTAGTATGTTGCTTATATGTCCTTTGTAATGACATATAGTTTCCCATACTAATAAAATGACATGGTTTATTGTATTTGAATTTTTGTTATTCAATTGGTTTCTTATATGCGTTATAGATATGGATTGGTTTATCTTATTTCTATTATTCTATTTACATTGTTCCATTGGGTACAGTTTCCCAACAATATTTCTCAGACTCTCCCTATTAAATGGCAGCCAATGGATATAACACCCAGAGATTTTGTGATTTTTTTATAAATAATTAAATCCTTTATAAATTTATCATTTCACAATAAATTGAATATAGAATTTTTTGTATGAAATCACTAAGTTAGTTTTTCATTATACACAAACCCAATTTATTATCTCACTATAAAAAAAACTAAAATTATCTTAATGTATATTTAACATTATTTTGGTTTGTCTTACACACAATACTAATCCCCTTTGTAAACTTTTGTAACACATAACACTGATTTTTATTGAACTATAATATAATACTAAAACTTTTATGAAAATATTATAATAATTATAACATAGCTGTTAGAAGGGAATATATGAATGAGATTCACTAAATTATGAAACTATGGTTTACAAAAGTATATAAATTGAATCTCTTATTTACAAATTAGTTTTAACGAAATTAAAAACTATTTCACAATAATGTAATTCCTTTTATTAGAAAACTACATTTCTACAAACAAACACCAATTTTTGTCAAAAAATTAAATTAGGAATTAGGATAAATGTTTTTAATTAAATGTATATATCCCATATTAAATCATATTTCTTATACTCTTCCAATAGATGTTATGAGCATAAGATTCGAAAAAATCCAAATTTATGTATAAAAAGAAGTATTTTTCAAATTGTTAATTTTATCGACTTTTAATCGAGAAACAAATTTAAATCTAAATTTTTACACATTTATAATTTTTTTATAAAAAAATAATAATTATTTATGAAATACCAATATAAAAATTTACCTTTAATGAATTTTTCGAATTTTTTGAAGATGTTTAATGTTTGGACGAATAGTGAAAAATACTGAATTTTAATCGAAAAAAATCATTTTCATCTGAATAGATAAATTATATTTTAATTTGTACTTAATGAAAAATTATATATATAATATATATATATATATTAATAAATCTTATTCCATCATAACCAAACTGATAGTGTAATTGGATATAAATACATTTCAATATTTTGGAATATTTTACATTAAAAAACTCACTGTCTCATGTCGTCTATGGGATATATTTTATATTAATTTTATCCATTTATGTAAATATAATTCAGAAAAACTGATTCCATATTTTCAATATTTTTATCTTTTAATTTTAAATATGGTAAAATAATTTTTTGTTGAAAAATATTTGTGAAATTAATTAAAATTAATTTCATCGATTAAGGTAAAAACGAGCTTGATTAATGACTAATCCTATAATATTAGCTGTAAAAAAGATGTTAGAAATTTATAAAAAATATTTTACAGTGATATATCGACCATTACACATTTAATTATATATAATGGTTGATTTTTAACCCTTTCGGGACAAGTAAATTGTGGGGAGCACTCAAATATTTTCATGAAAACCCAATGCATCTTTTTCTTCACTTGTACTTTGCCTCATCTCCTCCTCTCATTGAAACACTCAAGAACAATTCTATTTTCAAACACATAAACATCTGTGCTCCCAAATTTCCTCATCTCAAACAAGAAGCCTCACTTTCTAAAGAAAGAAAACCATTTTTGTCCACTATGAGGAATTACCCAAAGAAGATGTAACATCCTTCCACAAAAATATTAATTTTATTTTCATTATACACACATTAAAATACTCATAATGGAATATTATAAATAAAATAAAAATAATAAAAAATACTTATAATTTTATATATGGTTTCTAGCTACACATACAAAAACTACAATCCAATAGGCTACAAATATATCATCTGTGGGTATGAAGGACTATTGCCTCACGAAATAATGTTGTATATTTTCCCATTACTACCTCTTATTGTGAAAATTATGATGTAAATGCAGTTTTTATACAATATTTATGATTTCATTAAACTTTTAGAATTATTAAATAAATCATTCATTCAAGATTTACATTTCTTGTAAATACAATAACCTCATTTGTGGATGCGTTGAATACCACCTCTATAGAGCGATGTGATTCGTTCACACATTACATTGAATGTATTTCGAATGAGTTTAGTAAATGTATCTGATATATATGAAATACTAAATCTAATTTAATATAATATATATATATATATATTTCATTTACATTATTTCTTGGAAATATGATGATAAAACGGAAACAATGTTCAGGCATACATATGGTCTACTGTTTCTATGAATGGTGTATTCAATTTCATATTTTTATATTATATTTATTATTATAAATATTTATATAATTAATTTTTATGGTACTTAAATCATGTCTTAAATTATTTAAATAATTAAATAATGAATTGTGTAAGAGGATCAAGAATAACTAGTCAAAACATATAATAAACACAAAGCATATATTACCCAGAACATTCCATTAACTTGAATTTATTAATAAAAGGATAATATAAATTCATAATAAAATAATATATGTAATTATATATGATAATAGGGCTCTATTTATATTTATAATAGACATATACTTATTATATGGTAGGTTTGAGAATGTATAAAAAATGTCAAGACATAAGGTCAGAGTTTTCTCATATCACTTTTTATATATATGTGATACACGCCATGTTCATCACTCATTTATTTTTTTTAGTGAATATAATAACCATTAATTTATTCTATAATACCAATAATTAATGTTATGGTTATTTGCATATCTATTTTACGATCAGTATTTCACGGGATTTATGGTTAAAATGTTACCAAATCAGTAAAGTAATTTTTGTCTCAATTTACCTTCATTGTTATACATTAAGTGTATTACACCAATATTTTTCTATGGAGTATATATAATTCAATTTGAATATTTATATAATTAATATCCTTTAGTTTATGATATGTTTAATATCATTAATTATTTCTCATTCATCGTTATTATGATTCAATATTACCAATGTTGTAACTATTTATTGCTACAATCTCATCGTTTATTGAGATTGTTTATAATTATGATTCCATTGATGAAATATTATAATATATATCTCAATAAATATCATCAATTTTATCATCATAATTTTACTAATGATAGCCTAATTTAATGATTAAATTTTTCCACTCTTTGGTACATAAAATAATTATGAAGTTGTTTTTATAAAAATAAAACATTATTTCTTCATATGAATAAAAACATATGTTCTTTTAAAACAATTTTTTTTACTATGTTTTCAAAAAATATTATTCTATTATTCTATGATGTTTAAATTAATTTTTTACATATATTTTACCATATATAAATGTTTTAAAATGAACTTTATTGTATTTTTTAGATTAAGGCTCCTTTTTAAAAGTTTTATGGTGAAAAAAGGAATGTTTGGCATGTATGAACATACCTACCATCATGAATTTCACATACATGAAGACTCCATTTTATGTTCACAAGTTTTTTTCAATGAAAATGTTTTCTTAATATTCTAGAATTTTTTTGTTTTAATGTTCTTTTCAAATGACTTATTTTTAAAAAATGTCCGATGAATAAAAACTAATAATATATTTTCATGTTTCCTATATATGTTTTAAAATATATTTTCAAATCAATGGATTCTAAAATTCTATTAGGAGAAATTATTTATATTTTAAAATTATTATCATTTAAAATTATTTTCAATTTTCTTTCAAGAGTTATTTATGTTTTTTTAATATCTTTTGAAAAAAAAGTTTTCAAAATATGTTCAGTATTCTTTTATATGTTTTCAATGAAATTTTAAAATAGAAGGGTTTTCAAAATTATTTATGTTTTAAAAATATATTATCAAAGAAGAAAATTTATTCCCCCTATGAGATGTTTTAAATGAAATTATAAATCTTTCATTATAATAAACATATTTTTGAAATGGTTTTATTAAAAGGATTTTCAAATAATGAAAATTTTCATTAAGAAATATTCCATGTGAACATTCATTATAATTCTCCATTTAGGATAAAATAATTTGTTATAGGTTTTGATTCACTGAGGATATGATCAAATAATACAATTAATATTCTTTATTTAAGGGTATATTAATTTAACTTAATGATGTTTGAGAGACATGTTTCTTTTCCTCATATTATATGATTTTGAAATTCAATTATTTTCATGGGTTATACTTTGATGAAATTATTATAAGACCTATCTATTTTTCATGGGTAATGATATTATGAAATTTTTATGATACCCATTTCATTTCATGTGTTATATTATGATTTTTATGAAACCTATATATTTTTATGAGATATTATATGATGTAGGCTTCATTATCTTTTGGCACGTAGATGTAATATTCTATTATATGATTTGTGGGACCTATATCTCCCTCTAATGAATTGGTTAAATATTTAAATCTCATGAGATTATAATTGGAAACAAGTCGATGGGCTGGATCCCCTATGGAATATAGGGAATCCTAGTCCAGTATGGGAAGGTGGGGAAACTCAATCCACTATAGAAATATGGGTATACCGAATACACTATAGTAATATGTGGAAACCTGATACCTTTTAATGAAGGGACTATGACTGGGGATCTAGTTGTGTACCACTTTATAGCTTTAGTCCCCTTGATGTTCCCTAAATAGTTTTTTTAAATAATACTTGAATTTGAGGGAATGTTTTTTTTTGTGTGAAACTAATTTCATATTCACATAGTAATGCATGGACCAAGTGGTATATCCATAGGATTATAGGAGAGCATGATTCAATGTATATAACTTAATGAGTGAACTTGTTTCTATTTACACATGTTCATAATGTTATTAGAGTATTTTTATGCCATAAGTCTACATTTTATTCCTATGTTATGATCTCAAGGATTATGAACTTCCAATAATTATTCCATGACTCTTGTTTGTGATCTATGAATTACATGGTATTATCTTTAAATGTTATTCCCATGATTCATACCCTTATGTCAATTTCATACTTACATATCTCCTTTATTTACCATTATTGATCATTTGATCTCACACCTTATTATGTTTCCTTTAACTAAGTTATGAATAATGAGTGTAATTATGAGTACTAAAGGGAGAGATCATTTTGGGAAATAGTGAAGAAATATAACCAAAATAGAATAATATGTTCCCAGTTTCCCAAGACACCAAAAAATTATGTTCATCAATTATGTATTATTATAATGTCTTGAATATTTATCCAAAATGATCTAATATCCATGAATCTAAATCCTATTTCATCATAGTTAGTATCAAATATAAGGTTTAGTTAACCCTTGGAAGCTAGGATGAGAAAACGTTAGTGAGATCCCAAGGTATATTTATAAGGATATTTCCAGGGATGTATCTAAGTATAAGTCTAAAGATGAGTTAAAGTATAGGAAAATGTTCTAGAATTTTGGTAAAGGATATAATGAGTAGAGTCAAAGAAATAAATCTATATCAAGATACCACAAGAATATTTGGTTCTAGAAAAAATTTACATCAGGGTAAAAAACCCAAAAAAATACCGTCCTGAGCTAGAAATGATTGGAAACAGGTGCATGACATTGAGCCCTGTTGTACACCTAGTTTCAAACCCCCATGTGATATTCGTTGGTAAATCATATACCCTTTATGAACTATCATGATGGATTTAAATGGATGATTAATATGAATATACTAGGATAAACCTAATGTGTCAGTGATTAAAGAATTAGGTTTCATGATTTAGAAAACCTATAAGTGATTTGTCATGGTTATGAGGTTTTATGCTTCGATAAGTTTTTCACAAACAATTATTTATTGTTTCAGTCATTGGTGGGAACATTAAGGAACCTATTTAACATTTAATGCTTCATATGTGTAATGTATAGGAATTATGAAAATAAATTTCCTAAGGGGAGATCTCATAAATATAATTTGGAAGGTGATGCAAGAATTAGTTATTTTGTAGAAGATAAAGGAACACAAAATGACATGTGAAAGGTATAAGAAGTTGTAAAATTATTTTTTACATTAAATGTTAGAGGAATAATTGTATTGATGTTGGGGAACCTTAAGACATGATTCATATGACCCATTCTATGAAATTGGTAATAAGGAATATGATAATGAATCATGAGTAATAGTTTAAGATTAAATTTAAATTTTTGAAGTGTATTTGTTTTGAAATTCAAGGATTATGTCACATTAATCATGATGTATATAAGGTTTTTTTATTGAGGTTTTTGTTTTATTAATTTCATGAATATGTTAAATGATACTGATTACCTATAAATGTGATATAATGATAGGGTTTCATTTAGGTATGGTAACCCTTAACATATTCATGAGGGTGAGAAAATAATATTTAGTATGGATATAGAGATAATGATATGGATAAAGTAAAGTGGATAGTATTTATGACCTTAGTAATGTTAATGGATTTATTGAAAAAGTGGCTAATTTTATTGGGGATGAAGTTTCCAAAAAAAATTAATGAATATATCTAATAGCATATAAAAGAAATAAGAAATCAAGTTTTTAATAAGGATTTATGGAAATTCATGTAATTACCATGTTTCAAAATAGTACATGATAAAGTTATTCATATGTTTAGTATGTGAAAAATAGGATCTAATTTATGATATAGAGGGGATAAATGTTTAGATGATTTCGTGAAATATAGTGAACTTGTTTCTATAGTTTTAGATTTTCATCTTTCAGAAGGGATATAAAATTAACTATTTATATAATTGATTATGATAAACTTTGTGTGAGGTGTTAATGATTAATTTATGAATTCTCCATATTTGGATTTATCCACAGTGGATAAGCAGTGTTAAATATTAACTACAGATAGAAGGAATTACAATTATGGATCTTTTGATGTGTTGGTTTTTCAGGCATAATAAATTCAACTTTATTTATTAGAATAAGAGATGAAGTGAAATTTTTTCAAGGATTAAAAAAGAATAACATTGTAATTTTGAAATGCAATGAAAAAAATTAAGTATTTATTCTCATTAAAATTATTCAACTATAGGGAATAGATCGTAATACCAAAAATGTTATCATAGTACCATATTTTCTGATGAATCATATAGTCCATTAGATCAAAGGTTTAAGGGTCTGTTATTTTTATCATTATCCTCACCATTTTATATATATCCCTCCATCAAAACATGATAGTCATATTTATATTTCATGTCCATTTTTCACATTCCATATAAGATTTAATATGTGTAAACATTGTTATGTGTTACTTTAGCTAAACCTTTTGTTTCTAAATTTCCTTTTTTAAAGAATGTTTTATTATTCATTTTTAGAATGTAGGTTTATATGAATGGGACTTCCAAGTATTAAACATTGGATAACTTGTAACAATTAATATGGAATAATTAAATTTCATGGGGTTATAATGTATAACCCAAAAATTCTGTGTAATGTTTTTTTTCAAAATAATTTAATAATTTTGATATTTTTCATTACACATAATAATGAATATGGATTTTTTATACGAAATAAAAGTGTTTGTATTGTGTTATATGAAACACCACGTTAATATTGAACTATAAAAAACACTTATATTATCTTATGGTACATGCTACACTATGTTTATCTTGTGTTTCACATAATACTAAGCCCCTTCAACAACGAATGTTTCACATAATACTGAGTTTTAACAAACTATAACATACTATTAATAATATAAAAAATATATTATTATAATTACCACCTCATTGTTTTAATGGATGATATAAATGAGATTGAAAAAATTATGAAACTATGTTTTACACATGTATATAATATTATTTCTTTCTTCATCAATTATTTTGAAATTAATGTAATAAGCATTTGATAAAAAAATTACCATTGGTAGGAAAACTACATTTCAATATAAAAACACCATTTTATGTCTATAAATTAAAAAAATTGTCTTTTTTATCAACTTTACATATTAGATACTAAATTAATATTTTTTATGATCATCCAATAGATGTTAGGGTTATAAGATAAGAATAAATAAAATTTAATGGACCAAAAGATGTATTTTTCACAAGAGTAATATTACCGCCTTTTAATGGAAAAACCTTTTTCAATAAAATTTTTGACAGTTTTATAATTTATATAAGAAAAAATAAAATTCATTTTCTAATGAATAATATCACAATTTACTAGGGGTGAATTTTTGGTATTTTGTTATGATTTTTCATGTTTTGATGAATATTGAAAAATACAAAATTTTCATTTAAAAATGTTTTTAATATAATTTATTTATTTACATAAATTATAAATTAATTTCTTTATAAAATATAATTAGATAATTTAAAAATCAATTAATAAAAGTTGGATCATTTTATCCAATTTTAGATTGATATTTTATATAAAAACTTTTCTGTATTTTGAACTTTTTCACTTAGAAAACACATAGTCTTATCCCACATGTGAGATTAATATTAAATTAATTTCTAGAACATATATTGTTAGAAATTAGAAATATTCATTCCATATTTATAATAACACTATATTAGAGTTTATCATAATTTAAACTTGTTTTTTTACAAAACATATTTGTGAATGTAACAAAATTTAATTAGAGTGATTAAGGTAAAAACAAGATTTATTAATGACTAAACATAGAATATAAGGTGAAAAATGACACTAAACATGCCTAAAAAATATTATATTTCAATATATCAATCATTTAACATATATTTATATATAATTTTCAATTTTCATCCATTAAGGGACAATTAAAATTTGTGGAACACTCAAATCATTTAAAGAATACCCAATGCATCCTTTTCCCCACTTATAAAAGGCCTCCTCTCATCCCCCTATCAACACAACACTAGAAACATTTTGGATCATTAAAATACTACCAAAATGATCTCCTAACATTTATAATCTCTTTTTAGAATCTTCACATTGGTAATAAAATTATGTTCTGATAATCGAGACAATAGGTTATACGTCTGCTTGATTAACACTTACATTTTTCAACAATCATTGTGGAAAAAGGTATGTAATATTTTATCATTATCTAATAATCATATTATAATATGTACTATATTATTTGTTTAAATATATTTAAAAATATCATCCTAATTGTTTGGTGATGGAAAGAGAGTTGCATTGAATCATGAAGGTAGCAGTCTACACATACTCGAATGATGTTATCATTTTTTATTGAGTGAAAAGGTAAGAAATAAAATGATATATATTTTTTCAATGTAATGAAATGATCTAAATACCCTCTCAAACTAGTACCAGTCTCAACCCTCCATATACCCAAAGTGAATTATTGTTACCTACATGCTACTGAATAGCATCTAGTAATAAATCAACGATTAGAGGGAACAATTTATCCCAACTAATGCAACATGATATAATATATACACATAACAATGATAAAAATGGTAGATATAAATAGTTTCTATCACTCAAAAAGAACAAAGAAAAGGATAATATTAAGAAATTGAGCACCAAATCTTTAAGTGACATGTATAACTACTATGTACAAAATAATGAACTACTCTAACATCACTCTGTGATAACTTGGGAAAACTCCCAACAACTCACCATGAGGTACCAAAAAACTTATTGATAGAAAAGCTAACCACATCACTATGGATCCTTGAAGTTCCCTACTTTGAAAGGCATATGCAAATTTATGTATCATTGAAGGGGTTAATATGGTGTGAGCTAATGAGATCATTAATGTCTCCACTGGTGTTCAAATCGTGTTTCCGAACAATAAACCAAACATGATCAATATTAATGAAAAAAATGAATGATAGTAGTGTAATAATTATTTTATGAAAATCATGGAAAAAATTTAATTTCCCCTTTTTCTATATATAATTATATATAATTTAAATCAATTTCAACTCATTTCATATCCATATATCATAGAAGATATATCATGTCAAATCAAATCATGCATCACATATCATATCAAATCAATGGTAGAAAAATAACATTACATCCCCAAAATCACAATTATCCAAAAAGTAGAATATGTAACATCATTATAAGGATCATACTAGATCAGAATATCTTGGAAACATGTATATAATAAATAAAATCATGTTTTCATCATTCCACTAGACATATGAATCAATTCTAGGGAGCATAGGAATACCCCAGTAGGTGAACCTCCCAACAGTCTTAGGGAGTAGTGGAAACACCCATGATCCAACGCCCTAACTATGGATGAGACCAATTACTATAAAATCCACCAAAGTACCCATGTCTTACCAAGTTCTATATTTTCTAAATCTATTCATGAAACCATTTCCACAATCCGTGCATTGAAAAACATTTCATAAAATCATTTTACAGTGCATTGAAAAAACCATTTCACATTTACCAAAACCATGATAAATCCATATTTTATAAAAAACCAATTCCAAACATATAAAAAAATCATTCATATAATTCTATTTAATTTCTTTTGATAATTTAACAAAATATGAGAAATGTGATTCCCCAATAAAGACTAGACATCAAACTACATACCTCGAAACTCAGGTAACACATGCCCACAACTAAATCAACCACAATAAAGAAACCAAAAACTACAATGGAAGCCCTATAATCAATAAAAAATATCTTAATTGATTCAATATAGAAAAAAGACGATGGATAAAAGGAAACAAACCATAATTTATGAAGTCTCACATGCCACACCAAAGTCAATAAGGTAACGACACCCAGAATGAGATCACATAATGGATCAAGAGATAATCAACAGGAAAAACCACCATGGATCAATGATATGATAACAAAAAGAAACTATATTACCATTATCAATGAAATGAAGAATTGGGAAACATTACTCACTCAGAGAGACCCAATATAACCGCAAAGGTGATGAATCACTGAATGAAACAATATGGATCGAATTGAGGCTCTCAAAATCTCTATATGAGAGTAGTATGTTGAAAGGGTAGATAGATGTGGAAGAATAAAAGAATAATTAACTGATGAAGTGCCCTAAAAGCGCCATCCACAAAATTTACATAGTTTTTAATCACTTTATATGTCATATAATCCTCAATAATTAGAAACACTGCAAAATCATTTCCTTTTTTATTAAAAATATATATTTTAACTTTACATGGGGTGTAACCTACAAATAGATTGTACTCTCTTTACACTTTCAACATGTGTCATGACACGTTCCTTACAAAGATTACAAATTCATTATTCCAATTATATGGCATTGATTTCTCTAGTAAAATGAAAAAACACTAGTTTCCTCATGAAAGCATCAAGTCAAACCATGTATTCTCTAAACTCAAGTAGAATACCTTAAATCAATTACACGTTTATACCCATAATTCATTAAATAAAAAACATAAATCCCTAAACGTTAGGTCATTTTTCTAAAAATTGTTATCCATCATCAGGAGAACCATGACACACCCAATGAATGATGTAAAGTGCAATGAGTATGAAAACACCTAAAAGTGTGCATCAAGATGTCAAAAATTCCCCAAAATAAGATGTCACACTCCCATAAATACATGGTGAATAATTTAGTTTATTAATGAGATGAGGCCACACCTCCCTCATTAATTACTTGATCTCACCAATCTCATGAGAATTTGATTTCTAATTCCCTAACACTCTAAAAATAGAATCAAATTCACACACAATACATTCATTGGAGAGTCAAAAATCACTATTGTGTTCTAAAAAATAGAAACACTTAAATCTAACTTAATCTCTTCCAAGCTAATATTGTGAGAGGAATCAATATAGTTTTTTAGGATATTAAATATGTGGAAAACATTATGAATTTCTATCAAATAAACTAGAAATTTCGACCAACAGAAATCATTCTCATATCAATTAGTGACCTCAAGAGGTCCAACATATATTGGAGTGAACATTCCCTTTTTTCCAAGATGATGGTGACATAACTGAAGATAAGCTTGCAAGAAAACCCAACCACTATCAAATAACTAAAAAAATTAGACCATTGATTTGAATAAGATTTTTGTGGACTCTAATTTAACACCCGAGATTTTAATGAGAAATATTTGGTTTTTATGTTATATACATCATCAAATAAATCTTTCACTACACACAACAGTAGCTTGGCTTGCATTACATGCAATCACGACCTTCCTCGGTAGCATGCATTGTACACAATACCAAGTTTCACTAAACAACAATATGCTATTAAAATAATATTAAAACCAGCTGTTATTAATAGTAATACCAACTTTTCAAAATTTAATAAATTTTATCTATCAAAATGGACTTCATTTTTGGATTCAGAATATTGAAATTAGCATAGGGTGAAATTTTTTTATTTTTCTGAAAACTTTCAATTTTTGCTAAATAGTGAAAACACTGTGTTACTTTTTAAAACCCAACTATTATTTAAATATTTATTTATTTTATTTAAATTTATTTTAGGTAAAAATTGATATATAAAATTTATATAAGTTCAAATTAATTCATTGGAGTAATTTTATAATAATTTTAAATATATAAAAATTTTATTGAACTTTTCATCGTCTTTTAACTGCCTCCTAGGATAATTTGAAAATTTACATAAAAAATAATTTTACCGCTTCTGTGAGTGGAATTTTGAAAATCCAAGAGACACGATTGATATCAAGGAGTAAAATGTGGTTCAATAAGATAAAAATTTTTTTTGGTGAATAATAACTTTTTACTTTTATTTACCACGGTTAAAAGTAAATAGGGTAATCAAGGGTAACAATGGTATTAGTATTACCCTAACACATGTACTAATTCTATTGGATAAGTTTATTTCGACCAAAAAAACCTTAGAAATAAAATATTACCCTTTAGGTCCACATGGATTAGATTTGGACATTTAATATTATTTTATTTAATGAAGATTTAAGATAGTTAAAATCAAAGTTTAATAACTACAACATTTTTAATATAGGGTTATAAATAAGATAAATTAGACTATAAATATTCATTAGAAATCTAAATAGATTTCCTACATAATGGTATTTTATTTATAATTTTTGGACTTTAAATGAATTAATTTATTTATGACACAATGATGATGCAATAATTACCTTATTAAGGATATATTAAAATAATTGATATTATAAACACCCAAATAAATGTAATTTGAGGCTTTAAAATAATAAAAAGAATTTTATAAGTTAATATGACATATTAGTATTTATTTAATTACCTTTTTTCTGAACTAATAATGCTGTTATGATTTTCACGAAAATCAATTACCAAATAGTGTCAAAATTGACATAAAATTGTTCTTAAAACAAATATTACATTATTAATTGTTATTTTATTCCTAAAAATCTAAGGTTCATCCAAATTAGATAGATATGGTTATATATATTAATAATGAACCACATGGGGTTCTTTTGGCTTGTTATAGTATGCTTATTTAAAATATAGTGTAAGAAAACAAGAAGACACGGTAAAAGATAAATTATTTAACATAAAGTTAAATCTAAATTATATGGTTAAAATAGTAACATAATCTTGTCTAAAATGTATTAGATGAGTATATTTCGACCCATCCCCACCTTAGCTTCTAAATAAATCAATTTTGAGCTATTAAAAACCGAATATGACTTTATAATAAAATAATATTTTAAGTTTTTCCTATGGTTCCCCTCTCCTCCCTTATAAAAGGGAACCTCCTCTCTATCTTCCTCACACCACATTGAGCCTTCAATCTCGGCCAAAACCTGAAAATTTCTCTTCTAAAATTCCCTAGAAACATCCTAGAGGTCCTGGTTTTCTTCAAAGAACATTTTTAGTTCCCTAAGAGGAGGTTAAGAAGAGGCGCTTCAAAGAAGAGGTAATGTCTGTTACCGATTGTTTTCCTATTCTAATTCATATTCATTAGTTTTTGAATTATGAAGTAATAAAAACAGTATAAATAATATACTGAGATGTTATTATAAATATAAAACAACCCTATTTCACCTTATATCCATCCTATGGAAAAATGAAATCACCGCGCGTGGGTACGTACGAAATACCGTTCCCACACCGTGGTGTAATCTGTTTCACACCACCACCTTACATGGATGGGTATAATGGTGTAAATAATAACTATATATGATAATTGTAATGTGATATTTATTATTAAATAGTATACAAATACTTAAATACAATTCAATTATCAGGAGAATGATATCATCACTCGTGCGTATGTACGGCCTACCGTCTCCACGATGTGATGCGACTCGTTCTTCATGTTATTCATTGCATAATGACTATATAAATAAAATTAATGAATAAATATGATATATATTACACTAATACCATTCTGAAAATGATGTATCTATAACCTAAAAAAAGAATAAGAATTTATTCGACAAAATACACATAAGAACAAATAGCAATAAACACCCGAATAACAAGTAGCAACAAAATATTACTAATAAGAAGCTAAGAATATGACCATATATGATATCATAACAATGCGTAAATTTCTGGATTAAGTAAATAACATTATATAAATCATTGTATAGGAGGTTCGGACACGTAAGAAGCAAATCAGACCTAAGGTAAGGAAAAATCTCACAATTTCATTTTTATCCGTGATTGTTTATACATTAGATTTTACTGGGGCATATTTATCATTAACATCCATGTTTCATCAATATGTAAAATTATATCAATACTCCTAAAATTGTTGAAATCCAATTTTACCTATTAGTGAATTTTTAGTAAATGATATGAAATAAATCTTTTATCGTTTTTAGTACGAGATAATTTTTTTCTTTTCCAGCCAAAGTACGAGAGGAATGTTTTTTTAACTTATACGAAATGAATGGATTTTTATGATTTCACAGAACATTATTTCCATTAATCTTCCTTTACACGTTTTCAAGTTTATTTTTAATCAAATTCTTTTAGTTTAAAATTGTATGACATGTTAAGAAAGGAAAAAATGTTTTTGAATTAGAAAGGATATTTTCCTCAAGAATGGAGTTCAAGTGTTTTATCAAAAATATTTTCCATCTATGATAATATAGTGTTCTGTTTATATCCCTATTGTTACATTGATTTGATTGTGTTATGATGGAATTATTTTTATGATGTCCTTTTATGGATTATTTTATGATGACATGAAGTTTAAGAATCCCGTTTTTATTACATGGGTTATGTTATGATGTATGATTTGTGATTTTATGGCACACATAATAATGGTTTCATTATGAGATGGGTGGGACCTATATCTTCCTCCAATGCATTGGGTAATGATTCATATCTCATGAGATAGAAATAGCTGGAACGACAAGTTAATCTAGTTCAGTGATACTAGACTGGAACGAGGAGTGAACTCAGTTTAGTAATGAAATTTGTACTCTATGATGGTCTTGGAAATGAGCCTCGACTAATATGAATTGATTTTCTATGATTATGCGTGTATGCCACAAAGATTCATGTTTTAAGCTATGATTATTTGGGATTACATTTCACCACTATGATTTATCCCATATTATGAAATTATGATATCTTTTGCAGGTTAAGATATTCAAAATGTTATGTTATTATGAATATGATATGATTGATATTTTTTTGGTTTACCCTTACTGATCATTTGACCTCACCATTTTGTATGATTTATTTTCCCCCAGTCTGGATGAAGGGTATTAAGTAAAATATGCCAAAAGGGACTCTAGATATGATGAAATAAATGGGAGACAACGTAGATGATTTATGAACTAGTTGTTTGCATTTCTCAGTTTCTAAAGACACTATACCTATATGGTCCTTTCATGGTTTTGTTATATGTTGTAATAAGTATGATTCAATTTTGAAGTAATAAAACTGTATGTAGAGTATGGGTCATTATATCTAAGATGTAACTAGACATTGATGTATATCTAGAATCTATACAGACATCTCTTGAACCAAATTTTTCCCCCAAAATAAGCATTTTCTACATATACCCAATAATGAGGATTTCTTATTAAGATACCATAAAACCCCAAAAATTAACGATTCTAATTAATTAATGATCACTATTATTATTTTAAAACCCAACCGGACTAGATGGGGATCCCATGATCCCTTAAAATACAAGGCATAATCCCAAAGAATATCCTCCAAAATCTAAATTGTATACTTTAACTGACTATCTATGTATGTATTTTAAGTTATACATAATGTAACATGAGTCCCCACACCACTGGGAGACTCCTTTGTAACCTCGATGTAAACCTAGGATTCCTCTATGAAAAATTGTAGAAGGAACCCCATTTAAAATAATAATTTCCTATACATAAAACTTTGCAATATCTTCTATATTAGTTGTTTATCTTATAAGAATAAAATGAGATAACGTTTTCAATCAATCAATCACTACCATTGATGCCATTCCTCCATTGGGTGTTTGTGGTAGTTTAAAAAAATCCATGGATACCTGGTACCATTTCCATAATATCAGAAAAAGAGGATGGACCAAACTAGATGGTTTCATGTGCTTTTTCATTTATATGTTTATAGGTGTTATAAAAAAACACATAGTTAGTAATGTGATTCTTTATGTGGAACACCTAAACTACCGTCTCATGTAATAATACATATATTTAGTGCCCAGATTAATATAGGATAAATAATAATGAAAATAAATAAAATGACAACTTCCATGGTGCAGGGAAGAAAAATCAATTCATAAAATTTAGAATACCCCTTGAAGAGAGAGACCCACTAGAAATAGTCTCCCAACAATATAGGGTTTTTGAAATCATCTAATGATGTCATCCTTCTCAAAAATATACAGATTAGTGTCATGAAGAGATGATGATAACTATACATTGGTTATATCCATTCCAAAAACATCCTTCTGATTATCTAGATGCAATTGACAAAAACTACTTATAAGGTTAAACTCTTATTTTAATTCCATAATAACTTATAATGGATGTTTCCAACTAAGAGAGTCTCCAAAAAAATTCCATTTCCCCGAGTGTAAGAAATATTGAAGTCAAACATATGATGGTATCCCACCTACCACCACAATCTGAGTTCAGAGTCCATATGAGAAGATATATAGATAAAACATTAATATCTAGAAAAGATTTTGAACCTCCCCTAAAGTAGATAATGCAACTAACACTTAAGTGAACCCATAATTGCAGAAATATCATAATCAGAAGTGGGGATATTTTTCTCATATAGTCAAAGATGATGATAACTATAAGATACAACATGATCATCTTAATGAGAACACATCCCAAAATAGCATCATGATAATCATTAAAAACCATTTACCTGATTCCATGCTCAAGTATGATCAGAATATGAGTCAATATTTGATGATGTTTTAACACATGAAATGAACTAGAAACATTGCATCCCATGAGAATTTTTTCCATTTCCAAGTAAGAGAAGACACAGGTGACACTAAAATATATACATCCATGAATATCCATCCATAGTATCTAGTAAAACCATGGAGGCTTTGATTCCCAAATACATTATTTGATTATTCAATGGAAAATTCCATTACCTCCCAAGATCTACTGAAAATATATGTTCATAAATCATGTTCCCCATGAAATTCACTTCTTGAGTCCATAATGATCATTCAAAATTTTTTCCTAGAAAAAGAGCCTCACCAGTATTTCAAAAACCACAATCAAATGGTACTCATGTCACCCATAACCCTTGAATAAACCAAAATATCATATACAAACACTACCAGCAAAAATGTTTAGATAATGAGGTAATATTTTATTTATCAAATCCATAAAAACTACAGGTGATTTAGTCTTCCCAAATGTAAACACAAGATATTTGTATTGTACATATCTAATTTTGAATTCAATATTTGGTATATCACACTCCTAGAATATGAGATTATGATAACAAGAAAAAATATTAGTATTTTAAAACCCCTTTCCCCCTTAAATTGATCAAAATAATAAAAAAAATGAGGAAAAATATGCTTATTGTTAACTGTTACTCGGTTTAACATCTCATAGTACATATATAATGGGAGTTAAGTATCATCCTTCTTGTAAAAGAAAACTAAGGTTACCTAAAAATAAACACTAGTGTGAACAAATGCTTCTCCCCTAAGTAATCCAACTAATTCTTGAGAAGTTTTAAATCTAATGGTGCAATATGATAAAAATGTATTGATATTGGTTGGGTAACTATGACTATTTCAATCATGAACTCTACCTCTTTCTACAGAGGAATCTAAGAGAAATTATCTATGAAAATTTTAGGAGAATCTTGGACAATGACATGAAGATCAATAACTGAAAAAAATCATCATTCAAAACTATTATTGAGGACAAAAACCCCCTATGCTCTTGGTGGGAAGGTCTTGTATGACCATAACTCTGATTCCACTCTCACGGAAACACTCATTAAATCCCATAATCCACAATAAATAAGGCAAGTGATGATAAAAATAAACCTCAACACGATGAGAAACAAGACAATCCATCCTTATGATGATGTCAAATAGATACAGACCAGGTATAAGAAAATAGAATAGTAATTTCACATCAGCTATTAATTGTGCATAAGAAGGAAACCAAAACCCATGCTATTTCATCTTCCAAAAATGTGTCACTATATCCAAAATAAATGAAATGATATACAATGTAATTTATTCATATAAAAAACTTATAGTTACAAATGACTTGGAAGGACAAGTATTGAATAATGGAATAACTATTTAGGATGTAATGAAGATGGTACTTCTCACTTTTATTGGACTTTCATCTAACTCTTTTGAAAACCCTTATACCGTGTGATTTTTTATCACTACTACAGACAAAGGATTGATACTAATAGAATGTAATGAATATGAATGACCTATAGTAGAATTTTTATCTGAAAATCCCTAACCATATCAAGGTTTCGACATTACCTGAAAGAAACACTGTAATTGACCATAACGTCCACAACTATTACAGATCATTACAGGTGATGCAAAAATAATTTTGTGTCGATATGAACACACAACATGGATAGAATATCTATGCCACACCACCAGATTCTTATAAATGTTTTAAATAGCCCTACTACTAAATACTACCTCCCCCACTCCTACGATGATACTCATCCTTCCTGTTTTACTCTAGTGTGCCAATAAAGATGGTACTAGGTATATGAGAAGGGGTAGAATATCTTTCCATTCATTTCATATTCATTTATAACATCATATAACTATCCAATATCTCTTAATTGGTAAAAATATCTAGAATAAATACTTGAGATCTGATATCAGATCACAAAACCTTGCAGGTATTGTTAATCATTCAGTTGGTCATTATTCACAACCAATAGTTGAAAACAAACCAGATCAACAAACAGATTGGTGTACACTAACATTGAACCCTAACCCAAATGAAAATAGAGGAACTACCGAGACTTTTCTATCATTAGAGACTTTGGATAAAACAATTGGAAGAAATATTATTGAAATCCTTTATGTTAAATCACATGTACTGATCTACATATACCAATGAATCCCACAAAATCCTATAGGGACCATCTAGTCTGATTTTTGTTCACCTCACATTAGTACTATGATTTTTATCTATTATGATGAATATGTAGGTTCTCAGCATAGAAGAAGCACATTGGTAGGTGTTTCCAACATTAATTTTAGTGTTAACAATGATCAATCAGAGTTCCACCACGATAATAAAAAGTCGGATCTTCCGAATAGAACAAAGAACGAAAAATAAATAGGGGAGTCCTGAAACTATATAAAGGATCATCATATGTTTGTTATAATTAATTTAATTAATTGAAAATAATTATCTTGATGGAATTATTTCTTCATTGATGTCTCCAATCACGATCTGATGTGATCCGCCATTGTGTTGTAGAATCCAAGTATAGGACTCCTCTAGCAGTGATCCACACATGATCCACGTATCTTTGGACAACGTCGAAGGTATCTCAAGGTGCTAGAACATAAGAGCCATCTCTTGCGATGTTCTACTTAGAAAGCATTGACCCGGTATCTCTCTCATAGCTTGAGAGCTTCCTTGGTGGAAAAAAAGTTTCTCTTGGCTTGACAGTATTTTCCAAATCTATTGTGTACACCACCAAAATGGCTAGGCTAATGAAAAATATATATATTTGGATTTTTAATTACAGAGAACAATAAAATTAATTTATTACACGAAATCATTTATTCATTTCATTTAATTCTTAGTAATACCCCAGTTTTAATAATAATAGTTGACTATTATTATTACTTGACATGCACCCATCAAATTACACCTAATATTACTTAATTAAATAAAATTATTTCTCATAAATTCCAAGAAAAAATACACCGCACGTATATTTAATATACATGGTGTGTAAATTTATTTTTAAAATTTTCTTTATTTCTTACACCAGATTTATTAGACCATGAATAATCGCTATTTATTTATAATATAAATTTCACAGCATTACTCGCTAATAAATAGATTATTTCTTCCAATATATTTTATCTCGAATAACTAGTTTCGAAATAAATGCGATCAGGAATCCTTGAATCATTATTAAACCAAAATAAGGATTATCCATATTCAACACGTTAAATTAATATTTAATAGAGATACTTGGACATGCTTAGTGTGTGAACTTCTAGGCCTCTTTCATAGTAGAATCAGGAAGAGCATGACTAAAGTCCAAGGTTAGCATCTAGCAACATTCCAAGGCACCCATAAGAGAAGAAGTTAAGGCTGCAATAAATTGTAACCTCTTACAAATTCTTACCATGTAATGTAGTCCCTTTGTCACAATATCTCGAATCATGCGGGTTTCATGCTAGTTCCATCAACCCACGGGCTTGATTATTATTTCTTTGACTTTCTACAATTGAACTTGACCATCCCACACAATGGCCATGGATTTACTTAGGATATATCAATTCCATAAAAGGTCATGAGATATCTACTTTAGTTATGGAACCGAAGGGAAAAATCCTTTCTAACATTATCTATTAATGTAGTATCACTCATGATTCACACAACGTATCCTACCTTGCTATGAATAGTCTGTCATCAATGTTTTTGTCAATACATCTAAGTGATCGAGTTGTAATACCCATTTGTAACACCCTGAGCTTCCATGATACGCTTCTCATTCAATAATGCAATAGCTTGCATTGTACTCAACTTCGAGTTCTAAAACACCGCGACTAATCAAAGTAGCCATTATGAATAGTAATAACCACTTTTTAAAATTATAGAAATTTTATATTTCAAAATGGACTTCATTTTTGTATTCGTAATATCGAAATTATCCTAAGTTGAATTTTTTGTATCTTTCCGAGAACCTCCAATTTTATTATGAATAGTGAAAAATACTTAAAACAGCTTTTTTAATCAAAATAATTTATTGTGATAGATTATACTATTTAGTGGTTTTAAAGTATAATTAGAATATATTTTTACCATTTTATCCAATGGTGGTCATTAGAATTAATTTAACATTGAAATTGGACATAAACAATTGCCAATCTTTTGATATAAATTGTTTCTTAAAAGCACGCTATTTGTTGTGACAGCGGGAATTAAATATAAAATTAACTAATGAAACTTATATGTTTGGAATTTTATAAAATAGACATCATTTTTGAATTTGTAATATCAATTATAGCTTAGGGTGAAATTTTGGCATTGTTCTGAAAAACATCAATTTTTGATGAATAGTGAAACCACTAAGTGGTAGTTAAATAACTGATTTTTTTTTTAAATAAAATATTACCACTTCTATGATTTGATTTTCAAAAATCCGACATACATGGTTGTCATTAAGAAGTAAAATGTGGTTCAATGAGATTAAAATAATTTTTTGGTGAATAGTAACTTTTAAGTTCTTAATCGTGATTAGAGGTAATTAGTGTAGTTTAAGGTAAAAAAAATGTTTTAATAATATGATATGAGCTCGACACTTGTCCTAATCCTATTGGATGAGTCATGGCAGAACAATACAACCCATGGGTCAACTTGGGGACCCCATGGAGCCACTTTAGTTGGAAAATTACATTAATATATATTTATTTAATGTTAAAATTAAATTGACACAAACATGAGTTGTTTTACTAAAACATTTTTTAAGTGGGGTTACACTAGTCAATAATTTGACTATAAATATTCATTAGAAAGATAAAAAGATTTCTTACATCATTGTAGTTTTTTTATAATTTTTAGACATTAAATAAATTAAATTATTTATGACATCATGATGATGCAGTGATGACCTCATTATTTAACGATTTAAATAAAATGGAAAGATAATGTAAAATACTTAGCGTAAACTTGTCAAAAACCTATTGGATGAGTATATTTCGAACCCTTATCATCTTATCCTCGAATTATATATGTTTGGGACCTCTAAAATCCGAAACTCATTTTATAATAAAGTGACTTTTCTTTACTTTCCAAGAGTGCCCCTCCTCTCCACTTATAAAAGGCCCCCACCTCTCCCACCTTATTCACACCTTCAAGCCATTTGGCTCGGCCAAACTCTACCCAAATACTCTCAAAAATTCCCCCTATTACTCCTAGAAGCCTCACTTTGGGCAGAACTCTTCCCAAGGAAGCCTTTGGCTCAAATCAAAAGAGTTACCCGATTTTGAGGTAATGTCTTCTCTAATGTTGTTTTGTTTTATTTTTCTTCTCCAACACCATAAACTCTTTTTATTCACTTATTTTGTAACAACACCAGAATCCTCAATATACTAGGATGTTTTTATAAGAAGGATTCGAGCTACACTTACACACACCTACATCTAATGGTTAATGAACATACGGTTTCTGTGGATGGCGAATTTCGGCCTCACGAAACGATGATTGTTCAACACTCATATAACACCTTCATAGGTGGCCATTAAGATGTCACTATATTTATATATGATATAAAATATGTTTATGTTTTACTTATGCTTCTGTATTTTACATTTATGGCATACTTTATGATTTCCATTATGGGTAAAATGCGATAATTTCATTTTAGAAAGTGCGGACTACCGCCCCCTCAAAGTGATTTGAATCGTTAATGCCATATGTGCGATGTATAAAGGATGGATTAAATAGTATTATACACTATATTATACTGTAATTATATTATAAATTTATATCATTATGATTTCATTCCATTAAATACGAAATAGAAATGAAAGTAGTGTTCATGCGTACGTACGGCTTACCGTCTCCATGAACGGTGCATTTCATTTCTTACCTCTAAATGTTACGTGACATTATGAATGAATGTATATACTGTATATATATGATATATATGATATCTACATCATGAATATAATTCTGTATATAATTGATATTTCACCACATGAACAACTTGTAATTATAAGAAGTTTATTTTTGACTCAAGTACCAAAGATCGACAAAACGACCGTTATTAACTTAAATAGTTAAATAATGTTCATAACATGGTAATAAGGGATATAAAAGGAATAATGAACATGAAAAAGGTTCTTAATTAAATATAAATTAACTCTAGTTTATTATTCAGGAGGTTAAAGAACGGTCGAGTCAGGACAGGACGCAAGGTAAGGGAACTTCTTAACCCAATTTCCATTCTTTGGGTTAATCTCCTACTTTCAAATTATGTCATGATATTATTTTGTCCTATCTTGTAGTTTTACTTTCTTTATGTGTACTTATAGTGAATACACATAATAGATCTATTTTATTTTAAAAATGATCTTTTTAAGGAATTCGTCTCAATCCCCTTTCATTGAGGCATATTTTATTTTATACACAACTTTCTTTTATACGGTGTATAAACCCCCTTGACTTTTACATTTATTCAAAAGGAATCTTTTTTATACGAAGCATTTTACTAAACGACAAAAGGGGAATGTTTTCCTTTCTGTACTTATGCGACGACAACGACTTCTCCGCCGTCATGACCATTATTTGAGTTTCGGCTTCCTCTACAAGCCATCACTTTTTTTAATGAAAAATAAATACAATGTTTTAACCTGCTTTTATTTTGGTATTGAAAATGGTTTTGAAAGCGTTTTTATTATATAAATGTGTTGTATTAACAATATTGTGATTGAAATGTGGAAATTTTATGTTTCCTTTATGCATGTTTTATGTGATACGATTATGTTATGGTTTATGATATGTTTAAACCTATTCATATGAGGAATGCATTGGACTTAATAAGTGATGGGTGGAGCCCGCTATAGCTCCTCGATGCATCAGAAGGTCTCATGAGACAAACTAGTGTCTCGGCATGAGGCCTTGACAAAATCTTATTTGTGGTCTTGGCACAAGGCCTTGACTACGTGGTTATGATAGTCTGGAATTATGCATTCCATCATTATGAAAGTGGTTATTGATATTGCATGTGATTATTCGACTAGTAGAATATCCATGTGAGTAAGTAAATGGAATTATTTAATTTTATTTTTGCCATATTATTCTGAAGTTCAAGTTTAAAAAGGCTATTGTTTTAGTTATACATTTCCTTAAATGTTAATGTTTATTTATGAATTCTTCTGCAATATTGTTATCCTTACTGAGCATCTGAGCTCACCCCTTTCAATGTTTTAATATGTTCCAGGATGTGAAGAAGTATTTTATGAATGACCTGCAGGGATTGTCAGAAGAGGATATGAGTGTGGACTATGGAGACTTTGTTATTTTAGTTTTTCACTTTATGATGTAATGTAATGTTTATGAATGTATCTACTGTTTCCAAGGCTACTAAACTAATCGGTCTTTCGAGACTTGATCTTTTGTGATCATGCCAATGTTACGAAGTAATGCACCGACTCTGGGTAGCTGAGGTCGGGGCGTTACAGTTGGTATTAGAGGAAGTTTAGTACAAACCTTGGAAGCTAGATTTAGATGAAATCTGATTAGAGCACGTAGACCTAAGATGAACTTTGAGGATTAGTATAGACGAACTTCCTAGAATTTTGGTATTGTAGAGATTTTGTGAGTTTTCCGAGCAATACATCCCTGTCTCGATACGAGCAGGTAGAGGCGGCTCTGGCACATATGTACCTAGGGGTAAAACCCAAAAACACCTCTTTGAGCTAGACTCGAACGAGAACTGGTGCACGACATCGGGCCTTGCTGTACTCTTGGTTACGACACTCCCGGGGGATACGCTAAGGATAACTCTCATTTTCGTTACAAATAATTATGAAGGGTTTATGAGTATACACTTCCTCAAAGAAAACATTTTTATGATTATGGATTATATCCACAAATAGTTCAATTTATGTTAAGTGTTTTATAAGTATGGGATTATGTATTTTGATTCATAAACTGATCTAGTTTATGAAATTGTTTAGAAATGGCGCCTAGTGGAAGAAATGGAAACCGTATCAATGCACGCACTCCATGTAGGGATTGCCCTCCTGCTCAAGATAATTATGGTGGAGCTAGTGATACAACTGGTGCTGATCAGCTTCTCACCGTACTGGGACAACTCATGCAGGTTATGAATAATAACCTTACTCATATGGAGCACCCTGATCCGCAACGTGGAGGATCAATGCTAGACCGTTTCATGAGGCAACAACCACAAACCTTCAATGGGAGTACAAATCCTATAGTAGCTGAGCAATGGATAAATTCATTAGAGAAAATATTCCATGCCTTGGGGAGTAGTGAAAGGGAGAAGGTTGTCATGGCAGTTTACCGCCTCACTGGAGATTCCGATCAGTGGTGGTCGCTGATTCAAAACACAAAGGAAGATGATGACGTAACGACTATGGAATGGAGGGAGTTCAAAGAGCTTTTCTTAGAAAAATACTTTCCTCATGACCATCGAGCAGATATGGAAAGGCAATTTATGAGTCTGAGGCAGAAGGAGGATGAGAATGTCGCAATGTATGAGGCTAACTTTACAAGGTTAGTGAGGCATGCTGCCGATTATACACGTAACCAAAGGAGTAATATTGATCGTTTCATTGATGGGTTAAAACCATTTCTCCGTCGAGCTTTAGTATCACAATCCTCTTCATCATACGAAGATATTGTCTCGTGTGCTATCAAGACAGAAAAGGAATTCTCTATGTCTTATGACAACAACGTAAAGCAAGAGAAGAAGAGAACAGAGGAACAAGAGACAGATAATGGGAAAAATGGAAATAAGTATTTTCCATTATGTGATAATTGTGGGAAGAATCACCCTGGTACGTGCCTAAAAGGAATGGGAGTTTGTTATAAATATGGAGAAAAGGGTCACCAGGCTCGTGATTGCAAGGGAAAGAAAGAGGCTGTCAAAGTTGAATGCTACAATTGTAGGGAAATGGGTAATTATGCAAATTAATGTCCTAAGCATCAAGGAAACTTACCTCAGAAAAGGCCAAGGGATCAAGGCCAATCTTATGCTGTGACTACAGTTGAAGCGGAATAATTAATGTATTGGTGCATTTGGACTCAAGGATTATATTCTGGTTATATGAATAATGTGATATATATAAAGATTGTACTGTAGTGCTTTTTGATTAAGGTAATATGGTTAAGGTAATCATATTTTTAGTATGTGACAATAAGAGAAACTTTTCTTTTTTTGGGGAATCTGATGTTACATTTGATTTTGGAATTTAGAGACCTTTTAGAGAAAGTCTGGACGGAGGTATTTTGGATAACTATTAAGGTTGGAATGGATTACGTTGAACCATGGATAGTATTGTTTAAGGTTATAGCATTTATGAAGATTATTTTTTGAATATTATGATACTATAGGTTTAGGAAAAGGACAACCTGCAAGGTGGGGCATAACCCGTCGCGTCGGACAAAGCTGCAGGAATCAAACCCACAATCATAGTGCGACATGCCTTTATTTCCTACCACTAGCCTACAGGAAGTCCCCAGTTATTACAAAATAATTTTACTAATCTAAATGGTATGTGTTAACATTTGGAACCTTATACAATTAGGATAAGTATAATATTTTTGAGTTCTATTATCTTTTTGAGTGAAAGATGAGTTTATGGTTGAAACTCTAATTTTCAAGCATAAATATATATATACCTATCTCTTATTCAAAGAATAAATTAATTCTTAATCTTTAGTAAAGGGATATTAAAACAAAAAAAATGTGTTATCCTAATACCTTATGTCTTGTTGAACTGATGATATTTTAAATCAACATAGATTGAAGGCTTTGAGGCCCTCAATTTGACAGTTGATTGTGATTGATGACCTCAATCACTCCCTACAAATATTTACGTTTTTCCTCCAATTATATGTATCTAATTGCCACCAATGTTCTCCTAATTGAGATCATAATTGGGTGGTTACTTTTTCATTTCCCTTTCCCTCTTATTAAGGCTAAATTTTATTAATCTTATTTCCGATGTTGGTTTTCCTCAAAGGTATTTTCTTTTTTCAACCTTTTACGTTCAAAGAAAAATTTCAAATTGTGAGGACGCAATTTATTGAAGGAGGGGAGAATTTAACACCCCTAGCTTCCATGATACGCTTCTCTTTCAATAATTCAATAGCTTTCATTGTACGCAACATCGAGTTCTAAAACACCGCGACTAATAAAAGTAGCCGTTATGAATAGTAATAACCACTTTTTAAAATTATAGAAATTTTATATTTCAAAATGGACTTCATTTTTGTATTCGTAATATTGAAATTATCCTATGTTGAATTTTTTGTAACTTTCCGAGAACTTCCAATTTTTTTATGAATATTGAAAAATACTTAAAACAACTTTTTTAATCAAAATAATTTATTGTGATAAATTATACTATTTAGTGGTTTTAAAGTATAATTAGAATATATTTTTACCATTTTATCCAATGGTGGTCATTAGAATTAATTTAACATTGAAATTGGACATAAACAATTGCCAATCTTTTGATATAAATTGTTTCTTAAAAACAAGCTATTTTTTGTGACAGTGGGAATTAATTATAAAATTAACTAATGCAACTTATTTGTTTGGAATTTTGTAAAATAGACATCATTTTTGAATTTTGGAATATCAATTATATCTTAGGGTGAAATTTTGGCATTGTTCTGAAAAACTTCATTTTTTTATGAATAGTGAAACCACTAAGTGGTAGTTAAATAACTGATTTTTCATTTAAATGAAATATTACCACTTCTGTGATTTGATTTTCAAAAATCCGACATACATGGTTGTCATTAAGAAGTAAAATTTTGTTCAATGATATTAAAATAATTTTTTGGTGAATAGTAACTTTTAAGTTCTTAATCGCGATTAGAGGTAATTAGTGTAGTTTAAGGTAAAAACAATTTTTTAATAATATGATATGAGCTTGACACTTGTCCTACTCCTATTGGATGAGTCATGGCCGACCAAGACAACCCATGGGTCAACTTGGGGACCCCATGGAGCCACTTTAGTTGGAAAATGACATTAATATATATTTATTTAATGTTAAAATTAAATTGACACAAACATGAGTTGTTTTACTAAAAAAGTTTTTAAGTGGGGTTACACAAGTCCAAATTTTGACTATAAATATTAATTAGAAATCTAAAAAGATTTCGTACATCACAGTAGTTTTTTTATAATTTTTATACATTAAATAAATTAAATTATTTATGACATCATGATGATGCAGTGATGACCTCATTATTTAACGATTTAAATAAAATGGAAAGATAATGTAAAATACAAAGCGTACACTTGTCAAAAACCTATTGTATGAGTAGATTTAGAACCCTTATCATCTTATCCTCTAATTATATAAGTTTTTGACCTCTAATATCCGACACTCATTTTATAATAAAGTGACTTTTCTTTACTTTCCAAGAGTGCCCCTCCTCTCCACTTATAAAAGGCCCCCACCTCTCCCACCTTATTCACACCATCAAGCCATTTTTCTCAGCCAACCTCTGCCCAAATACTCTCCCAACTTCCCCCTCTTACTCCTAGAAGCCTCACTTTGGGCAGAACTCCTCCCAAGGAAGCCTTTGGATCAAATGAAAAGAGTTACTCGATTTTAAGGTAATGTCTTCTCTAATGTTGTTTTGTTTTATTTTTCTTCTCCAACCCCCTAAACTCTTTTTATTCATTTCTTTTGTAACAACACCAGTATCCTCAATATACTAGGATGTTGTTATAAGACGTATTAGAGCTACACTTACACACACCTACATCTATTGGTTAAAGAACATACGGTTTCTGTGGATGGAGAATTTCTGCCTCACGAAACGATGATTGTTCAACACTCATATAACTCTTTCAAAGGTGGCCATTAAGATGTCACTATATTTATATATGATATAAAATATTTTTATGTTTTACTTATGCTTCTGTATTTCTCATTTATGGAATACTTTATGATTTCCATTATGGGTAAAATGCGATAATTTCATTTTAGGAAGTGTGGACTACCGCCCCCTCAAAGTGTTTTGAATCGTTAATGCCATATGTGGGATGTATAAAGGATGGATTAAATGGTATTATAAACTATATTATACTGTAATTATATTATAAATTTATATCATTATGATTTAATTCCATTAAATACAAAATAGAAATGAATGTAGCGTTCATGCGTACGTACGACATACTGTCTCCATGAACGGTGCATTTCATTTCGTACCTCTAAATGTTACGTGCCATTATGAATGAATGTATATACTATATATATATGATATATATGATATCTACATCATGAATATAATTCTGTATATAATGGATATTTCACCACATGAACAACTTGTAATTATAAGAAGTTTATTTTTGACTCAAGTACCAAAGATCGACAAAACGACCGTTATTAACATAAATAATTAAATAATGTTCATAACATGGTAATAAGGGATATAAAAGGAATAATGAACATGAAAAAGGTTCTTAAGTAAATATAAATTAAATCTAGTTTATTATTCAGGAGGTTAAAGAACGGTCGAGTCAGGACAGGACGCAAGGTAATGGAACTTCTTAACCCAATTTCCATTCTTTGGGTTAATATCCTACATTCAAATTATGTCATGATATTATTTTGTCCTATCTTGTAGTTGTACTTTCTTTATGTGTACTTATAATGAATACACATAATAGATCTATTTTATTTTAAAAATGATCTTTTTAAGGAATTCGTCTCAATCCCCTTTCACTGAGGCATATTTTATTTTACACAAAACATTCTTTTATACGGTGTATAAACCCCTTTGACTTTTACGTTTATTCAAAAGGAATCTTTTTTATACGAAGCATTTTACTAAACGACAAAAAGGGAATTTTTTCCTTTCCGTACTTATGCGGCGACAACTACTTCTCTGCCGCCGTGACCATTATTTGAGTTTCAGCTTCCTCTACAAGCCATCAATTTTTTTAATGAAAAATAAATACAAAGTTTTAACCTGCTTTTATTTTGGTATTGAAAATGGTTTTGAAAGCGTTTTTATTATATCAATGTGTTGTATTGACAATCTTGTGATTGAAATGTGGAAATTTTATGTTTCCTTTATGCATGTTTTATGTGATACGATTATGTTATGGTTTATGATATGTTTAAACCTATTCATATGAGGAATGCATTGGACTTAATAAGTGACAGGTGGAGCCCGCTATAGCTCCTCGATGCATCGGCATGTCTCATGAGACAAACTAGTGTCTTGGCACGAGGCCTCGACAAAATCTTATTTGTGGTCTTGGCACGAGGCCTTGACTACGTGGTTATGATAGTATGGCATTATGCATTCCATCATTATGAAAGTGGTTATTGATATTGCATGTGATTATTCGACTAGTAGAATATCCATGTGAGTAAGTAAATGGGATTATTTAATTTTATTTTTGCCATATTATTCTGAAGTTCAAGTTTAAAAAGGCTTTTGTTTAAGTTATACATTGCCTTAAATGTTAATGTTTATTTATGAAAGCTTTCGCAATATTGTTATCCTTACTGAGCATCTGAGCTCACCCCATTCAATGTTTTAATATTTTCCAGGATGTGAAGAAGTATTTTATGAATGACCTGCAGGGATTGTCAGAAGAGGATATGAGTGTGGACTATGGAGACTTTGTTATTGTAGTTTTTCACTTTATGATGTAACTTAACGTTTACGAATGTATCTAGTGTTTCCAAGGCTACTAAACTATTCGGCCTTTCGAGACTTTATCTTTTGTGATCATGCCAATGTTACGAAGTAATGCACCGACTCTGGGTAGCTGGGGTCGGGGCGTTACACCATTAATAATAATCGTAATGTCTAAGGACCAATACACATCCATATATAGGATCATCCAATGACACTATAAAATGTGGATTTTCTACTGAAAGGTCTCATTCTCAAAATATCCTCCTAAACATTACCAAGGGTTCACACCATGAGAAAGTGCCTTAATGTTTTATGAGTCCTCACCCATAATGGCTTGTATAATTTGTGTCCCTCAAATAACATCATCCATCCCTAGAACATATATTCATGAATAGTGTTATGGAACATCCACGTTCCCATCATAACAAGGATCTACTATGACCCTTTAATGAAATAGTTATCCTTATGACATTATCACATGCATTGTCACATAGAAGAACAATCAAAATGTGATAAGATATTTATTAATCAATAATGTAAAAAGTAGTTGCTTCTAGGCCACCAACACCAAAAGAGTCCCACTTGGACTAGAGCCAACTGTTAACAACATTTAACCTGCTAGATCTATCATGATATTCCTGCTTCTGCTAAGATAGAAATTTAGTCATGGGGTCCACCACGTTCTCTTCCGTTGACACTCTACTCACTACAACATCACCCCTTTGATATAAATCCCTCAAGAGATGATACTTCCAGAGTATGTTCTTTGTATTTTGATGTGACCTTGGTTCTTTTACAAGAGCTACCCCTACAGTATTATCACAATAAAACATGATAGGATCATTACTGATAGGCACCACATTATGCTCCTTAAAAAAGTTCCGAATCTAGATGGCTTCCTTGGATACATCAGAAGCTGCTATATATTCAAACTCTGCTATAGAATCAGCGACAACTGGATGCTTTGAACTCTTCGTGCTCATAGATCCTCCATTGAGACTTAAAAAACATTCGGATTGTGACTTCAGATCATTATGATCTGTCTGATAGCCAACATCAGCATACCATCTGATGAAAAGATCCTCGTCTCCTCCATACACCATGATCATATCCATAGTTCTTCTCTGATACATAAGGATAGTCTTAATATTAGTCCAATTTTGTTCACCTGGATCATCTTGATATCTTCCTACCATGCTCAGTTCTTAGGCAACATCAATCCTGGTACATAACATGGAAAACATGATGGATCCTATAGCCAAAGAGCATGGGGTCTTACTCTTTCTATCATTCTCTTGTTGTGTCTATGGACACATTTTCTCAGAATGATTTTGGCCATGTGGCATTGGAACCAATCCTTTCTTGTATTTTTCCATACTAAATCTATTTAGTATTTTGTCAATTTGTGTACACTGACTTAGTCCATGCAGCCTCTTAGATCTATCACGAATGATGTTCTTCCCAAGAATGTAGGTTGCTTCACCAAAGTCCTTCATAGAGAAGCACTTGTTTAACCAGTCCTTAACTGACTATAAGACTGGTATATCATTTCCAATAAGTAATATGTCATCAATATATACTACTAGGATAATGACATAATTACCATTAATCCTCTCATAAACACATGGATCACTTTCTTTCTTATGGATACCAAATTCTATTATTTCTTCATCAAATCATATGTTCCATGACCTGGATGCTTTCTTTATTCCATATATGGATTTATGTTACTTGAAAACCCATTTGGATTCACTTGTTGTCACAAAACCATAATGTTGTGTCATATAGACATCTCCCATAGGGTTCCTATTGAGGAATTCTATTTTGACATCCATATTCCAAATCTCATAGTCATGGTAAGCCGCTATGGAATGTATGATTCTTATTGATTTAAACATGGAAACTGGTGAGAGGGTTTCATCATACTCAATTCTATAACACTGTCTAAATCCTTTAGCCACAAGCCTTGATTTATAGGTGCTAACATGACATTCTAGGTCCCATTTTCTCTTGAATACCCATTTTCATCCAATAGGCATTATATGAATTGGCTCACGACCATAACCCAGGCTTGGTTCTGATTCATGGAATCCATCTCCTAATTCATATCTTCTAGCCATCTTGAATCTTTTGAGGTTTCTAGTGATTTATTATAGGATAGAGGTTCATCATTGTCCAACAATAATGATTTACCATCCTTGGTGACTAGAAAACCAAATCTCTCTGGTTCTCTTACCTCCCTTGAGCACCTATACAGTACTGTTGTTCCTAGAACCTATTCCACAAGGACTTGTAGAACTTGATCCTGTACCAACTCCTATGTATCATGAGCATCAACATCATCGAGGTGAATCTTTCTCCCAATATCCTTTTTAAGGATGTGCTCCCTCTATTGAAAGATGACTTGTCTGGCGAAAGTAACTTTTTTTTCTGAAGGGTTATATAGGTAATATCATTTCGTTTCCTTGGGATATCCTATACAGATACACTTCGTGCCCCGGGGTGCTTGTTTGTTGCTTGAGAAGGCCTTAACAAACGCCTCGAATCACCATACACATGTGTGCGACAAAATGGGTTTCCTTCCATTCCATAACTCGGAGGGAATTCCATTTTCCGCCTTAGTTAGTACTCGGTTTAATGTTTATGTAACAGTTTGTAACAAATATCCCCAAAAGGATAATGGATGATCTATTTGGATCATCATTGACCTCACCATGTCCAGCATGGTGTGGTTCCATTTTTTACTAACACCATTCCACTATGTTGTATAAGGAGGTGTGAGCTAAGATAGAATCCCAGACTTCCATAGAATATCGATGGACTCTTAGTTCAGATAATCTCCACCTCGATCCAATCGAAGCTTCTTTATCTTCTTACCAAGATGATTCTCTAATTAATTCTTGAATATCATAAATTTCTCAAAGGATTATGACTTATATATCATTATTTAGATATATCCATATCTACTTAAATCAATACTAAAAATAATTATGTAAGAATATACACCTCTTACTTCTACTAGACATAGTCCACATATATCTATGTGCACCAATCCTAGAAGCTATGTGGCCCTTTCACCCTATCCCCTAAAATGTGGCTTGGTCACATTACCTTATGAACAAGTGTGACATCTATCAAGTGGTTTTAGCTCATTATATTTTGAATAGAAATCTTGATAGAGATTCGTCAAGTTTTTCTCATTTACATGACTGAGATAGTGATGCCACAACTGGGTGATGTATGAGTCATTTGTTTTTGTTTCTTTCTAAATTACCAACACTTGGATTTCATAATTTAATACATAAAAACCATTAATTAAATGTTCCATTCCATAACATACGATGTTATTATAAAAGAATCAATCCTTATTTCCAAACATGAAAATAAATCCATCCATATCCAAACATGATATTGAAATTATGTTTTTGGAAACACTAGGAACATAATAATAGTTATGTAAAACCAAAATCATCCCAGTTGGCAATGAGAGGAGGTAATCGCAAATGGATAACGCAGCCAGCCTTATTCCATTAGCAACTCAATGATCCACCTATTTTCTCAGAATCTTTATAGATCTACTTGTTTCCTGCATTTGAATATAGATGTGAGCCCCACAAGCTGTATCTATACCCAATGTGTAGAA
This sequence comes from Viscum album, assembly GCA_963277665.1. Taxonomy (NCBI): domain Eukaryota; kingdom Viridiplantae; phylum Streptophyta; class Magnoliopsida; order Santalales; family Viscaceae; genus Viscum; species Viscum album. The sequence goes on along the minus strand of OY728132.1, from coordinate 1,287,217,462 downwards.
ATGGAAGGATTACACTCGATAACAAATAGAACATTAGTTTCCTCACACTTTTGGGTGAAAATCCTCTTCTAGTGACCGTGCTTTCCACATGTAAAACATACCACCTCCCATTCCTTTCCATGCCGTTGGATTTTCCCCTTCTTGGAGGGATTAAGATTAGGGGATTCAGACCATTGATAAGTCTTTGGACCCTTTTCCTTGTTCTTCCTATTCTTATTCACCATATGGACTGCGGGTTTGTCACACCCCATGTCCTTATCTACCTAGCGAATATTGGTCAGAATTTCCAAGAGAATCTTCTCATTGTTGATCATGTTGTAGTTGATAATAAATCTAGAGAAGGTCTTGGGTAGTGATGATATGATGAGATCTGTATGAAACTCATCTGAGAACATAATACCTCTAATTTCCTAGAATTCAATGTAGATAATAAGCTTGACTACCCGAGGCCCAGTAGGTATAGACTCTCCATTCTTAGTTGTAAACAAATAATTGGAGATCTCATATCTCTACTGTCTCACCTTCTCTTGATAGAGATCCTTATGGTGAGACATCATGTTATACACATCCTTGTTTTCATGTTTCTTCAAGAGGTCAATAGATATAGCCAACAACATGAAACACTGGACTTCTGTGGCATCATCCATGTGTTTCATATTTAGAGATATCTCTCATCGTTGGCATCTTATCCAGGTTCAACTAGAATAGGCTCTTCCAACACATACAATTTCCTCTCGTGGTGAAGGATGACACACAGACACCTCTACCACTCATAGAAATTGGTGCCAGTGAGAATGCTTTCCTACTCATGTATGGTTCTCAATGATATTCTTGAATTCACGTTCTTAATGTTTCTACAAATTAAGATGAGCAAAGGTTCAGTGTGTTATTATAATATAACTGAGTCAAATAAATAAATTAATACTTATTAGTCCCCCACTATTTTATCGAAATCCAATAGCCCTTTCCATTAACTTAAGAATATTCTATTGCCTATATATTCTAATGAGAAGGATCCATATTTCTCTTCACATTACCCTAGTTAGGGTTGGTCGATAAACTTTAAGGGTCTTAGGTAGGGACTCCAAATGCAAACTGCATTAACTCACAGCTCTTTGATCTGTTGAGTGGACTCCCCAATCCTGAAATCCTTTTATTTTGGATTTCATCAACCATTGCCTCTTGGCCATACCAAGTCATGCTGTGTCATTCAACCCTTGATGTGAACCACTTCATGTCAACCCAAAACCTTGAATTATAATTCCTCGATAATTGGAATCACCCCAACTAGGGTTGGTTAAGAACATTGAACTATGGTTCGATTCTAACAAAGATTATGGAAGGCTATACCGATATAATGTTTATTTGAGAGATTTTATCCTTATAAGTAAATTTTCATTTTATTATCTTTGATTACATGCTTGTTAATATTATGTGGGATATACGTAAGTGATTAACCATGTCTAAGATAACTTTTTACGCATAAGACATTATTATTTTAGTTCCATATTGCATGCTTGTAAAATTCATTAATTGTGTGATCTTGAAAAGAAAACCAAAATAAATAGACCATGGATCTGGAAAAAATAAAATATATGGCATGATCATGATCTTGTTCTATTTTTTAGTTTATCCTGCAATTGATAAACAAACCCAAGACCTAGGGGAGAAACACCTTGAACCTTTTGGGTTCGTTTTTACAGCCTTCCACCTATCCACCATTGTATATCCATGGATTGGTTTCACCTTGGCACCTGACATGGCCCTCCTTCACTAGCATGGGAGCTCCATCAATTACGTATACATTTATCTCACACACAGGTGACGGGTAAATGGGTTTTTACAAAAAAATTATCCTTTGACATCTAGGCCCTACATATTAATGATGAGAAGGATCATAGTCCACCTTATTTAATTTAAATAAATAAATTAAAAGAAACCATTCACATACAAAGGTCTTGTTCTAGCACATTATCATCCATTCATGAAATGATATTTACAAATAAATAAAACTAGCATTAAATTTTTTAATAGTTCTTGCATAAGATATATCACGCTCAAATCAATTAATTATCTTTATTTAATCAAATGTTTTATCTTAAACCCTTTTTCATCATTTTTTTTGAGATTCTCATCCGTCATAATGGAAAAAGAAATATTTATTTAAAACTACCTTCATATGTAACTTTTACCTTGGTGGAAACCTAACGAATTCATGTTCTTAACTACCCAATGAGTAGAAATGAACATTACACAGATGTGAAATTAAACACATTTATATAAAAAACCTATCAATTGTGTTTCCTCGGCATTACGCAAACACAATGGTACATGTCTCAAGGTTTTGTATAATATAATAATAAATTTTAATAAATCATGGTAATTTGGATGAGTACACAGCCTGTAGTTCTAACTACATGACGTGTACTTTTGTTCATCGTGATGTATATGCCCAGGGACATGGCGTGTATATGTAATTCAAAGAACTTAATAGTACACAATGTGTTTAGTGGGACATATTCCATGTAGTTTCCGTGTTACACATTTTACTATCGGGGAAGCCATGTACGGGGTACACGGTCCAACCCTAGCCCGAAGGGACTACACACCATGTTCAGTGGACCATATAGTGTGTAATCTAGAAACTGTGTGCCACCAGTTCCAAGTCAACACACAGTGTAATTTCTTATTTAGGATTACTCCAACACGTGGACTAATTTGGTGTACCAGTCAGAAGAATTGAACCTATACTACACAATGTGTACTTATGAATACACGCAGTGTATTCTGGTGTTGTACGACTAGGAACATTTGGCACATCCGGATGAGATCCTCAATATTATATTAATAAAAATTAAAATAATAAATTAGTTTATTTAAGGTGAATAAGAAATTAGATAGGAGGAACAGATCTAGAGATTCATATTTAAAGAACGATTAACTTGAATTAAAACAACTAAAATTTTAAATGTGTAAATCAACAACGAAATACTGAATAATTTTAATCAAACATATGACTCCATTTTATACCACCTCTAGGTTTCTGGCAAATCATAAATGCATTGGTGGGTGTACCCAACTTTAATTTTAGCGTTAACAATGATCAATCCGAGATCCGTCACGATAATAAAATACCGTATCATTGGAGGAGAATGAATAATTAAAATGACATAGCGGAGTCCCATTACAATATATAAGATCATCATATGTTGGTTATAATTATTTTAATAAATTGAAAAGAATTACATTGATGGAATTATATCTTTATTGATGTCTCCGATCATGATCCAATTTGATTTGTCATTGCATCGTAGAATCTATGTATAAGATTCCACTAGAGGTGATCCACATGTTCTCCATGTATCTTTGGATGTCCCTGAAGGGATCTCTGGTTTCTAGCACAGATGATCCTTCGCTTGTGATGTCCTCCTTTGATTCCCTTGATCCGATGGAGGTGGATCTCTCTCTTGTAGCTTGAGAGCATTCTTAGAGGAAAAATAATTCTCTCTTGTTTTGAGAGTCTTTTTTCAAATCCATTGTGCACACCCATAAAATGGCTAGGCTCATGAGAAATATATATATTGTGATTTTTAATTACATAGAATAATAAAATTAATTAATTACCCGAAAGAATTTACTTATTTCAGATAATTATTAGTAATACCTCTTGACTAATAATAACATTTGTCCATTATTATTGTTTGACATGAGCCCAGATAATAAACCTAATATTATTAAATAAAATAATGTTATTTATAATAAATTCCCAGAAAAAATCAATGATGTTTTTATTTAATATACACGGTGTGTACTTTTATTTTTCAATTTTTATTTATTTCCTCCACCACTTTTATTAGACCTTGAATAATGGGAATTTATTTCTAAAATAAATATCATTATATTACTTTCTAATAAATATATTATTTCACCGAAAATATATTCTATCAAATGACTAGTGTCTAAATAAATCTGAACAGGCATCCTTGAATTATTATTAAACCACAGTCAGGAATAGTCTTTATTCAACATGTTAAATTAATATTTAACTGAGATACTTGGACACCCTTAGTTTGTGACCCTATAGGCCTCTTTCTGAGTGGCATTATGTGGGGCCTTCCTAATGTCCAAGGATAGTGTCTACCAACATGACAAGGCAACCATAGATAAAGAAGTTAATGCCTCAATGACATTTCACCTCCTACGAACGCTTATTGTGTAACTTAGTCCATTTTTCATGATATATCGAATCAAGCGGGTTTCATGCTTGTTCCATCATCCCATGGGCTCAATTATTCATTCTTTGACATTATGGAATTTAACTTGCCCATTCCTCACCATGTCCATGGATTTACATAGGCTATATCAAGTCTATAAAAGGGCCTATGATATCTGCTTCTATTATGGAACAGAAGTGACAAATCCTTTCTCGCAATATCTATTATTGTAGTATCACTCATGATGCACCCAACGTATCCTACCTCGCTATGAATAGTCAGTCATCATAGTTTTATAAATTCTTATAAGTTCACAGTTGTAATACCCATTAATAATAATCTTAAATTCTAAGGACCAATACACACATCTGCATATAGGAACATCCAATGACACTATGACATAAGGATTTTATAATGGTGGGTGACATTCACATAATATCCTCCTGGACATTACTAAGGGCGCACACCATGAGAAGGTGGATCAAATTATTATGAGTCCTCACATATAATGGCCTGTATTATTTGTGTCCCTCAAATAAAATCATCAGGTCATAGAACATATATTCATGAACAGTGTTATGGCACTTCTGGGTTCCCATCATAGTAGGAATCTAGTATGACCTTTTAATGAAACATCTATCCTTAGGAAATTATCACATTCATTTTCATGCATAAGAACAATCAAGATGTGATATAATATTTATTAATTAATAATGTAAAAAGTAGTTGGTCTTGGACACTAAATAAAAAAGAATATTTGATCTATCTTTTCAATATAATCGTATACATATTGAGATTCATTTTTACCTTTAAAGGATGGTGGTTTCTCATGCATGAACTCCCCTGATAGATCTCATTCTCCCACAACTCCTGGATGTACCTAAAAAATAATGTGCTGGGTTTTCCTTATATTCTTATCAATAACATTAACATATCAAACGATAGATTTGATAAAATTATGATCCGTTATAGGATTCCCTTGAGGATAATCAGCTTCACCCACCTTAGGAACTCGTAGAACACATCTCAGAGCCATATTGTTGCACACCTAAAGAAATGAAACTATCTGACAATAGAACAATATCAATTCAAACGAAAAATCCCAAAATAAAAATTCATATTAACAACAAGAAATGAAAACTAGATACACACATCCCAACATATCATGGTGAATTGAGTCTCTTCACATAATGGTTTGTCCATGAAATCAGTGAAATATTCCCTTACATGCCTAAAATCTTATGTCCAATCAACCAAACATCCTAGAGTAAGGAATCATGAGTATAGACCTCTGAGATTCCCAATCTATGATGAACTGGCCTAAATACCCCCTCACAATGGTACCTATCCCAATCCTGAACATACCTGAAGTGCATTCTTGATCATCATGAGTTAGAAACTAGAAATATGACATAAAAACACAAATAATGTTAATGATTACTCCCAACCTGAAGCAAAATCATGGAATATATAAACCTAATATGGACATATAGTGGAAGATATAAATATATTCCATCATTTTAAAATATAGACAAATGTGATAATGTTGAAAAAGGTAGAAAAAATATCCAATTTACCATTCCAACTACAAGGGACTAGAAAAACAGACAATACTCCAATAGCTCCATATAATAATGTGGAAAAAATCCAACAATCTCACCACTATCTACAAAAACCAAGATGACAGAAAACCTCACCACCTCCATATTTCTCTTTTCCTTCCTAGAATTGAAAAACATAATCAGGTCTATGAACCATCAAAGTAGTATGAATGATTCAAGCTAATCAGCTCAGTCAGGTATCACCTATGTGTTCCATATAAAATCCCCAAACAATAATCCATGAATTATCAAATTTAAATAAAATAAGGTATGATAACATCTAACTATTTTTATATCAAAATCCTAGAAAAATAATTTTATTTCCCCATTTTATACCTTTTTAAATAAATATGGTAAATTATTTTCCAATCATTTCAAATCCATACATCATATTAGATATATCATGCCAAAACAATCATGCATAACCTGACATATGAAATTTTTTTAAGTTCAACATATAGGAAAAAAATGATCCAAATTGGCCAAAAAACATCACAGGTAGCATCATACCACGGATCACACTGGGCCCTAGTAGCTAGGAAACTCAAACCTAACATGGAAAATTGGGTAAACATCAATCCACTAGACATATGAATCAATTTTTAAGAGTACAGGAATACCCCATTGAGTGAACCATTAAACAAAACTAACAGTTCTCAATAACAATGTTACTATGTAGTAGGGGAAAACCACATGAGGAAACCCCACTAAAAATGGAAAAGACAAATTACTATACCTTACAACTCAGTACCCAAGGGAATAAATGTTCTATATTTTCCTAATCAAATCATCAAACCATTTTCATCAAATTGTGGTTTAATCCATTTAACAATTCTCCAAAAAAGACCTTTTTATATTTAACCAAACTAGTGGAATAGAATATTTTATAAAAGTCCCTTTAAACACACCTAAAAAAATCAATCATCACATGCCATTTCCTTAAATAAAATGGATTATGAAAATTGGAGTAATGCCTATCAGAAAAACGTTTTGAAGATAGAACCACCTACCTCAAAACTCATGTTTCTCACACCTACAATGGAATTCACTACAAGCAAGAAACCAACAATGACAACAGAGGTCCATGAATCAATCTACACATCACTAAATTTTTTCAATATAGACAAGTAAAAGTAGAGAAGTGGAAACAACATATACCAAAAGAAATTTCACACACCATACCAAAAAAAAGGAAATGGCCCCTAGAATGAGATCACACAAAATATCTAGAGAAAATAAAGAAGATACATCACCATGGGTAAATGGATCCAATAATGTAATGCAATATAATTGACACAATAAATGAAATGAAGAAGTAGAAAAGTACTACTCACCAATAGATATACAATCAAACCACACATGTGATCAATTGCTAAACGAATAAAAATAGATGGAATAGAAGATCCCAAAATTTCTAAAATAGTAATTTAGGTATAATGGGATAGATTAATGGAAGAATGAAATTAAAATCAACCGATGTAGTTCTCTAAAATCCCCATCCATGACATTTTCATGATGTGTTATCCCTTTACACATTGTGTAATACTCAAGACTCAAATAAATGGAAAACCCCATTACCATTTTATTTCAAATGATCATTTTAACATTAAAAGACATATCCCATTTACATGGAGTGTTCACCAACAACACTATGTAAATTGTTTTAGAAATATTCCTTATAGATATTAAATGTTGTGTATTCCCATTACACGACATGTATTTCTGCATGAGACTATAAAAACACTAGTTTCTACAATGAAACATCAAACCAACTCAGGTGTTCTCCAAACTCATGGGTAAAAACATGAATAAATTATAAATTTATACTAGGATTATATTAATTCAAAAACAAATCATCAAACTTTATGTCATTTTTCATTGAACATTTTCATCATCCTTATGAGTCCGACAATGCACCCAATTAAAAATGATTACATGCAAAGAGTAGAAAAATGCCTGAAATTAAGTAATAGGATGTTACATTTTAGAATGATAAATTTGTCATTAATACCATAATTATGTCATTTATATCACATATATTCATTACATATTTCATTATTAAATTCCATGTAATGTTTTAGTGAAATATAAATCACATCGCTTCATGAGGCCATAATCCCCCATAAAAATGATTGATGACATCATATCCCATATGGAATGAAATGTAATATATATATATACTATATAATGAATCAAGAAGAATAATTAATTTAGAAATATCACATATATATTTCAAATCCATCATAATATGCAATAGTGAGAGGTGTTAATGGAAAACATGTTAAAAAAATTCATGAGATGATATTATTCTATATACACGATTGACATTATCATATCCAATTTGAGGGATGAGGATGTGGATAATGTTAATGAACTTATAATAAAAAAATATTATTATATGGTTTATAATAGTGTTATTATATAAGAAAAAATGAATCATATTTGAAGTAGCTCAAAGAATAAATAAAATACACTCATAGTTATGAATTTTACCTCATCTCAAGCAACCTCTTTAGAAATATACCTAAAGTAGTCCTATAATAGACTTATTGATAAAAAGGATTATAGAATAATGTTATGAAATTTGAGAAGTTATTTTTGTAGATATTTTAATTAAAATAATTGTTTTATGATGTAAATAATGGAGGAGTGGTGATTGCCTTTTATATGTGGGGTGACTGACACAATAGTAATTTTTGAAAATAAAAACGTACAACCACATTTTTCACATTTCAATGGGGTCTAAAACGGATTATTATAAATAATTGAACATTATAAGACTAAATATTTCCATAAAATAGATTTTATATATGTATTAGGTCACTTTAACTCTTATAAATTTAATTAAACCCCATGTAAATAAATTTATACCTTATCCTTGGTAACTAATTATTTTTATTTTTAGTACTCATTTTCGTAAAAAAATTCCTCTTTCTTATATTTTATTAATTATTCTAATTAAAAATATTGAATCCATTTTTTTGAAATAAATTCATAGAAGTGGATGAATCCAATTTATAATTACACATGCAGACATGATGAAAAATCAAGTTTCCCTAAGAGGAATGCTTCAAAAGTATAGGGGGTTTTAATTTCAAAATTCAATATGAAATTAATTACAATGAGGTAATTTGGTTATTTTATTATAATTTAACTAAAATTTCTTGTCCAATTTAATATATAATTTATCCTTGTAATTTATTTTAAAAAGGGTAGTTAAAAAACATTTTCACTATTAATCAAAAAATGAAATTATTCTTAAAAATATAAATTTTTTCCCTAAGATAATTTTTATATGATGATTTAACTAATTATGTTAATTTTGTAAATTAAATTATCTATAGGGGGAATTTTAATTATTTCATATTTTCACAAAGCGTGACTAACCCACATTTTTGAAAAAAATATCATTTTTCCAAAAACAATTCATTTTATATTAAAATATTCTCATGTCATTTATAATCAGTATATAAGAATAATTTTAATAATTTTTTTATTACTATTAATACCCAAAACATTAATTTCTAGGTCAGAAGGCTACACTATGTTGGGAATCATTTATGCTCTGGGTTGTGTGTCTCACAAGCTATTAAAGAGATTAAATCTAAAGAAATATATTTTGTGGGGTGTTTAAGGGTTATCTGGCATTTATAATATTATATGAAATAAAATTTTATTTTTTATAATTCTTGACTGTTATGAAATATATGAATAAATTCAAATAACTAGGCTCAAATAAGATATTTTTAATATTGATCTTACCAACCACCAACCAATTTGATGACTCTATATTCCATTCCTTTGTAAAATCGAATGAGTTAGTATGAGTTTCAAGGAATAATAAACATAGTAATTGATTATATGAAAAATTATATCATTCCTAATATAATCTGACAACACTTTTGGTTCATAATATGTTGTTTTATGTTATATCAGATTATCTTACATAAAATAATCATTAAAACCCTACTCTAATTTCATTTGATAAAACCCAAGAACTTCACATATTCATAATACATCATATACATAATATTATAAAACACATCTCAAAATAAATAACATTGAATAAAATATGTTTAGTTCCATTGAGTTTATATACATATCAAAATTATTTTATAACATCTTCAATACCTCTCAAAAATATTCTTCTCAAATGACATTATTTTAAACATATCATATATAAAATTATTAATTAAAACATGGTAAATAGAAACATTAGAGAGGATGAGTAAAATATCCAATATTTATGTTATTGTATTTGTAATTTCAATTTTGAAATCCCATCATTTTATTATTTTAAGATAATTGTCCCATTTTATGGTTTTTGAAGTATTTTATGCTTACTTGCAAAAATAATCTATTTTGGATTTTAACTATTTTAATTTATTCATGGATTTTAGCCATAATATTTTCTATACTAATAAAAATTGTGAAATTATTTCTTTATTGCATTCCACACATGTTGGTATTAATTTACTTCTTTTGGAACCAAACATCAATCCACCATTTGAATGCCCAAATCAAGCTTATATGGAAGGACATGAAATCAGTGAAGTGATATGAAGAATATCATTTTTGGGCCCATATCTCACATAATTACATGTCCAAATATTCTTAAATTAGTCAACAACTTATAAAACAAATATAAAAATAAATTCTATTAATTTATCCAAAACATATTCTACTTTATTCATTGTAATTAATTTATGGGAAAGTGGACAATTGGAATATGCAGAGTCACCAATTCAGAATTAACTTTTCAATGTAAAATGGCCATAAATTCTACATAATTATGGGAACAAAGAAAAAATGTTGATAAAATAATGAAGAGATAAAACCAACAAACTTTCATGAATTAATCTATTCAAAATTCATTAATTAATGAAGGATATGATCTGTAAAAATTCAAATGATCTTTTTAGATCCATTTTTTCACTCCCCTTTCCTATAAAAGAGTGTTTATTAATCATTCAAAATGTTATAAAACTTAGGTTGGACATTTTATTTAGAAATAGTTTTTATTATGATTTAATATTTTATTACATGATTAAATTTTTTTAATCATCTTCCTCTCTTATTTTCAATTTTCTATTTTGTGTTCCCCCACCATGATCCATCTAATCTCCATGCTAGTGGAGAACTAAATCTTGTTTTTTTTCGATGGGGGAGTACAGTTTCTTGAGTTTTTTGTGCTTAAATTTTCCCCTTTATTTTATTTTGATAATTTTTATAATGGTGAAATGGTTTTGGATTAGGGTTCACACCACTGTCACTACTTTTGAGTTCTTCTTCCAGTTTTAATCACTTTCCCGTCCTTCATCATCATAATGTTTCATCAAGGGTTGAGTAACACTATCATGATGATGTGAGTGAGTATTATTATGATTATAGATAGTTGGTGTTGGGTAATAAAATTTCATGGTAATGATTTGAGTGATCGGGTTGATCTCAACATTGAGTAGAATATTGAGAAAAATATTCATTAAAGTACAATGATTTTGTCACCACAATCCCCAAAAATAACAACGATTCATCACTAAAATCATTTTGTATTAACTTATATATTGTGTTTTTTTATTCTTTATGGTTTTGTTTAATTCACACACATATATATATATATATTATTTTAATTCGTTTAAATCCCCTTTTTTATATTAGTTTAGTAGTTTTTTAGTTTGTTATTAAAAGTGAAAATAAAAAATCGGTTTGTTTATGCGAACTCTGTGAGAGATCAACCCTTTACTGTACACTATATTTTATTATTACGTAATAATAATTTATTATTGAAGGATTCAATAAAAATAAATTTCATAAATTTTGAATCATTTTCAAGGAAGCTAATCAGATGCACAATTTTTTTTTAAAAAAATAAATTTAATAAAAAATAACATCATTTCATATCGTTTTGTTCAATTAATTAATTTCAATGTAATGTTTCATGTGATTTTCATGTTAAAAATATTATTGACTCTGTGAAACAAGAATCATTGATGAATGAGTTCAATGAGAATAAAAAATGATATAATATTTTAGGAATAAAAAGGAATTTATTTCCTCTTCCTTGAAGGAATTTTCCACTCAAAAGGATTCTTAAGAAAAAGAAAAATCAATGCTTATTTTTCAAACATTGTCTATTAAAGATAAATGTGAGGAAGAAATTATGAAAAAACTATCCCCAAACCTATCCATAAAATAAATATAGGAATTTGAGTAATATGAAATTAATGGTGATTTACATGTTATAGATCAAGGTTAATTTGATGAATATTGGGATAATTTTGAAGAAGATTAAATTGAATGTGATTATACGATATTTGATAATGAAAAATAATCACCTTTATAACCCTATATTTCTTTGGAACATGAAAAACAAGATATCCCTTTTGTGATGGAGTTTCCAACTATATTTCCCAAATAGATAAATATCAAAACATATATAATTGAAAGGTATGATTTCATTATTGATTATTCATGTTTTAATATTGATCAAACTTTTTTTTTAATACTCCTTTTCATAAATTTTTAATAATACACAAATGGTGCATTCCTTGGATGTTATGGATGATACCACCCAAGTGGTGGTTGATGAAGATGAATATTGTGGAAAGAATATGGTATGACTACCTCTTAAATTACAACATTCATACCATATAGAGGAGGGTTACACATATGTTAATAGTGAGAACCCCTATTTTGTTTTCCATTCCACTCTTGAACTGAAGTTATATTTTTCCTATTTCATGGGGAGTGGAAATTTTATTATCTTTTTTGGGGTTATCTATTATTGGTTTCTACTCATAGATACTGAGAAAAGTCACATGTGGTGCTTCATCTTAATGAATCCACACCCACCATCTAATTGGGGACAATACACTACAAGTACATTACTAGGGTAGTAAAAAAAACTAGTACCCACTGGGGGTCTAAACCAAGGATTACCCCTTTTCCTTCCTCTTTCTCATTAATTTTCATTATTTTTCATATGACTTGCCATTTATTCCATGTAGTTTTAATGTGGAAGAAACTAAGAGATTAACTAAAATAATCCACTGAATAAAAATGTCAGTTTCTATCGTTCTTTCTCTTTATTTTTTCCACCCCTATATTTTTTTCTTTTGCTGAGGTGAAATTATGTGTTGTAAATTCTATGTGGGGGGGGGGTATCTACGTTCATAGAATTTGTGTGTGTGTTTATTTACATTGTGTTTTTTATTTTTTATGAACATTGAGCTTCAATGAATATTCTTATCATTTTACACACATTAATTTATTTTAAGAAAGATAAAATTAATTTTGGAAAACGGGTTTTAAATAATATTTTATGTAAAATCTTTTTCAATGAATTGAAATTTTAATCATTTTTATGAGTTTTGAAAACATTATAAATCCATTACCATGAAACACTAACACAAAATATTTTTCTATTATTTTCATGTGTTTTAATCCATTTTGAAATATTCTTTTAAATTCCCACACCTTATTGAGGGAAACATGATATTGTGTGAGAACTAGAACTTGTGATTTTTCCCTTTCAAAGATTTGGATTTGATGGAATGCTTTTATCATGATTGAGGCTATTTTTTGGACAACCAACTATTTCTATTGAGACCCACCACTTAATATATCCACAATTATGCTTTATATTCCATGAATTTCATTATAGGTTTATGCCACATTAGAAGAAATATTTCCTTACCTACTCAGACTCTTGGTATTTTTCTTGGATATTTCCTTTTTCGATGTGGGTAAAGGGCCATTCCTATGATTTATTTGGGTTTTTATTCCCTTATGGGTGGTTTGAGGTGTGTGTTATCATTTTGGGAAGTATAAATAGAGAACACCGGGATTCAATAATCATTTCAAAATTATTTAATTATTTCATTCCCTTATCCTTAAAATAAAATTAAAAAAAATCAAAAAAGAGTTAAAAATAAATTTTAACCTTTCTATAGATTTTAAAAATGGATTTTTTTAAAAAGGGATAACTAGGATGATATTATTCATTATAATAATTTCTTGGTTTTTGTGCCGTGTAATATATATGGTGTAATGTTGTGTTTCAAAATTGTAAGTGGGATTTAGTGAATAATTTGTTATGTTTTCTCTTTATTTTTCATGCATTGAACATAAGAATCCATCTTCCTATTTTTGGAATTAATGTTTTTTATCATAATCCCACCAACCCTAAGCAATAGAATTCACCAGGAAAAATACATCAGGATTAAAAATATTTTCATGTTATTTAATATGGAGAAATGATTGTTTTCACAAGCATATGGTGAGAATAAAATTACCATTTATGAGCAAAAATCCATATTTAATTACTTTTAAGTGAAGTGTGACATATAATTTAATGTGAGTTAGGTTTTGATTAGGCCATGGATAAATTTATTATGTTGAAAAAATTTAAATTAAATTAACAAAAATGATATGAAATCGTTATTTATAGGGGAGACGTGATCGAATTCTGTTTTGGAAATAATCATGGATGTTTTCTCATATATTTATTATTATGTGTAATTTGATTTAAATATATGATGATTTCCTAAGAGTGAAATCATTCAATGTTTGTGAAATTAATGATCCAATATTTTAATTTATTTTATTTTTAGTTACAATTTCAATCCCATAATTTTATTATTTTAGGGGAAATTGTCAAATGTTATACTATTTGAAATATTTGGAGATTAATTAAAAAATTGACCTATTTTTGTTTTTAACTATTTTTAATTATTTTTTCATTTTGTCCATAACATTTTCTATATTGATAAAAAATGTGAAATTATTTTTTTATAGGATTCCAAACATGTTTGTATTGATTTACATCTTGTGGACCCAAAGCTATATCCACCATTTTGAGGCCTAAATCCAGCTCATAAGATGCGACTCACAATCTATGTTCAATGCTCAAGAATTGTATTATCGGGACCATATCTCATATAGTACCGGTATTTATAATCACAAATATAACAAGAAACTATAAAAAATCCATAGGAACAACTTATTTTAATGTATCTCTAGCTGATTTAACTTTCTTCAAGGTTATAAATGCAAATTAATGTGGAGAATTAGAATACGAAGTGTCACCTATGTAGTCGTAATTTCTGAGAGCAATTCGACCATGAATCATACATAAATATTCTTATAATTATCCAATTTTTAGGTAAGAAATAGGATATATAATCTAACAACATTATTAAATCCAATTATTCCATAGTTTGTCATTGGGGATACCACCTAGAAAAATATTGGATGGTTTTGATGCCAAATTTTCACTCTTTTTTAAAAATTGTGTTCCTTCTTATTTGAAAATGTTTGGAAATATAGGTTTTATATTTAATGTATAATTATGGTTTATTCTATAATAATATTATTTTACTAGTTTAATTTATCTTTTTTCATTTACTTATCTTATCTTTAATTTTCTATATTTTCTTCCCCCATAGTGATACTTCTAATCTCCATTCAATTGGAGAACAAACTCTTGTGGTTGTTCTAGGGGGAGTGGTGGTTCTTGAGTTTAATGTCCTTAAAAATTTCTCTTTATTTTATTCATATAATTTATATATTTTTTAAATGCGTTTGGTGTTGGGATCACCCATGTAGAGACCCTAAGCTTGAAGTACATGGACATTACATTACATTTGCGGAATACTTAGTACATAACAAAAACACACACACAAGGATCGTAATAGTTTAGTGTCTTTGGAAACTCGGAACGTAATCTTCTAATCGTGGTGAAAGATCTTTAATATCTCCCATAAAGATATTCCCTTTTTTTTACCTAAAACCTTTCTTTATATCCTGGGGAAAAGAAAACATAAAAGGGTGAGCTCAAATGCTCAGTAAGGGTATACAAAAGAAAAATCAATCACATCATATTCATAAGAACATAACTTTTGGAAATCTTAACCTGCAAAAGAGTGCATAATTTCATAACATGGGATAAATCATAGTAGTGAAATGAAATCCCAATAATCATAACTTACAACATGAAACTTTGTGTCATACACATATAATCATAGAGAATCATTTCTTGTTAGTCAAGACTCATTGCCAAGACTATCTTAGTGGACAAAGCCCCTTTCCGAATCGAGTAACCCTCGTTTGAGTCCTGTTTCACTGAACCGGTATAACCTACCATTTCAGCCATGTCTATCTCATGAGATATAAAATCTTTACCCAATGAATTGGAGGGAGATATAGGTCCCACCCATCTTATAATGAATCCTTTCTTATGTGTTCCACATAATCATAAATCATACATCATCGCATAACACATGTAACAAAAATCGGATTCTTGAAACATCATGACATCATAAAAAAAACTCATATAAGATAAAGGAATTCATAAAAATATAATTCCATCACAACATAATCAAATCAATGTAATAATATGGATAAAAACAGAACCCTTTATTATCTTAGATGGAAAATAATTTTGATAAAACACTTGAACTCCATTCTTGAGGAAAATATCCTTTCAACTTCAAAAACATTTTTCCTTTCATAACATGTCATACAAAATTAAAATAAAAGAATTTGATTAAAAATAAACTTGAAAACTTGTAAAGGAAGCTTCTTCGAAATAATGTTTTAAAAATCCATTCATTCCATATAAGTTAAAAAAACATTCTTCTCGTACTTTTGCCGGAAAAGTCAAAAAAGTACCTCGTACGAAAAACGACAAAAGATTCCTTTCATATCTTTTAATAAAAACTCACCGAAGGGTAAAATTGGATTTAAACTATTTTAATTGGATGGAAACAATATTACATATTGAGGTAACATGGGTGTGGATGATAATATACACCCCAGTAAATACTTACGAATAAACAATCTCGGATAAAAATGAGATTGTGATATTTCCCTTACCTTAGGTCTGATTTGCTTCGTATGTGTCTGAAACTCCTGTATAATGATTTAAATAATGTCATTTACTTATTACAGAATCATATTCATTGTTATGATATCATATATGGTTCACTTATGACATTATATTACCCGTTCTTTTGTAAATTCCATGTTAAAGAATCATTTTGGGTAAAATCGTTTCATTTATCGTAGGTGTTTTGACTTGTTGTTCTTGACATTATTATTACTTATATCATGATTTACTTACTTCCAGAATATAAAATATGATTTATATATCATATATATTCAGTATATATATATATATAATAGATAGATAAATGAAATGAAAAACACCGTTCATGGCGACGGTAGTCCGTACGTACGCATGAACGATGTTTTCCTTTCCTTATTGTCTTGAATGGAAGTAAGTAGATGACATACATATACATATATAAATAAATCCAGTAGCTTTATAATTTCATATATTTAATTATTATTTCTTATATATACTTTGTAATCATTCTTAAATGGTTAACATGGAGAATGAATCTCATCGCGTCGTGGAGACGGTAGTCCATACGTACGCACGGGCGATGATATCATTCCCATGGTCGTGGAATTGTGTTGAAGTGTATGTATACTATTTCAGTATCAATATAACTTTATAATAATCATGTATATTTACTCATTACATCATTATACCCATCCAATTAAGGTGGTGACGGAAAATAGATTACACCACGGCTTGGAGACGGTATTCCGTACGTACGCACGCGTGGTGATTTACTTTCTCCGTAGGATGGATAGAAGGTTAATTAGAGTTGTTTCATATTTATAATAACATATAAGTATGTAATTAATACTTATGTTATTACTTTATAATGATACAACTAAAGAAGAAGATGTTGAAGAAGAAAGAAATTGAAAACATCGGTAATGGATATTACCTCTTTTTTGGAACGCCTCTTTGAATCCTCCACTTAGGGAACTAAGATTAGTCTTTGAAGAAGACCAGGACCTCTAGGATTATTCTAGGGAAGTGGAGAGGAGAAAATGGCAGGGTTTGGCCGAGCTTGATTGCTCGAATTGGTGTGAGGAGGAGGGGGAGGAGGTGTCCTTTTATAAGGGAGGAGAGGGGCACCTTAGGAATATCTCAAAATATTATTTTATATTAAAGTCACAATCGGTTTATAATGGTTCCAAAGGGTCTTATTTCGAAGCTAAAGTGGGGATGAGTCCAAATCCTATCAACCAATAAGATTTATACAAGTGTAGGTTATTATTTTAACCTTATCAATTAGATTTAACCCTAAGTTAAATAATTTAACTTTTACCGTGTCTTTTTTTTTCTTACACTATATGGTTAATACACTTACTATAACATGCCAAAAGAAACCCAAATTGTTTATTATTAATATATATATATCCTTATCTATGTCATTTGGCCGAACCTTAGATTTTTAGGAATAAAATAACAATTAATAATATAATATTTGATTTAAAAACTATTTTGTGTCAATTTTGACACTATTTGATATATGATTTCTGTGAAAGTCATAACAGAATTATATGATCGAACCAAGTTGATTAAATCAACACCAATATATCATAGTAACCTATAAATTCAGTGGGATTCATAAAAAGTCTCAAATTACATTTATTTTGGTTTTTATAACATCAATTATGTCAATATTTCATTAATAAGATAATTACTGCATCATCATTGTGTCATAAATAAATTAAATTATTTTATCCCAAAAAATTATAAATAAATTCTCATGATGTAGATAATTTTGTTAAATTTCTGGAGACTATTCATGTTCAAAGTTTTATGATGTTTATCACTAAGATAAAATTATTATACTTATAAGATTTAAGAGAGTGACATGTTGTCACTTTCTTTGGTTTTAATAATAATAAAATTATTTTCATGGTCAAAAGTCCATAAAATGAATCTAATCCGACCCTTAGTTGATATGGGTTTACTTTTAGCCATCAAATAAAATTTTGGCATGTGTTAGAGTAATTTTATAATATTATATTTACCCTTAATTACCTGATTTACCTTTAACTATGGTAAATAAAATTTACCGTAGTTACTATTCATAATTCCCAAAAATAAAAAGTAGCCTATTAACATAATTTGGACCCACTGATTCCAAATATGGAATCATTTTTTTAAAATTCAATACACAGAAGTTTCAGAAATTAAATTAAAATTAATCCCGCTGTCAAATAAAAACAGGTTTTTCTTTAAAACATTGCAAAAGATTGAATTGATTTAACCTACGAATTCAAGGTAAAATCAATGCTAATGACATACATTATATTAAATGGTAAAAATATATTCTATTTATACTTTAAATCCATTCAATATTATAATTTAACCACATAATATATTTTGATGAAAAAACATGTTTTTAATTAAAATATAGCGTGTTTTTACTATTCATTAAAATATGAAAGTTATCGGAAAAATATCAAAACTTTATCTAATGTAAATTTTTACATCCTGATTCAAAAGAAGAATTTTATTTTGTCAAATTTAACATATAAGCATGTCAAAAACTAGATTTAAAGTGGGTGCTCCATCAAAAGGCGGCAAAACTGCATTTTTTGAAAAATACTTATTTTACCCAAAAAAATTATTTTGTTCTTATACAATGTTCTAGAAAATGTGTAAGATGAATAATAATGTTATAAAATTCAAAATTTAGTTAATACTATTCATAACGGCTAGTTCATGACAATATAATAATATATCATTGTTTATTAAAACCCGGTATTGCGTACAACACACGCTATCGAGGAAGGTCGCGATTGCGTGTAATGCAAGCCAAGTCAGGGTTGCGTGTTGTGAAAGAATCCTTCGTTGTTTTGTATAACAGAATCCAACCATATTTCATTTATACATTTAATATATATATATATATATACTCAATGTTGTTTAGAATAACTATTATCAAAATTGTATGTAACACGATCCAAGAATAGTGTTGCGTATACTGCAAGCTAATACGGTGTTGCGTATAGCGCAAGGTAATCTTGGTGTAGAATACAACACAAAACATTAATGAAATTAAAATAATATTTTTCATAAAATCTCGGGGTGTTACATTCTACCCCCCTTAAAATGAATTTCGCCCTCGAAATTCGTCGGGGTTATAAATGGTTTACTATTTGAAAGTTTCTTTGACAGAAACCCACATCGTAAAAAGGAATACCAAAACTTATCTTTAAAAAATAAAGTATAAAACGTAATGGTTACCCAAGTTAACTAATCACTGGGTATCCACATAGGTGAAAATATGGATATGGAAGAGTAATCTAACCATCTTGTTCTGATGGAGAGTGGTAGAGAACATGGCTATTGAAAAGCTAGCAATCACAAATCCATAAATTTGTGACGATCTAAGGTACCATCTGATTAACTAGATATAAGAGCACTAGGACAACATTTTTGGTTTTCAAGATCGTTTCCCTAAAGTTGAAGAATTTGAATTAGAATAAATATTTACTTGATTTTGGTACAATCTCACTGTTGTTCGTGCCTTGAACAATTTCCACTTCATCTTTTAAATAAATGAAGTTGAATTTGTTATTCGTGAAGTGTTAGTTTAACAGGTCATTCCATTTGTCTCAAAAAAAAGGTTAGAAAAAGTTTTTAAATATACATAAGTCATTCTTTAGTGAGACTAATCATATATGGTTCCTAAAATGGACTTATACTTCATATATCATACTTCTTAATATAATAAAACTAGTTTCTACTAAATAGGGACTTCCTGTAGGTCAGTGGTAGGCGATAAAGGCCAGTCGCACTTCGGTTGTGGGTTCGATTCCCACAGCCTTGTCCGAAGCGATGGGCTGTCGCCCGTCCTGCAGGTTGTCCTTTTTCTAAAACTATATTACTATAACATCCCATCAATAATATCGAGAAAACTTATATCCTTATACAATACTAACTTATTTCCAACATAATCCATTCCAATCATTAGGCTTATCCATAATACTGTAGTCTACTCTCATAACATAGTGAAAATGATTACCAGAGATTTAACACCATTGTCGATCCCCATATATCATAAGATATGTCTTGTTGGTCACATTCCAAACATTCAAAGGCCTTAATCAAGTATTTTCTTGAATACCCATTGAACCTTAGTGAAAACATGATTGCAGTTAAAAGTTAACACCTTCCACATACCAAAATCCTCAAAATTCTATATACTCAAACAATGATATCACTTAGTCCTTATATCAATCATGAGCTCATGAATACTGTCAAACATTTCATTTCCTCCTTATCCCTTCATTATGCGCATATCATCTACTTTCCAAAATATTTGAATCACTTTTCATGGTTACCGGTACCTTAGAATTAATGAAAACCACAATAGACCAATACATAAATATTTCAATACACCATAAAAGTACCTCAACAACATTATTATTGAATACCAATACATAAACACTTCAGTCCATCCACTTCAATGATTGTCCTGGAATAAGTCCTTCCTTGATTTATAAGTACCTTTTTATGTCCGGGCATTGAGTTGGGTAATGCCCATGTTCTCCCCAAATAAGACATTGAACTCCATAACAGTCTGTCACTCTATGACCCTTTTCTCCACACAGATAACATCGGTCCCTCCATTTGAGGTATTCCTCAAGGTTCTTCTTCCCTTCTTTAGAAATCTCAATCTTCCTTTCTTTATGCTCCTCAACATGAGAACATGAATAATAGTTTATCTTCCTCTTCTTTGATGAATTAGGCATACCAGTAAATTTTACCTTGTTAATCATATATCGCGATGACTGATTCGGCATAATCACAATATCTTTCTCTCTAGGAATTACACAATCTTGTTTCTCATAGTCACTAATTTGTCCATTGGATTCAATGTTAACCGAATTCCTTCGGGTTCCAATCATTAACTAAAACACAAAAAGAATATTGTGGGAGGCAAAAATCATTCTAGAGAAAACAACATAATAAAGGGGGAGTATACTCAATATCTAACATCTTAGGTTAAATTATATGAACGTTATCATAGTTCTAGGACTATATCCTATTATTATACTTATCCTTAGGGACATCCCTAGACATACCTTACAAATATCTCTAGGGATCTCACTAACGTTTTCGCATCCTAGTTTCCAAAGGTTGACTAAACCTTTCCTCTGATACCAACTGTAGAGACTCGAAGCTTGAAGTACATGGACATTACATTACATTTGAGGAATACTTAGTACATAACAAAAACACACACACAAGGATAGTAATAGTTTAGTGTCTTTGGAAACTCGGAACGTAATCTTCTAATCGTGGTGAATGATCTTCAATATCTCCCATAAAGATCTTCCCTTTTTTTTCCTAAAACCTTTCTTTATATCCTGGGGAAAAGAAAACATAAAAGGGTGATCTCAAATGCTCAGTAAGGGTATACAAAAGAAAAATCAATCACATCATATTCATAAGAACATAACTTTTGGAAATCTTAACCTGCAAAAGAGAGCATAATTTCATAACATGGGATAAATCATAGTAGTGAAATGAAATCCCAATAATCATAACATAAAACATGAAACTTTGTGGCATAAACACATAATCATATATAATCATTTCTTGTTAGTCAAAACTCATTGCCAAGACTATCTTAGTGGACAAAGTACCTTTCTGAATCGAGTAACCCTCGTTTCAGTCCTGTTTCACTGAACCGGTATAACCTACCATTTCATCCATGTCTATCTCATGAGATATAAAATCTTTACCCAATGCATTGGAGGGAGATATAGGTCCCACCCATATTATAATGAATCCATTCTTATGTGTGCCACATAATCATAAATCATACATCATCGCATAACACATGTAACAAAAATGGGATTCTTGAAACATCATGACATCATAAAAAAAACTCATTTAAGATAAAGGAATTCATAAAAATATAATTCCATCACAACATAATCAAATCAATGTAATAATAGGGATAAAAACAGAACCCTTTATTATCTTAGATGGAAAATAATTTTGATAAAACACTTGAACTCCATTCTTGAGGAAAATATCCTTTCTACTTCAAAAACATTTTTCCTTTCATAACATGTCATACAACTTTAAAATAAAATAAGTTGATTAAAAATAAACTTGAAAACTTTTAAAGTAAGCTTCTTGGAAATAATGTTTTAAAAATCCATTCATTCCGTATAAGTTAAAAAAAATTCTTCTCGTACTTTTGCCGGAAAAGTCAAAAAAGTACATCGTACGAAAAACGACAAAAGATTCCTTTCATATCTTTTACTAAAAACTCACCAAAGGGTAAAATTGGATTTAAACTATTGTAAGTGGATGGAAAAAATATTACATATTGAGGGAACATGGGTTTGGATGATAAAATACACCCCAGTAAATACTTACGAATAAACAATCTCGGATAAAAATGAGATTGTGATATTTCCCTTACCTTAGGTCCGATTTGCATCGTATGTGTCCGAACCTCCTGTATAATGATTTAAATAATGTCATTGAGTTATTAAAGAATCATATTCATTGTTATGATATCATATATGGTTCACTTATGACTTTATATTACCCGTTCTTTTGTAAATTCCATGTTAAAGAATCATTTTGGGTAAAATCGTTTCATTTATCGTAGGTGTTTTGACTTGTTGTTCTTGACATTATTATTACTTATATCATGATTTACTAACTTCCAGAATATAAAATATGATTTATATATCATATATATTCAGTATATATATATAATAGATAGATAAATGAAATGAAAAACACCGTTCAATGAGACGGTAGTCCGTACGTACGCATGAACGCTGTTTTCCTTTCCTTATTGTCTTGAATGGAAGTAAGTAGATGACATACATATACATATATACATAAATCCAGTAGCTTTATAATTTCATATATTTCATTATTATTTCTTATATATACTTTGAAATCATTCTTAAATGGTTAACATGGAGAATGAATCTCATCGAGTCGTGGAGACGGTAGTCTGTACGTACGCACGAGCGATGATATCGTTCCCATGGTCGTGGAATTGTGTTGAAGTGTATTTATACTATTTAAGTATCAATATAACTTTATAATAATCATGTATAGTTACTCATTACATCATTATACCCATCCAATTAAGGTGGTGACGGAAAATAGATTACACCACGGCGTGGAGGCGGTATTCCGTACGTACGCACGCACGGTGATTTCCTTTCTCCGTAGGATGGATAGAAGGTTAATTAGAGTTGTTTCATACTTATAATAACATATAAGTATGTAATTAATACTGATGTTATTACTTTATAATGAAACAACTAAAGAAGAAGAAGTTGAAGAAGAAAGAAATTGAAAAGATCGGTAATGGATATTACCTCTTCTTGGGAACGCCTCTTTGAATCCTCCACTTTGGGAACTAAGATTGGTCTTTGAAGAAGACCAGGACCTCTAGTATTATTCTAGGGAAGTGGAGAGGAGAAAATGGCAGGGTTTGGCCGAGCTTGAGTGCTCAAATTGGTGTGAGGAGGAGGGGGAGGAGGTGTCCTTTTATAAGGGAGGAGAGGGGCACCTTAGGAATATCTCAAAATATTATTTTATATTAAAGTCAAAATCGGTTTATAATGGTTCCAAAGGGTATTATTTCGAAGCTAAAGTGGGGATGGGTCGAAATCCTATCAACCAATAAGATTTAGACAAGTTTTGGTTATTATTTTAACCTTATCAATTAGATTTAACCCTAAGTTAAATAATTTAACTTTTACCGTGCCTTTTTGTTTTCTTACACTATATGGTTAATAAACTTACTATAACATGCCAAAAGAAACCCAAATTGTTTATTATTAATATATATATACTTATCTAAGTCATTTGGCCGAACCTTAGATTTTTAGGAATAAAATAACAATTAATAATATAATATTTGATTTAAAAACTATTTTGTGTCTATTTTGACACTATTTGATATATGATTTTTGTGAAAGTCATAACAGAATTATATGTTCAAACCAAGTTGATTAAATCAACACTAATATATCATAGTAACCTATAAAATTAGTGGGATTCATAAAAAGTCTCAAATTACATTTATTTACGTTTTTATAACATCAATTATGTCAATATTTCATTAATAAGATAATTACTGCATCATCATTGTGTCATAAATAAATTAAATTATTTAATCCCAAAAATTTATAAATAAATTCTCATGATGTAGATAAGTTTGTTAAATTTCTGAAGACTATCCATGTTCTAAGTTTTATGATGTTTATCACTAAGTTAAAATTATTATACTTATAAGATTTAAGAGAGTGACATGTTGTCACTTTCTTTGGTTTTAATAATAATTAAATTATTTTCATGGTCAAAAGTCCATAAAATAAATCTAATCCGACCCTTAGTTGATATGGGTTTACTTTTAGCCATCAAATAGAATTTTGGCATGTGTTAGGGTAATTTTATAATATTATATTTACCTTTAATTACCTTATTTACCATTAACTATGGTAAATAAAATTTACCGTTGTTACTATTCATAATTCCCAAAAATAAAGAGTAGCCTATTAACATAATTTGGACCCACTCATTCCAAATATGGAATCCTTTTTTTAAAATTCAATACACAGAAGTTGCAGAAATTAAATTAAAATTAATCCCGTTGTCGAATAAAAACGGGTTTTTCTTTAAAACACTGCAAAAGATTGAATTGATTTAACCTACGAATTCAAGGTAAAATCAATGCTAATGACATACATTATATTAAATGGTAAAAATATATTATATTTATACTTTAAAACCATTCAATATTATAATTTAACCACATAAGATATTATGATGAAAAAAGTTGTTTTTAATTAAAATATAGCGTGTTTTTACTATTCATTAAAATATGAAAGTTATCGGAAAAATATCAAAACTTTATCTAATGTAAATTTTTACATCCTGATTCAAAAGAAGAATTTTATTTTGTCAAATTGAACATATAAACATGTCAAAAACTAGATTTAAAGTGGGTGCGCCATCAAAAGGCGGCAAAACTGCATTTTTTGAAAAATACTTATTTTACCCGAAATATTTATTTTGTTTTTGTACCATGTTCTAGAAAATGTGTAAGATGAATAATAATGTTATAAAATTCAAAATTTAGTTAATAGTATTCATAACGGCTAGTTCATGACAATATAATAATATATCATTGTTTATTAAAACCCGGTATTGCGTACAACACACACTATCGAGGAAGGTCGCGATTGCGTGTAATGCAAGCCAAGTCAGGGTTGTGTGTTGTGAAAGAATCCTTCATTGTTTTGTATAACAGAATCCAACCATATTTCATTTATACATTTAATATATATATATATATATATACTCAATGTTGTGTAGAATAACTATTATCAAAATTGTGTGTAACACGATCCAAGAATAGTGTTGCGTATACTGCAAGCTAATACGGTGTTGCGTATAGCGCAAGGTAATCATGGTGTAGAATACAACACAAAACATTAATGAAATTAAAATAATATTTTTCATAAAATCTCGGGGTGTTACATTCTACCCCCCTTAAAATGAATTTCGCCCTCGAAATTCGTCGGGGTTATAAATGGTTTACTATTTGAAAGTTTCTTTGACAAAAACCCACATCGTAAAAAGGAATACAAAAACTTATCTTTAAAAACTAAAGTATAAAACGTAATGGTTACCCAAGTTAACTAATCACTGGGTATCCACATAGGTTAAAATATGGATATAGAAGAGAAATCTAACCATCATGTTCTGATGGAGAGTGGTAGAGAACATGGCTATGGAAAAGCTAGCAATCACAAATCCATAAATTTGTGACGATCTAAGGTACCATCTGATTAACTAGATATAAGAGCACTAGGACAAAATTTTTGGTTTTGAATATCGTTTCCCTAAAGTTGAAGAATTTGAATTAGAATAAATATTTACTTGATTTTGGTACAATCTCACTATTGTTCGTGCCTTGAACAATTTCCACTTCATCTCTTAAATAAATGAAGTTGAATTTGTTATTCGTGAAGTGTTAGTTTAACAGGTCATTCCATTTGTCTCAAACAAAAGGTTAGCAAATGTTATTAAATATACATAAGTCATTCTTTAGTGAGATTAATAATATATGGTTCTTAAAATGGACTTATACTTCATATATCATACTGCTTAATATAATAAAACTAGTTTCTACTAAACAGGGACTTCCTGTAGGTCAGTGGTAGGCGATAAAGGCCAGTCTCACTTCGGTTGTGGGTTCGATTCACACAGCTTTGTCCGAAGCGATGGGTTGTCTCCCGTCCTGCAGGTTGTCCTTTTTCTAAAACTATATTACTATAACATCCCATCAATAATATCGAGAAAACTTATATCCTTATACAATACTAACTTATTTCCAACATAATCCATTCCAATCTTTAGGCTTATCCATAATACTGCAGTCTACTCTCATAACATAGTGAAATTGATTACCAGAGATTTAACACCATTGTCGATCCCCATATATCATAAGATATGTCTTGTTGGTCACATTCCAAACATTCAAAGGACTTAATCAAGTATTTTCTTGAATACCCATTGAACCTTAGTGAAAACATGATTGCAGTTAAAAGTTAACACCATCCACATACCAAAATCCTCAAAATTCTATATACTCAAACCATGATATCACTTAGTCCTTATATCAATCATGAGCTCATGAATACTGTCAAACATTTCATTTCCTCTTTATCCCTTCATTATGCGCATATCATATACATTCCAAAATATTTGAATCACTTATCATGGTTACCGGTACCTTAGAATTATTGAAAACCACAATAGACCAATACATAAATATTTCAATACACCATAAAAGTACCTCAACAACATTATTATTGAATACCAATACATAAAAACTTCAGTCCATCCACTTCAATGATTGTCCTGGAATAAGTCCTTCCTTGATTTAGAAGTACCTTTTTAGGTCCAGGCATTGAGTTGGGTAATGCCCATGTTCTCCACAAATAAGACATTGAACTCCATAACAGTTTGTCACTCTATGACCCTTTTCTCCACACAGATAACATCGGTCCCTCCATTTGAGGTATTCCCCAAGGTTCTTCTTCCCTTCTTTAGAAATCTCAATCTTCATTTCTTTATGCTCCTCAACATGAGAACATGAATAATAGTTTATATTCCTCTTTTTTGATGAATTAGGCATACCACTAAATTTCACCTTGTTAATCATATATCGCGATGACTGATTCGGCATAATCACAATATCTTTCTCTCTAGGAATTACACAATCTTGTTTCTCATAGTCACCAATTTTTCCATTGGATTCAATGTTAACCGAATTCCTTCGGGTTCCCTTCATTAACTAAAACACAAAAAGAATATTGTGAGAGGAAAAAATCACGCTAGAGAAAACAACATAATAAAGGGAGAGTATCCTCAATATCTAACATCTTAGGTTAAATTCTAAGATTGTTATCGTCGTTCTAGGACTATATCTTATACGTATACTTATCCTTAGGGACATCCCTAGACATACCTTAGAAATATCTCTAGGGATCTCACTAACGTTTTCGCATCCTAGTTTCCAAAGGTTGACTAAACCTTTCCTCTGATACCAACTGTAGAGACCCGAAGCTTGATGTACATGGATATTGCATTACATTTGCGGAATACTTAGTACATAACAAAAACACACACACAAGGATCGTAATAGTTTAGTGTCTTTGGAAACTCGGAACGTAATCTTCTAATCGTGGTGAAAGATCTTCAATATCTCCCATAAAGATCTTCCCTTTTTTTACCTAAAACCTTTCTTTATATCCTGGGGAAATGAAAACATAAAAGGGTGAGCTCAAATGCTCAGTAAGGGTATACAAAAGAAAAATCAATCACATCATATTCATAAGAACATAACTTTTGGAAATCTTAACCTGAAAAAGAGAGCATAATTTCATAACATGGGATAAATCATAGTAGTGAAATGAAATCCCAATAATCATAACTTAAAACATGAAACCTAGTGGCATACACACATAATCATAGAGAATCATTTCTTGTTAGTCAAGACTCATTGCCAAGACTATCTTAGTGGACAAAGTCCCTTTCTGAATCGAGTAACCCTCGTTTCAGTCCTGTTTCACTGAACCGGTATAACCTACCATTTCAGCCATGTCTATCTCATGAGATATAAAATCTTTACCCAATTCATTGGAGGGAGATATAGGTCCCACCCATATTATAATGAATCCTTTCTTATGTGTGCCACATAATCATAAATCATACATCATCGCATAACACATGTAACAAAAATGGGATTCTTGAAACATCATGACATCATAAAAAAAACACATTTAAGATAAAGGAATTCATAAAAATATAATTCCATCACAACATAATCAAATCAATGTAATAATAGGGATAAAAACAGAACCCTTTATTATCTTAGATGGAAAATAATTATGATAAAACACTTGAACTCTATTCTTGAGGAAAATATCCTTTCTACTTCAAGAACATTTTTCCTTTCATAACATGTCATGCAACTTTAAAATAAAAGAAGTTGATTAAAAATAAACTTGAAAACTTGTAAAGTAAGCTTCTTGGAAATAATATTTTAAAAATCCATTCATTCCGTATAAGTTAAAAAAACATTCTTCTCGTACTTTTGCCGGAAAAGTCAAAAAAGTACCTCGTACGAAAAACGACAAAAGATTCCTTTCATATCATTTACTAAATACTCACCGAAGGGTAAAATTGGATTTAAACTATTGTAAGTGGATGGAATCAATATTACATAAGGAGGGAACATGGGTGTGGATGATAAAATACACCCCAGTAAATACTTACGAATAAACAATCTTGGATAAAAATGAGATTGTGATATTTCCCTTACCTTAGGTCCGATTTGCTTGGTATGTGTCCGAACTTCTTGTATAATGATTTAAATAATGTCATTGACTTATTAAAGAATCATATTCATTGTTATGATATCATATATGGTTCACTTATGACTTTATATTACCCGTTCTTTTGTAAATTCTATGTTAAAAATCATTTTGGGTAAAATCGTTTCATTTATCGTAGGTGTTTTGACTTGTTGTTCTTGACATTATTATTACTTATATCATGATTTAATTACTTCCAGAATATAAAATATTATTTATATATCATATATATTCAGTATATATATATATATATAATAGATAGATAAATGAAATGAAAAACACCGTTCATGGAGACGGTAGTCCGTACGTACGCATGAACGCTGTTTTCCTTTCCTTATTGTCTTGAATGGAAGTAAGTAGATGACATACATATACATATATACATAAATCCAGTAGCTTTATAATTTCATATATTTAATTATTATTTCTTATATATACTTTGTAATCATTCTTAAATGGTTAACATGGAGAATGAATCTCATCGCGCCGTGGAGACGGTAGTCCGTACGTACGCACGAGCGATGATATCGTTCCCATGGTCATAGAATTGTGTTGAAGTGTATGTATACTATTTCAGTATCAATATAAATTTATAATAATCATGTATAGTTACTCATTACATCATTATACCCATCCAATTAAGGTGGTGATGGAAAATAGATTACACCACGGCGTGGAGACGGTATTCCGTACGTACGCACGCGCGGTGAT
Source organism: Viscum album (assembly GCA_963277665.1). NCBI lineage: Eukaryota > Viridiplantae > Streptophyta > Magnoliopsida > Santalales > Viscaceae > Viscum > Viscum album. Next base: position 1,287,187,119 of record OY728132.1, on the reverse strand, counting down.
TTCCTTTCTCCGTAGGATGGATAGAAGGTTAATTAGAGTTGTTTCATATTTATAATAACATATAAGTATGTAATTAATACTGATGTTATTACTTTATAATGAAACAACGAAAGAAGAAGAAGTTGAAGAAGAAAGAAATTGAAAAGATCGGTAATGGATATTACCTCTTCTTTGGAACGCCTCTTTGAATCCTCCACTTAGGGAACTAAGAATGGTCTTTGAAGAAGACCAGTACCTCTAGGATTATTCTAGGGAAGTGGAGAGGAGAAAATGGCAGGGGTTGGCCGAGCTTGAGTGCTCAAATTGGTGTGAGGAGGAGGGGGAGGAGGTGTCCTTTTATAAGGGAGGAGAGGGGCACCTTAGGAATATCTCAAAATATTATTTTATATTAAAGTCAAAATCGGTTTATAATGGTTCCAAAGGGTCTTATTTAGAATCTAAAGTGGGGATGGGTCGAAATCCTATCAACCAATATGATTTAGACAAGTTTAGGTTATTATTTTAACCTTATCAATTACATTTAACCCTAAGTTAAATAATTTAACTTTTACCGTGTCTTTTTGTTTTCTTACACTATATGGTTAATAAACTTACTATAACATGCCAAAAGAAACCCAAATTGTTTATTATTAATATATATATCCTTATATAAGTCATTTGTCCTAAACTTAGATTTTTAGGAATAAAATAACAATTAAAAATATAATATTTGATTTAAAAACTATTTTGTGTCAATTTTGACACTATTTGATATATGATTTTTGTGAAAGTCATAACAGAATTATATGTTCGAACCAAGTTGATTAAATCAACACTAATATATCATAGTAACCTATAAAATTAGTGGGATTCATAAAAAGTCTCAAATTACATTTATTTTGGTTTTTATAACATCAATTATGTCAATATTTCATTAATAAGATAATTACTGCATCATCATTGTGTCATAAATAAATTATATTATTTAATCCCAAAAAATTGTAAATAAATTCTCATGACGTAGATAATTTTGTTAAATTTCTGGAGACTATTCATGTTCGAAGTTTTATGATGTTTATCACTAAGTTAAAATTATTATACTTATAAGATTTAAGAGAGTGACATGTTGTCACTTTCTTTGGTTTTAATAAGAATTAAATTATTTTCATGGTCAAAAGTCCATAAAATGAATCTAATCCTACCCTTAGTTGATATGGGTTTACGTTTAGACATCAAATAGAATTTTTCATGTGTTAGGGTAATTTTATAATATTATATTTACCCTTAATTACCTGATTTACCTTTAACTATGGTAAATAAAATTTACCGTAGTTACTATTCATAATTCCCAAAAATAAAAAGTAGCCTATTAACATAATTTGGACCCACTGATTCCAAATATGGAATAATTTTTTTAAAATTCAATACACATAAGTTGCAGAAATTAAATTAAAATTAATCCCGTTGTCGAATAAAAATGGGTTTTTCTTTAAAACATTGCAAAAGATTGAATTGATTTAAACTACGAATTCAAGGTAAAATTAATGCTAATGACATACATTATATTAAATGGTAAAAATATATTCTATTTATACTTTGAAACTATTCAATATTATAATTTAACCACAGAAGATATGATGATGAAAAAAGTTGTTTTTAATTAAAATATAGCGTGTTTTTACTATTCATTAAAATATGAAAGTTATCGGAAAAATATAAAAACTTTATCTAATGTAAAATTTTACATCCTGATTCAAAAGAATAATATTATTTTGTCAAATTGAACATATAAACATGTCAAAAACTAGATTTAAAGTGGGTGCGCCTTCAAAAGGCGGCAAAACTACATTTTTTGAAAAATACTTATTTTACCCGAAAAATTTATTTTGTTCTTATACCATGTTCTCGAAAATGTGTAAGATGAATAATAATGTTATAAAATTCAAAATTTAGTTAATACTATTCATAACGGCTAGTTCATGACAATATAATAATATATCATTGTTTATTAAAACCCGGTATTGCGTACAACACACGCTATCGAGGAAGGTCGCGATTGCGTGTAATGCAAGCCAAGTCAGGGTTGCGTGTTGTGAAGGAATCCTTCTTTGTTTCATATAATAGAATCCAACCATATTTCATTTATACATTTAATATATATATATATATATATACTCAATGTTGTGTAGAATAACTATTATCAAAATTGTATGTAACACGATCCAAGAATAGTGTTGCGTATACTGTAAGCTAATACGGTGTTGCGTATAGCGCAAGGTAATATTGGTGTAGAATACAACACAAAACATTAATGAAATTAAAATAATATTTTTCATAAAATCTCGGGGTGTTACAACCCAACTTTCACTACTATAGATTTCTTTCTGTTTTAATCTTTTTCATATCTTTCATCACCGTGATATTGCATCCAAGGTGTGGTATGATTTTGGTGATGATGTTAGTGAGTATTATCTTGAATATGAAGGGTATGTTTTGGATAATAATATTTAATGAGATGTTTTTGTGATATTGGGTTTATCTCAAAATCGAGTATAATATTTTGAAAAAAGATTCTTTAAGGGATAATGATTTCATCACCATGATCTCTCAAGAAAGACAATGATTCTCCATTAAATTCATTGTGCCTTATCTTATATATATTTATTCATTATTATTTGTTTGTTTAATGAATTCATATATATATAGTTATATATTTAATTCCATTGGAAACCCCTTTTATTTTATTTTAGTAATTTATTATTATATTTTTAAATAGTTACAACAGAAAAATCGAAGTTTGTAAGCCGCGTCCATGAGAGATTGAGATTATTGTGAACAATATATTACATTCTTAGGTAAAAATAATTTATTTTTGAGGGATTCATGACAAATACCTTTGATCAATGATCTAAAATTCATAGTAATGATAAATATGATAAAATAAATCGAAAAACATAAGAGGAAATAAAATGATTTTGTAGGTATTAGAACAAAATCAATGTGCATGAACATAACATATAAGAATAATACCCAATACAACATATATCATAAATCATGTGTAAAGACATAATTATTTTTGAATAACACAAGACATGAGTAATTGGATTTTGGAAACATGAGTCCATAATCATGAACAAAAAATACATAATATAGGAATAAGAATGAGAATATAGATAATAATAAAAAATAATTCCATATATTGAGGATCATTGAGAATTCGGGTATTACATAGTTGGTAGATTCTTATATTTGAATGGTTTTCTTATTTAATCCCCCATTTTTCAACTAATGAGATATAATTATTTACCTAATGTATTAGAGGACTATTAAATTTTAGTCCCCCTCATAATTTTGTGTGTATAGAACCTATGGGGTTTGGGTTCACTCCACATTCCTTGTTATGTCATGAGATATTAAACTGTACCTAATGAATTTGAGGGATATATTTGACCAAACATTTATATAATGAAATACCAAATAAATGTTCAAAACATGAATATGAATTCATTCATAATTCCATCATAGCATAACACTGAAATGGAATGATATAGGTTTCTAGGAAATTTAAATATGACATTGTTATATGACATCCATTGGAAAATGGTTGATGGTATCAATAAATAAATATACCAATTTAATAATAAGAAACATTAAATGATATTTTAATATATGATAAAACATTCCAAGATATTGAATAATTACTTTTATAAATTACATGAAATTTGATTTACATATTTGAAATACATTATTTTGAATGAAAACACTTATTTAAACAAAGGGAAAAAATTTTCTTTAAAAAAATTCAAAGCATAGAATGTAATCTATTTAAATAAATTTTATGAATAAAAAAAGAATTATTTTTCATGCATATGAAATTAAAAATAAATATTCTTTTTATACCTTTCTAAATGATTTCATATCAATTGAAAATGAGGCCTATAAAAACTATTAAAAATATATTTATTTCATTATTTTTAAAATAATTTTAATTCCAATATAAAATTAACATAATAAAAAATTTATGTATAGATAAGGATATTTTTTTCGAAAAATTGAATCTTAACATGGGGGAAATGAATAGTGAACGAATCAAAAATATAAATCAATATCCACATAAAATAATCGAATTAGTCGAATTGTAATATGACGAGAGGTGAAATGGTAATAAGAAATTTAAAATCTAGAAATTACTATAGAAGAATAAAATAGATTTGGTTTTATATTGATTATACATATAATTTCCTCTAATCTTATTTCAGTCATCAAAAAACATAATTTCAAAATAACATTGAAAATAAACCATTACACCCTTGGTAGATTTTGATTAAAAATCCTTCAGAAGAGATAACATGAATTGTATTTGTAAAATAATTGATTTTCAAGAAAATTTTGATAAAAAATTTCCATGGAATTTTATATACCCAAAAATAAAATAATATATTTGGTGAATAAAAACATATATCAATGAATGAAAATTTAAATGAGGTATCCTAATATTTACATTCAGATTCAATAAAGGCTATTCAGTATAGTATGTAACTATCATTACAATATTAATCTATTATTTAACAAAAGTATTCATATATATTAATTTTTATACACATTAATTGTAATAAATAAATATACATATATTAGTTAGTTATTTTTTACATCATCATATGCTAATAATTTGTAGGGTTTCATATAAGATTGATAATTGAGATTTCGATGCTATTAATTTGATAAAAATTTAATCATTCTATATTTTTAAAGGTAGAAGAATCGTTTTGTTGTAATTTTTATTCACTATCATGTTCATTTAATGGAAAATATGGGTATGATTTTTGAGAATGGAATCCATGATGAGCATGTTTTGATTAATTTATTATTAAAAACAAGTTAATTATAATAATCATTAATTTTTTGTGCCAAATATATATATATTTATTCCAAAAATAAATTACTAGTCTAAAACATTTTTTCTATTATTAATGTATGAATAATTTATTCATGATGAAAATTATGTTGTTCGTATGATAGTTAGCATGTAAGTTGTTGAAATAAACTAGAAATTAATAGTATTTAATATTTAATGAGTTAGATTTTAGAGTTATATAACAATATTAAAATTTATTTATAGAATAATAATATTTACAAATCATTACTATAATGCATAATGGAATTTTCTAAATATTCCATATGATAATTTAATTTAAAAAGTATATAAGAACATTGATACTTGGATTAATTCTCTCCTTTTCAACATGGGTTCTTTTTGAAAAGAGGATTTAGTCCTCCATATTGAACTAGAGGATAACCAAAAACTCATAAATATTTATTGTGGATAAAATATGTAGTAATTAATTTGATATAGAATTGAAAATAATTTGTTTGGATGGTTAGAGGGGGTCCTTTTATTGGTTAGTTTTCCATGGCATTTCATAAAATATTCATTCCTCGTTATATAGTTTTCATTTTAAAAGGATGGTTGACAAAAAGTGGATGGATAATGGCTATTGGGTTTGAATCCCCTCATTTACATAGTTTTTAGAAAAAATTTAGGATATTTTATTCATTTAACACATAATTTTACCCTTTTTACTCCATTCTACCTTTGTTTTGTAAACTCAATGATTACATTGAAAAATTATTTTTATGCCTAAAAATAAAATTTATCTTCTTAGGTAATTTAAAGGTGAAGATTGAAAATTTAGACTCCATTTTCTCTAAGATAATTTATATATAGTATTAGTTTAAATTTTAAATGAAAACAAAAAATATAAGGGAAAAAATTTTAATAGAAAAATATCTTTTAAAAAATTTAATTTTTAACAACTCCATTTCATATGAATTAATAATTTAATTAGTTATAATATTTTTTATTATAATTTCAAACATTTTAGTAGTATAATACACGAAATGTTTTCAATATAATTAATCATGATATAGTTATAAAACACATAATTTTATTGAGAGAAAATATCATTTTTAAACATTATATTATTGTAATCACATCCCATTTATCCTCTAAACATTAATTTTTTTTCCACCCATTGGTATTATAATATTAATTTAAATTTTATAAACCCATAAAATCATTATTTTTAACGTATTATAATTTTATTTAATGGGAAAAATATATTATTAATAAAATGTTTCAATTAATTGATTTTATTTAATTCCAATTTTTTATTATTATTTGTTAATTCTATTACATTAATTTTTTTACTAAAAATTACAAAACATCAAATTACATATCAGACTTCATTATAAGAAAAGTTATTGTATCCAATGACTATATGTCCCACAAATATAGTCCCAATGATTTTATATAGAATTTTCATATTATATTCCTATGTATAACCATACATATATCTTTATAATCATTCATCATATTCATTTAATCCATTAATTCAATTTCTAGTATATTTATATTATTTATCCTTCTTTATATAGTTTAAATCAAAGGCATGATCCTAAATAAATTCCATAATAATAATGAATTAATGTTCGTGGGTTTTTATTTACTTGTTTTTTCACTCTTTTTAATTTTTATTAATGATGCTTCAAATTTCAAAATGTAAATGTAATAATTTTAATCATAAAACATAACATATTACCTCAATAAAATATTTCATGGATCATTTAAGTGTATTGTTGTGTGTATCACATTTTATACAAAAAACTCTTATTTAATGGTAAACACATACTCCAATTCATGGGGGTCACAATATAATCTTATATGTTGAGGTGTGATTAATATAATTCAATGGTTAAATCAGTTGAATGAAACACTTAAAATAATAAGAATCCATATATCATTGAGGATGTATTCTAATCACCCAACATCTATAATAAAAATTTTGTAAAATAAAATGGAAAATATCATGATGGATTTACAACATTGGGTAGTGATGTTTCATTTAAAATCAAACGCAATGGGACCACTAAAATGGGTGATAAAAATTTCACTTTAATGAAATTTATTCTCATTGATGTATTAATAAATAATTATTTGAATGGTTTTCAATTTTGATACAATGATAAGGTTGTCATATTCTAGAAAAATGGATGTGTTATTTGAATAATTAAAGTGAGAATAACCTTGAAGATAGGACATCAAAATCATGGAAATCTATTTAAAATTACCGATGAGAAGAGTTATTATTATTCGTGAATAAATGAGGATGAGGTTAAAGAGGCTCATAATGATATCTCAAAATGGAAGGGTACATATCAAACTAAATGCAGAAATTTTAATTCAAAATATTTATATTTTAAGATCAAAATTATTGAAATATTTTATAGGATGTATGTAATTTTATGTTTTAGGGACTTTATAATTATTAATACTTTCGTATTTAATGGTTAAAAGTACTTTTTAATGTTTTAATTATTTTTATGGTATAGGTTATGATGGAATTAAATTTATTATTTTTTAATTTATGTAAATCATTTGTAATGGATTATTATTTACAAAATAGATATAGTAATTTATATGAGTCATGGATTAGAATTGAAATGGTGATATTATAAATATGGACTGTTGGATTTATTTTTTTATATTTGTGACATGTGTAGTGAGTGGATTTAATATAGAGATTAAATTGGATTCAACGGTGGATAATATTTAATTAAGTATAAAATGGTTTGATAGGGGAAATAAATGATTGAGACTTTTGATCAAATGTTTTTACAATTCAAATATCCTATTTTTCATGACACGTTTTCTCTTCTCTCAAGAGTTAGATGTACCTTTAGAATAATTGTGTGTCATGGTTTATAATATACATGGAAAAGAACATGATATAGATGACGGATTGGTGGTGATTATGGATTTTCATTCATCTAGGAATTGAGGTGGGTGACTTGAGATTCTATTCCATTAAATTATTCTATGTGAATTTTCCATGAATTATTTATTTGATTATGGGTATATATTATATCATAATATGAGACAAAGATTATTATGACAAAATAGAAATGACAAGCATACATATTTGAATTGAATTAGGATTATGATATGGTGTATATTGTTATTGGAATTGATAATGGTTGTAATTAAATTTAAAAATTAATTTGAAGATATATTCTATGATAATCTAACTAAAATATTGTGATTTGAAAGGGAATTATGATAGAGGTGATACGATAAAATTTAATTTTGATGATAGTTATCTATTAAAATTATTATAATATGTTTAATGGGATGATTTTGATGGTGATATATGTTTATTATTTCAAAATAAAATTTAATAAGTTACAAAATAAATTTTGAGCCAAATATATTACATTAGATGATGAAAATACATAAGAAACCTAAATATATATTTTATGAATTTTATTCGGGGCCATGCCAAATTGGAATATGGGTTTTTCCTTATTCTAAAATTATTCCCTTAGCGTTGTTATAAATAATTGAGATAAGTCAATGAGTTACATGAGTTTCATACCATATATGCCCATGTCCAAGCAATGTTTTGGTTTACCTAGACATTTTTATGTCAAGTACATGGGGGTGATGTGTTTTTTCATGGTTCATGCGACATTTTCATGGGTCCATTCTATATTACACACATTTAATGCTTCTTAATTTTTTTATTATCTTTAATCCAAGTGTACTATCAATATTTTGGGATGGTTTTATAGGGGTAAGGAAATTCAAATCATTTATAAAACATTAGATGATCCTCTATCACATACATAAATATGTTTGTTAATGTGTATTGGTGTGGTGGATGATATGAGTTGGTTAAAAGGAGTTTTATGTCATGTGATGAAAATGATGTGGTTTTACAGCTTAACAATTACAAAGATATAATTAATGGTTGTAAGGAAGTTAATTACTCCCTTGTATCTAGATTTTATAATAACTAAGTGAGTGGGTGGAATAAATTTAGTATATGGTTGTTTACGCCCTAAGTCTAATTTTTCATGGAATTTGATAGAAACATGACATATATATATGATATAATTATAATCCCAAGTAAAATGATATTGTGGTAACCTTGGAATGAGATAAAAATGTATGGTGGGGGTCCAAATTCATTAGTTCTTATTGATGATGATGATGTAGATCATGCGAATAATTATAATGGATATATGATATTTTTTTCTGATGATACACCTTAAGTACTGGAGTTAATCTATGGTATGAAAAATAGTAATATTGAAAGCGTCCTTGATGGGGAAAACTTATAAAATGATACATGTTGTAGTGGAGAGTCCTTAAGTGTCAACACCATAAGAAAATGCGGAGGGTCCCAACAAGTGGAAAGATTCTTGATGAATATGTAAATTATAATGTACAACCTATAAAGGGATGTCTTTATATATAAGTTATTACAATGTTCATATGAATTCATAACTAAATGGGGAGCTTAATGTTACATCCCTATGAGAATATAACTACTGGGTTTATGAAAATTTATTATGTTAGTTTTATCATCGATATAAGTTATGTAGTGTTTTGTGTAATCGGAAGTGAAAGGATTATATAAAGTAAGATAGATGTGGTTGGACAATTATCTTTAGCAGGTGGATGAATAATTACTTTGATGTTTTATTCAATATATTGATTCATTAACATATCATCCACATAGACAACATTCAGTTCCAAGGAGTAACTTATTGGTAAGAGAGAATGTAATTATATTGATGAAATGAGTATTAAAATTTTAAATCTAAATATTTAAAGTTAAATCGAAATAATAAAAAAATAAAAATCAAACAATGTATATTTTGAAAAAGGAAGTAAATTATTATTAAAAAAGTTCTAATGAATCCGAATTTTCAAGAGTACCTATATCACAGCTCCTAATAAACATGAGGGTTTATTTAATGCCTTGGATTTAGTGGTGGGTGTGAAATAAAAAAATAAAGAATTACACATTATTTTTAGTGGTCATAGCAAGAACCCAAATCACACACATGAGTGGTAGTGATAAAAATTGAAAATAAAAACAATATAGGTTGGGTTATTTTAATATAATTACTTTAAATCACACTCACTAATATCAAAATAATTATAGATATTACAGAATGAGAAATGATTGATAAATCTGAATTAATGTATTTTCAACACATTTATGTTTTTTATAAAATAGTAATTATATATTCATAGATTGATTATATTCAATTGGTGTCAATTTGAGATTGAATATTTTCACTAGGGTCATAAAAATCCTAGCAGTATAATTTTCTATAAAACTGTTACCACATATTTTTTATCCCACACTACAGTATAGTATGGATCACATAAGTTTATGTGTGTTTCTAAACCCATCTAGTTGGGTATCTCTCTACTATTTTGGTTGTGGATGCAGTAGTCACTACCTCTACCACTGACATTCTGGTGGGGTTTTAGTAGCCTTATGATGGGAAATCAGAAAAATAACATGATTTTTCCTCTTGGTAGCTTCCATAGTGACTATGTGACTGAACGATGCCTATTTTATGTTTAATATATATATTTTTCATACTAAATGACATAGAATATATTAGTAACTTATGAACCTATTTTAAATTTTTAATAAATAGAGGTTATATGATCTATGCCCAATAACCTATCCCTTTTTATGATAATTAATTAATTAGTAAAAATGAATAAAAAAATTAAAAATAAGTATATGATCTTATAAAAAAGGAATGAAACAACTCCATTATTTGTAAAATCTTTATCAAGAAATTCATGTTGATAATGAGTTAAATAGTCTCATAAAAATTATTTTCCATCAAAGAACCTTAATTATTTCTATGGATACTAATATATAAAATTGATGTAATGTTTAATTTGTTTATTTAATATTATTTATGAGGAATCATGTAACATAAGAAATATATATTGAGATTATGATATCAAAATATATTTGTAATAATGGGGACAAAGGAAATAACTTTTGATTTTATGGGATGATGAGAAATGTAATCCATCATATGACAAAAATGACATAAATTGAACTAAATGTATTGAGAGATAACGGAAATAATAGATATATCAATATGGTTGAACAAATATATATAACTATGAAATATAGAGTTAGAGGTTTAATTAAACATTTTAATGGCATGTTAATCAATAGATATTTCACTTAGAAATATTATAATATAGGGTGTTCCTTTATGTGGAATTTTCTACCACACATTAATTTTAGGAGAATATATTTCAACTTGTATGATATCTATGGTTTGAGTAAATTTTTTATAATGAATCACTATGTTCAAATATGATTTTATTACAAAAATGATGAATTTCTAAGGGATATATTAAATAATAATGAGGAATTTAAAAGAGGATTATCCCTTCTTGGTTAGAAATAATGTGTATAATAAAGAAAAATGAATTCATTAGATGGAGAAAGTCACTGTTCTTTATGAAAAATTATTTTTCAAACCTAGACCATGTTAATTTTAATGAATAATGGTTTATGATATGAATTTTTAATTTATTTATTTTTTACTTCTTTTTTATATATATTCCTATTAATAAATCTATTATATAAAAAGTTTTATATTATTAAACAAAAAAATGGAGATTATGGGCTCTATAGTGATAGTTGGTGCTGAAATGTAGAATGAAATCTATGCATGATGAAGAAATAGATGATAGAAGAAAATGAAATGGTTACGATATTTACAAAATTGATTAAAAGGTGAAGTAAATGGTTGTAGATTTTCTAGAGATAGATATTTTCAAAGGATTAATGTTCAATTAAGGGATATCAAAGGGTTTAAAAATAAAAAGGGGGTTGATAATCATTAATAAATTTTTTTCCACTATTGATACTCATGTGTTTCTCATGATAATTTTTGGGTTTATGATAAAATATAATATCTCTTTTATGAAAAAACGTCTGTTTTCATACCATAAGTCAAGTAGTTTTTTACAATTGAAATTAGAAAACACAAAAAATATATAAAAGAATAAAATATACATAGGGGATTTAACATCCATTAAATTATAATAAAATAATACTATATTTTGGATAATTAATTTAATAAATATAAAAACATAAAAGGATTTAAATTATCAAATTTGACAAATGTGGCGTAATTTTATTTATGGAAAATAAAATTAACAATATATATATTCAATTTGAAATTATTTTCACAATCAATATATCTTGAAAAAATATTTAATTATGGTCATGTTCATTTATGATTCACATTCTAGACAATCCTATCCCCCATAATAAAATTATGAAATAATTGAGTGAAGGGTTTTGTAATGATCTCAACAAGTTAAATATTAGTGATATTAATCTCAATAAATGTTTCATGTTTTTTAATGTTGTTTCTACCCATGTATGATATTCTATTTATAAGATATTTTTATAACATTCCAAGATATACTAATTTCACTATTTTTCTTTAATGTCCCATCTCATGATCCACTTAATCTATAGCCCAAGGTGGTAGCTCACATGGCCTCAATCATGACTCTTCGTATGCTAGAGGCTGATGACTAGCAGTGTGGGTGTGAAAATGGTACTATGGTTTGACTATGACCACTTATCAGAGTCGCACAATAGAGAAAATTATGAACATACAGTAGAGTAAGAATATATTAACATAGATAATATGTTTTTTGTAATAAAATAAATAACCGAATAGGTGATTAATAATAAAAATCCACCAAAAAGTTTCATAAAATGGATGGATGTCATAGTGATATATAAAAGATGAACATAAGAAATGAAGAATTATCATTCTATAGAAAAGTACCAAAATTAAAAATACATCTTGACTATAATAGCGAGCATATGCTCAGTCCTCTACTCATACACTCCATATATAATATAAGAATATAAATGACCAGTAGTTGGGAACCTTCCATTATTAGTATATAGATACAAATAATCATCATGGGAACCAAAGGATGCCTGAGTAGGGTGTGAGATAAAATCATAGTAGGCCACCACTAATAGTGTCTTGAATTAATCCAAGAATTCATTGTAACTTAATAATGTGAATGAACAAAAAATCAATTATCAATGATGGACAAATAAATAATCACCCAATCATTTTCCTAAAGGACACCTGGCGACTCTACCTACTTCAGCTCATAGCCGGGATGAATGTCTGATCAGTTACTATATATATATTATAATAATATATATGTATATAGTATAGTTATATATTTCATCCACCTATGTGTACCAAGTATGTGCTAGCATAGGTGGCCATATAAATGGAATAATTTTTGTTGGAATGACCTAGGTATAACTCAAATAACCATAAATAGTCTAAAAATTCTATAAGATCATGAAAAAGGTTTCACTCCATACATCTCATAATTAGTGGGATATTTCATTATCATCGCTTGAGATGGTGAGTGTTCCATCATTTCAATACAAGAACAACGTATGAGGGGCATAAACCCCAATGTCCAACTAGTTTCAATGGTGTGTGATGTAATGCTCAACAACCAATTGAATGGTGCATGATACCATCATGATGAATAGATCCCTTACCATCATACAACAATCAATAATAAGTCATAATCACATTTACAAATATAGGCATGAGTCATTAACTCCAATGCATCTCACTAATCAAGCTCATTATAATTAGGGCATCACAATTCAAGTAATTAAATTTGATTAAACATGAATAGGCATGGACATACCACCATTATAATTCATCCCATTTAAACCACCGATTTTATTTTCCTAAGGGAATCTATCATGTATTTTTTATTACAAATAATTAAAACATTCCATTCAACATAATAAGTATGTTCAACTAATAAGGCTCAATGATCCATTTAGAAGGTCACATAGTCAACAAGGCAGATATCTATATGGTCTATTCCAATTATTTGTGGTCCATAAACTTATTAGATACATTTTTTTCTATCAAACATTCATATATCAAGGGAAATTCTATTTAAAAATCTAGTTGGTATCTAAATAGAAGTTCTATGCATTTATAAGAATTATCCACAAGGGTTATTTAAATATGGAACACCCAACGGGTGCCCATAAATGATTTAAACATCCTTTCACTATTAAAAAAAATCGATTGCATCTAGGTTCATTGGAAACTTTTATATATAGAAATCAGTAAAAATAATATTCTCAACAAAATATGGTGTGCAGAATAATGGAATTACATGGAAACATTAAAACTCATTGGAAAAACAATAACAACTCATACTTCAATGTTATAAATTACTCCTCAGACAATATATACTGTAGATTCAAAGTAGGTTTGAAGAATTCTATGAAATGGTCCAATGACATGAAAATAGGGAAAAGGAGATGGCACATAAATATGGCAATGGATATGAAGATAAAATAAAATATGATGGGAGAGTATTATAGAATATACTGAGATAGATGAAATGATTCTAGATGACCATGAATCAATCATCGGTTTAGGAAGATAGCTTAATTCCTAGATTCCAATGAGGGAGAGTAATGGGAAGAAGAAACTCAAAACAGACACTAGATAAATAAGGTAGAAAAGAAAATAGGATTATAAGGCTAAGTGTGGGATAAAATGTAAATTCACATCTAAATATAAGGGTTCATTGTTAATGGACATGATTTACTAAACTACTTATAAACCATTATCAATATACTAATTAAGGATTTTTCCCATGTGATTTATGTGTATGGTTCCCATAAACATGTGGAAATCTTGTGAAATCATAATGTCAAATGTCTTATGTTTTTTACATGGACATGTTCCTAGAGTCACGTAGTTTCAAAAAATATAGCTAGTCTCCCACTCCACCTCTATTTCATCCAGAATGGTTAGAAGGAACCATGTGGCTTGAGTTGCATAGATTCTACTAATTGTAAGGCCCAATTATTTAGCCCACATTGTTGAAATTTGGGCTCCAAAAAATCCAAGGATGCTATGGGGGCCTTCCATAGGCTGTAGTGAATATTTACAATGATGTAACTAAATATTTATATAGAAAATGAATTGATATATACCTTTCTAAAAACATGGGTCCCTAAAACCTCCCCTCTATAATACAACCTATCAATGACTTGGCTTTATGAGGGTAATAAGGTGTCTCTAGAGAAATTATTTTTCCACTATGCTTTCATATCAGTTTCAAATTCATTAGACTCATTTTGTACCCGGAAAAGATGCCATATAACACCCAATAATGGACTTAAATTTCCTATGAGTTTCTTAACTCTATAATCAACAAAATGAACATGATGCTCCTCGAAGGAAGAATCAATATCAAATTATTCCTCAATAGGAAAAATGATATGTGAAGATTCTGGATGATATCAGTTAAATGGATACAAGTGAAAGACATCTAGCATTGACCTATCTCTCAGAGGAATTTACATCTAGTAAGACACTATTCTAATCTATTTCATAACCACCAAGGGTCGTAAGAATGTTGGTGGGATATTAACTTACTTTTTAATACATCTATGTCCCATCTCAGGTGAGACTCACCATAAAACCTCATTTCTAACCTCAAACATGGAAGGTCACCAATGTATATTGGCATATGACATCTCTCTAAAATGATTTATCATCATGTGATTCCTAATTAATTGGATTTACACAATAGTATTCTTCATGAGACATTGTCCACGCATATATACCTTTACTACCTCTAGCCATCACAGAGGAGAGAAACAAGGACTACCATACAAGGATTCATAAGGATCCATATCAATGGTATACTAAATGATATTATTTTAAGATAAATCCATAAGGGAAAGGTTTTTCTACCATAAATCTCCAATTTTATGGAAGCATGAACGATGATTCTTCTCTAACAACTCGATTGTACGCTCCTTTTATCCATCATTCCATGTGTGATAGGTAATGCTCAAAATCAATTCTTTACCCAAGGCCTTTTACAAACACTGCTAGAACCATGATGTAATGTGATCATCTGTGTAAAAAATTACAGGATGAGGATCTCCATGATGATTTAAAACCTCCTAGATGTACAATCATCCTAGAACATCGATCGAAATGATCACTGTCATAGGTATGAAGTGTGTGACCATTATTAAAAGACCATGTAAAACCCACATTATCTTATTTCCATGAGGGGATCTGGGTAGAATATTCATAATGTCCATCGAAACATAAACCCATTTCCACTTTGTAATATACAATGACTATAAATCCCTGATGGTCACTAATTTTCCATCTTCACCTACTAACAGGTGGAACACCATGTGATGTAGTCGACATTCCAAAATTCTATACTAGGACACCAATACTAGTCCTATAGAACTCTATACATTTTGGTGACACTGTAGTGAACTTCCCATTATGTGGTGCAGAGTACATGAATCAGTTCCTCCATGATGCCTATTAAGACACATACATGCCCTTAGAATAATAAATTATCATTCCCTTCAATTGTCCAACCATAAAGATGTATCCTCATATGAGATACATTCCCATTGTAAAAATCCATCATGATTATATATCAAGCCCATTATTATCCAACATATAGGATTAGAAGTAACTTCTATGGCCGAGAGGATAGTCTAAACATGGTCCTACAAAACCTCAATGTAAATCAATTAGAATAAGGCCATGATATTCCATTCTCGTCTGGATTCCTCAAATTCCTCTATAAGAATCATCCAACTCTAAGGATTGACTATAACATTAACTTTACTAGGCATGTAGGCCCTCTCGTAATGAAATGACTATAGGTTCTCTACCCACATGTGTTGTCTATGATTTAAATCCAACTTTGTAAAGATATACTTGAGGATTTATTGATCAGAGAAGACCAAATAATTCACTCTATGTAGGTAGTGTATCCTATAGCATAACGCATGTGTAAAAACTGTGATCTTGAGGTTGTGCGTCATCTAATTTCACTCATGATGCCTCAACTGACGAGACACATACACTACAACACACTTTTCCTACCATAGAACATCTCTATTCCCGATAACCAATGGATCACAATTTATATTATAACTTCATCCTATATCTGGATGAATATTTATCGTTGATTATGTCAAAGGACCATTCAACTCTTAAAATTCTACTTCATAGGCTTCTGACCATATGAATTATAGAATTTTATTTATTAACCCTGTAATAGGTGCTACATTATGTGGGAAATCCTATATAATGATTTTTTAATATATATAAGTCCTCAAGAAACATTGGATATAGAATACATTCATGGGATGACCCAAAATAACTATAACTCTAACATTATACGGGACAACTAAAACACCTAACTCTAAGATGATGTATCCCAGGAAGTAGAATTTTTCAATCCAAAAGTATTATTTACTAAGAATAACATAGAAAATATGCTCTCTCAGTGTATTAAACTCTATCAAGATGGGTTTTATAGTCTTTTACAGAGGATGAATACAAAAATGTCACAAAAAAGTCTACCAGGAATAAGTCTAGACTCAAGTGTAAAACTGGATTCAAAAGATCTATAATGATTGAAGGGGAAATTTTTGTTCCAAATGGAATGACCAGGTACTCATATAGACCACACAATATCCTAAAATCATTACAAGGTATGTGAGATGTCCTGACATGCCCATGATGATTTCTCGACCTTAGATCTATATCTGAATATTCCTTTTCTCCTTGGATCAGATCAAATAGGTCATCTATTCATGATAATAGATATCGATTAATTATTGTGAGTTTGTTAAATTAATGATTATCCATGAATATCCTAACGTTACATTAAACATATTTATAAAAGGTCCACTAAACCACGAGATAAGGTTTTGTGGTATATAAAGACTTTAGACTCCAGATATTTTATCAAAATCTTGAGCTTCTGAAGCTCTATAGGTTCCATCCTATAAGGATGAATAGTTTCTAATGATTCTCCTAACAAAAAAACAATAGTTAACTATACCACTCTCACTAGATCTAGATTATAGAATTAATCTGTAAATATATCAATGAAACAATCCACAACATGATGGAAAATAGTGTGTTGTAACCCCTGGTATTCAAGGAAAATTCTGAAGATATGATATGTCACATTACCTACCCCCGGAAGCATGGGTCCCACACTTGATTGTTGCAGATACCATTATTCATTATGTATGTTTCTACCTCCCTCTCATGATGAAAATGGATCCATGTGATAATAGAACTAAATATGAACCCAAAGCAGAAATAACTAGTTAGTCTTGATGATTACATCATAACCAGTCACATCAAGGATTCAATGATTTCACACGAAGAGGTTCTCACCAATCATAAGAGGATTTTACTTAAAATAAAGAACACCTATATGACGGGATACCTAATGGGGTATCATGATTATTAATTCCATAGATGTTCTCGATCTCAAGACCCAGAATTTCCATAACATTCATAGATATAAATTACTGAGACATGTATATTTCAAATAAATAAGATAATAAATTATACTCTACTAGAATTATAGATCTTAATCAGAGTGCATGGTTATAAGGCCCCAGCCTTAAACCTTACTTAATATTGAATTAAATGAATAATTCATATTGAGGATCTTTTCAAGTTTAGAGTTTTAGAGAATTAGGTCATAACTATAACATCTCAAAAGATTACAAAGTAGACACTTCTACTAAGTTTCCATAAAATAAAAACACTTTAAAAGAAACATGTCTAGTTCCATGTTTTAGATTGCATGACTTTCCCTTGATCTGATCCTTGAACCTATTCCACATTAAGTCCTATGAAAAAAATTTCAAAAAAAACTTGGGGTGAGCATAAAAAGCTCAGAAAGGGACACACAAAGAATGAAAACTGTTAGTTTTTCAAAGAAACAAGTAAACCATGTAAACTTTATCAAAGTAATACCTTTCACCTTTAGAAAGTAGTAAAAACCTTTCACTGAATAAAATATTATTACTTACCCTTTTGTAACCAAAAGATTACCATAAAACCCATATAAAGAACACATAACATATAAAGGTAACTTGGGAAATAAAAATAATTAAATGGAATAACCATACGGTCGACTTCCACACATACTTAATGGAATAGCCATACGACCGACTTCCATACCCAATGCATTGGAGGTTATAACGTAACCACCCGTCCTGGTATTCATGGCACCACCAGTCATATGGTTTATCACGTAACCACCCGTAAAATGTCCAAGTACCATCATTAAACATAAAATATTTAAAATATAAACATTTCAATAAAAACATTTCATTTGCAATCACAATACGTAATTCTAAGATATTGAATTTAGCAATCCATTTTCAAAAACCATTTAAAAGAGATTTTTTAATCAAGGTGTCCCAAACCACTTTGAAGCTTTTAATTGAATTATAATTTTAAAACATTAATTTCCATATAAATAAATACTGAAAACCATTTTGAAAACATGGACATTAAATATAAAGATTTAGAATAATAAATCTTTAAAACATTTAAAATGATATTTTTGTTAAAGAGTTTTTAACATAATTAGAGACTCTTGAATACAAATAATTATGGAATAACATGTAATATGAGATTCCTAATATCATGAGAATAAAGGGATTCATGATATAATATGTCAAAGGACATTGTACACACCATATAAGAGTGAATTGGTTCATAAAAACAATGAAGTCTCAATGGAAATGGAAATTGAGATGAAATCCATTATAAAGATGGTATCCTTAAATTAAAGATAAATATATCACATAATTATGTGTGATAAATATAAATACACCCAATATAAGTGGATATTATGTGTGAAACAATCAGATGTCATTCACACATAATCTTGGAAAAACAAAACCAGGGACATAGATATTTAACTCAATGAAATGAGATTGAGTTTTGATTTCACATACATGTTCGTAAGAATTTATCAATCAGATGATTATGTGTAGAAATTACATATCCACAAAAAGGTTTGTGTAAGTTAAAAAATATAGATTCCACACATAATCATGGCATAATAAAATCAAGAAGTAGAGTTTTAACCCAATGAATTGAAAGTGGGTTAAGATGTTCCCTTACAGAAATCTGACAGCCTAACGGCGTCACTTTAAAATTCAGAAAATGAGTTAATGAGAGAGAAAATGGTATCTCATAACATTGACATAAAATTTACATAAATAATGATATATAAAAACATATCCCAACATAATAGTATGTGAATTAAAATACATAAGAAAAGAAGTCTTTTAAAAAGAGGAGGGTGAAAGGTCCCCTTACCGAGTTGGGTAACTTTCGAAAAGTACACCCCATGGAAGAAGGGTCATAAAATGAAGATGTAAAAACCCATTAATGAAATTATAATACACAAAGTGTATAATAATGGGCATTACATACACCACTCATATGAAATAGTGGAAAATTTAGCATAAATGTCACGGGAATAAAAGTGAGATGAAAAATCCCTTACGAAAACTCGGCAGCCTAACGGCTCCACATAAAGCCTCCAAAAATGGATTTATGAGATCAAATAGGGTATCTCATAATATGAACATAAAAAAGTAAAGTATGAGGAATATAAAAGAACATCCCCCATCATAACAAAGATGAGGTTAAAAGAAGTTACATAGAGGAAAGTACATAAAAAGAAAGAGAGAGGTTAGATCTCTTACGAAAATTCGACAGCCTAACGGCGCCACTCAAAATTTCCAAAATGGATTGGTGAGACAAAATAGGGTCTCTCATCATATGAATAAAAAAATTACAGTAGTATTAATATAAAATAACATCCCAATCATAAGAAAGACGAGCGTAAAAGGAATGACATAAAAGAGTGTACTTAGAAAGAAAGAGAGGGGTAGGATCCCTTACCTCGGGTCTGACTTGACTCGATCGTTTTTTAACATCCTGAATAATAAACTTGAGTTAATTTCTACTTGATTAAGAACCTTTTTTCAAGTTCATTATTTAATTTATATCAATTATTTCCATGTTATAAACATTATGTAATCATTTACGTTACTAATGTTTTTTTTGTCGATATTTGGTTCTTAAGTTTAAAATGGACTTCTTACAATTACATGTTGTTCTTGTGGTCGAAGGTTCATTATATCAAGAATGATATTCATGAATTGGATATAATATATATCATATATATCCATAATATACAAGTATTTATAATATTACATAATCATTTAGAGGTAAGAAATGAAATGCACCGTTCATGGAGACGGTAAGTCGTAAGTACGCATGAACGCTACTTTCAATTCTATGTCATATTAATGGAATTAAAACCAAATGAGAGGTATGTATATTTTAATTCCATAATTATATTAATCATTTATATGCAACATACATCATATATAATAACTTTAAATACATCCTTTATACATCCCACATATGGCATTAACAAATCAAATCACTTTGAGGGGGCGGTAGTCCGCACTTCCTAAAATGAAATTATCGTCTTTACCCACAATGGAAACCATAAAGGTATACCACAAAAGAAAAATACATAAGCTTAATTAAAACATAAACATATTATATATCATATATAAATATAGTGACATCTTAATGTCCACCTTTGTAGGTTTTATATGAGTGTTGAACAATCAACGTTTCGTGAGGCAGAAATTTGCCACCAACAGAAACAAAATGTTCATTAACCATTAGATGTAGGTGTGTGTATGTGTAGCTATAATTATTCTTATAACAAAATACTAGTATATTGAAGATACTGTATTTGTTACAAAAGAAAAGCATAAAAATATTTTAGGGGGTCGGAGAAGCAAAATAAAACAAAAGAACACAAGAGAAGACACTACTTTTAAATCGGGTAACTCTTTTTGATTTGAGCTCAAAGGCTTCCTTGGGAAGACTTCTCCCCAAAGTGAGGCTTCTAGGAGTAATATATGGATGTGGAGAGACAAAATGGGGAGGGTTTGGCCGAGACAAAGGCTTTATAGGTGTGGGTAAGGAGGTAGAGGTGGGGGACTTTTATAATAGGAGATGATGGGCCCTCTTGGAAAGTAAAGAAATGTTACTTTATTTTAGAATGAGTTTCGGATTTTAATGGTCCCAAATTGATGTGTTTCGAGGATAAGGTGATAAGTGTTCGAAATAGACCCATCCAATAGGATTTGGACATGTTTAGGTCTTAGATTTTACATTATCTTTCCATTTTATTAAAATCGTTAAATAATGAGGTCATCGCTGCATCATCATGATGTCATAAATAATTTAATTTATTTAATCTCTAAAAATCATAAAAAAATACTATGATGTTGGAAATTATATTATCTTTCCAATTACTATTTATAGTCAACAATCTGACTTGTATAACCCCATGTAAAAATTGTTTTAGTAAAACAAGTCATGTTTGTGTCATTTTTAATTTTACATTAAATAAAAAGTTATTTATGACATTTCCCAACCAATGTGGCTCCATGGGGTCCCCAAGTTGACCCATGGATTATCTTGGTCTGCCATGACACATAAAATAAGGGTAGGACATGTGTCAAGCTCATCTCATATTATTAAAACACTATTTTTACCTTAAACTACACTAATTACCTCTAATCGCGATTAAGAACATAAAAGTTACTATTGACCAAAAAATTATTTTACTCCAATTGAACCACATTTTACTTCCTAATGAAAACCATGTATGTCATATTTTTGAAATTCAAAACACAGAGGTGGAAAAGTTTTATTTAAACGAAAAATCAGTTTTTGTAACTACCACTTAGTGGTTTCACTATTCATAAAAAATTAGAAGTTTTTCAGAAAAATACCAAAAATTCACCCTAATATATATTTGATATTACTAATTCAAAAATGAAGTCTATTTTACAAAATTCAAAACATATAAGTTTCATTAATTAATTTAATAATTAATTCCCGCTGTCAAAACAAATAGTGTGTTTTCAAGAAACAATAAGTATCAAAAGATTGACTCTAGTTTAAGTCCAATTTCAAGATGAACTTAATTACAATTACCACTATTGGATTAAATGGTAAAAATATATTCTAATTGAACTTTAGAAACAATTAAAAATATAATCTAATCATATAAATAAATTATATTAAAAAGAGGTTTTGAATTGAAATACAACATTTTTCACTGTTCATTAAAAAATGAACTTTATCGGAAAAATACCAAAAATTTACACAATGTAAAATTTGATGTCCCAATTATAAAGAAGAATTTTATTTTGTCAAATATTACACATAAAATTTTCAAAAAGTGGATTTAAAATTGGTTCGCCATCAAAAGGCGGTTAATCGACCTTTTAAAGAATATTAGAATGTTTATGCTTGAAAATTGGATTCATTCGCATTTTCAATCCTCTAACAGATATTGTAAAGAGTAAAAATATTTGACAAACATAGATAATCATTTTTTTAGTTAGTTCCGTTCTTTCCTACCATTACAATGGCTAGGCGTTAACTACCATTTCAAATAATATTATTTTATTATTAGAGTGCAATGTAAGATTTCAAAGGAACTCGTTGTCGCGTATTGGGTACGCCATCAAGCATAGCGTTCCCTTTAAAGTAATATTAATATTTTTTTTTCACAAATAGGGATAAATATAAAAATTTAATATTGTTTATTTACCTGGGGTGTTACATCCTTCCCCCCTTTTGGGAATTGCGTCCTCGCAATTTCAAAATTGGGCTTGAAAATTCCATTGTAAGTCCCACTTCGGAAAAGGAGTAAATTAAACTATCACTTTAAAAGAAAGAAAGGGATGTACAAAGGTCACCAGAGTTAACCCATACTAGTATTCCATGTCTAAAAATATGGACATGGAGGAAAAAACAAAGGGCCATGTTCTGATGGACAGTGATAGTAAACATGTCTAGGAGAAAGTTAACCATAAGAAAATCGTAAACTTGTGATGGGTTAAACGATATTGGATTCCCCAGTAGGAAAAGATAATGGAAAACATTTTTTTAGTTACTTTTCATTGAGGAATTTATTTTTGAGCTTAACTAAAACATAAGGAAACATACTTAATTATCATGTTGACTTTCAAATTTTACTAGATTTCTTACACGAACTCATATTTTCTCCAAAATATGAGTATTTAGGATGACTTGTTTACATTAAGAGAGCTATAATAAATTTCTAGAGAATCACCTAACCCAAAAAAGAGAACAATATACATACCATGTCATTAGACTTTAACAAAAACCAAAACCAAAAATGTTAGTACAAGATCAGATAATCTAGAAAAGGATAACCCTTTATAAAAAGAAAATCTATTCTTAATCTCCAAAATTTTTCCAACAAAACCCAAAGTTCAACGAGGACCATTCGATAAAAACATTTTCCATAATATTCTTTAAAGTAAGCCAAACTAATATTGAAACCCAAATATTTGAAGGATTTAATGACATAGTCTTCCAAGGTACAAATTAACTTTTATCTCCAAATAACATCAGTTGCTCTTAAATTCTCATATTGAAAAGTAATTATCCTAATCACATATCCTTGATGATAGGTTAATAATTTCCATATATAACCCAAAATAAACATACTATTGATTCCTAAAATCATATTACTGAAAAGAATTATTCAAACTAACCAGGGACTTCACGTAGTCCAGTGGTAGATGATAAATACCAATCACACTTTGGTTGTGGGTTCGATTCCCGCAGCTTTGTCGAATGCAACGGGTTGTCACACGGTCTACGTGTTGTCCTTTTTCCAAAACTATATAATTCTTAAAAAATTCCCCAAAACGAGATAAAATCTTCAAAAATAATCATTACATATTTTAACCTCAAGTTTATCTCATGCCATTCACTTTCCATCATAACATATAGTAACCCATAATTACCTCAAAAGTAAGGATCATATAAACCCAAATGGATCTTTATAACTATGTACACAAAAGAAAATATAACTATTCCATGAATAAAATTTACATATATTAATCATCAGGGTTAGACATAATATTAAAAGTCTTCTAATTTAACCCCATCATCAAAAGAGACTTAATACTCTTAAGAATTTCACCATAACTCTTGAAGCCCTTATATGTTGACTTCTTACTCATTCAACATTCTTCATGATCCCTTAACAATTCCTTTACAACTTATTCTGAAATTCTTATTTCCTACAAACAAAATCATGAATCATATCCTATGATTCCAAAATAGGAAAACAAAAGTTATGAAATAATTCATACCTTTGATTGGTCATTGTCAGTTTCTTCATCCTCAATCGGAATTGTATTAGGTATTGGTAAAAGAATATTTGTACGATCTTGGTGATCCCATTCATGAAACTTCTTCATAGGACATGTGGTTGCATAATTACCATGCACACAACATTTAAAACATTCAATTGATCCCTCAGAAAGAACATCTTTCCATTTCCTCGAGTCAACTGAATGCTTCCTTTTTTCATGGCAGGTTCTTGCTTTATGACCATCATTTCCACATCAATATCATATTTCATTACCTTTAAAACGTTTTCCTAGGTGTTTCATTCCACATATTTTACACATAGGTTTTTGAACACACTTACCTTTATAATTATTACCTGTAGTTCTGTAGGGATTTGTTTATCGCATATATGATGCCTTATAGAAATCACCAAGGTTTAGGTGGTCAATCATGAATCCAGATAGTTGGTTGAGGATAAACGCAAGAGTTATAATTGCAGATCCCATATCATTCAGTTGCTCGCTCAGAAAACTGTCACAGTTTCCTTCACATCCACTGTTACTTTGGTGCCTGCTAGATCCATCCATTTACTAAAACAAAAAAGGTCAGTGTGAGAATATCAACAAAACCATCATGTACTAATGAGGAAGATAAACACTAAGATATATTTACTCATTCAGTTTATCTAAAACTATGACTCTTTCTGATATCCTAACCATTATGGTAATGTCACTTATTCTTAGAGAATACCCTAACCTCTAAAGTTATCTAAACTGACCACTGATGCGAACTATAA
This sequence comes from Viscum album, assembly GCA_963277665.1. Classification (NCBI taxonomy): domain Eukaryota; kingdom Viridiplantae; phylum Streptophyta; class Magnoliopsida; order Santalales; family Viscaceae; genus Viscum; species Viscum album. Next base: position 1,287,161,324 of record OY728132.1, on the reverse strand, counting down.
GGCCCCTGCCTTAAACCTTACTTAATATTGAATTAAATGAATAATTAATATTGAGGATCCTTTCAGGTTTAGAGTTTTATAGAATTAGGTCATAACTATTACATCTCAAAATATTAAAAAGTAGACACTTCTACTAATTTTCCATAAAATAAAAACTCTATAAAAGAAACATGTCTAGTTCCATGTTTTAGATAGCATAACTTTCCATTGATCCCATCCTTGACCCAATTCCACATTAAGTCATGTGAATAACATTTCAAAAAAATGGGGCGAGCATAAAAATCTCATCAAGAGATACACAAAGAATGAAAATTGTGAGCTTTTCAAAGCAACAAGTAAACCATGTATACTTTATCAAAGTAATACCTTTCACATTTAGGAAGTAGTAAAAACTCTTCACTGAAAAAAATATCATTACTTACCCTTTTGTAACCAAAATATTACCATAAAACCCATATAAAGAACACATAACATATAAAGGTAACTTGGGACATAAACATACTTAAATTGAATAACCATACAGTCGACTTCCACACATACTTAATGGAATAGCCATACGACCGACTTCCATACCCAATGCATTGGAGGTTATAACGTAACCACCCGTCCTGGTATTCACGGAACCACCCGTCATATGGTTTATCACGTAACCACCCATAAAATGTCCAAGTACCATCATTATACCTAAAATATTTAAAATATAAACATTTCAATAACACCATTTCATTTGCAATCACAATAAGTAATTCCAAGATATTGAATTAAGCAATCCATTTTCAAAAACCATTTAAAAGAGATTTTTGAATCAAAGTGTCCCATAGCACTTTGAAACATTTAATGGAATTATAATTTTAAAACATTAATTTCCATATAAATAAATACTGAAAACCATTTTCAAAACATGGACATTAATGATAAAGATTTAGAATAATGAATCTTTAAAACATTTAAAACGATATTTTTGTTAAAGAGTTTTTAACATAATGAGAGACTCTTGTATACAAATAATTGCTGAATAACATGTAATACGAGCTTTATAATATCATGATAATAAAGGGATTCATGATATTATATGTCAAATGACAGTATACACACCATATAAGAGTGAATTGGTGCATAACAACAGTGAAGTCTCAATGGAAATGTAAATTGAGATGAAATCCATTATAAAGATGGTATCCATAAATTAAGGATAAATCTATCACATAATTATGTGCGAGAAATATAAATATACCCAATATAGGTGGATATTATGTGTGAAGCAATCAAAGGTCAATCACACATAAACATGGAAAAACAAAACCAGTGACATAGATATTTAACTCAATGAAATGAGATTGAGTTATGATTTCCCATACAAGTTCGTAAGAATTTACCAATGAGATGATTATGTGTAGAAATAACATATCCAAAAAAAGGTTTGTGGAAATTACAAAATAGAGATTCCACACATAATATTGGAATAATAAAATCAAGAAGTAGAGGTTTAACCCAAAGAATTGAAAGTTGGTTAAGAAGTTCCCTTACAGAAATTTGACAGCCTAACGACGTCACTTTAAAATTCAAAAAATGAGATTATGAGAGAGAAAATGGTATCTCATCACTTGGACATAAAATTTAAATAAATAAGGATATATATGAACATATCCCAACATAATAGTACATGAATTAAAAGACATAAAAAAAAGATGTCTTTTAAAAAGAGGAGGGTGAAAGGTCCCCTTACCGGGTTGGGTAACTTTCGAAAAATACTCCCCATGGAAGAAGGGTCATACAATGAAGATGTAAATACCCATAAATGAAATTATACTACACAATGTGTATAATAATGGGCAGTACATGCACAACTCAAAGGAAATAGTGGAAAATGTAGCATAAATGTCACGGGGAGAAAAGTGAGATGAAAAATCCCTTACGAAAACTCGGCAGCTTAACGGCGCCACTTAAAGCCTCCAACAATGGATTTATGAGATCAAATAGTGTCTCTTATAATATGAGCATAAAAATTAATGTATGAGTAATATAAAAGAACATCCCCCATCATAACAAATAGGAGATTAAAAGATGTTACATAAAAGAGAGTACTTAAAAAGAAAGAGAGAGGTTAGATCTCTTATGAAAATTCGGCAGCCTAACGGCGCCACTCAAAACTTCCAAAATGGATTGGTGAGAAGAAATAGGGTCTCTCATCATATGAACATTAAAATTTCAGTAGGAGTAATATAAAATAACATCCCAATCATAAGAAAGATGATCATAAAAGGAATGACATAAAAGAGTGTACTTAAAAAGAAAGAGAGGGGTAGGATCCCTTACCTTGAGTCCGACTTGACTCGATCGTTCTTTAACGTCCTGAATAATAAACATGAGTTAATTTATACTTTCTTAAGAACCTTTTTTAAGTTCATTATTCCTTTTATATCACTTATTTACATGTTATAAACATTTTGTAATCATTTACGTTAATAATGTTTGTTTTGTCGATATTTGGTTCTTAAGTCGAAAGTGGACTTCTTACAATTACATGTTGTTCGTGTGGTCAAAGGTTCACTATATCCAGAATGATATTCATGATTTGGATATCATATATATCATATATATCCATAATATACTAGTATTTATAATATTAAATAATCATTTAGAGGTAAGAAATTAAATGCACCGTTCATGGAGACGGTAAGCCGTACGTACGCATAAATGCTACTTTCATTTCTATGTCGTATTAATGGAATTAAAACCAAATTATAGGTATGTATATTTTAATTACAGAATTATATTCATAATTTATATGTAACATACATCATATATAATAACTTTAAATCTATCCTTTATACATCCCACATATGGCATTAACGAATCAAATCACTTTGAGGGGGCGGTAGTCCGCACTTCCTAAAATGAAATTATAGTGTTTACCCACATTGGAAACCATAGAGGTATGCCACAAAAGAAAAATAAAGCTGATTAAGTAAAACATAAACATATTATATATCATATATAAATATAGAGACATCTTAATATCCACTTTTTAAGGTGTTATATGAGTGTTGAACAATCATCGTTTCGTGAGGCAGAAATTCGCCATCCACATGAATAGTATGTTCTTTAACCATTAGATGTAGGTGTGTGTAAGTGTATCTTGAATTATTATTATAACCAAATACTAGTATATTGAAGATACTGGAGTTGTTACAAAAGAAAAGAATAAAAATAGTTTAGGTGGTTTAAGAAGCAAAATAAAACAAAAGAACACAAGAGAAGACACTACCTTTAAATCGGGTAACTCTTTTTGATTTGAGCTCAAAGGCTTCCTTGGGAAGACTTATGCCCAATGTGAGGATTCTAGGAGTAATAAGGGGATGTGGAGAGGAAAAATGTGGAGGGGTTGGCCTATCCAAAGGCTTTAGAGGTGTGGGTAAGAAGGTAGAGGTGGGGGCCATTTATAAGAGGAGAGGAGGGGCACTCTTGGAAAGTAATGAAATGTTACTTTATTTTAGAATGATTTTCGGATTTTAATGGTAAAACATTGATTTGTTTCTAGGATAAGGTGATAAGGGTTCTAAATACACCCATACAATATGTTTTGGACATTTCTATGTCTTATATTTTACATTATCTTAACATTTTATTTAAATCATTAAATAATGAGGTCATCGCTGCATCATAATGATGTCATAAATAATTTAATTTATTTAATGTCTAAAAATTATAAAAAAAATACTATGATGTAGGAAATATTTTTATCTTTCCAATTACTATTTATATTCAAAAAAATGACTTGTATAACCCCATATAAAAATTGTTTTAGTAAAACAACTCATGTTTGTGTCATTTTTAATTTTACATTAAATAAAAAGTTGTTTATGTCATTTCCAAACCAAAGTGGCTCCATGGGGTCACCAAGTTGACCCATGGATTTTCTTGTTCGGACATGACACATCCAATAAGGTTAGGAAATGTGTCAAGCTCATCTCATATTATTAAAACATTATTTTGACCTTAAACTACACTAATTACCTCTAATCGCGATTAAGAACATAAAAGTTTCTATTCACCAAAAAATTATTTTAATCCCATTTAACCACATTTTACTTCCTAATGACAATCATGTATGTCGGATTTTTGAAATTCAAAACACAGAGGTGGCAAAGTTTCATTTAAAAGAAAAATCAGTTTCTTTAACTACCACTTAGTGGTTTCACTATTCATCAAAAATTGAAGTTTTTCAGAAAAATACCAAAAATTAACTCTAAGCTATATTTGATATTATGAATTCAAAAATGAAGTCTATTTTATAAAATAAAAAACATATAAGTTGAATTAATTAATTTAATAATTAATTCCCTCTGTCAAAACAAATAGCGTGTTTTTAAGAAACAATAAGTACCAAAAGATTGACTCTAGTTTAAGTCCAATTTCAAGATAAAATTAATTTCAATGACCACTATTGGATTAAATGGTAAAAATATATTCTAATTGAACTTTAAAACCAATAAAAAAGATAATCTATTCATATAAATAGATTCTATTAAAAATACGTTTTCAATTAAAATACAACATTTTTCACTGTTCATTAAAAAATGAACTTCATCGGAAAAATACAGAAAATTTACACAATATAAATTTTGATGTCCCGATTCTAAAGAAAAAATTTATTTTGTCAAATATAACTCATAAAATTGTCAAAAAGTGGATTTAAAATAGGTTCGCCATCAAAAGGTGGTTAATCGACCTTTTAAAGAATATTAGAATGTTTATGCTTGAAAATTGGATTTATTCGCATTTTCAATCCTCTAACATTTATTGTAAATAATAAAAATATTTGACAAACATACATAATCATTTCTTAGTTAGTTCCATTCTTTCCCACCATTACAATGGCTCGGCATTAACTACCATTTAAAATAATATTATTTTATTATTAGAGTGCAACGTAAGAGTTCAAAGGAACTCGTTGTCACGTATTGGGTACTCCATCAAGCATAGTGTTCCCTTTAAAGTAATATGAATATTTTTTTCACAAATAGGGATAAATATAAAAATTTGATATTGTTTATTTACATGGGGTGTTACAATGGTGCTTTGATCCTCCATCATAGGATTGACTATGTGTAATTATAATGTACTATGACCTTGAGTAACTTTTTTGCAACCCTAAATAGGACCACTCAAATGGTGTTGTGTGTCATGAGTCTGACAACCTCAGCCTCGACTGCCACTTTGGCTTGATCGGAAGGTGGTATTCGTTAAACTTTATTCATATTATACGGCTCGAATTACATTTGATCACATAGAAGGTGTATATCACCACTTAATAGGCACTAATGGGAACATTCTATAGAAGCAATGGATATAACCCATCCAACCACAACCTCTGCATTCCACTATGTCATGTAAGTAATGAGGCATAGTGTGTCTTGACATCCCGCACTAATTAAGTATCCAGAAACTGTCAACATGTGGAAACTATGTACTTCTACCTCCATAATCAGTCAAATAATATATCTTTCACCTAAAATAAGAAGTCCTAATAGATCTAGGTGCCAAACCACCCTCACTCACACCTTCATATTCCATCAAATTTTATTAAATGATAAGGTCCTAGTTAATGATTTTTGAAATTGTAGTCATCATGAATACAATGACTTGCAATTTAATGGAAAATAATATCCCATCATTGAATAACCTGATAGTAATAAGTTCTCCTCCTATTACAGTAGGAGAAAACCAATACGACTTAGTGAAACAAGACATGTATTCCAAAACATATATGCTCCCTTGTGGTAGGTTCATGAATTCTCTAGCTCTGTTATCCCTCAGAGCCTATGGAAAGATATAGTCATATATGATCATATGAAAATCATCCTAGATAATATTATGATGTCCATATGACTGGGTTATAACATCCCACAACATATTGGAAGAATCGCGTAACATATACACTGTAGGCTTGACCCTCCACACTCAAGGTGTCTCTAAATGATGGAATATAAATATAATGGCTTCGATCCATGACATATAAGTGTGTGGTCCACCATCCACCAAAAGGCGAGAGGATTATTTTTTGGTAATTATCGAGTCAAATCTTCCATTCTCAGAGTATGATGGTCAATGAAATTCATATTATACAATATACATAGAAATTCCTCATGATATTAGGGATCAGTTACCATATCAGAAACTGGTTGAGGTTCTAGAGGTGGCACTTTAAGATGAAGCATAGCCGTCTCAATGCCTACCACCTATGGTTCATGGTCATCATTTCCTTCATGGTGTGATCCTAAGGGACTTCTTGGTGGGATGATACAATAATGCCAAACCCATGCCTCAAAAGATATATTAGAAATTGACAAGGGTAAAATTAGAAAAATAGGACTGATGTAAATACATTTTATAGGAATGGTCAGGCCTCTCTACCTACTCATGAAAGCCATTTATAGGTGGTATAAGGGACTTTGACGTCCATAAGAACACAATAGATACTCCCCATCCCACTATTATGGCTAGGTTAAGGTCCATGCCTTTGTTTTAATGATATACATAAGAAAAACATACACTTTCAGATTCATTTATTTTAAAACATTGATCATTCAAATATTCAAATCACGTAAAATTGTTGATTAATGTGGATAACCATTTTTAATACGTAGGGGCCCATACTCATTATGAATGAAAATATGGCATCCACATAACCCATTCTATATCATGTTCTAGCCCATGAGACCAATAGTCTATGGCTAGACATTCCAAAATTGATTGCATAAAGTTTCTACTTTGACAAATGAAAAAAAAATGTTTTTAGGATATGGTAGACACTATAAGTTTCAATAATGTTTGTTGATCCCTATAAGAATAGTCAAAAAAATTAGATACCTAATTAAGGAACTAATTATAAGAAACGGGATATTTAATAATGAAATATAATCATGGAATTGAAAATGCTGGGATTTTTAGTGATATTGTGCCTATAATGATGCAAGAACTAATTCATTGACCACATTTCATCAGGACATTGTAAAGGAAACATCATATTAAAAATACCAATAATATTAACATCATAAAACATGTTTTTCACCCAATAATGAATTAGTCTCAACTATAATATGTGAAATTGGTTTCGTATCTACAAGGGTTTTCTACGTCTAAGAATAAGGCTTTTTACAAATTCCTTTAACTTATAGTCTCCATTATAATTCCCAAACAACAAGATGAAGGAGAATTTTACCTTTGATAACATATTCTAACATGCTGATCTAGGATTCACTTGACCTATTCCCCTTGTTAGTGGAGCACATGGTCTTAAGCATGCCACCCTGTATGGAAGAGGTTGTCGACTAGTAGTGAGGGTTTAATGGCGGTATGGTGGGGGTATATACCCCATTATCAATGTTTCAAAATTGAAACAATACTAAAAATAATTTATTATAAGAATATATAAAAAGGTATATAATTAAATAGTGTAAAAATAAGTAACTGAACAACCAAATAATAGTAAAATGCCACAACATAGTGCCATGTACATGGATTCATGTCATAGTGATATTGAAAATGCGAACATGGGATATGAAGATATGAACATTTTATAAAAATGTTCAGAAAGAAAAAAAACTACACCACTAGAATCTCAATCCTATGTTATTTCCTCTATTCATATGATCCTTCTATGAGCTAAGCATATTAAATACTATTAGAGAGTTCTTTTCATTTTCAGTACCCACATACAGAAAATCTTTTTAGGTACCCAAGGAAGCCCTAGAAGAGTGTGAGATAAAATCCAAATAGGCCACCACCAATGGTGTCTATAATAAATCCATGAAATGATCATAACTAAAAAGTGTGAAGGCATAAGTAATTAATTAAAAATGAGGAATAAATAAACAATCACCCACTCATGTTCTTAAAGGACACAAAGTGGATCAAAATACTCTGTCTCTTGTATGGGAGTAATGTTTTATCAGTTAATATATATATATATATATATAGTAATAATATATATATAGTATAGTTATATATTTCACCCCCCAATATAAACCATGTATGTTCAGACATAATTGTCTTTATACTTAGAATAATATTTTCTTTCTAGACCATAGTGAATCTGAAACATTAATAACCATTATAATAAGTCTATAAGCTTAAAAAATAAGGTAAATTCCCTAAATATCATAGTGAGTGTGAAAAATCGTTCTCGTCACTCGATATGGTGAGTGTGCCATCATTTCGACACTCGAACAACAGACACGACATGTAAAACCCAACAACCACCAACTGTCATGAAGAGGGAAATCATGCTCATCACCTGATGTAATAGAGAATGATACCTTCATGATAAAAAGATACATTAACATAGTACCAAATCCCATAACAAGGAATAATCACATTTAAAATATAGTCATGTTGACTTACCTCCCATGAATCTCATTAATCCAACCTAGTGTAATTAAGGATTCACAATTCAAGTAATGAAATTTGTTTAAATGTAAATAGGTGTGGCCATACCACCCATATAATTCATTCCATTTAAATCATAATCTTTATTTAAATATGGTAACCCATCATGTATTATTAATTACACTTAATTAAACCATTAAATTCATAAAAAAAAAAGAAATTAAATTTGTACAACTTAAAAGAGACATTTAGAAGTTTACATGGTCAACAAGGTATATTACTACATGATCCATTCCAATCATAGGTGGTCCGGGAACTGAGGAGGTACCTTGGGGTCAATTAAACACTCATATAAGAAGGTAAATTATATCTAAAAATATAGACGATAGCTAAATATTATTTCCATGAATTTATCACAATTAAGCATAAGGGGAAATTCAACCTGGCACACTTAAGGGGTGTCCATAAATGAGGTAAACATCTCTATCTACAAAACAAGGATCAATGGGTTTGTATTTAGGCGCGTTGATCAATTTGATACTAGTAAATAAATTAAAGGGTTCAACATAGAAAAATCTAGCATGCTATACAACATCATATCTATGAAACATCAATACTAATATGAAACAATAATGAGACCACCTAACTCATTTTCACATATGACTCTTTACTCGATATTATTCTTATATTTGGATTAGGTTGGATGAAATATAAGAAAATATCCAATTATATGAAAAAAGGGGAAAAGGAATCGCACATAATGAGTGAAATGGATATGAAGATAAAATAAATTAGGATGAGATATGATTATTAAATGTACAGATATAGATCCAATGCTTTTGAAAGATCGTGAAATAGACATCAAGTTAGATTGAAATCTCAAAGCCTTGATTTGATTGAGGGAGATATTCCCGAATAATAAACTCAAAATATGCATTGGAGGAAGATTGTAGAAAATAATATAGGATGATAAGGTTACGTGAGGTAAAAACATAATTTATCCTAAAAATATAAGGGTGAAAAGATAAGGGTCATGGTTTACCAAATTATACAACAACTGTGCCCAATCCACTACTTAAGGATTTTTCCTACGTGGTTTATGTGAATGGTTTTCCAAAACATGTGAAAATGGTATGAAAACATTATGTAAAATGTTGGTAGTTTTCACATGAACATTGACCTAGAGTTTCATGATTTTAAAAAAAACCTTATAGCTCCTGATACACCTCTATTTTACACCTCATGGTTTAAACAAATAGTGTGACCCATTTGGTTATCCCACATTCAAGAACTCTTGGCTTCGAACAATCCCCAGACACTTATGATACATTCCATATGCCATAAGTCATATTTACCAAGCCTCAACCAAATATTAAAATTGAAAAAATGCTATACAACTTTTTTAAAATAAGGGCCATTAAATGTTGTCACACTTAATGGTAATATTATAAAGATACAAACTTTTATATATCTAATATCATTTTCAAATGAATAAATTCTTTTTTAACAAAAGATATTATAGAAACACATGCACTACATTAGTTATTCTCGACCTTTTTATGATATATCATATTTGACTGAAATTACCATTAAGTGCCATAAACATTGATAACATAGACATATTACTATGATCATTTTTATTAGTGTATATTATGGGTTATGATAAATCCAATTGACACAAAAAATATGTAATTACCCCAACGAGTAAGATCATATCCTATAAATACCATTTATCTAATATTATGTCAAAGACAGAATCATTGGGATTTTTCCTTGAGGAAGACCAAGTGGATATTTAGAAATTAAATCACTAGGGAAACCATTTATAGTATATGTTCAAGCTTATTAGGATCATGACCTAAGCTATGTTCTCCAAACAACCATAAGAAAATATCACTATCACACACCTTAACCATAGGGAATACACTGGTGAAATATTTGGTTTTGTATCTAAGACCTAATAGTTTGATTTTTTGTATTTTTAGAATAAATAAAATTATTATTAATAATATATTTTTTATTATTACTTTTCAAATTATTATATTATTATTTTGATGAAAATTAGATTTCGATACAATGTTAAACAAATTTTAATTTTATGAAATATATTTTTTCAAAAAATATATTATTTTAATGAATTTAAGAATATTTAAAATAAAAATTTATTAAAATATTATTATTAAAAAATATTAATTTAAATATAAATGATAATATAATTTTATAATGTAAAATATAAATTTTAAAATAGAATTTTGTTATCATTATAAAAAAATGAGTATTTTTTAATAAATATTTTTTTTATTTATTGTGAAAATTATAATATATTTGAAATGTTTTTATAAAATAATTATTATTTTTGAAATCATCCAATAAAAATTAGAAAATGTTCATTTTTAAATAATTTTATGACATAATTAATTTTTTACTAAAAATTAAATATTATATAAAAATATGGTCTATTTTATGATATCATAATAGCCTAAAAGGGATATAATAAAAAATATAAATATTATCAATTTGAAATATTTTGTTTACCCTTTAAATTATATATTTTTTTTAATTTTTTTGGATATTTTTATTAATCCGTATTGAATCCTCCAAAAAAAATATTATATTTTAGGGTTTTAAAATAAATTCATTATGAATATGACTCACAAACACATAACCAATTGAATTATTTTAATTATTTCGGTTCTAATGCTTATAAAATATTGAAAAACACTCCACATTGATAGAAACCATTTAGAAACCATGATATGTTTTTTGGTTTGGATTATTTTATTATATATAGTCCAAAGACCATGTTTAGAAATTAATAAATAATACACATCACTATTAATATATAACCCACCCATCCTCCCATTATTATTCACTAAAAACCATTAAATCGAATATTTAGTCAACATTTCCATATAAATTTCACTCCCAAGGTGCCATTAATATCTTAAGAATCTCCTCCCATGATTTTAGAAGCGCTATCTCAAGGTAAGAGAACCTCTCATTTTTCTATTTATTTAGAATTTTATTTATTTTGTTACTTTTTATTTACATTTTTATTGGTTTTTATGTTTCTAAACATCCATAATACATTACACATGATTACCTAGTGATTATAGACCACTTTAACTATCATTAGTACCTTCCTTGAATGTTTATTTACCCTTGTTATACTTCTTAATCTATCCTGTGATTTTACCTGCCAAAAATATGGTTAATAAATACCTATAACTATTTACACTAATGGATATTTAAATAGATATTTCTATGATTAATTTACTGGGTAAATCTATGTATGTAGACCACAATTCATAATCCTTGGATAAAAATTGCTGAACAACATAACTATGTTGTATGATCTTTGTGGAATATTAACGCATGTACATGATGTAAACATGAATAGTGGGAAATGAATTATATTACTCTCCAATTAATCTAGTAATGTTATTATATCATGATATACCATGTATGGTGTGTCTTAGGGTATCATAATAGAAAAATGTTATGTTTACTTAGTTTTTATCCTTGACTTTTGTTTATTATTTTATTTGTTATCTTTTTCCACCTTCCAGTATTGCCTATAGGACATCATCATATATAAGGATAAAATGTCCATGTTTGTGATTCTCAGTCTTATTATGTTTGCTTGATATTCATATTTACACACATGTACTACATTAACTTATGAAATGATATTATAACTCTCTTGATAGGTTTTATGGATCACCCCTTTCTTAGGTATCATAACAGATTATACCATATTGTTTTAGAAGACAAATGTAATTTTTAGAGAATTGGGTATATTTTATTAAAAAATAATGTTGTTGTACCAAAATTTCATGTTATTTTAATATGTACGTAAATTAAAAAAAACTATGTCTCATTGTTTTCTAGTATTTCATTACATGTAATTAGGGTATATTATAATATGAGTAGTCCTAATTGGTATCAAATGAATGTTTAGTTATTTTTTTCTTTTATGATTAGAAATGAATGTTGAAGGAAAAAATAATAAGACTAACCAAAGTAACAAAATACATAAATATTGGAGTAATTTGTTTCTGGGAATCTAAATGCTTATATGAATTTACAATAGATATGGATCTAGGACAGTTAAACATAGTGGTAATAACCATGAAAAGGGAGCATTGATCTTGAATCTATAGCCACCTCGTGAAAAATAAATAGGCCTTATTTTATAGATTGTTTGAAACTCTTAAGTAATATGATTTGGTAAATTTATAATAGATTAATTAACCATTATGAAGGGAATATTATCCATAAGATATTATATCTGCAAATATATCATGGAAAACATAGATTTTATCATTAATATTAATAAGAATATGTATCATGTATGAGTTATCCTTTCAATGTTAATAAATTCCCTTTTAGGGGTTAGTATTTCTTAAAATTATCATCCCTAACTTTTCCTTTATTTTAGTCAACGGTGGGAAATAGGAGAAACTATGTCAACAACTAATGTGAGGGTAAATGTTTTGATGGCCCAAATGAGACGTTGAAGCTAATGGGAGTAGTATTTGATAACACAATGAAATTAATTTATCAAATAACATAGATTTTTAAAAGCAAAAATAATCAAGAGGAGAATCCACACCCCCAAAAAAATAAAAAATTCCAATTAATACCTTTATGTGACCTAGGCCTCCAAATTTTAGTGGATCATATGATCCCATGAAAATGGAAGAATGGATCAACTAAATTGAAAAATATCTTCTATGTCCTTCAATGATTTAAGAAAGTGATGTTTTTTATATATATTTATATTATAGGGGGATAATATGATAAATAGTGGATGTTTATGAAAAATACCATGATCAAGGTGGATATTGAATAGAAGAAGTGAAAAAAATTTAAAAATATGATTCATAAATATTTTCTTCCCTCTCATTGACATAAACTAAATATGTATTTCCTCATCACTGAGGAAATAGATGACGAATCCATCATGTTTTATGAGGTAATATTTATAACAATTTCATGATATTAATCTATATTTTTCAATGAACTCGAGTGTCACTATGAAAACATGTTTTGTGGGATAAATCTTTGTTAATGAAAAGATTTAGATTTTTGAGACTTTGACAAGAGGGAGGGAATTGTCTAATGTTACCTCAAATTCGAAATAGAGATAATTGAATACCATGGGCATGATGTGTATAGATATAATAATAAGAGAATATATTTTAATTTTAGTTATATGATAGAGAAATATGATAGGGTAAATAAATTCCAATATCCAACTTGTCAAATGTATGGGAAAAAGAGTCCCTAAAATTTCAGGATTGTGAAAAGGAAATGATTTAGGTGCTGGTAGAAGGGAACTCATTTATTGATTAATGATGGGAGAAACCCACAAATTTTATGGAAAAAACAATGATCCAATCAACCCTCAACTTATTTTTCAATGTATCAACTTAGAAAAATAATAGCATTATGTGAATAAATGAAGCAAGGTAATGGTTTTCTTTGAAAACTAAAGACAAAAACCACCAGGGTATAGATAGAATGGATGAAATTATTCATTGAAAACCATTGAGTGGGATCCCAAAAATGAGTTGGTGAAAGGTAAGTTAGTTATTCATTCACGGATAGTGCACTTAATAGTATTTCTTGGTTCTATATTTTAATTATTATAAAATAAGTTTAGTTGAAATATTCAAACAACACATCAAAACATTGAAGTCGAGTTTTCTGTGAAGATGAACAATTGAAAAATTATGGAATCATTGGAATATAACTCATCCATCTTCACAATTTGTGGTATAAATTTCAAAAAAAACATTTTGAAACATCCTATATCATAATTTTTTTTCTATTTTGGGTATGGATTTCATATCCTTGTATAGTTCCATCATAAATTGTTGAGAGAATAAAATCACCCTCCATATCACGAATTAACCTCTGATTCTATACAAGTGTATGAAGGTGGATGATTAACCATTTGTATCATCATTTCAATAATATATATTATTTATATGTGAGTAAACACATATAAATAAAATTATTGAGTCTAAGTAAAAGATCATCCTTGATGACATTCCTATTATAAGAGAATTCTATGATGTGTTTCTTGAATAATTACCTGGTTATACTCCACGGCAAGAGGTAGAGTTCTCAATCAATAATATACAATAATATTTGACAATATCAAAGGCTCCATATAGATTATCCAATATTTAACTTCAAGAGGTGAAGAATTATCTAAATAATAATGACATTATCCCTTGTATCTGATTGATATATAAGCATTACTCGATGTTTTAGAGAATCCTTCACTAAAAAATATATATAGATCAAAGTATCAATACAACATATGACCCTCATATGGATGGTTAGTCTGAGGGAACTATTAATATCCATAATATGTGCTGAGATCATGGCTATTGTATTTTCAAGGAAATTGGGATCAAAACCATCCCTATTTTATAATTCTCATATAAAACATAGTATTTAATAAATTATTCAAATGGATCATTATGAGGCTATGTATGGGAAGTGGTTTTGGACCCTAATCAGATAGGATTATGTTTGGGATTAGAAGATAATGGGACATGATATTATCAATGATCTGATTGAGAAGGGTCAAACCATTCATCATCATATCAAATAATCAAAATTTTATAGATAATCGTTTTAAACAATCATCAATGTGATCGTGCGGTTGAGGTTAGAGATAACGTGTTCCTTCATTTATCACCATGGAGTAAATTCAATATTTTTGGGATGAAATTAAATATTATGCGAAGATACTTTATCCCCATTGATATCTTTAATCCCAATAAAGATACGGACTGTCGAATTTCTCTCCCAACTAAATATTCATAAGTACATGATGTGATCCATATATCCCTCTTGGGGAAGAAAATACTAGACCACTCACATGTAATTAATCTAGAAAATTTTCCCTTAGAGAATGATCATTCATATGTGGAAGAACTATTGAAGAGCTTGTAACCTAGATAAAAGGTTCTATGAAACAAGAAAATTAGCTGATCGAAGTGTTGTGGAGAAATAATATGTGTGGAGAACCAACTTGGGAACTGGAAGAGGTGGAGAAACAAAATTACCCTCATCTATTTTAGTATATGAAATTAAAATTTTGAGGGAGAAATTTTCAAATGAGGGATGGATATAATGACCCAAATTTTATTAAATAAAATTCCTTTATCAAATTAATAAATACATTATTATGAAATGATATTATTTTAAAAACATGTACAAAATTTGATATTCTGGACAATTATAAGTTATATCCTATCAGTTTTAAAATAATTTTAATAATTTAAATCATTGATAATATATCAATTTTCTATTGAAAATTATGATTATTTTATATATCGGGTTACAATGAATCCAACTGACATAGAGAAAAAAATGATGACCTCGACCAGTTGGATCATAAACAATTAAGATCATTTATTAGAGACTCTAAGGGAGATGGAATCATTGTGATTTTACCTTAAACCATTCAATGTTGAGATTTATCAACTAAATCATTCTTGAAACTATTAATTGGATATGTTCAAGATTATTGAGAACAAAACCTACTCTATGTTCATCGAACCACCGAAAGAATGTGTCACTATTGATTGCCTTACAATTAGGGAACAAGACATTGAAATAACTGGAATGGTATCATGACAAAAAAGTATTATTTTTTATATTTATATTGTTAATATATAATTTTTTACCTTTATCCTTTTCATTATTTATTTATAAATGGTTAAATTATTAGGTTGATAAAATTAGATATTGATATGATGAAAATCAAATTTTAATTTTGTGAAATATATATTTTCAATCAAGGTACTATTCATGGTGAAATCATATATTCTTGAAGTAAATATTATTTTTTAAAAATAAAATTATTAAATAAAATTTATTGAAATATAAATTATTATATAATTTATAAAATAAATAAAATATTATTTAGGGGTCTGAAAATTTTTTTCATCATAAAAACCCTTTCTTAATAAATAATTATCTTTATTTAGATACCAAAATTACCATATTTTGGAAAATATTTTGGTAATATAAATATTATTTTATTAATTCACTAAATAATAATTATCCAATGGTGAATTGTTTATAAGCTTCTGAATTAGTCAATTTTATGGGTAATAATTAAATATGATATAATATATGGACTATATTTTGATTTCATAATATCATGAATGTAATGTAATAAATACTATAAAGAGTATAAAAAATTAGTTTTTCCCTTAAAATTAATTTTTTAAGTTATTTTATTTATTTATAAACTTTTAATATGTCCTCTTAATCCTATATTATTTTTCAAGGTTTTAAAATAATCTCTTTATGTACATGCCCCACGTACACATCACTAAGGGTGTTATATTAATAACATCACTTATTATCCTTATAAAATATTTAAAACCACCCATATTTATTATAAAAAATGGGAATAATCTATGGGAAGGGTTGTGGTTATGATTATTTTATCACATAGATTCCAAAACCAACATTTATCAATTAATTACTTATTCCCATCTATTAAGATATAAAACCCCACCATATTCCAATTACAATTCACTAGAAACCCTTGGATTATGAAATATCTCTACCTATCTATTTTTAGATCCCATATAATGTTCCCCCTATCTCTTAAGAATGACCTACTAAGCTTTTAGAATCCCCCTCTCAAGGTAAGGGATCATGTCCATTTATTCTTTATTGAGGAAGATTATTTTTAATGTGCCTTTTTATTAAAAACATATCGTGTTGAGATATGTTATAAAAATCTATATTACTATTAAAATTATTTGTATGTGAGTAGGTACCCCTACCAATCTCATTAATCCCTTTTATATAGCATTATATACAAGTGTTATAATTTCAAAATTATCTTTTTATTTTCTATGCCAAAAAATTGTGTAGTGAATACTGATAGACATTTAAAATCAAGGGTAATCAATTAGATCTACAAATCCTTCATTGATTTTGGAATTCAATTTATATAGTAAAAACCCCATTAATCTTGGGATTAAAATTGATGAATGAAATCCTTATGTTGTATGATATATGTTGCACACTTATGTATATGAATGAAATAAATGTGACATGTGGGCCCAGAATTATATAGTTAACCAATGCATAGGTTAATTTTTTATCTCATAAGGTACCATTTATGATCCCTAATAGGTTTTACTAACCACACTAATTAATATTTTTGTGGTGGTCAGTGTTAAATTATTTTTATGATTTCATGTTTTATATTGTTACTATAATCCCATGTTTCCTATATGATATCATATTATATCATGCTTTGATGTTCAGGTTTATGATTATGACCATTATTATGTTACCTTGTTATACCTATTGACTTACATTTACAACATTACCATATTCCTTGATTTTATTATTCCCCTGCTAGGCTCTGTAGCCTAACCATTTTTTATATACATCCCTAGGCTATCCCATCTAATATTAGAAGAGCAATGAAATATTAATGAAATGTTGTGTAGTTTTTTTAAATAATTTTTTATCCATGTTTTAGGATATTAATCTACGTAACTAATTTTCAAATAAAATAGGCTTTATGATCTTATAGGAATTTATTATATTTAAAGTTATGTAAAAAATCATGAATTAATGTGAATTATACTTTGGGTTGTTGTGAACAAGATCACATGTCAAACTAGAGTCTAAATGTCTGTTCTTTATTTAAATTATTTGAGTAAAAAAACAACTCTAAATATTTATTTCTCTTAAATGATATATATTGGAAATAAAATAATATTTTTACTACCCCATGAGACAGAGTATTTTCCAAGTAAGTTAATTGTCCAATGTATATTTTACCAATGTATTGGAATCCAATTAATATAGCTTATGAAAAAATTTATTAATTAAATAATGTTTATTTTAGATCTAATAATAAAATATTTTTTAATCCTTAAGATATTTAAATATATTTTTAACATTTTAATGGAAATATTATTTCATATTTTCGTTAAAAACATTACAATGACAACAAATGAACATAATTTCCCTCTAATACATGGAATTTAATGAAATCTCCCAAAAGTACCTCAATAAAGATTATTTGCCTCTATTTTACTCATTTTATCCATTGTTAACATACATGAATTACTCATTTTTATTCTACATTCCTCGATAATCTATATATAAATATTATTAAGAAGTTAATAATTGTATATAATTTGGATATGAGAATTTTTTATCAATGGTTTCCTTAATTTGAAAATCAATTAGTGTATTTAAATCATCTATAAAAATAATTTAAATTTATTTTATCCTTAAATATTAAAACACAAAAAAAATATTATATAGATGATTAAAATATAACATCATTAATATAAAAGTTTTCAACTAAAAACCCATGTTAAAAGACATTAAGAAATGAAATATAATGAGATTTATGCATTCTAAGGAATTGTTTAATATGTATTCTGCCACTAACTCTTACCAAGTTGAAGTAGATCATTTCACACTATAGAGATATTTTTCCAGGATCCTAACCTTTCAATATTGGTATTTATTATTATCTGTATTTAAATTACATATTTCTGTATTTTTTGTTTAATGGATAGTTTGGAGGAGAATGAAGGGTTTTTGATGAAGAGGGAGAAAGACCCTTTAATCTTTAAACCACTAGGAAATTGGGGGGTCCATGACTACGTATAGAGTGGGACATTAGATGGTTATTTTTTGATCCCCCAATTACATGGTGGGTTTTAATAGGTAATCAATTTTTTGTTAAAATTCCATTAATAAGGTGATGTTATAACTATTTAACACTTAAACATAAACCTAAATTAATTATGTTCTACATATTCATCATCATTACCATCTTTTATCCACTCTATTAATATAGAAAAATATTTCTTCGTCATCTCCTATAGATCAATCAATGACCCTTAATCATATTTTTTCTAGTTATTCACAAGGTATTGATCTCGAAAATGTAAGGTCTCATCTTACGAATCCTTACTCTTCTTGTCTTCATTCCATGCGAGTAGGTATATCTCATCCTACCCAAATTCTTTGTCTTGTTGAATCTATAAATGTTTTAGTATTTCTATGTGAGTAGTTATTGCAGGAGGTTAACATTATCTAAATATTATAGAGAAAATTAATTCTAGTTTCTAGATTATCCTCACTCAAAAATCAGCACCGTTAACATAACTATAAATTCTTATTAGTGGTATCCTTGATATTTTAGTGCAATAATCCTTCATATTGGACCACAATAAAGATACAAGATATTTTTGGGGTATGAATAACCATATTATTTATCATACACCTTAAGGGATGTGTTAACATCGGTGTAATCTCAAGGGAAATTAATTAAAATAATCATTTAGATGATAAAAAAATCATTAATTTAAATTTCTCAATGTAGAGTCGAAATTATTGTATTCTATGAAGTCATTTTTGGTGTAAGATTTATTTGTTTGTTTTCTATGTAAAGATTATTTATATATAAGATATTCATTTTTTTGGAAATTAAATCATTTAATTAAAAAAATTTCTATTTGAATAGAATCACTTGTATTTTATATTTGTATCCCTTTGGTTACTTATTACTTTACATCCTTATATTATTTCCCTATGTTTCTACATGATTTTAATATGTTAATTAAGGACTCATCAATGTATTATAATAAATATTAATCAATATTATATATTTTTTAAACAGGTAAACCATATTTTAGGACATAGTGTTGGGTTTGGCTTGCGGTTCCCTAATATTTTATACCCATTATCATATTCTTTATGATGGGATTTGGTCCCAAATTAGTGAACCCTTCCTTAAATCCATTGGTATCAGTTTATTCCCTAAATTTTTAACAATATCTCTCTATATGGATTGGAAACATGATTTACCTTCCTCATGCTTGACATCGATACTGATCTACAACTAAAGCAGGTAATTGAGGGTATGATCTCTCCCAATATAGGGTGTTACTGATTTTGATTGTATATTTTATGTATATTAGAATGTCAAGATGTTGGTTTAATTGTTTTTATATTACATTAGTGATATATTATTTTCTAAATGAACTTTATTTCATCATGTTTACATAGTAGTTGGCTGGAAGCCTCCTAGAAAATCATTACACTCATACCCTATTGGTTCCCCAACCAGACACATAAAAACATAATTGTACATGGTCTATGTAAATGTAAACCATCATATGACATGGACTGGTTCATCTTAGAGTATGTATCTTTAGTGACACATATTCACATTTTTGAGAGATTATGGTGTCGATACGTAGGGTATTTTTGGGTTGTTCCTTTTGGGATTTTGTACTTTGGAATACACTATTTTGAACCATTAGGCCTTGTCTGGTTTTGATATTATGTGCATATAACATTTATTCTAACAGTTTCCTATTTTCAAAAATTCTAGTCCTCCTATAATGAAACGGTATGTGTAAGAATATACATGTCTATATTGCCTCTCCAATTTTTAGTATAATTTGATATGAAGTTACTTTTAAAATATCTCAATTCATTTTTTGGTAAAAAAATTCCATCAACCCCAATGATCATACTAAAATATTAATGTGATATTACAAGTATTTTAATTAGTTTTTGAGTGGGGAAAATCGTCTCCCACCAATACCTACTCAACCCTAGAAATTGAGACATCATCTAGTAATCAACTTGTTCCCTTGCTGTATTTTAGTGACCCAACACATTACTGTTCAAGTAATTGTTTAACAGTCAATATTTTCTTGGTTAAAATAAACATATGATTTGAAACTTTTGATTTCCCAAAACCAAGAAGATTTACAATAAATGAATTTTAAAAAATAAAAATATATAAAAAATAAATCATAACACACATTTAGATAATGAATAAATGTATGGTATGAGGTGAACACTAAAATGATTCTAATTGATTCAACCCATCAATGGGTGTAAAGGTTTAATAATAATCATTAAATTATTATCAATTTTAGCCAATTTTATAGGCCTATATTTATTTATATCATTTCCTCATTTCACATAAAACTTTTTTTAGTAATAATCCTTAATAAATAATAAATGTATGATCAATATGTATTTCAAAAAAGGTCCAAAAAACAATTGTATTGAACTAATTTTTCACTTCATTTAAAAAGACCGCAATCATCACAATTAATGGGATAATCTATTTTTTGGACCATGGTATGAAATAATGTCTCTATATTTAATATAATTTAACACTATCCTTTTAGTTCAAATATTTGGTTTTTAATCAATGATAAAATTATATAAAGAATATACTATAGATTAAATCAATTCCTTTGAAAAAATACATGAGGGAGATTCTTACTCAACTTAAATTTCTTTAGAATGCTCTAGAACAATACTTTTAAAAATTTTAAGACTATTTCTATATCATTAATTTATAGTTTATGTAAAGAAATATTTTCTTCAAAGTTGACATAAAAGGATTCATCTATGGTCTTCTTTATATTATTGAAGATTCGATAGACTTTAGCTAAGTTGGCATGCATAATTTAAATAAATTTATCCTATTTATTACCAATATATAATGTATTATTATTTATCTTCATAACATTGAATTTATTCCCAAACACATTATAATAACCGAATTTTGCTGTATTAATTTTCCAAATTTCAAAGTGGGTATTCTTATAAAATGTTCTTTCACAAACATGGTTTACAGCATTGTAAGTGGTATTGGCCAACTCATCTTAATAATATTGAGGGATTTTGAATAAATTTAATATATTTCTTAAAATATATTATATATTTCTATTAAATCTTTCAATAATACCATTTGTATCAGTTTTAGGAGTCAAAAAATGATTATTTTCATACGACATAGAGATTTCACTATGGTCATTATTTTTATTATTTCTCATAAGACCATTCTAAATGGATATGATGCTATATCATTTATCATTTTAAAACATGGTGGTATTTTAAATAAAATCATTAATGAATTTATTTTTTCTTTTACAATAATAGTACCCAATTAAATAATGTATATTCATTAAAAAATAAATAAGTATAAGATTCAATTAACATAATTCCCACCTAGGTTAGATTGATAATATCATAGTGGACATGATTAGGGGGTTTTGAAGGAGAAAATTCTTTCATGGATTTAATGTATGATTTTTTTTACTTAGTATTAGATGAAAACAAGGTAAGTACACATAGATGTTGGTGAATTAGGGTGTATAATGTTCTAAAATTAAATCCTTATAATGATCATGTTCTATTGTTATTATGAACACCTCCCTCTTTCATCCAAAATAGAAAATACTTATAATGTAAAGAGAGGAATTTTTCTTGGTTCACAATAAATATACTAAGCTAATGATTGTACAATGGTGATGTGTTGATATTACAGAATCATTGAGCACACTAATTATTTCATTATAATATAGAGTGTCCACATTTAAACTCTAGATTTACAAACCTCATAATGTTGAGAAATTATTTCTCTCAGTATATCAGGATGCTCTCTGCTCATCCATAGGAATATAATCATGGATCTCCTCCTTTATTCCACATTTATTTTTAGTCATTCTATGAAATTATAATTCCATATTCCATGATCCTCTGTCCATTTTTTCGAAAAAAATATCTATTTAATCTTGGGAGAATATTTATGTTACCTCTCTATGTTATCTTTTATTCTCTTTGATTAGGAAAATAAAATTAATCTAAAATATACGTTAAATTCCAAATGAACATTCCATATTGATAGTAACACAAAATCCTTAAATAATAATAACTTTGAATTCTACATATTCTACTTGTGTCATCTAGATTATGGAATGGACCATAGAATCAAAAAAAAAATTATTGTCTTCACTTGGGAACCTGAAATTAATCTACAACCAATTTTGAAACTACCACAGTGTTGCCACTTCTATTAAAGTGAAAATCCAGTATCCTAAAATTTTTAAGGTTGTACTCATATATTCAACGAATAGAAAAATATTAGGAATGGACATTGACTAAAACTTCATGGAAGGATCCTATTTTTACATTCCATACCCAATTTTCTTGAAAGGCCACTAGAATTCAACTCCAACTACTTAATGACACAAACATAAACACTATAACATGATTTATCTTCCACCTGAAAACAAAGTTGTTTTTAACATCCATTGTGTCACTTTTTTGGAAGGAACTACTGTTCAATATACTAATATCAAGAATATTTTTATTTTTAATAGATACATTTCATTATGATATAACTCATTAAAACTTGATCTATTATTATGTAATCTTCAATATTTTTCAGTAATTTATTGGTATCATTGATCTCACCTTATATAGGTTTCGATAAAATCATTCATTAATATATTGTAGCTTACCTATTTTTCTTAGTGAATAATAACTAATCAAACCATAGGGATTTAATTTAATGCAAAACGTGTTGGGGAATGATTCGGGGGGTTCAACCACACTTCTATCACATGGATAAAACTTCTATTGATTTCTATATAATCATTATAAAAATTAAAAACTCTAAGGTTTCAAGTATTTATGTCACCTTGAACCTATTTATATGTCTCTCCAAAATCTTATTCTATAATTAATATCCAAAAATAAAACAATGGGATTTTTAATACAATCTCCTTAGTTGGTGTTGTTGAAACAATTTCTATAAAATTAATATATCAGAATCTAAATTCTTTAGCACCAATCATCAACAAAAAATGAATATTATTTCATTCATACATTACATTAATTATTCAAAAATCATCAATTCATACCAACATGAGTCCCAATCATTTCAAAATATGATATTTTAATGAAACATTAATCATGAAAAATCTTCCATGGTCATTATACCATTCTAGAATTCTTAGCTAATGTTTCATATGAATAGTCATTTAAACACACACCCCCATTCTAGATCATCAGCATATGATAAATCCCATTTTTAAATTAATATATATAAAATTCATCAATTCCTAATTTCTACAAATCAGGGAAAACATCTTCCACTTTATCAACAAATCCAAATTCAGTTGTTCATAATGTTTACAGGAGAGGGCCATAAATACAAACAAATTATTTATGACAACCATCATTCATTAACATAAATATAAAATTATAGGATGATTGTGGGTATTTTATCTAAACAATATTGGTGGATGGATACAATTATATTCCAAGAGATAATAAATGAATTTCAAAACCACCCTTAGGTTGTGCATTTTTTTAATGTATGAAACATGATTTTTTTGAAATATACTGTAACATCAATTGCCCTTATTCAACCATCTCTTTAATGAAGTGATAATTTATATCAATGTGATTATTACTAGGGTGATGTAATGAATTTTAAATTTGATCAATTACACTCAAGTTATCACACTTTTCTAAAATGTGTTATTTCAATGAGACCCCAATATAATTAAGTTATTGAATCATCTGTAACTATTGATTACATTTTTGAATTTTTGAAATATACTTATATCTTATTATACTCAATAAAATTTAGTCTTGAATCAATCATATCAATGAAATACAATACCATATATGATATAATGGATGGCATGTTGTTGAATTGTAGTCATCTACTGAAGTATCCAAATCCACATCAGTAAATCCAAATAACTCCTAAAATGATCAAACATTATTAAAGGGTCCAAAATCCATCATTAACATGATATAATATAGCATAATTTTATTATTAATATTTTTAATTATTTGTAAACATTATAATTTAGAAGTGGAAACAAAAAATTGGCTCAAATAATTTTAATGTATAATAGGTTCCCAATTATATTCAAATATTAAGAAACATTATCCTATTTCCCATTATTATACCTTGTAGCTACTAGTATTATTATCATCATAGAATCATAAATTAAAATTAATTTTTTATCCTCCTTGGAATATTTTCATTATGAGATAAATTTCTCATTCCTTCCTTGCATCTCCTGTATACCAATGGAAAAAGTTAACTCAATGATCAAAGTCATCTTGAACCCACACATCAAATATTAATCAAAATACATAAATTATACCTATTTTAATCCTAAAACTGTTATTCCATCAATATAAATGAGAAATATCATGATTGTATTATTTTTATTTCTAATATTGTGACAGTGATCAAATCCTCATCATTGAAATCCAACCTATTTTAAAAATTGATCAAGACTATAGTACAATGTTATAATGGAATGTTATATCCCATATACAACATTATTAATTAAAAAAAAATTCACACTCATGTAAATTAGAACCCCCATGTTGTTTAATTAATACATCTTCATTATGTAATACATTAAGGAATATAAATTTGATAAGTATTCCGAATACTATGAATCCAATTTGTTCTGTAATTACCATGAAACACTGGATCATATCTAGTAATGACACATGTTCAAATGTTTCACCTATATTAATTCAATTAATTTGGGATTAAACCTTTCATATCAATAAGTATTTGTTCTAAATAAAAATCACATATTCAATGATTTTGTTATGGAATAATGACTTAGTTCCGATAATTTTTTCACTTATTTCCTCTGAATGATTTTTAATGCTTGATTCGTCTCAATTTTCAAATACTATTAATTCATGAACATGATCCTAAATTAATATTATATTTTTTGATTAAAAGTATTTATTTTTATTTGATAGATTAATGAGTTCTATAATAAATTCTACATTTTTATAGTTTTCTCTAGAGATATCCAATCAATAATGATGTCTTATTTATTTATTTTGGGTCTAATTTTTTACATCCATGTTGGTACTAATATTTCTTGATTGTAATAATTATTAATATCATAAAAACATTCATCTGGAAACACTTATTATCCCCAATTAACAACTCATTTCATTGTAAATTTTATCTAAAATCTATTTAGTAGTTTCAGAATGAAACATACTTTTCACAACAGTAATGTTCTAACTTTAAAAAATTAAACATCATTTAATTATAGAACTTGTATGAATTCCACTTGTATGATAATTCATGAAAAATAAGTTCAAACCAAAAAGATTAAAATTTATAATTTTTCACTTTAATGAGAATAAAGAACATTCTCGTGAAAATTATAATGCATTTTGATGTTGTCTCTCCCTATACCATTTTCTATAAGATTTATTATTTTTAGTTGGACAAGAAATATCTTGATTCATGAAAAAAAATAATTTTCTAGAATATTTACATTCAATATATATTTGGTTGGTATTTTTTAATGACCACGAACTGGTCCTTGTTTTATTATTATCTATTACTCCTCTCAATAACACTTTTTTATGAGTTCTCATTTTTGAAACATGGGGTCTTATTATGTGTTTCTCAAGATATACTTTTATATGAATATTAGTATATAATTTTCTATTATTGTTCTTTAAATTTTAAATTTTATATCATATAATATTTTCTTCTAATATCCCATGACATCTAATACACTTGAACACTTTTTAATTTTGTAACATGAAAATTATCCATGCCATCATACTGTAATCATTAATGAATAAAATGCTATTCTTTTTACACCCATGGATTTGGGTGATCTTTTTCCACACACATAAATATTCTAAAACTCAAGAGTCATTGGTATATTGTTATAATTCTAATTGTATGTATTTTGATTAATATTACCCTTATGAAATATATCACATGTGTGAGTGAATTAATTTTAGTGTTTAAGGGTATCGTGATATCTTTTATTATTCATAAATTCATTAAAGGATTTTCTCATAAGTGGATATTGTTTTTATGACATAAAATTTTCTCTTCAAACCTAGTAAGAATCCCAGTGTCATTATCTACACCATTGTGGTATATATTCCCATTTTTTCACATTCCTTGTATTTCTATTAAACCACATAATCCATTTAAAATGAATGGTTTTATAAAATAATATGCATTTCTCAACTCTTATAATTGATATAAACTTATTAAATTACAACCAAGGGAATAAATAAACAATAAATAAATTCAACTCAATTATTTTCCTTTGATATTATATTTTATGAGTTTAATAAACATAAAACCTTTATCATTTTCGAATGTAATGACAAATTGGTGACATATATTTTGAAAATGAAAATAAATTTTCTTCTGTTCATATATAAAGTGCATATATTATCAAGGATCGAACCTCCATCAACGCCCATTATTTTTACTATAATCTCAATGAAATTTTTGTTTTTATATATTCCTTTCTTAATCTACATCAACTAATTCACCTCTTTTGGTGGAGAACACAATTAGATCCATAGTTTTTCTATTGGATCAACGTTATCTTAAAGTTATGATAATTGATTTTTAATTTTCATTCAATTAGATAATGCTTCATGGTATTATGAATTTCACATCCTTGTTATTTTTTGAACAATACTCTATATTATTGATTAGAAATTGATAGTTTTGTTTCTATAATGATTACACAGGAATTAATTTTAATTAAAAACTTAATGAGTATAGATATGATAACGTGTCTGTTTTTGTTGATCTTATTAATTGAAGTGTATCTTTTCTATGAAACACATGTTTTGAGTATATCTAATCTTTCCATACTAAAAAACTGTTATTTTATATATTTCCCCTAAAAAAATATAATCCTACATATTTTAATGTATTTTTAGATTCACCCAAAGCCAATCTTCCTTTGGGATGTTGGTGTTTGTTGATGATGATCACCCTCAACTTCATTGTTCATATAATCAAACCCTACATTAGGGTTTCACTTTATTCTTAGAACACTATGTTTGTGGAAAATATTTTAAATCTTATTTGTTTCACCATATTTTAAATTCACATTATCTAAGTCCAACTCATTCAATATTCCTGAGTTCATACAAGGAATCGAGAACCTTTCCTGGTCATTATTTTCTCACTATAGACTAAAAATATGTATTTAATTTTCAATAAATATTTAAATCTTTATTTAACTATATTAGTCAATATTTTGAATATTCATTCCTTTTCCTGAATTATGAGTTATAATATTCACTCAACATTTATGTCTTCAGTGTCAAAATACTATTTCTTTGATATATCTATGAAAATATAAAGAAGTTGAGTAAACTGTGACTGGGAATTTATGACGGGGTCTCCTCGTAAATATCCTATTATAGAGAAAGATTTCACAAATACATATTTTGGCAATAGACCGTCACAAAAAAACCATGTTTGACATGATAATTTCTCATATCAAATAGTTTCTCTGAGTTTTTATAATAACCTTTTTCTACGTTAAAATATACCCGTTACAGAAAACTAAAAAAGATAAAATAAAATTAATATTAATAAAATTATATAAAATCATATTAAAATATATTATTAATAATAATAATATATAAATAATATTAATAAAATAAATATAATGATAATATGAATAATATGAATATAATAATAATAATATAAAACTATTAATAATAATAGAATAGTAATAATAATAATAATCGTAAAATAATATGAATAAAATAATAATAAAAATAATAAAATAATAAGATAATAAAATCTTCAATATATAAAAAAGAACAAAAAATAAAATAAAACAATAGAAAATAATAATTTTATTAAAATACTAAATAAAAATTAATAAAAAATGTAAATAAATAATAAATAAATAATATAATAAATATTTAAATAAATGATAAAATAATAAAAACACAATATTTGTAAGAATATAGAAAAAATGTATTGAAATGTAAATATATAAAATTTAAAAAAAATTAAATTCAAATGAGTTTTGATAAAATTTGAATATATCGCAAGGGGTCTTCCGGAGAAGTTGGGGGAGATGGTGGAGGGAACCCAATCACTAAACCATGCGTTAGACATCACATGTACTCCATCATCTTCTTATTCTATTACTGCTTATTTCAACACTTATCCTCCTTCTACTACTACTATTATTGACATAGATCTTTCTTCTCTCTATGCATACTATCTATAAGCTCATCGAGAGCTTACAACTACTCCAGATACTATGTAGAAAATGTTGATGACTCTACACTTTCTCCTCTCGAGCTGCACTCCAACATCACAGCAGTACCATAATAACACCCCGACATCAATCTACAGTTGATACAAACAACTCAGTCTTTCTAAAAGGTATTCTGGATTACCTGCGTCCATACTTCCTCATCAAATCTTGTTGTACTGATGTGTTCCTTGGTGTCGACCAGGCTCTTAATTTGTGTCTGAGGGGTCGCCGCTACATATGAATCATTTAATTTCAATTTAAAATTAAAATAATTAAAATGTTATTTTTAGTTAATTTTAATACTCAAAAATAAATTATATTGACTGCAATCTGATGATGGTAGTCACCTATAATCATCTGTTGACAGGATTGTTTTACATCATCAAATAAACAATGAATTATATAAGATTAAGTTGTTTGACTGTCCAAATGAATATAATATAAAAATACATTTAATTTTATATAAATTAATTAAAAATGATACTTACCATATATTCTATATGTGTACCAAATGTATGACTACCAGATCGACATGTCAACTCTTGTCTCCCCCTGTTTTGTCGATCTACTGATGATCTCCTCTAAAAATGACCACATATCCAGTGTGAAAATAATCCATGAAAAAAATAAGATGAAATGTAACTGGGTTGGAGGGAGAATCAAGACTAATAAAACTATATGGCTCTTGCTTTTCTCAATGTATTCCTCCTAAAATTGTGCAAAAACTAATGGAAAAGATCACACATACAACCCTCCCATGGTAGCCAGATAGAGTCATTCATTCTCTAATAGATGAGATACCATAAACCCTATTAATGATAATTATATCAATTTATTAATTAAATATATTTTAAAATAAATATTATTTATTTACATACTAGCCAATGATCGAACATGAAGTGATGAATGTCAATGAAAATCTAATTTTATAGAACCCATGATCCAAAAAAATAATTTTGAAAAATAGAACTCCCCGGTCCAATAGATTTGTGCGGATAACTCTAAAAAATTGAACAAATAATCAAAATATTAGTATAAAAATAAAATAATGACAATTAATGAAAACTAAGTAAAATACACTTGTAAATATACCTTAGTATTATTGGATCAAAGCCATGATGTGGACATCGCTAAGGGATAGGTTCAGTAATCATAAATCTCACAAGAACATTACTCCTCTAAGTTATCATTGAACCACTAGTAGTATGAGGGTAATATGATCCAACACTATGCTTTTCATTAGGTAGATATGCCTCCTTGAACTCAAAAATAAGATATGTGTCCATTTGAAACGAAATGATAGTTTTTATAAAAAAATTTAAAACAAAAATTATATATATATATATATATATATATTATATGATTACAACCATCATTTTACATTGTAAATCTTCATCATCATTCTCAACATTGTATCTCATGATTTCAATATCTTTATATTCTTCCTCAGTATCATTAATTTTCATAAGAATTTCAGTTTCATCAACTTTTTTCATTTCAAATTTATTTTTCACATGAATAACATCATAATCACCATCAAACCTTAACTATGGGGTGTCATCCTTGATATTAAACTCTCTTCAGGGAAAATATGGATTTGTTGTAGTCACTTGAAAAATTACAATTTTGTTCACTTCAGAAGAATGACATTCACATTGAATAAATTCATTTTCCATAGATTTAATTTTTATTATGTTTCATCGATCACTATACTCTCTTGAAGTATCACAATATATTTCAAAATAAATTTTATTTATCTGATTTTCTAAAAAAATAGTTTATTTATTAAAAAAAGTGCTTCATATTTAATATTAATGATTCTGTGGATCATATTAATAGACAAGCCTCTCTCAATATATAACCACTGACATTTAAATATCTTTACATAATTCTTTCCAGGACTAAATTGCTCAATTATTTCTTCCAGCATTTCATAAAAGTCAACATCAATTTTTTTATGATTATTTCCTATTAAAAAATCATTATTCATAGTTTTCTTTATTCCCCAAATGCACATGTATAAAATTTAAAACCATTATCCACATTTGAATTATACGATTAAACCATTTCTTATGGTGGTTTACTCAATACGCACATAAATCATCAACCTTATTAGAAAGTCGAGATACCTAAATTTTTTTATTAATTTTATCAATATAAGAAGTTATAAATTGATTATTTATGTTAATCCATAATCAATTTATTTTACCATTTTTGAATAAGTAGGAAAAATTATATTGTTGACGTTCATCAAGAGAAGCTATTGTTACTTGTCAAAACTGTATCTTGATATGATGATTATATAACCTACAAATAAAATAATATTAATTTACTATAAAAAATTTATAGAAAAATCAATAGGATACCTCCTAATACAAATTGTTTCATTTATTAATAGTTGAGAAGAACTTATTAATGAGCTCTATAATGTTCACCATCTGAAATTTTTCATTCATGAACTCTACAGAAGCTGAGTATGGGATGATTAAAAATGGATAATTGATTTTTCATTTCATCATTAACATTTCTCTTATCACAGTCTATGTGGTTATATTTTATGAGATATTCATATTGAAAAAAAGTGATCATAAATAAATGAATATTCTTTTGAAAATAATCTTCTCCAATTTTCCCTTAAAATGATCCTCGGTTACGTACAATTTTCTTCAGGTTCTTTATGCAACTTCTAAATGAATATATATATTGGAACATTACAATACCTCTGCATTTTGTTTCATGTAAAAAATGTAATATCAAATGTTTCATTCTATCAAATAATTTCAGTGGGATTGTTTTTTCCCATTTCCATATAAAAACAACATATTCGTGTAGTGTACTTGGTTCATCGTTGTCTGTTGTAGCCATAAAAATATCTTTGAAAACATAATATATGTTTGTTAGAACATCCCAAATCATAGATTTCAACAATCTTCTTCATCCAATTGGTAGAATTATTTCTATTATAATATAGAAATAATGAATTCTTAATATGGTAATATGATCATTTTAGACACATATTGGAAAATTGGAAACATGACCATATAAAAGTCAAAAATATTCAATCCACTAAAAAACAATAACATATTTTTAAAAGAAATTTTTGAAGCTACCTTTAGATTCATTAACATCTGTGATATGGTATTTTCAAACTGATGAAATTTTGTTTGCCTGAAAATTTGGGCAAGATCTAGTATCACCTTTACAATCTCTTTAGTCTTACCTAGTGTATCAAAAACAGTATAAAATATATTATCAAAATATTTCTTCTCAAAATTCATGACATCCAACATTTGAGGGACCAAAAAATAAGGCCAATATTGAAAATTACAAAAAATTGATCTATATTATCCAATTTTGTTCCTTCGCAAAGCCATCAATTTTTTGTTCATTGTTAGTTTTTCCAAATTTAATCAGAGGTAATGAAGAGAAAAATTATTTTAATTCTATATGTGATATCATTTTTGAAGATCTATCTCATTCCTTTTCTAAAATGATATCTGTTCCTCTAAAAATGATGACCAGTTGGAGAGAATCAGTAATGACAGTCATGAAAACATTGTAATCATCCAATAATATGCATAAATGTGTAGTTGTCTCTAATACTGTACAACCATGATTTTAGAAAATTTTTATTATAGTAAAATTACATTCCATATACTGGGAAGTCGATAATTGTCCATGTCAATGCATATTTCAGTAGGAAATTTTATTGCAACTTCATATGTATATACACCATTACTCCACGATAAATGTAACTTATCAATCTATGGATTAAAAGAAAATTCATTGTTCCTTTTTATATGTCCTATAATTAAGAAGGTTAAAAAGGATTTATGGATCCTTAATCAACATCTATTGAGGTAAATTGTATGGAGTTATAAAGATAGGCCAATGAGAATATGAAGTACTACAAGAATCGAATGGATAGAAACCAATAGTAGAAATACTGAATCACACGTTACAGAATTCAGATGAAAAATATGGACGTACTAGGTCAATTTCATTCCATGAATCACTATCAGAGGCGTGAATTGTGCTTTTACTAGTTTAAATATTTGTTTTGTTCCATAAATTAAATGTCATTATGTTATGAAACATAAATAACCACTTCAATGTTTGTGAATCTGAGAAAATACCTAAACTATTTTATAGGAATCAATCCAACCTTCTCTAGTGGAGCCTCATTATACCTTGATTGAAAACCTATTGGATAACTTTCAAATGGCTCATTTAAAATATTATATAAGATGTAATCATTTGATCATGGATGAATCTTCTAATAACTAAGATGCAGATTACAAACCAGCCTCTTTCCCTTATATAAATTTATAAGAAATACATTTCAAAGAGGTAACAGTGCTTTAACCAAATAAAATATCTGATCAAAATAGCTATTTGAAAATCCATTATAAGATTTAAAAGTAATAATTTTTCAATTGCTTTAAATTTTCTTATATTGCACCAGGATATAAGGCACCCTCAATGGACCTCGACAGATAATAAAATTGATATTGTTCCAAATAAGGAGTTAAATCAATATAATCTTGGCTATTAGTTTATAGAAAATATGGATCTGCCACACCATATGCTAAATTTCAAAACTACGATGGATCTAGAAAAAAAACTTTACTATCTTCTATGGAACTATTTTCACTATTACAGTACCAAAAAACACTATATATTTGAAAATCAATATACAATAGACGACCCTCAACATTTTCAAATTTGTCAAACATCCTCAAACCACATTTTTTACATTTACACATAGTTTCCCATTTTGTAAAGAATTTGGGTTTTGATGATGAAAATGATTAGAAAGTTTCAACACCATATATATATATATAGGATTTATAGTAGAACTGTTTCTATATAGATTTATCTAAGCATGATCATGTGACAATGATTCTTGTGTAATTCCTTTTTCAACATTTCACTAAAATATATAAAATAATTACTTTTTATGATTAATTTTATATAATAAAAATATAACCCAAAAAAGAATTTTTATTATTATTTATTCTTATGTATTCTTAATTATTAGTAATTATTCTTAAATATTTTTAATTATTGATTATTATTGCTAATAATTGATAATTATTCTTAATTGTTGGTAATTATTTCTAATTATTATTAGTTATTGAAAATTATTAATATTTATTAATATTTATTACAATATTTATTATTAATTTCTCTTTATTACTAATTATTACTATTTGTTACTAATTACCACTAATTATTACTAATTATTAAAAATTATTAGTAATTAGGTATAATTACCTCTATTTTTTAATATTTTTTAATATTTATTACTAATTTAGAAAAATTATTACTATTTATTACTATTTATTATAATTTATTTATATTTTTGAAAAAAATGTAATATTTACTTCTAATTACCACTAATTACCACTAATTATCACATATCGCCGCTAATTATTAATAATTATTAATAATTATTACTATTTATTACTATTTATTACTAATTATTACTATTTATTTCTATTTATTACTAATTATTACATTTTATTATTAATTGGTACTATTTACTAATAATTATTACTATTTAAAGCTAGTTCTAACTATCTACCTCTGATTATTATTATTTACTTCTAATTATTACTATTCACCACTAATTATCAATAATTATTACTATTTACTACTATTTATTACTAATTACTACTATTTATACATATTTTATACTATTTAGTACTATTTACTAAAATTATTACTAATTATTACTAATTATTACTTATTAATACTACTAATTTTAAATAATTTCAACAAATTATTAATAATTATAAGTGATTTTTTCTAATTCCCTCTAATTTTTATTAGTTATTAGTAATTACTAATTATTATTACTAACTATTAATACTTATTATTAACTAATACTAATTATTATTAATTATATCTATTTATTACTATTTATTTCTATTTATTCATATTTATTAGTATTTATTAGTATTTATTACTATTTATTTCTATTCTAAATATTTATTACATTTTATAAATATTTGATACTACTTATAAATATTTTTTATTAATTATTACTAATTTATGAAAAATATAATTATTTATTACTAATTAAAAACAATTATTAATAATTAGTACAAATTATTACTAATTACAACTATTTATTACTACTTGTTACTATTTAATACTATTTACTACTATTTATTACTATGAATTACTAATTATAGCTAAATATTACTAATTACCTCTAATTATCACTAATTGATACTAATTATTTTTAATTATTACAATTTGTTTCTAATTATTACTAATTATTACTAATTTTTACTACTTATTACAAATTATTAGTATTTTCTAGTAATTATTAAAATTTTCCACTAATTATTACTATTTACTGCTAATTATTACTATTTACCGCTAATTATTATTAATTTTTACTAATTAAAATTATTTTTAACTATTTGTTTCAATTTATAGTTTATTTAGTACTAATATTTAATATTTATTTCTATTTATTACTAATTATTACTATTTATTCAAATTATTACAAATTATTACTATTTTTTATATTTATTTTTATTTATTAGTAATTAATACTATTTATTACTAATTACTGTTAATTATTTCTAGAAAAGGTAATTATTACTAATTACCACCGATTATTACTAATCACTGCTAATTAGTACAAATTACCAGTAATTATTACAAATTGCAAGTACTTATTAAAAATTGCCGCTCATTATTACTAATAACAACTAATTGTTACTAATTACCCTTAATTATTACATATTATTACTATTTACAAATAGTTATTTCTAATTATTACTAATTACTGCATGTTTTTACTGATTATGGCAAATTTTCTTAATTACCAGTAATTATTAATAATTACTGCTAATTATTAATAACTAGCACTAATTAGTACTAATTACCACTAATTATAACAATGTATAACTATTTATTACTTATTATTTCTAATAAATACTAATTACTAGTATTTAATAATAATTAATACTAATTACTAGTATTTAAAAATAATTAATACTAATTACTACTAATTTATAAAAATTAATACTAATTACATGTTACTATTATTAATTAATAATAGTTGCACCAAATTATTAAAAACCAATACTATTTACGTTTAAATAAAACAAAAATATCAATGAAACAACATATTTTTTTAAAAAAATAATGACAAAAAATAAAACTATCTAATTTTAGTTTAATTTAATTGTTGATAATTATAAATAATTATAACTAATACAAAATAAAAATAATAAACAACAAAATAAAAACAATTGATAAATACATTAAAACAAAATCTTTTGTACGCTGCAAGGATTACAAATTGCACTGATATAAAATATTAAACATTGAAATTTTTGAGAGA
The DNA here is from genome assembly GCA_963277665.1 of Viscum album. NCBI lineage: Eukaryota > Viridiplantae > Streptophyta > Magnoliopsida > Santalales > Viscaceae > Viscum > Viscum album. Next base: position 1,287,124,613 of record OY728132.1, on the reverse strand, counting down.
AAAATACGAGAGTAGAGAGGGAGCGATGAGTTAAGTGAGTTGTGAAGTTTGAGGAAATCAGATTACGATATATATATAGGTTAGATTATTTCCGACGGGACCCATCAAAAATACAAAACCCCATATTAATTATGGGTAGTGGTTAAAAATGTATTTGCAACGAGGTTCATCATAAATGCAATCCCATAATAGTTAGGGCGACCGTTAAAAAGGTATTTGCGATGGGACCCATTGCAAATACTTACCTGCCGACATAGTATTTTTTACAAGAGCTAAATCCCGTCGCAAATGCTACAAACCACTGAAGGGAATTTGCAACAGTTTTAACCACCCATCACAATTACATTTCCCACAGTTTGGGGTGCACCACATGCCAAACTTATTACAATGAGAACAGTGTTCCATCCCAAATAGTTCCTCCAAATAAACTATTTGTGATCGGATCCTTCCACATCTCAAATAATTCTATTTTGTAGTGGAATGGCATATGGACTTCTTTATTATGGTCTTGGAAGTCCTAAATTTCTTCCACTTTTATTATCTTCAATGTGGAATCCTCTTATAAAATAATGGTTCTTCTTTTTGAAGAAAATGTTATTTTAACTCCTATCTCATTTTACATATTTTAATAAATTCAAGATGAACAATTCGAATTCATCATCTTCTTAGAAATTCTAAGGAAACATTATAGAAATTAGATCTCCCTTTCAACATCAAACACGAGAAAGTGGAAGATTTAATGTATTTTTTTACCCCTTTCAGATTTTGCGAATTTAAAGTCATAAACTCATCCACTTCCCAATCTTTAGTAACATCCATCAATGTGAGTTTATCTTGTCCTCGAATGACACTAACAAATAGGTCTCCTTTTATAATGGACTTATTTTCATTTTTTATCTTCTTAAATGAAATTAGAATACTATGAAGACTATCCAATGTGACTTCCTCTATATCTTTTTTTGATCATTGATACTTTCACATTGAATAATGGTTTCAATATTCTCAGGATCCTATTTTTGATTTTGATATTTTCAATGGTTAATTCAAATCTATAAATGTCCTCCATTATAAAATTTAATTTTCTGAAGAATTCATAAATTTATTCATTCAATTGAATCCTTAAATCCTTTTACCTATTCCATAAAACCATTAAATTATCTTCACATATATTTAAATCAACCACATAGATTTTGTTAAAAATTCAATTTTTTTTTAATTTATACGACATTAATTCTATCTGTATATAATTCGAAAAAGCTCATCATTTAATGTTAAATCCATGGGAATGAGATTATTTCACCCTTCAATATTTCTCAAATAATCACCCACATTCCATGGTGACTAATATTCCATGTGTTTAAGTCTTGTATTCATATATTCGCAATGAATAGGAACACTATCGATTCTGATTCATTCTTAATTTAAAATTATTATCATCAATGATCATAATTCCCATGTTATTGATTATTACTAAAACAGATTGCAAGAGAGATACATCACCATGAACCTATCACTGGGATACCACTTGTTAATCCTAAATAAGGAAAATACCATATGAGGTGCTTTGTGAGGGAATTTTTATATCTCTAAATGACACTCCCTAATGATATTATTCCACTTTTGGTAGCATCATCCACTATCTCTAATAATAAATATGATTCGATAACATATGTAAATAGAGATACAAAAAAATTATTTATACCACCGTTAATCTTCTAACATAAGGAGCATTGAAGGAGACATGCTGATATAGAAAAAAACTAAGAACACTACTTTATTTTTTATAAGTTTGAGTGACCTCACTAAACCTACATGTTTATAATGCTGACAAGGTAGAGAAATCCCTACAATAAATCGTGTTGGATGATCATTTCTCCCCCTTGAAAAAATAACATGGTCATCATGAACGAAAAATGGCATTAAAACATTGATGGTGTGTAAACTAGATCCTATTTTGTAATGTCCCGGATCCGGAAGCTACCTAGAGGAGCCCCGTACATGGTTGGTCACATGGCCTCAAGCGCATTTCGTCGATCGCTAGAGGTTGTCGACTAGCAGTGAGGGTCATGGGTGTGATAGTTGGGAAACTATGCCCTCATTGGAAGAGTACGCATTGGGGGTAAAAAAACATGCCATAGAGGAAGCAGTAAATTTCCATCAACAGTAAACAGTGGAAGACTGAGATAATAAACAATTGGAGAAATGCATAATAAATGATGCATGATTCCTATATCTAGGAAAAAATCCAAACAAGTCACAATGCTGAATAAAAACAGTACAGAACCAAGTACAAAAGAAAAAGATAACATCTTCTTTGCATCGCAAGCCTAGGATTGGTCTCATGCTCTCCAGCACCATAGCATGTCATGTAATTGATGTAGAACAACGATTGGCCTTATCAATACCTGCAACAATATAATCTTTTTAGGCCCAAAAGCTTGGCACAAACAGGGTGTCAGACTAAATCCTTTTAGAAAACCACCCAAAGATCATTGCCTAATTGTTAGTGAATATATATCAGGAAAAAGTACAGAAAAATGTAAACAGGAATATGATGAACAGTAAACAATCCACAGTTTTAATATCGAGCAATAGCTAACTAGAATCTAGGCACAAATAGGTAACCCTATGGAAAGTACTCACAACCATCCCCTCTAGTCCTACCTAATATGTACAAGCCACCATCTAGGTAGTACACTCATCTTAGCCCCTCTGGTTCAGTCACACGAATTCATAAAGGCTCTCTGAGGAAGCACCCATAGTCAATTCCCCTTATAGTCTAGATTAGTCAAGGGAACTCTGAGGAAGCACACAAGGGCATTTCCCCTTATAGCCCCAAGGTCAATGACTCTCTATGGAATCTCACCCAGTCAATTTCCCTTATAGCTCAAGTCGTTCAAATACTCTCTAAGGAAGCTCACTCAGTTAATTCCTCCTATAGTCTAGGATGGTTCAAGGTAATTCAAAGTAAACAAAGACTCTATGAGGAATCTCACTCAGTCTATCCCCTCAGATTCTATAATTCTCAAAGACTCTCTCAGGAATCTCACTCGGTCTATCCCCATATAGTATATGATTTTCAAAGACTCTCTGAGGTAGCTCACTCAGTCTATCCCCAGATAGTCTATATTGTTCAAATTCTCTCTGAGGAAGCTCATTCCTTCTATCCCCTTCTAGTCTACCAGTCGAGGTTCTCATATCCCTAGGTAAGTCAATGCATAGAAATGAAAAATGAATATTGTAAAAATTATAGATACTTGGCTAAATAGTCCACATCATCTCAGGCATGTCCTAATTCAACACTACATCCTATAATCTCTAGGCATGTGAGAACATCCAAAAAGGATAAAGAGGACCAAACAGTCGTAAATAGAATAATGCAAGGGAAACACATCCAAAGCTTAGTAATTCACCCTAATCACAACAATTTACCTCTATTCAAGCATAAAACAAGGCAAGAAAACAATAGGGCTAAAATGGTAAACGCGCAATACCTCGTTCAATTGTATTGGAAAAATTACACATAATACTCAAATACTTCACCGGAAAGGCACAAACCACCAACCTTTAGGGTTTTGGGAAAAATGATCCACAATCAACCACACCCACAAATCTGGGAAACCGCTTTATGAAAGACCACTCTAAATCTCCTTCCCTGTCATCCAAAAGCTGTAAAATCAACACCCAAGTCAAACCCAACACGGGATCTACATGAAATGGATGTAGATCTGGAAAACTTATAGAGAGGAAAGAGAAGATCAAGGGAAAACCAAGGGGAAACCAAGAGGAGGGACTTACTCGAGACGAACTGCCTTCAATCCTCCATGAAACCCCTTCTATTTTCCTCCAAAATGAGAGGGGGATCACCTTCAACCATTGAGAACCAGAAATCCCAAGTGAGGCTCAAATGGGAGAGAGTTTGGAGAAGAAATGAGAAAACCCGAGTGGCCCGAGACATAAAAACCCTAAATTTAGGTGTCTGCAGGGTTTGCAAAACTATGAGCCAACCATGCAGTTTCCAATGTCTCACCTTGGGATTTCACACAACTTTCCCGCACTGTTTGAAAAAACATGTGTTGCCCGTGCGGAACCCACTTTCAAGGGTTTCACGGTTTCCTAGACTGGACGCATGGTTTGTTCAGACTATGTGCCAACTGTGTGCCAACCATGCGCCCTTGCATGACCTACAGAATTTTCTATTTTTCTTTGAAACGACAAAAAAAGAAAACATACTTGAAAAGAAGGTCCGTGTTCCTACAAACTCCACCCTTAAAGAAATTCGTCCCCGAATTTCCCAAACACTATGGCACATAAGAAGAAATCCCAAACAATTCTGGCCACTGTGCTTGTACATCGGCCTCCCTCTCCCAAATCTCATCTTGTACTTTACCATGCATCCATAGCATTCATACCAAAAGAACAAAACTTCGGTGAAAAACTTGTTTATTGCGATCGAAAATCCAGATAGGATTCTCCTAGAATGAGGAATCCACCTCTAACTCAACCTCATCGTGTTTCAATACATGAGATAGGTCTAAAAAGTAATGTTGAAGCAGTGAAATGTGGAAGACGTCATGAATTTCCTAGTACCTCTACGGTAACTGCAACTGATAGGAAACCGACCAAACTCTCTCCAACACCTCAAATGGCCCGACGTACCTCGGCAAAAGCTTACACTGTCTTCTAATCCTTATGTGCCCCAACCTCAGTGCGACACGTAGAAAAACCTGATCTCCGTCCTCGAACTCCAGAGTTCATCTCTATTGATCATCAATTGGCTTATGACGAGACTGCGTAGTATCTATCATCTTTCGAATCAACTCTATATTATCCGTGGTCTCCTTGACAAGATGATGTCCCAACATAGCTGCCTCTTCTGCCTCCAGCCACTACAACAGTGATCAGAATGGCCAACCATACAAAGCCTCAAAAGGTTCCATCTGAATAGTTTCATGAAAACTATTATTGTAGGAAAACTCTAATAGAGGTATATGTCCCTCCTAAGAACCTCCAAAATCCGGAATACATTCTCGAAGCATGTCCTCAAGCACCTGAATCATATGCTCGGACTGGCCATCTGTCTGGGGATGGTATGTCATATTCCAAATTATATGTATACCAAAAGCCTTCTGAAGCTCCTGCCATACCCAATAAGTAAAATGTGCATCCTTGTCTGAAACAATAGAGTGGGGAACCCCATGTAGACATACAATCTCTCGGACGTAAAACTATTCCACCTGGTCAACACTAAAGGTCTCTTTGATCTGCCAACAGTGAGTGACCATCGTGAGTCTGTCAATGAAAAACCATACTGGATCATTACCTCAAGGAGACAATGAAAAACTGGTCACAAAGTCCATCGTGACGTCATTACAATTCCACTCGAGAATGGTTAACTATTTTAGAAGTCATGATAGTCACTATTGCTCTACCATAACCGGCTGACAGGTGGAACACCTCATGAGAAACACAAAAACATCTATTTTCTTACCTGTCCACCAATAAAAACGGTGTAGATCACAATACATCTTGGTGACAATAGGATGAACTTCCCAAACTAAGGAAGGAAAGTCTCGCATTAGCTCCTCGTGTATGCCTGCTGGCACCCATACACACCCCTGGAAACACAAGATCTCATCCATGCCTTTGGTCCATCCAGGAGTAGGGTCCTCTCCCGACACACTTTCCTGTAGGACTAGGCCTTGAGAATCTGATAACCGCCTCATTCACACTCGATCAAGCAGAGTAGAGGTAACATCTACCAATGATAGAAATGTCTGACCTTGTTTGTTGTGCACCACCAAATGAATCTCAGAGAACAGATCCATAAGCTTCCACTCACTACTGGCCTCCTGAACATCTTCTATCTGAGTCTTCCTTCTCTGTGCATCAGCCACTACATTGCCTTTCCCAATCGTATAAGTAAGCCCGAGGTCAAAGGACTTTAGGTACTCATCCCACCTCTGCTGTCTCAAATTAAAATCAATCTGAGTGAAAATGTACTTTAGACTTTTTTGGTCGGTGAAAAACACAAAATGCTCTCCCAGAAACTAATGTCTCCAACAACATAAGGCATGAAAAATAGCTGCAAACTCCATATCATTCGTCTGATACTTCCTCTCATGTGGCCTAAACTGCTGAGACCCATACGCAATGACTCTATCACCCTGCATAAGCACAAATTGTAGATTGATACCTGAAGAATAATAGTAAATAGTATAGCTCATGCCTAGATCTGTAACGACTAGTATTAGTGCTGAGGTCAACTTCCCTTTCAGCTTCTGAAATGCTGACTCACATGAATCTGACCACAAGAACTTTTCAGCCTTTTTAGTCAGGCCTATCACCAGTGCTGCTAAGCGAGAATAGTTATGAATGAAGTGTCTATAGTATAAAGTCAGCCCTAGAAAACTCTACACCACAAATATGTTTTTTTGGATGCTAATAGGAAACTACTACTCTCACTTTCTCTGGGACTTCTGATACTCATGTCTCTAAGATAACATGGCCCATGTAGTGAATCTGATCCATCCAAAAGTGGAATTTTGAGATCTTAGAATATAACTGATACTCTCTTAGTGTACTCATAACAATCTCAAGATGTGTGGCATGGTCGTGTGTAGTGTGAGAGTACACCAAGATATCATCCACAAAAACGACCATTAAAGCATCCAAGTATGGACTGAATACTCTGTTCATTAGTCCCATGAAAACTGCAGGTGCATTTGTGAGACTGAACGGAGTAACCATAATCTCACATAGACCATACCTGCTTTGGAAAGATGTAAGAGGTATATCAGATGGTCTAATGCACAACTGATGATAACCAGACCTCAAATATATCTTCAATAATATATGAGCTCCATGAAGCTGATCAAAGAGGTCATCAATCCTCGACAAGGGATATTGGTTCTTTACATTGAACTAGTTCATCTTCTGATAATCCACACATAGCCTAAGTGTATCGTATGCCTTCTTCGAAAAAAGGAATCGCGAACCCCATGAAGAAGTACTAGGTCAGATGAAACCCTTTGCCTAAAACTCCTCTAACTGCTCCTTGAGTTCATGAAACTCAGGTGTAGCCATCCTATATAGAGGAATGGACACCATTTACACTCATGGCACAAGATCAATAAAAAATTTACCTCTCACTCTGGAGGAAAACTTTAAATGTCCTATAGAAAGAAATCTCTGAAACAATCCACAACTGGAGGAAATTCTAACTGTGAAGTCCCCAGGTCATCTAGATATAGACTGACAATCTGGTCTGTTACTCCACCTAACCCATAATGCTCTAGACACGCTCTACTCGACCAAACATCCCATTCTCCCTTATGAAGAAAAGATCCACCCTCTGGTGATATGAAACTCACCCTACGAAGATATAAATCAACGGCTTCCTAGAAGGTAACCAACCGGTCCATTCTGAGGATGACATAATAGCATGTCATCTCTAGGACATAGAGGTCCCAAAGTATGTGACACCCACCAACCTTAAGAGGGCACTCCTTTCACTTCCGTACACTAGATTTCCTCATCCCCAAAAGACTCTCTAACTTTAAGAAATCGGTAGATGAAATGTTACATAGTCTAAGCCACTCCATGAAAGAAGAAAATTTAAATCTAGGGAAAGACCTTGTGTTGAAAAGAGTAGAAGATAAAACTGGGGCAGTTAGAATGGTACCTCGAAATGTAGAGGGTTCAGGATCCCGCTTCTGCTGGGTCTGTTCCACCACAAAAGTCAGGCCTTCTCCAGGGCCCTGTGACCCTGACTAACCACTCTGAGCGGATCCAACCTTCTGTCGCTGATAGCCTGGTGACTGTCTGCCACAGTCGCGACGTCCACCTCTACCTGAACGGCCGGAAGAACTCCAGTTCCCAGACTGTTGAGAAACTGGTGGGTCTTCTCCTATACGAGGAGTCGTAGACGGGCCCCTGTCACCAGATGTTGGTGAGAAGATCTAACAGAAACACTGCAGATGGCCCATCTTGCCGCATGATCAGCTATCCATCGGGTCTCTCTATCACTACAGCCTAGTATTTCCACTTCTCCATCACTGGTAGCACACCACCTGGCTACCAGAAGATGCATATCGCCTACTCTGATCTCCTCGCACAGACTACATGTGGTGCATCCTGCTATCAATAGGAGGAATATTTACTCTGGATGACAAACTGCCTTGGCTCACAGCTCAAGAATCCCTCATATCACATTTTTTGATTAACACCTGATTGACGATGGACGATATCAATGTCAACCTAAAGATGTTCACCTGCAATCGGATTTCATGCCTTATACCATCCTCAAACATCCATTTAAGGAACAACTCATCACCTCCTAGAATAGGTGTGAAATGATACAGCTCAGTAAAGTGAGATGTGTACTCCATAATAGAAAGAGTACTCTGCTCCAAACTTATGAACTCCTAGGCCAAATCAGCTCTCAAGGACTCTGGATAAAAGTAATCGTAGAGGATGTGACGAAACTCATCCCATGCCATACTATGCTGGTGCCCCGCCTATGAGATCTTCTACAACTACCTCTTGGTAGAGTCTTAGAGTATCTAGGTAGACAGTGTCACCCTCTTCTCTGGAGGTATCTCCAGATGCTTAAAAATATTCAGTGTGGCTTTCATCCATGACTCTTCATCTTGGGGTCCTCCATCCATTTAGAAAATATGAGGATGCTGCTGCTGAAAGACCCGCATCAATTATTCCATCGATGGAGCAGGAGGCAGAACTCCCTAAAAAGTCTGCATCATCCTCAAAAATCCTTCTATGACATGAGAATCAGCTCCTGTGTCAGGAATAACTGTTGGTGCCAAGAATGGCACAACTGGAGGATCTGCAAGAATCCCCTGATCAACCATATCTAATATCTAGTCACCATCTCGAAAATGGCATACAACCGGAGGACGTCTCAGTGGGATGACCCTTCAAGGTCAACTACACAGCTTAGATTAAAGATTATCAAGGACTCAAAACAAGAAGGATTAGAAAGAAATAGAAGAAATAAAGAAATCATGTTTTTCCAAACACAACTACAAGGCATGTACTTGAATTATCTTCCCCTGCCCGAGTCCTTCTACATGACTATCCCACATGGTTCCCTTAAATCAAAACCACATGGTGTGTTCTTTCCAGACGTGGCATCAACTAAACAAGCTTCAGCAGCCTGTGTTATTAGTTACACGGCCGGGTACAAAGACCCTAAACACGATTTTCACTTTCGGTACATGGCGTCTTCTACCAAGATTTTAACAATCCCGTGTCTCTGCCCTCAAGGTATGTGACACGGCGTGTAGTCTGGATTTTTATGGACAGTAAGCCTCAGAAACTACTCAAGAACCTAGAAAACACAGAATACAAACATTTAAGTTCCAAATTCCGATCCGTCTGGGCCCATACTCTTCGAGAATCAAAGCATGGAATCTTATACATGTTATTACAATGTTAAGAAGTAAATGATCCACCAAATTCCGGTCCATGAGGGCCCATAATACCTCAAGAACCAATGTTTGGTGTTCATTAAAATAAAACCTCACACAAAAAATACCCAATCAAACAATATGTATTTTTATCAAGGCACATATCACAACAACATGAATATTCTACACAGCATCTATCACAACAACATGCAATTGCTAATGCGCCCTAATTTTCATGGAAAAATTGAATGACATGTGATTTCTAGAAAGTTCCTATATGATGCATCATATGGAATACCCTCATCTCATCGGGTTGCAACAGAAATAGAACCACAATAATATCAACAGTTACAACACAAGGAATGTAAATCACCCAATAGTGAAATCGAATCAACTGCAAAATTGCAAAACCAGAAAACTTGAAATTATCGAGGTAAATTAGCATTTCCCTATACACATACTAGATACTCCCGGGAAAAGCTTATTACTAATTACCTATTCTGTCCTATCTCTTTATATATGATCTAAATAGTAAGTTTAGAGAAAATAATCCTCTGATACCACTTTATAACATCCTAGATCCGGAGGCCACCCAGAGGCACCCCGTACCCGATTGGTCAAATGGCCTCAAGCTATTTTCCCTGAATGCTAGAGGCTTTCGACTAGTAGCAAGGTCCATGTCTGTGATAATGGGGAAAATATACCCTCATTGGAAGAGTACACAGTGCGAGTAAGTAAACAAGAAATAGCGGAGTCAGTAAATATCTAACAACAGTAAATAGCAGAAGACTGAGATAATAAAAAATTGGAGCAATGCATAATAAATTATGCATGATACCTATGTCTAGGAAAATATCCAAACAAGTCACAATGCTGAATACAGACAGTACTGAACCAAGTACAAACGAAAAAGATAACAGCTCCTCAGCATCGCAAAACTAAGCTTGGTTTCATGCTCTCCAGCTCCATAGCAATTCAATTACCTGAAGTGGAAAGGCACTTCCCTTATCTATACCTACAACAATATAATTAGTTTGGGAAAAAAGTATGGACCAAACAAGGTGTGAGACTAAATCCCAATAGGCAACCACCCGGAGATCTGTGTCTAACATTCAGTGAATATATGGAAGGTAAAATTATAGAAAATAGTAAACAAGAACATGATTAACAGTAAAAAATCCCAAGTTATAATATCAAGAAATAGATAATGAGATGCTAGGCAAAAACAAGTAAACCTATGGGAAGTACTCACAGCCATCCCCTCTGGTCCTACTTAAAAAGTACAAGAAACCCTTTGGGAAGTACACTCAGCCTAGCCCATCTGGTCCAGTAATATGAATTAATAAAGACTCTCTGAGGAAGAAATCATAGACAATTCCCCTTATAGTCTAGGGTAGTTAAGGACTCTCTGAGGAAGCACACAAGGTCAATTCCCCTTATAGCTCCCAGGTCAATGACTCTCTGAGGAAGCTAACCCAGTAAATTCCCCATTTAGCCCAAGTCATTCAAAGACTCTCTGAGGAAGCTCACTCGGTCTATTTCTCCTATAGTATAGGATGTTTCAAGATAATTCAAAGTAAAAAAGACTCTCTGAGGAAGCTCACTCGTTCTATCCCATCATATTATATAATGCTCAAATACTCTATGAGGAAGCTCACTCGGTTTATCCCCATATAGTCTATTATGTTCACAGACTCTCTGAGGAAGCTCACATAGTCTAACCACTTATAGTCTATAATGTTCAAAGACTCTCTGAGGAATCCTACTCGGTCTATCCCCTTATAGTCTACTACTCCATGTTCTCACGCCCCTGGGTAAGTCAATGCATATCTATGAAATATGGGGAAAGTAAACCTCATAGATACATGGCTAATCAGTCCCCAACATCTCAATCATGTCATAATTCAACATTCCATCCTACAATCTTTAGGCATGGGAAAATAGGAAAAATGGTATGAATGGCTAAAGAAGACCAAACAGTCATAAACAGAACAATGCGTGGGAGACACATCAAAAGCATAGTAATTCACCATATTCACAATAATTTACCTCTATTAAATCATACAAGGAAGGTAGGAAAAATAGGACTAACTTGGTAAATGTGCAATACCCTATTCAAGGGTATTGGCACAATTACAAATAATACTCAAAATCATCAATAGAATGGGACAAATGCCCCACCTATAGGGTTCTGACGAAAACCATCCACAGTCAACCACATCCAAAAATTAGGGAAACAGCTCCATGAAAGACTACTCTAAATCTCCTTCCCTATCATCCAAAATCCATAAAATCAACACCCAAGGAAAACCCAACACTACATCTACATGAAACGAATTTTTATCTAGAAAACCTAAAGAGAGGGAAGAGAATATCTTTGGAAAAGCATGGAGAAACCAAGAGGGAGGACTTACTAGATAAGAACTTCCTTCGATCCACCAAGAAACCACTTTGATTTTCCTCCAAAACAAGTGGGGGAGCACCTTCAACCTTGGAGAACCCAAAAACCTGAGTGAGGCTTGAGAGGGAGGGTGTTTGGAGAACAAATAAGAAATCTCGAGTGGCCCAGGACATAAAAAAACCCTAACATTATGTGGTCGCACATTTACCCCACACGTTTTGAAAAACCATGCAACCACCATATGGGTTTCATTGTCTCACCCAGGGATTGTTCACGGCTTGCCCGCATGGTTTGAAAAACCGTGCGCTGCCCATGCGGAGCCCACTGGCAGGGGTTGCATGGTTTCATGGGTTGGATGAATGGTTTGTTCAGACTGTGTGCCAACCGTTAACCAGCCATTCACCCCTGCACGACCTCCAAAATTTCTTATTAATCTCATAATCAACCAGAAAATGAAAACATACCTGAAAATAAGGTCTGAGTTCTTAAATCTTTCATCCACATGATGAAATTTTTGAATCATCTATGAAGATAGACTCTACGACTCACATATTTTAATAACTCTTTATTTATATAAAATATTTTGAATTAAAAACACATAATCCATAATAATCCTTCCAATATTGTAGAGAAATATATATATTTAATATTGAGAGAATCTTCTAGCTCATCGTCTAATCAATCATTAATTATCTACAATTTGTTTATGAAAATTAATCCAAAACATACCTTCAATTTCTATTTAAAAATAAATAATTTTAATCACACTAATCCCTAAAACATAGTAATTTTAAATAATAAATATTTTATTCCACTCGATAATAGTATAACCAACAAAATCTTGGTGTAATTACATTTGTCAATGAGAATATCAATTTCATGTAACCATAAATTTTGACACCACCAGAACATGAACACTTCCTTTGCTATGAATGTCAATCCCCCTTTTAATGTCAAGGATAATACTTATAATTTCATTGTGTGGTGAACTAATAGGAATTATACATGAATAAACCTCCATGGTGCGATACTCCTTCAATGGAATAGACCCCAGTTTTTGGGAAAATCACCAGATAAATGATCTAATTGCATCATAGTGAAAACCTGGTTTTTGTGATCTTATTTACCATATAGCTCTAAATAATGCTATATTGAACTTCAATGGGATCATCTTCATGATGTGAAGTACAGTTTTAAATACTAACATCTAGAACTAGTTAATATGGAATTTTTATATTTTAGTTATATATAACTCAATATCGAGTGATTTTTTATAAGATAACATTCAATTGACTTGACATATTTCTATATAGAATTAAACCAACCTTATGTAGTGTTTGATATAATCATCCCAAATCTATTGTGTCATGGATACATTCCTCCCATTGTATTCACCTAGTCATCCATATAACATTAATATGATGTGAAACATAATTTAATGTGAATCCTAGTGTTGTGGAATTATATTCATCATACACTTTGAACTTCTATAGATTTCTCCAGTATCTACCAACCACATCTAAAATTTAAGGTATTATGTCTTTATGACTTGTTTTAAATATTTGGATGTACCTATATCATATTTTTTATTAAACCTGACTGAATAATACTTCAAGGGTATTTTTAACACTTACCTAGATAAAAAGTAAAACACACAATGCCATTTTAGAATTTAATTTCTATAAACACGTGAAACTAGATTTCTTTTGGTCCCAAAAATTCTGTTTATACTAAAATTATTAGCGTTTATGCCATATCCATGAAAAAAATTCTTGCATAATGAATCAAATTGAAATTTTCTATATCATGTTATTTTAAATCAATATGATATACTTTTTTAAAATGAGAAGTAGAAAATAATTTTTTTCCAATGGAATCAAGATGTATACAAATTTAATTCTTAAAACATTATCATAAATATTTATAAAATATTAAATAATACTTATGAAATAATATTTACATAAGTGAATATATAAAACATCTTTAATAATAGAATAATTAATAAAACTAATGGTACCTAAACTGACGATCAATCACCTTGAGTTTTTAATAAAACAAACATATCGACCAAGATGATTTTCTAAGAGATTGAACTCTCTATAGTAATTATACCTATGAAACAAGAATCCAATGTACATATTATAAACACCTATATGTATTTTTTTTAATGAGAAAATTTTCATATAAAAAATAATGATGGAAAATATTTGGATACCAAAATAAACTTAGGTACACTACTATTAGGTAAAATAGATTTAGATACCCTTTTTACATTATATTAGGGTACCTCCTATAAACATTAGATGAGAAATGAACATCTTTTGGTATACCATATTAATAATTTCTAAAATTTATTCACAAAATAGATGCCATATTTTTAGAAATTATTGGAATATTTATAAATATATGTTCCTCTTATAAAGTTGGTTGTTTTGGGTAAATAGTTATATTATTATGTCCAATTCTAATGTGGTTCCTTCTTTGACATTGAGAACATAAATATTTTTCAATATTTTCTTTACCTTATATTAATTTATTGATTTCCTCGCCAAGATAGTTATCATTTTAACATAATTATTCTAATTTTGGGTGATATTTTATCTTAAAGGACAAATCATTATTTTTTAGAGAGGCAATCATTTTAATTACACAAATTAATTTATTTCTTTTTAATTTTTTTTAATTTTGAGTTATGTTTCCAAAATATTTTCTCCTATTGACATATATAAAATTTTCATCATTATTATTGAATTAACATGATGATCCAGAAGTAGTACACTTTACCTCATCATTTACTTCAATTTTATTTATTATGCATTTTTCACTCTTATCATATGAATGGAGTAAATAAAGGGATAAATAAAATTCCATCCAAGTTGTTTCTCTTATGTACTATGTACTCATCTCCTTCTATTTTATTCTTTCCTTAAAAATGGAATATTATAGTTTGATATGCACATTCACATTTCATTCGTAGAATGTAATTTAGTAAATTCATTTTTTATATTCCCCATTGTATGAAAAAAAATTATTTATTATTTTTCATGAATCTATTTATCTTATTTACCATGTGAGATATTTTGAAGTCATTCATGAAGATATTTACTCAATTTATTTTTAAAATAGTGGTCTTATTTTCGGTGAACTCTTTGTATTCATCATGATAGATACATTGAGTTCTTCCACATTTATGTTATTAATGTGATTCACTAATTAGATAACATTACGTTCAGTTACCAAGATCTTGGTAATACCTATAATATTTTATTCATATCATTTTATAGATAAGGGTCATGACCATGATATTATATTATATTTATAATAGTAGTGAATCTTTTAATCATGTCAATAATTTAAATATAAAAAACATATCATATCTCCCATATTATGAAGGGGTTATGAGCCCCATTTGGAATCAATAATACCATCAAATAAAAAAATGAATCTACTTTTAGGGTTACAATAATCGAGGCTAGAAAACATTATTTTAGGTTCATGGCCCTGGATAACAATAACAAGATTTTATAACAACCAATGAACCGATAATGGACCTATAAAACCATACCCAACTCATCAAGGGTTAGGGATAGTATTTAAATTTTATTATAGGATAATAACACAAGTTTGGTGAGATAATATATCACAGGTCTCAAGGAATGATCATAAATTAGATGTAATAGTTAGGAAAAAACAATATGTATCCATTAAAAGACTCCTTAGTGAACAAATCCGGAAAAGTAAACTATGATAGGTAGAAATCCATAAATATGAAGAACTATGTATAATTAGAATTAAGTGGTTGATAATATTTTAATATTGAAGGAAATTCTGATAGTAGGGGGTGTACTCTATTTTTTAAAAAATATTACTTCCTACGATGAAAGATATGGACAACTAACACGAATTGAGGTACCTGTCACATTGGGGATGATATGGCACTAATGGAAGGAATGTGGTGATCGGGTGGCTTGGAAAAAATAAGGGGGGTGTCCTATTTAACAAAATAATAAATAAATTAATGAATATAGGCAAAAACATTAGAGGGTTACCAAGTACACACCCTTCTGTCATCACATATTTGGTCCCCCACTAGTTACCCACTATTGGGCCAAAGGGAACCTGAAGGCACACATAAGGAATCCCCCTCCCCACTGATCCTTTTAGGTACTAGGTTCGAAGGAATCAATTACCAATTTCATATTTTCTTCCATGACTGATGTCCCAAAAATAGAACCAAACCCTCGATACATACCTTCAATCCCATTACAATACCTCAAAAGCATAATAGTACCCAAAATATGTGATTTTTAGAAAAATTATAGACAATATCATACTTAAAAATTGTTAGAGTGTTAAAAAATCCTTACTATAGGGAATCTAATTCATGATATGCATGACTAAGAATCACATATCCTCTGCCACTAATTGATTTTACCTGTACGAACACACATTAGTCTACCACTCCCATGTCTCTTATGAGATAAACTAATGATACTATTTCATGCCTAAAAGTGGAATTTTTTTCCTACAATGTGTCTTCTAGATCCAATTTTTTTTAAATCATATAATATGAGAAGGATCATCATGGTATATCATATGTTATTATACATAAAACACATTTTTCCTAGCATTTTACTACCAGAGAAGTTACAATAGTTATTAAATTGTACCAATAAACTCTGTTATATTAGTGGATCACACAGTCCTAGGAACATGTATCAACTAAATCTGAATAATATAGTGTACTAAATGATGTCACACTAGTAAAAATACATTGTTTCCCACTTCTAACTACAATGTATGGAATCATATATTTTAATATGATCTATATATACTATAGGATATTTCTAACAACTATATTATTAGTTGAAAATAATACCACGTATTATATATGAGACTATATATAATAACCACTGAATCTTCATCCATTAGAGAAATGAGATGTCATTTACTTGATATTTGTTATAAAGAATCAAAATGAATCATTTTAATCAATTCATGAAAACATTATTCTATTGGAAAACAAGGTTAAAGAAATATAAATCTCTAATGAACGTATGAAAATATAGACACACATTGGAAACATGTTCTCCTAAGTCATGATAGTATACAAGAACTACCTTTTGGTATTTTCCATATATTCCATGATCAAATTATCCAAAATAAGAAGTTTACATTGTAAACCCTATAAGAAGAGTGACATGAATTTTACAACCTAATAAAAAATAACACTTTTTAATATTCATTAAATATATAAAATATCCCAACCATGGAACATAAAAATATAATTAATAAAGTGGATCTCTATAATCAGTAGTAAGTGTCCAACCATTTTCAACTTGTCCACAATAACCCGAAACACATTACTAAATCATGTAATCCTGGAAAAACATATAAAAAATAAAAAATCTGAATTCTAAATGGGTATAAGTTGTACTTGAAGAAGACTTACATGTTATTGGTTCTTGTAAATTACATATTGAATGGAAAGGAACCATAATATAAACTCCTTTATGTATTTATTCATACTAATCCACTGGTACTACCTTTGAATATCATAATACATCTTGGTAAACTCTTGGTGAATATCCAACTTGGTGGTATGTGAATCTTGCATTGTCTCCCCATGCATGATCGTAGGGACCACAACCCAATATTAGAAATTTGGTACCTCATCATCATAAATGGACTAATCATGTGGAGTCTCCCCATTATATATAATATCCATAATACCCATGTAGTATTGGTTAGATAACTAACTATTCTTCACTTTCTCCTGGAGTGAGGATTTAATATTAGGAGAAATAAGGGTCGCTCTACATGGGTACTTCTGAGAATAAAAGAACATTGTAATGAAAGGTTTTATCATATTCCACTCACTAATATCCCCTTAAAACACCTATACCAATGTATTATTATTCAACACATCAGTAATAACATTTCCATTCTCAGTTGTATATGTGAAATCTAATCCAAAAGACTGAAAGTACTCAACCAACCTCATCATCTAAATGTTTATGTCAATCGTAGAAGTGAAATTTCCTATGATTTTAGGGTTTATAAATATGATTAAACTCTTAAATAGTATGTAGTAAAACCAATATCTCAAATTGGGAACTACCACCTCTAACTCCTGATCATGAGTTTGATAATTTCTCTCATAAGGCCTCAACATCCTAAAATTAATGGAAAAGAATTATATCATTCGTTATAATTACTATTATACAAACCCCATATGTATCTTATAAGAGGATATAATTATTACCCTACTCTGGTATGGTAAAAAGATACATATTTCAATCTACACTTCGACTCCTTGAATTATCTATCAAAAAAATTACACCAAAAGATCATTACCCTTTACTTGTACATGGTTGTTCTAATTGATACAATTCATGAGAGGTCTTGAATAAATATAATATAATATCCTTCAGAACCCTAGATTATATATGTGTCAAATACATTCATAGTAAACAACTAAGAATCTATGGCCTCATCAATATGAGGGTATACATATATTCCTACCTCATATATCAATTTCTCTAAGTGTAGGACCTCATTGATGTAATTATAACACTTAAAAATTATGGTATAATGTCTATTCACTATTAGTGTACATTTAATGTTCTCGAAAATCTATCCATGGTTATCCCATGACTAAGAGTGCACAAAAATCTCATTAATGAATCCACCACAAATGAATCCCAAATGGGTTTATGAAATAATTCATCAGATCTATAAACACAAACTACATTTTATTAAATCCAAACAATATGTCAAGGTAATCATATTGGAATCACCTACTCTAGAATGTAGTATGAGTAATATTAGAAGCCATCACACCTATTTGATGAAAACCAAACCATATTTAGATCATATATAACAAAATGGATCCCCACACATGGTCAAATATATTTTTGATATGTGGATGATGATACATGTTCATGACTATCACCTGGTTCAATATTTTGTAATATATACATAATCAATATGATCCAATGGTCTTGTTATAGTGAAAAATTGGGTCACCCCAAGGGGATGATCCCATCTAAATACAACCATCAGTATCAAGATCCTCCATCTAATCCAATGGATTATAAATATCTTTTCAAGACAACCTATATAGTGGAATGGATATGGAATCCATACCTAGAATTATGTTTTTCAGAATATGAAAATTCTATTATGGTAGTAACCGTGAGAAATATATAGTAAATAAATACAAAAACATATCAATAATAAGAGAAAAGAGTAAATGACACTTTTCATCATTATCGAGAATAAAATTGAAATAATGGTTTACAACTATGCCTAACTAGTGATGGTCAGGTACATAATAAAATTACTACAAATCCCACATACTAAAAATAGAAAAACCATCACCTTCAGTATCTATAAAGGATTCCCATTATTTATGGGAGTCGATGTGTGATCAATATTGAGTCAACTCATCTCTACATATGATGACATAAAAATTATGAATCTATAATTAAAAGAAATAATAGTGAGTTTGAAATCCATTGATCTTAAGGGAACACATTGAACGTCAATTAATACTTATAGATAGAACCCTTATAGTTTTAATAAAAACCATTATTCCATATAGTTACTCAATATATATCTATAGATTACTTGCATACTAAGTATAAAAAAATTGAAAGTCATCATAGTATAAAAAATAAATCTATAATAAGGGTATATAAAATAAGGATAATACCTTTAATAGTTTAAGTCTCCTCATCATGGTTTGGAGAATTCATGTCAATTAAAAGAATATAGTATTCCCTAGATCTATTAAACTACCCTCTTGATCCTTGATCCCTATATGGAAAACCAAATATATTTCACAGATTTCCCTAAGAACCCTTACCATCTACAAGACTTTTTAGACTTGAATAACTCCAAATACCACCCTTTTCCACTATACCTACTCTTGAAACTTATTTTGGATCCCAACCATCACTATGTATAATAGCTTTCATGGTAGAAATATAGTAAAAATATATTTTTTTCACATCCTACCTAAAAAAAAACTAAAATATATTTTATTATAACTAAAATTACGGATTCAACTTCATTATATAATTATATAAAACTAGTTGATATCTCGTACATAGAGAAGAAGAACATCCATGACTTCGACTAACCTTACCATTTCTACTATTGTGAGAATCATGGAAAATCCATTGTAGGATATCCGATCATCCAATCATGGACCCAATATAATAACCCAACATCTCGTAAGGTCTATGTTCATCTATGTTCTAACTTATAATAATTGACTGATTCACTACCCCAAAACACATGTGAATCTAATGGAATTCAAATGATAATTAATCAAGAACCTTAGTAATTCCTTAAATCAACAAGGACTAGTAGTCTCATAACACACCACTAAATGAGAAAAATGAATAATACAAGTTAATTGAGTATAATTGTTTGTTAATTTTTTCCTACCCTTAGTTGGATATATAAAAATTAATTTTTTTAGCTCTCATCATCTCAAAAAATAATTTCTCATAAAATGATCTTGAATGTACTTCTAGAATAACCAAAAAAATTTCTATACCTATACAAGGATATCCCACCTATCAATTTATAGTCCTAAAATTATATACACTATAATATCTCACTATTTCATTAGGGGTGTATCTAGATAGAAAATGATATTAGGAATGGAAATATGCACACATCAATAGATTATGGTTCAACCTCTATTATTAATATAAATGGTCGCTATAATTGAAACTCTATATTCGTATGATACAATGAAGACTCACCTAATGAAGATATATATACCAAAAATAATATTATACAATAGATAATCTCATGATTATATTAATCAAGAGTAGTTACACGGGAAATTTGGGGTTCTAACTCAACAACTTATAAGACATGCTCATTTCCTCCCACATGTCACTAAAAAATGTTATCATAATAGATTATCACTATAATTACAAACATCTAAATCATTGTCTAATATTTAACAAGTATAAATTTAATCTACTATTTAATTACAAATAGGAACACCATCCCACATTACTATATGATCACCTATGCGTCTTAGGGGTATCACAAAAAATCAGGTTCCCACTCTAGCCCTACTGTAGAAACCCTGACCCCAGTAGCCCAGTGACTATGTCTACATTAATGCATTGGAATATGATACATGGAATAAAATCCTGAAGAAACTAATATTTTATTTTTATTTATATTGTATATACATACATGAAATTATTATCACAATTGAAAACATTAAATAAACAAAATATTTTATTTTCGAATTCCAGTATTCCACATAATGTGTCCCTTTATATCAATCAAAAAACACTTCATGGTATCATTGGAAAAATAATAAATAAGAAATGGTTGATCTAATATAACATGTAATGTTAATTTCACAATAGTATCTATTAATAAATCATCCATGATAAATATTTAATGTTAAATAAATTGAACACATTCTATTTAATCAATAACATGAGCATAATATTGAAGGAATAAATAGTGTTCATTTAATACCATATAAATAATCACATGACCTTTAAAAATAACAATGAATATTACAACTAATCGGATAATCACAAGGAATAAATATAATTTAATTCATATTAATGGAATGTATAATGTTAAGAACCTAAAACATAGAATTGATACCTTGTCCTAAGGAATATAATGAAATGGTTAAGGCCACATCCAAAACCCAATCTATTTTATCTCATGTGAATTACCTATGAATCATGGGCTAATAGTAGGTCTCACCCATCACTTCATAAATATAATAAATTTATCATATGAAAGGGGTGAAATATATTTAACATAAACATTCAAATAGAAAATCTAACGTATGGAATGCTAATATTTACCCCAATCAACAAACATAATCATAAAACATCTTGAGTTAGATGGTGAATGGTAATGATAATATACATCCCCATTCATTCTGATTACAAACCATATATATAAAAAAGGATGAAATCAACACCACATATCCTTATTATATCATTAATAAAATAGTGTGCTGATTTTTTTATCAGTATAAATACCAAGAAAGGATCCATAAAACTTTTTTGAGAAAAATAATCTTTGTATTTTAAAAGTCATATTTTAAAACAAAATGGTTATGAAAAATTTCAAGAATAATTTTCCATGAAAATATTATTTGAAAAATTATAAAATAATTATTAAAATCATTATTGGTTCTCATGGTGGAATATTACATTCATTACATACATGTTAAAATAATTATTCGTTTCACATTTTCAGTAAAACAAAAACATGAATAATTTTTAGAATAAGATGCTAATTATTTTCAAAAGTTCAGGAAAATAATAATGTGATAAAATTACTTTAATGAAATAATTTAACAGGATAAAAATATTATTGAATATTTTTTTGAAATAATGGTTATTGAACTTAAAATATTTTTGAACGAAGAGAAAAATAAAGTCAGAATCTGTTACAAAAATCAAAATAATTTTTGGTAAAAAATAGTAGAAAGTTAATAATACTACTTAAAATGATGATGAATAAATATAATGGAATAAAAGAAATTTATTTTAAAATATAAATATTACAAAATTCACTCAACTGATACATAATCGTAAACATTCCTAAATAATGATGAGATTGTCCAATAAAACCTCCCAACTTTGGTAACTTTTATATTGTAAGACCTTTAGAGAAAATAAGATAAAATGAAATAAAAAAATATAATTTATATATAATATTCATGATATAACATATAAAAATTGGAAATATATACATTAAATAATACAAATAAGAGGTTAATATGGCATATGACTCACATAAGTAAAATTGAGACGAGACACTATTACCAAATGCCCAATTTCCATAGTAGGTGTCCATATCTACAATATAATTATATTAATCATGATATTAAATGAAAAAAATAAAAATATTAAATTTATAATATCATATTTTATCCCTTATTAACATTTACCTCAATTTTAAAATAATTTTTCCTTATTTTTATTGTTTTAGGTGTTAATTTAATTGATTAATCATGCACATTTTTTCGTGAATGTTTTGGTTCTTGTTCATATGATGTATATATATCTTCTAAGAAATTATTTAAAAGTTATTAATAAAAAATTTCATCAATAAAAAGTTTGTAACTATTTATGAATTCTTTTCATTGAAAATGAATCGCATCACTTCATGAAGTTGGTATTCTATACGTACACACGAGCGACCATATCGTTCTGTTAATGAGTGAAAAGTTAAGGAAATGTGTGAAATTTTAATATTAAAAAATTAATATCATATAAATATATATAAATTATGTATAATAATTAATTTTTATCATTATTATATTCAAATTAATTTGTATGATAAAAATGTATCACATCACCTAGTGAGGTGGTACTCCATTGTACACCCAAGCACAGTTATCACATTTGAAAAAGAATTGAACATTAAAATAAATATGTGATTTTAAAATTTAAAAAGTATAATGATATAATAAATATAATATACATGTATTAAATCCATAATCATATCCATCCTTAAAAAAATGTGATCGAAAAATAACTACATTGGTTGGTTAGGTGGTTGTCTTCCATACATACCAATGAAGATTTCATAACCGATTTGTTTGAAGATGAGATGCATATAGAAAATGAACATAAAATAAAAAATTATTATAATACTTATGATAAAAATTATATTATATTATAATGCATTATCAAGAATTTAACAGGTTGGATAAATAACTAAAATAAAACATTTGGTTAGGGGTGTTACACCTTTATCAGACAATCAATTTTGTTTTGCACAAAAAGTATTCCAAGACTGTATCTATGAACACAATAATGATTTTATGATGATATTACTGAATTAATTTAATTATTTGGGAATATATTGTTATAAAAAATGGTTTTGTATGTGTGGAGTGGAGAGGATAGGGTGTGGCCTTTAATAAGTGAGGTGACTGTAACACTTTTTATGTTATGAAAATAAAAAGGTGTTTCCATGTTTTTCATGTGCTAATTAGCTGAAAATATTTAAATTATAGATCCTAGAATATATTATATTAAATGTGTCCATAAAATTAGTGTTGTAAAAGTTTTTTCATATTTTTAACACTTAACTTTTTAGTTTATCCCACTAGGTAAAACCATTTTTACCTTAATGATGGTAAATAATTGTTAATATTTTTACCAATAATTATAAAAAAACTATTTTTAACATATTATATAATAAAAATAATTCTTATTTTAAATATGGAATCCATTTTATATAATTCAATTCATATAAGTAGAAAAATATATTTGGAAATTAACCCCATAGATGTGACGACAAATTAGGTTTTCAATGAGAAAATGAATAAAAGGTTATAATGTTTCTATATAAAAATTCAATATGAAATTTATTAAAATGACATAAACTATGTTAATATATATATATTTAAACTTTTTTTATTCTTTAAACCATTTGAAAACAGTTAATATTTTTTTAATGGAATTAAAATATGAAAAATCATATTAGAAACTAGAATTGTTTACTTTTCTGTGAAAAATTTATACTATTCCTAAATTTTATAAAATTCACCCATTTCTATAAAAAACTAATATTTCAAAAATTATATACAAATTTTTAAAAAATAATTCTAAATTATGTGGGTAAAGCAGGACTAGACTTCCTTTTAAAAAAAATATTTTTCAGAGAACATTTCCTTTTTCTTTCAAATTGTTATTATATTATTTATAATCAATAGATAACAACTGAATCTTTTTGTACAATTATAAACCATATAAATTTCAAAATTTATTTATTACAATTCATACCTCTAACTTATCTTCGGGGGGTATAATGGTCAAGTTTAATTAATAATATTTTTATATATTATAGTGTTTCATTCAAACCCAGTGTTGCATACATTGAGAATTATTGAATAGATTTAATTTATTTAAAATTTAATATATCTTAAATTCTTAGGGTGTTACATTATCAACAATAATTGTTGTTTTGTTTCATAGTTGATATCGATATGATATTCCTCTTTAAAAATCTTATGGTGTTACATTCTACACCCATAAATTAATTATTCTATCCCAATTTAATATTGATTATGATAATCAAGGGATCGATAAGGGAAAATAACTTTCAAGAAATGCAACAAAGTTAGAAAAGTTAATGAAACATCATTTTGATAATATACAAATGGTATTATGAATTTAATCTGTGATAATCACATAACTGGGAATCCGTGTAGAAGAACCTAGGTGGGAAGTGAAGATATAGACATGGATGAAAATAACGAATAATTATAAATATTATTTTAGAAAATTTATCACAACAATGTGGGTTATATAGAGTAAGATAATAAAAAAATCCCAACTATATGATATGTAAAGAGATGATTTGATTAATAAAAAATAAATGTACTAGGAGAATATTTAAGTTTCCAGTCCTTTCTCTAAAGTTGAGGAATTATATTATTATATTTACATAGTAAATTTTGTGACTTGATAACTTTCTATAGGCACAATTTCATCATTTGGATGTGGTTCAACTAATTATTACATAATTTATTACTGTAATTAATGAATATCCAATTGAAATTTGTATGTGTGAGTCACTAAAATTGAAAATTAATATATCTTTAGCTCAATAATTTAATTACAAGTCACTCCGACAATTTTGAGATATTTTCAGAGATCAAAAAGGTCAATAAAAGTATTCTAGTAAAACCCAATTATCAACTCTATCCTTTCCATAAATAGTTTATCTTATCACTCATGCAATTTTTTTTATCCAAATTCAAAGTCCATATTTTTGGAAGGAAGGCAATTAAATTCACAACATATTCCCCAAAAAATATAAAGTGTCTCTTAATTAAATATCCTAAAATATGTAAATACCTTGATCACCATAAAACCATAATGATAACATTCATGCTTCCAAATATAAAATCTTATATGTTCTTATATACTCATAAATCAATACATATATTAAACTATTTAAATAATGGAATAAACCATAAAAAATATAACCAATTTTATGATCAATGACAATATATAATGAACATATCATATTTATCTCAACATTGATAATATATTAAGGGTTATAATACTAATAATGTGTTTTACATGAGGTTCTTATTTTTATTGAGTCTCTTTTCATAGTCCTTAATACCGTTTAACATATTCTCTCAAATACTTTTAGAAACAGTACTACTGTATAATCATTATACATGTAATAATTATTATAACCATAATATCATTGATTCAAATAATCCTATAACCTAATTCCTTAATTCAAAAATAGGAACATTAAATAATAAACATCATTAGTGGTAATAGAATAAGAATGACCATGAAACCTTAGATTATTTTGAGTTCTATTCCCTTGATGTCGAGGGAATTCATTTGTTTAATTCCAAAACTAGTGAGATACTTAAAATAAATTAAAAAAATGTATTCATTGTTAATCCCATAATCATACACATGGATTCTTTTCTGATATATTTTTTTTTCTACTTCATAATGGGTTGAAAATAAAATGTGTATTATCCTAAGAATATCCCCAAGGTTATTCAAACTATTTGTCCATTAATTCCTATTTTCATGCACTAGATAATGATCGAGTCAATCCCAATGCTCCCTTTTAAGAGTTATTACCCCAAGATACACCTGTTCCAGAACCAAATCCATTTATAATATCATGACAAGGATGTATTTTCCTGAAAAAAACTCATATCTATTCCTCATAAAAACATTAGGATATTCATATATACATATCCAAAAATTGTAATATATAGTTTTTTCCTCAATCAGTGTTTTTTCATGTCTAGTTCCGAAGGATTCTAAAAAACTTCATCTTGTACAAACTATAGATACCCCTACCCTAGTAGCCCAAATATGGTGTCTACATTATTATATTTATATATAATTCATTGAATGACATTCCAAATGACTAAATAGTTTAATAGTATTTGTAATCTATATACATAATATAAATTATTATTACAATTCAAGACATAAAATACACAAAGTATTTTCTTTGATAACACCCTTATTTCACATATGATATCCTTAAATATCAATAAAAAACACTTCCTCTTGTACTAGTGAAAATAAATAAATGTAGTGAGATCAAATGATCCAGAAGGGATAACATACAATAGAGGATTTTAATAAATAAGAAAAAAAATATGGAAATATAAATAGGTTAAAAAAATTTCCTTTTAATCAATTACGTGATAATAATAGAATAGTAATTAATTATGATCAATTAATTCAATGTAAATAATCACATGATCATGAAACTTAAACATGAATATTATAACTGATCAAATAATCACATGGAATATCAATAACTGAATTTATAAGGATGTAATGTATAAAATAATAATTATAAAAAATATACCCAAGACATTGGGCAATGAAATATAAAAATGGGAATGTCTTCGACAAAAACACAACTTAGTTCATCTTATGAGACCTGTCGATGCATCAATGGGATATAGTAGACCCCACCTATCACATTCTAATTCAAATGAACTCTTCATATGAATTGGGTGAAAATTTATCAACAAAAGCATTCATATTGAAAAGATAACATATTAAATGTTTATAAATACCATAATATATAATCATAATCATAAACCATCAAGAGTAAAATGGTGAATGTTAATAAAAATGTACATCAACATTCCAAGCAATCATAAACCACCCAAAAAAATAATAGGTATGGGATAACAACATAAATTTTATAATGTAACTGTTACATTATTTTTAAGATAAACTATATAAAAGAGATACAAATCCAAGATCCAGTGTTTTTGTGTCATGAAAAAATTAGGCTCACAAATAAAATTTAAATAATAAAATATAAAAATTATATAACAATTTATTTTACAAAATTTTTAGGGGCCCTCACATTCTCCTTAGTATAAGTAATAACATTAGGACATACATCAATTAAATATATCTTCTAAAATCCTTGTAAGAGGATAAGTAAGGGGGCATGAATCAATATAACATGGTTGAGAATAATCATAATCATTAAATCATAAGAATATGATCATAATGAACAAAATGAGAGAAACATGTGATAATGTAATGTAATTTGACAATTCATAAAAAATGAAACATCATGCCATAGTGGTAAAATACCACACATAGTTATGGACAATCCTAGAAGCATGTTCATGCATAACATATGTACTTAATCATAACATCATTTTTGTGCAAAAATATAGATTCACGGTCATGAATATTACACATTATCTCATTACATACATTAGATAACCCATTTAATTGGAGGGATATAGAATTCTGGGCCCACTCGCCACATCATATCATTTATATTATCAAGCATTCCTCATAGATTATCTTATAATCATAGTCACAAATTAACCCCTAGAAAGGAATTGGTTTTATAAGGACTTCACCAACCATGTTTTAAAGAATAAAATTGGTGTTCCAAATTAAAAAAGGTAGATACATATTTGTTATATGTATCATCATTATCGAGCAAAGAATAGAAAACACAATATGGGTCAAGATTAGTTTTTTGAATGATGTTTTTTGGAAAATATTTTTATTTTTTCATTAAATCAATTTTCATAAATTTATATCCCTTAAGATGAATGGTAATAATGATTAATTCATATGTAATAAATTTTTGAAATATTTATTCAAAATAGGTAGTGAAATAGGGATAGCCCAGTGAAATGTAGTGGGGTTTGTGAATCCCTTTAACTCAATTCCGACCTTATATCGTCGCTTTTATACCTCCTCAATAATAAAAACTGATTTTAAAAAAAATTGATCATGAAGTGAAATATTGTAATTTATAAAAATGTTTATCAATTATAATAATTTTATTATATTTATTAATTTTCATTTATTATATTGAATCATTTAGATATTATGTTTTTCTTTATATTTCCTATCTTTCTTGGTCTCTCTATTTTCATTCAAGGTAATTTATAGAAAAATATGATTAACTAAATAATCTTGTAATAAAAGTAATTAATTGTATATATATTAAATATATTAATTATATCCATTAATTTTGTTGGTTATAATAATTTTTTAGTTAATGTATCTATATGGGGTAAACTGACCTTTAACGGGATGTTGTCAAAATTATGGGAAAGGGATGTATGGAATTTATATTTTTCATTAATATAATAATTGAATTATTTTAAAATCATTATTAGAATATTAAATTAACAAAAAATTAATTTTTTATATTTGATTATGAGTATAATTGGGAAGGGGAATAATGAGAAGAAAAGAGGGATGAGTTAATTGAGACTTAATCTCTCCTTAGGGGAGCCTCTATTGTACTCCACTATAAATCGCTAGGTTATTAGAGCAAGATTTATCTAAAAATCATCTATGTATTCCAAGAAATATGATAGGATGATTTTGGGATGTTCTTGGGATTTCGAATTTTTGGGAGGAGTTTTCAACCAAGGGAAGGGAGATGGTTTAATTATACTCATGGAGAGGGGTATTTTTAGAATAAAATATTGAATATAATAGTATATCAAAGGTATAACATGTAATAGTGAATTTTTATCATTATAAATCATAGAAATATATAATATAAAAGGATTATGTATTTAATCCCTATTTTATTTTAATTGAATGGAAAGGAGGAAAATTGAGAAAATAATATTTTAATGTAATACCTTTGATTTTTAAGCTTCAGAATGTACTTTTTAAGTTTGAATATTATGATTATATTATTTAATGACTGATTTATGAAATAAAATATATAATGTAAGAACCTCAAGTTATTAAAATGATTATATTATTAGTACATCATTAATAATGTAATTTAAGATGAATTAGTTATTTAGGAATCTTTATTTTATCCATTCCCCTGAAAATTGATGTATTTTAGAAAATTATGAAAAATAGGTCTTGAAAAATATTGATTTTATAATTTCAAAAATTAATTTCATTTAATAAAAAAAATTAAAAAATAGTTAATTTAATAATATAATATTAAAATAATGACTTTTAAAAAATATTTTAAAATATAGTTGTAAAAAATGTGCTAATGTTTTCTTTTAGTTATATAACCATGATATTTATTTTTCGAAATTATAAAATCTAAATTTATAAAAATCAGTCATGATTAATATTATTTATATCGTAATTCATCATTTTTGTGGAAAATTACTATTTCAATAGCGAGGATACTATTTACAATAGTCAGGTTACTATTCCAATTATCATATTACTTTTAAAATGGACACATTACCTCTTATATAAACCTCTCCATTATTCATTTTCTATCTAACCCAATTCCTCTCATGTTTCGATTTTTCCAATTTCTAAAATATAGATTGATTTAATAATGTTTTTTTTCTTTTCAATAGTTTTGGATGTGGGGATGATTATCCTAGTAGATTGGGGTGATCCATATTTTCCCATTTTAGATTTTCTATTTTGTATTTTTTGTCAAGATTTAATATTTGGAATTTTAGTTGGTTTAATTTTTGATTAATGTAACCGTGTTTTTTAATGAAATAAATGTTTTCAGTTTCTTCATTGGTATAACACTATATAGTATATTATAACACTCAATTACATCAAGAGACAAATGAAATTTATAATTCATAGGTTGTCACGTTATCCCCCTCTTTAGAAAAAATTTCCCTTAAATTAGAAATAATATTCTTGGCTGAGAATAAATGATGGTACATCTATTTTATTATTTTCTCTAGTTGCGATGTCACCTCTTCATACTTATGGTTCCTTCAAAAAACATTCACAAGACGAGTTCTATTGATGTATAGAAATTTTTCTGTATGGTCTAATATTTTCACTGAATTCTCTTTATATGATAGGTCATTATATAGTTTTACCAACTATGGATTCAGTATATTTGATGGATCAGGGATATAGTTCCTCCAAAGTGATAAATGGAAGAAATCGTTAACTTGAGCCATAGTTAGTGGAAACTCAAGTCCATTGTCCAATTATCCTATGTGATCAAGGATCTCAATAGATATATTGTTCCTTTGGAGAAGTTTACCTATTTTTCCAAACTACATTAATCCATTCCATGGTGAGATTTGAAGGAAAATATTATCTCAAACATCGAAATACAAGTCCCTTTGAATATTGTTAGAATAAATATTGTTTCAACTCTTTGGTACTTGTATATGTTGTTTTATGACTTGAACCTTCCCTATCATATCTTCAATAAGATCAGGTCCACTTTTGATTTTCAATAACTACATCCCAACATGTTCGAGTTTTACATCACTTCCCATAAAAAGCTTCAAATGGATCCATTTGAATACTCGTGTGGAAGCTGTTATTGTATGAGAACTCAACCAATAGGCAATTCTGATCCCATCCTCCTTGGAATACTATTGAGTAAAATTTTCATCTACTCAAGAATCTTAATATTCCTTTAATATTTTCCATCAGCTTGGGGGTTGATAGGTCATGCTAAAATTGAATTTAGTACTCAAATAAAGGTGAATGATTCTATATAAATTAGCTTTTAACATAGGATCATGATTAGAGAATTTCAAAAGTGGTACCCCATATAGCCTCACCACATCCTTTATATATATCGTGGAAATTTTTTCATGTGAGAAATCTTCCCAAATAATGATAATTTGTATATTCTTAGTGTGTTGATCCACCAAAACCCACATCAAATTGTTTCCTTTGGATTTCTTTGGGAAGCTAGTGGAAAATTTTTGTGTGACATTCTACCATTTCCATTTGGGTATATGAAATGGTTTCATCATCGCTTTGATCTTATTTCACTCTAATTTAACTTAATAACATACCAGACACAATGATATATACTCTACAATATCCTTCTTCATGTTGACCTATGAGAAGTGTTCTTGAGGATTATAATTTATCTTGGTACTTCCAGGATGGATGGATAAAGATAATCTATGTGTGTTATCGAATAGCTATTTCTTTATCCCAAGTGACGAATGCACATAAACCTCATCCCAAACTAAATCATACCATAATAATTAATGTGTAACCCATATATCTTCCCTTCCATTAATTATTTCTCCACATGTTTTAGCTCTAGATAATACCATTGTGCCTCCTTGAGCTTATCCTAGATATATCATTAGATAATATTTGGGAAAGGTAGGTTGTATTCATACTATTATGAATTCAAGATCAATTTGTTCGTATCCAAGAATATATGGTCTCTCTTAATCTACATCATGGATAGAGTTCCAGGTTCATTTGGGAAAAGAGCATCATCTTCCTTGTTCACCTTTGTCAGATAGTATTTTAATGAAAATCCAAATTTCTTGATTAGATCTAACCATTTTCATTGATTCATGGTGAGATCCTTTTGTGTGAATATATTATTTAGACTATTGTGATCTTTATATATATCATACTTTTCACCATAGTGGTTTCTCCACCAAATCATTAGAGAAAACATAACATAAAATATCGCTATATCAAGTGCCATTTAGATATTATCAAGGGTCTTAAACTATCATGAGACATTGGAAATCAATTTCTCATGGTTACACAGCCCATTATATTCTTTGATGCATCACTATAAACCACATATCATTTAGTACTTGTTCGTAGTGTGAGTACATTTGCAGTGATTAGCCTATTCGTGATCTCCTTGAAGTTTTCCTCACATCCTTCCATCAATAAAGAATTTACCCCTTTCAGAATTAACCTAGTTTGTATGCTATAAAATCATTAGAAATTCCTTCCAAAACAACTATAGTACCCATCCAATCCATGAAAACATCTGATTTCTATGACACTAGTTGCTCTGGACCATTCCTCATTTTCATTTGTATTTGAGGGGTCCATATAAATTCTCTCACTCGTGATCATGATACCCATGAATGAGACTTGTGTCATCCAAAAGTAACAATTTTTGACCCTAGCATACATTATATCATTCATTAATTTCTCCGACACAATACATATATTCCCTTCATGTTCATCCTTTATATTGGAGTAAATGAAAATATCATTGATATATGATACCAGAAATTTGCTGAGGTAGTCTCTAAATAATGTACTCCTAAAATCAATGTTGATTGTAGGAAAATTTGTAAGTCTGAAGGGCATAACTATGAACTCATAACAGACATACCTCATTGAGCCGATATTATTCTGAATATCCTCATTCTTCACCTTTAGTTCATGATATCCAGAACAAAGATACACCTTTGAGAAGTAATGATATTGTAATATTTTATTGAACAAGTCAAAAAAATTTGTTTGATGATTCTTTTTCTTTCTAGTGATATTGTTGAGAATTCTATAATCGATACACAACCACATTTATCCATCATTATTATTGAAAAAAAATCATTGGAGCACCCTAAAGTTATACGCTAGGGAATATGGAACATTTTTCCAAATACACTTCTATCCACATCTTTATCATTTCTAGTTTGATCAAGACCAACTTGTAGGGGTATTTTGATATTGGAGTAGCTTTGAGTATGAGATATATTGATAAATCTACATCAATTATTGGTGGTAGTATTGGTAACTATTTGGGGAATACATGACTATATTCCCTAATAATGGGAAATTCTTCTAGTTTGATTAATTACAATGAATCTACCATTTGGGTAAAGTATGCTTCTTCATTGGGTATCAAAACCCATGCCATTGAATAAATTCTGAAATGAGATTCATGATCTTCCTAAAATTATGAGAGGAGGATGGGATGGTTTAGAATATTAAAACATATTTAATTTTCCTAAAAGATGATTTGTTCTTAATATAGAGAGCACCAATACATTCCTTGTATAACATATAATTCCAACAAATAAAGAATTAGGAGATTCACTGTAATAATATTATGATATACACCGACATGAGAAGAATAAAACACTTTGGTTATAATGGTCACAACACTAGGTGTTTTTACAGATGACTCGACATTTAGATAATTGGAATTCAATTAAATAGTTCTAAAAAATATAGATGATATCATGGAAATCATAGAACAAGTAATAAATAAATAATAATTCGATTATTGTGTGAAAATTAGGGTTATGTACAATGGATGAAATAATGAACCAATGATCATAATCAATATGGAATGGAAATAATATACCACACATTCCATATAAAAAATAAACTAATAAAGAAGTGCAATGTGTACCTTATATGACTTCATGTTCATGATCCACTTCAGCATTAGTGAAAGAATATGATTTCCCTTTCTTTATTGTCTTTGGGGTCTACTGATGTTGATTACCCTTAAGGACTCAACTTTTATTGCACTGTCTTGCATAGTTCCCTTACTCCCTATTTTTGATTCATTGAAAAATAAGTGTCATATTATCAGGTTATTTCATTTTCTCCATTAGTTCGGTTGGATTCTTCATGTATCTTCAATATTCCTCTGTTTTGTGTCCTCCTCTGTTATACATGATGAATTTCCCTACACCCTTATGGATATTACCATGTTTTTCTTACCAAATTTTTGACATGTGGGTAGTTGGATACTCATTTGTGTTGTTTCATTTGACCCATTAGCTTGAAATTCCATTATTCTGTTTTTATCTCCATAAACATTTTCCCATTATCTGAATTACATTCCTATATTGAGGGAACTTCAAACCATTTCTTCATAACTCCCAAAGTATCTGATATATATAGCCTTTTGAATTCATTGATTTAAACCCATAATGAATATATCTATTTTTATATAATTTTTGTAAATAAAACCTAACACACATTGTTCATGAGTTGTGATGTTCTCTTCATAATCAATGACAGATTCATCTTCTCTTTTCTTCAGCTCTATAAATTTTCTCTCCATCATTGTACGAATATTTCATGGGGAATTTTTGGTAAGAAATATTTTAATAATATATTCACACTCCATATCTTACATTTAATTAATTAGATTGGTGTTATTTAGCAATTTACCACATAGATCAGCCTCTATATTAAAATGATAGATGGATTTTTACTCTTTCTACTTCTTAGAACAACAGATCACAACAAGAATTTTCATTATTTAGTTAACCCACTATTCTGCAACATGTGGATAAATTTATTTAATAAATTTTAGTGATTGAGGCTGCATAAATGTATCAATGGATAATTGAACCTTATTGTGTGTAGAAATACATTCTATAATGTTTAGGTTATTATTCCGATCATGAGACAACTGGGTAATCATATCCATGAATTTTTAGCTCTACAATTCATGAAATTGGGGATGTCATTCGGGAAATCATTGAATTGTCCCTCACATGGTTTCATAGCTTGTATTTTCCTGGTTCCCACCATTTTCTAAAATATAAAAGGTTTGAACAAATCTTAAGTCAAAAAATTGTAAATAAATATTTTTTTAGATTTAAAGGAATAAATTTTGGGATCCATATACTCATCCTTTTTGAAAAACTACATTTCTTCAATCTTTACATACACTTAGTATTATTTAAAGGGTTTTCACTAATTTTTCTAATCATAATTCCCTAATTA
This sequence comes from Viscum album, assembly GCA_963277665.1. Taxonomy (NCBI): domain Eukaryota; kingdom Viridiplantae; phylum Streptophyta; class Magnoliopsida; order Santalales; family Viscaceae; genus Viscum; species Viscum album. The sequence goes on along the minus strand of OY728132.1, from coordinate 1,287,089,316 downwards.
ACTAAAACATTCTCTAATACTAACAATAATGTCCTCTATTTTTTAGAAAAACTATTAGATCATTTTATGACAAAAAACATACTAAAGATAAGAAATGGAGATCAGGTGTAGTATCTTGTTAAAATTACTCTCTTGTATAAATATTACATAATAAAACACAAAAATTATTTAATTCCTTATTATCTAGCTTCATAGTGGCCCATATGGTCTCTTTAATCTATATAATCACCTGAGGATATACATCAAAGAATGGGGTGACCTAAAAAACTAATAAGAGGATAAATAAAAGACATGAATCAATATAACATGGATGAGAATAATAATCATAATAATATTATAATCATGTGATAACAATAAACAACATGATGGAAACTTGTGCAAAGCTCCTGGATTGGGGAAATTCCTAAAAATGAAACATCATGTTATAGTGGTCAAATAACATAAATTGTTGGGAACAATGCTAGAATAATATTCACAATTAACATATTTCAATAATCATAGCATTATAATTTTAAGCAAATAAAACACCATGTTAAAACATATTACACATTAACTGTTGTGATTAAACACATCACCAAATGAATTTGAGGATATATACTTCTGATCCCACCAATCACATAATGAAATTTACGTAATCATGCATGCCAAAAATAACATATTATAATAATAGTCATGAATTAATCCATTGAAAGGAAACTGTTTCACAATTATTTCATGAAGACAGTTTTCATGAATACAATTTGTGTCCCAAAATGAAAAATGGAGAACAATATTTGGTATAAAATTCATCATTCTTGAGAAAAGAACAGACAACTCATGATTACTCAAGATGTGTTTTAGAAAATAATTGTTCTTTTGGAAAATCTAAGAATTTTTCATAAATTAATGTTGGAATCATGTGCATCCAAATAAATAAAAGTTAATAATAAATAAATGATATTTAAGTAACTTTTGAGAAATATTCATGCCAAATAGGTTGTCAAATAGGGATAACCCAAAAAGGCAGTTGGGATTGAGAATCCCCTTACATTAATTCCAAACATATTTCTTCAGTTTTCATCATCATAAATAATAATAATAAATTCATTAAACAAATCATATTGATATAAATAATATTTATTTATACAAATATTTATGAATTAAAATCATTGTATTATATTTCATAATTTTCTTTTATGAAATTGATGCATTTTAATATAATTTTTTTTAAAATTTCACATTTTTCTTGGATTTCATTATTCTTTTGCAAAATTATTTGAAGAAAGGCATGATTAACTAAAAAAACCTAATAATACAAGTAAATAAATATTTAAATATTATATATAACTAATAATATACATCCATGAAGGTGGTAATAATAATTTTGTTGAAAATGTCTCGGTAGGTGGTTAACTATCCTTTAACAGGACATTGTCGAAGGATCGATATGGGGAAGTATGCCATTTATATTTTTTATAAATATAATAATTAAAAAAGATTTTAATCATGAAAATAATTTTAAATTAATGGATAATTAATTTTATAGTATCTATTTTTGAAATGAATTGGAAAATTGTTAAAGATAGTATAAAAATAAGGAAGAGTTAACAGAGAATTACTCAATCCTTGGTGTAGTTTCTTTTGTATGAATCTATTACAACAATGGTGATTAGAGTTAGATTAATCCATAATGTCTGTATATATTTTGAGGGTATTTATATGGAGGTTTTCATATATGATTGGGCTTTTTAAGTGGTGAGATGAGTGGTTTTCCATGGTAAGGGTGATGAGTTCTTTATATTTCAGGATAGAGGTTTTTTAGAATAAAAAATTCAATAAAATATAATATAAATGGTAAACTGGTAATAGTGATATTTTTACATTATAAATCATATAAAAAAGTTATAAAATTGTTTCAATACTATAGATCCCTTTTATAATTGTAATTCATTAGTTTAATCAAAAGGAAACATGGAAAATGTTAAAATAATATATTAATGGAATACATTAGATTTTTAATGTTTGGAATGTAATTTTTGGTCTAGAAATTAAGATTATCAAATTTATAAGAAAACCCATAATAATACTTATAATTTCACATATTATCCTCTTATAACATTTTACCACCCATTTGTTAATAATATTTCATTATTTTCTTTGTTTCGGATGTTAAATGCCATGTTTTCTGTTGCATGTTTTTTCATGAAAGATACGGTTTAATGAATAATTAATATAAATTATCTAAAAAATTAAAATAATGTTATATAAAAATCATTTTAAATAATTATATTAATTTTTAACCAATTATGAATATTTTACATGAAAAAATGAATCTCATCGCTTTAGGGAGATAGAAGGATGTACGTACGTACGATTGATGACATCATTCCTTTAATGAGTGAAAGGGAAATATAGTACATGATATATCTGTTTAAAAAATTAATATAAGCTCATAAATACCACATATATATTCATTAATTTAATCCTTATTTCATTCCATTTGAACCGTATGTGAAATAAATTACATCACTTTGGAGGGTGGTAGTCTGCAGTAAAAACGAGAAATATCATCATATTTCAAATGAAATGTAACGTAAAAAAGAAATATGTGATATTAAAATTAAAGAAGTATAATAATATCATAAGTATCATATAAATATGTTAAATCAATCATTATATCTCTCTTTTAATGGTGGTTTTGGAAAATGAACTACATCAGTCTGTGAGCCGGTAGTCTATTATACTCATGAGTAATTATTTCACAACCCATTTGATGGATGGGGAGATGGATATATGTAATTACAATTACATAAAAAAATACCATTATACAAAAAACACTGATATTATTATATCATCATGGGTTAATAATAATTGATGTAGGTGTTGGAATAAATAAAATAAAACCCCTGGTTAGAGACGTTACCACTTCTTCAGAAAGCTTTTGTTGGTTTCTAGAAAAAGCCTTCATAGGTTAGATTTAGGAAAGAATATAACTTTTATAAGATAATATTTGGGAAATAATGAATTTATTTGTGTTGTTATTGATATAAAAAATTAGTTTCATAAGTTTTTATTGGGGGAGAGGGGTGAGTTATTATAAGTGATGTGAGAGGCACAGTTGTAATTTGTGAGAAGTAAAAGGTGCCCCCAATTTTATCACGTTCCGAAATGATCCAAATTGGTAAATTATCAAAATTAGATGAAATTATATAGAAATATGGATATAAATATTATCTTGGAAAGTATTTTAGAAATTTTTAACAACTAGTGTTTAGTTTATCCCCAAGTAATCCCATTTTTACTTTAATAAATATAATTTATTTTACTTATTTTACGATTCATTATTGTAAAAATTTTAGTAGAACATATTAAATAATATAAATTATTTTGATTCAAATTATGGACACTATTTTTAAAAATTAAATTCCTTTTAATGTAAAAATTTAATTTAATATTAATCTTATAGATATCAAGGGAAAGTGAGTTTTTAAAGTGAAAATATTCAAAAGTATACAATGTTTTATTGAACAATTCTATAGTATATTGATAAAAATTAAATAAATTGGATTTAAATATATAATTGATAAAAATTCACTTTTAAAAATATATAAATATATTTCTTATGTTTTTAAAGGCATTAAGAGATATGAAATTTGTTACTAACGAAAATTTTCACTATACACTAAAATTTTATATATTCAGAAAATTATTAAAAATTCAACCAATGATAATTGTTATATGTATTTTAAAAAAATGAAGTATTGTTTTTAAAGTAAATTTAATAAATTTTTAAAAATTAATATTTAATTTTTTGATCAAATTGAAACTAGAACAATATTTAGAAAAAATACATCTTTTTAGAAAAAAATACTTTTTTCATTCATAAGTTATTAATTTATTTATAATTAATAGATAACCATTTAATTAATTTTATCCATGTGAAAACTGTAGAAATTTTATAATTTATTTTGTACTATTCATACCCTCCAACTTAATGGGTATGTTACAATGGTCATTTTTAAATAATAATATTTTAATAATGTTTTACATTTCGTTAAAATATGATATTGTGTGTGTTGAAAGCTATCTAAGAGACTAGATTTAATGAAAATGAATTATATTTTAATGTCCTAGGGTATTAAATTATCTTATATTAATTGTGTTTCATATAATATATTCTATCGATTATGATGTTCATATTTTTAAAATCATAGGGCTTTTCATTCTACCCACTTAAATAAATTGCATCCTCAACATTTAATCATGTTCATGGTAATCAAGGGTTAAAAATAGAAAATTAATTTATTAAAATCATATATCATGAAAAAATTTATAAAATATCATCTTTGAAATGCACTGTGTTGCATTTGTTGTAAATGAGGCATGATGTTGTCATAAGATGAATGGATGTCAAGGAATGTCAAGATGTGAATGGCAAAGGATGTGATGGTGTTGGTGAGGAAAGGAGAATGGCCATGGTACTAAGATGCATGTAACTTAGGAGATTCACTAAGTGACATAGGATGTTGTGGTTGAAACATTCTCTATGTAAATCAGATGATTGTTGAATTGATCTTAATGTTTCAATACTTGTATCAAGATGATACTAAGTAATAACACTTGAAGAATGAATGATGATGGAGCATCATTACATCAGACGATTGATGAGCTGATCATTAATTCCAAAGAACTTGTATCAATTGGATACAATGTCATCACAATGTTAGAAGACCATGCATTGTATTGACAATGCATGAAGAGATAAAGAAGATCCATCCACACGTTCTAAGTGGATGTAGTGGATTAAAGAAGTCCATGCAATATCACTTAGTGATTGTGAATTAGAAGATTTTCCAACTTAATCTCTGATTGGATCAATGAAGAACATTGAGGATTTATGTGATTCAGGAGCATCGGTTGATGAAGAACCTTCTTGAATTCCCTCCAATGTCAAGAGTACATGTTGAAAGGATTTGTAGAATTCTAATGAAGAAGAAAGAAGTTCATAAGGAGATGATGAAGTATAGGAAGAGAATAAGTGGCATTTGTCATGTTGATCTTGTTACTTTGTTTTTAAACAAAGTGTTTGTTCAATACTTAAGCAAAAAGAGAGCCACAAAGGAGGCCAGCCGAGGGTCATCACCCAAGGATCTTGTGGGACTCAAGGTCACCACGCCCATGGGGAACCCTCAAGGCCAAGGTAGCAACCCTGAGGCAGGGGCGCACCCGCAGGACGCAGCGTGGGCGCCAGGGTCACGCCTGAAGGAGCGCATGGTGGGAGCATAGTGCGCCCGTGTGCGCATAGTAGGTGCCAGTGGCGCACCCGCAGGGAGAAGAGGTGGGCGCAGAGCACGCCCGCAGAGAGAACACGGTGCGGGGCGGCACCGTGAGGGGAGAAGTTCAGTTGGGGGATGGATGGCAGTAGAACATTGATAAGGTGAGGAGAAACTGGGCGTCAATTAGATGTGGGACGCAAAAATATCATCCAGGATCTAATCTCGACCGTCCATTCCATCGCGTGTTGATCCGCACCGTCTGATGCATCTTTCGCGGCGATCTTCTCATCCAGGCCATCCGCCATCATTTAAACGCCCATCCGATGACTGTAAAGGTCGTCTTCAACCCCGCGATGAGCCGCGGCCACCTGCGAGTTCCGTTCGAACCAGAGCCTCTTCGAGCACATAATTTGAGCTCCCGACCATTGCTGATCAAGCCGAAGACACCATTGAGATCGTCTGAGCATAACGAACACATCCCTGCCTAAAAATGGGTGTGCATGCAACAACGTGAGAATTTGGAGTTCGGCCCAAGGCAAACGAAGTGCCAAGGCTATGTTGGTTAATATTTTGCATGGATCGCCCTTAGACGAAGGTCGTGCATGCATTCTAAGTCGCATGCACGTAGAGGAAAAAATAAAGGATGAGACACGCGTGGAAATAGAGGAAAGATTCAAGATTTGGAAAGATTTTGAAAAACCGAAAACTTTGGGATTTCGATTTATCCCACGCAAAAGATGTGAGGCATCCCTCTGCCTATAAAAAGAGAGACCGAGGCTCTCTGTTTGTTTGCTGGTCATTTGTTGAAACTTCGAAGTCCCGTGAGAGCTCTCAAAGACTCGCGAAAACAGCCTACACGCATCACTTGCGCGGCAGCAGCCCGGAGCTTTCCTAGCTCCGTTTGGTTCTTTTTGCACACTCCTTGTGCGAAAGAAAAAGGGGAGAGGACCCCTGTGTGCCTTCCCTTTGGGCGGCAGGAAGAAACCGGGGCCACAACACCTTGCGCGCCCACGGTTGAAGCCCGCACTTGCGCGGCTGCCCCTTGCACCGATACCTTGCGCGCCTCCTTTTAAGGACAAGGGAGTTCGTGTGTGTGCAAGAAGAAGCCAAAAAGTCTGTAGCCACATTTCCCCTTGTGTGTGTGCTAAGTGCAAGGAAGGCTTGCACCTAGTGTGAGTGCAAAGTGAAGACACCCTGCGGGTGGTATAAGTGCAAATAAACAAGAGGCCGTAGCCTTGTGTGTGTGCAAGAAGAGAAGCAAGGCCGTAGCCTAGTTGGAAGACAAGAGGGCCTTAGAACCCAAGTGTGTGCATAAGCACGAAGTGAAGACCACACATTTTTTGAGTGTTCAAAGTGATGGAAGAAGGCCAAAGACTTACCTTAGTGGTGTGTCTGCAATAGAACAAAAGGCCGAACCTTAGTGTGTGCAAAGTTGATGTGCACACTTTGGAGAAGAAGACTCTCACCCTAAAGTATAACACACATTAAGTGTGTGTAAACAAATTGAACAAAGTGTGTGAAGGAAGAAGGTGTGTGTGCTCAAGGTAATTACACCCTTTGAGGGTTTATCACACCAAGAGGGATAGAAGGGAAGTGCATGCTTACATGCATGCACATGCATACGTGAACAAGCTCAAATCAGTGAGTGTGCATTTTGAGTTGTCCAAGACCAGGAGTTCTTGAAGAGTTTTGAGAATCCATGTAATCAGTGCATAAAGATGCAGAGATTCCATGCACTCAGTGCATGAAGATGATGTGAAGTCAGACTGAAGCCAGACTGATGTTAGAAATATCAGTTGTCTGAGTTTTCAGTAATTGAGAAGAGCCTGATCAACAGAAGTGATCATAAGTGCTGAGCAAGACCAACAGACCTTATCAGAGGCTGTTGAAGACTCTTGAAGAGAGAGTCCAGGTCATCCTGAGAAGAATGAGATAAATCCAGAGCAAGACGAGAAGACCTGATAAAGTGATCACAAGTGAAGAGCAAGGCCAACAGTCTTTATCCTAGACTGCTGAAGATACTTTAAGAAGCTTAATGTGAGGAAGAGCTACTCGTGCGACTCGAGGAGCCAGGAGAAACCCCCTGTGAGACTCAGGGTTGAAGATGTCTTCAGTGGGATTCTGGAGCAGGCCAGTGGGACTCTGGTAACACTGTGGGATGCAGTATAAAGACCCTCCTGTGGGACTCAGAAGAGATACAGTGGGACTCTATATCGACCATTGTAATACTAACAGATTATAATGGAAGAAACCATGTTGGGGTGTATAACCAACATGGCAAGGACGTAGGCATTTGGTGCCGAACCTTGTAAATACTTGTGTCCTGTGACTTTACATTTACTGCATCACTCGAGGAAAGGCTGAGAGATACAAGAAGAGTGGATCGAGGCCTTAACAAGACATAGAGGTTTAATTGATAAAGAATAAATTAGTAAAAAGTTTTAAGGGATCACTGATTCGCCCCCTCCCCCTCTCAGTGATTCACACTGATCTGGTCACTTCAATTGGTATCAGAGCAAGGTTACCTCTAAAAGATCCATGGGAGTCTTTATGAAGTGCAGATTTGAGGAAATGAGCGACCAGCCTCAAATGGAGATATCTGCCAAGACTTAGAAAAATAGGAAGAAGAAACAGGCCAAGAAGATGAAGAAAGCATGTCCTATTTGTGATGATGTTGGAAAAATAAAAGATCTTCAAAGTGCAATCGAATATCTTCAGAAGACAGTCTCCAAGGAAGTGGCAATGTGAATAGCTACAGGCATCCTTGATCTTCAAGAAGAAAAATTACAGCTAGAAGAAGAAGCCAATGCAATGGAAGATCAGTTGGCTAAAAGGGTTGGCATAACCAACACTCTCAGAAAGCTGGTGAAGGCTAAAGATGAAACTATTTCCCTTTATAATTAAATATTTGAAGACACTGATGAAGAATTGCAAAGAAGATATTCTGAGAAATAAATCTTTATGATAATGATCAAAGAAGTTTTCCATGCATTGGAGAAGTTTCACAAAGTGTCAATGAATGTCAGAGATGCTCAACTCGAAGAAAAAGTCAAATTGGTGAAGGATCTTGACAACTCATTGCAAGAATTGAAAAAGGTCCATAATGACCAGATGAAAGAGCTGAAAGAAAATTGGGAAGGAAGGCTATGATTGGTTGAGGATGAGAAGAACTCCCTCAATATGAAATGCTTAGAACAGGAGGTGATATTGAAAAATCAGCAATCACCCAAAGCCAAAGCCTCCTAGTCAGCTGAAAGGAGAAATGTTGCTACTCAAGTATGCATTGAGCAGGATGATTCTAAAAGAAAGACATTCTCTAATAAAAGGGCAACAACTTCTAAAAAGAAGGTACCATCCATCCCATCTAGTACTGATGCTTCTAATTGTGTTTCCATAAAAAATGCAGGATGGAAGAATACATCCAAACAAGTATGGATGAAGACAATGAAGAAAGAATTCTCTCCTGAAACAACACAGCAAGTCAAGAAAAGTACCCAACAATCAGAAGGACTGAAGAGGTCAATATTTTTGGGATAGTGTTGGTGTTGTAATAAGTATGGGAACTGTGCAAAGGATTGTTGGTACAATCCACTGAATGTCAATGCACAAAGGAAGACCATGCCAAGGGGGAGCAAGCCAAAAGGAAAGAAGCAGCATCCACAGGTCCAGAGACATCTGTTTACTGCAAATAGATTTGTATTACTTGACAACATCTGGGATGATTGCAAAAGTGGTCAAAAAGATACATGTCTATCTCCAACTGTATCCAGAGCTAAAAAGAAGAGAAGATCCCTGAACCTGGCTAAAATGGAATCCTTGGGAAGCAAGAATAAAGTTAAAGATGCTCCCAAGAAGGTTTTGAAAAAGGAAAAGAAGTCCTTGGAGTCAAAATCCAAGAAGGGTGATGCATCCAGAAGGACCACCAAGATAACATGCTTCTACTGTGGAAAGAAAGTTCATACCATGGATCTTTGTGAACAATCCCTGGAACTGAATAGAAGCAGACTGGACTCAAAAAGACAATCAATCCAGAAGAATCAGAAGGGATTGATTGAAAATAAGTTGCCTAAGAAAGGTATCTTAACAGCATCAAAAGAACCATGTGGAATATCCAGAACTGAGGCCACACTTCCAAGTGACTTACTAGTCATATGGCCTAATCAGTTGCAACTTTCCAAAGATCTGGAAAGTGATGAAGATGATGTTCTGGCAATTGCTAAGGCAGAAGGGAAGAAGAAGATTTAACATTAAGATGTATTGAGATCCACACCAGAACAAACATCATTGAAGATAAAATGTTCAAGTGTGAAGAATGGTGAAAATGGTACATCTCGGTTGAGAGAATTTTCTCAACCTTGCTGTTCACATTGATGAACCAAGGAGGTTCTATCTTATTCCCTAACCACTTGTATTTACATGTGCTAACATTGCAGGGAATTGAAGATGATGATCATTCTCAACTGGAGGATGGTTTGGACAGAATGGAGTGCACCCCTTGAGGGGGATCCAATCTGAAGAAGATGGGATTCTGAGATTAATACCATCTTGAGAAAAGTGAAGGTATTCCAATCATACTTTCATCCCTTGTTTCTTAATTGTATTCATCATGACAATTGAGGGGGAGTATTGATTGAAGACAAATGGTTGAAAGGGGGAGCTTTATCTTTGCACTGAACTTTCTAATGAGTTTTGTGAAGTATGTGCAAGATTTAGCAATTTATTGTTATATCTGAAAAAATTCAAACCCCCTGAAGCATGATCTCACATGTCTAGTGAAATGTGGACATCATTGAAAAATCTTGGTTACATCAGTCTTGTTTTCTACACCGGGTTATCCCAAGTAGACTTAGAGATGATTTACTAAAGGTTCTTTGCTAAAGAGAACATGTGACACCATCCCTCTCTTAGTGATTTTCAAGAAGATGCTATTCGAAGGGAGGAAGCGATATTTTGGAAGAGAACCACACCACACCTTTGCATTTGAATGCCAATAAGGGGGAGAAAATATTGTCACACTTATTGACCCATTCATATGTGCAGAAGGAGTGTATCGACAACAAATACAAAGGGGGAGATTGAAATGCACTTTGTTGTATTTGTTGTCAATGAGGCATGATGTTGTCATAAGATGAATGGATGTCAAGGAATGTCAAGATGTGAATGACAAAGGATGTGATGGTGTTGGTGAGGAAAGGAGAATGGCCATGGTACTAAGATGCATGTCACTTAGGAGATTCACTAAGTGACATAGGATGTTGTGGTTGAAACATTCTCTATGTAAATCAGATGATTGTTGAACTGATCTTAATGTTTCAATACTTGTATCAAGATGATACTAAGTAAAAACACTTGAAGAATGAATGATGATGGAGCATCATTACATCAGATGATTGATGAGATGATCATTAAGTTCAAAGAACTTGTATCAGCTGGATACAATGTCATCACAATGTTAGAAGACCATGGATTGTATTGACAATTCATGAAGAGATAAATAAGATCCATCCACAAGTTCTAAGTGGATGTATTGGATTAAAGAAGTCCATGAAATATCACTTAGTGCATGTGAATTATAAGATTATCCAACTTAATCTCTGATTGGATCAATGAAGAAAATTGAAGATTTATGTGATTCAGGAGCATCAGTTGATGAAGAACCTTCTTGAATTCCCTCCTAAGTCAAGAGTACATGTTGAAAGGAGTTGTAGAATTCTAATGAAGAAGAAAGAAGTTCTTAAGGAGATGATGAAGAATAGGAAGAGAAGAAGTGGCATATGGCATGTTGAGCTTGTTACTTTGTTTTTAAACAAAGTGTTTGTTCAATACATAAGCAAAAAGAAAGCCACCAAGGAGGCCAGCCGAGGGTCATCACCCAAGGCTCTTGTGGGACTCAAGGTCACCACGCCCATGGGGAACCCTCATGGACAAGGCAGCAACCCTGAGGCAGGGGCGCACCCACAGGACGCAGCGTGGGTGCCAGGGACACGCTCGGAGGAGCGCATGGTGGGCGCATAGCGCGCCCGTGTGTGCATAGTAGGCCCCAGTGGCGCACCCACAGGGAGCAGAGGTGGGCACAGAGTGCGCCTGCAGAGGGAACACGGTGTGGGGCGACATCGTGAGGGGAGAAGTTCAATTGTGGGATGGATGGCAGCGGAACATTGATAAGGCAAGGAGAAACCGGGCGCCAATTCGATGTGGGATGCAAAAATCTCAGCCAGGATATAATCTCGACCGTCAGTTCCATCGCGCGTTGATCCATGCCGTCTGATGCATCTGTCGTGGCGATCTTCTAGTCCAGGCCATCCACCATCATTTAAACGCCCATCCGATGGCTGTGAAGGTCATCTTCAACCCCGCGACGAGCCGCTACCACCCGCGAGTTCTGTTCGAACCAGAGCCTCTCCAAGAACATAATTTGAGCTCCTGGCCACTGTTGATCAAGCTGAAGACACCATTGAGATCGTCTGAGCATAACGAACACATCCATGCCTAAAAATGGGTGTGCATGAAACAACGTGATAATTTGGAGTTCGGCCGAAGGCAAACAAAGTTCCGAGGCTATGTTGGTTAATATTTTGCATGGATCTCCCTTAGACGAAGGCCGCACATGCATTCTAAGTCGCATGAACGTAGAGGGAAAAAATAAAGGATGAGACCCGCGTGGAAACAGAGGAAAGATTCAAGATTTGGAAGGATTTTGAAAAACCGAAAACTTCGGGATTTCGATTTATCTGACGCGGAAGATTTGAGGCATCCCTCTGCCTATAAAAAGAGAGGCTGAGGCTCTCTGTTTGTTTGCTGATCATTTGCTGAAACTTCGAAGTCCCGTGAGAGCTCTCAATGTCTCGCGATGAACAGCATGCGCGCATCACTTGAGCTACAGCAGCTCGGAGCTTTCCTAGCTCCGTTTGGTTCTTTTTGCGCACTCCTTGCGCAAAAGAAAAAGGGGAGAAGACCCCTGCGCGCCTTCCCTTTGGGCGGCAGGAAGAACCCGGGGCCGCAACACCTTGCGCGCCCACGGTTGAAGCCCGCACTTGCGCGGCTGCCCCTTGCACCGAGACCTTTCACGCCTCCTTTGAAGGACAAGGGAGTTCGGGTGCGTGCAAGAAGAAGCCAAGAATGCCGTATCCACATTTCCCCTTGTGTGTGTGCTAAGTGCATGAAAGGCTTGCACATTGTGTGAGTGCAATGTGAAGACACCCTACGGGTGGTATAAGTGCAAATTAACAAGAGGCCATAGCCTTGTGTGTGTGCAAGAAGAGAAGGAAGGCCGTAGCCATGTGGGAAGACAAGAGGGCCATAGAACCCAAGTGTGTGCATAAGAACCAAGTGAAGACCAAACATTTTGTGTGTGTGCAAAGTGAAGGAAGAAGGCCAAAGGCTTACCTTAGTGGTGTGTGTGCAATAGAGCAAAAGGCCTAACCTTAGTGTGTGCAAAGTTGATGTGCACACTTTGGAGAAGAAGACTCTCACACTAAAGTATAACCCACATTAAGTGTGTGTAAACAAATTTAACAATGTGTGTGAAGGAAGAAGGTGTGTGTGCTCAAGGTAATTACACCCTTGGAGGGTTTATCACACCAAGAGGAAAAGAATGGAAGTGCATGCTTACATGCATGCACATGCACACGTGAACAAGCTCAAATCAGTGAGTGTGCATTTTGAGTTGTCCAAGACCAGGAGTTCATGAAGAGTTTTGAGAAGCCATGCAATTAGTGCATGAGGATGTAGAGATGCCATGCACTCAGTGCATGATGTTGATGTGAAGTCATACTGAAGCCAGACTAAAGTTAGAAATATCAATTGTCTGATTTTTCAGTAATTGAGAAGATCCTGATCAACAGAAGTGATCAGAAGTGATGAGCAATACCAACAGACCTTATCAGAGGCTGTTGAAGACTCATGAAGAGAGAGGCCAGGTCATCCTGAGAAGAAGGAGATAAATCCAGAGCAAGAAGAGAAGACCTGATCAAGTGATCAGAAGTGAAGAGCAAGGCCAGCAGTCTTTATCCCAGACTGCTGAAGATACATGAAGAAGCTTAAAGTGAAGAAGAGCTACTCGTGCGACTCGAGGAGCTAGGAGAAACCCCCTGTGAGACTCAGGGTTGAAGAAGTCTTCAGTGGGATTCTGGAGCAGGCCAGTGGGACTCTGGTAACACTGTGGGACGCAGTATAAAGACCCTCCTGTGGGACTCAAGAGAGATACAGTGGGACTCTGTATCGACCATTGTAATACTAACAGATTATAATGGAAGAAACCATGTTGGGGTGTATAACCAACATGGCAAGGATGTAGGAATTTGGTGCCGAACATTGTAAATCCTTGTGTCCCGTGCCTTTACATTTACTGCATCACTCGAGGAAAGGCTAAGAGATACAAGAAGAGTGGTTCGAGGCCTTAACAAGCCATAGAGGTTTAATTGATAAAGAATCAATTAGTAAAAAGTTTTAAGGGATCACTGATTCACCCCCTCCCCCTCTCAGTGATTCACACTGATCTGGGCACTTCAATCTTGATAAGAGAGAAATGGATGTATAAAGGTCATCTTAAATAATCAAATAACATGGTTTCTAAGTAGGAGAGTAGAAGAAGGATTTGAATATGTGGACATGGAGGAAAAGAATAAAAAATTATAGAGATTGTTTTATATCAAAGATAAAAGGAAAGTCAGTGATCCATCTAATTTTAAAGACCAAAAAACCATAAATCCGTGTTGGGTAAAGAGACCAATTTATTCATTATAAATGAAGGTACAATGATAAGTTTTTATTTCATGATCCTTTACCTAGAGTTGAAGAATTTAATTACAATCTAGACTAGGAAAATATAGTGATTTGATATCTTTATATCAGAAAAATTTCAACCTCTAGATGTGGTTTGATCAATTACAACATCATGTCTTGATCCTTGGAATGAATATCCAATAATTATTTTTATGCCTAAAGAACTAAAATTAACAATTAACCGATCATTATCTCAATAAAAGAATTAAAATTTATCCTACTATCTCTATAAATTTTTCCAGAAAAAAGGTTAGAAAAGGTTTTTAGTAACACTAAATGTTCAACTAAATCCATTCCAAAAATAGGTAACTAGATTACTCATCCAAAATTTTATAATACGAATTCAATGTACGAATATTTTTATAGAAGGCCACAAAATCAAAATTATATTCCTCTAGAAAAATAAATATCCTATTAATTTAAAATTCAAAATATCTAAATTCATGGATCCTGATAAAACCATAATAAAAACATGCATGATTTCAAATATAAAATATTAGGTTTATTAATATATTCCATAAATAAATACATGTAGTAAACTCCATCCAAGATGAAATTAACCGTCAAAACAAAAAAAATTTATAGTAACTGAGAATATCCCATAAAAATAACATTATTTTCTTATAATCAAGAACATATTAATGGATTTAATCTATTAATATTATTTTTTTCAAGAGGATCAATTTCCTAATGAATTATTTTTTTTGGTAATTAGTACCATTCAACATATTCTCTCAAATTTGTTATGAAATTGTACTATTGTAGAATAATTATAAATTTCATAATTTTTATAATCAAAATATCAGTGATTTAAATATACTTTTGACATAATCCATGAATCAAAAAATAAGAATATTGAACAATCAACTTCACATATGGTAATAGTATATGATTTTCCATGACCCATTAGATTATTTTGAGGTATATCCTCATTAATTTTTGGGTATTATTTTTCATAGTTCCCCATATAATTAATTTTTAAGCATTTAATAGTATAAATTTAAATCATTTCCAAGAAATTATTATGATATATTATTTATCTGAATACTTGTTGAAAAATAAAATCCCCTTAACAAAAGATTTAATGTTTTTCTATAATTATTAGAAGTGGTAAAATAATTCTTTCCCTTCTTAACCTTTTCCATTTTTTATTTACCTTCCAATTATTATATAGATTGCCTTAAAATACACAATACATAAATAATATTTTTCTATATTGATTTCACATGATAATATTTATTTGTATGAAGATAATTTGTTGGAGACAAGTTCCCCTTGAATGAATATCTCATACCCATCAATAAAATGATCTTTCTTAATATTTTGATTACTTTCATTGATATTATTTGCGTTAAATCCACAATGGTCCATTTATAAACAATGAGATATACATTATTTGGTCATAAAATTATGAAATATAAGGTATAACCCAAAAACTAGTGACATAATAAACATAAATTGAGTTATTAATACATGGCTAATCTCATAATCATAAACACTGTTTCTTTGGGGATTTTTATAAACACCATATTTATTGTCAATAATGAAATTGTGAATTATCTAAATCATATCCTAGGGGAGTGTGAAACCAGTTCCATATTAAAGACCTTTTTTGCAGTAGGTGATGATTGTGGTGGGCCTAATTCACCCCTTTTGGAGTTATTACCCCTAGGTACATATCTCTCAAAATGATGTCCACTTGTAGTCCCCATATGGAGATGTATTTTCTATGGAAAACAACATAATTTCTTTTTCATTAAAACATTAGAATATTATTCTATATATATATATTCAATTTATATTATAATTTTATGTAATATTATCTATGTTTTATTAAATCTATCTATCAAGGTTTCTACTAAACAACCTCTAATACCATCTATAGAGACCCCGAAATCAACAGGCTAGAGTTGGTGTTTACTTTATTATATTGGCATAAGATATAAGCAATCACATCCTAACGAAAGGAATAGTTTATTACTATTAGTAAAATAGATATAAAATTTAAATTAATAATATAATAGTAATCATAAATTATAAAAAAAATCTTTAATAACTCTATTATTCATCATAACAGTCCCTCTATATCAGTCACAAAATATTGTTTAGTATACTATGGAAAATAAAACATAAGAATGGAGTGAGATTATATTATACTTAAGTATATGATTACAAATGAATATATAATTAAATTATTAATAATGATTATTTAATATTAAATAACTAAAAAAAATTTCATTTAATAAACAAATTTAGTATAATATGGCTGGGAAAAAATGATGAATTAATTCCATATAAATAATCACATATGCTTGAGATGTAATAATGTGTTATATTAAAAATAAAAAAAGAACATGGATGATCAATAAATGAATTCAAAATTATAAAATTCATAATTCTGTAAATCTAAATCATATTGTTAAGGAATTATTCCAAGACATATTAATTAAGAGGCAATTCCTTGGATAGAAAAAAATCTAGTTTGTCTAATAAAACCTACCGATGCATCGAGGTGATATAAATTCCCCCACCTATAAAAAACTAAGTCCAATTAATTCCTCAAATTAATGGGGTGAAACATAATCGACGTAATTATTTTTATTGAATGAATAACATTCAAAATGACAATACATACCCCAGTCAATAAATTTAATCAAAATCCATCGAGGGAAAATGGTGAATGATAATAAAATTTTACATTCCTAGTGAAATTTATCATTTAACATCCATATTAGTAATACAGATGACATAAATAAAATATATACTTATTTAATCATAATTCAAAGAGTGGGTTGATGTCATTGATGGATAAAAATTCCCTGAAGGGATCCTTAAGGATATTTTTCTGAAAAATAACCATTTAATTTTGAAATTATCATTTAAAAAAAAGTCACAAATAATTTTAAAAATACTTTTATTTTAAAATAAACTATTAAAATAGGTAAAATAAGTATTGAAAAATTGAATTTTCATGATGGGGAAAATTCCACCTATGCATTACATGATGAAACAAGGATTTCTTTCATATTATCGATAAAAACCAAAAAACATTCCTTTAAAATGATATGAATATACCATCCAAAACATTTTGTAAAAAGTAAAAAAAGGCTAAAAATTAATTTCATAAATAATTTTTAAATATTTAATTTTTTTAAAACATTAATAAAAAACATGGGTTTTTTTAAAGGTATTTTCGACTAAACAGAAAAATAAAGTCAAATTTTCATAAAAACATTTTCTCGATCATTTTTTACAGCAATGATTGAAAAATGTACTATTACTTGAAAAATTCAGGAATAACTAGATTATAACAAATTATATTTAGTTTTGAATATTAATATCAAATAATTACTTGATGATATATGTAATCATAAACAATCTCAAATAATGTTGAGATTGTGAAATAAACCCTCACCTCTTTGGTAACATATGAATCATATTCCCCATAAAATAAATTAAATCAAATGAAAAATTAAACACCAATATTATAAATATATTCATAATATAAAATATAAATAGAAACACTGTACTCCCTAAACAATTGAAATAAGTGGTGAATATAGATGATGTCTCACTAAAGTAGTTGTGAAATGACAACCCCTAACATCAGGTGCGATTTCCATCGTATGTGTGCATACATCCTATAAAATGGTATTTTACATTAAATTAATTTATAAAAACATGATAATAAAATTTATAATTTTATATATTAATCTATTATAATATTTTACCACATGTTTGTTAATATTATTTTAATATTTTCATTGTTTCGAGTGTTAATATCCTTGTATTTTTATACATGTTTTGTTATGAAAGTTATGATTATTCGAAGTAGAAAATATATATAACCTCTCTAGAATGATAAAAATTTTATAGATATAATATTTTCTGAAAATATATATTTTTGGAACCATTATTTAATTTTAGAAATGGAAAATTAGTTGCATCTCTCGTGAAGAAGATATGCCATACATACGAACGAGTGATGACATCATTCCACTAATGAGAGGAAGAGTAAGGAAGTGGGTGATATATTAAATTTTTATAATTAATACCATATCATAAATTATATATATATTAATTAATTTTATATTTATTATATTCCATGTAAATTTTAGGTGAAAAATATCACATCGCTTCGTAAAGAGGTAGTACGCCCGACACGCGAGCGATGTTATCATATTTGAAATAGAATTGAACGTAAAAAGTAACATGTGATATTAAGATTAATAGGAATAATAATATAACAAATATAATATAATTTTTTATAATCTATAATTAAATCAATCCTTGAAATATGGTGATTGAAAACGAACTACATCGGTTCGTGAGCTTGTAGTCCGCTATACATACAAAGGATGAATTTGTATCCCGTTAGATGGATGAAGAGAGGGATATACGTTAATGTTGTAACATAAAAACATCATAAAATATGTAATAAACCTATGGTATTTTATCATCATGGTTTAATAAGAATTTATGGAGTTGGAGGAAGCAATAAATTAAAATGCTTGGTTAGGGACATTAAAACTTCTTCGGAATTTTTTTTGGGTTTTCATTGAAATACAACCTAGGATAGAATAATGACCAAAATAGGGCTTATAGGATTAGTTGAGGGAATTAATTATTTTATTTGGTCATGTATTTTAGGAACTATTAGTGTTTTATGTTGTTAATTGTAGATGAGAATGGTTTTCCTTTTATAAGAGAGGATCATGGAACAGTTACAATTTTTGAAAAGAAAAAGGTGTACACATGTTTTTAACCTTATAAAATGCTAAAAAATAGTCCATTATCAAACCTATAAGATACAAGTTCTATATATTTTTATAATATTTCTGTTTTAAAAGTATGTGTAATTTTTTATCCTGGCCATTTTTTATTTTCTCTAAGATAACCCCATTTTTACCTTAACAATTTTAACTAGTTTATAGAATTTTTATTATTAATCATGTTAAAAAATTAATTAAAACATATAATATAATATAAATTATTCAAATTAGTAATTTCGAATAAATTTTTCAAAATTCCATTCACATAAGTTTAAAAATTTTATTTAAAATTAATTGTACATCCATGAAGATAAATTGTGGTTTCAAAGATAATATGTTCAAATGTTTACAATGTTTCTATATCAAAATTAAATATGAAATTTATTAAAACAAAATAAATTATAATAATATATATTAATTGAAAAAATAATAAATTTTAAAACCATATTAAAACAACTTGGATGTTTTCAAAGGCTTTTAGAGAAATAAAAATTCATAATAAAAATAAGTATTTGTAAGTATTCACTGATAAATTTATAATTTTTTCAATTTATCAAAAATTAAACCTAATATAATTTTTACATTTTGTTATAAAAACATCATATATTAATAAAATAATGTTTTTAATATAGGTAAAAATATTTTTTTTATGTGTCCAAAAAGAGATACTACACACCATTTTTGAAAAAATACAGTTTTCAAAAAACACTTTTTTTTGGAAAAATGGTTCTTATTTTATTATACGCCAATAGCTAACCATTTAATTTATTATATATATATTTATAAAATATATGTTTTATAAATATGTTAGTAATATTTTTACCTTCGAATGTAATTTTTAGTTTATAATGGTCATATTTAAATAATTATATTTTTACTGAATGTCATGTTTCGTTCAAACCTGGTGTTGATTGCATTGAAATCAATATATGAAATCAATTTTTTAAAAAATAAATATATAATTGATTATTGGGGTGTTACATTATCATATATTCCTGGTGTTTCATGTCATACACACTATCAAATAAGATGATCCTCTTTTAAAATATCAGGGTGTTACACCTAGTTACCCACTCTCTGAGAAGTGTAAAATCAGATACGAAAAAGGATACACATAATAAATTTAATAATATTAGAATATAATCATGCATTAGTTAAGTATATTATCTCCAAAAAAATATATTGGAAAAAATTATAAAAGTTGTTATTGTTAAATAATTGAACCTCATATTATAATCAGGGAGCTCAATCATAGGAAAACATTTGAATCTCAGGTGAATCCAATTTTGTAAGAATGATTCATGAACAGAAAACCCTATTACAATCTATTCCTAGGGAAAAACGCATTACCTTTAAATCGACATCACAAAGAATCATATTTATAAAAACTATCCAAATAGTAAAATAAATAACTATGAACATCAGTCTTATCCCAAGTAACGTAGATTTCACACATATGCTAGTTATCCAATTACATCGACAAGATCCATACTAAACCTAGAAAATATCCTACCTTATATATAAAATATCACAAAAAACAAAACAAAAACAAAAACAAAATATGTATAATAGAACAATGTATCATCACTATTATGGTTGAACACTATTGTGACTACACCAAGTAATAGTTTCTTCAAGAATATCTCCTCACATTCAAGAGGTTGAATAAAAACAGTTAGGGTTTATTTATAGAGTTGGGGTAAATTACCCTATTCAGTGAATATATCTATAATAAAAATTAGAAGCAGTATATATAATAAATTAACATAATTAAAAAAATATTATAACATTAAACATTATAGATATACCATAAATACATTTAATTTTTTTAATCTATAAAAAAAATGAGATTCCATGTTGTTAGGAGATCATATAAGATATAATAAATCTTCCTATGGGTTAGTCGAATACATCAGAGTCAATTTTAATAAAAATTACTTGGTCAAATGGTATAGTAGCACCAATTTAATGAATGTTTTTGTCTCATAGATACAATAAATCTATTTGATAATATTTAAATAGTAAGAACTGTTTCCATAACTGAATGATGATATATAATGTATATTTTGGTACTAGGGTTCTAGAGATGAGTGTGAGTTACCTCAGTAGGCTGTGACTAATGATTTCCATTAATATGTCCACTATCACAGCTTCATGTATAATATGAAATGCATATAAATAATATGAATAATGAAATGGAAAAAATAATTAGATATGTCTGAACCACTAGTCCTCCTTGGTCACCTCTATATGATGAATACCTTCTAGGGTTGATGCCAGTATGTATATGAAAATATTTCATAATAATTGACTAGGTTTCTCTTCCCAAGATAGTATAAATTTGTATAACATCCCATCATAGAATATTTAGTAACACATGGGAATAATATCATAATAATATATCCAAATCCATGTGTATATCATCCCTAAGGTAAAATAACCATAAATTCATGGGAAAACATCCCAAAAACAATTTCACATCCATGGGAATAACCTCCTAAAGTAATAATATACAATAGGTAATCATATAATAGAAATATCATTAATAGAGTGAATATTTTCAATTTACATGGGTATAATATCATGAGGTATGAGTTTCCATAGTCCTAGAAATGTCACATGAGATGGGGTATCACAACCCAGTATCATTATTATATCATGGGAATCATGAACCATTCTATGGGAGCTTTTCTTCATGGGGATTAAATTACACCGGAAAGAGAAATAAACAATACTAGTAATAACACATCATACCCATCAACATCAGGTTAATAAGTTTATTTTCCCACCTCCACAATCATAATTTCCCAAATGAAAACAAACATAAAAATGATTATGGTTCCCTTATCACCACCAAAATTCCATAAGTGCGAATTTTGTTCCAATATCATGAGTACAATACCTCAGTTACTAATACGTAAATAAGAGTTCAAAACATTAAATATCATGAATAATATGTCATATGTCATCATATTGTCCCAACATTATTCATTAAAAAATGTAAATTCAAAATCGTCATACTAGAGTAGAAAAAAATTATAACAATTCAAAAAGACTAGTTCAATATTATCATATAATATATCAACATGCTGTAAATTATATCTTGTTGTGTTCTTGCACACTCAATTTTTTCTCATAAATAAAACCAAGGCATAATCTACCGTATTTCAAAATTTATATGTAGAGGAACAGTCAACTGGGTCCTATTCAACTACTTAATGTCTAAATGGAAACTAAAAGGATTTCAAAGATCAACCCTTAAGCCTGCCACACAAAATAACATCTCCCATGTTACAATGGTGTCAAAAAACTCAATAAGGGTCCATTATATCACCAAAAAAACAGATAATACCATTTTTTGGTTTTCAAACATTATGGTTAGCACCCATTAAATTATTTTTATGACCATGAGATGCCTAGAAAATAAGTTATAACAATCAAAGGGTTCATAGTATCCATGAACAACCATACCCAAATAAATTGTGGTTAAAGAACAAAAATTGATGCAATTATATGTCAATCAAACAATGTTTTTGAGCCTTCATATCACATATCATATAAATAGATAATAAACCAAATTGAGTAGTTAGGGACCACATACAACTACCCTCAAGATCCCACTCATTGAAAAAATTTAAATAATTAAAAAATGATTATTTGATATCCATAAATCTATTAAAAGACCTAGAATTTTGTATAAATGATAAAGAATATAGTAATATAAAAAATAAAGAGATGATGGATGATAATTCTTTTCCATAACATTGTCTTACATTTGTGATGAATACCATGAAACACTAGCAATACTTTCTAGAGATACAACACTATAAATGGGAAGGGACCAATAAAAGGAGAGTTTTACTCGAGCGGCCACATTATGATATGACAAGGGGCCTCATTGGATAACAAAGTGATATATATATATATTTAGTTTTTTTATAAAACCATAATGGTGTACATATTACTCTCTATACAGTCTCCATGTATCCATTCCCCCACCATGTACCCACTCTAGGGACATCAGACACTCAGTAGCCAATGTATGGGGAACCCCTCCTTATTGACCCCACTAGGTACCTGGTTCTATGGAACTAGGTACCCAGTCCCCACTATTTCACATGATCGTAATCCAAATATATATACTAACCTCATAAAATGAACCATCAGTTCCCCTAAAAAACCTCAAACAATTAGGAATATCTTTTATATGTGAGGAATAGTTAATAATTAAACACGTTCATACCTCAGAATGTGTATGGTGTTATAAACTGCATATCATAAACATAATATAATAAAATTAACATAAATATCCATAAAAATCAAAATTGAAACTAGAGGTCTAATCTATTTGTTGAATTAAATAAATAACCCAAAAAATTTAAAATAAAATTAATCATCCTTATGTTTATATCTATAATGTTTTCTTAAATAGCTTTGTTCATTCATTACATAAAATTATATACATCAAATATACATAAAACAAGTGGTTGAGCTATACATCCTAATATGGGGATAATAAAATAGTTAACATTTTGATCATAATAATCAACATATAAATGGAATATCAAAGGGTTAAACATAAAAACGTGATCAAAATTGACACATGATTAATTTTATTATTGAATATGGGTGAATCAATAATTGATATAGTAAAAAAATGAAAAGTTTCATAAAAAGAATATTTGAAGGGTGAGTCGAAGAAAACATAACATAGAGTCTTAGGATCAATGCTTGTGCACCATATGTGGTATCACATGAGATAAAATCAATACCAATTGAATTTAGGGATATATAATTATAATACCATATATAATTTAATTATTTGTACATTATTATATTTCCTAAATATGGAAATCTTTTATAAACATAAGCATATGCAAGTTCAACAAGAAGGATATTTCATACACAATAATGTCTTAAATCATAGCCCAATTATATATTATACAGATTCCTAATAAAATAATGTATTAAGTATTTTATGAAAAAATATTTTTATAAATTAATATATTTCATGAACTCAAATCTCAAGTGATTGAAAAATCATGAGAATGGATTGATGAAATAGGTGTTTTAATGAACCCTATAAATTATTTTTTTAGGAAATGTCTGAAAAAATTTTAAAATAGATAACTACATAGCAGCATCCTTCAAACAAAAAATAAAATAAAATTATTTTCTATAAAAATAATTATTATTTTTGGAAATAATATAAAATAAAAACCATTAAAATAATACTTTATTAACTGAAATGAAGAATAGAAAAGTTCCATTTAATCATTTTTTATTCTATTAATGGGTTGTAAAGTGGAATTGATAACATTTTATTTCCCTATAATTGAATGGGAAAATAAACTCCATAAATGTGGTAAAAACATAAAAGAATTAATTTTTATAATGACATATATATATATATATATATATATATATATATTATTTCTGATAGATTATAATACAAAAATAAATAAGGTGAGTGAATGAAACTCCTTACCTCAAGTACATACTAATCATAGTACACAGATCAATCAGCATGTATAATCAAATTAATGTTATTTAATTATTACTTTAGGTATTTTTTCATGTTGTATTCAACTATTATTATTATTATTTAATTTTTATAATAAACAAACTGGTAATAAATTATGTTCAATTCCATTTCTAGAGGATGTTCGTTTCATAATTCCAAATTTGTAACAATTTTTCTATAATGTTGAGAGTTCAGGTCAAATGAGGATAATAGTAAAAAAGTGTGAGGGATATAAATTTTTTTCTTTCAAAAATTTTAAATGGTTTTGAATATAAAACTTTGTTCTAATTTTGGAATGGTTCAATTAATATATTTAATTTCATGTAATTTTGTGTTCATTTAAGTATTTTTACTAGACATTATGAAATTTATTTGTTTTTTTAATATTAGGAATATTTTAATTTAATATAATATAGAACACAATATAATACTACTATTAGGTTTATATTATTCTATAAAATTACTTATTAAAACCATTAAGGAAGGTAGTAATAGTTATTTAAAAAAAACATCAATATAGGCAGATATACCGACCATGTATGGATGTTTGGTAAAAAAATATTTGGTACATTATGTAGTTAAAAAATTAATATTAATGTAGCTTAATATAATTTTGTATATTAAATATAATCTGTTTATCATATGTATAAGGTGTTGGAATAAGGGATAAAAGAAAGAAAATAAAAGAATATGACTATAAGTTTTTACTTTTTCTAAGTGAATCCTTTGATAATCGACTAAATCCTTATATGGATGGCCATTCAATGAGAATAGAACCCATAGAATATGTATATGATATTTATGGATTTATTTTTATAGATCATTTTATTATTAATACTATTATGATACATGGATAAGGGGGTGGTGAAAACTGTTATCTATAGGAATAGGAGATGGGTGTTTTATAATAAAATAGAATTTCTCCAAATAATGATCGTGACTGGGATTAAATATTAATAAGATAGTAATTTAACAGTAAACATGCCATTCAAATATGTATATAATTAAAAGAAACCTAAAAATTCATTTATTTGTACTTTTAAAAAATATAGCATATACATGTTACATTAATATTCCCCAATGTATGTTAATATATATGAAAAATCACAAAACATCACCGCGAAAAAATTTATATTTATAGATCCTAAACATGGAAAACATTTTTCCAAAAAATATTATAAAACATGTTAAATTTAATATTAATATTTAGTAATTATTTATTTAAAAATTACATTTTTTTATATTATTAATTTTATCAACCTTACAAAAAATACATGTTATTTCATAAAAAATATTATTTTATATTAATAATTACTATTTTGTAAAATAGTTTTATAAAATTATATATTTCAAAATTTTAATATTATCATAAATTTATATTTTATTGAAAAAATCATATATGTTTTCTGAAATCTAAAACTATCTTTTCTTTTTGTTGGATAGTAATTTTATTATATTTAACTACATTATATAGTAGTTTTATAATACAAATTTTAAATATTTTTAAATAATTAATAAACACAAATATTATATTTATATACTAATGATTAGTTTACTATTCCAACAACCAGATTAATATTTTAATGTTCATAATTCCAATTCCTATATAACCTTTACACAACATAAAAATATATCTTCTTTCTATCATTATTAAATTTCCATGTTCTCTCTAATGGTTACTTAAATTTCATTTCCAAAATTACAACCATGTTTTAATTAGACTGTTTTGTTTTTCAAAATAATTTTTGTGTTTTTGATAATTTTAGGAGATTAAAATATACTTCAATATCAAATTCTAATTTGGTTTTTTACTTATGCTTATTTATCCAATATTCTATCTTCAATTTTAAGAAGTATATTTGTTATTATTTATTTATGTTCCATATTTAATAATTAAAATATTATGTTTTAATAATTTATTGTATAATTTTTATTTATAAGTATAAATATTTGAAAGATCCATTCATATAGAAAGTGTTTTTTCATTAAATTATTCCCCTCTTGAGAAAATACCTCGTCAAAATATCAACATAAAATTTAATATTAAAATAGATGTTGATTCATCTATTTTATTACATTCTTCGGTATCTAGGTTACATCAGCGTGTTAATGGTTTCACCAATGCACATTAACAAGAGGATTTTTTTCATAGAACATTTCTATGATCTTCCCTGCCTTTTCCTTATCAGATATATCAAGGTCCAAATGAACCAACCTTAGATTCAATACAATTGAGGGATATATTTCGTACTTCCTCAAGAAGGATATGTTCAAATTTTTTTTCCCTTCAAGAACATTTTGTGGTAGTGCAATATAATATGCCACAACTGAAATGTAATCAAGAATATATAAGGGTCTAATATTTATGGAACTAATCATTCCCTTCTTCCAAATACTCAAGACTCTATTTCATGGGGTTATATGAAGGAACAATTTACATAAAACCTCAAAACTATATATCATCAACTATTTTATGAATATAAATTCTATAAAAATTTGGATGTATCGATATGATTTTAATAATGTTGAACTTCTCCACAATTTTATCATCTAGTTCATGTCATAATAGCATTCTCTCCCCATTTTCATCAAATCATGTTTTATATCAAAATTTATTCATGTAGATGGATTCTTAGGAGGACAAATTAATTATTGAGTGGAAACTTATTTTTTTTAGAAAACTCCCAAAGGAAGATGCTCAATGTATCCTCCTTTAAATCTCATATAGAAAACAATAAGAATATATTCTAGTGTTTTAATTCTTATTTCAGATTAATATATATTTAAGGTTGATATATCCAACAAATTTCATCTATTTTTCTATATAATGCTAAATAATCTCATAGTACCTTGAGATGAACCTCCAATCATGATTAGATATAATCTATATTGGTTACCCATGAATCATTATTGATTATATGATATATATATTTTCATGTTTATCAAATGATAAGTCTCATCGAATGATGATAAAGTGGAAATTAATTGTTATATTATCCACAAAAACACATCTGTAAATTTTTCATTAGATTTATTTTAAAGACTAAAGATAAATATGTGGTTACGTTCTACCATTTATATGATTATATGGATAATTTTTGTGTCATATACTTTTACTTTTATCATTACACATTAACATGTTGACGTACCCTAGCTCCTTGATGTATATTTCAAAATATAATTCTTCCTATTAATTCATGAAAAGCTACCTTTAATATATCTATACATATTTGTGATCCCTGGGTGGATAGGGGATTTTTATCTATAGGAATATTCTTAGAGGACCTTCTTTATATCATGATCTAATATTGTACATAATAATTTCTCAAATAGTATTAATCCTTATTTATAAATATTCAAATTCAATACCTTCTACTATATTTTTTCTTACATCAATTTTTGTATATTCACATCACTCCAATGAGATCCATAATCTTATCTAAGGAAGATTATGGATAAATCACTTAAAAATGGTAAAAATTAATATCTTTCTTTGTGATTCCCATGTATATTCATTTCATTTTAAATAAGATTTGATCATTTTCAATCTTCATCATATATAATCGTCAATGACCCTTTCTCACTAGAGAATATGTAAATTTTTCATTTCTCCAAGATTGAAAGAGATGAAAAATGCATAGTATTTGATTTGGTATAAAATTTTTTATTGGAACATGTTGATATATTTATATTCTAATGTATAATTTATATTATATTATTTATTATTTATTTTATAATTTTTTAAATAAATTCAATTCCTCTAAATATTTAGTTATAAAATTTATAATTTAAACCTCAAATCCTTCACTAGATAATTTTTCTCATTCAAATTAAACTATCCTGATGACTAAGAAATAACTCACTCATGTTTCATGAGTTATAAACCGATGATCATATTGTATGAATCAAAAATTATTAAAAATCCTTCCCTATGTGGCAGTCATTTGAGTACTAGTGTAGTGACTAAACTTATATTGAAACCCTTAATTCTCTAATTACATTTATCTATCTAGAATATTGAT
Organism: Viscum album; assembly: GCA_963277665.1. NCBI lineage: Eukaryota > Viridiplantae > Streptophyta > Magnoliopsida > Santalales > Viscaceae > Viscum > Viscum album. The sequence goes on along the minus strand of OY728132.1, from coordinate 1,287,060,959 downwards.
ACCCTTTTCATATTAACTTTTTTAATGAGTTTATTTTTTATAATTTCTTCAAAATTTGTCAACAGTAATCAATAAATCAAAGGAAACTATGAATATTTATAGATGATATTGGTCTAGTACATTCCTCAATCACCTTTTCCTTTGAATCATCAACATATATCCCCAAGATCATGATAACATTCCCCAAGAATATTACATTCACTATTAAAAAGCCACATTTTCTATACATTGCACATTACTTTAAATTCTATAGTTTCTATACCATAGTACTCTAAGGCTTCTCATGTTAATCCTCTATTTTGTATTGAATGAGAATATAATCTATTAAGACCTCCCCATATTATTCATGAAACTTTTTAATGACTCTATATATAATGTTCATTATGATCGACGAAAAATTATTTAGTCTAAAATCCATCACTATAACATCGCATGACTTTAGAGTATATTCCCCTTGAAATATTTTGTCTTTTTTTAATTAATTTCATTACAAAAAACACATAGCTTAAAAAAACCCAATATATCATTTAAATATAATTATTTAATGTTCCAGTTATCACCTAGCCATTGGATTGGTGAGTATGAATGTGAATAACTCACTTTTGAAAATTTTATTGTTTAAACTTGTATAAAATAAATTAATTGGTTATAAATTTATTATAAATGAAAATAAAAATCATTTTAATGTAAATTTAATTTTTTATAAAAGACAATTTTTTTGAATGAAAATTATTTTATTTCCTGAAAAATTAAATTAATAAATATTAGTGGATGATTTAAATTAAATATATTTATTAAATATTTCATCAAATATTTTATTATCATCAAATATTTTTCCTCAACATAAGATAAGAACAAATCCAGTATTATTCTTAAAAACTATAATTTTCAAAAAAAACTATTTCAATGTGCTTTCACACTAAAATTAATTTTTAAAATTTTTACCATTTTTTTGGAAAAAACTGACAACTATTTTGAAACCAACAAGTAAAAATTATCTTATAATAAATTTTTTATAACTCTTTGAAAAAATTATTTTTTTAATGAATAGTGAAAAAAACGATGATTTTTCTTGAAAATGTTTTTTATTTAATGAATTTACAAAGATCCATTTCATTTAAATATTGTTTTAAATGTATTAGTATTTTAAATATATTATAATAGATCAAATTTAGGTCCTTTAAATCTATTTTATATCAATTTCTTATTTAAAAACATTTTTATACTTAGTAAAACTGTTTCTTTGGAAAATCGTTGTTTCCGAACCGCTTGTCGGTTAGATTTTATATTAATTTATTACACTTATATGATTTTAATTTGAGAAAATATTGTTCATATTTTTAATAATAAAAATTATTATTAATTAATAATGTGAAATTATTTTTTGGTTATAATTAATAAAAATAGTAGTAAAAATTAATTACCATGGTTAAGGTTAAAATGAGTTTATTGGGGGTAATTATAAGAATATAATGATTAAGCTAACCTAAAAACTTGTTTAATTATTATTTTATGGAAATAGTTGTACCATAAATCATAAAAAAATTTATTAGGGGCCATTTTGAGCCATTTTCATGGGTACACTATGGGTACATTGTGTTCTTTTGGGAAATTCAAAGTGTGCCCTCTCCCCAACTTATAAGAGGACACACCCTATTCTTTTCTCTTTGAAATTATATAGCCACATTGTTAAAAAAATACCTACCCAAATAATTTTCTATCATACCTCCTCATGACCTAGAGTACATTTTTGGATCATAAAACCATTTTTGCAGGCTTAAAAAATAATCTTAAAGAAGTTCTTTAAATATGAGGTATATTTGATAACAATGATTTTTTGCCATGATTCATCCTATAACTCAATAAAATAATCTAAAAATATTATGAAATAAAAATTCAAGTAAATTCCATGTAATAATTTTTTTTTATTTTTATTGATTAACTTGTAACAATATCATATTCATCGAAAAGGAAAATCAAGCCGTCGATCGTGTGTACAACGGACTACGACTTCACAAACCGATGTACTTAATTTTCCATAACCATCTCTAATTGATGTATAGAAGGATTAAATTAATGTATATATATTATATTTATAAACAATTATAATTATAAACTATAATATCACATCTACCTTCTTACAATCCTATTTTTTTTTGTAAAAGCATAACATCACTTGTGTGTATATTTGGACTACCACCTCTACATAGAGAAGTGATTCTTTTTTCATTTAATTTGGAAATGGATAATAATAAGGATATATGTAATTAAAATATATAAAAATATATTATATAATAATTATTAATAAAATGTGATTATTTATTTAATTTTCTTTCATTGCATAAGTCAAAAAAATTAATGCAATATTAATGCGTACGTGCAACCTATCATCTCTATTAATAGTGTAAATCATTTTTAATCTCCAAAATTTATGGTCTATTAGAAATTTTTCTATACTGAATAAATATGAAATATATATAATAATAAAAAATATTGAGATTATGTAACCATGATCAATGTAAATTGGCGAAAGCTACCAAACTAACATATACTTGAAAAATGAAGAAGTTTTTACCCCACATAGTGATTTTAATAAAGAATGGTCAATTAATATATGATGAAATTTTATAAGTAAATATTATATTTTATTAGTTATATGATTATTTTATTCATAATATTTTTTAAATAAAAATATATTTATTATATAGGAGGTTAAACACATTCGAAGGAAGTCGTATCTGAGTTAAGGGGTTCTCATCTCATATTAACTTCCACAATACATATGGCATATTAACAACTTATATGTTTTGATTTACTTACATAATACAACTTTTATATGTTATATGGTGATTCTATATTAATTCATTATATTTATTGTTTCAGTTTCTATTGTGGGGGATAGGATTTAGAAGTTAACAAAGATATAAGGGATTATTTTACAATATCATAATTTATTGGGATTATTTATTATTATGTTTATAACAATGAAATATTATGATATAGTTCTCTATAATCAAATTAATTTTACTATCCTATGGTTATTCGTGAACCTTTAAATTAATATTAAATTTTTTCTCGACCTGTTACATCAAATTATTAAGAAATTGTATTTTTAGAAAAGACAACTTTATTGATCACTTTCGTCAGTAATCCTTTTACTTCCAAATTGATGTGTTCAAAAACTATTTTCCGGAATATTTTCCACATATATAAAATGATTTGATAATTTGTTGAACAATTATTAACTTTTATCTAAATTATTTAAATGTTATTTTCCTATCATTTTCTAAAAGTGCTACTTTTTAAATTTTTACTAAATATGAGAAAATAATATTTATTTTACCATACATGAAATGAATAAAATTACCCAAAAATATGAAAATTGACCTACTTTGAGAATCATTTATAAGTATACATGGTTATATTAAAACAAAATATTTTTCATAATATTCTATAATTTTTTTGAGAATGTGATTTTCAAAGTGAAAAGTCATTTTTTCTAATGAATTTTTATTCATAATTTTATGGTATTTAAATTCATTAATGAAAACCACCCATATTTATCATCTGATCTAATATGGATATATTGTAATGATACTATCATTATTATTTATATGGATAGACTATGATTTGTTTGATGGGGGATGTACTATTTTGATATTGATCTCTATATTACTCAGATGATTTATGATTATGTTTATTTCTCAAAGAGATTATTAAAAGTTCATATGATAGTTTCTAATATGATTGAAAATTGAATTTTTGTTGATGGTCCCACGGAATCATATAGGGAGAAAGTGGTATATTACTAAGGCATTAGTGTATATTATGGTATTGGAATCCTTTGGACGGGGCCCATGAATACGATAAATAATATATAAATTAACAGAACTCCCCTTTCTAGTAAAGAAATCAGTATCAATGTTTCCCTCCCTTAATTTCTGAAGAATTTAAATGTTGTGGATAAGTAGGAGATTTAATTTCTTGATTATTTATGATAAGTACCCAACGGTCCTATATTTATTGAGAAATAACCTAACCCATAGGATAGAGACAGATTCAACTGTAGATATTGGTATATGGTGATCATGGAATATGCAAAGGTTGCTAATGAGGCCTATAGATTAAACTTCAATGGGAGTTCCCAGACTATAATGGACACTAAATCCAACGACCATGGATCCCCTGTTGTCCAGAAATAACCCACTACCTCTCATATTTTCTTGGACACAATGGCCATCCATGTTGAGCATGAGACTAAGTCTAGGAGGATTCCACCAAACCCATCTCCCTTACCCAGGGATCAGGTTGTTGGTAGACTAGAGTGACTGATTCATCCCTCCCTGAAGATTAGAAGTATGTTCCTCCATTTGGTAAAGAATACAGGCATTTAAAACCATATAAGACTTAATACTCCCATCACGTAGTTTGTTTTTCATTTCCCTATTGACCTAGAAAACTGAACCACAAACCAAGTCACGATCCTTTCTCATATGGGGATGATTATAAGTTTGCTGGAACCACAGTAAGATGATGTCTGGCTCTCAAAGTATCAATTTTACTCCCATTCATTATCCAGCCAAGTCCAATACAAGTTATACCCTGCCCATTTCAATGAATTGATTCCATGTTGTCTCATTGTTTTGATTATAATAGCTCATGTAATGGGATGTGATATGGATCCCTTTCTTCTACACATTATCATCTATCCGGATGGATCTATTGTATATCCTAAAAAAAGAAATTTTATATTCATTGGAATGACCTTACACTAGAGGATGCTCTCTGATATATCACCCCCTTTCCTGTTGTGGGTCGATACAGGTAAAGAGTAGGTATAACATGAACTATAGGCTGAATCAGATTATACACACTTATCAAAGCCCATTATGACACCTCGATGCATTTATTGGTCTCATAAGACAAACTAACTTGAGTATATGGCCAAGACCATGAAAATTTATGTTATATATCTTGTAAAAATTCCTTGAAGATATTTTTATAATTTCATAAATTATGTATTCCCACATTATGATATTAATTATTGATGTCCATGTGATTATTTGATTAGTTAATATAAAAATGAATTTGTTTCCAGCTTCTGTAATTAGTTATATGTCATATTTGATACGCATTTATTACTTCCATATTATTTTTGTTTCTCATGTTATTTATAAAATAAAATGTGTTTTCATTTATTTTCCTTTCAATATTTATTATGAATTATTTATTTGTGATAGTTTAAAATTTATATATACCATTACTAAGAATCTATGCTCAACCATTAAAATGTTTCCTTTATCCAGGACGACAGGAAATGTGTTATAACTGATATTCCATGATGTGATAAATGGAATAATAGTGATCTTTTATAAAATATTATTCTATATTTTATGTTTTAAACTGTGATGTGAATTTCAAGTATGTATCAAGATCTCCAAGACTAGTGAACTATTTGATACTTTGTGATGCGATGGATTGTATTGGGTGACAATGTAATAAAGTATCCACTAAATCTTGGGTAATATAATCAGATAATTTATAATTTTTATTAATAAGAGTTTAGTAGGAACCTTGAGAACTTGATTTAGGAAAACATAGATTAGAGAACATAACCCTATGACTGAATTTGAGGATAAGTCTATATATACGATAATATTATAAAGTATTTATAAGGTAGTTATTATTTTTATTTCTTATAAATACATCCCTATATAGATAATAAATGTGGATATGGATATAGATTAGTTTTATTGGGTAATAAATCCAAAATTGGATCATTATTATTTAACTCAATCATCACTTCATGAACAAAAAACATGCCTTACAACGCACCTGGTTTATCACTCTAGAATGAATTTTTTTGTTAATTGAAATTTTATTTTAAATATAATCTGAATGATTTGAAAATAGTTTTATTCCATAATAATAGACTGAATGATTCCATGTGTTGGACTTTGAGATTATTTATACATAAATTGTCAGTTTATTTTAAGTATTACATTATTTTTAAAATTATACTTTACGATCAACAATATTTTGTTATAATTTAGTATATCCCATTATTTAGAAATGGAATATAGTTGAAGGAATATGAACTATATAAATTTCCACATTCTAAAAAGGGATTTTACTCTAGCTAAATGTAATTAATCCAAAGATAGAGCTACAACTAGAGCATAACAAATACAACCTATTTTGGGGAAACTAACAAAGGCTATTACTAATAAAATAGCTTAGACTACTTGTACAAAACATTGTTTAAAAATATTACACCACAACATGTGTCTGGAATCTTAATTTATTGGGATCATAAATATTTTTATCTCTAAATTATTGAAAAACTGCATAGATTTGATATTTCTCACTTTGGGATGTAATGAAAGGGAAATGGTTTTTATGGAATTTTATCATCCTTCGGGATATGTAGATCAATGGTTGTCCTTGATTCAAAACAATAGGGATGAGGAGTATGTAGGGAGAATAAAATGGATGGATATTATGGAACATTTCAAAAAATTGTATTTTCCTCTCGAAAAAAGTGCAAATATAAGGAGAGAAATTTTTAGTCTGAGGAAAATTAAAGAGGAAAATGTTTCAATGTATGAAGCAACCATTATTAGGATAAAAAGAAATGTTGTGAACTAAAATATTTATAGAAATATCATTATTGGACATTTCATTGATGGTATTACGCCATTTATATAATAGAATCTAGTCTTCAAAACATTACATCATAAAAGGATATAGTACAATGTGGAATCATGAGTGATAAATAAATATCAAAGTATTATTTCGTTGAAGGACATCAAGAGATGAATAGGATATAAGATAAAATATGGTTAAGTGTATAATTTAATGAAGAATTTTCACACAATTGATAATTTGGGAAACAAACACCATTATAGTTTCTTGAAGGGAATGAGAGTTTTCTTCATGTTTGGAGAGTATATCCATCATTTTAAAGAATGAAAGCGTATGAATGAAACCTTTAATGATAAATGCTTCAACTATATGGAGATGGGTCACATTAAAAAATAATTACCCAAGAATCAAGAGAATATACCTCACAATAAGTTATGGAACCAATGTGATGCATATGTTATTACTATAGCCAGAGTTAAATATATTACTTTTGTATTTGGATTCATGAATTAATTTTGTAAAATAATTTTATGGATTCTATTCTAGATATAAAAATCATGAAAAATATATGTATTGTATTGTAGTAGTTTTCCACTATGTATTTTAAATCATATGTTGAATGGTATTGATAACCAAGAAAAGTTATTTTTTCATTTGGTGATTTTTTGAGGGAATGAACGAATAATGTAAAATAACCCTTAATATGTTCTAGTTACTATGTTAATAATGCTTAGTTAGTGTAAATTAATGATTAGAATTGAAGAAGGTGATCGGTTAGTATTTGTGATAATAAAAATTGAAGGTGATATGTTGAAAATAGAATTTATGATGGATTTTACTACATTTTAAGATTCCTGGAATATAATAAATATCCGATGAATTCATTAAGGTTATATAGAAATTCAAGTTAATTCTATGTCTTAAGAGAATATATGATCATGTTATTCATATGTTTCATATGAGATATTACAAGATACATTATGTTACTTTTGGATTACTGTTTCATGAACTCCTTTAGATATATGGATTTGAGTTTAGATAGAAATATCTTAGAGGAGTAATAAGGTTATCTATTTATGGAATGGATTAAGTATAAATTTTGTTGTAAAATTTAGGTTTTTGATATTAATTTATCATATTTGATAACTTTTTCTAACCATTTTTGTTTTTAGAAAAATATTTAGAGATCGATAGAAATTTGTTTCACTCTTTTATAGATGTTATGATATATTAAATGTTAATTTTTTTTCATTTATTCATAAAAAAATTGGATACTCATTTATTAGACTAACCATGAAATAGAAACTGATTGAACTACAAACATATGATGGAATTGTGATTATGGAATAAAAAGACATTAAGTGAATATAATTATTGTGTTATTTATCTTCATATTAAAGGAATCCATAAACAATAAGAAAAATATCATGAAATGAAAATGTTATCCTATTATCTTTTTTTCCATCATAGATTTATAGTTTTGTGGTTGTCAACATTATTCTGGCCATGTCTTATTTTACCATCTATTTATGCATGTGTGTATGTTTTCTACACATTCTCCATGTATTTAATTCTAACTAGTGGTTTACTATAAGGAAACATAGTTATGAGTAATTATAAATCAAAGTAATACTTCTATTTCTCTATTATTATGATAAAATTTGTATTTACACTTTTTATGTTGTGAGTTTCCAAAATGGATAGACCATTGATGAACAAAATTGAAGTGTACAGTAAAATATATTTAAGGGGGTTGAACATAACACCGCATGATTTTAAAACATATTCCTCTTTAAATAAAATTTATAATTTAGAAACCTTGAATTATGTGTGGAACCTATTTTAAGGGAACCATAATATAACATTCAAAAATTATTATTTAATGTGACAGTTATTGGCCAACCATTTGATTGGAAGGTATGAATAAGAAAAAATAAATTACAAAAAATATATGGTTTTTACATGTAATAAAAAAATTCATTGGTTATCAATTGATTATAAATGAAAATAAAATTTATTTTAATGTAAACTAAATTTTTTCTAAAATAATGCTTTTATCTGCATAATGAGTTTTTTGTCTAACTAATATAAATTAATCCAAATCCGTGAATGATTTTAATGAAATTTATATATTATATATTAAATAAAATAATTTATCATTGTTTTTAATATTTTTTAGGAACTATATGAGAATAAATCTTATGTTATGACTAAAAAAATATTTTTTTAGAAAGAGGTTTCATAGAGTTTTGTGCTATTAAAGTTAAAAAGGGTTTATCTGGGTTTAAACTAATAATCCATAGATTTAAATGAAATAAAAGAATATATATTTCTTTATTATTGAAATATTTTTTGTATAAATAATAAAATATTCACATATTAATAAATTTTTGAGCCTTTTAGAATGTTTAAATTGTGGTTACATTTTATTCATTAAAAAAAATTTAAGTATGTTCGCTCCCCCACTTATAAAATAACACCCCCTATCTAATCCAGTTCACAATTAAAAAACAATTTTTATTTGAAAATAAAAAAATAAATACATTCCTTAAATCCTTACCCCTATCATGGTGACCTTTTTCTAAGGAAAAAACAATTTTTAAGGTTTTTTTATAAACCTAATGATGTTCTCTGAAGAAGAGGTATAATTATTTACCATGCATCTTCATCTTATTTCTTCATCTAACTCCTTAAAATCATTTCAAAATATTTTGATAAGTAGTAATGGTATATTACACACACAAATATATATATATATATATTTAATTATGTTTATTTAATAATATATATCATTCACATTTTCAATCAACTGGGAAACCAAATTATCAATTGTGTGTCCGATGAACTACTACCTCACAAAAAGAGATAACTCATTTTCCATCACCACTTTTTAAAAGTGGATACAAATATTTATTTAATATATATATATAAGATATTTATGATACTATTATAATTAAGAAACTATAATATCACATCTACCTTCTTACCTTCTAATCGATTGGAAAAAAGATTATGTTACTCGTGCATAGATTTTGATTATCCCCTCCCAAAGTGACATGATACATTTTCTCATTTTATTTTGAAATAGATGTTAATAAAGATTTATTTAATGAAGAAATTATATATATATATATATATATATGATACAATAACGATTCTTTAATGTTGAACTATTATTTACCTGTATTTCATTCCTTATTTAGAAAAAATGAAAGCATTATTCATGCGTATGTACGACCTGTTGTGTCCATGTACAATATATGTCATTTTACTATCAAGTAGTTTTATTGGATATTATAAATAAATTAATACTTAATATATATATATATATATATATATCATTATTAACATTCCGTTGATGATTAAACCATAATCTCTATACAGTGACCTAAACTGCAAAACTAGAACATACAAGAAAAAAATTGAAGCAGTTTTTACCCGAAATATTGATTTTAACAAAGAAATATTAAAAAATGGGTGATGAAAAGTCATAAATAAATAATATATTTTATGATATATATGGGTATGTTTCATTAATATATTTTTAATAAATAAATTTTTATTATACATGAGGTTCATGAAAATATGAAGGAATTTAGACCTGGGGTAAGAGTTTCATATCTCACTTTTAAATTTGTGGGACAAATTCTACATTGACATGTTATTTTTTTTATTACAAATTTTAGATATGGTATGTCATGAATCTCATTGAAATAATGATATTTAATGTTTCAATTTGTGATATGGGGGCTATGATTCCAATGATAGAAAACTGGTGAGGGTTTATTTTACAATCACTTAGTTTATTGGGATTATTTATGATTAATTTATTTGAAATGAAATCGCATGATATAAAATTTTGAACATTATTATCATATATTTACTCATAAAATTGTTAATTAAGAATAAAATTATTATCTCTCTTTTACTTTTAAAGATTGAAAAATCTTTTATGAAAGGGTGCATTTTTCCCCCATCAATCAAAAGTTATTTTTCTTCCATATTGTTGTTTTATAAAAATATTCATAGGAATTTTTTAAAAATTATCCACTAATTTATTAATGCAATATCTACCCATGTCATAAATGTCAAAAAATTATTTAAAATGAATCATCCCTCCACTTCCAAATGGGGAACTATTTTACTTTTTACCGAAACAGTGAACGAGAAATTTGTTTTATCACACTATGAATGGATAAAATTTACCATCATCATGAACACTAATTATTTGGTGAATAATTTAAAATATTCCATGGTTATTTTTTTAGAAAATATTTTTAAAAAAATATGGAAAAATTATATTTATTAAAAGTAAATTTCTATATGAAAATATTAATTTTCATGAAAACAATAAATTATTATATTTTTATGGTATTTTATTCAAAAACAATAAAAAATATTTTATATATACTCTAATGGGGATATGTTGTTATGATAGCATCATTATTATGTCACTGAATGGTTTATAATCATTTTGACTGAGGATGTACAATTTTGATACTCTTTTATATATTAGTTTTAATGTTTTAGGATTAGGTTTATTGACTGGGAAGTTTATTAGAACTTCATATGAAAGTCTTAAATATTTATTTTTTTGTTAATTTTTTTATTTTTTTGTGGAAATTATTATGATTTATTATTCTAGACATCAAATATTGTTATTTAAATTATTATGAATAACCTCATATACATTATTAATGGATTAAACTTATTTTTTGATATGTAAGGCTTTCTATATCCCCTCGATGCATCATTAGGTATCATTAGACATACAAGTTTGGTTATTTAGCAAAGAAACTTCCCATTTATATTATATTTCCATGAATGAGGCATTGATGATTTGTTTATGATGTTTGAAACTATAAAATCCATCATTGTGAGTTTAGTTATTGATTTCCATGTTTTTATTAAATTAGTTTTGATATCAATGGATAATTTTCATTCATATTTGATTTGTTATATAGAACCTTTTTATCAACATTTATTCAAGAAAATTGTTTATTCATGCCCATTTTATGGATTAGATGACATGTGTTTTTAGTTATATTACTTGATATATATATATATATTATTTATTTATGATAGATTATATTTGATGCATGCATTTATTATTAATATTACCTCAGACATTTCTTATGTTTCATTTCGTTAGGCTTATTAAAATGTATTATGATTTCTATATAGGGATATGATATATGTAATTATGGAATTTTAATGGAAATAATTTGATGTATTGTATGTTTTCAAATATAATGTGAGAATTAAGTATGTATCTAGTTTTATAGGACTACAAAACTATTTAATCCTTTATGGTGTAGCCACATTAATTTATGAAAAATGTAATATGGTAACAAACAAATCTAGTTTACTATGTTTGGGGTATATAAAATCAATATGAACTAATCAGGTCTAAATCATGTTCTAATGGTATTTTTGAATATATAGTCATACTTTACCTAAAATTGATGATTTCCCAATAGAAGTTCCACACTTTTGAAGTACTGATTCTCACATATTTGATTAAAAATTTCATTAATTCATGGTATGAGTTTTTTTCATTATAATGATATTTTTTATTTACCGGTAATCAATGTATGGTTTCATTGACCAATCCTTATTCATCAAAAATATGACTGGGAAACCACAAGGTAGAGCACTAGAGAATATAAAATCCTTATAGATTTTCTCCAGTAGTTTCTTCTTCAAATAATAATATGTAATGAGATCTATTCGGAAAAGACTCTTGGAAATGGTTCAAGAATAAATTTTATATTAAATATATATTTCAACCACTTGATTGGAGAAATATGAGGAAACTCTTCAATAGAAACATCAATATATTCCCCCAAATTGGGCATATATACATCTATAATAATCTCTATTAAGTCAATAATTTGAGATAGTTATGATTTCTGGATAATATTCCCTTTTGTTAATCATTTGAGCTATATGATATTTCACAAATGAAAATAATGTCCTTGATTAATATGAATTTTACAAATGATATTAACAATTCTCCACACACTATTACATATTAAATGGATATTTTTCTATATATAATGTGATTTAACTCTTAAAAATTAATATTTAATCTATATAAGGATACTAAATTCAGAAATAGTAAAACATAAAATTCTACGAAGTGGAGTATAAACCTATTTAAAGGGAAATTATTCACAAAAATTTTAATCGGGTAAATGTTGTATAAATTAGATGAATTTATTTCACAACTTGGTTTTCTCACAAATAATTAATCCACCAATTCATGAGGATGTTTTTGAATATTTATGCTAAAAAATTCATGATATAAAAGAATTTAATGAAAAATAGTTAATTATAAAATTTAATATTATTTAATGAATGAAAAGTGTACCTATCTCCACATAATATTCTTGATCCACCTCAAATGTTTTGAAAAAATTATATCATCTTTTATCAATTAGATTTTTTTAATCATTGACTATCCTCAATAAAATATTCTTTAATGTATTGATTTTTATAGTTGTAATGTTTCTTACAATTTAAAAACTATAATTTGAGGGATGATATTTTAAAATCTTCATTTCTTTTTTCATAGTGATTATATTCTTAATTTCCATTTGAAATTTATTGACTTAATTACCCTCTATTCAACTCATGAATAATTTATTCTTCCATTTAGTTTGTTTAGAGGGTTCTTTATTAGCACCTATTTGACATGTTGGTAGTTTATTATTTTTCCTTCAATTATCAATATTGATTGACCCAATGTAATTTATCTCTATTCCCCTTATTTTAAATTTATCCCTATAAAACAAATGGATATCACAAACATTAATCTCCCTTTACGTTCAGATCATGTTATTTTTTCATAGATATGAATTTTTTCCCAAAATATAATGGAAGACACAACATTAACCCACTAAAGAAATGTTTATCCATTATTTTGGGGTTAATGGAAAATCAAGATTAATAAATTTCTATCTCTGTGAGTTTTACCTCATATGAACAAACTAATTTTTCCATCCTTTGATTGATCCCAAGAAACTCCATAACTATTTTAATATGAAGAGTTTGAGAGAAATATTTTATGAAATTTATTTTACTGAATTCTTCTTCTTATATAAATTTATTGTCTTTATTTGTGGGCACCCCAAATAGATTGTTAAAATTATGTGATATAAATCCAATATCAATTTATATTTCTCAAGGTATTGAAGAATAGTAAATGTATTCTCAATAATGATAACACATTATTTCATCATTAAAAAATCTCAAGGAAAACTAAAGGATGGAGGTCTTACTTATAAAAAAACTCAGCCAAGACATTTTATCACTTAGTAGTAAGAAGTAACCTCACATGATTCAAGTTATCATTCAGAACATGAGTTAGTTAATCATGTAACACCATGAGATTATCAACACTCACACCCATGAAATTTGTATTCACATTGAGAAAATAAATATTTTTCATATCGCAATAGTTGGTGATATAGTACATCATATTATTATCCATTTACTAACGTAAATAAAAAATTAATATGTGATAACTAAAATTAATAATCATATTAATGGAAATCATTGAACATGGAAATAATAAGTTATAAATGAATTTTATATCTTGATTCATTTCATTCCTTGTTTCGATCTAGGTAATTAATGGTGAATTTTTTATTATGGATTCTAACATAATCCATAAAATTTACCTGATCACTCTCTAACAACAACTATAGTGACCCACGTCTCATGAATATTACCTTACACAATTTGTTTTTCATAAATATCAATAAAACACAATATATAAATCTAGAAGTCTATTTTTTGGGAAATTATATACATAATAAATCAATGTTAAAATAAACCATATCTATTTATTTTGGTCACCATAATGGCTTAATAATAAACTTTTTAATTTTATTACTTTATAGGATACCATGGGGACATGTATAAAAGAAAAAGGTGAGAAAATACTAGTAAGGGGAAGATAAAAAGGGTAATGTAGTCAGAATAATAATCATTGAATAAAAATAACACTAAGGGGATGTATTATTATCCTGAAAATAATGGATATAAGAATCATAGAATAATGGAATATGGTAATGTCAATTAAGGATATATGGAAATAAACTAAAAAGTTAAAATATAATCTTATGTCAATGCTAACTTCCAAAATAACATAACACAGTGTACTAGTCTCATTATAGATGCACCGTACATGATATCACATAAGATGAAAGCATTAAAAAATATAATGGGAGATGTATAATTCAGATCACACATATCGAATAATTACTTTTAAATATATACGAGTTTGATATTATGAAATTATTCATCAAATGTAATCATAAGAAAAATCCATGGGAAGGATATGGGTTACATAGTTATGTATTAATACATGTACAAATGATATATGCTAATGATTCCAAATAAACACGTTATTAATTAATTAAATATATTATTTGTTTGATAAATAAATTTATGTTTTTAAGGTATAATTAAAGTGATGGAAAAATGTATTAAATTGTTTTATAAGTGAGTCTGGTAATTAACCCTTTAAATTAGGTTTTATGAAAAGGGAGGAGAAGATTTAATAGAGATAACATTGTATAGTTTTCCCTAATACCGAAAATAATCTGGAATACATTTCCTAAAAATAATGATATTTTTAGAATTCATAGGAGACTAAAAGATTTAAAAGATCTGTAGATAAAGTTACTTATGAAATAGAAAAATCCCCATTGATTTGAGTTTTTTCAAAATAAGGAATTGGGAAGGGGACTTGAAGAATACAAAAATCCTGAGTAAAAAAGAGGAAATCAACTCAATAAAAATTGTTAAAACATATACAAAAATCATAGATGAATAATATGAAATATATAAAGATATATATAGATAAAAATAGAGATAACATAACCTAATAAAGAAGATGATTCAAAGGAACCCCTAACATTGAGTCCGAACATAACTTAGTTATCACATATAATATCATAAGTAATAAAACTAAATGTTTTAAATAATATATTAAGAACATTTATTTTTATCATTTATTTCTATTCTTTTTTAAATTAGGAAATTTATAAAAATATGATGTTCATTCTATTCATTTGGGATATGTTTGTTTCACCCTTTCAAAGTCATGTCAATTTATTAGAAATGGTAATGTTTTTTATCAAATGAGTCTAAAACTCTTGATGTAACATGGTATGGTTTTTATTTTGTTTGAAAATTTAAAATCATCTAAATATCAAAATATTTTCAAATGTTTCCATATATTAGTTAATATTGGCGTGGTAGTATAATTATATGTCAATTTAACTGGTTTTCCCGACTATGATAATCTTTATTTGTTTTATTTATATTTTTGATTATTTATTCATTATAAAATATGAATCATAATATTATATCATTATTATGGTTATGCTATGATAAAAATTATTTATTTGAAAGAGTCATCATGTATATAATAAGTTTACTAAAACAAATCCTTATAAGCAGTAATATAGTCAATAAATTATGAATATTAAAAAAAGTTCTATTTTTCAATATGGTAACAAAATTAATATAACAGTATATTAATGTCATTTATAATAATAATAAAAAACTAGTATATCTAATATAAAATGAGTAATAAAAATATATAAATTAATTGAAAAGAAATAAAATGATTAGAAGTTCTATCCACACTTTTTGTGACGACCCATTTAAAAATAGACCAAATCCCTATAAGGGTGGTCTTTAGATGAGAACAAACCTCCGTACCACATCTAAGATATTTTTAAAGAATTTTGGTATATATTTTTCATGTTAATAACAATATGTTTTATGGATTAGTGTGGGTTAGTAATTAAATGAATAATAGAGGGATATTTGAGAATAAATTAATAGAATAATATATTGTTTCTCCAAATATTGATCTAACATGTGATTTAAAAGAATGTTTATTAATATTTAATAGAAAAATGAGATATTAAAATATTCATATGACTTCAATAAACCTTAAAAATCATTTATATACACTACTACAAAATATTATACATATAAAATATTTTGTTATTCACCTTTGTATTTAACTATTTATGAAAAATACCAAAGAATCACCATAAAAAAATATCTATGTGATGATTCAAAAATGAAATAAATTTTCCCAAAATAATATTTTAAATATGATACATTTTTTATAAAATAATTATCTACATAATATTACTAATTTTTATGAAATAATTCTTTTTCTCACCCTTAAGAAAATTAGTTTTGATTTCATAAAATTGTACTTATATTTATTTAATTTTTTTGAAAAACCCTTTTTTTCAAAATAAATTTCAATTTTATATATTTTTTTATCTTAAAATATAATTCTGATGAAATAAAAACATATATGATTTCCCGAAAATTAAAAATATTCTTTTATTGTGTCAAATATTTATTTTATCATATTTAAATATTTTATTTAAATATTTTCAGACATAAAAGTATTATATTTTTATTTCATAAGATACATATAACATAATTCACTCTTACATTAGCATGGTTTCTATTCTAATGGTTATGATAATGATTTAATAATGAAAAATCTAAAAATTATATAACCTTTATATATCAAATTAATGGTACTAACTTAGGTCATTCTTTATTTAGCAGATTCACTCTCAGGATTATTTACATTTCATTTCAAAAATTACATGAATATTTTAATAGTTTTCTTTATTTGTAAAGTATTTCATTACATCATTGATAAATTTACAAGAATTATACATACTCATATATATTAATATTTTTTTATTTACCTTTTTTTGTTATCTCACAATTCAATTTTGTATAATATAGAGTATTTTTATACTTTATATGTAATTTACATTATTGATAAAATAAAATAGAATAAATTTTTATGATGTGTTGTATGTGTTTTATTTATAGACATATATATTGGCAATAAATTATCATATAGAATAATCTTTCTCATTATATCACAGGCCAAATAAAATCACCTTAAAATTCTTATTTTTATTTTGTTTATAAATATTAAATCATTGTTTGTTTATTTTTTTGGAAAAATGGTATGTAACATCAAGAAAATACCATATTACTAGCTCCCCCAAGAAATATACTATGATTAGTTCTTCACACGGCATAATATGATATTATAGGAGTTGCAGTTTGTATTTTTTTTAACTCTTTCAAACCCAATTGGATTGGAATTTCTTAAAAACATATTTTTTATTTTGGGGAAACAGAAGAAACTAAAAATTTGGACTAATTATGTTGTTTTTTTATCAATGTGGATTAATTAATATAAATATATATATTTAATGCAGAAGATTAAAAACATATGGGTTGTGGTTTTTATATATATCATTGAAAAAAATAACACATTATGTAGAATAAAACCACACTATTGTATTTTAATATCAATTAAAAAAATTATATGTAGAACGATGTTTGGTTTGATAAAGATAAAAATTATACAAATGCAATGGAAAAATAATAACAACTAAATTTGATTGGATATAACTATGGTAGGTATTAATGAATTTTTATAAATCATGAAAATGAATCATTGGTCATGTTTTAGTTAATAATTTTTTATTCTCTATTGAATATATCAATCCCTATTACACATGTTTGGGGGAAATCACATAATGGTGGCTAATAGAATCCCACATTTAAATATATTCCCCATGCAAGGGATTCAACAACATTTTTTCAATGTAACCATTTGTAACCTTAATTATGAAAGAAATAGAAATATAGAGAACATCATATTGTATTTTAATGAACATTTAATTTAACACATATAGATTCAATATTTGAAGACTCCCTTTTCCAAGATTCAAATATTCTTGTTGAAGATCCATCAAAATATCAAATTATTTATAAAAATTGAATATATGAAATTTTGATTAATCTAAATGTTTCGAAATAATTTCAATTATGAAAATCATTTCAAACAATATTTAACGATCATAAAATCATTAACGAAGTAGTTTACATTTAAATAATTCACTAAAATCCATTTAATATTTTCATATTATATTATAATAGATAAATTATATATTATGATAAAATAATCACAATTCTTGAATGCAATATCCAATATTTCATATAGATTGACGGATAGTTACATGGATAATATGCATGACATAATAACAGATTAAATAAAGGTATTTTAAAGACTATTTAATTGTTTATATTATAAAATAATAATCTCTTAAGCATGTCACCTGAATACTATTTTCAATGTTTTTTTTATTTAGTGGACACAATATATTATTCTATCACATACTCCAATACAGTAATTTTTAATAAATAAACCAATAAATTTTTTAAATAAATATTCCTTGGGTTTTTTGGAGTTTATTTAAAGTTACGTTTGTCAGGTGTACAAGTAGTTAAATTTTCACCCAATTGTGAAAGTTAGAGGTGGTTACTAGGAAAATACATTAATTATGATCACATTTATTTAACTAAATTAATTTAAAATTCCTCCTGAAACTTTATTTTTTATTGTTTAACATCACAAGACATGTTATATTTGATAATGGGATTACTGTATGATATTATAAAATTATTAGTGTTATTATTTTATTGAGATAATTAAATTTTGGATATTTAGTTGCATGTTTTCAAGTAAAATGAGTAATTATTAATATTTTTGTTATAATAATTATTATTATTATTATTACTTAATAGGATTAAAATGGGATTGGACAAGGTCCCCCCTCTCAATTCTAATATGGGATACCCTATCGTAGGACTCGCATCCCTTCATCATCATCGCCATTTATAATCATGCTTATCCATAGATTGTGGGAGTCATATGGGATTATTGGAAATATAAACATCAGAATCTAGCATGACATGGTGGTTTAAACAATTTTTATGATTGATATTTTATAAAATTAATTATTCTGAAGGATACTAATCCATGTATCAGCATAGATAAATGAATATTGTAATTAAATGTAATCCTATATCTCAGAGCCAGTGGTTATTTATTAAAATGAAAAAATATACGTAAGATCTAAAAAGATGGGATCTAACCTTAGCATTCTAAATAAACTATGTTCATTCATAAAAATTACATTATAATGGAAATATAAAATATATTACAAAAATAAATACAATCTCATTACATTTAATTTCTTACCCTTAGACCATACATAGTACTATTCGTGGTATTCTTGTGAAATGGGTAATTAATACCCAATGTGACCATTAGAACTCAATAATGGGTATCTTGTAGTAAAATATAATGTGAAATGAACATGAATGTTATAATATAGAAGGAATAATTAGTAACATTATTCTATATAAATAATAATGTTATTGTGATGTATCCATGGATGATATAATGATATATTTATATAATAACATGGCTAATAATAACTAATATTAAAATAATGGAATTCATAATGATTTACATCTTAGACACATCATAGAGGCATCATTCAAACAAACCATCAATAAAAAGGCAATCATGATAAAAATACCTAAGAACGATGGTCTCATGAGACCAACTGATGCATCAAGGGGAAATGCATTTCAGGCACAAACCATCATATAAAAACTCAAATTCATCCATTATATATAACAAATAGTTGAAAATAAATATCATAATACTATTAAAGGAAACTCATATGAAATCATGGATAAGAATTCAACAAGTATCCTTATATAAAAAATAGAATATATCGATTTTCAAGGATTCCATAATCTGTTGAATAATGAGTAAATTTATTAGAATATCAATCAGAAAAAATAAAAAATATAGGATATTCACAATGTACAGAATGTTGCCATGATTTCCGGAATGAGAAGAGAGAAATAGGGCAGGGTACTTTTATTATATAACGATTTTAATAAATATTAATTAATATATATAAACGTTTAAAATCATTTGGTACCAAAGAAAATATAATAAACCCCCTTTAATAATTAGGTGTTTATGATGCACATATTTGTAATGAATTATGTATTAATCATTTTATTAAGGGGAAACTTCCATTATTGGATAAATCGATTCCAATGTATCCATTATGAAAAAAAAAATTAATCCACTATGGAACCAATATATCCTACCTCAGATATATCGTAGTCATCCTTCCTTTGGAATAATCAACTTATTATAAATAATATAAAAATAATACAAAAAATTCAGGGAATATATATGGACGTGGATAATATATTTTATAGAAATGGAAACAGTTTAGCATTAAAATGTATTATTAAGGTAGTATAATAATTTCCAACAGTAATATGACATTTTTATTATAATAAATACTTCATTATAATTTATTATTAACACAATTTATTTGGAAATGTAAATTATGTAATAAGATTATAAAATAGAAGTAAAAAATGATATATCAAGAACCCTTAAATTAAAATGATGATATATAAAGCATTAAAAATTACAACGTAGTGACTTAAAGGAATATTGAAAGGAATATTGAGAATAAAATGATGATTATAACTATGCTGAATGATATTGGAGTAAAGTAGAATGAGAAGTACTGGATATTTACTGAAAATGTCAGAGAATTGTTTATTTATTTTTAGAAATTGGAACTGAAAACAGTGCTTGTGGAATAATTGAATACCTTTTCTTACACATGGATTTCAATCATGTTGTTTGACATTTATAAAATGGAATTTTATATTTATTAAATAAACGATCATACTCTCATTTTTAAATATTTTTTTCATCCAAAACACTTTTCAAGATAAATAAATTTTATTAAAACATTAAAAATCCTTTTTTATTTTGGATGGTCCGTTAAAAATTTGACAGATACTTTTAATACTTTGTAAAAAATTATTTTAATACATAAAAATATTTTAATTCAGGGATTCATTGTTATTTATTATTATAACATTTTTACCTCAAAATAACTTCATAAAAAAGACCATATATGTATATTATATTTTATTATTTACTGTAAAAACCAATTCTTTAAAAAAATAGTAAAAAAAATCGACCATTAATTGTTTTATTATTGATATTATAAATTTGATGTCCTTTATATGAATATAATTTTCTATATTTTTGAAATTTAATTATAATATAAAACACTCAATGAAATTTAAAATAAATCTTTTAGGTCCAAATTTTTTCAAAAATACATTCTAATAAATTTTATTTAATTCTTTTATAAATGTATATAATTACATTAAAATTCATTAATCTATATAAAATTTTAAATTTTTTATACTATTACCAAAATATGTTATGTATTGTATCAGATTTATATATGTTACACATAAAAATCTCCCTACTGTTACAATATTACTGTTGTTATTTTTTCATTCAAACTCACCTTACGCTTCATATAATTGTATTATTCCATATAAATACCCATTATTATGTCTAATGAAATAATTAATTTTATTCTCTATGATTCAATATCATTCCAATAATTTATTTTAGTTTTTTATTGTTTATATGTATATTTTTTAATTCCTATTAATTTTAAAATATATTCCTCCAATGTTAGATATTATTGTGAATCCTTATATTTTTATGTCTTTTAACAAAAGTAATAGACATAACAGAGAATATAATTATTTAGTTTTTCAAGTAACACTATAATTATATTAATTTAAATTTATTTTGTGGTATATTTTATTAAGAAATATTTTTATATTA
Organism: Viscum album; assembly: GCA_963277665.1. Classification (NCBI taxonomy): domain Eukaryota; kingdom Viridiplantae; phylum Streptophyta; class Magnoliopsida; order Santalales; family Viscaceae; genus Viscum; species Viscum album. The sequence continues at coordinate 1,287,038,692 of OY728132.1, read as the reverse complement.
TAGTGGAAACATGGGTCAAGCATTATCCCACCTTAAATTTTTACACCCATGAAATTTTGGGTACACATGAATATATGAAAAAATGATTGTAATTATTTATCACGGCTTCTTCATGATCTCTTGTAACTTCTTCCAACTTTATATTCCTCTAAAATAAATTAATTATCCTAGTTATATTATTCATTATGACATTATATATTATATAAATAATATTGATAGAATCCTCATTATAATACATGTGATACTATAAGTAAATTTTTGTAGTGGTGAGAACATCTGTTTGTTCTAGAATGTAGATTCTCAACTACGACACATAGATGTCATCATAAACATTATTGTGTTTTTGTGGAATAGCCAAATTCTAATACACATATTAAATTATATACTAAATCACAAAAAGGATCAATGTATCCAAAACATGGCTTCCTCTTCTAAAAAAACATATAAATCACTTCCATTTCGATTTCTCCATGAAGTTGTAGTCAAATACCTGAAACTAAAAGTTCTTATTTTGATCACCACATAGATGTTTGTGGTTTTAGATATTTTTATATGATTCTATATCATTCATGTATTCTAAATTTTATACTTTAGTTTTAAACCAAATAATCTCATTTCCTTGAATTCATCCCAACATATTAGAGAACGACATCTTTTCCAATACAACTCTTTTCATGATTTTATCTGAATATTAGAGTGAAATTTATTATTGACTCAAATTTCCATAAGATAAATATATTAGCCCCATGTTCCTTGTATGTTGAGTGAGCGTCACTAGTAATGATTGTATATTCATTTCAAATAACCCATCATTTTGATGAATATAGAAGGTTCTAAAAAGTAACTCACTTTTCTGAGACTTTTGTATACTTCTCAAAAAATTTATATGAAATGATGGTTACAATCAGATAGAATGAATGAATATGTAATTTTATGACTCCTCACATTATTAATATAAATTCATTCAGGTCCCTCAAGGGGTTAATCCTCCCTTATTTCTTGGAAATGTGTTGACATAGTAAAGAAACCGATGATGATCTATATTGTATTATTCCACATGGATATCATAGGAAGACTAGTATTAAAGTACATAATAATATTAACCAACATTAACATTATTATAGGGATAGTCTTCATGATTATAAGATGTATATAAAAATTTAATATTTGGCATATCAATCATCTTGATGCTTAATTGGTAATTATCCAATTCATGTTATCCCAAAAATTCATATTTTAAATCCCTATACATTATAGTGATACCAAGTTATATAGTGAAAATTGAACTAAGATATTTGTAACACACCTGAATCAACTAAAAATGATGTTATAGTCATTTATTAAATATATTTAAAATGTAGTAAATCACAAATCACATTATATAATAGTGAATTATTCTTAAGATAAGTGATATATAAATTAACATTACATTACAAGAGAAACATAAAGGGAATTATAAAAATAGGGAAAACATTATTATTCATCAATGAATATCCTTAGTTCACATGGATTATTATTGATGATTTTTTAAGGAAATAGGGGAAAATATAAAGGGTAAGAACGAATACTCGGTAAGGGGTATTATGCTATACAAGCTAACATCGGATATATAAAAAAATTAATATGGAGGTAATAAAAAATAAAATGATTTAATATAATCGATAACATGAGAATAGTATATCCATGGATGATATTAAAAATGAATAAGCACATGGATTACAACAAATAATAACAAAATGAGGAATAGTATAATGATAGACTTCATTACCATACTTTCAAGGCCACATTCATAGACATAATAAAGAAAGGGGCATGTTCACTCCAAATACCCAAGGTAGTTTGTCAAATAAAACCTAAAAATGAATCAGATGATAAATAATTTTATCCCTTTCTCATTATATATTAATTTTAATGTATCTTACAATTTAAAATAATGGGAAAAAATACCTATCATAATGATTCTTAAGGAACCTTATACAAAAACAAGGATATGTATTTATTAATTATCCTTATCAAAATAATGGATATAATGACTGTTAATGTTTCTCTATTAAATGGAATAATATGGTAGTATATGTTAATATGCATCAATAAAATAATAAAATATATGATATTCACAATATATAGGATGTCATACTTATTAAAGGGAAGATAAATGAGTGATAAGGATTGAAAATTTCATTTTATAGAAATATTATTAAAAATTAGTTAATGAGTAAAATAGTTTGAATAGATAGAACACAAAATAAATTATAGAATAATCACTAATAAATATTTGGAGATTGTAACATATATATTTGATACATATTTCGTACATAAATATTCCTTAATAAATAACATTTATGTAAACATTATTTGATGCCAAAGATTCACATGTGGGAAACTTTGTCAAATACACTACGAAATAGATAGAGTAAACCTTAGATATATCATTACCATATTTCTATTGATAGTGTCCCTCTAATAGAAATAATACATTGATAAAAACCCTAAAAAATAGGCATATGTAGTGATCTATATAATATGGTTTGTGAATATGAAAATATTTTAGCAGTATAATGGCTTATAGGGATTCTATAATTGGAGTTAATTGTAATATAATCCATATAAAAATTAAAAAATTTCAATTATAAGGAATAATATTATTTAATATATAAAATTAATTAATTATAAATGTATTATAAAAGGAAATGAACAGAAATATTAATAACATTTTAATACCTATGTAGATTAATAAAACACGAATAAGTAGGTTAGAGAACATTAAGGGTTTTTGGTAAAGAATATTGAGAGAGAAATAGAGAAGATAATCATGAAATGTTTTTTCAGAGTAAAGATCAGTTGGAGGACATGTGTGTATTTATAGAAAATGTAGGATAATTGTTCATTATGTTTTATACTTGGGATTTAGAAATCAAGGCCATGGAAAATTGAATACCTTAGCTTACCCTTGTTTTTATATCATTAAACTTATCTATTATAACTTATTTTCAATATACATTAATTAAAATACTAAAATCACTTTTTATATTTTTTTTTCATGGAAGTACTTTTATTTTAACATAATTGTTTTGGAAAAGGTACAATAAATTTTAGGCCTTTGAATGTATACTATAAGTTTAGGAATTTAATTTTATACATTATAATATATTACATAGACAAAAAATTAAAATATATTACCTGGATATATTTATATTAATTATTATTTAATTTATCCATCAAAATTAATTTATAATATATATCATATACATAAAATTTATTTTACCATTTTCTAAAAAAATACTCTTTTTTATAAAATTATATAAAAACTAATCATGAGTGGATTATGATGTAAAAATTTTAAATTTTATTTCCACTTTATGACAATAATTTTAAATTAATAAGATATTTAATATTTTAGCTAAATTATTTGTTTAATTTAAAATCTTTTTTTACACTATTATATTTAAACACTATTATTTAGAATATATTATTATAATATATATGTGTCTGTGGGTGTGTGGGATCACAATATTATTAATTGATCAATATATAATATTTCATTTTTAATATTATAAAATTATGTAATCTGTTACATTTTTTATGGAGACATTCATGATCTATATAATTTTCATGTAACTATTTCAACAGTCACATTTCAATGTTATTATACCAATGTACACCATTCCCTTTGAATGATCATATTAACCCTTATGAATACACATAATTATAACATATACATTCATTCATATAATCCTTTCAGTTTCTATATCATATTTATTCCATTTATTATATTTTTATTATAATATTAATTTGAATTTTCTAGTTTTTAAATATTATAGAAAATGATCTTCTATAGTTCAAGATTATTGTGTTTCACTATATTTTTATGTGTTTTATAGCCCTAGTTGTAGTTGTTCTCTAATATAAAACTATGGTTTTTTATTTAATATAATAATTAAATTAAAAGGATTATATTGTGTGTTAGATATTATAATAAAAATTTTATATTATAGTACAATAATGGGAAGACATTATCCCCTTTAAATAATATAATCCCTAAAATTAATGGTAGTATCAATCCATGAAAAAATGTGCATAATTAATTATCATTTATTAATAATATCACCATTTTAATTCTATTAAAATGTTATTACAATAAATTTCCTTTATGTTTTGAGATTTATGGTCACTCAACATAGGCTGTATAGTATCAAGAATATGGACTGGATCTTCCTTATAGGCTACATCTGTATTTAGCTCTACTTTATCATTGGTGAGTACATATGATGTATATAGTATCCAATTCATCATAAGTAAGATAAGGAAGATTTCATAATATTTAGAGATTGTGGGTAGGATATCTAGAAGATAAGACATATCTCAAATACTATCAAAAAATACAAAATACCTTATTATATCCTAGACCTAGTTGGATCATTTATAACCAACCATTTTTTCAATATGGACTCAGGCTCAATTTTCCATACACCAGAGGTTAACAACTAGTAGTGAGGGACTATGATGGTATAACGGGTAGATTATACAACCATGCAGTGCTGTATCACTACGGTAGATAAAAAAATCATTGGTATGACTATAATAAAATATTATACAAAAAACATAAAAATAGTTATAATTAGAAAGAAAAAATAAAGTATAAACATATCCTTATCCAGAAACATACACCAAAATGATGAATTCTATGATGATATAAAAATGGTGGATATAAGGGGAAGAAGAGAGGTAAGAATATACAACATACTAAATAAAATAAAAATAATGAAATTATTTTCCTAATAGAATCATGAGAATATGCTATGTATTATACTCACATAAACCATCATAGTATAGAAATGTATGTTCCTATTGTTGGACACATTCCCTTATCCCAACCTATATCCATGAATTTTGAATGAGTACCAATTGATTTCCTAATTATGATTTGAGTATAAATTTGTAGTCCACCACCGAGAGTGTATAACACTACACAATCCATGAATATACAATGAGCTATGTATGTGAACTCAAAATAAATATAATAAATATATATCCATGTTGGTTCATGTTCCCCATGAGATAACTATATGATAGTACCTACTTCGGCCTAAGTCGATAATGTATTTTAGAATTGAAAATATAGGTTTATAATGTCTAGACCCAATGTGTACATCCTACAAATCCCTATATAGTGGTTTTCATATGAAGTTCCATAATTCTCATGGAATTTATATTTTAAGAAGAAGTAATTCAATTTCATCATGTGTGTAAAACATTAAATGAATCCACGTATGATCTACGACGTAGAAGATGAGTTATTTCATTAATTAGATCATGAGACCATCCCAAGAAATCCACACAGGGAACCCATGTATCACTCTATCTATACATTAATAAACATCATTGTAGGAGTCAGTGTAATTAATTATACATAGGAACCTATGTACCACATAAGGAATTATATAATGGTATATTCCTTTGAGCCCATAAATGGTAGTCTAAGTATGAAACCTAGTATCACACATGACAAGGTATAATGGAATTCCCCTCTAAGACTATCCAAGGTAGTCCATCTTGGAAAACAAGTATCTGTCATTTAATTCCATAAAATCCATCTACTCGATGAGTGTATCCAATTTATTCTATATAAGAACCACTACATCTCCACAGGTGTGATACAATCCATTTATAAATAATTTAACTAATTATTCGGCCTTTTATGAACTCAAATTACATTTAATTTGTAAGTCCCTATCATTACATATGAAATTGTCAGTTGATTTTATTTCAAATAAAAAATCTCGTGGAGTTTCAAAGAGGCACACCCTATTGGGTGGATCATGTCGAGGTATACATCCTCTGATGATGCATTATTGGTTAAAGGTTTAAACTAAAAAATTTGATATTAATAAATAAAAATGATTTTAAATTTTGGAGGTTGCACTTGGATGATCAAGAATAAAAAACTATAATGAATAATATAAACATCCATAAATTTAAGGGAAAAAGATTGAAGTACCATCCATTATTGTGTAGATGAATCATCTTTCTGTATTAAATTCATATTCAATATATAATGTGAAAAATTAGGGAAAAGGAAAATAACTATAAAATAAAGTATATTACATCATATGGAATTAGAATTCATTACAGTCAGTTAAATGGTGAAAATAATCAAGGGGATTTAAGTACATACAGATGGCTATGGAAAGTGTGAAACGATAAGTAAATTTGACGTCAGATAGATAGGTGAGCTCGAAACCTAGCTTTAGAACAGAAGTAAATTATCAATAAGTAGGAAGGGACATTGTGTAATTTGGAAAAGGAAGGGAAATAATAAAGGTATAAATAATAATGTTTATAATTTTAATTTATTCCCTTTTGGTAGAGTGAAAATGTGGCATTGAATTGGTCAAATCATGCACCAATGGTGCATTCTCACATTAACAAAGCCCTACCCTTCCATATGTCTAACTGAATGGTTAACCAATCCATGTTTTAACCATGTCTTTTAGCTTGACAACATACCTTCATAATTTTTCATGGTCATGTTGATACCCCTGCATGGTTTGTAAAACCATGATTCTTCTCTATATGGGTTTCATAGTTGACCTACATGATAACTTCTAACAATCTATTAAAAATTCACTTGATAATATTTCTCTAAAAATTGGACCCATATGCTCTGAACAAAACCCACATGCCCCAAACCCCTTCCGTCAACTCTTAAGAGGTTTTGTTTGAGTAAAATAAATGTTTTATTTATTAATTTTAAAAAACCTTACCTATTTAAGAATATAGTATGTTAGAACATCCCCTCGTTCAAAAAAATATCCCCCTCGTTTCCCAAATCATTTTAGAAAATCAGTTCCAATTAGTTCTAGCTACTGAGGTTGTAAATCGACCTCTCACTCTGAGGCCTCAACCTAGAGATGTCCATATATCCATAATAGCCGAACTAGAGGAACTAACATAATTTAGAGATAATTTATGCACTGCTACACAATATACATAAGATAATCCTCAAAATAATAATCAATATCCAACTCAACCTTATCAAAATAAAGAACATGAGGTGGGTCTGAGTAGTAGCAGGTATTTTGTGAAACATATAAGACATCATGCATGTGAAGGTACATCTGATGTGACAAAAACCTATAGGATACAATCCAGAATGTCCTTAAAATATTTAAGGGTCTATGGGACATAGGAAAAAACTTACCTTATATTTAAATTATCCAATTCACCAACATTGGTGCGACACATAAGAAGACTCAATCTCCCACCTCAATGTCTGATCGTTGGTGGTGATGATTGATAGAAGACTTTTTTTTGATTTGGTTGTATCTAATCACATTTTGATAATCATACCATACACTTGGTCTCATATAAAAGATGATTTATCTTTAGTGCTACATTTCCATCCTCTAACTAGCTCATTGGTTAATAACACAACCTACTATATAGGTCCTTATATAATCCATCTGTATGGTATATTCGAATCTATTTTTATATGAATGTTCATCAAGGGGTAAATGTTTCTCTCATGAACATCCAAAATTAAGGATTCATGCTCAATGAATGTCCTCTATAACTTTTATCATACACTTGGATTACCTGTCAGTCTAAGGGTTATAGGATGTACATAGATGTACTGATAAACCATAAGCCATCTGCAACCCCTTTAATAGACACATTGTGAATCAAGAATCCTTATATGATACAATGGTGAAAGTAAATCCATGATAGACAATGACCACCCTGACATAAATCCTCCTTAGTTCATCCAATTAAATGGTCTCCTATATAGGTATAATGTTGGAGACATTTTTAGTCCATAAAAAATTTCCCACACTGCATCACTGCCTCAACGGGATATTGGTAAGCTTGCGAGAAAATACATTGTGATTTTATCCTATTTCAACATAGGAATGGGAACTTTCTATAAATTTCATGTTGGGAGACGGTGTTCTACCTTCATCTATTGACACATGGAACATAGAGTAATAAAACCATCTATATCATTTTTCATCATCAATCAATCAATATTGGTGGTATTATTCAACATAAATCTTAGGGAGAATGGGATTTAATACCCAAGAATATGCATTAGACTCTCACTTCATCTACTCAAGTATGTCTTCTAGAACCCAATCATTCCTATAAATGAACAAGATCTCATCATTATCTATAATGAGAATGATCCCAAAACATATCATACAGAGGAATAATGGGTTTCATATGAAATTATATCAACCTATACAAAGGTAAAATCCATACATTAGAATACACATTATGATAGAAACCCTAATGAGACATCAAATTTTATCATGATAAATAATTAATTAATTTTTTGCCTATTTCATTCCAAAATTATCATAGATATTAAATATTGTGAATAACTAGTGTCAAATAAAAATTCCACTAATATAGAGGATTCCATGATGAATCCTTATACTATATAAGGTCAAATAATTTTATCCTCTTCTATAATAGGTACTACATGAATCTATATAGATATAAAACATTGAGATACAACCGGAAAATGCGTTGCATTCCTTCTTTTCTAGCGTTATATATCATAAGACGAACATCCATAACCACATCCACATTGATTGCCTTATCATCCAATATTAGTCCAGCTTCATGCCTAATGTGGAACTACCAATCATGCTAATGAATGTGTGGTTTTTCAAAATATCTTATAACTATGCACTAGAGGACTTTTTAAAAAAAACACTAAATATTACCCATTTTACATTAATAATTGTATTCAATTGGGTCCATAATACACTAGGCCGATTTAAGTCCAACATAATGAAATGGTGACATACGACATTACAATCATTATGTGATATCTCACTACCACTAACCCATGAGAACTATCAATGAGACATTTCCCATTTATAGATATTCTACATCCTTATCATAGTGCTAAACCACCCTAGCCCATAGAATCATGTTCCCTTATATTTGAATTTGTGATGAGGGCCTAAATAACAATTTTAGACATGGTAGCAAACAAGAACATACTTACCTAGGATTAGATAGAAGACAATATCCCATCTATAATCTATATTATTGTCATCAAATCTTCTCTAGAAGGATTCAGTCTGAAAAAATGGATCTTGGTGAAGAATTATGAATACCAAATCATAGAAATAACTCCCTATTTTATGTGAATAAATCCAATATAATTATCCACTCTCTACATTTTTATGAAATAATAGTCATAAAATAACATTTCGAACTCCCTGTAGATTATATCTCGACACTAATATAACCGAGTCACCATATCCCACCAACACTTAGTATAATCACGAATCATATAGGTGGAGAGATTAACCCCCTCTTAGGATGCTTCTTATATTTCTAGAAGATAAGTAACATGTATTATAGACCTAAATTAGTAGAATTAGTACTACCTTCCTAGAAAATATATGAGGGTATTTCCACTAGAATTCTCATGTATCTCTACCTAAGTATGGGATAGTCATTGAGATCCTTTTATAGACTATAGTTGCCGCATGAATCCCTCATTTAAATAAGAATCCGAACCATGATCATGAACAAAATAAGGTTTCATAGGTGGCACTATAGGAGGTAGTAATAGGGGAATAAGGCCCACCGCCTTTAGAGAATGTCGTACAAATCATCCAATCATATGAATCGAGGATATAGTGGTGTAATATTTCTACAATGACACCCAAATGTATCATAACAAAATATGACCATAGAAAATATCTCAAAAAAGGAAAAGCAAAGGTATATAGACTTATTATATAAGAGTCAACACCATTAGCCTATTCCCAATACCAGGTATAGGTGACATAGATGATCATAAAAGGGGTTATATGTGAAACCCTCCCCACACACTACTAAGGTCGGTTCCAAGACAAGGTGTGAAATTTTATTAATGAATCCAGTGTATGGAGTGTGAATTGTATGTTATGATGGAAAACACTCCATAAGCTATAATTAGAATCTCTATTTAATGGTACCCATTTCATTTGAGAATTTATATTTATTCATGTTCATAATCATTTATAAGTATGTATATATATATATATATCATTTTCCAATTATATGAGTCACCACTCACATGTTATAATGGAATGAGATTGATATGTGGAATTTAACTTCTCATCTAACTACATATAGACCCTTACATCTCATATTATGTTTTAACTTGTCATACAAAATGATTTTATAAGATTAATCTCCATTCCCAATATATATAATTACATGATTTATACATTATAATTGGAATTAATGTAACTCAAATCAACTAACATTTCAGTTATTGTAATAAAAAATATAGAGCACAAACATGTGATGATTATTTAATTAAGGTTCCACTTGAATATATATGGAAAAAACCATTTAGGTTGATGAATTCACATTAATTGACCAGTTATTTATTTTATTTATCATTCAGAAATGCTAGTCCAATTACAACCTTGAAATAAAGGAACTAAAACATGCTCCATTCAATTCAGGTAGTAAAGTAAATTCGATATGGAATATTCATGACATGTAAACCCTTATGTGAATATACTGATGAAAAAATTAACACTTTCTTGATATAGTTTTCAAAGGATAAAAAGTGAATTCATATTAATAACTATAATAAATTCTAAAAATCACGTGCATCTCCCAATAATAAAATCATTACAACTATAATAGGAATAATCCAAAACAACAAGTCCCATCCTATATAATTTGTATTTTTTTTACTTGTATGTGGGTTAGATTCTCTAGGTAACATTCACATTACCAAATTACAACACATTCTTATTCTCTTTTCTACCAACCCAATTGAAATGAAAAATGGAAATTTCTTCAAATACCTCTTTATTACATCCCATACCAGGTTCACCCATATGTACCCAAACTCAGTTGAACATGTGGCCTCAAGCATGCCTCCCTATATTCTAGTGTCTACCAACTAGTAGTGAGTATCAATGATGTTATGGTGGTTATATGATACCCTGGTATCAGAGTGAATAATTGGGGAAGATAATAGATAATTTATCCAAAGATATATAATAAAATTACTGAATCATAACATCCAAATAATAGTAATATGTAGGATAATAATGATAATAAATATATATATATCCTCTAAAATATACCAAAATGGTAAGTTTCTTATTTCTATTCAATATAGGGCATACATGGTGAATCAAAGAATGATACATATACAATATGCTATAAAAAAGAAAAAAAAATGGAAAAAATATATATATCTAATCACATCATGATAATAAACTCATTCATCTTCTCTCATACGCCATCCAATCATAAAAATATTCTACACATGCCTGGATTCTGTCTCTTATCCCTACCTACATTCTTGGAGTCTATCAGGGTATGATTTTTCTTCCCAAACATGTTGTGAGTAAAAATAGATAGGCCGCAAAAAATGGTTTAAAAAACAATATTTTCTATGTATATACAATTAGAAGTGTGAATGTATAATAAATAATGATGATTAATAAATCACCATGTCGGTCTAGGTTCCCCATGAGATACTCATCTAATATTATCATCTTTATCCAATCCCATGAATTTGTTTTACAATTCTACATTTTATGTTTATATTAATATTAATGGGATTCAAGGTCTACCCATAGGAATATATATATAGTGATAGTAATATGAGGTTCTATAACTATCATGGTATTTTCAATTTATGAATTATGTAATTCAAGGTTTTCATGTATGTGAAACAATAAAAAAATCCAATTATTTTCTTTTACTTCATTAAAATATCCTTTATTAAGTTGTAGACATAGATCATCAAATGTATTCCATATGGAGAACCCATGTATCAATCCATGTAAATTATAAAAAACCAGCACGTTATAAATTCATCCAAGGAATTCCACATGGGATCATAGATATCACTGAAGTCATGGTATAAAAATATTTTACTCAGATCCCATCAATGGTATTCCATATATATAACCATGTATCACTCATGGCATGGTATAAAGGAATTTAAATCTGAGATATTCCAAGTCATTATATGTAGGTAACCATGTATAACTCGTGTTACAACATAAAATTCATCAACCATTGATCACATCCATGATATTCATTATAAGAACATGTGTATCACCCTCGATGTGATATAATCCATTTGTAATCCATTCAATTTTTTATTATTAATGTGATCTTCAAAAGTATTCTATTTCAAAACACTTATATCACCCTCAACATTATATGTTCGATGAAATTTACTAGTGGTGACCCTTAAAATATAACAATTCACTTAATTTATTTTTTCAATTTAATTTACATGGTTAAACCAGGCTACAACGAAGAAGTAATAGGGGCCACATAATATGGTATTACTATTATAAACTTTCTAAATTCAAACTGGATTCCCTTTATATGGGTCATCTCAACACATCTCAATTGGTGGTTTCATTTCATTTCAAAACATAATAATCATGTCCATTAAAATTAGCACAACAAAAGGGTTGGATCATAATGATGTATAAATCCTCCGATGATGCATTTAGGTTACTAGGAAGAAAGTAAAATATCTTATATCTACTCATTTAATATATTATACATTTATGTGATGTCACATAGAAGTCATAGTGCACTGTACAACAACACATAATATAAAAAACAAGATATTTACAAAAAAATAACTTGACCACCAACCATATCTAAGTAGATAAATCATCATGTCGTATTTTCTTAATATTCAATATTGAATGGGTAAAATCATATAAATATAAAAATTCCCTTAAAATAGGGCATATTGGATCATACATATTTTTCCTTGCATTCAATTTTTTAAATAAATAAAATAAGAAAGATGATTGAATAACATAATGTTGGATATCATACATAAAAAACAATGAGTGATTCATATGATAAATGTAGAGAATAGTTAAAATCCTAGAATGAGTTGGATAGAACACTCTCTTTGAGGGGGAGGATCTGATGTGCAATTTTGGGATGAAAAATGATGAAAAAAATTTTATGGTAGGAGATGTTGAAAATTAATTCCGCCTGTTTTTAAAGGGGGGATGTTTTGGTCCCCAAGGATGTCCAAGCCCTACTCCAACCATAGATTATCACAGTCCCTAAGACATCCCCCTTCACATGATTATTCACAAGGTTTTATTAACGATATTCTAACCATTCATTTGAGATATGTGACAAACATGTACTATTTTACATCATCATACATTCTCCAACACACGGTTTGTCAAAACTTACTCTTCCTTAATATAAAACTTATGGTTGAGCCCCGTGATTAAAAATAAACATGTTCCAACCATACTTCTGATAGTTTTTATACAAAACCCTAAGGTTAAGGATAATTACATCCTTGTGAAACCTCTAAACTCTAAAAATCATAACAAATTTTATTTGAATAAAAACTGAAATAAATAGTAATTTAAAGAACCTGTACCACTTTGAAAATCGAAGATGTTACAGCCCTATTGTATCCTATAAAAAACTACTCCTTGATAATAAAACATATAAATCTCTTTCATGGAGATAACATCAAGAATATATATTAGAATACATAAAAATCAGTGATTTCTCATCAATTATCGACATATTTGTTTTCTATTTTGAATTGTCTTGATTTTTTTGGATTGTTCATACTTTATCCATTGACTCATAAACAATGTTTAGACCATAATTTTTCTTTAATGTTATAGTATGTTATCTTTTATATTACATTATTTTTATTGTTACATTTAAATTTTGGAATAACATTATTGAATCTATGAAAAATACACTAAAGGGAGATATTCGTCCCATGTTCCAAATAAGTATAGTGAGTATAACTTCATCAAATCCTATAATGGTTTTATTGTAAATTTAGTTGGAATCAGGGCATACATTTATTACAATAACATGTGTTTTTAAAAAAAAAATCCACCAACAATCAACATAAACTTGTCGATGTTAGTGCAGGGAAGCCCGGTCAAAGACGAGGATCCCGCATGAAGGATTTTATTCACAAAATGAAACCGTAAAAATACCTGGTTTAAATCCAAATCCACACAAGACATATGATCATCATTAGTGATCATTTCCCGATGAATCTGAAGCTGAATTCCTCTATATTTTACACACACGTTTCAATGAATCCGCGAGAGTGATATTCGTCGTAATCTGGGTGCTACCATGGAATTGCGACGACTCCTTCAACGCTCCAACGATGACCGCATCACTTCCCTAGCGATGCTTGAGAGAGAGACCTTGATCCAAGCTCCTTGGATCCAAAGCCTCTATATGTAGATTAAGGGAGAGAGGAGAGGAGAGAGAATCCCTATTAATATTAATTAGAAATATCCTCTCCTCTAATATTTATAGTGGTCAATTAATTTCCTAAAAATGCCAATCGGGCCCTTGAATAATTAACGCACTGTCAACAATGTTTTATGACTACTAAACATAGGAATAAATATTATTATAAATTAATTGTAATATATTAAAATATATTACATGTTAATAATGAATACATTAACTTGACTCATAACTCCCATAAATATTAATTGAACCTTGAATAATTTAACATTCTTCAATTAATATTTTTCATTTATTTTCTAAAACTCATAAATACATTTAATAAATGAATTCAATACTCATTATTCTAAAATTGAATAATAAGAAGTTTATTAATTTCATAGGTGATCAATTATCATTGGACCAATCCTGGATGCTTTTGGTGGGGCCCACTATGTCAACAACAACTATTCAGCAGAATAGGGCAGATTCTTGAATACGCTACTATGTGAGACTCCATAGGCCCTTATCTTGACAATAGTTAATAATATTCACAGACCTAGAGTGGGATATAGAAACCCATTATTTCCCCTAAAGAGATAAGGATCGTCATAGCAGTGACAACAAACCTACAAACATGCACTGTGTAATATAATTTCTTTGTCAGTAATATCTCATAAAGCAGGATGCACTCTCATGTCATCACCCATTTATTGATGTATTGTTTGTTGATATAACTGGATGGATTTACACATAAATACAATGTACATGGTCTTATAAAGGTACTTCCATCCATATCAACATGGACTGAGATATATTACTTCAATATCTCGGATGTGACAAATCATTTCTTGAACATTCGACCAATGCCATGCCACAAACGATACACCCAACACAAAATACCTTGCCACTTCTTCATTGATACAGTTTTCATCTTGCATCAATGTACGCAATCAAATAACATGCATTGGTAATGATCTCAAGTCATGAGACCATTACACATGATCATATATAGGAATATCCAATGACACCCGAAACATGTCGTGTTCCTATTGGCGGGTCAGTCCTCATGATCTCACTACTTGAGA
Source organism: Viscum album (assembly GCA_963277665.1). Classification (NCBI taxonomy): domain Eukaryota; kingdom Viridiplantae; phylum Streptophyta; class Magnoliopsida; order Santalales; family Viscaceae; genus Viscum; species Viscum album. Next base: position 1,287,023,357 of record OY728132.1, on the reverse strand, counting down.
TCACCATGTGTGAACTTCATGAGAACAAGTCTCAATGATTATGTTCCCCCATCACCTGATAGTCAAACATCTACTATGTCCAATTAGTAAGGTGTATCTAGACTATAGATCATGTATTTATGATTAATGTCATAGTATCTAGAGGTTCTCATTATATCATGGGAACTGCTATAACCTTTTGATATGACAACTAATATTTGGACATTACTATTTCAATAGTTGGTGCAGAACTGTCTACACTATAATGGTAAGATGACATCATACATAGCTTACTGTATCCACGATATGGTAATCAAAAGCACTAAATAGTTGGGTCTAGGGCAGCCACTATTTCAACACTCCCTCTTTCACTAGATCCAACTTTCTAACCAAACTTGTTATCCACTCATATGATGAACATAATTTTCTCACTGAGTAATGACTTTAGATAATAGGACCACAACGGTTCTGCTATGTGGCAATTCGGCTATAGTGGCCTCATCTTCTTGAGTGAAATTTCACAAGAGATGGTATCCCGAGTATATCTCATATTTTTCCACTTTCATAGCATGAAATCCTGGCTAGTATGAATATCATAATTTACATTATGATAATTATTTTCATACTAGGTGTGATTCCATGAACTGGAACAAATTGTGGCATATTTTCTTCTTAGCTGGCTTAGAAACTGGAGCATACTCAGTATTTGTTGGTATGGCTACCACAGGCTAATATGAGCTTGACTCACTCATCTATTTTTTTGGAAAACATTGATAGTAGATCACATATATCAATGGAAGACTAGTTTCTATACCCAAAACTAGTATCCTTTATTCTCCACTTACCAGGTACAAATATTTTGTACATTCCAAAGTACAATTAGATAGTTCTGACTACATCTCTTGTAGTGCTCCTGGATATAACTGATATTTTCCTATTAGAAAATATACATTGGAAATATCGGTTCTTTTACATATCATGGAATACATGATTGATCCATACATCTGACATATGGATTTCAACTCACCACATTTATATCTTCCCATGTCATGGATAGGTCAATATGGAGAGATTATGACTTGTGATATAGGCAACAACCCATCTCATGAATTGTTCCAACATATATTTTTCAATACAATGTCAATATATTTATGATTGACTAGGACCAAGAAACCTATAGATCTACCATAGTAGATATTATTCCCTAGAACAAAGTTTGCTACATTAAGTCAATCTCTGGAGAATAAATTTTATTTTGGTCTTAACTAACTGTGAGACCAATGTTTGTTTTCTATATGTTTCTGAACATATTTTGTTTTGAAAACAATGATACTCCCACTCACCTCACATAGACACATGGAAATGTTTTTGAAAATGTATTTTCTATGATCATGCTGCTTAATTTAATCATAAACTGGATTTTAGTAACTTTCAATCTTTATTAGCATTTTGTGACATGACCATCCCTTTCTCATTGTGTCGTATAGACACCATCCATGATTGGTGGTCATGACTTCCAATGCTATGTAAATTGATCATATATATTATCTTTGATAATTAAAATTATAACAGATTTATGCAAAACAACATGGTTATACCAATCGAGCCTTATTGGTACTACTCTTATACCATCCATGTATCAACTTAATTGAATACCAACCTCAGTATTCAAAATAATATCCCCTTTTCACTTTGATGTATGGAATCCATTAATTGAATTTTAGTTGGTCTTATCAATTTTTGATAATATCCATATACTTCACAATTGTAGGAAATATATTTCACATTGAATAATATATCACCGACTGCGGTGAATATAAAAACCATCACCATGGTTTTATCCTCCCTACGCAGTATGTGTCTCTAGAACATACTTTGTTCCACATGTGCTTGTGTAACACGTTCTTCTGCCATATTTTTGTGCATCTTGAGAATTGATTAAAAACAAGTCAATATAGCTCCCACTGTCCCTAATAGAGATGTGCACCCTTATATAATATGTAGTCCCTTACTTGACTACAAATTTTCTATCTTAGAAATTTATTTATTTTCCTAAGAAATCATTAGGATAAGTACCTTATATGAACAATGTGTTCATATTGATGTATGTTTGTCTGTATCCGAACAAACTATTTGCATCCAAACACATTTCCTTATGACAAAATGGATTTCCATCATACTAGGAGTCGTATGATATCAATTTTTCATTATATTTGGCATATGGTTGTGGGATATCGTTTTTATTTGCAAATAATTTCATGAAATATAATGAATGTTTTTGCTAGTTGCAACATTGATATTGCTTACATCAATATTTTGATGTATAAAATAGGAATTTAGGAATTTCACCACATTATATTTTTCTTGATCAATGTTATATGTAAGACTTCATCAGAAATCCTCCTCATTAACATCAATGACGTGATGTCGATAAGGTAATGTGTGTTTAGGAATTACTACACACTACATTATCATGATTGACGAATGCTTGGTCGAGATATTCCTCAGTATCCCAACCCAACGCAAGTCATATCTTCTGACCAAGAAAATACTTCACATTATTATTCATTAATTTCTTAATGGAATATTATGAAGCATATATACCTCTAGCTTATTCTTGTAATAGTTCATGAATACATGTTGAAACATTTCCAAAATTTTTGTCACATATCTTTATTTCTAAAGGCTTCTTTGTCTAAACTAAAGACATCGATAATACAAAAATTATATATCTATGCCAAGCCAAAATACCATACTTGGTATATTTATGACATTCACTTTTAGTATTACATGAAAAATAATTATCTTGTCACAATTGGTTATAAGTCTTAAATTTATATTCATCATTAATTGCCTATGATTCATGTATTAATGAACTAGCGATTGAGTTTACCAAAAACAAAATTCAATCCAGAAATTGAAATAATGTCTCCTTGAATCCCTAGACACATGAGGTTAATGTTTGTGTTTATAATCAACAATAGTTAAAAATGAATATTTGACTTTTCAGTTAAAGAATTAATGTACTTCTCACCACTAGCCTAATTATCACCCTTTCACAGCAACATGGAGAATAAACCTGACTTCTAGTAAGGTTTCTATACTAACTTGTTTATCGTATTAGAATACACATGTGTTACCAGAATATTGTATTTAATAACCAAGTAGTAAAACAGAAATATTACATTTATGAATATTCATAATGTTGAAGCGGCAACATGCTTATTTTAATTAGTTTATTGCTTTTAAACTTCTATTGAATTATTTTATAATATGCAATTGAAATAACATCTGTTAATAACTCATTAATAGAAGGACATCGTGAATATGTCATTGAAATTAAATTCTGTTGACCTTTTCACATTGTCTTTCATTTTATCCACTAATAGTATTAAAGGATATTTGTCTTTTATGCTTATTCACTTTGAAAACCTTACCTAAATTGGTAATGAAGTGTTTATTCAATACTTGTTCATTTTGTAACTTAAAATGAGACTTGAATAATCTGGTGAAAATGATATTAAAAGATCAAGATCGGCATTTCAATTTATACATACCAGTGTAAAATTAGACTTATTCATATCATTTCTTCGCTTTCTCCTTGCAAGCTTCTCAGAGATGAGACATTAGGTTATATCATCCGTTTCCTGGTTTAGCGACCACAACTGACACTGAAAATTGATGAAAGCATAAGGATATAACTATCATATTCTTTGTACATTAGTCTTCTATAAAAAAATTTAAATCTCACTTCATGAGGTAGTTTAACATTGTAGGGGATGCTGACACCTTGAGTTTCATATATCATAGTACTATGCGAACACTCTGGTACAATTCATGGACACTCGGGTTAGTGTGGAAATTTACTTCTTTTCTTTATAATATCACAATTTTAATCTTGTGTTATAACATTACATTTTTCTACAAAAATGAATTTTAACAGATCGGTGTCTTTTTTATGAATTACCATTTTAGACATTTTTTATTAATTACTTAAATCTTTTTATATATCGCACTATTTGATCAGATTCTATGAACCCTCTGTGCTAGAGACGAAATACTCTACACTTGAGTATTCCAGTGGAACAGATTTCATATCCAACCCTCATATTCTAAAAGATATGTCTACTCCACTACTTGGAGGGTTGTCGGTAGGCTTTTGGCTGGCTAAACGCTTTAACTTGCGGCTCCTCGATCTGTTGGATGAAGTCCCAGCTACTAAAAATCAGAACTTGATTTAATAAATGTTTGCCTCTAAAATTAAAAAAGAGCTAGATATGGATATTTCATTACTGCTTTTTTACTTAAGTCAACCCATAATTTTTATAAGGACTCTTTAGTAGTAAGAGGTAACCTTAGCTATGGAATGACTGATACCTCAAAGAGCTAGTTTTGTCCGGACTTGTATGACGGAAGGCAGTTATAACCTAGAATATATTTTGAGGGTTTTATTATTTTTAATGTGATGAATGAAATAATTACCTATTTTAATAAGCATGTACTATGTGATCTCACTCAAAATTGATCGTTCAAGAAATTGAAATTTAATCGTGTCAAGTGTTCATTTTATCTTGCATGACTGTTTATTATTATACATTGTGATCCGTAAATATATTATAAATGAAAAATAATAATAAACCAGGCCCAAATAAAATGAACACCTTATCATGATCCAGTAGTATTAGTTGATCCGTTGAGTGAATAACAGACCAACCAATACCCATGGGGTAAATACCTTTAGTAGCGTGGCATGCAACTTGAATAAAAATGTATGCTCATCCAATGCATCCAACTTCTGTCCTGTGTGTCTCCGTCACGTGGTGTGAAATGCTTCACTGGTCATATCATCATTATAAAATTGTACTCGCATGTAGGAGAGGGGGTCTAGGGGTATAAAAACCCAACTCTAAGAATGGACACGCATTCCCATATACATATAATGAATCTGAGACGACACCCAAATCTTCTTTTTATTTAAAAATAATTATTAAAAACCCACAAGCAATAATTAAATAAATAAATAAATAAATAAACCACCAGACATGCATTGGTCGGACACTAACTCATGATTAGCCATACACATAAAACCCACATATATTAAATAAATATAGAATAAAAAATTAAACTTCCAGTAAAATTAATCTTGAGGGAATTTTAATTGAATTAAAAATTTCACTTGAATTTTTAATCCAATATTTATCTCATTAGGTCCCAATTTATTATTATAATTTTAAAGCTAAAATTAAATTATTTAATTAAATCAATTAATCTTTCAGTTAATTAATTACGCTGCATGAAATTTTTAATAACCAAAAATTAATATTAATTTTATTTAATTATCAACTGTAACTAAATTAATTATTTTAAAAGAAAATTTATTAAATTAAATCACCCGGGCCCATAAACCTCTGGGCAGGGCCTGTGCGAGTCAGTGTGAACCTGTGCATTCCCAATCTAGGAAATATCGTCCCTATATACGGGTATTCTTGGATGGGGGGGTCTGCCTAAGCCCATTATGGTCTATAAAGACCCTCCCGAGCCTCTTTCGGGGTAGCGTAGGTTACCTGCCCGCTAGGAGGATCGGGCGGTGGCCCGAACGAGGCATGTCCGAGATGGTGCAGGCTGGACAGAAGGATGGCGGCAGCCCGATGGGGATGTCAATAGATAGAAGGGGCATGAGGCGGGCTGCCAGCAGAGTGTCGCCAGCCTGGTGCATCTGTGAAGGACTTCCCAAGAGAGGCCAGTCGCCAGTGGAGTTAGGTCGAGCATGGAGGGAGCCCCACGGTCCGGGTGAGGGGCTACCTATTAGGCTAGGGTGGCCTTGGTGTTGTTCCAGCCTGCTCCTCATGTAGGAGTGCATGTAGCGTGAGTCGCCAGCCCAGATTGGAACACGGAGGCGAGCTACTATGCGTGAAGAAAAGGAGTCATGTGGTGCGACGTTTTCATGCAGAGATATCCTCTACAAGACGGAAGAGGATAAAGGTGTTCTTATTGTTCACTGAATGAATTTGGAGGCACCTTCGTATTCCACACGATGAAGTATGGAAGACCACAAGGAGGAGAACCAGGTCGGTGATTTGTGTTGCACTTCGAAGGGAAAGAGAACCAGTCTAGAGGGACTGAGATACCACCTGTGGTGCTGGGGTGGCCCGCTGCTTTGCGCTGGATCCACAGGGAGGGAGGAGGCAGCCTCTAGGGTGTTGTGTGCTACTAATGTAAGTGATATTAAGATATAAAACCATTATTATTATTATTAATATATAATTATTTCAAAAATAACATTTATTTGAATAACTGAAAAATAATATTCCAGTGAGCCGCAATTTTTCAATCTGAATTCAAATGTTTTGATGTTCGCAGGCTGGACATCCAAAATCCTATTCAGATTCAACTTGATGATTTGGGATTGTATCGACATCGCACTCCCTTTGGTACCACTTGTTGGAATCAGGGCGTGTAGCGAAAGCTCAAATAGGTGGGTTTTTTTAACAAATAATTCCATTGAGGATCGACGTAAACTTGTCGACATCAGTGAAGGGCAGCCCAGTCAAAGCTGAGGATCCCGCATGATGGATTTTAAGCACAAAAATAAATAGTAAAAATACCTGGTTTAAATCCGAAGTAGTTCAATACGTTTGCTCATTGATTGTGATCACTGCATAAAGAATCCTAATCCAAATTCCTCTATATAATCCACACATGCTTTAAGGAATCCACGAGACCACCTTTCAAATTAATCTTGGTGCTAGAGAAGAATTGTGACGATGCATTCGACGCTCCAACGATCATCGCATCGCTTCGCTAGCGACGCCTGAGAGAGAGTACTTGGTCCAAGCTCCTTGGATCCAGAGCCCCCCCTCTTGATTATTGGATAGAGGAGAGGAGAGAGAATCCCCATGAATAGTAATTAGAAATCTCCTCTCCTCTAATATTTATAGTGGTTAATTAATTACCCGGAAATGCCAGCCCGACCCCCAAATACTTAATGCACTATCAATGACATTTCATGACTAATAAAATGAGTCATAAATATTATTATCACTTGTAATATATTAAAATATATTATATGATAAAACATAAGTCATTAACTCGACTCGTCACTCCCATAAATATTAATTGAACCTTGAATAAGTTAACATTCGTCAATTAATATTTTTCATGTATTTACTAAAACTCGTAAATAAGTTTAATAAATAAATTAAATACTCATTATTCTAAAATTGAATAATATAAATTTATTTATTTCTTTGCTGATCATTTAAAATTGGACAAATCCCGAACCTCTGTGGCAGGGCCCACTATGTCCAAAACTCATATTCAACTAAATAGGGCAGATTCTTGAATATGCTATTGGATGTGACCTTCTAGGCCCTTATATCGACATCAGTGAATAATATTCACAGACCAAGAGCGGGATCTAGAAACCCATCTTGGCCCCTAAGGAGATAAGGATTGTCACAGTAGTGACAACCAACCTATGAAGACGCATTGTGTAATATAATCTCTTTGTTAGTAATATCAAATAAAGCAGGACACACTCTATTTTCAACACTGTTTTCTTTATTTATTGATTGTTGGTGTAACTATATGTATTTACCCTCGACTTCCATGAGCAAGGTCATATAATGTTACTACAGTCAATATCAACATGGCCTATGATATATTACATCCATAACCCGGAAGTGAAAAATCCTTTCTTGAACATTCAACCAATGTCATGCCACCAACGACACAGCCGACACAAACTACCTCACCACAACTTCCTTGCCATGGTTTTCCACATGCATAAATGTACACAATCAAATGAAATGCATTGGTAATGATCTCAAGTCATAAGACCATTACACATGATCGTATATAGGAACATCCAATGACACCAGAAACATGTGGTGCTCATATTGGCAGTTCTGTCCACATTATCTCATTACTAGAGATCAGCAAGTGAGAACTTCATGAGGAGAAGTCTAGATGCTTATGATCCCACAGAACCTGATATTCAAGCATCTATTGTGTCCAATCAGTAAGAAGTATCTAGACTGTAGAAAAAATATTTAATATTAATGTCATAGTATCTATAGGTTCTCATTATATCCTGGTAACATCTATAACCTTTTTATGTGACAATTAATCATTGGACATTACCATTTCAATAGTAGATGCAAAATATTCTACACTATAACGGTAATATGAAATCATTCATAGCTTACTGTATACATGATATGGTAATCAAAAGCACTGAATAGTTGTGTCTAGGTCACCCACTATTTCAACACATTTATACTACCTTCTATTTTAGGATGTTAGATAATGATCAAATATATAATTATTCAAAGATTTTTTATGAATCTTATATAATTTTATTTGAAATGGGGGTATGTTCATATACAATTTTAATAGGTCTACTATCAAGCCTCATAACATCATTAATTTAATGTCATACAAGAAAATCCAGAGATAGACCCTCACATATTTCTAGGAAATATGTTTGATTTGTAGAATTATCTATAATATTCAATGAATCATCATTCCATTTGATGTTTTATAGTTTTAGTAGATACAATATATTGTGATATTTTCCAGCATAAACATTAGTATTGGGAGAAATTTCATGAAAACCCTAAAAAAATTCCCATAGAATTGTTTTTCGGGTATATAAAATATACTTACACGTATTCCTGATTTTATCAATTGATGTTTCAAACAAAAAATTCTTTCTTAAATCACTGCAAATATTGGTACTTTCTATCTATTTAGAGATATTTATGATATAAGCTACATCTAAAAATTACCTATTACACACATGTATCCATAATACAAAGAGTCTATTTCCATACTTTAATACACCATCATCATAAATAAAGTTCATAAATCTCCAACCATATGTAAAATTAATATTATTAATATTTAGACCACTTCTAGTTTTTGGGTACTTCTTTGTCTTCATATCCTTATAGAGAATAAATATATATTAAATATGAATATATAAATATTAATAATATAGAAAAAAAATTCCAAAATTGTATGGGTTTATTGTCTTTGGAGACATGAAAATATAAAAATGGGTTTATAAAACATCAACATCGTGTCCCTATTTTTCATTCATAATGAGAACAATTATTGATATGTTGTACATAAAAACATTCATCATATCATTAAGAAGAGAAAAAATATAAAATCATGTCTCAAATTCTCAATAAGGTTAATAAAGGGGGATATAAAATTATAACTTACGCATAAGGGAATAAGAACATGAACATAACATTTGAAAATTATACCATGAATATCAATGATCATAATCATAAGTCATAGAATAATTAAATTATTCTTATAATATATGAATCAAAAAATGACATGATCCATGAGAGAATACAATTGGAATAATAATTGTAATTTTGAAATAAGAATAATCATTAAAAATCATTAATTTAGTAGTGCATCATAATTTACAAAACATATAATGGTATTTTATGGGAAGCTACACCTCCTGGGAGGGACACTCCACCATCCCTAGTGGTAATCCATTCCCCGTAGTTGAATTTTTTCACTTTACAAACCATATTCTAATTCAAGGTTAACTCCCATGACCATAAAAGTGGAGAAATTCCCTTACTGAACCAAGTTAAATACCAATTTCAATCTTATATTTCTGAACTATGTCCACTTCCTATTTCTTAACAGTCTTGTTGAACTAAGTTCAATTTATATTTCAGTCATGTCTTACTAATGATATATAAATCATTACTCAATCCATATTATGGAGATACATTTCTCACATATCAAAGAATGAAAACAACACAAATTTGTTCTAGAAGAAAATAATATATATCAAAACCCATGAAAACAAATTGGGTTTGAGAAACATTTCATCATAGCATGACCCAAGGAAAAGTAATGAGTTTCATAAATATCTTTCCATAATAAAAATAAAACTACCATTATTATAATAATAATATAATTCTTGAACTATATCCCCATAAAATCATATAAATAATCCAATAATTTTATCTTAGATGGAAAATAATTTGGAAATATTAGTCGAAATAATTCTTCAAAAAATAAAATTTCTATTATCAATTCATTTAGTTTTAAAGAGACACATAATTATAACTGAAAAAAATTTCATTCAAAAAAACCTTATACGATTGTAAAGTAGACACTAAAGCCTTAATGTGTCATAATGGTGTAAAAATTCACTCATATTGTATAAGTTAGTATATTTTGTTGTTAATGTCTCAAATAACCTTGTTTAGAAAATGAAAAAACAAATTCTTTCAAAAAATTCTATAGAAAATAAAAAATGGGTAACAGTACGTTTGAAATTTATATAATAAGAGTAATAAAAATTTAAAAAAAATTTAAAAAACATGTACAAGGTAAAAAAAGATAGTTTTAAGGTAAATATTAAAAAGATAATTTCTAAAATAAAGTCCCTTATAAATAGCATATCATTGAAGTGATAGTTAACAAAATGAATCGATTTTGTGAATCAAATGTAAATATAAATAAAAAAGTTTAAATTAAATATTAGGTAATCCAAATCTATATCACACATAATCATGACATGGCATAATCAATGTAGTAGATGTGTAACCTTATTAATATATATTTATTTAAAAAATTTATATCCTCACACTTTTCATTAGTTTTATATATGTTAAACTTTGGTATAATGGTTTAAATAATGTTATAAACTCAATAAATATCTATATAAATATTTATAACACCATCTGTGATGTATTTATAACATCTTATGATCCATTAATTAATATTATTTATTTATTTTCATTTTTTGGGAGTGTTCATTTTATGGTTTCTTGGTTTGTTAAATTGTGTATAATTATGGATGATCTGGTAAAATGGAAATAAAGAAACATAATAGAAATTAAATGATATTAATTCACTTTATATATTTAAATTATCACATATATCATTTTTTAATTTAGATATAAGGATGAATCATTTGATAAAATTTTAAGGAAAAATATTTAGATTATTTTGGCGGGTTTTCGAAACCACATGAACTAGTTTCATTTTATTTAATAATATGATTATATATTAGTTAAATAACCTGAAATAGGTTATTTTATATACTTATTGAAATTTTATTTGACCATAATAATAATTTTATGACCTGACATAATGGTGGTAATGAAAAAAAATCATTACAAAAGTAGATTGTTTACCATCATTATTTGGTAAATGGTTTGGTTTCCTCGAATAAGAGGAGATAAGAAAAGGTATCGATATAAGATATCCCATTAAAAATATAACCTTTAATTATATAGATCATACTATATCTATTATTATTTTTCGATTAAGTGGGTGAAAAGAAGGTAGAAAACAAAAAAACGTTACGAGATGTTGATTGATAAAGTTACCTCTAGAATATCACCTCCTTGAAGGACCCCTTAGAGAAAGTATAATTTAAAATTGAGTGAGAAAATATGTGCATGGATGTGGGATGATTGTGTAGGAGTGGTTTTTTATGGTATTTTAAAATAGTTATGTATTTTGTGGATAATGGGGTAAGTGGGGAGTGGTATTTATACATGTTGATGGGTGGTTTTAGGTGATTAAATAAGGATAATTTTATATTTAAGGACAACCACATGTGTGTGGCATAAATTCAGAAGAATATTGTTTATTATTAATATTTAAATGTATTTTAAATTTCAATAATCACATAAAACACCCATTTAATTTTTTAGTTCTAGGATATTTTATGCTTTTACCTTTTAACTTTAACCTACCGCACTATTTTACTTATAGTATGAGAAATATTTTTTTTACCATGATAAATTTTTAATTGTAAAATTTCAAATGACAATATATACTAATTTGGACATCTAAATTCTAAATATAAAGAACATTTTTATAAATTCTAAAAAAATAATTTTTATAATTAGGTATAAAAGTAAACCATCAAAACATAACGAAAAACAATTTTTTGCAAAAAAATGTTTTTCTATGCTCTAAAATATACTTATTCCAAAATAAGAAACAAATTTTGTTTAAATGAAATTAATTAGATTATATCTAGATTAAATATACTTATGTTTCATTATTAAAATTAATAAATCTTTATTTTTCACTATTCACTAAAAATTGAAACTTTTTAGAAAATTATAAAAAATGCATCCTAACATGATTTTGACACAGTGAATACAAAATTTAAGTAAATTTACTTAAATAATATGTCACAAATTGTAAAAAAGTAATTATATTTATTTTCACATAAAAAGAAATAAAAATCCTTTTTTGATGAAAACATATATTTGTAGAATAAAATGACATTACAAAAAATTATGTTAATAATCCAACAAAATTAACAAATAAAATAAAAAATTTTGTTAAAATTATATATTTATTTACGTGTTTATTAATATTCATTTATTTCAATTTAATAGACAAGTTTTAACGGCCCTGTTAAATTAATATTTTGGAGTTTTGTTTAATCTTGGTGTTCTATGCAATAAAAACCATTGAACAAATTAAATTTATATCAAAATTGAAAAAAATTGGGGTTCTACAAGAACTATCAATATTCATTAAAAATAAGTAATCTGAACCCCATGGAAATACAATAGGGAATTTGAACACCATATCAAACATCTATTGTTTTTGTTTCTCAAACTCAATTAATTCCATTACATCAATTATATAGGATGGAACATATATTTGTTTTTCATGGTTGATTTATTCAATATATAATTAAAATTTCTTTTTTTAGAGATTCATACGTTATTCCATTGAATATAAATTAATTTAACCTTGTATAATAAATCTATATTCTATTATTAGGATATCCTTCTCATCCATATATTTAATTTTGTATTCTTATTCTCTAATAATATCATTATGATGATCCACATTGGGTGGTTTTAAACAATAAATTTTAAATTATGTCCCTATTAAAAATATTTGTGATTTTATTCCTTAATTATATATTTTAATTATTTATCTTTGTAAAAAATTATTTTATTATACTTTGAGAAATCATTTTCCTGGATATTCCTGTTTAAGTTAACCATTGGTAATACAACTAATATTGAAAAAATATAAACTCAATGACTTCTAATAGAAATTTCCAAATATATTTTCATTTAAATGAAATTTAAAATAGCATGTTGAAACTAAAAAAAGTTCATTCAATTTATATGGGATAATTCAATGATACTATATAAAATAGAAGATATAAAATAATTTTTAGATATAGAATAAAATAATTCATTATATAAATTATATTTTATGATTAATGTACTAGTAATAACATAAAAATTTACTTCTACATCTCTTATAAAAATTACATAGTCTGAACCAATGTCCCTTCAAATATTCTTAATTATATATTTATTATTATTGGGGAATTGATTTTCATATTTTCCCATCTATGTGAAATTGAATCATTGGACATTATTTACTTCTATCCTTCTATTTCACTCATGATATTGATAAAAATTATATTAATATTTGAAACAAACCCCACAAATTCCTTCAAACAGTACTCAGAGTGTTTCTTCCCATACTTATTTCATTTTAAAAATTAAACCCTTCTAATATCCCCTATTTCCAAATTTCTTTCTAAATAACAATACTATATTTTCATTCTCTCTTAAATTTCAAATAAAATATATGATTTTGAGAAATCCTTATTAGTATTGATAATGTGATTCACTTTTTATATATGTTGATGTTTTTTAGATGTTAAATTCCTTATAAAGATTAAATTTATCCGGTAAATGAAACATATAATTATCACATTGTATTGTTTACATAATCAGCAATATTTCTACATAACCTTGTTAATATTTCCTTATACTGAGCAATAATGTGGTCTTCTTTATTTCCAAATTTTAGAAATTTATATTACATTCCAACTTTTTCTCCTTGAATAATTTACTTTTCAATGAATATTTCTGTAAAATAATTTTTGTCAATGATTTCTGTATCACCATTGTCCTTATTTATTTTAAATTATGACCACTATTGATTAGAATATCATCATAGATGATATAAACTTTTTAAACTTTATACATTTCACTGCATTCTAATATGAGGATTTTTTTTCTACAAATATGTTACACATTTCTTTTCCACTAATAGATTAGTCATTCTCTTGATATATAGAGGATTCTAAAGAAAATAATGATCCATCATTATTACACCATGTTGGGGGGGATACATTTTGTTTATTGAAATCAATGTTATTTTTTAAAACCATAGTCTACTACACTTATAGACTGATAATATTCTCAACTCTAACACTAGATTCTTCATTTTTCTCAACATGTAAATACAAATTCTTAATGTGGTTATTGAAATGGTTGACATTACATTCATTGTATTTCATTTCCAAATAATGGAATATACTTAATTATATCATGAATGAAAATTTAAATTATGAATCATAGTATACAAATTTCATACATTTATTATGAATGAATATCATGTATTCTATTTATTGTATATAATTTCCCAAAATTTATTAATTTTTTACTTAATGAATTATTTCAAAACTATATTATTCTAAATCATTATGTAATATTTTAAATTGAAATTTATTTATAACAGAATGCCAGAAACCTAACTATAGTAATTGAAATATGATGTTAATTAATTACAATGGTATTTAAATATGATGGTAATTAATTGGAAGTCTATATTGTGGGAAATTTTACACCACATGAATCACGATTGTTTAAGTCATGATATTTGTTATTTATGACATATAATTTATTCATTAGTAATATTAATAATTGATTTTAGTTTTATAAGTTTGTTTTTTTATTTAAAATATTTTTATTTATAAAAATTATTTTAAAAAATTTACACACAACATTAATTTATAATATCCAGTATAGACATTGATAATGATGTAAATACATTAAAATAAATTATTTTAATAAATAAACATATTTTTTTTCATAGTTTTATTTATTTGAATATATTAAATAATTATAAATTTATGTGGTAATTAAATATTTTCAATAAATGTAATTCATAGTAGGAAAGGGAAACTACTCACGATTTTGAAAGCGAGTATGAAAATTAGTTGTCATTATATGATATTTAGTCTTGTTGTTTTTGTTTATGGACGAGTGATAATCCATTTTTTAACCATGTTCAATCATTTGTTTAATTTTCCTATCATAAGTAACAAAAGGTGATAATATTCTTCTTCTAGATATAATTATCTTTTAAAATCATGTATTTTTGAAAAAAAAAATTAAAGCATTATTTTTAATATATTTTATTGTTGGTTGGACGGAGGAACTCATGTGGGTCGGTGAATTGATTAACCAATAAAATTTATGTTAGAAACATGTTATAACTAAATCACCCAATCTAATTTAATTATAAATGACCAATTAATTTATATATTAGTTTAATATATTTTTTATATTTTATATGATTTCATAAATCCTGATTAGGGCATATTAAATATGTTACTTGAAATTAATTTAAATTTTAAAGAAATTTAGTTAATCAAATATTTATATGAACAGTGTCTAAGATTAAAATTAAATGTACATGTTTTGTTTACTAATTAAAAAAATGTAGTTTATTCGTAGAATTATAGAAAAACTAAACTAAAAAATGCATCAGGGAAAACAAGGAAACCAATCCCAAGATGAGATACAATCCAATATGATTGGGAATCATCTTTTTCTAATATGATAATTATACCAATAATCAGATCAATAACCTATACCAAGTTTATACATACAATAACACATAGGATTCCCATTATCAAATCATATTCCACATTTATATGTGCTTGAAAATTCAACACATTCTATTCATGACCCCATCCTTATTTTCCATGGGCATATAGAAATAGAATGAGTTTGAGTGAATGTCAAGTATAATCCAGTTCAAGTACTCGTGTCAATGTGTAAAAGTAAACATAGTAAAAAATCACAATTCTTGAAATTAAATAAAAAATAGAGAAATAAAATAATTAAAGATATTGATATGTAGTGATTCTCAGTCAATGATGAATCATATTCTCTTGGGTGCACATATTTTTCTTAATGTGAAGATCAAGGAGTTTTTTTGGAATGTGATGGAAAATTAAGTGCAATACAGTTTTCTTTTTAGTGCGTAAAGGGATATTAATTTTCTAAATGATCCACACATAGACACTTTCATGTTTTTTAGAATGGAGACTACATTTAAGCTCAATAAGATCAGTTCTCCATATATCAGTTCTATTGAATTACACACACAAGTGGGGTTCCTTAGAAATAAATATAAATATACAAGTTGATTTTCAATTGAAGAATAATATTAAATATATCATGGATTCTCATACTCAGTAGAAAAAAATGAAACATAATTATAAACATTAAATACCTCCATAGAATTGTTTAAGGACTAATCATTAACAAATCCATGTGTGTGTATTTTTATTAACTCCCATATACAGATTGATGGAATAATTAAATTTTATGAAAGGATAGAAAAATTATGGTATAAAGATGGTGATGGAATAATCTAGTGTTAGCACAGTTAGTGGTATCACGATTCACTAGTATCACACCTCTAGGTAGCATGGGTGATCTAATGGTTTCACATGGCTAGTAGAAGTGTGTCTTGAGGTAAAAAATCGTTTTGTAGCATAGCATTATAGGTAACAAAACTCCAACTGTAGAAAATCTATAGTGATAACATGTTGAACTGATTGTGGCATAATCCTGATGGTTGAAAAGCTATAGTATTAGAAAATATATAGTATTATCATGTTGAATGGATGGTGAAATATGCATGATAGTAGAAGATATTTGGTGGTAGTAGACATGACAAAAGAAACTATAGTTTTATCACATAGCTATCAGTAGTAGATGTATAAAGGTATCATGACTCTAGTGGTAGAAGAACTAGTGGGGCCATGAGTTGAACAAACTGTGGAATTTTTATACTTACATAATTTTTCTTTGAACAAATGATACACTTTCATAATACATTAATCGTATTAGAAGACTAATAATCATGACTCTGGAGCATTAAATTAATAATGTTAAAAAACTCCCCCATTTCAATGATCAAAATTCATGGCATTTTCTAAAACAATTATTAATTAAAGATAAACATTTATAAATGAATTGTAAATTTAATATTATACATAACCTTTCATGTTAATAATGCAAGATATTTTGAAATAGAATAACATGAAAAATAAGTATAAAAATGAAATGAAATTCCATAAAAAAATGACCCCCCCTTTTGGGATAATCAGAAATATAATAAATAAAAATGAATTTAATGTCAATAAGGATTAAAATATAGACTGTAATATATATATCAATAAAAATATTATATCCCCCCAAAAAGGAATAAATATATAATAAAACACATCCACTATAAAAAAAACCTAATCTCAATAACTCTCATATAAATGCGAGGAAGGATCAAAAGGCCCATTTCCATTTCCATATGAAGATGGAAGTTATGTAAAAACTAAATGGGATAAGGTAGTTTGAGGTAACTCTCGAATCACTAATAGATTTCTATTTACAATTACATCATCTTGAGATATACTGATTGTATAGTACCATGAAATAAATAGATCAGTATATAAATAATAAGTAAAGGTGGAAATAAAAATATCCTTAGGTGTAACCATTATCATCCCATATATGTAAAAGAAATTATTGAGGAGGTTTAAATAATCAATCATGATGTTTCATCAAATCTCCGTAATAGAAAATATGTCATTCTTCTATTTCCTGAATTACTTGAGTAGAGGGGACACGAGTTTTAGCAAGTCTACTCATTCCTTAGATGCCCTTGTAGTAGGGGAATTATTATGTTTTCAGTTAATAACATAAAGTGTGAATTAAATTCATTCTTTCTATATATCCGAGAAAGATCATATTTGATTGTCTTGGTGATTGTTTCCCTACAACTTTAGTCCTTATTCATACACACTATTAACAATTTATAAATTTTCTCCCATATATATAAATTTGGTGAAAGTACTCTTGATGAGATGTAGGGATATGACAAATAATTGCATGAATATCTTCTCTATCTATGGATCTAATCATATCACAATAAACTAAGGCTAAAAGAGTTGGAGCAATAGATGTAGATGAAACATTTGTGGTAATCAATCTAACTTCTCTAAAGAATATCATTACTAGTAGAAAAATAGGATCTAGTCTCCTCTATAAGATATATCAGGTATTCCATCTCACTATCCACTATTATATTCTCAATTTTGATGTATTATATCTATAGGATCATATTGGGAACAATGAATATGAATAGCTCAAAAATATAGATGGTATCAACATCATTAAGATATGTAACTGGAGGTTCCTATGATCCAAGAACTCTTCTAAATATAAAAAATAAATGATGTTCGAAGGAAGATATTTCATCAATGGTATTAAACAATGAAGTCACGTAGGTAGATATAGGAAAATGGGAAGGGAATCTCTCAGTACTAGGTTTGAAATCTCATTCATGATATGATCTAATAGGCAGAACATTTGAAGAAAATGAATATATCTGAACTGCATCATCAATCTTCTCAATGAATAATCCCTTAGGATATGATCTAACAACTGAGATAGTAGATCTTCAATACTCTAGTGGACTTCTCTAATCATCATCACCACTATCATATCAATAGGATTCATGATAAGAAAATCCCATGTAATTTGGAACCTAGTGGAGGCATACCCTTGGATGCAGCTGCATCCCGAACTGTGGAATCTAGATCATTCTTATGCTTTAACATATAGATGATAGAAAATTAGTATTCACCCCACTCAACATATACCCTTGGATCACCTTAAATATATGTAGCATCATCCGTAGGCTAAACTGACTCTAGTCACTCCAGAAATATAGCATAAATAGATCTAACAAGAGAAGGATGATATGACTCATCTCTCTCACCACTTCCGTCATCATCAGCAAAACAATTTCCATCATCACCATTATCTCCAATATCTCAATCATCATCATCTTATAATTAAAAAACTTATTTATAGGTTTCAAAATAACATTAAATGTGTTCTTTCTAATAGGTATCAGTCCCCACTTTAAATACTTACCCAAAAAGTCATTCTCTAGAAATGGAATAATTAGCTTGAAGAGAAGATCTATAAGACATAATTAGGATATTATGGATATTTGGATCACATACCTATTAAAAATATGTAGAAAAATCTTATTCAACTTCATCATGATAATGAACAACAATCTCATCTGGCTCTAAGTTCAGGTCAATAACACCATTGGGCCTAGTAGGGTTCGTTACTGGATTAAAATAATCATAGATCTTATCATTATCTTAAACCTAGTTCTTAATCCAAGTATTATAAGTTACATTAATTATTATACATGGATATTTAATCAAAAAAATACCACTATATTTTTTCTATGCTTTCTCTTCACCATCATCATTACCCTTGTATTGTAACATATCTAAATTCATCTAATGGTATGTTAAAGACATTCAACTAGAAAATTTACTACACATTTCCATCATCTACACCATATGATATCTACAATGATTAATGATATCAACTATTTTCATATGTAATAAGATAAAAACATCCTAATATATCATATTTATGAAATCCCCTTTCCTGGGATATAACATACGGTGAATGAACATGAACATAAGTATATATTCACGATTCAATTCAGTATTAGTAGGCCTTCTCATAATACTATCACTAGTCACCTTTAGCATCACAGTCTCAATAAAAAAAAGTCACTATCATTCTTAATTGAACCTTTATTTTCATCATAATCTCCTTAATGAGGTACATCTTTTCACTTAAACCATTCTATTTAATAAAATGAAATTTCTCCACTATCTATCATAATTTGAATGAAATCTATCTCTTCACAAAAAATGTACTCTTTGTATAGGTAGGACTTATGGACCATCCTTGGATAAAATTTTCTACATTTTTTGGGGAAATAGTCTCTCCATCACTATTTGTGAATCACATTGAGTACCATCGAACTTATCGAAAAAGCCTTTTAATATATATATATATATATATGTAAAAAAAATGTTTTCACATGATGGGGGTTTTGGATAAACAAAACATTCAAGTGATTATAAATGATATTTATTGGTAGGATGTGATCCTTTTATATATGACTCTAATGGGTTATTAACTCTAACCATTGTATTGAATTTAATGATTACGGAAGAGAATGACGAAGGGTGATGGTCGAGTGAGAAGGGATTTCAAAATAGTTCTATGGGTATACACATGATATAGTTTTACTTGAAATCAGTTTTAAGTCCAAATATTATGAAGTAGGGATCTAAAATCATAAAATATAATAATATATAAAATAATAAGTTGAATAAAAATTTTACCAAAGAAAATTAGAAAAGGATCAGTATTAAAACATAGACATGTAGTTCACACAACGATAGATCACCCAATGGTAGATATCACAATCATTGATCATCCAATGGTGGATCATTCCAATAGTGTATCATTCCTATGGTGGTCCAAAAATGGTGGATCACCATCTTTGGATCACTATTTATATATGGGGTTTTCACTACTGGAAATATATTATTTTGTTTTTTTAATCCACATTGGGTTGATGAAGGAAAATGCATGGTAAGTGTTTTTATAGTTCATGTGGCTCCATTATTAATGGTGTATTTATTTATAAGTGTTTTTCAAATTCTTTGATCTACGAATAAGGAGGATGAAAAATGCTTAGTGAAAGGTTGTTTTTCCGGAATGAATATTCCTGATATATTAATGGAACAAAGATTAAATATTATTGGAGATTTCAAAATATGTGAATCTTGAAGAATTAATATGTAATTAATTTTCCTGATAATTGATGTTTCGTGGTGGATGTTTTGTGATGAATTGTTGTGGATCTACGAAAACATTGAGTAATTTTAGATTATGAGAAGCTTTGTGAGAAATAAATTTTCAGTGGTTCTTCATGGATAAAAATCACTATGAATTTGAATAGATATCATCGAAAAATGTATAAGGTGTGATGTACTGCTTCAGAAAAAAATATAAATAGTAGGGTGAAAATCATTAAAAATTTTATAGAGAATTAGGGAAAAGGTAAAGAACTATTATCAAATGTAGGTGCATTCATGAATGGAATTATTCATTATTATATAACAATTTTTGAAAAGAAGATACATGAAAAGTATGTTTATGAATTTATTTAATTTATGGAATTTCATATAAGGGGCGTTTGAAAATGATAGGAGCTGTGAAACTATTTGGAGTTCTATGGATGTAGGGAGATTCATGAAGGATGGGATATTCTTAAATGGAATTGGATTCAAGATGGTTGAAGTTTCCTTTAAATAATAATGGTGGTTTCATGATGTCTATGTGATTTTCAAATAGCAGTGCTGAAAAATTAGTTTTAGTTAATAGTGATTACAAGAGAATCAATTCAGGACAATGGGGAAAGAATATTCTAATGATAATAACAGAAAATGACTTAAATGTATTATTTATTGAAGAAACAATCATGTTCATAATTTTAGTAAGAGAACACAAAAGTTAGTGTGAAAGGGGGAGTTGATGGAAGTTATTCGAGGGAGGTAGTGTGATTTCCCTAAAACTATTATAAAGATATTTTTCCTGGAATAGAGGGATTGTGTTCAACCAATTGTAATCCAAAAAACATAGTATACCCTACTTGAATTTGGCATGTCCAAAACACTATTGGTTTCTGTATTTGGACTAGAACATAGTGGGGAACTAAGTAAAATAGTTTTGTTATGATTCTATTTCAATATCTAAGTGTTTGATAATTGTAAAATTGTATTAGATAGGTTTAACAAATTACTTCCAACATGGTGATGATTTTCAAATTATTTAAAGAAAAAACTAACACCCTGATTCAGCCATCCCTGCTCAGGATATTATAGTGTCTTATAAGTGGTGTCGAAGTGTACATGTTTTATGTGATACATCTATACTATGTTGTTTTTAAGGATAATTTAGTGGATGTTTAAGGGATTTCACCTCTTTGATGGAAGAAAATTCTTGATTTGGAAGTGTATAATGAGATATCATCTGAAATATTCTGGGATTCAATTTCTCTTTTCCACATGTCATGGGATATAGGCCAGTGATTTGACCTGCCTTTCTATGAATTAAAAAGACAAAAAAAATATTTGATGAAAATTTCATATATCAAAATTATCTTACTACAACACTATAAGATCAAATCTATCTGAAGGTGATTAGTAGAACTACAACCAAGGACATGGGAAAGAAAATGGAAAATATGTATAAAGGAAATAAAAAGGTGAAGGTGGCCAAAATTTATATTTCTCATAATCGGTTTGATAATATGAAAATACATCCAAATGTAAATTAAGAAATGGGATACAAAGATAAGAAAAGAAAATGTCATCTACATGGTTAGTGTTGATTTATACGATATGAATGAGTAACATAAATTTATTTTTTCCATGAATTTCAAGAGAAAAAAGATATTTAATGTCAATATTTTGTTGTATTTAATTTAGTGTTGTAGTGTAGAGAACATTTCCTCTTGATGACTAAAGAGATTTGATGTTATAGAATGTGAAGAAAAAAACAAGCAGAAGCCTCAAAATAGGTTACATCAAAATAGAGACTTCAAATTAGTAAATAATATATATATATAATGTGATTATTATTAAATGAAGAACAACTTAATTAATAACTTTTAAAGGATTTTGAACCATAATTTAAATCTATTATTGAATGGTGAATCATTTATATAGTTGAAAAATTAGAACATAAAAATTATGGAGATAATCAGTTGAATGGTGTTGTAGATATCAAGTTGGATCTTGACGGTCTTCATGAGGGGAATGAAATTCAATCAAAGAAAAAATAATTATGGGATCCTTTTTTATATATTCATTAGACGTTGTAGATCATCATGAAGAAGAGACTGATCAACTGGAGGGAGAGGTATAAAATAATTTAACTACTCTTGAAATATAAGAAGAGATTGTATAGTTTAAACAAGTGATTGAAAATAATAAAACAATCATTAATGATCTTACATTGAGACTGGAAGAAAAGTATATGATAGTTGTGGAATATGAAGAATAAATTTTTAAAGTATGCTGTAAACTATAAACTAATTCAAAATCTATATAAATAATTATGAAATTAAAATTTGGGATATTTTTAGATGAATTGATTTTGGAAAGTGTTATATGTGGTTCTAAAGGAGAATATAAATCCTTGAATGGTTAATGAAATAGTTTTATCAGAAAAATGTTTATTTCCTTGTGATATAAAAAAATCATAAGTTGTATGTGATTTTTGACAAAGTAAAGTGAACCAGAAAGTTGGACATATAAAAAAGGCACATTATGTCCTAATTGAGACACATTCAGACCATATAGAAAATAGAGGTGTAAATAATCACGAAGTATCCATGGAGGATATAATGATAAAATTATTTTTTAAAATAATTGTACATGTGGAAAAATGAATTTGATATGATATTTCCTCTTACAAAATGTCAATTTTTTTTGGATTTCTAGGCCATAACATGTGATACTATGTAGAATCAAGAAGCTATCAGAATGGAGAAGCACATGGATTTCAAAAATGAATAATGAGACTATATCTATCATCATATAGATGAAATTATTTATATGAATATTGTTTTCGTAGTTCTATATTTTACCGTAATGATACTCATTGCCGGCAGAGGAAAGACCATAACAATAACTAAATAACACTATGAAAAGTCAATATGAGTCATCCAAGAAGAATTAACCTTGAAAAATGTATTTAAATCATGAAGAAAAGTATGAGTATGATGAACCCCTACATTTTGAAGATATATTGGAGTGGCCATATTTTGGATCCACTAAATTATGTATCTCATGGAGGGAAAATAAGAAGATCAAGAAAGCCATCCTAGGATACATCACTTTTCAAAGCAATGATGAATATTAGTACCAAGATAATTTATAGTTAATTATCATCACAGAAGACATGAATGTCATATTTGTTGAATTTTTTTAATAAATGGCATGATGAAACACTGAGAATTGGAAACTATGGTACCTAAATTGAAAAACATAGTTGAAATACAGAATTAGAAAATGACAAGGAAATAAAAATAGAAGTTCTATATGTAGATGGATTGTGTCTCAAAATCTAGAGTTTGATTCAACTATATAAATAGGAACTGGTATAAAAAATGAATCAGAAGTTTTGATCTATCAAAGAAATGATAGGAAATTCTCTCATCAATGGTTATAAGAGAAATGGAAATTTATACATGATAGACAATACAAAAGAAACTTGATTCTTAAAAATTAAAGTGGAAAACAAAATTTGGAACTAGATACTAAGCCACATTAATCAACAATTAAAAGAAGACATATTTATTCTTACGGATATTTATGAAATTTCATATCTGAAGCGTGATTGAGAAAATACATGGGATTCATTCATGCGAGGAAAGATGGTCCGAAATTCATATCGTGTGAATGAAAAAAGGGCATCAAATTTTATTGATCTCATACACACATATCTTTTTGGTCTATTATATATGAACAAAACATATGGATGGAGATACATAAATCTTTCTAAATATTAATATAGTATAATTTCTTGTGTGATTTTAATGCGGTGAAAATGAAATGTTCTTGACTTTATGAAGAGGTATCTTCAAAGAGTTGAGAATGAAACTGGTCGAACAATCAAGATATTACAATATAATAATCTGAAATAATACACATCCATTGAATTTGATAATTACCTAAAAAACATGGGGTAAATCATGATGTGTTTGTAGTGATAACATCCCCAGAAATGAGGATTTTGATAAAATAAATTAATAGGTGAATTATATATGCATAACCATACTAATTCCTCATTATGATTCTGGTCATTACTGGAAGGTAGATTCTTATGTTGTAGTGTACACTCGAAATCAAACAGAGATATTTTCCATTGAATAAATTCCACTATGATGTTTTTTTATATTTTTAGAATTCATTGTTTCATCCAAATCAATGATGGAAATCATGGTTATGGTTATGTTGTAGTTGAATAAATGTTCCTTAGATATTAAATGAATAGGTAAGTATAACAATTCCAGAATAATCATCATACAAAGAATGTAGAGAGTAATGATGTCAAGATCATTGATTTTGAAAGAAAATGTTACTCAATGTTCTCATATGTTGATATGATCGAAGATAATGAATAATGTGGACAAGGGGTACACTCAAATTAAAAAATTATAGATTCTTGGTCATACATTCGTGGATCTCAAAATGATGAGGATTTAGAAGTAGAATCAGAGGAGGAAAACAATGATGAATAAACTATTCCAGAATCTCCCAGGTTAAATAAAAGAGTAGAATTTGATCAATCCAATATAATTGGTGATTTTTCCACACCGTACTAGAAATGGAAAATAATGAATGAAGAAAATTATTATCTACAATGAATTATGGTACTATTCTCTTTTCAATAAGATGTAAAAGATGAATCATGAATTAAATCAATGAATGAAGAACTAGATCAGATAGAAAAAACCAGGAAATGGGATATTCTTAAGAAACAAGAAAATAAAAACATGATCAGAACAAATTGTGTTTTTGAAAAAAAATTAGATGAGTTAGGAAATGTGAATAGAAATAATGCTTACCAGGTGTGTAATGGATATTAATAGGCTAAAGAACCTCATGTTGATGAAATGTTTTCTCCAATTGATTTACTAGATTTGAATATTCAATTCTGTGACATGGAAATTAACATAGGGATAAAGTATTTCATATGGATGTCTAAATTGTTTTCTTAATTTTTTTTTCTATGAATAAGTCTACATTAAACAGGTAGTGATATTTATGATTAGTTATGATTAAAGAATGATTTGGAGATTAAATAGTGATATTTATTGTCAATTTATGGGTCTATAAACAAATTATTCTATAATGTTTTCTTATCTAAAGAAGCTACAATTTGAGGAAGTGTTGGCCATAATCTCAATATGATGAATTCTTATGTAGATCAATTTATGGTGCTAGTATGTGTGGATGATATTATATTAGGTAGAATTAGGTATGGTTTAATGGAATAATATTCTATTCTTAAGAAATCCTAATTTGAACTGTCCATGACTGGTGAACTAAATTACATTTTGGGGTTGCAGTTGAATCAGAAGAAGAAATACAACTTCATTTCTCCGATAAAACAAGAATTTAATTTTCTTATAAAATTCAACAATAATGAATCTAAATAAATGTTGATAAATATTGTAGATAGAGTGATATAATGAATTTGGAAAAGGGTGAAATTCTATGATTTCTCTATGTTCCTTTCATGAACATATTTTTTCATGTTTCACTAAAACTTCGTGAACACAACCATTATTAATTGTATGGTTAACAACTGATTGTTTATATGACATTTTAAAAAATAGATTTCATGGAGGTTGGGAGCATCGCTAGTTTTTTGTATTCTTTGAAGGGTGGGATATTTGTGAATTCTAGGAGCTTCATTAAAGGCAGTTTATTCATGAAGGATGAAGTATCCTTAAAATAATAAGGGGGTTTCCCAATGTATAGGAGATTCATGGATATTATTATTAAACATCCAGATTTTGTGAATATTTATTCCAAGTGCATCATTCCAAAATATGGTGAATGAAGTGTATCATGATTATTAGGGAAAAAGAATTAAATGTTGAATATATTGAATTTAATATCTTGTCGATAGACATAGTAAGACTTCTCACAAGGAAGTGGTCAAGGGGGAGTCGACGTATGTGATCTGAGGGAGGAAGTGTGATATTTATAAACGTCTTGTTAAGAAAATTTTCTTGGAATATAGTAGCTATGTTTTAAAAATTGTATCCCATGTATACTAGTTATTTTTAGTAGCTTCCAGTATGATATACACACTATCCATATATGACCAATGGAATATATATTAGTGGTGAACCATGTAGCGATGTTGTGTTATGTTTCTATTTTTTCACCTGGGTGTTTCATATTTGAATGATTCCATCAAACTATTTTTACAGTTTCCTACCAAAATTTGAAAAATAACTATCTAATTTAATGAAAAATTTGACAACTTGATTCAACCCTCCTCTATCAAGGTGTTCTATGGTCATATAATCACAAATAGTTGAACGCTTATTATGGATAACTAATTTTGGATCACCAATAGTGGATCACCCATGGGTGGATCCGCAATGGTGGATCACAAATGGTGGATCACCAATGGGGGGTCACAAATGGTGGATCACCCAAAGACGGATCATCAACTGTGTATCACCCAATGGTTTCTCATACAAGATAAATATTAACTAAAATTTCTAATTTCTAATTTGTGTTTGATTTAGTTTAATTTCTCATATTTCATGTGCTTTGTAAAAATATAAGCAAGAAAATATTCATTTCATTTGAATTAAAAAGTAATTAAGATTTTTAAAATTAAATATTAAAAAGTAATTTCTTACATAATTATGATGTTTCCTATAATAAGATACATGATTCTTCAAAATATCTATCACAGTTGTATTTTTAAAATTTATAGGGACATGTCTAAATTATTACCCATAATCTAGAAGACTGTGTTTCATATACTATATTTTTCCACAAAAATTTCTTATAGCTATGTTTTCTGATTTTTTGAGTCAATATGGGTGTCTTATGACTTTTCCATTCCTTATGGTCTTATGTTTTGAAAATCACAAACACTTTTTCTTATGTCCTAAATATTTTTTTAAGTTAGGTATTTTCCTTAAGATCCAAAATTGGCATTCTGTTATTCTTACAGATATATCATTACATTTTGTCATTTGGTTAGACTTACAGATTTATCATTATGATTTTCCATTAATTTAAACTTACAGATCTATCATTATTATTTTTCATTCAATTTTAATGATTCTGATTCCGGTATATATATGATTTAGTTATTATGATTACGATTCCAGTGTATATGTGATGTTGATCATAACAACACTGATTTCAGCGACTATATGATTCCAATATTCACAATATTGATTCTGGTGTATATATGATTCCGGTCTTTATGACACTGATTCTGGTGTATATATGATACCATCTTTGTGATAAAAAATCAGATGTATATGTGACTATGATTTTATGATTTCGGTTCCAGAAAAAATGCAATAATGGTCTCTCAACCCGATTTAATTTTCCTTATGAATCTGTTTTAATGAAAATATTTTTCTTAAGAATATGTCTTCCTAAAAAAGATAGAGTTTCCAATTGTATCATTCCAATATTATAGGATTCTAATATTTCATATACTTAATTTTTTTGTTTAACTTAACATCATTTATGTTACTTAAAATGATGTCGTACAATTTATTAAAAACTAACCATTGTTTGTTTTCTATGAGTCCATGTCCCTCCAAAATTTGGGGAAAATATGACTGTTGGAGTGGGGCTAACCATTGGAAAATTTTTCCTATTAATACAAGACCATTTGAACGATCAAACTAAATCAAATTTGAAAAGTTACATTGATTGAATAAAGATGTGAAGTGATTTCTTGAGAGAGAGGCTCTTAAAACTCTTGGTGCTTCGTGTAGATTTTGGGAACAACCTATTCAGGCGTGGAAAAATTTTTCAGACTTGCTTTGTGCAGACTCTGATTGTGATGATCCTAGGCTTTTGGGATTAGAAGTAAAGGGTTCCAATTTCTTTCAAAATTGAGGGATTTCGGGGATAACAAGACAGATATCAATATTCGGATTGAGGGCATACCTGGTATTGGGTAAGGAAAACTTTCCTGAAAGTATAAATCAAGGAATATTAATCCAAGGTTGTTGGATACCCTTCCCTTTGGGTTAAAAAAAATATTATTGTTATTTGTTTATTATTAAATGTTGGTTTTATTCAGATGTGGTATGTTAACTTTGTTAATGTTAGAAAGTGTAAACTTCATATACAAGTAATTCTTTTACCCTAATTATATTACAGATTCTATACATTTTAAGGTAGAATCATTATTTTATGTAGATAGAAAAGGTTTCTTTAAGAGGTCTTGTGAATGTTTGTTTAACCTTGTTAAAATTATCTTTAAAGGTTCCAAAGGAAATTTTAAAGTATAAAATTCAAACACCTCTTGTATTTGGGCATCTCATTTTCACATATTCGATCCAATAATTGGTATTAGAAGAGGTATCTGAAATAGTTATATCATCATATAAGTTTCCATGCTCATGTTTTCCTTTTCTTAAGTTTTTCATATTTGTTTTTAAACATTTACTATTAATAAGTTTTGTGGAAAAAAAATACCTTTTTAGTTTGGCAGGAATTCATGTTGGATCTCTAGATAATCCCAATCCTACTAGACCACCAATATTTGATGGAAATGACCATGAGTGCTTGAGTGATATAATGAATACATTTTTGATTAACACTGCTGTAGAAAAATACATTATGTTAACTAGATATAATAAGATTCCTGATAAGGGTCATAGAACTTTGAATAATCTAAAAAATGTGGAATATCATCTGAACTTTAAGGTATGTAATACATTTCTTTTTTCCATGACTAGAAATAGTTAAAGCCAGTTTTCATCTTGTGAAGTTGCAAATAGTATTTGGAAGAACATTGAAGTAACTCATTTTGGAACTTTTAATTTCCTGGAAACTAGAAGAGCTATGCTCTGAGATGAGTATCATGGTTTCTTACTGCGCTTATGGAAAACCCATATACAAGGTACAAAAAATATTTATGACTATCGTCAACAGATTAAAATCCATGGGTTAGAATGATTTAGATGATGAAGATCATGTAGACAAGATTATTGACATCATGCCTAATGAATGGGAATCCAAGAGGTCTGCTATATATGAGAATAGGAATGTTACTCAGATTTCTCTTGATGAACTGTTTTGATATCTTCTACAACATGAAACCAGAATTAAGAGGGATGCTGATAATATTAAGATGAAGAATGTAAATGTAGGTGTTTCATTTACAACTACATCAAATCATATGAAATCCAAGAATCCTTAGAGAAATACAAGATCAAAATATAAAAAGGTCAGTATTCAATCTGAATCTATTAAAATAGAAGCTTCAAAAAATGAATTAGAAAATCCTCCTCAAAGGATGAACAAGATTGTTGGACAGAAGAACTTTCAATATAGATACACGAAGAAAGATGGAAAAGATAAGAGAGATAGAGAATTGACATGCTATGAATTTAGAATAACTGATCATATTAGAGCTGATTGTCCCTTACTTAAGAAGAGAGAAAAGAAAGATATGACGTCTGAAAGAAACAAGAAGATGTTCTAGAAATAAATCATAAGAATTTCTTGAATATTAATGACATGTGGAGTGCCAGTGGTGGAGATTCTTCTGATGATTTTTCAGAATATGGATCATTTGGGAAAAATAATATTGGTCTAATAGCCAAAGTTCCATCTCAAAATCATTGTCTTATGGATATGGTACGAACTACTGAATTCTTAACCAATATGTCTTTAAGTGAAAATTTTCCAAATAGAGGTTTTATTTCAGATGAATAATCTTCTTCATCAGATAACGATAATGATTTCCTTGTTATGAAAAAGATTCTAGATTTGGTATGTTGTTGGAAAAGAGAAATTGTAATGTTTCTTAGTAATATGATAATGAAAAATCTAGAGAATCTATTTTAACATAAGAAATTTTGGATCTTAACAATGAGCTTGGTAAGAAGAATGATTTTTTTATAAAATATTTCTAAGAAACATGAGGAAGTTAATTCTAAGAAGGATAAAATTTCTAAGGATCAGAAAAATCTGTTTTCAGAAAAATATGTTTTAGTGAATAAAATTAACTCTAAATATATTATTCTTGAGGATAAGGATTTCGTCCTAAGACAAAAATCTGAAATATTTTCTTTGAAAAAACTTCTTGAACATTTTACATCTGGTAAGGAAAATTTTGACAAGATGTATTCTTAGATCCTACCACATGGTAATAATCCGGGATTAGGTTATTCTCATGAGAAACGTCTTTTTAAAAATAATTATTTTTTCCCTTCTAGATCCCCTTTTTGTACTAAATGCCAAAGTGGTGGGCATTGGATGAAACGATATTCGTTAAATAAAGTCCAATCTCTTTGGTTTCATTAACCTTGTTTTTCTAAAAATATATGATTACACAAGGTTTTATTATCTAATAGTTCTAGATCCAAGAATGTTTCGATTCCTAAAGCCTAACTCTTTCTTTTTCAAGAATATGAAGGTAGTACCAACAACCTATGGTACATGGATAGTAGATGTTCCCGACACATGACCGGTAACAAAGACTATTTCAATAATATTTTAAAAAAATGGTGGAAAGGTATATTTTGGTGATAACTCTCAAAAAGATATTATTGATTAATTCATCGGAACACAAGAGAAACTTGATGATATTTTTACAAAACACTACCTTCGAATAGATTTGAATACATTAAACAGAATCTAGGATTGATTTCTGTAAGGTAGTCATTAATATGTACTTCTTATTTATATTGTTTCATATCATTAATCTAATCCTTATTTCAGGGGAAGTATATATGTATGTTTATTTTCATTCGTTAAACTCTTTTTCTTTCCATACGAAATTTATCTTTATTGAGAATCTCAATTTTGAAAATTTTAGATTTGAAAATTTTTTATTTGAAAATTTTAGAGTTGAAAATTTTGAAATTTAAAACTTCCAAGAAAAATTATTATAATGCCGATAAATCTCTCAGAGTATTCCAAAAGGTAATCATTCTTACTCTTTATTTTCTTTATCTTATGTTTTATTTGTTGGGATTTTAAAAGTTCTTAAATTCTGGTTTACCTTACTTCAAAAGATCAGGATTCATAATTTCTATATCCATTCTCATCCGTCAGATCAGATCAGGTTATTTTCAGCCGTTGATTATCTTATGGAAGTTTAAAAGACATATCTATTTCTATATAAGGGGTTCCTTGTTTTCATGTATCGCACGATCATTACTGATCCCAGAGCTGAAGTTCTATTTCCATCAAAGATTTCGTTCCGATTCTTTTTTCTCTATCACCATAAATGACATTGCAATCCTCACCAGATCAAATTTTAGTTAGCAAGGAGATTATGGAATTGTAAATAATTAGGTAAAGGTTAGTGTTCTATACATTTTTTAAAAAATATGACTCCCTTTTTTCTATGGTGATAAGATCTAATGGATGGGAATGTGTCTGTGTGTCTAAGGAGAAATATCAGGATCCGGTTTATCCTGACCTCCTTATTCAATTCTATGAATTTTTTACGTTCATTAAAAAGGACGGTAATGATATATTTAAGTTGCTATGATAAATCATATACAGTCCCCTACAAGAAGGCATAAAATGTTCCTAACACACCATATGAAGGGGAGGATATTCTTTGTTCTCAAAAACATCCCAAGAAAGAAGAATCTTTTGAAAAAGTCAAGGATTTGGATATTCTCAGTCTTAAGTATGTTAAGAATCCATATATTACAAATCATTTAATGGACCACAACATGGTGGCTCTCTGGATGCATGGATTTTTTATTCCAAGAATTGGAGATAAGGATTATCTAAAGATATGTGACATCTTTCTGTTAGAATTTCATGTCAACCTAAGGAAGATCAACTTGGTGAAGTACATATTTATCCCCATCCAATCTATAAAAAGTGGAACCATCAGATCTCAGATCCTTATTTATCCATCAACTATTTCTAGGATAATTGTTATGTGACTTCTAGAGATAAATGTTCCATGCTGATCAGTCTCAAAGCGTTTCATGATTTTATTTCTTAGTGACCACACTCTAAAGAGGATGAAAGTAGAGTTTATTCTAGAATTGAAAAGCTTTGGTGAAATGGTTGTCCAGAACAAGGGTGATGTTCTATAATCTTCAAATTTGGTTCATAAGAAAAAGACACTTGATGAACCGATCTTTCGAGTACTAGTTCCTACTATCACGGTTTCAGCGGATCCTTCTACAAAGAAACCGAAAGCTTATTCATAAAGAATAGTTTCAAAGTGGAGAGAAATGGAAGGTACTATAATGGAAATAGATCCTTCTATTGGTATAAATACTATAGAGGCTATGTCTCAAAAAATCAAGAAAACTAAAAATATTGATAAAGAAAAGAATGAGAAGATGTTAAATAAGAAATCCTTGGAAGAGAAAGTTTTTCAGTCTCTTCTAAAAGCTGTAGAAACTAATTATTAGGAAGTACCTAAATAATAATTTATTCATAAGAAACTGGTGGCCACTCTAGAAATCCAAAACGCAATGAAAGTCTTAGCTTTATCAAAACCCATTAAATAAGTGGAAGATCATGTAATCCAAGCTAATGATGATGATTTTTTAAGGGATGTAGAAGATTATGTATAAACCCCTTCAAGTTTAGTTTCTAAATCGATTTCAGAAGAACAAGTAGAAGAAAAAGTTGAATAAGAACTCCTGGATGAAATATAAGTTGTGGAAGAGGGTGAAGTTGTATATGAAGAATAATTTGAATTTGTACTTGAACAAGAAGAAGAGAAAGAGCATATTGAACAACAAGGTGAAGAAGGGGAATAATTTCAAGAAGAAGAGGGATAAGGAGGATCTCAACATCATGTGTTTGAAAAAGAATAATATGAATAGGGAGATCTATATTTTATTCAAGTTTCATATAAACAATATATAGATAGAGACCCTTTTAAATGAAAAAATGGTTTGGTATCTTTATCTGATAAAGAAACTCCTCAGAACCCCTCCAATAGAATAAAGAGACCATCTTCTTTAACTCCAAGAGGATTTAAGAAAAGAAAATATGTTTCAGGATCTGATTCCTCTTCATATGTCAAAATTTATTTTGACACACTATATTTAAGAAAGTTGGCCAGCACCATTCTGGTTCTTGCAAACATAGATTCCTGATGTCAAATGATGCAAGAGACCCTGAATCAAAAGAAGGAATTAACCAATACTCTTATGGACATGGTTTTCAACCAAGAAGCAGAATACAATAATCTTCTGATTGATTACAAATCCATGAATGTATCTTGTAAGATAGTATTTAACCATAACAAAAGAATCAATGAAGAGATATTACAGTTCTATGACTTCATAGATTCAACAAATAGAGCTTTTAAAACTTATGAAATTGAGTTTAACAATGTCAAGGCATCAATCACGGAGAAAGCTAGTGTACTAAATTTTGTTGCTCGATCTATTAGCAGTGAGAAGGAAGTCAGAGCCAAATTAGAGAGAAAGAGGGCTGCTCAATAAGAGATGATCTTGTTTTTAGAGAAAAAGAATCCGGATATGGAGATTTTACTAAATAATTTTGAAGAAGATCATATGGAATTAAAGAAACTCAAATAATTGATGAAGAAGATGTTGTCTGGGAAAAATAAGGATGAATTATTTTTATTCATTTAGATGTTTTTTGTAATGTGAACCATATTTCTAAAATTTTCATAAAAAGTTTCTTGCATATCATTAATCTATTTTCGAATGTATTCTTACTTAACATTATAGGTACATTCTATAGTTCTCCATTCTATTCCCTCATTTTGAAAATCACAAAGTGGCAGAATATATTTAAAGGAAGAATTTAATCTTCAAGAAGGACAATCTAGTAAGGAGGAGTATGGAGAGAAAGAATAATTTCCATGTAAGGGGAGTTTTCCATTAAGAATGAAATGTTTATCTAAGGGGGAGATATTCCCTAAAAAAACATGACGTCAAAGATCAAGAATACGAACATTGGGAAACATAACCGAAGGGGGAGTAAGACGTATTCATCTAAAATAATATTCAAAAGGGGAGATAAGAATTTTTTCTCATACTTGTTTATCTAAGTCAATATATTCTTGATTTGTAAAGTTGTTTGTGATTTCCAAAAAGGGGGATATTTTTGAGTCAATAAGGAAATCTTATGACTTATCCATTCCTTATGGTTTTATTTTTTGAAAATCACAAAAAAAATTTCTTATGTTCCAAATATTTTTTCATGTTTTTTATTTTTTTAAGATCCAAAATTGTCATTCTGTTATGCTTACAAATATATCATTACATTTTGTTATTATATTACACTTATTGATCTGTCATTCGGATTTTCCATTCTCTAATACTTATAGATAATTTATTATGATTTGTCATTTAGTTTTTATGATTCTGATTCTGGTGTATATATGATTCAGTTTTTATAATTCTGATTCTGGTGTATATATGATATCAATCCCCACAATACCGATTCCGGTGTATATATGATTCCAATATTCACAATACTGATTCCGGTTTATATATGATGTTGATCTCTATGATACTGATTCTAGTGTATATATGATACCATCTTTGTGATACCAAATCTCGTGTATAAGTGACTCCAATTTTATGATTCTGATTCCAGAACAAAAGCAATACAGGTTTCTGAATCTAATTTACATTTAATTATGAATCTGTTTTCTTGCAAATGTTTTTCTTAAGAATTTTTCTTCCTAACTATGTCAGATCTTCCAAATGTATCATTCTAATATTATTGGATTCTATGATTTCTTATACTTAAATTTTTTTAACATTACATCATATCTGTTACTTATAATGATGTTGTACAATCTGTTACAAGAAAAATATTGTATGTTTTCCACATGTCACATTCCCTCTTAAATTTAAGGAAAATTTTACCTTTAGAGTGGAGCTGACCGTTGAGAAATTTTTCCTATAAATACAAGCCCATTTGAATGAGAAAACTACTTCCACTTAGACAACTGAATTTGATGAAAAAAAACTATGAAGTGATTTATAGAGAGAGAGGCTCTTACTACTCTTAGTGCTTTATGCAGATGTTGTGAACAACTTTTTCTGGCGTGAACAACTTGTTCAGAATTTCTTTGTGCAGAATCAGATCTTGCTAATCATGGGATTTTGGGATTGGAATACAGAGGATCTGATTTCCTTCTAAATTGAGGGCGTGTGGGGATAGCAAGACAAATACCGATCTCTGGATTGAGGGATTACCTGGGATTGGGAAAGAAATACATTCATGAATGTATAAATCAAGGAACCTCCATCCAAGGTTGTTGGATACCCCACTCTTTGGGTTAAAAGAATATTATTATTACTTGTTTACAATTACAAGTTGTTTTAATTCCAATTTTGTATGTTAACATTGTTAAGGTTAGAATTTATAACCTTATTATACTGAGTAATTCCATTACTTTGATTATATTATAGATTCTATATGCATTATGGTAGAATGATTCATTTAATAAAATAGAAAAAATTTCATTAAGAGGCCTTGTGATTGTTTGTTTAACCCTGTTAAACATAACTTTAATGGTTCAAGAGGAATTTTTAAAGTATAAAATTCACCCCTCTTGTATTTGAGCATCTCATTTTTACATATTCGATTCTACGAGATTCAGTAGTAGATAATGAAAAAGAATTCTGATTTTTTAATATACTAAGACACTAGTGAATTTTGAAATGGATGACATGTTCTAGAAGTTATTTTTCTATGTAACTTTCAGCCACCAAAATCATCATTTAAATAACTCACTAGATAAAATTTTTGCCCTCTAGGATAGAACAGTTCTAAATTTGTTTTTTATTCAAGGTTTTTGAAAATTATTTTAAGGACGGGTTAATGATATTATTTTCCTTTTTATTGGAAATAATCACACATAAACACATTAAATAATAATTTGGTTAGCCTGCCATTATATATAGTAGTCTTCCAATCATACCTCCCTAACTGGCCAGATCCACTGGCTATCTAGTTTTATCAAGATCTATCATTCAAGTGGAAATCTTGAGAGTGTCACTAATTTTAGTTTTGTCCAAACCAAAACATATTAAATGGTATTCAGAGAACATATACTTATATAAAATAATTCCATATTTTTAAGAAAAAATATATAAATAAGAAATAATTTATGTTCACCCATTAAACGTATTTCAAAATCACTTTGAATCATTTTTGATGAATTAGTACACAAACAATTTTTAGAATATCCAAAAATAATATCATGAACATTAATTTAAACCACTAAAAATCCATTAATATTAGTATTATAAAAATATTAGGATCAACTAATCCTTGTAAATAATCATTATAAATCCCAAAAGATGTGTGCCTATCATACCAATCTCTAGGAACCTGTTTTAAGAAATACAAAAAAATTAAATTTAAAAACATGATTTGGAAACTGAATATTTTGAAATCAATGGTGTTGTTCCACAAAAACATACTCAAATATATAACAATTTAATAATTTAATATTGACATCAATTTGATTAGTTAAAACTACAAATAATCTTTAGTTGAATGTATTATTATGATGGATTCACATATATCCACTAGTGAAAAGGATTCCTCATAGTCAAAATTATTCTCTTGACTATATCATTGTGAAATCATTCAACATTTCTTTATGAATAATGCCCCTGACTCATCAACGTTATTTATTAACAGCCACATAATGTCCATGGTTAGAGATCCTTTAGGTCTATATACCAGTTCCTAAACTATATTCCTTTCAAACTGATTATTTTATTCTTTCATTTCCATAACCGAAATTTTATAATTAATCGAAACATTGATGTTTTTAGGTTCAATCTATAATACGAATTCCTGATTTTCAACATAGTTACTATGAGAATATCTTGTTTGTGAACATATATTCAGATACCAAAATAAAGAATCTATAGGATGGTATCTATGAGTCATAAAAATTTCATGAAAATAAGTCATATAAATATCATTATCTTCTATATGTTGAGGTTCAGTATTTAAGTTGTTCCCCAGAACCAGATGATTTTTTTGCTTACATTACAGAGATGTCTGATGGTTTGGCATTGATATTCAGATTTGGCAGATAATCCTAAAGGCTATCTAAAATATTATTATTATAATGTGGATATTTCTTGTAACACCCTAAGCTTCCATGGTATGTTTTCCTTTGAATAATGCAGTAGCTTTCATTGTACGCAACTTTGAGATTCTAACACACCACAACCAATCAAAGTGGTCGTTATGAATAGTAATAAACACTTTTAGAAATTTTATAATTTTTATCTCTCAAAATGGACTTCATTTTTGGATTCGAAATATCGAAATTAGCCAAGGGAAAAATTTTGGTACTTTTCAGATAACATTTATATTATGATGAATAGTTATAATTACTAAATTTTAATTAAAATTTTTTTTTAATCAAAATAATTAATAGTGAGAAAATATGAATTTGAGTGATTTTAAAGTATATTTATAATATATTTTTACTATTTAGTACAATGTTTTTCATTAGACATAATTTCACATTTAAACCGGACATAAATAGCTGTCAATCATTTGATAATTATTATCTCTTAAAAACACGCTTTTTTTAACAACGGTAATTAAATTTAAATTAATTTCTTCCACTTATATATTTTGAATATAGAAAAATGGATTCCATATTTTGAATCAGGAGGTCAAAATTGTGTAAATAGGAAACTTTTATTTTTAGACATTTTGAATAATTACTTCGGTAAATATTTTATTTACACTGGTTAATGGGTAAATCCGGTAAATAAGGGTAAAAAATAATATTATAATAGTTTTAAATTACCCTAAAACGTATCCTAACCATATTGGTTGATAAATATCCGACCATGGGCATCTTGTGGTCTATTTTGGGACCCCATGGAGCCACCTAAAGGTGATAGAGACACTTTATATTAATTAAGTTAAAATAAATACGAAAATTACATAAGCATATATCATTTAGCAAAACAATATTTACATAGAGTTAAATATTTTATATTTTCGACTATAAATATTCATTAAAAATATAAAAATATTTCATAAGTAATATTTTTTTATTTATAATTTTTATACATTTACTAATTAAATTTATTTATGACCCAATAATGATGCATTATTTTCCTTATTAATGATATAATTAAATAGATGATATTATAAATATCAAAATAAATGTAATTTGAAACTTTTTATGAATTACACTAATTTTATAGGTTAATATGACATATTAGGAATGGATATATAAATTTTTTGAGAATTAATAATTTTGTTAAGACTTTAACAAAAATCAATTATAAATTGACATAAAAGTGTTTTTAAAACAAATATTATATTATTAATTGATATTCTATTGCTAAAAATCTAAGGTTCTACCTAAGGATATGTATCATGATAGTTGTATCATTATTGGAACACTTGGGGGTCTCTTGGATGTATATAGTACGTATTTTAACTATATAATATAATAATAAAAAGTGACATGGTAAATGTCAATCTAATTAAATAACAGATAAAACTAAAAGATATGGATAATATAATGACCCAAACCTGTATAAAATCTATTTTTTGGAAGGATATAGACCCATACCCACATTATAATTTTAATAATATACTTTTTAGTCATTAGAAACCAAATATTAATTTATTATAAAATAATATTTCTAGCTTTTCCAATGGTTCCCCTCACCCCTGTTATAAAAGGACACCCCCCTTCTCACTATTTCACACATTCAAAGCCTTTTGGTTCGGCCAAACCCTGCCCAAATACTCTCTCTAATTCCTTTAATTCATCCTAGAGTCCTTAGATTGTTCAAAAATCCAATCTATGGAGCCCTTTTGATGAAATCAAAAGGAAGAACCCGAAGAAGAGGTAATGTTTTCACCACCCATTCTCAAGTTCCTTTCTTCATCAACTTCATCTTTCATTGTTATTTCCATTATCAAATAATAAATCCAGTATCTTCTATATACGATGATGTTATTATAAATATGGTACTACCATATTCATTATTATATCCATCGTTCGAATGACATGTCACCATACGTGCGTACGTACAACCTACCCTCTCCACGTCGTGGTGTAATTGTTATTCAATATATTTTTATTTGGATGGATATAATAATGATATGTAATTAATTGAAATAATGAATATAACATGATCATTATTCTTTATAAATGATATACCATCCAATTATATATTATTTTAATATACAAAAGAATGATATTGTCGCTCGTGTGTACATATGAATTACCGTCTCCACGAACGCGATGAGATTCATTCCCCATCATATCCATTCAAGATCGAATTTAATTTGATGATTAAAAATGATATTTATAGACATAATATAATTCTTTATATGAATAATATAAATCCCATACATAACAAATATGTCTCACATAACAATGAATATAAAGTAAAATGAATCCGTTAACACCCGAAACGATGATAATACAAAGCAATTATTAACAAATCAATGTTAAAATATCATATATGATATCATATTAATGTATATAACTCATGTATAATTCAATGAAAATTATTTAACCATTATAAAAGTGGTTAACTTACCCTCAACCAAGGATAAAGTACGTTGTAAGGGGTTTCTTATCTCACTTTTAATTCCCTGATATTTCCATTGTTCACCACTTATTTATTGCATGTGGTGTGTGTACTTCCCATATTTGTATTAATGATTTAATATAAATTAATTCATGGATATTTACATCGTCATTGTATTATCCTTCTTTCATGGGTGTATTTTTCATAAGTTACCAAATCAATATGGGAATTTGAAATTTCAATTTCCACTCATTGGGCTTTATGCATACTTCATTGATTATTTTACTCCATGATTATGTGTGGAATCACTATTCATTTTCTTATGTCATAATTT
Organism: Viscum album; assembly: GCA_963277665.1. NCBI lineage: Eukaryota > Viridiplantae > Streptophyta > Magnoliopsida > Santalales > Viscaceae > Viscum > Viscum album. The sequence goes on along the minus strand of OY728132.1, from coordinate 1,286,982,712 downwards.
ACACTCCCATTTATTTGGATATACTTGTGATACACATAATCACTCCATTGATAAATTCTTAAGTCATCGGTATGAACTTGGTAAGAGTAATTTTTACTCAATCTCCATTTGTTGAGTTAAACATCCAATTCATTGGGGTTGTTTTTACAAGAATATGTGTGAATGTACTTTGATTGTTTTAAAATTAATATCCAATTATATTGAGTGTATTTATATTTTTCACACATAATTATGTTGTTGTTTTATCCTAACCTAATGATACGACCTTTATGAGAGATTTCATCTCAATTTACATTCCATTGAGACTTCTTTATTGTTATACACCAAATCACGTTAATATGTTGTATATATTGTACATTGACATAGTATATCATAAATATCATTATTCTCATGATATTACAAAGTTTTTATTTCCTCAATTAATTTTATTCATGTGTCTCTCTTTTGGTAAAAAACTCTTAACTAAAATATCATTTTAAAATGTTTAAAAGATTTATTATTCTAAATCTTTCTCATTAATGTCCATGTTTTAAAAATGGTTTTGAGGATTTATTTATATGGACATTAATGTTTTAAAATTGAAATTCCTTTTAAATGTTTCAATGTGTTATGGGACACTTTGATTCAAAAATCTATTTTTAAAACGGTTTCTTGACAAGTAGTGTGAATTTTATATGATTTCAAGAAAAGGGGGGGTATTTGTCTCAAATAGTTGTGATGATTTTTTTAATATTTGTAAATATCCTTAATTATTATCGATTGAGGTTATTTTTTTACAATACTATATTCCATATTGTATTGAATGAGTTATGTGTGACTACAGATGTGGTATTTTTTATACCATTCATCGTTTATGGAGAAAGTATTGACATTTCGTTTTCTAGTTTTAATATGATTGTTTATGTTATGGTTAAACCTATTCATATGGGGAATGCAGTGGACTTAGTAAGTAATGAGTGGAGCCCTCTATTTATCCTCGATGCATCGGTAGGTCTCATGAGACAAACTAGTGTCTTGGCATAAGGCCTTAACAAAATAGTATTTGTAGTCTTGTCACGAGGCCTTGACTATATGGTTATGATAGTCTGGAATTATGCATTCCATCGTTATGAAAGTGGTAATTGATGTTGCATGTGATTATTCGACTAGTAGAATATCCATATGAATAAGTAAATGGCATTTTTTCAAATAATTTTTGCCATATTAGGATGATGTTCAAGATTAAACAGTATTTTGTTTTAGATATACATTGCCTTAAATGTTTATGCCTATTTATGAAAGTTTATTATATATTGTTATCATTACTAGGCATTTGAGCTCCCCCCTTTCTATGTTTTATCATTCCCAGGATGTGAAGAAGTATTTTATGAATGACCTGTAGGGACAATATATGGGGATATGAGTGTGGAGACGAGACGTTGTTGTAGTTTTCATTTTATGATGAAATGTAAACATTATGAATGTATCTAGTACTTCCAAGGCTACGAAACTAATAGGTCTTTCAAGACATGATCCATTGTGATCATGCCAATGTTATGTAATAATGCACTGAATCTGGGTAACTGGGGTCGTGGCATTACAGTTGGTATCAGAGGAAGTTTAGTACAAACCTTGGAATCTAGATTTAGAAAAACTATAATTAGAGAACATAGTCCTAAGATAATGTTTGAGGATTAGTATAGAATAACTTCCTAGAATTTTGTTATTGTATAGATTTTTTCAATTTTCCATGCAATACATCCCCGTTTGGATACGATCGGGTAGAGGTGGCTCTGGCACAGATGTACCTAGGGGTAAAACCCAAAAACACTGATTTGAGCTAGTCTCGAAAATGAATTGTTGCACGAAAACGGCCCTTACTACACTCTTGGTTACAACACTCCTACGGGGTACTCTTTGGATAATTTACATTTTCATTACAAACTGATTTGAAGTATTTTAATATAAGATGACAATAAATGATCTTAGTTAATTCTAAGGTGTTTCAAATTAAGAATATGGTGTCATGATATTCTCTAAATGATTTTACGACTACTGTTACTCACACAATTCCTTCTGGTTTTAGCCAATGGCTACATTCCAAGAATGTCATTGTAAATTTGGGAATGATGTACATGGTGGGAAAGGTGGTGGAAATGAGAAACAAAATGGGATGTTGTTCGGCGTAAATTATATTGTGTTCAGGTCAAATTAGTTTTCCAAAAATATGATCAACAACATATATATTAACCAAATCCTGGACTCAATAAGGAAGAGAAAGGTGATTAATGAAAAGAGCTCTAGCAGTGGAGAAGGTAGAGAAAAGAATCCTAAATTTCCATCATGTAGGAAATGTGGAAGGAGACACCCAAGAAAGGGTCTCAACGGAACAAAGAAATAATTTACATGTGGGAAAGAAGGACATAAAGGGAAGAATTGCCGAGGAAAAATGAAGAGTAATATGGAAGAAAATAAAAATGGTCCCAAGAATCCATTTACAGTCACTTGCTATAAATGTAGGTGACCTAGCCATTACCCAAGTGAATTCACTATTATATAGATATTATCTTGGTCAAAGAAGAAGATATGTGGAAGTAAATGGTTGGAGAAATGATTAAAAGTATTAGTGCTCTTTGTTGTTGAGATTACATTGGGTGTATTTTATCTTATATGTGTAACCCTACAATTTATCGTGTGAAAATGATATTTGAGGAAGAATTATCTTTTCTTTTGTGGATATAGTTATAAATAACCATTTGTTTTTATATGATTCTTGAATTTGAGACAATTACATGTTATTGTATTTTGGGATGAAAATGCAACGTGTGAGATAACATTTGTGGTAAAATTATGTTATGGTTATTTTGAAGAATTTATCTCATTTTGAAAATGTTTTAAAATATAGTTTTTGAAAAAGGACAACATGCAGACCGTGTGACAACTCGTCGCGTCGGACAAAGCTGTGGGAATTGAACCCACAACCAAAGTGTGATTGAGATTTATCGCCTACCACTGGACTATGTGAAGTTCGTGGTTAGTGTGACTAATAGTTTTTATTTAAATCATTTTATTGATCAATAATAAGTTTATTTCGTTTCTTATGTCTTATCAAATTAATACCCTAGTATCTGAAAATAAATTGGTGATTAAGTGATAAATGTTATTTTATAATATTTTCTCTTTCTTGGGAACACTATATGCCCAAGGAAAATAGAATACTATGGGATTTAATTTTAGCAGTAATGGTAGATTTTTATTTATGTCTTTAGTGTGGATTTATAGTGATTTGTGTTATTTATAAAAATGATTAACCTATAATAGATAATATGTGATTAGGTTATTTACTTTTAAGTATGTGACTTTAAGAGTATTTTGTGTCATTTGGAGATACAATTTAACGTGGAAGACTATATAACACAATTCTTCTATGTTTTGGGTTTCAATATTAGTTTGGATTATATTGAAGGATTTTAAGGACTATTTTTTATTGAATGTTATTTTTTTAACAATGGGGGTATTGATGGTTTAATTTTAGAAATTAATATTAGTATTTCTTTCTATAATGGAATATCCTTTTCGTGGATCATCAAATCTTTTACTAACCTTTTTGGGTTTTATTATTCTCTAAAGAAAAGGTAAATATATAGTTTATCCTTTGTGGATCATGTTATTCTATAGAAGTTTATTCTAGATCTTCTAATGTGACCAAGTATTCTGGAATACTCCTCATTTCAAAATGAGTTATAACAGAAATTTATTAAAGAATGAAACATTAAATAAAAAGTAAGTATATCTCTTTATGTTCATAGTCAATATTGGAAATGAATTCCTCATCTTTATGTAATGTAACTTAAAAAAATGTTGACCGTTTACTTTTCCTACTGGGAAACTAATGACCATTTGTCCCCTTACATGATTGTGGTTTTATTATTGTTAACTTTCTCCTGATCATGTTTTATATCCCTCTCCATAAGATCTTGACAATCAGTTTATCATACATATCCATGTTTTTCTACATGAAATCCTATTGTAGGTTATCTCGAGTGACCTGTGTACTTCTGTTTCATTCTTTTAAAGTGATAGTTTTATTGACTCTTTTTCCGATGTGGGACTTTCCATTATATTTACAAGACCAATTTTAAAAATTTCAAGGCTGAAATTTTATTGAATCCGGGGAGATTGTAACACCCCAAGATTCCATGGTATGTTTTCCTTTGAATAATGCAATTGCTTGCGTTGTACGCAACATCGTGATTCTAACACACCACGACCAATCAAAGTAGCCATTATGAATATTAATACCCCCTTTTTGAAATTTTATAAATTTTATCTCTCAAAATGGACTTCATTTTTGAATTCTAAATATCGAAATTATCCTAGGGTAAAATTTTGGTACTTTTCGGATAACTTTTATATTATGATGAATAGTGAAAATTACTAAATTTTAATTAAAAACAACTTTTTAATCAAAATAATTTATAGTGATAAATTATGAATTTGAGTGGTTTTAATGTATATTTAGAATATATTTTTACCCTTTAATACAATTTTGGTCATTTGACATAATTTCACATTTAAACCGTAAATAAACAACAATCAATCTTTTGATAGTTATTATCTCTTAAAAACACGCTTTTTGTTTTAACAACGAGAATTAATTTTAAATTAATTTCTGCCACTTCTGTATTTTGAATTTAGAAAAATGGATTACATATTTAAAATCATGAGTTATAAATTGTGTAAATAGGTAACTTTTATTTTTAGACATTTTGAATAATTACTTCGGTAAATATTTTATTTACAGTGGTTAAAGGGTAAATCCGGTAAATAAGGGTAAAAAATAATATTATAATAATACTAAATTACACTAAAACGTGTCCTAACCCTATTTTTTTATACATGTCCAACCATGGGGATCTTTTGGTCGATTTTGGGACCCCATGGAGCCACTTGTAGGTGATAGGGACACTTTTTTATTAATTAAGTTAAAATAAATACCAAAATGACATAAGCATATATCTTTTAGAAATTTTTTTTTTACATAATGTTATATATGTTATATTTTTGACTATAAATATTCATTAGAAAGATAAAAAATATTTCCTAAATAATGGTATTTATTTATAATTTATATACATTTATTAATTAAATTTATTTATGACACGACAATGATGATTTATTTTAATTATTAATGAAAGAACCAAATAATTGATCTTATAAATATCAAAATAAATGTAAATTTAATCTTTATATGAATTCCAATACTTTTATAGGTTAATATGACATATTATAAATGGTTATATGAATTTTTTTTGATTATATAATGTTTTTAATATTTTAACAAAAATCAATTATTAATTGACATAAAATAGTTTTTAAAACAAATATTATATTATTAATTGATATTCTATTCTTAAAAATATAAGGTTCAGAAAAATGACTTATATAAAGATATTTGAATCAATAATTGACCACTTTTGGGTCTCTTGGATGTATATTCTATGTTTATTAACTATAAAATATAAAAATACAATGTGACATGGTAAATGTCAATCTAATTAAATACGAGTAAAAACTAAAATATAAGGTTAATATAATGACCCAAACCTATCTAAAATATATTGGTTTGAATGATTTAGACCCATACACACATTATAGTTTAAATAAATTTATTTTGGAGCCATTATAAACCATAAATGAATTTATTATAAAATAATATTTCTAGCTTTTTCAAAGGTTCCCCTCACCCCTCTTATAAAAGGGCACTCCCCCTTCTCACTATTTCACACAGTCAAAGCCTATTGGTTCGAAACAACCCTACCCAAATACTCTATAAACTTCCCTAAATTCATCCTAGAGGCCTTAGTTTGACAATAAATCAAATATAAGGAGCCCTTTTGATCAAATCATAAGGAAGAACCCGAAGAAGATGTAATGTTTTCAACAACCTTTTTCAATTTCCTTTCTTCATCAACATCTTCTTTATTTGTTATTTCCTTTATAAAATAATATATACACTATATTATATATACTATTATGTTATTATAAATATGGTACAACCATATTCAGTATTCTATCCATCCTTTGAATGACATGTCACCATACGTGCGCACGTACGGCCTACCGTCTCTACGTCGTGGTGTAATTGTTATTCAATATATTTTTATTTTGATGGTTATAATAATGATGCATAATTAAATAAAATAATGAATATATCATGATCATGATTCTGTAAATATGATATAAATACAATTATATATTATTTTAATATACAAAAGAATGATATTGTCACTCGTGCGTACGTACGGATTACCGTCTCCACGAACGCGATGAAATTATTCCCCATCATATCCATTCAAGACTAAATTTTATTTGATGATTAAAAATTATGTTTATAGAAATTATATCATTCCATATATAAATAATATACATTCCATCCATAAAAATATTTCTCACATAACAAAGAATATAAAGGAAAATGAATCTGTTAACACCTGCAATGATGATATTACTAAGATATTATTAACAAATCAATGTTAAAAGATCATATCTGATATCATATTAATGTAAATAATTCTTGTATAATTCAATGAAAATTATTTCACTATTATATAGGAGGTTATACTACCCTCGATCAAGGAAAAACTACAATGTAAGTGGTCTCTTATCTCACTTTTAATTCTGCGAGATTTCCATTGTTCACCACTTATTTATTGCATGTGGTGTGTGTACAGCCCATGTTTGTATTCATTGTGCAATATACATTAATTAATGGATATTTAAATCATCATTGTATTATCCTTCTTTCATGGGTGTATGTTTCATAAGTTACTAAATCAATATGGAAATTTGAAATTTCAATTTGCACTCATTCGGCTTTACACATACATCGTTGATTATTTTACTCCAAGATTATGTGTGGAATCACTATTCATTTGATTATGCCATAATTTACACTCCCCTTTACGTGGATATAATTTTGATACACATAATCACTCCATTTATAAATTCTCAAGTCATCGGTATGAACTTGGTAAGAGTAACTATTACTCAATCTCCATTTGTTGAGTTAAACATCCAATTCATTGGTGTTGTTTTTACAAGAATATGTGTGAATGTACTTTAATTGTTTTACACTAAATATCCAATAATATTGAGTGTATTTAAATTTTCCAAACATAAATATGTCGTTTATTTATCCTTAACCTAATGATACGGCCTTTATGAGAGATTTCATCTCAATTTACAGTTCATTGAGACTCGTTTGTTGTTATACACCAAATCACTTTTATATGGGGTATATAATGTACTTGGAAATAGTATATCATGAATCCATTTATTCTCATGATATTAAAATGTTTTTATTACCTAAATTATTTGTATTCATGTGTCTCTATTTTGGTTAGAAACTCTAACTAAAATAAAATTTTAAAATGTTTTAATGATTTATTATTATAAATCTTTCTCATTAATCTCCATGTTTTAAATATGGTTTTAATGATTTACTTATATGGATATTAATGTTTTAAAATTAAATTTTTTTTAAAGATTCATATTGGTATGGGACACTTTGATTCAAATATCTATTTTTAAAAGTGGTTTCTTGACAAGTAGTGTGACTTTTAAACGATTTCATGAAAAGGGGGGTATTTCTCTCAAATAGCTTTGATGATTATTTTCATCTGTGTAAATATCCTTCATTATTCTTGATTGAGGATAATTTTTTACAATAAAATCTTCCATATTGTATTGAATGAGTTATTTTTGACTGTGGATGTGCTATTTTTTATACCATTAATGGTTTATGAAGAAAGTATTGACATTTCGTATGCCAGTTTTAATACGAATGTTTAGGTTATGTTGAAACCTCTTCATATGGGTAATGCATTTGACTTAGTAAGTGATGGGTGGAGCCCCCTATAGATCCTCGATGCATCGGTAGGTCTCATGAGAAAAACTAGTGTCTTGGCACAAGGCCTTGACAAAATCTTATTTGTAGTCTTGGCACGAGGCCTTGACTATGTGGTTATGATAGTTTGGAATTATGAATTCCATCATTATGAAAGTGGTTATTGATTTTTCATGTGATTATTCGACTAGTAGAATATCCATGTGAATAAGTAAATGTAATTATTTCAATATATTTCTACCATATTATTCTAATGTTAGAGTTTAAGAAGGTATTTGTTTTAGTTATACATTGCCTTAAATGTTTATGCATATTTATGAATGTTTCCACTAAATGTTATCCTTAATGGGCATTTGATCTCACCCCTTTCTATGTTTTATTTTTCCTAGGATGTGAAGAAATATTTTATGAATGACCTACATGGATAGTATAAGGGGATATGAGTGTGGAGACGATATGCCGTTTTAGTTTTCATTTTATGAGGTAATATAAACCTTAGGAATGTATCCTGTACTTCCAAGGCTACTAAACTATTCCATTATTCGAAACATGATCCTTTGTGATCATGCCAATGTTATGTAATAATGCACTTACTCTGGGTAACTCGGGTCGGGGCGTTACATTTCTATATCAAATTTTACTAGAACCTATTCAAACAAAATAATGGTTTTTAATTTAACATCCCATGCAATTTAATAGATGATGAATAAACCATGAATATTACCTCTTTAATTTTGGAATATAATTTATCCACATTATCCTTAGTGTTAAAAATAAATAATTTTAAACCAAAACTATAAATTGAATATCCTTTTAATATATACCATTCCATATTTCATATGGATTCCAAATTAAGAGATGTTTTATTAAAAATAAATTAATTATATAATGAGCTATATCCATAGCCTCTAATAAAAAATAAACCGGTAAGTCATAAACATTGATAACTTTCTAGGATGTTTCATGAGGGGTCTTATTTCTTTTTTCCACTAACCAATTGTACTATGATGTCTTTGGAATTAAAAATTCATGAATATAAGAATCTTCATTGAAATAAGATTCAATGAAATTATTTTCAAACTCATGGCCATGAAATATTCTCAATTTATAAGTTTGAATCCCTCAATGATTTTCTATATATTTGGAAAACATAGAAAAATAAGGGAAAGATTCAATTTTCTAATATATAAATATTACCAATGTATACCTAGAAAAGTAATCTACAAGGAAAAAAACATAGGGCTTCCAACTAAAACAATAAAATCAATATGGTCTAAACAAGTCAATGTGAACCAAATCTTGGGGTTGAGAAGATGAAACTTCATGGTAATATTTGAAGGATATCATGTGTTGTTTCACTATTTGACATGGGTTATAGACTTTTTCATTTGAGAATTATAGTTTAGATGCATCTTTGAATAAAACATTCTTAGTGATCACACTATGTTAATGAATATTGAAATATCCTAGTATCCTATTCCATATCCAAAATTCGTTCTGAATGTAACATAGACATTAAATATTTTTAAGAGATAAATGAATCAAAATTAAAAACATATACAATATCATATCATAATGTAGTAAAAACTAAAAAGTTCATAGAATTAAAAAACTCACCACCATTATTTGAAAATTTTATATAAAAACTATAATCACATAGTTGTGAGATAGTAATAATATTATAATTTAATACATATACATGTAAAACATTATAAATTAAAAAGTGTTTGAATTACCAATTCGAATATGTCCAAAGATTTTACATTTGGAATTTTCACCAAAACTGACATGTCCACCATCAAATTTGATTAGGTTCATAAAACAATAATAATATGTAATCATATATCTCTAAAATTCCATATCCAAATACAATAAATTCATAATAGATCTCTTTAAGAAGGTTTCATACAAAAAAAATTACAATAAAAATGACATTGGTACCCAAATAATTCCAAGTCTAGTAAATTTAGTTAACAAAGATCTATGAACCTTTAGTTTCATAACAGGTTTCCAATAATAATATTTTAACCTTGTACAAATAAAAAATTTATTATGTACATAAGAGTAAAAAATAGTAGATAAATTATAACTATGAATAAATATATTTTTAACCATCATCATCTATCTAGGTCAACAGCCTATACCAGTAGAGTTTTAGGAGAAGCCTTCTTTCCATGAATCCATGTAACATTATTTCACCCATTTTTTAATCCTTATATATAATTCCTTAATTACTCATTATAATACATTAACTCATTTTTTTATTTTATCAATTGAGGTTTTTTTTTCTTTCCCAATATAATGATCGCTCTTAAAACACAATGACAAGGCCTAACGCATTTTAACAATCTAATTTTTAACCTTAAGATCAATAAAATTATCTTTCATCATGTTAAAATATTGTAATAATTCCTCATTATATATCTTACCCTCATTTTTTTCATCTCCATAGTGGTTATAAATCTTAACAGGAGAAGCAAGAATAAATTGGATACCTCAATTGTGATTTTCATAAAACACCTGTTGGATATATCACATTTATCCCCATAGGGTGAATCTAAACCATTTGAACTATTATTAGAATAATTCAAGGTTTTATTAATATATTTCATACACCTTTTATTTTATCATATTATATATTATTTAATTATAGATTTGGAAATTCATCTTTGACATGATCATTCATTTTGTACTCGTAGAAGATTATTTAATTTTTGGCATCATCATTCTTCAAGTCTATTAAAACATTTCGATTATTATCACGTTTTATTTCTAATTAGGTTTTCTAAATAACTTCTTCCACTTGTAGATTTTTTTTGGAATCTTCTGGGAAAATGGGAATTCTCTTCCTCATTGTCAGTATAAGATTCTTCATCACATAAACTGTCTGCCTGAATTTTATCCATTTTTGTAAAAATATTATTGAAGGATATAAATTTTCTCTCACATTCATCCTCTTATTCTTAAATAAATTTTAATTAATCCTCATAACTCATCCATTTTACTATCATCTATTTAACAAGAGTCTTTTTATTATCACATCACTCTATGATTGATATTGAAATTGGACTACATCTATCTGGTATAAATGTCAATAGTTGTATCCCTTGATCTTTACCAAAAATAGGTTTACCAATTAAATGAATGGTATTCATAATCATATTAAACCCAAGATACATGTTAAAAATAGGCTCATCATTGTTTATATTATAAATATCATATTTATTATTATAATGAAATAAATTTATTTCTTCAACAGTAGATGTTTCATTATGATAAACAAGTATCGTATACCAAATTTAAAAAAAGTCCTATATGCATATATTCTATGAAATCAATAATCACCCAATGAACAATATATAGAATTTTTCTATTTATTGTTATTATCACATACATTTTTAGTAGTATTAATCCAATTATCTCTAACCATTTGAGGTTTCTCATAGTAATCTTCAATTACTGTCAAAATATCAAAACCCATACTTTCAAAATTTCTTTTTATCTCAATATTTAACTATGAATAGTTATTTCCACTAAAATAAATATTTTATGTGGTAGAAGAACCGTCTTTCCTATTATTCTCCAAAATGAAATAAATTATGATAAAATAGAAATTTTTTACCTTTAAAAAAGATATGAATCATAGATTAAAATATAATTGGAAAACCTTTGATACAAATTGATGGTTCGAGTGAGTAACTCAATAGGAGGGTGAATTGAGTTCCGAATAAGATATTTGTTATGAAATATAAAACCAAATCCCCCAATTTAAATAAATAACATGATGTTTGTCAAAATAATATTTTAATTTATGTATTATTTTTTAAAATATTTCCTAAATAATTATTAGGTCTTAGTTCAAGAAATATTTGGAATTACATTAATATTTTAAATCTATTTACTTAATCAAATTAATAATATTAACATGAATTCTGATTAAATATTAAATTAATGTTTTTTATTGATTAAAAAAATATTATTTACTCTTTGGAATATAGAAAAACAAAACTAAAACACCTAGTAAAGTGAGCAAGGTGTTCATTATTAAGCTAAGAAATAATCCCCTCCATATGGAAACCACATGCTACTAAGAATATTATTAGACTAGTAATTTGATCCCCAACCACAATCATGATTATCTATATAATAGACTATATTATTTCTAGACTTAAAGGCACTTACATAGTTATAAATTTGAGGAAAGAAAACACATTACACACGAGAAATCATCCATATTTTTTTGGGGTAAACAGATATAAAAAGAGTTTGAGGAAATATCAATTATTATCTAGTCTAAACACATGAGTCAGTATGTATAGGTAAGTAAAGTAAAAAATCACACACATTGAAATTAATAAAAAAAATAGAGATAAAATAATTAATTATAGAATTTTATAATTATTCTATGTCTATAGTGATTTAGATGCTCTAGGGTCCTTATATTTGGCTTCGTGATTAGATACAACATATTTCTCTACATGTGCTGGAAAAAAGGATGGTGTATGGTTCTATTTTTAGTGTTGGAAATAATATTTATTTTTTTGATGATCTACACATTAACAGTCACATGAATTTTAGTGTGGATGTAGTGTGTCAAATCATTGATATCAGTTCTCCAAAAATCATTTCTCTTGAATTACATGCACAAGGGATATCTCGGAAATATATAATACTCTATTTTCATTATCCATTGAATTATAATAAAAATATATATCTTGGATCCAAAAACTTATGTGGAAATAATGAAAAATTGAATCAATATTCAATGTATCTACGCACTTGTTTTAGGAAAAATAATTAACCAATACACAAGGTTCTATCTACATTTACTCCAATAAACTACCCATCAGAAGCATTAAATTACAATGAAGGACACAACGTCGATGGTAGCAAGCTTGTAGTATAACGGTATAGTGGTAACCCAATTAACATTAGCATAAGGCAATGGTAGAGTACATTATGGTAGAAATATTGAACTAGTGGTAACATATGGCTAAAGGTATAATGTATGAAGGTTGTATAGTCATGGTGGTAGCACAACTCTCATTGTAGAAGATATCTTGAGTTATCAAGTTGAACTGATGTTGGAAAAATCATGACAGTAGAAGACTTCTATTGGTATAAAATATCTAGAAGTAAAATGTTTAACTGGTTGTGGAACAAGTGTAATGGTGGGAAAATATTGGTTCTAGAGGTTATAGAATTAGCAAATCTACTGGTAGGATAGAGCTAGGGGTAGAAGAAGTCTCATGGAAGTGTAAATCTGGAAGTAGCAGAACTGATGATGGAATAGGTTGAACAAACTGTGTCATATTTATACATATCTAATTTATACATTACAGAGGAGATAATTTCATAAGAAATTAATCTTATTAGAGACATAATTATGAAGATTTAGAGAAATAAAATAAGGATGTTCCAACATCTATATATTTTCACTACATAGGTACCAAATTACATTCATATTTTATGATAATTATACATTATTTTTAATTATTTATTATACTATCACCAAATAATGATATGGATTTTATTATATACTTTAATGCTACACATAAAAATATCAATACTGACACAATGTACTTGTTTATATGATAATGTTATAGTGGTAAAAAAAAACCCATCCAATGGTCATATTTTCCATTATATAGGGTCAATAGCATATTCCAATATAGAACCTACTAACCTTTGTAAATAAATATATTTATAACTTTTAAATTCATTCATAACAATCTCTTAGTTTCTATATCATATTCATTACATTACATATAGTTTTATTTATAATTACAATTTTCCTTTTGTTCTTGTTTTTATTTTTATAATATGATCCTATGATGTTCAAGAATGTGGGTCTTCTTCATTGTTTTGTATTCTTAGTCTCACTATTTATTCTCATTATAGAGATAAAAATTGTATTATTTTGTGATGTATTTATACAATGTATTGATAGATCATGTATATTTTTGTGTATATTATAATAAAATCCTTATTTATTATAGTAGAATCTTAGTTCATACAATCACCATTTATCATTTCAATTTTAATTTAATTTTCTGATGGTACACATAATGTCTTTCCAAACTATAATTATTCATAATATTAATTGAATTCCATAAATATCCTATCTTCTATTTCATTAATATTATTTTCTATACCTTTTTTATCTTCTTGGGACTTCGTTATATTATCTAATAAATATATTTTTTAAATTACTTTAAAAAGTGATTATGTTTCATATAGTTACCCAAGATTAAAATACATGGATATTACATCAATTTAGATTAACATTCAACAGATTACATATGTATATCTTAATTAATGTAATAGTTTATTGTCTTTGGAATATAATATACTTATATTCCAACTTGGTGAAATATATTCAATGTTTCCCACCAAGATCATCCCTTGTAGTACTTAAACTTAATACTATTCTTCATAACCCAAGAAAAATAAACATAAGAATGGGTGAGCTCAGATACTCAATAAGGGTAAACAAAGTATATATGAAATCATAACATGTGATTAAGGTTAAAATAACATGAGAATAACATGTAAAGATGATACCATAAAAATAGAAGATCATACACATGCATCCTGGAATAAAAATTGGAAGTTCACAAGACATGAATTCTAATGGTGAAAATTCATCATAAATAAATCATGAACATTATTATCATGTCATATAAGTGTTTAACCATCTTAAATATAGAAAATAACGTCATTTTTCAGGGATAAAAACAAATAACATCTACAGAGTTTATCTGGAAATATATGTTTCCCATAGTGGATTGAGATGCACCTACTTTTCATTATGTATCAGGATGCCCATATTTCCCATTATGGATCAGGATGTACCTATTTCCCATTGAGGATCGTGATCCACATATTAACCATAGTGGAATAGGACAATAATATTTGATATAGTGGATAAATCCCGTCATATTTATTCCTATAATTATATCATGAGGTATAAATAATTACACATTGAATTGGAGGGAGATATAGATATCATCCAAAAAATAATTAAATCTTACACACATGGGCCACACGATCATAACGAGAAACTATATCATAACCCATGAAATGAAATGGGTAAAAAAAATAGTTCATCAAATTATAGACTATTGAAAAGAGATAGGATTCTTAGTCATTTCTTCATATAATGAACTATGAATGAAATTGGTTTCATAAGAATTTTACCATGGTTTAACATGTGGAAGAGAAATAGGTTTCATAAACAACATGTCATCTTAAAAATACACCATTAAAGGAAATAAGGATAATGGTATCCTTAGATAAAATGACTGATATGTCATAACTAATATCAAAGAGTTTAATCTCAGCTGGAGAAGGATATTGAACAATAACTTGGATCATTTCCTAAAGAAAAAAACATTCCATTGAAAATAACTCATTAAGGAATAAACATCATAAAAATACCTTTCTTTGAAACCCACATTGGAAATAGATAAAATAATATTTAGAAATAATTTTAAAATTTTCTTAAGTAATATATACTTTCCTATTTGGATAATACTTTTAAAATCATAAAAAAATTGAAAACATTTATCGTTGAAATTTTCTAAGAATTCTTATAATGAAAGCCTTGAAAATTATTGAAAACCCTTTCTAAATTGGAAACTGTTTTAATAAAAAAATTCCATGATAACCATTTTAGAGAAGTTAATTTATATAATATTACTATAGTAAATTTATTTCCAAAAAACATGTGAAATTTAAAAGGAATCTTCAAGTAAATTACAGTCATGACATCAAATAAATCCATACATACTTGACATTCATTTTTAGTGGAAAATTTTAGAAACATTAATTGATCGAAATACCATAATAGAATTATATTTACAACTGATTTTTATAAAAATTTTAAATCGTGGGTAAAAATATCTTTTAAAAATCATTGTAATACATTATCTAAAACCTCATTAGGAAGATTTTTTTGAAAGAAAAAAAATTCCCCACATAAGAGATAGATAATGTATGATTTTTATTTAAAAAACGTTTTTAATTATATTAAGTACCAAAGAGTGAAAAATAGTACCACTAATTGAATATATCTTGAATAAATATAGTATAATTAAATAAATGAAATTTTTTTAGGGATATATCATAATTTTTCATCAATGGAATTATTATCATAAAAAATCTATATTTATGTTGGGATTGTAGAAAAAACTCTAACCACTTTTCGAACATTGAATAATAATAACCAAGAGGTAATATCATTATGTGAATCTTGAAATACCATTAAAATAATTATACTCATGATATTACATATCTATTTGTAGTATATACAAATTATAGGAAAATAAAGGTGCATAATGTGTCATGTATCTTAAAGAAAGGAAAATGAGATAAAATTACCTTATCGATTTGGTAAAACTTGAACCATAATACACATAATATAGGGATCGTAAAATGGATGTTTAAATAACAATCATATTTTTATAATAATCATATAATAAAATCATGGGTATTATATACAGAACCTAAAATAAATGGGTGTTTAATAACGAACGTATCTCGTGAAAATAATAAGGTTGGATCAAATCCTCATACTACTTGAGTAACTGTTGAATAATGATATAAATTATTGAATAAAATTACTTGAAAATTTTAATATCAATAAATAAATAAAATTAATGATATATCATGTGATATGGATGTATATACATCACACAATACAAATAAGTTATGAATAAAGCATATATGTCATAGAAATAAAAGTGAGATGAGAGAAACATCACTTTAAGTCCTGAATTTCCTTTTACAATTTAAAAACACCTATATAATGAGTATATTACTATTATAAATATACCAAAGAACCGTATTATTATATATAATTCCATGTATTTTTTTATTATGACTTCATATTACCGGTATTTTTGAAAATTTATTATTAATGTTATGTTTCGGGTAACATCTACATTATTTTTCGTAGATGTTTGGAATTGTTATTATTGTTCCTCTTACATAGATCATTGTTTAATTATTTCAAGAGTTTAAAACATTATTTAAATATCATATATAGTTAGTATACACATATTTATTAAAATACAAAAAATATATAAATATGAAATGGAATAAATTGTTCATGGATACAGTAGGCTGTACTTACACATGAATATTATTTCTGTTTTATTTTAATATTGAATGAAATAAATTAAATGATATATATATATATATCTATTCCATTTTAATTATTATTTCATATATATATTATTTTTTTATTAAACCAATCCTTAATATATTCCATTTAATGTGTTAATGTATTACATTACTTTGAGGATTCGGTAGTCCACACGTCCACAAATGAAGTTATCGTATTTACAAAAAATGGAAATCTTAAAGGTATGGATACTATAACAAATATATAAGTATAAGAAAATCATATATATCATATATATCATATAAAAATATTATTTATATCATAATTCTAAACCATGAGAGCTTGTAATGTAAAAAAATGACATCGTCTTGCGAGGTTGTAGTTTGACATAGACACAAGCAGTAAGTTTGTTACCCAATTGATTGATGTGTGCATAGGTGTAGTTAAAAAATTTAGAGTAAAAGAATATTGGTATATTGAGTTTACTAGTGTTATTATATAATCATGTAATAAGTATTACTGAATGGGTGGAGAAAAAAAATCAAAAATAAAAGTTGAAGAATGTTGCCTCTTTTTTAGGTAGCTCTTTTTTTCACCAAAGGGATTCCTTGGCTATCATTATTCAAAAATTGAGGATTATAGGATAATATTAATGATTTATGGAGACTATTTTGTTATAATTTAGGGATAATAATGTTTTTATAGGTCTTATTATATTAGGGGTGAAGGAAGTTTTATAGTGGATGAGGAGTGTAATTATTGTAATTACAAAAGGGTAAACACTATTGATAGATCTACCATAAATAATTTGCATCCAATAATCTCAAATTTTAGAAATATGTGACAATATGTTAGAAATATGTCCATAAAATATATTTTTGAAAATTTTATATGGTATTCATCCACTTACATTAATGATTAACCACTATGTAAACTCAGTTTTACTTTAACCATCGAAATTAATTTTTGTTACATTCTCTAATTTTTTATCCAAAAAACAAATATGAACATATTCAGAGTTATAAAATATTATGATTAACAATTTGGAATCAATTATTATAAATTATAGTCACAGAAGTGGAAGAAATAAATTTCAAATAATCTCTTATATGGGATGAAACAACAGGTTTTTGAAGTGAAAATGATCAAAAAATTGAATTGGTTTTATACCTCATTTTAATGTGAAATTGAATACAATAAGAATAATTATATTAATTTTTGAAAATTTTATCTAATAATTTTTTAAAAAATATTAAATTGTGTAAATATATAAATAAATCAAATTAAAATCATTTTTCATCTAAAATTCAGTGGTTTCACTATTCATTAAAAATAAAACTTCTCATAAAAAATTCAAAAATTCACCTAAAGTAAATTTTTATATTATTATTTATAATTTTAATTTTAATTTTCAAAATACTATTATTAATGTTTAAAAAATATATTTAAAATTTGTGCTCAATTGAAAAGAGGTAAAATAACATTATAGAAAAATACATCTTTTTATTCATAAAATTTGATTTATTCTGAACTTATACCTATAAAATTTTTTGGATGATAATAAAAAATATTTATTGACTATATTGTATATATATGTTATTGAAAAAGTTCATCATATGTTTTTTTTAAATTTAATGATATAAAATAGTGACTGTACATAGAGAAGTTGTCTTCTTAGAAGAGGAATTTCATTATTTTCAAATAGTTCTTAATTTCATTTCTAAAAAATTGATAACCATAGTATTAATTTTATATAAATGTGTAAAAATTATTTTAATAGTTGGTTTAATCATATTTATAACTTCCATTTCATTGGTTATGTGCTATCTATTACAATATTTTAATATAATTATCAATATAACATCATTGTTTGGTATAAATAGGTCTTATGTGTAGCACAAGCTATCAAAGGCTCCTATAAATGTGTGTAACACAGGCCCAACATTGTGTTGTGTGTACCAAAATATAATATAAGTGTTGAGTATAGTACAAGATTTACATGTTCTTTTATACAAATATTTAATAACATTTTTCTTTCATACAACACAATCTATATTCAGTGTTACGTGAAATTAAAAATATCAAATAATTTAAAATAATTAAAAATAATAATATTTCACAAAATATCAAAGTGTTACATTTCCCATTAAATAGAAATTTACTTTTCCGTCATTACAAAACATATTAACATTAGATTTTTTTCCATCCTCCTTAAGGATAAAACTCTATGGTTCGTTACACTCAATACAATTTGGCCTTATTTGTTTTCCAAATATGGAAGTGTATTGCATAGTCACATTCCTTTGGTCTTTGAATCCATATCTTTTGTCTCATGTTGATATCTTTATATGTGAATTCGTACATTAACTCTTATGATGTGTATATATTTCACATATTTCATCATATTGAATGTTTCACTCTATCTTTAAGGAATATATTACTTCTTTAAACTCTAGATCATGTGTTAAATAATGGTTTTTATGGGTTTTAAATTGAATGGATGCACAAATAAAATGTTTATCATTATTTATAAGATAACACATCATTCATTTATTTGATACATAATTATATTTATATAATCCTTAATTTTCAATTCATAAATTAAATTTCAATGAGTTTATAAAAATCATATTTAATATTAATAAAAAATCACATTAATGTAACCATGTTATACCAAAACCCTTACATTTCAATAGAGTCAACTAGCTACCAAATCTGGTGAAATTTTCAATAAATCACTATAATGACCCAACTAGGGCATATAAATTATTTTTATAGGGATGTACCATTTTATACCACATTATTCTTTAAAGGGTCTATTGATATTCTATCCTTATTGATTTTATTGGTAAAAGAAGAAAATTGTTAAATCCCAAATTAAAATATAAAGAAGTTCTTAGATAATTTCATCGCTCTAGGGGTATAATAAACAATTCATAAAAAGTACTCATGTTCTTCATTGAATATAGAATATCTGATGATATAATTAATAAATACCATAATAGGATTATGAATATAATTTGTAAATGATCTATTAATAAAATCTATAATCATGGAGGTTGAATATGTCATACTGAAATACATTTTTCTGAAATAAGATTTCCCATATCATTTTTGAAAATATTTATTTTATATATCATAGTTATTAACTATTAATTTATATAAAAAATTCTTGATTAATGAGTGAGTTGTATTTATCACCATCACATTAATAATAAATGTCTTCTAATCTAGGTAAAAGATATTTATTAGGAATTGAAGGTAAATTGATATGTTTATAATTATTATCAAATTTAAATACTCATACTTCTTAATTAAAAATATAATATGTACATCCCAATAAAAAAACTCGAGAATATGGATCCCTTATCAAACAAAAATCATTGTTTTTTCTTAAACATCACCAATTCTAGAAGTGTCATTTTATAGGGATTATTATATATTGTAACTTATTAATAGATAGATTCAATGGATATTTAAACTAATTGATAATGTATATATCTATAAATTCATTGGGGAATACATTAATGTAATATTGAATAATGGATTCATATTTAATTAATTGGCCATACTTCTTATTAAAAGATTATATTAGTTCATCTTCTTCTCTATGAATTTTATTACGATAATCCTCTAGAAGCAATTCCATGAAATACATGATAAATGAAGTCTCTCATATAAAAATATGTTATTTATACAATACACATAAATTTTTAATCTATTTATATTAGTATAAAATATTATAATATAGTTTCTTATAAATTACATATATATATATATATATCAAATTAATTTATTGGTCTATTAACTCAGTTAGAAACTATAAAACCTATCTAATTTCTATCTCAAAAAACCTTATATAGTTTCAAAACAATAATATTTCCAAAACATGCATAAATTTATAGCTCCTTTAATAAATAAGAAGTGGATTTAATGTTATCAGGAAAATTTTATGACGTAAGAGTGTGTAGATAAAAATTAGATAATGTTTTAGAAAACACTGATTTTATGGTCAGTGGAAGAATTATCATATCCCAATGAACATAAACATTTATTATTATAATTTGTTAATATAAAAAATTCTCTATAGAACTATTTTGATATATATTTCCTATATTATTTTGGTATTTATCAGAAAATAGTACCATATTATTTCAATTATAGAGTTATAACATAGTGAATTTTCTCTTTAATTTTTACACCTGAGATAGAAGGACTTTATCTCCACATAAGAAAAATATCCCTAACTAAATGTAATTCCTAGGATGTTTTTTCTAATAAAAATATCATGTCATTAATTATATCCTTCACATGTTATCTTTTTACAGATATCTTCGTGCATGGAAGTCAAACCACATCAACTTATCTATTTTAACTATGAAAAAATAAGTCATTGATAAATTATTATCAATCATGATGGAATAGGTAACTATATCCCTAAATGTCAAATAAATTTAGCGTAAAATTCCCTTCAATGTATTTTTAATGTCCTACGTCATTATAGGTTTTCAAATTTAGTATAAATATTAATTTCTTATCTTGGTTCTGGTTCGGGGAGACCAAAAGCTAAAATTTTATTCTATGTATTTCTTCATGACTTGAAAGGTTGTGGTTAGACAATGGAAATTGTCTGATAGTGTTCACACCAGTTCCAAATGGTGGGAAATATAATGTAATTTATGGGAATGGAAAAAAAATTCCATGTTATGTGGGTGTTATAGAATAATGGTTCATTTTTTTGGAATTCTGTATACATATGGTTTAGAGCAATTCATTCTATGGATGCTGGAGTCACACCCTAGTGAGGAATATTACATATTATTTTTTTGGAATTAGGTATCATGTAGTGGTACTAAAAATCATTTCATCATATAAACCCTTTAATATTTATCATTCCATGAAGGATTATAATGATATGAACCTTAAGGTGATTCCACGATGAGGGTATTGGTGAGATATTTTACCCTGAGGATAATGGAAATTCTTTGATGTCTTGGGTGTGGATTTTTTTTACATGGATGGTTGTGCCATTATCAGAAAAGAGGTCCTTGATTTGACAAGTTCCCTTAAAGGAATTATTTCATCACTAGTGAGTTTCCATGGTTGTGGGGTCACACCATGACTATTCAGATCTTTGCATAACCTGAAACTATACCATGCCATGATTTCTTGTTTCTATGTGCCATGCCATTTTATTCCCCTTATATAGTTTTCAGAAAGAGGGGCTGACTGATCATTTTTTATCCAACCCCTATGTATTTATGGAAATAACGAGTGTTAGGTAGAGCCAATTCATATGGACCCTCACCCAATATTTCCATATATGATACCCATTATCATGGGGTGATCATTGGGTGTGTACCATTATGATTTAATGATGTTCCCATATTTTCTCGCTTGTTTCCCATTCTCTATATTATTGCATATTTTATAATGAATTTTGGATAGGGATTGAGACTAATTTGAATATATCATGGTGGAATTGATCCGAGATAATGGGGCCTTTTCTTAGCATGTCTGGAGGGGATTTCAGGGGGATTAATATAGTGTGTTTTAATAAAATTTGATATTGTGGTATTTCTCAATTAGTTTCATTGACATTATAGATCATTGGTATAAATATAATAGTCAATTATAAATTGATATAATTATTCATTTGAGTATTTTTGATTAAAAAGGACCTCAGGGATGGGTAAAATAATATAATATCTATGGGTGATCTTTTCCCAGTATATGTAGACCTTAGTGAGGTGTAACTTCATGTCTAACATAGGTGGTCCCTATAATACAAAAACATATTATTTTTTAGGAATATAAATCATTGGATGTTTTTCATGTGAATTCGTGTGCAGGGGACTGGGATCAGGTTTTTCCTGGAAAATAAAGAGAATGGAATTAGGCCTTTGGGATATGGAAGGATGGGTATATTGGACTTGGGTAATTTTGGATCTCTCGGTGGCTACACAACAAAAGGGATTAAGATGGTTGTTAGTTTTAGGATAGTCCTACGTTATGTCTTAGTGATAGGATGGGATGAAATTTGACTAGGTTTTACATTTTAGAGATCATTAGTTAGGCAAGATAGTCATAGAATTATAACCCATGATTTAGGGTAGACATATTATTAACTAAATTCAATTTACATGATTGATATTTTTTCATGAAACACCAATCTTAAATGAAGCAAGATATAATATTAAATATTAACATATGCTCTGAAATAATAATGTAATAATTAGGAATAGTAATACGATCATTAGAAATTCTAAGGTGACAATTATAATAATAACATCACCTATGATATTATAAATACAATTTATGTATCTGAAAAATTAAAATATGTTATATTTATGACATGGAATAAGTAAATAATTGTTTTAAAAATAACCAATTAAGTGTTTATATTTTTATGAAATGAAAATGTTTAATTAGAGTTATATATTGAAAATAATTATTTAAAAGAAAATGTAATTTCATAAAATTCATACAAAAATTAATATTTTTTTGTCTTATAATTATAAGATAATTTTATGAGACCTTAATTAATTTTTCAAAGTGTCATAAAATCCATTATAATTTAAAATGTAACTTTTTGTGAATAAGTGATGGTTTAATTAAGAATTAAATTTCTAATTTATGTATAATTATTTTAAAAAATTGGATTGCTTTTTGAAAGATACTCATTGAGAAATAGTTAGGTTGATTTTTGGTAATTCCGAAAAAAAAAAGATGAATTTTTGTTGAAGAGTGAAATATAGTAATTTATGATATTAGATAAATCCTTGAATTATTAAGTCATTGATGATATATGGATAATGTAAGTGTAATTTTTTTAAAACAAAATAAACTATTTTCTATACATGGTACAAGAATAATCAATATTGATATTCATCATAAAAACTAATAAACAAATGTATAAAATAATTGAAAAAACAAACCTCTCGATAACTATAAATACCCCCTCACAACCCCTTATCTTCACACCTTTTAATAATAGTATCATTTTTATATTATTCCTAAATACACTAACAATCATCTTACCCATGTCATGGTATTTATGGTCTAACTAAAATAGCAATTTCATGTTCATTAAGGAGGATCTCAAGGTGACACTAAGTAAGAGGTGAAATCCTTTTTCATTCTCTAATTATTTATTTTAATTTATTTTATTTCTGATCCTCCCATTATATCATCTATCCAAACATTAATGATAACTAAAATATCATTTACATACTATAATTTTATTATTTTAATTTAATATCCACCATTAGACCCGTCCTCCTCTCCCATGTTATTCTAATAATGAAATCATCTTCCATGATTTGTCGATTTTCCATAATTGTAGATGATGCACTTTCATTTTCCATTACCACCTTCCAGTCTGGTCATAAATATTTATTTTCATAAATATATATTTTATAATACATATTATAATTTATATAATGTTCTAGGACCAATATATAAACAAGATATTTGATAAAATTATTTATGTTCGTGATGGTCATGAAAACCACCAAAATAAATTAAATCATTTTTCGTAACATTTTATCTAATGTATCATTCTCATACAATATAAAAAACTGATATATGATTCTATTTAATATTATTAATGTTCATTAATACTAAATAGTTTAATCATTTGATATTTTATTCCCTGTTGACAGGAACACGCATAATTAAACTCATGGGAACCGACTAGAAAATCAAGAAATGAATGCTCCTGGAACTACAGAATTGTATTTCATAACTCATTAAAAAGGCCACACATGATCATAATATAAATAAACTAAATAATAAACATGTATAAAAGGTTCATAAATAAGTAATTATGTAATATAATTTTATTTTCCATTATATTAGGTATAAGTGAAGAATGCTTTCAGAAATAGGGTAAAGGATTTCTTACCTCAATTTACATTCATTTGGTTAAACTTCAATGGAATTTGGGTATTTTATACAAAGTATATGTAAGAAATCACCTATTATTTTTTATAATATATTTCAAATTTTATTATGTGTTTTAAATTTTTCACACATAATTATTTCATTGACATATATTTACTATAGTAGTACGTCTTCTGTATGGGGTTTCTCATATCACTTTTATTTCATTGAGAGATGACTTATTCAGCACTTATTACATATATGTGGTGTATATATAGATTATATTTAATTTATGATAGTGATTCATTAAATATTTAATCTTTTCTTATTATATCTTCGATATGATTATATTCCTATCAGTATAACATTTTAGCAGATGTTGTTTATTTTGAATGTTGTTTTAACTGGGGAATTATTGATGTATCTGTATTCTATAATTGATACAGATATTTTGATAAGGTATATTATTCCTAAATTAAATATATATATGAATAATTATTTAGAATTATATAGATGGGTGGGTCTAGGGATTATATATCCCCTAGATGAATAGATAGATCTCCTGCGACAAAATATTTACTAATAAACCATTGATGTTTTTCCAAAAATAATCGAATGGTTTTGTACCCACAAACATAAACTATCATGTCATGATGGTATCCGTTCATGTTCCAGATACATGACATCAAATAAATAATCATTTTATTCATTTAGTGACAAATTATTAATTTCTAAGATATTTTCACTCTGATCAAATCTATGGATGCCTTTTTATTATGAGTTAATTTATTTTGGGTGTTTTCAGTGATTTAAAATTCCATGATAATTATGACTTATTGTGTTTTATTCACTTATTTATGATTCATGTAACCCTTTATGAAAATTTGATCTCACCATTTTATTCATTTATATTCCCATTTTATGAAGATGAAAAATTAGAATAAATGTCATAGAAGCGCTTTATTTTCCTTTGTATGTTCTATATTTAATTATCAGGGTAATAATGGAACCATGTATGTATCTAGTTCTTCAAGACTAATAAAAATATTGATCCATGGGGATGTAATCCATTGTATCTATTTTAATTATAATAAAATAATAATTGACTCTGTGCTAATGGGGATAGGTTTTTATATAGTGTATTAGAGAAACTATTAGTTGAAACCATGATAGATAGATGTTTAGAAAACATGAGAATTAAAATAATTCCTTATAGTTAATTTTTGGCTCAATACACATATGATTATGAGATAACATAGTGTTTTCCGTAATTTATTGATGGTGCCTAATGGAAGAAAGGGAATCAATACTCAGATGAAATGTTTGGATTTCCCCACTGATATAGTCAATATAGTTAGTGTTGGAGTAAGACTAGATCATGACCATATTAGGACAACATAATCTAATTATGAAGAATATCTATACAACACCTATGTTGGATCATTACATGTGGTATAATACCCCATTTTTTGTGATAATAATAATCCCATGAGAGCTTAAGAGTAGTTCATGTTCCTCAAGAAGTTATTTTTTGCATCGAGATGTGATGAAAGGTAAAACATATTAATTACGGTATATTGATTAATGGGAGATTCTAATCAATGGTCGTCATTGATTCATAATATTAAAGAATAAGATGGAATATAAGACATTAAAATGTAATGTTTCTAAATAAAATTCTTCAAAAAATATTTCCCTCATGATCAAAAAACTAAAATAATGAGAAAATTCCCCAACTTAAAGAAAAATGAAGAAGAGATTATTACAGAGTATGAGTCTTCCGTTACAAGAATATCCATGTATGCTACATATTAGATAAATGATATAGAAACCAATATTTATCATTTATTTGAAGGTCCTAATCCATGTAATTGAATTTCACTAGCTTCTCAAATGTTGTCATCAATTGAGGAAATAGTAATATGTTCCATCCAAATGGAGAATGAAAATTTTCTCGATTATATTTGTTTGTGGGAAATAAAGAGTAGTAGTTTTATTATAATAAAAATGAATATGGTGAAGATTCACATAATAATAGCTGAATGAAGCCTTCCTGTTATGATAAAATTGTTTAATTAATCTCCTTAGAAAATTTTTTAAAGTCTAGGGAATTTTTATAAATTCAGATAAAAGACTCGTCATGAAAATGAATGCAATGGGAAAAAACAATGATATGATGATGATTAATGATTCAATCATAATGAAATAGGGAATTATTGAAATAAATGTCCCTATAATAAATGTAATCTTCCACCAAAGTGCCTAATAGAAGATAAAAAAGTTTATGAAATCACCATAGATGAAGTAGATGTAACAAATGAAGTGGTGGTAGGTATATTGATCCCAAATTAAAATATATAGAATTATTTATTTGATTCTAGATCATCATAATATCTTATATCTACCAAATTTTCCATGAAAATAATACATTTTACTTTTGATTTAATAACATATTTGTTAGTCAAAACTACAATGGAAAGTCTCAATACAAGAAAAATGTTCTGTTCACCCCCTTTGAGACACAAAAAAGTGATTTAGTTTAGGTTTTCCTCATCATACCTATGGTTTAGTTTTATATAATCCTTTTTATAGATTTAAATAAAAAATATGATTTGAAAATGTATTGTACGAATAATTATATTATTATTTTTGAAGAAGATGTATAATCCCTTATCATTAGAAAATCAACTCTGTGATCTAATTATTATCCAGATTCACCCCCAATATATCTGCTGAATGAAATTATTGGGGAGGATGATAAAACAAAATATAGGTATAAGGAAAGTAATATTTAAATTGAGGATGCACCAATTGGATAGGAATACATTGATGTATTCACTGAGGAAATACCTAAACACCCTCAATGTGTGAAGTTGAGCTTACCATAAATTCAATATCTGGTGTAAGACCAATATCAAATAATCATGATTGAATGTCCACTGTGGAATTATTGGAGATGAAAAAACAACTTGAAAAATTGAGTAATATATAATTTATTCTACAAAGTTTTTTTCCCTGGAGAGCCCATATTATCTTTCTAAAGAATAAATATGGATCATAAAGGCTATTAATTGACTATAGAGAAATAAATGTTTTCATAGTTAATAAAAAGTATCCCTTGCCTTGTTTAGTTGATTTATTTGATCAACTTCCTTGAGGTGAATATTTTTTGAAGATTTACCTTCATTCTAGGAATCATCATTTCAGATTAATGAACGAATTTATTCTAAAGATATATTTTCCGATGATAGATGGACATTTTGAGTTTACAATTATTCTATTAGGATTATCTAACTCACCCCTTGAATTCAATGATATAATGAAAAAATTATTCATGAAATATATTGATGATTTTTTTGTATTCATTAATGATATCATGGTTAATTTTAACATCCCTTAAGACCGTGGGAATAAGTTTCCTTTAATTCATGAGAATCTTAGAATGAATGATTTATATGGTTAATTTTGAATGTGTGAATTCTAGAATTAGGAAGTTTCTTCTATTCTCTATATTATCTCTTAAAATGGGATCTCAGTTGATCATTTAAAGATAAATTAAATCCATTAATAGACTGCATAAAGTTATATTTCATGTACGAATTTTAGAATGATAAATGTTTTGTTTATTTAAAATATTGATCTTTCAAATTTTGGAATTAATTGAATTGTTTTTGTTTTTGTAAATATACAAATTATCATTGAAAAGGAACAAAAAGTTGAGAAAATATGAACCAAAATACAATTCAAACCATGAGAAATTAGAAGAAAAATGACACTATATTTTTGAGGAATAATGAAGCTAGAAATTATTGAGTAAGACAATTACACGTCATGGATTCCATATACACAATGTGACATTTTATGAGATGAGTTTTTTGAAGATTACCCTGAAAATCATGACGACTCCCCCAAGAATTAAATTCAAGAGATTAAATGATGTCAATAGAAATTACTCATAATATATGTTTCAATTATCATAAAGAATAAATGTATTGTGGATAAGGGTTTGATGATTTTTTTTATAATAAAAACCTTCGACCACACCATCAACGGATTCTCGGACAAGAGGAGTCCACTGGATATTGATGGCCAAATTTAGAACATGGAATGACACCATGGATCCCTTCTATGCTATCGTAACTTACATCTATTCTTCTTTGGGTGTCCATGCTACTTATTCTCATCAGGCTTAGCATGATCAAATAGTTTTATTTTTGTTGGGTGATGTGATTTTTTGTTGAAGGGCTATTTGGGATTGTTTCATTTTTTATTCATATTTTGGATTGTTTCAACCCATTTATTAAATCCCAATTCATGTTATTTTTTTATTTTCTGACCATTGTGTGAGATTTTAGGTGCCTAATTTTATTGCATAAATTTATTTTCCTATTTTTTGAATGATCATTATGAAATCTAGGCTAGTTATGTTTAATAAGGGTTTATATATTTCTACCCCTTTTATTGAACCTAGTTGATGCCCATTCTAATAGTTCCATCACAAGAATAAGAATGAATACCACGACCAAGGATCCCTATTGACCTAATTGAAAACCCTAAACCTGAATAAATTCATTATGAATTGAATCCCTAGTGTATGGACTATAAATAATCGAACATAGCATGTCTCTCCCAAGATAACAAACATAATATTTGCTACTACTATATCCATTTATTTTAAAAACAATCAAATAATTTCATTTTCATTTTCATTAATTAATTTAGAACCTATGATCTATCACTATGGTTTCAACACTCATACATGGTAGATACAACAATGTTTTTTTCTGAGTTTTATTAATTATTAAATGTTTGTAGCCCCATATAGAAATTAATAAATCCCTGTGGGCTTTCACCAACTCCAATAAGAATTATCAAGGTACATAGAAACCTTTTTTTAGATGCTTACTATCGATGATTAATTCATAATTTTTCCCAATTGGAAACCACTATAACCAAGATCACACATAAAGTGGTTAAGATTGTATGGATAAAAGAATGTGTTGAATATTTCAATGAATTGATGTGATGATTTGTCATGTTCTGATTTTGACACAGTCATAAAAAATTGATGGTTTTGGGATATATAGTGACATATCTAAGTAACTACTATGTTGTGTCGTTATGAAAGATGAAAATTTTATTGCATATAAATCAAGTTAGTAGGAGACTCATGAACAAAATGATCCAACTCAAGACCTCAATTTAATAGTCATAATATTTTCTCTGAAAAGATAGAGACATGTTCTCTAAAATAAATTATGTTGGAAATATACAGATCACCAGAGTTTAAAATACATATTTTCACATAAATAACTCAACACGAGGAATATATGATGGATCAAGTTACAAAAAGATTAGGATTTCTCAGTACACCCCCTTCTTGGAAAATATAATAAGGAATCATATGCATTGATTAGGAAAGATCAATGAATTCTAACCAAAATGAGGATTGAGAACAATTATATATACATGGATTTTGTAAATACATATTTGGAAATTTTTCAGGAAGGGGAAACATTAATACATTTTTAAGTGATAACCATACCATTATTACTATAGAATATTAAATTCTCACAATCAGATGATAAGTATTTTTAAAAGAATATTAAAGCTATTAAGGATATAATATTAGATGACTTTGTGTATGATGATTGAATAATGACATTTAGAAATAGGATATGTGTTCCAAAAATACCTATGATAAAAAGGTAACTATTAGTTGATTCCCATATCTCAAAGTTCAATACACATCGTGGTAGTATAAATATGTATAGAGATATGAATGATCATTTTCTGTGGGATAATATGAAGTAGGAAATCACTAACTATGTGTCAAGATTCCTAGTTTGTAAACAAGTGAAGACTGTGAGAAAAAATACTAGAGGATTTATGAAACCACTACTTATTACTATATTGAAGTGGGATGACATTACTATGGACCTCATAACTTGATTTCCAATTACACTAAGAAATAATGATGCGATTTGGTTAATTTTTTATCAACTTCCAAAATTAGAATATTTTATTTCTATAAAAAAATATTTACCAATTAATAACTTATAATGACTATATATTAATGATGGTGTAAGAATTCATGGTTCACCTATATTAGTTTTTTATTATCAAGATCCCAATTCTATATAAAAATTATTGAGGATCCTCTAGAAGGCTTTGGATACTAAGATTAATTTGAGTACTTCTTTT
This sequence comes from Viscum album, assembly GCA_963277665.1. Lineage (NCBI taxonomy): Eukaryota > Viridiplantae > Streptophyta > Magnoliopsida > Santalales > Viscaceae > Viscum > Viscum album. The sequence continues at coordinate 1,286,951,609 of OY728132.1, read as the reverse complement.
CACCCTCAAACTGATGGACAGTCTGAAAAGAATATTAAAACATTATACGTGAATCTTAGATAATGATCACTTGAATTTAATGGTATGAGGGATCAGTATTTAACTTTGGTATAATATTCCTAGAATAATACATTCTATTACAGTATTTAAATGGTTTCATATGAAGCATTATATAAAACGATATTTTTTACTATAACTTGTTGTGATGAAGTTGGTGAGAGGAAACTTATAGGCCTAGAATCTATTGAGGAGATAATTATAAAGGTAAATACTATTTGGGATAATTCAAAAGCAGTTGAAATCAGTCAAAACAGTTATATTGACAACAGGAGAAAGGATTAGGAATTTCTTATAGGATACTAGGCCTCTCAAAAATTAACCCCACTGATGGGTGTCATAAGGTTTGTTAAGAAAGAGATAATAAATCTAATGTAAATTATACAATTTGAATTTATGGAAACAATTGGGGTTGTAGATTACCGATTAGAAATTCCAACAAGTCAATACAATATTAATGATGTGTTCCATATATAATTATTATAGAAGAACATGTCAAACCCAACACATGTTCCCATCTATGAAGAAATTGTACTTAAACCAAATTTGAATTACTACAAGGTGCCTATTGAGAATATTAACTAAAGAGATAATGTGTTTAGAAATCAGATCACTCGAATGTTAAATATTCATTGTAGAAACCATAAAATGGAAAAAGAAATGTGGGAACCTAAGGATGTTATGAACAAGAGCCAACCACATATGTCAAGAAGGAAATATTCAAAAACATTTCAAGGAAAAAATTTCTAATGAAGGGAAGAATATAAACCCATAAAATTTTATGGTATGCATCTTCATAAATAAATTAAATTTAATAAATATATTATGTTTCATGTAACACCATGCATAAACAAGCTGTGATATACCATTAAATATTAACAAGATTGTTGGAATAGTAACGTGATTATTATGAATAGTAATGTGACAATAAAGAATTGTAATGTTATCATTAGAGTAATAACCTAACCTATAAAATAATAAATAAAAATTATGTATCTAATAAATTAAAATATGATGTATTTATATCATGATGTAACCAAATATATGTTTTAAAAAATATTAAATAAGTGTTGGTATTTGTGTGAAATATAAATGTTTATTTAAAATATTATAATTAATATAATTTTTAAATGAAAAATTATTTTCCTTAAATATATTAAAATATTAATATTTGTTTCTTATTATTATAATATACTTTTAGGAGACCTTAACTAGCTATTCAAAGTTCCATATAATCAGTTATAATTTTAAAATGATTATTTTTCAAATTAATGATGATATTAATTAAAAATTAAATTTATCATATTTAATATATAATTTTTAAAAAATTAAGCCTATTTTTGAAATATACATGTTGAAAAATGGATTGGATGATTTTTTGGGATTTTTCTAAAAAAATAGAATTTTTTGTGAACAATAAAATATGATAATTTATGGTATTACCTAAATATGTTAATTATTGAGTCATGTATTATGTCTGTATGAGGTATGTACCTTTATATAGAACTAACATGTACTAGTTACTATACATGGTCACAAGATTAAACATTATTGATAGTCTTGTGCCAAAATAACCAACAAATGAATAAAATAATCGCAAATCACCCCTCTCCTCCAATATAAATACCACCTCGCTAAACCCATTATCCTCATACCTTATAAGCCTTGAATCTTGTTTATATTATACCCAATTCCACTCCCAATTCTCTTATTCACTTCTTAGTCTCTATAGTCTCACCAAAATACCAATCTTAAGTTCCTTAAGGTGGTTCTCAAGGAGACAATATATAAGAGGTATAATCATCACTCGTCCTTTTTAAAATTATTTTAATCTCTTTTATTATCTTACCCTATTCTTATCACCTCTATCCAAACATGCATGATATATAAATTATCTTATATACACTATAATTTTATTATTTGAATTTAATATCCCTCATCAACCCCCATATCCTCTCCCATTTATTCTAAAAATTAAGACATCATTCTTGATGTGTCCATTTTCCACAATCATGGACAATGAATTTTCATTTTACATTACCACATTTAATGATAGAAGTTAAACCATTATTATGGTTAAAAATATTTTATTATACATATAATAATTTATATAATGTTCTGTAACCAATATATAATCATGATACTAAATAAAATAATATAAGTTTTTGATGGTTATAAAAACCAAAAAAATATATTAAATCATATTCATTTATGTTTTACCAAATCATTTATTCTCATACCATAAAAAAAATTGATATATGAGACTATTTAATATTATTTTTGTTCATTAATACAATATAATTTCACTTTGGGAGATGTTATTCCCATTTTCCAACAACTCCAATATTTAATCACAAGGGAACCAAATTTAAAATCATGAAATGAATGCTCCCAGAACAACATAATTGAATCCATAACACATCAGAAATCAAATACACAAGATTAATAAAATTATAATAAATAAAATAAATTTTTAAAAGGTTATAAATAAATTAATTAATTAATTAAAATAATTTGATTATACATGACATTAATTATATCAACAACGCATTCAATCACAAGGTACATGATTTCTTAACACAATTTCCAATCATTAGGTAAAAATTCAATTTTATTGGTTATGTTATTCCAATTATATGTATGAAATAACATCTTATTATTCTATTCTATATCTACATTTTTATTTTTTTGTTCAAATATTTAACTCATAATTATTTCATTAATATATCCTCACTTAATTAATATGATCTTTGTAAGGGGTTTCTCATCTAAATTTTTTTTATGTAAGATATACCCTATTCACCACTTATTCCTAGTGTGTGGTGTATGTATACTTTCTATTTTTATTTATGAACATCATTACTTGGGGATTTCATCTATATTTCATGTATTAGTGATAATATTATTCCCTTATCCAAATATAATTTTTTCATTTGATGTTTATTTTTAATGTTGATTTAATTTGGATAATATTGAATAATAATAATCCTGTAATAAACAATTAATCAAATAATTAATATTGTTATTGAATTAAATATATATATATGGTTAATTCTTTTTACAAGCAGTGATTAGTGGGCCTAGCATTCTATATCACCTTGATGGATCAGAATGTCTCATGAGAAATAATAGTTGGCAACAAACCCTTTATGTTTGTTTCCTTAAAGAATCAGATTGGTTTTTCCCCAGACATAAATTGTCTTTTCTTGACAGTAGTGGTTTATGTTCCATATACATGATTTCAAATATTTAATCGTTTTATTTATTTAGTATTTTCATATAACTTCCCGTTATATTTTTACTATCGGAAAAAATCTATGGATGTATTTTTATTGTCATTTTTTTGATGGAATTGTATTTTTATGTTTTTAAAAATCTATAATGATTTTTCCTTATATACTTTTCATCATGTATTATGTATTCATGAAACCATTAATATTATTTTTAGGTCACCAATTTATTTTTTTCCTTCCCAGGTTATGAGGATGAATTCTGTGAATAAATTTCAAATAACTAGTTTATTTTTCTTCATTATGTCTTATGTTTAATTATCAATGTAACCAGGGAACCATGTATGTAACTAGTTCATCAGGACTAATAAAAATATCAATCCTTGGATATGTTATCTCTTTTATATTTTATTGTGTAATAAAATAGCCACTGACTCTATGCTACACGGGTCACAGTTTTTACACTTAGTCCATGAAATTATATGTTTGATTTTCATATGTCTCACAAATATTAATGAAATCCTTCATAAGGTTATATTAGAGGCATAAAGAGTTCCATGTGAAGCAAAACATATCATGTACTATAAATGGTGTTATGAAGAGTTTTTTTCTTCATTTGATGGGAATGAGTGATCTATAAGAGAGATGTAATATGAGACCTAGGTGTGGGATGGTTTTTCTATAGATGGGTTGGCATCATGATTCCATAAGGACTGGTTCAAGATAGGATAAAAAAACTATTTTCTAGTGGGACTAGGTAATTATTTGGGAATTTAAAAAATATTAAACCCAACTTTGGTGGTAGTGTTAGTTTGGGCCTATGTTTTGTGATATTATCATTGGGTGTTGGTTGTGTCTTAGTGCTGGTGATTATACATTTGGATGTGTTTGAGGATCTGAATGGATTCCCTTATAGATGAAATGAAAATGGACATAGGATTGAACTTTTTTATAGTTTTACTGATAATATTATAATGTGATTAGCCTATGAGACTAATTTTTTCATGACATGGGTTGCAAGATGTGTGGTTACTTCTCTAGTGACTAATACATTGGTAAATTGATGGTGAGATTATGGGATGGCCTATGACTCCCTAAATTTTATTTCATCTGTGGGATACCTTTGTGTTTATTGGATTATGATATTAGACTTCCTCATCTTGATTGATAATGTGGTGGATGGACCATACCTTGAGTGATAATTTAGTAATTTAATTGTGAGTTTTTATGAGATTGGAATGTCATTGGTCCCACTATGTTATGTTGTGATTCCCCTTTTTTGATTTGTTGGATATAAAAATGAACTCCATAAATATTTAATTTTTTATAAAAGATATGTATTTTTAGAGTTGAGACCTATATAGTGATTTTTTCATTTGACTAATGAATGATGTTTCCTAGTGTAATTCTCCAGACAGATCACTTATTTCATGTTAGTTGAAATAAGATATGACCATGAACATTAATTTAGTGGATGAATCAACCAACGTGAGATGTTGAATATTGATATTCCATACACATATTTTATATATTTTATTTATGGTTTTTTTAAAATTTATCAGTGGAACCTAGATTTTTATTGTTTGTTTCAGCTTGTGTGAGCTGTTCGATATCAAGATAAAATCCTTAGTTCATTGTTTTGCATGAGGTGATACAAAATGGGGTTAGGGACCTTAACCTAAAGGTATATTTCAACCTATGTGTGATGATTTATTTTGAGACATTCTTCTCAAATCATTTATTTCATTTGATTTGGTATGAGGCATCACATTGAACGTGGTGGTGTTAGAAGGGACCTTACCTTGACAAAGAGGGTAGTTTTAAGGACCTAGTAAAAACATTCCATGAAAAATTTCCTATAAATCATTTCATAGTAATATTAGAGACCCTATTAATTAGTTTATGGATTTTCCTTCATGAAACCCTACCTAGAGTATAGAGTATGGGTTGGGATGAGTGTATTGAAATGACTTCATCTATGGAAATGGTTGAATAATGTATGGTTGGGAGTTATGGTGTTGAAGATAACACATGATGACCTAATGCCCTTATGTTTTTTCTATGTTTATATTATTTATTTTCTACATGCATACACACAGATGAATATATGATTGTGTATATTAGGGGTACATGGAAAAAACCAACTATGTTTTATAGTCAGAACTTTCCTGGGAGACCTGGTGCATGTGACAAACTTGTGTTTATTATTCTAGTCTATGAACAAATTGTGCATTGGATAAAGCTTGATTGTCTCAAATATGATTTATGAAGGTAGGTGAGGCTTGCATATGTTGTTATATCCCCCATTTTTTTCTTTTATTTTTTATTTTTGAATATCTCATTGGGATGTAAATTTTTATGTATACATGTATAAAAATATTCCATTTTAATGGGAATGTATATTTTTTATACATACACCCCCTGATTATTATTTTCGATTATGTTTAGTTATTTATTTTTTATTCATTAATATTATTTCAAGGAAATAAACTTCACAACATATGTTTTAGGCAAATTTGGCTAGATGAAAAAAGTTTGAGTATAGGGTGGTGCACTTGATGTCATGAAGAGAATTATTCAGGATACTATTGATTGATTTGGGTTGAAAATTTACAAAAAAGGTAGAGAAAATTTACTTTTTAATACTATTTGGTATATATTCGATAGGGAATAGTAATGTATTAGATCTTGTGATGGACATAATACTTTTTATCCATGAACATATTTTTAGTGAGAAGCTTAGCTTACCTGAGTTATGGGACTACCATTTATGGTTTCTATTGTTAAAATTGTGTCGTTTATTCCAATTTCATGTGATAATTTCAGATTTTTTATTGTCGTTTGGAATAAAATCCCATTATAGAATGTTGTATTCATACATGAGTGATATTGGTAATAAAGTATTCTCAATATATATTTATTCTTTGGATGGATTATTTTTTTTTTGATGATAAAGGATTTTTTTAATGTTCATGTCACGACCCATCCCAGAGGGGCCCATGACGTAAAAACCACAATAACACCTCCAATATGAAATGGGATGGTGAATAGCACCAATTAGGCATATAAAAAATGGGAGGAATTTCCATAAGCACCTATACATGTGAATGCATCTCAAATCCACAAATATTGAAATGTAAAAGCACTCTCTAGAAAAATTCATGAAAACCACTATATCCAAGAACCAGAGTACAACATTAAAATTACTAGAAAGTGAACAAGGCCAAAATAATATCACAAACCAAAAAGAGTCTGTATCAACAAGCCTGACCTGTAAAGTAAGAGGCACTGGGACTATCGTGGGAAAATCTTCTGGAACACACCTCGGTCTGTCCAGTCACCCAAGGAACCTCATACTCATGGTCTTCTTGGAATTCTATAGAAGTGAGAATCATCTAGAAAAGACACAAAACAAGTTGGAAAAGTACATATAGGAATGATTAAAACAATACTCACTATGACTCCCTAAAACTTCAAAGGATGACCATAAAAGAAATTACAAAAATGAATACCACAAAGAAATACCACAAACAAAATACCACAAAGTAATACCCCAAAGAGTACCAAAATGTAAAAACATTTAAGGAATACCAAAAAAGAAAAACCATAAATGAATACCACAAATTAATAACACAATGTAAATACCATGAAGGAATACATAGTCATCTCTACATAGAAATATGTATCCTGCATGTATATCATGACCATCCAGATATAATCCATCCAATAACAAAACCATTCACAACAAGACAGATAGTATCAATAAGACACATAGTATCCATAATACACATAGTCTCCATAAGAAACACAATATCCATAAGACATAATGTCTCTTTAAGACACACAGTCTCTAGGTCACAGCCGACCAAAAAAATGTTTTCTCAAAGCACACATGTTCTAATGGAACTATCTCATCAATCCATTATGTCATATGAATACCCCGAAAAAACCCATTTATGATATCTATAAATGACCGTATAATAATAAGTCTCCCAACACTATATAATGTTAATCAAATGGATGACTAGTTTGAATTTTATGGTTGTTAGAAAATTTCATAAGGGCGTTCACTAGACCATGGACAAACCATGGTGCTCAACCACCGTGGTTGACTGCCCAGTTTGGATCCCCCATACGTTAAACTATTCCATGCTAACTCGAGATTCCATGACGATCAACCGCATCCCATGCTTTCATGGACATGGATTTTCTTAGTTGACTGTAGCTCATGGTTAACTATGGCCCGATCCAGTGGCCCCTAGTCCGACCTGCGTCCACCCGAACCCACGTGATCCAACCCGGTCTTCTATGTCTACACAATTGACCTCTCCATCCTAGACCATCATGCCATCTCATCCCAGTTAACGGAACCATCTTGTTTCCTAATCAATACACTCATGCAATTTCCTATGGTGACTACTGCCTGTCCACATGGTCTCCATGTCGTGTCACACGACTGCCAGTCACCATCATATATGCAGGTGACCTTCCCTCCTAAGCCTTACATTCTTCCTCTGGTGCTCCAATCTATAAAAAAACTCTCATATATGATCCTCAAGTCCGGAGATACACTGATATGGACTGTATTCCATCTTGCCTCCAATCCAAGGGTTCAATTGTATTTGGATCCTCCAAGCAAGTCTAGACACGTTGGAGAGGATCCAACGGGGAAGAATGCCAACAATATGGGAGGTAAATGGATGAACACCATATGAAAAAACCTTTTTTTTTTATTTTGGACTCAATTCATTCTCATTAAAATGATTGACAAAGAGGATAAACTAATATTCAGATAATCCTACAACAATATCCCATCCCACAACCATGATCATACCACGAATGAATCTATTTGTCGGTTGACCCAAGTTCATCATGGGAATAAATAATTGTGAAAAGAAATTAGAAATCTAATACCCCAATTAGGATATGGTCCTTCACTATTATGTATTGATTTCTTTAGCCTATCCTTCAAAAATGATCTCTAATCTTGGTGTTTGTCATCACTATCGTGAGAATTTAATAAGTATTCTCACTGGAGCCTCCATTGAATTTACAATGTTATTATCCTTAACCTTGGTCCCCACGTAACTCTTAATTTATAACATAAAACATTGATACATTAGCATAATGTTAAAATAAAAATAATGTTTATTTTATTAAATAAAATGTCCAAAAACAATTTTCCATAGCTGACCAAAACTGGCCAATGATTGGCCACACCTAGGGAAAAAATATAACAATCTAAATGATGGTCTCCAATTTTCCATCTGAGTGACCACTCAAGAGTAATTATGATTTTATAATAAAATAAATTTTTTTAAATATTCCATTTATTGTTACATCTTAGGTGACATTTTCTTCTTATGGCCCACACCAACCATTGTTATGCTGCACCTAGGGTCAGGTTACCATTCTAAGCTCAACAGTGCCCTTAAATTTATGATTCGGGAATTTTTTAAAAAGATATTCAACTTTTCCAGGAATTATGCATAGTCATTCTATTAAAAACATGATAGTATTCATCTAATTCTTCCAATAACACTTTTCCATGGAATCACACACAGTCTCAATTTCTAACCTCAGAATTTCCCCAAATAATTTATAAAAATATAATCATGTGAAATATGAGTAATTACATTCACCCATCCTTAGGGATTTATGTCCCCAAAAATCTAAAACAAGGGCTAATCAAAAAAATGATGGCACTGAGAATGAATCTGAGTCTCCCAAACCCATGTGATCTACTAAAAATTCATGTGCATCCACCGAACACTCACAAAAGTATTCTACGACCCATGAAATACCCACTTCTATCGATCCTTGATTTCCACTTGGTGCTTAGAAAAATTCCCCCATCATTAATGTCTATCTTGACCCTTTCAATGTTGTGTGATGGGTCATTCAAGTACCTTTTTAGCTGTAACACATGAAATACGTCATGTACCTGCTATAACTGTGAAGGTAGAGAAAAGTTATACACCACCTCACCAACTCTACATATTATCAAGAAAGGTATTATGAACCTCAAAGATATCTTGAAACCCCGAAAAAATCATGGTAATCTGCAAGGTGGTGATGCATGAAAGAACATTTGGTCTTATTCCTCGGACTCCAAAGGCCTCTGTTGTTTATCAGCATAAGAAATATGATGACTCTATTTTGTATTCATCTTCTCAATAAATATCTAAACCTTATTAGTAGTAGACTGTGCCAACTCTAATCCCATGAGTGTCATCTCTCTTGGGTCTTTCCATCTAAGTGGTGACATGCTCGGTCACCCATACAAGGCCTCTAATGGTGAAATACCAAGGGTGAAATAGTAGTTATTGTTTTATAGAGACTCCACCAGGGTTATGTGATCTTCCCAACTACATCCAAAATCAAACATGAAAGTGAGCTGGATTTCCTCTAGAATCTGAATAGCTTTCTTAGTCTGACCTTTCATCTGTTGGTGAAATTTTGTACTCAAGCATAACTGAGTCCCAAATTCATCTTATAATCATGTCAACAAAATGGATTTAAAATGGGCATCGTGATCTAATACAACCGTCAATGAATCTCTATGGTGTCAAAATATCTCCTACATGTAGAGCCATCATATGCTCACTACTGATCTCCACTCTTTAATAGCTAGGATGTGAGCCAACATGGTGAATCGATCAATGATCACATAGATGGTATATTTTCCCCTGGATATACATTGTAAATGTTTCATGAAGTAATTATATATATAAGCCCAGATCCACTCTAACACCTCAAGGGTTTTAGTCAAACCTACTAGAACATAGTGTTGGGTGGTCACCTACTAACATGTTAAGAATTCAATAAACGAAACTTTGTAATTCCCTTCTACATCCCTAACCACCAAAACTGACCATAGAGGTATTTTTACATATTCACCACACTTGGATGTAACACCAAATGGGATATATGTGACTCCCTAAAAAATACTCTTTCAATTCCATTATTACTAATGTTCACCCTCTAAAGAGAATGACGTGATCCACACCTTTAGAAAATACATCTGCTATATTCCATGTGTACATATGAGAATGTAAAATCTCATAGTTGGTATCCATAAGATGTAACTCCTTGAATCAATATATGATTGTTGGGGTATCAATAAAATCTAGAGGTTTGTTGCTCCATCCCCATCCAAAATTGATATCTTTAATGAGGCCAAATACTCTAATTCCTCTTTCAGCAACTAGGAACTAGATCTCCAACTGAAATCATCTTCCACCATGTTCCCCTTCATACGAGTATAGACAATCTCAAAGTCACTGTCCTGGAGTTACTCTAGCCATCATCAATATCTCATGTTTAGATTGTTCTATGAGAATATATACTTGAGACTATTGTGGATGGAGTATATGATAAACCACTCACCCCTCAGGTAGTTTTACCACATCTTCAATGTAAAGACTATCACTACGAAATCAAGATCTTGGGTCATGTAATTCTTCTCATGTGGTCTCAACTGTTGTGAAAATAACCTCTTTCCCTTGTATCAGGACACAACCAATACTTTTTCCTGATTCATTATTGAACACTAAATACTTGGTACCCTCCTATGAAAATCTCATGATGGGAGAGATCTTTAATCTCTACCTGAACTGCTAAAAAATCTCTTGGCACATCTCTATATACGTCAATGTCTTCCCCGCTCATGTCAAATATCTCAATTATGTTTCCAATCTAGAAATGTTGGGTAAAAACCTCTGATATTACCCAACCAAACCAAGGAAACAATTCATATTAGTAACACTATTGGGTAGATCCTTAGAAAGCACCACCTCATTCTTCAAATTGTTCATTGCAACTCAATCCTATGAAATGATATGTCCAAGAAAATGGGCCTCCTAAATCAAGAACGGACACTTCAAGAGCTTCTCATAATGCTGGGGCTTTTTGAGTGTCTCTAGGCCAATCCATATGTGTCATGTGTGCCTATATTCGGATGTTGTGTACACATGGATTTCATCAATGAAGACAACCATTAAATTGTCTACATAAGGATGAAAGATATGATTCATGAGTATCATGAACACTACTAGGGTTCTTTTCCTGCGAAATGGAATTCCCAATTACTCATAGTGGCAGTAACAACATCTAAGGGAATTATTTGGTATATCCTTATCTTGTACTCATAAATGGTGATATCTAGATATGAGGTCAATATTCAAGAACCATAGACCCCCATTCAACTCATTGAAGAGGTCATAAATCCTCAATAGTGGATACTTATTCTTCACATTCACCTAGTTTAATCACTGGAAGTCTACACATAACCTCAAGCTCCTATCATCTATCCTAGAAAAGAAAAATATGGCTCCTTAGGGTGAAATATTTGTTCTCACAAATCCTTTCCTCTATAAGTCCTCCAATTAAACCCTCAGCTCATGAAGTTATATGAAAGACATCCAATATGTAGGTGTATATATTAGTGCCATCCTAGGGTATAGATCAATGAATAACTCTACCTCCCTTTTGGGAGGTAATCCTTGAACATCCTTAGGAATTATTTCCACATACTATGCCACCACTATAAGAATCTATGGACTCATATCATCCACTTCACCGAGGTTCAGGCTCTCCAATGGATGATTTTTTAGCTAAAACCTCCTATATGTGAGTCAATAAAATTCTACCTCCATTTCCATTTCAAAAAAAGGAAATCATGGTTCCATAACTACAGAGACCCCACACTATGCACCTAAAACTATCAATATGAGGATGAACTTTGGATAACCAGTTCATACCAATAATGACGTTGTGAGTCCTAAATGTCACCACAATGAGATCTCAAATAAGACTCTCACCTCCAAGAGTAAGGTCACACTATCTGCTCTAGTGTGTGATAGTTGTATCTTTTTTGGTAGGAGTCTCTTAGGATAATGGGTGAGTTAATCGATTAACGAGAATCTCTAAGTCATGAACAAGGTTCCTAGAATTGAAGTAATGACTAGAACCCATGTCTATCAAAAATATATCTAAGGTGGAAAAGATATATATTGTACCTATACTAATACAAGGTGCCTTGGGTTAATAATCCTCCATCACATGTAGCTGGCCTCATCCCTATACACCAGCTCCATGATCCTATCATGGAATGACTGGGGGTGGAGGTGGTAATAGCCTAAACCATCATCCACTTCCCACAACACAGACTTCTCCCTTACCATGTCTGCCACCCTACAGACCACCCTACTCCTACCTCTGTCACTTCCTCGGTGGCCATGTGACAGTCTCTTGATCGGTTGTACAATGGGCCAGGCAATCTCATTTCAGATTCCCCTAACTTCTCCACGAGTAACAAATTCTATCCCTCTATAGACATGATCTACCCTAGGAGCCCTGAACCACATATCCTTTATCCTAAGATCGTATCCTGAAGAACCTGACTTGATTGGTTCCCTAAAACTATCATAGGCTACCTACTATAGAGGTCTTAACAACCATTTTCCTACTGGTATATCCCAATTCTGATGCCCACTCTGCAAGAAAGAACTCCTCTAGCATGGGTCACTAAATTTATCTATCATAAAAAGGAATAATAAGGGATTTCATGGATTACCTGATCTCCCTATGTATTCCCTACTCTATGGTATGAACATTGAAGGAGCCCCCCATACCATATCCGTGGAGTAGCATGAATGATCGATAAATCTTGTTGAATACTTCATAATAGTATACCTTCTTTGTTATATATGCACAAGCACATGTATGGGTACCAAATGTAATTTGGAAGAAATTAACTTATCATTGAATAGATGCTCGAAGTATGACCAAGAGAGAGTCATCTCATTATTTATCTGGGTCACAATGCTCCACAATAACCCCATAGAGCCCTGAAAAAGACTCGCGACAATGACTACCATCGGGTAAAAAGGCATCCTTACAAGGAGGAAGACATGGGTAACTGCCTAGAGACGATCCTCAGCTTCTAGAGGGTCCGCCTCAACCTGAAACCTTGGATTTAACTACCTCAAAAACTCAAGAAATGTTATTGGTCTGTGTGAATCCTCATCTGGTAGTGCTGATAGTATCTTCTCTTAAATGGGTGGGTGCATAGCTAGTAATCCAACCATAGGTGCTATCTACATTACAACCATGTAATGATGCCTCATCTCTAGGAAAATAATCCTTAGGATTATGAAATGGAATCATGCCTGGCAGTCTGAACTGAGGTATCATGTAATAAAACAAGATGTGCCACATTCAATAGAGTATATCTCGAGAGGAGACTCATGATTGACTAGGAAGACACAACCCATTTTTATGTGATTCATGTACGATTATTTTCCTTGCAACTAGTGTCTTCATATAAAAAGTCTAAAATAAGGTTCCTATAGTCTTGTTATATGTATACGTCAGCCACCACACAAACAATGGATTCCATAGAACACAAGACAAAATCAAAACACTTAATAATATTGAACTGAACCAACCACACATATTCCCCGACCTAATATAGAATTGACATCATTTGATACCACCCTATCACAAACAATCCTTGATATACCCATGCTATGACTACCCCAATTCTTCCTATAATAGGCTAGGGGCTGGTTATTAGCACTAAGTTTTAATATCCCACAAATGGGAATCATTTTCCTAAGTACACATACACAAAAACACATCTCAAATTCACAAATGTTGAAATATAAATGAAATAAGTAAACAATACTTCTAAACTACTATATCCCACAACTAGAGTACAACAATGAATGTAATAGAAATTAAATTGGTAAAAAACAATCCCACCAAAAGAAAAGATTTTGTAGCTACAATCCCATCCTATAATGTAAGAGGTACTAGGAATGTAATCATAAAAACTGACCGAACACACATCGTTCTATTCGGTCTCACAAGGAACCACCTAGTCCGGGTCTACATAGAACTCCATAAAAGAGCCGATCATCCGCACAAGACATAAAAAATATAGGGAAAGTATGTGCAGGGGATAGTAAAAAAATACTTAGTAGGACACCTCGAATCCATAAAGGAATACCACAAAGTAAATATGAGGATGTAATACCAAAAAGGAATACCAAAAATTAAATACCATGAAGTAATACCACAAAAGAATACCAAAAAGGAATACCAAATAGGAAACACCATGAAGCAATACCAAAAAATAATACCGTAATGGAATACATAGCCTGATCTACACAGATATAAGTCTAAAAAAAATATCAAGAACATCGAGATATACTCAATCTTATAAGATACCCAATATCAACCAGACACATATTCACCATAAGACACATGGTCTCAATAAGAGACATAGTAAATATAAGACAGATTGTCTCCCTAAGACACGTAGTCTCTATAAGACACAAAATCTCTGTCTCTTCCAGCCATAGAAATGTGTTCTTGATGCACGCTCATTTCAGGAGAACTCACTCCTCATTCCTTTAGGTTGTATTCACACTCCCAAAAAAACACACTTAGGATATATCTAAATGACCTTCTCATTGTTAGGGTCCCAATTACAAAGACGTTGCATCAAAAAGGATAACTAGTTTGAATGATATGGGCCATTGAAAATTTCATAAGGGGGTTCACTTGGTCATGGACCAACCAAGTGGTTGACTATGCCGTGGAACCTTGAGCTGCTGCAGCAGTCAGTAGTGTGAAATGATGTCGGAGCTTCATGGAATCTATGTTGACAGCAGATAAATTCAACTACCATGGTTGACCATTGCCCAGTCTATCAACCCCGATTCCCACATGAGTCTGCCCTGTCCCATGGGGTCGGACTCGACCTGTCAGGTCGAAGAAAGTCATCCGAGTTGACCTGGCCCACTAGGCCTGAACCGATTCATTAGGGCATGAACCACCAAAACATCCTAGACTATCATCCCAGCCTCAGTTGGTCTTCTAATGTGGTCACCTATGGTGACCTCCATCGTTCCACGCAACCACCCCACCGCTTCCCACACGACACTAGATGTGTTGCATCCCACGCAGTATTGGATTGGCCGCACCACCAACTATCATTTCCCATCCTTCTATGATCTTACATTCCCCCTATAATGATCTAATATTTTAAACAACATCTCCTCTATGATCCTCATGTCCTGAGTTACACTGATTCATCATTTCATTCTTATTTCTTTATATTCGGGGGTCTCATCGCATTCAGAGCCTACCGATATGTTGAGCCGCAATCACGAAGATCCAATGGAGAAGAACTCTATGAATATGGGAGTGAAATTACTATAATACCTGAAGAAATAACATGTTCCATTTTTTATATCAGACTCAATTAATTCTTGTTACAAGGATTAATAAATAGGATAAACTAATCTCTTGATAATCTGGAAACAATAACACATCTAGGAACAATGATTGAACCACAGATCAATCTATTTGTGGTTCGTCCCATGTTCATAATTGGAATAATTAATGGAAAAAATAAATAAAAAATAAAATTCCCTACCTGGTATATAGATCGTTCATTATCAAGGATTGATTTCCATTGGATATCCGTCAAGAATGATCTCCGATCCTGATGTTTTTCATCGCTGCCGATAGAATTCTCTAAGGATTATTTCTAAAGCCTTCATGGAAATTATAAGCTTCTGATCCTAACACTAGATCACTACATATATCATTATTTAAATTAAATATAATCTCTATGTTTATATAACATTATAATAAAATAATCACATATTTTATTTTATAAATTAAAACACCAGGAATCTATTTTTCATAGTCGACCTGCACCGGCTGATGGTTGTCCTCTAACAGGGAAAACAACACATTATGAACTCAAATGTGGTCATAGATTTACAATATATGTTACTATTTATAATTTATTAGGATTTTAAAATAAAATAATTTTATTTAATAATTTTATTTATAGTCACATCGTTGATGAATTTTTCTTCTAATGACCCACACCGACCAATGTTAGGTTGCACCTTATGTAACACCACCATTATGAGCTCAACGATGCCCTGATATTTCAAATGTATGAATTGGTTTAAATTTTATTACAATTTTTTAGGAAATACATGAGAACATGCTTTTAAAACCTTATCATTATAAAAATAATTGTTGCAGGCTCACTGGGCCTATAAATCACCGGCCGTCTGAGTGTATGATCTTGGAATTTTCAAAAACAATTATAAAAAATAAAATTTGGAAAAATCCAAGTCATTATAGTTCAAAAAATAAAATATATTTTATTTTATCAAATTGGATTAATTCTAATCATTTAGGCTATATTATTTTCTGAAGATAGTTCATGTGGATATTATAGTTATATTTTCATTGGTGAAGGATATATATTCCCTCTACGAAGTGGATATATAATGACCCATGGTTGGTTGGTAAAGGCACTGAATTCCTTGATAATGGTTTAGTGTAGGTAGGGTATTCTTAATAGAATGTTTAACATTGTAACATATTCCCTGGATGTTGTGTATAACCAATTTAGTTTAGAGAAAAAAATAGGAATTAATTGTTCTTTGGGATGAAAATAACATTTATTTAGTTTGGTATTGAGGTTAGGTTTTCGAAGGAGTGATTGGTTTGGTACCTAGTAATGATGGATAGTGTTCCGAGATTGATATATCTAGGGTGGATAGAGAATGTGTAGATGAACTGTGGTTTTGTAAATATTCTAATGTAATGGTTAATCATGTGGTTGGACTTTACATGAGTAAGAGTCATTAGGAGGGTTAGAAATGATACACTATGAGTTCTTTTGGCTAGATTATAATGATATTGAAAGGACCATGGTCAATTATTTAGAGTGGGGGAACACATTTTATGGCACATAACTCATTGGATAATGAGTTTTGTTGTGTGATCATGTAGTGTTATTGAATACACCCATTCCATTTGGACATGATCAAGTTGTGTGGCGGTGTGAAATAATGATATGGTTATTAGAGGTTCACTCAAACATTAGAGGTGAATAGTTTCTATAACATACCATGTAAGTAATGAATAATATATATTTTTATCTATATCTACTAATGAATTATATAGTGTTTTAGAGGCTTAAAATGAGAATAAATCCAATCTTAAGCATAGAATACACTAATATATTTAAAAGATTATTTTACTGCCTTTTGATGGAAAACCATTTTTAAATCAAACTTTTCACAATATTATAATCTCTATTAGTCAAAATAGACTTATTATTTATTATTGAGAAATTTAAATTTACATTGGATAATTTTTTGGTATTTTTCTGACAATGTTCATTTTTTAATGAATAGTGAAAAATACTACATTTTACATCAAAAATGTTTTTTCATCTAATTTAATTATATGGATATATTATCTTTTGAATTGGTTTTAAAGTTCAATTAGAATATATTTTTACCATTTAATCCAATATTGTTTGTTGAAATTAATTTCACTTTGAAATTGGACTTCAACTAGTGTCAATCTTTTGATACTTATTGTTTTATAAAAACACGCTATTTGCTCTGACAGCGGGAATTAATTATTAAATTAAATAATGTTACATATATGTTTTGAATTTTGTAAAATAGAAATAATTTTTGAATTCCGAATATCAAATATAGATTAGGGTAAAGTTTTGGTATTTTTTTGAGAAACATCAATTTTTGATGAATAGTGAAACCACTAAGTGAAACTTAAAAAAATGGATTTTTCGTTTAAATGATATTTTACCACCTCAGTATTTTGAATTTCAAAAATCTGACATATATGGTTTTCATTATGAAGTAAAATTTGGTTCAATGGGATTTAAATAATTTTTTGGTGAATAGTAACTTTTAAGTTTTTATTCGCGATTAGAGGTAATTAGTGTAATTTATGGTAAAAATAATGTTTTAATAATATGAAATGACCTAGACACATATCCTACCCTAATTGGATCTGTCAAGTCCGACCAAGGCAATCCATGGGTCAACTTGGGGACCCCATGGAGCCACTTTGGTAGGAAAATGACATTAATATCTTTTTATTTAATGTAAAAATAAAAATGTCACAAACATGTATTGTTTTACTAAACCAATTTTTGAATGGGGTTATACAAGTCATATTTTTGACTATAAATAGTCATTGGAAATCTAAAAATATTTCCTATATCATATTTTATTTTTATTTTTTAGACATTAAATATATTAAATGATATAGGACATCATGATGATACAGTGATTACCTCATTAATGAATGATTTAAATAAAATGAAAAGATAATGTAAAATCTAAGACTTACACTTGTAAAAGACTTATTGGATGAGTATATTTCGAAAACATAGCACCTTATCCTCAAAATACATCAATGTGGGAGCTTTAAAATCCGAAACCCATTTGAAAATAAAGTAACATTTTGTAACATTCCAAGACTGCCCCTCCTCTCCTCTTACAAAAGGCCCCCACCTCCTACCACAATACCAACACATACAAAGCCTTTGGATCGGCCAAACCCTACCCATTTTTCCTCTCCACATCCCTCTATAGCTCTTAGAAGCCTCACTTTGGGCAGAAGTCTTCCCAAGGAAGCCTTTGAGATCAAATCAAAAAGAGTTACCTGATTTAATGGTAGTGTCTTTTATTGTGTTCTTATGTTTTATTTTGCATCTCCAACCACCTAAACTCTTTTTATTCATTTATTTTGTAACAAAACCAGTATCTTCCATATACTATGATGTTTTTATAAAAAGTATTCATGCTACACTTACACAAACCTACATCTAATGGTTAAAGAAGATATTGTTTCCGTGGATGGCGAATTTCTGCCTCACGAAACGATGATTGTTCAATATTCTTCTAACACCGTCAAAGGTGGCCATTAAGATGTCACTATATTTATATATGAAATATAATATGTTTATTTTTCCTTAAGATTCTGTATTGTTCATTTATGGCATACCTTTATGGCTTCCATTATAGGTATACGCGATATCTTCATTTTAGGAAGTGCGGACTACCACCACCTCAAAGTGATTTGATTCGTTAATACCATATGTCGTACGTATAAAGGATATATTTAATGATATTATATATGATACCATACTGGAATTAAAATACTATTATGTATCATTATGTTTTAATTCCATTAAATATGAAATAGAAATTGAAGTAGCGTTAATGCGTACGTACGGCTTACCATCTCCATGAACAGTGAATTTCATTTCAGACCTCTAAATGATTATGTAATATTATAAATACATGTATATGCTGGATATATATGATATATATGATATCCAAATAATGAATATCATTCTGGATATAATGAACCTTTGACCACACGATCAACATTTAATTGTAAGAAGTCCACTTTCGATATAAGAACCAAGTATCGACAAAACAAACATTATTAACATAAATGATTACATAATGTTTATAGCATGGTAAAAAGTGATATTAAAGTAATAATGAACTTTAAAAAGGTTCTTAAGAAAGTATAAATCAACTCATGTCTATTATTCAGGATGTTAAAGAACGATCGAGTCAAGTCGGACCCGAGGTAAGGGAACTTCTTAACCCAATTTCCATTCTTAGGGTTAATCTCCTACATTCAAATTATTTCAAGATATTATTATTTCCTATCTTGTATTTTTACTTTATTTATGTGTACTTATGGTGAATACACATAATGGATCTATTTTATTAATAAAATGATCTTTGTATGGGACTTCGTCTCAATCTCCTTTCATTGAGGCATATTTTGTTTTATACACAATCTTCTTTTATATGGTGTATAAAGCCCTTTTACTTTTATGTTTATCACAAAGGTATCTTTTTTATACGAAACGTTTTTACTAAATGACAAAAAGGATTTTTTTGTCATACGTATGCGGTGACAATGACTTCTCCGCCGCCATGACTATTATTTGAGTTTTTCCTTCCTCTACAAGCCATACCTTTTTTAAAAAAAGAAAAAAAATAAATACCATGTTTTACTTTTACTTTATTTTGGTATTGTAAATGGTTTTCATAATGTTTTTATATCAATGTGTTGTATTGATATCTTGTGATTGAAAAGTGGCAATGTTATGTTTCCTTTTTTCATGTTTTATGTGATACGATTATGTTATGGTTCTTGGGCATTATTATGAAGACGGGTGGTTCCGTGATAAACTAAGGGCGGGTGAGCCCGATATAGCTCTCCAATACATTGGGTAACGCGAAGGAGTTAAAATTTAAGGTTTCTCTAAAGAGATTCAGGGAATATACTGTGATGGGTATTCCAAACGTAACCAAGAGGGTTACTCCCTACGTAAGAATGTTATGAATGCCTCAAGTTACCTTTATGTCTTATGATTTCTATGATTTATTCATGATTTGATGAGGTCTGTTAGAGTGCCTATGTTTTATGGGTAAAGTATTATTTCATTCTTATGTATATATGAACTCATTTTTCCTTTCCATATCTTTATAACCCTTACTGATATTTTTATGCTCATGCCAAGTTTTTGAAATGTTTTTCACAGGTCAAGGGAAAGGTACATGATAAGATGATAGTGTCAAGGAAGTGTCAAGAAAGAATCCATCTTTTATTTTCAATATGTTTCCATTGATGGGAAAAATGAATACTATCTTTTATTGTAACCAATTTGTTTAAATGTGGGATGTAATACAGGTTTTATGATCTAATTATCTCAAACTCTAAACCTGAAAAGTTCCCCAATGTGTAATCTTGTAATAACTCAAGATTAAGTAAGGTTTAAGGCTGGGGCCTTATAGTTGGTATAAGAGGTCGGTTTAGATAACTTTAAGAGTTAGAATTCTATTGTATGATTATCCAAAAATATTTTTTATGGTCAAATTGAAATGATATAGCATTTGAAGATTACCATGTTGCTTCAACTAAGACATGTTTTTTCATAATGGTTTTTCGCAGAGGAAATAGGGAAGCAGTGCTAGGAAGGAATACATAAGGAAATAACATTCCGAATCAGTATCCTGAGATGGTCAGAATCAGAACTAAACAGTTTGTTGTAGTGACGGCTCGGTTGACTCAGGTGAAAAATGTTTGTTATTTTTATTGATGATATTTTTGTGTTTTCTATAAGTAAAGAGGAGCATGAGAGAAATTTAAGGGTTTTTTTCAAACCATGAAATAAAATAAATTGTATGGGAAATTCATCAAGTGTGAGTTTTGGTTGCAACAAATTTATTTCCTTGGCCACATTGTTTCTAAAGATGGGATAACTATTGATCCGAAAAAAAGGTTATTGAAGAATGGCCAAGAACCACAAATGTAACTGAGATTAGTAGCTTCCTTGGTTTGGCAGGCTATTACCGAAGGTTTTTTAGAAAGTTTTCACGGTTATCTAGTCCAATGACTAAGAAAACTCGGAAGGGTGTTAAGTTTATCTGGACAAAATAATGTGAGGAGTGTTTTCAGGAGTTGAAAGGAAGATTGGTGAATGCTCCAGTCTTGGAACTACCTTCCATGAATGGTGAGTTTGTTATCTACAGTGATTCTTTATTGAAAGGACTTGGTTGTGTCCAAATGCAGAATGATCAGGTAATTGATTATACTTCACGTCAGTTGAAAACTCATGAGGTAAATTACCTTACACATGATTTGGAATTAGTTGCTATTGTTTTCGGTTTAAAATTTTGGTGGCATCATTTGTATAGAGAAAGTGTGAAATATATACCGATCAAAAAATCTTAGAGTATATATTCACTCAGAATGAATTGAACATGAGATAGAACAGATGGCTAGAATTAATTAAGGATTATTATTGTACAATTCATTACCATTCGGGAAAAGCAAATAAAGTGGCTGATGCTTTGATTCTAAAAAGTAATGATTCATTAACAATGTTGTATTTGGAATGTGATCTTTTGGTTAAGGATATGATGAAAATTGGCAAAGAAGTTGTTGGTGGAGGATGTCCTTCTTTTTTTTCAGGTATCAGTGAAATCTTCTCTATTAGACAGAATCAAGCAAGAAAAAAAGAAAGACAGTGAGTTGCAGAAAAAGGTAGATCTAGTTCAGAAGGTTAAGTTGCCTGAAATCAACATTGATAATGATTGTGTTTTGATATTTGGGAAGATATTATCTGTGCCTTGTGATTCACAGTTGAAAAGAGGGTTGTTATGTAAAGCTCATAGTTCTCCGTTTTCAGTTCATCCTGGCAGTACTAAGATGTACAAAGATCTGCGGGAGTATTACTGGTGGGATGGAATGAAATGAGATATTGCTGATTTTACTGTGAAGTGTTTGACTTGTTAGAAAGTTAAAGCAGAGCAGTAGTTACCGAAAGGGATTCTTCAGCCTTTACCGGTTCCAGAGTGGAATGGGAAAATGTATCCATGGACTTTGTTGTGGGATTACCAAGGACATCTCGAGGTAATAAAGCAATTTGGGTTATTGTTGATCTCATGACTAAATCTTCTCATTTCCTTGATATACGAGATACTTTTTTCCTAGATCAACTTTCCCATTTGTATCTTAAAGAGATAGTCAGGTTACATGGAGTTCCCCTCTCTATTATATCTGACCTTGATCCCAAGTTCACTTCTAACTTTTGGAAAGGCTTTCAGAAGTCATTGGGTACTGAATTAAATTTTAGTACACCTTTTCATCCTCAATCAGATGGGCAGTCATAACGAACAATCCAGACTTTGGAGGATATGCTACGTGCTTGTTCGATTGATTATCAGGGATGTTGGGACCAACATTTTTCTTTGGTTGAGTTTTCTTATAATAACAGTTATCATTCCAGTATACAGATGGCTCCGTTTAAACCATTATATGGGAAGCGGTGTCGAACTCTAGCTTTTTGGGATGAAGTGGGTGAAAGGAAGATGATGGGACCAAAATTGGTAGATAAGTTGGCAGAAAAAGTTCAGCTGATACAGAGACACATGATAATAGCTTAGAACAGGCTGAAGAGTTATGAAGACAATAGGAGGAAGGATCTCTCTTTTGAGGTAGTTGATCATGTATTCCTCAAAGTCTCACCATGGAAAAGTGTGATGTGATTTGGTAAGAAAGGAAAGCTGAGTCCAAGGTTCATTGGACCATATGAAATTCTGGAGAGAGTTATATTAGTTGCTTACCGAGTGTCTTTACCTCCGAGTTTATCTCAGGTACACAATGTTTTTCATGTTTCGATGTTGAGAAAGTACATTCCAGATCCATCTCATGTTTTGAGTCCAGAGGTAGTTCAGTTGGAAGAGAATCTATCTTATGAGGAACAACCGGTCCAGATTCTTGACCACATGGAGCAAGTTTTACGAAAAAAGGTGATTCCTCAGGTAATGGTTTTGTGGAAAAAACACATGATTGAAGAGGCAACATGGGAATCAGAAAATGCAATGAGGGCTAAATACCCCCACCTATTCGATAAGTAAATAAATTGTGGGGACACATTTTTCTAAAGGGGGGAAGGATGTAACATTACAAGTAAGTAATGAATAATAGATATTTTTATCTATGTATACTAATGAATTATATAGTGTTTTAGAGGCTTAAAATGAGAATAAATCCAATCTTAAGCATGGAATACAATAATATTTTTAAAAGATTGTTTTACTGCCTTTTGATGGAAAAACATATTTAAATAAAACTTTTGACAATTTTATAATCTCTGTTTGTCAAATAAAACTTATTATTTATTATTGGGACATTGAAATTTACATTGGATAATTTTTTGTATTTTTCTGACAATGTTCATTTTTTAATGAATAGTGAAAAATACTGCATTTTACATCAAAACTAATTTTTCATCTAATTTAATTATATGGATAGATTATTTTTTGAATTGGTTTTAAAGTTCAATTAGAATATATTTTTACCATTTAATCCAATAGTGGTCGTTGGAATTAGTTTCACTTTGAAATTGGACTTAAACTAGTGTCAATATTTTGATACTTATTGTTTCATAAAAACACGCTATTTGCTCTGACAGCGGGAATTAATTATTAAATTAATTAATGTAACTTATATGTTTTGAATTTTATAAAATATACATCATTTTTGAATTCGGAATATAAAATATAGCTTAGGGTGAAGTTTTGGTATTTTTCTAAAAAACATCAATTTTTGATGAATAGTGAAACCACTAAGTGGTACTTAAAAAAATGGATTTTTCATTTAAATGAAATTTTACCACATCTGTGATTTGAATTTCAAAAATCCGACATAAATATTTGTCATTAAGAAGTAAAATGTGGTTCAACGGGATTAAAATAATTGTTTTGGTGAATAGTAGCTTTTAAGTTTTTAATCGCGATTCGAGGTAATTAGTGTAATTTAAGGTAAAAATAATGTTTTAATAATATTAAATGACATAGACACATGTACTACCCTTATTGTATGTCTCATGGAAGACCAAAAAAATCCATGGGTCATCTTGGGAACCCCATGGAGCCACTTTTTTAGGAAAATCACATTAATATCTTTTTATTTAATGTTAAAATAAAAATTTCACAAACATGTATTGTTTTACTAAAACAATTTTTTCATGGGGTAATACAAGTCATATTTTTTCATATAAATAGTCATTATAAATCTAAAAATATTTCCCACATCATTGTAATTTTTTTATAAATTTTAGACATTAAATAAATTAAATTATTTTTGACGTCATGATGATGCAGTGATTACCCAATTAATGAACGATTTAAATAAAATGAAAATATAATGTATAATCTAAGACTTACACTTGTCAAAGAACTATTGGATGTGTATATTTCGAACCCTTATCACATTATCCTCAAAATACATCAATGTGGGACCTTTAAAATCCGATACCCATTTGAAAATAAAGTAACATGTTGTAACTTTCCAAGAGTGCCCCTCCTCTCCTCTTATAAAAGGCCACCACCTCTACCACCTTACCCACACAACCAAAGCC
This sequence comes from Viscum album, assembly GCA_963277665.1. Lineage (NCBI taxonomy): Eukaryota > Viridiplantae > Streptophyta > Magnoliopsida > Santalales > Viscaceae > Viscum > Viscum album. The sequence continues at coordinate 1,286,926,505 of OY728132.1, read as the reverse complement.
TTTTTCTCAGCCAAACCCGGCCCATTTTGTCTCTCCACATCGCTATATAACTCTTAGAATCCTCACATTTGGCAGAAGTCTTCCCAAGGAATCCTTTTAGCTCAAATCAAAAAGAGTTACCCGATTTAAAGGCAGTGTCTTCTATTGTGTTCTTATGTTTTATTTTGTTTCTCCAACCCCCTAAACTCTTTTTATTCATTTATTTTGTAACAAAAACAGTATATTCCATATACTAGGATGTTTTTATAATAATTTTTCATGCTAAAAATACACACACCTAAATCTAATTGTAAAAGAACATATTGTTTCTGTGGATGGTGAATTTCTGCCTCACGAAACGATGATTGTTCAATATTCTTCTAACACCTTCAAAGGTGGCCATTAAGATGTCGCTATATTTATATACGATATATAATATTTTTATGTTTTCCTTAAGATTCTTTATTTTTCATTTATGGAATACCTTTATGGCTTCCATTATGGGTATACGTGATATCTTCATTTTAGGAAGTGTGGACTACCACCCCCTCAAAGTGATTTGATTTGTTAGTACCATATGTGGTACGTATAAAGGATATATTTAAAGATATAATATATGATAACATACTGGAATTAAAATACTATTATGTATCCTTAAGTTTTCATTCCGTTAAATATGAAATATAAATGGAAGTAGCGTTCATGCGTACGTATGACATACCATCTCCATGAACGGTGAATTTCATTCCTTACCTCTAAATGATTATGTAATATTATAAATACATGTATATGCTAGATATATATGATATATATTATATCCAAATCATGAATATAATTCTGGATATATTGAACCCTTGACCACACTAACAACAAGTAATTGTAAGAAGTCCACTTTCAACATAAGAACCAAGTATCGACAAAACAAATATTATTAACTTAAATGATTACATAATGTTTATAAAATGGAAATAACTAATATAAATGTAATAATGAACTTAAAAAAGAATCTTAAGAAAGTATAAATTAACTCAATTTTATTATTCAGGTCTTTAAATAACGATCGAGTCAAGTTGGACCCGAGGTAAGGGAACATCTTAACCCAATTTCCTTTCTTAGGGTTAATCTCCTACATTCAAATTATGTCATGATATTATTATGTCCTATCTTGTATTTTAACTTTCTTTATGTGTACTTATGGTTAATACACATAATGGATCTATTTTATTTAAAAAATGTTCTTTGTATGGGACTTCGTCTCAATCTCCATTAATTGAGGCATATTTTGTTCTATACAAAACCTTCTTTTATACGGTGTATAAACCCCTTTGACTTTTATGTTTATCCCAAAAAAAATCTTTTTTATATGAAGCATTTTTACTAAACAAAAAAATGGAATGTTTTTGTCGTATGTATGTGGTGATAATGACTTCTCCACTGCTGTAACCATTATTTGAGTTTTGGCTTCCTCTACAAGCCATGCATTTTTTAAAAAAATAAAAAAATAAATACCATGTTTTACTTTTACTTTATTTTGGTATTGGAAATGGTTTTCATAATGTTTTTATATCAATGTGTTGTATTGATATCCTGTGATTTAAAAGTGGAAATTTTATGTTTCCTTTATGCATGTTTTATGTGATATGATTATGTTATGGTAATTGGGCATTATTATGAAGACAGGTGGTTCCGTGATAAACTAAGGGCAGGTGAGCCCAATATAGCTCTCCAATGTATTGGGTAACGCGAAGGAGTTAAACGTTAATGTTTATCCAAAGAGATTTATGTAATATACTGTTATGGGTATTCCAAACGTAACCAAAAGGGTTACTCCCTACGTAAGAATGTTATGAATGCCTCAAGTTACCTTTATGTCTTATGATTTATATGATTTATTCACAATTTGATGAGGTATGTTAATGTGCCTATGTTTTATGGGTAAAGTATGATTTCATTATTATGTATATATGAACTCATGTTCCTTTCCATATTTTTATAACCCTTACTGAGCCTTTTATGCTCATCCCAAGTTTTTGAAATGTTTTTCACAGGTCAAGGGAATGGTACATGATAAGATGATAGTGTTAAGGATGTGTTAAGAATGAATCCATGTTTTATTTTCAATATGTTTCCGTTGATGGGGAAATGAATAATATCTTTTATAGTAACCACTTTGTTTAAATGTGCGATGTAATTCATGTTTTATGATTTAATAATCTAAAACTCTAAACCTGAAAAGATCCTCAATGTGTAATCTCGTAATAACTCAAGATTAATTGAGGTTTAAGGCTGGGGTGTTATAGTTTCTGTCATTATGTGATTTTGGAAAAAACATTATGTATGAGGGGAAGTACGGGATGGTTATGTGCAATGCGTTTTTGGCTTGTATGTTTGATGAGACATTTATGGGAATAGTTGAATGATGTTTTGATATGGATTTTAGGTGTCACTATTTTATAAAGGATTCCATAGAGATAGATCAATGTGTTCGGGTATGGTTGATCCATTCATGACCCTCAATTTGAGTTTTTAGGTTTGGGATGAACATTGCTCAGAAAGAGAAATAATGATGTGTTGAAAGAACCTATTATGAATTATTCTCAAATAGTAGTATATGGTCCTCAATATATTGGGGAGAACACAATTATATGTTTGAGGGTGTAACTATAATTTCAGGTACATTTTAGATATTATTGAGGTTGATGTTCCTAGTGTGCTCAAAATGGGTTACGATTGTTGTTTTATGTTGTTTCTTGAATATGAGTGATGTAGTCACATTCATTCATGACATTCTATATTTTATATAACAAGATAATTTGATTAAAAAATTTCGGTTCTATGATGTTATAAAATGAACACACATATGATAGAAGTAATCAATAAAATTATGGATTTGTGACCCACTTCATGGAATGGTCATGGAACAAATGAGACATGTTGGTGGATGATTGATATAGAAAAATTATGGGGTTGTTAATGTAGATCCAGTTCTTTTTGGCTCCATGGAAAATACGATACATTACATTCAAATATAATGTATCATGTATTTTAGGCGCTGAAATAAATCTTGGGTTGAAGATTTTTTTGATAAGTGATTAAAAAATAATCATATGTGTAGTATGATGAATAATTTGGTTTGTTCATAATCTCATCATTGAAATGAAATGATAGTTAGGTTTGAAATAATCTATGAGAATTTGGATGATTCTGTGATTCCTCTAGAAGTTAATTCATCATGATCAGGTGTTTTGGTCATGTTTCAATAGTTTAGGCTTTTTTATGAGAATAAGAGAAATAAGGACCAACTCATATTGTTATATGTTATTAGATTCAATGAGGTAGAAAACATATCTGATGTTTTGTAATAGGTATTATAGATATGTTTTGATGATTGAATAAACATTTTTGGATAAAAGATAGTGTATTTGTTCTTTTTTCATGAGATATTTTGGCATTCCATACTTAGATAAGGGATCTGATTGATAAATGAGATCATATTTAAACTGATTTATTGGAATTCTATGGACACTACAAAGTGACTCTCAGTCATTAGATGCATTATTGTGGTCATTTATTAACTACATGCTACATTAAATTATGTGATCATAAAAATAAATTTTAATTTTTAGTCTTGTAGTTGGGACATGGTGACATGTTATTGCAATTGTTTTGTAGGTGGATCATAAATATATGATAAAAAGGGTCACAATAGAACTATAAACTAATAATTGTCAAACTATAGTTGAAATTGGGTATCACATCATGAAGAATAATATGGAAACAATTCACACAATGACCAATGTGTGTCATAGCATGGTGTTTATTATGTGGAATTTTATAGATGAATAGTTTACGGGAAGTCGTGTAATGGCGTAGGGGTGTTATTTTTCTGGTGAGGACCCATATGTATATGAATTTTAAAATAGGAGATTACACAACAGTTGAGGGAATAAAATTTTGATGATAAACCTTATGTATCTATTTTTAGAAATTTTATGAGGAGGTTTTCTCATTTCATGACGCATATGGACAAGTTTTGATGATATTTTTGGCTAGATGCTTTGTTGTGAGGTTGTGGACAATGCTATTAATGGATCTCCATGATAGTTTTAGTTCTTCTTAGTATGGGTGTTCCCCACCATTATGAAATGGGATACACTATATTGAGTTCCTATATGTGTTCAATAAATTGAGGTGCTTTCGTGGTTTTGGTGTCATGTTGTGACGCTTTTCTTACACCATGACCAGATCCTAAACAAGTGAATCAGACCACTATTATTCTAGTAACACCGTGACTATACCCTTATCTAGTTTTTAAAACATTGAGTTACCAATCATTTACTAGTCAACCCACATCATATTTAGGGAAAAGGGGATCATCCTGGTGATTCAATGTTTTTGAACATTTATCATCCACTATTACATCTGACATGGAAAGAGATGATGCCTACAAATTTTGTGTGATGATTTAAGGTGAGTTCAACCATATAATTCCCCTTATTTATATTCCAATAATTTTCCATCCAATTATCAATGATTTTAGGACGGGATGTGACATTTGTACTATCAGATTACAGATAAATCAGGTTATGATGATTGGTATTTTTATTTTATTCGCAACAATGGATCCTAAGAGGACGAATGCACTAGGTTTTGTGCAATTTATAGGGATGTGATTTATCATATTGATTTTATTGAGGATTATTACTCATTTTTTCTAAATTCAAAAACTACATATAGATTATTATTATCAAATATTTAGGTAATAGTGATTGATGTAGGATCTCAGTCATTCGAATGATATTGTAGGATCGATGTATATTGTTTTCCAAGGAGGAGGGTCTTGGTGGGAATGTTACTTTTTTTCTGATGTAGGTAGGCCCTAAAAACATTTAAATGTTTATAAATGATTGAAAATGTATGTATTTTTATATGTGAATTTAGGTGTAGAATATAGGGATTAAGAGTACCCTTTGAAAAAAAGTAGTATGGAATTAAGCCTCCTACTCATAGAGTAATGACTCTGTTGGACGCAGGTATTTTCAGATCACCCGGCGGCTTTGCCACCAAGTTGGTAAACATTCTAGATTTTTTACTGGATGCCAATGGTATGTCTTAGTGCTTGTATGGGATTAAAATAGACTATGTTAGGCCTTTTAGGTCTAGTTTGGTAGAAATGAGAGGCTTAGGCTAACTAGTGATCGCTGAGATGGTCATACGTCTGACACATGACAGGGATTACCCTATTAAAGGTAGATTAGTTCATTATAGAGTTCCATTGGTGGAATAAGTCCACTGGGACTAGATGTGGTGTAACCATGATGGTTAATTATAATCAGTGGTCTTGAGGTTATCCAAGTATTATGTAACATGAGAATTAGGTGTGGTTTGTAGTTTCTATAGACAACATGGAATAAATATGTTAAAGGGATTGGTGTGGGGAAACATAAAAGGGTCGTTAGATAGAGATATTGGGTTATGATATGGGAATATGAGATAGATTATGCCTAATTATTTAGCCCAGGGATAGAAATATCTTCCTAGTAATGAAGTTTTCATGGGGTGTGGGATGTGGCATGGTGTTAGTGAGTAAAGGATGGGATGGGTCAAGGGAACAATGTGGATTCTATTATAGGAAATTTGATAATGTTTATAAGTTTGAAAAGTTATGCTCGTGTGATCAAGATGAGCAAAGGGACATTATATTTTGAGGATAATTGGATTATGAGATTCCCAAAGGGATGTGTGACTAGGTGTTAAGTGACTAATTCCCTAGTTATGTGTCAATGAGCATTTGTGATAGGTTGTGATTCCATTTATGTTATATCATGTTTGGGATGGATATTGGTATGTTGGATGACATGACTGGAAAACCTCACATTAAGTGGTAAGTTGGTGTGAGGTCCCTATGATGAGTGGTGATTCGAAGTTCGAATTATGTTCTATGATGACACATGATAGTTATATGGCGCACCTAGTGATAGTGTGGTTAAATTTATTTTAGAGGATGACTATGGAGCTTAATTCCTAAAAATCACTTTTTATATATTTTGGATATATGATATTACCGTTGGGACCTACCTAGTGACTATGTGGTTCATCCATTGTAGGAAGTTGGGTATTACAATGCCCTCCTAAGATCACTTTTTTATGTTATTTTTAATTATATTTATACATGGGACATTACCTAAGTTGATGGTTTATCATTTATGTGATGTTGGCTATTGAGATTCCCTCCTTAGATTTCATAATTTATGTTTTTTTGTGGATTCAAAATTTATCTTTTAGAACTAACTATTAAAGTATTCATTCACCTTTTTTGAGAGCATAGATACTGATATTAACATCTCATGTTGCTCATTTTATGTGATTTCATATGATACATGACTATGGTACTTTACCCCAATTGGATGGTTTATCCTATATGAGAGGTGGGAAATCAATATTATATGCTCGAATAACTTTTAAGATGTGTCTATGTATGGGTAATCTCATTGAATTATATTGTATTAGTAGAGACCCATATTTAAATAAAAGGATAGTATTTGGGACATAGTCAGATACCCTACCAACACTATTTTGTTGTGGTTGTGGAATTGTTATACACCATACTTATCATATCCATTTATGGTTCAGGCTTGGAGACACCCTACCTAGAGTAGTTGGGTATGGGTTGGGTTGTGTAACATTAGGAAAATACATCTCTATAATTGGACAATGTAGGTATGGTTTGGTTATGGTGTGTCATATTTCACATAGGAAAACAAAACATGCATACATGTGTGAAATGATTCTATTATTTATCAATGAATTCTTATATGAAGACATATATTATGGGATCATGATGAGAGCTTGTAGATATTTTTTCCCACACCCAACATGGGAAAAATGTGACAAGTGTAGTTCTTATATAATTTATATAGTTCTATGAATGTGTGGTGCAGTGAATTAAATTAGAGTGGAACAACACGGATTATAGATGGGAGATGAGGCTAAACGGTAGTATTTGAGACAAATTTTAATTTTTTAGGAAATTTTAATATTCTGGGGGGAAATTAGTAGGGATTTATGCTAGTATGGTTATATTCAATTTCATATAACAAGGATGTGTTTTATTGTTTATGTATACTCTAATTATTTTTATGGATAATGCATGGGTTTCTTTGTTAATAATTATTATGATAAACAGTGAATAGGCTCACTAATGTATGGTTTAACCACCACTAACAGTTATAAACCTATAGAATATAGGGAGGCAAGACCGAGGGATTGTGGAACACTAGATTTGATAATGTTGAGTGATTTTGGTTGTGGAATTATAGGCATGGCCTTATCTCATTAACAGAGTTATCATACATTATTTATCTATTGTGTTCATAATCTGAATCATGTCTCAATAACCTTCTAATGTTAACCACTAACACGTAAATAATTTACATTACCTTTAATCTTATATATAGTGAATTCAAATTACATTTCATCTCATCTATATCAAGGAAAATAATATTCATGTAATATTTTATTTAATGATTTTTTCTATGTTTTTTTTTCTATTTTTATACTTCTATTTTTTTGGAATCAATGACAACCATTGCTCAACATATCCACATAGATAATTTACCACCATAATAACTACCTACCATTATATTATCCTTATGTAATGATTTCTTTGTCTAATTTTTCCCTATTTATCTTCCGATGATTGATTAGACATTGTATATAATTATGGATGATTCTACATCATGAAATGATCCAATGTTGGTACACCATGTTTAGGGGAAACATGTTGTTCAAGATAAAAAATCATATTTATTATGGCCTATTAAATCTACCATAATATAGTGATATATACAAATATATAACACTAGATTCATCAATTGTTTCATATATAAATCCTACAGAAGTTGTGTTTTTTGAAGAAATTTTTAATCCATTAATAATCGTTCATTTAAAGATAATTGAATGCAGATATATTGTTCTAGAGTAAACCAATTAATTACGAATTGTAGTATATAACTATGATAAATATATTATAAATACAAGTCAGGTATTCTATATATTGTATAAAAATTTTAATAGTGTAACAATAGTTGGTCATAATGTTTTAATGTTTATTTCTGTCCTTTAATATTTAATTTTTAATTTTTCTACAAAAAAAATCCCGGATACTAACTACAACCACCTCAAATATAGTAATTTATATACATAAGGAATTTATTATAATATTATATATTATATAAAATATTTAACTTTAGGATTCAACTTATTACTTTTCATAGGAGACTATATACATAAATGAATATTAAATTAATATCGAAACATAATGTACATTATACTTCGGCCTTAAAAACTAATATTTGACCTTTATTATCCATTGTTCACATGAATCATTTTTATGGATTCCTAGAGAAATGAGAAAACAACATAAAGGGTATGATTATATTATTAGTCAGGGGTGGATTAAAATTGAATCTTACTAATTAAAAGAATAAAAAACATGTTTTAGTATGAATAAATAGATAACTAAATCAATAAAAATTCCAACGTAAGGAAAATATATCACTGTAGAAAAGAAAAATACAAATAAATAATCAATTTCCTAATAATAATTGATCTCATAATTATGGAAGTCATAATTCAAGACATCTTAAATATATAATTAAGGCCATGTTCCATGGTATCACATATAAAAGGTTGGGCGTAAAAAAATAATGAAACTAATTTTCTTCCTAATACCCATTGATGCATCAAGGGGATATATAAATCTATGTCCCATAAATCTCAAAAAAGGTACAATTTAACTATTATATCAAAACAATGGCTGACAATACATATCGTAATGTTCTCTAGGGGGCCTCATACATAATCATGGATAAGAATTTGATAATTATACATATATTATTGACAGAGATATGAATTTTTCAAGATTCCCAAATTAATGGAATAACATAGCTATATTGGTGAATATCCATCAATCAAATAAGAAACATTAGGATATTCCAAATTTAAAGGATGGTACCCTTATTAATGGGAAATACAGAAAAATATTAATGAATGGTTCATTTGTTATAATAGGATATTATTAAGGATCAATCAATGAGTAAAATTGTTTTAAATGGCAGGAAACCAAATTATTGAAAAAAAAATCACTTAAAAAATATTTATTATTGGACCCAAATGTTTTATACATATAAGGGATATAAAATTCAAATAATTATTCATTGATAGGTTAATATGACTTTATACCCAAGGTATACATATGAAAAAAAAATCAATCCCCAAAGAAATTAATAAATACAACCCTATGTATATCATCACCGCCCATCCATAGTTAATACATCTCTCTTAAAAAAAATATATTTATTACACCAAATATATATTTCATGCACGAGAATTGAATAATGGAGTTTAGGAATATATAAATATTGTATCATTATACTGACTTATGAAGGTGGTATAATGAGAGTGAATGTAAAAAAATAGTGACAAAATATTTTCATGTATTTGTATTAAAAATTATACATGATATAATTATTAAATTTTATAAATAATAATATCTTTTGGACTGATTTATTTTATGTATTTGTATACTAGGCACAAAATCTTCTTATTTCATAATATATGAGACCACTTATCCTAAATTTCATCACATGAGACCAAATTATAGAATTTAAATTTAAAAAACACATCCTCATAACATGGGTGATTAACACATAATAAATGGGCGATATCATATGATTAGTAATTGGTGAATAAGAATTTTATCAATAATGAGTAAAAAAAGGTTATAATTGAAATGTAATATTTTCATGAGTGCTTACCAAATATCATAAGTGAGATTCACGGCACATGAAATATTACCATGAAGATAAATAAGATCAAAACATAAAATTATAGTGATAAAATGGAATATAACAATTTAACATAATCCTTAAATTATGATAGAATATGATTATAATTGATAGCATTCATTAACTTTGTCATAAAAACTATCAGATAGAAACATTACATTCATGAGCCACACCACGAGCGATTATGATAAAAATTTAGAACATCATTAAAATATGGAACATACATTTATATGGGGAACATTAATTTCATGAGCTAAATCCTCAGTGGATATGATTATAATAAACACTAATCGACTAATTAATGATTTATCTAATGACATATCAACTTTTAACCAATGAATAACAGGCCGATATAAGACCCCACCCATTATTCATATATGTTCCACTCAATAATCATTCACAATTAATAAAAAAAATATTCTATGGAAATTGAATGTATTGCATAAATATTTTTTTCCGACGCTTTTCGCCGAGGCGCGCGCGCGCGTTCCGCTCCGTATTCATGGAGGAGGACGCACGGGGCTTCTGTTGCCCCGCATTCCCACTTTCCAAAGGCGGGCGACTTTCTCTCCTTATTCAGGGACGTCTGCTCCTTGATCGAAACGGGATGATGGGATGTCGGTTCATCCTCCTGCAGATTCCTCCTCAGAACTCGTCACCTAGTCCGGGTCTCCCTCATAGATTTAATACGTAGTCCGTGAAACTCTTCCCAGTGCCATGTTTCCATGGATGCCGGTTAATTACACTGCTTCTGTCGAGACATTCCAAAGGGTCCAGTCAGGCCAGCAACCTTCAGTAAGGGGAGTAGTCACATTGAGGCATCAGTAGCGTGTCTGGATGCTGGGGTACGTCGCATTCTTGTCAGTTATCCTTGGTAACAAGGCTTCTCGAGGGCGTGGAGGCCCAAGGCATCCCACACGATCACGGGGAATTATATGTCATAGCCACATATCTGAGGTTTTCCTCAGCTTCCTGTGTTTAACACAGGGTACGCCGTGAGTTTAACGTCTAGAAGAGACAGATCAACCCAACCAGAGCATTATCTAGGATAGATTGGATTGAGGGATTCTCCTTGAAGGGGTGTCGATACAGGGGCCAGCCCATGGATGGCTGCGAAGAAGAGCGTATCGACATGGTCTCACCGGGACATGAGGTCCGGGCGAGAATCAGGATGGGTGATAGGTTGACGAATGGAGTGGTGGGAGAGTGAAATGGGACCATCGCAAGGGTGACGGTGAAGTTGGTATTTAGCCTTGATGAGGATTCCTACGTATCCCTGTGGCAGGGAATCAAAGTCTGCGTAGTTCGGGATGAGGTCGATAAACTGACGTGAAGGTGGACCTTAGCCCGATGAGCATCGTCAGCGCACCGACGTGAATGTAGACACGTGGGTCCACTAGTGGTGGGCTTGAACCTTGGGAAGGTTTCCTACGTACCATGCCTTGACATGGATCAAAGACCTCCTAGTTCGGGGTGGTCACAACGGCTTGCCGTCGGACGGGAATTGCAGTTTAACGTCATGCTGGACGTAGGTAGTACTCGACGTGAATTGGATGACGGGTGGGCTTGAACCTCATGGAGGCTTCCTACGTACCATGCCTTGACATGGATCAAAGACCTCGTAGTTCAGGTAGGTGTGTAGGTTAATGTCATGCAGGATAGGGGGGGGCATACAGTTTAATGTCATGCTGGACGAGGGCGAAACTCGACGTGAATGAACGACCGAGCAATGTGGCTTGAACCTCATGGAGGCTTCCTACGTACCATGCCTTTACATAGATCAAAGACCTCGTAGTTCAGGTGGGAATGGGTCGCAACGGCTTACCACTGGACCAGAATGCAGTTTAACGTCATGCTGGACTGGGGTGAAACCCGTCATGAAATAACGGGTGGGCTTGAACCTCATGGAGGCTTCCAACGTACCATGCCTTGACATGGATCAAATACCTCGTAGTTCTCTATGGATTCTCCGGTGAACCGACGTGATAGTAGACCCAGGGGTCCACTATTGGTGGGCTTGAACCTCGTGAAGGCTTCCTACGTACCATGCCTTGACATGGATCAAAGTCCCCGTAGTTCGCTAGGATGGTTTTGTTGGTGAACCGACGTGAAAGTAGACTCGGGGGTCTACTATTGGTGGGATTGAACCTCGTGAAGGCTTCCTATGTACCATGCCTTGACATGGATCAAAGTCCTCATAGTTCGGATGTAATGCGCAGTTTAACGTCATGCTAGATAGGAATGAGACCCGACGTGGAAGAATGACAGGTGGTCTTGAACCTCATGGAGGCTTCCTACGTACCATGCCTTGACATGGATCAAAGAATTCGTAGTTCATAAGGGTGAGGGGTCAGGGTCGGTGCTCACTCTAAGCCCACGTGAGTCATGCTCGGTGTAAGAAACAAGAGGTTGCAAGGACCTGATGATCACGTCGCGAGGGGTGCATCCGTGAGAAGCGAAAAGGGGCTTACGCGTTGGGCAGCCCATGGTGTTGGGACATACTCCAGTATGGAGGCCCACAGGGGGGTGCCTTGTTACCTATCACACCCTCCACTGACCTAGGTAGTGGGGAAGTACGGAGATGCACGGGTGCAATCATCCGTATGAAAGGTTAGGGGCTTACGCTCTGAGGCAGCCCTTCCCCTACGAACATACGCCACTCCGACAAGGAGGATCTCATTCCATGTGCGGAAGAGATCCATTCCCGTGGAGATGAGTGGTGTAAAAAATGTTCAACCTGGGGGGACCCTTTGTGAGGGAGACGAGGTTGGGTCACAGTTTAACGTCATGTGTTGAGGACGTGGTGCTTGGCAGTTTAACGTCCTATAGCTCGGACGAGGTGGGTTCACTCCACACCCCTAGGACATACATAACCGGTACCCTCTGGTCCTTGGGGAAGGGAAGGTACCAGTAAGGCCATGGTTAAGGGGGGTCGTGGAACAAACCATCGAGGGGTCCACATTTGCATGGCTATGCGAAGAAGAAATATCCGTTAGCGTGCCTATGCGAAGAAGCATTAGGCGAAGCAACGCTACAGGTGGTATTGTCCATGGGACTTTGAAATCATATCGTGTAAACCTGGAGGGTCGCACGAGAAGAGGAATTGCTAAGCAGAGGAGTGCGCTTCGCGAAGTGGAGTGCCTTATCCTTAGCATGGGGCATAGGTGTGAGTGGAAGGTGCTTCGCGAAGTGGAACAGTGTTCGCGGAGCACTGCCTCGCGAAGAAGGGGTGCCTCGCGAAGCAGGGTCCTGCGGAGCAGTGTGATTCACGATGTGTAGCGATCCTGCCCTAGCATAGGGATCACTAGCCTGGGTTGGGTGTTTCGCGAAGCATAAACGCTCCGCGGCTGCCCGGGTTCCCTAGGGAATCCGCTTCCTTCGCGAACGCCCTTGAGCTTCGCGAAGGGCATCCCTATCAGAAGAGGGTCTCAAAACGAGACAAAGCAGAGGCGTCTCACGAAGTAGAAATACCTCTCGGAGCTAATGATTCCTGGGGCAAAGAGTGCTTCGCGATTCGGGAGAGGAGAAGCCGAAAGGTCGGATTGTCCGTCTTCGGGACTCAGGGGAGTCCAGTATTTATAGGGATGGGGCGCCGTGAAGCAGTACTCGCGCACCACCTTCGGCGCTTTGCGGTGTGCTCGCGAACGTCAAACGCGTTCGCGGAGAATTACCACCTCAGGAGCTTCGCGGCGGCTCGCGAACGTCAAATGGGTTCGCGGAGCATTACCGCCTCTGGAGCTCCGCGATGGCTCGCGAACGTCAAATGGGTTCGCGGAGCATTACCGCCTCTGGAGCTCCGCGATGGCTCGCGAACGTCAAATGGGTTCATGGAGCATTACCGCCTCTAGAGCTTCGCGGTGGCTCGCGAACGTCAAATGGGTTCGCGGAGCATTACTGCCTCTGGAGCTTCGCGGCGCCGCCATGGTCGGGGCGCTTCGCGGCGGGGCTTTGCGGCGGAGCTTCGCGAGGCATCCTGCCGACCTTCTTTTTCGTTCCTTTCTTTCGGGCCACATTTTTTGTGCCAAACCCCCCCCCCCCACAGACATGGAGCCGCGGAGGGCGAAGGGTCTACGTCTGAGGGAAAATCGCCAAAATTGTCGGTGGTTCGTGACCAGCTTCACGAAGGGGGCCCGCGGTGCTGACTGGGGCCGCAAATCTGGACGCGCCGCGATGCTCTGCACGGGTGAGGCACGTCGCGATGCTCCGGGGTCGCCTCCTATAAATAGGGGGGACCGACCTCTTTTGTCTTTACGCGCCTTCCTTGTCTTTTTGTGCTATCGATTTCGCGAAGCTCCGCGTACTCCGTGACAGCGCTACGCGAATCGAGCTTTGCGGCGAACCGCGGGTCTCCGACTCCGCGTCTGCGCCAAGAGAACCTCTGGTTGTCGCCCTTGGCCACACTTTGCGGCTTGATCTCGCGACCGATCTTCGCAATCCGGCTTCGTGATCGAGCTTCGCGATCGAGCTTCGCGATCCAGCGGGAAGAAATCTTTTCTGAGGGCCAGAGTTAAAATGGCCCATCAAGAGGTTGTATTGGGGGTGCTTGCAGACGCTGCTCGTCGAGATGAGATGGCCAACCGTCCAGGCCTGGGGGAGATGATCCGGAGCCACTCAAACCACACTTCTTTGATAGATCTTCTCTTGGAGGGTCATAAAGATTTTCCGCAGTGCTAGAAAATGCCGTTGTATGGCTTCGGGATGAGGGATGACGTCTTCATCCCTGAGGCAAGTAGGGATGAACCAGCTTGCTGGTTCAGGAGCACACCGTGTCAGCACCAATGGTTCAGGGCGGCCGATGGTCACGCGTGGGAGGACTTCACACCCGTCACCATTGATTGTCTCTACAACCATGTGAACGATATTGATGGGAGGCCATTACAACCAGAGACGTCCCCTCGTCTCTATCGTACCATGCTGAAGGCGGCCTTGCAGGATTCGAAGAAGGGATGGTCCGATGAGTGGGACCTGTGCTAGGGCAGCAACTTTACTGATGACTGGGCCTGGGCCTACTGGGTAGGCGCCTCATGAGAGGAGTTCAGGGCAGAGCTGAGGAGAGTGGGGTTGTATGAGGCGGCGTGGGCCTCCCAATTCCACATTTACCAACTGAAGCAGCTAATGTCGGAATTGCTGAGTTGATGGTCATCTAGGACCAACACTTTTCACCTGCATCACGGGGAGGTGGGCATCAGCCTGTGGGATGTCCACCAGATTTTTGGGGTCCCAATCTTGGGGGCCATGTATGACGAATTCCTCCCCGTTTTCAGCGCGTGGGGGGATGCAGAGCAAATGTCGCGACTGGCGTCGGCACTGATGGAACATGTCCCTGTAGAGGACAAGGAGGCAGTGAGGGATGTCCATTTTAGGAGATGGTTCAAATGCTACCTGAATTTCCCATAGAATAGTGAGTTCCCTCCGAGGCCTCGAACTTGTCCAAGGGCGGCCCAATGGGGAAAGGGGAACTCGTATTGGCGGGACTTGGAGGACAGCCAATGGAAGACTTGGGGTTTCAGTGTCAGCACTGAACAACAGCCGATAGTCAGGATGGAAGCGTTCATCGAGGCTCTCATCTGTGGATGGATCCTACCGGTGAGAGATACAAGCATGGGGGTACGGCCCAGCTCGTTTATCATGGCGTCGATGTTGGCCATCGGGCAGCGGATCAACCTGGGGATCCTGATGCTCACCAAACTATACAGAATGCTTCGAAACATTAGCGAGGGCACGAAGCCTCCAAGGATATGCGGACCCTTTCACCTCCTGTATGGGTGGATCGCAGCACATATCAGGGGGATTTTCGAATATCCAAACCCCATTTCGCCACCGGGATCAAACTTTCGCCCCTCCATCCTGAACGCGGTCGGGAGCTTCCCGTTCAAACTGGCCGTTCCGATGGTGCTGAATAGGGTGTGGAGGGCGGACGAGTTCAACTTCCATCGCTTCCCATTGCCGACAGGGATGCTTAATGATGATGGACGGGGAACGGAAGAACATCGGGCTTACCTCTTGGCCTTCCGAGGTGGAGTTTTGGTGGCACGAATAGATCGTGAGCCGCTCTGTGAACCGTACACTCCGTATCGGTTTGCGAGGCAGTTCTGGTGCCTCCAGTGGCTGACCCCGCAGGTCTACTGGGAGGTGCGTCACGAGGAGCACACGTGTGTGATGAGGTAGCTGTGTCTCATGTTCACACGGGAAGATGGAAAGATGCGGATTGCATTTCCTCCATCCACCGACGCCTTCGTATTAGTGAAGGAGTACGCCATCAGTTGGGAGGCCTCTTATCCGGGGGAGATGCTGAAGCATCCAACGATCCGGGTTGGTGACGGTGGGCCTCCTCTATCTCGAGGTTGGAGTCGGAGGGCAGCTAGGACCGCTCGCGGCAGCAGGGCTGCCATGGCAGCGAGACCCGCACCGGCCGAGGGTATGGCAGCAGCGGTGGATCCAGTGATTCCGGGAGAGCAGGGTCATCCGGAGGGGCGGCCACCGAGGGGATTCTGTAGGATATCCACTCAGGCTCCGGGGAAGGGCCTGCGTCACATTGACATGGCAGAGGATGCCATCTTCCCAGAGGCTTGGGACATTTGGGATGTCAACCGGAAATTCCTCGGCCCATCCGAGATATGGTCCCACCTGAATTGCCTCGGGATGGAATTACCGGGTATAGGCCCAGTTCGGGCTGGATTCATGGCATCTCCGGCGGAGGCAGAACTGTACCTGGAAGAGCTGGAGGATTACGTCCACTCCAGTGGTGTCCCTCGCCCAATGATAGACCGGGTGAGGGTACTGTTGAATCAGACGGTACCCCCATATTTATCGGCTGCTGATCTGAGGGAGCGCTTCCCCTTGCCGGAGGAATTAGAGGACTCCTCTCAGGAGGATGAGGCTAGAGGAGGGAGCCCGCTGGAGGAAGGCGAGGTCGGAGACCGAGGCTCAGAATCCGACGAGTTCGCGGAGGCTCTCGAGGTAGAATTCCGAACTTCTCTCCTTACGATCTGTTCTTGGGTCCCTATAGACTTCTCACAAATGTTTGAGCCATGTAGGAGGAACTTGTTCGTAGGCCTTGTTCTCGCTCTATGGCGGGTGATGATGCGGGACCTTCAGAACCTGCGCCTATGGCTGCGTCCAGTTCCGCATCTGGTGGGACCAGGGCGTCCGAGGTGGCTCCTCCGGAATCTCCAGACCTTCCAACAGTATACGGGGGTCCTCGTCTCGTGGTCCCGTCAGTACCGGCTCAGGAGCAGTGCTCAGAGGTTGATCTCTATAAGTCTCCTCCACCGGTCTCCTCGTTGCCACATGTAGACCATGCCAACTAACGTTCATGTCCCTCTTTGTCGTACAGTTCTTCGACTGGCGTGGGCTGCTGCGGCAAGACTGGTCGGGATGTCTGGTGGCGTCCCTCCTAGGGTCATGCCGGTGATGGTGGCGATAGTCCCGCCATCTCCTCAATCCACGACGCAAATCATTACTGGAGGGACCACCAGCAGGGCCGTACCCAAAAGCATTGAGGTGGACTCTGAGGAGGAGGATCAACCAGTCGGTCCCAGTTCTGTCGCGCCTGTTTCAGCGCCATGTGTCACACTGGATTCAACACTGGATGTTGATCCTGCCGAGGATTTCCTGCGGGCGTATCCGGCGTATGAGCCTACCAATCGCGCAGACTGCGACGAAATGGCCTCCGACGAGGAAGACATCAGCATAGTCCGCCTGCGGTCGTGGAAGCTGATCGCACGCTTTATCAAGGACAATCCCCAAGGACAATGGCTGGCCAAAATGGATAGGCTTCACTCGCGGTTGTGCGAACTGTGCGCTGGAGGAGTGGATGCCCAACGTCCTCATGCACTCATCCAAGATCTTATGGCTGAGAAGATCCGGGAGCATGATCGTGGGCTCAGTGTGGGCTGGCAGTGGAGGAAGGCGACCAGCATTAAGAAGCTCCAGGAGGCTGAAGGCGAGGTTCAACAGATGCAGACCCGGGCAGACGAGCTTTCAGCCTCTCTTGATGAGCAATCTGAGCTGGTCTCACGGTTGAAGGCCCATTTGGAAGAGGCAGAAGAGAACATGAGGCAAACCTTTGAAAAGATGGCTGCCATTCAAGATGATGTAGAGAGGGCCAATGCCAGAACTGACGAACTGCGCCCCGTCGCTACTGAGGAGGAGCGAGAGCTGATTCAGTGGCAGCAAGCCTTGGATGCCGCAAGTCAATGGGTGGTGGAGCTGCAACACTCTTTTGACGGGGTCAACCCGTCCATGGGGAAGTCAACCCCCGAGTATTGTAACAAACCCAAAACCCTTTTATCGGTACTTTCATTCTTTCAAATTTTACCTTTGTTTTGAATGCCGTAGCACGCACGATTTCCACTGTTGAATTGCCTTGTTACATCCCTACAATGTTTGCGGGAAGTTTGACGACAATTCCCCAAGCCAGTCCAGATTCCCGAAAGATGGGGAAGGCTTGATCGGAGGAGGAACTTCCAGGATAGCCGAATTATCGTTTCTTCAACGTGCTCTTATGCACGAACGGGGCAACACGAGGGGCGCTGAAATCGGTCCAAACAGATAAAAATGGGAAGTGTGAATCACGATACCCAAGATTCGGAACACTGTGGGGATGGAGTGACAATAAGGGACAACCGTTAACCTTGGAGGAGAAACGGTACCCTTACTGCGTTAGCCTGAAATGGGGACAACAAATGAGCATCGACCGCTGACTGTATTCGCAACGCGGGATTTAATCAATCTGTTGTTGATCAATCTTTCGGGATGTTGGCCCAGGACAGTAGGCGGACCCTAGGTCAAACATCCATACTGTTAGGGGGTCCTTCCAAACATGAACAGTCTTCCGGAACGTTGGCCCAGGACGGTAGGTGAGCCAATGCGGCATGAGACCAGGACGTTAGGGGGTTCCTTTAGACATGAAAGAGGACGAGGGTCTGAATAAGGGGTACGCAAAGCGTGGAATATGGAGGGATGGTTTGTCCGAACAGAATCCAATGCTTAGGAAGTTACACCACCGTGGTGGGAGTACGCCATATGGGCGCATTGGTTTGATCATGGATCATTCCTTCTTTGGGACAGGGCCTCTCTGGAAAGGGGATCCGTCACTTACCAGTGGGATCTTGGGGCATCCTGAACTTGTTCAGGGTAGAACCGTAGTTTATTTTCATGCGTTGAGGACACATAGACTCCTGTAGTTTAACGTCATATGATAGGACGTGGAATAAAAGGGAAGGAAGCATGTGGAGCGGTAGATATAAAACCGACGTGAATGCGGACTTGGAGTCCAAATCACACCACATACCCCCGGAGGAAACTCTTAAGGTCGAGGGACCAAGAGTGAGGATTGGGCTGGGCCCGAAGCAAAGTGGTCGGGAATTCCTACGTACCCCATGAGGATGGGAATCAAGCCATACGTAGTTCTGAAAGCGCATTTTAACGTCATGCAGGACGATGCGCGGCCCTACCGTGTTGGTACACATCCTGCCAAAACTACTAAGTCCACGTGAGTCGTGCTCAGTGTGGTAAACAAGTAGTGGTGGTGAGAATTTCTCGACACAGAGAGGGGCTGGTTAGGGCAAAGGGACGCTCAGTGAATCCTGGCCCAGTGACACTAACACCATCTTGTGGCGCACCTAGATGCGCGAAGAGAAAGAGCTGAGTATGATGGAATTCCACTTGAACATGGGGAAGTGGAAATGTGTGAATCATGGCGCTCGCGATTCAGATCACTTATGATGGCGGCATGACGATGGAGGATAACAACTGACCATGTTCGCAACACAACATCCTGTCGCGTTAGCCAAGAATGGGGACAGAAAAATGAGCATCCACCGCTGACCGTATTCGCAACGCGGGATTTTATCGATTTGTTGTCCAATATCCGTAGGGATGTTGGCCCAAAACGATTGAAGGGCCCTTAGGTCCATCATTCATGGATAGCCCTTAAGCTTAGTATCCACGTCGTCCGAGGGTCCTTTTGGATGTGGAAGAGGATGAGGATCCAAATAGCGGGCTCACGAAGCTTGGTCATGGGACGAGGGGAATGTCCCTGTGAAAATCCCACACTTCGGGCTCTTTGTCAAAACACATCTGAATACGGCAACGAAACATATTAGAGAGAGGGAGTAGATTCCTTTCCCTGGGGGGGATCTTAGTTTAGGGTCGTAGAATTCGGACCATGGGTGAGAGGAAACATAAGAGGCACATGGTGGAGTAACTCAAACACCTGGAGTGAATGGGAATAGGAGGTGTGTACGGCACGGTGAACAACCCGATGTGAATGAGGGAACAACCCCATATCACACTGTGCAACCTCCTTGGGAGAGGTTTTTGATCAAGGGACCAAAAGTGAAAATTAGGCTGGGCCCACAGGGAAGTGCCCGGACGCTCCTACGTATCTCATAAGGATGAGAATCAAGCCATACGTAGTTCTGGAGGGTGACATGGTAAAATTCCAGTGCCAGGGGAAAAGGGGAGTGTGGGCGTGGCCCTTGCACTAAATGAAGCGCAATTTGATGTATCTTGTATGTTCTTTAAGGTGAATGGTTTTTTTTGTGAAGCGACAGGCCTAGAATAGTAGGTCGTGATGTCTCCACTAGAATTAAGCCGTGATGGGCGTTGACAAATGGCATGGCACGTGTCCAATACCCAACGTGGTGTCCTCTACAATGAGGTCACCACAATGCGGTGCCGTTTTTCGTCGTGCATCCAGGACGATAATGTCACAGTTTAGGGTCGTATGATAGGACCAAGCATGCATTTTATCGTCATGAGCGCAGACGTAGCAGAGACGATGCTAGGCGGGAAATGTGTGCAGTGTTATAAAACAAAATTGACAGAGACATGATCCCACATCAAATTGTACGCCATTCAGAGAGGGAAACCTTAGGCCGAGGGGCCTATACAGAGGTGATACAGGGGGAGAGACTGGCTTCCTGAATGGGTTGTACCCGGAGACAAGGCGTCTGGGCGGTCCTACGTATCCCATGAGGATGGGAATCAAGTTGAACGTAGTCCCGAATGGATCTTAGTTTATGGTCTTAGATCTCGGACCATGGAATCCCCAAAGGACGCCAGATTGCTGCTTTGTCCCCCTAGCATGCAAAGGTGCACTGAGGGATAGCGCGAAAAGTGTCGAGATTCCATCTGGACATGATGGGGTGTAAAAGGTTGTGAATCAAGCAACCAACATTCAAGGACTGAAGGGGTTGGCGTGACGACAGAGGATTACTGCTGACCATGTTCGCAACACAGCATCCTGTCGCGTTAGCCTGAGAAGAGGACAAACAAATGAGCATCGACCACTGACCATATTCGCAACACTGGATTTTATCGATTTGTTGTCCAAAACCCTCGGGGGCGTTGGCCCGTAACGGTAGGAGAGCCCTTGGGCATAGTATCCAGGCTGTTATTGGGGGTCCCTTCTGGTGTGAAAGGTGATGGAAGTCCGAATGGAGGGGAACACGAATCTTGACAAGTGGAAGGAACTTGATCAAGTTGAATTTGACACTCTTGGTCCTAGACCAGAGTACTCTTAATACATGGGTGAACCACTGCAAGGAGTCAAGTGACTCAACTTTGAGGTGACCGAGAGATGGCAGGTTCCCGGGGGAAAGGGGTGCGGTGCCCAGAACCTTGTATCATACCTACACATCCCTCTTCTGGAGAGGGATAGGCCAGGTGGCCTAGGTGACCGGGAAATCAGGAGATCTCCAAGAGGTGGGCTGGACCCGAATCATAGACATTTAGGTTGTCCTACGTATCCCATGAGGATGGGAATCAAGCCACACGTAGTTCTGAAGGGTGCCTTTTAATGTCATGCAGGACAAGGAATAGGAGGGCCAACTCTCAGAATGGGGTGCGCGTGGTGCATCTATTGAAAACCTGACGTGAATGAGGACGTAATCCAACACTACGCCATGCGGTCTGGTGGTCGGGGTCCCAATGGTAGGACCCGAGAGAGGAGAACTTGCTGAACTCTAGCTGGACCCAAAGACAAGGGGTCTTGAACGTAGTTCCAGATGAGAGTCTTAGTTTATGGTCTTAGAGCTCGGACTGTCGATGGTGACAACACCCGAGTAAGCACAAATGTCAACCCAATCCCTAAGCCCACGTGAGATAAACTCGGTGTGGGAAACAAGGGGGGAAGATCCTTATCGCAATACTTGGGGCGTCCATCAAAGGGGAGTCGGCGGAGAGTTTCGAAGGACCCCTTTGATGCAGCTTGTTCTCCCAACGCGCAGACGTGCACGGAGGAAAAGTACCAAGAGTTCTGAGACTCTACTTGGACACGATGAAGTGATGAAGGGTGTGAATCGTGTACCCGGAATTTGGGCTTAATGGGTTGGCATGGCGATCGAGGAAAACTTTAAACCATGGGGGAAACACATCATCCATATCGCGTTAGCCTGAGGTGGGAACAACAAACGAGCATCGACCGCTGGCCATATTAGCAACGCGGGATTTTATCGATTTGTTGTCCGAAACCCTCGGGGGCGTTGGCCCGTAACGGTAGGAGAGCCCTTGGGCATTGTATCCATGCCATTATTGGGGGGTCCCTCCGGGTGTGAAAGATGATGAAAGCCCTGATGAAGGGATACACAAAGCCTGGAAAGCGGGTGCAGATGTGTCCGAGTAAAGCTTGGCATCCCAGGTAATAAACCAGAGTACTCTTAAGCACATTGGTGAACTGTCGAAGAAGGAATCGACGAAACAGCTCAGTAGGGGGGGGGGGACATAGCGTGGTTATTACGAGACCGTCGTGAATGAGGAAATAATCCCACACCACACCATATGATCCTCTCATGGAGGAAGGATAGGCCAAGGGGCCAAGATGGGATGAGGATTCCCGAGAGATGGGGCTGGACCCGAATCTTGGACATTTAAGTGGTCATACGTATCCCATTAGGATGGGAATCAAGACACACGTAGTTCTCTATATGTAGTTTAATGTCATACTGGACGAGAAGGGGATAAATATACCCCTAAACAAGGGAGTTGTGCGGTATGGCGAAGAAGCCGACGTGAATGAGGACGTAGTCCCACACCACACCGTACACTCCTATAAGAGAGGATCTGGGTCGTGGCCCAGAAAGGCCAAGGGGCCTGATGGTTAGGCATTGGTCAGGAAGGCCTGACCTGCTTGTAGTTTAACGTCTTACATGAGGACGAGGGTCGGGGACCCGAGGAGGCCAAGGGGCCTGAGGATGGGCCTTGTAAGGGGTGTCGTACGGCATGGTACATGATCCCGATGTGAATTAAGACATAGTCCCACATCACACCGTATACTCCGGGTAAGAAGGGACCTGGGTTGTGGCCCGGGAAGGCCAAGGGGCCTAAGGTCAGGCATTAGTTAGGAAGGCCTGACTGGTTTGTAGTTTAAGTTCATACATGTGGACGAGGGTCGGGGACCCAAGAAGGCCAAGGGGCCTGAGGCTGGGCCTCGTAAATGGAGGGCGTACGACATGGTACATGATCCCAACATGAATGAGGACATAGTCCCACATCACACTGTACACCCCGATGAGGAATCCTGGGCCGTGGCCCGATCGCTAGCACCACCTGGGGGAAGTTTGTCACCTCGGGATGGGGCAGAATGAATCAATGCACTCGATGTCTGGGACATCTCGGGGTGGACCCGAAGATCCAGGACACTGTTGACCATGTTCGAAACACAGCGTTCCTATGGCGACCCGTTGTGGGAGAAGCAAATGAACGTCGACCGCTGACCAAATTCACAATGCGGGACTTGTATCAGCTTGCTGCTTGAAAAACCCTCGGGGGCGTTGGCCCGTATCTGTAGGAGAACCCTTGGGCATTGTATCTAGGCCGTTCTTGGGGGTCCCTCGGGGTGTGAAAAAATGATGGAATCCCAGTCAAGGAGTGGGTGAAGCATAGATGTATCCATCCACGAAAGGGGAAAACACCTCCAGGGGGGATGTGCATCCGGGTCGAGGCTTGCTCGATGTGAGTTGGGGCACAAGTGTGTACACTGCCATGTCTTGACCCGAGGGGCAGATTTTGGCTCTTGGGATGGTCCAACAGACGAAATGTCTGGGCGTTCCTACGTATCTCATATGGATGAGAATTAATCCATACGTAGTTCTTGAAGGCCATGCAGTTTAGCGTCATGCGGTGAGGACGTGGGAGGATAGAAGAACGGGAGTGGGCACATGGTTCGACCCTTACAATCCTTGTGCGAGCGGGGTTGCATGAGCGGGGCCAAGAAGGCCTACTCCCTGCTACACAAAGATCCTCCAATGAAACTATTCCCAGGGGGAATAGAGGAAGTGAAAAGCATGGGGCTGGGCTCAAGATGAGGCGTCCGAGCGTTCCTACATATCCCATGAAGATGGGAATCAAGCCACACGTAGTTCTAGAAATGCAGTTTAACGTCATGCGGGATGATGAGAAGCACCTCATTTGGGGATATGTACGGTACAACAAGTAATCCTACATGAAGGAGGACGTAGTCCTACATTATACCGTACAATCCCGCAAGAGGGTAAGTCGGGGAAAAACCAAGGGGTCCTGGGGCCAAACCGTGGTGAAGACGGGGGCCAGGGGCCCAAGGAGGCCAAGGGGCCTGAGGTTGAGCCTCGGTCAGGAAGGCCTGACCGGCTTGCAGTTTAACGTCTTGCGGGACAAAGATGCGGTTTATGGTCGTGCAGGACTTTACAGTTTAGAGTCATGTTGGACCATAGTGTCCAGTTTAAGGTCATGCGGGACCGTTTCATAGTTTATCGTCTTGCAGGACGAAGATGCAGTTTAAGGTCGTGCGGGACCATTTTTCAGTTTAGGGTTGTACAGGACCTTCACGCAGTTTAGGGTCATGCTGGACCTTTTTTTTCCCACGCAAAGTATCGCTTGAGGAACTTGGCATTGGTGGGAGGGGTTATACGCTCTCCATCCACAGTCACCAAGGAGTATGCTCCATTAGGGTTAAACTTATGGATGATATAAGGCCCTTCCCATTTGGGTTCTAACTTGGGCGGTTTCCTACCGGGAATCATTGGCGCTCGAAGGGCCAGTACCAGGTCTCCCTGTAGAAAAGAGTGGAGACGAACCTTCTTGTCAAAGGCTCTCGCTATATTGTCTTGATGCCTTTCCAGATTGTGAAGGGCACGAATCCTGTTCTCATCCAGTGCCTCTAATTCAGTTAGATGGATCTCGGCTACCTCATCTGATGTCTGGTGATCATAAACTGCAGTGCGTAGCGATGACAGCTGGATCTCAATGGGTATGACGACCTCAGCTCCATACACCAGGGAATATAGGGTCACCTGGGTAGAGTTGCGAGTCGTCGTCCGGTAGGCCCAGAGGGCATTGGGGAGCTTGTCCGGCCAACTTTTCTTGTTCTGACCAACCATCTTCTACAGAATGTTATAGAGGGTCTTGTTGAACACCTCGATCTGTCCATTCGCCTGCGTGTGGTAGTGGGAGTTATGGGTCGACCGGATGTCGTACTTGGCGTACAATTTCTTTAATTCAGCTGCTCAGAAGTTGGTGCCGTTATCGGTGAGGACGGCGTGAGGGACTCCAAACCGGTGGATAAAATTGGAGCTCATAAAGTCAACGATGGAATGGGCCTTGACCTCTTTGAGTGGAACTGCTTCTGTCCACTTGGAGAAGAAATCTGTAGCAGTCAGGATGAACCTACACTGGCGGGATATTGCCGGTGGATACAGTCCCACTCCGTCAAGTCCCCATACCTCAAACGTCCAAGAGTACTTGGTGGGGTGGAGGGGCTCCGGTGGCTGATGCAAGATGTTGGCGTGTACTTGGCACGCGTGTCATCTCTTGGCATATCCAATACAATCATGGATCATAGAGGGCCAAAATTACCCTAACCTCCGGATTTGATGGGACAGTTTCGGCCCAGCTTGATGGGCGCCATAGGAACCGGCGTGAACCTCTTGCATAACTTGAGGTTTCTCCTCTCCTTGGATGCAACGGAGGATGACACCATCGAAACTCCGCTTATAAAGGATCTGTTCAAAACTGGGGCCGCTTAGGAGGGTAAATTGCAGCGCGCGGTGTCGGATTCGCTCGTGTTCGGCCCGGTCGTCCGTGAGCTGACCATTTTGGAGATACTCGACAAAAGGTGCTCTCCAGTCGGGGGTGGTTTCAACCACTGCGTCTGACGAACCTGGGACTCATGATATGGAGGGTCCGGCGGTTAGATGACTTACCTGCAGGCTATCACGGTCCTCTTGGGTGACGGGGGTAATGACTCTCCATTGGGCCACGTGTATGACCAAATCATCTTGCTCGGGTTCTGCGAGCGATGCGGCTAAGCCAGCCAGGGCGTCTGCTTGGCCGTTCTGCAACCGAGGGACATGGGTAACCTCTGGTCGAGAAGAGAACTGGGCCATTAGGAGGAGGGTGTACTCCAGAAATGGTGCAAGCTCTGGCTTCCTGACAACGTAGTCTCCATTAACATGTTTGATTACCAGCTCGGAATCTCCCTTCACATGTAGGTGGGGAACATGGATCTCAAGGGACAACTCGAGGCCGGTGATGAGAGCCTGGTACTCTGCCTGGTTGTTTGTACAACCTTCTGACAAAAGGAACAAGTATGGCAGGACGGCCTGCGCTGGGGTAATGAAGACAATACCCAGGCCCACTCTGTTGAGCTTGGGATTGTTGAGCCTCCTACCGGTGGGGCTCCGGGAGGCACCGCCGAAATGCATTTTCCAAAACAGGGTAGCCTGATCGACTGAGAGGATCGTCTCATCAGGGAAATCCATGTCTATGGATTGATCCGCAGAGGTTGGATGGGTAGCTAAAAAGTCTGCCAACGCCAGTCCCTTAATGGCCTTCTGAGGTATAAACCTGATATCAAACTGCTGGAGAATCACTGCCCACCGTGCTAGTAGGCCAGTCAGCATGGGACGGTTCAGGATGTACTTCAGTGGGTCTACCCGGGAGACCAATTGCACCTCGTGGTGCTGTAGGTAATTTCGCAACTTCTGCACTACGAAGACAAGCACAAGATAGCTCTTTTCAATAGGGGAGTATCAGATCTCCGTATCGAGAAGCATGCGGCTGAGATAGTAGAGACTATTCTCAACACCCTCGTTGTTCTTCTGGGCGAGCAGCGTGCCGAAGGATCTCTCCAGGGCAGTCACGTAAAGGACCAGTGGCTTTCCAGAGATGGGTGGCATCAAGACCGGAGGATGGAGCAAATACTGCTTGATTTCCTCAAAGGCGGTCCGACACTCCTCATCCCATTCGTAGGAAGCACCCTTCTTCATGAGCCGGGAAAAGGGATTACACTTGCCGGCCAGATTCGCAATGAATCGGCGTATATAGGCTAAGTGGCCTTGAAGGACTCGAAGCTCTCGAATGTTGCTGAGGGGAGGCATTTGGCTGATGGCCTTGATCTTCTCCGGGTCGATCTCGATACCTCGGTATCTGACAACAAAGCCCAGAAACTTCATGAAGGTGACCCTGAAGGCACACTTCAGTGGGTTCATCTTCAGGTGACGGGAACGGAGGAAACCGAACACTTTCTCAAGTTCTTTGAGATGGTCCTGGAGCTGGCATGATTTGACTACTAGGTCATCCACGTAGCATTCCACCAATGTCCCGAGAATCTGTTTGAATATGCGATGCATGGCCCTCTGATAAGTGGCACCTCCATTTTTCAAACCAAATGGTATAACCTGGTAGAAAAAGGTACCTTGGGGAGCCCTGAAGGCAGTGGACTCCTCGTCTTCGGGGGCCATCCGGATCTGGTTATACCCGGAATACCCATCCATGAAAGAGAGGGCTTGGAACCCGGCTGTGGCGTCAAGCAACAGCTCCATCACTGGGAGTGGGAAGTCATCCTTTGGGAAGTGGCGATTAAGATCGCGAAAGTCGATGCAGACTCTGATCTGCTCATTCTTCTTCCTGACTGGAACAATGTTGGAAATCCACTTGGGGTACTGGACCTCCTTAACAATGTTGGCTTTGATTAGCTTATCAACTTCGGCCGCAACCATGGCACCATGAGAAGGGTGCATCTTCCTGGGGGGCTGCTTAAACCCATGATGTTTTGCTGGGAGGCCCAGACGGTGGACAGTCACTTGGGGATCCAGCCCTCGCATCTCATCATAATTCCAGGCAAACACATCATGGTGCTGTTTGAGGAAGTCTACGTACAGCTGCTGCTCCTCGAGGGACATGGCTGCACTGATCAATGTGGGTCTCGGATCTGCCTCGCTGCCAAGGTTCACCTGTACCAATTCATCAACCGTGGTAGAGATGCCTTCTTCAAAGGCGGGGGGGGGGGAGCATCCTCCAGGTCTTCCTCCCCACCCGTGGGGGGACTTCCCGTGACGGAAGGTGCTTCTGGGCCATCAAGATCCACGGGGAAGCTGGTGCTGGCTCGAGCAACAACGGTCATCACATCGGGAGACTCACTTTCCATTGAGACCATAGCAATGAAAGCAGTCGACCCTATCCCATCCGGCCTTCGGCCTAAGGGGCCCTATTTGATGATATCGAAGCAGTGGTGACGTGTCGGCCTTAGTCGGTTAATTCCAACCCGGTGGAAGAGACACGTATGGCGCACCGCCGTTGTCATCAACTTGACGTCCCGGTACCGTATAGGGGTAGGAGATTCTGGGATCACCTAATCCTGGTTGATGTAGGAGTACGGGGTGATTTTCCGCCGTCGCTTGGACACGAGAACATGCCTTCCATGCGTACCCGAAACAACTAAACATTTCCCCATGTCGGGGGTCGTGGCCTCCAACCGGTGGATCAGGAGGATGTAGGCAAAATCCATGCTTGCCCAGGGGTCACTTGTGACCGGGGCGGGTTCACCCTCGCTTACCAGGATTTGCTTATCCTTACTTTTGTAATAACCCGCATCCAGATAGCGGGCCTCACAAGAAGCGAAAGGGGACGCGTCTCCTTGGAGAACGCCTACTCGACCGTTGAGCGAGTACTTGAGGCACTGGTGATACAATGAAGGGACCGCTGCATGCAGATGGAGCCATGGCCTACCCATCAATGCGTTGTAGGCGGTGTCCTGAGAAACAACCATGAACTAGGTGCTGGAAATTAAGCCACCGAACTGAGTCTTCAGGCGGATCATGCCGACTGGGGTTTGCTCTGTCCTGTCGTACCCCTGGATCCTGAGGTCAGAGGGGGTTAAATCACCTTCGGATAGACCCAACTTTCGTAATGTCTGGGTCGGAATTAGATTGATTACAGAACCTGTGTGAATGAGGAAGCGGCGAACTTCCACACTATTGAAGTGGCCAGTGATATACAGCGGGCGAATGTGCCCCTGTATGGGAGGGTCCTCATCTTCACCGGAGAACGAGATAACAGCCTGACATTCGGCATTTTCAATCATCTCGGTATGGAACGCTTCTACAGCTGCTACCTCCGTCTCGAACTGGAGGGGGCTCTTTAGGGCCTCGGAAAGTGCTTCGCGCATTTCAGATGATAGGCAAAGGGCCTCAAGGATGGAGAGCCTCACCGGAATACCGGCCAGGTGGTTCAGAACATCGTACTTTCATGCCAAACGCGAGCCTCTGCTTACAGGAGGTTGTTCGGCATTCGGAGGCATAGCGGGTTCGGCTGGATGAACCGGCGATTGACTAGTACTGGGTACATCTTGCTGCCTACTAGTAGAAGCCTGAAGAGTAGTTGCCGGATTAGGATCGGACAGCGGAGGATGGCATGTAGCCGGGCAAGACTGACTGTGATATGAACGAGAAAGCTCCCCCCGATTTAGTAGCACGAACGACGGTGGAGGTAGAGCTGAGGCTGTTGGATGGGTTTGCGCGTGCTGAGATCTGTGCTGAGCCTGCTGTCTAGTCTCGGTAGCATGCACAACTTGGCCAAAAGTGCCTGCTGATGTTCCTCGATGACCGGCGCGATTGCGATTCCGCTGACGTTGACGTCGGCTGGAAACGTTGGGGTGGTCTGCCTGGCATTCCCCCTCGTTGGGGGTCATATAGGGCTTTACCAGCTCCACGGTGTTAACCGAAGCGTACCCTTGGCTATCGCTCGAGGAGTCATCCACCGCTGGACAGATTCTGGGAGGAATCCCTATTTCTGGGGGCATGAAGTCTCCGAGAGTGCGGGATGACGACGTCACCAGCAGTGCGCGTTGCTTTTTCTTGCATCGCCACTGCTTGCCCTTTTGGGAAGGGGCCGACTGTGAAGATGATTCGGAGGCACCAGCTACTTCTTCTGAAGGATCCAACTGCTTTAGGCGCACCCGGATGATACAATGGGCACGCACGGCGGTTTTTCGAGCCATCCAATCGTCGTATTTCTGGGATCCGCGGCTAGGAACCTGCTACCACTCACCTTCACTGTCGCTGCCGATTTCTGATCCTGCAAAGACACCTACCACTTGCGCTGGTGATGGGCCCAACTTGACTATGTTGTTGTTGACCTGGTCTTGAAGCCAGTCTTTAAACACATAGCATTTCTTGAGGGTGTACCCCAGGATCTGAAGGTAAGGGTAGTAGTTGGGGTGATCGGTGAGATGCGCCTCTGCCGGCCTTCTGCACTCAGGCAGACGCACAATCCCTTGCTCTAGAGCACTTCAGAAGTAGCCAGGGACCTGATTTTCATTGAACGAATAGGTCTGGTACCTTCTTTCCGGATAGGGGGCCCTGGGGGCCTGGCCCTGATGAGGGACCGTAGGGGCCTGCTGAGGAGGCGGCGCCTGATTGTCTTGCCTAGGTGGCGGTGGCGCGTTGCGCGGGGGAACCTGTCGGTTCTGAGGCGGTCGCTGCTGGGCAGGAGCCTGTGCTTGAGGTGGAGGACCTCTGCGGGGTTGCAGGGGTGGTGCCACCGGCAGCAACTCCAGCTGCCTTGGGGCTTCTATTTGAGCCACCGCAGCGGGTTCAGCCCAGGGGGTCCTCCTGGCTAGGATCATAGGTGGCAACAAACGTGCCTGACTAGCCTGTTGCAGGGATTTCTCGAGGTGCTGGGCCTTATCCGAGAAATCTCTAAACCCTCCATGTTAGTTCCGGGTAATTAGGGAGGGTACCAGCTCTGTCTTGATGTTCCCCACACACATCGTCAGTAATTTCTCATGAGTAAGTGGCATATCGAGGGAATACGTAAGTCCCTTCCATCGGGTGATGAAATCTGCAACCCGCTCATCAGGCCTCTGGTTGCACTTGAAGAGGTTTTCAATGCTGGTCTTTCGCATGGTGGAGCTGAACTGGTATAAGAACTGTGGGCAAAGATCCTCCCAACCAGTTACCAATCCGATAGGGAGCTGGCTGTACCAGACGAATGTCGGACCTTCCAATGTCTGTACAAAACATTGGAGTTTGGCGGCTTCTTGCTGAGCCGGGGTCCCCAGCATGGGGCCACACCTGGAAGAGAAATGAGCCAAGTGCTGGGGTGGGTCCCCTGTCCCGTTAAAAGGCGAGAAAGTGGGGTTCCCAAAACCCGGAGGTGCGGGCATATCATCCACCAACGGGGGATAAGGCTTCCCATCCGGTGGGACCGCCACCTGCCGCGTTTCCAACGCCTCGAGGCGGGCTGTGAGTGCCGCAATAAGGTTCTCATGATGGGGGTCCCTGTCTTTACGAGGATCCCTAAGCACAAGTGCATTTCCAGGTTCTTCAACACGGTAGACAGCTTCGGCCGGTCGTGGGTCTACTGGCTGGACGACCTGCGGGGCGACTGGGGGAACCCGGGATGGATTCTTCAGATTGCCCCGTCGCTCGGGGGGGGGGGGGGGGGGGGGGTTGGCGAGACGTATCGCGCCCTCTTGCCGTATGTTCCGGCTTCCGCCCTGTCTGCGGAAGTAGCATGATCAGGGTGGCCCGGAGGCATCTCACCGGGGGGAAATTGTTCCTGCCCCTACTACCCCGGCCTGGGATTACCATAGTCGGGTCGCCGCTCTGCGGCGCGCTCAGCCAAGAGTTCGTCGACCAGCCTCTTCTGCTCAGCAAGATGCTAGCGTAACCGGCCTTCTCAGGAACTTCTTCTGTCTTCTATGTAGAGGCAGACGGGTCGGAGTGCTTGATAGCTCTAACGTGCTCCTTACCCTTGACGGTGTTTCTACCGAGTACCAGCAATTCGGTGGGTATGGGGAGGCCCAGCAGGTTCCTCTGCTGACGGGTAACTCTCCCTGATGGGTCCAGCAGTGGCGGTATGCCCCCGGGTGGTAAGTCTCCATCAAGGAATTCAAGCTCGTCTTCTTTATCCACAACTTCAGCCATGTGGACTACGACCCCTCTTGAGGGCATGTCCTCGATGTCACATAGAGAATTGGGCTGCCGTCGGATAGGGTCGAAGAGGAGAGCGGCATAGTGTCCCCAACCACGAACTTGCACATAGGGGGTGGCTTCTCTGATGATTCTTCGGAGTGCTTTAAGACTCTGAACGCATTTTCGTTGAAGGGCGCTCTAGTGGCCTGGCGACTCAGGGTGCTGGGCCACAAGGAGTGCGGCTGCATCAATCAGGCGGCACTGCTCGCCAATTTCTTCGAAGTGCTCTCAACTTATGGGGTACACCACCCGTTCATAACAGAGGCGGAAGTGTGTCACCCATAGGGTTTGACAAAAACACCCCACTTCTTCAGGGGTAAGAGACTCCGGTACGCGAAAATTCAGTGCTGTCGTCGGCAAGAACTTCTCCGGGAAGTAATCCGCTGCAAGAATACTCCAGAAGCTCTTGGGCTCGGACTCAGGGTCTGGCCCTGTGTTGCCCCACTCGTCGACCGGGGGCGGCTGAGGAACCGGTAGCGGTACCGAGGCGGACCTCAGGAATAATAAGATCGGCGGTGGAGAATACGGAAAACGAGCTGACTGGCCGCCAAATTCTGGGCCATCCTACGAAGAGTGAGGTGACCTGGTCACGATGTCACGATACGACGGGCTGATAACCACAGCTTCCGGAATGGGAGACGCGGCTACTGGCGACAGGTCGTGTCACCGCTCTACTGTCGTTGGCCCCCAAAATAACTCTACGTGATCTCTGGTAGAGGTAGAGGGCTCTTCTGGTGACAGAGGCAGTGATTGCACGGTCGAGACCTACAGGATTCCAAGGATTTATTCCTTCTGGATGTACCTGCGGAGAGAGACGGGAATCTGGTGGACCAAAAAATTCTGGGAGAATGAGGCTAACGCGTCTGGTTCCTGCCCCAGTACTTGATACGGAGGAGCGGGGAGAAGGTTCCATCGCTGAATCGCATTCCACTTCCTAGTCGGAGAAGCGGGCAGGTTTGATCTCCACCTGGACCTTCCCAGGATTCTTCTTGTGGCGGCGACGACCCGCTCTTCTGCACCGGGGCGGCTCTTCGGGACAGGGTTGATCCCTATGAGGCAGCCTCGGGGCGGCGCTGGTGCCGTGGCGGAGAGGGCCCCCACTCGAGATAGCCAGGGTGTGAGGGGCACCAGGGAAAATGTTGAAGGGTACATGGGGAGGACCTCCATGAACAACACCAATGTAGGAGGGGCCTCTGTTGGAATTGGCAGGAGCATGGGGATGACCTCCATGGTCGCTGCGGGTGGAGCGGGGCTGACCTTCACTCCTCGAGTTGCTGGGGCGAGGAGGACCTTCGCCGATTGCAGAGAGGACGTAGGGAGGGCCCCCACGTTGGAGAGGGACCGGATGGACGATGCTTTCAGGTTGGCGGCCGGGGCAGGAGGATGGACTCCATACCCTGTATAGTGGGCGTGGGAAATGTTTCCGCACTGAGCGTCACTGCCACGGGGCAGGTCATCCTACAGGATGGGGGTAGCACGAGGCATGCCTCCATGATGAACCTCGAAGCGGGGAAGGCCCACGCTCTGTGGAGTAGTGGTACGGGGAGGACCTCCGTATGGGGTGACATTACCGCGGGTTAGCTCGCGGTGATCACCACTTGGGCCTACAACCCAGAGAGTCAACCCAGTCTGCCCGTGGGGCGGTTGGGGTCTCGATCCTTTTTGGGTGACGGAGTGCCCCTGCTCAGTGTATGCAGGGGCGTCACGATGCACGTCGGTGTTGGCTCGGGCCATTGTAGCTGTCAACGTTGACGCGCCTAGGCGAGCGTCCTCAGCTCGGGCCTGGCGCTGACATCGGGTCAGGCGAACGGGTGCATGTGGTGCAGGGACGTAGCCTGCCTGCTCTTCCTGCAGGGCCGGACGGCGGCGCTGACGCGGCCAAGCAGGAGATCTCACCTAGGGCCCCCGGGTCGGGGTCCTGAGCGGACTGAGCCGGATGGAACCCGCCTCTTCAGCGTAAGGCGAGGAGTCGTCAAGGCGTTCCAGAGAAAAGCTCCCGAAACGGTTGAATGTTGGGGTGGGGAGTAGGGGCTCCCTGCGCGGCCTGTAAGGGCGGTGTTGACGGCGGGGCTTGGAGGCCTCCAGGTCCAGGCGGGCCATATCCCGTGTTGGGATGACCCCTTCTTCCTCATACCTGCGCACTAGGTTGTTGATCACCCTTCGCTGGATGACCTCTGATGGGGAAAGGGGACGTGGGCGCCCCGTATTCCGCGATCGGGCGGCCGTCGTGGCGGTAGCGGCGCTACGTGGGGTGACCGTCATGGTGTTTCCCCTGCCCCAGCGTGGGCGAGGAGCGGACGGTGACCGCGTCTCTGTAACAGCAACCTGGTTCCTGGAAAATGAAGGGATCAACTCGTCAGTACTGAGAAGGAAAGGATTGACAGCCAGTGCCCCAACGTCCTTCCATTCTCCACGTCTATAAGAAGGATCCACGCCAACACGCTGCAGAGCGGAGTGCCCCACGTTTTACTGCCCCGACTTCTGGTGAGTTTCACGACAGGCCCGCTATTTACATGGCGGGACCAGGCACCAGATATCTGAATCCGGTTACACAACAATCTAATTGTGTCTCGAACTCTACTTATCTCCATACTGAGGAGAATAATTTCACGTCGGGTTCACCATTTCTGTTTCCGATGCTTTCCGCCGGGGAGCACGCGCGCGTTCCGCTCCGTATTCGCGGAGGAGGACGCACGACGCTTCTGTTGCCCCGCATTCCCGCATTCCAAAGGCAGGCAACATTCTCTCCTTATTCAGGGACGTCTGCTCCTTGATCGAAACGGGATGATGGGATGTCGGTTCTTCCTCCTGCGGATTCCTCCTCAGAACTCGTCACCTAGTCTGGGTCTCCCTCATAGATTTAATATGTATACCATGCAACTCTTCCCATTTCCATGTTTCCGTGGACGCTGGTTAATTACACTGCTTCCGTCGAGACATTCCAAAGGGGCCAGTCAGGGAAGCAACCTTCAGTCAGGGGAGTAGTCACGTTGAGGCATCAGTAGCGTGTCTGGATGCTGGGGTACCTGGCATGCCTGTCTGTTATCCTTGGTAACAAGGCTTCTCGAGGGCGTGGAGGCCCGAGGCATCCCACATCGAGCGTGGGGAATTATATGTCATAGCCACATATCTGAGGTTTTCCTCAGCTTCCTATGTTTAACACAGAGCACGCCGCGAGTTTAACGTCTAGTAGAGATGGATCAACCCAACCAGAGCATTATCTAGGATAGATCAGATTGAGGGATTCTCCTGGAAGGGGTGTTGATACCGGGGCCAGCCCATGGATGGCTGCGAAGAAGAGCATATCGACATGGTCTCACCGGGACATGAGGTCCGGGCGAGAATCAGGATGGGTGATAGGTTGATGAATGGAGTGGAGGGAGAGTGAAATGGGACCATCACAAGGGCGACGATGAAGTTGGGATTGAGCCTTGACGAGGCTTCCTACGTATCCTTGTGGCAGGGAATCGAAGTCCGCGTAGTTCAGGATGAGGTCGATAAACTGACGTGAAGGTGGACCTTGGCCTAATGAGCATCGTCCGTGCACCGAAGTGAAAGTAGACCCGTGGGTCCACTAGTGGTGGTCTTGAACCTTGGGAAGGTTTCCTACGTACCATGCCTTGACATGGATCAAAGACCTCGTAGTTCGGGGTGGTCACAACGGATTGCCGTCAGATGGGAATTGCAGTTTAACGTCGTGCTAGACGTTGGTAGTACTCGACGTGAATTGGATGACGGGTGGGCTTGAACCTCATGGAGGATTCCTACGTACCATGCCTTGACAAGGATCAAAGACCTCATAGTTCAGGTAGGTGTGCAGTTTTATGTCATGCAGGACAAGGGGGGCATACAGTTTAACGTCATGATGGAAGAGGGTGAAACTCGACGTGAATGAACGACCGAGCAATGTGGCATGAACCTCATGGAGGCTTCCTACGTACCATGCCTTGACATAGATCAAAGACCTCGTAGTTCAGGTGGGAATGGGTCGCAATGGCTTACAACTGGACCAGAATGCAGTTTAACATAATGCTGGACCGGGGTGAAACCCGTCGTGAAACAACGGGTGGGCTTGAACCTCATGGAGGCTTCCTACGTACCATGCCTTGACATGGATCAAAGACCTCATAGTTCTCTATGGATTCGCCAGTGAACCGACATGAATGTAGACCCGGGGGTCTACTATTGGTGGGCTTGAACCTCGTGAAGGCTTCCTACGTACCATGCCTTGACATGGATCAAAGTCCCCGTAGTTCGCTAGGATGGGTTTGTCGGTGAACCGACGTGATAGTAGACCCAGGGGTCCACTATTGGTGGGCTTGATCCTCGTGAAGGATTCCTACGTACCATGCCTTGACACGGATCAAAGTCCTCGTAGTTCGGATGGAATGTGCAGTTTAACGTCATGATGGACGGGAATGAGACCCGACGTGGATGAATGATGGGTGGGCTTGAACCTCTTGGAGGCTTCCTACGTACCATGCCTTGAAATGGATCAAATACCTCGTAGTTCATAAGGGTGAGGGGTCAGGGTCGGTGCTCACTCTAAGCCCACATGAGTCATGCTCGGTGTAAGAAACAAGAGGTTGCAAGGACCTGACGATCACGTCGCGAGGGGTGCGTCCGTGAGAAGCGAAAACGGGCTTACGCGTTGGGCGGCCCATGTTGTTGGGACTTACTCCAGGATGGAGGCCCAGAGGGGGGTGACTTGTTCCCTATCACGCCCTCCACTGACCTTGGTAGTGGGGAAGTACGGAGAAGCACGGGTGCAATCATCCGTACGAAAGGTTAGGGGCTTACGCTCTGAGGCAGCCCTTCCCCTACGAACATACGCCACTCCGACAAGGAGGATCTCATTCCATGTGCGGAAGAGTTCCATTCCCGTGGAGACGAGTGGTGTAAAAATGTTCGACCTGGGGGGACCCTTCGTGAGGGAGACAAGGTGGGGTCACAGTTTAACATCATGTGTTGAGGACGTGGTGCTTCGCAGTTTAACGTCCTGTAGCTCGGACGAGGTGGGTTCACTCCACACACCTAGGACTTACATAACCGGTACCCTCTGGTCCTTGGGGAAGGGAAGGTACCAGTAAGTCCATGGTTAAGGGTGGTCGTGGAACGAACCATCGAGGGGTCCACGTTAGCGTGGCTATGCGAAGAAGCAATAGCCGTTAGCGTGCCTATGCGAAGAAGCATTAGGCGAAGCAACGCTACAGGTGGTATTGTCCATGGGACTTTGAAATCACATCGTGTAAACCTGGAGGGTCGCACGGGAAGAGAAATCTCTAAGCAGAGGAGTGTGCTTCACGAAGTATAGTGCCTTAGCCTTAGCATGGGGCATAGGTGTGAGTGGAAGGTGCTTCGCGAAGTGTAACAGTGTTCTCGGAGCACTGCCTCGCGAAGAAGGGGTTCCTCAAGAAGCAGGGTCCTGCGGAGCAGTGTGCTTCGCGATGTGTAGCGATCCTGCCTTAGCATAGGGATCAGTAGCATGGGTTGGGTGTTTCACGAAGCATAAATGCTCCGCGGCTGCCTGGGTTCCCTTGGGAATCCCCTTCCTTCGCGAACGCCCTTGAGCTTCGTGAAGGGCATCCCTCTTGGAAGTGAGGCTCAAAACGAGACAAAGCAGAGGCATCTCGTGAAGTAGAAATACCTGGCGGAGCTCATGATTTCCAGGGCAAAGAGTGCTTCATGATTCAGGAGAGGAGAAGCCGAAAGGTCGGATTGTCCGTCTTCGGGACTCAGGGGGAGTCCAGTATTTATAGGGAAGGGGCGCCGCGAAGCAGGACTCGCGCGCCAACTTCGGCGCTTCGCGGCGCGCTCGCGAATGTCAAACGCGTTCGCGAAGCATTACCGCCTCAGGAGCTTCGCGGCGGCTCGCGAACGTCAAATGGGTTCGCAGAGCATTACCGCCTCTAGAGCTTCGCAGTGGCTCGCGAACATCAAATGGGTTCGCGGAGCATTACCACCTCTGGAGCTTCGCGGCGGCTCGCGAACGTCAAATGGGTTCACGGAGCATTACCGCATCTGGAGCTTCGTGGCACCACCATGGTCGGGGCGCTTCGCGGTAGGGCTTCGCGGCAGAGCTTCATGAGGCAGCGCGCCGGCCTTCTTTTTCGTTCCTTTCTTTCGGGCCACATTTTTGGTTCCAACAATATTCTATATAAAAATCGTCTAATTTTTATAATGTTATCATGGAAATAAAAATGGGATTCATAAAACTTTTAAATAGAAATCATTAACCATTCATAAAAAAGCCATGTAAATATAAATGTGTTTCCTAAAACATCCAAATTATATACAATAACATTATGAGTTAATAATTTGAAATCAAAATATGGATAACCCAAAAGAATCATCTAATTATTTAAAATATATTATGAGACATGAAAACTAACAGAATTGGAGATATATCATTTTAATATAATTAAAAATAAATATAAGAAGATATTTTTGAAATCATTTTCTATTCATCTATGTATAAAACAATAGTTATGAGATTATTTTAAAAAATCATCCATTATTTTTATGAAGAATGATGATGAAAAATTTATTAGAAATAGATTTGGTTTAAAAAAATTCCATTGAAACAAGGATAAAAAATCATTCCAATTCTCTTATATTTACCCTTTTTATCCATGAAATTTCTTTAACCACTAAAATCATAATGATAAACATCTTAATAACATATTTCAAAAAGGTATATATATATATATATATATCCATTTACACTATCAATTTTTTATAGTTCTTTTTATGTATTATATTGTTGTAATCTAATTTAAATATTTGTTGTTAATAATATTGATTATGTTGAAATAGGTTCATAAATGTGATGTAAATATTTTATTAACCTAAAATATAATTTAAAAACAATTTATCTAATTTTATATGGAATCATACGTATTATTATTATGTTATAACTCCATTACATGGGATTTTTAGTCCCATTTCATGAAGATAAATGGTGGTGAACTCGTTTTTGATTATTTAATTATATCGATCAATTACCTCATTATAATCATTAATTCTTGTGTTATCGAAACAATAAACCTTAATGATATAAATTATATACATATATATCATATATAATATTTAAATATAAACTAGAACCATACATTCTTGTATGTGAAGGAAAATAAGACATGATTATTCATGGATTTGGTAGTCCTAAAGACGTATGATTTATGTTTTCATTTTTTTTATTGGAAAATGGGAGGGTGGTTAATATGGGTTCCATCATTATAGTAACATAAATTTATAATAATTATACAAATTTATTCATTTTAATATGGAGAAATTACATTTTATTACAATGAAAAGAGCATTAATAAATACAAAAAAAGAGAGGTTAGCAACTTATAAATCACTTCTTGGATTATCAACTTTTTGAAGGGGATTAAAACATTACAGGTTGGCCACATGAGAAGAAAACAAACTCTTTATGGTTTGTAGTATAGTTTAATAATGGTTTGGTTATTTTTTCCATGAAAATTAAAGTTTTTTGATGCAAGGGGATGTGAGGAGAGGAGTATCTATATTATAATTGAAATGGATTTACATTTTTAAATACCCAAAAGGATTTAATAATGGGAAGTCACTATCATTGAATGTTTCTTCAAAAATGTAGTATAATATATTATTGAGATTATATGTTCTATAAAAACATCCACCACTCAATTAATTTTTTTACAATATATTTGGCCCTTTACATCTTGGGTTACTCATTTTTATAATTGTAATTTTCACCAAAGTAACTAGTTTTTACATTGGTAATTTTTCCATTACCCCCAAAAATAAAATGTTCCAAGTTATAAAATCTGTACATAAGGATTAAAAAATTTAAATTAACATTTCATTATTTATTATTTAAATGTGAAAAAATTAATTTTATAGTACTAAATGTATAATTTAATTATTTTTGGAAATTATAGCTTAAATTATAACATGTAAAATATTGATTTTTAATTAATTAATCATTAAATTTTAATTCAATTATAAAATACCTTTTTTTATAAGATGGTTTTACAATTTTTTAAATAATACATATATTTCAATAACGGTGAAAAGGCAATAATGTTAGTAAAAACATTACATTGCATTATTCACCTAAAATTTAAACATTTCAGAAAAAAATATAAAATTATTCTTATGATTATATTTTTATGATTAATTCTTAAATGATTTTACAATTAATTTTATAATTAAATTTATAAAATCTTAGAATTTAGTATTTACATAAAATTCCAAAATTTAGTATAAATGGTTACTATTATAGATTTTCTTTTTAAAACAGTAACTACTCTTTATTATTATTTTATATAATTTAATAATTAATTTATTAGTAATATATTATTCATATTATAAATGTTTTATTATTTTTAATATAAATAGATTCATGAAATTCAACCAAAATTTTAGAGAGAAATATTTTCAAGAATAAGATTATTTTATAGTGGTTTTTTATAGAAAATAAATTTAATTTGTATTAAAAGTAGTATTTATTTTAATTATCCACTTTTTTTGTATATTTTTCTACTCCTATTCATACCATCAAATTCAATGATTATTTTTTAATGGGTGGGTTTTATATTTATATTTTACAAAAATATTTCGCGATTTCCATTTTAGATTAGTGTTGCATATGAATCAGGATAATGAACATG
The DNA here is from genome assembly GCA_963277665.1 of Viscum album. Classification (NCBI taxonomy): domain Eukaryota; kingdom Viridiplantae; phylum Streptophyta; class Magnoliopsida; order Santalales; family Viscaceae; genus Viscum; species Viscum album. The sequence goes on along the minus strand of OY728132.1, from coordinate 1,286,885,780 downwards.
GTATCTATTCAATGAAAAAAAATTCATGTCATTAAATTATACCCCAAAAAATCATCCTAAAAAATACATTAAATATAAAAAAATAATTAATGTTAATTTTTCTATATTACATCCTCAGGTTCCAATATAACTTCTTCAAACGTATGATTTATCCATAGAACTTTAACTAGGTGATTTGTATTGTTCGGTAGAAATGTATATCTAAGATCCATAATTTCTAATAGTTGTTTCTCATATGAGATATAATGTTCCTATTTCAAGTCTTCTGGGATCATTACTTGTGAAGGGTCTCATATGAAATACTTCAAAGTTAAACAAAACACATCGTGTTCTTAGGATTGGGATGGAAATAGTGCAGAGAGATATGTTTAGACATCGACACCATCATGTTTCAAAAGGGGAGTGATATAATTATATTTAATCATACCAACATGATCGAGGTTCTCAAAGGGTCCTATAGACCTATAGCCCAACATAAAATTGGTTGTTGCTCTGATAATGCACATCCATGGAGATAATTAAAGGAACACCTTATCACTGAATTGAAACTAGAGATATCATTGATGATTATCTAGATAAATAATCTATCAAATTTGTTAAGACATAATATGTCATTTAATGGTTTAAACCTTCTCTATCATTTCAGGGAAATAGTCTGGATCTATCAATATCGTCTCTTCAACATTATCCCAATGTGTTAGCGTTCTACATCTCATCCGGTACAGTTCCATTGAGAGTTCAATATGAATTCTTGATAATATTGTAATATGATTAATATATTAGGGGCTGTTGATCACATAATCCTTTAAATCCATAAAATAAGATCTCATCATATTATCTAGAGTTTGAATTTTCCTCTTAGACTAATCATCTGTCAAATGATGATAAGCAGTGTTGATACATTGCTCTATCTAATCTGATTTATGAATTCTTCTTTAGAACATATAGTTAATAATCAAATAATGATAAAATACAATGGATAATGGAAATATATTCATCGTTACTACTTCTCTCGTTTATATAATAGTGATCTGGTCATGGGATAAATATTCTTTGATGGAAATAATAAGTGATAACATTTTTTGTATACTAACTTGAACCACGTTAAAATAGTGTCCTTTTGATATTTTGGGAAGTTGTACCGTGAAATTCATGGTCAATTTTTTTAATTTAAATATTTTTAATTATAGTGGTTGTAACATTCCATTAAATATTTTCTTGTATACTAAACATGTTGGGATACCATGGAATAAGTTATATATATATATTCTACAAGATATCTCTTCATAATATCCCACCAAGAGTTTTGTTTTATATATCCATACATTTTCATACATCCTAAGTAAATAGAGAATGATTTAATGATAGAATCATCCCAAAGATTCCACTTTAGTTTTGGTTTTTATGGGATATGGAACAAATTATAATCCATATAACACCATATATATCAATGTTAACTTGATAATATTTCATACCTTTTTCTATATCACTACATAATCATTCAAGTATTCTTTTATATTCCTATCATTGCATGGTTGATAAGTGAAGTTAAATATGATATAATAACAACTGGGAAGCGGGGGGTGTGGTTGAATCAATTGTTTTATTTTTATAAGTTTCTAAACATATAGAATCTTAACCCCTAAAAGAAGTAAATATTTATTTCTTTATAAAGATTTAGTAAATACTCATGAATGAATCTATAGGAAATATAGTTAATAAAAAAATATTTAAAGGGTTCTACCTCATTATGAGAACATACGGCCTTTCCATTGCCACTCTCATGGGTCTATGGAAATACACTATTATGAATATGTGAATGCAACTTGTGCCAAATCCCATTATCCTCCTTAAATATCCATATAATAATGTTTATACTGACTCCCATCAATTTATGATGTTTTATTACAAAAAATTGATAAAACCTAAATAATAAAGGTTTTGTTGAAAATGGTCCAAAAATGATAAGTCTGAATCCTCAATCCCATTGAGCTATATCCGATTTTGTCAATCAAATGATTCTGGGTATAATTCTATCAATTTAATGATTTTGGATCTGATTTAATCAATATAATGAGTCTGTATATGATTCTATAAATAATATAATCACAATATGATGAACTCATTCTCAATATGAGAAACTCAAATTCTATTCAAATGCTCAATATGTTCTTCTTTAGTCTGATTGATTCAAACCGATTGACTGAATATGATCTTATCAATTTAATCATTCTCAATCTGATAAACAAACATTCAAAAAATCTGAACCTCCTTTTCTTCATGTGTAAAATTCCTTAATGAATGACTGATCTAAGCATGTATTTATAGCCGACTCTGAAAAAAAGTGGAATCTTCAAAACATTCCCCACTTCCTGAAATTTCAAAATCTCCAAAGATCTCTCACATTTAAACTTAAAATTTGACCTATTAAATCCTCCATTGAATTTCATTGGGATTTTTTCAAAATTTAAATTCATGTTTGACCAGATAATGTATTTATTAAAATTATGAGATTTTATTTTTGAGTCTTATTTGTTATCATATAATTAGGCAATGTTTTTTTAGATCCTTATAAAATGTTTCTTTCTCAACGATTATGAATTATTTTTTCCTTCAAAAAACATTATGTTTTCTATTTCCTCTTCATCTCATTAAAAATTATATTTCATTTTCATCTCAAAATGATATAATCCTCATAATGATTGAATTATTATTACGATGAGATTCTCATTACGATGAAATCTCTACATTTCGACATTGATGATTTTCAAACACCACCTTTTGAAAACATTCAATCATCTGGATCCGACCACCATAAAAATTCAAACATAGATAGCTTTCTTTATAAATATGGAATCACCTTTAAAATAAAATTATCACTATGATATAATTTCTCATTTTGATGGAATTATTCACTATGGAATTTTTAATTTCTTAAAACCTCTCCACCATTTCATCAAAATATTTTATCATGAATGTTTTTATGATTTTTGTGAACTTCATGAAAATTAAAGAGTCTTCTGACATTGGTTATAATATTTAATAACATTATTACTCTTGATTTCAATTTCTTCATAAAAACTCTTAAAAATCACTATGACTTCATCACTCAACAACTTCTGTCATTCTAACTCAAAAACTTATTTCTATATCAGATTAAGAAAAAATAAAACTTTATTGAAACAAGTATTTTTATATCCAATTAATTTATATCTTATGATATGAATAAGATACATATGAATGCGATATTATGAGTCTGATGCTGGTAAGTTTGATTATAAATTCCATTAAGATGAACTGGGCCAGATTCATGAATAACAACACCATTCTTTCACATAAAAAGTTAGATGTCAAAAAATACTAATATTTATTAAAAAAACATAAATGGTTCTTCAATATCCCCCATTTGATTTTATGACAACCCATATTAACAATTTTTCAAACATTGATAATTTTTTCATAACTCAACATTTGTAAACAACACATGTTTTTTTAATTTTATCAAAACATAGACTTTCTCATAAAAGATTGTATTGAAATCACACTACTGGATAATTTAATTTTCTTGAATAAATTATTTCCCTCAATATCAATAATCTTTTGTGGACATGTAATGGTAAGATTTTCGCTCTTTTTTGTTCTCTTATCTCACATTTCTTATTCCATACTCCTTTTAATATTATTAAGACTCCAAATTAATTAAATAATAATAAGTAAAAGCTTATCAGAAATTAAAAAGTTGTTACTTTCGCTCCATATTTGTCAACAGAATCAAAATCAGGGTGGGGGTGCGTCCTTATGAGGTTTAAGAACTCATGGGAGGAAGATGAACAAGAAGATTCATCCTAAATTCCCCAAAAATAACTTTCAGCATTACTTTTGTAAATATAACCGTTATCTAATACTTTGTTGAAATGTATTATAGAAATACATATCAAATGAAACATTATTTTTTACAATGTGAAACATTATATTAAAGTGTTTTGATATTAAATGTTGGATAAGATTCTTAGAAAGGTCTATTTCTCTCTTAGTTTTACACAGTCTCATCAATGTTTTATAATATTTTTCTTTAAAATCAATCAACTGAACATTTATCCATAATATTTGAGTACACTCATGAGTAGCTACAAAAAATTGGATTTAGTTGTTCCCAATGTTACCGAACATTTTTTCTTACTATTATAACTCACTCAACATTCTCTAAAGAAACAATTTCCTCTCGATATTTATTTTTTATCATTATAATATTCATCCTAATAAAAATCAGTATAACCAAGATACATAATATCATAATTCCATTCTTATAATAACCCATTTTATGTTTTCACTTAGACATAACTCATAATTCCCTTTTCTTCCAACAATTGTTATTATTTCATATAAAATTGATACTGGAAACATAATGTTATAGAAGAAATAACATCAGTCCTTCAGTATATAAGATATATAAGAATTATTATCAGCTTTATAAAGTCTTTCTAATTCACACTTATTCTATATTCATCTCTACTCAACATTGTGGTCACTAAATTTGGAGTAGAAAATTATTTGGAATCTACCATAACAAAAATCATTAACAATTCCCTGAAATATATTTCTGGATATAAAAAATTGTATTTTTATTATGTATAACATATAAACAATAGAAGAATGTTTACTCTCAAAGTATATACATTTCAACAATGTTCTTTAATTCATCAATAAATTTCTTAAAAACCTCTTAATTTTCCCTAATAAAAATTATATCATCCACACAATCAATTAAAATTAGAGTTCTATAGTCAACATATTTCACAAGTATGTTTCTATCAACTTTTCCGTTATAAACTTTTAACATTCTAAAAAACATTCATGTTTAAAATACACAACAAGTGTAGCTTGTTTTATGACAAAAAATGATTTTTCAATATGATTTTTCTTATCCTCACCAGTAGAAACCCACAAGGGTTTTCAATGTAAAATTCTTCCTCAATTTCACTATTTAAGGAATATCACATTACATCTATTGGATAAACATTATAATTCCAATGTGAGTCCACTAATGGAATGCATTTAATAGATTCTAGTCATGGATATAGGGAAAAAACATCTTTGAAATATACACCTTCCAACATTGAATTTAATTTACAAACAAGGGTGGATTTATTTCTTGAAAATTATACTTGTTCATTTAACATTATTCTATAATACCACTCCAGTTCAGTTATATTTTTATTTGATGTTCATGAAACAGGTTCCCATGTTTCATTTTTCTCAATCTAATCCAAATCTTCATTAATACCATCAAACCATTATTTATATTGAATAACTTATGAAATTGACACTGTTTCATATTTTGATAAAAGAAATTTCTAATTTTATAATCCCAAAATTCATCTTGTATGAAATAGAGCCTTCATATTTCAAATATTGTTTTTTGATTATACATGTTTATAAGTTAGGATATTTTAAAGATTCATTGCCAGGTGAAATTTCCTCTTCCCACTATTCTTCTTAATCATAATATGGTTGTTTTGAATGACTTTTGATATTTTTTGAAATATCAAGTTTATCCTCCTCTGCATTATAAAGTAATTCAGTTATGGAAATTTTATTTTCAATTTTGTTCACATCAAACGAGTCCTAAATATTTTGTAAAATATTTTTCTAACATTTTTAGCATCTTCTATTTTTTAAATAACCCCTAAAAGTTTGTTCCTCTTCTTTCTCATAAAAATTTTCCACATATATATTTTTTATTTTGAGAAAACATGGAATTCCTAAAATATTATTGTATTTAAATGATGGTTTTTATAAAATATTTTATAAGGAGTCATATTAGTTTATGGTATCAACAATAATATATTTTTATAATGTACAATAGTTCTAACATATTTTCTCAAATTGAATTTCGAAGGATTGTATTCTAGTAACATGTTTCTTCCCATTTTCACCAAATATATTTTCTTTCATTATGATACTCAATTTTTTTGTGGAGTATATGTTGAATTATATAAAGGTTTAATAACATGTTTTCTTAGTTATGTTTGAAAAATATTGTTTGTGAATTTGGTACCATTATTTGTCCTCAACTTCTTTATGGGAACCCCCATTTCTTTCTCAACATATTTTTCTGAAGAATTTGAACATTTAAACTATCGATGACTTGTGATTATAAAACATGATGTTTTTCAACTGGGTGAAATCATCAATTAAAGAGCTAAATTATAAATCTCATTTTATTGATTGATGTTTCATCAACCCAAATAAATTGGAATGACTATGTTCAACAAATCTGGTATACTGAATCATAATTATCATATGATTTTTTTAGTCATTTTTTCATTCAGGAAAGTAATACAAACATCTTCCTATTTTTCCCCAATTCTGGAAAATTATGAATGAAATCAACTTTATAATGTTTTTTCATACTTTTCTGTCCAATGACCCCACATCTAGGGTGCTATAATTTATTTTCATCTTACACCCTCATGTAATAGGAGTTGTTGAGTTATCTTATTTGTGAGAGATTCCTAGAGATTCTTTCTCATTTTGTAATAACTTTTGTATATTTCACACATTTGATGATAAAAAAATATTTTATAAAAATAACATCTTTCCCATCATCACAATGTTTTCTTACACTATGTAATTTACATTTTAACCCATTAACATTAATATCCTATATAGATTTAATTTTTTCTCCTTCAATATCGTCCATTTTAATTTCTCTATTTTTTAAGAACTATCACTACCAAAGGAAGCTACTCATCCATCATGACATGAAACATGTTTCCAAATTTCTATATCACCATTCATATATGAAGAAAACCCACATTCATGTATCCATAGTTTGTTCTTTTAACTTGATTTAAAAGCTATGTCAATAATAAATACTATTTGCTCAACATTTTTCTTTTCATATTTCTTTTCTATTCAATCATTAGAGAGTAATTTTAGGAAGAATGTCATACATATTTTATCATGATGACAAGCCTGATCACATCGTTTAGAAACTTATTTGAAGTATTGAAATTGATTTTTTGTTGTAATGTTTTTTGCATCTTGAGAATTAATTTTTTTCAACATCCTCTATCCTAGTAATGTAACTCAATTTAATTCAACTATTTCATCAACATTTCTCAAATCTTATTCCAGGTTGAGATATGTTATGCCAAAAATTATATGCATTATTCCAATAGAATCCAAATCAATGGAAATAGCCATAAAATCATGTTTTTTTATTTCTGAATGATCTTTTTTTTTGATGAAACCAATTTGAGGTTAGTGACTTCATTCAACTCTAACATACATAGGTTATGGACAATTTTTCTCACTCAATTTACACTTACTAAACATGGGAATCACACCATTATTCTTATGGTCACATAATGACTATACCCTTTTATTGTTTTTTAAAACATAGAGTGACCAATCATTACTAGACCTCCCACATTAGATTTATGAGAATGGTGATCATCAAGGTGATTTAATTTGTATGAATAATACCTTTATCTTCCAATGTTATATTCCACTTGGAAAGGGATGATCCATGTGAATTTTGTGTGATTATATCAAGTGAGTTCCACCCTCTATATCCTATTATTTATAAATCCATTAATTCTGTAAAAATATAAATTATTTTAGGCTAGAATTTAAGGCTTATACTCTCAGATCATGAAGAAATCTGGTTGTTATGACATTAATTTTTATTTTATCAGCTACAGTGGACACTGAGAGGATCAATGTATAAGGTTTTGTGTAGTTTCTAGGGAATGTATTTTTCCCATTGATTTTGTTGAGGTTTATTCCTCATTTTTCAAAATTGAAAAAATATGTATATTATTATAATAAAATATGTAGGTAATGGAGATTGAGAAAGGATTTTAGTCATTTTAATGAGATTGGAAGATTCATGTATATGTTTAGCAGAGGTGGGGGGTCTTTTCATGGAGGTAACTTTGTGTCCTATGTGGGTTGTCCCTACAAAAAAATATACATGTTTATGAATTATTAAAAATGTATATATGTTTATATGTGTATTTATGTGTAAGAGATAAAGATTAAGAGTACCATTTGTAAATATATGAGATGTAATTAATCCTCCTACTTATATAGTAATTACACTATGGGGGAAAGGTATTATTGGATCCCCCGACAGCTATTCCCCCAAGGGGGTAATTATTCTAGTTTTTATACAAGAGGCCTATCGTATGTCTCAGTGCTAGTACGATATTCTAATCAACTACGTTCAACCTAGTATGTCTAGTTTGGTAGAAATGGGAGGCATAGGCCTACTGGTGATCGGTGAGATGGTCATACACGTGACACATGATGGGGGAATGCCCCCTTAAATGTGGATTCATTCCATATAGAGTTCCATTAGTGGAATAAGTCCACCCGGACTAGACATGGTGTATCAATGATGGTAACTTATAATCAATGGTTTTGAGAGTTATCCATGTGTTATGTGAAAAGAGGAGTAGGTGTGGCGTATGGTTTATATAGATAACATGGAATAAAGATGCTAAAGGGATTTGTGTGGGGAAACATAAAATGGTCACTGGATAGATAGATTGGTGTATGATATGAAAATTTGAGATAGATTATATCTAAATATTGAGAACATGGATATAAATATCTCCCTGGTTACGAGATTATCATGAGGTGTTTGATGTAGAATTGTGTTAGTGAGTAGAGATGTGGATGGGTTAGAGGAACATCGTGGATTCCATTATTGAAAATATGATAATTTTTATAAGTTTGAAAAATTAAGTTTTTGTGATCAAGATAGTCTTGAAGACATAATCTTGTGAGGCTAATTGAATAATGAGATTCTTGATGGGATGTCTGGAAAGGTATTATGTTACTAATTTCCAAGTGATGGTTTTGTTAGCATATTGGATGGGTTGTGATTCTATTTATGTTATATCATGTTTGTGATGGATATGGGCTTGTCAGATGACATGAATGGAAGACCTCACCTTTAGTGATAAGTTGGTGGGAATTACCTACCATGAGTGGGGAGTAGATGGTCATATTATGTGCTATGAGGATACAATATAGTTATATAAACCACCCCATGATAGTGTGGTTTAGTTTATTTTAGAGGATGACTATTGAGCTTCATTCCTCAAATCAGTTTTTATATATTTCGGATATATGATATTACCCATGGGACCTACCTAGTAACGGTGTGGTTCATCCCATGCGAGAAGTTGGCTATTATAATAACCTCCTAAATTCAGTTGTTTTATGTTATAGGTAATGAGATTTATAAATGGTACATTACCTAAGTTGTTGGTTAATAATTTATGAGATGTTTGATATTGAGTTTTCCTCCATCTCATGTTGCTTATTTTATATAATGTCATTTGATACACAACTATGGTACCATACCTCAAGGGGATGGTTTATCCTTAACGAGAGGTTGGAAATCAATATTCTATGTTCGAATAGATTTTTGTATGTGACTATCAATGGGGATTCAACTTGAATAGTATTATGTTGGTAGGGACCCATCCTTTACTAAAAGGATAGTATTCAGTACATTGTATGATACCCTACCAGTCAATATTTTTTAGAGGTTTAAAAATGGTAATACAATATACATATCATATTAATGTATGTGTGTGGCTTGGGGAAAACCTAACTAGTGTCATTGGGTATGGGTTAGTTTGTGTAACATGAGGAAACTTCATCTCTATCATTTAATGTAGTTGGTATAGTTTGGTTATGTGGTGGCATATTTATCCTAGGAAAACACAACATGCATACATATGTTAAATGATTATATTATATTTTTCCTTATCAATGCATGCTTACAAGAAGGCATATATTATAGGATATGGATGAGACCATGTACATATGTTTTCTCACCCCCGACATGGGAACCATGTTACAAGTGTAGTGCTTCTAAATTTTATATAGTAGAATGAATTTTTTGTGCACTGAATTAGATTAGTGTGGAACAACTCTATTATAGATGGGAGGTGAGGATCAAGGATAGTAGTTGTGAAAATTTTTTCTTCTTTTAGATAGTGATTGTCCTGGTGGGAAATCAGTAGGGATTTATTTATATATAGTTAAATTCAATTTGATATAACAAGGATGAGTGTAATTTTATATTTAAACTCTAAATATTTTTACGGATAATGAATGGTTATTTATTTCTTGGAAATTATTATGATATATAGTTAATAGTCTCACCATTGTATGGTTTAGCCAGCACTAATAGTCAGTAACCATTAGAATATGGGGAGGAAAGCCTGACATATTGTGGCACACTAGATGGGATACTGTTGAGTGATTTTGGTTGTGGAATTATAGGATTGGTTGTATCTCATTAATAGAGTTATCATGCAATATTTACCAATTGTGTTCATAATATAAATCCTGTCTCAATAACATTTTAAAATTAAACAATTACACTTAAATAGTTTCATTTAACTTTTTTCTTAAATATATGGAATTTAAATTACATTTAATATTATTTCTATCAAAGAAAAATACATATCATGTATTATTTACTTAAAATATTTTTCAATATTTTTTATATTTTTATCTTTTAATTTTTTTGGAATCAATGACCACCAATGATAAACATATCCACATAGATAATTTACATCCATAATAACTATATCCCCTTATAGTATCCTAATGTAATGAATTTTAGTATATTTGAATCCATTTCTCTACAACTGAATGATTGAAATTGTATAGAATTAGAGATAATAGTAAATCATGAAATAATCCATTGTTTTTACACCATGTTGTAGGGAAACAAGTTGTTCTATATGGGAAATCTTATATATAATGGCCAGAGAAATCTACCATAATATCGTGACATATACTAATCTATAAAACTAGATTCATCTGTTTTTTTGAGAGACACATCCTGGATACGTTTTGGTTGTTAATAAATTTTTCATTCCATTAATAATGGTTCATTTAAAAATTACTAAATATAGATAATTAGTCCATAAATAAACCAATTAATTAACAATCATAGAATTTAATTCTGATAAATTTATTAAAAATACAAGTCATGTATTGAATATATTGTTTACAAATTTCAATAATCTAATAGTGTATTGTGTTAATGTATTAATGTTTATATGTGTGCTTCGATATTTAGTTTTTAATAATTTTATAAAAAATTCCAGGATACTAACTATAAATACCTCAAATCTGGTAATTGATATACACTACATATTTATTATAATAGTATATAATATATATAATCAATATTTATATAATTAGACTTCAAAATTTTCTTAGGATACTATATACATAGAAGAACATTAAATTATGATAGAAACAGAAAGTACATTACAATAGTGACTTAAAAATTATTATTTGACCCTTATTATCCATTGTTCACGTGAACTATTTTTTATGGATTCCTAAAGAATTGAGAAAACAATATAATGTGTTTTCTTATATGCTTAGTCATGGGAAACTTAAAATTAAATCTAAAATAGGAAATGATGACATAAACATTATTTTAGGAATAAATAAATAAATAAATCCATTAAAATGAAATATTGAGAAAAATATATAATTGGATAAAATAGAAATACAAATAAAAAATCAAATTGATAATAATAATTGATCCCATAAGGATGGAAGTCATAATTTAAGACATCGTAACAATATAATTGAGGGTGTGTTCCATGGAATCACATATAAAAGGGTAGGCATAATCAAAATACTGAAACTAGTTTCCTTTCAAATACCCACTAATGCATCAAGAGGCTATATAAATCTAAGTCCCATCAATCTCATTATAGGTTTAATGTACCCATTATAGAAAAACAATGGCTAAAAATACATGTCATAATGTTCCCTGAGGGACCTCATACATAATCATTTATAAGTATCAGATAATAATACATATAGAATTAATAGAGATATGAATTGGTCAAGATTCCCTTATAAATTGAATAATATAAGTATCTTGATGAGTATCCATAAATTAAATAAGAAACTATAGGATATTCAAAATGTAAATTAATTTTACCTTGTCAATAATAATGGCCAAGAAGTACTGTGGAATAATTATTTCATGTTATATAGATATTTATAAGGATTAATAAATGAGTAAAATAGTTATCAATGGTAGGAAGCAAAATTATTGACAAAAAATCACCTCCAATTTTTTTGATAATTGGTCCCAAATATATAATCCATATTAAGGATATAAAATTCTAAGATGTATACATTAAGTGTTTTGTATGATGTGATTCACATAATAGACATGTCAAAAATCAAATTTTAATCCCCAATGTAATTAATATACACTACCCTAGATATATAATCGCCATCTGTCTGTAGTTAATGTCCCTCTATTCAAAAATATATATCCATGACACAATATATATATTTCATGCACAAGGTTTTGAATAATGGAGTTAATTAATATAGAAAAATTTTAACATTATAATGACTTATAAATGTGGTATAATTAGAGGGAATGTAAAACTTATGACAAAAGATATGAATGTATTTATATTAAATATTTTAAATGATATAAATATTAAATTTCATAAATAATTATATCTGAAGGACTGTTTTCTTTAATGTCAATAGATACTAGCCAGAAAAGCTTCTTATTTCATAATGCATGAGACCACTTCTCCTATATGTCTTCATAAAAGACCAAATTATAGAAATTAAATTTATAAAACACATCTTCCTTTCATGGTTGATGAAAATAAAATAAAAGGGTGATCTCAAATTCTTATTAAGTGGTGAATAATAATTTTATCAATGATGAGTAAAAACATGGTCAGAAGAGAAATGTATTATTATCATAAGTGATTACCTTAAATAATAAATGAGATTCATGGTACATGAGATAATACCTTGAATATAAATAAGATAAAAATAAAAAGATAATATTTATAACATGGTATATTAATATTTATCATAAATATTCAATTATGAGAGAATGTGATTATGATGAATGACATCCATTAACTATGCCATAAACATTATCAAAGAGAAAAATTACATTCATGAGCCGCACCATGAGATATTAAGATAAAAATGAGGACCATATTTAAAATATGGAAGACACATTCATATGGGGAATATTAATTTCATGATCTTAATCATCAGTGGATATGGTTATAATAAACACTAACATACTCATGAATTATTTATCTCACGAGATATCAACCTTTAACCAATGTATAAGACGCCAATATAAGGCCCCACCCATTATTTATACAATATTACATGTTACACTAAAAATAATTCAACTTTCATATAAAAAATAATAAATGGAAATAGAATGGATTTCATAATGATAATAAATGGAAATCATCCAGTTTTTATAATGATTTCATGGAAATAAAAATGGGTTATATAAAACCTTTAAATATAAATAATTCAAATTTCATAAAGATTGCATGTAAATATAAATGTGTTTAATAGAATATCCAAATGAAATAAAATAACATCATAAATTAAATAATTTGAATCCAAACAATTGATAACCCTAAAGAATCATATAATTAATAAAAATATATCGTGAAACATGAAACCTATCATCATTGGAGACATATAATTTTAATATAATTAAAAACTATTATAAAAATAGGGGAGTAGGTGTGTCAGGAAAAAATCAAAGCCCTTCGTAAGAATAGGTTGACATTTCTAATATCTTTTTTCGAACAACGTGGGAAATTTTCAACGAGTTAAGGTTTTATTGGGAATCAATAAAGGAATGTTGCATAATTTTTATGACCGTAATAGGCTCCCATCATTCCCCATTTTAATTACATTTCTAATTTTACAATGGTTGGGGATCCTACGAGGTTGTATTAGGGTTATTGAAGAAAATACATCATCCTATTGGTGATGCATCATGTGACCAATAAAAGTTTTTATGGAGATGAATGAGCCTTATTATGGAGAAACCATTCAATTTTTCTTATAGCCAAAGGTGGAGTGCATGATTACTGGGATTGGTTCAAATCCTTTCACATAAAAAGGGTGATATATTATTGGGCTCTTTTGTGGATTCTTATGAACAACCCAATCACATCTTGTGATTTTTATGGCATTGATAGGCTCCCACATTGAAATATTTTCCTCCTATTTCCAAATATTTTTGGATGGTTTGTTAGGCCCCTACCATCAAACAATCCATGTGGCCTGGGGGTGTTTTTCTTTCTATTTAATCATTTTCCTAGTGTGTCTAGGGAGACATTTCATGAATATAGAGTATTTTTAATAGGTTTTCAGGATATATACCATATATTGTGTGATACATGTGACCATATACATTTCCTTACCTAGTTCATGCGATCACATGAATTTTGTAGGTTTAAGTGATCCTCTTGATCATGGAAACATTTTTCTTCCATTTAATTTCCGGGAAAATAATAATGATATTTATGTATTTAATCCTTTGTGAATTTTTTGATTCTCATTTTGGAGGGATCAGAATATTACCCCACCCCCTAAAGATTGACGTCCTCCAGGTTACGGGCTCAATTATTATGAAAGAAAATGTCATCCTGAGATATGGGAGGAATCTATGATCAATTTTCTAGACAAAATATGGTCCTAAAGGTGAAATTTGGTACTCTAAAGGATGATATATAAAGAGGGGAGTGAATGGTAGTTCATTCACAGGATACTCAACTCAGCAAATCTATTATACCCTGTCTCGCTCACATGACAATTTCACAAAACCTTACTTCAAGAATTTATTGTGAGATCTATTCATGAGACCTCTATTCATGAACCACTTTGCAAGACATCCTTTTATTAGGAACCCATTTGTATCTACCACAAACATATTTTTAGTAATTTTTTCATCTTTGGCTATAGGGATGCGCATCTACCTTTTATGGATTCTTTGGATTTACTCGCTTGATTTAATGATATTTTGAACATTATGTGGCTCTTTTTACCATGTCATGGTCACTCGTTAATGAGACATTTGAGGGGTTTTGTGGATTCATGATGAATTGATAGTTTATGTGATTTATGGTATCTTCATAAGTCAAAATAATCATGAGTAATTTATGTGATTAATGAATTCCATGCTTATTCATGTGATGCATAAGAAGATGTTGAAATTTTTATGCGATTTATTTGACAAGGATTTCTTTTTATTTTCATGACATTTTAATATTTTATTTTTAAAAATGGATTCCAGGTCTCATGAATTTTCATTTTATGTGGCTAATAAAAGGGCTGTGATTACTTGAAACCATAATAATGGAACTTGATATCATGTGAATAATAGTAACCTGGTTCAGAAATGGAATATTCAATCCAATAACTACATTTATCATTTATCACACCATCTTCCTCTATATCGGTTTTGCATTCTAGATGGTTTTTTCAATGCTTCTTTAGTATCAAGTATTATATCCTGGAGGATGTCAACCTGTCTTGACATTATTCAGATGGAAATTACCAAATATACCTGACTGTTTGGAGCTTAATCCAATGTATTTACATACATGTTGTAAAATATACAGTGGGTCTCAATGACTGTTATTATTATCAGCAGAACATAACATAGAATCCCAATATTTGTTTATTATTTTGATACAATTTCATGAATACAAGGAATAGAATATAGAAGGACCGGTCAATTTAGTAGTCTTATAACATATATTACATACATGAACATTACATTTAATTTCAAAGCCCAAAAAGAAGGAAAGATAATTATTTTATAATTACATTATTCTACAAGATTAAATCTACATATAAGTCTTAAAGCTCTTTTTGAATTCCTATGAATATAAAACATCAGAAATGGGTGAGATTAGATTCTTACTAAGGTTAAATAATACTACAAAATCTTTCATAGATAACCATAATCATTAAGGAAAGAATAAAAATGAAATAGAAGCATTTTAAAAATAAACATTTTCATAATATGGAAAAAGAAATCAGATATTTCTATTTAATCATTAACATGGATATTCTACTAGTTGAATAATCACATGTAATATAAATAACTAATCTCGTAATGAGGGAATTTACAGTGAAGGATATCATGAAAATTACATCATGGTCTCATTCCAAGACAATACATAACCATACCCTCATGGCCCCGTGCAATGAAACTAGTTTTTCTTATAAGACCCACCGAAGCATCGAGGGGAAATAGAGTGCCCCATCCATCATATACTATGTCCAATGAATTCCTCTAATTCAAATGGTGAATCATAACATAAATATTCATATTAAAACTATCATATGAAATGTTGATACTTCAACTATAAACCATGAATGGTATAAAAATATCAAATCCATGGTCAACTATATCATGTAACATTCAATACAAAATAAAATATAATATCATAATGAATCAAATTAATTTAATCAAAAAATATAATAAAGGATGTGTTCATATATGAAAATAATCTATTAAAATCATTAACATTTTCTTGATAAAGACATCCTTTTTTTGTTGAAATCACTTATTTCAAAGCCTCACATTTATTAAAGAAGACATTAAAAATAAATTTTCTAATCAAAGTGTCCCATGTCACATTGAATAATTTGATAGAAAATAAAAATTTTATATTTAAAAATATTCAGGTACTATTAAATAAATCCATAAAACCCATTTTAAAAACTTTTTAATGAATGAGAAGTATTTAGAGGAATAAATCTTAGAAAAATTTAAAGTGATGTCTTAGTTAAATAACTCTATATATAATACATTAAAAAGATTCCTTTTGATTTTTTTAAATAAATATGGACATGAATGATAATTTGTTCCCAATAGATACTTATATATAAATAATATTGGATAATAATGATATTGAAAAATAATTCTTTACCTTATTCATTCCTTTAGTTGAGGGTACATTAACCTCCTTTTCTTCGAGTGTGTCTCCATTTTATTTTCATAAAAGGACTCTATATGATGGAATTATTCCAAATATATGTCCTCTAAGAAGATGTGAGGGATGTTGGAAGGATAATTGGGTAGGGTTTGTCCAAACTAAAGGGTTCAAGATGGCGTGAGGAAGTGACAGAGATGTTCAATTTATAAGTTAGAGGAGGGTCACTTTTGGAAACTATCAAAATATTAAACTATAATAAGAATATTCTAAAACTAAATACATAAAAAATAGAACATAAATGAAAATTAGAATACATGTTCGACCATATACTACCCCCTTTTTATTATTTAACATTTTTTGATTTTTAAATAATTTAATAATAAATTAATTCAACGAGATATCATTATTTCCATATTTAAAACTAGTTATTTAATTTGACATAAAATACACTAAGAAAAAGTTTGAATTGAAATATAATGTATTAAAAAATCTATAATATATCATATTGATATTTTAAATTTGTTATATATATTTACTAAATCAATATATATCAAAATTAATATTATTACAATAATTTATTCTATTTTTATGTTAATTAAATAAATATTGTTTTAGAAATGAATGTACATTAAAAGTAATTATATAACATCTAAAAATAAAAATAAAATTATTTAATTAAAATTATTTCATTTATATAAATATAGAAATTTATAATCTTCTATATCTTAATTTTCCCCCTATGAGAACACATAGAAAATATTAAAATACAAGATAGTGATATACTGTAAATATCTTTGATTTAAAAAGTTTATAATTTTTTCAAGGAAAATGTGATCATTAAACAAATAAAAATAAATTTTTATTTTATAATGATCAAATCTTCTTTATCCAATAATTATTTGACATTATTTTGTTTTATTTTTTAATTTATAATTTAGATTTACCATTAATGAATCTATTTAATTTTTATTATGGTAATAATGTTTAAAATATTAAGAGGTTATAATTTTTTACTTATATGGCATCAGTTGTACATAAATGGACATGTAATGATATTTTAGACCATATAATAATATTTTTGTATTTTTTAATGTTTTTTTTTGTTTTTTAAATTATTTAATAAATTATTATTTTTATATAATATCAATAATGTCAATTTTGACACTATTTATATCATTGACATTAATGAGAATCCAAATAGAAATATAAATTCCAACCAAATAATTTAGTATTCATTTAATATATTATATTCACTTATATAATTAGTGGATAAACCTAATTAATTTAAATTATATTTATTTTAATAAATTTAAAATATTTTATTTGATATCTCTGTTAATAAAATAATTTCTTCATCACCATTGTTTCATCATTAATGGTAATGATTTAATCATTATAAATTATGAATAATTTACTATTATGTATTTATTTCTTTTATCATTCTAGAGACTCTTTATAGTCGATTTTATGTCATAGTTATATATTGAATAAAAATAATATAATTACATTTAATGAGAGTGTGGCATTTTGTCACATTCAATGATTTTAATAATATTCATGTCATATTCATGGGAATGTGTACATTAAATGATTCAATTTTATACCAAAGGTAAAAAAGGTCTAATATAGTCATCTAATAGTATTATTACAGTTGTTAGGGTAATTTTATAATATTATTTTTCGCTTCAATTACTTGATTAACCCTTAACCACGGTAAATAAAAACAATACTAAAGTTAGTATTCATAATGTCAAAAAAGATAAAATAGGCCTCTTTAAAAAAATATTTACCCACTAATTCCAAATATAGAATAAATTTTTAATAATTCAATACAAAAATTTATTATTAATTAAATTAAAATTAATCCCATTAATTGAATAATTAAACATTTTTTTCAAAATGTGAAAACCATCAAATGATTGACCAGTGTTTATATCCAATTTTCATGTGAGAATATTTACAATGAAAAAAATTTTATTAAATGAAAAAATATAATATAATTATAATTGAAAACCAATCATATATAAAATTTTACATTTTATATTATTTAAATGAAAAACGTTAATTTAAACTAAAATTAATTACTTTTCACATTTCATTGAAACATAAAACATATTAGAAAAATACAAAAAATTGAACCTAAGTCAATTTTTATATTACATATTCAAATAAACAGTTTATTTTGTAAAATTTAAAATAAATTATTTTCAAAAATAAATTTAAAATGGGCATGCCATCAGAAGGTGGAAAAACTCTATTTTATGAATAATACTTCTATTATTTGGAAAATTGAATTTGTTATTATATCATATCACAAAAACACATATGATAAATTTTAAAACTATATGGAATACATAAAATTTTAAATGTGGTTAATATTATTCAGAAAAATAATTTACAGCTAGGATATATATTATATTATATAATAATATTTTATTAAAATATTTTTTTTTTCGGTAAAAATGGACCTCGTTTGTAATGCAAGATAGCTCAATATTTTGTGTAGCGTAATATTAACATGGTTTTTTCACCAAAATAAGTCCAGAATGATATATTAATTTATTCAAATATAAAAATATTTCAAATTATTAAGGTTTTATAGTGGCTCTCTAATCACAAATGATATATGTACAGTGTGAGAAATAAGGGATGAAAAATAATTAGTATCGTGGATTAGAGATGTGGGACTTATGTGCTGGTATTTCCCTATAAATTTTTTAATATATAGCATATACATTATGAAAGATCCATACTTATCCTAATTATGATAGGAATATGAGTCATCATAGTTCAATGAGTTGGTGCTTACACACTGATGTTCCCTTATAGATGATAAACAAGGTTATCACATTGTATGATGCACACTTGTCCTGGTATTCTTATCTTCATGATAATTATTGATTGTCTGCATGAGATTCCTTGATTATATTCATAACAAACCATAGGATATCTGTCTGACATGTCCAAATACAATAACTTGAACTACCTAATTTTTTAAAGGGGCATTGCATAATTTGGTTGGAATGTATGGATGTGTTCACATGACATAGGCTGACTTTTCCAAAAGAAATTTCAAGACTTGTCATTGTGATTTTAGAAGCCATTGCATGACCTCACTTGACATGCTTCGATGAAATTTCATGATCTAGCTGAAGATCCCTAGTTTCATCGTAAGACCTAGCTAACACACATGAAAGGGAACATGAGAGTCCAAATGATTTGTTTAGAGGGTTCCATATCTCCTGGTTGACTTGTCCAGGTGTCATCGTGAAAGAAGTCTGACATGTCTAGGGGATGGATCAAGAACCATCTAACAAATGTGGATGGCGTCACAAGATATGGTTGGCTTGTCTAGAGCATGATTCGAGAGCCAAGTGATATACTCTATTACTATAAAAATACACATATAACATGTACTGGTGTCACTGTATGATCTAGGTGACATGTCTATATGTTATCACATGGTCTGTTTGGAAAACCTGGAGGGTTTCAAAAGACTTGTGTGGCATGATTGGGGGATCCATGTGACTTTCTCTAACATGTCTATGTGACTTCACATGATCCATATAGTATACCAATAGAGTGTCACATGTTTAGTGATACATGAAAAAGTATTGTCACATGATATATTTGGTTCATGCCAAGAGAATGAGTATCAAATTATATGTTCATCAAAAAATCCCATAGAATTTTTATTATTGGTTTATGGCTTTTATTTCATATGACTTAGATTTTTATAGTGTAAGCTTGTTTTACGTCTCATGTGATCTAGTATGTTGACTAGACTGTCATCATAATAGAGTAAATGTTTTTTATTTATAATTCCATAAAAACTAATGTATAGTGGAATGTAGGGTCGAACCCTCACTGAAGGAATGTACCACTTTTCATCTAAAAAAATAAACACCCCACTGTTGTCAGTAGTGGGGGTAATGTAGCTATCTTTTTATTCTATTTTTTACATTTTATATATTTGTGTATTTTTAAAGAAGTAATGTATGTACACATTGTTTTGTTTTTTTGTTCTAAAATATATTGAAACAAGAAATAGTTGGAATACAAAAAGAAACAGAAGTATAGAATGCTTACAAACGAATGAACAAAATGAAACACCGGGGGAAAACACTATTCTACTAGTTTTTAAAAGGATTCAAAATAACTAAAATGTTTTTGTTATATACACCTATAAATAGAATGACATACTATCTTATCTAGGAGGATATCATTATAGATCAACCAATCATGGAGTTTTCCACTCCTCGAATGTTCAACTGTGAAAATTTTGTTTTTAAATTGACGACAGAACAAACTCGATGTATGTTATGATGTTTTCTAAATTTAAATTTTTTTATAAAGGCATCCATCATCATTCTCAAAAAAATGAAATGATTTTAGAAATAATGTATGAGTGGTATGAAGCCAAAAAATGAATTCATAATTGATCTCTCCAATTAATTCTGAATAAATTAAAATGATAAAGTGAAAAAGAAGAATAAAAGATAACCAATGGAAAAATAATTTCTCTCCAAACTAGATGATTTAGCTAATATTCATGTCCATTATAAAAAAAATAAGTCGATTATAATCTATGGAATTGAGAAGAAGACATAGGAGAAGAACTCTCCATTGAAAACAAAAAAAATTTCTACTCTTATCCTTGGATCTCTAGGATAAAGATTCTTCAGGTTCTCCTCGAAGGATTTTCTCTACTCCGGTGCGTGAGAGGTTATCGAATGTATGAATGATCGCCTCCCCATTCTGCTGCTTCCATGTTTTTAAACTCACTATCATTTATTTCATGCCACCGCAACATTTCACCAACATAGCCATCTCAGCACATTGCACACCACACACGTGATTTATTTTGTGCATCACATGTCCCGCTAGCTTTTCCCTTGAAACTAACTTCCTGTGAGTCAGTTGAATATACGTAGACATTTTTCTTACATTGGTGTGAACCTACATAGTTAAAAAAAGTAAATAAATGAATCAATATTAATTATTGACTTTTAAAAAAATGTTCAATTAAATAAAGATTAAACATTTTTACAGTTAATTTATAATTAATAGTTAGTAATTTAATTATTATTATTTGAATTTAAAATTAACATTATTTTATTTAATTCTATTAAATGTTATTATTTTATAATTAATTTATTAAGATAAAAGTGATTAATTTATTAAACAAATAATTTAAAATTAAATTATTAATATTCAATTTTTATTTATTAATAGAATTAAAATAAAAATATATATCAGATAAATCACTTAATTTTATTAATTTAAATATTTTAATTATTCTATTAAATTATAATTAAGTATTAATTTAAATTTTATAATTTTAATTAATAATTATTTTTACTAATGTATTATTTATTATTAATATTTTATTTTGATGTAGTTTTAAATTATATTTTAGAACATAATTATTATGTTAATTGTAATTTCAATATATTATATTTACTATAGTTTATATTAATTTATTTTTTAATTAATTTATTATTTTTTTATTACCTTTTATTAAATAAATTTTTTTCTATTCCACCTATCTCTACTTCACCACGGCGCAAAGGGGAGTTAAAAAGGGCGCCTCCACATAGGTCCAGTGACAGAGGAATCCTCCTCACACGGTGGCACCATGGCATGACGGACTCCTCATCGACTAGACGAGGTGCACCTCCCTTAAGATCATCCTCCAATGGCTTTGGCTCCTTTATAGGAGATAGACAGGTCTTTACGCATCTAGCAGCTTCAACATAAAGAATCGGCTATTGTAGGTTCATCCAACTCGACTTCTCCACCACTCGCAACGGTGAAAAATGGTTCCTACAGCGGCAGGTATGTGGTTTGGATGATTGAGATCGGTTCGGGTTCAATCGGCTAAGGAATCCTTTGGGATTTTGATTGTCTAGTTTATGCTTTCATTCTATATGATGGAAGTGTGGTGATTTAGGGTTGTTCAAATGATGCGTAGTGGTCTGGTTTTGTATTGTTTATCATGTTAGTGATGGTGGGTTGAGGAATTGTTGGTAGTGTGAATAAATATATGTTTTTATATTATTGTGATTTGGGTGTTGAACGTATGTTTGAGGGAGGATCACTGAGACAATGGTGAGAAGATGTGGGAATGGTGTGATGGTTGAGTGATGGTGAGAATGCAGGTTGAAGGCTAAGGATAAGACCGACACCAACAGTGATAAGGAGTGTCATCGGTAGCACACTATTAGGTGTGTTGGGATCTTGTGAGGAGGACTGTGGAATGTCTCACCGAGACAGATGGTGCAAATATTGAGGTGTTCAATTGGTAAGAAAAAGTGATAACTGGTGGCACTGATAAGGAAAAGTGCATCTGAGACTGATGAGAAATGGGGAAACCAACACCAATGTGTATCAGTGTTGGTAGTAGCATACAAATATACATGCATCAGTGTGTCATGAGACCGAAAGGAGGAAATGGGCGGTGTGAGGGGGGTGAGACCAAAACACAAGGAATGAGAGACCGAGGCTAATGGGACATCATTGATTCAGATTTGAATAAGCTGTGGATCGATGACTCGAGTCACCGATGAATAAAAGAAGGATTAGAGAAATAGATATCGATGGTTGATCGATGAGTCGACTCACCGATACTAAAAAATTAAAAGTAAAGAACAAAAAAAATGAAAATGAAAACTAATAAATTAATCAAATTAAATAAAACAGTAATATCCCATAGAAATTTAACTAATCTAATAATGGATAAATAATTAAAAAAAATTAAAAACTAATTATGTTATTAATAAAACTAAATAATAAAATTAAAAAAGAAAAAAATTAATTAAAAAAATTAATTTAAAAGGGTTATATTAATTATTGTAAATATACTAGAAATTTGAATTGATAAAATAAATGAAGAAAAAAATTTATACCTTTTGAAATTAATAAAATATCATTAAATTAATTGATATTAAATTCGATTAAATGATTTAAAAAATTATAACTAAAAAAATAAGAATTAAAACTACTTGTAGCCAGTGAGACAGAAATGGTGTAACAGAAAGATGACCCACGAATAAAAGAGAAAAAAACGATGACACCAATAGTCAAGAATTAAAAAGTCACTGACATAAATTTTTATAACTACATAAATAAAATTAAAATAATAATGTTTTTATAAAGAAACATAATCAATTAAATATTAACATATACACTAAATAAACATTAGTTAATTAAATTTGAAATAAAAAATGTAAATATTATTAAATTACAGTTAAATTAAATTAATAATTCAATGTAATTTTTATCATCATAATCTTCAACATATAATATTAAATTAAAAACCAAGTTAATTATTACACAAAAAATATTAAACAATTATGTAATATTAACTTCATTTTATTAAGAAGTTTGTAGATATAAAATAAACAAAAAAATTGGTAAATAATTATATTAGAGAAGTTGGTTAGATTAAATTTATTATTATAAATACTAAAAATACAAAAATTTTATAATAGTTGAATAATTAATTAATTTCAATATAAAAAATTTTATGAATAATTATAAAAAAAGTGTAAAATTAGTTAATTAAATTGGTAAAAAATTAAATAAAGAGAAGTGAAAAACTGTGTAAAAATAATGCCACGTCAAATTCCTCTAACATAAGCATTGTTTTTCCTCAAACAATCACATGTTTTATTATCTTTGAGAAACAAAAGTGAGTTTTTATTATGTTTCTCAAAATGTAACATATCCTACACTTTTAAAACAGAGGAATAAAGATTGGTTTATGCTTATGAAAATAAATGCTCATAAGGTGTCTTACGAAGAACATATACTCAAACGGTAATCAAGAAAGCATAGAATCATCATTCAATGAATGTTTATTTCCTCTACATTGAATCTACATAGTGACTCATTTAAAACCAAGATCAGTTTATAAGACCAATAGTGGAAAATAATTAAGAGTCAATGCAATCAAGAACATACCTTTAGGATCATTTCACAATGAATCAATCCTAGATTCCCAGAAATAAAAAAATTATTTTTTATGAATTACATTATTAATAAAACCAATATAATCCACATATAAACATTTTTACCCTTAAACATTTGGTGTTCATCCTTCCCCCCACCTTAATAAACTCTTATTTTTCCTTAGTAACTTTATTTTATTTTTTCCAAGATTGGTATCTTGTGCTAAGCACTATGCATGTGCAATTATTCAAAGTCTATAGAGGGATTATAGTTAACAGAAATACACCCATCATCTAGGGTCTCAGAGATTCACCATTGGATCCCAAATTTACAAACTACTCCAGTTTCAAATTATTTATCTAAAATTCATTTTCATTGACTCAATAAGGTAATTAATTTAATAATTAAAAGTAAAATGAGTTTCTTAGAATCAAGATCAAACTTCCAGTTCTAAGGATTGTGATCATAACTCAACTAACAGCTTACCCATATCACTATAAAAAGTAGTTCTCAAACCAAATTTTCTTTAAATCACTATGTATATTCAATCATCAGTCATCCACCCACATTAATACCAGATTCCAAATAAGTATTATCTTACAGTCAAGCATTATCCTATAGCAAGACCCATTTGAGAAACAGTGTAAATCCTAAAATTGTGCTAGATTTTGGAAAACTAGTACCCATTGTTTACAAAAGGATTGATATCGTAGTAGGAATTTATGGAATTCTCATTAAACACAATTTATCTCAATCTTTAATTGACTCCCTACCCCACAAATAAAACCTAACATTGTACCAAATTTCAATTCAAATGTGTAGAAAAAAAATTTATAAAACAATTTTCAAAATATATTTTTAATTTAGTTGAACTATGACATGTATCAAGGGTCTCATTGATTTTCATTGAATGTGTTTTCCATAATGATTAATTTACTGCAGGGTCACATCCAAAGGCATGAATTAATGTTTGAGTAAATGATAATGATTTTAATTATAGTTCAAAAAGTTGAATGTGACTTATGTTTAAAAAGTGAATAAGGGTAAAAGCTTTTTATCATATTGGATTCAATAATATTTTCAACAAAGAATACAATTTTTATGATATAAATCCTACATACTAAACATGATTCAAAAAATCTCTCCAGTATGTACCCCCCCCCCCAACATAGTTTCTCACACTAGGTGGTTTTAATATCAATGAACTTTAATTATTATCATGTGGCACATGAAGAATTTTATTTAATAATACACCACAAGTTGGAGAATTTTTCAAAAAATGGAAAACATTTCATGCAAACAAAACATGCTACATATTTTGAAACAACTTAAGTCATGCAGCAGAAATTTTTAGTAAATAAGAGTATAAAATTAATGCATTAGTTAACAGAAAGTAATTCCAAAAATATAATCATTAAAACTCTAGGATGATTATTCTACTCCTTCGGTGGTACAACAACAACATTATATGAATAACTATGAGCAATAGATAATAAGAACAACACAAAAGCAGAGAAATCAAGTAGAACATTATTTGAAACAAAAACGAAATGACATTAAAAACATGTATGAACCATGGGTTGACTCCCATGAAGAACTAAATTTAAATTCTTCAGTTAGACTTTATTTAATTACAATATTTGGGTTTAATTAAAAACAAAAGAAAAACCATGGGTTTCCTTCCATATAGTGCCACTTTTAAGGTCCCTAGACAAGCTCAATTTCCCAAGATATTTCTATCCATGATCACTTAATGGGAATTAATTATTTATATTATGAGATTAACTATAATCTAATGATTTATAAACAAGATCAACAGAGGCATTTTCATCTTCATTATTAAGTAATATTCTCAAAAATTATTTCTACAGAGTAGTTTCTAATATACTATCATACTCAATATGATCTCTAGAGAATACTTCTTCAACTATAAAAGTATTCAAAAAAATCCAAATACAATCACTAAATTGACCAAGAATACTTCCTTGTCTTCCCTGACACATAGGGGTTAGCTCCAACCTATTAAGAGATGAAAAACCATCAACAATCTCTTCCGCATTTTCATAAAATGCTCCCAACACAACTTGTACAAAATGAAACATAGAAAACTATCTGAAGAAGGAATCATAATATAGTTCCATCATGTGGTTCTCGATGTCCATAGAAGACACAATAAATGTGAACCTTGAATGTTCAGGTTGGACGTCATCAAAAATAGAATCATATAGGGTAGGAGATAAGTTTCCAAGAAAATACACTTGTTCATAATGGGTGGCATTTAATTTTTCTACAGGAATCATCCTAGATAATTCTACAATGTCCATAAATTTTAGATAGTCAACTTCATAAGGAACAAAATATAAAATAGGTTGAGACTATTCTAAAAAATAATGTGAATCACTCTCTAAAATGGGTTCCAAGGTAATATTCTATTCATCTATAAGAGTGAGTGGGGAAGGAGTACCAACCTGAATAAAACATTCAATTGGATGGGGAATCATAATCACTATGAATTCAAGAGGGAATGAACCATACTCACCCCGAAACTCAATTTTAAAACATTGATTCTCAGAAACATCAATCAAACAACAACCATGAAAGATGTTGAGACTTTTCAAACACTAAAAGCTACTACACAACATATATAGCTAGGAGAGTGAGTTTCCCTTTTGAACCATCTATGAAATCACCAACAGCAGCAAGGAATGTTCTCCCTAGGATGATTAGAACTTTTTCATCACAATTCATATTAAGGATAAGGAAATTTGTGGGAAATGAGAGTTTTCTTACACTCACTAATAGTTAATCCACCTCCCCGAAGGATGTGTGAGTGACCTATAATCATGTTGAAGACAACCAGATGTTGGTTGCAAATAACTAAGACCCAATCTTCTAAAAATAGAGTATGTTATACAATGAATTATTAAGCCTAGGTCACTCAAGAATTTAATTTTCTCACTTGGTCCAATTTTGCATTAAATGATAAAACTATCAGGGTCTGTTAATTTTTTAGGTAACTTCTTTAATAGAATCACACTACACTCCTAATTGAGATTTTATTTTTCCAACATCCTCCAATCTTTTTTAGAAACGTTTTGGTGAATGAAATGTATGAAGTGATTTTATCCAAGGCTTCTATAAAATGGAATTTTTATACTAAAGTTTCTATTCATTTTAATAAAAATTAAATAGATAGGTTCGTCATTTTTTTTACTCTTTCAGGGAAAGGAATAGGAGGAGCATGAATTTTTAGAACATGGTAATTATTCTCATTTTTCTCAATTCCACTTTTTTTCTTCATTAATTAGTTCCTCCATCATTTTTCTCAGTTTTTTTAACTTTTACAGGTATGGGTTAAACATTATGATATTTTTTGGAATAGATTTCCTGATTTCCATATTATTTATCATCCATATTTTTCTTTCAGGATTCTTTTTTCCCCCAGTTTTAGTTTTACCAAGTATTCCTTTACATGATCTTGGGTATGAAGACCCAGTCTGGTGGATACAAACATTATATTCTTTCATTTATAAGAATTGATGTGTTAGGAATCTTTCCCTTTTCTTTACAACCTTGATACCTATCCATTTGTACAATTTGATGTTCTATATTGTGAATCTTATCATCTATATCCTTCCTTAATGAACTTCTCTCTCCCAAAACATTCTGTAAAGAACCCTTTAACTCCCCTTTAGAATTAGAATAATCACCCCATATTGGTTTTATTTATAATTTTTGGGTGTTATTGGTTGTTAGGGTATGTGGTATGTTTTATGACCATGTTCTTCTAGGACAAGATTGGGTGATTTTGATAACAATGTGTGTTCTGATTGGAGAATTTATAATTTACCACTTGGTTCCTAGGTATAAAAATAAAAAATTTGGCACTCTCATCAAACTGGATATGGAGGTCAAAATTGGGGAAACATGTTTTAGTGTAACCGAACATCCCAAAATGACTATATTGATCCCTTAGGAGACTATAATTTACAACAACAACCTGGTGACTGACTTCACCCCTATGGATTTACCTATTCCTAGAGAACTTTTTCTATGATTTTTGAGCAAGCATGGAATACAGATGTTTCATCTCATTAGCAGTGGATCCAGAAAAGTCACTGCCATAGAATTTGTCAACTAAAATTCGGTTGTAATTCATGAGAGAATTATAAATGGTATCCATGAGTAGATGGGGAGAAAAAATGTTATTAGGATGTTTCCTAAGGATACTTCTAAATCTATCTCATTCCTTATGAAATAAATATCCCTCATGTTGGAAAAAACCACTAATTTTGTGCCTAATCTCAAAGGTCCCGTTCATAGGACCTAATTTTTTTATAAAGGTCATGAAAACCTCTTCATAGGTCTCAAAAACATCCTTATAGAAGATTTGAAAACAATTCCTAGAATTCCCTTTCAGAAAAAATGGGAACATTCACAATCATAATTCCTCGTCACCAAGCTCTCTTAGTGGTAATTGTAGTACATAACTCTAAAACTCTCTAATAGTCACAAGTGAATCCTCTGTTGGAAAACTATTGAATGAAGGATGTTGAGAGAGGTGAGGCTACTTAATTTCATAGTACCTAGACATATGGTAAAACCTGATAAAAGATGGTTTTCTGTACACAATTGGAATTTGAATCACTCAAAGTTTAGGTAATTGAGGTGTAAGAACTATAAGATGTGTCACATTCATGTTTTGATTATCATCCATATTAACCTAATTCTCAATTACAATATTCTTTTTAATAGAAGATAAATGTTTTTCCAGTTCAGAGTTAAAGGGCTCTAATGTGACATTGAATTCTCTTATTCTCATGCAATGTGTGATATCAAAATAAAACCTGCACCAATAGAAATTTAATGAAACTAGAAAAATTAAGAAAAAATAGTAGAAAGTAGTGGTAAATAAACAAATATTAAACAATGTGAAAATTAAGTAGTGAATAAAAACTTTTATTTTACAATTTCCAATTTTTTTTTTTAAATTTTTTTGAATTTTTATTTATATGTGAATTTTTATAATTTTTTTATGAAATTGTGGTCGATCATTCCCCCTAGTAGCGGTGCCAAAAACATAACATGAAATTCATTGTAATTGAGTCAAAGTATAATTATTTATAATTTCCTACAAACTACTGTATAGTGGAAAGTAGGGTTGAACCCTTAGGGAAGGAAGGTACCAATTTTCTTCTAAAAAAACTAAGCACCCACTATTATCCGCAGTAGGGGTGTACTATCTTTTTTTAATTTAATTTTCTAATTTTTTTAATTTTTTTGTTCATTTTTAAACTAGTTAAGTAACTAAACATTTTTTTGTGTTTTTATCTAACATATATTGAAAAAATAATTAGTTTGAATATAGAAAGAAATAGAATTATAGAATTCTGATAAACGAACAAAAAAATGAAACACATAGGGAAAAAATCTATTGTACTGGTTTTTAAAAGGATTCCTAATCACTAAAATGAATCTATTATTTTAAACTATAAAAAGAATAAATTTATTCCTTCACCAAGTGTTAATCTATATAGAACAATCAATCTTGGAGTTCGCCACTCGAAGAGTGTTCATCTGTGAAATTTTTAATTTGAAATTGACAACAGAACGAACTCAGTGTATGTTCTGATGCATTTAGAATTTAAAATATAATGAGAAATGTATCCACGGTCATTATCTCCAAATGATCATGAATTTATAAATTAAGTATGAGTGTTATGACGTAAACAAATGTATTCAGGATGGATTGTTAAATTGAAAAGTAAGAATAAAACATAATCATTAGAACATTAATTTCTCCCCAAACTCATTAATTTATCTAATAGTCATGTTCATTATAAAAAAATGGTTATAGTGTATGAAATTGAGAAGAAAACAAAGGAGAATAACCCCCCCCCCCCCGAAAACAAAGAACTGCATTGCTCTGCTCATTGAACCTCTATGAAGAAGACTCTACATGATCTCCTCAATTCTGGTGTGTAAGAGGTTTTCCAATGTCTAAATGATCGCATCCACATTCTTCTGCTGCTCTATCTTTAAACTCACTATCATTTACTTCACATCACCGCCAATTTTCAATGACACAGCCTCTTCTTCTTATTGTACACAACACACATGAAGTTTTTGGTGCATCATACGGTGCACTAGATTTTTTAATTATAACTAACTTCAAGTGAGTTTGTTAAATATACATAGACATGTTTCCGATTTGGTGTGAACCAGTACAGTTACAATAGAAATGAAAATAAATGAATCAGTGTAAAAATTTAACTTTTAAATACAATTATTCAATTAATTAACAATTAAACGTTATTATGTTTAAAATTAAAATTATTAATTATCAAATTAATTATTAATATTTAAATTAAAAATTAAAATTCGTTTATTTAATTTTGATAAATGTTATTATTTTTTAATTAATATATTAAGATATAATCTATCAATTTATTAAACTAATAATTGATAATTAAATTATTAAGATTTAATATTTATTTATTAATAGAAGTAAAATTTAATTATATTTTATATTAGTCACTAATTTTTTTAATTATCCTATTAAATTATAATTAAGTATTAATTGAAATTTATTAATTTTCATTAATAATTAATTATTACTTATAAATTATTTATTATTATTATATTAGTTTGAAGTAGTTTTAAATTTTATTCTATAACTTATTTAATATATTAATTATAGTTTTATTATATTATAATATTTATATATTATATTAATTTATTTTTAAAAAAAATTTAAAATTTATTTATATTTATTATCTTTTTTCTTAAATAGATTTTTTATTACACCTATATCTCTTCTTCACCGCGCGCATAGGGGAGGAAGATGAGGCTTCTCGACATGGGTCCAATGGTGATGTCTTCCTCCTCACACAGTGGCATGATAGGATCTTCATCTACTAGCAGAGGTGCGCCTCCATTGAGCTCCTCCTCTGACACCTATAGCTCTTCCGTTGGTGATGGGCTAGTATTTGCGCCTTTAGTGGATTCAACCTAAAGTGGAGGCTGGTTCAGTTTTATCCTGTTGGGAAAGACGGGAAAGTGAGAAACTTACAAAAAAATGAAAAGGGAGAATGCGCAGTGGAAATAAAATTATTCCCACCCATATAAAAGCAGATTCACAACAACAAAATTAAGTGTAGAAAAATAATGTTGACATCAGAAATTTTTACGTGGAAAACCCAAAACGGAAATACCAAGGGACCTAGTATAGAATGATGGATCCACTAAAATCAAGAGGTACACGGTAGAGACTCCCCAATATGGAAGGTATCTCAAAAGTAATACTCAAGAATAAATGTGTAGATAAAAAGGTGGAGACATAGAAACATGATCCTCAAAGAAGGGTGATCACCAAATGGGATTTTCTCTCATTGTTTTTGTTGCTAGTAATGTTGAAATGCCTTTCCCCTGCCTCCTTATATAGAAGATGAATCCACGTCAAATAATGTCACATCATCAAAAGAGTGTCACTGCGTGAATTAATTCACATGATCTTGGCCGGTAATAAAACACACCATTAAAAGACAAATCACGTGAGCACCATTTGAGGAGGCATTATACGGTGCACTAGCCAGGAAGGCGACCAACAATCTCCCCCAATGACTCATGTGGGGACCATCGCCAACCCTAAAACTAGTCACCAAGTCTCAAACTCTTCTCTTGGTAAACTCTTGGTTAAAATATCTGACCCATTTTCATTAGTGTGGATCTACTCAAGCTTTAAATACCTTGAAGAAAGGATGTTGCAGATCCAATGATATTGAACATAGATATTTTTCGACCTGCCCTGAAAAGTAGAATTATTTCCCCAAAAAAAGAACTATGACTATCACAAAATAAAACATACCTATCCTTATATAAATTGAGCTCTCGAATAAAAGATTTCATCCACAATAATTCATTTCATGCCTCTGTAGCTGCAATAAACTCTGGATCTATGGTAGATAAAGAAACATTTAATTGCAATCTAGACTTCCAAGATACAGCTCCCCCACCAAAAGTGATAAAATAGCCTGAAGTAGACTTCCTTGAATTGATATCTCCATCCATACATGAATCTGTAAAGCCACAAAGCATAGGTTCCCCTTTTCCCAAACCCAATATCACATCATAATTACCACAAAGATAACCAAAAAAAGTAATTCACTACTCTCCAAAGCTCTATACCTAGATTTGATAGAAAATGACTGACCACACCAACCGCATGAGCTATATCAAGTCTAGTAAAAACCATTCTATACATCAAACAACCAACGACAGATGAATAAGGTATGTGCTACATCTCAAATCTCTCTTCATCAGTAGAAGGTGACTGACTGATGATGAGCATAAAATGTAAAGAAATAAGAGTACTAACCACTTTATCTATATCAATAGAAATTCTCCTAAAAACCTTTTCAATAATATATCATGAGATAACCACAATTCCATTGCCTTCCTGTCACTGGAGATCGGCATGCCAAGAATCAGTCGTGCTAGACCCTAGTATTTCATCGGAAAAGGCTGTCAAAAATCCTTCTTCAATCATTCAATTCTAGAAGAATCATGGACAAAAATGGGAAATACATCATCAAAAAGCAATAGTATAATAAAATCATCATCAGTAAATCACTGAACAAAAACACAATTATAAAAATATGTCTTCCTGAAACCCTGATGAGAAATGACAAATTCAAACATCTTATTCCAGTGCCTCGGAGCACGCTTTAGACCATAAAAACTCTTCTTCAACCTATA
Source organism: Viscum album (assembly GCA_963277665.1). NCBI lineage: Eukaryota > Viridiplantae > Streptophyta > Magnoliopsida > Santalales > Viscaceae > Viscum > Viscum album. The sequence continues at coordinate 1,286,852,259 of OY728132.1, read as the reverse complement.
GACATGATTTTACATAACTGTTTCCAAAAAAACCCTCTGGTTTCTCCATATAAATCTCCTATTCTAAATCTCCATGGAGGAAAGATGTCTTCACATCCATTTGGTCGATCTATATATCCAATCTAGAAGCCAAAACAAGATAAACCCTAATGGAAGACATTTTGAAAACAGGTTGTAAAATCTCATAAAAATAAATAAATTTATTTTGAAGGAGGACTTTGACAACTGACATTTCCTTGTATTGTGGAACTGAACAGGATTATTCATATCTAATCTGATAAATCCACCGATTTTGAAAATCTCTCTTCTTGGTCAATAACTTCACCATTTCAAATGTGTGGATTTCATGCAATGATTCCATCCGGTCATCCAATACCTCAACCCATCTATCCTTATGTTTTCTCTATATTGACTCATTAAATGACTTTGGTTCTTTTCATACTGATCTGGTGAATATTGAGTAGAAGCGTTGTGACGCCAATATGACCTCAGGAGTGGAACTGTGGGTTCATTAATAACCCATGGAACCAGATCATCAAAAACAAAAGGTGCATCGGAAACATCAACTCCAACATATTCACCATGAGCATCATTCTGTACATCAAAATGTGCATCATGATCCACAATATGAGGTAAATTTGAATAATCACCTTCCTCAAGACTGACAAAACCATCAGAAGATGGAGAAGCTGTTTTTCTCCCATATCAATGTCTCTAATAGTCTGATCCTCCTTAAACACAACATCATGTATTCTGGCTAGTTTCTTTAAAACATGATCATATAACCTGTACCCCAACTCATTGTGTCCATATCCAATAAAAATACCCTGGCATATCCTACCATCTAGATTTGATCTCTCATATATAGGTACATGAACAAAATCCTTGCAACCACAAACACGCAAGTGATCATACTTGATCTCTTTGCCATAAAAAAACATTTTGGGAGTGTCTGAATTCAAATCAATAGTAGGTGAAAAATTGATAATATGAGTTGTAGTATATAAATCCTCACCCCAAAAATTTCAAGGTAACTTTGATTTCGAAAGAAAACAACATACTTTTTCCAAGAAAGTCTTGTTCATCTGCTTAGCTACGCCATTCAGATGAGCTGTCTTGGGTGGTGTCTTCTGATGCCGAATATCTTAATTCCTATAATACATAACAAACAGACCACAAAACTCTCCCCCATTGTCAGTGAACATATATTTAAATTTCATGCCTGATTCCCTCTTAGCAGAAACAGGAAAGTGATTAAAAACACCGAGCACCTGACTTTTGGCATTAAAAACATAAACCCAAATCTTTTATGAGTAGTCATAAGAAATTTTATCAAAATAAATTCCAACACAAATGGGCTTAGATTTCATAGGACCACAAATTTCATAATGTACCAATTCAAGTACCTGTGACATAATGTGTGGAGGATGACTACTGGAACTCAGTTTGCTCTGTTTCCCAGCCATGAAATGATTACATGAGTCCAATTTGACACTCTTCCAATCTAGAAGAAGAATTATCTTTTCCAAATAACCAAGTCCTTTCTCACAGATGTGACTGAGTCTCTTATGCCACAAATTGGAAAAAACACTACACTCAATAATGCAAGTATTATCACAAGAAAAAGAAACTATAGTCCCGTAGAAACCTGATTGCTTCTTACCCCGATCGATAATCAATGATCCCTTGGAACAAATCTAATGGAAATCACCAAAAGTGCTGATAAACCCTTCATCATCATGAAACCTGGTAGAAATAAGACTTAAACGAACCATGGGTGCATGTTGAAAATTCTTCAATAATCATCTTACTTACTATACTAGGCTCTAAACAATCAATCTGGAAGCCTACAACGTCATCATGACCATCACTTCCAGTCATCAAAATCCAAAAATTACATGGGTTGTAAGATGTAAAGAACCCATTCATCGATTTCATGTTAAAACATGCACCACATTAAACAACCCAGAAAGAATCAATGGAAGCAATGTTAATGGAGTCATAAACAACAACAATATCACCCCCTATAGCGGTAGTGACATGATCATCTCCATCACATTTTTTATTATGTGTATTTTCCTTCAATATATCTATATTTTTAGCTGATAATAATACTTCTTAACATGCCCCTTCTGACCCCAATGATGACATTTGAAATCTCTCTACTTCGGTCTTGATTTTCTTCTGCCTCTGCTCTTACCTCAACTGCTCTACCCCTGATCCAGGCTTCTTCCCCTGTTCTGTGACTAAAAGTTCTAAATAATATTTCCCCTGAGTTCATCTCATGACTTCATCATTTAAAATAGTATACTTGAAAAAAGTAATTTTCACAACACCATTAAGACCAGAACCGGTTAAAGTAACATGTAAATTCTCCCATGAATCGGGTAAAGTGTTAAGAAAAAAATAGCTAAAAACTAATCTTCAAAATTGATACCCATTTCAGAAAACTCATAAAAACATCCTTGATTCTATCATAAAAAATCATAAAAAGATATTCATTTTTTGAACCTAATGTTCATCATTTTAATAAGAAGAAACAATTTACTATTTCCCATCATGGAAGCGTAGGTCGTTCAATCTTCTCCCACAAAGTCCTAGAGGGAGAAATGATGATAATGTGGTTCATCACATTTTCTTCAACCCATTGGTAAATAAAGCTACAAACCATCTCATGCTCAAATGCCCATGATACCAGATTTTGGGAAAGACGGGAAACCAACGAATGCAAAAAAAGGCAAATGCACAAGAGAAATAAAATATTTCCTCTCAAATAAAAGCGGATGCGCGATGAAAAAATTAAGTGCAGAAAAAATAAGTTGACACCAAAAATTTTTAGGTGGAAAACCCGAAAGGGGAAAACCACGGGACCTAGTTTAGAAAGAGGGATCCACTAAAATCAAGTGGTACACGAGAGAATCTCCCCAAATTAGAAGGGATATCAAAAGTAATACTCAAAAATAATATTGTGGATCAAAAGGTGGAGAGTAAGAAATATGATCATCAATCAAAGGTGATCCCCAAATGGGATTTTCATTCAGTGTTGTTGTTTCTGGTGATGTTAAAATGCCTTGACCTAACCCTCTTATATAAGATGAAGAATCCACGTCAAATAATGTCATTGTGTCACAAGAGTGTCACCGCATGAATTAATTCACTTGGTCTTAAGCCGCATTAAAACACAAAATTAAAAAAGAATCCACGTGAGAACCATTTGAGGATATGTTACACGGTGTGCCAACCAGGAAGGCGCCCAACACATCTATCTCGACTTCTTCTCTTCTCACAACGGCGACAAACAGTTTATATAGAGGCATGTATGTGGTTGGGATTATTGAGATCAGTTAGGGTACAATCATCCAAGGAATGAAGTGGGATTTTTATTTTATAGTTTTTGATTTCAACAAGTCTGATGGAAGTGAAGTGATTTAGGGTTATTCAAACAATGTGAAGTTGTTTCATTTTGGAATGCTCATGCTATTTTTGATTGTAGGTAGAAGAATTGTTTGTGGGGCGAATAAATCTACATTTTTCTTTTATTTTTCTATTACAGTTGAACATGTTTTTGAGTGAGGATCGCCGAGAGAATGGTGAGAAGTAATGGGAATGGTGTGATGGTTGGGTGATGGTGAGAATTCTGGTTGAAGGTTGAGGGAGAATACCGACACCGACGGTGTTAAAGAGTGTAGTCGATAGCACAATTTTAGGTGCATCAGTGTCTTGTGAGGCGTACAGTGGAACATCTCACAGATAATTATTAGTGAGACCGATGGTACAGATATCAAGGTGTGCTATCTGTATGAAAAAGAGGAAAACAGAGGCACAAATAAGAAAAAGTGAATCTACTGTTGATGAGAATCAGAGAAACCGACACTGATGCGTATCACTGTTAGCAGTAGCATCAAAATTTTGATGCATCAGTATGTCATGAAATCGAAAGGAGAAGATGAGCATTATGAGGAGGGTGAGACCGAAACTAATGGAATGAGATACTGATTCCAATGGGACGTCGATGAGTTAGAATGGAATAAGTAGTGGATTAGTGACTTGAGTCACCAATGAAAAATGGAAGGATTGATGAGATCAATACCAATCAGCGATCAATGAGTCGACTCACCGATAATGAAAAATAAGTAGTGAACTGCAAAAAAATTTAAAAAATAAATTAGAAAAAATATCAAATTAAATAAAACGATAATTATTAATTCAAATTTAACTAATCTTAATAAGTCTAAATCATTAACTTAATTTTAAAACTAATTATGTTTATAATCTAACTAATTAAATATTTAAATCAATAAAAAATTTAAATTAAAACAATAAAATTAAAAGGGTTAAATTATTTATTGTGAATAAACTGGAAATTAAATTTGATTAAATAAATTATGAAATTAAATAATTAATGGTTTGAAAATAAAAAAAATATCATTTAAAAAATGAGATTAAATTTTATTAAATGATTTAATAATTAGAACTAATAAAGTAATAACTCAAACAACTTATTATTGGTGAGATAGATTGGGTGTAACAGTGAAATGACACACTGATAGAAGAGAAAAAATGATAACATTGATAGTCAAAAAATTAAAAAGTCTGTGACAAAAATTTCTAGAACTGTATAAATAAAAATAAAATAAAAAAGTTTTAATAAACTAAATTAATCTATTAAATAACAATCTATACACTCATAACACATTAGCTAATCAATTTATAACACAAAAATTTAACTTAAATTAACTGAAAGATTAATTAAATTAATAAAGTAATGTTAGTTTAATCATCATAATCTTCAAAATGTAATATTAAATTAAAAATCATGTTAATTAATACACAAAAGAAGATTAAAATATTATTTAATATTAATTTCAATTTATTTAAATGTGAGAAGATTTAAAATAAACTAAACAAATTGGTAAATAATTCTATTAGATATGTTAATTAGATTAAATTAAATATTTTAAAGACTAAAAATACATAAATTGTTATAAAAGTTTATTAATTAATAAATTTTTCAATAAAAATACAAATGTGTGAATAATTATCAGAAAGTGTAAAATTAATTAATTAAGTTGTTAAAAATTTTAAAAAAATATGTGAAAACTGTGTAAAAATAAGGCCACATCATACGTTTGTGATATATTCTTTAGGTGACCCACTAGAAGTCCTTTATGGGATCTATTAGTGATCACACAAAGTGTCTATGCATGCTTCATGACTACTTTAGTTGTTGTCAATATATTACCTACTGGAAAAATTTGTTGGTCACAAGATCATCCTCTTAGAGAAATCAACACAGATTCCTTAGTGTGATGATATGAGGATAGAATTAAATGTCCCATTATTTTTCAAAATAGGGTGGATGATTTATAGGCCTTCCCCCCCAATTTTTTCCACTTTAAGCAGTGTTCATCGTGAAAATCCATGAAAGAGGCAGTGGTGTGATTCAATGTCATGTGTTTTTGTGAGGTTTTTCCATAGATTATTTCGCGGGTCTCATGGCATTTTCATGAAAAATATTATCATCCCATAAACACCCCAATTATTACATTAGGGCCCACTAAAGGGGTATTTTTGGACCATGTAGACTTGTCGAGGGTATTTTTTTATAGTTATACTGTCATGTCTACGGAATTTTCTGAGATACAGATTCCTATAAAAAATATTTCACATGATTTTTGACGCCTTATTCATGATATTTCACAAGAAAATGATGGATCTCCATGGTCCTTTTGTGATATCAAACTGACTTTTGAATTTTTCATTCATGACCATGCTCGTTATTTATATTATTTTCTTGACCACGTGTGGATCTAGTCATATCCCTTTCATTTACATATTTATTAAAAAAAATTGGGGATACAAAAATTATTTTATGGTTTTTGAGACAATATGTATCCCTATTTTTGATTAATCCCATAACCAACAAAATGTATGATGGAGATGTGTAGGCATTTCATACACAATTCCATCTATTTGTACTTGGAGACCAAGAGGGGGAGTAAGTCTGTCGGGACAAATCCAAAGCCCTTCACAGAACATGGTTGACATGTCTAAAGGCTTGTTACCAATAATGTGGGAATGTATTAAGGGGTTAAGGGTTTCTTGTGAATCGATTAGGTAATGTACTATAATTTTTATGACCGTAATAGGCTCCTGTATTTCCAATTTTTATTTCTATTTCTAATTTTACAATGGTTTGGGAACATGTGTGGTTTTATGAGGGTTGTTGAATAAAATCACTCTACCAGTTGATGATGCATCGTGTGACCAATTAAATTTTGTATGGAGAAGCATGAGACCTATCATGGAGAATCCATTTCTAATTTTCTTGTAGACAAAGGGGTAGTGCATGACTTCTTGGAAACGTTCAAAGCCTTTCACATGGAAAAGGAAAACCATTCATGGGATCTTTCATAGATTCTTAGAAACCACACAATCACATCATGTAATTTTTAACAGCTCTAAGAGGCTCCAAACTTTTTATATTTTCCTCATATTTTCCAAATTGTTTTGTATGGTTTGTCAGGAACCTACAATTGGACAATCCATGAGAGATAGGGGTGTTTGTGTTACCATTTTCTCATGGTCCGAGTGTATCTAGGAAGACTCTTCAAGAATATATAGTATTTTTAAATGGGGTTTCAAGGTATCATTCATAGGATGTGTATCACATGTGACCGTCTACACGTTCTTCTGTAATTCATGTGATCACATTCATTTTGGAGGTTCATGTAATCTGGTTGATCATGCACACCACTTTCTTCCATTTAAATTCTGGAAAAATAATACAGATATTTATGTATATCAAACTTTTTGAATTTACGATTCTCATTTTTTTGTCCAAAAATTCCTCAACCCCCTTAAGAGTGACGTTCTCAGGGATAGGGGCTCATTTTTGAGGAAATTAAATGTTGGACTTATATTTTGGCACCTTTTCTAATCAGTGTCCTAGGAAACATTTGGGCTTGATGGTGAAATTTGGTACTCCATATAATTTAGTATAAAAAGAGGAGTGAAGGGTGGTTCATTCACTTTCTAATCAACTAACCATAGCTCTTGTTCCCTCCATCCCTTAGATGACCTCGTCACAAGACCTTCCTTCAAGAATTGACAGTGAGATCTATTCATGAGACCTCTTTTGATGAACCACCTTTCAAGACATCTTATTTTTCATGAACCTATTTGATCAACCAAAAAATTTTCTTTAGTAATTGTTTCAATATTATATATAGTGATTCACGAATACCTTTTAAGGATTAATGGGATTTACTGGCTTGATTTCATGATATTTTGACCATTTTGTGGCTCGTGTGACCATGTTAAGGTCACATGATAATGAGATTTCTAAGGGGGTTTTGTGGTTACGCGATTTCTTGCTAGTTTCAGTGATCCATGATATCTTCAGGATTCTAATGATTCATTAGTACTTAATGTGATTAATAAATTCCATGATTATTCATGTTATGCATTTAGAGATGTTGAAATTCTAATGTATTTCCTTTGATAAGTTATTACTTTAATTTTCCAGACAAATTAATATTTCTTTTGTTCATATGGATTCTGGATCTCATAAATTTTCCTTTGATGTGGCTAACAAGTGGTCCATGATTTCTTGAAACCATAATGATGGAACTAGATATCATGAAAATTATAATAATGAGATTTTGAAACAAAATATTCAATCAAACAACTATAATTATCCTTTATCACACTAGCTTCCCCTATATGGGTTTGGATTACTATATTATTTTGTCAATCCTTATTCAGAATACAGTATTTCATCCTACTGGATGTCAACTTCTCTAGATATTATTTTGATCAAAATCAACAAATCTAGATGAGTAGTTCGAGCTAGATACTAGGGATTTGCATACATGTGGGAAAATATCCCTTGAGTCTTGATGACTGTGATTTTTCTCTCTAACCCAAAACTCGGAGATATTCAAGTACATTTGTCTCTTCTCTGAACAACCCAGACAATAGATAGAGCATGAAATGTGATTTCTATCATACTATTATTTTTTTGATGAATGGGGTTGGCTATTATGGGTGAGGAATATATTTATAGTGTTCGATGACCATTGATATACATTCCATATTTATAAAGCAGTATAGATTTAGAAATTTATTTTCTATCACTGGCCTAATATACTTCATGAACTGGTTAGATGTTGATTTTGTTGAAAAAAATCATTTCATATGTCCCATATAATGATGAGAATCATCATATGGGATATATTTCTATCATGAACCAACCAGGGTCAATCCTAAACAAATCACCCAAGCCGGTCTGTGATATAGCCCGAGAGGCAATCCTGATCCTCCCAGGATGGCGAAAAGCACCAGGCAATCAATAGAGGACAATTGGGAACGATTTCACCCAGTGAAAATAAATAATGCATCAAAAAAAGTAGAATAACACAAGATAAATAAACAACATGAAAAGAAAGAATGATTAAAAACATCCAACTAACATGACCATGACCAAAAACTCCTCATGACTCCAAGAGTCACTCAACAAACCACAACTACCTCTCTCCCATGGCAAGCATTCTCAAGTCAAACCTGCAACATAAACTAAAAATAATAAAACACTATAGGGGTGATTAATAAACCTCAATAGGTTAGCCTGATTAATTATATTCCCAATTAACATACCATTGAATAAATAATATATCAATTCCATATTTAAACTAAATTATATAAAATATAGATTTCCACACACACACTTTTATTTATAAAACAAGTAACAGTGCATTTACCTTTTTAATTTAAAAACAAGTTTAATGTCTAAAAGAAATAGGTGCATTGCATTTTTTAACATTTTTGTGAATAATATAAAAACCCAAAATATTAGTTACATGAAAAAAATGAAAATCACAATTAACAGACAACACACGTTAAGGGAAATAAGACAAGTGACACACAGGTGCTTGCAATCGAACTAGACCTCTCAGTCATCTGCCACAAACAAATAAACACTAAAGGAAACATGGGTTGGACATATGAGATCATGAAAAATCCAGAACATACCATACATGTGACTCATCCTGAAGTCATGACAACAATTGATGACGTCATAATGCCTAAATTCTTGGTATCGCCCTACCTTGCCAAACTGAGGGGCTCAATCCCATAGCAGAGTATAATCCGTACTAAGGGCCACTAGCCAGTGCGTAATATAAACTAGTGCAGTAATCCTTCTCGAAAGATTCAATTATTAGGAAAGTTTCTCATGTCAACACATATATTAAAAATAAAATGGGTGAGTCAATAAAGTCAATAATGTAGGAAAAACATCACTCCCAACTCATGTAGTCAACGTTCACCAAAGAACACCCCTGACTCACCCCAAAGGGAGTTTTCCAAAATAATTTATTTTATTAAATTTCCAAATGGGTCTTCACCAATTTTAAAGAAAATCCTCATTTCTCAATATAACCCAAACACTTGTTCACTCTTAAAAAAACCATTTATCAATAAACCAGAACTATATTTAATTTTCCATTAATTGTGTTCAAAGGAAAAACAGACATTATATCACTAATGGGTGTTTGTTCATCAAGAAAATATTTCATGTGTCATGAATAAAATAAAAACCTCTTTATACACCAAATAATTATCTAAAAATTAATTCTCTAATATTATCTCACATTAATAAAAATTAATAAATTATCAAGCAATTAAAAAAATTATGAATTTAATGGTGAGTGTAGTGGCGGACCTAGCTAAACTCGCATCTTGGTTACGACAATGATGCATCACGTCTCACAATTGTGAACAAGTACATAGAACCTGCTAAAGACCGAAATATCTGAGAAAAAATCACCAATGCAATACAAGAACACAAAGAATCTAAAAACACAAAAATGCTAACTTAAATTAATCCAAATGAATGAAAAACATAAAACCCACCTCGGCACCATTGTAGGAAAACTAAAATGAACTCCAAATCACTATCCTTCAACGATGGGCATTCATCGCGTGTCCAATTGAGCATACAGTGTGAGACTACTTAAAAGAGATCCACAGAATGTGCAGTGGAGGGTAAAGTCATCGGGGCATTGCACCGCTGCTGGTTGGATACAGCTGTGACTGGGTGCGGGAAGTGCAGCCAGTCGGAGGGTGTGCGACAACTCGAAATAATGCGACAGGAGGACACCTGCAGGTCGGAGCTATGTGGCAACCAGAAAGAAGTCCCGTAGGTAAGAGGTAGGTGAGAGATGGTCAGATGGAGAGGGCCTGACCAGTGAGGTCACCGATCGGAGGAGGTCCATCCAAGGATCGTGGCGGCCGGACAAGCGTCGTAGGGTGTGGGGCCTGGCCTGCTAGCCAGGAGTGCATCTGGGAGAGCGTGCAGAGAGACAATGGTGAGGGGCACAAATAGCTGGGAAAAAGGCGTGCATAGCGAGAGGTCGACCCGAGGAGTTGTGTTCTTGGAGCGGCTGGTCGTGCCTTGTGTGTGAGGTCCGGAGCCACGTCGTATGGTCGTAGAAAAAATGATATGAGGGTGTGATGTTGGAGGGATACTCGTCGACTATTAGGGGAATTGTTGGCCAAAAATAGGGAGGTCTTCGGGCTTCTACACATGGGGAGGTTGAACGACAAGTACGAGAGTGGGAGATTGAGGCACTATGGTAGGGGTGAGTGAGGCCACACCCATTGATGTCGAAATCCCCAAATTCAATGTGAAACTCCAACTACACATCATCCACACTCTCAAGCCATTGGTGGAGAACTAAACCACAGTGAATCACCTCTCCTTCAGTAGTGTTTCTCAGAATATAAAAGAAAGAGTCTTAGGAGGATAATCGCATAACCCTTAAGGTGATGAAGGAGGAATCAAGGTGTGATCTGGCTAAAATCAATGATATGAGGAGGGTGGATGGATGCTATGCACGCTGATGGATATGAGGCACCTGTGGCGGTCGTAGTCACTAGGGGAGGGGCCGACAGGTTCGTTGTTGTCGGGGGAAGGTCATTCCAGCAATGGTTCTAACCAAAGGTGGGATGCGAGTGTTGGAATTGCAACCAAAAACCACGAGTCAAAGCTACCCACATTTTTTCCTCTATCATTATTTATTACTTGCACATTTTTTTCTTCTATCGGTCCACCTCCATTTATTTTCATTGAATGAAATTATTGTTCAATGTTTAATATTTTTTTGGTATTTTTTGTACCATCATAAATGCTTTTAATTTAATATTTTCGTCTTTCCTTGTACAATCATAAATTTTCAGCATTTAATAATTTGGTCATTCATTGTAACAACATAAATTCTCTTCATAAAATGTTGTGGGTGTATAAATTTATGTAATTTTAGTCTGAAATTATTGTGAAATACAATGATTGAAATCCCCTTTGTGTTTTGTGCCAATTTTCCATCCACTTCATTTTTCGTTCCTCTCATATTTCTCAGATTTTATAGCCAATAGCGAGGGTGGTGCAAAGGAGTGGGGGGGGGGCAGTGGAGCTTCTCACGTGATGGGGAATGAAAAACCAATAGGAAAATATCGAATAAGGGGTGCATTGTATGAGGGTTTGTCAGAGGGTAGATGGCCAGCTGAGAGGGTTGGGCATAAATGGAGGTTGAGTGATGGGTATGAGAGGGGGAGAGTGAGGTGCGATAGGAGGGGCAGATTTATGGATGGGTGGTGCAGGGCAAGAGGCGAAGGGCATGTCCGATGTTGGGAAATGGAGCGGCCTCGCAGCAAGGCTGGATGAAGCATCGCACAAAGGGTGAGGAAATGGGGAAATAAAAAGGGTTTGCTATGAGAGAATACCAAGGGGTGTGGAAGAACTGCATGGGCCAAGGGAAAGATAGAAAAAGAAATTGAAGAAGGGCTAGGGTTGGGAGGAAAAAATAAATAAAAAAACTAAAAGAAAATGATAACCAAAAAAATAAAACAAACATTAATATATAATAAAAAAATTAAAAATAAAATTTATAATTAAAATATTAATTATAATAATAATAATAAAATTAAAAAATTTATTTCTTCACCCAAGATGAAGATAATAAAACATATTATTAACAATAAGAATTTCAAAAAAAATTTATTAAAAAAAATAAAAAAAATCTTTCATTTTATTTATTTGTACGCCTGTGAATCGCAAAACGGCCTTGGTGAAGCTGCGTAATGTTTCCAAGACACGCTCCACCCTTTCACCCAAAGATGTAAACTTAAGACGTGTTTTTTTAAGAACTCAAAAATATTGTTCCAGATTCAACCTAAACCTATAATAAAATTTAAAACCAATGAAAATAATAAAATAATGTGATTATATAGTTCGAGGTATGAAACATACTACTTGGTTGGATCCCCCCTATTTGAATGATGTGTGATTATTTCCATCCTACCATAAATGTATGGGATAACCCTTTGAGGACTCTAGTCTTTTCAGGGTACATTCTCACTATTTTGATGGAAATGTTATGAAAGGAGATGACTATGTGTTGTGTTATCTCTTTTAATATGTGGATAAACATTTACCTCATTCACAATGGATCTAGTATGACTATGATACATCCCCAATTGTTCCCTTCATGGAATGTTTGTTATAGTGTGAGTTCATATTGGATCATTTTAGATGCTAAGGATTATACTTCATGGGGATATCATGTGAAGACAGATATCTCTCCAACCATTATGATCGCAGAGTTCATTTCCATTTTCTTGATGGGGAGGATTTTCCCTACTATAGACTTGAATTCAAGAATCCACGTCAGTACATTGGTTATAAAAACATGACTAACAATGGGACAATGCCTTAATCTGTTGGTGTTGACCCTTGCACATAGATATCAACTATTGTGAGACATTCATTAAGGCAATATCCCCTATAGAATTAATGGTCCTTTCTAGTTTTTATTTGGTTGGATATGGGAGAATTTATGTTTCTATGAATAATATAATTCCACCAAGATCCCTGATGCCTTATATCATCCCATTTTTATGATATTATCTTGGTTTGGGGAAATGACAGAAGGCTCGAATGAGGTTACTGATGTGTTGAGTCATTCTGATAGATCTGATTTCACCCATCATCTTTCATTGGCTGGGCCAATCATTGATAATGTCAGGGGAACTCTCTACAAAAGGTAATAAAATATCTTCCTTTAGGATGGGGTTATTATATCAAGGATAGAGGAACTAATCCTATACAATCCATATACACCATATCAATTTGATCGTTAGTTCAGATAGACCCAAAGGGTATCGCATCTTCTGTCACCAGACGTGAAAGGGTAAAGTCATCCTAGGATCATCCCCCTATATTGGATGTTTTTTTCTTGAAGAACATGGTTCTTAGATCATTTTCCATCTGCTAATGCTCCTACTATTCTTACATGGGATTATACCTAGACTTGGGTAGCAACCTATCTAAGAAGTGTTCTAAGAAGAATAGTTCTCCATAATGAAAATCCGTTTTCCTCACTAACCCATTAGTTAGTATTAGTTACATATTAGATTGATGACTTAAGCAACACATCAAGGTTACACCCTGATCCTAGATATAAACATCCCTATATTGGGACTGAATCTGTTGAGGAAATTACCCCTTCCAAACAAGTCGTGGGTGATGCCTTTGTTGAGGGGAGGATATTTGGATCCTCCTATCCTACTTCCTCTCCATATTATCTAAGTATTCCTCCATTTGTCATGCCAATACCATAATTCTAAAATCTCACACATGGAATACCATGATCTTGTAGTAGATTCATTAAATGATTACAGAGACACCTTTGGAAAAATTTCAAGACCGAGGGAAATTCCGTCATCATATAGTAAATGAATTTGGGGTGGATGTTTTTTATCACCGACCATTATACAAAATCAAGATACAAATTGTCCAGAATTGACAAGATTTAGAAACTAATGAGAGGAACTTACATGATAATGAAGATGAGGCTCCAATTTTTTAACAGATAAAGGGGGTATTAGAGCACATTCTCTAGTTTTTATCTAAATTTCAAGACTACATAGATGCATGTACAATGAAAATATAGAGATAATAGTAAATAATACCTCTATTAGGGTATAAAATTTCAATTTCATCATCCTCATTGGAAAAATCTCAATATCGATTGAAGAGATATCTACTTTATTTGAGACCCTCTGTCTTGGGGAAGAAGAAGTAGAGGATGGGTGAGGGGAACTTCATTGCTCAATTGATGCATCTCACCAGACTCTTCCCAATTAACCCAACTCAACAGATTGAATCCTATTGTAGTCTGATCATTGAAATTCATTTTTTTATAAATTCATGGAGAGACTCTGAAATGTGTAGATTACTCTTATTAAATGATATTAATGAATGTATTTTAGGAACCTTTATTGTCTCTATCTAGTTTTTATTTCATTCATGATGTGTTTGTATTTTCACTAATTAAATTTTATATAAATCCCTAAGGATACCCATTATTTTCATAATATCCTGAAAAATCGAATTTCAGGAATTGAATTTTGAAATTCATGTAGAATATTCTTGATAAATTCACATAAATTCCAACAAGAATGATATTCTTCATTGATATGTGTGTTCCAACTATCGTGAGATTTGAAGATTCACTTAAGGATAATTTCGGTGGATTATATGTCTTAGAGGGATAATTCATTACCTTTTTCCAATTTTGATATTCTTAGATTGAGTAGCTAGATGTTTTCCTAGGTTATAAGGTGGTCATTATAGGATTTTATATTAATGTATACTAAATCACTCTTGTGATTTAGTTTAATGTCTTTTATCATAAAAAATTTATCACTGCAGTTTATGGTCTTTTATCTCAGACCCTCTATTTCTATGGGTGATGTTGTTTTATCTCAATCCTTATATTAATGTAGTTTAGGGTCATTTAGATCAGCCTACTATCATTTTATATTAGATTCATTTACCTCAAACCTTATATCCTTATAGTTTAAGGTGTTTTTTATCAATCATTATATCACTATAGTTTATGTTCATTTGGCTTATACCTTATATAGCGGTTGTTTAACATCCTTTTCCCCAAACCTTCTATCATTTTAGTGTTGGTTCATTTAGATCAGATCTTAGTATTCCATGCAGCTGGATTTCATACTAGTTGTACATGATCAATGAGACTAGAATATATTGAAAACATGCCACTAATGACCCAAAGCAACCTAGGGTTTTGTGTTCTGCGACACTTATTCCATGGATCCCAAGGATCAGAGCTCCTTTCCTGTATAGAGGTGATGATTCTGGTTGGTTGTTCAAGCCATTATGTGTTATAAGAATGGTCTAATATAGGTTCCATCACTCTTGTACAAGGTTCATAGAAGATATATTCGGGTAATATTGGTTGAGCAAAAATACTGGAGGTGATAGTCCCACCTATATAGCTGGAACATGGGTGATGTAAGTAATATAGCAATGCTGTGAGTTGATGAATATGGGATGGGTGATACATGATATGTGTGACACATAACGCCCTGCGGTTATAGGTTCCATTGTAGTATTTCTAAGGCTCACATGGTTTAGACTTCCTTTCACAAAATTTGGAGATGCCTGTAGTTGGTATGAAGAAACCATTATCCATCTAAATATGGTAAAAAAATGATATCCAATCCTTTATAGAGGATATTAAAAATTTATTAAGAGTCAAATATTTATATGATGAGGTTGGGAGTGGAATAAAGATATCCGGGAATGGTTATGGATTCCTAGGGTAGTAGAACACTTAATTATAAAGCTCATGTCCTACACCCTATTGTTTAGAATCATGAGGAGTGGGAATTTAGGGGTTCAGTAATGGAGTATCACATTACTTCTATAAGAATGGGAAAAAAACAAGTTGATGTTAGGTCAGGGATGCTGAATTATCCTGGATAGTCAGGTATGGGAATTGTACACCGTGGTCCAAAGTACTTTGGTCTTGTGGATGATATAAGATACTAATATACAAAATAGACTAGAACAAACTGAGAAAATGAGTTCTTTCACCATGAAATTAGGTCTCACAAGGATCAAAAACACTTTTTACTGAGTGACATATTTGGTCAACAACTAGGAGAGCATATGCCAGATCCATAAGTATACATTCATAGTAAAAAAACTATCCCTTAATTCCAAGTATCCTTCTATAATGGTTGTGGAAGGCCTATGGGGACCTAATGCATTGATGTGATGATGTGTGATGTGTGTAAATTATAAATTCATGAAGGGTTATGTAACCCTAAATATTTTTCCACTACCTAGAGAATATATTAATCATGAATGAGATGTGAACAATCATTACTCTAACGTTTTTTGAACTGGGGGGTCAAGTTAGCATATCATGGATATTAATAGTTCTATAGAGCAGTACATTTAATCATTATGCCCTATTTATTTGTTCCCTAATTTTCCCATAAACATTGAAGATGATGAGTTTACCAAGCATAGACTTGACTTTTTCTCTGTCCTCCCTTTTAGAGTATCCAAAATGACATGATTTGTGTCCCTTTCACATGATTTTTTAGGTCCTGTTATTTAAACCATTATGTGGTAGAATTTAAGGTCATATATATATTTTTTTAAATTTTCATGTAGTTTATGGTTTTGACACGCACAAACATAATATGGGGGATATTACATAAGAGGCAAATTAGGGTACCCTTGGTCAAGAGAACTCCAATGAACTCTTCAGTGGGTGATGAAAATATTTTAAGTCATGACTTGGGGTTATAAACTAAGGTATAATTAAATGTGACATTCATACCAGGGATGTACGATAACACATTAAGGTGATGCATTTTTTTGCGATGACATCAGGGATGACAAGGATCAGAAATACATTTTCTAGAGTGACACATTTAATTGATAACCAAAGAAGTATATATAAGATCCAAAGACATACATTCGTAGTCCAAAAATGGGTCCTTTGAATCCATTTATCATTTTCTAAGGGCCATGGATGGCTTGAAAAAACATCAGGTGTTCATGGAATAAAGTGTTATTTATGAACTCGGGTGCTTACAATATGGTGGAAGCACCCATACTCTAGCTAACTAGGATAAGGCTCTTGTAATTATTTTTATGATGGATGATAATGGATGATGGTATGTACAATATAACATCATGTATAATGGATTGAATTTTTTCCAAAATGTTTTAAAACATACAGTAATGGGATATACCAATTATTTAAACAACATATAGTAATAATGTATTTTTTGTGCATTTTTAATGCCATGTGAATAATAATATTAGCTTGCTGTTTAATCATCATGTCTTAATGATATGGGAACTTATGTGAAAAATTGTGTAATATATATTATACATAAAATAAGGATTCACATAGACCAGACTCATATGTTCAAATATGGTCTTTTATGAATCATAAAGGGGTGCAATTTTTAATTTTTCTGAAGCTCAAAACATTATTCGAGGTCCATTCTCATTATTTATCCTCTAATGTTAGGTATCATGAAATTCATATTTCATGAATAGGAAACTCTCTATGTAGTTCTGACCCATACACCATGGTGGGAATTGTTTATATTTATTGTTGTAGCTTGGACCAAGATTGGATATCTAGGAACCCCAACATATCATGTTATAATAGAAATCAATCCACACATAGTTCTCAAGGAACCGTTCAATTAGACATCATGGGGAAATATTGACGGCTTCTAATCATGAAAATTCATATTGCTGGTGGACACATGGAAATAAATCTAAGAATCACTATGTAACCCGCAGTAATAGGAATAAATCCACATGTATAAATTGAAAATAAAATCTTGGGAAATTTTGACATATACGTATGGAGGTGGGATTTTTATGATCATTTGTTTTAACTAGACCTGGGGATAGAGGTTCTAGGTTCACCACTTATCCTATGATATTAGGAACCAAGGCTCACATTATTCATGAATGGAGGTGTGTTTGGAGACCAACACAGTCAGTAGTGTTCCTCTTGGTTGAGTTTCAGTGGAATGTAAAGTTTTATGTCTTATAATGTAAATCAACCACAGAGTTTAATTTCATGTGGTGAGGACTTATGTTATGCATTTTAAGGGCATTCATTCAGGACCATGAAAACCCTATCGTGAGATGATATTCTTTTTTCATGTGGTGAAACCCTTACTTGAATTCAAATGATCATGCGAGCTATTCTCGGTGTTAGGAACAAGGAATTGAAAGGATTTATCACACCATGCAGAGGTAATTATGGTCAGTATGGGGGAATTTTCTTCCATGTGGTGAATATACCATGATATAGGATCAGTGCATCTTTGTGTATCTCATTGTAATGCGAATAAATCCTTAGATAATTCTAGAAACCAATACAGTTACTTTCTTATAGTAAAGGAATCATCCATAAAGTTTAATGTATTTTAGTGAGGGTTAGTGTTATCTGATGTGAAAGGTAAGTAACACTATATTTGGTCAAAAAATAGAGGCTTGAGAATCACTCCATATCCTAATATGGTAGGAATCAAGACACACATAGTTCTTAGAATGTGGGACACCATATGTCAAGCTAACCCTGGCATGTGAATTGGGAAATTTTATCCTTATTTTTCATAGATCTAGATCATATGTGGCGAGTTTTTAGTGAGATGATGCTTCCTATGAATTTTAAAATCATGCGTTGAGGACATATTCGGTGTAATTTTACATTGTTCCATAAGAAACTCTTCTGTATGGTTTAATGTCATGTGGCTTAGACATGAGATGTTTTTTTAGTTTAAAGTATTACTAAAAAAATTTGTGTCACCCAATTTTAATGATGTTAGGTAAATTGTGGTATTTGTGTATTTTAACATTATATTATGAGGACGAGATCCATACAGTTTAGCATCATGTGGTTAAGACATGAGAGATTGTTTAGTTTATGGTACAATTATGAGTAATTGAGAATCTATGTAGTTGAACATCTTTCTAAAAGGAAGAGTGGAATATAATTATAACTATGAAATATATTTATTGATAAATATTTCATTGGTTGGTAGCGTGACAAGTTCTCCATCCATTGTGTCTAGTGAGTAAGCTCCATTGCGATTGATCTTATATAATGTAAGGCCCTTCCCATTTGGGTTCTATATTTAGAGGCTTCTTTCCTAGTATCATTAGAGTCCTGAGATCCCACACCAGTTCTCTTCAGAGTAATTTATGAAGTCAAAACTTATTATTAGTGTATTGTGTGATCCAATTTTGATGAAATTCATGTTTTTGAAATGTACACAACCTGTAATCGTAAAGCTACTCCCACTCATCTAATAACATTTAAAATTGCACATTATTTGAGAGTTGTACATAAATATTTATTTTGAGAAACAGAAACTATACCTTAATGGGTAAGACAAACTTGGTCTTATACACCAATGAGTATGGCATTTCTTGTGTAGTAGTACGCATGGTGGGACGATCGGCCCATAAAGCATGGAGGAGCTTTTCTTGCCCATACTCCTTACCATTTTCACCATTTTCAAGAGACTAATTTATAGGGACTTATTGAAGGGCTCTGAATATTAATTATCCACTGAATGATAGGGATATGATTGATTGGAATTGATATTGTACTTCCGATACATCTTCTTTAACACTATATAATAGGAGTTATTGTTGTTTTTAGTCTATATTAGATGATATTTCCATGGATATGGAATTCAAGAGATTTTATAGTGAATTACACAGATTTATATATCATGTTTCTCTAGTAACAACACAACCTCTTGTTTTGGTGGGAGAGCCTAGTCCTAGACAAATGAGTAATGCAGGAGCTTACATGGACTTCATCCATGATAACTTTAATCAAACTTTTTCCTATTCATCGAAGGTGGATTATAACAAATCCTCTCTTATAGAATGATTTTTTATCATTTGAGTCATTATGATATTTAATGTTCCCTACTTGGAGATGAATCAGTTAATTTCATGCTTAGTCGATTGGAAGAGTCATATTTTGGGGATAATTGATAATGAGGTTCATCGATAATGGGAAGGATATCAGTTCATCACTATCTAGGTTACAAATGACCTGGTTTATTTCTTCTATATCAAAAACTATGATTGATGTTACCATTCACTGGTACATGATATAGAATATTAATTACTCTTGGTGAAGGTCCTCCAGGACTGTGGCTACATTTTTCAAAGCATTGGCATGAGAATTCCATGATCTAAGAACATGATGCAACATGGGGTAAAAAGGGAAATCTTCCCTTAGTCCCATCACATATCTAGTGAGAGGGTGAAATTATTCCTTTTGATGTTATATTCTCCATTGATCATATTTATCACGTGTTCTGAATCTCTTTTGATATTCTGGTAAGATATCTATAGTTACAAGGCTAGTTTTATGCTAGTGATGAGGGATTTTTATTCTACCTCATTATTTATGAATCCTCCAAATAGTTAGAAAAGTAAGGAAAATTCGTTTATCTAAATAATCAAATATAATTAAAATTAAAACCTGATTGAGCATTTTATTTTTTATAATTGTTCTAAAAGTACTTTGGGAGGGCCCATCAAAATACATCTCCCATGTCTAGGGTGTGTAATGGGAGTGAAAATAATCCCCAACTAGAAGTTTGGTTTCTTCTAATATACCTTCCTCACTGGGATGTTTCATGTGAAAATTAGCCATGGATTTCACTTTCACAACGTTTTTTGACCTAAACTGGATATCTTATTATTGTATAGTGACCACCAATCATTCCAAATGACCAACTATATTGGGGAGACTAAGGATGTACTTGATAAGATCAATATGATATACTAAATGGAATTTGTAGTGAATAATTTAATTACTCATCTTATGCACTAAAAATATGTGTGTGGGGATGTTCTTATCGAGATTTAAGTGTTGGATATTAGTGTTGAAAATTATTTCACAGTGTTAATAGAGACTATTCTCACTCCTTGTATCATTCTTCTATATGAGGATGGTTCTAAAATAATTTTCTATAGAATATAAAAATAATAATACTATCCTCCATTACACTGTAGTCATCAAAATTAATGGGTTCCATATATATTACATTAAACACTCGAAGTCATCCTTGAAGTCCCTTTACCATTGGTAGAAGGTTACCTTATTCATTTTCTGGATGAAGTGGAGGGATTTTTTGACCATGTTGGATATTAATTAATAAAAGTAGATGAGCTTCCAATAGAGTATCTATAGGTAATTGAGATTTATTGGGTTTGAAATTATTGAAACATGACTAATATTATCTAGGTTGACCTTAATGTTGCGGTGGTGTACCATAAATCCATGGAACTTCCTTGATGTTACCCCATAATCACAATTAAAAAAAATACACTTTTAGTCAATCCTACAATAGCTTCTCAAATACTATTTGATGATCTGTGAAGTTATCACATCACTATCGAGATTTTACAATCATGTCACCAACATAGCATTGGGCAATTGACCCAAAATATTATCATAATCAATTCATTAATGACATGTTGATAATTGGTTCTAGTTTCCTTTGAGACAAAGGTCTTGACGTAATAGAAAAATATCAATTTGGATTCTCAAAATAAAGTGTCTTATTCTTCTCTAGGGGCTATATTTATTTGATTATACCTTGAAAATCCATCAATGAAGGAAAGAGCTTAATATCTAAAAGTTTCATCAATAAATAGTATTGATATCTACAATGGGAAGTCAACCTTTGGGAAATTTTCTTTATGGTCTCTAAAATTGATGCATGCACTAATATGAACATTCTTTTTCTTGAAGAGAACTATATTAAAAATCCATCATGGGTATTTCACTTATCAAATGAAGATGTATTTGATTAATATATAAACATCCACCCCTAAAATGGTTGAATGTGGGGGGTTCATCCTCGTAGATATCTTCTTCAATTCTTTATGTTCGTTAGGTATGCCGAGATAGTGAATAACCATGTCATGATTCAGTCTATGAATTTCTATATATTTCGAAGAGAACAAACATCGGTCTGGCTTTATAAATGCAATATATGTCTCTTACTCTACAATGGTTCTGGTGACACTGATCAGTATAGGTCATGAGTCTTATTTTATTCCAAGATTTAACTCCCTTCCCTCTTAGATTATAATTCATATACCTTCAACATATGTCGGAGGGGATTTACTAAGGTCATTTTATTCTTCTTCCACCTTTGATTCCATCGAAGAATTCTCAAATGTAGATGAACATTTAGGGTCATATCTATCACTGTCAAGGTGATAGAGGCAATGATAATAGAAATTATCTTACCCTACATCTACTGTCATTGTAGATATATTTTAGAGTTGATTATCTTTTACAATGTTAATGGGTAATAGAGGGTCATCGACCTCTAGGGCCAGGTTTATAATCTCAACCAGGATTGTGGGGCGCACATTGTCACTATTGAGCTTACTCCAAGGATTTTATATGGTGGTCATCAATCCATTGGGGGTTGAAACATATATATCATCATCCACCATTGATTGTTTTCCTCCACATTTGAAGATACCAACTTTAGCATATGTGTCTTTAAAATAATCTATGGGGTCTTCTCTACCATGAATTATGCTAATACTTCCATCAATGGGGTATTTAATACATTGATGGAATGTTGAATACATCACCATGTGGCTGTGGAGCTAGGGTCTTTCGAACAGAAAATTTAATGTGATTCCTTACTGGATAACCATAAAATTAGTGCCATATTGAAGATCCCAAATTATGATTTGAGTTTTATTTCCCTAAGAGGTGTTTTATCTTTATTATCAAACCCCTAAATTGTTGGGTTTTTGGCAGAAAAATACAATTTAATATATGCCAAATATCGGAGGGTTCATATTAGGATGAGACTGACCCTGAACATATTATCATGCAGATCTGTTAGGATATCTACATTGTCAAGTCTACACAAAACATATAGGGTTTTCATGTGTCCCTGAATGAATTCTTCATCATCGCAGTCTAAGAACAAGATAGAATCTTATTATTATGTTACAACAGTATCAATTTGATAGACCATGGATGAAATAACATCTATCTTCATAAGGGGTTTGGAGGTATTTAAAATGTTCCACTCTAGTTTAATTTAAAATATGGAGTGCATCAAGGATTGAGATCCTGGCTAAAAAAAACACAGGATATATTATAATTTTATAATTTTTAACAAAGGTCGGTGCTTCATGAGGTGGGTATGCTCATTGAAATGTGAATCCTGATCTGAGTAATTTGAGTAGGATAGGCCATTTTTCTTGTGTAGAGGTTGAGGGAATATATGCAACTAGTGGCATGGGTCACTCTGGCCTTCTATATTTCCTTGTATGATTAGTTAATCGAACCCCCGCTATGAATTCAAACAATAAATCTAGGTGTTGATTACCACCTTATGGTTCTAGAAAACCTCCATGAAATTTCTAGGATTTTTGGACTGATTTACCATGGGTATCACCTGCAAAAATATTCTCTATGGCACAAGACCAAAACATTGTTTTTGAACGTGCCGGTATTATCCCCTATATCACCGAATCCTATGCATACGGCCTTCTATTCACTAGTTTGCTTCAATAAACTCTTAATGATATGAATATTGAAGATTATATAATGTGTTTGCATGTGTATTATTTTTATAAATCCATAGATTAGCTCTTTGTCCGATGAGGGATCCATTGGGTGGTGTGGTTACCATGTGTTGGATGTTACAAGGAAGAAAACTACATGGGTCAGAGCATATGTAAGAGAAGAATAAAAAATTTCCAATTTTGACTCTCCTTCTATCTAGTGGTAATACCTAGTTTTTTTAGAAATATATGATGTCACATTATTGGGAGGTGGAGCTATTATGGGTCTATGTAGCTGTTCTCTTTTGGTGGCATGAGCATGGTCAACTATATTTCGATTCATCTAGTTTCTTGACATCTATTCAAGCCTTAATAGAACTTTTTCCAATCACTATACTCCCCTAACTGAAAAATGGTTATGTTGACCAACTTCTATGAGAAGTTATCTAACACCACTTGTTCAAAATAGACCATGCTATGATAAAAATAGTCAAATATTAAGTTGTTATGGGTATTATGACGTATCCATATATGGAAAGGGAATTTGTTGGGATGATCTGTGTGGGTGTACCATTTGTCTTACAAGGTTTTAGTAGCTGGATCATGTTATTGTTCATGTCATCAAAGAAATAACCCAGGTACTTATTCATTTCAAAATGAGTATGATTTATTCATCCATTACTCAAATCTCAGGTGACCCGAATCTCTCTGGTCTTCATGCCGAGGGAAATTCATCGGTTATTTCCATTCCACATGATCCATAAGTTGGTTTGAGACCTTCTTAGGTTCTTGAATGGAATCTCTTGTAGGTTTTAGGGTAATAAAGACAAATTCTACCTTTATGATACTTTTATATTGTGATGAAGTCATGAGTCATGATTTGGCTCGGGTTCCCAAAATTATGTCTTATAGACATTATTCCATTTAGTCAAACTCATGGAATCTACTTGGATAGTTCATTTTGATCAATGGTATCTATTACTATTCCCAGATATTATTATCATAGAGTAACATTAATTGTTCATATGAGAGAGGGATGCTATGTGAATAGGTAAAACCATTCCATTTGGATTTGAATTCAGACACATTATAATTTTTCACTGATTTCAGTATTCTAGTTAAAAAAATGTTGTTTTCCTCAATGTGGAGTTGGAATGGTAATAGAATTGATGAATAAGGACCTCTGATTTTGAAAATGATGTTACTATAAGGTTACTATAGTAAAAAAGGTGTGTTCTATCAAAGTGTTTATCAGAGTAGGATACCCAAGAGGGGGTTGAATTTATTTACTATAAAAATTTCTATTAAAATGTTTATTTAGAAGCTTCCCCTGATTTAAAATAAGACTGGCTAGATAACCATGGTTGTAAATTTACATTATCTTAACTATTCAAATAGCTACTCAGAAGATTGATTAATTCTCAGTTATAAAATTACGAGACATTGATAATCCTTTTGAAACCACTCTAATAAGGGAAAATAGTTATAAATACTATCCAAGACAAACATTCAAAGTAAAATTTAGTTTTCTACAAAATGAATTAAAATAGGGAACGAGTAAAATGAAAAACATAACAGTTTGGTGATCACGTACCACAAGAATTATATATAAATAAATATTTTTCTCCACACCCTGAATCAGGGTTAACACAATAGTAAACATACTATCCATGTCAAAAGACCTTTACCATTGTTCTACGTGGGGATATAATTTACAATAAGGTAATACTTGACGTCTTCCACAATTCATCATTGTATAACCAAGTGTAAGAAGATAGTTGTTTGAAGATATCTAGTATCCTCAAATTAATTATAAGATTCAATGTGTTTTTTTATTAAAGACTCACACACTACTCAAATGTTTAGAAAAATATTTCAAAAAAGAGAAGAATATATTATGACGGTATTAGAGATTCTCTGAGCATTATTAAATTCAGCTCTAGACTCTCTGATATATCTGAGTTGAAGCTCAAGTACTCTTCTTGAAATATACATTGAAAACAGAGTGTTGTGGAGCTCTGTGTTCTATCTTCTAGGAGGGTGACATGTTATTTTCCTTAGGATTAGTCAGATGCTGTTGAGATGATGGAAATCTGGTGAACAACTGTTCTCTGGTTCATAAAAACAAGGAATAACGACATCCTCGTGTGTTCTTCCTTTTTCTATGGTGCTTATGGGGTGTCTGATCATATCTTCTTGTGTATGTGTGTTTACGCAAGTCTTCCCCTGTATATATCATTCCCATGATCCTCTTTATATTTATATTCTTGAAACATGACAATGTGAAAATTTGTGGGAGACACAATACCTTTTATTTATGACATCCTCATTTAAGACTTCTACAAAAGGAAATAAATTAATCAGTCATATTAAATAACTCAAAATATGACCCTTAAAAATAATTTTAAATAGTCTATCAATGAGTCCCTTAATGGTATCTCCTTCTGTCGATGACTCATTACATCAGTATGTCATTTTATTTGTCTTTCCATGCTTCAATGACTCATTGGATATGTGGATCGTTTTATCTATCATTGAGTCCTTTTGTCAGTATCACCATACATCAGTAGGTCATTTGAACAGATGGTAGGTCTTCTTTGTTGGTAGTTCATTTACATAGGTAGGTTATCTTCATTGATAGTAAATTTTTCAATGACTCAGTTGAACTATTGGTATCTAATTTTTTCTATTAGTGTCAGTCTATTACACTTTGTAAATGTATTTTTTGGAATGTCTCACAACCTAAATATTAACAGAATGTAATAAATTTATTTGAAATCATAGATAAAAATAATTTCACATATTGAAACATAAATAATTATGACTGAATTTTTTTGGACGTGATAAATAGAAATTGACATGATTTGTGATTATTACAATTATTAATAATATAGTGGGTGACCAATAGTCCCCTATGAGCCAAACAATATCCCCCTTTTGATGATCCCAAATCATGGAATTATTCCTTACAACAATATGATGTGTAATGAAATCATTCAACTTATCATCTCCCTTTATTGATGAAATTTTATAATATATAAATAATGTTCGGTTGTAAAATATTAAGTAACGGTATCAAATAAAAATAACATACATAAGAGTGAGATCAAAGATAAAGTAAATAAAGAGAATTACAAATTGGTTCTCCCCCTTTTTGGATTATCAAAAAGTGAAGGGGAAGCTAAAAAAAGTTCTCCCCCTTGAGAGGATAAAAAAAGATATAAATGAAATAAAAAGTTTCATTAAGTAATAGATAATATATAAATATAGGAATGATAAGAACACAAAATTCCATTTAAAAAAAGTACCAAGTTCTTTTGGTCATCTAATAAAAATAACAAAAGTCAAGAAAACAATTCTATGAGGGAATGATCCACAATAAAAATGAGGATTAAGTGGGTTTTTATCTTTGTCATAGGGATCAATCGAGGGTCCATTAGTTGGGGGATGAGATACTGGAAAATTTGATGAAATTTTAAGAGGTAGGATCACTCCTTCTAAAACATTAGGTACAAGGGTGGGAATGTGTTGTGACATCACAGGTGGTTGAATCTATTATTGGATCACATGGAGAATATGGGTCAAAGTGTGATCAACTGATATTCGAGGTGGAAGAACTAATCCAGGAGGACTAAGAGGTGTAGTAGCAGGTACTACAGTCACTTTAATTTGTACATTATGTTACGGCTCTATCATCTTCATGTAATGCCCTATAATCTCACCACTATACTTTATTGATTTGTAAAGGCCATCCTCATTCTCTATGAATTTTTAAAAAAGTGGTCGGTAGTCGTTCAACTTATTTAATTGATCATTAAAATCTCTAGTAACTAGAGTCAAAGACATGTTCTATGTAAAATACATAAAGGGATTGGTCAACGGATGCTTACTAATGATCTATTTGAAATAACAATCCACCTTTTCTATGATCTGATCATTTATAGCTTTAGAACTCTTGGAATATAGTCTAACCATATCATGAACATGACCAATGTTCTTCTCAATCTTTTCAAAGTATCCCAATCTAGAAGCATCAAATAGAGCATAAAGAAACACCTTTACAATAGTTATGACTACCTCAAGGTCCAAATTCTTAAAATTCTGACAAGATGTAGATGGAATATCGGTAGGAGTTGAGGTATGAGACCTAAATGTTTTAAGAAAAGATTCCACAAGACACTTGTACTCTTATATAAAATTATTTATTTCATAAGTAAGAACAATCATTTCTTTTCTCAAATTGGATGTGCTTGAAACAATTATAGCAGCTGTTGTAATTAGGTTGTGTTGAATCTCCTCTATCACTTTCTTTGCAATATTAGCTACATCAGCCTCTCTTGTACCTACTACTACTTAATATCTAAAAGAGTGTAATTAATCACAATGTTTAGTGTTTTACCTTCTAGCTATTTTAATCTCAGGCACCATATGAGATAGAATAGATATAATTGCAGCTAAATAGACATCTTCAATAAAGCATTCAAAATAAAATTTAAGGACATAGTCACTAGGTAGGGTCTCATCCACTATTTCCCTAGTAAAAGGTAAAGAAATATCATCATATGTGTTTTCATAATCTAAACTGAATGCTACATCCCCAGTAATCCTGGTGCATTCAACCATTACATCATCGTCCATAGGAGTGAGAGTATCAAGTCTTACTCATCTATGTTGAGGCTCTTGAACCACTTGATCTCCCCTTTCATGCGGCTCCCCCTCAATCTGATATCTCTTGACTAGTTTCTCATATTCCTCTCTAGGTGTCCTTTTATAAACTAAACGAGGTACAAGAATTTTATGATCTTCCATTTCAAAAAAACTTCAGTATATTCTCTTACTTCAACAAAAACATCAGTATGTTCTTCCAACTGAGTCTGTTCATTAGCTTCATCCATTTCAACATCTTCAACTCATTCATCCTTATTATGGGCATCATATATTTTAATACTTTCATCATCATCATGTACATAGACATTATCTTCATTTCCATTTCTATCACTATATTATTCAACTTCTTCCTCTTCACTACCACTCCATCATTCGTCATCTTCACTTTCTTATGCTTTTTCAGAGCCACTGGTTTTACTTACATATTCTACACTACTTGAGACACATGCCTCCTCTTCAACATTTTCTTAATGTGTGATATAATCATAAGGTAAGACATGTGGATAACTTGGAAGTCCAAATGGTAAACCTTTGTGAGGTTCAATGGTGTTAGGATCACTTATATCACTGATAGGTGACCCCTGATCTATAACTAGAGTGGTAGGCTTGTCTTCATCTTTTTTAAAATAGAAAAAACATCCTTATTTTGTCCAGGACCATGATCATCTATATTCATATGCCAAGATTCATAGTCCTCCAAATTGAACTTATCATAAATCTTATCTTTATCTCCAACCCATTCCATCATACATGGGTTCCAGTTGATTTACATTCTCTTACAAATCTCTTTACTGAGGTATATCCCAATACCCTAAAAAAACATCATCTACATCATTTACACAAACCTTCACTTTTATCATAGCTGAGATAATACATGGATAAAATGAGGAATTATTTTTTTGGGAATGTTTGATCATTTCATTAATGTGCACAACAATGTATCTACACAAAATTACCTTGAAATATTTTCTTAGTAGATAATCCATGAAGACATATTGATACTTCATAGAATTACAATCTCATTTTCTAGGTCAGATCTAATGTTGAATAAACATAAACATGATTCTACATTCTCCACTTAACTATGTAGCAATGGGTATCCTACACTCATCATTATTAGTAAGCTCCTTCATAGCTATTTCCAAGTAGAACATACCACTCTCATGAGAATAGGTACCTTGATAATCATTAAATACAACTTCATGAAGGACTTATTACATTCATCCCATTTTATTGAAGAGAATGAGATTATATTGCCTCTCATTATGGGCATGATCCAGGAAACATCACATCCTTCTAGAAGGAACTCCATATTTATATACAATTCATCAACTAGATTTGGGTAAATGGGTCATTCATTATCTATGAACCACTCAATACATTTCTAATCTTATAGAACCTTGAGAAGCAGAGGCCTGATTTCCAAAAACAATTCCTCAAGAACTTCTTTTTTTGGAGTTACAATATGTTTCTCTAGAGCAGGATCTATAGGTTCTGATGATTTTCATTAATCACTATAATTGTTCACAGATTAATGAGACTGACCATGATCAAGATATCATTTCACATGTGCCAATCAAACAGTTCAGTTTGATGTTTGGAAGATGAATGGAAAATGTATAGAGATAAATGACCAAGATAGTATTGGGGTAAAAGGGTAGAGTGGATCAATTCAAATCTATATCATTCAGGGATTTTGAAACCATTCATCCATGAAATCATGAACCAATTTGAAAAAAATCAATGAAACAGTGTCATTTTGGTAAAAACATAAAACTTATAAAAACAATGCTTCATCTGTGTCGGTATGATAGTTTTTTCATAACACCAACATTGTCAGCTTGATAAGGAATCTGTTTCAGCATGATAGTGTATCGATATAACAAAGAACTGTTGTCTGAATAAAAAATGTGTGGGCATGACATAACATCAGTGTGGCATGAAATTTGTGTTGGAATGACAAAGCATCGGTGTTGGCATAACAACTATGTCTGTATGACAAAGTAATCAGTGTCGTTATGAAATTGTCAGCATCATACTGTCAGTGTTGTTAAGACATATTCCCATAAATGGTTAAAGTATTAGCAACACAATGTCTATATATTGATCATTCCTAACTCATGTATGATGTAGTTCATTCATTCGGTGTTCAATTATTTAGTGAAAATGTCATCAAGTTGATGTTCAGTGCCAATGAACTCTACAGTTATATCAAATTTTAGATAATTTTCTTTCAAAAAGTGAAGCCTTACATCAATTTGTTTTTTCCTAGAATGTGAAACACGATTCTTACATATATTAATATCACTTGTGTTGTCACAATTTATTGGGACATGTTTGAATTGAAATCCATAATCTATTAATGTGTGTTCCATCCACAAAATGTGTGAAGAACAACTACCAGCATCTATATATT
The DNA here is from genome assembly GCA_963277665.1 of Viscum album. Taxonomy (NCBI): domain Eukaryota; kingdom Viridiplantae; phylum Streptophyta; class Magnoliopsida; order Santalales; family Viscaceae; genus Viscum; species Viscum album. The sequence continues at coordinate 1,286,821,681 of OY728132.1, read as the reverse complement.
CATGTTTTGTAGTGGATAATGAAACAAAATTTTGATTATTACTACACTATGAATCTAGAGACTTTCCCAAAATGTGACATGTTCCATAGGAGATTTTTCAATATAACATAGAGCAACCAAAATCAGCATCTGAATAACTCAATAAATTAAAATGTTGTCCTCTTGAATAGAACTGTCCTAGGTTGGTAGTATGTTTGAGATATATGAAAATCCTTTTAACAACTAAAAGATGAGATTATTTTGGGTTTTCTTCAAAAAGTGCAAACATGTAGATAATAAACATAACATCTATCTTACTAGAATTTATGTATAGTAATCTTCTAATCATTCCACTACAAGTGGTTTGATCAATAGATTTACCATCTTCATCAAGCCCAACATACTGGTGGTACTTATTGGAGTTTCACTACTATTAGTGCTTTCAAATACAAGTATTTTTAAATGATATTTATTATATTTACTCTAATTCAAAACAAAACAATCATTATTTTGAAATATTTGAAATCCAATAAAAAATTTTATTTCATCCATTAACTCATTTCAAATTTACATTGAACTATCTTTGAAAATCAACACATAATTAATTCTTAGATGATCCAAAAATAATATCATCTATATATATTTTTATTACTAAAATATCTATGGAAATTCTTTTTATAAATACATTAGGATCAAATTTACCTTTTTTAGATCCATTAGAAATAAGAAAATTGATTATCTTATCATACCATGCTCTTGGAGTTATCTTCAAACCATATAAAAATTGTTTTAATTAAAAAAATATTTTTTAAAAAATTAGGGTTTGAAAAACAAGAATGTTATTCAAAAAAATCATCCTCAACTATATAACCATTTAGGAATGCACTCTTGACATATATTTGATAATGTTTTAATCTAGATGTGCTGCATAGGCAAACAGGATTTTAATGGCCTCAAGTCTAGATACCAGTGAAAATATTTCTTCATTGTCAATTCTTTCTTATTGATTATAACATTGTGCAAACAATCTAGCTTTTTCTATTACTATGTAACTAGTTTACTATACTTTATTCCTAAACACTCATTTGGTGCCAATAGTCAAGGTGCCTTTGGGTTTATCTACATTTTTGTAGACATTTTTTCAATCAAACAGATTAAATTATTCTTACATACCCATCAGCCTTAATTAATCATTAATATCATTATTGATGTTCTTATATTCATGTTGTGGGAAAAAATATTGATGATTAACTGGATTTCATATAAAATCTATTGTCTGTGATCCATTACGTAAATCTACAAAAATAACATCAAAATAACGGTTCTTGACAGTTTTGAGATGTCTATAAAATTTAGGGAAAGTAACATTAGATTATTTAATAGGATAAGTTTAATTATAACTGGAATCTAAAATTTTTCCAGAAATAGAATTTTTAACAGATTTATTCATAGGGTGGTTAAAAGATTTAGTATTGATGTCTAGGTTTGACATATCATCCTCAAGATTTTATAGAGAGGTCTTTTACTCATGTGGATTTGTCTCATCAAACATGACATGTATAGATTATTTCATTCATTGGTTATCTTATTGAAGACTCTATAGGCTTTAATAGAAATTTAATAACCTTATAAAATTATATCATCACTCTTGGATGAAATTTTTCCATATAATCCTTAGTGTTAAGAATATAGACTTCGAAACTAAAAACATTGAAGCAGTTATCCTTGGAGTTTATATTGTTCCCAAAATTGTTGGGAGTTCTTTTAATGATAGGTCTAATAAAGACACTATTAATTATATATCATGATGAATTGATATATTCATCCCAAAAGTATACAGGTATGTCATACTCAATAAGCATGGTTCTTGCATTTTGTTGTAGGGTTCTGTTACTTCTTTCTTTAACCCCATTTTTTGGGGTTTCCTAAGAGCAAGAAAGTTATAACTGTAGACACTTTGTGTGAAAAAGGATTCAAACTCTTGGTTTTAAAACATACGGCCACGGTCACTACTACTGGTTTTAATTCTAAGACCACTAAAATTTTTTGTAGTCATATCGTACTTGGTAAAATGAGAGTAAGCTTCTCTTTTTTGAGCCATGAAAAATGTACCAGTATATCTAGAGTAGTCATCTATAAGAACATATACATAATACTTCCCACTTAGACGTGAAACACTAGAATGTACAAAAAAATCCATGTGAACCAACGCAATAGGTAGATATTTTGTAACATATTTCTTAGGTTTGGATGTCATTTTGTGTTGTTTACCCTTTTGACTAGGATTACAGACATTGTCATTTGGAAACTCATGTTTAGGTAAATCCTTGACTAAAAATCTTCTTGTAGGATTTCTAAGTGATATCACATTGCAGCATCCAAATATCTGATGAAAAATACATCATTTTTTATGAAACTTAATCAAACATGAATAATTTTGAAAAATTCATGAATCTAAGTTAACAACATCAACATTTCCTTCTCAATGAGAAGAAAATTCTAACTTATTTTTAGAGTTAAAAACATTGAAGAATCATTTTTAAATTTAACATTAATTCCATCATCTTATAACCGAGTACTAATAAGTATATTGTAATTTAATCCATAAATAAAAAGTACTTTATAAATTTAAACATATTTAGAGTTATCATTCTAGACGAGGAAAATTATTTTTCCATTGTCATTTTCAACAAAGGTGAGAAGCCCACCATCAAATTTTATCATGTTCTTGAAGCATGTATAATATTAAGTCTTGTGTCTTGAATATCCACTCGCCAAGTACCATAAGCTTTTAAAGGAGATCATCAAGCAGTTTTCCTACAAGATAGATTATTCAAGAAAATATTTTGTTGCCCAGATTTGTTTGGGTCCCATAACATTAGTAAAATAAGATTTAGGAAAACACATTTTCTTTATGGGTTTCCTATATGTGGTATGAAATGTTTTTGAAAAATAAACTTTACTTGGTCTATAAAATCATGAAATTGTATAATATTTTTCATAGTTTTAGCTTGAAAAAAGATTTTCAGAACTGGGCATAGAACTGGATTGTCTAGATTTTGATACAAAATTAGTATTTTACATATTCTTACTTCCATGATGGTATCATATTCTAGTAGTATATTTAAGAGCTACTTATTTACTAAGAGTTTGAACTAATATTTCTCTACCATTGGTAATTTTCTCTATAATATTTTTCAATTTATCATTTGATAATTTAAGTTCATTTTTCTCCTTAGGTAGTTGAGAAGTTTTCTCTTTTTCTATAGAAACTTCATCATTAAGAGTGGTATTCAAAGCATCGTGTTTCTTTAAGGAATTTTATTTATATTATAATTCATTACAAGTGTCTTGTAGAATTTTTAAATATTAAAACATTTACTAATTTTTCAGATTTCCAAAATAACATTCAACTCTAGAATTATAGGAATTATGTTCAAGATAATTCGTGTTACATCATATTTTTTTCCTTAAACACATATTTTCTTTATTAAACTTTTCATGAGAATATTCTGAGTCACAAAATTTGTCCCCAGATGTACTCAAAGTTTCATTCATGGAAATTTTATACATTATGTCCTTATCATCATACTTCTTCTTGTACATTTTAATTTTATATTAAGAATTTATATTTTCCTTTCTCTTACATTAATAAAAGATTATTTCAATGGAATTATCAACATTCTTCCAATCCTTTTTCTGATGGATATTGTAATAATACTTACATTTTTAGATGATATTTCTAAATAATTTTTTCTTTATTTAAAATTTCATAATCCATATGGATATTTATGCAATATCCACATCAATATCTACTAATTATTGTTAATAACATGAACATTTAGTTTAATCTTGAAAATTATTATTATGCTTTGAGGTAGTAGATTTGAAAGCAATAGATTTTCTTTTGGGTTCATCATCATCTTTTTCATAGATTTATAGTTCTTCATTATACATCATCAACATTCCAATAATCTCATTTACTAGTAACATTATATTGTCACTAGATTTACTAATTGATAAAGAAGTTACTCTCCATCTCCCATGTAAGAATGTGTGTATTCTCATGATTTTCTCCATGGCTGTAATATCCCTTCCTATAGAGATAATATTATTCAATATTTCATTAAAATTGAGATTCATTTAAAAAATTGCCTCATCAAGACTCATTTTTATGTTATCATTTTTAGTAGTATATTTGTTAATTCTCATTTCCAAAATAGTATAGGTTTCATCATATGAAATTTATAAAGTGTGTAAAATTTAATGTTCTGTTTTACATGAAGAAATTATATTAAACTCTACATTTCTTAAGAATAGCTTATAAAATTCATGGATTTGTAATTATTACGATATGAATCCTTATTTGGGACATCCAAAGTATGTTAAGCAGTAGAAAGAATCTTATATTCATATATAATTTAAGATTAAATCTCAAAACCCATTCTTTCTAAATAAATATTCATTTTAATTTTTCATTATGCATACTTTTTCCATTAAAGAATGGAATTATGTTGGAAAAAAAACCTTTCAATATATTATCCACCATAAAAAAATATACTTTAAATGTACTAGAAAGTTATCACTAAAATAAAATTATTGATATTTAAAATACAACTAAAATCATACCTGGAAAATAATTTAAAACAGATTTATAATTTAATATTTTGAAGATAAAAAAAATAAAAGACAATCCTATGATACCAATTTTTGGTCGAGGTAGGTTATTAAATAGTTGGTGAGTTGAGTTCCTATAAAATTTTATATTAAAATTATTCTTTAAAATTTTCCCCTAATTTATAATAAAACATTCCAGTTATCCAAGGAATTAAAATTAAAATATCTTGACTATTCAAATATTTATTCAAAAGATTGATTAATTATTATTCATAACAATAAGAGATATTCATACACTTTTCATATTAAAATAATAAGGAAAAAGTCTTATAAATACTACCCAAGACTAACGACTAAATTAATATTTAGTTTTCCGAAAAATGAATTAAAACAACGAAAAACTAAATTGAAAATACGATGGATATAAAACAAGAGGTTAAGTATCACGTATAGACATATTCCACTCCATATGGTGATCACTTACCACTAAGTAATATACATAAATAAGGATTTTGAACCACACACTGGATTGGGGATAACACAACATTACATAGTTTGTCTAGGTCCCGAGACCTCTAACACAGTTCTATGTGGGAACAAAAAATTACAATCAGGTCACATAGCATCTCTTCCACAATTATTTTTGGGATAAAAAAGTTTGTAATAATGTTTTAGGATGATAACTAGTAGTGACTAGTTTAGTGCAGAAGACAATGTGAATTTATAGTTCATACACACACTGCTCAAAAGTTTACCTAAATAGTATACAACATATTGGAATATATTTCCAAGGGATTAGTGATGCTCTGAGTGTTATTTAATTCATCTTTGGGCTCTTCGATGTATCAGAGATGAAGCTTGAGTCCTCTTTTAAAAATATACACAGTAAATAGTGTGTCAGGGGGAATTGGGTTTTATCTTCCAGGAGGGTGAGATGTTCTTTCCCTTAGGTTTAGTTGGATGCTTCTGAGATGATGTAACTATAATGAACAATAGTTATTTAGTTCACAATAATCTAGAATGATGTATTCATCATGTGTTCATCCATTTGATATGGTGGTCATGGGGGGTTTGGTTGTATCTTCTTGTGTATATTTGTCTGTGTGATTCTTCCAATGTGTATATATTTCCTTCACTCTTATTTGTATATATATTCTTGTATCCTGACAATGTTCCTGTTTAAGGAAGACATAGTACATCATAATTCTGACATCATCATATAATATGTCTACAAGAAACATTAAATTTATCAATCACATTAAACACTCAAAATATGAATGTTAGAAATAATTTTAAATAAAATAAATGTTAAACAATCTATTAGTGAGTCATCGGTCAGTATATTCTTCAATCACTGACTCATTCCATCAGTGTGTCATTTTGTCAGCCTTTCCATGCTTCAGTGACTCATTGTATTAGTGACTACTATTAATTGTCAGTGATTCCTTGTGTTAGTATCAACATACATTGTTAGGTCATTTAAATTGATGGTAGGTCATCTGTGTTGGTAGGTCATTTACATCGGTAGGTCATTTTCATCGGTTGGTCATTTATATTTGTAGGTCATCTTCTTTGGTAGATCATTTTTTGGTGAGTCGGTTGAACAGTCGGTATCTCATCTATTATGTCATTGTTAGATTATTACATTTAGAAAATAACTTGGTTTCAACTGTATTACAAACAAAATATTAATAGAATGTACTAAATTTATAAGAGATCATAGATTAACTTAATTTCACATATTTTAATGTAATTAATCACGACTGAATTTGTTTAGAAATTATTAATAGTAATTTATATTCTTCTTTATTATTAAAACAATTAATACTAGATAGGGTGACCATCAGCCTCCGATGGTCCAACAATCTACCCCTTTTATGATAAAAATCATGGTATTATTCAGTACCATCATTTGATGTGGACGAAATAATTCTCCAAATCATCTCCCAATATTGATGATTATTTATAAAATATAGGTAATGTTCCAAGGTAAAATAAAGAGTAATGGTATCAAAGAAAAATAACATCTATATCAGTGAGATCAAAGATAAAGTAAATAATGAGAATGAAAAACTGGTTCTCCCCCTTTTGGGATTATCAAAAAGTGGAAGGGGAGATATAAACCATTCTCCCATTTGAATTGAAATCAATAAGAAAATAGGTAGCAAAGAAATAAAAAGTATCAAAAATTTATAGATAAAAGAGGAATAAAAGAATGATAAGAACATGAAATTCCATTAATCAATAATGTAAAATGTGTTATGGGACATTGAATAAAAATAATAGAAGACTTGAAAATAGCCTTATCAAAGAAAGATAAATACTATGTATAAGGACTAAGATGTTCTATTCCATTGTCAGAAGGATCAATAGAGGGTATAATATGTGGGGGATAAGAAGCTGGAGGGTCTGATGAAATTTTTAGAGGAGGAAGGATCACTCCTTCTAGAAAATTATGCACAAGGATGGGTTTGGGTTATGACAACACTAGAGGTTGAATCTATTTATGGATCACTGGGAGAATCTATGTAAAAGCATGAGAAAATTACATTCAAGGTGGAAGGACTTATCTAGGAGGTCAATTGGGTGTTGTATGATGCACTATAATTGCTTCAATTTGGAAATGAAGGTATGGCTATTTCATCTTGATTAAATCCTCAATAATCTCAGCACCACACTTCATTGATTTCTAAAATTCATACATTTTCTCCATGAATTTGACCCGAAGTGGAGTAAAGCCTTTCAACTTTTGTAACTTATCTTTAAAAGCTTTCTAAAATAGAGGAAAAAATAGGTTCTCTCTCAAATATATAAACAGACTCATCAAATGATACTTGGTAATGATCTTTTTGAAATAGTAGTCCACATTTTCTATGATATGATCATTTTTAGATTTAGAACTCTTGGAATAGAGTCAAACCATATCATGAACATGATCACTATTATTCTCAATAATTTCAAGCATTCCCAAACTAAAAGCATAATGTAGAGATTGAAGCTCCTCCTTTACAATAGTTCTGACTGCCTCTTTGTCCAGAGTTAGAGAAGTATGACTAGATGTAGAAGGAATATTTGTAGGATCTGAGGTATAAGTATTCAATGTTTTAAGATTAGTCTCCACAATACATTTTTACTCTAAGGTCAAATTATTTATTGAAAAAGAAATCCTAGTAATTCTTATTTCTCAAATTGGTAGTGCTAGTAAAATTTTTCTAAGGATATATAATTAGGATGGGTGAATCACCTCTATCACTTTATTTGCAACATTAGCTGCATCAACCACACTTATTCATACTGTATGACTCAGAATAGAAACTGCTTTCCCAGACAACAACATTTATACTGTTTAATATCTAAGGGAGTTTAATTAATCACATAACATGGTGTTTTCTCTTATAACTATTTGAATATCATGCAGCATCATAGGTTGAATAGATATACTTACAACTGAACAATATTATTCATTAAACCATTCAAAATCTTATTTAGTGAAATAATCATTTGGAAGGGTCTCTACCCCTGATTTCCTTGCACCAGGTAACAAAATATCATCATCTGTGTCTCCATAATCGAAACACAATGAATCATTCCTAGTATTCCTTACCCATTAAAACATTACATCATCATCTAGATGAGTGAGGTCTCAAGTCATATTCTTCCTAGTTGATTCTATTCACTTGCATGATATCTCTTTTATTGAGCCTCCCCCTCAATATGAGCTTTTCTCACTGGTTTCTCATCTTCAGTACAATGTAAATTTTTTTTAGAAACTAAATGAGGTACATGAATTTCTTGACCTTCCAATTCAATAAATACTTCAGCGTTTTCCCTTACTTTAACAACAAATTCATGAGGTTCTTCCAACTGAGCTCGATCCACAACCTCAACCATTTCAACATCTTCACCTTGATCATCTATTTTGTGGTAGTCATCTGTTTCACTGCTTTCATTATCATCCTATCCAAAGACATGCTCTTTATTCCCATTTTATTACCATCTTTTTCATCTTCTTCCTCTTCACTACCATTTCTACTTTCAATAAATTCACATTATTCTCCTCCTTTAAAGCCACTGGATCTAAATTAATATTCCACAGTACCTAAAAATTATGTATCCTCATCTCCATTATCATCAATTGTGGTCTCATCAGAGGGTATGTAATGTCCAGAACTAGGAGATCTCAATGAAAATCTATTGTGGGGTACAGTTGTATCAGGATAACTCATGTCATCGATAGGTGACCCCATGTATTTAACTAGACTGGTGGCCTCTTCTTCTTCTTCTAAATAGTAAAAAACCTTCTCATTTGGTCCTAGACCAGGATCTACCATATACTTAGGCCTAGTTAGATAGTCCACTAGTTTGAAAATATCATAAATCATATATTCATCTCCAACCCATTATATCTTTCTTGGGTTCCAGTTGAGTTTTATTATCTTATAAATATCATTACTGAGGCAGATCCCAATACACTCATAAAAAACATCTTCTCTTTAATTTGAACTACCTTTATCCACTAGCATTGCTCGTATCATCCTTGGAGAAAAATAGGTATTAGTTTTGTACAAAGGTTTGATCATTTCATTCAAGTGTACGGAAAGGAATCTACAAAAATATAACATGATCCATTTTCAAAGTAGCTAAACAATGTAGACATCTTGATATATCAAAAAAAGAACATTCTTCTTTTCTAGATAGATATGATACCGAATAAACTTAAACTGGATTCTCCATTATCTACTTAACTATATAAAAATGGGTATCCTTATCTCATCATTATTATTAAGATCCTTTAGTTCTATCTCTATCACTCTTAGGTGGAGAGGAACCTTTATAATCATTAAATAAACCTTCATGAGGGAATTTAGGACAGTCATCCGATTTTTGAGAACAAAAAAATATTCTCTTGCCTCTCACTATGGACTTTATATAGGAAACATCACTTACTTCCAGCAAGAAATCCATATTAATTTAAAACTCATGAACTAGCTTCGAGTAAAAGAGTATTTCATTATCTGAGAACCACCCAATCCATCCCTATCTTTTAGATCTTTGAGAATCAGATACTTTCCTTCTAATATCCATTCCACAAGAACATTTTTTTAGAGTTTCAAAATGGTTCTCTATAGATGGATTTACATGTTTGGTAGATTTTCATGATTCACCTTTCTATTTCATATAAGCACAAGACTTTCCACCATCAGGAGATCTCTTGACATGTACCAATGCAACGATTCAGTTTGAATATTGGAAGGTTAAAGGACAGGGGTAGGGAGAGAAATGGCTAAGAGAGTGTAGGGGTAAAGGAGTAGAGTGGATCAATTCAAATTTATATCATTCAGTTCAATTGAAATCAAAAAATCCTGAAATCATAAACTGAGTTCAACAAAATAAATGAAATAGTGTCATTTTGGTAAAAACATAAAACGTATAAAAACATTGAGTCATCGATGTCGATATGATAGGTTTTTAATAAAACTAACTGTGTCATCGTGACAAGGTGTCAGTGTCGGCATGACATGATATCAACATAACAAATTATCGGTGTTGACATGAAATAGCATCGGTGTCTGCATGACAACTCTATTGGAATGAAAAAGTATCTGTGTCGGAATGACAACTTTGTCGGTATGAAAAATGTATGGGTGTTGTCATGACATTATCAGTTTCATTCTATTAGTGTCAGTATAAAACCTTCCCTTAAAATGGTTAAAAGAATAACAACACAAGGTCCTATATATTTAACATTCCTAACAAATTTCTGATTTATTTCATTCTTTCATTATTCAATGGATTAGTTAATATTTTTGTGTGATGGTGTTTAGTTCCAATGACCTCTAGAGTTATATCACCTTTTTGATAATAGTCTCTCAAAAAGTGATTCATTACATCAATATGTTTTTTCCTAGAAAGTGAAACAAGATTCATATAAATATTAACAACAAAATTTTTATCACAATTTATAGGGACTTGAATAAATTGATATCCATAATATATTAATGTTAGTTTCATCCAAAATATGTGTGCACAACAAAAATTGAAATCTATTTATTACATTTCGATAGTAGATAATGCAAAAAAATTTGTTTATTTCTACACCATGAAGCTTGAGACAATCACAAAAAATGACATGTTCCATAGGTACATTTTTTATCCAACTTATAACCACAAAAATCAACGTCTAAATAACTCAATAAATCAAATGGTTTTCCTCTAGGATAGAATAGTCTTATGCTCGTAGTATGTTTGAGGTATATTAAAATCCTTTTAACATCATGAAGATTATATTGTTTAGGGTTTTCTTGAAAATTTGCACAAATGCTTACACTAAACGTAATATCTCACATACATGAAATTATGTAGAGTAAACTTCCAATCATTCATCTATATGTGGTTTGATCAATAGATTTACCATCTTCATCAAGGTGCAACTTACATGTGGCACTCATTGAAGTGTCAATACTCTTTTTCATTTCAATGCCAACTATTTTTAAAAGATCATTAGTATATATACTTTGATTCAAAAAAATACCTTCATTATTTTGAAATATTTGAAATCCAATTAATAATTTTATCTCACCCATTAAACTAAATTCAAATTCACTTTTCACCAACATTGAAAAATCGACACATAAAGAATTTTTACTAGATCCAAAAATAATATCATCGACATAAAATTGTAAAGATAAATCACATATGGAAATTATTTTTATAAATTGAGTAGGATCTAATATTACTTTTATAAAAAATTTATAAAAACAATAGTGCTGAGGCTATCATACCAAGATCTTGGAGCTTGGTTTAAACCATATTATTCTTTTTTTAATTTAAAATCATTATTTTGAAAATGAGGGTTTGTAAAACTAGGAGGTTGATCAACAAAAACATCAAAAACTATATAGCCATTTAGTAATGCACTCTTGACATCCATTTGATAATGTTTGAAATCTATATGTGCTGCATATGCAAGAAGGATTATAATGGCACCACTTATAGCTACCGATTAAAAGGTTTCCTCATAGTCAATTCCTTCTTCTTGAATATAACATTATGCAAACAATCTATATTTTTTATAACTATGTTACAATCTTCATCTACTTTATTCATAAACCCCCATTTGGTACCAATAGTCAAGGTGTCATTGGGTCTTTCTAAAACATTCCAGAAATTGTTTCTCTCAAACTGATTTAAATTTTATTGTATAATTATCACCCAAAATTCATCATTGATAGAATTATTGATGTTCTTAGGTTCAAGATATGACAAAAAAATTTGATCTTTAACCTAATTCCATATAGATTCTATATTTTTTTTACTTTATAAATCTCCAACAATAGCATCGAAAGGAAGGTTTTTGAGAGTTATGACAGGTCCATAAAATGAAGGGCTAGTCACTTCATATTCTTTAAAAGGTTCATGTTCATTTTGATTTGAATATGAAGAACCTATAAGAATTGATGTTTGAATATATTTCCTCACAATGTTGTCAATAGATTCAATATTGATGTCTAGGATTGACATATCATCATCAGGATTATCTAGAGAGGTCTTTTACTCATGTGTAGTTTTCTGATCAAACATGACATGTACAGTTTCTTCAAAATATTTGGTTCCCTTATTGAAGACTTTATAGGATTTACTAGAAATGGAATAAACTAGGAATTATCCTTAATCACACTTGTAGTAAAATTTGTCTTGATTATTTTTAGTGATATGAATATAGACGTTGCAATAAAAAACATTGAATTATTTAACCATTGGTCATCTATTATTCCACAAATCATGGATAGTTATTTTAAGTGTAGTTCTCATCAATACTCTATTTGTTGTATATAATGTTTTATTAAAAATTTCTACCCAAAAGTATATTGTTATGTCATTATCAATAAGATTTTTTCTAGAAATTTATTATAGGGTTCTATTTATTCATTCTACAACTCTATTTTCCTAGGGTATCCTGGGAGTAAGGAAGTTATGACTATAACCATTATGTGAGAAAAGGGATTCAATCACTTGGTTTCAAACTCATATAATGGTAACTTCTTAATGTTTTATATCTAAGACCAAAAATATTTTATACATTCCTAGCATACATGGAAAAGTGAGAGCAAGATTCATTTTTTTGAGCCAGGAAAAAGGTCCAAGTATTACTATAATAATCATCTACAAGAACATATACATAATTCTTCCCACATAGACATGATAATATATCTGTTAAAAACAAATCCTTATGAACCAACTCAAGAGGTTTAGATGTTGAATCTTTTCTCTTTGGTTTGAAAAATATTTTGTGTTGTTTAACCTTTTGAAAAGGATTACATACTTTGTCATTTGGAAACTCATGATTTGGTTGATCCTTAAATAATTCTTTTCTCATAATATTTAAAAGTAAGTTTACATTGCAGTTTCCTAATATCCTATTCCAATTCTAAGATTATTTATGAAAATAACTCAATAATGAAACATTTTGAGAAATTAGGGAATCTATGTTAACAAATATGATTTTTTATTTCTAAGAGCACAATAATTTAGTTTATTTTTATAATTAAAAACATTGCATACATCATTTTTAAATTTAACATTTAAACCATCATCAAATAACTGAGAGATACTGAGTAGAATGTATTTTAATCTATCAAATAAAATTACTTTAGAAATTAAAACTGGGTTAGAGTTACCAATCTAGATGATGCCAATTATTTTTACATTGGTATTGTCACCAAAGGTGACCTAATCACCATAAATCATTATCATGTTATCATAGAATGAATAATCTTTTTTCATGTGTCTTGAACATCCACATTACAAGTACCATAATCTTTTATAAGTTCCATTCAAGTTGATTTTCTATAAAACAGATTAGACATGAAAATATTTTGGTACCCAAAATTTTCAGGTGTAGTAACATTAGTAATAAGGATTTATGGAACCCACGTTTTCTTTATGAATTTCATATATGTATTAAATATGTATTTGAAAAATACAATTTATTTCATCCAAAAAAACTGGAAATAGTAGAATCTATTTCAGAGCTGGAACATGCATAATTTTTTTTAAAGCTGGGTATAAATGTGGATATTCCAAAATTTGATACAAAATTAGTTTTTTTTAATATTCATCTTTCTTGGTTGGTATCTTATTTCAGTAGTATCATAAGGAGATACTTTTTACCATGAATGTGAACAAATATTTCATTACCATTTGAAACTATATATAGATATTTTTTCAATTTTTCATTTGATAATTTCTGCCTATTGATCTCCTTAAGTTGTTGATAATTTTTCTCTTTTTAAACATTAAGTTCTAATTTAATAGTGGTAGTCAATGAATTATATTTTTTTAAATATTTATATTCATATTTAAACTCACTAAAAATGGAATTTAGAATTATTCAATTTTAAAACATTTAATAATTTTTCATATTTTTAGAATAACATTCATATTCATAATAATAAGAATTATGTTTCAGATAATTTATTATTACCTCAGTTGTGTTTATCATAAAGAGCACATTTTCTTTATCAGTCTTTTTATGAGAGAATTATGAGTCATTTGAGCTATCCTCAGAAGCACTCCATGTTTCCTCCATATACTTTTTATAAATTTTTTCCTTTTCATCACTCTTCTTGTTTTACATTATACTAGGATAGTTAGCCTTTACATGTTGTTTTCTCTTACATTTATAATAGATTATTTCACTAGAAGTATCACCATTATTCCAATCCATTTTCCAATGGACCTTGTGATCATATTTATCTTTGTTGTTGGGAATTATAAATAATTTATTCATTTTATAAAATTTATTAATCCCCTTGGCTATTTGATCCATGTCGTCATAACTTTCTGTTGATTATTTTCCATCCCTTGAACATTCATTTTCATCGTGAACATTATCGTTCATCATGGAGGGAGCATATTTGAAAGCAAATTTTTTTTTTGGGTCCATCATCCTATTATTTGTTGACTTTTAGTTCTTCCTCATACTTCATCAACATGCCTATCATCTCCATTACTAGTAACATGATGATGTCACAAGATTCTCTTATTTATATAGAAGTTCATCTCCATCTATCTCGTAATCATTTTATTTTTCTCGTGATTTTATCCTTGATTGTAGCATCCCTTCCAAGAGAGATCATAGTAATCCAAATTTCATGAAACCTGTGGCACATGTCAGAAATAAGCTCATCATGATTCATTTTAATGTTATATAATTAATAGTATATATATTGAGTCTCATTTCCATTACTCAATTTGTTCCTTATTGTAAAACAGATTGTGTCCCAAATTTCATGGGTTGTTTTACATACAAAAATTCTATTAAACTCTTCATCACATAAAGAACAACATAGTAAATTAATTTCTTTGCAATTATTATAATATGGATCCTAATTTGTGTGATCCCAAGTATTTCTAACACTAGAAGGAATATTTTACTCATCTATAATTGATGACTAAATCTCAAAACCCATTCTTTCTACATGCATTTTCATTTTAATTTTGCATTTTTCATAATTTTCTTCATTAAGGAATAGAGTTATGTTGGTAGCAGAAAATTCGAATCTGTTATCCCAAAAAAAGAAATATACATTTAATTAACTAGAAAATTAAAAACTAAGAAAAATTTAAGGATCATTAATAAACAACTAAAATAATAATTGAAAAATGTTTTAAAACATATTTATGTGTTAAAAGTTTGAAATTATAAACTTGAAAAACAATCCTTGGATACTAAAAGTTTGTTGGAGTACGATACTAAAGAGGGGGGTGAATTGAATTCCAATAAAAATATCTATTAAAATGTTCATTTAGAAAGTTCTTCTAATTCAAAAAAATGTCCAATTAGCCAAGGAAGTACTATTATAATAGCGTGGCTATTCAAATAGTTTATCTAAAGATTGATTTATTATCAGATATAACTATATGAGATATTGATACAACTTTTGAAACTACTCTAATAAGGAAAAATAGTTATAACTATAATCCAATACTAACTATCTATGTAAAATTTAGTTTTCTGAAATTTTAATTAAAATAGAGAAAGACTAAATTGAAAAGATAGTGTATATATAACAATAGGTTCATTATCATGTATATAATTATTCCTCTACACTTGGTGATCACCTACCACCATGAAATCTATATAAATAATTATTTTGATCCACACCTTAGATCAGGGTTAACATAACAGTGCAAAGACTTTCTAGGTCATAAGACCTCTACCATTGTTCTATGTGGACAAAAAAATAATAAGAAGGTCACATCAGAACACTTCCAAAGTTCTTCCTGGGATTAACATGTGTAAGAAGAAATATGTTTGAAGGTATCTATTATCCTGTTATTTGGTGCATGGGGTAGTGTGTTTTTTTAGTAGAGACACACACACTTCTTGAAAGTTTGGCTAAATAGTACTAAAAAGAGAATAATATTTTATGAAGGGAAAAGAGATGGTTTGAGTGTTATTCAATTCATCTCCAGACTCTACGATTTATCATATATGAATCTTGATTCTTTTTCTAGAAACATACACTAAAAATAAAGTGTTATGGAACACTGTGTTTTTTCTTCTAGTAGGGTGATATGTTCATTATCATAGGATTTGTTTAATTCTGCATAGATGTTGGAACTATGATGAACAATATTTATCTAGTTCAAAGTAAGAAGGAATGCATAATTCCTCAGGTTTTATTTATTTCTATATTTTTCTCATGGGGGGGGGTGTCTACTTGAATGTTATTGTTTATGTGTGTCTGTGCATGTCTGCGCACTTGTATATCTTTCATGAACTCTTTTTTGTATATATATTCTTACATATTGACAATGTTCATGTTTTAGGTAGACACAATACCTTGTATTTCTGAAATTTTCATTTAAGATGTCTGCAAAATGCATTAAATTAAACAAGAAAATTAAAACCCTAAATATATGACTGTTAGAAATAATATTTAATAAATGAAATTTAAAATAATCCATCGATGAGTAATCGGTCGGTATCTCCTTCTGTCAGTGACTCATTCCATAATTGTGTCATTTTGTCGGTCATTCCATGAATCGATGACTCATTGCACCGGTTAATCATTTTAACTGTCATTGAGTCCTTGTGTATGTAGCACAATACATTGGTAGGTCATTAGAACTAATGGTTGGTCATCTATTTCATTATGTCATTTACATTGGTAGGTTATTTGTGTTATTAGGTTATTTATTGGTGAGTCAGTTGAACTATCAGTAACTCATCCCTTCTATCGGTGTATGTCTGTTACACTTAGAAAATATTTATTCTTCGTCTGTTTAACAAACTAAATATTATCAGTGAGAACAGAATTTATATGAGATTATATATGAAAATAATTTTACATATTGAAATGAAAATAATCTTTATTGAAATTGTTTAGACATGATTAATTGGAATTGAGATGATTTGTGATTATTAAATCTATTAATACTAGAGTGGGTGGCCAACAGTATACTATGGGCCAACACAAAGTATTTATGAAACAACTCATCTTTGTTGCCTCCAACTGGTCCTGATAGAACTCCATCATCCTATATTGGGATAGGATTTTTGTGAGATGTTTTCCAGGGTTCACACACCATGAAAGGTGGATAAAATTGGATTTCCAGTATTTGGTAGAAGAAAATTTCATCCACCAATTTGAGATATGGATTCCTCTAATGTTTCATAGGTTCACGTCACACATACATGGCGTTCATTCAAGAATCGGGGGACTAGAGGGAATTGGGATGTGCTAGAGTTACTATTTTTCAAGCTGCCTCTAGTCTATATAGAGTTAGTGAGGCTTGTCTTGGTGTTCATGTCTTCTCCTTCTTCATATTTTCAACTTATGCATAGATTGTGTGATTGCATTAGTGAGGTAGAGGCTATTTATATAATGGAGGTAATTCATGATCATTTTCGACTTACTCATTTATGTTGCCCAGATCCCTTGATCTAGAGTCTATTTGACACTCATATGCTGCTTTGGTAGGCATATTAGCTATGATATGAAAAAAATTAATCTTTTCCTAAAGATGATACTTGGAGGGAATATTGACCTTGATTAACTCCTCATTAAGTTGTCTAAGATTTTTTATCTCATTATAATATCATTATAATTTTTTCTCTATGGAAGAAACCTGAACTCTTCTTTGTGGTCATTGGGATATTGATACACCTTTCTCTTTCTCAAGTAAGGGACCTCTTGAGAGGTGGGAACTAGATATTTATAGGTTCTTGAATTTGGATCCTTATTTGGTTTTGGGTTTATGTTGTCTCAGTTGGTGCATCCAAATCTCCCTACATGTGGGGTATGTTTTCCATGTTCTGGATCTCTGCATACGTGTCCTGATCCACTATATATATACATTATATTATTTTGAAAATGAAGTCATTAAAACATGCATATCAGGAAATGGTGGTATTCTTAATACTTTAAACGTTTCAGAATGATTCTACACTAGATTCATTAGGGTTATTTATCAATCCTTTGGACAAATAGGGCTATTTTGGTTTGTGACCCCATTGGGGTTTGATTTCCTTCAACATACTATTCTTCTATTTTGGTCTGTGGGTAATGAAATTGGGGAAGTTTTTCGTTGTGATTGTCGAATGATCCCTGAATTGCATAAGTTTATCTTGTGGTGAGGGAAAAGGATGGGATGCTCACCATATATATTTACCTCCAAACCTATAGAAGTTTTATTATCTATAGTGATGATGATAATGAAAATTCCACCATACCTGCTGGATGGGTATTATTTAGACAAAAAATTAACATTGATTTACCATGTTGTTGATGATTCGATGCTTTTATATATGGATTTGATGATTCTTAAGTGGGGATTTGAGATATTAATACCCCCAATCCAATGGATTTGGGGATGACCTTGAATCGTTTTTTATCCCCCAATAACCTTTTGAGGGATGAATAACTTAGTGGTGACGATTGGGTTATAATTTCCAATATCTGAGTGGGATGAGGCCTCTTTTTAGATGATGGGGATACATACTATATCCTCTAGGTATTTTATGATTCGAGTGGTTGTGGTGGTGAATGATACTCCCCCAGCCTGGTGAGTTGAAATTTTTCTTTAATGAGAACTACGACTGATGCTACTATGGGCTATTTGGTGTGGCTAGTTGTGCTTGTGTATGATCTAAGTGAAATGGATATCCATGATAAGAGTTAGTTTGTAGAGGATTTATTCAGTTTGATCAAAACAATGTCATCCATGTCTAAAATTAATTCTTATTTCTTTTAGGGTCCATGATCAATGAGTTTTTTGTTGTCCTCTTATTCATCGTAGGATACATGAGTATCATTGATTCTTGGAAATTCAAATTTTGACACCTACTTGTCAAATAATTATGTTGTACCTTGGTTTATCTAGACGCTATGAAATTAAAAGATACCGTATATGATGCGCCTTTTTGATCTCGGTGTGCAGAGAAATGTGTGAGCCCAAAATTTCCCCATCCTCAAATACAGATACATGACCTACCTAAGTATATCAATTTCTGAAGAGCTGTAATGTAATGGCAGAATGGAATTTACTGATTTTCACTATGATTTTCTAATTTTTGATCTTCTTTCATTGTGTTTGAAAATTATTCAAGATGATAATAGGGCATCCTAATGGTTTGATGGTGAAACTCATATCTTGGATATAGGAGGTTCATTTTCTTTAGTCACTGATGAGTACCCACATATTTTGTCTTAGATAAGGCATGAACTCATTTTCAAGATTATTTCAAACCATATTATTAGATGTGGAAGGAGGAAAAAACAAGATGGGGTGGTTGTTTCTGGATAAATATATCCACATATCAATGTCAGATACCTCTTTATCATACTTACATGGCTCCATTCAATCAAACCACTAAATATGCTTCTTGCGGTCATCTACTAACTAGTGTGCAATGTTGATGAAAGATGATGATGAACTATATATAATTGACCCCAATGTTTCAATATCCTCTATATATGAAGGCATATGAGTTTTTCACACCTCACTATATGATGTTTTTTATGAAATGGGATGATTTCATTATTTTTGGGAGATATCACTCTGTGAAGTTTGACAATGGAAGACATCAGGAGTAAAGCACATGTGATCCATCTCCACACTACCATGAGGGGAAATATCATTGTAATTCTCATCTTCTATATTGGATAAAGATTTTAAGAACCCTTGGGGATTTGAGAATGATTCTAAAACAACCTCAATGAAATTTTAATTGAGAAAATCAAAAATATGACCATCGTTCTATGGTGCAACTGAAATATATAAACAAGCCTCCTAGAATTGTGTAGTGATATAAGATTATTTTTTGATGTTTTTCAAACCTTTTTTATAATTTTTTGGGGTTGTGGGAGTATAATCATACTACTAGGAATCATCTATAATATTCCAATGATATTCTTTATTATTTATAGGAATATGAGCCTATCCCGAGGTCATTTCCATTCTCACACAGTGACCCATGAATAGAATTTGAATAAGTTCCAGATCTTATTCCATTGGGATACACCACTACTCTTTTGTGGTAGTGATATGAGCCCTCCCTGAGTCATGTGACTCTATCACATGGATAGTCTCGATTTGAACATGAATATGTTCCCAACCCAAACATGAGTTCCCCACTAGAATATATTGACGGACCACTAGAATGGGATAAGAAATATGAACCTCATCACATATTTCCTCAAAATGAGGAAGGTTTAGTCATTCATTATTGTAAGTATAAAAATTCACTTGGAATCTGTGGTGTAAAAGAATATTCTAGGAAGAATCACTAATTAGAATATGATCATATACCAAAAAAGTTACATTCTCACTAGGTTTTCCCTGGATATAACATGGATATGAGCCCAATATCGGGGCTTTAGAGTATTCCACTAGTCTTCTATAATAGGAATATGGGTCCATCCTAAGGCGTGTTCCCATATCACATGGTGATCCCCGACCAGAACGAGTTTTAAGACCAATCCTATGCACTTTTAATATTCTACCAAACATTCTTGATATGAATGTTGCCCTGTCCTGAGTCATGTTCCACTCCCACATTTTGCGCCCCGATTGGAATGGTAATATGATCCCAATCTGATGACTCACCCATTACATGTGTATGCTAATAATACTCTTGGATGGGATCAAAATTTTTTATTTCTCTAGAGAAATCATTTTATCATATGATGAGAGTTTTGGGACACCATGTCTCTAGGGATAGGAATATGTGAATTTTTTTTAGCTATACTAGTGTTAGGATATATCAATAGATTTCCTCAGATATGTCTATGATATATTATCATTTTTGAAAAATGTGCGAAGGGGTATAAGCCTATTTTTTTTAATCAACTATATATTCAAAGATACTTTCAATTGATCTAGGGATATGATCCCATTTTTTCACCTCATGGAAAAGGAACATGCTAATAGACTTTATGCTCGTGGATAGAGATATGAACATCCTCTATTCCCATGGCTATAATATTTCCAATAACTAGTTCCTAGTTTAGAGGGATATAAAATTCCTCACTAGGTACTTCCGGAATATTTTCAAATACATCATCAGTGTGAGTGGGGATATGATCTCACTAATTATTATTGAGATCTTTTCGCACTCAATTTGTCTTCCATGTTACTGATGCATGGGTGTTATTGGTGGACGTGTGTCAGGTGGTACAATCAGCAGGCTAATGATAGGTACCAATGGAATGGTGCTGGGGATGGAGTTTAATAGGATCCCTCTTCATTGGACCCCGAACTAGAAGAGATCTTTATTTGTTATCCTATTATACAATCATCATATACCAAATGTGGTGATTTTCATGATATAGGGATAATCTTCTAATGTTGTTGGATATGGTGACAAAATCCACTAGTTTATTTCATTTAATGGATGATGTAGATGAATCTATTCCATCACCTAAATTACCTCGTGGGAATCCTCAATGGTATGTATTTTTCTATGTCAATCGTATTACCGGACCGTTGAATTTTCTACCCTACACTGAAGATGTCTGGTGGGTGAGGTCATCCTGAGGCTCACAATAATTTCAGCTGTGGCTGATTTTTAGGAAGAGCTGTTGGATGAACGAATTATCTCGGATAAAGGTAAATTTTATGAGAGAAGTATCTAAGGTCATGAATAAAAAAATTTAAGCAATTGTTGCAACATCATAGGCATGATTCATGCCCCCTAAGATATGCATGATTTACAAAATTATCATTTTATTCCCTATTTGGCCATTCTTATCACATGAATATGTTGATGAATCTAAGAAATTATTTCATGGGAACCCTGGTTAAATTAGACCACCTATAAGATATATTTTAGGCTTCTCAGATTTTTTTGAGAAGGATAATCTAAAAACATGGGATGATATTTTAAAAATGGACCATCCTAAAATTTTATGGTTTTAAGTTAGTTTCATTACTATTTTTTCATCTATTATGAAATAAAATTCCATGACAAATGATTAACAGACCATTATTTTATTCGAGGGATTCATGTTTTATTCACCATTATTTTCCTCTAAATGATGACAGTTTGTTTCTTCTAATGGTCAAATTTTGGGGGGTCCAATGTTGTGTAAATCCTTCCACATCGGTCTCACCATCCATTTACCTTTAAAATAATATCCTATGGTTTCCCATATCCATAACTGGTTACAAAAATTCCATGAAACGGTAGGTGGCCTTTTGGGGATTTAGACCAATGACTCGTGGGAACTCACATTAGACAAGAGGATGGGAGGTCGGGCTCATCACACTATTTTGGGGAAAAACGTTCAAAACATTGTGAAGCTCATATAGATTTATGAAATGTTAAAAAATATCTTTGTAATCCCAATATTGTAACAATTACACTAATATAATGACCATTGGTAAAACCCTTTTACATGAAAAAGAATGGGATCTCATTAGTGAATCCATCTGTATGTATCTCAGGTTTTTCATCCATTTCAAATCAGTTATTACCGTGATATGTGTTTTGTTGTATGACCAGAGACTCTTGAGTTTTTTGTTATCCATTGAAGAATTAAATATCTTGATGATTGTATTGATCCATTATGAGGTGTCATACATATCCTATTTTATAATAGGAATGAATGTCCATATAGTTCATCAAAACATTGTAGTTTAATTTCATACAGAAAGACCAAATATATGGGAAAATGATATCTTATATATATATATATTTGAACTTCAAGGAGGTGTCCAATGTGTCCTAGTTATATCATGAATCATAATTATCATATTTCATTCACGCCCATGAGACATTCCCCATGGTAGATACACTTGTTTATTGGGTAATTCAATCATAAAACTGATCGAGGCTTACATAGTGAGGTTTCCATAAATAGTAGATATTGATTATTCTAATGTGACAAAGATTGTGACTCTATATGACCACATGGGCTCTAATCATTGTGAGAAACAAGGTATAACATGTTATTAGCCTCATTACTTGTGGATGTAGGTTTACATGTAGCGAAAACCATTGGTGCGATTAATATAGTGCATGGACCTTAAGAAGTCATCTTACATAAATTATTTATAGAAGGAATCAATGTCATAATAGTTGGGTGATTTTTCAATCATTTTGTGGATGATGAATGAAGATCATCCCATGGGAGAGATTGAGTCCTGATGGTTGGAATGTCAAAGACATTAAAGGACTTACACCAATGAGGATTCCCATTTTAGATATGGTTTGGGAATTAGGAAGGCATCATTTGTTTCTTGGTTGTGGTAGGAATCAGGGTATTATTAGTTCAATGGGTTCTCTATACATTGGTAGATTAAGAGAGATGATCATCCCACATGGAGATATTTGGTCTATATGGTTGGAATTTCAAAGATAGGATATGAATTACAAGGAAGTGGATTCCCATTTGAGTTCATGCTCAGGTCTTATAAAAGAATACTTTTTATCTTAGTTATGGAAGTGATCAAAGTTATTTTAGTTCAATGAGTTGGGTATTACATAGTGAGGTATACCATATATGTGTGAGGTGAAATATTATGTCTTTGATCAAGGCTTACAGATTAAGGTTTCCCTTATATGTGGTTCATATCATATTATTTCACTAATGAGGACTTACACACTGTGGTTTATAATGTCCTGATAGTGGATTGTGATGTCAATGATTTATAATTACAAATACCTAAGCACATGTGAGATATGATTTGTTTGAGAAAAAAGGGATAGAAAATAATTAGTCTAATCGCTTTTAGATGCAAGAAATATGTGAAGGTACTACCATACTGATGTTTTAATATAAAGATCGAGCCTTAAGAAGGTGTAAGATTTATGTTGGTGATATAATGAATTAGATTCATCATAGTTCAATGAGTATGGAATTACACACTAACATTTCACTAATATAGGCGGGAAAATGTTATCACATCCTAGGTTTCCTTCTTGTCCTGGTCTTCTTGTCTGCCTCACATGCATATATTATAGTCTTGACATTTCGTGATTGTATTCTTGACATACTGGAGGTTGTCTTCCTATAAAATCCAAATACAATCACAAGAACCAATTGACTTATCGAATGAACGTTTCATAATCTGTATATAATTTTAGGAGGATATCACATGAGAAAGGCTGACATGTTCAAAGGACATTGAATGACCAAGATGGATGATCCTATAATCCATCCCATGATCACTGCTGACATGGTTTGAGGGGTGGCATGTTGTATCTAACCTACCTTGATTTCCTTATAAATGTTGACTAACACACTTAGAGGGAATCATGAGAGATGGTGTGACATGTATGAAGGGTGAATAATATCCAGGAAGACATCTTTGCATAACCTCCTGAATGCTGACTAATATGTCTAGGGTATGTTTCAAGAACCAGGTGACATCCTTGGAGGGTGTCATGAGATCTGGCTGGATTTTCAAGAGGATGTAATAAGAAATTTCAAGGTATGGATGGAGAACCCAGAGGGTTTTGTGAGACTTGGGTTTTATGAATGGGGGTACCATTTTTCATTCTCTAAGATTTTTCGGGGACTACACATGATCCCAATAGTTTAACAAAGGAGCATCAGGTGATCTAGGATACATGTCACAGTGATGTCTCATGATCTAGTTTAATCATGTAAAGCAACTGATGATCTGTATATATGTTCATTGCATAAGTCTCCTATATTTCTAGTCATTGTTATGTCCATTAATTTCATATTACAAAGATTATTATAGTTTCATCTTGTTTTATAGGTCACATGATCTATTAGTTATGTGAGAGGTTCATTTTGTGACCTTCTAGTAGTCCTTTGTGTGATCTATGAGTGATTATTGGAAGTGCCTATGCATTCGGTGTGATAGCTATAGTTGTTCCCCGAATCTTATCTAATTGAAAAATTTTCCATTCCTGATATCAGTCTTGATGAGAAATCCTCTCTGATTCATGGGTACATTAGTACAATGTTCGAGGGAAAAGTCTATTTATTTTTCATATTACTGTGGAGGATTTATAGGTTTTAGCACCCAGAATATTCACCACTTTGTGTGGTTTGTATAAATCAATTCTATCATGGATTTGGTGGAAGGATTTGATGTCATTTAGTGTAGTGAGGTTTTTACGTAGGTTATTCTATGGGCATAAAATGATTTTTAGCGACCATGAGATCATCCAATAAATGACCCATTTATTGACATATATCTAATTAAATGGGTCTTACCAATACATGTGGACATGTTGTGGGGCCTCTGTATTGTTAGGCCAACAACTCTAATTTTTTTTGATGATCATGATGTTAGATGAAAGGACTTCGCATGATCATTAATGCCTTGTCTAGGATATTATAGTAGATAATGATGTCTTTCTAGGGGTCCTTGGTGAGATTAAAAATTATTTCCAAGGGGTCTTGTAAGACCATATTGGCGTGTCGTATGGGTTTTATAACTGCAAGAGGCTTCTATCATCTCCATTTTATTTCTCGATTTATTTCTCATGGTATTTTGATGATTCATCCTTTTATAAATGTATTTAGTGAAAATCATTCTCCCCATTAATTATGCATCACGTGAAAAAGAAAATATTCAGAGGAGATACATGATCATTTCATGGAAAATATCATCAATATTTTCCTTGGGGCAGGGTAGGGGGTTCAAGTTTGGCCGAAAACATCTAATTCCTTTCATGGGAAAAGGGTGACATGTCTATTGAATACTGCACAACAATGAGTTCATGTCATTAGGTTTTTGTGGTTCCGTGCGAATCACATAGGTCACATTTAAATATTTTTAAGACCTTAAAATGCTCATTCCTTACCTATTTTTATTTCCTTTTCTTAATTTAAAAATATTGGCTATTGAATAAGGATGTTTGGGTGTTTTATAAATAATCAATCTACCTATCGGTGATGCATCTGAAGACCAATAATTTTTTTTGGAGATGATAATGCATTTTCATGGACAAACCCTTTTATTGTTATTGGATTGATAGTGGGAGTGAATGAATTCATGGTCTTTTCTGATGCGTTTTCGGTGAAGAGGATGATATGTATTTGGGATCTGTTACAGAATATTGTAAACCACCCTGGAACATTGTGTGATATCTAAATCCGTAAGAGGATCTCATATTTTGTTTCTTCCTCTGATTATTCAATGTTATTTTGTTTTCATATTATGAAGCTACATCATAAAAATTCACAAGACCTGGGGATCTTGTCTGGTTATAATCGTGTTATTAGTGAGTTTTTTTGGGTGACTTTTCTAAAACAAGGAGTTATTTTCTAAGGTGATTCATATGATCTTCCATTGGATGGGTAGTATTAATTATCATATGCATGACCATCCATTGGTCATGTGATCATGTGTCTCCTAGAGGTTTGTGTAGTCTATGTGATCATGGACACCTTCCTCTTTATAATATGTGTGGGGAATATAATAATCATATTAAAGTATTTCTTCCTTTTACAATTTTTTATTCTCATTTGAAAGGAATCGACATCATCTCCTACACATGTATTTTATCCATAATCTTTTTCGTAATTTGGCTATAGTAGGCTTGGTGTCCTACTTTAGCACACATAAATTGCATCTCTAATCATATATTGAATTTAATCTAGTATGTCCTCCTATTATTTTGTAATGTAGTGGATGAAATATATTCCCCACATATGAAATTCTATTGGGGATTCATTAGTATGTCACCTTTCATTTCCACCTCTAGATTATTGAGAAATACCATATTCTATATACACCATCAGTATACAACTAAAAATTAATTTATAGCTTCAAATGTCTCTTATATACATATATTTTCAATGAATAGGTTTTTATATGTTGATGAAAGGAATTATTAGATATTTTAGATAAATTATACAACTAGATGAATATATTCAAGACTCATGTTGGTTGATTGGTAAGACAGAATGAATTCATCACGCTTTTGTTTCAACTATAGAAACATTGTCTCCATCATCAGGCAGAGAGTTCAAGGGAAATCCTAGAAAATAAAAACATCTTAAGTTATTTCCATTCCATGGGATCTACTTATTATTTATTTATTGTATTCCTAGTAATATTACACCATTGACCGATATATATAAATTTTTGATATTTTTATGAAATAGCTTTTGAAATAATTTGATTTCATTGATTTATTATGTTGAATATAATAGAATATTTAGAGGAACCCTGAACTACTATTAAAATATTATATGTTATTTATCACATTTCCATTAAATTACTAGGAATGAATAATAATACGAAACATATAATTTTCAAACTCATTTATTATAAAATAATTAAAGACTTCTAAATAAGCACATTAATTTAAAAAAAGTCATTTTCAAAATTAAGTTTTCATTAAAAAATGATTTTTTTCTCACTATGAGTAAATATTATCATCGATTTCTAGAACATTTATAAATTTTATTATATAAAAAATATCATTTTTTAAATAATCATATTAAAATTATCTTGTGGATAGTTTTATTTTATGTTTTTAGAATGATTTATTTTCCAGTGATTATTGAATAATTATGATTGTTATAAAAATGTCCATTTTATTACATTAAAATGATATTTTATGATTTATATTTGATCTATGATTAACATAAATAATATATTTGTATATTATATAATTAATTAAATTTTAATCATCCATAATCCTTCTTTTGGTATAAGTACATTTTTTGACATAAAAATAAAAATTTCAAGAAACAGTGTTTCATTCCCTACATTATTACACATATGCCCTTTAATAGAACATAAATATATTTTTAACAGTGCTTGAAAATCACTGTTAATTGTAATCATGATCAAGGGGGGGTCTATTTAGCAGTGCTAAAAAAGGGATGATAAAGGGGGTCATTTATTTAGGCTACAAAAGCACTGGTAAAGGAAACCCTTTATCATCTCTACTATAGTACTGATAAAGGCCTAGCTGCACACAATGTTGTTTAAATACAACAACACACCAATAAACAAAAACTAATAATTTAAAATTCTCTATACAACCTATAAAAGCAAACAATTCTATAATTTCAAACAATGCTATATCAATTTAATTGAAATCTTGAAAACAAAAATCTTTACCCAGGGCATATACAAAAAACATACTATTTTCATTTTATTTTTTTATATAATTACATTTACAATTATCCCAAAACACTATAAAACATTAATATTTCCTCTTAGGATGTTTGGGATCCCATCTCAAAAATGTCCACCCATGGTATCATTTGATGAACAAATCATCTCAACCTACTAAAATATTCGTCCAATATATAAAAACAATTATTATGTTAGTAATACTATAAATAAATTAATTAAACACAAATATTAAATAATACATTAATAAAATGTAAATATCTCCCAAAAATGACATATTTGGAGTGTTAGAAATCACATTGTGTGTCTTATTGGGGTGTGGATAATTCATTCACGTCAGAAATTATTCATTGATTATTGTCCGAAAATATAAAAGAAATCTGAATGTGTTTTCTCAGTTGTGAGTTTGTCACATGTTATTTTACTAAATTTATTGTCAATTTTTAATGACACATTTGGCGTTATATGGGTCACACCATCCATCATATTGAGGTTAGGTTGATTCCTACATTTCCCAAATTAATGATCAATCATTTTCCTAAAGAATCAAAACATTCTGAATGTGTTTGCATGGTTTTTAGTATGTGAGTTGAGTTTTTTTACGAAAATATCATTTCCAACTAGAATCATGTACTATGAGTCATATCGGTTGCATCCTACATCATTGTGATGTGATTATTTTTCATACATGTCACAAATTACTAATAAATCATTTTACTAAATAATCAATACAATCAAAGCATGTTTTTTGTTTTTAGTGAGTGACACATTTTGAACTAAAATGTTAATTTTAAATTAACAACACATAGTTTTAGTCATTCTGGTCACACCATGCATCAAATTGAGGTTAATTTTAATCCTACACATTAAAAAAGACTCATGGATCATTTTAATAAATTATCAAAACTATCATAATGTGTTTTCTAGGATTCAGTAGGTCACTTGTTGTTTTTACACAAATTAATGTAAATTTAAAAAAATAGAATCTTTTAGTAAAACTAGAGACACCATGTGTTTTATTGAGGTAAGGATGATTCCTACACATATAAATGACTGATAAATCATTTACCTAAAATATCAAAACAATCCGAATGTCTATTCTCTGTTTTTAGAATGTCACAGGTAGTTTTTACTTAAATTAATGTCAATTATAAATAAAAATAAATAGATTGAGTTATACCGGCAACACCATGCATCATATTGAGTAGAAAAAGATTAAAACACATCAAAAATGACTATTTCATAATTTTACAAAAATATCAAATCAATGTGAATTTAGTTGTTTCATTTTTAGAATGTAACTAATTGATTTTAATAAAATTAATGTCAATTAAAAATAAAAAGAGATAATTTGAGTTATAAATTCCACACCATGCATTGTATTGTGGTGAGGTTGATTCTTAGATGTCACAATTACTAATAGATTATGCTCATAAAATATCAAAACAATCCATATGTTCTTATTAGTTTTTTTCCAGTTGTGTGTTTTTAGTAAAATGTCATATGAAACTGGAAACAAGCATTTTGTTTTACAACAGTCACATTGAGAAATAGATTGAGGTGAAATATACTTCAACACATCACAAATGTGTCATGGATCATTTTCTTAAAATATCAAAATAATCCAAAAAAGTTTTCTTGGTTTTGAGTATATGGATTTTTCTTTTACTAAAATTAATGTTTATTTATTTTAATGACCCATTTTGAGTTATACCAGTAACACTTTACATCATATTCACATACTGATGACTCTTACATATCTTAAATTATTGATGGATCTCTATCATAATGTATCAAAAAATCCCAATATATTTTCTCAATTTTCATTTTTCTATTTGCGCTTTGTTACTATAATCTAATTTTATACTAGATACATACATTATGAGTCATAATGACCATATCATGCATCGATTTGACATAAAACTACTTCATAGATGTAAAAAATGACTAATCAATTGTTCTTCTAAAATTTTAAGATAATTAGAGTGTGTTTTCATGTTTTTTAGTATGTGACATGTTTTGAACTAAAATGTCAAATTTAAAATAATAAAGGACACTTTTAGTCATACCGGTAACATCGTGTATTAGATTGAGGTGTGTTTGACTCCAATAGGACAAAAATGACTCATGGATAACTTTCCTAAAGTATCAAAACAATCTGAATGTGTTTGATCAGTTTTCAGTATTTTACTTGATGTTTTAACATAAATTAGTATCAATTTTAAATAAAAGGATACCCTTTGAGTGAAACCAACCACACCCTGTTTTTTCTTTTTATTTTGGTAGACTCATACATGTCTCAACTGATGTATATATTTTTATACAATATCAAAAGAATCCAAATGTTTTTTTTCTGGTTTTCAATATGTCACTTGTTTTTTTAATTAAATTGAGTTCAATTTAAAATAATAACATCCACATTGAGTTATACCGATCACAGAGTGCATCATATTTAGGTGAGGTTGATTCCTATATTTCAAAAATGACTTATATATCATTTTACTAAATTATAAAAACATTTCAAATGTGTTTTTTTGGTTTTCAGTATGGTAGTTTTGTGTTTTTAAAAAAATTTCATTTCAAACTGAAAACATGCATTCTGAGTTATATAGATCTCATCGTGCATTGTTTTGATGTGATAATGCCTCATAAAAGTCACAAATAAAATATGTACTGATTTCTAAGGTATAAAGACAATCAAGGTGAATTTTATTGGTTTTCATAGAGCGGTGATTTTTTAACTAAAATGGATATTTTAAAATGTTAACTGGAACTTTTAGTCATACCGATCACATTGTGCATCAAATTGTGATGTGGTTGATTCCTACAAATAAAAAATTAATTATTGATAATTTTCCTAATGTATATTAAAAATATGAATTCATTTGCATATTTTTTAGTATTTCACTTGTTTCTTCGCTGAAATTAATATCAATTTTAAATAAAAATAGACACTTTGAGTAATACCAGTCACTTGTTCTTTTTTACTCAGTTTTGAGTAGGCCAGTCACTCTAAAACCAAATATATTGAACCAGAAATTTGATAAATAGATATCATGTCGTAGTAGATTAATATTCCATATATAACATATTGATCCATGCTAGATTAATTTAGATCTATTGCTTTTGGAAACAAGGAACCATAATGAATTAGTTCATAAGAGTCTCTCATCAAGTTTTATTTATAAGAACAATTCATAGAAATATCACTTCTATAAAATATTTTAATTAACTAAGTACAAAAAATATAATAAAGGGTGATCCTAGATTCTCAATTTGTGTAATCAAAGGAGATATTAGTGATCTTATATGGAAAATAACATACATAAAATAGATAAAATGATGACAAATTTTATTAATAACATAAAAAGACAAACTTTGAGTTATATCAACCACATAATGCATTACCATGACTTCCATTTTAATTATTTTTTAAAATGGAAATATTTAATTTTTTGTATTTATCACTTTCCATCATGTTCAATCCACTACCATTGAAGGAAGGTTATAACTACTGACAATGCTAGGCTGATAATGATTTAGGGAGGGTATGTTTTTGGAAGACATTTTTTGTATGAGTAAAAAACATTTAATTTAGATTATGTTAACATATTAGAGAATATATAATATTATGTGTAAAAATAATATATTAAAAAACTTTACCTTCCCATTGAATTATTAGTTTCTACCTTGAAGTACAATCTCTCATGAGCATGACTAGATTAAAAAAAATTACCCCAACTTTAACAACATAATCCAACATTATAAGAAAACAATTCTTATGTGTGTTGTACTATAGAGAATTAAATTAAACCTAATTATTAGACAATCCACTAATTATATGGATGTCTCATATTGATTTTATTTTTTGTATATTCATTAATCAGTGTACTGCCTATTCATTTTTGAGAACATCTATATCATCTTATGAGTATGATTTTTTTTACAATCAAAGTATTAATTAAAAAATATAAGTACCTAAATAATTATTAAATATTTTAAAATAAATAGTAATTATTTTCTAAAAAAACACTTTAGGGATTCTAGTTTTTTCATGGAATATGATCTCTCTCAAAAATTTAAAAATATAATAATTGTATATTTTCAATTGGTTTGTTTTGGATATTATTTAAAATTGATTAGAATATGTAATTTGTTTTGATATGTGTTTGGATAGTGAAATATTATTATATATAGACTGATATTTATCCAGTCATAGAAAATGTATTAATCCTTGTGCTTTGCCCCAAGCCTCGTTAATTGTTTTCATGATAGTGATGCACCACCCTATCATAATATAATCATCATTAAAAGGTAATATAAATTATATAACATGATTATTAGTTCTAAAAAATTATATTTAGTGTATTAAAAATTGAAAATTTTCATCATGTGTGGATGTTTTTCTTGATGTCCATTAATTGGATCCATTAAATAAATCTTTATTGCATCCAAATTTTCGGAAACAAGCATCCAATTATTTCTAAAAAAAGGAATTAATAATGAATGAAATGAAAATATATTTTATATTATATAATTTTTCAGTTTTACCACTACATCATTGGTATTAAAAAGGGTCTATCATCTGAAATTTTACTTTGAAACGAATTGATCAGACCTACCAATATTTCATCATTTTGTTCAATCATTTTCTTTTCATTCTATAGAGGAGATGTGAGGACTAAAAAGTCTGAAATTTCTTCATGGGAAAATACTTTAAATTGTTTTTTTATATACATATATTGATAATATGTAATGTATTTAGTCATAGTTAAAACATTATATCAGCTTTGGGAAAATCAAATCATGAAAACCTATCTCATGTAAACATTTACAACTGACCCTCTTAGCTAATCGTAGTTGAGGATTTCACTTACAATATCAACACCAATGAAGTGTTGATCTTTCCCTATGTACATATTTTATTCCAAATTAAATTTTCAATTATGAACATATTTTATCTTTTTATAGACATGAAACTTATATGATAGTAAATGTGTATATATAATGGGAAGGGTAATTGTGCATTCAATACATCTCATCTATCAGTTGATCAATACATTAGGTGGTTTTGAGGATATCTTTTGTTTCATCAAACTATCTATATCAGTCTATAATTACATTCACCGATTCTGACCATGTATCAATAATTGTTGAAGGGTTATCTTGAAAAGTAAATTAAAAATGAATACCTCCTTATCGACATGTGTTTTTTCATGATGTGAGGGTCGTGTGATGAATGTTGCAACATATGTTTCAAACATATGACTATCATACTCATAAATTGAAATAGGTAGCACTGTGCTCAACTCCTGGGCTATTAAAATTGACACACGCATAGATATATTATAATTTTTGTTGTTGTGAAGCATGTCATTTTGAATATTTTAAAAATTATCCCTCACTACACGCCGATGGGTGGGTGTTTCTAGATATAAATCACAATCATTATCACCTTGTAGAATATTAGTACATGAAAGGAATCATAGTATGTATGATTTAAATGTTATATAAATATTTATTTTAACATTGATTATATTGGTTATGATAACTCTTTGAGGGGATTGGCTAGCATCATTGCTTTTGGGGGTGGGGTGGGATCTCGACGTAATGTTTGTTCTTCAGTTTATTCTTCTCCTTGCATCCCCCCATAATATTTTGCATCATCAATATTTACCATTAGAATTGTTCATCAAGGGTATATATTCTATATCATATCTATTTCATTAATTCACTTTGATCCCCCTCTTGTATTTTATCAACATATGGTTTGGGTGTCAACCCAAAACCCACACCTCTAATGCGACCATACTGTTCTGGTATCTTCAAGCCCATCGATAGTATGTGTTTATTTGGTATAGGTGTTTTAGATTCATGTGAATATGTCAGAGAGAATATAAATGAATATAAGTGCTAATTGTAATATAATAGCAATTTAATGGAAAAAATTATAATTTTTTGATACTTACACATGTTTCCCAAACATTTTGTGTGTTTTTATCAAATAATATCCATTAATTATTTACACATGCCACCATCCATGGCACATTAAATGGGATTGAATTGGAATTGTATTTGGAGCCATCAATTTTAATATAAAAAGGGGAACATCATTATGGTGTTGTTTTATGCCACATAAAATTATTACGGTATATTTAAAATATGTTTCAATTTTATTTTCAATTAATGAATACTACATCCTTTATTTACGCTAGTGTTACATTGGTTTTGATGCATATTTCTTATTTCCAACACTCAAATGTTTTTTCATTAATAAAAAATCATCAATTATTGTGTTCAATACATCTATCATAAAACAATGTATTACTAGACACAATGTACCTGAAAAGACACATCTACATGAATGTCAGTAAACACATCCCAGAAATCTTGGGTTATCATGTTTTCATAGATAAGAAATGTGAAAGGTTTATTTTCCCCTCAACATATTTAATATGATGTCTTGTGAAAATTGTGCAGAATTGACATTGAATGATTATAGAAATCATTAATACATATTTATTATGAGAGTCGTCTACTATAAATGTACTCTATAATTGATGATGTGGATTAGTAAATGTTTCATTATATTATTTTCCTATAAAATAATGAAATTATATCAGGATGTTGCAATAATATATTCCTACATTGGTGTCTTAATCCCAGGCACACCGCGATGCCACAAGTCTTCAACAATCATAATGCATTGCCAGCTAACCATTCCAATAGATCTATTGAACATGACATTGTTCATGTTAATATTTTGGCTGCAATTTTTCTATATAACCTTGTATTTAATTTCCATGGATTTATCCTTGATGATTTTTTCTTACACTGTCAAATTATGGAACTCATGTTTTTTTTACATTGTTTTTCCTTAGTCACCAACTATTTCCCTAGAATCAACCTTATCAATATATTCCTCTAGAGTGTTAGTAGTGGAATGTGGATATGGTTATTGTTCCTCTGCAGTGGGAGTAGTATCTATTAGAGAAATATGTTGTTCCTCTGGAATGGGAGCACCATCATATGCAGAATGGAATTCCTCTACACTGTGAGCAACATTAGGTTAAGAGGAATGTTTTCCTTACTATTGGGAGCACCATCACATGTAGAAATCATTGTATGTATAACTAGATTAACATTTAATTTAGAGTCCATAAATGCATCACCAAACAGAAAATAACATAAGGTAACACGGTATATATTACCAAAAATATAACCTACCTTTTGAAAGATATTTTTCTTTTTTAAAGGATAATGGGAGTTTCCCACTATAAACAATCCAAATCCATTATTTATGGTCTGATTTGACATAAAAAATGTTGTATACATTGGGACTACTAAGAAATGATTGTTAAAACGCACTCAAAGGGTCATAATCAGTTATATTTTCACATGGCCCTTCAATGGATTTGGTAGATAGCAGAATAATTGACCACTTTCTATTTTTAAGTCCTAGAACATAAAATACTCATACATCCTTTGATTCCTTTATAAACAGTTTTTTCTTGTACCCTTCCTTACTAAAATCTACAATCATGAATCCTGATTCATTTATTTTAACATAAATTATATTATCAACCCACTTGAATTGAAAATTTTGTACTTGGAATGTCGTACAATCCAACTCCCTTATTTTTTGATGATGCTAATGTAATACATGTTTGTGTAAATTGTTTTTTTTGTTGTACCTGAAACATGCATCGCTTTAGAAAATACTATAACTCCACTACTTTTATTAGTACTTTCCTCATCATGATCATTTACATAGAATGTATGAAGACTAATTTCATAACCACTTTATGAAGATATATACACAAATGGTCTTCCGACTATCCATCAATGTAATTCTAAATTTGAATAAAGATTTTAATCGGAATCCATAAAAATATGGTCCTAAAACTATTATATAATATGATGATTATGATTATTTGATATTCATCTTTCAAACTTTGATGGATTCAAATGAATACAAATATAATTTTCAGGTTCAACATTTGGGGAACCCAGCTAATTATTATGAATAATATAAAGGTAGTCATGCTCTTGATCTGTAATATTGATTGTGACAATATCTCTTCGAGTAATTCATTCACCCGTGTACTACCTAATGTGATGAGATTTATGTGGAATAATTCTTTCCACATATGATAGCTATTCAATATCAAATTCAATGCATTCCTAAATAATATATCACTCTTTATTACAACCCTCTGACCGACCATTATTTTTGACATACCCTTTAAAAATATTCATATACAATTCAATGGGTTACATCATCCTGTATTATATAAGACCCCATTGTCAAATATCTAACTCTATGTGATCCATAAAATGAACAATCATATTAAATAATTCTTGGGGGAATAATAGTTTCAATTCACATAATCTGATGATAATTTATCTTTCTATAGTTAGATGTTTCATCGTGTCTATAACTACTATGCATATATCTTTGATGATGGAATAGAGTTTGGTTAATATATGATATAAATTTTTGGAAAAAATTAAATTTAAAGATATATGCATTAGATATTTCATCTAAACATGTAATTCAGGGGATTTAAGTGCAATTTATGTTAAATCGGTCATTGAAATGATGTTCTAGATATTTGATGAATAACCATCCAGAGCTTTTACGTCATTAAATAAGTTTAAAAATTAATATCTCTCAAAATTTGAAAGATTCTAATCAGGTCGAGGAAGAAAATATCATTTTTCATTCTTCATTGGAACCAACTTTTCTCAGATTCTAATTTCAATCATGATTATCCTATCTTTAATTCCACCATTTCTTGGGGGCATTTAGAAACATTCCAGTGACACTGTCACATACATTTTTTTCAACATGCATAACATTAAGAAATGTTTTGACCTACAAGAAATTCAAGTTTAACAATTTTTTAAAAAAAACGTATCCCAGTTTAGAACTACTTATCAGAAGGCTTTTTTAAAATGGTTTACCAAAACCATTGTCCGTGTATTTTACTTTCTAAAACAGTTGATCACATTTTATTGGAGAGGGTGATGTACATTATTACAAACTTATATCTAATGATTTCTTCTAATATCAGTGCTTTTATCATTAGGTCATAAGTATGAAATAACATAGAAACATGGTATTAGATTATTTTTCAACCTAAATTACTGAGTACACTGTTTTTAGAAGGGACACCCTTGAGAATCATTAATGTTATATTCTGAAAAATTTCCCTAAACAGGAATGTAATTTATCATTCTGTATAACATGGATATTAATGTGAAATCTTCATTTCTATAATCATCACACAACGCAAAACCCGAATACAACAATAATTTAAAATCATCGATCAATGGTTCCAAATAAACAGCAATATCATTACCCAATCGTTTTTGTCCGAATATAATCATAGATAACCTAATGTATTTTCATTTCATGTGTGACCACCGTGGCATGTTATAATATACCAACATAATCAGCCATGTACTATGAGTGCTGCTTTGAATGCTAAAAGGATTCACTACATCTATAGATAATGCACGACTATGGTTTCTCAACTAGTTATAAAATTTGGGATACTCATGATTAATTATCATCCACGAAAGAGAGTCTTCTATGTGATGTAGTTTATCATATTTAATTCATGTGTTTTCATTGTAAATTTCCCTATAGTCTCCTCACTATGATACAATTTCCTAAACCTTAGAATTATTAGAAATTACAATAAAAATTTAATAGCATTGGATTCACCATTATTATATCAGGAAGCGCAACAATTATGGAATTCTGTAAGTGATTTGTGGTACTTATGAAATAATATAAAATCATTCATGTAGGAATGTATTCTTTCAAATACTGTACCAATGAAGCTTAAAATTCATTTCTCGTCTTATATTCACATCAGTGAATCATTATCTTTTGGGATTATGTAATTCTAGAGGGAAATAAATTACATAAAACATGATTCACTCCATATGTTTCCTAATTTAGAATTATATAGATTCAGTACTGCTGACATTGATGTATATATAGTGAAACCATCATACAACAACATATTTTCACAACACATTAACTTCTCAAACAATGTTGTTTAATCATGAAGTTCATCATCAACCCTCTTTGTAATTCCCTCAATACAATCTTAATCATCATTCACATATGTAATCACATACTCTATATAGTATTCTTCATTATCCCCACTTGTAATCATATTAGATGACCCATAAAATGATTTGATATCCCATCCACTAGCTACATTATCTTTTCACCCATTTTTATTCCGGTATTTCTAACATTGATCTATTATATGACATATAATGTGTTCTTCCAACTAATATGGACTAATATTTCTTGAATAACTACAGCATAAACATGGATAAAGGATTTGAGAAGGGTTATATACATAATCTTTTGAAGACATGATGATATCTTTCATGCCTTTTTCATACTTTTTTATAAGATGATTTATATCCATCCATTATTTATTTACATCCATCATATTTGATTCGATAATATTAATACATAAAAAAATAAATTCATAAAAGGAGCCTCTAAAATAAGAGGAACTCAACATTTGAATGATAGATATTGTTTCATTTTTTTTGTCTAAGACTCATCCCATTAAAATCTGAAAGCAAATTCCATTTAAAACTATTTATAAAATTAAACATGAAATCCCATTAAAAAACATACCATTTAGACAAATTACACTTTAAAATAACCAACCCTTTTTCAAATGAAAACACCATTAAATACAATATCAAAACATTCACATCCCTTTTTGAAATCCAGTAGGAGAGTTGAAAAACACGTAGCATGCAACCTATGTCCATGACAAGTGTTTAAATTATTTTAATGCCATTAAAAACAAAAAAGTGTATGATGAACAAATATAAATTTTTTTGAAATATTTCAAAACACTTGAGTCTTTTTAAAAGATCCACTTATGCATTTTCACAAAGACAATAATCCCAATAATGGCACATTATAAAGGATACATTAATAAAGAATAACCATCATTTTTTAAGATATATATCTATATAATGTTTATCATGTATCTCATTAATAAATATTATGAATATTATATTTTGCTCCCATAATACTATTGAGGAGTTAATACGTGATAGATAAGACATAAGTGTCACATGGACATGATACTTTTGAATATAATGTCATATTTATTCATTGTGGAAAACCATATTTCACATGATACTTGAATAATTAACTACCAAATATTGATGATTCCAATACTGTACATTAGAAAAAATGTTCCCCTTCTCGAGGATATACAATATGTCTATGTTAAAGTACTATAGTTACTCAAACCTTCTCAACTATCAATGGTTTATTTCCCTTTGTGATTAAATATATTTCAAACACTATTTATTGTATTCCAAAAATATCTCACCCTAATGATAATTCTAATAACACATCATTGAAAGAACCATTATTTCCAAATATAGGATAGTATTTGGTAGCTATAAATTATGTTCCCCTATCTATCTAGACTGATAAGCCACCACATGATCATTATCAACTGTATCTATTAATATTAAAACTCTTGATACATCAAAATATAATACATACACATTACCCATCTCATTTATGGTTAATATTTGTTTTTCCATCAATATCCCTTTATGATATTATAAGGATTTCTCATGAACATATAAGAAAAGGAACTATTCAAAATTCTTGGTTAAGGCCTTCTTAGTGCATCTAATCAAGAAGAATCATAGTAAACCCTATTGTAAAATGGAAATTCCAAAAAAGATTTGGTTCTCAAAAACATTCTTTAGAAACTCTAAATATACAATAACATCGAACTTATCGTGTTCAAAAAATATTATATCCTCTAATATCCTGTTCCCCATGAAGTTTAAATTATCAATAAAAAACAGACACTTTGATATCATTTCATATAGTTGATTCTCCCTATGATTTCTCAAAATTATATTCATAAATCTAACACATTATTCCCTCAACTGAGAATAAATTATTATACGATTGAAAAATATGGATACAAAATTATCGAAATAAGGATAGTAGTCCCAATTCATGTCATCCATGAAAACTACCATTGTATTTTTCAAAATTAATGACATCACTAGATACCCATATAGTACAAACATACTCTTAAATATATTGTGTGCTATATCAAAATAGCTCAACATAAACTGATGATAACATGATTTCAAATCGGTCTTATAGAACAATTTAGTACTACTATGTTGATAATAGAGTCCATCAACACATAGATGTGGATATAAGGTAATTCATATCACATATAATAACCTCTCATAGTCTACACATATTCTAAATGATCCATTTTAAATTTTATGGAAACAACTATGTCTCCCCAATGGGATATAATCCATCATATAAACCCCTTCACCTCAATGTCCGTCAATTGATCCTTCTTCTCTCACAGCTCTATAAAATATATATTATATGGTTGAATAGATATATTCCCCACATATGGTAAGAATAAAATAAAAAACTCAACCTATCCCTTGGGTGGTATCCTAAATATGTCCTTGGGAAATACATCTAGGAACTTGTCAATGTATGTAGAAAATAGTGATTGATGTTCCTATCTATAATCCAAAATTACTCTAGGAAAATGTTGTATGATTCTACCCAAAAATATAAATGTAGGTCCAACATAACTAGATTCATTTCTGGCTCTCTAATATAGATATAATCATCACCCTCTACAAATAAAATTCCACACATCGATGAAAACAATTGATAGAGTTGGAAAATCACTAAGTGGGGTGTTTTAATTATAGTTACAAACAAGAATCGTTGTTTTCATGTTAGTAAAATTAATTATTTCTCTGTTATTATATATTTTGATTAATAAATGTATATCAATATAATTTTTTTTATTTAATTCATATTCAATGAAATGAAAGATCGATCAAAATGAGATGAACTATCCGACAGAAATAATAACATTGTGGGAATACAGATGAAATGTAAAAAAATAAGAAGTCAGTAATGGGAATGTTCAAGATTCTAAAATTATATTTATTATCAATATAATTTTAATCAGATGAACACGTTTCTTTTACCAAATTTATCTGAAGTATCCATAGAGATTATCCTAGGTATCCTAGATCCACAACAAAAACATCCTTGACTCAATACCTATTGAAACGTATCATGTTCTAATCATGAATATTCATTGATTAGTATATCATTGGTGGAAATTGTTATCTAATGCACTAGGACCTAATTCAATATGATTATCAGTAACAACTCTAAAACTGGAATTCATCAAACCAGATAATTTGATCAATCTATATTTAAGCACTTGAAGCTCATAAATATTATTCTGAAAGAGAAATGGTAATGTTGTGAAGTTGATCATGGAAAATTTTACAATGAGAACATTTAAAGGGAATACGAAGAGAAATATTAGAGTACACAAAGTGGTAGAACCTGAGAGGCAGGGTTCACGGAGGAGGTGGGTTTGAAGAAGATGAGGGCTTCATTGTAGAGGTGGGATTCAACAAAAGATGTGTGGTACATAGAAGAGTTAGGTTCAAGAAAAAGGAAGGGTTTATGATGAATGTGGGGTTTGGTGCGTGGGGAGGTGATATTTGTGGTGGAGGTGATGTTTTCTGTGAAGGTGAGGTTTACAACAGTTTGTGTTCAACAGCGGAGGAGAGGTCTATGGCGTAGGAGGGCTTCACGGTGGAGGATAGATTCGTGGATGTGGAGGAGGATGAGTTTATGGATGAGGTGGATGAGGAGGAGTATGAGGATGATGTTGATAAGGAGGATGAGTCGGTGATAGAGTTTTTCTTCCACGAGAGCTTTAGTCATGTGAGAGAAAGAGGAGACTTTTAAGATTTTTTAAAAAAGCTGTTAAACCTATTATCAGTAGTAGATAAAAATATCTGATAAGGTTATGTTTGATAAGCACTAAAATAGAAAGCACAGACAAAACATGCCTTTATCACTACTAAAAAAGAACCAATAAAACTGTAATGATAATAAATTATTTATATTTGTATATATATTTATAAAATTATATGTATAATATATATATATATTTATAATAATAACTACAAAAAAATTTATATATATTTTTTATATTTACATATTAAATTAATATGTATTTATTTATAATAATAAATTTATAATAAATATATTTATTATATTTATAATTATATATAATTATTATCTTTATTTTAATTTTAATATTATTTAAATATATCTATATTTATTTTGAATTATATTTTTATATATTTATTTATATTTAAAAATATATAAATATAATTATTCATAGTTATAATAAATTTGTATTTATTTATAGTTATAATAATTAAATTAATAAATATATATACAGATAATTATAAATATATTTCTATATAAATATATGAATTTATTTATTTCAATTATTATAAAACTATTATAAATATATTTATTAAATTTATAATATTATAAAAAGAAATAATTAATATTATTAATATATTTATTATAATTATTTTAATATATTCGGATTATTTTGAATTCTAACTATAAATAATTTTATTTATTTATAAATATTTGAAAATATATATAAATATATTTTTTTAATTATATAAATTTATTACTTTATAAGTATAATAAATATATTAATTATAATTTAATCATTTTTTACATATATATATATATATATTTACTTATTTATAATTATAACTATAAATAAATATGTTTAAATGCATTACAATATAACAGTTCTCTATTTTGGAAATACAATAATGATTCCAAATCACATTATATATATGAATTCCATTCAATGAAAAAAAACATTGGAAAATCTAATTAGTGATTATACAGTTTGAAAACATGAAATAAGCATACTTTCATTAATAAATGTAAGAAAAAAACATATGTTTATAAATATATTAATTTAATTAAATTTATGTTAAACATTATAAGTATAATAAATAAATATATTATAATTTTATTGTTATTTACATATATATATAGTTATATATATCTTTTTAAATATTTCTATATAATTAGAAAATATGTATAGATATATACCTAGTAAATTATAGATCATAAAAAATGAGTCATCACATATATATGGACAACATGAATAGTAATTAGGGTTTAATGTATAAATGAACATTAATGATGAATCCATAATATATGAACATCAATTATATTCACACAACAATATATATATAGACCAAATTCATTGGAAACTTATATCTATTTATACATATATAATTATAAATATATATATTTAAACAATATTATATATATAATTATAAATATAGGAAATATAATATATATATTTATTATTTAATGAAATTTATTATAGTCTTATGATTTTATAAATATATATTTATTCAATTATAATCTTATAAATACATTTTTTGAAAAATTATTTATATGTATTTGAATTATTAAAAAAAAATATTAAATATACACGTGCATACTGAATTTAATATATACAAATAAACATTGTTTTTTAATAAAAATATAATTATAATATATATATATATATATTAATAATATCCTTTATTAAAAAAATTAAGCACTAATAGTAGCACTGAAAATCAACCAATTATCAGTGCTTTTAGCTAGCACTAATAATGCCCCCCTTTTATGAGTGCTTTCTACTTGCTGGTGAGAAAAGCAGACACATCCCTTGTCCAGATCTGTGGTAGTGGTTTCACAGGATTAATTTTAAAATAAATTTTGTAAATTATTTCTTTGGAATTATGGAAAAATGGATCCCATTATTGGATTTTGAATTTCTCAATGTTGTTATTATGTCACTTTTATTTATTTCCAATATGAGTAGTGACATTGGTAAAAAAAATTACCATGGTAAAGGGTAAATTCGGCAATATAGGTCTAAAATAAAATAATAACGATTATAAAATGACCCTTAATGATGACCAAATTATATTTGGTGAAGTTAATTATACCCCAAACACCTAAGGATATAAATATTGTTGTTTAA
Organism: Viscum album; assembly: GCA_963277665.1. NCBI lineage: Eukaryota > Viridiplantae > Streptophyta > Magnoliopsida > Santalales > Viscaceae > Viscum > Viscum album. The sequence continues at coordinate 1,286,777,546 of OY728132.1, read as the reverse complement.
TGGTCACATTTCGATGAAAATTAATTATATATTACATAAATTAGATAATGTCCCAAAATATATCTTTCTTTGTATTAATTATATCTTATGTTTCCAAATGGAAAAAAAGGTAAGTTATGAATGAATATAAGTTTTAATTTTCATCATTATAAACATATTTTTATTTTGTAAACTTATTTATGTCTTTTTGGGCCACTTCAATGAAATTAAGAAGTTTATAATATTTTATTTAATGAATAGTTTATGATTCCACATTCATGTTATTAATAAATATATAATTTTTAATATAATTTTATGAATAATAAATATTTTACAGTAATTATTTATTTTTATTTTAAAATAATTATCTACATCATTGTATTTTATTTAAATTTTAGTTAATAAATATGTATCTTAAATCATTACACAACATAGATGTGGTAATTTTTTAATTAATTACATAATAAAATAACTTTTATTAATATATTAAAATAAATATAATATAATTTATTAACGAGGTTGATTAGTTTTTAATATAATTTAATATTAGGGTTATCTTGAATTATTTAGTTTGAAGATATATTGTTTTCTTTGTTTAATTAATGAGTTTGATGATTTTTTAATATAATTTAATATTAGGGTTTTCTTGATTTATTTAGTTCGAAGATATATTGTTTTCTATATTTTATTAATGTCATATTAAGAAATAGTGTTAAAATGAAACTATTAATATTTTATGTAAATAATATTTTATTTTGTTATTTAAAAATAATAAAAATAAGAAATAAGGAATAAGGAATTAGATACTGACATAAATTTTCAAAAAATTTCATTTATAATCCAATTTACATAATGTATTTAAAAATTAAAACCATTTAAAATCGAAAATTTTTTTAACGTAGTGTAAATTAAAATATTCTAGCAGAAGTTTAATTAATATGTATTGTTTTAAAATAATTACAAAACATTTGATTAATTTATTTGATTATAATATTAAAAACATACCTTATCTTGTATTCGAATCAATGTTCATTTGGTGGTATTTGGATAGAAAATTAAATTATTATATTACTATAGTTTGGGGAGGGAGAGAAATACAATGAAAATACTACTCTAAACACAGATGAAATAAATCTACAAGACCGGAACTTGAGACCCTGTAGAGCCACTACAAACTGAATTAGACCCTATGGAAAAATTAATTTATTATAATTTAAATTTTTTTGACATTTCAAATGTTCTCCCCAAACAAATTATAAATTTCACCCCATCCCTCAATTCTTCACATCACATTGAAATTATATATCATCCATACCCATATAATTTGTTTTCACCACTTCCCTATTCACAGTATATTTGTGTTTTTCTTCTCAAAACAGCAACCCTTAAGCCCTTTCGAGGTGATCCAATGTGGACTTTTCGAGAAAGAGGTAATATCTCTAACTGATCCCTTTATTTTGGTACAATTCCTTACCTCGTATAAATATATGTATTTTATCATATAATAATAACTTAAAAATCATAAATATTCATAGATTTTATTATTATTATTAAATCACTATTACACAGGTTCCTTCCAGTGCCACAAGAAGTGAAGGCATCACCCATATGAATATGTACAACTTACCATCTATTTGTAATGATATAATTCATTATCTTAACCATGTTATATGGATGGTTATTTTGGTGATATTAGTGATTATATAAGATATTTATAATATACCCATTGCTCTTCAACGGTAATATTATTTCTACCTTATCAACATTGAATCTTTTGACAAATGATAATGTTGTTTGTGAATACGTATAGACTACCATCTCAAACATTCAATGTGATTCAACATCACATATATTTCACATGTATGTTAATACGGAATATTTTTATAAAAATATATGATATATATTTCATATTAATAATTCTATAAGAGTTTATCACTCTTTATCTTACTTTTATTCAATAAGATGAAAAATAGAAACAATGTTCATGCGTACGTACGACCTACTATCTCCATGATTTATGTAATTTATTTTTTCCTTATCTAATTTTTATATATGATTATAAATATATATGTAATCCATAAAACTGATGTGTAAATAATCATTAATGATCAATGTATATGGAACGTGTCTACCAAACCAAAACATTCATGCAGAATGAAGCCGTTATAACCTATCATAGTGATTCAAATACAAAATTATTAATAAATAGGTGAAAATATGTTATAAAAATATAATAAATTACATGATAGGTAAATTGTTATAGAATAAATGTATAAAAAACATATATTTATTATACATAATGTTTCAGTATGAATATAAAAATCCCCAAATTTGGGAAATTTATTTTGTTCTCACATTTTTTTCTTTGGGACAAGTGACTTATACAATACTTGTTTCAATGTGTGATGTATATAATTCCATGAATGTATTTTATTAGTATTATAATAATTAGTATTGAATTTTTATGTCCATACAATTTTATATCATTCATTGAGAACACGATTCTACTGATTTCAATGTGGTAAGGGTTTATTCCTATTTATCATTATTATCAGATATTGTTTAATTGTAAATATAATTTGGGGAATATATCTCTAATATGTCCACACATTCTAAAAAAATAAAAAATGTATTAACTATTATCATATCAATTTTCGAAATCAGTTTAATAAATGTAATAATATTTAAAAATTTGTTTTAAATGAATTCTTTTATAATTTTCTAAACTAGTTACATTATAATTTTTTGAAACAAATAAATGGAATATTTTTTGATTTTAGGGAATAAAAAGATTTTCTAGATTATAGGATTCCCTAATATACTAAATAATTATATAAAATATTAGAAGGTTCTATTCAAATGAAATTTTTTCCTTTGTAATTACTTGTATTTTTTAAATGATTCAAAATAGAAAGGAAATTTCCCATAAAAATTTATTTCAAGTGATATTTGAATATAATTTTTCATCTAATACAACATTATTTGATTTTACATCTATTTTGATAAGATATAATCAAATTATTACATCCTAATTCTTTATTTGAGTTGGTTATGTTTATAATGGAATGATTTTTATGAATTCTGTATCTTTTCCATGACTTAAGATAGGACCAAATGTTTATGAAACTGCACACATTTATGGGATATGATATAGTGGATGAATTTTATTCTAGTGGGACAATTATTTTTTGTTATCATTATTTTATGTGTGGGACCTACATCTCCTATATATGCATTGGGTAATGAAATATATCTCATGAGGTAGATAAAACTGGAATGGGGAGTGAACTCGGTTCGGGAAAGTAATTTTCCACAATGATAATATTAGGAGTGAACCATGATGACTATGATTGTCTGGAGAGTGAATCCATTCCTCTATCATAGTCTTGAAAGAGATCATTGACTACTAAGGTAATTATTTTCCATGACTATGTTTATCCAAACTTCTTTGATTTATGCCAATTTTATTTTCTAATCTTCCTTTTAAAAATTAGGTCCCATAAACTTGCATGAGTTATTCAATGACTCAATATCATGATATATTTTATGCATGGTATGATTTTAAATTGTTATGTTCATGTTTTTATTCAATTATTATAATTCTATTCTTGATATCTCCATTTTTTATCCTTATTAGGAATATGAGCTCACCTCATTTTTACACGAATTTTACCCAATATATGAAGAAAATAATTAGGTATGATATTTCAAAAAGGGTTCTATATATGAAGAAATAAGTGGGAGATTCAATAGATATGACTCGACCCAATTCTTTATGATTCCATGTTTCCCAAATCGATAGTCATTTATGATCCTCCGAAATTCACTTTTGTAATGTGATCAATTTTCATCTAATAAGATGAAATATCTATGTATAAATGTTTTGGGTCATTATATTTGGTATCATGGGATGTGTTTAGTTAAAATTCAGAATCTCGGATGAGAAAACAATCATAATAACCCTAAGGATATCTCTAGGGTACAATCCTTGAGTTTTGGTAATTATAACTAATAACCTAAGTTAATCCCAAGGTATCATAGTGAAAAATTGTACACGCAAATTCCTATTATTATGTAGTTTTACAACTATTATTACTATTTATCAGTCTATATATTGGTATTTTTTAGTGGATGGAACCTAAAAGAACCACATTTGTGTTGAATGCGATGGGAAATGTAATTATTGTCCACCTGAGAAACCAATTTTTGGGGGATCTGGAATGTATAATCTTTCTAATATGATCACGCAACTCCCATAGGAAATGCTTCATGATGAGTTTCCAAATGATCAATGAAGATGAAAACATACTATTAAATCTTTTACAAGGAAACATACACCTTCTTTTAGTGGATATTTTGATCCACTAGAGGCCTAGTTATAGATCAACACCATTGATAAAATATTCTATGTTCTCCATTGACCGGGACATGAAAAATATTCCTTGCTATTTATTATATGGATAGAAAACTGATAAATGGTGATAAATAATTAAAAATATGATGAAATTGAATGAAATTTAATCCATGGAATGGGATGAGTTCAAGAACTTATTTTTCAAAATGTTCATTCCTAATATTATTCAATGAATATAGAGGAGTTATTTGAGCATAAGAAAATTTATGATCAATATTTTGAGGTTTTTTAGTAAAGATTTAAAAGACATTCACGGTATATTATTGGTATTATCATCCAACCTAAATTTAAGGTGGACCAATTATCATGTGTCTAAAAACAAGTCTCCAATGGTTGTTAACCCTATGTATCATCGGTAACTATGATAAAATTTTTCGATGTGCTCTTATGGTGGAGATGGAGATTTGAGTTACCCATCAATCACACGGTTTTTAAAATAAAATAAAAATGGTATTGAAAATAAATTCTAATATTCACGAAGAGAGTAAGATTATTTTTATTTCATGTTCAAAGAATTGGGATATGAATTGTGAAACTAACATATGGGGACTTGTAAATGTATCAAGTGTGAAAATGTAGGCCATCTAGAAAGTGAATGCTGAAGTGATGGGAGAAAGTTATATAATGTTGTTAATATAGATAAGGTTACACTAAATGAACCCCACTTAAATTATTCAAGTACAATAAAAATGGTAATTATGATAATCAGTGCCCAAATCCAAAGTTTAATGATCATGATCAATGTCATTGACCACATAAGGTTAAAGGAAAAGGGAAATCTTGCGTGATAACTATTATTAGTGTAGAGTTTTATAATGAAGTGGTGGAATGATAGAGTGTTTATGTATTTTATTTCAAGAAAATTTATGTAGAAGTATTTCTATGGTGTTACGAAATGATAAAAAATCTATGGATTGTTCCATTATAGTTTTCCCTTAATTATTTGAAATCATAATTTTAATGGAATCAGTAACCTTGAAAGTGACTCACGTGGTATGTTGATATTTTTGGAGAATTTTTGGATTTATGGTATGAGGAAAGACTTATCTTTTGAAAGCATCCATGTCTTAAATAATCAGTTATGGTAATTAGGGTTATTACCATGTTTCAAGATAATAAATGATAATGGTATTCACATGTTTGGTGTGTGACAATTAATAGATACATTATGTTTAGTTTTATTAAAGATATGTTTATATACGAAATTTAGAGATATTATTTGAAAATTATTTTCTCTTAATCATTTGGAAGGTTTTTAAGTGTATACATTTATGAAATTTTTAATTTATAACTCTGAAATAGGTTATAGATATTAATTAATTAAATCTTCACATAAATTTTTATGTTAATTAGATAACTTACACTAACTATTTTGTTATGGTGATAACAAGATTTAGAGGGAATGACTTATCATCCAATAATGGATCTTATAGTTTTTAATACAATTCTATTTACTCTTCATTTCCTAGAGTATGAGATGAATTAGATATTGACCAAATTACAACCAAAGATTATGAGTCTACTGATTAAATGAAATCATAAAATTTTATCTTCTCAAAAATATTTGAAAAAAATGTTATCCTATTATCATTTATTTTGATGACATCAATGAAAATTTTTACAGCTATTTGGACAATTGTTTTGTGGTCTTTTACATTATGTAGAGCATGTTATCTCTAACTCTATATTAGTTACTGAGGATTTTTTCCATCCAAATTCATATTTTAATGAATTTATTATATGATATCCTAGTTATGTGTAATTTTAGGTAACCTTTAGGTATCAAAATTCCCTTCCATGGTAATTTTTTATTAACTTTTATGATTTGGTTTAAATGTATAAATAATAAAATATCAAATCCTTTCATCATAGATATGAATTTCTTGGGAGAACATAATTTTGAGGTTGGGGTGGAATGTAACAACCATATTTTTTATGAAATGTATTATTACATAATATTATTTCATTGGTAGCATGATTTTCATACAATAACAAGTTTAGAAGGACCCGAAAATATTATTATAATAGTATATGTTTGTTATACCCAAGTCATTAAATTATAAGGAATGAATAATTTTATGAAATATATTATTCTACAACCCAATGATAATTTATTAATTAATTCTTTCTGATTAATCAATGGATTTTTTAAAAAAGCCATTTTAAAAAGATTGTTTACTTTAAAAAAATCATCTTCTTGTTCTTTGTGACTAAATATTATAAACAATTTCAAGAACTATTATAAATTTCATTTTATGAAAAATATAATTTTCAAAATCATTGTTTTTTAATTAGATTTTGGTGTATTTTTTTGGGATCTTTTTTAAAGTATTGATATTCCAATGAATTGTAGAAATAATGATTTATATAAAACCATCATTATTATTATATTAAAAATAAATTTTATTATTTGAATTTGTCATTAAATTAACTTATGTACTCATTAGTTATATATGATCAATTTAATTACATTTTATTCATCCTTTAGCCATATTTCACAATAAGAACATTTTTAGGCTTAAAAATGCATTTGTGAAGATAAAATTTCTTCTTTACGTTTTAAGGGATTAATTTTCTATTAAATTCTGAAAATTTTGTGTTTTGAATATTAAAAAATGTGTTCCATATTTGGACTCTGATAGACCAAATTTTCTAGATACACAATGTTTTTTGGTTATATATGAATAATAACCATGGTAAATTTGGGAACCATATTAAGGTTAAAATGTGTAATTTAGTATATAAATAAAATACATGAATAATAAAATTACCCTATCACATTCCCAAATTTTATTGGATAATGTTTATTTGACCCTTATATTATAATGGTTTGAATTGAGTTGTAGAATGGAAAATTTCACATTAAAATGAATTATATATTATTTATATCAAAGAAATTAGCAAAATTTCATCTTCTTTGTCTTAAATATCATACATGTGTCCAAATGGGGGAAAAGGTAGGTTATAAATTAATGTAGGCTTTTTTTAACTGAAGAAACTTAAGTTCAAGTAATTAATTTATTTGACTTTATGGGCCACATGGATGAGATTATGATGTTTATGTTATTTTATTTAATGAACAGTCAATGATTTCACGTTGATATTATTTATAAAATTAGAATTTTCAATATTATGTTATCTAGAAAAAAATATTCGACTATAAATATTTTGTTTGAAATATAATTTTTTCTAATGTCATACTATTTTTTTAAAAAAATTACTAAGAAATAATTATATTAAATAATTACATAATTAGGATGGTTTAACTACTCAATTAAAAAACAATCAAATAAATGATCATAAAAATATTAAAGTAAATGTAATTTTAATTAACTACACTGTTCCATGATTTTATTTATGATTATGAAACATTATATGTGTATAATTGTTTTATAATATTTTTTTGGAATTGAGTATCTCAAGAGGGGGTTGAATTTATTAACTAATTAATATTTATATTCAAAAAATAATTTTAAAATATTATTTTAATTAATTTTAAAATGTCATTGTTAACCAAAACTATAGATCGTTTTAAGATCCAATTTTTCAAAGTATTTATTAATGATTTATCAGTTATCAGGTTTGTAATATACAATATTACTTAGTCCATTGAAATAAATTTACTCAATTAAAAACTTACAATAAAACTAACAATGTTAAAAAACAAATAATATATTTTATTAATGTTAAAATCTAATATCTGTTTCTGATAATTGGTTAATGTTAAAACAAAATAAAAACACCAAATAGAATTTTTTAATATAAGAGGTTATGTATCATGGAAAGGCATAGTCCTCACGACATGATGATCACCCACTAAAAATTTGTTTTTTATAAATAAAAAAATTGATCCACAACCTAGATTAGGTTTGATAATTGTTTAAGAATTTACAGTTCACATGTGACCTCATCCACTATTATATGTGGGAGTTTAAAAGAAATAGGTCACATAGAGACATCTACCATAGTTTTCAAGGGAAAATAGAAAAAATTGGTAAGAAAAGATAACAAGTATCTTCTAGTTTCTAGAATAATGTATTGTGTTTATGATAAAAAGGGGTATATAAAAACATTAATTAAAGTATAAAAGATAGTAAATAGAATATATAAATTATCTATGTAATGGAATGGAATTTCTCAGTCTATATGCAGTACTACTTGTGACTCCTTGATACTATTTTAAAATGTAGATCGAGTTTGATTCTCTTGAATGATTCAGTATAATAGAGTGTCATTGACTCCTGTTCTTGACTATAAGAAGCCTCTTGATGTAATGAAGTGATTCAGATTCCTAGTCGAGTGTATGATATTTGGGTTCTTGTAATCAAGTTTATCAGTTTGAGTTTATTTATTAAGTGCACGATTTTATATTATTATCAATCAAATTTGAATCATTACACATAATGGATTCTACTTCCTTTACTAATATTAGAACAAAAAAAGAATATCCACATGCTTTGGATATCATGATCCCTCATACAACATTATGATGAAATTTTAATATGTTGGGTAGAAAATTTATGAGACAAAAATAAAAATATTAATATAATTAAAATCTATAACATATCCTCTGTAATAATATAAAAGGAAAGTTTAAGTAATATAGTGTAAGTGTCTTAGTCCGGCGGTGTGAGTCCGGTGGTGACTCGATTTGAATCAATCTAATAGTGTCTCAAAGTCTGATGGTGTCTCCATACAATTATGAAACAAATATGGAAGTATTTTGTACGTAGCCAAAAATTAATGTGGTCTATGTCTCCTCTAATGGTGAGTCATCTAACGGTATATGACTCTTTTGGTTGTAAGTCGCGCTAGCGGTGATTCATTATGGATGTGTCTCATACATTACCAAAATTGTGTTTTTGAAGCATGACATCCTTGGCAGTGTGAAATTTTTGGTTGTGTCATTTGTGGTGGAGACTCATTTCATGGCTCTTGTATTTTTTTTATGTTGACGATGAGTTATAATTTGATCTATGTCAACTAGGTGGTTAGTTAGTCTTGTTGGTGGTTCTTCCTCGGTGGTGTCTCAACTTCAACAATGACTTATAATTATTAAATATTATCACTTGTCTCAAATTATAATATGCTTATAGAAAACTTGAAACTCATTAATATCATTATAACATTGAATATGTGAACACTAAAATAAGAAGGTCAATAATCTCCCACTTTTTTATTATCCAAAATTATGGTGTGAATGGAAAGACAAAAAATAAAATCATGATATCTATTGTAGCAAAAAAAATTATATCAAAGGTAAATTCAAGGAAAATCAACCTGATGGTATCAAATAGAAATAATGACGGGATGTTCATATAGATAATGAAAATATTCCATGACAATTTTAAACAATGAAAATATGTGCATATAGATAATGAAGATATTCCATAAGAAATAGTCTCTTGGGATTATCGAAAAGGTAATCTTAAGATGATTAAAATAGAAAATTAGAGTGATGTAATTACTATGTAAAGAAGAATTAATCCAGAATATGTATTTAAAAAGGACATCCAAAAAGATTCAATCAAAAAATTATTAAAAAAATAGACTCCCATAATGTATATGCCCATAGTATTCTCAAGGATGGGTAAATGGATTCATTGGTGATTTAAAATTATTTTGGATCTCTATGGTATGAAATAGTTGGGTATGAAAGAGTTGTAGGTAATGTTGATGGAACACTAGTGGGAAGTATAGCCATAGCTTAAGGAGTTCGAGCCTCTAGAATAATAATTGTCCCATGATGTCTTATAGCATTAGTATGATGAAGAGGAAAATGTAGGAATTGAGATGAGATAGGTATAACGAGATCCTTGATAATTCCTAGTCCAAGAGAGGACTGAGAGGTAATTGTAATTGCTTCCTAGGAAACAACTATAGTTCCTTGTACAAAAAAATAGATTCATGATATTTATGATTTCCATGATAATATTCCCACCTATATATATGAAACATAATAAATATTCATTTTATTCCATAAACTATTTTAGCCCTGGATTCATCTCTGTCAACTTCCAGACCTCCACTTTGAAATCATTAGTTAAATTTAGATTACTTATATATTCATAAAAAATCATGAAATGTTCATCCATTGAATGTATAGTATAAAAATTTGAGAGAAATTTTTTTATGTATTTTGAATTTTTTTCTCTATCTAAATTCATATCTTTGTAATTTAACCTTATCATTATCTGAAAATTTTTACTGCTCTGCTCATAATTTCTCAGAATATCCAAATGTATGATAGGTTCTCCACTATAAGGTGAAATTGATGAAACATAAAATTCTTCTATTTCCACATTTCTGATCTTATCATCTTCAACTATAAGAGGTGATTCAGATATAGAGGCATATGAGTAAACAATCACAAGACATTCCAGAAGTCCATCCATTAAGGGGGTAAAATATGACATCAAATCATTATCTAACACCATTAATGATTCACTATATCTTATTAGTATCTTATTATCTATCTCAATTTCATGGATGTGTTTCATCATTTTAGGTTTTATATGTTGTATCACCAACTCAAACAAATATTGTGAATTATTTTCCCTAAGATTATTTAAGATAAGTTCTTGACTCTTCAATATATTTTCAAAATAAAAATGTCTATTTTTATCAAATGAATATATATCACTTCATTTGACTATGTCAACTAGAATAATAGGAGGACCTAGAGCTACAGGTTTAGGTACATGTGTTCTTACAGAAACAAGTTATTCCAAATGTCCAAAAACACAAATCAGAGATACAATAGATCAATTTGGATATCTTTCTTCTGGAACATCAGGTCCACTATCTTTTAATGGACTTCCATGAAATTTATTTCATTTTTATATCATAGGATCAACCAATCTATCTGAAATCTCAACAATAGAGCTTCCATGATAGAAGGTACCAAAATATAAGGTACAACGATCAACTGATCACTTTTCTATCCATATAGATTCTGTATATCTACTGTATATTCAATACTAGATGGATTTTATTTTATCTATTTACAAATAGAATATACTTATATCATCTAAAAATCATCTTTATAAACATCAAAATTGAATTCTAATTCCATGTTATCAAGAATAGAAGGACAATGAGTAGTTATATCATCAAACATTACTTTTCCATATTCATCCTCGACAAGCTCCTTAATCATTTGACTAGTTTCATATTTCTCAATATAAACAATCACAGACATTTGTTCTACCATAGCAGAGCCAAAAATAGTCTGAACATCACTAGTAGAACTATCTTCATCTTCCTCAAGAGATATAATTTGTTGAAAGATTTAAACATATTTGGATTACTCCCACTCAAAAAGTTCATCCTTCTTTTTAAAATCGATTTTCTCTATAGATTCAAGTGGGTTCATAACAAGTTATGTTGTCATCCTTACAATCCTCCTGATTTTTTGAACTGAACCATTATGGTCAGAATCATCATCATCATCATACCCAAAAATCTCTATTTCCACTACCATTTTCTCCATTTTCTTCTTCTTATACATCATCGCCATCCACTTTATAATCATATATTAAGATGATTTCAAAAAAACTCCCAAGAAATATCTATTTATTATTTATCGCTCTCCAAAAATATTACTATTTTTAGAAGTCTCGTAGGTGGGATAGGAACTCCATATGAAATTTTTTATGATTGAGATAAAAAATATTGGTCACTAAATTCTTCAATAGAAGGTTCCTTTTCTACTTATTCTCCTTCAAAACATTCTTCAACATCATCTGAGTAATAAACAACCTCATCTGACTCAAAGCTATGGTCAACTACATACCTTTGTGTTGTGGGATGATCCACCATATTATACTCAAAATATAGTGTGTCATTGTTAGAAATCAACTTCTTCTTCCAAGGGTCCAACTGATCTTAATCCTTGAATAAATCCTGTTTGAAATAAAAATCCAACCAAATTTAATAAAATATTTCTCATCACCAATAACATAGAATTCAACAATTAACATTGAACAAATCATCCTTGGATAGATCATAGAATTGGATCTAAATGAAGGCTTAATAATTTCATAAAAATTTACCACAATATACCTACACAAATTGATCTTAAATAATTTTTTAATAAGATAAATAAATTATACATCTTGGTATCTTATAGTTGAAAATTCACCCTTCATGGGAAATGTATATGTCGAATAAATTTGGACAATAGTATACACTCTCCCTCAATTTATGATGCTACTAACCATCTAGATATCCCATCATCATTCAGCTCATCAAGAGATTTTTCATAAATAAATAAGTCAATATCCTCAGAAATAGATCCTTGGTAGTCAACAAAAATAGCTCCATGAGGAACTCCCAAGCATTTGGAAAACTTTTTTGAGGAAAATACTACTATGTGACCATTAACTCTTGTCCTCATCCAATATTATTCCTCATCATTAATACCAAACCCAATATATTGGAATGAATAATATATTACTCTATGGTAACAAGGTCTCTTATTTGAAGAGAACCACTCTAACTAGACTTTAACGTGGAGTTTTTTTGACAACCAAGACTTAACTAACAACAACAATGTTTTATTCCCATACTTTTCTATTAAAATGATCACCTTTAAATGTTCTGTGTTCACTGGTGTAACTGAAGTAGTAAAAAATGTTTCACCTTAATGATTATTATCTGATCATAACCTGGATGGAAAAGATTGAAAAGAAGGCTTCATTCATGGAATTAAGGTTGGTTAGATTTTCTCAAGAGAAGGAAATGGTAGTAGATGGTTTGGAGAAGAGAGGTCAAACTTGTCTTGAAAGAGAAACGCTAGAGTGTATATGAGTATTTGAAATAGACAAAGAGTCATTTTAATAATTTTCAAGTTTAGGTATAAAAATATTGAGATCAAAATTAAAAATTTAGAAAAATTCAGTTATCGAGTTGCAAAAATAACATAAACTAGATGAAAATAATCTGGCAATTCCAAAAAAATATAAGCATAAGAAATTCTAGAAGTCAAGAATAACCAACATTGTTTAAATAATAATGGTGAGACAACCAAATAGTGTGTTATACCAATGTTGTGTCATACCAATTATGGTTTATACCAATGATCTGTCAAATGAAATTTAAACTTAATCAAAATTAATCTTACGTAGATCATTTTTTATATAATTTATTCTCTCATAATTTAAAAGTTAAGTAAAAATATTAGCTAAGTGAGGTTCGGTACTAATATTATCTAGTGTGATATTAACCTTTTGAAAATGATCTCCAATAAATTTATGTCTTATATCAATTTGATTTGTTCTAGAATTTGAAAGTGGATTCCAAGAAATATTAATATAACTTTTACTATCATAATTTATGGGGACATGTTATAATTGATACCCACAGTCTAATAATCTGTGTTTCATTTACAATATTTTTTAACAAAAAATTCTTGCAACTATGTGTTAATATTTAGATGTAGATAGTGGAAAGGAACATTGTTTCATACTACACCATGAAAATTGAGACTTTACTAAAATGTGACATATTATAGAGGATCATTTTCTATCTAACTTACATCCACAAAAAGAAGCATTAGAATAACTTACAAGATCAAAATTTTGTCCCTTAGGATAACACAATCCAAAATTTGTTGAATACTTGAGTTATTTCAAATTTCATTTACCATTATTTTTGTTTAAATCTTTTTCATTTTCATTAAAAGTATGACACATACAAACAGTAAACATTATTTCATTAAAGATAATAGTCATGATGAGAAGGCATCCAATCATACATCTACAACAGGTTTGATCCTCTAGTTTCCTAGTTTAATGAAGATCCTATATACATGTGGTACACATAGGAGGATCACTAATCTTTGTGTTGTCCATGTGCAAATGTTGTGAAAGAACTTTTTTATAAATAATTTTATTTTAAAATATTCCATATTTATTTTGAAAAAAAATCTAAAAACCGTGAATGAATTTGAGTTCACCCATTATGCTCTTTTCAAATTCATTTATCATAATTTATTAGAAACTGGTATATATAGAATTTTTAGAGGATCTAAAAATAATATCATCTACATGGATTTGTACTAAAAACACCTTTTGAAATTAATTTTATAAAATGTTGAGGATAAACTATTCATTTTGAAATACATTTTGAAATATGAAACTATCGAGACTATAATAACAAGACAACAGGAGCCTATTTTAAAGCATATAATGATTTTCTTATCATAAAAACATGATTTCAAGAATAAAGATTTTTAAAAGTATGGGGTTGATAAAAAAACACCCACATATATAAAACTATTAATTAATTGACTCTTGAAAACCATTTGATAATGCTTGAAATCGATAAATTATATATTCAAATCTTGGATTCTTATGGATTCATGTCTGGCTATAGGTGAAATGGTTTCCTGATATTATATTATGTCCTCTTGACTGTAACCTTATGAAAAAATTATTTCCCTATTTTTAAATATTATGTCTCACTTATATACATTTTTTATAAACCCCCCTTTTTTGCCTACATTTTATGTGTCATTAATTATATATAATATTTCCCACACGTTGTTTCATTCAAACCGATTCAATTACTTATTCATTACCACCACTAAGAATTCATAATTAAGAGATTCATTGATGCTATTTGGTTCTAGTTGAGAAAAAAATGCTTGGTGTTCATCTATATTCCCTAAGGGAAGATCTTGTCTACATACATCAATCTAGGTCTCCTAATATTGCATCTAAAGGGTGATACTGAGGAGTTATAACACCTCTTGAAGAAGAAGGACAAGTTACATCAAGATTTTTTATAGGATTAGATTCCGGAAGAGATAGAGATGATTCAAAACCAGATGCCTTTTCTATCTATTTAATATAAGAAATGAATGGATTATAATTTTGAGTCCAAATAAGAAAAATCAACCTTTTAGTTTTCTAGGGAAGTCCTAGGATCATGTGGATCAGTCTCAAAGAAATTTAGATGAGAATATTCTCATATAGTTTTGTTTCTGTTATTGAAAACAATATAGGCTTTCCAAGAGATTGAATATCCAAGGAATATTCATTCAACACTTTTGGAGTAAATGATATCCAAATAATCATTAATAATAATAACAAAAACTTTGTAACCAAAAAATATAATTTATTAAACATTAGGATTCCTATTATCCCATGTCTCATAAGGAGACTTATTCAAGATTGGTCTAATTAAATGTATATTTATGTTGTAGTATGTTGGGTTCATAGCCTTTACCCAAAAATAGATAGGTAATTCATTCTCAATTAATATGGTCTAGGATATCTATTTTGAAGTTATATTTCTTCTCTAAATAACTCCATTATGCTCTGGGGTCCTAGGAGTATTAAAATTATGAGTATAACTATTTTTTATAAAGAATTCAAAATCATGTTTTCCAATTTCATAGACATGGTAACTTTTCAAGGTCTTAATTCTATGTCTGCATAGATTTTATACAGATCTATCACACTTGGTATAATAATAAGGGTATTAAATTTTCTGATCTAGAAGGAATAACAATGTGTACCTATATAAACAATATAGTAATACATAGATATATTCCATTATTTTTAAACCAAAAATTATAGATGGTCCAAATTAATCATTATGAACCATCTCAATAGGCTAAGATGTTGAAACTTAATCCTGTTACTCAAAATAAGGTTGGTATGATTCCCTTTTTACAGTGGTTAAATAATTTATCAACTGGAAACTCTTTCTTAGCATGATCTCTAATTAAACATTTCATAGTAATCTACCTATGTGAGTGTATGCTATAGTGGTCTGGTCTCCTATGCCAAATCCAAGATTCAATCTAAAAAGTACTCAACCAGGAAACATAATGAGAAATAAAATATTATAAATCAACATCACAACCATTACAAATCCTTAAATATTTTAAAATTATTGTATTTTTAGAATAAAAAACATTATATGCATTATTCTCAAATTTGACATGAAAACCATCATCACATAATTTTGAGATGCCAAACAGGTTATAGTTCAAACCATAAATAAATAATAATTTAGAAATAAAAACATTTTTATTGTATCCAATTTGGACAAGGCCTATGATTTACCCTTTTACATTAGCATCAAAGCTGACATGACCACCATCATCCTTAATAATGATCTTAATGCAATAGTTATATGTTTTTAGGAAATATTTTCATTATATAATTTTAATTCTTCAATAGCTTTCATTCCATGTAATCATGAGTGTAAATGAACCATGACATAAAATATTATTAAATGGCCATTGAAACATATTCATTATGTTAGTAGTAAATAATATATCAAACATATGAATATTGATGGTGAATTCATTGGCTAAAAATTATTTATGAAAAATATAAACACATTAAATGTTTAGAAAATGTTTTTAATTTTTATTAATAAAATAATATAATTACAATTAGTAAATAAATTTATTGAAATATATATGTTATACATTCAAAAAAATATTTTTTATATTCATCAGATAGATTTTTTCGTCATCGTGTATAAATAAACACTATTTTATGTATAAAAACTATTTAGAAAGGGAAATTTTAACAAATTTTAATGTAGAACAAATTTTATAATAGAAATTTGATACATTAATAATTTATATATTATATAATAAGCTTCTTATTTGAAATAACGATATGAATATTTTCTTTGGAGGAATTTTTTAATTTCTCTGTTTGCTTTCATCTTTTGATAAATAGTACAAATATACAAAAGTTTAGTTGAAAAAAACATTTTTCATCAAAATATTTTATGAGGATTAATAATATTTTGTAGTTGTTTTAAAGTATAAATATTTTGTATTTTTATAATTTAATATAATTTAGGTCATTAGCATTGATTTTACACAAAATTTAGATGAAAAACATTTCAATATTTTACATTGTTTAAAATTTTAAAATAGGTTTTATTATTTTGACTTTGAGATTAATATTAAATAAATTACTATACATTTTTTGCTTTTAATGTGATGAAATTAATTCTATATTTTCAATTAGTTGGTCAAAATTACTTAAATATTTTTTTTATTTCTGGACATTAAAAATAGTGACTTAAGTAATTTTTATTAATATTGTAAAATGGTAAATTAGGTAATTAAGGTTAAAAATAATATTATAAAGTTACCTTAACTATTGTCCTAATATAATTGGATGATATTTATAACCTAAATAATAATTGTATAGAAATTGTATCTTTTAAATTCCATTTGGATGAGATTATGATACTTAGATTATTTTATTTAAAGAAAAGATAAATTTATCTTACTCAAATTTTAATAACTACATCATTTTTTAATATAATGTCTTACAATTGATAAATTCAATTATAAATACTCATTTAAATATATTTTGTTCATTATCAGGGAAATTTATTTTTAATTTTTGGAAAATAAATAATTACATTCATGTCATATACATAGATGATCAAGAACTTGTTTAATTGACGAATAACAATTAACATAATTCTTATTTAAAAAATAATAAACATTTAAAACTACAACACTTGCCCAAATATTATTTTTCAATTATATATAGACTACAATCATCTAATGGTCATGTTATTTACCATTTTGAGGCATGTGGATAATATTATGACACTTAAAATGTTTTATTTAAAGTGATGTTATAGTTGTCCAATTATTATTTTAATAAATATATCATTTTTAATATAGGAATTTCAAGAATATATATTAGACTATAAATATTATTATAAAATATATTTTATTTATCTTTTTCATAGTATAATTTTTTTCAATTTTTATTTAAGAAACATTTTTTTATACAATTACTGAAAAATAATGTTTTAATTATTTTATTAATTGTGATAACAAATAAATGTTAATAAAAATAATAAATTAAATAAAATTCTGGATATTTAATAAAGAAAATTATTATTATAAATTTACGAGGCCCCATATTAATATAATATAATATATTTTTTGAAGATAAATTATCATCCTTATATTTTTAATAATTTATAAATTAAATAGTGTCAAGATTGAAACTATTGTTTTTTTATCAAAATAATGAATTATTAAATTATTTAAATATAATAAAACATTTTTAAAAATATATAATAGTTTTGATATGGTCTTAAACGTTCTAAAAAATGTCATTTATGGTCTAATTAACATAAAATAAGTCAATATTTCATCCTTTATATGTTTAAATATTTAATACCTGGTTAATAATTAAATAGAATAATAAAGTGTTGATTAAAATGAAAAGGTTTAGGTTAATATAAAAACAGCACTAAAATTTGTTGGATTATGATGTTAAAACATTAACTCATATCATATTTTAAAATAGGACATTTTGTGGGTTATTGGATATGGTTTGATTTTTTAATCAATTAATATTAATGGAGATTCCAAAAGTGCCCCACACCTTAATTATAAATGCTCCCATCCTACCTCACATATTCACATTACATTATGCCTTAATTCATGGCTATCCCATTCCTATTTACATTATTAACTTCTATAGTCACGTTCTAGAGATTCTGTTATTCTCTAATGACCAACTCTAGTGATATTATAGGAGATCTAGAGAGAGCACATCAAAGAAGAGGTAATCATCTACACTGATTCATTCAAACCTATTTGTTCATCTACATCATCTTCATGAATAGTTTCTATAAAAATTAATAACTAATGTATCACTAATATACTAATATGATAGTATAACTATGAACAACCATATTTCACCTTTTATCCATCCGATGAAAAATGAAATCATTATGTCGTGGTGTAATCTATTTTTCACCACCACATTACAGGGATGGGTATAATGATAAGAATAATAACACTATGTGATTATTATTACATTATATGTATTCTAGAACAAAATATATGCCATACAATTTCATACCATTTCTCTGTTACGAGAATGATATCACCATCCGTGCATACGTATGACCCACTGTCTCCACGATGCAACTTGATTCATTATTCATGATATCTGTTAAAATAGGATTATCAAAATTTATATTATGAATAAATATGATATATATTATGTTGATATCATTTTTAGTCATATAAATATGACCTAATAAATATAACTATAACATATTCCATAAAACATGCATAAAAACGAATAAGATACTACATGAATAACATGTAATAATGAAATGTTATTAAAAAATGGGTGATAATATGATCATATATCTTGTGATAAAAATTTATATTGTTATTTAATAAGTAAAATATCATTATTTAAATCATTATAAATTAGGTTCGTATACATACAATGGATATCATACCCAATGAAAGAGACAATTTCACAATCTCATTATTATATGAGACTGTTTATAAGTAATTATTTACTGGGGGTATAATTACCATCACTATACATGTTTCCTAAATATTCATCCCAAAATATTTTTTTCATTCATATAAAAAAAATTTAAAGTCAATTTTACCCATTTTTTATTTTTATTAAATGGTGTTAGAGGAATATTTTTTCATTTTCGATACGAGGTGCTTTTTTACATATCTGAAACATATACTAGAATAATGTTTTTATTTAACATATACAAAATGAATGTATTATTATGTTTTCATAACACCTTATTTCCTTGAATATTATTTAAAATATTTCAAGTTTATGTTCAATAAAATATTATTTTAAAATTCATGGGGCATTTTTGAAAAGAAAACATTTTTGAATAAGAAATGATATATTTCTTAATAATTTATTTCAACTATTCTATAAAAATTATTATCAATATAAGATGGAATTATTTAATAGGATTATGTTTCAAGTATACTATCCCTATTATTCATATGGTTTGATTAAATTAATTATTGAATTATATTTATGAAATATATTTGTTTTACATGGATTATGTTATCATGGACTGATGTTTTTATGAAACCCATTTTATTCCTTGGGTGATTCTATAATGAAATATATTTTCTGTGCGGCATATGTAAAAATTATTTAATTATGAGATGTGTGGGACCTATATCTCTATTATTATGGTATTGGAATCGATCTTTAACTAATATGAAATTATTTCATATGCTTATCTGTATGCCACAAATTCACTTTCATATATTATGACTATGAGAATACGTTCGTTAATTATTTATGAACATTTATAATTTATCCCATTATATTATATCATGATCATTCATATCATGGATAATATATTCAAATGTTATGTTCATCTATATTATGATTATGATATTATTGATATTTCCCTTGTTTAACATTACTGAGCATCTAAGGTCACTATTTCTCATGTTTCTTTTCCCCATGTTTTGAGGAAATGTATAAAAAAATATTTTCCAAAAAGGGGTCTACTTATGAAAGAATAGGATGGAGACAACATAGTTGTGTTAGGAAAAAGTTGTTTATGTTTCCTTGTTTTTAAATACAATAAATCTATATGGTGGTAGCATGGTTTTTCAATGTTTTATAATTAAAATTCTTCAATTTAGATGTAATATCTATATATTTAATATATAGGTTGTTATAGTTAGCATAATAGAAAATGTAGAGTCAACTGTTGGAAACTAGGATGAGTAGACATTAGTAAAAACCATATGTATATGTTAGTGTATAGGTTAAAATCATTTTGTTTTATAAATTATCATGAATAACCATAGATAAAACCAAAAGTGTAATAAATAGACATTTTTTATGGTTATGTGGTTTTCCAATTTTGATTACTGTTTATCACACTATGCTTCCTGTTTTTAGTAAATGGATGGAACCTAAAGGAACTATGTTAATGCGGAATGTGAGGGGAAATGTAAGGATATTGTGCCTGAGCAGCCTAATGTTATGGGGGATAGAATTAAAATTATTTTAGCTATTCTCAAATAACATTATGAAGCTGTGAACCTTAAAGGATATACAAATGAGAAAATAAGGGATCAACATTTTGTTGATTCCTTCATGAGGCAGTATCCACATTATTTTAGTGGTTCTTCTGGTCCACTAGTGGGTGAAAAATGTATGAGTACCATTGAAACGATATTTTCAGTTCTCTAATGTTTAGAAGATAATAAATTTATTTTTTTAGTATATTATTTGGAAGGATAATATAATCAATGGAGGAACCTTATCAAAAATATGAATCAAATATAAGAAATTGAATCCATGGAATGGGATGAGTACGAGAACATACTTTTCAACAAGTATATTCCATGTATTCTTTGAAAAAATATAGAGAATAATTTCCTCTAGATAATTAAAAAATAAGATGAATTCATTGGTACCAATGAAGAAACATTTACTATACATTCAAGGTACTCATCAAGAATTATTATTTTACCTGAGAGTAATATTTTTTGATACATTAGTGGCATAAAATGATTTATCCCATGGGAAATAGGCATAAGGGACATAAATAGGTTTGAGAAAACCATTAGATGTTCTCCCAAGCCTGACATGGAGATTGGAGTATCCCATCAGTCATATGGGTATGAGAATAAGAGAAAAATAAAATTTAAGGATAAATATAAAGACGGCTTTGGAAAAAAAATATGTTTTCTGTTATGCTGAAAGTGTGGAAATTGGCATTTATTAAATTTTCATGAAGGTAATAGATAATTTTTTATGTGTGGAAGAGAAGTTCATTGGGTAGATGAATGCTATAGTGATGGGGAAAATATTTCAAATGAGGTGAATGTTTCAAATGCTTCCCAGAATGAACCTCCTAAACTTAAATCGAACAACTGACTTGATTTGGGGGAATTATTCCAATCAATACAAAAAATATAAGGGTTATCGATGATGATCAATATCAAAGACTCTTAAAGACATGGAAAAAATTAATGTCACTTGTGATCACTGTCTGGGATGTGGATTATTATAATGAAGTTGTTCACGGTACACTTTCCATCTACTCTATTGTATAAAATGTTTTATTTGATTATAGATCCTATGAATATTCTATTTATAATGAATATTATAAGGGTATCATTTTATTATATCTAAAATTAAATTTTTATTTAGGTTTGAAAACTCATAATAGCACAACAATCCAATTGAAATTTCCTAATTATTCTCCAGTTGATGTTTGTAGGAAAGTGCTTCGTGCAAATCCTGTGATCCTTTCATTTGTTGAATTTGATGTGATTGTTTCCATGGATTTAAATTATCTATATAGATATTATATCATTTTATATGGAATATAAGTAACATATCATATTCTAGATTAATCTATGATCATCTATTGATGGAAGGATGAAGATGACATTCCAGTAGAAATTCTATCAAAATTATGGCTCTTGACTCCTATATGTTAAGGTTTTATATTTCAAATGGTTGGGGAGATACTCTACATTAAGAATACACTTATTGTATGTGAATTATATGATGTATTTATTGAATAATTTCTAGGTATTCGACTAAATCATGAATTCCAGTTTTAAATCGAAATCCTATAGAGTACATTTCCAATTTTAGATACACCAAATAGATTTTCCCCATTTTAATTATAGGAATCGAAGGATAAAATAAAATAGATTGTAAGAAAGGGACTAATTCACCCTATTTTGTCGCCATAGGGTTCACCTAATCTCTTTGTTAAGGATAAATATGGATCAATGAGACTCTGTATTTATTATCTAGAACTTATCAAGATTGATTTCATGAAAAAAACTATCTTCCACACATTGATGAAAAATTTGAAATACTACATAGAGATCAATACTTTTACAAGATTTATCTTAATTTAGAATATCATCAATTACAAGTCAAGAAGGGGTATATACAAGACACTGCAATCTATACCAAGTATAGAATAATTTATTTTTTAGTGATGTCTTTTGGTCTTTCTAATTCCCTTGATCACCCTATGGATCTAATTAATAGAGTCTTTATAAACTTTATTGATCAGTTTGTGGTTTCCTTTATAGATGATATTCATTAAATATTAATAGTAAGTAAGAACATGAATATAACTTGAGAATTGTTCTTAAGACCCTGAGAAATGAGTATCTTTATGAAAAATTTACCAATTGTTAATTTTGGTTTCAAAAAGTTTCATTTTTATGTCACATGTTCTCATGATAGGGGATATATGTCAATAAAAAAATAGATGTAATAGAATGTTGTCCTAAAACAACAATAGTAACTGATAATTGATGATTTATTATTTTGGATTGATATTATCGACATTTTGTTAAGGTTTTTTTCTTGACTATATAATCCACTAACAATGTTGACTCAGAAATAAGTTATGTTTTTGTGGATGGGGGAATGTGAAGTGAATTTAAGGTTATCCGGTGTACCAATGATCACACTACCTTATAGTGGAGAAAGGGCTTTGATCTATAATG
The DNA here is from genome assembly GCA_963277665.1 of Viscum album. Lineage (NCBI taxonomy): Eukaryota > Viridiplantae > Streptophyta > Magnoliopsida > Santalales > Viscaceae > Viscum > Viscum album. Next base: position 1,286,753,853 of record OY728132.1, on the reverse strand, counting down.
ATACATCTAACATGGTTTTGGGATGTGTTCTTATGAAAAATGGTATGGTGATAGCTTATGCCTCACAACAACAGAAAATCCTTGAGAAAATTACCCAACCCATGATTTGGATTTAGCTATGGTAATATTTTCATTTAATATATGTAGGAATTTTATGTAAGGTGAAGGGTGTGATATTTATAATGTCCAAAAAAGTTTAAAGTGTATTTTCACAAAAAGGAGACGAAAATGTGCCATATAATATTGCTGGAGATGATAAATGTTTATGACTGCTCAATACATTACCATCCTAGTTAAGAGAACATGGTAGAGTATGCATTTTTTGTAAAGGACCATGCTAGAATATCCATGATGATGATAAAAAAAATCCTATATTCATGGATTTAAAAAGGTTTGATTTTAAAATTTTAATTTATTGAGAGAAATAGTTTCATTCTAAAATGGATGTACAATAATATATACAACATAAGAATAAGGAGGCATAGAAGGGAGATGTATATCTACAAAATAATGTGAGAAATGTACCAATATTCAACCTTGGTTGTGATGGAATAATATGGTTTCATAAATCTATTTGTATTCCTCCCTTTCCAGAATTAAATAAGGAATTTTGGATGAGAATCATAGCACTTCATTCTCTATTCACCCTAGAATCACAAAAATGGGTAGGGACCTGAAAGAGTATTTCTAGTGGGGTGGTATGAAAAGAGATGTTTCAAAAAATGACTCTCGGTGATTGGTTTGTATGAATGTTAATGTAGATATATAGAATTCTAAGGATTTGTTACCACCATTTACCTTACAATAATGAAAATGGTAAAGTATCACTATGTACATTCTCATTAGACTTCCCAAAATATCTAAAATCCATATTTCTATATGGGTTATAGTTGATTTCCTTACAAAGTCAACCAAATTCATTCTTATTATAGCATATTTATTTCATGACCATATTGATAGTATATATATTATAGATGTGGTAATATTTCATGGAGTATGAATTTTTATTATACATGACTAGGATCAGACGTTTACCAAGATGTTATGTAAAAGTCTTTAGTAGGCTCTAGATACATAGTTATGTTTCATAACTACTTATCATCCTTTTAATGATGGTTAGTCTGAGAGGAAAATTATATCTCTATAATAAATGTTGGGAGCATGGTCTATCGATTTCAAAGGTTGTTGGGATATACACATACCTTTGGTAGAATTTACATTCCACAATAGCTTTCAGTATAGAATCTAGATTGACCCTTATGAAGCCATCTATGGAAAGATGTGTGGGACTCCAACTTCATGGGATGATGTGGGGGAAAATTATATTAGGACACGATCTTACTGATGAAATGGAAAATAAGTTCAAATCTATTCAACAACACATTAGAGAATCTGATAGTTGAAAAAACAGTATTGTCAATAACTGATGAAAATACCTAGATTTTGAAGTGGGCAACATTTTGTTTCTATGAATATCTCCCTATAAAAGAGTAATTATATTTGGAAATAATGGAATGCTTATCCCTATGTATATCAATTCTTATGAAACTATAGATCTTGTGGGAAAGGTAACTTATCGATTGATGCATCCACATAATCTCTCTCATGTTCTTGTTGTGTTCCATGTATCTCTCTTGAATGATTACATACCTAATCCTTCACATTTAATGAACTAAATATTGGTTCCACTGGAGAAATATCATTCATATAAAGAAAAATGAACATAGATTATGCATCTTAGATAAAAATATCAATGAAACAAAACCACATTCCTGCATAATGTTTTATCGTGAAATAACCAATTTTAGGAAGCTACATGGGATCTTGAGGATGTGAAGAGTAGAGTAATCCTAATATTTTTGTATCCAAGGGACTAATTTTTAGTGTGAAATATAATTTAAGGGGGATAGATTTTTATAGCATGATGTTTTTATGAAATATTTTCATCAAATAATTTTAATTCTTCAATATCTTGCATTGCATGAAATCGATAAAGTAAATGATCATCGAGATTATATAGTATAAAATGACTATTTTAACAACGAAATTATGTTAGAGGGAGTAAATATAATTAACTTATAAAATTTTATGGTGAATTCATTATGTACCAATTATTAATGAAAAATATAAACCAATTAAATGTTAGGAAAATATCTATATTTTTGTATTAATAAATTAAATAAATTACAATTAGTATATAAAATTAATGAAATATAAATGTTTTATATTTAATAGAATATTTTTCATATTCGTCCAACAGATATTTTAGTCATAGGGTATGAATAAATACTGTTTTATTTATAGAAACCTATTTTTTCGAAAGAGTAATCTTATCTCCATTTAATGGAGAACCAATTTAAAATAATAAAATTTACTTATTAATAAATTTTAAATCAAAAAAATAAACTTCTTGTTTGGTAGATATATATTAAAATTTAGATTTTATTAATATTTACAATTTTTTGATAACATTATAGTTTTGAGGAATTATAAAAATATAGTAAATATTAATTGAAAAATAGTTTTTCGATGCAATAAAATCATATAGTTAAATTATATTATTGAATGGTTTTATAGTATGAGTAGATTATATTTTTATAATTTAATATAATTTATGTCACGATAAGTAATTTTACATTTAATTTAGATGCGAAAGAATTTAAATCATTTACAATGTTTTAACTTTTAAAACCAGATTTTTCTCATTCTGAAAAGGAGAATAATTTTAAATGAATTACTAGAACATCCATGTTTTGAATATTGAAAAATGGATTCCATATTTAGAATCATAAGGTCCAAAATATTTAAATAGATTTATTTTATTTGTGGGTATTTTTAATAGTATCATCGGTAATTTTTATTGAAATGGTAAAATGGTAAATCAGGTAATTAAGGGTAAAATAATAATATTAAGTTACAATAAATATTTTTGTAATATCATTGGATGAGTTATTTCTACCTAAATTGTCCTTTGATCAAAATTTTATCCTTTGGTATACACTTGGTTGAAATTTGTAAATTTATTTTATTTTATTTATTGAAAATTTTAATATGTCAACCTCAAATTTTTATAGTTATATCATTTTTAATATAAGGTTATAAAAATAAAAAATTAGACTATAAATGCACATTTGAAAGATAAAATTATTTTCTTTATCATGATAAATTATTATTTATTTTTTGTAAATTAATAATTACCCTAAATGATTGTACATTGTTTATGGAAAAATTATTTAATTGATGAAACATAAAAAATATAATTTTCAATAAAATAATAATTTTCCTTTAAAGAAAAAATAGTTACCCAAATATTATTTGAATAGTTTTTCTAGACCATAATAATCAAAGGGTTGTGTTATTTACCATTTTGAGGCATATGGAAAATATCATCACACTTATTTTATTTTATTTAATGTGATGTTAAAGTTGTCACCTTAATGATTTAATAAATATATAATTATTAATATAGGTTTTCTTGAATATATGTTTGACTAAAATTATTATTATAAAATATATATGAACCTTCTTTTTCATTTTAATTTATTTTAAATTTATTTCTAAAAAATAATTATATTAAATAATTTCAAAAAACATATGTTGTAATTATTTTATTAATGGGGATAATAAAAAAATTTCCTTAAAAATATTAAAATAAATATAATTTGGAATAATTAATTTCCCAATGAATTTGATAAATTACATTGACGTTTTAGGAATATAAAGAAATATTTTGATTGAAGATAACAATTTATTCTTATATTATTAATAAAAAATGAATTGAATAGTTTCCACATTGAAAGTATTGTGTGTTTATTAAAATAATGTATTATTAAATTATTTACTAACAATAATTTTTCAAAATATATAATAATTATTATATGGTTGAAAATTTTTATATAATTAATCTATGGTCATATTGTCAAAAAAATAAATAAATAATTCACTCTTTTAGTATTAAAATATTTGTTAAAATTGTTTATAATTAATTAGAATAACTGAGTGTCAATTAATCTAATTAGGATAAATTGATATAAAAACCTGACTAACATTTTCTGGGTAATGTGATTTCAAAATTATCTCATCTCATCTTTGAAATTAACACAGTATTTTGGTTTTTTGTAAGTGGTTTTATTTTAGTATAAATTAATATTTATGGAGATTCCAAATGATTCCCACACATAAATTATAAAATAGCACATCCACCCTCACATATTCACTTCACTTTGTGCCTTCATGTTTGGTCATTCCCCTACCTATTTCCGTTATCAACTTCCCTAGTCACATTCTAGAGGTTATGATAATCTCTAAAGACCAATCTAGTGATTTTTGTCCTGACCCATCCTAGAGGGGACCTTGGTGTGACTTCCCAAACCTGCGTCCAATAGGCTAGGGGCTGGTAACTAGCACTGAGGTGGAATATAACTAAAATGTGAGGCATTTATTATGTACATATACGTATGCACACCTATCTATACTGATAAATTATGAAATGTAAAAGACTATGTAAACTATGAATTCCACTAAGACAACCCCTGAGATCAAGAGTACAAAACTGAATGAAAATGGGGTCAGTATACAAGACCAAAAAAAGAGAATATGGGAACAAGAAATTACAGAAGTCATTAAAAACTCATTAGTAGAAAAACCAATCTGAAGGGTAGGTGATGGGAAGTTGCCCGATGTCATAGGTGTATACCTCGTCTATCTGTTCTCACTGGGCACCACCTAGTCCTGGACCACCTAGATCCTTGTCCAAATGCCGGTCATCTGCACATGACATGACACGTGTGGGAAAAGACTGTAAAGGGGTGAGAAAAATAGTATAGAGTAGGATTCCCCAAAAACATAAAGGAAATACTACAATGAAAAGAACACATTAATAATTTTCATCTCACAAATGTATAAATCTATGACACTAATAGAAAGAATATCGGGCGTAGTTTAAAAAACACAAATAATTGATGACACACTTAGTCCCAATGAGACACTCAGTCCCAAAGAGACACTTTATCCAGATGAGACACTTATTCCCAGTGAGTCATGTAGCATCAAGGTCATGTAATCATCATGTCACACATTCATCAAGTCACACAGTCTTCATGTCTCAGTCATGTATAGGATTCTACTCATATTGTGCTTGAGTCAACAAAACCTACTACTCCAACCAAAAATCATACCTCAATTTACACAAAACCACATAGATTATCTCAAAAGGACTAACTTTTCGTTATGGTCCCAACGAGACGAAGAGTTCTTAAAATGAACATATAGTTTAGATGTTATGGGAATTTTAGTAAAATGGGGATGGTGGGGTCTGAGTCCGTACTGACCTGACCCAACCCATCCTCAAGTCTGCTAACATGACCCACTGAGTCAACCGAATATGTCATTTCAACACAACCCGTTGGTCCTGGACATCCCCAGTTATGCCCAACCTATTCTATAGGCCCTTCATATCGACTTTAGCCAGAACTGCTCAATGTCAGATTGTTTGGTCCACTGAGACCCAATGAATGCCACATCATGCCTCGCCAATGTGTCTAGCCGACAAGTTGGTCGCTTCTCATGCATGTGGTCCATGGGACCACATCTCGGACAGATGATGCAGCAACCTACAACATCACTATTCAACACTATAGTAGCCCACCTTGGCCACATCTCCCATCGTCACTCGCGGCCTCCATTTCCACCACCCGGAAACCCTCTTCCGTGGGTTGTCCCACTTCCACAATCACATTGGATTACGGGTCGCCGCTGTTGTAGGATTCCATGCTAGTGGTCGTCTGCCTGGCCTAGTCGCGCCATCGATCCAGTTATGCTTCTATCATGGGTCGCTCCACTTGTGGCCTCATCTCACATCGTGCCAACTATCACATCTCCTCAACATCTTTTGGGAATTAAATTTCACAGTTTCATGTTGTTGATCCATGAATCAGAGGAACACCAAACACTCGCTCTTAAGATCATAAAGAATGTGAAGAATGGGGGGAAAAGAAGAGGAAAAATCATACCCAAATAATGATTCAGGACATTGTTCATGTGGGCCATAGTTCATTATTGTTTCCTGAATCACGAAGAACAAAAAATAATAATCACAATGATCTAATTCTTATTTAATCCCCTCAATATATGTTTTATCCATCCTGGAATACTGACCCCTAGATCAACCTGTTAATGGGTAGATATGTGTTCTTTATTTAGAAAGAAAGAATGGGGAAGGGAAATCACATATAAATGAAACACCTACCTCTAGGATTGTATCGATCGCTAATAAAAAGTGACTCCTGCATTCATCATTCATCAATCCTCTGATTCCATCCTTTAATCAAATCGTCGATCCTCCAACATTCTCCATCACTGTCAAATGAGGGGATTCACTCAAAAATATCCACATCAGAGTCTTCTAAAAAATTATTTCCATTTTTATAAAACTATCCCTATATCCTTGCTAATCCATTAAATGGAAAAAACACATTTGAACATTTCAGAGTTAATCTAATCTTTCAAATATGAAAGAAAACATACTAACTCATCATTACATTGCAGCGTCGTTATGTCACTACGAGACATTCAAAAAGAAAAAAAACTTATTTAAAAATATTTTATTTTTCCTTAACACATCCCAAAAATAATTATTATCTTTAAACTGCGATGGTCATGGTAAGGCCCCACCTAAGGTCAAGTTGTTGTTCTAAATGCAACAGTGCCCTTGGATTTTCTATCTTGGAACCTGTTAAAATAATTTTAATCTTCAATGTTACCTGCCTGAGAATTTTTAATTAATAACTAGTATTTATTAAATGATTTATTATTGTCACAATGCTCCACATAATTTTTTACCATCTCATCACCTGGTCCAGGAATTTTCCTAATTAATTTAAAAAAAATTCGGAGAAAAATACGAGTAATTAAATTTTCACCTACATAGGGATTTATATCTTAGGAAGCTAAAACAAGGTCTAATGAAAAAATTTGAGGGTATTGGGAACAAATCTAAGACACCTTATCTCATGTTATCTCCTGTAGATTCTCCTGTGGCCACTGAACATGCACAAGAGGAATCAACCACCCATGAAGGATCCGCTCTGGAGGATCCTCTATATCCACTAGGAACTCGTCAAAACGGCACCCCATCATCAACATCTAGCTCTCACTCATTAATAATGTTTGTTGGATCATGAACATACCTCCTCATCTATGACATAAGAATGAAATAATGCACCCAATGAATCAGTTGGTGTAGAGTTAGGTGGTATGAAACCTTACAAACTATGGTCATACTCTTAAAAAGACCAATGAATCTCATAGATAACTTGTCCATCCAACCAAATATACACAATCCCTATCAAGGTGAGACCCAAACGAACATGTGGTCTCCCTCTTCAAACTCAAAGGGACTCTGTATCCAATCTGTGTATGATTTATACCTTCTCTGTGTAGTCCTCATCTGATTCTAGATGATCTACACCATCTAGGTGGTAGCCCATTCCAACTTGTGACCCATGAGTGCTAACTCCCAAGAGATAGTCCATCATAGTGGTGACCTACATGGTTTCCAATACAAGGAATCAATTCGTGAAATGCCAATGGTTGAATGGTAGCATTTTTTTAGGAAAACTCCACCTGATGTAGGTGATCCTCTGAACTATGACCAAACTCCGGGATGTAAGCACGTAACATGTCCTATAGAACCTAGATGGTCCTCTCCGTATGTTCATCCTTCTAGGGATAAAACATCATGCTCAAGTGTAAATGATTCCCAAACACCTCTCACAATCCCCTCCATAACCCGAATGTGATGAGAGCATCACATCATATAACAATCATCTATGGAACCCCAGGAATATGAACTATCTCGTGAACGTAGAGGTCTCACAAGACCTCAACCAAAACCTTCTCTTTGATTGTTAGGAAGTGGGCCGACGTGGTTTGTCATTCAAATATTTCCCAGATGGTATTATTTCCCCTAGATGTATGTGGTATACCAATCATGAATTCCATTAATAATTCATCCCACTTCCACTTCAGCGCCTCATATGGAAGATCCATTCCTTTTAGAACCTAATTATCTACATTCATTTGTTGAAAATTGAGGCATCATCAAATGAACTTCTATAATTCCATATTCATCCATGGCCACCAAAACTAACATCAGAGGTCATGTTACATCTTTTCCACACCCTGATGTACTTCAAAATGGATTGTGTGATGCTCATTCAAAACCTCCTCTCCCAATGCTGCTGGTACAATAGTGTGTCCCCTAGAAAGGGTTACGTACTCCCACCTATTTAATATTCGTCATGGGAAAACTGTATGGATAACTGACGACATCTGGTTTGAGAGTAGACATCCCTATGATGTTCCTCCAAAACTAGCTATAAGAGTGGAGGATTGACAACCATTGACTATAGGTAAGATGCTCCATCACCATCCATGAAGGATATCTGCATCACGAAATACTGCTCTGAAGCCTCACTCAACAACTGCAAGCTCGATCTTGTGTTATGTGTGTCTTCCACCATGCACCCCTTGATAGGAGTATAGACAATCTCGATGTCATGATCCTAGAGGAACTCTACCCCCACCAATATCTCGAGATCAAGTCCATCTGGGAGGTGATATACATGATAATTTTTTGGTCAGAGTAGATGGTAAACCACTCACACATCAAGTAGTTCCACCATATTTTCAATTTGAAGAGAACTACTGCTAGATCAAGATCATGTGTCGTGTATTTTTCTCATGCTACCTCAACTGTTGCAAACGAAATGCAATCTCCTCTTTCCCATACATTAGGAAAAAACCTAGTTTGATCCCTAACGCATCACATTAAACTGTATACCCAACACCCTCCTATAGTATTCTCAAGATATGGGTACTCTTCAACCTCTGCCTCAACCTCTTAAAAACTCTTCTAGAACTTCTTATTCCACAAGAATGGTTTTTACTTTCACGTCAAAGATGATATTGGTACTTACACCCTAGGAATTATGTTAATGAACCTACAACAATATCTAGACAAACCCAAGAATCACCTCACATCGATCAAACTTCTTAGTGGCTCCCAAGATAGCACAACCTCGGTCTTCACCTAATCCACCGTAACTCCAGCCACTAAAATGTCCTATCCTAGAAATTGGATATCCCAAATCTAGAACAGACACATCATGTGCATCCCAAAAAGTTGGTTCTCTTAATGTGTATCCATCACCATCCTCAGGTGTGTCGTATGGTCCGTCTTAGACACCGAGTACACCAGGATGTTATCAATGAAGGCCATGACAAACTAGTCAAGGTATGTCTAGAATATCATGTTCATGAGTATCATGAATACTAATGGTGTGTGGGTCATGCAAAATGGTATCCCCATGTACTCGTAGTTTTCAAATGGACATATGAAGGATTTTTCGGTACATCCTCACCACGTACATGAAGCTGATGATAGCCAGTCCTTAGGTCTATCTTCAAAATCCACCTCAATCCCTTTAGTTGATAAAAGAGTTCATCAATTGTTGGAACATGATATTTGTTCTTCAAGGACATCTGATTCAGGTGCATGTAGTCAATATATGGCCTCATGCTCATGTCTTCCTTCTAGGAAAACAATATTGGGGCCACATAGGGTGAAACACTAGGCCTCATAGAACTATTCCCCTATATGTCCTCTAGATCTACCCTTAACTCATGAAGCTCCACTAGTGAAATCCAATTTCCCAGTGTAGATATCAGTGTCGTCCTATGGTACATGTAAATGCATATGTCAACATATTTATGAAGAGGTAATCATGGAACATCATTAGGGAATATTTTATCACATATTTCCACAACTACAAGGAATTTAGGACTCCTATCATCCAACTCATAGAGGGTAATACTCTACAAATGGTGGGTAATTGGCTGAAACCTCCTATACGAAAGTCCATCCTACAGTGGTTGAATTTCCTTTTTCCTAGTAATGTAAATCCCAGTCCTATCACAACGGACACACTACACTCTATGCCTCAAATAGTAAATCTATGTATAGACGATAGATAACCAGTCTATACCCAGAATGATGTTATAAGGCCTCAACAATACTACTATGGGATCCCATCTGAAGCTCTCACCACCAATAGTAAGCTCACGCTACCAGCACTAGTGTGTGATAAACTAATACACTCTCGTTAGAGTCTCTAAACATAAGGATTGATCCAATGGCTCCAACGGAATGTTAGAACATGAAATAAGGTATGTGTCCTGGAAATACTGATGGAACATGTGTTTATAAAAACTATATATAGTGTGGAGAAGACATAGATCATACATATAATAATCTATGGAACATTGGGGTCACAAGATTCTATATCTGAATGATCATCCCACCCATGTCCACCAGCTCTCGGGGACCATGGTGGACCACTTGGGGGTGGTGGTGGTCGTACCTCGAACCTCCACCTGCTGCTCTGCATGCACCCCTCCCACATCTGCCACCCTATAGACCACCCTGCATGAACATATTACTCAGCCTCAGCTATCCCTAGATCGTATTTTAATTATCTGTGCATCGAGTTTGGTAGTCATGAGCCATGTGTCCCCAACCGTAGCACGTGTAGCACAACATGTCCTTCTGCTGAATCCTTCGACCCTGGGAGCCCCATACTGCAGACCATATGTCCTGGGGTCTTCCTATAGAGTGATTGAACCACATGGCTCCCTTTGTCAAATATCATCTACAAATTTATAATGATTCAACAATCTTGTGTCTTCTAGTATCTCCCACCACTGACACCTACTCTGCCAAAAATATCTCAACGATAACTACCCACTCTAGTACCCCATTATATGTTGGAATGATACAGGTTATAATCGACACCCCGATCATTCTATGTATCCTCTTATAGGAGGTCCTAGACCTAAATAACGGGTCTCACACTATGTCTTTGGACTAGTGATTAAGTCCGTGAATCTCTCTATGTACTACACTACCATTTTGCTGCCCTACTGCATGTTCCAGAGATCCTATATACATATTAAGTGTAATGTACCTGGGAAGAACTCCTCCCTGAAGAGTCACTCAATGTCTTCCCAAGAAAAGGTCTTCTCGTCATGCACCGGGTACCCTAAGCTCCACACAAACCCATTGAGCTCGGAAGAAGGCTCGTGGCTCAAAATTCAATCTAGTCTGGAGGAGTCCTCATAAGGCAGAAGACACTTGTTACCACCTCTAGAAAATCTTCAGCTACCAAGGAGTCAGTCTAACCCTAGAATATGCGAGGTCTCTCCATCTGGAAGTCATACAATGAACTAAGCCTATGTGCATCGTCTATCGGTAGCGCTCGTAGTAACTACTAATAAAAAGGTGATGGTATTATACTAAGAAAACCTGGTGGGTCTATCTATTGTACTTGTCCATGTACCGACGCCTCATCACTAGGGGTACCATCCTCATTGTCATGCAATGGAATCATGGCCAATAGTCTACATGAAGGACTCCTGAAATAGATCAAGATGAACCATGGTCAATATAATATACTCGGTGAGATTACTCAAGACAGAAATGAGGATAGACTCAAAAAACCTATATGATTCATGTTCATTTGATTTCCCTGCAACCATTTTTTGATATAATGAGTCAGAAAGTAGGTTTCTAGAGTCCTTGTTTATGGATACATCGGTCGTTTCACTAACACCAGAGTCCTTGGTCTAAAATCCATACTCGAAACACATAACACTATTTCCCCAAACCAATCTCATAGACACTCGGTCCCAATGTGGAACCAAACTGCTCAGATAGCACTATGTCATGACCCGTACCAGAGGGGCCCATGTCGTGACTCCCCAAGAAATCTTTCAATAGGCATGGGGATGATGACCAGAACCAAGAAGGCATGTAACTAACATGAGAGGCATTTCCTATGTACCTTTACAGGTGCACACACATCCGAGACCACAAATACTGAAATGTGAAACACTATGTAAAACATGGATGCCACTAAAACAACCAGTAAGAGTTATAGTTCAGAACTAAACGAAATGGGTTCCATATACAATCATAAAAAATGAAAATCTATAAATAAGAAAGTACACAAGTCATTGTAAACTCATTGGTAGAAAACCCTACCAAAGGGGTAGGTGATGGGGATCTGCCAGATGCCATCAGAATATGTATCATATGTATGATCTCACTAGGCACCACCTGATACTAGACAACCTAGGTCTCTATCAAAACATTGATTGTCTGCACATGACACGACATTTGTTGGAAAATCCCATGAAGGGGTGACTAAAACATTACTAAGTAGGACACTTGAAACCAAAAAATAAATACCACAAATAAAAGTGCACATGAAGTATTGGTAGCTTACATAGGTATAAATCTATAACACTAAATGCATGATTAATGGATGTAGTAAAAAAACACCCAGCATCGATGGGACACTTAGTCCTAATGATACACTCAGTCTTATGAAGACACGTAGTCCTAATGAGACACTTATTCCTAGTGAGTCACATAGCCTCATGGTCAGGCATTCTTCCACTCACGTAGTCTTGAAGTCACATAGCCTTCGTGTCACATCCACTCACATGATTACTCTCTTATGGTGCTTGATTTGGGAGAATTTACTCATCAAGAAAATTTTTATTAATCAATTTCCACAAACCCACGTAGTGTATCTCAAAGAACAATCTTTTCATGATCATCCCAATGCCATAAAATGCTCATTAAATGGATATATGGTTTAAATTTTATGGGAATCATTGTTAAATGGTTCTAATTGGGTTAGATTTCAGGCTGAACCGACACGACCTGACCCGAGGTCTGCCGACCTGACCTGCTGGCTTCGACCCAATCCTCAGGATCCAACCTGACCCGCGTGGCCTAGACAACCAGCTCCAGCCCATCTCACCTGATGCAGGCTGGTTTGGTCCACCTGGACATGATGGATTCCACATCCCACCCCACCAATGTAGCTGGATGACATGTCAACCACTCCTCCCAGCCATGGTCCACGAGACCACATTCTAATTTGATGATACGGTGCCATGTCGCATTTCTGGTCCGCATAGTCATGGCGCACCCTGGTCACGGATCCTATAGCCACCCACAACCACGTCACTGAGGGCTCCTACCACCACCGGCCGTTGAGTTGGCGGCCTCTGTCGCCGCCATATACAACCCTCTATAGTGAGTTGTCCCTCATCTATAGTCCCATTGGACTATGGGTTGCTGCCACCATTGAATGCTTTTCCTGGGACCATCCTCCTAGAATAACTGCGATGTCGGGCCGATGTTGCTACCATTGCTAGTCTCTCAGAAGGTGGCCTCATCTCGTGCAGTGCCTTTCGCCCCACCTTTGTGGCATATTTTGGGTGTCAGATTCACTTTTGTGGGTTGTTTTACCAAAAAACGAATGTGAAACAACCGCTCTCTCTTAAGATTATTAATAATGTGACAAACACGTGGAAAAGGAGAGGCAAAAGAACACACAATGAATGGTTAAGGGGTTGATCTGTGTTCATCGTTTAGAAAGAAAGGACATAGAAATAGAGATCACGTAGAAATAAAACCTCTAACTCTTGTATTGAATCAATTTATGAATATGTTTAAGTCCTTTGTTTTTCATTTTTCAATCCTTTAACGCCTACTCTAAATCTGATCATTGATCCACAAGAATTTTTTATCTCTCACCATCAAGGGTTTTTACCATAGAATTACCTCTTCAGCATCTTCTAGGTAATCTTCTCTCGGGTTATAAATCTAACCCTATATTCATATTAATCCATTAAATAGAGAAAAATAATTTTAGTATTTCCACACTCTTTCATTCATTAATGATAATAGGGTGACTCATCATTATGTCGCAGCATCGCTGTGTCGATACGAGATGTTAAACGAACTTCTTTAAGATTATTTTTTTCCTTAAAACGTCCATAAATGAACTTTTACCATTAAACATGCCGATCGAGGTTAAGCCCCATATAAGGTAAAGTCTCTATTATAAACGTAATGGTGCCCTTATATTTTTAACCAGACACCCCTTTAGTAGTTATTATTGTTTGAATTTAGCCGTCCAAGCATTTTTAATAAACAAATAATCTTTAATCAAAGATTTATTATGGAAAAACAACGCCTTAAAATTTCCTACCCTCTAATATCCTTGTCTTATAATTTTCACAAATAATTTATAAAAAACAAATCATATAAAATCTGATTCATTACACTTTTTGATGTGATCTAGAGGGAGAACATCAATGAATAAGTAATCATTCATACCAATTCTTTCAAACTTATTACGATAACGTGAAAACCATATTTTACCTTTTATCATTCTTATGAAAAATGAAAGCATTATGTGTTCATATGTACAACATACCATCTTAGCACCATGGGGTACTATATTTTTCACCACCACCATACATGGATTGGTATAATAATTGAAATATTAACAGTAAGTTATTTCTTTAAAATATTTGAATTCTCATAACAAATATATTCCATCTATTTCAATAAAATTTCGAAATTATGGGAATGGTATCATCAATTTTGTGTAAATATAACGTATTGTCTCCACAATGTGATGCGATTCGTTTTACCAGATATCCATTAAATAATCCTTATATAAATTTATAGAATGAATATATATGATATATATTATTTTAACATCAATTTTAAATGATATAACTATCACCTAAAAAATATAAACAAAACTAATTAAACCAAACATATATAAGAAAATGATGTAGTTAATTCTCGAATAATTATTAATAATTAAATGTTATTAACAAATGATAATACAATCACACATGATATCACAAGCATGGAAATAATTTTGGAATAATTTAGATTAAATTATTTATATCATTATACGTGTAACAACCCATGTATTTATAGAATAAGAAATTTTCATATCTATTAATATTTATTAAAATATTATTAATTTTATTTTAAAGATGGAAATTTGTCTGATAGTGTACTTAACATGCAACAAAATATTTACTTGAAATCTTATTTGCACACAAAATTGAGTTATAAAAAAATTATATAATAATATTATTATTTTACATGATAGTTAACGCATAGTTGTTGTATTAGTGGGAATGAAAAAAAACTAAATAAAATATGATTATTATATGTCTTTAAAATTATCCAATAAATTTTAGGGGATTAAAATAAGAATGAATCTTATTTTAAGAATGAATAACTCTAATATTTTTAAAAGGTCATTTTTCCGCCTTTTGTTGGAGAACCCTTTTTAAATATAGTTTTTTCACTTTTATATGTTCTATTTGAAAAAAATATTATTCTTATTTGGAATAAGGACATCAATATTTACATTGGATGAAATTTTGGTATTTTTCTGATAATGTTTATTTTAAATGAATAGTGAAAACAGTGAATTTTAATTCAATACCACCTTTTAATCTAATTTATTTATATATTTATTTTGTAAATTTAAATTATTTTATTGTGTAATTGGATAATATTTTTATAATTTGATTCAATTTTTCTTATCAAAAGTAATTCCACTTTGAAATTTGACATAAACATTTGTTAATCTTTCGTTGTTTTTTACTTCTTAAAAACAAACTTTTTCGTTTTGAAAATGAGAATTAATATTAAATTAATTAAATCCAATTATGTGTTTTGAATTGGAAAAAATAGATTCCCAATTTGGAATCAGGGGGTCCAAATTGTATAAATAGGTAAGTTTTATTTTTAGAAATTATCAATAGTAACTTCAGTATGTATTTTATTTTCCATGGATAAAGGGTAAATCTGGTAAATAAGGATAAAAAAATAATATTATAATAATAATAAATTACCCTAAAACATGCCCTAACCTTATTGGATGATCTATTTTCAACCAGGGGAATCATTGGGTCGATTTTAGGACCCCATGGAGCCACTTGTGTGTGAAAATGACATTTAATTACTTTTATTTTAATGTTAAGGAAAATATAATATAAATATATATCTTCTAGTAAAATTATTTTTATATGGGGTTATATAAGTTATATAGTTGAATATAAATATTCATTTGTAAACCAAAAATATTTCCTATATCATGGTATTTTATTTAAAAAATTTATACATCAGATAAATAAATGTACATATGACATAATGATGATGCATTGATTGCTTCATTAATTAAGGATTTAAATAAATGATATAGTAAATGTTATAATAAATTTAATTTATTTATTTTTATGTTATCCACAAATATTTTGGATTATAGTTACATGTTATATTCTTATTAATAATGTTTTTTCGAAGTAATCATGTTGATATGGATTTTTAGAAAAGTCATGATATGAATAGTGTCAAAATTGACATGAATCATGTTTTAAAATATAAACTATTATATAAAATATTATATAATTATAAAAAAATGAGATTCCACCAAAAATTTATCAAAAGTATACATTTTTATTATTTAATCTTTAATTGGAAATTTTTACTATTTTGGTAACTATTTTGACTCTAAATATTTTAAATGCTTGATACAACTGTAAGAGTATAAAAGGGGTTAAATAAAAAAGATAATGATTAAAAAATATCCAAAACCTTCATAATTATTATTGGATGAATATATTTAAATTTATATTTCTATTATCTTTGAACTAACTATATATTTACTAATTTATAATCAAAATATAATTTATAATAAAATATTATTTCAGGATATTCTATAAGTACCCCTCCTCCCTCTTATAAAGGCCACCACATCTAACCCTTACTTACACCACTCAAGCCCCATTGTCTCATATAATCTCTTACCAAATAAACTCCCTACATCCCTATATTCCTCCTATAAGCCTTACCTTTGGCATAAGTCAATTCAAGAAGTTTGTTTAGATTAAATCAAAAGGGGTTACCCGATTTAATGTAATCTCTTTTCTCAAGCTTCTTCCATTTATTTTCATTATACAACCCCCTAAACACTATTTATTAAATTATTTTATATAAATGAAATTATCTTCAATTCAATAGGATTCTTATATGAGAATTATTTTTACTATACTTTCACACACCTCCATCTAATGGATACAAACATACTGTTTCTTTGGACGACGAAATACTGTCTCATGAAACGATAATTGTTCAATTATCTCCTACCACCTCTAATGGGGGCCATTATGATGGAACTAAAATTACATATGATAAATATGGTATTTATTTTATTTCTATTCTTCTGTAATTATATTTTATAACATACCTTTATTCTTTTCATGTAGTATAAATATGATAATTTTATTTTAAGAAGTGCGGACTACCTCCCCTCAAAGTGATATGACTCATTCATGCTATACATGGAATATATAAAACATTTAACTGATGAAAATATGTAACATTTATAACCTCTATATTGTACTGTATTTATAATTTCCTGATGTATCATTTAGTTTTTATACCTTAGAAAATGGAAAAGAAATGAAGGTAGTGTTCATTCGTACGCATGTCTTATCTTCTCCATTAATGGTGCAATTAATTTTCTTATAACCAAATGCTATGGAATATTATAAAATAAATATATAATGGATATAAATACATATATACATGATATATATTATATTTAAATAATGGATACTATTTTGGAGATAATGTAATTTTTACCACATGGACAATTTGTGATGATAACAAGTTCATTTTTGACACATGAACCAAACATTGACAAAAAGACCGATATGAAGATGAATAATTATATGATTGTTATATAACGGTAATAATTGATGTGAAGGAATAATAAACATTAAAAATGTTATGATGCAATTTTAATTAATTTATGTTCATTATTTTGGGAGATAAAGAATGAATTAGACAAGTTAGACACAAGGTAAGGGAACCGGTCACCCTCATCTCTTAGTCAACGACTTATTTTATATTTGTTATTTAAATTTAAATTATCATATTTTTACATATGTTCTTATATATCCTTAATTTTATTAATTTCATTTCTAGGAGATGATAGACCCATTTTTCTCTCATCAAATCATTTTCTGAATTTTTATGTGACGCTGTTAGGCTACCAAATTTTTGTAGGGGAACATATTAACACAATTTCCATCCACTGATTTAATCTTATTCTTTTAATTATTTCATTCTATGATTTTGTATGAAATATATTTTTCTGTATTGCATTTTATTTGAACATTACCTATGTGTACCTATAATGAATACACATAATCGATCTATTTTATTTACCACATGATCTTTGCATGGGACATCGTATCAATCTCCTTTAATTAAGGCATATTTTGATTTATACATGACTTTCTTTTATATCATCTATAAACACCATTGAATTTATATTTCATTAAATGGGAATATTTTTTCAACAAATTATTTTACTAAATGAAAAAGAAATTTTTATTTAATTTATTCGGTGACAATGACTTTTCCGCCGCCACTACCATTATTTGATATTTGGCTTCCTTTACAAGACGTAGTATTTTAAAAGGATAATAAATACCATATACCCTTTTTATGTATTGAAAATTTTATTGATAATGGGTTGATTGTGTCAATATATTGAACTGATATCTTGTGATTTCAATATGGAAATTTTTCTTTTCTATTATGTTTTATGATTATGTTATGGTTCTTGGGAATTGTTTACGCATACTGGTGGTTCCGTGATAAACCTAGGTCAGGTGAGCCCAAGATAGAACACCAATTCATTGTTTAATGTGAAAGAGGTAAACATTAATGTTTTAACTAAGTTATTTATTGAATATACAATGATGGTTATTCAAATCACAACTCCCTTTGTAGTTGTGAAAACTAAAATTTTAGTATGATATGGATGACACAAGTTACATTTATTATTTATGATTTCTATGTGTTATTCATAAATATTACTATTTTTATGGTATTTTAAAGAGATTTTGTTTTATAATTTAAAATTATTAATTCATTTGATTTGTATGTATTGAGGGACTAATGGGGTTTTCCTTGTTTTATAACCCTTACTGAGATTTTTATGCTCATCCAATGTATCAGAAATGTTTTTCACATGGTATGAGGTTGGTTAATAAAATGGAATAATTCAAGAAAATATATATTAGGAAATGAATTCTTGTATAATTTAAGGAGTTTTGTATTATGAAAAAATTGGATAGAATAAAATGGACTACTCTGTAAAATTTTTAGATGCAATGTAATAGTTACAACCTAATTCTATAAAACACTAAACCTAAAAAGATTGTCCATGAGAATTCTTGACCTAACTCAATATTTTGTAATGATTAGGGTTTCAGACATATAATTGGTATTAGAAGATGATTTAGATAAATTTAGAGTTTATGGTTTTATCTTGGTATAGGTAAAGGATCCCATATAACCAAGAGGCTTATTATTAAATGTAACATTTTGGAGGGTTTTGGCAAAATTGGTTGTTTGAATAAAAACCTAACCAATGGATATATAAGGAGTTTGATGGATTAGAGTAATATAAATGTTTTTATGTCATCTTTAACCTATAGATGATTCTTTTTTATAATAATATTTCATTTCATGTGTAAGTGTTGGTTATTTTCAGTAGATTAAGGATCATTTCTCATGTTGGAAGGAAAGAGATATTGAACAACCTTCTTATCCGTCTCTGATTATTTGATCATCAGTATAGTAGAAAATGCACGTTTTAATGATTTTGAAAGCTTCTTGAGTATTCAAACCACCAACGAGAAATTGTTTGAGTTATCCAACACATACTCATTTATAAAATAATTTAATGGGTCATTGTATATTTTTCATATGATTTCAAGATATAAACTTTTCCAATTCTATCCAAAATTGAAATTACAGAAGTAGAGAAAATGATTACATTTTTAGTGTTCAAAAACAAGCATAATGAGAATGGGAATATATTGAACATCATGATATCTAGATTCAAGGTATGATTTATTTTCTTAACCATAATTAATGAAGCATCTTGGGACTGATATTTATAAATGATAAGGTTATTCAATCTATAATAATGAAGTATTTTGAAATAAGGTGGAAATGTATAGTTAATGGATTATGAAGAGCACTGAATGAATAAGAAGTCAACACATAATGGGTTCAAAAGTTATGGTAGATTTTAGGATGAATAAATGTTTAAAATTATTAATTCCATTTTGATGATGGGATTACTATAGGAAAACATTTTCTAATATGTATAACCCTGATGTTTGATATGTGAAAATGTTATTAAAGGAATAATTACTTTTTCTTGTGTAGAAATAATGGATAACCTTATGGGTTCATATGATCATTTTTTGGGGTGGTTAATGGTTATTACATTTTGGGATGAAAAATTAAAGGTATTAGATAACCATTGAGGATAAAGCAGGGTATGGTAATTTCTAAGGAAATTATCTTATTTTTTATAATGTTGTAAGAATGTTATGGTTTTAGATAAAATTAAACACCCTAGGATAGGTGACAACCCATCGCATTTGGAAAATCCACAGGAATCAAACCCAAAACCGAAGTGCGACAAGGGCGCATCACATACTACTGGCCTACGTGAAGTCCCTGGTTAGTATGAATAATTATTTTTAGTTAAATGAAATTTTTTTCAAGAATAAGATGATTTGGGATCTTATGTTTTATCAAATGGATATCTTTAGTTTAATAAAATTATTTTCGGATTAATTGGTAATGGTAATTTTGGAAGATGTTCTCTCTTTTTGGAACTCTATATGTCTAAGGAAAATACAATACTTTTAGATTTCATTTGAGTCGTAATGTTGGAATTTTTCTGGAAGAATATATGTTCTTACTATGGAAATACTGATATTTGGGTAATTTATGGAAGTGATTAACCTCACATAGAGAATATGTGACCAGGTTTATTACATTTTAGTATGATACATTAAGAGTAGTTGATGTTTTTTTAGAGATATATGTTATGATTTTTGTGGAAGACAATGTGATCAATTTTTTTATGAATATTGGGTTTCAAACATAGTTTGCATTATTTTTAATAAATTTAAGGAAAATTTTATATTTAATGGTCTTTTTTGAGCATTGGGTAAAGTTTGTTCAATTTTGGAGATTAAGAGTAGCATATATTTTTTTATAAAAGCTTATCCTTAATGTGGATTATCTTATTTGGTTAAACCCTTTTTTTTGGTTAATGAGTAAATATAGAGGAAAAATATGGTTAATCTTTTATAGATCATTTTATTCTCTTGAATTTGATTCTAGAGCTTCAGGTTTGACCAATTCATCGGGATTACTCATCATTTGGATAAAAGATTAGTTTTTGGTAGAAAATTATTAATGGACAAAACTCTACTTGAAAAGTAAGTATATTTACATATGTTCTTAGTTAAACTCATAAATAAATTCACCAACATTATGAAAGGGAACCTGAAACAAAAATCCTTTTCCATTTATAATTTCTACTGGGGAATAAAATACAGTTTAACCTATCATATGTTTGTGGTTTTCTAGCGGTTAACTTTCTCCTGATCATGTTTTTTATCACTCTCCATCAGAATATGGCACTTAGTTTCTCCTCCATATCCATGCTTTCAAGGAATAAATGTTTTTTATCCTAGTAGACCTTTTTAATTATCATTATTTATTTTAATGTGATATTTTTATTGACTCTTTTTCGATTGTGGGACTTTCAATGAAGTTTCCATGCCTGATTTTAAAATTGCGAGGACAATTTCCAAAAAGGGGGGAAGGATGTAACGACCCATGTATTTATAGAATAATTTATGTTCACATATTTCAATATTTTTTAATAAGAAATTAATTTTTTTTATTCATGACACTTTTAATAGTAGTGTGCTCCACATGCAACAACAAGTTTCTTTGAAATCTTACGTTGCACACAACTTTGAGTAATACATAAAAATTAATAATATTATATTATTATTTTAAATTATTGTTAACGCCTAGACTTTTTATTGGTAGGAATGAATATTACTAAGTAAAATATGATTATTAAATTCCTTTACAGTAATCCAAAAAAATACAGAGGCTTAAAATAAGAATGAATCAAATTTTAAGCATAAAAAACTCTATTATTTTTAAAAGGTCATTTTACAGCCTTTTGATAGAGAACCCTTTTTAAATATATTTTTATCACTTTTATATGATCTATTTGAACAAATAAGATTCATATTTAGAATAGGGATATCAAAATTTACAATGGATGAAATTTTGTTATTTTTATGATAAATATCATTTTTAATGAATAGTGAAATATACTGAATTTTATTTCATAATTGCATTTTAATATAATATATTTATATAGTTCGATTGTAATTTTAATTGTTTTAAAAGTGTAATAGGATTATGTTTTTATCATTTAATCCAATTTGGGTTATTTTATGTAATTACACTTTGAAATTGGACATAAATGCATGTCAATATTTGGGCAGTTTTTACTTTCTAAAAACAGGCTTTTCAGTTTTGACAACAATAATTAATTTTAAATTAATTTCTTCCAATTCAGTGTTTTTAATTTGAAAAAAAATAGATTACATATATGTAATTATGGGGCTCATATTTTTTAAATAGGTAACTTTATTTTTAAAAATTAAGAATAGTAACTTTCGTAAATATTTTATATACTTTGGTTTAGGGTAAATCTGGTAAATAAGGGTAAAATAATAATTTATTAATTATATTTAATTACCCTAAAACATATCCTAACCATATTGGATGAGATATTTCCGACCATGGGAATTGATGGGCTGATTTTAGGACCTAATGGAGCTACTTGTGTGTGAAAATGACATTTAATTACTTTTAATTTATTGTTATGGAAAATATAACATAAACATAATATGTTTAGAGAAATTATTTTTATATGGATTTATAAATGTGATATCTTCAATGTTAAATATTAATATAAAAGATAAAAATATTTTCTACATCATGTTATTTTATTTATCATTTTAATACATCATGTGTATAAATTTAATTATGGGATAATGATGATGTAGTGGTTGATGCATTAATAAATGATTCAAATAAATGATATTATAAATACTAAAAAAATCTATGTTTGTTATTTTGATTTTATCCACTAATTTTTTGGATGAAATTTACAATATATCTATTTATTAATGCACTTTTCTCAAAGTAATCATGTTTATATGGATTTTTATAAAAGTCATTATATAAATAGTGTCTAAATTGACATAATTCGTATTTTAACATATAAAATATTATATTAATTATTATAAAATTCCAAAAAATATAATATTTTTAGAAAAAGTAAAAACATGTCTAAAATTTTATTATTGACCCTTTAATTGGATATTTCTCAGGTTTGGGTAACTATTTTGAATCTCAATGTGTTAAATTCTTGATAAAATGGTAAGAGTAAAAAAATGGTTAAATAAAATGATAAGGATTTAAAATTATTAAAAACCAATCTGATTCTTATTATATGATTTCATTTTGACATATATTCATCTCTTCATCAACATAAATGAATTTGGACAAATATATAATCGATATTGAATTTTTAATAAAACTATATTTTAAGATATTCCTTAAGTGCCCCTCCTCCCTCTAATAAAAGGCCATCAACTCTAACCCATATTCACACCTCTCATGCCCCATTGTCTCATCCAAAATCTTACCATATATGATCCCATCGTCCCTATATTTTTTTAGAAGCCTTATCTTGGGATGAATGAAATTCAAGATTTCTATTTAGCATAAATCAAAAGGAGTAACCCGGTTGAAGGTAATGTCTTCTCTCAAGCTTCTTCCATTTATTTTCCTTATATAACCCCCTATTCCCTCTTTATTAAATTATTTTATAACAAAAATATTATCATAAATATAATATGATGTTCTTAAGAGATGTATTTGAACTAGATACTTCCACACAACTCTACCTAATGGATACGAACATACAGTTTCTGTGGATGACAAACAACTTCCTCACGAAGCGATGATTGTTCAATTATCTCTTACCGCCTCTCAAGTTGGCCATTACGATGGAACTGAAATTCAATATGATTCATATGGTATTTATTTTATCTATATTATTCTTTATTTATCATTTTTAACATACCTTTATGATTTCATGTTGTATAAATATCATAATTTCATTTGAGAGACCCCTTAAAGTGATATGACTCTTTCATTCTATACATTGAATGTATAAAATATGGAATTAATGAACTTATGAAACATATATAACATTTTTATTATACTGTAATTATAACATACCTATTTATCAATTTGTATTCATTCCATTAAAAATTAAAAATAAATGAAAGTAGTGTTCATGCGTACGTATGACTTAGAGTCTCCATGAACGGTAAATTTCATTTTTCATATCCAAATGTAATGGAATATTATAAAATACATATATACTGGATATAAATACATATATAATTGATATTTAGGATATTTAAATCACTAATACCATTCTGAATAAAATGTACTTGTGACCACAAGGATAACATGAAATTATAACAACTTCATTTTTGACTCAAGTACCGAACATCGACAAAAAGACCGATATGAACTTGTACATTTATATTATTGTTATAGATGGGTAATAATTAATAAAAAAGGAAAAATAAAAATTAAAAAGGTTATTATTCTATTATAATTAACATAATATTATTATTCAGGAAGATTAAGATTGAACAAAACAAATCATACACAAGGTAAGGGAACCTTTCAACATCCTCATCTAGTCAAAGTCATCTTTTATGTAATGTTTTTAAATATAAAATGTAAAATTTTGAGACATGTTCTTCTATATCCTTATTTCAATACATTTTATGTTCATTTCAGGAGTGTCCCTTTACTCTCTCATCAACAATTTTTTCTGAATTTTTATGTGACATTGTTAGGCTACTGAATTTTCTCAAGGGAATGACTTATCCCGATTACCATTAATTGCGTTAATCTTATCATTTTAATTATTTCATACTATGATTATGTAACAAATAAATTTTTATGTACTATCTTTTATTTTTTCATTATTTATGTGTACCTATAGTTAATACACATAATCGGTCAATTTTTATTTCAAAATGATATTTGTAACGGATATTGTCTTAATATCCTTTCATTAAGACATATTTTTATTTATTCATGACATTCTTTTATATGGTGTATAAATTAAATTTACTTTTCATTTCATTAAAATGGAGTATTTTTTCTCAAATTATGTTTACTAAATGAAAAAAGGAATGTTTCTTTTTAACATTCACGACGAAAATGAATTTTCCACTATCGCATGCATTATTTGATATTTGGAATCCTCTATAAGCTATAGTGTTTTTAAATAGAAAATAAATTCCACAAACCATTTTCGATTATTGAAAATGGTTTTGATAATGGATGTATTATGTCAATATCTTGAACGGATATATTGTGATTTAAATGTGTAAATGTTATCTTTCTTTTATGTGATATGATTATTTTATGGTTCTTGGGAGTTGTTTACATAAACGGGTGGTTACATGAAAAACCTAGTGCATGTGAGCTCGAGATAGTTATCCAATGCATTTTGTAATGTAAAATAGGTAATAATTAATTCTTATCTTAAGAGTTTTATGGAATATATTGTGAAGGTTATTACAAATATAACTCCCTATGTAACAGTGAAATCTACAATGTAAGTATGATATATATTCCACAAGTTACCATTATGATTTATGATTTCTATATGTTATTAATAAATCATATAATTTTTGGAGGTATGTTAAATGGGTAATGTTTTATGATTGAAATGTATACTTTTATTTTATTTATAGGTATTGATGGACTAATGTTTTCATTCCTTTTTTTATTACTCTTACAGAGCTTTTTATGCTTATCCCATGTTTTTGAAATTTTTTCGACATGGTATAAGGAATGTTAAGAGAATGGAAGAATTAAAGAATATTTAAATCATGAAAAGAATTATTTTTTTTTATTTTAGGAGTTTTTTTATTATGAAAAAATTGGATAGAGTATAAGTGTCTACTTTTTAATCCTTTAAGACATAATGTAATAGATATGAACTAGTTCTCTAAAACTCTAAACATGAAAAGATAATCAACGTGAATGCTTAAAATAAATCAATATTTTGTAATGTTTAAGGCAGGGGTCTTATAATATGTAAGTTTCAGATACATACAAAGGATATTAGACCTTTTGTAAGGGATAATTTCATAATGTCATTATTATCTAAGATAGTGTATTTGTAAGTATTTATTAGGGTATATTTATAAACAATGTCAATTGTTCCAAAATATATATCCCAAAATATTCATTATATTCTTCTTTGAAATTTTAATTTCAATTTTATCCATTGATGAATTTTATTAAATAGTATGAAAGGAATATTTTATTGGTTTTAGATACGAGGTACTTTTTGAATTAACCAATGAAATTATGAGAAAATATTTTCTTTCAACTATAACTTGAATGTATTTTTACATTTTCACAAAGCCTTATTTTCATGAAGCTTACCTTACAATATTTCAATGTTATTCTCAAAGAAATTATTTTTTTAAAATAGATTGAAATCTTGAGAAAAGAAAACATTTTTAAAGATGAATGGATATTTTCATCAAGAATTAATTTTTAATTTTCTACAAAAATTATTTTCCAACTAAGATGTAATTATTTTATATTTTTAAGATTCATGTAAACTATCACTATTATTCCTATAAACTGATTATGTTTATTATTTAATTCTAGTCAAGAAATACATTTGTTTTATATTGACTATGTTATAATGGAATGATGATTAAGAAACACATTTTATTCCTAGTGTGATGATATGAAGAAAGATTTATGTTTCTTTCGAACATGTTAGAATTTTTTTATTAAGAGATTTTTGGGACCTATAACTTCCTCTAATTAATTCTGTAAAAATTTATATCTCATGATATTCAAAGGGATGGAACAAGAAGTAATACAAGATTAGTAATATAGGGCTAGAACGAGGAGTGAACTCGATTCAGTAATGGATTTTTTCCACTATGATGGTCTTGGAAACAAATTTTGAGTAATATTTAATCATTTTATATACTTATGTGCATGACACAAACACCTCATTTAATGTTATTACTTTGATAACATGTTCCTTGATTCTTTAATAACCTGTATGATTTATACCATAACCTGATATCATGATCTTTCATATGTTGGATTAGTTTTTCAAATGTTAGGTTCTTATTTCTTGTAATTAGGATAATAATGATATCAACCTTGTATACCCTTACTATGAATTTGATATCACCATTTCCTTTGATTCTTTTTCCCAGGTTGTCAATTATATATTAAGTAAAATTTTTCTAAAAGGGGTCTAATAATGAAGGAATATGTGGGAGAAAAAGTTGATGTCTTATGAACCAGTTGTTTTTGTTTCCCAGTTTCCAATGAAACTAAACCTATATGGTCCTGGAGTTTTTTTTCGTGTTTTGTAATAAATTTTCATCAATTTTGACCTAAAAGATATGTATATAATGTATGGATTATTATACGTGAATCATAAATAGTATAATATCATATGTGATGAATAAAAGATTTCTAATTACCATAGACTTCAATAATAGGTCTTCATACAGTTTCCTAAAAAACAAATTTTATATAAGGAATTACTCTGGTACCAATATTTACTTTGGTCTAGATATATTTTAAATTTACGATTAGGGCGCAAACAATTTTTTTATGTGTTTCCTATAAATAGAATAAAAAATTTTAGAAATAAAAAATTTATTAGACCCTTTAGAAAAATAATTAGAAGGATAACTTTTTAGTCTGGACATAGGAACAAATTTCCGTTTTGTTACTCTTCCCTATCCAGGTTGATATCCAACACCAGTAACATATTTAGGTGAAAAATTGTTATGTTAAATTTGTGTATGATTTTCTCTACCATTTGTAAAAAAAAAGTTCGTATTTATTTACATAATCATTTGAATTTTTATTTTATATATTAGCATTCAATAGTTGAGAATTTTTATCATTTTCAACAGGCGAATCATATCTTTCATTTGTTTATAAGTCATTTCATCTTTTCATTTATTTTATTTTTGTCTCTTACTTCATTGGAAGTGACTTATATAATTTTTCAATATTATTATAAATATTTTTTTAGGCATAGGTGGGGTTGTAGAGACAATAGGTAAAATAGATACTTTTTCTACCTTAAAAATGTTGGTTATTAAACACATGCTTTCTCCCTATGATTTCTCCTCATGTGATGTATCTGAATCATTGGAGATATCTTCAGAAGCACACCATGTAGAATTCTTTTCACTATTATATCATTGTTCCTTGTCGTCATATTTTTTGGTACATTAACATTGGAAAGTCATATTTTACATGTCCATTCATTTTATATTCCTACCAACTAACCTCATTTTCTTCTTTCTTCTAGAATTTCATCATATTTCCTTTAGCGTAATATTTTCCAATTTAATTAGTATTTCTAGAGAACTTATTTTTTGGTAAATTTTCTTTAAACTTCTAGAATGCTGAGTCATCACCTCATCAATATTTTATAAAGATACAATATCACATGAAATTACATCTTGAACTTATATTTTTCTTCATCCTTAAATTTTTATTACATGTAGTAGTCTTAATTGATAATGATTTACTCTAAGGTTCATCATAGGATATTCAGTTTATATTTAACTATCCCTTATACATCATATCGTTAATAATCATCTCCAAAAAAGTAGATTCCTGATATTATAGGAATCTCTAATAGAGATATATGTGCCTCTCCATCTTTCCAGTTGACATCTTAATATCCACAAATTATAGTCTTTGTCAGATACATGATTCCCATGCAAGCTCATTTAGTTGAAAATTTTCATTGAACCTAAGATACATTTCATAAATATTTTCATTTGGATTTTTATTAATCTTATCATAATTTATGGTATATTTATTTAATATCATATCCTTAAAATTAAATGTTCCATTATGGGAAACAGCAAATTTATCCCAAATCTCATATTTAGTTTTACAAGAAAATATTCTATTATATTATTCATCTCTTAAAGAAAAATAAATGAAAATCATTTCATTACAATTATATTTATAATATAAATTAGTAAAATCAACCCATGAACTTTTAGATTCTATAAAAAATTCATATTTATCTTCTAATTTAGTCTATATTTCGAATCAAATACCCTCAATTTTGATTTCTATTTTTAGTTTTCATTGATAATAATTTTCACCATTGAAAAAGAGAGTTTTATTAGTAGAAAAACCTTGTTGACTATAATGTATTTAAAAAACTAAATTTAGAAATAACCAAAATTAAATATCATTAAATATTATCTAAATTAATAGTTGAAAATATTTGAAAACATTAATAACAAAGAAAACCTCCTATGATACTAAATTTTGGTCAGACTGAGTTACTATAAATGAGGTGAATTACATACCAAACAAATTTATTTATTATATAAGTATTTAGACTGAATCCCCCAATAAATTAAAGGCATACACAGTTAATAAAAATTTCATATAGTTATAATATCCATTTTTTCAATTAATTCTTAATAAATAATTAGTTCTTTGGTATGTAGTATACAATATTACTATGTTCATTGAAATCAACGAAATCAATTAAAAACATATAAATATAATAATTATGGATAACTATAAAATTATATATTATTCATGTAGTTTAAAATAATTTACAGTTTTAAAGAACATATTCAAGTTAATAAAATATGAAAAAACAATTGAATTTTGAAAACAAGAGGTTCAGTCTCAAGCCTAGATTTAGTCCTCTATACTTGGTAATCAACTGTCACCATTTAGTTTATATAAATACTGAATTTGATCCACAACCTATATTACGTTTCCAATAGTTTACAACTGACTTGGTCACACAAGACCCCTCCTACAATTATACATTAGATTATAAAATAAACATGTCACATAAGGGCCTCTACCACTATTTTTATGGGAACAAAGTTACAAAGGGTTTGAGAAGATTTCATGTATCTTCCATTATTCAGTAAGATATAGTGTTCATGTTATTAAATATATTATGAGCACAGAATAATTTAAATATAAAATAATGTAAAAAGAACAGTGAAACTATGATTTTAAAGGAATAAAAGTGCTTAGTTTGTATACATAAATAACTCATGAATTCTTGAGATAATTTTAAAATGCATCTTATATCAGATTCAACTGAAAATTTTAGTAAAACTGAGTTTCATAAACTCTTGTTCTTTATTTTAGGATGTATATTTGTGCAATGATGTGATTCAACTTCTCATTCGAGTGTAAGCCCTTTGTTTTCTTAAAATCATGTTCAGCTTTATGATATTTTTAGTAAGATTGATCTCCAATATTTCTATCAGTCTAATTCACATCATTGTGTATGAGGGGTTATCCTTCCATTATAAACAGTAGCATCATAAATAATATACATTTTCTCAAAATATCATGCTTCCCTATACAACATGTCTAACACATTCATGAATTCATTATATTAAAAATTTAAGAGACAATAGTTAAAATATTTTTTGAATTATAATATATTACATAGTTATTATAGTATTTTAAATCGTAATTTAATGTAAAATAGTGTAGGTGTCTTATTCCGGTAGTGTGAGAGTGATGGTGACATGATCTGACTCGATCAAATTGTGTCTTGGAGTATAGCAGTGTCTCCCTAAAATGATGAAACAATGTTGGTAGTGTCTTTTAATTTTCCAAAAAAAAAACCATATTGGTGGTGAATCCTCTAGGGGTGAGTCATTTGATTATAGATCATCCTTTTGGAAGTATGTCAGGCTAGAAGTGATTCATTTTTATAGGGTATTATACATTACTAAAATTTCATTAAGGGGGCATGAAATCCTTGATGGGGTGATAGTTTTATTGGTGTTATATCTGATGGTTACCCATTTTCAGGGATTTTCCATTTTCTATTTTGATATTGGGATATTTTTTGTGATGCGTCTTGGTTTTTAGTAGGTCTTAATCATGACTCTTCCTCTACGATGTCTCAACTTCAACTGTGACCTATACTTATGAGATACTATGAGTTGTCTCATAATTTAAAGTACTTACATAAAACATGAAACTAATTAATATGAATATAATAACTTTTTATCATTAAAACATGTATTTCAAAAAAAATCATTATTTATTTTCTGAAGGACTATGTATTTAATAGTGTTAAATTTAAAAGTAATGATATTTTATACAAAAAAATATTTTATAAAATTATTTAAAAATACTAAAAATATTAAATAAGGAAAATGGGATGATATATGTTTCTAAATTTCTTACACTATTAATTTGTGGTCTAATTTTCATGAAATGAGGAAAAATTAAACCATTTTACTATTGAAAATTTTATTATCCTAGTTTAAATTAAAATCGTTAAACTAACAGTTAATCAAAATGATATGTTTTAAAATAATACCAAAACATGTAGAAAAATATATTAGATGATTATATTAAAATATTATCTTATATTATATTTTAATCCAAATAAATTTTGTTTAATTTTGACAGAAAACTAATTTATTATAATTTAATCATTAGATATATATTGAAAGTGCCTCTCACCTAAATTATAAAAGGACACATCTTCTCTTTCTTATTCCCATTGCATTGTTCTTAATAGATCAAAAATACCCTTCCAATTTCATTTTCCTACTTCACTAGTCACATTATAGTGGTTTCGGTATTCTCGAAATACCACCCTTTTACCATTTATAGAAGATCCAGAGGATACACATCAAAGGGCAGTTAATCAATCTAACAGATCACATTCTTCAATAATTTTACGTACCTCTTCTAAATATTTGATGATTATAATAGAATAAAAATTAAGAATCTAATATATGATGAAATGTTTTTATGACTATCAAAACATCATTTTTCACCCTCTTTCCCTTTAAACAATAAGTGAAAGTATTGCTCGTGCATATGTATGGAATACCATTTCCATGTTGTGATGCAATTAATTTTTCATCACCATATTATAGGGATTGTTATTATTATTGTATTAGTGATTATATATAATATTAATAACATAAAAGTTCCTCATGAATGATAAATTTATATATATTTTATCACTATTCAATATTTTTAGAAATGATAATGTTGCACATGTGCAAGTATGGACTACCAACTAAATGATGTTGTGTGATTCTTGTTCAATTATATTTCAAATGGATTGTAATTATAAATATTCTTATGAACATAATTATATATATATAATTTAATATTTATTCAATAAGTTTTTGTTATTATTTACCATTAATTCATTCCATTATAGGAAAAATAGAAACATCATTCATCTGTATGTATGATCTAACATCTCTATGAATAGTGCTATTTAATTTTATAAATCTAATATTTATAAATCATTATAGTTATGTATATAATTAATATA
The DNA here is from genome assembly GCA_963277665.1 of Viscum album. Taxonomy (NCBI): domain Eukaryota; kingdom Viridiplantae; phylum Streptophyta; class Magnoliopsida; order Santalales; family Viscaceae; genus Viscum; species Viscum album. The sequence goes on along the minus strand of OY728132.1, from coordinate 1,286,721,508 downwards.
TAATATTTTTTAAAACATTATTAATGGTAAAATAATTATTATGATTACTAAAAAACTGAAAATGTTTTGAAAATGAAGAATATATAAGCCAAAATGATGATTTTAATAAAAAATAATTCATAAATGGGTGATAAGAGGTTATAAAAAGACATAAATGATATAATATATATATGGTTATAGAAGATATATATAATAAATTCATATTTATTATTTAGAAGGATTTGGTTTGAGAAATAAATTCATGACTTAAGGTAAATAATTTTTTCTGATCTTTATTTCTGTGGGACACATGCCTTTTAAACTACTTACTTATTTTGTGTGGTGTATATACTACCCATGAAGGTATTTTATGAGTGTTATTCTAAATATTATTGTACATAAATATACTTATAATTTCAGTTATTTCATAATAAATATGATTCGACTGATTTTAATGTGGTAAAAATTTATTTCAAATTCTCATTATTATTCATGATTGTTTATGCTTAAGTATCCCATAGAGAATATTTATCTTACATGTCCATGTTTTCAAAAATGTATTCAATATTTTTAATATTATACTATGAATGTTTAAATTCATTTATAGTAATGTTATATTTTTTCAAAACATTTTAAAAGGAAAATTTTTATTATTTTCTAAAGAAGCTACATTGTGACTTTAAGGAAAAAAAATACTAAAGGAATATATTTTTAGAATACACAACATGATATGATTTTCCTACTTTCATATCACCTTATTTTCTTCAAGATTCCTATAATATATTACAATGCTTTGCAATAGGTATTTAAGGCAATTTCGACAATGTATTTGCAACAGACTTCCATCCAAAAAAGGAATTTGCGACGGGAGTCCATCGCCAAAACCCCTATAAGGATGTTGGGGTCAAAAATGTGTTTATTTGTGATAATCTGACACAAATAATACTTATTTGTTTTTGGAAAAGTTCCTGTTAGAAAATAATCCCATCGGTGTTTTTAAAAATCCTTTTGTGATGATATGCCACAAAATGATCAAAATTTTATTTATGACAGATGTAGCCATCCATCATAATTATTAATTTTTTCAAAAATAGGAAAAGAAAATAATTAAAAAATAAATAAAATTATTTTTAAATTTACGAAATAAAATTATAATTTTTTTAATATATATTTATATATATTAGAAAAACAAATATTTTAAATAAAATAAAATTAATTTAAAATATAAATATTATAAAAATAATTTAAATAATTTAAATTATTGAAATTAATTTACATATTAAATTTACTTAAAAATAATAGAATCTATATATATATATTTATGAATACTTAAAAAAAATAATTAATTAAAATATATTAATAATATTAAAAATAGTAATTAATATAAAAATGTTTAAAAATAATTATAGAAAACTAAACAAATTTGAAAATTTATAAAAGTAATACATCAGTAAAAAAGTATCATGTCTTTCATACCAAATGGAAAACATGTCATAAAAACATCATAAATCATCAACTGTCATCTAATGGAGGAGGATCACTAGAAGTGATAGGGGGAGGATAACTCAAAGGGCTAGGGAGAGAAAATTTCATACCAACACGAGACACAAGATGTTGCTTATACTCCGTCATCTCCACATCTCGTAGATGCTACTTCTCTCTCTAATACACCCCTCCATCTGCGTCTATTGTATCATCTCATCTTGAGATCTCATTCTGTCATCATACTATGCATCGGATGACGACGTCGATGAAGAGTCTCATCCAGATCCCTCCATGCTCACTGAATCCATTTCAGATGTACCATAATAACTCATAGGTGTAAGTTAAGAACCAATACCATTAACTCAACCATTCTCAACACATTTTAATGTTTCCGATATCCAATCCCCCTCATCAAAACCAAAATCAGTAGTGACTTCTAGTTCAGTCTCGGGTTGACTTTAAAGTGAATGAGAAGTCACAGCCACAAATGTATAATTTGAAGATAATGAAAATTTTGATTAACAATGACATTAATATTCAGTTCCTTTTAAACAATATCACTTAGTACAATAAGGAGATATTGTTCACGATATATTCTCTTGTATGAGGATTAGTAGAAATATTCTTATAAACATAAATCTTTGTAATAGATGGGTCAATCGATGCTTGAATAATATAAAAAAATGTTATAGTTAAAATATATATACATTAATAACTAATATCACATGCCTTATGTCGTCAATGTGTGCCAATTGTGCAACTTTCATCCCTATTGGTGACCTCTTACCTCCCTCGACTTTGATTTCTAGCTGATAATCACAACTTAAAAGTATCTCCCAGTCAGAAAGAGCACAACCCATCCCATACCTGAGCTGATATATTACTGGAATGATTGGAGACACAAGATTGATAGAGAATGTTAGCACAAGCATTATCCATAGATCCCTTTATAGTGTTGTGTGGAAACTAAAAGGAGCACTCACATATATAAGTATCCCACACAACTCGGATAGGACTGACCAGTCTATCAAAAATCATAGAAAATAAATTCTAAAAAACAATTAAAATTTTTTGTTAGTAATAAAAAAATTATAAAATATTTATAATTTAATAGAGAGCAATACAATGTTCAAACATCTCATCATGCATAGCGATGGGTACGAGGTCCTATGGCACCCATGGCTCTAGAAAAATAATTTCACAGAATCACACAAGCCCGCCAAATGTATAAATTAAAAAAAGAGAAAAATGTATTAAAATATAATCATAAATTTGTTATCAAAATTAATACTCAAAGGTTATATAAATTAAATATATTAAACATTTAAACATACCTTCATAAATGAGGAACAAAATAAAAATATGGTCATCTCCCAAGAATATGATCTTGAATCAGTAATTGAGATAGATCATGCCCCCTCATTGTTAGCACACCAGCATGAGGAGGAGGATCTAAATTAGGCACGTTAGCAGGAAGTTCATCATCAGTGGGAGAATGTACTGGATCATTAGGATCATATCCATCCATCTGAAATAAATATTCTCACCAATAAGATATTTCTAATACAATTAAAAAATATAAAAAATAGTAAATTTAGAATAAAATAATTTTACCTATAATATATTTTTAATAAAAATATTAAATTTTAAAATCTAATAAATATCATAATATAATAATTATGTGTAACTAAAGACATGAATATAATATATCAATCGTCATCTTAATCAAAATTTTCATAAATATCAGTGTCTTCACCCTCATATTCATTATTTTCAAATTCAATATGAATTTCAACTTCATCATCCTTATTACTTCATCAACATTTTCTATTTCAGCAGCACTTAATTTGTGGCTTCATCATTGATAGTCATATCTTTCTAGGTAAGAGATATATGTTGGGATGTTTCTTGAAAAATTTCAATATGTTGCACTTACACCGAACCATTTTAATTTTCAATAAACTAATTTCCATGTGATTTTATATTTTTCACCCCCACGAGTCCACCCAAATATCTTATAAATGATATGATATTTTGGTCAGCGTGTCTCAGATTGAAGAATTCAACAACTCTCTATGATCAATAGGCAATAATATTTCCATTATTACATGATAGTCATTAATTTTGAACCTAGTAATATTCCCATTTCTGACAAAATGAGACAAATTATTAACATAAAAATCTCGTAACCTCAAATATTTCATCCATTGATAGAATAATAAATGGGTTTCTTTTCTATGTGACTAATATTGTTTTGGATTGAATAATTTCTGTGATCTTTCATTTTAAAAAATATTTATCTATAGATTGTATGAAAATATGGGAAATATCTAACCATGCATTTACATTATCATTGGTATTTCATGGTGTGTCCAACATTGTAAAAAATATGTTATCAATAAAATATTCTTAATATGAATTACATATAAAATGAAATGAAGAATCAAATTAGACCAATATAGAAGGTCCCAAAAAATATGTAGCTTTATCCAAATATGATATCTCTGAAAACCATTTATATTTTTCTCATTTATGGTTTGTCCAAATGTAACTTGAGGTATTTTAGAGACAATAGGTTTTACCTAATTACCTAGGATCACTCCTTGAGGGGGATCTATTTCAAATTGATCTTATATAAAATTAATATTGTTCCTTCAAAAAGTGTGATTCATAGGAAAAAATATCTAATGACTGTCAAAATAACTAACCATTCTCCTATTACCAATCATAAATGATTTTATCTCACCCATGTAGTATAGAAATTATTTTACTCAATGTGTGCCCCATCTAGATAACATACCATATTCTATAAAGTTACCAATATTCATTATTAATGGAACCTTCAATATAAAATTCTGATATGTAGTTATTTCAAATAGAGTCACACTATTGTTCCATAATGAAATTAACTCATCAATAAATGGATTCAAATAAACATAAACAATATTATAGGTATGTCCATGTATTAATAGCATCAAATATATATATGGTTCCTCTATAAACATCGATGGAGGAAAGTTGTAAGGAGTAATAAATATTTCCCAACAAGAATATTGGCTATCGTAAGCAGAAAATGGACAAAAATCATTAATAGAATGGCCCGGTAGTATGTTATAGGGTTCTATAGAAAAAATAACGATGGGTCTGATAAAAATGATTCCATTAATAACCATCACAAGGATGATTTAGGTTTTCTAGGATGGAAATATTTCATTTATACAATGTGATCGATCTAGATGTGTTTCAAGACATAAATAAACTCTATAAACAAGATATAATTTGAAAATATATAAACTGTTTCATGAAAACTCTAGACTTTACATTTTTTCTTCATTATAACTCGATTTTATTCATGTTGGACAATTAACCAATGATTCATAATCACCATAATAGAAGAGAAATTCATTTAAACAAAGATGGATTTTATGATAAAATAATCCAAAATTATGATCCAACATTTTACATTCAATGAAACATATAGGTAATGTATTTCTGCCAGGATGCAATGACATAAACAAAGATAAAATAAAATTGAACAAACTATTAGACATTACAAAATCTGATTTAATACCTTAAATTTAGTAATAGCTTCAATCTTCTCATTTAACTTCCCACATACAATGCCTTATTAGAATATTTCTACAAAATTAAAAAACCGAGAAGGTTCTGATTGATGATTATGTATATCATTCAGAGTTGTTGTTTTAAGAATTAATGGGCCAACTTCCTCATGTAATATATTCTAAAATGATGGATCTATAACCAATTTTTTTTTATATTCTACTAAACCCATTTCAACATGTCGACACAAAAAATAATAATCATTCTGAAAACTGGAATGCAATAAATGATGTCCATCATTGTCAACTATTTAACATATTCTAATATCCCATTGCTAATACAAGAATTTAGTTTATCCATAAGAAACAAAATATGAATTTTACAATGAAAATGATATAATGGTTTAAAAACGTTCAATTTTGACATGATTTATATGATATCTATTTGGATTATTATGATAATATATCCAATTTTGATCACATAATAGAAAATGGTTTCTACTTTATGAGTTAATAGTTATCTAATAAAACAACAGAAATAAGAATAATTATTACCAATCTCTTTTACTACTTGAAAATTACTATTATATTTTAACAACATGAAATATTTTATGAATTATAATCAGTGTGAGGTGATGGGAAATTTCTAGATTATAGGGCCCGTAGATGCTCGATGCATATAGAATAAAAATATCAAATATATTATTTAACACATATTATATTTTTTAAAAATAATAGAGTATCTCTTGAATGGTGTGTCATATGTGAAATTAGAGACCAATGTTGGGTCCATGGTGTGGGGCTTATCTATGACATGACATAACATTTATGAGTATAGCACATTTCATTGGAGGGTAATTCATTTAATATTTTTTATTAATTTTTTTTATAAAATTTAAAGTATCTGTCAAACTATTTTTCATATAAAAAATTGAAGAACATTATTAGGTTTGAGATGTGGGGTTTACCCTAGGCGCTACATATCATTTATTTGTGTCAACTGTTTCAGTACATTGAATGTGAGGGTATCGTTTTTAATCTTTTATTAATAGTATTTATATAATTATTTATTTTTATATATAAATATATATTAAATTATTTAGAAAATTATTAATATGATTTTTTTTATTAATTAATCATTTATATGAAATCATTATTAATCAACTAATAATTACTATATATATAAAAATTTATTATAAATTATGTAATGATTATTATTATACATTGTGTAATGATTATTATTAATTATTTTAAATTATATTAAATTATGTAATTATAATTATTTAAGGGTTATGATCAATTATTTAAATTATTATAACATATGTAATTCTTATATATATATATATATATATATTTGTTTCATACATTATTATTGAAATTTTATTATTATAATTATATTATATAATGATTATTATTATCATCATTTTGTAAATTATTTAAATTATTACAAATTACTAAAGGATTATTATTAAATTAATTTAATTGTAACTAAAATTTTAATAATTACAACATATAAAAATATTTATATATCAAAATTTATTAATTAATATAAAGACATCAAATATTTTTGAACTCATTTTTAAAAAAATATATATACAAATATTTAATTTATATGAAGAGATATATATTTATAATAAATATTTTAACTTGTGTTTTATTTTGATGATAAAAAAACAGATTGCCTTCAAATTAATATTTATTTAAATTACGTATAAATAAATTTGAGTTCACATTTTTGAATTGAAAATTAATTTGAATTTATCCTTTTTTTGGAATAATAATTTTTCAATTAATAAATATTACCATAGATTCATTATAATAATAACGTGAGTGAGGTGTTTCTAAAAAATTTATATGAAATATTAATACTAATTATTTTATTAATATTACCTTTATACAAATTATTATGAATTTCTAAGATGTTGGTATATTTTATTATATTGTTTTACAATTTTTTTTTATAATTATCATAAATATTTACAATTTATTAATAACAAACACCCAATAATTGTTACATATTATAAATTACTTATTGTTTTTTACTAATTATTTATATTAATATTACATTTTTAATAATTAATATTTTTTTATGAATTTATAATAATTCACCGTGTTTGTTTAATTTTTTACAAACAATTATAAAAATTTATCCTAATTATTATTATGTTTGTATTTGATAAAAATATTACATATTTTAAATTGACATTATTTTCATCAATGTAATTTTATAATGTTTTTATAAAAAAATTCTTATAAATAAACTTATATTATAATTATTTCATTAAATTAATTTTCTCATCCTTATTAAAAACCAATTTATGCTATTTATTTCAAATGATATATATATAAATATATTTTACATAATTTCATAATAAAATATATTTATATGAAATTAATTATTACACATTCATAAAATACATAACATGACACATATTTAGACATACATACACATGCGCACTGTTAAAATACTACACTTTTAATAACTGAGTAATTTTGAAAATTTTAATTTACCCCCAAAAAGATTTTGGGTTAAAATTATTCGCAACGAGCATTGTATTCCATCACCAATAATATCGACTCATTACGAAAGACTAAAACATTATATAATTACAAATGTTAATATATATTTAAATATGTGTGTGTGTGTGTGTGTGCGTGCTCATGTGTATGTGTGTCAAAAACATTAGACATTTTTTCAACATAATATATATTCATATATATAAATACACTTGTATATATATATATATATATAATTATATATTAGAAACCTAACAAATTTTTTAAATGTTTATACTGGTATATTTATATATTATTATATAAAAGTATATATTTATCAATTTCCTAGTTTATATAAATACAATCAATATATCAAGTTTTTTTAAAAAACAATATACTTATCGAATTTATATATACATAAATAAATATATATATATATATTCTCACATGTATATAGAGTTATAAATATATATATATATATAAACATATATAAAATCTCTCATGTTTATATATACACATTGATATATAAATATATAGATATATAGAATCAGAAATTTTTATATACACATACGTTTACATAAATATTTATAAAATTGGACATGCATTTTTAGAGTTTTCTTAATATATAAATATATGTAATCACATGTGTTACATTAAATATATATATATATATATAAATAATCACACATTAATATATATATAACCCCACGTACAAATAAACAAGTTAACAAATTAAAAAAATAACTACAAATCAATTAAAATAAACTTCGCATTCCAAATAAAAATGAAAATATTGAATAAATGTTTCTATCAATCCTAAATATTAGATCATGAAATTTTATGAATCCTAAAAATGTAATAAAATAAATTAATAGATAAATTTTTTTAACAGGCATGATAAATTGATATATTATCAAGAATGATAAATATATAAATAGATAATAATATAAACTATTATTCCAAGGGATTTTCAAAATCAGAAATTGTAATAAAAGATATAAATTTCAAAAATAATGTAATTGATGGGAAGGACCACCCATACCATTGAATTTTAAAATCAGATCTCTTAAAAATAGTAAAAATGGAGTCTCATGAGTAGGAATAGTGTCCAGGGCGATTCAACAGTGCTGATGGTCATCTGTACGGGAGAGGAAGAAGGAGGGGAGTAGGGGGAAGAAGGGTCATTTAGGATATATTCCATGATTTTTCAACGGAATTAATTCGATCGTAAATAGTTTTTCAGTGAATAATATTTGCAGTAGATATTAATTTTTTTCATAAATACTATAGGGACGATGATACTTTGCGACAAATTTATCTATCCATATCAAGTAATTTTCCCGCTATGTGGTGGGAATTCATGGAAAAAGTCTTTGTGACAGATTCAATATTCCAATGCAATTAATTATTTTTTGGGATGGAATATTTTGTCCATCATAATTTTTGATGCAAAATGTTCTATTTGTGATAGAACAATTGCTGGTCTAAAATGATCCATCGCTAATAATTGAATTTTTAGTTGGGTTTTTTTTAAATAATTTTCAATTCTAATTGCACAAATTTACATTTTTGTAAATTGAAATAATATTCTCCACAGAAATTATTTTAAGATACTTTTAAAAATATTTTTTCATAACTATCAAAATTATTTTATATAACCTGTTTCTTTCTGGGGTATGATCCAAGGATACAATTCTTATTCTTTTAAACGAATGATTTATGTTTATTATAGGATGGTGTTTAAGAATTCTGTTTCATTTCCATTAGTAATGAGATGATGGAATTTTTATAAAAGAAATCTATTATTATGGGTTCAGATATGATTAATGATATATATTATTTTGGAACATTTATTTATGGTTTTCAGTATTTGATGTGTGGTACCTATATCTCCCCCAATGCATTAGGTAAGGATTTATATTTAATGAGATTGATATAACTGGAATGGGGTTGAACATGGTTCTATAAGGTACTTTTTCAACCATGATAGTCTTGGGGCTGAGATGTAACTACTATGATGGTTTGGAGAGTGAACCCATTCAACTATGATAGTTTTACAAACGTTTCTTGACTACTATGGAAATTATTTTCTATTATTATATTTTTTCAAAATATCTATGTTTTATAAAAATGTTATTTTCATATATTCAATTATAATTTATGTCTCATGAAATCTAATAGTTATTCCAGGACTCAATATTATGATATTTGTTATGAAGGTTATGATTTTCAAATGTAATTTCCATGTTTTTATATCCTTATTCTCATGTTTTTCATGATATCTATATTTTTTCCTTACTGTGGATTAGATCACACCTTATTATTATTTTTCTTTTCAAAAATATCTGAATAAATTCTTATGTTATGATAATTCAAAAAGGGGTCTAGATGTGATGAAATTAGTGGAAGATAATGAATATATGTTTTTATCCTATTTTTTATGTTTCAAATATTACAAAGTCATAGAACTTATGATTATTAGGTATGTGTTAATGTAATGTAATGAATTTTCATCTAAAAATATGTAATATCAATATATAGAAATCAGGGGTCATAATAAAATCTACATCAAAATTTTAAATAGAAAAAACATTCTCATATTTTGAGCACTAGATAATAAAGAACGTCATTTCAAGTACATTTATCAATTGATTGGGGACCAGTGGATTTTAAGATCCACTTAAAGAGAGTGGATGTTATTACATGAAATAATCAATAGTATCTTTCTCCTTCCATGGTATGTTAAATACCTCAATAAATTCACATTATTATTCATTTTTATGATAGTTGTGTGAGTATTTTTGTGAGTTCGTTCACTATAGCACTTATTATGTTTAGTTGTTCATTTGTGAAATCATGGAATCTTCCATCCCACTGATTATAAACTCGTTTTATTTTGGTCCCAACCAAAATTTAAAAAAGATGTTCAATTTTTTGGAAATAAATTAAAATCATAAGGTAATAATAACGTAAAATTAATCCAACCTTAAAATGTATTATTCCATGTCACTATAATGTATGTTAATAATTGATTTAGTTAACCATATATCATTTTGGGTTTAATATTATATTTATTTTCACATACTACGTAGCCTAATCCCACAAAATAACCTATAAATAATTAATTTATGATTGTATTTAAAGTGTATGATATCATACAAATAATATCCCCTAGGTGTATCTATCCAAGTGTGATGTTAGGCCACTTTTTATGCACCATGTGATGATTGAGTTAATATGCAACACATACTCTTCAACGATAAAACACCTTGGTATAAGAGTTATAGAGCCTAAATAAAAATTCCAATACCTAAATTGGTTGTATTTTCTTGTAAAACCACACAAACTATACTTTAACAAACTTCAATATGTTGTCATATTGTAAGAATCATCTCAATGGTTTTCCACTAAGGTTATCTTACAATCATTCTAAAAAAAATTCTCTAACATCCAAATGTAACTAATTATTATTCATATACCTACTAATGAGACCCAAGATAAACATTCTTATATTTTATATCTTTAAAATGATATAAAAATTATACTTATAAAATAATAATATCTTAAGGACCAATAAGTTTTTTGTCTTTACAGATTAGATACCTAATCATACTATTTTACAATTCTAGATATCATGTCTTCTTAAATGAACTATAATAGAACAAATTTTAGACATATAATTTTTAATATTAATTTAAATAACATGAGAAATGGTAAAAATAAAAAAGGGGAGATCTCAAAATGTAACACCTCTAGATTTTTATGAGATAAAATTTTTTCTTTTATTAATTTAATTATTTTTAAATTTTCCGATGTCTTGTGGTGTACGTTTGACCAAAATAAACTTCCACTACACAAAATACCATCATATATTATCATATACACAATACTATGATTGGATTCTTTTTACACACAAGTTCATGTTCATTTCATAGAATCCTTTCCACATAAGACCATGTTTAGGTGTATAACTAAATATTATAATGTTACCATATAACCTAGCCATTATAATGATAGACATGAATATTAGTAACTAGATTATGAAAATTTTCATTACAAAAGTATATATATAATTAATTTTTTGGTGCGAAAGTAATTATAATTAAAAATAAATCCCTTTTTAAATAAAGAGAAATGTTTTTACTATTTAAATACGAAAAATGGAGATTATAAAACAATAAAATCACTATTTATCGATTTTATTAATATATATATATATATTCAAAATAATTTTTAAAATTTATTTTATATGTTTTCTAAAAATGATATAAGAGAAACAAATTTTTTTGGATAAAAGGTGAATTTTTAAAAAATTTAGTTTTGCCTCATTTTGATGGTGCACACAATTTGAATCATGTTTTAAACACATTACTATATTATATTGGTAAAAATAAACTTCTTATTTGGAATTGGGATATAAATATTTAATTTGGATAATTTTTTTGAAAAGTTTCTAATAACTTTCATGTTTTCATGAATAGTAAAAATATAGTAAATTTAAATTGAAAACAACTATTTTCCAAAAAATAATTTATATTTTAAAATTATATTATTAAATAGAATAAATGTATAAATGGAATATATTTTTCTAAGTTAATAAAATTTATTTCATTTAAATTAATTTTACCTTGAATTTAGATGTAAAAACATTTCAATCTTTAACAATATTTTATCTTAAAAATTGTTTTCTCATTATGAAAATGATATTAATTTTAATTTAGTTACAAAAATTTATTTGCATTTATTTTTTGAAAAAATCCTTATTTGGAATCAATAGGACCAAATTAAGTAAATTTATTTATTTTATATTCAAGAATTATGAATAGTAACTTCAGTAATTATTTTTTTATAGTAAAATGGTAAATCAAGTAATTAAGGAAAAAATATTATTATTAAATAACACTAACACTTATACAAATATCATTGGATGAGTGTGTTTCAACATAATATATCCTTTGGTCTAAATTATATCCTTCGGAAGCCAGTTGTATGAGATTATGATATTTAAGATATTTTATTTAATGAATGTTAAATATGACATTCACAAATTTAAATAAATTTATCATTTAAAAATAAGGTTATACAGAAAAAAATTATATTACAAATACAACCTTAAAATATAAAATGTATTTATTTATCATGTTAATTTTTTTTAAATAATAATTTCCTTAATATCTTATACATTGATGATGAAAAAATTAATTTATTGTTGAGAAATCAATAACATAAATTTTATTAAAATGATAATAACATTTAAAATACTATAACACTTGACCATATCATATTGTTTGAGTATATCTAGACCATTTTCATCTATTTGGTCCTATTATTGACCATTTTGAGACATATGGAAATGATTGTGGCACATATAATATTTTATATAATGTGCTGTTAATGTTGTCAAAATCACATTTTAATAAGAATAACATTTTTAATATAGTTTTTTCTAGAGTAAATATTCCTCTATAAATATTCCACTTAAATTTAAAATATTTATATTTGTTATGTTATTTTATTTTTAATTTTTAAATTAAAAAATGTATATTAAATTATTACATAAAACTGATGTTGTAATTATTTTATTAATAGAGATAACAAATAAATGCTATTTAAAATATTAAAATGAATAAAATTTTAGACAATTAATTTATCCAATTAATTTTATAGATTAACATTACCCCATTAATATATAATATATTTTTTTTTAATTTATCATTTTATATTCATATTTTAAAAAATAAATGAATTGAATAATGTCAAAATTGACACTATTGATTGTTTATCAAAATAATGTATTATTAAATAATTTTAAAATCATTATTTGTCTTAAAAAATATATATACTTAATTTTAAATGTTATAAAATTTTCTAAATTATTCATTTGTGTTCTAATTGTTTTAAAATAAGTAAAAATATAAACCTTTTAATATTGAAATATTTTTCTACTTAGTTAAAATATAAATAGAATAACAATGTTTTAATTAAAATGATAAGTTCTATATTAACAGAAAAACTTGTCAAAAAATTACTGGTAGTTTACATGAGAACCTTATCTCATTTCACCTTTGATAATAAGAATTTTTTTTGGTTTTTGGATATGGTCTAAATTTAATATATATTAATATTTTTGAATATTCTGAATGTTCCCCTCACATCAATTATAAATGGGCACATAATCCCTTACTACATCAATTCACTTTGAGCCTTGAAGCTTAGAAATCCCCTTCCAATTTCCCTTCTCAACATTCATAGTCACTTTCATGAGGTCTTGGCCTTCTCAAAAGGCCAACTAGAGTGCCCATAGGTGGAGATCTTGAGGGAGCTCATCCAAGAAGTGGTAATCTCCTTTACCGATTCTTTATAACTTATTTATTATTCTACCAACTCTTCATAATTTGTTCCACTCTTGAATTAATTACATCAATATCAATTATATTCTAAGATGTTATTATGGTTATGGAAAATCCATATTCCACCTTCTATTTATCCTATCCCAAAAGAAATCACCACACATGAATATGTATGCCTTACTATCTCCACACGGTTGTGTAATTTATTTTTTTCACCACCACCATACATTGATGGCTATAATGAGGGAAATAATTGTAATGTCCCAGTTCCAGAATCCACCCAGAGGCACCCCGTACCCAGTTAGTCATATAGCCAGAAGCATAATTCACCAGATGCCAGAGGCTACCGACTAGCAGTGAGGGCCTTGGGAGTGTTAATGGGGGAAACTATGCCTTCATTGGTAGAGTACACAGCGAAATAGAAACAAATATACAATAGTGGAAGAAGTAAATATCCAACACCATTAAAAAACTGATGACTTATAAAGAAACAACTGGAGAAAAATATATATACAAATGTTGCATTTTACATTTATGTCTAGGAAAGCAGCCTAAACAAGTCACAACACTGAACTACAATTGTGCTAAACCAAAGATTAAAAGAAAGTAGATAACTCCTCACCATCGCAAGCCATAGCTTGGTCCCATGCTCTCTAGCTCCACAACAATCAAGAACCTAAAGTATAAGGGTGTTTTAACTTATCTATTCCTATAACAATATAATCTATTTGGGCCCAAAAGCATGACCCCAACAGGGTGTGAGGATAATCCCAATCGGCAACCACCATAAGATCTATGCCTAACAGTCAGTGAATATATGATAGGTAAAAGTACAGAAAGCAGTAAATAGGAAAGTACTCAGCAACAAAAAATCCACAGTTTCTAGCATTCAATTTACAATCAAGTAAGCATCCACTCAAGCAAGTACAACAATCAGGTAAACCTCTGAGAAGTTCTCATAGCCTAACCCCTATGGTTCAACCTACAAGTACAAGAAACCCTCTGGGAGGCACACATTGTCTCACCCCTCTGGTTCAACTATGGAAATAGACTTTCTAGGGAAGCACTCACCGTCATTTCCCCTTATAGTCTCGTATCGCTCTAAAGGCTCTCTGGGGAAGCACTCAACATCTCATTCCCCATGTGGCCCATGTCGAGGAACTACAGGCACTCTGAGGAAGAACCCAACGTCAATTCCCCATGTGGTCTCACATCATACTATAAGGACACTCTAGAGAATCCCTTATGTCCATTCTATCTATAGTCTCCTAAACTGGGTTATCACAGCCCTTTGTAAATTCAGAATGTATCGCATCGTGTAATGGCCAATGTATTCTGAAGAACTACTTGTCTAGTATTCTATAGCATCTCAGCATGGAAGAACAACCGTCACACCATCCTACAATACTAGGCATGCGAAAACAACAGTAGAAAAAAAGGTATACTCGACCCAATGGTCCAGAAAGGCATAAACATGCATAGAAAACACTTCCATAGGCTAATAATTATCCCAAAACACATTCAAAATCCTCTACTCTAGCATACATGTAAAGAAGAAAATCAATAGGGCTAAAACGGTAATCACACAATACCCTGTTCAAGGGTATTGGTGGAATTTGTACATAATACTCAAAGACATTCTACAGAAAGGAACAAACCACCTACCATGATTTTAGGAGATCGATATACTTGAACCATGAATATTTAATCTCTTTATAACATCTATGATCTACCAAAACGTCCAAAATGATCAACCTAAGATAACATGGAAAATAAAAGAAATTGGAATACAAATCTCTAGGAGAAGGAAGATCTTACCAATGTGGTTCCAACGCGATTGATGATGGTCAATTCACAGAACAGACGGAGGCTTTGGGGTTCTTCAAAGATCCCCGGTCGTACAGCCTCTCTCTGATGAAAAACACCTAGAAGAAGACATTTGTGTCCATCAGACGCGACCCTGGTGCGTTTAATGAAAGAAAAGAATCTATCGGGCATGTAATTTTGGAGTACATGGCGTGTAATCGGCTTTTCCATACTCCACGTTAGATTATCTCCAAGTCACCCCTACATGTCCATGTGTGTGGACATGACACGACCAACACACGACCTCTAGTGACATCGAAGAACACAGTGTATACTTATAGTGTACACGACTTGTACTTTGTAAATTTTCATATTTTCCACTATTCCTCAAAACAATACTAGAAAAGGAAAACAATACATAAAACAATGATTTGGTTTCATACAAACTTCCCCCCTTAAAGAAATTTGTCCCCAAATTTCCCTAGCGCAACTTAGAAGTAGAAACATTGAATAGCTCAGGCCACTGTGCTTGCACATCGGCCTCCCTCTCCCAAGTCTCGCCTTATACTCCTCGTGCTTCCATACCAATCTTACCAAAGGAATAGATCGGCCATGAATAACCCTTTTACTATGATCAATAATCTGTATCAGATGATCCTTGAACAATGCACCCACATCAAGCTCAACCTCCTCGGGTTGAATGACATGAGATGGTTCTAAAAAGTAATGTCAGAGCTGAGAAATGTGAAAAATGTTGTGCATATCCCAGTACCTCTGAGGTAGATACATCCTATAGGAAACCATCCCAACTCTCTCCAACACCTCAGAAGGTCCGACGTACCTCGGTGAAATCTTAACCTGTCTCCTAATCCTCCTGTTCTCCAACCTCGATGTGACCCACAGGAAAACCTCATCCCCGACCTCGAACATCAGAGTTCGTCTCTACTGAATAACATAACAATTATGATGGGATTTTATAGTATCCATCCTCTTCCATATCCAATCTATCTTCTCTATGGTCTCCTGGACAAGGTGAGGTCCCAACAAAGATTCCTATCCTACCTCCAACCAATATATGGGTGATCGACATGGCCTACCGTACAAAGCCTAATATGCTGCCATTTGAATAGTGTCTACAGAACTATTATTGTTGGAAAACTACACAAGAAGCATATGATTATACCAAGAACCTCCAGAGTATAGAATTCATTCTCAGAGCATGTCATCAAGAACAAGAATCATACGCTCGGATTGGCCATCTGTC
Organism: Viscum album; assembly: GCA_963277665.1. Lineage (NCBI taxonomy): Eukaryota > Viridiplantae > Streptophyta > Magnoliopsida > Santalales > Viscaceae > Viscum > Viscum album. The sequence goes on along the minus strand of OY728132.1, from coordinate 1,286,704,568 downwards.
TGAGGATGGTAGGTTGTACTCAGAAGCACCCGAATACCCAAACGTTTTTGTAGCCCCTTCTAGACCCGAGAAGTAAAACGTGCATCCCTGTATGAAACGATGGAGTGTGGAACTCCTTAAAGACACACATTCTCATAGATGTACAACCACCCCATCTCTACAATGCTGAAGGTATCCTTGATTGGAAAGAAGTGAAAAACCTTCATAATTCTGTCAACGACATCCAAAACAACATCATTCCCACGAGGTGATTTCAGAAACCCTATCAAAAAGTACATCATGAAATCGTTCCACATCCACTCAAGAATGGGTAACTACTATAAAAGATGTTTTATTCACTGATGTTCTTCCTTCACCTGATAACATGTATAACATCTCATAAAGAAACCAGCAACATCTCTCTTCATAATTGGCCCACAATACCGGCGGTGATGATCGTGATAGATCTTGGTGACACTAGGATGAACTTCCCAAATAGTGGAATGAATGTCCTGCATCAGCTCCTTGTGTATGTATGCTGGAACCCATACGAGTCCCTGGAATCACAAGACCTCATCCTCGCCTATGGTCCACCCAAGAATAAGGTCCTCTTCTGACACATTATTCCGCAAGACTAGGCCTTCAAAATCTAATATATTCCTCATTCGTACCGAATCATGAAGTGTAGAGGTAACAGCTATAGAATAAAGGAATTTATGCCCATGTCTGATGTGTACCTCCAGATACATCTCAGAGAAGAGAGTCATAAGATTCCACCCACTACTGGCCTCTCGAACCACCTGTAACTGAGTCCTCCAGCTCAACGCGTCAGCCACAATGTTTTCTTTTCCAAGGCATATAGGAAATCTCAAAATCAAATGACTAACGGTACTCAACCCACCTCTGTTGTCTCAAATTCAAATCACGCTGAGTGAAAATGTACTTGAGACTTATGTGGTCATTGAAAACCACAAAATGCTCTCCCAAAAGGTAATGTCTCCTACAACATAGGGAATGAACAATAGCTGCCTACTCTAGATCATATGTTGGGTAGTTCCTCTCATGTGGCCTCAACTGCTGAGACCCGTACGCAACGAATCTATCTCCCTACATAATCAAAGCTCCTAGCCTGATACCTAAAGCATCATAGTTGACAGTGTAGCTCTTGGATGGCTTTGTAAAGACTAGTATCAGTGCTGAAGTCAACCTCCCTTTTAACTCTTGAAAGGGTGACTCACAAGTATATGACCATAATAACTTCTCTATATTCTTGGTCAGACCCGTCAACGGTGCTTCTAATCTTGAAAAGTCATATTTGAAGTATCTGTAGTATCCAGCTAACCACAGAAAACAAATCACCTCGAAGACTTTCTTTAGCTGCTCCCATAAAACTACTGCTCTCAGATTCTCTGGGTCTACAGAGACTCTTGTCTCTAAGATAACATGACCCACGAAGTCAATCTGATCCATCCAAAAGTGGCTTTTTGAGATCTTGTCATATATTTGATGCTCTATCAATGAACTCAGGACAATACCAAGATGTTTGGTATAGTATGGTAGAGTATGAGGGTACACCAAGATATCATCCATGAAAACAACCATGAAGGAATCCATGTTTGGATTGAACACTCAGCTCATCAGTGCCATGAAGACTTCTGGTGCGTTCGTGAGACCGAACGACATAACCATATACTTTTATAGACCATACCTGCTCCAAAAGGCTGTAAGAGGTATATTTGATGGTCTAACATGCAACTGATGGTAACCAGACATCAAGTCAATCTTCGTGAACACTCAGGCTCATCGAAGCTGATCAAAGAGACCATCAATCCTATGTAAGGGATATCAGTTCTTGACCGTAAGCTAGATCAACTTCCGATAATCCACACAAAGACTAAGGGTAACGATTAGCTTTTTCACAAACAGAATAAGTGAACCCCAATGAGAAGTACTGGGTCGGATGAAACCCTTTTTCTGCAACTCCACCAACTGTTTCTTGAGCTCCTGAAACTCAGGTCTAGCAATCCTATAAGGAGGAATGGACACTGATGCCACTCCTAACACGGGCTCAATAAAAAAGTATACCTCACGCTCCAGATGCAAACCCGAAAATTCCTCTGGAAAGACATCTACGAAATGATCCTCCACTATTGGAATGACTAATTGTGATGTTTTTGGACATCCAGATAAAGACTAGAAATCTTGGCTGTAACTGCTCCTAACACATGATGCTCTGGACCCGCTCTTCTCGTCCGGACAACCGACTCGCCCTTATGTTGAAACGATTCACCCTCTGGTGATATGAAACTCACCCCGTGATGATAACAGTCGACGAATGCCTGGAAAAGAACTGGCCAGTCTATTCTGAGAATGACATCATAGCCTGTTATCTCTAGAACATAAATATCCCATTGGAAGTGATACCCAACAACATCTAGAGGGCACTTCTTGCACTGATGTACACTAGCCTTCCTAGTCCTCAACGGTGTGTCTAGAGTCAAAGTATTGGTAGAGGAAAAGATGAAGATCCCAAGGATCTCCACAATAGAAAAAAATATAATGTTATGGGAAGCCCCTTTATCAAAAAGAGCAGAAGATAAAACTGAGTCTACTAAGATCGTACTTCTAACTGTAGAGGGTCCGGGATCCTGCTCCACTACAAAGTCCTGACCTGTACCATGACCCTGTGACCCTGCCTGACCGCTCTGAGCGGATCCACCCTACAATCACTGAATGACCGCTGACTGCCCACCAAGGCCTAGACCTCTACCTCAGCCCAAAAAATCGGAAGAACACGAGTTCCAAGACTGGTGAGAAGTTGGTGGCACTGCTCCTGAATGAGGAGTCAGGGATGAACACCTGTCACCAGCTGCTAAGGAGAAAACCTGACAGAAGCACTGATGGTGACCCATCTTGCCACAATATCATCACTCCATTGGGCCTCTCTGGCATTGCGGCCTCGTATGTCCAGCCTTCCACACTATTAGTATACCACCAAGCTACCTGAAGATGTGTCTCGTTGCCTCGAATCACTGCGCGTAGAGTCCCAACGGTGCTTCCTGCTCTTGGATGGTGAAGCACTAACTCTGTAAGTGGAACCACCCTGGATCTCAACACTATAGTCTCTCATATTTCTCTTTTCAATCAGTGCCTAGTTGATGTTGGATGTAATGGAAGTCAACATGAAGATACTCATCTGAGAGCAGATCTCCCGTATGAGACCATCCTCATACTTCCTTGACAAGAACAACCAATCTCGCCAATGGAGGGGTGTGAAACACTAAAGCTCAGAGAAACGAGAGGAATACTCCATGACTGAAAGAGTACCCTGCTTTAGGCTCATGAACTCCCGGGATCGGTCGTCCCTCAGGGTCTCCAGATAGAAGTATTCGTAAAATATTTGATGAAACTCCTCCCATTCCATAACCTGCTGACGGCCTACCTGTGATATCAGGTCCCACCACCTCTTGGAGGATTCTCGTAGCATGTAGGTAGAGAGATTGTCCAACCTTTTTGGAGGCATATATACATACCTGAAGATCATCAGCACAGATTCTTTCCATGACTCTGAAGCCTGTGGTCCTCCTTCCCCTGAGGAGGTGGGAGGATGCTACTGCTGGACTACCCGCGTCAAGTATGTCATAGACGCGGCAGAAGTAGAATCTCCCTAGAAGTTCTACATCATCCTCATAAAGCCCTCCATAAACAATGCATCAGCTCCTGTGTCAGGTATAATAGCTGGTGCTAAGACCGGAATGACAAGAGGATCTGCGGGAAGTCCCTGATTAGCCATATCTAGTGTTTGATAACCGCCTCGAAACTGGCGTACAACAGGAGGACATCTCGGTGCCCTGACATTGCATGGTCAAACTCACACATTAAATCACATTATCAAGGATTGAAAACGTGGAGTGTAAGAAGGGAACAGGGGCAAAGAGCATTCAAATTTTAAAAAACAAGACTACCTGGCATATATAAAGACTACATGATGTGTTTTATTAATTCATTTACATGGGTGCATACTTTTTCCAAAAATGGTTTTGTAACACCCCAAACACACGGCGTGTTATCCTAACACACGACGTGTAATTGAATCCTCTTCCCATGTCTGAGTCCTTCTACACTGTTAAGCCACACGACTCTCCTAAGACAAAACTACTTGGCATGTTCAGGGTGGACACGATGTGTACATAGATAGGCTTCCTCGTCCCATGTTGTTAGTGAGATGTCATGTGTACCTAGGTTACACTGCACTATGTGTTCTAGATAGACACAACGTGTACACAGAAGTCCCCACATCGCTGTGTTGTTAGCTACATGGTCGGATACAGGTTTGACACGACACCGTGTGTTCCAGGAGGACACAATGTGTATGAGAAGAGGTAACATGGACCTGTTTTGTTCGTGACACAGCCTGATATCTCGGTTATATGACATGGTCTATGAAATTAGGACATGACGTGTATAGTTTAACATCTTCCATCTGTGTCATTAGTCACATGGGTAGCCACATAGTTTCTACAACAGGGCATGTACATACCGTACACAGTGTGTACATACCGTTCACAACGTGTTCCTGAAAGATTTTTCACAGCCTCGTGTCCCTGGCCACACATTCAGTGACATGGTTAAAAACCACACGGTGTGTATTCATATTGTACACGATGTGTATTCTGGGTTTTTTCGGGTAGTTTCCTTATAAACTACTCTGGAGCCCAGAAAACATAGAAAACAAGGATTAAGGTGCAAAATTCCGATCTGTGAGGGCCCATACTCCCTACAAATAAACATTTGGCATCTTATACAAGTTATAACAAGGAAAAAAGAAATTATCTAAAATATTCCAGTTCATGAGAGTCCATAACACCACAAGAACCAAGTTATTGTGTTCATCAAGGAAAAATTTACGCAAAACATACCCTATCATACATCAGGTATTTTATCAATGAAAATTTCATGACATCATGCATTTTCTACACAACCAATATCACAACAACATGAAATCACTAATGCATCCTAGGTGGCATGGAAAGAAAAACGCCATGTGATTTCTAACAAGTTCATATATAATGCATGAGATGGAATAACCTCATCTCATCGGGTAGTGATAGAAATAAAACCACGATAACAACAATGGTAACATCACAAATCATTTGAATCGCCCAATAGTGAAATCAAATAAACTGTAAAATTGAAAACCAGTAAAATTGCAATAAATGAGGTAGTATGGGTTTTCCATGTACATGGGTTAGCTAATCCCAGGCACAACTTATTACCAAGTATATATTCTGTCATATCCCTGGATATAGGCTCCCAACAGTATGTCAAGAGAACAGAATCCCTCTGATACCACATTGTAATGCCCTAGTTCTAAAATCCACCCAGAGGCGCCCCATACCCGGTAAGTCACATGTTCTCATGCACATTCCTCGAATTCTAGAGGCTTCCAACTAGCAGTGAGAACCTTGGGTGTGATAATGGGGAAACTATGCCCTCATTTCAAGAGTACACTGTGGCAGAGAAACCAATATACAATATTAGAGACCGTAAATATCCAAGAACAATAACCAACATAGGATTGATAAAGAATTAACTAGAGAAAAAAATATATATAAATGATGCATGTTACATTTATGTATAGTAAAGAAGCCTAAACAAGTCATAATGCTGAAATAAAACAATGATAAACCAATATGAAAAAGAAATAAGATAACTCTTCACCAACGCAAACCATAGCTTGGTCCCATGCTCTCCAGCTCCACAACAATGAAGAACCTGAAGTAGAAGGGTGATTTCCCTTATCTATACCTGCCAAAATATAATCTGGTTGGGCACAAAAGAATGATCCAAATATGGTGTGAGACTAATCCTAGTAGGAAACAACCCAAAGATCTGTACCTAATATTCTGTGAATATATCGTAGGTAAAAGACATAAAATAGTAAACAGGAAAGTAATCAGTAGCAAGCAATCCACAGTTTCTAAAATTCAATTTAGAAACAAGTAAGCAGCCACTCAAGCAGGTAGAACAAACTAGTAACCCTCTAGGTAGTTCTAACAACCTAACCCCTATGATTCAACCAACAAGTACTAGAAACCCACTGGGAGGCCCACACAATCTCACCCCTCTAGTTCAGCTATGGAAATAGACTCTCTATGGAAGCACTCTCTGTCAATTCCACATATTGTATCATATCGCACTAAAGGTGCTCATTGGATGCACTCAACATCTCATTCCACCGGTGGCCCGCGTCGAGGATCTACATACACTCTGAAGAAGCCCTCAATGTTAATTCCTCATGTGTTCTCACATATTATTATAAAAACACTCTAGAGAATCCCTTACATCCATTCTCTCTATGGTCTACTACACTAGGTTCTCACAGCCCTGTGTAAAGTCAATAAATATCACATCGCGTAACAGCCAAAGTATCCTCAATAACTACTTGGATAGCATTATATAGCATCTTAGAATTGAAATACAATAGTCACACTAACCTACAATACTAGGCATGTGAAAAATAACAACAGTAAAAAAGTTAACTAGACCCAATGGTCCAGACAGGCAAGAAAGTGCATCAAAAACACTTCTAAAGCCTAAAAATTAGCCCAAAACACAATACAAATCCTCTACTCTAGCATACCATCAATGTAGGCAATCAATAGGGCGAAAACTGTAAACACAAAATACCCCGTTCAAGGTTATTGGTAAAATTTGCAGAAACTAATAACAGACTTTCTACAGAAAGGCACAGACCACCTACCTTGATGTTAGGAGATAAATATACTTTAACCATGGGGCTTGAATCACATTATAATTTCAAACATCTAAAAAACATCTAAAACATTCAAACCATGATATCATTGAAAAAAATGAAATTGGAAAATGAAGATCTAGGAGAAAGAAAATCTTAAACCTGTGGTTCCAACCCAATACACGACAATCTATTTGGAGAACAGACAGATGCTCGGGGGTTTGTCGATGATCTGCAGCCATAAAGACTCTATCAGACAAAGAACACCAAGAAGAAAAAGGTTTTGTCCGTTAGACGCGACCCTGGTGCATTTAATGAAAATAAAAAGTACACAGTGTGTACTTTTGGAGTAAACAACGTGTACTCTCCTTTTCCATGCTCCACTTTAGGAGGCCTCCATGTCACACCTACATGGTCGTGTGTGTGGCCATGGAACGACCAACACACAGCCTCCAGCGGCATCAAATTACATGATGTGTACTTTGAAATTTTTTAGATTTTCCTCTTTTTCTAAAAAACAACTAGAAAAGGAAAAAAATACCTTAAAAGAAGATCCGGGTTCTTAAAAACATCCCCCTTAAAGAAATTCATCACCAAAATTCTCTAGTATGGCGTAGAAGAAGAAAACCCAAATAGCTCCGACCACTGTGCTCGCACATCAGCCTCCCTCTCCCAAGTCTCGTCCTATACCCAACCGTGCTGCCATAGCATGCATACCAGAGGAATAGAACAGCCATGGATAACCTTGGTAATTGGATCAACAATCCGGATTAGATTCTCCTCGAACGATGCATCGGCATCATGCTCGACCTCCTCAGGTTAAAGGACATTATATAGGTCTAAAAAGTAACGTCAGAGCTGAGAAACGTGAAAAATTTAGTGCATATCCCAGTACATATGAGTTAATTAAAACTAATAGGAAACCAGACCAACTCTCTCCCAAACCTCAAATGGTTCGACGTACCTTGGTGAAAGCTTACCCTGTCTTCTAATCCTCATGTGCACCCATCCTCGGTGTGACCCGCAGGAAAACCCGATCCCCGACCATGAACTGTAGAGGTCATCTCTATTAATCAGCATAAGACTCCTGATGGGACTATGTAGCAGCCATCCTCATTCAAATAAACTCTATCTGCTCTGAGGTAGTTTGAACAAGAAGAGGTCCCAGCAAAGCAACCTCTCCTGCCTCCAGCCAACATAACGGTGATCAGCACGGCCTACTATAAAAAGCCTCATATGCTTCCATCAGAATAGTCTCTTGACAATTATTATTGTAGGAAAACACCAAAAGAGGTATATGCTTCTCTCAATAGCCTCTAAAGTCCAGAATACATGCTCGTATCATGTCCTCAAGAACATGAATCATACACTCGAACTGGTCATTTGTCTGAGGATGGTTGGCTATAGTTAGAAGTACTTATGTACCCAAATATTTATATAGTCCCTGCCAAATCCGAGAAGTAAAACATGAATCCCTGTCTGAAATGATATATTGTGGAACTCCATGAAGACGCACAATCTAATGGATTTACAACTGCCCCATCTCATCAATACTGAAGGTCTTCTTGATTGTCAAGAAGTGAGAAACATTTGTACGTCTATCAACGACAACCCAAACAACATTTTTTCTATGAGGTGATCTCGGTAACCCTGTCATGAAGTCCATCACGATGTCATTCCACTTCCACTCAAGAACGGGTAACTGCTGTAAAATAATTGTTGGCCGCTGATGTTCCATCTTCACTTACTTACATGTATAACATATCATGACGAAACCAGCAACATCTCTCTTCATACCTGGACACCAATACTGCCGGTGAATATAGCGATACATCATGGCGACACAAGGATGAACTGCCCAAATAGAGGACTGAAAGTCCCACATCAGCTCCACACATATGTCTGCTAGAACCCATATGCATCCCTGGAATCGCAGGACTCATCCTCACTTATGGTCTAGTCAAGAATAGGTTCCTCTTATAACATGCTTTCCCATAAGACTAGGCCTTCATAATCTGATAGCTTCCTCATTCATACCCGATCAAAAAGTGTAGTGGTAACAACTACAGAAGAAATTAATGTCTGCATCTGTCTGTCATGCACCTCCAGATGCATCTTAGAGAATAGAGCGATAAGCTGGCACTCACTGCTGGCCTCTCAAACCGCCTGAAACTGAGTCCTCTTGCTCAACGTGTCAGCCATAGTGTTGGCTTTACTAGGCATATAGGCAAGCTCAAAATCAAAATTCCGAATGTACTTAACCCAACTCCACTGTCTGAAATTCAAATAACACTGAGTAAAAATGTACTTCAGACTTTTGTGGTCATTGAAAACCACAAAATGCAATCCCAAAAGGCAATGTCTCAAACAACAATGGTAATGAACAATGAATGCAAACTCTAGATTGTTCGTTGGGTAGTTTCTCTCATGTGGCCTCAACTGCCGAGACCCATAGGCAGTGACTCCATCTCCCTGCATAAGCACAGATCCTAGACTGATACTTGAAGCATCATAGTAGGCAGTGTAGCTCTTTCCTGGCTCTGGAAAGAATTGTATCAGTGTTGAAGTCAACCTCCCATTCAACTCCTAAAAGGATGACTCATAAAAATCTGACCATAAGAACTTTTCACCCTTCTTTCTTAGACCCGTCAGTGGTGCTACTAAGAATGAAAATTCATATATGAAGTGTCTGTAGTATCCAACCAGCACAATAAAATTCTGAACCTCAAAGATGATCATCGGCTACTCCTAGGAAACTTCTTCTCTCACTTTCTCTGGGTCTACTGATACTCCTATCTCTAAGATAAAATTACCTAAGAAGTGAATTTGATCCAACCAAAAATTTCATCTTGAGATCATATCATATAACTGATGCTCTCTCAGTGTACCCAAGACGATCTCAAGATGTTTGTCATGGTCTTGTAGAGTGTGAGAGTACACCAATATATCATCCATGATAAAAAAAATTAAGGAATCCATGTTTGGAAGGAAAATTCGGTTAATCAGTGCCATGTAGACTTATGGTGCGTTCATGAGACCGAATGGCATGACCATATACTCATATAGACTATACCTGCTTTGGAAGGGTGTAAAAGGGTTATCTGACGGTCTAAAACACAACTTATAGTAGCTGGAACAAAAGTCAATATTCAAGAACACTCAGGCTCCTCGAAGCTAATCAAAGAGATTATCACTCCTAGGAATGGGATATCATTTCTTGACTGTAAACGGGTTCAGCTTCTGATAATCCACACAAAACCTAAGGGTATCATCATCCTTGTTCGCTAACAGAATAGGAAAACGCCAAGGAGAAGTATTGGGTTTGATTAAACCCTTTTCTTATAACTCCTCCAAATACTTATTGATCATCTGCAACTCAGGTGCAGACATCCTATATGGGGGAATGGACATCTGTGCCACTCCTGGCACGAGCTCCATTGAAAAGTGTACATCACGATCTAGAGTAAAACCTGAAAAGTCCTCTGGAAAGAAATCTCAGAAATGATCCACCACTAGAAGAAAATATAACTGTGAAGTCCCCAAGTCATCCAGATAAAAACAAAATTCGGATTTGTAACTTCTCCTAACCAGTGAATCTCTAGACCCGCTCTGCTCGCCCGAACATCCCACTCACACTTATGTAGAAACGATCCACCCTCTAGTGATATGAAACTCACCCTTCAGTGATAACAGTCAAAAACTGCCTGGAAGGGAAGAATCCAGTCCATTCTGATAATGACATCATAGACTATCATCTCTAGGAAATAGAGATCCCATAGAAACTGATACTCAGCCACCTCAAGAGGGCACTCCTTGCACTGACGTACACTAGTCGTCCTAGTCTCCAACGGTGTGTCTAGAGTCAAATTATCGGTAGTGGAAAAGATGCAGAGCCCAAGGCTCTCCACAACAGTAATAGAGATAATGATATGGGATTCCCCTGTATCTAAAATAGCAGAAGATAAAACTGAGGTTACTAAGATCGTACCTCGAACTATATAGGGTCTGAGATCCTGGTCCTCCTGGGTCTGCTCCACTGGAAAAGCTAGAACAGTACCATGACCCTGTGACCCTGCCTGACCGCTCTGTACTAATCCACCCTACTTTTGCTGAAAGACTGTTGACTGATTACCATGGCCTCGACCTCCACCACAGCCCGAATGGACTGAAGAAATCCAGTTCCCAGACTGGTGAGAAACTGGTGGTGATTCTCTTGAACGTTCAGTCATCGATGAACTCCTATCACTAGTTGCTAGTGAGAAAACCTGATAGTATAACTGAAGGTGACCCATCTTGCTGCATGATCGACACTCCACTAGGTTTCTCTGGAACTACGACATCGTATTCCTAGCCCTTCAACACTGGTTGCATACCCCCGGGCTACCTGAAGATATGTCTTGTTACCACGTATCACCGCGCGTAGAGTCCCTATGACACATCCTACTATCAGCTGGTGAAGAACTAACTCTGTAAGTGGATCCTACCTAGCTCTCAGCTCCGAAATCTATCAGATTGCGCTCTACAATCTGTGCCTAGTTGACGATGGCTGTGATGGAAGTCAACCTGATGATATTTTCTTGTGAGAAGATCACCCATATAATACCATCCTCAATCATCCATTCCATGAAAACCCCATATCTTCCCTGGAGGTGTGTGAAATTATAATGCGTGGTGAAACGATAGGAATACTCCATGACAGAAAGAGTACCTTGCTCTAGGCTAATGAACTCTTGGGCCCGGTTGGCCCTTAGGGTCTCCGAATAGATGTAGTCATGAAAGATGAGATGAAACTCCTCCCATGCCATAACCTCCTGATGAACCGCCTGTTAGATCATTTCCCACCACCTCTTGGTAGAGTCTTGTAGCATGTAGGTAGCAAGCTTGAACCTCATTTCTAGATGTGTCTCCAGATTCTCACAGATCGTCATCATCGCTTCTAGCCATGACCCTCTAGCATGTGGTTCTCCTTCCCATGAGAAGGTTAGAGGATGATGCTACTGGAAAACAAGCATCAAGTCTAACATAGAAGTGGAAGAAGGTAGAGCTCCCTAAAAGGTCTTCATGATCCTTAGAAAGCCATCCCTAAACTGTGCATCTACTCCTGGGTCTAGTATAATAGTTGATGCCAAGACTGGAATACAGGAGGATCTGCAGGAAGTCCCTGATCATCCACATCCGGTGTTTGATCACCTCCTGACAACTAGCTTAAAACCGGAGTATATCTCGGTGACATGACTTTTCACGGTCAAAAGAAAAATTGGATCACATTATCAAGGACTGAAAACTAGGAGTATAAGAAGGGAACTGGTGCAGAGAGAATTCTAATTTTACAAACCATGACTACACAGTGTGTATAAAGTCTACACGACATGTTCCTTTTTGTCATTTACATGGGTTTGTACTTTTTCCAATACTGGCCGTATAACACCCCAAACACACGTCATGTTATCCAAACACACGGCGTGTACCTGAATCCTCTTCCCATGCCTGAGTCCTAATATACAGTTAAGCCACACGACTCTCCTAAGACAAAACTGCATGGCATGTTCAGGGTGGACACTATGTGTACTTCGACAACCTTCAACGGCCCGTGTTGTTAGTGAAACGGCATGTGTACCCAGTTTACACTACAAGGTGTGTTCCACACAGACACGACGTGTACACAAACGTCCAAACCACCCCATTTTGTTAACTACACGGCCAGCTACACGGCCGACACTACATAACGTGTTCCAGGAGGACACAGTGTGTATGAGAAGAGGTAACATCAACCCGTGTTGTCCGTGACATGGCTCGGTACCTAGGTTACATGACACAGTGTGTGAAATTAGGATACAATGTGTATAGTTGAACTTCATCGATCTGTGTCCTTAGTCACACGGGTAGACACACGGTTTCTACAACACGACATGTACATACCATATACGGCGTGTTCGTGAAAGATTTTTCACAACCCCGTGTCCATGCACACACATTCAATGACACAACTAAAAACCACATGTCATGTATTCATAAATTACACGCTATGTATTCTGGGTTATTCCAGGCAGTAGCGTCAGAAACTACTCCGAAGCCCCGAAAACACAGAAAACAAGCCTTAAGGTGCCAAATTCTGATCCATGAGGGCCCATACTCCCCGTGAATCATGGTTTGGCATCTTATAAAAGTGATAACAAGGAAAAAAGAAATGATCAACCAAATTATGGACCATCAGAGCCCATAAAACCACAAGAACCAAATTTTGACATTGATCAAGAAAAACGTTAAGCCAAAAAATACCCTAACAAACAACAGGTATTTTATCCCAGAAACTATCACGTCAGCATGTATATTCTATACAACATCTTATCAAAACAACAAGAAATCTATAATGCATCCTAGAAGGCATGGAATGAATGCATGGCATGTGATTTGTAAAAAGTGACTATATGATGCATGAGATGGAATACCCTCATTTCATCAGGTTGTGATAGAAATAGAACCACAATAACTACAATGGTAACATCACAAAGCATGTGAATCACCCAACGGTGAAATCAAATCATCTGTAAAATTTCAAACTAGATAAATTGAAATAAACGAGGTATTATGGCTTTTCCCTATACATGGGTTGGATACTCCCAAGAACATATTATTACCAAGTACCTATTTCGTCCTATCCCTGGAAATATGCTCCAAATAGTATTTCAAGAGAAAATAATCCCTCTGATACTGCTTTGTAATGTCCCGGTTTTAGAAGCCATGTAGAGACACCCCGTACCTGGTTGGTCACGTGGCCTCAAGTGCATTTCCCCGAACGCCAGAGGATGCCGACTAGCAATGTGGGCCTTGGGTGTGATAATAGTGAAAATATTCTCTCATTGGTAGAGTACACAGTTGAAGGGAATCCAATATACAATAGTGGAAGCAGTAAATATCCAACAATAGTAAACATCGCAATACTGATAAATAAACAACTGGAAAAAAAATATATATATATGATTCATGTTACATTTATGTCTAGGAAAGTAGACTAAACAAGTTAAAATATTGAAATACAGCAGTGCTAAGTCAATGTGTAAAAGAAGATGATAACTCCTCAGCATATCAAGCCATAGCTTTGTCCCATGCTCTCCAGCTCCATAACAATCAAGAACCTGAAGTAGAAGGGAGTTTTACCTTATCTATACCCGCAACAATATAATCTGATTGGGCCCAAAATCATGACCCAAAAAGGGTGTGAGACTAATCCCTGTATGAAAACACCCAAAGATATGTGCCTAACAGTCAGTGAATATATGGTAGGTAAAAGTACAGAATGTAGGAAGTAGGAAAGTACTCAACAACAAGCAATCCACAGTTTCTAAAATTCAATTTACAAACAAGTAATCATCCACTCATTAAATTAGATAAAATAAGTAACCCTCTGGGTATTTATCATAGCCTAACCCATATGTTTCAACCTACAAGTACTAGAAACTCTCTGGGAGAGACACATATTCTCACCCCTCTGGTTCAACTAATGAAAATAGACTCTCTGGGGAAGCACTCACCGTCAATTCCCCCTATAGTCTCGTTTCGCACTAAAGGTGCTCTGTGGAAGCACTCAATATCTCATTCCACTTCTGGCCCGCGTCAAGGAAGTGTAGACACACTGAGGAACCACTCAACATCAATCCCCCCTATGGTCTCACATTGTATTATAATGACACTCTAGAGAAGCCCTTAATTCCATTCTCCATAGGGTCTACTACACTAGGTTCTCAAAGCCCTGCGTCAAGTCAGCAAGTATCGCATCGCATAACGGAAAAAGTATTCTCATGAACTACTTGTATAACATTCTATAACATCTCAGCATGTATGAACAATAGTTACACCATCCAACAATACAAGGAATGAGAAAACAACAGCAGTGAAAAAGGTAAACTAGACCCAATGATCCAGACATGCACGAAAATGTGTGGAAAACACATACAAAGCCTAAAAATTTGCCCAAAACACAATCAAAATCCTCTACTCTAGAATAAAAGCAAAGAAGGAATCAATAGGGCTAAAACGGTAATCACAAAATACCTTATTCAATGGTATTAAGGAAATTTACACATAATTCTCAATGAATTTCTGCTGAACGGAACAACAAACCTACCATGATGTTAGGATATCGATATACATGAACCACGAGGCTTGAATCGCCTTATAATGTAGAATATCTACAAAAATTTCTAAAGGATTCAACCCACGATAACATGGAAAAGAGATGAAATTGGAAAATGATGTTCTAAGAGAAGGAAGATCATACCACTGTGGTTCCAACACAATCGATGGTGGTTTATTTAGAGAACGGACCGAGGCTTGAGGGTTCGTCGATGATCCGCAGATGTAATGACTCTCTCAGAGGAAGAACACCTAGATGTAGACGGTTCTGTCTATCAGACGTGACCCTAATGCATTTAATGGATAAGTAAATTACATGACATGTACTTTTAGAGTACACGATGTGTAATCACCATTTCTGTACTCCTCTTTAGTCGGCCTCCATGTCACCCCAACATAACCGTGTGTGTGGCCCTGACACTGCCAACACACGGCCTGCTGCAGCATCGAAGAATACAGAGTGTACATTGAAAAGTTTCATATTTTCTTCTTTTCCTAAAAAACATCGAGAAAAGGAAAAAACATACCAGAAAATAAGATTCAGGTTCATACAATATTAACTATATATTATTATTATTACAATAATTTTATTCCAGAAAAGCAGTTATACCATCCACTTCCATACCATTCTACAATTAAGAGAATAACATTCTCCCTCATGCGTACGTACAACCTACCATCTCCACGATGCAATGTGATTAATTTTACAAGACCTTCATTAAGGAATGATTATATAAATGTTCATAATGAAAATATATATATATATTATATTAATATAAATATTTAAATTATTTAACAATATCATAATAAAATTAACAATAACTTATCTAACAAAACATTCATAAGAAAATGAAGAAGTTAATTCGCAAAGGAAGATTATCAATGTTATTAACAAAAAGGTGATAATATGATCACTTATAATATCATAAAAATGAATACGATTTTATAATAAGTTCAAAAAATTTTGTAATCCCTTATATCAGATTTTTGGACACAAACAATGTAATGGACGGACCTCTCTAGTCCATTACTTTGTGAAAATGTGGTGTTGGAGGTGTTCCGGGAGGTCAAAGTGACTTATCCCCAACACATTCCCAAATTTCCAGTTCTGTGAACAGTGTTTCTAGTTTTATGAACAGTAACAGATCGGTTTGACAGATCGCTCTCACAGATCGGTCTGACAGATCGGTCTCAGAGATCGGTCTGATAGATCGGTCTCACAGATCAGTCTCACAGATCAGTCTCACAGATCGGTCTAATAGATTGGTTTCACAGATTGGTCTGACAGATCGGTTTCACAGATCTGTCTGATAGATCGGTTTCACAGATCGATCTGACATATCGGTCTGACAGAGCGGTTTCACAGATCGGTCTGACAGATCAGTTTCACAGATCGGTCTCAAAGATCGGTTTCACAGATTAGTCTGATAGATCAGTTTCACAGATCGGTCTGACAGATCGGTTTCACTGATCGGTTTCACAGATCGGTCTGACAGATCGGTTTCACAGATCGGTCTGACAGATCGGTTTCACAGATCGGTCTGACAGATCGGTTTCACAGATCAGTCTGACAGATCGGTTTCACAGATCAGTTTCACAGATCGGTTTCACAGATCGGTTTCATAGATTGGTCTGAGAGATTGGTTTCACAGATCGGTCTGACAGATCGGTTTCACAGATCAGTTTTATGTACAGTAACGGTGGGTGAACAGTGTTTCCAGAATCCTATTGTTTTGCCCCTTTTGACGTTTCTTTTGACGTAAAGTACATTTAAAGCCTTATTTTAAGGGCTCTTAAGGCCATTTCAAAGGCCATAAATCCTGTATTAATTATTCATATGGCTTGGATATATTTACTTGGTCAAATCGCGTGGGTTAATGCGATCCATTTTTAATGGAGAATTAACCAGATCTTAGACCGTCGCACCATTAAATCGTAAAAAGGGATGAGATATCAATTTATGTTGTTAATTCCCTTTGTTCTCAACTATGAGATGCTAGAACATTTCAATCATTCCTGTAGGAGTTGCAAAATCAATATATACTCCTATGATTGGTTATGATCTGTTTTGGATGGAACCGAGATGTGTCAGTCAATCTTCCCAATAAGGTATGTTGTATCTTCGTTTTTTGTGGTTGATCTTCTTATGTTCTCCTTCCCATATTATACCATGTAATTTCCAAGATTCTAATGGGTTTTTTCTTGGGGTTGGTTGTTACTGTCGTACTGTGGCATCCTCTGGTGGATGCA
This sequence comes from Viscum album, assembly GCA_963277665.1. Taxonomy (NCBI): domain Eukaryota; kingdom Viridiplantae; phylum Streptophyta; class Magnoliopsida; order Santalales; family Viscaceae; genus Viscum; species Viscum album. The sequence goes on along the minus strand of OY728132.1, from coordinate 1,286,687,452 downwards.
GTTGTCGTGAGAGGAGGATGTTTACCCGTGGTGTGGATAAAGGACATCAAGAACTTTTCCAGGTAGGGGATTCATGGCTTCTCTAAATGTATATGTGCAATCGTAGAATTATCATGATTTATTCCTTTGGATCACACTGAAATTGACCTTATTAAATACTTGAACCAGATTAAAAGAATTGGTTGATCGCATGTTGTTGCTTTATACCATGATAACGGTTTGCCTCATGTTTTTCTAGATAGAATGATATCTATGATTTCAATGATTTGTTGTTCGTTCATGATATAAATTGATAATGAACGTAAAGCCAGAATTAATTGTTAATTAATTGGCTAAAGATAAAGAGGCATGTAAATTAATCTGGTTATTGTCTTTGTTGTAGTTGTTCTAATTTAAGGATAATCAAATTAGAGAAGTAAGCATGGTTATTTAATTGTGATATCTTACTGATTAGGTATCCCGTAATTGGAACCTACGAATAACAAATCTGCTAATTCAATATGGATTAAAGAACAGATTATGTGGGAATTTCTAAAAGGGTTCTGAGTTACCCTCTTGTTTGTTAAACGGTCTAGAGCCCATGGTTATGTCTGTTGTTTTCATGCTTCTTGTGTTGTGATGTGAGCCTGGATGGCTGTTGTGATATGTGGAGGCAAGGAAGCCTTGTGGTTGGGGCAGCAGATGACGCCTAGAGTGGTGAGATGCATCAGTTTATGCATGTGGGTGTCGGGGATGACACCAGGGGTGATGGAATGGGATGGATGTGGTTGTTGGATTCTTGTGGTTTTCTTTGAATGTTAATCTGCCTTTATTTTCCCCAATTCTCAAGGCAGCTGGTCTTTCACCCCTTATTCTAAAGGAGGTGAAGACACGTGGGGTATGCCACGTGTTTTCCGTGTTTATCCTCTCGAGGGAGAATGGGTCTATGCTCTTTCTATAGGTGGAAAAGACTCGACGGGTAGTATATTTACTCACCATGTTGAGCCTCCTTTGTGTTTAGAAGCATAGGATGCTTTTCTAGAATGCATGGGAATATGGAAAAGTAATTCTAAATGAATGTTTGATGAAATTATAAAAATCCACGTGGATGGAGATACTAGAATTTATTGGTGATGTGAATCTTAAAAGGAGCTGTTGATTTTGATTGTGATGCCAATTTAGTTTAATGTGGAATTGTTCATGGTTAATTAATGTTTAATGAATTAATTAATGTATAGTGGAACTGATAAAATTAGAATGGAGTAATCTAATAAAGCTCTTCAAATGTTTGTAGGCTTATAGGACACCTAGTATTAGAAGTAGCAGCCTGGAGTCTGAGAGACGTTAGCTGTAGTTTTATCTAAGACTAGGTAATGCCCATAGTCTGGATGTGAGTTATATATATATTCGGTACATTCTGTGTTTTTGTACGCTACTCCACCCTGTCGGTAAGGGCAACTGACACCCCAGGGATTCTGAGCCCTGGGGGGTGTTTTCCCCAATATTCTGATGGGAGGTTGAATGGATGACTACCCCATTTGACCCTGTTCTCTTCTCTTGGTAGATCATTGTGCTGGTATGAACACTAGTTAATTTTACCCATATATGTGTGTAGAGGGATGTAATGGCTTGTGGTTATTTCATACACATATATTCTGGATATAGTATCCTATGGACTACTATAGGTGTAACGTGTATAGGCTGTGATGGCTTGAGGATCCCTATTCGTTGTATGGGATATAATGGCTTGAGGTATAATACCTGATGTATGATACACGTTATGCATGCTGCGGAGGCTCTCGGAACATACCTGGTTGCTTTTGGTTTTAAGGATGGTGTGGTTCTTCGCCCAGGTGTCTGCGGGCAAGCCTTTGTGGTACACGAGGTGCAGATTGTGGATCTTATCCCAGGTGACTGTGGGCAAGCCTTTGGAGAGAGATGCACAGGACGTATGTCATTGGGGAAAGAGGAAAAACAAAGGGGAAGTTGTAGCGGGGTACCCTTGATAATCTTTATTATATGTTATATTCTTGTATGTGTTACTTGGTGAGAGTATCCATGGCGAGGCTGGGAACTTAGTATACCTGTTTAGGTGATGAGTTAGTTTCACTTGTTGTTCACTGGGCTTTAGCATGCTCTCTTTACTTTTGCACGAGTGGCTTGGGGAGGATCCTACTGATTATACTGTTATACTCACCCTATGTATATATAAACTGTTTTTCAGGTCACTTGGAGAAGGTTGGAGATCAAGCCGGTTATTACTAGCTTGTGGTTGGATGAAGAGATGTTCGGGCTTGTGGTCGCTGTCGTTTTACATTATTTTGGGTACTTTTAGTTTCCCCTTTCAGTTTTAGTACTTTTGCATGACATTTCATATATGTACTTTGATTTCTTTTATATTTCAGTTCTGAGTTGGATTGGATTGAAGTCTATTATATCTCTCTCTTTTGCATGTGTTCTCTTAGAGGGTAATGCCTCCCATTTGTATGTTTATTATACCCTCAGTGCTAGTCTCCAACTCGGGGCCTACTGGAGGCGGGACTCGGGGGTCATTATCTCTCTTCTCACAATACCGACCTAGGAGGGGTACACATTGTGGGGAGGGGGTCATGACATACAATGGGATGCATACCTATGTTAAGGGGTAATTTTTCAATCTCATTATTTTCTATAATTTTTTATATGAAAGTATATACTAGGGTATATTTATCAGCAACGAAAATGTTTCCTAAATATATATTCCAAAATATTCTTAATATTATTATAATATTTTTTAAATTCAATTTTACCAATTGGTTAATTTTTATTTAATGTTATTAAAGGAATATTTTTTCATTTTCAGTACGAGGAATGTTTTTACATCTTGAGAAACATACCAGAAAAATCTATTCTTCTAACATATATGGCATGATTGTTTTTAAATTTTCAAAAAGCCTTACTTCCATGAAAATTATGATACAAAATTTTAAAATTATTATAAAATAAATTAATTTTGTTTAAAATTTCATGACTATTTTATTAATGAAAATGTTTTTTAATAAGAAAAAATATTTTACTCAAGAATTAATTTTTTAATTGTTATATGGAAATTATTTTAATTTTAAGATAGAATTATTTAAAAGGGTTATGTTTCAAGTATAATATAAATATTGTTACAATGGTTTGATAGATTTTTTATGGAATTTTATTTATTGAATCCATTTGTTTTAGATGGATTATGTAATGATGGAATGATGTTTAGGGAACCCATTTTATTCATCAGGTTAAGCTGTGATGAATGATTTATGTTTATGTTGTACAAGTAAGAATGATTTCATTATGATATGGGTCAGACCTATATATCCCATCATTGCATTGTGTAAAGATTTATATCTCATGAGATAGATAGTGGTGGAATGGGAAATGATATCATTTCATTAATATAGTGCTAGAATGAGATGTCAGTTTGGTTCAGTGATGGGAATTGTCTACAATTATGGTCTTGGAAATGATCCTTGACTAATATGAAATGATCTTATATGATTATATGTATGCCACCAAAATTTTATATTATATATTTTGACTTTTGGGATTACATTCACTGATTCTTATGAACTTTTATGATTTTTCCCATGAAATGATATCGTGATATTTTATATGTAGGATAATGTTTTCAAATGTTATGTTATTATGTATTATAATTATGATATGATTGATATCACACCTGTTTTCCCTTTATGAGCTTCTGATATCATCTTTTTATATGATTCTTTTCCCCTTGAAAAAAAGATGGGTATTATGTAAGATGTGTCAAAAAGGGGGACTTGTTATGAATGAATAAGAGGGAGACAATATGGAGGTCTTATAAACAAGTTTTTTATGATTTATAGTCTCTGGTGATAATAAACCTATATAATACTAGCATGGTTTTTTATTTTTTTTAACAATATCAAATTTTTTAATAAAATCTATGTATGTAATGTATGATTCATTATAGTTTGTATCAAAGGAAATATATAGATAACCTTTGGAAACTAGGATGTGAAACATTTAGTGAGATCCCTAGAAATATTTATCTAGATACAGGGATGTCCAAATGATAACTCAATGTATATTTTACAATCATTTAATTTTGGTATTGAATAGGGATAACCTAAAATTAAACCTAAGATGTAAGAGATTGAATGTACATTCCCTTGATTATGTTATTTTTCAAGTTTTATACTTTCTACCCAGACATTTGTTTTTGGGTTTTAGGAAATGGATGGATCCCGAAGGTAGAGTGTTTATGATGAATGAAATAGTTAATGAAATGATTTTCCTCCTATAAAACCAAATTTTATGGGAGATATAATGAAAAATAGTATTATCATACTTACAGAACCTATGAATCATTATGGACTTCCATATGATTATAGAAGGGGACAACATTTTCATGAGTCATCTATGAGGAAATGTCTAACATAATTTATTAGTCCATAAAATACACTTTTTTAGGAACAATAGACCAGTACCCCTGAAAAGATATTTTTTATCCTTTATATTATTTAACATGAAAATTTTATTTTTGTTTTTCATGATTAAAAAGCAAAAGAATACCCGTGGTGCACTCTAATCATGAATATGAGATTGCAAGATGAAATTGAATCTATGTAATGGGATGAGTTCAAGAACTTATTTTAAATTAAGTAATTTTATCATTTTCTTTTTATAAAGATGGAAAATGTGTTACATGTCCTTAAAAAATTATTATTAATTCTTAGGTACATATGAGAAAAATTTACAAGACTTTTGAGCTATGATTTAGGAATTATCATCCAACCAAAATAAAAAATTTATTGTTTCTTTAGTGGCTTAAAAAGACTTCGAAGGGAATTTGCCATAAAAGACATTAATAGCTATGGAGATTTTATTTTTTGTTCTATAAAGGATGAAATGGAAGTTGGGGTTTGATATAAATCTCAAGTTTTTGACAAGAATCAGATGTTGTAATCTAAGGGAAAATCTCAAAGCAATGGCGAAAAAAATATGAATGTTTCCTTATACTCAAAAATGTCATAAAATTTATGTTGGAGATTGTATTAAAGGTAATTGTAAATTTTTTACTTGTGGAAAAGAAGGTCAATACTATAAGTGCAAGGAAATGGTGCAATATTCCAACCAATGCCCTAATCCAATGGTTATCGATGATGATCTATGTCAGAAATATCTTTAGGTCAAATTCAAAGGAAAATCACAGGTAATCAATATTAAATATGTGGAGTATGATAACGAATTAGTGGATTGATTGAATGTTTATGTAATGCGATTCTGGAGTAATGTTTCAAAATCACTTTTATGATATTATGTAATAATGAAAAATGTATTGGCCTACTATAGTTTTTCTATATGTATTTAAGATTATATGCTAAGTGGTATTGGTATCCATGAAATGTGATTCATATATTTTTTGAAAAAAAATTATTTGAAGGATAACCCTTAATTTGTGCATAATGATGGGATAAGGAAACAAAGAGTTGTTTGACGGTATTAACGGCCATGGGAATGATATTATTAAAAAGTGATTTATGATATCATGGATGGAAAACATATAATATTTTGGATTTATGGCATATTGAATGAGTTAATGTTTGAAATATTGCATATTTTTACTAAGGTTCTATAGTAATTAATGTTGTTACAATTTTTTAAGAAAATATAAGATAAAGACATTCACATGATTGGAATTTTTCCCACAAGAGATACCTTATGATATAAGGGGGATAAATGTTATGTTGAGTAACTGAACCTATTTCTAATGTCTTGTATTTTCATCTTTCATAATGTTTTTATGTTTATAAATTTATGGAATGTTTATGTTAAATATGAGATGATTTTTTTTAGAATAAATTATGGCATCCCCAAAGGTGGGATTATGCATATTTGATAATGTGTGCTATCCTTTTGTTAGACAGATAAAATAACATATCATCCAATTTATGGATCACACGATCTACTAACAATTTTATAATGAAATATTCTACTGTATTTCTTGGAATAATAGATGAAGTGGAAATTTATGAGATTATACTTAATCATGTAAATATTTCTTCTCATGAAATAATTCAACTTTAGGGAAAGGATCTTAAAACCAAAAATGATATCCTAGAACCTGCATTTCTGAGGAATCAAATGGCCCCTTAAATCAAGATAAATTTATTTCTTTTTGATGGTTAACATTATCATAACCTGGTTTTATATCACTATTCATTAGAAAATGATGGTTATATTTATCTTTTATATCCATTTTTCCTATGTGAACCTTAGTTATGAGTGACTTTAGGTAACTATTATGTTTGTCACATTATTTTTTAATTGGAAGTTTTATAATTCATTTTTAAAATGTGGGGTTAAAAGAAAGAACATTCCATGTATTAATCATTTTATAATCTAGATTTATTTTTATGGTAAAATTAAATTTAAGGTAGTAGATTGTAACAACAAGAAATTTTTAAGAGATAGTTTTTTATTGATTAATTTTTTTCCTAAAATTCATTAATTTCTTTTATTATAAAATATACTAAGAAAATGTTGTGCTACATAAAACAACGACCTAGATTATTTTATATGTAACACTATTCTCATCTTGTGTTATAGAAAATTCAACTTTCATTTGATATAATTAATTTCATTTATGACGTAGTTTAACTGAACAACTAAATACTATAATGTTACCATATAAACTAGCCACTATAATGGAGAATATGAAAAATAGTAACTGAATTATGAAAACATTTTTTACAAATGTATATATATAACAAATTTGTTTAATAGAAAGTAATTATAAATAAAAATAAATCCTATTTTTTGTAAAAGAAAATGTGTTTCTAAGAAACCTTTTAAATACAAATAAGTGAGTTTATAAAATAAAAAATCACAATTTTTTGATTTTTTTAATATGTTTATATTCAATATTATCATTAAAAATTATCTAATATGTTTTCTTAACATGATATAAGAACAAAATCATTATTTCTTATAAAAGAAATATTTTTCAACAAATGAGTTTTACCACCTTTTGATGGAAAACCCATTTTGAATCATGTTTTAAACACTTTTTTTATGATATTTGACAAAATAATCTTATTATTTTGAATCATTATACTAAAATTTAATTTTGATGAATTTTTAATATTTTTCTAATATGTTTCTAGTTTTGCTGATTAGTAAATGTATTCTAAATATTAATTGAAAACAACTATTTTCATCAAAATAATTTATATGGTCCAATTATATTATTGAATGGCTTCAATGTAAAAATATAATATATTTTTTTTAGTTAATATAATGTAGATAATTGAAATTAATTTTACATCAACTTTATATGAAAATTCTTTTCAATATTTTGCAATGTTTTAACATTTAATACCATTTTTCTCATTCTCACAATAAAATTAATATTTTGTTAATTACTGAAAATTATGTGTATTAAATTTTGAAAAATATTTATTCCATATTTGGAATCAGTAGGTACAAATTTTATAAATAGATTTATTTATTTTTGGGCTTTATAAGTTGTAACTTAGGAAAACTTTTACGGTAAAATGGTTAATTGTGTAATTACGGGTAAAAATAGTGTTATAAAATTACCATAACACAACACTTAATATCATCGGATGAGTTTGTTTCGACCTAAATCATCTATGGGTTCAAATAGTAACATTTTAAGGCCACATGTAATAGAATAAAAAATTTAATATATTTCATTTAAAAAAATTTAAATATGTCTTTCTCAAATTTTAGTAACTTTATCATATTAATAATAAGGTTATAGAAAATAAAATATATACTATAAAAACTAATTTTAATGATAAAATGATTTTATCTATCATGGTTATTTTTTTTAATTTTTAGGAAATAAATAATTACCTTAACATCTTATACATTAATAATACCGATATTATTTAATTGATGTGAAATCAGTAGAATAATTTATATTAAAACGATAAAAACTATTAAAAGAAAATAAAACTTTTTCCAAATCTAAATTTTCGAGTATATATTAACCGTATTAATCCAATGGTCATGTTAATGAACATTTATAACCATATAAAAATGGTCAGGACACTTATAATATTTTATATAATGTGTTGTTAATTTTGTCATATTAAAAATTTAATAAATATAAAATTTCTAGTATTGGTTTTTCAAGAATATATATTCTACTAAAAATAATCCTAAAAAATATAGAATAATAATCTTTCTTATGTTATTTTTATAATTTTTATCCAACAAATAGGTATATTAAATAATTACAAAAACCGATGTTGTACTTATTTTATTAATGGAAATAAAAAATAAATAATATTAACAATCTTAAAATAATCATAATTATTGATAATTTATTTATACAATGATTTTTTAGAGGACATAAAACCCTTTAAAATATAATATATTATTTTTTTGATGTTATCATGTAATATTCATGTTATTAAAAATCAATAAATTGAATAGTTTCTAAGTCGATACAAATGATTTTTTATCATAATAATTTATTATTTAATTATAAAAAAACAGTTTTGAAAAATATATAATAATTATGAAATTTTTTAAAATTCTAAAAATTATTCATTAATGTTTTAATTTACATTAAAGAAATAAATATTTCATCCTTTTCAAATATAAATATTTTTTATCTTAGATACAAGTTAAATATAACAACTATGTTTTAATGGAAATGATAAAGTCTAAATTGACCAAAAAAAGTGTCTAAAATATATTTTTGGATGGGATTAAAAATTTATCTCATCAAATATTTGAAACAAATACATTTTTATCATTTTTGATGAGATTCAAAATGTGCACCTCACCTCAATTATAAAATGGAAAATCCTCCCTCACAACATCAGATTTCATTTAAACATCATGCTTAGATATAACTTACCCATTTCCCATATAAAATACATTAGTAACATTCTAGAGGAGTTGTTATTCTCAAAATACTAACTCTAGTTCCCTTAATAGGAGATCTAGAGGAAGCTCGATGAATAAGAGGTAAGCTGCTCTACCGATTCTTTATAACTTATTTATTCTTATATGTCCTATTAAAAAGTATTTCCATCCTAAATAAATAAAATCAGTGTCACCTATATACTAATATTTTGTTATTTTTTTTGAAAAAAAATATTCCACTTTATATACATCCTATGAAAATAAAAAATCCCCACACGTGCGTAGGAACAACTTATAGTCTCTACATAATGGTGTAATCTTTTTTTCACCACCACCATACATATATGGGTATAATGATGGAAATAATAATAATAATTTATTATTATAAGAAGATTTTGAATTCATAACATTATATATACCATCCAATATTATACCATTCCACAATTAAGGTAATGATATCCGCAATCATGTATATGTATGACCTACCATCTCCACGATGCAATGCGATTTAGTCTACATGATATTCATTAATGTATGGTTATATAAATGTATAGAAAGTATAAATATGATATATTTTATATAATTATTATCTAATAAATTATATAACTATATCTTTAGAAGAAGAACAAGAACTTATCCGACAACACATGTTTATCAAATTAAAGAAATTGTTAACTGTAGCATGAGTAATTATTTTATTAACCAATAAGTAAAAATATGATCAATTATTATAACCTAAAAATGAATATGATTATGTAATAAGTTAATGGAATTATTTAAACCTATATAATGTATTTTCAGTCATGTACAATCAAACCCATACCTAAGGTAATGGTAAAATTTTCAATGTCATTATTATTTGAGATTATTTCTATGTTAGTATACACCAGGGTATATTTTTTATCTATGTCCTAGTTTATAAAATATGTATTTGAAAATATTATTTATATCCTTATTTAATTGTTTAATTTCAATTTTACCCTTTTCTGAATTTTTATTAAACGACCTGAAATAAATATATTTTCTTTTCCGTATGAGTTACTTTTTGACCTTTTGACAAAAGTATTAGAATCATGTTTTCTTTTAACATATTAGATAAAAATATATTATTATTTTTTCATGATAATTTATTTCCATGAATATTCATTTACATGATTTCATGATTATTTTAAAATTAATTTATTTTATTTTAAATTTCATTTAATTTTGAGGAATGAAATCATTCATGAAGAAGAAATTAAATTTTCCGAATGAATTTATTTCAAGTGTTCATAAAAATTATATTTCATATAAAATGGAATTTTATAATAGGGACATGTTTCAAGTAAACTATCCCTATTGTAAATATGTTTTGTTTGTGATTATGATGGAATGTTATTTACTAATTCCATTTAATTACATGAATTATGTAATGATGGAATGATTTATAAGAAACCCCTTTTATTCTATAGATTTGATATGATGAATGATTTATGTTTTTGTGTAACTCATAAGGATGATTTCATTAGGAAATTGGTGGGACGTTTATATCCCTCTAATGCATTGGATGAATATTTATATCTCATGATATAGAAAGGGCTTGAATGAGAAATGATATCGGTTCATCAATACAGGGATCAGTTCAGTAATGGAAATTATTTGATATGACGGTGTTGAAAATGTGCCTTGACTAATATGAAATTACTTTATAAGTTTTATGTGACAAAAATTTATTGTTTTATGTTACGATTTTTAGGATTTTGTTCATTGATTCATATGAATTTTTTTATCTATCCCATGATATGATGTTGTGATCTTTCATATGTAGGAAAATATTTTCAAATGTTATGATCTTATGTCTTATGATTGTTATATGATTAATATCTCCATTGTTTGCCCATAATATGGTCCTAATCACAACATTTTATTAGTTTTTTTCATGTCCAGAACAAAGTGTTTATATATGTTATGTCAAAAAGATGTCTAATTATGAATGAATAATAAGGAGGCAATTTAGATGTCTTATAAAATTGTTTTTTATGTTTCTTATCTTCTAAAGTCACTCTATCTATACAGTATTTTCATGGGATTTTTATACTTTTAAATTAATATTTTAGAATTTGGAAGTAATATCTACATATATAAGGTATGGTTCATTAAATAATTTCTCAGCAAGTGTATAAAAATATTATCATGGATGACTAATAAGATGACAATAATTGAAATATCATATATTCATGTGTTATAAAAATAAAAAAATAAGTGAGATCAAATGTACATAAAAAATAACTTAAATATAAAAATTTTCAACACGGAAACATAATATCAATACCATATATTATAATTTTTTATGGTAAAAACTAATTCATTAGAGTATAATATTATAATAAACAATATCCTTTATCATTTGGAAAATATTAATATACTGAAAATTAATTACATGATCGGCACCTTCAATTATTAATGGGAAAATGTAGAAAATCTCTCAAATATACCACATACATTTTTACGGCGGACATTAATTTCATGTACCGCACCACTATTCCTCACACGTACAAGAAACTAATACAAACTCACAAATCCTTTAACTCATAAGATGTCAACATTTTACCAATGCATTAAAGAGTGATATATAACCCAAATACCCTTCATCAATACTTATATGTGTCATAATAAAATCATTCACATTCCATACCATAAATAACCTAGAGTAATATTATGGGATGCATAAAATTTAAATTTAAATCATTCACCTTTCAAATAAAATCCTTGGAAATAAAAATTGGTTACAAAAAACTTCCTAATGAATATAATTTACCAGTTGTAAAGGAATATTGGAAATGAAAATGTGTTTTATAAACATAAATATTTTATTTATAAACATCAGTAAATATAAATCATTTAAATATAACAAAACTATTCATGAAAAGTTTTTGAAAAAAATGATTTCATCATTGTAAAAATCATTATTATAAATCTCTTTTCAACTAGTATCCTTTGGTTTAAAAAAGGAAATTAAAACTATTCAGGAAAATATATTTATATTAAAAACAAATTTTCCCCAGAGAAAAACGATAGAACATCATTCAATATTGGATGTCTAGGAAAAAGGATGATCATTAAAAAAATTTGTAACTGAAAGGAAAGTGTTTGAGTAACCAACTCCCTTACCTTTAACGTTGATTTCTATGGAATATCTTTAACATGCCCTATGAAAAAGATAAAAATATTTACCGCATATTTCATAAATTTTTTCATATATATTCATATTTATACTCTTCATTAATAATAATTAATATATTATATTTTTGTAATATATTTTCAAGATACAATGTTAAAAATATTGACTAATTTGAACTAGGTTCATAAATGTGGTGTTAATGTAATGACCCTGGTCCTAGTATCCCTATGCCACTTACTTAATTTTTTAAATATTAATAGATATAATGGTTATAATATATAGTTTCCTGCCAATTTATCTATTTTTGAGCAATTGATATATACATGATATCCATTTTATAGAGGAAATATTAAAATCATAAAAATTGAAAACACTTACCATCCTCGATATTATTCCAATAATTATTCTTTAGATCACAGGGAATTGAGAAAACAAATGGTGATAAAAAAAATTATAAGAGTTATGTAATGGGGAATTTATTATGAATTAATGAATAATAATAAATATGGAATGTTGAATAACTGAACACAGATTACATTTAAATAACTTGAATTCATAAGTAAATAAAGAATAATCAATATGGAATGGTAAATTATTAAGATCAAATTACATTTGGATAAATTGACTACCAAGAAAGTAAAATGCATAGTCAATATTTAAATTTAAATAACTGAGAATAAATTCCATTAAAATAGTAAGCTAATAATGAAATGAATCAAGAGATAATATCATTGTGAAAATATCAATCATAGTAATAACTAAATTATAAACAATTGAAATGTATAACTATTAATACTCATGTAACAAGAATATATACATCTACTATAATGATCTATATTCAAAACATTTCAAAAGTAATGGGTAAAAAAACATTAGGTTTAGCCAACTCTTTTTATTCTAGTTTACTCATTCACCTCATGAGAATAAAAATTCATTTAGAGGCTATCATAAACTAGTACCCAATAATTTTTGAATGTTCAAATTAATCATCATATATTAAACTATAAATTTAATTCACAAACCATGTGACTTATCATAAAATATATGTATTGAGTAAAGAATTAATATGTAAAAATATTTAACGAGATTGAAAAATAAATGTCAATTTATAACAATGTACATAAAAATGTTATATTATTTAAGAAATAAAAAATATCCATGATAAATAATATGGATATTTAGGGGATTTTTAACATCAAAAGGAAAGTGAATAATTTAATGTATAATTATTGACTAATAAAATGAATCAATGAATTTAATGAAAATAATTTCCTTAGTCAAATAGATCATAAATGATCTCGAGTAAAATTAAGGATGCTATCAACACAATATATAACCATTGCAATAAAAAAAAGAGTTGTTTTCATTTATGAAAAAAATAACACAATCAAATCTAGTAAATAAATCATGACTAAAATATACATTTTATTTTGACAGTAATTTTAGAAAACTAAAATTTTATATTAATTTAAAAAAATATTTTTTTAAATAACATTTGAAACATATAAAATAATTCTTAAAACATGTGATAAGTCATGACGGCTAGAAATTATGTTCATGACATACACATTAAAATAATGATCCTTATAGTTCTTATGTAAAAAAATGGGCCTAGTTTATAAAATTTAAGGAAATTTGCTTTCAAAAAACATTATGCAAAGTAAAAATATTAAAAAATGTCTTCAATAAGCCATTTTTAATGTTTTGAAAACATTTTTGAAAACATTTTTATAAAAAAAAAATTGGTTGAAAAGGGATTTCCAAACGAAGAGGGAAATGTTGTATGATGTTATTAAAAATATATTTTCAATTATTTTATGTTATAAACACAGTAAAAATGGTTTTATTAATTGATAATATCAGTATTAACCATATGTGGATTAAATTAAATAGTATTATTATACAAATATCAAATAATAAAAAATCTTGATTATAATTATATTGCAAAATAATCCCATCAAATGATTGAAATATTAACCTGAGTATTAATTAATTAATTTATTATATGAATCAAATTAAAATTCAAAAAAAAATTTTAAAACACAAAATAATATAATTTCATTATATAGAAAATATTATAATATCTAAGATAATGAAGAAGTAATGGAATGGAAATTATTTTTGAAATTTTTTACCACTTGGTAACTTTTATGTAAAATTACAATGGAGTAAATGTTTAAAATTGAAACATAGAATACTATAAATTATTATATAATCATGATATGAAAATTAAAAGGGGAATTATCATAATAAAAAAAATATTAGGTTCATTGCATTACAATATGCCGGAAAAAGAAAAATTGAGATGATGTCCCCTACCTCGCACTTCCATTTTATTTAATGCTCTTTGACCTCCTATATAGTGGTTTGAAAAAGTTATTAATTAATTTCAAACCCATATTATTATTTATAAAATCATAAATATTATCATTTTATAACATATTATTTCTCTTTCATTAATTATCAGTCATTATTTTCATTGTTTTAAATGTTAATTTCATTAAATACTCGTTATTTATTTATCCTGAATGTTCGTGTTCTTGTGTATATTATATCATTTAATAATATCCACAATTATAATCATTAAATAATTACCATAATTATTAATATATTATAATTTCAAAAATAATCGTCAATTTTGGTTTTGATAATTGATGAACATTACGATCATTGAGACGGTAAGTCATACGTATGCACTAATAACGTAACCATTTTCGAATGATCATTATGGAAATAAGGTAAGTACTATATTTTCATTATATAATGATCATAATATCAAATAAAAAAATACTATTTATTTAAATATAATTATATATATCATCCATGTGGTGTGGTGATGAAAAGAGAGTAACACTGTTTTGTAAAGGAAGTAGACCACCCGCACATGAATGACATTGTCATCTTTCATCGAGTGAAAATGTAATAAAAAAATGACATATAATTTCAGTTAGTAGTGATTAAATATCATAAATAAAATATTTATTTCATTTATATTATTTATAATAATTAATTTTATCCTTATACCCTTCCATGTATATAGTTTGGAAAAGAAGAATCACATCGCATAGCGAGGTGGTAGTCTGCCTTACACAAAAGCGATGTTTCATGTCTCATATATAATGTAAATTTAAAAATAATATGATATAATTAATATAGAGATATAATTATGCTATAAATTTTATATATATAATTTATAGAAATCATCCGACAAAACTGTGAGAGTTGGTAATGGAAAAAAGAATGAAATTGGTTCATGATGAAGGAGTCTGCCATACCTATGAATAATAATTTCATAACAATTTGATATAAGTGGGGGCGTTTATAGCTAAATAAATTAACATAACAACCTAAAAGTAGATTTAAAATTCCAATTTTATTATATCAATATTGTTTAAAAATAATTTAATTAGTGTAGGAATAGATAAAATTTAAGTGCTCATTGAAGACTGTTACCACTTCATTGGATACCCTCCATAAAATTACAATAAAGCCTTTATAGTTGAACCTTTTCCAAAAATAAGGAATATAATTTGATATAATGGAAGTTTTGAATTTATTTTAGTACATATTTGATGAATCCAATGTTTGTTAAGGAGGTAATAAGAGACGATATGTGGTGGCCTTTTATAAGCGTGGTGGGTGGCACATTTTTAATTTTAGGAATGAAAAAGGTATAACCAGTTTTTTCACATGATATAAGGGTAGATATGGGTATTTTGTGGTATTATACATTATAAGGTTGAAATATTTGAGTAAAATATATTACATACAAGATTATATTTCATTTTAATACATATAATTCTAGTTTAACCCCCAGGTAAATCTATTTTTACCATAACCAGGATATTTAATTTTTAATGATTTTATTATTCAATTTTGTGAAGAATTATGTTTAAATTATTAGATAATATATATTATGTTGAATAAAAATATTTAATTCATTTTTAAAAATTCCATTCATATTATTGGTAAAATTTAATTAAAAATCAATCCTATAGGGAAGATGAGAATGCTCGATATTAATGAACAAATGTTCAAATGTTTACAATGTTTTTATATAAAAATTCCAAATAAAAATTATTCCAGTAACCTTAGAGGTATTAATATATATAAAATTGATATAATTTTACCTAAAAAAATTAAAATATATTATTACATTGTATCTTATTTAAATGAAAGGGCAGTTTTCAATTAAAATTCTGCATTTCTCACTATTTATCAACAAATGAAACATTTTAGAAAAATACAAAACAAATACTCCGAGATAATTTTGATATTATATTTTTAAATGTGTTTTTTATTTTTTAAAATAAATTTTATTAATTTATAAAAAATTAATTTTAAATTTTGTTCAAAAGCATGACTAAACAATCATTTATATAAAATACAGTTTTTTTGAAAGATACTCTTTTCTTATAAATGATTCATTTTTTATAGTCAATAATTAAACCAAATATTAAAAATTAGTTAGTACTATTCATACCATCCAACTAAATGGATATGAAATAATTATCATGTTTAAATATTATTTAAATAAACAATTTTTATTTAACTTTAGTTCTGTGTGCAGAAGAATTCATTAACATATTTAAATTTATTCTAAAAAATATATTGTAAATTACTAGGGTGTAATATTTTATTCCATAATTGGTGTTTTGTTTCATACATGCAATCAAATACAGTGATATTATTTTAGAATCTAGGGGGTGTATATTCAATCTTCATTTTATCCCAAATACAATCATTTTCAGACCATCAGATGTATTTTAACTATTTTTTTATGGAATTAAAATGCAATTATTCCATAATATAAGTGTTTTACACATGTTTAATGTACATGAAAATGGGGATGAAGAGGTTATGGGTTATTTTTCGATATATATGGATTACATCTTATCAAACGTTTGATCTTGTTTTTTCCAAAAATAACTTATGAATGACATATATTTCTTATATATATATATAAATATATCATATATTATCATACAATAAAAAAAACCATACATGTTTTTAAGTGATGTATAATGAAACATGTTTATTCCGGAAGGTGGTAGTACTCACAACATGTAATTCATGTTTTTCTTCCTTAATGGAAAATCAGAGGGTGGACAATGATTATTCCATCATTATAATAACATACAATTATAATAATTACACAAGTATATGATTTTGTTGTTGCAAAATTATATTTCATGAAGATGAAAATTTCATAATTAAATAGAAAAATTAAATTTAGGTTAGAACATATAACCCACATATTGTATTATCTCAATTACGTATAGTAATAAAAATTTGAGGGGTGATGTTCTAATAATACTTTTACATATTTAATGTATATATGATTTGGGATGAGAGTTTTGGGTAGTGTTTGGGAAATGTATAAGATTTTCTTTTGTGATGGGTTGTGAGTCGAAGTGTTTCCCTTTTACAAGTGAAAATTAGGGACATTTTTAATAAATACCTAAATATTTTCAATAATTGGATGTCACTCCTAAGAAATTTGGATAAAAAATGTTGAAACAATTGAGTGCAAAAGAGATATGGAGGATCCAAATCCCAAAAATTCTTTTATAAACATGTTTCAAACATGTTACTATCATTCCCTATAAGTTTACACATTTTTACCATTTCATATTTCACCATGATAGTCAGTTTTTACCTAGGTAATTAATCATTTCTTCTAGAAAATTAAATGGTACTAATTTTATAATTTTGAACTAAAGATTACAAATCATAAAAAATTTTGATGTTTTTTTTAATCTGAAAAGGTTAATTTAAAAATAATAATGTATAATATATTAATGATTTTTTTTAAATATATCTTAAATAATTAAATGTAAAATATGGTTTATAAAATAAATTATAAATCAACTTATAAAACAAATATTTGGCTTTATTAAAATGATTTATAAATATATAATTCATAAATATATTTAAATAATAGCTGAAAATTCTAAGTGATATTAAAAATGTTGTATTGATTATTTAAATAAACTTGAATTATTTTGATAAAAAATATCTCAAAAACATATTATGATTATATAATTATGATTAATTTTTTTCATTTTTTCAAATTTAATTTATAAAATTTATAATTTATTTTTAAAATAAGATCCTAGAATATAGAAGAAAACAGTTCATATTGGAAAATTGATTTTAAAAATGTTGACCAATCATCATTCTTATTTTCAGTATTTTACTTATAAATTTATCAGAAATAAATTATTTATATAATAATTATATTTAATTTTTATTATATCGTAATATAGTTATTTCTATGTAATAAAAATCCATTTTTTGAAATAGTTATTTTATGCCTAACATGATTTTATTATGTTTTTTTAACTATTCTAATTGAATATAATTATTATTAAAAGTATCATTTTCCATCATATTTAAAAATTTTGTTACTTTTATCCAAACATGATAATTAAATTACTAGTTTTCTAATGAGAATATTAAATATTTATTTTTTACCTATATGTTTCATGATTTTTATTTCAGTTTAGTATTGTGTGTGGATCAAGATAACTAATATAATTTTTATTTAATGAGGGAAAAATCATATCGTTATATAAAATATATAATATATTTTACAATAATAAAATTAGAATTATTATGAATATAAACATTTGATATAAAAATATAATACAGTAAAAAATTATTAAAAAAAGAATTAAAGAGGACACATTGACAACCATTGCCTAGCTAAGATGATTTAAAAAACCTGAGAATCTAATCTATTTAACCTTAATAGATAAATGGAAGGAATATTGATTGTGAAATTAAGAATGAAATTATGCTTAATTATTTTTTAGTGAAGATTAATATGGGGTTGGTTGGATAATTATTACAAGTGTGGGAGAATTTTTTATTTATTAGTGGACTTAGGATTTAGAAATCTACGCTATAGGAAATTTAATACCATTGGCATTCCAAATGTTTTAGACATGATTATTCAGAATTTAAAACATAGTTTTTAAATTTATTTATTAAAATACGAAATTCTATTTTAATATTATTGTTTCTTATAAAATATTTTTAGTCACAAATATTTTTTTAAAAAATATAAATATATTTTATTCTTGGGAAAGTCAAATATTTGTTGGAAAATTTATTTTAATACTCTAAAATAAATTAAATAAATTAATAAACATATTTTTGTTCATATATTTATTTTAATTAATTATTAGATCAATTGTACATTAAAATTATGGCATAATATTGTTCATATTTCAAAATTTAACTAAAAATTAATTTATTTCATAATGTTGTAAGAACACATTATCTAATTTTTTTATTTTGAATCTTAATATGAATTTTTTTTTTAAAAGATAAATTTTAAATATATTTAATTTAATTTTTAAATAAAATTAATAATAAATTTTAAAATGAAGTCTTCACAAAAACAAAAAATAAACTCATATTTATAATTTTTTTATTATTATATGGAAATTTTTCATAATTATAAAATTTTTAATTAATCAATATAAATTATTTTTAATTACTAATTCAAATATTATTACATTTTGTTATGCATTTTGTTGGAAACATATTACGAATAACAATTATATTTTATATTAATATTAAAATTGCCACAAAACCCTTCTAGTGATCGTATATCCCCTTATAAATATACCTTATTATGACTTATAATATCATTAATATCATTATCATAGTTTTTAAATCATTTCTATTTCATTTTGTTCTACATGGACTGAAGTGAATTGAATTTTTATTCATTAGCTAATCCCCTTTTAAACATATTTTTCTATGAAATATTACATGAATCAGAGAACCATATACACATTGGCCCTCACATTATATCCCAGAGGCCCAATGAATTTAAATTCATTACATACCCAAATGAATTTACCCAACTAAAGTAAAACAACCCATCCCTAGCACTTCATTGATATTTCACCCACCTCACATCTTAATCATATTATCTTCTTGAAGTTCCCTTGTTATAGATGCATAGGATGATGGAATGAACACTATATTCCACTATCAATCCATTGAATAATGGATACTTATATTATGATCCTCCTTGGAGTAGATAAATTTTTTATTTTAGTCTAGTGTGCCATATTGTCTAGAGGCCATATGGCCTATAGGTGCATGATCATTGAAAGGAATTTAGCATTAAAGGACCATCTATGAGACCTAAAATCTCAACTCCGAACAATAGTAGCATTAATATATATCCCAATATAGTACTACAATAGTAACATTGGATATACTCCATAACTGAGATTTGACCTTGGGTTTCATATATGATTACAAGGTGTGTTATCCCTAGAATGCCACCCCAAGTTCATGTTTATTCTATTACATATATTTTAATTTATGATAATAATTTATCATTTATTCTTTTTATTCATTATAGATTATGATCCTTATGAATTTGAGATTATGGGGTTCCGTATACTTTTATCTATTATTAAGTTCTTATAATTGTGTTTTGGGTTAATCTATTTCTCTAGTTTGTGATGAAATAATAAAATGAGATGTAATGGAATGTATTATGTAATGGCTATTTTAATGAAACTAATTTTTTTATAGTATAATCTTCATTATAGTACATATACTATTAGATAACACTAATAGTTTAATGATTCTTCAACCCGAGATAGTATATATCACTTGATTATCATTAGATGATGATTCAAAATTGTTTTGATGATTGAATATAAATAGTTTAAGGTATAAAAAATTTCAATATTTATAATAATTTGTTGGAAATGGTTTTTAATTATTTCATAATTTAATAATTTTTTAATGTTTGTAATCTTGACATAGTCTACATGGAGAGTCCTTCGAGCCAATATATAGAGGTTAATACCGAGATACGGTGAAGCATAATTCTTATCATATAAAAACCTTCAAGTCAATGAAATTTTTTATTTATGTATTTAACCTAATGTTTCTAGAAGATCATGACGTAAATGTGACCTTTCATTACCATTGGTAAATTTACAGAACCTAAAATACCATACATGTGATAAGATCATTGGGTATTTTTTAGTAATACCTATCAAGCCTATTTTGAGGAGTTTGGATTTATTTTATTAATAATGTAAAGGTATGTAATATTTTTTATTCATTCCAAAATGAATAGAAATATCATATGGAAGAAATTTTTTTTGGTTAATTATTTGAACGGTGTTTTTAGATGTTTTTTCCCATTAAAAACCTCTTTTGGGATAAAATATATCATATTTTTTGTTTTGAAATAAAAAAAAAATTAGGAATATTCTTAATGAATATTTTTTAAAAAGACCTGATGTAATGACACTCAATATAAGGAGACTTTAAATATTATAATTTGTTTTATAAACAGACTACGAGAAAATTAAAATGAGTAAGATTCTATACACATAATTGAAATGATCAATCCTGTATTCCATGTTTTATACTTAACATGGTGTTTCCAATTCCTTGATTATAAAAGATTGAATTCATATTGGGAAAGGTGAAAAGAAATTCCTGCTATTAAGTCTATCCTTTAATACATGAGAATATTTAAAGATATGTTTCTAGATTATGGAAGACATGTGTAGATAGTTATTAGTAATTTAAGAATTTCTATATGTTAGATAGATCTGAATGATCAAAAGTCATAGTAATGTTATTTAATGAATATCGACAAAGGATCTGTGTTATATAATAGTTTTATAAAGCTAGTTTTCATGGATTAAATAATGGAGTGATGTTATATAGTTTCTATAGATGTATCAAAATAATATGTTAGGATCTGAAACTTTTTTCTATAGTTTTATAAGTTATAGAGTAGTAAAAAAACTATCCCATTTTATTTTGATAATGTACTATTGGTGGATCTCATAAAGGAGATATGGTCAATAAAATGGATAAAGTACAGACTCTGGATGTATCACCACTTGAGGGATATTTTTTATATGGGAAATTTTCTTTGATTAGAGTTTCCACAAAATAAAAAATAGTGGATATATTTATTAAATACTTATTTTAGTAGAATCATGAATTTTATATGAGAGCTTTTGAACTAAATATTAGTTTATAGTAGGCTCTAGTGAAACTTAGAGACTACTGGAGTTGGTTCCCAAGAAATAACTTCTATGAATTTTATTATTTCATGTATTCATATTTTAAAATATTAAGAAAAATCATACTTCATCCTGATTTTCTTACACATGACATAGTATATGAAAATATCATAAAGATAACTATCACAATGAAATCAAATTGAAGTTCCCATCAATGATCTGAACCTAGTTGTTATATGAAATTATTATTTAATATATTTTATAAGGACATATGATATCATTTGAAAGGATTAAAATGTGAAATTTTACAAGGGGTGGAGTCTCGTAATACATTGAGACATTATACCGTAATGTATAACCATGGTAATCTTTAGAGTAAAATATTTTAAAATCATGACTCGCAAGTTATAAATCAAAAAATTTAATGTGCCACTGGATGATTCTATATACAAATTTGGATAATGGTCCACTGATTTTGTGATTATTATTAATGAATATTATAAGAGATATGATATTATGTATTTATCAAAACATTAATGATATATTCCCATAATTAACTATGAGATGTTTGTTATGCTAGGAATAATATTTCATTAATGAATAATCTAAGAAAGGATTTATCCATTCTATTCTTAAATATATTTTAATA
This sequence comes from Viscum album, assembly GCA_963277665.1. Lineage (NCBI taxonomy): Eukaryota > Viridiplantae > Streptophyta > Magnoliopsida > Santalales > Viscaceae > Viscum > Viscum album. The sequence continues at coordinate 1,286,664,726 of OY728132.1, read as the reverse complement.
TATTATGACCTATGATAGGAATACATTACAATAATTAAATACATTTCCATTGATCTCAAATGAAATTTCAATTAATGAAATTCCATGATATGGATTATGATCCCAAAGTATGATGAAAAGAGTATCCATCATAATCGATATGACATATAAGGATAAAATGAATATATTGTACAATAAGAATTTATATGATGATGGCTGTTGTTATGAAATCAAATTCATTCTCTATAGGAGTCATTTCATGTTTTTATATGCCAACCTTGGACTTTGGAATAATTTTCCTAATGAATATAAAAAATAGGGATACAGGTTCACACAATAATAGTATCCCAAAGCAAAATTATTTAATTTTAATTTAAATGGACATTAAATATTACTCCCCTATAAGGATTAATAATTATTTGGGGTATCAACATCATAAATATACAGTCACATGATACATTAGATAATATTTGTGAGTATAATATGTATTAAATTTAAATTTTCTATTTAGTAAATAAAATTATTATATTTTTATCTGTTAATAATGTATTAACAATTATTTATTATATAAATTCACATAATTCCATGACTAATATACATTAGAGTGGAACCATGTATGAAGTAATAATATCATAGTAGGAAAAATCATATTTAATATTATTTGAAAAAATTTTAAACAATTTATTTAGAAATAATATTTATTTAATTCACTTGTTTGTGCATATCCAAAATGATAATAACAAAAGAATTATTAACTGTACATGGGGTTCACTATGGATAAAAATAATAATAATTTGTTATGTGGAATTATTATATTGTAATATTATAAAATTTTAAATCCAATTATATTACTTACATTCCTATTTCTATCCATTTTTTTCACAATTACATCTAAATAATAATATCATATCCTTGATATAAAACCACCAAAAACTCTCTCATGAACATCTCAAAATCTCCCTTCACCATCCAACTCGATTCTAGTGAGTATAAGAGGAGTCCTCTAAAGTGATTTTAATGGAAGTCCAAATTAATATATGAAAACATTATGATATTCCATATTAGCAATGAAATATTTCTACACTAGTACTCAGAGGATCATAGTTATGATGTGGAATACAACTAGATAGATTCTACACTTTATTCGTATGATACAATGGTCATACATTTTAGATAAATTGTCAAAATAATAAACCAATGGGAAATTTATTATAATGTGATTATTTGACAACACAATTTAATTATAAATCATAATGTAATGATCATGAATTTTGGTTCTAATGTTCTCATAAATTAATCATTGATTAAAATCCATTGGTCATGATTTTATTAGTTATATACATATGAGATTTATCATTTATTTCAACACAAAGATGAGTCGGTCATGCCTAAAAGGTATTTATGTTGGACCTATAACCGTCAAAAACATACAAAGACATTGAGTTGTAGATATTTTGGTAATTTTATACACCATAAATACTCTAGAATATCCTTACCAACTACCTGTGTTGGAATTATATTTGTAATATAATTTTATGTTGATTTCTATCAGCCTAATCACCTTAGGAGTTCTTCAGTAAAAACTCATACAACCATATTTATCTATAATAGTTACATTGGTTAATTATGCCACTAATTTAGTTTCATTATTTTTATTCATTATAATTTAAGTTATTATTCATTAATTCTTGAAAAAATTCATGAAATTATGTTGGGTCTACTAACCACTGTTTTTCATTCGGATGCACTATAACATTAGTTTTAGTCCCTTTCTAGTAATTTTTACCAATAAATAAACCCCTAAAATAAATCATACATATAATAAATTAATTAAATACATACATTTATTATACTATTATCAATGAAATTATAAAATTAAATAGAACCTTTGAAATACATGATAGGTGTTGGTCCCTAAATGTCGTATTGTTCAATATCCAAATTATAGTCAATGGGCATCCAACTATCTTTGTTAAGAGACAATGTATTCTACCTTTACAAAAAAACATTCACACTTTCCAATTTCCATATTATCAACATTAATATTATATTACCCTTTAGAATAATTATATTCATCTCACTAAGGTGACCAAAAATAAAATTATATAGATATGGATCATCATAGTCTGAATATAAATCCAGTAATTTTAAAAAATATACAACAAAGTGTCTCATAAGTCAAAATTTTTTTAAGCCCATATATCTTGGAGAAACATTAAAAATCCTGTTTTAAAAGAGAGTTTGAAAACAGTAATCATACAACTTCCCCATGGAATTAATATTCATATATATACAAGCAATGTGGTGAACTTGGGATTGTATCATGAACCCACATTCTAAATCCGGATGTTGACATAACCTTTTCAAAAAAAACGTCAGGATTTAATATTTACCAGATAGAATTTCCCAAACCTTCATGATTTATAGACTATTGTAAATTTTTGGTCACCAGTTATATTATAAGACTCTATAGATTCAATCCCCCATGCTTCTTTTGGTATAGAACTCATTAAAAATTAATTATTTTTATCTTATATTGTGTTAGTGGAATAAGAGATATAAAAAATTTATATTCCCCCAGTGTTATCATTAGAAGTTATTCATTTTTTCTTAATATTCCATTGATTCCCACATTTATAGAAGGCTATACCAATAACAGAAAAATTTCTTAGAATCTTATATTAGTTCAATTCCTGATACATATCTACCAATTGATTATTCCAGTATCTTTTATTCTATTTTGGTGAACATCCTCATCTATTAGTATGAAGGGAACTAATGGTAGACACCTTAAATTTTCTTAAATAATGTTCCTCATTCTATATTATATTCTAGATATCATTAAATAAACAGTCTATTTTTCTGCTAGAGTTCGTAACTGTAGTAATTACTTCATCCAAGATCTCTATAACTGAAGATAATAGTAGAAACAACCATAAATCCATAAAAAAGTTACCATTATAAATATTATATGACCATGGATCATTTTTAACATATTAACATGACCTATTATAAGTCATCCTTTCGTCAATCCTATTATAAACTACTCTCGCAACTAGAAACAATTTTAACTCTCACCATTCTTTCATACATATCTACAAATTCCATCATAATATTATATGTAATATTCTTATCCAAAATATTAATATAATCATTCACTAAATGAAACATTTTTACTAGAGCCAATACCATTTAATTAACGATCCCCTATTTTTCGTTATCCATCAGCAACATCTTCTCAAAGAATATTAGAACATTCTTTTCCTTTTGAATTAGAAACTAAAAAAACTCAGTTTCCATAACCTAAAATCTAATCCAACAAATTTATGGTTCTAAATATTCAATTCAATTAATTTCATACCTAATGTACTATAAATGTGTTGAACTGTTGAATTATAAATCACTATTTGAAACCAATTTCTAGGGAAGAAACCATGAAAATTGAAAAGAGATTTTGAAAAGACTAATATATTCTTTTATGTTATTCCCTAGATTTATCACACATTGGATACTATTCATAATAGAAAAATGATATCTACATATTCACTTCACCATGAATGAGTGTTCCAAAATTTATTAGTCTATTCACCCTACTCACTTCATAGAAGCCAACCTTATAGAATGACCAATGACTCAGAATGAAAAAAAAATATAATAAATACATTAAAATTCGTACATATAATGTGAAAAACAAAAAATCAATAAGGAACAAAGAGTATTTATATTTTTTTAGACTAGGTCCTTTGTTCACATTGTAAAAAATATATATTGATTAGTTTATAACCATAAAATGAAGGTAATTAAAAATAGATTAAAAATTAAATTTAATATTTACTAATATTTATAGTTCTAAAATAAAATTATGTTATTCCTCTATTTTTAATTATATATCTCACACACCCATATATTACGTTGTGTCGATTCAATCTAAAATCAAGATTCCCAAAAATCAATGATCATAAATCATAACCACATGAGCTAGATTATTTACCCAATTACCAGAGTCTCATTGAACATCATAATAATCAATGCTTTATTATAGAACCACCAATAGAATTTATAATTTGATAGACTTACTACTATTGGAGAAGTTATGATGTCGTAGTATGCGCCTCTCATTCATCCCTTAATCCATCACATGAAATTTTTTAGAATGTCATTATGATGGAAAAAATTATAATGAACCAGAACACGGTTCACCATTCAATATACTTAAGAATTTTATTCAATTTTTTTTGAAATATATTGTAGGACCATTAATTATAAATAATCAATAGTAAATAATTATTATTAATTTTAATATTATTATGTATTTTACACAAATTGTTTATCATGAAATGATTTATCTCTATAAATAATAGTGTCGCCTTTTTTGTATAATATACTGCATTAATGTAAATCATTGGTCACCAATGATTATAATTTTTTATGAATACTTATTTATTTAAAATGATAATGAAAAATTTTAGTGTTATATTAACTGTAATGGTACAATGTTTCATTAGTGAAATGGATAACCAAACATATTATGAATATATTAACTATAATGATAGATTATTTCTCTAGTACAGTGGATAAACAACCTTGACATTAAAATTTATCATGTTATAAAGTTGAATTGAAAATAATCACATTAGATATTTATCGTTACGATCAATCCCCATTGAGTAAATGAAAGTGGATTGATTTAATGAAAGGAAATGGAATATATAGGGATTTAGGAAAATTTAAATGAATTGATTCCTACTTACTAATGATTTATATAATATAGAATCAATATTGAAACAATTATTTTATATAATTTATCATAAAAAACCTAATTTCGATGTCATTATGGACGTAATCCCATGTCATATTTATTATGATAGAGAGTTTTCCCAATTAGGTTTGACCACAATATTACAAATGAAAATTCAAATACATTGATTTTTATAGTTGATTGTGATCAAGAAGTAGTGGTAAAATATTTATTAAAGCAACAATATATTAAATTTGTTTTAAGGTTTATTTAATAATTTTCATTTTATAGTTTTTTAATCTGTTTATCCTTTATTTATTTAATTAAATAAATATTATTATATAGTGGAATAATAATATAATATAAATTATTTTTCCTCGTTAGAATAGGTTATATATTTAAGAGGTGTTTAAGAAAGTATTATCTGAAATTGATCACATAATGATGGATTTGGAATTGGGTCCTATTATTTATATTTTTAGTATAGTATTTTATCGTCATGTAAAAATTATATAATATAAAATTAAATTTATTAGTCATTTTAAACATTCAATTAAAAACCACTATAAAAGTGAAAACTATTCTCATTCACAATATTTTTAGTGGGGATCAACCATGCCAGTTGAGAGAAGATGATAATAGATGTACTAAAATTACACTACAAAATCAATCAAAGCATTAAAATTTATTTTATATCCATTATTCCATAATTTTTCATCCCATAGTTTCACTAACGCATGAGGAATCACCAAACAACTTTTGACATCACCAATATTTTAGTCATGCATAGCTTCTCATATTTCTTTACCATATCCAATGATTTTCCCCACCCCAAATTTTTATTACCATCCAATTTTACATATTATTATATTTTCTTTTGATTAATTATTTTATTCATAATCTCCCTTGAATTCTCCTCTTGATCCTTTTGATAATAAAAAGCATAATTATTTCTCTAAGAACATAGTGAATCATATTGAACCATCATAGGTCATTGATCCTTCAAAGAATAGAAATCCTTCAAATAAAACTAATAATACTACATTATTTATATCTATATCTATGTAATTAAATACCACCCCCTAGACTAGTCCTTAAGGAACTATTTGGGTCCTCTCGAGCCATCCAGAACTGTATTAAAAACTAGATCGAGCCTTGTTCGAAAAATATATTATTTATGATTAAAAAATGATTACATTAATAAAATATATACTTATTTATTATAGTATAATTCTATAATCATTTAAAGATACAGTTTGAACCATTTTAAATATATTTTTGTAAAATAATGTAATGTGTAATTTTTATAGAATTTATTAATTATTTATTATTTATTATTTTTTAGAAATTAATTTTTTAAAAAATTTATATTTGTAGTAATTTTTCATTTTTAAGTGTTATTGAGATAATTTTTTTTGATTTTTTAACATTATATTTTCAAATTTTAATTTTTGTACATGTAAATGTTTTTTATAACACATTGAATTTTTTTTAAAATTTTAAATGATCTATTGAAATAATTATAGGCTATGGAATTTAATACACTTTCTATTAATTATATTTTAAAACATTTTTTATTTAATATTTATGTATACATATTTTAGTAATATTTTATGTTAACTAGTTTCTATGGTTTAGATTAGGATTTATAATTGTTGAATGTATATTTTTTCCCCATAGAAAATATTTTGTTCAATAAATTCAAATAATTTCAATGTATGGAATTCTTTTTTGAAATAATACTAATATAAATTTTAAAATATTTTCTATTTATTATTTTTGAAAATGAATATTTATTTTACGTTTATTTTTATATAATATAATAATTTTTCTAATCTCATTAAACTTTATGTTTTATATGATGATTTATAATTATTTAAAATTTGTTCGTTAAAAATTCCATGTGGTATGTCCAAGGAGATGATGTGGCATTTGTTTTCGAATTCGGATTTTATGGGGCTAGAAACCATGAACCAATGTTATTGTGTGGGAAAATGTTTCTTTAAATTTGAGTTTTTTAATGTTTTTTAATTTCAGTCTATTATATGGTAACTTATAAGTTCCTAGAAAACTGAAAAGTTGTTTTAAAGAATATAAAAAATAGAATCAGTAGGAATTTCATATTTTCTTAATTAATGGATAATGAGGTATAATTATGAAAATACTTCTTCAACCATATCAAGTGTTATTTCTCTCTCTTTTAAATTTTTCCAATGTATGAAATATTATATTAAAATAATCATGTTCCTTTTATTTTAAAATATTTTCAGTTTATTATTTTTATAAAACTCTTATTCTTTTATGTTTAGTAAAAAAATGATCATTTATGGATTTGAAAACAATTTTTGATTATTATTTATATAAATAATTGATTAATTTTATTTTTATAGATATATAATCTAACAACGTTATTAATGTCATTGATTTTTATATTTTATATCAGGAGTTTTAATTTATCCACATTTTTTATTCACACATTCCATGTGTTATAACCAACAATGAAAAGTTATTGAAGTATAAAATGTTCAATTGAATCTCTGATCTTATGTAGCTTTTAAATTATTTTATATTGATGTTTTAACAAAATAATAAGTATTTTATTTTCATTTCAGTATAATCTAATAATAATTTCAATTTCATACTTTTTTGTTTTTTAGATTATAAGTTATAATAATTCAATGTAGCTTGTCCACCCATGAATGTGATTAGTCCTATATTTACCAACATATTAAATTTATGATATGTTATATTGAAACAATCATATTCATTGGATTTTAAAATTTATTATGTGTACTTTTTTAAAAAATGTTATTTATTTTTTAATTATTTCACTATAATTTAGTTGTAATATTTTTACTTGATTGGATTATATGTTTTATTTTAGCAGTTTAGATTGTTCAAAGTTGTTTTTTCATACAAAGTAAGTATTCTTCTCTGAACTGTAACACCATTATATTTTAAAAAAGGCAGGTATGCTCGAGATTTTATGAGATACGCAACATTGAGCATAAATAAATAATGAAATAAGATTATTTTAAATATGACTGTTATAACCTAGAAGTTAAATTGGTGGGTATGAATATTATTAAATAATATATGAAAGATATATCAATATATATATATATATAATTTTTTTTCAGCCCAATTTAATTTTATTGATAATTGTTTATTAAATAATCAAATAATTTTTAGTAACATAATTTGATTCATCAAAAATATATTTATCTCAAAAATAATTTAATTTATTTTTTTTGTGAATATTTTATAATTAATCTATTGAAATTTTAGACAATGTATTTCAAAAATCTTACTCCATTTTTTAAAACATCATTGAAAAAATAACTAGGTCTAAATTTTGGTATTTTTTAGGAAATATTTATTTTTAGTGAATATTGAAAATACTAATTTTTTTAAAATAATATGAATGAAATGTTTATAATATATATTTATAAATATGATTTTAAATTTTCATATTCCTTTTCAATATCCATGGAGTTAATATAAAATCAACATTTTCGTAAAAAATTACACTTCCGGAAAAATATCTTTTCATCATGTTTGCGGGTTTTATATAAATTAAATGTCAAATAATATGTGAATTGGATTTTGAAAAATGTAGTAATTATTTTTTAAAATAATAATTTATATTATATAATCATTTTACTAAATATTTATTCATAATTAATAGTGAATATATTAAAAAAAATTTCTACGATTATGATTAAAATACGTTTATTATGGGGTTAAACTAAAAAGATAATGGAGAAGATGACATAACAACTTAGAGAACATAAATTTCATAGAAATATTAAAACCATTACTACCTTAGAATCTAATTTTATATATTTTAGGACATTTTTCCATGAATATGACCAACTTAATAATTTATGTAAAGCAATGGAATAAATTTCCCCATCTACCATTAAAATTTCAATTATGTTTTTCACATTGGAAAAAAGAAATATGTGATTGGATATTTATTTTATTTTTAAGAATAAACAAAAAAATTTCATGGGCGTAATTTATTTTAATTTATTAGTAATAATATAATTACTATAAATGCTTAAGAAACACTAATAGAATATTGATTAAATTAATATAAAATTAACATAAATGATACTAATAATATTAAATGTATTGTAATTTAAATTAATTATCACATTACATGATTATTTTATATGAAAATAAAATTTTAGTGACATTTTAAAATAATATGCTATTTCTTGATGTTTCATCAAGGCACAATAAATTTATTGAATCAAAATTGACATTAATGTTATTTTAAAACATATAATATTTTACTAAATGACTTGAAATTCCAAAAAATACTATCTTGTTAAAATAAATTGATATATATTAAAATATTTAAATAATGTTCTATTTAAGGAAATATATTCCCTTTTATAATTATTATATGGACCCATAAATAGTAAATTAACAATATTACCATGGTAAATGGTTTAACGGGGTTGTGCGCACTTCATCCACTTATGTTAATATTTATTGTCCACACACATAGTATTTATATATTATATATTTGATTTTATATTTATAACTTGTGGGTAAAAATTATATAATAATTCCTATTTTAGATCTACTCTTAAATGATATATTACCTAGATAAAAAGGATAGTCAATGTAGTGAAAACGAAAATGGGAAAAGAGTAGAATCTTAGAAGATAAGGAACAATAAATTAAAACCATGTTTTTTCTTTTTTTTGGTTGTGTGTGGACCATATCTTCGCTAGAACACTTAAATTATCTCATTTGGATGCAATTAGGTCGATTTTGATTTAGAATTATTTAATTTTTTTTGTTATTTAACAAAATTCCACCCCTCATCCACCATAAAAGGCAACTCATCCCCTCATCTATTCAAAAATCTTAAGAAATTTGGAATGAAAAAAACCAGATCAAATACAGCCCAAGTGTAATTATAAATTTTCAATAAACAATTAATCCTAGAAGACCCACTATAGAGTCCTTAGTTGGAGATACAAACAATGTTTTTCTATGTGAAGGTAATTGTCTTCACTATACATTTCCTTTTTTACTACTTCTATTACCATCATCATTCATGTCATAATAATATCAATATCATAAGACCATAATGTAACATATACTGAGATATTATAATTTTTAATTTCATAACCCACATCACCATCATCTTCAATTAGATGGCAATGTATCCATAATTTTTGTACGATGGACTATAACCTCGTAGAACGATTTAATTCATTTTCTATCATCACATATCTCATATTTTTATATTGATCTATTTAATGTGTAAATATATATATATATATATATATGATATTTTTAACATAATTATAATTATGTAATTATACTATCACATATAACTTATTAATTTTAATTTTTTGTGGCATATGATAACACCACTCATGTGTACGAAAAATTACCTCCTCACGAAGGGATGTGAATAATTTTTCATTAAATATTTTCATAGATGAAAAAAATTATATATGTTAAGGAAGATAAATTATATATATATATGAAATAATTTTTTTATTAATTGAGGTTTTATTATTAATAAAAGTTGATATTAAATATTATTTCTTATGTTTCCACTAACTGAAAAATTATAAAGTCATTCATGTGTACATGTGGACTACCACCTCCATGAAGAAATGTGATTATTTTTCATTATCAAATAAAATAGATGATATATATATATATATAAATAATATGTAATTAATTTTATTATGTTAATTATGTAATGAAAAAAGAATATTAACATTCTTTCTATCATTTTTTTTGAAAAATGGAAATTTTTCTGATGTGTATGTATGACCTATCATCTCCATGATTGTAATATAGTTTATCTCTTATAACAACATATCATGATATTTTTAAATGCATATTTTTTTTATAAATAGATTATTATATCATGATTATTATTTTTTATAGGATGTAACAATGACCAATTTTACTGCAATCACCATACTAAAGCTATTTTGAAACAATAGACTAAACATCCTCAAAACACATGACTTGGAATTAACTGATTAAGTATATACAAATTACATTAAAAAAAAATTATCTAAGTATAGGGTATTATACCAAGAAAATGTTCTTGAGAGATAAAATACTTTATATAATCTTATTATTATGATTTATAGGATGTACATTAAATGTTGGTACTCCAGGTAAGGGACATCATCTCTATTTCCATTTTTTGAGCAATATTGTAATTTAAAACACATAATTTATTTTATATGGTTTATATTATATCAATTTTAATTCAATATCATTAATATAAATATTTTACTAATATTTAATGCTTCATTTTATTTTATTATTTCATGGGCTTTATGATTGAAGTGTTACCAAAGTGGAAAATGATTTTTGTTATAGTTTCATTTTAAATCAGGTATGATTATGATTGAATTTTTAATGAAATAATTTTTTTGATAATTGTATTATAAAAACATTCAATTTTTATCATTTAGTATTATTAATTTTTTTATGGAAATATTAAAATTTTATTCTCTTTATTAAATCAAATAATTTATGAAATTTATTTAATGAAAATCTAACATCATTTCTCTCTTCGATCGAAAATATTTTTTTTAAAAATCAATTTTTCGTAAAAAAAATTTCAAAATTATTATAAATTTGTTTTCTATTCTCATTCAGACTAATAAATTTATTTTAAAAAATAGAAGATATATTCCAATCATTTTCTGAATGAGGAAGGTTTTTACATTTTCCAAAAATATAAATGGAATCATAGTTTCTATATAATAAGAATGAAAATAATTTTCCACCGTCATGAAGGATATTAACTTAAATATTTCCTCTTATGTTTAAAGGATATTTTTAAAGGGAAAATATTTTTATTAATGATTGATAATTTTCTATATTTAAATAATTTCATTGAAAATGAAATGGATATTTTCCTTAATAAACATTCAATGTGATCTTCCAAAATTATTTTCCAAATAAGATGACATCCTTCAATTTTACTCAATGTGAAATGGTTATATTCATCAAAAAAGATTTTAATGATCATTTAATAGCATTTACATTCATCAAAATTAACAATTCATGTTTTCACATATGCCCAACTTTGATATGTTGATATGATACCATCATTATTCTTTCTATTCATAGTTGACGATTATTTCATGAGATTTTAATGGAACATATTTTATCTATTGTTTAATGATGTTATGTAAGGAAAAATGATTATTTCTAAGTGTTTGTTTATGATAGGGTAATTGGATTTTTTTTAAAAGGTGTTGAGCAACATTATATCTCATAGTTGCACCATATTTAGGTTATATAAGGGATTGATCCCCATTTTAGCTCATTATATGACAGTTTGATGCTCGTTATGGATGATGGGTGTGCCTAGTACAAATTATATAATAGGTTTAACTCCATTATAGCTCATGATATTATGATCTTTGTAACACCACAAGCTTCCACGGTACGTTTCCCCTTCAATAGTGTAATATCATCCGCTATACGCAACTTCGAGATTCTAACACACCATGACCAATCAAACTAGAAGTAATGAATAGTAATAACCACTTTTTGAAATTTAATATTTTTTTTCAAAATGGACTTTATTTTTTTATTTGGAATATCGAATTTAATTTAGGGTGATTTTTTTGGTACTTTTATGAAAATATTCAATTGTAGATGAATAATGAGAAATAATATATTTTAATTAAAAACACATTTTTAATCAAAATAATTTATAGTGTTAAACTATACCCATGAGTGGTCTTAAAGTGTCATTAGATTATATTTTAATCATTTAATATAATTTAGGTCATCGTATTTAATTTCACATTTAAACTGGACATAAATAAGTGCCAATCTTTTGATTGTTATTATTTCTTAAAAACACGTTTTTTATTTTGGCAACAAAAATTAATTTTAAAGTAATTTATTCCAATTATTTGTTTTGAATTTGAAAAAATTGATTCAATATTTGGAATCAGGGGGTCGATATTGTGTAAATAGGTAAATATTATTTTTATAAATTAATAATATTTATTTCCGTAAATATTTTATACACCATGGTTAATGGATAAATCTAGTAAATAAAGGTAAAAAATATTATTATAAGAATATTAAATTTCTCTTAAATTTGTACTATTCCAATTGGTTGATACATTTCTGACCATGGGCATCCTTGGTTCGATATCGGGACCCCATGTATCCACTTGAGAGTGATAATGACACATTATATTAATTAATTTAATGTAAAGAAAAAATTAACATAAAAATATTTTTTTTAAATAAGTAATTATTAGAAGGGGTTATATAATTTATCTTTTAGACTATTAATATTAATTTATATGATAATAATATATCCTACAGCATGTTAATTTTTTTATAATTTATAAAAATCTTATAAATAAAATTATTTACAACACAATAACAATGCAGTGTTTACGTCATTAAAAATTGATTTAAATAAATTAGATTTTAAAAATTAAAACAATACCAAAAACATCTTAAATTATTATTAGATGATTTTATTTCGAACATGAGAAATCTTATGTTTGACTTTAATGAGTTTTGGATGTTTTTAAACTGAAAATAGTTATATAATAAAATAATAGTTTCAAATATTCATAAAGAGACCCTCCTTCCCCTTATAAAAAGTCCTCAACTCTAACCCATTTCTCACACCTCTCAAACCCATATTCTAGTCCAAAAACTACCCAATTAATGTCACAATATCCCTATCTTATTTTTATAACCAATTATTTAGGCATAAATCACTTCAAGGAAGCCATCTGGTTCAAACCAAAGGTATTTACTTGATTAAAATGTAGCATCCCTTCTTAAGTTCTTTTATTTTATTTTACTTCTCCAACCCCATAACTCACTTTATTATTTTCATTTATTACAAAACCAGTATTCTATATATTCTATGTTTTTTTTATGAGATTTATTTGAACTACACTTACACAAACCACTTTCTAGTGGGTATAGGACATAATGTTTTTGGTGACGGTGAACTAATATCTCATGAAATGATGATTATTCAATATTCTACCACCACCTCTTATATTGTCCATTATGATGGCACTGTAATTATATATGATAATTATAATATTTATTTTATCTATAATCTTCTATATTTCTCTTTGATATCATGCCTTTATTATTTTCATTTAGTATATATACGATAATTTATTTTGATGAAGTGCGGACTACTGCCTCCCCAAAGTGATTTGAATCATTCATACCATACATGGGATATATAAAGGATGATTTTAATGAACATAAATAACATATATAAAATATTATATTATTCTGGAATAATTATATACCTATGTATCATTTGGTCTTATTTCCTTTTAATATAAAAAAATGAAATGGATGTTGTGTTCGTGCGTACGTACGGATTACCATCTCCACGAACACAATGAGATTCAATCCCCATCATAACAATTAAAGAATAATGTTCTTTTTTTAATTAAAAAATAATATTTGGGAAAATTATATCACTATGGATATGAATCCAACATATCCTATCCATAACAAACATAAATTACGTAACAAAACATATAAATGAAAATGAATTAGTTAACATCCAAAACAATGATACTACTAAAATATTATTAACAAATAATTATTAGAAGTTCATATAAGATATCATATTTATGTATGTGGTTCTTTTATAATTTAATTTCAATTATTTAACTATTATAAAAGAGGTTAACATACCCTCAACCAAGGAAAAGTACAAGGTAAGGGTTAATTTTTCTCATTTTCTTTATTATCTGAGGTTGTTTTTACGTACATATTTACTGGGACCTCTTCATCAACCACATATGTGTTTCTTAAAAATGTATTTCAAATCATATTTACTATTTACTATTCTATGTGTTAAATTCATTTATACACTTGTATTATTTTTAATAAAATGTTTCGAAAGGAATCTTTTTGTCGTTTTCCACACAAGGTACTTTATAACCTTTTCAACCTATTAAGGAATGAATTTTTTTTAACTTTTACAGAGGGTGATGATATTCTCTACCATGATAAAAAATTTTAAGCATCCCTTACAATATTAAAAAAATATTTTGAAAATAAATGTATTCTTTTATAATTACATGACTTTTAAATGATTTCAAAATACAAAGAGATATTTCTGATTTCATCTATGTCAACATCCTTTAATGGATTTTATACTTATTTGATGATGATTTATTATGATACAAATCTTCAATATTGTATTGATGTTTTTTGATATGTTTGAATATGGATTTGTAATTTCTAATCCATTCATGGGTTATGGTTAATGTATTAACATTTTTTATACTAGTTTTATTATGAATATTTGTGTTATGTTTCAACCTTTTAATATGAGGAATGAATTAGACTTAGTAAGTGATGGGTGGATCCCACTATTGCTCTCAATGCATCTATAGGTTTGATGAGACAATATAGAGTCTTGGCACAAGTCCTAGAAAAAATATTATTTGTAGTCTTGGAACTAGGCCT
The DNA here is from genome assembly GCA_963277665.1 of Viscum album. Classification (NCBI taxonomy): domain Eukaryota; kingdom Viridiplantae; phylum Streptophyta; class Magnoliopsida; order Santalales; family Viscaceae; genus Viscum; species Viscum album. The sequence goes on along the minus strand of OY728132.1, from coordinate 1,286,649,515 downwards.
TGACTATGTGGTTATGATGTCCGAAATTTTGAATTCCATCATTATAAAATTAGCTATTGATATTACATTTGATTATTCGAATAATAGTGTATACATTTGAATAAGTAAATGGCATTATTGGACCTATATTTTCCATATTATGATGAATTTTATGTTTAAAAGTATTTTTTTAGTTTTATAAACTTCCATAAATATTTATTCTTATTTATGAAGTTCCTGCTATAGAGTTATCCTTAATGAGAATCTGAGCTTACCCTTACTATGTTTTATTTTTCCCAGGATGTGAAGACGTATCTTATGGTTGACCTTCAAAGATAGGATAAGGGATATAAGTGTGTTCAACGGAAAAAATATTATTATTATTTTTATATCATGATGAAATGTAAAACATATATATGTATCAAGTACTTTCAAGGCTACTAAACTAATCGGACTTTCAGGACAAGATTCCTTGTATCATTCCAATGTTATGTAATAATTCACTGACTCTGGGTAACTATGGTCAGGGGTTATATTCTTATCCCCATTAGAGCTCATGGTTGATCCCAATACAGCATATATGATGTGTTGAGAACCATTATAGCTCAATATATGAAGGGTTGAGCCCCAATATAGCTCACTAGTGAGCCTAATATGACTTATAGTATGGGTTCAGCCCCATTATATCTCTTGTTATGGTGGGTGATCCGAATTATATCTCTCCAATTAATTGGGTAATGATTATGTTCTCCGGATAAATATATTTTAATTTTCACATACGGTTAATCCAGTATTAAGAGTTTTTATGGGTTTTATGATTATAGTATTCCATGATAACCACATTTTTTCTTCACACTTTCTATGGGTTATAAATTTACCTATAGTCAATGTTGATATCAGATATATCATGATTATTGATTATCATGAATGTTTCCTTGGATAAAACATTAATGGAATCCCATATGTTTATTGATCCAGGTTTGATTCGTAGGAGTTCTCTTATGTTATGCCTATTCACGTGGATTATTTAATCATAATCCTATGACCACCATATTCTCACTAATGAAAATCATTTAATAATATTTATGTTTACCCTTTTTGTGATTTTTATCTAACACTTACCATGTTTAAATTTACCTAGGATATTAAGATTGATGTTAAATTAATTATTCCTAGATTTATTTTATATGGATAATGATGAAGACATAGTATGAAATAAGAAAATATGGGTTCTTTGGAAGTAGAAATGACAAGAATACATGAGTATTATTGATTTATGAGTTTTTCATAATCATCTAAAATTATAAACCAAAATTATTCTTGGGTCTATATGTGATCCAATATATCATTTTTTTGTGGTATGTCATAGATGGTGAATATTGGGTCACTTTCATTGTTATTAAATTTAGAAATGTAAAGATAAATTTTTTAACACTAGAATAATGAGGGTGGGTTTGGGAATATTATTGTTTGTATCATAGAAGGATTTATATATTATTGAATGATAGGATGTTTTCATGAGAGGTTATTTTATGGGTTACAGATACCATCATAGTTTTATGAGTTTATGGTTGATCAAATATATAATGGTATTGAGATAATTTAGGGTTTTCATGATATTTTATTATTCTGGTTATTTTTTGTATGTCAATCATATTTCTATGGAAATTATATGGATATAATTTAAAGAAAATGAACATCTTGAAGTATGGGTGACATCATAAAAAATCAAGAAAGGACGTCTGGCTCGAACCCACAACTATATGGAGACAAGGGTGAGATTTATACCACTAGCCTATGCGATGTCTTTATAGGAATAAAATAATTTTTCTTTTACCAAATGTTTTGAAATATAATGATTTATTTAATTTTAGGAAGATATATTTTAACATCTAAAAACCATGAGATTAAATTTTGATTTAGAAAATATGTGTTTCATATTAATTTATTAAATGATCACCAAATAATTAAGAATGTAATTTGAAAGGAATCAGATAACCTTTGAGGCTAAAACAGTCTTTCATGTTGATGTCTTCCTGTTTATTAGATATATAAGGTTATTTATTTACTGAATTATTTAGTTTGATCATTTGGAGTTATTATTGAAATTTTTAGATTAATGTATTAATTCATCACATAATAGTTTATTAATTCTGTTAAACAATATACCATATTTCAATAATGTAGGATTTTGATAATGTCTAAAGATTAAGGGAATATCTGTTCATCCTTTTGGGGATTATGTGATCTATTAGAAGATTAATTTAGTTATTCATTCATAAATAATTTCTTCTTAAATAGTCATTTTTTAATGAAAAATATGATATTCTTGTGGATATTAAATAACTGTTAAAATTATAATTTTCAAATAATTATTTTTCATTATATTCATAGTCTATATGGTAATGAAATTACATAACTCTATGAATATGATCTTGAAATAAACAAGTTATTAATTAAATTGGTCGTATATTATCACTTCAAAAAATATGACCTTAAATAATAAATGAATATTCTTTTTAATTCCATATATTCACTTCCCAAACAAATTCACCTTGTGTGGAAACCTAGTTTTTTCTTTCATATGACCTCTATCGTTTCCATTTAATATATTTAAGAGACTTTTTTATTATCCCTTTTATGATATCGGTTTTTCATTAATGAAATGCTCAAACATAAAACCATTATTTATTAAGATCATGATAAAATTATGAGGACTGAATTTATTTATGGTAGGTGGGAGATTGTAACGCCCCAATATTTTTAAAAGGAATCAACTCTAGATCACATAAAACACATGCAACGAAGATCTTAAGAAAATCATGAAATAAAATAATTTTATATATGACCATTATATAATATATGTTATATTTTAATTTTTCAGTAGTAATAAATAATTTATGAAATATATATAAATTTAAAAATAAATATAAACTTACTTATAACTTTTTAATAAATAATTAATAAATTTTTATAATTTAATTTTATTCACTAGATATAAGTTTACAAAAAACTATATTTTATTCCTTTTGGTGAGAAGATATTATAAATAATTTATTGTTCTTTTAGAAACATAATTAAAATAAATTAAAATATTTTTTAAAATCATCATATCTACATTAACATATTGTTAACTTTTAAGGTATTTTTCCAAAAATATTGATTTTTAGTAAAAAGTGAACAATAATGAATTTTGAAAAAAATATAATATATTATCAGTCAATAAAGAAATTTAAATGTAACATTTTCTCATATAATTTAATTTAAAAAATTTATTGTTTTCCTATATTTAATCAACTGAATTAAATTTTAATAATCATTATATTTTATTTTTGTATAAGTTTATTTTTGGGTTTAAAAATTGGAGTTTTAAACTGTTTTAAAGTGTACAATACTTCTCTATTTTAAATAAGTAAAACATTCCCTAATAATAAATTTTTGAAATTAGTTAAAATAAATAAATAAATTATATATCTATAAATCTGAATTTGAATTCCTATAATTATTATTACTCGTGATAGATTAAATATAAAAATATTCTTATAAAAATATTTTTAAAATTTATTTAAAAAACCCAAAACCTTTTTGAAAACCTATTTCATTGAAATTTGATTTGAGAACATATAATAGAAGAATTGAAAACAATAGAACATTTTTGAAATCATTTTCCTTGAAAAAGTTATTTAATGATCTTTAGAACCAATTTTTTAAAACATTTTTGAAACCATTTTTGAAAACATTTTTTTAATATAATAGATTTCTGTCCTGGGAGAGGGATGATTGAATTTTACTTAAAAGGTTTTCATAAGTAAAAATTATTTGAAAATGGGTAATAATACAATTATATATCATGAATAAATAATGGATAAGGAAACCCATGAGCGTTCTTGAGAGATGTATCACAAGATTTGATCAATTGAAGCATACAAATAAACAATCATTAAAAAGGATGAGATTATCTCAATATACTCTAACAACGTGGTAACATGGGATCATATTCACCATGTGAGAAGAGGAAATTACATGAAGATTGAAATAAAATGAAAATAATTATTTTCATTATATAACATGTAAAATGGAAGTATATACACCGCTAATTATAATTTAGGTGCATACCTAAACAAGAGTCTTAATGAATGAAAATCGAGAGAAGACTATTTTACCGATTTGGGATCATATGAAACATAAAACCCCTGATGGAAAGATCATAAAATGGATATTTGAATACAAATAAATATAATTAGAATAAATTAATAATACCATCATGGTATGTACATACACCACACAAAAGGAATGAGTGGCGAACATATCATGTATCTCACAGAAATAGAATGTGAGATGAAATCCCCTAATGTTTTGCCCTTAATCTCATCGTAATCATTCGAAAAAACTGTATAAATATAAATTTATTATAAATATTTTAAATAACCACATTATATTGTCTATTACTATATATGGTAATGTCACAACCTTATATTGCCTGCTTGTTAACCATCATATGTTAAGGTTTCATTTTGGATAATATTCTTTTTTTTTCGTATGTGTCTTAATTTGTTATATATATAGTCTTTATAGTTATATCATGATTCTATAATGTAAAACATTAAATAAATATAATTTAATTTCCTTATATTATTATTATAAAAATATATAGAATATATAAATATTAAATGGAATACACCATTCATGGAGACGGTAAGTTGTACGTAGGAATAAATGTTGTTTAATTTTTATTGTTGTATTTAATTAATTAAAGAAAATAGACTATATGTATATATATATAATATCATTAAATTATAATTATAATTTAATATAAATAATATTCATTCACTAAACAAATCTTTAATAAAATACATGTTGTGTGTGAATGAATCACATCACATTGAGGGGGCGGTAGTTTGCACATCCTCAAACGAAATTAGCGTATTTACACAAAATTAAATTAATAATATATGTGTTGTAAATGGAATAAAAAAGTTAAAAGAAATAATAAATACAATATATAACATATATAAATATACTTTCCACCATAATGACCACTATTTGAGGTGGTAACTGAAAAATGAACAATCACCATTTAGTGAGGTGGTAGTTCACCATAAATGTAAAAAATATGTTCTTTACCCCTTAGATGAAGGTGTGTGTAAGTGTAGGTAATAATGTTATCGTAACAAAATTCTATTATTTTGAAGATAATGGTGTTTTTATACAATCATAGAGAAATATATTGGAGGGGTGGATAAAGAAAAATAAAAGAAAGGAGCTTGAGAGCAGGCATTACCTACTAACGAGGTAACTCCTTTTGGTTTGATCCAAAAGGATTATTAAGATGAATTTATTCAAAAAGGGAGGATTTGGGGAGGCATGTAGGAATATCCAGAAGTGTATTGGATATATATTTTCCAAATATATGTGTCTTCATAGGTTTTAATAACAGGGAGAGGTGGTGGACTTTTATAGGGAAGGATGAGTAGCACTCTAGTAAATATTTGAAAAGATAATTGCACCCACGTTTTTCATGTTCAATGTGGAACGAGTAATGATCCCATGCTTAGATAAGGTTGGATACTGTATAAAATTGGTAGAAAATCAATTTGTTACGTGTTCCTATGTTTTTTTAGCTTATAAATTTACATTTTACGACATAGTTATATTTAATTTTACCTTAATCGATGTAATTAATTTACATTATGTTCACTAATATTTTGGTAATAACAAAAATTACGTTATTAGAAATTATAAATTTTTATAATTACAAATATGGAATCAATTTTTCCAAATTCCAATCACATAAGTCAAACATCATAATTTAAAATTAATCACGCAGTCATGTCGACAATGCAGGTTTTTAATTAAAAATGATCAAAAGTTTACAATGGTTTATATTCAATTTCATTGGGAAATTTGTTTCAATAAAAAAAATTAGATTAATTGATAATAAAAAAATGCAATTATACTTTTAAATAATATTTAAATATAACTTAAACTTGTAAATATATTAGATGAAACAATTATATTGAATTAAAATCTGGTATTTTTCAATATTTATCCACAATCGATGATTATCTAGAAAATATAAAAAAATAAACCATATATAATTCTGACCTAATAAATTAAAAAATTAAGTTTATTTTAACAAATTAAATTTCAAAATTTTTCTAAAATTAATTTTATTAGTTTTCACCGGATGACATTAATATAAGATAATTCGAGAAAATTGTATTATTAAACAATAAGGTATTAAAAAATCATATATTTCATTATAAATATGTTTTACTTATATAAAACCATTTAAATTTTTTATAGAAGTTATTGATGTTCATATTAATATGTTTTACATATAGGTTATAGCTATCTCATTTAAATAATTATACCAAAAAAATTTTGCTTCATAGATACAACATTGTTGCATGTCACATATGCCTAGACATTGTTCTGTGTGATGTACACCATGTTGATGTTCCATGTAACATGCACCATGTATCTGTCATTTGAAATGAATGTTTTACATATTGAATTATTTGAAATAAAAAAAATAATTTATTTGAAAAAAAGGCCTGTAAAAACTCACGGTGTTATATTCTACTCCACATTAAATGATTTTCTCACTCAAAATATGCAACTCGAGTGATATAAAATGAAGATAATTATGATTCATCATTTCCCCCTATCCCCAAATTTCTTCCACTAATTGGTGATTTCATTCCAAAACATTTAACATGTGAGAGGTTATGTTTGGTAGATGTTTCTCTTTACGATCCAAAATTCAAATAGGTTGCTCCTTGTAAAAACTATCACGCTCTAGCGGTATGAACATTGATTTCTGTACATGTGAAGGGTCATGTATGTATATTTTGGGGAGAGATGCATGGAAGACATTCTAGACTTGAATGATATTTGGAGGAATTTCAAATCGATATTCTAACTTCCCAATATGATCAAGAATCTCAATGGGACTAATATATCAAGGGCTTAATTTCCAATCATGAATATCATACTGTTTTTATAATTTGAGGTTCATAGAAACACATTTTCACCAAAATTAAATTCTAGATCATTTCGACAGTTAGAAACGGAACTTTTATTAGGAATTTTGCTTCCATGATATGATACTTAATGGTCTTAAATTTATTGACCATTTATTCAGTAATCTATGGTCCTAATAGCTTTTTTCTCCAATTTCATCCTAAAACATTTGAGATATACATTTCTTCCAATAAGGGTCATCAAAATGTCCCATCTAAATTATTTAGTTAATGTAAATATAGTAATTAAATTCATCTAGTGGAAGGTGTTGATACCGACAACCTTTTAAATCAAGTCAAAAAGATATCAAAAATATCCTCTAGGGTTTGATTTTTTCTTTCAGGATAACCATTTGAGTGGGGATTAAAAGTACTGCAAAGAACTATTTCTGTATCCTGTTCTTGGGGAATAATTCATTAGATCTATGAGGTAAACATCAAATCTTGGTCTGATAAAATAGATTATGGTACCTCATAAAGGCTTACCTATTCCATAAGGTATATACAGACAAGATGATCCCAAGAGAAGTCTTCTATGATGGCTATATATTGTGATTACTTAGTAAGGCGATAAACTACCACCCATGTTACATTAAACCCTTTAAAGGTTTTGGGTAGTCCAATTATAAAATTCCTAATGATGTTCTCCCATTTCCATTCATGTATTGGAAATGGATGAAATACCCCATACAACTTTATTATTTCATTATTAACATATTGGCCTTACAAGCACTGAGATACAAACTCTATGATATCTCTCTTCATTCCATTACTCTAGAAGTATTATTTAAAGTCCCCGTATATTTTCGTACTTCAAGGATGAAAAGAGAATGAATAGATATGATATTCTTAAAATTTATCCATCTTCAAATCTATTATGGATGGAACAAATACATCCTTCTTGAACCATATCATTCCATACCAATCAAGGTTAAACTCAAGAACATTTATAACATTCTTTTGCAGTGTCACATCTTCCTTATGAGCCTCAATAATATTCACTTGGATTGAGGGTTGAAAATTAATTTGAAAATGAAAAGACATTTCACCTTCCTTTAAGATTTCTAGAACCATCCTTTTTTAATACATAAATATTGTATCATTTTTTATCCTATTCATTGATAATATAACATGTTCCTTCCAACTCAAAGCATCGCAACCTTGTTCTCCCTCCTACGGTATTAATGTAAAGTGTAGTCACAATCCTTTGTCATCTCAAGACATATTCTCTAGAGAATTTTCAACTCTTCTATGCGAATATATATTTTGATATTTTATGATTAATATATATATCACACATTTCCCTCTAAAAGAAAATGCCTCCATGTAATTAATTAAAGAATTACCACTTCTAAATCCCAATCATGAGTTGGGAAATTTTTCATATTAATTTTAAATTATCACGATGAATAATTGATAACCATTTTATTTTTAATGATAACCTATCCCTAAACATTCATGTATGCGTCAATATATATTAAAAACCCTACCACACTACATGGAAATGCAATCATAGGTTCACTGACTTACCATATTTTCAGTTCATTGAATTTTTCCCCACATTCATTTGACCAGAAAAACATGACACACTTTTGAGTTAACATGGTCAATGGATTAGATATTCAAGAGACATTATTCACAAATATTTGATAATATATAGAAAAACCACCAAATATATGGATTCCATCTACTATGGTTCATCTATTACATCATTCAATAGCCTCCATATTTGAGGGATCTACTGCTATACCATCTATTGAGATAATGTGACCAAACAATGAATATTTTTTAGCCAAAATTTACAATTTGGAAAATTTTTATATATATTATCCATCATTAGATTCTTTAGTTTAATTTTCAAGTTATCTTCAAGCTCTTCCTTTCTCTTTTAATATATGTAAGAATACAATCTGTGAACACTACCTCAAACCGATCAAGGTAATATATAAAGATTCTATATGTTTAATCCATGAAAATAGTAGGGTAATCAGTATGACCAAAATGTATCACTATATTTTCATAGTGTCCATAACTTGTACGAAATACCATCCTGGGTATATCCTCTTTCATGACCCTCAATTGGTGATACCCAAAATGAATATCAATCATTGAAAATTATTGATATCTATGCAGTTGATCATATAAGTCATAAATATGGTAGATGAGATACTTATTTTTTCCATGATCTTGTTAAAATCACAACAATCAATCCAGAGTTTCATTGATCCATCATTATCTTTGAGAAAAAGAAAATATTTACCCCAAGGAGACACAAATGGATGAATAATTATTATATCAAGGTTTTATTTGAGTTTCTTCTTCAATTCCTACAATTAAATTATTTTCATTATATATGGACACATTGATATTGGTTTGGAACTATTTATATGTTCCGTTAAGAACTCAAATTCATTATTTAGAGGACGACTAGGAAACAATTTCTAAAATGAAACTACAAAACACTGAAAAATAGTCATATCATCGATGTCGATTTTCTCCCCATCCATTTGAGATCAACAACCCTTTTGAATGAGAATTAATACCCCTAAACATGATTTAATAGCCATTGGATGTTCATACTTTTCATCACATGGATGGATGATCATAAGGGGGATCAAAATATCAAAAGTAATATCCCTTCCTCAATAATTTAGGGGGGATTTTTGTAGAGAATTTGAAACCATGCCTAAAATGACATCAAATTAAAACAAAGAATGAATGAAATTTTTTGCAGGAATCACATTCCCACAAACATCAAATAGAGAAGAATCGTATCCATGAGATTTAATCACTATATCATAAGGGTATTTAACCTCTAATTCCATATCTAATTATTTTGGTGGAATCTGAACACACATAAAAAATTATTTACATAGAAAATAATGGGTATATTCAGAAAAAAAATATGACATTGTAATCTCTACAGTGACTCATAAGTGTACCTTTCATCATTTAGTTATCTCACCCCTCATAATTTTTTTTGATTTCATGAGGTTTACCCCTATCCATTCGATTAAGTGGATGCTAACGCTGATCATCATCACTAAGACTTGGGATTGGTCAGTGGTAAGCATAATTCCCATTCTCCATACAATTGTATCCCAGAATCATGGGAGGTACATTTTTTGCTGGTTTTCCACCATTAAAAAAATTATCTAACTTCTTCATATCACATCAAAAATTCTATATCCAATGGCCTCCCCTTCCCCACATAAAAAATTTAGCAGTCCCCTTTTGTAAATTTCATCCATTCTTCATCCCATATATATAGCATGACAAGATGATCAAATTCTTTTCTTTATGGTTATTATATTTTTAGTTAATCTCCATATTCATATTCTTGTCAAAACCTTGAGATTTATACGTGAATGAAAACTCCATTTCAACATTGATTGCACAACAAAAAATCACATCGAAGACACCAATGTCACTTATACACAATTCCCTTCAGAGACTTGGATTTATGAAAAGGAAGAACATATAAATTTTACTTTTTTGGTTTGATGATAATTCATGAAGCATACCTCAAAAGTATCATGAAATTTTCTTCATATGTTCGAATATATTAATCATCCCATTGATTAAACTAAAAGAAATATTCTTCCATCCTGGCACTAAGAATACGATGAAAGTAATTATTGAATAATATGATATTTAAGTTGCCCCATTCTATAGATTGAATCTCATCTTGATGTGTTGTATCCTAGATTAGAGTCCACTTCTGGTCTTCTTCAACTTATAACCAATAAAAAACCAGAATGAATTTCTCATGGTCTGAACACTGGAGGATAGAGAATATCTTTTCAGTAGTACTGATCCATTGTTCACCAACAATTGGATCAGAAGACCCTCTAAATGTAGGTTGTCGTTGCCACATGAAATACTAAACAAAATTTTATTCCTACATTTTTTCATTTATATATCCACCATGTTTCATTTCTTGAGATGTATTTGTGGCCACTACAACAAGGTATTTCATTCCATCTCCCTAAGAACTCACTTACTCTACTGCCCAATTGATTAATTTTCCATCACAATTTCCATTAACAAGGTTCATTTGGGTTACAAAAATTTTCTAAAACAAAAATCATATAGTAACAAATTGTTATCATAGTGAGGAACCATGTAATCATGAAAACATAGCTATAGGATATCTAACCTATGATGCCTTCCATAATCTATGACACCTTTAGTTTATCCTTGGTTATTTATAGGCAACATCCATTCAAATTCCTCAGGATGTTTCTTGATGTGTTTATGAATTTCCATAGCATACCCCTCAAGAGTGTCCAACCAGGTGTGCAGTAAGACTCATTATTGTATACTAGATTACACTGAGTCAAGACCAAAACATCTTTTTAGAGTTTGACAACTACTTATATTTGTTTTAGATCCATATACACTAGAATTATCCATATAGGGATTCATGTCTAGGAAACCTCTCATTGTATCCATTACCAAAATTCCCATAAATATTCCTATACTTATCCTTATCCTTAGACTTATACTTAGTACTGTACTAATGGTTCTCCCTGAGGCTTTCTCATCCTATCATAAAATTTTTAACTAATCCTTTTCACAGATACCAACTAAATTTCCCCTCCCTTTTCATTTATAAAAATTAGATAACATTTTCATATAATTAAAACATTATCCAAACAGATTCCCATGGACCATACAAGTATTGCGCCTTTGGATAAATAGAAACATAAACACTGATACATAAGTGAGATACATTATCTCCCACTAGGTTATTCATTAATTTTACCGTTATTAGGAACATAAAAAATAAGCCATATTTTCCTAACATGGGGAAGGAATTATAAAAAAGGGGTGATCACCAATGCCCAATAATGGTAAACAAGGGATATGTGTAAGAATAATCATGAGAATAATGGTATGAGAACATGAACATGACAATAGATGACCATACCCTTCAAATAGAAGAAAATATAAATGAATCATCACATTAATAACGATAGATCATAAGACAAGAATCTTAATGAAAAACATAACATAAGTCATGGAATCCTAACATAGGAATAAAACATGAAATTGGGGTCGACATGAAAGAATATAATATGATTTCTCTAGTACACAAGGAATCACTACCAAGACTATCATTGTAGTATAGGTTTACTCCCCATACCATTTTAGTACTCATTATTCACACCCATGTCTATATTGGTAGAGTAATTTCACTACAAATAATATCATGGTAATCATATTTTACTCATATGGACATATTTCGAGTCATGGATCATTTCGAAGACCATCTTAGTCAATTTTACGAGATATAAATCATTACCCAATTAATTGAAGGGAGATATAGGTCCCGACCATATCTTAATTAATTCATACATAACATTGCCACAATATCATAAATTATAATATCATTACCCATGAAATTAAATTGTTATTATAAATTTTTAATCATTACCTTTGAAAAGATATAGGTTTTAAAAGCATGTAACTTTTGAAAGAGAAACATGTTTTTTAAAAATCATGCCCTCAAAAAATAATCCATTCCTAGAAATAATATCAACAAAATCATTGAGAAATTTCCCTATAAAGTCCAATGTTAGAAAAACATTTGTTATAATACATGATAAGTAATTTGGTAATATCTTTAAAAACATTTCATTAGAAAAATATCCATTATGCATTTAAAATTATTTTTAAAACAGAAATCATTTTTGAAAAACAATTTCTTTTAAAATATAATTTAAAACATATAAATGATGCATTATAAACCTCATTGAATATTTAAAATACATTCTCCATGAAAATGAGCTTGAGATATGTTTAAAAACAATTTGAAAAACATTGTTTTTTAATACAATAAATTTCCGAACAGAGCGGGATGATAAAAATTTATTTAAAACAATTTCATAAGTAAAAAAGAAGTGTAAAAAGGTCACTAATACATTGATATCTCTTGTATAAATATATAATGATGAAATTTATGATGATTATTTAGATATGGATTTTAGGTTTCATCAATGGAATTATAATCATATTAAATCTTGAAAAATGAATATATTTTCACACTAAACTCTTATAACATGGTAACATAGGATCATACTCTCCATGAAAGAAATTGAAACTAAATGAAGATTAAAATATCATGTATATAATTTAGACTATTATTAAACATATAAATTGTATATATATTCACCTTGAAATAGAATTTAGAAGTAAAATAAAACATTAGTCTCAGTGAAGGAAAATTGAGACAAAACATTTTTACAGATTCGATAATGTTTGAAACATAAACCCCATTAAATTATTATCATCAAATGTATATTTGAATACCCAAATTTTATTAATAATAAATCTAAATTAAATTTATGGGAAATATAGACACCACATAAAATTAAAGAGTAGAAAACATGGCATGTATCTCATAGAAATAGAAAGTGAGATGAAATCTCATTACCTTGTGTCTGTTCTCTCGTCATACTCATTCAAACCACTTGTATAATACATATAAATTTATTTTAAATAATTTTAAATACTATATTTTTACATATAATACTATATATTGTTTTATCATGTCATTATATTACCTGCTTATTAACCATTCAATGTTAAGGTTTCATATTGAATAGTATTCGCTTTGTTCTTCATTTGCGTCTTAATTTATTATATCTTTGGTCCCTATTCATATATCATGATTCCAGAATTTAATCCCTGAAATAAATATTATTTAAATTCAGTATATTTTTATTAGAATAATATATATAATATAGAATAATTAAATTTAATTCACCGTTCATGGTGACGATAAGTCGTATGTACGCATGAGTGCTTTTTAAATTTTTATTACTGTATTTAAGTAATGAAGGAAAATGACCTATATTTATACATGTATAGAATATAATTATTATATTATTATAATTTTTTATATAAATTATATTTTAACTTAACCCATCCTTAATATAGTAAATGTATTGTTTGATCAAATCACATCGTTTTGAGGGGCTGGTAGTCTACATTTTCCCAAATGAAATTATTGTATTTACACGAAATGGGAATGAAAAAATGATATGTGTTGTAAAAGTAATAATAAATCATAAAGAAAATAACAATAACATATATAAAATATATAATCAGAGTTTCCATCATATTTTTCACCATGATAGGTGGTAAAAGAAAAAATGTACAATCATCGTTTAGGGAGGCAATAGTTCACCATACATGTAAATAATATGTATGCTACCAATTAGAAGGATATGTTTGTAAATTTAGGCTTAAACCTTTTAAAAAACATAATTTTAATTCTCTAACCACATTTACCTAGAGTCGGTGCATTATTTAAATGAATTGGAATAATTAGAAGGAATCATGTCTGGAAGGACCAATCGGTTTAGCAGACATGGAAAATAGATTACATACATGAATGTTACATTACACATTATAACATACAAAAGAACATAAATAATACTTTATTAATTACATTATTCTCCTGTCTTAATTATTCTTATCACTCAAAATACACTTCTTGGAATCCTAGAAAAAATAAAACATAGAAAGGAGTGAGATCAAATGCCCAGTAAGGATAACAATACAACAGAGAATTTCATAAATAAGCATAAACATTTAAGGAAATGTATAACTAAAAAAAATACTTATAAACTTGAACATCAGCATAATATGGAAAAAATAAAATGAAGTAATGAAATTTAATTATTCACATGGATATTCTACTAGTCGAATAATCACATTCAATATCACTAACCACATTCATATTGTTGGAATGAATAATGCCAGACTATCATAATCACATAGTCAAAGCCTTGTGCCAGGAATACAAATAATATTTTGTCAATCCCTTGTGCCAAGACTCTATTTTGTCTCCTGAGACCAACCGATGCATCAATGAGCTATAATAGGCTCCACCCGTCACTTATTAAGTCCAATGCATTCTCATATGGACAGATTCAAACATAACATAAACATTTGTGTTGAAAATATAATAGGAAATGTCAATAATTTATCCATAAACCATGAATGGTATAAAAATAACACATCCAAAGTAAAACATATCAAAAAACCTTCAATACAATATGGAAGTTTTTATCATAATAAATCATCTTCAAATAATCTTAAAATCCATCAAAGGATATTGACACATATGAAATGAAAACTATTTGAGAGAAATAATTTTTTTGAAATCATTTAAACGTCACTTAATTATAAAAGAAAACATTTACATTGAATATATTATTATATAATTATAAGGGAATCTTTGATGATATTATAACAGTGGAAAATAGCCACACCCTCCGTATAAGTTAAAAAAGACATTCTTACATTAATTCTATCGAAAAGGTTAAAAAGGACCTTGTTTGGAAAATGACGGAATGATTCCTTTATAAACATCTTGTAAAAAGTCAACAAGGGTATAAATTAATTTAACCAATAGTCACTAAAATAGTAAGAAATATTTGAAATAAATTCTTATGAAACATGGATGTGGATGATAAATAGGTCCCAGTACATAATTACCTATAAACAACTTCAGATAATGAAGAGATTTTGAAATAAACCCTTACCAATTTGGTAAATTATGAAACATACACCCCATGAAAGAGGTATCATATAATGAATATGTAAATAGACATATATTAATGTGTATTACACAAATAATACAATTAAGGTCAGTACATACACCACAAAAAATGTAATAGTGGCAATATGGCATGAATCTCACGGGAATAAGAAGTGAGATAAAAACTCTTTACCTTTCACTTTCCATTAGTCGAGGGTACATTTATCCTACTGTATGAAGACCGTATTATGTTATTAAAATAAAACAAGACCATATTAATATTTATGATCTCATAATTTATTATTTTATGACTTTATACTACCATTTTAATAATAAATTCTATGTTAAATTAACATTTCTGGTAATAAAAGATTTTTATATCATACGTGTTTTAACTTGTTATTGTTGATTGTATCACATAGATCATGATTTAAATAAATCAAGAATATTAAACAATATTTATATATCATAAATATTTAGAATATTAATATGTATATTAGACATATATATGATATTAAAAACACCATTTATTGAGACGGTAGTCCGTACATACGCATAAACGATGTTTCCTTTTTCATAACTTATTGAATGAAACTAAGTGTATAAAATATATGTATTACATATATATATATATATCATTACAATATAATTATTATGTCATATATTACAAACATATAAGTAATATATATTTTTATAATCCTCGATGAATGGTGAATGTGGAAATGAATCGCATCGCGTCGTGAAGATGGTAATCCGTACGTACGCACGAGTTAAAATATCATTTCCTTAAAGGTGTGGTAATTTATGGTATATTAATTTTACATGTTATTTTTATTATATATATATATATATATATTACTCATCATTGTATTCATCCAAATAACATAGTGTTGAATAACAAATTACAGCACTGCGTCGAGACGGTAAGTTGTACGTACACACGCATGGTGACATTATCATTCATAATATGGATAGAATAATGAATACAGTTTTTCAATATTTATAATAACAACAGAGTAATTGAAGATACTGGAGTTATTATATTATAATGGAAATAACAAATAAATAAGAAGTGGAAGAAGAAAAGAATATGATAGAGGGTGGTGAAAACATTACCTCTTCTTCGGGTTCTTCCTTTTGATATGATCAAAAGGGCTTTGTAGGTTGGCCTTATGATCAAAATATTGCCTCTATGTTGAAGTTAAGGTAGTTTAGAGAATTTGTTTACAGGTGTTGGACGAGCCAAAGGGCTTTGAAGGTATGAATTTGAGAGAAGGGGGAGTTCCGTTTTCTAAGAGGGGTGAGTGGCACCTTTGGAAAAGATAAAAATATTATTTTATAATAAAATCATATTCAGTATCTAATGGATACAAAGTGGATTATTTAAATTTTAAGGTAGGGATTGGTCGAAAACCACTCAAAAAAATAGTTCTAGACAGGTCTGGGTCACTATATTAACTTTATTGTTTTGATTTAACTCTTAGTTAAATAGTATGTCATTTACCATGTCTCTTTGTATTTTTATATTATATAGTCAATAAATATACTCTAATTTTACAAGAGAACCCAAAGTGGTCCCTTAATAATACTATTATCATTTTATATGTCCTTTTGCCGAACCTTAGATTTTTAATAATAGAATATCAACTAATAATATTATTGTTTTTAAAAACTCTTTTATGTCAATTTTGACACATTTAAATAATTGATATTTGTTAAATTCATAAAAACTATATTAATTTAAACCAAATTCATTTATGAAATCCTAAAATGTCATATGAATGAATAAATTTTTGATGTCATATATACATTCAAATTATATTTATTTCAGAATTTAAAATACTAATTATTTGATTCTCTATTTAATAAAAAAATATTGCAGCATTATTTTGTAATAAATAAATATTATTATTCAATATATAAAAATTGTAAAAAAAATATCATTTTATAGGAAATATTTTTATATTTCTAATGTATATTTATAGTGTAAAATATATCATATATAACCCCATGTAAATATTGTTTTTCTAAAAGATATATTCTTATGTCATTTTTATATTTACTTTAACATAATTAATATAAAGTGTCATTGTCACTTACAGGTGGATCCACGGGGTCCCAATATCGAACCAATGTTTCCCATGGTCGTAAATGTATCAACCAATAAGGTTAGGTCACGTTTTAGGGTAAATAATAATTATTATTATATTATTTTTTACCCTTATTTATCGGATTTACCGTTTAACCATGGTAAATGAAATATTTACCGAAGTAATTATTCAAAATGTATAAAAATAAAAGTTACATATTTACACAATTTTGACATCCTAATTCTAAATACTGAATCCATTATTATTAATTCAAATCACATAACTATCAGAAATTAATTTAAAATTAATTCCCGTTGTTCAAACCAAAAGCGTGTTTTTAAGAGATAATAACTATCAAAAGATTGGCACTTGCTTATGTCCAGTTTAAATGTGAAATTATGTCCAATGAAAAACATTGGATTAATTGGTAAATAAATTATCTAATTATACTCTATTATCACCCATATTCATAATATATCACTATCAATTATTTTTATTTAAAAAATTGATTTTAATTAAAATTTAGTTATTTTCACTATTCATCAAAATATGAAAGTTATCCGAAAAGTAAAAAAATTAACCCAAAGCAAATTTTTATATTCTGAATCCAAAAATGAATTCCATTTTGAATGATAAAATGTATAAAATTTTAAAAAGTCTGTATTACTATTTCTAACGGCTAGTTTGATTGGTTGTGGTTTGTTTTAGAACCCGAACTTGTGTACAACACACGCTACTACATTATTCAAAGAGAAGCGTACCATGAAAGATTTGGGTGTCACATTCTCCCATCCTTAAATAAATTTCATCCTCACAATTTATGTTCAGTATTGTAAAAATGGGGCTGACATTTCAAAATATCTTAGTTGAAATCCCACATCGAAAAATGGATTAATGAGGCCTCAATTTAAAATAAAGTGTGGGTAGTATGAAGGTTATAGAAAATAACACATACTAGGATTACATTTAAGAAAACATGGATATGGGAGAGAAATCTATGTATCAATATCTGATGGAGGGTTGTAGAGAACATGGCCATTAAAAGGACAACGATCACAAAGCCATAAATTTGTGATGATCTAAGGTACCATCTAGGACAACGTTTTTGTTCTATTTTCCTTTTCATAATGTTGAGGAATTTATTTATGAGACTAGATAAGATCATAAGGAGATATTATTACATTATAATTAGTGTTTTATCCATTAAAAAATTTCTACCACAAACTCATCCTTCACTCCAAAATATAATACAACTCAAAATTAATCGTATAGGGTTCCAAATATAATGAACTTATAATTCACATATCAGATACTTTATAAAAAAATAAACTGCATTATACCATTCAGGATCTTCACGTAGTCCAGTGGTAGGCGATAAATCCCAATCTCACAATGGTTGTGTGTTCGATTCCCGTATCTTTGTCTGATGATATGGGTTGTCACACGGTCTTCATGTTGTCCTTTTATAAAAATCCAAAAATAACCTTCCAATATTAATTCATTCCAACCTTTAGACTTATCCAAGAAACTTCTATCAAACCTCACAGACCAAAATTTATAAAGAGTTTAAACACAATGAAGATCCTTTTTTCCATTTAGTAACATGTCAACACCTTCATCACGTATTATTTTAAAACGTAGTAACATCATGAATTACTATAAAACCATTATTGATTAAATTCATGCTCCCTTATTCCTTATATAATATGGGATATATTCCTTATAACCAGAAATTTTGAATATTCCCACAATAATTAAATAAACAAACTATTTGCCAGTTCTATGGAAGTCCAGAATATCCAATATAAATTATTCAAATCGACAATCTCTTATTCCAAAATTACTACCTCAGAATCAAGACCCTATTATAGATTACATTTCCTTCAACCATATATTCTCAAAAAAAAATTAACTTGCTGTTGAGTCTCTTTTCATAGTACCATATAATCTCAAATCCTCAATGTAATAGTACTACAGATCAATAATTATTTATCTCCATAATTCATACAACGAGTACATCGTTGATACAAAACTCAAATGAAATATTTCTTTAATTACAACATAAGAACACTATTCATTCCACTTCATCTGTGGTAGTATCATAACATTATAAATATCCAATAGCATAATTTGGGGAAGACTCTGATTATTTGAACATTGATTCATGTAGTTTCCTCACTCCTTGCAGATGAAGCATTGTACATTTGAAACCTTTTTCTTACCCTCGAAATTATGAACGTGGTGTCCATTTATCCACACCTATAACATAATCCCATTCCCTTCAAGAATTTTCCAAGGTTATTCTTTCCAAAGATATCACACATGGGAAAATCCTTCCTTACCTTCTTCCCTTTATCTATTCTTTTCTCTACCATCCTTTTATTCTCAGGATTCCCTTCAAATCCATATGACTCCGATAACTCATTACTTATCTTATAAAAACATGATACTATTTATTCATATGATGATAATACGTGGGAGACAATTTATCTTCTAAATTCTGGCATAAGACCATGAATGATATGATCCTTCTTAATCTTTGGATCATTCATATTGTTGGAGTTCTCATTCCTTCTACTGGGCGCCATTTCTAAACAATGGAATACACTAGATTAGTTTATGAATAATAGTACCTAATACCAAACTTTAAAAACACTTAATTTAAATTAAATAGTTTATGGATATAATACATAATCATAAAAATGTCTTCATTGAAGATATACATACTCATAAACCCTTCATAATGTTTTGTAAAGAAAATAAGAATTATCCCAATCATATCCCCCAAGAGTGTCGTAACTAAGAGTCCAACAAGGCCCATTTTTTGTGCACCAGTTCCCATTCGAGTCTAACTCAAAGTGATGTTTTCAGGTTGTACCCCTATGTACAGCAGTGCCAGAGCCGCCTCTAACTGCTCCTATCCCGACAGGGATGCATATCTTGGAAAACTCAAAAAATCTCTCCAATACCAAAATTCAAGGATGTTATTCTATAATAATCCTCAAAGTCTATCATAGGGCTATGTGATATAATCAGAGTTTAGCCAAATATAGTTTCCATGGTTATTGGTAAAATTCCTCTAATACCAACTGTAACGCCTCGACCCCAGTTACCTAGAGTCGGTGCATTATTTTAATACTTTTGCAGGATTACAAGGAATTCACGTCCTGAAGGAGCGATCAGTTTAGTAGTCTTGGAAAATATATTACATACATGAATATTACCTTACACTTTTTAACATACAAAACAAAATAAATAATCCTTTATGAACACCATTATTCCCTTGGATTAACCCTGCATATCAATCAAAATACACTTCATGGAGTCCTCGGAAAAATAAAACATAGAAAGGGGTGAGCTCAGATGCTCAGTAAGGTTATCAATATAGCAGAAACATTCATAAATAAGAATAAATATTTATGGCAATGTAAAACTAAAACAAAAGCCTTTTATACATGAACATCAGCATAATATGGAAAAAAAATAAAATAATGTAATTCCATTTACTTATTCACATTGATATTCTACTATTTGAATAATCACATGCAATATCACTAGCTACTTTATTATTGATGGAATGCATAATTCCAGACAATCATAACCACATAGTCAAGGCCTTATTCCCAGAATACAAATAATAATTTTTCAAGGTCTTAAGCCAAGACACTAGTTTTTCTAATGGGACCTACCTATGCATCGAGAATCTATAGTGGGCTCCATCTGTCACTTATTAAGTCCAATTAATTCCACATATGAATAAGTTTAAACTTAACATAAAAATTTGTATCAAAACTATCATATGAAATGTCAATAATTTCTCTATAAACCATGAATGGTATAAAAATAACACATCCACACTCAAACATATCATAATACAATCAATACAATATAGAGGTTGTGTATCCTAACAAATCAACATCAAATAAGCTTTTAATCCATCAAAGGATGTCGACATAGATGAAATCCAAATTATTTGAGAGAAATATATATATTTTTGAAATATTTTAAAATTTACTTAATTATAAAAGAAGACATTTACTTTGAAAATATTATTATTTGATTATATGGGAAGATTAGACGATTTTATAACAGCGTAAAATAGCCGCACCCACCGTATACATTAAAAAAAGTCATTTTACCTTAATTATGTCGAAAAGGTTTAAAAGGACCTTGTTTGGAAATCGATGGAATGATTCATTTATAAAAATCCTATAAAAATTCAACCTCTCTATAAATGACTTTAAACTATAGTCTTTAAAAGAGTCATAATGATTTAAAATACATTTTTAAGAAACATGGAATTGGATGATAAAGAGATCCCAGTAGATAATTACATATAAACATCCTCAGATAATTAAGTGATTGTGAAATAAACTCTTACAAATTTGGTAACATACAAAACATACACCTCATGAGAGATTTATCATATAATTAATATGTATAAGTACATAAATTAATGTGTATTACACAAAGAATTATGTTATGGGCTGTACATACACCACACAAAAGGTAATAGTGGCAAGATGGCATGAATCTCATGGGAATAAGGAGTGAGATAAAAACCCATTACCTTGCACTTTCTATTAGTTGATAGTACATTTAACCTCCTGTATGAAGACCGTAGTATGTTATGAAATTATACCAGAACCATATTAATATTTATGATTTCATAATTTATTCATTTATGACATTATACTACCCATTTAATAATAATTTCCATGTTAAATTTACTTTTTGGACAATAATAGCTTTCTTTAGGGTACGTGTTTTAACTTGTTAGTCTTGATTGTATCACTTTTATCATGATTAAAATAAATCCAGAATATAAAACATGATTTATATATAATATATATTTATAATATAAATATGTATAATAGAGATATATATGAAATGGAAAGCACGGGTTATGGAGACAGTAGTCCGTACGTATGCATAAACGCTATTTCCGTTTTCATAACGTATTGAACGGAAGAATGTGAATAAAATATATGTATATACACACACACACACATATATATATATCTCCATTAGCATTATTATTTTATATATTACAATATATTATTAATATATATTTTTATAATTGTCGATAAAAGGTGAATGTGGAAACGAATCTCATCATGTCGTGGAGACGGTAATCCGTACGTACGCATGAGCGACAATATCATTTCCTTAATGGTGTGGAATTGGATGGTCTATTAATTTTACAGAGACATTATCTTGTTATTTTAATTTTTTATATACATATTACTCATCATTATATCCATCCAAATAACATAATGTTGAATAACAAATTACACCATGTCGTGGAGACGGTAAGCCATACGTACGCATGCATGGTGACATTATCATTCATAAGATTGATAGAATAATTAATATAGTTGTGAAATATTTATAATATAATCCCAGTATATAGAATATACTTGAGTTATTATTTTAGAATGGAAATAACTAAGAATGAAGATGTGGATGAAGAAAGGAACTTGGAAGAGGGTAGTGAAAACATTACCTCTTCTTCGGGTTCATCCTTTTGATTTGATCAAAAGTGGTCCATAGGTTGGATTTCAGATCAAACTATGGCATCTACATTGAATTGGGGGAAGTTTAGATAATATTTGGGTCGGGTTTGGCTGAGCCAAAAGGCTTTGAAGGTATGAATTTGAGGGAAGGGGGAGATCTCTTTTATAAGAGGGGTGATGGGCACCTTTGGACAATCTAGAAATATTATTTTATAATAAATTTATATTCGGTTTCTAATAGCCCCAATGTATAGTATTTAAAGTTTAGGGTGGGGATAGGTCGAAAACCACACAACCAATAGGTTTTATATAGTTTAGGGTCACTATAATAACTTCATCTTTTTGATTTAACTCTTAGTTAAATAGTTTGACATTTACCATGTCTCTTTGTATTTTTATATAATTCAGTCAATAAACATACTATAAACATCCATGCAACCCCCAAGTGGCCCATTAATAAGACACCTATCATAATATATGTCCTTTGGACGAACCTTATATATTTTGGAATATAATACCACATTATAATATAATAATTTTTTTTATGAACTCAATTATGTCAATTTTGAAACTATTTAATAATTTATTTTTGTTAATGTCTTAACAACATTATTAATTCGAAAAAAATTCATTTAAGAAATTTCAAAATGTCATATTTACCAATAAAAATTTTGGATTTCATCAAAACATTCAAATTATATGTCACGACCCGTCCTCAGGGCCCGTGCCGTGACTACCCCAAGCCCGCCTTCCATAGGCCAGGGGCTGACGACTAGCACCAAAGGCGTAAATCCCGATAACTGGGAAGGCATTTCCTTTATAAAAGAAAACAAGCACTACAGAGTAAGAAAGCAGAAAAATAAACACTAAGTACAAGAGAAGTGCTGAAAAGTAAATGGGCCAGAATACAAACCCAAAATAAAGTACAACAGAAAAGATAACAGTTGGAAGGACGAAAGCGGCTCCTGGGTCGTCCTCCTCGGATCCTACCTGAAGGGTAGGTGCAGATGGCGCAGCTCCTGGTCGTCCACCACGGATCCTACCTGAAGGGTAGGTACAGATAGCCTCATCCATGCTCTCGTCCGTCAAACTCCTCCACGTGTCGTCTTGTCGTGTAGTCCACCTCCGGGTACTGACTCGTTGTGTAGTCCACCTCTGGGTACTGACTCGTCATGTAGTCCACCTCCGGGTACCGTCCAGTACTCGAACACTCAGCCTCTGTCAGCACTGCTCGTTGTCAGCAACAAACACAACGAGGTGCGGGCATAGCCCGTGCAGCGGTGAGTATAACGATACTCAGTAGGGACCCCGAGACCCTCAAGGTCTCACTAAACCAACAAGGATAACCACAAAGAAGATCTCAATAGATAACCTCTACTTATTTATATGCCCATACATATACCTAAGTTATCAAGTAACCCATCTCAAACATGAGGTCAACACAAAGGTCAAATGATTCAGCTCAACCAGGATTTTCATTATGAAAACCGTAACTACTGAAGTGGTGCGTCTCTGGAGTGTACAGTGGTCCTGTCACGACTCCGAGGTACTGCTCATTAACTTAAGACTGCTGAGGTACTCCTCCTGTCGAGTACCGCGGGTCTGCGGCCAACTACCGGGCGCTCCGTCCGCTGTGGGTCTGTCGCCAAATATCGGGCGCTCCCCCTAATAGCTTATAGAGGTACTCCTCCTGTCGAGTACCGCGGGTCTGCGGCCAACTACCAGGTGCTCCGTCCGTCATGGGTCTGTCACCAAATATCGGGCACTCCATCCACTGGGCTAGTCGACTCACTCCAAGTCGAGTCGGTCATGCAGTCGTCAGGTCTCAGCTGGCTACACAGTCTCCGTACTCCGCACGCTCGTCTCCGGGAGGGTCCGCTCCACGAGCTACTGGTTGATACTCCAAGTATCACAAAGTCCCACGAAAAAGTATCTCAAAGGACCGCCTCGTCATAGGGGTCTCAACGCAACAGTTAGCACTTCAATCGGACGCCTGGTCTGTGAGTTATTAGCCTTTTCGTCCCCGGGGCCCGGTTGGTTTCGTGTGCGAACCAGTCCGGCTGTAATTCAACTATACCACTAACACTCATAGGGTATACTCATAGGGATTGTTTCTCAACATTATCACCAACGCTGCTGACGGTTCGTCAAACGTACGTCTGGTCTAAAAGATATCATCTTTCTCCGTTCTAGGGGCCCGGTTGGATTTCGGGCACAATCCAACCCGGCTATAACCCAACTACATCAAAAACATGGGAGGAGGATGCCAAAAGTTCCGTATCTTCCACAGGAACGCAACGCAACAGACGGCGCGTCAATCGGACGCTCGGTCTGGAAGGTATTGGCTTTTTCGTCACGGGGACCCGGTTGGATTTCAAGGTAAAACCAACCCAACCGTACTCCAACTACGTCCAAACCTCGAGCTGAGTAAGTCAAAAGATCCTTATCCATTAGAGGAATCCATCAAAGTCGAAGACAAGTCAATCGGACATCCGGAGCTCATGATATGAGTGTTTCCGCTCCGAGGGCCCGGTAGGTTTCGTGGATGAACCAACCCGGCCGAACCCAAAGTATTCCGAAACCTTGATTGCGATATACCGAAATGACCGTCTCAATCCAAGGACCGTGTTTCCACTGACGTTGAGTCGTTTGGGGGATCTTAGCTCAAGTTAAGGGCATTTTACCGAAAGTGGTACGAAAACGGGGGGTCTGGGCCCGGGCAAACCCGGCCGGTCGGCCGTGACTCGGCCAGCGCAGCCGAGCGGACAGCGCGGGCGGGGTGCGTGGCTCCCCCGCCCTTCGCTGCTAATTGAGCCCGGGGGCGAACCGCCGGCCGCCTCCCTTCCGGCAGCGCACCGCCGCCGCCAGTCACCGGCACCACCACGCCGGCGGGGCGTGCCGCCGCTGCCTTCCGCGGACCACCGGACGCGCTCCGGTGATCCGTTTCTCCTATCGTCTTTTCCTATGGTCCTCCTGGGACCCGACCATCATTGTGGAGGCCTCAAAATCACCTTGCGGCCTCATTTGTCTTCGTCCGTCGATCCACACATCAATAAAAAATCTGCGGAGGGTTGTTGGGCCGTGTTGGTTTGGCCCGCACCCTCCACGTTAGATAATAACAACGGGTGAATTATTCAACACATGAATGCATAACCAAAAATAATTTTAATGAATTAAAATTGTTCTTATTATTCGGGTTCTTCACTTTGAACGGAAACATTCACGAAGTATAAAACATTCAAATAAAACCCATACCTCGTCAAGTGTCGCACGCACGTTCTTCACGGAATTGATCGTTGCGGAAGGAGGCGATCGTCGCGTCGTGGAAGCCATCGCGTCGTCGCAGAAGGGTGTCACGTCGACGAACTCCGAGGTTCAAAAACAAAAAGATTTAATTAATAATAATTAAATCCGTGCGTTGATAAAAACCACAAGGGACTTTTTAAAAGGAACCCAAAATATCTTACCTCAAACAGATGATTGAAGATTTCGTTGCGGAGGAATGAACGTCGCAGAAGAGGAAATGTCAGTGTCGCAGCACACGGCGTCGCGTCATCGATTTCCGTGGTTTCGACATTCTTCATCGGAGGCCAGCGTTCTTCGCGTTCTTCACGTTCTTCGCGAAGAAGGGTTAAGGCACAAGAATTCTCTCAATGGCCTCCCAGCGTGTAATACTCAAGATGTGGTGTTGGTCTTATTTTATTACTACGCCAATGGATTTCAAACCGGTTAAGAAATGAAAAATAGATAGGTAACGACCCATTAATTCGTAGAATTAATTCAACGAAAAAAACCTCCCAATTAATTCAACGAAGAAAACCACCCAATTAATTGGTGCGTTAAGAAATTTAGAAAATGTGTTAGTTGACTTTCATAATGACGGGTTTTCGAGGGTGCGTTACATAGTGGAAAAGAAACGGTGGGGCTCATGCGGGCCCCACCTCACAAATATCCTACTGAGAGGTTAGGATATTTTTGGATAGTACCCTATCCGTTTCAACTCAGTTTAAGTAGATTTATGTGGCTTCAAGTGGCTTCCAAGTGGCTTTAGTGAAATAAAATAAATTTTGTCGTACAATTATTTTATTTCTTAACTTTAAGCCCGAAAGTTAAAAACCACACCCGAGCAAACACAACTCTAGAAGAGGCGTTTCTAAGAAAAAACCGGTGATGCGATTCCATCGGTGCCCTCAGAATTCGATTCCGAGAACCGGTTCAAAAGTTATAAAAACCCGCTCGTTGTTCACTGAAAGTACCTCAGCCAAACTTTGGAAATTGATTCTGGGCACACTGGGCCTAGGAATCAGGCGCCGTCAGAAAATGCGTTCTTGTAAAATTCCAAAGAAAATTAGAAAAAAAATTACCTTGAATTTTACGGGTCTTTAAATTACTCCCACCTCAGGGATTTAAGTCCTCGTAATGCTTAAACATAATATAGGGATACAAAAATGGTACTGAGCACGCATCTGAGCCTTCCGCTCCCATGTGCTCACCTGGAGGATCCTGTACTGCCTGTGAAAGCAAACTTGAGGAATAGGCCATCATCGAAGGATCTGCTCCTGTCGATCCTCGATCCCCACTGGAACCTCCATGAAAGACACTCCATCTCCATCATCCAGCTCGTCATGGTTGATGATATGGGAAGGGTTGAGCACGTATCTCCTTAGTAGAGATACGTGGAAGTTATCGTGCACCTGGTGCAACTGAGGTGGATGGGTCAAGCGGTAAACCACCCCGCCTACCCAGCTGAGGACCTAGAAAGGTCTATTGAACCTCGGAGATAACTTGCCGCCTTGGCCACATCTCTGTAACCCTCATCGTGGTGAGACCCGTATAAGGACGTGATCGTCATCCTCGAACTCCATAGGTCTCCATTTCCTGTTAGAACTGGAACTCAAAATGACTGCTGCTACGAGGGTAAGGTTGACCGAATCAAGAGTGATCTGTCGCACCCTCCTGTGCAAGAGTTACCCTGCGCTTCCTGGGGTTTCCTTTTTCTCCGACCAAAGAAAGCCCATCCCGACGTCATAGTTAAACTACAACATTTTTTCCTAATACCATTAATTTGTGTAAGAATTGTGATTGCCCAGTCCATACTCAAACCAACGTCGTAAGGCCTCGACGCTTCCACCAAGAGATTCCAACCAAAACTCTCACCTTGAGGATCTGACCACACCGTCAGCGTAAGTGTGATTATCGAGTCTCTTACAAAGGTATCTCTAGACGTGAGGGTCAAATCCATGGCTTATCGGAAACTCTAGTTCTGGAACAAGATTTGTGAAAGCAAGGAATGATTCATATCAACGTCCGTTACTACAGCAGCTAGTAGTGGACACATACTATCCCATGAATCATTTCTAGAGCCATTGGGTCGAACTCCCTTACCGCAAGCAGCCACACTCTTCCACCGCCCACCAGCTCCCTGAGCCTGGTGGGGATAACTAAGGTGGGTGGTTGTAGCATGTTAAGATGTACACCACCTCATACTACTCTCCTAAGTCTGCCTCCATGTCTGCTACTTCTTAGACTCATCTATCCTTAAAGATTCCACTTCTTGAATCATTTAACAGGCCCGAGTCTCTATGACTGGCACCTGTTTCCTTTTTCTTACTATACTGTGTAGTATTCATCCACTCTTGGATGACCTGGACCTTCTTTAGTCTCACAAGAGCTGCTATGATTTCTTCTTTGCTGATAAGAGAAATCTGGTCTCATCCCCTGGATGAACCACATTCGTTGCCTAATACAATCAATCCCAACATGAATGATGCATTCATGCCATGGATGATGTCATAAGGTCTTGACGTAACTACCAAGAGTTCCATCTGTCACTCTCACCTCCAAGGGTCGAGTCACACTGTCGGCATCAGTGTGAGGTCACTGGGTCTCCTCCAGTACAAATATCGAAAGTGAGGGTCAAGTCAACAGTCTTAACCAGGACCACTCAGTATCAACCAAACAAAAAGGGAAGGAAAGAAAACATCACAAGATATGTGTCTTTTTATTATTGCAGCTCATAGTACAAAGACACGAATACAAAAGCAACATGGAACTAGAAGTACAAAGGGCGTAACCACTAGTTCCTCTCCTGTCCACCTGCTCTTGGAGCTCTACTGCATTGTCCACTGCTCGGCTGTTTCTCAAGAACCAGTCGCTGCTTCTGTCCTGATGGGTCCTCCAACACCCGCTGATCAACCGTACGAGGATTCGGACAGTCACGTCCCAGGTGACCCTTTCCGCTGCATGAGTATGACAACCTGCTTCTGGCACGCCTAGCTCTGTTCCCACCCTGGGTGCCCCGCACCACCGGTCCTAAAACCAGAGATCGTCCAACTAGTGGTCTGGTCCTCCTAGACCTCTGCATCATATATCTACTGCCCACAGATGACTCTACATGTGATCGAAAACTCTGTGGCAATGGCATAAGCTCTTGTACATGCTCGGGGTGTAGAGATACTGGCACAAACTCCACCCTGAAGAAGGTCTCAAAGTCTTCCCATGTGAAGGTCATCCCGTCACAAAACTGGAACAAGTGGCTCAACCACCATCCTACTGCTGCCGGAAGGAGGCTGGCAGTAAAGATCACCATGAAGTCTGTCGGCGTCCCCACTAGCCTGAAGACTCTCACCACAGCCTCCAGCCAATCCTCAGCCGCCTGCGGGTCTGTCTCTCCCCAGAACCTGGGTCGCATCTGGCGCTGGAACTCGTGCAATGAACTCAAGTAGCGTGCATCGCCTACTGCATGGGCTGGTGGCATCGGTGGCCCAAAGTATGGTTGTACCGCTGGTGCCTCCGCTGGTGCCTCAACTGCAAGAGGGCCATGTACCGACGCCTCGTCGCTCGACAGGCTGTCAGCACGCACATCCCTCCGGGCTCTAGCTGGTCGTCCATGAAAAGGCATCCTGAATGAAACATCGTGACACAGTCAAACATTTATACCTGGTGAGCTGACCTGGTTTGAGATGACATTTAAAAACTTCTGGAAACACACACGCAATCAGTGTTTTCATGCAGAAAGTCGGAAATCAACTGTCAGGGTCCTGGTGTATGGATACATCGGCCGCCTGCACCAACACTGGACTCCCTGAACTGAAAACCACACTTGGTACTCTTAACACTATTGCTTTACAGGAAGAAAATATCAGAGTTATAAGTTCTGCGTTAGAACCGACTCCTCTGATACCAATTTGTCATGACCCGTCCTCGGGGCCCATGCTGTGACTACCCCAAGCCTACCTTCCATAGGCCAGGGGCTGGCAACTAGAACCAAAGGCGTAAATCCCGATAACTGGGAAGGCATTGCCTTTATAAAAGAAAACAAGCACCACAGATTAAGCAAGCGAAAAAAGTAAACACTAATTATAAGAGAAGTTCTGAAAAGTAAATGGGCCAGAATACAAACCCAAAATAAAGTACAACAAAAAAGATAACAACTGGAAGGATGGAAGCGGCTCCTGGTTCATCCTCCTTGGATCCTACCTGAAGGGTAGGTGAAGATGGCGCAGCTCCTGGTCGTCCACCACGGATCCTACTTGAAAGGTAGGTACAGATAGCCTCCTCCACGCTCTCATCCATCAACCTACTCCGTGTGTCGTCTCGTCAAGTAGTCCACCTCCGGGAACTGACTCGTCGTGTAGTCCACTTCCGGGTACTGACTCGTCGTGTAGTCCACTTCCGGGTACCGTCCAGTCCTCGAACACTCGGCCTCTATCAGCACAGCTCGTCTTATGCAACCAACACAATGAGGTGCGGGCATAGCCCGTGCAGGGGTGAGTATAAAGATACTCAGTAGGGACCCCGAGACCCTTAAGGTCTCATTAAACCAACAAGGATGACCACAAAGAAGATCTCAACAGATAACCTCTACTTAGGTATATTCCCATACATATACCTAAGTTTTCATGTAACCCATCTCAAACATGAGATAAACACAAAGGTGAAAATATTCAGCTCAACCAGGATTTTCATTATCGAAACCATAACTACTGAATAACTCCGTCTCTGGAGTGTACAGTGGTCCTGTCACGACTCCAAGGTACTGCTCACTAACCTAAGACTGCTGAGGTACTTTTTCTGTCGAGTACCGCGGGTCTGCGGCCAACAACCGGGCGCTCCGTCCGATGTGGGTCTGTCACCAAATACCGGGCGCTCCCCCGAAGAGCCTACAGAGGTACTCCTCCTATCGAGTACCGCCGGTCTGCGGCCAACTACCGGGCGCTCCATCCGCCGTGGTTTTGTCGCCAAATACCGGGCGCTCCGTCCACTGGGCTAGTCGACTCACTCCATGTCGAGTCGGTCAAGCAGTCGTCAGGTCTCAGACGGTTACATGGTCTATGTACTCCGACGTTCGTCTCCGGGAGGGTCCGCTCCACGAGCTACTGGTTGATACTCCAAGTATCACAATTTCCCACGAAGAAGTATCTCAAAGGACCGCCTCGTCATAGGGGTCTCAACGTAACAGTCGGCGCGTCAATCGGATGCCCGGTCTGTGAGTTATTATCCTTTTCGTCCCCAGGGCCCCGTTGGATTCGTGTGTGAACCAGTCCGGCCGTAACTCAACTATACCCCGAACAATCATAAGGTATAATTATAGGGACCGTTTCTCAACGTGATAACCAACGCCGCTGACGGTTCATCAAACGGACGTCTGGTATGAAAGATATCATCTTTCTCCGTTACAGGGGCCTGGTTGGATTTCGGGCACAATCCAACCCGGCTATAACCCAACTGCATCCAAAACTCGGGAAGAGGATGCCAAAAGTTCTGTATCGTCAACAGGAACGCAACGCAACAGACGGCGCGTCAATCGGACGCCCGGTCTGGAAGTTATTGGCTTTTTCGTCCCGGGGGCCCAGTTGGATTTCAAGTTAAAACCAACCCGACCGTACTCCAACTACGTCCAAACCTCGAGAGGAGTAATCCAAAAGATCCATATCCCTTAGAGGAATCCCTCAAAGTCGACGGAACATCAATCGGACATCCGGAGCTCAAGATATGAGTGTTTCTGCGCTGAGGGCCCGGTAGGTTTTGTGGATGAACCAACCCGGCCGAACCCAATGTATTCTGAAACATTAAGTGCGATATACCAAAACGACCGTATCAATCCAAGGATCGCGTTTCCACTAACGGCGAGTCGTTTGGGGGCCCGTAGCTCATGTTATGGTCATTTGACCAAAAGAGGTCTGAAAACGGGGGGTCTGGGCCCGGGTCGACCCCCCTGGGTCTGCCCGAACCGGGTCCGACCCGGGCCGACCCCCTGGGTCTGCCCGAACCGGGTCCGACCCGGCTGGGCCTGACCCAGACCGGCCCGGCCGGCTGGCCGCGGCTCGGCCAGCGCGGCCAGGCGGACACCGCGGGCGGGGTGCGCGACTCCCCCGCCCTTCGCTGCTAATTGAAGCCGGCGGCGAACCACCGACCGCCTCCCTTGCGGCGGCACACCGCCGCCGCCGGTCGCCGGCACCGCCTTCTGCGGACCACGGGACGCGCTCCGGTGGTCCGTTTCTCCTGCCGTCTTCGCCTATGGTCCTCTCAGGACCCGAACTTCACTGCAGAGGCCTCCAAATCACCTTGCGGACTCGTTTGTCATCGCCCGTCGATCCACACATCAATAAACAATCTGCGGAGGGTTGTTGGGCCGTGTTCGTTTGGCCCGCACCCTCCGCGTTATATAATAACAACGGGAGAATTATTCAACACATGAATACATAACCAAAAACAATTTTAATGAATTAAAAATTTTCTTAATATTCGTGTTCTTCACTTTGAACGGAAACATTCAGAGAGTATAAAACATTCAAATAAAACCCCTACCTCGTCAAGTGTCGCATGCGTGTCCTTCGTTAAATTGATCACCGCGGAAGGAGGCGATCGTCGCGTCGCGAAAGGCATCGCGTCGTCGCGGAAGGTTGTCACGTCGACGAACTCCGATGTTCAAGAACAAAAATATTTAATTAAAAATAATTAAATCCGTGCATTGATAAAAACCACAAGGGAGTTTTTAAAAGGAACCTAAAATCTCTTACCTCAAACAGATGATTGAAGATTTTGTTGTGGAGTAAGGAACGTCGTAGAAGAGGAAACGTCGGCGTCGCGGCACACGACATCGCGTCGTCGATTTCAGCGGTTTCGGCGTTCTTCGTCGGAGGCCGGCGTTCTTCGCGTTCTTCGCGTTCTTCGCATTCTTCGCGTTCTTCGCATTCTTTGCATTCTTCGCATTCTTCGCGAAGAAGGGTGAAGGCACAAGAATTATGTCAAAGCCCTCCCAACGTGTAATCCTCAAGATGTGGCGTTGGTCTTATTTTATTACTACGCCAACGGATTTCAAACCGGTTAAGAAACGAAAAAGAGATAAGTAACGACCCATTAATTCGTAGAATTAATTCAACGAAATAAACCGCCCAATTAATTCAACGAAGAAAACTGCCCAATTAATTGGCGCGTTAAGAAATTAAGAAAACGCGTCAGTTGACTTTCATAATGACGGGTTTTCGTGGGTGCATTACTTAGCGGAAAAGAAACGGTGGGGCTCTTGTGGGCCCCACCTCATAAATATCCTACCAAGAGGGTATGATATTTTTTGATAGTACCATATCAGTTTCAACTTAGTTTACGCAGCTTTATGTGGCTTCAAGTGGCTTCCAAGTGGGTTAAGTTAAATAAAATAATGTTTTTCGTACAATTATTTTATTTCTTAACTTTAACCCCGAAAATTAAAAACCACACCCGAGCAAACACAACTCCGGAAGAGGCGTTTCTATGCAAAAAACCGGCGCTGTGATTCCATCGGTGCCCTCAGAATTCGATTTCGAGCACCGGTTCAAAAGTTAGAAAAACCCGCTCGTTCGTTCACTAAACGTACCCAAGCCAAACATCGGAAATTGATTCTGGGCACACCGGGCCTCGGAATCAGGCGCCGTCAGAAACTCCATTCTTGTAAAATTCTAAAGAAAATTAGAAAAATATTTCCCTTGAATTTTACGGGTCTTTAAATTATATTTATTTTAACATTTATAATACTAATTATTTGATTCTTTAATTAATAAGGAAAATACTGCATCATTATTGTGTAATAAGTAAGTTCAATTATTCAAGGTAAAAAAATTATAAATTATATAACATTGTGTATTAATTATTTTTATCTTAATAATGAATATTTATTGTTGAAAAGATAACATATATAACCTTATGTAAAAATTGTTTTGCTAAAAGATATATACTTATGTAATTTTTGTATTTACTTTTACTTAATTAATATAAAGTGTCATTATCACTTACAAGTAGATCCATGGGGTCTAAAAATCGACAAAAAGATTCCTATGGTTAGACATATATCAAAAAATAGGGTTATGACAAGTTTTAGGGTAATTTATTATTATTATAATATTAGTTTTTACCCTTATTTACCGGATTTACCCATTAACAATGGTAAATAAAATATTTGCTGAAGTAATTATTCAAAATGTCTAAAAAAAGGTACCTATTTAGACAATTTGGACCTCTTTATTCTAAATATGAAATCCATTTTCCTAAATTCAAAAAACATTAGTGGCAGAAATTAATTTAAAATTAATTCCCGTTGTTGAAACAAAAAGCGTGTTTTTTAGAGATAATAACTATCAAAAGAATGACACTTGCTTATGTCCAGTTTAAATGTGAAATAACATCCATTGAACAACATTTGATTAAATGGTAAAGATATAAATAAATTATACTCTAAAATAACTCAAATTCATAATTTATCATTAATAATTATTTTGATTGAAAGAGTTGTTTTTAATTAAAATTTAGTAATTTTTACTATTCATCAAAATATGAAAGTTATCTAAAAAGTTCCAAAAATTCACCCTAAGATAATTTCGATATTCCGATTCCAAAAATTAAGTCTATTTTGAAATATAATATTTATAATATTTCAAGAAGAGTGAATTAATATTCATAACAGCTAGTCTGATTGGATGTAGTGTGTGTTTGAAATTGAAGTTGCGTACAATAAACACTACTGCATTATTCAAAGAGAAACGTATCGTGGAAGCTTGGGGTGATACAATAATAGTATACGGAAGATACTGGTGTCATTATACAATCCTGGAATAAAGGGACTTGATTCGGTGTATAAGGAAAACAAAAGAAAGGATCTTTAGAGAGGGTGTTACCTCTTAATCAAGAAACTCCTTGTGTTTTGTTCGAAAATGCGTACTTGGAAGACATTATATCCAAAGAGAGGATTCACAAATGAAGGAAGGGATTTTCGGATATGTATTGGTTAGATATTTTCCATGGATAATTTTTCTGATATGTGTGAATAAAAGGGATAGTTGGTGTCCTTTAATAGGGAAGGAGGACTGACACAATTGTAAATATTTGAAGAAAGAATTACACCCTCATTTTTCATGTTGCAAGATGATCCAATGATAGTTAAAATACAATAAAAGGTAGGACCATTTGACAAATATGATGAAAACATAAAATATTATATCATGGATGGAAATTTAAGAATATTTGGGATTTTTGTTATATGGATAGTGTTAATTTGGTAATGGATTCATGTGTTCACAAAGGTTTTATGGTAATTTAGTTTATTACCATGAATCAAGAGAATACATGACAGAGGTGTTAATAGGATTTGAATGGACCAAAAAGAGATATATTATGATATAGGAGGGATAAATTTTAATCCATGTTAGTGATCCTCAATGTAATGTTTAGGATTTTTCATCTTTCATATGTAATATAAGGTTATAAATTTAGGGAATTTTTTTTTAAACATCAGATTAAGTTTTTTAGAATAAATTTATATATCACCATTGGTGTTGTTATTAATATTTCATAACTTGTTCTAACCATTTGTTAGACATATGTAATTACGTATCATCCTATTTATAGATAGCATGATCTACTAACACTTCAGGAATGACAAATTCAACTTCATTTATTGGAGTAAGAGACGAAGTGGAAATTGATCATGTATCAAGGAAATGATGAAATTATAACTAATCATGTAATTAATTATTCTCATTATTTAACAATAGGGAAATGATCTTAAAACCAAATAAGTTACACTAGTACCTTCAATTTTATATAAATCATATTTCCCCCCTAAATTGTCATAGATTTACGGATGTTTGATTGTCTACATTCTCATAAACTAGTTATCATTCACTCTCCATAATAACATGATGGTCATATTTATCTTCTATATCCATTTTTTATACTTTCCACAAATGTTCTCCTATATGGAAACCATGTTATGACTGAATTTTGGTAATTGTTTTGTTTCACATCATTCCATTCTAAAAGTATGTTTTAGTGATCTTTTTTTCAATTTTGTTTTCTATAAAATTAATTTTAATATATTATTCCTTTTATATCCCAAACTAATTCTGAGAGATAAATTCACATTAAGGTGGTAGAATGTAACTCCCTGAAATTTTAATGAGATAAATATTTTATTTTTATTTTTTTATTTATTGATATTTTTTAAATTTATTCGATGTATTGTGTTATATAAAAAAAACAATATTTTGTGACATATGATAGTGTCTTAGCTTGTGATATATGAAATATTATAGTTGTCTTGTGTTACACACAATTTCATTTAGTTTTGATATCATTTATTTCACATAAGACAGAGTTTAAGTTAAAAAATAAATATTTTAATGTTACCATATAACCTGTCCATTATAATATAGGTATTAATATTTTAAACTAATCTATGATATATTCATTACTATTTGGTGATAAATTAAATATAAATGAATAATAAAACTTTTCTTAAATTAAAAAAACTATTTTTTAAATAAAATTTAAATGAAAAAAGAAAGGTTAGAAAATAAAAAAATCACTCTTCAAGGATTTTATTAATGTTATAAATATTTAATATATTCAATCTAATGATTAAAATGTATCTAATATGTTTTATAGATATGATATATAAAAAAATTCAATTTTTTGTACAAAATAAATATTTTTTAAAAAATACAGTTTTGCCACCTTTTAATGGTGCAACAACATTAAATATAGTTTTTGACACTTTTATGTATTATATTTAATAAAATTAACATATTATTTGGATTTAGAATATAAAAATTTAATTTTGATGAATTTTTCATATTTTTCTGATAAATTGAAGGTTTTGATGAATAATAATAATCACTAAATTTAAATTGAAAAAACTATTTTCAATGAAATAATATATATGTTTATATTATATTATTAAAGGATTCTAAATTATATATAGAATATATTTTATTAGTCAATATATTGTGTGTCTTTCACATTAATGTTTCAAAAAAAATTATGTAAATTTTTTTCAATATTTTGTGATTTTTTAACATTTGAAACCCCGTTTTTCTTTTTGATGACAAGATTAATCTTATAAAAACTACAATAAATTATTTTATTTTAATTATTAAAAATTGATTTCATATTTTGAATCAATGGGTCCAAATTATTTTAATAGAATTATTTTATTTTTTGGGAATTGTGAATAATAACAATAGTAATTTTTTCTAATATGGTAAGGTAAATTAGTTAAATAAGGGTAAATGTAATATTATAAAACTAAATTAAAACGTGTAATAATATGATTGGACGAGTGTTTTGAATCCTAAACCATACTTGGGAGTAAATTATACCCTTTTTATGCCACTTGGATTAGATTATAACAGTTAATATATTTATTTAATGAAAAAATAAATACGCCTTACGAAAATTTTCATAACCAAATACTTTTTAATTAAAGGTTATGCATGAGTTAAATTCGATTATAAATACTCATTTTAAAGATAATATGTTTTTATTTATAACGGTAATTTATTTTAAATTTTTAGGAAATAAATAATTACCTTAAAAATTTATCTATTGATGATGCACAAATTATTTAATAGATGAAAAGTCAATAAATGAGTTTCTATTGATTTGATAATAACAATTAAAATACAAAAATACTTCAAAATTTATTATTGGTCAAGTATAACTCCACCATAATCCTCCCAAGGTCGAGTTATTGACCATTTGGAGCTTAATAGAAGGGACTATGACACATGTATTACTTTATTTTAAGTGATGTTAAACTCGTCACATTCATGTTTTGAAAATTATATCATTATTAATGATGGAATTTATAGAAAATATATTCAACTGAAGTATTCTTATGAAATTTATTAGATTTTTCTTCTTCATAGTATTATTTTATTAATTATTTTTCAACCAATAAGTGTAATAAATAATTTTACAGAACTGATGTTGCGATTATTTCATTAACGGAAATATCAAATAAAGGTTATTAAAAATATTAAAATAAATATAATTTGAGAAAATGAATTTGTGCAATATATTTTTTATGTTACCATGACCTCTTATAGATATAATAAAACATATGGTTTGAGTTTAACATGTTATCATAATATTTTAAAAAATCTATTAAAAATCATAGTGTGAGATACTATTGATATTTTGTCAAAATAATGTTTATTAAATTATTTAAAAATCATAAAATAATTTTAAAAAGTATAAAATAATTATATTTTACTATATTTTTTATTTTTCATTTATGGTGTAATTGACATTCAATATTTAAAAATAACACTATTTTAATATTAATTTTTTTACAATAGATAAAAAATGAAAGAAAATAATTAAGGGTAAAATGAAATGATGATGTTTAAAAAGAAATAAAAAAACCATTCAAAAATATTGGATGATGCGATTAAAACCTTATCACATCTCATATGCTATATTAATACATTTTTGTGGTTTTTTATGGGATTTGAGATTCTTATAAGTTAATATTTTACATATTCCAAAGGTGTCCTTATCATCAATTATAAAATGGCGCCTCCACCATAACTTATTCAAAATTCATTGTGCATTAAAATTCATCCAAACCTACCCATTTAACATATAAACATCATTAGTCACATTATATATGTTATATTATTCTTTAAAAACCACTTATAGATCACTTATGAGGAGATATTGAGGGTGCTCGTTGATGAAGAGGTAAAACCCTCTACCGATTCATTCCTTCTTCTCTCTTCATATACTTCCTCTTACATTTATTATTTCAATATATAAGTAATAAATATATTATAAACTATTTAATTTAAATTTATTGTGTTTATGGAACAACCATATTCCTCATTCAATCCATTATATGAAAAATAAAATCACCACGTGTGTGTACGTATAACTAACTCTCTACACACTGTGGTCTAATCTATTTTTGACCACCACATTACTGGGATGGATATAATGACATAAATAATCACTATATATGATAATTATAACATTATATTTATATGTTATAATATATATACCATCTACTTCCTTACCATTTCAAAATTAATGGAACGGTATAATCGCTCGATCATACGTATGACCAACCAATTGCAGGATGTGATGTGATTCATTCTACATGATATATATTAATGAATAAATTTATAGACTATATAAATATTCTATATATTTTATGAATATAATTCTGTAAATCATATAACTATAACCTATTAAGAATAATCAGAGCTTTTTCACCAAATCGTGCAAAATAAAATGAATTGTTTTATACTCGAATTCAGAGTAATAGTGAATTTTTTTAAATGGATAAAAATATAATCATATATGACAGAATAAAAATTAATATGATTCAAAAATAATATAATGAAATTATTTAAATCATTATACAAGAGGTTTAGATACATATAAGGAAAATCAGACCTTTGGTAAGGGATAATTTAGTAAATATCATTATTATTCATGATTTTTTACACGTAAGTATTTAATAGGGTATATTTGTCATCCATTCCCATATTTTATACATATATATTATAGAATATTATTTATATACTTATAATATTGTTTATCATCAATTATACCCATTGGTTAATTTTTTCAAAATGGTATGAAATGAATCTTTTGTCACTTTCGATATGAGGTAATTTTGACTTTACAAAAAACGAACATGAATAATTATTTATTTTAACTTATACAATATGAAAAGATTTTTACTCTTCTATAATAACTTATTTATAGGAATCTTAATTTACAAGATTTTAATTTTATCATCAAATAAATTCTTTTGTACTAATAATTGTTTGTAATTTAGAGAAAAGTAAACATTTTTTAAGAAAAATGCTAGTTTACTAAAGAATTAATTTCATGTGTTTTATTAAAATTATTTTACATCTAAGAAGACATTAATTAAATATGGTTATGTTTCTCTTAAAATTATTACTATTGTTTGAATGTCTTTCTGATGGAATATTATTTTAAAAATCTATTTATTTTGGAATGATGTTTAAGAAACCGATTTTGTTCCATAGGTTATAATATGATGAATGTTTTATGTTTTCGTTGTAAATGTAATAATAATTTAATTTTGAGAAGGGTGGGAACAATATCTCTCCCTCGTAGGAATTGGGTAATGATTTATATTTCATGAGATAGACATTGTTGGAATGGTAAATCATATTGGATCAGTAATATATGGTAGGAATAAGAAGCGAGATTAGTTTATTTATGAAATTTGTTCACTATGATGGTTTTAGAAATGATCCACGACTAATATGAAATGATTTTATATGATTATTTGTATGCCACAAATTTCAAGCCTTATTATTGTAATTTTGGGAATATATTCATTGATTCTTAATTAACATTTATGATTTATCCCATAACATGATATCCTTATCTTTCATATACAGGATAATGTTTTAAAACATTGTCTTATTATTATGATATTATTAATATCTCCATTGTTTACCCTAACTCAGCATCTGAGCTCACCCTTCCTTGTGTTTCTTTTCCACATGTCATGAAGATGGGTATTAAATAAGATATATCAAAAATGAGTCCAGTAAGCAAGAAAAAAGTTGGGTGTAATGTAGATGTCTTATGAACAATTTGTTTATGTATTTCAGTTTCTAATATAACTATACCAATACGGTTCTATCCTGGATTTTTTATATTTTCTAATGATTAATCATCATCTTTAAATTAAAATCTATAAAGTTAGTGTTTTAGTCATTATATGTTAACTAGTGGAAATATTAATATGTCCAAAATAAAATTTAGACATGAAAAGTGGTCTACTTGTATGTTTTTTACATAAAAAATGATGGTTTCCCTATCACTAATATAAAATACATGACATTAGGACATGAAAAATGGTTTTCATCTTTAGCATCGATTAACCGGTGGTGGGAATTACATGTTTCTATTTAAATAATTTATATGATAATCAATCCCTTGATGTGATCATGTATATCAGCGTGTGTCCCCTTTTTTGATGTACATATTGGGATATTACTCCACCACTCAAATATGGGGAAGGTTCCTCTACATATTGAGTTTTTAATCCATCTCTTAGAGCTCAGCTAGGGAATGGTCCTTTACCCTGGCTCAGTAATTCCTTAACCATTTATACACCCATCATCGATGTATAGTCTCCAACACATGATCAAAAAAATATACAATGGTTTACATGTTATGAATTTTTGTGTGTGTTGATATGTACATATTTTTAATCCTTATGGTTAGATGTGTGAATTGAAACATCTTCCTTCATCTCAGTTACCCCTTTTGAGAATATTTGTGTTCTTTATATCCTTCCTCACTAAGATTACATTTATGTGATAGATGAATTTTTAAGGAATACTTATCATTTTTGGGTAATACTACTGGTTATATATACCCTCACCACAACATCATAATCTTTCCCACATACATCTTGTCATATACAGATAACAAGTTGTTCAATAGATATTTTAGTGGAATTGGTATTGGTTGAGTTATGTGATACATGGTAGTGGTGTAATTTGGAGGTGTTCAAAACTTGGGAGTGGGGAAGAGATAATGATTTTGTCATTTTTAGGTTCAATTTCCATTGATATTATTCACATATTAATCCCAATTAATTAGTGATTTATATTTTTTAATTTCCCTCATGGAGCATAGAGGTTTTTCCATTAACTTATCTT
Source organism: Viscum album (assembly GCA_963277665.1). Classification (NCBI taxonomy): domain Eukaryota; kingdom Viridiplantae; phylum Streptophyta; class Magnoliopsida; order Santalales; family Viscaceae; genus Viscum; species Viscum album. The sequence goes on along the minus strand of OY728132.1, from coordinate 1,286,607,377 downwards.
ATTATTTATTTAGTTGTTACCTTGAATTATTTTGGCTTGTATGAGGGTGTTTCATGTGTACATGAAATGTATATTATGGGCTCATAACTTTTTTTTATTCTTAAATGGAGATAATTATAATCAATTGGCATATTAGAAGTGGGATTATCATAGAGAAGTCATCTAACTTATATGAAGGAGGGGTCCCAATGATTTTGTTCTTATCCCAGATATCTATTTTATATTGATAATTATAGATCATGACATGATAAGATAATTATCATTTAACATGATGATGTTATATAATATAATGAGTAGGAATATGGTTGGAAGGATTAGAATAAATGCCCCATAGAGTCTACACCACCTTTTTAACCTAATAAAGAAGAAAATATTAAATCATATTATTTTAACTACGGAGCACACATATATTGTATGATGAATTATCTATAATACTTAATAATTAATGAAATTATATATATATATATATTCTATATCATGTATTGTTTTTAAATTTATAAATATTTTTATTTTTAATGGTATATGATACTATCTATATATTAATCTATTTGTTTGAATATTTTAAAGATTTAAGAAAATTGAAATAAAATATTAATTACTATAACATAGAGTATCCATTCATGTAATGATGTAAGTGGTTGTTATAAAGAGTATTTTAATTTAATGATTTACATTAAATATCCTGTTTATCTAAAAAAGTATTGTGTAATTTCCTTTTTTTCTTATTTTATTGTTGATTTTTTTTAGGGAACGGTTTTTATAAATAAATGTGATCTTGTTTTTTATAAAATTATGATTGTGAATAGATCTGATACTATAAAAATGATTGAATATAAGATATATATAAAAAATATGTATTTAGGATAACATTTTTTATTCATATTATTTGTTAAAATATATGGGATATAATACCGCCACTTCAATATAATTCAAAAAAGACTAAATTTTACTTTACATAATATTTCACCTAACATATATAATAACATATATAATATGATTGTACGTATTTTATTTGTTATATAGTATCACTAATTTTTTATATTTACTAATATCATAGTTTTTTTCTTAAAAATATATTTTATAGAGAATATTTATTCTAAGTTTCTAGTGAGATTATAATTGGACTGAGAGAAGTTCAAATTATTAAAAATAATTGATTATATGTGTTTAACTAAAAGTGATTGTCACATTAAATTTTAAATTATTTCACAGTATATTTTGAAGGAATGATCATAATATAATGAGTTGAATTTTATTTAGTTATCAATTTCTCTAAAACTATAATTTTATGTGGAAAAGTAATGCGATGATGATCATAATCTTTGAAAGTGTCTTATGTTGATAACTGAATTTTTCTACATCAAAACACTAGATTTCATAATGTAAAGAATCATGAATATTGTGTTCCAAGATTTTAACATGAGGATTATAAATAGATATATCACGTTTATTGAAAAATTAGTTTTCAATGATATTACACATTAATAGTGTTTTTTGGAATATTTATTATATGTTCACATAATTATGTGATAAAAATTACCTCAAGATGTTAGTAGTTTAAAAAACAGTTATAATATAACAAATATACGGAAACTATGAGGATTTCTCAAATTTGATATGATTATTTGAGCATTAATATATGTTTTTGTTAATATTATTTAATTATTCTAAGTATATAAAATACTTTTTTTATATAATAATGATGTCCACTTTATCATTATTTTATATTTGTTGAGTATATTCATAAATTGAAATCATAATTAACCATGTACAATTTTACTTTTATTTATCCCTAACCTATGTTTATAAAAGAGTAGTATATGTTATGATGAGTTGTGAAGAGTAAAATAGGTTGGGTCTTTTATGGATATAAAAGATTCTCCCATCAAGTAGAAAATGTGTTTTTTATTATTTAATGGAGATAATATGAATAACACAGAGTGTTAAAGAATATGTATTTGGTATTAGGGGTGTATATTTAATATTAAATACCCATATGTAAGATTGACTAGATAAGTAGCATGAGAAAATTTATACATTGATTCCATTCTGAGGATAGTACTGAAGATATGCTAATTTGGGAGTGGACGGTTATGTTGTTGATCATTTTATTAGTTGAGGTTTAATACAAACAATATTTTTAATCTACAATTGTAACACCCCTAGATTTTATGAGATATATTACTTTTAATTTCTTTGATGTCTTCTATTATACACTACACCAAGATTAGCTGGTACTATACACAACACCATATTAGCTTGCAGTATACGTAACACTATTCTTGGCTCGTGTTATACACAATTTCAAGATCGTTTTGTGGAAATTATTCTACACAACATTATGTATATATTTTGATTAATGAATAAATGAAAAAAATTTGATTATGTTATACACAACACTAAACACTGCTTTCACTACACGCCACCCTAACTTGGCTTTCATTACACGCAATCAAGACCTTTTTCGATAGTGTGTGTAGTACGCAATACCAAGTTTCACTAAATGAGATATTATTAAAATATTTATATGAACTAGACATTATGAATAGTAATACCGACTTTTTGGAGTTTTATAAATTTTATCTTTCAAAGTGGACTTCATTTTTAGATTCGGAATATCGAAATTAGCCTTGGGTGAATTTTTGGAATTTTTCTGAAAACCATCAATTTTTGATGAATAGTGAAAACACTAGGTTACTATTTAAATACAGAATTTTTATTTAAATAATTATTTATTTTATTTAAATTTATTTTAGCTCAAAATTTATTACCTGTATATTTTCAATGTAATTCACTGGTGTCATTTTATAATAATTTTTGATATATAAATATTTTATTGAACTTTTCACAGTCTTTTACCCACCTCCAAGGAGAATTTGAAAATTTACATAAAACATAATTTTATCTCTTCTGTGAGTGGAATTTTGATAATCTTAGAGACACAGTTAATATCAAAGAGTAAAATGTGGTCCAATAAGATAAAAATAATTTTCAGTGAATAGAAACTTTTTACTTTTATTTAATACGGTTAAAAGTAAATAGGATAATTAATGGAAAATTGGTATTATTATTACCCTAACACATGTCCTAATTCTATTGGATAAGATTAATTTAACCTAAAACAACCTTAGTAATATAATATTATCATTTAGGTCCACATGGATTCGATTAGGAAATTTATTCCAATTTAATTTTAAAAAGAGTTAAAATAGTTAAAATCAATGTTTTATAACTAAAACATTTTTAATATACGGATATACAGATGATAAATTTGACTATAAATATTAATTAGAAAGATAAAAAAATTTATTAACTAATTATATTTTATTAGTAATTTTTAGACATTAAATAATTTATGTTATTTATGACACAATTGTGATGCAATAATTACCTAAATAATAAAATATTAAAATAATTGATATTATAAATACCCAAATAAATTTAATTTGATACTTTTTATGAATTACACTAATTTTATAGGTTAATATGACATTTTAGTATTGATTTAATTATCTTTTTCAAAACTAATAATTCTGTTTTGATTTTCACAGAAATCAATTACCAAATATTGTCAAAATTGACATAAAATAGTTTTTAAAACAAATATTATATTAGTAATTGTTATTATATTACTAAAATTATAATGTTCTGCTAAATTACTTATATAAGGTTATATATATTAATAATGAACCACATGGGGTTCTTTTGGCTGGTTATAGTATGTTTATTAACCATATAGTGTATGAAAAGAAGAACACACAGTAAATGAGTTAAATCTAAAAGATAATGTTAAAATATTAACCTAAAATTGACTAAACCCTATTGATTGATAGTATTTAGACCCATCCTCACATTAGCTTCGAAATAAATCAATTTTAAGCTATTATAAACCTATTATGACTTTATTATAAAATAATTTTTAATGTTTTTCCAAAGGTGCCCCTTTCATCCCTTATAAAAAGGGAACACCTTCCCTCTTCTCTTCACACACTTTTGAGCCTTGATGCTCGGACATAACCTGCCCATTTCTCTTCCCCACTTACCTAGAAACATTATGGAGGTTCTGTTCTTCTCAAAAGATCAACTCTACTTCCTTAAGAGGAAGCTTAATCGAGGTGCGTCGAAGAAGAGGTAATCTCTTCTTCTGATTCTCTCAAGTTTCTTTCTTCTTCTAATTCTTATTCTTTAGTTGTCTCATTATAAAGTAATAACATAAGTATTACTTATATACTGATATGTTATTATAAATATGAAACAACCGTATTTCACCTTCTATCAATCCTACGGAAAACAAATTCACCGCGCGTGCGTACGTACGGAATACCGTCTCCACGCCGTGGTGTAATCTGTTTTTGACCACCACCTTAGTTGGATAGGTATAATGGTGTAAATAAATTACTATATATGATTATTTTAAATTGATATTGATTATGAAATATTATACATACACTTCAATACAATTCGACGATCATAGATTTGATATCATCGCTCGTGCATACGTACGGTCTATCGCCTCCACGACTCGATAAAATTCATTCTTCATGTTAACCATTCATGAATGATTATAAAGTATATATGATAAATAATAATGAAATATATGACATAATAATGATACTGGATTTATGTATATACATATGGATGTCATATACTTAATTCCATTCAATTAAATAAGGAAACGAAAATAGTGTTCATGCGTACGTACGGCCTACCGTCTCCATGAATGGTGTATTTCATTCCATTTATAGATCTATTATATATATGTATGTGCTGAATATATATTATATATAAAACATTTTTTTTATTCTAAAATTATTTAAATCAGTATATAAGTAATAATATCAAGAACAACAAGTCGAAACACGTACAATTAGTGAAACAATTTTACCCAAATCACTTCTTTTACATCGAATTTACAAAAGTACGGGTAATATAAAGTCATAATTAAACCATATATGATATCATAACAATTAATATGATTTTTTAATAAGTCAATGACATTTTTTAAATCATTATACAAGAGTTTTAGATACATACGAAGCATATCATACATAAGGTAAGGAATAATTATTCTAATCTCATTCTTATCCAAGATTGTTTATTCGTAAGTATTTACTGGGGTTATGATTATCATCCATGTCCATGTTTTTTAAAAATGTTTTCATAAAATTTTTACTATTATTCCATGTTTTTTTAAAGTCATTTTTACCCTTTTTTGACTTTTACCATGTTGTATGGAAGGAATCTTTTTTTTGTTTACTGTACGAAGTACTTTTTGACTTTTTCGTTAAATGTTTGAGGAGAATGTATTTTTCAAATTATACGGCATGAAAGGATTTTTAGGGTTTTATAACCCCTAATATTCCTGAATCATCCCATATAAGATTTCAGGTTTATTTTAAATAAAATCCTTTTATTTTAAAATTGTGTTGGATTTTGTGAAAGGAAACATATTTTTATGAAGAAAATATATTTTTCTCAAGAATTATTTTCAATTGTTTTATCAAAACCATTTTCCATCATAGATGAAATTATTTCACATGTGTATGTTTCAAGTATAATATCTCTATGATTAACATGGTTTCACTTTTCTTATAATGAAACGATATCCGTTAGTTTTATATGGATTGTGTTATGATGGGATGATTTTAATGAAACCCATTTTTATTTTTTGGGTTATGATGAATGATTTATGTTTATGTTGTGGCAAAAGTAAGAATGATTTCATTATGAGAAGGGTAGAACCTATATCTCCTTTCAATGAATTGGGTAAAGATTTATATCTCATGATATAAGCACAGTTGGAGTGTTAAGTTAATCTGGTTCAGTGTTTTAGGACTGGAACGAGGAGTGAACTCGATTCAGAAAGGGACTTTGTCCACTAAGATGGTCTTGGAAGTAATGCCTTGGATACTATGGAAATAATATCTTGTGATTAATGTTTTTCCAAAATTGAATGTTTTATTTCCAAGCTATTTTATCATGACTGAGGTTCCTTTATGATATAATCCTTACGTACTTCCAATATTTATGTATTTTCACAATATTTTGATGTTTAGATTTTATGTTCATGTTTTTGCATTCAAATGATTATGGATTGTTTTATAATCTCTATGATTTCCCATAATGAGCATTTGAGCTCACCCTTTTTATTTTTTCTTTTCCTTAGTATATAAAGAATGTTTTTAGTTAAGGAAACCAAAGTTGAAATCTTTATGGGATATGTTGATGATTTTTCAACATGATAAGAAGTTTACGTTCGGAGTTTTCGAAGACACTAAAACTATTACGGTCCTTGAGTTTTTCTTTTTTGTTATGTATTAATTATTCCTCAAAAGTAATTTAATGTCCATGTATGTCAAGATTTGGGTCTCTATAGTTGGTAACAGAGGAAAGATTTAGTAAACCTTCGGAAACAAGGATGCGAGAACATTAGTGAAATACCTAGAGATATTTCTAAGGTATGTCTAGGGATGTCTCTAAGGATAATTATAAGTAGAGGTTATAGTCCTAGAATTACGGTAATGATATTAGAGTTAAAACTAAGATGCTAGATATTGAAGGTACTCCCCCTTGGTTATGGTTTTTTCCTCTCACACTATTTTTTTTGGGTTTTAGAAAATGGATGGAAACTAGAAGATTCACGATAATGGAGGATTTTATGGACAATGTAATGATATTATTTATTAGAAACTGAATGAAATTTGATCTGGAGGTCCACATATCATTTTTATTCCTAATAAAAAATCTCATAATATGATCAATAACCTCAACTTTGGTATGTTTACCGACTCAGCTAATAATAAAAAGATGGAGTTTCATGATGATCACAGAGGAAAGAAAGTCAAATTGCTCTCATGTAAATCATGTGGGAAGAGGTACAAAGGAGAATGTTTCAAAGGAACTAGAAGATTCTTTGGGTGTGGAAAAGAAGGGCAAAAATCTAGTAAGTGAAAAGGAAAAGTTTCAGTTAACACCATGGAGATGTATAATGGTATTGCTACAAAATCAACAATGATTAGATTTTTTAAATGTGGAATGTATGGGAATTATGCGAACCAATTCCCTAATGGAAAATCTCATAAAGATAATCAGCATGATCATATGGGTAGTATTTATGTGGATGACGATGAGGAGATTACAAATGATATATGAGATGAAAGAAGTGTCGAAGCATAGTCAATGGTTTAAGAAGGTAATAAAATGATTTATGTTTATCAAGAGTTATGTTGTATATGTAATGGTAATATGGAATAAAGACACATCTATGGATTGTAACACTATTTTTTTCTAAAGTATTTGAAATTATATTTTGAATGGTACCGGTAACCATGAATGGTTATTCAGATAATTTTAGAAAGAAGATGATATGCACATAATGAAGGGATAAGGAGATAATGAGATGTTTGATAGAATTCATGAGCTCTTGATTGATATAAGGACTAAGTGATATCATGGTTTGAGTATATAGATTTTTTAGGATTTTGGTATGTCGAAAGAGTTAAATGTTTACCACACTCATGTTTTCACTAAGGTTCTATGGTAATTCATGTTTAATGAGAATACATGATTAAGGTATTGACTTGTTTGGAATTTGACCAACAAGATATATTGTATGATAAATGATGGTATTCACATGCTCGGTAGATGGAATTTCAGGTAATCGTCATCTTTATACTATGAGATTGGGAATAAGTGTTTTGGATAAACCTAAATATTGGAATAGATTAACTTAGATATCAGATAGTATTGTTTAAGGCTAGAACTAGTGTTATGTTATAATAGTATAGTTTTAGAAAAAGGACGACCCGTAGGACGGGCGACAACCCATCACGTCGGACAAGGCTATGGGAATCGAACCCACAAACGAAGTGCGACATGCCCTTATTCACTACCACTATCCTACAAGAAGTCCCTGGTTAGTAAAAACTTGTTTTATTTTATTAAGAGGTATGATAGATGAGGTATAAGTCCATATTTGGAATCATATACGATTAATCTCACTATAGATGGACTTAGGTATATTTGATAACTTTTTCTAACCTTTTGTTTGAGATAGATGGAATAACCCCTCATTCTATCACATGATCTGCTAACATGTCACGAATGGAAAATTAAACTTCATTTCTTTTAGAGATGAAGTGGAAATTACCCAAGCAATGACCAATGGTGGGATTGTACCGATATAAATAAATTATTTCTTCTAATTCAAATTTCATCAATTTTAGAGAAATGATCATGAAAACCAAAAATGTTTTCCTAGTGCCATTATATCCGATGAATCAGATGGTACCTTAGATCATCGCAGTCTTATGGCTTTATGACTATTGGATTTTTCATAGCCCTGTTTTCTACCACTCTCCATCAGAACTTGAAAGTTAGATTTCTCTTTCATATCCATATTTTCACCTCTAATCTCCTCTGTGGGAACCCAAGTGATGATTTAATTTGGGTATCTTTTTTATTTCTAACGTTCATTTTTAAAATTATGTTTTTGTATTCCTTTTTACGATGTGGGTTTCAATGAAAGAAAATTTCAAGTAGTAAACCATTTATAACCACAACGAATTTCAAGGGAGAAAATCATTTTAAGGGGGGTAGAATGTAGCACCCCGAGATTTTATGAGATATATTACTTTTAATTTCTATGATGTCTTCTATTATACACTACACAATGATTAGATTGTATTATATGCAACACCATATTATCATGCATTATACGTAACACTGTTTTTGGCTCGTGTTATACACAATTTCAAGTTCGTTTTTTGGAAATTCTTCTACACAACATTAAGTATAGATTTTTGTTTAATTTATAAATGAAAAACGATTTGATTATGTTATACGCAACACTAAATAGGGATTTCACTACACGCAACCCTATCTTGGGTTGAATTACATGCAATCAAGACCTTCTTCCAAATCGTGTGTAATACGCAATACCATGTTTCACTAAATGAGATATTATTATAATATTAATATGAACTAGCTGTTATGAATACTAATACCCACTTTTTGAAATTTTATAAATTTTATCTTTCAAAATGGACTTCATTTTTAGATTTGGAATATTTAAATTACCCTAGGGCGAATTTTTCGTATTTTTCTGAAAACTTTCAATTTTTAATGAATAGTGAAAACACTAGGTTACTATTTAAAGACCAACTTTTTATTTAAATAATTTTTTATTTTATTTAAATTTATTTTTGGTCAAAATTGATACATATTACCTATATATGTTCAATTTAATTCATTAGAGTCATTTTATAATAAATTTAGATATATAAAAATTTTATTGAACTTTTCACCGTCTTTTACCCACCTCATACGAGAATTTGAAAAATCACATAAAACGTAATTTCACCACTTCTTCGAGTGGAATTTTAAAAATCTGACATACACGGTTAATATCAATGAGTAAAATGTGGTTCAATATGATAAAAAAATTGTGGTGAATAGTAACATTTTCACTTGTATTTAACAATGTTAAAAGTAAATAGGGTAATTAATGGTAAAAATGGTATTATTATTACCCTAACACATGTAATAATTTTATTGGATAAGTTTAATTCGATCAAAAACAACCTTAGGAAAATAATATTATCATTTAGGTCCACCTGGATTAGATTAGGACATTTATTACTATTTTATTTAAAAAAGAGTTAAAATAGTTAAAATCAAAGTTTAATAACTAAACCATTTTTAATATAGGGTATTACATATGATAAATTAGACTATAAATATTCATTAGAAATATAAAAATATATCATACGTAATGGTATTTTATTTATATTTTTTATACATTACATAATTTAAGTTATTTATGACACAATGGTGATGTAGTAATTACCTAAATAATAAAATATTAATATAATTGATATTATAAATACCCAAATAAATATAATCTGAGACATTTGATGAATTCCACTAATTTTATTGGTTAATATGACATGTTAGTATTGAATTAATTAACATTTTTAGAACTAATCATGCTGTTATGATTTTCAAAAAAATCAATTATCAAATATTGTCAAAATTGACTTAAAATAGTTTTTTAAACAAATATTATATTATTAATTTTTATTATATTCCTAAAAATCTATGGTTCAGAAAAATGACTTAGATGAGGTTATATATATTAATAACAAACCACTTAGGTTTCGTTTAGCTAGTTATAGTATGTACAGTGACCATATAGTGTATGAAAACAAGAACACACGGTAAACATTAAATTATTTATCTTAGAGTTAAATCTAAACGATATGGATAAAATAGAAACTTAAACATGCCTAAAACCTACTTATTGAGAGTATTTCGACCGATCCACACATTAGCTTCGAAATAAATCAAATTGGAGCTATTATAGCCCAAATATGACTTTATTATAAAATAATATTTTATGTTTATCCAAAGGTGCCCCTCTCCTCCCTTATAAAAAGGGCACCCCTTCCCACTTCTCATCCCACACTTTTGAGCATTGAAGCTCGTCCAAACCCTAAAAATTTAACTTCTAAACATCCCTAGAAACATTATGAAGGTTCTGTTCTTTTAAAAATATCAACTCTACTTCTTTAAGAGGAAGCTGAAAAGAGGTGCGTCGAAGAAGACGTAATCTCTTCTTCCGATTCTCTCAAGTTTCGTTCTTATTATACTTCTTCTTATTTATTTGTCTAATTATAAAGTAATAACATAATTATTACTTATATACTGATATGTTATTATAAATATGAAACAACCCTATTTCACCTTCTATCCATCCTACTGAAAACAAAATCACCGCGCGTGCGTACGTACGGAAAACCGTCTCCACGCCGTGGTGTAATCTTTTATTGACCACCACCATACGTGGATGGGTATGATGGTGTAAATAAATAAATATATATGATTATTGTCATGTAATATTGATTCTGAAATATTATACATACACTTCAATACAATTCAACGATCATGGGAATGATATCATCGCTCGTGCGTACGTACGGACTACCGTCTCCACGACGCGATGAGATTGATTTTCCATGTTAAGCATTCATGAATGATTATAAAGTATATATAATGAATAATAATGAAATATATGACATAATAATGATAATGTATTTATGTATATATATATATATGTATGTCATATAAATAATTCCATTAAATTCAATAAGGAAACGAAAATAACGTTTATGCATACGTACGGCCTACCGTCTCCATGAACGGTGTATTTCATTCCATTTATTGATCTGTTATATATATATATATGTATATTCTGAATATATATAATATATAAAACATTTTTTACATTACTGAATTAAGTAAATCAGTAAATAGGTAATAATATCATGAAAAACAAGTCTAAATACGTATAATAAATGAAACAATTTTACCCAAATCGTTGCTTTTACATCGAATTTACAGAAGAACAGGTAATATAAATTCATATGTAAACCATATCTGATATCATAATATTGAATATGATTCTTTAATAAGTCAATGACATTATTTAAATCATTATACAAGAGGTTCAGATACATACAAAGCATATCAGACATAAGGTACGGGATAATTATTCAAATCTCATTATTATCCAAGATTGTTTATTCATAAGTATTTACTGGGGTTAGGTTTATCATCCAAGTCCATGTTTTCTAAAAAAAATTCATAAAATGTTTAATATTATTACATTTATGTTTAATTTCATTTTTAATGTTTGTTGAATTTTACCACATTGTATGGAAGGAAGATTTCTTTTGTTTCCCATATGATGTACTTTTTGACTTTTCCGTTAAACGTTTGAAGAGAATGTTTTTTAAAATTATACTGCATGAACAGGTTTTTACAGTTTTATAACCCCTAATATTCATGAATATTCATATAAAATATTTCATTTTTAATTTCAATAAAATCTTTTTCATTTAAAATTCTGTGGCATTTTGTGAAAAGAAAAAGATTTTTAAGAAGAAATAATATTTTTCTCAAGAATTCTTTTCAAGTGTTTTATCAAAACCATTTTCCATCAAGGAGGAAATTGTTTCAAATGTGTATGTTTCATGTATAATATCTCTATGATTTACATGGTTTCAATTTTCTTATGATGAAATGATATCCATTTTTTTTATATAGATTGTGTTATGATGGGATGATGTTTATGAAACCCATTTTTATTTTTTGGGTTATGATGAATGATTTATGTTTATATTGTGGCATAAGTTAGAATGATTTCATTATGAGATCGGTGGGACCTATATCTCCCTACAATGCATTGGGAAATGATTTATATTTCATGAGATAGACATTTCTACAACGGTAAGTTAATCCAGTCCAGTGTTACAGGACTGAAACGAGGAGTGAACTCGATTCCGAAAGGGACATTGTCCACTAAGATGGTCTTGGCAGCAATGCCTTTGCTACTATGAAAATCATATCATGGGCTTAATTTTTTCCAAAATAAAAATTTTTCTTTCCAAGCTATTTTATCATGATTGATATTACTTTATGATATAAGCCTTACGTACTTCCATGATTTATGTCTTTGCTCAAGATTTTGATGTTTATATTTTATGATATTTTTTTTTGCATTTAAATGTTTATAGATTGTTTTATGTTCTCTATGCTTTCCCATACTGAGAATTTGAGATCACCATTTTTATGTTTTCTTTTCCCCAGGATATAAATAATGTTTTTAGGTATGAAAAAAAAGGTGAAGATCTTTATGGGAGATGTTTTTCATCTTTTACCATGACAAGAAGATTACATTCCGAGTTTTCAAAGATACCAAACTATTACGGTCCTTGAGTGTTGGTTTTTTTTATATTAATTATTCCGAAAAATTAATGTAATGTCCATGTACGTCATGCTTTGGGTCTCTACACTTGGTATCAGAGGAAAGGTTTAGTCAACCTTTGAAAACTAAGATGCGAAAACATTAGTGAAATACCTAGGGATATTTATAAGGTATGTCTAGGGATGCCTCTAAGGCTAATTATAAGTATAGGTTATAGTCCTAGAATTATGGTAATGATATTATAGTTAAATCCATGATGGTAGATATTGAAGGTACTCCCCCTTGGTTATGGTATTTTCATCTCACACTATTTTTTTTGTGTTTTAGAAAATGGCTGGAAACCGGAAGAGTCACGATAATGGAGGATATGATGGATAATGGAATGATATTCTTCATGAGGAATCGAATGAAATTGGATCTGGAGGTCCACATATCATTATTATCCCTAATCATCAATCTCATTATATGATCAATAATCTAAACTTTGGTAAGATTCCTAACTCATCTAATAAGAGAAAGATGGCTTTTCATGACGATCATAGAGGAAAGAACGTTCCATTTCTCTCATGTAAATCCTGTGGGAAGAGGCATCAAGGAGATTGTTTCAAAGGAACTGGAAGATGCTTTGGGTTTGGAAAAGAAGGGCACAAATCCAGTAAGTGAAAAGAAAAAGGTTCAGTTAACACCATGGAGAAGGATAATGGCATTTCTATGACATCAACAATTATTAGATGTTTTAAATGTGGAATGTTTGGGAATTATGCAAACCAATTCCATAAGGGAAAATATCATGAAGATAATCAACGTGGTCATATGGGTAGTATTTATGTTGATGATGATGAGGATACTACAAATGATATATGAGATGAAAGAAGTGTTGAAGCTTGGTCAATGGTTTAAGAAGGTAATGGAATGATTTATGTTTATCATGAGTTATGTTGTATAGGTAATGGTACTATGGAATAAAGACACATCTAAGGATTGTTACACTATTTTCATCCTAAACTATTTGAAAGTATATGTTGAATGGTACCGGTAACCATGAAAAGTAATTTAGATATTTTTGGAAAGTACATGATATGCGCATAATGAAGGGAAAATGACATAATGAGATGTTTGGTAGTATTTAAGAGCTCATTATTGATATAAGGACTAAGTGATATCATGGTTTGAGTATATAGAATTTATGGGATTTCGGTATGTGTAAAGAGTTAACTTTTGACAGCACTCATGTTTTCACTATGGTTATATGGTAATTTATGTTTCACGAGAATACATGATTAAGGTATTCACATGTTTGGAATGTGACCAACAAGATATATCATATGATAAATGATGGTATTCACATTCCCGGTAGATGACATTTCATTTAATCATAATCTTTATATTTTGAGATTGGACAGAAGTATTTTGGATAAACCTAATGATTGGAATAGATTATGATAGATATCAGATAGTATTTTTGAAGGTTAGAACTTTTGTTATTTTATAATAGTATAGTTTTAGAAAAACGAAAACCTGTAGGATGGGCAACAACCCGTCACGTCGGACAAGGATGTGGGAATCGAACCCACAAACGAAGTGCGACATGCCTTTATCGCGTACCAATGTCATACAAGAAGTCCCTGGATATTAAAAACTAGTTTTATTTTATTATGAGGTATGATAGATGATGTTTAAGTCCATTTTTGGAATCATATACGATTAATCTCACTATAGATGTACTTATGTATATTTGATAACTTTTTCTAACCTTTTGTTTGAGACAGATGGAATTACTCGTCATTCTATAACATAATCTTCTAACCCTTCACAAATGTCAAATTCAACTTCATTTATTTAAGAGATGAAGTGGAAATTACCCAAGGAACGACCAACGATCAGATTGTACCATAATCAAGAAATTTTTTCTTCTAATTCAAATTTCTTCAACTTTAGAGAAATGATCATGAAACCAAAAAATGTTGTCCTAGTGCCCTTATATCGGAAGAATCAGATTGTACCTTAGATCATCACAATTTGATGGCTTTGTGGCTGTTGGATTTTTTATAGCCCTATTTTCTACCACTCTCCATTAGAACTTGATGGTTAGATTTCTCTTCCATATCCATATTTTCCCCTATGATCTCCAATGTGGGAACCCAAGTGATGAGTTACTTTGGGTATCCTTTTTGTTTCTAAAGTTCATTTTTAAAAGTAAGTTTTTTTATTCCTTTTTACGATGTGGGTTTCTATGAAAGAAACATTCAAGGAGTAAACCATTTATAACCACAATGAATTTAGAGGGAGAAATTCATTTTAAGGGGGGTATAATTTAACATCCCGAGATTTTATGAGATATATTACTTTTAATTTCTCTGATTATTCTATTATACACTACAACATGATTAGCTTGTACTATATGCAACACCATATTAGCTTGCAGTATACGAAACACTATTCTTGGCTCGTGTTATACACAATTTCTAGTGCGTTTTGTGGAAATTATTCTACACCACATTAAGTATATATTTTGTTTAATGAATAAATGAAAAACGTTTTGACTATGTTATATGCAACACTAAACATAGAAATCACTACACGCAACCCTAACATGGCTTGCATTACACGCAATGATGACCTTCTTCGATAGCGTGTGTAGTACACAATACCAAGTTTCACTAAATGAGATATTATTATAATATTATTATGAACTAGACGTAATGAATATTAATACCCACTTTTTGAAATTTTATAAATTTTAACTTTCAAAATGCACTTCATTTTTAGATTCCTAATATCGAATTTAGCTTATGGAAAATTTTTTGTATTTTTTTTGAAAACATAAAATTTTTGATGAATAGTGAAAACACAATGTTAATAATTAAAAACCGACATTTAATTTAAATAATAATTTATTTTATTTAAATTTATTTTAGATCAAAATTCATACATATTACCTATATAATATCAATGTAATTCATTGGAGTCATTTTATAATAATTTTAGATATATAAAAATTTTATTTAACTTTTCACCGTCTTTTACCCACCTTCTACGAGAATTTGAAAATTAACATAAAACATAATTTTACCGCTTCTGTGAGTGGAATATTGAAAATCTAAGAGACACAGTTAATATCAAGCATTAAAATGTGGTTCAATAAGATAAAAACAATTTTTGGTGAATAGTAAATTTTTTCTTTTATTTACCACGGTTAAAAGTAAATACGGTAATTAATGGTAAATATGGTATTATTATTACCCTAACACATTTACTAATTATATTGGATAAGTTTAATTCGACCAAAAACAATCTTAGGAATATAATATTATCATTTAGGACCACTTGGATTAGATTAGGACATTTATTATTATTTTATTTTAAAAAGTGTTAAAATAGTTAATATCAAAGTTTAATAACTAAAAAAAATTTATATAGGGTTATACATATAATAAATTCTTCTATAAATATTAATTACAAATAGAAAAATATTTCATACCTAATGGTATTTTATTTTTAATTTTTAGACATTAAATAATATATGTTATTTATGACACAATGGTGATGTAGTAATTACCTAAATAATAAAATATTAAAATAATCGATATTATAAATACCCAAATAAATCTAATTCAAGCCTTTCTATGAATTACACGAATTTTATTGGTTAATAGGACATGTTTTTATTGATTTAATTAACGTTTTTAGTAATAATCATGCTGTTATGATTTTCATAAAAATTAATTACCAAATATTGTCAAATTTGACATAAAATAGTTTTTAAAACAAATATTATATTATAAATTGTTATTATAGTCTTAACAATATAAGGTTCGGCCAAATTACAGAGTTAAGGTTATATATAATAATAATGAACCAATTGGGGTTCGTTTGCCTCGTTATTGTATGTTTATTAACCATATTGTGTACGAAAACAAGAACACATGGTAAAAGATAAATTATTTAACATAGAGTTAAATCTAAAAGATAAGGTTAAAATAGTAAACTAAACTTGTCTAAAACCTATTTGTTGAGATTATTTAGATCCATACTCACATTACCTTAGAAATAAATCAATTAGGAGCTATTATTAACCTAATATGACTTTATTATAAAATAATATTTTCTGTTTTTCCAAAGGTGCCCCGCTCCTCCCTTATAAAAAGGGAACCCCTTCTCTTTTCTCTTCACACCCTTTTGAGACTTGAAGCTCGGCCAACCCCTTCTTATTTCTCTTGACCACTTCCCTAGAAACATTCTTGTGGTTCTGGTGTTCTCAAAAGATCAACTCTACTTCATTTAGAGGAATCCTAAAGGAGGTGCGTCGAAGAAGAGGTAATCTCTTCTTCAGATTCTCTCAAGTTTCTTTCTTCTTATACTTCTTCTTCATTATTTGTCTCATTATAACGTAATAATATAAGTATTAAATTTATACTGATATGTTATTATATATATTCAACAACCCTATTTCACCTTTTATCCATCCTACGGAAAACAAAATCACTGCGTGTGCGTACATACGGAATACCCTCTCCACGCCATGGTGTAATCTGTTTTCGACCACCACCATACTTGGATGGGTAAAATGTTGTAAATAAATAACTATATATTATTATTATAAAGTGATATTTATTCATAAATATTATACAAACACTTCAATACAATTCCATGATCATGGAATTGATATCATGGCTTGTGCGTACGTACGGACTACCGTCTCCACGACACGATGAGATTCATTCTCAATGTTAACCATTCATGAATGATTATAATATATATATAATGAAATATAATGAAATATATGACATAATAAAGATACTGGAAGTATATATATATATATATATATGTCATATACTTAATTCCATTCAATTCAATAAGGAAACAAAAACAGGGTTCATGCGTACGTATGGCCTACCGTGTCTATGAACAGAGTATTTCATTCCATTTAACGATATATTATATATATATGTATATGATGAATATATATTATATATATAACATGATTTACATTCTGGGATTATTTAAATCAGGATATATGTAATAATATCAAGAACAACAAGTCAAAAAATATACAATAAATGAAACAATTTTACACAAATCGCTATTTTTACATTGAATTTACAAAATAAAGGGTAATATAAAGTCATAAGTAAACCATATATAATATCATAACAATGAATATGATTCTATAATAAGTCAATGAAATTATTTAAATAATTATAAAGGGGGTTCAGATACATACGAAGAATATCCGACATAAGGTAAGGGATAATTATTCCAATCTCATTCTTATCCGAGATGGTTTATTCGTAAGTATTTACTTGGGTTATGTTTATCATCCATGTCCATTTTTTCTAAAAAAGTTTTAATAAAATGATTAATATTACTCCATGTATGTTTAAAGTCATTTTTACACTTTTTTGTCTTTTACAACATTGTATGGAAGGAAGCTTTCTTTTGTTTACCATACGAAGTACTTTTTGACTTTTCTGTTAAAAGTTTGAGGAGAATGTTTTTTAAAATTATACGGCATGAACAGGATTTTATGGTTTTATAACCCCTAATATTCCTGAATATTCATATATAATATTTCATGTCTACTTTCAATAAAATCACTTTCTTTTAAGATTGTGTGGAATTTTGTGAAAAGAAAGATATTTTTAAGATGAAAGGATATTTTTCTCAAGAATTTTTTTCATGTGTTTTATCAAAACCATTTTCCATCAATGATGACATTGTTTCAAATGTGTATGTTTCAAGTATAATATCTCTATGATTTACATGGTTTCAATTTTCTTATGATGAAATGATATCCATTTGTTTTATATGGATTGTGTTATGATGGGATGATATTTATGATACCCATTTTTATTTTTTGGGTTATGAAGAATGATTTATGTTTATATTGTGGAACAAGTAAGAATTATTTCATTATGAGATGGGTGGGACCTATATCTCCCTCCAATGCATTGGGTAATGATTTATATTTCATGATATAGACATGGCTAGAATGGTAAGTTAATTCGGTTCAGTGTTACAGGATTGGAACGAGGAGTGAACTTGATTCTGAAAGGGACATTGTCCACTACGATGGTCTTGGCCGCAATGCCTTGGCTACTATGAAAATCATATCATGTGATTATTGTTTTTCCAAAATTACATGTTTTATTTCCAAACTATTTTACCATGATTGATATTCCTTTATGATATAAGCCTTATATACTTCCAAGATTTATGTCTTTTCTCAAGATTTTGATGTTTATATTTTGTGATAATTTTTTTCCATTCAAATATTTATGGATTGTTTTATGTTCTCAATGCTTTCCCTTACCTAGTATTTGAGATCAACCTTTTTATGTTTTCTTTTCCCCAGGATATAATGTGTGGTTTTAGGTACAAAAACCAAAGGTGAAGATCTTTATGGGAGATGTTTAACATCTTTTACCATGACAAGAAGATTACATTTTATGTTTTCAAAGACGCTAACCTATTATGTTCCATGAGTGTTGGTTTTTGTTATGTATTAATTATTCCGCAAAAGTAATGTAATGTCCATGTACGTTATGCTTTGGGTCTCTACAGTTGGTATCAGAGGAAAGTATTAGTAAACATTTTGAAACAATGATGCGAAAACATTAGTGAAATACCTATAGTTATGTCTAAGGTATGTCTAGGGATTTCTCTAAGGCTAATTATAAGTAGAGGTTATAGTCCTAGAATTATGGGAATGATATTATAGTTAAAACTAAGATGATATATATTGAAGATACTCCCCCTTGGTTATGGATTTTTCATCTCACACTATTTTTTTGTGATTTAGAAAATGGCTGGAAACAGGAAGAATCACGATAATGGAGGATATGATGGAAAATGGAATGATATTCTTCATGAGAAACCAGATAAATTTGGATCTAGAGGTCCACATATCATTATTATGCCTAATCAGAAATCTCATAATATGATCAATAATTTCTGCTTTGGTAAGTTTCCTAACTCAGCTAATAAGAGAAAGATGGTGTTTCATGACGATCATAGAGGAAAGAAAGTTCAATTTCTCTCATGTAAATCATGTAGGAAGAGGAATCAAGGAGAATGTTTCAATGGAACTGGAAGATTCTTTGGGTTTGGAAAATAAGGGCACAAATCCAGTATGTGAAAAGAAAAAGTTTCAGTTAACACCATGGAGAAGGATAATGGTATTTTTACGACATCAACAATTATTAGTTGTTTTAAATGTGGAATGTATGGGCATTATGAAAACCAATTCCCTAAGGGAAAATCTAATGATGATAATCAGCATGGTCATATGGGTAGTATTTATGTGGATGATGATGAGGACACTACAAATGATATATGAGATGAAAGAAGTGTTGAAGCTTTGTCAATGGTTTAAGAAGGTAATGGAATGATTTAAGTTTATCATGAGTTATGTTGTATAGGTAATAGTACTATTGAATAAAGACACATCTAAGGATTGTTACACTATTTTTTTCCAAAACTATTTGAAAGTATATGTTGAATGGTACCGGTAACCTTGAAAGGTTATTTAGATATTTTTGGAAAGTAGATGATATGTGCATAATGAAGGGACAATGAGTTAATGAGATGTTTGGTAGTATTCATGAGCTCATGATTGATATAAGGACTAAGTGATATCATGGTTTGAGTATATTGAATTTATGGGATTTTTGTATGTGGAAAGAGTTAACTTTTGACAGCACTCATGTTTTCACTAAGGTTCTTTGGTAATTCATGTTTCACGATAATACATGATTAAGGTATTCACTTGTTTGGAATGTGAACAAAAAGATATATCATATGATAAATGATGGTATTCACATGCTCAGTAGATGACATTTCAAGTAATCATCATCTTTATATTATGAGATTGGGAAGAATTATTTTGGATAAACCTAAAGATTGGAATAGATTAAGTTAGATGACAGATAGTATTGTTTAAGGCAAGAACATTTGTTATGTTATAATAGTATTGTTTTAGAATAATGAAAACCCATAGGATTGGCGAAAACCCTTCACGTCGGACATGGATGTGGGAATCGAACCCACAATCAAAGTGAGACATGCCTTTATCACCTACAACTGTCCTACAGGAAGTCCCTGGATAGTTAAAACTAGTTTTATTTTATTAAGAAGTATGAAAGATGAAGTATAAGTCCATTGTTGGAATCATATACAATTAATATCACCATAGATGGACTTATGTATATTTGATAAATTTTTCTAACCTTTTGTTTGAGATAGATTGAATTACTCATCATTCTATCACATGATCTGCTAACACATCATGAATGAAAAATTCAACTTCATTTATTTGAGAGATGAAGTGGAAATTACCCAAGGAACGGACAACGGTGAGATTGTGCAAAAATCAAGAAAGTATTTATTCTAATTCAAATTTCTTCAACTTTAGAGAAATGATCATGAAAACCAGAAATGTTGTCCTAGTTCCCTTATATTTGTAGAATCCGATGGTACCTTAGATCATCTCAATTTTATGGCTTTGTTACTATTGGATTTTAAATAGCCCTGTTTTCTACCACTCTATATTAGAACATGATGGTTAGATTTCTCTTCCAAATCCATATTTTTACCAAAGATCTCCTATGTGGGAACCCAAGTGATGAGTTACTTTGGGTATCCATTTTGTTTCTAACGTTCATTTTTAAAAGTATGTTTTTGTATTCCTTTTTACGATGTGGGTTTCTATGAAAGAAACATTCAATTAGTAAACCATTTATAACCACAACGTATTTCGTGGGAGAAATTCATTTTAAGGGGGGTAGAATGTAACACCCTGAGATTTAATGAGATATATTACTTTTAATTTCCCTAATTCTTCTATTATACACTACACCATGATTAGCTTGTACTATATGCAACGCTGTATTATCTTGAAGTATACAAAACATTATTCTTGGCTCATGTTATATACAATTTCAAGTTCGTTTTGTGGAAATTATTCTACACCACATTAAGTATAGATTTTGTTTAATAAATAAATGAAAAAACGTTGAATATGTTATACACAGCACTAAACAGAGCAATCACTACACGCAACCCTAACATGGCTTTCATTACATGCAATCAAGAACTTCGTTGATAGCGTGTGTAGTACACAATACCAAGTTTCACTAAATGAGATATTATTATAATATTATTATGAACTAGCCGTTATGAATAGTAATACCCACTATTTGAAATTTTATAAATTTTATCTTTCAAAATGGACTTCATTTTTTGATTCGGAACATCAAAATTACCCTAGGGAAATTTTTTTGTATTTTTTTTGAAAACATTCAATTTTTGAGGAATAGTGAAAACACTATGTTAATATTTAAAAACCGACATTTTATTTAAATAATTATTTATTTTATTTAAATTTATTTTTGGTAAAAATTGATACATATTACCTATATATGTTAAATTTAATTCATTGGAGTCATTTTATAATAATTTTAGACATATAAAAATTTTATTGAACCTCACACCATCTTTTACCCACCTTCTAGGAGAATTTGAAAATTAACATAAAACATAATTTTACCGCTTCTGTTAGTGGAATATTTCAAATCTGAGGGACATGGTTAATATAAAGAGGTAAAATTTGGTTCAATAAGATAATAATAATTTTTGGTGTATAGTAACTTTTTAATTTTATTTACCACGGTTAAAAGTAAATAGGGTAATTAATGGTAAATATGGTATTATTATTACCCTAACACATGTAATAATTCTATTGGATAAGTTTAATTAGACCAAAAACAATCTTAGTAATATAATATTTTCATTTAGGTCCACTTGGATAAGATTAGGACATTTATTATTATTTTATTTAAAAAAGTGTTAAAATAGTTAAAATCAATGTTTAATAAATAAAACTTTTTTTATATATGGTTATACATATGATAAATTCGACTATAAATATTAATTAGTAAGATAAAACTATTTCCTACCTAATTGTATTTTATTTATAATTTTTAGACATTAAATAATATATGTTATTTATGACACAATGGTGATGCAGTAATTACCTAAATAATGAAATATTAAAATAATTTATATTATAAATACCAAAATAAATCTAATTTGAGACTTTTAATGAATTACACAAATTTTATTGGTTAATATGACATGTTATTATTCATTTAATTAACTATTTTAGAACTAATCATGCTTTTATGATTTTCACAAAATTTAATTACCAAATATTGACAAAACTGACATAAAATAGTTTTTTAAAACCAATATTATATTATTAATTGTTATTATATTCATAAAAATCTATGGTTCGACAGGATAACTTATATAAGGTTATATGTATTAATAATGGACCAATTTGGGTTAGTTTGGCTGGTTATTTTATGTTTATTTACCATATTGTGTATGAAAACAAGAACACATGGTAAAAGATAAATTATTTAACTTAGAGTTAAATATAAATGATAAGGTTAAAATAGTAACCTAAAATTGTCTAAAACATATTTTTTAGAGGATTTCGACCCAGGCTCACATTATCTTAGAAATAAATCAATTTGGAGCTATTATAAACCGAATATGACTTTATTATAATATAATATTTTATGTTTTTCCAAAGGTGCCCCTCTCCTCCCTTATAAAAAGGTAACCCCTTCTATTTTCTCTTCACACCCTTTTGAGACTTGAAGCTCGGCCAAACCCTTATTATTTTCCTTATGCACTTCCCTAGAAACATTCTGGAGGATCTGATTTTCCCAAATGATCAACTCTACTTCATTAAGAGGAAGCTTAAAGGAGGTGCGTCGAAGAAGAGGTAATCTCTTCTTCTGATTCTCTCAAGTTTCGTTCTTCTTATACTTCTTCATCTTTAGTTGTACCGATATAAAGTAATAATATAAGTATTTCTTATATACTTATATGTTATTATATATTTTCAACAACCCTATTTCACCTTCTATCCATCCTACGGAAAACAAAATCCCCGCGTGTGCGTACGTACGAAATACCATCTCCACGCCGTGGTTTAATCTGTTTTCGACCACCACCTTACTTGGATTGGTAAAATGTTGTAAATAAATAACTATATATTATTATTGTAAAGTGATATTTGTTCTGAAATATTATACATACACTTCAATAAAATTCCATGATCATGGGAATGATATCATCGCTCGTGCGTACGTACGGACTACCGTCTCCATGACGCGATGAATTCATTCTCCATGTTAACCATTCATGAATTATTATAATGTATATATAATGAATAATAATGAAATATATGACATAATAATGATATTGGATTTATGTATATATATATTTATGTCATATACTTAATTCCATTCAATTTAATAAGGAAACGAAAACATGGTTCATGCGTACGTATGGCCTACCATCTCCATGAACGGAGTATTTCATTCCCTTTATCGATCTATTATATATATATATGTATATGCTGAATATATATTATATATATAACATTTCTTACATTCTGGAATTAAGTAAATCAGGATATATGTTATAATATAAAGAACAATATGTCGAAAAATGTACAATAAATGAAACAATTTTACCCAAATCGCTATTTTTACACTGAATTTACCAAATAACGGGTAATATAAAGTCATAAGTAAACCATATATAATATCATAACAATGAATATGATTCTATAATAAGTCAATGAAATTATTTAAATCATTATATAGGGGGTTCGGATACATACAAAGAATATCAGACATAAGGTAAGGGATAGTTATTCCAATCTCATTCTTATCCGAGATTGTTTATTCGTAATTATTTACTGGGGTTATGTTTATCATCCATGTCCTTGTTTTATAAATTTTTTTTCATAAAATATTTAATATTATTCCATGTATTTTTAATGTAATTTTTACCCTTTTTTTACTTTTACCACATTGTATGGAAGGAATCTTTGTTTTGTTTACTATACGAAGTACTTTTTGACTTTTCCCTTAAAAGTTTAAGGAGAATGTTTTTTTAAACGTATACTGAATGAGCGGGATTTTACAGTTTTATAACACCCAATATTCGTGAATAATCCTATATAATATTTCATGTTTATTTTCAATAAAATCCTTTTCTTTTAAAATTGCGTGGCATTTTGTAAAAAGAAAAAGTTATTTAAGAAGAAAGGATATTTTTCTCAAGAATTATTTTCAAGTGTTTTATCAAACCCATTTTCCATAAAAGATGACATTATATAACATATGTTTGTTTCAAGTATAATATCTCTATGATTTACATGGTTTCAATTTTCTTATGATGAAACGATAACCATTTGTTTTATATGGATTGGGTTATGATGGGATGATGTTTATGAAACCCATTTTTATTTTTTTGGGTTATGATGTATGATTTATGTTTATGTTGTGGAACAAATAAGAATGATTTAATTATGATATGGTTGGGACCTATATATCCCTCCAATTCATTGGGTAATGATTTTTATCTCATGAGATATACATGGCTGGAATGGTATGTTAATCAGGTTCATTGTTAGAGGACTGGAACAAGGAGTGAATTCGATTCAGAAAGTGACTTTGTCCACTAAGATGGTCTTGGCAGAAATGCCTTGGCTACTATGGAAATAATATCATGTGCTTAATGATATTCCACAATTAAAAGTATTATTTCTAATATATTTTATCATGATTGATGTTCCTTTATGATATAAGACTTACGTACTTCCATGATTTATTTCTTTGCTCAAGATTTTGATGTTTAGATTTTCCGATCATTTTTTTCATTCAAATGATTATGGATTGTTTTATGTTCTCTATGATTTCCCTTACTTATCATTTGAGCTCACACTTTTTATGTTTTCTTTTCCCCAGGATACAAAGAATGTTTTTAGGTATGAAAACTAAAGGTGAAGATCTTTATGGGAGATGTTCAATATCTTTCACCCTGATAAGAAGATTACATTCCGAGTTTTCAAAGACACAAAAAAATTACGGTCCTTGAGTGTTGGTTTATGTTATGTGTTAATTATTCCTCAAAATTAATGTAATGAACATGTACGTCAAGCTTTGGGTCACTACACCCATGATGAGTGTGATATCCTTGACCATTATGTAGAAACAAATAAGGAAATTCATGGTCATACCTAGTAAAATTACATATAATTTTCCTCTCTACTTTTGTGAGGGAACCAAATGAGTTCATTTGAATCGTTGAATGACATGTGATGTATTCATCCATTTGGATAGTTAAAACATGACGAAATAAGAATTTTTTTATAAGATGATATTCAACAATAATTAATAAATACATCATCTGAAAAAATGTTTCACAATTCATGCCCAGTTATTTGTTCATAATGAAATAAAGTATAATACACCAATTATATATAAAACTAACCTCATAATAATCATCAAAAAATTGGAACAAAACACATTACAATAAAGGGAATCACTAAAATATTTAACTCTAGAGGGTCATATTATAAAATTATTGAAAAATATACAATATAAATTTCTATTATGAAAGATAAAAAAAGGAATGGAATAGATATGCTATATAAACTAAGAGATGGTTATTAATGATTTTTGGATATTAGAATAATGGTAATATATAAGAGGTAAAATAACCATTATAAATGTAACATTGTAATGGTAATTCAAGATTTATTATTTAATTGGACTAATAAAATTAAAATTATTTTTTTAATAATATAATTATTAATTAATAGAAAAATTATACTAATTAAATAATAAAAAAAAATTATAGACATATTTCATAAGAAAAAATACTTACTAAAAGTAAGAGTTTCTAAATTTTTAGTGCCGAACACATGGTATTGGCATAAAATATAGTTTAATTTTATAAATAAATTTTTTATTTATAGAAAATTATATTCATAAAGGGGAAACCAAATTCTAAGTCAATACATGAAAAATTACTATTGGGGAAATAATCAAAACTCTAAAATATGGTGAATTAATTTGTGAAATGGTAAAATATGATGGTCATATATAGAATGAATTATGATATGTTTATGATGTATAAATAATGAAATAAATTATATATGGGAATAAAAAACAAAAAAAATATTTTATTTATATAACATATTTTAATTAATTAAAATGATTTTAAAAACCTATAAATAACATTAAAATTTATAAAATAAAAATTATGTTACTAACAAAAATAATTCATTGAAAAATGATTATTTATGGAAAAAAGATTATTAAATAAGGGAATATTGTTCATATAAATATAAATTTCAGAAAAAAAATAAATATAATTACACATAAGAAAAATCATGGTTAATCTAATGGTTTTTTATTTTCTACAACATATATTTTGAAGTCTTATGTTTATAAATAAATTAAATTTTATCCCTAATTTTCTATAAATACCCATGCATCCACCCATTCCTCTTTACTCCAAAATTAGTGAGAAGAGTTATTCTCTAAATTTAATTCTCTAGTGTACCTATAAAGAGTTTACATGATTCCAATACATTCCTTATATTTTATTTAGAATCTACTTTTCAATTATAAGGTTTCTAATGTCTTCTACTTATTTAAATATCTTATCATTTCCAGTTCCGTTTCATATTCATGTGAAATGTGTTTATTATATATTATTATAAATTCCATAAATTATTATAATGAGTTACCACTATCACCGCTAATTATTCACTCCTTATAATATGTTATATAGCATATGCTATCCCATTTTTATATAATCTATTCCCCAAATCCCTATGTATTTTGTTTGTTTTTGGTATAATGGATTTATTATTTCCAAGATATGATATTTTTCTATGGAAGAATGACATCAATGTAGTTGATGTTGGTGTTATCAAATACTATTTGATATAAACTCGATTTTTGTCATGAGTTCAAATTTTACAGTAATATTTTTTGACGTAAAAAATTTCTTTAAGAAATATTCTAACACTAATGCATATCAAATATTTGTGAGACATTAAGAAATATTTTTAGTGAATTTTATATCATTTCATTATAATCGTACCATTTCACACTATTATGTTAAATTTTTATTTACTATTGATATCATTATACCAAGAAATCACCATACAACACTACTTTTTTATCATTATTTTTATGAGGGTACTTCCCATTATATTTGGAATATCTAATATTTTCCAAATAGATAATTGTATATTCAACAAAAAATGCATTATAACATATAGATGTTTTATGAAATATATTAATTTAAATTAATTTAAATTAATTTATTTATTTCATTACATGAAATATATAGTTTATCTTTCCTCACAAATTACACATATTTTGTCTTATGTTGCATGTATCATTGAGTCTCTTTGATAACATGTATTAAACTCAAGACTATGATTTACAGAACCATAATATAATAATTTTTTTCTTATGATAGTTATAACCTATATGTTAGAATGGATTGATGGAATATTATTAAAAAATATTACATGATTCGATTCAAATATTTATCTAATGAATTCTTTGGTGTGAAATTTTTTAGAAATGAATATGAAAATCAATTGAATATAATGGACCTGTTTTAAGAAAATGTTTTATAGAAATGGTTTTTTATAATAATATATTAAATTAATTGCTAAAATTGAGAAATTTTAATGAAATTTATATTATATTTACTTCATAAAATATATTAAAATTTATCCAATAAGATTTATATGCATAAGATATCAATTAATACAATTTTAAGAATAAAAAAATTTATATTATAAAATTTTATTTTTACTACCTTTTATTGAAGACAATATTAAAAAATAAACATTGAAATTTTTATTATTTTTATTTTCTATAATTAAATTTATTTTTATAAGGTAATATAATACTTTACATTTGATTATTTTTTCTTTATTTTTTCTATGATCTTTTATATTCTAAATAATAGTTTCTGATAACAATTTTTAATTGAAAACTTCTTCTTCATCTGGAAAATATATTTTCATAAATTATTTTATTATTACTTTTAATGTATTAATATATAAATTTGATGTTATTTAAAATAATTATGAGATGTGTAATAATTTTTACATTGATATTGGATATTAATTCATTATAATTTTTTGAACTTTTCTCTTTAAAAAAGTTGATGTCTCATCCCGCCTGCGAGATTAATTTTAAACTAATATATTACAGTTACGTGTTTTTAATTTGGTAACATTGATTCTTTATTTGGAATAATTTAGAATTTATTGTAAGGTAAAATTTGTTTTTTAGAAATAAATATTAGTGAAATATATTAACAATAATTATAATGATTAAGATACAACTATTGCTAATTTAGTTGTTAAATATTAGTATTATATGGACAAATGACATAAAAACAAGTAAAAAACCCAATTTTAGGCACATTATTAAACCATTTTCCAACTTTTATAAATTTTCGTTCATTAATGGGGGACAATATTTAATGGAGACCTCCCAATAGTGTTTACAATTTTATAGTTAACAGAATTCCACTGCCTCCACACTATAAAAAAACTCACCCTCCACACATCAACACAACTATAAAGACAATATTCCTAAAAAAACTAATGAAATAAGATAAAAACATTCCTCCAGAAATCTCCAAAGCCTAATGTTGGGAATAAATAAAAAAGGTCGTCCTTTTGTTTACTTGTAAAGGAGTCACTTGAAAAATAGATAACATTCTTCAAAGATCACATTTGTATTTTTTAATTCATAAAAAAACTAAATTATTCTTATTAAATTAATATATGAGAACATAATTTTCCTAAATATAGTTATATCTTTTTGGTTTAGGTTTTAACCTACTCCATCCCACACTTCCATTAAATGGGATACACAATCAATGTTAATGTGTAGGGTAGACTACCGCCTTACTAACCTATGTTGTTTGCTATTCCAATACCACCACTCAAGGATTGTAATAATTATGAAATTTTTACTTTTATTTGATATATAATATATTTATATTTTGATAATAATTATTTAATTTTTATATTATACATACCTTCATGATTACTATTTCTGGAATATGATAACTTAATTTGTGGAATTATCGACTACCACCTCTTTGAAGCAATATGATTCATTCAATCTTTACATAGTATTTATTAAGGATGATTTTAATGAGAATGTATGATAAAAATTAAATATTAGAAATATAAATTAAAAAATATATATAACGACATATAACATATCATTTTTTTCTTTTGATTTTACACACTAAAAAAGTGATAACGTTGTTCTTGGAAGTGTGGACTACAACCACTTCTAAGAAATGTGATTCTTCCTTTTTCATAAACAATTATATGTTATGGAATATATAAGTATATATAATTATATAAAGTACAATTCATGATATAATGATATTTCTATATAGATAAACATTACTTACCTTCATTCCTTAATGACCATTGAAAAATTGGAACATTACTCCATCGTACATAAAAACTATTGTCTCCAAGATCGTAACATTATTAAATTTTTATAAAAAATATTTTTTGTGGTTTTTAATGTAAAATTGATGTAAAAATGAGATAATTATTTCAGGGTAATTGTTATGGAGTTGTTTAAATAATGGCTTCATAAACCATTGTTGACCAATCTAAGTCTGTTTTCACACATAAACCGCATATGGTCAAAATATTCGACATAATTATTAGTTATTTAGAAATTATATATAAATTTTTTATGGGTGAAATAAATGTAATAATAATAGGGGAAATTATTAATAATAAAATAAATATTTTACATAAGTATATTGTTCATCAATATAAAGGAAAATCATGAAAAATCAGACTCAAGGTAATGGGTTTCGTCTCATTTTTTTCCCTTGGAACTTATTTATAATTATCCACCTAGTTACTTTAATATAGAGTATATACATACCATTATTATATTATATAATTAATTTTTTACATAATGATATTAAATGTTTCAGTTTATGTTATTATTTCACAGATCTCATGATTCAAAAGTTACTCAAGAAGTAAGTTATTTCTTAACTCGATTTCCATTCATTGAGTAAGATATCTATTTCATTGATTATGTTATTCCCACAATATGTGTAATATTAACTCTTGTGGTATTATGATCTAGTTAATATTCTATTATTTTGATTTACGTTGTCACAAATATTTATTTCATTGATTTATTCTTAGTGAAATTATATGATTTTGGTAAGTATTTTTATCATCTAAAATTTATTTTTGTGACTTATATTCCATATTCACCAAAAATTTTGTTGTGGTGTTTATACAATTATTATGAATTTTTCGGTGTTTATTATACTTAAATTTAGGGGTTTTTATATATCCTTTATAGTATCTCTCTTTAATGGGGTATATAGTTTCAATGTTTCCGAAGAACTGATGGATTTTTGTAACAATTTTATTTCTATGAGATGATTGTTATGTTATACACATAAAATCGTTTATAATGTGTATTTACTTATTATTAAACATGATATATAATTAATTTCCTTATTATCATGATATTATATGTCAAATTTAATATTATTTAATTATAGGGCTTATGAGTCAAATGTTTCAAGGTGTTGTAGTACAATTTAGAATTTTTAAAGGTTCATTAATAGTAGAACATTTTAATTATATTTTAATGTTATTTCCCTTCATCAATGTCAGAAAAATTTGTTTTTACTTATCCTAAACTGGGATTATTTTTCATTGATAAAATCCTCATTATTTTCTGGATTGATTAATATTTTATCAATGAGATTATTGTGAATGATGTGTATTTTCTACAGTCTTACCGTGTTTCAATTTTTTTGGTAAACAATACATTTATTTTCAATTAGTTAATAATATTTTATAGTGATTTTTATCGTACCCATTTAATTATATATTTCTATAATTTTAGAAATATATTTTTATTAAACCCATCTCATTTCAATGGGTTAATCATGTTCTAATAAAATTGTTATGGAATTAAATTATTTTCCATGGGTTAATAATGTTTTCATTAGACTACTAGTGAACCAGTTTTTTGTCCATTGGTTAATTACGACTGAATGATATTGTTATGGAACTGTTTCATTCCCATGGATAAATCATTTTCCAATGTGATTGATGTTAAAACCATTTATTTTAAGAGGGATTATCAAGTTATAAATGAATAAATATTGATTCTATGAGTTTAATTTTGACGATGTTTTATTCTTGATATGGTACATGTTCATTATACAAAATAGGTGAGACCAATCCAACATATGGGAAATGTTGAGCCCCATTACAGCTCAATGGTGATCCGAATATAAAATATATGAATGGTTGACCCCTGTTATAAATCATTCAAAATGGGTGGTCCAGATATAGAATATAATGAGGGTGATATCCATTATAGATATTTAATTAAATGGGTAATGATATTGTCAACAGAATGATATATGGATAATAAAATTCAAAAGGATTTTGAAGGGTTTTATGAAACTGATTCTATATGATTCCAAATGTATTTTAATTGCTTTGTATGAATTTAAAATATTTTTAATTATCGTGATTGATATCACATGGATTTTTTTTATTAATTTTTATGACGCTTTACTTATATGTTTTTTCAAATTAAACGAACCATTTATTTATGGGTTCAAGGCCTCTTTTTATTCTCGGATAAAATTTGATTTTGTCATTATAACATTATGAACTATTATTCTCATTTATGACATTCATTTGTTAATACTTATGATTTCCCTTACTATGTGTTTGAAATCACCCTTATTATATATCATAGAGCCTAATTTTTAATGAATTACGTTTAATGATTTGTGTTTTAAAAGGATTACAAAAGGATGATGCCGATTACCTATTGTGAAATAAGAAATCTAGCTTAAATGTGAGAAATGTTATTTTTATAACATGTCAACAGTTTATAATTTTATTTTTCCTAATTATGTAAAACACTAAACATAAAATTTCATCTAAATGTATTTGATCCATTTCATCCTTTTGTTATTATATGGTTTGATGGAAAATATTGGGTCATAATTATCGGCATAAATTCTATAAATGTAATTTTATGGATTACAATGCAAGACCATGGAATGTGGTTTCTAGGATGATATAGTTAGTATAAAAATAATTTTTAGATGAATTTGGATGTTATAATGTTTTCATATTTTATTATCATAATATTTATTGATATCATCATAGGAGTATAATTTGAAACATGATCATATTTTTAATGAATTAAGACACCCCACTTGTGGTTTTTAAGGAGTAAATTTTTTTGAGTTTATCGATGACTCTTTTGTGTATTTTTTGGGTTGAATTATATGTAGAACTTATGTTTAATGTTAATTATTAATATAATTTTTATATAAATATGATTTGATGTGTTGATAACCTTTAAGGTTTATATAGTCATAGATATTTAGAGAATTATTAGAATGTAATTTTTGTTATACAGGCAAACATAGGTCGGAAAAATGATTTTGCGACTAAGTGATTTTTGATAGTTTAAAATAATATACAGATTTGTTGGATTAAAATATAGATGGTAGGAGATAACCTTTGAGGATAATTAACTATTTAATATTGATGTTATTTATTTTTTTTAAATTGTTGGGGCTAAAGCCTAAACTTATTATTTAAAGCAAATACCTCTTTATACCGTGTAGAGGGAGACCCATTAAATAGCACAAAGGCCCTTGTTCAAGTGGCCTGAATACAAGGCTTGAAAGCCCATTTTTTGGCCCAAAGGTCCCCTTGGTGAAAAATACTTCTACATAACACGAAAGAAAAATTTTGACTTACATTGCACAATGTATTGAGTTTCATCGATATTGAGTCTCATCGATATTGAGTATTGTCGATATTATTTAATATGATTATTATCCCATATTTTTGGAATGAAATGATTGAATATTATTAACTAAAATATGAATATGTAGTTTAGAGATGATTATATAATGTGTGACCTCCCAACATGGGTTCCTCGAGAAGCTATTGCAAGTTCTTTCGCCCCCTAACCCCAGGCATGCCTCTTCGAACACCATAGGTCTCCGACATGCAACTAGGGTCTAATGTCAATCACGAGGAGAAAAAATCCTCAATATTATTGTAATTAAACAATATAAATAATGTTTCAATAAAAAAGAACATATAATGATTACTTGGATAAACTAGTATCACATGATGACCAAAACTACAACTAAAATATCAAAACTAACTCTAAAGATAACCTGCTATAGTATATGCCATTGGTCAAAATTAATAATTATAAGTAGGGTCACTAAAAACTAGAAAGCGGGTCATAAACCATGTTTGTTTCCCAAATCCAATCTTTATCTCAATTAGGTGATCTAACACATGTAATTTTCCCTTATCATGTATGGTAAGCAAGAATTCTACTTTGGTACCGATTAGACATCCCATGTAGTGTGTGAGTACAACTCATTAGGCCGCCAACAAAGACCTATAAAACAATATCCAGTCAATAAAAAGTTTATGAAATTGTTAAAAGAATACATGATTGAAATAATTTAAATAGTTAACCCTTATTGAATTTCTTTTTATTTAACCACATAACACTCAGGTTCTTGAGGACACTAGAACTCTCAATTCTTATTTCATCCTATACTAGATTCTGAACTATCCGCAAGGAATATCATATATTTGAATTCCATCGTTACAATTCATTTTCTAAAATCACATATGAATTCAATTTGTACCACTCATTAATTAAATTCACACTTTTTTTGGATTTAAAAAACAAACACATTCCCACACACAATGATCACATATGAAGTCCATTTTTACCACTGAAAAATTTAATTCACATTATGGTATATTGGTACAGTAGACCCTATCCCACACTTTCTTGTTAAATATGAATTCCATTGTTATACATCATCATTTTTTATCATGATAGGGTATTTTGACACATCAAACCATGTACCACACATGATTATTAAATTAATTAATTCAGAAATTAAAAATTCAAAAATAATTGAATTCTCCCATCATTCCATTAGTTTATTCAACAATTAAATAATAAAATACATTCAATTAATTATTTCCATAACAGATTAATCTAATTAATTCCATTAATTAATTCAAAAAATAGTTATTCAAATAAAAAAATCAAAATATAATAATTAATTAAAAAATTAATTATACATATTCCACAATATCAACATCCAATAATTAATATTCCAATTAATTATTCAAATTCACAATCTCAATATCTCAATTTCATAATATAAATATCTCAATTTCAAAATTACCACAATTATTAACAAAATTGAATAATTAAATTATGAACTCAATTGATAACCATCTAATATTAATTATACAATTAAATACCCATAATTGAAATCAATTATTTGTTATTTCAATTATACACAACCTACTTGATGATTGGGTAAAAAGACCTAGAAATGAAAATACCAAATTTTAGTGGAACAAAGACATAGAACATGATTTTAATTTAAACCCTAATTTATTATTGAAAAATAAATATCCCAAAATAATTGATCTAGATACAACAATCCTTTATCAACATCTAACAATATCAGTGATATCTTTCCTATACAAGATGAGGGAGAAAATATAGTGAATGGGAAATTATCACATGATAATATCCTCTTTCTAGGAGGGTTGGATATCATCAATTTAAAGATTTAATTGAGATTAAAATAGTTCAGGAAGTCTATAAATCATTCTACAATTCTCATAAATCATGAAAGTGGTCTTAGTGTTGAACTAGGGCCTATTTGGTGTTAATATGTGGGATTTAGATATTCTAAAATCAAAATTTTGGTTTAATTAAAAATTAATGCATAGTTTGCGGGGAAGAGGCACACGATATGACAAAACATGTGCCTTTTATAAGGGTGCAGGTGTGGGGTGAATAGTATATCCTTTTAGGTGTCATGGTTTGAAAAACTGTGCACCATCCATTAAATCCCTCTCTATATAGTTTCTCATGGTTTTTTGGGTTAGGATGTATGATTAGGGAAAATTGTGCACCAACCAAGAATTTCATACTATCTTCCATTTTTCATAAACATTACCAAAAAACACACCATGGTAAATAGAAAGACATTTTACTCCTCAAAAATAAAAAATATAACATTTAAATAATCCCAATATATCTTAAGAAAATGTTGGGTTTTTACAATCTCCTCAGCTTAAAATAGATTATCCTAGATATGTACTCCCAATAATCTAAAAGATTTCATATAAAAAAATATTAAGCCATAGATCCCTTCATATATTCTTCTCCCTCCCTTGTCTCATCCAAATCACAACAATGTTTCCACAATACTTGAACTAATCGCACAGTCTTCACCCAAATAACTTTCTTCTTATGATATAACAGACGTATCAGATGCGTCACAAATAACATATCTATAACAATCTCAATATCAAAAAAATAAATCACTTAATATTAATTGGGATGATACATCCAATTTTTCAACACATGTAAAATATAATGCATAAAATTGAATCTCTATCTAAGTTCCAATTGGTACACTACCGAACTGATTCCCTCCACATCCTCAAATAGTATAACTAACATTGGTTCTAACTTCCCCTATATCCATATCTTGTGGTGACCCTATCTAGGATACACCCCATGAAATACATGATTCGATAATGTTAACTCTCTTGGTCATCTTCTTCTATCAACATATGACCTTTTTATACAATAATCTATAGACATACACTTCGGTATGATATTTACCTTCTCCAACGTCTCCTACACAAGACTCGGTCCCATCAACTCTGACTCACCTACCTCCATGAAATATAGAGAAGATCAATATGACCTATTATAAATATTATCATATGATTCCATCTGAAATATTTCATTATAAAAATTATTATAAGTGAAAAACATTAAATCCAGGTTCATATCCCATGACCCAATGAATCCTAGAATGAAAAATCACTCTGTATCCACAAGAACAAGTATAGTACACTCCGAAATCTAATAAATATGTGGGTGGAAGTCCATTCTCAAAAATCATGTTAACTACATGCCTTCTGAAACACCTTCTATAATTGTGATGTAAAATAATATTGATGATCTTAAACAATATTCTATATCACAATGTTCAATCTAAATATCTCTCAATCATATAGTTCTCCTAAATGATTGAGTGAGAAATATGTTTTTCACTGGTAAGAAATCCACAACCATTGTCAAAAAATCCACAATCACACAAATATAATCACTATTCTGAGAAATTATTGGCAGACCAACAAAAAAACTCTATGGTAATGTCATCCCACATCCATTCTGTAATGGAGATGTTTGAAGAAAACGACTAGGTTATTAGTGATCAGGCTTCGCCTATTGACAGGTGTAGAATCATGTGATGAACCCTAATATAACCTTTTTAATTCCAAATGAACAAAAAATTAAATGTAGGTCACTCAAAATTTTCTTCACACTTACATTTACCATCCACATCGAGGAATAAAATTCTCACATTAACTCATCCCATATTCTCAGGGGTAGAACTACCCAATTTTTTATATAGATGATTTCATCCTCATCTATGCTCTAATCGGAATGTGATTCCATGACTTCAAGTATTTTTTTTCATGTTTAAACACATCGAATCCTCATACTCTCCATCTTTGATCAATCCCAAAAGTATAGAATCTACTAAAACTTATATGAGAGTCATCTTATCATGACTCTCCATAACCACAACATGCATCTCAGCTAGTGGAGTCATCATATTCTATTTATCACTAGACTCTTAGATTGCTTATGTCAGAGTTCTCCTTCTTAGATCATTAGCTACACTGTTCCAATTTCTGGGCATATATTTTAGATCAAAATCAAATGACTATACATACGCAACCCTTTTACACATCCAAGGATTAAATTTTCACTAGGAGAAGATATAATTTAATCTCTTATTATCATTATACACAGTAAAATTATCACCCAATATTTATTTACTATGACTCATTAAATAATAAATAATTTCCTCCCACTTAAGGATTTGTGTAGGGTAGGTCAATTCATGTTGCCTTAATTTTGAAGACCCGCACAATATGGATCAACCTCCCTATATCAATACATCTCTTAGTGTATCCCAATAGCATCACAAAAAACCATATACTATTCATATTTCTTATCTAGAATGATAAATTGTTCCAATGTCAGCCGGTTATTCAACATCTCATAGGAACAAATGCATTCTTCTGTCTATTGAAACATTAAATCCTTTTTGGTCAAACCCAAATATTGTGCTAATAATGGGATAATTCTTCAATGAACCTCCAATATTATCCAGCTAACACCATAAATATATGGATATCAAAAACATTCTTGGGATTCTCCCATGAGACAATTTCCTGAACCATATCTATGTCTACAAGAACACCTTCATAAACCATGATGTGACCCAAGAAGTGTACTTGGAAAATAAAGAATTGACACATAAATAACTATTTATATAGTATATTTTATCTCAATTTACACAGGATGATGTCAAGATATTGGGAATGATCATTATGAGCCCTCGAGTATACTAAGATGTCATCCTCGACCACCAAAACAAACTGATCCATGTACGAATAAATGAATTGTTTAATCAAGAGAATAATCAATATGATCCCACTCCATATCCCAATAAACATTAAAAGTTTCATATAGGCCATAACTAATTCGGAATGTATTATTTAGTTTATCAAAAGTAAGAACTATAAACTGATGATACCCGAATCTCAAGTCAATCTTGTAGAAAATGTTGGATCCTATAGACATGTAAAATATATCATTGATACAAAAAATAGGATAACAATTCATCACTATAATTTAGTTCAAATTTTGGTTATTGAATCACAAGAAAAGATTCTCTACAATATTCTTAGTAAACATTACTTATAAACCCCAAGGATACGGACGGGGATAGATAAACCCCTTATCCTTCAACTGTTGTAGTTGATTATTGAGTTACTAAAGCTCTCTTGGGTCCATTATATATGGTGGAATAGAAACTGGCTTACCCACTACATGATCTCAATCCTAAATTTCACATCTCTCTTAGGTGAGAGCCCCATGAAATCATCAGGGGGCAGATCCTGAATCATTTCAAATATTAGAGGAAATGAATCCCACATTAAACCTCCCTAAAATAGTAACAAACTATCAACCATAATGTAATGATCCCCCAGATTGTAGTGAACTTTCCCTCCATAGCCTACCATGATATCCAATTTACAATGATATCCCATTTACTAGGATGACTGTAATTATTACCCTCATAAAACATAGAAGTAAATCTCACGTGATAACAATCTTTAATGTCTGAGTATGATACTAGTAATTCCATTCCAATAAATATGTAAAAACCTTAAATTTCATTTATATAACTATCCAAAAGAAAATGATACTCTATAACCTCGAAATAACACCATTTTAACATGAAAATATCTCTAGATTGTACACCCAATTGTCTATATATTGTAAACAGCCTACTCAGAAACTCTACTTCCAGGATCAAACATTTTCCAAGATGTAAAAAAATAATGGATTGAGAAGAACTGGTATCAAATAAGGCACTAGAAAATATAGAATCAACAAGAATATCACATCCCATTGTTGAGGTTCTAGCCTGTCTATCCACATGTATATGCTAAAAACTTTTACATTTACTATATCTAATCCCTATGATGCAGTTTGAGTCCCCACAATTGTACCACCCTTATAATATGGGAAATAATTCCTAGAAGACACATGTCAACTTAACCTAATAATATGGCTAGTAGAACTCCATATACCAAATAGATAAGGTGAAGAAGATCCCCTTTTGACACCCATTCTCTATCTAAAATCTTCTTCGTTACTCATATTTCATGTGTTCCAACAGAACCTTGGCATTTATTCCATCCTACCACATCCTAGTAACACTACTGTGTGGTCAGGGGAACTGTCCCCAAAAGAATCCTGACCATCCATACTAGTGAATGATAATTTGATTAAGATCCTATGTAATTGGTCAATCTTTCTAAGAAATCTTCTTCCAATTTCCCTAGATATCATTATCGTAGATATACTTCCTACTCTCAGAAGTCATAACACATAACATTCCATCTAGAATAGTGTATCATGGATTGAAAGCCTCCATCATGTTCCCCATATATATGAGAGCCTGATCCACTACCTCGTGAATATTTTTTAATCCAAAGATGTTAAATAGTGAAATGATCTCACATTTAATTCAATCCTGTAATTTTATTACCGTATTTGTCACATCAAATTCCAACATTAGAAAAAACCATTGTATTTTTAAAAAGATCCTATCATTTTCCATCATAGACATACCTCCCATAGTCAACCTCATGAAATCACCTGCTCTCTACCACCTCAACGTCTCTTGATAGAACTGCTCCATGAACATATTTAAGGAATCCTTCTATAAAATACCATTGGTTTTCCCATTAAAAGACTAAATATTCTACCAATGCTTAACTGATCCTCATAGAATTTAGGCATCTATGTTTACTATACTCTCAAGAATATTTTTCGAATGGTCATGTATAGTTCAGATAATGCCAATATAAAACTCAACTCACTCAGGTTCTCCCCATATAGAAACTGTTTGAGGGTGTTGTAATTGAAAATCATGCACTATTTTAGAACATATCTTCATAACAAACCATGGGTATTTCTCTATAAGATTCATGGAGAGAGGAATGTTTTATCAGAAATGATATCATTATTCTTTAATTTGTACTATAGTTTCCTTAGGTTCCACTACCAGGAGATCATCTCTATCCATATCCTATTATCATCTTCTCAATAAGAGTCTTCATAGAAGAATATCTATACAACACAAAAAAGTTATCCCAATAAACATAACAAAAAATTTTCATGTTAATGTCATAGGAATAAAAATAAGTCACAACATGTATTTTTCGTCAAAACACACCACATGATCAAAACCGTGGGGATATAACTACCCTTAACAATCCTACATCTAGGACATGTGCAAAAAACAATAAAATAATATTAATAATTCATTATTCTTATTTAGAAACATATTTATTCAAATTTTTTATCATTTTACCACATTAAATTTCATATACAACACCATTTCCAATAACATTTCTCATGAAAGGAAAACAATTCATGTTCAACAAAAAAAGAAAGCGTATTTTGTAATGCATTCCTAAAATTATTCACATCACAAAATATAATATTACGCTAATAGAATGATGCATCCATACTCAACTCTTGAGAAATTCCAACCCATGATCCAAATCAAAAAAAAATTTAGAAGATGATATCAAATTATCGAATAAGTGATTCATACAAGGAAAAATAACATCCAATTGTAAAACATATGAATAACAGAAATCAATCCCTAAGAACATGGGTTTTCCCCCATACATTGGTTTGGAACTCCCATGCACTAGATCATGACTAAGGCCCGACTCTACCTTGTATCGTTCCCACAATTAATAAAATTGTAAGAAAGAATAAATGGAAATAATGTTCCTTTAATACCACTTTGTGATGTCTCAGCCTCTCTTCCCCAAACCGATGCCTCCAGAATATTGGCCACATGACCCAAAAATGACTCCCTATATGCTATAGGCTACCGAATAGTTGTAGGGGTATAATATCAATCATATGGAGAAGATAGATTTTATATTAAAGAAATTACCCAATATAAATAAAGATTCAATAGACAAAATTATATATAACAATAACTAAGATAATAACTATATCATAATATGGACAAAACATGAACTACAACATCAAAATTTATAGTAGATATGACATGTTAGAATACGTTCCAAGTATCAAAATATAATAAAAAAATTAAAGACACTGAAAACTCACATGGGGTCCCCAAACTATGCCTAGTTCTCTCATCTAATTTTTATAACAAATCATCCATCTAACACAAGGCATATTCTCTTATATTTTCTGTAATCCAGATGTTTATTCAAGTAGCGGTCCACCAGCTCTAGTTGGGTGTGAGTATAACTCAGTGAGGTACCACCAGCAATTTCTACAACAATATTCAATCAATAACAAGTGTATGATGTTTTATAAAGAATATGTAAAATGAATAAGGTAATATTTTATCACTTATTAAATGACTCTTTATCTAAAACTATAACTCTCGAGTTCCTAACGACACCCAATCTCCAAATACCGTATTCGGATCGTGCGGGAGTTTGAACTATCCCTAAGGAACATTACATATCAAAATCCTATTTTTAAAATTTATCATCACAATTCACATTTAAAATCCTTTATCACCATTCATTGTCTTAAATAAAATATTAATTCCATTGTTATCATTCATCATTTCAATTCACACTCTATAATTTTGAAATATCAGTCCATATCCAATAAATGATCACCACATATGATTTCCATTATTACAATCCATCATTTATATTATTATACTTGGATTTTGGTACATTAGTCCTTTATCCCACACACATCTATCACATATGAATTACATTTTACACATTTAGATTTTGTACCATACTATGGGATTTTGTTGTAGCAGACCATGTACCAAGAATGATTATCACATTAATTACTTTTCCAATTAATTTTTATAATTCAAAAATTGAATTAAAATTTATTCCATTAATTTATTCTGAATTTTATTAAACACATAAATTTTATTATTTAATTAAAATAATTAATTAGTAAAATTAATTACATTAATTTATTCATCAATAATTAATCAATTTGGAATCTACAAATCCAATAAATAATTCAATAAATAATTATTCACATATTAGAATCTTAAAATTAAATAATAAATTCAACACTTAATTATTTGTATTACGAATCTCAAAATACCATAATTAATTCAACAATTAATTTTTCAAAAACAAAATCTCAACATATCAATTTCATAATATCAATATCCAAATTTCACAATTCCCTCAATTAATAAATTATCCAAATTAAATAATTTAATTTAGAACTCAAGTGCTAATAAATTTATTGAAATTTTGAATTTAAATACACATAATTGAAATAATATCTTTGGGATTTGATTTATAGACCACTTACTGCAAGATTGGTGTTGAATTCTCACCTATGGAATCCCCAATTTGAGTAGAAAGAAATTTTATATTTAGATCTAGATCAGAAACCCAAATTCATGATTGAAAAATCGAGATCACAGAAGTTCAAATATATATCCTACAATCATCGATCTATATCCAAAAATACAAATGGCGTCTTCTCTCCAAAAGATTATGGAGAGATGAATGATAAAGATAAATGTAATAAGGTATGATCATATTATCAAAAGGTGTGTCGATCTTCAATTATGACTTTCAATCATAAATAATAGTGGTCTATAAGGAATAGAATCTATCTGGGATCCCCAAAAATCATGAAAGATAGATTGGGGTAGAACTAGTCTGATTAGTGGTTAATATGGCAGGAAAGAATTTTATAAAGTAATTTTTGGGTTAATTAAAAATTGGCAAAATGTTTTTTGGACATAGGTGTGCAGTTTCCCAAACAATGCCCCTTAACTTTGAAACTCATAAAGGGGGGTGTGAATTTTCTACATTAAGGGAACATGGTTTGAAAAACCATTATCCTTCTATTGAAACCCTCTATATGTATAGTGTCACAGATTTTTGGGCTAGGGTGACTAGTTGGAGAAAACTGTGCAGCAACTCTGCACTACCCTCTTTATTCCATTTCCATAAATATTCACCCAAACCAAATGTACCCAATACACGAAAAAAGATTAACTATAAACAATCCTAAGACATATCTTGAAAAGGATAGTGGATTTAAATAATTAAATTTACTGGTGACCAATT
This sequence comes from Viscum album, assembly GCA_963277665.1. Lineage (NCBI taxonomy): Eukaryota > Viridiplantae > Streptophyta > Magnoliopsida > Santalales > Viscaceae > Viscum > Viscum album. The sequence goes on along the minus strand of OY728132.1, from coordinate 1,286,563,866 downwards.
AATTAGAAATGAATGTAATAATATGTTGAATATAAATGACATGTTTTATGAGATCCTTATTTTATGACTAGTATGTCATTATATGTTAATTAATTAACATAATAACCATTATTGTAATATTTTAATTAAATAAATTTTTTATATATTCAATAACATATATTTAAATTAATATAATAATATTGATAGGCTTTAGTTAAGGATACGTCAAATTATAAGCATAAAGAGTTCTATATTATTAAATGCAGTTTTATATCCTTTTAAAGGAAGACATGTTTTAAAAATATAAGTCAACACAATTATAATTTTTATTCCAAAAAATAATGTTCATTTTTGAAATTTGGATATCAATAAATTATTTGGGTTATTTTTTGTTTTTTTTGAGAACGTTTATATTTTGATAAATAGTGAATGAAACAAAATTTAATTGTTAACAACTTTTTTCTATAAATAATTTATAGTTGGAAATCTTATTTTTATTCTGTTTTTAAGTATAAATTAAAATAATTTAAATTTTTTAATCTGAATGTAGTCACTGGAATCAATTTCCCAATGAAACTTGTATAAAAACATTTCAATCTTTTCAAATTTTCAATTTAGAAAACTCAATGTATCATTTGATCTTTTCTATAAATATTTAATTAAATTATGACAATTTCTTAATTGGAATTTAGAAAAATTAATTCCATATTTGGAATAATAATAATTTACAATTTATAGTATTTTAATATTTTTTTACCAAAAATATTAGTGAAAGCAATTAAAATTAATTTCCTCAGGTGAAGTAAAAATGTGCTTACTAAATGAATAAAATTTAATATTATGTTTACCAATGACCTAGATGCATGTCAAAAACCCATTATATTTACATGATTCTAACGTATCCACAAATTTATATAATTCAGTTTTTAATTTGGGGTACATGATGGAAGGGATACCTCCTAAAAGTTTTACCATTTTATATTTACATGAATGCAACTCCCTCTCCACAATAAGAAAGGACTCACCCTCCCCACATCATTACACCACTCAATGAATTTGGATCAACCAAAATTTTCCTAAATTCACTCTTACAAATACATCATCTAATCCTATAACCCTCACATTGTGTATAAATAAAACCATTAGTGCCCGTTGGTGTAAACCAAAAGTAGCCACCTAAAAAAGTGGTAACATTCTTCAATGAACATTTATTTTATTTATTTCTCAAACAAAAATAATTGTTATTATTCCCACATTATATAATAACATAAGTATCCAAAATATTATTATATGTTTATATTTTAGTGGTTTGACCTACAACTTCACACACTTCCATCATATGTGATACAAACTCACCATATATGAGTATGGTGGACTACTGCCTCATGAACATATGTCCTTCATTCCTCCATTATGTCCTCTCAATGTTGGGAGTAATGATGGAATTAATCCTTTAAAATTAGTTATATTTTATTTTTAATGTTATAATTCCTCTAAAATTTTTATATAACAGACATATTTATGGTTTTTCTTATTGGGAATATGATAACATCATTTATATACGTGTGAACTACAACTTCCTTGAAGAGATTTGATTCATTTACTTTTTACATGAACATTATTAATGATGGATTTCATAACCATAAATTATATAAATTAAATATTTATTATATAAATTAAATTATTTTTTATATGTCAATATAACATATAATTTTTATTCTTCCCATTTCATGCACTCAAAGAGTGAATACATCTTTCGTGGACATGAGAACTACCACCTCCTCAAAACGAAAAAATTCGTTCATTTTCAAAATACATATCGAGAATGGATTATATAAGTATATATAATTAACTAAAATTTTATTTATAATATTAAAGTCTTTATATAGATATAAAAATTAATTACATTCTTTCCATAATGATGGTTGAATATTTAGAACATTACTCATGCCTTCTTACCACCTACAGTATCCATGATCGAAATGTTTGTTCTTTAATCATAACCATATTTTTAATTTTATTTTAATAATATAATATATATAAAAATATGATAACTATATCATGTTTATTATTCTTAATATGTTTAATTAATGACCACATTGACCATTTTTAACCTATGAAAGTCAGTTTTCACACGTAATCCAAATATGGTCAAAACAACCGACTTAAATATTATTGATTAATTAATTTTATATAACATTATTATAAGTGAAATAAATTTTATAATAAACGTGGAAATTGATCTGTAATACTTAAATTACTTGCATAAGTTTACTTTTTTGGAATATAGAGGATATACCTAACATATCATAGTCATGGAAATGGGTTTCATCTAAATTTAGATTCCATTGGTACTTACTTGTAATTATGAACATAGTTATTTTTATATGATTTATATACTTAAAAAAACTTTTTATATCATGATTTTAATTTAATCTATGATATTTAAAGTTTGAATATATTTTATTAATTTATAGATCTAATGATTCAAAAGTTACCCAAGTTGTAAGGGGTCATATAACTCAATTTCCATTCATTTTGTAAAACATCTATTCCATTGGTTATGGTCTGAAAATAATTCATGTGAAATAGCCAATAATTTTATTATAAAGTATTTATTTTTTTATATACATTTTTCAAAAATTATTAAATCATTTATTTATTATCACTCTAATTATAGGATCTTTGTATGGGTTTTTTAATTCTCAATTTTATTTCTGTGATATATATTTAATTTTCGCAACAGATTTTTGTAATGTGGTTATATACATCCATTGATTGTATTTTTTATTATTATACAAATATTTATGGGTTCTTACATGTAATTTTATGATAAATATTTTATCGGGTTAAGGTTTCAATAATAGTGAATAAGTTATGTATTTTTTTTACAATATGCCTTCTATGAGATGTTTTATAGGTTATAAACCTACCTTGTTTTTTGAGTTTTAAATAATTTTAAGTAAGAATGATATATATTTAATATCATTATTCTCATGATATTTGAAGTATCATTTAATTTTATTCCTTCATGGTGTTTATGATTCAAATATTTCAAGGTGTTGTGGGACACTTTGGAATGTTTAATGATTATTTTACTCATACATGATTTAATGATATTTTAATTTTTTTTCAATTCATCAACATCAAAATCAATTTTTGTTTCTTATCTAGAACTATTGAGATTTTTTATTGCTACCAAACAAATTTTTTTATGGGTGGATTAATATTTTTTCAAAGAGATTGTTGTGGAAGGAATTTCATTTCAATGGGCTAACCAACTTTCAAAGAGATAGTTAGAGAACCTATTTCTTTTCCATGTGTTAATCTTGTTACAAAGATATTTATATAGAAAAAATTTATTTTTCTAGGGTAATCGTAATTCAAATAGGATTTTATTGATTCCATTTCTGTTCAATGGGTTCATCATGTTCTACTTTTTTTTATGAAACCCATTTTTTTCATGGGATAATCATGTATTGATGTGATTGTTATTGAACCTATTTATTTTACATTGTTTAATAATATTTCAAATAGATTTCTATAGAACCAATTTCTTTTCCTGGGTTTAATCATGTTTCAATATGATTGTCATTAAACCCATTTATTTTGTATTGATTTATAAGGTTTTGAATCAGTAAATATTTATTCAATTAATATTATGAAGAAAGTGTTTTATTCTTGATATGACAATTGAACATTATATGAAATGCAGGTGATTGATCTTGAATATATGAACGGATGACCACTGTTATAACTCATGGGTGTGCACGATATATCATATATAAAGGTTTCAACCCCATTATAGATCCAATAAAATGGGTTAGAATAATATACCTTATATGAAGGGTGATCCCCATTATATATCTTTAATGAATTGGATAATGATGTTATTAGAAGATAGTCTTATGTTTAATATAAATAAATGGTTTTGGAATGATCATTAAAGGGTTTTGTGAAGGTCATTCTCTATGTCACCAAAAAGGGTTTTAATTATATTTTATGACTTTATAAATATTTTAATGATCGATATTGATATCATATGCATTTCTATTATTTAATTTGATAAATTATTCCATTTAAATGTTAAAAATTTCGTTTGATCCATGTATTTATGGGTTTGAGTTATTTTATGATTTTCTCTTACACATTGATTATTCCACCAGACCCTTATTCGCTATTATGCTATTTGATGACATTCTTTGTTAATTATTCATTTTGCATTACTAAGAATTTGAGCTCAACATTCTTATGTTTCATTTTCCGAGGGTTTTATAGAATTATTTATTAATGAGTTATGTATTTAAAATATGTCCCAATGTTTATGTAAATGACCTATTATTAAGTAAAATAATATTGAATATATGTCAAAAATGTACTTTTGATGACTTCTATATTGTTTATGTATTGGTTTATACTAATTCTCTATAACTATAAACCTAAAAAGTCCTCCAAAATATAAGTGATCCAACTTTTTATTTTCATGTTGTAAGGATTAATGGGAAACATTGGTTCATAATTAACAACATAAAAGCTGGAAATGCAATGTTATGGAATTAAACATAGGATATGGGGGTGTGGGTTCTAGGATTTTATAGTTAATATGAATGGGATATTTATATATCATTAGATATTATGATTTTTTTCATATGAGGTTATCTGAATAGTTATAGATACTATAATAGGACTATATTCTTAATGATGGTCATAAGTTCAATGCCTTAAGAGACCATAGATGAAGTTGTAAGTAATAAAAAAATTTGGAGGCTGTTGATGATGTTTTTGGAGACATTCTTTTGTGTTTATGTGTATGTAAAAATAGATTGAATGTGATGTATTGTTTCAATTTTTTAGTGAAATATGTTTTAATGTTCCTATAATGTGATTAGTTTTTAGAATCATGGATATTTAGTTAATTTTGGGAACATGAGTATTATTGTATAGATAACCACATGATGGAAAATTGATTTGCTGACTACGTGACTATTGTTAATTCAATTTAAATATCCATATTTTGGGGTGTAAATATTGAATGTTTTTGATAAAACAGAAGTTTAATAGAGTCTAAATTTTGAGCTTATTTATGTTAATTGGGATATATCATTTTATAATTTGTTTTACCATATTTTGGCATTTCTATATAATTTTGAAGATTAAATTCTCATATACAGGTTTATTAATTTGGGATTTTAATTACCATGTGATATCGATTTAGAATTTGGATAATGACTAAATATTGGTGGAATATATTGACTATTATTTTATTTATATGTTGTTTTTAAGGATTTATTTTAGTGCATAAGGTGTGAAAAATTCATCTTGAATACTCAATATTTCGAGAATGACATGAGATTCATGATGAAATTGATTATATCATGATCTTCTACTTATATTAAATATATTTACTATTTTTATTTTTCGTCTTTTCTAGATGGTAAAAGAATTATATAACTTTATGGAAATATGATTTAAATAAAATTTTATCATGTTACCATATTTTCTAGTGATATAAATCAAAATTACACACCTATTTGGGTTGTGGTTTTGTTTTCACTAACTTCCTTCTGACCACATTCTCTAAAATTATCTATTATTCCATGGGAATATGTTTTTCCTTCAAAATATTATTTTAATTTCACAGCAATGTTTTTTGTATGTGGAATAATAGTTATGTGTATCTTTCAGTGACCATTATGTTTCATGCTTAATATTTTAAATAGGATGTTATATTAACCATTTTTATGATTTAATGATTAAATAAAAAATTATAAAATTTTTAATCCTTTCATAACCAAGGTGAATTTTTTTTGGCAAATAAATCAGTTTAGGCAGGGTAGGATGTGACATCATTATATTTAATGGAATATCTTATATGAAATTAATTTAAATTCATTAATATATTGTGTTAAATGTACTAAATAGTAAATAATTCATAAAAAAAACAACAACACTATCTTACATTGCACGTAACATTGAGTCTCTTTGATAACATGTGTTACATAAATGACTGAGTTTTAGAAAACAATAATATAATATTAATATTTAATTTGATAGTTATCACTTAGGTGTTGGAATGTCATGATTTAATATGATTAACTGAATTATTACTATATTGTTTACATATGTTTATAAAATGAATTCATCAGTGACTAGTTAATTAGAAATGAAAATAAACACCAATTCAATATAAAAGATGTGTTTTATGAAAAAAAATCTATTATAAGAATGAAATTCAATTATAATAAATTAAATAAATCACTATTATTGAATTATCAGAAGGAATTTTTTTTCATATACTAAATCCAATATTTTTAAAATAATCTAATTAGTTTTATAGGCATAATATGTTAATTAATCCAATCTAAAACAAATAAGATGTAGATTTTTAAAAATAGTTTTTAGCGTATTTTTTTGGTATACATGTATGAATGTCAAATTCTAACACTTTGAAAAATAAATTAAAAAAAATAAACATAATATTTGAAATTAGGATATTAAAATTAACTTTGGATTAATTTTTGTTATTTTTCATAGAACAATCATACTCAGATGAATAATGAATTACATCAAATATTAATTGAAAAATATTTTTAATATAACTAATTTATATTGTAAAATAATTTTTATTACTCGGTTTATTGTATTAATAGATCAATTTTATATCATTTAACTAATTTAGTCTATTTCTTTCAATTTAAAATTAAAATTGGTTATAAAACGTATCAATCTCTTAAAGATTTCTCTTTAAAAAATATAATTTATCAACCCCTATGTGGGATTAATTTTAAATTAATAATAATCACTTCTGTGATAAAAATTTTAAAAAATGATTTAAATATTTGGAAGCTTAATAATTTTTAATTTAAAATAATTTCAACTTAAATTTTTTTTAAAACATTACTATAATAAACTAAAATAAATTATAGTGATTGAATTAAAAAATATGTTTACTTAGTGATTAGACATTAATATTATATCTCCAAATGAACTAGAAAAAATTCCAAAACCAATATTTTTTAAATTATTTGACCATGTCCCTATATTGATATTTTTTTCATAATTTGTGTAAAACTAATAATGGTAGGCCTGCCAATATGTTTTTTATTTTAAAAAAGGTCACTCCCTATCCACTAAAAATGCACTCTTTCTCCCCACTTATTCACACATGTAACGTAATTTAGTCAATTTTCTCTTACAATAAAATCTAACAAAATCCATCCTATCATCCTATATTTATCAATTAAGGAAAAAATATAACCGGATTAATTTTTTTAGAAAACCAAAAGGAGTCACCGAAAAAAATGGTAAAATTTTTCGACAATCACTTTTGTTTTATTTCATTCTCAACCCACATAAATTATTATTATTAAATGATTATATAATAAACATATTAAACTCAATATGTTTTTTATGTTAAGGGTTCTACATACACCTTCACACACTTCAATCAAATGGGATATGCAATAATAATTCATTTGTAATGTGTATTACCACCTCGTGAACAAATGTTATTCATTCTTCAATTTCCACCTCTCATAGTTGGGAATATTGATGGAATTACTATTTTTCTATGATATATTCGATATTTAAAATTTTATTATACTTTTATAATTTTTATATGACATATAACTTCATTATTTCTATTTTTTATAATATGGTAATATCATTTGTGGACATGGGGACTATAACCTCTTTAATGCGATGTGATTTATTTACTATTTACATAGAATGTATTGAATATGGTTTAAAAAATGTGTTATAAATGAAATAATTAATATATTAATTAAATAATTATCAATAAATAATATAAAATAAAATTTTTCTTCATCCATTTGACACACAAGAATTGTTATAACACCATTCGTGGATGTGTGGACAACCTCCTCCTCGAAGTGATGTTATTCTTCCATTTTCATCACCACATCACAATAATGATATAAATACATATATAAATTTAAATAAATTTTATTTATGATGTAATGGTAATTTTGGAAATATAAATGTTACTTACCTTCTTTCAATAATGATCGTTTAAAAATGGGAATGGTACTCTTGTATACATACGGCATACCCTCTCCATGGTCATAACATTGGTTCAATTTTCATAAATTGCATTCCTATATGTTTTTAAATGTATAATTGATGTCAAAATGTGATAATTATTTTATGGTTATTATTATTTTTATCTTTAAATAATTACCTCACTCATCATTATCGACCTATCGAAGTCAGTTTTGACACATAAACCAAATATGGCCAAAACATCCTTCTTAAATATTTTTTATTCTTTAATTTTATATTACTTTTTTATAAGTGAAATAAAATTAATAATAAAATTAAAAAAAATATTTTTATACAATTAAATAATTTGGATAATTTTATTATTCATGATGATATAGGGAAATCATGACAAATCAGACTCATGGTAAGGTGTTTTGTCTCAATTTAAATTTCATTTAGGATTATTTTTTATTATTAACATAGTTGGTTTTTTATTGTCTATATATAGACCTATTACTTTTTATATTCTAATTTTCATTTAATTCATGATATTAAATGTTTAAATTGATTTTATTCTTTCACGATTCTCATGATTTGAAAGATATTAATATAAAAAGGGTTTTCGTAACACAATTGGCATTCATTGTGATAAATTTTTATGTCATTGGTTATGTTATTAAAATAATATGTGTGAAATTAACTATGATTTTATTAGACTATATTTCATCTTTAAATTTTTGTATTTAATTTTTTCACAAATAATTATTTCATTAATTTATTCTCACTCTATTGACACAGTTATTTTTAGGGGGTTTGTCAAATAAATTGTATTCCAATGAGATATGTTCCATATTAATAAATTTTTTTGTAATGTATATATCTATCATGAATATATTTGATTATTATTATCCCTAAATATATGGGGTTTTACATATTATTTTTAAGATTTATCTTCAATGGGATTTATGGTTTGAATGTTACCAAAGCATGCATGGATTTCTATCATGATTTTCCTTCTTTATGATGTTTGTTATGATATACACTTATCTACTTTTATGATGTGTATATAATTCTTATTTGACCTGATATATCATGAATCTACTTATTATAATGAAACAAAATGTCCCATTAAATTTTATTACTTCATGGTTCTTATGATTCAAATTTTTCGAGGTGGTAAGGGTTACATTATAATGTTTAAAGGTTATTTTACTCATGAATATTTGTATGATATTTAAATTTAATTTTTATTTATAAAAAAATTGTGATTTTTAATTATCCACATGTTGGGATATTTGGTATTTATTCCATCCTAATTATTTTATAGATGGAAGAAGATTGTTTAAAATATATAGTTCGGGAATCCTTTTCTTTTCTTTTCAACAAAAGCGTCATGTCCCATTGCTGATTGTTTGGTCCTACTATACAGATCAAGATTTTCCTACCCCCGATAAGCTTATTTGTCCCCTAATCATCAGATTGGTTTTGTTTGATGCCCCGTATAATTCATCAGCCATTATTTTTTGGGCAAAGTAGCAGAAAAAATCAAACTATAAAATTTTCCAATTATGATTAAATAGTTAGTGAGGCAATGAAATACCAAGGCGATGATCATTAGCTGGTCTGAGAGAATAATAATCCACAGTGGGACTGAGACGTGGCCTAGACTCCTACAAGAGGCAGTGGTGGGGAATTTTCCACAATGAGAAAAATCCTGATGGAGCAATTATGCATGGAGGAGGTAGATGTCCCACGGGTTGTGAACGTTTGTCCCCAAAAAGAATTAATGACGGTATTTAGGGAATAGGCATCGGATAACTCTGTGCCATTATCCGCAGTAATAAAAAGGATGCAAGAGTTACCAAGAATGATTGGGCATAAAGCATCTTAATGTGTCTTTTTAAGTCCACCGTCAATTCCCAGGGCTCAACCATGGACATGCATTAAAAAAACCTAGCTTGAGTATATTGGGGGAATAAGGAATTTTTGGTGGAGTGGTGAAATGCTTAGAAATCAGAAAGAACACAAATGGAAAAATCACTCTGCTAGGTTGACACTAACACTGAGAGATGAAATCTAGGGGAGCGAATTGGATTAGATACACCAGTAGTCCTAGCCGTAAATGATGGATACTAGGCACTACACTTATCGACGAATGTAGTGATATAGCTAACGTGTTATGTATCCCACCTGGGGATCTTGGATATTGTTTCATAATTCTTACTCTAGAACTCTTGATTTACATAGTAGTGATTTTCTTTGTATCTCTATTCATATTTGGATTCATGTCTAATGATTCTGGATGTAATCCTAGGCGTAAAGAAAAATAGTAAGTTTTTTCATTTTAATTAATATCATTTCACTTTTCATGTGTAATACATTCCAAATAAAAGTGAAAAGTAAAAAAAATAAATTCATATACAGAGGGAAAGAGAGGGATTCAAACACTCGGTACAAATAATTTGTACAATAGATTAACAATCCACCACTTTCATCCATCAGTCGTCTCTCCACATTAAAAAGATAAAATACTTTTTATATGCATAGAACCATTCACAGCACTATCAAACTGGTCCACTTCACCACATTTCAATTGATGAATCCCAGATACACGTGCAATTCCTTCCCTATAATGTTGTACCTATGGGATATTGATAGAGAAGATAAAGAGAAAAATCTGAGGATTTCACATAAATGATTTAGTATTCAGATCTAAAAATCAACCTGATTGATTTCTAAAATTCACTCAATGATAAGAAAATGGCCTAAGGATGCTTCAGAATGTTTTCGATTGCTCATTTGTGAACTACGATCATTGGCTCCTAAACTGAATCATTTCCTTGAATAGAATATGGCAAGTTCCTGCTTGAAATGATTAGGTCAGGGACAAGGTTCAAGTCCACCGGTCTGTTAGGATGCCTTAACTACTATTTCCGCCTATCCCTTACCAAATCCACCAACATTTGGATTACTATACACTGGTCAACATAGTTATCATTAAACCCTTATCACCTCCTGTAATTTGAAGTACCACTAATGGGAAGACTCATCGGTATATCAACATCCTTAACCTGCACACTGCTGCCCTCCAACGAGGAGGGTTTTTTATCCTTTTATTCCAGGGGGAATAGCCTCCAATCATATTATAGTAGGGGAATTGGGAATATTAGCGGGTCTATTCCATCATAGTTTCAATTCTCCCCAATATCTGTATAAATTATTACGTATGGAAATTATTGAAATTGTTTTCTCCAGTAGTAGAACTGCTGTATTTTTGCGTCTTTTTTTTGTTTCTGGAACTATGTTGTATGGTTCAGCAATGACTCTAATCAATTTTTTTTTGAAATAAAATGATTTCTATAGTTGAGACTAAAAGGAATGTGTAAGACAATGCTCAATAGTTCGATCATAGTTAAAATTTATATCATTCATATCTATTTACGATCATTTTTCAGATAACTAACATGAAATCATCCCATAATAAAGGCAGTGAAAATAAATAGGTTTCCCTACAGCGAACTCTTTGTCTGGGGAATGTTTTCATTGGATGAAATCTATTCTATATGTGCTACTCCTATTCTAAAGAGCACTCCTAAGATATGGAATAATAGGGGGATGAATCTGCACGAATCATTTTTTTTGTGGAATGTATCAAGAGAGGATCGATGGTTAGTCAATGGTATGGTAAATAAGGATTGTTTTTTAGCAAGGTATGGAATTCATTGTACCCAATTTGAGTAGTCATTTTTTGGTACTTCTCACGGAGTAGGAACCACCAATCTAACCCTGTTCGAGGGATTTCATACACAAACGTAATGTTTATGGCTGATGGATATTACTCATCATCATTTTACTATAGAATTATTTTATAGTGTCTGGTCATATGTATAGATAAAACATAGGTATTGGACACAATATGAACAATATTTAAATAAATAAAAAATAAAAGAGCGTGAGAGCCAAATGAATTAAAAGACTCATGTTTGGTTCAGGAAGGGATCATGTATGTTTTGAAATGAAAAAATCATCCAATTCCATTAAGTGATTTATTACATAATCAAAAATATAGGATTTTGAATCCTATTCGAAATTCAGAAGAGCCACATGTGAAATCAATCGAATATTTGGAAACAGCCCAAGCTAAATTACAGAATGTGTAAAAGGAAAAAGATTGGTTTTGAGTTAATGGACTTCATCTATAAGGTTAAAGAGTAATGGGACATTATTGGTATTTAGCATATAATGTCCACATGTAATGTCCACCACCCCACCAACTACAAATTTTGGAGAAGCTTTGTGATAATGGAAGCAAACAGAAAAAAGCATTAACTCGGAAAAGGGGAGATCATTACTCTAATCTAATAGTCCTATCAACCACACCACCCCTTGAATGATCTAGATCCAAAAGGTATCATTTGGGGTACCCATTGTGTATTTTTTCCCCGGTGGATATCTACAGGACCTTTAAGTTTTATGCTTTTTGAATATGGAATATAGGTAAAACAGTAAATAAGGAACATTATAGGGTAATGATAGACCCATTAGCTTGGTATTTAAAGATTGATAATTACTAGAGAACCATGGATTTTAGATTATGTCATATGGATAAAAACCTATATATAAAAACCACAACAAAACAATTATTTTGATTATGTATATTTATGAAATTATTTTTTATTGTAATGAGATGAATTTTTTCAATGAATTATACATACATGTTAATAATATATATGAGATGTTCTTTCATGGTGAGATGAAATAAATATTATTTTGGAAAAACACCTATGAAGTGATGCACATTTTCATGTCATAAGAAATATATTCCAAGAACATATTAAAATACATTGTTATGGATGAATCCAAAGGTTTTTCTACACTGAATCATATAGGTAAATAGATTAGTAAAAAATATAACAGGAAGAGTTTTAATGAATAATTATTCATGAATATGTCTTGAAGTATCATATATTTAACTTTGTAAAGGATATACATTTTTTAATTCACTTTTTATTCTTGGTATCAATCAAATATAAAATGTTAACAATTTTTTGTAGGTAAAATGATAATGATATTTTTCAAATATTAATCAAATCGCAACATTGTGTATGAGAATAAATGTGACATGGCCTTATAGGGACTACCTGTTTCTGGATAAGATGAGTATTTTTATGAAAAATAGTCTACATCATGATAAGAATTATTTATTAATTGAAGACGTTTGGAATGTAATACTAATAAATTATCAGTATGCACCTCGATATCCTCTGAACTAAGTATAGGGAGGTATCACATGAATATACACAGATTGTAAGGATAAAACATAACATTAGAATATGCATGATGTTACTGAATATATTTTAGTTATTTAATGGGTTAATTAATGTTCTATAAATCTATCAAATATACTTGTGAATTATTAAAGGTCAAAAATATAGTGATATAAAGTATTATTTTTTGATGGAGTTAGAAGTCAAACGTATTATTAAGCTAAAACATTTAAAATTAAATTAATTGACTATGGATTCTCTCAAGAAACAACATTTAATTGAGTATTTTGTTTAGTTATGGAAAAAATTTAGTTAATCCCAAAAAATAACAAGAATCGTTTATTTTTTATATGTCCCCCTAAAATTTTTCTGTGTTTTTAATTAAAATAATCATATTTATTTTATTTTTAGGAGGAAATCTTATTTTTTTTGAATATTTTGATTTGTTTATTTAAGGGGTGCATAATAATGTGTAGTACTCAATTTATAATTTCATTGTATAAAATTATATGTTGTGTCATATGGTGAATGAGTCTTTGGGAATATTTGATGACTATGTTAATATCTATTGTTTTCAACACTATTATATATGACATTGACTAAATAGTAAATGAATCAATACTCAATGATTCGTGAAGAATGAGACCACCAAATTAAAAATATATTTTCATGTTTTTTCAATAGGGGGCAAAGAGGTTTTACATTTCTATTGCATTAATTGTAGGGGATTAGTCTTTTTTCATAATATTTTATTAAAAGAAATTAAAATAGAAATAAATGGTATTTACAAAAAAAAATTCAAAAGTGGAATATTATTGAATATATTGAAGAGGATTTTATTATTATTTTTCCTTACATTAAAAGGTTTATATGAGATGATTTAGGGTGGATGAGGTTTTTGGTAGTTTTGTTGAGAATCATGGTTATTATTTTTTGAATTCATATATTGATTTGATGAATTTTTTATTTGATATGTAACAACAATATTTTTTCATAGAAATAAAAAAATCTATTGTGAATATATCATTATTGATGAATTAACAATCATGAACTATCCCTTGTGGGTCAAGCATGACTATACTATGAACACCTTACACAGTCCAGGGGTTGGTGACTAGCACCTAAAGGATTTTCCTAAATAGGTAAAGAATTTCCTTAGGGAGATGTACATAATAAAAAAAGGAAAAATATTGTAAACAACCAAAAAAAGTAAGGTTCAACAACGAGAGTAATGTACAACAACAAGTAGAACTAAAAACTAAAAATAGTGGACATGGATGAAATCCCTAGAAACTAAAAAGAAATTAAAGAGTTGTCTCCTCTTCCCTGGAGCTCTACTTGGAGGGTAGTAGTAGTAAGTCTGAATTTGAAGAACATGATCTCAACTACTCCAGTCGCACCATGATCCACAACGTACCAAACATCCAAAGTCTACCTCGAATAATTAATAGTCTGCACCAGACACACATGTGGAGGCGTTGCCCATGAATGGGTGAGTATAAAAACGTAGTAGGGGACCCCACGAAACCCGAAGCTCTCCTAGTAATCCACAAAACAAAACATCACACTAAATACCACAAAGGTAATATCACATGCATGATCTAAATCATGAATCACAATGCCAAAAAGACTGCACACTCTAACATTATAACTTCTAGTTTACTAGGACATTGATGACTTTTCATAATGACATATCATCCTTTCCATAGTAACTCTAAGGCTGACATGTATAGGTCCATGTATGCTAACCCACATTGGTCACTAGATATTGACCATTATTGGTCCTTGGTGCTGACCCATATTGGTCACTAGTGTTGAACCGTATTGGTCGCTGGTACTGACCACTATTGGTCATTGTTGTTGACCCATATTGGTCGTTGATACCATGGTTGGGATGATTTGTCGTACATTATGATCAATCAAATCTGGAGGTTCTGATGCAGCTTCGTATTGGACGCTCTTCTTCTTCATTTCATCACCAGCTAGTGGATCCCCACACATAGTAGGCCGGATCACCGGAAGATTCTTCTCATCAATCCATAATTCATATTTAAACTGGTACACTGTCCCTCAAAAAGCATACCCAAGCCACCTCCCCATCATAGGTGTCCAAACGTGACATACGACACATCAATCGGACACCTGGTCTATAATATTTGTGCAGTTCTGTAAAAAGGGAACATTTGGATTGAAGTTGATCCAACCTAGTTCGCATGTAAAACTCTATCAAAACGTACTTAGAGTATCTCCAAATGATTTCCTTTTCATATGGGTCTTTATTCCACAGACAATGTGTCATTCGGATGCTCGAAATGTTAGTTACACCTCTTTACATAAAACAGGGTGATCACACCTCAGTTCGGCCCGGCTTGGTTGGGCCCACTATAACAGTCCAAAGGGACTGCATCCCAAAAGGGGTTCCAAGAAACTGACGGTGCGTCAAACAGACACTCGGTTTGGCAGTTACGGGCATTCCATTATTCGGGGGCCGGTTGGGTCTGGGCCCGGTCTGACTCGGTCAGGCCGACCTGACGCAACGGGTCATGGGGTCTACCTAACCCCGCTTGGGTCTGGCCAATTATTGGTATGTCCAGTTCACTGGGTCTGTCCCATTGGAGTCAGCCTCATTCGTTCACGGGCTCATGTCGCGGTTGGCCCGACCCATCGGGTGGGGAAAAGCCCACCAGAGCTGGCCCACTGGGCCACAAGTCTGGCCTGACATATTGAGTAGGTTTTCCCCACATCCTAACCAGTCTGCCTATGGAAGACCCCGTTTCCAGCATGCCCTACAGATGTGGGGCCATTTCATCTGGTTTGTGGGGCATTTCCCCACCGCTGCATGTAATGCTCAACTATGGGGCCGACCGGTCTCTATCCGACACGGCACGGTGTGGGGTTGCGCTTCCCTTCTCCCATGCGGCTGACTCGGGCCAGAAACCTCTAGCTACTGCAGCACACGACGGTTCACCTCCTTCCCACCACCCACAACAAATTTTTGAGGGCCTCCTACAGCCCTGCCGACTGCCTCCGACAGGGTGCGCCTGCAGTTCTTTCAGTGGGCCACTGGTCATGCTACAATGGTCCATTATTGCTGCCATCTTCACCTAAAAGTCTCCTGGATAGCCACCATCATAGCATGACCCTCTATCTCATATTATTATCAACGTTGAGGAAAGTTTTCCGTGAAGAACACAACCTGAACGAAGCGGCGGAGGGTCACAACCTTGTTCGTCTGGCCCATGCCCTCTACATTAACATGATAACATGCATGAGAATATTTATCTAACATTGATGATTAAATATACAATTTTCAATAATTTTTAACTAAAACCAAAAATAAACCCCTACCTTGAGATCCATTGGATGTGTCATGGTTGTGTCACGAGGATCATTCACATTGGATGGAGTCATCGGTGTTCGTCAATCCTTGATCGTTGTCACCCGAGCTTTTTTCCTCCATCGTTGGATGTTCTTATAGACATCAGACAGAGTTTCCTCTCTTAAAAAAACCATGCCATAACCCCACCCACAATATCTCTTTGAAACGTAGGGGGAAATGTGTGTAAAGCATTGAGGAATTAAAGAGGACCATTAAATGAATTAATGAACCTCTTTTAATTCAAAAAGATGGAGTTTTCTCAATTGATGAGTAAATCCATTAAATGTATTGAAAATTCACTAGTCTCGCCACCCCCGCTCATCTATTGGAGAAAAAGAACATAAAAAAAATTATTATTTTATTATTCTATGAATAGTCCAGAAGCAATCTTTTTCTCTGGACCAACAACGGTTTATTTGATGCCTTCATTAAGAGAATCTCAATGTAGTGGATTCAACGGTGCTTTCAGATTTTAATTACGTGCACCTTTTCAAAAGGTAGAAAACAATTCGAAGCTGTTTACTGAACATACATAAAATAAGTTCAGAAATTCATTTCAGGTACATCGTGCCTCATAATCAGGTGCAGTCAATTTTCACAGACTTTTAATAATCCCAAATAATTAAAAAAATACAAATAATTTTACTGGTCATTACATTCTCCCCACCATGGATAATTATGTCCCCGATATTGAAACATGGATTCATAAACAAATAGGGGTATTGGTGATGAATATGACCCTTTCGCTCCCATGTTCTATCCCGGGGATACCCATGCTTCCACAGAATGAAAATAAAAGGTAATGATCGCCCAGGAAAGATCCACTCTTGTCAATCATCTATCTCCATCAGGTACTCTACAAAATTCATCCAGTTGTCAAACTCCAGCACTCCATGGTCGATGATGTGAGATGGGTCATGCATGTATCTCTTCAATAGGGATAAGTGGATGATGTCGTGCACCCTCTATAACTATGTTGTTAGTGATAAGCAGTACGCCACCTTTCCAATCCTCTAAACTATTCGGAAAGGTTTGATAAACCTCATTGAGATTTTTCAGCGTCATCCAAATCTCCATAGTCCCTGTCGAGGGGATACTCACAAGAATACATAGTCTCCCTCTTAAAACTCAAGTGGTCTCTATCCCCAATCAATATAAGACTTCTATCATCTCTATGCAGTCTTAATCTTCTCTCGGATGACATGCACCTTCTCAGTGGTAGCCTATACCATCTGTTGGCCCACGAGTGTCGGCTCTCCGGGATATGTCTAGAATATGGGAGATATGCACAGTCATCTGTACAATGCCTCAAACGGGGCCACACCAATGGTGGAGTGATAGCTATTGTTGTATGTGAACTCCAACATTAATAGTTGGTCCTCCCAAATATGACCAAAATCGAGGAAACATGCATGAAGCATGTTTTCAATGTTCTGGATGGTCCGCTCAGTATGACCATCTGTATGTGGGTGAAATGCTTTGCTCATGCGAAGCTATGTCCCAAAAGAATCATGTAATCTTTTCCATAATCGGGATGTGAAGCACATGTCGCGGTTAGAGACTATCTTTGAAGGCACCTGTGATGTCGCATGATCTCCAAAACGTAGAGAGGCCCCAAGCTCTCTACTGAACCCTCCTCTCGAATAGGATTGAAGTGGTCTGACTTGGTGAGTCAGTCAACAATCGCCCAGATGGTATATTTCTCTTTGTACATACGTGGTAACCCCATCTCAAAGTCCATCAATAACTCTTCCAACTTCAACTATGTTATCTCGAGGGGTTTGGTCAAGCCTTCTAGTACCTGGTTCTTGGACTACACTTCCTAGAATGTGAGGCATCTAGAATCAAACTTTTCCACATCTTTCTTCATCACTGACCACCAGTACTGATGTGAGAGATCTTGATTCATCTTTATCATTCCTGGTTTTACTACCAATGGGTATGTAAGGAATTGCTTCTACACCTCATCTCATAGCGCCACTGGTACAACTATATATCCTCTGAAAAGGATAGTGTGCTCCCCAACTTTGAAATATATGTCTGGTGCATAGACTGAGGATATCTGAGAATGTGTAGCCTCATAGCTACTGTCTCTGAGTTGAACCTCCATGACTCAGTGAAGGAGTGGAGGAGAAAATACCGTCGACTTGAGGTAGATAGTATCATCTATATTCACAAAGTATATCTGAAGTGAGGTTAACTACACTGAAGCCTCATTCAGTAGCTGTGAAATCGATCTATGGCTGTGTGAAGTTACCACTATGTTCCCCTTCCAAGTAGAGTAGACTCTCTCAAATTCATAGTCCTGGAGAAACTCTATCAAACATCGCTATCTCAGCTCATATCTTTCTGAGTGAAGATATATCGGAGACTCTTGTGGTATGAGTAAACAATGAATGGTTTTCCCAACAAGTAGTGTCTTCACATCTGCAGTGTGAAGACTACAAATTCAAACTCGTGAGTTTCATAATTTTGGTAATGAGGTCTTAGCTATTGTCAGACATAAGAAATCACTACATCACCCTACATTAGGACACAACATAGTCTCTTCCCTGATGCATCACTGTATATCACGTAGTCAGTGCCCTCCTCTAAAAACCTTTCAATGGTAGTGTTGTTCAAGGTCCTCCTCAAGCCTTGAAATCTTTTATGGCATTTCTCTGAATACAGGAAGGGTTTCCCCTTATTCTTCAATGCAGTCATAGGTGCTGAAACTCTAGAGAAATCAGGTACGAACTTCTGAGTGTAGCCCGATAATCCAAGGAAGCTCTGCTCCTTAGTAACACACCTAGGTGGCTCCCAAGAATGTATTTCCACGATCTTCACTGGATCCAATGAAAATCCAGCCTCTAATATGACGTGTCCTAATAAGTGGAACTTCTGTATTTACAACTCAAACTTAGAGAGCTTCCCGTATAACTGGTGCTCCAGGAGTGTGTATAGAAATATCCTCATGGGTAGAACATGATCTTCCTTGGATGCTGAGAACACCAAGATATCATTGATGAAGAACACCTCAAAGAGAACAAGGTATGGCTGATAGATCAGGTTCATGAGCCCCATGAACTCTGCTGGAGTGTTGGTCATGCTGAAAGGAATCACCATGAACTCGTAATGTCTATACACACATCTTAATGCTGTCTTTTTTACATCATCATATTATACCCTAATCTGATTATAGCCTGATTAGATGTTTATCTTCAAGAACCAAATCTCTCCTTTAAACTGATCACACAGATCATCAATCCTTGTGAGAGGATAATTGTTCTTCACAGTCACCTGGTGTAGGCATCAGAAGTCCACGCATAGCCTCAAAATTCCATCTTCCTTCTTGGAAAAAAACACAGTGGGTACCCAAGGAGAAACACTGGGCCTTATGAATCCATTTCTCTATGATCCCTAGAACTATACCCTTTACACTCGGAGCACTACAGGAGATATCCAATAAACTGGTGTAAATATTGATGTTGTTCTAGGGTAAATGTAAATGTGGAAGACTACCTCTCTACGAGGAGGTAGTCCTAGGACATCATCTAGAAACAAGTCATCATACTCATCTACCATCACTGGAATCTATGGACTCACCTCAACAACTCTGTCAAATGACTTACACACTAGTTGACATGTAATCAACTGCATCCTTTTAAGCACATGTCCATATCATGGTGCTCTATTTTCCTTCTCACTGACAAAGTAAAACCAACATCCATCTTTACGCGTACATAACATTGTATGTCTCAAGCATTCAATCTATGTATGAACTGTTGATATCCAGTCCATGCCTAGAATAACATCGTATATCATAAATTTCACTACTAAAAGATCCCACCTGAAATTCTCTTCTCTGAGAGTAAGATCACATTGTCATCACCAGTTTGTGACTAATGAATCTTTTTCCATAGGAGTATTGAAAATCAAACGTCAAGTGATAAAGCTCAGTAAAAATATCAGAGTCCAGAAATAAGTCCAATATAAGGTATGAATTGTTAGAACCTGTGTCAATAATCACTACTACTAAGGTAGAGAAGATACAGATCGTACCTCATATAATCTTAAAGACATCGGGGTCGTGAGGCCCTACTGCCTGTAGATGGGACTATCCCAGTACACCCACTACCTAAACTTGTGGTAGACTACCTGGGGTTGGTGGTGGTGTGCCTGGACACCCCGACCACCTCCAACTTCACGTCCTTCTCCCCTACCTTGTCCTCTACCTAGGTGATGCTCATGGTCATGCCAGTGTCGTGGCCTGAGTGGACCCTCTATTGTCTTCTGATCATTCGCATGTGGATTTGGAAAATCATTTCCACTGTGACCCTAACCCTTGTATGAAAAATAAATAATGCATCGCATGTGGCTCCCTCTGACTCATGAGCCTCACACCTGAACCCTGCGTCCCAGGGTCTCCCTTCAGAAGGTCTAGCCTTCTTGGGCTTCTGCGTCATCTATCTACTTCCCACTGCAGTTTACTCTGATACCTGTCATCTATATGGGGTTATCATTGTTAGTTCCTTCTCGGAAATAAATCCCTCAATCATCAATGCTCGCTCTAACACCGCATCCAACGTTAGGTTACTGAGCGAAACAGTCATAAATCTGCACTCTTTGATGGAGCCCCTTCTCGAAGGTCAGGGCCCAGATGTAAGGGTCTCATACCATGTCGGTGGAGTATCGGGAGAGGATAGTAAATCTGACTGACTTCTAAGCCACAGACTGGCTTCCCTACTATAGATTAAGATGCTCATGGATACACACAGAACATAGTGTCCCTCAAACTAACTCCACCCTATAAGGCTTTCAATGTCTATCCAGGTGAGGGTTATCAGCTCATGCACCTAAATCTTCGAGCTACACCATTTTCTATCCAAGCCCAGAAGAAGTCTAGATGCCATGATCACCATATTCCTGAAAATTGTCTCTACTAAGTGAAATTCCCACAGGACCCCCTTAATCCATTCCTCTACTTCATGTAGATCCGTCTCACCTCACAACCATAGAGGACTCTGTCTTTGGAACTCATGAAACTTGCTCAGTATGCATGCATGATCCACTGGTATCTTCTGCTTCTCAATAGGTGGTGGTGCTGCTGGTGCACCACCCAAAGGTTCCATCACTGTGAGTGGTCCTTGTACTGACACCTCGTCGCTCAGTGCGCCACTGTCACGATCTCTAACCAGAATTATAAGGACCTTCCCCAAAAATATTACATAATATTGAATTAAATGGATAATTTACATTGTGTATATTTTCAGTTTTAGAGTTTTAGAGACATAGGACATAACTATTACATTGTATCTCAATAATTTCAAATTAGAAACATCTACTCAGTTTCCATTTTTTCCATTAAATAAAAACTTTTGAAAAAAAGAGCCACATCTCATTCCATGTTTTTGATAGCATGAATTTTTCCTGATACAATCCTTGACCTAATTCATCCTCATATCCTGTGAAAAAAATTTCAAAACATGAAATGAGCATAAAAATATTAGTAAGGGTTATAAATTAAGGAATGGAAACATTAACCCATCAATAAAATCAAAACAATGAAACCATAATTTTCAATCATAACATACCTCATGAAATCATAAGATTTATGAATAACACACAAAAATCATATATCATAAATGTAAATCATGAAATTCATAACATACATTCATTGTAGATTTCATAGATACATAAATAGTTTCATTTAGAAAACTCGTCACAATATATTCCATAAATCTCTTAGGATAAACATTAATGATTACCTCTGTCATGTTACCCAATGCATTGGAGAGCTATCTCGAGCTCACCCTCCCTAGATTTATCACGGAACCACCTGTTTACGTATGAAATTCCCGTGAACCATAACATATTAAAAAAACATAAATCAATCAAAAAATAAAGATAAAATTTCAATGTTGCAATCATAATATATAATTTGAAGATATTGACATAATCAATTCCTAATCAAACCATTTTCAGAATCATAAAAAAATTTAATAAAGAGATTTTTAAATAAAAGTGTCCCACAACACATTGAGGAATTTGAATGAAATTTTATTTTCAAGAAATTATTATCTATATAAATAAATCCTTTAAAAAATTTAAAAATATGGAAATTAATGAGAATTATTTATAAGAATAAATCTTTAAAATAATTAAAATGATATTTTTGTTGAAGTGTTCCAAACCAAAATGAGAGACGCATGAATACAAATAACTAAGTAAAAATATTAATAAAAACATTATGATATCATTAAAATAATGGGATTCATGATATAATATGCCAAAAGATATTATAAACACCATATAAAAGTTAATTGGTGCATACCAACAATGAATTATCAATGGAATGTAAATTAGGATGAAATCCCTTAATAAACAGTATCCTTATATTAATTTTAAATCAATTACATAATAATGTATCAAAAATATAAATAAACTCAATATTATTTGATATTCAGTTTAATATAATCAGATTACATTAACTCAATATATTTTTAAATTGATACCAATTACTTGTATGTTTAACTCAATGAATGGAAATTGAGTTATGATTAGCCTTATCAAGTTCACATCAATGACATGAGACTTTAGCAATGGAGTTATTATGTGTATTAAATGCGTATCCACACCATGGGGAGTGAAAATTTCAACATAAATAAATTAATAGTTACTCCTCACATAATAATATCATGACATGATTAAGAATTAGAATATTAATCCAAGGAATAAAAATTAGGTTAAAAAGTTCCCTTACAGATTTGGTAACTTAAAAAACATACACCACATGGATAAAAGATCATACAATAAAGAAGTAAATACCAATAAATTAAAGTATATCACACAAATAATACAATCATGGTATGTAGATAAACCACAAATAGAAAGAGCGGAAAATATAGCACGAATCTCAGAGGAATAAAATGTGAGATGAAAACCCCTTACCTCATGTTCGACTTGACTCGTTTTTCATTGTTTTTTCGAACAGAATCGATAAATTACAGATCAAGGAAACCAGGATTACAAATCCAATCAGGGAAAAAGTTCACCCTAGAATGATCACCCCAAAATTTCCCAGAGTGAGCCAAACAATGGGCTCTTTAATTACTCTCTATTTTGATAAACGAAAAGTTTCATGCATCGAAACCATCGGTTAGGGACCAAATCTTCCTCAAAATGAGGCCAAAAGATTTTAAATCCCCATCTTTTGTTGAGATAGCGTTCACCACTTTGAGGCAATCAGACTCCAAAAGGATCTTGGGCCAATATTTTGAACGGTCAGAAAAAGCCCATAGACGATGGTCGAGGCTTCAGCCACCATAGGGCGCCATGAGTTAGGCACTTCCCTACACTGAGCTTCCATAATCTGGCCAAGGTTGTTATGAGCAATGAGCCCAATGCTGACCCTTCAGTTATCAGAGACAACAACATCTATATGGATCATGACGATACCCTCAGGGGGGAGACCAACGGGGATCATCCCGTTGGGTGTGGCCTGAAGAATTCACAGCTTCACTTTTCATCCAGCCATTCATCCACTCCGTAGCTCTAGCCACCCATAGATGATCAGGGGTCACCTTCCTTTGGAAAATGAATTCATTCCGGAAAGTCCAAACCAACCAAGGAATTGTGCATATCATCCCGACCATGCTCGGTTCTAGAGAAGACACCCATTTAGTATGGTTTGGGACCAACCCAATTCATGTATCAATGAAAATAACAAAATATGGTCTCTAAACCTTCCACACCACTTCCACCCCCTTACAGGAAATAATTTCATGCAAAAGAGACTCCACTTCATGGAATAACAATGGACAAGTGTTTTCCTCCACCATATGATGTTTCACCAGAAATTCACGGGTTGGAAGAACCATAATATAGACCTACCACCAAAAAAAATTTCACCTTAGGGGGAGTGGTGAGGGACCAGAGGCACTTCCATCGATTATCAGTAAAACACTGGACAAAACCATGAACCCTCATTTTCATTGTTCTTATTGAATAATTAACGTAAGTTAATTAATAAATTCATCATAATATTTTTCAAGTTTATTATTCTTTTAGTACCACTTATTACATTGTAATAACAATTATTTAATTATTTGTGTTCCAAACGGACATTTTATCGATGTTCGAAATATGAGTTAAAATTGAACTTGTAATAATTACAATTTGTCCATGTGGTCTGAAGTAAATTTTATACGTAATTATATAATTTATTTAGATATCATATATATCATATATTTCTAGTATATATTTATTTATAATATTCCATAACATTTGGACATATGAAATGAAATGCACCGTTCATGGAGATGGTAAGCATTACTTTCGCATGAACACTACATTCATTTCATTTTTTTTTCATTTTTAATGAAATGAAAAAATAATGATACATATGTATATTATAATTCGAGTATAAATTAATCTTTTATATATGATACATACTTTCATTAACACCATCATTTATATGGTCCATGTATGGTATGAACGAGTCATAACACTTTGAGGGGCGGTAGTCCGCAAAATTATCATATTTATACAACATGAAAAGTATAAAAGTATATAGATAATGAGAATTAAAAAATAATATTGATAAAATAAAATAAAAAATAAAAAATATATAATATATAATTTCAGTACCACGATAATGGCCACCATGAGAGGTAGTTGGAGATATTTGAACAATCATTTTTCATGAGGCAGTAGTTCACCGTCCACAGAAATAGTATGTTCGTTTCCATTAGATGGAAGTGTATGGAAGTTTAGTTAAAATAAATCTCACAAAAACAACCTATAATATTGAGGAATAATTTTTTGTTATAAAAAAATTAATAAAAAGAGTTGAGGTGGTTGGGGAAGTAAAATAAAAGAAAATAACATATGAGAATATGTTACCTTAAAATCAGGTATCTCCCTTTGGTTTGAGCATAAAAGATTACTTGAACCGCCTTCTGCCAAAGTTAAGGATACGTAGTAGAAGAAAGGGATCTTTAGAACTTATTATTTCAATGTTTTATTGATCTAAGGGGCATTAGAGGTGTGAGTAATGGGTTATAGGTGAGAGCATTCTATAAGGTGGAGGAGGGTCTCTTTAGTAATGTTTGAAAATATTATGTCATTATATAATGAGTTTTAGTTTCTAAAGTTCCAAAACATATTTAACTAAAAGATAAGATGACTATAGTTTGAAATAAAATCATAAAATAAAATTTTATATGTTTTGGATATTGTTTTAATCTTTATAATCATATTTATTTAAATCATTAATTAAGGAGGTAAATACTGCATCATTATTGTGTCATAAATTACTTTATTTATTTGATATCCAAAAATTATAAATAAAATAAAATGATGTAGAAAATATTTATAGCTTTATAATGAATATCTTTAGTCAAATATATCAAATATGTTACCCCACATTAGAATTGTATTATAAAAACAATACTTGTTTATGATATTTTTATTTTTACTTAAAATAAAAAGTTATTAATGTCATTGTCTTACCCAAGTGGAATTAAAAGGACAAAAATATCACCCAAGGAATGTATTGGTTGCCCATGACTCATAAAATAATGTTATTAAAATTGTTATGATAATTTTATATTATTATAATATTATTTTTACACTGAATTACCCTATTTACCTTTAACCGCGGTAAATAAAAGTCAAAAGTTACTATTCAACAGACATTATTATCATCTAATAAAACCACATTTTACCTAATAATAACATCAATGTATGTCATATTTTAGAAATTAAATTCATGGATGTGGTAAAATTTCATTTAAATGAAGATGTTGGTTTATAAACGACTACTCAGTGTTTTCACCATTCATCCAAAATTGTAGTTTTTCAAAAAATTACCAAAAATTCAGCCTAATCTATATTTGATATTCTGAATTAAAAAATGATATATATTTTACAGTAGTAAAAACACAGAATTTTAATAAATTAATTTAAAATAGATTCCCTTTTTCAAAATAAAAAGCTAGTTTTTAAGAAATAACTACTATCGAAAGATTGACACTTATTTATGTCCAATTTCCAAGTGAATGTAATTCCAATAACCAATTTTTTATTAAATGGTAAAAATATAATCTAATTATATTTTAAAACCTATTAAAAATATAATCTACCCATATAAATAAATTATATTAAAAGGCTATTGTAAATTAAAATATAGTATTTTTCACTATTCATTAAAAAATGAATTTTATCAGAAAAATACAAAACAATTACCCAAAGTAAAATTTTATGTCTTGGATTAAAATAAGAATTTTATTTTTTCAAATGAAACATATAAAATTGACCAAAAATATATTTAAGGGTGGTTCACCATTAAAAGACAGTAAATTGACCTTTAAAATAATATTAGAGTTTTTATGCTTAAATTTGGATTCATTCGCATTTTAAGCTTCTAAACTTTATTGGATAAATGTAAAAACATATAAGAAACATGTATAATCATATTGTAGTTAGTCTTGTTCATTCCCTCCAATACAATAACTATTCATTAAATACCATTTAAAATAATAATAATATTATATTATTTTTCGGTATAACATAACGTTGTTTATAACTTAATGTTTTAAAGAAACCCATTGTTTATTATCAGGTACTCCATTGAACATGTAATCCATTTTAATGTAAAATTAATATTTAATTCATAAATATTAATAAATATGAATATTCCTTATTCTTTATTCAACTGGTATGTTACATCCTTCTCCCTTTTGGGTATTGTTTCCTAGCCATTTTAAAATTTTTCTAGGGAAATTCATTGAAAGTTCTACTTTGGAAAAAATAAATCAATAAAACCATAACATTAAAAGAATGAAATATAAGTACAAAGGTCACCTGAGATAACCCATACGAGGATTCTATGTAGGAAAGCATGGATAAGGATGAGAAACTAAGTGTCATGTTCAAATAGAGAGTGGTAGAAAACATGATTAAGAGAAACTTATCCAGTATAAAATAAAAAACATTTGATGGGTAAAATTTTATTTGATTCCCTCAGAGGAAATGTTAATAGAAAACATTTTTGTTTTATGTTCTATTTCATAATGTTTGAGAATTTCTTAATAAATTTGACTAAGGACATAAGGAAATATACATACTTTTCATGTAGAGATTCATCCTTTAGTAAGTTTTTACCAAAAGTTATCTTTTTTCCAAACGATGAGTATTCAGGATGACTTGGTCACACCTGAAGCACTATAATAAACTTCTAGAGAATCACATAATCCCAAAAATATGAACCACATATATCCCATTTCATTAGATGTTAACCAAAACTAAAATAGTTAGTACAAGATCAGATAATCCAAAAAAACATAATCTTTTATAAAAATGAAATACTACTCTTAATCTCCAAAAATAAATAAACAACACCCAAATACTAAATAAGACCCTTAAATATTCAAATGTCCTTAAAATGCATTAAAATATTCCAAACTAATTCTGAAACTCAAAATTCAGAATGTTTTGATCACATAGTATTCCATAGAAAATCCTAAAATTTATCTTCAAATAACATCAACTACTCTTAATGTATTATACTAAAGTACAATTAACCAAATCAAATATTCTCTATGATAGATTAATCATTTCTATAAATAACCCAAATCTTCATATGTATATAATAAAAACATATATTATTTCAAAATTAATTCTCGCCTTTACTCCACTATTGAAATCCCAATATTTTCTATTTTCCTTAGGCATATATTTTCCCAAAAAGAGAAAACGTCTTCCAAAGTAACCATTATCACCTAATACCCAAATCATTATCCTATACTACGGACATCCATTTGAGAAATCATAATATCCCAAAACAACTTATTCTTGATCATTAAAATTATTTAACTAAAATGAATAAGTCATACTAAGAAGGGACATTACGTAGTCCCATGGTATATAATAAATCCCAATCACACATTGGTTGTGGGTTCGATTCCCAAAGCTTTTTCTGACATGATGAGTTGTCACATGGTCTGTGTGTTTTACCTTTTCAAAAACTATATAATTTTAAATCATTCCCAAAAATAATATAAACTCTTCAAAAACAACCATAACATGATTTAACCTCAATGGTTGACTTATGCCTCTAATTTCCACCCCCACTCATAATTACCTCAATATTTTCATTCATTAAGTCTTATATATATGGACATTTTTTACCTCCATAAAATAAAATTATTCCCAAAGAAAGAACATCGTACCTTGTTGATGGTGTCCACCTGGTTTCATTGTTATTTTGTTTACGTATATAGATGGTCAATGCATTTCAACAATGATATATATATCCTTCAAAATAATATGCTTCCTTTTTCTAAATACAACTCATATAACTTGGGTTATATGCTTGATTACTGAAATACAGTTTCAGAAAATAATCATGTATGAAATATAATTTTAAAACATATGATAATAATTTCTTTTCATAAAATGGTCTGACCAATTTTTATTTGAAACATTAAATCAATGGATCTTTTAAAATGCCATATGTATGTGGAGATAGAATATAATTTAAAAGAAATGAAATTGGTTGCACAATTGTATCCATCTTCTCCACCTCTTTCAAAATAATAATATTCTTCAAAATCGTGTGATAATGTAAAAAAATTGAAAATATCTTGATAATATTTAACTTTCTTGAAAGTATAATAATATTGAGAAAATATGATTTGATTAAATAAAACCAGTGATCTATGTTGGTATGGAGGTATAACAGAGTTGTTTGATATCTCAAACAATTGCTTGTATGTGATTTGAATGTTAGGAAATGTTTAAGAGTTGTCTAGAGATGAATTTTCAATAATTATTGTTACAATTTTATCAGGATGATATAGTAATTTCATTTTAGATCCTCATCCTTCCAATTGTAATAGAACATCCTTGATTCGAAAAAAGATCAAAAATATGGATCTTAATTACTGAATAGATAAAAAGACTAACCATGTGTCTAACAAAAAATCATAATCCCTAAAGTTGTTTGAACATCCCTTTTATACCAACTATAATGAACCATCCTTAAAACATTACATAATATTGAATTAAATGGATAATTCACACTAAGGATCTTTTCTTGTTTATATAATTAGTGAATTATTCCCTGACTATTACATTACATCTCAAAAATTAAAAATTAGACACTTCTACTCAATTAATATTTTTTTTTCATAAAATAAAAACTCATCAAAAAAAGGGTCATGTATAGATCCATGTTTTAGACTTCCTGAATTTTCTTTCATCCCATCCTTGAACCTATTCATCTTTATGTCCTACGAAAAACATTTCATAACATGGGATGAGCATAAAATGCTTAGTACATGTTATAAAATAAAAAAATAAAACATAGACCCATTAGAAAATACAAATTTCTGAAACCATAATTTTCAATCATAACATACCTCCTGAAATTGTAAGATTTATGAATCACACATAGAAATAATAAATCATAAATGTAACTTATGTAATTCATAACATACTTACATTGCAGCAATAAAAACTAATTTGGGAGTTACATTTGGAAAACCAATCCTAGTATATTCCATAAAACCCTTTGGAGAAACATTATGGTTTACCTCTGTCACATTACCCAATGCATTGGAGATATATCTCGAGCTCACCCACCCAAAGAATATCATGGAACCACTCATATACATAAGCAATTCCCAAGAACCATAACATATTCATCGCCCATAAATCAAGCATAAATTAAAGATAACATTTCGATGTTGCAATCACAATATATCCTTTCAAGATATTGACATAATCAATTCTTTATCAATCCATTTTCAAAATCATCTAAAATATGTAATAAAGAAATTTTTGAATCAAAGTGTCCCATACCTCTTTGAAGAATTGGGAAGAAATTTAAATTTCAAAACATTATGGTCCATAGAAATAATTCCTTAAACCCATTTTTAGAACATTGAAATTAATGAGAATGAGATGTAAAAATAATTCCTTAAATCATTTATAACGATATTTTAGTTAAAGAGTTCCTAACCAAAATGAGAGATGCTTTAGTACAAATAATTGGGGAATAAAATTATTAGAAACATTATAATATCATTAAAATAAATTGATTCATTATATAATATTCCAAATTACAGTATTAACACCATATAAAAGTTAATTGGTTCCTAACAACAATGAAGTATTAGTGGAATGTAAATTGAGACGAAATCCCAGATAAAATTATATCCTTAGATTATAGATAAATAAATTAAATAATAATGAGTGAAAAATATAAATACACTCAATAATATTGGATATTTATTTTAAATCAATCATAGGACATTCACACATGTTATTTAAAAAAAAACAATGACTTTTATGTTTAACTCAATGAATGGTAATTGAGTTATGATTACCCTTATCAATTCACATCAATGACATGAGAATTTATCAATGGAGTGATTATGTGTATCTAATGTGTACCCACATGAAGAGTATTGTAAATTTAAACATAAAAAAATATTCCACCCATAATCATAGCACTATGTGATTAAGAATAAAAATATTAACCCAAGGAATGGAAATTGGGATAAAAAGTTCCCTTGCCTATTTGGTAACATAAGAAACATACACCACACAATAAAAATATCATATAATAAATATTTAAATACCCATATATTAAATTTTATTACAAAAATAATCCAATCACGGGTAGTGCATACACTAAAAAAAAGAAAATATTGGCAAAGATAGCATGAATCTCATGAGAATAAAAAAAGTGACATGAAAACCCTTTACCTCATTTTCGACCTGACTCATTTATTCCTTGTTGTTTATAAATAATAATGATAAGTTAATTTATATTTTATTCAGATCCTTTTTCATTATTATTATACCTTTTTTATCACTTAATACCTTTTAATAACATTTATTTAATTATTTGAGTTCAAAATAGACATTTGGTCGATGTTCGGAATTGGAGTTTAAAATGAAATTGTTATAATTTCAATTTGAACATTTGGTAAAAATTACATTATCTCTATAATTATATTTATGATTTATATATAAAACATATCATATATATCTAGTATATATTTATTTATAATAGTCCATAACATTTGGATATATGAAATAAAATACACCGTTTTTGGAGAGGGTAAGCCGAATGTACGCTTGAATGCTAATTTCATTAATTTCATTTTTAATGAAATGAAAACACAATGATAAATAGGTATATTATAATTAATGTATAATATAATATTTTATATATGTTATATAATTTCATTAAAAACATCATTTATAGGTTTTATGTATTGTATGAATGAGTCATATCACCATGAGGGGGCTGTCGTCCGCACTTCCTCAAATGAAATTTTCGTATTCATAAAAAATTAAGAGCATAAACAAATGTTTTTATGATAATTACAGAAGCATATTAATAAAATAAAAATTATATATTTCATATATAATTACATTTCCGTCATAATTTCCAGTATGATATGTGGTTGGAAAAATTTGAACTATCATAATTTAGTGAGGTAGTAGTTCACCATCCATAGAAACCGTATGTTCATATAAATTTCATATAGATGTGTGGAAGTGTAGTTTGAATAATTCTAATAACAACAGCGTAGTATATTGAGGATACTTATGTTGTTATAAAATAATGGAATAAAGAATGTTTACATGTAAAAACCCAGATAAATAAGGAATAAGACAGTTTTCATATTTATTACTATTTATGAATTAAATATTAATTAAAGGGGATGCTATGTTCGATGGTCTACCCGATACGCAATAATAGGTTTCTTTGAAATCTTACGCTGCATACTAAAAATATAATATTATTATTTTAAATGGCAGTTAATGCCTAGTCGTTTTATTGGAATGAATTAATAGAACTTACTAATATATATTATTAAAAAAATTTGTCAAATGTTTTTATAATTATAATGTAACAGTTAGAGGCTTTAAATATGAATCAATCTAATATTAAGCATGAATAATCTAATATTCAGTAAAAGGTCGATTTAATGCCTTTTAATGGAAAACCCTATTTTGATCTAATTTTGGTCATTTTTATGTGTTCTATTTAACAAAAAAAAATTCCTCGTTATATTCAGGACATCAAAATTGACTTTGGCTAAATTTTTGGTGTTTTTATGATAATGTTCATTTTATTAATGAATAGTTAAAAATACTCTATATTAATTTAAAAGTGCCTGTTAATATAATTTATTTATATTTTTAGCTTATATTTTTACATTGTTTCAATGTTTATTTAGATTATATTTTTTCCATTTAATCATATGCTTGTCATTGGAATTATTTTCACTCTAAAATTGGACATAAACATGTGTCAATCTTCTGACAAATATTATTTCAAAAAAAATACACTATTTGTTTTGACAACGAAAATTAATTTTAAATTAATTAATGAAACTTTTATGTTTATAATTTGGTAAAATATACATCAGTTTTGAATTTGGAATATCAAATATTTCTTAGGCTAATTTTTTGGTATTTTTCTGAAAAACTTCAATTTTTGATGACTAGTGAAACAACCTAGTAGTAGTTCAAATAATGAAATTTTCATTTAAATGAAAATTTACCACTTTTGTCAATTGAATTTCAAAAATATGAAATACATGGTTGTTATTAGTATGTAAAATGTTATTCAATAATATGAAAATCATTTTTGATGAATAGTAACTTTTGACTTTTATTTACCACGTTTAAACGTAAATAGTCTAATTCAAGGTAAAAACAATATCATAAAAACAAAAAAAATAACTTTAAAACTTATCCTAACATTATTTAATGAGTCATGGACGACCATGTTTATCATTGGGTCGATTTTGGGGCCCCATGGAGCCTCTTAAGAGTGATCGTGACAGTTTAGATTAATTAATTTAATATAAAGGAAAATAAGACACAAACAAATATCTTTTAGTAAATTAATTTTTACATGGTGTTATATAAGTTATATTTTAAATTATAAATATTAATTGGAGATATAAAAGGATTTACTACATCATGGTCGCTTTTTTATGATTTTTAGAAAAATAATTAAATTAAATTATTATGACATAATAATGATGCATTATATACCCCATTAATAAATGATTTAAATAAATAAGATTATAAATATTAAAATAAAATCCCAAAAATATCCAATTCTTATTTGATGAATTTATTATGACCACGAGTCTTCTTATATTCAATATAATTTGTGTTTTGGGCATTTCAAAACCAAATATCATCATATAATAAAATAATATTATCACACATTCCTAAAGAGCCCCTCCTCCCCCTTATAAAAATCCCTCACTTCTACCCAATTCCTCACACCAATAATGCCTTTTAGTGCATCCAAATTCTCCCCAATTAAGCACCCTAAATCCCTCTACTCCTTCTAGAAGCCATAACTTAGATAAAAGGCACTTCAAGAAACCCTTTTGTTTAATACCAAATGGAGTTACCCAAATTAAAGGTAACAATTTCCCTTAAACTCTTTTGTTTTATTTTGTTTTATTTTACTTCTAAAACCCCTGAAATATTTTTTTCCTTTATTTTATAACAAAAAAATTATCCTAAATATACTAGTATGTTTTTATGAAATGGATTCGAACTACACTTTTACACACCTCCATTTAATGGGTGAAGAACATATTGTTTCTGTGGATGGGAAATTAACGCCTCATAGGACAATTATTGTTCGATTTTCTCTTATATCCTAAAATGGTGGCCATTATAATGAAATTGTATTTATATATGTTATAAATTATGTTTATTTTTTCTGTATACTTCTGTATTTTCAATTTATAGCATACCATTATGGTTTCCATTATGAGTAAACGCAATAATTTCATTTGAGAAAGTGCAGACAACCACCCCCTCAAAGTTGAATGAGTCATTCATACCATATGTGGGACATATAAAGGATGTAAGTATTGAAATTATAAATTATATTATATTGAAATTATAATATAACTATGCATATTTATTTTTTCATTCAATTAAAATACAAAATAGAAATGAAAGTAGTGTTCATCCGTACGTACGGCTTACCGTCTCCATGAATGGTGCATTTCATTTCATTTCTCCAAATGTTATGTACAGTTATAAATACACATATATACTTGATATATATGATATATATGAAATTTAAATCATGAATATCAATATTAAGATAATGGAATATTGACCACATGGACAACTTTTAATTATATGGTGTTCATTTTTTTACACAAGTACCAAATATCGACAAAACAACCATTATTAACTTAAATGATTACATATTGTTTATAAAATTATAATAAGTAATATTAATGGAATAATAAACATAAAAAGTGTTCTTAATCAAGTATAAATTATCTTCATTTTATTATTCAGGAAAAATAAGGAACAAACAAGTCAATTCGGACAAGATGTAAGGAATTCTTATGTCACTTTTTAATTTCGTGAGATTTTCATTTTTCACCCCTTCTTCATTACATGCGGTGTATTGTGACCTGAAATTTGATATATATTATAATTATTCTCATTATATTCAAGGTACTTAGTGATTAATTTGGTGGTTATTAACTTTTGGTCATACAACTCAGTTGATTTAAACGTGGTAAATAGTTTCATCTCACTTTTTATTAACGTGAGATTCATGCTATATTCACCACTATTTGATTTTTTGTGGTGTATGTACTGAACATGATTCTACTATTTTTGTAATATATTTTAATTTATGAGTACTTACATCTTCATTTTATGATCCTTCTTTCATTTGGCGTAGGTTTTGTATGTTACCAAATAGGTATGGGAACCTTTCACCATCCTCTTTTTAAAATACTTTTTTTGTTGTGTCTTTTAACTTACATATTATTCTGTTGGGATAAGTTATTCAATATTTTTATTTATGTAAAATATTTTTCCACGTGATTATATACCCTTTTTATCTCATTAAATAATTTTCTATATTTTAATGTGACACTGTTAGGCTGTCGAATTTTTACAAGGGAACTTCTTAACCAAATTTCAATTGTTTGGGATCAACTTGTACTTCTTGAATATGTAGTCCTATAAATTTGTGTGAATGGAGTATGATTGTTTTACACATAATAACTACTTATATTGAGTTTATTTATATTTTTCACACATAATTATGTGATTGATTTATCCATAATTAAAGGAAACCATCTTTATAATGGATTTCATCCCAATTTACATTTCCACTGAGACATCATTGTTGTTATGAACCAATTCACTCTTATATGGTGTATATACTGTATTTTTCCATACTATATCATGAATCCCATTATTCTCATGATGTTATAAAGTTCTAATTAAATTTTATTCTCCAATTAATTGTATTCAATAGTCTCTCATTTTGTTAAAAACTCTTTAACTAAAATATTGTTTTAAATGTTTTGAAGATTTATTATACTAAATCATTATCTTTAATGTCCATGTTTGAAAAATTGTTTTAATTATTTATTTAGATGGAAATTAATGTTTTAAAATTATTAGAATCATCAAAGTGGTATGGGACAATTTGATTAAAAAATCTCCTTATTAAATATTTTAAATGGTTTTGAAAATGGGTTGATAAAGCCTTGATTATGTGAATATATTGAAATAATATATTGTGATTGCAATGTGTAACTGTAATATTTCCTTTATTCATGGATTATGTGTGATGAATATTTTATGGAAATTAACATTGTTTATGTATACGGGTGGTTCCCTAATAAACCTAGGGTGGGTGAGCCTGAGATAGATCATCAATGCATTGGGTGATGTGACGGAGGTAAAAGTTAACATTTCTCTTAAAAGATTTAGGGAATATACTATGATGGGTATTCAAAATGTTAACCCACATATAGATTTTATAGCTATAATGTAAGTATTTTATGAATTCCATAAGTAACATTTATGATTTATGTTGTGTGCATAATTCGTAAAACTTATGATTTTGTAAGGTATGTTATGATTGAAAAATATGGTTTCATTGATTTGTATTTTTTGATGGGAAAATATTTTCCATCCTTATTTTATAACCCTTACTCAGCATTTTATGATCATCCCATGTTTTTGAAATGTTTTCCATACGACATAAAGAAGAATATAGTCAAAAATGGGATCATGGAAAAGTCATGATGTCTTAAACATGGAACTAGACTTGTTTATTTTTGGGAGTTTTTATTTTATAAAAAAATGGATACTGAGTAGTAGTGTCTACATTTAGTATTCAAGTTGTTATGTACTAATTCTCTAAAACACTAAACCTAACAATATCTTAAATGTGAATTATTCATTTAATTCAATATTATGTAAGGTTTTAAGGGCATGTCCTTATAGTTGGTATCATATGTCAGTTTAGATAACTTTAAAGATTAGGGTGTAATTTAATCATATGTGACCTAAGAATAATGGTTAACATAATAGAAAGAGTCATAGTTATTTTAGAAGTTCTAAATGGTTATTACATTTTGTGGTAAAAAATGAAGGGTATCATATAACCATTGAGGATAAATTATGTTATAGTTATTTTTCATGAATTTGACTCTTTTTTTTGGAATTTTATGAAATTTTATATTTTTTTAAAATGACATCACACGGACCGTGTGACAACCCATCACGCCGGACAATGATGTGGGAGTTGAACTAACAACCAAAGTGCAAATAAGATTTATCTCCTACCACTGGACTAAGTGAAGTCCCCAGATATTAGGACTACTTCTTTTTAGAAAAATGATTTTATTGATCAAGAATATGTTTATTTGGGATTATATGTTTTATAAAATGTAAATTCTTAGTATAGGAATGTGATTTGGTGATTAAGTGATAAAGGTTATTTTGGAAGACATTCTATCATTTGGGAACACCATATTCTTAAGGAAAATAGAATACCTTGGGATTTAAATTGTTGGTTAATGGATGAAATATTATTTTGGAAGAATATATGTTTTTATTATAGACATAAACTGATTTGGGTTATTTATGGAAATGATTAACCTATAATATAGAATATTTAATTTGGTTAATTACACGTTAGTATGAGACATTAAGAGTAGTCTATTTTTTTGGGGATAAATATTAAGATTTACTGCGGATGCATATGTGATAAAATACTCTTGAGTTTTGGGATTCAATGTTATTTTGGATTATTTTGAATAATTTTAAGGACAATTATACATTGAATGGACGTTCTTGAACTTTTGGTACTTTTCGTTGAATTTTGGAGATTAAGAGTTGTACTTATTTTTATAAAGGATTATCCTTTTGGGGATTATCTAATCATGTACTTACCAATTTTGGTTTTGGTTCATGTATAAAGAGAGGGGAAATATATGTATTATATTTTTTAGATCATGTTATTCTCTAGAAGATGATTATTGTGCTTTCAATGTGAACAAGTCGTCTTTAATACATACCATTTGGAGAAAAAGTGAGTTTGTGGTCGAATTTTATTAAAGGATGACACTCTAAATGATAGGTAATTATCATTCCTTACAATACTAGTCTTGTTATTAATAAAATTTTTCAACCTTACGAAACGGATCTTGAAGAAAAAATGTTATAAGACCTCTTTTATCATCAAAATTTTACCTAACCACCAATTTATGGTGTTGTTGTGGTTAAAATTCTATGATCAAGTTCTCTATCACTCTCTATTAATCTGTGAGATTTATTTTTTCTTAAAAATCCATGTTTTCATGGAATATTTGTATCTATTTTCTCAGTTTACCTTTGTACTTCCCTAACTTTATTTTAATGTGATAGGTTTATTGACTCTTTTTCGATGTGGTACATTTAATGAAGTTTCCATGCCCAGTATTAAAATTCCGAGAACACAATTCCCAAAAGGGGGGAAGGATGTAACATCCTAGATAAATATATAAGAATACACTATTCATATTTATAATTATTTGTGAATTAAATATTAATTAATGGGGATGCTATGTTCGATGGCGTTCCCAATATGCAACAACGGGGTGTCTTTGAAATAATACGTTGCACACTAATAATATAATAATATTATTTTAAATGGTAGTTAATGAATAGCCATTGTATTGTAGGGATTGAATAGAACTAACTAAAATATGATTATATATGTTTTTTAAATGTTTTTACTATTATCCAATAAATTTTAGGGTCTTATAATATGAATGAATCTAATTTTAAGCAACAATAATCTAATATTCAATAAAAGGTTGATTTACATAATTTTCATGGAAAACCCTCTTCAAATCTAGATTTTTTCCTTTTTATATGTTCTGTTTAACAAAATAAATTTCTTCTTTAGATTCAGGACATCAATATTTACATTGGGTAAATTTTTGGTGTTTTTCTGATAAAGTTCTTTTTTAATGAATAGTGAAAAATACTGTATTTTAATTTAAAAGTGCCATTTAATATAATTATTTATATGGTTATATTATCTTTTTAAATGGTTTTAAAGTTTCATTATATTATATTTTTACCATTTAATTCAATGATGGTCATATTAATTAATTTCAATTTTAAATTTGGATAGAAACAAGTGTTAGTATTTTGACAAATATTATTTCATAAAAACACACTATTTGTTTTGACAATGGGAATTAATTTTAAATTAATTAATTCAAATTTTATTATAATAATTTATTAAAATAGGCATAATTTTTTAATTCGGAATATCAAATATAGCTTTGGCTGAATTTTTGGTATTTTTATGAAAAACATCAATTTTTGATAAATTGTGAAACCACTTAGTAGTAGTAAAAAAACACAATTTTTCTGTTAAATAGAATTATACCACTTCTGTGAATTTTATTTTTAATAACCGAAATTCATAGTTATTATTATAAAGTAAAATTTTGTTCAATAAGATGAAAATAATTTTTGGTGAATAGTAACTTTTTACTTTTATTTACCGCAGTTAAAAGTAAATAGGGTAATTCAAGGTAAAAAAAATAACACAATAATAAATAATTACCTTAACACTTGTTCTATCCTTATTGGATTAGTCTTGGAAGACCATGTGCATTGATGGGATGATTTTGGGACCAAATGGAGCCACTTAAGAGTGATAATGACAATTTAGATTAATTTATTTAATCTAAATGAACAAATGTCACAAACAAATATCTTTTAGTAAATTAATTTTTACATGGGGTTATATAAGTTATCTTTGAGAATATAAATATTCATTGGAAATAAAAATATATTTCCTACATCATGGTGTTTTTTCTAAAATTTAGGACATCAAATAAATTAAATTATTTATGATACAATAATGAGGCAGTATATACCACAACAATAAATGATTTAAATAAATAAGATTATAAATATTACAATAACATCTGAAACCTATCCAATTATTATTGGATGAATTTATTTCGACCATAAGTCATATTATCTCTAATATTAATTAGTTTTGGACTTTTAGAAACCGAATATCATTATATCATAAAATAATATTATCACACTTTCATAAAGATCCCCTCCCCCTTATAAAAAGCCCTCAATTCTAACCAATTCTTCACACCTATCAAGCTTTTTGGCTCAACTAAAATCTTCCCAATTAATATCCCTACATCCCTATACTACTCCTATAAGACATACATTTGGGAGAAGGAACTTCGAGAAAACTTTTTGGTTCATACTAAAGGGAGTTACCCAAATTAAAAGTTACAATTTCTCTTAAATTCTTCTGTTTTGATTTGGTTTTATTTTACTTATAAAACCCTTAAAATCTTTTTATTAAATTATTTTATAACAACAACAATATCTTAAATATACTAAGATGTTTTTTGAGAAGTTTTCTAACTACACTTACACACTCCTCTATCTAATGGGTGAAGATTATACAGTTTTAGTGGATGGAAAACTAACGCCTCACGAGACAATGTTTGTTTTATTATCTCCTACTGCCAATCATGGTGGACATTATTATGACCCTATATTTATATATGATATATATTATGTTTATTTTTTCTTTATTCTTCTATATTTTTAATTTATAGCATTAATTTATGGTTTCCGTTAGGAGTAAACGCGATAATTTCTTTTAAGGAAGTGTGGACTACAACCCCTTAAAAGTTATATGAATTGTTCATACCATATGTGGGACATATAAAGGATATAGTTATTGAAATTATAAATAATATTATAATTTAATTATAATATAACTATGTATAATTATTTTTTCATTCAATTAAAATACATAATAGAAATGGAAGTATCGTTCAAACATACGTATGGCTTACTATCTCCATTAATGGTGCATTTCATTTCGTATCTCCAAATGTTATGTAGTGTTATAAATACATATATAAATATGATATTTATGATATATATGATATATAAATCATTAATATCATTCTTTAGATAATGGAATCTTGACCACATGGACAAAATGTAATTATAAGGTGTTGATTTGTTTACTAAGTACCAAATATTGACGAACCAACCATTATTAACATAAATGATTAAATATTGTTAATAAGTGATATAAAAAGAATAATAAACATGAAAAGGGTTATTAATGAAGTATAAATTAACATTATTTTATTATACAATAATAACAAGGAACAAACAAGCCAAGCCGGACACGAGGTAAAGGATTCTTATATCAGTTTTAATTCTGTGATATTTCCATTGTTCGCCACTTATTCAAAGCATGTGGTGTATTTTGTACTTAAATTTTATAAATATTTTAATTATTATCATTATATTCTTGGTATTAGGTGATTCATTTGGGGTTTATTAACTATTTTTTATATGACTAAGTTGATTACAACGTGGTAAAGGGTTTCATCTCACTTTTTATTTCCGTGAGAATCATGCTATATTTTCCATTATTTCCTTTTATGTGGTGTATGTACTGGCCATGATTGTACTATTAGTGTAATAGTCTTGAATTTATGAGTATTTTCATCTTTATTGTATGATCCTTGTTTCATGTGGTGTATGTTTTGTACGTTATCAAATTGTTAAGGGAACCATTCACCATCGTATTTTAAAAAAACTTCTTTTTTGTTATGTCTTTTAACTTACATATTATAATGTTGGGATATGTTATTCAATATTATTTTTTATGTAAAATATATTTCCAAGTGATGAGGTACCCTTTTTATCTCATCAAATAATTTTCTAAATTTTACTATGATAGTGTTAGGATGTAGAATTTTTACAAGGGAACTTCTTAACCCAATTTCAATTATTTGGTTTCAACGTGTCCTTCTTGAATATGTCGTCATATAAATATGTTTGAATGACCTATGATTGTTTTACAGATAATATCTACTAATATTGAGTTTATTTATATTTTTCACACATAATTATGTGATTTATTTATCCTTAATATAAGGATTCAATCATTATAATGGATTTCATCCCAATTTACATTTCCACTAAGACGTCATTGTTGTTATGAAACTATTCACTCTTATATGGTGTATATACTATCCTTTTACATACTATATCGTGAATCCCATTATTCTCATCATATTATAAAGTTCTGATTAAATTTTATTCTCCAATTATTTGAATTCAATAGTCTCTCATTTTGTTAAAAAAACTTTAACTAAAATATCGTTTTAAATGTTTTGAAGATTTATTACTCAAAATCATTATCTTTAATGTCCATGTTTGAAAAATTGTTTTGATTATTTATTTATTTGGACATTAATGTTTTAAAATTATTAAAATCTTCAATGTGGTATGGGACACTATGATTCAAAAATCTCATTATTAAATATTTTAAATGGTTTTGAATATGGTTTGATAAAGCCTTGATTATGTCAATATATTGAAATAATATATTGTGATTGGAATGTGTAAATTTAATATTTCCTTCATTCATGGTTTCTGTGTTATGAATATGTTATGGTAATTATCATTGTTTATGTATACGGGTGGTTCCCTGATAATCCTAGGGCAGGTGAGCCCGAGATAGCTCTTCAATGCATTGGGTGACATAACGGAGGTAAAAGTTAACATTTGTCTTAATAGATTTAAGTAATATACTATAATGGGTATTCAAAATGTTAACCCCTATGTAGATGTGATAGCTATAATGTAAGTATTTTATGAATTTCATATGAAACCTTTATGATTTATGATGTGTGTGTTATTCGTAAAACTTATTATTTCATAAGGTATCTTATGATTGAAAAATATGGTTTCATTGATTTTTATTTATTGATGGGAAAATGTTTTCCTTCCTTATTGTATAACCCTTACTCAGCATTTTATGATCATTCCATGTTTTTGAAATGTTTTCCATAGGACATACAGATGAATATGGTCAACATGGGATCAAGGAGAAGTCATGATGTCTAAACATAAAACTACACTTGTTTATTTTTGAGAGTTTTTATTTTATGAAAAAATTGATATTGAGTAGTAGTGTCTACATTTAATATTCAAGTTGTTATGTCCTAATTCTCTAAAACTCTAAACCTGAAAATATCTTCAATGAGAGTTATTCATTTAATTCAATATTATGTAATGTTTTAGGGCCATGTCCTTATAGTTGGTATCATAGGTCGGTTTAGATAACATTAATGAATAGGGTGTAATTTTACCATAAGTGACCTAACCATAATTGATAACATAATAGAATGAGTCACTGTTATCTTAGAATTGCTAAATGGTATTTACATTTTGGGTTGAAAAATGAAAGGTATCATATAACCTTTTAGGGTAAATTATGTTATGGTTATTTTTCAGGAATTTGTCTCTTTTTTTGGGAATGTTATGAAATTGTATATTTTTTAAAAAATGACAACACGTGGACTGTGTGACAACCCGTCACATCGGACAAAGCTTTG
The DNA here is from genome assembly GCA_963277665.1 of Viscum album. Lineage (NCBI taxonomy): Eukaryota > Viridiplantae > Streptophyta > Magnoliopsida > Santalales > Viscaceae > Viscum > Viscum album. Next base: position 1,286,520,469 of record OY728132.1, on the reverse strand, counting down.
GGAGTCGAACTCACAACCAAAGTGCGAATGAGATTTATCTCCTACCACTGGACTACGTGAAGTCCCTGGTTATTAGGACTACTTCTTTTTAGTTAAATGAATTTATTGATCAAGAATAAGTTTATTTAGGATTATATGTTTTATAAAATGTACATTCTTAGTATAGGAATGTGATTTGATGATTAAGTGATAAAGGTTATTTTGGAAGACATTTTGTCTTTTGGGAACACATTATTCTTAAGGAAAATAGAAGACCTTGGGATTTAAATTATTCATTATTGGATGAAATATTATTTTGAAGAATATATGTTTTTATTATAGACATAAAGTGATTTGGGTTATTTATGGAAATGATTAACCTTTAATATATTATATTTAATTTGGTTAATTACACGTTAGTATGAGACATTAAGAGTAGTCTATTTTTTAGGGATAAATATTAACATTTACCATGGAATAATATGTGATAAAATACTTTTGTGTTTTGGGATTCTATATTATTTTGGATTATTATGAATCATTTTATGGAAAATTGTACATTGAATGGATGTTCTTTAACTTTGGGTACTTTTTGTTGCATTTTGGAGATTAAGAGTAGTACTTATTTTTATAAAGGATTATCCTTTTGGGGATTATCTGATCACATACTTACTAGTTTTGGTTTTGGTTAATGTATAAAGATAAGGAAAATATATGGTTTATATTTTTTAGATCATGTTATTCTCTAGAAGTTGATTATTGTGCTTTCAATGTGAACAGGTCATCTTTAATACGTACCATATGGAGAAAAAGTGAGTTTGTGGTAGAATTTTATTAGAGGATGACACTCTACATGACAGTTAATTATCTTTACATACAATACTACTCCTGTAATTAATAAAATTATTCAACCATATGAAATAGATCTGGAGGAAAAAATGTTATAAGACCTCTTTTATCATCAGAATTTTACCTAACCACAAATTTATGGTGTTGTGGTGGTTAAATTTCCATTATCATGTTCTATATCACTCTCTATTAATCTATGAGAGTTATTTTCTCTTACAAATCCATTTTTTCAAGGAATATTTGTATCTATTTTATCAAGTTACCTTTGCACTTCTCTACCATTATTTTAAAGTGATAGTTTTATTGACTCTTTTTAGATGTGGTACTATTAATGAAGTATCCATGCCCACTTATAAAATTCCGAGGATGCAATTCCCAAAAGGGGGGAAGGATGTAACATCCCAGATAAATATGGAAGAAGACACCATTCATATTTATTAATATTTATGGATTAAATATTAATTAGTGGGGATTCTATGTTTGATGGTGTTCCCAATATGCAACAACGGGTTTCATTGAAATCATAAGTTGCACACAAATAATATAATAATATTATTTTAAATGGTAGTTAATGAATAGCAATTGTATTGTAGGGATTGAATATAACTAACTGAAATATGATTATATATGTTTTTTAAATGTTTTTACAATTATCAAATAAAAGTTAGGGTCTTATAATATGAATGAATCTAATTTTAAGCATAAATACTCTAATATTCAATAAAAGGTCGATTTACAGCATTTTGATGGAAACCCCTCTTCAAATCTAGTTTTTGTCATTTTAATATGTTCTATTTAAAAAAATAAATTTCTTCTTTAGATTCAGGACATCAAAATTTACATTGGGTAGATTTTTCGTGTTTTTCTGATAATGTTCTTTTTAATGAATCGTGAAAAATACTGTATTTTAATTTAAAATTTACATTTAATATAATTAATTATATGGTTATATTATCTTTTTAAATTTGTTTAAAGTGTAATTATATTATATTATTACCATTAGATCCAATTCTGGTTATATTAATTAATTTCACTATGATATTTTGGCAAAAACAAGTGTCAATATTTGGACAGATATTATTTCTTAAAAACATACTATTTGTTTTGACAATGGAAATAAATTTTAAATTAATTAATTCAACTTTTATTATTAGAATTTTGTAAAATAGGAATAATTTTTTAATTTGGAATATAAAATATAGATTAGGCTGAATTTTTGGTATTTTTATGAAAAACATCAATTTTATATGAATTGTAAAACAACCTAGTAGTAGTAAAAAACATAATTTTTCTGTTGAATGAAATTATACCACCTATGTTAATTTAATTTTGAATAACTGATATACATGGTTTTTATTAGAAAGTAAAATGTGGTTCAATAAGATGAAAATAATTTTTTATGAATAGTAACTTTTGACTTTTATTTACCGCAGTAAAAAGTAAATAGGGTAATTCAAGGTAAAAAAATAACACAATAATACAAAATTACATTAACACTTGTTATAACTTTATTGGATGAGTCTTGGTAGACCAGGGGCATCATTGGGACGATTTTGGGACGACATGGATCCACTTAAGAGTGATAATGACACTTTAGATTAATTAATTTAATCTAAAGGAAAAAATGACACAAACAAATATCTTTTAGTAAATTAATTTTTACATGGGGTTATATAAGTTATCTTTTAGACTATAAATATTAATTTGAAATCTACAAAGATTTCCTACATCATCGTGTTTTTTAAAAAAAATTATACAAAAAATAAATTAAATTATTTATGATACAATAATGAGGCAGTATATACCACAATAATAAATAATTTAAATAAACAAGATTATAAATATTACAATAAAATCCAATCCGTATCCAATTATTATTGGATAAATTTATTTCGACCATAAGTCATCTTATCTTCTATATTAATGAGTTTTGGACTTTTAGAAACCGAATATCATTATATCATAAAATAATATTAGCACACTTTCTTAAATACCCCCTCCCCATTATAAAAAGCCCTCGAATCTAACTAATTCTTCACACCTCTCAAGCATTTTGGATCATCCAAAATCTTCCAATTAATATCCCTATATCCCTCTACTACTCCTAGAAGCCTTACCTTTGGGGGAAGGAACTTCGAGAATACTTTTTGGTTCATACTAAAGGGAGTTACCAAAATTAAAGGTTACAATTATCTCTTAAATTCTTCAGTTTTGATTTGGTTTTATTTTACTTATACAAACCTTAAACTGTTTTTATTACATTATTTTATAACAACACCTGTATCTTAAATATAATAAGTTGTTTTTTTGAGAAGTTTTCTAACTACACTTACACACTCCTCTATCTATTGGGTGAAGAACATATAGTTTTAGTGGATGGAAAACTAACGCCTCACGAGACAATGATTGTACGATTATCTTCTACTGCCAATCATGGTGGCCATTATTATGACAATGTATTAATATATGATATATATAATGTTTATGTTTTCTTTATAAATCTATATTTTTAATTTATAGCATAAATTTATGGTTTCCATTACGAGTAAACGCAATAATTTAATTTGAGGAAGTGCGGACTACAACCCCTTCAAAGTGATATGAATTTTTCATACCAAATGTGGGACATATAAAGGATATATTTATTGAAATTAAAAATAATATTATATTGGAATTATAATATAACTATGTATAATTATTTTTTCATTCAATTAAAATACATAATAGAAATGGAAGTATCGTCCAAGCATATATATGGGTTACTGTCTCCATTAATGGTGCTTTTCATTTCGTATCTCCAAATGTTATGTAGTGTTATAAATACATATATAAACTTGATATATATTATATATATGATATATAAATCATGAATATCATTCTTAAGATATTGTACTCTTGACCAAATGGAAAACATGTAATTATAAGGTGTTCATTTGTTTACTCAAGTACCAAATATTGAAGAAACAACCATTATTAACATAAAAGATTAAATATTGTTTATAACATGTTAGTAAGTGATATAAAAAGAATTATAAACTTTAAAAGGGTTCTTAATGAAGTATAAATTAACATAAATTTATTATTTAGGAATAACAAGGAACTAACAATTCAAGCCAGACACGAGGTAAGGGATTCTTATATCATTTTTAATTCCGTGATATTTCCATTGTTCGCCACTTATTCATTTCATGTGGTGTATTTTGTAATTAATTTTTTTATATATTATAATTATTATCATTATATTCATGGTATTAGGTGATTAATTTGGTGTTTATTAACTTTTTGTCATACGACCTAGTTGATTTCAACGTGGCAAAGGGTTTTACCTCACTTTTTATTCCCGTGAGAATCATGCTATATTAGCCACTATTTCCTTTTATGTGGTGTATGTACTGCCCATGATTGTACTATTCCTGTAATATAGTTGCATTTATTTGTATTTTCATCTTCATTGTATGATACTTATTTCATGTGGTGTATGTTTTGTACATTACCAAATTGGTAAGGGAACCTTTCAACCTCATCTTTTTAAAAAACTTCTTTTTTGTTATGTATTTTAACTTACATATTATTTTCTTCTGTTATGTTCTTATATATTCTTATTGATGTAAAATTTATGTCCAAGTGATGACATACAATTTTTATCTCATCCACATATTTTCTTAATTTTAATGTGACGCCATTATGCTGTGGAATTTTTATAAGGGATCTTCTTAACCCAATTTCATTTCATTGGGTTCACCTTGTACTTCTTGAATATGTCGTCCTATGATTATGTGTGAATGACCTATGGTTGTTTTACAAATAATATAAACTTATATTGGGTGTATTTATATTTTTCACACATAATTCTATGATTTATTTATCGTTAATTTAAGGATACCATCTTTATAAGGGATTTCATCTCAACTTACATTTCCACGGAGACTTCATTGTTGTTATGCACAAATTCACTCTTATATGGTGTATATAATATACTTTTCCATATTATATCATGAATAAATTTATTCTCCTGATATTATAAAGTTCAGTTGAAATGTTATTCCTCAATTATTTTAATTCTAGAGTCTCTCATTTTGTTAAAAACTCTTTAAATAAAATATCATTTATAATGTTTTAAAAAATTATTATTCTAATTATTTTTCATTAATGTACATGTATTAAAAATTGTTTTAATTATTTATTTATATATAAATTAATGTTTTAATATTATTAAAATCTTCCAAGTGTTATGGGACACTTTGATTCAAAAATATCTTTATTAAATATTTTAAATGTTTCTAAAATTGGTTTGATAAAGCCTTGATTTTATCAATATCTTGAATTGATATATTGTGATTGCAATGTGGAAATGTTATCATTTCATTATTCTTGGGTTATATGTTGGGAATATGTTTTGGTTATTAATCATTGTTTATGTATATGGGTGGTTTCGTGATAAACCTAGCGCAGGTGAGCCCAATATAGCTCTCCGATGAATTGGGTAACATGAAAGAGGTAAAATTTAACGTTTATCCTAAGAGATTTAGGGAATATATTGTGATGGGTATTACAAATGTGACCCCCAATGTATCTGTGATAGCTACAATGTAATTATTTTTTGAATTTTGTAAGTAACCTTTAAGATTTATGATTTTTTTTGTTATTCATAAATCATATTATTTCGGAAGGTATATTAAGATTGAAAGGTATGGTTTAATTTATTTGAATTTATTTATTAGATAATGTTTTGATTACTTATTTTATTACCCTTACTGAGCTTTTTATGCTCATCCAATGTTTTTGAAATGCTTTTCACAGGAATTAAAGATGAATAGGGTAAAATATGGGTTCATGGAATATTCATGCTGACTAAAACATTGTACTAGACAAGTTTATTTTTAAGAGAATTTATTTTTTGAAAAAATGGATACTGAGTAGTACTGTCTACATGTAATATTAAAGATTTTATGGACTAGTTCTATAATAATCTAAACATGAAAATATCCTCAATGTGAATTATTTATATAATTTAGTATTATGTAATGTTTTAATACTAGGTCCTTATATTAGGGTGTGGGATAAGTACAATAACAGAAAAGAACTTAAGAGAAGACGTTACCTTTAAATTGGGTATTGACTTTTGGTATGAACCAAAAGATTTACTTGATGTGACATATGCCTAAGGTAAGGATTATAATTTTAAGAGAGGGGTCCTGAGATGTTATTTGGGCAGAGGATGGATGATCCAAGGGGCTTCAGAGGGTTGAGTAATGGGTTAGAGGTAAAGGCTTTTTATAAGGGGGGATCTCTTTACGAAGGTTTGAAAATATTAATTTATTATATAATGATTTTAAGTTTATATGTAAAGACCAGTAAAATTCATGGGAAATTTTTTCTTAATTTTCTTTGGAATTTTACAAGAGCGCGGTTTCTGACGGCACCTGATTCCGAGGCCCGGTGTGCCCAGAATCAATTTCGGATGTTTGGCTTGGGTACGTTCAGTGACAGAACGAGTGAGAATTTCTATCTTTTGATCCGGTGCTCGGAATTGAAATCCGAGGACACCAATGAACTCGCATCGCCGATATTCACTTAAGGAGACCTTTTTCGAGGTTGCGTTTTATGCGGGTTGAGAGTTAGTTTTGGGGGAAAATAAATGAAGTTAAATAAATTGAAGAAACACAATTTATTTTTATCCATGTTGGTTATTTCCTCCCAAAGGGAGTTAGGGGTGGAACCTAGATCCACATAACCTCCCTTGAGAGGATTAATTGTGTGGGGCCCACACGAACCCTAACTCTTCAACTCCCCTTTAAACTCCCAATAACACCTCTCTTTTTAATTTTAACAACTTGAGTTATTAATTGAGATGAGTTAGTTAATTTAAAACTTTTGTAATTCATAGTGGTTTAGTTGTGTAAATAAAATAAGCCTTAGACTTATTTTATTTTTTTTAGTTTTCTCTTGCCACCTTGAGAGGATTTGGGAGATTTCTTCTTCTCCTTCATACCACGACGAAGAACGCGATGAACATTTAGGCTTCAATGAAGAACGTTGTCACCATAAGAAGAGAAAGACGTTCCATCATTTATCTTCTTCGCAACCGGTGTGTTTCGAACGATCGACGACGCCGCATGTTTAGATCTTCTTCCCATGTCAAGGAAAGGAGACGCCGCATCCTCTTCGGGCTTTCTTCATTAGCTTAAAAAACTTCTCCAGCGACGTTACCTCTTCGGACGTACCTCGACGTCAATGAAATCGACGTACGATTACCGCGACGCCCGACCTCCGCGACGCTTGTCCTCCGCGGCTTGTTGACGTGCTCCGCTCTTGAAACCGAGGTAGGGGTTTATTGTTATTTTATTATTTGATTCCATTCTTGATTCTGGCATGTCGAATTTCGTGGTTTTCGACTTTCTATTATCAAATAATGCGAGGGGGCCGGTCTGCAAAAACATGGCCGACCCTCCTCCTTATTTCATAAATGTTTTCTTTGTGGTTGGTACGAAAGTGCGTGGTGCCGTTGCACCACGCGGTTACATGCGGAACATATGCGCGTCGTCGTCGCGCCGCGCCGTTGAATGGAATTCAGGGATGCGATGCTATCGCGCCGCGGCGAAGGAAACTGAGAACGCTGCGGTCGGAACGGGGCTGCGGCGGAGGGGCGCGGTGTCGTCGCACCGCGCCGGACAACAAAGGCCGAGGCCGGTTCCGGGCTGCAGCGGAACAAGGTGACCGGCGGCCAGCGGGGCTGCTGGTGTCGGAAGCCGGAAGAGGACCGGCCTTTGCCGATCCTGTCGAGGAGGAGTCGGCTGGCAAGGTCGGGCCGACCGGAAATGGGGAAGGACGGGGGAATTAAATTCCCCCGGCCAGATGAACTGCCCCCCTATTATGAGGGGTGGTCGCGGTTTCACAAGGAATGGCAGGCACCCCCCCTGTTTTTGTCAAACAGCTCGGCCTTCGGTCGAGCTGGCAGCGCGCCCCGCGCGCTGCCCCCAGCCGGACCGGCTCCTGGCCGGTCTGCCAGGCCAGGTCGCGCCGGGCCACGCCGGGCCAGGCCGCGCCAAGCCACGCCGGGCCGGGCCGCGCTGGCCCGGGCCGGGCGGACCCTATCTGGGGCGGGTTGACCCAGTTCGGGCCAACCGAGGGGTCTCGGGCCGGGTCAGCTCGGGCCCGAAACCCCTGATACCGAACTATTTGGGTTCAAATGCCCATAACTCGAGCTATGGACCTGAAAACGACACGCCGTCAGCAGCGATGCGATTCTTGGATCGAGGCGGTCATTTTGGTATATCGTACTCAAGGTTTCGGAATTCTTTGAGTTCAGCCGGGTTGGTTGGTACATGAAACCAACCGGGCCCTCGGAGCAGAAATGCTCATATCATGAGCTACGAACGTCCGATTGACGTGCCGTAAGCTTTGTTGAGTTCCTCTTAGTGAGAAAGATCTTTTTCCATTCTCCGCCTGAGGTTTTGATGCAGGTGGAGTACGGTCAGGTTGGTTTTTCCTTAATAACCAACCGGGCCCCTAGAACGAAAAGACCAATAACTCTCAGGCCGGGCGTCCGATTGACGTGCCGTCTGTTGCGTTGAGTTCCTGTTGACGATATGGAACTTTTGGATACATAAACTCTAGACTTTGTGACAGTTGATGTATCAGCCTCTCGGCTCGTGGAGCGGACCCTCCCGAACGAGCTTGCTGTGTGTGGGAAACCTAGAGCTGGCTGCGACTGCCTCTGTGACTGCGACGACGATTGTGCAAAGATCCTTAGTGGATTCGACGATGACGACTACATCACTCAGCGATCATGTGTGGATCTGTGCTACCGATCGTGTGTGGGTCCGATCCTGTGTGGGTCAGCGCTCAGCGGTTCTGTGTGAACTAGCGCCTACAGATCCTGTGTGGGTCCGATCTTGTGTGGGTCTTTGCGGGGGTTAGTACCTATCGATCCTTTGTGGTTCCGACCACTTAGATGGAGCATTGATCATCTCTATCGTTCTCGAAGAAGTATACCTGTGTGAGCTGAACCCTGTTTACCTTCCTGTGTGGATTGTGTTGTGCTATCCTGTTTGGATTATGTTTTTCTTTTTCTGTGTGGAATACATATACTTTCCTGTGTGGACTGAATTGTACTTGGGCTCGGAGGTTGGAGCGTATTGAAATGATGACTTAGGTATATGTATGGGAATATACCTAAGTAGTTTCGGTTGTTACTTCGTGATTGTATCTTTCCATTGTGGTTTATCCTTTGTAGATTTTGGGAGACCTTCGGAGGTCTTGGGGTCCCTACTGAGTATCTTATACTCACCCCTGCACGGGCTATGCCCGCACTACATTTGGTTGGTTGCAGACGACGGACAACATTGATCGTGGTTGAGGCTTGCAGAGCAGGACGGTACCTGGAGGTGGACCACTGGGCGAGACATGCTCGGAGCGGACGGCGGGACCCGAGGATCAGTGGATCTATCTGTAACCACCCTTCAGGTGGGATTTCCAGTGGACAGCTTGGCGTAGCGGCTTTTACTTTACAGTTGTTGTTTTCCCATTCGAGTTGTACTTTACTTTCAGTTTGGGTTTGTATACTAGCTCATTTACTTTTCCGCACTTTCAGTTGTACTCTGTTTTTACTTAGTGTTTACCTTTCCGCTTGCTTACTCTGTGGTGCTTGTTTACTTTACAAAGGCAATGCCTTCCCTTTTACTGGGATTTACGCCTTAGTGCTAGTCGCCATCCCCTGGCCTATGGAAGGCGGGCTTGGGTTAGTCACGGCACGGGCCCCGAGGACGGGTCGTGACAAATTGGTATCCGAGGAGTTCGGTTCTAACGCGAACTCTAATCTTTTCTATGTGAAGAAATAGTGTTTAGCGTATTGAGTGTGGTTATCAGTCCAAGGAGTTCAGTGTTCGTGTGGCGGCCGACGTATCTGTACACCAAGACCCTGACTTCTGATATCCGACTTAATGCACGAAAACATTGATTGCGTGTGTGTTTCAAGTTTTCTTTGTGATTACTTTTTCTCAGCTCACTAGGTATACTGTTCTGACCGTGGAACACCTATTTCCTTTTCAGGATGGCCCCACGACGGCAGCCATCTAGGGTTCTGAGAGTCGAGCGTGATGACAGCCCATCGATCAACGAGGCCTCGGTGCAGGGCCCTTTGTCAGCAGTGGCACCGACGGTAGCACTACCCGCCGAGCCACCGATACTTCCAGCACCAGCCGCTGACGATGCACGTCGCCTCAGTTCACTGCATGAGTTCCAGCGCCATCGACCGCCCAGGTTCCGCAGGGAGACGGACCCCCAGGCAGCCAAGGACTGGCTGGAGGCAGTAGTATGAGTTTTCAGGCTAGTGAGGACACCAGCAGACCTCATGGTGATCCTCACTGCAAGCCTACTACACGCAGCAGCGGGCCGATGGTGGAGCTTGATGCTCCAGGTTCACGATGAAGCATCTATACTTTGGACGGACTTTGAGAGCCTCTTTCTCTCGGAGTTCGTCCCAGCCACCCTCCATGCGGTGCGCATTCAGGAGCTTCTTCATCTGCGGCAGGTCAGCATGACGGTCGCCCAGTACTCGGCGAGATATACCGATCTGTCGTGCTACTCGACCGACATGGTACGAGACCCATTATTCCGGGCTCGGACCTTTGAGCAGGGTTTGAGACACGAGATCAGGGCATCACTGATCTCCCTCAGCTTTCTGACTCAGACAGGAGTACTAGAGGAGGCCCTTTTGATCGAGAGATTTCTTGATGAGTCTACACCAGCGCCGAGACCCACCGCAGGGTGGCACATATCAGAGTCTTCTGCAGCAGGCAGTCGACAGATGACTCTTGGATCCAGGTAGACCAGACCCTCAGGCAGACAAACTCAGGACACAGGCTCAGCAGTGCGGGGCACATAGCGCGGAGGCAGTCTTTCGAGAGGTAGATAGTGCTACTCGTGTGGCGGGCAGGGCCACATGGCTCGTGACTGCTAGACCCGCCATGCCGAGGAGCAGCAGACGGTTGAAGGACCACCTAGGCAGAGGCAGAAGGTCGACCGTGGCGGTCCTTAGGGAGGAGGCGGACGAGGCAGGGGAGCTGGCCGAGCAGAAGGTGGTGGGAGACACTTTGATGCTCTACCACCACCACCACCAGGAGGTCCACCCCGACCACAGGGAGCTAGAGGGAATAGACATGCATAGCTCCCGGAAGCAGAGGCCTATGACCACGGCACACCCGAGGTGATTAGAGGTACTATCTGTGTCTATTCCACCCTTGCTGTAGTAATTATAGACATAGGAACAAGTCACTCTTTCATAGCCGCTTCCCTTGTTCGGAGCTTGGAGATTCCGACAGAGCCGTTGGCTCGATCCTTACGGCTAGAGACTCCTACGGGAGTAGACTCGACGATTACGCACTGGTGCCGGTAGTGTGATCTTACTCTTGGAGGCGAGAGATTTGGCTAGGATCTTCTTGTATCAGCGTCGAGGCCTTACGACGTCATCTTGGTCATGGATTGGTTATCTATGGTCCATGCACAAATTGACTGTTTTATGCGCAAGGTGTGATGTGTACGCACTGACGGGAGCATGTTCACCTTCACCGGCGAGAAGGGAGCCTTTGCAGCACAAGATGGATTCCTTCGGAGGAGATGACATCCCATCACTGATCAGTTGGCTAGCCTCATCCTTGGAGCAGTTGACGTGAGGAGTCCTGGTTTTCCTGCAGTGGTGCATCAGTTTGCAGATGTCTTCCCCGACAACGTTCCAGGGTTACCTCCTCGCAGAGATGTAGACTTTTATATTGACCTGTACCCCAGGACAACTATGATATCGACTCCGGCTTATCAGATGGCCCCCGATGAGCTTCGAGTGCTACGGGTACAGTTGGAGGACTTGCAGGGAAAGGGTTTATCTGGCCCAGTGTTTCACCCTGGGCTTCCCCGATATTGTTCTCCAAGAAGGGGGACGGAAGCTTGAGAATGTGTGTCGACTATCGTGGCCTGAACCAGGTGACAGTGAGGAACAAGTATCTGCTACCGAGGATTGATGACCTATTTGATCAGCTTAAGGGAGCACGGTGGTTCTCGAAGATAGACCTCAGGTCAGGCTCTCATCAACTCAGAGTTAGAAACGAGGACATGTAGAAGACGGCCTTCAGATGTCGGTATGGACACAATGAGTTCTAGGTTATGCCATTCGGCGTAACCAATGCTCTAGCAGTATTCATGGCGCTCATGAACAGGATCTTTCAGCCATACCTTAACCGGTTTGTTGTGGTCTTCATCGACGACATTCTGATTTACTCGATGACTGAGGAGGAGCACGCCTAGCACTTACGGGTTGTACTAGACACACTCCGAGAACACCAGCTTTATGGTATGCTCTCGAAGTGCCAGTTCTGGATACATGAGGTCCACTTCTTGGGGCATGTCATCACTGAGGCGGGAGTTGCGGTGGATGCTGCGATGATCAAGGCATTGTTAGCTTGGGAGCCACCCAAGAGTGTGATGGAGGTTCGGTGTTTCTTGGGACTAGCTGGATACTACTAGAGATTCGTGCAAGATTTCTCCAGAGTTGTGGCACCACTCTCATCTTTGACGAAGAACGGGAAAACCTTCGTGTGGTCAGACAGATGTCAGCAGAGCTCCAGGAGCTGAGACAGAGATTGACCAGCGCACCTATCTTGAGGTTGCCTGAGGAGGGACTAGGGTACGTAGTTTACTGAGATGCATCAGGGACCAGACTCGGATGTGTCCTGATGCAGGAGTGGGCAGTGATCACCTATGGATCACTTCAGTTGAGTCCGCATGAGCAGAACTACACTACCCATGACCTGGAGTTAGCAGCAGTGGTCTTCGCTCTGACGACATCGCGACACTATCTGATGGGTGATCACTTTACAGTCTTTTCTGATCATCAGAGTCTCAGGTATATCTTCTCACATAAGGACATGAACCTGAGACAGTGGCGATGGCTCATGTTCTTCCAGGACTATGACTTTGAGATAATCTATACTCCTGGGAAGGGGAACGTAGTAGACGATGCCCTCAGCAGGAGGACGGGCATTCAGCTACTTGAGAAGGCGACGGAGCAGCTAGCCTCTTTGCAGATATCCTTTGTGGATAGAGATGGAGCAGCCTTCCTTCAGTCTCTCACAGTCACTCCCCCACTTCTACAGCGGGTCAGAGAGGCACAGCGTGGGGACACTAACTGTGAGACGCGGCGTGCACAGATATCCTCAGGACAGGAACCTGATGGTTTCTCCTTTGGAGCAGATCACATCATCCTTTTCAGAGGACTTACCATGGTACCTGTTTCATTACGGGATGTGGTGTTGAGAGAGTTTCACACTTCTCCCTTGGCGGTACATCCCGGAGTGGAAAAGATGTACCAGGATCTCAGACGACAGCACTGGTGGCCGGGCATGAAGAAGGCTGTAGCAGAGTTTGTTTCTCGATCCCTCCTCTTCCAGCAGGTGAAGTCTAAGCACCAGGTACCAGCAGTCTTGGAACAACCATTGGAGGTCCCGGAGTGGAAGTGGGAAGGGATATCTATGGACTTCGTGACTGGACTTCCACACAATTCCAGAGGTCACGACTCCATCTGGGTGATTGTCGACCAACTCACCATGTCGGCTCACTTCTTACCCATCCGAGAGAAGGGCTCAGTGGAGAGCATGGGGTGTCTTTACGTTCAGGAGATTGTACGGCTTCACGGTGTGCCATCATCTATTGTCTCCGATCGAGATGCTCGCTTTACTTCCCTGCTATGGAAGGGGTTGCATGAGGCGTTCGGGATGCAGCTACGTTTGAGCTCAGCCTTTCATCCTCAGACGGAGAGGACCATTCAGACTCTCGAGGACATGCTCCATTCATGTGTCCTCGACTTTGGTCGTAGATGGGAGGACCACCTACCCTTGGTGGAGTTCGCGTACAACAACAGCTTCCACTCCACCATTGGGATGGCACCATATGAGGCGTTGTACGACCGACCATTTAGATATCCTTTGTGCTGGACAGACCCTGGGGAGTCAGCACTTTTGGGGCTGGAGATGGTCTGGGCCACGACATAGAAGGTCCAGGTCATCCAGGAGCGGATGAGGATAACTCAGAGTCGGCAGAAGTCATATGATGATAGGAGGCGGAGGCCACTGGAGTTTGAGGATGGCGACCACGTCTTCTTGTGGGTCTCACCTCGACGTGGTATACAGAGATTTGGCTGAGGCGGCAAGTTATCTCTACGCTTCATCGGACCACTCCAGGTCCTTAGCAGGATAGGCGAGGTGGCTTATCGCCTGGCTCTACCACCTCAGTTGCACCGGGTGCACGACGTCTTTCACGTATCTCAGCTGAGGAGATACGTGCATGACCAGACGCACATCATTGACCATGGGGATCTTGACGTTGACGATGGGGCGACTTTTACAGAGGTTCCTGTGGAGATCGAGGATCAAAAGGAGAGGGTCTTACGTGGATGGTCGATTCCTCTAGTGCGCATCATATGGCAGCACAGAAACCTCTAGGAGAGCACTTGGGAGCGGGAGGCTCAGATGCATGCTCAGTAACCTCATTTGTTTTCCTAGTTTTGATGTATCTTTACGGGGACATAAAGCTTTGAGGTGGGAGTAATGTAAAGACCCGTAAAATTCAAGAGAAATTTTTTCTTAATTTTCTTTGGAATTTTACAAGAGCGCGGTTTCTGACGGCACCTGATTCCGAGGCCTGGTGTGCTCGGAATCAATTTCCGATGTTTGGCTCGGGTACGTTCAGTGAACGAACGAATAGGAATTTCTAACTTTTGATCTATTGCTTGGAATTGAAATCCGAGGACACCAATGAACTCGCAGCGCCGATATTTGCTTAAGGAGAACTTTTCCGAGGTTGCGTTTTATGCGGGTTTAGAGTTAGTTTTGGGGGAAATTAAATAAAGTTAAATAAATTGAGGAAACACAATTTATTTTTATCCATGTTGGTTATTTCCTCCAAAAGGGAGTTAGGGGTGGAACCCACATCCACTTAACCTCCCTTAAGAGGATTAAATGTGGTGGGGCCCACACGAACCCTAACTCTTCAACTCCCCTTTAAACTCCCAATAACTCCTCTCTTTTTAATTTTGACAACTTGAGTTATTAATTGAGATGTGTTATTTAATTTCAAACTTTTGTAATTCAAAGTGGTTTAGTTCTGTAAATAAAATAAGCGTTAGACTTATTTTTGATTGGTTAGTTTTCTCTTTCCACCTTGAGAGGATTTGGGAGCTTTCTTCTTCTTCTTCAAACCACGACGAAGAACATGAAGAACATTTAGGCTCTGACGAAGAATGTCATCACCATAAGAAGAGAAAGACGTGCCATCTTTTATCTTCTTCACAGCCGGTGTGTTTCCAAAGATCGACGACGCCGCTTCTTTAGATCATCTTCCCGTGTCAAGGAAAGCAGATGCCGCATCCTCTTCGGGATTTCTTCGTCAGCTTACGAAGCTTCTCTAGCGACGTTACCTTTTCGAACGCACCTTGACGTCAACGGAATCAACGTATGATTACCGCGACCCCCGACCTCCGCGACGCTTGTCTTCCACAGCTTGTTGACGTGCTCCGCTCTCGAAACCGAGGTCGGGGTTTATTGTTATTTTTTATTTGTTTCTGTTCTTGATTCCGGCATGTCGAATTTCGTGGTTTTCGACTTTCTATTATCGAATAATGCAGGGGGTCAGTCTGCACAAACACGGCTGACCCTCATCCTTATTTCATAAATGTTTTCATTGTGGTTGGTATGAAGGAGCGTGGTGTCGTCGCACCATGCAGTTACATGCAGAACATTTGCACGGCGCCGTCGCGCCGCGCCGTGGAAAGGAATTCAAGGACGCGACGCCGTCGCGCCGCGTCGAAGGAAACCGAGAACGCCGCGGTCGGAACGGAGACGCGGAGGAGGGCGCGGTGTCGTCGCACCGCGCCGGACGACAAAGGCCGCGGCTGGTTCCGGGCCGCGGTGGAACAAGGTGACCGGCGGCCAGCCGGGATGCCGGTGTCGGATACTGGAAGAGCACCGACCTTTGCCGATCCTGTGGAGGAGGAGCCGGCCGGCCAGGTCGGGCCGGCCGGAAATGGGGAAGTCCGGGGGAATTAAGTTCCCCATGCCAGATGAACGGCCCCCCATTATGAGGGGGGTCGCAGTTTCACAAGGGGGGTAGGCGCCCCCCCGTTGTTTGCACACATCTCGGCCTTAGGCCGAGCTGGTAGCGCGCCCAGCGCGCAACCCCCAGTCGGACCGTCGCCGGGCCGGGCCGGGCCACGCCGGGCCATGCCGACCCTATTCGGGGGGGGGGGGTTGACCCAGTGTGGGCCAATCGGGGGGTCTCGGGCCGGGTTGGCCTGGGCCCGAAACCCCCAATACCGACCTGTTTGGGTTCAAATGCCCATAACTCGGGCTACGGACCTCCAAACGACGCGCCGTTGGCGGAAATGCGATCCTTGGATCGAGGCGGTCGTTTCGGTATATCGCACTCAAGGTTTCGGAATACATTGATTTCGGCCAGGTTGATTCGTACACGAAACCAACCGGGCCCTCGGAGCGGAAACGCTCATATCTTGAGCTACAGACGTCTGATTGACGTGCCGTCAGCTTTGTTGAGTTCCTCTTACTGAGATAGATCTTTTGGCATACTTCGCCCATGTTTTGGATGCAGGTGGAGTACGGTCGGGTTGGTTTTGCCTTACAAACCAACTGGGCCCCTGGAACAAAAATGCCAATAACTCTCAGACCAGGCGTCCGATTGACGTGCCGTCTATTGCGTTGAGTTCCTGTTGACGATACGGAACTTTTGGATACATCAACTCTAGACTTTGTGACAGTTGATGTATTAGCCTCTCGGCTCGTGGAGCGGACCCTCCCGAATGAGCTTGCTGTGTGTGGGAACCATAGAGCTGGATGCGACTGCTACTGTGACTGCGACGACGACTGTGCAGAGATCCTTAGTGGATTCGACGACGACGACTACTGCACATAGCGATCCTGTGTGGATCAGTGCTACCGATCTTGTTTGGGTCCGATCCTGTGTGGGTCTTTGCGGGGTTAGTACCTATCGATCCTTTGTGGGTCCGACGACTTAGATGGATCAGTGATCATCTCTATCGTCCTCTAAGAAGTATACATGTGTGAGCTGAACCATATTTACCTTCCTGTGTGGATTGTGTTGTGCTATCCTGTGTGGATTACGTTTTTCTTTCCTGTGTGGAATACATTTACTTTCCTGTGTAGACTGATTTGTACTTGGGATGGGAGGTTGGAGCGTATTGAAATGATGACTTAGGTATATGTATGGGAATATACCTAAGCAGTGTCAGTTGTTACTTCGTGATTGTATGTTTCCTTTGTGGTTTATCTTTTGTGGATTTTGGGAGACCTTCGGGGGTCTCGGGGTCCCTACTGAGTAGCTTATACTCACCCCTGCACGGGCTATGCCCGCACTACGTTGTGTTGGTTGGAGACGACAGACATCATTGATCGTGGTTGAGGCTTGCAGAGCAGGATGGTACCTGGAGGTGGACCACTGGGTGGGACGTGCTCGGAGCGGACGGCGGGACCCGAGGAGCGGTGGTGCTATCTGTACCCACCCTTCAGGTGGGATTTCCAGTGGATAGCTCGGCGTAGCTGCTTTTACTTTACAGTTGTTGTTTTCCCTTTCGAGTTGTACTTTACTTTCAGTTTGTGTTTGTATACTGGCCCATTTAATTTTCCGCACTTTCAGTTGTACTCTATTTTTACTTAGTGTTTACCTTTCCGCTTGATTACTCTGTGGTGCTTGTTTACTTTACAAAGGCAATGCCTTCCCTTTTTACTGGGATTTACGCCTTGGTGCTAGTCGCCAGCCCCTGGCCTATGGAAGGCGGGCTTGGGGTAGTCACGGCATGGGCCCCGAGGACGGGTCGTGACATTATAAAGGTCCAAAACATATTAATGTCAAATATAAGATGACTCTTGGTCGAAATAAAATCTTCCAATAAGAATTTTATAGGTTTTGG
The DNA here is from genome assembly GCA_963277665.1 of Viscum album. NCBI lineage: Eukaryota > Viridiplantae > Streptophyta > Magnoliopsida > Santalales > Viscaceae > Viscum > Viscum album. The sequence continues at coordinate 1,286,502,654 of OY728132.1, read as the reverse complement.
ATATTTTTTTAATCATTATAATCATGTTTATTTAAATAATTCATTAATGAGGTAAACACTTTATCATTATTGTGTCTTAAATAAATTTATTTATATGATGTCTAAAAATTATAAATAAAATATCATGATGTAGAAAATATATTTAGATTTCTAAAAAATATTTATAGTCAAATATATCAATTATATAATTGATATTAAAATTTATTTAGCAAAACAATACTTGTTTATGATATTTTTATTTTTTACCTTAAAAAAATATTATTAATGTAATTATATTAAAAAAATTGCTTTCAAAGGCCAAAATTTCACCCAATGATTGTATTGGTCTTCGATGAATCATCCAATAATGTTAGGACAATTGTTCAGGTAATTTTATATTATTGCAATATGATTTTTACCTTGAAATAACAAATTTAACTTTAACTACGACTAATAAAAGTCGAAAGATACTAATTACCAAACATTATTTTTATCTTATTGAACCACATTTTACTTACTAATAACCACCATGTATGTCAGATATTAGAAACTCAATTCACTGATGTTGTAAATTTTCATTTAAATAATGAAGTTGGTTTTTAAATACAACTAAGTGTTTTCACTATTCATCAAAAATTGATGTTTTTAAGAAAAATACCAAAACTTTAGCCTATCATTTATTTTATATTCTGAATTAATTTTTTTTCTATTTTACCAAATTCAAAATCATGGATTTTCATTAATTAATTTAAAATTAATCCCCTTTGTGAAAACAAAAAACTTGTTTTTAGGAAATAATAACTATCAAAAGATGGACACTTGTTTATGTCCAATTTCAGTGTGATAATACTTCCATAGGCCAAAATTGCATTAAATTGTAAACATATAATCTAATTACACTTTAAAACCAATTAAAAATATAATATAACCATATAAATATATTATATTAAATGTGATTTTTGAATTAAAATACCATATTGTTCTCTATTCATTAAAAATGAATCTTATCCGAAAAATACAAAACAATTACCCAAAGTAAATTTTGAAGTCCTGATTCTAATGAAGAATAGTATTTTTTTTCAAAGATCATATTAATGTGACCAAATAGATTTAAATAATTTTCTCTATCAGAAGGTGGTAAATCGACCTTTTAATGAATATTAAAGTATTTATGCTTAAAATCAGATTCATTCACATTTTTAGATTTTAACTTTTTTTGGATAAATCTAAAAACATTTAACAAACATGTATGATCATATTGTAGTTAGTTTAGTTCATTCCCTCTAATAAAAAAACTTTGCGTTAACTATAATTTAAAATAATAATTATATTATATTATTTTTCTTTATAACATAACTTTGTGTGTAATGTGAGATGTCAATGAAATCTGTTGTTGCGTATCAGGTATTCCATAGAACATGGAATTCCATTTAATGTAAAATTAATATTTAATTCCCAAGTATTAATAAATATGAAAATTCTATATTATTTATTTACCTGGGATGTTAAAAGAATCTTGGCAGGCTGTCTTTGTGGAGGGATCCTGTAAGAAATAAACGTGCTATGATCAGTAAGTTATTCATGGTGAGATTGCTCAAGAATGATCATGAAAAATTTTCAAAACACAAGTAACCTATGTTTTCATGTGCTGAGTTGGAAAAAAGTAATTTAGGGTCAGTGTGTGTGGATACGTCGACCAATGCACCAACACAAGAATCCTTGTACTGAAAACCGAACTCTAGACACTTTACACCATTGCCTCATTAAAAGTAGACTATTAGTTATTCTAAAAGAACCAACCTCCCTTTGACACCACATAGTCATTACCCGTCCCAGGGGGCCCTAACATGACTACCTCATGCCAGCCTTCCATATGCCAGGGGTTGGGGACTAGAACCTGAAGGCTTTACCTGAACAGTGATGTTATTTCCTTAGATATCTGTACACACTCATAATGGGAAACTGATTTAAAAAAACAAACAAAAGTAAGGTATAACCACAAGTGTAAAGTTCAACAACAAGTAAAACTATAAACTAAAAACAGTTGGTAGAGACACAAGCCCTAGAATCTAAAAAGAAACTAAACAGTTGCCGTATATTCCCTGGAGCTCCACCTGGAGGGTAGAGCTGTATGTTTGATCGTGAAGAATATGATCCAAATTGATTTTATTCCCCCAAGATACACTAAGTACCAAACCTCCAAATTATACCTTAGAGTGTTAGTATCATGCACCAGGCACACAGGTGCAGGCGGCGCCCGTGCAGGGGTGAGTATAACAACTCTGTAGGGGACCCCGAGACCCCCAAAGGACTCTCAATAATCCACAAAGTAAAACGTCATAAGAAATATCCCAAAGATAAAATCACAAGCATGATCTAAATCATGAAGAATAATGAAAAAGGGGAAGATTAATCTTACTAGTATAACATCATGTTAACTGGGATATAAGTGATTAGTCATAAAAACAAGTCATCCTATCCGTAGTAACTACACTACTATCCTGTATAGGTCACTATGTGCTGACCCGTATTAGTCGCTAGATGCTGACCCGTATTGGTTACTCGTGCTGACCCATATTGGCTGTTGGTATAGAGGTAGGGTTTATTAGTTGTATAGCTAGATCATCCCACTATAGAGATTCTGATGCTGACCCATATTGGACACTCTTCTTCTTCAAGTCAAAGCCAGCCACTGGATTCCCACATGTAGCATGCCTGATATCTGGAAGATTATTCTCCTCAATCCATAAGTCATATTTCAATATGTTCGATGTCCCAAAAAATCATACCCATGGGACTTTCCCATCATAGGGGTCCAAACATGATAGAAATCATGTCAATCAGATGCCTGATCTATGAGATATGGGTGCTTTTGTATAATGTACCCCGTTGGATTCAAGTCGGATCCAACTCAGGTAACTTGCCAAAATTTTTCAAAACTCAAATAGAGTATCTCAAAAGGAAATCGATGTCAAAAGGGTACCTATTCCATAGACGAAGAATAGTTCGGACGCTTGTTCTGTTAGTTACACCCCATTAAGTGAAATAAGGGTGATCACATCTCGATCTAGTGCAACTTGGTCGGGCCCTCCAGAAAATGCCAAAAGGACAACTTCCCAAAAGGGCTCCCAATTCCATTGACAGAGTGTCAAACATACACCTAGTTTGTCAGTTATGAGCATTCCTTCATTCATGGATGGTTGGGTTGGGGCCCAGTCTAACTCGGTCAGGCTGACCCGACGCAACGGGTCCCTAGGTCTCCCTGACCCCGCATGGGTCCAATCTATTAATGTTAATCCTGGTTCATGAGGTTAATCCCATTGGGGTCTACCTTACTGGTTCATAGGCCCGAGCCACAGTTGGCCCAACCTTTTGGGTGGCTGTTGACCCACGCGTGGCGGTTCGCTGGACCACGGGTCCGGTCCGTTCGGCCGGCCCGCACCCAATCTGATCTGCCTGAGGGAGACCGCATCTCTAACTGAACATGTAGATGTGGGGCCATTTAATTTGGACTATGTTTCACTACCCTACCATTTGCAACGGTCGACCATGGGGCCGACACGTCTCCAATCGACGCAGCAAGGTGCGGGGCCGCGCCGCCCCTCCTACCAAGGCCCGCTGGCTACGGCTGCTTCCGCCGGCAGCTTCTGCGGGTGCCACCCTTCTCCCACGCCACAGGCTCGGGCTATCCACAACATGAAACTATGGTGCACGATGGCGCACCATCTTCCCACCACCCTCCCTAGGTTATTGTGGGCCGTCTCCATCCAATACTGGCCACCGCCGTCATAACACTCCAACAGTTGTTTCCACAGACCACCGGACATGCTCTGGTGGTCCATTCTTGGTGTCGTGTACGACTATGAGTCTTCCCACCTACCTCCATAATAGAGTACCCCATGTCTAACATTTCCATCAAAATTGAAGAAATTCGTCCCCAAATAACGCAACACGAATGAAGTGGCGGAGGGTCCGAGCTCTATTTGTTCGGCCCGCGCCCTCTGCGTTAACATGACAACAAGCAAGAGAATATATGTCTAACATTAAATATTAAATAAAATTATTTCAATAATGTTAAACCAAAACCAAACATAAACCCCTAACTTGAGATTCATTGGAGATGTCACGGTTGCGGCATGAGGAGCATCCATGTTGAATAGAGTTGTCAGCATTCGTCGATCATGGATTGTTGCCGCCTGAGCTTTCACCATGCATCGATTGATGTTCCCGCATAATCTTTCCAGAGTTTCATCGCATGCATAAGTATAACCAAACCCCACCCCGAGCTCCATTTTAATTGGAGGTGGTAATGTGAGAAACATGTTGAGGAATTAATGAGGTTCATTAATTGAATTAATGAACCTATTTTAAATCACAATGATGGAGTTGTGCAGTTGATGAGTCAAGCCATTAAATTTCTTGACAAGTCACTATTCTACCATAATCACTCATCCAATGGAGAAAAAGAAAATAAAATAACACTTTCTTATTATTTTATTATTCATTAAAAATTCCGACACAATCTTTTTCTCCTGACAAACTGTGGTCGAAGTAAAGCTTCCCTTAAGTGAATCCTAGTGATGAAGATTGGACGGTGCTATCTGATTTCAATTCCGAGCACCGGTTCAAAATATAGAAAATGCCGCCCACACATTTTCTGAACGTATTTAAAAAAAATTCCAAAATTCATTCCAGGAACACTGGGCCTCAAAATCACAGGCCATCAGTTTTGCAGACTCGTAATAAACCCAAATGATTAAAAAAAAATTATGCAATTTTCTAGCACTTTACATTAACAAAGTACTATAAAGAGTACACTAAGACACATAATATATTTAGAGTGATATATAACATTTATTAAATTATCTGTAAGATCCACTGTGGGATATATATTAGATAATATATCAAAAAGTTAAGGTCATACTCTGTTATTTAAAATATAATCACTAATAAATAGGGTTTAATATAGGTAATAAAAATAATTGTATCTTATTTCAATTGATGTGTAGGATCTTACAAAACATACATATGATCTTGTTTTTGTTTTGGGAGTATATTAATGTTGATTTCTGGAACACAAAATATTTTCTCAGATTTAATGTTAGGATTTATATCCAAATTTAAATGATATGTAAGATCTATTAGTTGGTTACAATGAATTCATCTTGGTGAAAATGAGTTTAAAATAATATAGTGTTTAATCAAATCTTATATGAGTTAAATATTATTATTATTATTTTAATATTTATTCATGGAACGAATGATCCTAATATTTTAATGAGAAGTTTATTTTTTAAAAAATCCTCTCACTACTCCTGTTTATTCAAGGAATCAACCACTCATTCAGAAAATGTTTTTAAAAAATGTTAATGATAGTTGAAATTGAGATTTATGGTGGATTAATTTAGAGATAAATGAGTAAATTCCATAGAATCACCATCTTGTAAAACCTCATATTGAATAAAATGGTTCATATTTTCACAAATCAAAGATATAGATTTTCATTTAAAAAATATTCAATGTATTTGATTGAATATTAAATAGTTATATTTTTTTATTTGAATATTTATGATTATATATGTATAAAATAGGGACTTCTCTTTAAAAATACATAGTTAATTCAAAAAATAGTGAAATAATCTTTGGGATTTGATAAGATTCCTTATGAGGGGGTGATTAATTTTTGAAGAAAAGATGATGTGACATAATTTATGAAATGTGAGAGACTGGGGTAACATTTCTAAATAAAATTTATGTGAAGAGATAATCCCACCTGATTTATAACGAATAAAAAATAATTATATCATATATTTTTAGTTCATTGCTGATTCAATCCTTCCATATGATTATTCCATAAGAAGAATGGTATTTTTTATTGTACCATAAGTTTTTTCTTGAATCAAATTGTTTTGGTGCCACAAAATATACCATGATAATGGATAAAACAATATATGAATCACCATCATTATAAAAAAAGGGTGTTTGTGGGGTGAGATAATTACCTCCAAACACAAGGGATGTATTTATATATTTTTGAGACAAACATCATCTGTAATTTATTATATTCATATTTACAGTTCTACACCATAGTGAGTATGAGCGGTTTATGATGTGTAATTTAGAGGTTTTTTTAAACTAAATGGTATCAATACACATTCACCCCCATTATTGGTCATTTTTTTAAAATTATCATGAAAAGTATTCATTGTCATATATGATGCAACTGAAGGACTCAAATATATATATTAATTTGTTTAATAGTGATCATGAATAATCCCTTTGCATCTTGAGTATCAATAATTATTTTATAGAGGAAACACTTTGTGAAAAAAATTTCATACGTCAATTAAAATATTTTGAGTTTTATAAAAGAATTAGGTGTAATACTTTTTAATTGACTAATCGGGGAATGAAAATTTTTACAATGTGTTTTCCAAAAATATTAAAATCTCTCCCGAAATTTTTTTTATGGATTTTTATAAATTTTTATATAAATTGTATAATGTGGTAAAAATAAATGATACATAAAAAAATATATTTTTTGGATAAATCCATAGAATGGTTTGATATAGTTTCATTTGTTATTATATATTATGTAACAAAAAAATAATTTTCTCTTTGTCTATGATGACTTAGTAAAAGAATAATTTTATTAGAATTATAAATTAAATAATAAATAAATATGATGTTTTATAAACATTTTCTTTATTTAAGACCATAAAAACCAGGATGTAATGACGTTTTATATATTATTTTTAGTGCATGAAAATTACATTAAAATGATATAATACATGACTTTTCTAGATTATTATACATATGCTATAATATATCATTTTATTATCATGATATGATGATATATATTTTATATAATGGGAAATGTTTTATTAATTTATAATCACATAAACACCCAAGGATTTTGTACATATTATATTTGAAAAAACGTGATTTATTTTATATCTTGCATTGTACATGACCCAACTTCTAAATGAACGATTATATAGTATAAATTTAAAACTATATCCAACGATTTACACTATGCATAAGAATTAAAAAATTATTTAAAATAATTATAATGATTTTATATAATGATAATTTATTTATTTATTCATAATAAAGAGGCACTCATCTATCAATAAAGTAACATTTTGCTTAAAAGTATGTTTTCTTCAAAAACAGATTTTATTTGATTTTGTGCTTGGATATTATAATTAATTTTCTGCACTTTTAAAAAATTTATTTTATATAATTTTATATAATTTTATTAATCATCATATAAAAAATAGTTTTATGTGACCTTTTTGGTTTTTTATAAAAATATTAAATTTTTATTGAAATGAAAAAATACAAATTGTATATAAAATTTAATTTTCCATTCAAGTATTTTAAAAAATACCAATATATTGGGATTTTATTAAAAACATTAATAAATTAATTTTGATATAAAATAATCATCCAAATTTCATTTGAATCAACATTATTCTTAATTCTTGTATGAATACATTTTAAACTTAAAATTCATTGTTTTTAAAAACTATTTTTTCATCTTGTTTTGTAGGATTCATAAATGTCATTTATTCCAATTATACAAATTGATTTTTAATAAATGGATTAAATATTTTGAATCATCATTTCCAAATTTTTGAATGAGGGGGAATACATTTTTCATCAAAATGAATTGTAAAATTATAAAAAATATGTTTCCATGTTTAAGGTTAAAATAAATTTAGCGAGGGAACAACATAAGAGATAAGGATAATATTGACACATAAGAAGTATAAATCATATTTTCTCTCCATATATAGAATAGTTGTCATATTATATTTTAATATTAGTCATTATTAAAAGTTTCTCTTCAGTAACCCATTAATATATATTAATATATGGAAAATTTCTTGGTGTGTTATATCCCTCCCTTATAAACAGATACATCATATCATCTCTTTGTTACACATGTAGAGCTCATTTTCAAGAGAAATTTTATAAGAAAATAATTGTTTAACATCATTAATAAAATCAAATATTCAAATGGTTTTATTAAATAACTTAATTAATATTCTTATGGTGTAATCCAAAGAAGGGTCTCACCAAAGAGGAATAAATATTAACTAGTCTCATTAATTTTGTTTTCTTTTTACACATTATATAATTTTTTACATATAATAACAATATTACTTTTTTATAATAAATTTATTGTTGTTTTATCATAATGATGTTAAAACCATATTCCATCTTCTTTTAATAAAATGGTAAATGAATGTGATGCTCGCGTTTACATGAGGAATAACGCCTCCATGTAGAGATATGATTCATATTAAATTTCCAATTCAAAGAGATTTTAATAATTATTTATTTAAAATAAATATATAATTTTTATATACATTATTAAATTTTATTTTTATATTTTTGAGTAATTTCATTATAAAATGAAAAAAAACATTTATGTGTACATACAGACTACCGTCTCAATGAATGGTGTAATTAATTTTTCTATGTATAACTTTTATAGATTGTTATAATATTAATTTAATTAATTTAATTTTACATATTACATATATGTCATCATTATACATGGACTAGAACTTCTGAACTGAAATATTAACCTAAAACAAAAATAGTTAATACACGAAGATGATGATTTTAATAAGTAATTATTGATAAATTGGTGTAGAAATATAAAAAGTGTATTAGATATGAAATTATAAGTATTTATATTCTAATAGTATTTAAGTATAATAAATTTTTATTTATTAGACATGAATGTTGATAGCCTATGAAGAATGATTATCATGATGAAAGGGTTTTACATTACAATATCATTTTTAAAAGGATTCATTACTCTTAAATTTATGACAATGAAATTAAATTATATATATCTCATAAGTATCATTAAATTTAAACTATTATTTTTTGAATACATGTTTTCCTATCATTTTCCTCTTTTAATGTACTCATGATACTAATTCAATGTTTTATGAAAATCCGACATTGTTTTTTGAATCAATAGATAATCTGGTTCTTATTTTACAATATTTTATTTAAAATATTTTTCAGAATGTTTTTAATATTTTAAAATTATTGAAAAAATTCATTTTCACATATGGATTTACTTCAAATAAGTTTTTTTAAATGGAATATCATTCTTGTGTTGTAAATATGGTACTTTTTACTAAATGTGTGTTCAAAATCATTGTTTTAGCATAAATTATACCAATGAAATTTACCAACACCATGAAAACTTTTTTCATTAAGTAAACATCTCTATGTTTCAATGGTTATATTCAACAAAAATGCTTTCAATAATTTTTTTTAAATTTTTATATTTTATATAACATATATCAAACTAAATAGGGTATTTTTTTTTCCTTTAATGTACCTGTGATATATTATTGACATTTTTCATCCATGATTACATTATTTAATGAAACCTATGATTCAATGGTGTAATTATTATATGATACCACCATTATAATTTCTCTAGAGGGGTTGGAGTTATGATGAGGAAATACAGATGAAACCCATTATCGAATCCAGGTGATGTTTTGATGGAATGACATTGTTTTCATGATTATGTGGTATATATATATATGAATGGTTTATGATTATGTGATTTTTGGGTCTTTTTTAGTCATCATATTCATTGGATAAAGATTAATTTTTTATATGGTCAATGGGTATATAAGAGTTTATCCCAATCCCAAATGAGGATAAACTAGATGTTGTCTTATGCTTGATGACAATACAACAGTTTTTAGGACAAGACTAACATAAAAATAATGTCTTTGTGGGAATCCTTTATATCATATTTCTATGATTATGATTATTCTAATTTCTTTAACACTCATTTTTGAAATGAATCAATTTCAATGTTATTATCTCCTAGATAAGGTAATATGATTCCTTTTTTATTCATGTATTATAAAATTCACTAATTTATTCGATTACTAATTATTGTGATCTATGAATGACAGGGTATGGTTTTCAAATGTTAAGATCAAGTTTCCACACCCTTATTCTCATGTTCTACTTTAATGATCATTGATATCACCCTTATTTAGCCTTAATTAGTTATTTATCACAACCTTTTTGTATTCTTGTTTTTACTTATGATATAAATAATTTTTTAAGTTTCATATGTATATAAAGGTGTTAGTTATAATGATCATATATGTTTTGAGGTAGATAATTTATGTACCATTACTTTATCTATCCATATTTCTATATACCCAATAAATTTACTATTATGGTGTATATCATAATGTTATGAAATGAATATTCAAATAATAATATTTTATATTTATGTATTATTTGATTGAGTTTAATCAGTTTTTTTCTGGGTAAGGTATATTTATTTTTTAGAAACTTGGACGAGGAATCATTAGTGAGAACATTTAGTATAATAATTTGTATATGATAATTTCAAATCTTATAGAAAATAATTGGAAGTAGATTTCATAGAAAATATATGTGGTATATATTTTACCATGTGTATGCCTCTATGGACGAAATTAATCTTATGGTAACATCTCTAAATGGGGAATATTGGGTATTAATTTGATCATCACTTGTGCATGATGAGTAGAGCTAAGACTAGAAACCTTGTTAAACACTCCCAGAGATATTCTTATGTTAATTAACACATTTTTTTGAACCATAAATTTTTTTCATACATGATATCCATGAATTACCAAGAATAAAAATAATGCTTCAAATTTTGAAAAGAATATTTCATTATTTAGACATCAAATAATTGATTTTTCTTGATCATCTCGTTTTACACTATTATTTTTGTTGGATTAGTCAAGATCCTTTTCATTTTAATGGCCTAAAATCATATTTAAAATATTACTAATGAACATTCTATTTTTAGTTAGAAAATCAATTTTTGGTCAAACTTGAAAATAATAAAAAGTTTAGATCATACTTTGATAACATTACACATGTGTAATTTACTCATTGTGTGTTACATTTGAACTAAGCATGAATATAATGTGACCATGTATAACCCACAAAATTTTGTACTCCAACTATCCACATGTAAAAGTAACATTCTAATTGTTAGATTTTTATATTCTATCTAAGTTTTAAATAGAAAAATCATTAAAAATGTACCGTTTATATGTTGAGAATTAACTGACCACTTGAAAAATAACCTACCATGTGATAGGTAAGTATAATATCATTATGTCAGGTAAAAACTATCTGTATTTGTATTTTTCATAACTATATAAAAAATCAACAACTAACTATAGATATGTACTAATCATGAGGTCAAATGAAGTTACCATGTTATGTAATGAATTTATCATACAACATATTTACGAGACCTCATGAATTCTTGAAACTACCCCATGAAGAAATAGGGATACCCAAACAAATTATAATAACATATAACTATGAAATCTAACCATGTGTTCAGGTGACCTTGATTAAAGTGATTAAAACCAACCATGTAGAATTTAATAGTTAATAATTTTCAAATATCCAAGGGCTACATTTTACAGAATTATTTGTTGATAAAATTATGTTAATACTGAAATCATTGTTCTCCGAATAGAAATTTTGGATGAAATTATTTTATTGAAAAATAATAAATTGTGAAATAGAATTTCAGTCTTTGAATATATTGAACAACATTAGAACATACTCATGCACCTATTATATAGTGATTACTCATTTATAACACTCCATGAAACGGTATTTTCATGAACCTATTGTGAAACATGGTTGAGCTCTATTCAATGAAAATTCAATAGATATTGGGAAAATGAAGACATTCATATTTATGAGCATAAAATTTTCTAATATATCATACTTTTATCATTCTTTTTAAACATTATTTTAGGGTGTTTATTTTTATTACTAATTTATTCAGGAAACATTGACTCCATTACTAAACTCATGAGTTTTCACACTCTAAAATAATTTTTATAAGTCCTTCTAAAATAGTGTAAGAGGTTTTATATGACCTAGATAATTGTCATCCATTTATGTCTTTGGAATATGGTTTAGTCGAATAATTTCTGATTATAGTATTTTTTTACTAACCCAATACTTTTTTCAATTAGTGTATTTAATAATAATGTTATTAGTGGTAGTTTATTTCCAGGTGTAGGGTATTAGTTCGTCACCTAATATATAACCTCGTATTTATTTTATTCAGTTTGTTTTCTTGTTGTTTTACTATTTTAAAAAATATAAACGTTTCTATTTTAAATATTTATGAAAATTATTCTTAGATTACTATATTCAAATTATGTTCTATTTAAGGAAATTGTTAATAATTGATTAATTTCAAAAGTAAAATTATTTGAAAAATTAATTTCTCTCATTTTTTAGGTAGATTTTGAGAAAAATTATGAAATATAAAATTATATAATTCTAAAATTTTATTAATATGTGAACTTATATTGAATTTTGAGAATTATGTTTTAATTTTTTTAATAGAAAATTTTCATTGGAAAAAAAATTCACCCCACTCTTTAGTATTTTAATCCCAATAAAAATTATGTATACATGTATTTATAAACTATATTTTTTTATTTTACCTTGATTTATCTAAATATAATAATTTTGGTTATTTTAAAAATATTTTTTTGGATAATATTAATATTTAAATGGATTATACTAAATCTCATCACAAATTTAATGGTACCAATTATTCTCAACGTATTATTGAGATAAAAATTAATATTGAGAGCTTTGGATTTGATATCATGAATGCAATTTAATATAAATATGAAATACCTAAAACTATAACAAATACAAGGGGTGATACTATAAAATAATCATATGACTCTAATTTTTATGAAATGATTTAATTTTATTATGCATTATGATAATATTAATTTAATAGAATATCTAATTGTTCTATAATGATTACAATATTGGATACATTGGGTTTTTCTCATGATGGATTTTAAAATGTTAAACAAATGTGTTCTATATATACTATTAAATATGATACATTTAGGATGAATCATGATGAATCAATTTATGGATTCTATATTAGGACTAACATGATTTTAAACATAGTTAACACCCTTTTAAATACAAATAAAAACTAGGATCAAGTTTTGTCACTTCAAAGATATATACTAGAGATGTGGAGAAGAATATATCCTTCTATATAAGTTAATAATATGAAAAAAATAGGTTACCACAAAGATATTTTATTTTAGATATTATTATAATTATATTTAAATAAATACGAAAATGATTAACCAAAGTGGAAGTCAGTATCCTTTATGACTTCTAACTTAATGATAATTTAAAATATCAATGATGACAGTTTGAATTATGTGGAGTCTCCTACTATCTTATAAGGGGAAATACATCACCTCATGAAATTATTCTAAAATTTAAAAAGGTAGAAGTATATTGTTTAATAATTTAAATTAAAAATTTTTGTATGAAAATAGGTGAAATTGGAGAAAATTGTGAAAAATGTATGATTCCAATAATTAGGTAAAATACAATGAGTTTAAAAGTGAATGAAATAAAAAAATCAATGTAAATATATAATAATGTATATTTGAAAGAATGCATTGGGTTTAAAAGGATATGAAATACATTTATATCGATTCATAGGACAAATCATGTGATTCTAATTCTAGTAGTGAATATAAAAAGGACTTGGATACTATATGTTTAATGAGAAAACATAGCTGTGGTATCAAATATTTTTCCAATATATTATAAAAATATTTATAGTCAATTAGAGTATTAAAATTATGATTTAAATTTTTCCATTTATGGTTTTATTGAATATTTACATATACTGAAAGAATAATTTAATTAACCATCAGATAAATTAAAATGTTTAAATAATCATAATGCATTGTATTCTCACTTTAAAACTATCTCTTCTATAGATGATGATAAAAATAGTCAACAGTGAAAATTAAAAAATGCCATTAATATTTGAAATAAGAATTTATTGAAATATCTATATGGATTAAGTAATGGTAGATAACCACAATCCTTGATTCATGGTAAACAAACAACTCTACAATAAAATTCTGGAATTGGTTATCAGGTTTTATAATGGATGATATATTAAATGGTTTGTTCCCATATATAGTTATTCTTGGTATGTTACTTATTTTTAGTCTATTTGACCTAATTTTTTTATTACTTCTAATATCTAAAAATTTATACATATTGGAAACCAATTAATGATTTTTGAATTGATAAATAACTTATCAATAAAATTTCTAGATCCAAGAAAATATGGGCACCAAAATCATGTCTTTTTTATTCTTACTATATGAAAACAATATGAATATTACAGTAAGAGATTATGGTATTTGTATAATATAAGTTCCAGAAATGTGAGTGGGGACTAATCAAGTTTTATGAACATTGTCACAGTTGATGGTTGAAATATTATTTTTGCTGAAAAGTCAATGAAAAAAAATTAGACTTTGTAGAATCAATAACTCTAGAAATATTTTAATTTCTATAGTTTTAAATAATGATCTATTAAAATATAATATACTTATCATATATAGGTTATATAGTGATGGTTATAATGTTATGTTTGAAAATAATTTCATCATGTTTTATAAATCTAGACATGTTTTAGTTTATAAATTTTTTCAAAATGATAATGATTATGTGGTTATTATATAATAATTATTTTCTCAGACCATTTCATATTTAATTACCCTTAACAATGAGTTTTGGATTTGGTATAGGTGACCAGTCCATTACATTCTACACTCTATTAGGAATATAAAAATGGATATGTTTGTTAATTATATTCCTATACATTAATCCCCAAATGAAAATGTTTGTTACAAATTTATGAAAGGGAAACAAAACAAAATATCAGTCATACTATAAAAGAAGTGTCAACATCTCAACCCTCAATGTCGGCTGACAAGGATTTTTTAGACCCTATTAAAATTTATATTAAATGTGATGAACAAAGCTTATAATCTAATATATGAATTTCTTTGTAAAACTAAGTATTTGATCAAGATAACTTAAATGAGTCTTGGTTTAATATTCCATGAACATAAAATATATAGTGAATCAAATTAGAAATAGAGTTAAAAAATTATGAAGTGATCTTGGATGTGAGTTTTAATAATCATGATTATGATACTCTATACTCACAACATATATGTAGTTACAACTTTTATAGTCCAAAGACTCTAAAAAATAATGATGTAGTGGAATAAATAAATATTACTCTTCAAGATATTTTCATAAAATTTATCAATGTGTATGATTTAACAATTTACTTGCAAGTAGAGGGTGTGAATATATATTTTCATATTATTAATAGTGTATTTACTAAAAAAAATTATATAAAACAACATATTAATTATGGAATGTTAGATAATAGAAATTCAATTACATTTGGGGTATTGGTTGGAAATTATTTATACACAATACAATATATAATTTAGAAAATAATTACAACCAAAAGTGATGAAATAAATTTTCTTCGATTTTTAATATTCAATAAATCATACATGGTATATAATAAATGGGCCAGGATTTTGGATGAATATATAAATATCATATTTGAAGAAACATTTAAATATGAGCCTAACACCCCTATAGAAAACCACGATGATATTCATAAAAATAAAAATATTAATTCTAAACAGATTGTAATTTTATCACAAACTGTATAGATAAAATAACCAGTTCCACAAAATAAATGAAACCTAAACCTATATATAAAAATGATGTATCAAATACTTATAATCCATGAGGTATTAGTACTCATAGAAACCACCCATTAGATATATCAGTCAGAGACCAAAATATAGGAACATAGAATAAATAATCCCTTACAAACCAAGTTGAAAATAAAGTTTAATTATATTTGGATTAATATAAGAACATTGTAGAAATAATAAATTATGAATTTTTGGTAAGAGAAATTAATGTAGAACATAATTTGTCTGAAAAATACAGTATATTGAATCTACTGGAAATACCTAAGGACTACCAGACCATTGGAAGTAAATGGGTGTTTATGAAAAATGTCTTTGATTGTGTTACAATAATTAATAGTAAAACTATATATTTTAAATATTTATATAGTAAAATAGATTGTATTGACAATGAGGGATCAATTATACCAATAGTTAGAATTTAAGATATAATAATATTTCTAACCTATAAAGGACAATGAGATTTCATATTATATCAAATTGATGACAAGGATTATTTCTTAAATATTTATATAGTTGAGAATGATTTTGGGTAAAACAACACATATTTAAAAATCACCACTTTCCAAATAATTGTTCTAAATTAAAAAATCATTATATTTTTTAAAAAATGATTCTAGAGCTTAGTATGACAGATAAATCTCATTATGTATTTATGAAGTATTTACTAAAGGGATAGTGAACAAATAATTAATTATAAAAAGAAAATAAACATTGGATTTTGTTTTAAAATAATATGTTTCAGATATAATATTATAATATTATAAAATTTATTTTTGTACTAAATTTTGAATAATTTTGAAAAATTAATATGAAATGAGTATGATAGTTGAGTTATAATTCAACCTTGGTTTTAAAAATTTTCAATATTAGAAATGAATTATTTTGAATAAAAATATGGTAAATAAATTTTAGAACAAATTTTCATGGATAGAACAAAATACATTGATACTCCCATGACTGCAATATATATGTTGGATCTTGATAAAGTAGGGAAACTAGTTCATAAATCCATATACAAGATATGATTGTATTTATACTAAAATTAATTGCAAGTCATATATATTATGTTTAGTGTATGTTTGAGTGATAATTTGAAATCAAATCCAAAAGACACAAAATGTAATAATTTAATAGAATTTTCAAATACTATAAAGGTATAGCCAACATAGTACTATTTTATTCCAATATACATATATTAATTTTAGTTAGTTATTTAGATGAATATTTTTTTAGTTTGTATGATAGATTTAAAATCAACATATGGAACATGTCAGATTTAGGGAAAGTGTTTAATTTATTTTGTATTAAAATGAATAACTATGTTTCATTACCCATTGCTGATGATATGTCCATAGGTGAATCCTGTTGTTATAAAAAAAATTGTAGATGAAACCGATTTTACTAATATTTTTATATGAGTTTAGACATGTCCCTATAATATTTGATAATACTAGTGTGATAAATATTTCTATATATCTTCTGTCACATTCTATAACAAAGCACATTGATATAATAAATCACCTTTTTTCTATGATTTTGTTTATAAAAGATATTTAACTCCTATATTCCTTGAAAATATATATCATATTTATAATATATTTGAAATTGTTTTGAATTGTTAGAGAATTAAATATAAAAAAAATGAATTGGTGATAATTAAATACCTCTAGATCTTAATCAAAAATTATAATTCAAGAAATTCCATAATTCTTACTTTAAATTATTATCCTTTATTTAAAAATATTTTTAGTATGTAACCTTGATATAATGTTCAAATTTTTAGTTTACCATCTATGAGTTTTTTCATATGGTTTGTATACCTACTATGACCAATTTTTCATGCGGTGAGTATACATACTATGAGAAATTAATCACATGGTCACTATACTTATAATTGGTTTTTACTTATATAGTTATTACTTGTCTACTATTAATGTTTTATTCAAGTGGATATTATAACCACACCGAGTTTATAGTTATAATACCCCTCTTTTTCTGCGTTTTCTCATCCCTAATGATAGTATACATGCCATTTTTATTATAAATAGATTTTATTAGAAATTATTTTAGAGTAATTATTTATACGTTCAGTTTTATTTTACTCACAAAATTATTTAAATGAAATTAAAATTAGAAACTGAACTTATGCCTCTAATTTCCCTAAAATTGTCTTCCATTATTATATAATATTTCAGAAAAATAAAAACACACCTTTATCAAACCATTCTCTAAAGAATAAGATCCATTAGGT
Source organism: Viscum album (assembly GCA_963277665.1). Taxonomy (NCBI): domain Eukaryota; kingdom Viridiplantae; phylum Streptophyta; class Magnoliopsida; order Santalales; family Viscaceae; genus Viscum; species Viscum album. Next base: position 1,286,484,729 of record OY728132.1, on the reverse strand, counting down.
AAAGTATATTGAACTCAGAATGCCAATGAAGAAAAACGCTACTAATTCCATATTTTAGGATGAATATCCTGCTACAATAAAGTTAAATAAAACTAAAACAACCACAGGTGAAATAGATAAGGCGAGGTATCTATTTTAAATTGATAATATAGTTTCCTCCAAAAAGATGTTTATCCACAATGCCTTTAATCAAGAAAGTTACTATATTTTAATGTGATTCATAATCCTAGATGAAAAAATTGTTTAGAAGAAAATTGTATTATATTCTACCCAATAACATTAAATATATTTATTCACACCTATAATTTAATCATAGATAGAAAAGATATTTTATTAATAAGATGAGAAATATTGAAGATCTGATGTTTTATTATAATCATTGGGAAAAGGTCTTATGTAGGGCATATAGATGTGAATTAGAGGATTATCGAAGAACCTATCCAATCGATGATGATATGTTTGAATTTAAATGTTCTTTATAATATATAGATTGGAATTTAATCCCTAGAAGACCAATTGTTGTTTACTATAGTGGGTAATATGGACTATTGGTCAAATTCTCTAGACACATGATAAGTCCATGAAATTGAGATAACAGTATCCTAATGGCCTAAGATCAATTTTTTTAAAGAAAAATGGTCTACAGTTTAGTCTATACAGTTATGTAATGATTTATATTTATGGTTTTTGTAAGCCTAAATCAATTTCTACTTATTTACCATACCGATATCTTATATCATTCTAATTATAAAAAAATAATTTAGTTCCATTAAGGTAAGAATGATTAACTTCTTTTTATAGTTTCTTTCCCTAAAAGTATGTTTATGAAAAAATTAAATTTAGTATGACCCCATAGAATAGAGAGTGATTAGAAAACTAAGAAATTTTGTATTATGAGTATGGTCCAAGGATGTTTCTTGTTAGGAAAAGATATTTTATAAATATTGGCCTTCAAATTGATTAGGTTGTTTAGTAATACAATAAGAAAGTATAATATGATATAACTCGTGAAGAAAAACAATTAGATGATGAAAAAAATGAATATGAGAAGGTGGATTTCAATGAGAAATCTAGGGAGACACATGTAGATGATATACCAGTTACACATTTAATTTCTTATGGAAAACCAAAACATCATTTACCAGTATTGTTAGAGGAGGTTGGACCTCTATTATTGGGAACTTAAAGACATAAAAGGTATCATTCAGTGAAAATTATTTAATAGGAGATGATTTTTGAGGCTCTAAATAATTTGGAATTATTTCAAATAGATCACATATTATAGAATGTAATCCCACATCATCTTTTCTAGGAAAACAATTTGAGGTGAAGAATTACCTTGGATCTATGTAATTTAAAATATAGACTCTTGGGATGATTATATTGTTTGACATCCACCTGTAAAAGGTGCACCTTCCATCCATTTGTTTCTTAGAGTTCTAGAGGTATCTCTCATTTATAAAATATTTTCTCAAGAAATACAATAGTAATATCCTTTAATGAACTATGTTACCTAATTTGTTTTCGATAACATTTGTTTATACTCTCACCAAGGATGGTGGGGATGATAAGTATGATAATTCTCATGATTAAGGACCTGAGGTTGATGAAATTCTATTCATAATTATCTACTAGATACTGATGTTAGTGTTGAAGATAATTCAAATATTTATAAATAAGTGGAATATTTAGTTTAGAAATATGTCATGAATTAGGATTATGATCAATCTATATCTATTATATGAAAAACATCTATTACATGGTATGATTTTAATAAGTTGAAATCATATTATAAAGGTGCTTTCATCGAATAGATTCATTGTTCTATAAATTAATTATATCATAATCTAGAACAAGGTTTTATAATGACAGTGCTGTTAGTAATTTTCCATTAATAAAAAATCCCATATTTAGATTTATTTAATGAGAAATGAGTTTGAAAATTTGAAAGCACAAATAGCTTCTTTGAAAATGGATCTATCTAATTGGTGTTATAGATTGATCATATATTAATGAATACAATGTAACATCCTTACCATACTACTGTGGATCCTTATGCTCTTATAGTTCAACAACTTATTGATGAAATTATTCTTAAAAACTCATAAGATATGAGTTTATGGTCTGGATTGATGAGTTAAAATATTAAAAATAATCCTTATTTGATGGTTTTCAAAAGAATACTTCTAAAAAATACCATAGTGATATAACATATCATGAATGTGTGGAAAACTAGACGATTAATTAATAAATCCCTTTATTTTTACATGATAATAATCATTACCATGACATATTTAATTGGTATGTTAAAAAATATTTCTTTGGATCATACGATTCCAACTTTTACCATGATTTTAAATCCCATGTTTTGAAGATCAATGTATTTACACTAGTTTTAGATGCTTTCATAGAAATCAAGTATTATTTTATTCATGCATTAGATCATGAATATAGAGAAATATGTTGTTTTTATGGGATGATGAAACCACACGAAAACATTTATCATACTACAATGGTAGCTACTCCATACATTACTGTGTAATAATATATTACATATTCCACTTATACTTGTCTCTATTTTATCTTAACTCCAATGTGGTCACATGAGCATCTAAGACATGTTTACAACTATAGAGTCAATGGGTCTCCTTCTCTCACCTATTCACATTTGATTCCCTCTTCTTCCCAAGCTTTTGAATCATAAATAAATGATACATTCCATCATTTAGATTCATATTATTTCACCGATTCATTTCCTATGTATAAATCTTGAAATGAAATCATTGTAAAAAATTAATGTCTTTTGAAATATTAATGAAATACTCTGTTAGTTCATATCATTTTTATATCCGTGTTACCTATTTATTTTGATTTTATCTTTTAACATTTATTTTTTAATATTGAAATTTGGTGAAAATTAAGGGTATCAATTAAATTATATTAATTTCATTTTGATAACCCTCAAGAAAATAATATTAAATATTTCAATTCTTGGAAAATAATTTTTTTATTGATTCTGTTCATTTAATTTTTTTGTTTCATGATTTATGATTATAGAAATGGGTGGATATTTATATCATTGACAATCACAAAAAAATTCTATAGATCTTAAATAATTTTTATAATGATATTAATGAATTTCATTTATTATTTTAGTAAATTATTTCTGAATAAACAAGAAAATATTTTTTTCCAAATCTTAAAGTGACAAACTAGAACATGTGAACTGTTCTTACCATGTCATAAATTTGAAAAAACCATCAAGTCGATGTGACCATGTGTATTATAATTCATGTTGTACTCAAACTGGATACATGAATTATGTACTTACCTCCTTTAAGATAATAATTTATATCATGTCGTAAATCTAATGTGAAATGAAAATATACTGAATGCACATTGATAATTGACTGAACATATAAAAAATCAACCTACAATGATACAGGTGAGATAAATATCATTAAATCATGTAATAAATATGTGTATCTATATTTATTGAAACCGTAATAATAAATACATAAATCCTTTTAGAGATATACCTATTGTAACTATAAAAAATGTGACCATACGATGTATTAAAGCTACTATAGAATAACGTCATGTGACATCTTGAATTCATGAATGTACCACATGATAAAATAAAGTGACTATGCAATGTTTCCTTTCCAACAGACCATTCCAACAAACTGTGAGATCTGTTGACCATATTTTAAGTGAATATGATATACATTGTCTAATTTATTGGTGAATTATTATAAAATCTACATCATATATATTTTGAATAATTAATTATAGAGACAATGCTTTTAATTACACCTTGAATTTCTCCAATTGATACTTTAGGATGGTGTTTTTAATAAAAATAGAGAGTTGTGGAAAATTAGTAGAGTTTTTCCCCATACTATCTAAAATTAGAACATACACATGATCCTATACTTCACTGAGGATTCAATCATAACACTTCACAACACTCTAAATTCATGAACCTATTGTGCAACTTATTCATGATTATTTTATAGGAATATTTATCATTTATTGGAAGGATATATATTTTTCATTGATAAAAACCATATTCTGACATAACATATCTGTTTTTCATTCATTTTATGGTTCAAATTTGATATATTTTTTATTACACTTTTTTAAAATGTAGTCTCTAGTACTAGACTGTAGAGTTATTGATAGACTCTTTAAAATATATTCCAATATAAGCCCTTGAATAAATTCGAAATAGGTTTTCTGTGACATTTAGTATTTTCCCCCTTTTAATACTATGAAATAGGTTATGTCTAGAACTCTATTATAATATTTGTTTGTAAAGACCTAGTCTTGGTTGTGGATTATTTTATTTAATAACACACTACTTGGAATTAATGATTTTTAAGTAGATGGGATTTTTAATTGTCTTAAAACTGAACCACATGTCTAATTGTTTCTATTTTATTTCAACTTTTATAAATATTTTTATTATTTAACTAGTATTTATTCAATATATAGTAAATAAACGATTAATTTAACTATTTTTTATATATTTTATTATTTTATAAGTTGAATAGTTTCTAATTAAAATGTAATTTAAAAATTAATTTAATTCATTTTTTATGAAATTATTGAGAACCTATTTGAAAGAAAAAATTATTTTTTTATATAACTTTATTTAACTAGTTTTTTTTAATAAAAATAGTTGAATTATGTTTTAAACTATTCCGAATATAAAATTTTAACTATAAACTCAATTCACCCTCTTCTTTAAGTGTTCTACACTGACCAAAAATTATTGTTACTAATAATATGATATTTCTTTTAGTCAATGGGTTCAACCCAAATGGATCTTTTCAATGTTGAATATGAAGGAAAATAGAATTATTTTCCTCTTAAAATAAATATGTTATGGTAACTGTAATTAAACATATCAATTATATTCTTACACAAACTTCTCGAGCTATGAATAATGTTGTGATTCCAAAATAGTAAAATAGGAAACAATGTTCAATTAAGTCCCTCACAAGAAAATATCCACCATATTTTTTTTGGGATTGATGATCCAAGAATTGTTGAGAAATAAATTAGTACCACTTGAAGGATATTTTCCATTATGATGTGGTTGAAGCATGAAATGATTTTTATTAACATTCAAAAAGTGAATAAGGACAATATTATGAACTTAAAATTTTTATATATCAAGTTATTTGATTATATAATATTTTTTTAAAATGTAATTTTCTTAAAAAAATCCAAAAAAATTGAGAATAAATTCCATATGTTAACGAATATGTTTGATGAATCCCTTAGTATTAATGATGTAAATCTCACAAAAACAACATGGTATGCTTCTTGTCTAGTCATCCAACTAGATATCAATATTTATCTATAAATTAGTGTAAGAAAACTGAGTTGTAAAAGGGAAATATACATATTATATTTCTATATGGATGAATAAATTATTTTATGTGAACTCATGTTAGAAATGAAGATTTTAGTTTTCCATAAATTAAATGGTTTTGATAAAAAAGATGGATATAAAAAAATTATACTAATAAAAAAATATGGAACAACATAGGACTTACTATATTCTATAAGTGTGGAATGAAATATAGAATAAATTCTCTTCAGTGGGATAATAAATTCATTACATGTGTAATGGAAGGTCATTAGAAAATCAAATGTAAATTTGATTGGTACAATTTTGTAAATGGGAATAAATACCTGAAAAATAAATTGCCAAGACAATATTGTTTCAAATCTATAGAGTATGGGAATTTTTCTTACTAGGATTCAAATACAAGGTTCAATGATGGTGATAATGTTAGAAGCATCATATTCATAGTGAGAAAGTGAAATATGATGTAATCATTATAGATGAAATGTTGTACGAAAATGATTTAGTGAAAGGTATACTGGCTATTTACTCTGAAACCTCTAACATCATATTTATTCTAGATCTACCCACACTTCTATATCTGAAGAATTTGATAACATTATCACATCACCAACTCACTGATTCAGTGTTTAGTTAGTTGTGAATACTCTTAATTTTTTGATTATCTCAGATTAGGTCTATGTTTTCTATTATTGATGTTTTTGAGAATGTAATTCCTTAAAATGTCATTATATTACCAATACCTGAATTTCGTGTTATTTGGGGAATGGATTAGAATTTTTTATATAAATACCTTATAAATTTCCCTGGAAGGGATGTTATATATAATATTTTGGTGAAACATGTGATAATATATCAGTACAATGATAATTATTATCTTCCAGGGGATATTATATCCAAATTAGAGGTATTAATTACTATTTTAAGGGGTTATTTATTTCCAATGGTGAGGGAGAAACTAAAAAGAAAAATTAATTCCAATTATATGAGAGTTTTTTAATATATTTATATCATCTATAATTTTCTTCCTTGGAATCATGAGGTAATGTTTTCAATAGAAATCATACATAGTCCTTAAACAATTTCCAAAAATGCTATAGGGAATGGCCTTTATTAATTTTCTAGATTTACAGAAGAACCTTTAAAAGAATATTGATAAGTTATTCTATTGGACAAGTGAATCACAATGAGGCTCACCTATTCTATTTTATAATAATAATGATTTATCAATGCAACCTTACATTTATTATTGAGACGTTAAGAAGACCAAGATCAAGAATAAATATTCCCTGCTCTGTATTGTTGATTTTTTTATTAAATGAGATGCGCTTAATATTTTTTCAAGATTTATCTTTGATCATGACAATGTCAATTGAGGGTCAAATATTGATACATAACAGTGAAATCCTCCTATATGAGGTATGGACACTATCAATTACAATGATTCCATTTTTTCTTATTAATTCCCCTATGATCATTGCGGTCTCAATTAATTGTATGTTGAAATTATGATGATCAGGTTGTGATATTATTTATAATTTATGTTATTATATATTTTAATATAAAAGAAGAGTATGGATATCACATGATTATTGAACTAAAGACCCGAAGTAATTAAATTCTCTATGATCTATTTTCCTTGTGTAAATTTGGGCTACGTAATGTTCATTTTTTCATATAATAAAAATAGGGGCTATATCTATGGATCAATAAAAGATGGATGTTAAAAAAAATTAGCCCAGAACATCATCCTTGACTATGATACAAGATTTACATGGATTAGATGGATATTTTCAATGATTTTAGAAAATGTTTTCATATCTATATAATCCTCTCACTATGTCCACTCATAATTCTGTCCATTTTATTTTTACTGATGATTATAATGAAAATTTCAAGAAACTAGATAAAAGTTATCTTAATGACCATTAGATTACACTACCCTACTAAGGATAAATTTTTATTGTGTATAATGATGCATCAAATAACTATTTTTAATGTTCTTTCATGTATAATTATATTGTGAAAACTTATACCATATTATAATTAAAAAATCTATAGAATAATTACATGAATTATGTTTTTTTGTTGGTAATAATAATTTTTGTTGATATTATATATTCATTATATTTATGAAAAAATATGTGAAATATATACAAATTATGAAAAGATAACGTATATTTTAACCCATAACATGTTCGAGACCCTCTAATGAGTATTGTTGGAGTGGATTGAAGATAAAAATTTATAGTAAACTTATGAACGTGGGAAAGTGACCAAGGTGGATGATGCTTTGACTAGAATGAATCTTTAATGATTATCTGTGATAAGGAGAAAAGGGATCTATTATTAATAGATTTAGAAGGGATAAACAATGAAATATTGAATTATGGTGATGAATATTATCTTTCTCGAATGAATGATCAATCATATGTCCTCATGAAGAATAATTATGTCAAAAAAATTGGTGCTGAAATGAAAAATATGGTGAGATATGTTATAATGTATAACATCAATTTAGATGGGATGATAAGTTTTATAAACATATTATATTTACCATCAATACTATAATATAAGATGGTATTAATATATGTTTTTCATATATCAACATTCTATATTCATCAAGGATGTCTGAAGTAGTATAGATATCTTAAAGAGTACTTTTGGTTGTATAACATAATGATATATATTATAGAGTATGTATCTCACTGAATGGAATTCTAGTAAAATAAGGATGATAGATATAATTCTAATTGGATGTTATAAAAATTACCTTTAATATATTTAAAATGAAAAAGCATCATAATAGATTCCATCATTGGACTCCCCAAAAATATTTAATGGAAAGATGTTTAATTGGATTTTGTTGATATTCTAATGAAAACAATCCATTTCATTGAAATTAAGAAAATAATTTTCTCTTGGTCAGCATTCAATGATTTAAATTAATGAATTATTAATGTTATAGGGAGTACCACATTTTGTTGTATATAAATTTTATAAAATGCTATGGAATAATACTATTCACATTTTTAGCATTCTACGGAGGAATGAGAATATTTAAGAAACTATATGTGATCATGGGGATGTAGGGAATGAGATATTTCACTAATTTTTTTATTAGTGGGATATAATTTCAACTGAAAACATCCTTTTAATGAGTGTTCAATGCAACACCAAAAGATGTTTTATGTAATACCATTCAAAAAATTATGTATTTGATTGTTTTCTTTCCACACAACCTAATGTTTAAAAGAAACATAATATATTATACATTTAAAACATAGTTTTTGGATTGTTAGTGGAAAAAAGAATAACCAAATAATTTAAAATATGTAATAATTTATTAAATAATTCAAATCTATACAAAAATTAATAAAAATGTAGTATTAAATATTCTTTAATGTCATTTTAAGCTTAAAAATTGTTTATTTTAAAAAAATGGGTTGTATTACAATTTTAGAATGGATATTATAATTAATTTTAAATATAATTATCTATTTAATTTATAAAAATTATATCATTATTGAAATCAACATATTACAGTTAACTTTTGGTTAAAATTTCTAATTTCCCTAAAATTATTATTTTGTTATTTAATAGTGAAAAAAATATTTTTTAATAAATTATATTTTCCATTTATGTGTATTAAAATTAACACCTTTTAATTTATATTAATATTATAATATATAATTACAATTAAAAATAATCTAATAATTTTCATTGGAATTGAAATTATGATTTACTTTTCTCAAAAAAATATTTAAAATAAAAAGTGTCGATTCCTAGAAAATTGTTATTTTTCATATTTTTATAGTTTATTTTAAAAAGGATGTATTACATCTATAGAAATTTAATATTAAAAAATAGAGAAGATATTTTATAAAAATATCCTAAATTTTAAATGAGAAATCATTCATTTTTCATCATAATGAATAGTAAAAATCGAATATAATTGTTACTTCAGTTATGGTCACAACTGGTTTATTTGGAGTTAAACTAAGAGATATGGGTAAAAATTCCACATAATCATATATAAATGATATTTTTTTAAAATAGTTCAATTCTATATCATCTCACGATATAATTCGGTTAATATTGAATCATTTTTATTGAGTTATACTTTTACATATTTAAATATCATAAAATTTATATGTGTGTTATGTTCAACACTTATAAAATGATTTCATGCATCCTCTATTACTAAAAATTTAAAACATCTTAGATAAAATTATTCATAACTATTACACTTATGAAAATCAAACTCCACATCCAAGATTTCTTGGTTTCATCAGAGTACCATCCTTTAATGGCCTAACGGGTAAGAAAAAAAAGGGTAGACAAAAAAGATGTATATATATTAACCAAGCTTATTCAATTTAATTTCTTCTTCATCCTTGTATAAAACTACATTATCCATAATGAAACAATAATTCTAGTATCATAAAAATGTATATATTGTATTATGAAAGTGTAAAATAAAATTTCCACCTCCTTTCCAAATAATTGAAAATAAAAGCATAACTCATTTATATATGTGGACTAATGCATTCATAGAGTGATATGAATCATTTTCCACCACTACCTCACATGGATGATGAAAATTATTGATTAAATATATATATATATATATATGATATTTTATATGAATTTTGGGTGGCTCTTGAGTACTAATCCCAATAATCATATATCCAAAAAGACCATGTATCATGTCTTAGAAATCTCTATTGGGGATTTATGTTGCAAGAAGTGAAACATGCATGATTCCAAAAGGTAGTGATGTAGGAATGACATAGACATGGTTACTTATGAAGGATTATGTAGGCAATGCACTAAACATGGCCTTTAGGACATGTTCTTGGGACACTTGGCATTGGACTAACATGCATTGTAATGGGTCTCCCTATACCCAGGTAGAAGTCAGACCTTAATTTAATAATTTAAAATTTCTTATACACTGACTCTTAAAAATATATATTATATTTATGATATAATTATGGTCTGTTATGAATAAATATTATTTATTTATGATTATTTGTTTTCATTTGAAATTTAAAAAACAACCATTCATAGTAAAAACTTACATCTCCATAAAAAGTTATAATTACATATATAATTAATATATATGATTTTATATCTGGATTAATAATATATATATGAAATAAAATTGATCAATGTTGAAGGGATGAAAAATACAAATTAAAAAATTCATAAAAAATAAAAAAGTTATCCAAAAAATGACAATTCTGATAAATAATTATACATAAATGGATGTTTAATTTTAATAAGTGGATCATATATGATATTATAAGTATGTATACTATTATAGAATAAAATAATCATAAAAATAAATTTATTTTAAATGAGGTTAGTGAAAATAATACAAAATTTGAACCTGAGGTAAGGGTTTTATTTTACAAACTCAATATTACATAAATGATAATGATTAATATTAATATGATTAAATAATAAATAATAACATTCATAAATTACATTTATTTTCTTATCCTATAGTTATTTTTTTAGAATTACTTTTTATTCAATTTCCACTCATTACAAAATCATGTAACCAAATGAATTGTTTTATCGAAAATTGACATTGATTTTCTATTCAATCATGATTCATTTTCTTCCATGTACATATGTTATATAAAATGTTTTTAATATTTATTTTAATAAATTACAATAATTTATTAAAAAAAATTTACCCTTTTTTGGATTTTTATTATTGTTTTAAAATTAAACTTTTTCTCATTTTAAAAATATGGTACTTTTTACCCGATGTGTGAACAGAATCATGACAACAATGTACACCATATAACATAATTTCCTGACATCCTGAAAACTCTTTGGTTTATTTATTCCTTTAAATTCATCCACATTTCTTTTAAAATAAAAAAAATATGATTCAAATTTTTAAATATTTTTTATTTAAAATATATGTTTTAAAATTAAAATGATACTTTTAAAGTAAAATATTCTAGTTATCCTTTAATGTAATTTTTAATCTATGATAATATCATTTGACGTTACTAATGGTTAAATGGGTATAAATGTTATAATATAACGTCCCTTGAATAATGTATCTTAAGAAAATAGCCATTCTTATTAAAAAAATTCATACATTAGGGAAACACACACCCAAATACTGTATTATTTTAGTTCTATTGGAAACATGGAAACCTAAAAAACTAGTTTATGGCACATCTACATCTTTTATTGAATAATTCATATTAACTAGAACCTTTTTTACATATCAAAATTAATAAATTTCTTCGCATCCTTTGTAAAAGATTCATAAAAAGGGTGAGCATAGATGATTGTTGAGGGAATAAATGGTAGATATCAATTATAAGTAAATAATAATTAAAAAGTCCATAAAACATTTGAGAATCTCATCTATTAAATAAAATATCAAGATATCATTTTCGGGAATAAATCATAGAAGATCATAAGGAATCAAAGAATATATTATGAGAGAGAATAACATAATACATTGAATTTATGAATACAAGTTATCATAGAAAATCATTTCCATATTAGTCAATTCATATATAAATATTAGTCAATGGTCTTTTCCAAGACTATCATAATAGGCAATTCCATTACTAAACTTGAGTTTTGGCCTTATTCTAGACTTGTATTATTGATTTGAGTTCACATCCCATTCTTCTTCAGTCTATCTCATGAGATATTAACAATTATGTAATGTATTGGATAGAGATATAAGTTCCACCTACCATATAATGTAATCCTTATATAGAAAGTCCATAATAAGATAAATCAAATCATAACCTATGAACTGAAATCAGTTTCATAAAATTCATTCAGTCATGACATAATAAAATTAATAGAAAAGTGTTTCATAAATATATTCTTTTCAAAAACAAAAACAATGATTAGAAATAAAAGGGATGATATCTTTTAAAAACAATATCCCCATTAAAAAATAAGAAACATCAAATAATTTTATAGTTTTTGAAAAATAATCTTGCAAGATTTCTCGAAAATAATTATTGTATAAAATTACCTTTCTACATTGAAAACAATATCATTTATTAAAATTACAAACAATTTTAAAAGAAAATAATTTCAATGAAAGTGAACTTGTAATATTATAAAGGAATATTAAAATAATTTATGTTCATGATGATGGAAAATTATGTTCGTGGAATATAAGTTAAAAGAACCTTATTTTGATATATTTTAAACAGTATGTCTAGAAGTATCATTTTTAGAATACAAAAATATATTTTCATATCATCCATTTCATAAAAAGTAAAGCATGAGAAAAACAGCTTCTAATATTAATAGTATAATAGTAAAAACCATTTACAAAACATTTCTAGAAAACCTAAAAATGAATGATATATATTCCCCAATGGAGACTTAAAAGGAAACAATCTCAAATATTGATGAGATTGTAAAATAAACACTCATCACATTATAATTAATATAACTGTATTCTTATTGAATGAAATATAATTAAATAAATATGAAAATACCATAATATTATTTATAAGGATCATAAAATACATTCCATGGAAATCTATATACCATATAAAATAATTAGTATTTTTTAAGACATATGTTCTATTGAAAAAAATGTTAGAAAAAAATCACCTAAATTAATTCATGATTCCCTTAGTATATTTCCAAGCATCATTTATAATAAATATTTGTTTATTATAAATTTTACATAGATCTGAATCCATATTTATAATGTCATATATTTATTACTTATGAATATATATTACTCACATATTAACAATTAATTTTTAAATTTATTTTCTGGGTAATAACTTATTTTTTTCAATCATGTTTTAAATTTTTAACGTTGGTCATCCTAAATAGATCATGATTTAATCATATAAGAATGATATTTATTATATACATATGATTAATATATTCATTATATTTGTATTCGTGGTGATTAATAAAAAATGGATATAGAGAATAACAAATTCTTTTCATAGAGATGGTTAGTTGTATGTATGCATTTACACTGTTTTCATTTTCATGTCATATTAATAGAAATTAAATTATATTATGTGTTTTCAATCAAAAATTATTTTTATGTACTATATATCATATATGTTTTTAAAATTTTTCATTTTTACCTTCCATTTTATATAAAAATGATAATATAATCACATAATATCATAGAGATGTTAAGACATACATATGCATGAGCGACAATATCATTTACCAATATATTAGGTTGTAAAAATTTATATATGATACCATCATTATAGAAGTATTATTATGACATAAATTTCATAAATAAATATTATACACATAATAATTACCACTCATAAAATTTGATGATGTAAAATGAATCGTAATGCTAGGTGTATACGGTTAATTGAACATATACATGAGCAATAATTTCATTTCTTGTAAGATGGGAAAGTTGTGTGTTTATAATAATTATAAAATTTAATATTATTTAGGTTTCATCATTTATTATTTTATTATATGTTTCATATATTTATATGTCGTATAGAAGTGTATAAAAAGATCATGATCTGTTATAGATATTACCTCTTCATGGAAAGAGATACATTAGATGTCCTCTAAAGAACTCTAAATTTTGTCATATGGAATGACCAAAACATCTATAATGTCTCTAGAAAATTGGAGATGTTAATTTTTCATATTTTGGTTTATCTAGAAATCTCAAATAAGTTTGAAAGGTGATTAAGGATGCACCAATTTATGATTGTGTTGAGCGGAACATTTGAAATCAAAATTTTATTAATTTTTTAATACATTTCAAATCAATTCAAAAACCCCTGAATTGCTAAGGATGAGAATATATGATGTTATTATGTTTTAATATACTAAAAAAAATCATTTTATTCATGTTTTATTGTTATTTTAAACCTTACAAATTTTATTAACTCTTAGTTAACCCGTGATACTTTTATCTAGTGAAACACATTATTTAATATTAAACCATTATAATTTTTACTTACAAGATGTAATTAAACATAAATATTAAATATTAAATATTTAATAAATTATAAAATAAATTTTTTTAAATTTTTTTATGTCTTTTATAAAATTTAATACAATAAAATTATTATAAAATAACATCATGGTTAATTTTTTTCACTATTCATTACTTTGAATTTGATAAAATCTAAACATCAAGACAAAATTGAACAAAATAATTTAATAACCCACCTAATATGTCATAGAAAAATATAAAATTCAATTATAACCTTAATTAATTCCAGATATTTTTATTTTAATAGTGTTAATAACATTTATTGGATTTTTTTCATTAGTTGAATAATAATTGTATCATAATTTTGTTATTATTTAATGTAATTAATTATCCACTAAAAATAATAATAAATTACTTTGATGAATATAAGTTATTTATATTTACATGTTAGATTAATTTTCTATTATATAAACTTTCCTACCCTATATTTAAAATGATATAGTTATTTAAAACATGAATGGGACAAGTTAAACTTTATTATCAATAAAATATACTAATGGTCATAATCAGTTACATGTGTCTCTAAATGGTCATTAATTCATCCCTTGGATGATTGTGGTCATGATATAATCAAAAATCAATATTGTTCAATTATTGTGGTGTTTTATTGGTTCCTATTATTTTAAATAATATACTTTTATATATTATTCATCTACAGACCCAAGCATTACATAAGTTTTTCGTAAGAATTCAAGGTTATTAAATTTAAAATAAATTAATATCATAAAAATAAGTAACTAAAATTAATATAATAATTTATATACATTAATAAATTAATTGTGTCCATTTTTTGACAAATTATAGATATTTATGTTAGAGAAAGTTATATTTTGTTTCATTCTTTGATCTAAATAATATATTAGACATTTCCTTGGAAACATTTCCATTAAACAAATTAATTTGTATCCTTATATGTTAATTGTTGAATTACATTAATCAAATAAAATTTTGAAATGTGTTAGATGAAATTTATAGTCATTATTATTTTATTTTTAAGTAAATTAACAAATTTACCTATACCGTGGAAACAAAATTTATAATGGTTACTAATCATATCGACAAAAAATATTAGGGGAATATTCACTAAATTATGAACATATAAATCTGTATTTAGAATCCATTTTTTTAAATTCATAATACACAAATGATTTAATTTAACTTAATATAAACCAAGTAAAATGCCATGAAAAACAATATTTCGAAATGATACCCATTTTAAAACATACAATGTTTTCAAAATAAATTCATGTATAAAATCATTTTATAAATCCATTATTGTATTACATTAAATTATAATTATATTATTAATTTTTATAACTAATCCAATATCTAACCTGATGATGTATATACATTAAATTAAATAATGTGTAAAAATTAGAACATTAAATATACATCAAAAGATGAAATTTTTTCAAAAAACCTAAATATTAAACAAGAGATAATTTTGAAATTTTAAATAAAAATAATAATTTCATTTTTTCATATTAATTTTTTTTCAAATTGTAAATTATAAAAAATTATCCTCCACTAAAAGGTGAGAGAATATTATTTTAGAGAAATATAGTTTTTATGATTAAAAATGTGGTTATAATAATTTTTATCCTAAAAAATATATTGTATGATCTAAAAATATTTAAAAATATTAATTTATATTATATTATTAAATATTATTGATAAATAAAATAATTTATTTAAACCAATTTTAGGTGGAAAAATTATTTTTCTTAAATTAACAAATCCTTTATTTTCAATTGGTTATTAAATTCATTTATTAGTATATAGTAACCAAAAAAATCAAATTTCTATAACATAGTAAATCGTATTTGAACCCACCCTTATAATGCCTTAGTTTTAATTTTAATTTTTAAAAATCTCCATAATAAATTAACGTTTCATGGAAACTCAATGTTCTGTGTAACACAAGATAAATCGATATTGCGTGTAGTAGAAGCTTAACATGGTGTTGTAGGAAATAAAAGAATAAATTATTTCATTCATATAACACAATCTATATACAATTTTCTAATGAATATTTAAAATATAAAATGACTTACGAAAAAATCACAAAATCATAGGGTGTTACATTCTACCAACTTATAAAGAATTTATCTTTTCAGATTAATTTTCATTATTGGGGGGTTAATACATCAAATTTCCAACAATTTAAAAAATAATTCTATAACTCCCATTAAAAATTTAATTTTAGAAACATAATGGTTACCTATATTAACTCATAACTAGATTTTCACATTGGAGAACATATGTGAAAATTGAAAACATGGAAAGAAAGATATCCAAAACTATTGAATTAGGATAGAGAGTGATAGAAATATTGGTTATTAAAAAGTAAAAAATCACAAATACTAAACCCTTTAGTCTTTAAAAGGATCATTTATATCAATAAAAATGTTGATAATGGGGAACTATTTTATTTCCAGACCCTCATCATAATTTTGAGGGATTTTTATAAGAAGTTATACTTTCTTGATTTTAGAACCCTTGATCAATTCCAACTTCAAATTTTTTATATGAAATTTTGTGGTATTTTTAATTCCTAATTCATTTGTAGATTATGAGATCAATAAATTGAATGACATTTCATTACATCTCTCTTTGTAAGAAAAAATTATTTAGCACTTGTTTTCCCATATTCATAAATCCTAAAATTGTGATATAATACCATAATCTCCAAAACCAGATTCAATGTTTAGTATAATCCATTTAATAAATTTCTGACCTAGTATCCATTTTTAAAATGAAATTCTAAATAATTAGAATATAAGTCAATAAATTTATCAAAATCATCTTAAACTTTATCCCCCATATATCATAAATTATCTTATTTTTTTAACATAGAAAACATGTGAAAACATTCATCATGTATTATTTTAAAACAATGTATAAACATGCATTACCATAAATACATATTGAAAAACAAGAATTCTTCTTTATTAAAAATATTATTGGTTATATTTTATAAATGAAAATGTTGTAATCTTCATCAATTACAATATATTTTATTTTTCAACAATTCATTAATAAATTACAAGGTAATAATTACCATCCAATTTACGTTATCCAAACATCATTATCATAAGATCATTAAAATATTAAATTTTAGCTTTCCATTAATCATGTTTTTCCCATGAATTTCACCTTTCCATTAAATCATATCTCCAACCCATAAAACCAAGTCAACATATACTTATAATTCATAGAAAAAAAACTAAATAATTCTAATTTATTTAAAAATTCATATAACATAATTCTTGAATCCAAATACATAATCACTTAGATTATTTAACATTATCCTTAATACATTGACAAGGATAATTCACTCTATTACTTAATACATATTTCTTTTCACATTTCACATATAGTTTAATCATTATTAACAATATAAACATAACTTGTACCACCTTGGTGATTATATTAATGAGATTTATAATTAGGAAATATATTCCCATAGTGCTTATTATTCCTAAATTTAAATATTTCTTCAATTGATAGAACCTTATAAAGGCCAATGTTCTCATACATTGCATTACCTAAACATTTAATTTTTCCATGGTAGTTAAATTTTTTGTGTCCTTCTTTTCCATAGTCAAAACATCATTTTATTCCATTAATACATCCATTAGGTTATTGCATTCGTATTTATTGACATAAAGTGAAAAATATTTTTTCCACTCTCGTATCTATTGGAAGAATTCTACGAAAATGCTTTCATTTTATTCTGGGCTTAGTCTGAGAGTTTATTAAAGTACACATTTTCTATCATGTTATTTGAGAACTTATTAAGAATAATCACAACTTCATTAACTCCAATGAACATTACATTTTACTTCTCAAAAGAAAACTGTTCATCACATTTAATGTTAACCAAATTATATATAATTCCCACTATTACGTAAAACTAGAAACCATAATGTGAAAAAAATAATTATAGAGAAAAAAACATAAAAATGAAAAATTACTTATAGGGTTTCAAAATAATGAAATTATATTTAATCTACAACACCATATTCTTATCCTTAGATACATCCCTAGACATATTCTTGGAAATATCTATATGGATCATACTATAATTATATCTTTATAGTTTCTAACGGTTGAATCACTCAATTCTATGATATTGAATATAGTGTACTATGATTAACGTACATTGATATTACATCATTTTTGTGGAAAATTTAATATATTACACAAGTAGACTCCCAATGACCATATTAATTAAATGAGATTGTGAACTTGGAGACATAAACAACTAGTTTGTAACACATCCACTTCTTCTCGTGCATATTTCATCCAAACTTGATTCCTTTTTAAAATATCAAACGTAATATCTTTGTTCAAATCTTGGGGAAAATAATAATAAGAAAGGGTGAGATCATATTCTCTATAAGGGTATATAAGTGTGTAATCAATAATAACACAATCATAAGATATACAAAAATATTTGAAATTAATATCCTCTATATCAAAGATCATCATATCGTGTTGTTGAATACAATCTATATGTTTATAAATACTCAAAAACATATTATATGAGGTCAAAATATAATACATGTAATTTTTTTATATAAAATAATATAAAAAATTTCCATATTATTCAAGGATCACTTCCAAAACGATCATAGCAGATAATGTCCATTATTGAGCTAGTTTTACTCCATGTTCTAGCCATGTACTATTGAACTGAGAAAATTTACCATTCCTGTTCATTCAATTTCTTCAAATATAAATATTTAACCATTTCATTAGTTTGAGATATAGGTAGTAGCTATCACATAATGAAAAAAAAGCATATATGCTCCCTAACAACTTAACAGTAAATGAAATAGGTTTAATAAACATCATTTATTCATAACATAGCCCTTGTAATAGAATTGGGTTTTATAAAAATCATTTCATCATAAACATAAAGAAACCACAGAAAAAATTTGAATAATATCCTTGAAAAAATACCCGCATTAAAAAATATGCATCATATTAGAATATATTCATAGTTAAAAACTAATCTTGATAGATCCCCAAAAAATACTCGTTGAAGTAAAAAAATTATTCTTTGAAGAATTTTTCATTTCATAAAATATAGTGAAATTTAAAACAAGTCATTTTATCTAATAATAACCTTTCAATATTATAAGGCTGTATAATTTTATCAGAACGTCACAAAAATCCATGTATGAAAAATGAAAGAAAATATTCCTTTTAAACTATTTATTAAAAAGTAAAACATGGGTAAAATATAATAATATATATATAGGATAATTGAAAGAAAATTTTTAAAATCATTTATAAAGAACATATAAATGGATTTAAAATATTTCCAATGGATAATTAAAATAAAATAATCCCAAATATGGATAAAATTGTGGAATAAATAATTATCACATTATAAGTAGTACAATTGTATACCCCCTATATGAGATTAAATTATATAGTTATAAACATTCCATAATATTCATGATATGACTCACACAATACATTTCAATATATTTTATACACCATTTAGATGAAACATGTAATATATAAGGCATGTTTCCCACAAAAATAAAAGTTAGACAAAAATCCATTATCTTAAGTTTTAACTTAGTTTTTGTATGTCAAATACTAGTACATAATAAATATATATTATTTATAAATCTACCACATATTTTTTTACTTATGGATTTATATTTCTGCCTTATAAATAATTTCATTCAATTTTTATATTACGGGTTTCGACAACTTTGTTTTTATTTCATTTTTTGCATTTTTATCTTTGTTCCTATTGAATAGATAGATATTTCATCATCTAAAGAATGATATGAATTACATAAAAATCATATATATTTATATAATCAGTAAAAATTTATTCATGATTATTCATAATGGTTATAGACAGAAAATAAAATACAAATGTCACGGGGATGGTAGTTCATACATACACATGAACATTGTTTTCATTTTATTCTTGTTGAACGAAAGAATAATATTTAATATATTATCATTAATTAATTATTTTTATGTTTTATATCTCATATTTTTTTTATAATGTTCATACTTATTTCTATTTATGATAAATATATATATGAAAACAAAATCACATCGTATTGTGGAGATGGTATGCCATATATATGCACGATCGACATTATCATTTACCAAAGGATTATGTGTTAAATTGGTAAATATTAATTTATAATTAAAATAGTATAATTAGGTCATAAATATTACTTATAAACATAAATTCCATAATAATTCTCACCCATAAAATATAGTGATCGAAAATTAATTGTATCTCTATGTGGAGTCGGTATGTTGAACATGCATACGAGCGACACATTCATTTTTTGGTGTGATAAGAATGTAGTGTTTTCATAATCATAATAAAGTTTTAGAATATTTTGGATGATTAAGAAATTCTTCATTTGATATATTTGATATATTTATAGAATTTATAGAACAGTATAAAAATAAAATGACCAGTTAGAGCGTTCACCACTTCTTCAGAAAGGATCCTTTAGATCACCTCTACAGTTGGTATTTTGGGACGACAAAAACCTTTGAAATGTGGCTAAGGAAATGGATATCATAATTTTACGATATTGGTTGATCTAGGAGTCTTAAAATGGTGTGATGATGTTAGGGAGGAGGTTTCCTTTAATAATTGAGGGGAGAGGTACTTTTAGAATTTATGAAAATATAAATTTATTATTTAATTCAACCCCAATCCAAATACCCTCAAAAGGATATATATTAAAATATAAGATGGTATAAAGTTTTAATGTCATTAAAAAATATATTTTAGAAAATTATTGGTATTATTTTAAACCATATCATTTTGATTAATCTTTAGGTAACCCATTTAACTTTTAACTATCGTAACAAATTATTTAACATTAAACTAATTTATTTTATCATTATATTATTTCAATTTTTAATAAATAGTAAATTTCTATAATTTTTAAACTTATCATAATATATTTTTAGTTTTTTAATATTATTATTATATTTAATTAATTTAATAAACAGTATTTTCACAAAATATCATTAGTATCAATTTTGACACTATTAATTACATTGATATTAAGAAAATATGAACATTTTGATATCATTGAACTATTTGAAGTTACAAACAACTAATATGTTATTTTATGACATAAAATTCATGGAGAATAACAATTAATTACAAGTATTTATATTTTAATATTTTTAATATCCTTTATTTGATTGTTCTATTAGTTGATTAATTATTGTATAATAATATTGTAAATATTTAAGCTAATTTTTTTAATAATTTACTGTGATGAATATAAAGATTTTTTAATTCTTTATAATATTTATTCTCAAATATATATATTGTAAAAAAATTAAAATTGTCATAGTAATTAAAAAATGAATGGGGAATCTTTAAATATACTTAAAATAAAATATTATAAGGGTTATAATCATTTCCATGTGTGTAAAAATGGTTATTAATTTTAACATGGATTATTATGGTTGAGAGATACTCAACCAATAAAAATTATTTAATTATTTTTTCCTATTAATAAATCTTTTTATTTTAATTAAAATAATTTTATTAATTTCTCATATTCTAGTACAAGATTTTCATTATGGTTTCATACGAAATAAAGGTTATTATATCACATATTAGACATAAAAAATAATATCATACAAAAATAATCTATTAAGCTTAATATACTCCATTATATTATTTAAAAACATACTTTTTTTCCGTATGTGGATGCATAGTAAATATTTATGACAACTAATGTGACATTATTTTTATATCATTGATTTAAATATTATATAAGACATTTTCATGAAAGTGTTTCCACTAAAAAACTTAATTTCAATCCAAACATGTTACAAATCGAATTATCGTCATAAAATTAAATTTTAGGCATGTGTTATAATCATTTTATATTCTTAATTGTTTTATTTTTAACCTAATTACCCAACGTACCATTATCATTGTAATTTTTTTACCATGGATACTGTTCATATTATAAAAAAATAAAAGGAAAATATTAAATAATTTTTGACTTTATAGATATAAAATTTTAATTCAATCTTCAAAATTTATTGCCGAGAAGATGTAGAATTTTATTTAAAATAAAACAAATAAAACCACATGAAAAATAATTTTTTTAAAAAATTACTATTTTAAAACCTAATTTGTTTTTATAATAAATTCATGTGTAAAATAATTTTCACAAATTATATCTATATTATTTTAAACTAAAATTATATAATTATAATTTATAATAAATCTATATATTTTATTTTTCCGTGTATATACATTGAAATAAAATAATGTTTTCAAAAAAAATCTTAATTTTTAGTATTCATCAAATGATGAAACTTTTCTGAAAAAACAAAAAATTCACCCTAAAATTTTTTTTGGAATTATTTTTTCATAAAATAGGTTTTATTTAATTTATTTTATAAAAGTTTTAAATGTTATTTTTCAATCATATATTCCACTAAAATGAAAAAACACTGTCATTTAGATAAAATACAGATTTTGTGCTTAAAAATTGGTTAGTTTTTAATTTCAGCCTAACAACATATTGGATGGATTTAAAAACATTTAAATTTGATTAATATAATTCACTAATAGAGATTAATTTAATTTTTATGCTAATACAGCTTTATGAGAATAAAAATAGTTTTTCATATAAAACACATCTATTAATATCAACTTTTTTAACGTTATTATTAATTAATCTATCATCATATAATTATTATTTTCATAATTATGTTAACAATTTTTATACCCAACATTCTAATGGCTTGGTTAAAATTTAATTATTTAATAATTTTCACTAATAAAATTATTTTTCAGATTATCTCAGGGTTTTGTGTAACATAAGAAAATCAAGTGTTGCATGTAGCACAATAGTAACATTGTGTAGTAAGAAATGTATGAAAAACATTTACCTTTGATATAAAAAATTTATTCAATGTTGAATGAAATATAAAAATGATTAAGTAAAAAACAAAAAATATTTTATAAAATTTCATGGTGTTATAGATACTATCCTTATTCTTTATATAGATGGTTTATGGTTATTGTCATGATGTATTGATGGAACCAGTTTTTTACATATGTAATGTTATTATGGAATGATAGTGTTTTCATTATCTTTTATTATATATATGAATGGATTATGATTTTTGATATGTAGGGTTGTTATATCCTTCTAATTCATTGGGTATATGTAAATGTTATATGAGATCAAGGGTTATACAAGAGGTTATAACAAGACCAAAAAGGGTCCATTGGAGGTAATCCCATGGTAGAAGGAGGTACACTGGAGGATAGCCCTTAAATAACATGTTATGGATATCTTTGTTGGTGTACCTGATATAATATTTTTATAATTATGATTTTGAAAATTATTATGTCATTATATTTGGAAATGATCATATATCAATGTTCAACTCACATGGATCATTTATATTGATTCAATTATGATTCCTGTATTATGAACTAATAATCAATATAAAATGACTAATGATTATGAGATATTAGTTATTGGATATGTTTTTTTATAATAATATCATGTTCCCATTAACATATAATCATGATGTTCTTAAAAGAATATTGATATCTTCTTTGTCAACACATATTGATCATTGGTTCTCAACCATTATAATGTTCTATTTTCCCCAGGCTGTGAAGAATTTGTTTCGGTTTTATATCTCTATGATGGCTTCTAGTTGTGATAAACTTAGAGGGAGATGATTTAGTCCTTTTATGTACTAGTTCATTATGTATCAATGTTTCCAAAGATATTAATCCTTTATTGTTATGGTTTGTGTCTAAATGTTATATAATACATTATCATATAATAAGTTGTAATTTTTATATATATAATATTTTCTTCACCTAAAATACATTTCATAAGATTAATATAAGTATAATTTTTTTTAGAGACATATAAAAAACATCAATCAAAATTGGAAACCTAATGGGTCATATTTTCTATGAAATGAAATAGTTGTAAATAATTCTATTAAAATAAATAAAATCATTAAAAATATTATTTGAATCATGTAAATTAATTTTATAAAATGTGTAATGAAAATTTATTAACCAAATATCTATTAAAATAAATGGTATTTAGAGGATTTATACTTATAATTTGACTGTTACAAATCTAATTTCCTTTTGGAATAATAATATTAATATTAGAAATTTATACATAGAAATGATAAAATAAAAATATATAAAATTAAATATTTACCATATTTAAAATAGGGGAATAAATGATTCTAAAATGATAAAATGAATACATATGACCATGTTTGTAATCGTTAAGTTTATAAATTTTTTAGTAAAAAAAATTATTTTTATATTTATGTTTAAATATTATAATTATCTAATCTAAAATTATTATATTGAAAATTACAATCCAATTATTGAATTGTATTTTCAAAATTATACACAGTTGACTTTTTTTAAATTTTTTTGAGGAAATTTAAATTTAAATGAATAGAAAAAATATAGTTTTTGCATATATGGTATGTTTTATGGAAACTTTTGGATGTAAAAATTATTCACTAATTTATAAAATATATTTAAGGAATTAAAATTTCATTAATGAGTAATCTAATATATATTAAAATCAAAAAATGAATTAAAAATATATAAATCTATTTCGAAAGTATAAATTATATTTTAATGTAATAAAAAATATATTCTATTATTTACTTAAAAAGATATATTTCAATGATACAATTCAATTTTATAAGCGTTTAACTAATAAATAAACATATTATTAAAAAACATTTGTTATTCATAATAATAATATGTATTCATAAGATTCAACAAAAATAATAAATAATTTTATATTTATTAAAATAAACCCCTTATTCATTCATTTCTTCTTAGATCAAAATTTATTCCCTTTCCAAATCATTACATACCACAAAAGCCATCCAACTCTGTTTAAGAGGCTATAGTCTAACAAAATGGACCTAATGTGAAGTATTAAATTTTATTCTAATGAAATGTTTTACCAAGATACAAATGTCTTTAAAAATTTCTATGATTATATTTTGATAATGCTAATGGAAATGTTTTACAATGAAATGAATTTATATTGAAATTTTATGATTATATTTTCATAAATATAGAGTCTATTTTCATTGAAATGTTATTTAAAAAAAAGTTTCAACTAATAAATTTGGAGATTTTTTTATTGGTTGGTAAATTATGAATGGTTTTTTTTGTATTTTTTGTTTCAGTTCCTCTTGGGATGACCTATTTTCAGGGTTCCCATTCAATATGAATAATAATTATTTACTTAGAAACACAAAAAATTGAGTTTTATAGTGTTTGATTTATTAATATTATGTGAAATTTTTATTGTTCTTTTTTAATGGGATATGGGTCACTATAGATGGCATTTGATAAAACTACTTATTTTTTGGATTTAGGAATGTGAATATAATAAGAAGAACTATATATATTCCCTAGATTAAAATATAATAATACATAAGATAACATATCATAGTGAATCATGATTTATCCCCTATAGCATCATAATTTACCATTCAATCCTAATGGAAGGGTTTTGAGGGATATTTAATATAATTAATGCGATTTATGATCAATCAAATATCCAATTAAACACAAAATTTATCTATATATTTTGGAAATAATAATAAATAAAAAATTTCTCATTTCTAGATCCAAGGGATCCTCCTCATTCATGTGATAAAATCATATCATAGTGAAGAGGTATGTTGAGGCACCTCCCCTATCTGGATGGAGGGGAAAAGGTTATCTAGTTAGAAATTGTGAAATTGAACATTTTTCCCAATATCCGGCATCATATAATGTCACATTATACCAAATAAATTTCCTTAAACATGGTGTATTTATGCTACTTGAAGGGATACATGAAATTATACTATATAAATTTTACATTTCCTACTACAATAACAATTTTTATTTCATTTTGGATATAATATTTCTTTCATGGAGAAAATCATTAGATTTCAAAAAAGGTAAACTCAATTATTAGTGGGGTTACAAGAATATGTTACTCATTAGTCTCTTAGTCCATACATATATTCTATTTAAGGCACTAATGTAGGTCAATTAACTCATTTATATACTCAATATATCCTTTCATTTAATACATTATATTTTATCTTGATTTAATGAGATCTGAAAGTTGACTTGAGTAAAATTTACCTAAGGGAGGTAGTTTGGATATCTTTTTTGGGGATTCAAATCTAATTCTAGAATCCCAAAATTCATTGATAGTGTAGTAATTTTATCGGTCATATTATTTGATTTGATTGAAACACTATCCCTGGAAATATTTCACATTCTGGACTACTATTATTTGAGATATATTTCTCTTTACCACTCTTTTACTTCATCATATTTATGAATTTTTGTGGAGAAAGATTCATATAGTGATTGATTTATGAGTTTAATATCAAAATGTGGTCAAGTTGCCACATTCTTATCCATTTATTATCTGGATAACGAAAGATGATTGTAGTGGATGATAATCAAGAGTGGTATTTCTCCCTTCGATGTTATTGTTATCCTCTACTCATATTCTCTTCTAATATTGGGGAGGTTTGCATTATGGTTTTGGAAAAAAAGTTGTTTTATTTCTATTGATGTTGATATGGGCTTTCTAGGCAGTGATATTTTTGTTGATGTTGTTGAGAAATAGAATATTGGGACTGATGGTAGAAGTTAAATAAACTATATCATAACTCCTGTGGAATAATTATGAATATTTAATATAGTTGATGTGTCTGTTTATTTCATTATGTTTCTTCCGCTCTTTAAATATGCTTCTCCAAATATGACAGAGTGTGAGAGCAAGGAATATATCTCATGTGATGATACTAATATTGAGGTTATTGGTAAGGGTCTTGTTGCAACATAGGAGTATGAAAATATTCTATAATTGCTACTCAGGAAAATTAAAGTTCCATCATATTAATGATTAATGTATTTTTTTAGAAAAATTATCACTAATTCATCTTCTAACATAGGGGGTGAAGTTATTTTTCTCATTAAGTATTATAATCTGTCATAAGATAAGAAATGTGTTAAAATTAATGATTATAATAGGTATGTGGATGATCTATTAGTTCATGGTCATCTTTTCTGGTTAAATGAATGATTTTGAAGAAGATTCATAATCATTTTATGCATTTTATTATTCACAACGGGATTCAATGTTCTTTACCACCCCTATTGTGACATAAGATTTGTCTCCTAAGATATATGAGGTGTATTCTAGTAGTATCAATGATGGAAATGAAATTCCTATGTATAATTTGGCCCTAGAGAAAATGATCATTTTATTTAATGATGTTTTATTCAATTTTGAATGTAATTTCAAAGATGGTAGTATTTTTTATAAATTTTTTCTTAGATAGTAGAACTCAATATTCTCTTTAGTTCGCACCAAGTTATCCCTAAATATATCATTGATAAAGACTATTCCAAAAGGTTTATTTTTTTCAATTGTGATTGATTATTTTTTGTGTGTCTTAGGCCGGTTATGATTTAATCTTACACACTAAATTATTTTCCTGACTATATTCTTTTCATTCTATAAATTCATTCTATATAATGGATTGCTGTAGTATTTAATTGCTCACTTATGGATGTAGATAGTCACTTGTATTGGGTCTTTGGGTTTTCTTTTATTTTTACAAGGTCTTTGATTTTACTTTTTTAACACATGGAATAAAACATTTATTTATTTAATAAAATAATTAAATTAGTAACAATGTTGTACAATTAACTATTTGATTCATCCTTTTGAATATTTTCAAAATAATATGGTCTAGATCACTGAGGAGTAGTTTAATGTAACCATTCTAAAATTTTATCGATGGGATACATGAATCAATCAAGGATCATCATGTATAACCCTTTTGTATGTGGTCGTCTAGAACCATTTTTCAATGGCTATAGATAATAGATAGAAAGATACAATTTCATCTAATGATTTCTGTTATATAAGCACCAAAACCAATATAAACTATGATGCTTCTTATATGGTTCATCTAGTGACCAGTAATTCCATCCGAAATCCTAATAAATAACACATTCTATATATTCAAATGATTTTATAACTACTTACACCCAATTATTATTAAATATTTAACATATAAAATAATTAATGGGATGTTCAGTCACCTAAATATCAACACCATACGATAAATAGTTAAGTAAGATAACTATTTGATATAAATTGGAATTAATTATTAATTTTATCACATAATATGTATTAGTAAGAAATATAATATGGTTTGGTGACACTCAACATTTCATGTCTTATGAAAATAAAGACTAATATATGGTCACAACTTCTACAAAGTGTTGTTTCCTATAGTAAGTAATACCCCCAATAACATACGCACACTAATGTCTGATAGGCTTATCACTCATTGATATTGTGGAACATTATATGTAACAAATTATGCAATAATATCCAAAACATGTTTTTTATATCGTTAAAATATTATTTTCGAAAAAAATTTCATACAAATTCTTTATTTATTACGTAAGATATAAAAACATTTGAAAAATCCCTCTAGTTCTTCTATCGAATATCCACCAAAACACTTCTAGGATAGATATCAAAGTTATATAATTATGATCCTCATTTTGAAAATTATAATGGGTGACCCCAATAAGTTTTTTAGTGTTTACAACAAATATAAATTCTCAAATTCATAAATTAAATAAAAGTGTGGACTCTATAAAAGGATGACTGCTAATTCAGATTCATGGGGATATAGGGTCATCTAAATAAAACACATGTATATTTATCAATACATTATATAGATGCTTCGTGTGAATGTATGAATTTTAATATGATACATTTTAACATGACATAGAGAAAATAGATTATATAGAGGAACCCCATCACATATCGTTGTTCAAAAATTATTAATTCTACAAGAATATATAGACCTAATTGATGAATAAATCATATATCATTCATCTTAATTTGTGGACACACCACATATACTACAACCAAATAAATATGCATATCATATGTACTACATCGTTACATAAATAAAAATATTATTATATCTCATTCAGGGGCATATATTCAGAACTCATTATATGACAGGGAAAATCCCATCATGTAAGGATAAATCCAATATAAAACATGAGCTCCATTAATACCATGACATGGAGTATAACACTCTATAAGGAATATACATAATGGGTCATGAATTGTACAAATACCAATTTATAAACCATTAGTGAATTCAGTATCGTGATATGAGGGTAAAACTCATAGTAACCTAATAATTTCATCATAACATATATCACTACATGATGAAGATCAATAAATAATAACACAATGTCATACTTTTAAAGGTCAATTTTGATTTGAATTAATGATATATATATATAATCATCTAATTAGAAAGAGAAGTTGTGGAGAATCAATTTTTCTATACAACTATGTAATTCAAATTCTTAAACTATTTTTGGAATAGAAAACAATTATAAAAGACTATATATATAATCATATATGATATGTTTTATTGTCATATTATAAATATAATTGATGAACTTCTTGGATTTTGTTAAAATAGTCACATATCTAAGTAATTCCTTCACTTATGAATATCAACACATAATTAAAATCTCCCTCTAAACACTTTTAAGTGAGTAATAGATAAGAAGAAATAAATTTTCAATAATGTTTTAACATTAGAATCATATTCATATTGTTCATCTCTTTGAGAATGTAACAAAACTCATTGACTTCATAACCAAATATCATAACATGTAAAATAATTATGTAATTTACAACAAAATCTATCTAAGACCATCATAATCATAATTCCATGATAATTTTCATAAATCAATTCAATTTAAGCATTTTGGTATGTAATGCATCTCATTACAATATATCTCAAACAATACATCCCAAATATCACTTATGATATAATGTAACATTTACATTGTTATAGTATTTAAATATAACACTTTAAATTTTTCATTAAAATTCTATCATAAACTATTTGGGCGTTATCATTGATATTTATATTTATTAATTACTACCATAATTTTTAATTTATTTACATTTATCTTCCCTAATGAAAAATATACTCTCTTTATACTCTTTGAGAATATATCCCCTTTATAATTATATTTTAATATCCAAAAAACACATTTTTGTTCAGTAAAAAATTTAATTTTTTGGGAACATTTAATAAATATCCTTTAATATCATTATCGTATATGGAATTCTATATGTTTATAGAAATGTTTTTTAAATGAGGCATTATTATATAAAATATTACATTATTTGGTGATGGGAACTATTTCATAGATTCTATTATTAATATCATGGATGAACCTCTCTATTCTGGTTACAACACATTATATCCATATCTTCCATTCAATCCATGTTATGGAATCTAATTAATTATGAACTATGTATATTAAATCCATCATATATTTTGGTTCAAAAAAATTATTCTTAACAAAAAAACACCATTATCATAAAACAAAATGAGACATAATTTTTTTACAAAGATATTTCAAATTAAAAAGTAATCCTTTGAACTGTTACTCTATTTTAGAAACCCTTCCCCAATTTATTTAAATTAAAACAAAAATAATCAACTAGCAATTCATTTATTTTTAAATCCTTTACATTAAGAATATTTTTAAAGTATACATTTGGTATTAGGTTCCCTTCAAATCATATAATAGATTTCATAATATTAACACGTAATGTTGACTCTAGATAGATTATTATAAACATCATTCATGTATTTTGGTTAATTACAACATATTAAATCAATGTATTTTATTCAAGAAACTATAATTATATTTCAATTAATATAGATAGTTATTTTATGAAAGTAATCTTATTCATTATACGATAAAACTCTACCCATTAACACTATTTAAAAAGGATTGGAGCCTAGACATCATATTTCATAATAATATTTCATAAAAACTATTATATTGGATAAAAAGTTTGTAAAATAGTTTTTACTTTTGTAACATTTCCAATAATAATCATAGAATGGATTCCATGACACCCTTAGTGTCACCAATTCATTTGACACACTCAACAATATCATTTACATGAAAAAAGAAAAAATATCAACTGATAATAGTTTATCTATTGTCCTAAACACACGAAACCTAATTTTAGTTCCCATTAGAATCTAGATTCAAAATCTGAGGTTTTAAACATGTGGTTTCTCAAAAAAAAATTACACATAGTTTTATTATCCTCTTTCTTATGAATGATTACTAAATTTCACTAAATATATATTAAGTATCATATATTATATTTTTCATTATCCTTGATAAACATCTTTAAAAAATTGATGATGAAAATGATTTATTATTATCTACAATAAAATTGTCTATCATATGAGTATCATGCTTATAATAATCTAATGACAACATTTTTTCAATGTACACTCACTAAAATTATGACTAATTTAATGAAAAGTTAGTTATGGGAGAGTGATATTACATATTTTGGTTAAAATATTGATTGTATTGTTAAACATTAAGTATATTTATATATTTTATGTTGTAGTAATTATCGATCTGCAAAATTTGGGAAAATTATTGCATTCAAATTAATTTAGTTTTGGAAAAAGGAAATCATGATGCATTTAGAAATGGTTGTGGTGATTAAACCCACAGCTAAAAGGTTATAAGGGAGTTTCTCCTACCCTATCCAACATGATGCCCTAGTTAATATTTCATTATTTAGTTAAATAATATGAATATTAAATATTAATATTGAATAGGTGGTGTTGCATTTGAGGTTTAGATATTAGGGTACTATATTGGATAACTAGCCCTAACCATATTGGATTTGGAAAATAGTTCATGGTAGATAGAAATAAATGTCACTATTTTGTATATATTATAATCTATTAAGAGTAAATTTTAATAATTTATTCATAATAATTAATTTTATGGATATTAATTTCTAACATTAAGTGATTAATTAAAAATTTATTGAAGTACAACCAATGGATGACATTGTGCATATGAAATAGTAACATATTAAGTAAGTATATTTACTTATTTTCACCGATAGTAAATTGATTTTTCAACATTATTAAATGGATCATGAAAATAATGTTATCTAATTTAGTTCATATTTGATTAATTAGATATCTTTTTAAATCATGATAAATCTAGGATTCTGAGGTCCTTAATAGTCCAGTGACCAATAACATTCTTATGATAAATAACCTCTATCACTCCCTATAATTCTTTTTAATATTTTGTCTATGTATATATAGTTACATACCAAAAATATTATCCTGCATAGAATCACAGTAATGTTTTATTTGAAATGAAATTTTAAATTCCCATTCGCTCTTATTAATAATATATTTTATTAACCCTTTGACATTTTATGTTTTAAAAAAAATGGTATTTCTAAATTTCATACCCTTGATTACAGTTATTATGTTTAAATTTAGAGTAAACCATTTATTTAAGTTGGGAAGAATATAACAAAATTATATTTTAAAAATAATAACACTATTGTATATACATTATGTGACACATAAAACTATTCTAAAAACACAAATGAAATATATTTCTTTAACGTTAATCCAACTGATAGCTTACAGAATACGCTACACCAAATTGAAATAAACTATAATATAGCATATCAATATAACCTAGTAATCAAATTGGTATGAATGAAATGTGTTAAATAACTTATGGAAATTATGGTTGTATATTGATTAAAAATAAAATAATATTCGTTTAAAATAAAAATAAATATTTTTTGAAAACTGTACTTTTTTATAAATGGTGGTTTAGTAGCTACTTTTTCATATTATATAAACTATATTTACAGAATTACTAAAACTTCTTTTAAAATATAAATTTTATTTAGTAAATTATAATCACTAAATTAGTTAAAAGTGAATTATTGTGATTTTTCTTATATGTTTCCTTTTATGGTTAATAGTGAATTTTTTTGAATTTTAATTGAAAGTTTCATTTTTGATTAAATTATTTATAAAGATAAATTATATATTATTTTTATTTATATTATATTTAGTTAAAATACATATATTTTAATCCAATTTATTACATTTATATCATTTTAACATTGAATTTTAAAATAAAAATTTATTAAATTATGCAAATTTTTTCTTTGAAAACTAACATTTTCAATATAACTACTATATTTATTTTTAATTTAAAATTATCTTATAATGTAAATGGAAATTATAAAAAAGTTAAAATATTTCACATAATAATAATTTATATTATCAAATAATTTAAAAATATAATTTTACAATTGTAAAAACTAAAAATAGTATAATTTATTTACCATGGTTA
Source organism: Viscum album (assembly GCA_963277665.1). Classification (NCBI taxonomy): domain Eukaryota; kingdom Viridiplantae; phylum Streptophyta; class Magnoliopsida; order Santalales; family Viscaceae; genus Viscum; species Viscum album. Next base: position 1,286,450,979 of record OY728132.1, on the reverse strand, counting down.
TGGTAAAAATGTAATTAATAATGGGTAAACTAAAAATCTAAGGCCTAATATTTCTTGAAAAAATTTCAAAAAACAATTTTATTAACATATTTATACATTATAATGTATAATAAAATATAATAAATAGATTTGACACATTTTTATTAGAATAAATGTTGATAAAACTTTTCCTCATTCAAAATTACAAATGTACTACTCACCTAACTTATAAAAGGCCACCAACTATACTCTATTCTCACAGCATAAAACCAATTTATTTCATCCAATGCCTAACCAAATCACTTAACAACATCCATCCACTCATCTAACAAACCATTTTGTGGTCATAAATACATTATAGGAATTCCTGAGGAATAATTTTAATGAAGTTGTGTGAGAAGTGGTAAAAATTCATTACTATGTGATTTGCTTTTATTTATTTTTTCACCTCATTCAAATAACAATAATATATTAACATACATTAAAACTATATTAAATAAATTATTTTACATTATTATGTTGTGTGAAATACGTATTTATATGCTCGTCCTTCAAATGGGAAATGATAACATTGTTCTTGTGTATGGGGGCTTACCTCTTCCAGAACTATTACAACACCATTTCCATCAACACCACTCATTGTTGGTTATGATGATGTATAAAAATTGTGTGTATAAAATTTATGAAATAATTATACATATTGAGTTTTCTTATCATATATACCAATTTACATTACATTTCATATTTGATACTATAACATCGCTCATGAATATAAAAATCTACCTCCTCACAAAGCAATGTGATTTTTAATTCACTAATACTTTACAAGGAAGGTGAATGTGTTAATAAGTATATGTGATAGAAATGAAATATATATTATATTCATGAATTATTTATCATTCTGACAGAATAATACATTATTTCAATTTTTACCTTTTCACTCACTAAAAGATTGTAACATCATTCATTTACGTGTGAACTGCCAACATCATGAAGCAATGTGACTCTTTAATTATCACCAGTACACATTGATGAGGTATGTAATTTTCTTAATAGAATTTATATTTTATTTATGACATTATTAACATTCCTGAAATATAAAATATTACATCCTTTCCATCATGATCATTGAAGATAGGATACGAAACTCATGCATACGTATGCACTATTATGTCAATGATAGTAACATAAATCATTTTATTATAGAAATAGTACATGATTTTTTTTAAAAATATATAATTGACGTAAAAATATTTTAAGTATTTCAAGATTATTATTTTTTAGAAGTTTCAAAAATTTCCTCTTTGAATCATTTCAACCGATAAAATTCAGTTATTACACATCAGACAAACATCGTATAAACATCCGATGTGAACATAAATAGTTAAAAAATAATCTATCACATGGTGATATGTCAAAAAATCAGTAATAAATCTTAAAATTTTATGAAGAAATTAAATAATTAACATAAGTTTATTTTTTCGGATGATAAATAATGTATTTGATGAGTCAGACGCAAGGTAAGGGAATTTTTGATAATTTTCATTCACTTTGCTATATTGTGATGTTAAGAACCAAATTTATTTTATATTTTGTATATAATTCTCCATTGATATGTTATATCATGATTAGTTAATAATTCGGGGTGTTTAATGTTTCTTGTTGAATTTTTTCATCAATAGGGATTAAGATGAAAATTATGCGACGGTAATTCGTAGTGCACAATCTCACTTTATTTTATAATTGTTAACTTTCTATTCAAATAATCACATTCTTGTGAGAATATTTTTATTAGAAAATAAATTCCTACTAAATATCACAATTATTGTAAAATTTATATGATTATTTACTAAAACATATACCATTTTTATATAAGGTGTGTAAATTGAATGTAACATACTTATGTGGGGAAATATTGATAAATATGTATATTTTACTCCATACGGATATGTGATTAATAGGAATATTAATTCATAGATTAAATAAATTATTTAAAATTTACGGAAATTTATGGACATGGAGATATGGTTGGGGCCTAGTGAAAGATAACCCCTTGATGCATTGAATATTATCATAAGGTAAACAAGTTGTCCAAATCTGGTGGGTTATTACCCAATAGTTTTAAACAATATTGAGGATTAATATTGAAGGTAGGAGTATAATGATAAATAAGAACATGATTTCAAATAGACAATAATATCCTTTATATTTAATATAGTTATTGTTATCTTCCATTATATTTTTCAAATTATATTATCTATGTATTCATTTCATTCTCAGTTTATTGCATATATGACATGTGTGTTCAGTCATTTATCTTTCCATGTTGATTATGCCTTATCATTTCATAAGAGCCATGTTGCTTAAATGGAGAACATGTTCAATTATTTTACCTTCCATTTTGATTATTCTTATTTATTCATAATAGATACAACCATATATGACCATTACTATGAATTTGATCTCACCCCTATTTATTTCATCAAATACTTTTTTTTCATTTTATGAGTAATCCATTTTAAGGATGAGTGGGAACCTCACAATAAGACAAATTCCAAACAGCAAGATACCAAGTTTCAAACATCACAAACAGGCCCCAAAATCCACCCCAAAACATGAAAACACAAATTCAGATTTCAAATTAAATAAACAGGATCGATCCTTCAAAAACCAACACATCATCACCTCGGTCCGTGAATCCTCGAGGCATGCTGTTGGAAATCCACTCCTCGATATCATCACATCACTAGAAATATGAATCCCTCGGAAAAGACTCATTTCCATTATCTAACAAAAACCGTAAAATATCCCACCGAGGCTTCAGAATCACCAATAATAGAACACTATTTCACCTTTGAATAAAAATGAAAACTGCATAACATCTTCCATCAACAACAACTTCGTCAAGGTGGAAAACTAGACCACCTACATCAATAGCACTTTCACGAATAAAAATGAAGGAAAACTAGTGCAAATAAACCCTTAACATAGATGAAGAAACAATGAAACATCCAACACAGCATGGCACATAACAAATTCGACGACGGTCGTGCCTCCTAAAACACTGAAGGCTGAATAAAAGCACCTCCTAAAGCCTCTTCAAAACACGGTCACAGACCTACTCGGAGAGGGACGAAGGATCAAGACACCAGTGTAGAGTTTGAAGCAGGATGGTCTCACGAAGAAGTACAACCATGTAAAATGGGTATCATGTATGTATCTAGTTATCAAAAACTATATAAACGATCGATACTTTTATATTTAACTATTTATACATATGCTATTGTAAAAAATTCGACACCAACTCTAGAGTACTAAGGTCAGGACCACTATATAAAATTCTCTATTATTTATTTTAATGGTGACTCTATTATTGATATTTGTTGATTTACCATGAGTGCAAATTTAATGTTTGGAAAATTGATAATGTAAAACATCTCATTATTTTGAATAGATAATTTAATGAATTAGTCCCCATAAACTTCACAATTTTATAGAAATTGTCAATTATTTATTCTATAAAAATATCATGGAATCTTTTAAGAAAATGTGATAATAATTATATTTAAATGAATTTATTGATATGTCATATTTTTTATTCTGTGGAAATATATTTAATTTGATTGTGTTATTAAATTTTAATGGAATTGTGTGTGAGAATAAAAAGGTTTAATGTAATAGTATAAACCTCCTAAATCTTTTTGATTGATTGGGAAAAGCAAAAGCATACATAAGAGTCCCCAAGACTATAATTAAAGGGTCTAGACTAGTATTATAAAAATAAATTTTTTAAATTTATGGTGATTTGTAATAGTAATCATGAAATATATTAGAGTTCCTTATTCCCAATACACAGGAGTACATTATTTTTTTAATAAAAGTGAAGAGTTCAGGTCCCATATGAATAAATTATTGTAAAATGATTCATAAATAATCCTCTCCCGATAGACCAATGATGCATAAGAGTAATTTCCATTCAATTGGGCATGAAACACATGATACATGATTGTTCCTTCCTTGATACATAATTTTTACCCATTGGATATACAAATTTGTAATGTTCCATTCCATTACCGTTGGAAGTGATTTTTCCATGTTTATGCACTCATAAATAATCGTACATAACCATGAAAATAAATATATTTTAAACTCTCTATTACATTGACATAAATAATATATTTCATTACAATACATTCTCATGATCTATTTTTATTTTGTTTTAGAGAACATGAGAAAATACATAAAAAAACATTTGCCTTCTTCAATAAAAAGATATTTTCTCTAATACATAATAAATAGATTATTTGATGAAATTTAATTAAAATCATTCAAAAATTCTCATTAAAGGATAATCTCATATAAAAAATATGAATTATTTTTCATTATGACCTATGTAAATGGATAAATATGATATGGGTGATCTTGTATAATAAATCGCTATAATAATAATAGATAATAATAAAATATCATAATGGTAATAGGAAGATAATATGGTTATAATAATGTTACCTATTAATTTCATAGCTAGTAAATAATAAAACCTACATCATAGTATAATTCATGACATCACATAAAATAGATGAATTTCATTAGGAGGAGATATAAATTTGGTTGTTAACATTGCATGAAATGAAAATAAATATTGGAAGGGGTAAATTCAATAAGAACCCCATATGATAAAAATCAGCAGGCCCATGAATATGTGAACAAACTCATTATTTAATGTTTTTAAAATGTGAGAAAACTCTATATTCTCATGCTTATTTGAATAAACACATTTCCCCTCCTTGAATATCTCAAGAGAAGTCATCCTAAACTAGTGAATTTGAGGGATACATATGTACCCACCAATTATCATCCAAACATATGTGTGACATAGTAAATAATTCCTCATTATATCATAATGTATTCTAAAAATAAGTTGTTTTTTATATCACATTCCAATGAATCATATATGAAAATATTTAATAATTGCATCTATAAAAATGATAAATCGATCGAATATAAATGGGTATCCAATGATACTAAATAATATTATATATTAATATAATTTAATGATGTAGATGGTGGTAAAATCATATAGATAAAGGCTATATAATTTTGTCAATAATTTCCCCAATTAATCATTGAATGGAATACAGATGAAGAATCGTTAATCAGAGAAATAGAATATATGGTATTAAAAAAAATCCATTGGAAAATGTTATGAATTTTTTATATGGATTGTTATGAAAAAGAAATTTAGTGATGGATCACATGAGGTAACTAATGATAGGGTTTTCATATATAACGGTGAAAATTTCGAAGATAATAAAATATATTAATGGAGGGGAAACTGCCAATAAAGAGGATATGATTATTTCAAAAATCTAATATACCTTTTTATAATAATATTTTATAAGGTAATAAATTTGAATTTAAATATTAATTTCCATAAGAGAGTATAACAATTGCCCTTAAATAATACATTTTGGTAAAAGAATCCATTCTCGAAAGAATGAAATTTAGGATGAATAAATTTTACTCATTGAAGGGATTTTCTTTAACAAAAACCATTAAGAAATGGATACATAAAAAAGAAAATTTTGAATATTCAGACATATACACCCTAGTTTGGTGTTCTAAATACATTCCTTGGATTCTAGATTTGATAAAAATGAGATAAACCTATCATTATTTCACATTAATATTTTTTTTATAGTCATTAAAAACATAAATATCATCTCATAATCCCAACAATAGAATATATATACCCATAAAATTCATATATTTATATTACTTCTCAAAAGATGAGTATTCATTACATAAATTAACATTCACACCAGAATCATATAGGTTTTTTGTCTTTTGAATCATTGAAACATAAAAAAACATCTTCATAATTTTTTATATCATATCCATTGTAGATTATCATAAACTTCAACCCTCTTATACATACAACCCTTCAAATATTTATTCACATCCTTGGGAATGGAAACATAAGAAAGGTTGATTCCATATTTTCAGTAAGGGTAAAATAGTGATTTATCAATGAAAATAGAATCATTACAAGTGGTTAATTTTATTTTAACATGATATTATAATTTGAGAACAACACATAAAATATCATAGATTATAGTTTTGATCTTTGTTATAAATCTTTGAAACTCATAATATATAATTAAGAAAGGAATAAAAGAACATGAGTCATAAGAACATAACATCCCAATTAAGCATATGTTTTTGGACCCTATATAATAATTGAAAATTATTTATGTATTATTCATGTCTCACAAACAAGACTATAATAGTGTATTGGGTTCACACTTCATTATATATTAATAGTCATAGTTCCCTCCCAAGGCTATCATAGTAGACATATCTCTTATTGAGTTGGGTACACTCCCCATTCAAGTCCTGATTATCCCATGAGACATATTTCACTACCTAATTCATTGAGAGATATATATTTCTATTTCCCCAAAACATGATCATAATCTATTGATATTTGGGACATAATATAATAATAAATTCATCCAATTATAACATCTGAAATAGAGGCATGTGTTATAAATTGTTAAAAATTCAGCACGGTATAACCAATGGTAAATAAATAGCCATCATAATCATTTAGTAATTCTAATAATTAAAAATAATGAGAATTAATAGGAATTTAATCATCCGAACTTATCTCTAATAAAGCAAAATTGACATGAAAGGACTTCATCATAGATTAAAATAATATTATAATATCACATGGGAAATTTCCTATATAAAATAAAATTTTCATGTACAATCCACTTCATAAAAATATAAATGTTTCCAAAATATTATGGAAAATATTTCCTCTAAAAATAAAAATGGAAAATAATGATGGATTTATCAATATAATAAGTGGTCATGATAGTAGTAAATTCTGGTCAGGTCATATACATTAAAATAATGACTCATTTCAATTTTTTTGGAAAATCCTCAAAACCGAATCATAATGAAAATCAAATGAAGATTAATTATTACCCATTTATTAAAAAAATACATGGATGGAAAAAAATATGTAATTGTATAATAGTAAAAAAATCAAAAGAAAATTATTAAAAAAATATGAAAATTATTGATAAAGGCTATTCAAATGATTAGAAAAAAAGTCTGATTTCCATAAAAAATTATTTTAGTCTCTTGAGTAATTAAAATGTGTAAAATGATTATAGGTCATGTAATTTATAGAAATAACCAAAGGAAAAAAAAGAATCACGAGATTTATTGAGAGTTATCTCATGAAATGAAATCATAAAAATATTATATTTAAATAATACTAGTAATCAACATAATTCTAAGGAAGAACAATTATTAATTATGTAACATTTCAGGACCCTTCCCATGGGGTACAAGACATGACTGCCTCATTCCAGCCACTCATAGGCCAGAGGATGGAAACTGGAACAAAGAAGGAATAATCCATTAATGTGAGTAATTTTCCTAACTACCTTTACACATGGTCATGTCCTTATGGAAACTTATTGAAACAAAAATACTATGTATATAGGTATGCATCCCACTAAGACAACCACATAGAGTATCAGTAAAAGGCTAAAAATTAAATGGAATAGAATAAAAGGCCAACTGAAATGAAAATAACATGGTCTTGGATCACGTCCATAGAAAACCCTAACTGGAGGATAGGTACAATAAGATGTATGAATGTCACTGAAGTTTACCACATCCGTGCGGTCACCCTAATGAACCACTTATCTCTGACCCATCAAGGACTCTGTTGAAGATATTTATCATCTACACAAGACATGAAAAATTGCAGCGATTCGTGTATAGGAGTGAGTTAAACAATATAAAGTAGAGACCCTAGACGAAAAAGGTAAACAACAATGCAAGACACAAGGAAGGCTACCCAAAAGGTATGTGAAGTGTAGCCTATATGGAGTACAGTCGAGAGAGTCACTAGAGTCATCTTACATTGGTATATGTGTATTACACTAAAAGAAATATAAATAGACCTCATCCACAGAACACCCAGTATTGATGAGACAGATAGTCATAATGAGACACTAAGTCATGATGATACACTCAGTCCCAATGAGACACCTAGTCTTGGAATGTCACATTGACTCCAAGTCACAAATCCGCTAATTATCGTAGTAACTACTTCTCTACTTGCCCAAGGATTCTGTTCACAGCACACTTATTCCAGGTGAACCTACACCTCATGCCTGTGTTTATTAGTCTACTTCCACAAAAATTAACATACAGTATCATGGAAAGACCTCCTCATTCTAAGGGTCCCAACGCCACAAATGGTCTGACAAACGAACTTAATGTTTTAATGTTATTTACATTTTAGTAAAAAGGTCATAGTGGGGTCTCGGTCAAGGTCGACCCAACCCAACCGAACCTAAAACATGTCCTTCCGCACCTTACCTGGGTCCTGATAAACTAAGACACCTGAACCGACCCATCTCAACCTGTTATTTCTGACCTGACCTGACTTAGTCGGTCTCAGTTGGCCAGAACAAGACCCGTTCAAAGGCAAGGCTAATTTGGCCGCACGATCAAGACCTTGTGGATGTTGGTCCATGATCTTCTTGACCCAACCCACTGGGACACTAGAGCAGCATGACCGACCACATGTGGGTTGGCTTTGTTTCGTGCCAGACACAGCCCACTAGCCACGTCTCCACAGGTCAATGCAGTCGGTCCACGTGACAAGCTCATACCTATTGATATACCATGTTTCCTTTATCCAACACATATTGGGGAGCCACACCTCTCCACATTTGGGGCTCGGAGAAACTATCAATGACCTTCTGTAGAGCCACCTGCCTTTATACCATCACTGGTGGCTTCCCTTACTGCGGGTTGTCCAATCGCTATGGTCCTGTTGGCCCACGATTAGCCACCATCACCAGATGCCTTGTTGAAGACTGTCCTCCGTTCCTGGCCATGACACTGGGCCATTTCCACCTGTACAACCAAGGGCTTTGTCTCGTGTTGCACTTGCTGTAGCACCTCTGTGATATCATTTGGATGTCATATCATCAGTTTCGGGTTGTTTCTCCATGAATTGAATTCTCAACAACTGTCCACTCCCAAAATCACAAAGAACACGAAGTACAATTGGGGGAGGGAAGCAAAAACCCACCCAAAGGATGGATCTCAGCCAGTTTTTTTGTTAGTATCTTTCATTCCATGTTAGAAATATTGTGAAGAATGAATAAATCACACCAATATAATACCCAATTAATTCCAATTACTTAAATTCCCATCTCAAATTAACGATCAACTTGAGGATCAACCTGTTTGGGGGGTGGTTTGCATTCATCGTCAAATTAATGAACTGGTAAAATGAATCACAAAGAATAACACCCAACCCAATGTTTAGATCACTTGTATATATTGATCAAATATGTTTCGTCACCTCGATCCTTAATCTACTTGAAATCGTGGATTCTTTATCAGTTAATTGAATCCTGATCATTGATCTGTTGTTGTAGGTTAGAGATGGCCTCCTCATCCTTCCCTCATGAAAACTCAAAGGTCATTACGATAACCCGAGATTTCTACAAAGTCTTATTAAAAAGTTATGTTTCCATTTGATCAACACGTAATGTCCAAATAAAATATTTTAATTTAAATATTTTATTTTCATTAGTTTCCTAAAACTAACATTCACCAATGACCTGTGCTGGTTGAGGTTAGTCCCCAAATAATGAGAAAAAACATATTAAAAACTCAATGGTGATCTCAGATCTTCAATCTATGTCACTATTCATAATCTATAAGGATTGTAATCCTTTTCAGGTCTTTTCACAATAGTCCCACACTGACTATCCTTATGTCATAACTAGTGTAAAGAAACTACTTGGAGTTCAACTATGTTCTTGTATATCATATTTGGGCACATGTTTATGTTTCATTCCACTTTTTCAAAAATATCACATGAGTATTCTATTAAAAATATATCAATTTTCTATGAATTGTTCTTGGATCATCGAGCCTCAGAATAACATTATGTATCTGAAACTACTATCAAAATATTCCAAATTTATTTCAAAAAATAAATTCAGGATAATTTGAGTAATTACATTCTCCTCGCATTAATTCTTTACATCCCCACAATCCAAACCAAGGGTCGCATAAACAGATGAAGGATCTAAGCGAAAACCCAAGCCCCCTTCCCCTATAAGCTCTATCAGACATTCTTATTCTTCTACCAGGTAAACACTGAAGTAATCAATCATCCATGAAGTATCGTCTCATTTTTATCCTCAATATACATGACTAGTATTAATTGATATCAACATGATATGAATCTATCATTGAGCGAACTCAATGATGTTGAACTATCTCTTGCGTGTAGAGTCTTCCCATCTATCTACGTAACTCTGCACTTAGATAGGTATGAAGTGGGTTGACTTGGTGAGTTGGTCAACATTCGCGCATATGGAATCATGTTCCCTATACATACATGGTAAACCAATCACAATTTCAATCGATATCCTTTCCCACCTCCAACCTAGAAACCCAAGAATGAAAATGAGAAACCTGTTCTTTGCACCAGAGGCTCAATACGGTGAGTTGATAAAACCATAACTTATTCAAAAAAGTACCAATCTTTCAGAAGAAAAGTTAATCGTAAATTTATCTATTTCTGTAAAAGTTGGTGTCCTCATCGATGGCTATATGCATATCCTGATTCATCTCACCGCTCTGGGAATCCATTGTTTCTACAAAAACCAAGCATCCCTACGCCACAACGAGGGATACAACCTTTTAACATAGTGTTGCATCTTAGTTAAAAAGATAAATTATGAAACATCTTCATAACGTCCACCCTCAACATCACTGGTACTATCATGAATCCCCTAAAAATGAAAACATTCACCCCTCCCCTTTGAATTTCCATCACAGACATGCTTTGTCAAAATATGAACACATGTGGTCTCACAATCGATATCCCTGTGTTGTGCCTCCCTGAATCGTTGTAAGAGTGCAGGGGTGAAAACAAACCACTGGAGGAATGTTGGTGCATAAACTTCCAAAATGGATACCAACGACACGACTGACTGATTTGACGCCTCTCTTAACATCTACAAGCGAGATCTCCTCCTAAGAGTGTCTGACATCATGTTCCCTTTCCATGGAGTATTGAAAAATGTCAAATTCATAGTCCTAGAGGAACTCTTTCCATTACCTCTATCTCATTTTCAGATCCTTATAATCAATGATATACTTGTGACACTTTTGGATATAGTATATAGTGAACCACACACTTCTAAGGTAGTATTTCAACATCTTTGACACAAAGAATACAACTTCTAGATCAAGATCCTGGGTCACATATCTCTACCCATGCTATCTCAACTAGCAGAAAACATTGGAAATCATCACATTTCCTTGAATTAGTATAGAACCATTACTTTTCCTTGATGTATCAAAGAATGATACATAAGTCACACCTTCCTTTAATAGTCTCAATATGGAAGCTCTTTTTTATCATGTACCTATACTCCTGATGGCACTACTAATATTTATCTATCCACATGAATGGATTCCCCATCCATGTTAAATCTATCATGTGTTGCGGTATCTAGAAAAACATTTCCAGAAGCCACCGATAGTACCCATCAAAACCCAAGAAATTTCGTACCTCAGTGACGCTTCTAGGTTGCTTCAAAGTAAGCACCACCTCTATCTTCGGAGGATCAACTGCAACTCCAGCATGTGAAATTATGTTTCATAAAATGTGGAACTTTGGAATCCAAAATTGGAAGTTAAAGAGATCCCCATAATGTTGGTTCTTTAAAATGGTATTTAAGACCATCCTTTGGTGTGTCATGTTCTCCTCCTCGGAGGTCAATTACAGGAGGATTTCCACAATGAAGACCACAAAGAATTATTCATGATAGGGATATAGATTCTCTCCATGAGTCACATGAACACTATTGGTGAATTCATCATGATAAAAAGAATCACCAAGTACTCCTAGTGTTCATACCGGTATCTAAAATCCATCCTTAGAATGTCCTCATCCCGTATGCATAACTTATGATAGCCCAATCTATGGTCTATAATTATGAACCATATATCTCCCATCAGTTGATTGAAGAATTCATAAATACATGTTGGTGGATTCTTATACTTTGAGACCACCTAATTCACGTTCTATAAGTCTAAATATAACATCAAGATCTCATAATCAATCATTGAAAACATTACTGGGACTACCCACGGTGAAACAATGGGTATCAAGAATCCCTTCAAATGTTGTCCCTCAACTGTAACCTAAATTCACGAAGCTCTATGGGAGCCATACGATATTCTGCTCTAGGTACCTATGTGTTCTCGGTGTACAGGGAAATGGAGAAGTATTCCCCCCCCCCCCCCGAGGGGGTAGTCCTAAAACAATATCTAGAAAGACGTCCCTCCACTTATCTACTAGAGTATGAATCTGAGGTCTCATCTCATCCAATACACTGAGAACCATGAAATCAAACTATTGTGTGATTGGATGCACAATCTTATGAGTGAGTCCATCTTGCACTTATTGTCGTTTCCATTCACAAAAAAGTAAAACCTAGTTGTGGTAATGTTGAAAAACCATATGTATTCCTAAAAAAGTCAATCATACCATGAACTATGGATAACCAGTCTATAATCAGACCAATGTTTTAAAGCCTCAATGCTTCAACGAGTCATTTCTAATTGAAATTATATACTTAAGGGTTTGATTAATCTATTTTCATAAGTGTGATTATCAAGTCTCCACTCAAAGGTATCTCTAGACATAATGGTCAAGTCAACGGTTTAATCAAAAATTCTAGGTCTTGAACAAGATCTGTGACAAGGAATAATGATTAGCACTGATTCCAATTAATACAAAATCTAAGGGTATATAAATAACATACATTAAATCATTTATGTAGCCCTAGGGTCATATTCCATTACCGCTTGCATCCTCCCCTTCCCAGGCCCTCCATATCCCTATGCATAGTGTGGTCCATATGGGGTGGTGGTGGAGGTATCATGTAAAAATATATACCACCTCTTACTACTCTCCTAGCTTCTCTTCCAAATTTTCAGCCCTGCAGATCCATTTGTTCCGGTTAATGTCTCTGCATTGGTGGCCCATCCATTATTTCTCCATTTGCAGCACGATAAGCTGGACAATCTCTAGGGAGATATCAATTTCAACCTCATGAAAAACATTTATTTTATATAGGCAGACAAGACTCCCCCTGATCTATAAGTTGTATATCCCCTGTCATGGGACCACCTCTCAGAATGTCACACACATCCATGTCACTGAGACATTCATCGGCTTCCTCCTCCAGAGGCCTCTGCTCTTTCATTCTGACTACTGACATCCAATGGATGCATCCTCTCATCCAAAATACTTTCAACCTCAAATGTTCACTCTGAATCCCCTATCATAAGTAGAAATGATTGGAGTAATAACTCTATATTGGATATCCCTAAGGAAACCCAAATCAATGTTCCCAGACCTAAATCACTTATCATGTATCATATATATTGTGTGCCTGGAAAGTTTTGTATACCACAACAAATAATTATATACTGACATGTTGTCTTACTGATGATTTATAAGCACTTGGAAACACATGGACATTATCTTTAATGATGAGATCCCCTGGATTGAGAATGGTTCATAAAAATTTTCCATCGAAGAGTCGCCTCATTGTAAGAATGGGTAACCTAAACCCCACCATTTCCCTTCTGATCCACGTAGAAGGCTCACCTCCATGACCACCATCAGTTCTATGAGTGCTTTTAAGGGATGGAGAACTCAATCAAAACCTCAATACAGTCCTCAACCACCTATGAATCGGGCTCACCTTGGAACCCGAGGGATCTCTGTCAAAAAAACTCATGAAGTGATCTCAGCCTTTGTATATCATCTATTAGTACTAGGGGAACCATGCCCTACTATATATGTAGTGGTATAGCGGGTACACCACTCGGAGGTGACGTCTTTGGTATACATTTTTAATGATATCTCATTACCCCGAGGATAATCCTCACTAAAATGTACTGGAATCATGGATGAAAATTTATGTGGAAGCATCTTGGTGCATAAAAATATGTACAATGATTAATAGATTATACCTTGTTAGTAGACTATATCTCGAAGACATTTTAACACATTTAATTTATATATGATGCATGCAACTATTGTTTTAATGTACTATGTCAAAAATAATAATTTATTATCTAGTTGTATGGATATTTCGACTGTCGCACCAACATTGGTCTCCATAGAAATAAAATATAAACTCAAAAAACTTATCACTATTTCCCCAAAAAACTCATAGACTCGGGGTTCTTAAGATATAATTGACAGCCTTTGATACCACCCTATCATGAACCATCCCCTAGGCCCCACTCCATTACTAATCCAAGCTCGACATTCAAAGGCCTGGGGTTGGAAACTAGTGTCGAGTATGCATATCCCACAATGAGAAGGTATTTTTATAAGTACATATAAACATGCTCCCATCTCTATATAAATGTACTTTAACTAAAACACTATGTCCTCTTTAATGGATCCTACTAAGCCACCCACTAAGAGTATATGTACAATACATAAAAGAAAATGGGGATTGAATAAAAGAACAACTAAAATAGAAAATTAAAGGCTTCTAGATATCCTATGTAGAAAACACTGACTAATGTCTAGGTAAAATAAGATTTATGAATGTCCCTGAATCATACCACATATGCTGGGTCACCCGGAAGCACCAACTATCTCTATCCCACTAAGGAATCAGTCAAAACATTCGATCCTCAATACAAGATATAACACATGTAGTAAAATCCTGTGTAGGGCTGAGTAAAACAATACTCAGTAGGAACCCTAGACCAAAAAGGTAACAAAAAAAAAGACACAAGGTGTTCTACTTAAGAGGTACTTGTAGTGTACCCTCAATGAATTATAGTCATGTGAGTCACTAGAGTGATCTCACACTGGCATATTTCTATGACATTAAAATAAAGATAAAGTGACACAGTCCATATATCACCCTGTATAAATGAAAAATGTAGTCCCAATGATACACCTAGTCCTGATGTGATAATCATTCCCCATGATACACCTAATCTTGGAATGTCTGGTACACTCCAGGTCACAAATCCAAAAAATCAAATAGTCACCAAGTCTTTTCTAGTCGAATGATTTTGTTAATATATTTCTTGTTCTATGAGAACCTACTCCTCAAGCCTATGGTCATAATTTAAATTCACCAAAAAACAAAGTTAGATAATCTCAAATAGAAATCCTCATATTGAGAGTCCGAACATTAAAAACATATAATAAAATGGAATTAGGGTCTAAATGTTATGGAAATTTAAATAAAAAGGGGCAGGTGGGTTCTTGGTCTGGTCTGACACATCCGAACAGACCCAAGCCCAACTGAATCAACCCAACCTAACTGAACCCTTTATTGTCCAACCCAACTCGGCCTGCTATTCTATGTTGGCCCAAACCGACTCGACCTGAAGTCCTAGCCCATTGGGCCTTGTGGTCCCACCCATTGGGCTGCTAGGCCGTGGTCCCCTGGACCTATCCCACTGATCCACTGGAGCAGCATGACCCCATCCCCGTGCCATACATAGCCCACAAGCCACATCTCTTCAAGTCTACCTAGATGGTCCATGCTACGAGCTCACACTAGGGGCTCTACTATAGGTCCTTCATCTAACGTGTCTTAGAGAGCCTCTTCCCTCCATCATGGTGCCCTCTTATAGAGGATTTTCAGATTGGCCAGTGGTTGATGCCACCGCAGGATCCCGCCACCGGTCATCGAGCCGGTAGCCTCCTCTGCCACAACAGACACCCTACCCAGCCATGGGTTTTCTTGCCTTTGTGATTTTGTTGGATTATAGTTTTCCACCATTGTCAGTTTCTAGCTGGTGACCATCAAATATTCCCAACTACATCATTAGGTTGTTGTTTCCTCTGCCATTGATAGTTCTACTGGTGGCCACGTCTCACACTACGCCTGCAATAGCACCTCCGTAATATTATTGGGACAACAAGTCCTCTATTTCGGTTTTTTCTCCAGGAATTGATGTTTCTACAAACTTCCACTAAAATATCACAAATATCACAAAGAAAAACATAGGATAGAGAATCAAAAAAGGACACAAATGATGAATCTCAGCCTATGTTACTTCAGTCTCAATTCATCATTGTTATAGGGATCATGAAGAATGGAGAAATCACACCAGTCTAATCTCCAAATAATCCCTATAACATAAACACCTATCATGAAAGACCAATTGACCCACATATCAACCTATTCATGGGTTCGTCCAACATAGCTACTGAATTTATGAAATAGGAAACTAATTACATAGAACCACACCGTACATCAGGCTTAGAACTCGTGCAGATGTAGATTGAAGTTGTGTCATCACGTCTATCCTTGATCTGACGTCCTTCATCAATTCATCGTCACTTGATCGAAATCCAATCTCCATTATGTTGTCATCGGTGAGAGTGTGCCTTCTGTACGTTTCCTAGGGGAAACTCTAGGGTTATGATGATAACCCTATATTTCTGACATGATTATTAAAAAAAAGAAACAACCACTAAATAAACACGTAACATCCAAATAAAATATTTTTATTAAAATATTTTATTAAGGTTAATGTCCAAAACTAACTTTCACCAAATTCACATGCCTGTTGAGATAAGGGCATGGTAAAGGAAAACACCCCATTACAATCTCAACATTTGTCTCGAATCTTCAATCAGAGTAAATACTCTTGATTTACAAGGATTTAAAAAATAAAATAACTTTAATTAATTATTTCATTTATAGTTATTTCCTATTTGGGATTTCCAACACCAAACATGGACTACTAATCATAGGTCACACCTAGGGTAAATCCACTACTCTACGATCAACGATTACCTTGGATTTCTAATTCAAGCAATCGTTTAAAATTTTTTCTGCTTTTTAAAAAAGGTCCCATCCACGGGATTTTAAAAAATAAACCATTTTCAATGAGTATTTCATAGAACACTAGGCCTCATAATTGCATGTCTTCTCAGTGCTTAGTCTCAAAAATTTTCTAATTAATTTCTAAAAACAAATTGGCGAAAATATGGGTCACTGCAAAGCATTTCAATAAAAATATTATTAAAAGAGATTTTTTTTAAAATGTATATCACTATAATTATCATGAAAATAATAATGATATAAATCAATGCTATGTATATACACCACATAAATAAACATTTGTTGAATATGGAATCTGCCTCCCAAAAGTAAAAGTGAGATGAAAATCACATAAATTGAATTCTAATTTCATCATACATGATTCCACCACATGTATAAGAATTTAAAATTTAATATAATTAAATACTAGTGTAATTTAAATACTAATAATTTCATATATAATCCAAAATAAAATTTTCATACACATTTATTTCTAATTCATTTATAAAATCTTCGTTTCTATGTGTATATTTAATTCATTTTTTATGAGAATTTTAGTGGGATAATTGTTGTTCTTGTATATTGATCCTAATTCCATAATATATAAAATGTGAAATATTATATAAATATAAAATATATTTATTTTTTAAATATGTGTTTTATTTTATAAATTCTATTGAATAAAAAACTGAATTAAACCATTCATTGAGACTGTAGTTCATACGTTTTCCTAAATGTTGTTTTAATTTTATGACTAATGTAAAAAATGAATAGTAAATAATAATCCATCATTGATAAATAATTTTAATATAATATATATCTTATATATTAATTAAATTTTTAATAATTACTATCCATTTAAATTTATATTGAAAACGAATCGCAGTGCTTCTTGGATGTGGTTGTCTACACATACACACAAGTGATGTTATCATTCTTGAACGGATGTGAATGAGATGGATTATAGTTATTAAATTATAAAAATAAAAATTAATGATATTTAATATGATGAATATATTATTTTTGAATAGATATCATATATTTAGTTTAGTTAGATAAAGAAATAAATTTTAAAATTCCCAGTTTTGAGTCTTGACTATACATTGGGAAACCACATTGGGCTTATAACTTATACCTTGAAGGGATGGTATTTTGGTATTACCAAAACTTCTAAAATATTGTTTAGGGACATAAGAAGGTATTATGTAAGTTATTTTTTGAGATATAAGGATTTTAATGTGTCAATAAATCATGATAGGTGGACTCCATTTATTGTGAGGAAACATACACACTTAGAATTACTTAAAAGTTAACATTATATATATAGAGCTGGTAATATTGTATATTGTTACTCAGGAAACTAGTATTTGAATATAATTTGATAAAGGGTTGAAATAAAATAATTAGATCACATTATTAATTTTTTTGATATATTATATGGCATATTTTTATTTAAAAAGCATTAAAACCACTTTTACCATAACTGTGATGAAATTTATTTTTAACATGATAAAATATAAAATGAACATATATAAGAATTTATAAAATTTAACTAAATTTTTTTAATCCATTTTATTGGATTTTATTTTTATTGTCTCTCAAAATTTAATTAATATAATTACACTAAACACTTGAGAATCAATTTGTAAGAAAATAAAAAATATTAGAGTATAAATCATTAATATTATAAATTAAGTAATAAATGTCCTTAAAAAATTTAATTATTTAAATAATAAAATTATAAATATATTAATAAAACTTCAATTTTTAAAATTTAATATAATCATCTAACTGGTGGACTATATGAAATAGCACAAAATTTGATTTGAATTGTAATAAAATAGAACTTCTTTTCACAAAAGTAATGCTAAAATTACCAAATTAAAAAGAAATAAATATTTAAAATCAATTTTTAACTTAGTTAGGATATATTTATTATAATAAAACTTATATAATAGGATAATTCATGTTTTAGGTCTACCTTCATTTTTTACCCAATTTTTAAACATCATTTTACTTCTTTTACCTATGTAACAATAATTTATAATAGTATTTAATCCTAATGATAAAAAAAATTATCGATATTATATTATATTAATATGTATGATTAAAAATATAGAATAACTAAAATAAAATAATAGTCATATATTTTTTTGTAATTTAATTTTAAATTAAAATAGTAAAATGGGAGGAAAAACAGTTTCTAAAATAAAAAAGTTTTCTTTAGCATAAAAGTGGTTTTATATGAAAAATCATCATAAAATCGAGTCTGTTGAGATAAAATAAGATATTTATTAAAATAAATAAAGTAATTATAATTATAAAACCATTTTAAAATAATATGATAAATTTTAAAATCATTAAACAAAAAAATAAATAAAAATTTCTATTTTTACTATACAACGAATCATTAATAATTTCAAAAAAAATCTCAAAAATTAACATTAATATAATTTTTAAATGATGATTTAATGTATTTATTTCATTTTTAAAAATAAATTTTCAAAAAAGTGTTCGATTTTAATTACGTTATTCTTTTACAAAAACTACTAATATTTTTTAGAAAAATGTATTTTTGAATCATATAAAACAATAAGAAAAATGAATACATAATTATCAATAAATTTTTTTTATCTAGAACTATTATAAATAATTTTTTTATAATGATATTTATATTCATTCGGCCATTTTTTATAGATATATTATAGTGGCAACATTAAAAAAATATTTATTCGTATATTGTGTTTTATTTAAACTCTGTGTTTCCTATAAGAGTAAATATAAAAAAATATAAAATATTTAATGAAAATATATTCTAAAATATTAGGGTATTACATTTTTCTCCCTATATATAAATTTCTACTTCCAAAATCATTATATTCGATAAAAATGATATAGTATATCATTGTTTAATCACATCTTCGGGTTCCCATATATCTTCTTTGAATTTCGGATTCCTTTAGAATACATTGACAAGGTGGGAAGTCTTAGTCCATAGAACATTATCGACATATTCTAGGATTTCCATTAGATATTATTCATCAAAAAGATCACCCATTATTGTTACAACCTCTATTTCACATTCATATAATAGATCCGATATAAAATTACTCATGATAGATATATGAAACAAATCATAAACATGATAGAGGTTTACTGGAAAATCCATATGATAAACATACATCACTACTCAACTGCGTATATTTAAATTTAAAATATAAATAAAGAATATATTTAATATATTTTCAAATCTCAAAAACATGTCCCATAGATAAATTAATAGGAATACATTCTCACTATCATAAAATTCCATATTTCATCAATGATTTTTAACATCATTTTTCTATCAACTATTAGAGTCATTAATATGATACGGAATGTATCTAAAATTATTTATAGTTTTATCATATTTCATATGTCAGAATAGATTTCATTATCCTACAACATCCCCTCACATTAGTGTTATAAAATTATTTCCATAGAACATTTTGTAAGGATCTATATGAATTCTCAAGAAAGAGGTATTATTGTAATAAAACATTACTATATGAAACTATTTCCCCAATCACATTTTAATCTAATGAGAAATACCTAAAAATACCCAAAAATATTTTAATTGGTCTATTAGGAAATCCATCTATCTGAGGGATATAAGTTGTACAAAAACACAACTTTTTATCAAGATCATTATAATTTCATCTCCAAAAAATCATGGGAAAACTCATATCCCAATTAGATAAAATATATTGGGGTACTTTTTTTAACGTTACCAATATTTTAATTTATAATCAAAAAAAATATGAAAAGATAAGTCTTCTCTAATTGTGATGAAGTGTGTTGACATCATACAATTATTTCCCACAATCTATGTAGTAGTATGGCCTCGATTCATTTTAGGTAGTCCTACAATATAATCCACGGTGATGTTTTCAAATTTACATTGTTGTATATGTTATGGTTTTAAAAATCCCTTATAAATTTCTTTCTCAATATTGAAATTTTCACATACCTTAAACCATGAATGAAACATTGCAATATCTCTTTACATATTGTCCCACCAAAAATTCCCTTTTAGTTATCTATATATCTTCCCACACTTGGGATAAATAGATAATTATGAACTATAGGCCTCCAACAATAAAACCTATATCAAATCTATAATATATGGAACACATGGAATTTTTTCGAACCATATCATTCCATTATAATAACAAATGAATTTAGAAATGGTGTTCACCTTCTTTTACTACTCCACATCCCACTATAAAACCTTTTTAGTCATCATTTGGATACATGGTTGAAAAAATAAATGGGAATGAAATGATTTCCCCCATAAATTATTATTTATAGAACCATCCTTGGAAAATTATTATATATTGGATCTTTTGGGATCCTCATCATAGATAATCTATCATGATCCTTTTTATTGAAATCATCACATAACTTGTTTTCTTTCTCTAGGAGGTCATGTGTTGAGGGGTCATGTTCTTTAATAAAATCCAACCATATTATCTATTTCATATTCAAAAAATTAAAAATAAACATATAAGTTAATATTTTATGATAATTATAAATGTCACACATTTTTATATACAGATAATTCCTCCATATTTCCAATAAAATAAGTATTATAGCTTACTCCAAACAATGAGTAGGTTAATTTGAGCAATGAACAACTATTTTATTTGTTTCATAATCTATATCCTTATAATTATTCATGTGGATGAATCCAATTCTCTTCCACAAAGGATTGTTGAAGATAAAACACCTCCCCCACTATAGGGTAATGTAAGAACAGGTTCACTAAAAAAATATCTTCAGTTCATTGAAATTTTAATATCATTCATATTTCGAAAGGAACATGCAAACTTTTGATTTAATTACATTATTTGATTACATATCGATGATAAATTCTCTTTAATGAATTGATAATATCCAAAAAAAACAAGAAAACTATGTATCATAGTCATACTAGTTAGTCTAGGCCAATGTTTAAAAACATTCATCATTGATGGATCCACTAATATCCATTAACATGAGAATTTATGACCATATAATGAAATATTTGTATTAAAAATTACAATCTTTGTAAATGTTTCATAAACCATCTCAAGCCCTATATTTTTTTGTATAAACATCATATTACCTCTATTATATTCTTGCCTCATTGAATATATAGGAATATTTTCAATTTAGACAATGAAAAACTGATCAAGATAATTTATAAAAACTCAATTCATTAAATCCAGGAATATTGAGGGGCAATTAATAAGACAAAATGGAATTTATAAAAAATCAATGTGTCCCCACCTTGAATATGGTGTTGAATTAGGAATTAGATCCATATTGAAACTCAATTGATGATATCCATATTGGTGACCAATCATGGAAAAGTTTTTAACTCCACTAAATTGATAAAATATGTCCATAATATTGAGAAATGGTAAATTTTCTTGATATTGGTCTTGTTATTTTAACAATAATAAATGCATAGTCACATTGATCCATCATTATTAATAAAAATAAGAATAGATGCACCCTAATGTGATGAACATGGATAAACCAATCCCATGTCAAGATACTCCTGGAGTTGCTTCATTTATTCATAGAAATCAATCATGGTTTGTAATGGCACGGAACTCTCTTGTCAATTCCATAGTGAAAATCCATTTTTGATGTGTTATTAATCTCACAGTGGCTGTTGTAGAGATTATTCCAGTTCTTGCAGTTTTTGAATGGTGATTCAGGATCAGTGAGTGGCATCAAACGGTGGAATCAATATGCGACATCAGTAGGTGGTGTCAGTTGTTATTGTCAGAAGGTGGTGTTGGTGAGTGTCTTCAGTTGGTGGAATTGGTATGTGGAATCAATGAGGGTTGTGGGTAGGTGGAATTAGTGGTGGTGTCAATGGGGTGTGTTAGTGAGTGGCATCAGTGAGTCACAATAGTGACTCAAGAATGGTGGTCCACGGCAATGAGTCATCCATTGGTAGGTGGATTCAATGAGTGGAGTTGGTACGTGGTATCAGTGAGTCACGTCGATGACATAACCTTCGATGAATCACGTCGGTGACTCACCCAATGGCGATTCATTTTCTAATAGTTTTCCAAAATGATATTTTTCATAGTTTCACCCATTTAACATTTTATTTGACATATAATGAGTTTAAAACCATGTATAATAATTTTATAATCCGTTTCAATGGATATAAATTATATCATTAAATTAATAACAACCAGTAGACTACGAAATGGCCAAACCACACGGTCATGGTCAATATATACATTTTAATTAATGTGAAAATCATTTTAGAGGTCGATATTGGATTTGGCCTTTCAAAAAGTAAGGATCATTTCACCCTTGTTCATTATCTATTTACAAGTAAAACTGAGTATCCCAGAACCATTCTTCCCCATGTGATCATACATTGGTTTTGATACCCTTGGATCATGTCTTCTTAGATGTTCCTCCAGAATCTTGTGGACCCCCCACATTTTGGTTCTTGGAGAAGTTTCCCATCATCAATTCTTCTATGTAGGGATCCCATCATCTCTTTTAATTTGTGTCTCATATGGGGTGGGTATATGAAATTAATATTATAAAGATAGAAGAAATATTAAAAAATTATGATAATAAAATATGTTTAATATTGATACATATAGGATGGGGAAAAGGGAATCATGTTTATGTTTTATTTGTTACTGATATTGTGATCTATATAGGTTATCTGCCTACTGAAAATCATGGTCATTATTAGTCTTTTTTTAAGAACTGTGATGTATTATGGAATCTTATTGTTGTTCTATTATGAACGACCATATGGATATGAAATTGGATAAAAATGTATATTTTGATAAATTAATGGATTCCCTAGGATCAAAATTATTCTATGTTGACCCCTTAATTATAAATGTAAAATTAATGAAAGTGTTTTTATAAATGTAAATATACCTTGACTTGTGTGTTATTGTTTTGTGATGTGTGTAGTTTTGTTCTATTATGTGTCTTGCATCATTGTATGGTATGGGGGTAGATATAATGACTGTAAGGAAGGAAAATATTGGTGGTGTAATAGAATTTGAGGTTCAGAGACTTATTGATTGTGGAATGGTTGAGCATTGTGAATGTAGTGGGGATGAAAGCTCATGTTTTGCTATGTTTATGTTGTTGGGTGTGATGGGTGTGGTGTTTTTATACAACGTTGTTGTTGGGTTCATTGCGGTGAGGTGTGTTTTGGGGTTTGCAGTAAGTTAGAGGTTTTCTTATTGAGTATAAGGACCGAGCAGAAAAACATTAATGAATGATGATGTAAGAAATTAAAATGGGTGTTGAACTGAGTGGAAATATGAATTTAGTTTCATTTCTATGTGTCATGTTGCGGGATATGATTAGTATTTT
The DNA here is from genome assembly GCA_963277665.1 of Viscum album. Taxonomy (NCBI): domain Eukaryota; kingdom Viridiplantae; phylum Streptophyta; class Magnoliopsida; order Santalales; family Viscaceae; genus Viscum; species Viscum album. The sequence continues at coordinate 1,286,426,650 of OY728132.1, read as the reverse complement.
TCAATTAGGTATAGAATGAATAAATATTCTCCATAATAGACAATGATATTTGGTGAAATGGGATGGATGGGGGTATGTATGAGTTATGAGTTGTTGTGAATGGATTTCATTGATCAAATTCTTATGTTTCTATATATATTGTTAATAAATTAATTCCGAGGTACCAACATAGTTGGAATTATCATAGCATGGTTTATAGTTTTATTGGGAACCCATAGTTTGGGCTTGATTATTTGATACTATATAAATATACCTTTATTTTCCATGTGTTTTCTATAGACAACCCACCCTAGTTGAGAATTATGTGCCAAACATCTCCCATTATCAAGGTGTAGGGTGTCTATTGAATACCTCGCAATGGGAGGATGGATAGATGGCCACCCTCTCTACCATGAACGTACTTTTAGGCATTGATATCCCAAAATTCTTCTGTCAGGTAAGGTTTGTGAGGCACAGGTGTGTTCACGTGAGTTCGGTTTTCCCAGGTTTCTTCTAGATGATATGTATTGTGTTTTCCAAGTAGTTTTTGGGATGTGACATGGTTTGTGGCCTAGGTGTCAGTGTGAGGTACATGGTTGTGTCACTTAGGTATGTGTGAGTGGGATATGATGATATTCGTATGCCCATGTTGTTATACTAGATCTGAGGCTTATGTTTGTGCAGGAGGGTTGTGATATGGTAATTTCAAATGAGGTGGGAGTGCAAGGATGACTTCTCTTAGGGTGTATTAGTGGATAATCAAGGGGAATGTTGTTCTTGGTACCTTATCATCAATGTTCTCTATACTACATTCCATGAATTATGTTATTTTGTGAGTGTGCCATTGGTATGATAGGGGTGGGTGGTATATCTTGTCAGGTGCTTCTGGTTTCTATTGTTTTCTCATGGGGGAATTAGTATGATTCTGCAAATTTTATTAGAGACATTGGTTTTCCCTACTGAGTATACATATACCCTCACCCGACATACATAAAACATCATTCCGGTTTCCAGGGGGACTATAGGGACAATGATGGGAATTACTATCATAGAAACAGGGACATCCACCATTTAACTGGTTAGCTTTGTCCATTTTCTATTTACATTTGATATTTTCATTTTATTTGAATATGTTTTACATTCAAACATGCAGGTGGGTTAGATTTCTGTTTTTCATTAATATAGTTACTGGAGATGTTTTGAGATGAACGAACTTATATCCTAAACTCATTTTATTATGAAAAGGAAAATTACTCTAATTTTTGTTAGATTCTATAACCTTGGGAATGGTCATCACCTCGAGGCCTACTAGAGGTGGGACTCAGAGGGTCATTCTATAACTTTCATCATTTCTTTCCTGGAGGGGAATCTTTTGAGGGAGGGGGTCACGACAGAATGGTATTAGAGGAGATGGTTGAGGGATAGAATGGAGTTTTGAGTTAGGAATAGTGTAAAATGCATGGGATGGTATTTAAATAGTTCTTGGTAATATTGGGGCATGACATAGGCTAGGGAAGACCATCTAGGACAAGATATTTTAGTTCCCCCCATGATCCAACACAAGGTCTTAGAGACTACCGAATGACCAAGTGAGGATATATTGTTTTCAGGGTATAGACCCCAGAAAATATACATGCATCATATTTAATTATGTTTTTGTCTAAATGATGGTGTTTTTTGGGATATTAAATGGATAAAAAATATTATTTAAATAAGATAAAATGAATCATAAATAAAATTTTATACTATTAGAGATTTGGAATTCATAACTTACCTTTCAACTATGGAACCTATTCGTTCTTCATATATAGTACAAGTAGTGGAAGATTACTAGACTGACATAGTTGATTGATGGGGGATTGACCCATTGGATAATGATGAACAGTGGAAGAAAATGTTGCATGCATTCTAGAAACAGACTATGGAGAAGTAAAAGTGTAGTGTTTTATCCAGAGAGACATTGAGTTGGATTGAGGATCTTGGGATCATGTTAAACTTGATACCAGTTTTAAATGAGTAATGGGTTCCATTTTTAGTGATCTGGATTCGGGGAGATTCATATCATTAGAGGATTATTTACCTGGATGAGGGAAAAATGATTCCTTTCTATGTGTTGATTTTCAGATGGAGTTCTGAGTAGAATTTCCTTCATTGTTCAAGAAGGATTAGAAGATGTATAAGAAACCTCCTTCCAGTAGTAGAGTATGTTGTTATAGGAGAGGGGGATCAAATTCAGGGACCTCATTCATTTTTTTCTAGATCTCTTTCCCGTCAAGGGGTCATGTGAAAGACTCATAGAGGAGGGATGTTGTCATTCTCTCTAGTGCAAAGTTACCCCCTTTACATTGTGGCATACATAGTGGTCTAGAATAAGGTAGTCATTGTTGAGAGGATTCACTAATGAGGTGGTATAACAAGAGAGGTGATTCAGTCTAGTTATTTGAAAAGATGGATTATTTGTAGAAGGTCTCAAGTTCTAGGGCCTTCATTGTTTCGACCGGTGGGGAGGTGACCTCAACTATTTCCATTTCAACCTTCTAGACTACATTCCTATCCTAGGGACCTATGGATGGTTTGTTTCAAAATTGGAGTCTATGGTAATCATCAGAGTTGGTGCTGTAACAACCTGAGATTTTATGAGAATTATTCCTTTTAATTTCTTTGATGTATTTTGTTGTACGCTACAACAAGATTATATTGTGTTATATGGAACACCGTATTAGCTTGTAGTATACGCAAAAATATTCATGGATCGTGTTACACATAATTTCATGATTGTTTGATACTAGTTATTCTATGCAACATTGATTGTGTATATATGTATATATTCAATGTATAAATGAAATATGGTTGGATTTTGTTATATGCAACAACAAAGGAATCTTTCACTATATGAAACCCTGGCATGGATGGCATTACACGCAATCCTGACCTTCCACGATAGAGTGTGTTGTACGCAATACCGAGTTTTACCAAACAACGACATGTTATTAAAATATTATATAAACTAGCTGTTATGAATAGTAATACCCACTTTTTGAAATTTTATAAGTTTAATCATTAAAAATGGACTTCATTTTTTGATTTTGAATATCAAAATAAGCCTGGGTGAATTTTTGGTATTTTCTAAAAACATTCAATTTTTGATTATAATAGTGAAAACACTAGGTTTCTATTTAAAACCAGGAATTTTATTTTAATAATTATTTAATTAAATTAAATTAATTTTAGGTCAAAATTGATAAATAATACCTATATTAGTTCAATGTAATTCAATGGAGTCATTTTATAATAAATTTTAATATATAATTTTTATTGAACTTTTCACCTTCTTTTACCCACCTCCTAGGAAATTTTGAAAATTTACATAAAACATAATTTTACTGCTTCTGTGAGTGGAATTTCAAAAATCTGAGAGACATGGTTAATATCAAGGAGTAAAATTTTGTTCAATATGATAAAAATAATATTTGTTGAATAGAAACTTTTTACTTTTATTTATCATAGTTAAAATTAAATAGGGTAATTAAGGGTAAAAATGATTTTATTATTACCCTGACACATGTCCTAATTCTACTAGATAAGTTTAATCTGACCAAAAACAATCTTAAGAGTAAAATATGACCCTTTTGGTCCACTTGGATTAGATTAGAACATTTATAATTATTTTATTTAAAGAAGAGTTAAATGAGTTAAAATCAATGTTTAATCACTAAAACATTTTTAATATAGGGTTATACACAATATAAATTCGACTATAAATATTCATTAGAAAGATAAAACTATTTCCTACATAATAGTATTTTATTTATAACTTTTATACATTATATAAGTAAATTTATTTTTGACACAATGATGATGCAGTAATTAGCTTATTAATGAAATATTTACATATTGGATATTATAAATACCAAAATAAATGTAATTTGAGACGTTTTGTGAATTACAATAATTTAATAGGTTAATATGACATGTTATTATTGATTTAATAAACTTTTTTCAAGTTATTCATGTTGTTATGATTTTTAAAAAAAGCAATTACCAAATTATGTCAAAATTGACAAAAAATAGTTTTTGAAAACAATATAATATTAATATTTGTTATTTTATTGATAAAAATATAAGCTTCAGCCAAAGTACATAGATTAGGATATATATATATTAAAATTGAACCACTTGGGGTTTTTTGGCATGTTATAGTATGTTTGTTAACCAAATAGTATAATAAAACAAGAAGACACGGTAAAAGTTAAATAATTTAACTTGTAGTTAAATATAAATGACAAGGTTAAAATAGTAAACTAAACCTGTATAAAACCTATTGGATGAGAGGAATTCTACTCATCCCCAATTTATCTTATAAATAAGTCACTTTGGAGCCATTATAAACAGAATATGACTTTAATATAAAACAATATTTTATGTTTTTTCCTAAAGTGCCCCTCTCCTCCATTATAAAAGGACACCTCCTCCCTCTTCTCTTTGCACAATTTTGAGATTTCAAGCTCTGCCAAACCCTGACCACTTCCTTTCACATCTTCCCTAGAAACATTATAGAGGTTTTGGTCTCCTCCAAAGTCCAAATCTAGTGCCTTAGGAGGAGGTTAAGAAGAGGTGCATCAAAGGAGAGGTAATATCCTTTTCAGATTATTTGCAATTCATTTTTTCTTATACTTATTCTTATTTATTTGGTTAATCATAAATTAATAACATCAGTATCACTCATATACTGATATGTTATTATAAATATTAAACAACCCTATTCCATCTTCTATCCATCCTACGGAAAATGAAATCACCGCGTATGCGTACGTACGGAATACCATCTCCATGTCGTGGTGTAATCTGTTTTCCACCACCACCTTACTTGGATGGGTATAACGTTGTAAATAAATAAATATATATTACTATTGTAAATTGATCATGATTTTGAAATATTATACATACACTTAAATACAATTCCACGATCATGGGAAAGATATCATCTCTCGTGCGTACGTAAGGACTACAGTCTCCACGAACGCGATGAGATTCATTTTCCATGATTACACATTCATGAATGATTATAAAGTATATATAATGAATAATAATGAAATATATGACATAATGAAGCTACTGGATTTATGTATATATATGTATATATATCATCTACTTACATCCATTCAAGTCATTAAGGAAAAGAAAACAACGTTCATGCATACCTACGACCTACCGTCTCAATGAACGGTGTATTTACTTTCATTTATATATCTATTATATATATATACTAAATATATATGATATATAAATCATGATTTACATTCTAGAAGTAATTAAATCATGATATAAGTAATAATAATATCAAGAACAAGAATTCCAAACACGTACGATAAATAAAATGTTTTACCGAAAATGCTGCTGTAACATGGAATTTACAATAGAACGGGTAATAAAAGTCATAAGTAAACCATATTTGAATTCATAACAATGAATATGATTCTGTGATAGTTCAATGACATTATAAAAATCATTATACAGGAGGTTCGGATACGTACGAAGCATATTGGACCTAAGGTAAGGTATAATTTTTTCCAATCTCATTCTTATCCGAGATTGTATATTCGTAAGTATTCACTATGGTTATGTTTATCATCCATGTCCATATGTTCTAAAAAATGTTTTCATAAATTTTTTACTTTTCATCCATGTATGTTTAAAGTCATTTTTACCCTTATTTTACTTTTACCTCATCATATGGAAAGAATCATTCTTTTTTTTACCATACAAGGTACTTTTTGACTTTTCTGACAAAAGTATGAGAAGAATGTATTTTTAACTTATGCGGCATGAACATATTTTTACGGTTTCATAACAACTGATTTTCATCCATCTTACTCTTCATTATTTAATGAATATTTTCAACAAAACACTATTCTTTTAAAATATGACGGCATTTCGTGGAAAGAAAATGATTTTGAAGGAAAAAAGATATTTTACTCAAGAATTCATTTCAAGTGTTTTATCAAAACCATTTTCCTTGTAAGAAAGCTTTATTTCATTTTTCTATGTTTCAAGTATAATTTCTCTATGATTTATATGGTTTCACTTTTCTTATGATGAAATGATATCCAATTTTTTGGGATGGATTATTTTATGATGGGATGATGTTTATGAAACCCTTTTTACACATTGGGTAATGATGAATGATTTATGTTCATGTAGTGGAACAAGTAAGAATGATTTGATTATGAGATGGTTGTGACCTATATCTCCATCTAATGCATTGGGTAAAGATTTATATCTCATGAGATAGACATGGCTGAAAATTGTATGTTAATCCGGTTCAGTGTTACAGGACTGGAACGAGGAGTGAGATCGATTCAGAAAGGGACTTTGTCCACTATGATGGTCTTGGCAGCAATGCCTTGGCTACTATGGATATCATAAGATATTATTAATGGGTTTCCACAGTTACATGTTATATTCACACTCTATTTTATCATTATTTATGTTCCTTTATGATATATGCCTTACGTACTTCCAAGATTTATGTCTTTTCTCATGATTTTGATGTTTAGATTTTATGTTCACGTTTTTGCATTCAAATGTTATTGAATTGTTTTATGTTCTCTATGTTTACCCTTACTGAGAATTTGAGCTCACCCTTTTTATGTTTTCTTTTCCCTATGATTTAAAGAAAGGTTTTAGGTAAGAAAAAGAAGGGGAAGATCTTTACGGGAGATATTGAAGATCTTTCACCACAAATAGAGGATTATATTCCGAGTTTCCAAAGACACTAAACTATTATGGTCCTTGTGTGTCTGTTTTTGTTATGTATTAAGTATTCCAAAAAAGTAATGTAATGTCCCTGTACATCAAGCTTTGGGTCTCTACAAGTGCCTTGTGGCCCTTCGATAACATTATGGTTGATTTGGGTAAGTCCATCTCCTGGGTCAGAAGTAGTTGCAACTAGTATAGCTCCAACATTAGAGATAGCAGCCCCATGTGCCACTATTTACAGACAGGTTTGGTATAGGCTAAGATCAGGGATTTCATCAGGGTCCTCGACCAAGACATCGTGGAGGAGGTGTTCATCAGTAGAGAAAAATTGAAGCTAGTTGTGGTCAATTTCACAATGTAGGGGAAGCTGTTCTAGTAGGGATGAAGATACTTCAATGTTTTATCAGTCTATTCAGTACTATTGATTTCTCTTTTTTGACTCAATAGATTCGCACTAATTTTTTTTCACCAAGTCTATCCCATGTTTTAGGACAAGACATAGATAGTCCTATGAAGCCCCTGGTGTTGAATACGCCTGTTTCAGGTTGGATTAGACTCTTTGATGTCTACTGGGGATGTAGTCAAATGATGGGGACACATCAGTCCCACGATGATCTTTTCCTTTTATAGAACCATCCTTATTATTTCATCCTTGAAATTTTATATTTTTACTCTTTTAATTATATTATTGAATCATTTTAGTGGAGAGTGCTATTTTCATACATGAATGGACATCATATGTCATTCATATTCCAGTGGAGTTGTTAGATGGGAAGTATGTGTATGTGGCCCCTTGATTCCTTTTCAGCCAAGATTTTAGTGGAATTGATGGATGCTAAAATATAGGAGGTTCCTTGTTTTTTGGGGGAGGTTATGGATGTCTTCCATAAGGATGTTATAACACTTACCCCTCTATGTGATGTTGAGTATGGGATAGAATTACATCCTTGTACTTCTATGATTTTGAGGGTCTCTTATTACATGGTAGCTAAAGAGTTTCTAGAGTTGAATATTGAGATAGATGATATTATGAAGAAGGGATTTATCCAGATGAGTGTGTACCATTGAGATCTTAGGTCTTGTTTTCAAAAAATGTAGACGGATTTCTAAGGTTGTGGATTGACTACCAGAGGTTAAATTATGAAACAGTCAAGAACAGTAACCCTCTTTCAAGGATAAAATATTTTTTTGACTAGAAAAAGAGAGAAATTGGGATGTATATGATCAATTAATAGTTTGGGAATAACAAGCTGAGGGTGTTGGAATGAGATATATCAAAAAATACATTTAGGTGCAGGTATGGGGAGTTTGAGTTCAACATTATGAACACACCACCCATGATCGTGGGGATCATAAAATAAATCATTCATGAGTTCCTGGACTAGTTCATCATCATATTCATCGATGATATTATGATCTATTCAAACTCAAAGGAGTAACATAATGAGCATCTCAGTACCATTTTTTTAGGTTCGTCGACTCCATCAACACTATGTAATGTTGTCCAATTGTATGATTGGGACATGAGTTGTGTCATTTCCTGGACATGTGGTGTTTCAAAAGCACATTATAGTGGACTAATCAGTGTAATAGGTAGTTTTTTTCTAGGTAAGAACCCAAGATTATTGCATATATTCATATTTTTCTTGGTCTGGTAGGACATTACTAGAGATTCATACTCAATTACTCTCAAGTAGCAGCTCCATGGACAATGTTAACAATGAAAGACCATGTCATTTTGTGGAGTGGGTAGTGTCAGGCTGCATTCAGGTATTTGAAGGAGATTTTTTTAGTGCTCTAATATCTAGAGGTATGAGTGAGGTTTAATGTGTTTTTTGGTGCTTCGTGTCTGGGATTGGGATGTGTGCTGATACAATAGCTGGGAGTGATCTCTTATGGGTAAAGATAGTTACATCCCCATGAACCTATCTATTCCACCCATCATCTGGATCTAGTATAAGCGATGTTATCATTGATGTTTTGACATGATTACCTCATTGGGGATCACTTTTTTATTTTCACGGATCATAAGAACATAAGGTATATCTTTTCAAAATGAGATCTAAACTTTTGATAGATGAAAAAGATACGATTTTTAAAAGATTACAATTTTTTGATCTCTCACACATCAGAGATTGAGAATTTTCTTAGAAAATGATTTGAGTAAGAATTTGTTGGAAAAGATTGTTTTTGAATACATGAACAGATGGAAGGCTGTAGAGGAGTTGGATGCCTTACACATAGATTCAGGTTATGGATGGTGGCAGAGGTTTTTTATTTCACATGATAGTGTATTCTACCATAATTTAGGAGGTTGAGGAGTCTTAAGGGGGAGAATGAGATTCATAAGTGATGCATGATCGTATTGACCATTGTCACACTCCAGATGAATGTTTAGAGGATGGTTAGAATTAGATGTTGTTTCATGGGAAGCTGTTTGTTTCAGTGGAGATGTGTGAGGGATTTCTATGCGATTTTTAGATCTCCCCATTAGAGATACACCTAGGTGTTTCCAATATGTATTGTGGCTTTAGGATGCTGTTTTGGTGGCACATAATGATGTCTGAAATGGCAGAGTTTTTGCTGATGTTCCTTGTGTGTTAGTAGGTGAAGGATGCACACCCTATTTCATGTGGTTTGTTGCAACCCCAAGATTTACTCTATTTGTGGATGGACCAGTAGAGATCCATAATCATTTGTATAAGGTCCTACATGGTTGAAAAATTCCTTGGGTAACAATGATTTTGATGCATGTTGTCATGGAGGAGAGTACTAAGGAAAATGAGACATGGATGCATGCCCAATACCCAAACAATATTTGAGGTCTTCTTTGTTATTTTTTTCCATTTAATGTGATTATTAAACACTTATTTATGAGATGAGTTTTTTCTTGGTTTCTTAATGTGTAATAATATCCTAATATTTAAAACTGGAATGACTAGTTTCCTAAACGAGATGCATTAATTATGATGTGATTAAACCTATGTGGGAAAGTCAATCCCACCCATAGTGGATAATATCATGATCTGGAGGAATAAATTGCTTAATTTATGTTACCAGGATGTTGATGTAGGTGTACAATATCTTGTGGTTGTTTTGATTATCATACTCTTGATGATGATTTCATGAATGTTGGGGTTTCACTAAAACATTCAAACAACATGTGGTTTTTTATCATTGGAAATTGGGATTTCCAATTCATATTGGTGTTTTAGGTATAAAAACATCCTTCATAGGTACCTTATGGGGTGGTCATTGGGACCCCTATTTTGTCAAGGTTGGTTCAAAATTATCAAGGGAGAGAATAGTTTGAGGGTAACAGGGTGTAATGGAATGAACATCTCTGGTCCATTACATAGTGAAAATCTAGTGTTTGAGGTGTTCTTGAGGTCACAGTAGCTTATTTTGTTAATTTTCCAATTTTCACAATTTACCATGGTTAGTTAAGATCAGTGAGTGGAATAATTGGGTGGTGTTAGTTGGTTTAATCGATAGGTGGAATCAGTACGTGTTGTCGGTGTGTGGACGCCATAGGTGGCCTTGGTTGGTGGTGTTGTTGAGAGGCGTCGATGGTTTGTCGGTTGGTGGCGCAAGTAGGTGGCATTGATGACTGGAAATAGTGAGTTCTGATAGTGACTTGCTAACGGTGGGTCATGAAGGTGATTCGTCCATCAATATGTGGAATCAATGAGTGGTGTTTGTATGTTTCATTGGTGAGTGGAATCGGTGAGTCACATCTGTGACTTATCCATGGGTGAGTCATGTTAGAGACCCACCCAACAGTAAGTTATTTTCCAATGGTTTTCCAAAATTTATTTTTACATAATTTCATTGATTTAACATTATATTTTAAAAAAAATGAGATTAAAACCATGTGTAAGTGTTTTTGAAGCTGTTTCAAAGGGAATAAATGATATCTATAAATTCCTATCACCATGGAGACTCCTAAATGGCCATTCTGTGTGGTCTTGGTCAAGATCACATTTTAAATAACATTGAAAAAGGTTTCATCTGTCGAAATAAAATATGTCCTTTCTAAATCCATATTCATTTCTCACTTGTTTTCTTTCTATTTACTCATACAACTGAGCATCCTAGAACCAGTATTCCCCCAGTGATCGTGCATTTTTTATTATCCCCATGGATCCTGTGTCCCTATAAGATCCTCTCGCTGCTTGCACACCCACTATTTTGGTGACACGACGAGTTTCCAATCATATTTTCTCCCATGTAATAATCCTCTCATCTCTTTTTAATTCTTCTATCATATGGGGTGGGTATACGGATGTTATATTTTTTATATAAAATAATTAAAAATAATTAACAACAGAAGATTTTTTTTAATATCAATATATATGTCCTGAAAAAGTAATTCATTCTTATGTTTTATTTATTATTGATATTATGATCTTTATTGGATATATAACTACTTAAAATCATGGTTGTTTGTGGTATTTGTTTTATGTACCTATGATGGATTTTGGTTGTTTATAACTTACCATCAATAAACTAATATAATGATATAAAATTGAACAACCACGAATATTCTGTTAAATTAGTTGATTCCACAAGATCAAACATGTTCTATGATAACCCCTAAATTATCAAAGTGTTATTAAATAATGAGTTATTACTATATATGAATACACCTCAATTAGTTTTGTGTGGATTGGTGCTATGTGTGGTTTTGTTATGTCTTGTGACTTCAGTGGTTGTGTCGTTCTAAAGTTGAGAGAAAGGTTGTACGTTGGGATGGTACTGGTGTTGTAATAGAATATCAGGTTGAGAGATTGATTGATTGTGGAAATGATGGGAAGTGTTTTAGAAGCAGGGATGCAGGCTCGAGTTGTTCTATGATTATGTGGCTGGGTGTGGTGGGTGTGGTGTTGTTATAAAGTGGGGTTGTTGGGTTGGTTGTGATGAGCTGTGTTGCTGGGTTTCATAGTATGATTGTGATTTTCTTATTGAGATTATGGTCATTGTGAATTTACTTTGATTAATGATGAAAGAAGTGTTTGGTATGGGCGCTGATTTGGTTTGAAATTTGAAGAGAGTTGCGTTGATTTGTTGCATGTGGGGTACAATTATTGGTAGATTTTTGATTAGGAATGAAATGAACAAATGGTCTACATAAAAATGAATTATAATTGGATAAATGAGATGGTTGGGGTTTGTTCAAAATCTAGAATGTTTTGAATAAAATTCATTTATCAACATCCATTGTGACTGTTTCTGGTGTTAATAAATGCATTTTGGAATTTTAGTAGAGTTGGAAGTATCATAGGGTGGTTGATAGTTTGATTGAGAACCGATCGGTTGGGTATGAGTGTTTGACAATATATATACATGCCTATATTTTCGTTGTGTTTTTATATACTCCCACCCTATTTGAGCAATATGTGCCAACCACCACCAATTTCATGGGGGAGGGTTTATTTCCCAAACATCCTGGTGGGAGGATGGATGGCTAGCCACCCGTTCTACCCGACTACCTCTTCACGGTAGTGATAGCCCGATATTAATCTCTCAGGTACTGGTTTGTGGGGTTCATGTGTCTGTGGGTCTGTTTTTTATTCCCAAGTGTCACTACAATGAGATATTTGGTGCATTAAATGTATTTTTGGGATGTTACATGGTATATGAAACATGTTTCTGCAGGTGGGATGTTGTTGTGTGTCCGGGGTTTGTGTGGGCATAATTTGATGTACTTTGTTTTCCATGGTTGTGGGACTAATTTTGAGGCTATGGTGTATGTGAGCATATTTGATGTGGTGCTAATAGAAGAGCTGGTTGTGCTAGAACATTTATAGATAATGATTGAGAGGAGATAATCATTATAAAAGTGGTGTCGGGTACCATATCATCGATGTGATCTATATTAATTTATATGACTAAAATAATTTGGTGAGCATTACTTTTGAGTGGTTAGTTTGGCTTGTATACCTTATTAGGTTTTTTTTGTTTCTTATGATTTCTCAGAGGGGAATTAGTATGCTTATCCACTAGTATATGAGAGATTTTTGTTTTTTCCATACAGAGTATACTTTTATGCTCACCACATGTACAAAAAAATGATTTTAGGTTTCTAGGAGAACTATGAGGACCCTGCTCGGAATTACTATATTGGAAATAGGATCTTCAAATATGTCACTACTTATCTTTTCTCGTTTTGTATTTATATTGGAGATTTTCATTTTATTTATAGAAAATCACATTAAAACATGCTTGTTGGATAGATTTGGGGGTTTCTTTTATATTTAACTTAGAGTTGTTCTGATATGTACCATCTTATATCACTGTCATTTTTTCTTAAAAGTGGGAAATTACTTCAATTTTCATGATATTCTATACCCAAGGAACTGGTCACCACCCTGGGGCCTACTAAAGGGGTCATTCTATTTATTCCTTCATTTCCAGCTCAGGAAGGACAACTTTGGATGGAGGGGGGTCCGGAATGAATTGTATTAGAGGTGATGGTAAAGAGATATAATGGTGTTTGGAGTTATTCACATTATGGATTTCATGGGTTTTTAGGAAAATAGTGTTGTTTAATCCTGTTGTTTGACATAGGCTTGGGAAGAATGGCTAGAAAACCAGATTTTAGGGCCACCCATAATCTAACATATAGACTATGAGCCTATTGAATGACTAAGTGAGGATAAAAAATTTGTAGTGTAGAGACACTAGGAAAGGTACATGCATCATAATAAATTGTTTTCATGTATGAATTGGGTCATTTTTTGTAATTTTAAATGGTTCGAAAAGATGAGTTAAATGAGTTAAAAAATATATTAAATAAAACTCTATACAAATCAGGCATAGGATTTCCATGTTTACCTTTTATCTATGGCTCCCATTTTTCATCCATGAGTTGTATGGGAAATTTAGTCTTAGTAATCCATCCTAGTTGATTAATGGGAGTCTGACCTAGTGAAGGAGTATGACCAGTCACAGAAATCATTATATGCTTTCTAGTGATAGACTCTAGGGATGTAAAAGGGCATCGTTTCAGACATGGAGGTAGAGATTTGTATCAATGAGATTTTGATCACCCATATATTGATCTAGGATCCATCAGAGTGCTAGTTTTACTTTTCATTGATCTATACGTGGGGAGTAGTGTGTCAGTGTTTAATACATTAAGTGGGGGACAAGAAGGAGGGTGACAATTTGTGGATCGATTTTGAGAAGAATTTCAAAATAAATTCCTTTCGTTGACCATGAAGAATAATAAGATGGATGAGTTACTCTCCTTACAATAATGGACTATGTCTTTATAGGTGTGGGGGATCAAATTCAAGTATCAGCTTCATTTTTCATTGGATCTTTTTCTAGATGAGGCCCCTCGTGCAAGACACCTAGAGGAGGTACATAGTCCTTCTCCTTACTACACGGTTACCCCCATTACCTTGTAGAAATTCTTGGAGGTCTAAAATAATGTTAAAATAGTTGAAAATATTCACTAAAGAGGTGGTATACATGATAGGAGAGTCATCCTTGTTCTTTGAAGGGAAATGTTATTTTCAGTGGGTATTAAGTTCCTAGGCCTTCATAGTTTTTATTGATAGGGAGGAGACATCTGAAGTTTCTATTTCATCCTTCCAGTCTTCGCACCTATCCTATGGGTCTTATATATTATTTTTATATGTCATGTCCATGGGAATACTCAAATTCAGTGACTAAAATCCCTACAAGCATAGTAAGAGAGAGTTGGGTAGGTCCAACCCCCGCCTAAAGAATAATTTCTAACAGAGAAGTTCTAGTAGCAGTGACCACGTAATAATGCTCCACTATGGGGTTACAAATTATGTAGAGGTCATCCTAATAATGATCCTCATAGACCTACGATGTGCTTGGTCTAGGTGGATGTTGTCAGAAAAGGGGTAGAGGAGATGGGTTCATCCAGTTAAATTCCACAAAGGCAGTAGTTCTAGTAGGATTGAAGATCTTTTGAGGTACGATCAGTCTGTCCAGTGCTCTTTATTATGATTTTTCTGAATCTAGATATTTGTACTCCTTTGTTTCAACTGTTCTATCCTATTCTCTGGGATTATATATTGAGAGGCTTCATGTTCCCCAGATGTAGATCGCACTGTTTAGTGTTCATACCATCCTATTTAGGGTGTGCCAGAGATCTATACGGATGATGGGGGAACGTCATCACAATTGGGAAATTTTCATGTCATTGAAGAAACTATACAATGTCGTACTTTCATTCTTCTAGTTTTACTCTATATATATTGTTCTGGAACGCTTCTATAGGAGTGTCATGCTTTCTAACATGGTAGGCCAGGGTTTTGATTTTGTAGGTGAGTGGAGTAGTTAGTTGGGTTGTCAGTATATGGGGACCCTTCTTTCCTTGTTGGATAAGGAATCAATGGAATCCGTGGATGCTGAAATAGAGGAGTTCCCTGATGATTTTGGGGAGATCATTCATTTATTCTGTAAGGCGGTTGTGACTCTACCCTCTCAATGTGATTTTTAGTTCAGGATAAACATGCAGCACAATGCTTCTATGATTTCGATGGATCCTTATTGGATTAAACCTTCAGACCTATGGGAGTAGAGTATTCAGATAGATGATAAAATTTTGAATGGATTTATCTATCCTAGTGTGTCACTACGGGGTGCTCCATTAATGTTATCAAAAAAAGACGGATGACAGTTTGAGGTTTTTCATTTTCTATCGAATGTTGAACCATGTAATAGTCAACAACTATTACCATCTTTAAAGGATAGGCTATATTTTAGACCATAAAAAGAGAGAATGCCAGTCCTCTGTGATCAATTTGTGGTTTCAGTATCAATAGATGATGGTGAAGGAATTTGATATCCGGAAGATTTCTTTCTGGTGTAGGCATGAGTACTTCGATTGTTTGGTTATGTTATTTGGTGTTACTAAAGCACTATCCATGTTAATGGGGATAATGAAATCCATATTTCATGAGTTCATAAACCATTTATTCATTATATTAATTGATGATATAATGATCTAATCAAAGTAAAAGGAGGAACATTCTGAGCATTAGAGAATAATATTGTAGGTTCTTCGACCCAACTATATCTATATAAATTTGTCCATGTGTATGTTTGGGACCTAAGAGTTGGACATCCTTAGGCATCTGGAGAGTCAACAGTGTATAGTAGTACACCCATCAAAGTTTTAGGTAGTTTTTTCTTGGGTAGCAGTGATGAATGTTGCAGTAGTTCATAGTTTTCTTGGTTTGACAGGCTTTTACATAATATTTTTAACCAATTTCCCTTTTGTAGAAGCTCTGTTGATTGCCTTTACTAGGAAAGACAAGGAATTTGTGGGGAGTAGTATGTGTCAAGAAGAAATAAACTATTTTTATTTGACTTTTTTCATTTCTATAGTTATCCATTTTCACGATTAAAGAGTTATATTTATAGTGTTTTGTAACGCATCCCATATAAGCTTGGGATGCGTGCTTATGAAATAATAGGAAGTGATATTTTATGGGTCTAGACAGTTTCATCCCTATGAATGTATATATTCCACCCATGATATGTATTTTGTTATGGTGATGTTTTGTGATGATGTTGTGGTTGCATTTCCTCATTGGGGAGCACATTCTGGACTTCACGGATTAAAATAGCTTGAGGAATATGTTTCCTCACTAATATCTAAAGATAAAAAAAGTGGAGGTGGATGATCTTTAATTAAGATTACAATTTTGAGGTCTCTTATTCCTCGGAGAAGGGGAATGTTGTGTCTTATTATTTGAGTAGGAAGTCTGAAGATGAGGTTGTTTTGGAATCATTGGATGGTTGGAATGTGATGGAGGAGTTGGAATCCTTTCACGTAGATATAGTAAGGGATGGGGGAATCAGTTGTCTATTTAAGATGATGGAACATTCAACTCTATTGCAGTGGGTGGAAGAGTCTCAGTGGGGACACTCATAAGCTGAGGTGATGCATGATCTCATTGTCGATGGTGACACACTAGGGGGATGGTCAGAGTATGTTTAGAATCAAATGATGATTTGTGGGAATCATTTTGATCCATTGGAGATATACGAGGGAGTTCTCCATGAGTGTTATTTATTACATTTAGTGGTACACCTTGGAGTTTCCAAGACATACCATGGCTTGAAGGAAATGTATTAATGTCCTATAATAAAGAAGGTAGTGGAAGAGTTTCTAGAAAAGTGCATAGTGTGCCAGTAGGTGAAGGATAATCACTGCGTTCCTAGTGCTTTGTTTCAATCCCAAGATGTCCCTGAGTTGATATGGGATAAATTCAGGATGTATTTTGTCATAGGGATACCCAGTTCATAGGGAGGATGTGTTGCAATCTATAATGATTTTTATTAGAGGATGAAATCAGCTCACTTCATAGCGATTAAAGAGTCAGGCATAGTTCATGTCTTGTCCAAGAGGAATGTGGATGAGGTGGTGTAGCATCATGGTGTTTTGAGATCCATCATATTAGATTGGGACCCAAAGTACACCCTTGTAGGTCTAGGAGTGATTATATAATTATTTTGGAACTCAATTATGCCACAACACTACATTCCACAATCAGTCGGATGGACAGACAGAGCAGACCAGCAAGATACTGGAGGACATGATGCAGATGAGCATCTTGAACATTGGAATATATTGGTTGTGACACTTTCCCTTAGTGGAGTTTTCTTAATACAATGGTTATCATTATTCTATTTGAATTTATCCATTCAAATAATTTTATATAATATCATGTCATTCTCCCTTTTTCTAGACAGAACATGGGGGCATCTCTTCTTACTCTGTATGTAGTAAATAATAAAAAATAGAATGAGAATCTTGTTCATGGGAGGGTTAAGGAAGTACAGGACCAGATGCAGTTGTACACTAATCGCATGAGGAGGCCCTTAAAATTAAATTTTGGGGACCATGTGTTCATAATGGTCTCCCATCGATGTGGGTAGTAGAGGTTTGGAAGAATGAGAAAGCTTTTTCCAGGGTTCATTAATCTATTTGAGGTGTTGGGAAATGTTTGTGAGGTGGAAAACTAGTTACCATTTCCACCACAGTTGGTGGGGATTCATGATGTCATTCATGTATCTCAACTTCACTAGTATCTTCTCGATGACTTCCGTGTCATTGATTGGGGATTGTTGGATATCGAAAAGAATTCACAGTTTATGGAATGAATAGTATAGATCCATGATCTTTAGGAGATGGTTCTGTATGGGTGGTCTATTCCTTCAGTTCACATGTTATGGAGACATGGTGGCAATAATTATAGTACTTGGTAAAAGGAGACATACATGCATTACTAGTACCCTAAGTTGTTTTTAGTTAAAACATGATATATTTTTCCTTGTAATTTGATGTTTGAACCTTTTTTCTTATAAGATGACTAGTTTCATTGGCCCATGATCCCTATTAATTTACTGACATGTAAAAAATAATAATAACAAGTTCTTAATTAGATGAATTAATTGAGATTCGATTAAAATCATACAGGCGTGTTAGTGCCACTCAGAGTAGTTAATATCCTAACATGGAGGAAGGAATTCCCAAATTCAGGTGTCTGGATTTTTGGTTCTTGTGTGGGGTATCTCTTGGTTGTTTGAAATAGAATATGTTAGAGGATGTGTTCTTGGATGTTGAAGATTCACTCCATGTTTTGAATAACAATGGGTGGTTTATTGATAAAACTTGTGATTCCCAATTTATATCAGTGTTTTAGGTATTACAAGATCCTTGATAGGTATCTTTAGGGGTGTTTGTTCACAGCCATCCTTCTTTTGGGTTGGATTTAAATTCTTGGGGATTATAATATTTTGAGCGGTATATGATATAATTTCATGAACCTCTCATTTCCATTAATTTTTAAAAATACAATTTGTGAGGTTTTTTTGAGGTCACAGTGAATTTTTTGGGAGTTTTCTAGTTTTTAAGTTTTCCAATGGTGAGTAAGGATCAGTGATTGGTGTCTCTAGGGGCGTTAGTTGTTGGCATCGGTATGTAGTGTCCTTGAGTGGAATTGATTGGTGGCATCAATAGGTGGATTCAGTGAATGGAATTAGTGAGTCACAATAGTGAATTACTAATGGTGGGTCACGATGGATATTCATACATCAATAGTTGAAGGTTCCTCCCACTGCATGTGCACCCCATATTTTGGAGCTATGTGTATTTGTCGACCGTATTTTCTTCCAAGTAAGGATCCCCACATATCATTTAATTTTTCATTCATATGGGGTGGGTATATGAATTTACTCTTATGAAGATAGTAATATTCAGAATAAATAAACATAATCAAACCACTTTAATATCAATATATCAGAGCTGGGGAAAATTGATAAATGCTTATGTTTTATTAGTTTCTGATATTGTGATTGGTATAGGATATATCCCTTCTGAAAATCATGGTTTTTTGTGGTGTTTTTTTCACACCTGTGATGGATTATGGATGTTTATTGTTGACTATCTATGATTGAAGATATTGATATGAAATTTCATTACCATATATATTCGGATAAATAAATTAATTTCCAAGGGTCGAACATGTTCTATGTAAATCATTGAATTATCAATGTGGATTTATAGAATGCGGGTTTTCTATATCTGAATGCACTCGATAATTTTTTGGGAGTCTAAGAGATGTTATTGGTTTTGTTATATCTTGTCCCCTGTGTGGTTTTGTGGGGATATGTTTGAGGGAATGACTCTAATTTATGATGGTTTGGGTGGTGTCATTGATTGTCATGTTAACAGATTGATTGATTATGGAATGGTTGGGAAATGTTCTAGCACTGGGGTTCCAAGCATTGGTTGTGCTATTTTTATTTTTCTTAGTGTGTTGGGTTTGGTGTTGTTATGTGACAGGGATGTCAGGTTGGTTATGATGGGGTGTATTGTAGGGTTTGGTAGTAATTTTGGGTTTTTCTTATTGAGAGTAAGAACATGGTGTAAGGACTTTGATGAATGATAATCATAGTGGTTTGTAAGGGTGAACAATGAAGTGTATATATGAAGTGAGTTTCATTGACATGTGGTGTGTTGTATATATTGATTAGTAGTTTCCCGATTAGAGATTGAATGAATAAATGGTCTCATAATAAAGAATGATAATTGGTGATTGAGATGGTTGTAGGTAAGTTTGCGTTGTAGCTTTTTCTGAATAGATTTCATTTATCAACAATAGAAGTAACTATTTTTGGTGTTAATAAATGTATTTAGAGGTAAAAGTAGAGTTGAAAGTATCATAGGGTGGTTGATATTTTAATTGAAAACCAATAGGTTGGGATTTAGTGTTTGATACTATATATACAAACCTATATTCTCCATTTATTACATATATGAACCCACCATTGTTGATCACTATGTGTAAAACACACCCATTATTATGGGGAGGGTGTCTCTCCAAAAAATCTCGATGAGACGATGGATGGTTGGCCACTAACACATCCCTTCATCATCATCCATGTAGTGATAGCCCATGATTCGTTGGTCCTATACTGGTTTGTGAGGCGAAGTTGTGTACAACAAAACTATTGTTATCACAGGTTTCTTTAGGGTGATATTTTTTGCGCTTTCCCAATTATTTATGGGATGTGATGTGGTATGTCTCATTGGTTTATGTGTGTGGGATATGGTTTTTGGGCCCTGGTGTGTTTGGGTGAGTTATGAGGATCATCATTTTTCTAGGATTCGGAACTAGCTATGAGTCTAAGGTGTGTGCGGGCGTGTTGTGATGTGGTCACTACTAGAAATACAACATACACCAATGGTTTCTAACCATTGTTCGAGGCATAAAACCATTGGTATACTATATACCAATGGATTTTCAAATAGTTTATTAGTAAGGAGTTGAGAAAGGAATATACCAAAGGTTATTTTCAAACTATTAAATTATGGATGTGTGAGATTCAGTATGCCAATGGCTTTATAGAAATGGTTGATATATATTTATACCAATGTTTAATTAAATTTTGGGATATATGGTTTACATATAGTCTACCAATGGTTTGGAAACCGTTTGTATATAGTATTACCAACGATTCATTAAAACCACGAGTAAAAATATTCTGGAAATACACTTTACCAATAGTTTTGAACCATTGGTATAGTGTATTACCAATGACTTATTCAAACTGTTGGTATAGTGTATTTCCAGAAAATAGCACCACAACTTTCCATTCCATACACCTACAAACACACCTGAAAACATCACTTAAAACAAAATAAAAAAACACTTTCTATAGCACATAAAAATTTAACACTTTTCCAACCATTACATATACCACAACATAGTTTTCCCCATTTCAATATTCACATGATAACCACTTTTCCAAAAAAAACCCATTTAAATAACATTGTTTAGACATTTCATAATGGTGAGAGGAAAATCAAATTTTAGATATCCCATGATAGTTAGTGTAACATTTTGAGCATCTGACTATGGTGGGTGGGGGTGTCTTTGTGGTGGTATGGTGTGCAGGAGGTGGGGTCCGTCTAAGGGGGTGGGGGTGTCAAGGGGGTGGGGGTCTCAAGGTGGTGGGGTGGTGTCCAAGGGGTGTGGACATTCCTGGGGGTTGGGGGCTGTCCAGGGTGTAGGTGCTATTCATGGGGTGGTGTTCTCCCAGGGTGGGGGTCCCTAGGAGGGGCTGTCCACAGGGGTGGGTGCTATCCAGAGGTTAGAGTGTTTCTGGGGGGGGGGGGAGGCTGTCGACATGGGTGGGGTAGGGGTGGGGGCTTTCCAGGGGTAGGGGATTCCAAGGGGATGGGTGGGCTATCCACGGGGGCGGGGGATGTCTAGGGGGTAGTAGTGTCTAGGTGGTGGGCGGGCTATCCACAGGGGTGGGGGCTGGGGGGCTGTCTAAGGGGTTGCGGGGCTGTCCAAGGGGGTCAGGGTGTCTAGGGGGTGTTCGGGGCGATGGGTTCGTGTCCAGGGGGTGGTGGGGGTGTCAAGGGGGGTGGGAAGGCTATCCATTAGGGGGTGGGGGTAAGGGGTGTCCATGAGGATGGGCGGGCTGTCTATGGGGGTAGTAGGGCAATCCAGGGGGTACAGGGATTCCAGGGGTGGACGGGCTGTCCATGGGGTTGGTGGGGCTGTCGAGGGGCTAGAGGGTGTCCAGGGTGGTGGGCGGGCTGTCCACGAGGGGGGGAGGGGATTTTCTTGGTGGTATGGGTTTCTAAGGGGTGGTCGGGATATCCATGGGGGTGGAAAGGCTATACAGGGGGTGTGTGGTGTCAAGGGGGTGGGCGGGCTATCCACGGGGGTGGTGGGGCGATCCACGAGTGTGTCAGGGCTATCAAGGGAGGTGGCATGGCTGTCTAGGGGGTATGCGATATCCTGGGGGTGGGAGGCCTCGCTAAGGGGGTGGAGGGGCTGTCTAGGGTGTAGGGGGGTCCCATGGGGTGGGTGGGATGTCCTAGGTGTATGGGTGTTCACAAGGGGGTCCAGGGGTTGGGAACTGTCGAGTTGGTTCGGGGCTGTGCAAAGGGGGTTCGGGGTGTCCAGGGGTGGGGGTGTCCGGGGGACGGGGGTGCGGGTGTTTGGGGGGTGTGCCGTTGGGGTGGGCGGGCTATCCACAAGGGGCGGGGGAAGGGGTTTTCCAAGTGGTGGGGGTGTTCGAGGGGATGGGGGTGGTGGGGGGGGGGGTCCAAGAGGTTGGGTGGGCTTTCCAGAGGGGGGGGGGGGTTGTCCAGTGGGTACATGGTTTCTAGGGGGTGGGGTGTCTAGGGGGATGGGGGAGTCCGAGGGGTGGGGGGGTACAGGGGGTGGGAAGACTTTCCTAGGGGGGTTGTCTAGTGGTTATGGGGTGTCTAGGGGTGGGTGGGTGGTCCATAGGGGTGGAAGGTCTCTCTTGGGTGGTATGGGATGTCCAGCAGGTGGGCAGGCTGTGCATGGGAGTGGCGGGGTTGTCCAGGGGTGGGCGAGCCAACCATAAGGGTGGGGGCGGGGGTGTCAAGGGGGTAGGGGAATCCAGGAGGTGGGTGGGCTGTCCACAGGGGGGGTGTCTAGGGGGTTGGGGGTGTCCAGGGACTGGGCGGGTTTTCCACAAGGGTGGGGGCTATCCATGTGGTATGATGTGTCCATGGGGGTATGGGGTGTCTAGGTGGTGGTCGGGTTGGCCATGGGAGTGGGGTGGGGGGGGGGCTATCCAGGGGGTATGGGGTGTCTAAAGGGTGGGCGAGCTGTCCATGTGGGTGGTGGGACTTTCCAGGGGTATGGGGTATCCATGGGTGGGGAAAGATGTCCATTGGGGGGTGTTGTCTATGGAGTAGGGGGTCTACAGGGGGTGGGTTGGATATCCATGGGGGGAGAGGGGATGACTAGGGGGAATGGGTTGTTCGTGTGGTGGGAAGACTGTCTACGAGGGTTACCGGGCTGTCTAGGGGGTAAAGGCTGTCCTGGAGGTGGGTGGGCTTTCCACAGTGGTGGGGTGGCTGTCCACGAGGGTAGGGGTGTCTAGGGGGTGGGATTTTTATCCAACGGGTTGGGGGATCTTCAGGGGGTATGGGTTGTCCAAGGGGGTGGCATGGATGTCCATGGTTCTGGAAGGGCTATCCAAGGGGGGTATGGGGTGTCCAGGGGATTGTGTGGGCAATCCACGGGGGATTCAGGGTTGTCCATGGGGGGGATGGGGATTTCCAGTGGTGTATGCGGGCTATACACAGGGGTGGGGGTTGTCAAGGGGGGTTGGGTGTCTAGGGGGTGGGAGGACTGTCCACAAGCGTGAGGGATTTTCAAGGGGTAGGGGTGTTCAGGGGGTGGGTGGGCTATTCGGGGGTGGGGGGGGGGGGTGGAGGGTGTCCATATATGTGGAGTGGGGGTGTCCAAGGGTGTGGGAGGGGGGGTCTATCTAGGGGTTGTGGGCTATTCATGAGTGTTGGGGTGTCCAAAGGGTGGGGGTCCAGGTGGCTTGGGGTGTCCAGGGCGTGGTGGAGGTTTTCATGGGATATGGATGAGCTGTCCATGGGGGTGGGGGTTTCCATGGAGTACAAGTTGTCTCGGGGGGTGGGCAGGCTATCCACAAGTGTTCTGGGTGTCCAGGGGGTGGGCGGGATGACTAGGGGGTACATGGTGTCCAAGGGGGTGTTAGGGATGGGCGATGTCCAGGGGTGGGGTGAATCAATCACAACAAATCATGAATTCATGTCTTATTATTTACAGAGAAAGAAATAAAGATAATATGACCTACC
Source organism: Viscum album (assembly GCA_963277665.1). NCBI lineage: Eukaryota > Viridiplantae > Streptophyta > Magnoliopsida > Santalales > Viscaceae > Viscum > Viscum album. The sequence continues at coordinate 1,286,402,748 of OY728132.1, read as the reverse complement.
TAATAACACATATATTCAAGCTCAACAAATCAATAAACATAAAAGGATAGTAATATCAGTAAAAAATGTAATGGATCAATCTATCCCTCATCACAATCACTATCATCATCGTCACAATCAACCACACCCTCGTCCTCATCCTCATTCTTATAATCGTCCCTGACCTCCTCAATGCTCTCCTCCCTGTCCTTGTACTATGCCTCTACCTCCTCATCACCATCCTCCTCCACCTAAGCCTCCTCATTTCCCTCATCCTCTCCCTCGACCTCCTCCTCACCCTACTCCTCCTCCACCTGAGAGTCCTCCTCACCATTATCTTGACCACCACTAGAACCGCCATCTGGTGCACCACATGTAGAAAGAATTGATGATTTAAAACCATCACTAGCTATGCTGGCCTCTGGTGGATGTGATGGATGTAAAACGTCCATCAGTTTCATAAATGCAGTGTTTGCCCTAGAAAACTTTTATGTTTTATATGTGGCCCTTTTTTCAGCCTGTTCTTCCCAGGCCTTAACCTATTGGAACTCGGTGGCACTACAACATGTACCTGAGGAGGGTTAATACCTCATCGAAATAATAATCCTCCTAGGTCTGTAGTGTACTCTACCAGGGTGCTCATCTCCCAATACCTAATGTAAGTGATAATTTGGCCCACAATTGTCCGGATCCTGGGTAGCAAAGGCCCCTAAAGTTTCCTCTTACAAATATAAATAAATAATTATGCTATAAAATATTGACTAAAATTTTAAATCAACAATGTAAAACATAAAATCTGCTGCTGGGTTGGTTCGTTAAGCACACATTCATCCTTCATCATTCTACTCGAGCAAAACAGTATTGCTCGAGGCACATATCCCACTATATTAAATTTATGCCTCTACAATGATAATGAATGTAAGAAACCATAATTAATAATTGGATTCCAATAATTAATTTCATAACTAAAACTATATATCAACTTTAACAATCGAATAAATTATGGAGTAAATAATAGAAAGTGAATGTCAGAAAGAAAAATTATAAAATGTCATAACTACTTCATCTCAGGATCCAACATCGTAGTATGTCCCAATGTGTGGAGGTATTTTTTAGCATCATTGTTTCTTATTTCTTTTGGAAGATTACTAAATAAAATTCAATAATTAGTATTCACAATAAATATAAAAATTTTCATTTAAATTTCTCCAATGTTATTAATAACTTAAACTGAATAGTTTCCCAATGAGTAATCATATGTTGATAATGTTCTAACTAAAATTCATCCATTGTAGGGACTGCCTCTAAATCTATTCCAACTCTACCATGCCAGCCAATATACAAATCGTGCTCAAAGGTTCTCCAAATCTCACCTAAATCCATTAGATGTGTTGGTCTTGAGCCCTCACCATCGAAGAAATTAAACCAAAGCTCACACAAAAATATTAATTCGTATAATTACAAAAAAACAATATATTTCATTAAAATCAACGTATTTTTTACCCATATCTCATCCCAATATTTAACCTAGAATTCATTTAGAAACTATCTCCATGAGAGTAGACTAACATGTATGATTTGAGAGTATTTAGCGACCATCACCAAAAAACTCTGACATTGATGCCCTGTATTTTCAATCATTTGACTATCTTCATTATCGTCCACTATTGACTATGTGCTGTGGTTCTACACCGTACGCATGCGTGTATGCACCATCCCCTGACTCCTATAGGAATATTTATCTATTATGAAATAAAAACAAATATTTTATCAATGAATTTTATAATGAAAATAAATAATGGTATTAAAAATTCTTAGTGTTGTATAAGTATACCTGTGGTAGTCTTATCAATTGCCTCCATTAGATCTACAAAAACTATAAGTGAACCCTGTAATGTTGGAGTGGGTCCAAATGTATGCTCCGCATGGAAAACATCTTGTGGAGCAGGAGTCGAAGAAGATGTAATATAAATGTTTGAAGGGAAGGAAGCAAAAGTAAAAGAAGATGATAGGGATGGCTGGTTGAATGTTGGATGGGTAGTGGGAATCATCATCAGATATGTTAAAGATGGGTGAGAAGGCACAGATGTAAAGGGTGGTGAAAACATGTGAGGCCTAAATATCTCATGTGCCCATAACAACACACTAGGATCAAAATGTGGGATGGATGGTATGTCAGTAAAACGGCCAGGGTCTAATCGGTTACGCCGATCAGATCATCTAGCTCTCTTAGCCCCCCTCATACAATCACCCTAAGTACTGGGACCAATAATACGATACTCATCAAATAACTATCTCCTAATTTTGGATTGTGTAAAAATGTTTAAAAAAATTAATCACATGACATTATTTATTATTTAAATATATATATTTTAAAAAAATATCACTACATGCACTAGTGGTGGAATTCCAATCTCATTCATGCGACAATTATTTTCGATCATCTGTTTCCATCGCCTCTCTTCAATTGGTTGCATTTGATGCATTTTAAAACAAATATTGAAGTAATTATAAAATGATAACTATTGGGTAACCCAAAAAAATGAGAGGGAATAGGGGTATTCATGGATAATTTAACTATCCATTGTTTTAGGAGAGCTTGAATAGATATATAATGAATTAAATAGACCATACAAGAGGTAATAAAGAAATTTAATATGTAGTAGGATAGTCATTTACTAAGTGGCATCCGTCTATCAAAATCATGGAACATTGATTCTCAATCATTATTTCACTCAACAACCTAGAGAGAGAGACAGAGAATCTGGAATTATGCCTCTAGAAAATTCCACACGGTATATATTATGAATGACTAAACCCTTTAGATACTTGTAAATCAAGATATATACATATGAACATTTATAATATATCTACTAGATTCATAATGGCTAAAGATTTTGACAAAATTAAGGAAAATTTAATTTTTTTAGCCCAGGTAGATGATGTAGGTTTCTATACATGTTTATCAGAAGAATAAAGTCATCATGTTCATTTCCTGGTAAAATGTTACTATAAGGTCTTAGAGTTATACAATTTTTTTTCATGCTCAAAAAAATTGAAATGTTCCCCAAGTTATAAATGTTGGTTTCGTAGGTTACAATATTGTTCAATTACAAATGGTAAAATGCAATTAAAATAAAATTTCAACCAATAGACATTGAAAATTCGAATAAAGATCATGTTAGATACAACATATTTATAATCAATATTAAATAAATTTGAACAGTTCCAACCTTAACAACCCAATTGGAGGTAAACCAAAATAATTGATAACATGGATGGATGATTTTATATATTTCCCACCACAACTTCATGTTCATAGTCAACACTGACAATTGAGCTATTGGAGTCATCAAATGTAATTAATGGATCATTTTCATTGGATGTTAGGTTGGTGTCAATTCCATCAGCGCCATCATTAAATTTTTTTCTTATAAATACATTAATAATGACTCCAAATTATGGTCAACTATGGTCTTTGACATAAAAAATGTATTTTTCCATTGATGCCAATACATGTGGTTCAGTGGTAGAAAGAGTGTGAGTCATATCAATAACTCAAAATCCAAAATCATCAATAAATGTTCCCGCCTCTTTATCAAATCAAACCACTGGCATTTCATCATCGTGACATTTCCTTGAGAATAATAATCCAATATTATTATTTTTTCAATGACTCCATAATAAAAAACATTTTTAAATCGTTGTCTACTATCTGATGCACTAGAACAATAGTTTTTCATGGTAGTAAACATAATAGAATCATGTTGGGTTCTCATTTCCTTTTCTCATTCAGTGATAATAAACATATACCCATTAGTAAAAATTGATTAAATGTCAAAGACAACAATATTAGGACCAAAAGACAAAGCACTTATTTCCTCAGAGTCAAAGTCAGTAGGAACACTCAGTACCTAAAATATAAATTAATATTAAATTAATTAAATATTTCTTAGTTTTTTGAAACTGTATTATTATTACCCTCAATTTTTACCAAGAAGAAAACTCTTTTCTATGAAAAGTCTCCTTCCTTCTCAAAGATAAAGAACGATGCTTTCTATTTATCATATCTTTATGTTCCCTGTAGATAAAAATAGGAACAGTATAATAGTTATATATATATATATGATATAAATATTCAATATACTTTCAATATGTAGTCATTGAATAAATCATAGTTGAGCAAAACTATACATTGTTCCATCTCCTGCTCTTCAAGGATTAATATTGTCAATGTATATGCTCTGTGAATTCGTCCTATTTATGGAACTGATGGATAAGGGGGTTAAATTTTCTCATTATATTCATCTTCATTTTTCATTGGTCTATTCATTGATGTAGTATGATCAGACAAATATATAGATCATAAATCAATACATTCTTGAGCCATGTAACAGGTCATGATATAACCTTTGGGGTGATTCCTATATCAGACATAAGACATCAATATGTACATATTTATTTTAGTTGGATACATCTAGTGAAATGAAATAGGTTTTCTGAGAATCATTTTAGTTAGAATATGGACAGTCAGATGTATCATTAATGTCAAAAATGATGGAGGAAATATTTTTTCTAACTCACAAAACATTAATGGGGAATTTTTCAAAAAAATTTCCAAGAATGACATGGAAAACATCTTAGAACAAATATCTCTAAACAAATGGCACAACCGAATAACATCCACACTTACAGTATTGGACAAAAGATGAAAAATTTCTATTGTAATAAACTAATGCAGAAGGATGTGATAATCACGAGTCTTCAAGGATTTTAGATTCAAATCTCTTCTATTGGCCTATTTATATATATTGCTTGAATAACAATCAAGAACATTAATAGTCTCTTTTACTTCATGAAAGTGATTTTTTTATGTAGGTGTGAACAAATAAGAATCACATGGTACTTTCCATTTATTTTCACTAATATCCACATGATGCAATTCTGGTCTCATGCCCCAATCTACTAAGTCACGCTGAGACCGTAAATCATCTTTTATCTTTACCTCAACATTTAAAAGAATAAAAAGTAGTATTTCCCATAGGATTTTTTCAATGTGCATTATGTCTAAGTAATGATGTAAATAATTGGTTTACCAATACGGATAATCAAATAAGATATTTTTCTTCTACCAATTGCAATAGGTTTGAGCAGAAACATTTTTTCTCTTTTCAGATTTCATTTGACCCTTCCCGAATGAAAAAGTGTAATCTATCAATTCATTAAGAAAATCTATTCTAGACATACACTGAGGTGGATCATTGGTCTCCATGTTATTGTAAAATCGTTGACGATTATTTCTATACATATGGTCCATTTGAAAGTATCTTCAATGCCCCACAAAACTGAAACTACAATTATGTTTCTGTATTAGGGATCATGTATTATTTATACAAATAGGACATGATAGTTCTCCCTTTTTGCTCTCTCTATACATTATTGCATAAGATGGAATAACATAGATCGTCTAGATTATCACATAAAACATCTCAAAAATTTCTTTCGAACATGAATTTTATGTGCGGACACCCACATCCCAAAGAAGATTCATCTCATTAATTGAAAAATATATCATGTTCTTAGTCCTAATGTCCTGTTAATAGACATAGTAGTATAGATATATTCATCCCGCATAACTAAAACAATCCACAAAATGATTATATGTAAAATAATTTTAGGACCATGATTCTTAAACGGCACTAGAATTTTTGGAATCTATAAGAATTATATCTCACACAGTTATTTTTCTAGCTTCACCACCACCTGGTTCATGATTAACTACATAAATCTAACTTACTCCTCAACCCAAGGCTTCCATCTGACCTAAGGGTTGTTGAATTACTCTACTACTAAGGACACTCTTATACAATATTTCTATTTCCACTTTCCAAATTGGTAGGTCTAGTAGAAAATCAACATCTTGTGAGGCATGGTTTTGTAGAATGCAATCCAATACTCTATATCAGTCTTGACCCTCCATCACTTCTGACCAATAGAGCTTTCCATCTAAACCATTGTATATGTCATATCCTACCATAGTCTCCTAAAAAAAATGGTGGTTGTGGATGGTCACTATACATGGGTCCTATCCTTGCACATTAAAAAAAAACTGGGCCACTACCCAAAAAAAAACCCCATCCTTGCCTACTCTATCTATCACTAGCCTCGTAATAACTCATGAAATAACACTTCATACTATAGAAAGATTCACAACTAGTATACAAAAATAATATTTCCTTCCCACCCCTATAATCCACATTTAGTTTCCAATATGAACTTAGTTCTCTATCCATCACCCATGTAATCCTCTTTAAATAGATGACATTTACTTGTGCCTTAATCTCATATCTATTTCCATCCTAAAAACATCTTGCGATAGATACCTCATTACCAAAAAATGCAAGAAAAAATCATTTCATGTTAGTTAAGTGGACATCATAATCTAAAATGGTTATATTCCAATCATTAAACCTCATAAATTCAATAGATATATCATATCTCTAATTATATAGATATAAATTCTTAATAAACATTTATTGTTAATAAATCCATTGCATACCATATGCCTACAGAGTCAATACTACAATATCCCATCATTGCTTCACTGGTCCAACAAAACATACAAGACTCCATCATGAATCACATCTCAGGTAGAGTCTCAAAGTGAACCAAAATCTTATATATAGAATAAATATAGATCTTTTCTTCATGAGGTTAACCTTCTCCCAAAAACATTAGAGGGTGATTCAATTTAACCTAATTGGTCATGTCAAACATACAACAGACAAACCAATATGGATATCAATACAAATCCTAAATAAAATTTGAATATTTCTTATAGAAATTCTATTTCCATATATTTATCCAAACCAACATGGGTGTTGATCCAAAAAATAGGACAATTTTTGAAAATATCCTAATTTTTCTAAATCGATATTCATATTCATTGTAGAATATTTATAAAATTCAAAACACATGTCTCAAAACACATAATATAATGTCTCATCAATTTAAAAAATGAGTCTCACTAATATCCATTAATAACCTATTCCACATATTCTATCCCAACATGCATAATAGAATATCTATCAATACATTCAACTATACCTATTATGATTAATGTATAACATAGGTAAATAAAACTCTCACATTTCAAATTCTCTATGTACTCTATAGTATCCAATTTCATTTATCATCATTTAATACATAAAATAGTTGAATCTTTTTCATTATGAGTTATTTTTAACAATTTAATAATGTTTTACATGTATTTTGTCAACTATAACATATTTGATAGAAACTCTCCTCAAAATCACAAAATTGATAAAATTCATTTCCAATTCCTATTACTGACCATAACTTGTTTCCATGTGTGTTCATAACATTATTAATGACACATATATCATTAAGTGACTAAATTGATTCATTTACAAAAAACATGCTCCCATTTAGGTCCATGAATATAATACCATAAAATAAAAACACCAAACATTAAGTGAATCATGAATGGTGAAATGATATTCAATTATAATAACGAATTCGAAGAAAAATATTCCCACCAAGGTTACTTGGGGTTTCAACCATACATGAGTTAACTAATCCCATGCATTAGCTCATTACTGAGGCCAAAAACATCCAAATATCCCATTTATATTCACAAAGAGTACAAAAATTAAAAGGTAAAAAACTCTTATGTGACCACTTTGTAATGAAAACACCATAGTGTCACTATAACTGGTTCCCTATGTTTGTGAAAGACATGAACTCAAGTGCACCTCCTCATATGCCAAATATATCCAACTAGTTGTGAAGTTCTACTAATTCATGAGCTGAGACTATAACCACATTATTAATCTTAGCCACTAGATATAAAAATAAGAAATAATGAAAACAGAATAAGACATATACATTCATAAAGAAACTACTTCCCTAAAATATGTTCAGGAATATATCCAAATTGTAAAATATAGTGTCATGTATAAATTTTAAACTGTAATAGATAACCCAAATTGAAGAAAAAATGAATATTCCCCATTATACACACTGACATAATTTCCTACATCCATGTCCACACACTTCCTTAGGCCCCAAATAAACCCCTTAACAAGGGGCTTTTTCGCTTGTACTAAATTGAAACCATGAAATCTACTTTGGTACCCAATGGAAGACTGAATATGGTATGATTATAATTTAATATACCACCAAAAATAGTTTCTACAAAATATTTTGTTTAAAAAGATAGTGTATATATGTTTATGGTGATCATTATGAAAAAATATAATCTAAGTTCCACCAAAAAACAAGATTTTCTATTACCACAACCATCAGTAGATCCATGTGTAATCCATGTTCATTAACAATAAATTGACCTATGTTAGTCAACTAAACCATATAAAATGGTATTTGGGTTCACCAAATCATAGACAAAATTATTTCATAAAAAAATCCATATATCAACATAATAAAAATCCATTGTCTAGAAATTCCCATCATTTGTATTAGTGTGGGGAATATAGGTTCACTCATATCCCCAACCCAATAACATACCCTTGTGGGGCCTAGAGAATATTTATGGCCATACCCATGGGTGTAGAGCATCAATGTGACACCCCACTCATACAATTTACTACATAAGATGTTTATTTGAATAATTTTACTCATTTACCATTTATATTCCATAACACATTCTACAAATTCCTGATAAGATAATAATCCTCATATTACATCTTAGGATGATAAAAAAATATTGGTTAGTTATACTTCATAAACACTTATATACATGAATAGCATAACTGTCATCACATCTATCTCATATAGCCTTTAATTTAACAATTAACTACTCGATTAATTGTTCAAGTAGTAGGAACATATCATTATTTTCCATTATTCATGTCTAATCAACATCTTCATATTCCACGAGAATCATGATGGGATCATATCATCATTCAGTTAATACAATTACAATTTCATTTTATGGAAACTAAATAGACATAAAAAATGGTCCCACAACACAACCACAAACACATGAATTAAATATCCAGACTATAAGATATAACATGTAGACAACCTACCTCAAATCCGTAGAAGAATTACCACTTCACCCTAGCCCTGGATTATACCTAAAAAACATTCAAACACCCAATATATAATATTATTGAAAAATAGAGATTCAAATGCTACATAAGTGTTTGAACAACTACGTAAGTATTCTTCTGGAAGAAATGATAAAGTGTAGTGCTAGACCCACGTGAACCATCAATCCTCACTCAATGGCTATCTTAATATGAAAAAATTAAAGGAGAATAGTCCATTTGAAGACTGGGATGAAATCGTTCATCACCTATGATAATATAAGATTATTGGGGATGAAAACCATCTTATTGAACTTAATTACCATGTGGTAAAAAGGGAATTCCCACTTTTGTTGAGTCGCATGGTTTGGCATCAATGCCAGATAACCCTTGAACCCAATGTGAGACACCCTTTTCTCAAGGGGAACTATGTCCCATAGTCACCTAAAAGACCACACATTTTTATAATCAATGTGCTGACCATTAATAATTGATATTTCAAAGACTACATGACTTCAGGTTCCCTCGAATCAGAGGTTTTCCACCATGTACATGACTCCTCATAAACAACATGGTTATGATGCATAGTAACTACTAACCATGCACCAACTGTGAAAGATGCACTATATGACCTTTACATCCACCTCATATTCAAAAACCCCATAGGACACCCTTGATTCTCTTCATTCTATAATAAACAAATCAAATAACATAAATAAATGGAGATTAGAGAAAACATGGAAATGTATGTACCTGTTCATATATTCGGGATCTAACCTAAGGAAATCAGAATTTTACAACAATAATTGTCCATAATTCATGATAAAAGGTCATGTAATCTCTACATAACAATAATACACCATTAAAAACATTATTGGAATCATTGGACATTAATCATGAGTCATGGAGAAAAATCATATGCATTAGATTATGAAATAAGAGTGTTGTAGAAATATATTTTTAGAAATTATATCCCACAGAATCCCACTATGAAATTAATCATATTATAGAATTAGGATAAACTATGTTCCTTCTATGATATATGAAAATCCTCATATGTACCCATGGGATTGAGATAATCCACCCTTATACAATTTTTATTGGGATAAATCCTCTCATGTAAACATTATCATTGCATAGATCATCATATGTACCATTTATCTTGGGATAAATATTTATGTGTATCTTTTATATTCTTATAAATCTTCCCTTGTACCCTTTGTATTAGGATATATCATCTCATGTACCCATAGATATAGAATAAATCCTCTAAATTACAAATCAATTAGAGATAAATCCTCTTCTCTGACCTCTTGATGGGGATAAATTATCCCATTAACTTATTACTTCATGATAAATTCTCCCATTTTTCCTTTTTAATGCAATAAACACTCTCATGTTCCATTTTTGTTGGGATAAATACTACTATGTAACCTTTTGATTGGGATAGATTCTCTTATATACTCTATCAAGATCATGAGATATAATACTATGAATGTAATGAATGGATATATAAAACCCAAACTATAATAATAATAAGAATATGCATGTACCCCATTAAAACAATGAAACATTCATTCTTTCAACATCACATTCTTAACCCCCTGAAATGAGACATGTTTCTTCAAAATAATTTCCTAGAACATTCTATAGGTCATCAATAGAAATAATATGGATGGTGGAAAAAATTATCCCTAGTGTGACACAAGGGGAATTAATAATGTTTTCATAGATAATAATAACGTCTTATGATTTTTGATATATAACATGATAATTTAAATGGGATATATCTGTTTTAAAAGTATTGTAAACATTATAACATTATGTATTTAAAATGAAAACCGGGATATTGATAATTATTTATAAAGAAAATCAAAAAAATTGGGGTTTATGAAAAAAAATTATTGAAATATTATTTCATAAAATTTATTCAGAATATATAGAAATTCTTTAAAAATCCTATAATAAAATACGTAACATAAAAAATTCTATTATCGTGAAGAATTCATTTTAAAAATATATATTTTAGTATAGAAAACTATATGATTATTTCCCTTAATTATTGAAAATATTTATGTTTTAAAATCATATAAAAAATAATTTTAATCCATGGATGGTAATATTTTTAAATAATAATAATCATATGATGAAAGAAATAGTAAAAGTGTTGTTATTATTTTATTACCATAATCATAAAAGATAATGTTATGGGTCAAATTGAAATTTTCGCTTCCCTCAAGAAGAAGACAATTTAATGTTAACTAATATATTTATTGTGTAATTATCCATCAATAAAATAATTTAGTTTAATAAAAACTATTATAACTCAACAAGTGTAATAGAGTTAACAATGTCCCTTACAACTATGGAATTTTAGGAAATAAAATACATTTAAAGAAAAACCTGATATTATTTTTCAAATCCATGAATTAAATTAAATTTATATTATAAATATATTACAATATAATCACACAATATATAATGATATCATAGTTAATAAAATTAGTTAATCCTTACGTATGTAAATTTGAGACCAAAACCCATTACGATGAATGTAAAAAATGAATAAAAAATCGGAAGAGAGATACCATAAATTGAAAAATAACAAATCATGAAATGAATGATTTTAAATATATTTAAGTTAATTTTATTATTTAAATAATAATATAAATTATATGATTGAAATCCATATCAATCATATATTGTAGATTTGGAAATGAAACAAAGAAACCAATACATCCATTCCCTCTTACTCGAACATTCTATAAAATCCATTATATTTGAGATAAAAAACTATATTACAAATAATGAAACATTATTAATATATATTTACATTTATAAAATTAATTAATAACTATTTATTACTTATATATTTTCCAATTATGGTTTATTTTAATTTTCAGATGTAAGAAACTCCAATTTCTTATTTCATACTAGTTTTATAATGGAAGTGTCGATTAATTTTTTATTAAAATAACGTTTATGATTACCAATTTATTATGGGTTATATAATAATAGTTTATAAATAATTCATCACATAACATTTCTATTTGGTGAATGATAATGTTATTTTTTGTGAAATTGGAATTTGAATATAACTACTTTCATTGTGTTTGACAAAAAGACAAGAAACATATAAATAAATATATTAAATATCCATAACACCATTAAATAATATTTAAAAAACTAAAATAATATATTATTACTTTATATTACCATTATATAACATTCTATACTCATTCGTGACAAAAAAAATTAACAACTTTCATGAAGGTGGAAAACTCCACCAAAATGATAGTGTCTCATAATGATTTTACGAGTAAAGATATGTTTGTATATAAAGTTAATATTAAATTTACTCAATCATAATAACTACATAAAAATCATATATCATCATTAAATTCCTTCTCAAAACATTCTATGAATGGTGGTGATGACAAACAAAATTCATTATTTGTGGAGGAGGTATTCAATTGTAAGCATGATTATGGATGTCAATTCTTAGGGAATAGAATATAATTAAGGATTATGATAAATTATCATTTCAGAGTTTAAATTTGGATTTTTTTATTATATTTGTATTTAAAATACATTAATTTTCCAAACATGAGTGGAGGTTATAAAAAATGTAAGACATCGTTTTGTAGTGGTTGAAGTCTACCGTACACATAATTAATATTCTTTTAAATTTTTTACATGGCTGGGGATGAATAATTAATAGGTTATTTTGATCAATATAATATTTTTTATTACATTAATTATATATATGTTATTATATTACAAATTTTTTTCATAGGTTTGTATGTAGAATATTTTGACTAATTTGATAATGATTACGTTATGCACATATTGGGACCTTGAACATTATTGGAATGTTTCCTTATAAATAAAGTGAGAAAGATAACTAATTGAGTTGAGAGGATAATTAACATGATAATGGTTTCTAGTAGGATAAATACTTTAGTGTTTTTGGATGAAATATTATGGAATAGTTATATCACGAATTAAAGGAAGTGATCCTTTTCATTAAATGGTGAAAAAACACTTTGGAAAATATATTTTATTTATTATTAATGGAATGATTGTATTGATAGGTAAAGGACTGAAAATATGATAAATAATATATTTTAGGGTTACATATGGTCTTAAAATCCTATATTAATCATTTTCATACTATTTAATCATGTCTCAAGCCTTTTATAACATTATTTTAAATTTTAAATTTTTTAATTTTTACAATGGATACTAGTTTTTTACCAAGATAATTATATGTTATAAATAATTTAAGATAATATTTTATAAAAAATTTAGTTTTTCAAAACCAAAAGTAAAAAACCATATTGTATAATTCAACAAAACAAATATAATATATACTTTTGAATTAAAGCATATAATATGTAAAAATTATTTTGTATAAATTCTTATTTTCCCCATTAAGGGTTCAAAATATTAATTAGTACTTATTAACAATGCATTGTGAAAGTATGTATTAATATATCATTTTACAAATTATATTAATTTCTATATTTATAAGATATTATTTTATTTTATTTCATAAAAAGTACACAACATTAATAAACAAAATGTTTAAAAAACAGTGTTTCCATTATCATGGACATTTATTGTAATCTTTATAATCATAATTTTATTCTTGAAATTTAAAATGATATTATTTTTTAAAATGATAATATTGATATAAATTTAGAATTATGTTTTGATATAATTAACTTCTACCAGTGTTGGGAAAACATTTTTTATATAGTAAAAGAAAAAAATGAATGTAAAATAATAATTTTGTATCAGAAACGTTAATTGAAGGATTTTTAAATATAACAATGTTTTTTTAATTATTTATTTCACTATATAAATAGACATATTTAATTTTTAAAATGGATTCAAACACATATAAGTCATTATTTTATTTTGATATTTCTTAAATGTGACTATATTTTCCAAACATATATTTTTTCTATTAGCCTAAATTATATTTGCAATAGAATAATTTCAAAAACATAAAATTAAAGATAACTATAGTATATTAAATTAAAAAATAAAATTCATGATGAAAAAATAAAATTTTAAAATTTATAACATTAACATTTAATTAAAAATTAAATAAATATAAATAAAATAAACTTTTATACGGAATCCCTTTTTAAAAATTTACGTTTTCTTTAGTATAATTTCTATTCATTTCTAATTGATTAAATTATATAGTTAATAGAACTTTTATTATTCATAATTTCTTTATTAATATATTCTTAATATGTCATGGTTCATTTTAGTTCTATGTTGTTCGAGAAATAACCTATCAAATATAGTTTTAATTTAGAAAATAATATATTATAAAATATTTTACTTTAAATTATCTTCTATTAAATAAATTTACATATCAAAAATTTCATTTTTTCTTCATATTGAAAATAATTATGGGTTTCTAAGATATAGACATGACTTATGATATTATTTCTTATGTGATATCAATATTATTATAAAAAATGATTACTTTAGAATATGTCAATATTAATGGTATGTTTTCTCCAATAATTGGATCTGAACAACTATCATTATTAGTTATAATAACTCCAATAATATAATATTTATTCCAAGAGATCTCATTGTTATCCTTTCACTTATGGATGATCATGGGTTGATTGGACAGTTGATTTCTCTATCACTATAATTAATAAGGAGTCTATTTGATGATAAAAAATTCTTCTAAATAGAAAATTAATAAGTCATGGTTATATAATAATCTCATTAGCCTTGAAGGATTTTTAGAATCCTTGGATATAAAAATTATAACAATATGTGTGTTTTAATTTTAGATAGTATCTAATATATGGTGAAAATATTTCAATATAAATAATAAAAAAACATATATTAAATAATCCATAGCCCCAACTAGTTATTATTATCCACATCAATAGCAGAGTTTTCATTTTCTTTGTTATGTTTTCATAGACTAGAAGGTTTTATAATTTCATGAACCAACCTGGATACTTTGGTACCTTAATAACTAAGGTAGTCTTGACATTGCCTAAAGGGTGTTCCTGATACCTAGTGGTTAAAGACTAGCACCAAGAATATTACAATATGAACGTGGGAAGGAATTTAAAAGAAAAAGAAGAATGATTTAAAATATAGTATGAATACAAGGAAAAATATAGAGGAAAAAAATCAACATAATTTAATCAATTTTGAAAACACAAAGTACTACATTGAATTTCCATATAACCAAATATCAACCCATGTTCTGGCAGACAAAACTATCCAAGATGGAGGATCAAAAAGCTACTATAACATCTAAGTAGAGCCTTAACCATTCTCGATCCTAGAATAGGACAATATAAAAAAACAATAAGGAATATACTTTTGGTGAGTTAAAATAAAATTAGGGTCTCACAAAGGATTCCCTAATAAAATTATGTGATTTAATTAACTAAGTAAAGCCTAAAATTTTAAATAATCACTCATGGAATTTAAAAATAGTATTTCTAACCCCTCTTTATTTACAATTAAAATGATTTAAATATTTCAAAAAAATATTCTACAATACATTTTATATAAATAATTTTATTTAAATTTACAAGGAATTTGTAAACCAATTTACAAATAATGGATAATATATAAAATATAAACGTTGAGAAACATGGTCACCTTCCAAGAGGTTTGATAGTTAGATGATATGGTATTCAAAGACCCTTTAAGAGAATAAAAAATATATTATTATACACATATCCTTTAGACATTGATAAAATAGGACCCATCACCATCTAATCCGGGATGTGACCCACTGTACTTAGTTTTTTTGTTGTAATTTTTCAAAATAGTGATGTCTAAATAAATCACATACTACCTAGGCCAGAATTTTCTCTAATAAAATTCAATTATGATTAATATATTTTAAAAATATTTAAAATTAAATTCATTCCATTCAACATTTTCTATATCACAGTTTCTAGGTAAAACCATAAATAGGGTTTTAATCAAATCATGACTTTTCCACGAAAAACATATTGGGTTTATATCAAAACCATTTTAATCAACTATATAACTTACATTATTGGACTCAGTTTCAATAAATCAATCTCAAAATTTTACTTTGACAATTTAAATCACACAATTTTTATTAATTTTAAAACACACCATAATTTATAGAAATTGTGGGTTATCCCCATTTTCAAGCCAAATCAAACAAAAATCCCCAATTCACTGGAATTGTGATAGAAATAATAAAATTGAAAAAATAATTACATTTGAATCAATAAAATTAATTTAAATGAATCAATTTAGGGTTAATCAAATTTTCCATCATAAATGGAACCACCTTCCTTAGGATCATAAGATCAGAAATTACAATTTCATATTCGAGAAATTGTAATGATGAAAGTAGAAAAAACATACAAGAATAAAAACATGATTCAAGACTATATATAATGTGTATTTTATCGTCCAAAAAATTTATTACTAATAAACCTTATGTTGGAATGGGGTTAGAATAGGATAAATAGAATGGGAATAAGAAACAAATATGAAGACATGAAACATCATTTTCAAAGATTGGATTCTACTCATGAGTGGTGTGCAATGACAAGGAGGATGGGAGAGAAGGAGAGGAAGCCTCCATCATTTCACCCCATAGCTTCGTCTGCCCTAACTCACCCACACATCATCAATCTTCACTCATTTTACGCACTTTAACTGGAAAATCGAATTTTTCAAGATCTATAGGAAAAGAAGACCGAACATGATGATCTGAATAACCTTTCCTCTTTCAAGGGTTTCTGAGGGGGATCATTAATTCCCCTGGAAAATCGTGCGCCCCATAGAATAATTTAGAAGGGATCAACAACACATTTTTCAGCCTCGGAGGATGCAATTGTGGCTACGATTGATCTTTGAAAACATTCATTTATCACTCACATCTCCTTAATGAATGGTATGAAACCCTGCTGGACTTCAGATCTCATCTCTCAGTTCGCTAATATTTGGGGATGCAATGAATTAAAATGTGGGTCCCTCTGTCGAGGAATCTTTCATATCTTGTTTCCATTGGTGGATCTCCAAAGTAGTGATTGGAGTATTAGCTCCATCAATCTCAGGCCAAGCACAATTAGACATTTTGAATGGAAATTAAACTTCAATTTTCTTGATTTTAAGAATACGTGTGCATAAGTATGGATGAAAATACATGGTTTCAACTGGGTATTTTGGAATGTTGAATTTTTTTTGATATTGCATCTGCTATTGGGATTCCTATTAGAATAGATCATGCTACATAATCAGTATGTTAATGTCATTTTTCTTGTGTCCTAGTAGAGGTTGACCTTAGTACTACTTTAATAGATAAGGTGATTTTATCTACTCAACCAGATGATATTTTTCTTCAGATTGAATATGAAATCATTCTTCCATTCTGAGATTATTGTCAAGTTATTGGGCATGAAGAAACTAAATTTAGAGGAAATTTTATTTGTGACATCTATAAAATTAAAGGGCATGACCTACAACACTCTAGGAAGCCACCTAAACAAGGTATGTCACAAAGCACTGAGAAAAATAAGACGGCTGCTACTGTTGGTCATATATCCTAATGGACTCTAATAGAGAGACTATTGTGTCTGCTAAAAAGTTTCAAAGGTCTCTTGATGAAGAACCCAAAAAGAGATATTCTAAAGATCCAATCAAGACAAGCACTTCTTCACAAAAAACAATAAATTTTTCTTATCTTGGGCTGATCTTGATAACGATATCCATCTATTCGTAGATTACAATTCTGGTATGGCTGGTATGAATGGAGCCTCATTGAAAAAAATATTGACAAGGGGTCTCAAAGATGATGAAGATGATGAACCTATTGATAGCCTTGATTATTTGAAAAGTGATGGTCAAGAGGATAAAGACTCTTGCCTAAGACAAGAACATATTTTGTAAAATTCCAATAGTAGTAGAGGCACGTAATAGATGGATCTTTCTTTCTCGAGGAAATCAAATGAAAGGAAAGTGGTGACTGGTGTTTGTAACTATACTTCGGCAAAAGAAAATAAAAAGGTAAAACCCTATGGTAAATCTATTTCCTCAAATGGAAAATACTATTTTATATATAAAGTTGATAGAGAAAAAAACCACTATTTCTACAGTTCCTCATGCCACTAATATAGAGGTATCTCCTTTGAAAGGTAATCCTAGAGCACATGTTAAGTCCAGTTTATTTTATGGATTTCCAGCAAATTATAGTGATGGTGATTCTTCACTTATTCATGCTAAAGAATATAGGGATACAATTTATGTTCTAGACTTTATACCTCTTAAAAAGCCTAATTCTCAGGATTCCCTGAATACCCATAGCATGTGCCATTAATCCACTCCAACTGGGTAGCATTAACAGGCAGGTCCCTTGAAGGAATCTATCCAAGACTCCTCTCTTGAAGTGCATGTGGAACTTCCTAGTATGGAGGGAAGAAAATTACAATGTTTCAATATCATCCCAGTCTTCACCAAACTATGACACCCCTCAATCTCAAATTCAGAATTTTTTAAAACAGGTGAGTACCTATAATTCGTTTGAATTACTTGAATCTGCTTGTAGTGATAAAGACAGGAAAACAACGGAAGATCAGGATGGTGCTAACTGTGTGAAAACTAATGTAACTTCTGAGATCACAGAAGATGGTGGAAGTCCCTTAAATTCGGAAATTGCTAGGTGGAGGGGGAGACAACCAAGTGGAAGGGGTTCTCAAACATCTCTTCATAGTATGAACACTCACTCGTGAGTGCAATGATGTCTTTTTTATAGACCTAATTCCCTATTTTTACCACACTTTCATTACCTCTTGTATGGTTTTCTATTTTAATAATTAGGTCCATTGCACCTCTAACTTATTTAATAAAATTGAGTGGTGTACAAGGGCCAAAATCATATCGTGGTAGCCTCTAAGGAAGAAGATAATGTAATAGGGTTGAATGATCCCATCAGGCACTTAAATCGAGGGTTTCAATATTTTGAAATAAATTTATTCATTAATAGTTTCATGTATGCATCGTTATTTGGGCAGTGACACATGTTTAGAAAAATAGTAAACCATAACTTTTAGCCCATATTTTATAAGGTGAATGGTTTATACAATGTGGCTGAATCATTTATCAAACTTATTTATATCAATTTTGTCCCCACTATTTGGTTATTCTTGTTTTCCATAGAGTGGTAGCTTGGTTTGGGTGAACCATTCTCCAACCATGCACATCCCAGAACCATTCATAATTCCTCAAATTTTACTGAAAACAACCCGAGGAAAAATACTATCCAGATAATTAAAAACTTACGGGTTTAAGAATACCTAAAAATAGTAATATGGTTTTACAATCTCCCTACCATAGAAACATTCCATCCCGAGAAATCGTCTTAAGAGGCTCCCATGTCAAAATGATGAGGCCACTACTCTCTCATCAGTGACTCCCTTTTCCATGTCTCAGTATAATTAGAAACATATTTCTATTTCAATCAAACCAGAAGTATCATCATCCATTTAAATAACATGGCTTCAGAATCAACTATCCTAACTGGATTCTTTGTCACAAATAAATCATTTTCAACATTAAGATCAATCCAACAAATAACATGAGATAAACCTAATAGATACTTTCATAATTGAGATACATTGATCATGTTATGTATCGATTTCTACATTGGTGATGTTCTAAATTGTAAGAAAATTTCCCCACATTCTCCAAAAAATAAAACTCTACCACAAAAACTGGATTTTATTTCTGTTCCCTCCAAATCCATATATGACAAAAAAATTGTGAATTTTTTAAGAACACCTCATAATAAAAATAAAAATTTCAATGATCTATAACAATGATCTTCACAACACTTATACCAAATCTTTTCCCAAAACATTCTTTGATGAATCAACAAAATACTTGCACTCATCTCTGGAACCATGACAGGTCCAGAAAATGTACTATCATAGATCGCTGACCATCACATTAGATATTTACATGGCTATCCATGAAAGGCCTAAAAAGGATCCATTCATATCATAGACTGGTAGGAATTTTTATAAGAAAATATAACATACTGAGGATGTTCATCCCAATTCCCACCAATTTCATGAACAATGGTGTGGGGAATATCCAAATTAATTTATATTGCCATTTTTATATTTACCATTGACTATGGATGACATGTCATTCTCAAACAGACCTGAGATCCCATTTCCTCCTAAAGGCCTCCCCAAAAGAGAGATGTGAACTTGTGAACCATTATAATTAATATAGAAGATAGAACTCTAGGAAAATGAAAAATAACATTCACATATATATTTCTCCAACTCCTCAAAACAAATTATGAAAAATGGGTATCAAGTGATATGATTTTGTTATTATATCAATCGCATCCCAAGTTAAATTTACCATTTATTTGGTACATAGAAACCGAAACACAAATTCTATAGAGAAATCACCTCACTTACATGTTGGAAATGGATGTGATAAAAGAATACCCAATATATTATGGTAGTTATCTATGACCTATTGGTATTTATAACAGTAAAAAATATATCACATCAATGCACGTCTAATACATTTCCACCATAATTATCACAGCATGTCACAGATCATATTCATTCAGCATGGGTACACTACCACGTGGGAGTAATGAAAATATTCCGTCATATATTTCCTTATCAATAATGTAACAACAAATTTTTTTGATAGAATAAAATTCCCTTGGTGGAAAATTAACAGTCAAGTATAGTCTCCCAAAATAAA
Source organism: Viscum album (assembly GCA_963277665.1). NCBI lineage: Eukaryota > Viridiplantae > Streptophyta > Magnoliopsida > Santalales > Viscaceae > Viscum > Viscum album. The sequence continues at coordinate 1,286,381,923 of OY728132.1, read as the reverse complement.
TTGATTCTCTAATACTATGAAACACATCATCATGATATTAGTACTAAAGGATCAACTTGATAAAAAAGAATTCAAATAGAAAAATCCACATATAAACCACATTCACTACTCTTCCATTGATTATTTCATGGACAGGGTTGGAAGTGTCATGCTCATATTATATTCAATGAAATTATGTTTCCACGAGGTATAGAAAATTTCATTGTTATATAATTTCATGTATTACAACAAATTCTAAATTTTGAGATATAAATAATTTTTTTTCATAAGATATAACTCATTCTATTGTGGTCATAATACAAGGTAAATATTTCTCTAAAATGTTAATACTGCAAACTCATATGTCTATGCATCAAAGCAATGAGATCAATGTAATGGGTCAAATAATTATTCTGAGGTGGCCTAAGATAAAAATATCCATATGAAATTACATGATCACCATGCATAAGAACAATAAAAAAACCTAAATCCCATACATCATAGAAGACCACATAGCCTTGACCGACCTCTAGAAGAGTCAACACCATCGAAATATTAAAACAGAGTCTAATCTCAAAAAAATTACTGTATAATTTTACATCTCAAGAAAAAATTACGTCCTTCCATATTAGAGCCTTCATGACAAAATATAACTTTGATATGACCTTAACAAACTTACGATAATACGCAACATTACCCAAAATGATCCAAATCATGGAAAATTGTGAGGTTTTTACCATTTCACATCAACATTATTCTTTTTTAGGTTCAACTGAAATGCCATGTTCCAACACTATGTGAATGACTTTCACTACCTAAACACAAAAAACACAATTCTAAATCATGGAATAATTTTTGTGATTTATAAACTATTTTTGAGCTTCTCCCAGATGACTCACATGATCCTCCTCATACATAGTGAAAAAAGTTTTTTATGCACAAAGTCCACCACAAAGGTAGCAAGGTACTTGTGGAAAATACTATTCCTTAAATCTCTAAAAAACATAAAGATATTTTTTTGAACTAAATTGAATTTAAAAGACCTCATAATATTTTTACCTTCTCAGAATGATGGTTTTTGGAATGTAAGTTTCTTTTATTCTCATTTGATGGAAACCGGATTGAAGATCAATCATTGAGAACCACATTTCCATTTTCAATGTAAAATTGATCATAAATCTAGGGCTAGGTATACATGTCATTTAACTTAATTAATTAATTTTTTTGATAATCAAAACAATGTCTAAGTGAACCATCAACTATATTATCAAAGTGAACTGGACTACCCAAGGTGACACACTTCAACATATAAATCATTTCATTAGAAGAACTTCTATCTGAGTATTCAACTCTTTCATTTCAGCTAGTTCCAAATTTTAAGATAGAGTAGAAACTAGTTGAGTATCAGGAACTAAATCAATAAAAAAACACTAAATCACTTACTTTTGGAATACTAGAAAATGTATAAATAAAATATTTGGGAAACTAGTTGAAAACAGAAGGGATATCATTATTCGACAATTCTTTCTCTATGTCAAAATAAAACAAAGATATTTCTTTCCCAAACTCTAGATAAAACGGTATGGATATTCTTGACCTAAGTTCCCATTATCTATCAATGATATGGTGAACACATTAGGAGTACTAAAGGAGACCCATTAAAGATAACAATAAATCTCGTAATAGTCGGAAATCATCCAATCCATCCCAAAAAAAATCCAAAAAACTCAATATCGAGAACTAGAAAAAACAATTCATGATCAAAAACTGATAAAGTGAAAAAACAAGATGGACTATCGGAACATACTCTCTATTCATTCTAATGGGTATAGCAATATCCATAACATAAGATTAAATTTCCATAGGATGCATAAGAATACTGATAACATGATTTGAAATAAATGAATGAGATGAACCAGTATAAAAATAATGTAGTCACTAATGATGAATCTAGGTTTATGGTAACTCTCATTGTCACTGGACCCATATATGAATCTACTAGAAAATCTTCCACATGGTGAAGAATATTTTTTGTAGATTCATGTGGCTGGAACCCATTTATATTTGAAGCTTATGATTTCAACATAGTTTTAATATGCATATATGATGATTTGAAACTATACGAAGTAGAAATGACATGGAATAAGCACCAAAATGAGAAACATAACTTCGGTTCCTTAGTAAAAACCTAATTATAATTCCCCATCTTTAGAAATTGGTAGAAAATCAAAGGCACTCTTTCATACACATCAAGAGGTTTAGATAAAACCATTATTTCAAGAACTACCATGATAATAATTGTGCTTCCTCACCCATTAATGGGAAACTCCCACTACCAATAGGAGAGAAATAAACTCCCATCATCCAAGACATGCCTTCAAGGTCCATCACAACCATCAATCCGTTATCTATCACATCTTCATAACAAAAACTATTTTTCAAGACAAATATTGAATGGATAAATAATTGATGTACCATCTTGAATAGTATATTATTCTTCTTTTCATTGAAACAATAGCTGGTGAAAAAGTTATAAGCACATTAAACCAATTTGTATAATTAGTCTTGGACTTTTAGACTACAAAATTCTGATAAAACAATAGCATTGGAAGAAAAAATTACATTGGATAGAACAAGTATTTAAAAGGGATTAAATGTATTTAATGTATATGACCACATGCTTCATCACTATCACCATCGTGTCTCACCATCATTGGCTCAATCCCACCATCACGATGATGAAACACCACAACATGATTTCATTTGGTGTCTCCAAGAACACAAAAAACTCTCAAACCTAGTCAACCATTCCTCATCCTCTTGAGTACCATTGAAGATTATTAATTTTGGTGGATTATGGTGAATTAAATCCTAATAATTATTCTAAAAAACATCCCTAGTAGGTTCCACAGCCTATGCCTGAATGGAACCTATTGGTTTTGCCTATCCTATAGCTTTTGGAGTATGCAAAATATCCTCAAACAGACTCAAGTCCCTGTCGGGATTCTCTCAATGAGGTTCATCATTATATTTCTCATCGAACTGATATGCAAATATTTTCAAGGGCGTGATGCTACACAATATCAGAAGATACCATCGAATACATCTGGTTAATACTCAAACAGGGCAGCAACAATAATTAATCCTAACAGATAGACAATAATTATTTATATTTAAATATGTATAAATAAAAATGATGTAATATAGTAGATTTAATCCTAAATAAATCCTTCCCCAAACCAAAAATAATGATATGCAACTCATTACGGTGAAAGCTGGCAAGGAACTCAATCTGAACTACCTCAAATTTCCAGAAAAGTTTACAAAACTGCATACAAACAACAAGGAATTATTCTAAACATTCACCTTTGATTCCACATTTTAATGAAACAAATTGGACACCTTGGTACACTGATAACTAAGAAATTCATAACATATCATGATGGTTATTCTTGATCCCCATGGGATAGAATCACGAACTTGACATTATACAATATTAAAGTGGGTATGAATTTACCACAAAAAATGAAAACGAAAGATAAAAAAGTTAATATGGATACCAGAAAAACTCCCTAGAGTGAAATATAATATAATTCAAAAAGGTATCAAAACCCAAATTACTACAAAAAATTACCAAAAAATAGAATAACATCCCAAGTCCATATGGTCATAAATCACCAAGGCCATGTACCAATAGATACTACCACCATCAAGTAGTGCCTTACCATTACTCAAACATATAACAAGTTAATATAAACACACCCAAAGGCACATGTATGATGTGGAATAATGTATATTTAGGGTCTAACCAATTATTCCATAATATGATTACAAAATAAAATTAAATAAATACAGGCTTTTATTTAAAATAGTGAGGAATTGTATTTTTGATTCATGTTTCAAACAAATCATTATTTACATTTAAAATGATGTCAATACATTAAAAAGATGGATTAATAAATATATAAAAAATTTATATAAATTCACAATGTATGCGTAAGTTTTTTTACAAAGAATGGTATATATTACAAATAGAAAATAATGGAAACATGGTCTTCTTCTAAGAGGTACAACAATTCAACTATACGAGATCCTCAGACACTCTATGGGGAATCATTTATGTATTTTATTACACATGTCCCTCAAATACTATTCAAAGATGACTAATCACCATCACATCGGTGATGTGACCTACTACACTATGTTGTGATTTTGTTGTAAAGAATCCAAAGAGTGTTGTCCCAATAAATCACTAACTAACAAGGCTTTTCCTATCCTTTAGAAACATTATGTGATGGAAATTTTATTTTAATACCTTTTTAAAATAAAATTCAAACAATTATTTCATTTTAATATGCTAAGACACATTTGAAAACCAAAATAATATTTTAATCAAATCATTCTATTTCTATGATATTACCAATGAATTTTCATAAAAACCATTTTATTATATTTTTAAATATAAATCTATGAAATAAATTTCAAAATTTAATATAAACTTTTTAAATTTTAAAATTTTCAAACATTTTAAAAAAACACACCATAATTAATTGGTATTTGGGGTTGTTTAAAAAATCCTAAGATACCATAAATCCCAAATTAACTAGAATTGGGTTTTCTGTAATCCAGTTGAAATAAAATACTCATTTATATCATGTAATAGAATTTAAATAATTAATCATATGGTTAATCAAATTGGAAATCATAAATTCAACCACCTACGTCAAGATTACGAGATCACATACACAATACACTTATCAGGAAACACCAATGACAAACCTGATCAACAAGGGTCAAAAAATATAACCAATATTAAGGATCCAAAAAATTAGGGATTAAAACATCTAATAAATAAAATATCTAACAAACCCTTGGGAGGAGATAAGAGATAATATGGGAGAGTAAAAAGGGAGAGGAAACCTACCAGGAAGAGACAAATGTCATTCTCCTAGATTTTATTCCCTTCAAAAGCGGTGTAGAAGGGAAAAACAACACTTCAGAACTTCCATGGAAGAAAAAAAATATAATATGGTTGAAAAATCAATAATTTAATACAAAATGGGGGTTCTGGGACTTTAAAATAACATTTGGGATTAAAAAATTCACATATTCTTGGCTTGTTGGGAAGGGAAGGACTGTTAGACAAAACATGTTCCCTAATAGTGCACACAATTTTTCTAAGGATAATGGTTACTTCATGTTGGTATCATGTTTTTTCAAACTATTCACTAGACATGCACACCCCCATATTATTGGTAAACATAGTTTCCACTGAAAGGGAGCATTGTTTGGGAAAATCATGCACCAAACGTTCATAGTGAAGAAACATTCAAAATTTGAAAAATTTCACTTGAAACAACCTAAGATGAAAAACCAACAAATGAATGAAAAAAAGAGGGGTTTTGGAAGACCTAAAATATATTATCTTGTTGTTACATTTAATACCCACAATCATTTTTATTTCTTGTATTTTGGAATCTATTTTCATAATTACTAACCTCCTATTATAATATTATTTAAGTGTGTATGATGTATTGGATCAGAATCTAATACCATCTACTTAATTTGATGAACTCTTATTCTCTCGACTAAAATTATGATCTTAATGAACTATTCATTCAAATTTGAAAAATAATTTCATTTTCCATTGTGGAATGAAGTTGGGTTATTATTCACTTATTTTTGACTAGTATGAAGTTTCATATTATTTCCTTTATCATATTCAACACTTGATATTCTACGAAAATCTATCATTATATATATTTTAGTATGTTCATATTCCCTACAATATTCATATTATTAATGATATATTGGGATTGTTGGGTTAGTATAACCTTAATATTTTCCAAACCATATTTTATCCGACTAGGTTACTTATCTTTACAAAATTTATATTATCTATCAGAAACATTATCAACTTGCTTCCTCCATGATCTAGTAAAATCTATTTCCAAATTGTATAATCATGAGTGATAAATATTGACATTATATTATAATTATAGAATATAATATCATGAAAACTCATCCTCTAAATGTAGTCTTCTTTAAAATCATCATAGTAGCCTTCTATTTATCGTATACTACTCTTGGTTTAATATACATTTCTTTTGGATGGGTGAACCCATATTACATTACCTACATACATAGCTTAATCAATTAGTTTTAACTAATTTTTTAATAGGTTGTGATGAAGAAAATCATATCCCTTGGAAGTGGATATATTGATATACAATTTTAGGGCCATTAATTGTGCACCAATGTAATGATTTAGTTAATAATAGAATAGCCTTTGTAAGAGTGATTACTCCTCAGTTCATCTATTCCCCAAACTCATACAATTTTCAATATCATGTGTTGGATTTAATCCCAAGTAAAACTTATAGTATATTCTTTTATAAAACATTATAATGTAATAAAATACTTATATTAATACCTTAATCTTATCCCTTTGGTTTTCAGTTAATTTATCATATCCTAATAACTAAAAATAACTAAAATATTCTAAACAATTTTATCAACCATTATCTAATTCTACTATGAATCCCTAAACCCATAGTCTGAGGTCTGATACTGTGAACACATTATTTTAAAAATTTATTTGATAGAAATTTATATCAACGATACCTTTCTTAATTTATTGCCATATAATATACATTACAAATCACAAATAATCTCACAATACCAATAAAATATGGTTTAGAATCATTTATTATCACTTCTATTATAAATATAATTTATGATACTTGTGAAAATTTATTTATAATCGATCTATTTTTGACTTCCCTCACAACTTCTCATTTGTTATTATAAAATTCATTACCTTGGAAAAAGAATCATATGAAAAGGGTGATCGTAAACATTATATAAGGTAAGAATGATCAATATCTCATCAAGGGTTATATAATAATCTTATGAGGAAACTTGAGTATGGGAGATATATTATATTGAATGCTCATGGAATAGTAATTTGTTTCTACATGACATGATAGACTGACATGAAATATCTAATATACCAGCATATACAAAGGAACAATTTTATGGAATCATGAGACCTTAAACATGATTCAAGGATCAAAATCAGGTGAATAATATTATGATATAATTGTTTGGAATAAACATAAGATTAGATATAATATTATGATGAAGGTGTGTATAGTTGTGTCATTCATATTGGGTTCACCATTTTGTTCCCCTATAAAATATTTTTTCATGGGCTATTGATTGAAACATGTATAATTGTGAGAAATCCCTGATGTCTTGTACAACGTTTTTGAATGGTCTATAATCATAATTTTTCTTGGATCTTGGAACATTCAACGGATCTTATATTTATATAGAATAATTAACTATATTCCAAATTAAGCCATATTTTGGGGAATTGTCCAACAATACATAAGAAATCATATTGGTCATAAATATGAAATATCAGGCCCATCGCACCATTTTGGGATGAAATATTGCATATTTCAGAACTATCATATATATTTAATATATTTTTTGGAATTATTTTTTCATTGACAATGTATGTGTACATTAATCCCCCGAAATTAGTGGTCAATTGTGAATAAGAATGTGTCCATAATCATGTCTATTTATTTAAGGCTCTCTATCAATTAAAGGATTTATATATATCATAGCTTCTCCATCAATGTTCCTATTTCTGTATAGATATCAGGGAATCAGTTGTTGTTTAACTAGGACGACACATGTTTTAAGATGCAGTGTGGGGCACTGTTGGATTTTACCATCATCTAGTTGGTGGAAGTGGTGTCGATTCCGGGATTAATCCAATGACATGCGATTTATATGTATCCTCATGAGAAGAATCTGAACTCATGTAGTTTAAATCCACTTAATAAGAAACATCCCCAATTACATTTGTTTGATGAGTACCAAACTATATTTTTCAACCTCATGCAACAAGGATGTACATGTGAATGTTTTCCAGTTAATTTTTGACGTGGTACATACATCGAAAAATCCTATGTTACTTTTGAGGGATATAGTCTCATGGGTTGATATTGCCCTACTGGGAATGTGGTATGGACCTCATATGGTTGGATTTAGATAGAGGGTTTAAACATGATATAGGATTCCTATTTAACCCAATTACATGGGAATCAAAGCCAACATAGTTCGATATGTTGGGGCCTACACCAATGAGGCTACCCATTTGATGGGACATGACTAGGGCTTATGCATGGATGTGGTCCATCTAGTGAATATGGCAGGGGTTATGTATATAGAAAATCCAAGTTGATTTGGGTATGAATGGGACTTATATAGAATTGATATCCCATTTAATGGATGAGATCATGTTGATTTCCTGATCACTACTAAACTCTATTCCCATGCGAGTCAACCTTGGTGTGAGAAATAAGAGGGAGAAGTATATATGAATATGAAATTATTCCACTGTATCAGCTGCAAATGAGGTCTTGAATCCCAAAGGGAGTGGGATAGGTTATTCAGGTATTTCATTTCCTCTTTTATTTTGGTAACCAGGATTGTCACAACTGGTGATCTATCCTTCTATTCCACAATAAGTGGAATAGAGCACCAAAAGTGCCGATTTCCACAAGATAATATAAGGGATTACTCCAAGAGTGTTTCCTTGAAATTGGTTCCATGGGGAAGGATATCAATACTTATCAAAGGGAAAGAAAATCATGATCCCCTATATTACCACCTAGATTTTAGTGGTTCATATGAGAACATAATGTTTGAAACCCTCATTACGACATTAACGAATCCATGAGAGGATTACAATGTTCTTCATTATGGTTTAGTTTACACACATGACCCTAAAAACAACATGTATATACACTCTAATGGACAATTTGATGTGCCTGATGGTTTTATCACACATGTTAGGTCGAATGTGAAGGGACCTTGGCTAAATTCCATTAAACTGATTCACATAGGGGCCCACTTGGGGGTCAGTGAAACAATGGAATGGAGTGATGTGAGATGGATAGAATAATTCTATTGGATTCCCTATAATTAATAGTTGGTTACTAGGGGGGTTGGGGTTCCCTCGACATATAATGTTGCTTTGAGAATGAGGGTACTATTCACATATCATTATGCTATGCGGGCCTATGTTCATCTTGGATAAGGTATCATTACATGAGTCTAGGTTCCATATACATTGCACAATGCTAAATGAGGACGTGTTCCTCAGATATTGGATTTTTCTACGTTGGGAACGGTTCTACAAGCATATATTTCTTCACTACAGGATGCTTCCCTACAAAGGGTTCATCCATATACTCCCCTTATAATGATGTATGCAAAGGGGTTTGAGTTTTCTGAGGGCTGAATGATTTATTATTTCCTCCTTACATGGTTGATTTTTACCTATTGGAAATCAATGTAATGGTTCTATTTTTCTATTTTTTCTCATCTTTCATCACCTTTATCTCCCCTTAGTATGGTCCTATAAACCACTCCTTTCTTTCTTCCATGGTTTCATATTATTGGGGTGTATAGGGATCCAATATTGAAATGTAAATTTGACCGTAGTATGAAATAAGAATTATTTAAGTGAGCCCACGGAGAATGCCCCAGCAATTTAAAGAATTAGTTAATAATAAGATTTCATTACTAGATTCGAGGGGCATCGTTTATGGGGGTGTATATCACCACCCAAAATAGTAAGTGAATTTACATCAGTTGTCAGTGCCTTCAGTACCACTTCATCCCATGATAAATGTCATTCACTGGGATGGGGTGATTCATGGGTTGAATAATTGCCTTCTATAACTCTAAAATATTATATTTTCATTTATGTGAACTATAGGTACCACATATCCTGATGAAGAATTTCCTTTTCAAGGAATCTTGTGAAAAATATATGACTACTAGGTTGTGAATAGATATATGTTGCACGTTTTTCTTCATGTTATCACCACTTTGGGAATTATTCATCAAATTATTCTTCAAATATCATATTTTATTTTAACATGTTAATGTAATTTTTTTGTATATTTTTTATTACCTAATAAATGAACCCCATAGGAAAGGGTTCTGATCGAGATTAAGAGGAGGTTATTCTGATGTTGAAAGAATTATTTTTGAAATAATTTTTGGTACAGAAGTAGACCGACAAGAGGGGACCACACCTTTAAATTAGGGCCTAGATCATTTTTCATTTACCATATTTCATAGCAAACTCAGTGCTCTCACAAACTCTAGATGTCATACTTATTCTTCAATCAGTCTCGTTTGTGGTCATCTCATTCCAAGAAATGATTCTCACCAACCATGAGCTGAAATTCACAACTAGGAACAACAATTTTTGTTCTTACTCAAGGTAGCCAGAGGCTTACAAATTTCTTTTTTTATTGAGAGTTTTTTTTGTAGCCAACACTTCATTGCCTGAAGTTTTATGAACTGATAGTATTTGGGAGAAGAATCATTCTATAAATAGTAATACACATTTCCTTATGGATATCTGCTAACTCTAGTAAAATTATTCTATGGATAAAATTTATTTGTATTTTACCTTGATGATCATGACCACTAGACACAATCCCTTTGATGAAAATATAGAAGATGATCTTTGATCATACATCACACCTCAAGAAGTTGTTACGAATATCCATTTTTACTAGAGAATTTAAAATACACATTTTCAAACCAACTACCACTTTATAGCTTCAAACATAAAGAATATGAACTCCTTTAACCATTTGTTAGGATTATCCCATCTTATTGGTTCGAACTATCCTAAGAGCATGCGTAACTGAACATATTTTTCATAGGGAATGTAATTTATTACAAATATCAAGAGAGTGTGTTTGTCATGAATGATTAAATATGGAAAAAACCAAAACATCTATGATATATCCATGTATCCACAATTAAAGACTATAATTATATAATCAACCTCCCATGAGGAAATCGCATCAAATGACAAATCTCAAAATGTGACTTGTGGTCTATAGGGGCATTCTCATATTAATATGAATGGGAATTTTGGGTGCACAAGAATTTCATTTAATTCCTTGAACAGTTGGAGGATTTCAACATATACTACAAAGTGTCAGTCTCTAAATTTTATGTTTATCCACCAACTGAGATATTTTTTAAATTACCCAGTCACTGGTATTTGATCACCAATACCTTCCAATTTTCACATGGTTTAGTAGGGATAATTTTGTTGTATATCTACCAGTTTGGTGGAATACCCTGTTTTTGTAACATTAATAAAGAAATATCTCTCACATCCAATACTTGGGAGAACATTTATCAAGTATCTTCTCTAGTAAGGTACATGTTGAATATAGAAAATGAACTTCTTTCCCAACCCCTCCATGCCTTCTTAGTCATTCCATTCATTGATTAGAAGATGTTGTTCTTGTAATCTACTATTCCAAGTACAAAATTTATCCACAACAGGACTCATCTGACTCAATAGTCTCAAATAATTTTGTGTCCATACTGGGCTTCTTTCAATGCAGGCCAACACTCCATGCAGGGTTACAAAATCCATCCCGATGTGTCTCCGAACTTTTGTTTTTCGAGTTTCAATTCCATTTTCATAGGTGGATGGATATTCTCACTCTACCATGCCTATAATAGGGTCTGAATATATAATTTAATGATTGAATCCAAATTTGTAGAGGGATATCCTATCATCTTTTTTCCCACACTTACTCATATTTTTGACCAGTTTGGTCAAATACAAGATCTAAATATATCCATCACATCCATGTTCCATTTTAATTCATGTTTCATTATGTGGAAGAGAAATATTTATGATACGAGTATGAACATACCACAATAAATTATTTATAAAAATTATGCCCTTCCATTCTCAACATTTCTTCCATTCACCTTAAATCAATGGGAATTGATTGCATAGTTGAGTTGCTGAATGATTTGTCTAAATTAGTTTTGTACTACACCCTACACATTATGGAATGTTGGCGGATGACCGATGGGATTTCCTGGATGAATGTTACTACAAAATTATGTTGGGAGATAAGATATTGAATACTCATGTAGATAGGGAAACCATTTTTGAGATTTACACGCCTATAGATTTGCAAGGCAATTTGTATGCCTGTAAAAAGATCCAATTTTACCAATTACCTAGATCAAAAATGAAATCACAGCAGACATTATTTTAAAATTGCGGATTTTTATGGCATGTGAGGATCCTAGAATAAAAACCATTTTCACTACCATGAGATCTTAAATTAAATTATCGTTCGAGTATATTCATATGTGAGAGGATTACTACCCTGATGGAGTGTTAGAGAGGACAGTTTGACGGATCTACAACCCATTTTTTTCATAATCATTCACCAATTATTTCATCTTTACTAACATCTATAAGAGGAAAACACTCTTATTTTTATTATAAGAATTTTGAGGGAGCTTCATCCACAACTTTTCTTCCTATGGGGAGTGATTCATAACCCATACATTTGACTGATGTTGTCTATATTCCCAACAAAGATTTCCCAAGAGAGTAATAATTGAGAATCCCAAAGGATGATGCAAAACCTATCATTTATGATTTTGATATTGAATTTGTAACATATAAGGATGATTCTCTCTCATGGGAGTTTTAGTTTAGTGAGTTTTTATCTGTTGTAATTGGAATCCAACATTATATAGTTGTGGCATCAGTGGAACAGGACCAAGGACATGATGATTCCAAAAAACATTAGGTTTTAAGGAAATGTTCTTGGTATCAAATCAACACCATTATCACATAAACCCATTTAGTGGAGTTTTATAATAAGGTGGACACCCTATTTCAACTTTTCATTGCCTTGGGTTCATGTGTCTTTTTTGTCAGCACCTATATATCCATATGTTCCAAGTCATCATATCTTGATAAGAAAATTCTACTTTAGAATGCAAACTTACTATTTTCAATGATTCCCATCAACAAATGAAATCGTATGTTTTTTTTAATGAACTACACCTCTTCCTTACTGATGAATAAAAATATTATTATCAATTAGATAGACAGACTAAGGAGCTACAGGAATATAAGGCTTTTGTTGAAATGTTTAAGGTGAAGATGTAATTGACAACTAAAATATTTAAATCCATCGTGTAAAATGTTTGATACCTCAAGTACTTCATTATGAATGTACACACAATAAATAAAACAAAATATTTAAAAAATACCACTCTAGAGAGGAATATTATTGGAATTTTTAGGTTGTAGAATATTTGATGACCAAAGAGGGATAATATTAACTATAATAATTCCATCTATTTATGTACCTATTTTTTTAGTGTTGGTGAGGGACACTAGGATTTGGAGGTTCCACAATTATCCTTTAATAAAAAGGTTTATTTTTTCCACAATGTTTAACTTTATATAATCCGCTAATCCCTTTCACAATTTACAATGTGTTTTAGACGATAATCATCCATTGGTTACATGAATTATTTCTAAAATGGATATCAATTTTAATCACATGGTTTCCATGAAAAAAGTTTTTATGAATTCACTTTCTCCCTACTATTCTAGTCAAAAACACATTTTAGATGGTTAAATTTTAGAGGTTTTTGGGGCCAAGGACTTCAACTTTGTTGCAATAGAATAATCATGGGGCATTGTAGGATATATTAAATATGATTTGATAATTCCATGAGTTAAGATATATTTTCTATTCATCCATTCCTCAAACATATTTTTTCTTATAAAAATTTATTTCCATTCAACTATATATTCATGGGAATTGGAAGAAACATTCATTATTTGGGCGCATGGATTTCCAATTGTCACCTTCCTAGAATTTATCATTTTTATAGTAGGTATTTGATGAACAAACACTCTTGAATGGTGTGCCATAGAATCTAGAAAAACCAGAAATAATTAGGCCTATCATAAATACTTAACTAGTCAACTGTTTTTGTCTATAGCATATGGAGTAAATCATAGTTCATAGAAACCATAAAAGACCCACATGAAATTATCATCTAGAAATTAGTATCTTTTATTCCCTCATTCTATAATTTATTTTCCATTGGTATACTATTTTCATCCTATCATGGAAGGGGTTTTTGATAACACATCAGGTTTTTTTAAAAATATAGTATTTTCATTACTACTGGAATAGGCACATGGGCCTGCATTACGGTGACATATGAAACTTTTTCCTTACACACTCTTCTCCCCGGGATTAGTGGTGTTATAAGGGACATGATCATAGTCAGTTTTATGGATTCTTTAATAATTTAGGTAATAGGGGATAAATATAAAAACATATTAGTATATTTAATTGGGATGATTGTATTTCATAATGAATCATGACAATTATAAATACAAAGAACGATCATATACCTAAGGGAAAAAATTGGATTAGGGAGGAGGTCAACCCATTCCACCTGGTGATGAAATCAAATATTTTATCATTCTCTCACTATTTTCATTTTTATAGGTTAGTGAGTGTTGTATTATAAATAAATAACCTGAACTAGTTAAATAAATAGAGAAATCGGACTTTTTATCTCGTGATAGACCGAGCTGGAAAACTATTATGCCATTTAAGGCTATCCATTACAGGGTTCACACAATGCATCTATGTTTTACTTCTTCATGTGTCTAAAGAGTTCCTATCATTGGATCATATTGTGATGAAAAGTGGATTCTATTTTGTTCCAGGTCACCTAAGGCATTGAATATTGGAAATGTAGGTCTCAGGAAATTTGGAATGGGTTGGGTGTCAGTCACACAGTTGTGGTATGGTTTCTATCCTAGTTGCACTAGTTCACACATCACCTCCATGGATTCCAATCCCGGAGAAAATGAATCCATGGTGTCTATAAGCCCTTTATGATTCTTTGGATGAACATGATCTTAGAGATTTGTAACAGTGAGATTTGTCTAATGTGCTGGTTTCAGTGTAATTTAATGTGGACATTTATCTATGTACATCTTTTGAGGGTTTTACTAAACCTAATCTGATTGTATCGTTAATGGAGGGAAATCAATGTAAATTTCGATGATTAAGTATTAGTAGACTGATTTTTTAGGCGCAATGTTTGGGGCATTTCATAGCCTTTCCACATTCCTCGGGATAAAAACTTTTTGTTAAGGTGAACCTATCCATCAAAGGTGGATACTCGATAGGAATTCATCCATGAAAAAATTATATATTAATTCTCCTTAACTCATTTATTTCTTCCACCTTCTAGGAGAATCATTCATATAACGTAAGTGGATCTTCCTCATTGAGAGTTGTAGTTTGTTCATATAAGAATTTTCTTTTAATATTTTCTCTCGTAGTGATTTTATGAGGAGGCAGTGTGGATTGATTTTATGAGACCCAACTTTTAGGTAGATTTTCTGGTTCTAGGTGTGAACTGCTACTTTCTCGGTGTGGAATACATTCCATAAGTAATAATCATCTCATCATACATCTGAATTCAAATCATTTCCAGTTCCATTTTCATTATGGACATCCACCGTATTTACTGATGTGTAATGCATTGTATGAATATTACCAGCTATTGAAAGGTACGAGAGTTATCTATATCTTTTACATGTCCTATGCCTTCTTTTTTTGGATCCTATTTGTACTTATTAGTGAAGGATGACTTAGAGATAACTTTATGCCACAATCTCATATAGCTCCCTTCTAGCGAGAAATAGCTCATGATATGGGGAACTATGAGACCATTTTTCATGTCGTCCTCTATAAATAGGAAATCACTGATTTCCATTGAGGGGATAATTGAGGTAAAAATTCCCCAAACCTTGCAAACTAGAGTTTAACTCATTTTCATATAATTATTACTTACCCTAAATTTGTATATCTTATGGGGGAATATTATGTTAAAAAATCCCCAATTCATGTAGGCTAGAGATGATCATGTGATATGAACACTGATAATTTCTCCTCCACTTTGTTTGTCACATGCATCCCTATTTGAGAATGATGAATATATGATTTCCATTTTTCCTGATAACTGATTATTTTTTAGAACATTAGTAGAGATTGTTGATAGGATTTGTTTAGGTGATAAACCTTTTGAATGTTCTCAATAAATGGGGGAAGGTGGTTTTTGATGGCTTACTCTCATCCATCCCGACGCTTATGTGACATATTCATGAAAACTTATTATTTATCATGTCTCATTTCCTATCAAAGTTTTATATTTTTATATCCTACATAGAATAATGACATTAATGGATTCAATTTTTAGCAGGATCTTCAAAATGATGTTTTAGGTGAAATGAAATGCTCATTTTTATCCCATACCCATATATGAGCATTGGGTAGGGCGTCACATATTATACAACTAAAATAATATAATGCATTGAAGTAGGTTAGTCTGAGATTTTGTCACTTCTTCTAGGTTTGTGATCACTTTGATGACTTAATGTTTTCCAATAAGATTTAAGGATGACGAATTTACAAAATTTTGAAATATTCTTTCTAACCAATATAACGTAATAATTTTACTTTGTGGTGGTATAGAGTTTATCTTGATGTTGAATAAAGATTTAGTTATGCATTCTCCTAAATATACCCTTGGTATGTCAAACTGAGAAAAGGGTGAGGACCAAAACCTAATTCACTTGTAGTACATTTCCTATTATTTTCTCCGGAGAAACATATACATTTTTTCTTTTTCCAAAGAGTCCTCTACTTGGTCTTCCAAACATGGACTCATCATGAAGGTAATGTCGCATGTATAGAGCCTATTAGGGGAATCATTGGTATGTGAATGGTCTGGGGTGGCTCCGAGGATTATTTTTTCCCTAAGACATCTCTTAGATGAGATTGGTTTTTTCATTTCACTAATATGTTATATAACCTTTCAAACCCCACATTTCCAAGAGCCTCGACAAATAAAGGATTTCTAATATTTGACTCCATTAGTGGGTGAACATCTTGTAGATATTTAATTTCACTATAGGGAGGAACATCACAGTTTATTACATCATGTTGAGGAATACCGCCATATCTTGGTCCTTGAAAATAGTATGATTTTATGTAGGGTATACCATGTGGATGACATTCATGGAGGATGGCACTAAGGGGATAACATCCTAGCCCAAATAATATGACAGTAGGGGGAGGACCTATACAGTGATTTCCATCATGGTGAGGACTACCATAATACCTTTATGGTTGATATGAGTCATTTTTTCTATACTGTCTAACCCGTGGAGGTCCTTCATGGAATAAATTAATAGGGGAGTACCTTTAAGCTTTTCAATGTCACTACAGATTGTATCATCATAGTGAATTCCATCTTTGGGAGGACTGCCATAATTGATTAATGACTGAATTTATGAATATTTTATATAACATATATCAGTTTCTAAGACCATTAGGGTGATAATAATAATGGTATGATCTTTTTTCTATATGATTACACTACTGGTATGACCATCACAATAAATTACATCATGGTGCGGACTATCTTCATATATTGATGTCTGGATATATAGAGATTTTATGTAGCATATACAATAGGAAGGACACTAAGCGAGGAGAATAGTAATTGGATGAAATTATTTATATTTTATATAATATCCATGTGGAGGGAAATTGTTACACATATAAAGAGATAAGCTCCCACAATCTATCGGTTGGTGTCCACAAAAGATTCCTTTGTGGTAGATTATCTAGGGAGGACCTTTATAGATGTTGGTAATAATGCTATGTGGATGACATTGTAAGATATTTAAGAAACCCCATAATTTGGTAATGTATTGGAAGGATCATGGGCCACTAGGGATAGGTGTCTGATGGATTCAAGAGCTCCAACTTCATTTAGGCATGGGATTTGAAATATTTATACAATTTCCAGTCTCTTATGGTAAGAATTTTATCTAGGATCTCTCTTTTTGATAAAGAAGGGAGTTTTATGTAGGTTTTATCTCTCATATATAGTTTCATATTTTAGGAGATACAATGGTGTTTGCAAGATATTATAGTGAGTTTCATGAGTTTTTGTAAGGTTAAATGTCATACCTGGAGTGGCCACCAAAGTAGACTCATGTGTGTAAGTTTGAATTGGTACTTGTGCTTGCTCCAATTATCTTCCATCATGGAATACTTTCATTGAACCTCCTGGATAGGATCTGGGATTAATGTATGATATTGTGTGACCACCGCATTGTGTGTATTAGTCACCCCACGTGGGTAGGTGGGTTTGTCATTCTGAATCCTTTTTATTGTCGTTGAAAAAATTACATCCTTTCTAGCATGTAATATATGGTTTAGAATTGGTATCTGATTATCAATTTTTTATAAAATTTGTTGAGATATTCCCATGGGGGGAGCATGAATATATTTACACATGGTTTTTGGAGAAGGAATGTATACCTTCTCCAGTTCTCTTTTTATTCCATGTAAAAACATACAATCCTTTTGTGTGGGGGAAGGGATATTGGTATTCACCTGACTAGAAATTAGTGTATGCCATCCACATTCGTGGATTGGTATTATATCTGAAAAAAATGATTCATATGAATGAGAATTAATTTTACTTTTCTCACTGGTTTCCATCATATTTGACTGATGATATTCATGAGAAATATAAGATATTTTCATCTTTTTTTATTTAGATTCCATCATATTTTCCTGATGGGAATCATGTGTAGTAGAAAGATTTTTCCAATGATAGTATTTTGTTTCCATAAAATTTTATTGATGAGATTAATATTTATTAGTGGTAATTTCAATATTTTTAGAGTATTCCATAGTTTTTTACTAACGTGCAACATATTAACAAACATGGATTTTTATCTGCTCATTTTTTCCGATCACATTTAACTAATGCACTTAATTTTTATCCATATGAATTTTCCTCTACTATTATTTGGTTTCCATTGTATTTACCACAATACATATTTTATATTACTTAAAAATTGACCTTTTGGGTAAGTGGGATGTATATATTTTCCACCAATACATTCAAATACCATGTCCCCTTAATCCACTTCACACCGCAATAAAAATATAGAAATTAAAAAAAACACCAAAACCACCTCAAACCACAAATTAACTCGTCTCAATAAAAAAAACCATCTAACTCGAGGAGACCAAACAAACTCAAAAAAACAAGCCATTTTCAATTTTTTTTTAAAAAATAAATTTTAAAAAAACCCTCATTATACCAACATCGTCATACCACCGACCTACCACGGTCGCCTATCATACATAATCACACTATCTAAATATCACCATCAAAACATATTTCGGTTCACCAACCTCAACACCACTATCTCACATCATGTCATGAACACCGATGAGAACTAGTGATCCATCACTGTCAAGAAACTAGCGTCATCCCAATCTGGACATCTCCTCATCATCTATGGGAGCCTCCCAAAGATATCGAAACTGCATCCACCATAATACACTAGTAAACAAGAATGACATAGAAACCCCTCTATTCAATGATTTTCATCCCCAAAATCTCACACCAGTAATCACCCGATGCTAACGAAGTTCAAACCACACCATGCCACCGGCCACCCGATCTCACATCCAAATGCTCATGGTAGACCACCTTACAAAAATTCCATAGAAAGGGAAGTTGATACTTGGAACAAGAGTAGAGAAGCAACCATAATGATGTTATATTGATCAAATCCTCATTAATCCTCACCAGGTGACCGACCATAGAATAAAAAACAATAGCCAAAACACACAGAACAAAACTGGAAGCTACAATTGAAAAAAAAATGAAAAAAAGGAAAACTGGAAAAGGAAATAAAACCAAAAAATAAATAAGAAAAAGGAACATTAATGAATAATCTCCATTAAAACCATGGTAAAAACCCATCCAAAAGACATAGCCTAGAATATAAAGTGAAAACAGGGACATAAATACAAAAGTGGTGAAGAAGCAGCTGCTGATATGATCCCTGATCATTGGCCCTCTCTCCCAAAACATTAGAGATTCCATTTTTTTCATAACAATGTATGGGAAGAATAGTGGAATTTAGGGGTAAAGCACAGTAGAAGAGACCTAGGAAAAAACTAGAACACCTTCTCTGACATGAAAGGTGGAATTAAGGCTAATGGGAAAAGAATGTGTGGACCAAACACATTAGAGAGATGGGGGAAGAACCCATTGGGAAGACATAGAAGATGTTAGAGAATGGAAGATGTAGGGGGAGAAGGATCCACGAGTGGAGAAGGATTCATGAGGAACCCTTAAGACCGTGGGTTGAGAGAATAGGAGTTAGAGGGAGGAGAGATTTGGGAGAATGAGGAACCATGATTTGTATCCATCATATTTGACTGATGGGCTTGATGTGTATTAGTTTGAAATTTTATTTTCTTATATTTGGTGACATAATAATTGACTGATGGGATTCTTGTGCATTGGTACGTATATGCGTTTGAATATAGCGTTCTGTCAAATTTTCATGGAGTGATTGGTGACATGAAGTGGGAATTTGACATCCATTTAATGTTCTATTGTATTTTAATATCATTATTCATGAGAGGGAGAGGAAATATATATATTCCCATGAGTTTTTGTCCTATTTAATTGGTGAAACTCTTCTTTAGGAATAGGGAAAAAGTCATTTTCTTGATTTTGTTCATTTTCACCCTTTGTGATCCATTCTATGTACTTAGGTTGGTATGATTATAACATGGTCCATCATGGAGGTATAATCTACATAGTTAATAATTTGGGTGACATTATGTTAGAAGAGATTAATTCTAACTAGGGACCTTTGAGGGATCCCTATTTTTCTGGTATGAATTAATTGGTTATTTCTTAATTAGTATCAATGTGATAAGGGATTAACTCATTATCTTGTTTGGGGATAGGTTCCAGAAATGGTGGGAGAAGGCTAGTTGAGTTGTCTGGTTTAGGATTGCTAAACATTTCTTTGAGGACACTAGTGGGGATTTATAGACTAGAGGGAATATATAGTTTCCTCTATGATTGGGAGTGTTATATTGTGATGGTATTCCCTAACCACTACATTTGAAACCAATCATTAAAAAGTTGGGTGTGTGATGGTGTCCTCTTTTTCATGGAGGACCCAACTTTTGCAATGGATTGTGTATGTGACCTTGAAAATAGGTGAGATACAATTGGTTTGATGATAGATATGAATATTTACATCAATACATGTGTAAAAGTCTGAAAACAACCCATTTTCAATGTAGTATCTCAGTAAAACATGGGGAATTCATGGTCTCTCATGGACCATATCCATTTTGGATGTGAAGGGGGATTGATTCAGGGCAAAACCACAACCATGGTTAAGGATTCATGTTGGTTTTACAATTTTTTTCCCTTAAGGATATGATTGGGTGAGGAACAAAATGGTTTAATGAGGATTGGGTAGTATATCCTTTTATCTTATATAAGGGGTGTTGTAGTTAAATCATTCACATTGGATTTACTATTTCATTTACCTATGAATATCATATTTTCCCGATCTATTAATTTTAAGGGTTTAATTTTGTTCAATCACTATTTTTAGGTATAACATATTCATATGGCCTCCAATGATCTTTGTTTATGGAGCCTGAAATTCCCAATGGATCTTATATCAACGAATACTCATTAACCTACATTACAACAGAATGTAGTCTTTCAGAAACATGGTCAATAACACATAAAATCATATTACTCAGGATAAAGGGAAGTAAATCTCCTCACAAAATTTTTGGGGGATCTATTTCTAATACTGGGATGGTCTTATTGAATTAATATATATTCATGAATCCCTTGTTCCTCCCCAAAAAATGTATATGTGGATCACCTTGAATTAAGATACCACTATGAATAATAACTGGTCCAAAATCATCTGCTATATCTGAGGTTTTTTATTAAGGATGGAATTTTTATGTATCTAAAAATTTCTATCAATGGTCCTCTTTTTGTATATGGATCAAATAGTCATGAGTCATTTTATTTTGAAAACATTATTTTTAATCCATATAGTGGGCCACTTTTGGAGTTTTTCACTATCTAGTTTGGATGAATGTTGTTCTTATGATGGGAATAAACCAATGTGATTGGATTCATATTTATAATCATTTGAGTAATTAGAACGCATATCATTTGGTACCACATAACATGACACATCTCATTTTAAGGTCTTGCGATAATTACTGAACCATTTAATTTTACATAATATAGAAATAACAAGGTGGTGAATGGTGTCTAGTCAATTTTTATTCTTGATCTTATGGAGAGGAAACCCAGAGGACCCAAGAGAGATGAGGTATCATAGGTGGATATGACCCACCTGGTGATGTGGATAGATTAAAATTAAGATAGATTTAGATACTGATTTTGGACCTTAGAGAGGATTATAAAAAATCACAATCAGATTGAAATCAATCCCCTCATAATTCGATTCGGTGGGGCCCAACCTCATGAGGATGTCCATTTGAGTGGACATGACCGGGTCTCATGCGTGGATGTAATACATTCGGTGCATATGATTGGGGAATACACGTTGAAGTGGACTTTAAATTGTATATGGTTGGGGATTATGCATTTAAATGGCCTTTTTGATGCATATAGTTGGGGATTATGCATAGACCTGGCCTATCTAGATTTAAGTGGGATCTTACATCTATTGATAATGAATGATGATTTTGGAATGACTCTGACATTCACTGAATTAGAGACCCATTTGAGTTTGGGATATTATGTATGTCCTTTTCACTACTAACTTCAAATTCCATTTTTGTCATGCCCAGAGGGAGAAACAAGAGGAATTAGTATATATGAATATCACATGAATCTACTCTTTCCACTGGTGGGTGAGGTGATGAATCCAAAATAGAGAGATATAGGGCATTTATTGTTCTCATTTACTCTATTGTTTTGGTAACTGTGATAGTTAGATTTAGAAATCTATCTAGATAATTCATGAGCTGAGGAGAAGAGGGGAAAATGTAGCACCACAATTAAAAAAGTCCTAGGGGTTACTCTTTGTGGGATTAATTCTAATTGGTTTTGGGTGATGGATCACATTCCCTATTAATGGGAAAGTCAAGTGCACTACCCTATATTCCAATGCGAAAGGGGGAGGCTCACATAGACACCCCATGGACATAACCCTCATTATTTTGGGAATGTAAATTCTAGCTAATTAATAGTTCCCTCTTTATTTTGGAGGATACACACATGATTCTTCAAACCACATTTATGTAAACTCAAAAGGACATGTTGATGTTCATGGTGGTCTTATCACAAATGTCATTTAAACTTTGAAGTAGTTTTGTCCTAATTACATTACACTGGTTTGTAGAGGAGCCAACATGGGAAATAATAAAATTATGGAAGTGATTGAGGGGAGATGGATGGCAGAATTACACGGGAAACCCCATTCCCTATAGGATGTTATTAGGTGGACCAGGGTTCCCTCTGCGTATGATGTTGAAATTTGGGCGAGGTTACTGTCTCTGTAGAGTTCTGCCTCATGGTCCTTGGTCCTTCCCATGTAGCATGTTTCCAATATAGATATATGATTCTTCTATATAGAGTGTTTCTATGAGGGTTTGAGTTCCTCTTGTCCGTATTTTTCTACAAAGGTAATGGTTTCACAAGTATAGTGTTTCGCGAGGAAGGATGCTTGTCCGCAAAGGGGTTATCTTCTTACACCTAATAGATTAATTTTTACAAAGGGGTATGAGTATGTAGATATATTTAAGATTTATTATTTCCTCTTTACAACTAGGTGGTGTATATTTTCCTACTAGGAATGACTATAGATGCTCTGGTTTTGTTGTTGTTATTCATCTCCTTGGACACTCCTTAGTTCAATCCCATCATTTATTTCGTTTTGGTCCCCTTTGTTGTTTTTTAATTAAGGATTAGTTGGAATAGATATTGGAATGGTCGATCTTCCATGGTAGGTATTTGGGATTCCTATTTAGGAGGGAAAGGTTAATTCCCCTTCAGAGAAATGACATTTTATGTGGGGATCCATCATTCACATAAGTGTAGGGCATCATTTTTAATAGTTAAAATCATTTCCTGACCTCACAAATCAATTTTCTTCATTCATGGGTGATGATGGTACCACCCCATACCATAAAAATTTTATTTTTTTGGGGTTGTTTACCTTCATAGGGGAAGAAATCACCATTTGGCCCAAACTAATATTCAATTTTTATTTGGGGGAACTAGTTGTACCACCTTGCCCTACACAATATTTCATTTGTGGGGATATTTTTTAAAATAGACGAACACCATGAGGAGCAGTAGTCCACAAACTAATTTGATGTTTGTTTGATCTCCCCTTTCAAAAATTTTATTTGATTTCACATTTGGATGTATTATTTTCCATTGACATGTTAATGATAATTTCTTGCAGAATTTTCAGGATCCATTAATAGTAATGGAATTGATTTCTAAATAATCATTGTATATCCTCATAGATCAATCATTATTATCCATGTAAATAACATGTTCTCCCCATAATGAAACTCTAGGGATTATAAATATCATATCACACAACTCCTCTAGTGGTTTATTTAACTCCACTAACACCACAGTTTTCATTATATACTGATTAATTGATATAGGTTTTTCATCAGGGATTAATCTAATAGAGAACATGACATCATGAATAGATGGAAATCCAACTAATTCTTCTAGAATTACAAAAATGTATTCCAATACATAGGTATATCTTAAATATTATTATTACCTTTTCTTTTTCATCACATCCCAAGGCCATAAATATTTTTTCCAAGGAGTTAATTTATTTCTCGCAGACACATGATTAATAGGGACACTATATTATTTATAGATCTATCACAAGATGAGATCCAAAATAAAAAATTCACACAATAAAGAAACAAGATGATCCAATTGGTAAAGGCCATTAATCATAACCTGATTAATGTTCCATAAAATTTCAATGATGTTCTCAGTTCCAATAACATCATTGTTGGATTGTATAGTAAAAAAATTTCTACATTATAACATATTGTTGATACCATTCATTCCAGAATGTTTTATATCAAAAATTAAAATATACTTATTAGATCATAAAATTATTAATATTGAATCATAAAATTTAACTATAAATATTATTTAAAAATAATATTAAATAAATTTATTTCATTGATAATATTAGAATCCCAAATATTTTGTCTTTTAAAATATCCTAGAAAAATGTTCTGAAAACTACTGAAATGGTTTGTATTGATAAAATGATATGACCAAATGAAATAATATAGGTGCTTAAAACCATGTGTGTAACCAGGAATGTTGTTGTGTACTAGGTAATGATTGAGTAAAATCCCAATATTACCATTTTAATATATTTACCCCTAGGTAAAACAGTTTTAGTAACATTTCCACGTATAGAATCCATATATGGATGTATTTCTAAGAAAAACCACATAATTATTTCTCTCCAAAACTATAAGATATTCTTATAAACCAATCCTCAAATTCAAAAATAGTTTTTTGATACATTATTTTTTTCCATAATTGAGTTTTCATGGTTCTTACTAAACATCCTTTAATAGGAACTATAACAACCATGATTCTAATAATATTGAGCTGATGGTTAATTAATTACATTTTTTATATTATTGGTCATATCTTGTAATATTTTTCATTTAATATTTCAATTAGAGAAAAATAAATACATGATACACATTCTTCATTACGGTTTACAGATACAAAATAATAACAGAAAAAATTTAACATCAATGAACTCAATCAAAGATTTTTTTTCATATATTGTGGAAAGTAATTAAAATAAGTGTGATATAATGATCCCAGAAAGTGTTATGTAAAATTCAAGCTATCAAGAATAAATAAGGCTTAATAAATATGAAAAAGTAGGTAATTAAAAAACACTCCATTTAATTAATAACTTCACTATCATAATTATATAATGCATAATCAATATGGAATGGTAAATAACTGAACACACATTCAATTTAATTAGTATATCGGGAAAAACTTATTCCATGTATAATATCAATGAACGAATATCACGGGTAATTATAAATATATTATTAATTAGTGAATTTATTTATATTCGACGTCATGATCTCAGACATCATGATATAAATACGAACAAGACATTGTTCTATAGTAGTTTATAAGTTTGTTTAAAAACCCCTATAATTTTCCCAAATGATTTTTCTAATGACACTTATCGATGCATCGATGAGATATATAATTAAAGTTTCCACCATTCAATAAATTTTTAAAACATTAATCATGGATTTAAGAACCTACTTAATTCATGAATAATACCATATATTAACAAATATCTATATTCATCAATGAAGACCAATTTATAAATATTCCCATATATAATAAAAACACATTCTAAGTAAAACTGTATTTCAAATGATATAAATATTAGTAAATGAACATACACAAGATATATATAATATGTATATCTAATAAAAATGTAATTTCCAATGAAAAATGATCATAAAAAATGGATTATCAAAATAAATTTAACATTCACAAAATTAATCAAGAACAAACAAATAATTTTCACTTTTGGAACCATTTAATGTTGAATAGTGTAACTCCATTATTGAAAAATAATTGGTATTCACAAAATATCCCATTTTATCAATTATATAAGTGTATCCCTTCCAAAATTTCAATGCTCCACATTACCTTATAAATTTCCCTGGAAACCACCGTAATTTTTCACTACTATATTTTTTTAGTTAATAAATCTCATGGTCTCAATAATTTTTCATAAGACCATTATTTGTAGTGATATATTCAAGAGAATGTTCATTTCTCCCATATGAGAATTACATAACCCTTAAATTTTTCTTCTTAATATTTATATTACAAACCTATCTAAACAAAAATAATAAAATAAAAAACATCAGTATTATAGGATTTTTTATTATAGTAATTTAAGACCCATATTTTATTAATTTCCCATGAAATTATAAAAACAAAAAAAACAATGATTGTGGATTTGTTCAGACTACCACCTCAATGAAGTAATATCTTATATTTTCACTAGCATACCTCTTTATTAGTTATAAGTACGTAATTAAAGAATAAATTTTACATATATAAACTAAATATTACAATTAAAAGGCAAAGTTTAAAATACTGTAATTTCATTAAACTCACTAGGATGTGAAAACATCAACGATGTGTAGTATGTACTACCACCTCCACGAAGTAAAATATCTTATTTATCATCTTCCTACGATCTCTATTATTAAACACGATCAATTTAATGCATAAGAATCAATTATAGTATGTGAATATTTTTGTAATAAAACCATGATATAATTCGCATTTTAATATTTCATGACTCTATAATCATTAATTTATAGGATAAATATCAAATCTAAACTGATAATCCAATAATAAAATTTTAAATTATTTTATTAAGAATAATATGTCTGAAAAATAAAAACATTGAAATTAAATCCTCTTAATTTTATATAAAATAAATTACTATAATAATTTTATCTAACAATATATTAAAAATAAACATGAAATAAATAAGGATAAGTTAATTTAGAAGTAAAAAATTGGTTTTTTTTAAAGAAATGTATTCTTTTCTTCAAAAGTACTCGTTTTGTTTAAAAAATATGAAATGTATGTAAATTTTAATTTATTAATATAATATTTAATTATGAATGGAAAAAAAATTATATATTATAAATGTAAATATAATAATTTAAGTCATTATTTTTATTATTTCTTGATTTATAATTAATATAACAACATTTTTTTGGAATAAATCATTTCTAGACTAGACCATTTTTCAAAACACTTTTCATGTTACTTTTTATTTTATATAAATACAGTATTGTAAATATAATTTTATAAAATTAATTATATATTTTTTATCACCAAATATATTTTTATTAAAATATGGTCAGCTTAATTTTGGTTCGTTTATATTATTAAGGAAACTAAAACATAATTATCAAGGTTAATGTTAAATTGGGGTCTTCCATTTAGCATGTCCTTGGGGTAAATTTTATTTTTCAAAATGAAATAATTTTTATTTGATAAATTTGATTACATATTTATAATTTTTTTCCAAATTATTTAATATGTATCAATATATTTTATATTTAAAGAATTAATTTCCATGGTAATAAAATTAGTCAACGAGATTAAACATATAATAGTAAAAGTAAACATAAAGGATAAAATAAGAACATGATTAAAAATATTTCTTCATTTATTAGAGGTGTTTATAAACAAAAAATTCACTCAAATCCATTATTTTCATTTGTTAGGATCATGTGGTAAGAGAAAAAACCACTTCTTGAAACATTTCATATATTAAAAAAAATCACTTCTCATCAATTATAAAATTGAAATCCGTCACCTCACCCACTAAAAAATATATTTTTATAATAAAACTGAAAACAATTCTACCCAATATCCATATACACATTAAAGAGATATTTTTTTTACAAAAATACATACCATTTTTTCATTAACTAGAGATCAAATGGAATTTTTTTCTAAAAGAAGTCAATTGTGTTAATTAATCATTTCATTTTTTTTAAATTTTACATCCATTAATAGAGTATTTACACAAAATATATAATATCCCAAGTAAATATAATATATTTATATGTTATTATCTGAATTTAATAATGTTAATATATCTTCTTATAAATCAAATTCAAAACAAATACATCGCGTGTGTGTATGGAGGACTGCCACCTTGTGTACCAATGTAATTTTTTTCCATCTATTAATCTCAATGATAGAAATAATGAATATATATATTACATATTAAATAATAGTAATTCTTTAACATTAAAATATAATCATATTAATTATCATTTCACCCATAACATAAATCATATTTTTTCTCGTTCGTACACACAGTCTAGCATCTCCGTGATGTCATTCTATTCATTTTCCATGACTAAATTTTTTGAATAGTTATAAAAATATATCTAATGAGTAAATATTTTATGTTATAAATAATTTATATAATAACATGAGGGATATATACACTATTCACAATAACTTGGACATTCTTTAGAAAAGAAGGATGAGAAAACATTGCAATGATCACATAAAAGAGTAGTAATAATAATCAATTATTATTTAAATGGTCGAAATTTTTTGTAAAAGAATGTAATATGATATTATACATATGAATATCAATTAATAAAAATTAATACAATGATTAATCCGATAATACAAAAGGTAAAATTATGATCTACTAAAGAGAACCAAGAAGAAAGGTATTTAGTCTCAATTACAATTTCATTGATATATAGTTGTTAATATAAAATAATTTACATTTTTGTGTGGTAAATACTACCAATTTAATATATTTAAATTAATAACTCATTATTAATTATGGATAATGTGTCAATTCAGGTTTATCCTTTCAATGGGTTATAGTGTTAATGTTCCCAAAGAGGATAGATTCAATTTTTCAATCTCACACACATTTGGGATTGCTTTTATATTCTATAAAGGAATCTTATCATTTATCCTTAACAATCAATAATTATTTTCATATTTACAAGATATTTAATTATAATTCATTTTTCCCTCACAATTCCAAACTTTTTTAATTCAATTATGAAAAAAATGTTTTAATGAAATACCAAATTTATTTCTATTTAAATTATATATGTTATCTTTTATGTCAATGTTTATCAAAATTGTTTTAAAAAATTCACTATAATTACTCCAGTTATTTGGAAAGGAATTTTTATGTAATTGATGAATTTTAAAATGTGTCTTAATGAAATATTAATATTATTTCTTAAAAATAACCTTTTCCAAAAAATGAAAAATAAATATTTCATATTGTATAGGGATAAAACCCAAAAAACTTCAAACATAACTATTTTATGAATTTAATATTATTCAATTAATTTTAAAAAATATTCAAATGAATAATATTTTATGAGATGTTATTTTAATATTCAACTTACATTTCCATTTTTCTTCTAATAGGATATGAATTTATAAAAAAAAACCCGATAATTTAGATTAACCATTGGCCACCTCTCATCTCTAGGATATATTGTCACAAAAGTGTCTAAAAATCATTTTAACACTTTTTTGTACATATGTAGATCCATTTACAAGATGATTTTAAATTTTTATAATTCAATTTTTTATCTTGGTTAGTAGAATTTACCTAATTAATTTATATTTTAACAAAAAGATAAATTAATTTTTTTTAAAAATTATGTTGTTATTAATATAAATGTAATATATATATTATATAATTCAATTTATAAATAATTTATAATTAAATTTAAACTTAATAAATTTTGTATATATTTATCTGTAGATATTTTTTTCCCACATTAATGAGTCTTAATATTTTATAATAATGATTACCAAATGAATGAGGGATAAAATATTTAAAAACTAGTTTGGAAATAATTTTAAATTCATTTTTATTATATATTAATTTATTTTATTTTTTAGAAAATTTATAATATTAATAAAATAATTCAATGAAAAAATAGTTTTACTTTTATCATGGTCATTAATATTAATCATTGGAATCATAAATTAATATTCCAAAATGAAATTAAACTTATTACCCAGTATGTTTATTTTTATATAAAATTGGAATTCCGAATATATATATTGAATTTCTACATGTGATAAAAAATAATTTTTAATGTAATCGAAAAAATTAGTTTTAACACTACTCTATTACAACGATTTTTAAACCATTTGACATGGGATTAATAAATATAACATTTTATTTTTAAATGAATTATTTATATATATATATATTAGATAAACATTTTTAAATACATTTAATTTATTTTTTATTAGGAAAATTCCATGAAATTAATGATATTATAAAAATCAATATTTTTTCACAATTCACTTATAAATTAATTACATTTGAAAATTCTAAACAATTCATCTATATATAGTATTGTAATTTTTAATCCTATAATGATTTTATTTTTTCGATAATTAAATTTTAAATATTTATAAATATAGATTTTTATTGAAAGTATAACATATTAATAGAATCTACTTTTCATATAAATTTATCTTCTTAAACATTAATTTTATTTAATATTATTCCACATAAATTAACAAATAATTAAATTTTTTATATATTATTTTATAAATATAAATATTACATATTATAATAAAATTTTATCAGTGATCTATATTTTTTTTGATAAATTATATCACATTTTTAAAGGTTTTTTTCAAAATAGATCATCTTTTAATATTAATAATGAAAAATAATCATATGTTAATATTTTAATTGATTATTACATTATTATATACTAATGATTATATTATTCATCTAATTTATTATGTCTAGGTTCATTTTAGATTTGTTCTGCTTGTTTTTTTAAAAACAAACTATTGAATATATTATTAATTTAAAAGGTCCAAAATCTCTAGTCATTGCAGTATACACCACCTTAAATAAATATGGTCTTCGCAATATCGATTATTTTTTAATGATAAATTTTTTTGAGGGTATTCTTAACATATTCATTATCCACGATATAACATCATGTATAACATTTTCCATTTCGTATTTGTCTATATGAAGATACTTGTCTTTCCATAAACAATATTAATCATTCATACAATCAAATACAAATGTATTTATATAACCTATTATTATATTCTACATAACACACATTTAATAAAATCATTATAGTATTAATTACATAAAATAACAATTAGATTATATATTCATCCAAAAACTAACTCTATATTTAACACTAAAATATATTCTCAGTAGTTTGTAAATTCACAAACTACACAATATATATAATAATCCAGAAAAACTTATGAACATCATGATAAATATCATGGATCAAATTTTAATTAAATCTACAATTAATTACTAGGATATCAAAACTATATAAATACTTATATAAAAATTAACCAAAATTTTATTACGTATTGATCTAGGTTTTATTTAATATAACTGTTATCCTTACTTTAATCATGTGTTCTCTAATAAGTATCCCAAAAACATGATATTTTTCAAAAAATCACATTTAATTGTAGTTTATAAAGTTTAATATATGTTTTAAAACATTTAAAGTCGATGTTATCCAAATTTTTTTAATGTTTCACATCTACCTTATATCTCATAGAATATACCAGAATATCATATATAAATATCACATACAAACGAAAATAAATAAAAGTACCAATATTTATTTTTTATTAAGAAATAAACCTCACTAGAATAAGTGAAGTATATAAACTCACAATTTCCATAATAATAAACTTATACTATGATTCTTAACCACTTAAGTATGATCCATTATTCCTTTAGTTGTAATAAATCTCTTCTGATACTTAACATGCATGAATTTATTTTCATGACCATGTTTTAATAAAATAAAAACCCAAAATGGTTATCAATAAAATAATTGTAAATGATCATATGAATATTAAAACACCATCCAAATATGATATATTTAATTAAAAGAATATTTAATTAAAAGAATATTTAAACAATTGATACTATTATTTATGCATACATTTCATTATGAGTGATTCATTATTTCTTCATATCGTAATCACAAAAAGAACTACCCCAAAATTATCACAAACATTCCAACAATATTCTAAAACAAAATATGATTTAAATAAATTATATCAAATTATAACATTACAAAAATCCTTAAAGTCACATATCAATTTATATATACCACCACTCATTAATTTATACATTTAAATAAATGTTTTCCATCTTCATTCCAAATTAGGTTTCCTAAACTAGTGATTTTCAAATCCATTATAATGGTTATTAAAAAGAATTTTAATTAACCAATGTATTTAGCATTAGAGATTCAACCATGTTGCGTAGTTTTAGGATTAATTATCATGCATAAAATTTAATATTGATTTGAAACTAAACATAATTTGTCATGTTGGTTACCCCAATGAGAATATGTCATATAGCGGCATCAACATTCTAGTATCCATACAAAGATTTAATTCCTCGGGT
This sequence comes from Viscum album, assembly GCA_963277665.1. Classification (NCBI taxonomy): domain Eukaryota; kingdom Viridiplantae; phylum Streptophyta; class Magnoliopsida; order Santalales; family Viscaceae; genus Viscum; species Viscum album. The sequence continues at coordinate 1,286,349,045 of OY728132.1, read as the reverse complement.
AGAATCACAATATCCAATTTATTGAAATTATAGTAAAATATCATATACGTTGACTTATAGTTTATATTTACCCCTAGGTTTAAAAAAATACTTTGTCATAATCCTTGAAATATTAGTCATTATCTCAATAAACATAAAGGTTTATCTATATCATTAATATTATAATCATTAATAACATATCAACCATTGAATTATACAAAAATATTATCTATCCACTATTTTATCTAAACCCTTATATAATACCAACAATGCCATTAAAATATTTAACAATCTAAATAACATCAGTCTAAATTAAATATATACTTACCATGAACTCCAATTCTATTATAGGTTCACATTTTCAAAAGAAGTCTGATAGAATAATAACTAAAAACAATTGTATTTTTTAACTAATAGAAAATTTGACAATGATATAATTAACTGGTTAATATACATTCAGTCTTAAATATATAAAAATAATTTTAAACAATTTATACTTATTAATTTTAATGTTGACTTTTGTAAAATGAAACATTAGAAAGAGATTATCCAAGATTTATAGCATAGGTAATCATATGTGATAAAAAATAATAAACATAAATCTGAATAAGGTAAGCATATTTGTATAATTATGATAGAAATGAAATTTATACCCAATAAATAATAGATCATAAATAATGTAATAATACATGACATTGCATAAAAGTACATAATATTATATAAAAGTTTCATAAATAAGGAGTGTTACATAGTATAAAAAAATTAAAATATTGGAATAAACATAATAATAGGAAATATATAGGATCAAACTAATTATCTCTACCTATATGTAAACAAATTCATTATTTAAATTCATGAAATTGTGAGTAAACTCATTATGACCGTGATTATAAATATTATGATATATAAACTAAAACCATCGCATTGGAGTGAGACATAGTACCCCTACACCATCATGAAATCATATATGTGACAGACACAAATATACCATATTTACATTATAAATTTCCCATGTAATAAAAAAAGAGATTAATATCCCTTTCAATTGGAATCACAAATGGGAAACACAAAAAATTACAACAAAAACCATGTTATACCTATGGAATATAAATTTTTATCTGATGATACTGAATAACATTTCTGGTTGATACCATAGAATAAAATATATGTATTTTTAATATATAGATATTTTTGTATATTTTTGTTAACAATTTCTCTAATTGATCGATGAATGACATTTATGTGAGTAATCGTTAATAAAAGAAATGAAAAAATAAGTTATCTATAAAAAATATCATTTCAAAAAATATATTCCCATTCAATCTGGATTGTTGTGAAATAAAATGTTTTTTATGGATCACATAAGGTAACACAAACGTGTGTTTCTGCATATAAAGGGGTTCAATATCGGGAATGGAAAATATGAACATGGAGGCGAAACTGTCATTAATATGGATGGTTGTCATTCTATAAAATGATATAATATTTGAGAAATAAATATTATAAATGTAATTTTATTATTAAAATATAATTTTCCACTAGAGGGGAAGATATATAAGCATGAAATATGTTATTATGGTGAAAGAAATCAATTATAGAAAAATTATTTTATAAAATATTCCATTTTACTAATAAATAGATTTTCATCAATAAAAACCCATCTGGTAATGATAATGTATGAATCAAATAACATAACAAGGATGCCATGATATATACATTAAAATATAAATAAATAAATTATATTAATTATATATGATGTTAATGGGGTTAATTAATACATTTTCTAAGATAAATGAAGATGAGTAATATCAGACTTGTCTCTTGGATTTGGAAATGAGACAAAAAATCCCTTATGGACTAGGAATCATTTTAATAAAAACCACTAAAAGGATATGGTTTCAAATAATAAATTTAATGAAATGAATAATAAAATGATCATTATTAAAAAATTAATATGTAATTGGATATTCCATTTAAAATAAAACATGGTCAATAATATCAAAAAGGATTAAAAAATAATTTTTGACTCGAATATAATGACCTAGGCTTAACAAACATGTATATTTGCAATATATATATGAATATTCCACACATTAAAAAATTGCATTCCATTAATCTATAATTTAATAATTTCATTGGAAACTTGGAAAAATCATTTAAATTTGTGAATGATCATAAATTAATACCACAAAGATATTTAAATTTAGTACATAAACTTAAATCCTTTCTTTATACCCTAGGGAAAGGAAACATAATAAATGGTGAGCTCAGATTCTCAATAAGGGTAAATAAAGGAAATATATAAGCTTAACGTGATCATAATTATATGAGAACATGAGAATAACATTTTATGATCATACCATGCTTTTCAAAGATCAAAATCATGAATCATGGAATAAATAATGACAGTTTATAAGGCAGAAATAACAAGGGATTCAAGAGAATAATCCCTAAAATCATAACATAGGAATAAAACATAGAATTTTGGTAGACACATAAACATATAAAATTATTTATATAGTAGAAATTTATTACCAGAAAGACAATATTATTGGAATTATTTCACTCCCCTAATCATCATTAAAGTAAACGATCACCCAATGATCATCTAAGTGGAAAAAGTCTTTTACTAAATCATGGTCACTCTTCATTCCATCCATATAGTACTAAAACAGATTCATATCCCATTTGAGCCACGTATTAATAAACCAATTTTAATCCTCATTCTTACCATATATTATTAAACCATGTTAAATTCTTTCTCCATCCATGTATTACTGAACTGAGTTCACTCTTTATCATATACCTGTATTATTTAGCCCAGTTCATGTCTTGCTATATCCCTATATTACTAGATCGTGATCACATCCCATTTTATCCATGTATTACTAACCTATGTTCTCTCTTTATTCCAGCCCTATAATACTGTACTGGTTTCATGTCCCATTCGAGCACTATATCACTATACCAGGTTCACTTATTATTCTAGTTATATATTAATAAACCTATTTCACCCCAAATTCAATCCTTATTATACTGAAATGATTATACTCTTCATTATATCCTTGTGTATCACTAGAGATATAAACATTTAACCAATAAATTTGAGGGATATCTAGGTCTCGCCCATCATATAATGAAAACATACATAATTGTTCCACAACATCATAAAAATTAATCACATTATACCCCATGAAATTATATCAGTGTCATAACCATTTAATCATACCATAACCTATAAAAAATAAATATGTTCATAATCATTCCATAAGAGAATTTCCCATGAAAGGATGATCTTTCAAATATAATTTTTACATGGTTTAACTTGTAGAAGAGAAATGTGTTACATAAATAAAATGACACCTTAAACATACCTCTTTTATAGAAATAATGAGTATAGTTTCCTTAGACCATATCCCCAAAAAATTATAAACTATATCAAAGGATTTCATTATAGATGTAGATGGATTTTAAAACATCACAAGGAATAATTCTAAGGTAAAATAGAAAATCATTGAAAATCATATTTATTATAATTGAAAAAATTTAAAACATAATTTCTTTGAAACCAACATTGAAAAACATATATGGGAATATTTAAGAAATCTGTAAAAATTTCTTCAGTAAAATATCCTTTATTATATGATTTTTTTACCAAAATATATATCATTTTTTAAAAATTTTATTTGATAATATCATGAAAAATATAATGGAATATTCAAAAACATTTTGAAACCATATTAATTAAGAATGACTTGACAATGCATAAAAGAATCTTCGAGATGTTTTGAAATCATTTTTATTGAAAATAAAACAAAAAACATATAAAGAAAGATATTAAAACTTTTTTGAAAACTTTTCTATGAAGTTAACATTAAAAAATTATAATGCATGATTTGGAAGTATTCATAGAAAACATGGTTCCATTATATCATAGATGTATGTCTGAAGATAGAAATGCATTCATGTTTTCATAAAAGAATTATGGATTATATTATGTACTAAAGAGTGAAAAAATGATAGCATTACATAAATATATCATGATTAACATGTTGTGGAGAAATTGAATGTGGGTTCTTTAGATTTGGATCATAATATTTCATCAGTGGATGCATAATAATAATATTCCTGATAAAAGATGAGATTGTAACAATAATCTTTTTCCACTTTGGTTACATTGAATCATTATAACCATGAATGAACAACATTACATAAATTGTATGATATCATGAAAATAAATATATTTATAATATATAATGTTAAATGGAATTCTATAAAACCCATATAAAAATACAGATTCACAACATGACATATATCTCAAAAAATAAAAATTGAGACAAAAATTAATTTACCGACATATTAAATTTTGAACCATAAACACCAAGGAATAAATAATATTACCCCAAGGGAATTATATATAATAATATTTCTATAAATTTATAGTAAATTTATATATAATAACATTATCATAAATTCAAGGGAATTATGTACACAATATAAATGATTTTAGTGGTGAATAAGACATATATCTTGCAAAAACAAAAGTGAGACAAGAAAACCCTTATATTATGTCTAAACATTATTTATACACATTATATCACATGTATAATATGAATAAATTTTCTATAAATATACCATAGAACCCTATTGTTTTATATCATACCATATACTATTATATTATGTGTTTATTTTACCCATTTATTAAAAATATAATGTTATACTAACATTCGGGGTAATAATAACTTTTTTATATATGTTTTGATATGTTATTTTTGATCCCATAACCTATTTAAAGATTTAATTACTTAAAATTTTTAAAAAAGATATTAATATCATATATTTTAATTATATATGTATTTATAATAATCTAAAAATAATAATATGAAATAGAAAACACCATTCAGGCAGATGGTTGGCCATATATATGAATGCACACTATTTCTGTTTTCATGTCATATTTAAAGGATGGATGTAAATGAAAGACATGTATATATATAATATCATTCCATTAGAATTATTATGTCATATATATCATATATAATTTCTATAATCACCCTTATTAAAATCCATGTAATGTGTGAATGAATCACATCGTGCTAACTAGGTGGTAGTCTACATGTCCCCAAATGTTGTTATCAAATTTAATAAAAATGGAAAGCATGAATATATGTGTTATATAATCATTTTAGATGAATAAATACATAATATATATCACATATATATATAATAAAAAAGACTTTATTTCATAATGACCGTCCATGAGTGGTGGTAATGGAAAATTGAACAAATTAGTTTCTCGAGGTAGTAGTCAATCACACACAACTTCGAAAATATTGTTACCCATTTTTTGGAGGAATGCGTTGGATTAGTGTTGAATCATTAGAATAAAATCTTCTTTGAGTATTTATTATAATTTTGTTATTATACAATCTTCAAATAAGAAAAACCAAATGGGTGGAGAACAAAATTAAACTGAAACACATGTTAATGAACGTTAATTCAATTTTAGATAACTCATTTTTGTTTGTATTCTAGGGGTTGTTTGTTAGATTTATTCCAAAATTGAAGAATATAGGATTATATAAGGGATTTGTGGATCATTTTTGTAAATATTTTGGATTAGACAATGTGGTTTGAGAGGTATTGGTACTTGGAAGAGTGAATACAAATTTCATAGAGGAGGAGGAGTGACATACTTGTAAATAATAAAATATAGACACTATTGGCAGGTCTCACATTCATAATGTGATTAAAAAATTGAAAAATAATGTATTAGAAATGAATTATAGTTGTTAAAAACCACCACCACTCATAATAGAAGTTTATTTTTATAGTATTTTTGTATAACGTTTATGTTTCCCCACTTTTATCAATTTTGTTTTCAATAATGTTACTATTTTTCTATCCAACGTAATATAACTATTATGATTAAATTAAAATTTCATTTATTAGAAAATATAGTATGAAATAATTATAAATATAATATATAGTTTAAAATTTTTTATTCGTGTTGGAAATTAATTTTTATATGGCCACATGTAATGAGAAAAATCACTATATTAACTTCATCTGTGCTACCAGTGTTTTAACTACATAATGGTATATATGTTTATTATAAATGAAACAAATATTAATTAATTGAACATTTTTGATATTTATTAACATTTAAAAATAATTTTTCATAGTTTTATTTATTAAAATTTAAATCATTAATAAAATATTATATATTATAAAATAACATTATTGTCAATTTTGAATTTATTGATTTAAATTAAATTTAAAATTATTTATAAAAATATTGAATTTTATTATATTATGTTTTCAACTATATTTCATGTTATATTAATCTAGAAAAAATGATATATAATAATTCATCTAATTTACTACACATTTTATATTTTTAGTATCATTTATTTTTGTTAACTATTAATAAAATAATTACTGCATTTAGCATTACTTAAGTAGATAATCTATTTAAATCATATCAGAAAATAAAATTTAAATTTAAATTATGACAAAAATCCTTAAAAATTCATGATAACATGTACAACTGAACTAATATGTTTTTTTTCATTTCACATGTATTTAAAAATATTCAGTGCAAGGAGGGTTATTTTTTTTATATTTTACCTTACATAAAATATTATATAGGACACATTCATGGAATAATAATCTAATAACCCATAATAATTGAGACTAATGTGGAATTTGTTGAAATATTTACATCCAATGGATTCTGGACATGTTTTGGGTCATTTATATAACTTATATTGTACGTTTAATTGTTAAGTATGTTTTTTATTATCCTGTAATTAATTTATACGATTTTTACTATTCATTTCAGTTTAAAAATTAAGTTGAACGTATTTGGAAATCAATTTAGTATTGATTAGATATAATTATATCAATTTTTCCTAATTAAAATCATAGAATGTGTGAGAATTGAATTGAAATTAATCGGGCATATGTTGGGATACATCAGGGTTTTAAGGAGAAAAGTTAAATTTTTCTAAAATGTTGTTATATCCAATTTCAATGAAAAATTGGTTCACATAGCCTAACAATGCATTAATTGATATAAAACTGTTCTAATAAAACATTAAATAGGAATTAAAATATTATTTATCTATATAAATAAATTAAAAAATCATTTCAATTAAAATATATTATTTTTCACCATTCATATAAAAAATAAATATTGTAGAAAAATACCACAAATTCTTCCTTTGATAATTTTGAAATTATAAATTCAATTTTTTTTATTTCACTAGAATAAATTTCTAAAATAATCTAAAATTATTATTTTAATTGTTCACAAAATAACATAAAAATCATTTCTTCGGAGAAAATTGTGTTTTTTCAAAACATATAGACTTTACCATAAATACAATTTATCATTAAATAATAAAATAGACATTCATTGAAATTTCATGTTACATGTAATGCAATATAATCCAATGTTTAGTGTAGTATAATACTATATTATTATATTGAATATTGAAATTTTATCTTGGTCTATCTTTTAATGTAATATATCATAAAAATTTAATTTATTTAAAAAATAAATCTTAAAATCATTGGGTGATACATTATAGCCCCTAAAATTAATTTCACCCTCAAAATTCATCTAGGTTATCAAATTATTAATACTCGAATGTCTTATTCATATAAACCCACATTAAAAAAATTGAATGGATATATTCTTTAAAATGTGAATTTAGGAAGCATAATAGTTACCCTAAGTTACATATAACTAGGATTCGTTGTAAGAAAAAATAGGCCAAAATTGCGAAAATGGACATATAAATAGAGAATAAATAATCACTGAGATTGATAAAGATCACTCATAATAGGAATGATGGTGATATAAATAAATTGAACAATCGCAAATCCATAAAACAAAGAAGTGTGAAAGAGGCCATTGATGTCCTAAAAAAGGTTGTTATAAGGATAAAAAATTAATATCAAGACCCCTTTCCTATTGATGCATAATTTTTCAAAAGAAGCTATACTAAAATAATTTCACTCAATTTCATAAGAAAAATCTCACCATTTGGTTGTGCATTTATTAATTACAACTTCATCTCAATCTCTTGGGAATGAAAATGAATTTATAATTACTATAGAACTAACAGATTATGAGATGAATAAAAATAATTACATGTCATTTAATATTTATTTTATTATCTTTAAACCACAATAGTTGTAAAATGAAATACAATATGTATAAATCCACACACTATGATATCAAAAAATTATATTTGATACTCATCTAATTTTTAACATAAACCATCTCATAAATCTTCAACCTTGTAAACCTTCCTGAGGATGTAAATCAAAAACATTATAAATATTTTTACCAAATCAACATAACATCGTCCCACCTTATGTGATAAATTATATATTGGTTTCAACATTCAAATCATGTTAATACCTTCATCGTATATTCCCTTGATAAATGTGAATCAGCTGAATTACCGGAAATACTTTGGGAAAACATGAATGCATTCTTATTCAAAATATTTCAGGATATATTACTTAAATATAACAATTTTTAACTTCATCTATGATAACATAAAACAATTTTATGTCAAATCCTTAATTGGTTCTATGGTCATTGATACTATTGAATTTACATTATAAAAATAAATCATCTATTTATCCAAAAGAAGCACAATTTTATCTATATATTGGATAAATTAAGTGTTACATTCCCTTAATCAAAATATTAAACATGCATTAAATCCATTTTCTATGTCATCAGATCCATTAAACATATCTATTCAAAATCATAATGGATAACTTATACAGAAAATTCCTATATTTTTCATGATTCATATAACATAATCAATTACTCCAAAAAACATAAATATTTCCTTCATCCAACATTATTCATAAACCATTACTCAATAACCATCATATTATTCCCTAACACTCATTTACTGTGATATGAATTATGAATAGTTTATTAATAATCTAAAACATCAATTTAATCATTCTTTTTATAATTATGGCAAAATATTCTTTTAAATAGTCTCATCCCATTCACATATAATTTGTGATCTCTTTAGCATTAGTGGTATAGCCAATGTAACTCCCAAACCCTAAAAGCACAGATTCTATGCAATAATTTGTTAATATAGAATTTTTTTTAAGGAAAAATCCCAAAGGGCCATTATGTTTATTATTATTGAAAGTCCAAATGACATATAGGATTCCCCTAATACATTGGGTATTTGAAAATACAATCATTATATAGAATAAAATGGAAGAAACTAAAACCTAGAAACATTATTAAAAGAATAATTATTCATAACTAGGGGAAAATAAGTATAATAAAGGTGAGATATCATTATTAGTAAAGGTTTGTAAATAAAAATAAACAATGAATTAATAGGAAAAAATAAAAATTTAACGGTAAATAAATGGAAACAAAAGTCATTTAAATAACTAGATATTTAAATATAATTTTGGCATGGTAAGGAACCGAATCTTATAACGTCTAAATGAGTAAACTGTGAATGAAATTTATCCAAAATTATATTGACACAAACTCTCATAGATGAATAATAATATTATTTAAATATAGTAAATTATAAATTATTGGACTCCATATTTTCTAGGTACGTAGAATTTTTTTCTTCAAAACCATTCACAACAGGGTTTAGCTATCAGGTGAAAACCCATATATTTGAACAACTATTTCATCATATGAGACTACCAAAGCATCAATGAGATATCTATAACTGGAACCCACCCATGTAATACATGTCTTAATTATTACTCATATATAGTAATCCAATTAATTAATAATAAATATTCCTTATCAAATATTTGTATTTAATGAAGGTTTACTATTTGTCAATTATTTCCCTTAAAATAAAATATCTATCAAAGTAAATATACCATGTAAAATAATATAACATTAAGTAGAAATAATTTTCATCATATAAAAATATGGATATTCAAGGAAATATATAACGAAACCTGATTTCCATAAATTTATTTATTCAATATAATGATAACAGTCACAGAAGGAAGTGATATTTCAATGATTATCATTAAGAAAATTATTGAGGAAAATAATTTTTTATCATTCCAAAGCCAGCCATACCAAATTGAGACATTTAAATAATATTACCCAATTAAGAATAAAATAAAACATATAATATCATGATAATAAAGAGACACTGGATATAAACTATCAAATTTCTATATAAAAATCATATAAATGTGAATTGGTCCATAAGAACAAATAATTCTTAGTGGAATGTAAATTGAAATAAAATCTTATACCTTATCCTTCCTTTTTGGTTCTCTGGTCTTTATCATCCAATATAGCCATTTATAATATGTTATAGACACATAAGAAAATTCATTTTTATAATATCATTTATCAAATTATTATTATATCTTAATATTATTTCTGAACAATTGTTCATTATTTACATTATTTCTACTAATATTTTCCTTGTTTACTCAAGTATGTTCTGAGTTGTTATTTGATTATCTTATTATGTAGATCATGATTTAATAATTTACCTAATGTAAAACATGATTTAATTTTCCTATTTATTTAGTACTTATGTATTTATAATAATCAACAAATTTTGGAGACATTAAATGAAATCCATAGTTTATAGAGATGGTATGTCATATGTTTCAATGAATGATACCTTCATTTAATTCTTGTATTAAAAAAATAAAAATGAAATGAGAAATCTATATATTGTTACAAAATTATCATATAAATGACATATATTATACATAGGTTTATTTATATTGTACTTAATATATTCCATGTATGTTAAGAACGAGGCATATCGCTTTGAGGGGTGGTAGTTCACACTTCCCCAAAAAAAATTGTATTTAAACCAGATGGATACATTAAAGGTATATTTTAAAAAAACAATTAAACAAAATACATTATAAATATAATATATATCATATATAAACATATTTTTCATTAAATTTACACCATGAGATGTTGTAATGAAAAAAATGAACATGTATCGCTTCGTAAGGTAGTAGTTCTCCATACATAGAAATATTATGTCTTTGCCTATAAGATTGATGTGTGTGCAATTGTTGGAATAACCCTTATAATAAAACACCATAATATATGTTAGATATTTTTATTTTATATAAACATATAATAATTATATTTGAGTGGGTGTTGAATAAAAATAAAACCAAAAAGTTTAAGGAAATATGTTACCACCTAATCGAATAATTCCTTTTGGTTTAAACCAAAGGATTGTTTTGATCAATTAATTACCAAAGAGAGGACTCTAGGATAAGGTTATGGGTGTTAAGGAACTATTTGGATAGACATTGGTTTATTTGATATGGCATGAGATGTTTGAGGATGTGGGAGGATAGGAGGATCTTTTATAGTTGATGAGGAGTGACACTCTTGTAATATTTTCACAACAGAATTACATACACATTTATAAAATGTAAAGTGGATCCAATATTGGAACTGACTTGATCCAAAATATTATATGGTCAATATATGTACTTCCAAAGGGCTTTTGAAAACATAATAATTCATTTTAGGATTTTTGTTAAATATTTATCCCTTTCTAAAATTTAATATTTACTTAATCGTTGTAATGAATTTTATTCACATTCAGTAATATATTTCATCAAAAACTAAGATGACCATATTATATATCATTTATTATTCTGATTACAAATAATTAATCAATTTTACTAAATTAAAATCATATAAATGGAATAAATTAATTTAATTTCGTTCTGTAGTCAAGGCGATAATGCAAGGTTTTACGGTAAAAATGTCAAAAAGATTCATATGTTTTTAAATTGAATATCAAAGTGAAATTGATCCAAATGAACTAAATTGGATTATGTTATAATAATATTATATAATTAATCGTCAAAAAATCTAAAACCTAAAATATTTTTACAATTATATTAGATGAAAATGCAGTTTTGATCAAACATTTTTTTATTTTTAACAATTCATTAAAAAAATGAATCTTCACAGGAAAAAAACAAAATATTCACCCTAAGCTAATTTTTATATTTATAATCAAAATTAAAAATTTATTTTGAAATATTAAATTTATAAATGTTTCAAAATTGTATTTTAAATGGATTCTCAATTAAAATATAATGGAATTCCATAAGAAAAATATATTATTTTATGCATAAAATTGGGTATGTTTTTTCTTAAGACTATAAAATATATTAGATGAATATAGAAAATATTATACAAGATATATAATATAAATATAAATATAAAATCACATTATAATTTTAATTAATTTAATATATTAGGTTAAAACAATATTTGGAGTATGAAAATAATAATATTTTCCATTATATTTACTTTTTTCTTATATTAATTTATAATTAGTTTTTAAAATATGAATTAATTTAATATTTATGAAAAAAATAAATTTCATAAGTTAAATATTTATATTCAAACCACTAGTTTAATTGTTAGGTAATTTTTTATTATATTAAATAATAATATTTAAATACTAAACTATTATTCAGGTAAAACTGGGCCTTTTGTGTAACGCACCCTTTCAAATAAATTATCTATTACATGTCACACACACTAATCTACTGTTGTGTTAATTTCAAAATATATAATATATATAATATATTTACAATATTAAATATTTTTAATGTATTAAGGGATTATATCCTCTTACACACATAGTGTCACATCTCATGGACATTATAGAATAAACGGTTCTTAATTTATAATTTTAGGGTGTTAGATTAACATCACATAAAATAAATTGTGTCCCAAAAATTTAAACATGATCTTGATGATATAGGAACTAAAGAATAAAATATTTTTTATATAACCACATCTTAAATATGGTTAATTACACATAGTCTTAATAATATAGAATGTAAAGTACAATACTCAAGTAAATAGACACCGTAGTATGAGAACATAAGTTGGAAATAGAAACATGGATACGAATGAAACAAAAATCCAATAGTCAGGTACTAATGGAGAGTTCTATATAACATATTCAAATGAATTTTTATGACAAAAAAATTGTAAAACATATTTATGACTAAAGGTCATTGATATCATAGAAACTAATGTTAATAGGACAATTTTTTTCTTAAGAAACGTTTTCCTATAGATGTGGAATTTTATCAATCTACATGAATATTATTAAATATATGTTTTTTAAATAAAATGTAATAATTTTTTTTTCTTGGACTATTTCTATTTGTCTACTTATATGGTGATTTAATACAAAAATATATTATACCATGTCTAAATATAATCTTAAACTGTTTCATAAATGTTAATATTTAACAAAATATAATGATCCCCTAATTTTGAAAGAATTATAATAAATTTTAAAAATGATATTTTCATTAGTAATTAGTGAACATGAATAAGCCTTCAATTTTCATATTCCAAACATGTTAATAACATCATAATATATCCTATTGAAATATAGAAATAACTCGAATTACCATATAACCTTATTGGAAATATGAATTCTACCTTATCAAAAATATAATACAAGAGTTATTGGATTTATTCATCAATTACAAAAGTGTTCTAAATTCATGAAATGAATACATAGAACACATGTAGATAGGTAATTAATCAGTTCTATAGTAGTAATCACTTTCCCAAATCAATTATTTCTTCACCATTATATCAATATAAGAAGCACATTAAGGGTTTTACTTCCCTAAATCATGTTTTTTCTGAATATTTTTACATTCTACAGAATTACTTTTACTGGTACCATTAAAATATGATCTAAAATCATTAATTAAAAATAATTGGAGTACAATACTTACATATTTCACAATTCATATAATGTGAAGATCCTAAAAAATGTAATTCTACAATATATATCTTTTATAAAAATACATAATAAAGAAAATCATTAATCATTGTTTGTGTCAATAACATATTCTTGACCATGATCCCATAGATTCCTCAATGGAATATTCTAATGAATTTTTGGTCATTGGTTTTCATAGTGACCCATCTCCTTATAATTTTATCAATAAATTGTATCTTTTTTACCTTTCCCTTTTCATTCATTTTTTAGGTGACCCATTATTCAACAATTTTAACAAACATCCATTTCTTTTTAGCATTTTATAGGTTTATTATTCCCACATTTGTAACTAAATAAAAATTAATAATTCTAATTCTTTTTATTTGATGAATTACACTTTTGTTTGTTGATAGAAGACTTATACAACTCTTGGTCTCCTTTGAATTTAATGGATTTTGTGAATTCCATTTTCTTCTAGATGAAACAAAAAACTATTTCTTCTTATGATGAAAAATTATTAGAAACCATCATCCTTATAAATATTTACATAAGGTCTTCCAATTGGTGATCAATCTCACAATCTGTGTTTCTTATATAATCAATAGCATACCAGGATATCCGTGTAATGGTAACATAACAATAAACAACAATCTCTTATTATTTTTTATTTACGAAATGAATCTTTATATTTGTATACATATTCTGATCTCAATGGATGTATTTATCAACAAATATATGCTTAAATTCTCTCCATTCCATGAGTTTTATATCTTTTTCCTCACTACTATTATAGATCAAGGACCACCATTGATCAACATCACATTGGAGATGATATAGTGCAAGTGTAACCATTTTCTTTTCACCACTTATTAATACCATGAATATCTTCTCTATAGACATAATATATTTCTTGGCTACAATTTCATTAGTATTCCCACTAAATGATGGGGACCATTGCTTCATAAAGCAATCAAAAATTGTAAAATAGTGTTGTGGAATGGGTTTCTCTATCCAAGAAAGAGTATATTTCGTAATATGATTATGTGACCCTAATATTTCAACAATATTCTCAGACCCAATAATATTTTTATTAGTTTTATCTATAGATAAAGTCTATATATTTTCCATGATTATAGATACCATTATTTATTCCAAGAATTATTTATTAAAAATTGAATACACCAGATTAGTTCATAATATTAAAAACATTGTGGAACACTAAATATGGGGTAATATTAAGACTTAAATTTACATATAGATCAAATCATAATTATAAACATTGAATCTTTAGGGATATCATTATTTACAAATCCTTTATAATGGTAGGAAATTTAAATGTGAACAATCATAAGTGTATCCCTTGGGAGTGTCAAACTAGTTGCATAATAAGTCCCATTTTTGTATACCAGGATAACCTGAATCCATCCAAAAACACCTTGTTGGAGTTATTACTCCATATTAAATCTATTCTAGAATGACATCCACTTATAATATCCTGATAATGATATATTTCTTGGAATATATACATTAGGTCTACCTTTCCAAAATTCAATGATATTCTTCTACACACATCCTCAATGTCCATCATAAGATTATGTTTCCTATTGTATGATTTCTTAATCTAGTTTCCAATTTTGATTCAAAAAATCCTTTATTATAATATGTAAGACCCCTAACACAGAAGTCATTCGCTCATGCATTACATTATTACATTGACATGTTTATAAGAAGAAAAATCCTATGCGGCCATTCATTTTTTCTGTCTTGGAAATCCAGATTACATAAATGATCCCCAAAACACCTTGGGTATTAAGATATAAAAACATGATATATAATAAAATTGAATAAGGTGTATCCTTGAACTCTTATTCATAGATTAATACTTCATAACATTCATAATGAAAAAATAATAATGGTGAGATAAAATTCTAATAAAGGGTAATAAAAGTGGAATAAATAATGAATCAAAATGAATAAATTAACAAAGAATGGTAAATTGCATATAGAACATTACATTAAAATAACTAGATAGTGAAATATTATTATGGAAAGGAATGTAACTTAAACTCATGCCATCTAAATCAATACACTGATAATGAAATGTATCCAAATATATTTCAACGAAAAATATCCCGGATGAATAATAACTGAATATAAATGAGGTAAATGATTAAATATTGTATTCCATGTTTCCCATGTACATGTAATAGTTACCATCAAAACCATTCACAATATAGATTAGCTATTTATTAAAAACCAGTCTATTGGTCAAACAATTTCTTATTATGAGACTAATGATTCATCAAAGGGCTATCTATAACCTAGCCCCATCCATTTTATGCTTGTCCAAATAATTCCTAATATATATTAATAAATTTATATAATGAAAAATAATCCTTATCAAATACCCATATAGAATTTAGGATACATATTTATAAATTATTCCTCATTTTATCAAATAAATTCCAAAGTAAGAACTATATGAAAAATGATATACTTTTTAGGTTGTAATAATAAACATCATATCAAAATATGGGTATTGGGGGAAATTTCTATGTAAACATTATTTTAATAAATTGATTATTTCAAGGGAAAGATAAAAATCAAAAAATTAAGTGAGTTTCAATGATAATCATTATGAATATTTGTGAGGAAAATAATTTTTAATCATTTCAAAGTGTCCAATAGCAAATTGATCCATTTAAATAATAATCCCCATGCACTAATAAGATAAAACATAAAGTATCACATGATTAATTATATTTATTATATAATATGAAAATGTATCAGTTAACATCATAAAAAGTGAATTTGTGTATAGTAATGAATAAGACTCAATAGAATGTAAATTAAGATAAAATCAATTTTCATAGCATTTATTTTTAGGTGTGTGGATTTTATACTCACATATATTTGATTAAAATAAAATAATAACTTATACCATAACCTTAATAATTTTTATAACATCATATATCATTATTTTTATAATAACATTTTACTCATTTGTTAACAATCTTTCATTAATTTCACTATTTGGGGTTCTATTTTTCTAGTTTTCTCAAGTATGTTTTGACATAATATTTCATTATCCAATTAATTGGATCCTGATTTAATCATCTAAATAATTTACAACATGAATTAATTAACTTATTTAGTCTATACAAATTTATTTATAATATTTTATAATATTTGGAGACAAGAAATGAATTTCCATATTCATAGACATGGTGGGTCAGGCGTACGCACTAACTCCACCTTCATTTATTTTTTTATTAAAAAATTGAATGTTAATAAAAAATATTTATATTAAAATTATACTATCATATCTATGTTACATATTTTAAATAGGTTTATTAAAATCATACTTCATTCATTCCATGAATGTAATGAACGAGTCATATCACTTTGAGGGGTAGTAGTCCACACTATCTCAAATGAAATCATCATATTTACACGTGATGAAAATATGAGATGTGTGAAATGAAATAGTAGCACTAATCATCTTGTAGGACAGTAGTTTTTTGTACATAGAAACAACATGTTTGTTTCAAATTCGATGGATATGTTTGTAAGTGTAGCTAGAAACCATAGAATAAACAAATCCTACAATAATTAGGATATAGATTCGGCTATATAATTATTTTAATAAGGATATTATTGTGGGTGTAGAATAAAAATAAAACTAAAAAAGAAAAAGAAATATGTTACTACATAATCAGTAAACTCAAAGTAGTTTGAATGAAAAGAATACATTGATTGATTTTGGAATAAGGGTAGGATTATGGGTTGAGGGGATGATTTTTTAGTAACATTTTTTATAGATCATTGTCATGCCAATGAATTTTGAGATGTGTGAAGAAGTGGGAGGATAGGTGGCCCTTTTAAAAAGGACAAGGAGTAACACTATTGCAATATTTTCACAAGATAATTCCATACACATTTTCCAAATTAAATGTTGATTCAATAATGTAACAAATTCCATCCAATACATTGTAGGTTTTAATTATTTTTATCTAATGGATCTCAGAAATGCTTACATGATATTTTAGGTCTTATCATTATTTTTTAGTCCTTTATTAAGATTAATTTTTTCTTAATCATTGTAATTAATTTTAATCACATTAAATAATATATTTTTAAAATCTAAACTGAACTTATTAGAAATCTTAAATGATTCTATTTCTAAATATGAAATCCATTTTCTCCAAATTCCAATAATAAAAGTGTCCGGAATTAGTTTGTAACCTATAAATTAATTTCATATTTTAAAAAAAAGATAATTTCATAAGATAGATAATTATATCCATTACTACTAATTTAATGTCTGTGTTATGTATTATTATATTAAAAAATAATAATTTCTTAATATATAATTTTTCTGTTAAAACAAGGTGTTGCATGTAATGTCAACCTTCTATGAATGTATCACATGCGTGAAACACACAATAACTCAGTGTTTTATTAATTTAAAAATATAATATATATCAAATTTATTTGAAATAGTAAATATATTTTATTGTATCAGGGAATTATATCTCCTTACATGCTTAGTGTTGTCTGTCCTGCACACTATCAAATATAAATTTAATACATTTAAATTTAAAGTTGTTATACAAAGTAATAATAAAACATTATTTATTATCATTATTATATTCTAACTTAGAGAGTTAGTATCTCTATCTCCCACAATTTCAATATATTAATCATTCTATTTTAACCCAGTTACTTATAGTTCCCTCTGTTGTCTAAGAAAATAAATCATATTCTGAGTAACACCTATTGTAGTAGAAAAGCCCAAAATCCTGAAGAATGTCTTATAGGATTAAAAAATAATGAAATATTCTTTTTAATCAATAATATCTAAGGTTTATTCGTAGATACATCCCCAGAAATAGCCCCATAAATATCTGTAGGCACCTCACTAAAAGTTTCTCATCCTAGTTTCCAAAGGCTTACTAAACCTTGAATTTGATACCAATAATACCAACCTATCCTTAACATACATGAATATTAAATTAATTTAGATGAATATTATACCCAATACAAATGTACATTTTTTAGGTCCATAACTTTTTAGTATCTTTGGAAACATGGATCATCATTTCCTAAAATTGTGAATGATAATTAATATTTCCCACAAAGATCATTACGTTTAGTATTAATCGAGAAAACATTTCATCATAACATGGGAAAAGGGAATATAAGAAAGGGTGAGATCAAACTACAAATATGGTTAAATAAAATAGATACATAATAAGATCGATAGTATAAGTATATGAGAAAATGAAAATAACATTTGAAAATAAAACCCTATGTATCAAATATTTTAATCAAGAATCATGTCATAAATATTAGAATTTAATAAGGCATGAATTATATTTTAATCAGGATAATGAGCCTTGAAATCATTATAGTGTAATAAGAAATATAATTTTGCTAGTAACATAATAATATAAAATTATATCCATAGTCACTAAGGATTACTATTGAGGCCATCTTAGTGGAATGGGTTCACTTCCCAAACATCCTATGAATTCAAGGTCAACTACCAATACCCTATTTGTGAAAAAATTTATTTACTCAAAATAGTTCACTCCCCATTCCATACTTGTATTAAGAAACCATGTCTACATCCCATTACAACACTTTATTAATGCACCAAGTTCACTTCTCATTTTAGCCATGTATTACTGAACATGTTTCACATCCCATTCAAGACATGTGTTACCGAATTGTGTTCAATCCTCATTCCAAACCTCTATTACAAAACCCTTTCACATCATGTTCAAGGCCTATATTTCTGAACCTAGTTAACTTCTCATTCAATCCATGTATTACTGAACTACTTTAAATAATAGTTTCATCCTTGAATTATTAAACTGGTTTCATATCCCATTCTAGACTCATATTACGTATCCAGTTTCACTTCCCATTCAGGCCCAATATTATTGAATATATTTGACCCCTCATTCCTACCTAATCATACTAAACCAAGTCAACTATTTATTCCAACCACTTCTATCTCAAGATATATAAAACATTATCTCATGCATTGTAGGTAGATATATGTTTTACTAGTCATATAATGAAATCATAGATATATTTTCCCCAATATCATGAACATTAATCATATCATAACCCAAGTAATGAAATGGGTATTATAAAACAGTCATCATATTATAATATTTGAAAAGATATATGTTTCATAATCATTCCATTAAATAATTAACATTGTATAATTTTTGGATTTAATATATTTTTACCATGGTATGACTAATGAATGAGAAATGGGATTCCTAAATAAAATGATATCCTAAACCTAATCTATTCAAGGAAATAACGAGAATTGTGTCCTTATATCATATTCCAAGTAAATCATAAACTATGTCAAAGGATGTCCTCTTTTCTAGTGAATTATTTTGAACGGTCACATGGAACATTTCTAAATCCAAATAATCATTCTTCCAAATTCACTTTTTAAAACATGAAACATTTTCCAGATCCATTTCTTGTAAAACAACTTGGAAAAATATATAAATTAAGATTATGAAAACCAATAAAAAATTTCATTATAAATATATCATTTATAGTTTGAAAAATAATTTCTAAAACATAAATCCTTATGATACCATTTGAATTAAAAAAAACTTTAAAATTTATAAAGGAACCTGAATGACATTTTTAAATCATTTTCATTGAAAATGGCTTCAATAATTATAAATAATGATTGAAAATGTATTGAAAACTATTTTATTGATAATAAAATTTAAACCATATAATGGATGATTTTAATGAATATTTGTAACCATTTTGTTTACATAAAATTGAAAAAAATATAAAGGATGGTTTTAAAACATTTTTAGAAAACATGGTTTTGAAATGACACAGATATCCTACCGAGAAGAGAAATGTAGTTTGATTTTCTTAAAAACGTTTTATTAATTATAATAAGTACCATAAGATGAAAAAATGGTACGTTTAATTCAATATATAATTTCTAATCATAAGATAAAAAAATATATGATGGTTCATTAAATATGGATCAAAATATTTCATCAATAGAAGCATATACAATCCCGATCAACAATGAGATTATAACAATAAACTTTTTTTTATCATTGATAACATTGAATCCTAATACCCATGAAATAAATACATTAATTAAGCTAAAATAACATAAAATTATCTAGATTCATTATTTAACATGTAAAAGGATATTATATTCACCCCATAGAATAATATAAATGCATAACAGGGCATGTATCACAAAGAATGAAAATTGAGACAAACACTACATTACCAACTTCTTAACATTCAAAACATGTAATATATTTTATAAATACCGTCAAATAGATATTATATTGACCATAAATTTATGTATAATAATCATATAATACATTAATTTTTAGTATCTAAATGACACAAAATAAATGAGTGGGGAATGAGGAATATATATGACAGAAATAAAAGTGAGACAACAAAACCCTTACCTAAATCCATTACTTACATTATACATTTTAAAACTCCTATATAATAAGAATAATTTTAATAAAAATCTACCATGTAACCATATTATTATATATCACATGTAATGTCATCTAATTTGGACTCAATATTACACATTCATTAACAATTTCATGTTTATGTTATCTTTCGTGTAATAATCACTTTGTTTTCATATATGTTATGAAATATTATTCTTGATCCTCATACATATGTCTTGATTTAATAATTTCATGAGTTCAAAACATGATAAAAGTATACTATATACTACATATATAATTATTTATAATAATATATAAAAATATATAAATATTAAATGGAAAACACCATTCATGGAGATAGAAGGTCGTACATGCACATGGATACTATTTATGTTTTCTTGTCATATTGAAAGAAAAATGTAATTAAAATATGTATATATATATATATATATTTAAAATTTCATTATTATTACATATATATCATATTGGTTTTCAAAACAATCCTTCATTCATTTCATGTATAGTGTGAACTAATCGCATCACTTTGAGGAGGCGGTAGTGCACACGTCCACAAACAAAGATATCATAATTAAAAAAAAGTAAATCATTATGGTATGAGATATATAATAATTATATAAGAATAATTAAATTATGAATAATCTATATATATATATATATAATAAAAATAATCGTCACATCATAATTCCAAACAATGAGATGTTGTGAAGTAAAAATTGAATGACATCAATTCTTGAGGTGGTAGTCCGACATACAGAAGAATAGTAAGATCATTACCCATTTTAATGATTTTTTTGTAGGTGTAAATAGAACCCTTATAATTACTTAATATTAGTGTATAAATGATATTGGTGTTGTAATATAACTAAGGAATAAGAAAAACTAAAGTGGTGGAGAATGAAATAAAATCGAATGGAACGTTGAATAACAATACCTCTATTTTTGGTAACACCTTTTGGTATATACTAAAGGGCTTACTCGGTAGAATTTCATACCAAAGAAACACTAATATAATTATAGAAGATATTATAATAGATTTTTTGTATATTTTTAATGAACCAATGTGGCTTTAGAGGTGAGAGGAAGGAGAAGAGTGAATGCCTTTTTATAGATGATGAGGAGTGGCATTCTTGTAAATACAAAAAAGGGAAACACTATTGTGAAATCTCCCTTACCTAATGTACCTCCAAAAATTAAAAATAATTGATTAAATGATAATAATTGTCTATAAAAAATACCAAATAAAAATATTATTGATGTTATATAATTTTTTCCCCAAACTACTATTTTTCCTACCTTTTATCATTTATGTTTTTATTAAGGTAACTAATTTTATGGCCTAATTAATATAAATATTAATAATAAATTAAAATAATAATCTTTATAAAATATATAAAAACTACTTTTTAACTCATATAAAATATATAAAAAAAATCCCTGATAATTAGAAATTAGTTTTAAAACTCAAAAATGTAACGTGTAAAAACATTGCATTAACCAGAATCATGCTGAAAATGTTATTTTAAATTTTAATTCTCAGAATTTTAACAATGAATGATCATTTCTTCCATGAATATTAAATTTTTTGGTATTTATTAACATTTAAAGACGAGTTTTAATAATATAGGATTATTAGTTAATTGTAAATCTCTAAATAAATAATCATTTATTATAAAATAATATTAATGTCAACTTTGAAACTGTTTATTTAATTTAAACCACTTTTTATCATGAAAAAATGATACTTGAATATATTAACATCCCAAAGTTTTAAAATTATATATTCAATTAAAATATTAAAGTCAATAAAAAAAATCAATTTACATTCCATTTATAATTTCTGTTTCACTTTTATTTAATAATTATTAATTACATAATTAAAATATTTGGAATTAATTAAGAAGTTAATCTAACTAAGTCATTACTAAAAAATAAATTAAAATTAATATTATGAAAAATATTCCATCAAATATTAAAATTATTTTATCACCGAAAAAATTTGGATTTTGGTCCATATCTCAAAGGATTATAAATGTTAATGTTATAGAATGATTATTATTTTTCATTTCCCTTACCTAACTTATTATGTAGGTTAAATTCATCGAATAATATCCCACCAACTCAAAAGAATCTATAATAAGGTGGTTAGGGTTTATATATTCCCATCCAATGGGTTCTTTTCAAGGTATGGGTCATTTATAAACAATATATTCTATGTTTAATCCATATGTAATCCTTTCTTAACCTTAATCATTGGAATTAATTTTAAATGTCTTCACTAACCATTTGGGTAAAAAATTAAGTTTATATTATTTGAAAAAAAATCATACTTATTCAAAATATCTAAATAAAATTTTCTAATTTCAATTAACATAAAAGTATTCAATTTTTTTGAAATTAATCTCACAAACTCTACGAGACAACATGTTTTGAAGGAGAAATACTCAAAAGTTTGAACTATTTTATATCAAATTTCATTGTAAAATTGTTTCTAATGACCAAAATTGGATTAATTTATATAAAATTGATCTAATTTAACTTTTTTTATAAAATTAATATATGATATTAATATATAAATCAAGTAGACGAAAACATTAATTTTAATTAAAATTCAGTACTTTTCACTATTCATCCAAAAAGTAAATAATATAAGAAAATACAAATAAAATTCAATAATATAATTTTGAAATTATAAAGTATAAAATTATTTTTATTTTATCTAATTCAATTTATAACATTTTCTCAAATTAATTTTATTACTATTTGTATAAGGACATAAAAAATTGTTCTGTTAGGAAAGTATTAGTTTTCAAAACAAATAGAAATAACCAAAAATTGTATATCTCATTTTCAATATGTTTTATCTATATAAAATAATGAATTATAATATTTATAAATTATTTATTAATATTCATATTACTATGTTTTATGGCTATGTTTTATGTCTCTTGTTTAACATAATATAATACTCTATCAGGGATGGTCAGTGTTTTGTGTAACACTAGCTAAGCCACTGTTACACATGGAATAAGAATCTTTTTTTATGGAATATAATAAATTTTTAAATTGGTGTATATTTCTATTAAATAAATCATATAAATTTAATTTATTTTAAATATAATATTTCATAAAAACATGAGCTGTTACATGGAAACCCAATCATTATTTCCCCTCTTAGTCGAATACACTATAGGATGTTGTATAATAAAAAATTATAATCATAATACTATATTTTATAACCATTTTCATATAAATTACCTTAAATATTTGTCATTTTTAATAATTACTTAACCATATATTAGTTTGTTGATGCTCTTTATTACTATTAGGTGTTAGTAACATTAATTTGTTTGCAAGGGTTTTATAATATTGAAATCAGTGCCCATTATTTGATACCAAATTCATAAATAGAATAATTTTTACATGCTAGAATATATAACGTATATTTATATAGAAATCCTATATCACATTCAATAATTTTTGTAGTTTTTTTTTCAGGAGAATTTAATTAATGTAGGATTAAATTAACTATTTTATCAATCAAATATAGTATTTTAATTATAAGATTAAAAAATATTATAAATAAATAAATAACAATAAATAAATAATTATTTCAATATTAAATTAGAATCATGAAAATATTTAGGTTTTATATCCATCTATGATTATGTTTTACTACGTTGTTCATGTATGTGGTTAGATCTACATGAACATGAATGTGCCACAATTAATGGATGATTATGGTTTGGAAATAGGTTTCATTTTTAATTATACTCTTATTAAAGAAGAATATTGACTTTGATTTAATATTTATGGGTTTATAAATAATATTATAGGAGATTTTACCAAATAAGATAAAACTAGATGGGTTATGACATATGTTTCATCATGGAGGAATTAGTCTTTACTATACATGATTAATGTTTTCATTTCACAATTAATGATAGGGAATGAAAGTTTATTTTATTTTTTATATAATTTCTAATAAATATATTCTATATATTTTATTTATTATAAAAATTTTACCCTTCTAATATCTAAAAATATTTTCTGGTTAAAATGGAAGACATCACCTCAAGCAGGCAGTAATCCACACGAACTTACGATCAATGTTAATTTTTTTCATTTGGGTGAGAAGGAAAAAATCATTATTTTTCCATTAATATAATAAAACAACAATGTAACAATGATACTAAATTATTTATATTTGTATAATTATGAGAGTATTATAATTGTAAAATTATGAATAGAAATGTATGGATTAATTCATACTCACATTGGGAACTCAAATATTACCTTGAATGTATCCATTGATATGAATAGATTAGGATAATTTATTATTTACATGGTATTAAATAATTGTATTGAAAATATAAATAAGAATATTGAGTGTGGTTTGAGGAATATTTGAAAAGAGATTTGGTACATTGAAAGGGTCCATGTGATACAATTTAATATGTAGAGAAAGTGACATTTTTATGAATATCCACTACTTTTCAATAATAGAGTCACAATATGAAAGACTAAATAGTTAAAAAAAAATAGATTAATAATTTATTTTTTGTTATAAAAGCTATAAAAATAATATTTAAGACATTTTGTAATCATATTTCAAGAATTTACTACTTGATTTTTAAATTTTACCATTTTTTACCTTAATAAATAATCTTTACCCAAGTATTTTATATTTTATTTAAAATATATTGTAACTGAACATAATGAATAATTTTTTAGGCATATATTTAGTTACCATAAAATACAATTTTATTTATAAGGAATATAAAATAAAATTTAATTTTAGAAAATATAAAATATATAAAATTTGTTTATTGAAAAAAGGATTCATATCACCATAATCTTTTATTAATACTTTTTTAGTATTGTATACCAATTTAATGAATGGTAATATATTCATTTTAATTATTAAACATTTATTTAAATTCATTTTTAATAAAAAATTATTTTATTTTAGTACCAGAGAATTAAACAATGTGATTACAACAATTATTTGAAAATAATATTTTCATCATTATCGTGGTCATCAACATTAATCATTATAATCATAAATTTTATAACGAAAATTAAAAATGATATTATCACATAATATTATCATGTTGAAATAAATATTAATATAATTTTTATATTTTTAAATTCTATAATATATGTAAACTAAATTATAATTTAAGCGAATAAAAATAGTTTTTATAGTGAAATGTTATTTTAGTATCCAATGCATTACACATGGGTTTAATAAACTAAAAATAATTTTTTTTCTATAATTTATATCATTGTACAAATAAATATTATTATATATAAAAAACTGATAGATTTATAACTCATTTTAATATTATGATTTTTTTATTAATATGATGGTATTAACAAAATCAGTATTCTCACTATTCAAAAAAAAATAACTTTTATAGGAAAATAAAAAAATAATCATCATATGAATATATTTTAACGTTTAGTCTATAAATGTGGTTAATTTTTTCTAATCTATATTCTATACATAATGAATTTAGACATTAATTAAAATTATAACTATAAAGATAAAATGATTTTATTAAATGAAATGACAGTTTTAAACATCATGTGAGTGTAATATTATTTCATAAAAAAATATAAACATTTTTATTTGGAAATTATAGTGAATAAATAATATTACATATTAAAATATAATTTTAAATTTGGTTTGTTAAATTTATTAATTAAAAAATAAATTTTTAAAATGGTTCTTCAAATGACATCATTTTTAAATTATTAATAGATATTAAATAATCATTTATTATTATATTATTTAATTAATGAAAATTTTTATCAACTAATAAATATATTATTTATAAAATATTAATATTTCATAATTTTTTTATTTATCTATTTCAGTAGTTTGTTGTTTCTTATGAAACATCTATTGAATTTGATAATAAATCAAAGTGTTTAAATTTCATGTAATTATAGTGACCAATAGAAAAATGCTATCAATTTCAATAGAGATAGAGGTGATCATATGTAAGCTTATCTAATTTATGAAATATGGGTGAATTATATAGAATATTTTTTACATTTTAGAGGAATAATAAGAATGTGGGATAAGGTGAAATGTATAATCACTCTCTTTTAAAAATTCAAAATAATTGATGTGGAATTAAATCCATCAAATTACTCTGAACACAATTAATAAATCATATATCTTTTTTCCAAATTTACATAAATTCAATGGAGAATAATGAAATCAATTTATAATCTCATTGATGAAATTAAGAAAATATATTCTTCAGGAAAACAAAGAATCAATAAGTAATGTGGAAAGATCCTGTTTTTTTATCTTGGAAAAAATTAATGAATCCTCCTAATCACTGTGTATATGTAGAACCAATCTGATACAATCTCTAGGATCCTTTCATTTTTATTTTATGTTCCCAATGGATTTTTTTGTGTATTCTTTTTCAATAAGAATGTCAATATATTTCTTTTAGGTGACAGTAGATAGAATAAGTGTCCAACCAATGATGAAGTAGTGGTTACCCATAAACACATTAGCATAGAACGTGTTCGGTTGTATTTTGGAAATAAATACCCACATCAGATGATTGGTCTGTTGGTTTTCATGGATATATTATTAATGTTTATTGAATGGATGTTCCCTCTGAAATAGTGTTAATGGGGTTGAAAATGGATGGGTGACATGATTTAATATTTCATTATTAATATAGTTAAAAGTATCTTTAGCTGAAAAGTTGATCTGATTATGTTATGGAGAACATATCATTAAATCACTCGTCTTCTTGGATTGTTATTTTAGTGAATAACTCCTTTTGATAAAGAATTTTTAAGTGGCCAAAGGGTCTCTTATATTCAAAAAGGTAATGGTGATGATATAGATTAACAATGTTTAATAAATCAACCAAAGACATTTCATATGATTTGAGTGATTCTAGATATTTTTATGTAGATAAAATATGGACATGATATTATTTTATTGTAATCTACGATTTTTAATATGAAAAAATATAGTTTAATAAAGATGATAATTTCCTTCAATATAAGAATGATTTGTTTGAATATGCAAGGATGATTCCAATATATGTAAGAAACAACTTGACACATAAGAACTAATTGTGTTTTCATAAGATGGAATTATGTGTTTAGTGAATATCATCTATGTACACATCATCTGTGTATTAACTATTCTACACATGGGTAATTATCATTGTGCAAGAAACATGTTGCTGTAAGGTTTATTATGACACGTTCTTTAAGGATCATTATTTTACATACCATTGTTTTGCATTTCCAGAATTTGAAATTTTTTAAGAATAATAATTAGATGTAGATAATGCTGATTTCTGTGGGTTAAAACTTCATAATAAAATTTTGATACATGAAATAGAATTTATGCTACCTAATATTAATTTTCTGAAATATATGTGTAATGGTGAATGAATTAAATAGTTATGAATTAATGTTTTACATTCAAAATATCATATATTAAATTAAAATTATATTATTATGTTATATTAGTTATGCTAAATGTTAATAATATAAAAAAATAAGTTGATTCATGAATTGAATTAGTATATTTAGTTAAGGAGTTATATAATGTTCACCGTATAAGGTGATGGTTCAATTTCAATTTTTGATACTTGAATTGAAACCAATAATTGACCCATTTTTCAATTATACGTGTTATATATTTTAGATACCATAATGGTTAATTTTTTATGTAAGAATATATATACAGGGTGAGAGTCATAAAAATTTCATAAATATCTATGAGGAATTAATATACATATATATTTATATAAAAAGAAACAATGAATTGACGAATGGAACTCCTATTATTTATGAGGATGTAGTCATTGTGAAATAAAAAATTAATATTGAGGTATATAATAGACACCCATGTATATAAATGATAAAAAACTAACAAGAAAATAATTCAAGACAATGGAACTAAATTAGGAAATGTGTTTTTCAATGTTTTAAATATAGAAAATATTACTTCCAGTTACCTATATTAAAATGTAAAAATAAAGAGAGTGGTCTATGTGAATGATAATGGAGAAACTATGGATTACGTTGAGTGTGAAGAAATTATTAATCCTGATAAAGAAAGAAGAGAATTTTCATAATGATCTACAAATGTGAAGACCATATAGGTATAGAAGGTAAAAGTATAATAAGATCATGTAAACATTATTATTTTCAACGGTTTATAACATGAAAATATGCAAACAATGATTTTACTTCTACTTTTTATAACTACACTATTTATCATTTCAGTGATTAATGGGATTTTGGATTAGTTTAGACCATGTAATATCTAGTTTCAATTGAGATATTTAAAGTGTATATTTTATTGAAACTTTGTGTAGATAAACTGAGAGGTAGATATTAAGTTAAAGGATTATATAGATGAATGATTTCTATTCTGAGGATGTAGTAACCCACCGGTTCTAACGAGATATAAAATTCAAAAAGGATGAATGGAAATAATAATATATATATATATATATGGTGAAGATATAGAACTAATGTTTCCATGGGTATTTTAGGAGATCACAATCTGACTCTATGACACTTCTAGGAAGCTGATGACATTGTATTCACTATAAGAAGTGGTGATAATGAGTAAAGAACTTTAGGTGTGTCATGTAACACCCAGAGCTTCCATGATACTCTTCTCTTTCATTAATGCAATAGCTTGAATTGTACATAAGTTCGAGATTCTAACACACCTCGAGCAATCAAAATAGCCATTATGAATAGTAAAACCCAGTTTATGAAATTATATTTATTTTATATTTTCAAAATGGACATCATTTTTGGATTCAGAATATCGAAATTATCCTAAGTTGAATTTTTGGTATTTTTCTGAGACCTTCCAATTTTTTATGAATAGTGAAAAATACGTAAAAACGACTTTTTAATCAAAATAATCTATAGTGATAAATAATAATATTTAGTGGTTTTAAAGTATAATTAGAATATATTTTTACCATTTTATCCAATGGTGTTCATTAGAATTAATTTCACTTTGAAATTAGACATAAACAATTGACAATCTTTCGATATATATTGTTTCTTAAAAACACGCTATTTGTTATGACAAAGAGAATTAATTATAAAATTAATTAATGAAACTTATATTTTCGGAATTTTGTAAAATAGGCATCATTTTTGATTTCAGAATATCAATTATAGCTTAGGGTGAAATTTTGGCATTGTTCTGAAAAACCTCAATATTTGATGAATAGTGAAATCACTAAGTGGTAGTTAAAAAACTGATTTTTCGTTTAAATGAAACATTACCACTTCTGTGATTTGATTTTAAAAAATCCGACATACATGGTTGTCATTAGTAAGTAAAATTTGGTTCAATGGGATTAAAATAATTTTTTTGGTGAATAGTAACTTTTAAGTTTAATTAATCGCAATTAAAGGTAATTATTGAAATTTAAGGTAAAAATGATATTATAAAAATATGAAAATAATATTACACATTTCCAAACCATATTGGATGAGTCATGGCTGACCACAAAAATCCATGGGTCAACATGGGGACCCCATGGATCCACATGGGTAAGAAAACGACATTAATAACTTTTTATTTAAAGTAAAAATAAAATTGTCACAAACATGTGTTGTTTCACTAAAACAATTATTACAAGGGGATATATAAGATAACATTTCGACTATAAATATTCATTGGAAATATAAAAATATTTCCTACATCATGATATTTTTTTTATAATTTTTATACATTAAATAAATTAAATTTTTTATGACACCATGATGATGCAGCGATTACCTCATGAATTAACGATTTAAATAAAATGAAAAGATAATGTAACTTCTAAGACATAAACATGTAAAAAATATATTTGATGAGTATAGTTAGAACCCTTATCACCTTAGCCTATATATATATATATATATGTTTGGGACTTTTAAAATCCGAAACTCATTATATAATGAAGTAACATTTCATGAATTTCCAAGAGTGCCCCTCCTCTCCTCTTATAAAAGGCCCCCACCACTACCACCTTATTCACACTATCAAGCCATTTGGATCGGCCAATCTATGCCGAAATACTCTCCAAACATCCCTATTTTACTCTTAGAAGCCTCACTTTGGGCAGAATTCTTCTCAAGGAAGACTTTGGCTCAAATCAAAAAGAGTTACCCGATTTTAAGGTCATGTCTTCCCTTATGTTCTTGTGTTTTATTTTGCTTCTCCAACCCTTTAAAATATTTTTATTACTTTATTTTGTAAAAAAAATAGTATCTAAAATATAGTAGGATGTTGTTATGATAAGGATTTTATTTAAAATTACACACACCTCCGTCTAATGGTTAAAGAACATATTGTTTCTGTGGGTGGAAAAATACTGCCTCGCGAAACGATGCTTGTTCAATATTCTTTTAACACCTCTTGTGGTGGCCATTAAGTTGAAACTATTTCTATATATGATATATATTATTTTTATGTTTTCCTTATGCTTCTTTATTTCCCATTTATGGCAAACCATTATGATTTCCATTATGGGTAAACATGATAATTTCATTTTAGGAAGTGCGGACTACCGCCCCCTCAATGTGATTTGAATCGTTAATGACATATATGGGACGTATAAAGGATGGAGTAAATGATATTATATATTATATTATACTGGAATTATAATACACCATTATATCATTATTATTTCATTCCATTAAATAAAAAATAGAAATGAAAGTATCATTCATGCGTACGTACGACTTACCGTCTCCATGAACGGTGCATTTCATTTCATACCTATAAATGTTACGTAATATTATGAATGAATTTATATACTGGATATATATGATATATATGATATCTACATCATGAATATAATTCTGGAGATAATGGATATTCTACCACATAAACAACTTGTAATTATAAGAAGTTTATTTTTGACTCAAGTGCCAAAGATCGACAAAACGACCTTTATTAACTTAAATAATTACATAATGTTCATAACATGGTAATAAGTGATATAAAATGAATAATCAACTTGAAAAAGGTCCTTAAGAAAGTAGAAATTAAATCTATTTTATTATTCAGGAGGTTAAAGAATGATCGGGTCAAGTCAGACATGAGGTAAGGGAACTTCTTAACCCGATTTCCATTCTTTGGGTTAATCTTTTACATTCAAATTATGTCATGATATTATTATGTCCTATCTGGTATTTGTAAATTATTTATGTGTACTTATAGTGAATATACATAATAGATCTATTTTATTTAAAAATTTATCTTTTAAGGGACTTCGTCTCAAAATCATTTCATTGAGGCATATTTTGTTTTATACAAAACTTTATTTTATACTATGTATGAACCCCTTTTACTTTTACATTTATTCAAAAGGAAAATTTTTATATGAATCATTTTACTAAACGTCAAAAAGGAATGTTTTTTTGTCATATGTATGCGGCGACGACTTCTCCACCATCAGGACCATTATTTGAGTTTCGACTTCCTCTACAAGAAATAAATTTTTTTAAATGAAAAATAAATACAATGTTATAATTTTCTTTTAATTTGGTATTGAAAGTGGGTTTGAAAGTGTTTTTTATTATATCAATGTGTTGTATTGATATCTTGTGATTGAAATGTGGAAATGTTATGTTTACTTTCTTCATGTTTTATGTGATACCATTATGTTAAGGTATATGATATGTTTAAACCTGTTCGTATGAGGAATGCATTGGACTTAATAAGTGACGGGTGGAGCCCGCTATAGTTGCTCGATGCATCGGTAGTCTCATGAGACAAACTAGTCTCTTGGCACGAGGCCTTGAAAAATATTATTTGTAGTATTGGCACAAGGCCTTTTCTACGTGGTCATGATAGTCTGGCATTATGCATTCCATCATTGGGAAAGTGGTAATTGATATTGCATGTGATTATTCGAACAGTAGAATATCCAAGTGAATAAGTAAATGACATTATCTCATTTTACCTTTTCCATATGATGTTGAAGTTCAAGTTTAAATGGGTTTTGTTTTATTTATAAATTGCCTTAAATTTTTATGTTTATTTATGATAGCTTCCGCTATATTGTTATCCTTACTGAGCATCTGAGCTCACCCCTTTCAATGTTTTATTTTTCCCAGGATGTAAAGAAATATTTTATGACTGTCCTACACGGATAGTATGAAGGGGATAGAAGTGTGGACTATGGAGACTGTGTTATTGTTATTTTTTAATTTATGATGTAATGTAACATTTATGAATGAATCTAGTGATTCAAGACTACTATACTAATCGGTCTTTCGAGAAATGATCTTTGTGATCATGCCAATGTTCCGTAATAATTCACCGACTCTGGGTAACTAGGGTCGGGGCGTTATGGTTGGTATCAGAGGCAGTTTAGTACTAACCTGGGAAGCTAGATTTAGAAAAACTCTAATTAGATCACATATCCCAAAGATAGACATAGATGATTAGTATAAAAGAACTTTCTTGATTTTTGGTATTATAGAGATTTTTTGAGTTTTCTGAGAAATACATCCCTGTCTGGATACGAGCAGGTAGAGGCGGCTCTGGCACAAATGTACCTAGGGGTAAAACCCGAAAACAACGCTTTGAGCTAGACTTGAATGGGAACTGGTGCACGACAACAGGCCTTACAACACTCTTCGTTACGACACTCTTGAGGGATATGCTTAGGATAATTCTCATTTTTTTACAAACCATTATAAATGGTTTATGAGTATATACTTCATCAAAGAAAACATTTTTTTATGATTATGGATTATATCCATAAACCATTAAATTTACATTAAGTATTTTACAAGTTTGTAATTATTGATTGCAATTCATAAACTATATTAGTTTCTTCCATTATATAGAAATGGTGCCCAGTAGAAGGAATGTGAAATCCATCAATACGTATGATCCAAAGAGTAAGAAGGATCATATCTTTCACTATATTAATCCATCATTTAGAAAGGAAGTAATCTCCCATGTGTTCTCAACATATGAATAAATGGTATAATTTGTTAATAAGATAAGAATTTAATTCTCTGGGTCTTATGGATTTGAATGGAAGAAAGAGAAGAAAAGTATGGAAGATATAATGATGGATAAAGGGATTAGGGAAAAGAAGAATTTTCCAATATGTGATAAATGTGGGAAGAAACACCTTGGAACTTGCATAAAGGGAATGTGAGTTTGTTATAAGTGTGGAGAAAAAGGACACAAAGTGCGTGACTGCAAGGGTAAGAAAAAGGTTTCATATGTACAATGCTTCATCTGGAAGGAGTGGGGACACTACGCAATCCAATGTCCAAATAATCAGAGTATAACCCAAATGATGTTATTGGATAATAATCAAGATATGATACGACCACAGATGAGGAGGAATGGTTAGAGTTCTTATGTTGTTATTAATGAATTTTTTCATTTGAGTGTTGTATCAATGATTCACTGGTTATAATAATTATGGTGTATATAAGGATTGTACTGTAGTGCTATTTCATCAAGTACTTGAGATGGTGTGGAACCAAGAAAAGTGACTCCACAATAGGTTAAATTTTTGGAAAATATATGGTTGAGATAAAGATAAAACATAATATGGTTCTGATACCAATATAGTGATTTTGGAATAATACATGATTGATTTGGATAAATTATAATGGATATTCTTAACATCCTTGAAACTAATTAATGATTTTTATACAATTTTGGATAGAAAGAGTATACCTTGTATTCTATAAGGAATAAGTGATCATGAAGGTAATCAATAAGGATTTATGGTAATTCAAGATGTTGCAGTGTTATTAAAGAATACATGATGAAGGTGTTCACATGTAGTTACGCGAAAAAAAGGATCTTCATTATGGTTACCTTCCTTATAAAATTTGGAATGTGAGTTGGACAGAAGAATTTTGGATAACTATAAAGGTTGGAGTGGATTAATTTGAACCTTGGATAGTATTGTTTAAGGTTAAAACATTTCTGAATATAATTTTTGGAATATTATATTACTATAGTTTTGGGAAAAGGACAACTTGTAGGTCGGGGGATAAACTGTCGCGTCAGACAAAGCTGTAGGAATAGAAACCACAACCATAGTGCGACAAGCCTTTATTACCATCCACTAGCCTACCGGAAGTCCCTGGTTATTAAAAAATAGTTTTCCTAATATAAATGGTATGTGTTAATAATTTGAACAGTGTACGATTAGGATAAATATAATATTTTTGTGTTCTACTATCTTTTTGAGTTAAAGATGAGTTTGTGGTAGATATTAGTTGAAAGTTGAAACTCTACTTGTCAAGCATAAAAAAAATATACCCATCTCTTGCTCAATGAATAAATTAATTATTAAACTTTAGTAAAGGGAAATTAAAACATAAAATGTGTTATCCAAATACTTTATGTCTTGTTGAACTAATAATATTTTAAATCAACATAGATTGAAGGCTTTTAGGCCCTCAATTTCACACTTGTTTGTGATTGATGACCTCAATCACTCCCTACAAATATTTACGTTTTTTCCTCCAATTATATGTCTCTAATTTCAACCAATGTTCTTCTTATCGAGATCATAATTTGGTGGTGACTTTTTCATTTCCCTTTACCTCTTATTAAGGCTAAATTTTATTAACCTTATATCCGATGTGGGTTTTCCACAAAGGTATTTTCTATTTTCAAACTTTTATTTTCAAAGAAAAATTTCAAATTGCGAGGACGCAATTTATTGAAGGAGGGGAGAATGTAACACCCCGAGCATCCATGATACACTTCTCTTTCAATAATGCAATAGCTTGCATTGTGCGCAAGTTCGAGATTCTAACACAATGCAACCAATATAAATAGCCATTATGAATAGTAATACCCAATTTTTGAAATTATATATATTTTATATTTCAAAATCGACTTCATTTTTGGATTCAGAATATCGAAATTATCCTAAGTTGAATTTTTGGTATTTTTCGGGGAACGTCCAATTTTTTATGAATAGTGAAAAATACTTAAAAACAACTTTTTTTATCAAAATAATTTATATTGATAAATTATACTATTGAGTGGTTTTAAAGTATAATTATAATAGATTTTTATAATTTTATACAATGGTGTTCATTAGAATTAATTTCAATTTAAATTGGACATAAACAATTGTCAATATTTTGATATATATTGTTTCATAAAAACACGCTATTTGTTTTGACAATGAAAATTAATTATAAAATTAATTAATGCAACTTATATGTTTGTAATTTATTAAAATAGACATCATTTTTGAATTCGGAATATCAATTATAGCCGAGGGTGATATTTTTGCATTGTTCTGAATAACTTCAATTTTTGATGAATAGTGAAACCACTAAGTGGTAGTTAAAAAACTGATTTTTCATTTAAATTAAACATTATCACTTCTGTGATTTGATTTTCAAAAATCCGACATACATGGTTGTCATTAGGAAGTAAAATGTGGTTCAGTGGGATTAAAATTATTTTTTGGTAAATAGTAACTTTGAAGTTTAATTAATCGTGATTAAAGGTAATTATTGAAATTGAAGGTAAAAATGATATTATAAAAATATGAAAATTTCCTTAAACATTTACTACCATTATTGTATGAGTCATGGATGACCAAGATAATCCATGGGTCAACTTGGGGACCCCATGGAGCCACATTGGTAAGAAAATGACATTAATAACTTTTAATTTAATGTAAAAATAAAATTATCACAAACATGTGTTGTTTTACTAAAACAATTATTACATGGGGTTATGTAAGTTAACATTTCAACTATAAATATTCAATGGAAATCTAAAAATATTTCCTACATCATGATATTTTTTTTATTTTTAGACATTAAATAAATTATATTTTTTTTGACACCATGATGATTCAACGATTACCTCATTAATTAATGATTTAAATAAAATGAAAAGATAATGTAAACTCTACGACATACACTTGTCAAAAATTTATTGGATGAGTATATTTAGAACCCTTATCACCTTAGACTCGAAATATATAAGTGTGGGACCTTTAAAATACGAAACTCATTATATAATGAAGTAACATTTCATAACATTTCATTATATAATGAAGTAACATTTCATGACATTCTATATTCAACCTTTGTTTTCGTATGTATGTGGAAACAACGACTTCTCCGCCATCGTGTCTATTATTTGAGTTTCGGCTTCCACTACAAGCCATAAAAAAATTTTAAATGAAAAATAAAAACAATGTTTTAATTTTCTTTTAATTTGGTATTGAAAATGGTTTTGAAAGTGTTTTTTATATAAATTTGTTGTATTGATATCTTGTGTTTGAAATGTGGAAATTTTATGTTTCCTTTATGCATGTTTTATGTGATACGATTATTTTATTGTTTATGATATGTTTAAACATGTTCATATGAGGATTGCATTGGACTTAATAAGTGATGGGTGGAGCCCGTTATAGATCCTCGATGCATCAGTAGGTCTCATGACACAAACTAGTGTCTTGGCATGAGGCCTTGACAAAATCTTATTTGTAGTCTTGGCATGAGGCCTTGACTACGTGGTTATGATAGTCTGGAATAATGAATTCCATCATTGTGGAAGTGGTTATTGATATTTCATGTGATTATTCGGCCAGTATAATATCCATGTAAATAGATAAATGGCATTATCTCATTTTACTTTTGTCATATTATGTTGAACTTAAAATTTAAAAGGCTTTTTTTTATTTATACATTGCCTTAATTGTTTATGTTTATTTATGAATGCTTCCGCTATATTGTTATCCTTACTGAGCATCTGAGATCACCCCATTCAATTTTTTATTTTTCCCAGGATTTGAAGAAATATTTTCTAACTAACTTACAGGGATAGTCTGAAGGGGATAGAAGTGTGGACTATGGAGACTGTGCTACTGTGATTTTTCAATTTACGATGTAATGTAACATTTATGAATGTATATAGTGTTTCAAGAATACTAAACTAATCGGTCTATCGAGACGAGATATTTGTGATCATGCCAATATTACGCAATAACGCACAGAAACTAGGTAACTGGGGTTGGGGCATTACATTTCAAGACACATTATATATAGTTGATATTATATCAGTCAATAGATTTGTGATTAAAGTGAATAACCAATCATGTTATGGATTTGGTTTCCCACATCACCAATGTAATGAACCGAACTTGGTTACCCTTGATGTTGGATCCCGACCCGATCTGTCACATACACGAAGGGCATTCCTGATCACTATAGGATGGAGACAAGCACTTGTTCATCAAAAAATGTAATAGAGGGAACAATTTCAACCATCCTAAACAACAACATGGAATGCATATAAAACATGAAGTAGTAAAAGAAGATGCACAAGATATATATGCCATAATTGAAATAAAATACTATAAATAGAAAACAGTCATACTCTCTAAAAACATCAAGGCAATACCCACAACAAATGACTAAAAACCAAACAGCTACACCAAATGATGGTTGGGATAGAATCCCACCACCTCACCCCTAGTTACCCAAACATCTAACATGAACCTCCCGACCTCACTGCATAACCTTTCCATTACCTACAGTAGAAGGAAAAAAATGTTATACTCACCTTCAGAGAGATGCACAAAGTATGAGCTAACAATCTCTATAGGATCTCATCCAGGCGTTCCATAAATAGTATATGTATAAATATTATTTTATTCTCATTTTAATTAAAAACATTACATGATAAGTAGTAAATCATTTTTATAGAAAACATGGAAAACATTTCCCTCTTTCCACAATTTAATAATATGAATGTATATCAATTTCGACACACATTTTCCGTATCATATTTTCATAAGCATAAACATGCATATCAATGCTTCCTCAAAAATCCAATAAATACATCACAGAAACACAGGTATCACAACACCAATGAAATTTGTATATCCTAGCCATAGACTACTCATACCATAATAATAAAGTTCACAAATAAAATCCTAGAACATATGAATATAATTTAGAGGAATATACCATAATTAAACCCCAATCAATGTCAATTACAATACCCTAGACAATGTTCCTAGGAAATGAAGAAACTAAGTATTACAAACCAATTTATAATAAAAAACTATGTTTTATGGCTCCATGATAATCCTTCCACTTAATTACCCATGGTACCTCATGTTCTCTATGTTATAAATCTTATCAATTCATTGAAATACCCATTATATCTTCATTTATTCGTAACTAGGTAAAAAATATTTTCCATAAAAACAACCAATTAAACACATGGAAAAAATAATGCCATTTCAATATGAATCTATTTGTAAGGAAATAAAAGAAGCATTATCACATGATAGGTAAAAAACCACCTACATTGAATCTTGGGTCACACACTACCTCAATAGAATCTACTACAATAAGAACCAGAAAAATCCCAAAAGTCTCAAGAATCAAATCCACAACAATACTGATTCAATTTAGAATACAATAGGTCATTGGATTAGAGGAAAACTTTATTCCTCAAATAAAAACAACCTCCACACTACGACTAATGGAAGAAAAGGCCTTTAGAATGAGATCGCATAATAGATCTAGGATGATACTATAGAGAATCAGAAACCTTAATCCTATAGATCAAAAGATGCCAGCCATCAAAAATAAAATGATCAAAGGAAATGAAGGAATGAAAAAGTTACTCAACTTAAGAGATGCAACACAACTGCAAAGAAGGTCGAGTGTCGAACGAATCAATCTTAGTGGATCTGAGTCTCCAAAAATTTCCTAGAAAGAGTTCTGGTTTGTGATCTAAGAGGTTTATCTAAGTATTCAAAAAAAATAGTCTCTATTCCATTTATTAAATTAGATGCAGGCTTTTTAATGATGTGTAATATACCTACCTGATTTGAAATATATGGTGTACAAGTAAACCAAAAAATCCATCACATATGATTGTAAACTTCTCTTTTTATATTTATTGTTGACTAAGTCATGGTCACATCATGTATCCTTACATAGCAAGAAGTCATCTTTAATGACATACATCCTGAAACCACTACCCAACATGTAACATACTTACACAACATGTGACTGCTCTGAAGCCTACAGAAATGAATAGTTATTACTGAAATTCCAATAAAACACTAAATTCACTATAATATATATCCCCCAAATATAATGGGAGGGTAATGTCACACCTATATTTTCTATTCCATGCTTTGTTTCAAATCCATTTTTGGTTCATTTCTTTTTCTTGGTTTCGAGGCGTTCTCGGTTCGAAATTTGAGTGTCTCTTTTATTATTGATATATGAACCTAGTCTAGGAGGTAATGTACGGTTCTTGGCCACCAATTTTTTCAATGGGATTGTATGATGTTGTGGTGTTTTGGAGTAAGATTTGTGACACTCCATGTGGGACCCCTTGTGGGGTAAATTTATGAGGTGGTTTGTACACATGGGTTGGATTAGTCTTAAGGTGAAAAGGTTGTCTTAGGTTGGGTATTATTTCCCCTATCCTTGGATTATATTTTTCTCTTGTTTTACAACATGGACCCCCTGAAATTGGAGGCATAAAATCATATTTTGTGGGTCTAGAACATTCCATATGGTTTGGATGCATAGTTTTCTAAACCATGTAGCCAAAATGTTCAAGTGTGTCTAAATCATAAAAATTATTTTGAAATTCTAATTTATCCCTTACAAAAATAATAAAACTCACCCAATTTTCCCCCAATCTCCCTATAATCCTTGGGGTGCCTCCAAGATCTTGTAACCTCCCATGGAACACATTTTTGATGTGGGATTTGGCGGAGAAAATTCAAAACCATTCATGTAAGTGAATTCCTTCTTTGTTTCTTACGTAATCCATTAGTTTTCCATCTACATTCATAACATTCTAAAGTTTCTAGAAGCTAAATTTAGTACCTAGGTTTTGATCCCTAGTTTCTTGGACTTTTCTTCTGATTTTAATCTTGATCTAAGTCCCTTTTGGTACGACATTGGTGCAGTTGAATTTTCGCACAAAAATTCAAGGGTTTTGACACATGTGGTAGGTGATTCTATGGGTAATAAATGCTAGATGTGTTATATTTGATGAATTTATATTTTTATAACACTTCATATTCATTATCCATGTATAGAAATATGGTTTTGGTGATGTTTGTTGAGAAAATGATTTTTAGGTACCGATTTTGTAAAAAAATGGGTGTTTTACATGTCTATATTTTGTTATGCCAATTGGGATTAGTTTATATGTCATGTAATGGGTTTATAGATATTTTTTGTGGGAATAAATTCTGTTATGGTGAATATGGATATTGTCATAGTGTTCAATGTAGGGTTTTTAATGGATTATTTGTGAAAGACATTGTTAAATTTTTTGAAGTTGTTTTATTGAATTTTTGAAGGTTTTTTTTAGTGGAGTAACTATTGAAAAGTATTTTTAGCTACTATTTGGAGTT
Source organism: Viscum album (assembly GCA_963277665.1). NCBI lineage: Eukaryota > Viridiplantae > Streptophyta > Magnoliopsida > Santalales > Viscaceae > Viscum > Viscum album. Next base: position 1,286,307,318 of record OY728132.1, on the reverse strand, counting down.
TATTATGACTATAGCATATGTGTTTATGTGATAATATTTTTTTTTATCACGATATTAGGGTCTTATCAAAATGGGAGAAACCAAGGTACCTGGGAGGGTGGATATGTACTTGTACGGTAGTGATCCCGGTGCATTTTTTCCTTGTTTCACTGAGAAAAGTATATAACAACAACACTAAAAAATTGTATTTTTTATTATTTGGGTCCAATAGGTTATGGATATATTATCTAATTTTGTTTCATGCATGCTAAAAGATTTTTCTATGATTAATTTACACAGAGGTATGATGTACATTGGTCCTCAGACTACCTAATGTCTAGTGGTGTTCCCGAGATTGGTTCTCCTTGAAAACTGTTTATTTATCTTTTGAATATGGTGGGGGATTTTTTTTTGAATCATACCATATCTTACATATTTTATTTAAATTCTATCCTTTTTATAAAGTTTCCTTTGAAACCTATTTGCATCTAAATGTTTCAATCTTCTGCAATTATTCCAAATACCTCTTGTTTATCAAAAATGGCATGCTTTTTATCTTGTGTTGTTTACTCTATAGAATATACTGGCGGTATCCTATTAGGAATAGACTCACACCCAACATAAATCCCTGGGTGTATGTTGGATTTTTCAAGTTTGGCCTAGGTAATGGAAAGGCGTTGGGTGATGGTGGTTCCAGGTTTTAGTTTCCATTCATGGTGTGGCGTTGTGGAGAGGGCTTGTGGGTGATGACCCCTTGTCGTGTAGAGTCCTCAGGGATGTTTTTAGGCTTTTTCATTGTGTCTTTGGACCTCTTGTGTTTGTTTAAACCTGTTTATTTATTTCAAAATGTTTTTTAAATAAGGTTTTCTATGAATTCTATAGATTCGGTTTATCGATTGGTTTTGCTGTTTTTAGTTTCCAATTTTAGGTAAATAATTTTGAAACAAATATATATTTTACCCAGGCACATGTTTTAGATCTTGGGTATAGAGAACTCCCTTTGGCAATTGTTAATTTCAGGGTTTGGTGCCATCTTCAATGGATACCAAATTCAGCTCACGACAAAATGGTATCATAGAAGGTTCACTCTTTGGGAAATGTAATTTGGGGAATAGTCGGTGTAGTGTAGAGATAGGAATTTTGGGACAAGACTTTCTGGTTATAGGTAGTGTGCATGGCCAAAACACCTCATGATGGGATTCTAGTCACCATGATATATTGGGTGTTATCCAAGTTCATTGTTTGTCATGGTTTATTGATGATTAGGGGAAATAAAAAGTGAGTCAGGTCAATGGTCTTAGTGAGCTCGTAGGGAATGGAAATCCATGTAGAGCTAAGGATATTTTCCAAAAACACTCTCTGTGATAGTTAAGTGATTATAATATGGCTACCAACCATATTTCCATGTCAACCACTAATACTAGTTTTCTCCTACATTTTCTTGTGTCTGTTTGTTTTAGAATCATGGAAACATGGTTATTATAGAAAAAATGATGTGATTTTAAAGAGTTTGAATTTTTTAAATGATTTTCATGGAAATTGAAAATGGTTTTATTTATAAATTATTGAAATGAAATTTTAGAATTATTTAGAAATTTTAAATTTTTTGTTTACACATCTCTTAAAAGTTTTAATTACGTGAAAGGGGGTTTTGTTAATTTATTGCCTGTAGAATTTTCAAAACCTCAGAAAAGTTTTTTGAATTAAATTGAATATTCTAGAATTTATGTGTGGGAATTGAAGATGTATTTTTATTTGGAAACTACATATAATTTGAACTGTTTTATGAAATTATATAAAAATTGTTTTAAATTGGAAAAATTGAGTTTATAATTAAATAGAGATTTATTAAATGGAGTTTCCCAGAAAATGAAAGTGTTTTGAAATGGGTTTAAATGTTTTGAAATTGGTGTGCAAGGAAGTAATGTGAGTTTTATTGAATTATGGGTTCTTTTCTAAATTTTTTAGATTGATTTAAATTTGGTTTTGGTTTTATGGTTAGTGGTTTTCAGAAAGGGAGAGTATGATCAAAATGTTTTAATTTTGAAAAAAAGAATGGTTTAGTTTTGGTCATTGGTGTTCTCTAAGGTTACCACAGTCATTGGTTAATATGGGAATATATATGGTTAATGGCATGAATGGATGAGTTTTGGGATGGATATGGGGTGGGTTCCCAATATGGCTTGTAAACATCGATGTGTGAGGCTCCTGAGATACCATTGGTTAATGCACAACCCACCATCACTGTTTTTGAAGAATTTTTTTTATGGATAGTGTTGTGTTTTGATAATGTTTTGTTGGGAGGTGTGTGTTATGAGTTTTCAAGATTGTTATTTTGGGATGTTTTGAGTTCAAGAACCCCTCTGGTTTAAATGATGTTTTCAGTTGGTGTTTCATCGATAAGATGGAATAAAACATTGGTCAGTTGTCCCTTTTGAGTAAAAGATTTGGATGACAATGTGGTGGATCCCTTTAATGTGTTTGGTTTAGGTTTGTTTCTTGTTGTGACCAAATGACAAGATTCGTTGGGTCCTTGGGTTTTCTTGTTTCTAGGGTATCCCCCCATAAATAATTAATGGGTGATTCATGTTTGGCCCACGATGATTCATGTTCCATGATCCTCTAGTTGATTAAATATGTAATTTCATATTGAGCATTAGATATTGAGTTTACCTTTATTATTTTTCCGTTATATGGATCCCCATGCTGAGGGAGAGTTGTTTTTGGAGGTTGAAATAGTCATTAGTTTCTTATGGTTCCCGAGTCGTTGAAGGTGAGTGTAGTTCAGGGTTGTATGTGTAGAATAATGCCTTAAAGGACCTCTGTGTCTTTTTTCAATCTCATCGATGAAAAAATTCATGTTAGGACAACACTTTGAAAAATATATCCATGAGAGTCAGTTATGGCCACATTCTGGAATCATGTGTTGTTTGGGACTTGGAATAAGGTCACAGTCCTTGTGTTTTTTAGACACAATGGTCATGTTTGTTGATGCCTTTCAATGTTTTGTATTCATTTGACTGTAAGGGTCATGGTTGTGAAATATTATGAGAGTCTATGATTTTTTGGACACGTGTCTCGCTTTAGGGAATTCATCAATCCTATGTTATAGATGAAGGTGTTTCTATGTTCCCTATAAATTTATTGATTCCCTTATGATGAAACAAGGTGTGACATGTCTGTATCATCTAAGCCCTTGTGTTGGTAAAATGATGTGTTGGGGTAAAGTGGGTTTGATGTGTGTCATGTCTCATTGAGACCATCTGAGATCACAATTTAATTCTTTGTGGAACTGGAAGAAGTGGTTTCATTCGTGGTTTTCTAAAGCATGACTACAAGGTAGGAGATTCTTCAATCATCTAAGCTCTAGCCATAGGTCCAGATGTGAAGCTAGCACGCAGTCTGGGGAATTACCGGAGTTGTTCAAACATTTGGTCTACATCCAATCCCCAGTATAATAGATATGAATTGTCAACACCTCTGGTGTTGTTGTCTTGTTTCAGTTTTTCATTATCGGTGGTAAAGGTGGGAGGACCGCATTTTCATGTTATATCGTATAATGACCCGAATCTGTAGCCACTTGACTGGGGCCCCACGCCTTGTTTTCCACAGGACCTCAAGCGCATTTCCCCAAACCCAAGAGGCTGTCGACTAACATCGAGGGCCTTGGTGAGTCATTAGGGAAACTATGCCCTCATTTGTTAAGGTATACAAGGGAAAGGAAATAACATTCAATAGTGGAAGCAGTAAACAACATACAATAACTGATACTAAACAGAAGAAACAATGAATATAAACTAATGATGATAATGATAGATCAGGTACATAAATCTAAGGAAAGCATCAAACACAGCAACGTGCTGAAATACAACTGGGAAACAAATTACGAAAAGTAAACAGCAACTCTAGTAGCATCGCAAGCCTAAGCTCGGTCCTATGCTCTCCATCTCCAACCAGCAATCATGTATCTAAAGTATAGGGTCCAGAATCCCTATCCACACCTGAAACCGTATAACATATTTTGGCTGAAAAGCAGGACCCAAACAGTGAGTGAGACTAGTCCCAATAGGAAACCACTATAAGATCTGTGCCCTACTATTAGTGAGAAATATATTAAAAGTAATGGAAATAAATGATGCAGAGAAACATGATTACAATAACGTAAAAAATCATACAAATATCCATATATATTTATTTATTGATTTAATTCAACCATTAAATAATCATCCAAAAAATCTAGCAAACAACTCTATATTCCCTAGCCATAGCAAGTAACACAACAGGTATTTCATTAGTTTACCTTAACGACATGCAGTACAAATCCCAAGCTTGTTCTTTGTATTAGTGGACTCGTCACAACCAACCAAACAATCCACATTCACACTGACTCTCTGGGTGGATCAAACTAGCATAACCCTATAATCAATTAATCATACAAGGAACAGAAACTCTGGGAAGCTCTCACAGTCAATTTTCCTATTGTCATGCAATGATAGCTATAGACTCTCTGAGGAAGGACTTACGTCTGATTCCCCCTTTAGTCTCGAAACATAACTATGGACACTCTGAGGAAGCACGTGGTCAAATTCTCGTAGGCCCTGCGAACACTACAAAATTTATAACAGACTCTCTAGGGAAGTCCTTACTCGTCAATTCCTTCTTTAGTCTGCCGCACCAGGTCCACATAGCCCTGAGCAGTCTAGTCATGCGTAATCGACTCTTAGCAGCCCTCGGAAACATCAACGAACTACTTGTATAATATCTACAAAGAATAAAAATCATATAAATAGTACAAAAAACATCCAATCATTTATATATAGGTAGGGAATCAATGCAACAAGTTCTACCTCATAGGCAACCTAACCCAAACGGCGATTAACAGCCAAAACAAGGGAGAATAACCATGAGGTGATCCTCAAACATGATAACAAGAAAACATTATTCATCTAATAGACTCAATCACCCATGAAATCTATGGCTGATAGTAATACATGATCAAAAACCTAACCCTTGATACCCGAATCATGGGAATCTGACACTTTTGCACAAAAACTCAAAGACATTCAACGTAATATAATAAAACACCCACCTCTATCATAAGAGATCAATATAATTGAACCTCGGCCTATGAATCAGCCCAGAATGGATTAGATCTAAAAAAAATCTAAAATGTTCAACCTCAGATAAATAACTTAAAAGAAAGAATCAGGAAATGTGTCCAAAAAGGAACCAAGAACTCACCGCTACGATTCTATTGCAACCAATTGTGTTCAATTCGGATAACCGGTGACAGATCGGTGGCTCGAAGAAGATAAGTGATTGTACCTCGTTCTCAGTCGAAGAAGGTGGGGAAGAAGATGTTTTGGGGTTAAGACACGACCCCGGTCCGTTTAACAAAAAGAAAAGAAAGGACACGGCATGTACTTTTGGAGTAAACAACGTGTGCTATGATTTTCTGTACATCACATTAAGAGGCCCCAACATCACCTCTACAAGGCCGTGTGGCCAAGACATGGCCAGCACATGGCCTCAAGCGGCATCAAAGTACACGGTGTGTACTTAGAAAATTTCTAGATTCTCCTCCTTTTCCCCAAGAACCACCAGAAAGGATAAAGATACCTGAAAAGAAGATCTGGGTTCTTAAAAACTTCCCACATTTGTCCCTAAATTTCCCTAGCGTGGTGCAAAAGAAGAAACCCCGAAATCCTCTAGCCATTATGATCGCATATCATCCTCCCTCTCCAAGGTCACTTCCTATTCATTGTCGTGCTGCCATATCACCCGTACCAAAGGAACAAACTATCCATGGAGTACCTTTTCACTATGATCAACAATCTTGACAAGATGATCCTTGAAGGATGAATCCTGTTGCAGCTCAAACTCCTCGAGTTGAAAGACATGATATGGGTCTGGGAAATATCATCGAAGCTAAGAAACATGGAATACATCATGCATAGCCTGGTACCTCTGAGGTAACTAATACCTATCAGCAACAAGCCCGACTCTCTGCAGAATCTCAAACTGCCCGATGTATCTCGGTGAAATCTTGACCTATCTCTTGATCTTCTTGTGTCCCAAACATTGGTTAACATGTAGGAAAACCTGCACTCCATCCTTGAACTCCCAAGGTTGTCTCCGCTAATCAGCATAAGATTTATTTCGAGACTGTGCAGTAGCCATCCTTTTCCAAATCAACTCCACCTATTCTATAGTCTATTGAACAAGTTGAGGTACTAGTACAGCTGCCTCTCCTGCCTCCAGCGAACACAAGGGTGATCAGCATAGTCTATCGTACAAAGCCTCGTAAGGTTCCATATGAATAGTTTCTTGGAATCTATTATTATAGGAAAACTCCACTGTAAGTATATGTATCTCCCAAGAACCTCCAAAATCAAGAACGCATGCTCGTATAATGTCCTCAAGCACCTGAATTGTGCCCTCTGACTGGCCATCTGTTTGGGGTTGGTAAGATATACATAGACGTACCTATCTACCCAAATCCCTCTTCATCCATTGCCAAAAATGTGACGTAATGGGGGCATCTCTATCTGAAATGATATTACTCGGAACCCCATGCCAGCATAAAATCTCATATATGTACAACCGTCATATATCATCAACACCAAAGGTCTCTTTAATCATAAAGAAGTGACAATCCTTCATGAGCCTGTCAATGACAACCCATACTGCGTCATTACCTCAAGGCGATCTCAGTATCCCTGTCACGAAGTCCATCGTGACATCATTCCACTTCCACTCAGGAATGGGTATATGTTGTAAAAGCCCTGTTGGTCACTAGTACTCTTCTTTCACCAACTGACAGGTGGAACAACTCATGAAAAAACCAACAACATCTCTCTTCATACCTGGCCTCCAATACTGGTGGTGTAGATCACTATACATCTTGGTGACTCCAGGATGAACTTCTCAAACTGAGGAATGAAAGTCTCACCTCAGATCTTTGAATATATCTGCTGGCACCCATACTCTTCCCTAGAAAATCAAGATCTCACCCTCACCCACAGTCCATCTGGGAATACGGTCTTCGCCGGACATGCTTTCCCGTAGGACTAGGCCTTCATAATCTGATTGCTCACTCATCATAACTTAGTCAAGAAGGGTAGAGGTAACAGCTATAGAAGAAAGATAAGTTTGAACCTGTCTGTCATACACCTCCAAATGCATCTTAGATAATAGAGCCATAAGCTATCAATCGCTGCTAGCCTCCTGAACTACCTGTATCTGAGTCCTCCTGCTCATTGCGTCTGCCACATCATTACCATTGTCATGTATATAAGAAAGCTCTAAATCGAATGACTATTGGTACACAACCCACCTCCGTTGTCTCAGATTTATGTCACGGTGCGTTAAGATATACATGAGGCTCTTGTGGTTAGTATATACCACAAAATTCTCTCCCAGAAGACAATGTCTCCAATAACGCAAAACATGAACAACTGCAGCCAACTCCAGGTCATGCGTAGGATATTTCTTCTCATGTGGACTCAACTTACAAGATCCATATGGAACAACACGATCCTACTTCATAAGCCCTACTCCATGCCTGATTCTAGATGAATCATAGAAAACTGTATAACTCTTATCGGGCTCGGGAAAAACTAGAATCATGCAGAATTCAATATCCCTTCAGCTCCTAAAAGGCTGTATCGTAGGCTTCTAACCAAACAAATTTCACCCCATTCTTAGTCAAGCCCATCAATGGCACTGATAACCGTGATATGTCATTTATAAACTGCTAGTAGTAACCAGCCATCCCTAAGAAACTTTGTTCCTCGAAGACATTCTTCATATTCTCCCAGGTAACTACTACACTCACCCTCTCTGGCTCTATTGATACTCCTTTCTCTAAAATGAAATGACCAAGGAAGTGAATCTCATCCATCCAAAAGTGTCACTTTGAGAGCTTATCATATAACAGATTCTCCCTTAGTGTACTCAAAATGATGTCAAGATGGGTAGCATTGTCGTGTCGAGTGTGAGAGTACACCAAGATATCATCCACGAAAACAACCACGAAATAATTTAAGTAAGGATGGAACACTTGGTTCATCAGTTCTATGAAAACTGCTTGCGCGTTCGTGAGACCAAAAGACATAACCAAATACTCGTATAGACCGTACCATCTCCAGAAATCTGTAAGTGGTATATCAGATGGTTTAACACGCAACTGATGATAAACTGATCTCAATTCGATCTTCAAAAACACTATGGCTCCACGAATATGATCAAAGATATCATAAATCCTATGAAAGGGGTATCAGTTCTTGACCATAAACTGGTTCATCTTTCGATAATCCACACAAAGCCTAAGGGTGTTGTCTTCCTTCTTCGCAAATAGGACAGGTGAACCCAAAGGAGAAGTACTGGGTTAGATAAAACCCTTTGCCTGTGACTCCTCCAACTTCTTCTTGAGCACCTGCAACTTAGGTGTAGACTTCCTATAAGGAGGAATGGTCACTGGTACTGCCCCTGACACAAGATCAATAGAAAAGTCTACCTCACACTCCAGAGGCAAACCTTAAAAGTCCTCTGGAAATACATCCCTGAAACAATCCACCACTGGAGGAAAGTTCAACTGTGAAGTTCCATGGTCATCCAAATAGAATCTGGAAATCTGAGCTATAACTCTGCCTAGCCCATGATGCTCTGGTCCTGCTCTTCTAACCTGGACATCCCACTCTCCCTTATGAAGAAAATATTCACCCTCCGGTGATGTGAAACTCACTATACGATGAGAGCAATCAACAAAGGCCTGGAAGGGAATCAACCAGTCCATCCTGAGAATGAAATCATAGCTTGTACTCTCCAAAACATAGAGATGCCATGAAAAATGACACCCACCAACATCAATGGGGTAGTCCAAGAACTGACGCGTGTTAGTAGTTCTAATCCTCAACAGTGTGTCTGGTGTCAACATGTCCTCAGAAGTATAAATAGTAAGTCTATGACTTTCCACATTTTGTATATAAATAAATATATGAGAAGATCATTTATCGAAAAGAGAAGAGGATAAAACTAATGCTACTAAAGTCGTACCTCGAACTGTAAAAGGTCCAGGATCTTGATCCTGATGAATCTGATCTACAGCAAAATTCTGGCCTGAACTGCGGCCCTGTGTAGCAGCCTGAGGTCCCTGAGATGATCATCCCTGAGCCTTACCAATGTTTCCATAGACTCTACCATAACCTGAATGAACTGAATAACTCCATCCCCCTGTTTGCTGTGGAACTGGAAATCCTGCTCCTGTACGCAGAGTCGAAACTGATGCTCCACCACTAGCCGCTGGTAGGAGAACCTTGCAGAAACGCTGCAGATGACCCATATTGTCACAAGATCAGCACTCTACTGGGTCTCTCAGGAACTAAGGATTATTATTCCCATTTCCGCCACACTAATAGAACACCACTTGGTTCCCAGAGGGAAGATATTTTCTACCATAAGGAATATCTCTCTTTCTCAGGTCACCTCATGTAGACTCTCTGTGGCACTTCATGTTGTCTATTTGAAATGAATAAACCCTAGATACTGAATCGCCCTAGTCCACAACTAGAGACTCCCTCATGTTCCTATCCAGGATAAGTTCTCGGTTGACTATCAGAGTAATAGAAGTCAACTAAAAGAAATTCACATGTGATATGATGTACAGTCTGAGTCCTTCCTCGGACTTCCTTGCTAAAAATAGCTCGTCATTCCTCAGAATGGGAGAGAAACACTATAACTCTGTGAAGTGAGAGGAATACTCCATAACTGTGAGAGTACCATACTATAGGTTCATAAACTCTCTGGCTGTGTCGGCCCCCAGCGATGCAGGGTAGAAGTAGTCGTAGAACGTACGCTAGAACTCATCCCAAGCCATATCATGTTGGAACCCTTCCTCTGAAACCACATCCGACCATATCATGGCGGAATCTGACAACAAATAAGTCATGAGGTTCACTCTCCTCTCTGGAGGCGTCTCCAGGTTCTTGAAGAAGGATAGAATGACCTCTAGCCATGATTCTGCAACCTGTGGTCCTCCATCCCCTGAGAATGTGGGAGGATGCTACTGTTGAAAAACCCACATCAGCTCTGCCTTAGACGAGGCAGGATGCTAAGCTCCCTGAAAGGTCTTCATGAATCTAATGAAACCCTCTCATAATTGAGCATCGACACTAGTTACTAGAATCATTACGGGTTCCATGTCTGGAACAATAGGCAGAACTACAGGTAGTCCCTAATCCGATGTATAAGGCATCCAGTCGCTGCCTGGTTCCTGACAGACAACGGGAGGACATCTCTGTGCCATGACTCTGAATGTTCAAAACCACACCTCATATTTAGGATTAAAAAAGATATAAAAACTGAAGGCACAAGAATGAATAGGGAAAATAAGGTATTCATGTTAAGAAAAACATGACTACACGTTTTGTTCTTTCACTAAACGGTGTGTTCCCTTAAGTCATTTACATGGGTGTGTACTCCTACCTAAAACCAGTCGTGTAACACGCCAAATACACAGCGTGGTGTCCCATAACATGGTGTGTACTTGAATCCTATTCCATTTTCAGGTCCTACTACACGGTTAAGCCACACAGCTCTCCCAAGACAACACTACACACTATGTTAAAGCCATACATGGCGTGTATTTGACGAGTTTCACCTGGCCCGTGTTGTTAGCGAAACGACATATGTACCCAGGCCACACTACACAAAATGTTTCAGAAGGACATGACATGTACTAAGAAGTCCTAACAGACCATGTTGGAAAGATACAAAACCATCTACATTGATGAAAATAAATTGTTTGTTTCAAGAGGACATGACGTGTAAGAGAAAGGAAGAAACTGGCCCGTGTTGTTCGTGACATGACCAGATACCTAGATCAACTACACGTCATGTCCAATTTAGAGACGACTTGTATGTGAAAAGATAACATGACCCGTGTTGTTTGTGACATGGGCGGGGTACCTATCTCATACTAAACGGTATGAAAACTAGTACACAACGTGTTCCTACAAGATTTTTCATAACCCCATGTCCTTGCTCGCACGGTCAGTGACACAGCTATATACTACATGGCTTGTAACCATAAATTACACACTGTATATTCTAGGTTTCATTCTGAAAGCATCCTCCGAACTTCATTGGAGCCCAAAAAACAGAGAAAAACAAACATTAAGGTTCCAAATTCTGACACATGGGGGCCCATACTCTCCGTGAATCAAATCATGGAATCATAACAATGCATATAACAATAAAACAGTATAAAAAACTCACGATCAACGAAATTCTGATTCTCTAGGGGCCATAACACCTCTAAGACCAGTGTTTGGTGTCCAGGATAAAGAATCTCTAATCAAATGATACCCTATCAACATAGCAGGTATTCTATCACAAAAACTATAACAACAGCTTGCATAGTCTATCATAAATTCTATCACAACATCATGAAATTTCTAATGAAATATAGATGTCATGGAAAATTCATGACATGTGATTTTTATTACATGTGCCTATATGATGCATGAGATGGCATACCCTCATCTCATTGGGTTGCAACAAAATAGAACCACATTCATATACACTGTTACAACAGAAAATAAGTGCACCACCCAATGGTTAAATCAATTAAACTGTAACATTTTCATAACTCAAAAATAGCAATATTTGATGTAACCTGGATTTTTCTCTATACATGGGTTCTAGAATTCACAGGCATATCTATTTACCATTTACCTATTTTGTCCAATCTGTGTCTAATGTCACTAAACTGTAGCTCAATAAAAAAGGAAATAATGTTCCTTTGATTCCTCTTTGTAACGACCCGAATCTAGAGCCACTCGACTGGTGCCCCGTGCCCGGTTCTCCACATGACCTCAATCACATTTCCCTAAAAGCCAAAGGTTGCAACTAGCATCGAGGGCCTTGGTGAGTCATTGAAGAAACTATGACCTCATTTGGTAAGGTATACAAGGGAATGGAAATAACAGTCAATAGAAGATGTAGTAAACAACATACAACAACAGAAACTAAATAGCAGAAACCATGAATATATAGTAATGATGATAATGATTCATCGGGTACAAGTATCTATGGAATGCAGGAAACACAACAACGTGCTGAAATACAACTCAGAAAAAAAGTATGAAAAGTAAACAGGAACTCCAGCAGCATCGCAAGCATAAGCTCGGTCCTATGCTCTCCAGCTCCAACCAGCAACCATGTACCTGAAGTATAAGGGCCACAATCCATATCCACACCTGCAACCATATAACCTTTTTGGGCTGAAAAGCATGACCCAAACATGGAGTGAGACTACTCCCAGTAGAAAACCACCACAAGATTTGTGCCCTAATGTCAGTGAGAAATATAGCAAAAGTAATGGAAAAAAATGCAGTTGAGAAACAGGAGTACACTAATGTAAATAATCCTACAATTATCTCTTTACATTAATTTATTGATTTAATTCAATGATTAAATTATCAAACATGTAATATAGAAAAAAAACTCTATATTCCCTAGGCATAGCTGGTAACACCATAGGTATCTCAATAGATTACCTAAACGAAAAGCAGTAAAAATCCCAAGATTGTTCTTTGGCTTGGTGGACTCGTCACAACCAACCAAACAATCCACATTCAAACTGAATCTCTGGGTGGGTCAAACTAGATTAACCTGATAGTCATGTAATCATACAAGGCATTGACACTCTGGAAAGCTCTCACCTTCAATTACCCTATGGTCTTGCATCGATAGCTCTAGACTCTCGGAGGAAGCACTTGCATATAATTCCACATGTTGTCTCAATACGTAACTAAAGAAAATTTGAGGTAGCACACTGTCAAATTCCTGTGGGCCCTGCAAATGAAACAAAATTTATAACAGAATCTTTTGGGAATCCATTAATCATCAATTTCGATATTAGTCTACTGCACCAGGTTCACACAGCCCTGAGCAGCTTAGTCATGCGTAATCGACTGTCAGCATCCCTAAGTAAGTTCAACAAACTACATGGATAATATCCCCAAATCATCAAAATCATATAAATGGTAGGGAAAACATGCAATCAATTATATCAAGGTAGGCAATCATAGAAACAAGGTCTTCCTCACAGGCAACCTAAGCCAAATGGCGATAAACATCCAATACACGGGAGAACACCAATGGGGTGATCTTAAAACAAGGTAACAAGCAATCATTATTAATCTAATATCCCCAAGAATACAAGAAATATAAGGTATATAATAATTAAGGATCAAAACTCTAACCCGAGATACCCAAAACATGGGAATCTGGCACTTTTTCACATAAACACAAAGACATTCTACATAAGGCAACAAACCACCTACCTCGATCCTAGTAGATCAATATACTTGATCCTCAGCCTGTGAATCAGACTAGTACAGAGTAGATTCGCAAAAATGTCTAAAACATTCAACCTCAGATAACTCTCATAAGAGAGAGAATTATGAAACATGGAAAAAGAAGAACCAATAAATCACCACTATGATTCTATTGCAACCGACAGCATTCGATTCATATAATCGGTGATGGATCAATGGCTCAGAGAAGATTTGTGGTCGTACCTCTCTCTCGGTCAAATAAGCTAGAGAAGAATATGTTTTTGGGGTTAAGACGCGACCCCAGTGTGTTTAACAAAAAAATGAAAGTACACGGCATGCACTTTTGGAGTACACGACATGTACTAGGCTTTTCTGTACTCCGTATTAAGCAGAATCCACATCACCCCTACATGGCCTTGTGTGTGTCCAAGAAACGACATGTACACAGCCTCGAGTGGAATCAAAATACTTATTGTGTACTTAGAAAATTTTCAGATTCTCCTCCTTTTTCTCAAAAACGACCAAAAAGGAAAAACAAACCTGAAAAGAAGATCCGGGTTATTACACAACCTATGTTCATGTTATTCCCTTGGGTTTCCCTTGATTTTTTGAGAAAATTATTGAAATTTGGGCAAGGAAGATTAATGTGCACTGTTTGAACATGGTTAGTAGTAACTGTGCACCAACCTTGGTAACGGGGTGATAAGATACAATAGCTATCAGACAGTCTCTGCATGGCTGGGAAACTTGTCCTAGGAAACGGTGTGAAGTTTCCTCATTTGTTAGAATGGTCTACATAGTTATGGAACAGTTTCCCAAGACGTGCAAACCAATAATGTGACCATGCTAGATCTTTAAACATTTGGTGTATTTTCATGTTAGACCATACTATTTAGTGAAGATGGATAGTTTTTGGGGAGGATAGACCCATTATGTGTCTCATGTAATTTTTATTTGAAAAAATTTCTTCTGTTAGTCTGCCCTTATTTTGGGGAGTCCATTTGGGCCTCCCCTATTAGTGTCTCAATTCTGTATCAGGAAAATTAAAATTGATCATATTGTGGGTATTCCGTTCATATTTTCCCATATTAGAAACTCATTTATTTCCTTCAGTATATTTTGGGATTAAAGCATGCCCAAAAGTTTTTTTGAACTAATGTTGTGGTAGCGTTATTAGGGTTCTTTGTTCATTTTAGATGGATAGCTTGAGCTCCATCTGGTTGTGTTTTAGGTGTTTTTTGGGTATGTAGTTTGAATATGTTGATTATTCCTGGTAAGTGGGGTACGTTTTGGTTTGTGAGAGTATTCTATTATTTTTTTTGATCAATTGGAGGTGTTCAGGATTTTTGAGATGGGTAAAACCTTGTAAAAGGAGTCCATCTTTGTCTTTTATTGGTTTCATTTTTTGTTTTTTGGAATTGTTGTGGTATTCTGGTGGTGGAAAGAATTATGGTAGGGAGAATTTTCACTCCCGGATTTTCAATTCCATGGTTTTTTTCAAATCCTCTTTTGGTTCTTAGATTTCTTTTGTTTTTTGGGTGTTCTGAGTTTGAATATTTTTTTTGGGTTTATGATCTATAAACATTGTCTATGGTGGAATTATATAGTACTTTTCCACCACTTTTTTCAATGGTATTATATGATTTTCTGGTTTTTTGAGTTGGATTTGTGACACTCCTAATAGAACCTCTTGTAGGGTAAATTATTGTGGTGGTTTGTACCCATGTGTTTGATGATTTTTTTGGTGAAATGTTGGAATTATTTGGGTAATATTTCCCCATATCCTTGGCTATTCGGTTCCCCTAGATTTCCCACTTGGACCCCCTAAAATTGGGGGAAAATATCACCTTTTGGATGGTGAGAGAAAATGCACGGTTTGGTCGTTGAGTTTACTAAACCATGCATCAAAACTATTCAAGTGTGTCCACCCCATAAAATTCATTTGAAATTCCTTTTTTTCCCCTCCAGAAATAAAACAATATTTCCTGTTTCTTCCCCCATTTGACAGTAACAGCTATGGTATGCCTCAAATCTCTTCAAACCTCCCACGAAACTCAATTCTGTTGAGGGGTTTGGTGGAGAAACGTTAGCACCGTTCATGTAAGTGAATTTCATCTTGGATACTTCCATCTTCTGTTAGTTTTCATTCCTCTTTCATGATTTTATATAGTTACTAGTAGCTAGGAATCGTACCTATGGTTTGATCCTTTTTTTCTGATCTTTTATTTTAATTGTTGGCTTGATCAAATTTACTTCTCATGCAGCAGTGGAGCGGTGGTGGTGCGGTTGAATATTAGCACAAATATTCAAGGAATTTTATAATTGTGATAGGTGATTCCCAGAGTAATCAATGTTAGATGAGTTATCATTGCAAAATTTATGTTCACACTTCTTATTCATTATCCATGATGTGAAATTTATTTAGGAGATGTATGTTATGAAAATAATTTTTTAGGTACCAATTTTGGGCTTAATTGACTGTTTTACATGTCTATATTATGTTATTCCAACTGGGTTTGTTTTCTAACACATGTAATGGGTTTATTGACATTTTTTGCATTCTGAAATTTATGTTTTGGTAAATATGGATATGCACATATTGTTTAATGTGGGGCTATTAAGGGATTTGGTGTGAATGACATTGTTAAATTTTGTGATGTTGTTTTTTTTGAAATACTAATAGTTTTTTCGGCAGTGTATTTGGTTAAAATAATGTGTAGATAATATTTTGAATTGAATAGGGCCAGAACTAATGTGTTTATGTGATAATTTAATTTGGTATCATGAGATAATTGTTTGAACACATTGGGGAAAACCCAGGTACCTGGGAGGGAAGATATGTACTAGTACGCTAGTGGTCTGGATGGGTTTTGTCCTTATTTCACTGAGAAAAGTGGATAAAAACAACACTAAAAACTATATTGATCATTATTGGGGATTACAATGTTATGAGTTTGTTACCAGCTGTGTCTAATACATGAGAAAAAAAATCTATGGTTACTTTACACCGAGGTACAAGGTACATGGGGCCCGAGACTACATGGTGCCTAGGGGTGTCACTAAGATTGGTGCTCATTGACTCTTATGTAATTATGTTTGGAATACGGTGGTTGTTTCTGGAAAATTAATTATCATACATGTTTCATTGATATGTGCTCATTCATTTATTTTTTCCTTTGAAAACTATTTTAATTTAAAAGTTTCATTCTTTAGAAATTATTTCCACTACCTCTTGTTTATAGGAAATGGCATGTTATTAATCTTATATATTTTACTCTATATAATCACATAGTGTAAACCTATTGGACATAGGATCACACCCTAATTACACCCCTTGGGTGTATGTTGACTTTTTCATGTTTGACACAGGTAATCCAAAGGCTTCAGGTGATGGCGGTTCAAGGTGTTAGTTTCCATTCATGGTGCGGAGTTGTGGATATGGCTTTTGGGTGATGACCCCTTGTCGTGTTGTGTCCTTGGGGATGGTAAGATTTTTTCATATTCGGTTTATCAATTGGTTTTGATGTTTTATGTTTCTAATTTTGGGTAAATTTTTCAGAAACCAAAATATATGATACCCATGCACCTATTATTGCCTGTGGGGATAGGGAACTCCCTTCAATCATTATCAAGGGCTGGGATCGGTGTTAATTTAGATGGATACTAGATTCAGTATGTGATAATGAATACCACGATGAGGTTAACGTAATACCTAATAAATTGTAATGATATATTAAAAACTCCCCTCCCCATTATGAAATTCTATACCTGTTAATTCTTGTGAATGATTAATTTCCTAGAATGAGATGAGGTCACTTCTCCCTTATCAATGATTTTCATTCCCAATTCTCATGAGAATCTGATCATTGTTTCCATAGTAATCGGGCAACAAAATTAACATGACACACAAGACATTCACTTGAGAGTCAACAATATAAATCTATTTTTCTAGAATAGAATCATTTGGTTATAACTCAATTTTATCCGAAGTCAAAATGTGTGGGGGATAAGGATGATCTTTAATTTGTTGATATAAAGGAAAACATCATGAATACCTATCAACTAGACTAACAATGCTAACAAAAAAACATTATGGAGCCGCTCAGTGACCTCAAATGGTCTCCCATCTCATTGAACCAACATTCCCTATTTTCTATGTCAATGGCGACACAACCAGAGAATAATTTTCATGAAAGATTGGTCATCTATAGAAAACATCAAAGGTCTATGTCTCTGAGCCGAATATGAATTCTTTCTACTTTTTTATATATCTAAACATCGATATACATCCTGAATCTTCACAAACATTTCCCTAAATAAACATGCTCATATTAAGGATACATCAACCTCCTCATCCCAACAATGAGGTTATCTTCATGGGTGACCAGAAAACATCTCAAAAGGATACATTATTATTGAGGATTGACCATTGTCATATTAAATAAACTCAAAAAGTCCTATATGACTATTCAATGACCCTATAAAGTAAAAATATATGGGCACATATCAAATCCTACAAAATCTAAATTACACTATCATTTTGAAAATATATTTGATGATGGTAACATATTATTAACTGAACATGAGTTTCCATTTATTATTGAAGACTCTTCTAGAACCACGAGGTAATCGTAGTATCCATTTCCTAAACAATGGTAGCAGGACTCCCACATAAACTCAAAATCAATTACTCATACATCATACCCAGATCATCAACATTAATGGGGTATTTGATCAGAATGAAATGAGAAGACTTCATTAACCAATCAATAACCACCATGATATCATTCCTCCCTTTAGGATTCTATGGTAATATAACAAAAAAATATGTGCATACCTCATCCCATTTCCAAACTAGCACAAGAAGGGGCTAGAAAAAACTAGAAGGATTTACGATCATCGCCATTATCCATTGGAAATGGTTATATTGAGACTCATACTTTATGATGTATTACCTCATACCAAACCACAAGAATCATCACCTCATATCATAATACATTTTTTTAGTTCCTTGGTGAATAACCCATGATGATATGTGACAATTAAACTTGAATAAAATATTCCCAGATTCTGCGATGAAAATCGTTTTCCCAAAGAAAATTATGCCATTTTAAGAGAGAGATAGACCAAAAATAGTCTCCCCAATATTAAGGCTTTCTCGAGTCTTCTGAAACTTATCATCAGTTCATCGAATTGAATAAATAGACTCTACTATTTATGATCAATACCGAAGGCTAATCATAATCATTCTTTTAACATCCTCATGATCATCAAGTTGAATATGGGAAAAAAATCCCCAAAAGGTTTAACTCTTCCTTCGATTATAGAATAACAATTTATGGTACATTTTTCCTAAGAGCATCTGCAATGAAATTTATCGTACCTAGGGAGTAGACAATATCAATTTCAAATATATGAAAATTTTCCACCCATCATCTATATTTGGGATTTATGTCATTCTGGGAATATTATAACTGATAGTCTTATAACTATAGAAGAATGTAATGGTCTCCCTAAAATGATAGTGCCTCCCACACATAAGCGCAGGCATGATTGCTCTAAATTATGAGTGGGGTAATTCTTTTCATGTAGTTAAAGATAAAGAGATTCGTAATCTACCACATTATCACACTATACAATATTGAATCGCAAAATAGCACATGATGAATCCCAAACCACCACACATCCCTTATCAAGATCAGGTATGATCAGAATAGGGGCTAATGTGAGAAGCCTCTTCAGGTCATCAAATTATGTATGAAATATCAAATTTGTGGTGAATTTATTAGGATTCATGGTAATATTTTTCAATAGTGATGCCATCATAGAGAATTATTTAAAAACCCACTTGTAATATCAAACAATTCCAAGTAAGCTTTGTAGTTCTAATATATTTCATGGTTCCTTCCATAAAAACTAGACATTACCCTCTCTAGATAAAATTATTATCCAATGTTATAAATTTTGTTCCCCAAGAACATCACTACTTGAATCCAGAAAAAAAATTTGGATGTTTTCCATACAAATGATTAATATATAAAATTTTGAGAAGAAAACAACTATAGTGCTCGTATTATCTCTTGGATTTCAAAAAAAATATAATATAATCTATAAAGACTACCAAAAATGTGTCAAGATATTGATTAAATATCGTATACATAAATCCCATAAAAATATAGGAGTGTTAGTTAGATCAAAATGAATCCTCAAATAATCATAATGTCCATACCGACTCTTTAAAGCTATGTTTGGTATATCAGACTCTCAAATTTTGAGATGATGATAACTCATCCGAATATTGATCTTTGAAAACTATGTTTTCCCAATTTAATATTCAAAAAAATCAATTATATGATCCAACAATATTTTTTCTTAACCGTCCCTCAGTTCAACATGTAATGGACTAGACCTCTCTGGCCCATTACTTTTTCAAAAAGAAGGCCATGAAGTGTTCTGGCGGTAAAATGGAATTTTCCCACACATTCCAGAATTTCGAAACTACACGCCGTGTAGTTTGAGTACATGCCGTGTACCCCCTTGCGTGTTATACCCTATTTGAAGGTCGTGTCCTTGTTGTGTGAAATAAATGGGCACACGTTGTGTGTCCAGTACTACATGTCGTGTAGTCCTTCCCCGCGTATGCATTACTAGTCAATGGTTGTGTGCCATGTTGGAGCCATGTTGTTGCCATGTGCAATAAATGAGTACATGCCATGTTTCCAAACTACACGCCGTGTAGTCCTTCCCCGCATATGTGTTACCCTCAAACCGTGTGTTGACCAGTCAACGGTCGCGGAGCTGTGTTGGAATCCGCATGGAGACCGTGTGAAATAACCAAGTACACGTCGTGTACCATAAAGTAAACGCCGTGTACGTTTTCTTTTCTCACCTATAAAAGTAGGGATACCCTCCTCCTTTTCAAATCACCCCTCTCATCCCCTTTCCTCAGATCATAGTTCTACCAAGAGACTCGAAGGCTCTTTCTTCCATAACATCTTCGTCTGATCTCTGATTTACGATTCGTCAGTGGCAACGGGATCGTAACGAAGAGGCGGAACATCCGAGCTTGGATCTGTTGTCTTTCCTTTGGCCTTTCCCTTCCGACTTCCACCCGAGGAGGTTTTTCTGGGACCCGACAGAAGTGACGGACGCCGACAGACGTCTTTTAAGGTTGATCTGGGGGGAGCGTTGCGATTGGAACCTATTGAGGTAGGGATCTTACCTTCGTCTCTCTAAATTGAGCATCATACGGGGCGGGTGTTCTCTTGTTTATGTAAAACACTTTTGAACTAGTTTATTAAATATAATAAATGGATTATATAATGGGGATGGGAAGTTGTGATTGATGTTACTTTATATCATGTGATATAATGTTGTGAATTGAATGAGCTTCTGCCTACTGAAAATTACAATCATTGGGGGCCTTTTCATGTGTAACTAAATGTTTCCCTATCATTCTAGACCGTTTTGTGGATGGAATCTTTGAGGAATGTGGAAATTGGTTAATCACGTATGGTTGGCTATTTAAAATCTTGAACCCTTGTGTGATCACCCCGGTTGAAAAAAGTGGCATAATGAACATGTGGGTGTGTACATGGATACATGGCATGTGATGGGGGTGTTTTGTGGGTTGTTGTGGATATGGTGAGCAGTGGGGCTGCGGTTGGCTTGGTTGTGGGTTGGTGTAAATTTTATGATGGTGACGGGTAGCGGGGCTACGATAAATGGTATTAATGGGATAATGATGTACGGTGTGGTTGTGGTTATGGTGGTTGGATGCGGGGCTGCAGGGTTGGGTTTTAATGTGAACGAACAATGGGTTGTGAATAATAAATAAAAGTGGAAGAGTTAATGAATGGTGGGTCATGGTAATGGAACTGGATTAATAATCAATGTGTTGATTGGTTGATAAGAAGGACTTGGTTGTGTTGCTTGTGTTTTCCTGACTTGATTTGTGAATGGAAGGGATATGTTTTACGAACGATCGATGTGGTTGGTTGTGGATAGTTTCCCAGTAGTTAAGGAACTAAATAAACTAACTCTGCTAAAACGTGAAAAACATAAATGGGGTTGGGGTTGATTGTTGTATACATTCTTCATATAGCAGTGCCGAGGGATGTGCTTAGTTTATCGGTTTAGAAGCCATAGGTAGGGTTGTGAGTTTGGTATACATATATATATGTATCTTTTGTGTTTTATCACACCCCACCCAGGTTGAGCACTTAGTTCCAAACACTCCCATTTCATGGGAGAGGGTGTTTCCATTAGATACTAGATCTTTCCTACTCCTTCTCTCCTAGGCTTTGATGTCTTGAGGCGACCTTACACCTAAGACTCTTCGGGTAGGTTTCAATTGGGGTGGTTTTATCCCAACACTCTTCGGGTAGGTTTTACGATTTCCCAAGAATCATCATGATGAGTCCCAGGTGTGTGCGGGTGGGATATGTGGTTGTGAGGCCCAGGTTTTTGTGCGAGGGATACGTGGTTGTGAGGCACAGGTGTGTGCAGGAGGGATACGTGGTTGTGAGTCACAGGTGTGTGCGGGCGGGATACGTGGTTGTGAGGATCAAGTGTGTGCAGGCGGGGAGAGTGTGGCAGTGTCAGGACGTTCGCCGTTAGGAAGAGTAGATAACTAAAGGGAAATGGTGCGAGGTACCCAATACTCATGTTCTTATATACTACCTATTGTGATTGTGTTTTTGTGAGTATGGCTGGTGAGGTTGGGTGTATAGAATTCCTTTCTAGGTTTCTTATGTTGTTCTCACGGGACATTAGGATGTCTCTCCACATGTGCATGAGAACTTTAGGTTTCCCTACTTTGTATACTTGTATGCTCACCCTACATTTACTTTTAGGTTTCCAGGAGTACTACCAGGGTCGTGCGAGACCCTACTAGTTGGACAGTTGGAGTTGTTGCAGTCACTGTACTCTTGTTTTCTTTTGGTATTGTACTTTTGAGCTTTCTTTTACATATACCTTGTTATAAAATTGTTTAAACATGCATGTGGGGTTGGTTTGGGTTTATTTATATATACACTTTTTCTTCTCCTTTTTGTTGGTTGACTTTTCCTATATCCCGATCCTAAATAATAAAAAGGGTAATGCCTCCCATATTTGTGAAAACTCATACCCTTGGTGCTAGTCACAACCACGGGGCCTACTGGAGTCGGGACACAGGGGTCATTATCTCCCTTTCACCATTACCAGCTCAGGAGGGGAATCATTGGTGGGAGGGGGTCATTACACAACATCCAACAATCAACACATAACTGAAGTGAACTATTTTCTTTCTTAGGAAAATGCACATTAGCTTCCTACAACGAAATTCATGGTTGAATGAACCCCTTTTCTAAAAAGTCATCCAAATTAATCCTGAGATCCTTCATTACCGCTGGTGCCATATGATATGAAGGTATCAATATCAGCTATATACCAAGAACCAAATCAATCATAATCATAAACAATCTCTCTAAAGTAATACCAATGAAATCATATGGAAAAATTTCAGGAATGTCTCAAACATCAACAAGATGATCATCGGTAGAAAAATAAATCATCATGCTCAAACACCAAAGAAACCAACTGACTATTGAGCCTGGAGAGTGAAGGTCCTTCATGACCTGACCCTAGGTTCCACTCCCCCTAATACATATGGGAGCTCTCATTTACAATAAAAAACAAAACACACAAATGATATCAATCAACATCAGCCCAAGGAGTGACAAGACAATAAATATCGACTATGAAATCAAATAGATCCATATCAAGAATGATAAAATACATGAAAAACTCCATATCATCTATTTCTAATAAAAAAATGACACAGAAACCCTTGCTATTTCCTCATACCAATAGGTATGTCTAGATCCATTTTAAATGATATAAAATCTATTAGGTGTTTGAGAACATCATAAAAACATGTATTTATAAAGGACTCTGAGGCACCAGTTTCAAAAAGCCAATTTATAATAAATATGAAATAATCATAGTACATCCATCTATTGCATGACCATAATATACATCTACTGGAAACTCCTTTATTGAGTGAAAATGATTCATTCCTAAGGCCTGTGGTAGGATCCCTGTAGTCATTGATTCCTCTAACATCACTTTAGTAGCTGTTGACCATGGAAAACCTAGACAAAAATGAGCTATAGTCATAGCCTAATAGAAACATTTTATGTGACCAACAGGTCCATGGGTGTTACATTTCATCATGGTAATAGTACAAGAACATCATTTGTTTCCCTCATTTCCCCACTAATAGCATGTTATGGGAAATTTACCGACACTAAAAAACATTGCAGATGTGGCCTGAAACTGAGACCCAACACCACGACTCATGCGATGATCTTGCTACTTCCACTTTTTCCCATGTATTCCACTGATGTAGCCACCCAATAAAATAGAAGTGGTTGAAAAATCCTACTTTCTATCAATATTCATTTTTTTCAATCACAGATCAGTCTACCATCTCTACATATGTAGAAAGTATCATCATAAATTCATGTGATTTGATATCCGGTCGCAAACCCTATAGGTACTTATGTGCCTTTAGCTAGTCTCACAATTTCTAGGGAAAAAGAAGATGCTCAAAAAACCACTGGTGTATGCGGACACCGAACATTCACCCTTTTGTAAAGACAAGGACTCTAAATACTTCCACAATATCAGTGACTCAAAAAAATGTCAATGAACAATGTTTTAAAACCCTTCCAATAAAAGTATATGTGCCTATCCTCTTGGGTCATGGAATCCCAAAATCACTTGATGGTCCCCTCGATTAGGAATGTTTTTCACATTACCCTGATCTTCACAAGTGTCTCCAGAATTTCATAGAGTTGATTGATCCTATCAACCCAGTCCTCCACATTTGGAGGTTCAGTCTTTCCTTTAATGGATGTTGGTTTGTCTTGAAGGAACACATATGATTGATCTATCTCTCCCCCTACAACTAGTTGTACCTGAAAAAATGAATTCTGAACTCATGATTCATCTTGATCAACAACACAAGATACCTATATGATCATATCGAAGATATTATGATCTATAAGAGGGTTCCCTTGAGAATAATCAGTTGTAAATTCCTAAGGAACTAGTAGAAGACCCTTAGAGGCATATCATAGCCCAAAAAAACATAAGAACAATCATAAAAAAGAAAAAGTCACAACTCATACTAGAAACCCCATAAGAAAAAACTAATATTTTTAAAGGAAAACACAACAGAAGATAAACATGTCCGAATATCCCATGAAATCATTTGTCTCATCATGAAAATATGTAGCCATGAACTTATCCTAACATACATATCTTATCCCTATAATTTTTTATCCATTATAATAGACATACCAATCTATGGCCTCTTAAAGATAGACCTCCTCTAATACAAAATTGTAATGAACCGACCTGGGATATCTTTAATCCTGGCACCCAAATTGATGTGTCACATAGCTGAAGGGAATTCTCGATCTCCACAGCCTGGTGAAAAGAAACCAAGCATAGAACACCACAACCTTGGGAATAATTTTTCCCAACCTGAACAACCACATGGGATGTATATAAAATTAGAAGTAACATTGAAAGACGGACAAGATAAATATACTATAAATGTATGAAAATAAAAGAAAATAATAACTATTAAATTAACTAAAAAACCATGGCACGCCAAACTATACATAACTAAAATCCATACATCTACTCCAAATGATGGTAGGGAAGGAATCCCACTATCTCACAACCATATTTCCAACTATATGACCCATATTTCACCACCTTACTTTGGCTCCTTTCCTTTCACTGCACTATATGACAATCAAATGTCTATGCACCAATGGAATGGTGAGCACGGTCTGAGCTAAGTGGTCTAGTAGTATCCCACATTAGTGTTCCACAATCAGTCACTATAAAACAATTTATTTGTGTTCATTTTTTTTCAAAGGTGGGGCTAGGCCCCAAAATATTATATTAAAAGAAGATCAAAGGAGAACACCGAAGTCAACATGTAGGATAATACATCAAGTTCCTTGTACCGATGAACCAATCTTTTTCCTTACCTTGTCAGCAATTAATCTTTCTTTCTCTCTCCATTCGTTCCATGTTTTGGCACTGATATGCCTTCGACCTCTTCCTCTCGTATAGTGGCTTTCAAGCTCCTTGGCTTGCTGTAGCAATGATTCTACATCTTCATCCGAGTTGTCAGCTTGCACCTCCTCCTTCATCTTCAAGGCCTCCTTTCCTACCCTTTTTTGACTTCTAGTTCTGACTTGTTGCCAAGTACCTTCATCATCTCCATCTTTTTGGTGACTTTTCCTTGGTTTATCTGTTTTCTGTTCTGTCTCCTGCACATCCAGTGTAGAGATAAGAGATGATTCTTTCAAGGTGTTACTCACCTTCCCCGCTGGAGTGGCCGAGGTGTTTTCCACCACTTCATTAGCCGGAGTGATTGAGTCTTCAACAGCCACTACAACAAGTTCATAGATTAATGGAGCCAGAGAAAGAGAAGCAGAAACATCCTTTTCAGAAAATCCAGGTGAAGCAGTAGCTTCACAGTTTTTAAAACACCCACTCAAGTCAGAAGGTGTCTGCTGAATTTCCAGCAGTTTTTGTGGGTGCAAAGTCGTGGTTTCCACCTCTTTCCGAGGAGGAACAACAATTATAGCCTCTAACTGACCTGCATCACTACATGGAAAATTGGAATTTCTCACATGCTCATGAGGAGAGATCTGCCTATCATCCTTGCCAGGTGAGGGAAACGTGGGTGATGAAGCCCCAATATCCCCCTCAACTCCAGGAGGAACAGCCACAGTGGGATCAGAAGTTGGATACAAAGGCATTTTTCCAGCTTTTTTATCAGCACAAGAATGTGTGTCAGAGGAGGAAGAAACTACTTTCACCAAAAAAGAATCATCTTGAACCTTGGGCAGGGGGGTCTGGGAAACAGTGATCCCCACCTTTGCCGGAACCTGAGTGAGGTCCTTGGCAATATGGGTCTCACAATTTTCCCCGTGCTCAACAATATCAGCCCAAGACCGAGTGCCATGCTGTCCAGTGATCAACTGAGATTGATCATGCACAAAAGATGGATCCACAATATGATCTGCTGTGTTATCTGCCAAAGTATTATGCATAGCAATAGGCGGAGGTGAAACAAACTTCTTTTGATTATTGTCAAGATCACATTGGACATAAGGAACAGACATCGTCTGAGCAGTATTAACAGAAATCAGGACATCCCCATTAAGACCAGCAGTCTGTGTAGTTAAACCAGAACTATTGGTCTTCTGGTGATGTGATTTTTTGAAGCTGGAATGCATATCATGCCCACGTTTAGCACAGGAAGCGCAAACAATTGATCTTCTACAATTTGAAGACTCATGACCTATAGTCTTACAGTCTGAGCAAAACATGGGGAGGTTTTCATATTCGATTTTCAGTTCCAATTCATCAACATCAGTAGAGAGAAAGACCTTATCAATTAGTGTAGAACAAAGATCAATTTCAACTAAAAACCTGGCATAGTGTCCATACCTGGCAGCTTCCGTTTCCTTGTCCAATTTGATTGGAACTCCCATTGCTAGAGCAATATAATATAGAATGCGAGGGTGCCAAAGGATCCAATTTAAACCAAATATGTAATGTAGTTTTATAGAAAACATGGTAAAAATTCCCCTTTTTCCAGTACTTATCAAAAGTAGGTAAATCAATTTTAATGCACATTTTCCATATCATTTTTCATAAGAATAAAAATTTATATCAAGGTTAACTCAAAATTACAAGAAATAAAAACCGAAGAATAGGTATCAAAACACCCATGAATACTACAGGTCCATTCCACAGTCTACTCATACCACAATAATAATGTTAACACATCTTATCCTAGAAACAATTCCACGGAATTAGATGAATAATCCTTGAGTAAAAACCCAAAAATTTCAATACCATTCCCCTAGAAACAGGGGCCAAGGAAACAAAACAAATCCCCTGGAAAAATCATCATGATAATGACAAAACAATGGATGATATCCCCAAGATAAACCTTCCAAATAAGTACCCAAGATAACCCAAGTGATCTTTTTTAAATATGATTTTAATTCATTGAAATGGAAATTTTCTCTCCATTTATCAATAACTAGGGATAATTTATTTCACATAAAAATCTCTTTCAAAAAACACAATAAATCATGTTCATTTGAATATGAATTATTTTTAAAAAAATTAACAAGATCCATTATCAGAAGCTAGAGACGGAACCACCTACCTTTAAACTCAGGTCGCACAATACAACAATGGAATCTATTAAAAACAAAAACCCAACTACATCAACAAAGGCACTAGAATTATGTCCACAAAGTGAATAATTAAATTTTGAGTACGTGGGGTTGTAGGATGAGGGGAAACCTATATAAGTCCATGAAAAAAAAACCATTGCACTATAACTATCAGATTAAAAGGCATCAGGAAAGAGATCACACAACAGATCTAGTAAGAACAAAAAGAGAATCACCAAACATATACCAACATATCGAATGATTACACCAAACGATGATACCATTGTCATAGTAAATGAAGGATTGGAAATATCATTCACCTAAAGAGATGCACTGCAACCACAATGGATATTTAGTGTCAAACGGACCACTCTAGGTGCAGGAGAGTCTCCATAAATCAACTAAGGAAGATTTCTGGTTTGAGAGACATGATGTGTGTAGTATGATTCTTGACCAAATAGTAACTCATTCGTTTCAAAAACATTACATGGTCTGTTTCATGGTGGTTATAATAGTTACACAATAAGAAATCTATAGTGAACTATTATGCTAAAAAACAATTGCATCAGATTAAAAACTGTCCATTTTAGAATTAACTACTTGTAATTCATGGTCACGATGTGTATCTATACATAGTGTTAAGTTATAATTCATGAGATAAACCTAGAATGCATTACACGGTGTTTAACATCCCTGTAGCCTACCAAAATGAACATTTATTAGTTAAATTCCAACGATACTATAACTTCACTATTATAGGTATCCTCCCAATATTATGAGATTGGAAAACCACAATGAGGTTAAGGGCATACCTGATAAAATGGTAACATGATTTTATATCAACCCATATATGTTAATGTATCATGTTACACATTTACATTCATTCATATGGTTCATTTGGTTAATGATTTTATACTAATTCATAAAATGATACATATTTCCAAACTATGAACATAGGTTCAAGTACCAAGGTTAAACATTTAAAACATATATTGTAATTTGGTAAGAAATACGAAATTCCCAATTCACCACCTCTCATATGGATATAATCAATTTTTAGGATAATATCCTTTGGAATCAATGATTTTGTTATGATTTATTTGATCTATTTTTTATGAACCTTTCATTTCTATCCAAAAATATGAACTATATATTTGATTATTTTGATGAATATTTTAAGATATAGAAATATGTATATATTACTATTAATATATGATAAAAAATATTGGTTCACCTGCATTGAAAAATATAAAAAAATAAGCTTAAAATAAATTGAAGAAAATTTTGAAAAATGAAATTGATAAACAACTAAATTAATATGTTAAATTATATTTTCATTGTTTTTATGAAACAACTTATATAAATCTATTTGGTTGAATTTATTAAAATATATTGAGAGTATGAATACATCAAAATTTTTTATGAATTTTATTAGGTTATTAATGATAATTTTATTTTAGTTACTTTTGAATTATATTTTTTATAATTTTTTTTTCAAGGATCTATTTTATGAAACATCTTAGATACAATGAAAAAACATGATTCTATAGATGCTATATTTTTTAAATTGTTGTCTTCTAAATGACCCTCAAAAAATAATCAGGGAAAATAATGAATTAGATTCATTTATAATGAATGATATTTTTAAGTTGTTATACGCATTATAAAAATTGTTTACGATAATGATTTCTTCAGATCAATTTTGGAAAAATCCATTTATTAGAAAATATCTATAATATGAGTGTGAATGTCATGGACACATATCTGGATGTGAAATAAATTGTGGAAACAGTATGAAAGACATAGATAGTTCACTAAAATAGATCTCCCAGATATATGAATAACAAAATCATAAGTTTAAGAGAGATCAGGAAGAGATATTAAAGATAATTTCACCAATCAAATAATCCCACAAATTAAATTTAAAAACATTGGAGGTAAAATTAGTTAATCTATTAGTGACATGACCCAGAGAATCCCATGCATCAAAAAAAAATTTGACTTAAACTACAGTGTTAGGGATTTTTTACTTCAAATGGATACATGATGGTGTTAATGTTTGTGTGAGATCATGTGGATAATCCACCACCCCATTCACATTGAAAAATGTATCACTATGACATTATAAACCTTTTCCCACCAAAAATGTCTTCCAAAGAATTGTATGGTAATGAAATAAATCTAATGGAATTTATATGTTTTAAAATTTAATAAAACCAAACAAATTTTAAAGAGACTAGGTGATAATGTGTAAAAACAATCTTTCAAATTACATACCAATATGATAGGGTTCCAATAAAAAATCAATAACTCTAAAATATATAAATACTTTATCCCAATTTAAATAATAAATACATTTATATCAAATAGTGTGTTTAAAGAGGTTCTGTAATCTTTAAATTGTTTTCATATAAAATCAATATATAGATGATATTTAAGGTCTTAACTAAAGGGGAGAATTTAAAAAACAAATGGGAAATCCTTTTGAAAAAATAAAAAATAAAATGAGGAATCAATTTTATATTATATTATTTGATTATCTAAAAAATTATTTGAATATTATAAGAGACATGGTTACTGAACTATTTTTTACTAATAAACTAAATAAAATAAACATACTAATGTGGATAAGTGACTACAGATGAAGAAAAAAACAGCTAATGATATCTATTTCTAGAGGAGTTCAATGGTGAAGAAAGGTGTTGAGTATCTTACTATCATGAGTTCAGTAAGAAATATCGGATGTATTTCACACCAGAAAAGTAAATATTCTTCAATAAGGGAAGAAAATATTTATTCATGGGGTAATTTAAAATTCCTATAATGATAAATGTTCATGGAATAACATTGAAACTATAATGGGCGTTAATTATAGAAAGGCACAATAAGATTACCAAGGAGGAATACATAATCGATTATAAGTAGGAATTGTTTCATTATAAATGAATCTTAATTACTATTGATGATTTGTTTTCATTGTTTAAGATATATGGCCACAAATCCACAAAATTAATCACATGTATCAGTGCTAAAAATATGAGAAAAAGGTGACACGGGGAAATCAGTAATGCATTAATGTCTTAAAACTATGAATGAAATAAAGAAATTCAAATTGAAAAGAAATTAGGGAATTGACCAAATGATATATTGTTCATATTGCTCGAATATGTAGAAGAGTCTATTAATTTAGAAAAATACAAATAAATAATTGTTCAATGATTCTCAGTGTTGATAATCTTAATTCAACTAAGAATAAAATCTAAAACATGATGGATTCCATGAATCCAAAAAAATTTCAAATCATGATTTATATGGGAATTGATTGAATTAGGGGGTCATGAAATTTTTGACCCTCAACTAATAGAGTCAATGGGTAGAGAAATAAGTCTTCTCTCTAATTTTTTAAACTAAATAACTAATAGAAGACCACATTATATTTAATTATTTTTGTGTTTTCTTTTATAAATAGGGAATTAATGGTGATGTATGGATATAATGAAATGATGTCGGTTTTTATTTTTTTACACGAATGATAGATAAATATTATAGAGAATCTTCTCATTTGGAATCATGATGTCTCTTTGAAACACGTAAAATATATAGAAATATGATAGAATATATGTCTTGATGAAGAATTGACCATGGGGGATAATAAAATAGAATATTTTGGTGATCTCGTAATCAATATAAGTTGTCTAGGCATTTAACAGCTTCTCTTAATTATGATATATAGAACAACATTGATGAAAAATGTTTCTTGTGATGTGATGATCTTTTACTGATGATTATTAATATTTATAATAAATTTTGTCAAAATGGATAGTGACACATTATCTTATGGGGATAACAAACCATTACATGAATATATTTGATATATTTGTTTAATTAGAGTGTAGGATTGAAAACATATTTTAAAATCTATTTAAAAACATCAATGAAATTATTTTCAAATTTGGCTTTAATGTGAGGTTGGATTATAGAGAACATTGATGATTTTTTAAAATAACACTTCTATTCTACTAAGGGATATAACATGTCCACTTTTAGGGGTATCACGAATCATGTAATATGAGTAGCCAATGGAAAAAATATGAAATCATGGAATTTTGGGAAAAGAAGAAGGAAAATCTCTACTCACGAAATTTGAGTAAAATATTAGAAGAATTAAGAATAAGGAATATGATAAAACCAAGAGGTGTATAACAAATTATTGTATTTTAAGAATGATATAAGAGAATATTGAATAGATATAATCATGGAAAACAAGATGAGAATATCAACATTATGTGTTTAAAGAAACCAAGAGTAATATCTAAACAAATGGAATATACGGAAATAAGAAAGAGAACTTTACTCACTATGTTATTGGGATAAAGGTAGGAACATATATAGGTGATCATTGAAAAAGGGTACCCATGTAAGAGTCTAGTGTTACTGAGAAACTAGGT
Source organism: Viscum album (assembly GCA_963277665.1). Classification (NCBI taxonomy): domain Eukaryota; kingdom Viridiplantae; phylum Streptophyta; class Magnoliopsida; order Santalales; family Viscaceae; genus Viscum; species Viscum album. Next base: position 1,286,275,281 of record OY728132.1, on the reverse strand, counting down.
TGGAGGCTAGGATAATGTTTATTCCCTAGGTGAATTGGGATCCTATGAAGAATACATCAGAGAATTTATTTCTAATGGAAGGGTTGGGTGAAGTGGAACTCAACTAGTATGAACGGGAAAATGGGATCCCATATAAGAGGGATAAGAAATGTGGAAGACTATGATAATTAATATGTGATTAATTGGTTGGGTAACTAGGAACTACATTTCCTTGGAATTGGATCTAAGGTAATTAATAACCTATGTATCAGTACATAGGTATTATTGTACCATGGTATTAGAATTTATTTACAAGGATTGGAGGTATCAATACCAAGCTAACATGGATACCAAGTATTGTGAAATGTAGGAGTCAACAAGTAGCTAGATTGGGGGTAATTTCTTATAACACCTTGGTATCAACTACTAGGTAATTTAGTTTCTAGGTAAATGGTACAGTAGTTGCCTAATGCCAACAAAGTCTTTCTCCTTAATTACGAATCTAATTAGAATGGTCTGAGGGTTGACATTTTACCCTTTCTTACTAGGTATATATTTTAAATTCAATTGAAGGCGGGTTATGTGGGTAAACTATGTTTGTTGAAAAATATTCATTCAATATGGCGATTTTAGTTTCTCTTCTATACCGTATTATTTTAAAAATGGGAGGCATGTTACTCTGTTAAAAAACAACCCATGGTCTTGGATCCCATACATGATCAGTAACATACAATGTCATCACGGTAAGTATCTATCCATTTATATTGTAGGGATTGAAGAGAAGGGAACCCAATGTATGCGTTTTAGAGATTGATATGAGGCAATCCATGAAAATAGTGTAGTTTTCTGGTGAATAATGGTCACTTAGGAATGAACTAGCTAGAATTTGGAAAAATAGCTTATAATTAAAACTATTCATAACTTCTGATCTCAATGTCTATTTTTTCTCCATGAGCTATAAAATTAAATCTTATTAAATTTTTTATGGTCATTATCATAGTTATCCCTAGTATGATTTTACTTTTTATAAAAAAAACAAAATAACATTTTAAATTGTTTTTATAGTTTCAAAAACAATTCATCAGAAATAAAAACAAAACATACCCTATTTCTAGTGGGAGCCTATTACCACAACACTATACAGTGATATGTATTGTGAAATATCTATCACTTGTTGAATGAGGATTCATGTGTATCATTTAAATTATTTTTTCATCCTCTTCATGCCTAATGAAACTTTTTGTTAAACACATGTCTTGTGTTATTTGAGTGTGGAATGTATCATGGATTTTTTTGAGAATATGTGTGATAAAAATTTTCAATTACTAACAAAATATCCCGCAACATACATAATTATATTTGTCCATAAGAAGATGAATCTGATTTGATGTTAAAATATTTCTTCAATTACATTAACATCTAGTAGAATTCTGAAAATGGATCAATGAAATGATTATTTTTACCAATAAGAGAATATCAAAAATAGGACCTGGGTTCCAAGACCATAATAAATATACATTGTGTTTGGAAAATTAAATAAGGTATCTTGAACCCCTAAATTTTTATTTCCTAATGATGATTCTCAAATCATGTATCTCAAAATTTCATGGGGGGGAATATCAATCCTAGGAATTTTTCATTCCAATAGGGGAATCTCTAATCAATGGTTATTGGAAAAAACTGGATAATTTCGACTTAGTTTGTTTTTTTATTTAGAGTAATAATCATATTTTGGAATAATGTATACTAGAATATGGTTAATTATTAGAAACATTACATTACATGGTTGGACTGATGTTTAGGATTTTTTACATAATTGAATGAATGTTTATTTTTTGACCAATCTATGATAGGATATAATGATTTTACTATATATCATACTAGAGTAGGAAAAAATTCAAAAATATTTTGTAAATGGTGAATATTCATTTCAATATAATATTAGAAAAAGACGAAGCTCCATGTTTTTATCCATGATAATAGACCATGGATTCCATATAGAGTATCCAACAATAAGGAATTGGTTGAAAAACAAACATGCTTGAGAAGAACATACACATTGAATATTTTGATAAAATTTAAACTTCATTCTTGCTCTATAAAATGAAATTTAGATTTCAAAATACATTCTATTGAGAAATTAATTAATCCACATATTGTATATGGTTTTGAGAGTCTCTATGAATATCATTCATGTGCATAAGAGAATGTATAAGGGTTTTTTCTTAGTTATGATATATTAGAGAAGAAATAATGAGAACAGGTAAACCCATACTCTAGGAACAATTTCATTGATATATATCATATATATATATGGGAACTAGGTCAAATTGAATATTCCACAAAATGAAATGTAATGTCATACTAGATATGACAATATGTAATGTGTTTTTAGGAATTAATAATGCCTTAAACCAGTCCCTTCCATATCATCATGTCTTTGAATGAGATGATCCCATAAGTGGCTCCACAATGGTAGGGTTTCCCCCTAACGCTGCCTTCATCTCCTCCATCTCAGTTCCTTGGCGTCCCATCCTCGACTTCCCAGTTCAGCGTTTCGTGGCATGCGGCTCACATATTTGAGGGATCGATCTCTGACGATTTCATCGTTGTCTACCTGTCTCCTTTCCCAATACCTGAACCTGATAGATCTTTCATGATGACGCGGTGGGTTTGGGGGTTGAGTCCTAAATCGGTGGGTTGTAGCCTCAGATCGGTGATAGTTGTGGGTTTAGTTAAAGGATAACTGTGGGATTTGTGTGCAGCCTTGGAGGCAGTGATGTGACGGTGGATCTGGAATGTGACAGCCTTTATTTTGTCTTTCTTGCGTTACAGTGGCTAGTTAAGATGATGAATTTTACTATTGGTTTCTTTTTCGTGCTATGGTTTTGGATGAAATTTGTTATGAATCATTCTGTGTGCGGCGTGACACTTCCTTTTGAATCTGGTGATTTTAGTCCTATAATTTCAATCTGGTTAAACCTAGAGTTTGTTTTGGGTTCATCTGCATTTTTTTTTGATTTCATTATGTTTGAAGCAGCTATGGTTTTGGGTTCATCTGTAGCTCTTCATTTCATTATTTTACTATGGTCTTGCTTTATATTGGCCATTGGTCATTGAATTTGGAAGATTGTTCTGGATTTGGAAGGCCAAGAATTTGATTTTTCCATGGTAAAGGATTGAAATAAATGGAACATGAAATTTATGAATTCTAAAATGGTATTGATGTCAAGAAAATTGTGGTTTTCTTGAAGGGTTTTCGGTTTTTGTATCAGTAGGCTGTGACTCAATGGATTCTGAAAACATTTTCTTACAAAAAGATTCTTCAGATGAGGTTCTGACCAAGAGGTTTCACTGTTTCGTAGAATTTTAAAATCAGATGACTGAGAGGGTGTGGCTTTTCCATCAGTACTATTCCCATGAACTTTGGCACGGGTCTGCATGTCATGCTGTGATGAGACAATGGAAGATAGATTTTATGGTTTTTAGTTGCTAGGAGGAGCTTATATTTGGTAGTGAGTGTTGTTTTTTATCTTGAGTATTGGTCCATTGGAGTCTGTTTGTTTATGTTTAATTTTGGATGTTTTTTGTTCTAACATTACTTTAAAAGTGTTTGGAAATAAAAAAAAATTAATTTTCAGTCAGTCATGTGTTATTAGGATTTTTAATGAGGAACATAGAAAATAGTGCTTTTTAGGAGAATCCAAAAAAAGGACTTTGTGTTTCTAAGAGGAGAGTATTGAACCATGGAATTTGTTATTGGATGAGTATCTCAACTCAAGGAATTTATGCTTCCAAGAGGAGTACATCAACTCATTGAATTTTTTACTTCATAGAAATTTAATACCCTGATATGATTGTTTATAATAATAGGATTCAATAATATTTCTTTGATAATTTACATGATGTAGATGTTTTTAACATGAAGGAAATTTTAATTCACATGAATATTTATGTTATAAAATATTTAAACCATAACATATGAATTTCTATGTTAATAGAAGACAACGTCATGTGAGAACATGTTGACTATTATTCGTGGTGGAAGAACCCCAAAAAATCATGGAAATAGAGCATGTTGTTAGTGGGGAACATTCACCATGGATAAAAACAGAACCATGGGATTAAATAGTGGATCAAAAGAAACTATATTGTTTTCAATAAATTCCAAGGAAACAAATGGTCAACCATGAATCATGGTTGGTGTTAGTTTTGAGTAGATAATCCCCATTTTATCAATTTCAATGAATGGGGGCATCACGAGGATACACTCATTATTTTCTAATTCAAAGAAGAGAATCTCAACTAAATGATTTTGGATAATGGTCGCTCATAAATAAAAGATAAAAGATATGTTTTATATAAAAAAATTTATTCATGAAGGGTTCTAAGAACATATAGGATAAACCACGATGTATTAAAAAAATAATCAAGGTGAGGGGATATGAAATAAAATTACATAAATATCTGATCTTCTTAGTGATAGGGCATAATCAATGGTAATAAATGGAAATTTCATGATAAAAAATACACCAATTGAATACATTAACCTCATTTTTAGTGGAATAAAAGTTATGCTCAAATTTTTCTATATTAGTGGCTTCAGTGAAAAATCCTTGAATTTTTATATAGGTGGGGTTTGTTTTAGTAAAGGTATATGACTTCCATTTCATTACAATAATGTTTTTGTAATCCATGAAAAATGTAGAATCTGTGAGATGTGTCTTAAAATTTTATCAATTACCCATTATTATTTATAATTCTTCATGTATTTTAATTAATTTTAATTTTTCTGATACAATATATATTTTTTAATCAATCAAAGAGAATATTATAGATAGCTAAGACATTACTTTTTCATTGGACATCCGTGAAGGGTTTTCCCCAAAAAAATCTTTTTTCTATTTTTTAAATTTCATTCCCTATAATTATAACCACATAAGAATAAATATTATGTTCATATATACATTCACAATAGTACTACAATTTTATGGTTATATATCTTTAAAAAATGAAGGGTTACATACAGAGTGATAGGTGAAACGATTTCCTATCATTAATGATATTTAAATAATTAACAAGAATTCCGGATATATGGGATGTGATGAAATGATATGAATCATATACCCCATTCTAGTATAGGAGACCTCAATAGGGAGTAAAGTTTCCTACATAGGGTTATAATTCTGCGACATAATTGAGAAGAAATGAGGACACAATATTCTTAAAGAGGGAACGATTGTGGTAAAATTTATATTTAGAACACGAAAAAAATACAGGTGTTACTACAAGTCTTTTTATAATGCGAATCAATTCCTATATAATTTATTCTATTAATTAATTATTGTAATGTAGGTTCATTGGAAAAAAACATTATTTGTTCATATTGTAATCATAGAGGCATGATTTTTCAAGGAAATAGAAACTATACATCAGTATATGCTAGGTGATTTGGGATTATCTATATATAATATAATAGTGAGAATCACTCCAGTAACAATTTTGGGAAAATGGATATTTTTTCATATGTTTGGGAAACCTAATCTCACGTAGGAAAAGGTATCCATAACCAAAAAATATCCTGATAAATATAACACTTACATAAATAGAGAACTTATCCTTTGGGTTATTTCATAATTTTAGGAAACATAGAGTACACCACTTCATGTTGTTTATCGTCTGATGGCATGGACCCCCTCAAATAGCTTAATGTCTTGTTAGAAGTAGTATGTTTTGTAAAGTTTTTATTATTTTCATAAGGTCCACATGTCATATATTTTAATGTTCCTTATTAAATACCTATGATTATTATATTTTATGGTCATAATTTTTTACCAATATGTTTCACAGTCCATGATCATGCAACAAAAAACAAACTTTAAGGAAGTTTTTATATAAAAGATAATAAAAAATTGAGATATATATTATTTTTTTAAAATGTGGTTCCCTGATGAAGTGAATCATATTGATAAATATCCATATTGGGTATTTTGTAATGATTCTCAGTGAGAATTGGATTGACCATTAATAATAGATAAACCTCTAGTACTCCATTGGAAAATCCCCTTGTATCTTTTGGGGCTCTGAATGAGAACTAAATACATACTATATTGGTTATGTAAATTCTCAATTAACATTATATTATTCAGTGATACTTCATATGGATGTACATTTTGGATATATCAACGTATCCATTATTAATTTCTATGAGGGGGATGCTAAGAGGATAATATCAACATAAGGTTTCTAATTTCCCAAAGGAGTATCTTGAATAAAAGAATTTTGGTAGCAAAGAGGAGTATCTTATCTCAAGGAATTTTTTTGATGGTGATTCATACATTGATGTTTAGAAGTAAGTAATATAGAAGATGGTATGTAAAAAAGGGTTTAGAAAACTCTATATTAATACGATCACAACTGAAATAGGCTATTTGATAAAAAATAATTTGACCCTAATAAAAGTATAGTGTATATTCAAACCTAAAAGGCATTATTACATTTTTCAATCTATAGTGGGTGAATCATAGTCATTTTTTATATAAATAATATCATTTTTAATCCAATTTTCTAATTTTAACATGGAATTCATGTCCCATAAAGAAACAATTATGGGAATGTGAATAATGTGGCCTTATATTGATATGGGGAACACATATTATGGTCAGTTATGATTGATCAATGTATATATTTTATGTCTATATGAAATGGACCAATATCACATAGATTAAGGAAATGTGGTGGGGAACTCATGTCATATATTTTATGTTCATGTAATAGGGAAAATAAATAATTCTTTTTAGGTTATTTTAATATGGACCTTGAGTTTTATAGTTTTGTGTCATACAACTTTGACACTGTTCATTTAACATTGTTTGTTTGGCATAAATTTTCTCTTTTTAGGTGAGAGTGAGTCACATGTATATTACATGATTTATTAGATCATATTACACTACCATCCCTTCTTCTATAATCTTCCATATCCAATCATTATGGATAAAGCATAATTCTATCATATATTCAAAAATACATTGGAATAAAAAAATTCAGAGATGTTCTTATAATATTTCCACCTTATGCTACTTGATCCTTATAATGTTCAAAAATTATAAAAGAAATAGATTATGCCTAATAGAATATTCCTTTTTTTCTATAGATATATTAGAATCCATCAGTCTTCTATACATATTATGTGTTCTTCTAAGGGAGTTCCCACAGATAAAACCAAGATTTAGGTAAATTTTCTTCACTACAAACCAATCAATATACTCATGAATCAAATAATTAAAGACAAAACCAATTTAATATATTCCCAATAAAGAAATGTTATTGGTAGTAACTGTAGTGGTTTCTCAAATATTTCTCTTCATATGTATTTATATATATGATCCAAATAAAATTATTCTCCAAGAGAAAAGAGAAATACCTATAAAATTTCTCTTATTGTAAGTAAAAAACCAAGAATTATTTTCCTATAATTGAATTCTTATATTTCCTCCAATGTGGGCCACACATGAATTTATTGGTATGATCACATGATGGAATTTGACATCTGTAAATAATTTTTTCATTCTCGTTCAATTTGGTTTTAAGTATTGAAGTTAATGATTACTAGAATATCAATGGCACCAAAAATATACTATATAACTTTGATTGTCTTTGGGACAAAACGATTATCATATAGGACGAGCATATCTTTAAATAATCATAATGAGGGGGTGATTAATTTAATAATTACCCATTCTATATATAATATGTTAGTTCGATATGTATGAGACAAATATTCGAGGATGATGTAGTTTCACCATGGGGAAAATATCTAAGACACAACATTATAAATGAATAATAGAAATATTTAATTTCATGTTGTAAATGGGTGATATATTCATCTATGGGAGTTGTCCAAAAAAACATTTATTGGATCAATAGAAGAATACATGATGAAAAACCATAGTCTCTAAATTTAATAATGGATGGTTAATTATATAATTCTTGGTTGGGACCCCAATGGATATATTTTTCACTGAAATATAACACATTCTTGATCAAATTTTATTAAGCATCAATAAGTTGGAAGAAACATTCTCTAAATGAATGTGGGTTATAACAATGTTATTCTTATAAAAATATTTTATTAATGGATTGGAAAAATTAGTATCTTAATGTGATTTTTTGGATGTCTGATCATCTGTATTATGAGTCCATATGACATAACCAGGTCAAAAATTTTCATACCCAGAAGCAAATATGTTTTTGAGGAAAACCCCGAGGGACCCCACATCCATGAATTTTTCTTATAAATTTCCTGGATGGCATAATTTATATATAATGGATGTCACTATGGCCATTTACATAATTAAAATATGGAATTATTTTCAGTCCTGAGGATGGGATTTTGGGTTAATCAGACTATTTTAGGGGGATTTATTAACTACATTGGGACTCTCTGATATATTTAAGATGTATTAATTAATCCTTATAGCATCCAAGAAGTTGACTACATACCCCTATTTCAATAATCCAATATTAAACATGTAATAATGTTAACATATGTACATATCAAAGGTCCTCCATTTTTCACCTATTAATTTGTGATGATTTTTTTATATAAGCACAATAGGGTGCTCAAAAAGTTATCACCCAATAGGGAGATAGTTTGGGTGATGTTATTTTGATCAGTCTTATAAATTGGTATTACATAATATCCATTGGAAAGGAATTTAAACCCATGTACTTTACCTCTTCTAAATGTGACATGTTGTAGCTTTTATGATCATATTACAAGGATCAATTCTATGTAGTTTAATATCATTCCAAATGGATAACAGTGCAGAGGATACCAAGCGATTTATTTGTGGAAATTTTTTTATTCAGGATCAATTTTGGGTTCATCTTGTCAATTGGAAATTAAATATAATAACATATGGTTGGGGATTTCATATAGTAGGAATCTCATATGTTGATTTTTACCCTCCACCCCTATTGTACATGAAATGTGTTTGGAATATTGTAATATATTTATTTCTAGAGAGAAGTATGTCAACCCAATGTATTACAAGGAACCCAAGGGGAGTTAATCCACTGTGAGATTTCATATGGAACTAGATGAATATCTCAACTCAATCTTGGTTAGGTAATACAAAATGAGAATATTAACCATATGAATACATGGAATAAATCCAACGATCCACACAGAGTGGAAAATGTGTTTTTGAGGATAATGGGATTGAACCTAAAATATAATACCTGCATATTCTTGTCAATAAAAATAAAATCCCAGATAGTTTGATAGGTATAATCTATGTCCATGGTATAGGACCCAAAAATAACATTTAACATCACATTTTATGTATGTATGTGTTCCTGTATCAATTATTTTAATGAAATGATAAAATAAAAACCTTTAAACCAATGACATTAATTCTTAATGTATGAAATATTAATTAATAGTGGGTAAGATTTATTCAAGAGGGATAAAAACAGGGGATATAGTATGGATTGCACATTGGGATTCCTTGAGATTAGTAACATGATAAGTGAATATCATGAAAGAATAAAGCATTATGTCCTTCTCCGTTTAGGTGGCCCATGCATAGTAGTATATCTCCAATAAATTTGTAACTATAAAAGGAAGAAGACTCGGATGGTTCGGTATTAAACATAGTTGGAGGAATGTATATGGATTTAAATGGATGGTGAGCTAATTTAAGGAATCATTATGTTCAAAAATAAGTATCTAAACTTGCTAAAATTTAAAAAACATATATTTTCTCAACTCAATGAATTTTGTGAAATCATTAGGTGTATATCAACTCAAGTAATATATGAAAAACAAATTGAGAATGTGGAATCAAGTTGATTAGGGAAAAATATGAGTATATCTAATATATATATATATATATTATATTACTCCCATGTATGATACATTGGTGAATGTGTCCACCCAAATAGGTATTCCAATGTGTAAGACCTTGGAAAATAACAATTCATTCATAGTGACACTAAGTGGGAGACATTGGTGAATGAGTACTTCCATGTAGGGGAACCGTGTTGTGATACATTGGCGAATGAGTTCACTCAAGTATGAGTTAGGTGAAGATCTATTCTATATTTGGGGGGCCTTGAGAAACTTTTTTCCCTAGTAGGATACCCCAATAAGAATAATCACTCTAGTTTGGGGATTTAGAAAATTATTCACCTTATTTTGAATCCTTAGTTGAGATTTTACCCTAGTGGGTGGATTTGGATAACAGTTTACCCTAGTTTATATCATTATGTGAAGGCCTATTGTAGTGAGGGTTTATGTATGAAGCCTCACCATAGTTGTGATGCAATGGATAAATTTTCCCTAATGGGGTGGGGGTTTGGTGATGACTTTCTATTTTAAGATGCGGTTTGAAAATGTTCTCCATAATGATGGCCTTTCTTAATGGAATTGATTAAAAGGGTTCCATATAATTGGTAATTACAAAAATTGGGCATTAAATGAAGGATATTTGGAATAAGGAACCCTATTTATTGATATACATAATAATGAACCTATAATGATGGCTAGGGTGAGGTGATCCCTAGTATATGAGAAACAAAACTACTATATAGCAAAGATCCCAAGTGAGGGGGCTCTGTAACGACTTGGGAGAAGGGTCTTATAAATTGATTTGTCGTCTGAGATTTTATATTTAGTTAAAAAAATATACGTGGGTATGAAAAATTTATAGACTGAAGGAGACGTTAGCTTATGGTAATGTGTGTGTAGACTTGAGAATTTGGAGGAGAGAAAAATTGAGTTTGGTGGAAGAGAATTAAACACATTGGAAATGGGAATGTGACTTATGTGTAATATTGTATTTAATCTTGAAAAATGATCTAGTTCTACCAGATAAAACATTTCATCAATAAGCCCATTTTTACTCTATGAATATTCAAATAAAATCATAGGAAGGAAAATGCACCTTCCAATGAAAAAAATCCAAGATTACTAAAATAAATTTCTGTCTTGCTAGACTTATCATGAAACTATATTAAAATACATAGACTACCACAAAAAAATTATTCTCACCAATACATTACCATAATTAGAATAATTTTTAGGAACCTTCTTCCATCGAAGAGTGTTCAATAATAAATAAGTTTCAGGTCATATTTTATTATTATATTGGTATTGAGACATTTTTCAAATGAAACTCGACTTGTATTATTGTATTTAGTCACACATTGTGGATTTTTCAGCAAAGGACGTGGAATGAATGTTTCTATTATAAAACACTTAATTTATGGAGACAGAGGCTCCCATTTCATAAAAACATTAATTAGAATAATTTATTTTAAGATTGATAACATTGACTAAGGATGCCTATTACTTATCATTAGAAGAGTGCCTCATTTTGTGGTACGATTCTTATAATGTTATTTATATAGATTGATCCCAATTTCCAAATTATGGGGGAATTAATTCCATGAATGTTAGGACATGTTTTTTAATATATAGGGATCCCTCTAAATATTTGTCTCACTTATTTTAAATTTTCAAGATCATATAATGTTGAAATTGATATGGTGTTGTTGTCAATGATATATAGTGAATTTGGGTCACGATTATGTGATATACTCATTCCATGATTATGTACTGAGGATGATTAACTCTATTTAGGAACATCTATTCATAAAAAATGTTTTCATTTCCTATATGACACAAAAATTATTTTTAATCATCATCAAGGATAATAGATGACACATATGTCACATTCTCCTTGTGACTATCCAACATAACTTGACCATTATCTACCATTTCTATAGTAAATATTTTATTAAGAAACATTCTATGATCATGTGTGTGGAATCCCAAATCTACACTCATAGATCTAAAACTAGAAAAAAAAAATTAGTCATATGATTTGATTCATATTTATGTGAACCATGAATTACACACATAATACATCATTTAACATTTATAAACATTACAACACACCTTTAAAAAATTCTATAACATAATAGTTTAGTGTTTTTTCAGATTTGACATATAACCAATATATTTATAATAATTTCAATGTCTTCCATAAATATGGTTCTCACATGATACCATTATAGAAATATCATACATAATATTATTCTCCATAACATGGGTAGTGGAAACAAAGGAAATGAAGTTATTATATTCTAAGTTAGTTCAATCATTAACTTCAACAATCAATGATAATACTTTTTCAAAACATATTCATGTGGGTTTGAGAATATATTAAATATACCATAAAATATAACAATAAATGTTTATACAATTAAATGAGGATCATAATTAAAGCATCATGGAATAAGGGACTATGCATTAACATAAATCATGATTTTTGATTTGAATATATATGACCGTAACATAAGTATAGTGTATTAAATAAGAATATTTAATGAATAATATCGGTGAACTAAAATAAATGTCAACCAAAAGTAATTTCATCACATAAAGGACATGGTAATCCACCTGTTCATAATATAGTACACATGGGATAACAACAGGTGCAACTTATTATTATTGGGTTTACCAACCATGTACCCTTGGACTTTGGAATGACAATAATGTCCCCTTGTCATTGGGTTTACCACATATGTACCCTTAGGATTGGGATGGCCATTGAAATTACAATTTTTGTTAATGAGGTATAAATAATTTCAAAATGTATTTGAGGGATAAACTTGACCAAGTCATCACATAATGATAAACCATAAATCTATGTTCCACATATACAATTAAACATTCAAACTTCAAAAAGAAAATAGATGTAACTAATGTAATTGAAATTATTTTATTGAAAAAATACATGAATTTATTTATAAGACATCAGTGGAATGATATTATATATTATCATTACATCATATTCCAATTTAAGGATAATAATCATAAAATTATATTAACATAGATGAATAAACAATTTTCTTAGGGGATTAAAATTTTCATATAAAATTAATATGAAATAAATTTTCCATTTTTATATATTTTCATTAAAGGAAATAATTTTAAAATAAGGGGTAAAATTTTTCAAGGGAAGCCCATGAAAAAATTAGGAGAAATTTCTACAAATAAAAGGGAGAGGTATGGTTGGAAAACACAATTTCATTTAAAATGTATAGAAATTATATTCTGTTTGGATATTTTATAAGGTCAAAGTTGGCGGAAAATGGCCATGTTGAAAACATAAGAAGAATATAATTTTTTAATGAAATTTGATTTCACAAAAAATGTCATAATAAAAAAATTTATGTAGGGGTAATTATGCCCAGAAAAAAACAATGAATAATCATAATGATGAAAAAATTCTCTACCAAAAAGAAAAGGTAAAAACCATTTCAATTAAAAAAATCTCATCCATTAAAATATTAACCAAAAGAGGATGTGAAATTGTACAAGAACATGTATAACATATCAAAACCTAGAAGATAATAAAATATTGATTTTTAGAGATAGATATTATATCAATTGTCTAATTGAAAAAATAATCAAAATAAAAATAATTCAACATGTCATTGGAAAGAACACTCTTTAATTTTACTCCTAAAATTCATTAAATATCACAACCCACCACTATAATAAACATCAATAAATTGATAACTAATTTTTTATACTTATTAATATATATTAAAATTTTTACATTTTTAATTTTCATTAGATATTACATGTATATTAGTTATTTAATGTTTATTTTCTTCACTAGATGTTAGTAATACTGATTATTTCATACATGTATCATAATAGTGATATATGTCTTCATTATTTGATACCATGTTCAAAATTCCAAGACATGAAAGTGATATTTAAATTTATTTTTCTAATATTTATATATTTTTATATACATTTGATAGAAATTATGGGTGTGGTATGTGAAGATGGAATGCATAACGATCATTTTTGAGGTAATTTTCTAATAAATTTGAGTTTCATTATAATATCATTAATTTATGCTTCATTGTTAAGAATACATGTTTTAGATTTGTATTTATCATTCAATACATATAATATAAATATTAATATCTTGATAATTATTTAAGGGAAAAAAGGTGACATCAGAATACCATCGTTCAAGTATGCTACTTAATTGACCAAGAAAGATCATTTTATACTAGTGGGTGCATAAGATGATAGAGTTATATAATTGTTTTGTAATTTTCATAGAATAATAATTACATTTAAATAATATCATTATATTGGATAATATTTTTTATTAATATTAGAGTTATCATTGAAAATTAATTTATTAAGGTAGAGAAAGTTTCCTACATTATAGAAATTGATAATTATTATGATGGCTTCAATTATAATAAAGGTATCAATACATCCATTAGTGGATAGAGGGTTCCAAAAATTAAATATGATTCTTGGGGTTGTAATGTTTATTATTATTCAATAATAATTATTTGGTGTGTATCATATTTAATTTATTGAAGTTAGATCATTTTATTGGTGAATATGAGAGGTATAACCTTGGAGGCTAATGTTAGGTGAGGTGTAATGATGTAATCATAATGATGTTTAGTAAGTTATGTACTAAAATGATGATTATAATTTTGTGTATAAAATTAGAACCAAAAAAAGAATTTTTATATTCCATGTTTCTTGTAAATTTAACAAAATTCAAGTTAGGGAAGATAATATAATTATCCAACTTCTTATCTTATTTTTTACCGATGGTAATTATATAATACCAAAAATATAAGGAATCCCAGATTTCATAATTTCAACATCATCGGTGTAAATTTTGAAATTATTTAATTCAATTTAATTTCTATATATGACAATTATTAATTTTTAACTAGACATTATAATATATATATATAATACAGTTTTCATAGAAATTTTATTTTTTACCTATACTCTTATTATTATTATTTCCAATCTATTTTCTTGTTAAATAATTTTTTTATATATTTTATTATATATTGTAAAACACTAAATTTTAATTATTATTTCAAACATGTACATTTATTATTTATGAAAAAAATACAGGATGCCAAAAAATAGTACATTGAAAACAACCCTTTTACCATTATGGTTGTAATTAACTTTAACCACGCTAACTTATTTTTATACCAAAAAAAGAAATTTTTATTGTTATAAAATTTTAACATGAATATTTCAATTAATGAAATATCTTTTAGATATAATTTAAATGTATTATAAAAAATAATTTTATTCTATTCGGGAAAAATGAAGATTAATTATTACAAGAAAAAAATGAATTTTTAGGAATAAAATGATTTTATTATAATTACAATACCTAGTAATAACTATGGAATAATTTTTAATATATTTTATTTTATAAATTATATATATATATATATATATATATCATTAAAATAATTATTTAGTTGTGATTAATTATATTTTGATAAATATTCACAACAGTTTTAGAAAAAAAACATCATTAAAATATATGCCATTAACATTAAATGATCATAACCCAGATGCCATGAAAATTAATAACTTTTATAAATATAATTTAATTTAACAAATATAATATAATTTAATAAATATATTTTATTTCAAATATTTTTTTACATTTTTTGTCATAATTTTTTAATAATAATATGTAACTCATAAAAATATTTTATAATAAAATGATAAAACTATTTCATATACTCTTGTTTCACTCTATTTTTTTCAATTATATTACATTAAATTTGTTACTAAAATCTGATATTATTTTATTCATACTAGATACATGTATATTAATTAACAATATAACTAATTAACATATTTCTATGTGAAAAATTATAATTGTAATATTAAATTCATATATTTTAAATACCCTAGCCCTATTATCCTGGAACGAGTGAGTTACTTTTTAAAATAGACATTAGAGACAAGGAATCACATCCCAAAGATTGACTAGTCTTCTAGTATTGTTAAAATAGATACATTCATGAAATTAACAATACATTCGAAGAGTAAAATACAAAATGTGTATTCTTCTTGAACAAATTTATTCTCTTTAACATAACCCTTCATATAAATCATAATACACTTCATTATATCCTACAGAAAAATAAATCATATGAAAAGGGTGATCTTGAATTCGATGTAAGTGTTAAGTAAAGTGAAATAAATCAACAATAAATATGAATAATCAACCAGAAAATGTAATCAACATACCACACAAACCTTTTAATAAATAAATTGGTCAAAATATGGAAGTAATAAATGATGATCAAATAATACCACATAAATAATCACATAATAAGGAAACATAACCATGTATATTTTTCTAATAAAATAAAAACATGTAAAATAAATAAATAATCTTATAATGAGAGATTTTATAATTAGGGATATCATAAACATATAATCAAATCTTAAACAAAGACACTATACAGAAATGGGTAAGGCATTGGCCAATACCCAGAACTAGTTTTTTCTCACGAGACCTAGCGATGCATCATGGGGTTATAGTGGAATCTGCCCTTTATATAATAATTCCAATTAACTATTCATATGAATGGTTGAATCATAATTAACATAAAAATTCATATTTAATAGTATAATTTGAAATTCTAATACTTACAACAATCAGATGAACATAATCAATAACCATCTAGAGTATTATGGTGAACAATATTGAAGTAGAACATCCTCCATAAAAATTGTCATAAACCATATAAGTTGTGAATAATGTTGATCTCAATTCAACATATCATAATTGTATCATAATTATACTAAAATTAGTTATTTCATTGATTGATAATAATTTCTTTAAAATGTTTCTGATGAAGATATCATTTTAATTTTGAAAAACACTTTTAATAACATAATATCATAAAACAATTTTAATATACATTTTATTGAATATAACATTATAATTTGTTAAAATAATATTTAAACCATTTTATGTGGAATGATGTCTAAAAATTATATTCATTCAATACAAGTTAATACAATGTTACGTTTCACTTTTACGGTAATATCCAAACAGGCAATGCTTTATAAATAGCACAATGTTTCCATTCAAAACATTTTATAAAAAGTTGAAAATGTGTAAAAATTACAATAATTTTTTTAAAAAAATATTAAGAACACATATCAAAACATTTTTCTAAAACATAATCATGGAAGATAAATATTCCCCAGTGGAGCCTAAAACATAAACAGTCCCAAAAATTATGAATCAATGAAATAAACCACTATCAAATTCGAAGAATTTGAATAAAAATACACATGAATGAAATTAAATCATTTGGATATGTGTATCCCCATAAAATTAATAAGTTTTATCATAATTGTAATTGATGGGAAGAATATACACCATAAAAAGGAGACATGTTGTATATAAGGAATGTGTCCCCTTAAATAAAAGTGAGATGCTAATCTCAAACCTTGTGATTTCATTTAATTTATCATTCATTATACTCATGTATCTTAGTTATAAAAAAGTTAGTAATTTATTCCAGAAACATATTTACATTTAAAAGATCTTATATAATTATTTTATTACATTTTACACCTTGTTCATCAACCATATTTCATTATTTTCATTGTTTCGGGTGATAGTTGCCCTATTTTTTCATGGAATATTTTCTTGTAGGTTCATGTAAAATTTTATTGAATCTAAATAAATAATATCCAGAATGTTTTTAATGTTATAAATAAAATATTTAATAATTAACTGTATCTTTATATCAAATATGGATTATTTGAAATTGAAGAAGAATAACATTGTGTTGTCAAGATGGTATGTCGTATGTAGGCACAAGCAATGGTGGCACTGTCTTAATGCGATAGAAAGTAAGGATATAGATGATATATATTTTTTAACGAATAAATTTGTTTTCATAGGTACCATATATATATAACCAATATTTAATTCATTATTACCATCATAGAAATGCAGTGATGAATATATAAATTACACCACAGTGTGGAGATGGAGTGTTGTATACACACATGTGTGGTGCTTTCCTTGTTCATATGATGGATAAAATGTGTAATAAGGTTGTCCCATAACTATAATTAAATATCTAAATATATTTTATAATGAATTAATTACTTTTTCATGGAGGCCACATTGAGAGTGAAACTAGAAAAAGAAATAAACCTGAAAGAGTTTGTAAACATGATTTCTTATTCTTTGGTGGACTTAATTTATAAATATTTTTAAGGGATCTATGGTTGGTCTTTTAAAATTAATTATAAATCCAGAATATATATAAGTAATTTTCTATGAAAAATTTTCATGAATTATTCTATATATATTACTCAATGTGGTGTAAATAAATGAAGAAATGGGCGACATTTTATAATTTAAGTGTGGGGACCTTTAAAATATTCATAAAATATTAAAATAATTTATATTAATTTTAAATTCTAAATGGCTCAAAACATATAAATTTCAAATATAGTAGGATTATTTTTAAATATAACCCAATAAAATAAATTCTAGATATGTTTTCACTATATTTATAACATTAACTGTTGATTTTAACCCTAATTTAACCTCTTTAACTCTTACTAAGACAAGATTTTTTTAACAGTTTGACTGTAAATATAGTTATTATAAATTGAACACATACCCATAAATGGATTATAGATGAAGTATTAAATATTTCACGAATTATTATTTATAATTTTAATTTTTTTATAATTTTATACATTTAATAAAATATAATTTCTTTTAAAATATCATTATTATAAATTTTAAAACAATTTATTGATTTTACTTTTATAAAATAACAATTCAATAAGATAACATTGAAAAAAAATTTAATACATCTTTAATATGTAAATTTAAATTATAAAATTCATGTATGAGACTAATTATCGAATATAATATCGATTTAAATATTTTTTATCATATTTATTTGAATTTTCCATTAATTAAGTAATTACTCTATTAGGGTTATAAAATAATTTAATGTAACTATTTTTTCACTAAAATGTAAAAATAAATTACCAACATTAAGATAATTATGATATTTTTGTAATTAATATTTATAGAATTTTGAAGCCTATGTATAACCCCAATTTAAAAAATATATATATTTATTAAAATCATGAATGTTATATCTTTGACTATTTTTAAATACAATATTATAAGTGTCATAGTCACATGATAATAGTAAGAAATGGTTATATATATAAACATTATAATATGACGGATGAAAATGGATAATAAAATAAAATAGGGGAAAGTGTAATGTTTTTTTAGAGTCCATATCGTTTTATTTTTAACATATATAACAAAAACACACTTTTTCCCTGGTAAAAAAAATTACCATGGATACTATTTATATTGGGAAAAAATTAACAAGGACCTATTTGAAATTTTTTTAACTTATTATAATTTTATAGAATATTTTTTAACAAAATTTAAACACATCGAATGATGAATTTAGTTGAAAATTATTCCCAAAAAACACAATGAAAAATAATTTTCTTGAAAACATCATTTTTATGCCCAAAATGTACTTCTACCAAAATAAGGTATTAGAATTATTAAAATTAAAAAAATAATATTATAAATAATAAAAGGGTACTTACTTTAATTATGAAAATTTATAATAATTAATAAACATATAATATAATATAATTTTAAATTTTATGAAAATTATAATTTTTTTACTATTCATTAGAAAATATAACATTTAAAAAAATTTCAAATGATTAACCCTATGTTACTTATAATATGATAATTTAATGAATGATATTATTTTATAAAATACTATTTATATAAATTATAAAATTTATTAAAAAATTTAATCATAAAAATATAGAAAACCCTTTTTGAAGAAAACATATTTTTTGAAGAAAACATATTATTTGAATAAAAATATGATTTTAATAAATATTATGTTCTTCCGAAATAATTACCGGATACATAATGAGTTGGAAAATTATAAATTTTATAATTTTTTTAATAATATTATTTATTTAAAATTTAATTGCTAGTTTAAAATAATTCTATAATCATATTTTATTATTTGTTAATGTAGGATGTTGCAGGAAACATAAATTATTGAAGATGTTAAATTTTAAAAGAGACATAATATAAACTGTT
Source organism: Viscum album (assembly GCA_963277665.1). Lineage (NCBI taxonomy): Eukaryota > Viridiplantae > Streptophyta > Magnoliopsida > Santalales > Viscaceae > Viscum > Viscum album. The sequence continues at coordinate 1,286,255,275 of OY728132.1, read as the reverse complement.
TGGGTGTTACATTATCCCCTCGGTAAACAAATTCATTCCTTGATGTATTAAGTTATACTTCAAAAATTAAAGGTTTATACCAGAAAATTCATTTTGGGAAACCCACAACAGAAAGGGGACTGAAAATAATCTTTTTATAATAGGGAAATTGAAATAGAATAGTCAATATAAAATATATATTATGAATTGGAGAACATTATAGGTATTTGGTTATCTATATACAGAGAATAGAAATATAAATATCAAGTTTTTATGGAATGTTATATAGAAAAAGATCATTATAATGTTAACCATCACAAAACTGTACATTTTTATGGGTTAAAAGACCATTGATTTCTGCGTAGGAAAAGTAAAGAGATTACGTTTTTCATCTAAAACAGTTTTCCAAGGGTTGATTTTTTATTTTAATTTCATGATAAACCATTAAAAAAGTAATACTATGGGATTTATTTCTATCTCATAAGAATAATCACATACCTTTTTCTACTTTGAAAAATTCTCACTTCATCTCTTAGACGAAGTAATGGATGCTCAAATTGAATTTTCCATGCCTGTACCACATTAATGAATCATAATATCCACAAGTAATTCCATCAACCATTAAATTTTTACAAAAACGCATATATAAATAACATTTTATCAATGAAAAATGATATCAAATGTTAGAATTAATATATTCTATAACTATTTATTTGTAATAATCATCTAAAATTTTTCTATCAAAATTCAATGATAACAAATTATGATGAAAGGTCAGTAAGTTTCTAAAATGAAATCAATATTATAGTATCCCAAAAGAAGAATGTTGTTATTGTCGCATACCGTATATATGAATTCCTTGATTACCTTATAACATCAGTAAAATATCATTTCCCCAAAAAAATTGTTTCTTAATATAATACATATTTCCAAACATGTAACAAACCCTAAAAATATAACAAAAATCATGAAATCACTAACGTATTTCATTTTCACCAATAATATTCCATAAACATATATTTATCATTATTATCTCATCGAGAAGAATATATTTTGATTATCTTCTCCAAATCATGGGTTTTCAAAAATATCAACTTCCAAAAGAATCAATTCTCATGGTTACTGGTACTATTCATCACTTGCATCCAAATCCAAAAGAAGAAGTACTGAAGTAAAATATCAATATATCTCAAGACTATTATAACTAGATAATATAATTTTACTACATATTTCATCAATCCTTATGTATAAGAACATTAATCAATCCACTTCTTTCCAAAACCATTAACTTTTATTTATATCACTTTCCCTTCTTATGTAATTTGTAGTCTCTTCATCGTCATTAATCTGACCATTTCCCATATAATCTTTTTGATTCCCTTTATAATTTTTTTATCAAAGGAAATCTATTAAAATTTCATAATTATAGCATTCAACTATCGTTGATTCCTTTGGGAGATCATTATTATCAACCCATTTCATTAACCAAATATGTGATTTTTTTGGAAATTACTAACATTGTGTCCTTATATTCCACACTCAATAGACACTCATGGTTCACTTAGGCATAAAATTGGGTGTTTCAACTCACACAATCAGCATTATGAAAACTAAATCTACTTTCTTCAATGGCGTGCACCACCAGAGATCTTAACAGACTATTTCCTTCTCTACTTTGGTGAGTCAAAGAGTTGGTTAAGGTGTATGATCTTAGTCATATATCATGATAAACATATTATTCTCCACATGATTTATCCAATTTTTCTCATCAAAATATTTCCAATTTCAATCAACATTTTCCTAGTTCTATCTAGTTCCATCTATTTACTAGAAACAAAAAAACATTGTGAGGGAAAGTAATCATACATTGTCACTAAAAATAATTTATAGGATAACTAAATTATTGACCCTTATTCTTAATCTAGGAGTAAATTTTTAAGATAGATTATCAATTTTCATTACTATACCTATTTGATGTTATTATGTACATAAACATGTCCTCAATTTCATTTATACCATTATATTACCAAATATATGTTTTTATAAATCTAGTTACCGATGATTATACTAAACATTCTCTGATATGAATTATAAATACCCCAACCCATGTATCCTAAAGCATGTGTCCTAATTAATTAAATTGGTTCCAGATACGAGATATAACATCCCAAAGGAGAAAATATTTTAGTTTTAATTGTAAAGTGGATATATACCTGAAGTTCACATTACATTTGAAGAATAAAAAAATTATTTTCTTTGAGAATACCAATATTATTTTTAGTGTAAGCATGAAAATCTATCATAAAAGGATTCCTGGTATCTGAGGGAAAAGTAAAACATACAAAATGTGTTAAATAAAATGATTAGTAATGGTTAATTATTGTTGAATTTATCATGAATCAATATACAAAATCTGCATTAAAAAATATATAATAGATTATATAATCCATTTTGATATTAATATGAGAATAATTTTTTAGAAATATATGATAACGAAATAATTCCATATAAATAATACATTGAGAATGAATCCTAACCATGAATTTTTTACAAGTCTATTAATCACACAAAATATCAATAAATAGTCTCATAATTTGGTAATTCATAATTTATAACATCATAAACATATTGTAAAATATTTCTCCAATGTATCATGTCTAAACAGGTATGGTCTCAACATAAAAGAAAAAATATTTCTCCTTGTCAGTCATATTGTAGCTTCTAGGGGATATAGTAAGCCCTGACCATCACATTATGTGTCCAATTAATTCCCCATATAAAAGGTTAAACATAGTAAATATGAAAAATCATTTTAAATCCCATAATACCAAATGATAGTACATACCCCAATCAAATTATCATAATCATCATCCACCTAGAGTAATATGGTGAACAATATAAATATAGAACATCCACAATAAAACTAATCATAAACCATATAAATTATGAGCAATAATTATATCAATAAAAAACCCAATTGGATAAAAACGTTATTAAATGGTTTGATTTCATTAATGGAAAATAATATCTTTAGAAACATTTATGATGGATGAATTCTTTTCATTTTAAAAATCATTTTAAAAAAAGTTCATAAAAAATTTGATAAAAAATTTATTTTAATATAACATTTGAATCATATAAAACAATATTTATAAAATATAAGGGTTCATGATGTATTTAAATTCCATTAATTTTATATGGTAAAATCCAAATGAGCATTATTTTTAAAATGACATGAATATTCATTTCAGAACATTTTTTTAAAAATTTAAAAAAATTTAAAAATGACATTAACAAATTTTAGGATGTTATTATAACCCATTATAAATACCTTTTTTATAAAATAAACATTAAATAAAAATATTTTCAAGGGAATATTAAACATAAACAGTCTACAAAAATGAAGAGATTTTGAAATAAGGCATTACCACATTAAGAAAGTTTCACTAATAATCCCCATGAATGAAATAATTGACGATTCCTATTTAAATACCCATAAAACACAAAATATGAAACATATAATTAATTAATTTTTTCCGCATACCCCAAACAAAAGAGAAATGAAATTTATTAGTAATGTTCCCCTCAAAAGTGGAAGTGAACCAAAAATCCCCCAAACCATTCACTTCACATTAATTGAACTTGATTAGACCTCATGTAAAATGTTTCTAATCATGTAATTTATTTATCATATTATCTTATTCAAATTTAAAACATCTTATATTATACATTAATGGAATTTTACAACATGTTATATAATAAACTTTTATTATTTTTTTGTATCGGGTGTTAACTGCCTTGTTTTATCATGCATGTTATCTCCAGAATGTCGCAGTTCCAATGCATTTTATACACATCGAATTTATAAATAATTTTATTAATGTTTTAAATTTAATATTTAATAATTAAATAATTTACATGAACCATTAAATAATACATTACTTATAAAATAAATATCATCATGTGATTAAGATGGTATGTCATTCGTATGCACTAGTGATGATATCATTCCTTTAATGGGTGAAAAATATAGGAAATGGATGATATAAAAAATTTACATAATCAATATAATTTAATATTTACCATATATAACCATTATTAAAATAATTATTTATATCTTATAATTTGGTGATGAAAATCGTATTACACCACAACGTTTTGACGGTTAATCGTACATACAGATGCGCAGAGATTTAATTTTTCATAGAGGGGGTATAAGGTTGAATATAGTTGTAACATTATATAAGTAACATCAGATAATATATATGATACATTATTTATTACATTATAATTATAATTAGACATGATGAGGAAGTAGAATATTAATTAAACTTGAAAGACTCAATAAACATGATCACCCCTTATTCGGTAGAATTGTTTTGGACCTCCACTTAAGAGATCATGGGATGGTCTTTTTGAAGCACCAAACAATAAGATATTGGTTATGTATATTGTGAAGATATAATCTATTGTATTTATTGAGATATAGGACACAATTTGGTGTAGATATGAGAAATATGGGGTGACCTTTTATAATTTAGGTGGGGAAACTATAGGAATTTCATTAACTATTAAATTAAGTTTGATGAATTTTCAAGTAGGAATATATCCGAAATTATAAAATTCAAATATAACATGATGGTGGGTAAAAATAACCTCCTATAATAAATTTTATATACCTTTTTACTCAATTTAGAGATTTATTTATTTTTGTTTAACACTTCTTCAATCACATTAAATATTACTATAACCCCCTTGTATTTTTACTCTTTGAAGGGTAAAAAAATTATTAAAAAATGAAAAATGACACAATAATGGTACGTGGATTAATAACTAAAAATTATAAATATTTTTGCGCAGAATAAATGAATTATAATAATTCAGTATCATTTTATAAAATATTATTTATTTTAAAATATCATTAATCTCAATTGTTAACATTATTCATTAATTTGAATTTTAATAAATATCAATACAGCGGGAGAACATGAAAAAATCTGTTAATAAATTTCTAATATATCAATATGATCTATATAATTTTTTATGTAACTTAATATTGTATATTATGTTTTTTTAATATTTTTTATATCATTTGGTTGAATTTTACACTAAATATAATATTATTCCATCAGTGTTGTGCTAGAATATTAGGTCACTATATAGTAACTAAATATTCTAAATAATATAAAATGAATCATAAAATTTAATTATATTTCCAATTATTATTTATATTTGAATATATCTTCTATAAAACCTCATAATTAAAATGTTATATTTATTAAAATCACCAATGAGTAATATTATAATATTTATTAAATAAAATATTATATGGGTTTTAATAACTTATTAATTGATTTAAATGGTCATTTATCTGAAACATGAATGATTATGGTTGAAATGTATTCATCCAATAATAATGGGTAAATTTGTAGGGTTATTTTTTAGTCCTTTTCATTTTAATTTTAATCTATATTACATAATTTACCATTTACCGTGTAATAAAAATTCCAAAAGTGATTATTCATATTTGTAAAAAAAGTGTCAAATTTACTAAATATTTAAATTATAAATCCATATAGGCAATACATTTTTCCAAATTAGAAACATTGATGTTGTATAATTAAATTTAAATTTATCCAATAAAATGTAAGCAAATGGTTTTCTTGAAATATGCATTTTAACACCCAAAACATACTTAGAAACAAAGAAGTTATATTGATGAATAATATTCCATATATTTTATTACATATAACCAATTTCTTCTTAATTTAAATTGATAGCATTTAAAAATAATAAATACACTTTTAATATTAATAAATTGATTTTTTAATAAAAATGTTTATTTTTCACTTTTCACTAAAAATTCTATCATTTCCAAAAAATCACAAAAATACACCACATGATAATGTTAATATGGTTATTTTATATATTATATTAGTTATATTAAATAAAATTTATAGAATTTTCATAAATTGAATATTACATTGACTTAAAAAACCTAAGAACTCCATTCATTTTAGAAAATGTATTTTTTGAAGAACAAAATAATTTAACTAAAAATTAATTTATTATTCACAATGAACTATTAATACATTAATAATGAGTGGGGAAATTATATATTTAATAATGTGGTTAACACTATTTATTCCTTATAATTTAACAAATGGGTGATAATTTCGGCATAATAAAATTTCATTGCCTATTTATTCTTAGTGTTGTGTTTAATGTAAGTTATAAAAGAGGATAAATTTAAAAAAAGAAATATATTAATATATTGGACTATTAAATATCTATTTAATAAAAAAATACATCATTACGTAAATTAATTACATACCTACATCAATAAACACTTCCCATTCAATAAAATTTAATTAAGGATGTTGCATAATTATTTCTCATTTTATGATTTTCATTTACATTTTTGTTTTATTATTAATTTAAATTATCATGGGTGAAGAAGATCCATTGTATTTTCTAATTTGTGAATATATTCTAGTTATCTAATTATTTATTTATTTTAATTTTCTCACCTTAATTTTTGTTATCATTCACAGTCTATAATATTCCATGGTATGTAAAATGTTATTTCAGTTGTCTTTATTATAATATTCTAGATTGAATGAATAATGTTTTGATAGTTTGATTCATATTTTATATGAATTATTTACTAATAAATTTTATATAATTTTTTATGAATTGAAAAAATACATTATTTTTATTGAAATTCAGTATTTACAAGGAAAATTTGACCAAAAAATAGTATGATACATTCTTCCAACAACCTAATTCAATTACATCATCAAAATTTAATTTATTATTCACTAATGAAGATAAAAAGGTATCCATATCATAATAAATACCCATTATATAATTTCCCCCACACTACCTTATGTAAGACAATGAATCTAATTTAATCCATCATTATAATCATATCCCAATATAGGGTTTCTCTTAAACCATTTTAGCTAAATAACCCCAATGATTTAGAATTAAGACACATATAATGGAATTAATTACCATAAGGACATTATAGATATCCTTACAATAACATATTATCAAGGGTTTATTTTAGATATTAAATTTTGTTTCCCAATTCAGGTAATTAATTTTTACACTCTATGGAATGATCAAATCCACTCCCATTATCCCAAGGAATTATAATAAGGGGTGATGAACTACATTTATAGGAATAATATTTATCCAAATATCGATAATAGTGTAGTTTTGTACCATGTATGTATTCATAAAACAACTAAGTTTTTTAAAATATAATTTAATATAAAATGATTATGATGGTGAATCAATATTATTAGAGAAAAACGATAATGTAAAATAATGTGAAGGAATAGAATAATTTAATAAATTCATATATTGAGAAATTAGAATAATTTTACCTTTATCCCCTTCAATATCATGTTATACTTGGACTATAATTATTTCATAGGATATTCCTTATTCAAATATTCTTTGAGGTTTTTGATTCCTATTACCCAAGTCAACCTTTCCTTAGGGGAACTTATTTAGACACTGTCTAAACTATACACATTTAAAATATGGAATTGTTAGTTGTATATAATTATGGAAATTATTTCATACCATCTATTTAAACAAATTATTTATTTTTGCACCATATTTTAATCTAAATTTCCTCTTCTTCCAAACATAAACCATATTTCCATTATATTATGACATTCCCTATGTTCTTATTCGCAAATGTTTGGCTTGTAAGAGTTTAATTATCATTCCATCATTGTACATTCAACCTAAAATTCCCTGAAAAATCATTTTACTATAATTAAATATGTTTAAAAATATTATAGGATTATTGGAAATAATGATGATTTAATATAACTAATTAGGACATAATGCACGATTTTTTACTCCATATATGACCCCATTTGGTTTTTCATTAAGTCAACGACCTCTATTTTCTTCTTATACATAGATAAATTGGTTTATAAATTTTCAATACTTTTACTAAAATGAAGTATTTTTTATGGTTAAAATACTTAATTTAAAAAAAATATAATAAAAAAATATTTAAATTAAAAGGAAAAACTCATAAATGACACTTTTACCCAAAAAATTGGATTTATAGGTTATAATATTGGATTTATTTTACAATTTCCAATTATATTCTTTAGTCATACCAAAAAAGGTATTCAGATACTTTATAATTGTAAATATTGTTCCATTGAATAAAGAAAATAAAATTCCTTGGGTTTTTCCGACTAGGTATGTTGTTAATACCATTTCTAAAAAATTACTTAATGATAATTTTAATAAAAAACCATATTTTTTTCAGAGTTATTACCCCAAGATGAATATGATCTAAATTCTACAAAAAAATTATTTTTTTCAATATAATGATATAATTTATAATAAACAATAAACTCTATACATTACCAAAATATGAGAATGGTTTTACATATTTATAAATATAAATAGGATTTTTCAAATGATTTTTAGACTAAACCCCAAAAAATATTTAAACATATTTATGATACCAACTAAGGAATATCAAATAAGAACTCCTTGATTTGGTTCTAGATACACAATATTTGTGCATATTATTTTATTCTAATTCAGGAGACTCAATAATTTCATACATAATATAAAATTTCAAATTAATATTATATATGTCTCACTATAAATAAAACCCTCAGACCTAGAGGGTTATTTTCATCCATTATTAAATACGAATTTTTTTTACATTTTCATTGATTATCTCATATAAAATTCCCACATGATTCTATTATAGACATTTCATACATAAATTTTTTTTATAAAATGGGTAATATGAATATAGAAAACGATAATTACAGATTCTTAGTAAGGTTAACTATTAAAATCATTAATCAAATACAATAATAGAGCACAAGAGAAACATGTGGTTATTAGATCATATTCAATGTAAATTCATTTATCATAAGTAAATCATATATAATTAACAATTAATCATAAATAAGGGAAAAATACATATGGATGTTTATATAACATAAAACATGAGTCATCTTTCAATAATATGTGATCATGACATAAAAACATGCAACATAAGATTATGACATGAATATGAGAATGGAACTAAAGGCAAGGTAAATAGAAAAGACATTAATAATATAATGGACCTGGAAACCCACTTATTTATATTATGTTAGGACTGAAGAAACTAATCATTTGCCTTATTGAGCTTGGTATTACCAAAAATGTACCCTTCGGCATGGGTTTACCACACATGTACTATAGTATCCTAAGAAAAAGAATCTATCATACAAATTTTATAGGATATAAACATTACATTACTTAAATTTATGTAATAAAGTATAAAATATCAATAGGTTTAGTATCATTGGTGGAAGTCAACATTTTCAAATTATTTTTCAATTCATTTAATAATTTATTCTTAAAAAACCATATTAAACCAATATTTAAATGTTTCATTATATAAACTCTTATTCAAAACCGCGGGAATATTGAAAATATGGATAAGGGTGAGGTCAAATTCATAGTAAGGGATGAATAAACATTTTATCAAACATGATTTTATAAAAACATATAATATTTTGAAAATAGAAATATCTTATCATAATGAGTCATAATAAAAAATCATATATGACATTAAAAGGACATGGTATAATAATATAAAATAATCAAAATATTTACAAGGTAACATAATAGTCATAAATTAGATTAAAAATTAAATAAGATGCATGAATCATGAGAATATATTCTCAATATTCATTACATTTTTCAATTATACATTAAAATTAGCACATGGAAACATTAATTTCATGGGTCACAATTATTAACCCATGCTTCTGAGAAAACATAATTGTACTGTAATATACATTCCATTAGAGAGTCACACACATGCACCCTGAAATGAAAAGAAATAAATTATGATAATGTATATATACCTAAAGTGATTAAAAATTTAAATGATTTCATTGATGAGTGATATATGACCCCACTCCTCACAATACATTCTTATGAGTTCCACATGATAATAATTCACTTATCACATCATAAATATATGTGGTTAACAAAATGGGTTTCAGAAAACATTTAATTCAAAATATTTCACATTTCATAAATAACCCATTGAAAAAATGGATTTTATAAAGCATTAAAATTAAAATCATTCGTCATTTATTGTATAATGTTAACCTGGAAATAAAATGGGTCTTCATAAAATTTCCAAATAGTATAAAAAATTAATTCAATCGGTTTACGAAGGTAAAAATAGATAAAAATTAATCACATAATAGAGAAAAAGTGGAGGATTATTCTTGAATCATAACGACATAAGAAATTGATATTTTTTAAGAAAAAAAATGCAAACCAAATCACCAAAGTGTTTTTAGAAAAAAAATTATTAAAAATACAATGAGACCACTCTATTTAGAAAAAATAACAATTTCATTCTTAAAAACAATTAAATATAATATAAAACATTGTGGTGGATATGATATAAATAACATGTTTTATTAAGAGATATAATGGAGAAAAAAATTTATAATGGAATACCATTTAATATAGGGGACACATGTTAAATAAATTCATGGATTTTTATAACTCATTTTAAGAAAATTGTGTTAAAAATCACTTACATTTACTCTTGGTTTATAATGTAGTTAATTAAAACGTATATAAAAAAGTAAATATCTTAATCACCTGTCTTAAATACTTGTATATATCAATACACTTTTATTAATTTAATTTATAATTATTCTCCATATGTGATTTTATTAATAATTTTCTCCCGAAGTTCATCATTCCTAGATAAGAATAGGTACTGTAATTTATTATTCTTAATTATTTATAATGGTAAAATCTAATTCTAGTGAAATTTCACAGCCCTTTCCCCAGGGCCCGTGCCGTGACTACCCCCATGCCTGCCTTCCACAGGCTAGAGGATGGCTACCAACACCAAAGGCCGAATTCTCTAAATCTGGGAAGGCATTGCTGTTATAAAATCAATCACACACAATAAAGTACGAGCTAGAAAAACACCCTAAATAAAACTGTATATAGAAGGTGTGCTGAAAAGTGAAAAAGTAATGGAAATACAAGCACAACTGTGAAGTACAAATACAAATGAAAAAGAAAAAATAACTGAAATTTGAAAAGAATCTCCAGGATCATCCACCACAGATCCTACCTAAAGAGTAGGTATAGATAGCCTCCTAAGCACTCCACATCTATCGGTCTCCTCAGTGTGTTGACACATCGTATGGTCCACCTCCGAGTACCGTCCAGTCCTGGTATTCTCAGCCTTAGTATATGCTATCCATCGTCTTCAACCAACACAATGAGGTGTGTGTATAGCCGGTGCAGGAGTGAGTATAACAATACTTAATAGGGACCCTGAGACCCTCAAGGTCTCACAAAATCCATTAAGGATAAACCACAATTCTTGAAATAAAAAGATAACCCTACATAGGTATATGCCCATACATATATCTAAATTATCAAATAATATCTCTAAATCATGAGGTAAACACATAAGATACTGACTCACCTCAACCAGGATTTTTATACACATTATTGAAACCACGACTGCTAGAGAACTCCTCCTATGTCGAGTATAGTGGGCCTGCCATAACACCAAGGAATCCTGAAAGATTTAGATGCAATATGGTGAAAGATTATACCCAGTGAGCTGACCTGGTTGAGCTGACATAAAGGAAAATTTTGGAAACACACATGCAATCAATGTCTTCTTGCACTGAGTTGGAAAATCAGAAGTCATGGTCCTACTGTATGGATACATCGGCCACCACACCAACACTGGACTCCCAGAACTGAAGGCCACACTAACTACACATGACACTATTACTTTATAAAACCAAAGATATGAGTCCTATGTTCTACAGTAGAACTGAATCCTTTGATAAAAATTTGTCACGACCTTTTCCCCAGGGCCTGTGCTTTGACTAGCCCAAGACCGCCTTCCTTAGACAGGGGGTTGCGACTACCACCAAAGGGGTAATTTCTTAAATCTGGGAGGACATTTCCTTTATAACTGTAAACAAACAACAGAGTACAATATAGAAACAAAAACACTAAATAAAACTATATACAAAAGGAGTGCCGAAAAGTAAAAAGGGGCCAGAAATACAAGACCAACTATAATGTACACTTACAACTGAAAAGGAAAAAACAAATAAAAGGTGAAAATCAGCTCATATATCATCCTCCATAGATCCTATCTTAAGTGTAGGTACAAATAGAATTCTCAGTACTCCTTGTTTTTCGGTCTCCTCAATATACCGACATGTCGTCTGGTCCACCACCAAGTACCATCCAGTCCTAGTATTCGTAGCCTCAGTCTGTGTTGTCCGTCGTCTGCAAGCAATACAACGAAGTGTGGGAAATGCCCATGCAGGGGTGAGTATAAGGATACTAAGTAGGGACCCCAAGACCCTCAATGTCTCACAAAATCTAACAAGTATATACCAAAAATTATGAAATAAATAGATAACACTACTTAGGTATATGCCCATACATATACCTATGTTATCAAATAATCAATCTCAATAATGAGGTAAACTCAAAAGTTACTAATTCATCTCAACCTTGATTTTTACTCATATTATCAAAACCATGGCTACTGGAACTCCTCCTCTGTCGAGTACAGTGGGGCTGTCGTGACCCCAAGGCCCTTCCCACTAAACATGGACTGCTGAGGTACTCCTCTCGTCGAGTATCGTGGGTGTGCTAATTCACCAAGGTTCATTCCACAGTGGTGTATCTACATAACCAAGGAACTCCCCTCTTAGCCTACTCAGGTACTCCCCCTGTAGATTAATGTGGTTCTACCATGACACCATGGCGCTCCCCACTATGGGTCTTCCGCGACACCAAGGCGCTCCGCACTGGGCTAGTTGAGTCACTCAAAGTCGAAACGGTCAGCAGTCGTCAGGTCTCAGCCAGCTACTAGGTCTTCGCACTTTGATTGCTCATCATCGAAAGGATCCGCTCCGTGAGCTACTGGTCAATACTCCAACTGTCATGATGTCACATGAAGATGTATCTTATAGGTCTTCCATGTCAGAGGGGTCTCAACGCAATAGACAATGTTTCAATCGGACGCCCGACCAGTGAGTTATTAGCCTTTTAGTCTTGGGGGTCCGGTTAGATTCGTTCAAGATCCAACTTGACCGTAACTCAAAAATACACCGAACTCCATTGGGTTATACTCAATGGTAGCGTCACACTCCAATATTACCAGTGCCGCTGATGGTTCATCAAACAGATGTATGGTTCCAATGATATGGCTAAAGAAAGTAAACGGTCGGTAGTGGGCCCGGGTCTGGTCCGACCTATTGGGTCTGGCCAAGCCCATTGGGCTGGCCGACCTGTTAGGTTTTGCCCAGCCCACTGGGCCTAGCCCAGTAGGCTACGAGGGTGGTTAGACCCAGGCTCGGGGCCGGTTTTCCCCGGAGCGCCGTGAGGGTGCGACCCAGTTCGACTCGGCCCGGAGGGCGCGTCGGGCGCGCGGGCCGACGCGGTTTGGATGGGTAGGCCGGTACGTGGCAGGGAAGGGTGTAGCCAGGGTATAAAGAGGCCGAGAAGGGCGCCAAGTGGGCCTACAGGTGGCCGGGCAGGATGGAAAGTGGGCCACCGGGCAGGGCACGACTAGGCGGGCATGCAGCCAGGCAGGGAGCCAAGCCGGTCGGCGGGTGTCTGGGGGGGGGGGGGTAGGCCGGCGAGGCGCGGGCAGGCTAGGGGCAGCGTCTCGGCTCTGCGAGCAGTGCAGCCGACCAGCGAGGCATGGGCTGGCTCAGGGCAACTGCTCGGGTCTGCGAGCAGCGCGATTGGTGGGGGCACAGCCAGGGCCGGTTCGGCAGGTGGCGGTGTGTAGCGTCATGGGGGTGGCATGGATCATGGAGGACACAGGTAGCAAGACCTTTGTCTCTGCCGCTTTCATTGCCTCTTTTCTTCATCTACATGCTGAAGATCATCATAAAAATAAAGACGGAGGGGGTCAGGCAATGTTCGTTTGCACCGCACCCACCGCATTTAGGGTGGTAACATTTAACTTGTCAAGAAGTAAGAAATATGAACTTCTTTGTTTCACAACCTCCACACCGATTCATTCCAACTAATTTTGATAAAAATGAAGGTAATATTATTCAAATTAACAAACTACCTTGGTTCGTTGATCACCGATGGATTCACAGGATGAAGGCTAGGGTGATCGTCTTTCGTCGTATCGGCCACACACTCCCAATTATGAGTTCATGAGTCAGATCATTGACAACGACGAAGAGGGATGTTGGTCATAGAAGACGTCTCACGTCGGTTGCCTCCGAGTAAGAAGATTAAGACGTTTCTTTTCGACATTCTTTGTTGGAAGAATTAATTCTTCGTTCTTCATTGGGAGATTGGATTCTTCGTTAGAGGATTCTGATACTCCAAAGCTCTCCTGTCCCCATGTTCATCCAAATGAAAAATGCCAACCAAAATAATAGTATATTGAGATATCTTATTAATTCTTTGGAAAGATATTCAAATAGGATTAATTAATTTAATTGTATCCACCTAATTAATGTGGCGGATTTTGAAACCTTAAATTAGGGGTGTTAGCACCAATAAAAGAGGGGGGGGGGGGTTGGAAAGATTGTCTCTCATTAATGAAGGGATTTGAGAGGTTTTCCTCTCCAACCATTAATAGGGGGTATAGTCCCGGGTGGTCCTCACATCATAACCTCTCATGGGAGGTTAGGGTCACGTGGGCCCCACCACCATAACCTCTCATGGAAGGTTACGGTGTGCTGGTCCCACCTCCAACTTCCATGAGGAGGTTTTAACGAACAAATAAAAATAATGCCACACACTTTAGTTTTATTTAATTAATTCTCTAACAACCCAAAAACTATCTTTTAATCTCGACCCAATATCATCATGGTGATAGTATTTTTAAGAGAATATCGGTCTTTGGAGTTAAACGGTTCCCTTAGATTTTAATTCCACGCACCTGTTCAAAAGTTATAAAAACACGATCATATATTTACAGGATGTACCCAAACAAAAATTCAAAAATTGATTTCGTGCACACCGGTCCACAGAATCATGTGCCGTCAAATTTCACGGACTCATAAAATCCCCATATATTTTTGAAAAAAAATTGCACAGAAAATCAATGTATTTACATTCTCACACATCAGGGCTTTACGTCCATGTAAACTACAATAATAACTAAGGGAAAATGTGGGGGTAGTGAGCATGCATCTGAGCCTCCCACACCCATTGGCTCTCCTGGAGGTTCCCGTGCTGCCAGTGAACATGCACTGAAGATATCAACCATCCACGTCGGACCCACTCCTATCGATCCTCAATCTCCACTGGAACCTCTATGAATGTTGCCCCATCATCGACGTCTAGCTCTCCATGTTTGATGATGTGATAAGGGTAATGCGCGTATCTCCTCAACTGAGATACGTGGAAGACGTCGTGTACCCGGTGCACAGAGGTGGAAGAGCTAAACGGAATTCCACCTCACCAAATCTATTGAGGACCTGAAAAGGTCTGATGATTCTTGGAGATAACATTCCTCCTCGACCAAATATCTGTAAGCCTTATCAAGGTGGGACCTGTAGAAAGACGTAATTGCCGTCCTTGAACTCTAGAGGTCTCCATATCATATCATTATGAGACTTCAGTCTACTCCGTGCAGTCTTTATTTTCTCTTTTATGGTCTGCAATTTCTTCATGTTAGCCCATACCATCACGGGTCCCACTAGTGCTGACTCCCCAGGGTCAGTCCAACACAAGGTAGATCTGGAAGGTCGCCTGTATAACGCCTCAAAAGTATCCATACCAATGGTGGAGTGATATATTTTATTTTATAAAAACTCCACCAAAGGTAAGTGATCCTCCATTCTATGACAAATGTCAAGGACACAAGCGTGCAACATGTCCTCGAATATCTAAATGGTCTACTCAGTCTAGCCATCCGTCTTAGGATGGAAGTTGGTGATCAGATTAAGCTGCGTCCTGAAAGACTCCTGAAACCCCTTCCATAGCCGGGAAGTAAACTGTGCTTCACGATCGGAGACAATAGATGAAGTTACTCCATGAATCCGCACAATCTCATGCACATATAGGTGTCCCACACACTCTACTAAACCTTTCTCTCTGATCGGTAGTAAGTGGGTCGACTTGTTGAGTCAATAAACGATCACCCAAATCTTGTCATGACCCATGAATGTACGTGGAAGTCATATCATGACGTACATGGATATCTCATCCCACATCCAATTTGGGACCTCTATAGGCTGAACCAAGCCTACCAGTACCTTGTGCTCCACCATCACATGTTGACATGTGAGGCATGAAGAGACAAACTCCACTACTACCTACTTCATACCGGGCCACCAGTGATGTCGTCGAAGGTCCTGGTACATCTTCACCACTCCGGAAGTACCTCTAATGGTGATGTGTGGAACTCCCTAAACACATCCTCTTGAAGTGAAACTAGTACCATAGTACGTCCTCTAAAGAGGATGGCGTGCTCCCCACCTTCAAAAATTCTATCAGCTACATGCCCTATGGATATCTGGGCATGCCATGTCTCATAGTCATCATAACCATGTTGTACCTCCCTGACTTGCTGAAGAAGCGGGAGAGTGAATGTAAGGAACTAAAGAAAATCTGCTCCATCTTTATCCACAAAGGATATCTGCAAAGGGGCCAATTACTTCGTAGCCTCACCTAGCAGCTATATACCATATCTCCTACTAAATTCATATGTTAAAACATTCCCCTTTTTAGCAGAATGGACTATCTTGAAGTCAGAGTCCAGGAGGAAATCAATCCATTTCCACTATAACAGTTTCAGGTCCTTTTGAGAGTAGATATACATGAGACTCCTGTTATCAGAGTACACAGGAAAATGTTCTCCCATCAGATAGTGTCACCACATTTTCCATGAAAAGACCACTACTACTAACTCCAGGTCATGGGTAGAATAGTTTTCTCGTGCTGTCTCAACTGTCGAGAACCATATGTGATCATTGCTCTATCCTACATTATGACACAACCGAGTTCAGTCCCTGATGCATCGCAGTAGACTACGTTCCCTAATCCTTCTTCTGGAAGTCTCCAGATGGGGGCATTATTCGGCCTCTGCCTTAGATCTTGAAAGCACTACTGGCATCTCACCAACCAAATGAAGTGTTTTCCCTTCTTCACCACAGTTGATTGTGGTGCTGAAACTCTAGAGAAGTCTAAAATGAATCTCCAGGAGTGTCCTTCAAAACCCATGAAACTCCATACCTCCAACACACTCCTGGGTGGCTCCAAAGAAAGTACCACTTCAATTTTGGATTGATCCACTACAACTCCATAATTTGAGATGACATGTCCTAGAAAGTGAACCTCTTGGATCCAAAATAGGCACTTCAAGAGATAACCATAAAGCTGGTGCACTCGAAGTGTGTCTTGTACTACCTGTAAATGGAAGGCATGCTCCTCCTCAGTAGTCGAGTAGATTAGAATGTCGTCAATGAAGACCATGACAAGGTGATCGAGGGATGGTTGGAAGATCATGTTCATGATCCCATGAAAATTTCTGGAGCATTGGTTACACCGAATGGATTAACCAAGAACTCTTAGTGGTCGTACTAACATTTGAAATCTATATTCTACACATCCTCGTCTCAAACTCTGAGCTGGTGACAGCCTGATCTGAGGTCTATCTTCGAGAACCACCGTGATCCATACAACTGATCAAAGAGATCGTCAATCCTTAGGAGTGGGTACTTTTTATTCATGGTCACCTGGTTTAGGTGACAATAGTTGACACAAAGAGTCAAGATCCCATCTGCCTTCATGGATAACACAATCGGGGTTGCCTAGGGAGAAACACTTGTCCAGATGAATCCCTTTTTTGAAAGTCCTCTAGGTGTACCGACAACTTGTGATGCTCCACGGGAGCAATCCGATACATTGGTGTGGATATCAGTTTGGTCCTAGGGTACATGTCAATGTATAATTCCACCTCTCTGTGAGAAGGAAGTCCTAGAACATCGTCAGGGAATACTTCTGTGTATTGGTCTACCACTACAGGATAGCTCGGACACTCCACATCAACTGCTCTGAGGGTAAGGCAGGCCAACTGATGAGTGATCGGCTGCACCCTCCTCCGAGTATGTCTTTCCTATAGTGAAAAGGATCCCATCATGCTGGTAAAGGTAAACCAAGTCCCATCTATGAATACACACAACAATTTTCTCCTAATATAGTTATTCTGAGCATGGACTGTAGATAACTATTCCATACCCAAGATGACATCATAAGGCATCGATGCCGCTACTAAGATATTATAGCCAAATCTCTCACCTCTTAGAGGAAGCTCACACTGCCAGCACTAGTGTGTAATTGTCGAGTCTGCTTCGGTAGAAATCACTAGTCGTAAGAATCGGGCAAATGGCTCCGTTGGAATCTCGGAGCTCGGAACGAGGGTAGTGGCAATGAAATAGTGATTGAAACCTTTTTCTATAGGAACTACAGCTAAGGTAGAGTAGACATAGAATGTACCTAAAATCATCTCTGTAGTGTCGTGATCATAAGCCTCAGCTACCTGGAGCTGATCTCTCACCTGTCCACCCACTCCCTACGGTCGGGGGGGGGGGGACTTTCTGGTGGTGGTGGCGGTAACACCTTGAAACGTCATCCACCTCCAGCTGAATGACCAGATCCTCTATCACGTTGGCCTGATCCTTGAAGACTGCCTTGATCAAATCACTATCTCTAACTGGGCGGTCCTTCGACTGTCTGCTGATCATTCGAACGGTGGGTCAGATAGCCACGAGCCATGGGACTCTGGTCGTCGCATGAGAAACACGACCTGCTCTTGGTATGTATGACTTTACCTCCAGTTACCCGCATAACTGATCCTGAGTCATGCAGTCATCCACCTGTAGGTTTGGTCCTCTTGGACCTCAGTGACATATGTTTACTACCAGCGACCGAAGACTCCACTGCATGTTGACTAGTGGTGGGTCTTGCTGCTTGAGACTTCACAACAAGGAAACTCCCTATTAGGAGGGCTTTATCTTACACCCCTTCCTGTGTCGGATAGATGAGTGAGATCACCGAAGCTCTGATCCCTCGCCTGAGACCCTTCTTGAAAGTCTGGGCCCTAGTGAATGGGTCTCATACCATATCATTGGAGTAACATGAGTGGACGATGAAACTCACTGAGTACCGAGCTACAACCATGTTGCCCTGCTATAGATGAAGTAGCTACTATATGCGCACTACACAGACAGTCGATGAGAAAAACAATGCTCATAACAGGATCTAGAAGTCTGCCTACAGAAAATTCTTCTCATTATTAACATGGTGCATTAAGCTCCACTATCTTCCCACTGCTTCCTGAAGAAGGCTGGAAGCAAGGATCACCATGAGGTCAACTCGTGTCCCTACTAGTCAAAAATCACTCACCATAGCCTACATCCATTCCTCAACCACCTGTGGGTCCATATCTCCATGGAACCTGGGTGGCCTATGGCATTGGAACTCGTGTAATGCGCTCAAGTGGCGTGCATTGTCTGCTTCTGGTGCTGGTGGCATCAGTGGACCAACGGGGAGTGGTACCATTGGTGCCTCCATAGGAAAAGGGCCCTACACCGAGGCCTCTTCGTTCAGTGGGATATCCATGTGTACAACTCTCAGAACTCTCACTTATAGTCAACGGGGAGGCATCATGAAATAATCTGCTGCAACACAGTGATAGATTATACCAGATGGGCTGACCTGGTTGAGCTGACATAAAGAAAACTTTTGAGAACACACACGCAATTAGTGTCTTCGGGCACAGAGTTGAAAATTCGAAGGCATAGTCTTAGTGTATGGATACGTTGGCCGCCACTCCAACGCTGGACTCCATAAACTGATAACCACACTCAATACACATGCCACTATTGCTTTATAGAAAACAAAGATCTGAGTACTAAGTTCTATGGAGGAACCGATTCCTCTGATATCAATTTGTCACAACTTGTTCCCCGGGAACTGTGTTGTGACTACCCATGCCCGCCTTCTTTAGGCCAGGGGCCTGCGACTACCACCAAAGGCGTAATCCCCTATATCTAGGAGGGAATTGCCTTTATAACTATAACCAAAAAACAGAGTACGAGATAGAATCAAAAAACACCAAATAAAATTGTATACAAAAGGAGTAATATAAAGTAAAAAGGGGCCAGAAATACAAACCCAACTATAATGTACAAGTTCAAATGAAAAGGAAAAAACAACTGAAAGCTGAAAATCAGCTCCTGGATTGTCCACCACAGATCCTACATTAAGGGTAGGTATAGATAGCCTTCTCAGCACTCCATATCTATCAGTCTCCTCAATGTACCGACACATCGTATGGTCCACCACCAGTTACCATCTAGCCCTGGTATTCACAGCCTCAGTCAACGCTGTATTTTGTCTGCAACCATCACAATGAGGTGCGGGCAAAGCCCGTGAGGGGTTAGTATAAGGATACTCTGTAGGGACCCTGAGACCCTCAAGGTCTCAAAAAATTCAACAAGGATAAACCACAATGTATGAAATAAGGATATAACCCTACATAAGTATATGCCCATACATATTCCTAATTTATCAAATAATCCATCTCAATAATGAGGTAGACACAAAAGTTACTGACTCAGCTAAACCAGTATTTTTAGTCACATTATCGAAACCACGACTGTTAGAAATCCTCCTCTGTCATGTACAGTGGGCCTATAATGACACCAAGGTGCTTCCCACTAACCTTGGACTGCTGAGGTACTCCTCATATCGAGTACCGTGGGTCCACTACATAACCAAGATGCTCCCCACCATGGGTCTGCAGTGTCACCAAGGTGATCCCCATTTTAGTCTACTAAGGTACTCCTCCTATCGAGTACCGTGGGTCTACCATGACACTAAGGTGCTCCCCACAGTGGGTCTTCCATGAAACCAAGGCACTCCCCACTTGGAAAGTCAAGTCACTCCGAGTCAAAACCGCCAACAATAGTTAGGTCCCAACCAGCTATTAGGTCTCTGCACTCTGTTATGTCGTCATCATAAGGATCCGCACCATGAGATACTAGTTGATACACCAACATTCAAGAATTCACAAGTAGAAGTATCACATAGTACTTCCATGTAATAGGGGTCTCAACTCAATAGACGGCGTGTCAATTGGATGCCCGGTCTGTGAGTTATTTGTATTTTATTCCTGGTGGTCCTGTTGGATTTGTGCATGATCCAACGTGAACGTAAATCAACTATACCCTGAAATCTAGTGGTATATAATCAAATGTAAATTCACGCTCCATGATTACCAGTGCCACTGATGGATCCTCAAATGAATGTCTGGTGCCATAGATATGGACAATGAAAGTAAAGTGTGGGTAATGGGCCTGGGTCTAGTCTGAACCTGTCTGAGATGACCCGGTCTGGGTCAACCCGGTCAAACCTGTTGGGTCTGGCCTAGCCCAATTGGCGGGCCAACCTTTTAGGATTAGCACGTCCTGTTTGGACTAGCCCAACAGGCCGTGAGGGCGGTTCGGCCCAGAGCGCCCCGAGGGTGCGGCCCAGCGCGGCTCGGCATGGAGGGAGCGCGACCCGGTGTGGATTGGTCAAACATAAAGAAGGTGGCTGGGTAGGCTGGGAGGCGGCCGAGCAGGGCATGATGTGGCCGAAATCTATCCGGACTGGTCAGCTGGGCGGCCAGCGGGTGGTCAAATATGGAGCGGCCAGGACGACGGGCAGGCCTGTGGGCGGTCGGGCAGGGCGCGGCCAGGCTGACACGTGGCTGGGCAGGGCGCCCAGAGGGCCAATAAGTGGCTGGTTCGAGTGACAGGTGGTCCAGCGGGTGGCGGAGCAGGGCCCGTCCAGGCTGGGAGGCAGCCGGGAGAGCCGGCAGGGCGCTGGCCGGCCCGGGCAAGCGGCCAGGGCCGTAAGGCGTGCCAATGGGGGTCAGGGCTTTCCAGATGGTAGCGGGCAACCGAACATGGAACGACCATACCGGTAGGCGTCCGGGAAGGGTGCCAAGCGGGCTGGCGGCCAGGCAGGTTGGTAGGCAGCCAAGAGGCCACCAAGCAGGCCGGTGGGACGCCGGCCGCCGCATAGCAGCAGCTCAGCTCTGTGAGCAGCATAGCTGACGGGGGCACGACTGGGGTCAGGTCGGCCAGTGGTAGTGCGTTGTGCTGTAGGGGCAGCACAGATCACAGAGGCCACGGGTAGCACAACCTTTGTCTTCTCCACCTTCATCGCCTCATTTCTTCGTAACCATGCAGATGATCATAAAAAAAAATAACGACAGAGGGGTTAGGGCTTGTTGGTTTGGCCCGTACCCTCTGCATTTAGGGTGGTACCATTTGGTTAATCAAGAAGTATGAAAGATGAACTTCAATTGTTTCACAATGTCCGCAACGATTCTTTTCCAACAAAAAAAGAGAAAAAGGAAGGTAAAATGATTCAAAGTAACCCCCTACCCTTTTTTGTTGATCATTGATGATGTCGCAGGAAGAAGTCGAAGGTGATCATCATTCGTCGCGTCCGCCACACACTTCCAATCTTGAGCTCTTGTGTTGGCTCATTGACACCAATGAGGAGGGATGTAATTTTTTGAAGACGTCCCACATCGGTTTCCTTTGAGGAAGAAGTTGAAGATGCTCCCTGATGGGATTTTTCATTGGACGAATGCATTTTTCATTCTTTCGTTGGGAGATGGGGTTCTTCATTGGAGAATTCTAATTCTCCCAAGCTCTCCTCTCCCAAAGTTCCACCAAATGAGAAATGCCAACCATAATAATAAAATATTGAGATATCCTATGAATTCGATGGCACAATATTCAAATGGGATGAATAAATTTATTTGGCTCCACCTAATTAATGTGGAGGATTTCGCACCATCAAATTAGGGTAGATGGCACCAATAAAATAGGGGGTGTGGAGAGACTCTCTCTCATTAATGAGGGGAGTTTAGAGGTTTTCCTCTCCCACCATTAATAGGGGGTTTAGTCCCATTTGGTCTCTCCATCGTAAAATCTCGCGGGATGATAGGTTCGGGTGGGCCCAACTGCCATAACCTCTCATGGGAGGGTATAGTGTTGTGGTCCCACATCCAACTTTAATGAGGAGGTTTTAAAAAACAAATAAAAATTAAGCCTCACAATTTATTTTTATTTAATTCATTCTCTAAAAACCAAAAACTATCTTTTAATCTTGACCCACTCCCGTTGAGGTGATAGTTTTCTGAAGTGAATATTGGTATTGTGAGTTCAGCGGTGCCCTAGAATTTTAATTCCGACCACCGGTTCAAATGTTATAAAAACCCGGTCGTATATTTTTTGAATGTACCCGAAAAAACATCAAAATTTGATTTCAGGCACACCGGGTCTCAAAATCATACACTGTCAATTTTTGTAGACTCGTAAAATTCCTATGAATTTAGGGAATCAATATTTCCACGGAAATTCTGGTTATTTACATGGAATTTTGTTATTGATTTGTAAAGATGAAACTATACATGAAGTGGTTAAGTGATTTTTTATTAAAAATCATCGGTATCATAATTAATGAGTTTAGTAATAATATTACCATTCCAAAAAAATAAAATATTCATATACATATTTATTTAATATATTATGATTACATATATTCTAATATTCATTCATGATTTATTATAACATTCTTCATGTATATGGAAAAACCAACCCAACAAGAACATACCAAAATTTAAATGATAAGAATATTCCTGGGGTAATTTTCATATAATATCATTATTATATATGTATAATTATAATATTTATATGTTATTATTAAGTTGAGTATTATTTTTACAAGATTATGATTAATAAGAAAATTACTTGAAGAAAAATTATATATGTTACATTGTGGAGGTGTTAGTCCCCACAATGCGAAGTTAATATTCTCATTTATAAAAAAAGCTTGCTGATAAAGGTAGAAAATAAATTACCTCTTCTGTATCATAATTAATATATATATATATATATATTATTTTATTCATAATTTTTTTATTAAAACCATCCTTTAGTGATGGTGATGAAAAATGTATGACGCCACTTCATGTAGGTGGTAGTCGGGATAACACTTGATTGATGTATTTTTGTTTATATAAGTGGATAATAATGAATTAATAAGGTTTTGTAGTTAGTATAATGGAATCATGATATATTAAATATACTGATTCATTATATTAAGGGTTTATAAATTATTTATAAGAGAATATTAAGAATAAATGACTTACAATTATTTAATAAATTTTTTTAGAGCTTGAGTATTCTATTATAAATAACCATTGAAATTGAGTCCATATGAATAATAATGGAGACAATTGGATTAATGATGTGGATGAGGGCTCTATGAGGAACAATATATTTGGATTTTAATAAGAATTCAAATTTCATGTCATTGCATGAATTAATGGGAGTGATCCCACTCAATAAATGATGAATAGGGAACCATTAGTTTCAACATTTAAATATTCATTAATTTTTTTCTACTATTCAATAATAGAAGGGTCAAAAAGGAAAAGGGTATTCTTGATGTGGTTTTATCAATCCAAGACACAACAATCCATTTAGAAAAAAATTAACATTTTTTTCTCCATTCCTCATCATAAATATATATTTATTATTCATACTTTTACTAATGTAATTAATATTCAACCATAGTGATAATATTTATTTCAAAAAATAAAATTAAAATTTATATAAACTGTAAATAATTTTTTAAAAATAAAAAAATATCAAATAAAAATTCTAACGGTGTGGAATATTGATTTTAAAAAAGTAGATAGAAATTAAAAAATATAGCAGCAATGTCATTTGATTTTAAAAACTTTTATGCAAGACATAGTTATAATCATCATCAATATTCTTGATAGAAATTTTTTTATTTAAGAAAAAAATATGTAATCCACTTTCAAAACAATACAAATCCAATTCTTAACATTTACATAATTAATTAAATTAAATAATCAAAACATATTTTATTAGAATTAAAATATTACCCTTTTTCATGATATTAATCATATATGTTATAAAATTAAAAGTGTCCTTGAAATGTAAAATGATATTCATTAAATTCATATTTTCCTAATTTAATATAATTATAGGTCTTTCTTCTTTGATAGTAATTTAATATAATTCATTTTTTTAGAAAAAATATAATTTTTCAGTATTCATATAATAATAAGTTATTATACAACAATACAAAAAAAGTATCCTAGGATAATTTTGATAAGTGGAATTACATATTTATGTTGTTATATTTAAAAAACATTAAAAAAAAGTGATATAAATTACCTATAATATGAAAATTTATATTTGGTAAAAAAATAATTTTAATTAAATCATTCTCAAATTATATTATATTTTAAATAGATTTTATTGGGGATTTAATTATATTTATACACACCTATTTTAAAGTAGTAATACAACATTATTATATAATAATTCTTTTATCAATATATATTGTTTTTTATTTTATTTTTTCAATACACGTATGATATTTCACATAACATGATATTTAATTATGGAAATGTATTTAATGAAATCCATTGTTGTTGCACTCAACAAACCATAAAAATAATTTCATCCTGGAAACATTATAAATCAGATGAATTAAATTGAGGGTTCATTTATCTCATTCCTTCATCAGTTTTCCCCAATCCATCCTTTAAACTACGATTCCTCCATATATCATTGACTATATTAGGGGTCTTGGTCCACTACACCATATCACTTGGATCCTTAATTTTAACTAGTAATTATACATATAAGAGGTCATTTTATAGATTCATTCATTCTATATATAGTACATGTGATGGGTATGGAATGTAGTTCCACAAAAGTGATACATAGATCACCTAACAAACATAGACTAGGTATGAAGTGGGTTTTCTGTGATAAGAGACCAGTATAACAAGATTAAGGTTATCAATGGAACATATGTACCTAGGGATCAACTTACCCTTCCTCCAAAATATGAAAAATCTCTTCCTATGAGATATATAAATGAAAAAACAAGGAAACAAAATCTAATTATATATCCTATTGATTATTATCATTACAAATCCCCTATTAAAATTTCAATACATTGAAATTTCATTGAATGGTTTAAAATTTATTATTTATTTCTTGGAAAATTTTATGATCATTCAGTTTCTTCCTTTCAATTTCGTCAAAACATTATAGAGTCATACGTCTCTTCCCATATATAGCCTCCAATAGTGTATCTTAATAAATTAATATAAATTAATGTTATATAATAACTCTATTGTTGAGATTTATTTTTTTTATTATCCTTTAAAGCCCCTCACACATTTTATCAGAATAACTGCTAATTCTTGAATAGTTCTCCTAGGAAAACCATCTATATTCGTGTGAAAATAAGTGATCAAACTCAAATCTATCTACAATTACTTATGAATTTTTATCAAGAACATCATGAGGTAATCCATGGATCCTGATTAGATAAAATACCATATCACTTTTGTACATTGTGCTTATCTACTCTAGCATAAAATATTATTTGACGAAAATAAAATGTGATGACATAGTAAATAATCCAACTACAAACAAAGTAAAATTACATCACCTAGACATTTTTATGAGTCCTATATAATAAAAAATGTAATTTTATCCCATTTCCATACTAAAAAGCGATATGGATGAAATATACCCTTTTTCATTTTTCATTCATCCATAACATACAGCCACACCAAGCATCAATGTATGTATTATGTGAACTCCATCTTGCCCGGATCTCCCATATCTCACAAGATACGGTATCCCTAAATGGATATTTAGTGGTGTGAAGCATTTATCCCTATTATCCAAAATTGTATCTCTATTCCCACTACCCTTATTCTTCCCTCCCCACTTCCCCTTTAGTTATTCACCCATTATCTCTTTTGGTTTTTTCATATTTTTCTACCACTCTAGAACTCTTGATCAATTTCGTATGCGGTACCAGATCTCTATTAAATCTCCATAATATTTTCCTCGCCTCCTTCTTATTTATAAAACGTTTATAACGAAATTCTAGTATCATAAACTAGTCTTATAAAGGAGGTTTTCATGGTGTGGGTGGAGTCAATTCGGTGTCCATAGATATGAGCTTGCCATCAATCACATATCATTAAAGTTATCTCTTTCATGGAAGCCAATACATAATCATTTTGTTTCTGGTGTGTTCATATTTTTGATGCTGATAGTAAATATGCGATTATTAGACCATGATAGGGAGACCATTTTTCTAGAGTCCCTACAACTTTACACTCTTCTATAGCTTTATGATCCTTCACTACTCTTGCAGTCAGTCTATGATGGTTGTTTGAACAAGGATATAGGAGGTGTTGTTTGATTAGTCAACGGTGCTCTAAATGGTGCTCCAAATATCAGCTTTGATCGAATCCATGGTGGTTCTAAGATGATGGATCATGGTGATGGTGTGGTGGGATCGTTATATAATGTATGTGTTGTGAACGAACATGTGCGGTTCGAGGTAAGCTATTTGAGACAGTAGGTGAAACTCTTTGTTAATAAAATTTATGATTTTTGGTATTTAAACATGATGGATAGAATAATTATTGGGTTACAATGATCTTTATTGATAGTATATATGGTAGCATGTATGATCATCTATGTTGTGAATCTATTTTTTATATTTTTGTGGTTCTATGATGATCTTCGATGTGAAGAATGTGGTCGGAGATGGAGGTGACAATATTGATGGAAGCATATTCTTTGAAATTTATCCTCTCGACTCTTCCTTGAATTCAAGATCCAATACACATTCAGAGATGTTTTTCTATGATGGATTATATGGTGGTTTGGGGAGGTTTTTTTTGAGCAATGAACATCATTATATGAGGTGAAACTGGTATTTTCTTCTTCTCCTTCAGTTCTCTATCTTGAATTTGTTTTTGGGATATAGGTTATTTGTCAGTGTTCATATGTAGTTTAAGGGTGATGTTCAAGAATTTACTAGTTGTCGGATTTTATTGTTCATTTTCATTAGTGGTCACAATAATAATATTTTCAAAATGCTGGTGTATCATTGGTACAATATTGAGATCGATGATTGGTACTATATCATGCATCTTAGAGTGAGGATTATGGATGATGGATGATCAGGCTTTCAAATACCATGGATTTTTTGATGTCATTATCGAGGTATAGTTTGATTTAATATTAAAATTATTTGTTGTCTACTAGTATATAGAATTGTAAGAGAATGATGTGGTGGATAATGAGTCTGTTCTGGTGAGTTTGAATTTCAGAACTGTTTTTTGTTGGCGGGTTGAGATGGAATTTTTTGGGAAAATATTAATTTTTAATTTTTATTACATTTTTTTATACATGTTTTTTCATTTAAAATTGTCAAAATTAAACATAAAATGTGGTTTTAGGAAATTCAATAAATATGGATTTTTAGGATCTCTCTATTAATGTGATTGCTCAAATTGTATTCCTTTAGATTACTATATATCTTCAGTATTTTTCAATTAGTGGATAATGATGAGTTATAAGAAACATCGAATAATTTATTTATAATTTATGGTCATAATGGAACACAGATCATGTTTAAATATTATAACCCCATATTTATAAATATTGAAATATATAAAACAAACATCATTTTTAGTGCTATATAACCATTCTTGGCCTTCTTGATCATTCTTTGAATTGATGATTGAGTTTTAATTATAAGAACATATTATTCCCCTATTTTAATTTTTTAATTCATTATAAGAAGTTTTCAAATCCATGAGTATTGGGACTTTTTAATTACATATCATGAATATAGTATGATTGTATTTACTTCTCAAGGAATATGTTGCATTATATTCCTTCAACTTTTGGTAATGTGTTTATTAGTAATAACATTTTATCAACTCTAACCACATTATTTTGTGTATATAGAATTCATTATTATTGAATATATATTTCTTAATCATATGTCTTGATTAAATACAGAGCTTATCTCTATAAAGATAATGTCACCTAATCATTTTTTTCAAAGATCATCGATTCCAACTCCAAATGATGCACTAGATAATTTTTATCATGAGTGAATAATTGGAAGGAGAATAATAAGATAACAAATAATTATAAATGAGTACACATCAAATGCCCTTTCAATAAATAATAAATATATATTATATAAACTTCACCACTATAAAGTAATTATTATGTAGGTGTAGTTACCAACCTATTTAAATGTTATTTGAAACTTTCTTCCCATTCAATAGTCCAAAAAACATCACTGCCTAAAATTTCAATTAGTTTAATGGAATTTAAAATTTTCGAAAATATCATTAATTTTTTTGATAATTGCATACTAGCCCATGAAAAATGCTTATCTTGGCTACAATTATCATTATTGTCTGTTTCATAATAACATTTATCATTAATACATCCACCAATATGCCCTTTTTATGGTTACATGAACCAATGATTATTAATTATATAGAAAACATTATAACATTATAATAATTTAAAACTATTTTTCCATTATTACAATGTTCTAAATAATCCCTAATTTATCTTCATCCTCGTACATGGCTATAAAACATGTGATAAAATCATCAACAATTACCAAAACAAAATTTTCAGGGTAATCCCTAACGTCTTTTTTCATCAATAGAATATGGATAGAAAGAGAATTACTATGTACAAATTAAATCATAATAAATTCATATTGTGTCTACCATATTAGGAAATATGATATAAAAATATACACTATTTATATCCCTAACTACTGATATCCAAATTGAATTTAAATTTTTGAGAAGTATCAGTCTCATTGGAGTTGATGAAGAAGATCATAAATACAAGGTATTGGATAATTAATTTTTTTGATTTTATTAAAATATTAATGAACAATTAAAATCCTCATTTATAAGTCCTATATTTTGAGATAGGACTAGTTCACCCCATCGGGATGCTCTGGCACATATGAATCCCTTAACTTCATTCTCATAATGTTTCCTAATAAATTAATCTAATTTAATGGTGCCTTTCATATAAAGATTCTTTGTGAGATCCATAGATCTAATAATTAATTATAAAATACAACCTCTTGCTTATAGGGAAGACTAGTCATTTTATCTAGAAATAAATCTACACACTCCCATGCCATATTAATTTCATCAATACTAGCTTCCTCTGTTGTCATTTGAGCTATAAATCCCTCATTGTATTTTTATAAATACCAATATTAGAAAAATATCCAATGGAAGGTGATTATTTTTCTTTTTTCAATACATTATAATAGCATGATTCATGACATATATCATATCTAACTAAAAAAATTCACTCTATTAAGAATTCTAATCCATACACTATATAATGTAAAATGAAAAAATATTAAGAATTAGATCAATATAAAGCTTCCTCCCAAAAACATCAATCATAAATGATTTTAATATCATATATATCATCTTTATTCAAACTATTATTTTCCCAATTAGTTCAATATCAATTGATTGATGTGGTGATTTCACATTCTTAGAAAACGTTATGATATAAAATAATGTGACGAACTATAAACAAATACAATATTAGCATATATAAAATAGATATTTTATGTGTACCCTACATCAATTTAATATCATGATCAAAATATCTTTTCTGGATTGTCAATTAATATCCATATAACCATGAATTTGGAGGTTAATATAGATTATTTTGGTTTATTGAACTCAGGTATATAGAATTTATTAAAACAAATTCCAAAAAATGGTTCACTAGAATCATTGAATTATTAGTGGGTCATTATATAAGAACTTCTTTAATTCTATTTTGTTTATTAACTTCTTCTCTTTCCTTTGTTATTTTTTTCTTTGTGGCCAACATTACCATACATAAAACACTTCCATGTTCCATTGATGTTAAAACATAAGATCATCTTCTGACACTTTTGGGATGGAGGGGTTCAAATCCCCCCCCCCCCCTGATGTGGATTACCATAATAGTTATCTTGAAATTCCATATTTCTATTCATTTCCTTGAAATAATGGGTTTCACTAATTTCCATATACACATTTAGGTTTTACTAAACAATAAATTCATAGATAAAATAGTCTCATATAGAAAATTACATTTGAAAACATTGTTTTTTCACTCCAATGAAATGGTCATTCTGTATTTTGATTGCCTGGTACAATTACATGTAATTCTCACGAGCCTCATGAATTTTTTTAATAAGTGACTTTAGACTCATATTTTTTCAGTTTGATATACTCTTTTTGTATCCTCATGGAAAATGATCATGGAAAATTCATGATGAGGAATACATTCTTTAACACCTCACATTCTATAGTGTCTATTCTATTATTCCTATTATGTTATTAATGCAAGTATTCCATGGGCCATAATATATTTTGAAATGTTATACAAATAGTAAAAACACATTCCTGATCCGAACATTAGTGAATGTAATATAACTTTATCTTTATATAAATTCATTTCTCAAAAAATAAGTGTATTATAATATCAACAGAATGAGGGAGGAATTTTTCACATGAAATCCTCAATAAAAAGTTTCCCCTTGGGGTGTTTGGGAACACAACATGGTTTGTGTAATTATTTATTCATTATAATAATTGAGTTATAATTTCATTGAAATTTTGTACACCTTCCCCCATAAAATTTTGTATCTCAGTTGGAATATCATTTCACCACCTACCACACCCATTGTTAACATGTATTCTCAATGTTCCATCAATTAAATATTTAAAATAATGTCATGGATAAAAATACATAATCTATAAACTAAACTATTATTATAGAAATACTAAATCATAAATTACATGTGTTCCTTAACTTAATCTTCTAAGTCCTTAATCTAGGTTGTTCATTTTATACTTCATATTATAATCTCTAAACAGACTACAATAATCTATCAAATCTATCTTAATGGCTTGTATAGAGAATTTGAATCACCAAATCATATACACTAAGATTTTATGGTTTTTTAACTTCTATAGTCTCATATGACTCTCAAAAAAGATGAGATTGAGTTTATTCACTGTCAACTTTTATTGGGTAATTTACACCAAGATTAACTTTTTCTGTAGTTGTATTTACTTTTTATTACCTAAATGGGGATGTAATTTTTAGAAAAACCAAATATTAAAGTCATTACAAAAAAAAATTATATAACCATATAAAAAGACATATATTTTTGGTTTCTTATAGGGTTTTAATCCCAATTTCTAAAAAATAGTGACACTAGTCTCGAAAATAACTAATCCTTCAATCTAATACCAAAAATAGAGACCCCATTTATATAAATGCAACATAAAATTATTATTTTATAATTAATTTGATCATTAATATTAATTCAACCATAAAGAACCATCATCTAAATGTCTCATCACAAAAAATAATTATCATATATAGTTTAACATACTATGATTTTTAAATGAAACTAGGTTATATAATGTATTCTACATTCACCATCATGCTTAAACGAGCAACAAAATATTTATATTTGAATGTTTTTCTTATAAAAAATTAATTGACTTTGTTAGAGAGAGTAAGACTGAATAAATTAGGGAATATAAATAAGGTTCCTACTAAATTCAAATTTATTGATTAATTATTAATAAATAAATAATCATTCTATAGTGATGTTATTTTATTCTTTAAAAAACATCATTAAAAATGTTTTTATTACATTTTTGGAAAATATTATATTTAATTTCATAATATTTGAGAAATGTTATTTTATTATAATAGATATAATCTTAAAAACCATTATATCAAAATTTTGTTAGACTGTAATTTTTGAATTTAATTGAAAATATTTATTTTCATTGAAAAGTGAAAAGACCTCTTTTTGTAACATGATAATTTATTTACTTTAAAAAGAAAATTTTTTAAATTAATTTTATATTTAATTAATATAATATTCCTTTATCCATTAACAATACAATTAATAATGTAGGAAATATCTTTAAACTTTATTATGGTATAAGTTCATTTGTTGGTCATAGGAACACATATATCTAAAATCTAATTCCATTTTATTTTATGCATTTAAAAAAATAAATAAATTAAAATTAAATGAAATAAATTAAAATCAAATGAAATTAATTTAATAAAATTATATTCATTATTTTATTAAAAAATTCTCATTTATCCAAGGATTTTTATTTATTTTTTGGATGAAGCCTAATTTTTGGGAATATAAAAAAGATAAAATTTTATGAAATATAGCGTGATTTATGATATCATCAAGACCTAAATATGACATAAAAATCAGAAAAATGAAACTACTAGTTAATGATAATATAGTATAAAAATTATACATAAAAATGATTAAGTATATAAATTGGAATTGATTTCATGATAAATATGACAATAATTCTCAGAACTGATGAAGTCCTTTATATCACTCATAGTATCAAATATAGTTTCTTAAATACGATATTTTAGAATTCAGAATTATTTTCAAAACATTATTAGTTAAATAAATATATACCCTTTAATGATTGAAAATTTTGTTACCATGTTTTATCTTATAAATAAATTTATAACCCTTAATGATTGAAAATTGTGTTACCTTGTATTAGTATAAAAAGGGTAAATGGGGTACAATCTTAAGAGAGAAGGGTGAAAACATCCAGAAAATTTTTATATTTCCTATTTTATGAGATAATTAAAAAATAATATAATCATTGAATCTAAATTAAGTTAATTTAATCCACTTTTACATAAATATAACATTATAATATTTTAATGTTTTGATAAATTACAAGAGTTCCCCTCACCTGACATATAAAAAGGAATCTCACCCTCCATAAACTTCACACATTTTGAGCATACTATATTATAAATTACCAAACCATGTATCTCAATAAATTAAAATAATGAATTAAATGTTATGTTCTAATTAAAATATAATTTACGATGTTTTAGGGTGTAATCCTTAGGTAGTTTTCCGAAGATCTTTTCTAACTCTTAATTGTGCAATTTTATTTTACTTCTTCTTTACCATCCTTGAAATATCGTCAAATGATGATGAAATATGATCATTAGTTTCTCCTATATAGTGATATATTCTTATTACAAAGTTTAAATTGATTTTATATCCTTTTCCATCCTATTAGTACTGAATAAATCATTCGTACATACATGTGTACTGCAACCTCAATTAGGAGATGTGCTTCATTTTACATCATCATCATCTCAAGGATGGTTATAATGAAGGATTTAATGTATTTATATATTATTAATGACATCATTATCAATATAAAATGATAAAATTATACCTACCTTCTTTCCAAATTCAATAAAAAATGTAAATGTCACTCATGTGTGTGCACAACCTATAGTCTCCATGATAGTAATGTAATTAAATTTTATATTATGAAATTATCTTTCTAAAAATAAAAAACATGGGAATAACAAATTCTGTAATTATATATATTACTGAAATAAATGAAAATTTTTTTTATTGAAAATTTAATAAACTAGTAAAGTGTTGTTAAACAATTAAATATTTAATATATGTTTGTTAAACATGAGTTAATAGACAAACATAGCATGTCTGGATAAGAGGTAAGATATTTCATATCTCAATATAATTTCATCGGGATATATTCCATTAAAAAATTATTTATTATGAACAGATTAATTGAAAAATGTTTTTTTATGTTTTATGTATGATTTTCTTATATATATTTAAATTCTTTACACATAATCACTATATTGATTAATTCTTAATACCATGATATAATATTTATAAGGGTTTCTAATCTCATTTTTATTTCTATAAGAAAAATTTCGTATTCACCACATATTTTAATTAGGTGCTATATATACATACAATCGATGTATTTTATAATTATTTTCATATTTATTATGTGGATTTACACATCAATATATGTCTCAGTATTTCATCATACATTGATTTCAAGGTTACTTGAGCAGTATATATTCTTCACCTTAGTATTAGTTAATTGCGAAATATTAAATTTTATGAACATATTTATGTCAATGAGGTGTATATAATTCACCATTAACAATTAATATCATGAATATTATTATTTTACATGATATTTAATGTTTCATTTCATTTTAATTTTTCATTGGGTATACAAATAAAAACATACCAATGTTGTAATCAACTTATATTTTAATCTCATTTTAATTGATATTTTTAATTACTGAATTTATGTTCCCTAAATTATATAATTGTAATATAATAAACCCATTTTCTCCATGTTCCCCTAGATTTATTTCTTAAGATTTAGCTAATAGTTCTAATTTACTATCTTTATTACTAAAATTATTTAGAAAATGTTTTTATGAAAATTTGACATTATTTATCCCCTTACGATCAGAAAACATGTTTTCATTCTAAAATTTATATTTAAAAAATATAGAATTTTATTTACTATTATTAAATTATTAAATAAATTTATTTATATCCTGGTTTTATTTTCAAAAAATAGGATTATATTGAATCTTATTGTTGTTTTCTGAATGAGGTACTCTTAATGGAAGGGGTGAAAAAAGTAATGGTTTTATCAATTACAACATGAATATAATTTACAACCACTGTTAAAACTCAATGATTTAATGAACCAAAAAAACCTACCATATTTATTTTCAAAGACAATTTCTCCCTATTATTATGTATATTTTTTTAAACAATAAATTTTAATATTGAAATGGTTATTTTTCCCAAGAATATTTTAAATAACAATTTTTTTGAATTTCTATTCACCAATGATAAAAAACCTAGAATTTATTTTCTATATAAGTTGAATATATTTTAATGATATAAGGTGTATATTTTCATTCTCTGGATGGATTATAATTTCATATAATATATTTTCATTAAACCTTTTTATTTTCCATTGGCAATTCAATCAATTAATGGAATATTTTAAAATTTTATATTCCTAAATGAAATATATCATGTTATATGTTTATGATATCTTTCGAAGAAATTTTTTTATGATGAAGATGAATTGTAATATAAATTATGAAGATGTTTGATGAAAATATAGATCTCCAATACACTGGGTAATGGGAAAAAGATAACTCATTATTTCTATATAATAATAGATTGCTAAAATTTACCCATTCTGTTATTCAATTTGTATGGGTTATTATAATAGTTATAAGAAAATGGAATTCCATGATACCAACATGTTTTTCTATACTATAATATAGGTATAATAAATCCTTTACAAAATGGGTTTTTTATATTACTCCTGATTATTAACTTATATGATTTTTATCTTATGTAAAATTTTACAATTATTTTTCATGATTTATGAGGCATGTTTTTATGGTTCTGAATATTCTTATATTATTTTCATGAAAATTTATTATATCATCATACCCATTCTCATATTTTTCTCACTGATGGCATTGATTTTTTGGTGATTATGATATCCCTTTCTGAGAATCCAAACTCATCCTCTTAAAGATTCATTTCCCCCACATTGTGAATATATATTTTAGCTATGAAATAAGTAATAATGTTACCTAATGTGAAAAAAATAATGGAATATGAGCCATATATTTATGATACATTAGCTAATGTATCCAAGTATTAATGTAACATTTTTTCACTATTATCTAATACTTTAAACTAAAATGTTCCATTGTTATATAACTTATCCAATATAAATTTTTTATGTAATATGTTTTGAAAGGATAAATTTGGGTAACATTTATTAGAATAAATAGTTGATATAAAAACAATATGTTTTAGCACTAGATTCAAATTTATGGGATTATATAAATTTTATTTATTATCTGAGGATATTTAGATTACTTTAGATATAATTTTTTTTCACTGCAGTTTGATAGAATATTTACGAATACCTTCATCGATTTATAGTTTTATAGATGATAATAATTTACCATCGTAGACATAACTTTTTCAGTTTTTATTAATGGGATTTTAATGTTATTAATGGTATATTGGTGAGACATTTTATGTCTTTCATATACATGTAACCCTTATGTTTATAATTTTTTTTAAGAGGACATATTATTCTGTATTAAGACTATTAAATTTTTTGGTATATAATATTATTGTTATTAGAAAACCATTGAGGTCAAAACGTTATATTATGTTGATATTATTTATTTTATAGGGGTTATGTGGTCAATTATTTCGGGAATGAATTAATTTGATTTTGAGTCTTATTATTTAAATTATATTATTAATGTATTATTTACATATATGAAGGTTTATTAATTTGGGTGTTCTATTTCCTTATTATAAGCATTTCTGTATTTTAAAATATACAATGATATAAGGAATATCTTTTTATCATTTTGTAGATTATGAGATACTTTATATGTTGATTTTAGTGCATTATACATGAAAAATTCATCTTGGATACACATTCTTTGGAAAAAAGGATAAAATTGTAGGGTTCATTATTAAAAGGATGAAATTATTCATGTAAATTAGATATATTTCCATATTTTATTATTATAATTAATTAATTAATTAATTAATTGAAGGAGAGAAAACGTGAAATAACACTCTTACCATATTATATTCATTTATAATGAATTGATGTCTATTTTCACACATCATTGATTTATGTTTTTTATCCCTGATTTTCTCAAGATTATTTTCTTTTTTATCATCAATTATTTATATCCCTTTATATCATTATATAGAGTTTTTTCTTTTCTTCTATGTCCTTAATTTCAAATTTGACTATTTTTATTTTATTTGTAAACCTATTTATAAATTATTCTTGATGACATATTTCTCTTTCCCTCTTTTCAAGATGACTTTTTAATATTCTTTTTAATGTGGTAGGGTTTCTTAAAGGTAAATATGAATAAATAAACTTGATTAACAAATTAATTTTAAATTATTAGGATGAAATTAATTAAGTGGGAGAATGTAACAGCTCAAGACATGAAAACAACACTATGTTCAATATAATATACAACATGGAATACTAAACATAAACGAACCATTATATATTATTAATTTTTAAATGTTATAGTTATAAACTACTTATTGAATTTTCAAGCATGAATATGATTAAAAAATTATGAATTTTATATATATATAATATTTAAATAATTATTTCTAACGAATAACATATTTTTTAGAAATGTCAATTTATTATTAGAAAAAAAAATTTATAACAAATGGGAATTATTTTATTTTACAAGAGATTATAATAAAAATTTATCGAACTATTTAGAATTTTTATATGATAATAATGTTTTCATCATTGAAATCATCACACTAAATTTATATTTTTATTAAATATTTGATTTTTGAAATTATTTTTCCTTAACAATTGATAAATACTTATATTTTTTAATTTTCATATCTTTTAATTAAATATCCACATTATACATGGAATTAAATCTAAAATTATTATAATAATTCATTAGTTAGGAATAAACTAAATAATTACAGATAAATATTATTTACCCCAGTTTTTGGAATATGTTCGTTTTTGGCATAAAACACAACTTTTTAAAAAAATTGGTTTTCATTGTGTTTTATGCATTTATATTAAATTTAATTTATGTCATCTATAGGAATTTAAAATGATGAAATTGAGTTATTTTCTTTATTTTTTAATTAAAATTTATTTATTTATGAATTTTCTAGATTTTTTAAAAGAATTTAAATTTATTGTGATTTGTTAAAAATAATGAATTTTAGAAATAAAATATATTTTATGACATCTACAAGAATTAAATATGATATACAAATTTATTAAAATTTTCAACAGTCCAATTTCTGATAATATATTACACATTTCATAAAAAAATTGATGACCCTTAAATTATAAATTATTTCACAATAAATATTAAAATCATATCTAGTTCCCATGCAGTGCTCGCAGAAAGCTGAAAAAGTATTATTTTATATCCAAAAAATATTATTTGAGATATAATATGTATATTATAGAATTCAATAATTTATATAAATGTTATTAAATTTACATATTTAGTTATTTTTTTAATAAAATTTATTTATTTTTATGATTATATTTTTATTTTCGTTTTTAATGATTGTTTAATTACATTAAATTCATAGACAACAGTGACACAATTCTTGTTAAAATAGTAAACAAATCAAATTAAATTATTTTAAAAAATATAAATAATTTTTTTTAGATTTATTTTGGTTCTATAAGAATGTTATTGTTTATGATAACATATAATGGATGTTTAAAGAGTTTAGATGTGAATTTAACACATCAAATCAAGTTATAGAAATAAAAATGTTTAAATATTTTTTAAATTACATAAATGATATGCTATGTAATATGATATTTTGTTAAATTATTCAAAAACCAAAACAATCTTATAATATGAAAAGTGAAATAAAAAAATAAGGATAATCAATTTTTTGTGATAGAAAATTTGACGAAATATTAGTCGCATCTATTTGTAGAATGTGTGAATTCTGTTTTCTAAAAGTCTCATTTTTTTAAATGTGATCGCAAGTGATGGAATTTATGTAGACCATTGAATAGAAAAATGTATTTTTACAATATCCCAAATCAATAAAAATCATAGACATCCTTAGATATCTTTTAATGGCTAGATATTACTGATTTTTTATGAGAAATATGACAAGATTTTATATCCCACTTAATATTTTATCACTAAATGGAGTAAAGAATGTCATGATAGAAGGATGTTAAGAGATATTGAAGGAGTTGTAGAAGAGTCTAGTCACTACACCTGCACTAACACCACCCTTAAGTGGATAATGGTTTGTGATATACAACAATGACTCAAATAATAGTTCGGTTTATGTACTTATAAAAATGAGAAAGTGATATTGGATGAAAAATTAAAATTAATGATCCATGAAATATTATTCCTATGTAATGATATAGAGTTAGTATTTTTTATCTATTCGTTAAATATTTTGTAGAACTAATTATATAGAGATATATATGACATATGTACTTATTAAATGTATTTTAATAATATATCACATATGAAGAGAAGAACATGATTCAATTAATGTGGTCAGATTTAATCATTTAATATGAAATATCAATACAATAG
Source organism: Viscum album (assembly GCA_963277665.1). Lineage (NCBI taxonomy): Eukaryota > Viridiplantae > Streptophyta > Magnoliopsida > Santalales > Viscaceae > Viscum > Viscum album. Next base: position 1,286,215,226 of record OY728132.1, on the reverse strand, counting down.
CATAATTTAATTTAAAAAATTAGTTGATATTTTAGTGGAAATGTTTATGCTACATTATACATGATAAGGATTGAGAATTGACCAATTATCATATATAAAAAATATATGTATTTCAAAATTATAATGGAAGAGAAGAAGTAATGTATTTTAAATGAGTTAACAATCATCTATCCAATGGAAATCCAATGAGGATAAAATGAATGATTTGGAAATTCAGAATAAGGAATGAGAAACAACTGGAAGAATCATAAATTTTATGATGATAATGATAAATCCATTTAATTTATATGTATACTCAGTGTGTAACTATCCCCAATGATAATGAATGTACAATTGGATGATAGAAATATCACACCATTATCTATTAACTATAGACATACCATGATGTATGGATATCATTGAGAGATAATTTTTTGGGAATACGTATAGAAGGATATTGTTTATTTTGTTTAAAAGTTCATGATCTGATAGAAATTAAAGAATAGCTATTAAAAATATATGGTATAATGAGACCATTATCCATAAAAACCAACAAATAGTAGAATATACTTAGTAGTTTTTCATGATTCATTCCAATACCTCTAATGAAAATAAATCCATTTTTGTATTTATAGATCAAATTACCATTAATTTTCCATTCATTTCTATTTTCAAATATTTATCTCTTGAGAAAATATTCATGATATATATTTCATGGATGTTTGGAGTCTATATAAATAACCAATTTTTAATTTATTCGAACAAGATACATGGTTTTCTGATATTTTTGGGTGGAGTTAGAAAATTCCATGAATTGGTAATTAAGCATGAATATGGAATACCACTCCCAAAATAATGGATATTCTAAAATGACTACATATATTAATGAAGTTATATTGAAATATTCATAAATTTAATATAATGTTTTAAAGGATAGAATCAAATATCAGAATAAATCTCATACAACTATAGATTCCATATATGTATTCAAATGGAATAATTTTATAATCTATACGGGAAGATAGAAAAACTTAAATATATTGGGATAAAGCTGGTGAATTGAAGATTATGTGGCCTAAACATGTAAAAATGAATTTAGAGGTTGTTCATATAATTAAACAATATATTAAAAAATAAAATATTCAATATAAAAACTATTCTAATAATCATTGGACATGAGTGGAGTTCGATGCTAGATATTATGAATTACTTTAAATATCTCTTAGGATGTGACCCAAAAGTTTTTTAGGAAATGAAACAATAAAAAACTAATTACATTTTCACAATTTTATATTAATAAAAACATATAATCTATTGCCTATTATATAAAACAGTCACCAAACCAAACTGAATTAAATAAGGTGCTCCATGTATTCCTGATGAGTGAGTGCATACTTGATCAATCACATTTAAAAAATAAATAAGTTGTATAACTATTTCATGAAATTTTATATGAGTTTCATATAGTGATGATTTTTGAGAGTAGATAAAATGTTATAAAAAATAATACAACTCCTATGTTCATGGTACTTTAGAAATAAATTTAAGTATGAATAGGAATCACATGATCCTGTGGTGGAAATGATTTCAAAATACGCCCATATATTATTAACAGAGGGGTATATTTGAAAATCAGAGAAAAAATATATAAATGGGGTAAGAATATAATCACTAAAACATTTATATAAGATATTTTACTTTATAATATATGTGTGTGTCCAATTAAGTAAAACATATAGATAAAATACATGAATTTTTTAATAAAAACAAGATATTACATTATTTAACAAATATATTATATTACATGTAAATAATTAAAATTAAATATAATATTAAATATATTAAAATGGGATAGAACAAAAATGTGAAACATTAAAAGAGTTTCAAAATCCAAATGGTCATTTTTTTCTCAAAATATCACACATATGAATAATATTAGAAAATACAATAGAAATATTAAAAATATTTTGTAATAGATTTTGGAAATTTTTAGAGGATCTTATGTGAATGAATAATGAATTAAATAAGAGGTATTTATATTTTGTTCAAATCCATTTTGACCATTGGAATGGAAAAATGTCCATTATGATAGTAACATATTGATTTAAATATTAAAATAATGTGTAAATAATATTTTATATGCATAATTGAACTAAATATATATAATGTAATTATATTAAATATATTTTAAATACATATATAAGTGTATAAATTTATAAAAGTTTATTTTAATTTTTTTTAAAAAAATATTTTCTTAAAATGAATATACCTTTTAGAATCAACATATCAAAATTTCCCAAGAGTGATACTTTTTGTAATTTGATGACCGTTGTAAATTTTATAATTAATATTAAATAAATAAATTATTTTTTATGATATAATATTTATTTATTAATGGAATAATAAATTATAGAATGGTTTTTTCTGAAAAAATATGTTTACTGTAAAAAATAATTTAGTTTACTAAAATATATTATATTTTAAAACATATAATGTAAATTCCAATGGGAAAAGTGATAATGTATTCTTCAAAAACATTATTTTATTCATATCATTCACAATTTTATATAGTTCACTATAATATATAATTCTGATTGTATATGTTTTGAAAATTCTTGGAAAATTATATATGTAATGAAATACTTTTCGTAGTCTCAATGAATACCATTATTACAAATCATTGTTTCGAAATAATATTGAATCAATAATTTATCCCTAAATTTTCCTATAGTTAAAGTCTAAATACCCCCTCTAACCACCTTAGAAAATAAATTCCAAATTCTGTATCAATTACCAATATATACTAATTTACCCTATAATAATCCTTATAAGAGGTTTGCCTACATTTAAGTCTAAAATCACTCCCAGCATTCAAGCCGTTATCCCTTTAGTAAAGATATAAATATCAAAGATAATGCTCCATGTCTTATCCATTTTTCCTATCAATTATTATCTTCAATTATTTTTCCCATTTGATGAATTACATAATCTTCCAAATATAAATAAATTTTTTTATTACAAACAGATTAATTTTAATATTCTTCTATTAAATCATTATAACATATTCATTATATATATACAGACACATACACACACTCTCCCCCACTTTTATCAAGTCTCATTAATGGATGTTTTAACATCGATGATGACATTTAAAATACTTTATTTATAAAAAATTATAGTTAATATATATATTCGTTTCATTATTCGATTATATTTTTATTATAAAATATATTTATTTATATTTAGTTTCTCTCTCTTGTCCCTTTATTGATAGGGTCGTGTTAATGGTATGTTTAATTCATTATAGGATATTGTCAATTATCTTCTTATACCCACCAACATGGATGGTTATAGTAGCTTATTTAAAATTTATTATTGTCGTTCTCTCTATAAAAGTGTTTTCATGGTCACAAATACAAACATTTGTTTCTAACATTCTCAATATAATAGAGTTTGAATGTTTTCAGTAATTAAAAAGTGATGGAATCCCCTGAACATATATATTAATTTATGAATTGATAAAGTATCATTCAACATGTATTATATCCTTTAAGTCCATTAAATAAAATTTGAAGATATATAAAAGGATTTATGTTGATGTTGGCAATACCACTAATGATTTGTAAGTAGTGTAGATTAGATCATCCTGTTAATTCCTTGGATTCAGTAGTAGATTGTGTATATAATATTGAGGAGTAACATCTATATGTTATTTCATCTATTGTTTATTCATTCTATTTGAATTTAATTGATATGTTAAGGGATATTAGAGGCAACCTTGTGTTATTTTTCTTATTTCAAAAAGATCTAGGAATCCAATCACCTAATATGTGGTGTCTACTAGGTATTTGGTAGTGGCTCGATAGATTTATTGATGAATTAATTATTATTTTAAAAATATAAAATAAATCTAGTAATTTTTAGAATCATGTATTAACATGTTTTATAAGTCAATAATAGTAATTTTCAATCCTATTTATGGACACACTTATACCCTTGATGAAAATAATAGTACAAAAACATACTTTCAATATTCTAATCATCATCAATGTTTTAGAAATCCACAACCTCTCTAGAGCACATTCCAATGTTCTCAAATATTTAATGAAACCAAATCATCCTTTAAAATATCTAATCCTCCATATTAAATATTACATTATAAGCTATTTTTGGACAACTTATAACTGTATTCCCTAAATTAAACACCTGACATCTCAACCACATATCTCCAATTGTTATCACTCTGAAAAATTGAGGGACATTTTCCTTAGATTATAAGGATGCTCAAGAGGGTTCTCTCATACCATAATTATGAGGAATGGGTTTCTTGATAATTATTTTCAACAAAGTATTTGTACGACTAATATATCACCTCATCGGATGGAGATTTTGGGAAACACATTATCAAATTTTCAAAGAACTAATCAATTTTTGTTTTCTTATTTTTACTATTTAATTATTTAATCATCGATTGACAAACACATATACATTTATTTATATCATCTCTTTTATTAAAATTATTTGATATTGTCTTTATAAACATGAATTGAATTTATCAAATATTTTGTAAATGTTTTATCTCATTAATATTTTATTTCCACATTAAATTATTATGAGGGAGATTCACCCCACGTCATCTTTTCAGAATATTTTAAAATAAATTTGTATCAAATGATTGGTTAAATTAATTTAGTATAAAAAATATAAATTTAAAATATAAATTTTAATTTTTTAAATTTCCTTCATGATTTCTAATATTTATTTTTTTGTATCATTTATTTCTAACTAAAATTCTCCTATTTTTTGGGAATGTATAATTCATTTTACAAGAATCCAATGATGTATGACAACCCACCATTTTATTACACAATTAAATGTAATTTACTATATAAAATTTACATTATACATCATATAAGATAAATAGGTCTTGTGTCATTAGGGCTTATGATCATTAAATACTAACTAAAAACATTAAATACAACACATTTATTGAAAACATCCTTTACATGGCCATTAAATTACCTTGTACTTAGCATTGCATGCGATAACTTGAGAATATTCATAAGAAAATGGTGAGCTATAAATCCCAACAAGGGAATAATCATGGAATTACATGAGGAATTCAATAAACCATATACAATAGGAGTAACAATAGAGAAAAATATAAGAATAAGCATAAATGCATGATAATTCATGATAATAATAACATCGAAATATGGGAACAACACTTAACATGGAATAATCATGAGAAAAGGATAATTTCACATGTAGCATGAATGAACCCTCATTTCACTTGAAGAACGAGTAAAACCTCATTGGACATGAATTAGAATGAGTAATCAACCATTTCAATTGACGTATCATGATACTGTACTTTACCCAATTCATTGGAATTCTATCAAGGCACACTCTTCTTAAACATTTCATTTCATGCATTACTGTACAACATAGATTATAAAAAATTGAATCATTCAACATATTATTTTGTTACCCGATAATTGAATTTGGAATAAATACATGAAACCCTTTAAAAAATAATTAAATGTGTAAAAATGTGAATACCCATGATAGAGAAATGGGCATGGTATTCACTACACAATGACTTTTTCTTGGAAAAGTGCGGTGCAATTTCATCATCAAAACGGCGTGACATAAGATTTCATAAAAATGGTTGATGATATAGAATGGGGTGTCTCATCATATTTACATGACATGAACTTTAAGGGTTCATATAGATAAATGTCCCAAAAAATTTAATGGAATTTATATTCATGATACAAAAGAATTTATTGAATGTAAATGAGGCGAGATAAAATCATTTTCGAATTTTGGAATTTTAACGGGTGTACATGGGTGGAATTTAATGAGAGAGAAAGGGGTATCCCATCATTCAAACATAAATAGGGTAGTATCGGGGAGGTGTGAAACCATTTCACAACAATTATAATTGAAATTAAAATGGAATAATAATTTAATGAATATTGGAGAAAAATAAGAAAGGAATAAAAACCCTTTCATAGCAGTGTTCTTCCAAAGGCTTCACAGAGGCTTGAGAGTGGTTTTTTAAGAGCTAGGGGAACCTTGGGAGGATTCCAGAGAAAGGATGGAAGAGGTTGTATTAACACCACAGTCTTTGAGTGAGGAGAAAGTTAGAGCTTGGGTGGGTTTTTATAGGAAAGGTGAGGGAATTCATTTCTATTTAGGTTTGTGACACCTCCCATTAAACTTACCCAAACCAAAAACCAACCCATGGTTTTTCACATGGTTATTTGAAAATAGAAGTGAAAAATATGTTTATATTCACAAAGTCTGAACTTAATAAAATAATGGGGTTTCAAATTTGGAGCTGAGTCACACTCCCAAGAAAAGCAATTTTAAAAAAATGATTAATAAGTCTTGAAGGGTCCACTAAAGCATTGTAAAGTAAATAAAATAGACCCAAAATCACATTATTTTAATTCTAAAACATATATTGGTAGAGAATAAAGTTTATGGTATTTTATTTCAACAATATTGGGTCATTATGATGTCATAAAACATATTTTATATTTAAGTGGTATTTAATTTTTACCTGAAAATTTCACAATCTCAAAAAATTATAAAAAATTCACCATTGGATAATTTTGATGTTCTGATTCCAGAAATAATATTCATTTTATCTAAATATTTTAATTATCAATTTTAAAATAAAACCGACATTTATCGAAATTTCATTGGTTTTGACAAAAATGTCTTTCAAACCTAAAAAAAATTACAATTGCATTTATAAAAATATATGAAAATTAATATTTAATAAAAATTTATTTAATAATAAAAATAATATTTTATTAAAATAATATTTTATTAAAAATATATTAATTCATAAAATAGATTTATTAGTTGAAAATTAATTAAAAATACAATTTGTGCTTTAAATACTATTTAGAAGGTAACAATAAGAAAATGAAAGCATATTCATTATTATATATAAAAGTAATGTACCTAATCATAGAGCTAAGATCATGTTACATAACCCCTTATAACACCTTCATAAGACCAATGAGCAAGGTGTGTGATGATGAAAGACTCTTGGGGTGGCTCGGATAACATTTCTTGAGTGGTAATCTCTCTCAACATCCACTTCTCATGTCGGTGGACCCGCTCGAGCTTAATATATTCACGCTCAGCATGGGCTTGGTCAAGAGGGAATCCCAAAGACACAACCTCCATTCTGAGCACTGAAATATGGGCTTCGTATGGGGAATGTCTACTGGATGAGGCCATCACTTTATTTATTTGAGTAAACTGGAATAGTTAAAGCCCTATATTTATACTAATCATGTGATCACTGTTTAAAGACTATATTAGAAATGGTCACAATTTTTTAAAGCATTCTACAATTCACAATCATAAAAAATATAAACATTTTATTAAAACATTTTAAAAAAAGAGACATTTAATTAGATATAGAGGAATTTCTATTATTGATATTTTGGGTTGTTCCAATCTCCCCCCTTATGAAATTTCCCACTCAACTTTTTTTTCCACACTAAAACAGATGTGGGTAACTCTTTTTCGTCATTTTTTCTGATTCCCACATCACTTCTTAAAACTTGAGGTTTCACCACAACACCTTGGTGAGGGGCATTGTCTTATTTCATAGAACTATTTCTCTACAATCTAATATCTTCAATTGTTGCTCCTCATAAGAAATATAATCCTCTAACTAAACCACCTATGAGGAGATTACATGTGAAGGTTCTGGTATGTACGTTAATAAGAGGGATACATGAAAGACATCATGTACTTTTTCCATGGTAGGTGGAAGTGCTAGTCGACAGGCCACAACCGCAACACGATCAAGAATCAAAAAGGGGATGATGTACTTGGACTTAACTTCCCTTTCATTACAAACCTCATGACCTTCATCAACAGAGATATGTATAGAAATACCATGTCTCTAACTTTAAACTCAAGGTCTCGTCGACGTTTATATGCATAACTCTTCTGTCAACTCTGGGCTGCCTTGATTTGCTGTAGAATGGTTTTCACCTTTTCCACCATTTATTCGACCATTTCTGGTTGAAGCAGCTTACGCTCATCGACCTCATCCAAACATGCCGCTATTCTACACCGTTTCCCAGAAATGGATTAATATGGTTCAATTTGGATACTCTAGTGGGAACTATTATTATAAGAGAAATAAACTAGAGGATGATGATGATCCCATCACCCTTTAAAGTCCATTGATCATGCTCCCAACATGTTCTCAAGTGTCTTGATAGTCTGCTCGGATTGGCCATTAGTTTGAGGATGATAGGCCATACTGATGTTCATTTCAGTATCCAGAGCATATTGAGGACTCTTCTAAATCATATTGGTGAATCAGGGATCTCAATAAAACACTATAGATTGTGGTACTCAATACAGCCTTACCAATTCCCTGATATATATCTGTGCTACTTTAACCAATGAGAAAGCATCCCGAATAGCAATGAAGTGTTCAACCTTTGTAAGATGATCTACAAAAATCCAGATTGCATTGTTGGCTTTGGATGTCTTCGTATGTCTAGTGAAAAAGACCATAGTGAAGTTATCCCATTTCCAATCTGTTCTGGGAAATGGTTGCATCATCCCCTTAGAATTCTTCCTCTCTTCCTTCACTTGATGACACACCAGCCACATTGATATATATTCAGCAATCTCTTTGTTTATATTATCCCACCAATAATGCTCTCAGATATCTCAATACATCTTTGTGTATCCTGGGTGAATAGAAAAATTTAACTATGTGCATCATCCAAAACATCATTCTTCAGCTCCATACTTGATGGAACATATAGTCTTTTCCCAAATCTAGCAATTCCTACAACATTAACATTAAACTCAAAGGATTTCCCTTTTTGATAGCTTCAACTATTTCCTAAATTTCCATGTCATCCTTTAGATAATCCTTTAACCATTCCAAATGTGATGTTGGAGCAATCATTTGTGAAATGATTGATGATGTTCTCTTATTTATGATTCCCATGTCCATCTTCATAAAATCTAAAATGATTAGATCCTTTTTAATTACCATCAATGATAGAATTATTGGTTCCTTCCTACATAGGGAATCAACCATCGTGTTCGCTTTCCAATGGTGGTAATAGATTGAGCAGTTATAGTCCTTGAACATATCTAACCATCTTCGTTGGTGAATGTTCAACTTTTTCTCTGTGAATATATACTTTATGCATTTGTGGTCTGTATATATTACACACATCACCCCCAAAGATATAATTCCACCAAATTTTCAAGGCGAAGATCACTACAGCCAACAGGAGGTCATGTGTTGGATAGTACTGTTCATTAACATTCAATTACCGTGAAGCATAGGCAAGGAAATTTTCATTGTGCATCAACACACATCCCAAGACCTTCTTCGATTCATCACTGAATACCACATAAGGATCTCCACCTATTGGTAAAGCGAGCATGAGTGTAGTGATAAGCCTCCTTTTCGTCTACTTGAAGGTTTTTTCACAATCATCAGTCCAAGAAAACATTACTACCTTCTGAGTTATCTTGGTAAGAGAGTTGGACAATTGTGAGAAATTTCTCCCTAATCATTGATAATTTCCACCTAACCCCAAGATGCTATGGATATCTGTTATTTATGTTGGCCTTGTCCATCCATCAATTACAGATTTTTTGGAGGGATACACAGATATCCCATTGGTTGTGATGATATGGCCCAAGAATGAGACCTCATTCAACTAGAACTCACGGTAGTTTTACTTTTCATAGATCTTCTCCATCCACATGGTCTCTAGTATAGTTCACAGATTCTCATCATGATCTAACTTTGTTTTGGAGTATATCAGAATGTTATCTAGAAATACTATCGAAAAATTTTCAAGGTAATCTCTAAAGACACTATTCATCAAGTCCATGAATATTCTTGGAGGATTAGTGAGTCTGAAATGAATTACTATGAAGTCATAGTGCCTGTATCTTGTACGAAAGACAGTCTTGGGGATATCTTCCTTCATCACCCTTACTTGATAATATCTCAAACAAAAATCCACCTTGGATAAGTATTGTGCTCCATGCAACTTATCAAACAATTCATCAATTCTTGTAAGAGGATACCTATTCTTTATCGTGATTTTGTTGAGCTCAAGATAATCTATGAAAAGGCATATTGATATATCCTTCATCTTGACGAAGAGGACAGTTTCACCCCATGGTGAGGCACTTGGGCATATAAACCCTTTATCCAGATTATCTTGTAGTTTTTTCTTTATCTCCTCCGGTTCCACAATAGCCCTTCGATATGGAGTAATAGATATAGGAAACAACCCATGTATAAGACCAATTTAGAATTCATCATCTCTTCCAGGAGGAAGACCATACAATTCCTCGGGAAACACTTCTGTGAATTCCCTTATGAGATGCATGCCTTCAAAGATTGTTTCTTCCTTGGACTCAATCATCTGAGCCAGAAACACCTTCTCATAGGGTAGTAATATCCACGCATGAGATGATGAAGCTAAAGAGAATTTATCTTCTTCCATTCACTTGTATATAATTGGGGTTCGATTATCCACATTGAGAGTGATATCCCTCTCACAGAAATTTATTTTCACTCTTTATAAGGAATGATAATCAATGCCAAGAATTGCATCAAACTCTACTAGAGGGAGTATGAAGAGGTTCTCCAAGAAGTTTAATCCATATATTATAACAGAGGAGGAGTTATATTCATGGGATGCAATGATTTTCCCATTTTCCGTACTCACTGATATCTTCAATTCCATGATTTTTAGTGGTGCAAGGATTATTCTACTAATCTTTTGAGATATAAAAGAATGTGTAAAACCTGAATCAAAAACTATGTTCGCTATTATTGAATGAATAACTAGCTTACCTATCACCATATAGTTGTTGGGTTTCAATTCAGAAGTAGTGATGTAAAATTCTCACCCTTTCTACCTTGGAAGTTGTTATTTGCCTCTGAAAACCCTTGGCTTAGGGCAATAATTTGCATGATGCCCTGGTTTATTGCAGTAGTAGCAATGAACCTCATGTTGATGTTCAAATGAAGTGTTCCTCTCCTCTTTCACAACCATAGGTCTTTATTTCCTACATTTAATAGCCATGTTCCCTTCTCTTCTGCGCCTAATTCATTTCATCATCCCCTTCAAGAAATTTATAGGGTGCTTCATTCAACGACATTAGCATGTGGGGTGATGGATCTTCTTAGCACCATTGGATTTATCCATTGGACTGCTAGAATTGAATTCCACATTACTCTTATTATCCCAATGATACCGTTGATATTTTCCAATCCTCCTTTTAACCTTCAGAGAACATCAATCAATTTCTTCATAGCTGTCTAAGTCACAAAACTCAAGTGCTTTCCGCTGGCTAGGTTTCATCCCACCAAAGATGTGGTCATCCTTGCATTTGGGGGTAACAAGAAAGCTGGAGGCATATCGTTCAAGCCCTGTGATGTTTTCCTTGTATGCTCTGGAAAATTTTCATCTTTTTCCTTGTGGTAAAGGAAGTCCCTTTCCATCATTAGTCAGACGGTGTGTGAAAAATATTTATCGAAAAACATCTTCTGGAAATGTATCCATTCTAATGTATCAATCTCCTATTGAGTCTTAAAATTTTTGATCAATGTCCACCATTGATATACTTCACCCTCCATACAATAAACAGCCATGATAGCCTTCTCTTTTTTACAACATTGACGGATGGAGAAGATCTTTTCAATAGATTAGATGCATTGTTCATTGATTGAGGGATCAGATGATCCATTAAATGTAGGAGGCCTTTGTCTCATTAATATCTAGATAGTGACTTGTTCTTTCTTGGGGCGGCGGGGGGGGGGGGGTTAAACGTTAAACTTGACCCATTTTTCCTTTCAAATAGTGAGTTTTCTAAGATAAAAGCTGGAAATTTTTCATGATTCCTGCTCCCATTGGATTGGGCATCTCATTAGTACAATCATCACATTGATCTTCACATCAGTTGTTAGCCCGAGTCCTCCTATTATAAGAAATTGGATGCAATAAAAGGAATGTTAGGTGTAACACATAAAGGGTAATCTGAGGTAAAACTGTTGTATTATAAATAACTTTTATTTCCTCAACATATGAATCTATTGGCTTCAGTCTATGTTATCTATGATCTACTTTATAACATATATTTATAGGGAAATATTTTGTCCCTTAATAATGTTTCATACTAATCTTGTGAATTTACCAAAGAATATCCCTCAGGAGTGTTGTAACCAAGAGTGTAGAAAGGCCCATTGTCGTGCACCAATTCCCATTCGAGTCGAGCTCAAAGCGGTGTTTTCTGGTTTTACCCATACAATACATCTATTCTAGAGCTGCCTCTAACTGCTCGTATCAAGATAGGGATATATTTTATTGATATACCACTTAATCAATAGTCACTGAAAATTAGGGATGTTTTTATTATAATTAGTCTTGTCTTTATGTAATTAATAGGGTTTCCTAATCCTAATCCCAAAAATAACTAAACATGTTCCCTAATACCAACTGTGACAACCCTACATTTTATTACACAATTAAACATAATTTATTACATAAAAATTACATAATACAACATCAAATATCGATAGGTATAGTGTCTTTGGGGCTTATAATCATAACATAACAGCTTAAAACAGAAAATATAACATCTTTATTGAAAACTTATTTTACATGACCACTACATTCCCTCATACTTATCATTAAATGGGATAACCTGAGGACATGCATAAGAAAAGGGTGAGCTATAAAGACCAGTAAGGGAATATTCATGTAATAACCTGGGGAATTCAATACATGTTAGAAAATAGGCATATGTTTATAGAGAATAATAGAAGCATAAACATAAAGTCATGATAAGTCATGATAATCATAAAATGGAAATGTGGAAACAACACTTAACATGGAATTAGCATTAGCCAAGGCTCATTGCACATGGAACATGTGTAAACCATCATTTTACATGAAGAATGGGTAGACCCTTGTTGAAAATTAATTAGCATGAGTAAACACCCATTGCACATGACGTATCATGATAATATACTTTACCCAATGCATTGGAGCGCTACCAAGGCGCACCCTTCTTAAACATTTCATTTCATGCATAACTGTGCCACATGGATCATAAAACATTGGATCATTCAACATAATCTCTTATTATGCAATAAACTAATGTGGAATAAATACATGAAACGATTTAAAAAAATTAATGTGCATAATGGTGAATAACCTTGATAGAGAAAAGGGCATGTTATTCACTACATATGACTTTGGCTTGGAAAAGCGCGGAACAATTTCGGCAGCAAAACAGCATGACATAAGAACTCATAAAAATGGTTGATGAGAGAGGAAGGGGTATCTCAACATACTTACATGACATGTAAAGTAAGGGATTCATTTAGATTGATGTCCTAAAAAATTTAATGGAATTTATATTCATGATACAAAATAATTGCTTCAATGTAAATGAGAAGAGAGAAATTCTTTTCAGAATTTCGGCATAGTAAGTGGTGTACATTGGAGGCATTGAATGAAAGAGAAAGGGGTATCCCATAATTCAAACATAAATCAGGCAGTATAGGGGAGGTGATAAACCATACCCTAGAATTTATAATTGAAATTAAAAGTGCATAACAATTTAAAATATATTGGACATAATTAAGATAGGATGAAAACCCCATACGTGGAACTGTGATTAAAAATGCTTGAGAGAGTCTTAATATAGGCATCATGGGAGCTTGAGGCACCTTGGGAGGATTCAAGTGAGAGTAGTGCAGATTTTGGACAGACTTAAAAATTCTTTTAGTGATGAGGAAGTGGGATCTTGGGTGGGTTTATATAGGAAAGGTGAGGGAATTCATTATTATTTAGGTTTGGGGCCCCTCACATTAAACTAATCATAACCAAAAATCATTCCATGGTTTTCCCCATGTTTTTTAGAAAAGGTAATTATAGAATAATATTTTTTAAGTCCAAAGTCATAACTTCTTAAAATAATTGGGTGGCTTATGTGGAGGTGAGTCACACTCCCAAGAAAAGAAATTTAAAAAGGCAAAATGTTTAATAAGTCTTGAAGGGTCCACTAAAGCTTTGTAAAAAAAATATAACAAACTTAAAATCCATTTATTTTAATGGAAAAACAGATATTGTCCGAACATAAAGCTTCTTGTATTTTATTACATCACTATTGGGTCATTATGATGTCAAAAAACAAATTATATATTTAAACGGTATTTAATTTTTACCAAAAAATTTGACTGTCTTATAAAATTATGAAAATTCCACCGTTGGATAATTTTGACATTCTAATACAAGAAATAATATTCATTTTATCTTATTAATTTTCTATATATGTTAATTTTTAGTTTTAATATAAAAACAAGTATTTTTTGAAAATTCGTGGGTTTTGACAAAAATGGCTTTCAAACCTTAATAAAAATGACAATTGCCTTCATAAAATTATACGATCATTTATATTTAATAAAAAATAATTTAATTACAATAATAATAATTTTTTAATATATTTTTTAATTCAAAAAAAAATCCATTAAGTCATCAAAACAGATTTCTTAGTTGAACATTATCTGAAAATACTATTTTTGTTTTAAAAAATATTTAAAAGGTAACAATATTAAAATAAAAGTATATTCATTATTATATACCCAAATAATGTAATTAAACATATTAATAAGGTTTTGTTACATAACCCATTATAACACCTACATAAGACCCGCAGAGAAAGGTGTGTGATGGTGACAGACTCTTGGGGTGGCTCGGATAACATTGTTCGGGTGGTAATCTCTATCAACTTCCACTTCTCTCATAGGTGGTCATGTTCGAGCTTTACATATCAATGTTTTGATTAAGATTGGTCAAGAGAAAATCCCAAGGACTCATCCTCATTTCCAATCTCTGACAAATGGGATTTGTATGGGGCATGTCTACTAGATGAGGCAATTTCTTTCTTTTTCTGAGTAAATTGGATTGGTTAAAGCCCTATATTTACACTAATCATGTTATCACTATTCAACGACTATATTAGAAACAGTCCCAATTCAGAAAAATATTTTAAAATCCAAAAACATCAAACCAAATAATTTGAAATTTTATATAAACATTTTACATAAGGATGTACTTAATTAGATGAAGTGTGATTTCCTTTAATGATTGTTTGGGTCATTACACGATGACTTTCCATTGTATCATTTTTTATCATGTATGGGAACTATTAGTTCTTAATCCCACAAAATAATATAAAGAAAAATTGACTCCTAATGTTGTTTAATTTTTTTAATTGTATTAGAAAGATATGAATCAATTATAACATTGTTTTTATTGAAAATAATTTAATTACATCTGTTCATAAAAATTATATTATGAAATTTCCATATTATTATATGTCAAACCTGGTTGGTGAAATAAATTACTAGAAATGAAAATAGATAGTTACCACCTATATTTTACATGATTCACTATGAATTTTAATTAAACCATTCCATTTTTTTTATATTTACTGTAGTTTGAAATTGTAGGATGTCCCTCAATGATGAAAAATATTAAAAAAAATATCACAATAAGATAGTATTATATGTTTTACCATGATTATAGTATCTATGTATTTTGGATATACAAGAATATAATTATAGAAAAATGAATATTGTTGAGGAACATATAATCTCTATTATGACATAAGAATTCATAATTAATTTAACAATTTAAAATGAGTCCAATAACGCCAAATAAATAAAAAAATCACATTAAAAGATATTAATGATGAAAAATTCATCTGTGTGGTTCTAGAACATTATATAATTAATAGTAACATGAACTATTACATAAAAATATAAAATTCCATAAATTGTCAAAATTGCCAATCAAAATACAGAATAAGACGTTACATGTTTTTAATGTAAAACTGAAATGTCACATAATAAAAAGGATTCATGTAAAAAAGTTGAAAAAATGAATAAAATATAAGAAAAAGGAACTAAAACTCACTACAGTGTGTGAATGTGAGATAATCATGTATTCAATATCATTTTCCAATTCAAGTGAATCAGGGCCAAAGCTTATTATTTACTATTTTTATAATGACTTTACGTTAGTACCCCTAAATAATATTTTTATTCATTTGTATTTTCTCCTCACTATTCTCCTCATTATCATCCTCTCTTATCATATAGACACCAAAATTTAATGGCATAAAATATGATTGAAAAAAATTGAAAATTGTTTTCATGAACTCTTATATATATATAGGGAATTAAAATATAAATATAATCAATTGGTCTATGAAGAATAAAATATTAAATAATAAAAGGATATTTTATTCCAAAAAGGAAGATATATCCAAAGAAATGAAAAATAAACTATATGTAAATATGAATAATGCACCATTAAAGATATACTAAATTCCCCTTAAGAATTTACTTAAAGTGGATAAAAATTTAATAAGGTTTTTTGCTAAAAAACCATTAAAATATCAGGAAAAATATTGATACAAAAATTGATCAATCACCCTTATATATACAATGAAAAATACTTTTTAGAATTTTTATCCTAAGAAAAAAATTACTATTATTGTGAATGAACGAATCATTTTATCATATAATAATATTAAATAACACCTGATATGGATGGAAAATTTTAATCCATTAATATTATTTTTTTCAGAAATGAAATATCATGCCTTAAAAATATGTATTTATTAATCATTATTGGCCAAAAAAAGAAGATCCATGTTGAAGATAGTGTCAAATTCCTCAAACATTTAATTTTGTAGGAAAACACCACTTGAAAAAAAATCGGAGAACAATTTGGGTTCCATGATTGTGGTTTCTTGATTTGAATATGTGAATAATCAATGAATTTTATCAAAACAATAAACATTAAGGAAATTAAGTTTCTTTCCTTGATAATTCCTTGGGAACGATTATTTGTGATGGTGTCATTTGTTATACACAGTTATCTATTATAAAAATTGTATTATTCATAAATGGATAGGAACATAATTTAAAAAATAATATTGAATTGTATAATAATGGATTTAAAATAAATTTCAAAATTAATTTGATCTATAATTTTAATTCAAAATGAAAAAAATTATTTAAATCATAATGGTTTAAGAATGATTATATAATTAATTTGAATTCTCTTAGTACCCAAAATGTCAGATTTGTTACTACACATGTTAGTGAGTCATGTATTTATCATAGATGCCTCATTCATTTCGTCACTCAATCCATTAATAATATCAATATTCATCAACATGTATAATATATTCCCAAACTACATTTCAATGATCATATTGTTTTTATAGAATTCTAATATATACATAAATAAAAATCATATTTAACTTAAAAACAAATGTATTCTTCAAAATATTTTTAAATAATTAATCACGCCCTGTTTTTTCTAATGGAATTTAATTTAATGGAGGTAAATCATATAATCTCATAATTCATTACAAAAATACCAAATTCACTTGCAAAAATTTATAATCTCATAGAATTGAATGTTTCAAAACGTAAATATTGATCTATAAATGTGATAAAAATTAAATTGGATTTAAAATTATTTCATTTTGGGGTGATCATGCTGGATAATTTTACAATAAAAAATTTATTGTGTTTTTTTACATTTTATGTACATAATTGTTGTTTCTACTCTATTAACTCATCAAAAAAATAAGTTAAAAGATAGATGAAAACAAAAATCTATGAAAAAAATCGAACTATTTTAAATGAATTTTAAATTCCCAAAAAATATCCCATTGAATGGAATAATAAATTTTATATTTTTCATCATGTTCCCATTAGACCATTCATTATGGAAATCCCTTATGAATAATGTCTAAATAAAACACATAAAAGGGGTGTTAAAAGTGTCTACATGAAAATGATTTATTTTAAACAAAAAATAATAATCTCAGAATTTTTTATTCTAAATTTGATTATGATATCATCCTTAGGTACTCCAACTCATGAAAATAATACCATGACATTAAGTCCTTGAAACCATTCCCCTAGTTATTTTATTATAGACACATATTTTACATACTTTTATTGATATAATTAATAATATTATTCATATAACCATCCATAATTACAAAAAATATCATTTCATATCTTATGTCCAATGAATCATTTCATATATAGGTATATAGAAATAGGATACAACAAAAACATATAAAAACATTTCTTTTGTGTATCCAATTGATTTATTTCTTAATTATTTATTAAAATAAATAAATCTTGCCAACCCTTCAATGTATCTCACAAAAAAATTCCCATTTGATATCCTTATCAAAATGTAATCAATAATAATTTTCTCGATAACATGGACAAATTGTATCATAAGTAGCGGTGAGATAAAATTATCAGTAATGATAATAGATAACTGAATCCCTCATGTCTTTAACAGGGAATAAATATTATTCAATGAATAGTTAAAAATCATGAAGTTTTGATTAAAATGAAAATGAGATCATTATTTATCATTGAATGTGACTTTAAAACAAGGATATCAATAATATTGATCTCTTATTAATGGAATGAATAATTTCAGACATCATGAACCTATTACCAATTCAATGTAACAAGATATTTAATTTTTATGGAGACTACAATCAAGACATCTGGTTAAATTGTATAGGTATACACCAAATATTCAAAAAAAGTTGTATAATGAGACATGTTAATGAGTTGAGGTCCTATACAATATCTATCACCACCCATCACATTATTTTATCATATGAATTCATTATAAGATTCATCATTACTTTTTTTTACACTCCTAAAAGATCCTATTATAGAATAAAAACACTATTTTCTATATGATGATGAATATAAAATATACATACATGATTAACCTATGTTAGTATTACATATTAATCAATAATGTAAATAAATTATCCCTTGTCATTAAAATGGTCCACCAGATCTATCCTATGTATAGAAACAAGTTGTATGGACAATAATATATAGAAAACTTATTCATAATCATCAATATTCGAATTATATAATATAGAAACACAATACATTACCAAATCCCAAAAGAGTAAAATACCTTATTGGTTAATGTTATGCCAACTTAACTATGTGAAATTTAATTTGAAAACTATATAGAGAAATGAGTAAATTGAAAAGTCTATATTAGTATAACATTATCATAATCTATCTAGTGAAAGATAATTGGCAGATTAAATGAACATACCCAAAGAGGGGATATATATTATGAAATGGTTTTTTGTTGTAGGAATGTAAATAATATAAAGTAAGGAGATAATAAAATATAATAAAATCAATTGAATGAATGAACACAACTTATATAAAATATGTTCCAGAGAATAATCATAATTCAATGAAATAAAGTCGATTAATCAAAAAAACCATACTCTTGTAGAAATTATATAATCAATATAATATTAAATTCGGAAAATGATTTGGTTAGAAAAGGATAATGAAATAAAAATATTATGACAGAAATATATCCACTGGTAGTGAATACAACACACAATGAAAATATTGTGTACAATATGTATTCTATCTCAATGAATAAAATTGAGACCCAAAAATACCTTATGAATTGAGTACAACATTAATCAAAACCCCTTGAAATATATGTTTTATAATTGAAAGTATAATAACATGATTAAAAGATAATTCATGATATTTTATCTCAAATATAGAGTATATAAACCAAAAATTTAATTTGACTAATAATATTAAACCTTCCTCAAAGAGTGAATATTATATTAAAGCCTTAACTTGTCCTGGTCAGTTCTGCATATAAACCAAATATCCAAAATAATTAAATAGAATTACTTAAATTAATACCCATTATACTTACTCATAATGATAATTATTTATAATCCACAGTAAAAATCATTCTATATATATTGGCTATCTTTTAACTATTTTAATCATTTGGTGAAAGTAATCGTTGAACTCTTTGAATTAGTTCATAAATGTCATGTTAGTATCTATTTAAAAATATCAATAATATTTTATCGTATATGTTAATTTAATTTATGTTTCTATTTTTTTATCATAAATAAATAATTGCATTTCAAGTAATTTTTTTCATGAAACCAGAACATGAAATCATCGATGATCATGTTTCAGTAATTATTTTAGATCAAAAAGTGTTTTATTAATTTGTGACATAAATATTGATAAAAAATCTCTTAAAATATATAGCATTATATGTATTTTTATATCAAAATAATGTGTAAATATTTTCTCATATAAACTAATTTCATTAATTTATAGTATTTTTAAGTTTGTTGTTAATGTGACCCAAACTAGAATCATCTATGATTAGAAGTTAATTTTGAGATGGTTCAGTTGTTCTATAATTATACCAGAAGAATAATTATCATATTTTTTAGTGTGATATTTTATCATTTTAAATAATTATAAAGAGAAAATTATTTATATAATGTCATTATATAGAAAAAATATACTATTTTCCCCTTTGTTTACTAGATTTAAATGATTGAATTAATGATAATTGTATGTTGATCATATCATTAATATGTTCATATAAGTACCTAAGAGAACCATTTGGATATTTTAAACATGATATTTGAAATTTAATTATATCCTAATATCTGTCTTTGAATGGCGATGAGGGAAAACAAAACTTGTTACATCGTGGATCTGGAAGACCAACCAAAACATGACTGATGTTGTTCTTTTCCTTAATAAATTTTGATTAATAATAGAAAAATTAAAATGGCCATAAAAAATAACATTAAATTATGTAAATGATTCTACCATCACTATATTAGCATGTCTATAAAAATTTTATAGGAATATAATTAAGATGAAAAGCTATGTTTTTTATGATTATAACATAAGAGAATCAACTTTTCCATGGTTGCATATCTATAGCTGAAGGAATTAAACAAATAATGAGTTATATGGATGGTCATGTTCATGGGTTAGGGTTATAGTGAGAGAAATATTTTATATTTTTAGAGTAGTTATAAAAATAACTAAGTTATTGTGTGGAGGAAGATGACCTTTTATATGTGAAGGGGTGGGATATATTATGAGTACCCATATCATTTACAATAATGTTATGTTACTATTGAATGTGGAAAGGCTCCAAAATTTAAAAACAAATTATTTGGCCAATTTTTTATCAATCCAAAATTTAACCAGTCAAATAAATTGAAAACAATTTAATTTTTTAGTACATTACACTATTTTATACTCATTTGGAACATTTTATAGTTACCCATGAAATTAATTTCCATTTTTTGTAATTACATTTAATGAAAAATTTTAAAACCAAATTTTTTTAAAAATCTGAATAAAAAAGGATATAATTTTAAAATCATAATATCAAATAATATATATAAATTTTTAAAATTTTTATTTTTATATATATACATTTAACCACATTAAAAATATTTTTATTGAAGTAACAATTCTATGATTAAAATTAATATCTCACAAAAAATTAAATTATATACAGATGTTAGTAATAGAAATTTAAATATTTTAAATAATATAATGGATATGAGGCATAAAATGTATAAGAAAAATAGATTATACATTGAAAAAAAATTAATTAAATGAAAACACAGAAACATTCATTTATATTAATTTAGAAATTTAATATGTTATATAAATTATTTCAAAAGAAATTCCAAATTTCAAATAATATTTTAAAATAAATAATGATATTCTTAAAATTCATATTTTTTTACATGAATATTTATATGTCTTTAGAGGTCTTTCTTATGTAATGGTAGTGTTATAAATGTTTCATGTTTCATGAAAACCATGTTTTCTTCTATAAAATGATCTTAAAAAAACCCAAAATATTTTTCTAAGATAGTTTGGATATAAAGAATTGGCAAATTATGTTCATTTTTTAAATTTCATGTCCTAAACATTATCAACTCAATTTGTTAATAAAACAAAAATATATAATGATATCCCATTTTTATTAGAATATTAAATTTTAAAATATTTTCTAATATTATATTTATTTCATATTTTTTGAAAAATAAATATTATCACCCAAATATTAATATCAACCATAATTTATCTAAAATATTATTTTTCACAAATTAAAAATTTGTATCACAGAGAGGAAATAATTTGGAAATATACTTCGTAAAACAATAAATGATCTTATTATTAATTTTAGGAAAACTAATTAATTATCATTCATATTAAATGTAGAAATTAATTTTTATATTTATATAATTCATAAATCAATTACCTCTATACATTGCTTTTAATTCAGTGTCTAGGTTTTTAATAATTATAATTAAATATTTATTATGTTTCTAAATAAATCATGTTTTCTTGTGTTTGGTGGTCTGTCTGGGGAATTATTTCTAACACATTGAATTATTCAATAGAAATAATATATTTTAATTTCTTTATGTTACATTTTCCATACCATAACTAAATAATATCCTCAAAAGTTTACACATAATATCAATGTAATTTCTGTAAGGATCTCATGATTAACCATACACTGCTAGATGATAATGGGTTTATTTATGGTGTCCTGTAGTATTTATCTATATGAAATGATTTTATAAAAACTTTATAAGAATAGATAAAAATTATTAATATCAAATATAATTATACTAATGTATGAAGATCTATATCGATATGGAATAACCTCCCACAAATCACGAACATAATTAATATGATAATGATACAACTATAGAGTTTTGTAACTCCAAATCAAGTACTTATTAAATACCTACATGAAAAAGAAAACTCAAAATCTTTGAGTGAATATTCAATATCTACTACATTTGTAGTAGTTTCGTTGAATTTTCTAGAATTTTTGTGCTTTTTATTACTCTCTCCCTTATATACCCTTATATTGAGCAAAATAATAACCAACTCTATTGAAAACTAATCCATTGATTTATGTAGATTCATTATTTAACTTAGGCGTATGAATTTCATTCCATTTATCTCATTTCTTATTTAATTTAATCCTATTTTTTTCCAAAAAATTTTACATATTGAACAATTAATATTATATTTGTTATCATACCATTAACCAAAATTTAATAAGATTACATCCATCTATTCTTTTTCCTATTATGGATTTCAACAATTTCAACATTGTTAATTAGAAATCATTTTTATTGGTTTGTATTAAATACCTGATTTATAACTTTATAAAGAACTAATATTATCATATAGTTCATAAAAATCTTCACATGTCAGACCTAAGTCCACCTATGACACTCTAAGATTAAAATACATCTGTCATCATTCATCAAATAATATATAGAGTAGGGTTCTATTATACATATTATAATAATCATTAAAACGGAGACCTTAAATTAACAATAAAATCCATAAAATATTTAAAAACCTAAAATTATTTAAATATACACTCTCAAAACATAAATTTCCATTATTTAAAAGCATTAATCATTCAATAAATAATTTATCAATGTATGAATATACCCTAATAACATGATATGAATGATGTACCATTAAAAAATTCAATTTTAATCTCTATAAAATTTAAAAAAACAATATTATACATTAACACAAAAATTACCTTTATCATTATCTCTTAAATGGTGTGAATGACTAGTTCAAAAAATAACCACTGTATATCATAATCCCAAAATTGAGATGAACATATCCAAAAATTGCATTAATCTGTTTTCAATCCCCTGGCTGCAAGTTTCTATCAAGCTTATTTCTTAAGAATAAAACAACACATTAATTTCTCAACATCTTGTGTATATTAGACTTAATAGTTATTCCTAAATCAATCATGTGTTCTCCAATTGTTATCCCAAATTATAACATTATCATAAAATTTATTCTCGTGTTTATTAATACTATTTAATATATGTTTCATATAATTAATGTCATCCTACTAAATAAAAATTCAAATATGATTCAAATAATCCCCATAAACATAGAATACACTGAAATATCATTGAAAAATATCACTCACCAATGAGATTTTATAAATGTTTCCAGAAAAAATATGACTCTACTCTTTACGAAAGTCTTAAAAAATCATTTTGTTCCTCATATTAGACATATTATAAAATTTGACTCCATTTTATTTTGCCCCATTATTTAGTTATATGATAGTGTGGTTCCCAGATACATATAAATCTCTAATTAATTTCACTAAACATGTTTCGATAAATTCATATAATCAAAATCATAATGATAATATTGAAAATATTAATATAAAATCCAAAAACCAAATATGTTCTCCCTTATGACACATTTGTTTTAACATATGTTACAATTTGAAAATCTAATGATTCCATGTTGTTTAGAAAATTTATTTTGAAATAGTTTCAAAGAGTATAGATTCATTATGAAATTTATTAGTAATGTTTTTTATTTTTGTATACAAATATAAGTCACCTATCATTGTTAATATTTCCCTCAATGTTGATTGAATAAAGATGTATATAGAAAGAGATGAATGTAATAATATTGGAATAATGAGTACATTAGAAATATAATATCAAAATATGGTTATAAGATGATTTTTTTGTTATTTTTTATTCTACATAAAAAATTCATTAAAAAACATGTTGACAAAAAGCAATTTTGAGTCTTTACTTCTTATGATTTTGTTAACATCATGTGTATTTAATGTCCTCATAATCTAATATAATTGGAATTTAGGATTGTGAAACACCATAATAATTATAAAAGAATGAAATTTTATTAGATAAAATGTGTTACATGAAAATATAATTTAGCTTTAATTACAAGTAATAACAAGATTATTTGATTTCCTGTGTTACAAACAAGACAATGTTTTATAAAAAATACAATTACCATTCATATATAATTTATCACTTCTCTATTAGAGTAGAGGGTATGAATTTTATTTTCCAAATATTTAAATACATTTTTTAAAAATGTTAATATTTTATTTATAAACCACAAATAAAATAATATTTGTTTAAAAAACAATGAAATGTTTTCTCAAAAACAGTATTTTTTCTAAATAGTTGTTTAGTCGCGATTTCCACACATAATTTAAAATTAATTTCTAATAATTTAAAAAAAATTATCTGATAAAAATGATCAATTTTTAACCCATAGTATAATTTTTATTTTAGGGATACTTTTTTGTATTTTTTTAAACATATTCATTTTTTGATTAATTGTTAAAAATGTTGAATTTTTTATGAAAACATGCTTTTAGGGTAAATAATTTATATTGATAAATTATAATTTGATTTTTAATACTGAAAAATTAGATCACTATCAAATTAATTAATCCATTATAGTTTATTGGAATCATTTTGATATTGAGTTTTGAGAGAGATTTTTATAAAAAATTGTATATTTTGACTTAAAAATACCATTTTATCATTATCTATATATGGTTAATTTATAATTAAAATTTTAATTTTATATTAACTGAATTTGGAAAAATTGATTCCAATTTTGGAATATTAATAATTTATAATTGATAATAAGGTCAAATTAATTTTTGACCAAAATGAATAGTGAATCTAGTAAAAACATTATAGCACTGTTAAGGTGAAAATGGGTTTACTATTGGTCAAACTAAAAGGATAAGGATTAAATGACATATAAAATTTTAATTAAACTATTTTATATACATATATATTGAATTAATCCTATAATTATCTATAATGTAATTTTTTACCCTTTAAACACACTTAAAATGTGGTATTATTCAATTATTTTTTATGAAATATCCTGTCAGTCTTTTCCCCCATTTATAAATGGGATACCACTCTCCTACCTTGTTCACAACTTCAAAGCAATTTATTTTTAAAAATACGAGGCCAAATTACATACAAACATCTTTAACCTAATCATATAATATTTTTTTTATTAATGATCTTCTCATAGGTGGATTTATTACAAACCCAATAATGATACCCGAAAACGATGTAATGTTCCTCCATGAGCTTCTTTATTTAACTTATTTCTACATCTCATTAAATTCCTATTAAACCATTAAGATAAAATAATATATGTATATTAATTAAAATAATAATTATTTATAATAAGGTAATTACATAAAACAACCTCCACATCCATCAAATTGTTTATGAAATCATCATTTGTGTGGACGACAGATTACAACCTCATAAATAGGTATCATTAATTTTATCATTTAATCATCGAATGGTAAGGTATCATGATCAATATAAAGTATAGATATAATATTTATTACATATATACACATATGGGGTATCTATATCATATAAATGTAAATTTATATTCCATTCTATAAGAGATACAATATCGTCGCTCGTGGTTATGATGAAATGTCGTCTCACAAAGCGATGTGATTTTTCTTTCACTAAAACACAAAATCATAGGTAATAAAGATCAATTAAATGATTAAATGTGATATTCATGAAATAATTATTATATTGATCACATTTTTAGAAATTATGGAATGATAATATATATCATTTTTATTCATTCCTCTTAACTTTCATAATGATGATATCAATGTTAGCATGTGTATCAATTATCACCTTCATGAAATGATGTGACTCTCTTTTCTTCATCATTACATATGGATAATAAATATAATTATATAATATCATATATATATATATATGATATCATGTTAATTATTTAATGATAAAATAATAATAACTTATTTTTAATAATGATCTTTGAAAAATAGAAAAGTTGATCATTGTATGCACATTATATCATCTCCATGATCGTATCATACTTCATTTTTCATAACCCTCATTCATGATAGGTTTTCAAATTAATATTTCAATAAAAATATTATATATATATATAACATTATTAATATTCATGTGTTGATATACATATATAGTATGTGCAATAACTATATCATCAATGATAATACACACATGAGATAAAAAGTAAACTAACAGACGAAGCATTGAAAATAATGAATGATTATTAATAAAAAATTAATAATATTTATTAAAAATGATCTTATATGATATTATAACTATGATTTTGGTTCTTGGATATGTTAATAACATATAAAAAATTATAAATGTGGTTAAATATCATTGAATATAAACAAAGAAGAAGTTAATATATTTTATCTCAATTTCATTTCAATGAGGAATATTATAATTATATGATCCTAGATTAATTTATATGTAATATATTATACCCAATTGAAATATAATATATGTAATTATTATTTAGTCAAGGTATTTAATGTTTCAATTTTATTTATTTAACCTATGGGTATTTGAATTTAATGTTACCAAGTGTTAAAGAATTTAAAAACTCAATTTATTTTCATTGTGTTATTTTACTTCATCATTTTCATTGATATTAAATGATTATATGTATAATGATTTTTCTTATTTTCAATTATTTTATATATTTTTATATTTGAAAAAAATAATTGATTAATTATTGATTCCAACATCGCCATTATGATCTTTTCAAGGGATAACTTCACAATATCATTTTAATCAAGATTTTTTATTCTTGACTTAAAATTGAATTAAATTAAATAATAATTATTAAATAACACATTTAATTTTATTATTCTATGTAATTAGTTATGTTTTAAATTAATATTACAATATTTCTACTTTGTTATTCAACATTATTTATAAAATTTTATTATTTAAATTTATATTAATGTCTCTCTTTAGTTGGAAATATGTTTTATTCCATAATAATGTTTTATACAATTATTATAATTTCTTTTAATAAAATATAATGATTATTTTAATATTTTTATAATCATTTTTAATCATTAGATAAAATTTTTAAAGGAATATTTGGTCATTATCAAAAAAATTCTGTTTTAATTTTATTAAAAATATTGAAGGAAATATCCTGACTTTTATCGAAAAATTAACATTCCAAAAGAATTATAGTGTAATATGAATGTTTTTTTATCTTTTAAAACAATTAAGGAATTTACCACCCTAATGAACCTCATTTATTTGAAGCTACATTTTCAACTTTAATAGTATCTTTTTAAATAATTTTTTTAAAACTGATTTTTAAAGAAAGTAGTTTTCAACAAAAAGAAAAAGATATCTTCCACAATAATTTGTAATGTTATTTTTTGGTTTTTTTATTAATTCATTAAAACAAAAATTTATTTTTACTATAATGGGTTTATTTAGTATTTAAATTATAGTTATTCATCCTCTAGATGGTTTAAGTTCATTTTGTCCATGAAATGTATCAGCATTCCCTTCATTGATTCATTCTTGTAGTCATTAACATTCCCTTGAGTTATTAAATTTACCTAGGGCAGTAAATTTCAAATAATTCTCCATAATATTAATGGTTCATATGTGTATTTATTTTTTCAAATCTCATTTATATTTATGTTTTTTTTAATTTCATATTTATTTGATTAACTGAAGAAATATTGATAAATCTATATTCATTACACAATACTGATACATCATGATAAAGTACATATTATGAAATAAATATATTATTTGATATGTGAGGAGTGATTTTGACTTGTATTTAATAGGTTGATAAATATTTATTGAATTACCTTCCATGCATTAGTATCCTCATGGGATTAATTTTTTAACTATCATTAGTTAAATGGGTTTTTAACTAGTATATTCTATACCTTCTTGTGAAAGGTATTCATGGTAATGGTATCATGTTCCTAGTTAACATGGAATCATATATATATTCATTAACTTCTGTAAAAACTAATTTATTATATTCCATGGTAATTTTAAAATGATATTATCTTTGGATGAATTCTATTCTCACTTATTGTTTAATGGAATGTGTTTTCTATAAGATATAGGGGTTTACTATGTGGTATGAATACCATTAATTATGTTTTAATACTAGTTTATAGACTATTTTTAATACCCTATGAGGTCTTTTGGGGTATAAGGGATTTATATAACTTTTATGGATCCTGATACCAATGTTTTTTTAAATACAAAATAAGTCGCACAGCAGGTAGAAGTGGTGTGAAACATGCCGCATAGTTTGTCTAACCATGTGAGGTTTGGAGAGTGGGAATCATTATCACTCAAAGTTTATGGAAACAATTTGTAACATGGTACATTCCCATTAGAAATATTTCATGCCTTGTATAGTGGTTGGGGTCATAGTTTGTGCTTGGTTAGTCAAACTCTCCACATGAACCGTGTGACATGCCCATAAAAAAAGTTAAGGGTTCACCATTGGTGCATAGATTTCCCAATAGTATATAATAACAATGTTTCTTTGTAATTTTAGGAAAATCATAATTTTTCATTTAAATTTTTAATCCTAAACATATTCTTCTTTATCCTTCTTAGGATAGTAGTGATACATAGGTATTTACATTGATGGAAAATTCAAAACCTTTTTTCTCGTTTCTCTATCAACACTACGATTCAATTGATGATTATCTCATTAGAATCCAACCAATAAAGTATTCGATAATATTATACATTTATTCATTATAATTTTCATCTATTGAGTCATTTAGGAGTAAGATAATATAATTTAATTGCAGTTTCATTGTCTATTATTTATTTTTATTATTATCTGAATCAAAATTAGAATCTACTATATGATGAGATCTCTACTACCGACCTACAATTGGTAGTCTATACCTTTCCTGGTTAGTTTTGAGAGTTATGTATCTAGTTTCCGGGATCCTTCATTACATTCCTTCTAGTTTCATCTTTAAAATTTTATGAATAATTGAAATTAACATATTGGAACTTGTTAGCTATTCCCAGGTGATCCTTGGAGATTTTTTAGGGTTATTTTTCAAACCTTGGCCACCCATGGGATATTCCTGTGCATCTTCTATACATTGTACCATCCTATATGGTGAGTGAATTCTTTCCTAGTTATATTAATCCCTTTATAAATTTAACTTTATAGAATTTATTTATTAAGTGATCTTATGGATCATTTTCCCTATGATATAATGTGGTCTATTATTTTAATATCTTGTTTTATATTGAGAGAAATTGTCGAAATGAATGGGTAAAGGAATAGAATTTAATTGTTTGGTAATGGAAGAGTGAAATAAATTGATGAATATAATTTAAATTAATTCATTGGTTAGTGTACTATAGATAAACATTACATTATATTCCATGGTTGGATCTCTGTGGATCTTGATGGTAGTAGTGGAATTCTTGGATGATATTATTCCATGGGTCATGATTCAGTGAGATTCTTTGGGTCTTGCTACGTCATAGGAAATATAATGTCTGTGTTCATGGCTGAAATAATTTGTGTACATGCCACTTGGACCCCAAACCAAGTCTAAACTTGTCTCCAATAGATTCTCATTGGACAAAACCAGGATTCCTTGGTTCACTACAACTTGGAACTATCCCTGAGGCATCTAACATATCTATATATATAGAACAACCATGGTGAATCTTATACCTCTATATATATGGTATGGATATGGTGATTTGGAAACTTATGTTTTTCTGATTTTTACATGGAAGTTATGAAATAACAAGTTATATATAATGGTCATTTATTATTTGAGATATTTTGTATACTGTATGGCCATAGTGGTACGTTTTTTTCTTTACTGTATCCTTGTTATAGGTGCATGAAGCATGTTTATTGGGATCCTTGATTGGGTATGAAATATCACATTCTTTTTCTATAAATGACTCTCGAAAATTGATTTTTTTACATATATACTTATGATATATAATGTGCACTACTTATCTTGAATTGAAGAACATCGATTGTTAAACACGTTGGGGGTGGTGAAATACTATGATTGTATAACACATGATATTCAGGAAATCATTGGGTTCCTAGAAAGACTACATGGTTGTACATAGGGATTGAGAAAATATACCACGATATGATGCATGACATTTTACATTGATTAATAGTTAGGGAGCATGAGATCGAGATGAGTCCCACATTGCTATAAGAAGGTACTTCTTTTTTGTCAAATTTTTATTTTGAAACATTTTTTATAATAATACTTGTATACCTATTTTGGATTCCTTATAGACAGATAAAATGATTTTCATTTTGTCTGATATTACATCTATCATTGTTTATATATATTCCTATATTAATATTGTTGTGATTCCGCTACAGCGGGTAACTAGTCTAGTGGTTATAGTGTATTTTATTATTGTTTATTTATTCCTATCATGGTTTCACTATTAAAATGTAAGATTGATATTGTTTTTTAAACTCTAATAAGAGGGAATATTTTTCACATTAAAACACGACAGGCCCTCGCTGCTATCAACAACATCCATCGTTTGGGTAAATGTTCTTGAGACGGTATGGCCTATCAGGCTTGGGGCACCTTTCAATGGAATATGGGTGCAGGTCATTAGCATGTTTAATTAAAGTGTTTTAATTTTATGATGGATTATTTTGGCACATTAGAAAGTGGATTAAGAAGAACTAGAATTTGGAAAATAGGTGTACCAGGCAGTATCTAACCCACATACTAAAACAATCCCAATTTCCCAAAATAGAAATGTCCATTTTCTAGATTTGGATAATTACTATTGATTTGAATACACTATTGGAATATGTTATTGAAATTATATATAATAATTAAAATTATTAAGGGTTATATTTTTTGAATGTAACTTAGATATGGGTATTTTGTATAATATATCATTTTAGTCTCTTTATTGGAATCACATTCCATTCCATATAGGATGCATTTTGTATTTTCATGATGTTGTGATATGTGTCTTGATTGATATAACATCTTTTTTTATAGTCATTTTGGGTGCGGAATTGGGAAACATGATTGGTTTTTAGATTTCCTTCATAATCTAACATGATTTTTCTCGATTAGGGTAAAAGAGTCACCCAATGATTAGAATTCATTACATAGAGTCATGTACCATAGGTTTTAAGGACTATAAGTGGTGAAATTATTGGTTTATACATTTAATGAGAAAATATGAAATAAACGTGAAATAAAATTGAATCTAGAATTTGAGAAACAATGAAATTTACCATGGTCCATCTTTTGAGTGGGAATTAAAAAGATTACATAGTGACGTTAATGGATGTTTATTTTTACCCAGTCTATGTTATAGGAGTATGTTGGGGGGTATGAAGTATTTAAGGATGGTTTTTATTTATTGTATTCCTTATGATGTAAAATTTTTATATTGATATTTTTGAGGTGTTTTTTAGTATTTTAGAGACATTTTACCCTTATGACCTCAATTCATATGCTAGAAGGGTGATGATGACCATCGCTCGAAGGTGGTGGTTCATGGAATAATAGTAAATCCCAACATAGTTAATGTTTAGAATCCAACAGTTTTTTAGATGTAGTTGATGAGGAATTATTTATGAGAACATTATGTACTTTATGCAAACTTTTCTGGGAGAACCACATCTTTCCTAATCTATGGAAGTGTTGATGTGTGTGTTCTAGAAGCACCATAACCTCATTTTTGGGAGGGAATAGAGTAAAATATTTTTATGAGATGAAGCTAAATCAAATTATATTGATCATTGAGATGCTGGAGACACCTCTTGAGAGGAGAGTGATGCTCAAGACTTCTATCCTTTGAGGGGCAGTAAATCATTTTTTGGGTGTTCTGAACTAGGATGATAGGATGTGAAATATGGTTTGATATGATTTCCAAACCATGTTTTATTATTAAATATACCTCAATAATATGAGAGTATAATGGTCTATAGGTTACATGTATCTGTAAAAGGGCATTGATATAGTTATGGAGTATTCATGAAACTTTATAGAGTAGTAGTTTTTTATGAAGACATACCATATTGATGAGATATAGAGGGAGAGATGATTAGAGGAATGTCTCCAGCTAGCATGATGTTTGATCTTACGAAATTTTTTTCAAGGTTTCAATGATGACTAATATTTTAAATTGTGTTAAAATTATAGAGAGGATCTTGGGGAAACATGTGGAGTAGAAAAGATTTGTATAGTATTTGAACCTAGTTGTTCGACTTCTAATGGTATGAAGGGATATTTTTAATCATTTAATGCTATGAGTACCTTCCAGTTTACTAGTGATAGAAGTGGAGTTTCTATAATTAGTGTGGAATACGGGGTTAAATGAGTAATTAGTGTGACTATGACCAAGTTGAGTCTCAAACTTGTGGTAGAATGGGCCTTGTGTAACGTTTCTACAGAACCATCGCTCCAATAATTTGTGGAAGGTGGTCAGCTCTAACACCAAGGTCTATAGAGGGTTTTATAGCTCCATGTCAGTATGTGATATGTAGTTTTTCAAATCATTAAAGATGTGGTGGTGGTGGTTCTAATCAAGGCATTTATACATTAGTTGAACATAGATAGCAGAGTGGGCCTACATTGGGTAGTGGGGTAATGTCATTGGGCCATGGTTCATGCAAGATATATTCATTGAACCCAACCCAAAATGAGTAGTGTGTCAAACCATCTATGTGGAGAGATATAATCATAATATCACATACTCTAGTGTCTTCTCTTTTTGACACATGTGCATCCCATATATTTATATATACACCGATTAAGGATATCTATGTGAACATTATTCCTTTTCTAAGAGAATCATGATGATATATAAATTTTTTGGGATTAGGACAGTGTTTTTACTTTAGTACATGGAGTTCCCTTGATAGTTTTTGTTTTTCACTTTGTTTGGAATTTATTCTCGTATAGATAACTGAGTTTTAACTCATACAAAAAATGGATTGTCTAGTATTTTATCAACCGTACATTGATTTTTATCACTGGAATGTGTCTTTGAAATCACAATAGGGTAGTTATTATATTAACATGGTTGAATATTATTTCCATGAGAGTTTTAATAGACTAGAGTATAATGGGAAGTGAATGATGACCACCTAGATTTCTAGTTTGTATTTGGATGATCTGGTAGAAATATAGATGGATGTTCTACTAGGGGTTGATCATTTGAGGGACATCTTCTCATAATAGTTTTTTTGGTTTACCTATTGATATTATGGTTGAGTTCTCCATATATATTTTTTCAATAGCTACACTATCATTAATTTCCCTTTAGATGATGGATACAATGGAGTTGTATCTGCAGAAGAGGCGACTATGTGACTTAGAGGAAATTGGGTTTATACAACCCATTAAATTTCCTTGGGGTTTGTCTACCCTTTGTAAAAAATTATTGATGGTTCCCTCTTTATATGAATATATTAACGGAAAATATACAATTTAATTGTTAAAAATTAGTATCCCTTTCCATGTTTAGTTGTCCTTTTGATCATATTCATGGTTCATAGGTGTTCTCGAATATTTATTTGAGATCGGGATACCAGCTAGTGCATGTTAGACCTAAAAACCTACCTCAAGTAGCATTTCATATCTGGATTTGATGAACTATGTTTTATATCATTCTATATACTCATTTTGGGTGTTTTCATGGATGTTATCTTGGTAAATTCTCAGAATAAACATGACATTGATAAAAAACATGGTATCACATTAGATGCACTAAGATATAATTAGTTAAATTATAATCTCACAATGTTAAACTTATAGATGGTTAATATTCCCTTACAAGGTCATATTAACTCAGAGTGTGGAGCATCAGTTGACCAATAAAATGTAGGAACTATAGTTTCCTAGGACCATCCAAATAATGTTGATTACATTGGGAGATTCTTAGGGCTGGATAGATATTTTCCGAGTTTCAAAAGAATAATTTTCATTCTGAAAAGAACCATTTATTGTCTTGATTGAGAAGGGTTTGATGTTTTTATGTTCAAATAACTTCAATAAATAATTTCAATCACTAAAATGGATATTGAGATTAAAACTGATTCTACTTCTATGAGAGTCGGGTAGGAGATACACTATGTATTGGGACACATTAGGTGTTCGGATTTGAGAATTTCTTATATATGGGTGATAAAGTCACTGTTTATTATCCCCCTAATATAAGGACACATGAGGGGAATAAAATGATGCACAATCATGATTTTTTAATAGTTTTTCATTCTTTTCACTGTTGATGACGTTACTTACTTGGAGAGTGTTTCTTAGTGTACATGAAAAAAATCCTCATGTACATATTTATAAAACGTGATTTGAATATAATGAAGAGAATGTGGGTTGAGTACCTATTGTGTTTTGACTTCCAACAAGCATATATAGTGGGAAATAGAAATTTCGTGGCTGCTGCACTGATCAAGTGGACTCATATTCAGGTATTTCTGTAGGCCAGTTTTTTAGTGGAATCATATTTAATTATTCTCGAAGATATACATTTAGGTGTAGGATAGTTAGGGAAAAAAGTTCTTTCTTCCTCAGCTATAACCTCTACCCCATTGGATAGAGTAAGGATTGTGTATCAATTAGATTATGTGGGTATCTCAATATGGGTGGGTGAGAAAGGTGTGGAAATGCCTCCTAGTTGGGCGATATACGAGGATAAGAAACTTTGTACCTCTGGTCATTTTGGTTTCTACATCACATACACATGGAGACTATTAAGTTATTTCATGCCTCAATTTGGGAAGTGTGTCATGATGTTACTAAGATGTTTTATGATTTATGTCACAAATATTAGAGGCCTGAGATAAAACAAGACCTAACTAGTTTTTTCTATGTGGTGCTCAACCTATCAACAGATTAAGGTGTATCATTATTGACCTGTCAGAATATTATATAATTTTACCATTATAGAGTGGAAATAAGTTGATTTTAGGATTGATTTAATGACTGGGTTTCCAAGATCACATCATTGTAGCAATGTTGTATTGTATTTTGTTGATAGGATCACAAGGGATTCTCATTTCCATCTGATCATGGAGTCATTCACTGTGGATGATATTGGGAATTTATATATCCATCGGACAGTAAGACAACATGGTAACCCATGTACTATAATTTAAAAGTGGGACTCATAATTAATATCTCAATTATGATAGATGTTGTAGATAGTGTTGGTTATATATTTTATTATAAGCACATCATACCACCCATAAACTGTTGGATAGTAAGAGAATATGATACATGTGCTTAAGAACATACTATGAGAGTTTATCCATGCTTTTGGGGTCTATTGGTAGAGGAATATTCCACTAGTTTAGTTCACCTACAAAAATAGTTTTCATGAAAGTATATAATTGGAAAATTATTTGAATTTTTTATGGTACACCATGATAATCACACCTATGCTGGATAGGGGTAGGTGAGGATGTTTTATTGGGACTGTGTCTCAAATAGGATTCTTATGATTTGGTCTAGTTGATCATTAATTGGATGTATAATATACTTTAACAATATAAATCTTACACTGATCACTAAATATCACCTCTATAGTTCATGGTTGGGCATCCGTTCTTTTGATTTATCTCACCATGGTCGGAACATTGAAATATGAAGAAAAATTAATATTTCAGCAAGATAAGTTTGACCATTTAAGATTTTTTAGATACTTCAGCTGGTATCCTATTAGATCCAGTTAAATCAGAGGTACTATTCCTTTCATATTTTTTCCATGTGTCTCTCTTAAGTATTTATCACTCAGTCCCATCTCGAGCTCTGTGTCCACATGAGGTGGAGTTATAGGTTATTGCATCCTTTGAGGATTTCAAGTTTGTGTCATTGATAAGAGCATAATAGTTCTTTGAGGTTATTCATTTCATCTTGTAAATGTCCAATAGATGCACAGATGTTTACAAGATGTGACTAGGGAGCGGGAGGTTGATGTACATTCTCAGTGGTTGGAGTTATTTGCAAAATCTTCTTGACCACCCCAAGAAGGGAAATACCTGAATGATTTTCATTAAGGGGTTAAGATTGTAACATACAATGTTTTCTTTTGAGGTATTAATTCCTCTAATTTTAGTATATATTCCAATTTATGGCCAAATGTAAATAATATTTGTTGTAACATAACCAGAAAAATCACTTATGGCCACGCTTTGTAACCGTGGCCGGAGGCCTAAAAACTGTGGAAATAACATGTGGCCACTGTTTCGGAAAACTGTGGACACTATTGTCAAAGCAGTAGGTCATACCAATTGATACAGTTTTAACTGTTGAATTAGGCCCCTACTGGAATAGTTAATACCGCGGCCATATCATACATATGGTATTAAAAAATTAAATATGTTCCCCCCATTACATGTTTCTCCACCACCCTTCAAGTTCCCCCACCACCCTTGAACCCCCACCATCTTCTAGTATCCCCACCCCTTTCACCCCCTTCTAGTACCCCCCACTCCCTGTCCTCCCCCATACTAGTTACTCCCCCCCCACATGCTAGTTACCCTCCCAGCTTCATGTTCCCCTGCCAATCCCCCACCCCACCTTGTGCTCCCCCTCTCTTCCGCACCCCTGCTAGACCCCACTTGGAGTCCCCCATGCACCCCACCGACCTTACCCCAGCACCCCACCCCACCTTTTCCTCCCCCATGCACCCCAGTTCCAACTAATTCCCCCATTTTAGTCACCCCATGCACCCCCACCCACCATGCCCCTTGAACACCCCTACTAGTTCCCCTCTCCCCCTTTCCATTTCCCACCCTGCTTCTTCCATATTTCCCATACCAGTCCAACACCCCCACCCTATCAGTTTCCCTTACCACCTTCCCATGCCAGTCCCCCTGTCATCACCCCTTACACCCACACCTTTTTAGTTACCCCGTGAAAGCTCACATCCCTACGCCCACACCCACCCTTCCCCATTAACACCCCTCTCCTAGAATTTCACCACTCCCTACCAGTTACCCTCCCCTACAATTTCTCCACCTACACCTCTAGTTCAACTCCCCCTACAATCCTACCCCCTGACAGTTCCCCACACCCCACTAGTTTCCCCTCACAATTCCCCTACGATCCCCCTCCCATTGTCACCCCACATTTCTTCCCTATCCACCCTACCCCTTCCACCCTCTGCCTATCCCCTCACCCTGCCAGTCCCCCCCATGTTAGTCCCCTATGCACCCCCACCCATGCTGACCCTTGCACCCCTACCCCTACCAGTCCCCTCCCACACTAGTTCCCCCTCCCATTCTATTTCCCCTCCCACTACTAGTTCCCCCCACCATATCTCATTCACATACCTACTTCCCCTTCTAGTCCCTGCACCCCCCTAACATCCCCCCTTTCTCCCACTACTAGTCCCTCCCGCTGCTTGTCCCGCCTCCCCCTCCTAGTCCCCCCTGCACCTACCATTCCCCCACCCCCTACCCGTTCCCCCTGTCTGTTTCTCCCCCCACCACTACCAGTCTTCCTCTACCCTACTCCTACCAATCCCCCTCCCTACTAACATCCCAAACCAACCCATCTTCTTGAATGAGGTTAGTGGATCTACAAAACATTTTTGAAATTTTCCAAACACTAAAAATATTTCACGGGATTAAAAAAAATGCTACAAAATGAGAATGATTTACTCTCTTTATAACTCAGAGGATCAAGGTGGTACTCAAAATTCAAATTAAATTATATAGTAATATTACATACATTCTAAAAATTAAACAACTCTAAATATAAAAAATCATAACTTCACTTACATGAGTCTTCATATAAGACAAACAATCAATGAAATTTAGAACCATCTCACAAGTACCTATAACTAAAGGTAGAACATAATAGTACTCATCCCATAAAATTATGGTAAAACAAAACAACGTAGAAATTTCAAAAATAATATAACTCACTAATCAAGAATAGTGTAGTCATATAACTAACAATAATAGATTAAATGCACCATGTATAGAAAAACATAACTGGTATCCAACTAAACTAATGTGAAATAGAATTTTTTTCATGAGATGATCCATATATCTTCATGTGGTAGGTTCTCATTTAAAGTTCCATTGATATTTAATATAAATATTTGTAATGAATTCATTCTCATATGGTTCATCCATGGATCATTGGATAAAGTCATATATAAGAATATTCCATGTGAAATAATCTTCATGATAACAATAATCATGATTGGTTCATCATGAAGAAATTTCCTACTATAAGAAAAAAAATAGGATTGTTTAGTCATTGGGGAAGATGGAGACGTATATAGGATGGCCAAACAAATCAAAGAGTGCATTATGATTGTCACGATGCAACGATCATATTCTTGTGTGAAACAACAAGTCTAATATGGTCATGGTAGTCTCTAACGTTATCCTCAAGAATAATTTTGTAAACCATACTAGGCCAAAATAGACATATAATATGACATGATTAGAGTGGAATAATTAATTGAAGATATATAGTGTAAAAAAATTATATGGAAAGTAAAAAACAGAATGTTGTTTTGATAGATTTATTGTTTAGCATGTTCTTATTGTAGAATTCACCTTTATTCTTAGTTTATATAGGATTATAATTTTCATAACATAGAGAGTATTACTTCTGTTAATCATACTCAATCTACAATGATTTTTCAAACCAGTTTTCTAATATGATTAGAAAATATTTTTTGTCCACGATCTTACTTCTTCTTGATTTTATATTCCTTCTTTATAGAAACTATTTCCAAACAAACCATCCCTCCCAGACCCCCCCCCTCTATAGGACATACCCCTCCCTTTTTGATGCTCCCAGACACCCACCTCTTAGAAACCGCCTCTCTCGTAGACCCACCACCTCTCTCCATGACAACCCTAGATTTGCCCCTCCCCCCTAGAAACCCCCTAGACAGACCCCTCCCTATCTCATGGGCCCCCACACCCCTCCTGGACATACCCCTACTTCCCTATATGGACCCCCCTGATACCCCTCCACCCTATAGACCCCCTACCCTCTATCCATGACACCCTCCCTCCTCCCTCCTAGACAACCCCTCCTTGAGTGATGTTGAATAGACTTAAGTTATTAGATGAGACCAGATCCTAGAAATAAGGTTATATTATGAAACATTTGTTATTTTTCATGTCTTCAAAATAATAATAACTGATTTTTATTAATTTGATGGTGTATATAGAACATTGGAAAAATATACCATAATAGAACTAATGTTCATATGGCAGGACATAATGGTTTTCTAGGTATCAAATTGTCGTTCAACTTGCGCATATACCATGTTGAATGTTATGATTTTTGGGTTAAGGAATAATAATATTTTGTTACTAATGATTTACATTAATTATTTTCCTTACGTGCAACAAAAAGAGTGTCGAGGCATCATGATGGGGACATGTATTATTCCATAAGGTCTAGGTTAGAGGATACTTCGTGTAGTGACACTAAAAATGATTGATGACTGGAAGACTGTATTAATTGGAAGCGGTCAGAATGTGTTTGGAAAGCCTTCACAACACAGTGATGGGAAATGTGAGACGTGTTGTGAAAAGGGGTAGTTCTCAAGTGACTTATCCAGTTTGATTTTTTAGTGACAGGTGTGATAGGTTGTGTACCTATGTTATTAATGTGAATTACACAAAGACATTGAGGATGATTTGGTGAACTGATGACCTCCCTAGAGTCTACGAGGTTGGGTTAGTGATCTCCCTATAGACTATAGGGATTGTACGTACTCCCTTTAATTATTAAGATGGTTTAGTGGGATTGGTGGAATATTCTTTATATTGGATTGGGTAAAGGGACCAAGGTGATGGGTCATGGTATAATTTGAGATGTGACCAATAGACCCCACCATGAGAGAGAAGGCAGTGGTTTGAGATTTGTATGCATGACCATTACTAGTTCCTTAGGGTAATGGGTCAAGGTTTGGATCCCCCACCCTTCCCCTCCCCACATCCCCCATACCACATACCCCCTACCCCTCCCTTACCCCCTAATCACTTCCCCCTTGCCCCATTCACCCCCACTACACCCATTCTTCACCCCCTCTGCCCATTCTCCCCTTCACCCTCAACCTTCACCTCCACTACCACCCCCCCTCCCCACCTACCCCTTCTCTACTTCCCCTCTCTCCCACCTGCACCCCCACTCTAACTACTGCCCCCACTCCAAATGCAACCATTCTCCCCATAATGCATCCCAACACCCCCCACCAGATTCCCTACCAACTCCCCCCATCTACACCCCCACTACCCCAACTGCACCCCCACCAACCCACTCTACACCCCCACCCCCACCCTTTAACCCAACTCATTTAACCCCCCCCCCCCAAAATCTCATCATTTCCCTGCCCCCACACCCCCATCCCCCTCCACTCCCACACTTCACCCACTCTACCCCCACCTTAACCCCCACCGACCCACCTAAAACTATCTATTCTTGTATCCATTTTGATTTTTTATTGAAACCTCATTTTAGCAGGTTATGCTTTCAGAATTCACCTTTATTATTAGTTTATATAGAATTATCAATTTTATAAACTATAGAATTTATCTTTATTTTATTATCACTCAATCAAATTGGATTTTTCAAACTAGTATCCTAATATGATTAGACAAACTTTTGGTAAATGATCTTCCTTACTCATGATTGTGTATTCCTTCTGTGTAAAGTCTATTTCCAAACATGCAAGAACTGGTTCCTTCCTTTTATCTTTCAAAAATTATTATCATTATAGAATATATTTCAAATATTCTTAACAATTTAGACTACTAGGATTCCCTTCCACACACACTTTCAACATCCTTTTGAATACCCTTTTATGCACCCCAACACTAGCCCCCCCAACACTTATCCCCTTTGCACCAGTACCCCCCCACCAATAGTCACCCCCAGCCCCTGTACCACCCCCCCCCACCACCCCCAACACCCCACACCTTTTGAAATTAATAAATTTTTTATAACTCCCTTGGGTATAGAAACCCTACTTTTTCTCAAAATGGGGATACTGTCATTGCAAAAGTAAAGAAAAATTCATTTTTTTATTATTGATTTGGTTGAAATTTTATACTAGTCTAGGTTGAAGGCATAAGGAAATCGTGTAAAACATGTGAAAATGTAAGTTTCCACTACATAAGGGCAGGGTGGTGCATTTTCATTTGATCAGTACATATTGGTTGGTGATGTCCATATTTTTGCCTTACTCTATAAAAAATTAACGATAAATGTCATTTTCCTCCTCATTGGTTATATCCAAGGAATTAAAACCACATTAACAATACTAGATCTAACCCCCATTTCCTTAATCTCCTCTATTCATTAAATATAAAAACAAATTTATTAATCATAAAACACTTTTCATAAAACCCATCAATATAAAAATAATTAAGAACATACCTAAGGAATATAAAACATACATTGTAAAAAATTAAATGATGTACAAACAATATTTGAAAAAAAACATATACAGTATACTAATATTAGAATAACGAAAGAAAAGTAATAAATTTATCATTTAATAAAAAACCAATTTTAATATGGATCAATAGATGATTCATAGTAATCTACTCATTAATAATAAATATATATGAAAACCATATATATATATATATATATATTTAATGTTTTGGTTCATATATTCCACAAGTTATTCTTAATTGGAGCATAAAAAGTGAAGATGTGTGTGTGGAATGACATGTTGTCCTATGGGTTTCTAATTGTAAATGATTAATATGTTTCATGAAATTTTTATACCTTGGATAGAATCAACGAAATGGAAAAAATAAAATGGAATTCCTAGAATACCACTAGTAACTATAGCTCCCATCATAATTATGTTGCGTATACAAGTTTATGGGTTACTTCTCAAGTCTCGATTGCTCTATTTCCTAGAAACTCTTGGGTTTCAATCCCATGATCCAAAAATTTTGGGCATTGAAACTACTTTTCAACAAATATGACCCAATCACCCAATCATTGTTAGGTCAGGTCCAGAAAACATCTTAGTCACCCATCCTAATTTCTAGATTTTTGGAATAAATTTCAAGTGTTAGAAGTCATTAATGTGGGAGGTGGTTTCTCTTTTGGGAAGGAAATATAACAAAGGGTATTATATACTAAAAATTCAGCATGACCCTTTTGGTAAATAGAATACCAAACCCAAGTAATGTGGGGTTCCACCATATGTACATGATCATCCAGATATATAGAAAATAATAGGGAATATATCTATTTAAACAAGAATATACACATATACCTGGTTCCAAGTGTCTATAACATATACCAGATAATCCAAAAAAATATCATGTATAGAATAAGTGATTCAAAAAATTCCATATGAGGTGAAAGTGATAAATATGTGATTTTCCCATGTTTTCAAACCAAAAAAGAATGAATGGTTTGAACAGGTGTGTTCCAAAGTAAAAACTCCCATTATAATCTTCAAACCATTTGAAAATTATATTTTATTTTGTGTCAATATTTAATGGTGTGTATTTTATTCATAAGAGCAAAAGAATAAATATGTTTTGCATTAATTAGAATGTGAGCAAAGCCTCATAATTTGATTTGAGTTCAATCACGATACAATCAGGTCTAAGTGGGACCTAATTTGGCCTCAATATAGTCAACAGGAGCCCTCTAATATTGGAAAAAAATCCTAGCTTCAATCTGATCCCAAAAAATCAGACCATATGAGTACCATAGGGTTCAGCCGAACTCACACCGCAGTGTTGGAACTGCATGCGTTGAGAGGTGGGGAGGTCACATCAGAGCGGTGTCAATAGAGATGTGGTCTGCCTTTTGTGGAGCATAAAAATAGTATGGGAAACACTGATGGGGAAGAGGGGTGACCACGTCATCAGAAGAGAATCATCCCATGGTGGGTGGTCACATCAGCGGAGTAGAATGGTAAAAGTTTTGGGGGAAAATTCCAGTCAAGGA
Organism: Viscum album; assembly: GCA_963277665.1. NCBI lineage: Eukaryota > Viridiplantae > Streptophyta > Magnoliopsida > Santalales > Viscaceae > Viscum > Viscum album. The sequence goes on along the minus strand of OY728132.1, from coordinate 1,286,171,586 downwards.
TGTTTGTAGGGAGGGAGGTGGGGATCACGAATAGGGAGTAGAGCAAGAATTTTGGTGGGGATCGTGAGTGAATTGAAAGAAGGCAGCGGGGATCATGAGTGTATTGGAAAAACATGGGTAAATCCCTAAGAATTATTTAGGACCTATGGAATTAACCTAATATATAGCCACAGTTTTTCAAAACCATGTCTATATAAGTGTGGCTATATCATCAGTTTCTAGTATTTTCAGGGGGTATTGGTGGTGTTCCAGGACTTTTTGAAGGCCAAAAACAATTTTTTTTTTGAAAAAACCTACAGTCTGCACAGTTAATAAAAAACCAAATGTTACAAGCTTCATGTATTTTCTAATATTTTGAGGCCTAGAAATTGGGCTTATGGATCCCACATAGATTGAAGATACCATACAGAGCAAGGCATACTCCTATGCCAAATGCACATATCTTGGGAAATGTATTCATGATTGGTTTGTGCAGGGTTAGTAAAACTGTGTGAATGAACCATGCGAGGTTCACCTTAACATAGCGAATGTTGTAATATTTTCATGTAGTTTGTCCAACCATGTTGAAAAATCATGTGGCCCATTATTCATAGGAATAATTATAATCATTCCCTTATAAATTTTTAAAACATAAACCAATTATTCAATCTTCTTTTTGGACAATAGTGAGGCATGTAAATCTTCTTTAAAGGACAATTCATAACATTTTCTTTACTTTTTCTATCTGAATATTGATTTGAGCAACGATCATATCATTATATTCCTTAAAGTATGTTCTTCAGTCATCCAATGTCACTATTTATTCTTCATGGTATTAATGGAGTTACTTAGGTGATTGATAAAATGCCCTATTTATAGGTTCCTCATCCATTAATCATTTTTATTTTGTTCTGGATGAAACTAGTAGATGATACGATACAAGTACACTTCTTTGGACCTAAATTTTGAGGTCTATACAATTACTACTTGGTTTATTCATTATATCGATATTATCATTGTTTTAGCATGCCAGAACTTCTAGAATATCCCTAAAATAAAAATAAAATTAAAATTTTCAGTTATTATAACATGTAAGGGATTGCAACATGTTAAATTTAATATGTTGGATGTTGTTTTCAAATCCCAAGAAACCTAAATAGTGTTTCAATGCATATACCATAATTTATACAAACCTATGGGGTGCGTTAGTGATTTATTAGTCAAAGGATTCCCATTATAAATATAATTTTATTGTCGTGAATGATTTGTAGAAATTTTTAATCCTTCTCTATGTGATATCATGATGCCAATTTTTTTAATTCAATATTTGGTTTATAGATAAATTATTCAAATTAGTGGGTAAACTCATTGAATTTAATAGGTTGTGTACTTATGAATGAAATAAATTATTGAATACAATGTTATTGGATTCTTTGGTTAGTATACCATGGATTCTTATTCTATTATATGTCATGGAAACCCTTCTATGGACTTTATATACCTTGTTGGATCACTTGGATTGGAATTCTTCTTTCCTCTTGATTCCATGGGATTCCATGGTCCATGCTACCCTATGAATCTTTCTTTATTAAGATTGCAGTTGAAATACTTTATTAACATGATCCTTTTAATCGAAAACATGTCTAACTGTTTTTCCATATACATTCTCATGGTATTCGATGAATGTACCATGGTTCACAACACCATGAATCAGCCCCAAGCGGTTTGACAATTAGGTTTATAAGGCATGGCATAGCGAATCTGACAATTCTATTTATACGACATGGTCCCAGTAAATGTGACACTTATCTTTATATGTTATAGTTTATATTTATTTGAAATTATTGTTTATTCATCATGGTCATGTATGATACGATATATTGTGTATATAATATCATAATGGTGTATAATTCAACTTTTCTATACTACTTCCTTGTTATCAGAACTCGAATCATGTTTCTAGGGAGTCCTGTTTGGTTAAATAGTTACCATTCCTTCTGTTACATATTTTATAGGAACATTGAATTATGTTCTAATATACTTTTGATATATATACATCACTGTTCTTAACATGTATTTCACATCCATGATTATTACAGTCATAGTAGTTGGCCACCTACTAGGATTATATCTCACACCTTGTTGAGGCCTCTATTAGGTACCCTAATGAACTATATGGATGCAGTTATATAATGGAGCAAGAATTAAAATTAGATTTAACAAAATTCAACCATGAATAGGTTCATGTGATCATGTGATTGAGCTAAGGCTCGTGATTCTATCTACAGATAGTTCCTTTTAGTCATTTTGGTATTTTGATACATGTATTGTACTGATGCAAGTATACCTATTTTGGATTATTTATAAACACATGACATGATCATCATTGTATGTGAGAATAAAAATAGAATTATAAATATTTATATATATTCATATATATATATATATATTATGCTACGTCGATGGTGGGATACTAGTATAGTGGTCATAATATCTATTTCAACTATTTATTTATAATTATCATGTTACTACTATTTATATGTAATATTTCTACCATTATGCTACACTATTATAAGAGGGATTAGTATTCCCATAAACACACCTTATGACCCCACATATATTTAGAATCATTTTTTTTGGGAGATTCACATGTGGTAATGTGGTTTAGTGGGCTTGGGGCTCAATTCCATGGCATTCTGGTCTTGGATGATAACTTTACATTATTTAAATTTCCTTATTAATTATGCCTTATCATGTTAAAATACAATGATAAATGATTAAATGAAATGTGGTTTTAGTTATTTACCCTACCCATGATCATTATATTCAATTATTTAAATGGAATGCATATTTAGATATTTAACTATCGATATTGTTCGATCCTTATTGATTTTGCTTCATTTAGTAATGATTGATTCTGATGTTCTTAAGGCTTATTGAGAATTTTTCTTCACCATATTTTTTCAATTCCCTAGTATTCCTTGATGTTTAAAATTATTAATATATAGGTATATAATCTATTTAATAAATTTATTAAAATAATAGTATATTTTTTTATTCCAATTATACATGAGATTACTGTACATATCTTGTTTATCAGGACTAATAAATAATTTGGTCCATCAAAATTTGATTCCTTGTATCATATGAAAATGTAATAATGTTGGGATTAGCTCTAATCTACTGGGTTCACGGTCGCAACATTCAACATCAACTGAAGTTTCTTAGAATCCTTCAGAACTGAATATTGAAAAAATTAAATTATTTTAGAAAAACTATTGATTGAATTTGAGAATATATATAAAAAATCCAACATATTTTTAGGGTAGATATTATGTGGTTTTCCTGTATATGAATCAGAATTTGGATGTTAGAAGTGGACTTGGTTCTAGAAAACATGTAAATGGGGGTAAATTTTTTAAAAAGACCACATTGATCACGACCATATCTTCGACTAGTGTATCAAAAAAGCTTTACTCTGCACAAAGTTTGACACTCTCTAGGTATATGCGTATGATAATCCATATTTACATTACAAACCATTATGATGGATTTCCATAGATGATGAGAAAGTATGGGATATGTTAAAACTTTTTTATATATTTAAATTAACGCTTCTCAAAAGAATGAAAAAATTTATTATTTGTGGAAAGGAAATGAATATAGAAAATATTATCTTAAGTAAAAAAAGATTACAATGAAAGAAAATAAATCTCAACCAAAGGATCAATTTAAAGTTCATTTCTATAAAAGTGGGGATCTTGGGAATTATCGTAGAAAAATAACTCTTCTAAAGGTTAACCCCAAAATCAAGGAATAAAAAATGTTAATATAAAATAGTTTATGTATTATGTTAGAAGTATTTTACAAATTGTATTTTGGTTATAAGAATTATGACCCAACAAAGGATTGTGAAAAATTTTAGTAGAATTTTTGTCCTTATTGACTTAATAGTTTTGGATACCATCATGGGATTATGATAACACGAGTGACCAAATGATTAATGACATAAAAACCTCTTTTTGGATTTTATGTGATGGGAGTATACCATTATTAGATATATTTTATTATAGATTTAATGATTGTATATGTTCTACTAGAAAGGTAATTTGATAAATAATGCCTCTAAATAAATATTTAATGATTTATCATATTTCATGGATTTTCATATTAATTTTTTGGAACATTAAAGCAATTAAATAAATATTTTTTAGAAAAAGGATATCCTATAGGCCAGGTGATAACCTGTCACATCAGAAAAGGTTGAGGTGCTTGAACATACAACCCATGAAAAATATGTTTTCAGTGCCAACCAGTAGCCCACATTATGTCTTGGATAATAGGTTATTGTTTTTAGATAAATGATTGATAAAAAATATTAAGTGTGAACCAACTATTTTACATTGGAGTTTATTAGAATATAATATTGTATTTATAAATTTCACACAATATATTGATTTTAAAATATATTTAGAGATAATCAAACATTATTTTTATGGATTATATGATTTTTTGAAAGTGAATTTTAGCACTTTAGTGATAAAAAAATATTTTTCTTAATTCTATTTCATAGTATGTGGGATTAATTGTAAATTCATCAAATATAAACCAAAGGATAAAATTTTTCTTATAAATTATAAATTATTCAAGTAAATATATTCCATTTTATTCAGGGAGAAAAATATAATTCTTCAACATTAAGAAAAGAGTATTGAAGGAAAAATTTTAATTTTACAATCATAATTGATGAATAATATGTAATTTTATATCATTAAAAACATATATAGTTTATTACCTTAACATTGAATTGGTTAGTCACATTATTATGATCAATGACCTTAATAACTCTCTACAATTATTTTAAATTTTCATTCATCTTCTAATATTCACATTCCACTAATTTTATCCTACCCAGAAACATAGTATTGTGTTATTACAAATGAATATTATGTGTCAGTTTCTATATTATTAAAATGATTTGTTATTAACCCTTTCATAATTTGGATTTTTTAAAAATAGAATTTTCAAATATCAAACCATGGATAATTAAAATCATGTTTAAATTGTGAGGATGCAATTTAATTAATGTGGGGAAAATGAAACACTCAAAAATTTATAAGATAATAAAAATTTATAAAATTGTTAATGAAACACATAATACTATGATTTATTATATTAGATAAAATAATGAGTTTCGTTGATTTATTTTGTTATATGTAAGGCAAAGGTTCACCAAACAAAAAAAATACTATTTAGATTATTATTTAATATTTATCATAATTTTTAGAATGGGAGGTTTGAATAGGATAAACTAAAAAATGAATATATAATGTTTATTAACATTAATTTATACATTATTTACTGGAAATTAAATATTATTTGTTTAATAGAAAAATGAATGTTTTTTGAAAACACATATTTTTTTCAAAATGATGATATAGTCACGATTTGGGCACATATATTAAAATTAAATGTAACAAATTTTAAAATAATCATTTGACAAAATGGATAACATTTTTTAAACTGGGATACCAAAAATAGATTATTGTGAACTTTTTTTTTATCTTTTGAAATTTTCATTTTTTGTGGAATAGTTAATAATACTGAATTTCAATTGAAAAAAAAAGTTTCGTTAAAATATTTTTTATTTTTAAATTAATTTTTTATTGGATATGATGTAAAATTAAATCGATTTTTATCAATTAATTCCATTTAGATCATTAGAATTGTAACACCCCGCGATTTTATGAAAAATATTCTTTTTAAATTCATTAATGTCTTGTGTTATATGCTACACTAAAAGGAGCTTGCACAACATGCATCCCCGACTTGGCTTGCATTACACGCAATAATGACCTTCCGCGATAGCGTGTGTAATACGCAATACTGAGTTTCACTAAACGAGATATTATTATAATATTATTATGAACTAGCCGTGATGAATAATAATATGCACTTTTTGAAATTTTATTAATTTTATATTTCGAAATGGACTTCATTTTTGTATTCATAATATCGAAATTAGCTTAGGGTGAAAATTTGGTACTTTTGGGATAACTTTCATATTATAATGAATAATGAAAATTACTACATTTTAATTAAAAACAACTTCTTAATCGAAATAAATAATAATGATAAATTATTAATTTGAGGTGTTTTAAAGTATATTTATAATATATTTTTACAATTTAATACAATTTTGGTCATTGTATGCAATTTCAAATTTAAACCAGACATAAACAAGTGTCAATCTTTTGATAGTTATTATGTCTTAAAAACACGCTATTTGTTTGGACGACGAGAATTAATTTTTAAATTAATGCAACTGATATGTTTTTAATTTGGTAAACTAGACATAATTTTTGAATTCATAATATCAAATATAGTTGAGGCCTAATTTTTGGTATTTTTTGGAAACTTTCATTTTTTGAGGAATAATGAAACCACTAAGTGGTAGTTAAAAAAACTGAATTTTTCATGAAACATAATTTTACCGCTTCTTTGAGTGGAATTTCTAAAATCCGAGAGACATGGTTAATATCTAGGACTAAATTTTGTTTAATTAGATGAAAATAATGTTTGGTGAATAGTAGCTTTTTACTTTTTTTACCATGGTTAAAAGTAAAAAGGGTAATTAAGGGTAAAAGTGTTATTATTATTACCCTAAAACATGTCTTAATTCTATTGGATAAGTGTAATTAGATCGAAAAACCATTAGGAGTAAAATATCACCATTTATGCCCACTTGGATTAGATTAGGACATTTATTATTAATTTATTTAAAGAAGAGTTAAAATAGTTAAAATCAATGTTTTATAACTAAATCATTTTTAAAATAGGGTTATACAGAATATAAATTCGACTATAAATATTAATTAGAAATATTAAAAGATTTCCCACATAATGGTATTTTCTTTTTAATTTTTAGACTTAAATTAATTTAATTTATTTATGACATAATGATGACGCAATAATTATCTTATTAATGAAATATTGAAATAATTGAGGTTATAAATACCCAAATAAATGTAATTTGAGACTTTTTATGAATTCCAATAATATTATATTCCAATATGACATGTTAGTATTTATTTAATTTACTTTTTTTGAACTAATCATTCTGTTATGATTTTCACAAAAATGAATTACCAAATAGTGTCAAAATTGACATAAAATAGTTTTTAAAACAAATATTATATTATTAGTTGTTATTATCTTCCTAAAAATCTATGGTTCGGCCAAGATAATTATATCATGATAGGTGTATCATTAATGGACCACTTGGCGGTCCCTTGGATGTATATGGTATGTTTATTAACTATATAATATAAAAATACAAAGTGACATGGTAAATGTCAATCTAATTAACTAAGAGTTAAAACTTGAAGTTAAGGTTAATATAATGACCTAAACTTGTTTAAATTCTATTTTATGAAAGGATTTATACCCATCCCCACCTTATCATCGAAATAAATCAATTTGGAGCAATTAAGAACCAAATATGACTTTATAATAAAATAATATTTTTAGTTCTTTCAAAGGTGCCCCTCTCCTCCCTTATAAAAGGGCACCTCCTACCTCTCTTCCTCACACCACATTGATCCTTCATGCTCGGCCAACCCCTGCCAAATTATCTTCTACACTTCCATAGAAACATCCTAGAGGTTCTGGTCTTCTTCATAGACCAATTTTAATTCCCTAAGAGGAGGTCTCAAAAGGGCGCTTCAAAGAAGAGGTAATGTCAGTTATCGATTCTTTCAACTTTATTTCTTCTTCCACTTCTTCTTATTTAGTTGTTTCATTGTTAATTAATAACATCATTATCACTCATATATGGATATTTTATTATAAGTATGAAACATCCCTATTTCACCATCTATCCATCCTACGGAAAATTAAATCATCGAGCATGTGTACGTACGGAATACCGTCTCCACGCCGTGGTGTAATCTATTTTCCACCACCAACTTACTTGGATGGGTATAATGGTGTAAATAATGACTATATATGATTATTCTAAAGTGATATTGATTCTGAAATAGTATAAATACACTCCAATATAATTTCATGATCATGGGAATGATATCATCGCTCGTGCGTACGTACGGACTACCGTCTCCACGAACGCGATGATATTCATTTTCCATGATTAACCATTCAAGAATGATTATAAAGTATATATAATGAATAATAATGAATTATATGACATAATAATGCTACTTTATTTATGTCTATATATACATGTATGTCATCTATTTAATTTCATTCAATTCAACAAGGAAACGAAAACTGCGTTCATGCGTGCGTACGGCCTACCGTCTTCATGAACGGTGTATTTCATTCCTTTTATCGATCTATTATATATATGTATATTCTGAATATATATTATATATAAATCATGTTTTATATTCTGGAAATAAGTAATCATGATCTATATAATCATATGAATAATTACAAGTCAAAACATGGACGACGAATGAAACTATTTTACCCAAAACACTTTTTAACATGGAATTTACAAAAGAACGGGTATCATAAAGTCATTAGTGAACCATATATGATATCATAACAATGAATATGATTCTGTAATAATTCAATGACATTATTTAAATCATTATACAATAGGTTCAGATACGTACGAAGAATATCGGACCTAAGGTACGGGATAATTGTGCAAATCTCATTTTTATCCGAGATTGCTTATTCGTAAGTATTTACTGAGGTTATTGCTATCATCAATGTCCATGTTTTATAAAAGTGTATTCCTGTATGTTTAAAGTCTTTTTTACCCAGTTTAAATTTACCCCATGGTATGGTAGGAATCTTTCTTTTATTTACCCTACAAGGTACTTTTTGACTTTTCCGACAAAAGTACGAGAAGAATGTTTTTATAACGTATACGGCTTGAAAGGATTTTTATGGTATTATAAAGCATTATTTTCATGAAGATTCCTCCAAAATATTTCATGACTATTATCAACAAAACCCCTTTATTTTGAAATTTCATGACATTTTGTGAAAAGAAAATGATTTTTTAAGAAAAAAGGATATTTACCTCAAGAATTCATTTCAACTGTCTTATCAAAACCATTTTCATCTAAGTTGAAATTATTTCACATGTGTATGTTTCAAATATCATGTCTAAATGATTTACATGTTTTCACTTTTCTTATGAGGAAATGTCCATTTGTTCTATATGTATTACGAAATGATGGGATGATGTTTATGAAACCCATTATATTCTTGGGGTTGAGATGAATGTTATAAGTTTATTTTGTGGCACAAGTAAGAATTATTTCATTATGAGATTTGTGGGACCTATATCTCCCTCCAATGCATTGGGTAAAGATTTATATCTCATGAGATAGAAATGGCTGGAAAGGTAAGTTAATCCGGTTCAGTGTTACAGGACTAAAACAAGGAGTGAACTCGATTCAGAAAGGGACTTTGTCCACTAAGACGGTCTTGGTAGTAATGCCTTGGCTACTATGGAAATCATAACATGTGCTGAATGGTTTCCACAATTAAATGTTTTATCCTCATTATATTTTATCATGGTTGATGTTCCATTATGATATATACCTTACATACTTCCACGATTTATGTCTTTGCTCAAGATTTTGATGTTTAAATTTCAGGTTCATGTTTTTACTTCCAATTGTTTATGGATTGTTTTATGTTATCTATGTTTGCCCTTAATGAGCATTTGAGATCACCCTTTTTATGTTTTATTTTCCCCCAGGATTAAAAGAAAGGTTTTAGGTAAGGAAACAAAAAGTGGAAGATCTCTATGGGAGATGTTGAAGATCTTTCACTACGATTAGAAGATTACGTTCCAAGACTCCAAAGACACTAAACTATTATGGTCCATATGTGTCTGTTTTTGTTATGTATTATGTATTCCGCAAAAGTCATGTAATGTCCATGTACGTCATGCTTCGGGTCTCTACAGTTGGTATCATAGGAAAGGTTTAGTCAACCTTTGGAAACTAGGATGCGAGAACTTTAGTGAGATCCCTAGAGATATTTCTATGTTATGTCTAGGGATGGACCTATGGTTAAATATAAGTATAGGTTATTGTCCTAGAATTACGGTAATGATCTTATAATTAAACCTAAGATGTTAGATATTGAAGGTACTCCCCCTTTATTATGTTGTTTTCCCTAGCATGATTTTTTCCTCTCACACTATTCTTTTTTGGGTTTTAGACGATGGCTGGAACCCGAAAGAACCGTGTTGATCAATGCAATGGACAATGCAATGATTGTCCTCTTGAAAAACAAATGTTATGGGAGATAGAGTGAAAAATCTTATTTTTATACTTACACAAGCGATTAATCATTCTGGACTTCCAAATGAGCAGAGAAGGGAACATTATTCTATTGAGTCCTTCATTAGGAAACACCCACCTTATTTCTGTGGGTCTTTTGATCCAATTGTTGCTGAACAATGGATCAGTACCACTGAAAAGATATTTTCAGTTCATCAATGTTTTGAACATGATAAAGTAATCTTAGCAGTATATCGTTTGGTAGGTGAAGCTGATCAATGGTGGAATCTTATAAAGAATACAAGGCTAGGATATGAAATTGAGTCCATGGAATGGGATTAGTTCAAGAACTTTTTTTTCAATAAGTACTTCCCTAGTATTTTTCTAACAAAGTTGGAGAATGAGTTTCTTGAACTAAAGCAAAAGGATGATGAATCTTTTGGTGTATACGAAGCGAGTCTTACAAGGCTTGCAAGGTATGCATCTGGATTTATCATCCAACCTGAATGTAAAGTTGATCGATTCTTCAGTGGCTTAAAACCAAATCTTCTAAGGGCATTAGCTATAAGATACTTCAGTAGCTATGAAGAAATTTTACATTGTGTTATCAAGGTAGAAATCGATATTGGTTATACTTATCCATCTCATAGTTTTGACAAGAAACGAAAGATGGAGTTCAAGGAGAAATCTCAGAATATTGGTGAAAAGAAGATGAATGTTTCCTTATGCTCAAAGTGTGGAATGAAGCATGGTGGAGATTGTCTTAAAGGGACTATAAGATTTTTTAAGTGTGGAAAAGAAGGTCATCGAGCAACTGAGTGTTGAAGTAATGGAAAAATGGTTTCTAATGATGTGAATAATGAAAAGACTGCCGAGAATGCACCACCAACACGTCAATGCTTCAAGTGCAAGGAAATGGGGAATTATGCTAATAAATGCCCTAATCCAAGGGTTAGTGATGATCGACATGAGAATCCACTTAAGGCAAAGGACAAATGGAAGTCACATGCCATCATTGTTGGAAATTTTGAATATGAAAATGATTTGGTGGAATGATTAAGTGTTTATGTAATGGGATTCCAAAATAATGTTGTATATAGTATCGTAGAATATTATAATATTTATGTATTGGTCTATTATGGGTTTGAATAATTTTATAGTGCCAGTAACCATGGAAAGTGATTGAGATATTTTTGGAAAAAAGATGATATGCGCATAATTAAGGGATAAGGAGAAAATGAAATGTTTGATAGTATTCATCGGCTCATTACTGATATAAGGAAATAGTTATATCATGGTTTGAGGTTTTGGTATTTGAAAAGAGTTAACTTTTGACAGCACTCATGTTTTCACTAAGATTCAATGGGTTCATTTTTCAAGAGAATACTTGATTAAGGCTTTCGAATGTTTGGAATGTGACCAACAAGACATATCTCATGATATATGGGGATCAGTGATGGTATTATCATGCTTGTTATATGAACTCTTTGGTAATCATTTTCACTATAATATGAGAATGGACAGCAGTATTTTGCATAAGCCTAAAGATTGGATTGGATTATGTTGGACATAAGTTAGTATTGTTTAAGGATAAAAGTTTTTTCGATATTATTGATGGGGTGTAAAAGTAATGTAGTTTTAGAAAAAGGATAACCTGTAGGATGGGCGACAACCCATCGCGTCGGACAAGGCTGTAGGAATCGAACCCACAACTGAAGTGTGATTGGCCTTTATCACCTACCACTACCCTACAGGAAGTCCCTGTTTAGTAGAAACTAGTTTTATTATATTAAGCAGTATGATATAGGATGTATAAGTCCATTTTAGGAACCATATATGATTAATATCACTGTAGATTGACTTATGTATATTTAATAACTTTTTCTAACCTTTTGTTTGAGATAGATTGAATGACCCGTCATTCTATCACATTATCTGCTAACACTTCACGAATTAATTATTCAACTTCATTTCATTAAGATATGAAGTGGAAATTGTTCAAGGCACGAACAATAGTGATATTGTACCAAAATAAAGTAAGTATTTATTCTAATTCAAATTATTCAACTTTAGGGAAATGATCTTGAAAACCAAAAATGTTATCCTAGTTCCCTTATATCCGATTAATCTGATGGTACCCTAGATCATCACAAATTTATGACTTTGTGATTGTTGGATTTTTCATAGCCATGTTCTCTACAACATTCCATCAGAACTTGATGGTTAGATTTTTCTTCCATATCCATATTTTCACCTATGTTCTCCTACGTGAAAAACTAGTGATGAGTTAATATGGGTAACCGTTACATTTCATACTTTAGTTTTTAAAAGCCATGTTTCGGTATTCCTTTTTACGATGTGGGTTTATATTAAATAAACTTTCTAGTAGTAAACCATTTATAACCCCGACGAATTTCGAGGGTGAAATTCATTTTAAGGGGGGTATAATTTAACACCCCGAGATTTTATGAAAAATATTCTTTTTAATTTCATTAATGTTTTGTGTTGTACGCTACACCAAAAGGAGCTTGAACAACATGCATCCCTGACTTGTCTTGCATTAAACTCAATAAAGACCTTCCTCGATAGCGAGTGTAGTACGCAATACCGAGTTTCACTAAACGAGATGTTATTATAATATTATTATGAACTAGCCGTTATGAATAGTAATACCCACTTTTTGAAATTTTATTAATTTTATCATTTAAAATTGACTTCATTTTTGGATTCAAAATATCTTAATTAGATTAGGGTGAAATTTTGGTACTTTTCGGATAACTTTCATATTTTGATGAATAGTGAAAATTACTACATTTTAATTAAAAAAAACTTTTTTAATCGAAATCATTAAGAGTGATAAATTATAAATTTTTGTGGTTTTAAAGTATATTTATAATATATTTTTACAATTTAATACAATGTTGGTCATTGGATGTAATTTCACATTTAAACCAGACATAAACAAGTGTCAATCTTTTGATAGTTATTATCTCTTAAAAATACGGTATTTGTTTTGACGAGAAGAATTAATTTTAACATTAATGAAACAGATATGTTTTGAATTTGGTAAAATAGACATCATTTTTGAATTCATAATATCAAATATAGATTAGGCCTAATTTTTGGTATTTTTTTTGAAATTTTCATTTTTTGATAAATAGTGAAACCACTAAGTGGTAGTTAAAAAACTGAATTTTTCATAAAACTTAATTTTACCGATTCTGTAAGTGGAATTTTGAAAATTATAGAGACATGGTTAATATCAAGGAATAATATGTGGTTCAATGAGATGAAAATACTTTTTGGTGAATAGTAACTTTTTACTTTTTTTACCACGTTTAAAAGTAAATAGGGTAATTAAGGGTAAAAGTGTTCTTATTATTACCCTAAAACATGTCCCAATTCTATTGGATAAGTGTAATTCGACCAAAAACAAACTTAGGAATAAAATATGACCATTTAGGCCCACTTGGATTAGATTAGGACATTTATTATTAATTTATTTAAAGAAGGGTTAAAATAGTTAAAATCATAGTTTAATAATTAAATAATTTTTAATATAGGGTTATACATATGATAAATTTAACTATAAATATTAATTAGAAAGAAAAAAATATTTCCCACATAATGGTATTTTATTTGTAATTTTTAGACTTAAAATAATTTAATGTATTTATGACACAATGATGATGCAATAATTACATTATTAATGAAATGTTGAAATAATTGATGTTATAAAAACCCTTATAAATGTAATTTGAGACTTTTTATGAATTCCAACAATATTATATGTTAATATTACATTTTATTATTGATTTAATTAACTTTGTTTGAACTAATCATTCTGTTATGATTTTAACAAAAATCAATTACCAAATAGTGTCAAAATTGATATAAAATAGTTTTTAAAACAAATATTATATTATTAATTGTTATTATATTCCTAAAAATTATGGTTCGGCCAATATACTTATATCATGATAGATGTATCATTAATGGAGCACTTGGGGGTCTCATGGATGTATATGGTATGTTTATTAACTATATAATATAAAAATACAAAGTGACATGGTAAATGTCAATGTAAATAACTAAGAGTTAAAACTAGCAGTTAGGGTTATTATAATGACCTAAACTTGTATAACTTCTATTGGATGAAAGGATTTCGAACCATCCCCACCTTAGCATCGAAATAAATCAATTTAGAGCTATTAAAAACCAAATATGACTTTATAATAAAATAATATTTTTAGTTATTCCAAAGGTGCCCCTCTCCTCCCTTATAAAAGGGAACCTCCTCCCTCTCTTCCCCACACCACTTTGAGCCTTCAAGCTCGGCCAATCCCTGCCCAATTATCTTATAAACTTCCATAGAAACATCCTAGAGATTCTGGTATTCTTCAAAGACCAATTTTGGTGCCTTAAAAGGAGGTCTCAAAGAGTCGCTTCAAAGAAGAGGTAATGTCCGTTACCGATTCTTTCAACTTTATTTCTTCTTCAACTTCTTCATATTTAGTTGTTTCATAATGAAGTAATAACATCAGTGTTACTCATATAATGATATGTTTTTTTAAGTATGAAACATCCTTATTTCACCATCTATCCATGCTATGGAAAATGAAATCACCGCGTGTGCGTATGTAAGGATTACCGTCTCCACGGCGTGGTGTAATCTATTTTCCACCACCACCTTACTTGGATGGGTATAATGGTGTAAATAATGACTATATATGATTATTGTAAAGTGATATTGATTCTGAAATAGTATACATACACTCCAATACAATTCCATGATCATGGGAATGATATCATCGCTCGTGCGTACGTACGGACTACCATCTCCACGAACGCGATGAGATTCATTTTCCATGATTAACCATTCAAGAATGATTATAATGTATATATAATGAATAATAATGAAATAGATGACATAATAATTCTACTTTATATATATATATATGTATGTATGTCATCTATTTAATTTCATTCAATTCATCAAGGAAACGAAAACAACGTTCATGCATACGTACGGCCTACCGTCTCCATGAATGGTGTATTTCATTCCATTTATCGATCTATTATATTTTTGTATATTATGAATATATATTATATATAAATCATCTTTTATATTCTGGAATTAAGTAATCATTATCTATGTAATCATATGAATAATTACAAGTCAAAACATGGATGACAAATGAAATGATTTTACCCAAAACGCTCTTTAACATTGAATTTACAAAAGAACGGGTAATATAAAGTCATAAGTGAACCATATATGATATCATACCAATGAATATGATTCTGTAATAAGTCAATGACATTATTTAAATCATTATACAGGAGGTTTGGATACATACGAAGTATATCGGACCTAAGGTAAAGGATAATTGTGAAAATCTCATTTTTATCCGAGATTACTTATTCGTAAGTATTTTCTGAGGTTATTGCTATCATCCATGTCCATGTTTTATAAAAGTGTTTTCATGTATGTATAAAGTCATTTTTATGAATTTTGAATTTTACATCATGGTATGGAAGGAATCTTTCTTTTATTTACCCTACAAGGTACATTTTTACTTTTCTGACAAAAGTACGAGAAGAATGTTTTTTAACGTATACGGCATGAAAGGATTTTTACGGTTTTATAAAGCCATATTTTCATGAAGCTTCCTCCAAAATATTTCATAACTATTTTCAACAAAACCCTTTTCTTTTAAAATTGCATGACATTTTCTGAAAAGAAAATGGTTTTGAAGAAAAAAGTATATTTACCTCAAGAATACATTTCAAGTGATTTATCAAAACCATTTTCATCTAAGATGACATTATTTCACATGTGTATGTTTCAAGTATCATGTATCAATGATTTACATAGTTTCAATTTTCTAATTACGAAATGTCCATTTGATTTATATGTACTATGAAATGATGGGATGATGTTTGTGAAACCCATTTTATTCTTTGAGTTATGATGAATATTATAAGTTTATTTTGATGCACAAGTAAGAATGATTTCATTATGAGCTGGGTGGGACCTATATCTCCCTCCATTGCAATGGGAAAAGATTTATATCTCATGAGATAGGCATGGCTGGAACGGTAAGTTAATCTGGTTCAATGCTACAGGGCTGAAACGAGGAGTGAACTCGATTCAGAAATGGACTTTGTCCAGTAAGATGGTCTTGGCAGTAATGCCTTGGCTACTAGGGAAATCATAACATGTGCTGAATGGTTGCCACAATTACATTTTTTATCCACATTATATTTTATCATGGTTTATGTTCCATTATGATATATTCCTTACATACTTCCATGATTTATGTCTTTTCTCAAGATTTTGATGTTTAAATTTCAGGTTCATGTTTTTGCTTCCAAGTGTTTATGGATTGCATTATGTTATCTATGTTTTCCCTTACTGAACATTTGAGCTCACCCTTTTTATGTTTTATGTTCCCCTAGGACTAAAAGAAAGGTTTTAGGGAAGGAAACAAAAATTTTAAGATCTTTATGGGAGATGTTGAAGATCTTTCACCACGATTTGAAGATTATGTTCAAAGTTTCCAAAGAGACTAAACTATTACGGTCCATGTGTGTCTGTTTTTGTTATGTATTATGTATTCTACAAAAGTAATGTAGTTTCCATGTACATCAAGCTTCGGGTCTCTACAAGAATCATTTTCATATGGAGTTTTTATATAAATTCGTTATAATCAATTGAACATTTTCACATTAAAAACCTTCTTTCTTGACATGTTTGTTAGATTATCTTTAAATTAAAATTTCCAAATTATGTGAATTAATTTTAAAAAATGGATTTAAATTTTTTAATTAGAAGAAATTATATTTTCTAATGTTGTAAACATAGTTTTTGACCAACATGAATAGTAAATTCAATAAAAATTAATTATCATATTCAATGTAAAATTAAGATTATAATGGGTTAATGTAATAATATAATTGTAAAATTAAAAATATATATTCCGAAAAAAAAATTATAGATGTACATTTTACTATAAATCTTACATGTTTGAATGATGTCCCATTTGAGCCTTTGTGACTCATAAACGATGTGGGATCACTCAATTCTTTTAGAAAATTCCATACATATCATCTACCCCACTTATAAAAGGGCACCACCATTCCTCCCTTATTAAAACCCTAAAATAGTTTTGGTCCAAAAATAACTATAGAAATCTCTTAAAAATGTCCCTACCCTCATAATCGAAGCCTTATTTTGTGTGAAATCCACCCTGGGAAGACTTTTTTGGATACCTATGGTGGATACCTGAATAAGTGGTAATGTTCATCAAGGAGCATTTTTATTTATCTTATTTCTCCACCTCCTTCAATTTTTATTAAACAATTATGTTACAATAACATTATATTTTTACTTATATTTTTAATGTTTTTATTATAATATCCTGACCAAAAAAATCTCAACTTCCATTAAATGAAATTAAAATTGTCATTCGTGTGTACAAAAGACTACCGCCCCATGAAACAATGTTTTTTTATATTTTCCTTTACACCTCTCATTGTTGGGTATGATGATATGTCTAGAGTATATATATCATATATATATATATATAATATTTATAAATATATTGTAATTATATTCTATATATCATTTTAGATTCTATTCTGTAGGAGATATAATAACCTTTCTCATCGGTATGGTGTATTATCACCCTGTGAAGAGATGTGATTCATCATTCACTAATGATTAAAATGGAAGGTTATAAAGATAAATTTAATTAATTAAGTTATATAAATGGAATAATTATTATATTCAAAAAATATTTATTAATTTTTAATGATAATTTATATCATTTAATTTTTTCCTTTTCATACACATAAATATGAAGAAATTGTTAGTCTGTTTATGACTACTCCCATAATGAATTGATGTGAATCTCATTACATCAACACATAAAAATTGTAATATACATATTTATTTAATATTGAATAAATTATATTATTATAATTAATTTTTTTTGATACATTATTAACCTTGTTTCCAAAATTTTCAATGAAAAAAGGATATGTTACTCCGGAGTACGTACTTCCTAATATCTCTATGATCGTAACAGAAATCATTTTTCATAACAATAATTAGTGACTCAGAATAGAAGGAATGTTGAAGAAAAAATATGATAATTGTATAATTATTCTTTTTATTGAGAGCATATAACTATATAATATTCACAATAAGAGGACCATTCATGGTGAAAAATGAATGACAAAACATGGAAATTAACAGCCATGAAAATGAAAAAAATGAATGATTATTAATGAATGTGTAACAATATGATATAAAAAGGTTATATATGGTATAATAAAAATTAATATGGTTTTTATACGTTAATAATATGTTAAAAACCAGTATACATGATATTAAATCATATTCAACCAAAAGGAGGCGGAAGGTAAGGGATTTTATCTCAATTTTATTTTATTAAGGCATATTGTAATGTTTTCACCTTGTTTCTTTTATACGGTGTATACACTTCCCATTTGACACATAATACAATAAATAAATAATTATTAATCGTATTTTAGTTTTAATTTGTACTATTTAATCCATGTAGAGTTTTATTTAATTATACCATGTGGTAAATAATTTCATGTATCAATTTCTTTTCATTGGGTTATATCACTTTTAAATTTTATTAATAATCTATGATTTAGTTTATATTTAATTTATTCATATTAATTTATATTTAATTTTTTTATGTGGGATTATTATTGAGATACATATTCAATTTATAGTTTGTTCTCACTTCATTTTTTTGTCGTTGAAATTGTTTACTTCATAATATTATTTTTAATTGAGATGGTTTATTCACAAAATTTAAAATGAGTAAATTATTAGTTCATTTTTTATAAACCCATCAGTTTTATTTTACTTTTTTTATTCATGATGTTTTTATCTATATTTCCATTTTTAATTTTTTTTCATTAGATAATATATATTATAAAATGTTTTAATAAAATGTAACATTATTTCTCTCTTTGGTCGGAAATCTGATTCCTTCCAAAATAATGTTCTCTAAATTGTGTTTTATAAATATTTTTAAACATTTCCAAATGATTTATTGAATATTCCTTTGATCAATTTTTAATAAATATTAAATATTTTCAAATGATTATATTGTCTTTTCAAAAGCTTTCATTTTTTTATTTTACAAAAAATGAGGAAGGAATCTTCTTGTCATTTTATGAACAATGTACTTTCCTAACATTTTTATAGTGAGAACAATATTTAATTTCTAATTATTCAAAAATATTAATAATTGTCTACGTGCATGAATATAATATCATTAATAATTCCCCTTCATGCTTAAATGGATCATTTTAAATAATTTTTTTCAAAAGATATTTAAAATAAAAGAATTTTCCAAATGTTTTTCAAAATCAAATATATAATTTTCTCATGAGAATTTTATTTTAAAAAATAAATAACATTATTAATAAATAATAAAAACACTTTATTCTTAAAAAAATGTGAATATATTGTATTGATACTGTCTATATTTACCTCAAGATGGTTTTAGATCATTTTTTCTGTGTAAATTATTGACATTAACATAAATTATTCATTATTGAGGTGACTAAAATTCCCTTCAATTATTAACTTTTCATTGGACATTAAATTTACCATAAATATAATTATTATTTAAATGATATATTTTTGTTTAAATATTTATAAATTTTTATTCCTTACTCAATATGGTTACATTATGATAGGTCACATTATTTTTGAATTATATCTATTATTCTATATATTTGGAATGATTTAGAGATTCATGTCTTGGGACAAGGACCATTTTTTAATATACCCTCAATGTTTCGATAGTCTTATGGGATTAATCATTTTCAAATCCTTAATAAAATTGGTTTTCACCCAGTATGTTCTAAACATTTTTATTAATGGTTTTGATAGTAAATGTGTCATGTTCAACTGAATCATGCTGTCATATCTTTAAGAATTTCTTTCATTGAAAATTCAGTGACTAATATACAAGATATTTAATATTGATCTTATCTATGGATGAATTTAATTCTCATTTTTTGATTAATAAAAAGTGTTTTTAATTATCTACATTTTTATTTTGATTATTCCTTATTCTCTTATGATATTGAGTTTATTAATTAATTGTTTATTTTTTTAGTTTTTTAACATTCCATTGATTATGTTAGTCAATAATTTAAATATCATGTGTGTTCATCTAATTACCTTTGAATATTTTTCAATACATATTGATGTTGATTCAATTATTAGTGATACTTCTGTTGTAACTAAACACTATTGAGAATTTTTTATCACCCGTATTTTTTTATTTTCTCGTTGATTCAATGTAGTTTTATTTGAATTATATATAGGGATACACTATATAAAATAATGTTATTCTGGAAACAAATTCTGTTAAAATATTTTTATTCTAATGTAATATGACAATCTTGTATGTATCTAGTTTATAGATAATTATAAACTATTTTATCTTTTATAATGTGATTCATTTTTCATTATTCCAATATAATAAATAATTTACCATCTCTAGGATACTAGTGTCAGGGTTTCTATATATAGAACAGTTTTTAAGAACAATTCTCATTCTATATGGCTCTCAGAAACTTCAATTAATAGAAGATATGAACTAAATATGGTCTTTTGAGGATACATTGTATAGATACTAATAAATTTAAATACAATATGTACAAGTAAATAAAATTCGTAAAAGTTTTTATTCATTGTTTATAAATTTTTTCAGATAGAGTAATGTTGTCATCGTATATTTGTAATATGCTGAGGAATTTCATTTGATAGAGTCCAATAAGAAAAAAAAGATCAGAAAATCTCACACAATTTCATTAGTCTGAGCCCATAAAATGGTGTTTGATCAAAATAAATAACCTAAGTCCACATTAAAATGGTTTTGGCTGATGTTCTTTTATGGAATTTATATGTATGATTTTCATTAGTTAGAGGGTGGCACACACAGGGTTTGTATGATGTGTTCTAATTCTAGTCATCATATTAGTCAAGTCTCATCATACAAATGTTTTTATATATCATTTTACCTTATGTATTTGTGGAATGAACTTTTACTAGTGAAAAATTCTTTTGAATATTTTGTAAATTAATCTAAAATGATGATTCTGTGATGGAAAATAAAATTTTGTCTTGTATCCATTATACTGATGTTAGTAAAGGTTACAAAAAACTGAAGTTATATGCATTTATAGAAGAATTTGGATACGATATATTTTATTAGATGTTTTAAGAAAATTCAAGAAGAATTTAGAACTGTTTAAGAAATTTATATATGTGAGACTTTTTAAATTTGGGTATCCTTTGAGAAATAAAATATATTAGGAATTACTCATTTACTCTTGCCAGTGAATGTATAAAAATGGTTCTTCTTACAACCTAAATGGGGAATATTTTTACATTATTATAAGTTTATTTATCCATTGAAGAATTTAAATATTGGTCAAAGATAATTTTCAATGAAATACTTAATACCTTATTACAAGAAAATTATTTCTTATTAATTTTTACTAGAAAGAATGTGTTTATAAATAATCATTTGAAATAGAGAAAAGATGAATCAGTCAAATTGGATAAGTGGAATTAAAAAAATGAAATTATATATATTTTCTAAGTATCATTTGGTATCAAAATATAAAAAATGATGTGGTAAGTGTATGATTAGTTAGTTAGAAGGTTTTATTCTACACAATGGATCTGGTAATATTATACATTTTAGACACCAGATATAATAGATCAGATAAATTTATTATCCAAATAACCAAAAAACAAACGAAATAACATTATTACTATTGTGAATGAATATATAGAAGAAATTATTATATGAATATAACCTGTAAATAAGTTCAAGAAACATAGTAAAAAAACACTTAATCCTATTGGTAAAGGTTTCTATCAATTATGGGAATCCTTTAAACATGTTATATCTGTGGGTATAGAACGTTCAATGTTACATTACTATATTGCAATTCATGTGTAAGGATATTATCTTTGGTTTGAAACCACAGAAAAAATAACTTTTTAGTGGGTTGTGTTGTGTTTGATAATTTTCATACATTAAAAATTCCTAGGTATAATTATTTAGTAGTGAAATCAATAAATAATTGTGTTTCATTAGTTGTGAATATGTACATATTTTCATAAATTCATATCTCATTAAAATAATGTGATTTTTTATTAAAATTTTATAAAATATAAAAAGAAAATATCACTAATTAAACCCTCCCACTCTATTTAATATCATAGATACTAAGATGTTATTTTAAGTTGTATTAGGATGAATGTTACCTTCATTGATTATTTATTGAATGTTTTGAAAATAAGATCTATTATTGATATTTAGAACTCCATGCATAGTAAAAGAATTTATATTTTCGGTGAGACTAACTATCATATATATAATTATATAATTTTTCCATATCTTCTTTCCATCAATTATGAAGTTCATGAGGATATTACAGATGATTTACTTAATTATGAAGAAGGATTCCCACAGATCACTATTTATAAATATATATATGAATGATGGGTAAGATATAAATTCCATATATTCCTCACAATTTTAATTTTCGAATTATTGAGTTGAAGTAATTGAAATAACTAATGTAATCTAGGATACGATGAAGAGTATTAATGATGTAAATCTTAATTTTAATAGAGTGAAGTTACAAATCTAGAGATTCAGTTTTGGAGATCAAAATATGTTTGAAAATGAATATGTTAGTGACTTCTTTAAAATGGTGAATAAAATATAAACCACCATATGATTTCATTTTGAGAATATGGATGATATTACCTTTATTAAAAAGATCTGAAAAATTCATCTTGAAAAGTTGATGCAAATATTTTATCCATATAAGTTTTTAATCATAAAACTATTTCAGTATATGATTTTAATAGAACACACATTAGTTATGAAATAATATGAGAATAGTATATCATGAGTATGGAGAATGATTTTAATGAAATTTCTTCAAATACATCCATGAAAAGAAAATGTAATTATATTTATATTGATGAAGTATTATATGAATGTAATATAAAAACATTTTCAATAAAATATTTGATGAATTTATGTCTTGGTTTTCAAAAAAGGAGAAAAGAGGAATTGGAATGTACAGTGGAATGTTACCACTAAAATTCATTAGTTGCAGAGCTATTGGAAATTTTACTATAAACTGTAAAATATCTAAAGGAAATGAAAATAGTGATGAAGAGGATATAAATTCATGAACACCCTATAAGAATGACGAAAAAAAAAGAAAAGACTTATTCTAAGGAAAATGATAAGAATGTATCTAACATCAAAAGAAGAAACTATTTGTTTAAGTGTGAGTAAGAGGATGAGAGTGAAGAAGAATATGTAATAATTAATAATGATGATGTTGAAAATTTTATTTTTGAAAAAGTGAGTGATGGAATGTTTACCAATAATTAATGAATTAGTACAGAAGATGAATAATAATGTGATACTTTGAATATTTTTATGATCATATTTGAATTAATATATTTTCATCAAAATTTTGAAATACTAGAATGGAAGAACAAAAATTTTTAGAAATGGTATATTTTATAATATTATCAAAAATATTTTTTTGATGAAAAATAAATATTTTATCATGATAGTGATGTTGTAATTAAGTATTTTTATGAAGATAATATTTTTAATATCCTTGTTCAATATAATATAGAATAAAATGTTGAAACACTAGATTTTGTTCAACAAAAACATCTTAAGAATGATGACAGTGTTAAAAAATTTCAAATCACATTTATATAAGTTCTTGAAAGTTATTTTAATTGTATTTATAGCATGGTTATTAAAACTAATCTTAAATTTTTGATAAGAGAAATGAATATTATTGTAATTAAAGTTAGTTTAAAAATACTATGTATGTAGATAAAATAATAAAAGATAGGAAACAAATATATATAATGATTCAAATTATAAAAAGATATTTTCTATTATAAGATATTATTTTGTGATGAGAAAAAATCTATGATGTAGAAGAATATATAATAAGGTAATAAAATTGATGGTTTTCAACATAAGACAAAATTTAATGGTAATAATTTTACTAAAAAGTATTTTCACAACTCTATGAATTATGAAGGCTACATAGAGTAATATTTTTTCTATAGTTATTTTTCGAATATTGGATGAATTGGGAATACTATATATAGTTGTTATTTTAGTCATTATATTTAGAGTGATGTAAGTAGAATCCAAAGTAAAGGTGCCATGGGTTGTCAACCAACTCAAAAAAACCCTGAGAAAGTCAACATTAAGTTTGAAAATATATTACAATCATTTGAAACTATCATTGATTTTGTGATCAAAATGGATATATTAAAAATTTATTTATTATCATTTTATAGTCCGAACTATTTTTCTAATAAAAAACCTAAAATCCTCTTGAGAATAAAGAAAAATAAATTTAAAATATCCTTATCTATTGAATCCGCACATAAAGTTTCAAAGGAAGAATGTCCATGGATTTTGGAATGTCATTACCCTCCCCAAAAAACCCAATATATAATGTTGGTAAACACTATGAAATATTATAAAAAATATATAATGAATTCAATATATAATGTTTCACTCAAAATCAAAGACATTGGATCAGCTATCATTATGGAAAAATTCCGAATCCCAAACAACATTGTTTTTGATGTCCCAAAATAAAAAATTTAATGTTTCATATCTTTATGATGAAGGATACCCGGTTTCCATAACAAAAGAATGTTTTTAAAAAATAGTAAATTTGAATGCACTGAGAGTAATCAACTGATCCAAGTAAATGAGTTTCATGTTAGTGATTCATATATTTTATTCTCTTTAACCATATTTAATAAAAACCATCAATGGAATAAATGGATAGAGACTAGGTGAAAAAAATAGGATCAAGGTAACAAAGAGAGATTACATATCTATTATTATTTATTTTGAAGTATTAAAAATTTGGTGTTTCTCTATAAACTATAAAGGAAACATTAACAACATAATTCTTATGAATTTTTGGATACATTCAACTAGTTTCATAGTGTGGATACAATATGAAATTTTTGGGCACATGGTCTAGTATTCATGAAACTAGAGATAAGTGATTTATTTTTATTTATTTATGAATTTACTCTCATTATATGTATATTTTGAGACATCAATAATAGGATATAAAAATTTTATGAATTTAATGAGAAGTGAAAAAAAAGAATGTGTATATTATGCAATGAATTTATGAAATGATAACGGTTTTGAATATACAAGTTGAAATTAAAGAAATTATATTGTACATCATGGAATTAAACACGAGTTTAGTGAACCATACACACCATAAAAATGGTGTGTCAAAATTAATAATTTCATGCTTTTGTTCGATGGAATGAATTATTTTGATAAAATATTAGAGTTCATTATATTTTATGAGGCAATATATTTTTGAATAATTTTTTCATTATAATTGATTTGTCTATAGGCTGAACTCTTATATGAATCCTTATGAGATGTATTACAAAGAATCAACTAGTTCGAAAAACCTATGGGTGTTCAGTGGTATTTTCATTATAAATTTCATTTGTGAGATTATTGGGAAGAATTATTATATAGATTTTGATAAAAACATTATTGAATACACATCTAATGGTAGTGTATAGAGGTGTTATAATATAGAAAATAGAAATATTGATGAATCAGATTGTGTGAGTGTTCATAAATAGTATGAACATATATACTAACATATAGTGATAAATTTGGAACACGGATATGATGAGATAGATATAGTTGATTCACGTGAAATGTTTCCAATGATAACAACAATTATGAAGAATCATGAGGTGAATGTTCTAACTCTACTATCTCAAGTAATGAGGAATATTTTCTTTCATTGTTTCCAAGTATGAGGAAATATGTGGAATAAGAAATCATTATTTTAGAGCATTGAAAAAAATTTCAAACTAGGATAACATTAGGGTTGGTATTACAAAATTAATTTTATTAAAAAATTTATCTAAATGATGTTGATATTTATTTAGAGAATTTATAATATATTGATGATATGAATGAAGATATGGGTTATATTGAGATGAATGATACATGGGAACATACACTAAAACCAAATAATTAGAATTTTATTTGTATATAATCGGTGTTCGAAAATAGATTTAATGAAATCAATGATGTAAAAAAGAAACATGAAACTACATGTTTGTAATGGTTACACAAAATTGAAATTCATAGACCTTAATGAGAACTTTTAGCATGTATAAACAATAGAATCTATCAAAAACACTCTTTACACTACTCTAAAATTGACATTTAAAATATTCCAAATGGATAGCGAGAAATTTTTTTTAAATTGTGGTAAATATTGAACAAAAAAGTGGATTAATTATTGGAAAATATGAATTCTAAGTGAAAAAGTTAAATAAGTATTTTTATGTGTTAAAGAAAGATCTAGGATAATTATATTGTAAATTAAATACATTCTTAATTAAGTAAATCATCATGAATTGACAAGTTAATAATAACCTCTATATAAAATAAAATATAGTGGTATCCATCGTTCATATATTTTCAGTTTATGATTTTATATTCCCAGGGAATGATTAAGAAACTCCTACAAATTTCATGGAATAAATGGATATTATTATTTATATATCCATGATACATAAAATGATGTACATTATTGTTTTCCAAATCTATCAAGTGATGAAATTATTTTCCCTATCTCAATAGAAGTGTTCTATAGATCTTCTAAAAATATGCGAAATAAAATATTAAAATACTGTTTCTACATAATTTTTAGTGGGAACAGTGTTTTGAAAGAATGGGTAAGTAATGAAGGATAAACCTAATGATTTATAATTATTATTGGATGATTAGTATTTTTAACCACACCAGGACAGAATATTTTTTGTTCATATACATAATATTCCCGTTATAAAATATCTCTAAAGTAATATCTTCTCATGGATAGAAATAAAATTATCATATGAAGATAATTTTAGGTTGCAATAAGACAATGTATGAAATATTGACATTTGTTATTACACATATGAATATTGGGTAGATGTTGATATGATATAATAACAACATAGAGTCTTATATATTTCTAAGAGATATTTTTGTTAGCTGACATATAATAAAAACACTTAGTGACTCTCTGTATTGAAAAATAAATATATGTTTCTTATACTTAGACCTCAAAACAAATTATGTGCATGAAGACACGTTTGGGTGATTTTTGTTGTTTATGATATCTTTTCCCTTTTCTAATGATATAATAATAAAAGTGTTATAAATCATACTAAAATTATAGTGAAACATTTTCTTTTTTAGGAAATTGATAACAAATATTACTTTATCAATGAGAATCTAGAGTATTGTGAAATTGATTAGGATTTTTTTCTATAAAAGAGAATGTTTTCCTTATCTTAAAAAACGTTATTGATGGAAAAACATCATACGATGATCTTGGTAATTGGTGTTCAAACTCTGAATATATAACACTATTGTATGTTAATATATCACTTTTAAATATTTTCTTTGGATACTATTATCAAGGGGGAGAAAAAGATGAAACATGAATATATCCATTGGTATGTGTTTTTAGTTTTTATTGAAGGAATGTTTTTAATGAGAATTTATAAAATTTGTAATCCATGATTTCAGCATGTTTGAAATGTTTTAAGTGGATGTAGGAAAGTATTCTCTTGTCATTTTATGTTTTTTATGAGGGATGTTTGTGATGATTTTTCCATGTGTAAGAATATGTTTCATAGGTAAATACTTATAGGGAAAACAATATCATCATTCAATTATCCAAGTTCCCCTCACTGACTCTTCACATATAGACCAATATTTTTTTAATAAGTAAACCATTTAATTGGATATAAATATTTAGTTATTTTTTCCTTGGTTGAAAACAAAATACAACAGGGATATTTTTGTTACCAATATTGTTGATGGTTTTTTGAATATATTGGAAGATGTTATATTATTTATTAGCAAAGATTTCTATTTTTTGGCTAAAAATTCACATGACATTGTTAGTAATTCTATCAAAGGTGGTTAAAATTATATTTACACATATGGAGATGGATGGATTGATTTTACATAACACTGTCCACCAGACAATCTTTATAAAACTGTGGGTGTTAGATTGAGTTTTTCACTGAATGAATATTTTTTTTCATTATTTTAGTTACATCAATTTAATTGTTTGATTAAGAAAAAATTGAAAAAATTTGATAATATTTTTATTTATAACATCGTATGTATTCAAATACATAATTATTTGAGCTAAGTCAAAATGGAGAGATAATAATATTTATGTAAAATGTTCAAACGATGTAGCTATATATAAGCTCACCAGATTGATTTCATGAATTTCAAAAGGATTTCTAAGGAGAGTGTATAAAATTAATACTAAATTTAGGTACACTTGATCATGGTACATATAAATATATGATGTTTTTATCAATGTTTAAGTAATTATCCTGATAGGGAGATGTTTTTTATTGTATAAAAAAATATACTGAGGAATGTCATCAGATGATGTACAATATGAAAAATAATATCAAATGATCCTCTCAATGTTAATGGTCAGAGTTAATTAGACAAAAATTTGATCTGAATAAAATATATGATTTTGGTTGAATTTTTCAGATGGTGTTTTTTGTATTAGTTTCATCACACGATGTTATTTTTGAATGGAAACACATGAAGTGTTCTAAATTAAGCCATAAATTTCACGTTGTCAAACAATATAGACGTATTGATTCAATTATTAACCACATAGATGTGTCATATAATAATGTAATTATTTAATGGACATCACAAATATTTTTTATTGTTATCTAAAATGAAAATGGAAAGTTGAATGATCATATTTTTATCTAAATGTGTTAAGTAAGTTAGTTAACGTTTCCTAGTGCTATATTTACTGTTGTCCATTGAAGAATCGGTATGTTGGGTGTTTTATATGAAGTTATAAGAAGATTATATAATTGATGAGAATAATCCAATGATTTTAGATTTGTGGTAGGTTTGAGAATTGTTTTTTCCATTATTTGTAAAAAAATATTTTAATTCCCACATTTACACCTATGATAAAACATATAAAAGGTTTTTTTATGAAAACTCAATACGAACACTATTGAAACATGATAAAGTTTAGTGATGTGATATTGAAATGAGAATACGATCAGAAAAATTTTATATTGAATCATCTAATAGATTATTACCATTTGGATCATTCTCAAAAATTGGATCTGATTGAGTGATTTTTAAAATGATTTATAGTATAAGGGAAACAAGGAATCATTCAAATTGTTTTAGTGTCATCTGAAAAAGGATAATATATAAGATTTTATTGTTATCATGTTATATAAGATGGCTCAAATGATATGTTGAGTGGATGAATAATTGGTCATGAGGTTCCAACATACATAATGTCACCTGATGGATTATACCAAACAAAAACTGCATGAAGTATTCCAGATGAACCAATCAGATTGATAGGTAATAGACCGAAGAATTATCTACCCTATTAGTGACAAGATATTAGAAAAATATTTTCTCACAAGAAGTGAATGATTCAATAATTTTAAAGATAATAATTACAATTCATGATGGTGTAACCTCAAAAGATTACTAAGGGAAACATATAACTAAATCAATCAAGGAATAATCATAGAATAAATATTATAGTAAGAATAGGTAAAAACATGAATCCTTAATTAATATGATATTATTAGAATGCTTAATCCATGATAAAAAATGTATACATGTATATCAATAATATTGATCTCATACTGATTGAATGAATAGTGCTTGACCGAAAAAAACTATGGTCAAGCCCTTGTGTCATCATATACACTTGTCGTAGAGACTACAATCAATACATCTTATTTAATTTTTTAGGAATACACTAAATAACGAAACATATTTTTTCATGTGCGTCATATCGATAAATTAATGGAAGAAATATTTTTCTTCCCCTCGTATTAGTTGATTAAGTCTAATGAATTCCATATATGATTAAACATTACTATTTATAGCTTTACATATGGAACAAATTAATGTTAAAAAACATAGTCATCCTTCTGGTTAAGAATACATAATATAAATCCCTGAGTAACTTGTATTTATAATCCATATTCATCCAAAATTACTATACCTATCCCAATGTAAATAAAATGGATAAAACAATCATAACCCATAAAGAGATATTATTTGGGTACTAAAACCATATATAATAAACCCGACAATAATTTTCTATATTGGGAAAAAATATAGGATTCTATTACCTTTCTCTATGTGATTGAATAACATACCATCCATGTGAAAATTATTCCATTATAATTATATAAAATTGGATTATTACACCTTATAGATAAATTAGTATACAAGTATTTGAATACTATAAAAATGTGATAAAATAAATTCATATAATGAAAGTGGATAGTTTTAATCACACATATCCCAAATAGATGAGACTATTTTTCAAAGTGATTACATGGTGAAAATGTAAATCCTAGAAAAAATTAAGATAATTCGACATAATACAATCACTTTATTGAGTGTAACTAAAAAATATATAATAAATTCAATAGAATTATCATAATAAAATGAATGTTAAGATATCAAGTATCATTACTATTGGTGAAACAATAAAATCAATATCCACATGAATTAAAGATCAATTTAATTTTTAAAATACAATGAAAACCTAGTATTAAGATAAAAATATATCCATGGGAACTTAATATCCCATAAAAATGAGATATGGATCACAAAATATATTATGTCTCAATGTGTCAAAATTGAGACCAATAATACCCTTATAGTTTGAGTAACACTACAATCAGAATCCCTAGAATGGTATGTATTGTAATTTAATATCAAATTCCATTATTAAATATTATTCATGATAAATATGTCATATATGAATTATACACAACATATAAATGAAATTTAGTTAATAATATTTAATTTTCCTCAAAGAGGTGAATTTGTGACGAAACCCATTACATTGTACTGATATGTTTTTCAATTACACCAAAAATTCTGAATAATTAAATTTTGTTTATTAAACACATACCAAATAACAATATTCATATATAAAACCTTATTTATTCAAAATTTATACTAATCCTATATATATTACCGATTCATATATAATTTCATCACCAGGTGCAAGTAATTTTTTTATCATTGGACTAATTTTAAAAAAATAATATAGGTATATATTATTTTCCAAAATCAATCATGATTATATAATATGTTGCAATATAATATATCAAAAAAATTATTTCTGAAATATATATCTTCATTTCAGGTTAGTTTTTTTGGCGAACCATGTTGAAAAAATGTGTGAGGATCATGTTTCGATGATTCGGTATAAACAGTATGTG
The DNA here is from genome assembly GCA_963277665.1 of Viscum album. Classification (NCBI taxonomy): domain Eukaryota; kingdom Viridiplantae; phylum Streptophyta; class Magnoliopsida; order Santalales; family Viscaceae; genus Viscum; species Viscum album. The sequence continues at coordinate 1,286,139,864 of OY728132.1, read as the reverse complement.
TTTTCAAATATAATGATTTAAATGGTCATAGAGTTTATAAAGTGAAAAAGAAATTAAATATATATAGAATATTAAACTTTAAATTATTTCCACTTAGTAATCAATTACAAAAATGTATAATATTGTTCGTGTATGTGGTTCGTCAACCTTAAAAAATTAACCAATAAGGATTAATGAGACATTATGATATGATTATGATTTAATATCAACATAATAGAAGACATGCGATCTTGTTTATTACTAATTAGTTTGATATATCTAAACTGAAAATAAATAAAAAATTGTAGATAATTTTTATAATGTAATTACATTGAATAAGAGATTATTTCTCTATTAATTTTCTAGTTTTAAACTATTGAATTAATTTTATTCATTTGCTGATCTAATAATTAATAAGTTCCTATAATTTATTATCAGAGTCATAATGATATCATAAAATGAATATTTATCATATAATACCATTCTATATCCATCTATGTATGATGATGAATCCAAAAGAAAAAAGTTATATCATGGAGGTGGTAGTTCGCAAAACACATGAACGACTAATTTGTTTTTCTTAATGAACATAGTATAGGAATAAATATTATAATACTCAAAATATAGTAACATTATTTTATATAAGTAATAATAATAACAAAATATCTTTGGTGTAGATAATAAATATAAGAGAATATATGTACGGAGAAAATCCATGTAGCTAATAATAATCATGTATGAGAATTGACTTGTACTTGGAAGTGTCATTGAAAATAAAGGGCATGGGAAAACTGTGACGGTCCAAGGTATCATGTTTAGTTGAGATTGTTATAGAGAGATTATAATATTTTTCATTAAATTATTAATTCAAATAACAGGTTCCACACCTTGATATGTTCGGAAATATTTTATTTCAAATGAATTTAATATTTTTGATATTTTATGGTAAACACAACAATGAGTTTAGCATTCATTACATGAAACTCTAAGTTTATCTTGAATTACATAAAACATTATTTTTATCATGAATTTCACTTGAAATTGATTTTATCATATGTTATATAAATCACCATGTTTTCCATGGGTTACATACATTAACATGGTTCTCATGTGTTATACGCAACACCAATTTTAAAAGAAACATGACATATTATGAAAATATTATTATCTAATATGATATTTATCACCTATAATTTGTAATTAAGAGAATTAATAGAATGTAATAAGTTATTAAAATTAAATAGTCAATTAATGTGTATAAAATTTATGTTTCATGACATGTTACATAGAAATAAAAATAAAATCCTTTGGAAAACAAAGGAAATTATTATAAAAATATGCTTTTTATTCACGTAATATGATTTTGCCTTAATAAATTAAAAGAATCACTTATGGTGAAATATTTTAATAAAATATAAATATTATATATCAATTAAATTTGGTGAAATTCATTATATGTGTTTTCTTAACCATAGATTAGAATGCATCCTATTTTAAGCTTCAAATTTTATTTAATAACAAAAATTCACCTTTAATGCACTAATATTTAAATAATTTTTAAAATATTTAGGAAATTTAAATTTAAAGTAGTATTTATTTTCGATATATTAATATCACAACTATATTATTTTATATATTTGTTATTTTTCATTAATTTTCTAGTTTTTAATTAATAGTGAAAAATATATTATTTTAAATGAGAACATCCTTTTAGAGTAAATTATTTATGATGTAAAATTATATATTAAATTGGATATAAAGTAATATTAGTTCCAAAATATATATTTCAATTTAATTATAGTCATTTTACCATTTTCAGATTATTTTCTGATAAAACATCACTGATTCTTTTTGAGCATTTTCTCTTTGAAACCCCAATTTCCCAACATGTATATAGGATTAATTTTAATTTAAAATTTTCTACATGAGTTAATGGAATTTTAAAATATTAATTCAATATTTCTAATCATAAAAATTTATATCATTTTGTAATATAAAATTAGTTATTGACTAAAATAAATTGTGAAAACAATAAAAATAATTTAATATGGGTAAGGTAAAAACATAATTAATGTGGTCTTTCCCTAAGATGAGAGGGGTCAGAAATAAACTACCAACATTTAAAACACAAATTGAATTTAAATATATTGAAATTATATCTTCTACGATATAAAATGGAATATTTTGGATCTTTATTTAATTATAAAATTATTCGTACAAATTTTTGATTAAAAATTTACATTTGTGTCACTCACTTCACTTATAAAAGGCCTCATCTAGCCTCTCTTATCCACAACTTCAATCAAATTTGGAGCAACCAATAACTAACCAAATGAAGTCCCAAATTCTCTCATTTCATCATTTATGGGTTATTTTTTCATTAAATCATTCATTGGATGGTTTTTGATAAATTCATAAAAAGGACACACATATAACAGGTAACATTCTTCAACGAGCATTTTTATTTAATTTCTTCCAGCACTGGCATCGATTATTATAAAAAATCCCTGTATAATAACCTAAATATCATACATATAATAATATTTTTTATGTTATATGAATGATCTAAAACTGAATCATATTCAATGAAATGTTTCCTAAAATCATCATCATGTGTATGAAAAACTACACCTCACAATCCAATGTCATTCATTTTTACATTACCACCCCTCAAATTTTAGTATGATGAATATTATAAATTATATATATGATATTTATGCCTCTAGGGTGCATCATAGTTTTATCTTCCTTTTTGGGTGTCAAAGTGGTCTCTAGTTTGTGTCTCACATAGTAATTACTACATTTTATGTTTCATGTATTTCATTATAATGTTTCCCAAATCTGCAAATAAACCAAAGATTAAGCCTATAAATTTTTATTTATGATATTTATATAATTATTATACCAATGGATTAATAGTATCATATATAAACTTTTTTATTTTTTATTATGTATTGGATACAAAAATGTCACTCATGGGTATAGAAGACTACCACCTTGTGAAGTGATGTGATTCATTTTCAATAATTCTATAATTAGATGATAATAAAGATAAAGATAATAAGTAAATATGACATAAATAAAATAACAATATTATAAATGAAATATTTATCATTCCGATGAGATAATATCTTTTTTTTAACATTTTTACTCACTGGAAATAATAAAACAACATTAATGTACATGTGGACTACCACATTCATGAAGCTATGTGACTCCCTCTCTTCATCACCACACCACATTAATGATATAGATAATTATATATAAATTAATAATATTTTATTTACGACATTTTCACCATTCTGTAATGTTAAAATATTACCAACCTCCATTCCATTTTGATCATTGAAAAAATGGAAGCATTACTAATCCATATGTTTAACCTACTTTCTCCTTAATATTAACACAGTTTTTTTTCAAAAACAATATTTCGGGATTGGTCATAATAATATAATAGTTTTATAAAAATAATAATTATTTACTTATTATTAATTTATTCATGATTTAAGCATGATCAAATGTTAAAAATCAAATTATTTTCAAAAAACAAAGTTGTTATTACCCAATAAGTGACTTAAACATGGAATTATTAATAAATGGGCATTGAAAATAAATAATTAAATAATATATAATATTATATATAAAATCATGGTTCTATTATAGATGTATAATAAATTTTTATATAATATAAAAGTGGGTTTAATATGTACGATAGAATTCAAGACATAAGTTAAGGTATTTTGGTCTCAATTTTGGTTCAATGAGACATATGTTATTTTATGTTCCAATATTTTTAGAGAGTAGTATGTACATCCAATTTAACATGTAAATTCATTAATATATTTATAATCAGGATATTTTTCCACATTTTATTTTATTCTTAAATGGATCGTAATATTTTAATATATATACGTGGTAAAGATTTCATTTTACAATTTCATCGTTTATTGGGATTGTTAATGACTGAATTTTAAATGATATAATATCATGATTAATTTCTCAAAAAAATACATAATTAATTTCTCCTATGTATATTAAATATATTTTCAATTTATAGTATCATATTTTAACTCTTTAGATCTTAATATAATTCCAAAAATGATTTTCATAAAATCCCACTGTATTTATCTCTTTGGTCAGGTATCCATTTTCGTCAAAAAAATGGATTAAAAAATTATCAAAATGTTTTAAAAATTATTAAATATTTTATTATTGGTATTTATACACATTTTTTTAATTTTGAAAATTTAATTTGAAAGGAATATTTGTGTATTTTTCTATAAAATTCATGTCTGTACTTTTCTGGAAATGTGAATCGAATAGTTGACATAAACTTGCATGTAATGAACAATAACTCTTGTGTTCATTACCTCTATATTTTTTTTCCAAAGTCCCTTTATTAGTTCCATTTTTTTCAAATAAAATTATATCTTTAATATTTGGGTAGATTTACATTTAAAATAAATTATTTTAATGATTGAAAGGTATTTTTAAATGTTTAAGAAAGTAATTTTTAAAGAGGGAAGGATATTTTCTTCAAGAAATGATATAAATTATTGTTAAATATTAATTTATTTGTTTCAATGGATATTTTTATATAATTTAATTACATTTATAATTATATAATATTGTTTTAAAAATTTATATTCATTGAAATGTTGTATTCCTCACGAAATTTTCAATATGATATATCATTAAAATTATTGTACAACTAAGATGAAATCCATTAAATTAACTTATGATTTTCTAGGGATATAAACCAAGGATACCATTGTTATTATTTCTCAAAAAAATTGAATATTTTTATGAAACACATTTTCTTTACATGGTTTATACCATGATAAAATGATTATGAAAGAACTTTATTTTATGAATATATGTTATTATGTAGCGTTGAATTGATTATAAAACTAGTCTCTTCTCTACATGTAATAATATGATGAAATAATAATGAACCCCTTAAATTTTATGGGTTTTGATATGTTTAATGTTTTAAAACATTATGTCACATATGTGTATTAATTTCAATATTTCTTGTAGTTTTCATTATAACCAGGTATGGTAGTAATGTTATAACCAAGGAAGTCAGTTGCATTATAACCAGATCTGGTGGTTAAGTTATAACCAAAGATGAAGGTAACATTTTTACCATATATGGGTGGGCCATTTATCTCTCCACAATTCATTGTAAAATGATTCATATATCATGATATTGAGAGGAATGTAATGGAGCAATAACTTGATTTTTTATGGTACTTTGTTCTTTATGATGGTATAGGGAGTTTCCATTGATCATTATGCTGGTTTTTTGAGTTAATGGATTTCACAATGAGTTAAGGTATTCCCCTAGGGGTTATGGTGTTTCCCTCCTACGATTTGTATCCACCCATGGTGTTCCCTGATAATTCAAGGTAATATTCCATGACAGATGTGGAATGGATTTATATATTTATTTTTATGAAAGAAATATATGTCTTATACCAATGCTATACTCTCAGGACCTCTATCCATTGACATCCTTATGATTCATGCCTTATGAACAGATTGACATTTCATGACTTGGGATTATGGTCTTTGATGTGAATGGCATGGTATTAAATTATTATGCTCATATTTTAATACCATTATGTTCATGTTATGATTACATTTATCAATTTTTTACCCTTATAGAGAATCACGATTTTCCCTTTCTTATGTTTCTTTTATATAGGTTATGAAGAATATTTACAATTGGGTTTTTTCTATAAAGAGAATATAATGGTTATATAATGATGGGATACATTGATGATCATTAAATGAATTAAAATATAATTTATTTAGTTTCAAATGGATCTAAACTATTATGTTCCTCAAGAGTGTGTGTATAAAGTATTGTATATTCATCTAAAAATGTATAATATGCTTATATAAAATACTTTGTTATATTGTTGGTATCATAGGAAAGGTGCAATTAAGCTTTTTTAAATAGGATGATAACTCATTATAGAAATACATATGGGTATTTATATTTATAAATATGGGGTCTTTTATCAGGATAAGTCAAAGGTTGAGTCAAATATTAGATAATGCCCTAGAATTTTGGTTATAGGATCATGTGGATTATATGAAATTAAATCCCTATATGGATACTAAAAGTATATATGGATCTGGAATAGTGATTCACATGGATTATATGTAATGACCCAGAAATTTCAAGGAATTTTTTTTAAAACACTTTGTAATTTTACGAGTCTGTGGCATCTGACAGCACTTGATTCCGAGGCCCGATGTTCCCGGAATCAATTTCCAAAGTTTAACTCAGGTACGTTTAGTGAACGAACGAGCGGGTTTTTCTAACATTTTTACCGGTGCTCGGAATTAAAATCTGAGGGCACTGATGAACTCGCAACGCCTGTAATTGCTTAAGGGAAAACATACCATAGTTTCGTTCGCAAAGGAGGAGAAGATAATTTTGGGGGATTATTTAAGAAGTAAATAAAAATTGTCAGAATGTTTTTTAATTTATCAGGAGGTTATTCCCTCCCACAGGTAGTTAAGGGTGGGGCCCACATCCACTAAACTACCCAAGTGTGGATGTTATATAGGTGGGGCCCACATGAGCCCCACTATTTAATTTCCACTAAACTCATTAATAATCCCTCATTAAATTGGAAAACCCCCCATTTAAATTCCAATGTGTTTAATTAAAGGGGACCTTCCCTCTCCCTTCCTTAATTGTTTGTCAACACGTTTTTAAATGTGGTGATTTAATTCTGGGAGTTTCTTTGCTTGTTTAATTAAATAATAAGAGGAGCTTATTATTTAATTTTGGGGAGAGCTTCGTTGTGAGAAAGGGAGATCGGGAGAGATATCTTGAGTTTTTGGAAGAACGCCGACTTCCGACAAAGAACGACATCCTCTCTGTCAAAGAACACTGGTTCTGCGAAGAATGACGTCGTTCCACCCGTCCTCTTCCATGCCACAAGAGAGGAGACAATGCTTCCTCCTCGGCGTACTCTGAAGACACCTACGAACCCTTTCCCATCAATGCCATCTACCATGATGCCATCTACCCCAATTCCAATGTTCGTCTTCATTTGTTGAGGTAGGGTATTTTTTTTACATATTTCATTTTGTGTGATTTATACCCTCGGCATGGCGTGTTTTTGTTAGTTGATGTTTTGAACCACTAATGTGGTGGGTGCGTAATAAGGAACAAGTCTTAACCCACAACTATTTTGTTCTTGATGTGTGGAATATTTGGCGATGTCAAAGCCGGACCAAAAAGGATATTGGAGGCCTTTGCAGTAATGTACTGGTCCATAGGTGATCGTAGGCACAGAAAGGAGGAAAATCAGACCCCCTGAATGACTTCGGTGGCCCTCGGAATCCCCCGGTGGTGTGGGTCTCCGGAGCAGCGGCGCTAGAAGCCACCACCGACAGGACGTATGGAGGTGGTGGTGCCCCGGCGCACTGCCGGTAGAAGCCTGTCGCGGCTAAAGCCACGACGGCGAGGGCTGGATCCCGCGACCGCGTGGGATCCAGGGGGAAACCGCGAAGCCAACCTGGCGCCGCATCGGCGGAACAGAGCGGGGTTACGTCCCACCTGCTCGGCTCGATGGCCCAGCCAGTGCACCCTTCAGCCGGGGCGGGGCGGGTCGCACAGATCAGGATGGGCCGCTCGCAGCCGGGTCGGGCCGACCCGGGGGTGGGGGGGTGGGCCGGGTCGAACTGGGCCCTGACCCCCACTTTGGACCATTTTTGGTCATTTGCCCATATCATGAGCTATGTACCTCCGATAAACGTACCATTAGTTGCATAGGAATCCTTGGACTAAGAAGGTAATTTTAGTATATTACACTTGAGGTTTTGGGAATGATTGGGTATAGCTGGGTTGGATCGAACCCGAATCCAACCGGGCCCTTGGAGCGGAAACACTTATATCTTAAGGATCAGACGTCCAATTGACGTTTCGTCAATTGAGATGGAATCCTTTTTTTGAGAAGGTTATTTTGGATTAATCAACTTGAGGTTTGGATGCAATTGGTGTATGGTCGGGTTTTTTTTTATTAAAAACCAACCAGGCCCCTGAAAATGGTAAAACCAATAACTCTCAGAACGGGCGTCCGTTTGACGCACCGTCTGTCGCATTAGATTCCTTTAGATGAGGCAGATCTTTTTGGTACATCTACTATATAATTCATGATAGTTGATGTATCAAATCTCTTGCTCGAGGAGCAGACCCTCACGGAATCGAGAATGCTGTCTGCGGGAACCCTAGAGCTGGCTGTGACTGGGATGATGATGACTGCACTTGGATCCTCTGTGGGTTCGGCAGCTAGGATGACTGTACTTGGATCCCCCATGGGTTTGGAAACGACGACAACCGTACAAGGATCCATTGTGGGTTTGACGATGATGACTACTATTCTTGTATCTTATGTGGGTCCGGTAGTATGACCTCCGTACTTGTATCCTGAGTGGGTCTGGAAGAGTAGCTGGTCTTGTATCCTTTGTGGGTCCGACAGCTTAGTTGCTATTGTATCTTATGTGGGTCTAACATCATAAATTAATCAGTGGATTCATTTGATCATCTCTATCGCCTTACGAAGTGTATACTTTTGTCAGTTGAGTCTTTATTTCAATCATTATCATCGATGTGATTGTCTTTCTTTTCTGTGTGGACTGGGTTGTTTTTTCCAGTGTGGACAGGATTGTGATTGGGATCAAGAGTTGGAGATGAACTGTAATGGATGACTTAGATATATATGGACATATAACTAAGTAGAGTTTTTTGATACTTTGTGATTGTATCTTTCCTTTTTGGTTTATCCTTCTTGGATTCTGATAGACCTTTAGGGGTCTCGGGGTCCCTACTGGGTATCAAATACTCCCCCCTACACGGGCTTTGCCCGCACTACATTTTGTTGGATGAAGACGACAGACAACACTGATCGATGTGGATGCTTGTGGAGCTGGACAATACTTAGAGGTGGACCACTTGGTGGAACATACACGGAGCTGACAGTCGGACCCGAGGAGATGAGGAGACTATCTGTACCCACCCTTCAAGTAGGATTTCTGGAGGACGACTCAGTGTTGCTGTTTTACATACAGTTGTTGTACTTTCCTTTCAGTTGTAATATACTTTCAGTTGGGTTTGTATACTGGCCCATTTACTTTTAAGCACTTACCTTGTTCCCAGTTTTACTTAGTTCCTACTTCACTTGTGTATTCTGTTGAGTTTTTGTTTACCTTATAAAAGGCAATTCCTTCCCCTTTAATCGGGATTTACTACTTTTGTGCAAGTCGCCAGCCCATATCCTATGGATGGCGGCCTTGGGGTAGTTACGACATGGGCCCCGAGGATTGGTCGTGACATTATAAATACAAAATGGTAAAAGTGAGATTAACTCAATGATCATCTGTTTCATGACAATAAGCTTTTTGTACACCTAGTTACACCCTCCTAAGGGATATGATTTAGAAACCGACAAGTAATTTAATATCCATCATGAATGATTTAATGATATAATGATCATGTATGACCTATGTTAATCCGAATGTGACATAGATAAAAAAAAAGTTTCATTATTTAAACATAATGTAATCGAATTTCCAGGATTATGTGGATTTCCACTATGATTAGTTTTTTCCACACAATGATTTTTGGTTTTATTCCATGATGGGAAGTTGATGGAAGTATGTTGAAATTAAATGTGCAAGATAATTTCCTATTTAAAATCCAAATGGGAAGATGAATGGATTGAAGGATGTTTTGATTATTCTTAATCCATTATCATTGAACATGATTAACAATCTGAACCAGAACCAACACATAGAATGACTAAATATGAAATATTTATAATGCTATCAGTGTTTTGGTAATTAAGACCATAGAGGAATTAAGATTTAGTTTCTTTTATGTCAAAATGTGTGAAGAAACACTCAAGGGAATATCTCAAAGGGATCAGAAAATGTTATTATTGTCAAAAATACACAATGAAATCAATTTTAATGGGAAAATTAAAATTTCTGTTAAATCAAAGGATCAGAATAATGATCTCACAAAGGTATCATCAATTGCTGAATTAATTAAATGTGGAATGTGTGGGATTTATGAAAAAAGATTTTATTAAGGAAAATATTTTGAAGTGATTCATCAAGGATGATGAAACTATGAATGATATTTGAAATGAATGAGATATTAATGAATAACAATATGAATCTTATTTAATGACTGAAGGATGATGTGGAATGATTTAGGTATTCAAGTATTAGAATTCATGGATTATGTTATTAAGAATCATGAAATATATAATGATATTTTATTATGTTTATTTTGTATTGGATATTTTTGTATATGTTTTATTGTACTAAATACCCAAAAATGTGATTTAATGGAATGAAAATATTGTATTGTAAACATGTGATTAAGGGAATATTTACTGTAAAAGGAAATAAAGGATGTGAAAATGTTTTTTAATTTGGGAAAATAGAATTTCGATATGGATAAATTAAATTGGAATGAAATGATCTACTTAAAAATGATAAAAGATTTTTTGATTTTGTGGTTATGAAATAATTTATGGAGTTTAAATAATTTTTTAATTTAATTATTATATGAAATAATATATTATTATATATGGAACGAGGATGCATGTCAGTTTTCAATAAGGTTTATTCATTATTAAGGTTTCTAATATGTTTCAAGAGAATACATGATGAATGTATTCCCATGTTTAGAATGTGACAATCATTAGACAATTTATGGTATATGGGGTAATAATGTTAAGAAAATTTTGAGTGATTATAAAAATATTTATAAATTTTTAATTTTTGATGCTTTATAAGGTTAACCATTTATGGAAGGATTTAATATTAAATTCATATGATGTTTTATAGAATAATATATTACATAAACATATTAATATTTATTCATATAGGAAAACTAGTGATATAATTTTAATAATTAGGAAATGATGGAATGGATTATTATCTATTATGTATTTAATTTAGTGATTCAGACATGAAAAAAATAACCAATTAGGGTACGATATGAAGTTGAAATTGTTCATGTAAAAAATAAATAATTAAATTATGGCTATGAAATAAAAAGATATCAAGAAAGTAAATTTTCATTTGTTCTAAAACTATTTGGAATATAAATTCCTTATCATTATGAAAAGGGTAATCTAATAAAAGTTCATCTTATTATCATATTTTTTTGTGATTTCAATAATCATTTTCATTCCTCTTTTGTTTATTGAATAGTGGTCATTAACGTTCTCTAGACCATACTCTTTATCTATCTCTATTAGTATTTTTGTGTAATTTTTCACACATATATCCATTTTTTCACTTCTCACCTATGTTATGTTATTTGGAAACCTAGTGTGATTTATTCCAGATGGCTTTTAATCATCTCATTTAGTTTCTAATAAGAAATCATAATTAACCCTTTTTATGATAATGGTTTCTATGAAGGATTTAAAAAATTCCAAACCATTGACGACTGAGATTAATTTTGCGGGGGAATGTTTTTTATTGGGGGTAAAATTCAACACCGTGAGGTATTTTAAAATATTTTATAATAAAAAAAATTTCATTTCAATATTTTTTGTCAAATGCATCATTGATTGTATCTTGCATTTCCCGAAACACTTATTTTTTTATAAGGATACATGTAACACTAAGATTATATTATATTACATATAACACAGTGTTTTTATTGTGGTACACTCAATACCATGTTTTACTCATGTCACATGCATCATAGAGTTTAAATGAAATGTGTCATGCTGTTAGATTATTATTATTTAATATCATAATTTTAACATCGCCATTAAATTTTCATTTATGAATGGTATGGAGTAAATTATGAAAATATATGGCTTAATTGTTTATATAATATTAATTATTTGGGGACAAATTAACTAGAAATGAAAATATAAACCTTTTGAAAATAAGGGATAACATTTTCTCACAAACTATTTTTTTCACATAAACACGTCTTACCAGAAAAAATTAAATGAGTAAATTTTGGGAAATAATTAATAAAATATATATATTATATATATAATAAAACGTTTAACATTGACCTTATGAATTTTTTTTAAAATTTATAATAATTTATAAAATTATTTGATTAAAACTATATTTTCCAAAAACATGTTTTCTCCCTAATGGGGAAGTTAATTTAAAAATAATTTTTAAAATTTTTATAAAATAAAGTTAAAAAACAAATTGAATATTTTAATTAAAATTATAATAAATATATTAGGTTAATTATATTGAAATTTTAAAAAATAATTTTTTTAATTGATAGAATAAAATCCAGATGTTTAATTGAGAACTGCATTTTCTTTTAAATAATTTAGAGTGTAAAATCATATTTTTAATTTTTTTAAAATTAATACCTGGTAATTTATATATATATTAATCCAATTTTTTTCATTTCAATCATTTTCATATTTAATTTTGGTACATAAATGTTTAAACCTGTAAATAATTTATTGTTGACAAATATCCTTTTCATCGTGTCTATATAATTAATATTAAATTAAAATTTCCCTCTAATGTAAAATGAATTTAGAAAAATAAATTATATATTCACAATAATTATAACTTTTTATTATCTAATAAGATAATTAAAATTTAACGAAAATTATTTGTAAAAATAATAAAACTTATTTACCTTGTTTAAGGTGAAACCTGATTTATATGGTGTTAAACTAAGATGTTAAGGGTTAAAAATGAAATAATTTTTATAAAAATATCATTTTATAGAAATATTTCTAGATTATCTATTATAGTTTCTATATATTGACAATTGGGGATCCTTCTTTCATTTAAAAAACGTGGAAACATAATTTTCTTTCACAAAAATACAAATGTTCTCCACATGTCACTTATTAAAGCCCACCCCCACTCCTCTCTTATTCACACCTTAAAACCCTTTGGGTTTTGTCTATTACTATGATAATAACTTCAAAAATTCCATAATTTCATCATATAATACTTTTTTTAATAAATCCAATATAGGAAGGATTTTGGTTTTATCTTGAAGAGGGTATCCAAAGAAGAGATAATAGTCTTCAACGAGCATTGTTATTGTATTTCATCCTAAACCTGATTCAATTCATAATAAATCATGATTATATATTATCATATTTTAATAATTTGAGTAATTAATAACAGTCTTCTCCGATTACAATTAATGGGTAAAAAATAATCATATGTGTGTTGGAAGACTACTTCCTCATGATCTCAGATCATTCATTTGTTCACTACCACATCTCACAGTTTCTTATATTGATGTATTAAAAGTATTTATATTTTATTTATAAAATAATTACACCTTATGCATAATTACATATTATATAATTTTTATAATTTCCAACTTGTATTGGATAGGATAATGCCGCTCGTCTATATAGTGGACAACCACCTCATGAAGCGATGTTATTCATTTTCACTAACGCTTTCCATGGTAGATAATAATGATTAAGATGAAAAATAAATTTTATATTATTGAAATAATTATGATAATAATGAATAAAATATCATTATAAAAATATAATATATCGTTTTATTACTTACCATTTCAATCACTAAATGAAGATAACATCATTCTGGAATGTGTGGACTACCACCTTTACGAAGCGACATAACTCTCTCTTTTCAACACCAAACCACATTGATGATATTTATAAGTGTATTTAAAGGATTAGTATTTAATTTATTACATTATTATAATTATATAATTAAAAAATATTACAATCATACTATCATTAATTATCTAAGAAAAATAGAAATGTTACTCGTGTGTATCTACAACCTACCATCACCATGATTATAACATTATTCATTTATAAATACTAAGGTTTATGAACCTTATATGTATAATTAATTTATAAATATTACAATTATTTCATTATTATTATTATATATATTATAGAACCATGATCTGTGAAGCAAAAAAAAAAAATTTATAAAACATAACAAAAACAATGAAATTATATCCAGGAACAAGACTCTAACATGAAATTATTAATTTGTTGGAAAAAAAGGGAATATATAAATCATATATTTTTTATATATATAATTATGGTTTTTTAATATATTTCTAATAAGCTTAAATAATTTATACATGAGTTTTGAACGTGTACAACAAAAGCTTATACTTAAGGTAAGGGAATTTTGTCAAAATGGCCCGTCTTTGAGACAGATATTGTGTTATGCACATATATTATTTTATGTTCTTTATATACACAACCATTTATATTTAATATCATGAATTAATTTATTCTCAAGATATTTTATGTTTCATTTTATATAATCACTTAATGGGTCTTATGATTTAATGTTACCAATGTCGAAAATATTTTATGTTAGAATCTTGTTATTTTTCATTATTTTTTATAATTAAGATTCTGATGAAAATATTTTGTCATAAATTTGTCAATGATCTAATTATATTTATTCCCCTCTGGTTATTAATGATTTTTTATATTATATTTACTAATTTCACACTCTTTAGTACTTAATATAATTTTCAAAATGTTTTTTTGATGATATGACTTAATTTATCTCATTAGTCAGAAACACATTTTCTACCAAAACCATGTTTTTTAATAATGGATCAATTTTTTAAAATATAGTTCAAATTATATATGAATTTATTCAGAACTAATTTTTTAAAATTTTATTAAATTATTTAAGTAAAAATCATGGATTTTTCCAAACAATGATTTTTTTCATTTACCAAAAATATAAAAAGAATCTTTATTTTTATCATGTATGAGATGAATGGTATTTATCACTCTCATTGTGGCGAAATGATTTCAAGAATCCATTAAATATATTTAAACATTATTTCAATTAATATTTATTTCATTAATATTTAGAAAAATTTTATATTTTAAATAAATGATGACAATGTAAAAATGAAATATTGAAAATGTTATAAAAGGTGTTTTCATAATTGGAAATTCTATTTTCCTAAATAAATTTTTTTAATAATTTTTATAGATTCATTTTTTTCAATTTTAATCATTATTGAAATGAGTTGTTAAAAATATTAAGAAAAAATTAAATTTTTAAAAGTTATATTCAAATGAAAATTATCTTCCTCAAAAAACATTAAATGTCATTTATCATTCAAAATAGTTATCCATATAAATGAAATAATTTCATGTAATTTATTCTTTTTTAGGGATGTTATCCTACGATGAAATTCTTATTATTTTTCTGAATGGATTATGATTATGATAGAATGATGTTAATAAGAATCATTTTTCTTCCACAGGTTGTATAATGATAAATTTTTTCTGAAAGCTGCTTCATTTCATGGGTTATGATATGATGATATATTAAAATGATTATGAAACTATTCTATTTTTCATAGGTTATGATATGATTAATTTTTATGAAACCCATTTCATTTCATGGGTTGTGATATGGTGAATGTTTTATGACCTTGTAGTAGACATATGTATCGATTTTGCTATGTGATGATAGTTATATTATAACTATGGATTGGGGTAATATTATAACTAAAGATGGTGGTTATATTGTAAGAAAGTGTGGTGGTTTTGTTAAAAAAAAATTATGTTTGTTTCCTATATCTCCTTATGATGCATTTGTAATGATTTATATCTCATTAGATATATATTACTAGAGTGGAGATTAAACCTGATTTAGTAAGGGACATTGTCATCTATGATTTTCTTGGGAGTGAATCCTTACATCAATGATGATTCTTATACTAGACCCATTCCACTATGAGGAATGAAATTCCAATATGGATGGTTTTGTTTCCCTCCATGTATATGTATACCTCCATGGAGATCCCCGATAATTCTTTTAAATGATCCTTAACTACTAAGGAAATGATTCTGTATTCTTATCTGTATTCTATAATTATATGTCATATTCCATTTTTATTATGCCATGACTTTTGTTATTTTATTTCATTATGATTTTTGTCTTATGAAATTTCAATATTTTTTCTGAATCGTGATTGTGATCTCTAATGTTCATGATATGGTTTTCAATTTATATAATAATGTTCTCATACCCTTAAATTCATGTTATTCTTAAGTATTCCTTTAGTTTACCATTACTGAGAATATGATCTCGCCCTTCTTATCGATTCCTTTTCCTAGGTTAGGGTGAAATACTATATGTGGGATATTTATATGAAGAATCATTAATGGGAAGCTCTTTTTAATGACCTGATCGATTATAAATAATATATCCCCGTCTTTTTTGATTAAACGTCTTATTGTTTAATATAGTTATTGAAAACACCTACACGTCAACATATTTATTATATTATATCTGATCTAATAAAAATTTATGTATCTTTAATATTGTTAATTATGTATTTGAACAATGATGACATGATTAGTATTAATATAGGGTCCTAACACATCTAATTGGAATAGGAATATTAAGTGATGGTATAAACAAGTAAGATCACACCCCATGAAACCCATTTATATTAATTTTCTAGGATATAACATAACTAATATTTTCCATCAATAATTTCTAAGATAATATCAATCAACATAATCATGATAGAGTCCTTTTATGGTTGAAGTTCCATGTCATTGAGATCACATACCAAACCATGTACGTCGAACAACCCCGTGAATGTCTAATTGTTTCACACCATAATCATAGGGGTTTTTATGGTGTCTTAAAGGGAAATGAATAATGACTATAGAAATATGAGTATGTAAATTTTTTTTAGAATAATGAATATATTTTCATTATACTATTATTATATTATAAATGATTATTATTTTGATAAAATTAATCCAAAATAGTATTTTTGGTTATTAGTAAAAATAAATTAAGGAATTTATATTGATTAATTAATTGATTATGGAAATAAGTAGTATTTTAATAGAAAATATTATGATATAATTTTTATCAAATCTAAATTCTCATATAATATTTATGAGGTCAAATGTAATTTTAATATGGGTCCAAAAAACTATAATTTCCCAAATAATACTAGAATTTATCAAAAAATTTTGATTATTATTTTAAAAATTAAAATTAACATATTTATAAAATTATTTCTATAAATTTAATAATATTTTTTTAATTAGAAGGTTTAAATTATCTAATAGTAAATTCTATATAATTTTCTAATACAGTTTAATTTTCAAGAAAAACTAACTACAATTTAAATATATAGTGTGTATTATGACATCTTAGTGACTAAAAGTGACTTAATAAATACTATAAAGGACATAAAAACCCAAATATATGAATCAAAATTAAAATACTGTGATTCTATATTAAATTGATTAATTTTAAAATTCATTTATGAATCATCAAAAACATAGAACATGTTTAATGGTTTGAAAAACATTTCATTAAGACTATGAATCATATTTAAATACAAATGGGAATTATTTTTCTAGGTTTTTACATTGGCCTTATAAAATAATTAAGTTCAATCCCATTAGAATATCAAATGATGAAAACCCATTGGTTGTTTTTTGGTTTTGGTTATTTTATTAAATATATTTGAAAACCAATATTTGAGAAATGATAATGAACACATCACCCTTTTCCTATATAAACCCACCACAGATCTTATTAAATGTCACTAAAAAACCATGGATAATGTCCTTACTTATCCCTCTATTCTCTAGAGTTCCCCTATGGTGACCCCAAACTCTCAAGAATCTCCTCACATGCATTTGGAGTCAAACAATCATGTAATTGATCCCCTCATTTTCATCTATATTAATGCTTCTTGTTACCTCAAGCCTTCTATTTAAAATTCATAATGTTTGGTTATGTACTAAAATTTCCATATTAAATCGCATTTAACTTCAAAATGGAGATATACCCCTTTACTTTAATCAACATGTTTAATTAGATTTTATATCACACTGTTATGCTGTTGAAATTTCCCCATGATTTTCCATGACAAAACAATTTTGTTGTGAATAAAATACCTAGTTCCAATTAAGGTTGTTGAT
Source organism: Viscum album (assembly GCA_963277665.1). NCBI lineage: Eukaryota > Viridiplantae > Streptophyta > Magnoliopsida > Santalales > Viscaceae > Viscum > Viscum album. The sequence continues at coordinate 1,286,121,898 of OY728132.1, read as the reverse complement.
ATTTGTGAAATTTTAATTATTTAACATTGTAGTTAAATTCATTTTCTCATAACTCATTTATATTTTAATAAAAAATAATTAATAATGAATCCATGTTATACGTTGTATGTTTCACCCTATTTCATGAGAATGAAATGAAAGTGATCGGTGCCCCTAGAATTTTGTAGCACTCTAATGAATGAAGTAATGTTTAGTTACATGAGACATCATGTTGGGAAAAAGATTGAACCTGATTCCTTTGTGTGACTTCTTCCATCATGATTTCTTTCCATTTATCCATGGCCTATGTTAATGATACATTGTTTTAAATTCTTTCAGCATTTCACATGTCGCATCTACAATTATCAAGTAATATCATGCCTCATTATTCATGTTTATTTTTTTGTCTCCTTTTATATCCCATTTATATGAATATTTTATAACATATATTATTTTTCTTCATGTTATTCATTTTTTGATCCCTTTCTTTGTATTAGAGCTCACCCCTTTATTAGGTATGTCCTTAGGTTAACCCATGTTATTTTAAATGTTAACATCTTAAAGTTGATTTTAATGGAGATAATTTTATAAGAAATTTTAAATTTTAATATAATGTACTTATTTTCCAATGGAACTAGAATAGAAATTTATATTTTTTGTATTAATTTAAAATTTATGTAATAAATCATTTATTAATGTAAGATAACTAATATCATTATTATAGTTTTTATCAAATAATGTTTTTTAAATTTGGGGAGTTGGATTATGAAACAATAGAGAAAAAGTTAGGGATATCACAATGTAGAAGAAAAATCCCAAAATTTAGGTAAGTAATGATTAATTGGTTTACCAATAAAATAAACCCCGTTCGGGATAATACATATGTATGTGAATTTTGTACTAAAGTACACAAAGGTAACACATGAAAACACAACATTGATATAGACATTACTTGGAACTGGTGCATGAAAATTTGAATTATTGAACACCTGGTCTGAATCTCTCAAAGGATATACTTCATTAGCTTTATAATCTAATTATGATCCATTGTAAAAGGAAGAAAAAAACACATAATAATATATGTTTGTAAATAGACCATGGATGACATAAATTGACTCTTATAAATACATAAGTTAGGAAATATATTTAATGTATAATTACTCATTTAATTTCATTTAATTTCCCCTTTATGTGATTAATATTTGAAAAATACTAATCCTTAATTTATTTTTTATTATATCTAATGGCTGAAATGGGAGGAATCGAGTAAACAATCAATGCAATAGGAAATGTGATCACTACCGTAAACAAATTCCCAACTCGATTGAAGTGGGAATCACAATCATTATAAAGATACACTCTCAGATATCTCAGGTTATCAATATAAAACTATTTTACTTGGAGCTCCCAAATCCACCTAAGAAAAAAAAATTCAAATGATTCTCTAATACAATAAAGGCCACCGAATTTCAATGGATCATTTGATCCCTTGATCACAGAAATATGGATCAACTCAATTGACAAGATCTTATTCATCCTACAATATTCTATCAATGATAATGTTCTAGTTTCTATTCATCATATTGATGTAGAAGTATATATGAGGTGGTCATTGATCAATAATTTTAATCCACAGGAAGAGGTCAAAGCAAATGGATTGAAAAAAATTTAGGAAAAAATTGATAAATAATCTCCTCAGAATCTCTATATAAAAATGTAATGGGTCTTCATTAAAATCTGGGAAACAAATAATATGAATATATCAATGCGTATGATTAATACTTCACAATATATGATCAATATGCCTCTGGCATTGTTGTTACCCCCAAATTCTCGGTTGATCGATTCTTTGGTGGGATATAACCTACTATACAGAAATACTCAGTGATCTAAAACATTGATAGCTATAAGGAAATCATCCTTTGTGTAATTAAAGTAATAAATGAACAGTTGGGACTCTAAAGGGTAAAATAGGGATATAAAGCATAAAGTGGATGTTATTTCTGGTAGTCTGAGGGAGAAATTTATTGGTGCAATACAATTTTGACATCTGGCATTCTAAAGGTATGGATAGAAGCACCAATGAAATTGGCTAACAGGGTTAGGAAATGAATTATGTGTAGGATGGATGGGCACCTATCTAGATATTTCCGATTGGAGAAACCCAATAATAAATTATAAGGGAAGAATTATCTAGTCAATGCTTATATCATTTTTATTCATTAACAACATGTATTCATGAAACATTTCAAACAAATGCACTAATCCAAGGTTTTTCGAAGATAACCAACAACCTCCATGGCAGCAAGGGTGTGAATTTTCAATAAAAAATAAATAAAGTGGATTCCAAGAATGATTTAGTGATTGGAACTGTATTTATTCATTAAATAATTGTGATTTTACCTTTTGATTCTAGTTCTACACATTCAATTATTTAATGAATTCTTAAATTATATTTTCAATCAGCACCACAAATCATAGAATCATAGAAATTAGTGAAAATGTAAAATGGGGAAATTATTTTATCTTACGTATATAACTCATATAATATCAACATTTTTAGGAAAAAACATCCCAATTTTTTTTTCATACTCTAGTTTGTCAAATATAAATAAATTTGGGGAATGGATTTTCATTACTAGTATAGAGCCTACGTAAATTGTTTTGAGAAGGAAATGAATCATTGTATTGCGAATCAACCACTAATTCTAAACTAGTCCTAGGAGGAGGAAAAATATTCTTGAGAACCAACATCTAAATAATTGATATTATTTTTCTATTAGAATGATTATCTATAAAAATTGATTGTGTATAATTGAAAAATATCATCCTTAAAGAGACTCATATTATGAAGGAATATGTTGATGTGTTTCGTGAAGAATTTCATTTTATTACTCATAATAGATAGGATGAATTTTAAATAACTTTTATTCCAGGTGTGTTACAATTATCCAATATTCTATGTATAATAGAGGTTGTAGAACATGAGGATGTAATGAAAAAACTACAAGATAATCTTGATAAAGTGTTTATACACCCAAGTGCATCATCTTGGGGTGCACTAATCCACATTTTTTAGAATATGGATGGGAAATTATGGCTTTTATTTAATTATTATGACCTCAACATGATGATGATAAAGATAAGATATCATCTTCCATGGATTGATGACTTAATCTATTATCTATATGGGGGTCCAATAATTAACTAAGGTGGATCTATTGTGGGTATATTAACATATTGTGTTGACTAAGGAGGGTATCCCAAGGATTATATTTCATTTATGGTATGGGCATTTTTTGTTCCTCGTAATTACATTGACTCACTAATGCTCGCACAATATTCACGGACCTTGTGAATATATTATTTAGATATTACCTCAAAATATTTATTTTAGTCTTTATAGATGACATTCTAATATTATCCAAAAACTAGGAGGATCATGAGGAGCATCAGAGTGTTGTGCTAATGTCCTTATGAGTGAAACAATATTTATGCCATGTACAGAAAGTATGAGTTCTGGTTGAAAGAAATCTCATTCATGGGTCACATAATCACATGTAATTTGATATCCGTGGACCTTTCAAATATACAAGTATTTGTATGATGGTCGAGACTGACAAATGAGATAGATATATGTTGTTTCCATGGATTAACTAGGTATGATCAATGATTTGTGATAAATTAATCATAATTATCAAGCAATATAACCAATATAAATTGAATTGGATTCATGTTTCTTGGAATGATGAATATTAAGAGAGCTTCACTGATTTGAGAAAGACGATTATCACTAAACAAGTAATAACACTGCCAAATATTGGAAAACAATTCATAGTATTCAGTGAGGCATTGAGGAAGAGATTGGGTGGTGTGTTAATCCAGAATGAAAAAGTCTAATCTTGTGATTCATGGTTGTAGAATGACTGTGAAAATAAATACCCAATAAATGATATGGAGTTGGTTGTTTTGATCATCTATTTAAAAATATTGTGGTATAATATCATAGGGACGATGTGTGAAATATATACATATCGCAACATCATTACGTATATATTAAAAAATAAAGAGAATAATATCTTCCTATAAAGAGGGTTAGAGCTAGGTAAGGAATATGGGTTCAGAATTCACTGTCATCATTGGAAAATGAATGACATGGTAGATAATCTTTGTATAAAATATCATCCACATTTACCTTTGATGATAATTGATAAGGATCAAGTCATCTTAGACTTCAATAATATGGATATAGGAATCATACAGGAAGGAACAACATAATTCAATTGAAAAATTTATTATTAACCATATATTTTGGAATAGATATACAGTACTCAAAGAGTTATGTTTAAATTAAAAAGAATTTGGATGTTGTATGCAAAGGAAAATCCTTGTAATTAAATGTTAATGAATAATTAGTTGTGATATTTGGGACATAACATTGTATACCATCAAATCCTGAGGTAATGTTTGTGTTTTTAGATAATTCACAGATCATAAATTTCTATATCAATCCTAAAAGCATAGAGATTTCTCTATATTTATGACAAAACCATTGGTGAGACAATACGAAGAAGGATATCATTGAGTATAAATCAATATGTTTTATATATCATTAAGTGAAGGAGGAAAGGAAAAAAAATCAGTAAGGATGACGTAACCATTACCCATACATACATGAAAATCAGAAAACATCACAATTGGCATTGTTACAAGATGTCCAAAGACATACAAAGGATACAATGTTATATGTGTTATAATGGATCATCTTATAATAACTGTACATTTCAATGTTATTTGAGTGGGATTCTAATGGGATCAACCTACAACGATATAGATAAGAGATGTGGTGAGGCCACAGTGAGTACCACTATCCGTTGTATCCAATTAAGATATGAGATTGAACTATAGGTTTTGTAAAAGACTCCAACATGATCTAAAACAATTTTAAACATTAGTAAATCCTATCATCCTCAAACTATTTTCCAATATTATATAACTATTCAAACCTTGAAATACATATTGATTGCATGTTCTATGGACATTATAGGAGGATGAGACCAATATCATCCTCACACTTAGTTCTCATAAAATAAAAGTTTCTACTCTAGAATCCAAATTTCCCCCTATTAATCCATTTTTACATGGAGGTGCACAAAACCAAAATTCTAGGATGAAGATAGAGAAATAAAACTACTAGGATTGGAAATTTTTGAGGAAATGGTGGAAGGGGATAACACAGTTTAGCAGTATATCAAGGTTGTTCAGAGTCAAAAAAGAGCTATGATTAATATAATCGATGCAGCCAAGATAATGATGTGGGAGAAATCCTATTCCTCCTCATATATCCTTAGAACAATTTTATGATATTTAGGAAAAATTGTAATATTTGACCGATATACATCAACCCCCTTAATATACTAGATCATATTGGAGTGGTGGCCTATCAATTATCACTCCCACCCAACCTATCTCAATTACATAATGTATTCCATGTATCCTTCTTGAGAATGTACATATTATACAACTCACTTGTTCTCAATCTAGAGGTGGTAAAATTTGATAATGATCTCTCTTATGAAGAGAATCTAGTGAATATCATCGATTGAAGACAGAATGCTTGAAGAAATATGATGATGTGCCCGGTCAATGATCTATGGATAAACCAAAGTATGGAATAATAAAAATGGGAACTAGAGGATATAAATTAAATATACTTACCCTCGATTATTTTAGTTAGGGAAATGAATTTTTCTACGGGGAAATTTTATAAGAGGGGAAATTGTAACAAATAGGACTATTGTAAATATAATTTTATTTTATCTTTAATTAAATGTCTTATTATGTTATATATTCATAGAAAATAGATACACTTATTTGGTTTTATTATATCCTATCATATTTAAATTTCAATTATGTAGATGTACTATTGATAATATAGTTATCGAATAGTGATCAAATGATTATTATAAATATGGTTTTTTTAAAAATAAAACTTACATGGACAAAGGAGTTGATGGCCACGACAAGAAGTATTGTACCCATTGAATCCCATAGGCTATAGCTTCCAACTGAGGTAGCATCACTAGGATTTTCACTCGACCAAGAACAATGTAAGATCCTACATTATTATCATGAGTGAAACCATTTATGGGATAAAATCAACCAAATCGATATCATAACCCAAACCATATACACTGAACTTCCATATGAAAGTCTCACCATTATAAACCATACTCTTAGATTGTTTTCTGGTTTACTAAATATATATTTATCAATACCCAGAAAATATGAGTATATATATTATTTTTTGTGTATAATTATGAATATATTTTAATCTTATTATTTTTAGTTTGTATGTTATTATTATTTTGATATAATAAAATGAAATTTTTATATTTTGTTAGCATTAAAATTCAATTAAGGATAATATTTTTATGAAATAATGGATTTTTAATTATAAATAATTTAGTACAATGTTATTATTAAATAATTTAAATAAAATATTAATGATCATTGAAATTTTAAGATGTCTAATATAATATTTATAGGGGTTTTAAAATTTTAATTGGAAAAAAACAATGCTTTTTATCAATTAATTTTTTCTTAATATTTTAAAACATGAAAATTAACTTATTGAAAAGTATTTTTTAAAAAAATTTAATAAATTAATGGAATCATAATGTCAAAATAATCTAATTGAGAATGTTTATTAATTTTCTGAGACAATTGGTTTTGGGTACATATTAAATACTATATAAATATACCTTGTGTGTTATGATTTCATAATAACCTAATATTAATTTAATAAATACTATAAATAGTATCCTAGAAATAATCTATGTTTTGTATTTAAAATAATGTTATTTTTTATTTATTTTATTAATTATATAACCCATTTATGAATCTTCTAAAACTTATTAAATATTTTATGGTTTTAAAATCATTTCTTAATGGTTATGACCCACTTCAACATAAGAAAACACATAATTATATTAATTTTGGCCATGATAATTTTAATACAATGAATCCATCTACCATTGGAAATAAATTATAGGAAATCTATTTTTTGGTTTGTGGGTTTCATCATTTTATTACATAGAGTTCAAATCCTATGGTTGAGATATGAAAAAGCATTCCCCACTCATTTACTATATAATCCTCAAAAGATCCATCTTTTCTTCATTGAAAAACCTTAGAGAACATATTTATTTTTGTTCATCCTCTCTAGAGTCTCCCTAAGGTTCACCAATCTCTCATGAATATCCTACCAATCATTTGCAGTCACACACTCGAGTAAGGGATCCCCACCTTCTCTTCATTATTTAAGTTATTTTTTATCTTATACTATATATTTCCAATTTTTAATATTGGGATATGTATTTCCATGACTTTAATATTTACCATTTTATTTAAAAAAAATTGAAACCTCATTATCTCTAATAAAAAAAATTAGGAATATTTATGTGATAAGGTTTTGCTACCAAAATTTCACTACGATTTTTCAAACCAAAACAATTGTGTAGGGACTACCATACCCAATTCTTGTCAATAGTTTTAACCTTTATGAAAATATAATTCAATTATCTAAAACATAAATTAAAATATAATACTCTCCTTGATCATGGAATAATAAATGATGAATAATGAATCCATGTTGTATGACCTATATCGAAAACATAAGAATGTGAAACAAATTAACGTGATGGGTGCTCCTGGAATAATATATCTCTCTAATTAATAGGGTAATTTGTAATCTCATGAGACAAATTGTTAGGAATGGAAGTGAACATAATTACTTAGTTGAACATTTACAATAATCATTTATTTTCAATTAGACTATAACTATTTTTATGATTCAATCATTCATGTTGTTTCCATGTTTCCCATGTTTCCTTTCTGATTATCTTGTTATATCATGCATCATAATCCATGTTTATGATTATAACACATTTTATGTCCCACTTTTATTTTTATTATCTAAAATATATTTATTTTCTTCTTGTTGATACATTATTATTCCCTTACAGGGCTTTATAGATCCCATTTTTCTTATATGTATCCCCATGTCATCCCAGGTAGATTTAAGTGTTTGAATGTTTAAGAAGTTATCAAAAAAGATGAACTTTTTTCTTTTTTAGATTACTATGTAATGTCACTACATCCCAAATACACTATAATTATAAATATTCAAGGTTGTATAATCATTATCATAATTTAATAAACCATGTGTTAATTTAATATAACGAACAAAGTTGTCATAATCATTGTGGGAGACATTGAATATCTTTCATGAAATTAGAAGATGGTTTAAACAGTTTCAAAATGAACTAAACTATTATGGTGATGAGTTGTTTGATTGTATGATTTTTTAAATGTTCATCTAAAAAATTTAATATCCTTGCGTGAAAATCATTAGTCCTAGTAATAGTTGGGTCTTGAATTTCAGGAAGTGAAAGATAATATAAATTACACGACATGTAGTTTCGGTAGAACACATAACATTTTCCATAATTTTTTGTTACTATTTCAAGGAAAAGAGAGTAAAAATAATCATATTTATATAAGAATCGTTTATTGGTCAATATAAATATCAGACATTCAATTTAAGGAACATTTATTAAATGATTATCGACATTTACACTCGGCTATACTTAATTTAACCCTTATACTTTCAAATTCACAATTAATTTCTAACCATGTTAATTAATTTTAATAATAATGATTAAGATTGATATTTTTACCTAATTTGATTCATTAAAGATTAAATTTGAAAAAAATTTGATCAAATAATAAATATTTTAATTATTATTTGAAAAATAAATACTCTTCACTTAGTAAAAATAATTTTAGAGGCATAACATATTATAATCTTTAAATTTATAATTAATGAATAGTATTCAAGGATAATAATTTTAATGAAATAAATTAAATTATTATATGATAATATATTTTATAAGTATTATAACTTATGAAAAAAACTAATCTCCCAAGATAAATACTTTATTCTGTGAATAGACTAAAAATAGTTTTTCGAAATAACGTTACATTTAATTAGTTATAATACTATTTATATGAATTTATTTAATTTCAAATTATTTTTAAAAATAAATTATTTTATTAAAAAAAATTATTCTATTAATTACATGATTTTATAAATTTTATTCTCAATGTATATAATAGTAAAATCATTTAAATTACAAGTTTCTTGAAAAAAAAAATTATCCACAAAATACCTCTTCCGATAAAGACTAAAAATTATTACTATATAAATTATCATTTAAAGAATTATTAAATGAATATAATTATATTAATTTAATATTAGAAATTTTATAAATTCATATTTTAAATAAAATCATAAAATATATTAATTTATTTAGTTGTAAAATGAAATTTTCGAATATAAACTATTATTATAGTATTTTCAAATTCAATAACAACTAAATTAGTGTTTATAAGTTTTTAAAATAAATCATTATTATTTATTAAACACATATTTTTTGAAATAAAAACATGCATCGCATTAAAGAATATTTTTAATAAATAATTTCCTATAAAATAAATTATCTTATTAGTAATTTTTTGAAAATTATTTTAATTTATATCATATTCATGTAGTATTTATTTTATATTTAAATACAAGACATATATTATTTAATCCTACTCATTACATAAAATTAAATAACTATTTATTAATTGGTTATAAATAAATATTTATAATTTTTCTAAATATATCATTTCTTTGATTAAGTTTAGTCTTGCAGGTGGAGAAAGATATAGAACACCTTGAAATAAGTAATGAAAATAAAATATTAAAACTATAGTGTGTTATAATGTATTTAAAATAATGGAATAAATGGTGGAATAATCAATCCATGATGTATTTTATGAAAATCGTCCAAAACCACATTCTAAAAATGTTTCTAAATTTTATTTTTAAATTAATCATTTCAAACTAAAGAGGTTAAGGAATAACCATAATCTCATTTATATTCATTAAATAATTATTTCTTAAAATATAATTAACAGTTCCTTGAAAAATTGTTGTAGATTTAAAGGTGGAAACACATACTCATATATTTTTCTTAAATAATGTTGATCATCTAGCATATGTATCTCACCTTTAAACCAAAATACATAACAATTCTTTTCACATTGAAAATTAGGTACGTTACATTCAAGAGAAACTAAATAAATTCACACAAAATGATGTATAGACCCATATGGAAAGAAATAATGATCATATTATTATAGTATCTAAATGGTTTATAAGAAATAAAATACAAAAATATGGAAATGTCAATCGAAACAAGACTCATTTAGATTCTAAATGTGAAAACAAAGAAATAGATTCTAGTATTATGAATCATATATATCCATATATTGGTTAGAATATACAATAACCACATCATAATTCACCTATAATTTTTATTTCAAATATATATAATGATATTCAAAATAAAATTTTAAATTTTTTCCTTTTGGAAAATTTTCTGTGGAACAAACAATTGGTTTTGGAAATCATCCTTTTTTCAATTGAGTTCCCAAATTTACCCATGAAATATAGGGTTTTAAAATTATCCCCAAGATCATGGTATGAACATATTATAATTATATTATTTAAAGTAGTTTTTAATTGAAAATGTCTAATCAAATTTTCATTTATAACATATATTAAATTTTTTGATACTATTTCAAATTTAGATGGATGTGTTGATTTCATCTATTCAATTGAAAATATGTTTTTTAAAATTTTAGGATTTAATGAAAATGTAATTTGACATTAGATTTATTGTCAAAATAAAAATCAGTCTTAGTTTAATAATTTTTTTTGGAAATGATAGTTACCATTTAAACTATGTAATTTACACTAATTAACTCTAAAAACTATTTCTAATGTGTCATACCAAAGAAATTAACACTCCCATGAGTACAAAATATATATTATCATTAGGTGAAGCTGGTAAACCGATCGACAACCTAATTTCTCTATGAACAATTGGTTTTCTAATTTACCATACTAAAACCTATTCGAATATCATGTTCAATGTATTTCTCTGTTCCTATTTTAAATAAAAACTAGAGAAATATCATTTTAGATCCATAAAAATGATTTATTTTCTTTTGAAAGGATCCAAAAATATCAGTTTATTTTTTCAAAAAATAACCACATTTGAATTAGTTTCTATTTTTATTCTAATTTTATAGGAATCCAACTATATATATAATTTCTATTTGAATATTCAATATACTATAAAATTCCACCTCTCATGAAGTGGTAATATGATGAACACAAATTACATTTTTACAAAAAAATAAGTATATAGAGACGTGGAGTGTTGTTGTGTAGAAATAATATGGTTGAAATATATATTATTAGACTTTAGGATAATAATTGACCATATAGCAATCAATTGTGACAATACCAGTATATATCAATATTTATAAAAAAAATAATCCAAAACACTCTCACAAAACACATTGATCTATGTCACTATTTATTAAGGGATTACTTCCAAATGGGAAATGTCTTATTAAATATTTTCCATAAATTAAATCAATTCACTAGTATTTTTAACCGAACATTTATACTATGGTTATTTTAGACACATAACGAGTAAATTGGTACTCATTATCTTGTGAAATTCTTCATTTTATCTATGTATCTCATGATTTCTCCCAATAATATTTTTAAAATTTTATTTAAAAAAAATTATAAAAATTTAACTAATTAATATATTGTTATTTATTTATATTTTATGATCAAATTACATATTTTTTTTATTATTTAATGAGGGATCCTTTTCAATTACTTAATTTTAAAATTTTCTTTGATAGAGATATTTTATTTCAAGGTATTTACTTTTCAATAAATTATCTATTATTGTGATAATGTAATAATCATATTTTATATAAGTAATTAATTTTTATAATAATAATTTTTTTAAAACTACCAATGATTTAATTTATTTTTTAATTATTTTTAAAATTCAATTTTCAAAAATCATAATAGTTTTTATTTAATTCTTACTCATACGAATTTTTTTTATCTCTCTTAAATAAAATTATAGATGATTATTTTTTTTACTTCTCTACATAACAATTTTCATAACATATAATTTTTGAAATGGAAGTAAAATAATCTATCTGATGCATTATTTATATCAATGGACATTCGTCATCATTCCCTTTCAATTTTTAATTCAATTAATTATGGGGGTAAAGTGATTTCTTTTGGAAAAGTGATGCCATTGCAATGGTATTAAAAGCATTATCTTCTTTATCTATTTTTTTTTACATCCTCTTCATTTCATTTTACTTCCTATATATTATATTTTTCTCTTATATATCCCTTTTTCTCAATCTTATTTTATCATTAAAATAAATATCCCTAATTATTATTTTATATTGTGATTTTGGAAGGTAAAAAGTTTATTCAAAATTATTATTTTTATTTTTCATGTTTTTATTTTTCTATTCTATTATAATTTTCTTTATTATTTGTCTATAATTATAATATTTTGGTATTTTATTAAATAAATTGTATTTTCAAATATTTTAGTTATCATTAAATATTTTATTTCTTTTTGAAACAATTTTTCACATAAAAATGATCTTCCAAATTTATTTGTTATTTCGAAAATATTTATTCAAAATAATTATTTAATTTATCATTCCCATCCTTATTTTTGTCCTAATATTTTATCATATTTTTTATCATAAAAAATAGGTAGAAGTTTTATTATAGGTTAATGAGAGAGAAATTTCATAGAGTTTTAAAAAATATTTTCACAAAATGGGATTATTTCTTAATGTTATTATAATAGTTTCTATTATCTAGTGTTAATTTATTTTTAAATTGTAGATATTTTGTAATTATTATATATATTTTATAATACCATCCATCATATATGAAATTTTTGATCTCAATTAACATATTTTTAAACACTATAATTATTGTGGGTGCATCCTTTAATTTTTTTAATATATATATATATATATTATGTTTTTATGATGAAAACGGGAAGATAATTTAACTCTCTATCATAGTGTTTCCAAGATCCCACGAACTCACATATGTTTACAAATTTCTCAATTTAAGTAATTTATGATGTTTTCATTAATTACAATGGGGTGAAATTTGCGTTATCAATATGTAACATTGATTCCTTGATAATGTATTATTCAATTAACATTTAATCCTTAATATTGATGGTATTATATTAGAATATAAAAAATGATATTTCATGGACGTGGGAGTGGACAATCATGATGTTGAAGATGAGCAGATTGCATCAGCTGGCTTCTACCATCATTGAAGTAATATATCATCTATAATAGACCCACCAATTAGTTTATGGATCATCTATTGTTTTTTAACAATATTCAAAGGCCATTGGATAGAAATTTATTTATAGTGGAATGCCTCTTGGTTTTTATATCATTTTTACAAGTTTCAGGTATCCCACCAACTTCCTAGTAGTGACTTCTAGGTATCTAGTGTTATTTTGACAACTCTAGGGAGGAATAATTTTTATAATAAAAATAATCATAAATGATTTTTTATTAACTTTATGAATTAGATATATTTCTATATCCTTCCTAATCATTTTGGATCCTCTAAATGGACTCCCTTGGCTCTATATAGAACAACACCAATCAACAACTTTCTCTCAAGATATAAATCAATGTTGAACAATGTTAATTCTCAATCTTCTCCTCATGAAACTTCAATTTCCGAAAATAAAATGGGTTTCTAAACCATCCTCAAAAATATCACATCATAAATTGTATTACATACATATATAAATACTAGTGAGAATCTATTAATGGGGTTTCCTAAGGAAAGTATCTCCATTCTCACTCACCTTTCCCCAATAGTTCTAACTCTACAATTTTTTTGAATGTTGTAATTTTCTTCTGGTGAAGCTCAAGAGTGTTATTTAGAAACCAAATAATGAGGGAAATTATTCTTAATCACTATATATATTAGTTGATTTATTATATTGACCTATCAAGTTGATAGGTTGAGACATAAAGGAAGAATATAATATATTTCTAAAGTCATTAGGGATTTTATTTTTATTCTCTTTATTATTTCTACATTAAATCATTTAAAAATATATTCTAATATATTCTAAAATTAATTTTGATCATTTATAAAAATAAATTACTTGTAATAAAATATTTATAATCTAAAATTGAATTTATCAACTATTGTATTATCGATTTCACCCTGTAATATTATATTTTGAATTCAAATTATTAAAAATTAAATTTAACCCCCTACCCATAATCAATATAAAACAATTGGGAATATGTAATTTTATATATTTATAATCATCATGAGTTAATTTGGAAAATGGAAAAATATAAATGAATCAAACCATGAAATCTAAATACAAAAGGATGATTAAAAAAATATGTCATCGAACCATTTTATCTTTATCAAAAAGATTGATAAATATATAATTGTAAGAATAATAGGATGACATTCTCATAGAGGGGAGAATCCCTTGGGTATTTCTATGCACCATATGGTTGTAGAAGGCCCACCAATTCCTTTGATGGCTTATGTTGGTATCCCCTGGTCAGGATTTTTCATTGGAGAATTAGGAGCTGGCATCATTTTTAGGATAATTAATACAGAATCAGAGTATTTTAGAACTTGTGAATTTTATTTATCCTCCTCTTCTGTCTTGTAATACTTCCCTCACTAGTAGATGGTCTGTTGTTCTTGTTTTGAGACCATGTGATGGTTTTGGTGGAGATGTCATCTTCGTCGCTGGTGGGAAATGTGTTTTATTCTTCATGCTTCACAAATCTGGCTAAAACACTGGTTAGTGATGGGTTTGTGGCCCCCTACTCCATTGATCCGGCTACACCAATAGTTATTGAAGGTTTTTTGGATTATTAACCCAATGATATGGCTACGTCTTTATTCCATATTAGGTTTGACTAATCCTAATCAACATATATGACTTTGTTTCATATTTGTGAATTTTAATATATTTTCATTACCACAGGCTTCAGAGAGGTAGGGGTGGGTTGACCTGTCATCGCATGCACGATCTTATTTTACATGGCTTGGTGTGGGCCTATTGGACTTGTCTATATTGTTATTGGGGTTCTAGTGGGAATTCTTTGCGGATATGTTTGATGTCTGTTAGTCAATGGTTGTGCCGATGAGGAGGAAATTAGAGACCGTTGGATGTCAATGGTTTCTTATACAGATTGAGAGTTATTCGGTGTTTTTTCTTGATTTTATTCCTTGTAGCCATTTTGGTTTTGTGGGATATGTTTAATGATGATGGGTTAAGTGAAAATTTGAGCATTGTCTCTGGTTTCAATACATTTTGTGAAGTACTTAATTTCATAGATACAACATGGTGGGTAGTCCTGTTTGACGGATGTGTGTGTTGAAACATATCATCAGCAATATGATATTAATTTTTAACATCATGGTACATTGAAATTAATTTTCTAAGTGTTCTTGGCCTTAATTTTCAATGCAGGAGATTGACTGGCTATGAATCACTAACATGTTTTGTCCAGTAGGAGGCTCGAATGGGAGATAGTTGTACCTTATCTATCATCTGATACACTATTCACTTCATAGTGTTATAGGGTTTCTCTACCTTGTTGTCCTACTAGCACAGAACAACATCTTAGAAGGGTGGACATTCTTATCACTTACTAACACCATTTTTTTCAATTTTTTTGGTTAGAGGGGGGGAATGATGCCTTGTCCTTTGATTTTCATGTCTTCTATATCTTATTAGATTTATTGGTCCCTTTTTAACTTCTGGATTGTTTTTTAGTAGAATAATTCAATTTCTATTATAATGATGTCCATCATCCCCTATTTGTGAAAATAGGTTTTGTTTGTCTTCATATAATAAAGGTGGATCAAGCCTCTAACTGTTTAAAAAATTAATAAATATATAACCTTGATTATAATTTATCTATAGTGAAATAAATGAATATAATAATATTTTAGATTCATGTTTTAAAAACTAAAAATTTATTTCACAGGATGTTAAAATTTTATTAAACAAAATTGGACTCAAGGTCGGGTGTCTCTCAACTCCCCCATTATCATTTTCATTTACTCTATATTTATCCTGAGTATCCATTTGATTATTATAAAATACAATTTCAAATAAAATTATTTTTTATTTTTCATTATTGTTTTAGGGATATGCATGTTTTTATTTAATCTATATGAATTATTATCAACCAAAATTATTTTTAAAAATACATTTATCTGTAAAATATTATATTTTTTCTCTATATGTTGTTTCTTTTTCTCTTCATTTATAGTTATAGGATTGTTTTTTTAAATTTTTTATTCTTCATTTATTTAAGATTACTAATTATTATGTTTTGAATAATATAATCTTTGTATTTTCAAAATTTAGATGATATTAATTTTTATAATAATAATTTATCAAAAAATATTATTTTATAACTTAAATAATATTAACTACAATTTTCTCATATAGTTTTTTATTATAATTGATTTTATAGTTTAAATGTTTCTAAGTTGTCTTTTACTTATGCTTATATTATATTAACCTTATGATAATAGAGATTAATAATAAGGTTGTCTTTATAAATATTATGAATTATTTTTTATCAGCCTTAAAAAAAATATTTGTATCATCCATATAATGGGTTTTATGTAAACCTTAATTAGTTTTGTTACATCCTGACCTAGGTTCCTCTTAACACATTCACCAAGTTGGTGGGACACATGGCCACTAGTGGTATCCATATATAATAGATGACCTCAATTAGTAGTGTGGGTCTATGGTGGTATAGTGTGGAGATTATACCCTCATATTAGATAGGAATAGTGGATCATGTGAAACAAAAAACAATATTAGAAGTAAATATAATCAAACACTTTAAGACGTGGCTAGTAACCCATTATAGAGGAAATCATAAAACGTTAGATCGAAAATGGGAAACAATTATATTTAAAAAAAACTATGAAAGTATAAATAACCAATAATAATATTAAAATAAAAATTCCAAAGATGAGTAATATATAAATATGAGTTCATGGATTGCTGATATAGAAAAATGGGGAAAGATGAGACATGTGTATATGAGAAGGTGTAAAAAATAAAAAAATGGAAAAAATATTCTCCACTAGAATCTAAATCATAATCATGGTCAGATAGTCCCATGATCCATACTATAAGTAAATAATATAAACTATTCACACTAGGGAACTTTCCCTTATATATACATGTAGATATGTAATCTACTCAGGTACCAAATGTGACCTAGATAGGATGTGTTATAAAATATCATCATGCCAACACCAATGATGTCTACTGATAATCCATTTTGTATATAGAGATATGATGTTTAAAAGTAATATTAATTATAAACATTTATTAAAAATAAATAAAAGTTAACTCAGGTTCCCAAAATAATCCTTGCTGGATCTACCTACATTGGTGTAGCTTGTAATGAGTCTGATTATTAACAATATATAGAGTAATAAGATATATAGTATATTAATATAGGATATCCTATTATATTAACAATTTATGTTAAGATTTATATAGGCATAAACCTAGATACTAGGACATATATGGATATGGGCATATCTCAGGCATCCATAATCAGTTTAAATGATCTATATGGTCCAAGAGATGGTACATGAATTGAATATTATAACAAATATGAGATGTCATTCTAAATCGTCAAGATAGGTGGGGGAAGATGTTATCAACACAACTACGTGGATTTGGAAGATACATTACGGTACAGTGGATGATGTTTCATCCACTATAAATGAGAGGTAGAAAATAAGGATTTAGATAACTGGTTTATTAAAGGAAATTTCATAATTTCATCCAAATAGAGAGGGTCACATGGTTTAGATGTAGAGTTTGGAAAACTATGTGCCACCTAATATCTAAAGAGGGGCATCGCCCCTGCTAGATGCATAGGTTGACTAGACATGTGCAATCCACGTGCAATTCACATTCCCAACACTCACTACATCCAAGATAGGTGTGTTCATATGATCTTATAGTTACAAACAATCAATGTTTCCACCTTCTACCTTTTAAAACATCACCCATGTTTCTGGGAAACCGTGTGTGCTCGGCAGTATTGTTTTCTCCAACTATGTGAACCAGTCTATTTTTCCAAAATATCGGCCTCTTGGACCCAAAAAACCCCCAGACACCATTGTGTCCTCCATGACTCCATTGTGTTCTATTATATTGGCTAAAATAATGAATGTAAACCAAAACATAATGAACAATAACAATGAGAAATGTTAGCTCATTACAACCTCCCATCATTAATGAATCTCATCCCTAAGTTGACCATTTATGGGTAAAGAGGTATCATATGATATTGAATTAGGCCACTGGTCTTATATATTAGAATCCCCCTTACAAGGCTCATCCAATATTCAGTTATACTTCTATATAATTCATACTAATATAATTTACCTACCATAGAGTTTCATGATGTTCTGATAAACAATAATAGTGGGATACTTCTTCAGGATGAATCCTACTCTAACTCCACCTCATCAGGTTGGAATATGTGATATGGTTATTGCTTATATTGGTGAATTTGAGTTAAGTGAAAGACATCAAGCATATTCTGGTATCTTTGAGGAAGTATTACCTGGTAAGTTTTGGGTCTGGTTTGTTTGAAATCCAAAAAGGTCCCAATGAATCAAGGAAAACACATACCATACCAACGAATATGTTGATATCCCAACATTGGTGAAACTCAAAAAAACATGTTCCCCAAACTCAAATTCAATAGTATTATGTCATTAGTTTTTATATGACTTATATCTAGACTAATTTGTCAACCTGTACTTTTAGATCGATTAGAACTACTCTCTAGTCTCTTGAAAGAGGCATGGTCCATGAAACAC
Organism: Viscum album; assembly: GCA_963277665.1. NCBI lineage: Eukaryota > Viridiplantae > Streptophyta > Magnoliopsida > Santalales > Viscaceae > Viscum > Viscum album. Next base: position 1,286,103,000 of record OY728132.1, on the reverse strand, counting down.
TTCCTACCCTTCTTCCAACAAGCACATATGTTATCAAAATAGCCTACCATATTATTCTTCATACATATCCATATATATTGTACCATAAAATACATGACTATAATATTAATCAACAAAGATTATGTGTTTCTCCTAGAAAACCTTGAAATTATGGACCCATACATAGAGAATGTCCTCTATCATTAGAATCTTACATTCTATCAATCTATTCTTCTAATGGTGATAATTTGTTCAAAGAAGAACCTATGTACCAAAGGCATGTTCAACCCCTTATAGAACAAAGATATAAATAAGGAAACCCTATAAGATAATATAGAACATGGAGCTCTATGATGATTTACGACCACGCTGACACATATCATCTCGATATCATCTTTTAAAATGGTCTCTCACATTCTAATGATGTGTATGGCATTTGTTAAATGGTTATTGGCTAGTTGTACCCTATCATTTATACAAGGTAATTGATGTACACATGTAATGAAATCTATTAAATCATCCTCCCATTTCCACTCGGGAATGGAAAAGGGATATCAAATTTTTATTGGTAATTGATGATCTACCTTCACCAATTTATAGGTGGAAAATCGAGTGATAAAACCAGTAATCTCTCACTTGGTAACATGGAACCAATACTAGTGGCATAAGTCTCTATACCCCTAGGTGAATCTAGGATGTACCATCCTAAATGAAGCCTGAAATTCCCACATCACAACTTTCCCAATGTAAGTTGGAACCCAAAAATTCCCCTAAAATCATAGGATATCATCCCCATCCATGATCTAACAAGAAGATGAATTTTAATTTGAGATACATTCCCTTAGTAATAGTCTCTTAGGATCAAAAATTTCCTTCATTATCACCCACTCCAAGAGGGCATAGGTTACTACTAAGGCTTAAAAGATATTATTCAAATAATTCTCTTGAACCTCTATTTCAATATCTAAAAAATTTCTATAGCATCCAATTTCCACTATCCTCATGAACCTTTTATTTCCATGTCTTCTGACATAGTTCATTTAAAACATCATTATCCATTCCAGGTGCATAAGCATGCTTGAAATTGTATGGCCAATGAAACTCAACCCATATTTTTTCCAATGATTTTGATCATATTGTTTAAAGGTATACTTGAGGCTTATGTGGTGTATGAATACCACAAAATCCCCTTCATGTAAATAATGTCTCTAAAAAATAGACCATGAAATACACCATCTAGATCATGGTTGTGTATTGAGTAATTACACTCAAGATGCCACAATTGATGAGTCCTCTATGCGGTGACTGACACACCCAGCATCAGAACGAGTCCCATTCAAATACCTGATGCATTATAGTAATTTATGTAACTTCTTCATGGATCCAATGGAATCATGAGCAGATATAATGTCAATATAAACATCAATTCATGAAAGGATTCTTTATAAGCTTCTGACTATAATAATTTCTAACCCTATTTAGTCAATCTCATAAGTGGAACTTATATGTGTGAGAAATCCTAATTGAATCATTTATAATATCTAGATATCCACAAGAAACTCAGGATTCCAAATAAATTAATGCAATTATCCTAAGATAATATATCTATTACATTCATTGGGTGTAAAAAATCTCGAATCACCCTGATTATATGACCCATTAAGTGGATATTATCTATCCAGAACAAGCATTTATTATTCATAGAATACATTCAGGTCACTTTTAATGTATTCATCGAATTCTGTATATTATTTTAATGGTTGTTTCAATATATATAATACACTAATATGTCATACACAATGACTTCCATGAATAAAAATAGATTCAAGTTTAAGGGATGAATCACTATATCCATGGATGTATTTGGTGTGTTCATGAGATCAAACAACATTTCCAGAAACTAATATAGACCATACATATTCTAAATGATGTATTAGGTATTTTTGATGTCCTGAAACACACACCTAATGATTTAATTACTTGAAATAAATCATTAAAACACTTTCTTATATTTGAGACAATCATAGTTTCCATCTATTAGAGGTAGTGTGTACCATTTCATCACCTAAAGCTGGTTCAACTGATTATAATGCACAGAATCCCTAAGGGTGTCATTTGCCATCTTGGAAAAAAGTTATTGGTGAATCCCAAGGAGAAGTGTTAGGGTGAATAAATAATTTATCCTTTATATCGTCCAAATAATTATGGAGCTCCAAAAACTCCATAGTTATTACCCTATAATGGGAAATGGTCACTCATGCTAATTTGAGCACTAGATAAATGATAAATTTTACCTATCATAATGAAGGTATTCCAAATAAGCCTTCAAGGAATATGTCCCCAAAATTACAGGCTATATGAGGGAAAATAGTAGGTCATAACCCCAACTCACCCAATAATATAAAATTAGTCTGGGATATAAATCCACCAGTTTGATGATGCTTGGTTGCCACTTAAGTTGAAAGAACATCACATTATCCCATTAAAATTTACCTACCACTCTATTGTGATGTAAAAATCACTTCCCAATAGTGGTAGTCAATAAAATATAAATTGGTAACCAACCATTCAAACCCTATAGATACATTAAAATATATTATGTATAAGATGAAGAGATTATATACTTGATGATTCCCACCCATCATATGGGAACAATACTTACAATTGAATACCCACTCAAATTTGATACCTAACAGGTTATCAATGTACATCATTCCATTGAAGTGTTTTATCCTATATCCAATACACTCTATAATAATATCAAATACAAATGAATGTTATATGACTATTCTAAATAAAGACGAAACTAGAGTAGAGGCTACAAGAATAGTACATCAAATAGTAGAAGGATTGGATATCTACTCCTCTATAATAGGCTAAAATATGTTGAAATAGCCCATAACAAGACCCAAATTCACAACCTGAATACCATATGTAATCTTTGTCTGTTGGAACTAGCAATCCTATGTCTAATTACCTCTTCCTCATGAACACATCATCCACAGTGGCTAGTGGTATTCCAGATACCGAATAGATGAGATACTACATGACCCTCTCTATAACACGTGGATTTGTAGATCCCCAATCGCTATGTCCTGGTGGGATGGTCCTTTTGAAGATCCTGAAATGGGTCACCTAGTTAAAGCCTCTACATTCTAATAGATATCGCATACACTGGGGTTCTATAGATCCATTTTTCCCACACAGGTGATAGATTATGAGACTATCAGTTTGAACCTCATAATAGCTACTTGCCCTATGAGAAACCATGAAATGATGCTTCTGTTTTCCAGAAGAAACACTGATAGATCTATTTGTTGAAATGCACTAATGAGAATCATCATATATCATCAAATACATATTTATAATGATGATATGGGTGACTATATAAAAAAAAGTAATTAGCATGGAGACATTGACCTGTGATAGGATGTTGTATATTAATCCATTCTCAAATCGATTTTCGGTCAGAATTTCTTCCCACAATAGTATTGGCTAGAACCACGACATCTGAGAAAAACAAGTATAATACTCTAGGAAATACATGGATTCCTACTACTGGTTCATAAAAAGTATATCCCAATCATCCCATAGAGTCTGTGTAATAAAGTAATCCTAAAATATCTTCTGAAAGACTTCTCAGGTAATATCTCAATGTCGATCGTCCTGATTAATAACAGCCCAGTATTTCATGGTATAATCACATCGAATTTAGGTGGAAAGTTATACCCTCCACTCTGAAGGTGACTCTTGATTGTTATATATATGAATCATTACCTCTAGCCACGATGTAGTAGCATGTCATCATCTATCTACTGAAAATATGTGAGGATGTTGCTGCTAAAAATCCCATGTTAACTCTATAATAGTCTAGGCAGCTCAAGAGACAACATTCATATTTTGTATATTATATGACACACCTTCATAGAACTGGGCATTGGTTCCCATATCATGATCAATTGCTGGAGTCATAACTTGAACTATAGGAGATAACACTGGAATCTCAAGGCCCACCCCCTCAAGTGTATGGTTTTTACGATCTTTAGGGTGCATAACTCAAGGCCATTGTTTTATCGTGATTATACAATTCCAAATTCACACCGTGGAATATATTTTAACAATAAATATAGTTATATATATATATATATATATATATATATATGTTATATACTTTTTGGTCTTAGGAACATGTTACACCTCTCTTCATACATAAAATTGAGGTCTATGTGGAATGAAAGACCATAAAATTCCATAATAACATAAGAGTCTCCCAACTATACACTACATAGGTTGGGATCAGGTCTAGGACTAAGGTCAAATGATCATGATGATAATTTGATTCTAAAAATTATATTCATTTTTACATTTTCCTTATTTATGTACTTAAATCATTTTAAATGGTTTAATTAGGTTGTTCATCATTTCCATTTTTTACATACCGATACACACTATAAATTGCAATGTGGAATTCACTTAATATTTACCATAACAAATTTCATCCCATGTGAAAAATGGTCTTTGGATCAACATTCCATAACTGAATGATTACGAATTCTACATTATACTATGTAAGAAAACAATATTATATTATGGTAGATACATCATGATCCAATCATTTTTTCTCTTTCTTACAAGAAAAATAGACACATTTCCATATATATTATTATCAATAACTATCTATATGTAACTAGAATGTGTATGACAAAATTAAACAAGGAATGGAAAAATTCCTTTCATATTAGTGCTATGTTGCCTATGGTGATGCATGAGATATCACACCTTCATTTAATTAACGAAATCTAAAATAAACACCAGTACAATAACAAGAATATTATTAACATAATATGATATGTGTGTCACCCAATAGTGATGTTATTTCAACTCCAGAAAGGATTCTCTAATAACAGTAATTAACCATCTTTGGTAATTTGCATTCCCCCTAAACATGGGTAACCTACCCCCAGGAACTAATACTTTACAAAATTCCATAACCTATCAATATCCTATCGATAACCCAAATAGTACAAAAAATGGAAAAATAAAATTATTTAATACCCATTTATAACATCTTGACCCAATATCCACATAACATGTGCTCCATGTCCATGGGACACATGGTCTCTAGCACACCACGTTATATACAACAGGATTATGATTAATAGTTGGGGTGTAAGTTGGTGTAGTGGGTAGTCTATACCATTATATAATATTATATCATCAGTTAAAGTAACAAAACATAATATAGTAGATGTGTATAAAATAGACACTATAATACTAGATGTATAAGGCCCCAGCCTTAAACCTTACTTAATCTTGAGTTATTACAAGATTACACATTGAGGATCTTTTCGGGTTTAGAGTTTTAGAGAATTAGATCATAAAACTTGCATTACATTCCACATATAAACAAAGTGGTTACATAATGATAGTATTCTCCATTCCCATCAATGGAAACACATTTAAAATAAAACATGGATTATTTCTTGACACATCCTTGACTCTATCATCTTATCATGTACCTTTCCCTTGACCTGTGAAAAACATTTCAAAAACTTGGGATGAGCATAAAAACTCAGTATGGGTTATAAAAAAACATGGAAAGGAAACATGAGTTCATATATACATAAGAATGAAATCTTACTTTACCCATAAAACATAGGCACTTTAGCATACCTCATAAAATAATGAATAAATCATAGAAATCATAAGACATAAAGGTAACTTGAGGCATTCATAACATTCTTACGTTGGGAGTAACCCTCTTGGTTACGTTTGGAATACCCATCACATTATATTCCCTAAAATCTCTTCGGAGAAACCTTAACGTTTTACTCCTTCGCGTTACCCAATGCATTGGAGAGCTATAACGGGCTCACCCGCCCTTAGTTTATCACGGAACCACCCGTCTTCATAATAATGCCCAAGAACCATAACATAATCATATCACATAAAACATGCATAAAAGAAACATAAAATTTCCACATTTCAATCACAAGATATGAATACAACCCATTGATATAAAAACATTATGAAAACCATTTTCAATACCAAAATAAAAGAAAAGTAAAACATGGTATTTATTTTTCTTTTAAAAAGAAGGTATGGCTTGTAGATGAAGCCGAAACTCAAATAACGGTCACGACGGCGGAGAAGTCGTTGTCGCCGCATACGTACGACAAAAACATTCCCTTTTGTCGTTTAGTAAACACTTCGTATAAAAAAGATTTCTTTTGAATAAATGTAAAAGTCAAAGGGGTTTATACACCGTATAAAAGAAAGTTGTGTATAAAATAAAATATGCCTCAATGAAAGGAGATTGAGACGAAGTCCCATACCTTGTATCCGACTTGACCCGAACGTTCTTTAATCTCCTGAATAATAAACTTGAGTTAATATCTACTTTCTTATGAATCATTTTCAAGTTCATTATTCCTTTTATACCATGTTATGAACATCATGTAATCATTTAAGTTAATAATGTTCATTTTGTCGGTATTTGGTTCATTAGTCAAAAATAGACTTCTTACACTTACATGTTGTTAATTTGGTCAAAGGTTCATTATATCCAGAATGGTATTCATGATTTAGATATCATATATGTCATATATATCCAGTACATACATGCATTTATAATATTACATAATCATTTAGAGGTAAGAAATGAAATGCACCGTTCATGGAGACGGTAAGCCGTACGTACGCATGAACGCTACTTTCATTTCTATTTCGTATTTTATAGAATGAAATCATAATTATATAATGGTATATTATAATTACAGTATAATAACATATATAATATCATAGTTCCATCCTTTATATGTCCCACATATGGTATTTTAACGAATCCAATCACTTTGAGGGGGCGGTAGTCCGCACTTCCAAAAATGAAGATATCGTGTTTACCCATAATGGAAACCATAAAGGTATGCCCAAAATGAAAAACACAGAAGCTTAAGGAAAACATAAACATATTATATATCATATATAAAAATAGTGACATCATAATGGCCACCTTTGAAGGTGTTAAATGAGTATTGAACAATCATCGTTTCGGGAGGCAGAATTTCGCCATCCACGGAAACCGTATGTTCTTTAATCATTTGATGCAGTTGTGTGAGAGTGTAGCTCAAATAAATCTTATAACAACATCATAGTGTATTGACGATACTGGTGTTGTTACAAAAGAAGTAAATAAAAAGAGTTTAGGGGGTTGGAGAAGCAAAATAAAACAAATGAACATGAGAGAATGAATTACCTTTAAAAGTGTAACTCCTTTTGATTTCAGCCTAAAGGATTCCTTTGAAAGGATTCTGCCCAAAGGGAATCCTCTAGGATTAGTAGAGGGATGTTTATAGAGTAAATGGGCAGGGGTTGGACGAGCCAAAGGCTTGAGGAGTGTGTGAAATGAGGTAGAGGTGGGGGCCTTTTATAAGAGGAGAGGAGGGGCACTTTTGGAAAGTAAAGAAATATTACTTTATTTGAAAATGTGTTTCGGTTTAAAAAATTCTCACATTGATATAATTCGTGGATAAGGTGATAAGACTTCGAAATCCACTCATCCAATAAGTTTTGGACATGTGTAGTTCATAGATTTTACATTATCTTTCTATTTTATTTAAATCGTCAAATAATGATGTCATCGCTGCATCATTATTATGTCATAAATAATTTAATTTATTTAATGTCTAAAAATTATAAAAAAATATTATGATATAGGAAATATTTTTATCTTTCCAATGACTATTTATAATCAAAATTTTGACTTGTATAACCACACTTAAAAATTGTTTTCGTAAAACATATTATGTTTGTGTCATTTTCACTTTAACATTAAATAAAAAGTAATTTATGTCATTTCCCAACAAAAGTGGATCCATGGGGTCCCCAAGTTGACCCATGGCATGTCATGGTCGGCCATGACACAACCAATGAGGTTGGGACATGTGTCTAGGTCATTTCATTTTATTAAAGTTTTATTTATACCTTAAACTACCCTAATTACCACTAATCGTGATTAAGAACTTAATAAGTTACTATTCACCAAAAAATTATTATAATCTCATTGAACCACATTTTACATACTAATGACAACCATGTATGTCGGATTTTCAAAATTCAATACACATTAGTGGTAAACTTTCATTTAACTGAAAAATCAGTTTGCTTGATTATCACTTAGTGGTTTCACTATTCATCAAAAATTGGAGTTTTTCAGAAAATTACCAAAAATTCACCCTAAGGTATATTTGATATTCCGAATTCAAAAATGAAGTCTATTTTAAAAAATTCAATTCATATAAGTCACATTAATTAATTTAATAATTAATTCCCGCTGCCAGCGCAAATAGCGTGTTTTTACAAAACAATAAGTATCAAAAGATTGACACCAGTTTAAGTCTAATTTCAAAGTGAAATTGATTCCAATGACCACCATTGGATAAAATGGTAAAAATATATTCTAATTTCACTTCAAAACCAATTCAAAATAGAATCTATTCATATAAATAAATTAGATTAAAAAGCAGTTTTGATGTAAAATGCAGTATTTTTCACTATTCATTAAAAAATGAACATTGTCAGAAAAATACCAAAACTTCACACAAGGTAAATTTTGATGTCCCAATAATAAAGGATAAGTTTATTTTGACAAACATAGTTTATAAAATTCTCAAAATATACATTCAAAAATGGTTTTCCATCAAAAGGCAGTAAAACAATCTTTTAAGAATATTAGTGTATTCCATGCATAAGATTGTATTTATTTTTATTTTAAGCCTCTATAACACTATCTTAATCATTAATATACATAGATAAAAATATCTATTATTCATTACTTAATTGGGATGTTACATCCTTCCCCCCTTTAGAAAATTGTGTCCCCGCAATTTATTTACTTATCAAATAAATGGGGGTACTTATCCCTCATTGCATTTTCAAATTCCCATGTTGCCTCTTCAATCAAGTGGTTTTTCCAAAAAACCTTTACCTGATGAATCACCTTATTCCGTAACACTTGCTCCCTGTGGTCAAGAATCTGGACCGGTTGTTCCTCATAAGATAGGTTCTCTTCTAGCTGAACTACCTCTGGACTCAAAACATGAGATGGATCTGGCATGTACTTTCTCAACATCGAAACGTGAAAAACATTGTGTACCTGAGATAAACTCGTAGGTAAAGCCACTCGGTATGCAACTGATCCAACTCTCTCCAGAATTTCGTATGGTCCAATGAACCTCGGACTCAACTTTCCTTTCTTACCAAATCTCATCACACTTTTCCAAGGAGAAACCTTGAGAAAAACAAGATCACCTACCTCGAAAGATAGATCCTTCCTCCAGTTATCCGCATAACTCTTCTGCCTGCTCTGAGCTGTTCTCATGTGTTTCTGAATCAGCTAAACTTTTTCTGCCATCTCTTCTACCAATTCTGGTCCCATCAACATTCTTTAACCCACATCATCCCAGAAAGCTAGAGTTCGACACCACTTCCCATATAATGCCTGAAATTGTGCCATCTGTATACTGGAATGAAAACTGTTATTATATGAAAACTCAACCAAGGAAGATGTTGGTCCCAACTTCCCTGATAATCCATAGAACAAGCTCGTAGCATATCCTCCAATGTCTGAATTGTTCGTTCTGACTGCCCATCTGATTGAGGATAAAAAGCTGTACTAAAATTTAATTCAGTACCCAACGACTTCTAAAGGCCTTTTCAAAAGTTAGAAGTAAACCTGGGATCACGATCTGATACAATGGAGAGAGGAACTCCATGTAACCTGACTATCTCTTTAAGATACAAACGGGAAATTTGATCAAGAGAGAAAGTATCTCGTATAGCAAGGAAATGAGAATATTTGGTCAAGCGATCAACAATAATACAGATTGAATTATTACCTCGAGATGTCTTCAGTAATCCAACAACAAAGTCCATGGATATATTCTCCCATTTCCACTCTGGCACTGGTAAAGGCTGAAGCATCTCTTTCGGTAACTGCCGCTCTGCTTTAACCTGCTGACAAGTCAAACACTTCACAGTAAAATCAGCAATATCTCTTTTCATTCAATCCCACCAGTAATACTCCCGCAGATCTCTATACATCTTAGTACTGCTCGGATGAACTGAAAACGGAGAACTATGAGCTTCACATAACAACTCTCTCTTCAACTTTGAATCACAAGGCACACACAATCTCTTCCCAAATCTCAAAACACAATCACTATCAATGTTGAATTCAGGCAACATACCTTTCTGAACCAGCTCTACCTTTTTCTGCAACTCACTGTCTTGCTTCTGTGCTTGCTTGATTCTATCTGATAGAGAAGATCTCACTGATACCTGAAACAAAACAGAAGGACTTCCTGCACCAACAACATCTATGCCAAATTTCATCAAATCCTTAACCAAAGGATCACGTTCCAAACGCAACATTGTTAATGAAGCATTACTTTTTCGACTCAAAGCATCAGCCACTTTATTTTCTTTTCCCGGATGGTAATGAATTGTACAATCATAATCCTTGATTAATTCCAGCCATCTCCTTTTTCTCATGTTTAACTCTTTCGGAGTGAATATATACTTTAAACTTTTGTGATCGGTATATATTTCACACTTTACTCCATACAAATGATGCCTCCAAATTTTTAAAGAAAAAACAACAGCAGCTAATTCCAAATCATGTGTAGGGTAATTTACCTCATGAGTTTTCAACTGTCGTGAAGCATAAGCAATTACCTGATCATTCTGCATTAGGACACAACCAAGTCCTTTCAATGAAGCATCAATGTATATAACAAAATCACCATTCCTGGAAGGTAGTGCCAAAACTGGAGCATTCACCAATCTTCTTTTCAATTCCTGAAAACAATCATCACATTCTTTTGTCCAGATAAACTTAACACCCTTCCAAGTTAGCTTAGTCATTGGACTAGATAACCGTGAAAAATTTCTAACAATCATTCGGTAATAGCCCGCCAAACCAAGGAAGCTACGAATCTCGGTTAAATTTGTGGGTCTTGGCCATTCTTCCACAACTTTTGTTTTTGCAGGATCAACAGTTATTTCATCTTTAGAAACAATGTGACCAAGGAAAGAAATTTGTTGCAGCCAAAACTCACACTTGCTGAATTTCCCATACAGTTTCTTTTCTTTTAAGGTTTGCAAGATAACCCTTAAATGTTTTTCATGCTCCTCTTTACTTTTAGAAAACACCAAAATATCATCAATGAAAACCACCACAAACTTATACAAGAACTCATGGAAAATTCTATTCATTAAGTCCATGAATACAGCAGGTGCATTGGTTAGCCCAAAAGGCATTACTACAAATTCATAATGGCCATATCTCGTACGGAACGCGGTCTTCAGAATATCTTCCTCCTTTACCTTCAACTGATGGTACCCCGATCTCAGGTCAATCTTTGAAAAAAACTGAGCTCCCTGGAGCTGATCAAACAAATCATCGATATGAGGCAAAGGATATTTGTTCATAACAGTGATATTATTCAAGGCTCTATAATCAATGAAAAGTCTCATAGAACCATCTTTCTTTTTAACAAATAAAACAGGAGCACCCCATGGTGATGTGCTAGGTCTAATGAAACCTTTCTCTAATAAATCTTGCAATTTCTCCTTCAACTCTAAAAGTTCAATTTTTGCCATTCGATAAGGGGGTTTTGAAATTGGCTTAGCATCCGGAACTAAGTCAACAGTAAACTCAACTTCCCGATCTGGTATTATTCCAGGCAACTCATCAGGAAAAACATCAGGATACTCATTTACCACTGTCACATCATTAATCTGAATAGTTCCTTTATTTTCAACGACGTGTGCAAGGTAACATTCATTTCCATCTTTTACAAGTTTCTCGGCCTCTGGATATGTTATCAAAAGTAAGGGTTCATTCTTGTAAACAAACTGAAAGTCTTTCTGAAAAGAAACTTCTTTAGCTCTACAGTCAATCTTAGCATGGTAAATAGAGAGCCAATCCATACCCAGGATAACATCAAACTCTACTAGAGGTAGAACAATAAGGTTTGCAAGTAGGTTCTTTCCAATATAAGGATAGGAAAATTCTTATAAATTCTTTTTGCCTCGACACTTCCCCCAGGTGTTTTTACCAAAAGTTCAGGAGTCATTTCTTGAGATAGTATTCCCATTTTACTAGAAAAGGATTCAGAGATGAAAGAATGTGTAGACCCCGAATCAAACAACACACTGGCATAATCTGAAAAAACAAACAAAGTACCTGATACAACTTCATTTGATGGCCCGACATCTGCTGAAGTAGTTACAAAAGATTTTACCACCCCTTTCTGCTTGTAGTCTAACTGCTTCCCATCACTCAAGCTCCTTGTCGGACACTCGTTTGCATAGTGACCCATCTCATTGCACTTATAACATTTCACTAATTGTAAATCAAATTTGTTCTTACCTTCACCTTGATCCTTTTCAGTGCAATCACGAGCCTTATGTCCCATCTTACCACATCGGTAGCACTTTCCAGAATTCAGAAGACATTCCCCAGCATGCCTTTTGCCACATTTATCACAAACTGGAGACTTAGTTCTCTTACCATCAGAATTTTTTGAAAAATTCTTACCTTTCTCCTGCCACCTCGGTCTCTTCTTCTGCTGGTTGTTATAGAAAACTTGGTCATCGGCAAACTCCATTTCCACCTTCTCAGCACATCGAACAAGCTTTTCATAACTTTTAAACTCACGAGAAGCTAATGCCCTTCGATACTTTGGCTTTAATCCTGAGTAAAAAAGATTGATTTTACTATCAAGGTCCCGGATAAAATTTGGAGCATACCGTTCCAATCGAGTGAACCTTTCTTCATAGGCAGCCACTGAGTCTTCCTCTTGCCTCAATTCCAAGAATTGCATTTCCATCCTAAGTCGAACAGCCTTAGGAAAATACTTCTCAAGAAACATACCTTTGAATTCATCCCATTCAAGAGCATCAATCTCATCGGCGTCCCTGATATTTTTAACCATAGACCACCACTGATCTGCTTCACCCTCCAAACGGTAAATAGCAAGACTAACCATTTGATTGTCTGAACACCCCATGACATAGAAAATCTTATCTAGTGCTTTAATCCACCCTTCAGCTAGAACAGGGTCAGATGATCAATTTAATGATGGTGGATGTTGCCTCATGAAATGTTCCACCACTGACATGTTCCTCTGCGGTTGTTCTAGCTGATCTCGTGCATGGATACCACCGCCATTTATCGCTTGAGTCAACTGCACCATTACTACAACAAACTGTTCAGTTCCAATTCCGACCATTTCTGGATGCTGATTCGGAAGGTTATTTCCTTTTATATGCCTTCCTAGCACTGCTTCCCTGTTTCCTCTGTGAAAAACCATTCTAAACAAACATGTCTTAGATAAAGCAACATGGTAATCTTTAAATGCTATATCATTTCAAAAAAATGGATAATCATTTAATAGAATTCTAACTCCTAAAGTTATCTAAACCGACCTATGATACCAACTATAAGGCCCCAGCCTTAAACCTTACTTAATCTTGAGTTATTACAAGATTACACATTGAGGATCTTTTCGGGTTTAGAGTTTTAGAGAATTAGATCATAAAACTTGCATTACATTCCACATATAAACAAAGTGGTTACATAAAGATAGTATTCTTCATTCCCATCAATGGAAACACATTTAAAATAAAACATGGATTATTTCTTGACACATCCTTGACTCTATCATCTTATCATGTACCTTTCCCTGGACCTGTGAAAAACATTTCAAAAACTTGTTATGAGCATAAAAACTCAGTATGGGTTATAAAAAAACATGGAAAGGAAACATGAGTTCATATATGCATAAGAATGAAATCATACTTTACCCATAAAACATAGGCACTTTAGCATACCTCATAAAATAATGAATAAATCAGAGAAATCATAAGACATAAAGGTAACTTGAGGCATTCATAACATTCTTACGTAGGGAGTAACCCTCTTGGTTACGTTTGGAATACCCATCATAGTATATTCCCTAAAATCTCTTCGGAGAAACCTTAACGTTTCACTCCTTCGCGTTACCCAATGAATTGGAGAGATATAACGGGCTAACCCGCCCTTAGTTTATCACGTAACCACCCGTCTTCATAATAATGCCCAAGAACCATAACATAATCATATCACATAAAACATGCATAAAGGAAACATAAAATTTCCACATTTCAATCACAAGATATCAATACAACCCATTGATATAAAAACATTATGAAAACCATTTTCAATACCAAAATAAAAGAAAAGTAAAACATGGTATTTATTTTTCTTTTAAAAAGAAGGTATGGCTTGTAGAGGAAGCTGAAACTCAAATAACGGTCACGACGACGGAGAAGTCGTTGTCGCCGCATATGTACGACAAAATCATTCCCTTTTGTCATTTAGTAAATGCTTCATATAAAAAAGATTCCTTTTGAATAAACATAAAAGTCAAAGGGGTTTATACACCGTATAAAATAAAGTTGTGTATAAAATAAAATATGCCTCAACGAAAGGAGATTGAGACGAAGTCCCATACCTCGTATCCAACTTGACCCGACCGTTCTTTAATCTCTTGAATAATAAACTTGAGTTAATCTCTACTTTCTTATGAATCTTTTTCAAGTTCATTATTCCTTTTATACCATGTTATGAACATCATGTAATCATTTAAGTTAATAATGTTCATTTTGTCGGTATTTGGTTCTTTAGTCAAAAATAGACTTCTTACACATACATGTTGTTAATTTGGTCAAAGGTTCATTATATCCAGAATGGTATTCATTATTTAGATATCATATATGTCATATATATCCAGTACATACATGCATTTATAATATTACATAATCATTTAGAGGTAAGAAATGAAATGCACCGTTCATGGAGACGGTAAGCCGTACGTACGCATGAACGCTACTTTCATTTCTATTTCGTATTTTATAGAATGAAATAATAATTATATAATGGTATATTATAATTCCAGTATAATATCATATATAATATCATAGTTCCATCCTCTATATGTCCCACATATGGTATTTTAACGAATCAAATCACTTTGAGGGGGCGGTAGTCCGCACTTCCTAAAATGAATATATCGTGTTTACCCATAATGGAAACCATAAAGGTATTCCCCAAATGAAAAACACAGAAGGTTAAGGAAAACATAAACATATTATATATCATATATACAAATAGTGACATCATAATGGCCACCTTTGAAGGTGTTAAATGAGTATTGAACAATCATCATTTCGGGAGGCAGAATTTCGCCATCCACGGAAACCGTATGTTCTTTAACCATTTGATGGAGTTGTGTGAGAGTGTAGCTCAAATAAATCTTATAACAACATAATAGTGTATTGAAGATACTTTTTTTGTTACAAAAGAAGTAAATAAAAAAGAATTTAGGGGGTTGGAGAAGCAAAATAAAACAAATGAACATGAGAGAATGAATTACCTTTAAAAGTGTAACTCCTTTTGATTTGAGCCTAAAGGCTTCCTTTGAAAGGATTATGCACAAGGGGAATCCTCTATGATTTGGAGAGAGATGTGTAGAGAGTAAATGGGCAGGGGTTGGCCGAGCCAAAGGCTTGAGGAGTGTGTGAAATGAGGTAGAGGTGGGGGCCTTTTATAAGAGGAGAGGAGGGGCACTTTTGGAAAGTAATGAAATATTACTTTATTTGAAAATGTGTTTCGTTTTAAAAAGGTTCCACATTGATATAATTCGTGGATAAGGTGATAAGGCTTCGAAATCCACTCATACAATAAGTTTTGGACATGTGTAGTTCATAGATTTTACATTATCTTTCTATTTTATTTAAATCGTCGAATAATGATGTCATCGCTGCATCATTATTATGTCATAAATAATTTAATTTATTTAATGTCTAAAATTTATAAAACAAATACTATGATATATGAAATCTTGTTATCTTTCCAATGACTATTTATAATCAAAATTGGGACTTGTATAACCCCACTGAAAAATTGTTTTCGTAAAACATATTATGTTTGTGTCATTTTCACTTTAACATTAAATAAAAAGTAATTTATGTCATTTCCCAACAAAAGTGGATCCATGGGGTCCCCAAGTTGACCCATGGCATGTCATGGTCGGCCATGACACAACCAATGAGGTTGGGACATGTGTCTAGGTCATTTCATTTTATTAAAGTATTATTTATACCTTAAACTACCCTAATTACCACTAATCGTGATTAAGAACTTAATAAGTTACTATTCACCAAAAAAATTATTATAATCTCATTGAACCACATTTTACATACTAATGACAACCATGTATGTCGAATTTTCAAAATTCAATACACATTATTGGTAAAATTTCATTTAACTGAAAAATCAGTTTGCTTGATTATCATTTAGTGGTTTCACTATTCATCAAAAATTGGAGTTTTTCAGAAAATTACCAAAAATTCACCCTAAGCTATATTTGATATTCCGAATTCAAAAATGAAGTCTATTTTAAAAAAATTCAAATCATATAAGTCAAATTAATTAATTTAATAATTAATTATCGCTGCCAGCGCAAATAGCGTGTTTTTACAAAACAATAAGTATCAAAAGATTGACACCAGTTTAAGTCTAATTTCAAAGTGAAATTGATTCCAATGACCACCATTGGATAAAATGGTAAAAATATATTCTAATTTCACTTCAAAACCAATTCAAAACATAATATAATCATATAAATAAATTAGATTAAAAAGCAGTTTTGATGTAAAATGCAGTATTTTTCACTATTCATTAAAAAATGAACATTGTCAGAAAAATACCAAAAAGTCACACAAGGTAAATTTTGATGTCCCAATCATAAAGGATAAGTTTATTTTGACAAACATAGTTTATAAAATTGTCAAAATATAGATTCAAAAATGGTTTGCCATCAAAAGGCAGTAAAACAATCTTTTAAGAATATTAGTGTATTCCATGCATAAGATTGTATTTATTTTTATTTTAAGCCTCTATAACACTATCTTAATCATTTATAGACATAGATAAAAATATATATTATTCATTACTTACATGGGATGTTACAAGATGAATATGCCACCATAGTGGATAACATATACATATAGATTTTACAATGAAAACAATTATATAAAATAAATATCCCTAAAATCCAAAATATCAAACAAATGTAATAATATCAAAACCCAATGGCTTGTTCAAATAAATAGATGATGACATGGAAAAATTATATAAAAAATTGAAAAAGGGGACTCACATATACATCATGATATACAAAAATAAAAATAATATATGTGTATGCTCCACTGGCATCTCACACATAAACTCAGTTCTCTTCTCTCATGTTCTGTACTATATGTAAATCATATCAAAAAATAGTAATAGGTAGATATACCATATCCATACTAATATAAAGGTAATATACTCAAGTATAGGAGGTTACCCGAGTTGGTTTTGAGATAAAATCCCAAAAGTCCAACACCAATGGAGACTAGATATAATTCAATTAGTGTGTATACCTAAGCAAAGTTCAAGTACAATGAATTTTAGAAAATGATGAAAAAAATAAACTAGCCGTATCAGGTTTCAATGGGACACATATAGGGATCTATTTTCATCAATGCATGCAAAAATGAGGCATTCCAATAAGAATAAATATATATTAATATTATATATTGTATAGATATATACCTTATCAACCAATATAGACTATGTATGTCAGCAAGTAAGTAGGAATATACCAATATACTAGGTTCTAGCTGAACTGTGGTATAACTAAGGCATCCATAACTAGTATAAATGATTTATAGGATCTAATATAGGGTAAATTCATTAAAACTTATAATTAATGTGAAATTTAATACTCAAAATATGAGATATTATGGGTGAGACTTCACTCCCAACACCCTATGCATAGAATGTGGAATGTTATTCCCATTATCCAGATACATGTATAACTGATAGGAACATTATTCTCAACAACTAATGTTAGTAACTATGAATTATCATGCTCAACTAGTCAATTGACAATCGTCACCCACCAATATTAATGACATAATGATGAAAATTTTATTATCATGTGCGTTAGACTTACTAACATTTATCATCAAGCCCTAATATATAAAATGGTTTCAAAATTTATATAATCAAAATGTATATAATGAATCAATTGTCATGTACTTAACACCCATTAACATTTATTTTAATTATTCTATTTAATTTTTATATGCAAGCAAACCCGTCATGAAGTAATCCATTCATTATAAATAGTCTATTTCATTATCCAATGAATGAAAATTATATTTTATACCATACATGAACACAGTATGTTCGTTTGAATCATTGAAATTGTATATAAAAGTAGGCAATACCATTTACAATATAATTCAGACACATAGAAGGTTTTCTGGAAAGATAAATAATTACATATAAATGTGAATTTCAAGCCTTCACATCCATGGGGTGGCTATTATCAAAGTTTACATCCATTAACTACATAACATTGATTCTCAGGAGTATATTAAAATTAAATATCTAATTTAGAATCAAATAAATATATTATTTCAATGCACAAGAAAAAATAAATGGAGTCAGACTATAGAGGCTATGTAAACAACATAAATTTTAGGGAAATAAAATAGACCACTTGACATAGGGCTATAAAAGTCTCTTCATCCAATATAGGCTTTATATTGACATTACATTTTAATAAATGTGATGAACTATCCAACTCCCTAAAAATATAATGAATTCACTCGCACCAAAATAGAACAACAGATTAGAATATAAACGTTGAAAGTAAGAAAGAGGATTTGAGATCTCAAAATTATAGAACTAATGTGACATAATTCATTTAATTTTTGGAACAGATTGTGGAGTTATCAACACTCCTAGGTGAAGGTGGAAGAGAGATCACCAGAGAGGGTAAGTGAGAAATTTGATGAAAATTGTAGGAGGAAAAGTGAGATTTTTATAATACGTTCATTATGTTAAAAATCATAATTTCATATAAAAAAATAGGGTCACATGTTTTGTCAATATATTGGGCCAAACTATGTCCCAACTGTGCACCACCAACTGTCTAAGGATATACCATGTGTGTTCTAGGTGCACAGTCTTCCTAAAAGGGCATAATCTAAGCACAAGAAACTATCCCATGGCCCTCCCCATATCATATGGGATGGTTCCTATACTTTTATTGTTGAATAAAAAATGTGTTCCCCCAAACTAACTTTTGATATTCCCACACACTGTTATGGGAAATCTGACGGTCTAGGTGGCATAATTTAATCTAACCATGCGACCTAGTCTATTTTACTTATATCCTAGGATACCAGCACTAAACTATCCCTAGAAAACATTGTGACCTCTATAAATCCATTACATACCATTATAATGGCCGTATTAAATATTTTAAATGAATACAAAATGATATATACCATTCAAGAAATTAACAAAATTTCAAGGTCTGCATAAACCTAATGGTGGTTTTTTTAAAACTTATAGGCACAATTTTTAACCTTTTGACCAATTATAAATACCTTCTATATTTTAATATTATTTTTAGGTTATGATTCAATTTCCCACATAGGAAGGTTTTAGCTTTTGAAAACTCATTCTAATGATTAATAGGAAGATCAGAAATAAGGAAACCCTTCTGAAGGAGAACATAAATCTCTATGAATCTAACCATTATGTACTTGTTTAAAATTTCCGATTGAGAGAACTCAAATAATAACATTAATTAGATTATAGCAATTCTATATTTATGATACTCTACTACTGTGACATATTTTTCACTTCGATTGTGATCATAATCAATTAAGTATAATGTAAAACATCATTATAGAAGAGTTCAAGTAGCATTGAATTTCATCTACATTATGTTCTTCGATTCATTCTTAGAATTAAAATTTTAGTTATTTTTACATTCTATTTTATACTATAAATGATGGTTTTTTCATTTACCATACAAATTAATGTTTGGTTGTTAATTTTTAACCTCTACTATATGGTAGGATGGTTAAGGTGTGAATATATATAAAGGTTAGGTCTGTTCATGGATATTTTGTGGTCTAAATAGAAGAAGGGATTATTTTTTCTAGGTTATTCCCCATGTGGGAAAATGATAGTATTATAATAGGTTTTCTCTTCATCTCAAATATAATGGTTTGTTTTGTGCTTTTCAATCAACATTAGGAAAAGTGGGGACTGAAGACTGTATTTTGGATAATATTTTTACAAAATATTATAAAAATGTTGTTCCATTTTATTTATTTATATATATAACATTCCATTATTCAATGTTCTGTTATTACAACTGTATCTTTATTTTATTATTTTTTCATTGATATTGAAGACAATTTATTAATATATTTATATTTTATATCAGTTATATTCACCCCCTCTAAAAATATCCAACATCATCCACAAGGACATGAACAATTATTAGAGACTATTCCATTTGAATTAGGTCTTTTTTTATTTATTAATATGCTAACTTAAATGTAGACTTATTAATCATGGGGAAATATTTATGTAATATATCAAGAATTAATTTTATTAATAGGTGGTTCACTCAAGACCACTATAATTTTATGGAAATGGTCATGGAAAATGGAAATAATGTATTGAATATTGTCTTCAATGTCTGGGAACTGATTCTTGGATTATAATGATAAATCCTTACAAATATATTGATTCTGTTCGAAATACACTTATAAGAAATGAAATTAAAAAATATTTTTAAAATTAAGAATCAATCATTAATATACTATGATATTAATCAAGTGGGTTTATCTATATCTTATTATGTAATAAAAATCAATACTTTTGTGTAATACTCTATTACACAAGATGGTAAAAAAATTGTTATAGGAAAAAAGGGGAATAATAGGATTTGAAAATAATGACTTTAAATAAGTGGTGTTAAATTTATTAACTAGATGTTACACATATTTGTAAGCATCATAAAAGATTTTAGTGCTCTTAGTTGGGATTTGGAGAAGACATTACCTACGAAATGTTTTATTGATCTCTACCAAAAATGATTGGGGAATAAAATTTATCAATCTAGGATTGTAATAATTTTTATTAATATAAATTATATGTACTCATTATTGTTTTCCATTGTATTGAATTTAGAAATATAATTTTTTGGATGAATAATAAAAAAATTGTATTTGAATCAAATGTAAAGAAATATACTGACTCTTCTCTCTATCAGTTATAGGGAAGTAAAAAATTTGATAGATCACTTCCCTAAAACATTGTATTAAATGATAATAAATTATTAAAGGAATCAAGATGAGATATATAAAATATAATCATAAGAAATATTGACACATGAGAGTAAATTATAGTAAATATAAATTTGTTTTATAACTAATGTGTTTTGAGTATAGAACGTATTGAAATATTTTTTTATAAGACCCTAAGTTAAAGCATTCATGAAAAGAAAATAATTATTGTATGATGGAAAAGAAAACAATAACCTCGATATGGTGTTGTAATGGATAATTATGCATGAGAAGTGATACGATTAGTGAAATATTAATTTATAACATGGACATTAAGGATAAGAACCTAAATGTTGTTAGAATCCATTATTATTCCAATGCTAGATATTATTAAAAAAATTCAATTCATTGTTTTATAAGGTTATCTAAAAAATTCAAAATTAATAAATGATATTTTAAGAGTGAAATATATTATAGAGTCTTAAAATGTGAAAATAAGAAAAAATATCATTCCTAAGAATAAAAAACATACATGGATGATGAGAATATCTGAAATATGACTTCATGTTCTAATGAAAATAATTTTGATGATTTATTGATTTCACCAAATGAGATTGGAAATATTGAGATAAAAAAATTTAGTCAAAAGAAACAATTCCAACTTCCATTGAATAAATGAGAAGATATAATAAAAATATATATATGAATAAACCAAAGAGTTAAAAACATGTTTTTAATATAATAATAAAGTACCAAAATACTATAACACTTTTATTGTTTAAATTACTAATGTAACGGTTTCAAGATGTTACATGTATTAGTTTATTTTTACATGATCATTATGATAATGAATTCTAAATGTGATTTAGTAAATATTTTGGTATATTTATGGTTTTTTTCAATGAATTTATCTTCATTATTACACAATAATAAATGGATAAATTTATATAGGAACCTCAAACTCATTTACTTATCCTATTGAACAAAATATTTAATTAGTACTAAAATAATTTTCTAATTTAAATATTTCTAAAAATATAAATTCAGTTGGTCAAGGAATCAAGCTATATAGATAACGGTTACACCAAATACAAGTTAGGTTATCTGTAAAATTTTCTATATTATAAAAAATGTGATGGAATATCTATGACATTATATGTTAATGAAATGATATAGATTAAAGGATTTGGTTATATGTGTATTGATAATAAAATTTTAATTTTTAATATTGTTTATATTGAAGGATTAATAAAAATAATTATACGTGTTCCCTAACATTCCATTTATGTAATGAATTTTATGTTTGATGATAATAATTTATCACTTTTTAAGAATGAATATATTTTATTGTATAAAATTAAATTAAATAAAATATTTTATTTTTATTTCTATAAAAATATCGACTAATTTGTGATATTTAGTATTGATATATAAAATAATGTATCTTAGGGAATATGTTTTTTTTTGGAAAACTGAATATGCCATTATTACAAGAAATATAAAATAAATGGTTGGTTCTATAACCACCTAAGATTAATGAAAATAAGTATTTTGTTTTTTATTTATAAATAAAAGTAAAACAGAATGAATACATATTCTAATAAATAAATGAAGTTATAACAGTGAAATATATTCAACTAATTTTTCATTATTTGTTTTTTCCTAGTAAAACTAATTGTTTGTGTCAAAATTTATATGTTTTAGTCATAATTGATTATTTTATTTGTTTTCCATCAAGTTATTTTGTCAATATAATATTTTAAACATTAACACAAATAATGATATTTTAAAATTATTTAAAACACATAAAAAATTATTTAATTTCTACATGATAAGTGATATATGTGGTGATATTTTCAATATGGTATTTGAGATAATTTGAGAAAATAATGTATATTTCAATTATTTTTCTACCAATGGAAGACCATAATTAAATGGTGAGATTGAATTTAGACAATTAGACTATTGTATAAATTGATTGAAAATTTATTAATGAATATAATTTCCCATAATATTTTTGGGCTCAATCGCATAATAAAGTGGCTATTATTTAAAATAATTTTTTATTAGTACATTGTTAACAAAAACTAAATAATAATTTTTTAATGAAATTCATCATATTGTTGGATACATTATAGTCTTTAGGTGTAATATTTATTTATTTTGAATATGAAAGATTGTTTAAATAAGTATAATACCAAAATTTATAAAGTAATTATTTATAAGATATTATAATACAAGTATATATTATAGAATATATATTAATATATCTTTGGTATTTTATTAAAATATAATTTATTAATTTGGTAAATCACTTGTTAAATTTAAATGTTCAAATTTTGGACAATTGATATAATAATTCGAAGAGATTAATTTTTGTGAAAATAAACCTCAAAAATTATTTTATCTTTTCTAGTGGATGATACACATTCTATATCAATCCTTTTAGTTATTGGGACCAATAAATATAACACTTTAGAAAATTTAATGAAAAAATGTAAATATTAAATTTCAACATGAAAACATGTTTTTAATTATAATGGTGATTTTTTCTTTTTTATGATTTTATAAAAATTTATATAGGTGAATTTTTTAAGGATAATAATTTGATAGTTTCTTGGAATGTTATATATAAATATATTATGGAAAAATTAGTATTTTCGAAATAAAGTGGATGAAAATATTATGTTTGTTTACAATAAATCACAAATTGTTACTCATTGATTTTTTTTAAAGAATATAGATATTATTTTACTGAATATTTGTCTAAATTTTTATGATTAAATATATTAAAATTTATTTAAAACTTTATTATTTTTAATTTTTTAAATTTATTTCAAATGAATATTATATGAGTCTTTTATTTGGTATCATTTCTCATAAATGTTTATTCTAATCAACCAACTTTTTTAACCATGAAAATTTTTCAAATATTATTTTTAACTTGTTAACAGATTTATATTGTTTTCATAAAGCACTAATATCATTGTAGGAATGACTATTTTGACTGAATAATTTTTTTTATAATGGTAAATGTTACCCTACAATGTTAATCAAAATTATTTTAATGATATGTAAATTTTAAAGATATATTTTGATGATATTGGGTTTGGTTATTCATGTGGATTACATTACAATGAAATTTCTTAGTTGATGACTTCAAAATTTGATATGATTTTAATCAGAGAATTAATATTCATTGTTGGATATTAAATTTCTCAAAACCCTAATTAATTATTTTTTATTTAATGTAAATTTAAAAATGATCTAGTTAGAATGATTAATCATGTTTCATGAAAAAACATTGGTAATATTTTCATTGTTTTTTATAAATTATATTTAGATGAATCTATAAATCCTATAGAAATTAAATTCTATAAAGGAATTATGGTAAAATATTTATTTTTAGAAACTACTATAACTAATGTTATTTTTCTTGTTTTTATGTCTTCTATATTTCTATCTAATACTAATGAAATTAATAAAATGATTTTTTAATGATTAATCATACAGATTTTAAAAGAATATTAAATTTTCATTTGTTTTGTTCTTTTTATAACGGTTTGGATATAACTTTTTATTCTGATCCAAATTTTAGGGTCGAAAAAATGATTAAAGATTAATTCACATATATTTCATTTACACTATAAAATGTTGATTTCATAGATATCTACGAAGAAATTAGCACATGATTTACCCAAATCTAAGGATGATTATATAGTAGTTTTGAGTTTTTTTTTCAATGTCTTTTAATTAAATGAATACAATCTTATTTTAATTGTTATTTTAGTGAGATTCCTTATCACTTTGATAGTAAATGTACAATTACCATTAAAACATCCATTACAATATTCGTGAAGAAAACAAACTTATGATTAATTTCATTTTATTAGAGATAGTTTAATAAAAGGAGGTATTATATTATGATTTTTCTAACTAATAATAAATTTATCAATATATTTATAAATAAATTGTATAGAATGTAGTTTGAGAAGATATGAGTTGAACGTGGTATGATGGATATTATGTATAAATTAATTTATTCTTGAAATGTTGATTTTTATATTTTTATTTCCAATACCAAATTTTTATAGATTGGTTTGTTTACATTATTTTAACTAATAGACTAGATTTGTGAAATATTACTATTATATATTTTTTTTTGGAATAGATTGAGTATTATTCAAATTATTTTTATTTCATTTTCCAAATGTTAATGGTTTTAATTATTTCATATTTTTTTAATTTTTTTATTGCATTAAACAAGGGGGTTTAAATTTTGTTTACGATTTTAATAATTGAGCTTAAATGCTACATCCGTCAAATTACATAATGCAACAAGATAAAATATTTTAATATTTATGTTTACCCTTAAATGTAATAAATTAGGAGAATTTATGACTTAATTTTTATAAATTTTTAAATTTCAAGTATTTGTTTAAAAAAATTTCATTTTGTATATTAAAAAAATGAATTACTATTTTTTCTAGGATTTTTTTTATGTTTTTCAGTTATTTAGAATTGATGAAAAATTATTATTATTGTAAATATTTTTTTGACTCCATGTCCTGTGTGTGATTATACCTGGTAACCCAATATGGTTTAGTACGTGACCTCAGACACACCTCCCTATTTTCTAGAATATGATAACTAGAATTGATTGTTTATGGAAAATCAATGGCAAACTCTACCCTCTTTATCATAATAAACGAAAACAGCTAAAATAATAAATGAAGCAAAAAAAATAAAAAATAAAAAAAGTACCACAAATTCATTTCAAAAATCTAGGTATATGTCAATCACCTCTAGTAAATATGAAATTTCATTTCATATAGTGCTAACTAAAAATAGAAAACACCAAAATAATGAAAAATTTATGAATCCACAAATTAGGTCCTAATACTAAATTTGGTTCGCTCATCCATGATCATCCTAATCCACATCAACTATCTAGAATTGGGAATTTTTCCTTGTCTAGAACTGAAACCATGATGTATTACCTGGTACCCAATGAAGGACTGAGAGGGTGTGAGTATAATACTTATGGCCACCACCAATGTTTTATAAAAAAACATCCATTCTAAATAACTATTTCATGGCATGGTTTAATAAACAGACTATAGAAAAAAGGAAAACCATGATTCATTCATAAATGATATTAAAACTAACCACTATCACCTTTAGTTCAAAATGTAATACATATTAATCAAATTTGATTTGGCCTATACTAAATGTAATTCACTGTCCATAAACATTACATAATCTGGAATTAAGTTAACAATTCACATTGAGGATCATTTCAGGTTAAGTGCCTTAGATAATTAGTCCATAACATATATATAATAATTTGAAATATTACATGTAGACACTTCTACTCAACATCCAATTTTTCATAAAATAATGACTCTTGACGAAAAGATTCATTTCTAGTTCCTATTTTTATACAACATGTCTTTTCCTTGATCTCATCCATTAACCTATTTGTCTTTAAATCCTATGAAAAAAATTCAAAAAAACCATGGATGAGTATAAAAATCTCAGTATGGGAAACACAAAGTAGGAAAATGGTTAGTTTTTATTAACCATATATAATCCATGAATACATTATCATAAGTTGTGCTTTTCACCATTATGAAGTATTAAATAATATTCAGGGAATAAAAGCTAATTTCTAACCCTTTTGTAACCATAATATTACCATAAAACATATATAAGGAAGACATAACATATAAAAGAAACTTGGGACATAATCATACCTAAATTGAATAACTATAAGGTCAATTTTCACACATATCACTAAATTGAATAGCCATACAGCTGACTTCCATACCCAATGCATTGGAGTTTATAACATAACCACCCATCTTGGTTTATCACGACACCAAACATCATTTGGTTTATCAATTAATGACCCTTAAAATGTCAATGCACCGTTATGAAATCATAACCTATAAAATATTTCATTTCACTAATAAAATATCATTTGAAATCAAAAGATATCATTTCAAAATATTGAAAAAAAATCAATATATTTCAAAATCCATTTTCAATACCAAAACACCAAAAATGCGAATAAGGGATTTCTTTTCCTTTTAAATATACTAAGTCTTTTAGTGGATGCCAAATAATGATTACGGCGGTGGAGAGGTCATTGTCATAGAAATATTTAAAAACATTCCTTTTGTTATTTAGTAAAATTATTCTTAGAAAAAATATTCCCATTGAATGAAATTAAAACTCAAAGGGATTTATTATATACCATATAAATGAAGGTGGTGTTAATTATCAAAACATGCCTCAATGAATGATGATTGAGATGAAGTCCCTTACCTCGGGTCAGACTCCACCTGTGCATTATTTAATTTTGTAAATAATAAAAAAAGTTAAATTATTAATTACTTAAGAAACTTTTTCAAGTTTATTATTCCTTTTAAATTACTTATTACCTTGCTATAGTAGTTAGTTAATTATTTGAGTTCATATCAGACATTTTGACGATGTTCGGAAGTTGAGTAAAAAATTAACTTTTTATAATTATATATTGTCCATATGGTCAAAATTCAATTATCTATAAAATGATATTAATTATTTATATACCATATATATCATATATATCCAGTATATATGAATTTATAATAGTCTATATAATTTTAATATATGAAAATGAAATGCACCGTTCATGGAGACGGTCTGTTGTACGTACGCATAAATGATACTTCCATTTCATTTTTTTCATTTTAAAAGGAATTAAAACCAAATGATACATTGATATATTATTATTCCAGTATAATATCATATTTTACATATATTTCATATGTTCATTAACACCATACTTTATACATTCCATGTATTGTATGAATGAGTCATATCACGTTGAGTGGGTGGTAGTGTGCATTTATTCAAATGAAATTATCATATATATACATCATCAAAATAATAATGGTATGTTATAAAAGGGAATTACATAAGAATATAAATAATATAAATATCATATCATATAAAATTACAATTCCATTATAACTGCCACCATAATAGGTGGTAGGAGAATATTGAACAATAATCATTTGTGAGAAAGTTGAACGTTGTCCACAGAAACATTATATTCTATACCCATTAGATGGAGGTGTGTGTAAATGTGGTTCAAATATTTATCATATAAATAACCTAGTATATTTATTATAATGGTGTTTTCTGTAAAAAAATAATAAAAAGATCATTGGGAGAGAAGAAGTAAAATAAAATAAGAGAACTTGATGGAAGACATTACCTTTAATTCGGTAACTCCCTTTGGTTTGAACCGAATAGATTTATTGAAGTACCATCTACCTAAGGTAAGGAATATATGTAAAAGAGATGGATATTAGAAGATTATTTGGGATAGTTTGATGATCCAAGGTGCTCTAGAGGTGTGAGTAATGGGTTTGAGGTGATGGCCTTTATTAGTGGAGGGAGGGGCTCATTAGGAATGTTTGAAAATATTATTTTATTATAAACTGATTTTCAGTTTTTAATGGTCCAATACTTATTTAATTCTATTATAAAGAGAATATAAGTCAAAATAGAATCGTCCAATATTAACTAGACAATATTTTGGAAATTTCAAATCCTTATCATTTTTTATTTAGCCTTTTGTTGACTCATTTAACTTTCATTATGTTCTCTTATATATTCATACTATATTGTTAATATATTCACCGAAAAATGAAAATCAAACCAATTGTCGTTCATTAATTGCATTATCAACCTTATCTAAGTAAATTTGGAGAATCTTAAATTTTTTGAACTATTATATCATTTAATAAAATATTCATTGATTTAAAAACTCATTTATATCAATTTAAATACAAGTCATATCAAGACTTGTAAAAAATCTATAAAAACATGATTATTTCGAACAACCTACAATAATTAAATTATAACAAGTCATTATCATCCCTGAAATTCGTGTATAGAATAAAAAGTTTGAAAATACAATTATTTTACCATTTAACATATTATTTATTTAAAACATTCATTAATGAGGTAATGATTACATCATCATTGTGTCCTAAATAAATATATTTCTCTGATTTCTTAAAATTATAAAAAAATACCATGATATGGTAAATAGTTTTATCTTTCTAATGAATATTTATTGTCAAATATTTCAATTATATAACCCCTTGTTAAAATTGTTTTATTAAAACAATACATGTGTATGATATTTTTATTTTTACATTAAATATAAATTTTTTAACGTAATTATCTTACCCAATTGCCATTCAAAGACCAAAGGTTTCGACCAATGATTTTATTGTTAATCCATGAAACATCCAATAATGTTTTGGAAGGTGATAAGGTAATTTTATATTATTATAATATTATTTTTATCTTGAATTACCCTATTTACCTTAAACCACGGTAATTAAAAATCAAAAGTCAATATTCACCAAAAACTATTTTCATCTCATTGAAACACATTTTACTTACTCAGGACAACCATTTATGTTGGTTTTTTTAAATTTAATTCATAGAAGCCATAAAATTTTATTTAAATGAAAAATTCAGTTTTTAACTAGTTAGTGGTATTTTTCACTATTCATAAAAAAATTAATGTTTTTAGAAAAATACAAAAAAATTAAACCTAAGATAAATTTGATATTATGAATCCAAAATTTATGTCTATTTTTTCAAATTCAAAACATATAATTTTCATTAATTAATTAATAATTAATTCTTACTGTCAAAAGCAAAAAAGAGTGTTTTAGGAAATAATAACTATAATAAAATTGGCATTTGTTAATGTCCAATTTCAATGTGAAATTATATCCAATGACCAAAATTTTATTAAATGGGAAAAATATAATCTAATTAAACTTTAATACCAATTAAAAATATAATATAACCATACCAATAAATTAGATTAAATAATACTTTTAAATTAAAATACATGATTTTTCATTATTCATTAAAAATGATCTTTTACAGAAAAATACCAACATTTTAACCAAAATTAAATTTTGATTACCCACTTCTAAAGAAGAATTCTATTTTTTCAAATAGAACATATATTTGTGACAAAAACTAGATTTAAAAAGGGTTCTCCATCAAAATCCTTGAATCAACCTTTTAAATAATATTACAGTATTTATGCTTAATATTGGATTCATTCACATTTTATGAATCTATCTTTTATTCGATAAAGGTAAATATATTTAAAAAACATGTATAATCATATTTTAGTTAGTTCTATTCATTCCTTCCAATAATGTGGTTGTGCGTTAACTAATAATTAAAATAATAAAATTATATTTTTATTTTTCATTTTAACTCAACATTTTGTGGAATATAAGATTTTAACGAAACTCTGTTGCGTATTATGTACAACATCGAACATATGATACCCATTAAAGTAAAATTATTCATTAATCCATAGTTATTAATATATATGAAAATATCATAACTTTTATTTACCATGGATGTTACATCCTTACCTAATTTTGGAAATTGCATCTTCAAAATTTTATTGAATTATCAAATAAATGAAGGGGAACCAACCCACATAGAATTCTCATATTCCTACATTTCCCCTTTAACCATATGTTTTTCCAAAATATTTTACCTGATGGATTACCTTATTTCGTAACACTTCCTCCCTGCGATCAAGAATCTGGATGGGTGGTTCTTTATAAGAATGATTCTCATTCAACAGAATTACCTATGGAATCAAAACATGGGATGGATCCAGCATATACATTATCAACATTGAAACCTGAAAAACATTTTGTATATGTGATAAACATGGAGGTAAATCCACTATATAGGAATCTGATCTGATTTTATTTATAATTTCATAGGGTCTAATGAACCTTAGAGTCGACATTCACTTCTTACCAAAACACATCACACTTTTTTGTGAAAAAAAACATTGATAACGACTTGATCACCTACCTCAAAAGAATGATCCTTCTTCGAATTATCCGCAAATATTTTCTACCTACTCTGAGATGTTCTCATGTGATTATGAATCGACTGAACATTCTCTGACATCTATTCTACCAATTCTGGTCCCATCAATTTTATTTCACTTAGTTCATCCACAAATTCAAGAGTTCAACACCACATTCAATATAATGCTTCAAATGGAGGAATCTGTATACTGTAATGAAAACTTTTATAATATGAATATTGAAAAAAAAATTAAATGTTCGTCCCAACTTCCATGGTAACCCGTTTAAGAAGAATGTATCATATCTTCCAAAGTATGAATTATTCGTTCTGACTTAGCATCTAATTGTGGATGAAAAGGTGTACAAAAATTTAATTCATTACCCAATTACATATGAAGGACATTCCAAAATTTAGAAGTAATCCTAAAAACACGATCAGATAAAATAGAGAGGGATACTCCATGTAACCTTACTATCTCTTTAACATACAACCAATAATGTTTATCTATAGGAAATATATCTCGAATAAGAAAAAAATGACCAATTTTATTCAATCGATCAACAATAACCCAGATTACATTGTTATCTTGAGATGTCTTTTGTAATCTCATAATGAAGTCCATGGGTATATTTTTTCATTTCCATTATGGCACCATAAAAGAATGAAACATTAATTTTTGTAATTATCTCTCTTCTTTAACCTGTTGACAAGTCAAACACTTCATAGCAATGTCAACAATATCTTTTTCATTCCATCCCACCAGTAATAATATCGATGATCATTGTAAATATTATTACTTACTGGATGAACTAAAAATGTAGAACTATGAACATCACATAACAAATATTTTTCAACATTGATACAAAAGGTGCACAAAATCTATTTCCAAACCTCAAAACACTATCTCTATTAATATTATACTTAGGTAACATACCATTCTGAACCAATTCTACCTTTTTCTCTAACATGATATGATATTCTTATAATTTCTTTATTCTATCTTCTAGAGGCAATTGTACTGAAACATGAATAAAAAAAGAGGAATTTCCTACACCAATAACGTCCATTCCAAAATTCATCAAATAAAAAACTAAAGGATCTCATCCCAAATATAGAATATTTATGGTTTTTTTACTATTTCGACTCAAATATTTAACCACATTATATTCCATTCATGAATGGTAATTGATAATGCAATAATAATCCTTAATTAATTCTAAAAATCTCTTATATCTCATGTTTATTTCCATATGAGTAAATATATACACAACGAAGTTTTTTGGTGAGTATATATTTCACATTTTACTCCATAAAGATGATACCTCCAAATTTCTAAAGTCAAAAACAACATAATCTACTTCCAAATCATTTGTAGTGTAATTTAACTCATGAGGTTTCAACCAGAATGAAGAATAAGTAATTACCTGATCATTCTGCTTGAGGAAACAACCATGTCCTTTCAATGATGCTTCACTATAGATAATAAACTCACCATTTCTGGAAGGCAGTTCCAAAACTAAAGCATTCATCAATCTTCTTTTAAAATCCTGAAAATAACATTACAATCTATTTTCCAACTCAACTTAACACCTTTTCAAGTTAACTTAGTCATTGGAATAGATACCCGTGAACAATTTTCAACAAACCTCTTGTAATAACATTTTAAACTATGAAAAATATGGATCATTGTTATATTTGTGGGTCTTCGCCATTCCTCACCAACTAATGATTCAGCATGATCAATAGTGATTAAATTTTTCAAAACAATTTTACCAAGGATAGAAGTTTTTTGTATCCCAAAGTCACACATGATGAATTATCCATATAGACTTTTTTCTTTTAAGGTTTTCAAGACAATAGTAAAATGACTTTCATATTCCTTTTTGCATTATGAATAATATAAAATTTTATCAATAAATACATCCACAATCATATAAAACAACACATAGAAAATTCTATTCATAAGATCCATGATTACAGTAGGTGTATTGGTTAACCCCAAAGGTATAACTACAAATTCATAGTTTTCATATGTAGTATGAAATGTTTTCTTTGGAATGTCTTCATCCTTTAATTTGAACTGATGGTACCCTGACCTCAAGTTAATCTTTGAAAAATACTGAGCTCTATAGAGCTAACCAAACTAATCATTGATATGAGGCAATGGATACATGTTTATAACGGTGATGTTATTCACTGATCTATAATCAATGTCAATCTTATTTAACCATCTTTCGTTTTAACAAACAAGATATCAGCATCCCATGATGATATTCTTGGTTGAATAAAACCTTTATCTAATAACTCATGAAATTTCTTCTTATACTCTAAATGTTTAATTTCATCCATTCAATAAGGGGTTTTTTAAATTTAATTTTCCTCAGGTATTACATCAATAGTAAATTAAAATTCCTGATATAGTATTATACCAGACAACTCATCAGGAAAAACATCAAGGTACTCAGTTACTACTGGAACATCATTAATTTGAACAGTTCCTTTGTTTTCAATAATATGTCCAAGGTAACATTCATTTACATATTTCATTAGTTTCTCACCTTAATGATGTGGTAGAAAAAGTAAACATTCATTCCTGTACACAAACTGAAATTCATATAAAAGGAAACCACTTTATCTATACAGTCAATCTTAGCATGATAAATGGAAAGCCAATCCATGCCCAAAATAACATCAAACACTACTATAATAAAAACAATATGGTTTTTTGGTAGATTTATTCTGTAAACAATGATAGGAAGGTTCTTATAATTTCTTTTTTTATCAAAATTTCCTCTCGTTGTTTTTACCATAAGATTATGATTCATATCGTGATATGTAATTAATGATTTACATGAAAATTCCTCAGAAATAAAATAATGTTTAGACCTTGAATCAAAAAACACATTGGCATAATCAATATAAAAATACATTGTAATTGATACTACTTCCTTAGATGGCCCAACATCTGTTGATGTATTTTTAAAGGGTTTCACTACCCCTTTCTGCTTATATTCTGGTTGTTTTCACATAGATGAGTTCTTTGATGGACACTCATTTTCATAATGACCCATTACATTGCACATAAAATATATTGTTGTTGGGTTTTCATTGCTTGCTTGATCATCTTCCTTATAGTTATGAGCAATATATCGAGAATAACCAAACCAAAAGCACTTTATAGAAAGTTATAATCATTATCCAGGATGTTTTTACCACACTTTTCACAAGATGGATATTTAATTTTCAAACATATTGGCTTCTATGATGAATTCAATCCCATTACCTACCAACTGGGACTCTTATTTTGTTTTCTACCTTAGAACACATAATCATGAAAAAATACAATTTCTACCTTATAGTAACATTTGAAAGGTTTCTCATAGCTTTTTAATTCAAGATAGGATAATGCTCTTCGATATCGTGGATTCAATCGTGGTTAAAATTGATTTATCATACTATAAAGATTTCAGATGAAATTTGGAGCATACCTTGCAAGTGGTGTGAATTTTTCTTCATAAACAGACACTAAGTCATCCAACTACCTCAATTACAAGAATTTTTTTCCATTCTATGTCTAACCAATATAGGAAAATATTTCTCAAAAAACATACCTTTGAATTCATCCCAACAAAGAGCATCAATCTCTTCACTATCCCTGATATTTTTCATCATCGA
This sequence comes from Viscum album, assembly GCA_963277665.1. NCBI lineage: Eukaryota > Viridiplantae > Streptophyta > Magnoliopsida > Santalales > Viscaceae > Viscum > Viscum album. The sequence goes on along the minus strand of OY728132.1, from coordinate 1,286,068,167 downwards.
CCACCACTGATCGGCTTCACCTTAAAAATGGTAAATATCAAGACTATCCTTTTGATAGTATATATAACCCATGACATGGAAAACCATTTCTAGTGATTGCATCCACCCTTCGTATTTAACATGGTTAGATGATCCTCTAAATGATGTGGGAAGTTGCCTCATGAAATTCTCCACTACTGACATATTCATCTATGGTTGATCTGTATAATCTTAAACATGGATTCCCCCACAATTTATATTCTCATTCAACTAATCCATTACTGCAACAAACTATTAATTTCTGATTCTGACCATCTCATGAAGATGGTTTGAAAGGTTATTCTCTCTTGCATGCCTTCCAAATATAGTAGCCCAGTTTCCTCAATTGAAATCCATTAGGAACATTTAAATATTTTAGGCGATGTAACATGTTAATCTTTAAATTCTATATAATTTCAATATGACCATTAATTAATTAATGGGTATTAATTTAACAATATCCTAAATCCAAAATTTGTTTAAATCATCCTGTAATACAAATTATAAATCCCCATCCTGAAACATTATATAATTTTGATTTAACATAACAATTCACAATAAGGATCTTTTCCAGTTTAGAGCTTCATATAATTAGTTCATTACATAAACATAAAAATTTTAAATATTATATTTATACACTTCTACTAAGTATCCATTTTTATCAAAAAAACACTCTAAATAAAGTGTAATGTCTTGTTTCTTATTTTAGACAGCATGAATTTTCCTTAATCCCATCTATGAACCAAATCATCAATATGTCCTATAGAAAAGAATTCCAAAAAACATTAGATGAGCATAAAAACCTCGGTTCGGGATAGAAAATGTATGAAAACCTGATATTTTTTCAAAACTACATGTAAAACATGAATACTTTATCATAAGTAGTACTTTTCACCTTTATTAAGTATTAAATAATCTTCACTGAAAAAAATATAATTTCATACCCTTTTTAACCCATATATTACCAAAATACCCATTGAATGAACACATAACATATAAAGGTAATCTGGGACAATAATATTACATAAATTGAATAACCATATGACCAACTTCTACAAATATCACTAAATAGATTAGCCATATGACCGACTTCCGTATGCAGTGCATTTGAGTTAATAACGTTAACACCCATCCTAGTTTATCATGGCACCACTCGTCATTTGGTTTATCATGTAACCACCTATCATATTTTAAAGTACTATTATTAAATCATCACTTAATAAATATTTCATTTTACTAGTAACAACACATTTGCAATAATAATAATTCATTTCAAGATATTGAAAAAAATCAATCTATTTAAAAAATCATTTTTAATTCAAAAACTCCCAAAAAGGGAGTAATGTATATATTTTCCTTTTAAAAACATTAAGGCTTATAGAGGATGCCATATAATGATTATGGTGTAGGAGATGTCATTCTTACCACGAACATTAACAACATTCCTTTTGTCGTTTAGTAAAATGAATTGTTGAAAAATGATTTCCTTTGAATGAAATTAAAATTCAATGGGTTTTTTTATATACCATATAAAAGAAGGAGGTGTATATTATCAAAACATGCCTCAGTGAATGGATTTCATGACGAAGTCCCTTACCTCATGTTCGACTTGACCTGTTCATTATTTAATTTCCAGAATAATAAACATAATGTAATTTAAAATTTATTAAGAAACATGTTTAAGTCATTATTCCTTTTATATCACTTATTACATTTTTATAATAATTAGTTAATTATTTTAGTTCATAAATGAATCTTTTTAAATGTTCGTAACATGAGTCATAAATGAACGTGTTATAATTATAAGATATCCTTGTGGTAAAAATTCAAGATTTTATATCATATATATCATATATATCAATTATAAATGCCTTTAGAATAGTCCATATCATTTGGATATATGTAAATGAAATGCACTGTTCATGGAGACAGTAAGTCGTATGTACGCATGAACGCTAATTCCATTTCATTTTTTTCATTTTAAAAGGAATGAAAACCAAATGATACAAAGGTATATTTTTCTTCCAGTATAATATAGTATTTTATAAACATTAATTAATTTTATTAACACCATATTTTATATGTTCCATGTGTGGTATGAACGTGTCATATCACTTTGAAGAGGAGATAGTCTGCACTTTCTACATTTAATTTATCATTTATATACCACATAAAAATCACAAATGTATGTTATAAAAGATAAATAAAAAATAATAAAGTTAAAATAAATATAATAAATATCATAAATAATTATATTTTTATCATAATGGATTCCATAAGAGATGGTAGGAGAAGATCGAACAATCATCATTTCGTGAGGCAGTAATTCACCATCCACAAGAACATTATGTTCTATTCACATTAGATGTTGGTGTGTATAAGTGTAGTTCGAATATTTCTCAAAAAAAAACCTTGTATATTTAGGATATTGGTTTTATTATGTAAACAAAGAATAAAAATATCATAAATAGTGAAGAAGTAAATTAAATGAATCATGTTTGAGAGAAGACATTACCTTTAAATCGGGTTACTCCATTTAGTTTGAACCAAAATCATTTATTGAAGTGACTTATGTATAAATTATATCTTCTATATGGAATATAGGGATATTTGGAGTTTATTTGTTCTGATGTTGGGTGAGAAAAGGGGCTTGAGAGGTGTGAGTAATGGGTTAAGGGTGATGGCTTTTTATAAGAGAGAGGAGGGTCTCTTTAGAAATGTTCGAAAATATTATATTATTATAAAAAAAATGGGTTAAAAAGGTCACAAACATATTTAATTTGAACATAAGTTTTATATAAGTCAAAATAAAATCGTCCAACAATAATAGGATAGGTTTTGGATAATTTTTATTCCTTTTCATTTTTTATTTAACCATTTGTTAACTTATTTAACATTTACTATGTTCTCTTTTATATTTATACTATATGGTTAATATAGTTACCATAAAATGACAATAGAACCAAAATTTGTTGATTAATGACATTATCAACCTTATCTATGTATTTTTTCCAAATAATAGATTTTCAGGATTATTATATCATTTTATAAAATACCGATTAATTTATAAACTCATTTATGTAAATTTAAATATTATTCATATCAAAACTTTAAAAAAAATACATAATTCATTATAAAAACAAAGAATATTTCAAAGATAAAAATTCATAATCAACCCTAAAATTAGTGTATGGCGTAAAATGATTCATAATAAATTTATTTTATCATTTAAAATCTCATTTATTTAAAACATTCATTAATGAGGTAATCATAACATCATCATTGTGTCGTAAATAAATTTATTTATTTGAAGTCTAAAAATTATTAATAAAATATACTGATGTATTAATAAATTTTTAACTTTTTAATTAATATTTATAGTCAAATATATCAATTATATAACCGCACATTATGTTTTTTTTCAAAACAATACATGTTTATGATATTTATAATTTTTCATCAAATTAAAATTTATTAATGTAATTATATTACCCAAGTGGTGTTCAAAGGCCAAAAGTTTCACCCAAAGAATTTTTTTGGTTAGAAATGACTCATCCAATATGGTTAGGACAAGTGTTAATGTAATTTTATGTTATTATAATATTATTTTGACCATTATTTACCCTATTTACCATTAACCGCGGTAAATAAAAAACAAAAGTTAATTTTCACAAAAAAATTATTTTCATCCCATTGAACAATATTTAACATAATCATGACAAAAATGTATGTTAGATTTTTTAAATTCAATTAACAGAAGTGGTAAAGTTTCATTTAAATGAAAAGATCATTTTTTAATTATTAAGTAGTATTTTTCACTATTCATCATATAAATGATGGTTTTCAGAAAAATAACAAAAAATCACCCTAAATTAAATTTTATGATCAAAATATACAATGGATGTTTATTTTTAAAATTAAAAATATATAATTTTCATTAATTAATTTAATATTCTTTCTTGTTGTCAAAACCATAAAGCATGTTTCTATAAAATAATAACTATTAAAAGATTGACTTTTGGTTAAGTCCAATTTCAATGTGAAATTATTTCCAATGACTAAAAATAGATAGAATAGAAAAAATATTATATAATGACACTTTAAACCCAAATAATAGATAATCTAACAATATAAATAAATTAGATTAAAATTCAGTTATGAATTAAAATATAGTATTTTCACTATTCATTAAAAAATGAAACTTTTCATAAAAATACAAAAAATTTACCCAAAGAAAATTTTGATGTCCCTCTCCTAAATAAGAAGTTTGTTTTTTTAAATAAAAAATCTAAAATTGAAAAACTATATTTAAAAACAGTTACCATCAAAAGTTGGTAAATCGACCGTCTAAAGAATAATAGAGTATTTAAGTTTAAATTGGTTTCATTCACATTTTAAGCATCAAAATTTTATTGGATAAATATGAAGACATTTAACAAACATGTATAATCATATTGTATTTAATTTTGTTAATTCCCGCCAATATAATGAATATATGATAAAAACCATTTAGAATAGAAATATTGTATTATTATTTTTCAGAATAACTCATCATTGTGTGAAATGTATGATTGCAAAGAAATCCATTGTTGTGTATCATATACTCCATCAATCATAGAATCCCATTTAATGTAAAATTAATCATTAATTCACAAATATTAATAAATATGAAAATATGATATCCTTTATTTACCTAGGATGTTAATCTAATCAACTAAACACATATATGGGGTCCCATATTCCCTAATTCTCAGGGATAATCATATCAAAAATCAATTTAACAATTTACCAACTTACCTCAGAGATTTTTTCTAGGTATAACACCATGTTAATTTGCTAGGGAACTTGATGCTCTATCTAGCAACTAATCGCACTAAATATAGGGATATGGTTTAGATCATCAATCTTGATGTTCCCCTTATAGAAGAGCCTCATTCAAATATATCACACCTACTACGTAATCAAGTTCACATGACACTATTGGTGTATATCATATTTACCATTTACATGGTATAACCCACATAACATTTTCATGCTTGAAGAAATTTCAAATTATTCTTTAATATCAATTAAAAAAAGTTATCATTGGTTTTATCCCTAAACACATCAATTTAACATTTAAAATTTCAATTTACATGTTCATGGTTGGTCACACCCCATGGGTGGCCTTAGTTTCTAGTGGTCTCCTCTTCATCATATCTGATGAGGATCATGGGAGATTTTATTAATCATTTAATTAACCCATTTATCCATTTAGAACATACATACTAAATGGATGCCAAAATAATCTAAGGCATAATCGCACACACATAAATAAAAAACCAATACTATGGGATATAACTTGTAGATCACCTACCTTCGGAAAATAGATAAACTCGTGCATAAGATTCTCCCTTGAGTTGAACTCAAACCACCATCAAATACCAAACATAGTATCTTATATAAAAAGTCAGATTTAGATGTTTCTAAGGATAATAATGATTTCTAAAACCCTAATCTAGATTCTTTTATAAGGGAAGTGATAAACTCACCATAGTATTCGTTCAACATCCAACGACACTGCAAATGACTTTTAACTGAGGCATATCTATCATAGATATGTTTAGTAGGATTATTTCATCATTAATAGATATTGTATAATTCATGGGAATGAAAATATGATATAAGATATTAATACTTTAGTTGGAAAAATTTTTAAATACCCCATTTTTAATGGCTCACACAGTAAGCCAAAAAGTGGGCCAATATTGCAACTCACTCTATCTAGGAGCATTATGGGTAACCCTGTATCCCAGGAATCCTTCATGATGTAAAAAATTATGAGTTTTCCATGAGGAATACTCTATCCAAGCCTAAATGATTTGTTCTCCAACTATACATGGTTTTTCCACCCATGCCCCACCCCTCTCCAGGATGCACAGTTCTGGCGCATGGTTAGCACTAAACCATGAAACCTACATTTGATTCCCATTTTCCTATTCTTTCACATTCAAAACCCCCATAAAACAACCAAGTCCTCAAATATTCTTATAAAACCCACCATTAAAAATTTTAAGAGATTTAATACAAATAATAAAAAATTAATAAATTCAAGAATGATCAAGATCATATAACTTTCTTGCCTAATAATGGAATTTCTTCAAGAATCACTCCAAAAAAACATTTTTCCTCCTAGTTTAAAATTTTGGGCCACTAATCCCAAATAATAGTCTCTCTATCCAAGTTTTCATCTTCATATTTTTTATGATTCCACAAATCCGAGACCAAATAAACTATCTTCCATCGAAAAATTTTATCAATGTGATCTTATATATGAATCAGATGCTCCTTAAAGAAATAATAAGCCTCAAAATATATATCCTCAAAATCGATCAAATGAGAAGGGTCGATATGATAATAACAAATATATGACATATAATATAAATTTCACACCATAATTCCATTCACAATGTTCCAATCAATAGATCTCCAGTCTGATCCTTTCCACAATCTCAACCAACATTGCCTACCTGGGATCCAACATACCCTATATTCAAATCTATTTGTGAATCACATTTGGATACACCCAATGGAGTACATTTCCACCCACTATAAACACAATAGGTCAATAATTTTTATCATCGTGTATCCTCTACGTAATCTGAAACTTACCCATATTTTTCCGAATCAACTGAACCTAGTTTGATTACTCATACATCATACCTTGCCCCAAAAACACAAATTTCCCTATAACTATACAACATAAAGTTTATCTATATATCCTACCATTGGGTGGAAGATTATTTTCTATTTCATTATTCACATAATAACTATTAATATAGTCAATCTTCCCGAGTACTAAGTATATTTACCAAGATAAACCAAATTCTAGGACACATGCCCTCAATATGACTTCTAGAACATAAATTGTTTTATCTAAGCTTGAATATTTCTATTGTTGAGAGTATGTACAAAAAAACAAAAATACCAAACTCATTTTGAAACCCCTTGTTGAAATAATTATGTAAAATGTATATCATGATCTAAAACTATAGTATATGGTTCCCCATGAATTCAAAACTATCTTTAAAAATTCTAAGCTACCTAGATGATCCATGGTAAAATTTACCCATATTGGAAATAAATGGCACAATTTGTTCACATTATCGTTAACCAAACATATAAAATTTTTATTCTATAATTTCCTTCAAATACGAACAAAAAATCCATGGAGACATCTTAAAACATTAATTCTATAATGGGAAATGGTTATAGAAATCCCCTGGGTCAATAATAACCATCCATCACCTACTGGTAGGTGTATAATCATGTTACGAAACCTATAACCTCTTTCTTTATCCCCAACAATCAATAATTTATATGAAAATCACAATACCTTTTCATAAACCTATATACACACCACACATTGAGTCAGAAAACATACGCAACATATCATCCCACATTTGGGTAGGAAAAAAAACATGGCCCTAGATATAGATGATATGATCATCATTAGTGGTCCATTCAGAAGGTTATTCCCTAAATTCAAGGGTTTAACTTAATTAAAACTACTATTTACCTCAAACTACATTTTTGTGACTCAATATACGATCATGGAATCAACTACAAGGTTAAGAGGGTCATATTTCCCTCTATCCCCCAAACCACCATACACATCTCCTCTGACACGAAAAATAATCTCCACATTAAACTAGACTTATGAATATACTCATTTTATGTATTTCATCTCAAACAATACACAAAACTATCCATCATTCCTGTTATATAGAACAACTAAAAATAAAAACACTACATGTACTCAACCCATCTCCACGATTGAAGAATCAAATATTTTGGGGATATGATGTTTTTATGGTTTTTACCTTTAGTGTACACATGAAACCATTATTCAAAAATATAATTCCACCAATATTTTAAATAATAAACCCCTAAGATCCACTTAAGATCATGCATAGGGATATTTCTGTCATGCAACATCAAATTTCATGACCCACACACAATTACACATTAAGGACCCAACCTTAGAAAACAAATATCGTAATTTTTTTAACCAATAATTTTTTTCCTTTGCCAAATATCATTCAGGTGTAGTGTTTAAGATAATTTTATAAAACCTGTAATTATTAAATCTACTCAACTTTACACTTATTCGCTATATCCATTTTTTCCCTAAAACAAAATTATTTAAAAATAAAAAAAAAGGGTTCTCAGGAAAAATCATCATAATTTTCCTACATATGTCATCAAGGTTTTAAATCCTCCTTAAATCATATGAAAAACATTTTTAAACTTGGGATGAGCTAAAAATGTCAAGTAATTTCTTATACATGAGACTAAAGAAAATCACATGAGTTATATGGCATAACCCAAAATCATAAAAGGGATGGATCATAAATAAAAATATGGAACAATGAATTATAGAACAATGAATCATATGATCTATGAAATATTTAAATGGGATAGTACCATTCAACCAGACATAAACATGAGTCGATATGCACTACTAAGACTATATCACATGGTGGATAGAGTCCCGAAATGGATTTGGTTTACTCTCTAAACCCACAGAAGATAACTCATTATACTAATGATTTCCGAATGCATTGGATCGCTATCTAGGTATACCCATAATAAAATTTACATGCATATGTCTTCCATATAAAAAATCAAACATAAAGGATAATCATTTGGGTTGCCCATGCAATGATATGGGTATCATAATCCTAAAATTAAGAATAACCAAAGGGTGTATCCTGCATAAATGGTTATAAACAATTATAATACATTCATAAAATATTTACAAGAATATTTTAGTAATAATGAATATAAAATGATGTGATAACAATAAAAATAGTGGTTATAAAACATCATATTTATTCCAATTTAGAAAAATTTTAACAGTGGTTTTCATAAAAATTTTCTTATAATATAACTCATTGAAACAAAATGGAATTAATAAAAATAAAACCTCTAAAAAATGATTATATTTGTATCATTTGAAAAAATCCCATGTAAAACAAAATTTATCCCAAATAAAATTGTTGTATATAGAAAATTATTTTGAATGATAACATTAAATAATTCTTTAGGTAAATATCCATTCAATTTCAAAAACCATTTTTATAGAAGCATAATTCTAATGGAAAATATTTTCTCTAGAAAGAACATTTTATGCTTCTAAAATAAGCTTCATGAAATTATGGTTTTCTGAATGGTGTAAAATCCACTCATTTCTTTTATGTTAGAAATACACTCCTTCAATATAATTTTGATGTAAAATTCAAAAAGATAAATTATTTGAAAACAAAAATAATATTCTTTTTAAAAAAATATGTAAAAAGTAATAAATGGGTAAAAATGATGTTAAAAGTATTATTTTAATATTAAAAACATTTTTGGTAACATTTTTATATTCCATGGTCATGGATTGTATGGATTTAAGTGAATATATTTTTAAAACATTCACATCGATGTTTTAGTTATAAATTCACATTCCAAAAAATCATATCATTTAATTGAGAATTAATAAAATGCATAGATTCTAATTATAAAATGTAAATCCACATAAAGATATTAAAAAAAATTTATATTCAAAATTAATTTCACAAAATTTTTTCCCATGAATTAATCAAGATGTAGATGTTTTTCTTAATGAATTGATATGGGGTTAAAAAATTCTTTATTAATTTATAACTAGAAGAACATATTCCACAAGAAAACGTAGCAATTTAAAAAACATTAAATATCATGGGAGTAAATAAATTCATCATATAAAATTTCAATGTATAGTTATATAAACCATAGAAAATAATTTAGGTGTATAACATCAAAATATGCCTCAAAGAAGGATAATATTGATAATGTCTCTTACCATCAGTCCGACTAATCAAATACATTATTTATCATCCAGTATAAAAAATAAGTTAATTTACACTTTTTCAAGAACCAGTTTCATGTTTCTTATTCATTTAATATAAATTTTTAACATTTTATAATTACTTAATTATTTAAATTCCAATTAGTTGTTTTGATGATATTTAGTACTTGAGTCCAAAAATGGAATTGGTATGATATCTGTAGTAAAAGTGGCTAGTATTCCATAATATCTAAAATATTTTTAATGTAATAATAATCATTATTATACATTATTTATTCTTTTAATTCCATCCATTAAACAATTCTATGAAAAATATACAATGATACAATCCTGACGATGGTATGTCGTACGTACCGATGAGTAACATTTTCAATTTTCAATGAACATTATGGGAAGAAGTTATGTATTATATTATATTTATAGAATGAGAATAATATCATTATTATTGTATAAATAATTTTAATATACATATATATATCATCAATGAGATGTAGTTATGAAAAATGTATCACATCGCATTATAGAGGTGATAATTTACACCTATGCACCAACAATGTTATCATTTTTCTGTGCGTTGAAAGCTAAGAATGTAAATGATAAACTATATTTCCATATTTATAAATATTTCTTGGAAGTAATATATGAACTTTTTACCCCATAATTATAGCCATTCATGAGAGACCATGATGTAAAAAGAATAATATCAGTTTGCGAGGCGGTAGTCCATCGTACATAAAAATGAATAATTATTTCCAAATATGATGGACGAGGTGATATATATGTATCATGAAATTTACATAATAACATATCATTATAATTATAGAACTGGATATTTTATTTTATCATTGTTGAAGAATGTTTTTAGGGAGTGGAAGAAGAAATTATACATATGAACTTGATTAAACAAAATACATCTTCTTGGGATAATCTCCTTTTCTTAATACCATAAAACCCCAAAGGTTCATTTTCATCATAAAATATGGACAATAGAATATCTATATTGATTTGAGAAAGGTATTTGGTAATATATTTTTTAAAAAATGGTTTTTGAATTGTAATAAAATTAGATAAAGCGTATCACTTTTTTCAGATAGGGGAGGGAACTGTTGGAATTTTTCCAGAATATTAAATTAATATAATTTAGTTTTTAATTCCAACTCTCTCTAAAGTGATTTATTTATAATAGATAATGGGAATAAATAATATAAAAAATACTTTGTTACATTTTTAGATCAAATTATTACCCTTATCATTTAATTTTATCCATTATTTAACCCTTTTTCCCTTATCGTGAAAACATAAATGTTCAGTCATTAGGGGTTCATATATTTAAAATAAAATAAAAAAAGACACATGAATGATTAATTGATGTAATTTTAAACCTTATCATGATAATTTGGACGAATTTAATATTTTTTTATAGTTTTATCTCATTTAATAATTTATTATTTATTTTATAATGTCATTAATATCAATTTAATCACTATTTCTTAATTTGACGTTTAAATATATAAAAAATATTAAATTAGTTCAGAATAAATAATTTAATAATTTATTAAAAAATAAAATAAGTCTTTGAATGTTTTTAATAACATTAATTATTTAAAATTAAATTTAGTTTACTATTTTAAATACATTTTTTATTTTATTATTATATTAATAATTACTACATCGACATTATGTAAAAATTCATTATATTTATCTCAATATTAAAAACTATATATAAATTAAAAAAAGATAAATATTTTAAATTTAATATTACTATTCATAGTATAAGTTATATTTTGGATAACTCAGTATTACAAATATTACACTAATTAAAAATAAGACTATGACATTCTATCATATTCACTGATTTTTATAATATCTACATCATTTTCATGGAATAGTGTCTATTATATCATTTAATTTAGATACATGTGTGTAAGGGGTCTAATTTAATTCATCCAATAATATTTTCACATGTTGTAGGGTAATTTGTATATCATTAACTTTTTATGTTTTACCTTTAATTACCTAGTTTACCCATTACCATGGTAATAAAAATTAGCAAGGTCACATTTCATACTGGTGAAAAATTACCGGGAAATATTTAGTTATTTTTAAAATCCTCAATCCAAATATGGAATAAATTTTCTAAAATTAATATCATTAATGGTTCATAAATAAATTTACAATTATATTGGAAAAATTTAATGTAAAATAGTTTTCTTAGATAAATGGGTTTTAAGACATAAAATTTTTTTATTAGAAATTTAAGTATAAAATCCATTTAACAAATTATAATGGAAATATTTCATTTTTAACAAAACAAATGAACATTCATAAATAATGAAAATTATATTTTTATCTTTTTAATAATTTAAATTAAAATAAAATTAAATTTGTATTTTCACTATTTAAAAACGAAACATACCAAAAAGTTCATACAATTTTAAAAATGAAGTTTATTTTGTCAAATAAATTTTATACAAGTATTAAAATTTAGTTATAACATAATTTCAGTGTCAAATGATGGAAAAACTACCTTCAGAAAAAAATATCTTTTCTTGTGTAACATTGTATTTTTTTACCATGTCTAGAAACCAAATATGATGAATACTAAAAATTAGATTGAATATATTATATATATATTTCTTAAATATATCCCAAATAGTTATTTTTTTTATTTTATTTGTAGAAATCTAAATCAAACTACTGTGAATTTAAAAGGGTTTTAATAAAAATACTTCATGCATTTTAAATAGGGATATATTTTTATTTTAAATGATTCATGTGTAATGAATATTGATATTATTAAATCAATATTTTTCATACATGATTTTTAAACATGGTTGATATAATGGTTACATAATAATACTTATTTGTTTATATAATCTATAAGTCACATATCATATAATCTATTGAACATAGTCTTTCGTTTTAAGAACTCAAGATATTACATTCTTCACACAAAATAAATTATGTCCTCACAATTTAAAATTTATCTTAGCAACCAGGGTTTAGCATTCTCAATGTACCATTATTGGAATCCCACACTAAAAATAATAATACAAAACATCCACTCAATGTGAGAGGAAATATAGTATGAAGGTCACCTAACATAACACATACTACAATTCCATGTAGGAAAACATTGACAAGTAAGATAAAACCTAATATGAAAGACTAGTGGGGATATTTATAGAACATGGTCCTTATAATGTTATCCATCACAAAACCGTAAATATAAGATGGGTTAAAAAGAAAACGATAGAAGTAAATGGATAACATTTTTGTTTAAAATTTTTATAAAAATATTCATTTCATATATTTGAGTAATTTAAAATAATATAAATACTATAACCACAGAGATATATTCTTACATGAAAATAATAATTTCCCAATTTAATCCATTTTCACTATAATATCTTATTTTTCTCTACATGATGATTATTATAGATGATTTTTTCACACCTGAAGTACAAGAATTAATATCTATAAAAACATGAATACTAAAAAATATTAAATATCTAATTAAATATTCATGAAATATTTATGATAAGATAATATAATTTCAAAAAATAATAAAACATAAAATTGAAAAAAAACTACTTTTAATCTCCTAAATTCAAAAGTAATACCAAAAGATAAACATAAATCATTCAACTATCCTTAATTTTCCTTTTATGTAATATTATATAAGATTGAAACACAATAATTAGAATTTAAGGATCACATATCCTTTTATTATATATTTGAACATTTATCTACAAATAATATCAGTTACTCTTAATGTATCATAAAAATAGAAACTTATCTACTGATGTTTAATATACACCAACTTTTTCAAAAAATAACATGAATTACCATAAATAAAAAATAAAATCTTATATTCATCCAAAATATAATTCAAACATTATTCCTCAAATATAATCTCATAGTACTCTTTTTACCATGATCAAACATGGTTCCGAAGATAATGAATGTCTTCTGAAATAACAATAATCGCCTAATTAAATTAACATTTTCCAATTCCATGGAATTATATTAAATTAAAATATTCCACAAAAATAATTTTATTACATTTCCATAAAGTTACTTGAATAAATAAATAAAATCACACTAATAAAATATCACATTGTCTAATGGTAGGAGATTGACATTTGTCACCCTTCAGATGTGGTTTGAATTCATGAGGATTTTTTGGACACTATGAGTTGTCAAACAGTATACGGGTTCACCTTTTTTCTAAATCTATTTAAATATAATCTGTCAAATTTTTTAGAATCATGAGAAACATTCCCCATAATAATTATAATATTTTTTAATCTCAAAGGAATCACATACCATTCCATTTGAAACATGAAATTTAATAACCCATAATTACCACGGAATTGATGTTTCCAAAAAATTTATTAGTCACCTTAAAATTTTCTAACATAAATACTAAAAGGGTTTCATAAGACATTGGTTTTATAATATACATTATAGTTATAAACCCATGTTTGTTTTCCAAACTCCTAGTATTACCTCAAATAAATAAATTCTAATCAACAAAAATTTCAAAACAATTCATTCATACCAACAATAAGGTCATAGCTGTAAACAATATATATTATAGTTATTTTAATTCTATAAATAACATTATTTTCCAAATAATATTTTAGCATTAGAGTTTTGAATAATTAATAGAAACTTTAACCAAGTATTCCAATACAATATAATTGGAAACTTATACACCATATCCATTGTATCCATAAACCAAAATCCTTTAAAAACAAATCATATCATTTCATGAAAACTTATTATAATATTCCCATTGATATATTACTTGTCTCTATTCTACATTAAATATTGTGAAAAACAATTTAAATATTTTGTTGAGCTAAAAAACGCAGTAGATGAATAAACATTGGAATAAAATAGAACACAGAAGTTAAGAGGATTAACATGATAAAATAAAATAGCATAGATCATGAATAAAGTAAAGAAGAATTAAATAATGTGCATGGAATCATATGATCAGTGTAATATTGAAATGTTATAGTAATATACAACACGACATAAACATATGGGTTTTATAACTACCAGGACTACATCTCATGGTAGACAATGTCTGATAATGAATTTGGACTAATCACTAACCCCAAACATGACATGTAATGTCCAAGACCTTACCAGCCTATTACATTTTCAAAATCAAGTGCTTCGGGTGTTTTGGGAGGGATAAATAGCTCATTTCAAGAGTTTTCCATAATTCATGTTTTCCAATTGGTAGGACGCCTCAGTGACTGAACATCGATTAGTTGGGGAATCAGTAGTTCGAGGCATTGGTAGGTTGGGTGATAGTGATTCCAGCATTGGGGAGTCACCTCGATGACTCATTCTGGGGAATTCACATCAGTGTGTCAACATCGGTGGCTCACTATAGATGTGTCATCATCAGTGGATCACTTGTTTCGATGAGTCTCAATATTGATTCAGGCGTTGGTGACTCACAGTCAGTGAATCACATGGGTGACTCACTGATGAGTGTGTCATTTCATGTTATTCTATGTTTTTCTGTTTTCACGCCTCTGATGTTTCCTTTGAAGATCCCTTTGAAATTAAATGAGATAAATTCCATATTTAATGAGTTCTTGGTGCATTATAAAAGTATGTATCTTCTAAAAATCTGAATCTTCCTTTGAATCCTAAACTACATGGCCATTAACATGATGTATCATTAATTACATGTGAAACAATTTACCCTATAGATTTAGGATTTGGCCTTTTTAAAGATCATATCCTATCTTCATTTGAACCCTTCATTTTTTTCATAGTTCTCCAAGAAGATTTCTTCATTAAGGAGTTGTCTGCCTGTATTGTATTAGTAAATTTGGTTTTCCTCCAGATTCTATCCTGATTCTCATGAAACTCCCCTATTTTAGCACAAGGAGGAATTGTTGATAGTATATTCTTCTAAGTAGGGATCCCTTCGTCTCTCTTTTATTTTTATATCTGGCATGGTGGGTGTACTACTATCATCCTATGGTTATAGTTGAAACCAATATAACGAATATAATAATAATTAATAAATTAGGGAATGAGAAGATGATGATGGGTTTTTTTATAGGTCATCCTGGATCCATTATGTTTTTTGTAAGGGTTGTATGCCTTCTAGAAACCATGTCTGTTTGGGGCCTCGGCTTTCATACCTACATGACATGTGAATATTTTTCATTATTTCTTTGTTTAATTGTTGAAATTTTGAAACATTATTAATCACATACATTTGGTTTATCATATTGATTCTTCAGGATCAATCATGTTTTGTGATCACTCCCGAATAATGAAAGTGGAATTAAAGAATGAGTGAGAATAAATAAAATTACACCTTGTTGTTTTATGTGGCTGTGTGTTGTGTATGGTTATGTTTCACCATTTTTTTTGAGTTCATTGTGTGGTGTTGTGGTTGGGACTTTGGTTTCGCGTATGGGGTGGTATGTGTGGTGTAATGGTATCTCAATATGATAGATTGTTTTTTTATGGAATGGATGAACTTTTTATGCAGTTTCAATTTAGGTGGGCAGTGGTTTGGATGTCGGGGTGCAGTTTCGGGGTTTATTGTGTTTTTATTAATGGGTCTGTAGGGTGTGGTGTTTTTTTATATAGTTGGGATACCATGTGTGGTTATGATGAGGTGTACTGGTGGTTTTATTGTTGAGAGGAAGTACATGGAGACATTACATTGATGACTGGTGCTGGCAGTGATTTCATGAATGTTCAAGAAAAAGTAGTGTCCACAAGGACTGAAAGCTACTTAAGTTACGTTGTATTTCTAGATGTGGTTCTTTCCAGGAAATGGGTCTACCGTGGTTTGTTTAGGTGGGTTAATTTTGAATATAATGTTGTTAAATGGCATAGTCCTTTCTCTGAGAGTTTTTGGACTTTTTCAAGTGGTTTTGGGTTATATTTTTACTTGTGGTGTGGTGCGTTTGTAGTTTCCTATATTGGTATGGAATAACTGGTATATTATTAATAGTTTAATGTGATTATATTCTAGGAACATTCCATTTTTTTTACCGATGTGACCATTGTTCAGGGTGATTCATTCCTGTATTGTTTGAAGAAATAGATGTTTTTTGGGGTGTGGTTGGTAGTTTTAAAAACCCATAGGTTTGGATAAGTGTATGGTAAATATAAATTTGTATACATGTAGTTCATTTTGTTTTCTATCTACACCCCACTAGCGTTGAGCACTATGTGACCAACACCCCATGGTTATAAGGTAGGGCGTCTTTTCCCAACATCCTAGTGGGAATATGGATGGCCAGTTATTGGCTCTTCTCTGCTCCATATTCTATGCATTGGTAGCTCAAGACTATTCAGGTATATTTTCATGCAGTTGCAAGGCCCAGGTGTGTTTGGGTGAGGTGTGTTTTTTTAGTTTCCATTGGGATGATTCCTTGGTTTCTATGGGAATTAATGTTTGATATTTTGTGGCCCGTGTTTCTTCGGGTTTGTTGTGATAGTTGGGCTTGTGAAAGACCATGTTAGCTTTAGGTCATTCTTCATTAGGGAAGTGCATTTTACTAGTGCGAAGTGGTTTTGGTATACAAAATATTTATATGCTTACTACATGACTTGACATGACATGAATTATTTAGTGAGCGTGCCTTAGTGAGGTTGGGGTGGATAGTATACCTTATTAGGTGATTTTGGGTTTCTATTGTTTTTTCTCACATGGTTATTAGTAGGCTTGTCCCACATTTCCATGAGTCATCATTTTCCTACTGAGTGTACCTGTATGCTCACCCTATGAATGAAAAATTATTTTAATGTTTCTTGAAAGTCTTTGTGGACATCATTGGACCTTACATGCTCAGATGCTGGGGAGCGTTGTTGTGTCGCTGCTATGTTTAATTAATGGTACTTTTGAATTTTCCATGTATTTATCATTGTTTTACTGCAATAATTCATGTGGGATGGATTTAGTGACTGTTATAAATATATATATTTGAGTTGTTTGGAGGTTGATATTTCTTATCTCTACATAATGTATTCTATAATAAGAGTAATGCCTCTCGTTTTTTGAGATTGAATACCCATGGCGCTGGTCTGCACCCTAGGGCCTATTAAAGGTGGGACTCAAGGGATATTATCTCTTTTTTCATCTTGATGGAAGAAGTTCAAGGAACATTTCCATCCACTCTCTTATCTTGAAGAAGTACGCTTATGAAAATTTCCATTAGAAATGATTGTTGAGAGATAGGATGTAGTTTGGAGTTAGGTACAATGGGTATTTAATGGGATGGTATGAGAACAATAGTATGTTATCTTGGTGTGTGACATAGGCTATAAAATACTGGCTTAGACACAAGATTTTAAGGCCCCACATGATCTGATGCAATGAATCTGAGTTTACCAAATAGCCATGTGAGTATACATCATTTGTGGTTTTAGGCCCTAGGGATGGTACATGCATCACGATGACTTGTGTTTTTGTTATTTTTGTAGTTTTCATGATATTAAAATAAAAAATGTGTTAAAATGGTTCATAAATAAATTCAATAATACTCGAGAATAAAAGTTCCATTTTTTCCTTTTAGATATCACTACCAGACGTCTCTTGTGTGTGGTACGTGTCACAACCCGTCCTCATGGCTCATGTCGTGACTACCCCAAGCCCGCCTCCCATAGGCCAGGGGCTGGTGACTAGCACCAAGGCATAAAATCCCAATAAAAAGGGGAAGTCATTGCCTTTGTAAAGTAAACTAACACCACAGAGTCAGAAAGCAGAAGTAATCACTATGTAAAACTAGATACTATAGTGAGTGCGGAAAAGTAAGTGGTCCAGAATAAAAACCCAAACTGAAAGTAAAGTTCAACAAGAAAGAAATTACAGCAACTGAATGTAAAGCCGCGATGTCGTGCCGTCCACTGGAAGTCCCACCTGAAGGGTGGGTACAGATAGCCTCCTCTGCTCCATGGGTCCAGCTGTCCGCTCTGTGTACGTCCCGCCAAGTTGTCCACCTCCAGGTACCGACTTTCTAAGCCTCCTCCACGATCAGCATTGTCCGTCGTCTGCATCCAACACAACGTAGTGCGTTCATAGCCCATGCAAGGGTGAGTATAGGCTACTCAGTAGGGACCCCGAGACCTCTCGAAGGTCTCTAAGAATCCACAATGGATAATCCATAAAGAAAAGATACAATCATGAAGTAACATTCGACACTACTTAGGTATATTCCCATACATATACCTAAGTCATCAATTCTTGTTCTGCTCCAACATCCGAGCCCAAGTACAACCCAGTCCACGTAGGAATACATAACTCATTCCACTTATGATTTCGCAACCCATTCCACACATGAATACACAACGTAATCCATAGAGGATATCCAGTCAATCTTATCGAAGATAAGATTGAGAGTCAAGAATCATCTCACACAGGTATACTTCTTTGTAAGACGATAGAGATGATCAGATGCAGCCACTGATTCATCTAAGCCATCGGACCCACACAGGATTGATAGGTACTAACCCCCAAAATGACCCACATAGGATCGATAGATACTAACCCCTACAATGACCCACACAGGATCTGACCCACACAGGATTGGTATGCGCTGGCCCACACAGGACCGCAGAGCGCTGACCCACACAGGATCGGTAAGCACTGATCCACAGAGGATCGTTGAGTGTTGTAGTCATCGTTGTCGATCCCACGGAGGATTCTCGTACTGTCTTCATCGTCATCACAGTCGCAACCAGCTCTGGGGTTCCCGCACACAACATGCTCATTCGGGGAGGGTCTACCCAATGAGCCGAGGGGCTGATACATCAACTGACACGAAGTCTGGAGTTAATATATCCAAATGTTCTGTATCGTCAACTGGAACTCAATGTCACAGATAGCGCGTCAATCAGATGCCATGTCTGATAGTTATTGACCTTTTCGTCCCAGGGTCCCTGATGGTTTTTAAGTCAAAATCAACCCGACCATACTCCAATTATTTTCAAACCTCGATCGGAGTAAGTCAAAAGGTCGGTCTCACTAAGAGAAATCCATCAAAGTCGATGGCACGCCAATCAGACATCTGGAGCTCATGTTATAAGTGTTTCCGCTCCGAGGTCCTGGTTGGTTTGTGTTTGAACCAACCTGGCCGAACACAAAGTTCTCCAAATCCTTGCGTGTAATATACCAAAACGACCGTATCGATCAAAGGATCACATCACAGCTGACGGTGCATCGATTGGAGGCCCGAGACCACCTGGGTCGGCCTGAACCGGTTCGACCCGAACCTGGTCCAGGCCTGGCCCGACTGGCGCGGCCCGGCCCGGCCTGCGCGGCTCGCCCTGGCATCCGCAGCCCGGCCCAACCAGGGAGGCCCAACCTGGTCTTCGCAGCCGATGGCCTGGCACGATCATGAAGCCCGCGTGGCCAGCTCGGCAGGCCGAGCTGAGTGGAACAGGGGGGCACGCTTCCCCCCTGATTGAAGAGCCACGGCCCCCACATGGGTGCTTCTCTTTGTTCCAGCCGGGGGTTACGAACCCCCGGTCTCCCCTTGAAATGGTCGGCCCGGTCCGGCCGGCTGGTTGCTGCCACCACGGGACCGTCGTGGTCCCGCCCTCCTGCTCTGTCGGCCAGCGGTTCTGACCGCCACTTCCCACACCACAGCGGCCATAGGCCGCAGCCTTGATCGATCGGTGCGGCGTGACGGCGCGGCAGACTTGTTCAACTTCAACGGCATGGCGCGACAATGCCTCGCTTCTCCAGCCATACTTCATTATTTTCGCGCGGTGCAATGGCACCACTCTTCCTTGCTCATGCCGTAACAAAATCAAGCATCAAGTGGGAAGAGGGTCTGTCGTGTTCATACGGTATGACCTCCTCCCATTATTACAATAACAGTCGGCTCAATTAGGAAATGATGAATGGTGAAGAAAGCATTCACGGAGAATAAATTAACCCCTAACTCAAGGTATCGTTGATTGAAGGTTCGTCGCAGAAAAAAACGTCATGAAAGGAGACTCTATAAGCATCGACAGTTTCCCAGAGAATAGAATCGCCCGCATCGCTGTACACGACGTCGCTTCATTGATCTCCGAGGATGGCGTCTCTCCCCGGCTGTGGAGAGGGAAGAAGACGGTATGACGAACTCCCCTTTTTGCAGTGATGGAGTTCCTCATCGAAGGCTCGGTGTTCTTCGCGTTCTTCGATGAGGAAGAAGAACTTCAAGACATAGAGATTTTTTCCCCCAATCCACTCACAACAATCTAACCAAATTAAAATATGGTCACCCTTATTTTAATTGTTTATTCCATACTTTTCAAAATTACAAAATTCAAAAACCAAACCACTTAATTAATAAAACTTATTTTGACAATTTAAATGGAGAGTTAAAGGAGTTAGGGAATATGAAGGGGTGGGATTCTTGTGGTCCCCACATCACTAATATATTACCTAGGAGTTAGGATACTATTGGGGCCCACTCCAACTCCCTTTCATAGGATATAACGACTTAGTAAAATGTAATAAAATTGTAGCTCAGTTTTTTTTTTACTTTTCATCCAATCCACAATTTTTAACAACTCCCACCAAGAAAATGCAACACCAGTAATGGTCTTCTTACGAAATTACTGGCACTGCAGTTCCACCGGTGCCCTCAGATTTCTATTCCGAGCACCAGATCAAGAGATAGAAAAACACGCTCTTTCGTTCACTGAACATACCCAAGCTAAAATTCGGAAAATTATTCCGGGCACACCGGGCCTCGGAATTAGGTTCCGTACGAAACCGCGTTCTTTTAAAATCCCAATGAAAATTAAGAAAAATCTTCCCTTGAATTTTAAGGGTCATTACATTACTCCCACCTCAGGGATTTACGTCCTCGTAAAGATACATCATAAACCAGGGGAACAAATTTGGGTACTGTGCACGCATCTGAGCCTCCCGCTCCAAAGTGCCCTCCTGGAGGTTCCCGTGCTACAATCTGATGTACACTAGAGGAATAGACCGTCCACGTAGGACCTGCTCCTGTAGATCCTCGATATCCACTGGGACCTCCACAAAATTCACCCCATCATCAATGTCCAGCTCCCTATGGTCAATGATATGCATCAGGTCATGCACGTATCTCATCAGCTGAAATACGTGGAAGACATCGTGCACTCGGTGCAACTAAGGTGGTAGAGCCAGGCGATAAGCCCCCTCTCCAATCCTGTTGAGGACCGGGAATGGTCCGATGAAGCGCGGAGACAACTTACCACCTCGGCCAAATCTCTGTAATCCACGTTGAGTTGAGACTTGCAAGAAGAAGTGGTCGCCATCCTCGTACTCTAGTGGTCTCCGCCTCCTGTCAGCATAAGTCTTCTGCTGGCTCTGAGCTATCATCATCTGCTCCTGGATGACCTGGACCTTCTCCATCGTGGCCTGGACCATCTTCAGTCCCATAAGTGCTGACTCCCCAGGGTCTGTCCAGCACAGCGGTGATCTGCAAGGTCGGCCGTACAATGCCTCGTATTGTGACATCCCGATGATAGAGTGGTGGCTGTTGTTGTACGCGAACTCCAAAAAGGGTAGGTGGTCCTCCCAACTAAGAACAATGTCTAGGACACATGCGTGGAGCATTTACTCGAGAGTATGAATAGTCCCCTCCGTCTGACCATTTTCCTGAGGGTGAAAGGCAGTGCTCAGACGTAGCGGCATCCCGAATGCCTCCTAAAATCCCTTCCAAAACCGGGAAGTAAAGTGAGCATCTCGATCGGAGACTATAGATGATGGCACACCATGAATCCATACGATCTCTTGAATGTAGAGACGTCCCAAGCTCTCCACTGAGCCCTCCTCTCCGATGGGTAATAAGTGGGCTGACTTGGTGAGTCGGTTGACAATCACCCAAATGGAGTTCTGACCTCTGGATGTGCGTGGAATTCCAGTCACGAAGTCCATAGATATCACATCCCACTTCCACTCCGGGACCTCCAAGGGATGTACCAAGCCTACTGGTACCTGGTGCTATACCTTCACCTACTGGCAGGTGAGGCGTCGAGAAACAAACTCTGCTACAACCTTCTTTATACCCGGCCACCAGTGCTATCGTTTGAGATCCTGGTACATATTCACCACTCCTGGATGTACCGCTAAATGGGAATTGTGAAACTACCTTAGCACCTCCTCCTATAATGCAACTGGTACCATGGAACCTCCTCTGAAAAGGATGATGTGCTCTCCTCCCACAGAGAATCCATCAGGTTCCTGTCCTGAGGATATCTGTGCATGCCTCGTCTCACAGCCAACATCCTTGTGTTGTGCCTCTCTAACCCGCTGATGAAGTGGAGGAGGGATTGTGAGTGACTGTAGAAAGGCTGCTCCATCACTATCCACGAAGGATATCTGCAATTCGGCTAGCTGTTCTGTCGCCTCCCCAGGTAGATGAATGCCTATCCTCCTACTGAGAGCATCGGCTACTACGTTCCCCTTTCCAGGACTTTAGACTATCTCAAAGTCATATTCCTAGAAGAACTCGAGCCATCACCACTGTTTCGGGTTCAGGTCCTTCTGCGAAAAGATGTACCTCAGACTCTGTTGGTCAGAGTAGACTGTAAAGTGCTCACCCATCAGATAGTGTAGCCACATCTTCAAAGCAAAGACCACTACTTCTAAATCCAGTTCATGGGTAGCGTAGTTTTTCTCATGCTACCTTAACTGGTGTGATACATAGGTGATCACTTCCCACTTTTGCATCAGGACACATCCGAGTCCGGTTCCTGATTCATCGCAGTAAACTAAGTACCATACTTTCTCCTCTGGTAGCCTCAAGATAGGCGCGCTGGTAAATCTCTATCGCAGCTCCTGGAAGCTCTGCTGACATCTGTCATACCACACGAAGGGTTCCCCCTTCTTCTTTAAAGCTGTGAGTGGTGCCGCAACTCTGGAAACGTCTGGCACAAATCTCTGGTAGTACCCAGCTAGTCCCAAGAAACGGCGCACCTCCATCACGCTCCTCGGTGGCTCCCAAGCTAGAACTTCCTCGATCTTCATAGGATCCACCGCAACTCCCTCCTCTGACATGACGTGTCCTAATAAGTGGACCTCACATATCTAGAGCTGACACTTCGAGAGCTTACCATAAAGATAGTGCTCTCAGAGTGTGTCCAGTACAACCTGCAAGTGGCAGTTGTGCTCCTCCTCAATCGTTGAGTATATCAATATGTCGTCGATGAAGACCACAACAAATCGATCGAGGTAAGTCTGAAAGATCCTTTTCATGATGCCCATGAACACTGCTAGATCATTAGTTACGCCGAATGTCATAACCAAGAACTCATAGTGGCCATACCAAAATCTGAAGGCTGTCTTCTGCACGTCCTCGCCTCGAACTCTTAGCTGATGATAGCCTGACCTGAGGTCTTTCTTTGAGAACCACCGTGCTCCCTTGAGCTGATCGAAGAGGTCTTCAATCCTCGGTAGTAGATACTAATTCCTCACAGTCACCTGAATCAGGCGACCATAATCGACACAAAGTCGTAAGCTTCTATCTGCCTTCTTGGCGAACAATATCGTGGAAGCCCAGGGTGAAACACTTGGTCAGATTAATCCCTTTCCCTACAAGTCCTCCAACTGTACCTGTAGCTTTCAAAGCTCAGCGGGGGCCGTCCGATATGCTGGAGTGGATATCGGGGCTATCCTAGATTATAGGTCAATATAAAATTCTACCTCTCTGCGAGGAGGTAGTCCTGGAACGTCGTCAGGGAAAACATCTGCATACTGATCCACCACTTCAGGTAAGCTCGGACTCCGCACGTCAACTACTCCTACGATGAGGCTAGCCAACTGATGAGTGATGGGTTGTCCTCTCCACTGTGTGAATCCATCATGCGCTGCAAATGCTCCCTTTTCACTGGTGAAGGTGAACCTGCTCCCATCGGTGCGAACACATCACACCTTGCACCTAATGCAGTCGATATGAGTATGGACTATAGATAACTAACCCATGCCCAAGATGACGTCGTAAGGCCTTGACGCCATTACAAGAAGATCCCAGCCGAAGATCTCGCCTCCTAGAGTAAGCTCACACTGCCGGAACCAGTGCGTAATCGTCGAGTCTGCTCTCGTAGGAGTCTCTATCCATAACGATCGAGCCAACAGTACCGTCGGAATCTCTAAGCTCCGAAAAAGGGAAGGGACAATGAAATAATGACTCTCTCATGTGTGTATAAGAACTGCAGAAAGGGTGGAGTAGACACAGATAGTACCTCAAATCATCTCAGGCGTGTCGTGGTTGTAGGCCTCCGCTGCCTGAAGCTGTACCTACCTCTTCCCGCTAGCTTTCTGTGGTCGGGGTGGGCCTCCTGGTGGTGGTGTTGGTAGAGCCTTGAAGAGTTTCCCACCACCAACTGCTCGACCCGCTCCTCTGCCTCGTCCGCCTGCTCCCTGTGGACCGAATTGGTCGACCCTCTACTTCTACCTACGTGGTCCCTCAACCATCTGCTGCTACTCCGCACGGCGGGTTGGGAAGTCATGAGCCATGTGGCCCTACCCGTTGCATGCGTAGCACTGTCTTTCTCTCGAAAGAATGGCTCTGCGATGTGTTCCCTACACCTATGAGCTAGTGTCTTGAGGACGTTTGCCTGTGGGTCTGGTCCGCCGGGACCCATGTGTCATCCGTCGACTGCCAGCTACAGAAGACACTGTTACGTGCCGCCCTGTGGTAGGTCTAGCTGCTGGTGTAGGATCAGCAAGAAAGATCTTGATGAGAAGGGATCTCACCAGTATCCCTACTTGGGTCAGAATTTTGAGGAAGATCAGTGATGCCCTGATATCATGCAACAGTCCTTGCTCAAAGGTCTGGGCCCAGAAGAATGGGTCACGTACCATGATCGTTGAATACTGTGAGAGATCAGTGCATGTTGAAGAGTATTGGGCGACCGTCATGCCACCCTTCCGTAGCTGTAGAAGCTCTTGGATGCGAACCGCACAGAGGGGGGCGGGGACGAACTCCGAGCGGAAGAGGCTATCAATGTCCTTCCAGAGGAGTGATGCCTCTTCGTGCACCTGGAGCATCAAGGTCCACCATCTGCCTATTTCCGCGTGCAGGAGGCTCACTGCGAGGATCACCATGAGGTTAGCTGGTGTCCCCACTAAACTGAAAACTCGCACAACCTCCTCCAGCCAATCCTCAACTGCCTGGGGGTCTGTCTCCCCGTGGAACCTGGGCAGTCTCTAACGCTGAAACTCGTGTAGTGCACCAAGTCGATGTGCACTCTCAATGACTGGGGATGGTAGCATCAGTGGCTCGACGGGTAGTGGTACCGTCAGTGCCTCCGTAGTAATAGGGCCCTGCACCGAGGCCTCATTGCTCGGTGGGCTGTCGTCACGTACAAAAATCAGAACCCTAGCTGGATACCATCGTGGGGCCATCCTGAAAAGAAAATGGTGCTCCATGGTTAATAAAGTATACATGGTGAGTTGACACAAAGTAATCAGAAAGAAAACTTGAAACACACATGCAATCAATTTTTTCATGCACCAAGTCTGAAATCAGAAGTCAGGGTCCTGGTGTATAGATACGTCGGTTGCCGCACCAGCACTGGACTCCCTGGACTGATAACCACACTCAATACTCTTAACATTATTGCTTCACATAGAAAAAGATCAGAGTCCTGAGTTCTGCGGTAGAACTGAACTACTCTAATACCAATTTGTCACAACCCGTCCTCGGGACTCATGCCGGGACTACCCCAATCCCACCTCTGATAGGCCAGGGGCTGGCGACTTTCACCAAGGCATAAAATCCCAACAAAAAGGGGAAGGAATTGCTTTTGTAAACTAAACAAACACCACAGAGTAAGCAAGCAGAAGTAAACACTAAGTAAAACTGGATACAATAGTGAGTGCAGAAAAGTATGTGGGCCAGAATACAAACCCAAACTGAAAGTAAAGTACAACTGGAAATAAAGTACTGCAATTGAAGGTAAAGCCGCAACGTCAATCCGTCCACTGGAAGTCCCACATGAAGGGTGGGTACATATAGCCTCCTCTGCTGCACGGGTCCAGCCGTCCGCTCCATGTATGTTTGGCCCAATGGTCCACCTCTAGGCACTGACGTGCTCCACAAGCCTCCACCACGATCAGCGATGTCTGTCTTCTGCATCCAACACGACATAGTGAGGGCATAGCCCGTGCATGGGTGAGTATAATCTACTCAGTAGGGACCCTGAGACCCTCTAAGGTCTCCCATAATCCACAAAGGATAATCCACAAAGGCAAGATACAATCACGATGTAACGCCCGACATTACATAGGTATATGCCCATACATATACCTAAGTCATCAATTCTAGTTCAACTCCAACATCCGAGCCCAAGTACAACCCAGTCCACATAGGAAAAAATAACTCATTCAACATAGTAATTCGCAACCCAATCCACATAAGAAAACACAACGTAATCCACACAGGATATCAAGTCAATCTTATCGAAGATAAGTTTGAAAGTCAAGACTCAGCTCACACGTGTATACTTCTTCGTAAGATGATAGAGATGATCAGATGTAGCCACTGATTCATCTACGATGTCAGACCCACATAGGATCGATAGGTACTAACCCCCGCAATGACCCACATAGGATCGATAGGTACTATCCCCAGCCATGACCCACACAGGATTTGACCCACACAGGATCGTTATGCACTAGCCCACACAGGACCGCTGAGCACTAACCCACACAAAATCTGATCCACACAAAATCGGTAAGCACTAATTCATAGAGGATCGCTGATTGTTGTAGTTGTCATTGTCGAACCCACATAGGATTCTCGTACTGTCTTCATCATTGTCGCAGTCGTAGCCAGCTCAGGGCTTCCCGCACACAGCAAGCTCATTCGGGGAGGGTCCGCTCCATGAGCCGAGGGGCTGATACTTCAACAGAAATGAAGTCTGGAGTTGATGTATCCAAATGTTCTGTAGCGTCAATAGGAACTCAACATCACAGAAGGCACATCAATCGGACACCCGGTTTGAGAGTTATTGGATTTTTCGTCCCAAGGGCCCGATTGGTTTTTAAGTCAAAACCAACCCGACCGTATTCCAGTTGCATCCAAACCTCGAGCGGAGTAAGCCAAAAGGTCCATCTCACTAACAGGAATCCATCAATGTCGACGGCATGTCAATTGGACGTCCGGAGCTCATGTTATAAGTGTTTCCGCTCTGAGGGCCTGGTTGGTTTCATGTTCGAGCCAACCCGTCCTAACACAATGTTCTCCGAAACCTTGAGTGTAAAATACCGAAACGACCGTATCGATACAAGGATCGCATCGCAGTTGACAGTGCGTCGATCGGATGTCCATAGACCATGTTATTGGAAAAAGACCTAAAGAGGTCCGGAAATGGGGGTTTTGGGCCCGGACCGACCCAGACCGAGACCCCCTGGGTTAGCCTTAACCGGGTCGACCCAAAAAGTGTCTGGGCTCGGCTCGGCTAGCGCGGCCCGGCCTGGCGCGCTCGGGCGGCCCGCGTGCCCAGCTAGGCTGGCCGAGCTGAGCGGAACAGGTGGGCACGCTGCCTCTCTAATTGAAGAGTCGCGGCCCCCACATGGGGGACTCTCTTTGTTCCATATGAGGGTTACGACCCCCCGGTCTCCCCGTAAAACGGCTGGCCCAGTCCGACCAGCCGGTTGCTACAACCGTGGGTCCTTCGCGGTCCCACCCTCCTACTCTGGCGGCCGGCGGTTCCAGCCGCCGCTTCCCGCACTACCGCGGCCATAGGCCGTGACCTTGTTCGATCGGCGCAACGCGACGACGCTGTGCCCCACCGCCGCTACCCCCGCTCTGGTCGTGGCCTCTTCGAGGTTCTCCGGAGGGGTGCGATGGCGCCGCAGCCTAGTTCGACATCAAAGGTGACGCGCGGCGGCGCCGCACTTATCCGCCCATAATTCATTATTTCTGCGCGGTGCAACGGTACCGCGCTGCCTTGCTCATGCAGCAACAAAATAAAGCATCAAGGGGGGAGGAGGGTTGGCTGTGTTCATGCGGTCCAAACTCCTCCCGTTTTTACGATAACATGCAACTCAATTAGGAAACAATGAACAACGATAAAGGTATTCATGAAGAAGAAATTAACCCCTACCTCAAGGTGTTTTTGATCAAAGGTTCATCGCGGAAATGAACATCATGTAAGAAGACTCCTAAAGCATCGACGACGTCCCATAGAAGAGAATCGTCGGCGTCGCGGTACATGGTGTCACGTCATCGCTCTCCAAGGATGGATTCTCTCACCGGCTGCGTAGAGGGAAGAAGACGGTACGACTGACTCCCCTTTTTCAGTGACAGAGTTCTTCGTTGAAGGCTCGGTGTTCTTTGCGTTCTTCGAAGAGGAAGAATAACATCAAGAATTAGAGATTTCTTCCCCCAAACCTCTCACAACAAGATAACCAAATTAAAATAAGGTCACCTTATTTTAATTTTTTATTCCATGCTTTTCAAAATTACAAAATTCAAAAATGAAACCACTTAATATATTAATCTTATGTTGACAAATTATATATAGAGTTAAGGGTGTTAGGGAATATGAAGGGGTGGGGTTCGTGTGGGCCCCACCTCACTAATATCCTACCTAGGAGTTAGGTGGCCAGTGGGTCCCACTCCAACTCCCTTTCATAGGATATAACCACTTAGTAAAAAGTAATAAAATTGTAGCTCAATTTTATTTTACATTTCATCTAATCCAAAAAATTTAACAACTCCTGCCGAGAAGACGCAATCCTAGTAAAGGTCTTCTTAAGCAATTACCAGCACTGCGGTTCCACCGGTGCCCTCATATTTCAATTCCGAGCACCAGATCAAAAGTTAAAAAAACCCGCTCGTTCGTTCACTGAACGTAACCGAGCTAACTTCAGAAAATTATTCCAGGCTCACCGGGCCTCAGAATCAGGTTCCGTCAGAAACGGAGTTCTTTTAAAATCCCAAAGAAAATTAAGAAAAAAATTCCCTTCAACATTATGAGTCTTTATAGTATGAGTTGTGGTGGATCATATGGACGATCCAGATGATTGGTGGATGGTTGATCCAGAGGAGGAGGAAAACCAATTCAAGAAGATGGTTCATTTTTTCCTTCAAAAGATTATGGGAAATTTGGAAGGAATAATTTCAGATACAGAGATGGAGAGTCCGCTTGAGGAGCTGGAATTCACCTTTTTCTAGATCCAGGATTGGGTATAGTACTGGTTTCCTTTGGTAGTGATCTAGATGAATCATGAGAAACATCATTTGTGGACTCTTTATTTTAGGGATATTAAGGATATCTTTGTTTTATGGGTTAAATTTTAGAATAAGTTTCAGGAGGAATTCCATTATTCGATAATGAAGTCCAAGAAGATGTAAGATCTACTCTCCCCTACTAGGAGAGTACGTTGGTAAGGGAATAAGGGATCAAATTTAAGTATCTTATTCACATTTCTCCAGAACTCTTTCTAGATAAGGATTCATAGGATATAATCTTAGATGATGAACTCCATCCTACTATCTATTATGAAATTACTTCATTCAACATAATATCATACATAGAGGGATAGAATTTGGATGAGGTTGTAGAATGTATGCACTCGTTAGGAGGTTTTCCAAGAGAGGGTAGCTAGATGAGTTCATCAATGGTAGTATCTGGTCTCCAGTGCCAGGACCATCCATGTTTTATCCAATGGCTAATTGACCCTAGATGTTTGAGTTCTTACCTTCTGGTCCTCATCATTTTCCTATAGTCTTGGGACTATGACGTTTCTGTAGTGGAAGTTGTGGTCATCATCAGTGTCATTGACCAGTTTTAGATCAGTATGGGGGGTTGGGATGGTTCAACACCCTCTTTAGCAGTGTTTTTCATCCAGGACATTTCAGTAATAGATACAGTGGGCTCCTACTCCACTGTGGGGAGACATAGTAGGAAGAGGCTGACCTTAGGTTGTTTATGTGGGACCGCAACCAAGTTATTTTCGAGGAGGTAGTCGAAAGTAGATGTGAATGGGAACTAGGTGTGGTTATTTTCATTCCATAGATAAATTATTTCGATGAGGTTATAAGATCATTCAAGGTACGATCATCTTGTTTAGTTCTATTGTGTTCACCTTCATTGATTCAGGAGCTCCAAACTCCTTTGTTTCACCCACTCTATCTCATGCTCTGAGGCAATACATAATCGGAATTTTCATACCCCTAGGGTTTTGTACACCATTAAAAGGTCAGACCAAGTTGGGTGATGTTTAATGGGGATGTAAACTGATGTTGGGGAAACATGAGTCCAATAGAAATATCTTTTTATAAGAGATGCAGTCATACAATGTCATCCTTGGCATCAACTAGTTATACTCTGTGCATGGTTTTATTTCCTTCTTTTAGTGAATTTTCACTTTTTTAGAAAGGGATGGAAAATGTGTGGATTTTTTGGAGGCTGGAGTTTTCAAATGGGTAGTCGATGTGTTGAACCTCTTTATTCCTTGACATCCAAACTATTAGTGGAATTATTGGATTCTAGGATGGCGGGGGTTTCATAGATATCCGAGAGTTCATGAAACTAATTTTTCTAAGGATTTTGTGACTCTACCCCCCCCCCCCCACATGATGTTGAGTTTAAGAACGGCTTATAACCCAGTTCTAGTTCGATTTCAAAGGATACATATCAGATGGTGCGTTCTATGTTACAGGAGTTGTGGATCCATATTGATGATCTAATGAAAAAAGGCATTACATGATCCAGTGTGTCACTGTCAGGTTCTCTATTCTCTTTCTAAAATAATGCAGATAGTGGTATGAGATTGTGAATAGAATACAAATGATTGAATCAAGTAACTGTCAAGAACCATTACCCTCCCCCCCGATTATAGACGATCTTCTCAGTCAGATGAGGGGAGAAATTTGGTTTTCTCATATCGATCTGTGGTCTAGGTATCACCAATTGTGGGTGAAGGAGGGTGATATCCTAAATACTACATGAATTTGAAGGTATGTGTACATTAAATTTATGGTTATGTCTTTAGGCCTTAAAAATGCACCAACCATGTTCATGGACCAGATTATATCCATATTTCATGATTTTTTGGATCGGTACATCATCATATTGATTGATGACATTCTGATCTACTCGAAGTTAGAGGAAGATCATAATAAGAATATAAAGACTGTCTTGGATTTCCATTGATGCCACCACCACTATGGAAATTTTTCTACATGCATGTTTTTGAGATAAGAGGGCCTCTTCCTTGTACATGTGTTGTCTCAGCAGGGTGTAGCAATGGATCCATCAATGGTGAAGGTAGTTTTCTATTTGGAAACAACAAATAATGTTGTAGTGGTTCTCAATTATCATTGATTGGAAGTATATTACTGGATATTCATACCTTGTTTCTCCCAATTGACATCCATGTTGTCATCTTTGACCTAAAGATTCCATGTTTTTTGCTCGAGAAAGTAGTGCCACTTAGTATTTGAATATCTGAATGTGAAGTTGGTTAGTTCTCTAGTTCCCATGTTTCTATAGGAGTGGTTGACTTTTGAGGGTTTTTTTGGTTCTTCTCATCTAGGATTGGGGTTTTTGTTGATTCAACAATAGGGATTTATCACCTGTGGGTCTAGGAATATATCTCCTCATGAAAATATTTATTCCACCCATGATCTAGAGATAGTAAAAGTTTTATTGGTGCTAAATATTTTGTGGAATTACATCCTTGGGGAGTGCTTCATGGTTTTTATATATCTCAAGAGCCTGAGATATAACTTTCCCAATGAGATATGGACTTATGGAAGTAGAGGTGGATGGATTTTCTCCAAAATTATAACTATGAAATCTCTTAAACCATAGGAAGAGGGAATTTCATGGACCATTACATGAGAAAGAAGTCGTGGAGATAGGTTTTTCCGGAATCATTGGATTCTTGGATGGTGATGGATGAGTTGGATACCTTGCACTTAGATGACGTAATGGATAGTGGTAGAGGTGGCCTATTTCAGATGGTGGTATAGACTTCATTTAGGTAGTATGTGGATAAGACTCAATGTGGAGAATCGAAGGAGGAGGTTGTGTGTGGTAATATTGGCCATGATGATGCTCTTAAGCGATGGCTGAAGGATGGTCAGAATGAGATGATGTTCTATGAGAAGTTTTTTATTATAATTGTGATGCGTGAGGGAGTTCTCTATTTGTTTTTTATCTCACCCATAGAGGTACACATGATATTTTCCGAGATGTAATGCATCATAAAGATGTTTTTTTGGTTCATCGGGACGAAGAGAGGTTTAATAGTGTTTTTAGATAAGTGTTTGGTGTTTCAGTAGGTGAAGGATGATCAATGTGCTCCTAGTGGTTTGTTGAAGCCATTAGATATCCCCGAGTTGAAGAGGGATGGCATCTATAAGGATTTTTTTCACAGGGATACCTATGGATTAGGGAGGCAACAATGCAATCTAGGTATTATTGAATCAATTGACATAATCATCCCACATATTAAAGATTAAGGAGCCTTGTATAGTGGGTGCCTTGGTGAGAAGGTATGTTGAAGAGTTGGTATTGTTGGATGGGGTTCCAAGATCCATCAAATTAGATAAGGGTACACAATTTAACTCACAAGTCTAGAGGGGACTTTTCCATTCCATTGGCACTCACTTATGCCATAGTACTAATTTCCACCCAAAAATAGATGGGATGATAGAGAGGACCATCCAGACATTGGAAGAAATGTTACGGGCACGTTTTATAGACTTTGGTGGGTCATTGGTGTCACAAATTTCATTGGTAGATTGTTTGTACAGTAATATATGTCACTCCTCCATTAACATGGATCCATTTGAAGCCATGTATGAGAGACTATGTCATTGATCTTTGTGCTTGGAAGAAGTTGGGGAGGCAGTTATTCTTGCTCCAAACATGGTGCCAAGTATGACTGAGAAGGTACAACTTTCCCATGAGAGGATGAAGGCGGCACATGACTGACAAGGGTTGTATGTCAATCGAAGGACGATTCCCTTGGATTTCATGTTTTGAACCATGAGTTCTTGAAGGATTCAACTCAATTTGGTCATCCATCATTTGGTAGAGGGTTATAAAATTCTCCCAGGTTCATCAAACCATTCGAGGTATTGTGGAAAGTGGGTGAGGTATCATACCAGTTGGCATTGTCATTCTTGTTAGAGGAGGTCTGTGATTTCTTTTACATTTCTCTGCATTGTCAGTATCTTCATGATGACTCATGTTTCATTGATAGGGGAGAGTTAGATATTTATGATGATGCAATGTTTATGGAGCGACCAGTGGATATCTAGGATTTTTGGGAAAAGGAGATGTGTGGATAGACCATTCAATATCTTATTGTGTTGTGGATGCATAGTATCCTAGAGGAAAGTACTTGGGAAATGGAGACACATATTCATTCCTAGAACCTTTTTTGGAGTTTTCCTTGTATTTATTTCATTGTTATGTAGTTTTTGAACCTTTTTTCTAATAGATGTGTTGTTTCCTTGTATTGTCACAGGTGATAATATCCTAACATGAGAAAAAATGGACTTACTAGATTCCAAATCACGACTGATTAATTGAGATGTGATTAAACCCATGTGTGTTATTCATTGTCACCCATGGATGATCGTATCTTGACAAGGATGATGGAATTCCATGATGCATGTTTCCTGATAGTTGGTTCTTATGTGGGGTATCATTTCGATGTGTGGGTTAGTATATTTAGGTGGTGTTATTGGATGATTAGGTTTCACTCTATCTTTCAAAAAATAGGATATTTATCCTTTAGATGTATCTTACAAGGTGGTTTTTCATACACCTATTTTTTTGGGCTTGATTTTGAATTCTCAAGGGCGATAATAGTTTGAGAAGTATCTGTTATAATGGATTGGATCTCCTCGGTCCACTAATGTTTCAAAATTTAGTGTTTGGGGTGTTTTGGGAGGCATTGGTAGCTCATTTCAAGAGTTTTAAAAAATTACAGTTTTTATATTGGTAGGATGCATTAATAACTTATCATCGGTGACTCAGCATTGGTGAGTAAGGGTGTTGGTTGGTCTGGGTGACAGTGAGTTTGGGTATTGATAGGTTGAGTTGTTGGTAGATTGGGCATCAGTGAGTCAGGCATTTGTGGGTCGTGTAAGTGTCTATGTGTTAGTGGATCACTCATGTCGGTGAGTTAGGAATCAGTGACTCACTATCGGTGACTCACCCATTGGTGATTAATTTCTAGTTTTTCCTAGTTTTCTAGATTGACTCCATTTATGTTTCCATTGATGTTAAATGAGTTATATTACATATATAATGTGTTTTTTGTCTATTTCAAATGGTCTCTATCTCTTAAAAACATAAATCTTCCTTTAACTCCTAAACTACATGGTCTTCATTGTTATCAGTCATTAATGGCCTATGAAATTTTATCCCCATAGATTTAGGACCCCACCATTCTAAATATGAAATCCACTCTTCCTTTTAAAACTTATATTTTCTATTGGAGCATCAAGAATGTTTCTTTCATGAGGAGTCGTGTCCCTCTTCTTTAGAAGTCTTCTATGTTTTCCCCTAGAGTCTTTCTTAATTCCCTCATGACCCCTTATTTTGGGGCAAGGTGGAATTTATGATCATTTTTTGGTCCATGAAAGGATCACTTCATCTCTATTTTATTAATGAATCTTGCATGGCGGGTGTACTAATATCTTCATGTTGTTTCTATTGAGAACAATTTAATGAAGATAAAAATATTTTATAAATGAGGTGCTGGGAAGATGACTATGTCTTTGTTTTATATGTTATCCCTGATCCATGATGTGTTTTTTAACGATTGTATGCCTTCTAAAAATCATGGTCATTGGTGGCATATTTTTTAACACATGCATGAATTGAGAGTATTTTTCATTGCTTCCTCGTTGAAAGGATGAAATCTGGAATCATGGTTAATCGAATATATTATGTAAAAAATATCGATTCACCATGATCAACCTTGTTTTGTGATCACACCTAAATATTAAAAGTGGTATTAAAGAAAGAGTGACACTAAATTTGAATACACCTTGTAGTTTGGTTTGGTTGTGTGTTGTGTATGGATATGATTGACCATGTGTTTTGTGTTGGTAGTATGGTGCATTGTTTATGGGCACAGTGGTGTATATGGGGTGGTAAGGGTGGTGTGATGGTATCTGAGGATGAGAGATTAATTTATTCTAGAATCATTGAATTTCTTATGTAGTAAGATTGAATATGGGCACTGGATAAAAAATGGGGTTTCAATTTTATGTTGCATTATGTTATTATTACTGTGTGTGATGGGTGTGGGGTTGTCGTTAAACAGCATGGCTACCAAGTGTGGTTGTGATGATGTTTTTTGGTGTTTTCATGTTTATAATAAGTACATGGAATCATTACATTGAAGAATGGTGGTGGAAGTGAGGAATGAGAGGTCAAGAAAGGGAAGTGTGCATTGCGACTACAAGGTGGTTGAGTTTTTTTGTTTTGCTGGATGTGGTTGTTTTCGTTTAATGGGGCCACTGAGGATGGTTTTGGAGGGATAATTTTATTGAAGTATTATGTTGCATTGTGTTGGCATTTATCATAGACTTTATAAGCTTTTATGAATTGGGTGTGTTTTATGATATTACTTGTGGTGTGGTGTGTTTGGTAGTTCCCCAGTTAGGTATGGAATAACTGGTAAATTCTTAATAGATTCAAGTAATTAAATGCTATCTTTTATCAATTTTTATCATTATGAAAGTGACTATCATTCATGGTGATTTGTACATGTATGGTTGCTAACACGAGATATTTTTTCTTAGCTAGTAGAATGTTTTGAAAATCCATAGGATGGGATGAATGTTTGATATATATATATATATATATAAACATATAGTTTTTTTATTGTATATACGCACCCCCACCCATGCTGATAATTACATATTGATAAACCCCATCATTATAGAGGAGGGTTTCCTTTCACTTCATCCTAGTGGGATAATAGATGTATTTATATTGGTTCTTCTCTAGTCCGTATGATCGGCATCGGTAGCCCGGGATTATTTTGGAATGTTATGGTGCAGTTATGTGACCCATGTGTGTGCGGCCAAGGAGTGCTTTCACAGGTGTCTTAGGGATGATGCCTAAGTGACTGCGGGTTGGAATGTGGTGTGTTTTGTGGGCCGGTTGTGTGAGGGAAGGTACTGATTGTGGGGCTTATGGAAGAGCATGGAAGCATCAGGAAGTTCACCATAAAGGATGATAAGTTAACTAGTTTGAATTGGTGAAAAGTTCCCAAATATCGATATGCTCAATAATTTACTTTACATGACTTACGTTATTTGGTGTGAATGCGTTGGTGAGGTTTGGGATGATAGTATACCGTGTTGTGTTGTTTTGAGTTTCAGCTATTTTTTCTCATTGAGTAATTATTATGCTTCTCTCAAATCTGCATGAGTGATTTTAGTTTGCCCTATTGTGTATACTTGTATGCTCACCCTATATATAAAAAACAATTTCCTGGTTTCTAAGGAGAATATGCAGACCATGATGGACCTCACTAGAATGGAAATTAGGGATGGTTATGGTATCACTTCTTAGCATATTAGGTACTTTTTAATTTTCCTTATACTTCTCACAACTTTACTTTAAACATGCGTGTGGGGTGGATTTTGGGATTCTTATATATTTATGTCATTGATTTTTTTAGAGGATGATATATAATATCTCCCAAACATGGTTACTATAGAAAAGGTAATGTCCCCCATTTTGTGAGATTGAATACACTTGGTATTGTCCTCCCCCCCCCCTAAGGTCTTTTGGAGGCGGGTTATGGTGGTAATTTTGTATTTTTCATCTTGATGAATAATGGTCACAACACATTGACATCCCATCCTTCATCTTGAAGAAGTAGGGTCGTGACATGACATCTAATGACACAAATAATTACCCAATAAGTTTTATTTATGTGAAGGGAAACCCAAAATATCATGTTAATTAATATGTGTGCCACATAAAGGATCAAACAAAAGGAATAAACATAATGGTTACCAATTACAAGAATTGGGTTGCCAAATCCTTTCGTAAAGTATATCCGACTGTAATATCATGAAAGAAGTGAATTAAATAATTATTAAAAATTACTACATTATTTATAATAGTATATTAATAATAATAAAATTCAACTAATGTGAAAATATTCAAATGAGTGGTTAGATAAATTTATAAATGTTCCACTTACGAAGAGTTTTAAAATTGGGGTTAATAAACATGATATCATAACATAACTCATGGGAAACAAATTGGATATATTAACATAATTCATTAAATGAAAGTATTAAATGGTTATCATTGGATAATAACCCTATTAAAATATAAAAAATATAAAATAATGTTGTACTATACAATTTTTTTTTTCTGATCACGTGAAATAATTCAAGATGAAAAAGATAATATCAATTTTGAAAACAATTTTTTATAGACAAATAATTACTATGGAAAAAAATTAACATGAAAATAACCTTTTAAAATTCTAATTTAAACATCAATAAATTATTTTATCATGACATCCTATAAATTTTCAATTTCTGAATAATTTGAAAAATCTTTTCCTCCATATATATTTGTTTAAAATGTCAAAAAGAGCATTATTTAGAAAATGGCAAAAAATTATTCCTGAAAAATAATTTTTAGATATTAAAAAATTGTTTCAAATTACATTAAAAATTTATAGGAGAAAATTAAAATAATTTTTTAAAACATTTTAGAAAACACTTTTATGTAATATAATGTTTTATAAAAATAAATACTTAAAACATTTAAAATGTTGTTTTTGTTAACGAGACCATTACAAAAATCATATCATTGAACAATGAATTGGTCAAATGAATATATTATGTGTAATGAATATATATGAAAATAAAAATAGTGAAAATACTAAATATGATATTCAAATGTTATTGCACACATAGTCTTAAAATATCAAAATCATGTTTTAGATGTTTATCCCAAAAGATGGAAATTTGGTTATGAATTACCCTACTACACTGTAATCATTCAAATCGTCTGAAAAATAAATGAATAAAATTTTACAAAACATTAAATACTATTATAATAAATAAATTCATGATATAAAATGTTATTTTATATTTATATACACATCCAAAAATAATATTAGAGTGTAACATCAAAATAAGCCTCAATAAATGAAAATTGAGATGAAATCAATACCTAGAGTCTGGATAATCCCCCACATTCTTTAGCATATTGAATAATAAAATTATTTTTATTTATAATTTAATGAGTTAATTTTTAATGATTATTATTTATTTATATCAATTATTTAGATGTTATAATTACTTAATTTTTTATGTTTACGTTAAATATTTTCACGACAGATGGTACTTGAGTAAAAATATGACTTTGGAAGGATGTATATAGTTAAAATTAGATAATATTCCATAATATACAGAATAATATTCATGAAATAGTAATAGTTATTATACATAAAATATACTTTTAAATGCATACATTAAACACGGGTTTGAATAATTAATAATGTTACAATTATGATGATGGTCGGTTCAACGTACACAAGAGTAACATTTACATTTTTCAATGATCATTATGGGAAGAAGGTAAGTAACAGTTTATATTTCCAGAATTATCTAAATATCACTATTATAATATTAATAGTTTATATATACCTATATTTATCATCCATGTTATGTGGTGATGAAAAAAGAATCATATCTCTTCATGGAAGCGTTAATTCACTAGTACACACGAATGATATTATTATTTTTATGAGCATGGAATGGTAAAAATGTAAATGATATATTATATTTACCTAATTATTAATATGAAATTAATATCATATATAATATTTTATTTCCATCATTATAACTAGTTTTTAGATACAATGATGGAAATCAAATTACATCGGTTCATGAGGTGGCAGTCCACCCTATAAAAGAATGATTAATTATATTCCTATTTTATAGAATATGAGATGTATATATGGCATGAAATAAAATAGACAGCATTTAATTATATTTTGGATACAATATTTATAATTTTATAATTTTTGAAGAATATTTTAATGTTGTGGAAGAATAAATAAAATAGATATTATAGTATATAAGTAATATAAATTCTTCCAAAAATTTATTTTATTAAGTCCATATGCCCAATAATGTTGAATTTATTCATAATATAAGGACTATATAATGTCAGAAGAAATTACATTTAGGCATCTGGGTAGATATTATCGTACCCAAATATGGTTTTAGTAGTAATCATATTTGTAATTTCCCAGACCCCTCAAGTCTACACCTTTCCGAAAATCTAGTGATTGATATGTTTTGGGAGGTAATGGTGACTCATTCCAAGAGTTTGGTAGTATTTTTGTTCTTACAATGGTGAGTGGTGTTAATAGGTGGTGTCGGTTAGTGTCTTTGGTGAGTGGTATTAGTGAGTGGCATCAGTCAGTGGGGTCAGTGAGTGGTGTTATTGAGTGGTGTTCTTATGTTGCATCTTTGAGTGGCATCAGTAGGTGGCGTCAGTGAGTGGAATCAGTGTGTGTTTTTTTGTGAGTGATACAATGGTGGGATGCATCTATGACTCATTTTTAGTGGTTAAATTTTTGACTCTCATAGGTTAGCAGTGTCGGTGAGTCGGGAGTCGGAAGGTGGAGTCAGTGAGTGAGATATGTGAGTTAGGAATTCGCATGTCACGTCAGTGACTAGCCATTGGTGACACATGTTTGTGACTCACCCAATAGTGAGTCAATTATAGTTTTCTATATTTTTTCTAGTTTCACCCCTCGGATGTTTTATTTGATGAATAATGAGTTTAAGACCATATTTAAGGAGTTTTTTATGGTCGTTTCAATTGGTATCTATCTCCTAAAACACTGATGCTTCCTTTTACTACCAAACTGCATGGTCTTGCTCATGAACCTATTATAATGGCCTCTGACATTGTTACCCCTATATATTTAGAGTATATTCTTTCTAATGTGACGACCCTTCCTTTCTTGTGAATTTATATTTGTCTTGATATCGACGTTCAAAAAACCCTTCTTCTCAAAATAATCTAGCATTTGTGATATTCCCCCATGGATCTAATCTCCATGGAGGTTCCTCCTACTATTTTTTCACCCCTTATTTTTGAACAAGGAGGAGTTACTAATCTATTGTTGTTCTAGGAAGGGATTATATTTTTTTTTCTTTTAAATGAGTAGCATGCAATGTGGGTTTACATATTTCTTCTTGTGAAGACAGTTTTATCATTCTTTAAATATGTTATAAATGAGGGGGAAAGATGTTGATACAAAAGATAATATGTCTTGTTACTTTAGTAATAAAAGAGTGTTGGGGAAAATTATTTTGATCATTTTTTATCTATTATCTCTAATCCATGTTGTGTTTTGATATATATATATATATATATATTTCTTCTAAAAACATGGCCATTGGTGGTATTTTCATCAACATGGGTGATTCTTTATACTTGTTATTGATACCCTATTTAACAAAAAAATTGTGAATTATTTTTATCCATGTAAATATGTTTAAATAAATGGATTCCCCATGATTAAATTTATTCAGTGTTAACCCCTGAGTTATCAAAGTGTCAATATAGAATGATTATATGTTAAATCTGAATACACATTTCACTATTGGTGTAATTGTGTGCTATGTTTGGATTTTTTCTATTTTATGTCCCATGTAGGTTCTATGGTGTTGTGGCATAGAGGATGGACATGTGTGAGAGGTTTTATAGGTTTTGTAATAAAATATCAAGTTGATAGACTGATGGATTTTGGAATTGATGGCAATGTTTGATCAGTCGGTCTTTAGATTAGGGTTGTGATATGTTTATGTAAATGTGTGTGATGGGTCTAGTGTAATTATATAGTAGGGCTATCATGTCTGTTGTGATGAGGTGTGTTGTGGGGTTTGGATGTATGTTTGTGGTTTACTTATTTAGAGAAAGGATAGGGTGGCCTAACTTTGAATAATGATATTGGAAGGGATTGTCTTGGGTGTTAAGTGGAGAAGAAATGTGATGTGGGGTGTTTTATCACAGTTTTCTTCCCTTGTTTGTAATGGGGGTGAGGATGGTTTTCTATTTTGGATATTTTTTTCATGGGTAAGGATAGAATAACTGGTAAATTCTTATAAATTATGATATTATAAGGGGTTAAGAGGTTTTCTTTTATCATAATCAAAAGTGACCATCATTTTTTCTGATATATGCATTTTAGAGGTATGAGAAAAGGTTGTTTTTTGGGTTGGTTGTTATGTAGAATCCCATAGGATGGTCTGGGTGTTGGCATCCTATAAATATATATATATTTATTTATTTCCTTGTGAATTCTATAGGCACACCTCCACAATTGAGAGTCATGCACTGAACACCGATATTGTTATGTGGGAGGCTGTCTTTCCCAAACATCCTGGTGGGAGGATGGATGAATTCCCACCCACTCTTCCATACTCCTTCCTATTGGTGGAGATATCTAAAGACAAATCGGATAGGTTATGGGTTTTGTGGCCTATGTGTCTATGGGGGGGGGTGGGGGGGGGGGGGGTTGGTGTGGTATGTTTAGAAGAGGATCCATCACCATGAAGTCTTCTTTCAGGGTGAGAGAGAGGCTAATTAGTGGAAATGTGGTGTGGGGAACCCTATAATCTATGTGATCTATATTACATTACATGAATTGCATTATTTTTGGTGGCTAGTATACCATCATATGCGGTTTTAGTTTCTGTTTTTTTTTTCTCATATGGGAATTAGTATGCTTCTCCACATGTTCATGAGGGAATTTTTTCCCTACTACGTATACATGTAAGATCACCCTACATTATAAAATATTATTCAATTTTCTATGTGAATTACATGGATCATGCTGGTCCATACATTCTTAGATTGTAATTGAAATTCCATTGCATATATTTACTTTTGGTAATTTATTTTGAGACTTTATTTTTACCATTACTCATTTGGAACTTGTATGTGGGATGTATTGGATTATATGTGTGTGTGTGTGTGTTCGAGTTTTTTGGGGATGGTACATCTTATCTCCTGATCATGGTTACTATTAAAAGAGTTACCCCTCCTATATTTTGATATTTCTATACCCTTGGTGTCAGTTTCCACCATGTGGCCTACTTTAGGTGGGACTCAGGGGGTCATTATCTATCATCCTACACTGGCATCCCATAAGGGGAATCATTGGAGTTTCGGGGAATGATATAATTTTATTAGAGGCTATGGTTAAGAGACTAGATGGAGTTTGGAGTTAGGTCAATGATGATTTCTGGGGTTGTTAGGGAAACGTTCTAAGTTGATCTTGGTATGTGAAATAGGCCAGAGAAGACCGGTTAGGACATGGGATTTTAATGCCTCTGATGATTTTATGGAAGGACTCTAAGCCTACCAAATGACCAAGTGAAGCTACTCCATTTATAGTGTAGTGAACCAAGAAATGGTAAATGAATCAAGACGACTTGTGCTCTCTATAGAATTGGAAATTTTGGGAAATTTAAATTAAAAAAAGTTAAAATTATTTTTAAATAAAATTTCATACAAATCCAGAATATGAGTCCCTTTTTTACTTTTCATCTACGACATTGGGTAGTTTTCCATTAGTGTCTTAGGTAGTGGTGGCTTAGCTGGCTGATCCGTCTGATTGGCAGAGGGTTGATCCATAAGTGTTGGGAAACCAGTGAAAGATAATATTATGT
Organism: Viscum album; assembly: GCA_963277665.1. Classification (NCBI taxonomy): domain Eukaryota; kingdom Viridiplantae; phylum Streptophyta; class Magnoliopsida; order Santalales; family Viscaceae; genus Viscum; species Viscum album. The sequence continues at coordinate 1,286,024,571 of OY728132.1, read as the reverse complement.
GATTTACAACAGAAAACCATGGTAATTCATGAGGATAGTTTGTCAGACATAGAGATAGAGAGCTGGTATGAGGTGCTTGAGATCACCATCATCCTGATTTGGGATCTTAAAAAGTACTCGGTTTCATTGGAAGTTATTCATACAAGGGTAGATGCATGTTATCATTGGATGTTTTACCTCGTGGAGATAAAGGTGACTAATTTTCTATGGTTCAATTTTGAAAAAAAAGTTCCATGATGAATTTGATTCGTCAACAATGTAGGCTGAGAAGTGACTAGATATACTCTCCATCCATTATTGGAGTATGCTGGTATTGGTGGTGGGTTCATATTCAAGGATCTCCTTCACTTCACTTCAAATATCTTTCCGGAAGATGTGTCTTGGGTGAGACACATAGAGAAGGCACATCATCATTATCTGCCATATGGAATAACTCCCTTAACCATGCCCACATAACTAAAGGTCTATAAGAAGGTGGATGTAGTTTAGACAATGCACATGCTAGGAGCTCTAGCATAATAGGGGATCTAGTTGGGTTAATTGAAGGGAATGGAAACATTAGGATGGTCTTAAGAATATGGGTCGTTGAGGTTTCTTCCATCAGGGAGTAACCCTCTAAAAATTCCACTTATAAATTATCTCATATTTCCTATCCTACATGCTTGGGGCTGGTGCGTTTTATTGGTGTAGTTCATCGACACCGTCAGATTCAGTGCCTAATGGGTGTTTGAGCATTGTATGGTGTAGGTGGGCATGTCTAGTGCATCCCTTAGTAGTAGTTGTCGACAAGACAACAATCTCATGCTCCATCGAGAGGTGATGGACTAGGTAGAGGCTGACATCAGGGCATTCATTAGGGACCTCGGCCCAATCATGGTTGAGGAGGTAGTCTTTAGCAGAGGGGAAGATGATTTTGGCATGTTCAGGTACACTTCATATACATATTAGTTCGAGTAGTACTAGATATTATTCGAGGTATGATTAGCTTATTCATTACTATTTTATGTGATTTGTTCCATTTTAGATCTTCACACTCTAATTTTCACTATGTCAATCCCATGCTATGGGTCTATTCATAGAGGGTATTTTTATTCCACATGTGCTGAGTACCCCATTTTGAGGCTAGACCAAATTTTGTGATGTTTTTTGGGGGATGTAAACTGATGAAGGGGCCTCATCAGTACCGTGGGGGTCTTATCCTAAAACACATACAGTCACATGATGTCATTCTCGACATTGAATGGTTTTATTCCACACATTCTAACATCATCTGCTTCTATTGTAGTGTCATGGTTTTAGAAATAGATGGTTGGTGTGTGGAATTCATCAGAGATTAATGCTATCAGGTGTAAAGTCAATAAGTGGATCCTCTTCTTTCATTGTTGGTCAATCTTTTAGTAGAATTATTTGATGGGGAGATGGTGTAGGATCCCCTAGTTTTTGGGGAGTTATCAAATGAATTTCCCAAGGAGGTTGTGAATCTACCCCCTCGTCATGATTTTTGTGTTTGGGATAGACCAAGATTCCATTTATAATTCTATTTTGAAGGCTTCTTATTGGATTTAACATTTTTAGTCATGGGAGATGGGGATTACGATTGAATAAATGAGGAATAATGGATTTTTCTAGAATAGAATATCATAGTGGGGTGCTCTAGTATTGATATCAAAGAAAGAAGATGGTGGCCTGAGGTTTTGAATAGAATAATATAGGTTGAATCAGGTGGAGATGATGAATTTTTACCCTATCTTGAGGATAATCATGATTTTCCCCCATCTCTATGGAAAATTCTGCTTTTCTATGATTGATATATGTTATGGTTATAAATAGTGGAGGGTAATGGTGGGTGACACCTCAAAGACTACTTTTAGGTGATGGTATAGTTTTTTTGTGTTCATGTTTATGTTGTTTCATGTTATAAATTCACCGTTCATGTTCAGTGAACATATAAAATCCCTTATTCATGAGTTTAAAGTCTAGTGCAATATCATATATATCATTGAATTTATAATCTACTTGATGTCGAAGGAGGAGAATACTGAGCCTCTTAAGGCAGTGTTTGAGGTTCTTCGATGACACCATATCTACAGAAAGCTATCCATGTGGATGTTTTGGACAAGATGGGTCCACTTCAATGGACTTGTGGTGTCTCATAATGGAATATAAAGGGACCCACCAAAGGTCATGGTAGTTATTTTTGGGGCATCACCCAATAAAATGATAGAGGTTAATAGATTCCTTGGTCTAGTAGGCTATTATCAGATATTTGAACAATATTTCTCACGATTTTATGCACTATTTATGGCTCCGAAATCAATGGTCTAATCCTTTGTATGGATTTATTAGTGTTAAGAAGCATTCAATTATCTAATGGGGATGTTGGTCAGTGCTCCAGTTCTCTAGTTTCTAAATGAAGGGGTGATGTTCTATGTGTTTTGTGATGCTTCCCATTTGTTTTTTAGGAGTATTTGGATGTAATAATTGTAATTGATCTCCAATGGTTCTAGATAGTTTCATCCCCAAGAACATAAATATTCCTAAAAAGATCTATAGAAAGAAGTGGTCTTGTATTTACTCAATTTTAGAGAAATTGCCTCATTTGGGAGAATTTTTTTGTCTTAACAGGTCACAATTTCCTGAGGTATATCTTTTCCCAGTGATAATTGAACTTCTCATAGTGGAGGTGGATAATGTTTCTGCCGGATTAGGATTTCAAGATATCTTATAGCTCATGAATGGGGAATTTAATAGCTTATTCCGTGAGTAGGAAGTCGAATAATGTGTATTTAAATAATATTTTGTCACATGGATGTCGATGGAAGATTTTCCAGTACAACAAATAGATATAGATATGGATGGTGGAAAAGGTTGTTGACTTCAGAAGACTGTGAAGTCTTCTATGATGTAGTAGATGTAGAAGTCAATGTGGGGTGGATAAAAGGTAGAGGTGATGCGTGATTGTGTTACGGTTGTGATGCCCTATAATGATGTACTTAGGATGGAAAAATTCAGATTTTGTTCCATGGGAGGTTATTTTTTCTAGTATAAATGAGTGAGATATTCCTATATGGGTCTCATTTCTCAACTTTATTTTAAAATATAAGTGTTTTCAAGATATATCGTGCAATGAGGAAGTAGTTTTTGGGGGCCTAGTATGTAACAGGCAGTGGCAGAGTTTGCGAAAAAAATTCTTGGTCTTCTAAGAATCGAATGATGATCACTACATCCCAGGGGTTTGTAGCAACCCATATATGTACCTGAGTGAAATTTGGATGAAATATTGATTGATTTCATCATAGGGCTACCTAGGGCTCAAGTTGTTTGTGATGTAATTTGTGTAATAGTGGTTCAACAGACAAAATCAGCTCAATTCATAGAAAATTATGTGTTGGGAGTAGTGGATGCCTTAACATTGTTGTATGTGGAAGAGGTGGTATGACTACATGGAGTTTTGAGATCTATTTTCTCTTATCTAGATAGGTTTTTTACCTCATGAGTCTGAAGGAAATTTCTACATTATTTTGGATCTCAGTTACACATCATAACTTCATTCAACCATATGATTGTGTTGAGCCCTCTAGATGATTATTGAATTCTTCCTATGATTGTTGTTTTAATAATCACAAATCATCAATTACTTAATCCAGTTGGATTTCTCATATACATTATCACAATATCTTAGTGAATCGGTGTATATGTGTTGGATCATGTTTTTATCTCTTTGTTATTGATTTACAAGTATTCTGTAAGTCCTCTGGATCAAACGGACAATGGTCGCACCGATCCATATCAACGGACAACAGTCGCACCGATCCATATCAAAGGACAACGGTCGCACCGATCCATAACAAAGGACAACGGTCGCACCGATCCATATCAAATGGACAACGGTCGTACCGATCCATATCAATGGACAACGGTCGCACTAATCCATATCAAACGGACAATGGTCGCACCGATCCATATCGAAGGACAACGGTCTCACCGATGCTGATCAAATGAGTCACCGAAGATGTCACACCGATGCTGATCAAATGAGTCCCCAAAGATGTCCCACCAATGCTGATCAAATGAGTCACCGAAGATGACACACCGATGCTGATCAAATGAGTCATCGATCATGTCCCACCGATGCTGATCAAATGAGTCACTGATGATGTCTCACCGATGCTGATCAAATGAGTCACTGAAGATGACACACCGATACAGATCACATGAGTCACCGATCATGACACATCGATGCTGATGCTGATGACCTACCGATCACTTGACTCACCGATAGTCATAAATAGCTTTTTGTATATCTTTATCTATATTTAATCTAACCAACAGTCATATTAGGAATATATTAATGCTCTGTCATTTATTTAATGAAGTTTGATGGATGTTAGGGAACCGTACCTCGTACCTTCAAAAAGAAATCATTTCATTTACTAGAGCTCGTTCCCTAAATACAAGAAGCCCATGCTGGTTCATACATAATGGAGTGACAACGACGAGACATATATGAGCACAAAGAGTGGTGGATGAGATAGTCGTAGAAAAACACAGAACCTCATACACACTCAAGCTTACTCAAGAAGAGTTTTGTACTTCCACAAGGACATTGAAGAACATCATCCACTACATTTCTCACTATCTCTGAATCTGGATGCCAAGCAGACAACACTCTGTTTTTCAGACAAAAACGAGATGAGGACTCAGAATCATCTCTGATCAATCTCATGGAGTCTAAAGCTTCATTGCAATCACTAGAGCCATTTATAAACTCTACATCTTGGCTCTGTGATGCATTATTTTAATTTTCGAGAAGTGTGTGTTATCTCCTGCATTTAACACACACACTGTCTCCTATACTTTAACTGGAGGATCTGTAAATCCTCACTCAAACTCTTACATCTTTTATTTCCCACTGAGATAGTGGTAGGGGTCGTGTGTGACCTGGAAAACTGGTTACTGTTGTTCTGTTTCCCACGAATAACAGTGGTAGAGGTCTTGGACCAGGACAGTTTTAAACTGTTGTGAACCCCGATCCAGGTTGTGGATCAAATTTATACAAATTGTTGAGAGGACTAAGTCTCGGCTTGAGACTGAACCTCTTGGTTATATCTGCTTTGCTATATCTTTCAAAGTTATTCTTTTATTCCGCTGCTAATTTCTTTAAAACCAAAACTGTTTTAAAGTCACTTTGATAATTAAATTCTCAAGTTTATATATTAGTTGTAAATCAGTAAGTTGGTTTCAAAAGTTAATCATCCTTTCTGTTTTGATTATCTGGGAATAATCAATCCCTTGAGAACCCAACCGAACCCTTTGATATAAATTCACTACATTTTAATTTATTATTTTATTTGGTGGTTTTTAAGACAATGATTTAATGCAGAAATTTCAATTGGAACTCAATTCACCCCCCTCTTGAGTATCCACTCCGACCAACAATTGGTATTAGAGGTTTTCTAAATATTTTCTAAAGTACTCTGTTTTTCAACTTTGATTTTAGTTGTATTTTAAAGTTCTTAAATTTCTTTTATTTCTAAATTTTTATCTCATTAAAATCTTTTCTTTAAGTAATCTATCATGGATAATAGACTTGAAGGTGTTTCTACCAATAGACCACCATTTTTCAATGGCACTAACTATGCTCAGTGGAAAATCAAGATGAAAATTCATTTAGAAAGAATGGGTTTTGATATTTGGACTGCTATAGAATCAGAATATAAAATTACTACTACTGTTAGAACTACTTGGAATGAAGCTACTAAGGCTGCCTACAATAATAACTGCAAAGCTATGAATGCCTTGTACTATTCTTTTCGAGATGAAGAATTTAATAGAATATCTGCTTGTAAAACTGCTTATGAAATTTGGGATACCTTATCTGTTTCTCATGAAGGAACAAATAATGTTAAGGAAATGAGATTGAACACTTATACTATTAAGTATGATAATTTTAAGATGAATCCTGATGAACCCATTCTTGACATGTATCTTAGGTTTAATGAAATTGTCAACACAATGACTTCTCTGGGAAAGGATGTTCTATCAAAGGAACAAATTATGATAATTATGAGATGTTTACCTGAATGATGGAGGGGAACTTCTGTCTCAATTATAGAATCATGTGATATTGGTGAACTACCAGTCAAGGAACTAATTGTAATGTTGATGATGTATGAAGAGGAACTAAATTATAACAAAGATGAAGAAGATGAACCTAGAAGGAAGACAGTTGCTTTCAAGACTTCAACTTCAAAGAACAAGGATTAGGATAAGCTTTAAGCTATAAATGAATGTTCAAGCTGTGAAGATAGTGAAAGTGATTATTATAGTGATGTTGATATGGCTCACATTTCCAGAAGGTTTAAAAAGTTTTATAGGAAGAATATGTTTTTCAAAAAATCAAATTATAAAGGTAAGTATGATAGCAAGGGACATTGGAAAATGAATTGGAAGAAATCTGATAGATCAGATGAAGTTTTCTGCTATGAGTGCAAAAGAAAGGGACACATAAAAGCAGACTGTCCAAAGTTGATATACAAGAAGAGGTATGATTACAAGGATAGTGAGTACAAAAAGGCTATGAAGGCTACTTAGAGGGCTTCTGAGGATAGATCCACTGAATCTGAAGTTTCTGAAACTGAACACAGAAATAAGGCAAAAATGTGTTTTATGACAAACACCTCTGAGGTAACATCTGAAACTCCTGCTTCAAATTCATATTATTCTGAAGATGATTCTGACTCAGAAAACATGTCAAAATCTGAACTATTTTAATTCTGTGAGATGTTAGAATAAACCTTTAATGAGATAAAAGGCTAATACAATGGTTTAAAGAAATTGTATGTTTTAACTGCTAAACATATATCTGATCTTGATATTTAAATGGAAATTAATTCTCAGTTGATTAAAGAAAACACTAAACAAAATTATCTAATGAGAAACTCAAGAATGACTTAGAGAAATTTACAAATGGTAAAGATACTCTTACTCAGATTCTAGGTCAGAAAATAGCACCTAGATACACTACTGGTATAGGATACCAACCCGGAAAAAGGAAAATTACCAAAACTAAATCTGTTCCTAAATCTGGACATAATGTAGCTAGCTCTGAAACATCATATGATTAAACAAGTTATATTCATAGTTATGGATCTAATAATGTTTATCTCTAAAATTCTATTGATCCTAGAAATTTTATGATACCCATTAGACAAATATGGGTTCCTAAATTTTTATTGGCAAACCTGTCTGGACCCATGAAAATCTGGGTACCAAAATAATTTCCTATCTAAATCTGTTTTGTAGGGAACCTTCTTAAAGAGCTCTTGTAGAATGCCTTGGTTTTTGGATAGTGGATGTTCAAGACATATGTCTGGAGACTTCTCATGCTTTAAAATATTAGTCAGAGTTGATGGAGGTTTTTTCACTTTTGGTGATAACTCAAAAGGAAATATCATCAGCTTAGGCCAGATTGGTAACACTGACTCAGTATTAATTTATAATGTTTTATTTGTTTATGGACATAAATACAATTTGTTACGTATTTCTTAGTTATGTGATGATGATTTTTATGTTAAATATGAAAATGATTCTTGCAATGTTTTTAATTCTAAAAATGCTTTAGTGTTTTCTGCTTTAAGAAATTAAAATGTTTATGCTGTCGATTTAAATTCTTTAGCCAAGAAAAATATTACTTGTTTAAATTCTTTTCATAAAGAGTCTTGGAATTGGCATAGAATATTAGGACACTGTAGTGTGCATTCACTTAGAAAATTTGTTAGGAAAAACTTAGTTAGAAACCTACCAAAACATGAATTTCCAACAGACAATGTTTTTAATCCCTGTCAAACGGGAAAGAAACATAAAGTATCTTTTGAATCAAATAAAGAAGTTACATCTTCTCAACATCTCGAGTTGGTTCACAAGGATTTATTTGGACCTTCTAGAGATTCTAGTTTAAATGGGAATCATTATGTCTATGTTCATGTAGATGACTTTTCTAGATATACATGGGTATATTTTCTATCTCACAAAAGTGAAGCTTGTTCTTGCTTTGTAAAATACTCCATGTTTGTAGAAAACCATAGTGGACTTAAGATTAAAACTCTGAGAAGTGATCATGGCCGTGAGTTTGAAAATCATGAGTTTGAATCTTACTGCTCACACAGTGGCTACTGTTAAAATTTCTCTTCCCCTAGGACACCTCAATAGAATGATGTAGTCGAATGGAGGAATAAAACCCTGCAAGAAATTTCTAGGACTATGCTTAATGAGTATGACCTACATGTTTATTTTTGGGCTGAATCTATAAATACAACATGTTATGTTATCAATAGAGTCTTGATCAGACCTGTTCTTAAAAGGACCCCTTATGAGTTGTGGAACCATAGGAAACCTAAGGTTAACCACTTCAATGTTTTTGGCTTCAAAGTCTTTATTCTTAATACTAAAGAAAATCTCGACAAATTTGCATCCAAGAGTGATGAAGGAATTTTCCTCGGTTACTCTACTTCTAGTAAAGCCTATAGAGTTTTCAATAAAAGAACCAAATGTGTGGAAGAATCGGTTCACATCAAATTTGATGAAACTGATCCACATGAACCTAAGACCTCTCTTGAAAATCATGAAGATGATCTCCCTGGTTTGAACCTTAATGATAAAGATAGTGGACCTGTAGTTAAAACATCAAGTTCTAGATATTTTCCAGAACCTGCTTCTGTTGAACCTCAACCTGTAGATGAACCTGAATTCTCGAGTCCTACCTTTTCTAGACCAACTGGAATTCTAAAGAACCATCCGTTAGATGCTGTTGTAGGTAATTTAGATAGAGGAATAGAGACTAGATCTTCTCTAAGAAATCAGGTTGAACATCAATCATTTCTTTCATAGTTAGAACCTAAAAATATCAATGATCAATTTTGGGTAATGGCTATGAAAGAGGAACTAAATCAAATTGAAAGAAACAAAGTCTGTAAATTAGTAGAAAGACCTAAGGACACTATAACCATAGCCAAAAAATGGGTGTTTAGAAACAAATTTTATGAATCTGGAAACATCCTTAGAAACAAATCTATTCTAGTTGCACAAGGTTACAATAAAGAAGAAGGAATTGACTATGAGGAAACCTTTTTACCTGTAGCTAGATTAGAGGCTATTAGGATCTTACTTGCCTATGCATCACATCTGAATTTCATGTTATATCAAATGGATGCAAAAAGTGCTTTTTTAAATAGTTTTATTTTTGAAGATGTTTTTGTAGAACAACCACCTATTTTCTCAAATCCTCATTTTCAAAATCATGTTTTTAAACATTCTAAAGCTTTATATGGTTTAAAATAATCTCCAAGAGCTTTGTATGGAAGACTTTCAAACATTCTTATTTCAGAAGGATTTACCAAAGTAATAGCTGATCCCATTCTTTTTATAAAAATGATTTCAAAAGGATGTGTTAATAGTACAAATCTATGTTGATGATATTATTTTTTGATATTCTAAAAATTCTTTATGTACTGAATTTTCAATGGTTATGCAAAATGAGTTTGAAATGATCTTAATGGGAGAGCTCAAGTATTTTCTTGGATTTTCAATTTTTCAATCTAAAGATGGAATTATTCTAAATCAATGTAAATATACTAAGGATTTATTAAAAAGGTTTGGTTTAGATTGCATTAAGGAAATTGATATACCTATGAGTACTACCTATAAATTGGATGTTGATGAAACTGGGAAACCAGTTGATCATACCTATTACAGAGGCATGATTGTGAGTTTACTTTATCTTAATGCTAGTCGACTAGATATTATGTTTAGTGTGTGTATGTGTGCAATATTTCATGCTAATCCTAAAGAATCACACTTACTGGCTGTTAAACGGATTTTTAGATATCTTAAGTATTCTGTGAATTTAGGTTTGTTCTATCTAAAAGGACAATCATTTGACCAAACTAGTTATTCAGATGTTGACTTTGTTGGATGTAAGTTAGATAGGAAAAGCACATCTGGAACATGTCATTTACTTTGAAAGTCCCTAGTGTCATGGTGTAGTAAGAAACAGAACTCAGTTGCATTGTCTACTGCTAAAGCAGAATATATTGCTGCTGGTAGTTACTGTGCATAGATTCTGTGGATGAAACACACTTTATTGGACTATGGATTTGATTTTAAACAGGTTTCAATTAACTGTGACCATACTAGTGCGATCAACATATCTAAGAATCTTGTGTCTCACTCTAGGACTAAGCCCATTTATATCAGACAATAGTTTCTAAGAGATAATTATCAGAAAGGTGATATTTCACAAGAATTTATTAGTTCTGAACATCAATTAGCTGATATTTTTACAAAGCCTTTATGTTCTAAAAGAATGAATTTTATTAAACAAGAATTGTGTATGAGAGATCTGTGAAACTGATCTGTGAAACTGATCTGTGAAAAGGATCTGTGAAACAGATCTGTGAAACCGATCTGTTTAGCCGATATTTCATTATATTACTTTTTAATTTGTTGTGATTAATTAACTACTTTTATCTTTATTATGGGAACCCGAAATGATGAAATAAATGATACGCGACTATTTCTATTCTCCAAACCATCGAACTTTCATTTCATTCCCACCAAGCCTTATATCCTCTCTTCTCCTCCACTTCAAACCTTGGAACTACTGCTTTCCCCAGAGTTGTCAAATGGCTAAGCAGAAGAGACCGAGAAAAGGATCAGAAATTCATGTACCTTCAAAGCATGCTCGAGGCGAGTCGAGTAGTACCACTCAAAGATCAGTAAATCCGAACCTGGAAACTCGGATTGTTGCTGTAGAAAAGGAAGTCAGCTCCACCTGGCTTTTGACAAGTAAGTCGCTGTTGTTACAAGTTATAGATTCGCAAGGATGGAAAGCTGGGTTCTCAGATAACACTCGTGTATACTACCCAAAGCTAGTGCCTGAGTTTTATATAAATCTGCAAGTAACTTTAGATGGTGTCGAGGATGCCAGAATTTCTTCTGTAGTGAAAGGAAATAAAATATCTTTTTCGTCTAAACAATGGGATGAATGTTTGAATGTACCCCATGAGGGCCGATACTAGGATTATGCTGGAAAAATTCCTCCAACCACTGAATACTTCTCTTATGAGTTAGCTTTAGAGATTTTGAATGGAAATAGAGAGTCAAGGAGAATCACAGCCTCAGAGCTTGATGGTGAATGTAGACTTCTCTATAAGTTTATTCAGCACCAAATTTTCCCTAGGAAAGGTGATTTTGCTGCTGTAAGTTACCAGGATGTTTTTCTGTTGTTTTTACTAAAGACCCATGAGAAGATCAATTTGTGTAGATATCTATTGGTTCACATAGCTGGAATGGTGAAACCTTCTAAGAAAGCTACTGCCTTGTTCTATTCCAAAATGATCTCTGCTATGTTAATGAATCTGGAATGTGTTGATGAAGCTGATGAGATAGCCGAATCTGATAGTGCTTCTTGTGTTATCAAAGAAATTTGTAAATGGATGAAAATAAGCTGGATCCCATGGAAGAAATGCTGGGTTGCTGATGAGGAGATGTTTTATGAATCTTACAATCCCACTGATCATGGAAAGAGGCTGAAGGGTTTGAGATTCCCTAGATTGAAATCAGATGTGGAGCCAATTTATTCTAATGATGATGAAGAAGAAGATTTTGAAAGGAATAAATACACTGAAGAGTATGGTAAACAAGGTATGGGTGAAGATGAAATAGAAGAAGGAACTATGTCACCTCCTGATGAAAGGAGTGATCCTAATACTGTGAGTCCTAAGAGAATAATAGACTTTGGATCTGCCGGTCCAGCTTTACCCTTACCTGAATCAGAACCAGTTCTTGGTGATGAAGAAGCTAGTGACACTGAAGTATCTGACAGTGACGTTTGTGTGAAGAATGGAAATGAGAATGGAGACGACGATGATGATGATGATAATGATGATGATAGTGATAATCGACCAGTGGATGGTCTTGCTATACCTCAAAAGAAACACATAAAAATGTACCAGAAACAGATGCCAATGGCAGGAGAGATTCTCTTGAAATCAGTGGAGAAGAAAGTTATGATAAACCGAAATATACTCTGTGTGCTGCTGTCTGGGATGATTACCCTGGTTTTGTTGTTTTGGGTTTAGACTATTCTGAAGAAGAAGAAGAATAAGAATTAGAATCTACTGCGGTTATGATGGAAATCCAACCAGTTGACGCAAGGTCTGCTCATGATGTTGATGCTGCAGATGCTCATCTACCTAGTTCTACTGTCTCTCAGTCTAATTTTGATAAGTTCAAAAGTTAGTTGCTTACTGCTGTGAGAGATACAGTCAGAGAAGAAATTTCAAATGCTATTAAACAAGACCTGGCCAATACTGGTGAGTTTATTGGAAGGCACATAGCCTCTCTAAATCATATTCTAAAGGATATACAATCTGGCGTAGTTTCGTTATCCAATGAATTTAGATCCATAATCTCTGGTATGATGGATGTGTTGAGGAATCTGATTGAACATCTTAAGAAGTCTGATCTGAGAAAGTTGAAATCTGAGAAAACTCAGACAGCTTCTCAAGCCAGTACAACCAATGTAACCAAAATCACTACTCGTGAGCTAGAGGCTCTAAGGCAGATTGTGCTTGATGAATTGGCCTCCCTTAGACAAGTTCTTGATTTGGACTCGTTGAGGAAGATGAAGGAGAACAGTGATCACATTCAGAAGATGTTAACAATATATTTAAAAGATGCCACTAAATCCTAGAGAGAGATCAAGGAAAAGGTTGATCACTACTTTTCAAAAATCTATATGAATCATGAGATGACCGCGAATTTCAAAGTGTTAGCTGACAATCTAAGACTGCCTCCAGTCACTCAAGCTATCAAGACTCAAGTTTAACAGTTGCAAGATTTTACTCCAACCTTAGAACAGTTCATGGAGAATAAGGATGATTTTGAGAAGGCTATGAAATATGGTGAAGATGTTATTCATAATTTAAAAAGTCTTTTGAAGCCTTATCTAGAATGAACAAGCCACCGCTATTGTGCTTCCTACTACTGACCCTCTCTGTTCCTCTGATGTTTCTCCAAATCAGATATTCATTGTTCAAGCTCTATCTCAACTCCGACCAGTTCCTCGACAATATTCTCAACCATCTCCTACAGCTCCACATCAAATCCCCATGGCATCCTCTCCTCCACCCTTCAAAGTCATCATACCACCTTTTCAAATTCTCCCAGTTCCACCTGCCTCCAAGCCTTCCAACTTACCAACCATTGATCCTTCTGACAAAGGCAAAGCCTTGTTACATCCCCAGAAATAGTTGTGCGTTTTTGTTAATAGGGTGAACCCTGTTATGATTGTACTGCGATGTCTTATAAACTTTATTCTCTTTTCTTTTTATTCTCACTGATGCCTTCTTTTAATCTCTTCTATATCTGTTTTCACTCCTTTTTGTTTATCCCAAAGGGGGAGAAATCTGTATATCTATGGATCTATGGGGGATATGGGAGAGATGCATCTCTAAAGGGGAAGATTTATATCTCATTATGGCAATGCATTCATAGGTATTTAAGGGCATAACTTTAGGGGGATATTTATATATCATTATGTTTTTATTCTTATTTTGCCTTATTATTGATGAGAAGTTATATTTATTTATGGATAAGATTTGTGATTATCAAAATGGGGTAGATTGTTGATCCCTCTGGAAGATTGTTGAATTCTTTCTATGATTTTTGTTTTAATAATCACAAATCATCAATTACTTAATCCATTTGGATTTCATATATACATAATCACAATCTCTTAGTGAATCTGTGTATATTGGTTGGATCAAGTTTTTATCTCTTTGTTATTGATTTACAAGTATTCTGTAAGTCCTCTGGATCAAACGGACAACGGCCGCACCGATCCATATCAACGGACAACGGTCGCACTGATCCATATCAAAGGACAACGGTCGCACCGATCCATATCAAAGGACAACGGTCGCACTGATCCATATCAAATCGACAACGGTCGCACCGATCCATATCAAAGGACAACGGTCGCACCGATCCATATCAAATGGACGACAGTCGCACCGATCCATATAGAACGACAATGGTCTCACCGATGCTGATCAAATGAGTCACCGAAGATGTCACACCGATGTTGATCAAATGAGTCACTGAAGATGTCACACCGATGCTGATCAAATGAGTCACCGAAGATGACACACCGATGTTGATCAAATGAGTCACCGATCATGACACACCGATGCTGATCAAATGAGTCACAGATGTTGTCTCACTGATGCTGTTCAAATGAGTTGTTGAAGATGACACACCGATCCAGATCAAATGAGTCACTGATCATGACACACCGATGCTGATGTTGATGACCTACTGATCACTTGACTCACCGATAGTCATAAACAGCTATTTGAATTTATTTATCTTTATTTAATCTAACCAACAATCATATTAGGAATATTTTAATGCTCTATCATTTATTTAATGAAGGTTTTTGGATGTCAGGGAACCGTACCTCGTACCTGCAAAAAGAAATCATTTCTTTTACTGGAGATCGTGCCATAAATACATGAAGCCCCTGCAAGTGCAAACATACTGGAGTGACAACGACGAGACATATATGAGCACAACGAGTGGTGGATGAGATAGTTGTAGAAAAACATAGAACCTCATACACACTCATGTTTACTCAATAAGAGTTATGTACTTCCACGAGGACATTGAAAAACATCATCTACTACAATTCTCACTATCTCTGAATATGGATGCCAAGAAGACGACACTCTATTTTCAGACAAAAACCAGACGAGGACCCAGAATCATCTTTGATAATACTCAAGGAGTCTAAAGCTTCATTGAAGTCACTAGATCCATTTCTAAACTCTACATCTCTGCTATGTGATTCATTATTTTATTTTTTGAGCAGTGTGTGTTATCTGCTGCATTTAACACACACTGTCTCCTATACATTAACTGGAGGATCTGTAAATCCTCACTCAAACTCTTACATATTTTATTTCCCACTGAGATAGTGGTAGAGGTTGTGTGTGACCTGGACAGCTGGTTGTTGTTGTTTTGTTTCCCATGAATAACAGTGGTAGAGGTCTTGGACCTGGACAGTTGTAAACTGTTGTGAACCCCGATCCAGGGTGTGGATCAAATTTATACAAATTGTTGAGAGGACTAAGTTTCGGCATGAGACTGAACCTCATGGTTATATCAGCTGTCCTATATCATTCAAAGTTATTCATTTATTCCGCTGCTAATTTCTTTAAAACAAAAACTGTTTAAAGTCACTTTTATAATTAAATTTGCAAGTGTTTATATTAGTTGTAAATCAGTAAGATGGTAGCAAAAGTTAATCAACCTTTCTTTTTTGATTAACTGGGAAATAATCAATCCCTTGAGAACCCAACCGAACCCTTACTTTGATATATAATTCACTACAGTTTAATTCAGTATTTAATTTGGGGGGTTTTTTAGACAAAGTTTTAAAACAGAAATTTTAATTGGAACTCAATTCACCCACCTATTGAGAGTCCACTCCGACCAACAGATTGATTGGAAAACAGATGGGACATTCCAAAAGAAATAGGACTTGTTGCGAGAATGCATCTTGGTATTTAGATGATTTTTCCTATGACACATTCCCTTGTAAGTGTCTTCTTACAATAAAAGTTAAAATACTACCATTGGCATGACTCTATTTGAATCCATGTACGGAAGACTATTTCATTCACCCTTGTGCTGGACAAGGGTTGGGGAGACTATTTTTCTTGGCTCTAAGGTAGTACAGATCATGAAAAAAAGGTTCTGCATGTTCATTGGAGGATGAAAGAATCATATGATCGAGAAAATTCATATTTCAATCGTATGAGAAGGCCCTTGGAGTTTTAGGTTGTGGAATAAGTGTTCTTGACAGTTTCCCCTCAACGTGGGCATCATATATTTAGAAGATAATGTTAGATTTATTCAAGGTTTTTTGGGCCCTTTGAGGTGTTGGGGAGAGTTTTTCAGGTGGCATTCTAGTTTTCCCTGCCACTGTAGTTTGATAAGGTTTATGACATCCTTCATGTATCTAAACCTCATCTGTATCTTCATGATGACTCACATTTCCTTGACTAGGGGGGGGTGTATGACATCGTGTTTGATGAACCATTCCTGGATTAGAAAATGTATATCCAAGATCTTCGATAGACGATGATGTGTGGAAAGACAATTCCATTGGTTCTTATGTTGCGGTGGCATGGTGGCCTAATGGAGAGTACTTGGGAGTGAGAACTGCAGAGGCATGCCCAATACCCATAGTAATTTTCAGTTTCACATTCTCCAATTTTTCATTGTAATTCTTGAACTAGGATTGTTATGAGATGAGTTTTTTCTTTCTTATATGATGTGTGATAATGTCTCAAAATTTGAAATGGGTAAGACTAGATTCCTAATCAATATTCACTAATAGAGATGATATTAAACCCTTGAGGTTGATTTAGTGCTGCCAAGAGTGTATTCTATCTTGACATAGAAGAAGAAATTTTCTATATTATGTGTCCAGATAGTTGGTTCTTGTGTGGCCTATTTTTTTGGTTATTTCGGTTAGTAGATGTTGGAGGTGGTTTTTATCGGTTTTGAGTTTCACATCATCTTACGAGTAGAACATGGAAATTTTTTCATAAGAGGCATGTTTTGGGGTGGTTTTTGGACCCTTATTTCTTTTGAATTGGTTTTGAATTATTGATGGATAAAATAATTTGATAGGTGGTGTCATTTGGTTGTGTCGGTGAGTGGAAACAATGAATATCATTGATGATTGGAATCGGAGAGTGATCCCAGTGAGTGGTGTCAGTATGTTTTGTTGGTGAGTGGAATTGATAGGTGGAAATAGTGAATGGCGTCGGTGAGTGGCGTTGGTGTGTGGTGATGGTGATTGGTGTCAGTGTGCCACGCATTAGTGAGTCTCATCGGTTGTCATTACCCGTCCCACAGGGCATGTGTCGTGACTACCCCAAGCAAGCCTTCTATAGGCTTAGGGACGGAAAAAATCTCCAAAGGCGTAATTCCCTAAAACTAGAATTTCATTGTCTTTATAACCTATAAAGACACACACAAGAAAGCACACAGCTGGACGGAACACCATGTAAACTGTATAAAAAAAGAGTGCTGAAATTAAAAAAGGGCCAGAATACAAGCCCCACTGGAACGTAAAAGTACAACTGTGATTCAATACAACTGAAGTAAAAATGAAGAGACAGCTATTGTATCGTCCTCTGAGGATCTTACCTGAAGGGTATTTACAGATCTCCTCCTCTGCACTCCCTGTACGTCCGTCTCCACCATGTACCGACTCGTCGTAAGGTCTACCTCTAGGTACCATCCTACCTTGGTACTCTCAGCCTCAATTAGTCTTTTCCATTGTCTGCATCCAACACAACTAGGTGTAGGCATATCCCATGCAGGGGTGAGTATAACGATACTCAGTAGGGAACCTGAGACCCTCTGGGTCTCTCAAAATCCAACAAGGATAAACAAAAAAGAATTAAAATCAACATATAACCTTACTTATGTATATTCCCATACATATACCAAAGTTATCAAGTAATAATCTCAATCATGAGGAAAACACAAAGATAATGACTCAGTTATAAACATTATTTATTCTAGGGGTTGTATCATGTAACATTCTGAACACAATGTTGAACACCCTAGCTGCTGGATAACTCCTCTATCGACTAATGTGGGCCTGTTACATCACAAAGAGGCGCTTCCCACTAAACATGGACTGCTGAGGTACTCCTCTTGTCGAGTATCATGGGTCTGCCGCATCACATAGAGGGGCTCCCCACCGTGGGTCTGCCGCATCAAACAGAGGTTCTCCCCATCAAAGCTTGCTGAGGTACTCTTCCTGTCGAGTATCGTGGGTCTGCGGCGACACCAAGGAGCTACCCACCATGGGTTTTCTGCATCACCAAGGCACTCTCCATTGGTCCTTTCAAGTCACTCCGAGTCAAACAGTCATCAGTCATCAAGTCTCTGCCATCCAATAGGTCTCCACACAATGCATGCTGTTCTCCTGGATGATTTTCTCACAAGATACTGGTCGATGATCCTACTACCACGAAGTCCGACAAAAAAGTATCTCAAAGTTCTGTCTCATCATAGGGGTCTCAACGGAACAGACGGTGCGTCAATCAGATGCATGGTCTGTGAGTTATTATCCTTTTAGTCATGGGGGCCTGAATGGATTCGTTCTCAATCCAACATGACTGTTTCCCATCAAAAAAAATCTTAAGTGGAGTATACCCAATGTGACCTTCATTCTCCAATATTTCCTCCACCACTAATGGTTCGCCAATGGACATATGATGCTAAAGATATGGCCAAAAGAAAGTAAATGGCTCGTAGTGGTCCTAGGTCTGGACCGACCTGGCCTGACACGGCCTGGGATGACCAGGTTTAGGTCGACCCGGCCTGACTCATTGGGTCCCGCATGGCCCGTTGGGTGGCCAGGCCCATTGGGATTGACACGACCTGTAGGTTCCATCCCAGTATTCCATGATGGGCCATAGAGATCCACGAGATTAGCTCGACTGAGGATGTTGTCGTGAGGGAACAAGGCTGCGAAGCGGCATGGAGGGCCGCGAACAGTACGAACTACGAGCGACGCAACTAGAGAGTGGCGTGATCGGAAAGGGCGGTGCAGTTGGCGGGCAGCGTGGCAGGGGTTGATCAGGTGGCGGGCGGCATGATCGGCAAGGTCAGAGCGGCCGGAGAGGGCCGCATGGCAGGTGGTCGGGGAGGTCGGTGATGGGGGCGTGACCGGCGGGAGGTGCGGACGGGGCGGCTCGGTCCGCGGGCGGCGCTTCCGGTGAGGGAAGCGCGGCCGACGGGCGGCACAGCCGGTGAGGGCAGAACGGCCAGCGGGTGACGGAGTCAGGGTGGCACGACCGGCAGGTGGAGCGAGCCAGGGCGCGGGGCCGGTTCGGCCTAGGGCGGCGCAACATGGCGAGGGTGTGTGGCCAGTGGAAGCGTCGTTGCCTCCATCACTTTCATCTTCTTCATTTCCTTCCTCTATATCGTAGTGTACACCAAAGAAGAATAGCAGAGGGGTTAGGCCATGTTGGTTTAGCCTGAAACCTCTACGTTTAGGGTGGTAGCATTTAGATCAACATGAAAAAAGAAATATGAACATCCAATTTTACAACCTACACAACAATTCCATCCCAAACCGCTAAAAAAATCAGGGAAAGTATTATCTCACAAATAAACCCCCCCACCTCGTATGCTTGATGATGTTGGCACAAGAAGAAGATGAAGTCATCGACTTTAGCCTCGTACACCTCACACCTCCAATCCAAGGATCGTGCGTCAGTTCATCATAGTCGAAGACATCTTAAGTCGGAGGAAGTCTCAAGGAAGATGGTCGATGTTAGGGTCGGCGTTCTTCATTGGATGAACACATTCTTCATTCGGAGAAGTAGTTCTTCAATAGAGAGTCTTTCTCCCCAGGCTCCACCGAAATTAAAGGAGTGCCAAATTAATCAATTATGTTAATTATTTTGTTGGAAGTATTAAAAAAGTCTTCATTAATTATGGTGGGTGGAATAATTAAAACATGAGGGTTGTCACAATTAAGAGTATGTGCGTTGGAAGAATTAATGTAGAGGAAGTCAAGAGGCTCCACCACATTAATGAGTTGGAGGGGGGGTTGAGAGATTCTCTCAATTAAATGGGGGTTTGGTCCCCGGTGGTCACCACCACTATAACCTCTCTTGGAAGGTTATGGATCTAGTGGTCCCCACCACCATAACCACTCATGACTGGCCATGTTCTGGTGGACCCCACACCTCATCATTCACATGGTGGTTTGGTTCCAGTGGACCCCACCTCACAACACCCACATAGGTGTTTCAAATAAAAATAAAAATTTCATAAACTTTTATTTTTATTTTATTTTTACATGAAAAACACAAAATCTAACTTTCACCCTCAACCAACATCCGTCGATTTGATAATATTCTTATGTGAAAATCGGCGTTGTGAGTTCAAAAGTGCCATCATATTTCAATTCCAAGCATCACTTCAAAGGATAGAAAAACCCTCTCGTGCGTTTATTGAACGTACCCAAAAAAAGTTCAAAAATTAATTCCGAGCACTCTAGGCCTCGGAATCATGAGCCTTCAATAATTAAGGACTCGTAAAAATAACATTTATTTAAAAAAATTACTTGGAAATTCCAAGTCTTTACATTCTCCCCACCTCAGGGCTTTACGTCACTGAAAGCCACAAATCATAACTATGTAAAAAAGAAGGGGTACTAAACATGTATCTGAGCCTCCCACTACGATGTGCTCTCCTGGAGGTTCCTGTGCTGCCAACGAACGTGCAGTAGAGGTATCGACCGTCCACAAAAGAACTGCCCTTGTTGATCCTCAATATCTGTTGTATCCTCCGTAAATGTCTCCCCATTGTCGACGTCCATATCACCATGGTTGATGATGTGGGAAGGGTCATGCACATATCTCTTCAACTGGGACACTTGGAAGACGTCATGATCACGATGTAACAGAGGTGGAAGAGCTAAGTGGTATGCCACCTCGCCAACTCTACTAAGGACCTTGAAAGGTACGATGAACATAGAAGATAACTTTCTACCTCGACCAAATCTCCATAGATCTCGTTGGGATGAGATCCTTGCAAAGATGTGGTCTCCATCCTCGAACTATAGTGGTCTCCATCTCTTTTTGGTATATGACTTCTGCCTACTTTGCAAAGTCTTAATCTGCTCCTCGATGATTTGTACCTTATCTGTGGTAGCCCGTACCATCTCTGGTCCAACTAGTGCTGAATCCCCTGGGTCAGTCCAACACAAATGTGATCTGTAGGGTTTCCCACAAAACACCTTAGAATGCGCCATCCCAATGGTGGATTGATGACTTTTGTTGTATGAAAACTCCAACAAAGGTAAGTTATCCAACCAGTTGTGACCTAAGTCGAGGAAACAAGCACACATCATGCCCTCGAGGGTCTGAATGGTCCGCTTAGTCTGACCCTCTTTCTGAGGATGGACGGCGGTTCTCATACAAACTACATCCCAAAAGCCTCATGAAACCCCTTACGTAGTTGGGATATAAAATTTCGATCAGGATCGGAGACAATTGTCGAGGGTACTCTATGTAACCGCACAATTTCATGCACATATAGAAGTCCCATGTTCTCTACTAAACCCTACTATCAGATTGGTATGAAGTGGGCTGACATGGTGAGTCAGTCAATGATCAACCAAATCGAGCCGTGTCCCCTAGATGTACGTGTATGTCTTGTCATGAAGTCCATGGGTATCCCATCCCTCATACACTCTGGGACCTCTAAAGGCAGAACAAAAACTGCAAGTACCGGATTCTCTACCTTCACTTGCTGACATGTGAGGCACCGAGAGATAAACACTGATACTGCTTTCTTCATTCCCAGCCACCAGTGTAGTCATCAGGGATCCTGGTACATCTTCAACACTCTTGGATGTACCGGTAGATGGGAACTATTTTACTCACTCAATACTTCTTCCTGAAGTGACATTGGTACCATGGTACGTCCTCTGAGAGGAAGACATGCTCCCCACATTACGAAAATCCATCAGGTGGTTTTCCTGTGGATATCTGAGCATGTCGTGCCTCGTAGTCAGCGTACCCATGCTACACCTCCCTGACTCACTGAAGAAGAGGGAGAGTGACTGTAAGAGACTGAAATAAAACTATTCAATCATGTTCAAAAAAGGATATCTGTAATGAAGCCAACTTCTCCATTTCCTCACCTAGAAGTTGTATACCAGATATCCTACTGAGTGCATCTTCTAGAATGTTTCCCTCCCCAAGAGTATAGACTATATCTAAGTCATACTCCTGGAGTAACTTAAGAAATAGTCATTCTCTCCTGTTCATGCCCTTCTGAGAGAAGATATACGTGAGACTCTTGTGATAAGAGTACAATGTAAATTTTTCTCCCATAAAATAGTGCCGCCACATTTTCAAGGTGAAGACCACTTCTGCTAAATTCAAGTCATGGGTTGAGTAGTTCTTCCCATCCTGTATCATATAAAGAGAACCATATATGATCACTTCTCTATCCTATATCAGGACACATCTGATTCTGATCCCTGATGCGTCGTAGTAATCTTCGTACCCTGCGCTCTCATTTGGATGCCTCAGGATGGGGGCTCTAGTCAGCCTTCACCTCAACTTCTGAAAACTCCACTAGAATTTCTCTGACCAAACGAATGGTTCCCCTTCTTCATCAAGGCTGATAGTGGTAATGAAACTCTAAAGATGTCTGCCACAATCCTCCGGAAGTATCCAGCGAAACCCAGGAAACTCTATACCTCTGTCACACTCCGAGGTGGCTCCTAAGAATGTACCACCTCTATCTTCACTGGATCCACTGCAACTCCAGCGTCTGATGGGACATCCCCCAGAAAGTGAACCACTCAGATCCAAAACTAGATCTTAGAGAGAATTTTATAATGTTGGTGATCTCGGAGTCTGTCCAGTACTACCTGCAAATGATATGAATTCTCTTCCTCAGTAGATGTGTAGATCATAATATCGTCATTGAAGACTACTACAATGTGATCACGGTAAGGTGGAAATATCATGTTCATGAGTACCATGAACACTGTTGGAGCGTTGATTATGCTGAATTTAATAACCAAGAACTCTTAATAGCCATACTAAAATTTGAAGGTCGTCTTCTGCACTCCCTCATCTCGTACTCTGAGCTGTTGATAGCCTGATGTGAGGACTACCATGGAGAACCATCGTGATTCCTTTAGCTGACCAAAGAGGTCTTAAATACTCGAGGGTGGGTACTTGTTCTTCACGGTCACCTGGTTCAGGAACCAACAGTCGAAAAAAAGTATCAGGCTCTCATTCGCCTTTTTGGTGAACAAAATCGGGGCTGCCCAAGGAGAAACACTATCCCAGATGAATCCCTTCCCATACAAGTCCTCTAGCTATACCTGCCGCCCATGAAGCTCTGCGGGAGACATCTGATACACTTTTGTATATATCAGTGCCGTCTTGGGGTAAAATTCAATGTAAAATACCACCTCTATGTGAGTAGGTTGACCTGAAAAATCATCAAAGAATACATCCTTATACTTATTCACCACTACAGGATAGTTCGGACTCTCCATATCTATAGCTCTGACGGAAAAGCTAGCCAAATGATTAGTGATCGGTTTCACTCTTCGATGGTTAATTCCATCCTGTGCGACAAAGGCTCCCTTCTCACTGGTGAAGGTAAAACAGGTCCCATTTGTGCAGACACACCGCACGATGCGCCTAATACATTTTATCTATGCCTGGAATTTAGATAACCAGTTCATACCCAAGATGACATCGTAAGACCTTGATGTCACTACTATGAGTTCCCAGCCAAAGCTCTCACCTACTATAGTAATCTCGCACTGCTAGAACCAGTGAAAAATCATTGAATCTACACTCTTAGGTGTCTCTATTCATAAAGATTGAGCCGAAGGCTCTGTCAGAATCTCTGAGCTCCGAATTAGGGTAGTGGAAATAAATGAATGATTGGAACCTCTATCTATAAGTACTGCATCTATGGTAGAGTAGACACAGATCATACCTTGTATCTTCTCTAGAGCACTGTGATCATATGCATTAGCACTCTGGAGCTCTGATCTGTTATGTCCACCTGGTACCCACAGTCGGGGTGGACCTCATGGTGGTGGCGGCGGTAACACCGCAAATCGTCATCCACCGCCTGCTACACGACCAGCTCCTCTGCCACGTCCGACTACTCCCTACAGAACTCCTTTGAAAAACCACAATATCAACCTGGGTGGTCCTTTGATCATATGCTGATCATCTGAATGGACGGTTGGACAGTCATGAGCCATGTGACACTGCCTGTTACAAGAATAACATTGCCTGCTCCTAACATGACTAGTTATACTTTGGATGCCCCGCACAACCGATCTCGAGTCATGCAGTCGTACAACTATAGGTCTGGTCCTATTTGACCATTGTGATGTCTATTTGTTTCCAGATATATAAGAATCTACTATGTGATGACGAGTGGTGGATCTCTCTACTGGTGTTTTCTCGACAAGGAAACTCTCCATCGAGAGGGCTCTTTCTATCACTGCCTCCTGCGTCGGGATGTGAGTGAGATCACTGAATCCCTAATCTCCCACCTGAGTCCCTGCTCAATGTTCTAATCCATGAATAAAGGGTCCTTCACCATATCTATGGAGTAGCGTGAAAGGTCATTGAACCTCACTGAGTACTGAGCTACAGTCATGCTACCCTGCTGTAGATGAAGAAGAACATGTATGCACACAGCGCGAAGAGTCATACGGACAACCGCTTCCTGAAACAGGAAATCCATGTCAACCCAGAGAAGTTTTACCTCATCGTGAACCTAGATCATTAGGCTCCACTATCTTCTTAATGCTTCTTGTAGAAGGCTGGCAGCAAAGATCTCCATGAGATCGATTGGTGTCTATGCGAGTCGGAAGACTCTCACAACAACCTCTCGCCAATCTTCAACCTCCTGTGGGTCTGTCTCTCCCCTGAACCATGGTGGCCTCTGGAACTGGAACTTTTGAAACGTGATCTAGGGGCGTGCACCATCTTCTACTAGGGCTAGTGGCATGGGTGGCCCAACGAGGAGTTGTACCACATGTGACTCCATTGTTGCCTCTACTGAAAAAAGAACCTGCACCGAGTCCTCATCGATCAGTGGGAAATCAATGCGTACACTCCCAGAACACTAGATGGATGTATGCGGGGAGGCATCCTGATGAAAAACAGGTGTGCCACGGTCAAAAGTAATACCTGGTCGGAAGACCTGTTGAGATTACATAAAGTAATCTTTTGAAAACACACACGAAATCAGTGTTTTCATCCACTGAGTCGGATATCCGAAGTCAGGGTCCTTGTTTATGGATACATCCACCGCCACAACAATACTGGACTCCATGAACTGAAAAAAACACTCACTACACGTAACACTATTTCTTCATAGACAGGATCAGAGTCCTATGTTCTTTAGTTTAAATTACGCCTTTGATACTAATTTGTCACGACTCATCCCCCGACACCCATATCGTGACTACCCCAAGCCCACTTTCCCTAGGCCAGGGGCTGGTGACAAGCACCAAAGGTGTAATTACCTAAAATTGGGAACACATTTCCTTTATAACCTGTAAACACACACACAATCAAGCACACAGCTGCATGAAACACCAAGTAAAATGTATAACAAAAGAGTGCTGAAAGTAAAAAAGGGCCAGAATACAAGCCCAACTGGAAAGTACACATACAACTCTTATACAATAAAACTATGTAAAAATAAGATTCAACTACAGGATCTTCCTCTGAGGATCCTACATGAATTGCAGGAACAGATCTCCTCTATAGAACTCCACTTTTTTTTGTATCCTCCATGTACCGACTCGTCGTTAGGTCCACCTCAAGGTATTGTCCTATCCTGGTACTCTCAGCTTCAGTCAGCGGTATTCGTCATATGCTTCCAACACAACAAGGTGTGGGCATAGCCTGTGAAGGGGTGAGTATAATGATACTAAGTAAGGACATTGAGACACAATGGGTCTCACAAAATCTATCAAGGATAAACAAAAAAGTATGAAAACTAACATATAAACTTACGTAGGTATATGCCCATACATATACCTAAGATATCAAGTAATTCATCTCAATCACGAAGAAAACACGGAGATAATGACTTATCTCAAACAAGGATTTATTATTGGGGTAGTATCATGTTACATTTCAAACACAACATTGAACACCTCAGATACTAGAGAACTCCACCTCTATTGAATATAGTGGGCTTGCCGTGTCAAATAAGGGCGCTCCCCATTGTGGTTCTGTCATGTCACAAAGATGCAGTACCCCTCAATGCCTTCTGATGTACTTCTTTTGTTGAGTACCGTGGGTCTGTCATGTCACTAAGGCACTCCTCACCATGGGTCTGCCGCATCACTAAGGTTCTCTCCACTGGGCCTGTCGACTCACATTGAGTCAAGAGGTCAGCAGTCATCATGTCTCAGCAAGCCACTAGGTCTCCGCACTGTGCTCTCTCATCTCTTAGAGGATCTGCTCCACAAGATACTTTTCGATTCTCCTACTTCCACAAAGTCCCATGAAGAAGTATCTAAAAGGTCTGCCTCGTTATTAGGGTCTCAATTCAATAGACGACGCATCAACCGGATTCCCAGACTGTGAGTTGTTAGTCTTTTAGTCCCAGGGGCCCTGTTAGATTCATTCTTGATCCATCCAGACTGTTTCCCATCTCAAACAATAACTCTAGTGGAGTATACTCAAAGGGACCCTCTTTCTACAAGATTTCAATCATTGCTGATGGATCCTCAAACATACGCCTAGTGCCAATGATATGGTCTAGAGAACATAAATGGGTCATAGTGGGCCATGGTCCCATCCGACCTGGTGGGACTGACCCGGCCCGACCCGACCTAGGCCGACCCAGTTCAGGTCAACTCGGCCTAGCCCATTGGGTCTGGCCCGGCCTATTAGGTTCGACCCTGCCCACTTGGTCCGGCCCAGCATGCCGCGAGGGGAAACAGAGATCCGTGAGAGCAGCTCAGCCATGGAGGGGTCGTGCGGGCAGGAGGCCATCGGGCGGCTCAAAGGAAGGCATGACCAGCAGGGGGCTCGACCGGTGGGAGTGGAATCCAGGGTTTTTTGGAAGGTGAGTGATGCGACAAGTGAGGGTGTAATGGGAGGTGCAGCCTGCAGGAGTCGTGGCCGGGGTGGCTTGGACTAGGGGCAGTGTGGGCGGCAGGCGGTGTGGCCGGCGGGCGGTGCGGCTAGGGTGGCTGGACCATGTGCGGTGAAACCGATGAGGGCGGCGCAGCCAGCGTGCGTCACAGTCGGGGCGGCTCGGCCGGTGGGGTGGCATGAGCTAGCACGTGGGTCCAGTTCGGACTGGGGTAGCACGACGCGGTGAGGGTGCACGGCCGGTGGCAATGTCAGTGCCTTCGTCACCTTTATCGTCTTCTTCACCTTCCTCCATTTCAAATATTACACCAATGAAGAATTGTGGAGGGGTCGAGCCATGTTGGATTGGCCCACACCCTCCGTGTTTTGGGTGGTAGCATTTAGGTCAACAAGAATGAAGAATGATGAACTTAAAATTTTAAAACCTCTGCATTGATTCATTCACAAACCGCTAAAGAAATCAAGGAAATTATTGTCTCGAAAATAAACCACAAACCTCAAACGCTTGTTGATGTCAGCACAAGAAGAAGATGACGTCATCTATGATCATCCCGCCCCCCACAATCTTCTAATCCCGGGATCGTCCATCAGTTCATCGTAGTCAAAGACGTCCTACTTCAGAGGATGTCTCGAGGAAGAAGGTCGAAGTCAGGGTGGATGTTATTTGTTGGAAGAACATGTTCTTCATTCGGGGAAGTAGTTATTTGTTGGAGAGCTTTTCTCCCAAGGCTCCAACATAATGAAAACTCCACCCAAATAATAGATTATGAAATCTATTATTTTGATGAAAGAATTATAATTGTTTCATCAATTATGGTAGGTGGAATAATTAAAGCATGAGGGTTGGCGCAATTAAGAGTATGTGTGTTACACAATTAGTGTGGATGAAGTCAAGAGGCTCCACCACATTAATTAGGTGGGGTTGATAGTTTCTCTCAATTAAAGGGGGTTTAGTCTCAGGTGGTCCCAACACCTTATCCTATAATGGGAGGTTAGGGTTCGGGTGGTCCCCACCACCATAACCTTTCATGAGAGGTCAAGGTCTGGTGGTCCCCACACCTCAACTACCACATAGAGGATTATTTCCGGTGGAACCCACCTCCCAACACCGACATGGGTGTTGCAAATAAAAATAAAAATGTCACACACTTTTATTTTTTTTATTTTTAAACGATAAACACAAAAACTAACTTTCACCCTCATCCAACTATCGTCGAGGTGAATGTCTTCTTAAGTGAATATCGGTGCTGTGAGTTCAACGGTGCCATCGGATTTCAATTTTGAGGACCGGATCAAAAGTTAGACAAACTAGCTCGCACGTTTACTATATTTACCTGAAAAAAAGTTCAAAACTTCACTCTAGGAACTCTAGGCCTTGGAATCATGCTCCTTCAATTTTTGTGGACTCAGAAAATTCCAATTAATATAAAAAAATTTACATGGAAATTCTGTGTATTTAAATCGATGACTCATTGTTGATGGGATATGTCTTTGAAGCACATCGATTGGTGGCATTATTTAGTCAGAAATTTGTATGTTGTGTCCTTTAGCAGAGTAAGTGAGTATGGGGTTCGTGTGTTGCGCTGGTGACACCCCATCGGTGACTCTCATCAGTGACTCACCCAAGAGTGCGTCATTTTTAGTTTTTTCCAAATTTTCTTGTTTCCCCCTTTGATGTTTTATTTGATGAAAAATAATTTTTAATGTGTTTTTTTTGTTGTTTATAATGGGATATATCTCATAAAAACCGAAAGCTCTATTTGGATCCTGAACTTCATGGCCTATATCGTGATCCAGCTTTAATGGCCTTGGAAACTATTTCCAACATAGATTTAGGATCTGGCCTTTCTAAATCATTGAACCTTATTTTATTGTGCATTTTGAATTATCTTTATCCCAAGGCTCCTAAAACCATATTCCCTGAGTGATTGTGCATTTGTGACAATCCCCCTTGGTTCGTCTCTCCCTAATGATTCCTCCTACAGTTTTTAAACCCCCTGTTTTAGCATAAGGAGGAGTTTCTGGTCAATTATATTTCCAGGTAGGGATTCCTTCATCTCTATTTTAATTATGAATCATGCGGGGTGGGTTTACTAATGACCTATTGTGAATATGGTTGAATGTTATTTTAAAAAAGTAATAAATTATGGTGGAAGATGATGATAACCAATATAATCAGAGCAGTTACATTAGTAACCAAAAAATGGTGACATGGATGATAACCAATATAATGGTGACAGGGATGAAGATGAGGAATATAATTTTTCACTTATATTTGATCTAAGTTGTGTTTTGATCTCTCTATATGAAATCTAAAAATCATGTTCATTGGTGGTATTTTCTTTCACTTGGGTGATGATTTATACATATTTTTTATCCCCTTTTGAACTTCTAAAATTGTTAAATTTTTTAACCATGTAAATAAGGTCAAATTAATGGATGTCCTATGATTGAACATAATCTGTGATCACCCTGAATAGTTATAGTTAACACAAATAATTCTTATTGTATAAATATGAATACACCTTGGTATTTTGGCGTGGCTATGTGCTGTGATATGATATTTTAAATTTTGTTTTCCGTGCGGGTTGTCTGGTTTTGTCGCTTAGATCATGGGTGTTTGTCACAAGTGGTATAGGTGGTCTAATGAAATATCTGGTTTAGAGATTGACTAATTGTGGAATGAATGGGAAATGTTTGTGTAGCCAGATATATGATTGGATTCATTTATATTTATTTTTCTAGGTATGATGGTAGTGGTGATGGTACACATCAGGGATGTCAGGTTGTTTGTGATGAGGGCTATTGAGGGTTTTGGCTATAAGTTTGGGTTTTTTTAGAGAAAGTACATTGAGGCATTACATTGAGTAATGATAATGGAAGTGATTATATTGGGTGAAATATGGGGAGTAAGAATGAATTTAGGTGGTTTAACACAATTCTCATCCTCCGTTTGGCTTGGTTGTGTGGTTGGTTTTATGTTGTAATTGTTATTTTCCCTAGTAGGGATGGAATAACTGGTCGATTATTAATGTCATCGAAGTTATTCTAAGTTTAGTGGATTTATTTTAATAAACTGGGAAGTGATTGTTGTTCATCCTAATATATGCATTTTAGAGCTAGATGTAAGGGTATTTTTTTGGATGATTTTTGTTTGGAACCACATAGGTTGGGCATAGTTTTTTCTACCTATGTATATATGTATTTTATTGTGAATTCAATACAAACCCCTCCCGAGTTGAGAGCTATGCACCGAACATTACCCTTGGTTATAGGGGTGTGTTTTCCAAATATCACATTATGAGGATGGATGGAGGGACACCAACTCTTCCATTCCCCCTCTTCCAGGCGGATATAGCCTAAGACTCTTTGGGGTGGTTGTGGGTTGTGAGGAAAATGTGTTTGAGGGAAATTTGTGCTTTTTAGGTTAATTATGGATGAGATGTGTGGTGGTTCCTAGGTGACTTTTGGATGTTCTGTGTTTTAGGGCCCAGGTGTCTACGGGTGTGATGAGATGTGGTATGGTTTTTGGCCTAGGTGTCTATAGGTGGCATTAGGTGAGGTTTTGAGGGCCATATGTTTGGGGCCCAGATGTGGTGTGGTATGTTTGGAAGATGTGGGAGTTCCATGATGGCTTCCATTAGGGTGTGATAACAAAAAATCATTGCTAAATTGGTGTAGGGTACCCTTGCATCAATGTGCTCTATATTACATAAATCATGTTTTGTTATTTGGTGAGCTTGGCTTTGGTGAGGTGGGGGTGGGTAGTATACCTTCTATGGTGCTTTTGGTTTCTGTTGTTTTTTAAGAGAGGATTTAGAATGATTCTCCACTTTTGCATAAGAGAATTTGGTTTTCCTAATATGTATACTAGTATTATCACCCTACATTACAAAACTACATTCATGGTTCCAGGAGGATTATGTGGACCATGATGGACCATACTAGCTCGGATTGTAATAGTTGTTGTGTTTCTGGTTAGCATTACATTTGTTACTTTCATTCGTGATGTTTGTATTTGTATCAATATTCATTTTGAAAATTCAAGTGGGTTTTTTTTCATTTCATTTAATAATATATATATATCTTCTAGTTGTTTGAGGATGGTACATCTTATCTCTCAATATTGGTTACTATAACAACAAAAATTTCAATCATTCTGTGATATTTTTATACCCTTGGTTTTGGTTTCCACCCTAGGACCTACTAGAGGAAGGTTTTAGGGGTTATTATCTCTTCATTTAAAGCTTATTGGGAGCATCTATGGTGGTATGGGGTCATGAAAATAAGATAAGAAGTGGTGACCATTTATAATAGAGGGGAGGGAACTTTTGAAATATCCCAAAATATAAAAATAAAATCTATTAATTTTCAATTAATAATGGCTCCATAGTGAGATTTTTCAAAGGATAAATGATTATAAATCTAAAAAATACCATATAATTTGTTTTAAATCTTGAGGTAACATTATTACACTAAAAATTTAACTGTATCCCTTGTTAAACCATTTTAACTTATATAGTGACAACATGCATTTTTACTCATTTAGGATAAATATAGTTACTCTAAAATATAAAACGGCCCATAAATAAATCATGGTTATAATTATAATACTTATAAAAATAATGTGGTGTAATTTAATATTTCTAGGTATTTTATATCATCAAATAAAATTATATTTATTTCAAAATAGCGTTAATAACTATTTACAAAATATTCATCGAATTGTCTTATAAAAATAAAAATTAAAAAGATAACTTCAAAAACATCATTTAAATACATCCTTAGATTTTAAAATTAATATATAAAATTAATGTATGACCTTAAATATATATAATTATATTTATTTTAATATTATAAATAAAAGAAATTTAATTTTTTTGTAATTGTATAATTACTCCATTAGTGTATTGTAAATATTTATCTTAATAATTTCAACACTAAAAATTATAAATAGATTTCCATGATATAAATAAATATTTTTTATTTCTTATTAATATTTATTGAAGAATCTATATTATGGATAAATATATATTAAAAATATTAGACTTGTTAGACATAAGAGTGTGATATTTTGTTACATTGTTTATATTTTATAATATTCCATCCATTGTCTTGGAAGAGTGACCATTTAAAAAGTTAATTTATAATTTTATGTGATAGATTATTAGTTAAATTCATACAAAAATATTTGGGTATGTGTTGTGGTATTTTTTTAGTTCTTATCATTTTTTTCCTTAATTACTTGGTTTGTATTTTTCCGGAGTAATTAAAATTCCATATTTACTATTCATAATAGAAAAAAATATAAGGGGAATAATTAATTTTTTTGGAATGAATTAATACAAATACCTCATAGATTTTTAAAAATAAAAATGCTCAGGTTGAATTATTTAATTTAAAATTTAATAGAAAAAATATTAAAAATCCATTTTTGTAAAAAATTCATTTTAATACAAAAAATATTTATATATTAAATTCAGGTATAAAATCCATTTCTAAATATTAATTTGGGAATTTTATAAACATATTTACAAAAAAAATTTAAAACTAAATAAAATATATTTTAAACTTTTGAATATTTTAAATTAAAATACATTAAACTAATTATTTTTTACAATAAAAAAATTAATCTTATCAAAAAAATAGAACAAATTAAACAAAAGGTAATTTTTTACATTCCTATTTCAAAAATTAGTTTTTTATGACAAATAAAATTTATAAAAGTTTCAAAATTTAGTTTTAATATATATATACCTTTAAAAGGTAGAAAAACTCCCATTAGAAAAACAAAAAATTGAATTTGTCAAATATGATTTTATGTCATGTTTAGAAAACACATCGGATTAATGATAGACAGTAGATTGAATACATTATATATATATATATCATTAATAAAATTGCAAAATTTTTACTTTATTTTATTAGTATAAATCAAATATAATTGCATTTAAATATTTTTTATAAAAATATATCTGTTTATTTTAACAAAAGGTTTCATTTTAATTATTGAGGATCTTTGTGTAAACCATTATTTTATTATTTTGTTAATCATGTTCATACATGGTATTCAAATGGATTGGTTATTACAGTAAAATAATAATAATTAGTTGTTCTTTTTTGAATGATGCTGCATATCTTATATGCTATTAAACCTAGTCTTTCCTTTTAAAAACTCGGGATGTTATATTCTCTCCTGCCCCCCTTAATAAATTTGGACCACACAATTTTAAGCCTATCTTAGTAACTGTTCTATTACATTTCAATGTTCCATTCTTTCAATACCACATTAGAATAATAAATTTATTAAAACATCAGCTTAATATGAGAGAAAATAATGTTTTATGGTGACCGTAGATAAAAAACTAGATTTCCTAGTAGGAAAACATGGAAATAGATGAGAAAACTAACTCTAAATAAATAATATAAAGTTATAGATAACATGATTATATGAAATTTATCCATCCCAAAACCATAAATAAGTTATGGGTTCAATATCCATTGATAAATGTAAACAGATAACATGTTTATTTAATGTATTAATTTAATGATTCCTCACCTAGATTTGAGAAATTATCATTATTATATATACTATCAAATCATGGAGATATACTTAATATAGAAGTCAAATTTCATCTATTAATCCAGTTTCCATATAGAATCATATTTCTATCTAAATTTTAGGAAATAAATATGAATTTTTCACAACTTTAGCCGTAGATTCTACTTTTAAAAAATCAAACAATCTAAAAATTATTTACATTATATATCTCCATATATGACAAATTAACCAAAACCAAAAACAATTATGATATTATAAGACAAAAAAGAAAACTAATTATCCTTTAAATGAAGAAAAACTAATTTTAATCACCAAAATTAAATAGTAATAATAAAATTGAAACATAGATTATTCTAATATCCTTAAAATTCATGTTAATTAATCTAGGATAAGATGGAAACCCAATAATCATAATGATATGATCTAATAATAATCAAGGACATATTTAATTATTTATCTATAAATAAAATCAATTATTCCAGAATTATTTTACAAAAAATAAATGTCACTAATAATATTAAAGATATGCTAATAATTTTCATAAATAAACTGAATCACCATGAATCAACAATAAATTCATAGATGTTTCAAATGTATAATTCAACATTTATACCTCAAATAAAATCCCATAGTGTTCTATATACCAAAATTATATTGGTTTCCATAAAAATGAATGCCTTCAAAAATAACATTATTCACTTAATCACCAAATCACTTTCAAATTCCATAGAAATCTATTAGATAAATCATATGCCACCAAAATAATGGTATTATTTATCAATAAAATAATTTAACTAAAAATATAAGTTCATACTAACCAATACTTCATGTAAGCTAATGGTAAGGGATGTACCCTTGTCTCCCTTCGGTTGTGGGCTCTAATTATTAAGCCTTACCGGACACAAAATATTTTAATCTAATCTAATAGTTTTACTTTTTCTAATACAATTTCAATATAATAAATACATAATTACAGTGACATGAAAAACATCATCAAAATAAATATAATTTATTTATCCTCATAAGATTCTCATATCATTCCTTTTTTAACCTAAAATATAACAACCCATAATTACATCTAAAATTTCTATTTCCAATAATATCATTAGTCACATTAAAATTTAAAAATATAACATCTAACATCATAACCTATGATATTGGTATTATAGGAAATCTTATAATAATAAACCCATGATGGTATTCCTATCACTTAATATTACCTCAGTTCAAAACATCCTAATCCCTAGAGTTTTGCAAAACCATTCTCTGATACCGACTATAAGGACCCTCCCTCAAAAAACACATATTAATGTTATTTTAAATTTATAAATTAAATTATTTTTCCAATGATCCATGAGGTTTATAGTTTTATATAATTTGTTCAAATTTTAACATATTAAACCCATATAGTACAAGTGGACACTTATACAGAGTATTAATTTGTTCAATAAAATAAAACTATTTATAAATAAAGCAAGGGTATTCATAAAAAAATTATCCTAATTTTATCATTGTTCCAATAATTTTATATATTTCAACATAAATCGTATGAAAAATTATTTTAATATATCTATTTAGCAAAAAATATGAGAAAGGGAATAAAAATGTGAATACTACTTGACACATGAGTTGGATTGTATATACAGTTAACATAATAGGAAGGGATCATAAAAAATATAACGAAGCATGAAATTTAGAACATGGCACCCTATGATCACAAATATATTGAAATTTAAAAGAAACACACAATATTAAATAAACATGAGTCAAGGCTAACTACCAAGACTATATTATATGCTAGACAAAGTCCCATAATAGATTAGGTTTACTCCAAAACCCCATACAAGACATCTAACAATCCTAAACATTACACAATGTAATGGAACATCATCTGGGTCACACATCAAAATATGTTCATGTAGATGTGTTTCTCAAAAAGAAACAAACATAAGGAGTAATCCTAAGGGTATCCTATGAAAATAAATGGGTATCATAATTCATTCATAAGGAATAAAAAAGGTGTGTATAATAAAAGAAATGATTTAAATAATTCTTGAACATTCATAAAATAAATATAATGATAGTTCTATAATAATGAAGTTCCATTTAAGTGAAAAAATTAACAAGAGGGGTTAGATAACATTTGAATGTGCAACTTAAGTGAGGTTATAAAAGTGGGCTTCATAATTAATTCATCATAACATAATTCAAGGAAATGAAATAGAATTAATTAACAAAAACCATTCAATGAATGTATAATAATGGTTTCACAGGATCATACCCCATTAAAACATAATTAAAATAAAATAGTGTCTTATTAGATTGAAAATAATTTTAAAATTTCAGTTGAAATAATTATGGAGAATAATAATCATTCCATTTTTAAATGTTTGTTTTTTATCGACAAAATTACAATTAAAAAAATTATTTGAAAAGATCCATATAA
Source organism: Viscum album (assembly GCA_963277665.1). Taxonomy (NCBI): domain Eukaryota; kingdom Viridiplantae; phylum Streptophyta; class Magnoliopsida; order Santalales; family Viscaceae; genus Viscum; species Viscum album. The sequence goes on along the minus strand of OY728132.1, from coordinate 1,285,988,783 downwards.
TATTTTAATGGAAGCATTGTGAAATTTTTGTTTCCTGAATGTAGTAAAATATAATAATTTTTTATATGTTTAAAAAACATTCCATTTATATGTATATATGTTTTTGAAATGCCAAAATTCTCCATGTTTAAAAAACGAAAAAAATATTTTTTTCAAAACCATTTTTTGAAATGTAAAACATGTATAAAAATTAATTTAAAAATTAATAGGACAATAAAAGAAACCATTATTAAATCCTATTTAGAAAAAATTCCTTTTAAAGGAAATGTTTAGAAAAATAAATCATTAAATAATGAAAATTGATGGTTTTGTTAAAGATACCTTTATAAAAATATTATCCTTCAATTCAGCAATAATAAAATAAATATATTGGGTATATCATCTTTAAATACAAATAAAAAATTTAATTATATTATAAGAAATTCAAAATTCCATTCACACATTAGATGAACATGACATAATAACTTTGTAGGAGAATAATCCAAATAATGGAAATTAGGTTAAGAATTCCCTTAATACATTGTAATCATTAAAATCTTATTCCACATGAATGAGAAAAATTTACCAAAACAATAAATATATTCAGAATAAATAATTAAATAATATATGAAGTCAATGTATAGTTATAAAAACATCATAAAATAATATAGGTTCATAACATCAAAATAAAAACTCAACAAAATAAAATTGAGATGAATTCCCTTACCTTGAGTCTGAATTTCCATGTACATTCATTATCTTACATAATAATTAAAATAGGTTAATTTATATTTTCCTTATAAAAATTTTCATTACTTTTATTAATTTTACATCTCTAATTATAATGTTAAAATTACAAAATTTTTTAAATTCATATGTGATTTTCTAACAATATTTGATACTTTTGTCCAAAAACAAATTTTATAGGATGCATATAGAAAATTTTTTCAAAATTTAATAGTATCTCAAATATAAATTTTAATTTTAAATCCATACATTAATCTTTTCTATGAAAAATGAGATGTGTTCCAATCAGGTAGACTGTTTTCCATTTGAACGCATGAGTAACATTTCCCTTTTTCAATGATCATTTTTGAAAGAAGGTATGTATTATTTTACCATAATAGAATTATAATAATAACATAATTATTATATTAATCATTTTATTATACAAATATATATCATCCATGTGGTTTCATGATGAAAAGTGAATCACATCACTTTAGGGAGGTGATAATTCACATGTACGCATGAACAATGATAAAAAAATTTGTGCCTGAGCTAGTATGAATGTAAATAATATATTATCAGTACAGAATTCTAAAAATTTCCGGAATATCATATATAATCTTTTAATTCCATCAACATAACCACTCTTGAGAGACATTGATTGAAAACAGATTACATCGATTCGCAAGAGAGTAGTCCTCTGTACACACGAATGATTAATTATTTTCCCATATGATGTAAAAGTACAAGGATATGGATCATTTAATTAACATAATTCAATATAATTAGTTTTTTTATACAAGATTTAATTTTTATTCATGATTTAATATGATTTTTATGATGTTTATTTGAAAATAAAACAGAAATTCTTGATAAAAAACAATACCTCTTCTTCAGATAATCTTCTTTTCTTAACATCTTGATAAAAATAATGTTTGTTTTTATTTATATAATAAGTCCGATACAATTTTTTTATGAATTCTAGATAGTTATTTGGTTAGATAATGGCTTAAAAAGCTATTTTTGAAATGTAATCAAGTGTGAGGAATAAGATCCCTCTTATAAGAGAGGGGAGCCCACTCTTTTAATTTCTCAACATATTAAATTAATATAATTTAATTTTAAATTAGAAATAAATAAAAACTGATTTATATTGAATATAGGATGATTAGAGGTATAAATAATATCATCCAATATTATTAGACATGTTTAAATCACATTATTACCCTTATAAGTAAATTTTGACCCTTATTTAACCCTTTCATCTCTAACCCAAGCAACATGGATTTTTTTTATTTAATGGTTGATACAGATAACATATAATTAAAAAATACCCATTAGTTAATAATGAATTATATTATAAATCTTATTGTAATATTTTGGAAAAAATTATGTTTTTTAAGAATTTAATAATCTTTAATAAACATTTATTTATTTTAAATTTCTATTATTGTTAATGAAATAAATATTAATTTATTTAACTTTTAAATAACAAAAAATTATTTTAATACATCATTAAAATTCATGGCCATCCATTAAATTTTTTTGACATTATTTGTCTGTAATTATATTTAATTTATCTTTTTTTGTAACATTTATTTGATATTTCCATTAAATCAGTAATTACTATAATTGTATTGTGTCATCATTCATAATAATTCTATGATAACTGAAAAATATAGAAAAATAAAAATGATATATATAAATATTTTATATTTTAGATTAAAATTAAAAGTAAAAAATATATTCTGGATAACATTATATTAGAGATATTACACTTATTAAAAGTAAGATAGTATCATTTTGTCACTTTCTTTATTATATTCACTCTCAATGAACATGTTAGAGAAACGTGCCAAAAATATGTTTCCATTTAATACCATTGGTTTTAATTATATAATATAATTCATCTAATATGATTTGGGTATTTTTTATTAAAATATTTTAGTCCTTATCATTTTCATACCATTAATTATCTGGCTTACCCTTTACCGTGGTAATAAAAATTACTATGGATAATATTATTATTGAAAAAAATAAAATGGATATATTTACCTAATATGGACCTCATAATTCAAAATTTGGAATTAATTTTTCAAATTCAGAATTGAGAAGATATATAATATTATTTGAATTAAAGTAGAAAAATTGAAATAAAAACTATTTTTTATTGAAATTCCATATTTAATTATGAAATGTTTTTATAATGAAATTAAGATTTAAATCAATTAAAAACCACATTTTTAATATTTAATATCAAAAAATAATAATGAAAATTTAAAAATATCAAAAATAAAATTTGTAATGTTTTAATTCTTTAAATTAAAATGCAGTTATATTAGTATTCTTCAATATTGAAAATGAAATTTTTCAGAAAAATATTAATAATTAATCATAAGATAATTATGGCATTAGGGTAGGAAAAATTTTGTTTATATTTTAAAATTAAATTTATCAAAGTGTAAAAGTTTATTTTTAAAATTACTCCTCCATCAGAAGGTAGCAAAACTCCCTTTAGAAAAATACAACTTTCCATTACAAAAATTATATTTTTATATCATGTCTAGAAAAATAGGTTGAATGGTAAAAATTTTATTCAATATTATATATATATATTTAATTAATACAATCCTATAAGATTTAGTTTTATATTTTATTTGTATAAATCACATATTTTTAGATTTAATTTGTTTTTCAAAAAATATTTCTTTTTGTATTAAAATGGGTTTCATTATAATAGAATACCATTCATGTGTAAACCATATTTTCATTATTCAACTTATCCAATTAATTACCTCCATTCTATGTGTAACACCCCATGCTTCCATGGTACGCTTCTCTTTGAATAATACAGTAGTGTGTGTTGTATGCAACTTCGCGTTGTAACACACACCACAACCAATCAAACTAGCCGTTATGAATAGTAATACCCACTTTTTGATCTTTTATAAATTTTATCTCTCAAAATGGACTTCATTTTTGGGTTCTGAATATCGGAATTATCCTAGGGTAAAATTTTGGAACTTTTCGGATAACATTTATATTTTGATGCATAGTGAAAATTAATAAATTTTAATTACAAACAAATTTTTTAATCAAAATAATTAAGAGTGATAAATTATAAATTTATGTGGTTTTAAAGTATATTTGGAATATATTTTTACCATTTAATAAAATTATGTTCATTGGACATAATTTCACATTTAAACCGGACATAAACAACTGTCAACCTTTTGATAGTTATTATCTTTTAAAAACACGTTTTTTGTTTTAACAACAAGAATTAATTTGGAATTAATTTCTTCTACTTCTGTGTTTTGAATTTAGAAATATGGATTCCATATTTGGAATCAGGTGTTCCAAATTTTGTAAATAGTGAACTTTTATTTTTAGAAATTTTGAATATTTACTTCGATAAATATTTTATTTACCATGTTAAAAGGTTAAATCCAGTAAATAAAGGTAAAAAATAATATTATAATAATATTAATTTACTGTAAAACATGTCCTAATACTATTGGTTGATAGATGTCTGACCATGGGCATCTTTGGGACGATTTTGGGACCCCATGGATCAACTTGTAAGTGATAATGACACTTTATAATTATTATGTTAAAGTAAATACATAAATGAAAAAAGCATATATCTTTTAGAAAAAAAATTTAAACATAGGGTTATATATATTATATATTCAACTATTAATATTCATTAGAAAGATAAAATTATTTCCTACATAATCTTAATTTGTTTATAATTTTTAGACATTGAATAATTAAATTTATTTTTGACACAATAATGATGCTGTATTTTCCTTATTAATGAACAAATCATATAATTGGTAAATATAATTTGAATGTTTTGATGACATACATGAATTTTATTGGTTATTATGATATTAAATTATTTCTTAAATGATTTGTTTTGGAATTAATAACGGTTTTATGACTCTAACAAAAATCAATTATTGAATAGTGTCAAAATTTACATAATTGAGTTTTTAAAACAAATATTATATAATTTAATAATATTATTTTCCTAAAAATATAAGGATCGGTAAAAGGACTAATATCATGATATTTGTATCATTAATGGACCACTTGGGGGTCTCTTGGATGTATATAGTAAGTTTATTAACTATATAATATAAAAATGCAAAGTTATATGGTAAATGTCAAACTAATTAACTAAGAGTTAAAATTAAATGATAAGGTTAATATAATGAACCAAACCTGTCTAAATTCTATTAGTTGAAATTATTTCGACCCATCCCCACCATATACTTTGAATAATCCTCTTTGGAGCCATTAGAAACCGAATATTAAATTATTATAAAATAATATATCTTTCTTTTCCAAAGGTTCCCCTCACCCCTCTTACAAAAGGGCACTCCCCCTTCACACTAATTCACACATTCAAAGCCTTTTGGCTCAGCCAAACCCGGAAAAAATACTATATCAACTTCCCTAAATTAATCGTAGAGACATTAGGTTGATCATAAAGCCAACCTAAGGTGACTGTTTGGTCAAATAAAAAGGAAGAACTTGATGAAGAGGTAATGCTTTCACCACCCTTTTTCAAGTTCCTTTCTGCTTCCACTTCTTCATTCTTTGTTATTCCCATTCTAAAATAATAACTCTAGTATATTATATACTCTTTTATTTAATTATAAACATGGTACTACCATATTCAGTATTCTATCTATTCATTGAATGACATGTCACCATATGTGCGTACGTACGGCTTACCGTCTCCACGTCGTGGTGTAATTGTTATTCAATTTTTTTTATTTGGATGGGTATAATAATGATATATAATTAATTTAAATAATAAATATAACATGATAATGATTCTGTATATATGATATACCCTCCAATTATATATTATTTTAATATCAGAAGAATGATATTGTCGCTCGTGCATACATACGGACTACCGTCTCCATGAACGCGATGAGATTCATTCCCCATCATATCCATTCAAGAATAATTCTCATTTTATGATTACAAATAATGTTTACGGACTTTATATCATTCTGGATATGAATAAGATACAACATATCCCTAAAAAACCCATCTTATGTAACAAAACATCTACGTTAACACCCAAAACAACGATAATACTAAGATATTATTAACAAAGCAATGTTAAAAGATCATATATGATATCATATTAATGTATATGATTCTTGTATAATTTAATAACAATTATTTAACCATTATACATGAGGTTAACCTACTCCCAACCTTGTAAATGTACAAGTTAAGGGTTTATTTCACAATCTCTTCTTTATTCGAGGGGTTTTATACGTAATTATCTACTAGGACCTCTTTATCATCCACATCCATGTTTCTTAAAAATGTATTTCAAATCATTATTACTATTTTATAGACTATGGGTAAGAATTTTATAAAGGAATATTTCTATCTTTTTCCAAATAAGGTCCCTTTTAACCTTTTCGACATAATTAAGGTAAGAATTATTTTTTTAACTTATACGGAGGGTGCAGCTATTTTCCGCCATTATAAAATCATTAAAGCTTCCATTATAGGCTTATATGAATATTTTCAAAGTAAAAGTTTTATTTTATAATTGTTTGTCTTATAAATGATTTAAAAAAGATATATTTCTATCAAATAGTTTTGATTTTATATATGTAAACATCCTTTAATGGATTTTATGCTTATTTGATGTTTATTTATTATGATAAAAAACTTCTGTATTGTATTGAAGTTTTTGTGATATGTTTGACTGTGGAAGTGTTATTTTTATAGCATTCATGGTTTATGGAGAAAGTATTGACATTTCGTATGCTAGTTTTAATAAAAATGTTTATGTTATGTTTAAACATGATCATATTAGGAATGAATTGGACCTAATAAGTGATGGGTGGAGCCTTCTATAACTACTCAATGCATCTGCAGGACTCATGTGATAAACTATTTTCTTGGCATGAGGCCTTGACAAAATCTTTTTTGTAGTCTTGGCACGAGGCCTTGGCTACGTGGTTATGATAATCTGGTATTATGCATTCCATCATTATAAAATTGTTTATTAATATTGCATGTGATTATTCGACTAGTATAATATCCATGTGAATAAGTAAATGGCATTATTTAATTTAATTTTTTCCATATTATACTCTAGTTCAAGTTTAAAAAGATTTTGTTTTAGATATACATTGCCTTAAATGTTTATGATTATTTATGAAAGTTTATGCTATATTTCTATCCTTACTAGGAATTTGAGCTCACCCCTTTCTATGTTTTATTTTTCCTAGGACGTGAATAAGTATTTTATGAATGACCTATAGGGATAGTATAAGGGGATATGAGTTTAGAGACAATATTTTGATGTAGTTTTCACTTTATGATGTAATGTAAACTTTACGAATGTATCTAGTGTTTCCAAGACTACTAAACTAATCGGTCTTTTGAGACTTGATCTTTTGTGATCATTCCAATGTTATATAATAATGCACCAAATCTGTGTAAATGGGTTCGGGGTGTTACAGTTGGTATTAGAGGGAGTTTTGTACAAACTGTGGAAGCTAGATTTAGATAAACTCTGATTAGAACACATAAATCAAAGATGGACTTTGAAGATTAGTATATAAGAACTTCCTAGAATTTTGGTATTGTAAAAATTTTGTTAGTTTTCCGAGAAATACATCCATGTATGGATACGAGCAGGTAGAGGCAGCTCTGGCACAGATGTACCTAGGCGTAATACCTGAAAACACCGTTTTGAGCTAGACTTGAATGGGAACTGGTGCAAGATAACGAGCCTTACTGCACTCTTGGTTATGAAACTCCTAGGGGACATGCTTAGGATAATTCTCATTTTTTTACTAACCATTAATAAGGGTTTATGCGTATATACTTTCTCAAAGAAAACATTTTTATGATTATGAATTATATCCATATATAGTTCAATTTAGGTTAAGTGTTTTACAAGTATGGAATTCTGTATTTTGATTCATAAACTGAACTAGTTTATGCCATTGTTTAGAAATAGTGCCTAGTGGGAGAAATGGAAAGTGTATCAATGCACACACTCCATGTATGGATTTCCCTCCTGCTCAAGATAATTATAGAGGAGCTGGTGATTCAACTGATGCTGATCAACTAGTCACCAAACTGGGACAAATCACTCAGGTTATGAATAATAACCTTACCCATATGGAGCACCCTGATCCACAACATGGATGATCAATACTAGATCGCTTCATGAGGCAGTAACCACCAATATTCAATGGGAGTACAAATTCATTAATAGCTGATAAATGGATAAGTTCCCTAGAGAAAATATTTCCGGCTTTGGGGAGTAGTGAAAGGGAAAAAGTTGTCACGGCAGTTGATCAACATACTTGAGATGCTGATCAATGCTAGTAATTGATTCAAAACATGAAGGAAGATGATGAAGTATAAAATATGGAATAGAGGGATTTCAAAGATCATTTCTTAGAAAAATACTTTCCTTATGACCATCATGCAGATATGTAAAGAAAATTTCTAAGTCTAAGACAATGGCTGGATGAGAATGTTGCAAAGTATGAGGCTAACTTTAAAAGGATAGCAAGGTATGTTGGAGATTATATATGTAACCCAATAAGTATGATTGATCATTTATTTAATGGGATAAAAACATTTCTCCATCGAGCATTAGTCTCACAATCTTTCTCATCATACGAAGATATTGTCTCACGTGCTTCAAAATAGAAAAGGAATTCTCTAAGTCTTATGACTTTAAAACAAAGCAGCAGAAGAAGATATCTGCTGATCACTGTGGGAATGGAAATAAGGGAAAAAAGGGAATAGTTGAATATCCATCCTATAGTAAATGTGGGAAGAAACACCTCGTTACACGCTTAAAAGGAATGGGATTCTGTTACAAGTGTGGAGAAAAAAGGCCACCAAGCTCGTGGTTGCAAGAGGAAGAAGGAAGCTACCGATGTCCAATGCTACAATTGCAAGGATATTGGACATTATCCAAATGAATGTCCTAAGCGTCAGGGGAACTTACCTCAAAAAAGGCCAAGGGAACAAGTCCATTCTTATTCTATCACTACTGCTGAGGTAGAAACTCCAAAATACGTGGTGGCAAGTAATTTAATGGTTCCCTAAAGATTAAAAAATTTATTATTTGATTCTAGATCATTGCATTGTTTCATATCTTCCCAGTTTTATTAGAAAATCAAATATTTCCAATTTGATTTAACAAAGGATTTTTTAGTTAAAACTCCTAAGCAAAGTATCATTACAACAAAATTTTGTTGATCCGTTCCCATTAGAGCACATAAATTTTCATTATCTACTGATCTCATTGTCATAACTATGATTGAGTTTGATAAAATCCTTGGTGTGTATTGGATTTCAGACTATGATGCGATGATTTATCGTAATAAGAAGGTGGTTACGATTTTTGATGAAGATGATAAGGAACACATTATCTTTAGAGCAGAATCGTCACCACCTAATTCTTATCTAGATGCACCCGCAATAGCTCAAATAAATTCAATTATTGGGGATGAAAAGAATGAAATCACTATGGGTGAGAAAATGATTGTTCAAATAGAGGATGTACCTATTGTGAAAGAATATGTAGATGTGTTTCTGGAAGATTTACCTGGACATCCTCTAGAACGATAAGTTGAGTTTTCCATTGATTTAATTCATGGATCAAAGCCTATATCGAAGACCCCTTATAGAATGGCCACTGTGGAATTATTTGAACTAAAGAAACAACTAGAAGAATTGACTAATAAGCGATTTATTCACCCTACTGTTTCTCCATAATAATCCCCGATTCTTTTTGTTAGAAATAAAGATATACCTATGAGGTTATGTATCGACTATAGGGAGATCAATGCTATAACAATAAAGAACAAGTATCCCCTACCTCTCATTAATGATTTATTTGAAAAACTGCATGGAGCTTAATACTTTTCAAAGATTGACCTTCGATTTGGATACCATCAGTTGTGTTTGTGGAAGGAACACATTCCGAAGATAGCATTTCAAACTAGGTACGAGCATTACGAGTTTACATTAATGCCTTTTGGATTGACTAATTCACCCTCTGTATTGATGGATCTAATGAATAGTGTTTTCAAGGAATATCTTGATGATTTTTTGGTGGTATTTATTGATGATATCATGGTATATTCCAAAATCTATGAAGATCATGAAACTCACTTGCATATTATTCTGAAGACTCTTAGAAGACATGAATTATATGGGATGTTTAGCATGTGTGAATTCTGGCTTCAAGATATTTATTCACATGGCCATATTGTCTTCAAAGATGGAATCTCTGTTGATCCTTATAAGACCAAGGCAATCTAATAATGGACTTCAACGATGAGTATAACTGAGGAATGCAATTTTATTAGTTTAACAGGTTATTATCAACATTTCATCCAGAATATTTCCTAGTTGGATAACCCACTAACAAAGCTCACAAGTAAAGGGGTTAAATTTTTTTGGACAGAAGAGTGTGAAGAATGTTTCAGAAAACTGAAGAGAAGATTAGTCAATGCTCCTATATTGACGCTACCATCGGGGAATGATGGGTTCGTTAATTATATTTATTCATCGAAGAAAGGACTTGGTTGTGTCCTTATGCAGAATGATAGGGTTATTACCTTTGCAACATGATAGTTGAATATTCATTAGCTAAATTATCCTACTCGTGATATCAAGTTAGTAGTTGTGATATTTTCTTTGAAGATATGGAGAAACTACCTCTATGGTGAAAATTTTGAGATTTATACTGATCGCAAGAGTTTGGTGTATATTTTCTCACAAAAAGAACTCAACATGAGGCAAAGGAGATGGCTTGAATTACTAGAGGATTTTTATTGCACGATACATTACCACCCGGGGAAGGCAAACAAGTTGGAAGATGTTTTGAAAAGAAAAGATCATGGAGTTTTGAACAGTATTAGAATTGAAAGGGATCCACATTTCATGAATCTTGGTTATATGGACATGGGTATAACCATGGAATGTAAAACATCAATGATTTTTCAATTGGTTTCCAAACCATCTTTAGTAGAAATGATTAAGAGTTATCAGACCGATGATGAAGAATTTCAAAAGAAGATTAAAGCTATGAATGATGGGAGATTGAGAGACTTTGTGTATGAAGGTGTATTTTCGAAATTTGGGAAGAGACTTTTTGTTCCCAATATATCTGATCTAAAAAGGGAATTATTGGACGATGCTCATAGTTCCAATTTTTCTATACACCCTGGGAGTACCAAAATGTATAGAGAATTGAAGGAACATTTTTGGTGGGACAACATGAAGAGGGAGATTGCTGATTTTGTGTCAAGGTGTATAGTTTTTCAACAAGTGAAAGCTAGAAGGAAACAACCTGGTGAAGTATTGCAACCTCTTCCCATACCTAAGTGGAAATGGGATAATATTATGATGGAATTTTTTATTGGGCTACCAAAGACTCATAGAAGGAATGATACAATATGGGTCATTGTTGATCATCATACCAAGTCAGCACATTGTCTTGCTATAATAGAAGATTTACCACTCAAACTACTAGCAAGAATATATATTAATGAGGTTGTGAGACTTCATGGACTACCCTTATCGATTTTTTCTGATCATGATCCCTGTTTTACATCAAGATTCTAGAAAAGTCTTTAGAAAGCACTGGATACTGAACTTCATTTGAGCACTTCCTACCACCCTCAAACAGATGGACAATCAGAATGGACTATTCAAACCATAGAAGGCATGTTGAGATCCTACTCACATGAATTTCAGGGTATATAGGATCAATATTTACCTCTTGTATAATTTTACAATAACAATAGATTCCATTTGAGTATTCAAATGGAACCATATGAAGCGTTTTACAGAAAGAGATATCTCACACCAACATGTTGGGATGACGATGGTGAATGAAAACTTGTAGGCCCAAAACTAGTGGAGGAATCGATGGAGAAGGTGAAGGTAATAAAAAACCACATCAAAGCAGCTCAAAGTAGGTAGAATAGATATGATGACAATAGAATAAATGATTTGGAATTTCAGGTAGGAGATCATGTTTTCTTGAAGGTATCTCCATGGAAGGGAGTTATACATTTTAGTAGGAAAGGTAAATTGAGTCCTAGGTAAATCGAACCTTTCGAAATTCAAGAACGAATTGGTGCTTTAGCTAACCGTTTTGCAATGCCGCCAAGTCTCTCCAAAGTTCACGATGTGTTCCACATATCACTGGTGAGAAAATTATTTCCTGACCCAACGCATGTACTCACCTATGAGGAATTCGAACTGGAACCCAATATATCTTATTGCAATGATCCCATCAGGATTCTTGATACAAGAGAACCAGTACTAAGAAACTGGAATACTCATCTGGTAAAATTTCTGTGGAGAAACCATAAGATTGAAGAGGCAACGTGGGAACCTGATTCTCACTCAAATTTACCTAAGTGAAGAAGTTAAGAAGATCCATGTTGTTTAGCTTGGGTTATCGAATCCACATAGTCCTAAGAAGAAACGTATAGAAACGTACATTCTATGGACTATTTTTGGCTATAAAGTGGCCAACTTGGATTGATTTTGGATGGGTTTGAATGATATCTAATAGATTTAAGTGAATTAAATTAAAAAAATGAGTTGATCCTAGGTTATTGCTCGTGGTGGATTGGACGTATTTTATTTTTAATGATTTCAATTTCTTAAATTTGATATGGGTTCAATTAAGGAGATAAAACAACAACATCACTTACTGGTTTAATTCCTACACCCTTTAATACTAATCACCTATACACTTGAAGGATCAAAGTTTTGAGAACATCAAGGTAAAGGTTTGTATTAGCACTTGAAGTGTGTGGCCTTAAATTCAACAAGGATGATGGAGTTTAAAAATAATCAAAATAAAAATCTCAATTAAAGAAGTGATTATACATTAATGAGGTCATAATTAACATCCAATCCAGCCCCTTTCTACTGGCTTGGATCAACCCATAAGTGGGTTATCCCTCCATTGATTCTATTGTTTCAATGGAAGCGGAAAGTACACTCATGAGGGAGGAAATAGAGAAGTAAAAAAACGCAATAAAATAATAATCATCCACCGTTGTGTTATAATCTCACAAGGTATTGTATGAACAAGTTCACACCTTGAAACAATGGTATCAATGTGATAAGTTGAAGAACAAAATAATAAGATATGAAGAACTGTTATTAAGAAACAAGGATGAATTAAAACAACCTACATGTGAAGGAAGAACATTACAAAGTGAAATTGGCAGCATAACATTAAAATGAAAACAAGCTGAAATATTTCTAAATCCTCCAACACCACTGCGTTAAATAGGAATTTTTGAGCCTTTTGGTCGAGCCTCCAATAATAAATGTCATCCCACTTGAGTATGGTAGGTCTAAGGTGCTGGAAAGTTTGTGGTAAGAAGACTTTCCACCCTTGACCCGAAAAGGTATCCAACTTTCATGCACCGAACAGAAGAGCTTGAACAACCTTCTAGATGTTTGAATTTTGGTGGGCCATAGAAGACTTAAATTAATATTCCAATGTCACATAAAATCCTGTAAAACCTCAGACTATAAGGAGTTATGGGTTTTTAGATATGGTTTAAATGGTGGGCTTTTTTTCTGGGCCGCAGAATATGGCCCAGAATTTTATCTCTAAATTGGGACGCCTAAATGGACACCATAGAGGCTGAATTATCATTCTATCCTAAAGACTGATTTGTTCCTAGATATTGGTTCTAGAATATCACGAAATTTGGGATTAAATTGGTAGGTATTTTTGGCCCCATAGTATCATCAGTGGGATGGTATCCAATCTGCCTTTTCCAGAATTGCTTCCTTTCATTGCCAAATATCTCCATCACCCTCCATGAATTCTCCATTGATCCCAGAATCTAAAATGTTCATATTTAAGTGTAGATAAATTTCAAAAAATATAAAATTAAAATATGTATAATTATTTTCCTTACATTCAGATGAATCATTGGGTACTTTAAATGATGTTCAAAAATGTACCACATAATAGTGCATTTTAAGAAGGTATTACAATTTTAATGTTAAATGATGTTGAAAGTGTAAAATTAACTAAAATGGTGTTTATGAATAATAAATAACATGAATATTATATATATTAACAATTAATATTAGCCTCAATTAGTGGCTAATCACACCCCCCAACTTTAGTTTTGCTAGTCCCGATCAAAATATATCTCAACAATATGAAATTCGAATTCCTTTTTCCAAAAACATTTTAATACACAATGATCACAATAAAAACATATAACAAACAATAATGAAACCCATAAAAATATTTTAATACAAGATAGTTTCATAAGAAGATCCCAATCCCAAGACCATTCCTTTGTTCAAATTCATTTCAATATTTCATCCAATATCAATTAAGTATGAGGATGTGTTGTGCATCACAATAGACAAGGGGGTTCATCTTTATTCAAGGGGAAAAGTACGGAAGATCTAGGTGGAATCACATTTAAATATTAAGATGAGAAATCATTTTTTTGTATAATTTGTTTTTGTTGTTGTTTTTTTCAATTTTTCCATGGTAATTGAAGTTGCACTCAAAAGAGTCAACCCCTGTAGTGAGACTATGCTGATGACTCCCAGGTTCAAAGACCTTAGGGAACCAAGTGAAGCCCATATACTTGGGAATCATCTCGAGTTAACTCAGTCAAAAAAAATTCCAATTACTAAAAATAGATATGAAATTACTAACTCTGGGCCAGAAAACGATGGAGTCGCGATCCCCAAGTGCCAAAAGCCACGCATTAGGTCATTTCATTTCTCTATGCGGAAATTTATTTTATTTTATTTTATTTTTAATTTTTTAATTTTATTCTTAATACTCATATTAAACTAAAATTATCACCAAACCTATTCTATTTATTTGGGGGAGCCCATGAACATAAACTAATACCCCACTATCCAGAGGATGTGTATTGTGATCTTTTTTTTATTTGGATGAAAATATAAACAATGAAATATCACATTGGACAGACACACTTACCATAATATATGCTCAAGAAAATATACAAGGATTAAAATCAGAATCAGGGAATGCTAAATTATTTTATATTCAGTTTCAAAGTGTGCAATGTTTATTACCATGTTCAAAGTTAAAGAAATTTTTCCTTCCATTTACACATTTTTTTCAAATCATTCATTTGTTTTGACAGGGAATCATTTTTTATTTTATCTCTCCCCCCAACATAAAATAACACTGTCCCCAGTGTTTAAAGAAAAGAAAATTTAGAAGGTGGTAGAGGTAGAGAATGAATGTTCCAAAAGGAAATTAAAAATGAGGATCATGGAATGAAGTCACCTAGTGGTTGATGTTGAAATTCTTGCAGCTCCAAATTAGTCCTTTGATCTCTCGGGGGATGTAAGCACCTCCTTGATTGAACATGTATCACCCAAAATAGTACCTGAACAATAAAAATAAGAACAAACCAGGAAAAACAAACAACACAATGACTAATTTAATTCCAATTATCATTATTTTTTCAGTTTTTCCAGTTTTTCTGTTTTTTAATCAAACTAATGATACATTGTCTTCTTTTAATTTTCTGGGTAAGGTATTACTCAGGGATCACACCGCGTGACATGTATGAATACGGTTCTACCCTTTTATACCTATCCATACTCCTAATAGAAGAACATGTCAACAGTTTTTTAAATAAAAATTATTAATTAATCCTATTTAAAATATAAATTTTATTAAAACAGCTAAATGATAGGAAACATGAAAACCATGGGTTGCCTCCCATGCAGCGCTTTATTTAACGTCATTAGCCCGACATGGACCCTAAATCTATCATTTTTTTCCTGGTTCATAGGTTGGATCCATTAACTCAACCTCTATTTCATGTTTATTGAATGATTCAATGAATGGTTTTAACCTTTGACCATTGACTTTGAAAATGTAACCACTTGTAGGATCTTGAATCTCTACTGCCCCATGGGGGTACACATGATGCACTATGAAAGGTCCCGACCATCTAGATGTTAACTTTACCAGGTGTAAATGACGTTTTGAACTATACAAGAGCACAAGTTTTCCCGGTTCAAAATTTTTGACCTTGATATTCATAGATTGGTAGGCTTGAACTCTAGCTTTATTGGTCCTTGAATTTTCATAAGCCTCCATCCATAATTCCTCTAGTTCATTGAGATCTAATTTCCTTTTTTTTCCAGCCAATGAGAGGTCATAATCTATTTTCTTAATTGCCCAAAAGGCCTTATGCTCAATTTCAACAGGTAAATGGAATGCTTTTCCATAAACCAACCTATATGGTGACATTCCTATGATGGTTTTGTATGTTGTAAGATAAGCCCAAAGAGCATCTAAGAGTTTCTCAGACCAATATTTCCTAGAAGGATTGACAGATGTCTCAAGAATTTGTATACTCTCCCTATTCACTAACTCATCTTGACCATTGGTTTGAGGATGGTATAAAGTGGAAACTTTATGAGAAATACCATACTTAGACATGAGTGAAGAGAATGGGCGGTTGCATAAATGGTTTCCTCGATCACTGATTATATCCCTAGGAATTCCAAACCGAGAAAATATGTTCTCTTTCAGAAATCGAATCACAACATGATGATCATTGGACTTAGTGGGAATGGCCTCAACCCATTTTGAGACATAATGAATATCTAAGTGTATGTATAGTTATCCCCGAGAGTTTGGGAAGGGACCCTTGAATTCAATTCCCTAACAGTCAAATATTTCAACCACTAAGATGGGAGTGAGTGGCATTTGATTCCTTTTTAGTGATGGACCCTACTTGTTGACACCTAGGACAGCTTTGAAAAAATTTATAGGAGTCCCTTGAGAGGGTGGGCCAGAAGAGACCACATTGAAGAATCATAGCAGATGTTTTCTTAGAGGAAAAGTGACCTCTGCATGCCTCACTATGACAGAATTTAAAGCTGGAATCTTGTTCAGATTCTGGAACACACCTCCTAATGACTTGGTCTGGGAAGAACTTATAGAGGTATAGATCATCAAACACATAGTGTCTAACATCAGAAAGGAATTTACTTAGATCGTGAGTCCCTAAGAATTTTGTAATGACTCCTGTAACTAAGAGATTGGCTATGTCAGCATACCAAGGGCAGTCACTCATAGAGTATAGGTGTTCATCAGGAAATGAATCAGACATAGAAAGGTGATTTGAGTTGTCTTTGAATTCCATCCTAGAGAGGTGACCAGCTAAAACATTTTCAACACCCTTTTATCCTTGATTGTGAGGTCAAATCATTGTAAGAGAAGGACCCACATAATCAGTCTAGCCTTGGCATCTTGTTTTTGGAAGAGTTATTTTAGTGTAAAATGGTTAGTGAACACAGTGATGGGGGATCCTAAGATGTAGGACCTAAACTTCTCTAAGGAAAACACAATAGAAAGTAACTCCTTTTCAGTGGTGGTGTAGTTTATTTGGGAATCATTTAAGGATTTTCTTACATAAGAAATGACATAAGGAGTTTTATCGCAACGTTTTCCTAAAAAAGATCCTATAGAAAAGTCACTGGAATCACACATAATTTAGAAAGGAAGGTTCCAATTTGGAGATTTCATAATGGGAGGAGAGGTGAGAGAGGATTTGAGGGTTGAGAATGAACCCTCACAACATTCTGTCCAAACAAATGGAGCTTCCTTTACTAGGAGATCACAAAGGGTAGGGGATATTAAACTATTTTCCTTGATGAATCTTCTATAGAAACCAGCTTGTCTTAAGAATGACCTCACATACTTGATAGTTTTGGGTGATGGAAGGTGATGAATGATTTCATCCTTGGATTTATCAACTTCTATCCCCCTACATGAGACCAGATGGCCTAAAACTAGTCCCTCTTTAACCATAAAATGGCATTTTTCCCATTTTAGGATTATATTCTTTTCTTCACATCTTGAAAATACTCTCTCTAGATTCCTCAGACATCCCTCAAATGTATCCCCAATCCTAGAGAATTCATCCATGAAGACCTCTAGAAAATCCCCAACCAAGTCTGAGAAAATTCCCATCCTGCATCACTGGAAGGTTCCAGGGGCATTGAATAACCCGAAGGGCATGCGTTTGAAATAAAAAGTTCTGAATGGACATGTGAATGTATTCTTCCCTTGATCCTCTAGGGAGACCTCAATTTTATTTTACCCCAAGTACCCATTAAGAAATAGTAGAAGGCATGACCTTCCACTCTCTCAAGGACTTGGTCAATGAATGGTAAGGGGAAATGGTCCTTCTTGGTGAATGAGTTTAGATTCTTGTAGTCAATGCAGACCCTCCATCCACTACTCACCCTTGTTGGAAGAATCTCCCCATCCTCATTGGTTATCACTGTGATTCCAGCCATTTTTGGAACCACTTGGATTGGGCTCACCCACTCACTCTCAGCTATGGGATATATGATACAAGATTTTAACAATTTCAGAAGATCCTTCCTTACTACCTCCATGAGATTAGGATTGAGTCGCCGTTGAGGTTGAGGAACATGGATTTGAATCAGATTCCAGAACAATCCTATGAGTCCCGATAAGTGGGCTAATCCCAGGAATATCAGAAAGGGTCCAACTAATGGATTTCCAATGCCTCCTAAGGACATCTAGAAGCCTCCTCTCATGATTGGCATCAAGAGAAGAAGAAATTACAATAGTATGTGTTTGATTTTACCCTAGGAAGGCATAATTCAGTGCAGTATGAAGTTCCATCAATTCAAGATAAGGTTGGTTCAAAATTTCAGCAGAAGATTGGGACATTGGATCAAGATCAATTTTTCTTAGAGTTTCAGATAGGATTGATTCCCCATATGTAGAAGTTTCAGCTACTAGATTGGCTTGATCGGATTTAGGGAATGAAATTGTAGTGGTATCCATGAATGTGGTTTCTTTAAATGTTTCACTGATTGTTGTACATAAGACTTCATCATAAGGGAAATTTGAAAATGATTCAAGCCAAGGAGATAAACTTCCTTCATATGAACAAAGGAAATTAATCTCATCCTGACTTAAACATCCATGAAATATTCCATGATGTTCCATGGATTAATTATCAATTCATCCTATCATGTTTACTTCATTAATGTCCTCATCATCCTCTATTTGTGAGATTTCATTATAGATGTTCAAGTCTAGACTCATGTTCCCAAAGGTGATGGTCATGTTCCTATTTCGAACTCAGATAACAGAGTTGATTGTTGCAAGGAATGGACGACCAAGGATGATTGTGGTTTGTTCATTATTTCCTATGTTTGGATGGTTGTCAAGGACAATAAAGTCAGTAGGGTAGATGAAGTTTTCAACCATTACCAGAATGTCCTTTAAAATCCATTTTGGAAGCCAAATGCTACGATCAGCAAGCTAAAGTGTGACAGATGTGGGTTGAAGTTATTCTA
Organism: Viscum album; assembly: GCA_963277665.1. Taxonomy (NCBI): domain Eukaryota; kingdom Viridiplantae; phylum Streptophyta; class Magnoliopsida; order Santalales; family Viscaceae; genus Viscum; species Viscum album. The sequence continues at coordinate 1,285,969,643 of OY728132.1, read as the reverse complement.
GGCCTAACTGGCAGTACACATCATATGGGATGAGATTGACACTAGAACCTAGGTCACACAAGGCCTTGACAACTTTTCACTCTCCTAGTTCAACATTGATGTAAGGGAAACCTAGGTTATTAAACTTAAGAGGAATGGTCCCTTGAATGTTGGTAATCACATTAGTAGCCAAATGGACTTGGTTTTTATGTGAAAATTTTCATTTAAAAGTGCACAAGTCCTTAAGGTACTTTATGTAGGTTGGTATGGTTTGGATTGCATCGAGAAGGGGTATGTTCAACATGACTTGTGAAAATATTTCTCTCAACGTTTCACTCAGTTCAGGCTCGGTTTTCCCCCTCATGCGTTGAGTAAATGGTGCAGGTTGTGGGGTTGTTTGTTGAAGAGTTGGTTCCTTGACAATGTTATCAGTTTTCTCAGTTTGATCTTGTGGTTCATTTGAATTTTCATCCCAGTTTGAATATTCAGGTGGGTTCTGAATTAGTTTTTCCGGTTTCTCAATTGATTTCCCACCTCTTAAAATAGTCACAGCCTGTAGTTTTTCATGAGTTGTTTGAGGACAACTTGACTCTACCCTTGAAGTTCAGGATGGAACCACCTGAGTATGCATGGGTGCCATTCCAGTTTTGATGGTTTAATGTTCTTGTTTTTGGGAAGATACGTCTGAGATCATCCTCTCCATTTGTTTTCACAGTTGTTCTAGTAGGATTCTTTGGAACAGTTTGGGTGGGTGCTTGAGTAGATTGGTTTATCCCAGGGGGATATTTTGGAGGTGGGATGGTTTGTTGAAAATGGACCGGTGGATGTTGGTATTGGATAGGTTGGGTTTGGAACTAGTAATGGGTTTGGTCGTTCTGATGGGGGTAAGGATTTTGTACCTGTGGTTGGCTAGGTTGTTGGTTATCTTTCCAGCGGAAGCCTGTGTGGTCGTTATACCTTGGGTTGAAGGTGTTTTGGTATTGAGGCTTTTGAAAGTTCAAAGCATTTAATTCCGCTACAGGTCCTCCTAAAAGAACATCCTTGATAGATGGAATAGTTGGGCGGTTGTCTGTCTTATGGTCATGTTTGTCACAAATTGTGCAAACAAGGTTTACAGTTTGGATTTCATAGACTTTCTTAAGGTCTATCTCTTCAACCATCCTAGAGAGTGCTGCGATTTTAGCCCTAAGTATTTCCTCTTCTCTAAGTGTATGAATTCCAGTAGTTCTTTGTGGATTTTCAGAATAAGGTTAATTTCCCCATGTTTGGTTTTGTTCAGAAAGGCTTTCTAGATACTCGTAGGCATCATTTTGGGCTTTGTTTTTAAAGGTTCCATTACACATCATGTCAATGAATTGTTTGTTCCTCGGACCCAAACCTTCATAGAAAATTCTCACTTATTCAGGAATAGAAAAAACATGGTGTGGAACCATGTTTAGAGTGTCTTTGAACCTCTCCCATGTTTCATAGAATGACTCTCCCTCTTTTTCAAAAATGTTTTGGATACTCTTTTTAAGTGTAATTGTTTTTTGGTGGGGAACATATTTTTTGTATAGTTATCTTTGTAGTTGGTCCCAAGAGTTAATGCATGATGGTCTCAAATTGTTTATCCAATTTTTAGCTCGATCCTTTAAAGAAAAAGGAGATGGCCTCATCTTAGCTGATTCTAGTTTATGTGGGGGACACATGGTTTCTACAATGTCATTGAACACCTTAATGTGCAGGTATGGCATCTCGGACTCCATTCCATGGAATGTCGGAAGGTGATTTAGGAAATGGGGTTTAAAGATGTAGTTGGAATCTCATAGGGAATTTTGTCTAATGCATGAGGAGGCATTGGTCCATGAAAGTGTGAGGTAGTCATTCATGGTTTGATTAATTTCATTCCCGAAGTTTGGGGCTCCCTCATTTGGGTTCCCATTTTGGTTCCCACCCGGGTTTATGAGTTGGTTTCTATGAAGACCTTCCATTTAAATTAGCTCAATTTTGGACTCTAGAGTATTTGGTAGATTAGGATCTAATGGAATTGTTTACCTTGGTGTACTTGACTCCCCAACCCCAGGACTATCCACACTAACTGGATGGTTTTATTGATCGTGGGTGTAGGCGGGCGTGCGCCAGAAGAAAAAAAATGAGAAAGGGACAAGAAAAGAGAATTTGGATGAGAAAAGAAGAACTGGGGGAGAATAGAATGGGTGTTTAGATGAATTACTTGGTTCCCTGACAACGGTGCCAAAATCTGATTCTCTCTTAATTTTACCCAAGATAAGAAGGTAATATGGTCCATGTAGTTTAGCTTGGGTTATCGAATCCATAGAGACCTAAGAAGAAACCTATAGACACATACATTATATGGACTATTTTCAGATATGAAGTGGCCAACATGGATTTATTTTGGATGGTTTTGAATGATATCTACTAGATTTAAGTGAATTCAATTTAAAAGAATGAGTTTATCCTAGGTTATCACTTGGGGTGGATTGGACATATTTTCTTTTTAATGTATTCAATTTCTTAAATTTGAGATGTGTTCATTTAAGGAGATAAAAAAATCATCACTTACTAGTTTAATTCATACACCATTTAATACTAATCACCTATACACTTGAAGGATCAATGTTTTGAGCACTTCAAGGTAAAGGTTCATATTAGCACTTGAAGTGTGTGGCCTTAAATTCAACAAGGACGATGGAGTTTAAAATTCATCAAATAAAAATATCAATTAATGAAGTGATTATACATAAATGAGGTGATAAATAACATCCAATACAGCCCCTTGCTACTACCTTGAATCAACCCATAAGTGGGTTAGCCCTCCATTTATTCTATGGTTTTAATGCAAGCGGAAAGTAGACTCATGAGGGAGGAAATGGAGAAGTAAAAAAAACGCAATAAAATAACAATCACTCCTCCGTTGTGTGATAATCTCACAAGGTTTGGTATGAACAAGTTCACACCTTGAACCAATGGTATCAAAGTGATAAGGAGAATAACAGAATAATAAGAGAAGAATAACTTTTATTATGAAACAAGGATGAATTAAAACAACTTATATGTGAAGGAAGAACATTACAAAGAGAAATTGGCAGCATAACATTAAGATGAAAAAAAGCTCAAAATTTTTTAAATCCTCCAACACCACTACCTTAAATAGGAATTTTTGAGCCCTTGGGTCGAGTCTCCAACAGTACAAGTCATCCCACTTGAGTATGGTAGGTCTAGGGTGGTAGAATGTTTGTGGAAAGAAGTCTTTCCACCCTTGACCCGAAAAGGAATCCAGCTTTCCTACACCGAACATACGCACATGAAACACCTTCTAGATTGCCGAATTTGGGTGGGCCATAGAAGAATTAAATTAAGTTCCGGATGTTCCGTAACATCCTGTAAAATCAATGCCTAAAATGAGTTATGGTTTTATAGATATGGTTTAATTGGTGGGATGTTTTTCTGGGGCGCAGAATGTGGCCCAGAATTTTATCTCTAACATGGAAAGCCTAGATGGACACCATGGAGGCCGAATTAGCATTGGATCCTGAAGAGTGATTTGTTCCTAGAAATGTCTTCTAAAATCCCACGAATGTTAGGATTAATTGGGCGTGTATTTTGGGCCCCACAGTCTCATCAGTGGGCTGGTGTCCAATCTGCCTTCTCCAGAATTTGCTTCCTTTAATTACAAAATATCTCCATCATCCTCCATGAATTCTCCATTGATCCCTGAATAAATCATGTCAATATTTATTTTTACATAAATTTCAAAAAATATCAAATTAAAAAATATATAATTAGATTCCTTTCAATCAGATGAATCATTGGGTACTTTAAATGATGTTAAAAAATGTTCCACATAATAGTGCATTTTAAGAAGGTATTACAATCATAATGTGAAATGATGTTCAAAGTGTAAAATGCACTAAAACTGTGTTTATTAATAATAAAGAAAATGAATATTATATATATTAATAGTGAATATTAGCCTCATTTAGAGGCTAATCAGAACATGAGGAACGTATGAGGAAGAACCATCCGAGTCTTTTTATGCAATAATATTCTAGAAAATTTGAGGATGAAATTATTTGAAAGAGGGGAGAATGTAACACCCCAAACTTCCACAGTACGCTTCTCTTTGAATAATATAGTCACGTGTGTTGTACGCAACTTTGAATTCTAACACACAACACAACGAATCAAACCAGCTATTATGAATAGTAATACCCACTTTTTAAAATTTTATAAATTCTTTATCTCAAAATGGACTTCAGTTTTGGATTTGGAATGTCAAAATTATCCTAGGGAAAATTTTTGGAACTTTTCGGATAGAATATATATTTTGATGAATAGTGAAAATTACTAATTTTTAATTACAAACAAATTTTTAAATCAAAATAATTAATAGTGACAAATTACGAATTTGAGTGGTTTTAAAGTATATTTATAATATATTTTTACCATTTAATAAAATTTTGGTCAATGGAAAAAGTTTCACATTTAAATCGGTTATAAACAATTGTCAATCTTTTGATAGTTATTATCTCTTAAAAACATGCTTTTTTATTTAACAACACGAATTAATTTTAAATTAATTTCTGCCACTACTATGTTTTGAATTTCGAAATATAGATTCCATATTTGGAATCAAGAGGTCCAAATTTTGTAAATAGGTAACTTTTATTTTTAGAAATTTTGAATAATTATTTCGGTAAATTTTTTTTTACCATGGTTAAAGGGTAAAACTGGTAAATAAGGGTAAAAATAATATTATAATAATATTAATTTACCCTAAAACGTGTCCTAACCCTATTGGTTGATACATGTCCAACCATGGGAATATTTGGGTCGATTTTGGGACCCCATGGATCCACTTTTAAGTGATAATGATACTTTATATTAATTACATTAAAGTAAATACAAAAATGACATAAGCATATATATTTTAGAAACATATTTTTTAAATGGGGTTATATATATTATATTTTAGACTATAAATATTCTTTATAAAGATAAAAATATTTCATACATAACAGTATTTTATACATAATTTTTAGACATTGAATAATTAAATTTATTTATGCCACAATAATGATGCATTATTTTCCTTATTAATGAATGAATCAAATAATTGGAATGATAAATGTTATAATAAATATAATTTGATAGTTTTGATGACATAAATGAATTTTATTTGTTAATATGACATTATATTATTACTTAAATGAATTTGGTTTGAATTAATAAAGTTGTTATAACTTTAACAGAAATCAATTATTGAATAGTGTCAAAATTGACATAAATGAGTTTTTAAAACAAATATTATATTATTAAATGATGTTATATTCCTAAAAATATAAGGCTCTGCCAAAGGACTTATATCATGATAGGTGTGTCATTAATGGACCACTTGGGGGTTTCTTGGATGTATATAGTATGTTTATTAACAATATAATATAAAAATACAAAGTGACATGGAAAATGTCAAACTAATTAACTAAGAGTTAATACTAAAAGATAAAGTTAATATAATGACCCAAACCTGTCTATATTTTGTTGGTTGAAAGTATCTCAGCTCCTACCCACCTTATACTTTGAATAATCTACTTTGGAGCCATTAGAAATTGAATATGAATTTATTATAAAATAATATTTCTAGCTTTTCCAAAGGTTCCCGTCACCCCTCTTATAAAAGGGCACTCCCCCATCTCTCTAATTCACACATTCAAAGCCTTTTGGATCAGCCAACCCCTGTCCAAATACTCTCTAAACTTCCCTAAATTCATTCTAAAGGCCTTAGTGTGATAAAAAATCCCACCTAAGGATCCATTTTGATCAAATCATAAGGAAGAACCCAAAGAAGAGGTAATGTTTTCACCACCCTCTTTCAAGTTCCTTTCTTCATCCACATATTATTTCTTTGTTTTTCCCATTATAAAATAATAACTCCAATATCATACATATACTTTGATGTTATTATAAACATGGTATAACCATATTCAGTATTCTATCCATCATTTGAATGACATGCCACCATACGTGCGTACGTACGGCTTACTGTCTCCACGTTGTGGTGTAATTGTTATTCAAAACATTATTATTTGGATGGGTATAATAATTATGCGTAATTAATGTAAATACTATATATAACATGATAATTATTATGTATATATATGATATACCATCCAATTATATATTATTTTAACATAAAAAAATGATATTGTCGCTCATGCGTATGTACAGACTACCGTATCCACAAACGCGATGAGATTCATTCCCCATCATATCCATTCGAGACTAATTCTCTATTTATGATTGAAAATAATTTTTAAGGACCTGATATCATTCTGGATATGAATAAGATACAACATATCCATAACAAACATGGCTTGTGTAACTAAATATCTATGTTAACACCTGAAATGACGATAATACTAAGATATTATTAACAGAGTAATGTTAAAAGATCATATATGATATCATATTAATATATATGATTACTTTACAATAAAATAAAAATTATTTCACCATTATACAGGAGGTTAACATGCCCCTAACCATGTAACAGTACAAGGTAAGGGTTTATTTCACAATCTCTTCTTTATCCGAGTTTGTTTATACATAATTATTTACTTGGACCTATTTATCATCCACTTGTTTTTTTAAAAATGTATTTCAAATCATTCTTACTATTTTACAGACTATGGTTTAAATTCATTTATACCCTTGTTTAATTTTTTATAATATGTTTATAAAGGAATCTTTCTGTCATTTTCCAAACAAGGTCCTTTTTAACCTTTTCGACAGAATTAAGGTATGAATGTAGTTTTTAACTTATAAGGAGGGTGCAGGTATTTTCCTCCTTTATAAAATCTTTGAAGCTTCCCTTACAGGCTTATAAAAACATTTTCAAAGTAAATGTTTTATTTTATAATTATGTGACTTTCAAATGATTTAAAAAAAGAGATATTTCTATCAAATAGATTTGATTTCATATATGTCAACATCCTTTAATTGATTTTAAGCATATTTGATGTTTATTTATTATGATAGAAAACATCCATATTGTATTTGTGGTTTTGTGATATGTTTGACTGTGGATGTGTTATTTTTATACCATTCCTGGTTTATGGAAAAAGTATTTACATTTTGTTTGCTAGTTTTAATATGAATGTTTATTTTATTTTTAAACCTGTTCATATGAGGAATTAATTGGACTTAATAAGTAATGGGTGGAGCCTACTATACCTCCTCGATGAATCGGTAGGTCTCCTGAGACAAACTAGTGTCTTGGCACGAGGCCTTGACAAAATCTTATTTGTAGTCTTGTCATGAGGCCTTGTCTACGTGGTTATGATAGTCTGGAATTACGCATTCCATCATTATGAAAGTTGGAATTAATATTTCATGTGATTATTCGACTAGTAGAATGTCCATGTGAATAATTAAATGGCATTATTTCATTTTATCTTTTTCATATTATGCTGAAGATATAGTTTAAAAGGATTTTTTTAGATATACATTGCCTTAAATTTATATCCTTATTTATGAATGTTTCCATTATATTGTTATACTTACTGGGAATTTGAGCTCACCACTTTCTATGTTTTATTTTTCTGAGGATGTGAAGAAGAATTTTATGAATGACCTGCAGGGATAGTAAAAGGGGATATGAATGTGGAGACAATATGTTGTTGTATTTTTCACATTATGATGCAATGTAAAAATTATGAATGTATTTAGTGTTCCCAAGACTACTAAACTAATCAGTCTTTCGAGACTTGATTTTTTGTGATCATGCCAATCTCATGTAATAATGCACCGACTCTGGGTAACTGGGGTCGGGGTGTTACACTAAGTTAGAGGTTATAACATTAATATAATAATATTATTAGAAAATTTATGTTCAATGTGTCATATATTTTGTGCTATTGAACATAGTTTTTACTTTCAAAAACTCAAGATGTTACAAACCAAATCTCCTAACATCAACTCTACACCTATACTAATACCAGATGCATCACAAAATAATGTATATTCTTTACCCAGCTCAGGTAGTGTTACTCAACATTTTTATGGACAATTTTTCAAATAATTTATATTTTAATTTATATATTTTAATTCACTATCTAAATAATTCCATTCATAAAGATTGGACTTGGTGTACGTTACCAAAACATTGACATAGAGTACGATACACTGAACAATGGCTTGGCCTATTTTACAGGTAACACTGATGTTTCTATGAAACATCATTTTATTTTTATAATTATTATAACCTAGAAATTAAAATAAATAATATGAATGTTAATATATAATTATATTTTATATAATATAATATATTTATATAAAAAATATGTATTATTAAATATATAATTTTTGGCAATGTCCTTTTATGTTTAAAAATACTATTTTCTCAAATGAACTGCTTTTAAAGTCCTTCTATGAAAAATAATTAAATCATTTTTTGACACGTTTAGAAATATAATTTGATAAAATATACTTAATTTTGGAATTTATAATTTCTAAATAATATTATGTAGAATTTTCTTTATTTTTTAAAAAAGATTCATTTTTGGATGAATAATGAAAAAAATCAGATTTTAATTTAAATGTTCCTTTTCATATAATTTTTATTATGCTTCAGTTATATTATAAATTTTTTTCAAAGTTTAATTGGATAATATTTTTATCACTAAATCAATTTAGGTCATTGGAATCAAATTAAATATGTAATTATGTATCAAAACATATGAAATTTTTGGATCCTTTACATTAAAAACCTATAGTGTCCTCAGTTTAGTGGGATTAATTTAAATTTAATTTCTAACACTTATATGATTAGTATTTGTAAAAATGGATTACTTATTTTGAATCATCATAATTTATAACTAAAAATATGTTCAACAATGTTTTTGACCAAAATGATATGTGAAATAAATTAAAATTAATTACAACGATTAAGGTAAAACTATGTTTAACAAAGGACTAAACTGTATATTTAAGACCCAAAACATCTTATAGACTTGTAAAAAAACCCATATTATAGCCATTAATATTTTAATAACAAACCATTATTGATAATGGTTTGTTTTTATGTCTTTTTTGGGTAAAAAGGTGGGTACATCAAATATGTCTTCAAAAATGAAAAATATGTCCTTTCCCTTCAGTATATTAGGCCACAACCTCTCCCTATTTACCACACATCTCATGAAACAAAGGTAAAAGAAATCCCTACCCAAAACACATCATAGATTCCCTCCCATAATCCTTGAATCCATCCTTTTATAATAAAGAAATCCAAGTAAGCATTTTGACACCTACCAAAATGAGTTGAATGATTAACTGGTAGCATCATCTCTCGAGATCCTTAATTTTATTTTCTTTCTACATGTAACCCTATAAATTTACTCCATTATTGTATAAAAATCAACAATAAAAAATATACAAGGATTTTTTTTGTGATATAATTTTTACCTACACTTACACACACCTCCATCAAATGAGTTACAAAAATATTGTTTACATGTACGATGAACTACTACCTCACTAAATAATGATTATTCATTTTTCCTTTATCACAACTCATAGTGGAAATTATGATGGAAACTGTAATCATATATGTTATATATTATAGTTTTATGCATTTATGATTATTTAATTATTTACAACACATATCATTATGCAATTAATTTTTTTTCAATATGATATTTTTATTTGAAAATTTGGGGATTATCTCCCCCTCAGAGTGACGAGATTCGTACATACACTACATAGAACGTTTTAAATATAGAAATAGTGAATATATATATGAAATATATAAAATAAAAAAAATTAATAATTAAATTTATACATATATCTACTCATATGTATTTTACTTTCTTACTTTCAATAAGTTAATCAAATGAAAATTGCATTATTGCGTACGTGCAACATACCATCTCTAGGAATATTGTGTTTCCTTTCATACTTATATATCCCAAGGATTATTATAATAAACATGTAATTAATATAATTTTTTTTTAAATCATGGTTTATATTCTGGAAATTATTATATAAGTATTAGGACCAATGATATAAAAAATTAAGACGTATGACAAACACCAGGCCCATATTACCTGAAGTGAAACCTTAACATTAAATTGTTAATAAAATGCTAATATAAAGACATAACAAAAATACATATGATATTAAATGTAATAAAATGGGTTTATTAACTATTAATAGTTTATTTATATTTATTATAAAAAAGGTTTGAACGAGTATGATGAAATTCATGACACATGGTAAGGGGAATTCATCTCACTCGTTTTTACGAGAGGAATGATCTTTCTTCACCACCCATTACTTTTGTATGGTTTGTATATTTACCATGGATTTATTAAAATTTCCATATATATAATAATATTTTATTTTCATATCCACTATATAACCTTTATTTTAGAGGTTTGAAATTTCATAAGTTACCAAATTGTTAAAATAGGGTTTCCACAATTTTTCTTCTTAGAGACTCATGTTTTGTTATGTGAAAAAAGTTAATTCTAAGGGTTAAATAATTATATATTACATGTTATATCATAAATATAATTATTTTCAAGGTAATATAATATTAATTTAATTAAATTTTCTTATATGGAGCGTCTAATCTATTATTACCAAGTGATATGATTTTATTGATGCCATATCACATATTTTCATGATTGTTTATGTTTAAGCTTCATTTTATGAAGTTATAAATAACATATTTCATGATAATTCACGAATTGTTTTATCCTCTAATTAAAAATGATATATTCGTCTATTTTTAAATTTTATTTGATCTTTGGTATATATGATAGGTAAGAATGTTTTCTAATGAAAACCAAAATTTACCATCTATTTGTTTGGAAATATATGTTCCATAGAAACCATGTTTTCCAAAAATGGTTTCCAAGAATATAATACCATTATCCACTAATATATAAAATATAATTTTACCTTTTTTTCTTTTAAATATTTTTTGAGTGGAATCTTATTGTCCCTTTCCAAACAATTAATTTTTCTACACTTTTAAATATGTCAAAAAAAATATTCTTTTAGCGCGTACAACATTCATGAATTTACCAGCATCCATTTCTGTGAAGCTTTGGTCGCATGATTAAAATATTATTATTTTATGAATGAGATTTTTAAAATTAATTTCATTGATAATTGTTTTCAAAATTATCAATATATCCTTATAAGTGTTAAAACTTATTTATCATAGAAATGGTTTTCAATTTTTTTTTGATAATTACATAGATGTTTTAAAAGTGTATCAATGAAATTACATTTTAAAATGTTTATAATATTATTTAATAAATTTTTCTGTAAATAAATTTTAAATTTTTTTATGATTATTTTAAATGTTTTCATCGAAAAATGTTTTCAATAATATTACAGGTCTAATTTATATGTTTTCATGTTATTTTCTATTAAAAATAATCTTCAAATGTTTTTATGTATTAAAGATACTTTTTCAAAGAATAAAAAATGATACTTTCTTCAGGAAATGTTTCTGAAAGATATCTCAAAATTATTTTCCATATAAGATGAGATATTTTGATTTTAATTGTGCCCTTTTAGGAAATTATCCAAAGGCTAATTATATATTCTTTCTATGAATGGGTTATGCTTAATATCATGGTCATTATGAAACCCATATCACTATTAGAATTTGTATGTTTATGAAGTTTGTTAATGCTTCAAAGTATATGATTTTTATGAAATAGTTATGAATCCTATATCATTATATATAAGATATGAGATGAATACATGTTTATGATACTAATCTCATTGCATGTTATATGAAATTATTCTTTATGATTTTTTGGAACATATATTTATAATTTCATTATATGATGGATGTGACTATTATATCCTTATAATGATTTGGGTAAATATTTATATCTCATGATATAGATGTATATGGAATGAAAAAAGAACATGGTTTTGTATTATATGGATGTAATGGGAAACGAACTCAATTTAACATTACAATACTGAAACGGGGAGTGAACTCAGTTCAGTATTACAGGACTGTAACATGAAATGATCTCGGTTCAGTATTACGTGGATGGAATGGGAAGTGAACTCAGTACAGTAATATTGGGCTAGAACGAGGTATGAAACTAGATTATTAAAGGAAATTATCGACTAATATGGTCTTAAGAGAAAAACCTTGACCAATATGGAAATAATTATATATGTTGATGTTTCTTCCTCAATTCCCTATTTTATTTTCATGTTATTCTTTTATACATTATGTTAATTATTTAATTATGGGTCATGTCTTATGAAATTCAAATAATTATGCCATGATTCATGTTTATGATCTTCGATACGAAGATTATGGTCTTATATTATCATGATCATGTTCCCATACCCATATACTCATGTTTGTGATTACATGTCTCCCTTGTTTACCCGTACTGATCACCTGAGATCACCCCTTTTTATTTTTCCTTCCCCCAGCCTTTGAATATTTTATCATGATTGAATTGTCTATGAAGGGTGTTACTCAAAAATAATGAAGTGGGAAATGATACATCTCAATTATCTATCTATGTTAATGTTTCCATGTTTCCAAAGTCACTATACTAATACAATATTTTTGAATCTATATGTATAATTATTTAAGTATTCCGAAATGTGATGTAATGTTAATGTATGAAAAGTGAGGGTCACAATAGGAAAGAAAAAATCTGGTACAGTGGTCAAGCATTGTATCAGCTCCTAGAAATCATTATCACATATTCCATACCATTAAAACCTGACACTCTACTCAGAAAATATAGAATGTGGTGCTACTATGTGAGAAAAGACTATTTTGAACCTCTGGTAGTATCCCCCCTTCCTAAAATGTTTTTACATATTTTTTTTAATTCTTGCAAGATTAAACTACCAAAACCATCTCCGGGTCCAATAATACACATTCCATTGAGATGATGTGACCTTATAAATATACATTTTTAATACAAATCTGAATCATAGATAGCGTGTAATATATCTTATGATCTCATAGTTTACTCAAGACAATGTAAATGTTTTTGGAAAGATAATTATGATTTTAAGATTACACCAATATTTCCTACACAAAAAATGCTACATATTGATCTAGATATGGACAGAATATAGTGATCATTAAATACATAAACAGATAAGGATTTTTTGTCAACTCAAAAGGAATCACAAAGAACACATAAAAACTCTACCTACTTCTAAAATCATACCAGGGTATATCAAAAGGTCTAAACTTCAATTGATAATACCATGAACTCATATCAATTTTTTGGAGCCCAAATGCACCATCTAGCTAGAAAAAAATAGATCATTGATAAGAATGATATGATATATGTTCTTAACTATCATATAATTCATTTTCTTTTAATTTAAACACAAATACAACATCCCATTAATATTATTAGAAATCAAAACTAGAGATCCCCATGGTGGCATCCTTGGATGAATAAACCCTTTATTTTGTAGATCCTCTGACATGTTTTTTTTTGTTTTTGATCTTCTACTGATGTCATTTTATATGGTGGAATGGATATCATCTCATCCACATGCATAAATTCGGTTGTAAAATTAATATCTCTCTCTTATGAAGAAGGAATAAGAATTCCTCAAGAAAAAAATCATGAAACTAATCTACCAGAAGAGAAATGTGATCATTTCCACTTCCCTATACGCAGGGAAAGACAATATACATGGTTTTTTATATCACTAAACTATTGATTGCACATCTCATCACAGCCAACCACGATATCCCAATCCCCTCAATGAACAGATGTGACCCCATTAAGACTAATTACTTTTACAGTTCGACTAAAACAATCAATATTTTCACAATACAACACCAACCAATCCATTCTTAATATCAGATCAAAACCTAACATATCAACAACAACAAAAAGTCCCAATATAAATGGTACCCACCCACCTCGAGACCACACTGTTTATATATCTAGATATTTTCTTCTAGTACCCTTAATGGGGTGTCAACTGACACATCCCCATTATATTGGTTCTACCATTAGACCGAGAACACTCATAGACCAAGAAGATATGAATGAATGTGAGACTCATTTATCAAATAAATAAATTTCAAGTGTGTAAAATCTAGGAATATTACATCAAACAATTGATGGTCAAATGATGTCACCACTTGGTATAGACTGAACATCATGTTTCTAAATTTTCGTGCGACCATGGGCTACAAACTGAGTCCCCAGTGTTTCACTACCCTATTGATAAAGTCACAGTTTTCTCGAAGTACCAAATCCTCCACCCAAAAATATATCACCAATAAAACTCCAAATACCTAAATGGTATGGGTTAGTATTCCATGTTCCTACACTCTACATCGACCTTGATCATCCATCAAACACCACTTTTCTGGGGCTACAATAGATCATCTATATATTTTCCTATCTTGCTTCGTTCTAAAAAATCATCTAGTTAGAGGGGACACTAACCACAATAATTTCCCGAACATCTAGACAGATACGAAAACATATAATCACCACCATGGGAGATCAATCTTATTCCAAGTCTACCCTTTCCAGCACTTCATGAATGGGAACTCTAAAAACTTTGATTCTTATTATCATATGTCTTATCCCTAGACTTCCCAATTCAAAAAAGATTTCCACCACCTAAACAATATTTATATCCCTTCATAAATTAGTTCTAGATCCACCAACTTATAACACATATTTTTATGTACTATATTTAATTGGGACACGATCTTAGGTCTATACTCCTTTTATAAATTCCACTTAATAGTTTCCCTATCCCCTATCAATTATGAAAAAAGTGTTTCATGCCATTGAAGTGGATAGAATAATCCATTATTGACATATTTTCCTAGGGAAACCACATAAATTTCATTTCTCTCTCATGTCTCGAAGTCTTTGGATAGAAATATTCTAGATACATTTCCAAGAAACCCTTCCATAATATATCCTATCCATGCCCAGTCAAATAAAATATATCTCACCAATGCATCTCTGGTCCTCACAACATGTAAGCCTCCAATATGACTCTATTATATGGAGGATTCTATGATCCATAATCTTTTGGATGAACTCTATTCAAAAAATGGTTTCCTTGGGTCCAACCTATATAGAGAATGCACATTATACAGCAACTAAAAAACTATAGTAAGTTCAAATATTCTCATTACAACACGCCTGAGGACTTATTACACCCACATTACAAATCAAGAATAGTTATCATAGATTTCCTCCTCCCCTCTATTACCAAAAACCATAGGTGTTTCTTATCCCACTATGGAAGTTAAATTCTTGTATATTTCCTCATGTCACCCAATTCGTAAGTGTCATCAGGGTGTAATCCCTACAAAATGCCAAACAAATGTCTCAAATTACATAACATATTTTTTTATTAGTATAAAAAAAATGGATCACTGCTATCCTTAAAAAACCAATCTCAGAAACTCTATTCCATCAATCATGGAAATATCTCTATCATTATTCATTATGTACCAATATCCTAGTCTATTGGAAACATGGTTTAAACAAGAAACATATATAAACACACACCTTTCAATAAAATTCCATTATAAACCTTTACACATTAATCGACACTAATTTTTTACATTTAAGCATTAATATAACCATTTTACCAACATATTTAAATTATTTATAAAAATATAAAAACTCAATTTTGAATAATTTATTTGAAACATAATAAAATTTCAAAGGTATTTTAAATTCACATACCTTCCCATAACATGTTTTCCTCATGTTTTCCTAACAAGATGCATGTTAGAGATATCATTATGTGCAAAAAATGATGAATGTATTCCTGTAATTCTACCATTTAGTACCATGAGTAAAATGTCATAAAACAATAACAACACACATCATGTGCATCACCAAATTGTCCAATTACATTAATCTATAATGAAATTACCATGAACAAAAATCCCACTCTGGGTTCTCTATGTTTCCCAAATAAATGGATTAGATATTCCCATAACTAAGATCATTTTCCAAAGCTTGAAATATCAAAATAAATATTATACCTTCCCAAAATAAAAATAAACGAAAAATAGAACATCCTCTAACATCAGTTTTTAATTCCCCATCCTATGTTCCACTGAACTCGGTTCCCTACACTGTTTTTCTACATGAACTCAGACATGCATCTCCATTCACCATTGGATGTCAACTAGTAGTATGGGTCTACTGAAATATGTTGGGATTCTATACACTATTTATCAGATTATGGAACAATACATGAAGAAATAAATAAATGAAACAATATAAATTTTATAAAAAATATTAGAAATTCATTTAAAAAAATGAGTACATACTTGCAACCAAAAGTAAATAATCAATTTCGTTTTATACAATTCAAATATGATGTAAAATTCCAAAATAAGGACAAACCACCGAATCCCCAAAATATGTCATAAACCGTGATCAGATTTCTTATCAATCCACAAAACATCCCACATTGACCTTCTAGCATAGGAATTTTTCCCTTTTCCAGAAATAAAACCATTAAGTATACTGAAGTACCTAATAGAGGCCCAAGAAAGGTGGGATTACAAATAAATAGGACACCACCAATGGTTTCTATAAAATAACCATTCAAAAATAAGTATTGAATTCAATGGTGAAATTAAAATAAATGCTAATAAAAGCTAAATCAATTTTCCTCGTTTAACCATATTAAGATTAAACACTTTAATATTTAGATCCAAATAGTATCCATATATGTCATGTTAATATTATCCTGTTCAAAATACCCAGACACATAAAATGTGGGCCACATTCCCCAATTCTTAAGGACATTTATATAACAAATCAAAATTGTAATTTAACAACAGAAATTAGATCTTTTGTCCAACACCATAAACCTTTAAATATAGGGGTTGGTCCTAGAGACATCATCTCACCAAACCCATGGGAGAATATCCTCATTCCAATAACCAATACCTACCACTAAATCATGCTCACATTCAACATTAACTATTTATCACATTTACTATTTACATGAAATAAACCACTTAAGACATTCCAAATTGACTAAAATCCTTTTAATTCTGTGTTATCAATTAAACATAAATATATTAGGATTTTAGAAATTATCAATTAAGTTTATCTTATGGAAATTTAATTTCAATGTTTAATGCAATGAAAATCCAAGTGTATACTCGGGTTTTAGTTTACTTCTCCTCATTGCATCCTATGAGGATCATGATGGGTTTAATTCAGCCTTTAATTAACTCATTTGTAATTTCATTCCATGAAGATCAATGAGAAGCATTAAAAACACCTATCAAAAATTACAAACACATAATTTAACCACCAATACTATGTGATATAACTCATTGACCTCCTACATCTTGTATGTTGTCAAAAGGTCACAAAATATTATCCCTATATTTGAACATGATCTAACCTCATTGGGAAATCTTATTATTTTCGGGAAAAGAGGGTTTCAGAGGTTCAAAATTAAAATAACCAATCCAAAATCAATTTTATAGAAAAATAAGGAATATGAATGTCAAACTCAACTAGATCAATGATTTGCACCCAATAAAACTACAAACTGATAATAAAAGAAGGAGATCGATCCTTGAAATCTTTTGGTGGATGATTTTGTCAACCATGACTATTTTAAGAATAATATGGAGAATATATTGTATGATTTCCTATGTTTCTAAGGGTAAAAATTATAAACACCCAAATTATTAATGACCTCATTGGTTCATCCACATGATTGGACAAAACAGGAACAAACTGTGTGGCTCCCTCTATCTAAGAGGAAGCTTGGTTGCACGGTCTCCTGGGAAGCCCACACGGGTTAACATAATGTGAGGTGTCCCTGAAGAATGGATTTCTCCTGGCCCACATGGTTTAGTCACCCATCAATCATGGTTTAACTATCCATGAACCACCCCTATTTAGGGAACATAATTATGGTTCATTGTTAGAAATAACCATGCAAAAACTGTGAAACCTACACTAGATGGCATATTTTCAACAATTTTCACATCCATAACCCTAAGACAACACATAGACACCTCATATTCTTATCAAACATTTTATTAACAATTTTATTTGAGTTAAACAAAAAAATAAACAAATAAATACATCTAAAATTACTAGTATATTAATATTATAGTACTTGTATTTTAATAAATTAGAAAATTGTATTTTGGATAATTATAATTTGTCAAATTATTAGTTATTTTCAACCTATATCATTATTTCTATTATTATATTAGATGTTTTATATTTATTAATATTATTATAAAATCACCAGGTTCCTCTGTTTTATTACATACATGATTATTTTTTATCAATTCCAGGACATTGATTAACCATATAGATGTTTGTATCGTCCTCATGAATGATTTATATCAACAATAGAAAAGATTTTAATCAGCCATATGATGGGATTTAATAATATCATACTTAGTTCTTATAAATACTTATACTTTTTTCTTCTTAAAAGGATGTACAAAACCAACATTAAAAGCTATATTCATCTTATGAATTTTTGGTTATATATATATATATATATATATTTAAGGAATTATTTTTACTACACATAAAAGCTAGGATTTTGGGAATTTTATTAAAGGAACAATGATAAAATAAAATGTACTAAACACATTTAGATAATATTATAGATCTCCTTGATGTTTTCAATTGGTAATGTCTTTATTAATTATTTTTTATAACCGAAAGAATAACATGCATTTTTTTTTAATGTGATAGTTTAGAAACTATGCTTAAATAATTTATTCCACTATTTGTCTGACCATTTTCCAGGAACTGTAACATGAAACATATTTTTGAAGAGATAAATATACATTGAAATCCATCAAAAATAGATTTTTTCACTAATTTTTGGGTTCTCAAATTTTTATTTTATTTATTTCAACTTATGATATAACTAACATTTTAGGATTTCCCTTCAAAAATTTTATTGGGTTGTTCTTTATTCTTCCACCACTAAAATGTATGTATGTTTTGTTATGGTACTCATCAAAATATTTTTATTTTCTTTAAATTGATCAAAATAATGATATGGATAGTTTTTTATGGTTTATGGCTCCATCTAAGGAAAATTAATTGATTATAAAATATAATCATTTCCATTGAAAGTGATAATTAGTGATTTATAGTTTTTTTAAGGTTAATGGTTTATTTATGATTATATATAAGTTCACACAAATGTAAAATACATTAAAAAACGTATTAATTAATTTTTATATTTTAGAAATAAATATATTTAACGGTTTCATCAATACTGAATTATTCATTTTTATATTATTGTAATAGTATAGGAATATCAGTGTTTGTTTACTCTAAAATTAAAGCCTATTTATTAATCAATTTAAATTTTTAATAAATTCTATTATACTCAAACTCTATAAAAATTAATCATCCCACACTCAACTGTTATTTATAAAATATGACCTTTTAAAAAACAATTTAATGTTATAATTTCATTTTGCATATTTAAATTCAAAACCATTATGCCTATCCATTAATATATTTCATATTGTATTGTTAAGAAAATCATTCTTTTATAATCATATTATATCTTTTTCATGATTTATGTTCATTTATAATTTATATTGAATGCATGATTATAATAAATTTTAATGCAAAGGGGAGATCCATAATTATATATCCCTTCAATAAATTGTATAATGTATTATATCTTAAGAGATCATTATACATATACATGATGTTGATAGATTTTTCTATATTGCTATGCATGGACATGATTCATTACAAATTCCCCAAAAAGGTATGATATTTTATAACTAATCCTTGAACCCTATATATATGTTTAATTTTTATACATATTAGATAATACATATATCCTTTAAATGGTTCCCACATACTAATGATGATGATCTTAGGATTATGATATGGAGTTAACGATGATTCTAAACCATGTACTTATATTGATTAATTTCTCATATTCCTTTATTTAATTCATCCCCTTAAATGAATTTTAGTTAAAAAATTATTTTGATTATGTCTTTAGGTTATTTCATATATGAAAAGGATTTTAAAGGATCATTTAAGAGATGTTTTAAGAGAATTTAATAAATTTATATGAATTAATGTAGAATTAACCTAATTTTTCAAAGAAACTAAACCAATATATATTGGGATTTGTATTATTATGTATGTTTATTCGACTAATTATTAATTGATCATGTATGTAGTGCATGGTACTCTATAATTACCAGGACGAATCACTACTTGGGGTGAGAAAAATGGGTATTATTATGCTCATACATATTTTCACACATAATGACCGGTAAAATAGATTATATATAAAAATTATATATAGAGGATGGATAATGATTGTGGTTAGAGATGGATAGTGATTATAGGTGTTAACCGAGTGTAATTTTCATTATAGAAGCCACCCTCATTTCACTAGTTTTTGAGCATTTTTATATAAATCATATGTTATTGTGTCTAATTATTTTTTCAATGGTTAAAATTCTATTATAGAGTTTTTTAATATATATGATGGTTGTATAAAATATGTGATATTTATTTATTATATCTTTATAGAATATATGAAATTATAATAAATTAGAATTTTATCTAATGGTAATGGAAGTCATGAATATGTTGATAGATCCATATTAGACACTTATGTTTGGATTATTATAGATGAGTATGGGGAGTTAACCAATTGGTATGTCATAATGTGATAGATTGGTATTAGATCATATCTATGATGTCATGATGATTGGTTTGGATAACATTGAATGAGTCGTACTGTGGTTCTATAGTTCATGTAGTCATAATTTGGGGCTATGAAAAGGTTGTGGGGAACAATGTATTCATGGTTAAGAATCATACTAATGATACATGATGAGGAAATTATTATATGAAGATATATTATAATGGACTGGGTATCAAAAATAATATAGATTGAGATTATGATTTTAGGATTCCGTTATGGATTTTTTAAATCTATGAATAATCCATATAGTCTATACTGGATGGATATCCATTGGTATTTTTATCATTTTCAATTAGTTCAGGATTGAGATGTTGTTGTGGAGATAGAAGGAAGTTCATACCGATATTAAGATATTACACTGGACATCAATGGACATGAATTTGATCTGGGATAGAGAAGACATATGATATTTTGTATAATGTCTCCATATATGTAACTTCAGAGTATCGGAGTTGTAAGTAACCAAGGAATCCAAATTTTTAATATTGATAATGATAATGAATTTTTCTCTAAGTCGGAAGTTAATTGTGAGAAATGGGACTTGAACTATAGTTATATGAACTTTATCATCCATACATGGTTTTTATGGGGTTTAATGTTTAGAATATTACATAATCGTTCAGGTGAGTGTCATAGGAAGGACAAAAGATCAGTTAAGTTGTAAAATAATATGAAAAACCAATCATAGAGTCAAAAATTTTTCACTACATGATATATTAAGTGTAGAAGGATTATCCCCCTTATGAATGGGTTTTAAACTGTGAACTATATTGTCATTTCGTGAAATTGATAACTATTTATTAAAGATACATGGCCTATCAGATACACCACATTCCATCATTTTTTTCATGTAAATATTCATGGGGAGGGTTGTATGGAATGAACCTCCCCCTTTCGTCCTCTCTTCTACCCCCTTTATCTATGGTGGTTCTATATTAAATATGGAATTTAATCTATGTATGTTTTTCCCTTATTTTTCCATCAAATATATTTCCATTAACAACACAAAATCTTTCTTTGATTTCAGACACGATTTACTAACAATTTCACCATAGAATAGTGAAATCATCCATGGATGAATGGATTTTTGTTTTTTTTTTGTGATAAATGGAATCATGGGAGGTTGATCAATAACTTTGGAAAGGGTTTCATTTTATTTTGTCCTTTTCCCTGTTATTTTTTTGGTTATTTAGTAATATCCTATAAAATTTGTGGTCAGTTTATTATCATGATATAGGACATTTGAAATGGATTGTGAAGATGGATATTTTGTGTGTGGTTGGCTCGGGATTTTTTGAAACAGTTTTTCGTGGTGAATTTATGATCTATTATACCTCTTGATGTTAAATTTAATATAATTATTTAATTTTTCATAATTAATTATTTCTATTACATGACATGATGTAGTTTCTCAAGTGGTGGTGTGAGGATGGATATGGCATGGAATAACATGTCTGAGGTGATACAGATCTTGGTTTGTATGGTAAATATTATATAATTGTAGCTGGACCTTATAATACTAGATTAAATGGAATTTTAAGCATTATTTCTTTCAGAATTAAAGTTTCATGGGACTGGGTTTAAATTTTAGGATCAAGGGGTACTTGGGATGAAATATTCTTTTAGAGTTTAACATCTTATGCTTAGGTTGAGTTCCTTTAGTTCTGGGGGGAATTGGGTCCCCAAGAGAATCTGTCTCCATGGGGAGAGGAAGATGACTACGTTGATCAATGTTTTTTGGTTGGTTTTGGGGTTCAATACATTAAATGTTAATCCTATGTATGTCCCCTTAATATAATAAAAAAATCATGGAGGATTAATCTTTGTAGATATGGGTGAGATGATATTTCGTCCCAGGACAGTTTAGTGACGCCCCATAGATTGCTGATTGGTATTAGTAAATTTTATCAGAATATTGATTATCTCATGCATACATTTGGATGTGTTATAGAGTGTATTCATCCATGTGATGGGATAATTTATCTCCCTTTGGTGATGTGATATGGTACCTAGGTGTGTGTAGTTGGTTTTGATCAATACATGGCTTGAGGATTCTAAATTTATTAGAGAAAGATAATATTGGGCAGTCCATTGGTAGTTGGTCTAAGAGAAAATATGGATGTTTAAATGTTGGATTGGGCTATTTTCTCTAGGATGGAGGATCATTTTGAAATATAAGACATTTTTTGGTGATGAGTGAGAGCTATAATAGATTATAAGAGACTACAGATTGTTTGGAGGAACTAGTTGGTTACCTAATGTGTTAGTTGAAATATCATGTGATTAATGTCTTTTTATTATGTGACTAGAGCCATCAACTAATTTATAAATATGTATGATGGGTTTCACCCATTTTTTCTTGACATGACCTCATTATAGTGAATATGTAATGTGATGGTGTCATGCGACATCCCAATAGTTTTTGGGTACAATTTAATGTTCTTGTGGATCACATTATCTTATGTAGATTATTTAGTTTTTTTGACCTAGTAACTATGGGGATGGGTATTTTTGGATGAATGACCATTCTATAAGAGAATTTATTCAATGAAATCAGTGAGGTCTGGATTATGTACATGAATTTTACCATTCGTTGAATGGTTGGGGCTAAGGACAAGCTGTGAGAAGGTATGGTCATGGTGTGATGTGATAAGGGGTTGACTAAGCTTACCTTGTGTAACGAGTCTATGAGTTATGATATAGAGTAAAAATTATGCTCTTTCCCTTCACGTAGTCTGTTGATGATTAAACTCTATGTAATACTTATACTTTAGGTAAATGTTGGGAATTGGGTATGATGGCATGAGATGACGCGAGAAGGTATATTCCAACATAACATTATAGCAGGTTTTATTATGTATCATGGTTTCTTAGTTAGCACACAATTTCATTGTGTATGGATTTATGGTGGATTGGTTAACACAAAACATCCATATAGGTTGTATGAAAATATTATTTTATTCTTAATTGATACACACATATAATGGTCTATACTAGAGGAACTTGTTGGTAAAATACTACGTTGTATTTTTTACACCATTCATGTGTATCCTTCTGCTAGTCCATACCAAATGTATGTATTAATGTTTAATAATATGCATGGAGTGGATCGAACAAGTGAATCATAAGGATATTTGGAGAAAGGTTGACTTTATGGTTGTAGGGATTGAAAAAGGTCTACGGTATCTATTTTATACTTGGTTTTATCAATTCAGTTTGTATATGGTATCGGCCTGGTGGGTTATATTTTTATGTATGGCTATTTTAATTTTATATGGAATTTTTTTTTATCATTTTGTTTTTCAATTTATGGAAAAACAAATTATATGATGTAATTTATTATTATTATTTTCATTGATAGAAGACTTTTATTTTATTGATTAATATCATTATTCTATATATTAGGCCCTATCCACTATACGGTAGCCTCTAGAGTATGTGGAGGTGCGCCTAAGGACATGTAGAAACATTATTTTTGGGACTATTGAGTTACCCATGGTGGGTAATTACATAGTTTTATCAGAAATTTTTTTTATCTTACTAATTTGGGTGATGCAAGATTGGTGGTCTACGATTGTATCGGTTCTTGAGATGTACCATGAACTACTTATTCATAATCACCTTTTTCATAGGATTCTTATTTTCTAGGGAATCATTATTGTTTTCATACCTTTTTATGTATAGATTGAAATGTTTATTAAATATGAATGGTTTAATAGAAATTTTATTTATCTTTTATTTTATTTTAAGCATATAATGTGTTTTGTGTAAAAATATGGTGGTTATAATGTTAGAATAACTTGAAAAAATGAAGCTTCTGTGTTATTGGATTTTGTGATTATATGTTTAATTATTTAATATATCAATGATAATTTATATGATGGTTTCCCATATAACTTATTGGTGGGATTATACATTGTCAAACCATTGTTTTTTTCTGATGATAGGTTATGTTAAACCATGTATAGAAGGATATGCAGTGAAAAAAATTCATATCCTTCATCAATATATTCATCTGGACCCTTGATGAGGTCAATATAAGATCATAAATTCATAGAAATGGAACTCAGATGGGTTCAGTTTTGGAATTTAATTATAGAGGTTTGATGTAAGTATGAGCATGTCTTTCCCTATGAATGATGGACCATTACAGTTCATTGTTATTTTGGTTAGGTTATTTACTATATCCATAACAATAAGTATTGTATTTTCCCATATAAAATCATAGTAGAATTCTGTTTTTCTAAACTAGGTTTATTAGTGAAAGAATCTTATGAGGGTTGAGAAAAGGTATGTGCATTCCTTATATTGGGTATATATGTTGTATTAGAGGGCATGATCTCTTGGATGACCAGACCTATGGTTCACTGGTATCTATTTCGTGTCGTGTTGAGGGATAATGGTTATAAGATCATAGATTTGGAATGTTTCCCATTAAGAAGGTGATCATGTGGTAAGCCTTGGAATGGGTGAGATACCATATGCAAAGTGGTGTGACAGTTTTTTTTAGTTTCATAGTCAGTATCTTAGATGGATGTTCCAATGTAATATGGGATGATACTCAATGGATCAAAAGTTGGTTGTATGATAGAAAAACATTATATCCTATAGTGGTTGAGTTTGGTTGAGACCAAGTAGGATCCTAAGAGAGAACCAATGATTTTCTTCGTAGTGAATTACTATTCATCTAGTGGAGGAGATTGTAAATTTTCCAGGGCATTAAGAATGGTAATAGAATGTGATGGTAGATCTGTGATTATTACATGTGGTTCCATTTTTGTTCCTTATAAGTGAATATTTCTTATGTCATTGCATTGAGAATTATTAGTGTTGTAGAGGAACCCATGTCCAACTATAAATGCAATTTAGTGGCGAGTTTCTCACAAGAATGGAATGTTATTGATTGTAGAGCTAGGAAATGTCCATAGATAGTGAATGGTGACAATGATGAAGAATTAGTGTATCGTGGTATGAATGAATGAGTTTTTCATTCTAAAATTTTGATAATATGGTGCAGATTTATTTGGTGACCATTTTGGGATTTTGGGAATGGAGCTATATATGTGTATCTATATGGGGGTGATCTAACCATTGACTATTAGAGAAATGTATTCCCGGTGATAATATAAATGGAGTTACTTTGTGTTTCATGTTAGAACATGGGTATGAGAGGGTTGACCAGGCCTAGTCAATACATGTGGTAATTTATGGATTATGGCCTATATAAATTGTTTTTTTATATAGATAAGTGAATATAATGTTACTCCTTTCTTGGAAAACATTTTATTAGAAATAATACAATGAACCATGTGTTGAATGGGTTATGATATAGTTAAACCAATCAATAGATAGTTTAGGTAACACTGTATGATAGCATGTGGTATGATCTGCTATTATTGGCATCCATGGGTCATAAAACATTTTTTGTTTGGAAGTATTTTTTGTCAGAGTCAGTTCCTTTTAATCATGCCCATGATGTTTTAAGAATGATCAAAGAGTGAATTATATTAGGGGTGAGATTTATCTAGAATTGTGCTATCATTGGGTGATTCATGAGGTGAATCACATTTTCAAAAATGATTCATGGGGTGAACCATGATTCATGGAATTATTCTAGTGGTAAATCATGATTTGTTACATGACATAGTGTTTTAACAATTATTAGTGATGTGAATCATTGGGTTTATTAGGTGGAGAATCATACTGATGGTGCATTTTGGGATGAAGATTCTTAGTGTAATAAAGGGATGATGAAAAGGATGTTGGTTCCATGGTGTGGGGTATTAAAGGGTGTATACATGCGTGGGTTAGTGAAAATAATGTATGGATGTATCTGTCTTTTAAGGATGCATTGATGGGTAACAGAAATCTTTTTCTAGAAAGATGTTTTTGGAGGTATTAATAGTGTTTTGGCATTGGATTCAATGCAGTGAGGTAGATATTTTATCAATATAATTGTTCAAAATATGGTGGGATGGTATGTAGAGTATTAGAATTTCATTATTTTTATGATCCATTTACTGTGGAGAACAATATCATGGAATTATACATTGTCAATAAGATTCTTAGGGCGGGTAGTGGAATAATACTTGGATTAAAAATTTCAATATAACATAATGTGTTAGGGTAAAATGGTATGGTGATAATTTTCTCAATGTTTGAATTGGTTCTAAGTTGGAGGCTTAGTTTTCGATGTATAACAAGCCATGATGTTTAGATTTATAGAGTGGATGTTAATTTGGAATTCAAATTAGAAAGTTGAATGTTATCTTTAATTTATGAAAATAATAGTTATGGAAACATAGTTTATTTAATACCATGGATTATCATGGATTATAATCATTTTGGTGTGGTGTTTGTAATGACCCACTGATTTCCATGTCATTATTTCATGAATGAAATTCAATTTTCCATCAGGTGGAATGTTTCTATTGAGAATTTGAATTCTAAAATAGTTTACAACATTTTAATATCCATATAAGTTATTTAATGTATTTTATTTAATGTTAGTTTGAAACCCTAGGGGTTTGAGAGAGTGATAGGAGAAGTATTGGTGGATGGGATTGTTAGAAGAATATAGCATCATCCATTCCCATCATTAACAACTGGTGACATTGTGAATGTTTAAGGGTAATATGGATAACTATCACATCCTTAATAATCTATGGTGGTTATAATAGTGATCCTATAGATATTCAAGGTATATGCCTCCCTTAATTTCCATTTGACTTGGAATCTATTCGGTATCCCTACTCGTAGTCAGATTTTGGATAATTTTTTGTGATAATTTCATAGTGTATCGTGAAATAAAATGATAATTAAAAGGAATTTATATGTTGTGCATATGAGATATACCAAGAGTCTTAAAACACAATATAGAAAATTTTACAACTTAGGTGAGACCATTCCATATTTTATTTTGTTTTTTTCTAAAATAATGTGAAACTATCAATTGGTCCGCTACCGAATAATATGGATTAGGGATGGGATATTTCCAGGGTTGTGTTATAGACCATCTACGTGTATATGGTCATGGTTTTAGTGAAAATATGGTGCCTGGTGTGTTTTTAGATCTAACATTCCTATATATATATATATTAAATTCAATATATATATTATTAGATATAATAGAATATTTATGTTGTATAATGGGAATTATGAACTTGGTTTATGATATGATCTTCTATGAGTAATAGATGGGCACAGTCGTGGTGATGTGGAGCTAGGCTTCGAATGTAACTCAAGATTTGAGGTATGTGGTACGTAAAACACAATAAAATATTCTTATTTATTCTTTGTATCATGTTTCATGAATGATTCATATAGATTTAGTGAATAATTGGTCCTTAGGTTGGGGGATAGGTTGGTGTTTGGCCTCGTTTTCACTGGTTAAGTGATCTTTACAACTTGGGTGAACTGAAATCAGATTAAGACTATGTATTAGATTGTAGAGTATGGGGAATGAGTTAATGATGAATCCTTTGTTGGACATAATGTTTTATATAAGAAATGAGTATCCTAGGAGAGTTCCCTAGGGATATTATTGTAAGAAAAAGATGATTTTTCAGAGTGATTATGGGTGATATGGTCATACATCCCATACCAAATGATTGACACCCTCCCAATGGTGGTTATGATTAGTGATGGTTATTTTTGAGATGATTCCATAAAGAATATATTGGGGTCTCAAATATGGGTTTCATAATGGTGATTGGATGACATATCCCTAATTAAATGTGAAATAATACCTAGGTGTGGGTCAATGGATTTGTTCAGGACTTGGGATTAGGATTCCATGGGGAATAGATGGGGATAATTTGGGATTTTAATGGGTTATTGGTACTAGGTGTGTTGAGGGTATTGGAATTACTGGACTAGATCATGTAGTCTAATTTTGAGGAGTCTTCAAGAAGAGACATCCCATGTGGGCGTGGAGTGGAAGATGGTATTGATGAGAAAATTATTGGGTGGGTCTCGAGGAACTAGTGGGACCCCTAATAGGTTATGTGAGATGTGTTAGGAGAAGTTTTATGTCTTGAGCTACATGATTTCTATTATTATATATAGAGCTATCTGATGGGTTGTAGCCATATGTTAATGGGTTAGTGTGATTGTGTACTCTATAAAACATTTATGGAAGGGTTAGTGTAGAGACCCAAAGCATGACGTACATGGAAATTACATTACTTTTGCGGAATACTTAATACATAACAAAAAAATATACACAAGGAACATAATAGTTTAGTGTCTTTGGAAACTCAGAATATAATCTTCTCATCATGGTGAAAGATCTTGAATATCTCCCGTAAAGATCTTCCCCTTTATGTTTTCTTACCTAAAACATTTATTTAAATCCTGGGGAAAAGAAAACATAAAAATGGTGAGCTTAAATGCTCAGTAAGTGTAAACATATAGAATATAAAACAATCCAAAAACATTTGAATGCAAAAACTTGAAAATAAAATCTACACATCAAAATCTTGAGCAAAGACAAAAATCTTGGAAGTACGTAAGGCATATATCATAAAGGAACATAAATCATGATAAAATAGAGTGGGAATAAAACATGTAATTGTGGAATACCATTAAGAACATGTTATGAATTCCATATTATCCAAGTTATTGCTGCCATGACCATCTTAGTGGACAAAGTCCCTTTCTGTATCGAGATAACTCCGCGTTCCAATCCTGTAAAACTAAACTAGATTAACGTACTATTTCAGCCATGTCTATCTAATGAGATATAAATCTTTACCCAATGGATTGGATAGTAATATACGTCCCACCAATCTCATAATGAAATCATTCATACTTGTGGCACAACATGAACATAAATCATTCATCATTACCCAAAGTGTAAAATGTGTTTCATAAACATCATCCCATCATAACATAATCCATACGAAAAATGGATATCATTTCATCATAATAAATGTGAAACCATGTAAATCATTGAGAAATTATAATTGAAACATACACATATGAAATAAATCAGTCTTATATGGAAATTGGTTTTGATATTACACATGAAATGAATTCTTGAGGAAAATATCCTTTCTTCTTCAAAATCATTTTCTTTTCACGAAATGCCATGAAATTTTAAAAGAAAAGTATTTTGTTTGAAAATAGTCATTAAATATTGTAGAGTATGCTTCATCAAAATAAGGCATTATGAAACCGTAAAATTCTGATCATGCCGTATAGGTTAAAAAAATATTCTTCTCATACTTTTGTCAGAAAAGTCAAAAGGTACCGTGTATGGTAAACAAAATAAAGATTCTTTTCATACAATGTGTTAAAAGTAAAAAGGGGTAAAAATGTCGTTAGACATACATGGAAGAAATATAAACATTTTATGAAAACATTTTTGAGAACATATGGACATGGATGATAAACATAACCACAGTAAATACTTACGAATAAACAATCTCGGATAAGAATGAGATTAAAAACAATTATCCCTTACCTTATGTCTGATATGATTTGTATGTATCCAAACCTCCTGTATAAAGATTTAAATAAAGTCATTGGAGTATTAAATAATCATATTCATTGTTATGATATCATATATGGTTCACTTATGACTTTATATTACCCGTTTTTTGTAATTTCCATGTTAAAGCAGCGTTTTGGGTAAAACGTTTTATTTATCGTACGTGTTTGGACTTATTTTTATTGATATTATTATTACTTATATCGTTATTTAATTACTTCCTGAATGTAAATCATGATTTATATATCATATATATTTATTATATATATATATATAATTTATAGATAAATGAAATAAAATACACCGTTCATGGAAACGGTAGGTCGTACGTATGCATGAATGCTGTTTTCTTTTCCTTATTGGCATGAATAGATGTAAGTAGATGATATATATATGTATAAATTAATTCAATAGATTCAGTATGTCATATATTTCATTATTATTCATTATATATACTTTATAATCATTCTTGAGTGTTTAATCATGGAAAATAAATCTCATCGCGTTCGTGGAGACGGTAGTCCGTACGTACGCACGAGCGATTATATCATTCCTATTATCATGGAATTTTATTGAAGTGTATGTATAATATTTAATAATAAATATGACTTTACAGTAATCATATATTGTTATTTATTTACACCATTATACACATCTAGGTAAGGTGGTGGTGGAAAACAGATTACACCACAGCATGGAGACGATATTCTGTACGTACGCACGTGCGGTGATTTAGTTTTCCATAGGATGGAAAGAATATGAAATAGGGTTTTTTTAAATTTATAATAACATATCTGTATATTAGTGATATTGATGTTATTAATTTATGAAGAAACAAATAAATAAGAAGATGCAGAAGTAGAAATTAATTGGAAAAAATCGGTAAAGGATATTACCTCTTCTTTGACGCGCCTCTTCTTAACTTCCTCTTATGGAACTAGAGTTGGTCTTTTGAGGAGACCAGAACCTATATAATGTTTCTAGTGAAGTTGATAAGGGAAATGGGCATGGTTTGGATGAGCATGAAAGCCCAAAATTGTGTATAGAGAATTGGTAGGAGGTGCCCTTTTATAAGGGAGGAGAGTGGCACTTTAAGAAAAAACATACAATATTATTTTATAATAAAGTCATATTCAGTTTATAATGGATCCAAAGTGACTAATTTAGAATATAAAGTAGGGATGGTTTGCAATACTTTCAACCAGTAGGTTTTAGACAAGTTTATGTTAGTATTTTAACCTTATCATTTAAAATTAACTCTAAGTTAAATTATTTACATTTTACCGTGTCTTCTTGTTTTCTTACACTATTTGTTTATAAACATACGATAACAAGCCAAAAGAACCCCGATTCGTTCATTTTTAATATATATAACCTTATATAAGTCCTTTGGCTGAACCGTATATTTTTAGGAATAGAATAACAGTTTTTAATATATTATTTTTTTAAAAACTATTTTATGTCAATTTTTACACTATTTGGTAATTGATTTTTGTAAAATTTATAAAAGCATTATTAGTTCGAAACAAGTTAGTAAATTCAATAATAACATGTCATATTAACATATTCAATTAGTTTAATTCATAAAAAGACTCAAATTATATTTATTTGGGTATTTATAATATCAATTATGTTAATATTTCATTAATAATGTAATTACTGCATAATCATTGTGTCATAAATAAATTAACTTATATAATGTATAAAAATTATAAATAAAATACCATTATGTAGGAAATCTTTTTATCATTATAATAAATATTTATAGTTGAATTTATCTTGTGTATAGACTTATATTAAAAATGTTTTATTTATTAAACATTGATTTTAACTCTTTTAACTCTTCTTTAAATAAAATAATAATAAATGTCCTAATCTAATCAAAGTGGACCGAAAGGGTCATATTTTAATCATAATGTTCTTTTTGGTCAGATTAAGCTTATCCAATATAATTAGGACATGTGTCAGAGTAATAATAATAGCATTTTTACCCTTAATGACCCTATTTACTTTTAACCGTGGTAAATAAAAGTAAAAAGTTCATATTCACCAAAAATTATTTTAATCTTTTTGAACCACATTTTACTCCTTGATATTAACCATGTCTCTTGGATTTTCTAAATTCCACTCATAGAAGCAGTAAAATTATGTTTTAAGTAAATTTTCAAATTCTCCTGGGAGGTGGGTAAAAGACGGTGAAAAGTTCAATAAAAATATTATATATCTAAAATTGTTATAAAATTACTATGATTAATTACATTGAACATATATAGGAATTATGTATCAACTTTGACCTAAAATAAATTTAATTAAAATAAATAATTATTTAAATAAAGAGTCTGGTTTTAAATAGTAACCTAGTGTTTTCACTATTCATCATAAATTGAAAGTTTTCAAGAAAATACCAAAAATTCACCCTAGGATAATTTCGATATTCCAAATCCAAAAATGAAGTCCATTTTTAAAAAATAAATTTATAAAATTTTAAAAAGTGGATAGTACTATTCATAATGGCTAGTTTATATAATATTTTAATAACATATCGTTGTTTTGTAAAACTCGGTATTGCGTACAACACACTCTATCGTGGTACGTCAAGATTGCGGGTAAAGAAAGCCAATTCAGGGTTTGGTGTAGTGCAAGATTCCTTTTTTGTTATATATAACAAAATCCAACCATATTTCATTTAGACATTGAATATATATATATATATATACACTCAATGTTGTGTAGAATAACTACTATCAAACAAACTTGAAATTGTGTGTAACACGATCCAAGAATATTGTGTCGTATATTACAAGCTCATACGGTGTTCCATATAGAGAAAGATAATCTTGGTGTAGCGTAAAAAAAATACATCAAATAAATTAAAAATATTAATTCTCATAAAATCTAAGGTTGTTACATTCTACCCCCCTTAAAATGAATTTTCCCTCGAAATTCGCCGGGGTTATAAATGATTTTTGACATGAAAGATTCATTAATTGAAACCCACACCATAAAATGGAATACCAATTCTTAAATTTAAAAACTAAAGTGTGAAACGTAACGGTTACCCAAACTAACTAATCACTGGGTTTCCACATAGGTGAAAATATCGATATGGAAGTGAAATCTACCCATCAAGTTCTGATGGAGAGTGGTACAGAACATGGCTATGAAAAATCCAACAATCACAAAGCCATAATTTTTTGATCAGCTAAGGTACCATTTTATTCATTTTATGTGAGGATACTAGGACAACATTATTGGTTTTCAAGATCATTTCCCCAAAGAAGAAGAATTTTAATTAGAATAAAAACTTACTTTATTTAGGTACAATCTCAACATTGTTCGTGCCTTGAACAATTTACACTTCATCTCATAAAGAATTGAAGTTGAAATTGTCGTTCTTGAAGTGTTAGAATAACATGAGATAGAATGATGGGTAATTCCATCCATCTCAAAAGATAGGTTAGCAAAAGTTATAAGTCAATCTTATGGTGAGATTAATCATATATGGTTCCAAAATGGACTTATATTTCATCTATCATAGCGCTTAATAAAAATAAACTATTTTCTACTAACCAGGGACTTCCTTTAGGCTAGTGGTATTCAATAAAGCCCTGTTGCACTTCGGTTGTGGGTTCGATTCCCACATCCTTGTCCGACACGACGGGTTGTCACCCGTCCTACAGGTTGTCCTTTTTCTATCACTACACTATTATAACATTATAGAAATAATTTCGAAAAAAAGTTCTAGCTTTAAACAATTCTATCTAATGTCCGACATAACCCTTTTCAATCTTTAGACTTATCCAAAATATATCTATCCAATATCATAGTATAAAGAAAACGAATACTGGAAAGGTCTCATAACAAGAACGTTAATACCATCATTTATCATACGATATATCTTTTTGGTCAAATTCCAAACATGTGAATTCCTTAATCATGTATTCTCTTGAAATAGAAATTACCATATAACATTAGTGAAAATATGAATTCTATCAATAGGTAACTCTTTAAACATACCAAAATCCCAGAAATTCTATATACTCATACCATGATATAACTTTTTCCTTATATCAGTCATGAGACAATTTCATTTCTTTCTTTATCCTTTCATTATGCGCATATCATCTACATTCCAAAAATATCTTAATAACCCTTCATGGTTACCGATACCATTAAACATATACTTTCAGAAACATAAGGAAAAACAATTGTGTAACAATCCTTAGATGACTCTTTATTCCATAGTACCATGAGATTACTTATACAACATTACTATTGATAAACATGTAATAATTCCACTACCTTCTTAAATCATTGAATGATCTTGAAAAATTCTTTCATCTCACATGTCATTTGTAGTCTCTTCATCATCATCAATGTAAATACCACCCATACGACCATGCTGATTCTCTTCATGAGATTTTCCCTTTGGTCATTGGTTTGCATAATGCCCGTACATTCCACATTTAAAACAATTAACCATTGTTGATGTCTTAGAAATACCATTATCCTTGTCCATGGTGTTAACTGAACATCTTCCTTTTCAATTACAGGCTTTGTGTCCTTCTTTTCACACCCAAAGCATCTTCTAGTTCCTTTGAAACATTATCCTTGATGTCTCATCCCACATGATTCACATGAGGAAAACTGAACTTTCTTTCCTCTATGATCATCATGAAACTCCTTCTTTGTCTTACTAACTAAGACAAGAAACTTACCAAAGTTGAGATTATTGATCATATTATGAGATTTATGATTAGGAATAATAATGATGTTTGACCTTCCAAATCCAATTTAATTTTCTTGATCATGAATAGTATCATTCCATTGTCCATCATATTCTCCATTATCAGGAATCTTCCAGTTTCCATCCATTTTCTAAAACCCAAAAAAATAGTGTGTGAGGCAAAAATCCTAATAAAGTGAGAGTACCTTCAATATATAACATCCTAGGTTAAATTATAAGATCGTTACCATAATTCTATGACTATAACCTACAATTATACGTAACCTACGTGACATCCCTAGACATACCATAGATATATCTCTAGGGATCTCACTAAAGTTTTCGCATCATAGTTTCCAAATCTTGACTAAACCTTTCCTCTCATACCAACTGTAGAGACCCAAAGCTTGACGTAAATGGACATTTCATTACTTTTGTGGAATAATTAATCTAAAACAAAAACATACACACATGGACCGTAATAGTTTAGTGTCTTTGGAAACTCTGAATATAATCTTCTAATCATGGTGAATGATATTCAACATATCCCGTAAATATCATACCCTTTTTTTCTTACCTAAATCATTTCTTTAAATCATGGGGAAAAGAAAACATAAAATGTGTGATCTCAAATGCTCAGTAAGGGTAAAGATAGAGAATATTAAACAATCCATAACATTTGAATGCAAAAACATGAACATAAAATGTAAACAAAATAATATTGAGTAAAGACATAAATCATAGACGTATGAAAGGAATATATCATAAAGGAACATAAATCATGATAAAATAGAGTTGTAATAAAACATGTAATTGTGGAAAACCATTAAGCACATGATATGATTTTCATAATAGCCATGGAATTGCTGCCAAGACCATC
This sequence comes from Viscum album, assembly GCA_963277665.1. Taxonomy (NCBI): domain Eukaryota; kingdom Viridiplantae; phylum Streptophyta; class Magnoliopsida; order Santalales; family Viscaceae; genus Viscum; species Viscum album. The sequence continues at coordinate 1,285,933,793 of OY728132.1, read as the reverse complement.
TTAGTGGACAAAGTCCTTTTCTGAATCGAGTTCACTCCTCGTTCTAGTCCTGTAACACTGAACCAGATTAACTTACCATTTCATCCATGTCTATCTCATGAGATATAAATCTTTACCCAATTAATTAGATGGAGATATATCTCCCACCCATCTAATAATGAAATCATTATTACTTGTGCCACAACATGAACATAAATCATTTATCATTACCAAAAGTATAAAATGGGTTTCATAAACATCATCCCATCATAACATAGTCCATACAAAAAAATGGATATCATTTCATCATAAGAAAATTAAAACCATGAGAATCATAAAGAAATTGTAGTTGAAACATACACATATGATATAATTCTATCTTACCTAGAAAATGGATTTGATAATACACTTGAAATGAATTCTTGAGGAAAATATCCTTTCTTCTTCAAAATAATTTTCTTTTCATGAAATGCCATGCAATTTTAAAATAAAATTACTTTTTTGAAAATACTCATTAATTATTATAGAGTAAGCTTCATGAATATAAGGCGTTATGAAACCGTAAAAATCTGTTCATGCCATATAAGTTAAAAAAAACACTGTTCTCATAATTTTTTTAGAAAAGTCAAAAAGTACCATGTATGGTAAACAAAAGGAATATTCTTTCCATACGATGTGGTAAACGTAAAAAAAGGTAAAAATGACTTTAAACATATATGTAAGAAATTTAAGCATTTTATGAATGAATTTTTGAGAACATATGGACATGGATGATAAACATAACCACAGTAAATACTTAAGAATATACAATCTCGGATATGAATGGTATTGGAAAAAATTATCCCTTTCCTTAGGTCTGATATGCTTCACACATACCGGAACCTCCTATATAATGATTTAAATAATGTCATGGACTTATTACAGAATCATATTCATTGTTATGATATCATATATGGTTCACTTATGACATTAAATTACCCATTCTTTTGTAAATTCAATGTTAAAGCAGCATTTTGGGTAAAACGTTTTATTTATCGTACGTGTGTGGACTTGTTGTTCTTGAAATAATTTATACTTATATCATGATTAAATTACTTCCAGAATGTTAATAATGATTTATATATCATATATATTTAGTATATATATATAATTGATATATACATGAAATAAAATACACCGTTCATAGAGACAGTAGGCCGTACGTACACATGAATTCTATTTTCTTTTCCTTATTGGCATGAATAGATGTAAGTAGATGAGATATATATGTATAAATAAATCCAGTAGCTTCATTATGTCATATATTTCATTATTATTCATTATATATACTTTATAATCATTCTTGAATGTTTAATCATGGAAAATGAATCTCATCGCGTTCGTGGAGACAGTAGTCCGTACATAAGCACGAGCGATGATATCATTCCCATGATAGTGGAATTGTATTGATGTTTATGTATAATATTTCAGAATCAATATTACTTTACAATAATCATATATAGTTATTTATTTACACCATTATACCCATCCATGATTTGTGGTCATGTTGGTATTGTTCTACTAAACATTTGGGATATTAGAGATTGTGTAAAAATAATATCAGAAAGTACATTCATTATTCTTGGGTGAATAACTAGCATACCTGTCACCACATCATTTTTGAGATTCTATTTAGTTGTAGTGGTGGGAAAGCTCCCCCTTTCTACCTTGGAGGTTGTTGGTTCCCTATGAAAACCCTTGTCTTAGTGAACTGGGGTGTAAATTTCCATGGTTCTTTTCAGTTGATGAAATGAAAAGTGCATCGAGGGTTGAATATAGTGTTCCTCTCCTCTGTCACATAAGTAGGTAATATTTGCCGACAGTTAATTACCAGTTTCCCTTCTCTTCGACACCTATATCATTTCCTCATCCCCTTCATGAAATTTTTGGGGTTCTTATTTCTACAACATTGGAAAGTGTGGTTGGTGAATTTCATAGCACCATTGGATTTATATATAGGAACTGTATAATTGATTTCCACATTTTTATTTGTATCCCCTTGATACCCCTAAGATTCTCTGATTTGAATTTTGACATTGATGGAACATCATAAAATTTCCTCATAGCTCTTGAAATCACGGATCATTAGGGATTTCCATTGGCTTGGTTTTATCCCACCATAGAAGTGGTCATTCTTTAATTTAGGGGTAACGTCAAAGCCGGACGCATATGTTTCAAGCCTTAAGATGTCTTCCACTTAGGCCATGATGGATTTGGTATCTTTCTTTTTTCTTGGGGGCAAGGAAGTCCCATTCCATCTTATATCAGAGGGTATGATGAAATAATTTTTCCAAAAACATTATCCATAAATCCTTCCATTCCCACGCCTTTATCTCCTCCTCTAGCTTTGTATTTTTTTATCAAATTCCACAATTGATCGGATTCACCCTCTATAAGATAATCATCTAAAATAACATTCTCTTATTTGGAACATTGAAGGAGGAAGATGATATTTTCAATGGAGTTGATACATTTTTCGTCAATTGAGAGATTAAATGATCCCTTAAAAGTCGGAGGCATTTTTCTCATGAAGATCTCGATTGCAAATTGTTCATTATTATGGGTGGGGGGGTGAACGTTCATCTTGACCCATGTTTCTATTCAAAACATTATTTAACTGTGACAGTACTGTGACAAAGATTGTGATTCCCACTCCCATCGAATTGGGCATCTCATTTGAACAGTTTTCACATAGATCATTGCATAATTTTTTAGTCTATGTCCTTTAGTTACTACCCATTGGATTGAATAAATGGAATGTTAGGGGTAAAAAATAAAAGGGAAATACAAATGAAAAGGTAATCAATTATAAATTAATTCTATTTCCTTAACTTATGAATTTATAGGCATCAATCTATGTTATGCATGATCTATTTCCCAACAAATATTATTAGGGGTATTTTTCCCTTAACATGGGTTCATACTATGCTTATTAATTGACAAAGCTTATCCCCCTGGAGTGTATTTACCAAGATAGCACCAAGGCATGTTGTTGTGTACCCGTTCTTGTACATGTCTAGCTCATAGCAGTATTTTTGGATTTTACCGCTAGATACATCTGTGCCAGAGCCACCTATACTTGCTCATATCCGTACAAGGATATATCTTCTTGATAAAAAATGTACTAATTACTCACCAAAATCATGGGATGTTTTTATTATACTTAGTCTTATCCCTAATTCTTCACTAGGGTTTTCAAATCCTAATACCAAAAATAACTAATCATATCCTCTGATACCAACTACAACAACCCTCATCTTTATTTCACACATAAAAAAAATTTAATGCATAAAATTATCACTTTATGGAACATAAAATATTGAGAGGTATAGTGTCTTTGGGGATTAGTAACATTAAACTAAAACATAGAACATAAAACATAACATCTTTATTGAAAACTTCGTTTACATGACCACAACATTCCCTCATACATAGCATTCCTTGGGACAACTAGAGGACATGAATATGAAAAGGGTGAGATATAAAGACCAATATGGGATAAAACAAGGAATAACATGAGGAATATAGTATATGCTAGGAAATATGCATCTCAATGGATCAAAAGAGATACATGAACATAAAATCATGATATAGCATGATTATCATAACATGGAAATGTGGGAACGACATTTAACATGATATTAGCATGAGACATGTCTCATTGCACATATAGAATGAGTAAACCCTAATTTCACATGAATTAGAATAATTAAAACCCACATTGAGTTTTACATATTGTGATACTAGTTATTACCCAATGCATTAGAGTGCTATCTGGGTGCACCTATCTTAATCCTTTCATTTCATGCATAAGTGTGCCACATGTATCATGAAACCTGGATTCATTAAATATCATCAATTATTCCATTAAAAAGTAATGTGGAATTCCTACATGAAAATAAATAATCATAAAGTAAATGTTAATAAAATTGAATTCCCTAGATAGAAAAATGGGCATTGTATTCACTACACAATGACATTGCCTTGAAAAATCATACAATAATTTCAGAAACATATTTGCGTGACATAAGAAAAAATGGTTTATGAGATATAAAGGGATTTCTCTTCATATTTAATAGAAATTGAATGTATGTTTTTCATATAGATATATATCCCAACATATGTAATTTAATTTAGATATATATTAAAAAAATTGCTTGAATGTAAATGAGGAGAGAGAAATCCTTTACGTAATTTCAATAGGGTAACAGCTGTGTAAGGGAGGCATTAATTAGAGATAAATGGGTCTCTAATCATTCAAACATAAGGAGGGAAGTATATGGAAGGTTATAAATAATTCCCCAACATTGTTAATTGAAAAGGAAATGTTATTTAAATATAAAAAATATTGGACAAAAATGAGAGGGGAATAAATCCATTAATTGAATGTGTGATCCAAAGGCTTGGGAGAGGATTAAGAGAGGATTAAAGGGTGATTTGGGTTCCTTGAGAAGATTATAGGGAGATGAGGGTTGAGTTTGGTCAAGTTATAAATGGTTTGAGTGTAGATGAATGTGAGATTGTTTGTATTTATATACGAAAGGAGAGGAATTCAATATTATTTAGGTTTTGGACACCACACATTAAACATATCAAAACCACAATCCATACCATGGGATTTCCCTAGGTTATTTCCAAGTGGGAGTGGAATAAATTATTTTATAAGTACAATGAACCAACATCTTAATATATCAGGACTTTTTATGTGGAGGTGAGTCACACTCTCAAAGAAATCATCTTAAAATATTAAAATGGGTTATCAGTCCTGTAGGGTCCACTAAGGATTTTTAAAATAAATTAAACAGAACTAAAATGAAATTATTTTAAATTTAAAACATATATTGGCTAAAAACACAAGTTATATAATTTTATTACATCACTATTGGGTCATTATGATGTTATAAAACACATTATATATTTAATGGTATTTAATTTTTACCCAAAATTTTTATTGTCTCATAAAGTTATAAAAAAAATAATCTTTATGTAATTTTGACATTTTGAAACCAAAAATAATATTCATTTAATATAAATTATTTTCTAGATATGAGAATTTATACTTTTAAAATAAAAACGGGAATTTAGCAAAAATTCATGGGTTTTGACAGAAATATCATTCAAAACATAATAAAAATTACAATTGTATTCATAAACATTATATGATGATTTATATTTAATAAAATGTAACATAATGATAATAATATATTGAAATTTTATTTAATTCATAAATCCATTAATTCATCAAAATAAATTTCTTAATTGAATATTAACTAAAAATAATATTTTTGCTATAAAAACTATTTACAATGTAGAAATAATAATATATATATATTATTTATTCTAAAAAATTCAATGAACATAATTATAGTGATAGGGTATTATTAGATAACCCATAATAGAACCCACATAATACCTAAGGGAAAGGTTTTCTATGTTGAAAGACTCATAAAGTGGCTTGGATAACATCTCTCGGGTGGTAATATCTATTAACAATCACTTTTCTTATAGGCGGTTTAATTCAAGCTTAACTTGTTGAAGCACGAAATGGGCTTGGTAAAGGTAAAATCTCAGTGATGACAACTTCTTTCCTACCTCTGAAAAAAGGGCTTTGTTTAGAGAATTTATAATAGATGAGGCCTCCACTTCCTTTCCCTGAGTATATTGGATTTTTAAAAAACCTATATTTATTCTAATCATGTGATCATTATTCTAATTCTATAATAGCAATGGTAACAATTCTTAACGGTATATTGGAATCCAAAAAAATAAAACCATGGAATTTCAGGTTTTATATAACAATTTTAAATAATAATACTTTCAATTATATGATGGGAAATTTTTATTAATAAAATTTTGGTTCGTTGCATTATGTGATGGATGTTTTGGTTCTTTTTACTCTATTGAATGACTCTTGTTTGAGAAACTTGTTTCCCCATTGTACGAATTGGGTGATCACCATGAATTGGAATACTCTAATATAATTGGAGTAGATCCTAGGGTAATTTTGAAACCTTGTACCAATCATTTATGAGTATCATGAGGAACATTTTTACATGAGAGGATCTAAATAATAATATTTCTATATTTTTGGGTTGATATCTTATAGAATAATGGGGAAATTAATTATTTTATTTTAAATATTGATAATTTCATATATGAGTCGATTAAAACCCTATAATTAAACAATTTATGATGTGTAAAACTCTATACACTTCTTTATTATTTTTAGAGTTATACCACTACATTTCGATAGATTATATTTCCATCGACATGTATTATTTATATGTTGGGCCCTTGTGATCGGAGTTACATAGTGGTAATGAACAATAGGCTAGGGTATTTGTTTTATAAATTAAATCACATGTGTGGGTTATATTCATAATTTAGTTTCAAAACATAAAAAATATTTTAGATCCATATAATTGTATGTAAACAATACATTTATTATCAAAATCCATGTAATTGGGCATTACATGGGAATGAAACACAATTTTTCTTTTTTGGGTCAATATATTCTATTAATTTGGAGTAATGGGACAAATTTTTAATTAAAAATGAATATTTTTCTGAGGATCATAAGAAGAGATGTGAAATTTGTTTATAGAATCCATAATTCCATACTTATCGGGTTATAAATTATGTTGTAGTCTCCAAAGAACAATTTTCAGTTATATTAATGGGGATAAGATCACGTTCTATATATGATATGGAATGGGTTATAGTGAACAATAAATCATTATATCCATTAGGTTGGGGAGAAATTTTCATATGTCAAGTCTCCTTCAGAGTATTCTATATTGAATAGTGACAGCAGATTGACAAACCACATTTTTTCGGATGTTGAGAAAATTTGTACTAAACTGAGTAAGTGGTGAATAATTTCTATGGAAGGATTGAATGGTTAAAGTGGTGGTATGTTTGTTTTTCTCGAGTGATTATTTGATGAAAGTGAATCAGAAAGTTTTTTGTGCCCTTTTTAATTTGGATATGGATATTTAATATGATCACCCCTTCTAGTGGGTTAATAGTTACAAGATGATAAAGTGAAAATTTCTTGTGAAGAGAGATAGACATGGATTAAATAATAGAGTTATTATCAAAATATGGATTTAATTTCAAAGGATATAGAAATCATATAGTGATGAGATTATTTGAATAGATAGGTTATTTCTCATATATATGAGATATGGTTTGTTATATTTTTTCATTAGCTTAAGTCATATTCCATTCTAAAAGGAATATTTTCCTTAAAGAAAGATGTAAATAAAGAAACGAACAAGGTTATTATATATGGTTATGTATTTAATCACTTCAATATGTAATTGAATTATTTCTTAATGTTTTTTCACCAATTATTTTTGTGGTATACTCATCCAATAAAAAATGGATTTTTAATTGTTTTTCTGGGTTATCCAATATTTTTTATAGTTTTTATTATGTGGAAGTACTAAGTTAGTCTTTATCTTATATTGATGATCCTATTTTAATATTATTAACAAATATGAAGTGGTTTGATAACAGATTTGGTCACGATATGATGTGTTTATATAGAAACATTTCACACATCATTACATTTGTGGTAATTCATATTCTTCTAAAATATCGATAAAAACCATTGGTGATACATTGATGAATTTTTTGACAAAACTTCACACTTTTGATTTTTAATAACCTTGGAATCTTAATTTTTAGTGATTGATTAGTGGGTTAAGTGGACTCTTTTTGTTTTTTATGTGAAAGTATTTACATGCTTAATCCCCATGAAATCTGTGTCATATAAATGGAATGCATTTTATAATTTTGATATTCACATAATGTTCATAGGAAAACAATATATTCTTTTAGAACGCCTCTTTAGTGTTTCTTTATAAGGAGAAACACATGTTTAGTTTTTCCTCTCATGATTGTGGGGAGTATTGCAAAGGATTGGGTTGTCTACCTTCTACCATGATGTAAAACAGTTTTTGAATAACTATACATGGATAATCCCATCCATTGGGATGAATGGTTAGTGAAGTTATTTGATAATAAGTTTAACTTTGGTTTCTTTCTCTTGGATGATAAAAATATTTAAGGTGTTGATGATGTAACGATATTGGTTTTCCCTTGAGGGTGGATTATAATATAATTTAAATAGAATATATGTTACTATATATTTGAAATCAATAGTGATTATTTTAATGAAATGATGTTATTTTGTGGACTAGTTTAGTTATTTAAGATTTATTTAGAAGATAGATAATTTAAACTAAAAAAAGGATTAATAGTATATTCACCTTGAATTGAGTGTCTGATTGTTACAAAGAATAACCCTTTAGTTTTAAGTGTATTCTATATCATAAAATGATATTTTTATAGTTTTTCATTGTGTTTTGGACATGTATCCATCAATGGAGAGCATTTTTATGAATATATTAAAAATAAATCATTTTTTATTAAATAATTAGTCCTCACACCTTTCATATGCATTGAAAACTTTTAGGGGAAGAAATATGAACATAGGATGTTTGGTAGCATGATTTCGTCACAGTGTTAGTCATTTTTCGATACCCATGATGTCACATATAGATATATATTTAATCATTTATTTATTTAATTATTTTATATCATTATAACTTTAGTGGAATAGTTATTTTATGTGATGAAATCCCATTTTTCTTAGTTATAATTCATTGTTTCCCTGGACAATAATAGTATACAAAGTTCTATGGGTATTAATTCTAGTAGATCCCCATGTTTAGGTAAATTATATACAAAATAATGTGTCCATATTATGTTTTCTATGTAGATTTTTAATTTTGAATTTTCCATATATCCTTTCTTAATGAGGGATCCACATATTCGTTAATCATTTAGTAACTATATAACCAGATGTAATCTCCCTATACTCAAACCATAATCTTTGATTTTGATCATTTATTCTTTTTTATTTTGGTTAGTATCTTCAATGTATTCCATCTCTAAGACACTCTTCCCCCCATCTATCCATTTTTTCATCATTTTCATCCCCTAAAAGTGCCATATTGACTAGGGTTTATTTTTTGAACAATTTTCAGTAATTTTTCTTATGTTTTTTTGGATTTGGATGATTAATTAAAATATTATATGGAATCTTTATGTAGAATAAGTTTCTTCTAAAATAATTCTCACCAACTCAGGATGGTTGGTCTATGTGATTTCATTTATTTATAGAATTGATACTTATTTAATATTTTAATCCATAATTTTGAATGAAAAAAATTCTATGAAATTTATCACATATAGAGTGATTGAATAATAAAATTTTTTGTTTCAAGAGCATTTTAACATCAATGTGAATTTTTTCACATACAGAATGACACATACCAATCAATACTATTCATGATTGGGGAACTTGGACTAGCGTATGATAAGACCTATATGGTGTTTTCAAAGAACATAAGATAGAAACAAGAACCAATGAATCAAATAACAATATATGGTAGTTATTTCATAAAAATATATACTATTTCATCAACCAGGGGTATTCTACCAATAATCCAACATGGATTTTCCATACATCAGATAGCCACACATAATAAAAATAAACAATCTCAAAGAGAAATGAATCAAATGAGTTAGAACTAGAATACACATCCAACTCTAAATTTATAAAATATAAAATATTATCCAAAATAAATTAAATCTTACTTATATAGTACATTAATAACAAAAAATAGAGTCAAAAAATACCCATCACAATCTTCAGGTGACTCCATGTCACTGTCTATCCTTAAGACCAATACGAGTGACTATAAGAGTTGAACATAAAGCTATACGAAGAAAACTCATTATAAAAAAATGAGTGTTGAATTTAGGGTGTGAGAATAAAATTCCATGTAGGATTTTTCAAATTTATATTTCAGTCACATTTATAATTTATTTTGGAAACATTATAATGATATATGTTAGTTATAAATTTATTTTGAGAACTTTACCAAAAGAATGAAACCTATACTTACTTGTCATTTTCAAAACCAAAAATAACATAATCCCAAATAATTAAATCTATTTATTTAAATCCCTTTATAAAATATAATTTTTTTAAATTAATTTCCTAGACACATTTGAATATACTGTGGCATAGAATTAATAAGGAAATGAACAAAAATCTAATAAAAATAACAATGAAGAAGAAATAAAATGAAACGTGTGATGCGGTAAACAAAGTTCATTAGGATTAAAAAAATATTGGAATGTATCTAAAATGAAAAAATAAATTGGTATTAAATTAAATCAACTTTGTTACACCACATTGTTTTATGTTATATATCTGTTTTTTAATAATTTTAATCACTTCGATAGATTCTATTGCAAACAACACCGAGTTGAAATGAGCAATGATATATTAATTTGATTCCATTATAACCTATCGATTAAAATTGTATATTTTGAATAGGTATATCTAATTTAGGAAATATATATGGTTTACACATTTATTAAATGAATTAATTTTTTATCAATTAAAATTAAACAAATTGAAAATAAAAATATGTTTTTCTACAAAACAATTTTTAAATGTAAATTATATTTATATCCTAATAAATTAAATAAATATCTATTAGTTATCTATTTAAATTAAATTTAAAATTTAAATATTCAATCAAATGTTTTATCTTTCATTATGCCTTAGATAAAAATAAATCCAATTATATTGATAAAAAATATTTTTATCGTAAAGGGGATTTCTTAGTATTTTTCACACAAACATTAAAATAAGTATCTACAACATAAAAGTAGTAATATTTTATTAAACATAATATATATTTTTAAATATAAGGATCCCAATTACTAAATATATCCCTTTTATTTTAGGAATTTTGAATAGTAAATGATGAAAAATTTATCACCTTGGTGAAGAGTAAATCAGGTTAATATTGGTTAACCCTATGTGATAAGGCCCTAATTGTTAAAACTAATTCACATTGGATGAATTTAATTATATCCTAATCAAAATAGTCTATAAATATATATTTTAATGGAAACTACATTATTAAAATGACCAATATAATATTCGAATAAAATAATGTTTCAAAATGTCACTCTCTTAATTTTAATTAACTATTATGAATACATGTAGGGAAAAAATAAACATATGAATGAATATAAATATAAATTTTGTGAAAATAAAATAATATTCATGATGATAATTTATTTATAATTTAAATTAATTATATAATTAATTTAAAATCATGCACAACCATAATAAATTATTAATTCAATGAGTAAATAATAAAATATATTATATTAAAAATATTATAAGTGATAGAATTTATTTGATTATATTGATACACATAATTTAAAGATTAATATGTCATATTAGTGAATATTAAAATAAATATATTCGAAACAAAACTTTTTCATGATGTATATCATGTAAAATTAAATGAATACTGTCAAAATTGTGATTAATGATAATTTTTGAAAATAATATTTTTTTTATATTATTGAAGAATTATTAAAAAATATTAATTGGATAAGAGGATAATATATATCATATAATCTCATATTGTGTATTTTTTTGAGGAAATATTTAAATTATATTTATAATTATCACCCTGTTGTGTGAAATTTTAATTACTTCTATTAATTTTAAAAAATACATACTAAATGGTTAAACTATGAATTATGTTTTAAAACACATCAATAAATTATTAAATTATTTTATTTTTATGATATATAAACTATATAATAACATAGGTTTGAAGAAGGAGTCATTTAGAAGATTTGTGTCTAGATAATTACATTATTATAATTTGATAATTTAAGAAATTCCTAAATTCCCCCTCACCTCAATTATAAATGGACACCCATTACATCAGTTTATTAAGCTATTATGAAAAACCTAGCTCAACCGAACCCTAAAATTTCTACTTCTATGCACCCTTGTACATTTTTTTTGACTCCATAAAATACCATGTTAATGGTACTTAATAAATGATCTAATGGAGGTTCCCTAAAGAAGAGGTAATTGTCTTACAAGACCTCTTTCGATTTATTTCTTATTATAACTATAATAAATCTTCTGAATTTATATTAAAATTATAACATTGGGATACTCAATATATATAATTATAATTATGATTATGAAACCACCATCACCCACCCTCTTTCTAATCAAATGAGAAATTAATGTATCGCTCGGGTGTATATACTGCTTATCATCTACACAAAGAAATAAAATTCCTTTTACATATCCATGTTTTTTGGATTTTAATTTTTATTGGATTAAAGTTTATATATGATGGTTATAACGTTAATATACATATGTAATGATAACATAAAATCTACCATCCTACTGTCCTAACTATTGGGAAACGATAATGTTTATCTTGAATACATGTGGACTACCCCATCTACAAAGCGATGTGATTTTTTTAATTTATATTTTAATTTGTGGTAATAGTGATTAATTTTATGAATATATATTATTTATATGATATAATAATTATTCTATAAAGGCAAAGTATTAATTATATTTCTTTTATTTTATCCTTCTAAATGGGAGAATAACCTTCATTCGTACATAGGGCCTACCGTCTAAAAGAATTTTGTTATTCATTTTTATTTCACTAAATTTTAGGAAATAATATAAATTAGTATATAATTAATATGTATGATATATGTATCATTATTAAAATTATATATATAATAAAATAATGATAATATTTTAAGGACAAAAAATATCAATAAAAACATACAAGAAATAAACCAATTATCATCCTAAACAGTTATTCTAAAAAACAATATTAATTATTTGGTCATAAAAGGATATAAATATGTCATAAATGCTATTATATATATTATTATAGTCTTTTAATAGATTAATAATATATATATGTGTGTTATACATGATTTTAAACACATATAAATGAATGAAATTTTGAGGTAAGGGATTATTCCAAAATCTCATCATTAATTGAGATTATTTGTGATCAAGTCACAACTCAGGGGTTTATTTTCATCACTGTTATTTTATCTAATAATAAATTTCATAATAATATTAACAATAATATCCAATGTTTCATTTATAATCCCCAATAACGCTAACTCACATCCCTTTTGATGAAATATATAACTTTCCATTCCCGACTTTTATGTCTATACTTATAACCAAACATTATCATGTAAACCCTATAAAATCCAAAGGAAAATATTTAACACTTGCATAATAGATGAAATTTTAGTTTTATAGTTGTATATAATTAGGAAAAAATTCTATGTAAAAAATTCACTTGAATTTAAATTCTCATTTCTTCTACTCAAATGAGATTTTATTATTCACATTATAACAACATCATGAATCATATGAAATCCATTCTAGACATAAATCTTCTAAAATTATTCTTTAAAACATGTGGAAAAGTAAACATAATATTGTTGAGATCAAATTATTATTAAGGTAAGACATATGAATTAAAATGTTAATTTCATCAATGAGAAGAAGAGAGCATAATGTCATACTAAATAATGAAATTCCATGATAGAGTCATAAACGACCACATAACCATAAATACCTTCTTCATAAATATGAAAAAATAAAATGGGAAGGAGTCATAATAATCAATAATAAAATACATTTGATATCAATATTGATCATTATATAAAATATAAACTCGTTAAACGTAATTATAGCATTATTTTTTTACCATGGATCATCATTTTTATAAAACCATTTTAATTGAAAAAACTATAATGCCAAAATCTTGAATTTTTTTTACCCCATGAATTAGAGAGATATAATAGAATCAGAGAAGATATCTGGGCTAGCCATAGTAATTCTTTAACTGTATTTTCCAATGCAATTTGGGCCACCCTATTACATGCTATAACATGATTTGCGAGAGAAATCTCGGCCCCCAATTTATGTTGTCATGGGATTACCCTTTACTATTTAGGCCACACCATCATGTAAAATGTCCAAAAACCATAAAATGAATAAAAATAGAAATAATAATTATAACTTTTACAAATACATTATGTTTCATGATCCGTCCCCCGGGGCCCATGTCGTGACTACCCCAAACTTTTCATCCATAGGTCAGGGGATGGTGAGTAACACTAAAAAGGTGAAACCCAAAAATAGGAAGGAATTTTCTTTGAACCTATACACAGACAAGTCCAAAAACAACCCAAAAATCCGAAAGGGGGAAATAATAAAACAAGTTTGAATCCCTGTACATGTGAACGTAAGTGGGCCACAATACACAACCTACATGGAACTAAAAATAGTAAAGTAAAAAAGGAAACTATGATGGCCATCCACAAGAAACCCCACCTGATCGTGAGAGTAATGAAGCTACTGAAAGCTGATGTAATATGTCCTGACCGCCTGGTCCTACTAGGCCCCACCTTGTTCTAGGCCACCATGTACACTATCATCCGGTCAGTCTGCCCCATCCCCTTGATCACCTCTATCGAAACGTTGAATGTCTGCACTGGACACAACATGTGCAGTCGAAGCCCATGCATGGGTGTGTAAAAAAATACTCAGTAGGGACTTCAAGGCCATTGGAGTCCTCTTAGAAATCTACAAATGAAAACACCATAAATTAGAATTCCCTAGAGGAAAAAACACAAATTAATACCTCAAAAAAATTCCAAAAGCTAAAATATGCAACTCACACTAGGTATATAACATAAAGAACATGAATTATGATGATTATTCATAAAACTAATTCATCTTATTCATTTGGAAAGCTTCAATTTTTAACCATGATGAAGTCATTCTATTTTCGATCTAGATAGTGTCATAAGTCCCTTATCCACATAGGGTTGTAAGTCATCGATCCACATAGGGACGTAAGTCCCTGATCCATGATGTGCGGCTCTAAGGCTAGTTATCCTCAGGTCTCTCTACTGCTGATGCAAATAGGTTCATAAGTCGTTGATTCGTACAATGTAGTACGTCACTGATCCATGATGGTATGCTCAATGGCCAGTTCTCATTAGGTCATGCTACTACTGATCTACACATGTTTGTATGTTTTCGATCTATATAGGGTTGTAAGTGGCTGATCCATGATGGGCCTATCTGAGGCCGGTCTTCATCGGGTCATGCTACAGTTGGCTCACAAAAGGTTGAAAGTCAATGATCCATAGAGGTTCGTAAGATTCTAATCCATGAAGGGCATCTATAAGGCTCTTCCTTATCATGCCTTTCCACTATTTATCTTCACATGGTCAAATATCATCGATCCACATAGGGTCAAAAGTCGCTGATCCACGTCGGGCCCCTCTATGGCTTGTCCTCATCGGGTCGTGCTACTGCTGATCCATATAGTGTTCTAAGTCACTGATCCATGATGGGATGCTCTATGGTAGGTCATAATTGGTTCATACTAATTTTGATCCACACAGGGTCATATGTTGTCGATCTACATAAGGATTAATGTCGCTAATACCGATCAAAAGATGGTCTCTCTGCTCTTGAATGCCCGCAAAAGGATTCCCGCACTTTCTGCACATGAGTTCCCAAGAAACTACTCCTCAAACCACCAGTTTTACCTCAACTACCATGAGGTCCCACGATTATGTATCCCAGATAACTATCATCTCATAATGGTTCCAACGCAATAGATGGAACATCAATAGGATGACCGATCTGTGAGTTATAGGAACTTTAATATCGAAGGCCTGGTTGGATTCGAGTTCAATCAAACCCGGACGTACTCCAAATTTCTATAAAATCCATGTGGATTATCTCAAATGAACATCCCCATCCCAAGGGACCCAACACTAAAAATGTTGCGTCAATCACATGCCCTGTTTGTGAGATACGCCAAAATTAGCAAAATGGGACACGTCAGGTCCGGGTCTAGTAGGGGTTCTGCTAGGCCGACCCAGCAGTATGGTCTTGCCCGGTTGGTAGACTAGGCTAGGCGGGTTAGTCTGGTCTGACTTGGGGGTCCAGTATGGCCGGGGGGTCTGCCCCTCTGGATGAACCTAGCCCGTGCGAATGTGGCCCGGCTGTGCTAACTTGAAGTTTTCCGGTCGGTGAAGCCTCCTAGAAACGCCTCCCACTCTTCCAAAATTTCCAGATAAGATGAATGTTTGTCCAATGGAGTGGCTGAAGTAGGCCGAAACACTCCTTTTGCACCACGTTGATGTCGTTACCTTCCACCGGCTAGGCCTGGCTAGTCGTGGCGCCTACCGCCGTGGCCCACCTGGTCGCAGATCCAGCCGCTGTAGTGCCTGGACGTGTCGTTCCTCCATGTGGCCAGCTCAGCTAGCTGCCGCCAATCGGTGCCGGAGATTCCACGTCAGTGTCTTCTTCTGTAGTCCACCAGAGATGCTCTGATAGTCCGTTTGATTTCCCATCTACGCCTACAGGCCTCTCAGGTCACAACCATCCCTACGAATCTAGCAGAATCACCTTGTCACTATGTTGATTAGTCCACCATGTAGAAAACTAAAAATCGAAGAGTGACAGAGGGACTGGGCCTTATTTAGATTGTCCCGCGCGATCTGCATCAGCATTTATTTTAGTGAATGTATAATAACCATTAAAACCCCATAATGAAACCCCTGAATCATCCTCTCACAATAATGAATGAAACATGGATCAACCATTAGTTCATATGGTTCATATTCCTCTTATTATTTAAGAATGGGGAATGAGGGGTATTAAACACCAAAATCAAATAAACCCCCTACCTTGAACTCATTGTAAACTGTTGCGAAAGAAGAAGAAGATCTGTGTGCATTTTCATTTGGTGTTCATTGTTGCTCATCGTCCACCAGATCAATTCCTCAATGAGCTTCATCCATCCACTGTTATTCGTTAAAGTGGAAGGCCGTCAGCATTCCATCATAGGTTACTCCCTTGGGTTCTCAATTCCTATGCCAATGGTTTGTTTAATAAAAGAAATAAATCTCAGGTTGTGTTCATTGGAGTGGTTCATTAATGAACCTTAATTAATAAACCAATTAATTATCTATGCCTTTTGGTTATACAAAAAAATAAATGATTCAATGAATGTTATTCATTTAAACCTCGACGTTATACTATGGTCCCACTATCTACTTATCAATTGTTGCAGGAAGAATAAAATAACTCATTAAGTTATTTTTTTTGAATATTCCAATAATTATCTTTTTCATCCGACTCTTTCCAGTCATTATTATGCTTAACCAAATTGAATACAGGCATTGAGAATTCAATGGTTCTCTCATATTTTCGATCTAATCCCAGGTTAAAAAGATATAAATCCCCACTATTACGTTTACTGAATGCACCTAAAAAGACAAGAAAAAATTTAATAGTCAACCTCGACCCACGCTTGTCATGGTTAGGCTTTG
Organism: Viscum album; assembly: GCA_963277665.1. Classification (NCBI taxonomy): domain Eukaryota; kingdom Viridiplantae; phylum Streptophyta; class Magnoliopsida; order Santalales; family Viscaceae; genus Viscum; species Viscum album. Next base: position 1,285,916,456 of record OY728132.1, on the reverse strand, counting down.
CCTAAGGAGAACATACCCTCATAGGCTCAATTATACTATCGTATATCCAATCTATGCTACCATTTATGATTTATTAGGATTTGACAATAAAATTATTGTAACATAATTATTTTATTTATGGGAAAAAACTATCTTCCACTATCGGCCCGCGCCATCCAATGTTTGGATCATCCTAAGGAAAGAATGCCCACTTGAGTTCATCGGTGGACTACAATTTTTAATCTGAGTCACCATTCTTGTGTAATAAGGATTTCAAAAATAAAATAATTTTATTTAATTATTTTATTAACAATTATTCCATTTTCACGTTTTGTCACAAGAGGCCCATACCGACTAAACATAAATCGAGCCTAGGGTAAACCCGCCATCATAAATGAAACAATACCCAAAGATTTCTTATATGGGCACTTTTAAAGTGATATTCCACATTTTTAGAAAACTGCTCATGCGTGCAATTTAAAACATAACAATTTTCAATGGATCATTCTGGGCACTCTGAGCCTTGGAATCAAATGCCTTCATTTTTCACAGTCTTGTAATAATTTCATATAACAAAAAAAATATATGGAATTAAGGGTTCATTACATTCTCCTCACCCTAGGGCTTTACATCCTCTAAATCCAAATCACAGTAAAATAAAACAAGTGGGGTACTGGGCATTAATATGAACCTCCTGGTCCCATGTTCTCTCTTAGAGGTTCCCGTGATTCCACCGAACTCGCACCAGAGTAATGAACCATCCATGGAGGAATTTCTGCCACCGATACTCAATCACTACATGAAACAACACATATGTTTCCTTATCTTCAATGTCCATCTCACCCCTATTGATGATATACGATGGATCATGCCATATATCCTCATCTAGGACACATGGAAAACATTATGAACCCAGTGCATCTATGGGGAGATATTTTTATTACACCACCTTTCCAACTTTTTTGGGAAACTTTAAAGGTCTGATGAACCGAGTAAATAGCTTACCACCCCGTCCAAATATCTGCAATAATCATCAGGGTGATACCCATAGAAAGACATAACCACATCCTCGAACTCCAAGATTCTTCATTTTCAATCGACATAATAAATATGTCTGATATATGAAGTCTTCATCCACTCCTAGATGATCTGCATCTTCTTTGTGGTATCCCATACCAACTCTGGACCCATGACTACTAACTACCATGGTTATGTCCCGCATAGAGTTGATCTGCATTGAGGTCCATACAAGGCCTCAAGCGGTTTCATGCCATCATTGGAGTTAAATCTACTATTACACAGACTATACCAGTGGTAGGCAGTCCTTTGAACTGTGACCAAAATCGCGGAAACTAGCACAAAGCATGACTTTTATAGTCTTTATAGTTCTCTCCATCAAATCTTCTTTCTAAGGGTAAAATTTGTGCTCAAGCATACTATAATCGGATGCTCACCTCTCACTTGCTGACAAGTGAGGCATCATGTAATGAAATCTACCACTAATTTCTTCATCCATGAAAACTAGTACTAATGTCAGAGGGCCTGGTACATTTTCTCTACACCAGTATGTACAGCCAATGGTAATTTATGGAATTCTCTCAATACCTCCTCCGGAAATTTCACTCGTACCAAGGAGTTTCTTCAACGAAGGGTTAAGTGCTCCCCGCCTATCAAAAATTAATCAATAAATTATCTTGAGGATTTCATATAATGTCGAGCCTCATAGTAAACATCCACAAGTTGGGCCTCCCTAACTCACCAAAGGTGTGGTGGAGTCGCAGTCACAGACTAGAGATAAGATGATCTATCACCTCACTCAGTAGGTGTAGAGCTGACCTCATACTAAGTGTTTCTATAACTACGTTTCACTTCCCAGAAGTTTAGACTATCAGAAACTCATAGTCTTGAATGGATTGTAGCCGTCACCACTGTCTCAAGTTCAGGTACTTCATTGAAAAGATATTCTTGAGACCCTTGTGATCAGAGTAGGTAGTCAACCATTCTCCAAACAATACTCTAATCTCTAGGAGCTTCATGGTAGCCATTTGATATGCAGTTTTAGAAATTCTTTCTATCCTTGGTACATTCCAATAAAGAAGTCCCTCTCCCTGCAAGAATGTAATACTGGAAAAATATTTTTGAAGGATGTGCGCAAACTCTACCGCTACTATTGGGAAAATCAAACTCAAAACACATACTAACACAAGGGTTTGGATGGAAAATTGTAGTGTAATCATGGTTACCCTTATATACATGAGTTTATCTTGTCCCTCCTGGTTTTCCTTTTTCATCGAATAAGTAAAACCCCAATCCAATATTGTAGATATACCACATCCTTTTTCCTAAAACTGTTAATTAGATCATGATTTATGGATGACCAGTCCATGCATAAAATGACTTCATAAAGCATAAATGCTTCCACAAAGAATTTCCAACTGAAACTCTTTCCATAGCGGTTAGATCACACCATTGAATTAAGTGTGATTATCGAGTCTCCACACATTGGTATCTACAGACGTAAGGGTCAATTCAACGGTTTAACCAGAAAATCTAGCTATTGAACAAGATTTTAGACACGAATGAATGATTAGTACCAATTTATAATAACATGATAGCTATTAGTAGACTTAGACCATATCTCAAATTATTCATGGATCCCTTTGGTCACACTCCATGACCGCATGTAGCTTCTCCCTTCCCCTATCCCCCAGCTCCCTATGCCTGGTGGGGAAACATTGTGGTGGTGCTTGTAACTTGTCGAAATTTATTCCACATCATGATTATCTCCTATATAATCTTCCACATCAGATACCCTACAGATTCATCAATCCTTTTTTACATCCTCATCGTGAAAAATTTTACACATTCAATTCTCTGAGACTGACATCGGCTTCCTACATTCCAACTACTGACATTCACTGGGTGTATTTGCTCAGCAAAATAATTTTCAACCAAAATGTTTCTCTCTAGCACCCTAACCTAAGTAAGAATGCGTAGATGAATAGTACTATGTTGGATGTCCCTATACACATTTTTCAAGGTGGTCCAAGCCCTGAATCCCTAGTCTTGTCATATTCAATGAGTACCTAGAGTGGTCGGTACGCCTCGTCGATTACTCAACTGCTGACATGTCGTGCATCCAAAAATGTAGAATCACTTTGGAACACATAACCCTTAGCATTTTATTGCAAGATACACCTTCTATAAGAAAGTTTCTCAAGCTCTATCCACAGAAAAGTAACCACATCGTAAGATAGGGGTAACCTAAACCCTACCAACACCATTCTGAGCCACATAGAATTCTAACTACCAGGACCACCATCTGATCTAATAGCGCCCTTGCTATATAGAATCTATATCACCACCACAGGCCAGTAATTGTTTTCCTGTGATTTGGGATTACCTCAGAAAATACAAGGTATATTTCAGTAAAACTCATTTAAGGCACAGGAACCACATACTTGCTGTACCGGTAGCACCGATAGTAACTATTGACCAACGGGAAGTGGTATCACTGGGACACCACTCAAAGGTACCACCATGACAAATAGTCCTTGTATTGAAGCCTCATATCTCTATGGACCATCCTAATCAACATGCATTATAATACTGGTAGGTTGTCTATGTGGAGGAACCTTGAATGATAATAAAGATGAACCTTGGTCAATCAGTTGTACATGGTGAGCTGACTCAAAATAGATCAAAAATAAAATTTCAAAACACATGCATCTAGTGTATTCATGTACCAAGTCAGATAGTAGAATTTAGGATCCTTGTGTATGAATACGTTAGCCGCCATACCCACTTGGTACTCCCCGAATAGTAATTTTAACTCAATACACTTAGCTATATTTCATCCTTGAAAACACAGAATCACTGTTATTATGGTACAATAGATGTAACACCCTGACCCCTATAGTCTGGAGCCGGTGTATTACTTGAGATATTGGCATGGTTATAAGGAATGAGAATCCGGAAGGAACAATCAGTTTAGTAGTCTTGTAGAAACTGGATACATAGATGTAAAACAAATTACATTGAAAAAGGCTTCAAGATACAATACATAACAAAATTAAAAACTGCAACCAAATGAACTCATTAAAATACCTTCTCTTCATCACCAGTTAAGGTGAAAAATGAAAGGGGTGAGCTCAAACACTCAATAAGGGTTACAAAAAGTGGAAGCATGAGTACAATAATAAGTGAATCATAATCAATCTAACATAATAATTATGGCATAGTGAATAAATGGATAACTAATACCCTTAATAAACTGAGAATGAAACTGCATCCACGGATTTTGTCATACTAAAAACCTCATGGATAATAATAATAATAAATAATGATTAAAGAGAATTATTATTAATTGGACTTCATGTATCTAGAACATGAAACCATAATATGGTCAAAACAGTTTAATTCTATGCGTAGAATCCCATATGATTTTTGGAAACAAACTCGAAGGGTTTGTCGCCAACTAATTTTTCTAATGAGACATACTGATGCATCGTGGGGCTATAGTGTGCCCCACCCACCACTACATGTCCAAATAATTATTTATACATCGATTCAGTACAAGAGAAATATTCCTTCCTAAATATCCATATATAGTAGAGTATATAGATTTATAAATATTTCCTTAACTAAAATAACTTTTCAAATAAACACTATATGTAAAATGGTATACTGTTTAGACAACAAAAAAATCCATGATACAAAAATATTTATATTTAGTAAAAATATAATCTCAAATGAAAAGTGATCTCAAATAGAAATTAGGTACAACACATAAGGATTATTAGGTGCACTATACAAAGATAGTCACAACTAAATAGTAGTTGAGACAAAGTCTCTTACCACAATGTAATCGGTCGAATCATATGACCAGAACATAATAACACTCAAATGAATCATTGAATAAAATGAATATACATAAAATAATGTTATTATATATCATATGGCAGTTCACATATACCACATATATAAAATAAGTGGAGAACAATGAAAAATCTCACAGAAATGAATGTGTGATGAGAAACCCCTTACATTTTGCTCGAGTGTGTTATTCATTTGTGTTAATGACCTAATGAATCAAATTAAGATTCATTAACTAATAATTCCAGAACCTGATATATAGTAATTGATTTAGTATAACCTTATTAGGTTCATTCATGGCCCTTTTAATGGGTTTAAGAGGTTCAATTTTATTATTTTGGAAGCATTTTTCTTCCTTGGTTTTCATGATACGTTTACTTGCTATCATGAATGAAAGTTCATTTAAAATGTGGATAAATATCCAGAGTTCTTAATATATATTTTTAGTGACATTAAAGAGATATAAATGATCTGATAATGATTATATATTATATACTAGAGGATGAATCATTAGTAAAAAGTTTGTGATAAAATATTTGATTTAGCTTGGCTATTTTGTATACAATGAACACGTTTTGTATTATTATTCCGTATAATGAGTGTGTATAGATTAAATAAAATTAATGAGATGAAATAAATATATTCTGATTTGGTTAAACCATTAAAATGGTTTCATGAACAGTAATTAATGAGAATGTTATGGACAAATCTCCGTCGTCCACAAAGGATATAAATTAGAACCTCATGAACGTTGATTTTGCTAATAAAAATAAAAAGGGGAGAGTAAGAATATCGATGATGGTTTTTACATTCACATGATATAACTAAATTATATAGATTATACTAGAGTTTATCATGGTCATTTTGACATAGGATGTGAAAAGAGAAAAAGAAAAGAGATGATCTTGAAAAAATGAAAAGTTGAGAGATCACTTATGAAAATTCGGCAGCCTAAAGACGTCACATAAAATTTCATAAAATGAAAAAATGAGAACAAAACGGTATCTAATCAAATTGAAATCCAAGGTACAGTAATTTGAATAAATAAAATCATGCCCCAACATAAAATAAAGAAATTTCAAGTAGCTAACATAAAATATGTGTCGACTTAAAGAAGAGAATGGAGGATTCCCTTACATTGTAGAGTAACTCCTAGATCATGAAGGATGTGACCTTGGGGGGTTAAAGATAGCTTGGGAGGTCTCCTAGAGTGTTAAAACAACCAGATCATCGAGGAAGATGAATTTTTAATAAAATAAAATGAATGGATGTGTGGGTATTTATAGAAAAAGAGAGGTAATTGTTTAATAAATTCAAAGGGACACCTCATTAGTGGTATTTTCCAAACAATGGGCTTATCCACGGTATTTGCCAATGGTTTTAGCCACGTGGGACACCACATGTAATATGTTACTATAAACAATTCGGCCATACTTTAATATGTAATTATTACATCATTATAATGTCATTAAACTACCGAAAACTCAAAACCGTATTTTTATTATTCATGAAAAAATCATATATTTAGAAACATCCCAAGAATTTACCTTAAACATTTTTCAACGAGAATTATTCAAAAATGAACTCCATTTTTTGAAAATATCCCTCTATTTATTTTTAATTTAATATTTAATAAAATCATAGTTAGTTCCAAAAACAACAATTTTTAAGGTATAATTAGTTCTATATCACATTGAAAAATTAATTAAGATCTCATTATCCTATTACATTAAAAAATAAAATGTTATCATTATTTACTATTTATAAGGGTCATATTTCTATTCAACTTACTATTCATAAGGGTATGTTAATATTTATCAATAAAATCAATTTGGTTCTATCAGACTCCAAATGACATACTGGTCACAACTCTAGATGACCGTTTTTTGAAATTCAAAACATATAAGTATAAAATTTATATTTAATGGATAGATTATAAGTATCTCCTATACTATTTTGATTCACAAAAGACATCGGGACTCATGCAGTATAGGCTATGAATAGAATGTATTTAATAGAAGAATTCCATAAAATGTTTTGGGTGTTATATTATACTCTCCTTTAGAAATTTTCTCTGCACAATGTTTTGTATAATGCCTACCAAAATGATGTGGGTGGTTCTTCTTCATGAAATCCTCTAGTTCCCATGTTGCTTCCTCCATATTTTAGTTTCTCCAAAGAACCGTTACTAGATGAGTTATTTGATTTCTCAATAACTGCTCTCTTGTATCAAGAATCAGGATAGTCTTTTCACAGTTTGAAAAATCAGGTTCTAGTTCTATATCTTCATATGTGAGTACATTTGTTTGTTCTGGCATGTAATTTTTTAACAGTTATACAAGGAACACACCATAAACTCTGGAGAGATTTGACAGTATCACTAAATGTTAAGATACAACTCTGATTCTTCCCAATATTTCAAATGGTCCAATGTACCTGGGGCTTAGTTTCCTTTACATACCGAACCTTAACACACCCTTTCATGGAGATACATTCAGAAATACATGATCCCCGACATAGAATTCCATGTCATTTCTCTGGTTGTCAGCATAAATCTTCTACCTACATTGGGCTTCATTAATATGGGCTTGTATTTTCTTCACCTTTTTCGTGGTATCTTCAATATGTTCTGGGCCTATAAGATTCCTCTAACCAACTTCATCCCAACAAGTTAGAGTTCTACATCTCATTCCATATAATGCTTCATATGGATCCATTTGAATACTAGAATATAAACTAATGTTGTATGAAAATCCACCAAATTCGTGTATTGATCCCATATACCTTGGAATTCAAGGGAACCCGACCTTTGCTTATCTTCCAGAGTTTTAATAGTCCTTTCAGATTGTCCATCGGTTTGCGGGTGATATGCAGTACTCATATGAAGCTCTGTATTCAAAGACATCTGGAGACTTTTCTCGAATATTGATGTAAACCAGGGATCTCGATCAGAGTCATTCAATATAGGTGCACCATGAAGTCTCACAAAATCATTAATATAATGTTTTTCCAGGCGCAGAAGTGGTAAATACTCTCTTATTGGAAGGAAATGTGCTGATTTAGTAAGACGATAAACAATTACCCATATTGCATCATTCCATCTAGATATCCTCGGTAGTCCAGTGAAAAAATCCATCGAAATGTTATCCCACTTCCACATAGGAATAGTTATAGGTTACATCACTCCTTTGGGATGCTGACTCCCCACCTTCACTTATTGAAATACTAGACACCATGACACATAGTCAGCAATTTCTCACTTCATATTATCCCACCAAATATATTCCTTCAGATCAATATACATCTTGGTTCTACTCAGGTGTATAGAGAAATTTGAGCTATGAGCACCATCTAATAGTTCCATTTTTAGCTCAGGTACTGATGGAACGCATAACCTCTTCCCCAATTTCCAAACTCCTTCATACATGAGGTCAGCCAGTCTCTCATCCTTGACTGCATTAATTTTCTTCTGTAGATTCTCATCATCAGATTAAGATATTTTTCTCTTCTATAGTGAAAATGGATTATCAATAATTTGAAATAGGAGTGATGTTTCCCCTTCCTTAACAATTCTCATATCTATCTTCAGTAGATCCATGAACATAGGATCTCTTTCAATCCTCATTTGAGTCTGAAGTCCATGATCTTTTCTACTTAATGCATCTACCACCTTATTCGCCTTTCTTGGGTGGTAGTGTATTGAAAAATCATAATATTTGAGTATCCTGATCCATATTATTTGCCTCATGTTGAGTTATACCTGTGTGAAAATATATTTCAAACTCTTGTGGTCTGTCTAAATATCACATCTCTCTATATAGAGATAATGCCTCTACCTTCTCTGTAGAGATAATGCCTCCATATAGATGACGATTATTCCATTAATATGATATAATTCCAATATATATATATGATAATGTAGTTTATCATGGTCATTTGTATAATGTATTTGAGAATAGAAAAATAAATGAGATGATCTTCAAAATAAAAGAAAAGTTGAGAGATCCCTTATGAAAATTCAGCAGCCAAACGACGTCGCTTAAAATTTCCTAAAATGAAATGATGAGAACAAAAGTGTATCTCATCATATTGAATTGAAAAGAAAATTATGAAGAATAAATAAAATCAAACCCCAAAATAAGAGAAATAAATTTCAGATAGCTTACACAAAAAAAGTGTCGACATAAAGAAGAGAATGAATGATTCCCTTACCTTGTAGAGTAATTCCTAGATCTTGAAGGATGGGACCTTGGGGGATTAAGGAAACCTTGGGAAGACTCTTAGTGAGATAAAAAACTGAGAGCTTTGAGGATGAGGGATTCTTACTCAAAGATAACGAATGGATGAGTGGGTATTTATAGAAAAAGAGAGGTAGTTTTTTTAATAATTTCAAATGGACAACTCATTAGTGGTTTTTTCTAAACCATGGTCTTGCCTATAGATTTTCCCATGGTTTTAGCCACTTGGGACACTCATGTCATAAGATACTGTACAAAATTCGACCATACTTTTATATTTTATTATTACATCATTATGATGTCATTAAACTACCGAAAACACAAAACTGTATTTTTACGATTCATGAAAAATTCTTGTATTTTTTAAAAATCCCAAAAATTTACCCAGACCATTTTTTGACGTTTAAAATTCAAAAATGAACTCCATTTTTTAAAAATAAATTTTGAAGTATTAATAATTAAAATTTCAAACAAAATAATTGTGAATTCAAAAATTAACAATATTAAAGGTATAATTAATTCGATATCACATTGAAAAAATAATTAAGATCACATTGCCTTATTACCTTAAGAATATAAAATATTATCGATACATACTATTTAAAAGGGTCCTATTAATATTCATTTTACTATTAATAAGGGTATGTTACTATTCATCAAAAAAATCAAGTTGGTTCTATCAGACTCCAAATGACATAGTGGTCACAACTCTAGATAACCGTTTTCCGAAATTCAAAACATAGAAGTGGAAAATTTATGCTTAATGGATAGATTATAAGTTTCTCCTAGACTGTTTTGATTCACAAAATACAGAGTGCTTCTTACAGTTTAGGCTATGAATAGAGTTTATTTAATATAATCATACCATAAAATATTTGTGGTGTTATAACAAACCCCTTTGATACCACATTATCATGAGTCATCCCCTGAGGCCCGTGCCATGACTACCCCATGCCTGTCAGCCATAGGCCAGAGTATGGTGTCTAGAAATAAAAAGGAAACAATCAAAAAATGGGAAGGCATTTCCTTTAAACCTGTACACAAACACTTCAAACCACAACCCAAAACACCGAATGGGGGATACAAGTATACCACTCAAAAAGGTTGAGTTCATGTATGAGTGAATGTAAGTGGGCCTATATAAAATCCCAACAAGGATCTGAAAACAATAAAGTACAAAAGAAAACTCTGATGGCCATTCATTGGAAATCCCACCAGATCGTGAGGGTAGTGAAGCTATTGGAAGCCAAAGTAGTATGTCCTACCCACGCGGTCCTATAGGGACCCACCTTGTCCATGGAAACTAAGACCCCCTTCATCTTGAATATCAATACCATACCCTAATCACCTTTATCTAAATGCCAAACATCTACACCAGAAAAAACTCGTGCTTGTGAATCTTGTGCAGGATTGAGTATAAAAATGCACATTTGGAATCCCAAGATCCCTGAAGGTCTCTCAATAATCCCTGAAGTAAAACACCACAATGAAAAATACCCAATATATAGAACAACCAATATATAACTCAACCACATTGAACATACTAATAGATACAGCTCACAACGGATACATAACCTAAAGAATATTAATAATGATAAATATTAATAAAGCTAAATCAATTTTTTTTTGTTCAGAAGTTCCACTGAAAAACAACCAATAAATCATTATATTGCTGATTCACAATGGGTTATATTCCACCGATCCACGAAGGGTAGTAATAATTTATCCACATAGGGTAGTAAGTCGCTAATCGAATATGAGTCACTCTATGGTTGGTCCTCATAGAGTTGCACAACTACAGATGCACAAAGGGTCGTAAGTCTTCGATTCACACAGGGTCATATATCACTTATCCAAGATGAGCCTCTCTATGGCTGGTCCTCTTCAGGTTGCACAACTGTTTTTCCACACAGGGTCGTATGTCATCGATCCACATAGTGTTATAAGACACTGATCTATGATGGGATACTCAAATGTTGGTCCTCTTCATTTTGCGCAATAGTTAATGAACCCGGGGTCATAATTCATCGATCCACACTGGGTCATAAATCACTGATCCACGACAAGCCCCTCTAAGGATGGTGTATGTTGATTCTTGCCACTGTTGATCAACATGGGGTTATAATTCATCGATCCACACAGGCTTGTATGTCACTGATGCCAATCCACATAAGGTCTCTCTTCACATGATTAACATTCATGTGATTCCCACACATAGTGCTTAAGTTCCCGAAAAACCACTCCTCATGCCACTGGTGGTATATAAACTGAAATAAAGTTCCACAAATAAATAACTCGATGAATCGAAACAGCATAATGGTTCTAACTCAATAGATCGTGTGCCAATAGGACTCTTGGTCTGTGAGTTATAGGAATTTTAGTACCGAAGGCCTAGTTGGATTCGAGTTTGATCCAACCCTTCCATACTCTAAATTTTACAATAACCCATTTGGAGTATCCCAAAACAACCGCCATACCCCAAGGGTCCCAGCGCTATCGACAACGCGTCAATCAGATGATCGATTTGCGAGATATGACCAAATTAGCAGAACAGAACCGGTCGGGTCCAGGTATGTTAGGGTTCCGGCCCGGCTGGCGGGTCTGGCCTGGTTGGGGAACACGGCCTATAACACCCCGTGATTCCACCGTATGTTCCTTTGAATAATGCAGTAGCATGCATTGTACACAAATTGGAGTTTTAACACACCATGACCAACGAAACAAGCCCTTATGAAAAGTAATACCTAATTTTTGAAATTTTATAAATTTTAATTTTCAAAATGTACTTCATTATTTTATTTAGAATTTCAAAATTAGATTAGGGTAATTTTTGGATTTTGTGTGAGACCTTTCAATTTTAGATGAATAGTGAAAAAATCGTGTAATTGTTTTCAACCGGCATTTTATTTAAACAATTAGTTGATTTATTTTAATTTATATTAGGTCAAAATATATACATAATACCCATATATGTTCAATGTAAATAATTAGAGTCATTTTCTAATATGTTTATATATATAAAATATAATTGAACTTCTTAGCTTCTTTTACCCACCTTCTAAGAGGATTTACAAATTGTCTTAAAACATATTTTTACCACTTCTATGAGTTGAATTTCAAAACTCTATGAGAAACAGTTTACATCAGTATGTAAAATGTGGTTCAATAAGATGAAAATAATTTTTGTTGAACAGTTTCTTTTGACTTTTCTTTACCACAGTTAAATGTAAATACGGTAATTAAAGGGTAAAAATGATATAATAATTACCCTAACATATGTACTAATTCTATCGGATAAGTTTTAATCGACCAAAAACAACCTAGGAAAAAAATAAGATTCTTTTGGTCCACATGGATTAGATTAGGGCATTTGTTATTATTTTATTTAAAGAATTGTCAAAAGTGTTAAATTCAATATTTAATATCTAAACCAATTTTAAAATAGGGTAATACTTAAGGTCAATTAAACTATAAATATTCATTAGAATTATTAAAATATTTCCAACATAATGGTATTTTATTTATAATTTTTAGACTTTAAATAAAATAATTTATTTATTACACAATAATGATGCAGTAATTACTATGTCAATGAAATATTATTATATTTGATATTATAAATATCTAAAAAAAATTTAATTTGGGACTTTTGATGAATTACACTATTTATCTAGGTTAATATGACTTTTTAGAGTTGATTAAATAATTTTTTGTTGATGTAATCTAGCTGTTCTGATTTTCACAAAAGAAAAATACTAAATAAGGTCAAAATTGACATAACTGTGTTTTTAAAAGAAATACTATATTATTAATTTATATATATTCATAAAAATATAAGGATCAGCAAATGGACTTATATAAGGTTATATATGTTAATAATGAACCACTTGGGGTTCATTTGGCTTGTTATAGTAAGTTTATTAACCATATAATATAAAAATACAAAGGGACATGGTAAATGTCAAACTATTTTACTAAGAGTTAAATCTAAATAATAAGGTTAATATGGTGACATAAAACTATCTAAAAACAATTGGATAAGAGGTTTTAGACCCATCCCCACCTTATCCTATAAAAAAATCATTTTGGAGCCATTGTTAACAGCAAATTATTTTATTATAAAATAATATTTCATGCTTTTCCTAAATTGTCCCTCACCTCTCTTATAAATGAGTACTTCCAATTCTCTTAATTTATCACCAACAAATCCATTTGTCTCAGCCAAACCCTTCCTAAATATCCTCCCAAATTCCCCCACATCAACCTATAGTCTTTAATTCTTTCATAAATCCATCATATGGAGCCCTTTTAATCAACTCAAAAGGAAACATCCGAAGAAGGGGTAATAATTTCACCACCCTGATTAAATTTAATTTCTTCTTCCACATCCCCTTTCATGGTTTTTTATTCTAAAATAATAACTCTAGTATATTCTATATACTGTTATGTGATTATAAAAATGTTACAACCACATTCTTTATTCTATCCATCATATGAATGAAAAATTCACCATACGTGTGTACGTAGGGCATACCGTCTCCACGTCGTGGTGTAGTTTGTTATTCAAACACTTCATTATTTAGATAGGAATAATAATTAGTATAACTGATGTAAATAATTAATATAACTTGTTAATGATTTTTTATATATGATATACAATCCAATTCCATATGATTTCACAATCAATATAATTATATTGTCGCTTCTGCATACGTACGGATTACAGTCTCCACGAACGTGATGAGATTCATTTTCCATTGTATTGAATCATAAATAATATTCATTTTAGGATTAAAATTAATGTTTAAGAACATAATATCATTTTGTAAAGGAATAAAAAAAATATTATCCTTAAAAAACAAGGGTTCTTTAACCGAGCATATAAAGGAAAATGGATCTGTTAACACACACAAAAACGATGATACTAATAAAATATTATTAACAAAAAAATATTAAAGGAAAATATATGATATAATATTTATGTATATAGATATTTTAAAATTTAATAACAATTATTTAACTATTATATTGGAGGTTAAAGTACCCTTGACCAAAGAAAAGTAGAAGTTAAGGGTTAATTTCACAATCTATTTATTATCCGAGGTTGTTTTTACATGAGTATATACTGGGACATATTTATAATTCATGTCCAAGTTACATAAAAGTGTTTTAAAAGGGATTATTTTTATTATACTCTTTTAATAAAACATAATTTTAAATTTTTTAAACGATTTATTCTTCTAAACCATTTTCATTGATGTCCATGTTTTCAAAATGGTTTTAAGGATTTATTTATATATACATGAATGTTTTAAAATATTTATTCCTTTAAAATGTATCAAAGTGGTATGAGACACTTTTATTCAAAACTATCTTTTATATGAATTACTTTACAAATTATGTTACTTCTAAATGATTTCACGAAAAATGGATATTTCTCTCAAAATGTTTTACAAATCATTCTCATCAATGTCAACATCATTTTATGGATTTTAAACTAGTTTGAAGTTGACTTATTATGATGAAAATATTATATATTTTATTAATGGTTTTGTGATATGTTTGACTGTGGATGTGTTATTTTTATACCATTCATGTTTTATGGATAAAGTATTGACATTTCATATTCCAATTTTAATATGAATATTTTTTTATGTTTAATCATTTTCATATGAACAATTCATTAGACTTAGTAAGTGACAGGTGGAGCCCACTATAGCTCTTCAATGCATCAGTAGGTCTCATGAGACAAGGTAGGGTCTTGCTACAAGGCCTTGAAAAAATCTTATTTGTGGTCACTGAACAAGGCTTTGAATATGTGTCTATGATATCTAGCATTATTCATTCCATCATTATGAAAGATTCTATTGATATTTCATGTGATTATTCGACTAATAGAATTTCTATGTGAATATGTAAATAGAATTATTTGATTTTATCTTTTCTATATTATTCTAAAGTTTAATTTAAAAAGGCTTTTGTTTTAGTCCTATACATTGCCTTAAATATTTATTCTTATTTATGAATTTTTCTGATATATTTTTATCGTTACTGTGAATTTGAACTCACCCCTTTCTATGTTTCATTTTTTCAAGGATATGAAGAATTATTTTATAGTTGACCTGGAGGTATAGGATAAGTATATAAATGTGTTCAAATGGTGACAAAATGTTGTTGATGTTTTTATTTGATGATGTAACGTAAGCCTTATGAATATATCTATTACTTCCAAGGAAAGTAAATTGATCGGTCTTTCGGGACATGATTCCTTGTATCATGACAATGTTATGTAATAATGCACCAACTCATGGTAACTAGGGTCTGGGATTTACAGTTGATATCATACTAAGGATACTACAGACCTTGGAAACTATATTTAGAAAACTCTTATTATAGAACACTACCCTAAGATAGACATTAAGGATTAGTATAAACAACATCCTCGAATTTTGGTACTGTATAGATTTTTTTACATTTCAATCTAATACATCCCTATAGGGATACAAGAATGTAGAGGTGGCTTTAGAAATGATGTACCTAGGGGTAAAACTAGAAAACAACACTTTGAGCTAGACTCGAATGGGAACTGGTGCATGATAATGGGCCTTGCTGCACTCTTGGTTACGAAACTCCTGAGGGATATGCTTAGGATAATTCTCATTTTATTTACAAACCATTATAAAGGATTTATGATTATATACTTCCCCATAGAAAACATTTTTTTTTTATGATTATGGATTATATCCATAAACTATTCAATTTATGTTAACTGTTTTAAATGTTGGGAATAAGGTATTGTGATTCATAAACTAATCTAGTGTCTTCCATTGTTTAGAAATGATGCATAGTGTAAGGAATGGAAACCGTATCAACCAACATAATCCATGTACAGATTTCCCTCCTACTCAAGATAATTATAGTGGATCTAGTGGTGCAACTGGTTCTTATTAGCTTATCTACATACTGGGACAACTAACTCAGGTTATTAATAATAACCTTACCAGTATGGAGCTCCTTGATCCCCAACATTGAGGATCAATGTTAGAACTCTTCATGAGGAAACAATAACCAATATTAAATGGGAGTAAAAATCCATTATTATTTTAGAAATGTATTAATTCATTAGAGAATTTTTTTATGATTTGGGGAATAGTGGAAGTGAAAAATTTGTCATGGCAGTTTATTGCCTCATTGGAGATACAGATCAATTGTGGTCATTAATCCAAAAAATAGAGAAATTTGAAAACTATCAACATGGAATAGAGAGAGTTTAAAGAGATATTCGTAGAACAATAAATTTCTCATGACCATCGATCTGATATGGAAAGACAATTTTTGAGTCTGATGAAAAAGGATGATGAGAATTTCAAAAAGTTTGAGGCTAATTTTACATGGTTAGAAAGGAATGCAGTAGAATATATACATAACTCAAGGAGTTATATTGATCGATTCTTTGATGGTTTAAAACCATTTCTCCATCAAGCATTATTCTCATAATCCTTCTCATTGTATAAAGATATTTTCTCATTCACTATAATTATAGAAAAGGAATTATCTACGTCTTACGACATTAAAGAAAATCATGAGAAAAAGGGTACATATGAACACTATAGAAATGAAAATAAGGGGAATAAGGGATAATTTGAATATCTATCCTACATTAAATGTGGGAAAAATACCCCAGTACTTTCTTGAATGGAATAAGAGTCTGTTACAAGTGTAGTGAAAAAGGCCACCAAGCTTGTGATTGCAAGGGGAAGAAAGGGGTTTTCAATGTTGAATGCTACAATTTTAGAGAAAAGGGGAATTAGGAAAATGATTGTCCTAAGATCTAAGGGAATATGCCTTAGAAAAGGATAAGGGGTCAAGGATAAGCATATATGATCACTACTGCTATGGATAATGCTCTGAAAGACATGGTGGCAGGTAATTTAATGGTTTCCTCAAGTATATCCAAGGCTGTATTTGATTCTTGGTCATTACATTGTTTCATATCATCCCAGTTTGATAAAAAATTAGGTATTTTAAATTTCACTTAACAAGCGATTTTTTAGTAAAAAACCTAAGGGAAGTATCATTGAAACAAAGTTTTCTGAATCAGTTCCCATTAGGGATTATAAATGTTCTTTATCTGTTGATCTAATCATCATAACCATGATTGAGTTTGATATAATCCTCAGAATGGATTGGATTTCAGACCATGATGTGGAAATTTATCGTGTAAAGAAATAGGTTGCAATTTTTGATGATGATTAAGAGTACCATGTCATTAGAGATGAAACATCACCTCCTGATTCTTATCTAGATCCACCCCCAATAGCTCTAATAAATTTATTTAGTGGTGAAGAAGATAATTAAATAACTATAGGCGAGGAAAAGAATGTTTGAATAGAGGAAGTACCTATTGTGCAAGAATATATTGATGTGTTTTGAAAGGTTTAACTAGAAATCCTCCAGAATGAGATATTTAGTTTTCCATTGATTTAGTTCCTAGTTCAAGTCCCATATCGATGACCATTTATAAAATGGCCCCTCTAGAATTAGTTCAACAAAAGAAAAAACTAGACGAATTGAGTAATAAGAGATTTATTCACCCAATTGATTCTACATCGAGAGCCCGTGTACTTTTTGATAAGAAGAAATATAGCTCTATGAGGATGTGCATTGAATATAGGGAGATAAATTCTATTAGAAAATGAAAAAGTATCCCCTACCTCACATTGATGGTTTCTTCAACCAAATTAATGGAGCTTAATATTTTTCAAAGAATGACCTTTGATCTGGATATCATCACTTGTGTGTGAAGAAGGAAGACCTTCCAAAACAGCATTTTGTACCTGGTACGAGCATTATGATTTTATAGTAATTCCTCTAGGATTGAATAATTAAACCCTTGTATTTATGGATCTAATTAATAGAGTTTCAAGGAATATCTTGATGATTTTTTAGTGTAATTTATTGATGATATCTTTGTATACTCAAAAGGCTATGAAGACCGTGAAAATCACTTGCGCATTATTTTGATAACCCTTAGAAGAAATTAATAATATGTGATGTTTATCATGTGTGAATTCTGGCTTCAGTAGATTCTTTTCTTGGCTATATTGGCTCTAAGGATAGAATCCTTGTAGATCCTTCAATGACCAAGGAATTCCATGAATTGAAAGCACTAAAGTGTATAACTAAGTTATGCAATTTTATTGGTTTAGAAGGATATTATCGATGTTTAGTCCATAATTTTTACTGGTTATCTAACCCATTAACCAAGATCACACAAAATGGGGTTAAATTTGTTAGGACAACAAAGTGTGATGAATTTTTTTAGAACGTAAAGAGAAGATTAGTCAATGCTCTTATCATGACTCTTCCATTAGGGAACGATGTGTTTGTTATTTATAGCAATCCATAAAAGAAAGGAATTTGTTGGTTCCTTATGCAGAATGATAGAGTTATTACCTGTGGACCCCGACAACTAAAATTTAATGAGAAAAACTATGATTCTCATGATATTGAGTTATAAGCTATAATCAATTCTCTAATTACATGGAATCACAATCTCAATGGTCAAAAATGTGAAATTTATACTGATCACAAGAGTTTGAAATATATTTTCTCACAGAAAGAACACAAAATGAGGCAAAGAATATGGCTTGAACTACTCAAGGATTATCATTTCATTATACACTATCACCTAGGGAATGAAAATTAAGTGGAAGATTCTTTGGGCAGAAAGGATCATCGATTTTAGAATAATATGAGAGTTTAAAAGTATCCTATGTACATGGATCTAGTAAACATGGATATGGTAATTACTATGGAAGGTGAAACATAGAGGATTTTTCAGATGGATGACTAACCATCTTTAAAATAAATGATAAAATGTTATCAGACTGATGATGAAGAATTTCAAAGGAAAATTAAAGATGTGAATGATGGGAGATTGAGTGACTTCATATATGAAGATGAATTTTGAAATTTTGGAAAAGACATTGTGTTCCTAAAAAACCTGGTCTAAAATTGAAATGTTGAATGATGCTCACAACTCCAATTTCTCTATATACCCTGGAAGCACCAAGATGTATACGGATTTGAAGAAAAAATTTGGTGGGACAACATGAAGAGGGACATTTCTGATTTTGTGTCCAGATGTATGGTTTTTCAACAAGGTAAAAATGGAAGGAAACCGACTGGAGGAGTCATGCAACCTTTTCCCATACCTGAGTGGAAATGGGAAAATATTATGATGGAATTTTTATGTGGCTACCAAGGACTCTTAGAATGAATGTTGAAATATTGGTCATTGTAGATCATCTTACCATGTCAGCACATTTTCATGCTATAAGAGAAGATTTACCACTTGAACATCTAGAAAGACTATATTTTAGTTATGTTGCCAGACTCCATGGTGTACCCATATCTATTGGTTCAGATTGTGACCCCGATTTTACATCACTATTCTAGAAAATTCCTTAGAATACCCTGGATAATAATTTTTTTGAGCACTGCCTACGACCCTCAAACCAATGGATAATCATAATAGACTATTCAATTCTTAGAAGACATGTCAATATTTTTCTCACTAGACATTCAAGGTATGTGGGATCAATATAAACCTATGTTAGAATTTTACTATAACAATAGCTTCCATTAAAGTATTCATATGGCACCATACGAAGCATTATATGGAATGAAATGTCACACACCAACTTTTTGGGATGATGTTGGTTAAAGAAAACTAATAGTCCAAGAACATGTTGAGGAGACAATGGAAAATGATAAGGTTATCGAAACCCACATCAATGAATCCCAAAGTAAGGAAAAGAGATATTCCGATAACCAAAGGAAGGATTTATAATTTCAAGTAGGATAATATGTTTTTTTAAGGTATCTCCATGGAATGGTGTTACACATTTCAGTAAGAAGGGTATATTAAGTCCCATGTATATCAGACCTTTCGAAATTATAGAATGATTTGGAGTTGTAACTTATCGTTTGGGAATGCCTCCAAGTCTTTCCAATGTTCATGATGTTTTCCACATATCACTATTGAGAAAATGCACGCCTACCCACCGAATGTACTACCCTATGAGAAAATTGAACTAAAACCTGATCTAACTTATTCTGAAGATCCTGTCAAAATTCATGATATAAGAGAACAATTTCTGAGAAATCAGACTACTCCTCTAGGAAAAGTTCAACGGAGAAACCATAATATGGAAGAGGCAATGTGAGAACCCAAGGAACTTATGATGCATAACCAACGTAATTATTTATGCAGTAATATTCTAGAAATTTTGAGGGCCAAATTATTTTAAGGAGGTGAGAATGTGACACCCCAAGCCTCCATGGTATGTTCCCTTTTGAATAATACAGTAGCTTGCATTGTACGCAACGTGGTGTTTTAATACACCACGACCAATGAATCTGGCTACTATGAATAGTAATACCCACTTTTTTAAATTTTATAAATTTTTATTTTTATAATGGACGTCATTTTTGGATTCAGAATATAAAAATATTCTTACGGTGAATTTTTGGTATTTTTCTAAGAACTTTTAAATTCTGATGAACAGTGAAATACACAGTGTTATTGTTTAAAACCAACTATATAGTTAAGTAATTAGTTAATTTAATTTAATTTATTTTAGTTCAAAATTATATACATAATACCTATATATTTTAAATGAATATCATTGATGTCAATTTATAATAAGTTTTGATATATAAAATTTTATTTAACTTTTTATTGTCTTTTACCCACCTTCTAGAAGAATTTACAAATTTGCATAAAAATAAATTTTACCACTTATATGAGTTGAATTTAAAGGATCTGAGAGAGGCATTAGACTTCAGTATCTAAAATGTGGTTCAATAAGATGAAAATAATTTTTGTGAATATTGACTTTTGACTTTTATTTACCTCTGTTAAAAGTAAATAGGGAAATTAAGGGTAAAAATGATATTATAATTATCCTAACACATGTATTAATACTACTAGAAACATGTAAATCGAGTAAAAACATCCTTATAAATAAAATATGATCCTTTTGGTCCACTTGGATTTGATAGGGACATTTATTATTATTTTATTTAAAGAAGTGTTAAAAGTGTTAAATTCATAGTTTAATAAATAAACCATTTTTAATATAGGGTTATACATAAGATAAATTCCACTATAAATATTCATTATATAGAAACAAATATTTTTTACAAAATGGAATTTTATTTATAATTATTAGAAATTAAATATTTTATTTATTTTTGACACAATGATAGTGTAGTAATTACGTTATTAATGAAATATTAAAATATTTGATATTATAAATATCCAAATTAATCTAATTTTACACATTAGATGAAATAAAATAATTTTATAGGTTAATATGACATGTTAAAATTTATTAAATATTTTGTTTGATGTAATCATGATGTTATAATTTTCAGAAAAACCAAATATTCAATAGTTTCAAAATTGACATAATTGAGTTAAAAAAACTATATTATTATTGATATAATATTCCTAAAAATCTATTGATCTGCCAAAAGACTCAAATAAGGTTATATATATTCATAATGAACCACATGGGGTTCTTTTGGATTATTATAGTATGTTTATTAACCATATAATATAAAAATACAATGATACATGGTAAATGTCAAACTATTTAACTAAGAGTTAAATAAAAAGATAAGGTTTATATGTTGACCTAAACCTAACCAAAACCTATTGGTTGAGATGTTTCTAACCCATGATAACCTTATACAAGAAAAAAATCATTTTTGAGAAAATATAAACCTCAAATGATTTTATTATAATATAATATTTCATTCATTTCCTAAATTACCCTCACCTCTCTTATAAAATAGTACATACACTTCTCTTAATTTTACACCTCAATAGCCATTTTTCTCATCCAACCCTGACACAAGTATTTTACAAACTTCCCTCACATCAACCAAGATTCATTAAATTGAACATTAAGCCAATCTACGGAGCCCTTTTTAACAACTCAAAAGGAAACATCTGAAGAAGAGGTAATAATTTCACCACCATCATTATAGTTAATGTCTTCTTCCACTTCCTCTTACATTTCTATTTCCAATATAAAATAATAAATCCCATATCTACTATATATTTTGATTCCATTATATAAATGGTAAAACTTTTTTCATTATTTTATCCATCATATGAATGAAAAAGTCACCATATGTGCATACGTACTGCTTACCATCTACAGGTCGTGGTGTAGTTTGTTATTCAATCACATAATTATTTGGATGGGAATAACAATGAATATAACAGATGTAAATAATAAATATTAAATGTTACTTATTCTATATATATGATATACCATAAAATTACATACAATTTCACAATCAATATAATGATATTGTCGCTCGTACGTACGTACGGGTTACCGTCTACACGAACGCGATGATATTCATTCCCCATCAAAATCGTTCAAAAATATTATTCCTTTAATATTTATAAATAATTTTTAATAAATTAATATCATAATGGATATGAATAAAATACATCCTATATATAACAAACATGGATTACATAACCTATCATATAACAGAAAACATATCAGTTAACACTCGGAATGATGATACTACTAAAATATTATTAACAAATCAATATTACAGGATCATATATGATATCATATTTATGTATATAGATATTGAATAATTTAATAATAATGATTTAAATATTATACATGAAGTTAAATTACCCTCAACCAAGGAAAAGTATACAGTAAGGGTAAATTTCACAATCTCTTTATTATCTCAGGTTGTTTTTACGTGAGTATCTACTGGGAAATTTTTATTATCAATGTCCATGTTTCATAAAAGTGTTTTCAATGAGATTATTTTATGGGAATATTTTACTAAAACATCATTTTAAATGTTTTAAATATTTATTCTTCTAATCGGTTGTCATTAATTTCTAGGTTTTCAAAATCGTTTTATGGATTTGTTTATTTGGACATGAATATTTTAAATTATTAATTCCATTAAAATGATTCAAAGTGCCTTGGGAGACATTAACTCAAAACTATATTTTAAATGACTTCCATTATAAATTATGTGACTTTTAAATGATTTCATGAAAGAAGGATATTTCTCTCAATGAATTTTACAAATCATTTTCATCTAAGTTAACACAATAGGATAAATTTTAAACATGTTTGATGTTGATTATTTATGATATAAATATTCCAAATTGTACTGAACGTTTTTTAATATGTTTGTCTATGGTTGTGTTATTTTTATACCATTCATGGTTTATGGATAAATTATTGACATTTTGTATGCTATTATTAATTGTAATGTTTATGTAATGTTTAATCATTTTCATATGATGAATGCATTTGACTTAGTAAGGGATGGGTGAATCCCATTGTAGCTCTCCGAGGCATCAGTAGGTCTCATGAGATAAACAAGTGTCTTGGAACAAGGAAATGAAATAATATTATTTGTAGTCTTGGCACAAGGACTTGAATATGTGGTTATGATGCATGGAATTATGCATTACATCCTTATGAATGTGGATATTGATATTGCATGTGATTATTAGTCTAATAGAATAATGATTTGAATAAGTAAATGGAATTATTTGATTTTATCTTTTCTATATTATGATAAAGTTTATATTTTAAAGTCTTATTTTTTAGTCTTATACATTTTCTTAAATGTTTATTCTTATTTATGAAATTTTCCACTATATTGTTATCCTTACTGAGCATCTAATATTACTGATTTCTATGTTTTATTTTTCCAAGGATGTGAAGAATTATTTTATGGTTGACCTATAGAAATAGGCTAATGATATAAGTGTGATCAAAATGGGACAAAATTTTGTTAATATTTTTATTTCATGATCTAATGTAGGACTTAAAAATATTTCATGTACTTCCATGGGTGCTAAATTGATCAGTCTTTCGGGACATGATTACTTGTATCATTCCTATGTTATGTAATAATGCACCAACTAATGGTAATGGGGGTCGATGCGTTACATGGCCTAGATAGTCACGGCTCCTACCGTAGTGTCACTTACATGGGACACTCCAGCATGCAACCGGATAGGCCATCCACCGCCGCTGGTCGTCAGCGCTACTCCGCCGGTGGTGCCGTGTTGGCGGCTTCTTCTACAGGCCATCAGAGGTGTTCCAGTGCACTATTTTCATTCCCATCAGTGCCTACGGACATCCTAGGTCTCCAAATTCAAATTGCAGCTCACAGAATCACC
This sequence comes from Viscum album, assembly GCA_963277665.1. NCBI lineage: Eukaryota > Viridiplantae > Streptophyta > Magnoliopsida > Santalales > Viscaceae > Viscum > Viscum album. The sequence goes on along the minus strand of OY728132.1, from coordinate 1,285,892,108 downwards.
TTTCCACTATGTTTCTCCACCGACCACGAAAAATACTCAAAACCCAATAGCGGTGAACTGTCTTAGACTTGTTCGGATTGGCCTTCACCCTCTGCATTATCATTTCAATAGGGCGAAGAACAATATTCCTTAAATACCCATAAAACACACTGCATCAACCTCCCAAAATAAAGAACTAAATCTAGATCAACTCGTTGGTCAGTTGTTTTGTGTTCCTCATATTATTTAAAAATGATTAAGGAGGGGGTATTGAACACATAAATCAATAAAGCCCTACCTTGAACTCATTGGAAATGATCGCAGATGAAGAATTAGAGGATCTGTGTGAACAATAATTTTACATTAATAACCGATCATCAAAATCTGGATCGATTCCTCAATGAGAATCCTATATCCAACATTATTCATTGAAGAGGAAGGTCATCAACGATTCGTTATTGGTTCCTCCATTAGGTTCCCAATTCCCATTCCAACCGTTAATTTAATAAATGAAATAAATACCACATCACATTCATTAATGTTGTTCATAAATGTAACGTAATTAATGAACAAATTAATTATACTTTCATTTTGGTTACACAACCAAATAAATGAATCAATAAATATTATTCATTTAAATCTAGACGTTAAAATGTGGTCTCGCCATCTGCAACTCAACAGTCAAAGAAAGAATGAAATAACTCAATTAGTTATTTTATTATTATTTTAAATTCCAAAAATAAAATTTTTCATCCTACCCTTTCTGGTCGATGTTAATATTTTCATAATTGAATATTGGCAATGTGAATTCAACTGTGTTCTCCAATTTTTGATATGAGCCCCAGTTTAAAAGATAAAAATTCATGTGCACACGTTTACTGAACCTTTAAAAGGTTGAAAAGTTATAAACAGTCACCCCCAACCTACACCAATCATGGTTATGCTCTGCCTAAGGGGATCACACCCTCATGTTCTATACAATACTTGTGAATTTACAATTGGAGATACCATTTAGGATTTATAATTAATTTACAGTTAAATAATTGTTACATAATTATTTTATATATGGCCAAAAACTAACTTCCACTATAGGCCATGCTAGCTAATGTTAGGATCTACTTAAGGAAAGAATACCCTTAAATTCTCAGTAGTGGTCTTGGATTTTTAACCCAAGTCACCATTTGTGAGTAAAAAGAATATGAATAATAAAATAGATTTATTTACAGTTATTCCATTTTAATTTTTTTTCATTAGAGGGCAGCACCAACTAAAATTAACTCGTGACTTGGGTTATACTGCTATCTTGATCATAATGGTTCCCTCAGATTTAAAATATGGTCTCTTGTTTAATAGTTCTTCCACTTTTTTAGGAAAAATCCTCACACTCGCTATTCAAATGTTATCATTTTTTAACCCATCATTCCATGAACTCTGAGACTCAGGATCACATACCATTAATTTTAGAGTCTCATAATAATTCCATATAACTAAATAAAAAAATTATAGAGAATTTATAGGTTATTAAATTTAACCATAAAAATCTAATGGTTATCATGTGAATCTCTTTTAAATACACTTAAATAGTGGCAAACAAAAATGTTCCATAAAAATACCTTTGAAACATGGTTATCCCATAGAATGAAACGAGTTCCCAAAAAATCTCATTGAACAATGATTAGCCTATGTAAAATAAAGGGGTTCCATAAAAATCCCATTGAACCATGGTTATAACAAGTAAAATAATTTATTCCCCTAACAATATAATTGAAACATGGTTATCTTGTGGGAAAATATTGTTTCCATAAAAATATAATTGAAACAATATTAATCCATCCATAAAATAATGATGATGGTATCAATAACAAATAACTCAATAGATAAATATTAATTATATTTTTTTGATGTTGATTAATGAAAATACAATTCAAATTTTATTAAAAACATTAATGAAGAAAATAACTATTAAGCATTTCAATCTATCCCATACCATCATGAAACAATTGAATAATGCGACCCTTGAAGTGATAACAATAAATAAAACTAATAATTGTGTTAGAATGAGTATAATAAATATATATAATTTATAAGGATATGTATATTCACCTTATTAATCATTATGAGTGAATTATATAACAAACGTCTCAATGAAGGAATGTTGAAACAAAAAAACCCATTACCGCATTTGTAACATTGAAATTGTAAACCCAATGAAATTGATATCCTAAAAATGATATATAAACCCCCAGAAATATATGGATAATAATCATAAAATATATTCATTGTTATTATATACACCACAAAATTGAAATTAATTGTTAATCTATAATATATAACATATAAATTAAAGTGAGGTGAGAATCACCCTTACAAAGATCATATCATTAGAGTGAGAATAAGTAAATGAAATAATTATGTTTGAAAATTTAAAACTCGAAAATAAATGTCAAAACAGAAGATAAAAAAATTATATCTCATTTCAGTCATATTCATGGAATGACATATCCAATGATATATAAGTTTAACACAATTAATTGAAATTGAGTTATAAAATCCCTTACTACTTGACGAACTTTTGAATCATAAGATTCGTGAAAAGATAACAAAAATGAAAAATTTTAAATTCATAAAATATATTAAATTATTCATATAACATATATTAGGATCTATATATACCCAAAAAAAATTAAATTATGTTCATAAAATTACAATATGCCTCAATGAAATGAATGTGAGACAAAATCCATTACCTTAAGTGTGATTTTTCGTTATTGTCTTCTATCTTCATGAATAATAAACTTATTTTAATTATATAGTTTCTTAAGAACCTTTTATATTTTATTATCTTCATTTCACTTTCATACATATTATATTCGATTAATTCATTAATAATATTTTAGTCAGATGTTTAGATCGTATTAGGCTTATATTTCAAAACTACCTTTGATAGGTCAACTATAGTAAAAGAGGTAAATATTAAAGAAAAAATAATATTCAACATGAAACTAATATATAATTTTTACCTAAATTATAATTTTAAAATCGTATATTAATATTGGATAGAAAAAATGATACAGAATTAGATAATAGAGATAGTAGGTCATACATACATGTGAGTAACATTATCATTTTTCAATAATCATTATTAAAAGAAGTTATGTTAATATTATATTTAATGAATGAAATTTTTATCATATAATTTTTTTATTTATTTATAAATTTACATATATATATATATATCATTATTTTGATGTAGTGATGGAAAATAAAGAATCACATCACGTTGAAGAGGTGGTAGTCCAGACGTCGACGAACAAAGATATCAATTATTTCTGTGTGTGAAATAGAAAGAAGAAATTGATATGATACATATAAAAATAAATAATAATTTCATGAATATAATAGATATTAATTTATATCTTATATTGTTTTTTCTAAATTCATTCATAATACATTCAATGTAATTAGAGAACGTGGCGCACCACCTTTAGGAGGCTGTAATCCATATGTCCACAAACGTTGTTATAATATTCCAAAAAAATGGAAATCAAGAAGGTATGTGCCATATGATAATTACTTAATAATAAATACACCAGTAATATAATATATATAATATAAAATTATTATTTACATAATTATTCCCAACCTATAAATGTGCTGGTGGATAAATGAACCACATAGGTTTGCAATGTAGTAGTCTTCTATAAACACAAATATTGATTGTGTATCCCATTTGACAGAAATTTGTGAAGGAGAAGTTATAACACATAAAATAAAAACAAATAATAATATTTAGGATAAATTGGTTATTATATAATCATGTAATAAGATATTTTTTATGTTTTGAAAAATAAATAAAAGTTTTGATCATTGAAAAATATTACCACTTTTTTTGGTAACTCTATTTGGTTTGTACCAAAGGACAACATTGGATTTATTTCATCCAAAATTGATGCATATTGGATGATATGAGGTATATTGGGGGATTATTTTCATATTTATTGTAGTAGATAAAGTTATTTATAAGTGTGAATATCTTGTGAGGGTGAGTACATTTTTATAGTGGAGGGGGATTAGAATTCTTATAAATATGTAAATAGTGAACTCTATTGGCTGCTCTTACTTGCATATTTTTCCCCAATATTGATACCTATTCAATAAAATATTTCATATGATAGAATAATGTCCATTAAATGGTTCTTATGGGTTTCTATGTCATTTGGCCCCATAAAATTAATGTTTAATCATTATGTAAACGCATTTTTAGCCTTAATAACTTTAATAAATATTAATTTATTTCACTTATATTTTTTATATAAAACTATGAATAAATTAATATAAATTATATATTATTATGATTTAAATTATTGAATCTATTTTTATCAAATAAATTTAAAGAAGTGTCAGAAATTAATTAAAATTACACCCAAATATGTGATATGGCAATGAGTTTTTGTAAGAGAAAAGTTTAAAAGATTAAACTGTTTTATATAAAATTTCAATGTGAAGTTAATTATAAGGACATACATTAGATTAATTTATATAAAATTTATCATATTATAATTTAAAATAAATTAAGAAATATAATTTGTCACTATAAATTATTTAGATGAAAAATCATGTATTAATTCAAACTCGTTGTCACTCAGTATTCCTTTTTTAAGAATAAAGTATCATGCATCTATTTTATGAAATGAAATAAAGATATAGGAACCCATGATATTTCAATAAAATTATGATAAGTAACCAATGAAAAAATGTTTTCTTACTCAATTTTTCCTCAATCATTCTATTAACTTCTTTTCTCATTATAATGCATACCAACGAGCCCTTTCGCGGCTTCTCCCCCGACCTCTTTCTCTCCCTCAGCTTGTAGGTAGTTATTTAAGCATGTGATATAATTTCATAGCTTGAGTCCTTTTTTAATCAGAGGTATCGTCTTTCTTCTCCTTGATTTTTTCAAGAGAATCATCACTTGTAAGTGGAGTCATCATCCATCTACATGTATTTCTTCAGCAAGGGAACGACTCTCCTTGTTAATTTTCTCAATTAGAGATTCTATAGTTGTATCCACCATCTCAATGTAACCATTAGTATTTTTATCCGAGAGAGGTGCTAAAATATCTAAAGTCTATTTCCCTACCACCACTAAGGTTATAACTGAAGTCTTTTCCTTATTATGGGAGACAAGCTAAAAGACCCCATTATCCACCATGTCTTTTGAAGAGGCATGTAATGTTTGAGAAATGTCTAGGTAGTCAGATTCTAAAAATTTCTTACCCTTTTGGTCACCTGAGGAATCCATCATTTCAGGTGACAGCTGATGATCAATCTCTGTTGGATTTTATTCTTAAATCTCTTTTTCAACCATCAAGTCATCATGTTATAAGTCACACATTTTCCTTTTCTAAAAGTATTAGCTTTGTGGGTTTTCACATATATAGATAATATGGAATCCCACAACTTCATCTTAATCATAGAGGCGTGAGAATTATTTGAGTCACAGGGTTGGTCACCCTTTTCATCAACAGATGGCTTGGTTACATCCTCATGAATAATTCTATGTGATTCATTTTTCTTCTCAACATTATCAACAACACTTCAAATTCCATCACTAATGTTATTAAGATATGTATTTTCTATAGTTTTTAACTGAGGAAGAATATCATCCTTCCGAGTGGGTGCATTTATTCTCTTCTTATGTCAATTTCATGTCTCATGTATAAGCATCAAACATAATCGGCATACTATGGAGTCTTTATAGGTAGATGACTCGTAATCTATAACATTATAGTCCTTGAATAAATTTTAAATTTTTTCATTAAAGATATTCAACTAATTCATATCAACCTCAGTGTCAAGAATTATCCTTTCAACTAGAGTCAAACCCAGTTCATCCTCTACAAAGAACATTGCTATGTTTCTAAATTGATCCACTTCCATTTCAATATCAATTTTAATTAGGATGCCAGTAGATAGAGTAATATCATTCAAAAATTTTGTGTCCCATAGTATCCAATTTAACACATAATTCAATACCCACATTTGGGTAATGTTTTTTCCAACTTCAAGGGGGTTGAATTTTTTATCCCATTCCTGAATGGGAATGGTCCTCAGTTTGAGCACAATGGAACTAAATATGTAGGCTCTAATTTTCAGTTATTCCATGGGGAAGTGCAAGTTGATGTATCCATATACAAATGATATGAATTTATATGATGAGAACACCAAGATTGATGAAATTATTTCCTTTAGTTTATCAATTTTAAGAGGCTAAGATCCTTTGGGAAGAAATAAATGTATTATAGTTGAGAACTCTCCCATTTTAAGCAACTATGAAACCATGGCAGGGTGACATTTAATGTGTGCAGATATAAATTTTCTACAAATAGAATAATCAACCAAAACGTTGATGCTAGTAAATGATCGGGTTTCAAAGGATTCATGTTTAGAAAAACCATGTTGCACCTGGTACAGGTGCTCCAAAACTATAGCATAAACCTGACTCATGCTTGTTGTTTTCCCCAAATCTATCATCGACTAATAGTCCCAATCTATTGATGAATTCGAGATCTATCAGACCCAGAAATACCCTTTCCATCCACTTTATTCTCTATCACACTACTCAGTACATCCTCAGATATTCTCAAATCTATTTCATTATTCTTCACATTTGTGTTTGTGCCGATCACATCATTTTTTATAGTCATAGTTCCACCAGTCACAACAGTAGATATGTATCTTATTCCAACAACCACATCCTTGATATATATATGGATTTCAAATATACCATGAAAGGGAGGATCAACCACCAAAAATTCCATTTACAAATCATAAATTACTGCAAGGGTTATAGTGAGAATATCTCGTCCAATTATCTCCCCAACCAGCCATTATTCATCAGTATATGAATGTTATTATATAAATATCAAATACTAATTAAAAGTAAATTTTTGATATTAAACATTTAAAAAGTAATTTTATATCTACGAAGAAAAATTATAAAATTTTCAAAATTTCAATATGAAATAGATGCGCCATTAAAAGGTAGTAAACCTTCATTTTACAAATATTCTTCTTTTTGGTATTAAAAATTGATTTAGTATTATGTTATGCTGATATGAAATTTTTAATAAATTAGAAAACATTTTTTTTAAATATATAACATTTAAATTTAATTAATATATTTCAGTAAAAATGATTAATTTAATTTATTAAGAAACCTTTCTAATATAGTCATAGTTTTCTATAAAAACAGATCCTTTATATTCAATTGGTCTTCAATTTTGTTTATAATTAATTAGTAACCTGTTAATTAATCATATAAACATATTTAAACTATAATTTTCATAAATTATTTATTCTCAATCATTATATCCATTCGAATGGATTGGTGATAAATACCATAATAATAATAATAATATATTGTTGTTTGGTAAGATATAGGATTGTGTGAGACATATGTCTTGAATGAAACTTGAGGTTTTGGGAAAGGAAATATAAACTTATTTTTGTCTATGATGTAAGATATACTCTTAATTATGATTAAAAAATATTTTAGGAATTTAAATTAGTTTGAATGAATATATTTCAATGAATCTCTGGATGTTACATCATAACCCCCTTAAAATGAACTTCTCCCTAGAAATTCATCTTCATTATCAAATGATTAATAGTTATAGAATTACATTATTGAAACATAATTTTTAAAAAATGGTTTATAAAAAATACTATAAAAAATGGACTGTGGGAAACATAAAGATATCCAAATTTTATTAATTACTAGTATTCAACATATGAAGAACATTGGGGAAATGCATAACTAATTGTAGAAATTTATTGAGGTTATTGATAAAAAATATAATGATAAATGGATTGTTGATGTACTAAAAAATATAAATATGTGGCGATCAAAATGTCTATCTGTTCAACATAATAGATGGCACTCAGGTAAATTTATTTAATATCTTTTACATAGAGTTAATGAATTATATTACCATCTAGTATGAGATAAGAAAATAAAATATACTTACTAGAGGAGTGTAATTTTATTCTTTACTTAATATCCAAAAAAATCACATCTTTTTCTTCACATTATGAATATTGAAGATGGATTTTTAATTCACGAATAACTAAAAGAATCATAAAAGGCCACATAATGATAAAAGGGATAGTTATGTTATTCCACCTATCTTCAGACATTAACAAAAACCAAAACGGATAGAAAATGTAAAGATAATTCCAAAAATGATTAATCCTTCATATGATACAATAATAATAAAAATTCATTAGGAAACCCAAAGTATGGAAAAATCATTCCTCAAAAAGATACCATTAAAAAAATTCGACCATTTCCTTAATATTTTTTCAACCAAATGATTAGAATGATATGATCATATATTCATACAAGATAAATCGACCATTATTCCTTAAAAAATAAAATATTTTTTTATATGAACATAATCATTTCAAAAATAAGTTCCTACTATTTAGGACATCATGTAGGCCAACTGTAGTTCGTTAAATACTTATTATTCTTTGGAAAATAGTTGATTCCCCAAAGCCTGGTTGGATTTGATGGGTTGTCAAGGATAATATGGGTTCCCCCCTCTTGTTTTATTTTATCAAGAAATATTATACCTCCTAAACATAATTAATTTTGATCCTAGTGGTTTCAAATACCTCAACCCAAAAAACATATCCAAATACATCATTTATATCAAAAAAATTTCTTTTATAAAACATCTTGTGGGGTGTCCATAAATTGATATTATTATCATACATAAGCTTAACGTTAGATTAAGGAATCAATAACTCTTAATATAACATCATATGAAAACATATTAATCTCTAAATTTGTATAAATGGACCTTTAATACCAAAAATAATTTCATATATCATTCACTCCAAGATCCTATGATGAAATCCATAATTTTATATTCCTAGCTATAACGTCGATACTTATGTGCCCAATTTTTCATCTAAAACATACAACTTAAAACGGAAAATGTGGATCAACTAAATACTAGATTACCTTTTAGGTTTATAGTTTCATATAATTAATAAAAACTCTTTTATAAACAATTTACAACAATTTAAAAGAACATTTCTCCCACATAACCTATATTTTATTTTCAAATTAATACAACATCATCATCTTTATGAAATAACTTCTATACAAAATTAATTTAGAAACATTATGTAAAACATACAGAAAAATAAACAAAAAAACTATAATCTCATATACATAGTAAGGGTAAAAATAATGATTAATAGTTGAATTTAATCAATTATAATAAGAGTGCATAAGGTTCTATTGATATAATCAATGTACATGATCTAGTAAAAATAGAACTCATACATCTTAGTATAGAGATCACCAAATATGAAAAAAACGAAAAATAAAAGAGTTATGATAATAACTAATGAAAATCCATCACTAATAATATAAATAATTAGAAACATTTTAAACTCATTTTAATTAAATAAATATCTTTTTGGTAACATGGTTCATCAATTTTATAAAACCCATTCAAAACCCTTTCCATTGGAATAACCCTAATTCTGACATCCAAAACATTCATTACCAAATGAATTAGAGAGTTATAACAGGCTCACCCAGAACTATTTGGGCCACCCCATGTTATGTTGTAATGGGATTTCCCAAAATATCTAATCCACCATAGGTTAACCTATAACGGTCTTACCCGTTTCTATCTTGTCACCCCATGTTATGATATAATGGGATTACCCGGTGATATCTAGGCCTCTCATAATATAAGATGTACATAAATCAAAAAATAGATAAAAAACATTGAAACAATCATTATTAATTTTATTACATGATTAACACTATTATAATAAATGTGAATAACGACAATCTCGTTGAAAATTAATTAACATTGGGAAAAGAAATTGGTTCCATAAGAATCTCAATAAATATTTTTAATTTTCTATAAATGAATCAAATTCCCAACAAAAACTTTGAAACAAGATTAAAACATTTAATATAAATGGGTTCCATTACAATCTCATTGAAACATGGTTATCCCATGGAAAATAAATGTATCACGCAAAAATCCTAGTGAAACATGGTTTTCCTATGGAAAAGAAATAGATTCCAGGACAAGAAAAAATAACCTCTAAACATTCCAATGTATCCCTTAACACCTTGATAAATTTTAATGAAAATAAACATGAAAAAATAATATTGAATGATAAAATATGATATCATGAGAAAGAGTACATTCATGATATATCATACAAAATTATAATTATACACACCATATAAAAAACGATAGGTGTATAACATAATGAACATCTCAAAAAAAGAAAATTGTGATAGAAAATCTAGTACCACATTGGTAACTATGAAACTGTTAACCTAATGAAAGAGATATCATCAAAAGGATACATAAAAACCATAAATTTGAGGATAATAATAATCAAATATGTCCATGAAAAATAAATACACATCATATGAAATATAAGTGGTGAATATAAAATATATCTCATGAAAAAAGTGATATGTGAAAAATCCTTACAAATATAATATCATTGGAGTGAGAATAAATCAATTAAATAATGAAGTGTGACAAATTTAAATTTAGAAAACAAAACATTTAATTCATAATAAAAAAATCCAATGTTATTTCACATATAATCTTCATATACCAAAACCAATGTCATTGATTTTTATCCTAATAAATTTATATTGATTTTTATCATGTAGGTCATCTATACTCCCTAATAATACAATAATGATATTTATTTAATTTCATAAAAAATGTATATTTTTGTCACTATTTTTGTATCATTCATAAAAAAATTATATACAATTACATACTCGGTAATATATTAGATGTTTTGACCATATGGGGCTTAAGTGTAAAAACTGACTATGATAGGTCGAATATGGTAAATGATATTATTATTTAAACATCTCTAAGAAAAAAACCATAAAATAATTTTCCCATTTTTATTTTAATGATACTTATTAAATAATACATGAAAGATGTGTTTGAAAAATGAAACATTATTACGATCAGGGAGATGGTAGGCCATACATACACATGAGTAACATTCCACTAATCCTTGTAGAAATAATGAAGGTAATGATTATATTAAAATAATGACCATATTTTCATAAATTCCATCTTATTTAATTATATATAAATATACATATATAATTATTGTTATGTGGTAATGAAAAAGGAAGAATCACAATGCTTCGAAGAGGCGATAGTGCACACGTCCACAAAAGACATTATAACTGTTTTAATTTGTTAAACAGAAAGATGAAAATGATATTGTATATTTACAAATAGATAATAATTTCATTAATTATAATAAATATTTAATTAACATAATATTTTTTAACCCATCCTTAATACATTCCCTGAAATGAGTGAATGAATAATATAGCATTTAGGAGGAGATAGTCCACACATCCACAAATGACGTTATAGTATTTCCAAAAATTGGAATGAATGAATGTATGAGTTATAGAATTCTTATATAATCATAAATATGTCATAAATAATATAAATAAAATAAAAAATTACTAAATACATCATTTTCCACATCCTTGAAAAGCGGTAATCGATGAATGAACAACATCGGTTTGCGAGGCGGTAGTATGTTGTACAAATAAAGGTTGATTGTTGTCTAATTTGACGAATTTTATTTAAGTTGTACATAAATCACTTAATAAAACAAAATATTTGTATATTTAGGATTATGAGGTTATTTTTTAATCATGGAATAATAATATTTTAAATTTTCTAAGACTTAAATAAAACAAAATTATTTTTGAATAAGGTTGACTTTTTTCATTTAAAACCTTTTGGTGTTCATAGAATATCATGCATGGTTTGATTTCGTCACAAATATAGGATTTTAGGATGAGATAAGGTATTTTGTCAGCTTATTTGGGTAGGTTTTGGACCACAAAAGTTTCCTTACATCTATTTGGAATTGGGGAGGGTGAGTGTCCTTTTATATTTTAGAGAGAGTGACACTCTTGTATAAATAAAAAGGTAATCACTATTGGAAGTTCACCCTTATATTATGTGCCCCCAATAATAAACCAAATTCTTGGAAAGATTTAATATGGTCACTTTCTGAAAAATTGTATATTGAATTTTTTTTGTCATTTTTCTTATTAATATTAATGTTTAACCACTAAGTAAACAAATTTTTGTTACCATAATCATTGTATTATATTTTAATTTCGATGACAAATATTTTCAGTCCAAATATATGATTACCACAACCAACATTATAAATTATTCTAATTCTAAAAACAGAATAAATTTTTCAAAAATTGAAAAAATAATTGTATGAAATTAATTTAAAATTAACCACATAGACGAGATATGAAATCTAGTTTTTTAATAAGAAAAGTTTAAAAGAAGAAAATGTTTTTATTTCCAATTATAATATGTAATTGATTCCAGTGACCTAAATTGTTTTAAATGATATAATATTTATCTAACTATAGATTAAAAATAATGACAAATATAATATAACATTACTAATTATTAATACCAAAAACCAGTTTTCAATTTAAATTATTTCTCATTCACAATTGTTCAAATAATAGGTGTTCTCCAAAAAATTCAAAAAATTCACCAAATTTAAATTTTTATATTATGATATAAAAATATTTGGTCAAATAAAAATTATATAATTTTCAAAAATATATTGAATTTTGGTGCGCCATTAAAAGACGGTAGAAATTACTTTTAAAAAAATAAAATGTTTTATACATAAAATTTGATTTTATCTTGTAGTAATCCTATCATAACTGTTGGATGTATTAACAAACATTTTGTTAAATAAATATCATATAAATTTTATTATTTTATTAAAATAATAGTTATTAATTTAATATATTATGATAATATGTCATTTTGTTCATAGTTATTCATAATAAACACATCCTTTATATACAGTTGGTCTTTATTTCCATTTTTAATTAACTAGTAATCAATGAAGTCATTATATATATATATATATATAAACTATAATTTTAATTATTTAATTAATTTCATTCATTTCCTCTATCCTAATGGCTAGGTGAAGACTATCATAGGAATTGTAAGAGAATTTTTCCATCCATTAAGACTCAGGCTTGTGTGTATCGTAAGTCATCAAAGAAACTCTTTGTGGTGTGAAATATAAGTTAAATTTGGGGTTGTGTATGATGAAAGATATACCACATATACCTTGTTACATATTATATTAAGGAAGATAAATTATTTTCAAGGAATATATTTCCTTAAATATTGAGAAGTTATATTATTAATGAAATTTTTATCCATTATTAATTTTTTATAAAACTGTTTGAAATAAATATTATTTTAATTTTAAAAAATGAGTAACTTTTTAATCATTCTAAAAAGTGTAAAGATAATTTTATTTATGTTATATAGAATTAATGAATTTTTCCTTTTTAGTGAATAATATATACATTGAATATATATTTATAATTTTAGGTATATTTTTTCAAATAAAAAATTTTCATTAATATATAAATTTTATTTATATTTAAATAGACGACTTCAAAAGTAGAAGGATATTTTCCTCTAAAAATTTTATATTAATTTAATAATTTTATTTTCATCAATTTCAACATCATTTGTAGAAAATTATGTTGAGGATGAAATCTAATGATTCCAATAACCATATTTTGTTGGATGGTTTATGATCATTTTTATTGAAGAATGTAATTATATTCGGTATGACTATTTCATATAATAAAAAAATATTTAGTTTTTATGGAATGTTGATTATGTTGTGTTATTAACATTAGTGATGAATTGTAATTAGTATGTTATGTGAGGGGAATGATATATCCCCTCAATGCATCAATATAGGTCATAATATAAACTATATTGGGGTTTCGCTTAGTCCATTTATGTTTATATTCAAATTTTATGGACATGGAATTGATTGTAAGTTTCAGATGTCTGGTATTTTTCATTCCATTAGTATGAAATGATTTATTAATACCATCTAATCATTATTCTTATTATGATATCCAGGGATGAGTATATATTTAATCTTATTATTTTTATACCATTATATTTACCATCGTTTATTTTGTGCCTATAATCTTTTCATTTTTACCTTCTCTTATACACTTGCTGTTATAAATAATTTAATATTGCCACTTTTTCTGTTTTATTCCACTTGATACTAGAATTTGTATTATGATTGACATGGATGTTAATTTTAGAGTAAATAATGAAGACTTTTAAAAAAATAGTATACAACTTTTATGTTTTCAAATATAATAAAAAAATTCAAATACGTATTTGGTTTTCCAAGACTACTAGCCTATTTAATCACTTGGGATATGATTTCATGTATCTAGTAAAAATATAATAAAGTAACCACTATCTCGGGGCTACTGGGCATAGGGTATTTATATTCAAGAACTATTTTATTTTTTGTTGAAAATATTGGAACTACATATAACAACCATGCACAATATTTCACATTAATACATGATTTATTAAATAAAAAAACATTATACAACCCATAAGATTAATAGGCCTAGTGTATTTTAGAATCAATTATATTACATGACAATTTAATATTGGAAGAACATCATATTTGTTGAAAACATCCTTAACATGGTCACAGTTAAAAATGATTGGGATAACCTGGTGACATACATAAGAAAGGGGTAAGATATAAATCCCAATAATGGAATAAAAATGGAATAACATGAAGATAATAATATATTTTAGAAAATAGGCATACTAATGGGTCCTAAATGTAGTTGAATTCATAAACATGAATAATGAGACACGATATAGAATCTTAAAGAAACATGGGAAATGTTACAAGAACATAAAACATTGAATCATAAACATAGGTCAAGGATAACTAGTAAGAAATAATGATAAAACCCCCTTAAGGGAATCATGTTCACTCTCTATACCAAAAGAATGTCTAATTAGACTAAACATTGGATAATGCATTGGAGCGCTATATAATTTTCAGTGTACCTATATCATTCATTTCATTCTCATGCTTATGTGTTTCATATATATCATAGAATAATGATTCATTCATCACCAAATTTTATTCCACCTTTAAAGAGTTTACAATGAACACATGTATGTACCCAATCTAATAGGCACAAGGGAATACAGTTGAAAACCCTGGATTACAAATGGGTATGGTTATATCCTACACATTTGTTTGACATTGAAAATCAGTGAACAATTCTAGAAGGATAATAGTGTCGGATAAGTATTCATAAAATGGATTGATGACTGAAAATGGGGACTATCATAATATTTACCAGATATTTAAAGTAAACTAGTCATGGAAAAACATTTCCCAAAAATAATAATTGAATATATAATTTATATGATAATGATGGAACATGAATAGAGAAAAGAAGGTGAGGATACCTTACAAAATTATGGCATGGTAACAGGTGAACATTGAGGTTTGTAGGAGGTTTTAATTAGATTTAAAGGGGTATGAAATCATTTAGAAATATAATGGAATTTGAGGGAAATATTTAATAACATATACCAATATGAATAAATGGGAATTATGTTGCATAACATAAAATGTGTACTTGAATAAAAGGATATTGGGAGATCCCTTAAAAAATTTAGACATAGTAACGGCTTAGGTAAGGATCAAATAAGAGAGGTAAAATGGTGTCTTCTTTAAATTAAATCTATTGAATGGTAAGGTAATGTTTTTAAATTGATGAAATTATAACTAATTGAAATTATGGTGACTAATTTCAATGAAGTCTCTTGAATTAAATTTCGGATAGGAAGATCCAATACCATACGATTGTGATTCCAAATACTTGGTATGTGCTTCTTTATATTTTTAGGGAACCTTGGTATGACTAAAGAGAGGCTAGGGAAGAATAAAAATGTGAAAGAAGTTTTTTATTCAACTAAAATGCGTTATTGGGTGGATTTATATAGGAAATGATTTCGTACTACATTATAATTTCTCAAATATTGGTTTCGTAATCTATATAATAAAATATCCAAAACTATAGATGTTCTCATGATTTTGGCCTTGTTTTCTACAAAAGGTGGTTTATTTTCATTATTTTATAAGGGCAATGTCCGAATATTCCTAAATTTTACCTTTGTGATGTTTAGATTTGTCATCCACTTAACGAATGTATTTAAAAACCTGAAAATATATTAAAAATTTTTGAGGACTCATAATGATATTTTGAAATTAATAAAATAAACATAAGATCAAATTATTTAAAATTTAAATCATATTTTTTTCTTTGAATACCATTATTATATTTATTAAAACACAATTTGGTCATCATTCTGTAATAATAAACATCATATATTTACAAGGTATTTAATTTTTACGAAAATATTCAATTATCATAGAAATTATGAAAAATTTAAAATTGGATAATATTTAATAAATAATTCCAAAATTAATATTCATTTTATTATAATTATTTTCTATGTATATAAATTTTAACTTTTAGAATAGAATCGATATTTATTGATAAATTTAGGGTTTCTTTACAATAATTGTTTTTCAACCAATATAATAATTACATCTTACTTACTAAAAATTATATAATCATTTGTATTTATTAAAAACTATTTAATAATAATATTATATTAAAATATAATTTATTTTATTTATCCATTAATTCATCCAATGTGATCTCTTAGTTGAAATTACATATTACAAAAAAATATAATTTTTTTCTATCAAGTTATTTCATTCAAAGTGATTATGTAATATTTTATAAATTTAGAACAATAATAAATAAAAAGTATGGTTATTTTAATGAATTGAAAACATATATAGTTCTAATATTTTTGTTGTATTATTTCTATTCTTGGTAAAATTTTGTTTACCCTTAATTAAAAATCTCCATTTCACCATGTTAATTCAAATTTAATACACTTACTATTCTTGTAATTCAAAAATAATTTTACTCCTATTTCATAATAGTTATTAATATTATTCCAAATATAGAATTTTTTTTATAAATATCAATTAATATAGGTGGAAGAATTTATTTTAATATGAAACCAACAATCTTGAAGGGCATTTTTTTCTTAAAAATTAATTTATTAAATAAAGTATGATTTGACATAAGCTATACATTTAGTAATAATCAATATATGAATTTAAATACATAAATATACATATATAATATTAAAAAATTATTTTTGTAATATATCATCCGGGGTTATTTTAATTATTTTTGATGGATAAACATTATGAACTTTATAACATTTTTCAGAAAACATTTGTTTTGAAGCATAAAAATAATATTATAATAAATTTTTTTACAATGATGACTTAAATATAGTTATATGAATTAAATATAAATAATGAATACTTATGTTACCTTTTATTACAATTAAAATAATAATTATTCTTGTAAATTAATTATTCTATCAAAATAAATGATATCTTTGCATACAAAATGTGTATTTTTAAAAATCACCAAAAAAATATAGTCTTCATGAAATCAAACAATTTCAACCTAAGATAACTTTTATATGATGATATCAAAAAATAAAAAATTAATTATAAAATATATTTTCTAATTTTTTTAAAAAATAATTATAATAATTTTTCATAAAAAAAGTGAAACCATTTTTGAAGAATACATATTTTGATCACCAAAAAAGACATAACCAAAAATTTATTATTTACTAATAATTTATCAAAATATTTAGAATATATAAACATATATATTTTATAAATTCCATAATACTACTCATTTAAAAAATTAATTGAAACGTTAATATATTAATATTTAAATAATTGTTTTTCTTATGTGTTTGGTATTGCGTATCACATAAGATATCACACATAGGTTTCTCATTAAAAAATTTGAGGGAATAAAATATTCCCCCCTTTAATAAATTTCATCCATAAAATTTTAACATTATTTTGGTAAAAGATATTTTGACACTGAAAAATATTTTTTTTTGAAAACTCACATTATAATGATAGTTTATAAAACAACCTCTCGAGGAAACATTAAACGATATTTGAAGGTCATCACATAAGTAGGTTTCTGTGTAGGAGATATTTATTGGGAAGTGGAAAATTTTAAATGGAATAGAGAAATGATGCCAAAGAACTGCATTGTTTTGATATAAATCATAGTAAAGAGATTCTTAATGACTAAAAAAATATAATTTTGTGATGGGTAAAATTACCATCTCTAACGTCCCGGTACAAAAAGCCACCCAGAGGTAACCCGTACTCAGTTGGTCATAAACCCTCAATATCATTTCCACGAATGGAAGAGACTTCCTACTAGTAGTGAGGGCCTTGGGTGTGATAAATGGGTAAATATACCCTCATTGGAAGACTAACACTACGGAAGAAAGAAATATCAAAAGCAGAAGCACGAATAATCTATATAAAAAGTAAACAACAGAAGACAGTAAGATAATAAACTGGTGCACTCATATATATATATATATATATATATGAATGATGCATGATACATATGTCTAGGAAAGCGGCCAAACAAATGACAATGCTGAAATACAATAGTATTAAACCCATGTACAAATGAAATCATGTAAACAACTCCCCAACATCGCATTCCATTTCTTAGTCTCATTGTCTCCAACTCCACAAAAAAATCATGTACTTATAGTAGAAGGGTGCTAGCCCTTATCTATACCTGAAACAATATAACTTTTTTGGGACCTAAAGCATGTCCCAAACATTGTCTGACACAAAATCCCAATAGGGAAGCACTATGAGATCTATGCATAACAGTCAGTGAATATATATATGGCAGGTAATATGTAATGTATAAGTAAAAAAACAATTACTTAGTTGTTTCCAATCCTATAGATTCAAGCATACAATTTTTATATATCAAGTAAAGAGATAATCAAGTAAGAAAACACCAAATGGTAACCCTCTGGAAATTACTCACAGCCAGTCCCCTCTGGTCCTACTGAGCAACACAAGAAACCCTATGGGAAGCACACACAATCCCCTCCTCTTGTTCAAATTACGGGGATAAACAAAGACTCTCTATGGAAGCACTCACATTCAATTCCCCTTATAGCTTAAATTGATAAATAATCTCTAAGGAAGCTCACATGGTCAATTACCCTTATATTCCAAGTAAGTAAAGACTCTCTAAGGAAGAATTCATATTCAATTTCTCTTATTGTCCAAAATGATCAAAGATTCTCTGGGAAAGCTCACACGGTCAATTATTTTTATAGTCTACTACACCAGGTTCTCCCGGACCTGTTGGAGTTAAACGAGCATAGAAATAAAATAAAACCAAAGTATTACTCAAGAACTACTTGTCTAATATTCTACAACATATCAAGCATGTCAGATAAAATAATCACTCCATCCTTAAGTACTATGCATTGGAATCATCAAGGAAGCCTAAAGGCTAAACAGGACCAAACGACCGTTAATAGAACATGAGTGGGAAAACACATCCAAAGAATAGAAAACAACCCTATTGACATCTAATTAAACTCTATTTGCACATTCTAGCATAGAAAGAAATTAATAGGGTAAAAATAGAAAGCACGAAATACCCCATTCAAGATTATTGTAAAAAATTGCTCATATAACTAAACGACCTTCAATGGAAAGGCACAACCCACCTACCTTGGCCTTGGGATATCGATATACTTGAGTCTCAAGGCTTGAATCAACTTAGAATGCCGAATATCTACCAAAATGTCTAAAATGTTCAATAGTTGATAACTTGAGAAGGAGGGGGAATAGGGAAATGAAGATAAAGAAGAATAGAGAGCATATAGAGGTGATCCTAATGCAATCAACTGCATTCAAATTGGAGTTTGGATGCTTGTTCGGGTGCTCAGAGGAAGATCATGGCTGTATGGAAGCTCTCAGAGGAACGAAACCTTTAAAAAAGTGTTTCTGGGGATTAGAGGCATCCCAGGTTCGTTTAATGAAAAAAATACATGGTGTGTACTTTTGAAGTATACGATGTGTACTTTTCATTTCCATACTCATCATTAGGTGGCCTCCAGGTCACCCCCACATGGACATGTATGTGGCCATCACACGGCCTCCTGGGATGACCTAGTACACGATGTGTACTTATAAAGTACATGGAGTGTATATTATAATTTTTAAAAATTATCCTTTTTCTATGAAACAACTATAAGAAAGAAAACATACCTTTAAAAGAAGAGCTGGTTTCTTACAAACATACAATTTAATGAAATTTGTCCCGTAATTTCCCTAGCAAGGAGGTATAGAAGAAGAAACCCCAAATAGATTCTTCTACTATGCTCATACATAGGCCTCCCTCTCCCACGTCTCTTCCTTTACTCACCTATGATTACCTATCACTCATACCAGAGGGACATACCATCCACATAGAACTTTCATATTTCGATCGAAAATCTAGATAGGTTTCCCCTCGAACATTGAATCCACTTCCAACACATCCTCCTCGAGTTGGAAGGAAAGGGATGGGTCTGAGAAGTAACGTCGAAGCTAGGAAACATGGATGATTCCATGCATATCATGGTAACTCTGACATAATTGCAAGTGATAGGAAACTGGCTCAACTCTCTCCAATGCCTCAAAAGGCCCAATGTTCTTCAGCTAAAGCTTAACCTGTCTCATAATCCTTCGATGTCCCATCCTTGTCTTAACACATAGGAAATAATGATCTCCGACCTCATATTTTTGAGGTTATTTCTACTGATCATCATATGCCTTATGTCAAGACTGTTCAGTATCCATCCTCTTCCTAATAAACTCTATCTAATCAGTGGTCTCCGGGACTAGATGAGATCCCATCATAGCAACCTCTCCTGCATCCATCCAATATAAGGGTGATCGGCATGGCCTACCTTACAAAGCCTTATATGGATACATATGAATAGTTTCTAGAAATATATTATTATAGGAAAACTCCACAAGAGATATATGATTCTCCCAAGAACCTCAAAATCCATGATGAAGCATGAAGAATGTCCTGAAGCACCTAAATCATACGCTCGGACTGGCCATCTGTCTGGGGGTGGTATGCTGTACTCTGAAGTACCTATATACCAAAGGCCTTCTTCAATCCCTACCAGACCCACGAAGTAAAACATGAATCTCTGTCTGAAACAATTGTGTGTGTAACTCCATGTAGATGTTCAATATCTCACATGTACATCCTTTCCAGCTAATCAACACTGAAGGTCTCCTTGATCGGTAGGAAGTGAGAAACCTTTGTGAGTATGTCAATTACTACCGAAACGACATTATTCCTGTGAAAGAGCTCGGTAAAAAATCACAATAAACATCAAAAAATCATTACAATTCCACTCATGAATGAGTAACTACTAAAAAAAGCCTTACTGGTCGTGGATGCTCCACCTTCAACCACTGATAGGTGGAACACCTGATGATGAAAACAACAACATCTCTCTTCATACCTGACCACCAATATTGACAGTGTAGATCATAATACATCATGGTGACACTAGGATGAATAGCCCAAACTGGGAAATGAATGACCCACATCAGCTCCATGGGTATGTCTGATGGCACCCATACGTGCCCCTAGAAACTTAAGATCTCATCCTCGCCTATGGTTCATCCCGGAATAGGGTTCTCTCCTGACATGCTTCCAAATATGAATATGACTTCAGAATCTGATAGCTGCATCATCCGCACTCCATCAAGAGGAGTATAGGTAACAACCATAGAAGAAATAAATTTCTACCCCTCTGATTCATAAACCTCTTAATGTATATCAAAGAATAGAGCTATAAGCTGACACTCACTACTATCCACCTGAACTACCTATATCTGAATCCTCATTCTCAATGCATCTGCCACTGTGTTGCCTTTCCTAGGCGTATAGTCAAGCTCAATTTCAAAGGACTGAAGGTACTAAAACCACCTTCATTGACTCCAAATCAAGTCATATGGTGTAAATATATACTTGATACTCTTTTCATCCACGAAAAACACAAAATTCCCTCCCATAACATAATGTCTCTAATAGCGTAAGGCATGAACAATATGAGCCTACTCGAGATCGTGTGTCGGGTAATTCCTATCATGTGGCCTCAACTGCCGAGACACAAACATGATGACACCATCTCCCTGCATAAGCATAACTCCCAGCCTAATACCTGAAGCATCACATTATGCAATATAGCTCTTGCCCAGCTTAGGAAAACTAGTATCGATGCTGAAGTGAACCTCCCGTTCACCTCCTCATAGGCTGACTCATAAGAATCTAACCACAAGAACACTGATCCCTTCTTAGTTAGGCCCGTCAATGGTGCTGCTAAGTGTGAAAAGTATTGTATGAAATGTCTATAGTATCCATCCATCCCTAGATAACTCTGTACCTCAAAGACGTTCTTAGGATGCTACCAGGAAACTAAAACACCCACTTTCTCAGGGTCTACAGATACTTCTGTCCCTGAGATAACATAACACATGATGTGAAACTAGTCCGTCCAAAAGTGGAATTTTGATAGCATAGCGTATAACTGGTTCTCTCTCAGTGTACTCAAAACAATAAGAATATGGGTAGCATAGTCTTGTTGAGTGTGAGAGTAAACCATGATATCGTCCATGAAGACCACCACGAAAGAATCCAAGTATTGATGGAACACTCAGATCATCAGTGCTATGAAAACTTCAGCAATGTTCGTTAGACTAAACATCATAACCATATACTCATATAGATCATAAATGCTCTAGAAGGCTATGAGAGGTATATAAAATGGTCTAACGTGAAACTGGTGATAACTGGATCTCCCGTCAATCTTCGAGAACACTTGGGCTCTTCGAAGGTGATCAAAGAGACCATCAATCCTCGACAAGGGATATCCGTTCTTGACTGTCAATTGATTTCTCTTTAGATAATCCACACAAAGCCTGAGGGTACCATCTACCTTCTTCTAAAATAGGATAGGTGAACCCCATGTATGAGTACTGGTTCTGATGAAACCCTTAGCCTGCAACTCTTCCAACTGCTTCGTGAGATCCAGTAACTCTGGTGTAGCCATCTTGTAAGGAGGAATGGGCACCAGTGCTGTTCCTGGAATGGGATAAATAGAAAAATCTACCTCACGCTCTGGAGGTAAACCTATAATGTCATCTAGAAATAAATCTCAGAAATGGTCCACCACAGAAGGAAAGACCATCCGTGAAAACCCCTGGTCATCTAGATATAGACTATCAATCTGGGTTGTAACTCATACTAAGCCATGATGCTCAGGACCCACTATGCTCACCAATATATCCCATTAACCCTTATAATGAAAAGTGCTTCCCTCAAGTGATTTGAAACTCACCCAATGACGATAACAATCAACAACTACCTGGATGGGAACTAACGATTCTATTATAAGAATGAATCATAACTTTTCCTCTATAGGAAATAAATGATCCATATGAAGTGTCACCCACCAACCTCAATTTTGAACTCCCTGAACTGAAGTACAGTAGCCGTTCTAGTCCCCAACAGAGTGTCTAGAATCATGATATTAGCAGAAGAAAATATACAGAGCCCAAGGATTTACACAATAGAAACTGATATAAACCTATGGGAAACCCCTCTATAAAAAAAATAGAAGAAGAAAAAACTGAGGAAACTCTGTTCATAAATTTAATTGTAGAGGGTCCGAGATCCTACTCTTGTTGGGTCTGCTCCACCACAAAAGTCTGACCTGCACCTCAGCCCTGCAACCCTGCCTGACAACCCTGAGCGGTTCCACCCTGTTGTTGCTGAAATCATGGTGACTGGATACCATAGCCATGTACTCCACCTCAGCCCAGATAGATGAATGAACTCCAGTTCCCTAACTGATAAGAAAAGGGTGGTGCATCCCCCGAATGAGGATTCATATAAGAACCCCTTTCCCCCACTTCTAGGGAAAATATCTGACATAAGTGCTAAAGATGACCCATCTTGCGGCAAGATTAGAACTCCACTAGGTCTCTCGGGCAATGTGGCCTTGTATGCCCATTATTTATGCATTGTTATCACACCACCAGGATACCAAGAGATGCATCCCACCTACTCTAATATCCTAATGCATTCTCTCTACAGTGCTTCCAACAATCAGCCGGTGGAGCACTAACTGTGGATGCCGAACCACCCTGGATCACAGAACCCGAATCTATCAGATTACTCTCAGTGATCAGAACCTGGTTGACTATATAAGATATCAAAGTCAACCTAAAGATGTTCACCTGATATCATATATCCTTCCTGATACCATCCTCATACTTAAGTGTAAGGAACATCTCATCTCCCGCTAGAAAGGGTGTAAATCACTGTAGCTCGGTGAAGCTAGAGGAACACTCCAAAACAAAAAGAGTACCCTACTCTAAACTCATAAACTCTCGGTATCAATTAGCCCTCATCATATTTGGGTAAAATTAATCGTAGAAGGTGCACTAAAACTCATCCCAAGCCATAATCTGCTGGCATCCCGCCTATGATATCATATCCCACCATCTATTGGGGGAATCCCAAAGCATGTACATAGTGATCTTGACTCTCTACACTGGAGGCGTCTTTAGATTCTCGAAGATCATAATCATGGCTTCTAGCCATGACTCTGCATCCAAAGTAACTACTTCCCCCGTGGAAGTGGGATTATGCTTCTACTGAAAGATCTGAGTCAATTCTGGCATCGATGGGCCAGGAGGTGGCCTCCCTGGAAGGACTGCATCATCCTCAGAATGAACTCCCTGAACTATGTATTGACATCTATGTTAGGTATGAATGCTTGTTCCAAGACTGGAACAACAAGAGGATCTGCCAGAAGTCCCTGATCAGCCATTTCCAGTGTCTGATCACTGCCCTGTAATTGGAGGACAACCGGAGGACATTATAGTGGAATGACTCAGCAAAGTGAAGTGCACACCATAGAAAAAAAATTATCTAGGACTGAAAAATAGATGTTTAAGAATGGAACATGAGAAATAAAACATTCATGTTTTACAAAAAAAGACTATAAGGAATTTATAAGACCTAAAAGGCATGTTCCCTTCAACCTTTTACATGGGCGTGTACTTCTTCCAGAACTGGTCATGTAACACCCCAAACACACGGCGTGTAGTCGATACACACAGTGTGTACATGAATTACCTTCTAATGAATGAGCCCTTATACATGAATAAGCCACACAGTTCTCCTTAGAACTAGATTACACGACGTGTTAGTTCCGATCATGGTGTGCACTAGACGAACCTTACAAAATCATGTAGTTAGTTACACATGTGAACACACAACTAACTATACAGGACATGTTAACACCCGAGATGATGTGTACAAGAAGATTTAACCATCCTGTGTTCTTAGATACACAACTAAGTTTAACTTTTATACTACATGACGTGTTTAGAAGTGACATGACGTGTATAACCTATGGTTTTTTCATCCGTGTTGTTAGTCACACTGGCAGACACAGGGTTAAGAAGCTATGATGTGTACAACTAGTACCATGTGTGTTCCCACAAGAATTTCCTCATCCAATGTCTCTGCCCCCACATACTATGACATAGTTAGAAACTACATGGTGTGTATATATGTTACATGGCCTGTACTTATGAAAAATAGTTTTCTGCCCAAACAGTAGAACACATGGCGTGTAGTCAAAACTACATGACATGTATTTTTTGGGTTTTCTGGATAGTAGAAACTACTCCGTAGCTTAGAAAAAAACTAAAATGAATAAAAAAGTGCCAAATTCTGATTCTTGAGGGACCATACTCCCCATGAATCAAATCATGGAATCTTATTCATGTTATAATAAGAAAATCAGTGCATTGGTCCACCTAATTTGATCTGTGAGGGCTCATAACACCTCAAGAACCAATGGTTGGCATTCATTCAAACAAATACATAAACAAAAAATTCTTTATCAATTAGTAGTTATTTTTATCAAGGAATATATCACAACAAAATGCATATCATGCACAACACATATCACAACAATATGAAATCACTAATGCACCCTAGACGGCATGGAATGAATGCATGATATGTAATCCCTAGGATGTTCCTATATGATTCATTAGATGGAATAACCTCATCTCATCAGGTTTCCACATAAATAGAAGCTCAATAAAATCATCAATAATAACACAACACAAGTGATTCACCCAATGGTGGAAATCAAATCAAATGTAAAATCGTAAAACAAGAAAATTGCAATATGAGGTAAATTGGCTTTTCCCTATACACGAGTAAGATACCCCCTAGAACATCTTATTACCAATTACCTATTACTTATTATCCATGTTTATAGGCTCTAAATAGTAATTCAAGAGAAAATAATTCCTCTAATACCACATTGTAACATCCCTCTTCTGGAATCCACCTAGAGGCACCCCATACCTCGTTGGAACATGGTCTCAAATACAATTCCCAGAATGCAAGAGGCTGCTGATTAGCAGTGAGGGCTTTGGGTGTGATAATGGGGAAACAATGCTATCATTGGAAAAGTAAGACGGTGGAAGAAAGTAATATCAAAATAGAAAGAAAGAATAATTTATAAAAAAATTAAATAGAAGAAGACTAGAAGATAATAAACTAGATCACACACACATATATATATATATATATGAATGTTGCCTGATACAACTGTCTAGGAAAGAAGCCAATAAAATCATAGTGCAGGAACAAAACAGTACTAAAACAGTGTCCAAAATAAAGTTTCTAAATGTATCCTCAACATCATAATCCAGAGCATGGTCCCATGATCCCCATCTCCACTACAAATCCAGTACCTAAAGTAGAATGATGCTTTCCCATATCTATACCTGCCATAATTTAATCTATTTGGGCCCAAAAGAATAACCCAAACAAGGTGTGAAACTAAATCCCAGTAGGCAACCACTACAAGATCTATGCCTAATAGTCAGTGAATATATATATTACAGGTAATATGTAATGCAGTAGTAACAAGAACGTAATCATGAGTAACTAATCTACAGTTTCAAGAATTCAGTTTTTATATATCAAGTAAACAAATCATCAATAAGGAAAACACTAAAAGGTAACCCTATAGGAAGTACTCATAGACTATCCCCTCTGGTCCTACCTAGAAACACATGAAACTCTCTCAGAAGCACATACAGTCTACCCTTCTTGTTCAAATTACGAGGATAAACAAATATTCCCTGAGGAAGCACTCACGGTAAATTCCCCTTATAGACTAATGTGATAAAGACTCTCTAAGGAAGCTCACACAGTCAATTCCCCATATAGTCTAAGTGATGAAATACTCTCTGGGGAGGCTCTCATCGTCAATTTCATTTATAGTACAAAATGATCCAAGACTCTCTCAAAAATCTTACACGGTAAATTCCCCTTATAGTCTACTAGACCAGGTTCTCACGACCTTGTGTAAGTACAACAAGAATTGCAATGAAATATAGTAAAAGTAAACCTCAAGAACTATTTGAATAATAGTTTACAACATATCAAGAATTTCAAATAAAATAATCACTCCATAATATATTACTATGTATGGGAAATATCAAGGAAGCCTAGCGGCTAAACATGACCAAACGGTTGTAAATAGAACATGCATGGGAAAACACATCCAAATCATAATTAATAACCCTATTCACATCTAATTAACATCTATTTACGCATACCAAAAAAATAGGAAATTAACAGGGTTAAAATGGAAAACACGCAATACCCCGTTCAAGGGTATTTTACAAAATTTCACATATAACTCAAATACATTCAACAGAAAGGCACAAACCACCTACCTCGGCATTGGGAGATCGATATACTTGAGTCTCAGGGATTGAATCACCTTAGAAAACTGGAGATCTACAAAAATTACTAAAATGTTCAACATAGTATAACCTGATAAGGAGGATGAATCGGTAAACAAAGCTCAACTAGAAGGGAGAGCTTACTAAGGTGATCCCCACACAATCGACAGCGGTCGAATCAGAGTTCAGTTGCTCAGTTGGGGGCTCGAAGAAAGATCACGGTCATATGGAAGCTCTCAACCATACAAAACATGATGAAGGTGTTTCTGGTGAATAGACGTGACCCTAGTATATTTAATGAAAAAAATACATGACTTGTACATTTCATGTACATGGCGTGTACTTTCCATTTCTAATATCCTCTTTAGGCAGCCTCCAGGTCAACCCTACATGGCCGTGTGTGTGGCTATCACATAGCCTACTGCGGTGACCTAGTACACGACATGTATAAATAAATTATACTGCATGTATGTTAGAATTTTCATGAAATTCAGCTTTTTCTAATAAACGACCAGAAGAATGAAAACATACCTGAAAAAAAGATCCAGGTTCTCACTCCATTAATTCATCAGAAATGATCATTATAAAAAACAATTTTGAATGATGATTATTTTCTAGCTGTAAAAGAATTAATTTATCATCTATAATAGGAAAACAATTTAATATATATTCTTGGAATATATAATTTTATTTTTTTAATTAATTTCTAATAATATATCATTTTTTCTCCAAATAATGGGAACTCTAGATGAATTATTTTATGCCCTATGCACTAGAATATGTGTCTAATGGATCACATAATCCACAAATGAATATTATGATATACCTACTACTTCCATATATTGAATAAAATAAATATAAAAACGAGGGATTATAATTTTTAACTATTAAAATCATACATGGAAATCCAAAAACATTAATGGTATAACTTATACATGAAATATATTTCATTAAAATATAGATTGTCTGGCTTCATTCAATGTGATCCATTATCTATTTCTTAACATATACACCCATTGGATTTTCTAGCATAATAATGATTCATAATGATTAGGTGAATTTACCAATGCATATCCCCCATGAGTGTCATACTAGGTTTGCAGTAAGGCCCATTTTCATTAACCTGTTCTCGGTCGACTCTAGATCAACATGGTATTTTCAACGTTTACCCATGTCTACTTCTATTCTAGTGCCACATCTAGTTATAATATACAGAAAAGGGATTTATTTTAATTATTAAACAATTATTATATATTTTTCAATTTTTAAGGATGTTTTATTATGCTTAGTTATATCCCTAAGTCTTTTTTTGGAGTTTTCTAACCCACATCTGAAATATCACTTATCTTTTCCTATACTACCAACTATTAGATCCTTTATATTTATTTCATATTTCTAAAATATTTTTTACATAACATTTAAAATAATATGACATGAATGGTCTATAACTCTTGTGTATTTAATAATTATGTACATTACATAACAATTTAAAAATAAAAACATTATCTTTATTGAAAAAGTCATTTACATGAACACATTTAAACCTATATGGGATAACATGGGGACATACATAAGAAATGGGTGAAATATAAATCCTAGTAAGGGAATAAAAATAGAATAATAGTAAGAGAATACTATATGTAATAATATATTCATATGAATGGGAAGTAAATGGATTAATAATCATAACCATGAATAATGATACATGATATAAACTCATTAAAGAAATATTGGAAATATTGAAACACGTAAAAAACTACATCATAAACATTGTTAAAAGTAAAATACAAAGTTATCTTGATGAAAAAATTCACATAAAGGAATCAATGAACTCATTTTCCCCACATGACCTTTCAGGAGACTAATCATTACTGAATGAATTGGAGCACTACAAAATTCTAGGCACATCCATCATATTCATTTCATTCTCATGCATTGGTGTGACACATAGATCATAAAAAATGGATTCATTAATTATCATATTTTATTCCAAAACAACATATTACAGAATAAATACATCTAATAACATAATAAAATATGTGCATGTGCCTAAAGACGAACTTACATTATTGGAAATTGGTATGGGTATTCACAACACATTTGTTTGGCATGGAAATCGTGGTAAAATTTAATCAATATAAAAATGTCGCATAAAGAATCATTATATGTATTGATGAGATTGAAAGGGGTATCTCAAAATTTGGAAAACAATTTGATAATAAAAGGAACATGTAAAACACATCCCAACAATATAAATAGGAAAAACAATGGATATATAATGAATAAACTTGAAAAAAGAAGAGATGGTGTGGATCCCATAAAAAATTTTGGAATGGAAATAGGTGCACATAGAGATTCGAGGGGGACTAATAACAGTGAAAGGGGTATATAGTGATTTTTATATAAAATTATATGTGGGGGAATATTTATGAACATATCCAAACATGAAAAAATTGGCATTAAGAGAAATAACATGAAAGAGGTTCTTGAATAAAAGGAGACTGGGAGATCCCTTACAAAAATTCTACAATGAAATAACTTAGTTATGGGACGAAATGTCAGAGGATAAAAATCCTCTACATAAAAAAACATAAATTTTATAGTAAGGTAATGATAATGAATTGTTGAAAATATACCCAAATTAAATTATAAAAAATTATTTTAAAGCAAGTTCTCAAATTGAATAGAGTATGATGAGGTACCTTTCCTTGAGAGTGTGATTTAAAATGCTTTGGATTAGCTTATTGTGAGATCAGGGGAACCATGGAACGAATATATAGTGGTGAGGGACGAGTAAGGACATCATAAAATGATATTTTTGAGATGAAAAATGGTTTCTTTGATGGGTGTATCTTGGAAATGTGTCGGGAATTCATTATAATTTCTCAATCAATGGTTTTACACTCTATATAATAAAATAACTAAAACCACACACCATACAATGATTTTCCCTATGAAATCTTTATTAGGGGAGTGGTTTTCATTATTTTTATGTTTATGGGATGAAAATATTAAAATATTCCCCTTGGAAATGTTGGTATGAGTCATACTATTTTATAAATGATTATAAACCCTCAGAATATATTAATGGTTTTAAGGGATTCATAATTTCTTTATAAAATTAATAAAATAAACATAAGAACAAATTATTTTAAAGTAAAAATATATTTTGTCATGGATAACCTTTATATTATTTATTACATCACATTCGGATCATAATAATGTCATTCACACACTATATAATTATACGTAATTTAACTTTTAGTAGAAAATTGAACTATCTTAGAGAACTATGAAAAAATAAGAATAATATAATTTTGTAAATTATGATTGAATAAATAATATTAATGTTTTAAATATAATTTTCCAAATATATAAATTTTTACTTTTAAAACTGAATCAACATTTACTGATAAATGTTTGGTTTATTTGACAATAATTGTTTTGAAACCATTCTATAAAATATGTTTGACTTCATTAAAATTATATAATATTATATATTGTATAAAAGTTTTTTAATAATAATTTTTTAAAAAAATATAATGTTATTAAAATTATTTAAATTCATCAAATTTAATATCTTAATTGAATTTTTATATTACTTAAAAATATAATTTGTGTTTTATTGAATAACATTTATCAAACTGATTACTTAATCATCTAAAAACTAAAAAAATATGTAATAAATACAGATCATAATTTTAAATAATAGAGAATATAAATATTAATAAAATTATGGGTTCTCATTTTATTTTGTTTTATAATTATTTATACCCTTATTTAACCTCTTTTCCTTTTACTGTGGTAATTAATATTTACTATAGAAACAATTCACATTGTTCAAAAATTAGTCTAACATTATTGCCTAATAGTAATTAAGATGATTAAAAATATATAATCCATTATATAAAAATAAATTATAATAGGTGGAATAATATAATTTATTATAATACATGTAAGCATGATAAAAAGTGATTTTTTTGGAAGAAATGGAATTTTAAATAATTGATGAATTTTCATAAACGATATTACTAATAATCATCAATATATTAATTAAAATAAATAAAATATAGTCATATAATATTAATATTTAATTTATATCACACTTTATTTCGTGTTATTTTAATTAATTCTGATATAGAAACATTATTCAATTTGAATCATTTTTCAGATGAAAAAAAATTGTGATATAAACTCTAAAAAACGTATAATTAAATTGAGTACATAGATGATTTAAATATATTTAATTGAATTAAATATAAATTAATAAAAATTGTGGTAACTTGAAATAAAATAAAAATAATAATTTGGATTCAATATTAATTAATATATCAAAATATATGATATTTTTACATAAAAATTGTATTTTTCATTAACCACAAAAAGATTCGATTTTTGATAAAATCATACAAAATTAAATGTAATATAATTTTGGATATAATGATATATAAAAGTTATTTTCTTTTTATAAATATATTTTTCATCAATTAATAAAAATTAATTAATTTCTTTTTTATAAAAACAAATAAAAACAATTTCTGCAAAAAATATATATCTAAAAATAAAAGACATTACAAAAAAGTAAATGATTATTTAATAATTCATTATTAATATATATATATATATAACATATATACATATATATTAATTTAGATAATAATCATCATATACAAAAATTTAATCGAAATGTGAAAAAAATCATGTTTAAATATTCATTATTCATTTGGGTTTGGTGTTGCATAAAACAAAAGATATCAAACTTAGAATTCTCATTAAAAAATATAATAGTGTTACAATAGAATTTGGAAAATATAGGTAAGAAAAAATAACCTTATGAATATGAGAATATTCTCCATGAAATCAAGCATATAATTTTGAGATTACATATACGTTATTTTGGAATTTATGTCAGGTTTTTTACTAATCCTAAAATAATACATTATTAATCATAATGTCGTGATATAATCTAGTGTATTCCAATACATAGAAATATTTCCCATTTTATGGAAAAGAAACAATATCAATCCAATTAATCCATGTAGGGATTTCCCTCCAAGAAAGGACAGTGAGTCAAAAGCAAGAGCTGGTGATAGAGATGGAGCTGTAGTTGATAAAATTATAACTATATTTGGGCAGCTGATTCAGGTTCTGACCAATAACCTAAATTTTTTTCACCATACATCATATATATATATATTTTAATTAAGTAAGATCACTTCATTTGCCTGAAACCTCCAAAAAGAAAAAGAAAAATGATTCTATTTTTATATATTCATTGGATACGTTCCGGGGATAAATAAATTCTAACTTTTTTGAATCATTGAATGGGATATGGTTGTCATTGTATTTTATCATCATTCATTGGATATGGATAAATTGACATCATTTATTCAAAACACTAAGGATGTGGAGTAACTATAGATAATTTAATTAAGTATTTAAAATAATATATCATTAAAACTATATCCATTATGAATAATTAACATATATGGAAAGAAAATTCATTAATTTGATACAAAAATAATATAACGTTTTTGTTATGTATGAAGCCAATTTTACAAGGCTAGAGAGGCATGTTTTGGACTATATAAATAATACAAAGGGTAGTATTGGCTTTTTATTTAATTGGTTAAAGCCATTTCTTTAATAGGAACTAGTCGATCAACCCTTTTCATCATATGATTAAATAATGTCATGTGATATAAATATAGATGAATAGTTATCTATTTGTTATCACATCAATGAATATCGGTATGAGAATATTATGGAAAAAGAAAAAATGTTTAAGAGTAAGGATTGATATGGTAATTTTCCTATATTATATACTTTTGGATGGAAACAACCTTCTACCAATTTAAAAAGTAAATGGGTTTTCTTCAAGTGTGTTGAAAAATTCCCCTATGCTCTTGATTTCAAAGGAAATAAGGAAACTACAAATTATTATTCCTCCAACTATTATGATATGGGTAACTATGAAAATTACATTCCTAGACATCAAGAATTTTTTTCATAGAAAACAAAATTTTTAATGGTAATGATTTTATTATCACGATAACAATGAATAATGTTCCTAAAGATGTTGTAGCAAGTAATTTAACCATATCTTCAAATTTAGAAACATCTATATTTGATTCTGTATAATTACACTTATATATCTCAAATGTTTTCCAAAATATTAGATATATCCATACTACCTGAATACTGGAGTCATCAATTAATACACATATATGATTTCTCAACATAATAAGGAATTGATATTTAGTTCCCATTATGACACATACAGATGACATAATTTCTGTCTTTTTTGTAATTAATAGGGTGTATTTTTATATAATTATTTTTTATGAATCAGATTTCAAAATATAATGAAATAAATTTGTTGAAATGATTTTGAATTTAAGAATCATGATGAAGATGGGTTATTATTTATCATTAGATGAGAGGTATCATAATATAAATGTCTAGATAGACCCCATCTACAATTTTGTATGAGATTCGTAAAAAATAATATAAGACGGAATATATGTATGAAAAAATGTAATCATTAAATTTATGATTTACAAATCTTTTACCACTACAAAATGTATTTCTTAAGGATTAACTAGAATCCCACCAAAGCATGAGATTGAGTTTTTTATTTATTTAATCCCTAATTCATAGTAAATATCAATGACACCCAATTGAATATACATTGTGGAATTGGTGGAATTTAAAAAATAAATGTATTATTATTGTAATAATTTATTTATACACCCTAGTGTTTTACCATGGAAGGACCCTATTATTGTTATTACGAAGAATGATGGATTTATTAGACTATGCATTTATTATAAGTAAATAATTTGTATTAAAATACTAAAAAATTATATTTTACCTTTTAGAAATGGAATAGTTTATCAACTACATAGAGATTAATATGTTTCAATGGTAGGTCTTCATTATGGATATCATCAATTGATAGTAATTACTAAATATATTTACAATAAATCATTTATATTAAGACATGGATATTAAGGTTTTACTATAATTCCATGTTTGGATGAAAAGTTATGCCTCTATTTTCATTGATCAAATGAATCCATTATTCAAGGAATATAATGCATATATTGTTTTTGTATTTTTTATGATAAATTGTTATTCTCGAAAAACTCATAAGGACCTTGAGAATCTGTTGGGGGGAAATTCTTAAGACATATATAATAAAAGAGTTATATTTAAAATTTTACATATATTCATTATAGATTAAGAAATATTCTTTTCTTAACCATATTATCTCCAAGGAATAAATAGTAATTGATCATATGATTTAAGGGTCAGTATAATAATGTGATAACCCAATGAACATAACATATTTTTGTTATTTAATTGGATTAGTAGGTTATTATTAGTGTATTATTAAATATTTTACCAGATTGGATAACCTATTCACCATGATTACTTGTAAAGGGGTTAATTTCATATGGTTGTAGTAATATAGATATTTTTTTGATAAATTTAGAAGATTATTAATTAATTATTTGATTTTCACTCTCTCATCAGGAAATGATTGATTTTTAAATTAAGTGATTATCCAAAGGAATGAAATTGTTGATAAGTAATTCCTAATGGAAATCTTATTTCCTATTAATTTAGTTATTTACTGATTCATTAATATAACAATCCCAATCATGATCTTCAGTTAGATACTATAATACTTTCATTGAACATATATATAATTATCTATGTGGTGAATGATATGAGATATACATTGACCATAAGATCCTAAAAGACATATCTTTTTAGAAATAGATAATCATGGGGCAATTATTATTGCTATAGTTACTCAAGGATAAATACTTCTCAATATAGTAACACACATGTAAGTAAAATAAATAATTGGATGCATTGATTAGGACTGATCATGGAATCCAATATAAAATAAAGATTTATAGGGGTACAATATTAATGATAATACTAATTATATATTTTGGTATTATTAATGAAGTGTAAAAAAACCATACCCATTTAAATTATTTCAAAATCATCTTTCTTAGAAAAGATAAAAAGTACTCATTATTATAATTTTAAAAAGAAAACTAATGATTTAAATGATGGTAAATTGGAGTACAACAAATTTGAAGATGATGTTATGAAAATTTGAAAGATGTTATGTGTTTCATCTATAATAAAGTTAAAAGGGGGATTTTTAGATGATTCTCAAGTATTAAATTTCTATATACACCATTGAAGTACCATAATGTATATAAATTTTAAGAAACATTTTTTGTGGGATAATATGAGGTAGTAAATTGATGATTATCTGTCAAGATGTTTGGTTTTCCCACAAGTGAATGTGGAGATATAGATTCATAGAGGATTGATGAAACCTATGGTTATTCAAACATATATATGGTATAATTCTATGGGGGATTTTTTATATAGATTACAATATAATCATAGAATCCGTGATGTGATGTGGGTTATTATTGATCCTCTCAATAAATCTGCACAATACTCTCTATAATGAATATTTTTCTCTAAACCACCATGCATGAAATTATATAATTAATGTTAAATGTGATTACTGTGAAACTATATAAATTTTTTATAACCATGATCTATGATTTACAATGAATTCTTTTAGAAATTTATTTAGAAGGATCATTATATTGATCCACATTTTGGCAGCCCTTTTTATCCACAATATTAAGAATCGTCATAAAGAAACATCCAAAATTTATCATACATGTTTATGTCTTACTCACTATAAATTGAAGGTATATGGTATCAGTATTTACCTTTTGTAGGTTTTTTCTACAGTAACAGATTCTATTATAGTATTGAAATATTGTCATATGAAGCCTTATATAGAAATATATCTATAACTCTAATGTGTTTGGATGAAGTTGTTGAATGAAATTTAAGAGTTACAAAACCTATGGAGGGGAAAAATGTAAATACTATTCAAACCCATATCAAATTATCTCAATGAAATAAAATAATATATGTTAGTAATTGGAGGAATTATTTTGAATTTCAAGTGGGAGATCTCATTTTATTGAATTTACCTCCATGGAAGTTTGTTATTTGGTTTAGTAATAAAAATGAAAACTAATCCCCTAGTACATCGATACATTTTAAATCCTATAAATAATTTTATCTATAAAATATGGTTTGGTAACTCCACCAAAAATTTATAAAGCTCATGATGGGGTTTGTATCACTTTGAGGTATAATTATACGGCAGACCCAATGCATGTTCTCCCCTCTAATGAAATATAATTGGAGCCTAATCTATATTACAATGAATAGACTATACAAATTCAAGACAATAAAGAATAAAAGTTGATGAATTAGAATGCTCGACTGGTAATGGTAATTTAGATAAATCATAACATATAAGAGGAAATATGGGAACCACATGAAATTATGAAGAATAAATAAACAAAGATATTCATGGGGTGATATTATAGATATTCATGGGATGAATATTTTGGAATAAAGAGTGTAACACCAGAAGATGTTATGTTATGGCTCTTTTCTAAAATTAATATAATAACTTAGGTAGATTTTGTTGCAAAAAATACCATGTTAAAAAAAACTATGAAATATTATTTTAAATTATTGATTATTAATTTAATTTACTTAATTATGAAAATTATTTGGTTTATAAGTTTATAATATAAAATAATTGGTTATCAATAAAAAATATATAATATTTTAAAGTAAATGAATTTTTTTCATTGAAACGATGTTTTTATGAAGATATATTTATATCTAAATAATTTTTTTTATTATTTAATGGTGATTAATTTTAATTAAATTTATATATATTATATATTAAATAAAAACATGTCATTCATATGGTTTTTTTATTAAGCATATGATATGAATAAATCAAATTTTATTCCCAAATATTATATTTTTTTAAAAGAAGAATTTTAGCACATTTTTGGAATTTATTTTCTAAATAATATTTTTATCATAGAGTTATTTTATTAGATAAAATGGATTCCTTATTTTGAATTAGGAATATTAATTTTGGTAAATATGCCTCTTATATTTTTGGGAATTATGAGTATTCATCATGATAAAATTTATCATCTTGATAAAGGGAAAATCATGTTAATCTAGGTGAAAACTAAGTGATAAGGCCATATATTTTCATTTGTATTATTATCTATTTAATTGTATTTTACCCCTATTAACTTATTCATGAAATTAATATGTTTAATCAAAACATTTCCCTAAAAATGGGAAATATTATATTAAAATAAAAGAATGACAAAAAAATGTTACTCTCTTAGTTTAAAATACCATGAATATGTGTACATATGGACAAAAGAAATCTCTCAATGTATTTAAATTCCATTTTTAGAAAAATTATATTAATTATTATAATTTTTTTAAATTTTTAGTAAATATATATATACAATAAATTTACACACAACACTAAAACTGTATTTATTCAATTATAGGGAAATAAAATTAATGATATTCCAAATTTCAAATGGTATATAATTTTGTGGATTTATAGAGTTTCATAAAATTTAATGAGTAATATCACATATTTTTTATATTTGAAATAATTAGATTCTATATCTTAATTTTAATTGTTGTATTTGAAGTAAAATTAGTTGAATAATGTCCAAAATGATATTAATGGTAATTTATAAAAATAATATTTTATTAAAATACTAAAAAATAATTAAAATATATAATTAGGTTAAGTGGGTTATATATGGTCTAAAATATATTTCTTTATATATTTTTTTCAATTGACACTTTATATGTAAATTTTTTACCTTATATATGTGAAAAATATGCTACCATAGTTAATGTGAAAATAAATTATGTAAGGGGTTAAACCAAATCATAAGAGTTAAAACAAAACAAAAACCTATAAAACTTTTCTTTGTTGATAATATATCGACCATATTATTTTATATATTTCAATCCCATGCCATTTGGAGGATTTTCGGGTAGATATTTATTTTATTATAATTCAATATTTTAAAGAATTCTAAATGATCCTTTAATCTGAATTATAAAAGGAATCCCATTCCATTACATCCTTACAGAACAATGCAAAACCTAGTTTGATCAATCCCTTCAAATTATTCTTTTAATCATCATAATTCATGTTTTGGAGCTATCAATTATCTATAAAATACCTACCTTATGATCATTAATAATGAATCAATAATGGTATCCTGAAGAATAAGTAGTTGTCTTACCCGACCTATTTTAATTTATTTCATTTTAAATGTATTCTAAATAGAATTAAAATGACATAAAATAATAAAATAATTGACCTATATATAATTATGTTTTATTTTTATTATAAAAACAATATTACCCACCCACATTCCAATCAAATGGTAAGTGAATGTATTGTTTGTGCATACGTATGACCTATCATCACCAGATAGAAAAACATTTCATTTTTACCATATTTTATAGATAGTAATTATGATGGTTTTAGTGATAATATATGATATTTTTAAATAAATATAATTTTATAAATATAAAATCATATCTACCTTTATTACATTAAATCATTTGGAAACGATTATGTTGCATGTGTGTACGCGTGGACCACCACCACCATGAAGTGATCTTATTTGTTTTTCATTTTTTTTAATTGGATAGTAGTGATGATAGATTTGACTATATTATATATTAATTATATTATATTATAATTTAACTATAAAGGTAAATTATTATTTATCTTTTTTTCATTTGATCCTTTAAAAAGTTGAATCAACATTCTTGTGTACATATGGTCTATCGTCTCCACAAATTGTGTAATACATTATACTTTCTCCTCATTTATAGAATACAATAAATACATATATAATGAATTTATATGATATTTATATATTTATTAATATTATTGATTACATAGAACCGTGATCAATATATATTTACTAAAACACCCAAACACAAATATACATGAAAAACGAAGCAACTATCACCGAAAAAAATGATTTATTAAAGAATTATTGATAAATGTTTGATAAAATTCCCTAATTAACTAATATATGGTATTATATTAATAAATATGGTATAGTAATAGATATATAATGAATATATAATTATTATATCTGAGGTTATAATGAATATCAGTCATTCCAAACCCGATGTATGTGTTTATTTCACAATCTCATTATTAAATTGGATTTTTTTGTTTATATCCCCATAGTGGGAAATTATTATCCCCTAATAATATTTCCCATTAAATTTTTATATTTCCTTAAAAATATTAACTAATTAAATTTGACCTAATTTTTAATTTTTAGAATTTTTTTTGAATGAAATATTCATGTCGTTTTCAGAATGAGGTACTTTTTAACCAATTTTTATCTATGTGAAGGGATGGTTTTGTATGTAGTACATCACAAAATAATTTTAATACCATCATGATGAATCATTTATTTATTTATTCCATTACAATCTTCAAAATTATATTTTCTAATAAAATGGTTTTTTTAATATGTGAAATGTTTTTATATTAAAATATTGATTTTAAATGTAATAGGGTTTTTTCCTCAAGAAATATTTCATTAATCCCTATAAAATATGATCATATATGTCAAAATCATTTGACGAGTCTTATCTTTGGGATGTACACTAATGATACTAGTACACATATTTCATTAGTGGGAATATGGAATTTTTGACCTCGTAACGTATTGATATTCTGTTTGACTAGTTCGTCCCATACATACTGTTATTAATTTTTTTGGAATGTTGGTTTTTTTATTTTTTATATGAGATATTTATTAGACCAATTATGTGAGGTTTGGGGCCATACTTACGCTCTTTAATCATCAATAGTTATAATTAAAAAACCAAGAATGGGTTTTTAGGTCCTTAACCATTTTATTTATATTGCATATCCAATGCCTCAACAAGTAGTTTGAGATGCATTACATTATGTGTTCCCTCATTATGAAATCAGTTTGTGATTTCATGTGATTATTTTATTTTTTATGTTATCCATTGATGAATCCATATTTTAGATGATTATTTATTAATAATTATATTGGACATCTATTATTTTATTTCAATATTATTCATGGAATTTTAGATTCCATTTTACGTATAAACTTTCAAATAATATGACCTCATGTATTCTAATGTTTGTTTCCCATGTAAATAAATAGGTTTATTAAGATTGATATAAGAGGTTTTCTAGATTAAATAATGATATCCTTAAAAAACATAGTATGTTGATGTAATATTTTCCATTTTAATGTCAAATTCATATGTATATATGTTTTTCCAAGACTAGTAAACTATTCTGTCCCTTAGGATATGATTGCATGTATCTAGTGAAAATGTGTTAATATAAACATTATATCTATGATACATGTTCTAATTTAATTAAAAACTATAAATATTTAATGATAAAAATGGAACATGACATATAGGTTCACAAACACAAATAGTAGAACTGAATTGTTATTTAATGTTAAGATATAGAAGACAATGTAATGTGTATATTATAATGGGAATTACTTAGTGATCTAGTGAGATAAACCATAAATTACTGAGGTTGAATTATATGTTGGCATGTTGATTCATCCCATGTCAAAATCCTAGCATCATACTCTTAACCAGACTACCTGGTGGCATGCCTCTAGTAAGTAATGTTTTGAAACCAGAGGATACAAGGTCATCTTAATGGGATAAGTATAGAAATAGTCTCTCAATATTCCCTAATGAAGGATATGATCCTTATGATACTAGTAAAACTATAGGATATGGATGTATGTGTATAAAATAATATACACACTAGTAATATATTGGATTTAAAATCATTGCAATAAAAAAACTAAGACCACCACCCAACCCCCACCCTCAGGCATACACAGTTATAAAATTCTCATTAAATACATCATACATAGTTAGGTAAATAACAACAACATTCTCATTAGGTCAATATAATTATTCCTAACTAAATATATTGTTCTTTATTTTTGAGGGTATCTAATTTTGGAAAATTAATTTACAAAAATATCCAAAAATGCCTTATGTTTTGAAAGAGATAATTTATTAAAACATTGTATTTATATAAATAATGTTTGAAAACCATTTTGTAAAAGATTTAAAATTTGGAAAATCATTTAAAACAACGAATAATAACCCTATTTATAATTAAAACTTTTCATAGGAGGAATATAAAAATTTGGTAGAACCTCATTGATCAATTACAAAATCACCAAAAAATAATAATCAATAAATATTACAAACACCAACTGAAATATCTCACAAAATTCTATATAAAATTATCAACCAAGTAATAACCCCTTATTATCCTCAATGAACCCTTTTCAAATGGCATTGTTCCACATTAAAAGTAAGATTCTATTAAAATAATCTCTT
Organism: Viscum album; assembly: GCA_963277665.1. Taxonomy (NCBI): domain Eukaryota; kingdom Viridiplantae; phylum Streptophyta; class Magnoliopsida; order Santalales; family Viscaceae; genus Viscum; species Viscum album. The sequence goes on along the minus strand of OY728132.1, from coordinate 1,285,849,985 downwards.
TAGGTACTTAAAGAGAACAAAAAACATATAATTTTTAAAACAAATAAGTATGAAACATAATAATTACATATATTATAATTAAAAATTGAAAATCATGGAAACACATACCTATGACTATCATGGATGTTGAAAAATTATCAAATACAAAGAGAATGAGGTCTAGAGTGAATTATTAACAACATAAAATATAAAACATTAAGGTATTACCATGAAATCCAACATATGATCCACAATATAACATCCCATATAAAGAGAAAACAAAGAAATAATTGAAGGAAGATAAGAGAGAAAAGATGGAAAACCCCCCTTAATGAACTAATAAAAATCAGTGGAGGACGTCCCAATATTGAGGGATGATGAAAGGGAGTGGTTAATTGGGATCCCCTAGGGATATTTTTGAGGGGAATGTTAGAATAGATGGGTGAGTGTGGTTATATTCATGATGTGTGGGATAATAATTTAAATAATTCCAAATTCTAGCTAAGACACAAGGGCTGTTCACACATTTTTGAAAACCATGAACCAACTATTTTCCCTATAACGAACAAAAATGAGAGCTCACATGGTTTGGGATTCATGGTTATAAATTTATTTTCTAGTTGTGTGATCATATCTATAACGAGTTAGAGGTTTTTTATTGTTGGGATGCACAATTAGTATTAACCATGCACCAAATTCTATATCCTTCATTAGAACATGATATTTTGAAAATTATAAATAACTTTTAACCTAATACTAAAATAATGGAAAAATATTAATAAGAAATAAAATAAGATGGAAATTTAATTTCGAGGTTGTCACGGCCCCCTCCCTCTAAAGATGCCCCTCCTGAGTTGGAAATGGTGAATGGGAGATAATGACCCCCAAGTCCCGCCTCTAGTAGGCCCCGGAGTGGCGACTAGCAGTAAGGGAAGGAGTTTTCACAAATATGGGAGGCATTACCCTTTTTTTATTATTTGAGGTCGGGAAATAGGATGAGTCAAACACCAAAAGAAAAAGGAACATGTAAAAGAAAATTCACCCAACCCAATCCCACATGCATGTTTAAACAATTCTGAAACAAGGTACCATTACAAGAATGCTCAAAAAGTAAAATACCAAATGAAACAAGAGTACAGAAAACTGCCACAACTCCAACTGTCCCAACTATTAGGTCCCCACATGGCCCTGGTAGTCCTCCTGGAAAACTGAATGTAAACGTAGGGTTAGCATATAGGTATAATCTGTAGGGAAACCTAAAGCTCTCGTGCATAGGTGTGGAGACATCCTAATGTCCTATGAGAACAATAGAAGAAACCAAATTCTAGTAAGGAATTATATCTACCCATCCTTACCGTCCACACTCACCAACAACACAAAACAATAGGTAGTAGTATATAATAACCCGAGTATTGGGTACCCTGAACCATTTCCAACTAGTCATCTGCTCATCCTAACGGCGAACGTCCTGATGCTACGACACTCTTACCGCCCGCAAAGTCCTGTGCCACATAACCCCATATCCCACCCGCACACACCTGGACCTCAAAAACACATATCCCGCCCACACACACCTAGGCCTCACAACCAAATATCTTGCTCGAACACACCTAGGCCTCATCCCAATGATTCTTGGGAAGAGTAAACCTACCCGAAGAGTCTTGGTCTAAATCCACCCCAATCGAAACCTACCCGAAGAGTCGTGGGTGTAAGGTCGCCTCAAGCCATCACAACCTATGGAATAAGGAGAAGTAAGGAGCTAGTAACTAAGGGGATAAAACCCTCTCCCATGAAATGGGAGTGTTTGGCACTATGTTCTCAACATTGGTGGGGTGCGACAAAACACAAAGATACAGATACATATATGTATAACAAGCACACAACCCAACCTATGGCTTCTAAAAAGAGAAACCGAGAACGTGCCTCGGCACTACTACTACGAAGCATGCATACGACTAAAAAACCCAAACCCATTTAGGTTTTCATGTTTTAAAAGAATTAGTTTATTATTTCCGTAACTACTAGGAAATTATCAAACCAGATCAAGCATTTCGTAGAACAAAACCCTGCCAACCACAAATCAAGTTACATAAAACACATGAAACACAAACAAACCATTTTATCATCAATCAGACACCATTGATTGTTCCCGTGATTAACTCATTATCGTTCCCGATAGTTCATTTATCAACATTACGCTTTCTTTTGGTATCAAAATCCATTACTATAGACCTACTACTGCTATAACCATATCTCCACAACTGTATCACAAAACAAGGCTCGTGCCACATCATTTCTCCTTTTATATCTTTTATCGCTACCCCGGTGCCGATCCTATTCATAATAACCCAGGATTCACCCCCCCCCCCTTCACACACCACGTAACCAAGCCAACACCCACATGATCATTATTACATTTGATCAATCAGGATGATCACATAAGGGATCCAGATTTTAATCATCCAAAATTACGTGATTAACCAATTTCCACAATCCACAATGTTTCCATCCAAAAAACGGTCTAGAATGATAGGGAAACATTTAATTGTTAATAAAAAGGCCCCCAATGACTGTGACTTTTAGTAGGCATAAGCCGATTCATTTCACAACATAATAATAGGATAAATGAAGGTAAACATAACAACTTACCCATCCCCATTCTTTAAGCCAATTATTATCTTCATTAAACATGTTCCACTATATCTCATGAATGCAAGAGGACACCCATCCCTTATGATGAAAATATTAGAGGGACGATGGTAAAATCCCCACCTCGAAAGGTTCTGATCACGACACTCCCCCAGATCTTCATTAGAAGATGTCTTTCGGCGTCCGTAGCTTCTGTCAAAACCCAGAAAAAACCCCCTCAGGTAGAATCTGGGAATGAAAGGCCAAATAGAAAGCAACAAATCAATGCTCAGAAGTTCCACCGTGTCGTTACGATCTCGTGCCAACTGACGAATCGTAAATCAGAGCTCGGAAAAAGAAGTTAGGGATGAAAATATATTTAGAGTCTCTACGGAGGGATCTGCTCGAAGGAAGGGGGAGGAGAGGAATGGTCTGAAAGTGAGGAGTCCCCCTCTTTATATAATCAAGAAAAACTAAATTACACGGCAGATACTTCCTAGTAAACGGTGTGTACTCGGCCATTCCACACGGTCTCCGTGTGGCATCCAGCACGACATTCAATGCGGCACACAACTGTTGACTGGTCAACACATGGCTTGAGGGTAACGCGTACGCATGGAGACACAACATGGCATGTAGGATGGGCTACATGGCGTGTACTTATGTATTTCACACGATAAGGAAACAACTTCAACATGGAACATGGTCTTTGACTGGTCAACACACGGTTTGAGGGTAACGTGTACGCGGGGAGACACTACACGGCGTGTAGGATTGGCTACATGGCGTGTGCTTATTTATTTCACACGGCAAGGACACAACTTCAACATGGGGTATACTCAACATGGTGCTACACGGCGTGTAGTCACACTATAGGGTGTGTAGTCACAAAATTCTGAAATGTGTGGGAAAAGTCCATTCTACCCTATAGAACACTTCATGAGCTTTTTTTCGACAAAGGAAAGGTTCAGAGAGGTCCAGGCCATTACACCAGATACCTATTAAAACTTTCTCGTCCCTATGAATTTAAAACCAACCCATAGAAACCAAACAAGAAACCTCTTAGGGCTCTCGTTATAACAGGAATCCAACCAACAACCCTAATCATAGGTGTTAGGAATTCCTTCTCCTATGTCAAGAAATTATCCGCTTTAGGTAGCACTGACTCTCCTGCATGGGTTTAATCACATAAGAATTAATGCTTATTGATTAAGAATCAGGATTTTCCCTTTTCCCACACATCTGGAAAAGTTACACACTTCCAGAGAACAAGGAAACAAAACGCCTCACAACCGACAATCCAAGCATTCCATATATCAAAGGTACATATTATAACATAAAAAAAGCTCACAAGAACAATGAAAACCACAAGTCAAAACAACTCTAGGTACTGAGCGTGTATTTGAGCCTCCCGCTCCCAAGTTCTCTCCTCGAGGCCGCCAAGCCTACACAACACACGAACCAAGGTGATGGTTCATCCACGGAGAACCTTCTCTTTACAATCATCAATTATGACTGGTCGTTCCTCGAAGGCCCATCGTCTCCCATATCTAACTCTCCCCAGTTGATAACTTGAGAGTCTTTGTGTATGTACCGGTGAAGTTGGGAGAAGTGGAAGATTTCATGAACCCTCTCCAACTGAGGTGGCGGGGCCAGCTGATATGCCACCTCACCGACTCGCCACAACACCTCGAAAGGTTTGATGAACCTTGGGGAGCACTTACTCCACTTCCTAAACCTCTGCTGCCCCTGTCGAGGGGAAACCTTCAATAACACATGATCTCCCATCTCGAACTCCAAGGTCCTCCTCTGACGTTCAACATAAGATTTCTGTCAGTCCTGAGCCATTTTCATCCTCTCACGCACAAGAGGATCTTTCTCTGTGGTGCTCTTTACTACCTCTGGACCAAGAGCATCTGTCTCACCAACCTATGCCCAGAAAATGGGTGAATGAAATGGTCTTCCATACATAGCCTCAAATGGTGCCATGCCAAGAGTAGAGTTGAAGCTATTTTTGTTGGAAAACTTTACTAAAGGCAAGCATCGCACCCATGATCCTCCGAATTCTAGAACGCATGCTCGCAGCATGTCCTCCAACACTTGGATAGTCTGCTCTATCTGCCCATCGGTCTGGGGGTTGAAAGAAGTGCTAAGGCATAGCTGGGGGCCAAAATCATGATGTAACCCCCATCAGACTCATGAGGTAAAACGAGTATCCCAATCAGAGATGATAGCCTTCAGAACTCCATCCAAACTCACCACCATGTCTACGTACCCTTGTGCTAAGTTACTCACTGGGGCCGACTCCTTAATTCCTAAGAAGTGAGTTGATTTTGTCATTCGATCCACCACTACCCATATAGCATTGTAACCACCCTGATATCTAGGTAGTCCTGTGACGATGTCCATTGAGATGTCATCCCACTTCCACTTGGGTACAGCTAAAGGATGCAACAAACCACTGGCATCATGGTGTTCAACCTTTACATGCTGACACACTAGGCACTTGTCCAAAAACTCTACCACTCCTAGTTTTACCCCTGGCCACCAAAACTGTTCCCTCAGGCCTCAGTACATTTTTGAAACTCCCAGATGTACTGCCAAGGTTGAGATAGGGGACTCACGGAGAACTCCCTCACGCATCACCTCCGGAAGAAACAACCTTCCATGAAAAATTATCCGATGTTGGTTGTCCTCTGACCATCTTTCTGGAGCATTTCCCTAATCGACATGATCCCGCATTACATATGCCTCGAAGTCTCCCCACTAAGACTCTTCCACCTGCTGCAACAAGGGGGACTGCAGCATCATCTGAAACAAACAACCTCTAACACCCTCTACCCTTGCATCCATGTGAAAAGAAGCCAACTCTCCCATCTCATTCCAAGCATCAGTGGATTCATGAACCTCTTCCTTATGAGAATTCATCCTCAGGGTATCAGCCACAACATTGACCTTACCTTCAGTGTAAGAGATCTCGAAGTCATAGTCTTGGAAAAACTTGACCCATCTCCACTTCCATAAGTTCATGTCACGCTGGGAGAAGATATAATGCAAGCTCTTGTGATCTGATAAGACCACAAAGCACTCCCCAAAGAGGTAATGTCACCACAACATCTGTGTGAAACCCTACTGCTACAAGCTATAGTTCATGGGTGGCATAATTACACTCGTGAGGGTGAAGCAACCTAAACCCATAACAGATCAAACCCTTCTTCTGCATCAGCACACACCCTATACAATGGCGAGAAGCATCACAAAACACCTCATACAACAACCCTTCCTCTGGAAACCTATGTACTGGAGAACTGAACAACTTCTCCTTAAATTTTTGAATGCTTTCTAGCACTTCTCGCTCTATTGGAAGACCTTTTTCTTCCTAGTCAAAGCTGTCAACGGAGCAAAAACTTGAGAGAAGTCTGATACAAACCTCCGATAATCACCTGCCAACCCTAGGAAACTACAAAATTCTACCAAAATCTTGGGTTCCACCCAAGAAACAACCACCTCTACCTTCGACAGGTCCACTAAAACTCCATGCTGAGACATCACATGCCCAAGGGAGTGTACTTCATGCATCAAGAACATACACTTAGACAAATTCCCATAAAGCTGGTGGTGTCGAAGGACTTCCAAGACTGCCCTGAGATTCCCAATGTGCTCCTCCTCTGATCTTGAGTAGATCAGGATGTCTTAAGTAAACCCAATGACAAACCCATCTAGAAACTCTTGGAATACAAAGTTCATAAGTCCCATGAACACAGTTGGTGCATTCATAACTCCAAATGACATCAATACAGACTTGAAGTTCCCATACCTCCACATGAAACCTGTCTTCAAGATGTCACTATACTTTACCCTCACCTGATAATATCTAGATCGTAGATCAATCTTAGAAAACCAACGTTCTCCCCTCACCTGGTTGAAGAGATCATCTATCCTTGGAATTGGTAATGGGTCTTAACCATTACCTGATTCAACCTTTGATAGTCTATGCATAGCCTGAGACCACCATCTTCCTTCTTTACAAACAAAACTAGAGCACCACATGGCGACACGCTGTGTTGAACAAAACCCTTATCCATCATATCGTCAATATGAATACACAACACCCACAACTCTGAAGGTTCCATCCGATAAGGGGCCATTGAAATCCGGCGAGCACCAGGCTGTAAGTCTATCCCGAACACAACGTCACATCGATGGGTTGAGTCACAACCTCCTCAGGAAAAACATCGAGGAGCTCCCCAACAACCTCTAGAACATCCATAATCTCTGTATCAGTTCAAACCACTGATAACCCGCCTAACAAGGAAATGAGAGGTTTCAAATTCCGGCTTCCCACCTAATAGCTCCTCTCACCAACAAAAGCTACACGCTGCCCATCCACGTCGGAGAACACGACTCTTCTTCGGAAGCAGTCGATAACAGTAGTAACAGAAAACAGCTAGTTGATGCATAGGATGACATCGTATGGCTACATCTATAGAAAAAGAAGGTTACCACTAGATAGATGTGGTCCTAACGTTATCCCACATCCCCGACAAACACAAGATATGCTGGTCTGACCTCCAACTCGTGTACTCAGCACCAGGGGTATGAAAAGTCTCTCTACGTATAGACCCAATGAATGGGCTATACCGGGTGTAACAAAGGAGTATGAAGATCCCAAATCAAACAAAGAAGAAACAAGAGTGCTAAACAAACAAATCGTACCGCATACCACCTCTGGCCTACTGGAGATGCCAAATCTGCTGCATGCATCTGTCCACACCCAGCTCTACTACCTCTCTGATGTCGACCACCTCCCCGACCACACCTTGGTATAAGTCCCTGAGGAGCACCCTGAAGTCGACCTCCTCCTACAAGGTCTTCCCTCAGAGGAGCAGGGTCCTACTACTGCTGGAAGCGCCTCGTTGGAAAAAGGTGTTGTTGAAGCGGACACTGAACCTACCCACCTATACCGTAATGAGATCGAGTCAGGAACTGACTCTAAATGCTCCAGAAACCTCCAAAAGAGAAACACTTCGGTCCTGGGATCATAAAAAAGGGATGAGGACCCAAAGATATGAACTGGAACAGCTAGGCCCTGCTCCATACTGGCCTGAATTGGGAAGGTCATGTCGCAGGAGACCTGCTGTTGATTGCCTTCCCCTTCGACAAAACCAGTTCGATCCCCTCTTGTGGTGCACCTCCCTATGATTGCATCCTCTCAACAACCTCTACCTTCTTCTGTACTGCCAAGTACGTCGGAAGGGTGAAGGGGGTGACAGCATACTAAAGCGAAGGACAAAGAGCCTCCTCCAAACGTCTCGCTCGAGACTCCTCATCCGGAAAGAGATCTAGAGCAAAGCGTAGGAGATCCTTGAACTTTACCCCCAATTCTCATACTAAAATACTCACCTATTGGAGGTAGAGTAACTCCTACTGCTTCTATGCCTTGATCATGGAAGAAAGAAATTCCTATCGGAACTCCTTCTCAATGTCAGCCCATGGAACCTCCGCCTCTGACATCTCTCCGAGGTAGAGCGTCCACCACTGATGTGCCTCACCTATCAGCTGACAGACTACTAGGGGAACCCAATACACCATCGGATAACAGATCAAAGTAAAAGTGATACCTAGCTCCTCAAGCCACCCCTCGGTCTCCATATCCAAACTAATACCCTCTTACTTCTTGAGGGTTTGTCTCTGGAAAGAATGAAGAGTATTCTACCACTGATCATCTTCCTCCTCTCAGTAAATCCTTAACTGATCGATCACATGAATCTGCTGGGCCTCGCTGTCTGAGCCACCCGGGGACGACGTCCAGGTGCCATAGATGTGTGGTAAACAAAGATCTCCTAAGCCCAAGTAGGAAGGAAATTCCTCAAGGTTTCATTTTATCACTTTATTTCAATTTCTTTCCCAGAACACCCAAATCATGTAAAACACATAAATGATGATGCATGTGCCTTCCCAAAGGTCCATACCCTACAATAAATGTATTCTCACTTGGTCGTTCGATAGGCTCTGACTCCTTGCATCAGATCAAGGGGGGCCTAAAATCCTGTGTCCTAGCTGGTCTTCCCTGGCCTATGTCACACACCAAGATCACCTACCATTGTAGCCCTACCATCCCATGAAATCCTCACTATTCCTAACACTAGAATCCATACTATCTCTCAACCATAACCTCTTATACCATTCTGTCACGACCCCCTCCCACCAAAGAGGCCCCTCCTGAGCTGGAAATGGTGAAAGGGAGATAATGACCCCCCGAGTACCGCCTCCCGTAGGCCCCTAAGTGGTGACTAGCACCAAGGGTATGAGTTTTAAAAAATATGGGAGTCATTACCCTTTTATTATTATTTATGGCCGGGAAATAGGATCAGTCAAACCCCAAAAGAAAAAGAAACATGTAAATGAAAATAAACCCAAACCAATCCCACGTGCATGTTTAAACTATTTTGAAACAAGGTATAAGTACAAGAAAGATAAATAAGTACAATACCAAAAGAAACAAGAGTACAACAAACTGAAACATCTCCAACTGTCCAAAATAGTAGGGTCTCGCACGGCCCTGGTTGTCCTCCTGGAAACCTGAAAGTAAACTTAGGGTGAGCATACAAGTATACTATGTAGGGAAACCTAAAGCTCTCATGCATAGGAGGGGAGATATCCTAATGTCCTGTGAGAATAATAGAGGAAACCAAAACCTAGAAATGAATTCTATTGACCCAACCGCACTGTCCACACTCACCAAAAACATAAAACAACAGGTAGTAGTATATAAGAACAAGAGTATTGTGTACCCCGCACAATTTCCCACTAGTTAGCTGCTCTTCCTAACGGCGAACCTCCTGAAGCTACCAGACTCTTCCCACCCGCACACACCTGGGCCTCACAACCATATATCCCGCCCGCACACACTTGTGCCTCACAACCACATATCCTGCCTGCACACACCTAGGCCTCACAACCACATATCCCGCCCAAACACACCTGGGACTCATCATGAAGATTCATGGGCACAATAATCCTTCCCAAAGAGTCTTGGGCTAAAACCACCCCAATCAAAACCTACCCGAAGAGTCTTAGGTGTAAGGTTGCCTCAAACCATCATAGGCTATGGAAGAATGAGTAGGAAGGAGATGGAAACGAAGGGGAAAACACCCTCTCCCTTGAAATGGGAGTGTTCAGAACTAACTACTCAACATGGGTGGGGTGCGGAAAAACACAAAGATACATATACATATCTGTATACCAAGCACACAGCCCAACCTAAGAATTCTAAAAAGATAAACTGAGAATGTGCCTCGGCACTGCTACTACGAAGCATGCATATGACAAATAACCACAAACCCATTTTTTTTCATGTTTCAACAGAATTAGATTATTAGTTCCTTAACTATTGGGCTATTATCAAACCATATCATGTGTTTCGTAGAAAAACCCCCTTCCAACCACAAATCAAGTTAGATAAAACACAAGAAACACAAAACAACCTTTTTATCATCAATCAGACCCCATTGATTGCTCTCGGGATTAATTCATTATCATTCCCCACAGTTCATTTATCAACATTCCAATTTCTTTTAATATCACAACCCATTACTGCAGCCCTGCTGCCACTATAACCATATCTCCAATATTGAATCTCAAAACAAGGCTCGTGCCACACCATTTCCCCTTTAATATCTTTTACCACATCCCCACTGCCCATCCTATTTGTAATAACCCAGGATTCACCCCCCCCCCCCCTTCACACACCATGTAACAAAGACAACACCCACATGTTCATTATTCCATTTGTTCAACCGGGGTGATCACACAAGGGTTTAGTATTTTAATTATCCAACATTATGTGATTAACCAATTTCCACATTCCACAACAATCCCATCCACAAAACGGTCTTGAATGATAGGGAAACATTTAATTGCGCAAGAAAATTCCCCCAACAACCGTGATTTTTAGTAGGCATAAGCCTATTCAATTCACAACATAACAATAGGATAAACAAAGATAAACATAACATATACCCCATCCCCATTCTTTAAGCAAGTTATTATCTTCATTAAACTGGTTAAACTATGTCTCATGAAATCAAGGGGACACCCATCCTGCATGATGGATAAATTAGAGAGATGAAGGTAAAATCCCTACCACAACAAGTTCTGATCACGACGCTCCCCCAGATCATCTTTAGAATACGTCCGTCGGCATCCGTTGCTTCTGTCAAAACCCAGAAAAAACTACCTTGAGTGGAAGCTGGGAAGGAATAGATGAAGGGAAAGAAACAGATCCAAGCTCAGAAGTTCTGCCTCATCGTTACAATCTCATGGCCGCTGATGGATTGTACATCAGAGCTCTGACGAAGAAGTTATGGAAGAAAGGAGATTTGGAGTCTTTGGGGAGGGCTCTGCTCAAAAGAATGGGGAGGAGAGGAATGGTCGTAAAGGGAGGAGAATCCCCCTCCTTTTATAGGCGAGAAAAACTAAATTACACGGCGTGTACTTCCTAGTTCATGGAGTATACTCGGCCATTCCACATGGTCACCATGCGGCTTCCAACATGACATTCAACGTGGAACACGACCATTGACTGGTCAAAACACGGTTTTAGGGTAATGCGTACACGGGGAGACACTAAACGGTGTGTAGGATGGGCTACATGGCGTGTACTTATTTATTTCACACGGCAAGGACACAGCTTCAACACAGAACATGTCCATTGACCGGTCAACACACGGTTTGAGGGTAACATGTATGCGGGGAGACACTACACGACGTGTAGGATGGGCTACGCGACATGTACTTATTTGTTTCACACAGCAAGGACATGGCTTCAACACAGGGTATACTCGGCATGGTGGTACATGGTGTGTACTCAAACTACATGGGGTATAGTATCAAAATTATGGAAAGTGTAGGAAAAGTCCATTCTACCCTCTAGAACACTTCATTACCTTTTTTCGACAAAGGAAAGGGCTGGAGAGGTCCGAGCCATTACATAGGTGTGAATATTTCCCATACTATAACACTTTATTCCCTAATAATTTTATTTATGTCTGGATAATATCATGAATTTAGAAACATAAAATAATATCTAAAAAAGTCTACATTAGATATGATGAATAATGGGAAAATCCCAGTTTGAGGCACAAACTCTGGACAAATAGCATGGATGATCAATAAAAGAATAATCCAGTACCAAATACATTTAAAAACTATCACTAACATATGAGAAGTTCACTTAATATTCTGGATCAGTCAAGACTAATATTCTAAGATAAAGCACCAACTACCCCCTTCAACCAAGGGAAACAAATTTAATCACTGGATGTTATGCCCCATTAAAAATTCAATAAAAAATAAAAACACTATAAAATGGAATAATGGTCTATTAATCCAACAAAAAGACACATACCAAGATTAATAAATTTTTAAAAAAGAAAAATTAAACAAAATATGATACCATAAAAATATTATTTGAACAAACAATAAAATATAAAATAACTTTAATATTCCATTATTAGTTGACACCTAAACATGAAATAAATATGAGGATTCCATATAGGGACACATCTATATTATGTCATATACGTTCTTTGTTCTGAAAGACTAGAATTCCAAAGATGAAAAAACTGATGTAACCAAAGAATTTCCTTTATTAAAATTGGAATGTAATTGGGACCATATGATTATCTTAAGTCATTATAATTTACTAAAACGAATTCATCCTTCATTTACATCTCACATGATGTTGAACCATCATTGAAACACAAATGATTACGGATTCTATCACACTAGGTTGGACCCTTATGACCAGCTCCTCTATAGTGGCCTTATTTACCACATCCTTAATTAAATGAAAATTCATTAGAGGCTTTTGAGAACTAAGGTTTAGAAGAAGACCCCTCATGAATAGTGTATCCTTTAGAATTTCTTTGAACACTAAATTAGTAGATAATGAGATCAACTAATTAAAAATAGTAATATATATTATGACCAAAGATAAAAATTTCTTCGTTTTCATCACATTTATATTTAAATCATTACATTAAAAAAGTTTCCCAAAATCCTTAGAATAGAGAGGTATAATTTATTTCAATACTAGAATTATATACCAACATATTTTATAGTTCTTTTGGACTTTTCGTCATAATTTTATCACAATATATCGTATCCTAGATATATTACAAGTTAAACTAATATTCAAAACCTATTAAAAAGAAACATAGGAATGGGGTGTGCTCAAATGCTTAGTGAGTTAATAATAAACATACCAATATTTTACAAATTATAAAATTATAATACTATGGTATGAAATTAATATGATTGGAATATCTAATAAAATTTACATTAAATCATAAAAATAATTCATTATGCACAATAAGAGAACATGTATTCCCAAATGATCCAACATATAATATGTTACAATGACATTTAAAATATCAGAAATAAAACATAAGTTAGGGGAATCTCTTAGTGAAATATCAAATTAATGTGGAACTAATATAATTATGTGTAATAAACATATTGGATCAGCCATCACCATATATATACAGAAGTGGATTATGAATCACATCATATTTTTGATTTTATGTAAAACATCACTACTCGTTTCCCCATTATCTTTTGAGATGTAACACATTATCCAATGGATTTGATGGATATAGTATATTGGTTTTCACCACCTATCCTCATTGTGGATCATTTGTCCATGCCTATTTCCCATTTTGGATAACACAACACTACTCCTTTCACTATTTTCTCATAATTTGGATAGAATTACCCAATTAATTGGAGAGCTATATATATAAGACCTCAAATATAATTCTTATACATAAACATGAGTTCCACATGAAATCATAAAATAACTAAATTATTAAAACCTGAGAATAAAAATGGGATTTATATTATATTTCAAAATATATTATAAAAATAACATTATAAACATTATTAAATAATACAAAAATAAATTACACCAATAGGAACTTTAAATAACCATTTAAGGGTGTTTTATAAACTATTTCACCATAAAAAATATATACACCTTGAGATAAAGAGAAATATTTTTGTGAAATCATGACATGATATTTTAGAAAAAAATATTATCATTTTTAAAAAGGCAAGAGTTATAGATCTTGTTCAAAATTCATTTATAAAATTATTAATGTGAATAATTAGAAATAAATTTGTTTTCAAAATAATATTCAGTAAAGGTTCCATAATGAATTAAAAAATATATTTTTTATTAGAATTGTGACGATCAGTATAAAACCTTTTATTTTCACAGAGAAAATTAGTTTATATACTGATATAAATTTATTGAAATGGAACATCAATAAAATTGTAATTAAGCATATCATCTAAAGTTGGTATAGAAAATGATTTATACCACATAATTTGACACACACTTGTGTTTTAAAGAATGAATTTAGAAAATTATCATTAAGTTAAAATGTTGACTTGAAAAAAAGAGTCAATTAAAAGATGAGGGTTGTTCTCAATGACACCACAAATTTATGTGATAAAGTGATCAAAAAGGATTATTTAAATCCAAAAAGTCATTCACCTCATAATGAAAAAATAGTACATAATATATAAATTTAAATCATGTAATAATTAAAATTTAAAATTTCAATGTTCAAAAGATATCATAGAGCTCAATAGAATAGATTTGAGTAACCAAAATATTTTATAGAAAACAAATTTAATGAAGTAATAAACATTTAAAAAGGTGATTGTATGGTAAACAATTGAACCCTTACAAGTAAGGATAAAGAAATTTATAATGTTATAGGTTATAATTCAAATAACATAATAGAAATTTGTTATTGATGAAATAGTTTTTCTCAATGAAATAGAATGATATTAAAAATCCCCTTAAAACATGATAAGCATTTAAATAAAATATTCCATAATAAAATATCATTAAATTGAACATATATTACCATGTATAAAAATTATTTAATGGAATACTAACTCAATTAGGTGAAATATAAATTGGATAAATGATATTTTGTTTTTATATATATAATATCTCTTAAATAGAGAAAATTGTGACTTAAACCCTTTCCTTGGTCCGAATTAAATATTCAATTTCATCAAATGTACTACATAATTAAATTAATTTTATTATAATCAAAATAATTGAACAATTCTCAAAACTATAACCATTAACAGTCGTATTTTATAATCATTATATACATATAGGTAACTTATATAGATTTTACCAATTTTCCCATATCGAGTACCTATAATTTTAATGATTTGTACTAGTTTTATAGGACAAATCTTAACATTAATTATTCCTAAATATAAAACCTTTCCCAAATAATTAATTTTATTATATAGAATTAGTTATAAATATTTTGAAATTTTTTAACTTCCCTTCTTGAGGCATTTAGTTTTTATTATAGAATTTGAGATAAAAATAAGTACAATTCAATGATTTTTAACAAATAATGTTTTTATCATAATTAATGAATTAAATATTGATATAAAACATATAGAATAAAAAACTAATTAATTATTATTATTATTTTAAAACAGAAATTATTTTTTGAAAATGAACCATTATAAATATTAACATCATTGTTCAAATATGTGGTTAAACCACCAAATCGTTATGATACAATAGTTAATGGATGATAATGAGACATTTTACATGAAATATAATTATACAGGTTGACTAATGGTATTATTAAGTTTTTTTGGATTTATATATCAAAATTATAAATAATTATAAATATAATATATTTTATTTAAATCAATTTCATAGAAAGAATTGTCTATTTTCCTCTTAGAATTCATGATTTAAGATGATTAATGTTTTAAGGAATTCTTTATTATTAATATCCTTAAGATGATATCAAATATTTTTTAATAGAACATAATTTAATCAATAAACATGGTAATTTTATTTTAAAACCATTATTTTTTACATAAATTAATGGAATCATTGAAAACAACTCATTTTTGGAGGAGGTTGTAGTCTGTACTCTCAAACGAATCACATTTTTTTTATTCTTAAAAGAAAATAAAATTGGTGTTTAATGATTCTACCATAATTTTAATAAAATATATTTTTAAAATTCAAACAGGGGATATAATTTTATGTACTTGTAATAGAATTTAATTAATAATAAGTGCACATAAAGAATTAGAAATGAGAATGAAAAATTAAGAACTCATTTCATCGTCTTGCTTTGTCTCCATTTGAGCAGGGGTGAAAACCTTGATGGATGATATTTTGAGAATATGGTAACCTCAATGCAATGGATAAGATGGGTAAAAGAGTTTTTTGAT
Source organism: Viscum album (assembly GCA_963277665.1). Classification (NCBI taxonomy): domain Eukaryota; kingdom Viridiplantae; phylum Streptophyta; class Magnoliopsida; order Santalales; family Viscaceae; genus Viscum; species Viscum album. Next base: position 1,285,834,082 of record OY728132.1, on the reverse strand, counting down.
GATTTTGATCCTATATTATGTATTTGTGGTGTGAAGGAAAGTAAGTATAGTAGATCTGCATTTATAATTGAAAATAGGTTACATTTTTATGATTACATATAACTTCTCAATAATGGGAATTCACTATTAAGGGAATTGGCTCCAAAATATGGAAAAATGTGTCGGTAATTGAATGGTAATTATGTCCACAAATTTTTTTTAAAATTTTTTTAAATATATTATATTTATTTACCCCTTGAATTATTACTTTTACCATTTTAGTTTATACAAATGTAACTAAATTTTACCTAAGGTAGTATATTTTCATGCTTGAAAATAAAGTAATACATTTTAGATAATTTTTATGTAATGATTATAAATTTGAAATAAAATTTTTCTAATTAATTTTGAAATGTAGGTATTAATACATTTTCAAATAATAATTTTATATATCATTATATCAATTTTTGAGAAAAATATTACTTGAGTTACAAAATATCAAAAATAGGGTTATATTTTTTTTAATTATTTCAATTTTATAATTCAAATTATAAATTCATAATTTGTTAATAAAAATGATTCATTAATTTCTACACCATAATTATATAGTAATATAAGAATAAATGTTATACTATTAGTGAAAACATTATATATAATTATTCACATAAAAATACATTTAAAAAACCTATCAAAAATTATCATAATATAATATTCCAATAATAAATTTAAAATTAATTCAATTGTTTCAAATTAAAAATATAATATTTCTGAATATATTTTATTTGAAAACATAGAATATAGAGTAAAATTATTTCTATCAGAAAAAGAATTTGGTTATAATAACTGTTTGTTTCCCTATAAATTACTAATTAATATATGTTTTCTTATTATTCATACAATCAATATAATTTTTTATTATTAAATTATAGTTAAATTATATCCTTGAAAAATTTCACATTTTTTATAATATATTTTTTAAACATTACATAAATTGGTTAAAAATTAACTTTTAAAACTTATAAAAATTATATGATATATCTATGTATATAAATAAATAATACACGAATATATCCTCTAAAGTTTTACATACATAACACCTTATGGTCTTTTAATAATATATACTAACCAATCATGTTCTTTCAAATGTTTCGTGTGATGGTTCAAATAGCTTTTATCTTGTAAAAATATCTACGAACAATAAATTCTCCCGTATACTCATTTTCTGAAATCATAATTTCTCATTATCGACTAAATATTGTTCCAAGAAAAAACATGAAACTATAAACCCCTTCTATGATCAAATAAATGATCATCAAAAGGAATACATTCAATTCCATTTTCAACATATTCTTACCATATTTATTGGTTTTATTTAATATTGTTACATTAATTTATATGTTATAATATAATGAATATACTTTAATATAAAAATTTATTTTAAAAATTTTATTTAGGAATTTTATTTTAGTTTCATATAGTTATTGAATTTAATTATATATATTATTTAATTTAGGAGAATATAAATTGAAATAACAAGCCATTAAAATTTACCCCATTCAATAAATTATTCCCTCGTAATATTAAATATTACTCTCTATTGAATGTGTTTAATAGTATTCATAAAATGTTTATAATTTGGGATATAACCACTTAATGAAACATTTTCCATAATCCCTTCACCTATATCTAGATACTTATCCTTCCTCAAACAATAATAATTAACTATATAATCAAATAACCTAGTATATATATAACATAATCATATAATCATTACAACGTACCTTAAAAAATTGAATCTCAATATCATTAATCCTAAATACGATTATATAATCTTCTAAAAATTAAATCTATCTATAACCTAAAATGGTATGAAATTAAACATAGCAAATATATTACCCCAAACCCAAAAATAGAATTAAAATCTCAAAAAATAGCCTCAATAAATATTCAATATCAAGTTTAACAATAAAATATAACACATTTTTATCAAAAATAAATAAATCCTTTATTAAATCAACATCAAACATAATTTAATCCTAAGTGTGATAAATAAATAATTAATGTGGTATGAAGCAGTTATACACAATAATAAAAAATTTTCTTAAAATAAAACATCAATTTTATTGATTTCTTATAATATATGTTTCCAAAGCATCAATGAAAAAATTAAAAAAAAAATCATAGATATTTTACAAAATCCTCATGACATTTAAAATATACAAAAATTTAATAAATAAATATCACTGTCTAATGATGATAAATAATATTGTAAATATTTTTTTATTATTATGATATCAATCACACTAACATAGTTATGATTTAAAAATATAACTTTTTGATCATATTAATAATTTGATATTTTTATCACTAATTTATGTATACTCTTATATTTAGTTAGAGGATATATTGATTTCAAAAACCCTTTCATTCTCATTTTTATTTTCATTATAATTTTCTACCAAATACTAAAACTGAAAATGGTTAAATGGAATTTCAGAATAAACTATCCTAGGAATATTAAATCTCAATACTATGATGTCTTATTTAGTAACACATTTATTTCAAACTTTGAAAATATCATTTAATCAATGTAAAAAATGTTTCATCCCATTACATTCTTCATTCAAATTGCGATAATTTATATTTTCTTCTCCAATAATTCTCAGAATTATTCCTTATCATAACCAAAAAAATAAATCATTCCTAGTTTTTTGATACGTTTTTCTGATGAAATAAATCATATCCAATTAGAGTGTTACGAATTCAACATTTTATTAGACAGAATTGTTATTAATTAGAGTGATCAAAAAGTCATTTTGAACCAACACTTTTGGAGTTATTTCCCCTAGGTGAATGTATGTCGCACACATATCCAACTACCCGAACCTAGAAATTGATGTATTTCTTGGAAAACATCCTACATAATCAATTATAAATAGGTTTTTGATATGATAATATACATAGAATCCTACCTTGGATTTTTAATAATGTTTTCAAACATTAGTCAAAAAAATTAATAAATTAATCTTTAAAGATAACTAAATTTATTTTGATGCTATCTATATAAATACAACAATAACATGTTTCTATTTTACATTATTTCCATAAAAAACATTAAATTTCATTATAAAACTAAAATCATGAGAATCAACTTGTTTAGTTTCAATTACTACAAGCTAAATAAGTAAATTATTTTGTGACATCTATGATTATTTCCCAATAAGATTGTTATTTTATATAGTTTACTAGTGGTATCCCTAGTTAAATTCATCCTTGTTTCCAGGGAAGTGGAAAGTGAAAAAGGGTTGATCTTAATGGTTCTATTTACTAATTATATGAATATCAGCATATTACCCACGATGAGATCCTAATAATAAGGTAAAACATAAATATGAATGAAATATTAGATTAGAAGAAAATGGATTTATAAAAACAATTGAAATTTCATATATATAGAAAAAGTAATACAATTTTATCAAATATATAACATGGAATAAATTGTAATTACCTAATGTTCTAAGAGAGTAACCTCATGTTTTATAGATTTTATAACTTTCAATATCAATTTTAGAAGATAATTTAACATATCGTGAATTTAGGATATATTTATTTTAAAATAAATCCTATCAATTATTTAGATTGTGATTCATACAACAACAATGTTAAACAAAACATGATACACTATATTATTTTAAAATGACCATTGTAATATATCTGTTAAAATAACAGTCCAAAACCCACAGTTTTTAATGTTATACCAAAATACATAATAGAACATTCCCTGCTTTTATGTCGATAGTTGTGACACAAATTTTTCATCTAAACCTTGCAGTATCAAAAGGAAAACCTAGATAACTTACATTATAGATATCCTTTTAGGTTTATATATTTAGAGAATTAGGATAAAATCATACATAATAAATTTAATGTATATTAAAAAATAATTCTCTCACAGAACCCATAGTTTTTTCACAATAAGATAACACCTTAAACCCTATGATATATATTATAGAAAAAACTCATTCAAAATAAATCATTAGATCCTAATGAAACAAAACATAAGAAGGGGTGATTAGATTATATATGCGGGAAAAAATAAGAAATATGATAAATTGAATTATGTGATAATAAGGGTATGATGCCATAATCAAGGTTCATGAGAAATTCATTAGAAAGTCATAAAATCAATACCTAGATCATAAAATTTGAAAACATGATAAAGGAACTAGTCATTGGAATCAATAATAAAATTCAAAGATAAAACAATATCGATAATTATGAAAACTATTAACACATAACATGAAATTAAAACACTTTTTGGTTACATAAAGAATCACTTTAATAAAACCCTTTCAAAACCCTTTCAATTAGAATATAGATATGGTTGAATAGCAATATTTTAATTTTCAAATGCATTAGAGAGAAATGATGGGATCACCCAACACTATTTGGGCCATACCAAGTTAACTTATAGTGGTATTTCGCACTATTATATTTTCCACCCCATGATAATCTATAATTGGTTTACACATCACTATCTTGTCCACCCCAAGTTAATCTATATCTAGCTTACCCAATGCTTTTTAAAATGGAATTTCATGTATGTTTTATTCAAACCACAACATGAGTGTAACTAATATAAATAATCATTATTACTTTTACAATATTGTAATCCAATGGAAAAATTGGTATCACATAAATTTCATTTAAAAATGATTATCTCAGGGAAAATAAATGGGTTCCATAACAATCTCAATTAAACATGGTAACCCCATGAAAAATAAATGGTTTCCCAATAAATATCTCAGAAATAAGATTAACACAGGGAAAATAAATTGGTTCTATAATAATCTCATGGAAACATTTCCCTCTCATGAATAATGACTAGTCCCATACAAATCTCATTGAAACATTTTTATCCCATGGAATAAAAATTACATCAATAACAATATCATTGAATAAATCACAATACAACCATAAAATAATGAATATAGTATCAATAAAAAATATATCGACTTTAGGACAGGTAATTTTGTTTATGATTATGAATGGAAATAACATTAAAATATCATCAAACCATTCCTATAGAAAATAAAATTTATATATTTATACATGTTCTATACTACCATAAATTATTTGAATCATAATCCCCATTTAGTAATAAATTTAAATGAAACATTGAAAATTGTTAAAATGATGATATTTCTAATATATAATTTCAAAGGAGATGCATTCACATCTCAAAAAATAATATGGATCAATAACATAAAAAATGGCTCAATGAAGGAAAATTTTGTCAAAAAATCCATTACTTCTTTGGTGACTTTGAAAACACAAACCCAATGAAATATAAATCCAAAAAAGGTTAAGTAAAACCCTATAAATTTAATAATATAAAAAATAAAATTGATTAGTTGGTAGTATATACACCACACAACATCCATTTGTGATGAATATGGAATAGTTCTCATAGAAATAAAATTAAGATGAGACAAATCCTTAGGAATATTTTATCATTGGAGTGAGAATAAATAAATAAATAGTTATGTGTGAAAAATATAAATACATACTATTAAAGTGGAGTAATAGAATAAATCAATCAGAGGTCATTTAAAATATATTCTTGGAATAACATAACCAATGACATATAATTCAAACCAAATGAATAGATATTGTGTTAAAAACGCCTACTACATGAGTAATGTTTGAACAATGAGATCTGAGAAAGAATAACATGAATGAAAATTTTTAATACCATGATATAAATTAAATTCATGATATAACATATCATAAAAGATATATACACACCACACAAGGAAATGTAGGTTTATAACATTATAATATTTCCCAATGAAATTAAATTGAGTCAAAATTCATTACCTTGATTCTGATTTATCATGTTTGACTTCTATCATTCTCTTTTTCCAGAAAATCCTTCTGTTTTTCAAAAAAGAAATTATTTGGATTTATTTTTAAAAAAGTGAGCCCTATAAGATGAGATGATAAATTTTTTTAGATTATTTTTTCATTGTTTTTACAATCAAAAAGTTTTAAGTGGTGTGAATAAGTGGGGTGGGGGTGAGTGACTTTTTATAGTGGATAGGGAGTGGAATTCATGGAAATATAAAAAGGTAAACACTAGCGTGAGGACTCCCTTACATCATATGACCTTAATAATGAAAAACGTTTAATACAAGGGATTATATGTTTGAGTAATTCACAAAATATGGGCTTTGGACATGTTTCTAGACTTCTTTGCTCCATAAAATTGAAATATAAATACTAATTAAAACCATTTTTTCCTTAATTTCTCTAATTAATTTTAATTTCTTTTTACAATAATTTTGGTAAAAACATTTACTAGTCTTTCAAAAAATTATAATGTATTCCTATTATAGATATATAATCATCTATTCAATTTCTAATCATATATTGGAAATAAATGAATTTAAAATCAATTCCAAAGACTGGATAAGACATCCGATTATATTAAAAAAAAAAGATCAAAAATTGGAATTGTTTTTATTTTCAATTTCAATATGAAATTGATTCCAATGACAAAAATTTGATTTAATGATATATAAATAATCCAATTATATATTAAAAACAATTTAAAATATAATTTTACTTTATAAATCATTTATATTATAATTCTATATTTAATTAAAATTCTGTGTCATTTATTATTCATAAAATATGAATGCTCTCAGAAAAATTACAAAAAGTCATTCAAATTAAATTTCCTAATTTTTCATTTTAAAAAAATATTTTATTTTTCCAACTAAAAAATCTAAATTTTAAAAAAATATTTTTAAAATTTCTGTTCATTTAAAATGTTATAAAACAACATTTCAAATATATAGATCTTTTTACAATTAAAATTGGATTTATTCTTATCATATGTCTATTAGGCATATTGGAAGAAAGGAAAAAAAATTACTAAATATAGAACAATGAAATTTAATTAATATCATTCAATAATAGTCATTAATTTAATTTATAAAGATAAAATGTCATTATAGACATAGTTTTTCCTAAAAACATATCCTTTAAGACATTTGGATAGTCCCAATTAAAGTCATAAAAGGAACTCAATGGTGCATGAAACACAATAAAATTAATTTAATAAACATTTGTGAAATATAATTTTAGTAATTTATTAAATCTCATCCATTACTTCCAATTCAATGGCTAGGTGATAACTGTCATAATAATATTTATTGTATATTATTGTATTATAACACTCAAAATTGTCTGTAACTGAAGTCATAAAAGGAACTCAATGGTGCATGAAACACAAGATAAAAATGTTGCTGTATTTTATACATGATAAATATTTTTTTTGTAACAAAATATATTAAATATTTTTAATTACCCTGAGATTATATATTTCATATAATAGCATGTTTTTACATCTTACTCCCCTTAAAATGAATTTCACCATCGAAATTTTTCTTCACTATAACAAAAGAGACCATTAAGAGCGCTATAATAATAATTTATTAGCACTAGAAATGCATTGACTACCATAGTGTGTTAAAATGTATAAGGATTTTATCAACTCTAAAAAATAACTAATAAAGGTTATATTTATTAGCGCAAAAGAATGTGTTGATAAAAGGCAAAATTTATCAGTCCATTTATTTAGAAATGATAAGGTGACCTCTTATCAGTGTTTTTAAAAGTTATATTAATGATCCATTTATCTGTGATTTGAAAAGAGTTGATGAAAACCCCTTAACAATGATTCCAAAAATGATTGGTAGATGGAATATTTATGATCTAAATTTAAATAAATGATAAAGGGATATTTATCAGTGATTTTGGAAGTGATGATAAAGGGGAATGTTGTAATGTGATGCTACCGTACACAACATAATTAGAAAAAGGCATACATTGTGCTGTAAAAACACACAACATCACCAAAAATAGTAATTGAATTTACAGAAATCATATACGAATACCGAATATAAATCAAATAAAATTTCTAACTCAAATAAAAAAAACACTATTATATAGTTGTTCAATTGTTATTTTACTATAATTAATGTCAATTTTTAATAAAAATGAACACATGAAGTCATTTCCATCACACTGTGAGTTGGATTGAATTGAAATTAATTCCAATATGTCACCAATTAAATATGAATGATTTTAATAAAGTACCAAAACAATTCGAATGAGTTTTCTGGAATTTAAATATTTCAACTCTAATTTTTATTAAAATTAATGTCATATGTGAATAAGAAGACGCGCATGTAGTAATATAAGTCTCATTGTGCCCCAAATTAATTTTTTTTATTCATACACATCCTAAATGATGTATGGATCACATTACTAATGTATAAAAACAATACAAATGTGTTTCCTTGGTTTTGAGTATAATAGTTTTGTCTTTTTACTAAAAGGACCTTTTAAACATGAAACAAACACATTGAGTCATAGATGTTGTATCATGAGTGGGTTTCAAATGAGAATGATTCAAAATGGTAACAAACAAATTATAAATTATTGTCCTAAGTTATCAAGAAAATATGTGTGTTTTCTCAATATTTAGTGAGTAATACTTTCTGAATTAAAATGTCATTTTTAAATTGATAATTAACACTTTTAGTTATACGTGTCACACATTGACTTGGATTGAGGTACATCTGATTTTTAAGCATCAAAAATTAATTATTGATTTTTTTCCCTAAATTACACAAAAATCTGAACACATTTTGTTATTTTTTAGTATGTTAGTTGTTTTTTCAATAAAATAAATGTCCATTTTGAAGAAAAATATGCACTTTGAGTCATACCGGACTAACCATGCATCTGATTGAGGTGCATCTAATTCATACACATCTCAAAATACTTATAGAATTTTTTACAAATTTATTTAAATAGTTGTAATGGGTTTCCTCAATTATTAGTATTCCACATGTGTTTTTTTACAAAAATGTAATTTTAAACTGGAAACATGAACTTTAAGTCATAATTTTGATATCAATTTTGGGTTTTAAAAGATAATAATTCATAGAAGTCACAAATAAATTATGAATCATTTTAATAAATTATCATGAAATAAAAAAAGATTAATTGGTTTTTAGTGGGTGATATTTTTTGTAGAAAAATGTAAATTTTAATCTAATAATATACACATTCAGTCAAACCAGTAACACCAAGATTCAGATTGAGATGTAGTTGTTTCATATATGCCAAAATTGATTTATGGGTCATTTTCCCAATGTATCAAAATAATCAAAAATTGTTTTTTAGGTTTTGAGTATGTTAATTATTTTTTCACTAAAACTAATGTCAATTTAGAATAGAAAGATGAACTTGGATTCATACTGGTCATATCGTTTTTCGAATTGCAGTGCATATGATTCTTACAAGTCCTAAATGACTTAAAAATTGTTTTCCTAATATAATAAAAAATGATAATGTGTTTCCATGGTTTTTATTATGCCACATGTAGATTCAATAATGTTTCCTTATCATTTTTACATTCCTTTATGTTTTAAGAGATTGTTGAGTCAATAATGTTTCCTTATGACATTACCAATCCTCATCTTTTGAAAATCACAAAAACCTTATCTCAAGGAAAATTTCATTTTACCTTGTGTTTTACGTTCATAAAGAAAATTTTCCATTCCAAGGAAATTTATGGTTACCATGTTTTTTCATTGTTCATTATCTTTTCTAAGTGAAAAATTATATTTCATATCTAAAACCTCATAATCATATAATTCCCAAATAAAGAGAATTCACTTTCCAGACTCCGAACTCTTATGAGTTCTGAATCCGAATTCTAATTAATTCAGACTCTAAATATTGTATGTTCAGACTCCAAATTCTAATGAATTTAGACTCTGAACTTTGTAAGTTCAGATTCTAGATTCGCATGAATTCTGACTCCAATCATTGTATATTCTGAGTCCAAATTCTAATGAATTCAGACTCCGAACTTTGTATGTTTAGATTCTGAATTCTCATGAATTCTGACTTTGAAAATTTTCTGTTCTGACTTCGAATTCTCATGAACTCTGACTCTAAACATTGTATGTTCATGATGCAAATTCTTGTGAATCTAGATTCCGAATTTCCTTTAAATTTATTCTCCAGAATTCTATACGGTTCTGGTTCAAAATTCCTTAGAAAACAGAATCCAAATATCCTTGTATTATAGACACCGAATTTATTTTTGGTTAGAATCTGAACTTTTATTTGCATACATTACGAATATTTGATTTTGGTTATGTAACCATATTTTTTCTTACAATACTTTTTGTTATAAAACAATGTCATGGTCTCAATTACTAACAAACCATTGTTTTAGTGGCACATATACAGGTCCCTCTGAAATTCAAGGAAAAATATGACCATTGGAGGAGGGAGATGACTATTGGAGCAGTGCATATAAATAAGATCTCATTTGAAAGAGCTCAATATGGATCTATGAATCTAGTGATCACATGTTGTTGAAGTTATTTCTAGAGAGAGACTCTCATGCTTAGTTCATACTAAACGTCTTGTTCAGATTTTCTTCATGTGACTCTGAATATTGCTGAGTACATTCGAGGACATCCGGGTACAAGAAGATAGTGGTGATGACTACCTTGAAGATGAGGGCTTCCTTGATGAATAAGACATAGGTTCCAACTCCCTTGATGTTGAGGGCTTGTGGGGATATAAAGATAGACTCTGATCCCTGTATCGAAGGGCTTACCCTCGAGTGGATAAGACATATTTTTGTGAATGTATAAATCAAGGGACTTTTATCCAAATTTTTTGGATACCCTTCTCATTGGGCTAAGAGATTTACTACTTGTTACATGTTCTATTTCATGTTTTTATTCTTCCTTTTAGATTTTAGAAGACAGTATAACTATCTTATAATTCGTTATACTTGTAATCTGATTTAGTAAGATTCTATACACTTTAAGGTAGAATCATTAATTTTGTAAACTTTTGTTATGTTTATTTTCCGCATACACGTTTCCATAATTTCATTCTCATAATCATATTTCTAGAAATGAGCATGTGTGTAGAACTAGAGGTTTGTGAATTAATTTGTTTAACCTTGTTAAACATCTTCACCTTTAAAAGTTCCAAAGAATTTTTTATGTATAAAATTCAACCCCGCTCTTGTTTTTTGAGCATCATTAGATACTAAATACAATATATTCATTTATTATTTTGATGCAACAATTTGTATTACAGTATTGGCTCAATAGAAATAAATCTGAAAATTAGATTTAGAAGAGAATTACTCTTTTTCTTATTTTTGGAATCAAATTTCTGGACTCATAATGGTCAGATTCATATTTTTCTTAGAGATAATGTATTTATATTTTCCTTGATTATGAAATTTTTCTCTTGTTTAAAAAACTGTTACTACTAAAAAGTTTGTGTAGAAAGAGATTTTCTTTAAGATAACATGAATCAATGTTGGTTCCTTTGACAACCTAAATCCAACTAGACCACCTATTTTTTATGGGGATGATTAAAAATATTATAGAGATCGCATGAAGTCATTTATTGTCAATATTGGAGTGGAAAATTTTTTTATGCTTCTTGGAGGATATAAAATTCATGACTGTGAAGTTAGTACTTTCAAAAATCAAGAAAAGCATTAATATGAACTAAATTATAAGGTACACAATACATTTCATTATTCCATGACTATAAATATATATAGACAAATTTCATCTTGTGAATCAGAAAAATGTATTTGGAAGAAACTTGATGTTACACACTTTGGAACGTCCTAAGGTATTGAAACTAGAAGAGCCATGATCCATGCTGAATGTCATGGTTTTTTCTTTCCTTATAGTGAACCCATATGTAAGGTGCAACAAAGATTCATGACTATTGTTAATAGTTTACAATCTATGTGTGAGAAAGGATTAGATGATGAAGCTCTTGTTGATAATATCATTTATATTATTCCCAATTACTAGTAATCCAAGAGGACTACTATTAATGAGAATATAAAGGTTACTCAGAATACTCTTGATGAACTTTTTGGAACTCTTCTTCAACATAAGACTATAATCAAGGGAGATTCTAATAATGTAAAGAACACGAATGGGAATGGAAGTGTTGCTTTTACTAAAACATCAAATCATTTGATAGCCAAGACTATTGAGAGAGTTACAATATCCAAATCCAAGAAGATTGTTATAAAATACAAATATAGTGGGAGTGAGTCTTCAGAAAATTAATTAGCCAATCTTGCTCAAAGAATGGACAAGATATTTGGACAGAAGAACATTCAATCTAGATATAAGAAGAAAGAAAGGAAATATAAGAATGTTTCAAGAGTTGCATGTTATTATTGCTAGAGATCTAGACATATAAGACCTGATTGTCATATGATTAAGAGAAAATAAATAAAGTAAAAGAATTATAAAAAAAGAGAATGAAGTAATACAAAGCTAAATATAAGAATGTCTTGAATGCTAATGACAACTGGAGTTCCAGTGGGGGTGACTGTTCTGATGAATCATTAGGATAAAAATCTTCCAGATAGAAGAATCATGGTCTAATATTCAGACTACCTATTGACAATCACTGCTTAATGGACAAGGTACAAAATGTTGAATCAATTAACAATGTTTCTCTAAATGAAAATTAAAACAATGATAAATACTATGACTCTTCAGATGCAGAATCTTCTTCTAATGAAGATGATACTTTACCTTCATATGAAGATGTATCTTGATTTTCTAAACTCTATGAGAATGAGAATTCAAAACTACAGAAAAAGAATGATAAGGAAAAATCTCAGAATACTATATATACGAATGAAATATCATATCTTTCTAAAGATCTAGATAAGAAATTTTTTGATTTCAACAGTATTTCAAGAAACCTTGATGAAGTAAATTCTGAAAAGGATAATATTTCCATGGATCTAGAAAATATAATTTCTATGAAAAATGTTTTCGAGACTAACTATTATTCTAAAGCTAATGTTTTACATACAAGAACATGGTTATCAGACTGAAATCTGAAATTTTTTCCTTGATTTTTTGTCAAACATTACCTTAGGTAAAGAAAATATTGATAAGATTTATTCTCAAGTCCAACATCTAAGGAATAATTATTGATTTTGTTATACTAGTTCAAAACAAATTTTTATTAACAATTATTTTGTTCCTCAAAGTGCTCCATTCTGCACAAAGCATCATTGTGGTGGACATTATTAAAGAAATTGTTCCCTAAACAAAACTCAATCATTATGATTTCATAAAGCCTATTTTTCTATGAAAATGTGGGTGCCTAAAATTATTCTTTCTGAAATATCCGGATAAAATAATGTTTGGGTTAAGAAAAACTGACTCTTTTTTTCAAGAAAATAACGAAAGTACCAACAACAATACATGGTATATAGATAGTGGATGTACCTAATATTTGAATGGTAATAAAAACTACTTTTAAAATATTATCAACAATAATGTAGGAAAAATAACTTTTTGAGATAATGCTCAGGAGGAAATTATTGGAATAGGTAACATCATTCATCTTGAAAAAATGTTAATTTCAAATATTTTATTTTTCAAGGGTCTTAAGCACAAGTCAATTATGTGATGAAGGTTAGATTCTTAATTTTAGGAATTACAAGTGCTTAGTTCACAATTCCAAGTAAAACTTTATTCTTTCTGCCTACAGGCAAGAGAATGTATACACACTAAATATAGAAGACCTTACGAGCCAAGACCTACTTTGCCTTACTGTAATTGAAGATCATTCTTGGTTGTGCCATAGAGGATTAGGTCACTGTAACCTTAGAAACCAATTCAAACATTCTACGAAAAGACTATTTGAGGATCTACCAGTGCTTAGATTTTATTCTTCAAATTTCTGTGATCTTTGTTAATATGGAAAGCAACATAAATGAAGTATTAAATCAATCAGGTAAGTCTAACATACTGATTCATTACAGTTAGTACATATGGATATTTTTGGACCAACAAAATCTGGAAGCATTGGAGGAAAGTATTTTGTATTTATCATTGTTGATGATTTTACTAGATTTACATGGGTCTGTTTTCTATCAAAAAATCTGATGCATTTTCTTATTTCAAATGTTTTAGAGCCCTAGTTAAAAAAGTGAAAAACCATCCTTTGATAACAATTCATATTGATCATGGAGGAGAATTTCAAAATTATGATTTTGACTCTTTTGGTAGTAGAAATGGAATTAATCATAACTTCTCAGCACCCAGGACACCTAAACAAAATGGTGTTGTTGAAAGAAAAAATAGAATTATTCAAAAGATAACTAGAACCATGTTGAGTGAGTATTCAGTAGCCAATCATTTTTTTACTGAAGCTGTATGTACTTCTTGTTATACTATAAATTGAGTTTTGATTAGACCATTTCTTAATAAAACTCCTTATGAGTTATGGAATGGTATAAAACCTAATCTTTCCAAAATCACGGTTTTTGGTTGGAAGGTAATCATTCAGAATACTAAAGATAATATATACCAATTTGCAGAAAAATATGACGAAGGGATTTTCTAAGGTCACTCCAAAACTTCTAAGGATTATAGAGTTTTCAATAAAAACACTTGTACTGTTGAGGAAAGAGTACATGTCAAATTTAATGAAATTCATCCTTTTTTTAAACAACCCCAACCAACATCTTCAGATGTGTTTTCAAAAACATATTATCAACCCATGATAGAAGATCCTTCTGATAAGGAAAATGTCCATGAAGATATTTTTGAAACATTTACCCGTAAATATTTCCTACCCTATGTTGATGAATATAGTTTACAAAACCAAAATCAGTTGTTTTTTAAGAATCATCCTAGTGATAGTACTGTTGGTGATGTAAATCAACTTGTATGGACTAGAAGATCCTTATGAAATGAAATATAACATCTAGCATTTCTTTCCCAATTAGAACAAAAAAGTACTGATGAAGCTTTAGGTGCTGATTATTGGATAAAATATATGCAAGATGGGCTAAATGAATTCGAAAGGAATAATGTCTTGAATTTGGTTGAATTACCGAAGGAAAATTATATTATTAGAGTCAAATGGGTCTTCAAAAATAAGTGAGAGGAAAATGGAATTTTATTATGAAATAACGCAAGATTATTTCTTAAAGGCTATAATAAACAACAAGAAATAGACTATGAAGATACCTATGCTCTAGTAGCTATACTTTAATCTCTATGTATTCTACTTTCCATTGCAGCATTCTTCAACTCAAATATTTTTCAAATGGATGTGAAATGTGATTTCCATAATGGTTATTTTCAAGAAGTAGTTTTTGTTGAACAACCTCTTGGTTTTGAAGAAACAAAAAATTCTAAACATGTTTATAAACTTTCCAATGATTTCTATGGACTTAAGAAAACCCATGGAGCTTGGTATGATATACTTACTAGATTTTTCCTTCAAAATAATTATGATAAGGGAAATACAAATCCATATCTTTTTATAAATAATGAAAATAAAAATGTTTTGATTGTTCAAATCAATGTTGATGACACTATATTTGGTTCAACTCAGTAATCTTTACATGGTTCCTTTACAGATCTAATGAAATCTGAGTTTGAAATGAGAATGATGGGTGAGTTAAAAATTTTCATTGGTTTTAAAATTTCTCAAAAACCAGATGAAATATACATATCCGAACATAATTATATTAAATATCTTTTTAAAAATTATGTATTTCACAATACTAAGAGTATAATTACTCCAATTGGTACCTCAAATTCACTTGATTTTGTTGAAGCTGGGAAACCCATAGATCAAACATATTTTAGAGGTATGATAGGAAGAATACATTACATGATAGCTAGTCATCCGAACTTAATGTTTTTAGTATTCTTATGTGCAAGATATCATTCCAATCCAAATGAATCTCATTTAAAGGCAGTGAAAATAATTTTTCTCAACTTAATGAAAATCATAGATTTAGAAATCTTTTATACTACTGAAAATGGTTTTGTTCTAATTTTTTTTGGATATTGACTTTGGTGGTTGTAGAATGGATAGGAAAATTACAACTGGAACATGAAATTTATTAGGAGATTCGTTAGTTTCTTGGTCATCCCAGAAGCAACACTCAGAAGAACATTCCATTGTAGAATCTAAATATGTAGCAGTTGAATGTTTTTTGTGCTCAAGTGTTGTCGATGCAACACACATTCATAGAGAATTGTATGTATTTTTCCAAAACACAAATTTTGTATAATAATACTAGTTCCATTGGCCTAAGTAAAAATCATGTACATCACTCTTGTGAAAAACACATAGATATTAGGCATATCTTTTTTGGGGATCACACACAAAAAGAAGATATCATTCTTCAATTTATCAGAATGCAACATCAACTTGATTATATTTTCACAAAATCATTACCCTATGATAGATCTGAATACATTGAACAGAAGATAGGAATGATAATAGTAAGATAATATTCCTTATTAACTTTCTTTTTAAATGAATCTCCAAACAGTAATAAACCCCTTTTCATAGGGGTAGTAGATTTTCTAGTTAGATAGATGTTTAAAATTTTCATAATGAATATTTTTGTACTCAAAATTTTCATAATGAATATTTTCATACTCAAAATTTTCATAATGAAGATTTTCATAATCTAAATTTTCATAATTATGAGTTTTATACATAATATTTTCGTAATGAATATTTTCGTATGAAAAATGTTCGTAATGAATATTTTCGTACTTAAAATTTTCATAATGACAATTTATTTACTTAAAATTTTCATAATGAATATTTTTGAACTCAATATTTTCGTATTGACGATTTTCATTCTCAATATTTTTGTAATAAGGATTTTTGTACTCAAAAGTTTTCACAATGAAGTTTTTCGTTTTCAATTTTATTTTCGTAATCAATTTTTTTTGGAATCTAAAGTTCATCAAGATATTTATTTCCACAATATAAATAATCTTCTTAGAAATAAAAAAATGTATGTTTCCTTTGTTGAGTTTTGTAATCATCATTTAATTGATGGTATTTTCTTTTGTTTTTTAAATTTCTGGATTCTATTTTCCTTATATCTGAATATTTTCCTTTAAAAACATCAAAAGATAATATTAAAGATTTCCTTGAGGTTATCATATCAACCATCTGATCAGATTAGAATAATCTTTATCCATTTAATTGAGTTTGAAAGACGAAGCGTCACATAAAACGCATATATAAAGGACCCTCGATACTAGTCCCACATCGAATCTCAATCTCTCACATGTTGAAGCTCTTCCTCTCTACTTATGCCTATTCTTAACTTCTAAGAGTTTTCTCAAATCTGAATGTTTATAGATGAATCCTTATAGAATGATAATTGTACTATCATGCTAGTTTTATAGAGGAAGGTATATAGATAAAGGCTGGTGCATCTAAACTTTTTCACCAAGTATGATTCTATAATCTCAAAAAACATTATGTTGAATGGATGGGAGAGCATTTCCATATCAATGCCAGGGGCTCAAGATTTCGTGTATCCAGATTTTCAAATTGAATTTTATGAATCAGTCAGTTTCATTAAGGAAGAAGGTAGAGATATGTTTTCCTTCAAAAGCTATGGATTGACCAATGCTCTTTCATATACTAAGGCATCCAACATAGTTGGTATTCCACACGAAGGCGAAGCTGAATTCTGTTCCCATAAGTTGTCGGATGTCAATGGAAGCTTTGTAAAGGTGAAAGCTATGGAGTGCCTCGGTCTTACAGATGTCAAGACTCCGAATATTTCTCTCCTCTCTATAAATAACCAGATCATTGAATTATGGGATCATGGATTTATCATTCCGAGAAAAGATGACAAGGACACAATGAAGAAGAGTGATATGTACATCCTAGATTTTTTGGTGATCCTGAGGAAGGTTAATTTGGTTAAGCATATTCTGATTACGATTGAGAATATGATGAATAGATATCTGAAGGCTCAAGATTATCATGTATCCGACCATTATTTGAATGTTGATTGTTCAGTGCATATAATCTTTAAAATCCCCGATAGTTCAAATCCTAGAAATTTAAAAGTCATTCTAGTCATTGATGATAATTTGATGAGGATGAACACTATTTTTTCTAATTTCTCTGAATAATTCTATGACATACAAAAAAAAATCTATTTTGAAGAAACATGAAGTGGTAGAACCTTAGAGAAATCTTGAAATGAAGAGGAAGTTAAAGGAAGTAGATGAAGAAGATAAAACCTCCAAATCTAAGGAAGCACAATCTGTACCTCCAAACCCTATGAATAAAATATCGAATCAGGATGAGGTTATAGAAATGTGGATGGAAGATCAGAAAAAACGGAAGGATAGAGAACCAAAATTTGGCTTGGATCATGTAGAAGAAAAGGCCTTGAAAGAGTAGACTGATGATGAGCTTGAGAAGAAAGAAAATGAAAAGAAGCAAAAGAAGATGTCTGAAATAGAGATTGTGCAATCCCTTTTGAGGGATATTGAAAATGCTTCTGAAAAAATACTAGTACCAAAATCCTTCCTGGTATAAGCTTTACCTGAAACTCTGGGGAAAAATTTTGTCACTCTGGAAAAAGAAAAAGAAATAGAAAAAATTTTATAATATGTGGAATAATTAGAAAGCAGTGGGGACACCGACGATCTCATAAAGCACGTTGGAGACTTCATTGAGATAGAATGTCCATCTGAGAAATTGTTCATCCGAACATCAGAAGAATAATCATCAAAGCTTACTACACCTGGGAAGGATCAGAAAGAAGAGGATGAGAAATATGAGGAAGAGGTGAACAAGCTATCTGAGGAAGAAAGTTTTAATCCTCATTTTATTCATCCTGAAGATACTCAGGCAAGAGATGAGAAGGAGAAGATAGATGAAGATAGAATTGTTCAACTGTATCACAGTGAACATGAATCTCCATATGGGGAAGTCATTTTGAGAATTGATGAGGTGAAAAATGTGGTTATTGATACACCTACTAAAGTTGTTTTAATGAAAAAATAATCCGGTGGATCTTCAAAGAGGAAAAGTTTTGTTCTAGATAAAGAGACCTCACCTAGAAAAGTATCAGATTCGGAATCATAATCTCTAGGACGTGATTTTTTCGTCCATTAATTGAAGAAGCTGGTTGGAACCATTCCAATTTTTTCAAGAATAAACTCTAGATTCCAGATGCTTCAACACACACTAAATCAGAAATCAGATTCAGTGTCCATGGTAATGGAAAAGTGTGTTGAGCTTCAGGCTGATTTCAAGAATTGATTCATTAACAATGATTCCCACAGAAGGTCTTGTATGAATATGCTTGGTTGGTCAAAGAAAACATTTGATGATTTGAAAGAACTTGATGTGTTTCAAGATGGTTTCAAGGATGATTTTGACATTGAATATGGTAGGATCAAAAATCTAACAACCAGTTTTGAAGAAATGTAAACCTTGGAACAAAATTCTCAGATACAAGAAGTGAAGGATCATAATGGGAAATTGTATTCTATTTCCCAAATCTGGAAGAGAGAATGTGATCTTCATATTGAGATAGAAGAAAATATTTTCAAGCAGGAAAAAGACTTGAAGTCTCTAGTAGTGGCTATTAAATCTCAAGAAGAAAGGATCAAGGATTTAGAGAAGAAAGATGACGTTCATGATCAGCTTCTTAAGCGAGTAGGGGAAGATCATAAGGACCTCAAAAACTTGAATACTATAGTTAAGAAGTTGATGCTAAAGGAAAATAAAGGATAACTTTCTTACAATCTGATCTTTTGTTGTAGCTTTATTCCTTGTAAAAATTTTGTCTAATAATAATGAAATTTTTGGTTTTTTATCTTTTGGATGTGTTGTAGTAATCTTTCAGGTATCATAATTTCATTTCCATTCCCTTAAATTATTTTTGAAAATCAGAAAGGGCGATAAAGGATAATTAATACTATGTAAAGAAGAAATATCACTGAGTAAGAGGAAGTTTATCTAAGGGTGAGATTTCACTACAAGGATTTCCATACTCAGGATAATGAAAAAGCTCATAACCGAAATCTAGAATATGATCATTATTATTCTAAAGCCTAAGGGGGAGTTATATGTATTCATATTTTCCTATATGATAAGGGGGATAAGTTTCATTTTCTATTTCCAAAAAAATATTTTCTAAGTCCTTATTTTCTTTTTAATAAGGATGTTTTTGATTTCCAAATAGGGGGAGATTGTTGAGTCAATAAAATTCCTTATGAATTTTCCATTCCTTCACGGTTGAGGATATTGTTGCATCAATAAGTTTTATTTATGAATTTACCGATCCTCACGTTTTTAAAATCACAAACACCTTATCTCAAGGAAAATTTCATTTTACCCTATGTTTTACTATCATAAGAAAAATTTTCCTTCCCAAAGAAATTTATCCTTACCATGTTTTTCAGTGTTCATTATCTTGTCCAAGTGTAAAATTTGGTTTCATATGTAAATCTTCGGAATCATATAATACTCAAATAAAGAGAATTTTGTTTTCAGACTCTAAACTCTTATGATTTCTGACTCCAAATTCTAATGAATTCAAACTCCGAACATTGTATGTTCTGACACTAAATTATAATGAATTCAGAATCCAAACTTCATAAGATTAGATTCCACATTATCATGAATTCTGAATCCAAACATTGTAAGATCAGACTCTGAATTCAAAAGAATTCTGACTCTGAACATTTTAAGTACAGATTCTGAATTATCATGAATTCTGACTCTGAACATTGTTTGTTCTGACTCAGAACATTATAAGTTTAGGTTCCGAATTCTTGTGAATCCAGATTAAAAATTTCATTGAAATTCAGACTCCAGAATTCTATAGAGTTCAGGATTTGAAATCCTTACAAAACAGAAACCGAATATCCTTGTATTATAGACACCAAATGTGTTCTTGGTTAGACTCCGAACTTATATTTGTTTACCTTCCGAATATTTGATTTTGGTTATGTATCCATATTTTTGGCATACACTTGTTTTTGTTATAAAACAATGTTGTTATTTTAATTATTAAATAAACATTTTCTAAGTGACATGTGTACTGGTCCCTCTGAAATTCAAGGAACAATATGACCGGTTTAGGAGTGAGCCGACCATTGGAGTTTTTCCTATAAATAAGAACTCATTTGAAAGAGATCAATATGGTTCTATGAATCTAGTGATCACATGTTTCTGAAGTGATTTATAGAGATAGAATCTCATGCTTAGTGCATAATGAACAACTTTTTCAGGTTTTCTTCGTGCGACTCCAAATATTTCTACGTACATTTGAGGACTTCCAGGGATGATAAGACAGAGGTGCCGACTACCTTCATGTTGAGCGCTTCTTTACTGAGGGAGACAGAGGTGCCAACTGCCTTGAAGTTGGGGGCATGTAGGAATAGTAAGACAGAATCCAATCCTTGTATCAATTGCTTACCTTGGTGTTTGTAAGACAGACATTCTTAAATGTATAAATCACAAGACCTTTATCCAAGGTTGTTAGATACCCTTCTCTTTGGGTTAAAAGATTTAATACTTGTTACTTGTTCTGTTTCATGTTTTTTGATGCATTTTTTATTATAGAGGAAAGTATAACTATCTTATACTTTTTATACTTTTACATTGATTTAGTAAGATTATATAGTCAGTAAGGTAGAATCTTTATTGTTGTATACGTTTTTTAAGTTTCTTTTCTGGAACCAATTCTCCAGAATTGCATTCTCGGAATCATATTTCCAGAATTGGGCAAGTGTGTAGAACTAGAGGTTTGTGAATTACATTGTTTAAACTTGTTAAAAATCTTCACCTTTAAAAGATCCAAAGAAATATTAATGTATACAATTCACCCCCCCCCCCCCCCGCCTCTTGTATTTTGAGCATCGTTAGATACTGCATTGTATCTTCATTCATTATTTCGATCCAACACCACATATGTTTTTACTAAAATGTAATTTGAAACTAGAAACATGAACATTGAGTCATACACAGGGCATCATGTCTGGGATTGACAAGGGACTAATTCAAATATATCAATAATTAATAATGAATCATTATAATTAACTATCATTATTATATGATGGTTTTTTCTTTGTCTTCAGTGATTGAAACTATTTTGTATTAAAATATATATTTTAAAATGACAATAGATAGTTTAAGTCATACCAGCCATACCATGAGTAAGATTGAGATGTTGATGTTTCCTATATATCAAAAATTATATATGTATTATTTCCCTAAAATACCAAAACAATCTACATGTTTTTTCTTACTTTTGAGTATGCCATTTGTTCTTGTAGCTAAATTTAATGTTAATTTTGAATAAAAAGACACACATGGAGTCATTCCAGTCACGCAATTATTCTAATTGTGGTACAGATGATTAATACACATCCTTAATGACTTTTGGTTCATTATTCAAAATTATTAAAATAATCCAAATGAGTTTCTCTGGATTTGAGGATACAACATGTCCTTTTTTACAAATATATCATTTTATATTGGAAACATGCACTTTTATTGATACAGGTCATATCGTGTGTGGGTTTTAGATGATATTAATTCATACACGTCACAAAATAATTATGAATCATTATAATAAATCATTAAGACAATCCATGGGTGTTTTCATGGTTTTTAGTGACTGATTTTTTTGTATTAAAATGTAAATTTTAATCCTATAACGGAATATTTGAGTCATATTGATCAAATCATAAGTTAAATTGAAGTTAATATAATTCATAAACATACCAAATGACTTATGGATCTTTTTCCTAATGTAAAAAAATAAAATTATTGTGATTTATTGGTTTTGAGTATGTTAGTTGTTGTTTTTTCACTAAATAAATATCAATTTTTCAAAAATAGATGCACTTGATGTCATAACGGTCACACCATCAGTCAGATTATAGTGCATCTTATTCTATATATTCTCAAAGGACTTATAGATAATTGTCTAAATGTATCAAAATAATCAGAATTTTTTACCTCTATTTTGAGTGAAACACTTATTCTTTTAACTAAAATGTAATTTTAAACTAGAAACACTAATATTTAGTCATATATGTCCCATCGTGTGAGGATTTGATTTGAGATTAATCCATACACATAAACAATGAACAATGAAGCATTACCATATATTATTAATACAATATGATCATTTTTTCTCAGTTTTCATTGAATGAAACATTATTTAATTAAAATATCAATTTTATCCTGATAATAGAAACATCGACATCATCCATCCAAAAATACCCTGATATATGAATACTAGTTTTCCCCCAATAGTTCTGTTACAGACCAAATGGCCTTTATTGGTGGATTATACAAATATTTATTCAAAAATTTATGTTTTATTATATATATATTTTTTTTATTTGGTGTTATACATATGTTTATTCTGTAATAGCAGATGATAAATTTAAGCATCTAGTATATAATGATCTTATGTGTTGATTACTTCCATATATATAATAAAAAAACAAGTGGTTAAAAAATTATTTCAATAATCCACCTAAAACACATGGAGAATGGATATTTTCTTATGTTAGAAGTGTTGTTTTTACTTTTCAAAAATTATTCTTAAACAAGTTCATAGTATGATCCTCATTCTACATCACTACCTGAAAATTTATGTTTTTTCAAGGCATTTCATTGTCTCCACCTATTTCTTGGTCTCTACCTCAATTTCCACCATTGACTCCACCTCCACATTCGTCTCCAACTCTTACATAGACTTTAATATCACCTACACCTCCGATATTACTTCTACCATTTCCTCTACCTCATCCTATGAATCCACCTCCACCTCTGTATCTATAACTTCCTAAAATTTTATTTTGATTACAAGTCAGTACTTATAATCAAATTTATTTCTTCCACTATAATTCTTCTTTAGAAAGAGATAAAAAATAATATATAATAATTATGAAACTAATTCTTCCCACCAAAAATATGTTTCTAAGGACATAACTCGTACAAGAGTACAACCATATTAGGTAATCACACAAATTTTTTTTTGCATACATTCTGACAAAACTTATGCAACCTAGTCATCTCTAAACAAATTTATTTATTCTTTTGAGTATCTAGGTTGTCATAAATATCGATTGTACACAGAGAATAGAGACAAAAATATTATTATGAAATATATTTAATTAAGTTTTAATTACTTTTATAAATTACCTGTTGGGGGATTCTTGAATTTTCATCATTTATAACTTCTCTCACAATTTTGTCAATATAATATTCCAAATCAATATCATTATCTACTTCTGAACTCTATAGAAACATTAAAAAAAAATTATTTTTTTTCAAATGTATTGACTGTTAAATTTTTATATATATACAATTATTAATTTCCAATTTTTTAATTAATATGATTTATACCTTCCTATACTGAATTCATACCATGATATTCTCTATATTTAGAGACCTCCAAATCATAACAAACTTCTTATTTAGAAAAATAATTAACATATATTTCTGATATCCTATATGAAATGAATATAGTAGTGTATATTATATTCACAACACACATCATGTGTGTTTGGATTGTTGCATATTCATTCATTGGATACAAATAATAAATACTTTGGTTGTCCATATTTTTTACCATCTGGATCAAGTGTGACATAAAAATTCAAAAAACAGTTAATTAATGAAAAAATTAAAAATATATTTTATTTGATTAGACTATAGTTTTATCATTTCATTTTAGTCATCAAATTATTTTTTCATCTGATACATTTTTACTAAAATCATTAGGTAAATCAATTTTTTCTTCTCAATTGATTTCTAATCCCATGTATGTTCTTCCATAGAAATGATACAATGATTAATGAATCTAGGTTATTATTTTCATGACATTACTTTTATAGAGGTTTAATATAATGTATTATAGAAAATATTAATAGTTATTTACATTAATAAACATATTAAATCACTATTTTGAAAATCGTATTATGAAAATGTACAATATATATTTATTCAAATCTGAGAAACCCAGCCATTCATTCTTGACAATTAGATTTAGAGTCTTCATAATAATTCATTTTATCAAAGAATCGCTACTTATTTCTTATTCTAATTAAATGTAATAAATCATTTTATCATTAATTACAGTATCTTAATGAAGTAGTAATGATAGTAAATGTTTCAATGGAACTGGCAGAGATAAGGTACTCTCAGAATGTCAGTTTATTCATAAATGATTCCCATCACTTTTTTTATTTGACCGTCCATTTCTCCATCACTTTATACATAGGAAATATCATAACTCACTTAACTACATTTTTCATAAATTGTATCAGGTAATTTATATGACAAAAATGTATTAATGACATAATTAAAGAATGATTATAAGATTAGTTGTCCATGTTATGAAACCTCTAATAGATTCAACCACCATTGTAATATTAAGACCATCAAGTGGAACAGAAAACATAGTTGTCAGCTCATGAGATACATTTATACCCAATATCTTATGATATTTTGGGAGGTATTAATTGAGGGGAATTTCTACTAGGATATTATACCATGTTCCAATAAAAAAAAGTGGTTCATGGGTGTAGACAGATAATAATCATGTAAAACAATACCCCATATAATTTTAGTCATATAGAGTTATCCGATGTTCTTTGATTCACATTTAAGAGATTTAGTGATAAATAAATTTATTACCTCGTGTAAAGTATGAAATTTAAGGGACTGACTAGCCACAAAACATGAGGGATCATTTGGTTCATGGGAGGATATTTTATCCCCTGGCAGTTTTATTTGATATACCCTCATACATTTTTCTTCCAAAATAGAAATAATAATAAAATATTGAAGTAAATTTATTTGTGTTTGGAATCATCTAAACATATAATATATGTTACAACCCGATATTTTATAAGATATATTATTTTTAATTTCTTTCATATCTTCTGTTGTATGCTACACCAAGATTATCGTGCGCTATACGCAATACCATATTAGCTTGCAGTATACGCAACACTAATCTTGGATCGTGTTACACAAAATTTCGAGTTTGTTGGGTAGTTGTTATTCTACGCAACATTGAGTGTATATATATATATATATATTCAATGTATAAATGAAATATGTTTGGATTTTTTTATACGCGACAAAAAAATAGTCTTGCACTACACGCAACCCTGACTTGGCATGCATTACATGCAATCGCAACCATCCTCGATAACGTGTGTTGTACCCAATACCAGGCTTCACTAAACAACGATATATGATTATAATATTATTATAATATATCCATTATGAATAGTAGTAAATAAATTTTTAATTTTTTGACATTATAACTCATCTTACACATTTTATAGAATATGTTATGAGAACAAAATAAATTTTTCGGGTAAAATAAGTATTTTTTAAATAAATGCAGTTTTGTTGCATTTTGATGGCTCACCCATTTTAAATATAATTTTTGAAAAGTTTATAAGTTATATTTTACAAAAAAAACTTCTTCATTTGATTCAGGATATAAAAATTTAAATTGGATAATGTTTTGATATTTTTCTGATAACTTTCATATTTTAATGAATAGTAAAAACACGCTATATTTTAATTAAAAACAAATTTTTTCATTTTAATAATTTATGTTATTAAATTATAATATTTAATGGTTATAGAGTATTAATAGAATATATTTTTACCATTTAATATAATTTATTTCATTATCATTGATTTTACATTGAATTCATAGGTTAAATCAATTCAATCTTTTGCAATGTTTTAAACAAAAACCCGTTTTCTTTCGACAATGGGATTAATTTTAATTTAATTTCTGCAACTTCTATATATTTAATTAGGAAAAATTGATTCCATATTTGGAATCAGTGGCTCCAAATTATATTAGTAGACAACTTTTTATTTTCGGCATTATGAATAGTAACTACGGTAAATTTTATTTACCATAGTAAAAGGTTAATCGTGTAATTAAGGGTAAATATAACAATATAAAATTACCCTAACAATTGTCTTAATGCAATTGGATGATTATATTTCGTCCTAATTCTTATTTTAATCGAAATGGAATCCATTAGAACCCACTCGGTGGTGATTAAGACCTTTAGTTTATTTTATTTAAAGGAAAGTGAAATATATCTCACTCAAACATTAATAATTAATGTATTTTTAATATAAGATTATATAGAATATAAATTCGGTTATAAATATTAATTTTAATGATAAAATGTTTTTCTTTATCATGGTAATTTCTTTGTAATTTTTAAGTGTTATTTAATTACATTATTAGCATATACATTAATGATGCAGAAATTATTAATTTTGTAAAAAAATCAATAATATTGTTTTTATTGAAATAGTAATACATATTAAAGGGCTCTCAAACCTAACCAAAACTTATTGGTAGTGTATATATACACCATAAGAATCCAATTACCGAATATATGAATGTTTGGAGTCTTATAAAAGTGACTATGACACTTATATTGTTTTATTTTATATGATGTCATAGTAGTCACCTTCATAATTTAATAAATATAACATTTTAAAATATGGTTGTTTTAGAAGTTAAATCTGACTAAATGCATTCTTATAAAATATATATGATTTATCTTCATTCTAGTGGTTTATTTTTAATTTTTATGCAAAAAATCAGTATATTTAACAATTATACCAAAATGTTGTATTAATTATTTTATTAAGAGAAATATCAAATAAATGGTTTTACAAATAGTAAAATAAATATTATTTGAACTATTTAATGTGATACACTAAATTTCTATATTACTATGACATTATAGGAGCCTATTAAATATTTTAGTTCCAATATATCCTCTGTGTGGATTTTATTTAAATTAAAACAAATGAATAGTGTCAAAATTGACACTATTGTTTTTTTATAAAAATAACATATTATTAAATTGTTTAAAAATCAAAAAAATATATAAAAATTACTAATTGAAATTTATATATTCTGAAATTTCATAAATTATCTAATTATGGATAATTCACAGCACATGGGTAATTATTTATAACAATTTAAAATTTACAATCTTACTACCACAAATAAAATTTAATATATTAAATAAGCATAAATCATGTTGATAATGTTTAAAATATATTACCTACATGTATAAATTTTATTAGTCGATGATATTACAACTCTATCTCATCTAATATTCGAATATGAGTAATTTTTGGAGGTTTTTAAGTGGGGTTAGTTTTATTATAAATTAATATTTTTAAGATTTCTAAAGGTGACCCTCTCCTCCCTTATAAAAAGAGAACACATTCCCACTTCTCTTAACACCATTTTGAGACTTGAAGGTTGGAGAAACCCTAAAAATTCCTCTTATAAACCTCTCTAGTTTTATCATATAGGTTCTGGTCTTCTCAAAAGACCAACCCTAGTGCTCTAAGAACAGTATTAAAAGAGGTGCGTCGAATAAGTGATAATCTCTTCTACCGAATCATTCAAGCTTCTTTCTTCTTCAAATTCTTCTTTTTTAGTTTTTTCATTATAATGTAATAACACCAGTATCTAAAATATACAGATATTTTATTATAAATATGAAGAAACCCCATTTCACATTCTATCCATCCTACGGAAAATGAAATAACTGCGCGTGCGTATGTACGGAATACCGTCTACACGCCGTGGTGTAATCTGTTTTTCCAACAACACATTACTTGGATGGGTATAATGGTTTCAAGAATAACTATACATAGTTATTATAACATCAAAATTAATCTGATATATTTGTATCATCCACTCCAATTTAATTCAATAATTATGGGAACAATATCATCGCTCGTGCGTACGTACGGACTACCATCTCCACGACGCGATAAGATTCATTCTCAATGTTAACCATTCACGAATGATTATAAAGTATATATAAGCAATAATACTGAAATATATGACATTATAAAGCTACTGTATATATATATATATATATGTTATCTACCTACTTCCATTCATGTCAAAAAGGAAAGGAAAGTAGTGTTCATGCGTACGTACGGTCTACCGTCTCCATGAACGGTGTGTTTCATTTCATTTATCTATCTATTATATATATATATATATATACTGAATATATATGACATATAAATCATGTTTTACATTTTTGAAGTAAGTAAATCATGATATACATAATAATAATATCACGAACAACAAGTCCAAACACGTATGATAACTGAAACGATTTTACCCAAAACGCTACTTTAACATGAAATTAACAAATGAACGGGTAATATCAATACATAAGTGAACAATATATGATATAATAACAATTAATATGATTCTGTAATAACTCAATGACATTATTTAAATCATTATACAAGAGGTTTAGATACAAACGAAGCATATCGGGCATAAGGTAAGGGATAATTATTCCAACCTCGTTCTTATCCATTATTGTTATTTGTAAGTATTTACTAGGGATATTGTTATTATCCATGCTCATTTTTTCTGAAAACCTGTTTTTTTGTATTTTTAATGTTTTTCTACCCATTTTTGAAATTTACCACATGTTGTGAAAGGAATATGACTTTTTTTACCACACGAGGAATTTTTTGACTTTTCTGACAAAACTATGAGAAGAATGTTATTTTTAACTTATACGGCGTGAACATATTTTTACGGTTTCATAACGCCTCATTTTAATGAAGCGTACTCTCCAAGATTTTAGGATTATTTTCATCAAAATAATTTTATTTTAAAATTTAATGGAATTTTGTGATATGAAATTGATTTTTAAGAGGAAAGGATATTTTCCTCATGAATTCATTTCAAGTGTTTTATCAAAACCTTTTTCCATCTAAGATAACATTATTTCATTTGTGTATTTTTCAAGTATAATGTATCTATGATTTACATGGTTTCAATTTTCTTGTGATGAAATATCCAATTGTTTTATATGGATTATGTGATGATGGGATGATGTTTATAAAACCTATTTTATTCTTTGGGTTATTATGAATGCTTTAAGTTTATTTTGTGGCACAAGTAAGAATGATTTCATTATGAGATGTGTGGGACCTATATCTCCGTCCAATGCATGGGGTAAATATTTATATCTAATGAGATAGACATGGCTGGAATGGTAAGTTAATCTGGTTCACTATTACAGGACTGGAACGAGGAGTGAACTCGATTCAAAAAGGGACTTTGTCTACTAAGATGGTCTTGGAAGCAATGTCTTGGATACTATTGAAATCATATCATGTGCTTAATGTTTTTCCACAATTAAAAGTTTTATTTCCAAACTATTTTATCATGATTGATGTTCTATTATAATCAATGCCTTACGTTCATCCATGTTTTATGTCATTGCTCAATATTTCGATGTTTAAACATTATGTTCATGTTTTTATGTTCAAATATATATGGTTTATTTTTTTTCTCCATGCTTACCCTTACTGGTCATTTGAGCTCACGATTTTTATGTTTTCTTTTCCCCAAGATATAAAGAAATGTTTTCGGTATGAAAAAAAGGGGAAGATCTTTATGGGAGATGTTGATGATCTTTCATCACGATTAGAAGATTATATTCTGAGTTTCCGAAAAACTAAACTATTACGGTCTTTATGTGTCATTTTTTGTTATCTATTAAGTATTCTGAAAAAGTAATGTAATGTCTATGTATGTCACGCATTGGATCTCTATTGTTGGTATCAGAGGAAAGGTTTAATCATCCTTTGGAAACTAGGATGCGAAAACATTAGTGAGATCCCTAGAGATATTTCTAAGGTATGTCTAGGGATGTCTCTAAGGTTAAGTATAAGTATAGGTTATTGTCCTAAAAAAATGGTAACGATCTTAAAATTTAACCTAATATGTTAGATATTGAAGGTAATCCCTCTTGATTATGATTTTGGCCTCCCACACTATTCTTTGTGGGTTTTAGAAAATCGCTGGAAATGGGAAGATTCACAATAATGGAGGATATGATAGACAATGGAATGATATTCTTCCTGAGAAAACAAATGAAATTCGATATGGAGATCCACATATTGATATTATTCCTAATCAGAAATCTCATAATATGATCAATAATCTCAACTTTGTTATGTTTCTTGACTCAGCTAATAAGAGAAAGATGGAGTTTCATGATGATCGTAGAGGAAAGAAAGTTCAATTTCTCTCATGTAAATCATGTTTGAAGAGGAATCAAGGAGAATGACTCAAAGGAACTGGAAGATGCTTTGGGTGCAGAAAAAGAAGGATACACATCAAGTAAGTGAAAAGGAAGAGATTCAGTTAACACCATGAAGAAGGATAATGGTTTTGCTACGACATCAACTATTATTTGATGTTTTTAATGTGGAATGTATGGGCATTATGAAAACGAATTCCCTAAATGAAAAAATATCATGAAGAGAATCAGCATGGTCATATGGTTAGTATTTATGTGGATGATGATGAGGAGACTATAAATTATATATGAGATGAAAGAAGTGTTGTTGCTCGGTCAATGGTTTAAGAAGGTAGTGGAATGATTTCTATTTATCAAGAGTTATGTTGAATAGGTAATGGTACAGTGGAATAAGAACACATCTAAGGATTGTTACACTATTGTTTTTTCTAATGTATTTGAAAGTATATGTTTAATGGTACTGATAACCATGAAAGGTTATTTAGATATTTTTTGAAAGAATACGATATGCGCATAATGAATAGATAAGGAGAAAATAACATGTTTGATAGTATTCATGAGCTCGTGATTTATATAAGGACTAAGTGATATCATGGATTGAGTATATAGAAATTTTGGGATTTTGGTAATTGGAAAGAGTTAACTTTTGACAGCACTGATGTTTTCACTAATGTTCTATAGTAATTCATGTTTCATAAGAATACATGATTAAGGTATTCACATTTTTGGAATGTGACCAGCAAGATATACCATATGATATATGGGGTATAAATGATGGTATTCTAATTCTTGTTATGTGACCTTTCAAGTAATCATTTTCTTTATACTATGAGATTGGATAGATGCATTTTGGGAAAAACTAAAGATTGGAATTGATTATGTAGAACATCAGATAGTATTATTTATGGATAGACCTTTTTTTATATTATTTTTGGAATGTTATAATAGTATAGTTTTGGAAAAATGAAAACCCATAGAACGGGCGACAACCTGTCGTGTCGGACAAGGATGTCAGAATTGAACCCAAAAACGATGTGTGACAAGCCTTTATCACCTATCATTGGCCTATAGGAAGTCCCTGGTTAGTAGAAATTAGTTTTATTAAGCTCTATGATAAGATGAATTATAAGTCTATTTTAGAAACCATATATGATTAATCTCAGCATAGATGGACTTATGTATATTTAAAAAATTATGCTAAACTTTTTATGATAGAAACAGATGGAATGGAATATAATTCTATCAAATGATCTCCTAACACATCATCAATGGAAATTTCAAATTCATTTCTTTAAGAGATGAAGTAGAAATTTTTCAAGGCACGAACATCGATGAGATTTTTCCAAAATCAAGTAAGTATTTCTTTTAATTAAAAAAATCACCAAAATTAGGGAAATGATATTGAAAACCAAAAATGTTGTCCTAGTGATCTTATATCTAATGATTCATATGGTACATTAGATCATCAAAATTCTATGGCTTTGTGACTGTTGGAGTTTTCATAGCCCAGTTCTCTACCACTCTCTTTCAGAACGTGATGGTTAGATTTTCATTCCATATCCCTATTTTCACCTATGTTCTCTTATATGGAAACTCAATTATGAGTTACTTCGGGTAATTGTTACGTTTCATACTTTAGATTTTAAAATAATGTTTTAGTATTCCATTTTATGATGTGGGTTTCTATGAATAGTAAACTATTTATAACCACGATGAATTTCGAGGGAGAAATTCATTTTAAGGGGGGTAGAATGTAATAACCCGAAATTTTATAAGATATATTCTTTTTAATTTCTTTCATATATTCTGTTTTATGCTACACTAATATTATCTTGCACTATACGCAACACCTTATTAGCTTGCAGTATAAGCAAAAGTAATCTTGGATCATGTTACACACAATTTTAAGTTTGTTTGATAGTAGTTATTCTCCGCAACATTGAGTGTGTATATATATATATTCAATGCATAAATGCAATATGGTTGGATTTTTTTATACGAAACAGCAAAGTTGTCTTGCACTACACGTAACCCTGACCTGGCATGCATTAAACGCATTCACAACCTTCCTCGATAGCGTATGTTGTACGCAATACCAGGTTTCACTAAACAACGATATATTGTTATAATATTATTATAAACTATCCATTATAAATATTAGTAAATACATTTTTAATTTTATGACATTATAACTCATCTTACACATTTTATAGAACATGGTATGAGAACAAAATAAATTTTTCGAGTAAAATAAGTATTTTTCAAAAAATACAGTTTTTCCGCCTTTTGATGACGCACCCATTTTAAATATAATTTTTGACAAGTTTATAAGTAAAATTTTATGAAATATAATTCTTATTTTGAATAAAGATATAAAAATTTACATTGGATAAAGTTATGATTTTTTTCTGATAACTTTTATATTTTAATGAATAGTAAAAAACGTTATATTTTAATTACAAACACCTTTTTTTCATCGTAATAATTTATGTGGTTAAATTATAATATTTAATGGTTTTAAAATATATATATAATATATTTTTACCATTTAATATAATTTATGTCATTATAATTGATTTTTAATTGAATTTGTTGGTTAAATCAATTCAATCTTCTGCAATGTTTTAAACAAAAGCACATTTTCTTTCTACAATGGGATTAATTTTAATTTAATTTCAGAAACATCTGTGTATTGAATTTGGAAAATTGGATTCCATATTTTGAATCAGTGGTTCAAAATTATTTTAATAGACTACTTTTTTATTTTTGGTCATTATGAATAGTAAATACAGTAAATGTTATTCACCATAGTAAAAGGTAAATAAGTTAATTAAGGGTAAATATAATATTAAAAAATTACCCTGACACTTGTATTAATACATTTAGATGATTATAGTTCGTAGTAAGTCATATTTGGGTTGAAATGGAATCTGTTATAACCCACTTAGAGCTGATTAAGACCTTAAGATTATTTTATTTAAAGGAAAGTGAAATATGTCTCACTCAAACATTAATAATTAAAGTATTTTTAATATAAGGTAATACAGAATATAAATTCGGTTATAAATACTCATTTGAAAGGTAAAATGTTTTTATTTATCAGGGTAATTTATTTTTAATTTTTATGTGTTATTTAATTACCTTATTTTCTTATACATTAATGATGCAGAAATTATTTATTTAGAAAAAAAATCAATAATATTGTTTTTGTTGAAATAGTAATACATATTAAAGGGCCCAAAAACCTAACCAAAACTTATTTTTACTGTATATATACACCATAATTATCCAATGACTGAATATATGACCGTTTGGAGTCTTATAAAAGTGATTATGACACTTATATTATTTTATTTTATATGATGTCAAAGTTGTCACCTTCATAATTTAATAAATATAACATTTTAAAATTTGGGTGTTTTAGAAGATAAAACTGACTAAATGTATTCTTAGGAATGATATAAGATTTATATTCCTCCTTGTATTTTGTTTTTAATTTTTATTCAATTAATATGTATAATTAATAATTATACAAAAATGTTGTAGTAATTATTTCATTAAGAGAAATATCAAATAAATGGTTTTAAAAATAGTAAAATAAATATTATATGAAATATTTAATATTCTCCACTAATCATATAGATTACTGTTACATGTTAGGAACCAATTAAATATTTTAGTTTGAATATATCCTCTGCGTGGATTTTATTTAAATTCAAATAAATGAAGTGTAAAAATTGTCACTATTGTTATTTTATAAAAATAACATATTATTAAATTGTTTAAAAATCACAAAAATATTTAAAAAATATTAATTGGAATTTATATACTCTACAATGTCATAAATTATCTAATTATGGATAATTCACAGCACATGAGTAATTATTTATAACAATTTAAAATTTAGAATCTTATTACCACAAATAAAATTTAATAGATTAAATAAGTATAACTCAAGTTGATAATGTTTAAAAAAAATTCCCTACATGTCTAAATTTTATTGGTTAATGATATTACAACCCTATATCATCTAATATTCGAATATGAGTCATTTTATGAGAAATTTATGTGGGGTTAGATTTATTATAAATTAATATTTTTATGATTTCCAAAGGTGCCTCTCTCCCCCCTTATAAAAAGGGAACCCCTTCCCACTTCTCTTAACACACTTTTGAGACATGTAGCTTGGAAAACCCTGCCAATTCCTCTTCTCAACCTCTCTAGTTATATCATATAGGTTCTGGTATTCTCAAAAGTCCAACCCTAGTGCCCAAAGAAGATGTTTAACAGAGGTGAGTCGAAGAAGATGAGGATAAGATACAAACGAAGCATATCAGACATAAGGTAAGGGATAACTATTCCAATCTAGTTCTTATCCGAGTTTGTCATTCGTAAGTATTTACTGGGGTTATGGTTATTATACATGACCATGTTTTCTAAAAATGTATTCATGTATTTTTAATGTTCGTTTTACCCATTTCTGAAATTTACCACATGTTATGAAAGGAATATTACTTTTGTTTACCATATGGGGAACTTTTTGACTTTTTAACAAGTACACGAGAAGAATGTTATTTTTAACTTATATGGTTTGAACGAATTTTTATGGTTTTATAACGCCTCATTTTCATGAATCTTACTCTACAATATTTTATGATTATTTTCAACAAAATACTTTTCTTTTAAAATTGATTTGAATTTTGTGAAAAGAAAATCATTTTGAAGAAGAAAGGATATTTTCCTCAAGACTTCATTTAAAGTGTTTTATTAAAACCATTTTCCATCTAATATTACATCATTTCATATGTGTATGTTTCATGTATAATGTCTCCATGATTTACATGGTTTCACTTTTCTTATGATGAAATATCCATTTTTTTAAACGGATTATGTGATGATGGGATGATGTTTATGAAACCCATTTTATTCTTTGGGTTATGATGAATGTTTTAAGTTTATTTTGTGGCACATGTAAGAATGATTTAAATATGAGATGGGTGGGACCTATATCTCCCTCCAATGCATTGGGTAATGATTTATATCTCATGAGATAGACATGACTGTAATGGTAAGTTAATCTGGTTCAGTGTTACAGGACTGGAATGAGGAGTTAACTCGATTCAGAAAGGGACATTGTCTACTAAGATGGTCCTGGAAACAATGCATTGGCTACTATAGAAATCATATCATGTGATTAATATTTTTCCACAATTAAAAGTTTTATTTGCAAGCTATTTTATCATTATTGATGTTCTATTATGATTTATGCATTACGTATTGCCATGGTTTATGTTATTGCTCATGATTTCAATGTTTAAACATTGTGTTCATGTTTTTATATTCAAATGTATATGGTTTTGTTTTATTTTCTCCATGCATACCATTACTGAGCATTTGATCTCACCCTTTTTATGTTTTCTTTTCCCCAGGATATAAAGAAAGGTTTTAGGTATGAAAAAAATTGGGAAGATCTTTATGGGGGATATTGAAGGACTTTCATCGCGATTAGAAGTTTATATTCTGATTTTCCAAAGACACTAAACTATTATGGTATTTGTTTGTTGTTTTTTGTTATCTATTAAGTATTCTGAAAAAGTAATGTAATGTCCATGTACATCAGGCTTTGGGTATCTAGAATATATATCTTCATGTGGTTTTATATTATCATAATTTTATTGACGTGGGACTCCAAAACCCAATCCAATAACATGGCCATGTTTTTTAGAACTTATCAAACATATAGAATGAATATTTTCATCAGGTACTGTTGTTTCCTTTTATTGAGTATAAACTAAATAAAATATATCAACATAAATAGATATTTTATTTAATATTACCATAATTCATAATTAATTTCAATTAATTCATACTTACACATGCTTCTAATAACATTTTTTCATTTTAGTCAACTAATTTTCCCTCCTTTTTTACACGAGACTCCTTCTATAGAACATGACATTGGATGGATGTGGATTCAGATTATGATTAATCAATTAACATATAAATAAAACAACATATGTTTTTTCAAATTAAACAATTAAACATCTATTGTATATTTAAAATATATAATAACTTCCTATCTAATGAAGTGTAATCTATCCATGCTTTTTAATAGGGGTACATTAGTTTTGATGTTCATTCATTAATTTCAACACCTTTTTTATGATTCATAAATTAATAAATTTGAATCAAGTTGGACAAAATAAATAATGTTAAATAATATATTATCAACTGCAATCCACATGAAATTATTTCTCATTACAATGTTTGATTAAAACAGTCCATGTTTTATTCTTTATAATATGTGTATAACTAACTCGTGGGTGGGGATATACATTCACCTAAGCATCCCTAAGATTTAACTTTTTAAAAAGTGTCCATAAGAATCTTGGGGATTTTTCAATATGAAGTATCAAAAAAATAAGAAGAAATATATAATATAAATTAACTACTCAAGGAACAATGAAAATTAAATCAAAAATTTAATATGTAATTTTTTAGAAAAATATATAATATATATCATAACATTATCATTATATAATTCCAAAACTTTTCCTTCATTACGGGTCCAATGTAGTTCCATGAAATATATCAGTCAACACATTCTTCTTCATTGTGACCCCCAGATAAATATTGAATATTTACATGTTGGGGTCAAGTGTGTTTGTAGTGTTTATTCCAATAAACATAAAATTTTAATCAATCACTTCTTAAATTGATACTTTTATACAACACTGTGACGTTGTGTTGTTGTTTTTTTCATCAACAAGTTGTTGATCCCCAAATAATTTCATTGATTATGATCAATAGTAGTTTCTTAGTCAATATTGGTAACATCAACATGTGAATAATACATGAAATAGAGATATAATACTTAAATACTGTAGTACAACAAGAATCCACTATCATTATTTAATCCTTCCTCATATGCATTATTTAATTCTATATATTTATGATGGATTAGACTTCCTCTTTCAAACTATCCATCCTCTTATTATTATTGTTCTAAATATTCACGATTAATACCCCCGAACAGTTATTATTGCTCTTTATTTCTTGATACCCATCCCATATCATTTTAATACATCCATATATATTGTTTGAAATACTATGGAAAAACTCATCCAATAATATGGTGATCATTTTGGATGACTACTAATCAAAGTAGATCAAACAACAGAGAAGATATGGTGGACGAGCTTCAAGAAACAAGATGGAATAATTAAAATTGTGGGGATGAAAGGTCCCTAAATCAACCATGAGAACATTATCACATCACCACTGAGATGCACCAACTATAACCTACTTCACCCATCCTTTTCACTCAACTGTATGTTAAATATAATAGCACTATATGCATAGAGGTTCAAAAATAACATGAACATAATGTTAATTATGAATTCTATATAATTACATTTAAAAAGTCATTGAATTAACATTAAAATACATAAGAATTCCACTCACAATCATTTAAATCCACTCACAATTTTTTTCCAATTGCTTTAAAATGTTTCTTTTTTTTTTGGACGGGTTTATAGGAGATTCAAGCTTGTGGTGGTATTGGTGTGAGTTGGATGGGAGAGATTTAGGACCGTCTATTCCGTCAAGATACCAAGAGAATGTATCCTGACAAAGAAGTCAAAATTAGGTATGTAGATCATTTATTAGTATGGGAGTAATATATTTACTTGTTAGACTAGAACCATTTTAAATTTATAAATGTTGAAGGGGAATATATTCAAGAGGTCTGTTTGTCATGTTTTTTTCACAAATAATGTGCAACATGATAATTTTCATTGGATAACCCATAATTGTAGTATTTTTTCCATGTATTCTTAACGGCATAGATCTTATAAGATCCAAGGTGACTGCACTGAAATTAAATGTAAATATTTAGGAAGTGTTTTTAAGTGTAATTGAGTGATTTATATATGCAAATAAATATCAAGAATCCCAAAAACTCAAATCAGTATTTTTTGAATAAATTTTAGTTTTCACTTATTTATGATCTCATGTTGTAGAAAATGGAGATGATAGAAGTATTAAAGAGTGAAAGAATGAGTTTGGAGATGATGTATTTATATCTGTGGCAGTGTCTTTAATGGGGATAAATTAATACATTCTTAATGGGAGGTTTTTCATCAAAGAACATTAGAACCACAATGATGGGGGGGATAGATTGAAAGAGGGATTCCGACCAATCATCAAGTGATAAAAGGAAATAATGTGTCTATCGATGGATTAGAAAAGGTAGTCAAGGATAGTTTTAGTGGAGTATTTAAATATTATATATTAATTTATGATAATAACAATTTTCATGAATAATCCATGGAAATGTAGATTTTTATTCCTGGAGTTTATTATATTGTAAATTTATCTTACCAAAATGAATTCATATTTACAAAACCATATTTGTAAAATCCATGGTCCTGTTTTATGAAGTGTTATTTATGTTTATTATTAGTATTTTTTATTCCTAATTCAATTATAATATATTAGTAATATTTTAATAAAATAAAAATGAGATAAAATGTTTTCATGTTTATCAGTGGCATATGATATCATTAGAGAAAACCTACCTAGTTACATTACAAAACCAATTTATATGAATCATGGTTTAAAAGTATCTAATGTTTCCTCGAGTTGAATGTTTCTAGGAGTGATTATATAATTTAAGGAATAGTCAATCAAATGATAGCTAGGGGAGACTTGTGGAGTTTGTGTCATCAATTTTTGGTTGGTTATTCGTTTACTGTTTTATTTTTAAATATGAAATATCAACTTGTTATGTATTTTATCCATGTAATAATTTATGTTCATGGGATTCTATTTTGTGTCATTTTTACATAGTTGCATTTTTCACGTGACATGGTTTCTTAAACCTTTTTTCAAGGATCATGTAGAATGATACACATTTATTATCAATCCATTGGAAGTTGGTTCATAGTTTCAATGCTTGTGTATCATTTTTAATCAGATCAGGTCATGTTATTAATAGTTGGACTATATTATGATGTTATGGTTTTATAAAAGAGAAATTCATTAAAAAGATAGAAAACACACACAAAAATAATAAAAATAATTTTTCTTAAATCAGGTCACTTTATAAAAAATAACATCATTATTACAAAGAAATTTTTTTATAAAATAATTAAATTAAAAATTACACTCATATATAGAATCTTTTATACTACATAACACAATTGTAATCTCTTCTACTAGAATCTGATTTGGAGTGTTATTATATGAAATTATTTCATTTAAAATGAAAATTTCCAAAAATTCAAAAAATATTGATATTATTAGTTTATGAAAAATAAAAAATATTTTAGCTAATAATAAATATTATGGACATGAGAATTTTTTTTAAACTATTCATTGATAATAAAAATAAATTGTATATATTTTAATGATCTTCCTAAAAATTTCAATATAATATTTTCTCATAACTGTAAATTTTTAGTGTATACATATTTTTTTAAATGTATTTTCAATTGGGACATAACAATAAATTTTAAACATGAGTCTTCAAGAATACACATCATAAATTTTGTGTTTAGATCAAATAAAAAACGGAAAAATTGTGCCTATTTTTATTTTAATGAAAATGTAAATTCTTTGTCATTATTAAATTATATCTATATAACATATTGAAAATGGTAACCGATATAAACATGAATATTTAAACTATAGTTCACCCAATTAGAGTTACCCATTCACATTAAAACAATTTGTATATGAACACACCATATATTATTCATATCAATTACCATTCCCTCTAAAATAATATGATTATATTATTAAATATTTTTCTCTTCATCATCAATTCATGTTGGGGAAAAAGAATCAAATAATGAAAATCAACACTATCTAAAATGTAACAAGAAATAATATAATGGAAACTTCACTAAAATCATCATCAGTTGTAACAATAGTTGAACATGAATTTGTTGTGGTCGCATATGAATCCAAAATGTTTTTTAAAAGTAGAGGAGGCATTACATAAGAATAGGTATTAAGAGAGAGAGGTAGAGAGAGATATGAGATGTAGAGTTCCTCATGGTTAAAAATATGACAAAAAAGAAAAATGCAGAACACAAAAATTAAAACAATGATATTAGAAATTTAAAAAATTTCATACATTAGATTATAGCCTTGATTCATTAGAGAGAATATAGAGAAGTCGTGCATGCAGTAGGGGAGTTCCATGAGAGATCGAGAATATCGAGGGATTAAGAAGAATTTTGGGTTATATAAAATAGATAGGGGACACATTTAAAATCGATTTCAAAAACATTGACAATAAATATCGAGCATTATCATCAATAAAAAGGCACAGATAAAAGACATCTTCATCAACACTAGCATTTTAGTACTGATAATGATTACTTTTGACATCGCCTTTTTTCCCTTAATACGGAATGAACATTATTTGTTCAAGAAAGGAACTGATAAAATGATCCTTTATGATCGCTGAAACATTAGCTTTGATATAATATTTATAATTATAATTATTTAAAAAAATCTAAAACAATTTTTTAATTATTATAATATATAGTTATTTATTTATATTTATATAAATACTTATTTAAAAAATATTATTAATTTTGTGAATATAATTACAAAAAATAAATTGAGAAATATAGTTAATATAAAATTAGGAATATATTTATTTCTTAATATTGATTTACAAATAACATTTAATCATTATTATGGGATATATAATCTTAAATACCTAAATTATATAAATGTTTGAAACTGAAAAATTCATAATGAGTACACAACAACTATATTGAATAAGTGGAAATTTTTTATTATTAATATATATAATTAATAAAATATTGAAATATATAACGAAGTAAAGATGAATTCATATTGA
Organism: Viscum album; assembly: GCA_963277665.1. Lineage (NCBI taxonomy): Eukaryota > Viridiplantae > Streptophyta > Magnoliopsida > Santalales > Viscaceae > Viscum > Viscum album. The sequence continues at coordinate 1,285,792,124 of OY728132.1, read as the reverse complement.
AAATACTATAACATAGTAAATAAATATATATAAATAAATAAAGACCAAATTCAAAAATAAATTAATAAATAATAAATAAATAACATTAAAAATGAATAAATAATAACTTAATTATAATAGTATTAAGAATAAATCAATAAAATTCACATGTTAAAACATAATATATTAATTGTATCATGTTATAATCAAATTTTAAAATATACTATAATTTGAATAAATTACAAAAATAATAGGTGTATCTATTTCTATATAAGATTTCATTAATTTGATACATATATTCGTGTATTTTTTGTATTAAAAAGGATGAATTAATCACACACACACACACACATATATATATCTATGTGTGTGTGTGTGTGAAATCAATGGGACACACGTCACTTGATATATGTTAACAACATTAAAAATGAATAAGAAATTAATATGTTTTTAGTTATTATGTTTCATTCATTTAATAAATATTTCTATTTATTATATATTATTTATGATTATTTATAATTAATATATATATATATATATATTATAATTTTTCATTTTTAGTAACCAAATTTCATTAATGAATTTTTAAATAATTCAATAATTTCTTTATTTTCAATTTTTTGTTTAATTATTACTATTTATTCATTTAATATATCTATATTTAATATAAACTATTTATTAATTTTTAAAATCTAAATATATGTATATTAATGGGAATCATTTTTATCAATTATTAATTAATTAATAAAAAGGTTATTTTTTTTTTAATTTACTCATTTTATAAATTTTTTGTTTAATTATTTCATTTTATTCATTTGATATATCAATATAATTAATATATACTAGTTATTATTTTTTAAATATATATATATATATGTACATTCAATTTATTAATTTTAAATAATAATTAATTAATTAATTAAATGTAAATTTTTATTAACTTTTTTTGATGAATTATTTCAATTTATTCTAAACCATTATCTGCGCTAAAAATAAAGCACTAATAAGGGTTTCCTTTATTAGTCATAAATTAAAAACCATGTAAAGGATTGGTATTATCATTTCTAAAAAAAGCACTGATAAAGGGTTCCCATTCTGGGCAGTTATTAGCACTAACAAAAGGTACCCTTCATCGGCCATTATTTTATCCCTGATGAAGATAGACTTTATTAGCTCATTTTTCTAGCACTGATAAATTCCAATGCTATTAAATGTCTCTATCATAGTAGATGTTTGTAATAAAATTATTTATTTTCTATAATTTGTTTATTTAAACCCACATCGAATTTTTTTTTAATAAAACATCCTCTAAAAATGGAAAATTTTGAAACATATAGGTCATTGGATGTCATATATAACTTGTATTCAACAAATGGATAACATAAAAGAATATAGTAAAAAATTGTATAGAATTAGTGAAGTCATTGATCACAAACTAGTCAACTGTCAATAGAAAATTAATGACTGAAAACACAATTTATGTTGATAAAAAAGACTATATGTTCATCATAACTGAAATTACTGGGATAATAATTTTATTTCAATGTCATTTCCCATGAGTTAAATAATTATTTTTCCATATTTACAAAGAGAAAATAAAAAAATATACTGAATTTGGGATTATATTTTCATCCTTTTTTCAATTACTATAAAAATATCATATTCTTATCCAAATAATTATTATTCAAGACGAATATTTAATTAATTATGCTATGAAATAACTATTTAAAGACCACATGACCATAAAAGTGATGGTGAATCTATTCCACATGTCATGGACTTTAAATAAAACCAAAATAGTTAGCACATAGTAAGTTAATTCATAAAATGGATAAAACATCATGTGATACTATAAATTTAAAACATCATTTTTAATACCCAAAGTTCAACAAAATCATTCCACAAATAAATATACATAAATTTCGTCAAACATTAATAACATAGTTAAGAAACTAAAGATTAAAAGGATTTGATCATATATTCATCAATAATACATCAACCATTATTCCTCAAATAAAATCACATAAGTTTCTATATTATAAATAATAATTTACAAAAAAATGTCATTCTAACTAGGACATTGAGTAGTCCACTTGTTGTGTATGAAACCCAAATCATTCTTGGATCATGGTTTGAAGTACCTATCCCATGTTGGATGTGATGGGTTTTCACCAAGAATATTGGTTGTCCTTTATTTATTTTTTAATACTAAAAAATACTTCTAAAAACACATCAACTTGATCCTATGAGTTTCAAATACCTCATCCCAAAATGCTTCTTTAAAAACATTATTTATAATATCAAAATATTTCCTACTTCAAATACTCAAATAGGGTGTCCTAAGACATTCAAATTTTGATCAACCATATGATTATAATAAAATAAAGGTATCTATAACTCAAAATATATCGTCATTTAAAAACATCATATTCTCCAATGTTATCTAAAGCGACCATTGATACCAACTATAAATGCCTAGAACCCATACTCCCACATATTATGCTAAAATCCATAACCGTACATTCTTTCTATTGATGCCAATAATTGGTACACCATTTTTCATCTAAACCATACAATATCAAATGGAAAATAAGGATACCATATATACTATAGGATTTTTAAGGTTTATAGTTTTATAGAATAAGGAAAACTCCTATATAAACTATTCACATGACATTAAAAGTGAAATTCTCCTACATTACTCAACTTTTATATTTTTCATTAGATCAAAAACATAAACCATATTAAATACCTTATAGACACAACTCTTTCAACATTATTCAATAGAAACCGAGAAAAAGAGATCATAAGAATGGTAATAATAAATTCTCATTGAGTGTGAACATAATAATTAACAATTAAATGTTACCAATGAGAATAATATTTCATAGTGGTGTGATGATATAATCAATGTTATTGAATGATTCATAAAACAAAGCATACCCATAATTACCTAGACCGTAAAATATAAAAACATGTAAAATGAAAGAGTCATAAAAAACAATAATAAAAATCCAAGTTATATCAATCTAGATCATTTGAAGAATTTAAACTAATAACATTCCATTAAAACTATTTTTCAATAACATGGATCACCACATTCCTAAAACCCTTTCAAAACCATTTCAATTGGTATAACTATAAAGAAAACATTAAATAATTTAATAACCCAAGGCATTGGAGATATATAATAGGATCACATAGTTTTATCTGAGCCACTCCATTTTATATTTTAATAGACATTCCAAGTGATATCTAGGACACCCCATATTAACCAATATTAGGCATACCTAGAGCTATCTATTCCCCCCAAGTTATGACATAAAAGGCTCAAAGAATGCTATTTGGGCCACCCCATTGGGTAGGACATCCAAGAACCACAACATGAATAAAATTCCTAAGAACTATAATTATTCATTTTAAAACATGATTAAACTGCGAAAATTAAATTTCTATCATTACATTCACTTTGAAATAAGATTAACCTATGGAAAAGATAAGATTTTATTATAATTTATTTGAATCCAGATTATCCTATAGAAAAGAAACATGTTATGAAACAATCAATTTGTAACATGATTAACGCACGGAAAAGAATTTGATTAATAATAATGTAATTTATGAATGATTGTCATATGGAAAAAGTGGGTCTAATAAAAATCTCATTAACACGTGGGTAGATAGTGGAAATGAATAGACTTCTATAAAACTATTTTTTAGACAATATTATTTTATCCCTAAATGATTGAGGATTGTTTAAATAAAAATTATCTATAGAGGAGAGTATGGAAAAAATATTATTTGGAATTTGTTATTTGAATGACAAGTAAAATATAATTAAATATATTATTTAGAAAATTTATCTTTATACATTCAAAAGTGACCCATACCACCTTGAAACATTTTATCCATAAGCCCCATCTAGGTATAATGTTAAATGAAACATAGAATGTCATCAAAATTATTAGATTCATGATATATCATGTCATTGGATAATTATACACACATTATAAGATAATATAGCTGTATAACATAAAAATATTCCCAAATACGGTAATTTTTTAAAACAACTCCATTACATCTTTGGAAACATCGAAATCATAATCCCGATGAAAGTGATATCATTAAAACGATTTGAAATCTGCATAAATTTATGTTAATGAATAATAAAATGAATTAGTTGGAAGTATATAAACCATAATAAAATAATTAGTCTTTAATATGGAATTTATTTCATAGAAATAATTCTGATATGAGAAATGATATTACAAATATATCATTATTAGAGTGAGAATAAATAAATAAAATAATTATGTGTTAAGAAATTAAATCCACACAATAAAAAAAGAAAATTAAAAAAAAGCAAAGGTTTATTAACATGTATTATTGGAAATACAAAATAAATGACATATAATTTTGGCCTAGTGAATGGAAATTGAGATATGATATTACATACTACTTTAGTAACCATTGAATAATGAGATCCGTGAAATAATTACATAAATGAAAACATTTAATGTCTTAAAATTAGATAAATTCATTATATAAAATATCATAGGAAGAGAATATAAAAAACATGTTCATAAATTAATATATTCTTCAATGAAATGAAATTGAGAAAAAATTTATTAGCTTGTATCTGATTTGTTACACTTGTCCTCTATCTTTCTCTTTTTCGGGTAACTCATTTTGGTTAGAGTGAAAGGAATTCCATAGATTAATTCCTACAACAATTTAGGATAGTAGGATGATATTAGGAAGTATTTAATATAAATTTGGTAGTTTTTTAATAAGACAAATTGCATGAGATGTGTGAATAAGTTGGGAGGTTTATGGCCTTTTTATAGTGGAGGGGGAGTGGTGTTTTTTGTAAATGTAAAAAGGTTAACACTGTTGTGAGGTCTCTATTTAATAATTTCCCCAAATAATGAAACAATTTAGATTAATATTGTTGTATTGTTGAATCATTTCCATCTAATGGGGTTTTTATATATTTCTAGGTCATTTGAAATCTTAATATTAATTTTTATCCACTAAGTAAAAACATTTTTAACCTTAATTTCATTAAATAATTTTAATTTATTTCACTATTATTTTTTCTCAAAACCTATATTGAATTTACATGAAATTATAAATTATGATGATTAAAAATAATCAATCCATTTTTCAAAATTCTAATCAATAAGTTGTATAAAATAATTTAAAATTAATTCCACAGATGAGATAAGAAAGCATAGTGTTTCGAGGAGAATATTTCAAAGGATTGAAATGTTTTTATTTATATTTTAGATGTGAAATTTATTCGATGAACTAAATTTTATTAAATGATATAAAATTTATGTAATTATACATTAAAACAATATAATAATATAATTTTTCACTATAAATTATTTCACAAAATAGTTTGACTTCAATTAAAATTCTGTGACATTCAATATTCATCAGAATATGAATGTTTTCACAAAAATATAAACAATTCACCTAAAATAAATTTTTATATAATAATATCAAAATACACGTTTATTTTGTGAAATATAAATTATAAATGTTTCAAAATATATATTCAAAATAGGTGCTACATTAAAAGGTAGTTAAACAATCTTTTAAAAATATACAACTCTGAATGCATAAAATGGGATTAATTATTATATTAAATCCCATTAGACATATTGGATAAATTTCAAACGATGTTATTAATTATATAAATTATTAATTTCATTAATATATTTCACTAATAGTTATTAATTTATTTTATTAATATAAAACACCATTATTATCATAATTATTCATAAAAACATATCCTTTATATCTAATTGGTCATCATTTTATTTTAAAATTCATTGTTAACTAGTGAATGTAGATTATAAACATGCGTAAAACATAATTTTCACAGTTTAATTAATATCATTCATTACCTTCTTTCCAATATCTAGCTGATAAATATCACAATGACATTAATGTTATATTGTTTTTTGATAAGACATGGTCTTGTGTGTATATGAGCCATCAAATGAACTAGTTCTTGTGTAAAATGCAATATTGAATTGGTTTTTTATGTTATTAAAGATAAACTATGTATTGTGCGTATTAAAATATAATAAAGAATTTAAATTAGTTTGAATGAATATATATCACAATGTCACACGGTGTTATAGTTACATTATTCTGTTTTAATTTTAATAATTAAATTATGAAAATTACATGGTTTAAAAATGTATAAAATAAATTAAATGGATATAGATCCATTGTGCGTTAAATAAGAATAATTTTAATGGAAAATATTTGTTTTTCATGAAAATAGGATTTTTCAAAAAATATATTTAGTCATACATTTCCCACATAATTTAAAATTATCACATGCCCCTTTAAGAAAATTTATTTGAAAAATAAAACAGATTATTGAAATCAGTATGACAAAATTATATCGGGGAGGATTTTTGATAATTTTATGTAAATATTAATTTCATGACGAATATGGAGAAATATATATTTAAAAAATTTAATTTTCATTTAAATTCTGTAAACATTTAAATTTAATTAATTTTTTATAATTTTACATTATATCAAATAAATTAATATTTAAATAATTATTATATTTTTATAAATTTTACATTGAATTATAAAATATAAACATTTTGATAATTATAATGTTTTCTTTCAAAAAACTATTTTTTGGGAAAATATGTGGGTTAAAATCTAAATATAATTCAACCCCTTATCATTATTTAATTTCGAAAAATGGAATCAATTTTTTAAATAAGAATAATTTATATAATATAATTAGGTAAAAATAATTTTGTACGACTATTAAATGTTAAAATAGTATAAATTAATTAATGTTATTATGGTGAAACATGTTTATCAGGGGTTAAACTATTGGAATAAGGGATAAAATGACTTAAGTCATCTTTAAAACCATGGTATGAACATAGTTTTACCTTATATACTATACGGTTCTATAATGATTCATATTTGAGCCTTTTGGTATTTTAAAAATGTTTTTACACATTATTCCTTCCCCATATTCCTTATATGCCATGTCCACCATTTATAAATGACCACATCATCTTCTCTCCTCTTCAGATGTTGAAATCCCATTGGATCGAAAAATACCAATAACAAAATCTTCCCTAGTCCACTCATTATGTCCTTAAGGTCATTTTTCATTATGAATCCATCCTAAAAATGGTTTTATTATAAGCTAAAATATGATTCCCTAAGAAGAGTTCAGATTCTTAAATTTTCATTTCTTTTCTATTTACACCTCCTTCAAATAAACTTCAAAATTTATAATATTAAAAATTATTATATATATATATGGATATGTTATTATTTTATTTTAATAACCTATATCCATACCCACTTTCATCAAATAAAAAATGAAACCAATAATTCATTGTACAATAGATTACCACCTCACGAACTCATGTAATTTTTTTCCATGAAAACCATTAATGGATGTATATAATGATATATTTAACTTATATATATATATGTGTGATATTTAATAAATTATTTAACTTCTAAAAATATTCTATCAAAAATACCTTCATAATTTACAATTTTTCATGGATATTACAACATCACTCATGTGTGTGGAAGACAATCGTCTCTTGAAGTAATGTGATTCATTATTAACAAACGCTTTACATGGAATGTAATAACGATAAAATTAATTCATAAATGATATTTTTATAATATAATAATAATATATCTATATGTAATAACACATGTACCTTCTTTACGTTTTAATCCATTGGAAATAAATAATGTCGCTTTTTCGTACGTGTGGACTACCTTCTCCATGTAGCGATGTGAAATATTTATTAATTTATTTTTTAATGGATGGTAATGATGATTTATTTTATTAATATTAATTTTTTACTTATAAAATAATTATTTTATAGTGTATAATAAACATGTATTTTCCTTTCATTCCACCCTTCTTCAAAAATAGAAACATCATTCATGCGTATGTGCAGCACGTCATCTCCTTGAATTGTGTAATTTAATTTCAATCTCTGATATTAAAAGTTTAAAATAAATACATATATAATGAATACATATTATATTAGTACTATATTAACATTATGGATTTTATATAACAATTATATTCATAAATATAATAAAATTACTAAACTAAAACATATATGAAAAAGGAAGAAATTATCACTAGAAATAATGATTCTATCAAAGAAATCATAATAAAAAGGTGATAACCAAATATAAGTAAATAATAAATTGTTTAAGATATAAGATAATATTTCTTTAATATATTTATTATAAATTTTAATTTTTTATATAGTATTTTGGGACACAATTGATGGAAGTTGAACCTAATGTAACGATTTATCATCTCTATTTTATATCCTTATGACATACACCAGATTAAATATTTATTACATTGTGTGATGTATATACTACAACATTTGATTATATATTTCATGAATACATTTATATTAATTATATGTAATTTTTCATTTGAGATTATTTCTTTTTTTGGGATTATTATTCAAATAATGCAAATTTGGTATGGTTCTGTTTCAAAATCTCATCATTTTTCTAGAATATTTTTTGATTTCTCCCTAGTAAGAATTACTTCGTATTTATATCATAAAACCAATTTATATACTTTCAATATGGAAATTAAATAAATTTTAAATAAATTTTATCATTTTACCATTATATGGTAGTTGTAATGTCCCGACTCGATAGACCATTAAACCAGCATTTGAATCGGAAACCACAAGCCCTCAAGCACGCCTCCCCATATGAACAGGCTATTAACTAGTTGTGAGGGTCTTGTGAGAAGTTAGTGGGAATATTATACCCTCATGATCAGAATAAAACAGTTGTATATGATAAAAATAGAAAATAGAATATGTTTTAATAAATGAATGGTAGTGTAGTAGAAGAATAATATCAATTGAATATAAATGGCCAAAGCCAAGGTATAATGGAACATGCATGTCTATATAATGGTGCATAATATAAAATATTATAAACAAATAAGGATACATTAAACAATGTAAATATGGATAATGAAAAAAAATTAAAATCACTGAGGGTGAACTCCGTGAACTTCCTGATCTCGAGCTACGTCTCTTCCTCCTAACTCCTTGGTACACGAATAATCACACATGAAATAATCTATGGTCCAAGAAATATATGATCTACTCAATTAGCCTAGTATATTGGTGTCCTGATAATGGTGTGAGATAAAATAAATGTATTACAACACAAATGGTTTCCATATCTAAATCCAATCCATGACTATAATGTACAAAAATGTGCTGTCAAAAAAAAAAATTCTAAATAAATAAATTCTGATTGGCTCATGTTCCAATAGGACACCTGGACACCTCTATCTAATTCAGACTACATACTGAATGAGTTTCTGATTATTAAAATTTTATATAGTAATAATATCTATAAACACAGTATTGTTTTATATTTTATCCACCTATATGAACAATGTATGTGCAGACGTAAGTGTCTATTTACATAGAGTACAAGGAGTTAGTTGTACTAGGGCTTAACTCAGACATCCATAACTAGTATAAACCAGCCTATAAGTTCAAACAAATTTTATATTCCCTGCATATCATAATTAATGTGATATGTAACTCTCTTGACTCAATTAGTTGAGTCAATCAACATGCAAACCCTAAACATTTTTTGTGTGCTATCATGCAAACACCTGAAACTTTGGATGTGCTACATCATTACCAATGTCCAAATACTGTTAATGGTGTGAGAAGCCATGATCGACATCAAATGTAAAGTTAAATGAATCTTCCTCCCAAATAGAAACCCTTACATTGTTCAACATACTATATCAAAGGCATAATGATATTTATAATATTTTCCGTGAGTTATTCCATCTAATGCCATAATCCATCAATCATAAACATTACAATTGGAATTTCAGTTCATATTAAATTTAATATATACAAGTGGAATATCCTTCACAAAAATTTCATTTAATAAAATTAACATAAGACCTTCATATTTAAATATTAAAAGGGTTCTGGTCATACTGTCTCTTTCAATCTCTTTTAACTTAACCATTCAATTTGAACGTGAATTTCATTTAACAAGGTAAGGATTTAAATATTCATGTCATGGAAAATCACTTTGGAGGTGTTTTTTCTTTGAGACCATTGCTCAGAAGTACAGTCATTACAACATAATAAAATTAGTTTAATAATTACATTTGAATCCATTTACTAAGAATGAATCATATCAATAAATAACATTAAGGTATAGGAAAACACAATTGTCATAAGGTCAAGAAAGATTTTTATCACTAATCATTATGTTTTTGTATAGAAGAATGAACCCCTTGTATGATGGGTTTTATTATAAAACATGCCATTTTTAATTAATAATACATTTAGAACAATCGGGATTCCAATTTACGAATTAATTTATTTATCCGAAGAATCATTTATAAAGCTATTAAAAATGAAAAAACAATTACAAGGTTGAAAATAGAGCATATAATGTTCTATGATGAACTATGAAATTACTTGAAAGGGTAAATTATATTTATAAAACAATTCGAATTATCATAAGGAATTATAGAATTTTAATTTATTTAATTATAATGATTAAAACTATATCATCACACAGAATGTTTGTCTGTGATTGAGTTTAGAATTCTGAAATTATTAATAAAGGATCATCTAAGGCATATCAATGTTCATAATTCACATTGATTGATGAAAAAAATTTCATAATGTTGAGTAGAAAATTTTGGTGCATAGAATAATTAATATATCAATAAATCAACAAAAACCTCTGGAAAGTGCTATAGAAAACCTATCTTACACGCTGGTCACCACATGGAATCAAACACGCCTCCACATATGCAAGAGGGTTCTAGATTAGTGGTCAATCTTACTGGACATTACATTAATTATAATGGTTTATAAATGTCTTATTTAAATTTTTTTTTATTTATATCATTATTCGAAAATAATTTTTCATCAAAATTAATGTTTTATAAATAATATTATGAAATTGTTTTTGAACCTTTTAAAACTGGTTTCTTGAGGACATTTTTAACCATTTAGAATTTTTATAAAAAAACATTTTTTTTAATGAGGATTAAAATTTTCAAAATAAATATTGTTTTGAACAAATAATTAAAAAATATATTTTCAATGTGAAAAGTTAAATTTCCCCAATTTATATGGAATTATTATAGTATTTATATCCATCAATGATATAAGCCCATACTTTTACATATGATCCACTATGGAAAATTAATATTTATATCATATTTATTATTTCGTTCGATGGTTTATGTTTATTGTTACTGATGATGTAAACTTTTATTACCATTTAGTTTGATACTCTTAATGGATTATTGTTATTTTTATTTTGTTGAGGTAAGTATTATTAATTTTTATTATAGTTTTTGATACACAATTTTATGTTTAATGTTTTCCCCTATTTCATATAATTAATGAAGTGTAAATAGTAAGTGACTGGTGGGGCCTAGTTATAGGTAGCCCCATGATGCATAAAAATGTCCAGTTAGTCAAATTTATGTTAATATTTTATGAATTTATACTAGTAGTTTGGAAAATTATATTTAATGTTATAGAATGCTTGTTTTATATTTATGTTATTATGTGTTCTCTCATTTTTAGATCAATTATTGATGTCTTAGTGATTATTTAATTAGTTAGACTACTTTTGGATAAATTTCAATCGTATTTTATTATTTATATGGATTCATTTGTTCATTATTTATTTCTTCTATATTATGATGATTTTAATTTTTTAGTGGAATATGTTTTTTTTATTAACCATTACTTATTGATTAGGATTATTTATTTCTGAAATCCTTAGTTGTGAACAAACCTTTTTTGATAATCTCATCTCAATTTATTATTATCTTTTATTTTCTCAGGGATACCAGTAAGTGTTTTATGATTTAAACTATTTGATATGACAGGGGGAATAAAGGCAAGGTACGCACTGCACACATAATACAAAGAGAAAGACTGAAAAATCAATTGATGGATATAATCCCATTCTTTAAACCTAACTAATATATCAAACATCTCATCATTTGGGGAAATAGTATCATATGGTATAAACATAGAGAACCAATTCACAATGCCTTATGGATTATATTGGATAAAATGGAATAGAATGAAGGAAGCAAAAAAGTTGGGTAAAGGATATAAGATAATGAAGTATTTCAACAATGTGATAATTAAGGAAAGGAACACTCTTGTACTTTAATGAATAGAATTATATTTTCATACATGTGTTGAGAGAAAGGAGGCAATTCTTACAATTTAATAGAATTAAAAAAATTTCTAATGTTCAATTATTCTTCTATAAAGAGATACTGAACTACGCGAAAACATTATCCAAGATTTGATGGAATAAACCTTAGAAGAAGCTAAGTGATCGACATCATGATTATATTTATAATATAAAACATGTTTAATGATTAATGTTTTCTTATTTGGATTCATGAATTTTTTTATATAAGTATTTTAATACATGAAACTACAATTAAAAGAATTATGAAATGTATAAATATTGTTTGCAATAATTTGTCATTATGATTTTTAGAAAATACGTGTGTCTATTACCAATGTCTAAAAAATGTGACTCATTAGAAAGTTTAACATCATGGAAAACACATTATTTTTGGAATATAGTCATTAATATGTGATGAAAATTGAAATAATAATGTGAGATATTTTTTATAGGAGAATATTTGTGACCATGAAATTGGATGATGATTTAATGGTTTATGTCATGTTTTTTAGAGTATATTAAATGTATAGAATTATAGAATATATATGATATCATGATATTTTTATTTTTGGAATAATTTTTCATTTTTATATTATTAGGGTGATCAACGTATTAAAATATTTACAATTTTACGTTAAGAGAAGTTTTATTCCATCTTGGGAATACAATAATGATTAAGTGACCTTCCTTATGAATTTTTGGACATATAATTTGGTTATTCATAATTTGGATGAGTATTAATTTTAAAAATTTATCAAATTGAATAAGTTGATTTTTTATTTTTTATTATTGAGGTTTTAGGATTTAATTCATTATATTAGTTAAAAATTTATAAACATTTTGGTATCGGTGATGACTTGAAGAATACAATGTTACTCTTTTAAGGATCTTATAATATTTTAATAAATAATTCTAGTTGATTAGAAATAAAAAATATATCATGGGTATTCATTTCATGGATAAGAAAATTAATAGGAAATTGATCGAATCACAATGGAATGATGAAATTCTGATGCTTATATATAAATATATCATGTAAATATATTTTTATATATTCATGGATAATAAAATAATTCCTCAACATTAATAAAAGTATTTTGATACAAAAATGATATCATATTGTTATCATTTTTGACGAATAAAATTATATTTTAGCTCAACATAGTTTTATGGTTTTTATGCCCATACCATTTCATTGATCATTCATTTTCTTGTGATAAATTATCTCTATCACTCTTAATAATTATTTGTGCATTTCTTATGTGTCCATGAATTCACATCCCAAAAATGTTCTCCAACATGGATACATAGTTATGTGTTATTGTTTATTAAATTTTAACATAAATTTACCTCATTTAATGTTGTTGTTTTATTAGTAATTTCAGTAATGTCGGTTTCCAACAATGGTATTTTCAAATGTCACACATTAAATTTCTTAGTCCATGATTTAGTTGCGGGTACACATTTTATTTAAGTGGTTAAAATTTTATTCTTCATGGTTTTAAAAGAGAAGCATAAAATATTAGAGCCATATATAAAAAAATAAGTTTTATAATAGAATTTAACACCTTGAAAATTAATGATATATATTTTTTTAAAATAAATTAAATTTTATTGATTGCTTTTAATTTATTCAACTCTAGGCTTGATCAAAACACGATGCTCTATATTTTTTAAATTTTACCATTATAACCTATGCATTATATTGGAATGTATGAATAATAATAATTAAATTTGAAAATAAAATGGTTTAAAAAATTTATAAAAAATTCCAAGGAATTATATCAGATCAAAATAAAAAGGGAATAAATTGTAAATAATATTTTTTTTCCTGAAAATGATTACTTTTTCTTAATTGATGTTTATTCAATATTTTTACACATATTTTAAATTAACTGTTTAACACTTTTCGAAAATTAATTTTTTATATTAAACATATGTTTTTAAATCTAGATTTCAAAGTTATATTTTTTCATGGGTTTTAGAATTTTCTCAAAATATTAAAATTTTGATGAATAGTTAAAATTACTGATCTATATTAACATATACATTTTAATATAAATGATATAACAAATAAATTATATTAGAAATTAATTTTAATTAAAAATTACTTCAATAATATTTCAATTTATCAAATTTAAGTAATTGGAATCAATTTCATATTCAATTTTAACGTAGAAACACTTTGAACATCTGAAAATTTCCATGGAAGACAAATTTTTTCATTGAAAAAATGAGTTTAATTATAAATTTAATTCATCCACATTTGTGAATTGAATTTTTAAAATTTATTTCTATATATTTAATAATTATTATTTAAATTATCTAATATGGTCAATATATTTATTTCAAATAATGAAGAATGAAAATTTTAAAAAATTAATTACAATAATTAAGGTGAAAAGGGTTCACCGATGGTTAAACTAAAAGGAAAAGGGGTAAATGTGACCAGTAAAACGGCAATTTTAATGAAATATGTGATTCTTATCAACTTTGAGGTTATATAATGAAACATTTTTGTTCATTTTCGGTCTGTAAAAATTTAGGTTTCACAATAGTTGTTTAATATAATTTCATGTGTATTCTCTCCCACATACATAAAAGTCCACCACTCTCCTCCCTCCTCACACTTACGAACCAATTTTTTTAGAAAATACCTGATCAAATATATTATTTTTATCACTACCCAAATATTAGAAGAATTATTTTGATTTTCATTTCCTCTAATGAGAACATTACATTTATAGCTAGATAGGATCTTTGTAGAAGTGGTGAAATTATTAAACGCGCATATATGTTTAATTTCAACATACAAATTCATCAAATAATATTTAAAATTGACAATAAATTAAAATAATTAGGAAAAATATATTTAGATATTATTAAATTATATTAATAACCTATATCAATCTTCACATCTATCATATGAGATACAAAATGGTCTATCATGGGAATAGAATACTACTATCATGCGAACTGATGTAACTTGTTTTCCATAACAATATTTATAGTGTAGATATAATAAAATATTTATCTTATTTATATGAAATATATGAAATTATTATACTTATAGAAAATTTTATATCACATACACCATCTTATTTTCTATTTCATGGGGATATGATTTTGTTGCTTGTGTGTAGGTTAGAATACAGCCTAAGGAAGTGATGCAATTTGTTTTTTAATTACACTATTCAGGGGAGGTATAAATGATAAAATTAATGAATATGTGTGATATTTCTTACCTAATCATAAATATTTAATTTTAATATCACATCCAACTTTATACCTTTAAATCCTTTGGAAAATAATAATGTCGCTCTAGAGTATATATAGATTACCACCTCGATGTAACAATGTTAAACGATTTTCGTTTTATTTTTACATGATTTGTAATAAGGACATATTTGATTAATGTAAATAACATGTATATTAACATTTATTTTATAAATTTTAATAAATATTTAATTTCATTTTATTCCCCCCAAAGAGACAAACAACAACATTGTTTATGCATCTGTAAGGCCTTCTGTCTCCATGAACGGTGTTATCCATTTTCAATATCATAATTTTATGGATTAAAATAAATAAATATTTAATTAATTTATATTATTTTTTATCATTGTTAAAAAATTTATATTATACAATAATGACCAACATAAAAGTACCAAAATTACTGAACACAAACATTCATGAAAAATGAAGATAATATCACTAAAATAGTTATATTGATAATGAATTGTAAAAAATGGGTGATTAAAAGAAATTTTTAATTCATATATGGTATGAGAAATATTTATATGGTTATTTTAAAATAGTCTAATAATTAAAAATTTATTATAAAATATTTTTAGAAACAAATTAATGAAGTTGTAACTGATGTAAGGGTTTCTCATATAACTTTTCTGTTGTGAGACATACATCTTATTCACTACTTTTTCCTTTTATTTTGTGTAAATACATACCCATTAGATATTATATATTATGATTTATTTTATTTTAAATCTATTTAATGATTTATTTTATGATATATATTTAATAGGGATTATGATTCAAAAGTTACCACACCGGTAAAGGATGATTTCACAATCCCATCATTGTTCAAGAATGTTTTTGATTAATTATCCTATGGGGAATTATTTTTTATTAATATGATAAAATAAATATATTTAACTATAATATCAATATTTATAAACATTACAGTAAATATTACCATTATTTTACTATTTAGTAAATAAAATGATTGAGAATTTTTTGAAAATAAAATTGAATTTATTTCCCTCTTCAAATTAAAGTCATTTTTCATCGAAATACATTTTTTAAAAAATGTTTTCAAAAAATTATTTTAAAAATTTATAAATTATTTGTTAATAAAATTTTATCCAATTTTTTAGTATTTAGAATTGATTGGAATGAAATCTTCATTTCATTATCAAAATATTGTCTTTTCGTATTTTATCAAGAATGTGAAAAGAATATTTGTTTTAACATTTATGGAATGAATATATTTTCAAGAAGTTATAAAAAAACAATGGTTTAAAAATTATTATATATATATATATTTAAAATCATACTTTAAATGAAATGTATTTCAAAATATTTTAAGAACTTTTTTATTAAAGAGGGTTATTTTCAATGTAAAATTTAAATTTTCCTCAAAAATGTTTTCAATGAAATCATTATGAAATTTCTAATAATCAATGACATCGAACCAGTATTATACTTATTTTATTGGATAGATCCTGATTAAATTCATTTTATTGGGGTAATTATTAATATTTTGTATGTTATATATTCAAAAATAATGTTTATGTGGATTATTTTCACCCCATTCATATGATTAATTATTTATACATTGTAAATTATTGGTAGGTCTAGGTAATAGATACCACTTTGATGCATCAATATGTCTGATAAATAAATTTATATTTATTAATTAGATGGGTTTCTAAAAAAATATAATAGTA
This sequence comes from Viscum album, assembly GCA_963277665.1. Lineage (NCBI taxonomy): Eukaryota > Viridiplantae > Streptophyta > Magnoliopsida > Santalales > Viscaceae > Viscum > Viscum album. Next base: position 1,285,774,890 of record OY728132.1, on the reverse strand, counting down.
ATAATGCTAATGGTCTTGATAGTATGTTTTATATGTAGGAAATTATGCACTCCCTAAATATGAGATAATTTATTGATGTCTATGTGGTTTTTTGATTAGTTAGGATATCCATGGAAATGTTTCCATATTATCTGATTATTTACAAAGATTTATTTTTTATCATTCATTACTTCGATATTATGACCATGCAATTTTTAAATGGATTGTGTTTTATTTATTTACATTTATATATTTATTATTCTTATATATTAATGACAGATTGATCTAAACGAATATCCATAAAAAACATCTGATGTCACCACATTATTATAAGTTATTATCCACATCATACTAGAAAGTGTCTTATGATTGATATATATGGATATTCTATGAGGAATAATGTAATTATGAAATAAAACATATATTGTATTTTATGTTATAAAATGTAATGTGATATTAATGTACATATCTAGATTACCCAGACTACAAAACAATTTATTTATTCGAGATGTGATTCCTTGTATATTATGTCAACATAATATAGTGACAATCGACTCTAGGATACATTGGTCAGGGTTAGTATATAAAGTCTTTGAATGAATGAAACATAAATCATGAACCAGGTTCACAGTATAATCTCATATCAAAATTGTGTGGATATAATATTACTGAAGAAACACAACATTCTATATCTGGAGTTTCCACATGATTCTCATACTGTTTATACCATCAAAAAATGTTTCCCATTTTAGTTCAACAACCACTTATCATTTAACAATTTTCTCATGAGATTTATGTATTTATAAAATGAATTCAAGATATATAGTTAATTAGTAATCTCTATCTATTTCCCATAGTGGGTAAAGAATTTTAACATGGTTTCCATTTTTGATAGAGCATCACTACTAATTTCACCATTACCGCATGAAATGTATGTCATTACACAATTCAAAAGAAGGATATATACTCCAAACCATCCCTTATAGTTTAACCATTCACATGTGTTCCAAATTAAATAATCTAATAATCATATCATTACAACCATGATATTGAATTGGTTTCACATTACATTTCAAAATATATAACAAAAAAACATAAACTACATTGATAGAATGAAAATATAATCACCTAAAGACTATATTCATAAAATAATTTAAATTGTTGTTAATGAAACATATCATCCTAAAATAAAGTTCTATTGAGATACATAAGATCCTAGAAATAAAATCACAAAATTTATTTTATAAAAATGTCTTGCATTTTAAAAGATGAAGGTGTTACATATCCATTTCAAAATTCATTTTCAAAATAGATAATTTTTGAAATTTTAGAATACTTTTTTTTCAAATAGAATATCTAACAATGGAACTGTGGAATCTTCCTAAAATTCTTCTATAAGAAATATGGAACTAAAAATAAATCAGTTAATTTACAAAGAAAACTCATTTTTGATATTTTAAAATTCCTATTTAAACAATCAATTTCATAAAAAGAGTAATAAAACATATCATTTGAAATAGGTAAAAGAAAAATATAAATATGACCTAAATTGATACATAAATGAATTTAAAACCATTAATTAATAACACTAGTAGTACATGAAATAAATATTGTGAAATAAATACCAAATTAATAGATGATGGTTTGTTCTTGATAATAACACACTGTTATATGAAAACATGATCAATAAGGTTTAATTTATTGAAAATAAAAATTCTACTCAGAGATATAAAATATAAAATCATATAAAATGAAAATTAATTGATGATGATATTATTTAATTATTATGTTCAAAAGAAATCACATAACTCAATGAATGATATTTGAGTTACCAAATCCCTTATAGGAAAAATTGTCCATGAATTAAAAAATTTTAAAATGGTTTTTCTATGGTTAAATAAATAATTCCATAGATGTAATGATAAAATTATATATATAAATAATAGGTATTAATTTAAAAAAAAATATATCAAATATTTTAAATAGGAAAATTATAACATAGTAAAAGATAATTGAGTTAACAAAAACCCCAAAAACAGTAGGTTCATTAAATTCAAAATAACTCAAAAGTGAGAGATTTAAATAAAAAATAACATAACATAAATTATATTTATTTCCTAGTATAATATCTCAAAATGGAATAATATAGATGAAAAAATATTGGTGAATAATAAAAAATGTCTTAGAGAGACGAATTTGAGATGAATCCCCATTGGTTTCTTATGTTAATTCTTCACATTCACCATACATCATAAATAATTAAATTAATATTATTATTTCATACCAACGAATATTTTTAATAAAAATAAAAATTTATATTCCATATTTATAGTAATAGAAATATATTTATATTAATATATAAAATAAATTATATAGTTTTTGATTATTTTATCACATCATGTGTATATAATTTAAATGGTTTATACAAGATATATCATAGCAGTGTCTATATTTGTTCACATTAAAAAGATCGTGTTTCCAAAATAATTAATTATACTATATGGGATTATCTGTATATTTTTATTATGTCTAGATTTCACTTCGTGTGTTCTTTATTCTTTATCAAACAAGATTAGATCAACAAAAAACATACTTTAGTGATTCTTACCAATCGAATGGTTGTTCCTTAATTATAATATTATATATTGATATAACAATTCCAAAACACAAAAAATATTATTTACATATTAATTTAATATAATAATAATTATTTTGTTTTTATAACCATACATGATAATGAATTATATCATTTTTCGATAAGGTGTTTAAACCTACCAAATGTGAACATGAAATAATTATTTAAACATGTTTTAGGTGAATTATAATTATACTAATAGACTGATCATATTATTTAGTATTTTTATTTCTTACTAATATTAATTAAAAATACTTTATAATGATAAGACAATTTATAAAAATATATTACATTGAAATAACAAATCGTTTTCCTCTTTGTATTCTTTTTTTAAGACATTTAATTTCATAACTCTTATTTATTGTCCATATAAAAAATAAGTTATTATACTGCTAAAAATATCTCCTTCTTAATAACATTAAAATCATATTTATCTATATAAACCATTATCTGAACCATACATGAATATATTCATTGAAAAATAAACTATTCAATTCATAAATGTGATAGTCCACACTCATACACTATTCGCGTCCTATGTTTTTTCATAGTACATAAGGGAAGGTGTTTAATTATTATAATATAATTATAATAACATATAAATATACTATTTCTTCTTATTTTATCATTTTAAGATTGTGTACTATAATTTTAATAAGAATAACGTCAAATAATGAAATATAAATAACAAAGAGAGGTTTTGAACTTTTACCACACTTATTTGATTATCTCATTTATAAAGGAGGTTTATCCATCTATGGTTTGTCATATAAGATTAACATAACCACATTAAGATATACGGTAATGTTTTGGATAGGGTGGTAAATGTTTTGGGAAAAACATATGGGGTTTCGGTATGAGGGTATGTTAGGAGAGGAGAGCCCCTTTTATAAGTGATAAGGGAATGGATTTTTGTTCATATTCAATAATATTTAATAATAAAAAGCCAGTTTTAGAAAATGTGGCTCCCAAATGTGATAAATACTTTTTTTCATAAGTGATATCAATGAAATATCATGAACCACGTTTTTGAAACATTTATAAAAATAATTCAACAAATTTACCATTTCAAATATTACTTTTTACTTAATATCCTTTAAATTAGTTCGTAGATTTTACCCAAGTTAACATAATCAATATATTAATAATGTAGAAAATTTTATATAATTTGAACCTAATAATTATCAATATTAAATTCATTTATCTAATCAAATTAATAATGGAGTTAAAAATTAATTTAAATAGTATAATTGCATAATGTATTACAAAAATTAGAAAAATGTCAAATGGATTCTATAATATATAAATTTGTTTGAAATAATATTAGGTATTTAAAATTAAATAATTTCAAATATAAAATACATATTTTTCATGAAAATTATATAAAAAATTTACACTCCATGATCATAAACATATAATGGCCTAAAATACATATTATTAGTAAAAATGGTATATTTAACTATTCACCTAAAGATAATTTTTCTTCAAAAGTTGACACAAATAAAATATATATATATATATGATAAAAAAAATAATTTAGTAAATTATAACAAATTAAAATTCTATAATGTATAATTTTTTAATTAAAAACACAAATTTTAGGATCCCAAAATTGTATAGGTTATGTCTATCTTAATGTAATTCATAAACATATTTTAGATAGTAGTATTTTTTCTGAAATATTATTGAAATCCAAAATGTCACAAACCAACCATGGTCGACCATATACTGATCATCCGAGACGATCCACACCAAACACCAAGAGGCGTTCCCGATCCTCGCAGGCTGGGGTCAAGTGACAAGGCAACAATAGTGTACAAATGGGAACGATTTCACCCAATAGAAATAAATAATGTAGTCCAAAGAAAATATTTATAGGCAAAGTAAAAAATTGACATGAACGAAAAAGAAAGGCAAAAAACACATTCTAACAAATCCATGATGAAAACTCTTCATGACCCAATGAGTTGCTCACCAATCCACAACCAACTTGTACCCACAGTGAGCATTCTCGAGTCGAACCTTCAATAGAAAATAAAAATAGGAACACAATATAGGTGTGAGTATTAAAACATATTAGGTGTTCCCAAAGACTATTCCCAATGCACTACCTTTATATAAAGAATTTACCGATTTAGGATTGAACTGAATTATATAAAATATTTTATTCGACACAAACTATAATTTCTAAAACAAGTAATAATACATTTCAGTTTTTAATTTAAAAGAAAACAACATTAATACTTGAAGGAAAAATGTGCATTACATTTGAAACCATTTTTGCGAATGATTTAGAAATCCAAATTTTAGTTGTTAGTCAAGAGTAAAAACACACAAAACACACAACACACAATAATGGAAATGTGAATGTAGAAAATGATACTAACAACTGAACTAAACCCATGAATCATCTTCCACATACAACTAAGAACTAAAGAAAACATGGTTCTAAATGAGGACCTTGTGAACAATCAAGAATGTACTATATATGAGACTCATCCTTCAGACATACCCACTATCGATGATGTAATAATGCCCTAATTTTCGATCGTCTCGCTACGAGGCCTGATTGAGGGGCCCAATCCCATAACAATAATAACAAAACAGCTCTTTTCTAAGGGCCACTAGCCAGTGCATAATGTAAACTTGTGCAAAAATAATTATTAGAAGAGTCACTTACTATAACAGGTTTCTATATCAATGAGTGTAATAAGAAGGGGTGTTTCATCAATTTCCATCATGTAACTAGCAGTGACGCACAATAATCACACAAAACAACTCAAAAAATCAATGTACTAAACAAGATCACCCCTGAGTTACCCCAAAAAATGTTTTCTCAAAATAATTTATTTCATAACAGGGTGAAATGGGCCTTAACCAACAAATTAACAGCAACATGTTTCGAAAATAAATCCATTTTTTAAATACGACCACATTTGCAACTGACGTATCTCTTCGAAAGAAGCATAATATATTTATAAAAGCCAATTGAGAATTTTTTCATCTTAATTATGCACATTTAAAAGAAAACACTTTCAGGTATTTCCAAACAAGAGAGAACCACAATCCTTCACAATGAGAATTTATTCTAAAACTAATTATTTAATATTGGTTACCATTAATCTAAAATTAATGAAATAACAGGAAATTAATAAATTTTTGATATAATGGAAAGTAAAGTGGGTACCTACCACGAATTGCAGCTCGATTATAATGATGTGACACATATCACACTTACGCACAACTACACACAACGGGTTAACCGCAATATCATAACATTCTATGCTAACAATATGCAATAATCACAAAAACTATAAAAACCAAGAATCATAGACTTTAAATGATCAAAATGAATAAATTGGGGAAAAATTCAGCTAAAAACAGTTCAAGATAAACGAGGTAAACAAATACAATTAGCCTTCAGCAGCAGTGTTCGTCGAACGCCCAATTGCGAACTTGTCGCGCGGCTAGTCACTCGAGCAGAGGTGACACGTGTGCTAAAAGAGTTGGTTGTTCTACCCTGGAAGCCTTAAGAGCGTCTGTAGGGTGCTGAAAATTTCACTGAAAGGGGCCATACAATAGAGAAGGGTGTGTGGCAGTTAGAGGGTGCGTGACAGGTTGTAAGATGCACGACCAGAGGGCACCAGCAGGTGGGATCTACGTCACAGCTAGAAAGAGGTCCCGCCAGTAAGAGGTGGGTGCGCGCTGGTCTACTAGAGTATGAAAATGGGTTAGTGCAAGGTGTTCATGATCATCGGAGTTGTGTGATAGATGAAATAGGGCGGCACACACCAGTCAAGATGGTCACTGGCCAGAAAAAGTGACCAGCAGGGACGGAGGGCCACCGATAAGGGAGGTATCAGCTGCAAAAGGAGACATCAGTTGAAGGGTACGTGGATGAAGGGTATGGGGTGGTCGGAGGAGAACATTGGGCTGGTGAGGCTTATAAAGGAGAGTTGCGGCCTGCCCATGTGGACGGTTGGATAGGGGCAGCCAGAGAGGCAAGGCCAGAGGTCGCGGCAACTGGTGTTCCCAAATAGAGAGTTGTGGCCGGAAGGGGGTATGGCATGTCATCACTACCGGAAGGGGAGGAGGAAAATGATGTGGATAAGAGGCATGCAGTGAGTCTGGTAAAAGGTAAAGGGGGTTGCACTGGCTCAGTGAAGAACGGAGCATTAGACTGGGGGTGTGAGGCTGGCATTGGGTGGTCACGCGGGAGGATGTTGCACCAGCCAATAGAGGATTGGCCCATGATAGGCTCATGTGGGGTGAAGGTGGTAGCATCCATATACAGGGATGAGGGTTCTCAGACAAACAGAATAAGTGGGGGTGCTGGAGGCCGAAGTAGGGAGGGTGGCCTCTAAAGAAATGGCATGGATGTAGTGGGGGAGCGGCTGGCCCAATCTAGTGTGTGAGGCCGGCGGGAGGGCTCTAGCATGAGGGTGATGGGCTGCAGCTGGCGGGCAGCATGGAGAGGAACACTAGAGCCAGTGAGGGAGTCCTACTAACACTAAAACAAGGGAGAAGAGGGGGGCCTCCATGTGGAAATAATAAAAATAAAAGAAAAATGAAAAATAAATGAAAATAATAATAATAATAACATTATTATTATTATTAAATATAATAATAATAACATCAATAAAAATATTATAATGATAAAAAAAATCTATTACTTTTAAAATTTCCTTAATAAAATTAATAATGATAATGATAAAAATAAAAATGTAACAAATTTTTTGATTATTGATATAAAAATATTTATAACCTATATTTTAATTATTCACTAATCTTTTTGTTTGCCCCACATAATGGGTGGGTCACGCGGTGACCCGAGTGTCGCTGTATGGTCCCTTGACCATGTTCTTCTTTATCATAGACGCTGCGAAACCCACATACGTGCACTTTTCTACACAAAACATAATGTTTTATTTGGGGAATCAACCAGATCCATGATAAAAAAATTTTAAGACCAAATAAATAATAATATAAAATAATAAAATAGGTCAGGGTGGGACAAATCTCCCCTCCACAATGCTTTTCTCCCCCGGAATGCTACAAAAAAATCAAGACCCAAACATGATACTGCTTAAGTGTCACTCACTGCCAAGAGTTTATGCACCTCCAGCTGATCGATCCAAACAAATAATAAATTCCTATGACATGTAACTTATCCTCAAAACAAGAACACTTTAAAAACCACCAAAATAAAACACAAAACGAAACTCTAATACTGATAAGGGGAGGCTCGAATGAACTCCCGCAATAAGAATAAAGCCAAACTGAATTCAATGAGACCCATGATGGGTCTCCCTACCATAATGATAAATGATATTAATCGAACATGAAATCTTCCCACATGGACCAGAAACCCCACAACAAGGGCAGGGAAGGCAAGGGGCCAACCCATAGAAAATCAAAAACTACTATCACCACTACCTTAACAATGTCACACCCTTGGAAGGACACAAACCATGCCACACAAAAGACTGAGATTAAACCTAGGCCCTTTTTCACTTCTGGGGTTCTCCTGACTACGTTCCAGATTTTCAAGGAGACCTATGGTTGGAGCTTTGTTGGTTGAAGCCTCTCCAGCCTTGATGTGAGGCTTCAAAAATTTAAAAACATAACACACAAAGAAAAATTTCACATAACACACATCCAGTAAAATAAAATTCTCAAATAGGTATACCAACAACACTTCTTACAACTTAAGGAAATGAAATTCCATAGAATTATACAAGATAATACTACTACATCCAGGGAACACTACAAAGAGAAAACCTCAAATCGATCCCTAACATTGCCCCACCCATGCTGATGGGTTGAGGTGACATTCAACGAGTATGGTCTGGAATCTGTGTGCCTCTTGGAAACACCTTAGTAGAATCACTACAAGTGACCTAGATGTCTATAGGTGTGGTAGGGCCTCAGAGCACTCAGGCACGTCAGCCTCTTGTAACCATACATACCACAGTGATGATATATCACAACATTGCATTGTGAATAAGATGACTGAAGATAGGAAGGTCTCTTTATTTCTCTACCAGCACCACAATAATTAGGTCACTTCCCATTCTTCATATCTTCATCCTCTGAATTATTTTCCAAGGCCGAGGGAGGATTTTACACCTCATGTCCTCTTACTAACACAGCTTCGGCCAGAAAGGATTTCCCCACAACATCCGAGAAGGTGGTTAGGTTGGGCTCTGCCACTTTCGACTACTGTTCAGTTCCGAGTCCAGACTCATATTGTTGATCCTTCTCAAGATCATTTTCAACAAACCATTGTATGTAAATAACTAGGTCCAAGAAACGTCGATAAAATTATACTAAAAATTCAATTCCCAACAGATCACAACACAACTCCATATTCATCCTCAACTTCTTCAACTCAAAGAAGTATTTTTGGATGAATAACGACTTTGATGAACTCCCTTGTGAGATCTCCTAGAGGCCTGCTTCGAGAAACAGACATCCACTACATCTAGGATAGACCTTGAAGCATAAAGGTTGCCATCATCACCTTTAATGACTCAGGTGGTGTGAGATAATAGTACTTTCTCTCAATATTCTATAGCCACTCCTCCAACTAAAAAGGTTTATCGTTCCCATAAAAGAGGGGAGGGTTAAATTTCCAAAACTCGAGGATGTAGATTATGGGATGATAAATTGTAGCATTTATTAAGGGCACCCCAGCTGGAGCTACACCTTGAGAATTCCTCAAACCGTGATGGGGGAATACAGTAAGGAAAAATGAAAAAAAAAGAGCGAGATCAAAATGTGTTCATTACCATTTGAAATTTAACTTTCCACAATTTCTAAAATAAAACATTAAAAAATTTGAAGTAATTATTAGCCAATCAATCCACATGGAAAATCTAATGTTGATGGGTGACTATGACATATGGTTGGCTGCCATACGCCAGTCACGCCACCATCACAAGGAGCACTCTAGGGAAATGTTCCCTATTCCATAGGGCTTTCCAGACCATGCGAGCTCATGGAGTCCACTTTACTGACTCCCATTTCATTTCCTAATGCCAAAAAACTATAAGAATCAAAAGACATCACCCAATCCGAACATCCTAAGGTATCCCGAGGTTCGGAATGAGTAAGGGTTCATGATGTCCTTCTCGTCCATATTCCCTGTGTCCCAACAATTGTACTCATTCTACCATAACAACCCCAAAAATAAATAGCTACTCTGAAAAACAAGTTCATGTCATGAAATGACCCCTATAGTACCATTTTTTCATGAATCAACCCGGGTCGACCCCAAACCGGTCACCTGAGCCAATCCGCGGCAAGCCCCGAGAGGCATTCTCGATTCTCTCGGGCTGTCAGCATGCTCCAGGGTATCAATATATTACCAATGAGAATGATTTTTCCCAATGAAAATAAATAATGTATAAGAATAAAAATAAAACAACGCAAAGTAAAAAAATAACACGAATGAAAAAGAACAGCCAACAATACATACTTACCATGAAACAACCAAAACTCCTCATGACCCTAAGATTCGCTCATCAATCCATAACCAAATCCCACCTATGGTGAGCTAGCTTGATTCCAACCTGAAACAGAAACTAAAAACAGAAAAACACTATAGGAATGAGTATTAAGAAACAGTAGGCATGCCTAATAACTATTCTCAATGCGCATCCTTTAAACAAAAAATTTACTAATTTTAGGTTAAAACTAAATTATATAAAATATTGGTTTCCACACACACTTTCATTTCTAAAACAAGTAATAGTCCATTTACATTTTTTTTATAAAACATAAGTTTTATATTTGATTGAAGAAGGTTCATTTTGTTATAAAACATTTTTGCGAAAGATTTAGAAATCCAAATTTTAGTGCTCAGTCAAGAGTAAAAACACGCACAACACACAATAAGTGAAATGGGAAAGTAGAATATTGGGACAAGAAAACGAACTAAGCCCCTGAGCCATCCGCCACATAAAAGAAATCACTAATGAAAACATAGGTTGAAACTAGGTGCCTGTGACCAATTCAGAACAAACTATGCATCTGACTCATCATGAAGGCATGCATACTCTCAATGATTTCATGACACCCTAATTCCCAATAATCACTCTATATGGCCTGATCGAGGGGCCCATTCCCATATCAATAATAACAAAACACATCTCTGGTATGAGCCACTAGCCAATGCGCATTCTAAACTAGTGCATCAGTCATCCTCATGAAGTTTCACTTACTATTCGAAGTCCCCATATCAAAAAGTGTAATATAAATGGGTGAGTCAACAATGTCAATCATGTAACAAGTCACAATGCACATACATCACACAGTACAACTCGAAAAATTGATGTACACAATGAGATCACCCGGAAATTACCCCAACTAATGCTTTCTCAAAATAATTGATTTCATAAATGCTCCAAACTAGTCATAACCAACGAATCGACAAAAACATGTTTTAAAAAATCCATTTTAGAAATCCAATTTTTTTTGAAAACCAAGCCATTCTTAAAAAGAAACACAATCTACATATAAGGGCCAAGTGGGAATTTTATCAACACTAGTGATGCACATTTAAAAGAAAGCACTTTCAAGTAATTCAAAACAAAGGGAACCACTATCCTTCACAATAAAAAATTTATTATAAAACTAATTATATAATAATATTTATATTTAATAAAAAATTAATTAAATATCAAAAAATTAATAAATTATAAATAAAATGGCAAGTACAGTTAGGACCTACCTTGACTCACAACTCGATTAAAATTAGGCGACACATCTCAAACTTTTGCACAAGTACGTGAAACTGGTTAACCATAGTATCACCCACCAATACGCTACAGAAATCCGAAAAAAAAGATTAAAAACCTAGAAGCATATACTTTAAATGATCCAAATGAATAAATAGTGAAAACACCCACCTCAAAAATGGAGCAGGCGAAATGGTGTGATCCCAAACTGCTCAGCTTCCGCGGTGGTGTTCGTCGCTCATTCAATTGCGAGCCATGCACGTGTCTAGTCATGCGAATAGAGGTGACACATTATCCGATTGAGCTATTCTTTCCTACTTATAATTATTAATACTATTAATTTTAATAATAATAATAATAAATTTAATAAAAATATAATAATGATAAAACAATTATTTTACTAATAAAATTTATTCAATAAAATTTATAATAATATTGATAATAATAATATTGTTACAAATTTTAGGATTATTGGTATAAAAATATTTTTAAAACCCATTTTAATTATTCACTAAACTTTTAGTTTTCTCCACATACAGGGCTGGTCTTGAGGTGACCAGGGTGTCATTGTACGGTCCCTCAACCATGTTCTTCTTGAGAGTAGACAAATCCAAACCCACATACGTGTACTTTTCTCCTCAAACCACATTGTTTTTTTCGGGACTCATCCTGAACTCCACTAAAAATAATTTAAGGCCAATGAAATAATAAATTAAATAAATAGAAAATGGCGTGGTGTGGGAATACTCTATATAGATATTTCAAATATATAAATGGAAATTTCAGATGAATAATATGTTGTTTTAGAGGATTATTTGTCATGGGGGTCTAAGATGAAATATTTGGATGGAGGATATGGTGTGGGAATTTTAATTATGGTGTAAAGTCATAAAAACAGTATTTTAGAGCTACTTCTATATTGTCCACATCTATAGCATTGATGTAGGTTGAAACATATGTAGAATGAGTTCCATAGTGTGGAGAGGATGGGGGATGTGTAAGGGAATTTGGGTGGTTTTGTTTCAATCTTCCAAAACTAAAACAGATATGGTGTTTGTATAGAACACATTGTAGCAAAAAAATGTGGTATATAGAATTTAATTTATGGTTTAATATGTTCATAAGTGGTCCCTTCCAATGATAATAAAGATTGGGGAGTGATCCTTTCTACGTTCTCCAAATGTGGTTTGGCCTATTAGGTCACACTACTCTCTAGGGATACAGTGTCATTATCAAGATGGGTTGTGCTATGGTCTGAGAGTTGCGTTGTGGATTTCTTGTTATCAAATGAGATATAAATACATTGAACCCCATATGAAATATTTTAGTTACCACATTATATTCATTAAACACAGGTTCCTAATGAGATTTTTAAAGGATATTAATTCAACTTTTTAAATAGGACCAATATCTTATTTTAAGGGATCAGTCTATAGTGATACAAGCATTCCAATAGAGACCATTGGGTATACACTTTGATAAAGATGCATGATACATTATATCATGGTGTTTTTCTCCTATAGTACGAGTTTAACCCTTCCAATTTCACTTCAACATCACATTTAATTGGATCTATTTTGTGGATTCATTGCTCCAAATAATCAATGTCATTATTAATGTGAAGGGAAAAAAAACCAAAAAATAACATGGTCATCAAGGTTTCTCCCATGCCTAATCTTCTTTTAAAGTAGGTGATATATAAAAAAACTATACATTTATTTTTATTAATACTTATTATTTGTGAAACATGAAATGAAACAACGAACATGACCAATCTATTATAAAAATAATAATTGATAATTATAATCACATTGAATAAATCTCCCATGGGATCCCTACGTGTACATTGGCAGTTAGACCGGGCATGCTTCCACTGACAAGGTGATATTTCCCTTGAAATCATAATTGAATTTCAGTTTTTATAATGAGAATTTTAGCATAACAATTTGATTTGACTACGTGACTAATATTATGTAATTTCATAAATTGTGATTCGAGATATTTTCGTAAAATTATAATTTCAGATACTAAATTTGACATATAGGAATTCAATTCATTTAGTACTTTGAAATGATGAGATATGCATATATATTATCATTTTAATAAAATTTGTGCTAAAATGAATGCCAGAACCGAAATAATTGTAATTGATATTATTATTGGGAACCTTTTCTTAGGGAATATTAATGAATATATAATGGTAATTGGGTGAATTGATCATTATGGTTTATGATAAAATGAATTCTTTTCATGGACCATGGTTTTGTGTTTTTATTACTTATCATTCATTCATGATGTGAAAATATTTGTGATCTTTTCATACTAGGGGGGTCAGTTGGTGTTACACATATTGTTCAGATTTTTATATTTAAGAATTATTGTTGTGTTTGGAACATGCGAGAGCCATCAGTGATTATTTAGGGTAAGCACCATGGATACATTCTCACCAAACTATATGTTTCTTTTTATTTTACACAATGTGAGTGAAATATTCATGGGAAACGAAGTTCCATAGGGTAATTTTCATAGTCACCTGATTCCTAAGGGTAAGAATATTGTTGTCATGAGGAAAATGGCCTATTTAATCTTCATATATATGTTTTCTTCATCCTTGGAATGGAATTATTCCACTAACTTGGGTCATTCATCCTAATGTAGAAGGATACATCCCTAGACAATGATACATTGAATGGTTCCAATGTTGGTTTGGTAGATCATGGGTGAAAACCTAGACGATGGGGTTTTTGGGATTTATATCATGTATAGTTGTATTTATCAAGTTAATACCTCTGTTCGATCAAATTATTAGATTAACTATTTAGTTAGAAAATAGTTTTTTGACACGGTGTTTTCAACCAACAATGTTGTAATTGAACCCTATTCATGTAGTCAGTTGATATTAGAGTAGACTACATGGCCATCTGTATGGAAATGGGAATTAGAGCTTGTTATAAATCGAATCATTTTGGTTACGATGGAGGTTTGACATGAGAGAAACATGGGGCTTGAGAATAGGGATTAAAGACTCTTTACTTTTTTATGTTATTTGTATGACAAGAAATTTGATATTTAGGTACATTTCGACTTTACATATGTGGTTCTATAATTAATTTATTGTTTCATAAATTCATTTTTATTCTATGAATATTTTTTTATTTTTAATGTTTTTAACCTATTTTTTACTGTACTATTATTTCCAATATTATACATTCTATAGAAAAGAGGTTATAGTCTCCCAACTATATTTATCTCTCTTTCTACTAGTTAGCATCCTTTTGAATAAGCAGAGGCACACTTGATGTCATGTATTTGACTCAACTCTTTCGTATATGGGTGAACTTGGATGCATATTTTAAAAGGTGGTACACATGAATCATGTTTCTTTTATGTTTTTTTATCTATTTGGAATATGTAAAAATGATACTAAGTTTTTTGAGAACATGTATATTATATTTTACATGGGGGTATCTTAACCCTATATGGGGGAATATGTGAGTGCCCAAGTATTGGGTTGTTTTTCATGCAGTTTTCTCATTAATGGGTTTATTATATATCACTATTCACGATTCACTTTTCGTGTGGTGTTTTTTTATTATGATATTACTAATGGGATGGTATGGCATGAAATGATAATGTACACATTATTGTATGGACATAAGGTTATTTGTTGAAATGTATTTTTCATTAAAAGACAAACTTATTGCATGGGACATATCTTCCCATATGATATGGGAAATGAAATCCCAAGATATACCTAGTAAAAGTTAAATTAAAAAAATAGTCATTTAATCCCATTTCAATTTTTATTCCACATATATAACTGCCAAATTTCAATGATTCTATATTATTTTCATGTTTTGTGGTTAATATTGTTGTGTAAATTATTTCCTATGGAGTTTTTAATACTTATAGATAAAATACATCAACATTGTCTTTTTACTTTTTCATAAAAAAGTGGTAATCAACACACTCCTTTTATATTTGAGATATATTACCTGTATGTATAAAGAATATATTCAATGATAATCTCTTTGACAGAGACATAAGGGTTATATGAGCCATGGAATGAGATATAGTTCACACAATAACTTTTATTTCTCTGGTGATGAGAGAGATCAAGCTAAAAAATCCTCTTATATTCAATGGGGAGGGACCCCCCCCCCCCCCCCCCCGCCCAAGTAGTAGAGTTATCGATTAAATATGTCTATATAAACTCTATAAACTTTCAGTTACCTGTATATAGGGAGGTGAAGCTTCTGAAAAACATGCTTCGAGGACTATCCAACTATTGGGTGGAAATTGTGGATAAATCCATGTGTAAAAAGAGTTATCCTTGATTTAATTCTATGTAAATTTATTGATCCATAGTTATCAAGATGATTTAATGGATGAGAAGGCTAATGAGTTCATTTACATGACATGAGGGGGTATCACAGGGATAAACCATTACAAATTTTTAATAAACCTGTAATATTTTATCTATCCTTGGTAGTTGATGTGTTCTCTATGGTGAGTCCTTTATTTGGTGGTATTTTCTATGAGATAAGGTCAACATTTACTGTAGTTATCTAAATTATCTTCAATTATTTTACAAATCATGCATTCATAATTGAAATAAATACGATAGAGATCTTGAGTGTCAGTTTGATTTTATTGTAAGGTAACCTGGGAGT
Organism: Viscum album; assembly: GCA_963277665.1. Lineage (NCBI taxonomy): Eukaryota > Viridiplantae > Streptophyta > Magnoliopsida > Santalales > Viscaceae > Viscum > Viscum album. The sequence continues at coordinate 1,285,758,862 of OY728132.1, read as the reverse complement.
TTTTTCCCAAAATAAAGAAACACCTCTATAATGGTTATCTCTTGATAATTATATGGAATAATAGATAGAGTAGTGGAAAATCATTTTTAATACAGGTCTATTATAGTGGGTTTTCTAGTGAAATTTATCTGATAAGAACCCTCAATTTCGTTACCCCAAAGCGGGGTTAGAATATTTTGAAATCACTATTTATTTATAGATGTTCTATATGATATTTATTAAGTAAATAGATTGTAGTGTTTTAGGTTAGGAACTATAGATAGGGATGGAATTAGTTGTCTCTCAACAAACTAGTATTTTGAATTCCACTAGATGATCTGGCTGAGGAATGGGATGTGGCACCCCATCATAATAGCTAATGTACTAGCCATCATGAGCATCGTAGGAGAGTCTGACAAGATCCTATGATATATGGGTAAGTTAGTTTCAAGCAATGAAATCCATTATAATTATTTTATATGAATTGCCTTCTTACCATTAGAGGGAGTATTCTTTTATCACATATTTTTTATTTCATTTTATTAATAAATGTTCATGACATTACTTATAGTTTTTAAAATCTTAAAAGGATTTGAGTATTTTTGTGGATATATGGGATGGGTTTAGGACCATAAAAAAATTGAGAGTTTGATCAATGTATATCAAATAATGTAGTGAGTTTTCCCTTTTCATTTGGCCTATCATTTCATTTGATATTTTTTTTAAATTAAAGGGTTTTATTTCATTCTTTTTGGGATTTATTAGTTTATTAATATGATCATATCAATTATTATTCATGGATATTTACCTTTATTATTCCAGAAGGTGGAAGATAAATTCCATAGGGTTAGTGGATTCCTATTGATGATCATGAAATAATAATTCAGTGTACATTATTTTGTATGCTTACATAGATATAAATCCATATTGTAGACGATTTTTGAATTAAAAAATACACATGTACTCTATTAGTGAACCTTTTTAGCACGTTTTCCATAAATTTTTCTCCAACATACAATCTAAGTGGGAGATCAAGTTCAGGGTCATTTTGGTGTTGGAAGACAAACCATTCCCAATTAATCCTTATAAAATTTTACCAGTAATTCATTGTGAGTTAAAAGTTTATTTGTGAGATCTAGAAGTGAATGTTTTAATTTGACCTATTGATTCTATATGGGATTCTCCTATGATTTTTTCAATAAATGATAATGGGAGATTACTCATAGGTGTTGAATATAAGAGAGTGAACCACTTAAAAATCATTAATTGGAATCCCTTTATATTCATCAAAAATCTGTTATATTTCTTGAGTGGTGTGATGTATTTCTCCTAGATCAACATGAGTTTAGGGTTTCATTAGTTGAAGGTGATACAATTAATCATACCACATGATTCTTTTCTAAGGAGCTACTTAATGTTTATGTTCATACTGATTTCATTTGGTGTAACATACACAATAGTGGTTTTCATATATTTGATGAATTAGATCTCATGGCCTTCTATAGATCAGTGTTTGGTAGTTTTCATTGATGAAATACTGTTGTACTTCTATTCTAAAAATGATAATGCACAATATCTTGACATTGGAATGTGTACACTGATAGATATTATTATTTATTATGATCAATATAACTGTATTTTTTGGATTTATATAGTGAACTTATTAGAATATGTAGTCTCCATATATGGACTGGTTGTGGTTATAGTGAATGTTTTTAGAGTAGTATCAAGGGAATCACCATAGAATTTACTCCTCATTTGTTGTTTTCCTAGACTAGAAGGATATTATCAATGCATTAACTTTGACATCTCTAATTTTATAACAATAATTTCATGGATGGTTGAAATGGTTGGTTATGATTTGTATGGTCAGATAATTACATGAGATATTTACATCGGATAAAGGGTAGGATGACCACTTCACTGATCCCCACATTTCTAATGTGGGTAAATGAATACTCTGTGTACTATGGTGTATAAAGAGTAGGACTCTATTTTTCATGTAAGATGAAATATTGGTCGCTTATGGCTCTAGATAGCTATGATAATAAGATAGGAATTTCTCTAATCATGATCTTGAGTTATATATGGTCATATACACCTTGATATTTTGGAGACTCTATCTGTAGGGAAAGAGGTGTGTTGTATAAAAGAGAAAAAAGAGCCTCAAGTATAAGTATTTACATCGATACATGAATATTTTACTATGTATGTGGGTTGACTATATACATTATTTCAACTTCAATCTATCTTACACAACATAAAAAAACATCCTTCCCAATTTCATGATCCAAATTACATAGAAAGAGTCAGTGTGGCAGTCTTGTGATGAGTGGTATTGAATGAAACACTCTACAAACATTCATGTACATATTTTGGAATCCAACTGTTTTCTATATTTGACTGTGACAGATATATTACCCTTGATTAAGAAGGATTATCTCTAAGGGATATTTTATGGGGTGAAGATCCACCTTTTGTATGTTCTATTAGCAATGATGAGTTTTTTCTAGGTTATGTGTGTGTTCTTATGGGATTGTGTGAGGAGATTATGTGGGAGTTTTTTTATCTTATATGGTATGTAGATATATGTAAGATGAATATGTATCAAAATCTCTTTAGAATATACTTATTTATAGGGATGTATATATAGATAATGTGTTTTTATGTAGGTGTTTTCAACTATTAGTTAGTGACGGTCGAAAACCAAAGGCATCTTAATTTATGGAAACCTACACCCAATCTAAAATGGATGTGGGATGATTACTTAAAGTATTTTACAACAATATTTCTCCAGGATAAACCATATGAAATATTTTATGTGGGTGGTTGTGGATCAAATGATTAATGTAGAATATTTCCAACCCACCGGGAAGATTATAACTATAAATAATCTAGGTAGTCTCTACATATGTGATATATTACAATTTCATGGTGTTTTGAGGATAATCATTTCAGATTGATATATGTGTTTCACATATTATATCTACTAGGGTATTTAATCAAATATAAAAAAATTGTTTTTTTTGTAGGGATTATAATACTCAGAATAATGAACAATAAGCACATATTATTCAAATTATCGGGGATATATTAAGAACCAGTGTTATTTAGATCAGTGGTTCTTTGGAGAAGAATCTGAAACATATCGAGTTCCGAGAAAATAACAACTTATAGTAATTAATCCAAATGGATCCTCTCATAGAATTGTATATGTATAATTATTTTTTATCTATTTTTTTACTTGAGCAGTTGATTCGACGCTCAATGGACATATTAAAATTCATGATAAGTTAATAATTGTTTAGTAGATAATAAAATTTTTTGATACCATAATTTTCTAGATGGAATGTTCCTCTAAACATCAGAGATGAACTTTGGAGGTTTAGGATAGTCATCATGTATTCTTTTAGGTTCCACCTAATCTTGGGACAAAACATATCAGTAATTATGGGAAGCTAGAAAATAGGATCATTGAGTCATTTCAGATAGTGGAAAGGGTTAGTCTTGTGGCATTCAATTTGGAACTTATATAGATCTATAATACCATTTCTTTCATTTTTCACATTTTAAATCTTCAGAGATATCATCGATACCCTTAAGACGTGATAGTAATCGATGATGTTGAGATAGATGTTGAGGCATCATTTTAATAGCACCTGATATGTATCATAGACCACTGTGATAAAAATCAATGAGGTAATACCATATTTCTAGTTTTAGTACAATGGAATAATTAGTGTGTGTTATGTGGGACTTGGGAGAGGGGGTAAAATTTTAGGACATAGTGGGAAGATATATTCACCAATTCCCCATAGTGATTCTTAGAGGATATCATAGAAAATAAGTTATAATGTGGGGGGGGGGGGTTAAAATATCACATATTCATGTTTCATTTGTTCTTTGTTTGGGAGTATTAGTTGGCATAATTCATGACCATTATCAATGTGAAGGGATAAATAACCGAACAATCAGTTGAAAATCTATGTATTGTCAATGTCGACTCTTTTTATGGGGTAGATGTTCTATAACAAATCCCTCAAAATATATTTTTGATCCATCATGTGTATGAAAATTATAGTCATGTCATGGATGAAACCATTTTATATGAATAAATTTCAGGTGATGATAATCAAATTATATAGACATCCCATAAGACATATTTACATAAAATATATTAATTTCCAAATAGTGTTCATGAGGCATATTGTATTTTTAAGTTTAGTTTTATAATACAATAAAGTGATATAGAATAATATAAAATAATTATTATATTCTTTATTCTGAGATCCTAATTCATTTCAAGCCCCTAAAACTGCATGGCATAACTTGGTTAAATCATAGACAAAAGCTATGAGATAAAAATACCAAGAAAGGAATAAACATATAATTGTAAAAACTTATGAGGTAAATGAATTCCATGATATCCTAAATTATATTTATCAACGGAAATCACAATTGAACTTAAAAATAAAATAAATTGTATCATATGATAATGAAATAATAGGAAATGTTGTAGTAATAAATAACAAGACTTAATCATGAGTGAAGGATGAATACCATGAAAATATGACATAGTGGACAATGTCCAATGATGGTTTGGGTTTACTCCATAATCCCTTACCTGAAACCTCGTGAGATTAATTCTTTAACAAATCAATTAGAGTGATATATTGGTGTGCCCATCATAAAATGTTCATTGTTTATATATTCCAATAAATGGGAGTTAATAATAAGGCTTAAACTAATAATTATACATGGAATGAAAATGTGCTGCATAATCTTGTATCATATCATAATCAAAGAAAATTTTATATTGAAGGAATTTCAGAAATTAACATAAGGAATGTATTTCCCATCATTATATGGTATAATAGAATATGAATATATGTAATATAAATGTATACATAATTTGGAATTAATTAATAACATTATAGGTTGTGGACATTGATAAAAAATTATTTAAAGAATTACATAGAATACATTATGAAGAAAATAATATTTTCAATTTAAAATCACTTCCTTAAAGTATAATAATTTAAAAAATATTATATAAAACCTTTTATTTAAAAAAAAATAAATCAGAAAAATATATTTCATAATAATTTAATGGTCATTATGTAGTATAACTTCTTACATTCCATATAAAGTAAATTGAAACATTCTTATAAAGGAATTGTGAAAAGGATACAAATTACATCATTTGTAAATAGAAAAGAATATTCCTTTCTAACAAATTAGAAAAATTAAAACTATTGTAAAAACATTTTTAATATGTAATTCTTTTAATGAAAAATATATTAGTGAAAGTTTTTTGAAAACATTGACATGGACAAAAAGGATTTTGGAATGAAGTTATAAATGAAGTCATGTTTTCATAAAAACATTGTCTTAATAATTTACTATAAAGAAATGAAAATTTTAATATTACATGAAAATTATATTTAATACTAGTAGGTGGAGAAAATTAATGTTTTTATTAGAAAGTGATTAATTAATATTCTAATATTGATATTCAAGAATATGCAATCATAATTAAATTGAGATTAAAACATAAACCCTTACCATTTGGTATCTTTTAATTCATAACTCCCAAATATTAAGAATGAATTGTATCATAAAATTTTATGAATTATTAAGGAATAAAGATATAATATACAATGTTCCATTATATTATCAAATTAAAAATATTTTTTTACAAAAAATAACATGTTCCTCAAAGATGGATGTTTTTTATGAAACAATTACCTTCTACATAGGGATTCTCATGTATTTCTTTTTTATCATTTATAAAGATCATATAAAAATTATTTATTTTATTAAAAGCTTTTAAATTTACAATACCTTATACTTCTTCCACTTAATTCATATAATATAATGATTTCATTAATTAATTATTTAGTTATGTCTATGTCAGGTGTTTTGATGATGCTTTGTTCATATTTCCAAAATTACATCTATGTGTTTACTATGGTTAAAGATGTAATTTTTATATAATATAAAAAATAATAATCAATACATAATCATAATTTCAATACAGAAATTATAAATTTTATAAATTATTATGAATAATGGTTTTGAATAATGAATTATGTTACAATAATGAAGATAGAAGGTCATTTGTATGCTTGTGTACTACTTCGATTTTTCAATGTTTATAATATAAAGGTGTTAAGTGTTATTTTTATCATTTCATAATGAATAATTTATAATAAATTTCATATTATTTCTTTTCCTAAACATAAATATTTCATCGACATGAAGGATTAATAAAAAATATATCACATCGATTCTTGGGGTGGTAGTGCGCCGTTCAAATGAATGTCATTATTATCTTTTCATGGATGTTGTGGTAATAAATTATTTGATATATTATATATAAAAAATTATTATTATTTGATTAATATTAAATTTCAAAATTTAATCCATCTTCATAATGATCCATGATAGGTAATGATTGAAAATGAATTATATAGAATCATGAGGTAGTAGTCTACCAAACACAAGAGGATGGTTTCGTTTCCCTTTTGATAGAAGAGAAGATTAAAGTAAGTGATGGAATTATCAAAATAAAATATTATTATATGTTACATACTTATTTTAATATATTATAATTTTTTATCAATATTTGATGGTTGTGGACGAAAAAAATTAATAAAAGATGTTCAGTTAAAAAGGATGCCTCTTCTTCAGACCACCTCATTGGGACTATACCTAAAGCTCTTATGGCTTAGATTTATAATAAAAAATGAATATATGAAATTATTGTTATTTATGGATGGAATGTGTATATGTATTGGTTGAAATATAATGCTAAAGAGGTGTACAGTGGAAGGGAGACAAAGTTCTTGTTTAATAGTGGGGGAGGGGACACACTTGGAATTTTTGAAAATAAAATGTTATAAATTTTTTTGACACATTTCAAGTCGATAAAAAAATGTTCATTAAACGAAATACATTTTATATTATCTAAATATATAATTAAAATAGTATTTGGGCATGTTTTTATAGAATTTTAACCATTATGTGTCTAGTTTATTCTCCTAGTGAACATGATTTAACCTTAACCGTTTTGTTTAATTTTAACTATTTTTACTATTTATTATACCCATAAATTATTTTGATATTATTAAATAGTATTGATAAAATTTATTTTAATCCTTGAACTCATTTAATGAATTAAATTCACAGAAATGATATAATTTAATTTAAAATTGAACCCATAAATGTGATGAAATAATATTTTTCCAATCAAAATGTTTTCATAATATTAAATGTTTTTATATCAAAATAAAACTTGAAATTAACTATTTTTATATAAATTAAATGAATAGAAATAAAATTAATCCAATTTCACTTTCAAACTATTTTAAAATAAAATATATCTTTTTAAACGATATAAATAAAAAATCAATTTTTATTAAAAATATTTAATTCTCTCAATTCCTTATAAAATGATAATTTTTAGATAAGTGCTGTAAATTTAACCTAATATAATAGTTATATATTTATTCAAAAAAATTATTTATTTAAAATAGAAATTCTATATTTTTCAAAAATTAATATAACTATATGTACACAAAAATAAATAAAAATGATTTTATTGAGCAAATGGTATTTTCAAAGCCTATAAATACATTTCCAATAATTATATAATTATTTTTTAATATATTCATTATCCATCATACATAATTTAAAAAATGTAGTTATTACTATTAATATAAATAAATTTAATGGCTAGATTATAAATGTCACATTTTAATAATTATATTTTAATAGAATATCAATGATGGAAAAAATATAGTGTTTTGTGTTGTATACACAATAGATAGTATTAATTTCAAATATCATTGTGTCCCATTCAACCCCTCTTAAAGAAGTTATTTCCTTGTAATTTGAACTCATACTCATTAATAAAGAGATTCAAATTGAAAAATTCCTTTGATGAAATCAAACATCATAAAAAATATTAGTGAAACATGATCTTAAAAAGAGGGAAAGGGAAGTGCAATGATCATATTAAATAATATAAAATGACATTTCTACAAAACGATAACATTTATGGAAAGGGAAAAGTGTATTTGTAATGAAGTTCCATTTCAAAGAAAAATATATGAATTTTTATGTGATAAGATCCCATCAATTTATAGAGAATATAAAACATTCTTCTTCCTATATGCTTTTTCTAAAGAAGAGGTACAATTTTACTATATATTTAATGACATGTTCTATTCATACATAAATACAACATATAAATAAATGAATATTAATGATAATGAAGACCACACTAGAATCATATGGGTTTATTTCCTTCATTAATTTCAATAAAAAATAACCTGTTCATTAATCAAATACATAATCTCTTTATAATTCCATAATAGCTAGGAAACTATTGATATTTCAGTCTTAATTCCATTAAGAATATCATATGAAACATCATGTGAAAATCATGAGCACAGATGCTCAATTATTGAAAATAAGGAAGATATTAATCATAACATATACATAAAGGGATAATAATATGAACATAACATTTGATAATTATACATTACATATAAGAGGTCTTAAACATGAGTCATAATATAATTCATAAAAATTCTTATGAACTAGATAATAAAAGAATATATTTGGAATAACACATGGAATTCTGGGAAATTTATTTTTATATTAAATCATTTCATTTTTAGTCCACTATTATGATTATGAAATGTGTTTACTCCTCAAACCGTCATTGTAACATCCCAGGTAAATAAAGAATAATAAATTTTCATATTTATTAATATTTTAAAATTAAATATTATTTTTACTTTAAAGGGGTTGTTATGTTCGATAGCGTACCCGATACGCAACAAAGAGTTTCATTGAAATCTTACGTTGCACACTAGTAATAAAATAATATTATTTTAAATGGTAGTTAATACATAGCCGTTGTATTGGTGGGAATGGATAGAAATAACTAAAATATGATTATATATGTTTTTTAATTTTTTTTTACTTTTATCTAATAAAAGATAAAGGCTTAAAATATGGAAAGAATTCAATTTTAGGCGTATATTCCCTAGTTTTCACTAAAGGTTCACTTATCACCTTTTGATGGCTAACCATTATTAAATATAGTTTTTCTCACTCTTATACATTCTATTGGACCAAATAAAACTCTTCTTTAGAATTGGGACATCAAAATTTACTTTGTGTAAATTATTGGTATTTTTCCGATAAAGTTAATTTTTTAATGAATAGTGTAAAATGTTGTATTTTAATTCAAAACCTCTTTTTAATATAATTTATCTATATGATTAGATTATCTTTTGAATTGGTTTTAAAGTAAAATTATAATATATTTTTACCATTAAATCCAATATTGGTCGTTGGAATTAATTTCACTTTGAAATCGGACTTAAACTAGTGTCAATCTTATGAAACTTATTGTTTTATAAAAACGCGGTATTTGCTCTGACATCGGGAATTAATTAATAAATTAATTAATGAAGCATATATGTTTTTAATTTTATAAAATGGGAATCATTTTTGAATTCGGAATATCAAATATATCTTAGGGTGAAGTTTTGGTATTTTTCTGAAATACATCAATTTTTGATGAATAGTGAAACCACTAAGTGGTACTTAAAAAAATAATTATTCATTTAAAGGAAATTTTACCACCTTTGTGTTTTGAATTTAAAAAATCTGACATACATGGTTGTCATTAAGAAGTAAAATGTGGTTCAATAGGATTAAAATAATTTTTTGGTGAATAGTAACTTATTAAGTTTTTAATTGCGATTAGAGGTAATTAGTGAAATATTTGGTAAAAATAATGTTGTAATAATATGAAATGAACTTGACACATGTCCTAACCTAATTGGATGTGTTATGTCCGACCAAGACAATCCATGGGTCAACTTGGGGACCCCATGAAGCCACTTTGGTTGGAAAATGACATTAATAACTTTTTATTTAAAGTAAAAATAAAAATGTTACAAACATGAGTTGTTTTACTAAAACAATTTTTACATGGAGTTATAAAATTTTGATTTTTGACTATAAATATTGAATGGAAAGCTATAAAGATTTCCTACATCATAGTAGTTTTTTTTATTTTAGAAATTAAATAAATTAAATTATTTATGACACCATGATGATGATGTGATTACCTCATTATTTATCGATTTAAATAAAATTTAATGATAATGTAAAATCTAAGACCTACACATGTCAAAAACCTATTTTATGGGTGGATTTTGAACCCTTATCACCTTATCCTCTAAACACATCAATTTGGGACCATTAAAATCGGGATCTCATTCTAAAATAAAGTAACATTTCCTTACTTTCCAAGAGTCCCCCTCCTCTCCTCTTATAAAAGGCCCCCACCTCTACCACTTTACCCAAACTTCCAAAGCCTTTGGATCAGCTGACCCCTACCCATTTTGTCTCTCCACATCCCTATATTACTCCTTGAAGCCTCACATTGGGCAGAAGTCTTCCCAAGGAAGCCTTTGAGCTCAAATCTAAGAGAGTTACCCGATTTTAAGGTGATGTCTTCACTTGTGTTCTTTTGTTTTATTTTTATTCTCCAACCCCCTAAACTATTTTTATTCACATATTTTGTAACAAATCAAGTATCTTCACTATACTAGGATGTTTTTATAAGAATATGTCGAGCTACACTTACACACATCTACATCTAATGGTTAATGAACATACTGTTTCTGTGGTTGGCGAATTTCTACCTCACGAAACGATGATTGTTCAATCTTCTTTTAAACACCTTTAATGGTGTCCATTAAGAAGTCACTATATTTATATATGATATATATTATGTTTATGTTTTCATTATGCTTCTTTATTTTTCATTTGTGGTTTACCTTTATGGTTTCCATTATGGGTAAACACGATAATTTCATTTTAGGAAGTGTGGACTACCGCCCCCTCAAAGTTATGTGATTAGTTAGTGCCATATGTGGGAAGTATAAAGGATGGGTATAAAGTTATTATATATGCTTTTATACTGGAATTATAATATACCTCTATATCATTATTATTTCTTTCCATTAATATATGAGATAGAAATGAAATTAGCGTTCATGCGCACGTATGACTTACCGTCTCCATGAACGGTGCATTTCATTTCTTATCCCAAAATGTAATGTACTATTATAAGTACATATATATAATGGATATATATGATGTATGTTACTTATAAATGATTAATATAATTCTAGAATTAAAATCTACATACCTATCATTTAGTTTTAATTCCATTAATATGACATAGAAATGAAAGTAGCGTTCATGCGTACGTACGGCTTACCGTATCCATGAACGGTGCATTTCATTTCTTACCTCTAAATGATTATGTGATTTTATAAATACATGTATATACTATATATATATGATATATATTATATCCAAATCAGGAATTTTATTCTGTAAATAATGAACCTTTCACCACACGAACAACATGTAATTGTAAGAAGTCCACTTTCGACTTAAGAACCAAATATCGACAAAACAAACATTATTAACTTAAATGATTAAATAATGTTTATAAAATGTTAATAAGTGATATGAAATTAATAATTAACTTGAAAAAGGTTCTTAAGAGCTTATAAATTAACTCATGTTTATTATTCAGGATGTTAAAGAATGATCGAGTCAAGTCAGACCCAAGGTAAGGTACTTCGTCTCAATCTCCTTTCATTGATGCATATTTCGTTTTATACACATCTTTCTTTTATACGTTTTATAAACCACTTTGACTTTTACTTTTATAAAAAAGGAATATTCTTCTACGAATCATTTTACAAAATTAAAAAATGGAATGTTTCTTTTAACATACACGGTGACAACGACCTTTTCCGCCGCTGCGAGTATTATTTGGTCTTTGGCTTCCTGAAAAATCCATAATGTTTTTTAATGAAATAAATACAATATACTCTTTTATGTATTTCGGAATTGAAAATGGTTTTTATAATGGATTTTTTATGTAAATATATTTAAGTGATATATTGTGATCAAAGTGTGGAAATGGTTTCTTTCAATTATATTTGTTTTATGTCTTATGATTTTATTAATGGTAAATGGACATTTGACAGGAGGTTACATGATAAACCATATGACGGGTGGTGTCGTGAATACTAGGATGGGTGGTTATGTTATAACCTCCAATGCATTGGGTATGGATGTCGGCTATATGGATATTCTATTAAGTATGTATGGAAGTTGGTCGTACGGCTATTCCATTAAGTGATATGTGTGGAAGTCAACCGTATGGTTATTCCACTTAAGTATGTTTATGTCCCAAGTTACCTTTATATGATATGTGTTCTTTATATGGGATTTATGGTAACCCTTTGGTTACAAAAGGGTAAGTAATGATATTTTATTTAGTGAAGAGTTCTTACTACTTCATGAAGGTGAAGGTATTAATTTGATAAAGTATACTTGGTTTGCTTGATGTTTGAAAAACTAACAGTTTTGATTATTTTTGTATCCCTTACTGAGCTTATTTATGCTCACCCATTGTTTTTTTTGAAATGCTTTTCACAGGGCATAATGTGGAATAGGGTCAAGGATGGGATCACGGGAATGTCATGCTATATAAAACATGGAACTAGACATGTTTCTTTTTAATAGTTTTTTATTCTATGGAAAATTAGTAGAAGTGTCTACTTTGTAATCTTTTGAGATGTAACAGTTATGACCTAATTCTCTAAAACTCTAAACCTGAAAATATCTTCATTGTGAATTATTCATTTAATTTAATATTAAGTAAGGTTTAGGACATGGGCCTTATAGTTGGTATCAAAGGTCGGTTTTTACAACTTTAGGAGTTAGAAAAGTGTTAAATTATAAGTTAATTTTTGGTATGATTGAAATGATATAGCATATAAAGATTACCATGTTGCTTCATATAAGAAATGTTTGTTAAGAATGGTTTTTCATAGAGGAAACATAATAGCTTTTCTAGGATGTCATACACAGGGAAATGACCTTTCAAATCAGTATCCTGAGATGGTCAGAATCAGAACTAAATAGTTTGCTGTAGTGATGGATCAGTTGAATCAGGAGAAAAATGTTGGTTGTTTTTATTGATGATATTTTGGTGTTTTATAAAAGTTAATAGGAGCATGAAATACATTTAAGGGTTATCATGCAAACCTTAAAAGAAATGAATTTGTATGGGAAATTCAGAAAGTGTGAGTTTTGGTTGCAACACATTTATTTCCTTGGTCACATTGTTTCTAAAGATGGGATAATTGATGATCCTGCTAAAACAAATGTTGTTGAATAATGGAAAAGACCCACAAATGTATCTGAGATCTGTAGTTTCCTTAGTTTGGCAGGTTACTACTGAAGGTTTGTTGAAAAAGTTTCATTGTTATCTAGTCAAATGACTAAGCTAACTCGGAAGGGTGTTAAGATTATCTGGACAAAAGAATGTGATGATTGTTTATAGGAGTTGAAATGAATATTGGTGAATGCTCCAGTTTTGGCACTTCATTCCCGAAATGGTGAGTTTGTTATCTACAGTGATGTTTCGTTGAAGGGACTTGGCTGTGTCCTTATGCATAATGATCAGGTAATTGCTTATGCTTCACGTCAGTTGAAAACTCATGAGGTAAATTACCCTACACATGATTTGGAATTAGCTTCTCCTATTTTTTCTTTAAAAATTTTGGAGGCATCATTTTATGGAGTAAAGTGTGAAATATATACTGATCACAAAAGTTTAAAGTATATATTCACTCAGAAAGAATTGAACATGAGATAGAGGAGATGGCTGGAATTAATCAAGGATTATGATTATACAATTCATTACCATCTGGGAAATGCAAATAAAGTGGATGATGCATTGAGTCGAAAAAGTAATGCTTCATTAAAAATGTTGCGTTTGGACATGATCCTTTGGTTGAGGATTTGATGTGCTTTGGCATGGAAGTTGTTGGTGAAGGAAGTTCTTCTGTTTTGTTTCAGGTATCAATTAGATCATCCCTATCAGACAGAATTAAGCAACAACAGAGGGAAGATAATGAGTCGAAGAAAACGGTAGAGCAGGTTCAGAAGGGTAAGTTGCCTGAATTCAATATTGATAATGATTGTTTTTTGAGGTTTGGGAAGAGATTATGTGTGACTTGTGATTCACAGTTGAAGAATGAGCTATTATGTGAGGCTTATAGTTCCCCATTTTCAATTCATCCTGGCAGTACTAAGATGTACAGAGATCTGCGGGAGTATTACTGGTGGGTTGGAATGAAAAGAGATATTGATGATTTTACTATGAAGTGTTCGACTTGTCCACAGGTTAAATCAGAGCGGCAGTTACCGAAAGGGATGCTTCATCCTTTACCAGTTCCATAGTGGAAATGGGAAAATATATCCATGGATTTTGTCGTGGAGTTACCGAAGTCATCTAGAGGTAATAATACAATCTTAGTTATTATTGATCGCTTGATTAAATCTGCTCATTTCCTTGATATATGAGATTCTTCTTCCCTAGATCAACTTTACCATTTGTATCTTAAATAGATAGTCAGGTTACATGGGATTCCTCTCTCCATTGTGTCTGATTGTGATCCCAGGTTTAATTCTAACTTTTGGAAAGGCATTCAGAAGTCGTTGGGTACTGAATTAAATTTTAGTACAACTTTTCATCCGCAATCATATGGTCACTCAGAACGAACAATTCAGACCTTGGAGGATATGGTATGATCTTGTTCGATGGATTATCAGGGATGATGGGACCAACATCTTTCTTTGGTTTAGTTTTCTTATAATAACAATTTTCATTCTAGTATACATATGACACCATTTGAGGAATTTTATGGGAAGCGGTGTTGAACTCCAGCATTTTAGGATGAAGTGGGTGGAAGGAAGCTAATGGGACCAGAATTGGTAGAAGAGATGGCAGAAAAAGTTTAGTTGATTCAGAAACACATAAGAACAGCTCAGAGAAGGCAGAAGAGTTATGCGGATAACCGGAGGAAGGATCTATCTTTCGAGGTAGGTGATCATGTTTTTCTCAAAGTTTCACCGTGGATAAGTGTGATGCTATTTGGTAAGAATGTAAAGCTAAGTCCAAGGTTCATCGGACCATATAAAATTCTGGAGAAAGTTGGATCAATTGCTTACCGAGTGGATTTACCTCCGAGTTTATCTCAGGTACACAATGTTTTTCATGTTTCGATGTTGAGGATGTATATGCCAGATCCATCTCATGTTTTGAGTCCAGAGGTAGTTCAGCTGGAAGAGAACCTATCTTATGAAGAAAAACTAGTCCAGATTCTTGACTAAAGAGACTAAGTGTTGCGAAATAAGGTAATTCACCAGGTAAATGTTTTGTGGAAAAACCATATGGTTGAAAAGGCAATGTGGGAATCTGAAAATGCTATGAGGGATAAATACCCCCACTTATTTTGATAAGTGAATAAAATTGCGAGGACGCAATTTCCAAAATGGGGGAAGGATGTAACATCCCAGGTAAATAAAGAATAATAAATTTTTATATTTATTAATATTTTCAAATTAAATATTAATTTTACATTAAAGGGGTTCCTATGTTCGATAGCGTACCCGATACGCAACAAAGAGTTTCTTTGAAATCTTACGTTGCACACTAGTAATAAAATAATATTATTTTAAATGGTATTTAACACATAGCCATTGTATTTGCAAGAATGGATAGAAATAACTAAAATATGATTATATATATTTTTAAATTGTTTTTACTTTTATTTAATAAAAGATAAAGGCTTAAAATACGGAAAGAATTCAATTGTAGGTGTATATGCCCTAGTTTTTACTAAAGGTTTACTTATCTCCTTTTGATGGCGAACCGTCATTAAATATAGTTTTTTTCACACTTATAAATTATATTGGACCTAATAAAACTCTTGTTTATATTTGGAACATCAAAATTTACTTTGTGTAAATTTTTTGTATTTTTCTGATAAAGATCATTTTTTAATGAATAGTGTAAAATGTTGTATTTTAATTCAAAACCTATTTTTAATATAATTTATTTATATTATTAGATTATCTTTCGAATTGGATTAAATGTTAAATTAGAATATATCTTTACCATTAAACCCAATAGTGGTCGTTGGAATTAATTTCACTTTGAAATCGGACTTAAACTAGTGTCAATCTTTTGATACTTATTGTTTCATAAAAACATGCTATTTGCTCTGACAGCGGGATTTAATTATTAAATTAATTAATTCAACTTATATGTTTTGAATTTTTTAAAATGGACTTAATTTTTGAATTCCGAATATCAAATATAGCTTAGGGTGAGGTATTGGTATTTTTCTGAAAAACATCAATTTTTGATGTATAGTGAAACCACTAAGTGGTACTTAAAATACTGATTTTTCATTTAAATGAAATTTTATCGCCTCTGTATTTTGAATTTAAAAAATCCGAAATTAATGGGTTTCATTAATAAGTAAAAAGTGCTTCAATGGGATTAAAATAATTTTTTGGTGAATAGTAACTTATTAAGTTTTTAATCGGGATTAGAGGTAATTAGTGTAATTTAAGGTAAAAAGAATGTTATAATAATATGAAATGAATTTGACACATGTCCTAACCTTGTTGGATGTGTCATGAACAACCCATACAATCCATGGGTCAACTTGGGGACCCCATTAAGCCACTTTGGTTGGAAAATGACATTAATAACTTTTTATTTAAAGTTAAAATAAAAATGTCACAAACTTGAGTTATTTTACTAAAACAATTTTTACATGGGGTTATACAAATCCTATTTTTGACTGTAAATATTCCTTGTAAAGAGAAAAAGATATCCTACATCATATTATTTTTTATATAATTTTTAGACATTAAATAAATTAAATTATTTATGTCACCATGATGATGCATCCATTACCTCATTATTTAATGATTTAAATAAAATGGAAAGATAATGTATAATCTAAGACCTACACATGACAAAAACCTATTGAATGGGTTTATTTCGAACCCTTATCAGCTTATCCTCGATACACATTAATTTGGGACCATTAAAATCCGAAACGCATTCTAAAATAAAGTAACATTTCCTTACTTTCCAAGAGTACCCCTCCTCTCCTCTTATAAAAGGCCCCCACCTCTACCTCTTTACCTACACTTCCAAAGCCTTTGGCTCGGCCAAAACCTGACCATTTTATCTCTCCACATCCCTCTATTACTCCTTGAAGCCTCAATTTGGGAATAAGTCTTCCCAAGGAAGCCTTTGAGCTCAAATCTAAGAGAGTTACCCTATTTTAAGGTGATGTCTTCACTTGTGTTCTTTTGTTTTATTTTGCTTCTCTAACCCCCTAAACTCTTTTTATTCATTTCTTTTGTAACAACTCCAGTATATTAAACATACTAGGATGTTTTTATAATAATATTTATATCTAAACATACACACATCTACATCTAATGGTTAAATAACATACTGTTTCTATGGTTGGCGAATTTCTGCCTCATGAAATAATGATTGTTCAATCTTCTTTTAAACAACTTTAATGGTGGCCATTAAGATATCACTCTATTTATATATGATATATATTATATTTTTGTTTTCCTTATGCTTATTTATTTTTCATTTGTGGTTTACCTTTATGGTTTCCATTGTGGGTAAACACGATAATTTCATTTTAGGAAGTGCGGACGACCGCCCCCTCAAAGTGATGTGATTCGTTAATGCCATATGTGGGATGTATAAAGGATGGATTTAAAGTTATTTTATACGATGTTATACTGGAATTATAATATACCTCTATATAATAATTATTTCATTCCATTAATGTATGAGATAGAAATGAATGTAGCGTTCATGCATATGTACGGCTTACCGTCCCCATGAACGGTGCATTTCATTTCTTATCCCCAAATGTAATGTACTATAACAAGTACATATATATAATGGATATATATGATGTATGTTACATCTAAATGATTAATATAATTATGGAATTAAAATATACATACCTCTCATTTAGTTTTAATTCTATTAATATGACATAGAAATGAAAGTAGCGTTCATGTGTATGTACGGCTTACCGTCTCCATTAACGATGCATTTCATTTCTTACCTCTAAATCATTATGTGATATTATAAATAAATGTATATTATAGATATATATGATATATATGATATCCAAATCAGGAATGTAATTCTGGAAAATAATGAACTTTTGACCACACGAACAACATGTAATTGTAAGAAGTCCACTTTCGACTTAAGAACCAAATATCGACAAAACAAACATTATTAACTTAAATGATTACATAATGTCTATAACATGGTAATAAGTGATATACAAGTAATAATTAACTTGAAAAAGGTACTTATGAAATTTTAAATTAACTCAAGTTTATTATTCAGGACATTAAAGAACGATCGAGTCAAGTCGGACCTGAGGTAAGGGACTTCGTCTCAATCTCCTTTCATTGAGGCATATTTCGTTTTATACACAACTTTCATTTATACGGTGTATAAACTCCTTTGACTTATACTTTTATACAAAATTAATCTTTTTCTATGAAGCGTTTTACAAAAAAACAAAAAGGAATGTTTCTTTTAACATACGCGGTGACAACGTCCTTTTCTGCCGCCGCGAGTATTATTTGGTCTTTGGCTTCCTGAACAAGTCGTAATGTTTTTTTAAATGAAAAAAAACCGTATACTCTTTCATTTATTTTGGTATTGAAAATGGTTTTTATAATGTATTTGATATTTAAATATATTTATGTGATATGTTGTGATCAATGTGTGGAAATGGTTTCTTTCCATTATATTTGTTTTATGTCTTATTATTTTTATAGTGGTACTTGGACATTTGACGGGTGGTTACGTGATAAACCATATGACGGGTGGTGTCGTGAATACCAGGACGGGTGGTTACGTTATTACCTCCAATGCATTGGGTATGGAAGTCGGCCTTATGGCTATTCCATTATGTATGTATGGAAGTTGGCCGTATGGATATTCCATTAAGTGATATGTGTGGAAGTAGACCGTATGGTTATTACACTTAATTATGTTTATGTCCCAAGTTAGCTTTATATGTTATGTGTTCTTTATGTGGGTTTTATGGTAATAATTTGGTTACAAAAGGGTATGTAATGATATTTTATTCAGTTTAGAGTTATTACTACTTCATGAAGGTGAAGGTATTACTTTGATAAATTATACATGATTTGCTTGATGTTTGAAAAACTAACAGTTTTCATTCTTTGTGTATCCCTTACTGAGTTTTTTATTCTCACCCCATGTTTTTGTTGAAATGTTTTTCACAGGACATAATGTGGAATATGGTCAAGGATAGAATCAAGGGAATGTTATGCTATATAAAACATGGAACTAGACATGTTTCTTTTTAAGAGTTTTTTATTCTATGGAAACTTAGTTGAAGTGTCTACTTTGTAATCTATTGAGATGTAATAGTTATGTCCTAATTCTCTAAAACTCTAAACCTGAAAAGATCCTCATTGTGAATTATTCATTTAATTCAATATTAATTAAGGTTTAAGGTTGGGGACTTATAGTCATGGTAGTCGAGGTTCACACCCAAGACTATCATTAAAGAGAAACCCCTTTACTGAACTAGTTTCATTTACCATTCACATCATGTATGAACTTCATTCAATAACCATTCCACTCATGTTTATCTCATGAGATATAATTTCATAACCTAATAAATTTGATGAAGATATAGTTCCCACCTATAATATAATGAAATCCATACATACATGTTCTAGATAAATGTTAATCTTTCGTCATATCAGAACCCATGAAAATAATTATGTTTCATCAACATTTCATTATAACAATATTGTAACGAAAATAAATGGGGTTCCAAAATTTAAATCCATACAAAACATAAAAATATATTAAAACAATGAGGATAATTTAATAAAATAACATTCATATAAAATAAAAATTATCATCAAATAATTCTATCTCAGATATAAAATTATTTCAATAGATCACATGAAATATTTCAACTAGATAATTTATTTTGAAAACATTTTTCTAAGTTCCAACAAAAATATAAAATAAACAATTTCATTTAAAACAACCTTAAAAATTTGTAATGTTACCTTAAATTTGATTAATTTTTCATGCCGGATAAGAAAGCTACTTATACCGTATAAGTTAAAAACATGCATTCTATATTTTTGTCAAAAGGTCATAAAAAACCGCGATTAAAATAGGATGAAATATAAAATTGAATTTATTTTGTAAAAATTATAACCTGATGAATTTTTTTTAACTATATATATTAAAATATTTAAAAAATGATGAATTTTCTAAAAATGTATATGATAGAAAAACTAGAGTTTTAACAAGAATTTTAAAAACATTATTTTTTAAAATGATAATACATTATAAATAGAATATCATTGATGCGAGAATTAATAAAATTAATAAATAATGTATGTTCCATTTAGTTTTGAATACAATAAGTGTAAATTAAACATAATATACTAAATATTCATCCAACACATTATCATCGCATGATGGATTTAATTATGTAGAAGGTCAACCAAAGGAAAGGAAATTGGGTTAATAATTCCTTTCCAACTTCGTAATAACTTGTAACGTATTCCACATAAATGTAAATAATATCATATAAAACATTAAAGAATATTAATATAATGAGATTAATTTTATATATATATAATTTCATCATCAACACCGCTCATGATAAATAAATGGTGAATTATGTACATATCTCAAATAATAAAATATGATATGATAATACCTTACCTTTGTGATTCCATTTAGGTTAGTGTGTTAAAAACTCCTTCATAATGGTATTTATAATGTAATTAATACATTATATAACCATACTCATATTTATAAAACTTTATGTGATTATTTTATAAAATTTTACTGACCCATTATTTAATAATATTTGCTCAATTTCATGGATTTAGGTGCATTTATTTCATAGTTTCATGATCAGTTTAATTATGTGTAATTATGGATTTTTATGTAAAATGAAAATAAAAACATATAATTAAATTAAATGGTGTTAGTTAACTAAAATGAGTTTATAGTTTTCTGAAAATAATTTTTTTTAATATGAGGATGATTCATTTGATAAAATGTTAATTATAAATTATTATTTTATTTTGATGGTATTTCAATCATCGTGAACTAGTTTCATTTAATATACTACTATGAGTGTATATAAGTAATAGAAATTAAAATATTATATAGTAACATTATTAAAATATTATTTAACTAGAATAATAAATTTATAACCATCCATGAAAGATGTATTGGAAAACTATCTAAAACATTAATCATGAAGGTGATTAATCCGCATAACGTGGTCAACAGTTTCGATTCATTGAACAAGAGGAGGTAATAAAAGGGGTGAATATAAGATACAAAATTAAAAATATAAAATAAATGTATTGAAATTATTTTTTAATTATTATACTTTGGTTATTTAATGATATGAGTATAATGTAGATTAAAAAGATAAAATATTAGAGGAGTTATGAGAAAATTTCCTCTTAAATGTAACCTACATGAGAGGCCTTTGAAGACATTGGATTTGGTCTTTTGGAGATATTAGATGAATAAAGATAAAGGTATTGTGAGGATTATATATTTTGGAAAAAAATATTCAAATCAAATTATTCTTTTTCTTAATTGGGGGTGATGGGTTGTATTCATACATGAGTAGAGGTTGGTTCAAGTGATTCAATTAATGAGTATTTTATATTTGAATGCTACCATACTATGGTGGAATTAAATTACAAAAATTTTACTGTTAATAAATTTTTTGGAGTATTTATTTGGTTTAGGAATACCATATCCAAAAATTAAATGTTTTAATTTTTTGGTATATCAATATTGTACCATTTAACTTTAACCCTTTTTCATTATTTTACCTATACTAACGAAAATAATTTCTTTACAATATTAAATTTTTTTCCTAAAAATGATATATTCAAAGAAATTGAATTTTTATATTATAATAAAAATTATGTAATACATTTATATAAAATTAATTTTATAAAAGGAAATATTATACTTAATATTAATTTTACTGAGTTAATGGGAAAGCTGGTTTTTTGGCATGAATACATTCTAATGTTTAAATTGTATTTGTATTAATTTTTAAGTTAAAATTTATTCTAATTACCTACATTGGATTTATTAATAAATATTTTAAATAATTATAATTTAAGTCTAATTTAATATATTATTTTACATGATAATTTATTTATTTGAAAGGTCAGTTTTCAAATAAAATGCATTATTTCTTACTTTTCAAAAAAATGTCCATAAAAATACCAAAAAATTACCCTAAAAAATATAGATATCAACATTTCAAAAAAATTACTTATTTTAAAATAAAACGCATAAATTTTTTAAAAATTAGTTTTAACAATGGATATCCCTTATATGGAGTAAAAATTATCTTTTAGAAAAATATAGACTTTTACGCATAGAATATGGTGTATTCCCATACATAGCCTATCAATCGTATTAAATTAATTTAAAAAAAATTATTTAATATATAAAATATAAATTTCAATATTATATTTCATTAATAGTTATAGTTTTTATTTATAAAGATAAAATTCCATTATGAGCATAAAAACTGTTTTTTATAAAAACAGCTCCTTTTTATTAAATTTTTTTAATATTCATTCCTAATTAATCGGAAGACATGAATTAATTTAACAAAAAAGTGTAAATAATATTTTCATAATTTAGTTAGTCTCATTAATTCCACTTATTTTAATGTCTAGGTGATAACTATCAATATTAAATAATAATATTTTGAAGTTCATTAAATCATAGTGTCTTTTGCAAAGTATGTTATTGATGATAATAAATTTATTTAAAAAATACATATAATAAAATCATGTTTTGGAATATACTACCCCCAATAATATTATTTTTTCCTTAAAAATCTATTACCCATGTATAAAAGGAAGTTGGGAGCTCTAACTCATCACATCTTTAGGTTCCAGTGTAACTTACCCAAAATCAAACACTTGAGTGGTCTTGTTTCATAGAATATTATATATATAATCTATAATCTCTACTAGTTGGTACATATATCAAAGATATTGTCTCAATAGAATGACTTTTATATTTATTAAATTGTAATGATTCTGTATGTACATTTTTAGGAGAGATATATGGAACACATCATGAACTTGAGAGAGATTTGATGGAAGAGCCAATCTATAATATTACACAACGATATGATCATGAAGTAAAAAAAATGAATACCCTCTCAAATTTGAAATAGAAAAAGAAAATAAAACATGTATGTTTGATAATATCTCCTATGGAAAACCCATATCGGAAAAGGGATCATTAAAACATCCCATCAAATTCCAATAATGTAAAAGGTGAAGGTCACTAAATAAATATGTTTCCAATTTGGAGAGAATTAGGAGAATGAGAAAATATGGACACTGAAGAGATCACTAACTATACATTTTGTATGAAGAATTATAGATAACATGGTCATTATAATTTTAATTAACACAAAACCACATACCATAAAGGTCTAAAAAGGTTACTGATATCATCATAAATGATAATAATAGGTTGAAATTTATGAAAAAAAGTTATTTGAGAATATATAATTACATGATTTTGTCTCATAAGTAAAATATCAATATTTTTTTGTACATTATTCAATTTATTAATCATTTAAAATACAATTAATGAATTTAAATTATTTATTTCCTTTATAATTAGTGGATCATAAAATCCATAATTGGAGGGATTCTTATCCTATATGTTTCTAGTTATTAAAAAAAATATTTGTTATATATTATTCATTATGTAAATATATTAAAATAGTAATCTCTAACGCCCCATCCAAATTTAAATTTAAAACTTCCATAAATGGATACAATTATAAACCTTCCAAAATAATAAAATCCAAAACATTCGAATAATGGAATGTAAATTGATAAATTCATCTTATCATTAATCCCACAAAAAACATTATGTAGCTCTTAATTTTCACACAAAAACCACGTGAAGATCATTTTAAATTGTTTTATTGAACCATCTTAATGACCTATATTACCATAAAACCATAATGAAAATAATAATTTTTTCAACAAATAACTATTTTCTCCTACCTTAAATAAAAAAATACATTATAATCAATCCATTAACAACCTTTTAATCATATTACTAATTTTTTCAATGGAAAAGAAAATTATTCTAATTATTTTATCAAAAAAATCTATTTATATAATCCAACATCATGAACATATTAAGGGTTATCAATACATTAGTCTTGTGTTCTCTAAAAATATCAACTTAATAGTAAATATCTTTTTCATTCTATAAGAATTCTTCAACATATAAATTAAAATCCTTAATAACGAACTTATGTCGAACATTTAATATATATTTCATGATTCATATAACATAATCTTTGAATTCCAGTACATAAATACTTAATTCCACCCACTTCCTTCTCAAACTATTTACTATTCATCCTCATCTTATTCGTTAACACATCTTTCCATTCACATGTAATTAATAGTTTCAACATAATAACTAATCATACAAAATAGCATATTTTCTTCAAAAAAATCCCCCAAATTACATATATTTTCATAATTCCCATACTATTCACATTGAAAGAATTGAACTATTTTTAATATTGTAGGGAGACCAATATTCCAATCCATTGAATTAACTAAACTCTTCATTTTTTCCATTATAGTTACTTTCTTTGTGCCTTTGTATTCAATAATCAAATCATTTTATCATTCCTCTAAGTAATCCTTATTGTTTTTTCTTCCAACATTCTCAACATGTAGGAAACAAAATATTATTTCCTCTATGGCCTCAACAACCCAAACTCTTAGTGAAACATATTATTATCTTCATTGGTGAGTATGAGAGTCTGTTAAGGTATAAATTGTTTATCATGTTCTATGAATTTGATTGCTATAATAAGAATCTATTTCACTCCATCAAACTATACATTTGAATTATCATTATCAAATTTTCTTTCACATTAAACATTAAACCTATAAATTATGGTCCACTCTATTCAATAAAACTAGAATGAAAAGTGCGTGAAGCACTAATTATATAGATACAACCACATTATCAATGCAATTTGCCTATAATATTTCAATATATGAATCTATATTTTTAACTTAGTTCATTCATGATCAATACCAAAAGTCTTGTATTATGACCAATAGATACACATAGGGTTATTACTATGTTTTTCACATCCTTGTATCTATAGGTTAACTAATCTTGGCTATGATACAATCTATAATGACCCACTATTTTCATATATTGATATTACATTTATATAGATGAATATTCATTATATAAAAAACCAATCCATAATTTCATGGATTTATTTTCAATTGAATCCTATAAATAAAAAAATTGGTTCATAATCTGTCTGTATCATCAAACCTTTATTCTCACATTTCTAGAAGCCTTTAGACATATCAATCATTACAACATTTTTCATACAATGGGGAAAAATATTACTAAAATGGATAGATCATATTCTTAATGAGGGTAAACAATATATATTTCAATCATAAAATAAATATCATTTTATTATAATATGAACATTACATTTAAAAATTATACAATGAATATAAAATTTCTTTAATAGGAGTTATATAATTAAATATAAACATTCATATGACCTGAATCATAATAGAATAACTTTTTAATAAAACATGGATGTTTTTAGAACACCTGACAATAGAAAATAATTTTATTAGTAGTAAATTATATTTTCCAACACTATCATATTAGAATGGTTTATATCCCTAAACCATAGTGTAAGTAAAGGTTCACTCCCAAGATGATTATTATAGATAATATCCTTTACAGAACCTGCTTCACTTTCTCCATCTATTGATGTATTAACAGAGTTCAATAATTATTACTAAAATGGAAATATCATTATATATATTACAATTAATCAATGAATTGTAAGTAGATATAGGTCCCACCCATCACATAATGAAAACCATATATACTTGTTCTAGTAGAAAATAAATCAATAATCATATCATATCCCATTAAAATAAATAGGTTTCAAAAACATATCATCTAGAATAACCCATGGAAATGAAGTGGGATTCAAGAATATCAATCGATAATAAAAATAAAACTAACATAAAAATAAAATAGATAATTTTCATGAATAATATCCCCATTTAATCATGTGTGACATATAATAATTTTCACTTATATAGAGATAATATTGAGGTAACACATTAAATAATTCTGGAAGAAAATTTGCTTTCTTTTTTTAATTTTATTTATGTCCTTGAAATTATAAAAGAAAGAAAGTTTCATTAAAAATAACTATTAATCGTGTAAAAAAATCTTCATGGAATTTAAGGTGTCATGATATAAACAATAACTTATTCTATGAAAATTAAAAACAATTCCTTCCATTTTTTTGTAAAAGGCTTAAAGAACCTCGTTTTGAGAATGAAAAAATAAACTTTTCAATAAAATTATAAAAAATAAAACGTGGTTATAATTTTATTTAATGAATAATAGGAGAATAATAATAATAATTTTAAAAAAATCATTAAACATGTATATTGAATAAAAAATTTAGTTTAATTGGAAATAGTTTAAAAAATATAATTTTTAAATATAAAATACATTACAAACATCATATCATTAATTATGAAATTTATAAAATTAATAAATTATGTTTACCATCAATAAATACAGAAATAAACATGATATAAAATATAAGATAATAAAAATACATCCAAAAAATAATCATATCATGTGAAAACTAATGCAGGAGAGGGTTAACCTTGGGAAGGGAAATTAGGTTATGAATTACATTAAAACACTGTATTCAATTGAATCATATTCACCATAAAATAAAAAATAATCCACATAAACAATTAATAATATTATTATAATGAAATTATTTATATTATATGTATATATATTTCTACGGATGGAATTATTATTCTTCACACACAATAAATAAGGGGTGAATAAGTCATACAACTCACAGAATAAAAAGTGAGGCAAGAAACCCTTACCTCACTCCTCCCTTTACTTTTTTAGACACTGACCACCTATAAAATATTTTAAGGATTGTTATTAATACATTAAATATACATATTCATATTAATAATACATTATTATATTATTTTATAAGATATTATGACCACCTTATTAATAATAGTACAGTAATTTCATGGTTTTGGGTGGGTTCGTTATATGGTTTCACGATTGGTTCATTTGTGTATAATTATGGATTTTTTGTAACAAATAGAAATAAAAATCAATGAGTGAAATTAAATTGTAATAATGATCTTCAAAAATTTTAAATAGTTTAATATATAATTTTTTTAATACGATGATGATGATTTATTTCATAAAATGTTAATGAAAAACGATTTGTTTTTTTTGGCAGCTTTCTTCAACTTCCCAAACTAGTTTTATTTTATCAACTATTATGGGTATATATAAGTTATAGAACATGAAATGTGATATTGAATAATTCTTAAAATATTATTTATCCATATTACTAAATTTATAACATGATATGAATATGGTAATGAAAAATGGAAATATCATTATTGACCTTGGCCAACAGTTTCATTTCATGGAATACGATGTATAAATAAAAGGGGTGTATATAATATATTACATTAATAAATAATATTACAATATGAAAATGATTATAGAATTATTATTACTTGATAGATAAAATATATGAGCATATAGTAAAATAATAAAATAAAATAAGAAAGGTGTTTCGAGAAAATTACCACTTTAATATTACCTCTTTGAGAGACCCTTGAAGACCTTGGATTCAGACTCCTGATAAGAAAATAAGAACTAATACGTTGTTAGAGTGATTATAAGGTATTTTTTAAATAATATAATTATTTTTTATTATTTTTTTCATAAATGGTGTGGTGAGGGGTGGTATTTATACTTGTTGAGAGGTGCGTATACGTGATTAAAATAATTCTTATTTTTAATTTCAATCCCACCACATTGAGGTGAAATTAATTTCAAAAACATTAATTATTTGTGAAATCTTATTATTCTATAATGTGTTGATAAATACCTCACTGAAGCATTTTATGCATTAATTTTTATGTACGATACACTTTTACCTTTTTTCTTTAACCATTCCTACTATTTTACCTATACTATGGTAAATAAAATTTACCACTTTATATCTTTTATACATTTCAATGCAATTGACTATAAAAATAATTTATACCTTGTAAAAAAAATATGGAATATACTTTCCAAAAAAATTCATATATTTGTAAAATTGTATTTAAATTTAATCTCGTAGAAGCAATGAGAAAGCATGCACTTAAAGTGAAATCTTCGAAATGTATGAAAAGTTTTTATATCCAATTATTATGGAGAAATTAATAAAATTTATTCAATTAGATGGATTTATGTTTTATTTAATTACATATACATAAACACCAATTTAAAATGAAATTCAGCATTATATATTATTTGTATGAGAATTCGGTTCTCAATTATAATGCAATATTTTCTACTATTCGTCAAAAATAATAATAAAACATATCAAAAAAATAAAAACAATTCACCCTAAGATAATTTTCATATCCCAAAATATAAAATGATTTTTATTTTTTCCAAATAAATTACATAAATGTGCTAGAATTTAGATTTAATGTAGGTGCGCCATTAAAAGGTAGAAAAAAAAATTTTAGAATTTTTTTTAGAATTTTGTTTATTCTAATATGATCCCTTTCAAAAATATTGAATTAATTATATTAAAATTTTATGGAAATTATAAAATATATTTTTCTTTAATATGAATTATAAAAATTGAATAATTAAATTAATTAACACAATATTACATTGTGGGATTAAAATTAATTTTTTTAAAACATTTCTTTTATGTTCAATTGTTTTTTCATTTTAATTATTAATAATTTGATAACTAATGAATACATTTTATAAACATGTGAAATATATATATAAATAAATTAGTCAATCTCATTCACCCCTATTATTCTAATGAATTGGTGATAACTATAAAAATCAAATAACAATATTTTGTATTTTGTTTTTTCTCTGTGATTTTAGAAAAGTAATCTTCCAACGAGATTAAAATTTTAAAATAATTGAAAAAAGTTATATCATGAACTCATAGGGTGTCAAATTATATAATAATAAAATAATAGATTTTAATTTATTTACAATAGAAATTTCATCTTTAATACATTTTCACTAAACTATCATTTATTTCACTAAATGATGAGTATTCAAGATTAATTTGGTTTCTCTCCTGAAATAAAATTATCTTATAATAGATCACATGACCCCAAAAAACGAAATAATTATATTTCTAAATCAATTATACATTATCAAAACCCATAAATGTTTAACATAAAGGAATATAATTCCCAAGATGAATATACATTCATATATGTATCCAAATCCAATGTTTATCATAAATATTTCTATAACTAGATAATATTACATCCCAAAAAAGCTCAGAATCCTCAAATTTTAATGTGTTCAATAAAAGTAATATTTAATGATAAATATAATTTTTTACCTCCAGTGTTATATATAATCAAACCTAATAAAACACTTCCCAAAATACAATTAATAGTCTCCAAATACGAATTTTATTTCAAAACATTCAATCCTATGTTTTTTCCAAAATCAAATTAATATTATTCCATAAAATTTGTTATGTAAAAAATAATAATAGAAAATAAGTAATATTTTACAGAGTTATCATTTTCACAATTATCTCCCTTTGGTATAGGTTGAAGCCCCAGAGCATTTTTTGGTGCAAGGGGTTGTCACCCCACTTTTAGGTTTCATGTTTTCAAAATATATGGGAATTAAAACGTGATAATAAAATTCATCAACCCCCATTATCCTATATCAATCTCAAGAATAATAATAAAAACCTAAAAAAAATTAAATTATTCATCAAATAACATTATTTGTAACCCCAACATTATTCTATCAATCTAATCCCATTCGAAGAAATAAAATAATTTTAATTCAATATAATTAAATCGAACACAAGATAATATTAAAGATTAAATATTTTTCGTAATGTTTTTTTATAAAATGTCATAGTATGATTACATCACCTTTTCAGATCATTATTATTATCTACCACATTCTTGAAAATCTATATAGGTTTATTTCATTACAAAAATACTTAGATGTTTTAGGATTGTTGTAATCATATTTCAATTGGTAAAAATACTTCAAAAACATGATTCTCTTTTTCAAACACATAAAAATTAAAATCAATCCAATTATATTATTGTTATATTATTTTTTATTTAAGAGTTATTTTTTATAATATTTCATTGACTAGTATAATGACCAAATTCCTCAAATCTATGACATTTAACTGTTATTGGTTCCTTAGGGTGAAAATATTTTCCAACATCTTGTTACCAATAATACTCTATTTTCATTAGAAATTATCAACTTTATTACATCCTTTTCCAAACATAGAGCGTAATATTGTTCTATTAATACATTTTACAATATACCCCTTTAAATATTTTTTGAAATGTATGAAAATGGAACCTAATTTTCTATATCACCATTAACTCTTGAGATTCTATGATCCATGATACATATCTCAATTTACTTTTTTGGAAATTCAACTATGTTCCATTTTTAATAATATTTTGATATATGTCATTTTTCATGATCACATGTGGACAAAGTAATATTTCTACTCGGTTAGGAAAACTGTTTGTGATATAATTACATTTCCCATCACAATGGACATTTTCATTATTTCCCATATTTTTCATTATTATTATAAAATAATAAATGAACCTATATACAAATAAAATATTATATAAATGTGGGACTTATAAACTTATAAGGAAAAAAGTTTTAAATGATTAGTATATCATGACTTATGAGTCACTAGGTTTAAATCAAAGTTATAAATGGTAATGTTTCCGAATATTAATTCAAGACTAAAAATTTGTTTGTCTCATTGATTATCATTCATAATGATTTTTTAAATTTCGAAAGTATATCCTTCAGGTGTTTCAGACCATATTTATAGCAATTATAATTTTTATACCAACTGTGATTATAACGTCTATCTCAATGCACTTGTTTTAGAGTTATCACCACATGGTATAATAGTACCATCGCCACATCCTCTTGTAGTGTCTAGACCATGATGTAATTACTCATAAACCACTTATTATATCCTTTAACAAAATTCAAAGTTATTTTTTTATTCATTGACATATCTATGGAACATATTCCTAATGTTCTTACACAATTATTCTAGTATCAATCCCCAAAAATAACAATACATTACACTAATACCTACTATAGAGACCCAAAACATTTACAAATTTTTTTACATTTTTATAAACTAAAAAATAGTTATTATAATGAAATGATCATGAAGACTAATGTCTTTGGAATAATAAATTCATAATAAATCCTATTGTGACAAAAATAAGGATTTTATATAATATTTTCCATAATATACTCTTAAATCTATTTGTTGTTCTAAAACAACATAGGATAATATGAGGAATACATAGACAAAAGGGGTGAGATAAAAATAATACTAAGTTAATAAATATTAAAATTTAACATAAATTTATCTTAAACTTTATAAGATACGACTTTAGAAATATAAGTCTCAATAGAAATCAAATGGGATCATAACATAAAGAACATGGTATTATATGATATTGATATTATAGAAAATTTGGAATCAGTATATATCAGGACATAAACATGAGTCAATGATATATGAATATACAATACTGCAAGTTGTACAAATTAACATAATGGATTATGTTTTCCTCCATAATCCCAAAAATAGTGCATCATGGGGAGAAATAATTACCTAATGCATTGTGTAATGCCCCGACCATAAAATCCTGAAGTCACTGCCTTAATTTATTACATAGTCATGATTACAATGTATCAAATACATATGGACAAATTAGTTTAGATGTTTTTTAAAACCATCATACATAAATGATACAAATATTACATTTAGAAATAGAAAATTACAACATGATACATAGTATAATTTAATAAACATCGTAATGGAAACACATTAAAAATATTCCTCTTTATAACCTAGGGAATAGACATATAATAAGGGAAATCTCAAATTCTCAATAAGGGTATGTAAAATGGATTAAATAATGAGTCAATAAGAATTATAAAATATAATGATAAATAACTGGGAACACATACCACACTGATAAATGGATAAAGCATAATCAATATAGAAAGGTAAACTATTGTAACACATCCAACTTAATCAATAAAATTAGAATGAAATGTGTCATTATATTTTATCATTTGAAAATACCACGGATAATAATAATAAAAATAATATAAGAATTATTAATGAGGTATGTGATTAATTAATGGTCGTTATGTCTAAGTGATTTGAAAACCTATATTTTTCCGACTTTTCACAAGATGGTTTAAAATTACTTGTTTAACCATGTTAAATTTGGAAAAATGATTAGTCTTATAAGAACCCTTCAATAAATTAACGGGATATAAAAACTAAGGTATCCACCAAAAACATAGAGTCTAAGTCATTGCTCATATTAAATTATTTATTTAAATAATATATAATATTCCTGATCAAATATCATTATTGAATAAATAATACAATGTTTTCAATATTACTCCGTTAATTGAATAATTTTCAAAGTGAGCACTATTGGTAAAAATTGTATACCATTTAGGAAATAATAATATAAATATCTTAAAAATATGGATATTTAACATAGAATAAATTTATTATAAAAATTATCATAAGGAGGATATTGTTCCATGAGAATGTTTACAATCATAAATGAAAATGATATTGCAAAGAAATCTTTTACCAGTTGGTAATTTTCATGTCAAAATACCATGATTATGATATTCAATGTAAAACATAAAATTACATGATGTATGATTTAATTGTGTTATTAATTGAAAAAGGGTCAGTATATACACCTCATTTAGGTTAATTGATGTATAATAACAAATTAGTCTCTATAGAATATAAATTTAGGCAAAATCCCTTACATTTCGTTTCTTTTTGGTTGAACACCATTTAAACTATACGATTATTATTCCAATCTTGTTATTAAAATATAAAAGAACCATAATAATATTTATAATATCATATATTGACTTATAATAATATCTTATTACCCATTTGTTAAATTTTTTTCATTATTTTCACTATTTCAGTTATTAATTGCCATGTTTTTCAGGTACGTTTTGAAATGTTTCTTGTTGTTCCTATTAAGGAGATAGTGATTTACTAAACCAAAAAATTTAAAACATGATTTTAATATCTATATTTTTGTTGTATATTTATTTATATTAATCCTTAAAATTTTGAGATAGGTAATTAAATTCACTGACCATGAAGATGGAGTGATGTAACTACGCATGAACGATACTCCCATTTCTTTGTCGTGTTAAATGAATGAAAATTAAATGATATATATTTATATTATAATTCAATTATAAAATTTATTTATTATATTTAAAATATTATTATTAATATAATACATAATATATTCCATTAATAGCATGAATGGATCACATCACTTTGAGGACACTATAGTCCACTCATCCACACACAATGTTATCGTATTCCCACAAAATCGAGAGTGTAAATGTATTCAATAAATAAAAACTAAAAAATATTAAATACTTTATAAATATAATATATATGATATATAAACTATTAATTAATCAATATATTCATTCTTCAAAGGTATTAATTGATGAACGAATGACATTTATTTTAGATGTGGTAGTCCGCTGTACACATAAACAATGATTGGGTATCCCATTTGTTGTAGGTGTGTAAAATATTAGGCGGAACTATTAGAATAACCACATATCATTATAATTAGTAAAAATATGTAATTATATAATCCTGATATAAAATGAATTATATTGGTGGAGAAGTATATGAAATAAAAGTAATTGTGGAAGAACATTACCTCTTATTAACGTAAATCCTCTAGGATTATACCAAAAGACTTCCATGTTTGGAATTATACCAAAATTTAGGCTTCCATTAAAAGGTTAGGTATATTGGGGGATTATTTGTTAAGGTTTTTTATGATATTATGGTCTTTGTATGTCCAAGCAAATGGTAGGGATGAATTCATTTTTTATGGGAGGATGTGTGGAGTTTTTGTAAATATAAAAATAGTAAACACTATTGAGAGGTGTTCCTTACATAAAATGCCTAAAATAATAAACATAATTAGATAAAATGGTGTATATGGTCGAAATATTTCCATCCAACCGGTTTTGGATATATTTTTAGTTCATTTTTTACATCATTTGATGATTTAGTTCGTTATAAGGTTTAATTTTACCTCAATCACAAAATTAATTTTAATTACATTCAATATTATATTATGTAAATAACTAATTTGAAAATAATTGAAATTATAATATATGATTATTATAAATATTGAATCCATTTTTCAAAATTTTAATCATGTAAGTGGTAGAAATTAAATTATACTTTGTATCACGGATGGGACGACAATGTGGGTTTTGGAAATGAAAACGATCAAAAGTTCACTATGTTTTTATATGCAATTTCGAAATGAAATTGACTAAAATTAAATAAATTATATATATATATATATAATTTATATAATATTACTTTTATAAAAATTGAAAATATAATTTACCCGTATAAATTATTGATACAAAATGACAGTTTTCAATTAGAATCTACTATATATTCACTATTCATCTAAAAATGAAACATCTCAGAAAAAAACCAAAAAATAACCCTAATATATTATTTAAATTAATATATTAAAAATCATGTTTATTTTGAAATATTAATATTATTAATATTTGAATATAATGATTTAATAATAGATTTCCATTAATAGGGTGTGAAACTGTCTTTATAAAAATATAGTTTTTTATGTTTCAAATTAGGGTTGCTATTTTATTTTTCATATAAAATATATTGGATGAATTTAAAAGAAGTATAACATTCCATGTAAATGAAGAATAAGATATTTTTATACTTATTAATATTTTTTAATTAAATATTAATTTTACTTTAAAAGTATTGCTATGTTCGATAGTGTACCCGATAAGCAACAACGAGTTTTTTTGAAATCTTACGTTGCACACTAATAATATAATATTTTTATTTTAAATGGTAGTTATCTCTTAGCCGTTGTATTGGAGGTAATGAATGAAACTAACTACAATATGATTATACATGATTGTTAAATGTATTTACATTATCCAATAAAATGTTAGAGGCTTAAAATATGAATGAATCTAAATTTAAGCATAATTTACATTAAAAGGCTGATTTTCCTCCTTTTAATAGAGATCCATTTTTAAATGTAGTTTTGGTCGCATTAATTTATTCTATATGACCCAAAAAAATATTTATTTAGAAAGGGGACTTCAAAATTTACTTTTAGTATATTTTTGAAATTTTTCGGATAAAGTTCATTTTTAATGAATAGTGAAGATATTTTATTTTAAATCAAAATTATGATTTAATCTAATTTATTTATATGGTTAGATAATCTTTTTAATTGTGTTTAAAGTGTAATTAGAATATATTTTTACCATTTAATCCAAGGTTGGGATTTTTAATTAATTTCACTTTGAAATTGGGCATAAACAAGTATCAATTTTTTGATAGTTATTGTTTCTTAAAAACACGCTATTTGTTTTAACAACGGGAATTAATTTTAAAATTATTTAATTCCACTTCTATATTTTTAATTTGGAAAAATAGACATCATTTTGTTATTAGGAATATCAAATATAGGTTATGATGAATTTTTGGTATTTTTATGAAAAACTTCAATTTTTGATGTATAGTGAAACTACTTGGTGGTAGTTAAAAAACTGACTTTTTCATTTAAATGAAATTTTACCACTTCTATAAATTTAATTTCAGAACTCCGAAAGACATGGTTTTTATAAATAAGTAAAATGTGGTTCATTAAGATGAAAATACTTTTTGATGAATTGTAACTTTTGACTTTTATTTTTTGCAGTTAAAGGTAAATTAGGTAATTCATGGTAAAAAGAATATTATAATAATTCAAAATAACCTTAACAATTGTCCAAAATTTATTGGATGAGTCATTTACGACCATGGGAATATTTGGGTCGATTTTTGGACCACATTGATCCACTTGAGACTGATAATAACAAATTAGATTTATTAATTTAATCTGAATACAAAATTGACATTATCAAAAATATTTTAGTAATTAATTTTTATATGGTATTATATAAGTCCTATTTTCAACTATAAATATTATTTGTAAATATAAATATATTTCCTTTATCATGGTATTTTTATTATAATTTTTGGACTTAAAATAAATTAAATTATTTATGACACAATAATGATGCAGTATTTATCTCATTAATAAATGATTTAAATAAATAAGATTATAATGATTAAAATATTAAAAAAACATGTCAAATACTGATTGGATGATTTTATTTCGACCATGAGTCATCTTATCTTCTACTATAAGGATTTTTGGACCTTTAGAAACCGAATATCATTATATAATAAAATAATGTTTTCACACTTTCCTAAAGAGCCCCTCCTCCCACTTATAAAAAGAGACCACTTATAACCAATTAATTACACCATTAAAGACATTTGAATAATCCAACATCTGCCCAATTAAGCTTACTACATCTATCTCCTCCCATAAAATCCTTTTATTAGGCATAAGGCACTTCAAGAAATCATTTTGGTTCAAACCAAAGTACTCACCCAAATTAAATGTAAAGGTTTCTCATAAATTATTCTCATTTATTTTACTTATCCAACCCCTAAACTATATTTATTTATTTATTTTGTAACAGAACTAGAATCCAAAATATACTAGGATGTTTTTATAAGAATTAATCAAACTACACTTACACACACCTCCATCTAATGGATGAAGAACATAATTTATCTGTGGATGGAAAACTAACGCCTCACGAAACGATGATTGTTCAATTACATCTTACCACCTCTAATTGTGGACATTACGATGGAACTGTATTTATATATGATATATATTATGTTTATGATTTCATTATTCTTCTTTACTTCCCAATTATATCATGCCTTTATGGTTTCCATAGTAGGTAAATACTATAATCTCATTTGAGAAAGTGCGCACTACCGCCCCCTTAAAGTGATATGACTCGTTAATTCCTTATGTGGTATGTATAAAGGATAGTGTTAATGATATTATATAAGATATAGTGATGGAATTTATAATATACCTATGTATAAATATGTTTTATTTCCATAAAAAATAGAAATGAAAGTAGCATTCATGCATACGTACGGCTTACCATCTCCATGAACGGTGCATTTCATTTCTTACCTCTAAATGTTATGTAATATTATATATACATGTATATACAGGATATATATGATATATATGGTATCAAGATCGTGAATATAATTCTGGATATATTGGATTATTGACCACATGGACAACTTGTAATTATAAGGTGTTCATTTTTGACTCAAGAGAAAAATATCGACAAAATGAAAGTTATTAACATAAATGATTAAATAATGTTTATAACATGGTAATAAGTGACATAAAAGGAATAATAAACTTGAAAAAGGATCTTAATAAAGTAAAAATTTAACTTTAGTTTATTATTCAGGATATTAAAGAATGATCGAGTGATGTTGGACACGAGGAAATGGACTTCGTCTCAATCTCCTTTCACTGAGGCATATTTTTTTATAATACTTGGCTTACTATTATACGATGTATAAAAACCTTTGACATTTCATTTAATTCAATGGGAATATTTTTCCATGAAGTGATTTACTAAATGAAAAAAATAAATGTTTCTTTTAACGTACGGGGTGACAACGACCTTTTCCGCCGCCGCGAGTATTATTTGATCTTTGGCTTCCGCAACAAGCCATAATTTTTATTAAAAGAAAATAAATACCTTATACTATTTTATGTATTTTTGGTATTGAAAATTGTTTTGAAAATTGATTTTTTATGTCAATATATTTATGTGATATATTGTGATCGAAATGTGGAAATTTTTCTTTCCTCTATATTTGATGTATGTGTTATGGTTTTATATTGGTACTTGGATATTTGACAGGTGGTTACGTGATAAAAAAAATAACGGGTGGTTCCAGGAATACCAGGATATGTGGTTACATTATAACCTACAATTCATTGGGTATGGAAGTCAGTCGTATGGCTATTCCATTTAGTGATATGTGTGGAAGTCGGTCGTATGGTTATTTCATTTATGTATGTTTATATCCCACGTTACCTTTGTATGTTTTGTTTTCTTTATATGGGATTGATGGTAATATTTTGGGTACAAAAGGATAAGTAATGATCCTTTATTCAGTGAAGAGTATTTACTACTTCATAAAGGTGAAAATTATTACTTATCTTAAATTATTCATGGTTTACTTGTTGTTTTGAAAAAATAATAGATCTACTTCTTTGTGTATCCCTTACTATAATTTTTATGCTCATCCCAAGTTTTTGAAATATTTTTCATAGGAAATAATGTGGAATAGGGTAATGGATGGGATCAATGAGAAGTCATTCTATCTAAAACAATGAACTAGACATGACTATTTTTTTCAAGAGTTCATGTTTTGTAAAAAAATGGATAATGTGTAGAAGTGTCTACTTTGTGATATTTTGAAATGTAATAGTTATGGCCTAACTCTATAAAACTCTAAACCTGAAAATATCTTCAATGTGAATTAATCATTTCATTCAATATTATGTATGGTTTTATGGTCGGGTCCTTATAGTTGGTATCAGAGGTCGATTTAGATAACATTAGGTGTTAGGGTATTGTTAAAGTAATACCCATAATGTAATTTATTATAATATTTAAATCATATAACATTTCCAGATTACCATGTAGCTTTGCCTAAGATATTTCTCTATTCAAAATGGTTTTCCATAGAGGAAACAAGGAACCTATGTTGGGACGACATCAAGAGGAAGATAAACTTCTAAATCAGCAGCCTAGGATAGTCAGAATCAGAACTGAACACTTTGTTGAAGTGATGACAAAGTTGAATCATGCAATAAATGGTGGTGGTATTCATGCATGAGATCAGCTAGATCAACCACATAGGAACATGTTAATAGTGGACCATTTCATGAGGCAACATCCCCCATCATTCAGAGGATCACCTGACCCTGTGCTAGCAGAAGGATGGATTAAAGCACTGGAAAATATTTTCGATTTTATGGAAAAATCATAACTTCAAAAGGTTAGTCTCGTTGTTTACTATTTTGATAGTGAAGATGATCATTGGTGGTCGATGGTGAAAAATATCAGGTATAGTAAGGATATTGATTCTCTTGTTTGGGATGAATTCAAAGATATGTTTCCTGAGAAATATTTTCTGATGTTGATTCGTCTTAGGATGGAAAAACAATTCCCCGAATTGAGGTAGGAGGATGAATTAGTGGCCGCTTATGAAAAAAAGTTCACTCGACTGGCAAAGTATGCACCAAATTTCATCCGAGATTGTGATTGTAAGATAAATCAATTTTACTCAACACTAAGTCCATGATAACAAATAGCATTAGCCTCTCGTGAGTTCAAAAGTTATGAAAAACATGTTTGATGTGTGGAGAAGGTGGAAATGTAGATTTTCAATGATCAAGTGTTCTTTTAAAAAACAACCGAATAAGCTGTTCAGTTGGCAAGAAAAGGGGAAGAATTCATCAATGAATCCTGGAGGTAAGAAAACTAAATATCCATCTTGTGAGAAGTGTGGCAAAAAGCATCTTGAATATTGTTTATCAAAATCGGGAAAGTTCTTCTGGGGTGGTATGTCTGGTCATATTGCTCGTAAT
Organism: Viscum album; assembly: GCA_963277665.1. NCBI lineage: Eukaryota > Viridiplantae > Streptophyta > Magnoliopsida > Santalales > Viscaceae > Viscum > Viscum album. The sequence goes on along the minus strand of OY728132.1, from coordinate 1,285,718,962 downwards.
TGTAAGGAAGATGATCAAGCAGGGAATGAAAAGACATCGATAAGATGTTTTATGTTTAATGAAATGGGTCATTATGGAAACATGTGTCCAGAGAAGAACTCAACTGAGGGAAAGCTGCCAGAATACAAATAGAAATGGGTGGCAAAATCCTTTGCAACTACGTCAGCAGATGTTGGGCCATCAAACGAAGTAGTATCAGGTACACTATTTTTTTGTTCAGATTATGCCAATGTGTTGTTTGATTCAGGGTCTACATACTCTTTCAATTGTGAAATGTTTTTAGGTAAATTAGGAATTCCATATCATGATATTAATACAGAACTTATAGTAAAAACCCCTGGAAGAAATGTTGAGACAAAAAGAAAACACCAGATAATTGGAAAGAATCTAGATGAAAACCTTATTGTTTTACCTATAGTAGAGTTTGATTTTATTTTGCGCATGGATTGGATTTCTGTTTATCATGATAATATTGACTGCAGAGCTAAAGAGGTTTCATTTCCGAAAGATTTACAGTTTGTGTACAAGAATGAACCCTTGATTTTGATAACATATCAGGAAGTTGAGAAACTAGTAAATGAAAGAAATGAATGTTACCTTGCTCATATTGTTGAATATAAATAGAGTGTTGGGATTACTGATGTTCCAGTGGTAAATGAGTACCTTAATGTTTTTACTGATGAGTTGCCTAGTATTATACCTGATCGGGAAGTTGAATTAACTGTTGAATTAGTTCATGATGCAAAGGCCATTTCAAAACCCCCTAAAGGAATAGCTCAAATTTAACTTTTAGAGTTATAGAAGCAATTGCAGGAGTTATTAGATAAGGGTTTCATTCGACCTAGCACATCACCATGGGGTACCCCTGTCTTGTTTGTTAAAAAGAGAGAAGGTTCAATGTGACTTTGCATTAATTATAGTGCATTGAATAACAACACTGTTAAAAATAAGTATCCTTTGGCTCATATCAATGATTTGTTTGATCAGCACCAGAGAGCTTAGTATTTCTCGAAGATTGACTTGAGATCGGGGTACCATCAATTGAAAGTAAAAGAAGAAGATGTTCTAAAGACCGCGTTTTGTACAAGATATGGCCATTATTCATTTGTAGTTATGCCTTTTGGGTTAACCAATGCACCTACTGTATTCATGGATCTTATGAATAGACTTTTCCATGAGTTCTTGGATAAGTTTTTGGTTGTGTTCATTGATGATATTTTAGTTTATTCCAAAATCACGAAGGATCATGAAAGTCATTAAGATGTTTATTTTCAAACCTTAAATGAAAAGAAACTATTTGGTAAATTCAAAAAGTTTGAGTTTTGGTGACAAAAAATTTCTTTCCTTTGTCACATTGTTTCAAAAAATGGCATAACTATTGATCCTGCTAAAACAAAAGATGTTGAAGAATGGCCAAGACCCACAAATATAATTGAGATTCATAGTTTTCATGGTTTGTCAGGATATTAAAGGAGGTTTGTTGACTATTTTTCATGGTTATCTAGTTCAATGACTAAGTTAACTTGAAAAGATTTTAATTTCATCTAGACAAAAGAATGTGATGATTGTTTTCAGGAATTGAAAATAAGATTGGTGAATGCTCCAGATTTGGCACTGCCTTCTAGAAATTGTTAGTTTGTTATATACAATGATTCTTCGTTGAAAGGACTGGGATGTGTCCTAATGTAGAATGACCAGGTAATTTCTTATGATTCAAGTAATTTGAAACCTCATGAGTTAAATTACCCTACACGTGATTTGGAATTAGCTGCTGTTGTTTTTGCTTTAAAAATTTGGAGGCATAATTTGTATGTAGTTAAGTGTGAAAGTTCTACTAATCACAAAATTCTAAAGTATATATTAACTCAAAAATAATTGAACATGAGATAGAGGAGATGGTTATAATTAATCAAGGATTATGTTTTCACAATCCATTACCATCTGAGAAAATCAAATAAAGTGGTTGATGCATTGAGTCAAAAATGTAATGCTTCTTTAACCATGATACGTTTGGAATGAGATACATTGGTTTTTGATTTGATGAACATTGGCATAAAAGTTGTTGGTTTAGGAAATTCTTCTGTTTTGTTTCTGGTGTCAGTGAAGTCATCTCTATCAGATAGAATAATGAATGCATAGAAAGAATACAATGAGTTGAAGAAAAAGGTAGAGTTATTTCAGAAGGGTATGTCACATGAATTTAAAAATGATAATGATCATGTTTTGATATTTGGAAAGAGATTATGTGTTCCTTGTGATTCACATTTGATGAATGAGTTATTATGTTAAGCTCATAGTTCCACGTTTTCAGTTTATCCGGGTAGTGATAAGATGTATAGAGATCTTCGGGAGTATTACTGGTGGGATGGAAATGAAAAGAGATATTGTTGATTTTACAGTGAAGTGTTTGACTTGTTAGTAGGTTAAAGCAGAGTGGCTGTTACCGAAAAGAATTCTTCAGCCTTTACCCGTGCCAGAGTGGAAATGGGAAAATATATCCATGTACTTAGTTGTGGGATTACCAAAGACATCTCGAGGTAATAATGCAATCTAGGTTATAGTTGATTTATTAACTAAATCCCCTCATTTCCTTCCTATTCGTGATACTTTGTCTCTAGATCAACATGCATGGTATGTTAAAAAGATATTTTGGTTTCATGGAGTTACCCACTCTATTGTATCTGATCGTGATCCATGGATCACTTCTAACTTTTGAAAAGGACTTCAGATGTCATTGGGTACTAAATTAAATTTTTGTACATATTTTCATCCTCAATCAGATGGAAAGTCAGAATGAACAATTCAGACATTAGAAGATATGTTACGAGCTTTCTCAATGGATTACCAGGGATGTTGGGACCACCATATTTCTTTGGATGAATTTTCATATAATAACACTATTCAATCTAGTATACATATGGCTCAATTTGAGGCATTATATGGAAAGGGTTGTCGAACTCCATCTTTTTGGGATGATGTATGTGAAAGGAAGCTGATGGGACCAGAATTGGTAGATGAGATGGCATAGAAAGATCAGTTGACTAAGAAGCTTGTGAGATCAGCTTAGAGTAGACAGAAAATTTATGCCGATAACCATAGGAAGGATATTTCCTTTGAGGTAGGTGATCATGTCTCTCTCAAAGTTTCTCCATTAAAAAGTGTGATGTTTTTTGGTAAGAAGGGAATGTTGAGTCTGAGGTTCATTGGAAGTTATAAAATTTTAGAGAAAGTGGGATCCGTTTCGTATGGAGTGGATTTACCTCCATGTTTATCATAGGCACACAATGAATTTCATGTTTCGATGTTGAGAATTTATATGCCAGATCCATCTCATGTTTTGAGCCCAGAGGTAGTTCAGTTGGAAGAGAATATCCCTTATGAAGAACAAAAAGTTCAGATTTTTGACCATAGAGAGAAGGTGTTCAGGAATAAGGTAATTTACCATGTAATTGTTTTTGTGGAAAAAACATATGGTTGAAGAGGCAATGTGGGAATCTTAAATTTCTATGAGGGATAAATACCCCCCACTTATTTTGATATGTGAATAAAAATTGCGAGGATGCAATTTCCAAAATAGGGGAAGGAAGTAACATCCCATGTAAATGAAGAATAATATATTTTTATACTTATTAATATTTTTTAATGAAATATTAATTTTACTTTAAAAGGGTTTCTATGTTCGATAGCATACCCGATAAGCAATAATGGGTTTCTTTGGAATCTTACGTTGCTCACTAATAATATAATATTATTATTTTAAATGGTAGTTAACCCCTAGCCATTGTATTAGAGGGAATGAATGAAACTAACTAAAATATGATTATACATGATTGTTAAATGTATTCACAATATCCAATAAAAATCTAGAGGCTTAAAATGTGAAAGAATCTAAATTTAAGCTTAATTTACATTAAAAGGCCGATTTTTCGCCTTTTAATGGAGAACAGTTTTTAAATCTAGTTTTGGTAACTTTAATACATTCAATATGACAAAATAAAATCCTTATTTAGAATGGGGACATCAAAATTTACTTTGTGTAATTTTTTGGAATTGTTCCGATAAAGATCATTTTTAATGAATAGTGAAGATATTGTATTTTAATTCAAAATTATGTTTTATTCTAATTTATTTATATGATTAGATTATCTTTTTAATTGGTTATAATGAGTAATTCAAATATATTTTTACCATTTAATCCAATGTTGGTAATTGGAATTTATTTCACTTTGAAATTGGATATAAACAATTATCAATCATTTGATAGTTATTGTTTCTTAAAAACACCCTATTGGTTTTAACAACAGGAATTAATTTTAAAATTTATTAACTCAACTTCTATGTTTTGATTTTGGAAAAATAGACATCATTTTTTAAATCGGAATGTCAAATATAGCTTAGGCTGAATTTTTTATATTTTTCTGAAAAACTTCAATTTTTGATGAATAGTGAAACTTCTTAGTGGTAGTCAAAAAACTGACTTTTTCATTTAAATGAAATTTTACCACTTCTGTCAATTGAATTTAAAAACTCCTACATACATGGTTGTTATAAAGAAATAAAATGTGGTTCATTAAGATGAAAATATTTTTGTGTGAATAGTAACTTTTGACATTTATTTACCGCGATTAAAGGTAAATAAAGAAATTCAATGTAAAAAGAATATAATATTATATCAAAATTACCTTAACACTTGTCCAAACCTTATTAGTTGAGTCATTTACGAACATGGTCATTTTTGGGCTGATTTAGGGAGCCCATTGAGCCACATGGAAGTGATAATGACAATTTAGATTAATTAATTTAATGTGAAGACAAAATTCACATTAACAAAAATCTTTTAGTAATTAATTTTTATATGGTGTTATATAAGTCCTATTTTCGATATAAATATTATTTGGTAAGTTAAAATATTTTCTTATCTCATGATATTTGTTTTATAATTTTTAGACATCAAAAAAATTAAATTATTTATGACACAATAATGATGCAGTATTTATATCATTAATAAATGATTTACATAAATAAGATTATAATGATTAAAATATTATCCAAAACATGTCCTATTATAATTTTATTATTTTCTTTCAACAATGAGTCATATTATATTCTACTATAATGATTTTTGGTCCTTTATAAACTGAACATACTTATATAATAAAATAATGTTTTCACACTTTCCTAAAGAGCCCCTCCTCCCCCTTATAAAAGGGGACAACTTTTAACCAATTCCTCACACCTCTCAATCAATTTGGCTCGTCCAAAATCTGGCCAATTAAGCTCCCTACAATCCTCTCCTCCCCCTATAAGACTATGATTAGGCAAAAGGCACTTTAAGAAGCCTTTTTGGTTCAAACCAAATGAATCAACCAAATTAAAGATAACAATTTCTCTAAAATTAGTTTCATTTATTTTTATTCCCCAACCCTTAAAATCTTTTTACTTATTTGTTTTGTGACAAGACTAGAATCCTCAATATACTAGGATGTTTTTATAAGAAGTATTATAAATACACATAAACAAACCTCCATCTAATTGATAAAGAACAAAATGTTTCTGTGGATGGCAAACTAACGCCTCATGAAACGATGATTGTTCGACTACATATTAACACCTCTCAAAGTGGCCATTATGATGGAACTGTATTTATATATGAGATATATTAGGTTTATGATTTCATTATTCTTCTGTACATACCAAATATATCAATCCTTTATGGTTTCCATAGTGGGTAAATACGATAATCTCATTTGAGGAAGTGCAGACTACCACCCCATTAAAGTAATGTGACTCATTAATGCCTTATGTGGGATGTATAAAAAATAGATCTAATGATATTATATATGATATTATACTGGAATTATAATATAACTATGTACAATAATGTTTTATTTCCATAATAAATAGATATGAAATTAGTGTTCATGCGTTCGTACGGCTTACCGTCTCCATGAACGGTGCATTTCATTTCTTACCCCTAAATGTTATATAATATTATAAATACATGTATATACTGGATATATATGATATATATGATATCTAAATCAGGAATATAATTCTGGATATAATGGACTATTGACCACATGGACAACTTGTAAATATAAGGTGTTCATTTTTTGACTCAAGTTCCAAATATTGACAAAACAAAAGTTATTAACTTAAATGATTAAATAAAGTTTATAACATTGTAATAAGTGCTATGAAAGAAATAATAAACATGAAAAGGGTTCTTAATTAAGTAGAAATTAACTTTAGTTTATTATTCAGGATATTAAAGAATGATCGAGTCATGTCGGACGCGAGGTAGGGGACTTGGTCACAATCTCATTTCATTGAGGCATATTTTGTTCTCATACAAGACATTCTTTTATATGATGTATAAAAAACTTTGACTTTTCATTTAATTCAATGGGAATATTTTTCCATGAAGCGTTTTACTAAACAAAAAAAATGTTTCTTTTAACATACGCGGTGACAATAGACTTTTCCGCTGCCTCAAGTATAATTTGATCTTTGGCTTTCTCAACAAGCTGTAATGTTTTTTAAGAGAAAATAAATACCTTATACTCTTTTACATTTTTTTGGTATTGAAAATGGTTTTGAAAATGGATTTGTAATGTTAATATATTTATGTGATATATTGTGAATGGAATGTAGAAATGTTTTCTTTTCTTTATATTTGTTATATGTGTTATGGTTTTATATTGGTACTTGGTCATTTGACGGGTGGTTACGTGATAAACCATATGACAGTTGGTGTCGTGAATACCAGAATGGGTTGTTATGTTATAACCTCCAATTCATTTGGTATGGATGTCGTCCGTATGGCTATTCCATTTAGTGATATGTGTGGAGGTCGATCGTATGGTTATTCCACTTATGTATGTTTATGTCCCAAGTTTCCATTATATGTTATGGGTCCTTTATATGGGTTTTATGGTAATTTTTTTGTTACAGAAGTGTAAGTAAAGATCCTTTATTCAGTTAATAGTATTTACTACTTCATAAAGGTGAAAATTATTAATTATGGTAATGTATTCATTGATTATTTGTTGTTTTAAAAAACTAACACTTTTACTTTTTTGTGTATCCCATGATGAGCTTTTTATGCTCATCCCAAGTTTTTGAAATATTTTTCAGAGGATATAATGTAGAATACGGTAAATGATGGGATCAAGGAGAAGTCATGCTATCTAAAACATGGAACTAGACATGAATATTTTTTTTCAAGAGTTCATGATTTTAAAAAAAAATGGAAACTCTGTAGAAGTGTCTACATTGTGATATTTTGAAATATAATATATATGGCCTAACACTCTAAAAATATAAACATGAAAAGATCCTCAATTTGAATTATTCATTTAATTCAATATTATGTATTTTTTTAAGGCCGAGTCCTTATAATATGTTTTATAGAATATATAATATTTATTATTAATTAATATCACTCATTAATATCAATTAATTTAAATTATTAAGATAAAGTTCCTTTGGAGATTAAAAGTAGTTTCTGTATAAAATCATTCACTATATTTTCATTTGATTATTACATAGATTTATAATACTAATGAATTATATAAACATATGGAAACATTTTACAAAATCAGTTTACACTTTTTATAAATGTATTCATAATATATATTTGATAATTATCATATTAAATAATAATATTAATTATATATTAGAGTGTCGTAAAAGTCAATATGGTTTGTAACACAAACCATCAAATAATGAAATTGTTGAATGTAATGTAAGATATACATGGATTTATATGTAGGTGATGATAAACATATCATTACATGTAGAATTATTTTAACATGGTGTTGTGTAAAAATAAATCCAGCAAAGAAATTAAATTTATTCAAATTGGAAAATATGGTTTTTATTGGGGTGCTACATTCTCCAAATAATTAATAAATTGCATCCTCACAATTCAATATATTTTTAAGTAATAAATGGATTAGTATTTGAAAAATAATATTATTTAAAAACCCACATTGTAAATGGGTTTAATAACTGATATCATTAATAATAGGGAAAAGAAAATGTGAAGGTAACAAAAAAACTAGGCTCTCAAATATGAGTGAACTAGTGAAAACAGGGACATAAATGAATAGTTTAACTATCAAATTATGATAGAGAGTTATAGAGATATTGTATAGATGAAATTTAATAATCAAAAAGCCTTAAACTGTAGTAATTTAAATTTTCATTGATGTCAAAAAAATGAATGATAATAGGAAAAGAAATTTATTCAAAACCATTTCATAGAGTACTGTAATTCATTCACTCTATAAGAATATAAAAAAAATTCATTCTTGTATTTGATAAAAAAATATTATCCTTTAGTTTTTTCTTGAACTATTTGTGCCTAATTTTTTAGAATATTTTTCACCACATACTGAAGTAAAACATTAATCTCTAAAACACCATCCAATAATCAATATAAACCATTTCATAATTGGATAACAATTAAAAAGATTATGATCCCACTCTTTATCATCACATCCATTGTATTTTTTAGTATCCAATTTACATTATACATATTAATTATCTATTTTTCAAAAATCATTATCTTTGAATGATGAACATATTAGATCATAACATTCCCAAATCCATGTGATTTAAATAAAACTACTCACTACCTAATCAATTTTTTGTACCGTTAAATGTATGATCTCAAGTATTTAATGAAAAAGTATTATGTTACAATTATTTTACATATTATAAATAATATGATGTTAAAATAATAAATAAATTAACATAATAACATATTTTATAGATCCATATATATAAGAACATTATTCATTCCAATTTGGTTGTGTCAATATAATATTCTTGACCTACATCTTTTGGCATCCTCTGAGGTATATTTCCTTGACTCATGGGAAAATTGTTTGCATAGTTCCTCGTATCCTTATAGTTGTAATTCTAAATATCCATATTTTCCTTCTTCACATTACAATATTTTTCTTGGTGACAGTTTTTTGTTCACTTATCACAAACTCCATATCCTTTCATGAATTTCCCATGGTGATTCTTTCAACTACAATCACAGGTTCGAAAATCCTTCTCTCCCTTCTCCTATTTATCAGTTAATTTATCTTATATTCTCTTCATATCATATGTCCCTTTGAAGCCATATGAATTGCCTAATTATTTCTATTTCATGATAGCACAAAAAATTTCTACATCATACGATGGAAAGGTTTGATACACCGGGACCCATCATATACATGGATTAAGCCCTTCAATGAAATGATTAATCTGTAATTCTACATTGCATATAAAATCTGGTATATTCTATGATATCCTTGTAATGGTAGCTTCACACTCTGAAATAATTTCTTCACCATATTATTTAATCTATGTACCCTTCTTATTATCTTAGATTAATTCTCATGAGGGAAATATTAGTAAAATAATCTATCATTAAAAACATTGTATTCCATAAGGTATATTTATTATTCCTTTATAGTATTCACAATCAAAGACCAATATGGATCAGAATATTCAATGAGACAAAAAACTGCTAGTGTAATATTTTCCTTGTCACCGCATCCCAATTCTATGTATATTATCTCCAGTAACTAAATCCATTGCTCTACCTCCATTTGGTTAGTTGTACCACAAAATTATTGGGACCTCTGTCACATAAAAAAATACAACATTAGATATAATTGTTGTGGAATAGGTTTATCCATCTTAGAAAAGTCATGTCCTATTAATTGATTAATTTTCCATTATATATCTATAAAATTTTCAGTTCTAAAAGTGGATAAATTGGCATTCTCATTGTGGAAAATATTATATATTCTAATTGTATTAATATCATTCATCATTCTAAGATCCTTTTCTATATAAAACACATAATAGATACAATAATATCATTATGAACATCGTATAATTATAAATATTGTGTAACACTTAACATAAATTAAAAATTGTATTCATATATAATCTCATAATCATAAACATAGTATCATTGGGGATATCATTACATTTAAATAATTCATACTAATTTATATTGAAAATATAAATTATCCTAAGAGTATATCCAAGTATTGTCAAACTAGTTGCGTAGTAAGTCACATTGATGTGTACTGATTTTTGATCGATTCAATCTCGATACAACTATTCATAGTTGGTTCCCCTAGGTACATTTATTCTAAATTAAATCCCACTTGTAGTATATAGACATGGATGTTTGCCTAATAAGCACCACATAATCTATAAATTTGAAAAATTATATGATGTTATTCAATACTTATACAAAATTTATATCATAGGATTATGTTACATAATCTATATTTTGTAAATAATGTATCAATGTTATCTATGAACATATTCTAATAACTACTATAACCCCTTAGCCCAAAATATTGGAGCTAGTGACTCAAATTATTACATTGGTATGATTATATGGAATAAAATAATTATTTATCAATTAGTATATCAATTTTAAAAAACCTTATTACATACATGACACCTGTATTACATAGGGAAATATAAAATAAAAATATTACACATCAAAAAATAATGTAAAAACATCCTTGAAAATCATTCAAATGATTCATTTTCATAACATGGGGAATATTGGCATAATTAAGGTGAGCTCAAATGAATAATAAGGGAATGTTTAGTGGAAGAAATATATATTCAATAAGAATAATAAGCATTGAATTGAAAATAAATGACAAAACCTGACACTCAAATAATTGGATAAGTTACAATCAATATGGATAAGCAAATAACGGAAACACATGACATTTAATCAATAAATTGAGAATGAAATTCATCCATAGATTTTATAATATAAAAATATAAAGGATAAAAATATATAATAGAATTATTAAAGAGAGAAATGATTAATTATTTGACTTCATGTATAATGCATAATAAAACCTATACCATAAAGTCCTTTCACAAGAGAGTTTGAAACTACGAGTAGAAAACTATTAAATTTGGATAACTAATCTATCTTAGAGGAACATTTTTATTAGTATAGGGGATATATATAGTATATAACATGAACTAAAATATATATAAAAATAATTCATAGTATTTAGTAATCAATTTAATTAATATACAATTTCGCTTTATTAAATATCCCTATAAAATAATGAACCAAGATTTATCATTATTTCCTAGTAAAACAAAAACATTCAAGGTGAACATCATATTTAAAAATGTTATATATTTTTTAAATATTTAATATTAATCTAATAATAATATGTATATTTCATATTGGATTAATTGATTATAGAAATTATCATTAGGATCTGATTATTCTAGGATAATGTTAACAATCACAAAAACAAGTGATATTGCATATATAACATTTACCACATGGAAATTTTCATGTCAAAAACCCTTGAATGAGATAGGATATAGTAAAACCTAAAATATTATGATGGAAAATTGAATCATTATATTGAAAGAAAAATTGGTTGTACATAAACCACATGAATGTGAATTTGTGTATATTGTAAAATAAGTCTAAATGGAATGTAAATTAAGATGCAATCTCTTATATTCTGTTTCAATTAGGGTGAACCTCATTTAAAATCATATATAATTGTTTTAATTATTTTATTAACTTATAAAAAACCAAAATCAAATATGTAATATAAAATATTAACTGAATATAATATTCTATTTCTTATTTTTTGATAATCGGACATTATTTTCTCTATTTTTTGTTGTAATTTCATTATTTTTTGTGTGTGTATTGACCTGTTCCTTGTTTTTACAATTAATTAGATAATTATTTAATAATATACATAATTTAATTCGTGATTTAAATATCATATATATTTAGTAAATATTTATTTATAACAATAAAAAATAAGATATGGGAATCTGAATTCACTATTCATGGATATTGCAAAATATATGTCTGCATAACTACAAAACTAATTTTTTAATAGTATTAAATGACCGAAAATTAAATGATATATAACTGTATATTATTTAATTATAAGATTAATTTAAAATATGTCACATATATTTATTAAAATCATCTTTAATACATTCCATGTATAACGTTAATAAATCACATCGCTTTGAGGATACAGTAGTCCACACTTCCACATACATTGTAATTATATTCCCACAAAACATTAAGAATAAATTTATGTGTTATATAAAAAATATATAAGATTAGTGAAATCAATAAATATAATATATATAATATATAAACTAAAAATCTATAATTATTTCAAAACATAATGGGTGATAACAAAAGAACAAAAAATATCAGTTCGCTAGGCTATAGTCTTCCGTACACATGAATAATGATTGTATATCACAATTGGTGGATGTGTGTGAAAGTTTGTGTCAAAATATTATAATAACATGAAATCTATATTGTCCTGGTTCAGTCTGCCGACCAACGGATCGCCAAACCCAGTTGGTCACATGACTTCAAGCACATTTCCCCAAATGCCAGAGGCTTCCAACTAGCAGCAAGGGCCGTTGTCTGATAATGGGTAAATTATTCCCTCACTAGTAGAGTTTCCATAATATAAAAACAAATAATAAAAAATAGAGGTATTTTTAATACCATACAACAAAAGTAAACAGTGCAAGACTTATTGAAATTTAACAACTAGAGTATATATAAATGATTCATGCCACATGTCTCTAGGAAAACTACCAATGATGTTACAATATTATAAATACCATACTAAAACCAAAGTATAAAAAATCTGTAAACTCAAACAATATCACAAGCCACCGCTTGGTCCCATGCTCTTCATCTCCAAATGAAATCATGTACCTGATGAAGAATTGATCTTTTCCTTATTTATAAATGGGACAATATAATATATTTTGGTCAAAAAACCTGACCCAAACATGGAGTGAGATGAATCTCAGTAGGCAACCACCAAAATATTTCTTCCAAACTGTCAGTGAATATATATAGTAGGGAATATGTAGAAATTATGCAATAATCTAGGAAGTAATCAATATAAATCAATCATGCAGTTTCAAATACATTAAAATATATATATATATATAATATCCTTTGAAATAGGTAATCTCAGGATATAACCTATGATATTTATCCCCTAGAAAATTTTACCAAGACATACATCTCATAAGACAATCTATTTAAATAGGAAAGACCAAGTCCAAGCATTTTCTTTGCCTTGGAAGACACGTCACAATAATTCAATCATTCAAAAACCCATCTGGGCATTATCTCAAGGTCTAACCACTTTGGTTCAACATAGCATTACACAATTACAAATGAACACCTAGTCATCTTTCATGGTCAATACCCATGGGCACACATGGCATCAATAACATATAAACAACCTCCAAGTAGCCCTCACAGTCAATACCCCATGGGTCAAAAAAGCATAAATAATCATAAACAACCTCTTGGATAGTTTTCATAGTCAATAACCCTAGGTAAAATTCTTCATCAAGGCTCTCACGGTCCTATTTAAATAATGATGTAAACCCCCACAATTTCTTGGTCTAATTCTCTCACGGTCCATTTCAATATTAGTTCTATAAAACCATGCTCATTATTTCACACATAAACCAAATTTATAACATAAGATATTCACTTGAAAAAATATAGAATATCGAGATACCTAGAGTATTTAGGGCTTATGAATATTACATAACAACTTGAATCACAAAATAAACATCATTATTGAAAATTTCTTTACAAGACGATAGACAATCCTTCATAGATAGCATTACATGGGATAACATGAGGCCATGCATAAAGAAAACAGTCAGCTATAAATCCCAGTAAGGGAGTAAAAAGACATATCATGAAGAATATAGTACATGTTAGGAAATATGAATATCAAGTGATCATTAGAGAAACCTAAACATAAGGCATGATATAGCTTGATTATCATAACATGGAAAAGAGAAAACAACATTTTACATGGTATTCGAATGGGCCAAGGATCATTGCACATGGAGAATGAGTAAACTCTTATTGAACATAAATTATCATGTGTAAACCCTCAATTCACATGATTTATCATGATACAAATCATAACCAATTCATTGGAGCGCTATCCGGGTGCACCCTTCTTAATCATTTCATTTCATGCATAAGTGTACAACATGGATCATATGAGGGGGAATCATTAAACATAACCATTTATTCCATGATAATACAATGTGGAATAAATAAATGATACTCTATAATAAATAAGTAAGTGTCCATCAAGTTAAATACACATTATAGAGAAATGGTCATGATATTAACTTCATAATGACTTTGGATGGGAAAATCACAGTGCAATTTCTGCGGTATAACATCATGACATAAGAATTCATAAAAATGGTTAATGAGAGAGAAAGTGGTTTCTCAAAATATATACATGTAATGGACATTAATGATTCTTATAGTTACATTTCCCAACAAATGTAATGTAATTTAGATGCATAATAAATCATAATTGTTTGGATGTAAATGAGGGGAGAGAAATCCCTTACAGAATTTCGGAATCATAATAGGCGTACATGGGAGGAATTAATGAGAGTGAAAGAGTTATATCATAATTAAATCATTAAAAGGGAAGTATGGGGTATGTGTGAAAACAAACCCCAACATTATTAATTGAATGTAAAATGGAATAACAATATAATGAAATTTTGACAAAAATGATAAAGGATGAAATACCTTACATGGATGTGTGATCCCAAAGGCTTAGGGGAGGCTTGATAGTGGATTAATGGGATATGGGGGTGACATGAGAGGATTCTAGATATATGAGGACATGGGTTAGAAGATTTATAATTAGATTAATTGATGAATAATCGGTGATTGAGTATGTTTATTTAAGAAAGGAGAGAGAATTTTTTATTATTTAGGTTTTAGACACCACAAATTAATCTAATCAAAACCCAAAACCATTCCATGGTTCTTTCACCTGTTTTTTTTTTCAAATTTAAGTGGAAATAATAATTTTACATATCCAAAGGAATAACGTATTAAAATATCAGTCTTGCATATGTGGAGGTGAGTAACACTCACAAAGAAATCATTATAAAATGTTAAAATGTTTTATATGTTTTATATGGTCCACTATGGCTTTGTAAAATAAATAATAGAAGAAACAAATCCAATTATTTTAATGGTAAAACATATATCGTCTGAACAAACCATTTATAATATTTTATTACATCACTATATTTCTTTTATGTTGTCATAAAATGCATTGTATATTTAAACGATATCTAATTTTTACCCAAATATTCTACTATCTCAGAAAATTAAGAAAAATTAAACATTGTATAATTTATATTTCCTGATTATAAAAAAAATATTACATTTATATAAATAATTCTCCAAATATGTGATTTTTTTTCAAGTAAAATAAAAACTGATATTTATAAAAAATTCCCAAGATTCGAAATAAATAGCTTTCTAAACTTGATAAAAATTACAATTGTACACATAAAAATTATATGATAATTTATATTTTATAAAATGAAATTTATTAATATTATTATATTAAATTATTATTTAATTCAAAAATACATTAAGTCATTAAAATATTATTCTTAATTTAATATTAACTAAAATACTATTTTTTCTTTACAAACTATTTACAAAGTAAATATAATAAAATGAATGAATAATATTTATTAAATAAAAAAATAATGCACATAATCATAGTTCTAAGGTCTTTTTACCTAACCCTTTATAACATAATCATACGACTTAAGGGTATGGTGTGCGATGGTGACATACTCTTCGGGAGGCTTAGATAGCATTGCTCGGGTGGTAATATGTAAAAAATTCAACTTCTCCCATAGGCTGTTCAGTTATACCTTAACGTGTTGAAGCTAAGCTTTGTCTTGGTCAAGAGCGAAGCCTAGTGACCCAAACTCCTTTATGATCTGTGACAAATGCGCTTCGTTTGGAGAAATTCTATAGGATGATTCCATGAAAACATTTACATGGTTAAATTGGATTGGTTATAGTCCTATATTTATTCAAATCATGTGGTCACTTTTCTATGGCTATAATAGCGATAATAAAAATTTCAAATTGTATTTTAAATCCCAAATACCGAAAACCAATAAAGATAATTTTTAATATAACCATTTTACATAAGAATACATTTAATTAGATCAATATGAATTTTCATTAATAAAATATTAGGTTGTTACAATATTCCCCCCTTAAAATACATAACCCTTGAAATTTTTTCCCGCACTAAAACAAATGAGGGTAACTATGCTTCATCACTTCTTCGGATTCCCACTATACTTCTTTATAACATTTGGTTTTTTCACATCATCTTGATGATTGGAATTGTCTTATTTTGTATAAATTTTCCCCTATGATCTAAGATCTCCCCTGTATTTTCTTCATAGGAGAGTTCATTCTCAAATGGTACAACCCTTAGATTAAGTACATGTTATAAGTCAGTTCTATACTTCTTCAAGAGTGGTACATGGAATAAATCATGTACAAGAGATATCATCGGTGGGAGTGCTAGTCGATAGGCCACTACTCCAATGTGATCAAGGGTATAAAAAATTCCGATCTACCTTGGAGTATGCTTTCCAGTCTTCCCAAATCTAATATCTTTTTTCTACAGTGATATGTGGAGGAATACAATGTCTCAAACACCAAACTATAGGTCTCACTGATTATTATCAGAATATCTATTTTTTCGACTCAGAGAAGCATTAATGTGATGCTGAATGGTCTTATACTTATCCACCATTTATTCTTCCATTTTTGTACATAATAGATTTCAATCCCCAATAGCATCCCAACATGCCAATGTTCTTCACATCTTCTATTTTTGGGCATCATAAGGAGCCATTTTGATCCATGAGTGGAATCTATTATTTTAGGAAAACTCAACCAAAGAAATATGTTCATCCCATCAACATTTGGTTTCCATTGATCATTTTCTCAACATTTCCTAAAGTGTTTGGATAGTCTATTCATATTGGCCATCGGTTTGATGGTTATAATCCATACAGATGTTCAACATAGTTTTCAGAGCATCTTGAGGGCTCATATAAAACATAATGGTGAATCTAATATCTCTATAGGATACAATTGATAGTTTTACTCTATAAAACGATACCACTTATCTAATATATATCTATTCCATTTGATCTAATGAAAATCCCCTCGAATTGCAATGAAGTGTGTAGTCTCTGTAAGATGAACTACGACAGCCCAGATAGAATTGATTCCAATGGATGTCTTTGGATGTCTTGTGACTAAGTCCATTCTGATTTTCTCTACTTTCTATGTTGGTATGGGTAAAGGTTACATAATCCCATTGTACTTCTACCTCTCAACCGTCACTTGCTGACATATCATGGATGTTGATGTATACTCAATGATCTATTTCTTCATGTTATCCCACCAAAAATTATCTTGGAGATCTCGATACATCGTTATGTTTCCTAGGTGAATGGGGAAATTTGAGCTATGTGTATCATCCAAAAGTTCTATCTTCAACTCCGAACATGATGGAACACCTAGTCTTTTACCAAATCTCACAATTCTTACTTCATTAACATAGAACATTGAGGATTTCCCATTTTTGATAGTTTCAACTTACTTCTGAATTCCCACATCATCCTTTTGAGCAACTTGTAACCTTTCTAAAAGAGACAGTTGAGCAATCATTTGTGATGGTATTGACGATGTTCCCTTCATTATAATTCCCTTTTCCGTATTCATCAAATCTTAGATGATTAGAGATTTTCTGATTCTCATCAATGATAGAATTTCTGGTTCATTTCTAGTAAGATCATCCTACACCTTTTTAGCATTAACAAGGTGGTAATATATTAGGAAGTGATAGTCTTTGATCATCTTTAACCATCATTTTCTATTCATATTCATCTATTTCAGTGTGAATATATACTTGAGACTTTTCTGATCAGTATATATTTCAAACTTTTCCCCAAAAGACTAATGTCACCAAATTTTCAAAGAAAGTATTACTATAGACAACTCCCAATCATGTGTTGGGTAGTATTTCTCATGAACATTCAATTTCTATGAAAAAAATGTAATTAATTTGACATTTTTCATCTACACATAGCACATTTCCTTCTTCAACGCATCTCCAAAAACCACAAACAGTTCTCCACATGTGGGAAGTGAGAGCACGAGCGTAGTGATAAGCATCCTATTAAACTCCATGAAGCTATATTTTCATTCATCACACCAAGAAAACCTTACTCACTTTAATGTAAGCTTATTAAAAGGGTTGGTCAATCATATGAAATTTATAAAAAATTGGAGATAATATACAGCTAACCCCAAGAAGCTATGGATATCCATCCTCGATGTTTGCCTCAACCCACCCACAATTATGGTTATCTTGGAGGGATCCACAAATTTCATATTGCATCTGATGATATGACCCAAAAATGATATGTCCTTTAACCAGAACTCACCCTTGGTGTATTTTCATTTAGCATCCCCATTCACTGGGTCTCTAGTACATTGCTTAGATACTCCTTATACTCTTCCTTTGTTTTGGACTATATTAGAATATGTTATATAATGATAACAAAAAATTTCACTTGGTAATATCTAAAAACTCTATTCATCATGTCCCTGATGATTTTTGGAGAAGTAGTGACTTTGAAAGGCATTACAATGAATTCATATTCCATGTATCTTATACAAAAAGTAGTTTTGTTGATATCCTATTTCTTCACCCATACTTGATAATCTCTTTTACATAGATCCACCTTGGTGAAGTATTTTGCTCCGAGTACCTGATTGAACAAGTCATCAACTCATGGTAGAGGATACTTGATCTTTATCGTGATTTTTTTGAGCTCATGATAATTAATGAGATGGTGCATTGTCCCTTCCTTCTTCAAGATGAAGATGACTTGGGCACCCCAAGGTAAAGAATGTGGGCGTATAAAACCTTTATCGACATTATATTATAGCTATTTCATGAGCTCATCAAGATCTATAATATCAATTCTGTTAGAGTCTTTGATATTTGAAATGCCCCAAGTATAAGATCAATTGAGAATTCAACATCTATTCTAAGAGGAAGACTTGGAAATTTCTTGGGAAACACATCTTCAAATTCCCCCAAAATTGGCATGTATTCAATGATTGTTTATTTATTAGAATCAATCATTTGAGAAAGATAAGGGTTATTATAGGGAAGCATTATAAATTCTTGATATGATAGTGGTAAATAATATTCATCCTCCTCCATGCACTTATACATAATCAGGGGTCGATTCACCATAGAGAGAGTGATTTTTCTGTCATAGAAATTTATGTTGTCACGAGTTATGGAATGCCAATCCATTCCAATAATTGCATAACATTCTTCCAAAGGGAGTATGATGATGTTCACTAGGAATTTCAATCCAAAAATTATGA
Organism: Viscum album; assembly: GCA_963277665.1. Lineage (NCBI taxonomy): Eukaryota > Viridiplantae > Streptophyta > Magnoliopsida > Santalales > Viscaceae > Viscum > Viscum album. The sequence goes on along the minus strand of OY728132.1, from coordinate 1,285,699,584 downwards.
TAGGGAAGGAGTTATATATAGAGGATGAAATTATTGTCCAATTTTCCATTCTCACCGACATCTTTATATCCATTATATGTGGTGGTGTTGAGATAGTTTTACTAATCATTCAAGACATAATAGAATTTATAGAACAAGAATCTAAAAGTACATTCACCATTCTTGAATGAATAACTAGTGTATCTGTCACCACTTTGTTTTCGGGGATTTCCTCAGTAGTAATGATGGAAAAATATCACCCTTTCTACCATGGAGGATATTGGTTGCCACCAGAAACCCATGGATTATGAAACTATATTGAAAAATACCATGTTCAATTGAAGATGAATCAATAAACAATGCATTGAGAATAAAATGGAGTGTTCCTCTCTTTTGTTGAAGTAGTAGGTTTTTCTTTTCAACATTTAATATCCAGGTGCCCTTCTCTTCCACAGCTAAATCATTTCCTTATCTCTTTGAGGAAATTTATTTAGTGCTTTTTTCCACACCTTTGGCAAGTGGGGTTCTGTAATTTCATAGCACTATTGGATTTATCCATCAAACCACTAGAATTAAAGTCCAACTTATGATTTTTATCCACATGATAACCATTAGATTCTCCGATCTCCATTTTAACATTGAGGTTATATCAGAAAATTTCACCATAGCTCCTGAAGTAACAGATCACTAGGGCTTTCCAAAGGCAAGGTTTTAGGAAACCAAAGAAGCAGTAAACCTTGCATTTCGGGGTAACAACAAATCCAGAGGCATATAGTGCACACTTTTTGAGTTTAGCCTTGTATGATCCCTTGGATTATCTGTCATTTTTCTTGAGGGCAACGAAGTCCCATTCCATCTTAAGTCAGAGGGTAGGAGAAAAATATTTATCCACAAACATATTCCAGAAGTCTATCTATTCTAATGCCTCTATCTCCTCCCCAGGATTCATATTTTTTATCATTGTCCACCATTGACCTTCTTCAGACATAATATGATAATAATCCACATGTACCATCTCTTGTTCAAAGCATTACAGGATAGAGATGATCTTCTCAATGGAGAAGATCCATTATTCGGTGATAGAGGGTTAGATGATCAATTAAATGTAGGTTGACTCTCCCTCATGAAGCTCTTGATTGGAGGTATTTCATTATGGGGGTGGGGGTATGAGCATTCATTTGATACCATGTTTCTGTTCAAACATCAGTTAACTGAGAGAGTATTTTGAAAAAAAAATTCTATTCCTTCTCTCATCGGGTTGGGAATATCATTAGAACAGTCATCAAATTGATCTTCACAATGTTTGTTAGTCTGAGTCCTCTTATTACTTCCCATTGGATGGAATAAAATTAAATTTATGTGTAAAAAATAATGGTAAATCCATTAAAAAATATATAACTTATAAATTACAATTATTTCAATAACATTTCAATGTTATCCACAATCTACTTCCAAAAATATATTCTTTTTGAAAATTTTTTAATTCCCTTAATAATGGTTCATACCGAGCTTATGAATATACCCTAGAATATCCCATGAGAGTTTCATAACCATGAGTTCAACATGGCCCACTGTTGTGCACCAGTTCCCGTTTGAGTCTAGTTCAAAGTGTTGTTCATAGGTTTTACCACTAGATACATTTGTTCCAGAGATATCAGTACCAACTTTTATCCAAACAATGATAATTTTTCATGATAACACACTTTCCCAATATTCTCCAACATTTAGGGATTTTTTTATTATACTTAGTCTTATCCTATGTCTTTCACTTCATTTTTTTAATCATAATCCTAAAAATTACTAAATGTATCCTCAGATACCAACTATAACATCCATGGTATTTGCTTCACACCAAAACCTAATTTATTAAATAAAATATTCACATGATGAAACATATAATATTGAGGGTTTTAGTGTCTATTAGGATTAGGAACAGTGAATAACAACATAAATCCTGAAATACACATCATTATTGAAAATATTTTTTACATGACCACACACATTCTTTTATACAACTATTTTTATAGGAAAACCTAAATACATGCATAAGAAAAGTTTGATCTATAAATCATAGAAGAAAAGTAACAAAGAAATTAAAACCATGAATAAATTACATGGTAAAAAATAGGTATATCAATAGATGATAAGTCAAAAATTAACATAAAGGCCTGACATATCATGATTATCATAACATGGAAATGGGGAAATATCATTTAACATGATATTAGCATGAGACAAAGATCATTGAAAATGATTCATGAGTAAACCCTAATTTCACTTGAATTATCATGAGTAAACCCTTATTGCAATTGAATTATCATGATACAAATCTTTACTCAATGGATTGGAGTGATAACAGGGCCCACCCTTCTTAATAATTTCATTTCATGCATAAGTGTGCAACATAGATCATACAACATGGAAGTAATCAACATCATCACTTATTCAAAAATAAAGGAATTGTAAATAAAAACATGAAACTATATAGTAATTATGTTATTGTGAATAATGGTGAATACATTTGATATAAAAAGGCCATGGTAATCAATTTAGAATGAATTAGGCTTGGAAAATCGCGTTGCAATTTTGGAAGCATAACGATGTGACATAAGAATTCATTAAAAATGGTTAATGATATAGAAATGAGTATCTCATTATATAAACATGAAATGTAATGTATTTGGAAATATATTTACATGTCCCAACATTTTTAATGGAATTTAGATGCATAATATAAAATAATTTAATGATTGAAAATGATGAGAGATAAATCCTTTAAGTAATTTCGGCATGGTATCAAGTGTACATGGGAGGAATTAATGGGGTTGAAAGAGGAATATCATCTTTAAAAAATAAGTAGTAAATTATGGGGGAGGTGAAAAATAATACCCCAAAAATTTTAATTTAAAATTAAAGGGCAAAACATCAGAAATAAATTTGGACAAAAATGAGAATGGAAGAAATCCATTACTTGGAATTTCATCCCAAAGTCTTGTTAGAAGCATGATAGGGGAATCGTGGGATGTTGGGTAACCATAAGAGGAATATATAGAGAGGAGGGAAGGGGTTAGTTGATCTCCAAATGTAATGAGTGATGAGGAATTGGTAAAGACAGAGAATTCATTATTATTTTGGTTTTGGACACCACACATCAAAACTAATCAAATATCACAAACCATCCCATGGTTGTTGCCCATGGAATATTTCAAATTAGAGTGGAAAACATTATTCAATTAGGAAAACTGTAGAGATTATTAAAATATTAGTCTTTCTTATGTGGAGGTGAGACAAACTTTTTGGGAAATAATTTTACAATGATAACATGTTTTATAATTCATGGAGGGTCCACTAAGGATTTGTAAAATTAATCAAACAAACTAAAAATCACATTATTCTATGGTTAAAACATATATTAGATGAAAAAACCAATTACAGTATTTTATTACATCATTATTGGGTCATTATGATTTCATAAAACACATTATATATTTTAACAGTACTTAATTTTTACCCAAAAATTCGATTGCCTAAGAAAATTATTAAAAATTAACCAGTGAATAATTTTGAAAATCTTATTAAAAATATATTATTAATTTTATCCAAATAATTTTCTAATTATTTGATATTTTAAAAAAGTTAAAACTGACATTTATCGAAAATTCAAGGGTTTTGACAAAAATAGCTTTCAAACCAAAATAAGATTTACAATTCTATTCATAATTCTTTTTGATCATTTATATTTAATAAAAATTAATTTTTAAATAATATTTTATTAGAATTTTATTTAACAAAAAAATACATTAATTCAAAAAAATAGAATTATTAATTGAATATTAACTATGAAAATTATTTGTGATTTAAAAACTATTTACCATGTAATAATAATAAAAAGAGTGTATATTATTTATTCTATTAAAAAATAATTAACATAATGATAGTGCTACGGATTGGTAACATAAACCATTATAACACCCACATAAGACCTAATATTAATATGTGTGATGATGACCGACTCTTAATGAGGCTCAGATAACATAGCTCAAGTGGTAATCTCTATTGAATTCCACCTCTCCAGTAGGTAGTTCTATTCAAGGTTAACATGTAGATACTCGGCCTGAGCTCAGTCAAGAGAAAAGCCCAATGACACTTCCTCCATTCCGAGTTTTGACAAATTGGATTTGTATTGAGCAATTCTACTTGATAAGGCCATCACATCCTCTCTCTGAGTAAATTTTATTTGTTAAATCCCTATATTTATTTTATTCATGTGGTCACTGTTTAATAGCTATATTATCAACGGTAAAAATTCATAATGGTATTTTAAAATCCAAAAATATAAAACCCAATTTGTTCATATGTTATATAACCATTTTAAATAATAATACATTTAATTATATCAAGAAAATTGTTATTAATAAAAGACTAGGTCGTTAGAAGTGCACATTGCATATCAAAGTAGCATAAGTAATCTATAACTACTACATGGATAACATTCATAGTAATTGTATATGAAATTCACATTATCAGTCAAACTCCATTCTAACAACTCAAGGCATGTAAATTAGGTACACCTTATATGCATCCTTGGCCAAATGGTCTAAAACAGTCAAGCTAGGGAAAGACACCCATGGGGTGTCTTGTATACAAGTAATCATACCATAAGTTTAATAAATACCCCATTATCAATGAAACATAGCATTGAAGGTATTAATTAGTGTTTAATTTCCAAAACATGCAAAACCCCAACAATGGGTATTCGTAACATTATGCATATATAATACTAATATGAACAAAAATGAACAAACCACCTACTATGATGTCATACGATCAACACTGTTGAACCTCGGCCCATTAGTTGTCCTACAGTGATGTAGATCTAAAAAATGTGAAAACCATTCAACCTTGAAAAACTCATGAGAGAGGAGGAATAAATAAGAGAGGCTCTAGGGAATGAGATAACTCACGAGTTGGAATCCAACGCACTAGATGGTTTCTTAATACAAGGTCGAACGAAGAACCGGTAAGAGCTCAATGTTCTTTGTTCATTCGTCACTCTCCTCTATGAACCAATGGAAGAAGAAGTGTGTTCTGAAGATGAGACATGACCCCACTCCGATTCATTAATTAAAAATAAAAGTTCCCAGTGTGTAAATTTAATATACATGTCGTGATCTATTCTCAACTACCCCCACTTTAGACAGTCTACTAGGTCACCCAAAATTCCCTATACTCAGCAGTTACATGCCATGTAAAAAGTTGTTTGGGGTACCTGGGTACATAGCGTGTACTCCTAAGTACATAGCGTGTAATTAGAAAAATTAAATTTCATTCTTATTCCTAAAAAACAACCAGAATTCAAGATCCATATCTGAAATAATGATCCATGTTCATACAAACATCCCCCTATAATGAAAATTTCCCTGAATGTCCCTTCTAAGGGTGGTGAGGAAGAAAATTAAAAAGACTCTAGAAAATGTGACATTACATTGGTCTCCATCTCCGTAGTCTCATCCTATACTCACCCATGCTATTGTGGCACCCATTCTAGAGGAACAGACTAGCCACATAGAACCTTTGTGCAACGGTCAACAATCTAAATAGCATTCTTCTCAAAGGATGCATCCACCGACAACTCAGCATCCTAGGGTAGGAAAACATGATACAACCTTGAAAAGTAATGTTGTGACTATGACAAATTAAAGTCATCATCTTGTCCTTGTACTTATGATGTAATTAAAATCAATAGGCAGTCAGCCCGAATCTTTCCAAAAGATCAATTGATCTGATGTATCGTGTTGAAAGCTTCCTCTATCTCTTAATCCTCTTGTGTCCCAATCTCGGTATGACATGTATGAAATACAGATCTCTGACCATAAATTACTGAGGTCATCTCAGTCGATCAACATAAGATTTTTGGTCAGATTGTGGAGTATCCATCCTCTTGAGAATCAACTCCACCTGCTCAATTGTCTCCTAGATAAGAAGAGTTCCCAATATAGCTACCTCTCCTACCTCAACCCAACATAGTGGTGGTTGGCATGCACAACCATACGATGCCTCACAAGCTTCCATCTTAATAATCACTTGGAAACAGTTATTGTTGGAAAACTCTTCTAGGTGTATTTTTCTATCCCAAGTTCTCCTAAAATCCAGTACACATGCTCAAATAATATCATCCAAAACCTAAATTGAGTGCTCAGACTAGCCATATTCATGGGGATGTTAAGCTATTCCCAGATGTACCTGTGTACCCAAAGACCATTGTAGTCCCTTCTATACATGAGATGTAAACTGAGCATCCCCATCTAAAATGATAAAGTTTGGAATCCCATTAAAATGTACAATCTCTCAGATGTACAACATTCCAAGCTCATCAACATTGAAGGTTTCATTAATCAGGAGGACGTGTCAAACCATTTTGAGCCTGTTTATAACATCCCAAAATACATCATTCTCTTGATGCAGCCTCAGTAAACAAATCACAAAATCCATCGCGACATTATTCCACATCCACTCAAGAATGGGTAAGTGCTATAAAAATCCTTCCAATCACTGATGCTCCACCTTCACCTACTGGTAAGTGCAACATCACATAACAAAACTAGCAAGATCTATCTTCATACCTGGACACCAATATAGATGATGTAAATCATGATACATCTTGGTGACACAAGGATGAATTGCCCAAAATGAGGAATTAAAATATTTCCTCAACTCATAATGTATGCCTGCTGACACCCATACACATCCATGAAACCACAATACCTAATCATCTTCTATGGTACTTCTAAAAGTATGGTCCTTTCTGAACACACACTCTCTCTAGACTATTCCATCAGAATCATATAGCTTCCACTATAGCACTAGATCCAGATTAGTAGTGGTATTAGCTATAAAGTAAATAAATATCTTCCATTGTCTGTCATAAACCTCCAATTGATTCTCAATGAAAAGAGCCATAATTTTCCACTCAATTTTGGCCTCTTAAACTACCTGTATTTGAGTACTCCAACTCAACTCATCAGCCGCTGCATTTTCATTCATGGGAATGTAGGAAATATTAAAGTCAATAAACTGAAGGTACTCAACCTACCTTTATTGTATCAAATTAATATCATGATGATTAAATATATAGTTGAGAACATTTTGGTCATTTTATACAAAAAATTTCTCTCCAAAATAATAATTTTTCCATTTGAAAAAAGTTTTCACAACTATTGAAAACACGATATCATGAATCTGGTAAATCCTCACATGTGGCCTCTACTACAGAGACTTGTATGCAACAACTCTTTCATCCTGCATAATAACTTCTCCCAACCTGATGCATTATGAATTATAGTAAACAATGTAACTCTTGCTCGGTTTTGGGAAAACTAGTATCCGGGCTGAAGTCAACCTCCCTTTTAGCCATTGAATGGCTGAATCATAGGAATATATCCACAGGTAAATTGAACCCTTCTCAGTTAGGCCTATAAGTGGAACTGCAAAGCATGAAAAGTTATTTATAAACTCCATTTAGTAACCATATAGCACTAGAATACCTCATAACTCAAATACAGTTTTTGATACTCCCAAGATACTAAAGATCTCACATTCTTTGGGTGTATTGATACTTTTATCTCTGAGATAACTTGACCCAATAAGTGAATCAGGTTCATCCAGAAGTTGCATTTTGAGAGCATATATTATAATTGATGCTCTCTCAGTATACTCAAATTGACCTCAAGATGGGTGGCATGTTCATGTCGAGTGTGAGTGTACACCATGATATAATCCACGAAGAAAAAAATGAATCCAAGGATGGAACACTCGGTTCACTAGTTCCATCAAAAATTTCAGTGTTATCATGAGACCAAACGACAAATAAATACTCATATAGACTATATCTGCTCCGAAAGGCTATAAGCAGTATATCTGATGGTATAACGCAAAACTAATGATAACCAAAATTCTATTCAATCTTCAAGAACACCCGGTATCATTGAAGTTGATCAAATAGATCATTAATCCTCGGCAAGGGATATTGATTCTTGACCATCAAAGGGATCTTCTTCTGAAATTCCTCACAAAGTCTGAGGGTACCATCCACCATCATTGAAAAAATAATAGAACCATAAGAAGATGTACTAGGTTAGATGAAACCCTTTTCTTGACACTCCTTAAACTGCGTCTTGAGATCTGGTAACTCTGGTATAGCCATCCTATAAAGAGGAATGAATACTGGTTCCACTCCTAGAACTATCTAAATAAGGATATTAACCTCTTAATTTGGAGGTAAAACTAAAAGGCCATCTAGATAGACATCCCATAAATGATCCACCACTTTAGGGAAGACCATTTGAGATATCCCCTAGTAATAGATATTTTAACTAGAAATCCGGGAAATAATTCCTCCCAACCCATGTTTCATATGTATATCTCTTCTCGCCTATGCATACCATTCATCCTTTTTTAGAAAATCCATACCCTCTGGTGATGTGAAACTCACCCTGCAGAGATAGAAGTAAGCAAAGTCCCGGAAAGTGACCAATAAGTCCATTGCGAGAATGAAATCGATGCATGTCATCTCTAAGACATAAATGTCCCATAAGAAGTGACACCCACCAAACTCATGAGGGAATACATTTAATTGATATACAATAGTCGTCATAATCTCCAAAATGGTGTCTAGCATCATAAAACCCTCTTAAGTAAAGATATAGATCATGATTCTCTCCACAGTGGAAACATATATTAAACTAGGGGATGCCATAGTGTCACAGACGGTGGAAGATTAAACTGAGGAAACTAGAATAGTACCTCTAAAAATAGATGGTTCGAGATCTTTCTCCGACTGAGTTTTCTCCATCACAAATGTCTGACCCGTACCACGGCCCAACGCCCCTAACTAGATTCTGTAAGCTGATCCACCCTGAATTTTCTAAAAAACTATTGGCTGAATACCATGGTCACAACAACCTATTCTTCCTGAATAGCCTGAATATTATCAAATTCCTGGAATGAGGAAAAACTGGTGGTCCTACACCTGAACATGGTGTCATAACATTTCCCCTCTAACGGGAATATGGTTAGAAAAACTAGAAAATATGTTGATGATAACCAATTTTTTTCATGATCGGCACTCATCTGGGTCTCTCAGGCACTGAGGCCTCATGTGCCAACTCATACCACACTAGAATAACTTTACTTGGATACCTGTAGATATGTACCATCAACTAGAATCACCTCATGATGTCTCCTTATAGTTCTTCCAACTATAAGATGAAGGTGTGATGGCCCTGGATTCTGAACCACCGTAGCTTGAAACTCCCAAATTCCTTAGATTTCACTCTGAAATCATTTCCTGATTCACAATAGCCATCATGAATGTTTTCCTAAAAACAATCACAATCGATTGGATGTTATATCTGAGACCATCATCAAAACACCATGAAAAATATAACTTGACACCTCCCAGAATAGGTGTGAAGCACTGAAGATCTGTAAAATGAGAATAATAATCTATCACTGAAAGAGTTCCATACTCCAAATGCATGAACTCCAAGGCTCAATAATCCCTAAATGTCTGGTAGTATATGTAATAATATAAGGTCCTCTTAAAATATTCCTAAACCATATCCCAATGATTTTCCACCAGTGAGACAACGTCCTACCATCTCTTGGTGTAATAACAAAACATGTACCTCACAAGATTCAACCTCCTATCAAGTGGAATCTCTAAATCATTGAAGATAGATATAATGGCCACAATCCATGACTCTAAATAATTTGGTCCCCCATCCCCTAAAAAAGTGGGAGGATGCTTCAGCAAGAACACATGTGTCAACTCTTCCATAGCTGGGGTAGGGTGTGTTGCTCCCTAAAAAGAATGCATTATACTCACAAAGTGTTCACAGAACTGTGAATAATCACTTTTTTCTGTATAATAGCTACTTCCAAGATGGTCATGGTGGGTGGATTTGATGGTAGTTCATGATCTACAATTTATTGTGTCTGATCATCTCACTATACCTACATACAACCATAGGACATCTTCGCGGAATGACTCTACATGGTCAAGCGCACACCTCAGTTCATGATTATCAAGGACAAGAATTTTCATGTTCAAGATCAGAACATGAAAAGAAGAGAATTAATGTTTTACAAAATTGACTTACATGACCTGTTCCCTTAAGCATTAATCATGGCATGTACTTATTATAAACCTGGTCATGTAAAAACGCTTACACACAACGTGTTCCTCTGGAATGATGGTGTGTACATGAATTTTCCCTTCTACCCAGGTTCTTCTACACGGATAAAACTACCTTTTCTCTCCTACTGTAACACTAATTGGCATGTTCACCTTAGACAAAACGTATAATGATTAAGTTATAACCACCCGTGTCATTAGTCACACGGTAGGATTCACAACAGACTCTACACGATGTACATAAATGAGACTTGGTGGTTAAAACCTATGTTTCCCAACCCCATGTCTCTGGTCACACAGTCAGAAACCCAGTCGAAGACTACAGGGCCTGTACATATGATATATAGCATATAAATAAGAATAAATGTTTTCTTTCAGAACATGTGAACACATGGTGGGTGTTTATAAGACCACACACCTTGTTTTCTTATTTTCTAGATATTAAACCTCTAAAACACCCATTTAACCCTAAAAACATAATTTTTTTACATGAAATGAAAAATTTCGACCCGTGAGGGCCCATAATCCCCAAGAATGAAATTTTTTATCATTATTCATGTCATATCATAATAGAATTAAATTAGTGTTCAATCATGATCCACCGAATTCTGATCCAAAATGGCTTATAACAGTTCAGGGACCAATGTATGGTGGCCATCCAACTGGATCTTCATAATAAGAAATAACCTATCAAAAAATTAGGTATTATATTGTGTATTCTATCACAATATTAGTAATATCTTGTAAGATATTTATCAAAATAGAATGAAATAAGTAATTCATCCAAAATGGCATGATAAGAATGCATGACACGCACCTCTAGTAAGTGCCTATATGATGCATGAGATGGAGTAACCTTATCTCATTAGGTTTCAATGGATATCGAACCTCAATAATTACATTTAGAATAGAAAAATAAATGTGAATATCCAATGGTGAAATCAAATCAACTGTAAGAATTGAAAAACCAAAAAAAGTGAAATATTTGAGGAAACATGGATTTTCACTGTATACTGGTTAGCTACTCATGGGGACAACTAATTACCAACTACCTATTCCTTCTTATCTAAGTATATAGGCTCTAAATATTAAGGCCTTGAAGGAAATAATATTCTTCTAATACCACTTTGTAACATAATGGTTTCGGGAGCCCCTCAATGGTGCCCAAAACTGGTTGGTCACATGAACTCATGTGAATTTCCAAAAACCCCAGAGGCTACTGACTAAATGGGAGGACCATGGTGTGATAATGGATAAACTATTCCCTCCATTAGAAGAGTATACATAGCATAATAACAAATAATATACAATATTGGAGCTAGTAACACCACACACAAAAAGTAAACAGTGAAATACTAAATTTAATGTAACAACTAGAGAATATATAAATTATGCATGTCACACGTGTCTAGTAAAATAGACAAATAAGTAATAATTATGGAAATACAATTATAAAACCATTTTATAGAAAAGTAGTAAACTCTATCATCATCTCAATCCTCAGTTTGGTATCATTCTCTCTAACTCCATCATCATTCATGTACCAGATAAAGAAGGGTGATTTCCCTTATCTATACATACAATAGTATAATCTATTTGGGTCCAAAAACATCACCCAAATAAGGTGTCAGACGAATCCCAGTAGGAATCCTCCACAAGATATATCCCTAACTATCAGTGAAAATATATTGCAGTAAATATGTTGAAATGAAGCAATAAAATTGGAAGTAATAAAAATTAATCAATCCAACGGTTTCAATTACATTCTTTTGTATTTATAATCCAAACTTTTCACTAGTTAATCTTACTATATATCCTAATATATATATCCCCTAGGGTATTAGTACCGAAAAAATCATCTTATAAGACCATCTAATCAAGTAAGTATGACTGAATCCCAGATTATGCTTTGGCTTGGTAGACTCGTCACAATCATTTAATCGTTCAAACAACCCCATCTGGAAAATCTCTCATGGTCTGACCCCCTTAGATCAATATTGAATTATTCAATTACAAATGACCACCTTCCTAGCTATCATAGTGAATACCCATAGTTTAACATGACATCAATAACTTATAAACAACCTCTGGGTAGCTCTCACGGTCAAAATACCCCACGGGTTATAATATCATAAATAATCGTAAATGCCCTCTTATATAGATATCATGGTCAATACACCTAGGTCAGAGTCTACACCATGTCTCTCATGGTCCTTTGTAAATAAACCTGGAAACCCCCACAATTTTCTTGGTCCATGTCTCTCATGGGACATTGGAATATCAGCATGCAGTTCATATCAAAGCAGCACATGTAATCGATAATGACTACATGGATATCATTCACAGGCATAGAACATGAAATTCACATTATCAATCAAAATCCATCCTTTCAACTCAATACATTGAAATAAGGTAAACCTCAATTGGAACCTAGGACAAATGGCCATTAACATTCAAGGTAGCTAAATGAACCCATGGGGTGCCCCATAAAAAAACATTTAACTTTCTGCATAAGAAATACCCCTTTATCAATCAAACAAAATATTGTTGGTTTTAATCATATTAAAATTTCCAAAACACAAAATACACCAACATGGGTATTCAGAATAATAAGCCTATATATTCCAAATACAAACAATGAAAGGACCAAACCTCCTACCTTGATGTTGTATGATCAACACTCTTGAATTTAGGCCCTTGATTTGGACAATAATTATGTATATCTAAAAAAAGGTGAATAATGTTCATCCTTGTATAACTCACGAGAGAGGCAGAATCTAGAATAGGGGATCTAGGGAAAGAAAGAACTCACCAATGGGAATTCAATGCACTGGATGTCATCCCAATCAGTGGTCGGATGGTGAACTAAGAGGATCTCTAAGTCCATGGTTCATTTATCACTCTCCTATACAAAACCAATGTAAGAAGAATTGTGTTCTAAATATTTGCCCTGACACTGCTCTGATTCATCAATTAAAATTAAAAATAAAAAATGTGTTCATTTAATGTACAAATCATGCACTAGACTCAAATAGCCCCCACTTAAGTTAGTCTGCAAGGTCACACACATGGCCATGTACTCGGTCATTACACAGCCTGTACAAGACTGTATGCAGTACTCAAGTACAAGACGTGTACTCCTAAGTACATAGTGTGTACTTAGCAAAATATATATTTCTTCCTTTTTCATAAAAAACAACCCGTATTCAAGATTTATACCTGAAATTAAGATCCATGATATTAAAATATCATTATATTAAATATACTATTGTTAATATATAATAATCATATAAAAAATAATTATTTGGAGAAGTAAATGAAACAAAATTGATGGTTGATGAACGTTAACTCTTATTCAAATAACCCTTTTTGATATATAGACAATGAAATTATTAGATAGAAGTATTTTTAATGTGATTATTATAGGATGAGGGGGTGGATGTTGGTTGATTACATGGTTAGGGTTTGGATGGGGAAATTGTGTTGATTATTGTGAATAAATCAGAGACTGGAGTGCATTTTTAATGTGGAAGAGTAGTGGCATTTTTAAAATATAAAAGGTAAACAATATTAAGATGTCTCTCTAACATCATGTGCCTTAAATATTGATCCAAATTATATATAATGAGGACATGGATGATATATATCCATATAATTGGTTTTCACATTTTTTTTGTCATTTATGCTTTATGATTAAGGATTACTCTTTTGTAAAGCTTAATTTTACCTTAATCATTATAGTTATTTGTAATTACTTCATGTAATATTTTCGGTAAAAAAATTTTGACCTTATTATAAGTTATAAATTACGATGATTCAAAATATAGACACAATTTTTCCAAATCACAACCATTTAAGTGTCATAAAATAATTTAATATTAATCTGGTAGAGGGGAAGACAAAGTAGGGTTTTAAAGTGTAAATGTCAAAAAGATCAGTAGGTTTTTATATCCAATGTCAAAGTGAAATTTATTATAATGTCATAAATTTGTAAAATTTATTTATATTTCATTAATTTTTTTTAAAACTAAATTAAAATTATATTTATCTATAAAATCTATTTACATAAAAGCCATATTTAAATTATTTTCGAATATTCTTTATTATTCATCCAGAAATGTCACATTTCAAAAAAATAGAAAAAATTCAACTAAATGATTTTTACATTAATCTATTTAAAAATTAATTTTCTTTTGAAAAATAAAATTTATAAATGTTTCAATATTTGAATTTTAAATAAGAGAGCCATTAAATAAAGGTAAAACATCCTTTATAAAAATGTCGGTTTTTTGTGTAAAATTATTTTTTTTCCAATAAATTACCAATAAAATATATTGGATAAATATAAAAACTAATTTCTTGAATATATGTGATATATATTTAATTAATATAATTCATTAATAGTAATAAATTTTTATTTTTTAGATAAAATTCTATTGAATCATAAAAATATATTTTTATAAAATCATTCTACATATATTCATTTGGACCCTATATTCATTTCTAATAAAACCGAATTATATAATCATATATATAAAATTTGTTAACAAAATTAGGTAATAATTATTATACATTTCATTATATTACTATTTTCTAATTATCATATTAGATAACATTATTAACAGTACATTATAGGTTAGTAAAACTCGATTTTTTTTTTGTAAAACAAGCCATCAATAAAATTCATTGTTTCTTATAAAGAAATATATATTAGGTTTTCTTTATACTGAATGGTATAAATATCATTGAATATAGAATATTCCTTACATTTTGTTGCACATAAAAAAATCTATAAATAATATTTAATTTTTTCTAATATGAAAATATGGTAATGTCATGGGGTGAGACACATTAGAGTGCTATCTATGTTCCCCCGTCCTAACATTTTCATGATTTATGTCTTCCTCATAATTGAAATAAATGATAATGAATATCATAATAATTACCCAATGATATAAAATGCGTTCATGTCACACATTGTCCTTGGATACTTCATTATATCATTTTTTTCTTCGACTTTGATTGTTCATGTTATGGTACAAGTTGAGTCCTAGGTAAATTCTTAAATTTTTTGGATGTCTGGGAGGATTTTAATCATGTTTACATGCACCGCATAGTTAGAATAATCTGTATGGACTGGCCTAGGTACCTCTATGGTAGGTCCTAGAGGTAATCAGAAGTAATTGTATGGTTTGAGTATGGTCGGTCGAACTATACGGTCTAGTCGTGTAGTAGGCCCTCTCATAGGTAGAATCTGACACATGGTCTATACGCAGTAGGTCAAATCATATTGATGGGTCATGTGGTCACTCTCTTCTTGGACATGAGGTAATAAAATATTGGTTCATGGTTTGGAAAACTATGCACCCAAACCGTGTTTGATTCCCAAACTTTTTAAAAGTTAATAACTATATATTACCCTCTCCCCCTATTTACCCTAAATCAGACCCCTTCAACTTCTGTAATTTTTGGTGAATGAAATGATCCTTCTATACCCCTATCCATGGTTCTTACCATTTCATTGGTTCTTTTCCTTCTATTCCAAGGATAGTTTTAGGGGACTTTCCATTTTCCTCTACATTTTCCTTCAACTATCATGATTCTTCGGTTACCCTTTAGGTATTTTTCTCTTGGAAAACCATAATGGATAGAGTTTGAGGGTAGGTTGTGTTTTCTTGGGTTCTAGTGTGTGTGAACTATCCTTGGGTCTTATATCTATCCTCAAATAAGGTTTCATCTCTTTTTCAGAAAATTACTTTAGGTGTCTACTTTCTTTTCCTTTTTAAAGAAATATATTTGATGCTTTGGTGATGAAACTAATTTTAAAATATGATTTAAACCATGATAAAGAATATGTTTAATCTATTTTGATATTTTTTTACTGGAAGAATGTTCTAAAAATGGGATTTAAAGTGACCCTTTGTTTATGCATATGTGTATGTACACCAAATGGGTTTCATAAAATACAAATCTTATTTTGATTGAAATCTTAGGTGATTTGGACATTTTTTCCCTTATGAATATTTTAATAAATTTGTAGGATTCTGAAATTTATGTTATGTGTGTCAACTAGTAATTTATTTGTCTTGATGGTTTTAGTGGAATTTTTTGGAAGGGGTTATTTATACTCGTCAAAATATGTGAAATCATTGCGTTTGGTTAAAGAGAAAGTGTGATTTTCGAAATTATTTCTAAAACATCTCATGGTCACATGGATGGGCTTTCAAATTATAATGGCATTGAAAGTGATTCCCTCCTAGAAATTAGGTTTTCTAAAATGGTTCCTCATATCCCCCTTCTCCTTCTTTTCATAAAATGGATCTATGTATCCTAAAATGACATAAAGTGGTTTCAAGATTCTATTGAATTTTATGACACATTTTGGGTTTTATAAAGATTGATTGGTTTCTAAAAAATTAAGGAAGCTAATTTGGAATCTTGAAGTGTGTTGGGTGTTTTCATCTAGGAATTTAATTAATGATGGATATTATATAAGGTCTGGTTGGCACTTTTTAATATTGGTAAATAAATATGGTTTTGTTCATGTGAATGCATGCTTGGATTTTTGAAATATTTGAGAAATGTTTTATAAAAATATGTGATTTTATGGATCTAATGGAACTTATAAATTACTTATTGTATGAAGGGAACAATTATTGGTGATTTCTATGAAAGGGTTATCATATAAGAGGTTTCATTGTTTGGGCTAAGAAGGTGCAGTGAAGGTAGGTAAGGTGATTCAAGCATTCCAGGGACTCCTAATTATACAATATACTTTTACATTGGGATCCTAGGAATATTTTAGAGGATCAAGTAATTGTTTCATACCATTTCGAATTAGATAGGTTGGTATCTTGTGGATATCCTGAGAGGCTAGGTAGGATGTGCCACTAGTGACACTAGTTTAGAGTAGTCCATTGGTTATAGACTATAGAGATTCAGCAGATGATTGCAGGTGGTTCTGAATAAATTACATTGAGGGGTTTCTATAGGGATTTTTAGGATTCTTCTTGGGTTACTATATAAATTTTATTTATTATATTCTATAGAATCTATTTTCATGTTAATTTATAATATTTTTTTTATAGACTATTACTATTTTTCATGTATTTTCATATTGGTTTTGAAACATAAATGGTGACCCATTTTTAAAATAGAGAGGTTGTGCGCATTGTTTTAAAAATAATGAAATTTTTATTTATTAAAAATGATAAAATACAATTTTTAATAAATTTATTACAAACAAGTGTTAATGGATTTTTTTAGGAGAGTAAACACATGGATTCTTTGTTGGTTTCCTACTAAGAGGGTTATATTACTCCATACTCTTACAAATGGGTGTCGGCTAACCTAAAATATTTTTTAGGAATATTGTTTTATTCAGGTTTTTTGGATGTGTGGGATCATGTAGGGGTTTAGTCTTTTTAACATTGGTGAAAATAATGTCACATAGAGATCATGTTGGTAGTATTTTGGTATTTGTTTAGGTTTCTTTTTTGTTCTTTTATATCTTGTAACTGAATCAGATTGATATGTTTATTTGAGATTTCGTTCTGGTGTGTTATTCTTATTGTATAGTTATTTTATTCAATACTAGTTATTCATTTTGCTTAAATCAATATCAGAAGGATTTAATTTGATTCATGGAACTGGTTTTCATCTCGTAGGGATCAGGAATGGACATCGAGGAATGTCACAGTCCGATTCGGGTGTCATGTCTGATGTAATCTTAGCCCATGTCATAAAAAAATTATATTATAGGAGGTTCTTTGTTATTTTAGCTGTAAGGGAGTTGGATATTAGGGATTTTAGGAATCGGTAGGTAGGGACATGATGGAATCCTTGAACCCTTCCTTGTTATGATCCTTATGTTACCAAGGGTAGTTCGAGAATTGATTCAATGTCTTTTCTGGGTTTGTTTCAGACTAAGTGATGAACATGGAGGTAATACAGTGTCATGTTGTGATCTCACAATGACTGATGACCCATGTGTAATCCAAGTGCATGGTTCAAGTTCCACATTGTTTTCATTTATTATGAAGGGAATGACCCAAAACCATATTGTCAAATTAGATATGAATACTAGTTCATCCTTCTAGTGGTTCTGTGTATGCTGTGATTTATTCTGGTTCTAGTTGGTGTGAAATGGTTTTTGAAAAAAAAAATAAATGGAATTGATTTCTTTTTAATTGTTTCATATTAGAAGATGGGGTTTAAAAGATAAAGTGTTTTGGATTCAAAATTTGGTGTATTTTTTGAATTGGTAATGAAGTGACATGGGTTCACCCTTGGGATTATTTAAGAATGTTTTCACATATGAGGGTATGTGAGTGGAATGTGCATGTTTGCACATGTAGATTAAAGCAGATGAACACATGTGAAACACTTCATTGGATTCCATTGGAGAGTATTCGAGATCTAAGGCATGGACTTTTTTTTCATTGAGATTGTAAATGAGGAAAATTATTCTAAAAGATGATTTTTGTTTTATAAAGCATGATTCGTTTTGTGAAAAGGGTCTTTTACTTTTGGAAATAGACTAGAAGATGTTTTCCTATGGAATTGAAATGTAATCGGTAAATTTTAAATGATTCTTTATTGTGTTTGTTTTTTTTGACTTCTATGTCATTTTTTTGGCTCAATATATTCCTTTTAGTTGTTTTTTGGTATTATACTAGTTTTAGTTTTGTGTTTCTCATGTTTTATGAGAATTCCATCATGAATTTTTCCCATTGATTCTATGGTTTCATGCCCTATTTCTGATTTATAAACAATTTTTTCATGACTTTCATGGTGATCAAGGTCTGTTAGAGGAAACTGTGTTCCTTGAAGAAGTATTCCATGTATTCAGGTTTTTGGGAACTCATAAGGCCGTTAGCATTTGTGATGTCCTCAGTTGGCATTAGGGTATATCATTGGATGAATGGGTGTTTATTCCCTTATAGCTAGGAAATTTCAGATGACGTAGGAATTTTCATGTCCGTATATATCCGAAGGTTTATACCTGAAGAGGTGAATATGAAAAAATGGAAGAACACATGAGTAATCAACATGGAAGACAAACAGTGAAGGCCTATGTTGACAACTTTGAGGATCTGTATTCCTTTTCACTAGAGTTGGAATTTTAGGATCTATTGAAGGCTCTTCTATTCCTTGGGGTTCATCATTTTATGATCATGGAGTGGGCCCTTTCTTCTAAGGACCTTCATTTTGAGAATTTTGTGGAAGAATCATTTATATATGAGTTTTATTTGGGAGCACATGCAGTTGCAAATACAATATCTCTTGTTACTCTTAATGGTTCCACCTATGGCGATGAGTGCATTCTGATGAAACCTATCTCTAGACACATTCTGTTATTGGTTCTGAATTGTAGATCGCCAGACCATTTAAATGTGTGAAATCAATGTGGTTAGTTTAGAAATTTAAAAGAGTCTTATCACATCATTTCGAATACCTACCATTGTTGTTGACATTTGGTTTATCTAGATATGTTTTTAGGAAAAAATTCTTTAAGAAGCTTTTTTTATTGGAGGTTATAAGAACCTGACTGTGAGGAAAGAGATGCATTAGCAGTCAAAGCTCTAGTCACATTCCTCAGAGTGAAGCTTGTGCGCAGTGATATGTTTTTGGGGGTGTGTGGAACCTTTTCCCAGTTATTTACACTTATATGGGTGGAAGAGTTTAAATATTTATTTTTTTTAGTTTTTCTACCATTGTTAGTTCATATTATCATTGAATGGGTGTTATGAACATCTTCTTTTCATTATCTGAAAGATTATGTTTATCAGAACGGGATTTTAGAATCGTTATTTTTTCTTTTAGTGTATTTATTTCATTAGTTGGTTGGTTTAAGCATTGGTGGTTATCATTTGAATATGTTTGTGATTTGTGGAAATTAATTGATGGTGTATCCAGTAGTGGGATTAGCCCTTTCATTTTAGTTTCTTTTGTGGGTTTCCCCAAGGTTTTGCGTTCAATACATATTGGGGGTTCCCTAATTCTCAATTGTGGTAAGGGTATTGTTTGGTTAGTTATAAGAAGTTGATTTAGGCCCAATAGTCCTATTTTATTATTCTCTCTACAGTGGATTCCTTTTTTCTATTTAAGTGGCGATTTTTGGGTTTAAAATAATCCATGATAGAAAAATTCTTTTTTTGGGGAGAACCCCCTAGATTTCTTCCCTCATTATTATATTGTGGTTATTTTGGATCAATCAGGTGTGGATTGTGGAGAGAAATATCAGACTACGGTTCATTGTTTCTCATAGTTTTTATCGGGCATGGACTCATGTTGTGATAATCTTTTAGATGGGTGACTTTTTGGGAGAAAAAAGTGTCTGTGTGGGGGAGAATTGTCTTACTATGAAACTAGATAATTCATCAAATTTATCAACTTCTTACCTTGGATCTTTCTAGTTTAAGTTCAGGTTGATTCATGTGTAAAAAAATCTAATTTTTGATGTCTGGTAAAATTTTCAGCCTATGAATGGGCACCGCACGGTTAATAAAAGTTGGTTGGACTGGACCTAGTACCCATGGGACAAGTCCTAGAGGTTGAAAAAACTACCTCATGGTTTTAGAATAGACATTCAAATCATATGTTTTAGTCATATGTTTGGTCCTCTCATAGACAGAAGGTACCACATTGTTTGTGCATGGTAGGCCAAACCATGATACTTGGTCCTGTGGTTGCTCTATTACGGGACAACAACTACTACAAGGTTTGTGAAAATTTTAGTAAACCATCAGGCTAAATAGCGGGAGTTGCCGATAAATTTTAAAATATAATAACCATATTCAACCCTCTCCCTTATTTACCCTAAATCAAACCCCCTCATATATGGTGAAATATAGTGCATGAAGGGAGCCCCAAGGCCCCATGCTTAGTTCATTCTCATTCATGGGTTCTTCTCCTTTTATTCCAAAATAATTATTAGGGTGCTTTTATATTTTACTCATCTTTTCCTCCCCCTATATTATTTTTTTCATGCCCCATTAGGGAGTTTTTCTCATAGAAGAACCCAAATGGATATGCTTTTCATATAGGATACGTTTTCTTACGTTCCAGGGTGTGTGAATGTTTATGGGTCTTAGATCTCCTTCTTTAAGTTATTCATCACTTTCGAACAACATTGAGGTATGTTTCTCCAAACATTTTCCTTTCGATGTAATCAATTTAATTCAGGGGTGCTTCAATTAATTTTAAATTATTATTTTCACCTTGATAATTCATATGGTTAATCAATTATGGTGTTTTATTTTTGGAATTAATTTCTAAAAATGGGCTTCAGAGTGACTATTTGTTTATGCCTAAGTTTATCTATACCAAATGGGATGATAAAATTCCAATTGTGTTTTTATAGAAACATTTGTTATTTGGATGATGTCTTCACTTGGAAATATTTTATTATATTGGTTGGATTGTGGATTTGGCAATGTGTATGTGATTAGATAATTTATATAGCTAGATAGTTGGGGTTGAATGTTTTGAACGAGGTTATTTATACTCATTCAGTATATGAGTTCCCTTTAATGTCATAGGAGAGGAGGGGAGTCTGTGGGCCCTTTAATATACTCAGAGAGGACACAAATGGGATTATTTGAATGAGAATGTTATAACTAGATTTTGAAAGACTCCAAAAAGAACCAAAATGACCTTTCGAGTCCATTAGATAATATATAGTCTAAAAGTGGATATGAAAAGGGATTTGTACATTTTATAAGTAATTTATTGTCTTATATGTCTATTATAACCTCACAGTTAATCCGTTTTAACCATAACTGTGGTAATTAATTTTTAATGTATTTATAATTCATTAAAACCAAAAAATTACTTTACCCTAATATATAATAATAATATCATTTATTATAAATGCGTAATCCATTTTAAAAATTTATATTCATATAATTGGAAGAATTTTACTTAAAACTGAACCTGAAGATGTGATGATTAAAATGTTTTCTAAAAATAAAATTTCATAAGTACAATATTCATTCATATCAAAACACAATAGAAACTTATTTCTAATGAACTAAATTAAATTATTAATTAAATAATTTAACAAACTATAATTTTATAAAATTTTAAAACAAAATATAAATTTATAATAGATTTAAATGAAAAATTTGTTTTCAATAAATACCGGTATCTTTCACTATTTTTATAAAATTAACTATTTAGTAAAATACCAAAATATAAACCTAATCTAATATTGATATGTTTCTTCTAAATATTTAGTACATTTTCTCCAATAAAATTTTCATAAGTAGATTTGTTTATTCATTCATAAAAAGCAGTAATAATACTTTTTGAGGGAAATGTATTTTCAAAGCCTATAAAGAATTTTCTAAGGATTAAGTAATTATTTATTAATATATTTTCATGATCCTTAATAATTAATTTTATTAATATGGTTATTCTTATTTATATCAAAAAAATAAATGGATATGTCATAATTGTCACGATTAAATAATATAATTTTAATAGAATATTATGGATCATTTAAAATCAGTGTTTCATATTGTCTATAATATTGATCATAGTGTATTTAAAATATCTTGTTGTTATAAAAGGTGATTTAATTGAAAACAATAAATGGAAAGCCATTACATTGAGGGGATTTTCTAAATTATTGATATGAGCATCTCAATGTCTTGGGAACACCATTTGAGGAATTTGAGAGGTATAGGGAGATGAAATTCATACATAATGGGTTTTGAGTGTATAATAGTTAGTGGATTTGTTGGTATTTATAGGAAAATAGAGGAAAAATACTAATAAATTTCTAAACATACGTTTTGGGACGTATATGATAAAATAATTAAAACCAAAAACCATATAATAGGTTTTCCCATGATTTCTTCCAAGGAGGATTGATTTTTAATAATTTATAACTGAATGAAAAAAGAAAAATAAAAAAATACCATTGGTTATAATGAAGTGAGTATTATTAAAAAATATTAGCTTTTAATATGTTGAAATATAATATTTGATTTAGAGGATTCACTAAAATATAAAAATATTAATCAAATAACCAAAAATTCAATTATATTAATGGGAAAAATTAGTTTTTTCAAGGATACACTTAATTGATTATATTACATCACTTTTTGGCTATTATGATCTCATGATATTGACATTATATTTATATGGTAATTATTTTTTACCAAAATCATTACTTATCTAAGAAATTTCTGAAATTATATCCTTCTAATGATTTTGAAATATTCATTTAAAATATAATATTTATTTTACCAAAATAATATAATAAATATGGGGATTTTCACTTTAAAATCATAATACATTTTAACAAAAATAAATTAGTGTTTATGATAATAATTAAATTATAATCCTTATTATAATTACATTGGAATTAATTAAATTAAATTATAATTTATTTTAAAATATATATTATTTAATAAGGGTATTTAATTAAAATAATTTTTCATGAAAAACATATTAATATTATCCAAAGGGTTTATTAATTGAGATTATATATTTCCTTATTTTAATATTTCCTCATATAAACAAATTATTTTTATAAAACAAATTATATAATCCTTTATAAATTCATAAAATAATAGAAAAATATAATCATTAATTTGTTAAAAAATAAAATTTAAAATTCATATTAATATGGTACTTATAAGAAACCAATGACTCCCTGAATATATAAATTAATGACATTATTTTAGATTGACTATGATAAATGAAATACTATGTAAGCTTTCATTACATTCAACACATATATTTTCTTTTGTTACATGCTTTATATAGTTCTTATAATATCTTTTATAACAACCATGTTCATTATTACACACTTAAACATAATTTATTACAAAAAATATTCACTTTATAAATCATAGAATATCAAAGGATCTAGTGTATTTGACTATTAGGTGCATTAAATAACTTCTTAGAACATAAAACACACAACATATTTATTGAAAACAACCTTTAATGACCACTAAATTCCCTCATACTTAGAATTGCATGGGATATCATGAGGACATGCATAAGAATAAGGTGAGCTATAAAGCCCAGTATTGGAATAAAAATGGGATAACTTAACAAATACATGTATGTAAATAGGAATATGAAAGGAGGACAAGAGAAACATGAACATAAATTAATGATAAATCATGATAATCGTAACATGGGAATGTGGAAACACCACTAAACATGGAATTAACATGATGCATGACTCATTGCACATGGAGCATAAGAAAACCCTCATTGCACATGAAGAATGAGTAAATCCTAATTTCGCAAGAATTATCATGAGTCAAAACTCATTGCACATGATGTATCATGACACTGTACTATACCCAATGCATTGGATCACTATTAGGTCGTACCGTTCTTAAACATTTAATTTCATGCATAAGTGTGCCACATGGATCTTACAACATAGATTCCATTAACAAAATTTACTATATGATAAATATATGTGTAATACATATATGAAGCTTTATAATAAAAATGTAAATGTGCATAAAGGTTAATACCCTTTATAGAGAAATGGGCGTGGTATTCACTACACAATGACATTGGCCTGGAAAATGGTAGTGCAATTTGGACAACATAACGACGTGAAATAAGAACCAAAAGAAATATTGATGGGAGTGGAAGGGTTGTCTTATAATATTTTCATGAAATAGATAGTAAGAGGTTAATATAGATACATGTCCCAACAAAATTAATGGAATTTAGATTCATAATAAAAAATTACATGGATGTTAAAGATGAGGGAGAAATCTATCATGGAATTTCGACATGGTAACGTGTGTACATGGGAGGAATTAATGAGAGATAAAGGGGTATCCCTTCAACCAAATATATAATGTATAGTATGTAATAGTTTATATTTCATACCCCAACATTTGTAATTGAAAATAAATAGGCATAAAAATGTTAAAAAACATCGATAAAAATAAAAAGGTAAGAATCCCTTACTTGGATGTGTTATCCCAAAGGCATGGGAGAGGCTTGAGAGAGGCTTCTTGAGATCCTAAGGCACCTTTAAAGGATTATAGAGAGATAAGGTAATTGGTTGGATGAACTCTAAAGGCTTCTATTTAAGAGTAAGTTGGATCTTGGGTTGGTTTATATAAGAAAATATAGGGAATTCTATATTATTTAGGTTTGGGACACCTTACATTAAGCTAAACAAAACCACAAACCAGAAAATGGGTTTTCCCCATGGTTTTTGCAAAATAGGAGTGGAAAAAATTATTTTATAAGGACAATATCAGAAATTCTTAATATAATAGGGTTTCTTATGTGGAGGTGAGTCACACTATTAAGGAAAAACATTTAAAAAGACTAAATGTTTTATAAGCCCTGAAGGGTCCACTAAACCATTTTAAAAAAAATCAAACAAACCCAAAATCAAATTTTTTTACTGGAAAATATTGTATTGTCTGAAAATAATGTTTATATTATTTTATTAAATCACTATTGTGTCATTATGATGTCATAAAACACATCATATAATTAAATGGCATTTAATGTTTACACTAAAAATCGATGGTATTAGAAAATTATTAAAAATTCACTATTGGATAATTTTGACATCCTGATTACAAAAATAGTATTCATTTTGTCTAAATAATTTCTTAATATGTGAATTTTTACTTTTTAAATAAAAATCGACATTTACCAAAAATTCCGGGGTTTTGAGAAAACAACTTTCAAACATTAATAACAATTATAATTGAATTTATAAAATTATATGGGAATTTATATTAAATAAAAATTAATTTAATAATAATATTTTATTAAAATAATATTTAATTAAAAAATCCATTAATTCATTTGATAGATTTCTTGGTTGAATATTAACTACAAATATTATTCTCGCTTTAAAAAATATATACAAAGTAACAATAATAAAATGAATTCACATTCTTTATACAAAAATAATGTACATTGTCCTAGTGTGAGGGTCTTGTTACATAACCCGTTATAACACCCATATAAGACTGAAGGGTAAGGTGTGAAATTGTTACAGATTCTTTGGGTGGCTCTGATAACATCGCTTGTGTGGTAATCTCTATTAACTTCAACTTCTCTCATAGTCGGTTAAGATCAAGCATTACATGTTCAGGCTAATCTTGGGCTTGGTCAAGAGAAAATCCCAATGAAGCCACCTCATTTCCGAGCTGTGACTAATGGGAATCGTACTGGGAAAATCTACTGGATGAATCTATCGCTTCCTTTGTCTTCATAAATTGGATTTTTTAAAACCCTATATTTATAATAATCATGTGATCATTGTTTAACTGATATATTAGAAATGGCCTCAATTCATAACGGTATTTTATAATCCAAAAACGTAAAACCAATGATGTTCACATTATATTCAACCATAATAAGATATTTAATTAGATCACGATGAATTTTAATTTATGAATGTTTGGGTAGTTACAATATTCTCCCTTTAAGAAATCTCGCCCTTGAAATTTTCTTTTCCCACACTAAAACAGATGTGGGTATTTTTCTTCATCATATCCTTCGATTCCCACGTCTCTTATTCAAACATTTCATTTATCCACAACACCTTGATGAGGGGAATTGACTTATTTTGTAAAAATTTTCACTACGATCAAATATCTTCACTGGTTTCTCCTCGTAAGAAATATCATCATCTAGTTGTACTACCTCTGAAGAGGGTACATGTAAAGGTTCTGGTATGTACTTTCTTATGTGGAATACATGAAAGACCAAATGTAATTTTGCCATGTAGGTGTAAGTGCTTGTCGATATGCCATAGCCCTAATACAATCAATAATCTTGAATGGGCCGATTTACCAAGGAGTTAACTTCCCTTTATTTCCAAACCTCGTGACCTTTTTCCATGGATATATGCATAGAAATACCATATCTCCAACTTTAAACTCATTCACTCATCAATTGTTATCTGTATAGCTCTTATGTCGACTCTGGGCTGCCTTGATATGTTGTTGAATGGATTTCACCTTCTCCGCCATTTATTTGACCATTTCTGGTCCTAACAGCTTATGATCACTGACTTTATCTCAACATGATGGTATTCTACACCTCTTCCCATATAAGGCTTCATAAGGATCCATTTGGATTCTCAAGTGGAAACTATTATTGTAATAGAAATCTACCAGATGATGATGTCGATCTATTCCTCCATTAAAGTCCACTGAGCATGCTATCAACATATCCTCATGTGTTTGGATAGTCTTCTTTGATTAGCCATTAGTGTGAGGATGATACACTATACTAAATATCAGCTCATTATCTAGAGAATGTTAAATACCCTTCCAAAACATAGAGGTGAATCATGGATCTCGATCCGATAAAATAGATAATGGTACACCATGCAGCCTTACCACTTCTATGATATATATATATTCCTGGTAATCCAATGAGAAATCCTCTCAAATTGCAATGAAGTGTGCATAAATTGTAAGATGATCCACAAACACATAGATTGTAATGTTGTATTTGGATGTCTTCATGAGTTTTGGGACAAATTCCCAGGTGATGATCTCACATTTCCATTCTGGTATGGGAAATGGATTCACCATCCCCTTAGTCTTCTGCCTCTCGGTCTTCACATTCAGACACACCATGCACTATGATGTATACTTTGCAGTCTCCTTCTATATATTATCTCACCAATAATGCTCTCATAGATCTTGATTTATCTTCGTGATTCATGGGTGAATAGGGAAATTCTAACTATGTGCATCATCAGAATGTCCCTTCTTCAGCTCTGGACATGATAAAACACATATCCTTTTCCAAAATCTCACAATTCATTCTTCAATAACGTTGAACTCTGGAGATTTCCCTTTTATGATAGCTTCCACTGTCTTTAGAATACCCACATTATCCTTTTGAGCATCCTTTTACATTTCCAAAAGATACTTTTGAGCAATCATTTATGAATGTATTAATGATGTTCCCTTCTTTGTGATTGCCATGTCTATCTTCATCAAATCTATAAATATTGAATCCTTCTCAATTATCATCAATGATAGAATCGTTGGGTCCTTAATACTTAGAGAATCCGCCTCCTTGTTCACATTCTCAGGGTGGTAATGGATTGATCGGTCATAGACTTTGATCATCTCTATCCATCATCATTGGAACATGTTCAACTCTTTCTATGTGAATATATACTTGAGGTTTTTTTGGTTTGTATATGTTTCACACTTCTCTCCAATGAGATAATGCTGCCAAATTTTTAATGCGAAGATCACCATAACCCAATCCATATAATGTGTTGGATAATTTTTCTCCTAAACATTAAATTTCCTTGAATTATAGGCAATGAATTTTCCATATTGCATCAACACATATCCCATACTCTTCTTTGAAGCATCACTGAATTCCACAAATAGTTCTCCACTTGTGGATAATGTGGGAAGGAGTGCAGTGATAAGCCTTCTTTTTTACTCCAAGAAAATATCTTAAAATTCCTCACTCAAAGGAAACATTACTCCTATATAAGTTATCATGGTAATAGGGTTAGAAAATTGTGATAAATTTTTCAACAATGATCGATAATATCCACTGAACCCCAAGAAGCTACGGATATCCATTATTGATGTTGGCTTTAACCATCCCTCAATTTCACCTGTCATCAAGGGAGATACTGATATCCCATTTCTTGTGATGATATGGCTTAAAAAAGGTGACCTCCATCAACCAAAACGCACACTTTATTGTACTATTCATGCAGATTACCCTTCCACAAGGTCGCTTGTACAATTATTAGATGCTCCTCATGATCCTTATTGGTTTTGCAGTATATCAGAATATCAACTATAAAGAAACAAAATTAATGGTAATCCCTAAAGATGGTATTCATAAAGTCCATTATGATTTATGGATCATTAGGGAGTCTGAAAGACATTACTATGAATTCATTGTGCCCATATCTTGTATGAAAAGCAGTCTTGGTGATATCATATTTTTTTAACCTTACATGATAAAATCCTGACCACAAATCCACCTTGGAGAAGTATTATTCTCCACACAGCATATTGAACAATACATCAATTTGCGGAATAGGATACATGTTATTTATCGTGATTTTATTAAGCTCACGATAATCGATGCAAAGGCTCATTAACCTATCCTTATTCTTGACGAAGTGGACAGGTGCACCCCAGGGTTAGGCACATTGGTGTATAAACCCTTTATCCAGATTCTCATGTTGTTGTTTCTTCAGCTCTGAAATCTCTACAACGTCCATTCTATATGGAGCCATGGATATTGGGAATTCCCTAGGTGTAAGATCAATTGATAATTCAAAATCTCTTCTAGGAGGAAGACCAGGAAACTCCTTGGGAATCAACTCAGTGAAATCCTTTACAATAGGCATGTCTTCAAGGATGTTTTTTTTCTTAGACTCAGTCATCTGAGACAGATATATATTCTCATAGGGATGTAATATACACATATGAGATTATTCATCTATATAAGATTCAATATCCTCCATGCACATGTATAGAATTGGGGGTCGATTCTCCACATGGAGAGTGATTTCCCACTCAAGGAAATTTTTGTTGCCCCTATATATAAAAAGCCAATCCATGCCAAGAATAGTATAAAATTCCATGATAGGTAGTATGATGAAGTTCACTGGGAAGTTCAATCCACAAATTATGATAGTGGAGGTGTTATATTCATGGGATGCAATTATTTCCCCATTTTCCATATTCACTGACATATTTACGTCCTTTATTTTTTGTGTTTATGGGAATGTTCTACTATACTTTTGGGATATAAAAGATTGCGTAGAACCGGAATCAAAAACTATGTTTTGTATTAATTAATTTATAACAAACGTACCTATCACCA
The DNA here is from genome assembly GCA_963277665.1 of Viscum album. Classification (NCBI taxonomy): domain Eukaryota; kingdom Viridiplantae; phylum Streptophyta; class Magnoliopsida; order Santalales; family Viscaceae; genus Viscum; species Viscum album. Next base: position 1,285,669,562 of record OY728132.1, on the reverse strand, counting down.
CTTTATTGTCAATGTTCATTTTTGTAGTAGTGATAGAAAAATATCTCCCTTGATACCTTGGAGGTTTTTGGTTGCCTTTGAAAAACCTTGTCTTAGGGAACTAATTTGCAAGATGCCCCGGTTCTTTATAGTTATAGAAATGAACAACACGTTGTGGTTTGAATGGAGTATTCTTATTCTCTATTGAAAACATAGGTTTTTCTTATCAGTAGTTAACAGCTAGGTTCCCTTCTCTTCCACACCTAAATTATTTCCTCTGAACCTTCATGCAATTTTTGGGGTGCTTCTTTCTACACCTTCGGCAATTGGGGTGTTGGATCTTCTTAGAACCATTGGATTTATCCATCAAGCCACCATGATTAATGTCCACCTTAAACATATTATCCCCATGATACCCTTGAGATTATCTAGTCTTCATTTCGAACATGAGTGCACATCAGACAATTTATTCATTGCCGTTGAAAGCACGGTTCACCGGCGCTTTCCATAGGCATGTTTTCATCACACAAAAGAAGCGGTCAACCTTGCATTCTTGTGTAAAAACAAAGTTGCATGCATATCGTTCAAGCCTTGCAATGTTTTCCTCATACGCTCTAACAAATTCATCATCTTTTTTCATGAGGGAAAGTAATTTCTATCCATATTAAGTCAGAGGGTGCACATAGAATATTTATCGAAAAACTTAATCAATAAATTCTATCATTGCAAAGCGTCAATCACTTCCTCAGGATTCATATTTTTTATCAATGTCCACCATTAATAGGCTTCACCTTCCATTTGATAAGAATGCATAGGAACCTTCCCTTTTTTGTAACATTGAATGATATAGAAGATCATTCCAATGGATTTGATTCTTTGTTCGGCAATTGACGTTTTAGATGATCAACTAAAAGTAGGAGGCATTTGTCTCATGAAGCTGTCGATAGCGACTTGTTCAATTTTAGGGTTGGGGGATTGAACATTCCTCTTGAGCCATGTTTCAATTCAAAGCATGAGTTAATTGAGAGAGAAGCGTGAAAAGTTCGCGATTTCCTCTCCTATCAGATTTTGCTTCTCATTAACACAGTCATCACATTGATCTTCACATCGGTCGTTAGCCCGAGTCCTATTACCGGCCATTGGCTGGAAGAGAAGGAATGTTAGGGTGATCTCAGAAAGGGTAATCCAATGACAAAACTGATGAATTGTAAATATCTTTTATTTCCTTAACTTATGAATCCATGGGCTTTAATATCTTCTATTCATGATCTACTTTCTATCATATATTCTTATTGGTATTTTTTTTAATTACCTTACTAAGTGTTCATACTAAGATTTTGAATTTACCGAATCATGTCCCATAGGTTTGACCTAACCAAAATTGCAGCAAGGACCATTGTCGTGCACCCGTTCCCATTGAAGTCTATCTCAAACCAGTGTTTTCAAGTTTTACCTCCAGGATACATCTATGCCAGAGCCGCCTCTACCTACTCGTATCCAGATAGGGATATATTTTCATGATAAAACACTTACTCAATAATCACCAATACATAGGGATGTTTTTATTAAACTTATTAATTTCTATATGTATTCACTAGTGTTTCTATTCCTAATCCCAAAAATAACAAATCCTATCCTTTGATACCAACAATAACAACCATGTTCTTAATTACACAATTAAACATGATTTATTACATATAATATTAACTTGATACAAAATAGAATATTGAGATTTCTAGTGTATTTGGGGATTAGGAACATTGCATAATAGCTTAGAACATAAAACACAAAACATCTTTATTGAAAACAACCATTAAATGACCGTTATATTCCCCCGTACTTAGTATTTCAAGGGATAACCTGAAGAAATGCATAAAAAAGTGTGATCATTAAAGCCCAATAAGGGAATAACCATATAATTACTTGAGAAATACATGTTAGTCAGCAGGAATATCAATGTATCACAAGAAAAACAAGAACATAATGATATGGTAATGCATGATAATCATGACATGGGAATGCGACAACAACACTTAACATGGAAATAGCCTGAGCCCATGATCAATGAACACAGAGCATGATTAAACCCTCATTCCACATAAAGAATGAGTAAAACATAATTTCACTTGAATTATATTGAGTAAACGCCCATTTGACATAACATATCATGACACTATACTTTACCTAATGCATTGAAGTGCTATCCGGGAAGACCCTTCTTAAACATTTGATTTCATGCATAAGTGTGCCACATGGATTATACAACATGGAATCAATCATCATTATTTATTACATGATAAAGGGATTTTTAATACATACGTGAATCATTATAATTAATAAGTAAATATGAATTTAGGTGAATACCCTTGATAGATAAATGGGCATGGTATTCACTATACAGGGATAATGGCTTGGAAAATCGTTGTGCAATTTCCGCAGCATAACGGTGTGAAATAAGAACTCATAAAAAATGTTTGATGAGAGAGGAAGGGGTGTCTAATAATATTTAAAATAAATGGAAAGTAATGGGGTCATATTGATATATTTACCAATAAATGTAAGGGATTTTAGATTCATAATACAAAAAAATTACTTGGATGTAAAAGAGGAGAGAGATAACCCACACGGAATTTTGGCATTGTAATGGGTTTCCATAGGAAGCATTAATGAGGTAGAAAGGGGTCTCCAATAATCCAAACATTAAGTGGTAAGAATGGGGAGTGTTCAAAATCATAACCCAACATTTTTAATTTAAAATAAAAGGGAAAAACAATATTAAGAAACTTGGATAAAAAGATAATTGTAGGAATCCTTTACTTGGATGTGTTATCCCAAAGGCTTGGGAGAGGCTTGATAAAGGATTCATGGGAGAATGAGGCACCATGGGGGTATTATAGAGAGAGGAGTTCAGAGTATGGATGAACTCCAAAGCCTTTTATTGAAGAGGAAGTGGGATATTGGGTGGGTTTATATATGAAATGAGCTTGAATTTGTTATTATTTAGGTCTGTTACACCTCACATTAAACTAATTAATACCAAAAACGAGCACATGTTTTTTCCTAATAGTTTTTGCTAAAGGGGAGTAAAATAAATATTTAATAAGAAAAATGGAATAACTTTGTAAAATAATAGGGTTGCATATGTGTATGTGAGTCACACTCTTAAGGAAAACAATTTAAAAAGAAAAAATGTTTTATAATCATTGAAGGGTCCACCAATGCATTGTAAAATAATTAAATCAGACCCAAAATCACATTAAATTAATGGTAAGGAATATATTTGCCGATTTTTTTTATTTTATTTTTTTACAACACTATTGTCTCATTATGTTGTCATAAAACACATTATATATTTAAACAATATTTAAATTTTACCCAAATATTAGACTGTCTCAGAAAATTAAGAAAAATTTAACATTGGATAATTTCAATGTACTGATTCAAAAAAATTATTCATTTTTTTATATAATTTTCTAAATATGTGAATTTTTACTTTTAAAATAAAAACTGATATTTACTGAAAATTCATGCATTTTGACAAAAGAAGCTTTCAATCCTTAATAAAAATTATAATTGAATTCATAAAATTATATGATCATATATATATAATAAAAAGAAATTTAATAAAAATATTTTATTAAATTATTATTTATTTAAAAAATCCATTTTTTCATCAAAATATATTTCTTGGTTGAATATTAACTAAAAGTACTATTTGTGTTTGAAAAACTATTTACAAAGTAAAAATAATAATATGATTGCACAATATTTATACAAAAATAATGTACATAGTCATAGTGATGGGGTCATAATTCATAACCCCTTATAAAAGCTGCAAAAGACTGGAGGGTAATGTGTGAGATGGTGAAAGAATCTTGGGGTGGCTCAGATAACATTGCTCGGGTGGTAATCTCTATTAACTTCCACTTATCCCATAGTCGGTTCTGCTCAAGCTTAACGTATTAAATCTCAGCTTGGGATTGGTCAAGAATGAATCCCAATGACGCCACCTCCTTTCTGTGCTCTGACAAATGGGATTCATACGGGGCAAGTCTACTAGATGAGGCCATCACATCCTTGGTCTGAGTAAATTGGATTTGATAAAGACTTATATTTATACTAATCATGTGATCACTGTTCAAAGACTATATTAGGAACGGTCACAGTTCATAGTGGTATATTAAAATCCAGAAACATAAAACCAATGTAGATCACAATTTATGTAATCCTAATAAGATATTTAATAATATTAAGAGGAATTTTCATTAATGAAAGTTTGGGTCGTTACATCTTCTGTTACACGTATGAATGAGATTTTCTGAATAATATTAATATTATTATTTAAAATAATAATTTCATCCTATCCATTAAATTTTATTCGATGAATGGAATTAACAAACATAATAAAATATATTTTTGATTTATCTAGTTATCAATTAATTATAAATGAATATGACAGAAAATTTAATGTAATGGAAATGATTCTATAAAAACTATATATATTCGTTAAAGGAATTTTATCTTAATAAATTAAATTAATTACATTTGGTGAATATTAATAATTATATATATAAATTATATATTAAATAAATATTTTTACATTCATACAATTTATTTTATTGGCATAATATAATAAGAAATCCAGTTATACATATAAAGAGTTATATTCTTCAAAAGGTAGTTTTTGGCCTTTTAATGGTACAATAGATTAAAAACTAAATATTGATACTTCAATAAATTTTATTTGAAAAGATAGATATAATTTTTTAATTCATAATGTAAAAATAATATTATGTTAAATTGTTTTTTATAAGACATTAAATTTTATGATGAATATGTAAAAATATTTAATTTAAATTGATAACTCACATTTTATAAACATAATTTATAATGTTAAATTTTATTTTATAGTTTTTAAATAAAATAAATAGTTCAATTTAAATTATATTAATCAAATTTAATTCATTTAAATCATTTTTATGTGAATTTACATATAAAAATCCATTAAAAATTTTCACATTTTCACTTTAAACCCTGATTTCTTATCCCGATTATGGGAATAATTTTAAATAATTTTTTTACTAATGTGGTTTGAATATGAAAAATGGAAAAAAAACTATAATACAAATAATGTATAATTTATTATAATTAAATATTAATTTTTGAACAAATTTATTTTTGAAATAACTTAAAGTTAATTTTAACGAATAAGAAAGAAATGATTTCCCAAGAGGCTAAGAATCACACTTTAGGAGCCAAATGACCTTGAAAATTGTTCAAAACCCATAATTTATCCCTAGATAGACCATATAACTTCTATTATACGGTTTTATGCATTATTGGAGCCAAATAAAATGTATAGAAATCAGTGGAATTCCATCTATAAAATATTTAACATTTTTTCACTCAACACATTTATAAAAGGTATCCCCCTACCATCAACTATTGAAAATACTCATGAATTTTTATCACAAATTCATTAAAAAATAACTCCCTAACTCTCACATATTATAAACCTTATCTCGGGAATAAATCCAACTAATTAAGGCATTAGTGAAATCATAAGTAGGATACCCAATGATGAGGTAACACTCTTCTAAAAGCGTATCTATATTTTTTTTCTATAACTCCTTATGTTTTAATTATTTCATGATTATATAAAAAAAAATTTACCCTAAATATTTAAAAAAAATAATGTAATGGTGTTACCAAAAACATAACACCCTACCTTCAAATGGGATTCAAAATCATTGTCCAAGTGTATTATAGACTACCGTCTCGTGAACCGTTGTTGTTTATTTTTCCATTACCACCTCTAAAAGATGATAATAATGATGTAAATACTATTTATATATGATATATGAAAATTATTATTCCTTTATTCTTATGTAATTATTATACAACACATTGCATCATGCTTTCCATTTTGTGACAATACTATAATGTGATGTGAATTGTTCACTCTTTACCTAGAATGCATTTATGAATGTTTTAATAAAAATAATTTAAATATATTATATATTAACTATACTAGAGTGATAATATATATATATATAATTTAATTATCTTCCTTTTGATATGACATGAAAATAGAAGTGTTCATGCGTATGTATGACCTACTGTCTCTATGATCTGAGGTTCTCATTTCCTATTATGAAATTTAATGTATTACTATAAATAAATACGTAATAAATTGTGATATTTAAATATTTTTTTAATTATACATTTTATTAAATCATGATCTATGTAATCAAAAAAATAAATAAAAGATTAATATCTACCTAAAAATATGGAAATTAACACCGGAAATGACAAAAAAATTAAAAGTTTAATAAATAAGTGGTAAAAATATGTTATAAAAGTGTAATTTATGATATCATAAATATTAATATGGTTTTTTATTATTTAATAACATTTGTATTTCCTGAATAATTTAGGATAAATAAATTAATACCAAAAATAAAACGCGGGGTAAGGGATTTTGCCACTATTTCATTTTTTAGAGGAATATAATAATTTTATGTACATAATTACTTTTAAATGGTGTATACACTACCCTTTTGAAATGTAATATCCTCAATATATCATTATTCATCATATTTTATTTCACAATTTAAATGATATCAACTAATGCGATTGTGAAAAATGATTCCATGTACTTATGAAATTGCATCACCCAATTCCATTTCAGAGGGTAATATTACTTCCTCATTAGCGTTAATATTTTATGATTATGTGCATAATGACTTTTAAATTTCTATTTATTTATATCCAAGTTTTTTATGTGGATTTACATATAATACACATAATTTATTTATTAATTAGTTTAAACTTAGATATAAGGATCATTTTAAGGGTTTACTTCCCTATCTCATCCTAACTATGATTTTCTATTCATTAATTTCCAATATAAGAAATAATTTAAAAAAATTTAGATAAACCCTTTATATATATTATAATATTATTATTCATGATATTCTTCCAATAAAAATACCATTTTTACACACATTGTTACATAATCTGTAATCATGAAAATATGACATTATTTACCTCTCTAGTCAGAAATATTATTTCACCCAAAACCATTTTTTATAAAGATAATTTCAATAATGTTTTATACCTTTTAAAATGATTTATAAAATAAAATTTGACTGATATTACTCCATAATAAATATTTCCAAAATATATTTTTAGATAAACCTATTTCCAAAATGTAATTAAAAATGAAAAAGATATCTTCCATTAGAATATTTTTATAGATCACATTATCATATTTCAGTTATTCCTCATCAAAAAACATTTATTATTAGTCTACTGGATTTATTTTTTTATACTATAATTATTTATTTTCGGCATGGTTTATGATTATTTTTAATGCGTATATACCATTTTGATATCATTCACATTACTCTAGATGTCATATGATTATATTTTTTGGTTGGGGAATGTATTTACATTTCATATGATATTTGTAGTATAAATGTTTATGTTAATTATGTTTCACCCATTTCCATTGAGGAACAAATTGGATTTATTATGTGTCTGGTGGGGATCATTATATCCCGTCGATGTAGCGCTATGTTTCATGAGACAAACCATATATGGTTTTGGTTGAGGCCTACCCATTTAGTATATACTTATAATGTATCATTATAGTGTTATAATACTAGTATTAAGCTTTTGTAGTATTAGATATCTTGGAAAAAATCCTTGATGTTAGTTTTTAGATATCCATTCTTATTTATTCCATCTTTATGAATTTAGTTATTGATATTCCATGTGATTATTTTATTATTATTAATTTCTACGGTTTAGTTTCATGCTCATGTGTCTATTTATATTTAATTATATAATCATCGATTGTTTCATCCATTTTTAGTTCGTGTTATTGAATAAATGGATCATGTTTCATTTTTTACCTTTCGATATTTATTATGATCATCGATTCATTATTTTTTCTATTGTACTTAAAACATAATGAATATTTAAGCTCACCCTTATTTTCCCCAAAACTATGATTATATAATGTTTACTATGAATTATAAACATGGATTTTCTACATGATATAATGTTTTATTATTGAAGAATAATTATGTTGTAATTTTTATATTCAACGTAATATAAGACACATTTTTTTATCTAGTTTAAAAATACTACTAAATTATTCATTCATTTGTCATGGGATTCCTCATATATTTTGTCAATATAATGGTAGCGAGCATCGACTCCAAGATTTATAGGGTTGTTTCACTATAGTTGGAATCAGAGGATGTTTTTTAAAATACATGGGAATTATATTTAGGAAATAAATTATTATAAAAAATAACAATATGATTTAAATAGTAAAAAAGTATATGAAAACATCCCAAATTAACCATGTTTATGATTAAATGGTTATATTTGAATAAATATTTTAATTTATGTTATGTGTTTCAAAAATATATATTATTATATATTATGATTCATAATTATATGATCTAATATTGTTTATATATTCATTATTAAATCGAACCTAGGAGAATGAACAAGAACCTCACAAAAGCAAGTGATCCAATGAGTTATAATGATCATTCCTTTTATGAACTAAATCAAATATTTTTAGAGGAACTATAATCCCAAACGTTTTCAACAAATAGGGACATTGTATAACATCTGTCAGGATAGAGAAAGAGTTATCTATGTATTATGGTTATGGATGGATGTAATGGATAAATTATATTGATGGGGAAAACATGGATAAAGGGAAGAAGAAAACAATCTATTTTCAACATGTCAAAATTGGGAAAAGAAACACATCAGTACTTACTAATAAATAATTTCAGTTCTCTGAAGGTGTTGAGAAGATGGACAACATTATTTAGATTGAAAGGTAATGAAAAAAATATTACAGTATACAATTAGTCAACTGTAAGGACATGGGGAACTATGAAAATAAATACCCCAAATTTCAAGGGAATATACCTTAGAAAAATTTATTGTATTATTGTAAATATTATAATATTGATACAACCAAGAGGAATGATTAATTTAATTTCTAGATTCACGATCTTTTATCATTTCAGTATTTTATCAATGATGTAAAATTTATGAGAGTAATGAAATATATAAGGATTGTACTGAATTACTATTTCATTAATTATTTGAGAGATCATGTCAAACAGTACAAATGGCCATGAAAATTGATTTAGTGGAATGATTAATTACATAGAAAACATTTTGGAAATAAAACTCTTAATATTTCCCATGTAATGTCCTACCCTTCCACATTGGATTAAATCAATGAAGATTATCTACATAGCCTTATGAAACATCCCCATGGTGCCAATTGAAGGAAATAAATACATAAGTATTCAAGAGTAGTGGGGATGATGTTCATTTTTTAAATAAATACTACCAACCAAACATGCCACTAAAAAAACTACAAGATTTATGTCAACAATGCATTAAAAACCAACCTCTTGCTAATGAAAACAATTTAAAATCATACAAAAACAAAATTAGAGTATCAAGAAGAAAACTATAACAACAACACTCAAGATATAATGAAAGAACAATATATCCCCATTATAAGCTCCATGCTATAACTCGAAAACTACCAACACTTCACAATGTACCTCTAATGAAATGAGACTCTTTTATTTTACATATATCTTAGAATAAAACATCACAAAAATTATCCATGTTCCCAAACAGGGTGTGAATAATAATAATATATAGGATTCCCACAAATGAATTCCCAACTAACGACACTATGAAATAATAAATTATCAAAATTATATAAAAATATTATAATGAACAATTTTTACAATTCATGAATTTCCAATAATCGAGAAAAGTTTTACTAAATACTTTTCACAAATAATTACATTTATATGGAAGGAATCCAAAGAAATTCATTTAACATTTTTCTCACTTCCTATTTTCCTAACCCATTCTATTTAACAGGAACCAATACACACACCTCGACCACTCACACAAATCATCCACCCGAGCTTGTTGTTTCTATTGATTGGGGTGGTTCACATCTGACCCCACCACTTTTTATTTGGTACTTCATGAGAAACTCTATCTCTTTGATGGTGGTACATCAAAATAAATATCATTCACATAAAACTCATTCATAACCAATTAATCCAATTAGCATAAATCAATATTTACCAATATAACATCGACCAATAAACAATCCAAAACCATTTCAACAAAATAAACCATTTATTGAAAACATTAAAATTCCATATCCGGACTAACATATATTCATTAAAAAAATATTTATTCAAAACCATTTTAACAAAACATTTCTCTAAATAAAACCATGAAACTGATCTTAAAACCATAAGTTTAAAATCTAAAAAATGATTAACATTGAGATATGATATAACATTTTCACCAAAAATCCAAAAAACATGATAAAATGAATTTAAACCAATCTTCACAAAACAATTTCACAATACATTCAATAAAAAAAATAATTCTAAATATATCCTTATAATTCCTTCAATAGGAGTCTAGAGGGAATCCATCCACTATTATGTTTTTTTGTGGATATGACCAACATCAGATCGCACACTAAATCTAGATCAAAACTCTATCCTTCAACCATAGATTACATCCCCAAACACCAAAAAGGACACCAATATCCATAATTTTTGTTAAAAACCCCATATATACACATGAAGAGAGTATATCTAGTAATATTAGGGATAGAGGACAGTGTATCTAAAAAAATCCATTAATTAACATGAAATGTACGCTTACCAAGGACTATCCGTCTTCAAACCACCATAAAAACCCATTGAATCACATATAAAATGAGTGGGAGTGCTTATCTAACCTAGTAGGGTAGAATATAATTAGATAGGGTTGAAATATGTATTTAATGGGTGTTTTATGGTTAAAATAATTTGTGATTGATTTTTAGGAACCCACGTTTTAACATGCTAATGGTTTAGCAACATGGTTTGGAAAATTTTTCCTCACCGACTATTTTAATTGAAACCCTATATGGTTGGACCTCATTGTTGTAAGAACCATGCACCAACAAAGTGAAATCCCATAATCTCAAGTTACATTGTTTGCCTGTGTGGCTGCACAGATAGAAAAACTATGTTACAACCCATAGATCACGACCTTCATATGAATTGATTCTTAGAGAATCCGGATGATCTTAACTATTTGTGCTCAAATATGGTACCTTATAAAAATCCCTAATACCTTCCCAAAAATATTCATAAATCCCCCCAAAACATTACCCAAAAATGATTAAATCACAAAAAGGAATAAATATTGGTACATAACTCAAACCAGGGGTGATGAATTCTCACCATTACTATCTGTTTTGTCCTTAGAAAGTTTAAATTAATCCCTCTCATGAAGGAACTCAACCATTATTCATCCATTTCATTCTATTGTTCAACCATTATTCATCCATTTCATTCTATTGTTCCCATGTTTCCTACCAAATCTGACCATGTTTCCACAAATCTTACGGAAGAATAATTTTTCTCCCACATATGTACTTCTCTTACATATCCATAGTCTGTACTGGCATGTCACAAATGAAGAATCCAAATCATGTTCAAAATGATCTCATAAAATCACATGGTCAGGGTCTAGATGATACTTCTTCAATTGAGAAACCTGAAAAAAGTTGTGATCCACATAGATTCATGGTGGAAAAGCCAGCTAATATTCCATATCTTCAACATGTTACGGTATTTGAAAAGGCCCAATTTACCTTGAAGACGACTTTCCCTTCTTCCCAAAACCATGATGACCAATCCTAGGTGATATTATAAATAAGACATGATTACCCACCTCAAACAAAATAGTCCATCGAAGATGATCCTCATATGGTATTGGTTAAATCTGAGAAATCTCAATTCTCTTCCTAGAAAGGTAATCTTTTCAACATTTTCATGGAAAAGGATAAGTCCAACCATTGAAGTCTCATCCATTTCCACAAAAAAAATTAGTATTAAATATAATCTAATATAATGCTTTAAAAGTATTTATATCCATAGAGGTATAGAACTATTATTAAATGATAACTCCACTATTGGTAAGTGCTTCCTACTTGAGCCTCCAAAATCTTTTACACAGTACCGCAACATATCTTCCATCACTATTATTATCCTACTAGATTATTTCCATCTAATGATGATATGTCATACTCAAAGTCTACTATGTCACATAGACTTGTTGAAATTATTTTCAAAAACTATACATGAACAACATATATTTATATAATATAATAGAAACAAGCACAAAATTCCACATTACCAGCTTACAGATAAATATTTTGGAAAGATCCACTAATGTATTCTTTTAAAGCATAGGGATTACATGGGAAAACTTTAGGAGTCGCTCAACTATCACTATTATAGAATCATGTTTCTAAAACATTCTTTGGTAACCATCCAAAATATCCACAACTATATGCACCTATTTCCACATAAGGATGGGTAATAATTGCAACATAACTATCGTCTTCTATTGATATTCATTAACTTGATAAAAAGACAAGAATCTCAATACAATCTCACCAACCTTTCTTTTCATACCTTCCAACCAAAAATTTGATTTCAATTCGTTATACATTATTTGAATTCTAGGATGAATCACCCATATCAAATGGTGGTATGAAATAAGAATAATTTTCGAACAAGATACTCGTTGAACTATCCAATTCTAGAACAACAGAACAGAACCCCCATAAAATTCTTAAACCTCAATGGTCTCCCCACTGTTGAGTTCAAATCTTATAGCCACACATTCGAAATTATCCATATACCCATCTATAACTCGTCCATCCCAATCATGAACTAAAGAAACTGAATAAAAATGATAAATAATCTCTTTCTTCAAATTATAAATGCATGTTGACTAAAAAATCAACTAAATTCTACTAATTTGGAGATTATTTTTCAGCCTGATCATATGTGTTTCAACTGAATGAACATGCCACCAAATTGTCTTTAAGTGGTGTATACATCAATTTAACATAAACAATTTTGAGATGATCCATCCATATACTATATCAGAAGTTCCAATCAAATTTTGTTAAAATATTCTTTAGATTCGTTTTGTTTGTAAAAATTGTGAATTTATCTCTAAATAGATAATGATACCACATTTTCAAAACATACACCATAGTCACTAATTCTAAATATTGTGGTGTGTAGTTATTTTTATCCAAAATCAACTAAAAAGATACATATGAAACAACATGATCCCCTTGCAAGAGAACACACCCCATCCTTGATCTTTATGTGTCACAATACACCAAGTACACATTCCCTAGTTCTAGAAAAACCCAATATTGTTGTTGATGTTAGGTGATGCTTAATCTCTTCAAATTTCTAGTGACATTACTCATTCCATTAAAATTGATCATTTATTATTTTAAATGATTTAATATTTGAATCTAATCAAGATAATTCATGAAAAAATAATTATCAATACCTTGATAGACCAAGGAAGATCTTTATCTCTACGACATTCTTCGGTGATTCCTAGGTGATATAAACCTTTATCATTTCAGGATCCAATAAAACTTCTCTCTTTTAAATAATTTATGTGGTTATGACCTTTTCTCTCTATATTTTTGGTTTCACTTGTTAGATAAAATGTCATAACCATATAATCATAAAGAAAATCTATCGTTCTGAATGTTATTCTTGGGATATCCTCATTCTCCACCTTCAATTAATTATATCGTAATCGCATATAAATTTTATCGAACCACTTAGTTCCCCTAAAATGATTGAATATTTCATCAATTCATGGGATTGGATATCAGTTCTTTGTCGCAAGTTGGATAAGCTTTTGATAATCAATATAGATCCAAATAGTTTCACCCACATTTTTAACAAAAAAACTGGTTCTCCCAATATAGGCATATTATGTCGAATGAAACCTTAGTTTTCCATATGCTCTAATTGATCACTCGATTCCCTCAATTATTATAGATCCACCTAGAAATAATTATGTCTATTATGCCTATTACCTTAAAAGAGATCAATTTTAATCTCCATGATTCTTATTGGTGAGAAACCATATAATTCGTTAGGAACTGATTCCCAAAACTGATAAAAAATAACCAAAAACTTCTCTTCTTGATTTCATCCATTAATTAAACTAATAAATCTTCCATATAATTTGACATTTTCCCATCATCTAGTTCAAACTATACCAATTCACACATCTTCACCTTATTCTCTCCTCTAATGTGATGAACGATGCCCTTATGTTTCATGAAACTAACCATTCGGGCATGACAATCCGAGTGAGACATATAAATCGTGAACCAATCCATACCCATGATCATATAATAAACATCATATCCAGCATTTAGATGTCCCATATGAAAAAATCCCCATAACAGTTATAAAAAATTCTCCACACCGAAAGGCTCAACACACTCCTTGACCCAATAGATTTTTACAATTCAAAATAGAATGAATCATTTCCATAATAAAAAACAACAAATATAAATCAAGTTATGAAATTAAAGAATGGGATACACCCATATCAATATATCATTTCAAAATTGTAAAATTCAAAAGAATTATTCCTCGCTCTGTGGATAGTCCTGACTGACTATTAACCACAAACTCCTCCACTTATATCCCCCATGATGTCTCCTCTTTCAATGTTTATATGTTCATCTTCTCCATATAATCCGTTATATATACCACCAAAATATTCAAATTGATTTACTACCGCAACCCTAATTAAAAAATGTGTACCTTCAGAGACGCACCAGTTGTATCCTCACGTGAAAACCATACTAAATTCATAAATTTAGATGCATATTACCTCACCAAGTGGTTTCACTATTTGATGTTGAATAAATCCTTCAGGATATAAATTCTGAATGTTTGAGGATAGAGCTTTTTTAACAAATTATTTTAAATCCTCCCATTCAATTCCTCATTCCCCTTTCATATGGATAACTATCTCCCATCCCTGGTATTCTAGATAATACAACATATATGTTTTGAACATGACATTAAACTCCAATAGTGTTTAGAGGAAATCAAAACTTCTATTAATCTTATCAATCCACACCTTCGACTTTTTTGGTTCTAAATAACCCGATAAGATGTGTGGATTATTCTTCTGAAACTGAACTGAATGATCCATAGTCATTGATTCATCCCTTTTAATCCCATTATCCACATTGTAAAAGTCATTCTCTATGCTATGTACCAACTTCTAGTCACCTTGGGCTCATGTTCAAGAACTTTTTTAACAACTTCCTCCGATTGGCCTCTATAATGCCTACCATTTCCATTTCAATCAACACAATACAACCACCAGAAGTCTCACCCTCTTAAAACAAAGTGATTCCAATTTAAAAATCTATCACATTTATATTATCACAACCAATATTTTTGAAATCATGAATTTCCCATGTTAAATGATTTTTGAAAAATTTACCTTGTTAAAAATAAAAAAACATTCAAAATACCACTTTTGTTCTCTTTCCAAAATATCACATTTGAAAACAATTTCCATATATTTCAAAAATCTAAAAATTCATACCAAAAAAACATTATTCATAATGATATATGAAATCCTAATAGGAATTCAATTTTACCATGCATTCCATATTCTTATCATCGGATAAACCCACAACAAAAAAATATTATCCAATAATTGTCAACAAAATACATATGTATCCAACTACCTGGTAACCTGATGTTTATCATAAAAAGGATAATTGCCTATTAATATGATATGATTTTCAGGATAAAAAATCCTACTACATTATTCCATCCCAAATTAATGAATAATCTGATAATGATTTCTAACTCGAAGATGGACAAGAGATTCTAAATAACTGAACAAACTGATACCACTTGAAATGCCCTTCACTTTATCATTGGCTTGAGTCAAGATAGAAGCAATACTTTTCCTTAAGAGACATAACCAAGGTACCAATGTATGGTAATAAATGTCGATGTCTTAAAGATCGATGGGGGATAATTTTCCATTTAATAAAAAACAACCAAACATTCCATTACAAAAAACAACTACGTGATTCATGTCAGCAATTAATTAAAATCAACCTAATTCTAATGAAAAACATAAAAATCATTCCAATACCAAATCAGAGTTTGAAGTGTGAGGATAAAACAAAAAAATGAATACATAATGAGAAATCTCAAAAACCTCATGATAATCTCCATGATCAAACTCCACAAAATCCCAAGAATCATGGTGTACCACTATGGAAATGATATTCTTTATTTTTACTTGTGTCTCGATATACTACATCTGCAAAAGCACCCATGTTCCAAAAAAAGTGTTGAGTAATAATACAATTTAGGTTCCCACCAAATGACTTCCCTTCTCATGCAACTTGTATAGAAAGATTTAGCACTTTTATATGAACAATTTAAAAAAAACCATTATAATTGTTCAATAATATCCAATAAGTAAAATACGCCATACAAAATAGTTTTCAAAAAATAAGTGCATTTTTTTAGGAAAAAACCAAACCAGTCATTAACCATTTTTATTACTTCATATTGGTCTAAACCATTAAATTTCACATTATGTGATATGTACACCTCAATGGCTCACAATACTCAACCACCCAATCTTTGGGTTTTCCATTAATGGTGCAACCTCACATCTGACCCCATCCCATTTTTATTGTTGTACTTCACCACCACACCCCAACACTTTGATGGTGCTACATCCCAAAAACTATACATTCCATAAAACTTATGATGATCCACTTAATACAATATCCATAAATCAAAATTTACCAATTTCACATCAACTAATTAATATACTGAACCCATTTCAATAAAATCAACCTTTTATTCAAGTCACCCTTATGACATATCATTCCCAACAACATGTTAATAAAATAATTTTTTTGAAAACCATTTTCCGAAATCATTTAAATAAATCAATATAAGTAACCTATTTCAAAACTATAATTTTAAAATCAACCAACCAATAACATTGAAAAATGATATAACATTTTCCACCAAAATCTCAAAATCATCAAAAAATGGATTTCAACCAAACATTGCACAATAGTTTCACAATCAATTCAAGAAAAATTATTAATTTGAAACAATTCTATATAGATATAGAAATAGGAGTCAAGAGTGAAGATATCTAACATTAGGGGTCTTTTTAAAATGACCAATGACACAATACACCCCCAATCCACATCAAAATTCCACACATCCTCTTTAGATTCCATCCTCTAAAATCAACAAGGAAAGGAATGAAAATTATTGGAAAAACCCCTAGATATACCTATGAAGGTGGTATATCTATGATAAAGTTGGAGTAATGGGATTAGTTCTATGAAAAACTCTGAAATTACCAAGAAAGGAGGCTTAAAAGGGAATATTTTACTTCAATACACCATGAAAACCCTTCGAATAACTTCTAGAATGGGTGGGAGAGGTTCCCTATCCTTGGAGTATATAAAATACCTAGTGAGGGCTCAAATTTGGGTAATATTGGTGTTTTTTAGTTTAAATTAAATGAGATCCATATTTAAAAACCCATTTTAACCCACACACTGTTTAAGAAAACAGTTTGGAAAACTATATACTAACCATGAATATACTACTACCTCAAAGGAAACTTCTCATGGTTCTCCAAAATGGTTAGAAACCCAATATTCCAACCATTTGAAACCCACTATCTCATGTATCATAGTTAATTTGTATGGCCAAATGACTTGAAAAATTATTCTCTAACCTATAACACAATATCTCCTTATGCATAGTTTCCTGGGTAATATGCATGGTTTTCCCTAACCGTACTTCTTCCATGCACCCTTACAAAATCCCAAAACCCTTCCTCACTCTACCAAACATTTCCCAAAAACTGTAAACAAATAAAAATGAATAAATAATGGTTAAATAGCTTAATCAATGGGTGTTACAGTTCTAATGATGATATAATAATGGTTTCATGATGAAATTATTGATATGGATAATAAAAATATGAAATTATTGACTACCATAGAACTGATTAATGAATATTTGAAAATTGTTTTATACTATCATTGTTGGTTTTTATAACGTTTTTGGTATTAATGAAGATATAAAATAACCTATGTTTTACATAAGTAATATGGAATCATGCATGTTTTAAATAATATTTTATTGTAATTTATGTTATTACCATATTTGAAAAGAATACATTATAATGAAATTCACTTGTTTATTACGTATTGATTAAAATCCACTTTATATTTTGGGCAGAATATTTCTTTGTTAACCTTATTTATAACTTTATGTAGATATATTTTGGTTAATATTTATGGTTAGCAATTTCTAGAATTGATTAACATGAAATTATGGGTCATTGGATAACTTATTATAAATATTTTTGTTTTATTAATTACATGAGGAATATCTTTTAATAATTTTAGGGATCATATGATCTATTAATGGTTAATAATGCATGAATGTCAATTTTTTATAGCATTTCATTTATTATGGGATGAAATGGAAAATTATCAAATAATAACTAAAAGGTTAATATGTTCTTATAAAATAGAGATATATAATTTAATTATATATCCTTATATTTTGATATTGTGAAATAATTACACAACTCTTAGAAAAGGTCTTGAAAATATTGAATTATCTTTATAAATTAACTTTCTATTAAACTAATAGTATTTTTAATAATTATAGAATTATGGCTTTGAGGCCCTCAACATTCCATTAATCATTCAATTTTGTATGATAAATGACCACAATTAATCTCTTATTTTTTTACACTTTCCCTCAATGTATAAAGACATTTCATTAAATATTACATAATATTTATTTAAATGGGAAATTCAAATTGGGGGTCTTTTCAGGTTTAGTTTCTTAGAGAAGTAGGTCATAAATATTAAATTACAACAAAAAAATTACAATGCAGATTCTTCAACATAATTTCTTCTTTTTCATAAAATATATACTCTTGAAAAAACAATTTCATGTCTAGTTCTATGTTTTAGACAGCATGACTTTTCCTTGATCTCATACTTGACCCTATTCATCCTTATGTCCTTCGAAAAACATTTTAATGCATGGGATGAGCTTAAAAATATATGTAAGGGTTATTAAATAAAGAAATAAAAAATTAACCTATCAATAAATACAATGAAATGACACCATACTCTTCAATCATAACATTCCTCATGAAATGATAAGATTTATAAATAATAGATAGAAATCATAAATCATAAAGGTAACTTAGGGAATTCATAACATACTTACATTGTAACATTCACATCTATGTAGGGAGTTACGTTTTGAATACCCATCATAGTATCTTCCCTTAATCTTTTAGAAGAAACAATAATGTTTACAATCGTCATGTTACCAAATGCATTGGAGAGCTATATCGGGCTCACCAACCTGAAGTTTATCATGGAACCACCCATATACATAAGAAATAACCCGTAACCCTAACATATTCACAAGATAAAAATAAGGAATAATTTTAAGATAATATTTCCACATTTCTATCACAATATATCATTTCAAGATATCGACATAATCAATGCTTTATCAAACCATTTTCCGAATCATCCAAATATTTAATAAAGAGATATGTTAATCAAAGTGTCCCATACAAATATGAATCATTTGAATGAAATTTAAATTTAAAGACATTCATGTCCATATAAATAAATCTTTCAAACCATTTTTAAAACATTGACATTAATGAGAAAAATTTATAAGATTAAATCTTTAAAAAAAATTAGATGATATTTTAGTTAAAGTGTTCCTAACTAAAATGAGAGATGCTTGAATACAAATAACTGAGGAATAACCTTAAAAAAATTATTATATCTTGAAAAGAGTGTTACTCATGATACAATAATCCATTGGACATTATTAACACCATATAAAAGTGAATCGGTGCATCACAATAATGATGTCTCAGTGGAATGTAAATTGCGACGAAATCCCATATAAAAATTGTATCCTTAGATTAAGGATAAATCAATTACATAATAGTGTGAGAAAATTCTAAATAAACTCATTATGATTGGATATTTAGTAAAAATTATTCATAGGACATTCACACATGTTTATTTTAAAACAAAACCAAGGACATGGTTGTTTAACTGAATGATAGGAAATTGAGATAAGATTACCTTAATGAAGATCACATCAATGACATGAGAATTTAACAATAGAGTGATTATGTGTATCAAAAGTAAATAATAACAAACGGTGCTTGAAATTACAACATAAATATATAAACAATGATTACACACAAAATCAATTAATGACATGATTAAAAATTTGATGATAAAACCAAGGAAACGAAATTGGGTTGAAAAGTTCTCTTATTGATTATTTCACATAAGAAACATACAACCCATGAAAAAATGATCATGAAATGAAGATGTAAATACCCATAAATTAAATTATATTACACAAATAATAAAATCATGGGTATTACATACACCACACAATCTTCGTGATTATGTGATTTATTTTGGACATAGTTGTGAGGATCACCATCCATAGGTGGAGTTCTCATACAAAAATAGTTACCACCCCACCATCGGCATTATGCCATTTGAGGCCTTTTACGAGTGACTGTGAAGATCACCTCTATGCTAGACAGACCCAGAGGAGTCCAAATTTATGATTCTATAGATGGTAAAGACCACCACTAAGAAGGTGTAGATCATCTAGTAGAAAATGAAGACTAAAGAGAGCAGGCAGATGTCATATGCTGATTGGAGATAGATACCCACAAAGTGTGAGGAGGGAGATCTTTTTTTTTGGTCTCACCCTAAGGTGGATTGTGGATATTTGGTCAAGGTGGGAATCTATATCCAAGGTTCATAGAATCATTCTAGACCATGAGTTGATTTGATGAGGTGACTTAATGCTTATCTCTTAACCAAAATATGCACTTGGTGCATAATTATTTCCACGTGTCACATCTGAGAATATTTGTGCTTGATCCATCGCACGTCATCAACTAGGGAGAGATATACATTGATGATATGAGACTATTATGGAGTTACTAGTAGACATAGATGATCGACAAGAGTAGGTCCTTTGTGGGTGGTTGATCCCTCTAGAGAGAGTCTGACAGCAGCATGGGAACCTTGAGGAGAGCACATTGGAGAGGGATGCTCAGATTGGGGATCTGAACACCCATTTGTTTGCATAGCCTTTATTGTAAATTTTGAGAATGTAATGAACTAAAATGGGGATAATATAAGGACGTGGATATTTTGAATAATTTTTTTAATTATATGGAATTATTAAAAGTCTAGGAAATTCAACGGCATGTGATTCTGATGCCCAGAGAGTCCAGAACAAATTATTGTACCTTTTTAAGGTAGGTTCATTAAACGTGTGACATGGATTTTATATCATTCGAACTAGTGCTTAGATTGAAAATATGAGGGAAGAATTGAATTCACAGCTTCAAGATTAAATTTGGAAAAGATTAACTTTGAGAGGAATGATTCAAATGAAAAAAAGATAATTTTTTGACTTTTCAGAGGAAAAATAACAAAAAAACTCTTTAGTCATTTTATTATTTCCTTCCACCATTAAAGAATTAGTTTGCAGAACCAAAACATAATAGAAGTCATTAAATTAATATCAATAAATGAACTTTTACTTTATGGTGAAACCACAACTCTGATGAAATTAATTGGTTCACTAATTACAGATCATTGATGAACATATTGTTTACACTTTAACTCTTTATTAATTAATATGTTTGAATAATGATTTGGAATCTGTGGGAAAAGCTTAGACAAAATTCCGGAAACATCACCCGTCAATGATGAATTGTAATTGAATGACATCTATTTGAGGATTTTTTTCCGGAGGTAGAAAAATGGTGACGAACGTCAATAAACACAAAATTCATTCCTTCGTCCGTAGTATATTCCATGGAATCCTATTGGGGGAATTTAATATTTTTTTATAATTATAATGTTTCTTCCCCCAAATTCTTGATTAATGTGAAGAATGAGGATCAAATGAATAACATGTTGATCCGCGATTCATTCTATACTGTAGGAGGTTGTTGCAGGGTTTCGTTTGTGGGTCATTCTTAATATTTGTAATGATTGTTATCAGTACCTTGGTAAAACACTAACGTGAATGGCACGGGCAGACCTAAACAAGGCCCGAACCCTCAGAGACCCTTGGATATTTTTAGTTCTTCAAGGAAACAAAACAAAAATGTGGAATGGAAAATCATAGGGGATCAAAGTGAAGGTAGCGACCTGAGAGGCACATAGGTGTAGATAGGTTAGAAAACCGACCACCCGAGAATCCCCACTGGACCATAGAAGGTGTCGTCGACCGGCCCGTGCCAGCCATGGGAGATGATGGCATCCACAGGGGCCATGACTGTAGGTTTTCATGGATTGACAAAAATTGAGGGTAGAATACATGGAATTGGAATGCCTAATGGGTGAGGAGCGCCCCAGTATGGATTCTTGGATAGATGTGTAATGACCAGAAGAGACGATCATTTTGGGAGGTGGGGTGGTGCCCCACTAGCACAGCCTACTGGGAGAACCAGACGCACTATGTCTGGTCAAGTGAAACCAGGCCACTTGCAGGCTAGGTTCTCAATGAGGTCCCTACCTGTAAGTCGGGCCAAAAATGTCGGCCCAACATGCCAGTTGGGCCGAACCACTACCAAACCCAAACACAAGCTCCCCAATTTAACTAAAACTTTTGTAACTCGCATACTAGGTGTCTGGTTGATGCTTCTTCTGTGGTATTGGGAAAATAGGGGTGAGATATTCATTTTTATGTATTACACCAGAGTTTTCATAGATGTTAGTGTATGTCTAGGGTGGATTGGACTCAAATACAACTAAGCCATATTTACCTTTTTTCCTATATCTTACATATCACGTGTCCTATTTACGCATCCTTTGTCACATTGGAACCATACCAACATGATGTTCTATCGGGTTACATCATCAGGGGGCATCGTGGATGTTGTGGTATGAATTATATCATTAGGTTATGTATCTATAGATCTCAATCGTGCCAATTGTGGGAATATTGTGGCTGCCTATAATTTGGAGAGAGACCCTCTGTAGATCCACCTGAGAAAAACTCTATGTGGATCGATAGTAGTGTGACCCTCCGTGGATCAGTAATGATGCCACCATGTATGGATCTAAATGAGAGTGGCCCTCCATGGATTAACATCAGTGCGACCCTATGTGGATTTACAGTAGTGTGACCCTCTGTGGATCAGTACTAGAGCGACACGATATGGGTTGGCCGTAGAGCGACCCATCAAGGATCAATGGTAGGGAAACCCCTTGGGAATGGTAGAAGACCTCCCTTTTCTAGATCAATAGTTGAGCCAACCAATTGAATAAAATGATCCAGCTTAGGACTAATCATATTTATTCCTTTTCTCTAAGTTGTATACCTTTTGTGAGTTGTCTTTTAATTTATAATTTGTGATTAAGATAATGTTTTTTCTTTTTACGTTGTTGAATTATGGGAGACCTTCATGGGTCACAGGGGCCATACAGGGTATTGTTATACTCACTATTGTAGTTGCATTGCATGCACCTTGTTTTGTCATGTGCAGACAAAGGACAGGTTTACTGAGACTTCAGGTTCCAGGGCTAGATGGTGCTTAGAGGTGAATAATATACGTGGTGAGTGGCATTGACGATATATGTACCTATCTCTTAGTAGGATCCTTGGTGGAAGACCTTCAAAGAATTTTTTCCCATTTCTGATGTACTTTTTTTAGTGGGGCTTATATACTGACCCCTTTAAATTTCAGTACATACTTTTAATCTTAGTGGTGGTTATTAGTAGAGGTTGTACATTTCCTTTTCCATAGTGTTTATCTTGTGGCGGTTTGTGCGTTCTATGTGTGCACAAGTTTAAAGGAAATGCCTTCTCATTTTTCGGATTCGCCCTTCCAGTGCTAGTCACCATTCCATGGCCTATGAAAGGCATACTTGGGGTAGTCACGGAAGGGCCCGAGGGATGGGTTGTGACATATTTCAACAATATGACCCCCATACTTCTTTCTTATAATATAAATCATCAAATTTACCATGAATCCCTTCAATCACACATATCAACTAAAAATGTAATTAAAATACTAAGAGTAAGGTGAAAATGAACAAAAATGGAATAAAACATGTCTCATCACTAAAAAATTCAATTCTGTCTCAATGGGGTAAATAGGTATTGATGTAAATGTTGGATCTTAAGGATAATTTGATTTTCAAAATATTCCTCCGAAATATTAAATTTTTTTTAGTCAAAGCTTTTCCATGTTTAAATTAACTTTTTTGTAGGTGGCATATCCCAGCCTCACTTATGAAATAATCTCACAAATAAAATTGGATGTACATGGCCTAAAAAGAATCTCAGGAATAGAACATATGATATGGAAAAATCACTCAAGTCAAAATTAACAATAAAAATTCAATTCAATTCACATGACTTTAAAAAATTAATATCACGGAAAATGGTTGGGCAATTTTATTTACATGATTCAATTAATACCATTAAGTCTTGACTGCTAATTTTAATATCAATAGTTTACATTAATATTTTTAATTATCCATTTTACTCATTTAATATGATTAATATATATATCTAAATCACGGCATCATAGTATTTTAATGAAACTAATGACTCCTAGATTTGTCACGTTAAGATTGAATTCAATTGTGGGCATGGAATTTAAAATTTAAAGCACAAAATATGTTGTTGGAAAAAATCTAGGGAATTTAAAAGAGAAATCATCAAAATAAACTCCTTATACCATAAATCTTAGTCCTTTTTCACAAAAACATGGGGTTTCCATATTTCCTCATTAACCTATAATTGAAAATTACCCAATTAAGAACATGAATCATGTTATTAATGCATAGAATGGTAATATGGAGTGGGTTGCATGCCTGAATACTTCATACGACTAAAATTTAAATATAATTTTCCTGAAAGGAAATGAATGGGATAAGTCTTTGTATATTCTCCCAATTGGTCCCTATATTTTTTTTATAAATTTGAGGTTAGTACCTGATATCATCTAAATTCTGATAGTAGATGAAGCTTCAATGATTTGAACCCCCACATGTATCTTTTCTCATCTTGTTTATAATTCATATTTTTGAGGAATGATCCATGGTTATAGTATATGAGAGCCCCCTAAAATTAGGTACATATTGTATGGTGGATTATGAAGAATTATGAATCATCATACTTCTTGGTTGGTACTTGTGAAACCTAATTATTATCTTCCAATGTTTGGGTCATATAGGCTACATGAATTGAATAATCAAATATAAAATAAACAAGCATATTTACATGAAAAAATGTGAATATTAATTTTTAATAAGTAATATCTCCATTTCAATATAATCAACATATTTTATACTTACCTCAGGCTCATAAACATGGATATTTTAATAGAGCTCTTAAAATGTATGTTTATCCAAATCATGGAGTACTAAACATTCCTCGGTTATTTCATGTGCAGGTTTTTCATCACCCTCTAAGTCACAACTAAGACTTACTGAATAAGAAAATTCAAAGTAATTATAATTAATAATCAATTCAGATTGAATAAAATTAAAAAAATAAATTTTAAGAGAACATCAACTCAATTTAATTATTCATATAAAATCTATTCTTCATTGTGGAGTTCCACTTAGAGTAGTCTCTCAGTGGATGAGGGTAGTTAGTCGAGTTCCTCCATTTTTACATCAAATACTACATATTAGGTGGTGTGTTCCATTAATGGTGGTGTCTCTTGTTATTTTTATGTTTTTTTAGGACATGTAGTTACTCACATTTATCCATAGTTCGTCTATTTCATGTTGATATCCCACATGTATCTTGGAATGTAAGGAATCCACATTGACTTCCTTTGGTAAATTTTGAAAGAAAAGTGGTTTATTTTCTTGTTCTGATTTATATTTATCTGATGGTGGTAAATTATATACTGTTATCCAATCCATTTTTACTAGTATGTCTTAAATCATCTCATTATGGTCATGAGTATCATATTTTAGATATTTTATTTCCACTTTATCTTGGAAAGAATTCATGGAAAATCTTCCATAATGTTAGTAGAAAGAAATAAACATTCTTATTGTGTCGTAGAATCTTCATGATAATGTTATAATATGTACTCTAAAAATTCATTTAACTCTATGGCCAATCCATTAACCACTAGTTTGTCAAGGGTCTCTTTAATATGTTGTTTTATATCCTTAAATTCCTCATCTTTCCTAATTTGGCTCTAGGCTCCCCTAATCTATCAAAACCACATGAAAATACATTATTCTATAGACCATGGTGATTCTACTTCCGATTCTCAAATATGTGATTTATTTTTCCATGAAAAAGAATATTAATTTCCAAAAATAATAGAAAATTACTTTTTATGTTTTCTCACTTAACTAATAAAATTGGTCTAAAAATTGAAATTATAAAAAGTAATTGAACTAATGATTAAGTAACCGGCAAAAATTATTATCTAGAAACACACATATATAGAAGTTTGTAAATAGAAAATTATGTTCATATCACTCGGTATTGGTTAACCAGAGTCATTACAGTTGAGAAGATTCTTCATTTTGTTTATCAACATTATCTAGATCACCTGAACAATTTTGTTTTTTTCATATATTTAATGAAAAAAATGATAACTCATTTTGGGTTTTTTATTTTATACAATTATGTAATGAATTGAAATATGAAAATGTTGAACTAAAATTCAATGACAGAAAGAATTATTTTTGGAAGAATGAGTTTGTTTTGGAGTACTTTTTTCGGTTCAATCACTATTCAACATTAAATATTTTATTTTAGTTTGATAATCCAAACATGAAATGAAATGTTTAATTTATATTTTTATATATATAAATTTTGAAGTATTTAAATGCCTATGAATTGTTAATTCAACCTCCTACTTTAATCAAGGTTCATGACACACCTTGGTTCGATGTGTTCCATCTTCTAGGGCTCATCTCTAATAATGTATCTTCATCCTTTGACTCACTCAACTATGTCATGTGGATATTTATTCAATAAAGAGTGGGAAAATATTTAAAACAAAATAATATAAATATATTGACTTGCACATCATTGGGGGGAAAACACCATATTGGGTACATTTCCTCATCCATTCATGATACTCAATTTTACCCAAAATATAAAATAATCTATAATAAAACTTTATGAACACCATGACATCCCCTTAGGGAAAAGAGTCTGGGTTAACCACTCCTATTAATGTTAATAGATCACAATTGTTATAATATGGAATTGAATAAAATTGAATTATAAAATAATATAAAATAAAAGAAATATGTAATAGAAAAATAATGAGGTTGAGAAAATAAAAAAATAAAATAATAATAATCATGATGATAGAGAGATTATAGGGGAGAGAAAAATATAAAATATAAATTAATGGAAAAAGATAATAATTTCAAAATAATAATAATGAAATTGATTAAAATGATGATGAATAATAATAAAGGAGAAGGAAAAGGATGATTTAATTGTAAAAAAGTTATTAAATAAAGCATTAATTTACATATTTAAAATAAATTAACATTAAAATTAAACTTTTAAACTGAATTAAAATCTAAAAATAAATGAAAATTAAAATAAAAATAGGGACATGAGAAGAAGATATTGTATAGACCCTAGTGGATTTCCCCCCATGGGTGTTGAATCCACTTGTTTTGAATGGAGGTATTATCTCATTTATGTAGGAAATATGAGGGGGCCAACCTCCCTAAAATAAGGGGATATGATTCTGGGGAATCATAATACCCCCAAGACCAGTGGGTGTTAAATTTTAAACACCCAATGATATAAGGTGATTGGTTAATCAATGAGGAAGGATTCCATAGGGGGGATCCTACATTGGTCATGGGGTGCCCTATTGAGGTGGTGGGACTGCATGGCTGGGAATGTGGTAGTCGTTATGCACGACAATGTTGTCAGTAATAAGTGGTGATACACTTTTCCTCTCACCTTTATAGTGTCTGGAGGGGAATAGAATATCTTTCGTGTGGTTTTTATGAGGCTTTTGAGGTGATCTAGTATTATGTGGAGGAATGATAGTGTTTATTGGGCATAAGATCAATCTAACAAAGTGCAACCCAGGGAGTTCATTGATGGAACAGTTGTTTTGGAAGCCATCAATGGAAATGGGAATCAGGGTACTGAAGTTAGAGGTTAGTGTTGGCAGTAGTGTTATGCATGAGTGAAGGGGTCGACGGTGATTTATAGATGTTTTGGGGGGTGGTCGTATGTTGTTGAAGAAAGAGCCAAGGTGGATCTATTTGGGGGGGGGGGGGAATAGGAGCGGTTGTAAGAGATGTCAGTTGATGGAGGGTGATCAGACGAGGTAGAGACTGGAGTCGGTGGGATAGAGGAGCGAAGGTCATGGTAGAGATATTGTTCAATATAGAAACATGGAGGTGGTGAAAATCCTGTATATGTCAAATTTAGGAGGCTTACATAAGATGTCTACTGAGGGGATGGACTCCATAATAACACTGCACACACACGGAAACACCCACTCGTAGTACATGCTAGCCTTTGGTCTCACCATACACCTATAGGGCTCACCACCAGCATGCTAGTTGTATGGGATTTACCAACTTCTGCTTCCTTTCTTTGAGTGGGCTCTCCAAATGGGGGGGGGGTTGGTCGAACGATCCTTATTAGGGTTTTCTTAGTGGGTAACTATCCTCCTTGTTTGAGGGCTTGTGCATGGCATATTTTTTTTGAATAAAATAAAAATAATAATTAAAATGAAATATAGGAGATTCAAATATATTTCAAACAAAAAATTACTGATTTATAATTCATGAACCTTTTACTCATTATGATCCAAAATTAATTTAATAGTAAAATATAACTATATTTTATTAAAACATTGAAATCCAAGATAACTTTTACTGAAAAAATATAAAACAATTGAAAATTGAATAAAAATATGCAACAATATTGTTTCTTTTATGAAAAAAATGAGATGATGGAAAAAATAATTATTTTAATGAAAATAGAAGAATAAATTGTTCCAATGAATGAAACTAACATTAAAATTTTATCAAGTCATGGTGTAGATTTAATATCATATATGGGGTGAATGGGTAATCACTTATTTTAGGTCATTATATTGGTATCCAAAGAGAAATTGTCTCCAAATGTTTTTCATCATATGACGATATAGTTATATATCATAAAAATAGAGAAAAAATTTTCTAGGATCTATATATTCTAGGAGAATCCTGACATAAAGAAGTCTTCTGAAAATAAATTGAATTTTAATGTTTAATTATTTAGATGAATAAATTTTTATCATGTGAGAATCAGGGAATGAATCACACTCAAAAATGCATGAAACGAATGAATTTTTTTAATAAGTGTGTCGAAATGTTCTTAATGCTAATGAATTAATGGGTAGAAGGAAAAAAATACCAGTTGGTGATACAACTAAAATGAGATAAGGAATTATGGAAATGAATTCCCCATGTGTTAAAATAATATACGACAAAATAATCTCAGGGATCTTGGCCAATATTATGTTATTGATATAACAGAAGTGGAATAATTGATGTGCTTATATATTTTCATTGTTATGTAATGTTCTAAAATTAATTTATTGATGATATCCTTGTTATTATTATAATTAAATATATGAATAGTGTATTACAGTACTTTTCCATTAAATATTTTTGATCATATATTGAATGCTACTATGAACAGTGGTTCAGTAGAAATTTAATCATTTATGAAAACATATGCTTGAGGGAACGATATGCATAAATATGTTATTAATTTTGATATAACAATTTTTGGATAAATATTTGACTGCTATGGATAATGTAAATTTTTTACAATTCACTACCTTGTAAATGATTCCAATGTCATGGGTCACAATATTGTGGAGAGGTTAATTAATTATAAAATGTTTTCTAATTAACTTTCGATGATTTTATTGAGGTTTATTTATTTCTTCCCCATATTATGAAACGTGTGCTATCAATTGATGTAAAATATTTTCGATTCACAACCAAATGATAAGATTGTTTTTTTGAAATAGAAATATATCTTTACTTATATTCTTAGAGAGTGAAATAATTCCTCAATCTATGAATAACAATATTGAAAAAAATGTTGTCCTATTATCATCAATTTTTATTATATCAATGAACCTTATTCCCAACTATGGTATATGGATTTATGGTGAATACTTTATCATGAACATGTTCTCAATCCCTGTCTATTAAAACATGAAAGTTATGTTTCTCCTCTATATATATGTTTTTTCTAATGTTCTTCAATTTAAAATCCTATTTTTCTGGTGACCATTGAATTGTGATTTCTCAATTGTTTTGTGGATAATATAAGTATCACTATTATGATGTGGTATTTTCGTGAAATATATTCTCAAATACCAAAACTTAATTAAAACAATCAATTTTAAATATAAAGGATTCAATTTGTTTAATGTGGGGAGAATATAATACAACAAAAATTTAAAAGATTATATTTTCATTGACATCTTATAATCTAAAGATATTTTATTGTAAATTTAATACTTTAAATATATTTAATATATTATATTCCATTCAACACATGCAATACTATGTTATCATAGATTACATGCAAGAATTACATTGTTGGGTAATTGCATTACACGCAAGACTACGTTTTAACAAATTAAAAATGTTATTTGTATAATATTATTTAATTAATAAGATAAAACCAATCCATTAAAATAATTCATATAAATAGGTATAACTTATTTAATAATATGTTTTCAATTCAATGGTTAACAATTTAATAGAAATGAATATCAAAACCAATTCAATATGTAGGAACTAGTTTTATAATGAACTATTTTTATGATTCCCAAGCTATCCTATCATAATAAATTTTATTAATTACTATTAGTGAATGATATAAATTAAATCTATATATTAAATATTCAGTCAAATAATTTTGATATTCATCAATTAGATTTGATAGCAATAGGATAATAATAAGACCAATTTTAGGCATAAGAAAATATTTGAATAAATTAATTCCACATTTTAATGGTGAATCTATTTTTAATATATATTTTCCGACATTTATATATATTATATATGAAAATAATATTCATTTTTAAACATAAAATAAAAAACATATCAAACTTATGATCATTTTCAATTTGAAATCCCGCTTTGTCATCTCATCTATAGTATTAATTTTAAATAAATTTCTGAAACATATGTGATTATAATTCGGAAAATTGAATTCTTTATTTGGAATCAGAATAATTTATAATTTCTAATATATTCAACAAAATTTTTCACCAAATGGTTGAGTGAATTTATTTATATATATTTATAGACATTAATGTACAGTTAAGCTTAATAAGGCAAAAAACTATAAACATAAGGGCCAAAATGACATAGAAACATGTCCAAAACCTATTGTCTATAACCATTTAGAATATATCCTACATAAGAACGAATTGGGATCATTATTGGATGAACATTATGTATAGGATTCCTTTTAATATTGTTTTCCTTTTTAATATTTAAAATAATTCCACTCCTCCTCCACTATAAAAAGTCACTCACTCCTTCCACTTCTTTAATCATTTCTATTCCATTGGATCATCCAAAACCTAACCATAATTATAAAAACATCCCTTTAATACTCTTGAAATCCTCACATTGAGTATAAATATAACCAAGGAAATATTTTGGTATAAACCATACGGAGTTACGTAAATATTAGGTAACACTCTTCAATGATCACTTTTGATTCATTTACTTCTCCACCACGTCTAATATTATTATATAATTATTATATAATAAACTAAGTAAAAAAATATTCTGATATATATTTTTTATAATATTTATGCCTACACATTCACACACATCAATAAAATGGGATACACAGTTATCATTCGTGTGTATGGTGGACTACCGCCTCACGGACAGATGACATTCATTATTCCATTATGAGAATTCATGTTGGGAATAATGATGGATTTATTTTTTATGTATGATATATATGAAATTTTTGATGAATTTATCTATTTTGAAAATTTATATTACACATACCATTATGTTTTCCATTTTTTTAGAAGACAATAACAACGTTTGTGGATCTGTGGACTTCCCCCTCATTAAAGTGACATAATTCGCACATGTTACACGTGAAAAATTATAAGTATGGGAATAATTAAACATATGAGACATTACATAAATATATTTTATATTAATTAATTATTTAACTTTAAATAAATATAATATATATATTTTTCTTTTTTACCATTTTCACACACTACAATAGTGAAAACATCATTTGTGGATGTGTGGACTGTCACATCCATGATGTGAAGTGATTCATTTTACATCATATGAATTATATATATAAGTATATATGGTCATATATAATGGTATTTATGATAAAATTATCATTCTATAATGATAAAATATTTTTTATCATTTTTCCATAATGGTCGTTATAAAATGGGAACGTTACTGATTCATATATACTACCAATAGTCTCAATGACTATAAAATTTGTTATTTTTTAATAAAAATAAATAATTATTTGTTTTAAAATTATAATGTATAGTTATTACATGATTATTATTCTGTAAATATTTAAATAATGAACAATTTTTATATAGACGACCTACCAATGTCATTTTTCACACATGAATCGAATTTGGACAAAACACCTGATATAAATTTAATTGTTTAAGTTGTTTTATAAAATATTGTAATAATTGAAATAAAAGTAATAATAAACGTAGAAAATGCACAAATAAGGTAATTAATTAGCATAATTTTATTTTTCATTAATATAATGATACGTGTGAGATGCTAGACTAAATGTAGGGGATTTTCATCTCATATTTTTCATCTGTGATATTAATTAAATATTCACCACTAACTTCTTTATAGTGTATAAAATGACCAATTTTGATTCAATATCATGATTCACTCACATTTAATGGTATTTCATGATTCACTTTTCTTTATATCTTCCACGTGTTGTGACTTTAGTATTAAAAAGTGGTAAAAGTTATCATTATAATATGATATTTCTTTATGATTGTTAACGTTCTCTTGAAATATTCACATCCTTGTATTCATGTTTATTGTACATAAAATTTATCTAAAATATCAATATTCTCATGAAATGGATATTATTATTGCCTTAAAAATATACCATTTTTTACTTATGATAGTAACATTAACAATTATTTTATTAATTAGAGGAATATTGATAAATCTATAACTATAATTAAATACCAATATTTGATTAGGTGTATTGTTTTTAAATTTAATTATTATTAAAAATATAAGTAATTAATTGGAGTGTTACGTCATGTGTTTGGGAACATTTATATTAATCCATTCGTTGAATCAATTTCATCATGCGAGGAATAAATTATCCAAATAAGATTTGTTTCTACCAGATATATTAAACCGTGTTATGAAAAAGTCATGAATGTAAAGGTACCATGTACCAAGAAAACCTGGAGTCCAATAAATAAGAATTTTCATAATTGAGAATTTGGTTATTTTTATTATTATCCATGATGTTTTTCTTTGACATTATCTAGGGAATCATTTCATTTTTAGTTCATTTTTAAATGGAATATGGTTCTTTTATTTACCATTTAATATGGATTTTGACTTATCTAGTTTTTTAGTAGTGTATTTTCACCTTTATTTGGATTTCCATGATTATTTATTCTCATTGATTCATTATTTATTTGGATTTAAAACCCCATACTAAGAACATGTGGTCCCCCATATTATGTTTAATTTCCCTAATCTATTAATATAATTAAATTGAATGGGTTCCATGGATGTTAAAATTTTACTTATATTATAATTTATTTTTGTTTCCAAATATAATATGGGTTTCATTTATGTAATTTGGTTTGCTAAAATGGATAAACTAGTCATTCTATGGTATTTTATTCTATATAATCATGCCAATGTAATAAAGTAAGGCACCATCTCTAATCTTTTGGTGTTGCGTTGTTGTAGTTGATATCATTGGATGTTTAGTACAAACATTGAAAAACAAATTTAAAAAAGAATATATTATAGTACATAAAAATATCATAAAAATTGATTTAATGTATATAAGAACATCCTAAAATTTCTGTAAGGTGTACATTATAATGGTCTTTATAGAAATGCATCCTTTTCTAGATACTATAAGTGGATTTGGTTCCTGCATCGATATACATAGGGGTAACAATCTCCAAAAAGGGGCATAGGGCCTAAATTGAGAATTACATGATACATTACAGTTGGGCTTTTTATGTAACAAGATTGACACTGCTATGGTGTTTTCATAGGACAATTCTTAAATTATTAATAAACCACATTGAAATATTTTATATTAATGATAACCACAAAGAAACCATGTTTATGAGTATGATTTTATCTAAGAATAAATGTTTCAATTTATGATAAGTATTTAACTATTATTTGGATTAAACGTAATGTTAAATAAAAATATGATTTAATATATTGTATTCCATTTTTTATGAATCCAACCTGGAATGATTTAGTGTATCAATAATCGTGGACAATATTGATGTTTTAATACTAAGGATGTCAATATAGCCGGTTTTGGAATTTAGAAAGATAGGGATATTTGAAGGAATCTTTACCAAATTATGACGCATAAAATTTACTGGATGGAGAAAACTCATCCCACCAAGATTCTCTTATGCTGGATTTCATTATGCGACATAATCCCCCATATCATTGTGGGACTAATAATCTGATTATAGTTGAGATTTATATTAAATCATTTGATAAGATGTCTAGGGTATTGAGATGTGGTGAAATGGAAAGAGTCACACTTGTAGTATATTGTCTCAAAGGTGATTTAGATCAATGGTGGTCACTAATCCAGAATAATTTAAAGGAATAATAAATAAAACTCATGCAATGGTATTTTTATGGGGATACATTATTTGAAAAATATTTCCCTCATTAAAAATATAATGTCTAAGAGAATGTTCATTAGTTTTAATTAAAGTGATAAAGAATATGTGGTGGAGTATAAAATTACCTTTACTAATATACCAATGTATGCTATTTAATTCATATGAAACATAGAGTGTAAGATTGATCACTTTTATGAATGGTTTAGTCAATGTCCCCAAACGGTGATAGTCTCCCAATGTTTTTCATATATGATAAATTAAATTTATGTTCAATAAAAGAGGTAATGAATTTTTTAGGATCAATATATTGATGGGGAATCAAGAAAATAAGATGGAATATAAACAACCAAAGAAAATGAATGAGTCCAGAAAATATTTAGAAATTTCCATCATGTCAGAACTATTGAAATAATAACCCCAGTATATTCTTGAAAGGAATTGGGGTTTATAATGTTTAAATAAAGGGTTCATCATGTTAAAGAATAAATTTGGATGGAGGAAAACACTTCAATTTAGTGTTACAACTACATGGATATGGGGATCTATGTATAATAATTTCCCAACCATCAAGGGAATAAACCATAGAGGAAGACAAGAGATAAAGGTCAAGATAATGTTTTTTATATAGTAGAAGATAAATGAATAATGTGGTTTTGTTTTTGGATCCTTAGTTAATGTTGTAAGATTATTTTTTTAATTATATCTTAGTTATTTGTATTATAAAATATATTAGGATTTTAATATATTAATTTTTCATTAAATAGTTAAGAATATATGTGTAATGGTACCCATAAATGTGATTTGGTATAAAGTTAAAAATTTTGGAGAATAAATGTTTGAAGAAAAGCTAAGCCATAATATGTTCTATGTATTGAGATATTTTTTTAGATAGTGAGACGATCATATTTTATAATGTATATTGAGTACTAATAACTACATTTGAAATTATTCCAATGCTTTTGATCATAATATTTTTAATGTTTAACCATGTATGAAATGGTTTAAGTTGATATTTGGATTTTTTGGAGGTTATTGTATTACATCACCATATGATAAAACCTATGATAGGAAATGAAGAAAAAATTTATCAATGAACAACCAATGGATAATATTTTTGTATAGATGAGAAACATATATTTACTTATATTCCTATTGATTTAAAAATTCTACAAGTCTAGAAAAGATGTCCTTAAGAAAAATGGTGTTCTATTGTCATATTTTTTAGGATATCAATTACTTTAATTCACTCATATAATTTATTATTTCTATCCATCATCATTATTATAAATTTTTTCACAATCACACTCTTTGAGAATATTATTATCACATTTCACTTCTATGTAAATTGTTTCAATAATTTTATCTTATTCAAAATCCTTGTTTTCTAGTGACCGACACATTTTCCTTTCATCCTTACTAATTGGGTAATTTTATTAAACAATTTTTTATTTTGGGTTTTCAATGAATTTAATGTCATATATCCGTCCCTAATTACCAAAATCAAGTAAAAATTGAGGGAATTCAATTTTTATAAGGATGGGAGAATTTAATAAACCAATAATTATAAAATAGTAAGTTTTATTGGATAGCGTATAAATTACCAACATGTTATAGTCCAATTACTGTTTAAAATAAATTTATCTTATTTTATTTCATGAAATTCACAAAACTATGATTTATCTTTCATTACATTCATGAATGACTTGGTTTGATTGTATTTATTAAATACACAACTCAATTCTTTAAAAACAATATATTATTATGATATTATTATTTAATATAATAATATACATCCATGAAAATAAATTTATGATAATATATATTAAAATATTTTTTAAAATAAATTTTTTAATTCATTAGTCCACAAATAATTAGAATGAAATATCAAAATCAATTTTATATATAGGAAATATTTAAAATAGACTATTTTTATGCCTCTAAAATATTTTTATCATAATTACATAAAAAATGTTATTAATGATAGTAATTATTAGAAAATTTATATTATATATTAAAAAAATATATTTTTGGTATTTATATGTTATATTATATAGGCATAATATAAGAAAAAATACATTTTACGCAAAAACTGTTTTTCTTTTCTAAAAAAGATTTTGTCGCCTTTCAAGGGAAGACATATTTAAAATCAAAAAGTTGACACTTTTATAAATTTAATATTTTAAAATTAAATACATCTATCAAATATTCACATAAAAATTAGGGTAGTCTTAATTTTTGGTATTTTTATGAGAGGTTTCTTTTTTTGATGCATAGTGAAAAATACTAGATTTAAATTGAATACTAAATTTTTGTCTAATAAATTCCAAGGATAAATTATATTTTAAATTGGGATTAAAGTAAAATTATATCAATTATAAATAAATTATTCTAATTTTATCCTTTTAATTAATTTCACTTTTCAATTGGATATAATATATGAGCAATCTTTTGAACATTTTCAATTTAAAAACCTACATTATCATCTTGTAAAACGAATAAATTTTAATTTATCTTTATCCACTTATGTGAATATATTTCGGAAGAATGTATTATATATTTTAAATAATAATAAAATATAATTTATAATAAGGTAATTTTTTTTCAAAAAAAGTATTGAAAGTAATAACAATTAAATAAAGTTATGAATGTAAAATTAACTATATCAAGGGACTAATGATAAGACATAAGAGAAAAACTATCTTAGGAACATATCCATTACCCATTAGATATCTATATATTGACCCCGCCATACCATTTCTATAATTTGGTTTATTATTGGAGGAACATGATGTTATAGAGTCCTCCCAATCTTGTTTACATTTATATATTTACAAGAATGTCAACCCCCCTCCACTATAAAATGGCACTCAAACCTCCCAATTATTCACAAATTTTATGCCATTAGATTCATCCAACCCCAAAAAAATAATATCAAAAATCCCCACCCCTACTCCTAGAAGACATAAATTATTCATAATTTCAACCATTGAATGGTTTGGGTATAAAACTAAAGGAGTTACTCAAATAATAGGTATCATTCTTCAATGATCACTTTTATTTCTTTTGGTTATCCACAAACTAATTTATTTTTCTATAATATTCATATAATTACAACATTATATTAAACTTAATTAGTTATTTTTACAATAATATTCTTTCCCACACGATCACACAGATTCATTAAATGGGATACACAATCATAGATCGTGTGTACAGAATACAACCACTTCACGAACGGATGTCATTATTTCTTCCATTACTTGATTTCAAGGATAGAATAATGATGGATTTATAATTTATATATGATATTTATAATATTTATGATGTCTTTATGATAGTATAGATTTATTTTTTGTCCCATATTTTTTACTAAACCCATTTTTAAATTTATATACAACACATTAATTTATGCTTTGTAATTTTTGGGAATAATATAACATTGTTTGGGGATGTGTGGACTGTTGTCTCCTCAAAAAGATGTGATTAATTCACTATATACATGGAATTTATTAAAAATGGGTTTAATTAAAAATATAGTACAAAAAATAATTCTAAATTATATTAATCAAATAATTATCTTTATGGAAATATCACATGTAATTTTCTTTATTAACCATTTCACACACTAAAAATTTGGTAACATTGTTTGTGGATGTGTGGACTACAGCATCCTAGACGTGATGTGATTCCTTTAAACTCAAAAGAAATCTATATAAAATTATATGTTACTAAATAAAATAGTATATATTATTTAATTATAATTATTTAAATATAATATAATACTTACCTTCTTTCTATAATGATCATTGAAAAATTGGAACATGAATCATGAGTACGTACGACCTACCATCTCCCATATTTTAATGTGGGATCATTTTTCATAACCATAATTCATGATTAGTTTTAAAAAGAATAATTTATAATTATTTCATGATTATTTTTCTAGTGATTCTTATATAATGAGCCCTATTACCATTGTAAACCTACCCAAGTAGTTTTAGAGACATATTCATAATTTTATCGAACTACCCTTCATAAGCATAAATGTTTATGTCATTGTATACAACAATATAATAAGAGTACCGAAAGTAATAATAAAATTTAAAAATGTTATCAATATATTAAATAATATTCATATTGTTACTATTCAATTATATAAATACAGACTTTAAAATTCAATCTCAATGTAATGGATTTTCATCTCACTCTTTAAATTTGTGAGATATATGTCATATTCACCAGTTACTTCTTTTGTGTTGTATATATACAACCCGTTTTTCATTTAATATCTTGAACATCTCAAAATTCATGGAACTTTTTGTTTCAATTGGAATTATATCATCCACGATATTTGACTTTAATATTATCAAGTGGTAAAAGTTATCTTTACAATATCACTTTCCATTGTGATTATTAACTTTTTTCATGAAACAATGACTTTCTTATGATAATTTTTAACTCACATTTCATTGATCATAAATATACATATTCTAATTCAATAGATATTAATATTACCAGACATTATTTAATTTTTATTTATGAAATTATCATTTATAGTTATTTGAATAATTATGGAAATATTGATTAATATGTATCGTTTACTAAATATAGATATTGGATATGGAATATTGTTGATGAATTAAATATATTATTAGATATATAAGGAACGATTTGGAATGGTATGAAATGGGTCGGTGAATATTTAAATTACACCCCTCGTTGCATCGATAGTATTATAAGATGAATTAGTTGGCCAAATAAGATGTGTTTCTACATGATATGCTAAATAGTCATGTGAATAGTATTGATGGTTAAGTCACTATATTCCTAGTTATCATGGAATCCCATAATTAAGAATTTCCATTATTGATAATTTAGTTATTATTGTTATTATCGATCGTATTTTTTCTTTTACATTATCTATGGATGCATTTCATTATTAGTTTGTTGAATAAATGTCAGGTGTTTTTGTTATTTACTTTTCCAAATAGATTACTCCTTCTCAAGTTATTTCAATTGAATGTGTTATCCATTATTTACCATTACATTTTTATTTATTCTCATTGATTCATTATTTCTTCCACTCTACATACCCTTACTGAGACTGTGAGATCACCTTAATTATGTTTCCTTTCCACATGTTATTAGGAGGAATCCGATGAATTTGTTTCAAGGACACTAATCTTTTACTTATTTTTTTATTTTTACAATTTAATATGTCTATCATATATGTAATATGGTTTTCTGAAACATCTAAAAAGATCATTCCTTTAGGATTATATTCCATATAATCATCTGAAGGGATGAAATTAAGTCACCATACCCCAGATTTTGGGGCTATGATTTTACAATTTTGACGACACAAAACTATTATAAATCCTATTCTTTCTACTGTAGGATACTATTAGAGTTCTCAATTGTTGACTAGCTGTTTTTGAAGGTTTCACCTTGGTTGGATAATTTATGTATTTGCAGGCATGGGAAAAATTCTTCCCAGTTATTGTATACTTTTGAGGATTTTTAGTATATGAGAAAATTGAAATACCCTTTAGTACATCCAACACAGTTGAAAAAGATAAAAAAAGTGATACATGTATCATTATTTCAAAATAATCATTCTAACCACCACATTTCTTATTCTAGGTATATTTTGATGATTATCCTGATTTATCTATAATGGTAAAAAAATTCCATATATTTTAGTCTTATATAATGGTTCTTTCGTGGGAGGATGATACCTTTTTTCCATGTGCTCTGGAAGCATGGTTCGGATTCTCATGATAAGATAGAGCATGAGGCACTAGTGGGAGAGTTTTGCACACATCTCTTACATATAAGAGCATTTTTATTGGAATTATAATGATAAAATGTATTTATGGTAGGGGGTTGTAACATACCATTGAGATTTATAGGTAGTCTGTGACCCTTATTCTTAAATAATATTATTAGGGTCTTGTTTTGGGTGTGTTTTGAAATTATTTGGGAGAATTTAGAAATTTTCATGGTATTGAATAGTTGGGGCACAATTTTTCAAAATTGTCTGAAAACCTACCCCATTAAAATTAGTGCACCTATATAAGCGGTTGAATTCAATGTTGGCATAATAAATCACAAACCATTCACCCACCCAGGGGGAACTATGATCCCTAAATAGTTGGGGAACATGGCTGGCATAAGTTTTCTCTTAATATTTCTCTACAATTAGGAAAACCATATGTGCAACACATTCATGTTCCAAAAATTATTCTAAAAATTACCTACCCCCAACACAATGGAATAATGATCCTACTTGATCCAAACATGGTTTTTTCTTCAATATAGGTTCCATATAGGTTATTTTGAATCCTCTAACAGCCTCTTTTAGGGAAGCATTGTTTCAATTGAAGAGACAATCCATCTCTAGTATGTGGATCTCCTCATGTGTAGTTGATCCCAATATCTAGACCACTCCTCCTTATAGAGTGTTATATTATCATGTTTTCAATGTATTTAAACTATGTTTCTATGAATCAAATTCTTTTCTTTTTTAGGTCTTGATTCAATATCTACTATTTAGATGTTCCACACCTTTAATTTTCTTTGGTGCTCTTGTTGTGTGTGTAGAAAATTTGATTCTATGATTAACAGTGGGACCTTCCATTTGATATATTCCACATAAATGAAAAATTAAATTTATCTTTTTGTTAATACAGATATCTATTGATTTAAAAATCACAATTTTAATGTATTTTAAATGGAATGGATTTTTATAAAAACCCAAATTCCAATGGAATTGGAATTTTCAAGTGAATTTTTACGTTGGTGGAATTGTGAAAATGATTTGAAAATCATTTTTATAAAATGTATTAAATTAAAATGATAAAAAGCTATTATTGTTTTTATATTATAAGAAGAATGAAATGATAAAAAACCCCATGATTTGGTTTTGAAATGGTAAATTATTATTGAAACTGAATATTAGAAAATTGAATTATAAATGATAATTAATTTAAAATATAATGATTTTACCAATGTTTATTAATTGATTGAGAACATGAATGTCTTTTTTTAGTTTGTTACACAGGGCATACCTTATAGGATCATGATCCCCAAGAAATTGATTGATCATGAGAAATCTAAAAAAACCTAATATGGTTTGATTATCATTAAAGGGATGTGGTTGAGTCATATTCAACTTAAGCCCCATGGAACTATGTACAACTAGTTAAACGTGATCACTGATTTGAGATGTGTGAGGGTCATATAGCCAGAAACTTATTTACTATATTTAAAATTCACTTAATTCATGTTATGAACGTTTTTATTATATATTCTTCTATTTATTAAAATTTCTTATCCATTCCTAATGTTTTTTCAAAAATCTCTAATAAAAAAAATTAATTTAAGACATGTTTGAAACGTTTTCAATTAAGTAAAAAGAAATATTATTTTAAATAATAAAATGATATACTCTTCCATTACCTTTTATTGTTTATATTTAATGAATTATGGTTTTACTATTATGTCATTTATTATGAGACACTTTTTGAGACCCTATTAGGATTTATAATTCACACCCTAACTTTTCGTTGAGGAATTCAAATATTTTATTATATTAGGTTTGAGGAAAATAAAAGAACAACTTGGTGGTTGGGGATGCTAATTATCCGTTTGATTATGGACTGGTGATAATTACCATTGGATATATTTTCAACTTGTTACACTATGTTTTCAAAGGCTGTTCACTGGATGATTTGGTGGTTTCATTTGAGTTTTTTTGTATATTTTAGGGTATTTTTTATCCTATATGACATATATTACTTTCACTAAGAGGTGTGTTTTTATACCTAGTTGTATCTTGTTATCGTATGATATTTTTTGGAAGACCCATTACCCCCCGTCGATATTTTATGATTTTTGTCTCTAGTAGTTGACCAATAGGGAACTAGAAAACCTTTTAGGACATGTCTTTTTTGTCTCTGGTATCAGGGTACCAAGTTATCAGGCCCAGTTCATGAAAATTTATTCCAATTGTCATAATTGTATCAAGAAAAATTGATTTCATACATGGAATTTAATGTTTTAAATACTACAAAAAAAGACATTTTTTATTGTTTTCATTATTAATATTAATCAAAGTAAATAATTGTCACCATGATAAAGGTTAATTATGAAATTAATGTTAAAAATATTATTATAAGGAATAAAGGACAGTAACACTTGGAGTTATCCTATTGAATAACTTTATATCATCTATGTACATCCAATTTTCAAAATTATGGAAACAATGGGGCATTAATCTTTGATTATGAAAATTATATTATTTTATATTAAGAAAGGTAAAAAATTACACTATAAATGATTTATTATATCTAGTTTATTTTCATATGGATAATATAAGAATATTCATGGAATTAAATGATTATATTAAAGATAAATTATTTTTCTTTTCATTTTAATTCATTTATAAATTATAGTGATGAAATAATGACAATTATTTATTTTGCAGCATCCAAACAATATTTATTAAAAACATAAAAAGAAACATAAATGTTTTTTAAAAAATTAAATGTTATATAATTTTGTTGAATTAGTTTTATAATAATTATTTATATAAATTTTATGTTAGGTTCACAGGGCTGAATTCCCTGAGAGGGGGGTGGGGTGAATTAGGGTATGATGAATTTAAAATGAATGCTTGTTCTAATCTTGTTTCTCTATTAAGAAAAACACTATTATCCATCTTATCCATTCCACAATATAAATAGAATATAATGCATGCACAGGACAAAACAATTTATATATGGTTCACCCTCATTGGGATACTTTAAAAAAGCCTACACCAGCAATGTGTTGATGTACCAAATCAACTAAAATCACACTATTGTTTACAAGGTTTGGGATAGATCACTTCTAATCCCAGGGTCACTTCATTTACAATGTTTAGGGTCAGCTCACTACTTTCCCAAGGGTCACTCCCTAATTATCTCTCTCTAGCTCACTGTTGGTGGAGAGGATCACCTTCTTCCTCTTCTTTTTCTCACTACTTTGGAAAGGATCCAATCACAGTTTATAAACCACTAGGTATCTTCATTATCACAAATGAATACATCCTCTATTTTATGTAGATGATCTTTTTATGTCCAGCTTTCACCCGTAGATGAATCTCACATTGCACCAAAGGTATCGGGAAATCATCCAACTTTCACACAGCCCTGAAATATTGTTGTGAATCAAACTTACATGGCACCCTTGTATAAGGCGGCGCACAAGTATCGGCATGCAAGTTATAACTGGAGCACAAGTCTACCTCAACCACTTGCACAACACAAGCTTCTGCAACTTCAAACTTGCATGACTCACTTCCCTTTACGCCCCAACTAATATTGGCGCACAACTACCAACAACCACACTTTTTCAAAACAGGCACGCAAGTCGTACTTGCGCGACCCACCACCGCTTGCACAACCACTACACCTGTGCGACGGGAGATCTGATTTCCTCTATGTCTTGAAATTGTCACCGAATGAGGAGGGGTCGACCTGTATTTATAAGAATTTGTACAACATATGTGATGGTGTGCAAGTCTCCCCTCAACATGAATGTTTCAATGCACAAATCTTCTTTCCCCCCTAGACACTTGCGTGACCAACTTAAAAACATG
Organism: Viscum album; assembly: GCA_963277665.1. Lineage (NCBI taxonomy): Eukaryota > Viridiplantae > Streptophyta > Magnoliopsida > Santalales > Viscaceae > Viscum > Viscum album. Next base: position 1,285,624,951 of record OY728132.1, on the reverse strand, counting down.
AGAACCCCTTCTTCCTTTTCCATATTTTGATGATCTGATCACGAAGGACAAATGGTGCAATAGTTTCCAATCCATCTAGGAATAGGCGCACAAGTCCTTCATCATCGTGCAAGTCACTTGCGCGACCTACCCAATACTTGATCACCCATTTTCCCTTTTCCATTTTTTATGTGATGATCTTGGAAAACATTGGGCATGCATGTTTTCTCACCATCAAGTACACGGTGCACAAGTCCTTTTTCCAAAAACAACTTTTATTCATTTGTCGATTTTCAGGCCCAAAAATTTGGCAAACACTGGAAAACAGCGCCACCATGTTTCTGTTCTTTTTGTACTGCCTCCAGATCATCCATTCCATTGTCGAAGTTCTTGAATAAAACATTGATCATTGACCACAGCTCTTGAACATGACATGCCACCATGAAATCCCCTCTGTCAACAAATTTGGATGTCATGGTTTTCTTTGTCAACAATATCAACACAGATTTCCACTTTTTCAACTTACACAATCACCACAAAAATGCTTCAATGATTCCTTGATGGATTTTTGCCCAACATGTAACATATTTTTCTTATGTGAAATGATTATATTGAAATTAATTAGCATTTATTCTATTTTAAAGTTTTAATTTTATGAGTAGTGTAAAATATAACATTAATGATATTTTATATTATATAATATTTTATTAAATTATTTAAATGTAATAATAATATTTCAAGAGTTAAAATTGAATGATAAATGAACTAACTGTTCATTCCATGGAAATTTATGAGTCAATTTTCACGATATGATTAAAATTATAACACATTAATAATGAAAAGACCATTATTGTGGTTAAGGTTAGAATTCCTTAGTTGAGGAGTTAATCCAAATGGAAAAATTTAAAATAAAACAAAATCCTACAAAAAATTTAATCGATTTTTATATTAATACCATCTCTTCTTTATAATTCAATAAATATAAATTTAGAACCATTTAAGATTTTTTATAAAAATATTATATTATAATTTTTAATTTACTTCAAAAAAATGAAAGAAATGATATTTTATAATAAAAAATATTTTATTAAATGATTAAAATTCCTAAAAATCCAATCATTTTCCATGATATTTTTATATTCTTCAAACTATAAACCATGGATAATTTATGGTCAAATTTTCCCTCTTTATAAATGATCATGACATCTAAATAATTGAAAACATGGTTGTCTTGGTAATAATCAAAAGGGGTAACAACGTGATAGTACAAAATGATAACGGTAAATACAACACCAAAAAATTCCCATTTTTTATTTTGTGGGAATATTTTGACTCATAATCCACAAATCATTGAATTAAATCACATTTGAGACATTTTAAAATGAAAAATAACTTTTATTCATTAATTAATTTAATAAATTCCAATAATGACTCTCCCCACATTATAAAAAAGGAACCACTATCCTCCCTCAAAACTATTCAAGATCCCTCAAGATTGGACAATACATACCCAAATAACTTAATAAAATAAATTCCAAAATTATAGGGGTATTATTTTGGAAAAAACAACAAACCTTGTATGGATTGAGGTTTAATGAAAATGATGATTTCTAAAGAATTGTTTTAGTTCATAAAAAAGGGTTTTCATATTATATCATAGTATAACTATTTAAAATCATATTCAACCATGATGAAATAAAAAATAATTATATTTCATATACTGATGTTTTAGTATAAAAATGGAATACACTGTATATATCTTCTCATTCATCAAAGAGATAATGAATCTATTGTTCGTGTGTATATGGTATTACCTCCCTACCAACCGATACAATTATTTTTCCATACCCACCTATCAAATACTTCCATAAAGATGTATTTGTAATTTATATAATATTTTTATGACATTTGTATCATAATTAAATGATAATATATCATCTAAATTTTTCACTTTCCTTCCATTAAGAAATGATAATGTCATTCATGTGTTCATGTGGGCTACCACCTCAACTAAAAGATTTGATTCATTTTCCTTTAACACATTATATGGATGATATATATAATTCCACTTAAATAAAAAATATTTTATTTATTATAATTATATAAATACAAAAAAAATTAGTTACCTTATTTCCATCATGATAATTAAAAAATGGAAATGTTACACACATGTATATATATTGCACCATATCCAAGATTATAATGTTGGTCATCCTTTATGACAATAATTAATTGATAGTTTTAAAAGAATAATTGATATACAAAAATGATTATTATTTCATTTTTAATATTATATAGATGATGGAATATTGACTACGAGGTCCATATCCAAACTATTGCTACTATTTTTTTGAATATCATCAATACAGGTGTGGTGTACTGAATTAATTTAGTAATTGTATATAACATTATTAAAAATTAATTAAATTAAATAATATATTTTATAAATGCTATTAATAAATTAAATATTTAACATATGTTTATTAATTACGAATATAAATAATGTATATACAAATTCAAACTTAAATTAGAGGATCTCTCTTATCCTCCCTTTTTTTAGGTTGTGATCGTTATATCTCTAAATCATTTCATATACCAATTTGATATTATAAAATATTTCTAAATTTTTTTATATGTATCTCAAATATATACTAATCTTATTGTCCCTTTATTTTATAGGGTAATACACACCTTATTTTGTTTTTTCACAAATTCCACATATTATAAATTTATATCGATTATGATATGAGCAAATATTATGGAACCAATTTATTTCCATATTACTAATTTTATTTAATTAAACACAAAATCATGATGATTTTATAATTGGGGTTACTAAATATTTCTCCAATGGGTTGGTTGACATTTTTTTCTCATGAAAAATTAGGGATGGGATTAAGGAGTAAACCTAATCTATAATTGAAATATGTTCACCGTGTGATGTTGTCTTGACAGTTATCCAAGATTTATCATTATTTAAAATGTTTTTTTAATTAATATTTATTTTATAATATTTATTTTCCCTTTTAGATTTATCCTCAAAATAATTTATGATAATATTGTGGTAGATATTCATATTTATTAAGAAATAAAATATTTATTTTTGAGCAATTTTTTGAAATGGAAAATGTTTTATACATATTTATGATCTAACATGTTTCTTTATTTCTTACTATGCCCCTTACTATTATTTTTTAATGTAAACGCAAGTTTTAATGTTTTTTCTATTGGGTTATATGAATTATTAGGGGAAAGGATGAGGTCAAAATGATAATTTCAATGTAAATTTTTAATAAGACAAATTTTGATACCATAAATTTTTTGTTCTCTGGGAAAAATGGATACTAAGTGTAAGTGTCCACATTGTGATGTAATATTAATTTATGTAAGGATTATTGCCTACTCCTCTAAAACTATAAATGTAAAATATGATTTGGTATAAAATTGAACATAAATTTAATTTTTTTGTTGTATCTTTCAAACGTTAAAATAGGGCCACATTTATTGGTAGAAAAACTAGAAATGTAAAGATCGTATTTTTAGCAGCGATTGTATAATTGTGGGCCTTGGGATGTCATTGTTGGAAACAATGGAGTGTTAGGATAAAAAATTCAGATTATGATGTTTTCATTTGATGTTATCTTAATATTTATGGATAAAAACAATTGTTTACATGTCTAAGTTTGATCATAAAATCAAAGTCTGAAATAACTCTTTGGAATTAGGTTATGAGAGTTTATGATGATTAAAAGTATTTTGTGATGCATTTATGGAAATACAACATTTTGATATGGTATATGATTCAGGGAAATGAGTATTTTTGGTATAATTATTTTATATTATATAGACATGAGTTGAATGTTCTTGATAACAATTATGTTTTATGTGATCATTAGCAATGATAAAATAATTGTCTATTAAAATTTGTGAAAATTTCATTTATCAAATAGATAAAAATTTAATTGTAGAGTGATTTGGTATTTTAGTGATAAATGATATTTAAAAAGTTGGTTATTATTTTTGAAATATATATGATAAAGGTGAATAAAATATTATTATCCAAGATGGGATTTAATTATAGTATTAAAGGAGGGATTTTATATTGGAATCATATATGATTAAAATCTAGATTTTATCGATTGAGATTTTTTAAGTGATTAACATATTTTTTAAATTATATTTTTAGAGGAAATATATATTTTTGTATATGAAGTTATGAGATACTAATGTTAATTGCAGATAAGTATTAAATTAATATTATATAGAATTGTGATCAAATGATTATAATCATTTAGATTCAATCATAGTTGGGAATTTTTTAAAGCAATTTTATGGTTAGTTATTTATCAAATGGTATATGTTATTATTGATGAATTATTATTAAGGCTTTAAATATTTATTTTCTTTTTCATCATGTGATGTTTAACTCATTTTAGGAATTATCATATATTGATATAATTATTTATTTTTTATTAATGTTTAAATATGGTAGGGATAGATTTTTATCATCTTGTTGATAATTTAATCTGTTATAAGATTATTATTGTTATTCTCATATAAATAATTCATATTGAATACTAATGGTTTATTGAAAAAAGATGAGTTTATGTTGGAAATTGATTAAATGGAGGAATTCTAATTTTCATGTTTTTATATTTTTTTGTAGTTTAGATAGTACTAAAATTCTTACTGTATGAAATTGATACTAAAATATAGCCTGTTATGATCATTTTCAATGATTTGATGGTCTTTTTTCTAATCGGATATTTATTATTTTATGGTCATTAACATTATTCGGGCCATGTTCTCTATCACATTATATTTATATTTCTCATTAATTGTTCCTTCATGTAAATATTTTCACATTCCGTTAATGTTACTATATTTGGAAACCAATTTATATATTACACTAGATGAAATTGGTATTTACATTTCCCACTTTTTAATATGGAATTATTAACCATTTTTTAGTATATTGGTTTTCCAAAAATAAATTTAATAAATATAAATTTTTTCTTACAAACATCTACATATAATTTTGAGGGAAAAAATATTAAATGGGTGCGAATTTAACACATAAAAATTTTAAAAGAATGATTATATTCATTATAATACATTATACACAACAACATGCTTAAACGAACAATTAAATATTATTATTTAAATATGGATGTTAGTACTTAAATATTATGTTGGTGGGCCAGACTAGAATTAAATTCTTTTTGAAATAATTTATTATGTTTCCACTCAGTATTATATTATTGGAATATATTTTTTAAATGACCACTTTTTTTTAATTTGTTTTATTCTACAAAAATGGGTTTTCATGAAAAAATTGGGTTTATAGCTATTTTTGAGAAAATATAACATTCTATTTATAGAAATCATAGTATTTTTAATTGAATAAAATTATATAATTTTTAAAATTACCATATAAATATTATCTTCTAGTGATATTTTGATATTTATTTGAAATTTTTTTATTTTCAAAAAGTAGTGAGAAATACCCACTTTTATTAAAAAATATATTTTCTACTAATTTATTAACAAACTCAAATTCTATTTTGTATTGTTTGTAAATATCCATGACATCATTTTTGTTAAACATAATATAATTATAGACTTGGTGATGAATTTAATATTTTAATTCATTATCAATGCAATATAATATTCAAAAGGCATTTTTTCAAAAAACACTTTTTGTCATTGTTTTTTTAATTTTAAGTGTAAATTAATTTCAACCACTTGAAGAAATTTAATCTAACAAAATAAATAAATTTAATAGATTTTGGAGTTTCAAATTTGAAAATCTAGACATTTTTTAGTTTTTCATTATGATTAGTAATCCCTATAAATAATTGTAACCAAAATAAGTGTTCACAGGGTAATTATAGTTAAATATAATTTGATAAGGAATAGAAAAGGATATTAAAACATTCCATTATTATATTTTCTGAGTTTATTTCCACCATGTCAATCTATGTATCAAAAAATATGGTAATTTGGTGCCATATTTCAGTTATTTTAACCATTATATTATTTTATATATTAAAAAAATATAAATTTCATTCTCTGTGGTTTATTGTATCTAAATTTTATTTATTGGGATAAACATATAATATTTTTAGTTATAAAAGAGAAATTTTTAAGATTACTTATATTTTATGAAGTTATTTTATTTCAAAATTTTGATGAAACGATGACCATAAATTTTTCTGCAAAGTTGACATAATATTTATTCAGTTAATAAAATAGAAAAGAAAATGATTTTTGAAAAAATAATAGTAATATAATTTGGATCAAATATTGGGTTCCACAATATATATATATATATATATATATATATTGATGGGTGAATGTGTTATATTTTTATTCCTTTTCTATAATGTAATTTTCAACATCAAAGTAACTGAAAAATGTCCATAATTACATTAGCGATATTTCATATTAAATAATATTTTATTAAATTGTTAAAAGTTCATGAAAACATTAAAAAGAAAAATTAATAAGTTATTTTTGTTTCTTAAGATTGTAATGAATGCATCACTTGAAACACACCTTCATCATGTGCCATCAATAATTCATAATTCTAAGAACGTTATAGTGTAATAGGCATAAGCCACGGTGCTGGTAGCCTCTTTCTAGGATCCCCCTAATTCCTTAGAGGTATATCCATATATTTGGCAATAATGGGAACGTGATCATTTGATGGGGTATCCCCATTGACTAGTGAGTAGATTTTAACTACGTTATCCATTCATTATAGGGACCCTTTATCTATACATTCACGTCCTAGGTGGAAGATTTCTACATTACATTTACATGTGTGGACCACATCCCCTTCATCCCACCTCCTACTTTGAGGTATTTGTCTCACATGGTTGTCTTAGATCTTCACACATGGTTGTAATTGATAGGAGAAATTATCATCCACATGGAGACTCTACCATGACCCCCTATCCTTCTTGTCCCTGGTTCTTTTTAACTTCCATGATCTCCATGTCCAAATGGTGCAACATATTATCATATGTGCATAAAATTAATCCTTCCTCACACTCAATCTAGGTATCAACTCAAGACAATACTCCTCCTAAAATATAATATCCTTGGATCCATGTATTCCATTTTCCCCCTATTTCTAGGGTTCTTAATATATCTCAGTCTTGGTAGGATTTGGCCACATCCAACTCTATAACCAATAGGATTTCATCACAAGGGGCTTGTTCCAAATGAAACATCCTCAAATTATATTCATTATTTATTAGAATTATCTTATCTTGGTATCCAATGTGTATATAGACAAGCTCTCTAATGTGGAATCCAGGTATAATGTATCATTCTGTGTGGTCTTATAACTGATGTAGAACTCTTGAAATATTAGATATTTTTCAAAATGAATAAGTAATTGAAACATCATTCCTAAAGAACATGTTTACAATCAAAATTGTATTTTATAGAAAATAACATTTTCAATTGGGTGTTTGGATTCCTTGATCAACATTTCCTGGTCGTTATTATTTTTGATATGGATTCCTACTTCGTCCCCTTTGTTTACGCTATGTGTAAAGTGAGATAAACAAACAAACTATGGATAAACCTATGATACCTCAACGTGGTAAAATTCTATTGGATGGTGGGGTAGACTTTAACATGTTTATGGATGTCTAGAAGAGGATACATTCCTCTTTGATACATGGTTAGGTTCTCTACATTCACTACTAATGTGGTCACCATGTTCCTGATCTCTCGCCCGAAAATTTCACCGAGTGTAATAACCAGTGGAGACACTGATGAACATGGTGCCTTCTAGAACACTTTTTAGCAAAAATCGATATATATAATCCTTTCCAATTATGGAGGTCCCCTTATGGATCGAGAACATTCAAACCACTTGCCTAATCTAACCAACATGAAAGAGAGAAATTGTGGAGAATATTTTTTCTTCATCTCTAACCATTGTTCGAAACACCATGAATACATAACAGTATTACTTGATTCATGGGAGCATCTACCTAATGGAATACTCTAGATAGGTCTCCACAAAAAACTAATGTGGATGAAAAAGAATTAGTCATTATTTCCAAATCGCCCCATTTGAACTACACATCCTAGAAAAAATTAAATCATATATTTACTAGGCTGAAGAATGATTAGAGGAGACATGTTATGAGGATACCTTTTAGACCCTTGATTACAAAAAGATCCATTGGAATGATCTATTGATAAATCGTGAGAAAATCATTCATTAAAGGTCTAAATACACCTATCTGAAGGAACGATATTATTACACTGCATTCTTCCACTAATGCTTGAAATAAAATGGTATGGAGGTTTCCTAAATATTTTGTTGGGGGATAGTTCCTTCTTGAGTAACCTAGTAGTAATTGGGTGTATGTAATTTTTCACATTTTAAATCTGTCCTTTATAATTCTACCCCAACACGTTTTAAGGTTTCTCTAGTGGCCCATTCGGTTTTCACATCTTCACCCTTCCAGTTGTGTCTCCCCAAAATAACTCATTTTTAGAGAAGGTTCTAGATGAAAAAGTGGTGTGGGAGGCTATCCAATGCCATAAACCGAAGTGATATATAAGACTAGATAGACTCCTATGGTATTTCCTTATTACCTAATATATGATCATAAAAAAATGTTTTATGATATTCAAGGCTAAAATATTGGTGGTCCTATGCATCAGTTTTCGTGTACCACACATATGATTATGATTCCCAATGCTACAGTTCTGTCCACTATCAAACAATTCAGACCAATAAGTATGTGTAATCTCTATTGCCGGATACTTGCCTACATCATCAACAAAAATCATTCATAGACCATCCCCAAGTGTTTCATGGAGGATCAACATGAATTTATCATGTGTATACCAATTCAGTGAGATATATGAATTGTGAAGAAGATGGTGGGTGAGGTCAATAATAATGTTATTGTCTCCAATATCATTATCAAAGTGGACATGGAAAATTCCAATGATCCGCTAGAGTAGAATTTTGTTCTATGTATTATGAGGTTCATGGAATTCTCATATTGGGTGGTGGATTTACTGTTTAGATGTTTGAGATCGACATGGGTCAATATCCTTTTTGTGGGAAGGTAATGAGATTTCCTGAAAAATATTAGGTTGTTAAGACTAGGTGACCCTATTTTCTCAATTAAATTCATCATCGTCAAAGATTATCTTAATAAATATGTCATTTCTCACATGATGCATGGATTTATCCGGACCAATCGCAATGGATCTCATCCTACTTAGGTGTCCCACATTCTATTTTTTTTATGATTTGATCTTCTTTATCAATTGTCATAGTAATTCTTTTTGAAGCTTCAACAATGTCATGGATGTGTACGCTAAATGGAGAGGCCAAGCCATCTATCATGAGAATAGATATGTGTATTTATCCTCCAAATGAAAAAATAGACTATGTAATAATTTTCAATCAATTTTGGTCATACAAAGGACATCTTCCCTATGTACTACCTAGGATCTCCCTTTAATCAAGGAATAAAGAATATCAGTCAATTAGATATGATGGTTTCCATGATCAGCAACTATATTACCAATTAAAAAACCCGATTCCTTTAATTTCGAGGGAGATCCACATAAGTTAAATGTATATTGTTTTCTATCCCCATTAACATACCTTTGGTTCTTAATGTCCCTAAGAAGAATATAACTGAAATTGAGAGTTTCATATGTTCTTATATTTGGGATTCCCAAGGAGATGGAAGATGTCATTGAGCCTCTTAGAATTGGCTATAAAAACATATGGATATCAGGGGAATCATTGTATTAAACATGGTATATTTTATGTATGACATCTATGAGAAATTTTTGTGAGGGTGATTGAGGGGTGGTCTCTATGGAGTAGATTAATCTATAGTTAGTTAGGAAACAACTAGAGTAATAACTTCACTGGCCCCTCTCCTCTTTGGAATTCACTCTGGTGCCACCTCGTAAATATCTGTTAGTTATCATGGTGGATCATTAGATTTTAGGACATCAACAATTGGAATTTAAATGGGGTGGGTCAATCGTTTTTATTTCCACCCTAATCTACTGTGGATATGCCCTTAACAATGGCTAGTCGTTACCCCTATATTGTTTATGTAGCAATAATCCCCTCCCAGAAAATCATTTTTGATGATATGGTGATAGAGGATTCTCTTGATGTGTATATGTTCATGGGTTCGAAAACATGAAATTTCTCAAATAAGTTCTTACATAAGGGAACTACGCTCATCTCATGAAATATATAACTAGGGTAGACTCCTCTGGAACAAAGATACCCTATCCAAATACAACATTCTTTTTTAGATAATCTAAAATCACATGATACCTACATATGTTGTTATTAAAAGCAAGGGAGTCTGGCTGGAATCAAAATTACCTTACTATTTGTTGAACAAGGAGGAAACCATGTGGAATTTATTTTATTAAAATAAGTGGGATAACATGGTCTGGGGAGATCTTGGTACATAAAATGATCATCCAGTTGTAATGGATACCATTTTTCACATCCATCAATAATTTTCCAATGGCACCATGAACAACAAGAAAGATGCACGGGCAGACACACATCTCATGGTTTATGGCTACTGGTACCTATGGTAGGAAAGAAACAAGGCTCGACATACTAGATCATGCTCACCTGTTTTTTTGGTTGTGGAGAGAGATATATATCTCATATTTGATCTGGTACAACTTATGAATTATTGGGATGAGGCTCCCTCTCTTAGAAACTTCAGGGCATCCTTTCGAACCCCCATGTAGTCCAAAGCCCTATGGACAAGTAAATTGGTGGGTTTTTCTCCCTCTTCAATGGGACTAAAATTCAATTTTTATGGATCTTTAATCTTGGGTGGTATTTGGGTGGAGGCGTCATCCACAATTCCAATGGTTCTATCGTGTTTGCTTTTAGTGAATTATTTTGGCATGGAGACTCCCACAGAGAAAATGGTAATGCCTTCATCCTGGGCCTTCTGCAACGTCACATGAATAATATCCCATATTCAATTAAGGAAACCAAGTCAGATAATATCTATAATTCCATCAAGATCGTCTCCACATCCCCATGGACGATCACCTACTAGATTTGAGCATTCAAGTCTGTCTACAGGAAAATATTTTATCTCCTCCATACATGAAATTAAGATAATTAGGTGATGTAATTCCTATATTCTTTGTCTTATCAATATTTCCCTCTTTTAATATTGTCTCTCATGTATTCGCTACCCCAGGGTGATGTTGACATTGTTATTGGGGACGCCCTTGGTCGCCCTTTTTGAATACCCCTAGCTATATCCTCTATATTATTCTACTCATATTTAATAAAATAATATTTATTTGTGTGATTAAGTTAAATTGTATATAATGTCATTAAATATACATTTATTGGAAAATTTTCACTTTATATGTAAAATTTAACCCTTGAATATTGAAAAATTCACTACCGTGATTGAGGTTAAATTTCGTTACCCAAGGGGTTAATGTAAAAGGAATGTTTTAAAATTATATCAAAACACTATAAAAATTATTTTATTATTATATTAATATAGGATCATCATTATAATTGAATATATTTTATTTTGGAACCAATATTCCTGATTTAGTCAAATATTATATTATAATATATAATGTCTTCCCAAAATTGACATAAATGATATTTTATAAAAAAATATATTTTATTAACTAATTTATAATACATAAAACATAATATATATATATATAGAGTTCAATTTTATACAGTTTAAAATATATTACTCTTGCAATTTATGAACCAACTTTCTTTTATTGTAATTATCCTCACCCCTAATGCTTAAAATACATTGTTAACATGGTAATCATCAAAAAGGTTAATTAAGGGGTAAATAATACCAATGTGAAAAATAACCAAAACATGTCCAATTTTTATTTTATGATAGGTGTTAGAATAATAATCATATTATACTCTAATTGTATCTTATTTTTGTAGTTTTTATGTGAAAAATATTTTATATTTATTTAATACATTATGAAAATCCACGAATTCGCCTCCCAATTTATATAAATTGAACAAACTATACTCTTATATATACAAAACATATAACTTTTTTCAACCAATAGATACCCATATACATTTCTATCGTCCATTACCACTCTCTATATAACTTAATTTTTTCATAACAACAACCTTATAAGTATTTTGGTGTAAAGAAAAAATAAGATTTCTGGAGAACTGGTATCACCTTTAACCACGTGTTTTCATTCAATTTCATATTATAAATAAAAAAATGTAGTAAAAGAATTATGAATAAATAAAACTACTATATTATATATAATAATTTGTTTTAATGTTAGTATAATACCTATATATTTCACCATTATAGTAAATTAGTAAATGAAATCCAAATTCGTGTGTATGGTGGACTACTTCCTCGCAAACCAATCTAATTCATTTCCCATCACCGCCTACCATAGAAGGTTATAATGATGGATATGATGTATGTATGTGATATTAATGAAATATCTATCATTATAAACTTATAATATATCATTATTCTTGTCAATGTTTTATTCATTGTGAAATGACAACACCCTTCGTGTGTAGATGTGTACTACCACCTCCACGATGTGATGTGATTCCATTTACATAACCCCATCACATTGATGAAGTAAAAAAGCATATTTAAATAAATTATTTTTTATTTTTTATAATTATTTACCTATAATTCAATACTCACCTTCTTTCCATTATTATCATTAAAAAATATAAATGTTACTCATTAATATATACAACCTACTGTATCCATGATTTTAATGTAGTTCATTTTTCTTAACTATCATTTACGGTTAGTTTTAAAATTATAATTCATAAAGAAAAATTATAATTATGTAATTATTAATATGTATAATTTTATGGAACAATTAATTCCTTGTCCATATTAAATCAACTGATTCCATTTTGACTATATGAGCTGAATATCGTAAAAAACATCCAATGTGGAATTAATTGATTATGTATTATATATAAGAGGGTAATAAATGAAATAGAAGGAATAATGATGTTGCAAATGATTAGTAATGAATAATATATAAAACATATGATTATTATTTACGATGATGTGGAAAATACATAGAAATTGGGACTCAAGGTAATAGATAAATTCAAACCTACCATTTTTCTCTAGATTTTTTTCATTCCCTCCCAAAATCCCCTTTGATCTCTATTTGAAATTACCAAATTTTTATGAATTATTTATATTTGTATATAAAATAAATAACAAGATTATTTTACCTTTATTTTATTTGATAATGCATCCCTTATGTTCATTTCTAAAATTCCTTCTTTAGGAAATCAATTTTTATTATGACATGATGAAATATTATGCAAACCATTTCATTAAATGGATAATTCTTATAATTATAACATAACACATATTAATTTTTTTGGATCACATAATCATGAATATATTAGAGTGATTTAACATACATAGTGCTCAAATTAATTGGGTAATCATTATTTCTCATTCGACATTATGTATGAGATTGGTGAGTAAACCTAATCCATGATTTGACTCTATACATAATGTGATGTTGTCTTCACAGTTAGCCTTGACATATAATTATATCATGATTTGGGTTTCTGTTACATTTCCATTATGTTTTTTATTTTTTTCTTTAATATTTAATTTTAAATGATTTATAAAAGTATTTTACTATAAAATTTTGTTCATTAGGCTATAAAATGATTATTTTTAACCCAATGTTTTTTAACAAGGAAGTTATTTTTATAAATATTCATGTACTAAAAGGTTTCTTTTATATAGGAACCTTATTAACATTATTTTTCCCATCACATATTTAAAATTTTCTTCATATGGTTTTAAGATTGATTAGGTTTAAGGATTAGGCTGAGATTAAAATTTTGAGGATATGTTACGATCAAAAAACATTTTATATAACAAATGATTTGTTTTGTGGGAGTAATTTATACTAAATGGATGTGTGAAATTGGTTATTTAATTTTTATTTATATAATGGTGATGGTCTAATCCTATAAAACTATAATTATAAATGATAAGTTGGCCCACCTTTTATCCAATTATTCCTTTGGATGTTATAAATTATGAATGTTGTAAATGGGTCACATTTATCAGTATCGAGACCTTAAATGTAATGATTATTTTTTGAGCATAAAATCCAGAACTGTTGGTCATAGGATATTATAGATATTTGTTTTCAATAAAATTAATTTCTAAAAGAAATAAATAAAACTAATTCATCCCTAAATAATTATATCCCACATGGAAATCATGGTTTACAACATGAATCTAGTCTCAGGAAAATGGGATTGAGACAAATAAAATCTTTACAAAGATCTTGTCATCTGAATGGATAAATAGTCCATGATTTTTTATCAATTTTTTTTTAAATACATGAAAATTACATTTAAAACTATAATAAACTATTTTGTGATCAATTACTACATAATCATTCCATAACAACATCAATGATGAATAATTATATATAAAATAATGGGAATTGAGTTAAAAAACCTTTTACCACATGGTTACATTCATGTAAAATTAGTTTGAATAAATTAATTTTAATTATAACATAAAATATAGTTAATTATGTATTATTCATGATACTAAATTTAAAAATTGTGTTATGAACATCATATAATGTAAATTAGGTGCATAACATTAAAGCACGCCACAAATAAAGGAAATTGAGATGAAATCTTATACCTTGAGTCCAAAATTTCTATGTATGCCCTTTTATATATCTTTATCAATTTTATATAAATTATTTTATTTATATTAATGTTTTCATGTTCAATCACTTATCATTAAACTATTTATTTCATTTATCTTATTTTCATATTTAATTAATCTATTGGTTATGTCCACATTAGTTGTTTTGTGGGTGTTAAGTTCACAATCAAATAATTGACTTTGGTATGTTTACCATGGTCAAAAATGATATTATTACGTCATATAAATATTCATAAAATTTATATTATTCTCATTTTAATATATTATTTTTCATTTTCAAGCCAATAATGAAATATGATTATGAAAAATGAATTATGTTATAATCATATAGATGGTATATCATACGAATATATTGGTACCATTTCTATATTTCAAATAAAAAAAGAATGAAATTATGAAATACATTATATTTATATAAAATATATTTTATGAAAATATAATAATTACTCTTAGCTAATATATATATATATATATATGTTCCATTTTTTGAGGTGGTAAAAAATGTCACATCGCTTCATGGAGATGACAATCAACACATACACATGAATGATGTTATCATTATTCAATAGATTAGAAGGTTAGAAAAATGGGTGATATATTTTCATTGTGGATGTATAATTAATTCATTAATATCATATATATTCATTAAATGCATAATTATATCTATCTATAAGATGCATTTATGGAAGAAATTACATCAGTTAATGAGGTAGTGGTCCTCCATATGCACGAACGATACATTCATTTCCCATTTTATGGAATAATTTTTACATATAGATTACTATATTATGAAAATAAAATATAAATATATTTAATATTGTAATTTTATTATTTCATCATGTATGAATATGATTCTCGGGTTTTAAAATAAGATGAAAAAATTGGAAAAAAATTGTTAATAGTAATACCTCTTCTTCCGAAAACATTCTTTTCTTTATACCTTAATCCCTATAAGGATGGTATTATAATAAAAATTATGTTTTATAGGAAATGATGAGGGATTATTGTATGGTATTTAGGTAGGTATTATTTAATATAGAGTGCTGAAAATATGTGGTGAAGAGAGAAGAGGGGAATCCTTTTATAAGTGAGTGGAACCACACTTTTGTAAATACATGAAATATTATAATATAATATCTTTCTAAATAATTATAAATTATACCAAAATGACCTTTATTAGATGATAAGATGTATGTAGGATTAATATTCAAATAAAATAAATTTTATAAACGTTGTTTTATTTTAAACATTATATTTTAGATTATCCCTTTCATTAACCGTTCATTACCACAAGAGAATTAATAACTTTTTTAATATAAATGTTTCTCAAATTTACATATATGTCTAAAAATTTCATAATAAATGGTGAAGGGATGAAATTTATTTGAAATTACCATCCTAATTTTTCTCTATAACGTTTTTTATTACTTTTATATAATATAATAAATTTTATTTAAATAAAATACCATTAATTTAATTTTTTGAACTATTTACATACTTTTACATCGATAACAACAAGATGTAATAGAATATAGAATATAATATTGCTAACCATAAAAAATAAAGTATTATTAACCTTATTATTCTTTCTATAAAATAATTAATTGAAAAATTAGTTCACTTTTTATGTTTTCTAAAATCACATTCCTTAATTTTCAACTGCTTGCATAAACATATGGCAGTGTTGCATGGGAATTTAAGATAATTATTTCATATTGAAAAATTAAAAATAAATTCATAAAAAATAAATAAATAAATTATTATCAATATAACCTCTACGATTCATTCCAAAGTAGCTTTTATCCTTATATGAAAATTTTGTGTAAATTTAAAATAAATTGATTAATATTTTGTATTTTATTATTTAAAATAACATATAAGGTATTTTCAAAGAGATATGAACATAATTTCAGAATACAAAAAATATATTATTATTATGGTATAAAAACACTAATAAAATATATTAAATAAATGTTTAGTGTCATTTTTCTTTTCTTATCATATTTGTTTCCTTATTTAAATAATTTACCCTTACTAATATGATTAATATTTGTTGCAGTTACAATTAGTAATGAAAAACTTAGAATTACATATAGAACAAAATTTAACATCCTAATTAAGAATAAGGTATACATTTTATCAAATTTAAATAAATGAAACTGAATAATCTAATTTAAAATTCATGTTGGGAGACACTATAAAAACATTTTATCCGAAAAAATAAATTGATGTATAGAAACGTTTTCATCCATTATCAAGGTATAATTTGGAATTCAATAACATTTATTTAATTCTGTTTAATAAATTTAAACTAATATTTTTAAAACTATTAAAAAATAGCATGTGACATTTTGAATACCTTAAATGGACAGAAAATTTTCCATAAAATACATTATAATTCCATATTCAGTTAAAAACAATTTTTTTTGAATATTCTAAAAATATAATTTACTTACACGTACAAATTAATTAATTTTAAAAAATAGGTATTTTATTCTCTATTAAAATTTTATATTATGTAAATAAATATTTTATATAAATCCCAAAATGCATGAAAACCAAATTTGGTAATAATTAAAGACATTTATTTTTGATGAAAAATTTATCTAATATTATTGTAATGAATGAAAATATATAGGAACTAACTAATGAATATTTATATTAAATTAAAATTATTTATCATAACATTATCTAGTTTGGAACCTTCATCCCAATTTATAAAAATTATTTCCTTGGAATTTTATCCTATAACCTATAAAAAGGGTTTAGATTATTTTAAATATCAATTACAAGAAGTAGAAAACAAAACATAAGAACATGAATGAAAAGGTATTTTAGATTTTAAAAATACATTTTCTGAAAAAAGATAAAATAAAAATTAATAATAAAATTCCTCTTTGAATGGTGGAGAATGCAAATATGAAGGTCGTCTTGATTAACACATAAGTAGTATTCCAATAAAAATAACATTAGTGAGGACTAAAAATATAGGAATGAAAGAAAACTGTACATTCTAATCAAATTATAGAGAGTGGTAGATAGTTTTGATCATAATAAGTTGACTGATCATGTCAAATTAAATAACTAGAAAAACCACAAATCAATGAGGTGTGAAAATGAGTATCTATTCATTATAAATAAAAGAAATATGGTAATTTATTTGTGTCAAGATACAATTCATATAGTTAATCAATACCAATACCATATAGACTTAGATAATAATGATATATAACTACATTTTTCCATTCAATTTATAAACACAATTTCATCCTCTTTATTTTTGTTTCAAAAAAAATTGAACCGTTAAATCATCTTTTACTCAAAAAATGTGTATGAATATTTAATACCTAACGCAATATAATCAACATCATACTGAGCATGTGGTATATAAAATAAATAAAACCAATTCTTCTTATATTTAAAAAAATCACAAGATATTATATTATCTTATATTTGTAGACTATCATCTGAATAAATGATACATTAATCTCCAATATTATATAATATTGTGCAAAGATAAATTCATATCATCCACAAATAATTAATATTGTATCCCCAAAAAATCACAATAACCTAAACATTAAAAAATGTTTTACCTTAATGGTTATCTCATGGAATTAATATTAAATCCCAAGAATTATAATAACATTCATCCCAAATAAAAGATTATGATAAACCAAATGATAAACCAATTTTCTGTATTTAAAATATCTAAATAAAATGTCTCTCAAAATATCATTAATTCCCTTTAAATCACCCCACATAAATCCTCCAAAGGGTTGAAAATTCCATTGTACTTATAATAAACCTCAAAATTATAAACCCATATTGGTACCATAACTCTTATGTTAATATCATATAAAAACATCCTAACCGCCAAAGATGTCTAAAAATTCCTCTCATACTTACAATACCACCCTAAAACTTTTAATCCCAAAATCTGGTTCTTAAAGCACGACCATTATATTTATATCATTAATACAATCAAATGAGACCAAATTTGAACCATATATAATTACTACATCAATATGAAATATTGGTTCATTTATGTTCATAAATACATATTAGGTTTAAATTTTTAGTGAATTTAGGAAAACTCATAAAAAAATATATTTGTATTTAATAGTGTATTTCTTCCACTATACCCAATTTTTATTATTTCACTTTTTTATCTGCAAAATCATCTCATAAATTTATCACAAATTAAACCTTTATATACATAATTTATATAAAATAATTTTTCATAATCTAAGGAAATGAAAAACACAAGATGGGTGAGATTAAATTCTTAATATGTGGAAAAAAGTATTATTTGTTGAATCTAATTAGTGATAACAAGATGATAATAAGGCTATGATAACACAATAAAAATTAGTAACTTTGACATAATATAGTTCAAAATAATCATAATAATGATCAGAAAACATGACACATGAAATATTGCATTTACATAGTATAAGATTTATAGATGTAAAAAGTCATTATCTATGTTAATAAAATATATTAAAATATAATCCATTATAACTTGATTCATGATTAAATAAAATTCATAGATATCATGGAATGTTATTTTTATAACACTCTTACAAATGAAATATCCTACCTTGTAAATTCTAATAATATTTTAGGAGAAACCTATAACCGGTTAAAACTTTCTCCTTATTCAATGACATGGAGAGTTATATCGGTCTCACCAATCATTATAATAATTTTTAGGATCACTCGTCATTGTAAAAATTTTCCATGAACCATAACATAAATATGTTAAGATAATGATTTTATTTTTTCAATATAGAAATAACCATTGTTCTTTCATACCATCTTTTATCCATAGATAACATATGAGTTCTACGAAAATCTCTTCGAAACAAGAATTATTTATTTATAGAAATAATATGTTTGGAATCATTATATAATAACCCCAATTTATAATAAATAAGATCATGTGTTTTTATCATTTCTGAATAAAAACAACATTAAAGATTATTAAAATCAGTCTTGACGAGAATTATTTTTCTACAGTAAAAATAACTTTTAAAAACAAAATAGTAACAAAATATGGTAAAAATACAAGTGTTAAATACCACATGGATTTTTAAAATGTTTAATGAAAACAAAATATTTTTCATGATAATGGACAATATTCTCAAATCATAAGCATTTAAAATAAATAATCACTTAAAAATCATGTAATGAGATTCATAAGAAAACCATGCAAAAATGTATATAAATTTAATTTTAAAACTATTCATGATAATTTCATATGTTATGTAAAATAGATTTATTAAATAATTTATATTTATAATAGAATATTCATTGACTAATTTTTAAAATCATTTATATATAAGAGATTGAATTATTATCTAAATAAAAATAAAAAATTGGTATCATGTTTAAACAACACTATTTATTATTTTTGAATGAATAAGGGAGAAATGGATATTAAATATATATAAAATATTAATAAAACTTTGATAATAAAAGTGATTTGTTTTAGGAGAAGAAAATCATATTATATCCTCAATGAAAACTAAACATATACAATTTCGAAAATATATGAGATTGCTAGATAATGCATTTTACCACTTTGGTGAATTTTGGATCAAAATTCATTAAAATAAAAATAAATATTATGAATTATAAATAAAATAAATTTAATAAGTAAATTTTTTAAAAAAAATATTTTTTGTACTATGTATACAATACTAGGAAATCATAGTGCACATCTTGAATCTTGTCTCAGGAAATTGATATTGAGACATTGTAAACCCTATCAAAGATTGCAACTTTTAATTTTTCAATTGATCGACAATATGATTATTTAATAATATTTAAATCCATGTAATGACATTATAAATATAGAATAACGAAATTTGTAGATATTTTTACACACAATCATGGAATAAAAAAGTCAATAAAGTGGAATAATAGCATTAAATATGGACATTGATTTATGAAACCCAAATCTTCTTTGAAAAATTCATTAAAACTTGATTTGAATGTTGTAAATTGAATTTCAAAATAAAATACTAATATTTTTGAAGGGTTGATTAAATAAAATTTATAATGGGAATTATATAGAATATTTTTATTATATAAGGTGCATAATTTTGAACATTCCTCAATGAACGAAAATTAAGACGAAATCCTTTACCAAACGTCCAAACTTGTTATGTACATACTTTAATATTTTTATAACAAAACAGTATCTATTATTTTATTTCATAAGAAAAGTTAATATTATTAATACGTGATTATTAAAAAAATTGATTCAACTATTTTAATGAGATATCTAATTAAATAATTTGTTTTTTCCATCATGTGTGTTGAGGCTTTCTACATAATATTTTAAAAATGAGTTTAGTGTGTTTTCCTTGTCCAAATTTTTCATTATTCCATAATAACCAGAATAATAATCGAGAAATAAAAAAAATGTTATCTATAGATTTTAAATAGAACATGAAATAGGTCTCTAAAAAATGAATTATGTCAAAATCATGGAGAATCTCAACCATACATACACATGTGTGATGTATCCATTATCCATGAAAATGAAAAAAAGATGTTATATATCATTTAATATTTAGATAATTATAATATTATCATAAATATAATGTTATATATTTTAATATAGTATATATACCATCCATTTGATATAGTTATGATAAACGAATGACGCGGCTTCCTGAAGATGGAAATCCATACATACGCATAAATGATGTTATCATATTTAAATGGATGGAAGGGTAAGAAAATTGATGATATATTATATTTTTAGAATAAAAATTATTACATTAATATCATATATATTCATTATATCCATTATTATAAACAAATAAAAGATATGTTTCTGGAAAAATAATTTCATTGGTATAGATTATGGTAGTCTACCATACATGTGTGTGATTGTTCCATTTCTCATTTGATGGAAGATGTTATATATATAGTTAATTACACTAACATAGTAACATCTGAGAATATAGACTATTTTGATGTTATTATTTAATCATGGTTAAATATGATTTTATGCAGGTGGGAGAAAAATCAATCAAAATCAGTTAAATGAAATGCATCTTCTTTGGGAATCCTTCACTTCATTACACATTACAACCATTAAGGTTGGTATTATTCCCAATGTAATACCTCTAGAACAAGTGTTGGTATTCTAGGGAGGTATTAGAGTAGTTATTATATTATATTGAGTGCCCAAAATGTGGGAGTAAGAGAGGAGTGGAGTCTCCTCATGTATGTGAGGGGAGGGATAGTTTTGAAAATATAAGTAATATTATATTATAACATGTATATAATTTTGTACAAGTGGGTTCCCTTGAAATAACTTGAATAATAAATTCTAATTAACGTATCATCTGTATACTGTGTTATTGATGATGTAAAATTACTATAATGATGTTCATATTCATGGATCAACTATTGATACAGTAGATTCCAAAGATTATTAAATGTATTAGAAAGATGTAGTTATTCACAGCATATAATGAGAAAATGAAGATACTATGAAAATGATCTTAAACTTATGCAATGTGGTCTAGATACATCATGTTGAAAGGACATAGGTGACATGAAATTATTGGCTGTGGAGGCCCATAATTACTGATAATTATTCATAATATGTTCATGCATAGTGATATCCTGTAGATGATATCAAGGGGACTGACATGCCAATAAGAACATTATATATTTCATGTGTTATTGGTTGTTTTTGTACACAAAAATGTTAAATGGTCTTTTTATTTGACATTATTAATAGTTTATATTATTTTATTTGATACAATATTAAAATCGTGACATTTATTTTGTGGTGAGGAATATTTAATTAGGCGCTCCATTGGAAGTATGACCTTGATCGTATAATCAAGATATAATTAATCAATTTTGAACGGATGTGATATCACATGCCATGTTTTTTAGGATGAAAGTACCTTTGAATAATTCATAACCATGGTAGAAGCAGGTAAGCCCATATACTTCACTCAATAATGAAAAAAACAATAAATTATGATGACATGAAGTGTGCATCCAACTTTATCGAGATAACATCCTAGATGGGCACAAACATGGCATATTAAAAGGCCTGGCCTAATCCTAAAAATATTATTTAAGGATCTGGTGGGACACACCATGTGGTTTTTGTAAAGACCCATAAATTCCGTTGAATTTCTTTTTCTTAAATAAATGGGAATTTTACGAGTCCGTGAAAATGTATGGCGCCTGATTCTGATGCCCGGTGTGCCCGGAAACAGTTTCAGAAGTTTTTTTCGTGTACGTATAGTAAACATACATGAAAGTTTTTATAACTCTTTATCCGATGCTCAGAACTGAAATCCAAGTGCACCATTGAACTCGTCGTTCCTGTATTCACTTAAGAAGACATTCACCTTGACGGAATTTGGACGAGAATAAAAGTTAGTTTTTGGGTTTTTATAAAAAAATAATAAAATAAAGTGAGCTACACCTTATTTTATTGAACCTCCATGTGAGTGTTGGTGGTTAAAACCTCCTCATTGGATTTGGAGCTGATACCACCACACCTTAACCTCCCATGAATGGTAATGGTGGTGGGGCCCACCCAAACATAACCTCCCAAGAGAGGCTACGACGTGGGGACCACCCGAGGCCACATAACCTCCCATTTGAAGAATAGGGGTGGGGACCACTAGACCCATATTAATGGGAGGAGAGTATAACCTCTCAACTCTCCCTCATTTATGATGGAGATCCTCTTTAATACTCCTAATTATTTTGTGAAAACACTCAAGCATTATTTTTGTGGAGCCTTTAATTTAATTCAAAAATATGAATTTGTGCCAACATCTAAAATAATAGGAAACTTATTATTACATGCATTGTTCATTCGCTAGAAACATAGATTATTCTGGAAGGAAGATTATTGGGAGAAGAGAGAAAAGGAGTTCTCTAATGAAGAACACTCCTCCCAATGAAGAACAAAAAACACCGGTGACGACCCTTCTTCGACTTCTTCCTCGAACACCTACCGACATGGAGCGACATCCATGAGCCGATGCAGCTCGGGGTTGGAAGTGTGTAGTGGACACGACAAATTAAGATTCTCATAGTCTAATTTCTATGACTCCTTCAATGAATAACAAACGACAAATAAAAGGTAGGGGATGTACTTTTGTGTTGTTCCTATTTTTTCATTCTCCTCTTTAGATAGAGCGAATTCTTGCGGAGTTTGTAAAATAAATGTAGTTCATCGTACGAATTTGAAGAACCGATTGATAAAACCATAAATGTGGAGGGTGCAGGCCAAACCAACATGGCCTGAACCCTCCACTGACCATGTTTATGATGAACTTTTGGCAATGAAGCGGCAACGAGGGGACGAAGATGGAAACGACAAAGTACACGCTACCCACGACCTCTGCGGATCGTGCTGCCCTCGCGGTGCTCTGGTGTTCCCGGCCGAACACGGCTAGACCGCACTGGCCCGCGCTGGCCAGGGACGCGCCGAACTAGCCTGCCCACCCACCGCCTAGCCATTGGACCACCTGCCCGCGACCTCCCGCGCGACCTGCCCAGCATGACCACGCCTCCCACGAGCCCCACCGGCCTGCCTGCGCCCTGCTGGTAGGCTCACGGCCTCCCGTGCACCCTGCCCAGCCCACTGGCGGCATTCTACACACCCAAATCGCTTCCTACATAGCATCATGCCAGCCTCCCCATGCCCCACATGCCCTGCCCACGGCCTTCCCGTCACACTCTCGGCCTACCCATCGCCCCGCGCGCCCTGCCCCTCGCCTACCCCGCCGCCCCGTCGGCCAGCCCAGGATGCCACCCGGCCCGCCCAGCCAAGTCGCGCCGGCCTCCCGATCTGTCCTACGGCCTCCCTCTCGATTCCCCTGGCTGAACTATCTTTCCCCCTTGCGGCACTGGCCGAATCGAACTGGTCGCACCCTCTAGGCCAAGTCGTTCCCCTTGTGGCGACCTCTAAGCTGAACTGCCCACACTGATGGTTGTGTTGGGCCCTGTGGGCCAGGTCGAACCTAACAGGCTGGACCACCCAATAGGCTGGGTCAGACCCAACTAGTATGACTGGGTCAACCCGGATCGGGTAAGACCGGACCCGTGCCTGCTACTGTCCCTTTATTTCATTGGCCATATCTTTGACACCTGATGACTATTTGAAGAACCATCAGTGGAGATGGTTTTCTAGGAGCATGATGGTCCATTTGAATATAAACAACAATAGTTTGGGGGAATGTTGAGATACAGTAATCTTGGATCGTACACAAATCAAACCGGGCCCCTGAAACTAAAAAGGTTATAACTCCCAGACCGGGCGTCTGATCGGTGCACCATCTATTATGTTGAGACCCCTATGAGGAGGCGGACCTTGGAGATACTTCTACATGGAACTTAATTATAGTTGGAGTATTGACAAGTAGCATGTGGAGAGGATCTTCCAGAGACGAGCATTCATTTTTCTGGGAACCTAGTAGCTGGCTGATACATGCCGACTGTTGATTGAGAGACTCGAAGTGACTTGTATGGCCTAGTGGGTAGCTTCTTGTTGTGGTGGAAGACCCACATTGTAGGAGCGCTGGGTTGTGGCGGAAAACCCGTAGTACTCGACATGATAAGTAACTCTGCAGTCTATGAGGGGGACCGCCAGGTTTTGGCGGCAGACCTATGGTGGGGAGCGCCTCTTTGTGAGAGTAGCAGACCCTCGGTACTCGACAAGAGGAGTACCTCTGTAGTCCATGTCAGTGGGAAGCGCCTCTGTGTGACATGATAGGCCCACTATAATCGATAGAGGAAGAGTTCACCAGCAGCCATGGGTTCAAATCGATACTATCCCTAGAATAAAATCCTATTGGAGTAGAGTCAGTAACTTTTTTGTTTACCTCATGATTGAGATGTATAATTGATAACATAGGTATATGTATAAGAATATATCAATGTGCGGTTATTTGTTTAATTAATACATTGTGGTTTGTCCTTGTTGTATTTTGTGAGACCTTTAGGAATTGGGGTCCCAACAATGTATCGTTATACTCACCCCTGCATGGGCTATTCTCGCACCTAATTGTGTTGGTTGCAGATGACATACAATGCTTATTGAGGCCTAGAGTAACAGGAATGTATGGTATTCAGAGACGGATCTTACAACGAGTCGATACACAATGGATCTGAACAGACAAAGAGTGCTAAGGAGGCTATATGAACCTACACATCAGGTAGGGTTTCTCAGTGGATGATCCAACAACTATTTTACTTTTCATTCTGTTTTCCATGTACTTTACAGTTGGGCGGGTATTTCCAGCCCCTTTTTCTTTTTTACACTCTTTTTTACACAGTTTTACATAGTGTTTTGCTTCCATCTTGTACTATGTTTGTCCATGATTACAGTTTATAAAGGAAAATCCTTCCTATCTTAGGGATTTATTCCATTGGTGGTAGGTGTTAGCTCCTGCCCTATGGAAGGCGGGCTTGGGTAGTCACAGAACGGGTCTCGAGGATGGGTCATAAGAAATTGGTATCAAAGGAGTTGGTTTTACGGCAGAACATAGGAATCTGATAATCAATGTGAAGCAATAGTGTTAAGGGTACTAAGTGTGGTTTTCATTTTCGGGAGTCCAGTGTTGGTGTGGTGGCCGACGTATCCATACACCATGACCCTGACTACCGATCTCTGACTCAGTGCACAAAACACCAATTTAATGTGTTTTTCAATGGTTTTCATTATGTTAGCTCAAACTGGTTAGCTCACCATGTGTAACTTTAGACCGTGTCACAGTAGTTCAGGATGCCTCTATGGAGACAGCCAGTAAGATTTTTGATAGAGTACACGATGACGGCCCACTGAGCTACAAGGCTCCATTGCAGGGACCTCCTACTATGTTGGAACCTTCGGATGCTGTACCAGCAGCACCACCTCCCATTGGGCAGAAGATGCCACCAGCTGCACTGGCAGACGGTGCAAGCTGACTAAGCGTGTTGCATGTGTTCCAGTAGTAGAGGCCTATGAGGTTATGAGGCATGATAGAATATCAAGAAGTAGTGAACTAGATAAAGGTGATTTCTAGAGTCCTCTTCCCATTTGAGACACCTGTAAAGTATATAGTGATCATAACTACTACTTTTTTCCATTGAGTGACCATAAGGTTGGTCTGCATAGTGATGAAGATTTGGTACGTGGATCGTTGCCCGAAATTGTACCTTCAGGTAGTGTGTCAGCTATATCATTGTCTATTGGTTAGCAGTTACAACTACAGTACCAGTAGATGACCCATGTAGGTGTAGTGCCTTACACATTTTTCATTATCAGATACCCCTCAACTTTTGAGGTGAGCCCGACTTATAGTCAGCTGAGGACTGGCTTGAGGAGGTGGTTGAGTGTTTTCTAGAGTTTTTATAGCTTCTCTAGGACGACATGTCAGTAGTTGAGTATTCAACGAGGCATACTGATCATTCCCAATACTCGATGAATATGATATGATTAGTGCTTTTGGGCTCGAAATACCGAGCAAGGTGTGTATTAAGACATATGAGCCAACAACATTTCTCTAGATTCTAGAGAAAAAATTTTCAGTTGAATTTTATCCGGCTGAGCTGACATAGCCAGTGAATGTTAGTAGTGGGAAAGTAGGAAACTGGCACCAGTCTCAGAGACATGAGCATGTAAAATGTTTTGAGAAGAGGAAGTGTTAATAACAAATGAATCTTCAGGGCAACAGACATAGAAGTATATCTAGGAGAGCAGCATGAGGTTGTGTTCATTTTGACATGTTACAACAACCTGCCATTGTATTCCCCTCCAAGATCAGGGAGGTGGGGGGTTAGGGAAAAGAGTAGCTACATGCAGTCAAGGAATGTGACCCATTGGATCTAGTAATGACTCGTGGTATGGTCTATGTCTACTACTAGATATTGTATCAATAGACATAGGTACCAATCATTACTTTCTTCCACGAATCTTGTCTCATGCCTAGAGTTTCTGGTTAAACCGTTTACATGACCCTCACGCCTAGAGATACCTTTGGGAGGATACTCGATAATCACACTTACTCTAATGGTGTCATATGACCCTTGAGGTGAGAGTTTCAGTTGGAACATAATTGTGGCAGCATCGAGGCCTTACGACGTCAGTTTGGGTATGGACTGGGAAACCATATTTCATACACAGATTGACTGTATTAGGAAATAGGTGGTGGTTTATCTAAAATGTTGGGATGAATATTTATTAAGTCATAAAAACGGAATCTTAGGCATCATAGGTTAAACGCATGTATAGGAGGGTGAAGCTGATCACTCTTTAGTCGGCTAACATTACCCTCGTGGGGGTAATAGTTTTTTAGTTTTCAGTTCCAAATATGAGTGAAAGAACATGGGGAATTTTTTTCAAAAGTTTTTTCCAGGATTACCCCTCAAAGGAGGAGGGACTTCTTATATGGTTACATACTACCGATGGTTTTTTCTAGACTTCTCCATAGTTGCAACTCCACTATCAGCCTTGTCAAAGAATGGGAAACCCTTCGTGTGGTTGGAGAGATGGTAGCAGAGTTTTTAGGTATCGAGGCAGAGGCTGACTTGTGCCCCCATCTTGAGGATTCCAGAGGATGGCATAGGGTACGTAGTCTACTTTGATGCATCAAGGACCATACTTGGGTGTGTGTCCTGATGTAGGAGAGAGAAGTGATCACATATGTTTCTCGGAAGCTAAGACATCACAAGTAGAACTTTGCTACCCATGACATGGAGTTAGCAGCTGTGGTCTTCGCCTTGAATATTTGGCGGTACTATCTTATGGGAGAATGTTTTACATGTTCTCTGAAAAAAATATTCTTAGGTATATCTTCTCTCAGAAGGAACATAACCTGAGACAATGACGATGGCTTGAGGACCTACAGGAATATGACTTTGAGATAGTCTATACTCTTGGGAAGGGGAATATTGTTGTAGATGCACTCAGCAGGAGGTCTGATTTACAGCTGCTAGGTGAGGTGACAGAGCTGCTGGCTGCTTTACAGATATCCTTTATGGATAGTGATAGAGTATCCTTTATTCAGTCTCTTATAGTCACTCCCCCACTTCTTCAGAATGTCCGTGATTAATGGCGTAGAGACGCTGACTATGAGACACGACATGCTCAGATACCCACAGGGCATGCACCTGTGGATTTTTTGAAGGTGGGGAGCACATAATTTTCATCAGAAGATGTACCATGGTTACCAGTGTCACTTCAAGAGGAAGTGTTGATTGAGATCCACACATCCCCTCAAGTGGTACATCTAGGTGTGGCAAAGATGTACTAGGACCTTTAATGACAGCATTGGTGGCAAGGTATAAAGAAGGAAGTTGCTAAATTTATTTCTCTATGCCTTGCTTGTCAGTAAGTGAAGGCGGAGCACAAGGTACCAGCAGGA
Organism: Viscum album; assembly: GCA_963277665.1. Lineage (NCBI taxonomy): Eukaryota > Viridiplantae > Streptophyta > Magnoliopsida > Santalales > Viscaceae > Viscum > Viscum album. The sequence continues at coordinate 1,285,595,793 of OY728132.1, read as the reverse complement.
TTGGTTCAGCCTTTAGAGGTCCCAGAGTGGATTTGTTATGAGAAATAAATGTAATTTGGGGCAAGACATCCATGTATATCCAGGGGTCACGACTCGATTTGGTTGATCGTTGACCGACTCACCAAGTCAGCCCACATCCTACCTATCAGAGAGCAGTGTTCAGTAGTGAAGAAGGTATGAATCTATGTGCAGTAGATTGTGTGTATACAGGGAGTAACTTTTTATATTTTCTCTGATCATGAAACGTGTTTTTCTTCCTCGCTATGGAAGGGGTTGCAGGAGGCATTCGGGACACAGCTTCATCTGAGCACCGCCTTCCACCATCAGACGGATGGTTAGACTGAGCGGACCATTCAGACCCTCAAGGACACGATGTGTGCTTGTGTCCTCGACTTCGGTCATAGCATGGAGGACCACATACCTTGGGTGGTTTTTTCCTACAACTTCTATCACTCCACCATAGGGATGACACCTTTTGAGGCATTGTACGTGCGACCTTGTATATCACCCTTGTGCTGGACTGACCCCTAGGAGTCAGCGCTAGTGGGACCAGATATGGTATAAGCTACTATGAAGAAGGTTCAGATCATCATGGAGCAGATATAGACTGCATAGATTATAAGGAAGTCATATGATGATAAGAGACAGAGACCTTTAGAGTTCGATGATGGTGACCACATCTTCCTACGGGTTTCACCTCAACGAGGTAGACAGAGATTTTTCCGAGGTATCATGTTATCTCTGAGATTTATCAGACCACTCCACATCCTTAGAAGAGTTGGTGATGTGTCATACCATATGAATCTTCCAACTCAGTTACACTGGGTTCACGACGTCTTCCATGAATCCATACTGAGGAGATACGTGCAGGTCCCTTCTCACATCATCGACCATGGATAGTTGGACACAGACATTAGGGATTCTTTTATGGAGGTTCCATTGTGGAATGAGGATCTATAAGTGTATGTCCTAAGAGGACCATTGATACAACTGGTTCGCGTTCACTAGCACCACATAACCTCTAAGAGAGCACATGGGAGTAGGAGGCTCAGATGCTTTCTCAGTACCCCCACTTGTTCCCATTGTTCAAGTTGTATCTTTTGGGGACGTAAGGCCCTGAGGTGGGGAGAATGTAAAAACCCAAAAATTGCGTGTAATGTTTTTTCCTAAAATACATGGGAATTTTACAAGTCTGTGAAAATTTACAGTGCATGATTCCGAGGCCCGGTTTTCCTGGAATCAATTTTTGATGTTTTGTTTGGGTACGTTTAGTAAATGTATGATAATGTTTTATAACTATTGAACCGATGCTCGGAACTAAAATTTGAGGGAATAATTGAACTAAAAGCACCAATATTTTCTTAAGAATACTGTCACCTCGATGGCTGTTGGTCAAGAAGAAAATTTAGTTTTTGGATTTTCATAAAAAATAATAAAATATAGTGAGATACACTTTATTTTATGGAGCCTCCATGTGAGTGTTGGTGGTTAAAACCTCCTCATGGGAGTTGGAGTTGGGGCCACCACACCTTAAACTCCCATGAGAGGTTATAGTCGTGGGGCCCACCCGAACGTAACCTCCCACGAGAGGTTACGATGTGGGGACAACCAGAAACCACATAACCACCCATTTGTATAATAGGGGTGGGGACCACATGACCCGTTTTAATGGAAGGAGAGAATATCCGCTCAACTCTACGATATTTATGAGGGAGAGCCTCTTGACATCGACTAATTAATTTGGGACAACTCTCAAGATTTAATTTGGTAGAGCCTTTAATTTAATTCATCAATTGGAATTTGTGCGAACATCAAAAATAATAGGCAACTTTTTATTAGTGGCATTATTCACTCGGTTGAAAAATAGAGTGTTTTGGAAGGAGGATTATTAGAAGAAGGGAGAAAAGGAGTTTTTTATTGATGAACTCTCCTCCAAATGAAGAACTAAGAAGACCAGCGACAACCCTTCTTTGACTTCTTCCCCGGACCCCTTTCGACGTGGGGTGGCTTCTACGAGCCGACACAGCTTGGGATTCGAAGCGTGCATCGAACGCGATGAACATCGATTCTCTTCTTCTACTTTTTACGACTCTGTCAACGAATGACGAATGAAAAATAAAAGGAAGGGGAATTACTTTTGTGTTTTTCTCCTTTTCTCATTATCTTCTTCAGATAGAAAGCATTATTATAGAGTTTGTAAAAGAATTGTTGTTCATCTAACTACTTTGAAGAACCAATTGATACCACCCTAAATGCGGAGGGTGCGGGCCAAACCAACATGGCATGTCCCTTCCGCCGATCTTCTTTATGTTGAACTTTTGGCGACGAAGCGGCAATGAGGCGACGAAGGCGGCAATGAAAAAGGCCACGCTACCCGCGGAATCCGCGAATCGCGCCACCCCCACGGCGCTCCGGTGCTCCCGGCTGAACACTGCCAGCCCCCACCGGCTAGAGCTGCGCCGAAACCAGCTTACTTAGCCATCGCCCGGCCGTCGGCCTGCCTACCCATGGCCTCACGCGCACCCCGCTCGACCTACCTGCGCACCCCGCTGGCCTACCTACGGCCTACCCGCGCCCACCGGTCTGCCTGCGGCCTCATGCGCGCCCTTCCCGGCCTCCACACGGCCTTCAGCGCACCCCGCCCGCGGCCTTCCCGGTGCCCTGTCGGCCTTCCTGCACCCCACACACCAAGCATGCCGCCTGCTGGCCTTCCAGCGCCCCGCGCGCCCTACCCGCGGCCTGCCCGGTGCCCTGCCGGTCTACCCGCACCCTGCGCACCCTACCTATTGCCTTCCCGGCGCCCTGCAGGCCTGCCCGCGGCCCACGCGCCCTATCTCCGGTCTACCCAGCCACCCCACAAGCCTGTAGTGCCACCCCGCTTGCCTGCCTAGTCCGCCACTCGGCCAGCCCAGTCGAGCCTCGCCGGCCTCTTGAGACGGCATGCGGCCTCCCTTATAGTGCCGCTATCCGACCCGGCTCCCCCCTCGTTATACTGGACAAACGGAACCGTCAGCGCCCTCTGTGTCGAGCCGCACCCCTCACAGCGACCTCCGGGCCGAATTGCACCCGCAGCCTGCTGGGCGAGCCCGAGCGGGGCGGGCCGAACCTAACAGGTTCGCCTGCCCAATTGGCCAGGCCAGACCTAAATGGTCTGACTGGGTCGACCCAGACCGGGATGGCCCAGACAAGGTCAGGGTGGGTCAGTCTGATTAGGTCGTATAGGATCTGGGCCCACTACTACCTCTTTACTTTCATTGGCCATATCTTTGACATCGGACGACTGTTTGAAGAACCATCAGCATTGCTGGTTTTATAGGTGCACGATGGTCCCATTGAGTATACCGCACTCGATTTTGGGTTAATGTTGAGATATTTTCAGTTTGGATCGTACACGAATCCAACAAGGCCCCTGGGACTAAAAAGCTTATAACTCACGGACACGACATCTTATTGGTGCGCCGTCTATTGTGTTGAGACCCCTATGACGAGGAGAACCATCGAGGTACATCTACATGGGACTTCGTTACAGTTGGAGTATCGACCAGTAGCTTGTGTAGCGGATCTTCCAGAGACGAGAAGGCATTTGTATGGGAACCTAGTAGCTGGCTGAGACTTGAGGACTACTGATTGAGCAACTCAGAGTGACTTGTATGGGCTAGTGGGGAGCGCCTGGTCGTGGCAGCAGACCCACACCGGAGGACCGCCCTGTTGTGGGGCTGACCCATTGTACTCGACAGGAGGAGTACCTCTGCAGCCTATGAGGGGGGCTCCTGGTTGTGGCAGCAGACACATGGTGGGGAGTGCCTCTGTGTGAGTGCGGCAGACCTACAATACTCGACAGGAGAAGTACCTCAGCAGTCCAAGTTAGTGGGAAGCGCCTATGTGTGACATGACGTGCCCACTGTACTCGATAGAGGAGGAGTTCTCCAGTATCCGAGGGTTCATATTGATACTATCCCTCGAATAAAATCTTAGTTGAACTAAGTAAGTAACTTTTGTGTTTACCTCATGATTGAGATGGATTACATGAAAACTTATGTATATGTATAGGAATATACCTAAGTGATGTTATCTGTTGAATTCATAATTTTTGGTTTATCCTTGTTGGATTTTGTGGGACCTTGTGGGTCTCAGGGTCCAAAATGAGTGTCGTTATATTCACTTTTTCATGGTTTATTCAAACACATAATTGTGTTGGTTGCAGATGATGGACAACGCGGACTGAGGCCATGAGTAGCAGGACTGGATGCTACTCGGAGGTGGACCTTAAGACGAGTCAGTACACTGAGTTGATGGATGGACATGGAGCACTAAGGACGCTATATGTACCTACCATTTAGTTGAGGTTTCCTTTTGGATGATCCAACGACTATTTTAATTTTCTTTAATTTGTCATTGTACTTTACAGTTGGTCTGGTATTTCTAGCCCCTTTTTCTTTTCAGCAATCTTTTGTACACAGTGTTACTTTCTGTTTTGCTTCCAGCTTGTACTCTGTTTAGGCATGCTTACAGTTTATAAAGGAAATTCCTTCCCAGCTTAAGGATTTATGCCTTTGGTGCTTGTCTCCAGTCCCTGGCCTATGGAAGGCGGGCTTGGGGTTGTTATGGCGCGTGTCCTAAGGACTGGTCGTGACAGTTTTAGTGTTGTCTATGTTTAAATGATCACCATGAAATTAAAAAATACATATTATTTCTATTTGGAATAATTGGTAGGGAATTTATTTGTTATAATTATTCAAAAGATATTATTTAAATACATGGGAATGAATAGTTAAATAAACAATATGATTTTAATATTCACATTTAATTAAAAATTATGGTAAATTCAAGGTTATTTAATCATTTATGTTTATCATGTAATATTTTTATTTCTATTTCAATTATGTGATAACAATATAAATTGTTTATATTACAGAATTATTTTTTCATACCACGTCATTTATGGATTATTTAGAGTAAATTACATATTCCAGGGTTTGGGATCAATTTCAAGGTGTTTACTATAAGTAATATTGAGCTCCTTTGAAGGTAACTATTAATACATTATAATTAGATAGTCCCTCTATCATCTGTTTTACATCATCGGGGACAAATGTCGTTTTCAAAAAATCAAACCCAACTATTTTTCATAAACAAAAGGAACAACATAGGAGTGATTTTCAAGATTTTGAATTCTTGGTCAAATCTTCATTCTAGAAGCATGATAATAATTATTAATGTTCATATAAACATCAAAATTGTGTGTGGATGATCTAGAGGCTCTATGATAAAATATTCCTTTAATAGCGCTAGAAATTGCCATTATAAACACTATAAAGTCACTGACTAAATGAGCGAGGATAATATATTGGTTACATTATCAATAACGGAAAAGACCTAATAAAGGGGTCCTTTATCTGCGCTAAAAAATCGTTGATAAATGGGACTTTACCGGAACTTCAATTTGTTCTGCTAAAGGAACCATTTATCAGCGTTTTTTAGCACTGATAAAATATACCATTATTATTGCTTCTTTGAGAACTAATAAAGGGACACATTATAGTGTATTGCAACAACACATTGTAGTGTGTTGCAACAACATATTAAATTGTGCCGAAACAACACACTATAGCACAACTACAGTTTATTGTAACAGTGCACTACCACACCAGAAACACACCACATTTTGAGAAAAACTAGTCCGAATGTAGGATTTAAATGAGATGAAATTTCCAACGCAAACACAAGAAAATAACAATATTATAGAAAGTCCAAATATTAATTCATACAATAACATAAATATAAGTTATGAAATAAATTGAAAAATATCAATTTTTCTCTATATTTTAATACTATCCTGACTCATACAATACACGATTTGATTGGAATGAGTCAAAAGTGTGTGTTTGTAGCTTAAAATGACATTTTAGTAAATTGATTACAATTTTAAATAAAATTACGCTCTTTGAGTTATTCCAGTCAAACCATGAATCTAATTGTCATATGGATGATTCCTACATATCTCAAAGGACTTGTGGATCATTGTCCAAAATCAAAAAAACAATGTGAACTTGTTTTCCCAATTTTGAGTATGTTAGTTTTATTTTTTAATAAAATGTTGTTTTAAACTAGAAACATGAATATATGACTCATTATTATGACATCATGTCTTATTTTCATGGGAAAGAGATTCCTAAACCTTCAAAATTATTTTTGAATTGATTTCCTAAATTATAATGAAAATAAGAGACTGTTTGATCGGTTTTTAGCGAGTGATACTTTTAAAACAAAAAGGTCGTATTTAAATTGATAACAGACACATTATGCATCAGAATGAGGAGATAATGATTCATTCACGTCTCAAATCACTTATAGATCATTTTCCTAATGTTTCGAAATAATCTTAATGTGTTTATTCAGTTTTGAGTAGGTTATTTGTTTTTAATAAAATTGTTATATTTTTAATTGACGCACATACAGTCACACCGGTCACATCATGCATCATATTGAAATTCAGATGATTCCTACATGTTCGAAATCACATATGTTGTGTTTCTATAAAATATCAATAAAATTCTGAATGTGTTGTCTTTGTTTTGAGTATGTTAAGCTTATTATTTACTAAAATGTCCTTTTAAAATATAAACACACACATTTGACTCATTCCAATCACATCATGTATTTATTTTATTTGAAATGTATTCCTAAAAATAAAAAATTACATATTATTTTTTATCATAAATTATCATGAAAATATGACTACATTTGATCAGTTTTCAAGGAGTAAACCTTTTTGAAATAAAATTTCTATTTGAAATTGATAAGGGACACTTTTTTCCCTACTGGGAACATCATGTATGATATTGAGTTGTGTATAATTAATACATGCCACAAATGACTTATGTATTGTTTTCATAATGAATCAAAACAATTATAATGTTTTCTCGAGGATTTGGGTAGGGAAATTGTCCATTTTACTAAAATGGAAGACAATTTTAAATAAAGATGCACTTTGAGTAATATCGGTCAAATAATGCATCATATTGAGGAGTAGATAATCTCAAATAATATAAAATACATATGTACTTTTTTATAATGTATAAAATGGATTTGAATGTTCTTTTTCAATTTTAAGTACGTGACTTGTCCTTTTTTACTAAAAGGATAATTTATAATTTAAACATGTACGTTGACTCATACCTACCTCCTTGTGTATCAGATTATGGTGAGACTAATTTCTACACATCACAAATACCATAAGGATCATTTTCATAATGTATTTAATCAATTTTAATGTGTTTTCTCTTTTTTGAGTGGGTAAGTTGGAATTTTTAATAATATAGAAGTAAATTTTAAATAAAAATTTTCACATAGAGTATATCTGTCACAACATCCATCAGATTGATATGTGGATGATTCATTCATGTCTCAAGTCACTTTATGGATCATTTTACTAATGTGTCAAAAAATTATAAATGTTTTTTTTAGTTTTGATTATGATAATATTTTACTAAAAATGATGTTTAATTTAAATAAAAATACAATTAGAGTCATACTGATCACATCATACATCAGATTGAGTTGTGATTGATTATTAAAAATTCTAAATACCTTATTGATTATTTTCATAATGTATCAAGACAATCAGAATTATTTTTCTCAGTTTTGAGAAGGTCACATGTTTTTTTACTACAATGTCATTTAAAACATGACACACGAATTATGACTCATATAGAACACATCATGTATCAGTTTTACATGACAGCAATTCATATACATCAAAAATGATTTATGAATCAATTACCAAAATTATCAAGAAAATAAATGCTTATTTTCATGGTTTTTAATGAGAGAATCATTTTGAAGTAAAATTTTCATTTCAAAATGATAACAGAAACATTGAGTCAGTTTTCTTTTTTACTATAAATAATGACAATTTATAATATAATGAAATAATTAGAGTCATACCGATCACATCATCTATTTCATTGGAGTGAAATTAATTTCTATGTGTCCTAAAATCTCAAAAAAAAATCATAACTATCAATGTTACAATGATTTCCATCAACTTTCATTGTCGAACACCCAACACTAAATGAGCAGTTTCGAACAAACCACATCAAATGGAAAAAAATAATCCACTAAAATAAAAAAAAATTATTATGGGTAAAACTAAATAGAAATAAATTATTTATAAATAGAAATTACACAACAATCATTATGAAATTTATTTTACTCTAGATATATCAAGATTTACTTTTTGATTGATAAGTATAAGAATATGAAAGAATGTTATAAATTTCCACACTACTGGGGTGAATTATTTTGAGGAAGAATAAGTTTATGGATGTATGGGTGTATAAATGGATGAAATATAAACATTTAACCACAAATTAATCAAGACAGTACACCTGTATAAGAAAATAATTATTATCTGATAACTACAGAAATGAAATAAATTAAAAATAAATGTGAATCAATAAATTAATTATTTATACAATGATTTTACTCTGAAAACATCAATAATACATATATAATAGAGAAGTGGTAGAAATATTTATCTTCCTGAAATTTAAGTGGTGAGAACATAAAAAGAAGTGATAAATGCAACAATGAAATGTTGAAAAGATTTTGATGGGGTTTAAGAATGAAATTTGGGCAGAGAAACCCAACTCAGACAGAAAAATCCACCTGTATAATAAGTCAATTATTATATGAGTAATAATAAAAAGAAATAAATTAAACATAAATATGAAAAAATACTATAATTTTATGAACAACGATATTTCTATGAAAACATCAATATTCCCTCATTAATTGAGTTGAGGTAGAGTCATTCATCATCCTCTATTGGCACTGGAGAATACATTGAATAAAGTGATAAATGAAACACTACAGTGGTGAAAAGGTTTTGTGGTAGAATAATTCTATGAATTTTGAGTGTGTAAATGAATTAAATATGGATAGAGGACCCATAAGAGAATAAAAGAATCAACCTATATAAGAAAAAAAATTATGTAGGTAATATAAATATAAATAAAATAAATATAAATATAAAACTATACATTAATTCAATGTAAAATGATTTTTATGTGAAAACATAAATATTATCAATGTTATTAAGAAAATATTGAATCATTTCTCTTCTCGAAATGGAATGACACATGGGAAAAGAATTATAAAAAATAAACACTATAAATAATAATTATAATTAATAAAATGTTTCATTATGTAATGTTTTGGTAAAGTTGAGATTGTATATCATAAAATTTTATTTACATCTTAACAAGGGGTTACATTGGACCAAATATAAGATAATAAAATACTATGAATTATCTGTTCATTTTATAATTGTTTAGAAGACTAAATGGATGTTAAGAAACCACAAGAAAATTTATGTTATTGATGTATCATTGGCACCATTAAATAAAAGAACCAACACATGGATTAGTTGTGCATCACCCATAATGTTAATAACAAAACTAAGTATTTTTTGTGAATATCACAATTGTTGGTTAACTACTACTCAGCATAACATCTAATAAGAACATTCTACCCAAAATCCATATGATTATCTTATAACACATATTCTCACCGTCATCTATATCATATCACAAATCAGCATTCACTTTTCCTTCCCTTCCTCACATTTTTATTCATTATATAAACAAGTGGGAATATTTTTCTATCATAACCATTTATGATTTCCTTGTTTCTTCTTCAATCATATGTTTTCTTCACCAAAACAATACCCAATGAATTAGATTATTATATAAAATTTTCTCGATAATGATCAATACTCTAATTATTTTGTTTCTCTTAATGTTTAGGATAAGAGAATCATAAGGACACTAGGACAGAATTTCAGAATAGATTTTATGCTAAGTGTTTTTAACTAAAAACAGTGATGTTCATATAAAATCTTTAGTAATGTTATTAGATTTGTGAGTGATGCACAACTAATCCTTTTTTCGGATCCATTGATCATTGGAGCCAAATAGACATCAATATTCTTCTAACACTTCTGGTATTATGTGTCTTCAATAACAACATAAACACCAATTTATGATTTTACAAGGGTGGACTTTATGCTCTCGTACAAACTTAACAAACTGTTTATCTCCATATTTATATTAATGTGTCAAATGATTAGTGTGCTTCCATTTTCATTTCATTTCGATTCTATTGGCTTCAGAAAATATTTATTTTATAAAAAATATGAATAAATACACATAAAATATTAATTATAGAAATATAATGATGTGGATAAATATAATAAGGGAAACTATACATTTTAATAAATCGATAAATTTTATATTGTTGAAGAAAATGGGTAATTGAATTTAATAAAATAAATACTCCACATTAAATAATTCTTAAATACCCTAAAAAAGAAAATATAATATTGGAAATTAAGGATTAATAAGAAACTGAAATATAATAACCAAGAATAAAAAACTCTTATTCAGTCATCTAGATTAGTGTTTGCATGGATCAAGGAATAAAACTAATGATAAAAGGGAGAGATATATCATTCTTTTTTAGGCACATTGGTGTATTTTAGAAGGAAAGGAATACATCTTGGTTTGAGACGATTAATAATTCAATGAAGAGAAATATGAATCATTTATACTAGAATATATGAGCCCCTTGATATTCCAAATACAAAAATAATTGTTTTTAGGATTTGAAAAAAATGGCCTCAGAAATAATATAATCATTAACAATATCACAATAAGTAATCATTAAAATGTAATAAATATTATTTAAATTTTTTACATAATTGAATGATCCCTGACTACATCACATTCCTTATAATATAAATTAGATAAATAGAATATCATATCCAGGGAAAACATTTAGAATTTTTACAATAAGTAACACTTTAAATTATACCGTGAATAAATGTTAAATTTGCTGGAATCCCTTCTACCCGACTATATAGCACGAAGAGAGAGTGAGGGTGTGAAGGATTCATGTGGAAGGTATAAAGGGGATGCATCATATTTCATATATATCATGTTATTAGTTTTGTCTCTAATCACAGGATACTGTCTAAGGACATGGATAGATACACTATATAGAATCATCTACATGAATACTATAATGAAACATAGATAAAGGAAGATATTAATTGATATTATCACTAAACATTATAGGGTCAAACTAGGTGACATATATTATAATTACCCTAGTCTGAATTACCTAAACAACACTAAGTGATATCATTGTATGAACTCTAACACACCTCAAATTTCCGACATGATGTTTTAATATTTCAGTGTAAATACACATAAATGGGAGGACCCCACCCCCCAAATTTAATCAATTAGTTCTAATGGTTGAACAAAATTCTAGTATGACCCATGGGGTCAATGAATATGCAGACTCAAAATCAGCATTACCCGATATATGCATACCTCATAGGAAAACAATTATGGGAATAAATTATGCAATAGCTGTATAGAAACACTTACATGTCACTCTAGTATAAATACTAACATTCAGCCTTTAAGAAATATTAAATAGATAAAAATGTGAATTTAAATCATAACATGAAATAAAGGATCAGCAATGATTCCAAATGTGAAGGATTTATTTGAAAAAACCTAATATACATAACTGTGGATGGCCCTTTTGAATATTCTCCATAAGAAAACTATGGACCTTAGTGAATTCTAAGAGGAACTATATCCTATGGTATAAATAATCAAAATAGGAACAAAAATTACTACAATAACATGGTTCCTAAAAAATAAAATATGAAGATATATGTCCACTGTGGTATTCATAAAAGATGTTAACCTATATATAATCATTAGGGACCCACAAATGTTCCTCAAATTAGTAGTCAATAAAAAAATAATATAATTTAAAATTTTTACACATTTACATAAATATATTAGAAAATTATATAGTAAGAAGATATAAAATAAACTTGTCATACAATAGTGAATAAATCCAAGGTATGTTGTTATATATAACCAATAAATCAATATATTGAGATGGTCCGTACATCAGTAGTTCATGAAACAACAGATCATAAATAGATTATTCTTTTCATAAACCAAAATACAAATATTATACAATCCCTGAACCTCAAATAATGAAATCATCGAAGAATAAATCAAAATGAAAAAACAAATACCAAAATTAAATCAGAATTCCTACCTTGCTAGGTTGAAGAAAATATGAGACTCTCTCTAGAAACCCTAACTGCAATTGAACACCAAATATCAAATTACATGTTCAAGAAACTGTAATTAGTCATGTGGAGTAATTCGAGCGTTGATTCTCCAAGGAGGAGCCATGGCAATTGGTGGCTTACCCAGAATGAATATAATATAACGATGGGTTATCAAATAGTTATTTTTTTAAATTGATGAGGACAATATTATTAGCACTTAGAAAAAAGCACTGATAAATGAATGTATTTATCATTTCTAAAAAAGTGATCAGAAAGTCAATAATTATCACCACTAATGTTATAGTGCAGATAAATATGAATTTATCAATTCTTTGTTTAGCATTGTTAAAGACCTATATTTATCATTGTGAGAAAGCACTAACAATGTTACTTATATCATTTCATATTACTTAACCACTCATAAATGATTTCTAATTATAATTATAAATAAAAAAATTTAAAAATTTATATATACTTAATAAATATATATATATATAATAAATTCATTTTTAAATTTATTTATTTATAATTTTATAAATATTTTAAGAAATTAAATTTTAAATCATTATATATATTTAATTAATAATTCACATATATATTTAATACATATATAAATATATATATATATATATATATATTAAATATATTCATTATATAAGAAAATTTATTATTATTTTTATAATTATTTTAATATATATAATTATATATTTATAATATATGTATATAATTATATGAATATAGTAAATGTACATTTATACATATATTTATTTATAATTCTTTTATTAAAATTTAAACAATTTTAATGGATATCTAATTCGATGTGCAAGAAAATATGATAAAATTTATTTAAATTAAATAAATTAAGAATAAGTACACTTTAGATGTATTGAAAAAAGGGATTTGTTTTATGTGTGTACAGTTTATATAAAAAGCATTAATTATCTATGTGTGAAATCAATATAATACATATTTTATCTATGTAAAATTGAAAATTCAAATGACATTAAATTATATGTCGAATACAATTCAATAAGTCAATATTTTTAATTCATATTATTTTTTAATTATAAACCTTCTTTCAATAAATATATGACTATTCAATGTAAAGTAAATTAATATTTTGTAATATATAAATCATATTTTCATACATTAATATATATCAATATATTTAATATATAAAATTTAATAACATTGATTATAATAATTATATAATTAACAATATGATTAATATTTAATAATGTATAATCAATTTATTCATTTTTATCAATAGTTATTTAAATAATAAAAATTGTAGTTTTTTTAATAAACAAAATCAATTTTTTAATTTATGTCATTATTTAGTTTTATTTATTCAAAACATAATCATCACATCAAATAATGTGCAGATATAAGGTACCCTATATCATCGCTAAAATTAAAGCATTAATAAATGTTACCCTTTTGAGTATTAAAAATAATGTGCTGATAAATTGTAAAAGTTATCAATGGTTTCCTTATTACAGATAAATATGTCATTTTTAACTATTTTATCTAGCATTGATAAATTCCATCGTTGAAAAGGGCCAGTTCTATAATAGTGTGTGATCTTACCTGATATCCTTTGAGGAAAGGTCACTATAGGTAGGAGGTAATAGAACACATCGTCAAATGAAAATATGTGAATATACAATTTATTTTCCCTCATTAAATAAATTCAAATGAGACCTCATACTTCATTATAGGTGTTGGGTTGTTGGATTTGATATTATTCTGTAAATCTAGTTAGGAATAATTTTAAATCCACATCTCATCTTCTTCCTTTGTGTGTCTCGATCCCTTCAATTGAAATCAAACAAACTATGTAATAGTGTGAGCTAGTTAAATTTTAATTTATATTAAATTTTAGTAGAGGTTATCAAAATAATTTCACCTTAATGAAAAATTCATTGATCTCATATCAAATAGTGATGTTATGGTCATCTATCTGTAAAATTCATATTGAAGTTGGTGTTGTTGTTGATTTTAAAAAATAAATTATATAATAACTTACCATTTAATTACTGTAGTTTTGATTTTCTACTAAGCCACTAATTTTGTTGTCGATAAATATATTTTTTGAATGGGGGATCATCCTGCAAAATAGTTGAATTGGAAATAAAATTTCATAATCCAAAAATATATAGTTTTTTAAAAACTACAATGAATTTAAATAAAAATTAAAGTGGGGGGTCTCATTGAATAGGATATAGAATTAAATGGGTACTCTTTAGCCACCCCATTGTCATAGAAAAGGGTCCCCTAAAATGGAGAGAATCATATTTGTTCAAATGCATGTTTTTGTAGATTTATTAACATATGTAAAGGCCATTGGTGGTGTTATGAACTTCCACAACACCAACCCCTTCCATTGCATTGATGTTTTCATGGGAATTTAGCTGATGGCTAGAACTACGGACTATATAGGTTCACCCAACCTGAACATAGGTGGGTTTGGGCCTTGCCCCACCTCCAAGGACAAAATATGACTTAGAATATCATTATTGGGATTTCTGGTCCATCGGGTACTCTGAATTTTTTTTTTCATGATTCCAAAATTCTGGTTTTTTAATTCATTGAATTATTCCAAGGACCGTGAGACTATAAATTTTTAAACTATAATAATATAATTTTTTTTATTTCTCTTAATTTCTCATGGAATAATATTTATTAGATGATTACTTTTATATCACATGATTATTTTGTGATAATGAAATTGAGCATTAACCAACCAATTTATATAATGAATTAAATTTATTTATTTAGTTATTTAATTTTATATAATGTATGTAATAAATAATATATTTTTGATAGGGAGTAAATCACGATTACTTAATTTATATGTATATGGGTATTCATGTCCATATATATTTGTCTTCATTTATTTTTTTCATTACTAAGTGTATATATGTAATGTTTAGGGGTATATTATATATAGAACAAACCAAGTAGATGTGGTATTCTAGAGGATACATGAATACATTGCACCTGGGTGTGAGTAGCAGTGCCAGTCAAACACCACTGATGTATTTTCTCATCTGTTCACTATTGATCCATTTATGTTAAATGGATTAGCCGAAAATAAATTCTCAAGATCATATATTATTTTATTATATTTATTGGTGGTTTATTTTTATTTTTTAATATTTAATTTTACATGAACTCATAAAATAAGGAATTGATTTTCATATATAAAAGTAGAATAATTTTTGATGAATGTTTTCAATTTAATGTAGGATTTTTTTCTAAGTGGGAACATATAAGACGAGTATATCAAATATTTTCTTTTATTTTTTCATGAAATAAAAAACCCTAAAATTAATATTAATTCAAAATTACATCTATCACATTAATTATAAAAAATCCAAGTATATGAGGTGAATGTCATCCCACGTTGAGGGTTCCTCCTCCTTCTGGAAAGTTCTTATAAGATATATGGGTTAACTTAAATAATGATGGAAGAAATAATGTATCCACACCTTTATTATTACCACTATTGTAGGGAATCTTGTAATGTGAATAAATTTAATGATTATTATATGTTAGTACATCTATCAACAATTCAAGGAATCATGAGTTAGTGTAGATTTCTAGAAAAATTCCAACCTTTAATATTTCTCAGTAGTGGTGTAGCTATACCATAGACTATGATGATAGGTTTCAGGTATCCTTAATTCTATAATACTCTAGTGATGTGATATTTCTAATATAGTAGTGATGGATTCTAGGATTGTATACAACAATGGGGTACATTTAAATATTTAATATAAAATATGAAATCTTGAATCAATATAGTAGCAGGAATCTAATACTAATTATTTTTATGGAAAATGGATAGTAATACTATAGATACACTTAGATCCTTATTTGAAAAATAACATGTACACAATGACATAAATTTCAATGATTAGTATTGGAATATTTTCATAGTACTACAATCTGATACAAAATTATTTGTGCTAGAGTCCCCAAAACCTGATTATCCTCCTCATGAAACTTCTGAGGATGAAAAATATTCTTACAGGATAATCATGAGTAATTCATTTGATATTTATATCATAATGATACAAAAAAATTTACAAATAAATTCAAATTAGACATGTCTAGATGGATGTATAATAAATGCCATAAAATCTCAACAATGTCCACAAGATGAAAATGAAGAGAGAAATCAATGAGATGGTGATTGAACTAATAACATATATATTAGAATATGAAACTCAAATTTTTTTATTCATGTACTCCAGATGATAATGTACATTGAATTACTATAAGAGTTGGTTCCCAAGTCACATTAAAACATTTATTTCATCTCATTATCTCTTCCTCACCACAAGGTTTCTTTAGTTTATTTAGTGTTATCTATAGAAACGTTTTAACAAACCAATTTGATAAATTATGGATATGATTTCGTAGAAGTTGATAGTTTAAAGAATGTAAATCTTTTTATATTAAGGTGATAAATAAAAATGTAATTGTAAAAATTATAATTTCATATACACATTCAATGGTACCTTCACAAAATATACATATGATAAGAAAGATAATGAATGAAAGAAAAAATCATGATGTTATTTGATTCACATTTGGAATGAATAGATACTCGAAGAAAAACTATATTGAATTTAAGAAGTAACAATCATAAGATTAATATTCAGTTTCCTTAATTTTTAAATATAAAACTTCATTTATACACTTCTAATAATAGATAAAACATGTGTTCATATTTTTTTCCCAAATTTTAGGTAACAAATAAGTTGGACAACATTAACTGATTTACAGGTGTGTTCAAAAAGATACTCAGAAAAGACACTACCTATATTAGTAGAAGGTAGAACAATATATTATATCATAGTGAGTGGTTATTGTAAAATTATAATTTTAAATTAAACACTAATGAAAAATTTATTAGAAAACTATATTTCTCCTATTTCTTACACAACTAATAGTTCATTAATATTTAATCATTGGTAATACATACTGAATAGAACATATAAGACTCTAATACACTACTTTTTAAATTCAAATCTATTTCTAGTAAAACAAAATGTTGTTGTTAGGGACTAAACTATTATGGTATTTAGACTCATTGGGGCTATGTAAATAAGATATTATTTAAAAAATCATATTATATATTTTTTATAAATAAAATTATATAAATAAATATAAGACATTATGCTTCTAGAATTTTTTCAACTAGAGAGAAATAGACATTCTAATGTTATGCTGGAGGTAAATTTATACAGATAATAAAATTTAATGAATAGTTTAATGTCATGTGATTTTGGTTTATGAAATATTCCTAATTAGATGAAATTTTTTTCTTTGTGTATATGTGCAAGAGAATATATAAACTTGACATTCATTAATCATTAAATTTATGTTGGATTTATTCAAGAAATCACATTTCCTTATACACATAAACGTTGTGATCATAGTAAGGAGGATCGATGATGAATCTTATATGAAATTTTTTTTTTATTAAAACCTACTATAGATTATTCATTAATGGTATATTACCCTAAAGACATAAGAGTCATAAAATAAGTAAAAAATATGATCAATGATGTACTCATATGCATTATAAAATCATCTAATATTTTTCAAGAACTCGTTCAAAAATAGTGTTATTGTTGCCCAATTATATGACAACTATAATAAAAAAACAAAATCATATGAGTGTTCATATGATATGAATTAATCATGTAAGAATATAATAAAACTTTCATTATGTGAAATAAAATGAACATATATAAATATTTATCCTACTAATTTTTAAGGTTATAATAAAAGTAACATAAATACAACAATTGTAGTCATGTGATATAATATATAGTGTGAAAGGGGTACAAATATTTATTTGAGATAGTGGTAGAATGATTAACATGGATTTAGTAAATGCTAGAGATTCATAAGTTGTTTTCTATGGAACATGATCTACAATAGCTTCTAGAAAAGGAATGTTCTTGAGACACATATTTTATAGGAAGGATAAAACCATAGTCATGGTATTAAATTCACTACAGCTACTGACACATTATTCATTGATAATAATGTATTCTCTAATGAAGAAGTAATTGAAAAATGACAATTATTAACATGATTTAATGAGTTCTCATAATATATTCTTTTCAAAAATAATATTTTTCTTTTTGAAGTTTCATCAATTTATGTAAATACGATTGTGTATATTCAAGATATAATATACATGGGTGGTATGATAGTGGTACTAATAATGATCTATTGGTTTTACCATGTCATCATGCATAAATCTATTAAAATATACTTATTGTTGATACATTCTATGATCATTTTATTTTAAAATGCATATACAGACTACCATTATTTGAATGTTTCTATTCAATACAACTATAATTATTGGTGACACCACATAATTATATTAAGGGATGAATATTACTGAAATCCAATTATGGATTGAAGTATGTTATAAGATCATATAATATTCATTTTGAATTTTCTTTCTCCAGGTATCTTTAAGAAGATAGTTGGGGAAGTATTAGTTTTCAAGTTAATTTTGTAAATAATATAAGGAGAATACTTATTTTTTATTGATGTTACAAAAATAATGTTATTAAATTAACTCTAAATAGATTGACATAATGTATAAACTCATGTAATAGGGGTCCCGATATACTGAGGTGTATCAATTGGATTAATGGACAGTATTAAAAGTATGTATTCTGATATGGTACTAAAAATTGAAATTATGAATAATTGAATAGAGAAATATGAACAATGTAAAATGGTATAAATACATCAAATAAGAAATTAAAAAAGAAATGGAAATAGATTAATGGGGTGAGAATAATTTCATAAGAACCCTCAATTGATCTTTTATGTATTCCATGACATATACTAAATATTATATTACCAACATATATAATTTTGTAGTTGACTATCAGTAAAATCCATGTGAAAAACATGAGAAATAGTTTGAAATATGAATTATTACATTAAATATAATACGGGATATACTCTTAATACATGGATTGGAATGGACACTGGTTTTAAGAGGACACATAAAACCTTCCACTAGGTTAATATAATCTGATATCAAAGATAGTATAATATAATGAGCAGGATATGAACATTCAAGATATTTGTATCTATATCCAACAATACAGATTCTGTTGGAGCTTCTGATGCTTTTCAAGTAGTGTAAAATATAGAAAAGTTTATTCCAAATCATAAAATTGAACCTAGTAATTAATTTTTTAGCATACTATTAAATAATAAAATTTATACTAACCAAGATGTCAGGTTTTTACCATGTAAAAAATCAATAACCTAGGGATATTAGCTATTAGGATGATTTAATCAAGGATATGAAGTTGTAGATAATAAACAAACTATGTAAGAAAAATGGTTTAGTCCTTATGACTAAATTCACAATGTATCAATGGCATGATCTTATCATGTGAGAGCTAATATTAATTATTATAATGTTGGAACTTTTTAATGCTAGAGTGTTGTAAATGTGGATACCCTAAGCCCAATGTGAATATAACTTTTTTATTAAAATATCATGTATAAAGTGTGGTATTAATGATTTATAATTACCATAATATTACTGACATTTCTGAACACACTATTTATATGGTATTCTTCAATGATTATAGTTCATGTCAAATGTTTATATTAGTTCCTAGTATATAAGAGATCCTAAATATTTTATAATAATGATCGTAAATTTATTCCATATAGTCCAGATACATCATGCTAACCAGAAAAATATGATTTATCACCATCAGGTATTGGGGTCCCAAAAGCTCTGATACAATTTGTTATGATATATTTACTTGGTAATCTCATGTTGATGAAATCATGTAGACTGGCTAGCTAATAGGATCAACCGAAGGTTCATATTTTATAATCAGCTCATATCTACGAACACATGTAACATTATTCTAGCATGAGAATATTATTAGGGTATACTATTTTATTGTATTCTTTCATTCAAGGTGAAAAACATGAAATTTATTTAATTGAATGGTTTCTTGTGTTGGGGGTGACATTGGTGGTATGACATTTATTGAATAATCGAGAAAAACTTTTTTACTTATGAAAGAAATTTATATATTTAGCCTTGTAGATCATGATGGTTGTACATTAAATAAATCCATATCCTTGGTAGAAGTAGCTAAATAAATCATATTATGTCAATAAAGATTAACATATGGTAGGATGATGACATAATGTGTGGATATTTCTTCATGATGCATCATTATAAAAAAGAGATCATTTTTTAAAGTGTTTGTTCATATGAGGTTTTCATTTCAATAACTATTCTTTATCTCCATAAGGGAATTAATTTTTTTCTATAGTCAACTCCTATTATGTGAGTAGTTATCACTACTTAAAATATTAGGTCCTAGAGGGTCACACACATAGTGTATTCAATGTTCGATATATTTTTATGAAAATGTATTTAGAAAATGGTGAGGCCCACCATGGGGTCTTGTTGATGTTTGAGTTTGAATGATCTCTTTAAAATATATGACTTCATATATTTAAAGTTAATAATTATTGAAATTTATATTATTTATTAGAATTATTCACATAATTTAATGTGAATACAAGGGAAAATATATTAAAAAATATTATTGTATTATAATTATAGGTTGATTTATTATTTTTATGGAAAATAAGTTGATTTAATGTCTCTCTTCTATCATGAAATATATTTATTATGTTTAAAGTAAGTAAAAAATTATAAATGTTATTTATGAAACATTTAGTTAGTCATAACATGTCATTTTTTGGTTTACCTAATGGGAATTAAATCTATTCAACCCATAGATCCATTTACATCTATTTAATCACTACTATATTAGAAATATGAAGATATTTTTCACATGGCTATTCATCCACTATAATTACATCCAATGTCATCCATATGGAATCCTAGAGAGAGAAGTACTTGTTCAATGAAATCGAACACAAATATATATTGTGGATAGAAAAAATTGTGTAGTGGTGATCATCAAGATATGAAATCCATAATGATATATTCATCTTAGAAATAAAATATTAATTACTGGAATTTTTAAGGAATTTTATAGTGTAATTATTTTTTAGAGGTATGTGACCTCATGTCCATCATGAAATGGTTGCCGATGCAGAGTGGTTATCGATTATGGGAATAAATCTGAGATGTAATTATTTAATTAATTTTTTATAATTAAATAAATTAATTTAAGATACTTTTTCATCATTATGGTGTTCTCATCATTAGAAAAAATATTGATAAGACAATCTAATAATTTACTATTTTGATCAATCAGATGATATAGTTCAACTTCCCGCCTTTGTACATTCATCTAATTCAAGTAAAATTGTTCCAAAATGGCATGGAATCAAATATTAGTGGAATATGACCTACATATAATGATTGAATCAAAATTATATAGGTTTGTATAAACTTTTAAGTATTTTCAAGGGATTAACCCTTCGGTTAAATTTTTTAATCCTTAAATCATGATAATAAATTTTTTAATATAAAAGGCTTAATGATTCACCTAAATGTTAGAAATTTTCTCATAAATGGCAATGAGATGGAATTACTGTCAATTTATCATCATAATTCACCTCTTTTAGTTTTGTATGATTTTTAAATAATTTAACAAAATATATTTAACATAGAATACAATAAATTTCATATTTAGAACTATTCAAATAATTTGGATTTTAAATCAACATGAAACTAATGGAATTAAAATATAATATATATCATCAATAACTAATAAATTATTATAAACATTAAAATAATAAAAAATGATAATTTATTAAATGAATATTATTTCTAATGTTTTTTAAAATCATTACATTATTTTTCTACTACTTTAGCAAGCACAATGTCGGTGTTGCAAAATCATTTAAGGAAATTATATTATCGGTAAAAACTAAGACAAATTTATCATCATAACATTAATTTAATTCTTCTCCAAATACATTGGAATATTTTTTCAAAAAACTCTTTTATCCTTATGTCAACATATAAAAGATATTTAATAGAAAGAATTATGAATTTTAAATTTTTCTTTGCAAAAAATAATCTATATAACTTGTTTTCCAAAAAATTGGAACAAAAGATCCTTAACATTGAATAATGGATGAAGAAGGATGATAAAAACTCATAAAAATAATAAATGATAGTTTTAGGGTCATTTTTAATCCTTTATATATTATTTATAATTGTAATTATATATCTATCCTTACCAAGGTGACAAATATTTAATACTGTTACTATACCCAATGTCAAAACATTAGTAATACTTTTTTTAAATCATTTGAACGGAGAGATCCCAAATATGGGAGTATAAAAATGTTTTCATACAATATCTAAGTATAAATTGTAATCTAATAATATAATTGTATTTATTTAATCAAAAGAATCAAATAATTTTGAAAAAAATAATATAAATTTTATTGTCAATTTATAAATACATATAATGAAAAAAATAATTTTTCGATAATAATCATTATTTCCAACCTCCAATAAAAATAAAACATTTTAAAATGTTCTAAAAATCCAACCACAAATAAATTTAAATTTATTAATTAAAAAATTAATTTCATTTGGTCTTTAGGAATTCCATAATATTGATGAAAAAATATTGAATAAAACCATATAATGTATAAATCCCTTTTTTTAGATATATCTTCGTTTCATTTTGACTAAGAAAATAATTAATATTATTATAATTAATATAAATACATGAAATCAAATTAATTAATATAAATTATATTTGAAATTTTGTTTAATTAATATTACCAAGGTTGTTACACCAAAACAATCCATTATTGAATAAAAGATTATGTGTCTTATAATCCTCTTATCTAATAATATGTAATGGAGATTTTATATCACCTTTACTATAATCTCTTTAGTTTGACCCTATGTTAATCCATTTAACAATTACCATTGTAATGGATTGTTTACCGGTGTTATAATTTAATGTGAACTAAAATGAAATTTCCATCGTTAAAAAATATTTACATGACGATTAAAAATAGGGAATCCATTTTATCATTTTTCATTTATATATGCAATATAAATCATTTTTTAAATAACCAAAATGTATTGAAATCATTTTTAGAAAAATTCATTTTAGCATAAAATTGAATTTTCTCATTTTTATGACATAGTAAAAACCTTTAGATGAATAGTATAATATTTTCATTAATATACTATCCAAAAAACCAATTAAAATCATTCATTAATTTTTATAGATTTATTTTATTATGATAAAACACATTGTGCACATAAACACATATTTGTGAAAAAAATCTATTTTTTTACTTTAAATTATTTTATTTTTATTTCGAAACTATTGATACCAAGTGAGTTAATTTAAAAATAAATTTAAAAATAAATTTTAAATATTTATTTATTCATATTCATACCATCCAATCCAATGTATAGGTATGTATTCTCAAACTTAGTAATTATATTTTAAATGTACATTATGGTCATTTAAGACATAGTGTTTCTTATTAAATAATTTTTGAAAAACAACAACTTTTTTAGATAAATATATTATAAAATATTCAATTTTTAAAATTTTGTTTTTAAAAAAATTAAATATTTTTTACGCACACTTACTCTACATGAATATAGTAACGGTTTAAAAACATTGATTACTAAATAGAGTATTTTTTACCATCCTCGAGTACACACTAATGTTTTTTGTATTTCATATCTAAGAAGATTTGATCATAAAATGGATGTATGATTTTGTATTTTTGAAATATATGGTTAGTTTTGTATATAATGTATTATAGTTATCCATATGGTGACCACCTTACTATCATTAGTGGTTGGGCTTACATGTGATTCTGATATAATGTTGTATCAAGTGATTTATTTTTGTCATTTGAAATTATATTATATTTTTTTATCTTATATTTGTTTTTTATATAATATTAATTATTGATTCACTATAAAATTATATATGATATTGTATAATAAATTGTAGCAAGTTGGTCATAGAGGCAATTCCTCCCATTTTTATATGGATATATCATTGTTTCACTCTAGCCTAGGTCTATTATAGTAGTATTGGAGTGTTCACCTATCAATATTTCAAGTAATGAAAGGAAATGGTTTGAATATTCCCTAGTATTCCTCCATGGGATTACCCAGTCCACTTTATTGAGATAAGAAATGGTAAATGTGCCTCCACTTTGATAATATTAAGAATAACAATATCATGATAAAGAATAAGTATAATATTCCATGGATTGATGAATTAATTGATTATCTATATAGTGATTAGTACATCTCAAAAGTGTATATTTAATAATTATATAATAAATGTACTGTGAAAATGGTAGGATGTTCTAAATAATTCATTTTATATAAGATACAGACATTATGGGTTCATAGTGATGCCTTTTAGACTTAATAATGCTCTTTGAATATTCACAGACATGATGAGTAGTGTCTTTAGATAATATATGGATATTTTTCAGGAATTTTTATCTTATATTCATATATATTTCAAATAAAGGAATAACATTAATTTAATTTGTTATCATTGTTAGATACATTCATAAATGGGAAGTTGTATAAAAAATATATTGAATGTGACATCTTGACAAAATAGTACACATTCATGGGGAATGTAATCAAAATAATGGGGTTATTTAGGAACCATTAAATAAAAAGATGATTAATGAGTGGCGTAAAACAATCTCTATGATGGAAATCTAATTTTTACCTAAACATACATGATATTATTGATTGTTTTTCCTAAATTTATGATGATTTTCAAACCCACTAACGTAAATTAAATTCAGTACTATTTTTATAGATATGGTTAAGAAGAGATCTTCAATGAGTTATAAAAAAGTCAAGTCATTATACCTCTTGTCACACTACCCTCGAGTGGGGAAGAATTTATGATATTTGATGATGCGAAAAATAAAATATTATAATTTTCCCTCATGTAAAATGGAAATGCAGCAGACTGCACCTTATGAAAAGTTAAGATCCATTATAAAAATTACATGGTAGGTTATATAGAGTTTTTGAGGAAAATTACTGCATTGATTGTTTTTTTGAATTATCTCTATGGGGATACATATAACATATGTAAAAATTATATCATATTAATTTCTATAATTACAAAGAAATATATCAACCTGATCCAATGAGGAGGAGTTGAGCTTATCAAAGACTATAACTACTGCATATATCATCATCCTAAAAATTAATCATAGTGGTAGATTATCATATTACAACAGATCATATGACCTTATATAGGATAAGGAATTAAATGAATATAAAATTCTTATTCAAATCAATGATAGAGATTGGAATCATAAATAAAGGTACGACATCATAACTTTCTGAAATTATTGTTTAACAATCTACCATGGATAATTTTAATCAGGAAAAAATGGATGATGTGGAGATACAAAACAAATTTAATGAAATAGTAATGTGAAAAAACCTAAACATCAGAATTTATAAATAAATAATCAAATTATTTGAGACAACATTATATATACTATCAAATAAAAATATAAATATGGTGCTATTATATGATGTGTATCACCCTAGAACCTGGTAGTATAGAGCTAATTTCTGTATTATTTCATTTGAATAATATACAACAATCACAACACTAAGTACCAAATTGTTTATGTCATGAACGGTCCCCAGGGGCCCATGCCATGACTACCCCAAGCCAGCCTTCTATAGGTCCGGGCCTGGCGAATAGCACCAAAGGCGTAAATCCCTAATCAGGAACATTATTCCCTTTAAAACATGAAAATGCACAAAATAGAGTACGAGATGGAGACAAAAAACTAAGTAAAACTATATAAAAAGAGTTATAACTGTATAGGGGCTGGAATGCAAGCCCAACAAGAAAATAAAACTAAAACATTAAAGGAAAAAAATCTAAAAGGGGAAGAGCAGCTCCTGGGTCGTCCACAACAGATCCAAAATGAAGGGTAGGTACAGATAGCCTCCTCAGCAATCCATGCCTGTCGGTCTCTTCCACATATCGACAAATCGTATGGTCCACCTCTGTGTACCATCCAGTCCTAGTACTCTCAACCACAGTCAGCGTTGTCTGTTGTCGGCAACCAACATAACAAGGTGTGGTCATAGCCCATGCAGGGGTGAGTATAACAATACTCAGTAGGGATCCCAAGACCCTCAATGTCTCACAAAATCCAACAAGGATAATATACAATGTATGAAATCAAAAAATAACCCCATATAGTTTTATTCCCATAAATATACCTATGTTATCAAGTAATCCATCTCAATCATGAGGTAAACACAAAAGTTATTAACTCATCTAAAACAAGGATTTTTATTAATAAAACCACGGCTGCTGGAGAACTCTTTCTCAATTGAGTAATGTGGGCCTGCCGCATCTCAAAGAGGTGAACCCCCCTAACCTTGGACTACTGAGGTACTCCTCCTATCGAGTACCGTGGGTCTGCGTTCTCACATAGCGTCGGTCCACACCGTGGGTCTGCTATTCTCACATAGAGGTGCTCTCCCTCATAGCCTACTATGGTACTCCTCCAATCGAGTATCGTGGGTCTGTGGCGTCACCAAGGTTCTCCCCACTTTGGGTATGCCGTGACACCAAGGCGCTCACCACTAGTCCAATAGTGTCACTCCGAGTCAAACAGTCAGCAGTCATCAGGTCCAAGCCAGCTAGTAGGTTCCTGCACAAATGCTCGCTTGTCTTTGGAAGATCCACTACACAAGCTACTAGTTGATGCTCCAACTGCCAAAAAGCCCCACGAAAAATTATTTCAATGGTCTGCCAGGTCATAGAGGTCTCAACGCAACAGAAAAAAAATTATTATTTTTATTTAAATAGAAAATAACTTTTAAGGGGAAATGAGAATCCCAAAGTCCATCAAAAAGCTAACAGTAACAAAAAAACTCCAAACAAAAAACCGGTTCTGCCACCACCTAGAAGCTTGGTGTTAAAAGGCCGCCACCAAAGCATGGGACTCAGCAAACAGTCCTGTGCAAGGATTCATGGGCATGGTACCAATGGCCAAGCCATACCCTCTATATCTTTTGCTCCAAGTGACATGTAGAGGTGACGACCTTGTGCTCATGGTCTCAACGCAACAGACGGCATGTCAATCGGACGCCCAGTCTGTGAGTTATTATCCTTTTAGTCCTGGTGGCCCGGTTGGATTAATGTACGATCCAACCTGACTATATCTCAACTTTCCCCGAACTCTAGTGGGGTATACTCAAAGGGACCATCAAACTCTCTGAAAACCAGCGCATCTGACGGTTTGTCATTCGGTCTTCTGGTACCAATGATATGGCCAAAGAAAGTAAAGGGTCGGTAGTGGGCCGAGTTTTCGTTCGACCCGGTCAGACCTGTTGGGTCTGGCCTCACCCATTAGGCGGGAAAGCCTATTAGGTTCACCCCAGCCTGTTGGGCCCCGCCCAGCAGGTCATGAGGGCGGTTTGGCTTGGGATTAGGGCTGGTTCTACCTGGAGCGTCGTGAGGGCGTGGCCCAGCTCGGTATGGCTCGGAGGGCGTGGTCGGGCCAGTTTGGCCAGGGCACCGCAAGGGGAGACGTTGATCGGTTAGGGAGGTCCGGCGGCCGGGAGGCATCCGGGCAGGGTGCGCCCAAGCAGGCACGCGGCCAGGCACGGCGCCAGGCGGGCTAGCGGGTGGCCGGGCAAGGCGTGGGGAGTGCGGGCGGTGGCCAGTGAGGGGGCCATGTGGGCCAGTATGTAGCTGAGTATAGACGACAGGGGTTTGTGTAGGTAACCGGTGGGTTGGCGGGAGGCTGGGCAGTGCACTGGCAGGCCAAGAGTTGGTCGTGCAGGGTGGGGCCGAGCAGGCATGCGACAAAGATGTTGGGCCGGCGTGGTTTAGCTGGGCATGGCCGAGGCACACGGGAGGCATCCGACAGTTCGACTAGTTGAGCAGGCTCAGTCGGAGCTGCGGAACACTGCGGGTGTGGAACAGTTCACAAAGGTTGCAGGAAGCGCTTCCTTTTCATGTACCTTTGTCTCCTTCGATGCCGCTTCATCGCCATTCCGAGAAACATCAAAAACAAGCACGACGGAGGGGTCATTCCATGTTGGTTTGGTATACACCCTCTGAGTATAGCGTCATAACACTTGGCTAATAACAGAGTAATAAAGATGAAAAACAATTTTTTTACAACCACACAATGATTCCTTTCCAATCCAAAGAAGAGAAAAATAGAAAGAAAGTTACACCAAAGAAACCCCTACCTTGGATTGTTGGTTGTTGATGTTGTAGTCATATAAAGAAGACAAAGGAGTTTGTCTTTCGTCACATCTGCCACACACTCCCAATCCCGAGCTACGTTGGCTCGTTGATGCTGATGTGGAGGGTAGGTCGGTTGAAGACACCCCACATCGGTAGGATCTGAGGGAGGATGTCGAAGAAGGTCGGTGTACTTCGTCGGTGGAGAATTAATTGTGTTATGAACCTTTCTCTCAAGCTCTTCTCTTCCCAAGCTCCACCAAATAAGAAATGCCAAGAAAAATAATAATAGTCTGAGTTTTTCTATTATTTAGTTGCAGAATCAAAAATAAAATTGATGAATTAATAACTTGGCTCCCTTAATTAATTCATGAGTGTTGGCATGAATTAATTAGGGAGTTGGCACCAATTAATTAATGGGGATGTCCAGAGGCTCTACATCATTAATTTGGGAGAGTTTAGAGGTTTTAATCTCCTCCATCAATAGGGGGTGTAGCCCCGTGTGGTCCCCATATCATAACCACTCAGTAGAGGTTAGGTTCTGGTGGGCCCCAACACCATTACCTCTCATGGGAGGATAAGGTGTGGTGGTCCCACCTCCAACTAAAATGAGATAATTTTATCCGTCAAATAAAAATATTCCACACACATTATTTTTATTTAATTCAATATCTAAAAACCCCAAAACTATCATTTATTCTCGACTCACTTCCATCGAAGTAAAAGTCTCCTTATGTGAATATCAGTGCAGTGAGTTCAATAGTGCCCTCAGATTTCTATTCCAATCACTATTTCAAAAGTTATAAAAAACGTTCGTAAATTTACTGAATGTACCAGAAAAAAAATCAGAAATTGATTCCGGGCACACTGGGCCTCAGAATCACATGTCATCAATTTTTGCAGACTCATAAAAATTCAATTTATTAATGAAAAAAATTTCCACAGAATTTCCAGGTCTTTACATTCTCCCCAAATCAGGGCTTTACACCCCTGTAAGCTACAAATCGAACTACGGGAACAAGTGGAGGTACTGAGCACACATGTGAGCCTCCCACTCTCATGAGCTCTCCTGGAGGTTACCATGCTACCAGCGAAGACGCACCATAGGTATCAACCGTCCATATAGGACCTTATCCTCTCGATCCTCAATATCCAATAGAACCTCTGTGAAAGTCGCACCATCATCGATGCCCTGCTCTCCATGGTCGACGATATGGGAAGGGTCATTCACATATCTCCTCGGTTGAGATATGTGGAAGACGTCGTTCACCTAGTGCAAATAAGGTGGAAGATCCAAGTGGTAAGCCATCTCTACTACACTACTGAGGACCTTGAAAGGTA
Source organism: Viscum album (assembly GCA_963277665.1). NCBI lineage: Eukaryota > Viridiplantae > Streptophyta > Magnoliopsida > Santalales > Viscaceae > Viscum > Viscum album. Next base: position 1,285,566,009 of record OY728132.1, on the reverse strand, counting down.
TTATTACACTCAGAGATAACATTAAGCCTCAGCAAAATACTTTTATTTCTTGTCGAGGTGAGACCTGTAGGAAGACGTGGTCACCATCTTCGAACTCCAGAGGTCTTCGTCTCCTATCAGCATATGACTTCAGCCTAATTTGGGAAGTCTTAATCTTCACTTGGATTATCTACACCTTCTCCATGGTAGCTCATTCCATATCTGGTCACACTAGTTCTAACTCCCCTAGGTCAGTCCAGCACAAGGGTGATCTGCAAGGATGCACCTATAACTCCTCGAAAGGTGCCATCGCGATGGAGGAGTGATAGCTACTGTTTTAAGAAAACACCCCAAAATGGTAAGTGGTCCTCCCAACTATGACTGAAGTCGAGGATGCATGCACCGAATATGCCCTCATGATTTTGAATGGTTCTCTCAGTCTGGCCCTCCATCTGAGTATGGAAGGCGGTGCTCAGTCAAATCTGCATTTCGAAAGCCTCCTGAAAACCCTTCCATAGTGGGGAAGTAAACTTTGTGAAAATATCAGAGACAAAAGAATATGTTACTCAACGTACACGCACAATCTTCTACAAATAGAGGTGTCTCATGCCTACTACTGAACCCTGCTCACTGATCGGTAGGAAGTGGGCCAACTGGGTTAGTCGTTCAACGATCACCCAAATCAGGTCATGACACATGGATGTATGCGGAAGTCCTGTCACGAAGTCCATGGTTATCTCATCCAAAATACACTATGGGACCACTAAAGAATGAACCAAGCATGTTGGTACCCAGTTATCCACCTACACTAGCTGACAAGCGAGGCATCTAGAGACAAACTCTGATACTTCCATCTCCATACCTGGCCATCAGTGCTATCGTTGAAGGTCCTGGTACATCTTCACCACTCTTGGATGTACCATTAAAGGGTATGTGTGTATCTCCCTCATCACTTCCTCCTGATGTGACACCGGTACCATAGTACATCCCCTTAAGAGGATGAAGTTCTCCCCACCTTCAAAAAATTCATCAGGTCCCTGCCCTATGGATATCAGAGCACATCATGTCTCGCAGTCAGCATCCACAGGCTGTACCTCCCTGACTCGCTGAAGAAGTGGGGGAGTGATTATAAGAGACTGAAGGAAAGAAGCTCCATCTCTATCCACAAAGGATATTTGTAAAGTAGCCAGTTGCTCCGTCACCTCACCTAACAGCTATATACCAGATCTCCTGCTGAGTGCATCTACTTCAATGTTCGCCTTTCCAAGTGTATAGATTATCACGAATTCATAGTCATGGAGGAACTCAAGCCATCGCTAATATCTCAGGTTCAGGTCATTATGAGAGAATATATACCTGAGACTCTTGTGATCAGAGCACAAGGTAAAACATTCACCAATTAGATAGTGTCGCTACATCTTCCAGGCCAAGACCACTACTGCTAACTCAAGGTCATGGGTAGCGTAGTTATGCTCGTACTATCTCATCTGCTGAGAACCATACGTGATCACTACTCACTACTGCATCTGTAAACACCTGAGTCTGGTCACTGATGCGTCACAGTAGACTACGTACCTCACACCGTCCTCTGGAATCCTCAAGATGGGGGAACTAGTCATCCTTTTCATCAGCTTCTAAAATCTCCACTAGAATCTCTCTGACCATAAGACGGGTTTACCCTTCTTCATCAAGGCTGATAGTGGTGCTGCAACTCTGGAAAAGTCTGGTACAATCCTCCAGTAGTAACCAGCCAAACCCAAGAAACTTCATACCTCCATCACACTCCTGGGTGGCTCCCAAGAATATACCACCTCAATATTTAATGGATCTACCGCATCTCTAGCCTCTGAGATGAGATTTACCAACAAGTAAACCTCTTTGATCCAAAACTGGCACTTTGAGAGCATACCATAAAGTTGGTGCTCTTAGAGTGTGTTCAGTACTACCTGCAAATGGTAGGCATGCTCCTCTTCAATAGTCGAGTAGATCAAAATGTCTTTGATGAAGACAACGACAAAGTGATCGAGGTATGGCTGGAAGATCCATTTCATGGGTCACATGAACACAACTAGAGAATTTGTTATTCCGAATGTCATTACCAATAACTCGTAGTGGTCATACCGACATCTCAAGGATGTCTTCTACACATCCTCATCTCTATCTCTGAGCTAGTGATCGCCTGATTTGATGGGTATCTTCGAGAACCACCGTGCTCCCTTAAGCTAATCCAAGAGGTCTTCAATCCTCGGGAGTGGGTACTTGTTTTCAACAGTCACCTAGTTTAGGCGATTGTAGTCAATATAAAGCCTCAAGCTTCCATCCACCATCATGGAGAATAGAATTGGGGTTTTCTAAGGAGAAACACTAGGCTAGATGAATCCCTTCTCCTGCAAGTCCTCTAGCTGTACATACAGCTCGTGAACCTCCATGGGAGAAATCTGATATGCTGGTGTAGATATCAGTGACATCCTGCGGTACAGGTCAATGTACATGACCACCATTCTGTGAGTAGGTAGTCTGGAACATCATTAGGGAAAACATCGGCGTACTATTCCACCACTACAGGATAGCTCATACTCTCCACATCAACTGCTCTGAGGGTAAGGCATGCCAAATGATGAGAGATCTATTGTACCCTTTTCCATGTCAGTCTTTCATGTTCTACAAAGGCTCCCTTATCACTGGTGAAGGTCAACCTGCTCCCATATGTGTGATCACAGTGCACTCTGTGCCTAATGTAGTCAATATGATCATGGACTTTAGATAACCAATTAATACCCAAGATGACGTCGTAAGGCCTCGAAACTACTATGAGGAAATCCCAGCCGAATATCTCACCTCCAAGACTAAGCTCACACTGTCGACACCAATGCATAATTGTTGTGTCTTCTCCTGTATGAGACTCTAGCCATAAGGATCGAGCTAATGACTTCGTCAGAATCTCTGAGATCTGAATGAGGGCAGTGGAAATGAAAAGAGTGATTGGCACCTGTGTCTATAAGTATTGTAGCTAAGGTGTAGTAGACCCATATCATACCTCAAATAATCTCTGGAGAACCATGATCATAAGCCTTCGCTACGTGGAGCTGAGATCTCGCCTGTCCACCTGCTTCTTATGGTTTGTGTGGACCTCCTGGGGGTGGTGGTGGTAATACCTCGAAACGTCGCATACCACCAGCTTCACGACTAGCTCCTTTTCCATGTCTGCCTGCGCCTTGCGGACCGCCTCGATCGAATCTTTTTCTCTGCCTGGGAGGTCCTTTAACCATCTTCTAATCATTCAATTGGAGTTTCGAATAGTTACGATCCAAGTGACCATGACCACCGCATGAGTAATATTGCCCGCACCTGGCATGTGTGTCTCTGCCCCAGGTGCCCCATATATCCGATCCTGAGTCATGCATTCATCCACTTATGGGTCTAGTCCTCTTGGAATTCTGGAAAATCTATCTATCGCCTGCTGTACATGACTCTGTTTCATGTTGACTAGTGGTGGGTCTCACTGCTGGAGACTACTCATCAAGGAAACTCTCCACTAAGAGGGTTCACTCCAACAATTGTGCCAACGTTGAGATGCTATGGTAAATCATCAAATCCCTGATCACTCATATGATCCCCTGCTCGAATGTCCAGGCCATAATGATTGGGTCCCACACCATATCGGTGGAGTAGCATGAGGGGTATGTGAACCTCACTGAGTTCTGAGCTACAATAATGATTCAGTTCTGCAAATGAGGTAGCACATGTATGTGCACCGCATGAAGAGTCGATGGAACAATCTATGCCTGAAACAGGCTCTCGAAGTCTGCCCAGATAATTGTCATCTCATCGTGAACCTGGAGCATCAAGATCCACCATTTTCCTGCAACTTCCTATAGAAGGGTGGCAACAAGAATCACCATGATGTCACATGGTGTCCCTATTAGTCAGAAAACTCTCACCACAGCCTCCAGCCAATCCTCAGCCGCATGCGCGTCCGTCTCTCCCAAGAACATTGGTAGCCACTGGTTTAGGAACTCGTGAAACATGCTCATGTGGAATACATCATATACTGTTGGGGCTTGTGGAATCGGTGAACCAACGGGTAGTGGTACTGCTGGTGCCTCCGATGGAATAGGTCCCCACACTGAGGCCTCTTCTCTAGGTGGGATATCTTTGCGTACAAATTTCGGCGCTCTCACTGGTCATCCACGGGGAGGAATCCTGAAAGATACAGATGTGACACAGTCAAAAATTATACATGGTGAGCTGACCTGGTTATGATGACTTAAGGAAAACATTTGAAAACACACACGAAATCAGTGTTTTCATGCACTGAGACAAAAATCAGAAGTTAGGGTCCTTGTGTACGGATACGTCAGCCGCCGCTCCAACACTGGACTCTCGGAATGGAAAACCACACATAGTACCCTTAACACTATTGAATCACAAAAAATATAAGAGTCCTAAGTTCTGTGGTAAAACCGACTCATCAAATACCAATTTTTAATGACCAGTCCCCCGGGGCCCCTGATGTGACTACCCCAAGACCGCCTTCCATAGGCCAGTGGCTGGAGACTAGCACCAAAGGCGTAAATCCCTAAGCTGGGAATACATTGACTTTAAAACATGAAAACACAAACAACAAAGTCTGACCTAGAATCCAAACACTATGTAAAACTGTATACAAAGAGTGTTGAATGTATATGTGCCAGAATATAATCCCAACAGAAAAATCAAGTACAACTGAAAACAAGTTCAACTAAAATGAACAAAAAAGATGAAAGGTGATGAGAAAATCTAGGATTGTCCACCACAGATCCTACCATAAAGGTATGTACATATAACCTCCTCAGCACTCAATTTCATTCAGTCTCCTTTGCGTACCAAAAAGTCGTATGTTCCTCCTCTAGGTATGGTCTAGTCCTAGTACTCTCAGACTCATTCACCATTGTCTGTCTTCAATAACCAACACAACAAGGTGAGATCATATCCCATGAAGGGGTGATTATAAGGATACTAAGTAGGGACCCCGAGACCCTCAAGGTCTCACAAATTACAACAAGGATAAAGCAGAAAGTATGAAATCAATAGATAATCCAAATTTGGAATATGCCCATACATATACCTAGGTTAACTAGTAATCCATATCAATAATTAGGTAAACACAAAAGTTACTGACTCAGCTCATTCCAGGATTTTTATTATCGAATCCTCGGCTGCTGGTGAACTACAACTCATTCGAGTACAGTGGGCCTACCGTGCCACACATAGGTGCTTCCCACTAACCATGGACTACAGAGGTACTTCTCATGTTGAGTATCGTGGGTCTGCCATGCTCACATTGTGGCGCTCCCCACCATGGTTCTGCTACGCTCACACAGAGATGCACCCCCTCATAGTATGCTGAGGTACTTCTCCTATCATGTACCATCGGTCTGCTGCATCACCATGGCTCTCCCCACTGTGGGTCTGCTGTGACACTATGGTGCTCCCCTTTAGGCCAGTAGAGTCACTCTGAGTCAAAAATTCATCAATTGTGAGGACTCAGCCAGCTACTAGGTTCACACACAAATGCTCTGTTGTCTCTGGAAGATCCGCTCCACAAACATCTGGTCGATGCTACAACTTCCACTAAGTCCCACATAGAAGTATCTTAAAGGTATGACATGTCAAAAATGACTCAACACAATATACAACCCATCAATCATATGCATGTTCTGTGAGTTATTATCCTTTAAGCCCCGAGACCACGGTTGGATTCGTGTACAATCCAACCTGACTATATCTCAACGTTACCGGTAACTCCACGAGGGAATACTCAAATGGACCATCGTGCTCCATGAAAACTGGCATCGCTTATGGTTCATCAAGCGGTCGTCCGGTGCCAAAGATATGTCCAATGAAATTAAACGGTCAGTAATGGGCCCAGGTCCGGTCCTACAGGGTCGGGCCATCCCGGCCCGACCCCGTCTAGGTTGACCTAGTCAGACCTTTTAGGTATGCCTTGACCCATTGGGTGGGCCAACCTGTTAGGTTCGGCCCGGATTGTTGGGCCCAGCCCAAGGGCCTGCTAGGGATGCTTGGCCAGGGCGAGGGGCCGGTTCAGCTCTGAGCGTTACGAGGGCGTGACCCGACGCAACTCGTCCCAGAGGGTGCGGTGGGGCTAGTTCAGCGAGGGCACCGTGAGGGGTCTACGGGCCGGTTCGAAAGGTCGGGCCGTTGGGAGGTGACCGGATAGGGCGCGGCCAGGCGGGCACGAGTCAGGGCAGGGCGCGAGGCAGGCTAGTGGGCGGTCGGGTAGGGCACGGCCAGGCTGGGAGGTGGCCGAGTAGTGCACCAAGTGGGCCAGTAGGGAGCCGAATAGAGCCGGAAGGGTGCCCGGCGGGCCGGCGAGTGGTCGAGCGGGGGGCTATATAGGACAATGTGCTGCCAACAGGGTGCGGACCAGCAGAAAAGTGGCATGGAGGCTGGGAGGTGGGCCCACCATGGGTCGGTTCGGCACAGTTCGACGAGCTCGGGGTCGGAATGGGCTGAAGGGGTTCGGTCATGGTGCGTGGGATGTCAGCTGTGGTTCGGCCCACAGAGCTGTCTTGGTCGGGGCTCCGGAATTCCATGGGGCAGTGTGGATTCCGGAGGCCATGGGAAGAAAAACCTTTGCTTGTGCCTTCATCGCCTTCAATACCGCTTCATCCCCATTCCAAGAAACAACACAAACAAGAACAGCTGAGGGGTCGTCCCATGTTGGTTTGGCTCTCACCCACCGCATTTAGGGTGATAACACTTTTCTCATCAACGAGTAAGAAAGATGAACTACAATTGTTTTTCAACCACGCAATGATTCCTTTCCAATATGAAGAAGAGAAAAATAAAAGCAACGTTACACAAAAAAACCCCAACCTTGGATTGTCGGTCATCAATGATGATGTTATAGAACAAAGACAAAGGATTTCGTCGTTCATCGCCTCTGCACGTACTCCCAATCCTGAGCTGTATCAGCTCATTGACGACAATGCAGAGGGTAGGATAGTTGATGATGCCCCACATCGGTAGGATATGAGGGAGGAAGTCATAGAAGGTCAGCGGTCTTCGTCGGTGGAGTGATCTTTGTTGGATGAACTTTTCTCCCAAGCTCTTCTCTTCCCATACTTTACAAAATGAGAAATTCATAGGAAAATAATAATTGATTTATTTTTTCTATTATTTAATTATTAAGAAAAAAATCAAATTGCTCAATTAATAACATGGCTTCCCTAATTAATTCATGAGTGTTGGCACAAATTAATTAGGGAGTTGGCACCAATTAATAAAAGGGGATTTCAAGAGGTTGTCCCTCATTAATGAGGGAGAGTTGAGAGGTTTTACTCTCCTCCATCAATAGGAGGCAAAGCCCCATGAGGTCCCCACATCATAACCTATCGCGGGAGGTTACGTTCGGGTGGGTCCCACCACCATAACCACTCATGGGAGGTTAAGGTGTGGTGGTCCCACCTCCAACATCCATAAATAGATTTTAACCTTCAAATAAAAATATTCCACACACATTATTTTTATTTAATCGAATCTCTAAAAACCCCAAAAACTATATTTTATTTTCAACTCCCTGACATCAAATTAAAAGTCTCTTTATGTGAATACCAGTGCTGCAAGTTCAACAGTGCCCCCATATTTCAATTCTAAGCACTGGTTCCAATGTAATGAAAAATTGTACGTACTTTTTCTAAACATACGCAACAAAAAAACTACAGAAATTGATTCCGAGAACACCGAGACTAGAAATCATGCGCCATCAATTTCCACAGACATGTAAAAATCCCATGTATTTAAGAAAAAAATTTCCATGGAATTTCCGGGTCTGAAAAAGTTTACTAGTCTTGGTAAACAATATAAACACTTGAAATTTACAATAAATTTTAAAAAAATTATTTTCATTGATAATTAAATTCTTATGATTAGTATATAAAGACATATCAATCAAAAAACACTTCTTCATATACTAGGTGAAACAAAACATTATAAATGGGTGAGTTCAGATACTTAGTAAGGGTAAGAGTATAGTGCAAGATATGAATAAATGAGGCTTGATCAATATGGAATAATAAATAACTAAAACACATTCCATTTATTATATAACATTAAATTATTATGGAAGGAAAAAATTATTATCCAATCATTACTTATAAGTAATAACATGATCTTAAACTATAACCGTGACTATTCAAACTAATTGAATAATCACATGAAATATCAATAACTAAATTGATAATTATGGAATGATTATTTTTTGGAAATCTAAATCATAATGTCAAGGCCTTGTAAAACAGAAGCTAATAACATTAATCGACCTAGCCAACACATCTATATAAATGGTAATGGCCAATGACTTAATCCTTATATAAGTTTTCTCTTGAGTCCTACCAATTGATCCAGGGGCTATAGAGGTCCCCTTCTTTTACATAAAATTTTAAATTCATTCCTCGTATGAAATGGGTGAAACATAATGCACATAAATATTCATATTTAAACTATTATTCATAATTAAAATACATTCCCCAATAAATAAACGTAATCATAATACATTCATATCAAATTAAATGGTGTCGACATAGTACATCCATAATAAAATTGATCATAAAACATTTAGATAAATAATTAATATGGTATCATTTTATTATAAACCCATTGAAGAATAATTAACCTTAAAAAATGTATTCATATTTAAAAAATTATTTTGAATGACCACCTAGAACAATACTTTTAGAAAATAGCCATCCTTTTAAATTTACCATTTTTAATTTAAAATAAGAAATTTCATAAAATGATTTCAAAATCCATTTCTTTGAAAATAAATTTTATAAACATTGAATTTTTACAAAATTAGTGAATTTTTTTCTTTAAAATAATTCTTATAATATGAAGAGGAATATTAAATAAAATGACAAACATGATGGAGGGCAATTCCATACATGTCGTACAAGTTAAATATAACATTCAATTTTCACTTCAAAAAATGATAGAAATGTGAATTATTTTTAAAATTAAAATAATATTCTTTTCAAACCATTAAATATAAAGTCAATAATTTGTAATTTTATTTAATAATTCATTTAGATAATAATATAAAATATATGAAAATATTTTTTGAAAATTTGGTTTTAGAAGAAAAAGATTTTTAACCAGAGAGAGAAATAAATTTGTTTTTTCATAAAATCATTTTATTAATAATTTTAAGAACAAAATATATTGAACCAGGATTAACATACTTGGATTTTATTTCATTTTGGGTAAATATTAAGAAAATTACAAAAATACATTCCCAAGGCACCTAATAGGTAACCATCTTTAGAAACTAAAAATATAATCTTTTAACTTGGTGACAGATCTTCAATATCAGCCTTAATGGTCATCCCCTTTAGTACCCCTACTTAAAACCTTTCATCATAAACTGGGGAATGGAAACATAAGAAAGGATTTAGAATTGATGCTCGGTATGGGTAATAAGAGAGATATGTAAGCTTAACATTGGAATAAGTGTATTAGATCATAATATAACAATACAAGATCTTACACTACATATCATATATCATAATCAAGAGTAATGAAATAATAATTAGAAATTGATAATAAATGATTAATAAAATAATCAATAGAAACCCCATGAGATCCTTAAATAAGGATTAAGACCTGAAATTGTGTCTTACACCTATGAATAAAAAATCATATGTCAAGGCTTCCGAATAAAATCATAATAACATATTAGGCATGTGATAATTACCTATATACATTATTTGGTAATGGGGTGCCTCACAATGTAATCTCTCATTTTGAGCAAATGAATCATTCCCGTGTACCCTCTTATTTATGTCTTTTGATGACCTCTCATGTGAAAATTATTTCACGCTTGGGATTCCTACCCATGTAGCCTCTTGTTTCATTCTTGGGATTATATCCCATGTTTCCCCTTGTTTCTCTCAAGAGATATCTTCTTATGTACCCCTTGTTTTGGGCTTGTGATTCCTTCCTATGTACCCTCTTGTTTCGTTCTTTGGATTCCCACCCATGTAACACTTTTTATTTAAAACAATTATAGTTACCCAATTCATTGGAGGGAGATATATGTCGGACCGGTCACATAATGAAATCATAAATTCTTGTCCCAAAATATAAAAAAAAATTCATAATATCATGACACATAAAAAGAGATGGGTTTTATAAACATAATATAATAACTCATGAATTTTAATGGGTATTATTAAAATTTCATTATATCATAACTTTTGAAAAGGATATAATATTCATAAACATTTCATCCCAAAATTACCTATGATAGGAAAAGGGTTTTATAAATGATTTTCTATGGTATAACCCATGGAAGATAAATATATTTCCTAAAAACATTTCATCATAACATAAACCATTCATAGAAACTGTAAGAATAGTGTCCTTAGAACATATCCCAATTAATGAATAAACACTATCAATCAATTTAATCTTATAAGGAGAAGGAATAATAAATATCACATGAATCATTTAATAAGAGAAAACCCTTTTATTGAAAATCATTTTTTAAAACATAATTCATTTTCAAAATCCTTATCTTTGAAAACCACTATATAAAAATTATAAAGGACACTTTAAAAAAATTATAAACTATTTTAAAAAATATTTGTTCTGATTGAAAGAAACACATTTTTTAAAATCAAAAAATCTTTTGAATACATTATTCATTGAAAATAACCGTAAAACCATATAAATGAATCCCAAAAAATCCATTAAAATATTTTTAATCATATTTTTTAAAACCATTCTATTTAAAAACCAATTTGAAACAAATAATTTCGATAATGTTAGGAAAAACAATTTCATTAATATTTTCCTTGTATAAATTCATTGTAATCTTTATTGAAATGGTCATCATGGTGTTAGGTAAACCTATATTTGTAAATTGTTCCTTTTAAACCTTAAAGTGTTTAGAAAAGTGTCTTGATTTGAAAAAAATAAGGATATTATTTTAAAAACCATTTTTATTAAATAGGTAAAACATGGGTAAATATTTATTTTATACATTTTAATGAGCTGTTATTTTAAAAATTTATAGAAAACATCATTTTATGAATAATAAAACATCTGAACAAAGAGAAAAATAAAGTCAAATTTTCTTAAAATCACATTCTTAATTATCTTAAGTATAAAATTTGGAAATGGTACCAATACATGATGATATAATCGATTACCATAGAGAAGAATTTTCATGAGAGTTTTTTGGAAATAGATCCTAATATTTTATCAATATTCATATAATCAGAAACATTATCAGCAAATGATTATATTGAAGAACTAAACTATTACCCCAATGGTAACATTGAATCATAATCCTATTTAATGAATTACATTACATGATTCTTAAAATGTAATGACAATTTGGTGATTTATGATATAACATGTAAAAGGGAAGTATATAAAACTCATATAAAAATATAGGTGTATGAAAGTGAATGTATCTAAATGATGGTAAATTTAGAGAAAATTTCTTTACTGATTTGGTATCTTTTGAATCATAAAACCCCTTAATGAAATATTATCAAATAGATATGTAAATGACCATAAATATTTGAATTATAACCATTTATTGAATTTATTGATATTATATAATGCAAAATACTAGTGTTAAATAAGGAAAAAGTCACTCAAAAATGAAATTATGTTGAATACCCCTTACATTATTTCTTGTCTTTCTTATTATACATTTAAATATCCTCTTTTTCTGGTAAATCACTTTGTTTTCAACAAAAGGGTTAATTTGGATGGATTTAAATCAAAATGGATGCATCTAAGAATAATAAGTGGAGGATTAGAGGATATTTGGATTATTTTTGATATTAAAAAAGTGTCTTGATTGGTGTTCAGAATGTTAGGGTTGAGTGTACATTTATATTGGGGGATTAGTGTAATTCTGGTAAATATAAAAAGGTAAAAATATTGATAGATCTACCTTATATCGTTTTCCTCAATTAATTTTCAAATTTATACCCAATGGAATGTGTGGTCAAAATATTTCAATACATTGTGTTATTTTATAGGTTACTAGGTAATTTGACCACTTAAGTTATATTTTATCATCGTAGTAAAATTGTATTTACCTTAATCATTATAACTAATTTTAATTACATTTACTTATATTTTGGGTAAAAATCTAAGTTGAAATTATTATACATTATTCAACTTTCTTATTCAATATATTGAATCCATTTTTTTCCAAATCTAGTCAAATAATTGATAAGGATTAATTAAAAATTAATCCACCAGACATGATGGGAAAGTGGGTTTTTAATGTAAAAAAGTTTAAATGATTGAAATGTTTTTAAATCCCAATTAGGAGTGAAATTGAACATAATAAGAAAAATAACATTTATTGAAATATTATTAATCTAAATATAATGTAAAACCAATATAAAATATATTTTATCTTTATAAATAAATTTTATTAATAAATAGTTTCAAACTGAAATTCACTATTTTAACTATTCATCAAAATATGAAGCTTCTTTGAAAAATACCAAAAATTCACCAAAAGTAAATTTCTATTTCCTATTTTAGAAAATTATGTTTATAGTTTCAAGAAATTATATAATTTGAAAAATTGATTTAAAATGGGTTCTCCATTAAAAGGTGGTAAAATTACATTTTCTAAATATATATCTTTATATTCATAAAAATGAATTTATTTTTATCATAAGAAAATAAACACTATTTGATTATTATCATAACATTCTAAAATATATAATATATAAATTATATTAACAAAACATTAATAGTTTTTTATTTTATTGTATTGAGATAAAATGGTGTTTGTAAATCGTTTTATTAGAAAATGATTTTCATTATTTTGAAAAGGCTCATACATTCATTTCTAAAAAATTGTTTACCAAATGATTCATTTTAAATAAATTTTTAAAACCTATTTTCATTATTAAATTAATACCATTCAAAAAATCATGTGAAACATTGAAACCACACTTCAGAATTTAGTACTAAAACATGGTATTTATTTTTTGTTGCAAAAAAGTAATTCGAAAATATATGGTATATTCTACAACTTAAGATATTTTCTAGTGTAGAATTTTCAGAATTATAAATATACATTACAAAATAAGTTTTTTTTTTAAAATAAAATAAAATAATTAAATCCTTTCACATCTGATAACTCCATATGAAAATGAATCACCTTCAAGTAATTCTACTAAACCTATTAGAAGTTAATTCAAATCATTTGGTTGGAATTAATTTTTCAGCCAGGGGTTTTCAAATATTTTGGAAGTTTGTTTATTTCAAAAATATTAATATCCTTGAAAAAATTTATCATATAAACTATTTTAAAAAATATATTTAGAAAAGGGTTTTTGAAAATTTTACACAAATATCCTTAAATAGTGCATGTTAGTTTAAAAACCATATTTACTCAAAATAATATTTCACTGAAAATACTACATTAAAATTTTCCATTTGAAAATAATAGTTTTTAAGGATAAATCATGAAACATATCTGGCCATAATGAAACGATAAGGGTACATAGATTTAAAAAATGTGGGACAACATGTCCTTAAGGTCATGGGTCTACTCCATATACCATAACTTATCCTTTTAGAATCTAGTTCCATAATTTTAGGAAAACATTTTAAAATGTCCTAAATTTCTAAATCATAGTACCAAAAAATTCAATATAATTCATAAATTATTTTAATAACATAAAACAATTTAATAACCTCTATTCCTGCAAATATATTATTTTTAGCTGAAATCAATTTTCCAGAAAAGAAATAATTTTATTTAAAATTAATGAACATTAGCGCCTTGAAAATGAAACAAAATCATGTACAAAATGAATAAAAATACAATAAAAATTATATACTATGTCTATATCTACGATTTTGAATCAAAATATAATATTTTTCATCAAAATATATGATTTTACGAAGAAAAATAATGCTTCTAAAACTATCCTCTTTCCTAGAGTCTGACTCATCACATATGTTTCTATATATTTGTCTTCTTTAGAAAATCACTTCTCCTAACACATTAAGCCGACAGAAGAATTTGTTCTTCCAAAATTAAGACCTATACAATTTTTGGATATAAGTGGAGAATATAACATGATATAAGATAATCAATCAACATAGATTAAGGTGAAAAAATTATGTGAATGAATGAGTCTCTTTTTATAATTGATGTAAGGGGAAATTTAAGAATTAATTCTAGTATTAAATTATAATAATTCTACCATAGATTTAAAATCTAAAAAAATGAATAAATATCATATGATATAACATTATCATTTTATCAAAATTCAAGTTTTTTTTTATTTTTTAATAATCTAATAAAATATTTTATTCAGGATTTTTTTAAAATCATATCCTATTTAAAACAATGACTTTAAAAACATTAAAAACATTCAAATTTGTAATCATTTATTAATAATATCCTACAAAAAATCATATTTATTCATATAACTAATTAATTAAATTAAAAATTTCATATCACATTTAATTTAATTTTTTTATTATCATTAATTTGAATTATTCATTAATTAAATACATAATTGATCGTCATTTTTCAAGAAAATAAGGTTATTATTTATTCCCTCAAAATAATAGAAAATCATTAATATAATTTATTATCTTTAAAGTGAAAAATTATATTAGTAAAACACTTATACAGAACAATATAGTAATATGTTATACTAATTAACAATTATAGTGTTAACAACTTGACATCATTTTATATAAATTTTTTTAAAATTCTTAATGGAAATAATGTGGATCCTAAAAAGTTCCCATATTTAAATAAATGTTAGATATTTTTAAAAAAATACACATAGAAATATATGATATTCAGATATATGGTTCATTTAGGTGTGCTTATAATTTTAATTAAAATTTAATTTTTTATTTTTCTTTTTCATTCACAGGAACTACATCAACATTGCATGTGAATTAAATTTAATAATTTCATATAAAAAATATTATAATAAATTAATACTATAAAATTAAATAAATTATGATCATTTTAATAATATATATTCATTCATTTGGTATATTTACTCCCAACCATGTCATGTAAAAAAATTAATACGTTAATATGTCTTTTCTTACCTTGAGAAATCATTCCACGTGTAGCTGGATAAGTCTCAAGTTATATGACTCTATAATTCTAAATTGACTTACAAAAACATCAATAATACATATTAACTAATATATAATTCATGAAAATATCTTTTACAACTCAATTAATATCTATGAGGAACTAAATTTGTATTTTTCAACGTTGCACAGACACTACATAAACAAAAAAAATATTTATATACTTATCATGAAATAAATTATATTTTCAATGTTCTGAAATTTTTTTGTACAATTTTTCTCTTATAATAT
Source organism: Viscum album (assembly GCA_963277665.1). NCBI lineage: Eukaryota > Viridiplantae > Streptophyta > Magnoliopsida > Santalales > Viscaceae > Viscum > Viscum album. The sequence goes on along the minus strand of OY728132.1, from coordinate 1,285,550,622 downwards.
AATAATTTATACATTATATATAGTTAATAAATTTTATATAAAATTTATTCTTTGATTATGTCACGAAATGTACCGTATTTAGAAATATATTATTATTTACTGTTAACTCAAAATTTAACTTTTCTAAAAAAAATTCAAAAATGTAAACTAAGATAATTTCAACATGTTTAGTTAAAGAAAGAAATTATTTTGATTCAAAATTTAAAATTAAGAAATATGAAAAATATTCATTTATATAATCCCATTTAAAAAATTACATAATAAAATTATTCATTTCAAAAATTATGTAACATAATTAATTTAACTATTTAATTCAATAATAATAATAAGTTTTAAAATGAATTATTATATAGATACCTGTAACAAAACAAGTGTTTATAGAATAATACATATTCATATATATTAATATTTATGAACAATATATTAATTTTACTTAAATTTGTACACTTTGTCCATCAGTATACTCAATATGCAACAATAGTTTTCTTTGAAATCTTACGTTCCACAGAGCGTTGAATTATAAAAAAAATATAACATTATTATTATTTTAAATTATTTTCAACTCTTAGTCATTGTACTGGTGTGAATGTAACACCCCAAGTAAATAATGAATATGACATCTTTATATTTATCAATATTTGTGAGTAAAATATTAATATTACTTTAAAGGGGATGTTATGCTCGATGGCGTACCCAATACTCAACAACGAGTTTTTTGGGAATCTTACGTTGAACTCTAATAATAAAATAATATTATTTTAAATAGTAGTTAACACCTAGCCGTTGTAATGGTGGGAATGAACAGAACTAACTACAAAATTATTATATATGTTTGTCAAATATTTTTACTTTTTACAATAAATGTTAGAGGATTAAAATTGCGAATGAATCCAATTTTAAGCATAGACATTCTAATATTATTTAAAAGGTCGATTAACCTCCTTTTGAAGGAGAACCTCTTTTAAATCCACTTTTTGACAATTTTATAAAAAATAAAATTCTTATTTAGAAATAAACCAAATAGCGGAAACAATAACCCATTAGCACAGAACATGTATAACATCCATTTCCAATAATAAATATACCATGTCATACTACAAGTGCAAAAGTGGACAAAGCCCCAAAATAAAGACAATGTCCAAAATCCCCAAATGGTCCCGACTACATGTCTGGATACTCCACCAAGTGCTACCCATGTCCACTCTACTCTCTAGAAAGGAACCTTGCCCTTATCCTGACCTGCAAACATGAAGTCTGCTCGGGTACCCAACGGCGGCCCGAGCAGGGTGTGAGTACAACTCAGTAGGCCACCACCAACGGCGTGTATAGAATATCCAATATGAAAAGGTAGTTCATGCAAAGGGAATATAAATGATAATTTCCCAGTAATTAATTAAGGTTCCATTAACAAGTTCAGAGCCAAAGTAATTTCTATTTCCATTACCATCCATTACACACCCATTATCACCATTTACCATTTCATCACATTTCCATGGGATAACCACATACATTATGTTACATGGGTCTATGTCCAACAATCACATGCAATAGGGTAAACACATCATTATCCTATATCTCTAGGACTAACCCCCTCATTTCGACCATAATCTCACCTCGAAGCCTCAATCTGGGTGGACACAATCATTAGGAGAATAGACCCTAAATCCCCTTTCCTAACCCATGCATTTAGGGTGGAGTTTAGAACCTCAGTTTTCACTCGACCCATGGGCATAGATCCCCATGTCATAACCCTCTCTACGAATCCATGTGAACATGGTTATATATAAGTAACTATTAACCATCCAATCCATTTCCCTTCACCAAACACTATTCACAACAACCCACATGGGAATCCACATCATGCCTTAACCTATTAACACATTACCATTTCACATCATTTAACCATTTACCCAATTCCCATGTGTTATGCCTATCTCACTAAGAATTGAACAATAAACCCATAACCTATCATGTTATGGTCTTAAATCAGTTTACACATTAACCCATTTAACAAGTTCATCATTTTCAGGAATCAACCATTAATTCCATTTCAAATAACCCCTAGGTGATTTCCAAGTCTAGTTGCATCACCTAACATCTACTCCATGTTCGACCAATCATGCCAACATGTTCATAAAGGGATCTGCAATTTACTACAATAAGGCCACTTATTTAATAACAATCTGGAAACCCGAGAAAAGCCGGCACATCCCATGGATGGACCTAATTAGGACATGAAAATCCCAACACATCCCACAGGGATCGCGAGGGTTCCCATTTTCCATTTTAAGAACAAATATTACCAAACATGACAAGGTTATCCAAAACATAACCAATGGAAAGAAAAAACACAACTAAAAATGCACAAATACACAAATAACTATGGGATATCACTTGTAGACCACCTACCTCGAATCCGCGGTTGAACAAACTGTCAATCGAGTCCTTAGACATCGATCCAACCAACCTTTGTAGCTTCAACCTAAAACTCACCCAAAAGTTATGGTTTTATATCTTTGTAATGATAGGGAGATAATATACAAACCCTAAACCAAAAAGAGAAGCATGGATGGGATTAGCCTTACTCGGAGCTTCGATCCGCAACCAACGACACATAATATGCATTAGAATGGAAAGAGATCGGTCTCTAAGAGCCTTTGAGAGAATTGGTTCATTCCTAGGGTTGAGAGGGAGGAAATGAGAGGAAATCCCATGTGAGGTTTTAAAGCCATGTGTGGAAAACTTGTAATGTTTCCCAACATTAAGTTGATGCATAGTTTGTATGCACGGTTTGGAAAACCGTACGCAAACCGTGCACATGAGACTATCCAGAGGAGGAGGGGTTGCACGATTTAGCCGCATGGTGTGGAGAACCATGCGAAAACTGTGCACATGCTTCTTCCCTAAGGAGGAAGGGTCACACGGTTTAGCCTGGGCAGGCCGCACGGGTTCCCTGGCCATGCGCAGGCCGTGCACCCTGGCTTTTCTTACCTATATTTCCTTCTTCCATTCCCCAAGCAATCGGAACATCCACAAGGCCTTTCACACATTCAAGAAACATCCCTTGAAGACCGAAACAAGAGATTCAACCAAAACATAATGAAAAAATACCTTTCCAAAAACTAGGATCTTACAACCTCCCCACCTTATAACGGATCGTCCTCGAGCCCAGCATCCAAGCCTCATTGATCCACCGAAGAGAACAGTTCGGCCCACTGAGCTCACATATCTGATTCCTGCACCGATGATTCTCCCAGAACATTCTCATACTTCCATAGTACTCACACTAATTGCACAACCTTGCCTTGCAAGACCTTTTCACTATGACCCACCACACGAACCAGATGCTCCTCAAAGGACATATCAACCTCAAGCTCCACATCCTTAACATCAACCATGTGAGATTGGTCAGGGAGATACCATCGAAGCTGCGACACATGAAACACATCATGCACCACAACATACCACTGTGGAAGAGCCAACCAGTAAGCCACTGTTCCGATCTTTTCCACAATTTCAAAAGGACACACATACCTCGGTGCAAACTTACCCTACTTTCGAATCCTCCGGTGACCCAACCTTAGTGATACCCAAAGGAACACCTTATCACCAAACCCAAACACAATATGTCTACGCCTCCAATCTGCATATGACTTCATCCTACTCTGAGTCGTTGCCATCCGCTTCCTGATCAATTTAACTCTCTCTGAAGTCTCCTACACGAGACTTAGCCCCAACAACTCGGATTCACTAGCCTCCATCCAACACAACAGAGATCTACATGGACTCCTGTATGGTGCCTCAAATAGTTCTATATGGATCGTAGCATGAAATCTGTTGTTGTAGGTAAACTCAAGTGAATATAGGTGCCTCTCTCAAGAACCACTAAAGTCCAAGACACATGCTCTTAACATGTCTTCCAACACTTGGATCGTACGTTCCAACTGCCCGTCCGTCTGCGGGTGGAAAGTTGTACTCAAAAAAACCTGCGTACCAAGCACCTTCTGCAACCCTTGCTAGAAACACAATGTGAAATGAATATCTTTTTCCAAACCTATGGTTCGCTGAACACCATGTAACGACAATATTTCTGGAACATATAGCTCACCCAATAGGTCGACTGTATGGGACTTTTGAATCAGTAAGAAATGATCCACTTTCGTTAACTGATCTACGACCACCCATATTGCATCATTATTCCATGACATCCTCAGAAGACCCATGAAATAATCCATTGTCATGTCATCCCACTTCCATTCTGAAATGGGAAATGGATGTAACAAACCACCTGGGCATTGATTATTGGCCTTCACCTGATGACATGTATGGCACCGTGCCACAAACCCTACCACTTACTTCTTTTTCCCAGGCCACCAATACTTACTTCGAAGATAAATATACATATGGGTCAAACTAGGATTCACTGCACACCTTGATGCATAGAACTCACGCATCAACTCTTCCAGCATAGACTTTTTCACAACTAGATGAACATGAATACGAACAACACTGTCCATGATGACAGCCCAGATCGAAGGTATTTCCCAACCTTTATGCTTTTCAATCATGATCAAACACACATGATCATAAAGATTACCTTATTTAACTAAACATAGAAGCGTCAACTCCATCACTAAATAAGAAAGAGTGACCTGACCACTCTCCTCCTGCACCTCTAGGGGAATTTCTACAAACAAAGCCATTACCTTCCAGTCAGTGCTACACTCATGAACCATTTGATTCTGAACCTTACTACTCAGAGCATCATCAACACTGTTTCCTTTTCCCAGCATGTACACAAACTCAAAGTCAAAAGACTGGAGATATTCAACCCATCCTCGCTTTCAAAGATTCAGATCCCGCTGTGAGAAGATGTACTTTAAAATCTTATGGTCAGTAAACACGTTAATCCATTCTCCCAACAAATAGTGCCTCCAAAACTTCAAGGCGTACTCTACTACAGCCAACTCAAGGTCATGAGTGGGATAGTTCTACTCCTGGGGTCTCAACTTCCTTGACCCATAAGCCACAACCCTCTCATCCTGCATTAACTCCACCCCAAGTCCAACTCCGGACGCATCACAAAACATGATGTACTTCTTACCCTGATCAGGTATGATCATGATATGTGCGGTTTTTAGATACTTATTCAACTCTAGGAAGTCATTCTGAAAAGCCTCAGACAATTTGAACCTGATTCCTTTCTTGTTCAAGTCCGAGAGTGGTGCTTCCAGGCGAGAGAAATCCTGAATGATCCTTCGGTAATAGCCAGCCATACCCAAGAAACTCCAAACATTTGAAAAACTTGTGGGCTTCTCTCAGGCTACAACTGTCTGATCATTATCTGGATCCACTAACACACATGCCTAAGAGATGTTGTGACCTAGAAAATGCACCTCACCTATCCAGAATTGACACTTTTATATCTTGGCGTATAGCCGATTATCTCTTAGTGTACCCAAGACGATGTCAAGATGTTGGGCATGATCGTCGTGAGTTTTCAAGTACACAAAGATATCATCATCAAAAACAACCAAAAGCTGATCTAGATAGGGTTGAATGATTCGGTTCATCAAAGCCATAAACACCTCTGGTGCAATGGTCAAGCCAAAAGGCATTACTAGAAACTCAAACAACTCATACCGACTCTGGAAAGTCGTCGGCGGTATGTCAGAAGACCTCACCCTCAACTGGTGATAACCCAACCTCAGATCAATCAAAGAAAACCCTGATGCACCCCTCACCATATAAAACAGGTTCTAAATTATAGGAAGAGGGTACCGATTTTTCACCATCATCTGATTCAACATTCGATAGTCAATACGTAGCCTTAACGACCCATCGACCTTCTTTGCAAAAAGAATGGGAGATCCCCAAGGAGACGTACTAGGATGGATAATCCCCTTACACTCCAACTCCTCAAGATGAACCGTCAGTTCCTAGAGTTTTTCCAGTGCCATTCTGTATGGCGGAATAGAATCTGTCTCCACTCCGGGTAGCTACACGATTGTATACTCAACATCCCTCTTAGGGGGTAACCCCGAGAAATACTTAGGAAACACATCCTGAAACTGATCCACCACTGGAGGGAAAAAAGACTGCTCCCCTCTTGCATTGTCATCATGCTTGAGACATGCCACTCGAGCCGTGGGTCCAATCACCTGTTGACAAAATGGACCCGCATGCCCTGCTCGAACATCCCATTCTCCACAGTAGACATAAGCATCACCCTCAAGCGACATTAACAATACCATGCGATGGTAACAGTCTATGTGTGCCCGATACAACACCAGCAAATCCATTCCGAGCATTAGGTAAAACCTTGACATCTTGAGAATGAACATGTCCCACAGAAAATGATATACACCAAATTCCAAGGAACATCCCTTGCACTGCTTGATATCCTCAACCTGTATCCCCAATGGACTGTCAATTGAAAAAACTCTACACAACCTCTCCACAGGTAAGCCTAGCGCTACCACAAGTTGATCAGAGACAAAATAGTGTGTGGAACCTATGTCAAACAACGCACTAGATAAAGTATAAGATATATGGATCGTACCTGGAACAGTCGATGGTCCAACCTCACCATCACTAGGAAAAAACTGAACTACCTGAAGCTGACCTGCCCCTCTACCCTAGGCTCCAGCCTGAGTACTCTGTGCTACACTACCCTGTTGGTGTGAGCGATCATGCCCTAGAGTTCATCATCTACCGCCCCTGCCAGTACGACACATGGAACTCGAACTGCCCGACTGATACAGTGAACCGGTCCCCTTCCCGTACCCGACACCTTCTTTTCAACATCATGCTCACCCGCCTACCGAGGGTACCTGCAAAACCTCAGCACATGCCCCATCCTGCCGCACGAACTACACTCAACTAGAGGTAGAGGACATTAACCACGCGTATGCCCCGACCTACCACACTAATATTAGAACACCTGATTTCCACTCTGAGAGGCTGACCCTCTCTTCCAGCCACTTTGCATACCACCGCAATGTTGTGAGCTCTCATGGCGTCACTTTTGACCATCGGTTTCAGCACCGCTCGTCTATCCAACTAACACCACAAGAATACTACCGAAGCTTCCTTCAAGTTTCCTTCTAAGATGAGTGCCTGATCTACTAACTCTGCGAACCTCTTCAAGTGGATGATGTTTACTTGAGACCTGATATCATATCTCATCCCATCTTAGAATCTCCTTGCTACTGCTGCCTCAACCCTTGCTAACAATGGGACAAAGCGTCTAAAATTAGTGAAACTACTAACATAGTCCATCACTGATAGTGATCCCAGATTCAGGCTCATAAGCTCTGCAGCCCGCTCATGTCTCAAAGTCTCTAGGTATAAATTCTCCAGAAACATTTCATGAATGACCTTCCAAGGCATTCCCTCAGCCTAGCAACACCTAGCCTGGCCTCTCAACATATAAGTGGACATCATCACTTTCTTTTCAACAGGGTTCTCCAGATGGTCCAATATCATCTAAAAGGACGCTAACCAGAACTCAACTGCTTCTGGACCACCCTCACCTATGATGGTCGGAGGGTGTTACACCTAGAACTCCCTGGTCATCTCAAACATACTCGGTGCAACCCGCCCTAGGTCCCGATCCATCATCTGCATAAGGTGAGCCATATTCTCGTAGAACTGGTCTTCTCGACCATCATTAATTACTTCATTTTCTTGCTGCTCTACTGGAGTAGTGTTCTCAGCAACATCCTCCCATTTCCCAACTAGTAACTGATGTTGTAGAGGAATTTCTCTACAATACCAAGCACGAGATTTAGCACGCATACCATAAACATCTACTACTTCATCAAGATCTCTTTACTAGCTACAATAACCCACTTGTTTTATTTCATTCTTCTCATTATTTATTAGTTTCATGAAATGCATGATGCAACCTACTTTCCTGCCTCACACACCCATCTCGTGCGTCTGCATAATCACAATTTCTGTCACCTATCTCCCTTGGTTCCTACAATGATGCATGAATGAAAATCCTTGTGCCCTTAAGGCCCCGAGCCAAATATTATAAAACATTCACATCAAACCACATGTGAATAACCCAAGGGTAAAATATCCTCAACATTAACAACACACAACCCAGAAAAACATTTCCCCACCTAGGGTGACTTGGTTTTTCATCCGTACATGGGTTCCCTACTCCCAGTCATGGGTTCATTACCGAGGACCGACACATCTTAACCCTTGGCTTCCAATACCAAAAAACAAGACCTCATAGAAGTAGAAGAAAGACCTCCTCTAATACCATTTTGTAACATCCCCGACCAGGAAGCCACTAACTAGTACCCCGAGCTGGGTGGTTCATGACCTTAAGCATGCCTCCCCATATTCCAGAGGCTACCGACCAGAAGTGGGGGTCAACAGAGTCAAGTGGGGAGACTGTACCCCCTTTTTATTAGAGCAAGCAACAACATAAATAATCCAAATAGCGGAAAAAATAACCCATAATCATGGAACATGTATAAAATCGATTTCCAATAATAAATATGCTAGGTCATACTACAAGTGAAAAAGTGGAAAAAACCGCAAAGTAATGAAAACAAAAAAAAATCCCCAAAATGGTCCTGAATCCATGTCCTCATCCTCCACTATGTTCTACCCATGTCCACTCAACTATCTAGAAGGGACCCATGCCCTTCTCCTGACTTGAAAAGATGATGTCTGCTCGGGTAGCCAACGGCGGCCTGAGAAGGGTGTGAGTACAACTCAGTAGGCCACCGCCAACGGTGTCTATAAAATATCCATTATGAACATGTAGTGCAATGAAAGGGAATATGAATGATAATTTCCAAGTAATTAATTAAGGTTCCATTAACAAGTTCAGAGCCAAAGTCATTTCTATTTCCATTACCATTCGTTACATACCCATTATCACCATTTACCATTTCATCATAGTTCCATGGGTTAATCACATACATTATGTTACATGCGTCTAAGGCCAGTAATCCCATGAAAGAGGGTAAACACATCGTTATCCTATCTCACTAGAACAAACCCCCTCATTGAAACCATAACCTCACCTCAAAGCCTCAGTCCGGGTGGATGCAACCGTAAGGAGAATAGAACCTCAGTCCCCTTTCCTAACCCATGAATTTAGGATGGAGTTTAGAACCTCACTCTTTACTCGAACCCTGGGTGTAGATCCTCATGTCATACCCCACTATACTAAGCCATGTGAACATGCTTATATATATGTAACTATCAACCATCCAAACGATTCCCTTCGGCAAACACTGTTCACAACAAACCACATGGGAATCCACATCATGCCTTAACCCATTAACACATTACCATTTCACATCATTTATCCATTTACCCAATTGCCATGTGTTATTCCTATCCCACTAATTATTGAACGTTAAACCCATAACCTATCCCGTTATGGTCTTAAATCAGTTTACACATTAACCCAGTTAACTCGTTCATCATTTTCATGAATCATCCATTCATTCCATTTCAAATAACCCCAAGGTTATTTCCAATTCTAGGTGCATCACCTAACATCTATTCCATGTTCAACCAATCATTCCAACATGTTCATCAAGGGCTCTAAAATTTATTACAACAAGGCCACTTGTTTAATAACAATCCCGAAACCCGGGAAAAGCGGACGCATCCCATGGATGGCCCTAATTAGGTCAAGACAAATCCAACACATCCCACATGGAACGTGAGGGTTCCCATTTTCCATTTTAAACAACATTATTAACAAGCATTCCAAGGTTATCCAAAGCATAACCAAAGGAATGAAATAACACAACTAAACATGCACAAATACCCAAATAACTACGGGATATCACTTGTAGACCACCTACCTTGAAACCGCGGTTGAAAGAACTCTCAATAGTGTCCTTAAACCTCGATACAACTAACATTTGGAGATTTAACCTAAAACTCAACCAAAATTTAGGGTTTTATAGCTTCGGAACAAGAGGGAGAGAAGATACAAACCCTAAACCAAAAAGGGAAGCAAAGATGGGATTAGCCTAACCCGGAGCATCGATCCGCAACCAACGGCACCAAGAACACCTTAGAATCGAAGGATATCGATCTCTTGGAGCATTTGGGTTATTTGGTTAGTGCCTATGGTGTAGAGGGAGGAAATGATAGGAAATCCCAAGTGGGGTTTTAAAGCCCGGATTGGAAAACTTGTAATTTTTCACAACTTTATGTGGCCACATAGTTTGTCCACACTGTTTAGAAAACTATGTGCATGACACTACCCAGAGGATGAGGGTTTGAATGATTTAGCCACATACTTTGTCAAACTGTGGGCAAACCATGCATATGCTTCTGTTCGGAGGAGGAAGGGTCGCACAGTTTAGCCTGGGCAGGTTGCACGGGTTTCCTGGCCGTGCACAGACCATGCGGCCTGGCCTGTCTTGCCCAAATTTCCTTCTTCTGTGCCATGATCCCCCGGAACATCCCCAAGGCCTCTCAAACATTCAGGAAACCTCCCTTGAATCCAAAAAAAAGGTATTCAACAAAAACATAAGGAAAACATACCTTTCCAAAAACCAGGTTCTTACAATTATGGTGAGTGGCACACTTGTAAATTTTGAATGGAAAAATTTGTACCCACATTTTTCACAATACAAAAGGTCCGAAAATGAATAAATATTGAATATTAAAAATAATAAATTTTAAATAATACATAAAATATATTTTTTTATGCATTTATTTAATTTAAACACATATATATTTAGTGTAACCCCTAGTAGAATTAGTTTTTATCTTAATCACTCTAGATAATTTTTTTCTTTTAATATTAATTATGATAAAACATTTCTATGAACATATCAGATAATATAGAATATTATTATTTAAAATATGAAATCAATTTTTAAAAATTACATTCACATAAGTGGAAAATTGAAATTTACAATTATTCACACATATTTGATGAGAATGTGTGTTTTCATAGAGAAAAAGCATAAAATTTTGCAATTTGTTTTTAAAAAATCAGTATTATAATGATCCCAATAACATAATTTTATTAATAGATATATAATTGTACTGAAATTACATTAAAACAAATAAAAATATTATTTTTATTTATAAAAAATTAAAAAAGGCTATTTTCATTTAAAAGTCATTATTTTTATTATTCATCAAAAAACATTTCATAAAAATACCAAACTATTAACCCTATAATAATTTTGATATAATGATTCCAAAAAAGAAGGATTTGTTTAATTTTTTCAAAAAATAAACATTAATTATAATTTGTGGCCAAAATAAATATTAAAAAATATTTTTTAAAAATAATAGATTTTAATTTTTTTTTCTTTCATATGTTAGTAATTTTATATTCAGTCAATACATATAGATTTTATTTACTTTATAAAAGTGGAAAATAATTAATTCTCATAATTTCGTAAGTATTAACTATACCCCCAAGTTAATGTCTATGTTATACTGGATACATTTAAATATGTATATTTTAATATATTATTGTTTTCTATTCAATCCTGGTCTTGAATATATAAAAATAAATCATAAAACCGGAATTAATTTATCAATAAATATATTTAAAATTCTTAGTATGTTATATTTCCTTCTAAATTTGGTTTTGTGTGTCATACATAGTATTTTAAATGATATTCCTATTTAATTTTTTTTGGGGTGTTATGTTCTCCATTCTAAATAAATTTCATCCTATCAATTTAATCTTGATCATATAAATCAAGGGTTTAAAATTTGAATGAACATTTATTTTAATCCCACATCATGAGAAGGGTTGATAGAACATCATATTCGTATGATATAAGGTGATGTACAGTGGTCATATAAAATAACACATATGTTGGATTCTTTGTGGGTGAAAATTGTTAGAATGTGAATATATGGACATAGATGAAATAAATAAATTATTATATAAAATGACAGTGTTCCTTGATCACAATAATGTAATTTATTAATAGAATGTTGAGGACCTCACAACCATACATCTATGATGATTTAAATGATCATCTGATTCAATTGATATGAGGAAAATATGATATTATTTTTTCATGATCAATTTCCTATTATTTTGACATCATTTTACTATCTATGAATATATTAAAATATACTTATATGATACATTTATATTTCATATAAAAAATTTCAACTGTTGGTTTTACGTTGATCAATATCGTATTCATCTCTTACTCCCTGAAATGAATATCCAAAAATAAATATTTTTATACCTAAATAACTAAAATTCACTTTTAACGGATCATGAGATCCATAGGGAATGGTAAGTCCTTTATTAAATATATATCTATTATTATAAAAAATAGTTACTATAGTTTATCCAAAAGGAATAACAATTAATTTTATGACGTAATACATTAATCTTCAAAAACTTATCCAAATTTTATGTTAACACATTTCCTAAATAGTTAACCTTATAAATATTCCAATTTGTTAAGATCCAAAAAATAAAAAAGTATGAAACTAAATTTCCAAAATGATATTATCATTAATCCCCAAATAAATATAACATAAAACTTAATCATTACAAAAAAAACATGTGAATAACTTTGTCATATTTTCACTTGAAATGTTCTAATATCATGAATTACCTTATAATCATATTGAAAACATGCATGTTTCGTTTATCCTTAAGTAAGACGCATATTATTCGACATATTCCTTAAATAAAATTTGATGTTAGTTCTATCAAGGATAAGATAAAACACTTTATTAACAAATCATTAATCGATTCCAATGTATTAAGAACTATCCAAATTACATCCACTATAACATTAATTTCTTTATTCAAAAAATTATCTCAATAGCAACAACATATTAATTTTTATCATCAAATAAACTATGTGTTATCTAAGATGTTCAACTATACACTAAATCATTTTTCTTGGTTATCCATATCGTTCAACTTACACATTCAAATCCTTAATAATTTTTTTTTACAATAGAATCATTATATATCTTACAATTATTTTAACATGGATCGATAATAAAATACTCAAAATAAATAGTTTCTGAATCCAAACATATGAAAATTAATCAACACACTTCATCTTTGATAATAGAATAATCTTGAACATGATCCATTATATACTTTTGAGGGATATTCCATGAAAACATGGGGCATACATTTTAATTGTGCGACATCTCTATATAGTTGATGCATTGAACATTATAAAACATTTTCTTTATCTTTCCAACATGATCTTACTGTTATTTTTCTATACACTTTTACAAAAACCCCATTTACTGTTAGAAATAACTCGAGTGTTTATTTCTATAATGATCACTTGTGGGAAAATCATTCATTTCTTTATGACATATTTCAATATTTTTCTCTATCATACTCATATTCTCAAATATCCCTTCAAATCCATTATACATATAGAATTTTTTATCTATCTTGTAAGAAACATATAATATCTCTTCAAATGATTATAATTTTTTTGGGAAAAATTCCCTAAAAATGATTAGCATAAAACCATGAAATAAATGCTCATTCTTACTCTTTGGATTATGTTGAAAGATGTGATTCCCATTACTTCTATTAGGAAATATTTCCATATGATATACTACACCAGATTATATCATATCATTATGTAAAATACTATATAATCTCAAAAAAATGGAAATTCATAAAAAAATCAAAAATATTTATGCACAAATAATCTATTTTTTTAAAAACGTGTATTCTTATGGTATATATTTATTTTCAAATCCATTAAGATGGTTTGTAAATAAAATTTGATTTACCCTATGAATTCCCCCTAACAGTAAAAATAGGTCTTTAGTAAGGGTTGTTTTCATGCACCAGTTGATAATTGGGTCAATCCTAGTGATACATGTTTAGTGTAATTACCGCTAGGTATAAATAAAATAGAACCACGTCCACCTATTCTATCATTGAAGGGATATAATCTATTTAAAAAACACATATTTTATTCTTTAACAAAACATGAGGATGTTATTTAATACATATTTTTAAATTAAATCAAAGGGTTCTGTTCCATAATATATGTTTTAAAAAATCTAGTTATTATGAATTATACTAACATTCATATGATACCAACTTTAGAACCCCCAATCATAGTTTCCTGAATTTTTTTTATAATTTATTAAATTAGAATAACATACAAGGAATCACATCATAATTGATCAACTATTTTTATAGTCATCAAAATCTATATACATACATGATATTCAAATTGATTTTTTTTAAAAATACATAAATCATTTTCATTGATGATTCCATTATTTCCTTCAGGGTATCTGTTAATATCACACACAAAAAATTCCCTCATATCATGAAGAAATTAAACATAAATAATGGGTGAAATTAGATACTTGGTAAGGGTAATCATAAAATGGAAGCTATAAATACATAAAGAAAAAAACAATAGTGAAAAATAAAGAATTGAAACACATTAAATTTTATCAATAAAAATATAATAATAATAATTTAATAGATTATTATCAAATAATATCATCTAAAAAACACATAAGGATGAATAATAACCATTGAACTTGTAACAAATAAAATAATCACATGTAATTTAATTTAATGAATTCATAACAATGGAATCCATAATGATGTAATTATAATTCTAGACATATAAAACATATCATCGAGACATTTTTCCTTGATATATAATATATATTATGAATTGAGCTGTGAAAAATATATAAAAGAGTAAGGGGTCAGCCAAAACCCAATCTAGTTTTTCTCTAAAGGCCAATCGATGCATCGGGGGCTATAGTAAGTTCCACTCATCCTATACTATGTCCAATGCATTCTTCAAATGAAATATGTGAAACCTATGGCATATATACATTTGTATATAAACTATAATGTGATATGTAAATAATTTAACTAATCAATAAACATAATTACATACCGTCCAGAGTAAAGTGAATGGTATCAACATAGTACATCCCTTGAAAAATTGATCATAAACAATCTAGAGATATAACAATTATCGAATCATTGGATTATATCCCCATTAAAGCATATGTAACATAAAAGGATATATTTCTAGATGGATTTATTAAAGATAATTTGGAACGTTCCTTGAGGAAACTAAACATTCGTTGAAAATAATCCTTTTTATTTTTAAAATATAAATTTCAAAAAAAAATTACAATATAATATTATTTGAAAATTACTATTGAAAACTATGGATTTCAAAAATATTAGGAAAAGAATTATAAATAAATAACCTCATAATCATGGAAAGTAATCTTGAATGAAATTAAGGTCTAGATGGTTGGTAATTCCATGCATTCTATATGTTAAAAAGAAAATTCCTTTTTTACTATAAAAAGATTGTAAAAGTGATTTTTTTTCAAAAATTGACATGAATATTTCTATCAATCTATTTGGTAATAATTTAAAAATGGGTATTATTTTTTAAAAAAATAATTTTCTGACGTCTAAATCATTTATAAAAATATTTTAAAAAAAATGTTGAATTGGAGGAAAAAAAATTTCAATCGAAGAGATTATTATAATCATATTTTATAAAATAAATTTTATTAAATATATTAAGTACCAATATAAGGGATCAGACTTAAAAATTAAATAATATTGAGTTAAGTGAGTCATTAACATTAAGGATCTTTTCACGATTAGAGTATTCAAGAATTATGCCATAAATATTACATTACATCTCAAATATTACCATGTAGATGCTTCTACTCTATCTATTTTTTTCACAATAATTAAACTCCTTAAAAAGAAAATAATTCTTTTCTTGATAAAAATATTCTCGAATTATACCATTCTCTTACACTTCCTTATACCAAATGAGAAACATTTCAAAAATTTGGGATGAGCATAAAAATATCAATAAGGGACATAGGAATAATGAAAAACAATTAGTCCTATTAAAACATGATTACCTATTCAATGATATTTGAGTTGGTGAAAAAAAATCAAATTAATAACACTCATATTTTTTTCTCAACAAATAACACAAAAACCAATAGCAAGAAATTAACACTATTTTAGGTGAATTAGAGAAAAATTTACATAAAACCATTTCAAACATCATCAAATTGGAATTAAAATATGGTTTAATTTAAAATTAGATTCATATATTGAGGATCACCATTTATATAAGCTATATCAGGATCAACTGTGTGCTAAAATGGGGCTCTATCCTTTATATAAGTTGGTTCGGGCTCACTTGTGAGCTATAATGTGGCTCAAACCATCGTATAAGTTGGGCCAGGCTTACCCAAAAGCTATAATGGGGATCAACCCATCGTACTATCTGGATCATTTGTGAGCTATAATGTGGCTCAACCCTACGTATATTCCATTTCTGGCTCACCCGTTTCATATATTTTTCATATTCCATATCATGAATAAAACATGTTCATTATAAAAACTTTTTGTAAAACACATCTATTCCAATATGAAAAACATTTCCACATAAAAATAAAATTTTCAATAAATAACCCATTTTGAATACCCAGATACCCAAATAAAAGAATAATGTATTTATTTCCCATTTAAAATACATTATGTCTTTTAGAAGAATCCAAATATAAAATAACTGTTATGGCGTTGGAGAAGTCGTTGTCAACTTTTACATTAAAAACATTAATTTGGTCATTTTTAAAGAAGTTAAAATTATTTATATAAAAGTATTCAAACTTAAAACATTGAATGAAATTCAATATAGACATTAAATTTTATGTATATTCCTTTTTACCCATATAAATAAATATATTGTTTAAAACCTTGAAGAAAAAGAGTAGATAATTAAATATGTAAACATTCATTATTTCCCATACCACATAAAAAATTTAAATATTACAATAGATAATTTAATAAATAAAAATGTATGGATATTAAATTTCAATGTGCCTTTATATACACCTTATAAAAGAATAAAAGTTAATATTATAAAGAAATTACTCATTGAAAATATATTTTGACTATGTCCATTAACTTGAGTGTGACTAATCTCATTCATTCATTATCTTCATGAATAATAAAATTAGGGTAATTTATACTTTATCAAAAACCTTTTTCTTGATTATTTTTTTATTTATGTCACTTATTACCATGTTTTAATAATTATTTAATTACATGAGTTCATATTAGATGTTTTGTTAATGTTCGATATTTGAGTAAAAAAATGAACTTGTTTTGATTCAAATTATCATTATTGTGATCTTTCCATTATCTCGAGAATATTATTCATGATTTGAATATCATATATATCCAGTACACATGTATTTAGAATAGTCCATAACATTCGGAGACAAGAATGGAATTACACCATTCAGATAGACTGTAGGTTGTACATACCCATGAATGCTACATTCATTTGTTTTTCATATTAATGGAATAAAAAATAAAAGATACATTGGTATATTATAATTACAGTATAATATCAATTTTATATATTTTACTTATGTTCATTAACACCATTCTTTATACGTTCCACATAATTCATGAATTAGTCATATCACTTTGAACGGATTGTAGTCCACACTTCCTCAAATGAAATTATCATATTATGGAAAGAAAAATAGAATGTTGTAAATAAAAAGTACAAAAAAATAAAGACAATATTAATATAATATATTTCTTATATATTTCAAATATAAATGTATTTCAACCATAATATCCACCATGATTGGTTGTAGGATAAAATTGAACAATCATCGTTTCGTGAGGTAGTAGTTCTCAGTACACAGAAACAATATGTTCTATATCCATTAAATAGAGGTGTGGGTAATTTAAGGTCAAACCCTTATCATAGAAAACATAATAGTGTATTGATAAAACCGGATTTTTAATAAAAAAATGGAATAAAAGGGTGTAGGGGTGGAGAAGGAAAATAAAGGAAATGAGCTTGATGGAAGATGTTACCTCTAAATTCGGTAAATCCTTTTCATTTGAGCCAAAATGATTTCTTGAATTGCTTTATTCCCAAGTTAAGGATTGTAGGATTAATTGAGCAGTGTTGGGAGATTATTTGATAATAATTTGGATGATCTAAGGGGCTTTAGTGGTGTGAGTAAGTGCGGAGAAGTGGTCGCCTTTTAAAAGAAGGAGGAGGGAACTTTGAAAAAGTTTTGAAATATTATTTTACTGTAAATTGATTTTCAAATTATAAATGTTCAAAAGTGATAAATTTTTAAGAAAAGACTACTTTCTACAATCCTCTCATACAATAGGATTTAGACTAGTTGAGTTCACAAAATGTACCATTTCATTAATATTAAACCCTTAGTTATAAAAATTAACTCTCACCATGTCTTCTTTAATTTTTTTAAATTCCTTTACAATAATTACTATAAAATGAAAATCGAACCACAACTGTATCATTAAAGATATTTTTAACTTTATATAATTTTGTTTTCCAAATAATATATAAATACTCGGAATATTTGTGTACCTTTTTTATTTAAATGGGAATTTTACGGGTCTGCCAAATCTAACGGTGCACGATTCCGAGCCCTGGAGTGCCCGCAATGATCCATTGAAGTTAATGTTATGCTTAAGTTAACGCACATAAGATTCTTCCCAAAAAAGTGGAATAACTCATAAACGGTAACTCGGATCAGAAATCTGAGACCACCGTTTCACTCAGGATGGTGGGTTTACCATTGGCATGACTTAAGATTAGTCGGTGTAGGCCTCCTATGAGAAAACCCAAAAATTGCATAAAAAATAATAAAATATTTAAGTAAAGAATTTTATTTTTCAAATGCTTATAGCTCAAAAAAGGTAACTCAGATTAAAAATACGAGACCACAGCTAAACTCCTGAGTGCATACTTTCTTTACGCAGATAATAACTTTCGCCGGCATGGGACACCAGAGAAAGTTAGTTTTTTGTCGCAAATAAAATAATTAAGTGAAAATTATTTTATTGTAAAATTCATAACTTCTAAAAAGAGACTCGGATAGAAAATCAGAGCGTACCATTGGGTTTTTTTGGGGCATTATTCCCCTAGTTAGAGCCTTAAATTGACTGGCATGAGTCAAGGGTGACTGATAATAATTTCTAGAACATTTTTTCTGGTACGTTCCTTAAACGCGGCGATTGACGAACTTCATCATCTTTTTTCCGTAACACCGTCAATGAACATCGATCAATGATCGGTGAATCAATGGTAGTGGTTGTTTCCTTTAAAGTACCATGTTCTCCCTACCATAAATGAATAACATTGATGTTTACCTTTTGCGGGTGGGGTGTTGTGTTCTGTTCTTGAGAACCTATTGCTACCACCCTAAATGCGGAGGATGTGTGCCAAACCAACATGGCCCGACCCCTCTGTTTTTCATTTTGTGATGACTCCACGATGACATGGAAATGAAGAAACATCGAAGAAGATAGAAAACAACGGCTATGCTACGCTCATACTCCGCAAATCGTGCCACCCTCGCAACACACTGGTTCTTCCGGTAGAACACCACAGTGCGTCGCGCCGCCTGCTCGTGTGCCGCCACGCCCCGTGCCGAACTACCCACACGCTGTCGCGCCCCGTGATGGACTACCCCCCCCCCCCCCACTGCCATGCCCCGCGCTGACTATCCGCGTGCCTCGTGCGTTGTCTGGCACCGAAGGAGGCTGGCCTGGCGTACGGCCCGCCTGCCTGGCCCCTTCGACGGCTTGCCTGACGCCCCCTCGCCCTGCGTTCCCTAA
Organism: Viscum album; assembly: GCA_963277665.1. Taxonomy (NCBI): domain Eukaryota; kingdom Viridiplantae; phylum Streptophyta; class Magnoliopsida; order Santalales; family Viscaceae; genus Viscum; species Viscum album. The sequence goes on along the minus strand of OY728132.1, from coordinate 1,285,530,947 downwards.
TCAGTGCCCCCGGGGCCTGCCCATGGCCTCTCACACCCTACCTGGTGCCCCCGCAGCCTGCCCAATGTCCATCTGGATTACTCTCTGGCCTCCTAGCTACCGACTTCTCGAGACGCGTCCCTCTCGTTGCTAGCCGAACTAGCCCCGGCCTTCGGGATGAGATGCCTACATGGAGACAACTCGGCCAAACTTCCATCGCAGTCCACTGGGCCGTGTCCATCAGAATGAACCTAACTAAGCAGGCTAACCCAACTAACGGGTTGGGTCAGACCCATCGGGTCTGTCTTGGTTCAACCAGACTGGGTCAGGCCAGATGGGGTTGGGCCGAGTCAGCCCGACCGGGTCGGATTTTGGATGCAGACCCACTACTGACCCTTTTCTTAATTCTGACATATCTTTGACCCCGAACGTCCATTTGATGAACCGTCAGTGGTGTTGGAAATATCATTGAGAGATGGTCCCATTGAGAATACCCCACTAGAGTTTGGTGTATAATTGAGATATGGTCAGGTTCATTCGTACACGAATCCAACCGGGCCCCTAAGACTAAAAGTATAATAACTAACAGATTGGGCATCCGATTGACGAAACTTATGTTGCGTTGAGACCCTTATGATGAGGTGGACCTTTGAAATACATCCACGTGGGAATTTAAAACACTTGGAGTATCAAAATGTAGCTTGTGGAGTAGACCCTCCCGATGATGAGTGAGCAGATTGCAAAGACCTAGTAGCTGGCAGAGACATGACAACTGCTGACCGATCGACTCGGAGTGATTCAGATGGCCCAGGTCGGAGCACTAGTTCTTTACAGTAGAACCACAGTGGAGGAGTGATTGGTGGTAGCAGAAGACCCACGGTACATGATAGAAGGGGTACCTTTGTACTCTATGAGGGGGAGCACTTGGTTGTAGCGGCAGCCCCATGGTGGGGGTGCCTCTTTTTGAACGCGGTAGACCCACAATACTCGACAGGTGGAGTAACTCGGTAGTCCAAGGATAGTGGGATGAACATAGTTGTAGTAGCAGGCCCACTGTACTCGACAGAGGAGGAGTTCTCCAGCAGTTGTGTTGTCGACATAGTGAACAAAAATCCTGGTTGAGCTGAGTCAATGACTTTTGTGTTTTCCTCATGATTGAGTTGGGTTACTAGATAACATAGGTATATGTATGGGCATATACCAAAGTAATGGTTATCAATTGATTTCATACTTTTTGGTTTATCCTTGTTGGATTTTGTGATACCTTGACGGTCTCATGGTCCCTACTAAGTATCGTTATACTCACCTCTGCACGGGCTATTCCCACACCTCATTGTGTTGTATGTAGATGACGGACAACACTGATGGAGGCTGAGAGCACCAGGACTGGACGATACCCGAAGGTGGACCTTATAACATGTCTGTACATAGAAGAGACTGATGAACGTGGAGTTATGAGGTGTCCATCTATGCCTACCCATCTGGTAGGAACCCCAGAGGACGATCTAGGGACTTCTCTTTACGTTATAGATGTTTGCCCCATTTTCAGTAGTACATGTAATTTACAGGCGGGTTTGTATTTTCGGCACATTTTTACATTCCAGCACACTCACTGTATACAATTTTTACTTAGTGTTTTTCTTCCAATTGTGTACTCTGTTGTGTGTGTTTTTTAGTTTTAAAGGAAATTCCTTCCTAGTTTATGGATATATGCCTTTTGTGCCAGTCTCCATCCCCTTGCCTATAGAAGGAGGGCTTAGTGTAATCACGATACGGGCCCCGGGGGACGGGTCTTGACAGATTGGTATCAAAGGAGACAGTTCTACTGTCGAACATAGGACTCTGATATTTCTTTTTTGTGAAGAAATAGTGTTATGGGTACTGGGTGTGGTTCTCAATTCTGGTATTCTAGTGTTTGTGTGGCGACCGACATATCAATACACCAGAACCCTGACTACTGATCTCTGACTTAGTGCATGAAAACACTAATTGCATGTGTGTTTTAAAATGTGTTATTTAAGTCTGCTCAACCAGGTCATCTCACCAAGTATAATTTTGATCATGTCACATCTGTTCAGGATGCCTCCACCCAGACTGCCAGTTAGAGTTCCGAGAGAGTACTCATTGAAGGCCCACCGAGCGACGTAGCTCCGGTGTAGGATCCTATTACCTTGATGGTACCTTCGAGTGGTGTACCAGCAACACCACCACTCGTTGAGCAGAAGATTCCACCATCCGCACTGGTGGACGACGCACACCAACTGAGCATTTTGTATGATTTTCAGTGTCAGTGGCCACCATGGTTTCAAGGAGAGACAAATTTACAGGTAGTAGAGGACTGGATGGAGGTGATTTCTAGAGTTTTCCGCCTAGTTGAGACACCAGTAGAGCAGATTGTGATCTGAGATACTAGTATTTTTCAATGAGTGACCATTATAATGGTATTCTTAGTGATGAGGCCTTGGTACATGGACCATTACCCAAGATAGTACCTCCTGGTAGTGTGTCAGCTATATCACTTCTTGTTGGTCAGCAGTTGCAAACGGCGGTACCGGTAGAGGACACTTGTAGGCTTAGTTCCCTACACACGTTTCAACATTAGATACCTATCTGGTTCTGAGTTTTTCCTGACTCCTAGTCGACTGAGGACTGTCTTGACATGGTGGATGGGAGCTCCCTAGAACTTCTACAACTTTGGCAGGACGACATGTAAGTAGATGAGTATTCATCGAGGCATACCGATCGTTCCTGGTACTCGATGAATACGGTACGATCAATGCTTTAGGGATCGAACATACGTGCGAGGAGTGATTAAAGGACATATGAGCTAGGAAAATTCTTCTACACATTCCTTCTTATGTTAGGATGATAGAGAGAACATTTTTGGTTGAATGTTCTTTGGTTGAGCGGATACAGCCAATGAATGTTAGCAGTGGGAAAGCCAGAAACTGGCACCAGTCTCCGAGACTTGGGCATGTAAAAATGATTCGGGTAGAAGATGTTTTAAGGATAGATGTATCTACTGGGTGGAAGATATAGTATGAGGGCTTGGAGATAGTCATGAAGTCGTGTACATTTCGACATTTTACAACCACCCCCTTATGTGGAACCAGCCAGGCTAAGGGAGCTTGAGGACAGGGGAAGGGAGAAGTTGAATACGGTCATGGAGTACAACCCAATGGCTCTGGGAATGATTCTAGTTACGTTATCTGTCTTCTACTAGATGTCATAACAATAGACATAGGTACCAATCAGTCCTTCCTTCCATGAATCTTGTCCAAATCATAGAGTTTCTGGTTAAACCATTGACTTGACCCTCACATCTGGAGATACCTTTTGGTGGAGACTCGATAATCACACTTATGTCGATATTTTGATCTGACCCTTAAGGGGAGAATTACGGTTGGAACCTCTTGTGGGAAGTGTCCAGTCCTTATGACGTTAGTTTGGGTTTGGACTTGACATCCACAGTTCACACATAGAATGATTGTATTATGAAAATAGGTTGGGGTTTATCTACATCGTTAAGATGGGGTTTTCCTTAGTCAAGAAAAAGGAATCCCATGCAGCATAGGTTAAACTAATGCATAGGATGATGCATTCGATCACTCTTGAGTCGGCCAACCTTACCCTCATGGCAGCAGGTGTTTTGAGTTTTCAGTTCCACATAGGAGTGACAGAACAAGGGGACATCTTTTCAAAATATGATGTCGGGATTACCCCCCCCCCCCCAAAGGGGGTGGGATGTCTTCATTGGCTGGATACTACCGGAAAATCGTTCTATACTTCTACAGTGTTGTAGCAACATTATCATCCATGATAAAGAAGTGGAAACCCTTCATGTGGTCGGAGAGAAGCCAGTAGAGCTTTCAGGAGCTATGACAGAGGCTGACTAGTACCCCCATCTCGAGGCTTCCATAGGAAAGCGTAGGGTACACACTTTACTGTGATGCATCCGGGACCAGACTGAGGTGTGTCTTGTTGAAGGAGTGAGCAGTGATTGCATAGAGTTATCAGCAGTTGAGACATCATGAGAAAAAACTACACTACCAATAACTTGGAGTTTGAGCAGTGGTCTTCGCGTTGAAGATGTGGGGACACTATCTTTTGGGAGAGTGTTTTACCGTGTATTCTGATTAATAGAGTCTCAGGTATTTCTTCGCTCAAAAGGACCTGAACCTGAGACAATGACGTTGGATTGATTTTTTCCAGGACTATGATTTCGAGATAGTCTATACTCATAAAAAGTGGAATGTTATAGAAGATGCACTCAGCAGGAGATCTGGTATACAGATGCTAGGCAAGGCGACAGAGCCGATAGCTGCTTTACAGATATCCTTTTTAGATAGAGATGGTGAAACCTTTCTAAAGATTCATATAGTCACTCCCCCACTTCTTCAGTGAGTCTAGGAGGGGCAACGTGGAGACGATGACTGTGAGATTCAATGTGCTCAGATATCCATAGGGCATGAACCTGATAGATTTTCTAAAATGGGGATCTCGTCATCCTTTTGATGGGACCTACCATGGTACCAGAATCACTTCAAGAAGAAGTGTTGAGTGTGTTCCATACATCCCCTCTAATGGTACAACCAATTTCAGTGAAGATTTACCAGGACCTTCAATGACAACACTCGTTTCCAGGTATGAAGAAGGCGGTAGCAAAGTTCATCTCTCGATGCATCATTTGTTAGCTATAGAAGGAGGAGCACCAGGTACCATTAGGATTGGTACAACCTTTAGAAGTCCCAGAGTGGATGTGGGATGTGATATCCATGGACTTCGTGATGGGTCTCCCGCAGACATCCACGAGTCATGATTCAATTTTGGCGATCGTTGATCAACTCACCAAGACGGCCCACTTCCTACCGATTCGAGAGAAAGGTTCAGTATAGATCTTGGGATGCCTCTACGTGCATGAGATTGTGAGGATACATGGAGTACCTTCTTCTATTGTCTCCGATTATGATGTGTGGTTTAACTCTCTGCTTTGGAAGGAGTTGCAGGAGGCTTTTGGGATGCAGCTATGTCTGAGCACTACCTTCCATCCTCAGACAGATGGCCAGACCGAGAAGACCATTCAAAAACTCGAGGACATGCTATGTGCCTGTGTCCTCGACTTCGGTCACAGTTGGGAGGATCGCTTGCCTTTGGTGGAGTTTGCGTATAACAACAACTATCACTCCACCATCGGGATGGAATCTTTTGAGGCTTTTTATGGTCAACATTGAAGATCACCACTATGCTGGACAAACCCAGGGGAGTCATCAATAATACTAGGACCATAGATGGTAACGTCTACCAAAGAGAAGGTGTAGATCATCCATGTTTAGAAGAAGACTACACAGAGAAGACATAAGTTGTATGATGACATGAGACAGATACCTCTAGAGTTTGATGATAGAGGCAAAATCTTTCTACAAGTCTCACCTTGATGAGGTCTACGAAGATTTGGCCAAGGAGACAAGTTATCCCTGAGATTCATCAGACCTTTCTTGGTCTATATAAAAGTAGGCGAGGTAACCTACAACCTATCTCTTCAACCTCAGTTACACCAGGTGCACTATGTCTTCCACATATCTCAGCTGAGAAGATACGTGCACGACCCTTCCCACATCATTGACAATGGAGAGTTGTACATAGATGACAATGTGACTTTCATAGAGGTTTCAGTGGAGATTGAGGATTGAAATAAGAGGTTCCTTCGTGGATGGTCTATACCTCTAGTACGTGTTCGTTGGCAGCACAAAACCCTCCAGGATAGCACATGGGAGCGGGAGGCTCAGATGCGTTCTAAGTACCCCCACTTGTTCCCATAGTTGTGAGTTGTGGCTTACAGGGGTGTAGAACCCTGAGGTGGGGAGAATGTAAAGAGCTGTATTTTCCATGTAATTTTTTTTATTTAAATGGTAATTTTACAGGTCTGAAATATCTGACGGTGTGCGATTCTGAGGCCCGGTGTTCCCGCAATGATCTGTAGACATTTTTTTAAGCTTAAGTTAACGTGCAAAACATTTTTTCCAGAAAATGGGGAAAACTAATAAATGGTAAGATAGATCCAAAATATGAGGGCACTATTGCGCTCAGTATGTGAGGTTTACCCTTTGCGCAACTTATGATTAGCCGATGCATGCCTCCTGTGAGAAAACCCAAAAATGGCATAATTGTAAATAAAATAATTAAATAAATTATTTTATTTTTCAAATACTTATAACTCACAAATGATAACATGCATTAAAAATACATGACTACCACTGAACATGTGAGTGTATTCTTTATTTAAGAAGATACAATATTTTTCCGGCACGGGCCACCAGCGAAAGTTAGTTTTCAGCCGCAAATAAAATAATTTGGTGACAATTATTTTATTTTAAAATTCATATCATATAAACGGTAACTCGGATTGAAAATATGAGTGTACTGTTGGGTTCGTTGGGGCATGTTTGTCCTAGTTAGATCCTAACCTTGATTGGCACGAGTCGAGGGAGACTGATAATAATTTTCTGATTTTTTTCAGGTACGTTCAATAAACGCACGAGCGGCATTTTTGTATCTTTTGAAGTGGTGCTCGAAATTTAAATTTGAGGAAACCATTGAACTCATAATGCTAGTATTCTCTTAATAATACTTTCACTTTGATGATAGTGATTCAAAAATAAAAAGTTATATTTTGACATTTTATAAAACAAATAATAAAATAAGGTACAACACTAAATTTTATTTTTAAGCTACCTTGTGTTGGGTGTGTTGGTTGAAACCTCCCCTTGGGAGTTGGTGGTGGGACTGCCACACCCTAACCTCCCATGAGAGGTTATGGTAGTGGGGAACATCCGAGAAAAACCTCCCTATTAATGATATGGGTGGGGACCACCCAACCCCTATTGATGGTGGAGGATGAAACCTTTTCACTCCCCCTCATTAATGAGGGAGGACGTATTGACCTCCTCTGCGCAATTAATTTTTCCAACACACGTGCCAATTAATTGTGCCGATGTATGTGCCAATTAATTATGCCATAGCATGTTCCAATTAATTGTTCCAACGCACGTTCCAATTAATTGTGGCCAAGCGTGTAAATTTATTAAGGGGAGTTTCTTTCTCCATTTGAATTGTGTGCTAAAAATAAAATAATAGAAAACATATTATTATTATTTGGTTGGTATTATCTTTTTATGGAATGGAGGAAGAGGAGAGCTGGGGAGAACCATGCTCTCAACGAAGAATGCGAAGAATGTGAATAACTCCAGTGATGCATCTTCTTCGATCTTCTACCCTGACCACATTCTGACGTAGAAAAACTTCCCTCTTCATCATTGTCAATGAACCGATGCATGAGCATGGATTTATAGTGTGTGACGAACGTGACGATCGATGAACTTAATCATATTCTTTAAACAACACTGTCAACGAACGTCGATCAATGACCGACGAATCCAAGGTAGGGGTTGTTTACTTTATAGTGCCATGTTCATCCTTCCTTAAATGAAGAACTTTAATGTTTACCTTTTGTGGGTGTGTAATTGTGTTCCATTGTTACCACCCTAAACATGGAGGGTGTGGGCTAAACCAACATGGCCCAAACCCTACATTGTTCTTTTTGTGATGACTCCACGACAACATGGTAATGAAGCAACAGTGACGAAGACGACAAACATAGGTCGCACTACACGCAGCCTCTGTGAATCGTGCCGCCCTCGCAGCGCACCAGTGCTTCCGACCAAACACCGTCGTGCCCTGCGCCCGCTACCAGTGCTCCCCCACGTCTCGTGATGCCTGCCTGCTCACCCCGTGCATTGTCTAGCACCACCAGCGGCCGTCCCGGCGCCCCCAAACTTTGCCAGCGGCCCGACTAGCGTGCGACCCACCTGCCTGTCCCATGCCACATCCATTAAGGCGCCCCCACGGCCTGCCTCTCCCTACCCTACGCCCACGCGGCCTACCCCATGGCTGGTCGTGCCTTTCCCAGTGCACCCGTGTCCTGCCTGGTATCCAGCCAGCCTACTCATCCCCCGCGCGGCCAGCCTATTGGCCTCCTGGCTACCGACCACCTGAGCTGCGTTTCTCACGGAACTAGCCGAACCGACCCCAGCCATCAGGCCGAGCCGCCTGCATGGCATCATCAAGGTCGAACCACCCTCGTAGTCCACTGGGCCGGGCCTAGCGGACCGAGCCAAACTTACTAGACTGGCCCGCCCAACGGTTTGGGTTAGACCCATCGTGTTTGTCTGGGTTTACCTAGACCATGTTGGCCATGACTGAGTTGGGTTGAGTCGGTCCGACCAGGTCGGACCTGACCTGGGCCCACTACCGACCATTTTCTTACTTTGGCCATGTCTTTGACACCGGACGTCCGTTTAACAAACTGTTAGTGGCGCTGGTAATCTCTCTAAGAGACGGTCCCTTTCAGAATACCCCACTGGAGTTTGGGGTTTAGTTGAGATACAGTCAGGTTGGTTCGTAGACAAATCCAACCAGGCCCCAGGAACTGAAAGGCTAATAACTAACAACCGGGCGTCCGATTGACTTTCCATCTGTTGCGTTATGACCCCTATGAAGTGGCGGACCATTGAAATAATTACACGTGGGACTTCAATATACATGGAGTATCGACTTGTATCCCGTGGGGCGGACCCTCCTGGTGATGAGCAAGCAGATTGCAGAGACCTAGTAGCTGGCTGAGACTTGAAGACTGCTAACTGATCAACTCGGAGTGATTCAGATGGCCCAGTGGAGAGTGATTGGTTGTATCAGCAGACCCGCGGTGGATGAGCGCTTGGTTGTTGTGGTAGACCCACGGTACTCGGCAGAAGGAGTGCCTCTATTGGATATGAGGGGGAGCGCCAGGTTGTAGCGGCAAATCCAAGGTGGGGAGCACCTCTATGTTAGCACGGAATACCCACAGTACTCAACAGGTGGAGTGTCTCAATAGTCAAAGGTTAGTGGGAAGCACTTAGTTGTTGCGGCAAGCCCACTGTACTCGATAAAGGAGGAGTTCTCGAGAAACCGTGGTTTTTTCATCGTGAATAAAAATCGTAGTTGAGTTGAGTCAATGACTTTTGTGATTTCCTCGTGATTGAGATGGGTTACTAGATAACTTAGGCTTATGTATGGGCATATACTTAAGTAATTGTTATCTGTTGATATCATACTTTGTGTTTTAACATTGTTTGATTTTGACAGACCATGAGGGTCTTAGGGTCCCCACTGATAATTGTTATACTCACCCCTACACGGGCTATGACCGCACCTCATTGTGGTTGATGCAGACGACGAAGAGCACTAATGGAGGCCAAGAGAACCAGGACTAGACGATACCCGGAGGTGGACCTTACGACGAGTCGGTACATAGAGGAGTCTGATGGACGTGGAGTGTTGATCTGGCCATTTGTACCTACCCTTCATGTAAGAACCCCAGAGGATGATCCAGGTGCTGCTCTTTACGTTTTAGGTGTTTGTCCCATTTTTATTTGTAAGTGTACTTTAATGTTGGGATTGTATTTCTAGCCACTTTTTACTTTCCTGTACACTCATTTTATATAGTTTTTACATAGTGTTTTGCTGCCATTTATGTACTCTATTGTGTATTTTTCAGTTATAAATGAAATGCCTTCACAGTTTAGGGAAATACGCCTTTAGTGCTGGTCGCTAGACCCTGGCCTATGGAACTCGGGCTTAGGGAAGTCACGATACAGGCCCCAGGGGATGGGTAATGACATTATAGTTTTTTAGTACTATTTTATCAATTAATAAAAAAGTATTGTTTTTTAAAACTCATTTATGTCAATTTTGACACTATTTAGTAATTGAATTTTTTAAATTCATAATACATTGATTCCTTCAAAACAAATGAATTAAATAATACCCCACAAGTCAGTATCATCCAAAAAAATTTGTGGAATAAAAATGTTCAAATTAATTTAATTTTAATATTTATAATATCATTTACATGAATATTTAATTAATTAGGTCATTGTTGCCTCATAATTGGATCATAAATATATTTATATACATAATGTACCAAAATTATAAATAATATACTATGATGTACAAAATATTTTTATATTACTAATGAATACATAAATTCAATAACACCATTTATATAAAAAAAATTAAAAAAAATTATTATGGAGATACATGTTTATGTTATATTTTCCTTTTCTAAAAAATAAATATTATAAAAGGTCACTATCTCCCATATGTGTCTCCATGGGGTCCCAAATTCAATCCAAGGATGCTCATGGTCGGATATATCTCATTAAATATGATTAGAAAATGTGTTAGGGTAGTTATATATTATGATAATATTTTTTTTACCCATATTTACCGGATTTACCCTTTAACCATAGAAAATATTGAAAATTTCTAATGTTACTATTCATAATGTTGAAAAATAATAGATAACTATTTACATAAATTGGAAATTCTAATTCCAAATATGGAATACATTTTTCCAGAATCTACACAAAAAATTGGAAGAAATAAATTGAAAATTAATCCCCATTGTTCAAACCAGAAAATGGGTTTTAACGATGTAAAAACTGTCAAAATATTGGCATGTGTTTATGTTAAATTTCAATGTAAAATTGTTTCCAATGAAAAATATTGGATTACATTATAAAAAAATAATCCATTTACATATTATATAAAATAAAAATGATAACATATATATATATAAATAAATTAAATGAAAATTCGGTTTTGAATTAAAACGCAGTATCGTTCACAATTCATAAAATTAAAGATTTTAACAGAAAAATCATAAAATTTAAATAAAATTAAGTTTTGATTTCTTGATTATAAATTGTAAGTATATTATATTAAAAAGAACATATAAAAGTTAAAAAAATATTTTCAAAATGGTTTCCCCAACAAAAGTTTGTAAAATGACTTTTTTTTAATATTTGAGTAGATTATTCTTAAAATAGTATTCATTAACATTATAAGAAACTAAAATTTATTCGATAAATGTAAAAACATATTAAAAATATTTAAAATCATTATTTAGTTAATTATGTTCATTATTTCTGACACAACAACTAGGCATCAACTGCACATTAAAATAATAATATCAATGTTGTATTATTTGTCATTATAACGTAGTGTTTTGTGAAACAGACAATTTCAGAGAAACCCATTCTTGTTTGTTGGGTATTATATCATACAAAGTATCAAATTTAAATTAATATTAATTTAAAATTCAAAAATATTAATAGATTTGACAATGTATTACTCTATAAATTCATGGGATGATACATCATTCCCCTCTTTTGGAAATAACATCCCTACATTTTTAAAATTGGGCTCGTACACTTCATTAACAATCCAACATCAAAAAAAATTAAAAAATCACTTAAAAAGAACTATAGATAAGTAAAAAAGTTTTCCTGAGATAACACATACTAGGATAATATATTGCATAACATAATGTGGAAGAAAAACTAACCATCATTTTCTGATTGAGAGTGATAGAAAACTTGATAAAGAGAATGTTAACCAAAATAAAACCCTCAACCTGTCGTGCGTTAAATATTATTTGATTATCTTTTAGGAAATTTAAATGGAATACGTTTTTTTAATATACTTTTCATAAATTAGATTAATTTATTTTTGATGTTGAATAAGAATATTTGGAAACATACATTATTTTCATATAGAATGTCATCCATTAATAAATATCTAGAAAAATACCCTTCTATTTTCAAAACAATGAGTATTCATGATGACTTGGTCACACATAAATATATAGAAAAAACTTCTAGAGAATAACACAATCCTCAAAATATGAACTACATATTTTACCTATCTGTAGACATTAACCATAACCAAAACCAAAATAGTTAATACAAGATAATATTATCTTGAAAAAATAATAATCCTTTATAAAGATAAAGAATATTTTCAATTTCCTAAATTAAATTGTAAAACCCAAGTTCATCATATACCATTCAACAAGAATATGACCATAAAATTCTTCCAAACAATCCAAACTATTATTGACACCCAAAATTCTTGGAAATTTGATCCCATAGTCTTCCACGATAAATCCTAAAATTTATCTCCAAATAACATCAAGTAAAAATAATGAGTAATACTTAGAAGTAATTAACCTAACCACATATTCAACATGATTGGTTTATCATTTCCAAAAATTACCCAAATATTTATATGTCTACAAAAAAACTTATATTTTTCCAAAATAAAACTCAACAGTAACTTCTAAAATTAAATCCCATAGTATTCTATTTTCCTTAGGCATATACTGTTCACAAAAGAGAGAACATACTCCTAAATATCATTTATCACATAATCACCAAATCATTTTCCTATAATAATGATATACATTTGATAATATATACGTTCCAAAAATAAATGTCTTCTTGATCCATAAAATAATTTCACTAAAATGAATAATTCATACCAACAAAGGACTTCACATAGTCTAGTGGTAACTAATAAATCGTAGTCTCACTTCTGTTGCTGGTTCGATTCCCATATCACATTTCGAGGTGATGGGTTGTCACCCGATCAACATGTTTCCCTTTTTAAAAAACTATATAATTTTATAACATTCCCAAAATTGAGATAAAATCCCAAAAAATAACCATAACATATTTTAACCTCAAATTTTATCACATAATATGCCTTTTGCATCATAAAAATTAATAACCCATAAATTCCACAAGGTGAATGTCTTTAAAACTACCATTATTCACCATAATATTCAAAATTATAAAGCCCAAAAAGGGTTTTCTAAGACACGAAACTTATAATATATCTTAAAATTATAAACCCATGATGATATCCCTAACCCTTAAAAAACATCTTAATTTCCAAAGTTGTTTAAACCATCTTATGATACCAATTATGTGGCCCCAACATTAAACACTACATAACCTTGAGTAAATTCATAAATTCACATTGAGAATTTTTTCAGGTTTATAGTTTTAGGGAGTTATGCCATAACTATTAAATTACATCAAAAATATAACAATGTAGAAATTTCTACTCTATCCAATTTATTTCACAACAATAAAACTCCTTAAAAACAAGAATTATTTTTTGATAAAAATAATTAAAAATTATTCCTTTCTCATACCCTTCCTTATACCCTATGAAAAACATTTCAAAAACACCTTCTGAGCATAAAAATCCCAGTAAGGGAAATAAGTGTAAATGAAAACCATGAGTCTTGTTCAAACATTGTAACCCATTCAATGTACTTTGAGAATATAAAACAAAACATATTCACTTGAATAAAACTCAAACTTTGTGTTCAATAAAAAACACTAAAACCAATAGCATGTAATTAAAACACCTTTAGATTACTATGATTATAATAATCATAAAACCCCTTAAAATATCTACCAATTGAAATAACCACATGGTTGACATCAAAATTGGATATCAATAATGGGTATCACCCTTTGTATAAGCTATATCAGGCCCCCTTGTTGGAAATAATGTGAATCAAACCTACAAATAAGCTATGTCGTGCTCACTATTAAGCTATAATTGGGCTTAACCTTTCATAAAAGCTATATCAGGGTCACCTGGGAGATATAATGTGGATCAAACCTTTGTATAAGATATTTTGGGATCACTCATTTCATGTAATTCTCATGTACCATTTCATGAATAAAACATGTTTAGCAAAAACCCTTTTTGAAAAATCCCTTTTAATACCATATGAATAATATTTCAATATAAAAATAAATATTTTTTTATGAAACCTTTTTAAATACACATATACCAATTTAAATTAATAATATATTTATTTTCATTCTAAAAGATACTAAAGATTATAGAAGAATCCAAATACAAAATTGTGGTTACAGCGACAGAGAGGTTGTTGTCACCATATATATTAAAAAATATTCCTTTTGTAATTTTGTAAAGATAGTGAAACAATTCATATGAAAAGATTATATTTGAAAAAATTTAATTAAATTCATGTAAGATACAAAATTTTATGTATATTTATTTTATACCCATATAAATAAGTATGTAATTTAATATCATGAAGAAAAATATTTGATAATTAAATCTTTAAATATTCAATGTATCACATACCACTTAGAATAGTTTAATATTAATATTAATGATTTAATAAATAAATTTGTAATTGATAAAATATGGATATAATTATTCATAGTGGATGTATATACACTTTATAAATGAATAAAGGTTCATATTATAAATATATACTTCAATGAAAGGAGATTGAGACGAAGTTCATTACCTTGAGTCTAAATTGTCTTGTTAATTTTTTTATCATCCTGAATACAAAACTTAAGTCAAATTTCAACATTAATAAAAATAATTTAAAGTTCATTATTCATTTCATATCACTTATTATCATGTTTTATAAATTATTTAATTATTTTAGTTTATATCAGACATTTTGTTGATGTTAAGTATTTTAGTAAAAATGAACTTGTTTTGAGGAAAATTATCCAATTTTTCATAATTCAATTATATCCCGAATATTATTAATTATTTAAATATTATATATATAAATTAATTATTTATTTGGAATATTACATATCAATTGCAAAGAAGAAATGAAATTCACCATTCTTAGAGATGGTAGGCAGTACGTATGCATGAACGCTACATTCATGTTTTGTCATTTTAAGAGAATAAAAAATAAATGATACATAGTAATATTATAATTATAGTATAATATAACTGTTATATATATTAAATATGTTCAATAACACTATCCTTTATACATTACATGTATGGAATGAACATGTCATATCACTTTGAGGGGGTGGTAGTCAACACTTTTTCAGAAGAAATTATCATATTATTTAAAGTACAATGGTATGATGAAAATAAAAATATAGATGCATAGATAAAATATAAATATAATATATTTCATATATAAATGTAGATCCATAATAATGTCATACATTATATATGATAGGAGAAAATTGAACAGTCATCATTTTGTGAGACAATAGTTTGTTGTACCCACAAAGAGTATGTTCTGTATCCATTAGATGGAGGTGTGTTTAAGTGTAGGTAGAAAATAAAAAGTAAAAAAATCCTAGTATATTGGGGATACTAGTTTTGTTATAAATTAGTGTAATAAAAAGTGTTTAGGTTGTCGAGAATGAAAATAAAGGAATGGAGCTTGAGAGGAATTGTTACCTCAAATCGGGTAAATATATTTGATTTGAGCGAAAAGGGTTTCATGAATTTATTTAATCCCAAGATAAGGATTCTAAGATAATTTTTGCAATTTTGTAATATTATTTGATCTGAATTTGGATGAGATATCGATCTTGAGTGGTGTGAGTAAGTGGGAAGAGGTGGTGGCCATTTATAATATGGGGGAGGGTATCTTTGTGAACGTCTTGAAATATTATTTTTTTATAAATTCATTTTTGAATTATAATAGTTATAAAGTGATAAATTTCTAGGATAAGATGAGTTTAGGTTTAAATAATATTATCCAATAGTTTTTAGATATGTTTAGGTCACAAAATGAACTCTATCAATTTAGCTTTAACCCTTAAAATAAAACATTTACTCTCACAATGACTTCTTTTATTTTCATAATATATGGTTACTATGGTTACAATAAAATGATAATATTACCAAAAGTGGATCATTAAAAAAATTTTATATATTATATTGGTAATTTTTCGAATAAATATATTTTTAGTACAATTATACCATTTAAAAAAATATTATTTATTTTAGAATCTCATTTTTTCCAATTTTGAAACTATTTAGAAATAAATATCTTTTAAAGTTATAAAAACATGATTACCTTGAACCAAAGTAATTAACAGATCACTTACATGTTAATTTCATCCAATTTTTTTTCTAGGGAATAAAATTGTTCAAATTGTAATAATTTAATATTTATAATATGATTTATTAGAATATTTCATTAATAAGGTAATCGTTGCATCCTCATTGTTTTGTAAAAATATTTATTTATTTAATGTATCAATATTATAAATAAAATAACATGATGTATGAAACATTTTTATATTTCTATGGAATATTTATAGTTTAAGATATCATCTATATAATAAAAATTAATTTTTTTTGTTAAGAGATACATGTTTATGATTTATTTAACTTTTCATTAAAATAAATATTATAAAAGGTCACTATCACACCCAAGTGGATACATGGGGCATTAAATTCAAACCAAGGATGATAATGGTAAATCATATCTCATTCAATATGATTATGAAATATTTTAGGGTATTTTTATATTTTTATAATATTTTTCCCTAGTTTACATTATTTACCCTTTAACTATGGTAAATAAAAATAATTACTTATGTTATTATTCATATTGTCCAAAAACAAGAGGTACTTATTTACATAATTTAGAACATATTATTACTAATATGGAATCCAATTTTATAATTTCTAAACACCTAATTGGAAGAAATTAATTTAATATTAATTCCTCTTATCACAATAAGAAAGCATGTTTTTAAGTGGTAAAACCTATCAAATGATTTACATGTGTTTCGCTTCAATTTGAATGTAAAATTGCTTCCAATGACTGCTATTGGATTAAATGATATAAAAAAATCCAATTAAACAAAAAAAATTAAATAGACTACACAAATATAAAAATAAATTAGATGACAAATGCAATTTTGATTTAAAATCCAGTATTATTCAATTTTTATAAAAATATGAATTTTTTCATAAGAATACAAAAATTTCATTTGAAGTTATTTTTTATGTTCTGATTATAAATAAGAAGATTATTTTATCAAATAGAATATATAAAGGTATTAAAAACTATTTCTAAAATGTTTTTTCTATCCAATGGTGGTAAAAATGCATTTTAAAAATTTTTAAGTGTTTTATGCTTAAAATTGGATTCAATTTCAATTTAAGCCTCTAAAATTTACTAGAAAAATTTACAATCATTTAAAAATTTATTTATAATTATAATATAGTTATTTCTATTCATTCCCTCTAATATAATAGCAAATCGTTAACTATTATATAAAATAAAAATAATATTATAATATTATTTTTTGGTATAAATTAGTGATTTATGCAATGAATGATTTCAGAGAACATCATTATTGATTTTTTGTTATGTTCAAATACCTAGTGTTCCCTTTAAAATAAATTTAATATTAAATTAATAATTATTAATAGATATCAAAATGTATTATTCTATAAATATACGGGATGTTACAACCTATGAGTGAAAAAATGATTCTAATACATGAATAAAGTTTATAAATAACTACTAGAAAAGAAAATAGAATTATTTTAATGTTTAAATATAA
Source organism: Viscum album (assembly GCA_963277665.1). Lineage (NCBI taxonomy): Eukaryota > Viridiplantae > Streptophyta > Magnoliopsida > Santalales > Viscaceae > Viscum > Viscum album. The sequence continues at coordinate 1,285,513,683 of OY728132.1, read as the reverse complement.
AATATTTATTCCATGTAAGACTTTAGAAAAAATAATACCTAATAATGATGATATTCTGAAGTAAACAATTACTAATTTGGTATCATTTGAATCATATTCCATGTGAAGAAAATAAATTAAAATGAAACATTAAATACCCTTATGATAAATTATTTTATGATATAACATAATGAAATAGAAAAGTATAAAAATCCAAAAAGAAATTAGTAGTGAAAATGGAGTATGTCTTAGGGAAGTAAATGTGACATGAGAAACCCCTTCCTGAGTCAAAATCATCATGTATATTTTTTAACAGATTGAGTAATATACATATGTTTATTATTAAATTTATTAAGATAATTTTTTATCTTTATTAATCAGAATATTTATCATATTTTTATGTTATATATTATTATATAAATAATTGAATTTATTTCATATGATTCAACGATATTTGGCATATGTGTCAAAAATGACATTGGTATGTTGACAATGGTAAAATAGGTCATTATATATATATATATATAAAATAATTATCATATATGTACACAAATTATACTTTTAAAAAAATCATGAATTATTGTTATGATAAATTAATTATGTTACGAACTTTGAGATGGTTGGCCATATATACGCATGAGTGGCATTTCCATTTTTAAATGAGCATTATAGAAATGATGTATGTAGTATTTTATAAATAATAAATCATAATAATAACTTGAATACAATAATATGTCTTTAAATATATATAAAACATTCACACATGTGGTGATTAAAGGTGATTCACATTGCTTTATGAAGGCGGTAGTCCACACATACATGAAGAACATTATTATCTTTTAGTGATTGAAAAGGTAAAAAAATAAAATGACATATTAAAAATTAAAAGTTATAATTATTTCATGAATCTCATACTTATCTTATTTATATCAAATATATTGATTAAATTTATACATATCACCATCAATGAAAAGTGTTAGATAATGAAGAATCACTTTTCTTCATGGGGAGATAATCCACCTCTCAAGCAAATGACATTATAGTATCCCATAGGAATAGAATGAGAAAAAAGTTATATATATGATATATTAACTCCATTGGTATAAAGATGATATAAATATCATATATATAATTTATATCCAATGTCATACCCAACCATTAGAGGTGGCATTTTGAAAATGGATGACATCAGTTCGTGAGGTAGTAGTCTACCGTATACATGAGCAACATTATCATTTCACATTTGATTTAATTAGAGATTTATAATGAAAATTAAATCAAAATAGTAAAATATAAGTTAATTTTAGAATGAAATTATTATATAATAATAATTTAATCATAATATATGGATGAGAAAGATGAAATAAAACCAAAATGCAACTTTAATAATTTCACCTCTAATTGGAAAAACACTTTAAGATTATTAGTAATGTTTTAATATAATAGATTTTTGACCAAAACATGGATTCAAGGATGAGTTTATTTATGTTTTAAATTTATTTTTATAGTTAATTAATGATGAAAAATATTTTGAACATTTTTATAAAGAGTGGATACTGTGGCATTTTATATGTGAGGTGAGAGGAACACTTTTAGCACTTTAAAAGAATGAGGTACACCCACTTTTCACAAATGACACAATAGTCCAAAATGGATAATTATCTAGCCAAAAACATGATATGGATGGATTATTTCATGAATATATATATATTATAATAAAATTAGGTTATTTGGACCCTTTTTAGTTTAGTTTAACCTCTAATAAATCATTTTTATCTAAACCATGGTAAATAACCATGGCTATTTTTACTATTTATTATGGCGAAAATTTAAGATGAACATATTGGATAATATAAATTGTTATTATTAAAAAAATTAAAACAATTTTTTTAAAATTCAATTCTTATATGAGGAAAATTTTAGTTGAAAATTAATCACACAGACATGATGTGAAAGTGAGTTTTCATAGCGAAAATAGTCAAATGTTTACCAAGTTTTTATATCAAAATTCTATATCAAAATGATTCTTCTGAATTTTTTTTATTAAAATGAAATATATATATTTTACTATTGATACATTATAACCATTATAAAATATTATTTATCTTTATAATTTTTGTCTACAAAATTTTTGTTTATTGAAAATTACGTATTTTTTCCTACTTTATAAAAAAATGATTTTTTTGAGAAATCGAAAAACAATAACCCTGAGGTAATATAGATATGATGATTTTGAAATGGAAAATAATTTTTTGAAATATATTTGCTAAATATGGAAATAAAAAAATTAATTTTTTTCACAAAGCGCCAATACCTATGAGAAAAACATAGTTTTTCTAAAATCATTTATCTTTCACTAAAATTATAATAATATTATATATATTAAATTTTTATATATTTTATTCGGTTTATAAATGTTTAACCCATATAAGGTTGTTAATTTAGTTTGTTCTATTCATAGACTAAAATGGAATGTCTAGCATATAATATTCAAGTTTAAATAACAATATTTTAAATGAGTATAATGTTTCATTGAAACCTAGTGTTGCATGTATTGAAAGCTATCAAATAGAATGATTTCATTTAAAATTAAATATATCATTAACTGTCAGGATAATATATAACCTTACACTCTTGTAGTTGGTTTTAAAACACAATATTAAATATGATGTTCCTATTGCAGTATAGTGTGGGTACTATAGCATGTACTGTAGAGGTTACTGTAACAAGTATTGTTTGGTACTTTAGCAGCCGAAATTATTCACCTTGGGCGATCGATATGGGATTAGAGTCTGTAAGGCCATCGGTCCACCAAGGAATTTGGGACAGTAAGGCTTTCAGGCCCTCTCATGGCCTTGTATCAACCTCAAGGCCTTCATGACCACCTGATATATAGATGCAAATAAATATTCTACAGGGAACCTACTCGAGAGGAGGATTTAAGAGTAGGGCACATTCCCCAGAGCAGGGATAACATATTTGGAAGAATTAGAGGTTATGGAATTACCATCAGTACTAGTCATGTGTATATCTGTATAGGACATCTAGCCAAACATACATGCAAAGGGGGAGTGCTGATCACGATGCAGATGCTCGGGAGGGGTAGTTTCAACTATCACAAGCTATATGATTTGAGTAATACCTATGGGTCATGTAATGTGTCCATGCTTATAGGAAATGTAATATCTAATCCTACAGTCTTTGTAAGGGCTCCCCCTCACCCCGAGAAAGGGGGTTCTAAAAAATAAATAAATAAGGATATCTGGCTATTCAGGCTATTGTAAATACCTCGGGGTGTTAACTGATACACATAAGTCATATTTCATTATCCACCTCAGAATCCTTGTGAAGCATATATAATCTTTTAAAAAAATATTTATATATAATATGAAAAGTATAGTGATTTTATGAATAAAAGTACATGATATTTCATAAATTTATGGCATAATAATTGAAGTAAAAAGTGATGATACACCCATTACCCATTCCAACATTAAATTTGAGAAATTAACTATGGATTTTTTTCATCGGACTTCCAAAGACATCTAAAGTAAAAAATATACTTTTTTATGGTGGATCATCTTATAAATACATATAACTTATTAATATTCAAAAAATCTTCCCACATTATCAACCATCTATGATATTTATCAATGTGGTTGTGAGATTTCAAGGAATTCCACTATTTTTTGTATGAAATTAAGATCTATGGCATTATTCGACGTTTTCGTGGTTTCTTTGAAATACATTAAACATGTAGATAAAGTTCAATAAGTCATTTAATCAACATACAAATGAACAATATAAAATGAAAACACAATATCTAGAACTTATTTTCATAGCTTTCACGATATACCTCCATGGTTGTTAAGATCAATATAATTCTCTAATTGAATTTTCAAACAACACTGCCTTTCACTCAAGCATTCATACGGTTAAATATTGTAAAACCCCACATTTTAACTCCTTAATCAAATTTTAATATATTTTTTCCATGGAAAAATAAATCTACAATTAACAATGATATAATTTTTTGAGATATAATATTTCAAAACTAGGTATTCATCTATATATTATTAGAATAAATTATGAAAAAAATTATGAGATTTAGAAGTAGAATAAAACCACATGAAAATAAAAAGATAGTGAATTTGATATCATTCTCTTTTTTTTAATTATTAATTATTACATTGAGTATATATATTGAAATAAAGAAAACATTATAAGTAAAAGATAAATTTTTAGAGAGAGGAAAATGAATAGGATTGATGAATTTAGTGAAGAATGTAATTTTATATATAGTAATGTAATATAAAAAGTATATATATTGTAATTATATATATGGTAATTAGATATATGTTCATTGGATGATTGGTTATAGGATATATAGTCACATGTTATACATGTATACAATAGGTATATTGACTAATATATATTTATAAGTAATCTAGGTGTTGCAAATAAAATATAGGGAATGAAATTAGTATAAAATAAATAATTTAGGAATTTAATAATGAAAAATAATCCTTTTTGAAAATATATATATTTTTAAATAAATAATTTGAATAAAAGTAGTTAAACGAATATGTTTTCATTAATTTTATTAATAAATAAAAAATATTGACATAATTCGGTGATTAGTTGGTAAAATATATAATTAATTATTGAGTTACAAGGATGCAATATTTAGAAATTCATTATCAATGAAGACTATTTTATTTATAAATAATATCCTATATAAGATATATTTATCTTATTTGAAATGTGAACATTAATGAAAGTTATTGTTTATATAAATAAATTAATAAAAATTAATAATTTTATTGTTATTTGGTTATAAATATGATAAAATCAATTGATTTATTAAAATATAATTTCATAAAATTTGTTTTTCATTATATATTATGACTTTTTATTTTTTAAAAAATAAATATATAATGGTATGAGCTTATTTTTCTAATAATTAATCACTATAAGTAAAAAAGTAGTTTACCAGTCATCTGATGATTATTAATTGATATGAAATAATAATAATAACTCATAATGATTAAAATTACATTTGTCCAATAAAAATATTTTTGGTTTATATATTATGTTTTTTAAAATTATAATTTATAATATTAAAAATATTATCTTGATTAAATTCAATCCAAATATGGAATCATCACATCCAAATTACATAATAGGATCCATCGTATATATTTAATAAAAAATAATTATTGTGGTAAATAATTAAAAAATGTAAAAAGATATTTGTGGGAGTAAAATGAAATGGTAAGAATTTTGAATAATTAATTTTACATTTTGACATTAAATAATTTATTTATATTTTTGGATATAATTATACAATTATCAACATTATTTCCTTACCTAACTCACCTAAATTTCATGTGATTCTATCATTACCCATCACAAAACATCTTTTTCAAAGGTAATTTCCTACATTCTCACACGTAAAAAGGATCTCTCATCATCCACTCAAAAATTAATCTAAAAATATTTTCTCTTGAAAAAATATCCAAATTAACTATCATTAATTTTTAGTAAACATTTTTCTATGGAATGTCTCAAGAAGGAGGTCTCAATCTTTAATTCCTAAGGGACCTATTTTGAGAAGGATAAAATTCATCAATGTAAGTGTCTAGTTTAACATCATCATTCTAAATTACCTTATCTTCAATGAAATCTATGGGGGACTATATAAATAGTTGAATGAAAATTAGGATGGGATATTTTGGGAAACAACAATAGTTTTTACACCATGAGAATGTATATGGAAATATAAACCCTGATTGAAGCATATTAGAATAAATAAAAACATACATACAAGAAATAAAGAAAATCATAAATGTGTATTCCAAAAACCAAATATTCATGTATTACCTGTTAATCCATCATTTAATGATTTCTAAGAATATCCCCAAGTAATAAAAGAAATATTCATCCCTTAATGATGTATCCATGTGTTACCAATTCATTAATCATATGAGCAGATATACAACTCTCTATAGTATTCTAGAACCTCATAATGTAAAGTATCAAGGTAAATAGAGATTGTGGAATGCGAGTTTTTACCATCATACTAAATCATTAACAACACTTTATCCCTGGAAAATAGATTTTATAAATCCTTTAAGGATTCCCCTCGACTATTCACTATTTAACTCATGTTTTTTAAGTGCTGATATAATATCACATCCAACTTTCACATGAATGTTTGTATGTTTCATCTCCCATATATTACATGATATACAATTTACCTTAATAATTTATTAGGTGGAAGATATAAATGGAAATTTTATTCGTAATGTTCATCCCCTTCTTTAATCATTGGCAGTAGCATCATATTATATGATTCACTATATAACATGTCATATGATATAAATAGCATGGGTAGTGGCATATAATCAAAACATACAATATATCCAATTATATAACATGATTTCATAGAAAGTTTCCGGTATACATTCCTTATGATATACCTCTAGTTATAAAAGATTACATAAAAACATTACATCAAAACAATAGTGGATTTAAGTGATACCTCATGTATTCTCCCACTTGTTATATATCCTAAAAGAATTATTTTCATTTCACCATATATTGTATCCTATATAATAACCCATGAAATAAAAACAGAAACCATTTTCTGTAATGTTTAAAACACATTTTAAAAGTAATCACCCACATCAATGTGTGACACATCATTGAAATACCTTGTTATTACCCATTGAAACATATTTTGGGTTAACACTAAACCACATTTACAGAATCTAACATTGTCAAACTCAATCCCCATTCATTATGAAAAAATGTGTAACCTAATTTTACCTTATATAATTCCCAAAATAATATGAATATCTGGATCTATAAAAATAGGTAAAGATAAGAATCTTGAAAATATTCAATATTTCAAAAGAAAAAAAGTGATCTAATGTGATCTCTATCAAAAAAATATACATAAATTTCTATGTCTATAGGTCACATAACATGATAGTATACAACATAATTTTCTCTCTATGTATAAAAAATCATGTTACAATGGGGATTGTATTATGTTGATCTATTAATGACAACTTTTATATTCTTGATTCTCCTTGGTATAATACAGAAAATATTATGAATCCATCTCATGTCATTCAACATAATGGATGATAGCATAAATTTTTACATGACTAAAAATATAATCACATTATTTTTTATTTCTATATATTGTCAAATACTTCTTCTATAATATTCAATGAGGTCCCATATGTCATACTCTTCATAAAATATTTAAAATTCTATATTGGTTGTTCTCCAACTGATGAAATGTTCAACAACATTCCCAAACAACCCCTAATTTCCTAGACCTAATGTATTATGTGAGAAACATATGAAATTATAAATATTATCATTTTTGTATCTCACTAACCTTTAGTGGCTAGGGAGAGATGATCCATCCACCCCTAGTAAACTAAACACATAGGACACTACATGTCATGTACATAATGGATAATCTAGTAAAAAACACTTTTGTTTCGTATAAGAATAATCCATTTCACAATAAATGAATCATAATCATGAAGAACATAATATTTATTCATAACCAATAATACCCCATGATGAACATAAGTAAATATTAAAAAATTCATACTTTTATAGGCCAATTTTCAATAAGTATCATGAAATGCATATTAATATATAAATTTATACAACCAATGTGAAAAAATGATAATGTTTTCAAAGACCATGAAATTCCGTGGAGATTTTATTCTTAAATTCATGGGATTTTTCTGAGCGCGCAAAAATTTACGGCGCCGGATTCTGAGGACCGGGGTGCCCGAAATCAATTTATGAAGTTTTTTTTGGGTATGTTCAGTAAATGTATGAGTGGGATTTTATATCTTTTGAACCGGTGATTGGAATTGAAATATGAGGGCATCGTTGAACTCACAACGCTGGTATTCACTTAAGAATGATTTCGCCTCAATGACAGATGGTTGACAATGGATGTTAGATTTCCTGGTTTTTAATAAAGTTAAATAAAAATAATTGTTAGCATATTTTTATTATTTTGTTGGTAAAATCCTTCAAAAGGTGGTTATTGGTGGGGTCCCCCTCACCCAAACCTCCCATGAAAGGTTATGGTGGTGGGTCCCACCCGCACATAACCTCCCTTGGGAGGATATCCTTAGTGGGGACCACACATGTTTTAATCTCCCTTAACTACCCATAAAGGGAGAGAAAACTCTTTACCTTCCATACCATTTAATTGAGCCAACTCCACCCATTTATTTAAGTGAGATAACTCATTTAATTAAAAAAAATTAATTCTTTTAAATATTTAGGCCAACAAATTAAATATTGGTTCAGCTTATCCCATTATTTTTGGTTGGAAATTATTTTGGTGGAGCTTTGAGAATGGGCTTGGAAGATCTTGGAGAAACTTTGGAGAAACTTATTCTACAACAAAGAATGATCTTCAACCATGTAAAAATAGAAGGAGTCGACCGTGATGGAACTAGTGGCTCAAGTCCTCCAGGTCGTCGTAATGGCGTGGCACCACTAGGCCATGCAGAAGAGAAGGGCACGGCTCAGGCGCGCAACGAGGAGGAGGAGGGGGCCACGGTGGAAGGGAGTGGTACCGTCGTGCAGCACAGTGGAGGTGATTCGCGGCCTGGGTGGTTTGTAGTGGAGAAGCAGGGGCAGCCAGCTTCGGGCAGGCCACCGGTGGTGCGAAACTGGTTGGTCGCTTGGCCAGCCGAATAAGGTGAGACCCTCCTAGGTCGCGCGGCTTCCGAACCAGCGCTTAGCATCGGGTTTTTTCGACAGTAGGGGGTCACAACCCCCCCCCCCCCCCCCCCCCCCCACATGTGGCCCACAGGCCACGCGGGCGGCCAGCCAGCCGGGCCATGCTGGCCGCTGGCCGGGCTACACTGGCGGCTAGCCAGCCCGGCCACGCGGTCCACCACCAACACGTGCCACGTGGGCCGCCCTCGGGCCGGGCCACTCACTCGGGTTGGACCGGCCCCTCAGGCTGGGCTACCCCCTTGGGCCTCGTCAAACTCGCGGACTGGGACAGACCCACAGACTAGGTCAGACCCTGAACCGAACATGGATCGGCTCAGGTTAGTTCGACTGGCTCGGACCAGACCTAGACCCGCTATGACTTGTTTACACCTTTTTTCCCATAATATGGGATATGGGTGTCTAATCGATGAACCGTCTATGGAGATGGAATTATTAGAGTGAGACGGTTATTTTGGCAAACCCCACTTGAGGTTTGGATACAGTTGTGGTATGATCGGGTTGGTTTGAACTTAAAATTCAATCGGGCCATTGGAATAGAAATGCCAATAACTCACAGACCGGGTGTCTGATTGATACGCCGTCTGTTGCGTTGAGACACCTATTACGAGGTGGAACCTTGATATACTTCTACATGGGAATTTGTTCTAGTTGGAGTCCAACTAGTATCATGAGAACATATCCTGCTGGAGACGAGCGAGCGAAGTATGGAGACCTAGTAGCTGGATAAGATCAGATGAATTCTAACCTTTTGACTCGGAGTGTTTGGACTATCCTAGTGGGAAGTTCCTCTGTGTGACGTGGTAGTCCCATAGTGGGGAGTGCCTCTTTTTCACACGGCATATCCACAATACCCAACAGGAGGAGTACGTCAGCAGGCTATGAGGGGGAGCGCCTCTGTGTGACGCGGCAGACCCACAGTGGGGAGCGCCTCTGTGTGACTCAGCAGACACATGGAACTCAATAGGAGGAGTACTATAGTAGTTCAGGATAGTGGGAAGTGCCTCTGTGTGATGCAGTAGCCCCACAGTACTCTATAGAGGAGGAGTACACCAGTGTGACTTGTAGTGTTACATGTTTCCACCCCTATAATGAAATCCTATTATTGAGCTAAGTCAAAGACTTTGGAGTTTTACTCATGATTGAGATGGATTAATTGATAACTTAGGTCTATGTATGGTCATATACCTAAGTGGGGTTATCTATTGATTTCATACTTTTTGGTTTATCCTTGTTGGATTGTGTGAGACTTTGACAGTCTAGGGGTCCCTACTGAGTATCATTATACTCACCCCTTCATGGGATATGCTCGCACATCATTGTGTTGGTTGCAGTCGACGGACAATGATGACTAAGGCAGAGTGTAGCAGGACTGGATGGTACGCAGAGGTGGAGAACTCGACGTGATGGTACACGGAGCATACAGAGGGACATGGAGTGCTGAGGAGGAATTCTGTACCTACCCATCAGGTAGGATACCCGGAGGATGACCCGTTGTTTCTTTAAATTCTTTAGTTGCAATTGATTTTAGTTGTACTTGTACATTCATATTGGACTTGTATTTTTGTCCCCTTTTATATTCCATCACTTCTTTTTGTATACAGTTTTACTTAGTGCTTTGCTTCCAATTGTGTACTCTGATTTGTTTGTTTACAGTTATAAAGGCAATACCTTACCTGTTTAGGGATTTACACATTTGGTGCTAGTCTCCAGTCCCTATACTATGGAAGGCAGGCTTGGTTTAGTCATGATACAGGCCCCAGGTGATGGGTTGTGGCAAATTGGTATAAGAGGTATCCTTTCTACCGCATAACATAGAACTCTGATCTTTTGTTTATGTGAAGAAATTGTGTTAAGGGTACTAATTGTGGATTTCTGTTCAGGGAGTAAAGTGTTGGTGCAGGAGGCCGATGTATCAATACACCAGGACCCTGACTTATGATTTCGGACTCAGTGCACGAAAACAGTACTTACGTGTGTGATTTCAGAAGCTTTTCTTTAAGTCATCTCAACTATTTCATCTTGCCAGGTATAAATATTTTGACCATGTCGCATCTATTTCGTTCAGGATGGCTCTCGACAGAGCCTCGAGATTCATACATTCTGACAACCCACCATGAAACGAGTCCTCGGTTCAAGGCCATTTTCCTGTGGAGGAAACAGAGGTACCACTCCCCGTTGCGCCACTGATGCCACCAGCCCCAGCAACAGACGATGCATGCCACTTGAGCGCATTGCATGAGTTACAACACCAGAGGCCACCCAGGTTCCGGGGAGAGATGGACCCAAAGGTGGGTGATGATTGGTTGGAGGTTGTGGTGAGAGTCTTCAGGCAGGTAAGGACATAAGAAGACCTTATGGTGATCATTTCTACGAGTCTCCATTAGGTAGCAGTAGGCAGATGGGGTTACCTGATTCTATAGGTGCATGATGAGGTGACACTAATCTATATAGACATAGAGATCCACTTCTGGGTAGAATTTGTTCCAGAAACCCTACGAGCGGTACAGATACATGAGCTACTTCATCTGCATCAGGGCAACATGACTGTAGCACAATACTCAGCGAGGTTCACTGACCTGTTGTGAAACTCCAAAGATATGATACGAGACCCATTTTTCAAGGTCAAGACCATAGAGTAGGGTCTCAGGAGATATTTCAGAGCCTCGATGATCTCCCTCAGCATTCCGACGCAGGTAGGGGTGTTAGCGAGATCCCTCGTAGTAGATATTTTCCTTGCCAACCAGTCTCCGGCAGCGAGACCCACTACTAGTCGACATGTAGTAGATTCTTCTGCTGCTGGAAGTAGACAGATGATGTAGAGTTTTAAGAGGACCAGACCCACCAGTGGATGACCGCAGGACTTAGGATCTGTTGCGTGGGGCACATGGGGTACAGACAGATATTATAGGAGCAGAAAGTGCTACTCATACAGTGGGTAGGGTCACATGTCTCATGAAGGTCTGACCTTCTGTTTAGATGATCAGAAGACAGTTGAAGGACCTCCCCTACAGAGGCAAAGGTTCAATCGAGTCGGTCTGCCGGGAGTAGGAGGACGTGACGAAGGAGTTAGTTGAGCAACTAGTGGTGGACAACGTTATGAGGTGCTACTACCACCACCACCAGGAGGACCACCCAGACTGTTGGGAGCAGTTAGATAGGGGAGAGCTTAGCTTCAGACAGCTGAGGCATACGACCATGGTGCTCTTAAGATGATTCAAGGTATGCTGTGTGTCTACTCCACCTTAGATGCAGTTCTTATAGACATAGGTTCTAGTCATTATTTCATAGCCACTACCCTCATTAATATCTCGATGATTCATACTGAGCTGTTGGCTCGATCTTTATGGTTAGAGACTCCTACGGGATCAGACTCGATGATTACGCACTGGTGCCGGCAGTGTGAGATTACCCTAGGTGGTGAGAGCTTCAGCAAGGATCACCTCGTAGCGGCGTCGAGGCCTTATAATTCCATCTTGGGTATGGACCAGTTATCTATAGTACATGCTCATATTGACTATATTAGGCACAATGTGCGGTGTTTCTACATGGATGGGACAAGTTTCACCTTCACTGGTGAGAAGTGAACCTTTGCATCACATGACGGACTTACTCGAAAGAGGGTGCAGCCGATCACTCACCAGTTGACTTGCCTTACCCTCAGAGAATTTAATGTGGAGAGTCCGACTAATCATGTAGTGGTGGACCAGTAAGTGGATGCTTTCACTGAAGATGTTGTAGGACAACCTCCTTATAGAGAGGTGGATTTCTATATTGAACTATACACAGAGATGTCATCGATAACTACAATAGGATATAGGATGGTTGCTTGTGAGCTTTGTGAGCAACGGGTACTGCTAGAGGACTTGCAGGGGAAAGGATTCATCTGGCCCTAGTGTTTCTCCCTAGGCATCCCCGATTCTATTCACTATGAAGGCAGATGGGAGCTTGAGGATTTTTTATGACGACCGTCTCCTGATCCGGGTGACTGTAAAGAACAATTACCCACTCCCGAGGATTTAAGACCTCTTTGATCATCTCAAGGGAGCACGATGGTTCTCGAAGATAAACCTCAGATCAGGCTATCACCAGCTCAGATTTTGAGATTTGGATGTACAAAAGATGACCTTCTGGTGTCGGTATGGCCACTATGAGTTCATGGTTATGACCTTCAGCGTAACCAACACTCCAGCAGTGTTCATGTGTCTCATGAACAGGATCTTCCATCCTTACCTCGATCTCTTTGTCATAGTCTTCATCAACAACATTCAGATCTACATGACTAGTGAGGAGGAGCATGCCTACCATTTTCAGATTGTACTGGGAACACTCCGAGAGCACTAGCTTTATTGTAGGATTTCTAAGTGCCAGTTTTGTTTTTATGAGGTTCACTTCATGGGACATGTTATCTCAGAGGCCGGAGTTGGAGTAGATCCAGTGAAGATAGAGGCAGTACTTTCTTGGGAGCCACCCAAGAGTGTGACGGAGGTACCATGTTTCCTGGGTTTGGCTGGAAACTACCAGATATTCGTTTCAGTCTTCTCCAGAGATGCAGCGCCAATATCTGCCTTGACAAAGAAGGGGAAATCCTTCGTGTGGTCAGAGAGATACCAGAAGATCTTTCAGGAGGTGAGGTAGCTGCTTAATAGTGCCCCCATCATGAGTCTTATAGAGGAGGGCGTAGGGTATGTAGTTTACTAATGTGCATCAGGGACCGGACTCGGGTGTGTCCTGATGTAGGACCGAGTTGTGATCACATATAGTTCTCGTCATCTGAGACAACAGTAGAAGAACTACGCTACCCATGAACTGGAGTTAGTCGTAGTGGTCTTCCCCTTGAAGATGTGGTGACACTATATGATGGGCGAACGTTTTACCATGTACTCTGATCACAAGAGTATCATGGATATCTTCCCTCAGAAGGTCTTGAACATGAGATATCATTGTTTTTTTGAGTTCCTCTAGGACTATGACTTTGATATAGTCTATACCTCTGGAAAGGGGAATGTTTTTGCAGATGCACTCAGTCGGAGGAATGGTATACAGCTTCTAAGAGTGGTGACATACTAGTTTGCTTCTTTACATATATCCTTTGTAGATAAATATGGATCAGAATTCCTAGAGTCTCTTACAGTCACTCCTCCACTACTGCAGAGAGTCAGGGAGGCACAACGTTGAGATACTGACTGTGAGACACGACGTGCTCAGATATCCACAGGGCAAGCACTTAATGGATTTTCAGAATATGGGGAGAAAGTCATACTCTTAGAAGACGTACTATGGTGCCAGTGTCACTTCAGGAGGTAGAGTAGAGGGAGTTCTACACGTCCCCACTATCGGTACATCCAGAAGTGGCAATGATGTACCAGGACCTTCGACGACAAAAATGGTGTCCATGTATGAAGAAGCGAGTAGCGGAGTTTTTCTCACGGTGCCTCACTTTCCAGCAAGTGAAGGTGGAGCACCAAGTACCAGCTAGCTTGGTTAATCTCTTAGAGGTCCTAGAGAGGAAGTGGGATGTGATATCCATGGAATTCATGATGGGACTTCCACGTATATCCTGGAGTCATGATTTGATATGGGTGCTCATTGATTGACTTACGAAGTCGGCCCACATCCTACCGATCAGAGAGCAGGGTTCAGAAGAGATCATGGGATGCCTCCATGTGCAAAATATTGTGTGTTTACATGGATTACCTTCTTATACTGTCTCCAACTCTGATGCATGGTTTACTTTCCAGCTATGGAAGGGTTTGCAGGAGGCTTTTAGGACACAACTTCGTTTGAGTACTGCATTCATTCATCAAACAGATGGCCAGACTCAGCCGACCATTCATACCCTTAAAGACATGCTCATTTCATGTGTTCTCAAATTCAATCGCAGCTGGGAGGATCACATACCATTTCTAGAGTTTGCATACAACAATAGTTACCACTCCACCATCGGGATCACATATTTTGAGGCCTTGATTGGTTGACCTTACAGATCGCCACTATGCTGGACAGACCCAGGGGAGTCAGCACTAGTGGGACTAGAGATGGTACGAGAAACCAAAGAGAAGGTGCAGATCATCCAAGATAGGATGAAGAATGCACAGAGCAGGTATAAGATGTATGCTGACAGGAGATTGAGACCTCTTGATTTTGAGGATGGTGACCACGTCCTTATACGGGTCTCACCTCAATGAGGTATATGTAGATTTTTCCGAGGAGAGAAGTTATCTCTGGGATTTAATCATATCTTTCCTAGTCCTTAGCAGACTAGTCATGGTGGCATACCACTTAGCTCTTCCACCTTTGTTGCACCGGGTGCATGACATCTTTCACGTATCTTAGCAGTGGGGATACGTTCATGACCCTTCCCACATCATCGACCATGGGGAGCTGGACAACAATGACGGGGCGACTTTCATAGAGGTTCTAGTGTAGATCAAGGATTGACAGGAGTGGGTACTTTGTGGATGGTTGATGCCTCTGGTTCACGTTCTTTGGAAGCATGATAACCTCCAGGAGATCACATTGGAGTGGAAGGCTCAAATGCGTTCTTAGTACCCGAATTTATTCCCTCAGTTCGATTTGTCGCTTACGGGGACGGAAAACACAGAGGTGGGGAGAATTTAATGACCTGGAAGATCCATAGAATTTTTTTCTTAAATTCATTGGATTTTTATGAGTCCGCAAAATCTTACCGTGCTTGATTCCAAGTCACAGTGTGCCCGAAATCAATTTCTGAAGTTTTATTCGGGTACGTTCAGTAAACGTACGAGTTGGATTTTAAATCATTTGATCCGGTGCTCAGAATTGAAATATAAGGGCACCATTGAACTCTTAGCACCGATATTCACTTAAGAAGGGTTTCGACACGACGACTGATGGTCAAGAATGGATGTTAAATTTTTGGGGTTATTAATAAAGTCAAATAAAAATAACTTTTATCTTATGTTTATTTTAATGGTTTTTAAAACCTCTAAGAGGCGGTTAGTGGTGGGGGCCAGCAAAACCTAACCTCCCATGGGAGGTTATGGTGGTGGGTCCCACCCGCACATAACCTCTCTTAGGAGGGTATCCTTAGTGGGGACCACACTAGTATTAAACCCCTTTAACTCCCCATAAGGGGGGAGAAAAATCTTCACCTTCCCCACCATTTAATTGATCCAACTCCACCCATTTAGTTAAGCGATATAACTCATTTAATTAAGACACCTTTTGAATTCTTTTGAATATTTTGGCCATCAAATTAAATTATGGGTTAGGTTAACACATTATTTTTGGTTGGCAATTGTTTTGGTGGAGCATTGAGAAAGGTCTTGAAAGAACATGGAGAACCTTTGGAGAAACTAATTCTCCAATGAAGAATGATCTTCAACCATGACAAATGAAAAATAGTTGATCATGAAGGAACCAGCGGTGCAATGCCACCAAGTCATCAAAAGGGTGCGGATCCGCCATGTCGTGCAGAAGAGAAGGGTGTGTGGCCGTCGCACTGCACGGAGGAAGAGGGAACCACGACAGAAGGGTGTGGCATCGTCGCACCACATGGTGGAGGTGAGCCGCGGCTAGGGCAGGCCTCGATAGAGAATTAGGGGGGCCGATGTCAGGACGGCCACCGGTGGTGCGGAACCGGCTGGTCGCTCGGCCATCCGGACAAGGAAGGCCCCTCCTGGGGCTCACGGCTTCTGAACCGGCACTTAGCATTGGTTCCATTCGATGGCAGGGGCAGGGACCCCGCATCCCCCCCCCCCACGTGGCCAACAGGCAACGCGGTCCTTCAGTGAGCCGGGCCACACGGGCCACTTTCCGGGCCAAGCAGGCCACCAGCCAGCCTGGCCACGTGGGGCGCCAGTGAGCCGGGCCACGCGGCCCACCCTAATATCTAGCCGCACACTCAGGTCGGGCTGCCCCCTCGGGTCGGGTCGGACCCAAGGACCAGGTCGGACCCCGAACCAGACCTGGGTCGGGTCAGGTCAGTCTGACTAGCCCGGACCAGCTATGGCATGTTTACACCTTTTCGCCCATAACATAGGCTACGAGTGTCCGATCGATGAACCGTCTATGGAGATAGAATGTTTGAAACGAGATGTTTCTTTTGAAAGACAACAATTGTGGTTTGGATACAGTTGGGGTAATGTCTGGTTGGTTTTATCTTAAAATCCAACTGGGCCCCAAGAACAGAAATGCCAATTAATCATAGACCGGGTGTCCGATTGACACGTTTTCTATTGTATTGAGACCCCTATGACAGGGCTGAACATTGAGATAATTCTACATTAGACTCTGTGAAAGTTGGATTATCGACCAGTAGCTCGAGGAGCGGATCCTCCCGGAGGTAGACAAGTGGAGTACGAAGACCTAGTAGCTAGCTGAGACCTGCTGACTGCTGATATTTTGACTCGGAGTGTTTTGACTTGCCCAGTGGGAAGCGCCTCTGTGTGATGCGACAGACTCATAGTGGTGAGCGCCTCTGTGTGACGCGGCAGACTCATGGAACACGACAGGAGGAGTACCTTAGAAGGCTATGAGGGGGAGCACCTCGGTGTGATGCGGAAGACCCACAGTGGGGAGCACATCTGTATGACACACCAGACTCACGATACTCAATAGGAGGAGTACTAAAACACTTTAGGATAGTGGGAAGAACCTCTGTGTGATGTGGAATGCCCACAATACTCTATAGAGGAGGAATACACTAGTATTCACGGTTTCGACAGTTTGACTAGGAGTGTCACATGTTACCTCCCCTATAATAAAATCTTGGTTTTGAGTTGAGTCAATGACTTTTGAGTTTTCATCATGATTGAGATTGATTACATGATAACTTATGTATATATATGAGCATATACCTAAGTGGGTTTATCTGTAGATTTCATACATTGTGGTTTATCCATGTTGGATTTAGTGATACCTTGAGGGTCTCAGGGTCCCAAATGAGT
Source organism: Viscum album (assembly GCA_963277665.1). Lineage (NCBI taxonomy): Eukaryota > Viridiplantae > Streptophyta > Magnoliopsida > Santalales > Viscaceae > Viscum > Viscum album. Next base: position 1,285,495,984 of record OY728132.1, on the reverse strand, counting down.
ATCTTTATACTCACCCCTGCATGGGCTATGCCCGCACCTCATTTTGTTGGTTGCAGATGACAGACAACGCATACTATGGCGGAGAGTAGCAGGACTGGACGATACCTGGAGGTGGATCACTCGGCATGATGGTACACGGAGCAGACAGACAGATGTGGAGTGCTAGGGATCCCTTCTGTACCTACTCTTCTAATAGGAACCCCTGAGGATGACCAAGTAGCTTATTTACATTATTTTAGTTGTACTTGTTTTCAATTGTACTTATACTTTCCAATTGGGCTTCTATTTCTATCCTGTTTTACTTTCAATCACTTATTTTTGTATACAGTTATAGTTAGTGATTTTCTTCCAATTGTGTACTCTGATGTGTTTTTTTACAATTATAAAGGCAATGCCTTCCTAGTTTAGGGATTTAAGCCATTTGTGCTAGTCTCTAGCCCCTTGACTATGGAATGTGGGTTTGGGGTAGTCACGATACGGGCCCAGGGGAACAGGTCATGACAATGTTGATATCTCAATATCTGTAATTCCTTTATTTTCAAAAAATTTACTTTATGAATACATAAAAAACCCCATAAATAATAATCTGTATATCATATCATATAAGAAATACCTTCAAACAATTCATATGTTTTCAATATTTTCTTGGGGGTTTTACTCATTATATATCAACATAATTTATTCGAAATCTCAACATCACCATATTTAAAAACCCCCACATTGAAACCATTAGTGATTAACATCTATGTAGAATGTATCACTAGATAATGGTGATATTCAGGAATCATATAGCTAAATTTCAACTCTTTGAGAATATTTAAAATTCTTAAGGTCACATCATAATATATCATCATGTCAACTTTTGTAGACTATATATAACTTTTAAAAGATTAAAATAATAAATCATGAAACCTTTTCCGTAAATAATTTTTATTGAAATAATTTTTTAATTAATTAAAATATTTAAATTATCACTTACTATCACATCATAAATTCTTTTTAGGATAACATTAATCTATCATGTTTATCGTAATTAAATGAAACTCTTTATTTTTATCTTCACTATCATAACCCGAACTTTTTTTGGACATAGAAGGATAATTCCCATTGAAATTTACATGGAAGATCCTTTGAAAAACAATGATTTTCACATAATCAGTACAATTAAATATAGTGATTAAATTTAAATTTATTACCAAATATGCTAAAATCTATTGGGAATTAAATGGAAAAACAGATTAATTTTAGTTAAATAAATTTATTTGTTAAAATTGAACATCTCTATGTTTAAGCATACTCTCACAAGCCTCTTATATGCTATATCCCTTATCAAATATAATCCAATGATATATAAACTTTTTCTTATTAGAAAATAAAACTTATATTATTCCTATAGGAATAATTAAAAAATAAAATATTAATTTCTTATAATATATGTTATTATATTTTTTGGGGAAATTTATCTCTAATAAATACCTTTAATTTAAAATATTCCACTAATGTGGGTTTGGAACACCATCCCTCATATCTTAACAAACATCTATATAAACACTTAATCCTTGATAAAACATTTTTATACTTTTATATTATTCAGACCATGTTATTGAATTTGAAGAATTATAATCCATGTTTTTTGAATTATTTATATAATTTTTATAAAACATATTTCTAAATAAAAAAACCAATTATAATGTAAATAAAATAAGATAAATGTACACCTTTTTGTATATATTTATTTGATATTTATTAAATCATTTAAATTCTAATTTTTTATGAAAAAACATCATAATTATTCACATTAATGCATAATTTATCAATTATTTTGTTGATTTTGACCTCTTATATATTTATAAAATTTATAAAATATTCATTTAGATTCATATACCAATCAATATAGAAGAATTTATTTCCATAACTCAGATAACTGAAATAGGAATTCCTTAGAGTTTCAAAACCCCTTCGGGCATCCCAAAATATTACACTGTATGAAATCATTAATTCATATTGATAAAATTATAATATGTTAATCAAAATAACTATCTATGTGAAGAAAAATTATTGGACCTTAAACCAATGTTTTCTTCTTCTAGATTTACCTTTTAACAATTTTTACTCTCAATACATCACAAGAACATTGAAAAAATATTACTAGTTTATCTATTCTCAACACATGATAATATTTGATATCAATTTATTAAACTCAATAATAATGTGAAAATGTCATATAATAAATTAGAATAAATTCCCTAACCAAAAGAAGACTTATAGTAAATCTCTAGTCTCTTGAATTAATTTTTATATCAAATTATTTTGAATATATGAGTGGAAACTAAAAATTTAATATTGTAATTTTTCATCTAATTATTTTAAAAATCTAATTGAACCATTATTTTTCACATTTAAGAATCTATATTCACCTGTCTTACAATATCATCACTTTGGAACTCATGATGGTGTTGGTTTAACATAAAGTATTATACTTTTCCTATAAATATTTCCTAAATTACTTGTATAATATTTTTACATTAATCATATCCATACAATAATTGATTTCAATGAAATGTTCTTTATTTTTTATTATACTAATATATAGTGTAATAATTTATAAAATTAGAATCGTGTTATACTATTATTTATTAATTACATTTATTAAATTGAGAATCCACTAAAATTATTGTTATTTGGACTCACATAATATCCATTAGTGGGAGTAAATCCATATTTCACTATGAAATGAGTCCAATATGGAAGTAATACAAACAATTTGTTATTTAGATGGGTAATTATCTCAATAATATCATATATGACTCTTTAATAAATTATTGGATATTTTTTCTTTCCAATAGAATATGTGAATAAATGAAAATATATTCATCTGGTATCCTAACCAGTAAAGTTTCCCAGCTAAATTCATTACAAATCAAATTCCATGAGAAATCCACATAAACATTCGGTTACCCTCATTCATGTCTTTCCAAAAACAGGATAACTCAGTGGTAAAATGAAATGGTATGAAATAACACTATTGAATGTTCAAGGTGTTAAAATGTTATACATAAGGGATTCTATGAAATAGTATTTAATGAGTATTTAACCTCATCAAATTGTTTCATGTTATTCATTCTATTTATGCATGAATTAAGTGATTTATTTGGTAATTCAATTACCTACACCATATAATAATGGTAAAATCATATTTATGTGTATCTTTTTACACAAATAATAGTTTTTGTTTCTCAAACAATAAGATAAAAACATATTTACACTCATCTAAATTCATCATATGTATAATGCCCCAGCCTTGAACCTTACTTAATCTTGAGTTATTAAATGTTTACACATTGAGGATCTTTTCTGGTTTAGAGTTTTAGAGAATTAGATCATAAAACATGCAAAACATTCCAAATTTAAACAAAGTGGTTACATAAAAGATATTATTCATTTTTCCCATCAACGGAAACATATTTAAAATAAAACATGGATTCTTTCTTATCACTTCCTTGACACTATCATCATATCATCTACCCTTCCCTTGACCTGTGAAAAACATTTCAAAAACTTGGGATGAGCATAAAAAGCTCAGTAAGGGTTATAAAAATATGTAAAGAAAACTTGAATACATGTATACATAAGAATGAAATCATACTTTACCCATAAAACATAAGCACGTTAATATACCTCATCAAATCATAAATAAATCATAGAAATCATAAGACATAAAAGGTAACATGAGGAAATCATAAAATTCTTACGTAGGGATTAACCCTTTTGGTTACGTTTGGAATACCCACGACAGTATATTCCCTAAATCTCTTCGGAGATACCTTAACGTTTTACTCCTGCGTGTTACCCAATGCATTGGAGAGCTATATCGGGCTCACCCTCCCTTAGTTTATCATGGAACCACCCGTTTTCATAACAATTCCCAAAAACCATAACATAAACGTATCTAATAAAACATGCATAAAGGAAACATAAAATTTCCACATTTCAATCACAATATAACATTTTAGTATAATGAAATAATGAATCCATTCAAAAAGAAACCATTTCTAAAACCATTTAAAACATTTAACAAAGAGATTTTTGAATCAAAGTGTCTCATACCACCTTGAAGATTTTAAAAATTTTAACCATTAATATCCATTTTAATAAATCCTAAAAACCACTTTGAAAATATGGATATTAATAAGAAAAAATAATTAAAACATTTAAAGCGATATTTTGGTTAAAGGGGTTCTACAAAAATTAGAGACACATGAATACAATAATTGAGGAATAACATTTAGTCAGAACTTTATAATATCATGACAATAAATAGATTCATGATATAATATTCCAAAGGACAGTATATACACCATATAGGAGTGAATTGGTGCATAACAACAAAGAAGTCTCAATAGAAATGTCAAATGAGATGAATTCCCTTATAAAGAAGGTATCCTTAAATTAAGGATAATTCAATCTCAAAATTATGTGTGACAAATATAAATACACCCAATATAAGTGGATATTAAGTGTAAAACAATAAAAGGTCATTCACACATATTCAAAAGATTACATATTCAATTACTGCATGTTGAACCCAAAGAAATCGAAATTGGGTTAAAAAGTTCCCTTGGTAAAATTCGACAGTCTAACAGCATCACTTCAAAATTTAGAAAATGAGTTGATGAGAGATAAAAAGGTCATCTCATCAGTTGGACATAAAATTTACATCAATAAGGATATAAAAGAACATATCCCCACATAATAGTATGTGAATTAAAAGACATAACCAAAGAAGTCGTTTAAAAAGAGGAGGGTGAAAGGTCCCCTTACCGAGTTGGGTAACATTCGAAACGTACACCCCATGGAAGAAGGGTCATACAATGAAGATGTGAATACCCATAAATGAAATTATACTACACATTGTGTATAATAATGGGCAGTACATACACCACTCAACGGAAATTGTGGAAAATTTAGCATAAATCTCACGGGAATAAATGTGAGATGAAAAATCCCTTACGAAAACTCGGCAGCCTAACGGCGCCACTTAAGACTTCCAAAATGGATTGATGAGAGGAAATAGGGTCTCTCATCATATTAACATAAATTTAACAGAAAGATAAATATAAAATAACATCCCCTAACATAACAAAGAGGAGCTTAAAAGAAGTGACATAAAGGAGAGTACTTAAAAAGAAAAAGAGAGGTTGGATCTCTTACGAAAAATTCTCTAGCCTAACGGCGCCACTCAAAACATCCAAAATGGATTGATGAGAGAGAATAGGGTCTCTCATCATATGAACATAAAAATTAATGTAAGGGTAATATAAAATAATATCCCAATAACAAGAAAGATGAGATTTAAAAGGAATGACATAAAAGAGTGTACTTAAAAAGAAAGAGAGGTGTAGGATCCCTTACCCCGGGTCCGACTTGACTCGATCGTTATTTAACATCCTGAATAATAAACTTGAGTTAATTTATACTTGATTAAGAACCTTATTAATGTTAATTATTACTTTTATATCACCTATTTCAATGTTATAAACATTATGTAATCATTTATGTTAATAATGATTGTTTTGTCGATATTAGGTTCTTAAGTCGAAAGTGGACTTCTTACAATTACATGTTGTTCGTGTGGTTAAAGGTTCATTATATCCAGAATGATATTCATGATTTGGATATCATATATATCATATATATCCATAATATAAATGCATATATAATATTACATAATCATTTAGAGATAAGAAATGAAATGCACCGTTCATGGAGACGGTAAGCCGTACGTACGCATGAACGCTACTTCGATTTTATGTCATATTAATCGAATTAAAACTAAATTAGAGGTATGTAAGTTTTAATTCCAGAATTATATTAATCATTTATATGTAACATAAATAATATATAATAACTTTTAATACATCCTTTATACATCCCACATATGGCATTAACAAATCAAATCACTTTGTTGGGGCAGTAGTCCGCACTTCCTAAAATGAAATTATCGTGTTTACCCACAATGGAAACCATAAAGTTATGCCAAAAAAGAAAAATACAGAAGCTTAAGTAAAACATAGACATTATATGTATCATATATAAATATAGTGACATCTTAATGTCCACGTTTTAAGGTGTTATATGAGTGTTGAACAATCATCGTTTCGTGAGGCAGAAATTCGCCATCCACAGAAACAATATGTTCTTTAACAATTTGATGTAGGTGTGTGTAAGTGTATCTAGAATGATTTATATAACAAAATCCTAGTATATTGAATATTCTGGAGTTGTTACAAAAGAAATGAATAAAAATAGTTATGGGGTTGGAGAAGCAAAATAAAACAAAAGAACACAAGTGAAGACATTACCTTAAAATTGGGTAACTCTTTTTGATTTGAGCTCAAAGGCTTCCTTGAGAAGACTTTTTCCCAAAGTGAGGATTATAGGAGACATAGAGGGATGTGGAGAGGCAAAATGAGGAGGTGTTGGCCGAGCCAAAGGCCTGAGAGGTGTGGGTAAGGTGGTAGAGGTGGGGGCCTTTTATAAGAGGAGGGGAGGGGCACTCTTGTAAAGTTACAAAATGTTACTTTATTTTCAAATGAGTTTCGGATTTTAAAGGTCCAAAATTGATTTATTTCGAGGATTAGGTGGTATGTGTTCGAAATAAACTCATCCAATAGGTTTTTGACACGTTTAATTTATAGTTTTAACATTATATTTTCATTTTATTTAAATCCTTTGTTAATGAGGTAATCGCTGCATCATCATGATGTCATAAATAATTTAATTTATTTAATGCCTAAAAATTATAAGAAAAAATATCCTGATTTATGAAATATTTTTATATTTATGATGAATATTTATAGTCAAAAATATGACTTGTATAACCCCATTTAAATTTTTTTTGGTGAAACATCTCATGCTTGAGTCATTTTTATTTTGACTTTAAATAAAATGTTATTTATCCATTTTCCAACCAAAGTGGATCCATGGGGTCCCCAAGTTGACCCATGGATTGTCTTGGTCGGAAATGACACATACAATGAGGGTAGGACATGTGTCTAGGTCATTTCACATTATTAAAACATTATTTCTACCTTAAATTACACTAATTACCTCTAATCGCGATTAAGAACATAAAAGTAACTATTCACAAAAAAATTATTTTAATCACATTGAACCACATTTTACTTCCTAATGAAAACCATGTATGTCAGATTTTTGAAATTCAAAACACAGAGGTGGAAAATTTTCATTTAAACGAAAAATCAGTTTCTTTAACTACCACTTTGTGGTTTCACTATTCATCAAAAATTGAAGTTTTTCAGAAAAATAAAAAAAATTAACCCTAAGATATATTTGATATTGCGAATGAAAAATGAAGTCTATTTTACAAAATTAAAAACATATAAGTTTCATTAATTAATTTAATAATTAATTCCTGGAGTCAAAACAAATAGTGTGTTTTTGTGAAACAATAAGTATCAAAAGATTGACTCTAGTTTAAGTCCAATTTCAAGATGAAATTAATTCCAATGACCACTATTGGATTAAATGGTAAAAATATATTCTAATTGAACTTTAAAACAAATTCAAAAGATAATCTAATCATATAAATAAATTAGATTAAAATGTGGTTTTGAATTAAAATACAACATTTTTCACTTTTCATTAAAAAATGAACTTTATCGGAAAAATAACAAATATTTACACAAAGTAAATTTTGATGTCTCTATTATAAAGAATAATTTTATTTTGTCAAATATAACACATAAAATTGTCAAAAGTTTGATTAAAAAGTGGTTCTAAATCAAAAGGCGGTTAATCAACCTTCTAAAGAACAATAGAATGTTTATGCTTAAAAATTGAATTCATTCACATTTTTAATCCTCTAACATTTATTGTAAAAAGTAAAAATATTTGACAAACATATATAATAATTTTTTAGTTAGTTCTGTTCATTCTTTCCATTACAACAGCTATATGTTAACTACCATATAAAATAATATTATTTTATTATTAGAGTGCAACGTAAGATTTCAAAGGAACTCATTGTTGGGTATTGGGTAAGACATCGAGCATAGCGTTCCCGTTAAATTAATATTGAAATTTTATTCACAAATAGGGATAAATATAAAAATCTCATATTCTTTATTTACCTGGGGTGTTACATTCTTCCCCCCTTTTTGGAATTGCGTCCTCGCAATTTTAAAATTGGGCTTAGAAACATCCTTGAATTTCCCACATCGGAAAAAGGGTCGGTAAAATACTCACATTAAAATAAAGAATGAGAAGTACAAAGGTCACCCGAGATAACCCATAATAGGATTTCCTGTAGGAAAACATGGACATGGAGGAGAAAACATAGGGTCATGTTCTGATGGAGAGTGATAGAACACATGTTTAGGAGAAAGTTAACCACAAGAAAATCACAAACATGTGATGGGTTAAATGGTATTCGATTCCCTAGTAGGAATAGTTAATAGACAACATTTTTTGTTTTTTTATTGAGGAATTTATTCATAAGGAAACATAATTACTTATCATGTTGACTTTAAACTTTTATTAGATTTCTTACAAAAACTCATATTTTCTCCAAAAGACGAGTATTTAGGAAGACTTGTTCACTATAATCAACTTTGAGAAAATAACCTAATCCACATAAGAGAACTATCTAATTCCCATGCCTTTAGACAATAACCAAAACCAAAAAGGTTAGTACAAGATCAGATAACCCAGAAAAGGATAACCCTTTATAAAAAGAAAATCTATTCTTAATCTCCAAAATTTGTCCAACAAAACCCAAAGTTCAACGAGGACCATTTGATAAACAATTTGTCAATAAAATTATTCAATGTAAACCAAAAAAAGATTGAAAACCAAATATTTGAAGGATTTAGTCACATAGTCTTCCAAGGTACAAATTAACCTTTATCTTTAAATAACATCAGTTGCTCTTAAATTCTCATATTGAAAAGTAATTAACCTAATCACATATCATCGATGATAGGTTATCATTTCCATAGATAATCCAAAATAAACTTAATCTTGATTCCTAAAATCTTATTACTAAAAAGAATTAGTCAAACTAACCAGGGACTTCACATAGTTCAGTGGTAGGTGATAAATACCAGTCGCACTTTGGTTGTGGGGTCGATTCCCGTAGCATTGTCCGACGCGACGGGTTGTCACACGGTATGCGTGTTGTCCTTTTTCCAAAACTATATAATTCTTAAAACATTCCCCAAAACGAGATAAAATCTTCAAAAATGATCATAACATATTTTAACCTCAACTTTATCTCATGCCTTTAATTATCCATCATAACATATAATAACCCATAATTACCTCAAAAGTAAGGATCATATAAACTCTAATGGTTACCTTTATAATTATTACCTAAACATCCACATCGATTGGTCATCTCGTACATGATGCATTACAGATCATACCAATGTTCAAGTGGTTGATCATGACTCCTTGATAGTTGGTTTAGAATATCCATGAGTTTTCTCATTGAATCCCCCATTTTATCTCATATCTTAATCATAGAACCACCACAATTTCCTTCAAACCTGTTGTCTCTTTGGTGCCTGCTAGATCCATCCATTCACTAAAAACAGAAATGTCAGTGTCTGTATATCAAAAAAACCATCATTTACTAATGAGGAAGGTAAACACTAAGATATACTTACTCATTCAATTTATCTAAAACTAGGACTCTTTATTAAATCATAACCATTATGGTAATGTCACTTGTGCTTATAGAATACCCTAACCTCTAAAGTTATCTAAACCGTCCTCTGATACCAACTATAAGGCCCAAGCCTTAAACCTTACTTAATCTTGAGTTATGAAAAGATTACACATTGAGGATCATTTCAAGTTTAGTGTTTTAGAGAATTAGATCATAAAACTTGCAATACATTCCACATTTAAACAAAGTGGTTACATAAAAGATAGTATTAATTTTTCCCATCAACAGAAACATATTTAAAATAAAACATGGATTCTTTCTTGAAACTTCCTTGACAATATCATCGTATCATGTACCCTTCCCTTGACCTATGAAACACATTTCAAAAACGTGGGATGAGCATAAAAAGCTCAGTAAAGGATATAAAAATATGGAAAGGAAACATGAGTACATGTATACATAAGAATGAAATCATACTTTACCCATAAAACATAACTACTTTAACATACCTCATAAAATCATGAATAAATCATAGAAATCAAAAGACAAAAAAGGTAACATGAGGCATTCATAAAATTCTTACGTAGGGAGTAACCCTATTGGTTACGTTTGGAATACCCACCATAGTATATTCCCTAAATCTCTTCAAAGATACCTTAATGTTTCACTCCGTGTTACCCAATGCATTGGAGAGCTATATCGGGCTCACCCGCCCTTAGTTTATCACGGAACCACCCTTTTTCATAACAATGCCCAAGAACCATAACATAAACGTATCACATAAAACATGCATAAAGGAAACATAACATTTCCACATTTCATTCACAATATAACATTTTAGTATATTGAAATAATGAATCCATTCAAAAAGAAACCATTTCCAAAACCATTTAAAACATTTAATAAAGAGATTTTTGAATCAAAGTGTCACATACCACCTTGAAGCTTTTAAAATTTTAAACCATTAATATACATGTAAATAAATCCTTAAAACCACTTTCAAAACTTGGATATAAATAAGAACAAATAAATAAATCATTTAAAGTGATATTTTGGTTAAAGGGGTTCTACCAAAATTAGAGACACTTGAATACAATAATTGAGGAATAACATTTAGTCAGAACTTTATAATATCATGAGAATAAATGGATTCATGATATAATATTCCAAAGGACAGTATATACACCATACAAGAGTTAATTGGTGCATAACAACAAAGAAGTCTCATTAGAAATGTAAAATGTGATGAATTTCCTTATAAAGAAGGTATCCTTAAATTAAGGATAATTCAATCTCAAAATTATGTGTGAAAAATATAAATACACCCAATATAAGTGGATATTAAGTGTAAAAAAATAAAAGTTCATTCACACATATTCAAAAGATGACATATTCAATAACTACATGTTGAACCCAAAGAAACCGAAATTGGGTTAAAAAGTTCTCTTGGTAAAATTTGGCATCCTAACGGCATCACTTCAAAATCCATAAAATGAGTTGATAAGAGATAAAAAGGGAATATAATCACTTGGTAATAAAATTTAAATCAATAAGGATATAAAAGAACATATCCCAAAATAATAGTATGTGAATTAAAAGACATAACAAAAGAAGTCTTTTAAAAAGTGGAGTGTGAAAGGTCCCCTTACTGAGTTGGGTAACTTTCGAAACGTACACCCCATTAAAGAAGGGTCATACAATGAAGATGTGAATACCCATAAATGAAATTATACTACAAAACGTGTATAATAATGGGAATTACATTCACCAACTAAAGAAATTGTGGAAAATGTAGCATAAATTTCACGGGAATAAAAGTGAGATGAAAAATCCCTTACGAAAACTCGGCAGCCTAACGGCGCCACTTAAGACTTCAAAAATGGATTGATGAGAGGAAATAGGGTCTCTAATCATATTAACATAAAGTTTACAGAATGAGTAATATAAAAGAACATCCCCCAACATAACAAAGTGGAGATTAAAATAAGTGACATAAAGGAGAGTACTTAAAAAGAAAGAGAGATGTTGGATCTCTTACGAAAAATTCGGCAGCCTAACGGTGCCACTCAAAACTTCCAAAATGGATTGATGAGAGAGAATAGGGTCTCTCATAATATGAACATAAAAATTAAAGTAAGAGTAATATAAAATAATATCCCAATAACAAGAAAGATGATATTTAAAAGGAATGACATAAAAGTGTGTACTTAAAAAGAAAGAGAGGTGTAGGATCCCTTACCTCGGGTCCGACTTGACTCGATCGTTCTTTAACGTCCTGAATAATAAACTTGAGTAAATTTATACTTTCTTAAGAACCTTTTTCAAGTTCATTATTCCTTTTATATTACTTATTTCCATGTTATAAACATTATGTAATCATTTATGTTAATAATATTTGTTTTGTTGGTATTTGGTTCTTAAGTCAAAAGTGGACTTCTTACAATTACATGTTGTTCGTGTGGTCAAAAGTTCATTATATAAAGAATTATATTCATGATTTGGATATCATATATATCATATATATCCATAATATAAATGTATTTATAATATTACATAATCATTTATAGGTACGAAATGAAATGCACCATTCATGGAGACGGTAAGCCGTACGTACGCATGAACACTACTTCCATTTCAATGTCATATGAATGGAATTAAAACTAAATGAGAGTATGTATATTTTAATTACAGAATTATATTAATCATTTATATATAACATACATAATATATAATAACTTTAAATAAATCCTTTATACATCCCACATATGGCATTAACGAATCAAATCACTTTGAGGGGGCGGTATTCCGCACTTCCTAAAATGAAATTATCGTGTTTACCCACAATGGAAACCATAAAGGTATGCCACAAAAGAAAACTACAGAAGCTTAAGTAAAACATAAACATATTATATATCATATATAAATATAGTTACATCTTAATGGACACCTTTTAAGGTGTAATATGAGTGTTGAACAATCATCGTTTCGTGAGGCAGAAATTCGCAATCCACAGAAACAGTATGTTCTTTAACCATTTTATGTAGGTGTGTGTAATTATAGATTAAATTATTCTTATAAAAACATACAAGAATATTTAATATACAGGATTTGTTACAAAATAAATGAATAAAAAGAGTTTAGGGGGTTGGAGAAGCAATATAAAAAAAAGAACACAAGTGAAGACATTACCTTAAAATCGGGTAACTCTTTTTGATTTGAGCTCAAAGGCTTCCTTGGGAAGACTTCTGTCAAAAGTGAGGATCCTAGGAGTAAGATAGGGATTTTTAGAGGAAAACGGATCAGGGGTTGGATGAGCCAAAGGCATGAGAGGTGTGGGTAAGGTGGTAGAGGTGGGGGCCTTTTATAACAGGCGGGGAGGGGAACTCTTGTAAAGTTACACAATGTTACTTTATTTTCAAATGAGTTTCGGATTTTAAAGGTCCCACAAAGATGTATTTCGAGGATAAGGTGGTAAGGGTTCGAAATATACTCATACAATAGTTTTTGGACAAGTTTAAGTTATAGTTTTAACATTATCTTTTCATTTTATTTAAATCCTTTATTAATGAGGTAATCACTGCATCATCATGATGTCATAACTAATTTAATTTATTTAATGTTTAAAAATTTAAAAATAAATATCATGATGTAGGAAATCGTTTTAGCTTTCTAATGAAAATTTATTGTAAAAAATATGACTTGTGTAACCTCATTTAGAAATTATTCTAGTGAAACATCTCATGCTTGAGACATTGTTATTTTAACTTTAAATAAAATGTTATTTATGTCATTTTCCAACCAAAGTGGATCCATGGGGTCCCCAAGATGACCCATGGATTTTCTTGGTCGGAAATGACACATCCAATGAGGGTAAGACATGTGTCTATGTCATTTCACATTATAAAAACATTATTTTTACCTTAAATTACATTAATTACCTCTAATCGCGATTAAGAACATAAAACATACTATTCCCCAAAAAATTATTTTAATCCAATTGAACAACATTTTACTTCCTAATGAGAACCATTTATGTTGTATTTTTGAAATTCAAAACACAGAGGTGGCAATGTTTCATTGAAATGAAAAATCGGTTTCTTTAACTACCACTTAGTGGTTTCACGATTCATTAAAAATTGACGTTTTTCAAAAAAATACCAAAAATTTACCCTAAGCTATATTTGATATTACAAATTCAAAAATTAAGTTTATTTTTTGAAATTCAAAACATATATGTTGCATTAATTAATTTAATAACAAATTCCCACTGTCAAAACAAATAGCGTGTTTTTAAGAAATAATAAGTATCAAAATATTGACTCTAGTATAAGTCCAATTTCAAGATGAAATTAATTCCAACGACCACTATTAGATTAAATGGTAAAAATATATTCTAATTTAACTTTAAAACCAAATCAAAAGATAATATTATCATATAAATAAATTATATTAACAAGTGGTTTTGAATTAAAATACAACATTTTTCACTATTCATTAAAAAATGAACATTATCGGAAAAATATCAAAAATTTACACAAAGTAAATTTTGATGTCTCTATTCTAAATAAGAATTTTATTTTGTCAAATATAACATATAAAATTGTCAAAAAGTGGATTTTAAAGAGGTCCGCCATCAAAAGGCGGTTAATCGATCTTCTAAAGAACATTAGAAAGTTTACGCTTAAAAATTGAATTCATTCACATTTTTATTCCTCTATCATTTATTGTAAAAATTAAAAATATTTTAAAAACATATATAATAATTTTGTAGTTAGTTCTGTTAATTCTTTCCATTACAACGGCTAAGCATTAACTACAATTTAAAATAATATTATTTTATTATTAGAGTGCAACATATGATTTCAAAGAAACTCGTTGTTGTGTATTGGGTAAGACATCGAGCATAGCATTCCATTTAAATTAATATTGACATTTTATTCACAAGTAAGGATCAATATAAAAATTTATTATTCTTTATTTACCTGGGGTGTTACAATATTCTTGAGGAACAAGAACATTTCATGTAAATTATTAGAAATATAAAAAAAATTTAATATCCACATCAGTAATCATGGATATATAGATATCTGAGCCACAACATTTTAGAATAATACATAATCCACTAGGAAAGTGGAAAGTCTTCCCCAAAGTCCCTTGGATAGGGTAAATTTTACTAAAGATATAATTAAATTCATTATAACTATTACATCTAATATATATAAATTATATTCAACATCCATATTTATGTTAATATAGTAAATTAAAAATAAAAATCATGGTATAAAAATAATCAATCCAAAATCAAACATTCAATATAAATCCTTCAATGCATGTATGATACATTCTAGGTGCATGTTAACAATTGAACTAAACACGCGTATAGTAATAAAACATCAAATTATATCCATTAATAATAAATAAGGAAATAATATTTAAATAAATAAAAATATAATATATTTAATCATTAGATAGAAATATATTAATATTTTATAAATAAATATATGTATAGGTACCAATAATTAAGATATTCGTTATGAACATCAAATAATAATGCATATGAACACTTTATATTCATTTAATAATATAAAAACATTTATAATATTCATTATATGGAATTTCAATTTTAATGAAATAATATTTCATAAAATATAATCATTTTATATTTCAAATTTCATTTTGTAAAATTTTTTCATAATCTAAATTTTAGGTACCTAACATTACTTAAACCTTGATTAAATCAATACTCAAATCACTAACTGATGTGGTCTAAATAATTTAACAAAATAAAATTTAATAATAAAAAATAAAACTAATAATTTTGAACCATTAATTGTTTACATAGAAACACATCATATTTTAGAAATATTTCCTAATTTATAAACACCTTTTAAATTAACCTTACGATTTCTTAATAAATGCATTATTGATAAGTCACAAGGCATGACATGTAATTTAAAAAAATATTTCTTAATATTATTAACTAATATTGTGGAATATTTAATATTAAATGTTTAATAATTATTCGTTAATAAAATTTAATGTATTAATAATTAATTAATTTATAAATTAATAAATATTCCCACAATACCAGTTGTTATTGTTCATAAAACATTTATAATTAAAAAATCTAATAAATAATTGAATTTCAATAAATACAATTTTGTTCAATTTAATATTATTATTCGAGAATTATATTATATTAGTATAAAATTCATATATTATGATGAAGTGGAAAGTTATGGTTTTGATTGATAAGTCAGTGTGGTTAAACCGTTCAAGTACTATAGATGATTTTTATAATTAAGAGCCATATCATGAACGTTGATTGATATGTAAAGGTATACCCTTGAATATGATGTCAAATTTTATTATATAAAATGATATTTAAAATGTGATATGATACTCTATTTTTACAAACCCAACACATATTATCAAATGATATGATATTTTTGGAGTCATTAGCTATAATTAATATTAAACTACGAGTTTTGTATAAAGTCGCATATTTTGATAAACTATATCCTAATGCACAACTCAACCAATCCTATATCATATTTTAGGACATGAAATATGACATGGAATACAATATTGATATTCATAATTTGGTTCATGATTTCATAAATCAAAAAACATGGAAATATTTGATACAACTCTTATTTTTTAATCGCATCTAACAATATTTTTCATACCAGCAGATGTAATATAGATCCTAGAAGAGATTTAACCATTCATAAAAAAATATAATCAACACATTTTTAAAGAAATAAAACATTACAAAATAATACCTTATATGGAAAATTTTATTTTTTTTCTTCTTCATCGATTATCAAATGATTGTGATGAATATAATTAATGAATAATCGAATGATTCTTCCCGAGAATATATATCTATGGGTTAATGACAAACTCTTTTTATAAGAATGAACCAATAGTATATATGGTTTAATAGCTCCTCATGAGGCAAAGGATCCATGTGAATGGAGACTCGGGCATGGGAGTTTCACCCCGCTTGAGAAATCATGCCCAACCAGTAATTTTTTGGAAATAATTTTTGAATGAATTTTAGTGAACTCATCAACCATAATAAAATTAACAAATATGTTATAACAGATGAGAAAATGACTCTAAAAATCAATGAATTAATGTATGAATAATTCTACACTCATACATTACATATTATGCAAAGCCACTTGATGATAACATAGGTGGAAGATATCATTTATATGTTTACTCTTAAATTTTTTTACTATATGAATATAATAAAGTAGAATAAAATTATATGAATTAGGATATTTCATCTCATATTATAAAAATTATTTTGGTAGTTTCCTATAACCATGATTTTCAACAAAGTCAATTGTATCTACTGATATTCCAAGAGGGTGTATGTTTACATGCTTTTTGATATGCCTATAGTTATAAAATATGAAATAGTTCAATTATATCACAAAAAAATTTTATTTATGATATATACAATTTAAATTATTCTAGTAACATAACTAATTTTGGATTGAGGAAATTTTTAGATGAGAATAATGATTGACCGCTCTATT
The DNA here is from genome assembly GCA_963277665.1 of Viscum album. NCBI lineage: Eukaryota > Viridiplantae > Streptophyta > Magnoliopsida > Santalales > Viscaceae > Viscum > Viscum album. The sequence goes on along the minus strand of OY728132.1, from coordinate 1,285,478,740 downwards.
AGAAGACATGTTCAAACAAATCAAAATTATTTACATCTTAAATAAAAATAATAAATAATTAACCAATTTATGAGTATTAATGGATTATAATTTAATTATATAAATTCTAATATAATTGAAAATAGTTCCTAAATAATGTATTATGATATTTATGTTTGTTATATAGAATGTTAGAGTTCTTTAATAAGAGTTAATAAAATATTTAAGGGTTTATTTTCTAATCTCGCATTAAAATTGAGATTTTATAGGTCTAAATTTCCTTTGGGGAATATTATACTTTCATTCTCGCAAAAAAATTATATATTTTATTTTATACTGATTAGTTTTGGGGTTTACATGTATTATTACAATCCCCCAACCCATTGATTCAAAATTCACCCAAAGAAATATTTCTAAGTGAAACATATTTATCTCTTATTTTCAGTGAAGTATATTTTTATTCTAGTTTAATGTATTACATATTGTTTTATGCATTTTTTTAATAATAATATATATTATTTTTTAAGGATATTTTCTATTTAATTTTTCTTTATTTAAAAACATTAGAAATATAACCGTTAAACTCATTTTTTAGTATTTTCCACATGAATAAAATCTCAAATTTTTTCCTTCACATTTCATTGCAATGATTCCTTTACCTATTTCCATAGTTAATCAAAATAATTTGTATTTCATTTCTCAATAATTTTTTAAATAAATTTATATATAATGTATCTCATTTTCCAATAATACATAATAAAATATTATAGATATTTCTTTTCATTATCAAAATTATAATATTTATATACATTAAATTATTTTTCATCTATTTAAATAAAATATAATGTTTATTATATTTCAGTGGGGTTATGTTTTAATGAAATAATTAAATTTAATTTTTTGTGACGATTTATTTAGAAATGGTGGAATTTTTATGAAACCTATTTTTTTTATCATGGATTGATTATAATATGGTTGATTTATTAATGTAATTATGTTCACAAAATTTAAATATTTATAGTTAATCATTATGTGATAGGTCAGTTTGATAGATCCCTCTAATGATTTGAGTAATTTTTATTATCTCATAAGAAAATATTTATTTTATTGGGGTGTTCATGCAATCATTTATTTATGACCAAAGTGTATTCCAGGATGTGATAGCTTTGTGATAGAATCAATATAATATTATAATGATGTTTTATTATAGAGTTTATTTTATAAAAAATTATTATGTAGAAAACATCTTCATTAAACAAGTCATAAATATTTCTAAATTAGTTTTATTGTTTATATATTTACAATATTGTGATATTTTGTATAAAAAGTCCCATTAGGTCCCTGGTGATCTCTATCTTCCCTCCACCAATCATCTTTCTCCCTTATATCTTCTTAATTTATTCATTTAATCCGATTTTTATATTCAAATAAGGCGTCAAGTATAGTTTATTCTCAGATACATAATGAAACCCAAAATAAAATAGGGTTATTTTAATAGAATGATTTTCAATGATTGTGTAAGGTGAATGGAGAAAAATTGGTGGGATGTCAAAATTTTACAATCTTCCATTGAGTATTTTGAAATTTAAGGCTCCAATTTTCTCTATAAATAATTGTTTTAATGTATTAAATGATTTTATTATAAGTAGATATGAAATTTTAATGATATTATTTTTAAAACACATAATGATTTATTTTATATGAATTCTTAAAGTTAGTTTCATTATAATTTAATATTTTATGTCCCTAAAAGGGATGTGTGTGTGGTTTTATTATTTAAAAAAAATAAAAACATAATTTAAAGCATTTAAAAATTATTTCTCACTTCTGATTCCCTTGAAATGGAAAAAGGTTTAATTATTTACTTATTTATTTATGGTTTGAATTTTTTATTTCATTTTTTCATTCAATATGGTGACATAACATGTCTATATTTATAATTTAAGGGATTTTTTGGTTTCATTAAAATATTATAAATGGTTTAACCATGAATTTTGTTTTATAGGTAAACCATTATTTTTATGGGTTATATATTGAAGGGTTGGTAGAATAATTTTTAGGTTTCAATTATCTAAATTATAAAATATTTTTTTGGATAGTTTTATAGTTTAATGATTAATAAGATAGTGATTATAGTGATTTACCATGTTCACTAACAAATTCAAGAGAGGGGATGATATAATTTTCACGACTGGGTGATGAGTCAATAGTATGGTGGTGCTTTTTTCACATATGGAGAATGAAATGTGAGGATTTACTAATACACCATTATATGTGGGTAATAAGTATTTGTATGTTTATATTAAAATTTATAATTTAATAGATTTCAGGGGAAAATATGATTTTCTTGATTTAATTACAGTGATATATTTTTATATAATAATGTATAGTACTAAATGGTTTTTAGACATTTAGATGAAACTATGTTTTTTTCATTAGAGTTTGGATTATCATTGTGGATCTAATTTATGTATTTTGTATTTATTTACTTATAAAATTTTTTTACATGACACTATGGTTTGTCTTATTATTGGTTATTTAGAGTCTAATAATGTGTGACTTGAACATTCACACATCATTTGAAGATATCACATGGATTAAGGGATTTTCACAATTATGGAGAAAAATGAGATACATTGGAGTTTTATTACAGGAAATTTTCTCACAGCTTACATGTGTAGTTCAATACACATGTACTTATTGTTTTGAATAATTATTTAGGAATTCAGGCATATTTTTGGAAATATTGTGTTTTTGATGTTAGAATACATCATGGGTAATATTCATCAATAGAGTCATCAGCTGGTTAAGAAATTCATTTTTCTTATTTATTTTATATTCATTTATTTTTATTTTCAATTTTAATTTTTAACCATGTTAAAATATTTGGTATGAAATTGGACTATATATATTATCTATACGTCATTTTAATATCTTTTAATTATTTTATTTCATTATTTTGTTATTTTTTATAGTATTATGGTTTTAGGGAAACCATTTATCTAAATATTAAATCTTATTATCACCAAAATTTTGTGTCCTCCAATAGTTTATGTAATTATCAATTAGGTTTCTAGAGAACTACATTGAGTTCATGGAAATATGTGTTGGGGAATATAACTTTCACTAGTCACATAGACACTATTCACATTTAAACTCATATCACAACATCTTTATAAATTTTTGAAATCATATCCAAAACAATTATTATATATCTTTAGAAAAATCATTTACAAAAGATATCATAATTATATCTCAGTTTTATATGAAAATATTGTAACAAAACTAATCATTATTCGCATTATAATTTTTGTATCATTGTAAACATTTATAACATTGAAATTAATTATGATTTTCTGATCTAAAATGGTATGGAATTAGTTTATAGTATGAAATAATTAAGGATACTGAAACTATAAATTTATATCATGTGACATCAATTGAAAACATTTATATCCATACTTGTTAACAAGATATCAACTGAAAAAAATAATGTTTAATTATATAATCCCTTTTTCTAAAAAATTGAGTAACTATCCGACATAGATTATGTTAATCTCATATATGCATAATTATACATTCCTGATTTATTTTTTAAATACTAAATAATATATTTGAAATCTCCCCATGTCAATCTTCTATGAAATTAGAACAATACATGCTACCCACATTAGTAAATAATAACATAACATATCACTTTATTAGGTATTTCCAGACACTTCCTATGTTTTTCTCAACCAAGATCTCATGTGTTATTCTAATTATAAGGGATGAAAAATATATTCATTCTTAATAAAAATATACAAAATTATATATTTCCTATAAAAATATACCTTGATTACTTATCCACAAGGATTACATAAGTAAGGTAACAAAATAGAAAGTTTCATATGCTGTAATACTAATTGACTTAAGAAAATGTGGTTTCATATGAAAATATATCATACGAATATCAATGACATAGTGTATGAAGTTTTTTATTTTATAATAAATCATTTCTTCTTTGAAACATAACCAAATTTATGGTTCATTAGAAAAACATTTCATTTTTATGATCCTTTAACTCATGTTTATTCTTTTGTAATCACACAACCAAAATATATCTAGGATGAACATCGACTAGGAATTACACAAAGTCACACATAAAGGGTTTAATCATCATATCATTTCCTGAAATATACATATAACTTGAATGAATTATTAATCATAATTTTATTTGAAAAACATATTTTATTTTTCAAATTCATAGTCACCATTTATAATAATAATAAAACAATACAGAGGTGTCATCATTTAGTATATCCAATATAAAATGACATTATCTATATTGTTTTGTAATTTTTAATTGTATAACATATAAAATAATATTAATCACATCTCATTCTGACCATATGATAAATCATTCCATTAAAAAACAATAGTTAGGTAACATATATGAATAATGATGATTTTAAAAATTGAGGTATTTAATTGATAACCTTTATATTCAAAACATTGAACATTATATCCCAAAATATTTACACTATAATATTTCATATTATAATTTATATAGCTTTTTATTATTAACATGGATAACACTAAGAACCCTGTATAATAATTCATGATTTATTTGATATCACACATAATTAAAAACAAAATATAAATCAAACATTTAGTTCTTATTTTATCAATATATGTTATACACCTTTAAGATGTGAAGTTAATATTTCGTTGAATTATACGAGTTTAATCATTTATTTATTATTTTTTGGCTTCTCTGTGTTTAAATATTTTCCCACATAAATCTATGTATTTATATTTTTGGAAATATATTTTAAAGACATAAATTATTTTGAGTAAATAAAATAGAACTCATATTAATTATGTTTATATAAATAGTTAAAATTTCAAATTATATATCTCGAAGAAAATAAATTTTAATTTAAAAATATAAATAAAAAATATATATTTTCATTAAAATATACCACTTCTTATGTAATGGGAACTGTTTATCTATTATTTTCACAAATACCATTGATAATACTCTTTTATCTAGGATATAAAAAAATTTATCCTTTTTTCAAACCATGATATAAAATTTATCCTATAATTTAATTTTTTTAACAAAAACAGAAAGTCATTTTATTAAAAACAAACAATATTTTCCATATAAAATATTGTACCTCATAAAAGAAAATTTATATAAAATTTCACTTCTTCTTTAATGATTCCATATCCATAACCATTGAATTAATATTATGTATTATTTTTCAATTGAATATCCTCTACAACATTATTCAAGAATGGATATTGTTTCCTTTATCAAATATTTGACTATTATATTCATTTAAAATTTAAAAATAATTTAAAAATTTATGTTTCTAGAAGTATTAACAGTTTTTGAAAGAATATTTCTATTCATTTCGGGACATGTTGAATTTTGAAAAATGATTTGGAATTGGTTTCTGATAATATGAATGTCTCTAAAGGGTTTTTTGGGAAGGGAAATGATGTTCTAGTAGTCACCCAGTTGTTTAGACGATCCGTTTTATCATTAGGATAATATTTTTATGTATTGGATTACTCTAGAAATGGTGCACAGTTTTGTGGGCCCAGATTAGGGGATCCCATGTGACACCTTGATTCTCAATATTTTTTTAGTTCATTTTAAACTGGGCATGGTTGGTTTGAATTGTTACTATATGTTTAAGAACAAACTATGTGTCATCCAAGGAGAAATCATGTATGGTTGAGGAGTGTTATAGGCATGGAGAATATGCTACACATAGTTTAATACAGACTATATTTATATCCATATATGGGGTAAAGGGTTTATACCATGGTTTGTGGAAGATTTTTTAACCCTTGGTGCCAATCTTTATGAGGTATGGGAGTTGGGATGTTGGTTCATGCAAGTTTTCCACATTGTTTATCCAACCATGTAGATAATCCATGCGTTAAAACTATCCAACTACTTATATTTTTATAAAAATATAGTTGTTACCATTTTTCCCTTTGGGATGTTAATTTACCTATCCCATTTTACTTCCTTTTATGTGCATCAACCAGAGAAGGGTTCTCTTCCATTCCACTATTCTTCAAGACTAATTAATGATGTCTTTTTATGGATACTTTTCAGTGTTCTTAAGTATGATCCAAATATTATCTACTTAATTTCCTATTTACCATCCATATATATAAATTTTGGGATCTCTATGTTATGTTTTATTACCATTCCATCACAATATGGTGGAATGTTCTGTTTATTGTGGATAATTTTTTTTTTCTTTTATAGAAGAGGTCCTAAGATGGATTCCACACTATGTTTCATTGCATTTTATTAATGTATTTGTTCACAAGGAATTTTATTTTCCTTTTCCTAATGATATAATCTAATTATTTATTTAATATGTATCACATCCTAGGTTATTTTCTTGAATTGTGATCGGGGTTATTCCACTAGTCTTCAGTGGGGGGTTCTGTCACGAAACGAATCGGGTCGCCTTCAAAATCGGCACTCGACCCGGTCCATGGAAAGACCCGAAGGGCGTTCCTGATCCCCATGGGCTGGCACAAGTTCCCGGGTATCATAAAATGAGAATTGGGAACGATTTACCCGAGTTTATAAACTTAAAACAACAAAAGAATTTAATAAAACGAATCTGGATTTTTCAAACCAAACAATATTTTACAAAAATTCAGAACTGAATTACATAGCATAAAACAACTCAAAAAGGCTATACCAAAGGTAAAAAACACCAAAATTATACATCCCAAGAACCCTCATGGCATGGGGCACCACCCTCAAGCCATCTCTACAAGACTTCACCCCCAAGGACCTGCTACAAACCCGAACCACTGGACCAAAAAAATTATACCCAACCTGCGACAACAAAAAATAACAAAGTCTACTTACACCCAAGGGTGTAAGTAGGGTGTGAGCCAATTACCAGTAGGATACCACCACTAAGATATTCCATGTGATAAACATTTAAATTTGAAAATCATGCAAGTTTTCAAAAACATGAAATGCTAGTTAGAATTTCTAAAAGATGCGACTTTGAATAAAAACAGTTTTCATGTGGGCTATTTTAAGGGGTTAACACTTTCAAAATAAACACCAATGCTACTGAATATTCCACCCTGATGTACCATATGCCTATGGTAAGTATAAAGTAACTAATGAGCACAAGCAATAGGAAATAACCCCTTGGCAGTAGATAGTTGTGGGTCGCAGGTACCTCATATCTCTGTGAGAGTAACCATAAAAAATATCCATTCTCGTGTACGAGCCAATAGTAGGGAACATACCCATAACCAAGAGGTCCAAAATCATCATCATCATAGTTTAGTTAGAGTTGTAAGAGTCAGCCATGCTAAGTAAAACTGAGGCCAAACCCCATGGATTCACTAGCATACTAGTACACGTCCACCCACCAAGATACCCAGGTTTTCCCCTTGTGCTCAAACAAGTTCAACAAGTCAAGAAATATACATTGAACATGAAAATATCACTTCCACATCACAAATTCTCTAACCAGCCCATATTTATACCACACAAGTAACAAAAATCCATTTTTCATTCAAAATGATTTTCAAATCCGAATCACACCAAAATAGCCCACAACACATTTCACATTTCTTCAACACTTCCACAAAACCATTAAAAAATTTTATGAAACAATTATAAGATATTTCAACTCATATAACATCCCACACACATAGAAAATAACACTTCTTTCATAGTCAAAAATTCAATTTTTCACATCACACTCACACAAAACACTCCACATCACATTCACATCACTTTTACTCCTCAATATCTCCTTCAAAAAATTTAATAAAATATTTCCAAGATGATACATATAACATAACAGCCTTTTTCACAAATTAAATGTACCTTTTAAAAATATACCCCTACCAATACATTTTTCTGATACAGTTTCACCTATTCCACAACCCAATACACCATTCAAAACTTTCAGAAAACAATTATAAAGAGTATACCCAAACTTTGCACATAAAACCCATTTCAAAAACCTCTTTTTAAGACAAAATCACACCAAGACCCTACCGAAACAGAATTGGTAGCCCAATCAACATGTAATAATCCAATTTAAAATGTTATATAATCACATTGAATAATATCACAATAGATACCCATGAGAACACACCAATCCATAAAACACTTTCAAGGAGTATAACAAGGTTATACACATAAAACCATTCAAATACACCCCATTTTTAGGACCACAAGGAACTATATCATTAACCAACCATAATTTTCAGCCCCTTTAAACCACTAATAAATCACTTCCACATTTTACAAATCTACCACAAGAGATAACACATGAAATACATTTGAAAAATACACACTTCAAGAAAAAATGTAACTTTAAAAACAAATTCTTTACTATTGCTACCAAAAATGGTTTTCTCCTAATGCACATAACATAAGGAACATGTAAAATTATTTAATCAAGCAAACTAACTCATCATTAAATGGTTACCCACAGAATCACCTACTAAAATTGTCGAATCCCTCAAAACATGGTGTGAAACATCAACCGCAGCACCCCGGCACCACAAGGATGATAAATCCAGACCTAGACCTCAAATTTTCACCAAAAAGACACATGGTTAAACCCTAGGTACCAACCCTAGGTTCTAGAAACTTTGGAACATCAAGAAAGAGGGATGAAACCCTAAGGAAATGGAAGAAGTGGAAGGGAGGAACACTCACCTTGAAAAATATTGAATCAATTACCCCAAATTAACCAAATATTGAAACTCAAAGCAGAAACACCTGATAGTTAGGCTCTACTGATGACGGGGAGGTCATGTGCTGACTGAAATGTGGGAAAAAGAGTAAATATTGAAGGAGATATGAAGGAATGAATTTACCTCTTCAAATCTGCCTGATTTTTGAAACCCTAATAAGATCAGCATTCAATCACGATGCAGAAGAGCTCCAAATAGTGGAAAGAGAGTTTGGACGCACGACTTGGTTGAAGGGGCGCGTTTGAGGCTTGGAATCACCGAAAAATACTTAATAATGAATATGTTATTAATTAATGAAATTTTATTTTTAAAACTGGAATTGGGCTCACGGTTTGGCCCAATTCACAAAAACTCATCCATTCCACCATAAAATCTTGAGAAACCAAAAAAACCAAAGGATTAATGAATATTAAATTAAATTTAACCTTAAAATAAGTCATGTATGTGAAAATTCTCCCCACCATGAAAACTATCCGCCCCAGAAAGTCACATCAAGGCCAAAGCAACAACCAAATCCAACTGAGAATCCATGAGGTACTCCTTTGTCAGGTTTAACCCCCAAAGGCCAAAAAACCTCCAGTGATCTATTAATGAAGGATTACTCTCACAAACAAAACTCACACCACATTCCTGAAATGATCAATCGCATTCATAATTGATCCCAAAATAAAACTCATTAAACACTATCCGAACAAGACTCAATCAATTCACCCAAATGATCAACAACATCGAAGAAGGTTACACTTACTTTACTTTAACTAGACCATTGGGTACTCCCCAATCCCAATGTTTACTAAAGGAAGATTTAGGTAGCTTGATAGCTCTAAATGAGACTAATTACCTCCAATCCACGACTATGGATATGTCTGAGTTACTGGTATGGGGGAACAAAAATAACCTCCCCACCATAAGAGACAACCTATATATATATATATTTTTTCTGAGAAAGAATCATGACACTAACAGGGGGAGGCCTGAATGGACTCCCCAGTAAAAAGGGTATACTTCAATCAGGAATTTACAAAAGAACTTATATAAGACTCGTAGTGTGTCTCCCCACTATAAGAACTAACCATCTTAACCGACCAGCATGAGTCGGTACAGAAACCCCCCAGAATTTAACGAATTTGGACGACCACATGGTTAGTCTACACGGTTTGGGAAACCATGCACTAACAGTTGGGATCCTTCTATCTACAAAGTTTTCTGGGGCAAGGTCACTACTAACCTAGTGAAAATCGTGTGCCCAACCTGTCTATCCAAACATCAAACCTTCCTCTAAAGACTCAATGGAAACCAAAGGGGGATGGAATAACAGTGGGCGATGACATGGGTACAAGGCCGTTTACCTATTTTCAATGAACATGAACAACAGAAGAAAGATAATGAGACCATAAGTTTAAACTCTTCCTATCTTTCATACTGAGGATAGGAAATTGCACAAGGGTTTAAACGACACTGGGATTTCCCCGGACTACGAGTTAGCTTCTCTCCGAGACCTATGGCTGGAGCTCAAATTATTGAAGCATCTTCGACCTCGCAGTTAGGCTTTGGAAACCCTCTAAATGATATTTATTCTTTCGTTGTAAACAACAACTACACCACAATCCCTGATAAGTTTTTCCAAGACATAACACATTCCAAAGTCACTTTACCCTAACTCGATATTTCACTGAAACATGGGCTTAGAATATATACACACATCACACCTTGTTTGTTCGGGTGAGAAACAATAGATATAACGAACACTTATACTCACCTTCCTCTAAAATGGAATATATTTTTTTCCATGGGAGACATTCTCCCAACATAATAGTGACTCTCAGATGATTGCCCAACATTCACGTTTACGGTCAATCGAGCACATGACACCACAAGGCGTCACCGAACATGACCATTGCGACTGATATAAACAATGAATAGAGAGGGAACTTGTACAACATCCTCAAACAACACACAATTAAAGAAAGTGGCCACAATATCCTCTCTTGATAAGATTTCCCACACTAGTAGTTTAGCATAAAATGATTCTTCAAAGAGAATATGAAGGACCAAGAGTTCCTCTTAGACACTATCCAAATACTTATCCATGCTAACAACCCCATAACACTTCCACCTTCGAGAAATTAGGAAACTTAAGAGGCGAAGGTGAATTTCAACCATCCATGATCAATCTCCCACTATAAGAGGATACACAAAACCAATAAAGGAAAGGGTGTATACTCAATCTAAAAAGATCAATAAAAAGATTCCTTATATTGATCGACTAGAGGATTTTCTAATGGATAAAAAAATCAGGGTTGTGCTTTAGTTATGCATTAACCTTTAATGGAGGCGTACCGTGTCCAATGAGAGAACCCAAGGAACCAACTAAGATGGTACATTGGTAAAGATATACCACAAAACGGATCCAAACACATGAAGGGAACCACCATAAAGGCGTCTCAAAACATTTTTAAAAAGATACCACTAACCATTCCTACAACACAACTTACTGACCAAACCCAAACCCAAAACATCGTTCAAATAGGTGGGGTTCTTGGACTCAAAACCTCCCAAAAAATCAACATTTTCCAAAAACATATAATATAAGACATCAAAAACAATTCATCAAGACATCATGTTTTTCTTTAAAAAATATTTCTTGAAAACTAATGGTTCAGCGGTATGTGTATCCACCAATGGTACCCCATGGGCCTTACACATGAATGTTTCTGTGCCACACTGGGCACCCTCCTCATATCCATCTTGAAACTCATACAATCATGAAATAAATCATCCATCATCCTATATAACCCCATGCATGTGGTTTCCCATGAAAATACCAAAGGTTAAAACAAAACATTCTTTCCACATTACAAAACCAAAAAGGTCAACCAATACATCTTATTTCTCAAAACTGCTAACCACAAGATCAAAATCCCAACTCACATCTTACAAAACCTTTTATAAAGACACAACCATTTAGAAAATAACTCACATTCAAGATATTCACATCAATTTAAAAACATCTCATCCCATTAAAACACCCTTTCATTGTTTAGAAAACTCTATTGGAAACACTTTTCAAAACCAACTTCAATATAGTTCCTTCTTTCAAAAGAGGTGTAAGCACACCATTTTTCATTTCAAAACAATTATAAAAATTCACTTCCACCATTTAATAAATCAAACCATTACCACTTTATTTGATAATCATTTCACAAAAACTTTACACTTCTTAAAACCAATGTGCCAAGATTTCAAAACCTAAGCACAAAACAATGCGAGAGGGAACTAGTTTCAGTGGGTGACTTGGAAATATGGTTGGATTCCATATTCCAATCACTTAACTGTCACAGAGAGTGTTATAGGGAATATCCTTGGCTCCACATGTCTTGCCAGGCTCGGCGAGCTCACTAGGACCATTAACCCAACCCTATTTTCATTTCCCTTAATCATCATCGAACTAAGAAAACCAAAGGACATAGATAAATCCTGAATTCTCTTGGAAACATGAGTCCGTTATGAGGTGTGGTGATCAGGCACACTACCCATAACTGGAATTCCATGTCCCAACAATCCTAAATCCAGAATATCCTGACTCTTCCCCAAATAACATGACCCAAAGAGAGCAAACCTCCTCTGATACCATTTTGTCACGAAATGAATCGGGTGGCCTTCAAAATCGGCACCCGACCCGGTCCATGGCAAGACCCTAAGGGAGTTCCCGATCCCCATGGGATTGCAAAAGTTCCCGAGTATAATAAAATGAGAACTGGGAAGGATTTACCTGAGTTTATAAACCTAAAACAACAAAAGTATCCAATAAAACGAATCAGGATTTTTCAAACCAAAAAATCTTTTACAAAAATTCAGAACTGCATTACATAGCTTAAAAAAACTCAAAAAGACTATAGACAATGTAAAAAAACCAAAATGAAACATCCCAAGAACCCTCATGACATGGGACACCACCCTCAATCCATCTCTATAAGACTTCATCACCAAGGAACTGCTAGAAACCCGAACCACTAGAACAAAAAAATTTGTACCCAACCTGCGACAATAAAAAATAACCAAGTCTACTTACACCCAGGGGTTTAAGTAGGGTGTGAGCCAATGTCTAGTAGGACTCCACCAATAAGAGATTCCATGTGATAAACATTTAAAGATGAAATGCATGCATGTTTTCAAAAACATTAAAAGCTAGTTACAATTTCAAAAACGTGCGACTTTGAATAAAAATAGTTTTCAAGTGGGCTATTTTAATGGGTTGACACTTTTAAAATAAACACCAATGCTACTAAATTTTTCAGCCAAATGTACCGTATGCCAACGGTAAGTATAACGTAACTAATGAGCACAAGAAATAGGAAATAACCCCTAGGCACTAGCTAGCTGTGGGTCCCAGGTACCTTGTATGTCGGTGAGAGTAACCATCACAAATATCCATTCTCGTGCATGAGCCACTAGTAAGGAACATACACATATCCTAGTGGTCCCCAATCATCATCATCATAGTTTATTTAGAGTTGTAAGGATCAATTTTTCTAAGTGAAACTGAGTCCAAACCCCAAGGATTCACTGGCATACTTGTACACGTCCACCCACCTAGATACCCAGGTTTTCCCCTTGTGCTAAAACAAGATCAAAAAGTCATGAAATATACATTGAACATGAAACTATCATTTCCACATAAAAAATTCACCAAAAAGCCAATATGTATACCACACAAGTCACAAAAATCCATTTTTCATTCAAAATGATTTTCAAATCTGAATCACACCAAAATAGCCCACAACACATTTCACATTTCATCAACACTTCCACAAAACCATTAAAAAATTTTATAAAAAAATTATAAGATATTTCAACTCATATAACAACCCGCACACAAGGAAAATAACACTTCTTTCATAGTTAAAAAAATCAAATTTTCACATCACACTCACACAGAACAGTCTACATCACTTTCACATCACTTTCACTATCAATATCTCCTTCAAAAAATTTAATAAAATATTTCCAAGATGATACATATAACATAACTGCCTTTTTCAAAAATTAAATGTACCTTTTAAAAATAAACCCCTACTAAAACAGTTTTCTGATATAGTTTCACCTATTACACAACCCAATAAACCATTCAAAAAATTCATAAAACAATTATAAAGAGTATACCCAAACTTTGCACATAAAACTCATTTAAATACCCACTTTTTAAGCCAAAATCACACCAAGTCCCTACCAAAACAGAATTGGCAGCCCAATAAACATGTAATAATCCACTTTAAAATGTTATATAATCAAATTGAATAATATCACAAAAGATACCCATGAGAACACACAAATCCATAAATCACTTTCAAGGAGTATAACAAGGTTATACACATAAAACCATTAAAATACACCCCATTTTAAGGACCAAATGGAACTATATCATTACCCAACCATAATTGTCAGCCCCTTTCAACAACCAATAAATCATTTCCACATTTTACAAAACTACCACAAGAGATAACACATGAAATGCATTTGAAAAGTACGCACTTAAAGCAAAAATGTAACATTAAAAACAAATGATTTACTATTGCTACCAAAAATGGTTTTCTCCTAATGCACATCACATAAGGAACATGTAAAATTATTTAATCAAGCAAACTAACTCATAATTAAATGGTTACCCATGGAATCACCTACCGAAACTGTCGAATCCCTCAAAACATGGTGCGAAACATCAACCGCATCACCCCGGCACCACAAGGATGATAAATCTAGACCTAGACCATAATGTTTCACCAAACAAACCCATGGCTAAACCCTAGGTACTAACCCTAGGTTCTGGACACTTTGGAACATCAAGAAAGAGGGATGAAACCCTAAGGAAATGGAATAATTAGAAGGGAGGAACACTCAACTTGAAAAATCATGAAGTAATTACCCCAAACTAACCAAATGTTGAAACTCAAAGCTGCAAACCCTGATAGTTAGGCTATACTGATGAGTGGGAGGTCATGTGAGGACTGAAATGAGGGGAAAATAGTAAATATTGAAGGAGATATGAAGGAATGAATTTACCTCTTCAAATCTACCCAATTTGTGAAACCCTAATAAGTTCAGCATTCAATCATGATGAAGAAAGCTCCAAAGAGGGGGGATAGAGTTTGGGAGCACGAATGGGTTCAAGGGGCACGTATGAGGCTTGGAATCACCGAAAAATCCTTAAAAATGAATATGTTATTAAATAATGAAATTTTATTTTTTAAACTGGAATTGGGCTCACGGTTTGGCCCAATTCACGAAAACTCATCCATTCCACCATTAAAGATTGAGAAACCCAAAAAACCAAAGGATAAATGAAAATTAAATTAAATTGAACCTTAAAATAAGTCATTTATGTGACAGGTTCCCTTCAGTCTTAGTGTGGTATGATGATCTAGAGATTTTATTTCATTATTTCATGTTAGTTTTTGTTTCATTAAATAATTAAATTTATTATAATTAATTAATCACTGCTTTTAGTAATATATGAGCTTGGATGGTTGGGTGGTGCTCAGTTCTGTACCATGGGGTTTGGATGATTCATAGATAGGCCTATGAAATGAAACTGTGTTTTTAAAATGTTATAGAAAGATTCAATGATGAGGTAGTTGGTCTAAGAGATTTTTCCATTGTCTTGAGAATTTTATTGTTTGTGTGTATAGTATATTACATAGATGAAATTAGTGATATATTTTATACCATAATTTATTATATTTCATTTGGGCTCAAAATTGATACCTCCGACCTTCAAAAAATCATGTCAAATCTATTGGATGTTGTAATACTAGACCTATGGCCACTAATGGGGTGCCCTGCCATTAAATATGAAATGTTATGGTTTTGAGTTTTTATAAAATCTCATGTGGCCTTTTTTAAAATGGTTAAACGGTGTGTTTCTAATTTTGATATGTTCATGTTCATTAAATAAATGGGTGTGGTGTTTTAATGTTGATTATATTTATAAATGAGGTGTTGAACAAGGGGTGTTTTGAAAATGTGATTTTCAATATGTTTATACTGTTGATTATAAATGGGTGGGTTTTGACCCCATTGATAAAAATGATGTGATAATCATTTTGTTGATTTGATGGAAAATGAGGTAATGGACTATGTTTGGTTTTTCAAATAGGAATACCCATTTATTTTTATGTTAATTCTATGCATTTATAATGATAAGGGGTTTATGTTTTATGTTATTTGACCAAATTTTTGGGTTTTAATTGAGACTTATGACGAATTAATGGTTATTTGGGACCCAGATAATTTTTTCATTAAGAAATTGGGAATTTTTTATTTATGAATTTGTATTTATTTGATGAAATTAATTGAACATTATAATTATTGTTAATTGAATAGTTTTGGGATCTTTAGACACGATATTTCATATCCTGGATGGATTCATGGACTGATGCTCCATGTTTTCTAACTTGTGGATGTTTGTTTAGGATGCTTGGATAATGCTCCTCACCATAATATTGGGGTTTCGGTACTGATTTTTCAAGTTCCTTGGTGCACCATTGTTTTTCGGGGAAAGAAATAATTCTCAATAACCAAATGTTATAGAAACAGAAATCTATATTTTTGTTTGGATGGGATGAAATTTAATATAGAGTCATGTACATAAACTCTTACTAATTATTCTTATATTTCGACATGTGTCTTAGTTGTTGGGAAGGTTAGACATAGCTGAACAGATCATCATTGGTTTCATCAATTGTGGATCTAGGATTTCCAACATTTGTCCCCTATAATATATGGATCGAATGAATGGATTTAGATAAGGTCTGTTTGATGGGAATGGGTGAAAATTTTAGAAAAGAATAATATTGATCAATTGAAATTTCTTAAATAGTGAATCATATTTTAAATAACTTCTTTTATAATGTTATTATATTTCCTCTATACAGTATTGTACAAACATGCATTTTCATTAGAAACTATTGGTGAAGTCCTTTAGTGTTTTATTCATACCCTGATTGGGATTCTATTACACATGGGTACCTGAGTAGCTCTCAAATTATTATTATAGGCATAGATTTTGGTTGAGGCTTGAATTGAGTTACTTCTGGTTGGGAAGGATGGATCGATGGTTTCATGTGATTGTATGGGTTTTTAGGGGTGTTATATTAGAGCCTTTTTATTTATTTTTATTTAGTTTTGTTATATAACCGGTCCCGTGGGTCGTTAGTTGTATGTATGACATGTCCATTCGGTCAATTATCAGATTCTGCTTTATTACAACATGATTCAGTTTCATTTTATTTATTATCTTTATGTACTGCGATGTTTATAATTTTTTGTTATTTATGTCTTTTTGTGCACTCTAATAAATGTGTATATATCCTCACATTTTTAATTTAGACCCATTCTTCTATCCTTAATCCTATCGATTATTATGATGTATGCTTTAGGTCATGTGGTGGTAGATCTTAGTGCATTGGTTTAGTGGAATATGGGTCAGGATGTTACAAAGAGGTATCCATTGAGTAAACATACATATAATATTACATTATGGGAAATTTTATTCTAAAAATATATGTATGTGTCAAACCCATAGACAGATTCAAGGATGGTGCATCATGAAAACCTATTTCTGTAGGAAGTCTAGGATACCAAGGGCTTTAATTGAGGTTATGTATTTATAATGTTTTTGTTGTCTATGATTCTTTCTTTGAGTGGTACACTTCTTGTTTTGATTTGATGACTAATATAGGATATCATGATCTTGTCCCATTTTAAAGAGGCCAATGTTTTGGTTTTTACACATGTATTTTAATGGATAGAGGCATCTTGTGCTTCTTTTTAGGCACATAAGATCTATATAATATTTCCATTCTTGTTAGTTCATTTATGTATTTTCATCCAATGGTAGGTTTTTTGGATCAATGGCGATATGATTAATACTGAGGATGCAGGTTTAGTCCTTGATCACAGATGGTGTAGTGACCCTAGTGGGTCAGTGTTTTATCAGTGTTTACTTTTGGATAAATTTTGGAGTACTTTTATTCATGATCAGTTGCATGTATAGGACATCTAGGGAGAGATCTAATATGAGGATCTCAGAGAGGAAAGACACATTTGTTGGGGGTTGTTGGTTGGTAGATGTAGCATTTATGGTCTGAATCGCTAGAGGAGGCAATTTTTTCTTTTGGATGTTATGTAATTATGATATGTTAGAATGTTCGATTCTCTATTATTAGTGGCTTCTATGTGTTTCTATAGATGTTGGGTAGTTGGACCTGACTATATTTTTCATGTGGGAATAGTAATGGGAGTTAGTGTTGTTTGGACTTCTTGGGTGACTCATGAGGGTGGTCAACTGGGTTATGTGTTCTTTTGGGTGTGGGAGGTAAACATAGATAATTTGGAATCATGAGCATAGTACAAGAATGGTGAAGCCTAATATGTGATTTTTTCACATTATATGCCTTTGGTTTCATAAATTGTAACTTTATTGAAATATTTTCAGCCATGTAGTTGGTTTTTAAAGGTACATTCTTGTATGGTTTCATTGCTCATGTTACATTTGTCTAGAAATGATGTTCCTAGTTGATTTGAGCTAGACCAGCTATTATGATTTTTTGGGTGATGATCATAAAAGTGATGTAGACCTTGTATGTTTACAGCACATGAAACATCATGTTTTCTTGATTTATTGGTAGTGGATGGAAATAGATTGTTGATGATCTTGTGGAATTTTAGTTTCCTATGTGAAAGACCATTTTGGATACCTAACTGTTTATCATTAGAATCATATTCAAAATAGTGGTGACAGTGTTGATGATCATAATAGAGAACTAAAAAATGATCAGGTTTGGGTTGTTATGTAATTTGTTTTGTAATATGAGTATATTTTGGATTTTATTGAAAAAATGTTGATCCTATTTGGGTTAGAGGGATATAAAAGAGAGTCATGGACAGTGGATATTATTTTTGAGCTGATTTTTTATAATGATTGTCTTGTTAGAGTTGAAATTATGTTTTGTGGTGGGGTCACATGAGAGTGTGCTTGATAGTTAAGTGTTAAAATGATTATAGGAAGATGAATATGTGGTGGTATGTTGTTTCATATAGTTTCAGGATCAAGAACTATGAGAATGTGTGCGATGGTTCATAAGTTATGAATGAATCCACAAGAATGCTAAGGAATAATGTGAATGTGCTGAGAAACCAACAGATATAGAGTTCAATGAACATTGGGTTGGTTTTTCATGTATCTATAGACATATGTGACATCTAAAATAGTTTATTGGTGGTGGTATTCATCAAATAAATCCTAGAATAATATTATTTACTGAAAAAAATTCCCAATATAATTACATTATTCAGTGTATAATAAGAGATGAATGGCTATACACATGGGAACCTAAATATTTTTTTCTTGATTATTGTGGTGTCTCCTTGGAGTTCTTCTCATGGGGCATCGAAAGTGGAGAATTATGGAAAAGGATCCCAAAAAAGTTTCATCTAGACAGTATCTCATGATAAACTAAAATTTTTAAAATACCACGGTTTCCATTTTTAGATACATGTAATGTGTGATGGTTGATTTTTTGTTTCATTTTTCATGTGACAGAGAGATAACAACATTTTATTCTAGGAATAATAAAGGTTGGATCATGGTCTGTAGTGGTAGAGGAAACATGTATGATTTTATGATTAGGACCCTTATATAGTTGGGAGTGATTCGTCAATTGTGAGGATATGACCCTTGTGATGGATGGGTTGCATATTTGTTAAATAAATAGTGGATCATCCTTGGTGAATTGTGATGTTAGTGAGGAACCATATGTAGGTTCCGGGAACAGTAGAAGTGCGTTGGTGGGTTTTCCCAACTTTAATTTTAACGTTAAACAATGTTGAATCCGAGATCTTTCATGATATAAAATGCCGAATATTTGGAATAGAACGAATAATGAAAAGCAAAGAAGAGTCTCAGAACCCTTTAGGGGGATCATCATATATTGATTATAATTAATTTAATTAATGCATAATAATTACCTCGTTGGAATTATTTCTGTGTTGATGTTTCCGGCCACGATTCAGTTATCCATCGTTGCATCGTAGAATCCAAGTGTAGGATTCCTCTAGTGGTGATCCACACGTGTGTCACGTATCTCCGGACGTTGCTGATGGGATCTCTGGGTGCTTGCACGGAAGAACCTTCGCTTGCGATGTCCTCCTTAGACCACCTTGATCCGGTGGAGGATCTTGCTCACGTATCATGAGGGTGTTTTTGGTGGAAATGGAATTCTCTCTTGGCTTGAGAGTATTTCCAAATCGGTTGTGCCAACAATGTCCCTACAAAATGTTGGCGTGGTGAGGAATTTATAATCGGGATTGAGGTTAATAGTGTTATGACAATAAATAAACGTGTTACACATTTTATTTATTTCATTAAATCTTATTGAAAACCCCCATTTAAATTATTAATTCCTTTACATGCGCCCACACTGATAATAATAAATATAATTTAATAGAACAATATTAAATCCTCAAAATCCCAACTGGAAAAACTACATCGCATGTTATAATTAATACATGGTGTGTACTTTTATTTTCCATTTTTCTCCACCACATTCATTATACCTTGAGTATTGACTATATATTTCTTAAATAATTATAACTACATTACTCACTATGAAATATATTATTTCATCCACAATATATTCTCTCGAATAACTACTGTCAAAATAAAATGCGATCAGACATCCTTAAATAATGATTAAACCACAGTCAGGAATAATATTTATTTAAATTGTTAAATTAATATTTAACTGAGATACATGGACACACATATGGTGGGACCCTCTAAGCCTCTTTCTCAGTGGAATTAGGCTGAGCCTACATAAAGTCCAAGGTTAGCGTCTAGCAATATGCCAAGGCACCCATAGAGAAAGAAGTTAACGCTGCAATGACGTGTCACCTCCTACGAACGCTTACTGTGTAATATAATCCCTTTGTCTCAATATCTCCAGTCAAGCAGGTTTCATTCTAGTGCCATCAACCCATGTGCTTGATTATTCTTTCTTTGACTTCTCGGAATAGAACATTCCCATACCTTACCATGGCCATGGATTTATTTAGGCTATATCAATTCCGTCAAAGGGCCTGAGATATCTACTTTGGTTATGGAACGGAAGGGAAAAATCCTTTCCCGCATTATCTATTAATGTGGTATTACTCGTGACGCACCCAACGTATCCTACCTCACTACGAACAGTGTGTTGTCACAGTTTTCTTCAATACATCTATGTGCGCGAGTTGTAATACCCATTATAATAATCATAATGTCTAAGGACCAATACATAGGTTCGCAGATAGGAACATCCAATGACACAATGAAATGTGGATTTCCTACTTGTGGGTCCCGTTATCATAATATCCTCCTAGATATTACCAAGGGTGCACACCATGAGAAGGTGCCACAAAGTTTTATGAGTCCTCACCCCTAATGACCTGTATTATTTGTGTCCCTCAAATAATATCATCCAGCCATAGAACATGCATTCAAGAACAGTGTTATGGGATATCTGGGTTCTCATCATCGTAGGGATCCGCTACGACCCTTTAATGCAACAACTGCCCTTAGGACATTTTCACATGACATGTCACGCAGAAGAACAATCAACATGCGATAAGGCTTTTATTTAATGAATAATGTACAAAGTAGTTGGTTCTAGATCACCAACTCCAACAGACTCCCACTTGGACTAGAGCCAACTGCTAACAACCTTTAACCCGCTAGCTCTCACCTAATATTCATGCTTCTGCTGAGATAGGCCTTTAGTCACAGGGTCTACCACATTCTCTTCCATGGACACTCTGCTCACTGCAACTTCAACCCTTTGATTGAGATCCCTCAAGAGGTGATACTTCCGGAGTATGTGCTTTGTCCGTTGATGTGAACTTGGTTCTTTTTCAAGAGCCACTGCTGCAGTATTATCACAATACAATATAATGGGATCATTACTGATAGGCACCACATCAAGCTCCTAGAAAAAGTTCCGAATCCAGACGGCTTCCTTGGCTGCATCTGAAGACGCTATATACTCGAACTCCGCTGTAGAATCGGCGACAACTGGCTGCTTTGAACTCTTCAAGCTCACAGATCCTCTATTGAGACAGAAAACATATCCAGATTGCAACTTCAGATCATTCGGATCTATTTGAAAACCAGCATCAACATACCCTCTGATGACAGGCTCTTCGTCTACTCCATACACCAGGAACATATCATTAGTTCTTCTCAAATACTTAAGGATAGTCTTAACAACAGTCCAATGCTGTTCTCCTGGATCTGCTTGATATCTGTCTACCATGATCAGTATATAGGCAACATCAAGCCTGGTACATAACATGGCATACATGATGGATCCTATAGCCGAAGCATATGGGATCTTGTTCATCCTATCTTTCTCCTATTGTGTATGGGGACACATTTTCATAGAAATATGTAAGCCTTGTGACACTGGAACCAATCCCCTCTTGGATTTTTCCATACCAAATCTATTTATTATCTGGTCAATATATGTACCCTGACTTAGTCCAAGCATCCTCTTGGATCTGTCACGAATGATCTTGATCCCTAAAATGTAGGCTGCTCCTCCTAATTCCTTCATGGAGAAACACTTGTTCAACCAGTCCTTAACTCACTATAAGGATGGTACGTCGTTTCCAATAAGCAATATGTCGTCAACATATACCAGTAGGATGATAACCGCATTTCCATTAAACATATTATAAACACATGGATCACATTCGTTCTTAATGAAACCAAATTCTTATATGGCTTCATCAAATCGAATGTTCCATGACATGGATTTTTGCTTCAATCCATAAATGGATTTATGCAACTTGAAAACCAATTTGTCTTCACCTGGTGTCACAAAACATTTTGGTTGTTCTATATAGACATCTTCATAAAGGTTCCCAATAAGGAATGTTGTTTTGACATTCATATTCCAAATATCGTATTCATGGTAAGCTGCTATGGAAAGTATTATTATTATGGATTTAAACATGGCAACTAGCGAGAAGGTTTCATCGTAGTCAATCTCTTGACGCAGTCTGAATCCATTAGCCACTAGCCTTGTTTTATAGGTGCTAACATGACCGTCCATGTCTAGCTTTCTTTTGAATACCCATGTGCATCCAATAGGATTTACATCAACTGGCTCATCAACCAGAACCCAAACATAGTTCTGATACATGGAATCCATCTCAGAATTCATAGCTTCAAGCCATCTTGAAGCTTCTGAGCTTTCTAATGCTTCCCTGTAGGAGAGAGTTTCATCATTTTCCAACAATAATGATTCACCATCCTTGGTGACTAGGAAACAAAATCTCTCTGGTTCCCTTACCTCTCTTGAGCTCCTACGCAGTACCTGTGTTTCTCGAACCTCTTCCACAGGGACCTGTGGATCTTGTTCTTGTACCAACTCCTGTGTATCTTATGCATCAACTTCATTGAAGTCAATCTTGCTCCCACTATCCTTCTTGAAGATGTGTTCCCTCTCAAGAAAGATGTCTTTTCTGGCGAAAGTCACATTCTTTTATTGAGGGTTATATAGGTAATATCCTATCGTTTCATTGGGATATCCTATAAAGATACACTTCGTGCCCCAGGGTGCTAGTTTCTTGCCTGAGAAGGCCTTAACAAATGCCTCACATCCCCATACACATGTGTGCGATAAAGTGGGTTTCCTTCCATTCCATAACTCGGATGGAATTCCATTTGTCACCTTAGTTGGTACTCGGTTTAATGTGTATGCTGCAGTTTGTAATGCATATCCCCAAAAGGATAATGGAGGATCTGCATAACTCATCATCGACCTCACCATGTCCAACAAGGAGAATTTACTTCTTTCACTAACACCATTCCACTATGGTGTATATGGAGGAGTGAGCAGAGATATAATCCCAGACTCCCGTAGAAGATCGATAAACTCTCGGTTCAGATATTCTCCACCTCGATCCGATCGAAGCTTCTTTATCTTCTTACTAAGCTGATTCTTTACTTCATTCTTGAATTCCTTAAATTTCCCTAAGGACTCTGACTTATACCTCATTAAGTAGACATAGCCATATCTACTCAAATCATCAGTAAAAGTATTGAAGTATGAATATCCACCTCTTGTTTCTTCTGGAAATGGTCCACACACATCTATGTGTACCAATCTTAGAAGCTCTGTGGCCCTTTAACCTTTTCCACCAATAGGCGGCTTGGTCATTTTTCTTTATAAACAAGCGTGACATCTATCAAGTGGTTTTATCTCAGTAGAATCTAAATAGCCATCTTGGCAGAGCTTTGTCAAATGCTTCTCGTTCACATGACCAAGGTGGTGATGCCATAACTGGGTGATGTATGAGTCATTTGAGTTTGATTCATTATCGATTGCCAACACTTGTTTTTCATAATTCAATACATAAAAAACATTATTTAAATGTTCCATAACATAACATACGTTCTTCTTTTAAAAGATACAACCCTTATTTCCAAATTTGAAAACAAATCCTTCCATATCCAAATAAGATACAGAAATTATGTTCATCATAACACTAGGAACATAATAACAGTTATGTAAATCCAAAATCATCCCAGCCGGAAATGAGAGGTGTTAGTCGCCAATAGCCAACACAGCAAGCCTGCGACATTGGCAGCTGGAAGTTCCACCTCTCCTCTAGAAATCGTTCTAAATCTACTTGGTTCCTGCATTTGAATACAGATGTGAGCCCCAAAAGCTGTATCTAATACCCAATGTGTAGAAATAGAAAGATTGCACTCGATAACAAACACACCTTTAGAATCCTCATGCTTCTGGGTGTAGTTCCTCTTCCAGTGGCCCTGCTTTCCACATGCAAAACACACTTGCTCCCGTTCCTTACCCTGCCTTTGGATCTTCCCCTTTTTGGTGGGACGGTGCTCGGGGGCTTCAGATAGTTTATAAGTCTTTGGACCATTTTCCTTGTCCTTCCTTTTCTTGTTCACCATAAGAACCGCAGGTTTGTCATGCCCCATGTGTTTATCTACCTGGAAAATCAAGGTCAGAAGCTCTGATAGACTCTTCTCATATCCGCTCATGTTATAGTTGATAATGAAGCTAGATAAGGTCTTGGGCAATGATGATAGGATGAGATCTGTACGCAAATCATCCAGGAATTTAATCCCTAAGATGTCCAGGCGTTCAATGTAGCCAATAAGCTTGTCTACATGAGGCCCAGTTAGCACAGACTCTCCATGCTTCATGTTAAAAAAAATCATTGGAGATCTCATACCTCTTCTGTCTCGCCTTCTCTTGGTAGAGATCATCAAGGTGAGACATCATGCTTTACACATCCATGTTTTCATGTTTTTTCAAGAGCTCATTAGACATGGTCGGAAGCATGATACACTTGACATCTGTGGAATCATCCATGTGTTTCATGTAGAGAGATAATTCCTCATCACTAGCCTCTTTCCCAGGCGCAACATGAATAGGCTCTTCCAGCATATATAATTTCCTTTCGTGGTGAAGGATGACACATAAACGCCTCTGCCACTCATGGAAATTGGTGCCGATGAGAAGGTTTTCTTTTTCGATTATGGTGCACAATGAAATGTTTGAAGTAATTTTGTTTTCGTTTCTACAAATCAATATGAGTAAAGGATTAGTAATTTATTAAAAAAAATTGAGACAAATAAATAAATTAATTATTATTAGTCTCCCACTATTTTATCGAAACCGAATAGCCCTCACCATTAACTTCATAATATTCTGTTGTGTGAATATTCATGTATAAAGGATCCATATTTCCCTTCACTTTACCCCAACAAGGGTTGGTCAAGAATCATGAAGGGTTTTAGGTAGGCATTCCAAATTCCAACTGCATAAACTCGCAGCTCCTTGATCCGCTGAGTGGAATCCCCAATCCTGAAATACTTTTTGGATTTCCTCAACCTTTGCCTCTTGGTCACAACAAGTCCTGCTGTGGAAGTCAACCCTTGATGCGAACCAAGTCAAGTCAACCCAAAACCTTGAATTAGAATTCCCTGATAATTGAAAGTACCCCAACTAGTCTTGGTCGTGCACTTTGAACCATGGTTCGATTCTAACCAAGATTATGGAAGGTTATGCCAACTTAATATTTATTCTGAGGGATTTTATCATTATACGTAAATTACCATTTTATTATCTTTGATTACATGCTTGTTAATATTGTGTGGGATATACTTAAGTTATTAACCATGTCTAAGATAATATTTACGTATAAGCCAGTTTTATTTTAGTTCCATCTTGCATGCTCCTTTAATTCATTAATTGTATGAGCGTGACAACACACCCAAAATAAATAAACCATGCAACTGACATGAATAAAATCAATGGAATGATCATGAGTTTTCTATTGGTTAGTTTATCTAGCAGTTCATAAACTAACCCAAGAACTAGGGGAGAAACACCTTGAACCTTTCTAGTTCGTGTTTACAGCTTTCCACCTGTCCACCATTGTATCTCCTTGGATTGGTTTCACCTTGGCCCCTGACTTGAGCTGCCTCCACAATCATGGGAGTCCCATCCATCACATATGCATTTATCTCACACGCAGGTGAGGGGTAAAAGGGGTTTTTACATAAAATAATCCTTTGGCACGCATGCCCTACATATTAATGAGGAGATGGCTCGCATGCCAAAAAATTTAATTTAAATAAATAAATTAAAAGAAACCATTCACATAAAATGGTCTCAGTCTAGATTATGATCATCCATACATGCAACGATATTTACACATAAATAAAACTATAATTCAGTTCTTCAATCGTTCTTATTTAAGATAAATCACACTCGAATCAATTAATTATCTTTAATTAATCAATCCTTTTATCTTAAATACCTTTTCTAAATTTCATTGAGATTCTCATCCATCATAATTTTATACAAATAAATTCATATAAAATTATCCTTTTACGTAACTTGTACCTTGGAGGAAACCCGGTGAATTCCCATTTATTACGCAATTGTTAAATTAAACACATATATATAAAACACCTATCACATGTTGTGCCTAGGATTTATGCATGCACCATGGTACACGTCTAAAGGGTTTGTATAATATAATAATAAATTTTAATAAATCTGCATAATTTGGGTGAGTACACGGCGTGTAGTTCTGACTACATGGCGTGTAATTTTATTCACCATCCATCCGAAGTACACGCCTAGGGATAGGGCGTGTTAATGTACTTCAGAAATTTTCAGAGTACACCGCATGTACAGTGGGACACACACCATGTAGTTTCCACGTTACACGGTTTCCAGCCGGGCAGGCCGTGTATGGAGTACAAGACCCAACCCTAACCCGAAGGGACTACACGCCGTGTTCATTGGACCACACGGCGTGTATTATGGAAACCGCGTGCCACCTGTTTTTGGTCAACACACGGTGTCGTAAATTCTTAGAAAGAATCCAATACATGGACTGATTTGGCAGATCAATCAATGCATTGAACCTAGACTACACGGCGTGTACTTCCGAATACACGTCGTGTATTCTGGTGTTATACGGCCAGAAATGATTGGCTCCTCCGGATGAGTTCTTCTATTTTATTTTAATCAAAACTAAATAAAATTGTTTCTGTGAGGTGAATGAGAAACAAGGGAGTAGGAATAGATCTTGATATTCAGATTTCGAGAACGATTAAACATGAATTGAAATAACTAAATTATTAAATGTGTAAATTACCAACGAAAAACTAAATAATTATAATCAACGAAATGACCCACCTCTGATACCACATGTAGGTTTCGGGCATAGTGGAAGCACGTTCGTGGGTTTGCCCAACTTTAATTTTAACGTTAAACAGCGTTCAATCCGAGTTCCGTCATGATATAAAACCCTGAGTATTCAGAATAGAACGAAGAATGAAAAGAAAAGAAGTGTCCTATAACCCTTGAGGAGGATCATCATATGTTTATTATAATAAATTTAATTAATGCATAATAATTACCTCGTTGCAATTCTTTCTTCGTTGATGTGTTCGGTCACGATTCGGTGATCCGCCATTGCGTCGTAGAATCCAAGGGTAGGATTCCTCTAGCGGTGATCCACATGTGTGTCACATATCTCCGGACGTTGCCGAAGGGATCTCTGGGTGCTAGCACAGAAGAACCTTCGTTTGCGATGTCCACCATCGACCGCCTTGATCCGGTGGAGGATCATGCTCTCGTAACTTGAAGGCATTCTTGGTGGAAAGGGAATTCTCTCTCATCTTTATAGTATTTCCAAATCCGTTGTGCACAACAATGGCTCTACAAAATTTTGGGGTTACACGGATATTTATAATCGGTCTTGAGGTTAATAGAGTTATGACAATAAATAAATGCGTTACGCGTTTTATTTATTTAATTAACTCTTATTGAAAACCCCCATGTTAGATGTTTAATTCCATGACATGGCCCCACACTGATTATAATAAATATCATTTAATAAAACAATATTAAATCCTCAAAATCACAACTAGAAAAACTACACGGCATGTAATAATTAATACACGGCGTGTACTTGTTTTCTATAAAACTAAACGGTGTGTATATTTAATATACACGGCGTGTACTTTTATTTTCCATTTTTCTCCACCACATTTATTAGACCTTGAGTAATGACTATTTATTTCTTAAATAAATTTAACTGCATTACTCGCTAATAAAAATATTATTTCATCCATAATATATTCTCTCAAATAACTAGTTTCAAAATAAATGCGATCAGACATCCTTAAATAATTATTAAACCACAGTCAGGAATAATATTTATTTTACTTGTTAAATTAATATTTAACTAAGATACATGGACACACTTAGTGTGTGAACCTATAGGCCTCTTTCTCAGTGGCATTAGGCTGAGCCTGCCTAAAGTCCAAGGTTAGCATATAGAAACACACCAAGGACCCCATAGAGAAAGAAGTTAACGCTGCAATGACGTGTTACCTCCTACGAATGCTTACCGTGTAATATAATCTCTTTTTCTCTATATCTCTAATCAAGCGGGTTGCATGCTAGTGCCATCAACCCATGTTCTTGATTATTTTTTATTTGACTTCTCGGAATTGAACTTTCCCATACCTTACCATGGCCATGGATTTATTTAGGCTATATCAATTCCATCAAAGGGCCTGAGATATCTACTTCCATTGTAGAATGGAAGGAAAAAATCCTTTCTTTCATTATCTATTAATGTGGTATTACTCGTGACACACCCAACATATCCTACCAAACTGCGAACAGTGTGTCATCACAGTTTTCGTCAATTCATCTAATTGCGTGAGTTTTAATACCCATTAATAATAATCTTATTGTCTAAGGACCAATACACACATCCACAGTTAGGAACATCCAATGACACTATGAAATTAGGATTTCTTACTGGCGGTTCTCGTTCTCATAATATCCTCCTAGATATTTCCAAGGGTGCACACCATGAGAAGGTGCCTCAAAGTTTTATGAGCCCTCAACCCTAATGACCTGTATTATTTGTGTCCCTCAAATAATACCATCCGGACATAAAACATACATTCAAGAACAGTGTTATGGCACTTCTAGGTTCTCATCATAGTAGGGATCTGCTATGACCCTTTATTGCAACAGTTGTCCTTAGGACATTATCACATGACATGTCATGCAGAAGAACAATCAAGATGTTATAAGGCTTTTATTTAATGAATAAAGTACAAAGTAGTTGGTTCTAGATCACCAACTCCAACACCATAGTTATGAATTCTTAAATTGCATAAGGATTTATAATATAAAGAAATTAGTTGTGGTTGTGGAATATGATAATAATTGCCTTGGGCTCTAGGTAGTTTTAAAAATTAATACAAGGTGATTGTGTTTGGCATGGGTTGATGTGCGTAGTATGAAAATTTTTTTGAGTTAACAATGTTTCTCAATATGGGATATCATTGGAGTTAGGTTGTGGAAAAAATTAGGAATGTTTAGGATATTGTGTAATACCATTGTGAGTAAAGGAAATGTGACCGATTGAGATGGAAGTGGGTTGAAATATTGTGTCATGTGATTTGGGGAATCTTCAAATGAGAAGAGTTCAACTAGGGTAAGTGTATAATGTGGTTCAGGAAGGTTACAACCAGTGTATGATTTCACATTTTCATATGTACGAGTAAGTTTTAGGTTTTAATTCGTATTTTGAATCAAAATTCCATTTTTTATACATTTGGGTATCAGCTGCAGATTCATGCCCACTCTAGATGGGCTTGATGACATGGATGGGTACCATGGATTATTTATTTTTTCTGGGGTGTTGGGGACTGGGGAGTTTATAAATTTTTCGGGCTCTTAGTATGAGAACAAGAATTATTTTATTGGGATTTTTTGATGGAATGATTATTGATTATCTGAATTTGGTCGTTATAAGAACTATCATATGGTGGGGAGCACTATTGATCGATGATACATTATATTATGTTTAAATCAATGTTATTCATTATTGGATATGATGAAAACCATTATGGTGTTTAAATTTGGAAAATAGAAGTTAGATCGCATTTTTCACCATTTCAAGTCCAAGAGTTAGAGGTTGTGTCAAGATATCGTTTCAATATATTAGAAGCTAAACATAGTTTTTTGGTTAAAATACAGTAACTATCATAAGTTAGTTGGTGAATATGGATAACCACTAAGCATTATTTAGTATGAGAAATATCTTTTGAGGTGGTTGTAAGATCCCATGTCATGATTGATGAAACATTTCTATAGGAATTTTAATTAATGTTACCAGATGAGTCAAAATCATAAATTTGGACTTCAAATTAGATTAAAAGTGTTGGAATGCCTCAAAATTGAGTTTTTTGTGATATGTAATGATATTCTGAAGGTGGGCCAAGTGTTTATGTGAAACATGGAGGCATTGAGTTATGATCTGGGAGTTTTAGAGTCTTTTGGTAAGGGAGAAATGTTTGGGGTACATGGTTTCATAGAAACAGTGTGACACCTAAATGGTATTGATTTTTTATTTCATTTTTAACAAAAACTATATGGTTTTCATGGATACCACATAGTTAAAGAAAAATTGATCTTGGACTATAGGGAAACAATGTGGGGTTTAGGTGTGTCATATTTATTATGCATGGGATGTACATGATTTCATACAAATATATTTACTTACTATAGAAGGGATAAAATGTTGATAGCATGGTTAGAAGATAATTTTACAAATCGTGTGGCCTAACCATGTAAGGCATGGTTGTTGTAATTCATGGTAGTTCATGGATGGTTCATTCTTTATCCATCATTGGAGAAAAATTTACCAGTGTTTTGGCATAGGATAGATACCACCACATAGTTGACCCATGGTTTATAATTCCATTCTATTTCTAATAATTTCTTAAAATGGCGTCTTCTCCATTTTTTACTCAAGTATTTAATGTTACCACTCTCCTTTCACTCCCTCTTGCAAGCACAAACAAGAGTAGGGTTTTCCTCTTTTACACCCTTCTTTAAACCTCACTAGATAGATGATATTGTGGTGATTCTTCAATGTTTTGAGGTAAAATACATCCTCTATTGGAAATTTTCACTATTTATCTACCTTATCACTATGTTTTTTGGATCATTAAATTAGGTTTTTTTGGATATTCAATCAAGGAATGGTAGAATTTTCGATTTCTCAAAGGAATTTTGGTCAATAAGTGTAGGGGAGGTCCTAAGATAGATTATGAACTTTATTTTGTGGAGTTTCATTATGTTATTTGTTCATGGTGAAGTATATTAGTTTTTTCTAATGAACGAATTTAATTCGTTTTCTAATTAGTTTTTCCCCTTTCGGTATTGGCCCAAATTATTATTGGTATTATGTCCTAGGTCTTTGGTGAGGGTTTGGATTCAATTTTTGTGAGGCAAGATAACCTCATCTGTTTTATAGAATTATTTGATGTTGGTTTTTGGTTAATTATTCATTAATAACTACCATATATATTTAATTGGTGTTTTGGGGTAATACAAGATCTTGGGTGCTTATGAAGAGCTCGGTTCGGTGTCGTGGGGTTTCAAAAATGCTTGGAAGGGCCCTATAATAGCCACCATGTTTTGGAATTCTTCATTAAAGATGTATCTATTCTATGATCTTTTCCCATAGTATTGATAATTAACTTTTATGTGGGTGTGGTATATTCATTAGATGACATGATTGATATGCTATCTCCCGTAATTTAAAAAATTTGATTGGGAACTAAATTGTTTCCATGGTCCTTCACAAATTCTCATTAGGACTACTATATGTTTTGAGACAAGACATAGGACTACCCATAGCCTATACTACCATTGAAAAAATGAATGTTTTGGCATTGGGTTTTGGTAAAATCTTAAGTGGTATTTTTTAAATGGTTAATTGGTTTGTTTTGTATTTTGATATAGAAATGGTTTTCAAATAAATGGGATTGGTCTATTAATGTGGATTATATTTCAGAATGAGGTGTCTACCTAAATGTGTTATAAAAAGTAGTGTTTTAAATTGGTTGAAATGTGGATTTAATATGGTTGTGTGGTGACTCTATAGATGAAAATGGGTTGATAATAATTTTTATTGATTGTGTGGAAAATGTGGTCATATACATAGGATTGAAATTCAATAAGGAAGAACCATATTTTGATGATTTCTTCCAAAAATTACTAATGATAATAGGTCGATGTTTTAGGTCGTGTAATGAGAGGTTTGTGTTTTAATTAGGCCTTTTGATGGTTAAAATTCCCATTAGGACCCGGATAAATGTTCTAATTATAAAAGGGTGAAATTATCTAATTATGAATTTGTTTTTATATGACTATAATTATAGACCATGGAAATGATTGATAATGGATTTCTTAGGGAATGTAGGATATTTTATGTTGAATCCTGATTTCATTCAATGACTGATGCCCCATGGTTTCTAAAATTTGATGGATGGATTAAAATATTGGACAGAGACTCTATTCCCCAGTTTTATGTTGGACGGACTGATACTTCAAGAAACACTGTGTAAAGTAGTATTTTAAGTAAAATAAATTATTCTCATAAACTTATGGTTATGGAAATTTAATAACTAATGAATTGTGATATATTTGGTCCTGGATTTCGAGTCATGGTTGGATACTTGTACTAATTATCCTTGTTTTTTGACTTGTAAATTACTTGTTGGGATAACCAGATAAGGAATATCAGATCCTGTTTGGATACATAGATTAAGGCTTTTTTATTATAAAACTATGACCCCTAAAATATATATTTAAAATAATAGGCTATAGCTGAGGTCACATTGATAGAAATGGGTTACATATTGAACAAATATTAAAAGAGATCAATGGGACATTATTAAATAATGATACTAGTTTTATTTAACTTCTTATAAATAGGTATTTTATTATTGGAATACAATTTCATACTTAATAGTATTTTTATTAAACACCGCTGGTGCTGGACTATTATTTTACTCACATCCTGCTCAGGTAGTCAATGTAATTGGTACCTGATATGATTTCACATTTCTATTTGAAGTTCTTGTTTGTGGTGATCACCTTGTTGAGTATTACATGGTCAGAAGGGATCACTCGATGGTTCAAGGTAACTCTATGGGTTCAGATTGATGATATCATAGAGCCATTTTGTTGTTTCTTTTATTTTAGTCTTTAATGTTACTTGTATGATGATCAGTTGGCTTTTTCTTTAATTAATCTATTCAGGACCTTATTGCAATTCATTTTTTTTGTATTATCTTTAATTATCAATTTATTTATATCTTCTGCATACTCTAATGTGTATGATGACTAGTTATTTACTTCTGGGTGTGCACTGTGATATGGGGGTATATTCCTCTCATGTTTCACCATTAGACCCAAGATTCTAGTTAACAACCAATGGTGTATGTGGAAGATTTCTTGAGGCCTTATGGAGGTCTAGATCAGTGAACCAGTTAAGTGGAATTTGGGATGAGATGTTACAGAAATGTTTAATCTCATTTAAAATTCAAAAAATAAATTAATTCATTTCTGTAGAATTAATACAAAATATTCAATCGCCCAGGATTTCAATTCACCCCCTCATATATTATTAAAAATAATTATCCAATGTATTGGAATATTATAATGTAATCAATTATCATCCTTCTTGAAACCACTGGTAGGACTCAGGGACTAAACAAATTGTTAGACCCTCCAATAGTTCTATTTCACTTCTAAATTAAAATTTTACCCTTATTTATAATCACCATTCAATAAAATCATGGAATAACCATGTCATACTAACATAACTCTAACATATTAATGAGATCCATTATCCACTAATAAAACTCACTAATAAGGTAGTATATAATAAATTTTTGAATCCCATTCATTGATAAATCTAAAAAGACGTATATATCCAAATACAACCTTAAAAGAGACGTCAACCTCTCTAATTCATTTAGGTACTCAATATTATTAACCACATGAGTAGAAAAAAATGTTTTCTCTATCATTTTTCTTCTATATTTTTTAACTAAAACCTCATATTAACTATTCCTTTATAGTTATATATTGAACCGCTTTATGTGATTTTTTATGTTTTTATGAAAATGATATATCTCTATATTTCCTCTATAGGTAAAATAATGGGAGTAAATAAAACTGAAAAATATTTCTTACTATTATGATAATTAACAGGATAAATTTGATACAAAACATTATTAGTTATATAATCCTGAATAAGTCACAATTATATATAAATTTTCTTTACATTATTGACAAACAAAATATCAAATTTTATACTATAGTATGAATTTTCTTCAATTATGAGATGTTTTATATTTATTTGGTTTGTTTTAAGTGAAAAATAAAACAAAACCTCAATTTGAGGTATAATTTATATATATAAATATCCTTTTAATCGAGGGTTGTTTTGGATTTTAAAATAATCTAACCAATACATTGTTGTTAAATTTTCTTGTAGTATGGATTATCCAATATTATTGTGACTAAAACATTGATATTTTTCCATTAAATTTTATAATTATTGGTCAATAATTTAAACCAAATTTATACACAATCATGTATATAATGACATGTTTCCATCCTTGACCTAAAATAAAAATAAAACATTTTTTCATTAATAATGATTGAAAATAACATTTGAAATTGGATACTATTTATGTTATTGATGAAAGGGTTAGGATGATAGAAACTATAATATTTGAATATTATATACTACTATGGTTTAGTTTCAAATGATTAATTTTTAATTTAAATAAAACCATATATCAAAATATCATGTTCAATTCAATCTCTAATGTAATGAAAACAAAAATAAAAAACAATTTCTTCATTTTTGGTGGTATTTTGGACTAGTATTTTATATCATTAATCTTCTTGTTTTCTAAAATTGGTCATAAATTCATGTTTTATGATGATTTAATTTAATATATGAAATTTTATTTTGGAATATAATTATTTATAATTTATTTTAAAAAACATAATAAAATTTTTTTTCAACCCTTTTGATGAATGTTTCATATGCATCCCAAAATATTTTTTATTTTATAACCATTATTCATGTCATTACCTCCATAATGTGCCACATATAGTGGATCTTATATCTATTTATTTTTTATATATTAAAATATCTCAATGTAGATGTGGGAAGTTGCTCACCCATTTTTACTAAAGTGGGAATGAATCCCATGGGGGTTCCTATAAATAACCTAACCCTAATAACAATGATTCAACAGCTAATTTATTACATCTTTTCTAAATACATGAAATTACATTGGATTGTTATAAATAGTTTATTAGTCTTGGAAAACTAGATACATAGTTAAATCTATCATTATATTTCAATAATTAATATAAAACATAATAATTTCTTTTGAATAAATAATTATTCCCACTATCACTTCAATTCATATAAAAAATAATACAATTCCTATAATCATAGTGAATGGAAGCATAATAAAATGGCGAGATCAGATTATCAATATTTTTATACGTAAAATAAAATATAACATGGAATAAATAAGGAATGAATAATATGTAGGGAATATATGATGATCAGGTAACTTAATATAAATTATCACATGATATTAAAACATATCAATAGAATTATAACTATATAAATAATCACATTATTTTCAATACCAGATTTCATAATGATAGAATGCATAATGTTGGACAACATAAACATGTTGTTGAGGCCTCATGCTATGAAATCTACAAAATAAGGTGAGGCCTCCTCTAAATACCAAACATGTTCTATCTCATGATATCTATAAATGTTTTAGGGATATGTGTAACTTCAGGCACCACCCATTACGTAATAATAAAAATTCATTCATCATGTTTAAAAAAATTACAGGTTAATCATCCCTCCTTAAAAAATAAAAAATTGTTCATATTGGAAAAACTACCAGGTGGAATATTAATATTTTCCCTTGTCAAACTAATCATATAAATTTTAGAAAAATATGGTAGATGTTATAATTTTTTTATATCCTCGTTATGTAATAAAATTTATCAATGCATGGTTCTATATATGAGATAATGGAGCCTCACTCTCCTAGTGTCCGCTTTCGGGATCCTGAACCCTCCTCTTCCTCTTAGGGTTTCACTACATTCCTAGTGGAACCTAGCCTTTCTCCTCCTATGTCTCTTCATAATCACCTTTCTTCGAATTCTCATCTCCCCCTCTCACTATTTGTTTCTCGCTCGCCGTGTCTTCTCTCCTAGTTTGTTCTCTCGTGATCTGCAATTGGCCTCTGGGTGACCGCCTCACTTTCTTCTGCTTCTCTATAGGGTTTTTTAGGGTTTCAATCTGGGATTTCATTTATGGTTTCAATCCCCCTCATTATCTTTTCGGTGTTTTCTTCATTCGTTCTAGGGTTTCTCTTTTGGTCTCAATGTTTTGTTCCATTGATAGGATTTGACCACCCGTTTCTCTGCTCTGTCACCTGGTCTCTACCTCTCCCTCTGAGGCAGATTGTGTGGTGGTCTCCTCGGTGTACTGGGATGTGAGTTCAAGTGGTTCGGTGTCTCATGGAAACCTTTTCTTCATATTCCCTAGTTGGTTAATGGGGTTGGATTAGCAGTTCAGCTTTAAAGAGGTCCTGTCACTTGTGCTCTACTATGGCTTCCAGGTTTATCGCACCCTCGCAGGTCAGTTGGGTGTGTTTTCATCCAAGGATATTTGGGATGTGTTTGTGCATGCGTATGGGCGTCCTCTATGTCGATATGCCTGAGATTCCTTTCTATGGTTTCTTTCATCACTGGGGAAGATAGTTATTGTGCATTTTGGGTATTCTGGCGATGCATATGGTGATCTGAGTTTGTACAATGCGTGTGGATTGGAAGATGAAGGTGAAGGGAGATTTTGGTAGAAGGAGTCAATGATGTGGATGATGGTGTCAAGTGATGATGATGGTGACAACGGTGTCGAGCGATGAGGATGGCGACGACGGTGATGGATGTTCTGACGATGACTATGACGATGATGATGGCAGTGGTTGTGAGAAGTGATGATGAGGAAAATGTTTGGAAGAATTGAGGCAGGTGACCGAATCTAAAGATGGAAAACTGGCATGATGGTTGTGATCTTGAGGTAGGACTGTGAATTATGGAAGGATTTTGAATTTTTAATGTTGTGTTTTTTTACAAGGCATCACTGGCGGTAGATCGGGTTTTCTTTAGTGTTTATTTGAAATTTGAATGTTGGATGCCATAATTTTCATAGTGTTTTTGTGAGGGTCAACACATCCCATTTAAAAGTGTGATTATAACATACAAAAATACAGATTGTGGTGGTGGATGGTTATATATAGGATAATAAATTGAAAAGTTAACTGGAAAATATCTTGATGAAAATACCCTTTTCACTTTTAAATCACCTTTTTAATACCTAATTTATTCCAAATTTTAATGAAAAAAATTACATTGAAAGGAAGCACTAATAGTTTTAAATTATTCTTCAATCATTTTTTTATCATTATGTTAGTAAATTCTATTCATGATGTTTGTTTAGAACAATGATTCCTTTCGCATTTTCTAAACAAAATTCAA
Source organism: Viscum album (assembly GCA_963277665.1). Lineage (NCBI taxonomy): Eukaryota > Viridiplantae > Streptophyta > Magnoliopsida > Santalales > Viscaceae > Viscum > Viscum album. Next base: position 1,285,440,932 of record OY728132.1, on the reverse strand, counting down.
ATGTGCCTCATTTAAAAAACAAGAAGAAGACAACTTTAATACCAATGTTTAAGAATAGAAAATTGGAAAAATATTTCTACAATGAATCATTTTATAAAAGTTAATAAATTCTTCAAAACATTATAATTAAAATAAAGACATATAATAGGATTCCAGACCGAGTAAAAAAACATTGTCGGGTTTCCTTAAAATCATTTATATATATATATATATTGATTTATTAAATAGATTAAAATTAAAGGAAATATTTTCATTTATATATATAAATATATGATAAAATAATATACATTGGTTAAGATATATATATTAAATAATTACCCCAGTTAACACTAAAACATACACCATCCCAAAAAATAATGAGATCGAAAAATAAATCCATACCTCATGTCCAACATCCCTTATACGTGTATGAATACATTGTATAATTAAAATATATAAATTAGGAATATATTATATAACCATTATAATATATATCAATAAATATATTGTTTAATTATAACCATTCAATGCCCATTTTTTTATAATATTTATTAAATCACTGTTTTTTCTGATAACTATTTAATATTTCATATATCTTTTAGGTCAATTATTTTGGGCCTTACACATTGATCATGGTTATATCATCTAAAGAAATGAGAATAATGATTTAAATATAATATATATTAATTATATATATATATATATATATATTCTACCTTAAAAGTTATATATAGAAAAAATAATTACTCCACTCTATGTGATGATAGGTCATATATGCACATGAACGATAGTTCCAGTTTTCAACAACTAGATTCAAAATAAAGATAAAAAATAATTCAAATTATTATAATAAATAATATATTATATATATCATATATATTTATTAAATAAAATCTCATTTCCATCTATATAATGTGGGAATTAAAAATGAATCACACTTCTCCATGGATTTGAAAATCCACAAATATGAAGAAGTAGCATTATCATTTTTCAACGAATAGTATAGAAAGAAGGTAGATGTCATGTAATAATTATAGAAGAATAATTAGATGAAATATTTCATATATAAAAATAATGCCCATAATAATAACAATTCTTGGAATATTGTGATGTAAAATGAATTATATCTCTACATAGCGGTGGTATTTCACGCATACGAACATGTGATACAATAACTTCTCATTTGAGGGAATAGTGATTGGAGAATGGTTTCTTAATCATCATAATAAAATTTTATTATTTATTGGATACATAATTTATTATATAAGAATTAATAAATATTGTTTAGATGGGGACGAATAATAAATAAATCGAAATAGATAAGGTAATGCGATTACCTCAACAACGGTATCCCTTTATGTGATCCTTTCTTAAGGACTCTTGGAATGGTATTTTAAGAAGAAAATAACATATTAATTATTAATAGGGATGTTTTAATTGAATTTAGAAAATTTTGGTTGATATTTATGGAAGAAATTGTGATTTTAAGAGAGGATAAGATGTTTTCTTTTATAAGTGTGGAGGAAGGCACTCTTGGAATTACAAAATTTATTTAATTAATTTAAATACTTGTTTAAATAAAATGTCTAAAAATTGATATAATTATATACAATTTTATTATTACTATAAATTATCTAATCTAATGAAAAATTTTAATGTATTTTTTATGTCTTCACACATATCTGTTATTTTTAACCCACCCCTCATATTAACCCTTCTGACAATTGGTGTGACATCATTGATTTTTACAATTTAAGGCTCAATAGATTTACAATAAAAAAACATTTGACACATAAATGTACCATTTTCTATATTTTCAAAAATATCTCATTCACATTATAGATTAAATAATCTATATGAATTTTGAATCATTTTAAAAAATATTGTTTATTATAAAAAATATCAATAATTTCAGTGCTATAAATATATAAAATATTATAATATAAAATTTTTCTAACTTCAACAAAATTAATCTAAAATTATATTTATTAAAATATATGTAAAATATAATCCTAATATATTCAATTAATAATAAATTTATAGCTTTAGATATCATTTCCAAACATATCTTCTATTCTAACCCTTAGGATAACCAATTTGAATTTTAATTGTAGTAATGAATTTTCTAATATTATACTTTAAAAAGTTAACCTATAATGTAAAACATAGCTTATTAATAAGAAATGGGTGATATTGTATACAATTTATTATCCAAAGTGTCCACATGTAATATTTTTATAGATTCTAAATAATTTAATTAAATATATTTACAGTAAGATACAATTTATTTCAGTTTATGATTTATTCAAATATATTGATATTTAATGCAACATGAAAAAATATTAATTAAAATATAAGCATTAAAATAATATTTTATATTTTATATTTTTCATTGAAAATATTGGAATACATTAATTTATACCAATTTTATTGTTTTCATATTTATAAAAATATTTATTTTATTTTCTATTATATTAATAATTATTGTGTCGGTATTGTGTAAAAATTTAAGGTAAATTCATAATCCCTTAATATAAAAAATAGTTTCTATAATAAAAATCAAACGAATATTTAAAAATTATTTTATAACAAAAAATAATTTATTCATATCATATATATTATAGATATAAAATAATAAAAAGGTAAATATTTTACATTATATTTTACTTAAATATTATAATTGTAAAAATGAAAATCAAACTGAATAAAATGAGAATATTTAATAATTTTGAATAATTATTGAAAAAATATACCCATTTAATGAAATAATGAATATGTGTGGATAAATTTAAATCCATATCACATTAGTTTTAACCCTAATTTATATATTTCACCATTATGGTGGCAATAAAGGTTTACTATGATTACTATTTATATTGACGCAAAACAGAAAGGAACATTTGATGAAATTTAAACCTATTGATTAAAAACATATAATCCATTTTTTAATTTCCTTATGTATCATAAATTAGTATAAGAGAAAATAGTAATAGTAAATGAAAGGCATTTTTACATAAAAATTCATTTTTAAGTATAAGAAGGTATTTGTACCTATTTTATCAAATAAAATTTTCTACAATGAATATAATTTGATTAACAATAAAAAAATATAAATAAATTTTGTGTAAATAATTTTAATGCAAAAAATCACTTTTTAAATGTGGATACAAAATACAGTTTTGAATAAAAATGATTATTTTTAACTATTCACTAGAATGTTGATATTTTCAGAAAAATAAAAAAAGTTACCTTAAGAGAAATTCTATACTATTATTTAAAATATTATTTATTTTTATGAAATAAAATTTATAAAATATATATAATGTTATTAAGATACTCATATGAATAAATAAATTTTTTAAAAAAGTATTTTTGAAAAATAAAATGACAATAGAAAAAAATTAGGATGTATTTATATAAAATTAATTAAAAAATATTAAATGATTATAACCTAAATATATATTTTTATAATTCTTTTACATCTATGCATACCTAAAAATTCCATAGTTATGTTATAAAAATAGTAAGATATTAATCTTTTATTATTTTTTAAGCATGGGGTTGTGTGTCATACTAACAATCAATCATAGTGTTCTTTTTTATTATCATGGGGTTAAATTCTCATACGATACAATTGATAAAAACCACTCTCACAAATTGAATTAACTCATTATAATTAGTGTTTTTAAATTTAAAAATACCTTTGTTGGATAACCACATCACAAAAGCAGTTAACAAAACATCCTCTTTAAATAAGGGAAGTGAAATTTGAAGGTTATATGAAATGATACAGAAAAGGATTCCTAATAGGATAAACTTTTTGGGATAAAAAAATATTAACATGGAGAAAAAACTGAACATAAAAATGATAAAGTCTCACAGGTAACAATGATCAATGTAATGTGAATTTTCATGAGAAACTCATTGACCACAAACCCATAAATATATAAGGTGTAAAAAATACAATTGATTCATCAACAATGTATATAATAGGAAAAACAATAAAAGTAATTATTATTAGAGTTAATGAAATACATAACAATATTAGTAAGGAATAATAGAATAAAATATATTTTCTATCATTTATAATTTCTTCCTATAATTAATTTCCGTCAAATTCTAATGTATCTTCAAAAATTTGATTCATTATGATTAATTTGTCTCCTCATGAATTAAATTAAACTTTATAATCTAATAAAGGAAATTATGAGCTTACTATTATAAATAATTATTTTAAAAAATTAATGGTTATCCCAAGGTTAGAATATATCCAAAATTTAAGTATCGTCATATTCCACTATACAATTTCCACAACGTCTTCACTTACATAATTTCATAAAAAACCCTACATACCAAATATCATCAATAACATCAATATTAAATAATTTTTTAACCACTTTAGTTATATCATATCTTTCATCTTATGTTTATAAAAATATAATTTCATTCTTATTAATTAATAATTTATGTTAAACCTAGGGGGATATATACCTCAAACAAATGAAACATCTCTAGAAATATCATCAATCCATGTGATATATCACTTTATAAAATTATTATATAGTTAAATTCACAATAATATCATGAATAAAATTTTGATAATAACCTAAAAGGTAATCATTGGCTTAACAATAAATATATATTAAAATATTTCCTTGTCAATGAATCACTTTCCTTTCATCCATATTATCTATATCCCACTGTACAATAGTATATAATTATCTTAAAATCATATCACAAAGTAATACAATGGTTTATTCAAACGTAAATATAATATTTTTCCCAAAATACAGTAAAATATTCAATCCCCTCAAAATCTAATCACCTAAAACCCCAAATTATATATTTACACATAGGAATTTTGGATCATCATAACACATATAAACCCATGATGTTATCCGTAACTATAAATATATCCACATATGAAAACATATAATCTTCAAAAAATTAACAAAATATTTATTCATAAAATAAAATAATAAACTATTTTTTATATATCCATAAATGAAATAAACATCATCAAATATAACATAAATCACATTTCCATGAAATCACTAACCAATTTCAAGGTCACCAATACTATCCCATTTATTTCATCAATTTTAATTATATATTTATTCCAACTAAACCTTATCACCATCCCACGAAGTGACTTGTCCTGGTTATCGATAATATTCCACATATATCTTAAAATACTTAAAGGAAAAGTATTATGTAATAATACTTATATGACTATTGATTCTTATTTCTATAATACCATTCAAATTACATATATACTAGATAATTCTTGAATCCTGATACATAAACACTTCAATCCTTACAATCAAATGATTAGAATATCACTAGTCCTTCCTTAGTTGGTGTGATAACCCTTATAATGGGGTATTGGATGGGATAATTTCCATGTTACCCAAACATAAGACATTTAATTATATAGTGATTCATTTAAATTTGACCATCATTTACAAATATAAAATATTATTCATTTCCTTAGTGAAATTCTCTTGGGTGATCCTTCAAAAATTAATGATATAAATGAAATTAAACTATCTTTCCTTTGTTTTCATTACCACGTGAACATTCATAAAACTCAGCCATCGTATTATTTATTGTTTTAAGAAACATAGTGAATTTTATTTTTTATTCGTATACCCTTAGGTATGATTAGTCATATCAGAATATTTCTTCCTAGAGATCCAATTTCACTTAATTTCTAATGAGGAAAATCTTTCCCTTGTCTATCAAATTAAGTAGTAACATGAACCCTCCTTGTTTCATATATTATATAAAAAACCATAGCGTTAGAAATAATAATTATAGTGAGTGATAATGAAAATCATTTATAAAATATAAAAATATAGAAATTTTTTTCAAATCAATTACACCTTAGGTTTAACTCAGCTCATCCATTATCAGCATCTATTCAAATTATTCATGATGGATTCCAAAGAAAATATAAATTATTCTATGAGTATCCCAATGGAGTGAAAAACTAGTTTTATAGTAAGGTCACTATCACTGTGAACAATTATTGTGGTCATTTTCTAGTCAAACCACTCTTTTTTAGGTTATTAACCCAATATCCATTTTGGATAAAACCACATGCACTTGTTTAATCTAGACAATGATTTATTTCTTGAAAAAATAAATAATATCTCACTTAACAAACAATAGGATGGTATTAAATAATTATAAATATCATTAAATTAATGAATATAATTATGTTCCCTAATATAGGTTTTCTTTTATCAAGTTTCTATGGTTTCTACTAAACTTTCGTTATTCCCAACATTAAAGACAACAACTCTAGTAGCCCATAGATTGTTATTACACTGTTACATAGGTATTTAATACAATGAATCATATCCCAATGGTCTTAATTGATTATTTTTACCACACTAACATTTTAAATAAATAGTTTCTATTATCGATTAAATACAACACCCCCATCATTTAGCATAAACATACCATGAAATAATATTGTTTTATATACCTCCAATTTAACCTAGACATTAAATTGGTGGGTACAAATGGTATTTAAAAAGATGTGATATATATATATATATATATATATTTCATAATAAATAAAAATTAATTAACACAATATCAGTAAATATTCAACATATATTTTGATACGTAAATTCATTCTTCAAAAATTCGATTACATCAAAAATAATTTTTATTTATTTTTATGAGAAAATATTATTATCATTTTACATAATTTTTATTAAATTTATGGGAAAATTGAAATTATTTATTAAAATATACATATGAAATTATTTATTTTTTCAAATTTTGTGATTTAAAAAAAATTATTTTTGTTTTAGTGAATACAGAAAAATATTGATTATATGTTAAAATTTGAATAATGAATAATAATTTAAGTTATATAAGAGTATAATTATAAATTCAATATGATTTAATGTAAAATTAGTATTATTAAGTTTATTAAATCTATTTAATTTCATTTTAATCATATTTATAACTGATTCTGGTATACGTTAATTTTTTGGTTAAAAATTGGTTTTTTGAAAAATGGTTTAATGTGAATAATTTTTCTCCATTTTAATTTTAAAAAAACAATAAAAAATTATAAATTATTAATATAAATATTATATAATTTAATTATATAAATATCAATTTAAATTCATATAATTATTGTTATTAGACTTATATTTAATGTAAAATCATCATTTTTTTGAATAATAGGCTTCTTGAAACCCAGTTTTTTATACATCTGTCAATTTTTTTAAATTAAATTATAAAAATTAAATGAAATGGATTTGTTAATGTTAATTATATATTTATAATTAGACTAATTTATATTATATAATAAGGTAAACGTAAATTTTTATTGATAAATAGAAATTAAAATAGTGAATATATTATTATGTGGTTAAGATTAACAAGTGTTTATTAGGGGTTAAACTAATCATATACGGGTTCAAAAAGACCTATAAAAAAGGACACATACTTTTATATGGACATATTTAGACAATTTTTATAATATTATAATTTTTATGCACTTTTTTGGAACATTAGCATGATTTTTATGAATATAATTATTTATATAATGAAACCATCCACATGCTATTAAATTTAAATTATATGTTAGCATAGAGAAAAAAGAATAAATTGAAGGAATATTTGTGGTATTTATGTGATTAATGAAATTAATTTAAAGAGGGAATTAATTTGAAAATTTTAATAATTATATAATTACATGAAATTATTAATCAATTCCAATATATTAATTATTATCTTAATAGAAAAAAAATCATACCAAAAATATATATAGTAATATAAATTGAAAGAATTATTATATTCCATGAATTATTTTGATAAATATTAAATTATAAAATAATGATAAATTATATATTAAAATTCCACATTTTTCATTAATTTTTTAAATTCTAACTAAATTAATAGAATTAAAATTGACATTAATGTTATTTTATAATAAACGACATTTTATTAAATAAATAAAAAATTTAAAAAACCAATCCCCTATAAATGAATTTTTATATTTCCAAAAATAAAAATAATATTTTGTTAATGGAATTATTTTCTATTTATAATAATTATATTATCCCATAAATTGTAAAAACATTATTACCATGTCAACGGGTAAAACTGGGTTATGCATATTTTTTGTTCCAATGTTAAAATAATTTTTTTAGTCATTGTATTTTTGTTTTGTAGAATTAATTTCTTATTTAGAAGAAATTGGTACAAAATAACTTGCAATGATCAATTTATTTTTAGTTTTAAATGATATATTACCTATTTAAAAAATGCTAGTTACTGTAGTGATAACTTATATTGTAAAAGTAATGATACATATAAGATAAGTATAAAAATATTTAAACCATGTGATTTATTTTTGGATGAGGTTTTGATTGACCTAATAATAACAAAAAAATTAATTATATATTTTTTGGCCCTTTTTTGAGATTGTAATACCATTATTAATAGTTTTCTGTATTTAGAAAAATGACATTCCTCCTACATTACAATAGGACACCTCCTCCACTCAATTCTTCACAACTCCTAATCATTTTGAATCAATAGTAAAATTCCAAAATACCTCCCCAAAATACTTATACATATTATAGATCATATATTAATATAGTTATACCATACCTAAGGATCTTAATATGAGATCCAAATGGTGTTTTTCAAGAGAATGTAATTTTCTTCAATAAAATCATTTTTTCGACTTCTTCCTTTACCACATTCATTTATTTATTAATAATTAAAATATAATTACAAAAAATATATAACATGAGATGTTATTATATTGTCATAATAATAGACATCCAACATCTTTTCCATCAAATGGGAAATGAATTCTTTGTTTATGTGTATGGTGGACTACTCCCTTGGGGACCGATGTAATTTGTCTTTCCAAAATCCCTTCTCATGAATGTTTATAATGATTTATTTAATGTGTGTGTATATATATATATGATATTTTAACATAACATCACCTCATGAAATCATATATCACATATAACATCTTAATTTATATTCTATGTGGGATACGATAATGTCACGCATGTGTACGGTGGGATACCACCTCAGGAACCGATGTGGTTTATTTTCCAAAATGTTTTTCAATGAAGGTAAAAAGTATTAATTTAATTAACACATATAATATATATGATACAGTTATGAAATTTTTGACATATTTATAATTTATAAATTAAAATATATCATTTTGATATTTATCTTTCCACTTATTGAGAAATGATAATGTGAGTTGTGCATATATTTGGAATACATCCTCCCCATTGAGATGTTATTATTATTCATCATTAAATCACATGGATAATACATATAACTATATATAAGTAAATAATATTTTAATATTGATATGATGAAAACTTTTTAATGATAAAAATATATCTATATTTCTTCCAAAATGATATATGAAAAATGGAAATGTTAATTCTTGCATGTGTAAAGACTCTCATCTCCATGATTGTAGTGTAGTTCATTTTTCAAAAGTATAATATATGAATGGGGTTAAAAAAATATTTTATTTAGGAAAATGGTAATTATGTCATGATTAATATTTTGGTAATGATGGAACAATATTTTCATTGATCGTAGTCAACACACCAAATCCGTTTTGAAATAATGAACCAAGCAACCTAAAAAAACATGATGTGGGCATAACTGATAAAGAATTTATATATTTATATTACATAAATAAAATAAATTATTTATTTATATATTATTGAACCTATGAATTTTTATTATGAATTCATATCATTTATATAGGCTTATTATATAAAAGTTAAATGATGTGCAGGGAAATTCCAGACTCTAGGTAAGGGTCGTCATCTCAATTTTCTTTCATTGATGCATTTTCTGATGTTATAAATATATATATAATTTTATGTATTGTATATAGAGCACATATCACATTTAATATAATTAATTAATTTTATTCACATGATTTTTTAATGTTTTTTTTCATTCAAGGGGAATACGATTCAAATGTAGTAAAAGTGGTAAGTGAGATTCTTTAAAAAAATATCATGTTTTAAAATTTCCCTTAAAAATCATTTTCTATCATGTCTATTTTTTTGAAATGATATTATGAATCTTCTTTCATAGATGAAAAATATTTATAAAGGTAATTTTATGTCCATTTTTTATTTAATATTTTTAAAAATCAATCAGTTTATGAGTTTTGTAAATATTTTTTTGTCTAATTGAAAAAATGAATGTTATATTTTAACATATACCAAGATAATTACTTTTCTTGTTATTATATCATTATTTTAAGATTGTATTCTTCTATAATAATTCATTTTTTATTTACAGAACATCATTCTATTTTTTAGGTAATTTGGTATTGAAAATATTTTTTTAAAAATGTAATGGTTTTTTAATTATCCGAAAATATTTTGAGTGTGGGTTAAAAAGTATTTTCAACTGGTTTTGTGAGGAAAAATTGAGAGAAACAAATTTATTAATGAAAATGTACCTGAGAATTATATGAAAAATATATGATCCTGATACAACTTATATGATGGGTTAGTCTACATTATAGATCACATGTGATAACAATATATATTATACAAAGGCCTAAGCCCCATTATAGTTGATGGAAAATAGTTGAGCCTAATACCCCTTATATAATTGTTTTTGGACAATTATGTCTCAAGATTCAAAAGTTTGGGTCCCATTATATCACACAGGTGTGATATATATAGTATATGGGAACATTTTATCCCCATTATAGGTAATGAAAAATGTGTCATATGGATATGGCTTATACGAAGGTTGTATCCCCATTATCAAACATGAAAAATGGGTGAGACCGCTATGGGTTATATGAAGGGTTGATCCCGATTATAGATTCAAAATGAATTGGGAGATGATTATGGTATATCTATATTGGATTTTAGACATACAGTTATTCAAATTGTAAGAGTTTTTATGGTATTTAGGATGATTTTCTCCTTAAGCACCAACAAATTTTCTTAATGATTCTCTGTGTTTTTAATGAATATTATAATAAATATTGAAATAAAATGGCTAAGGATTATTGATTATTATAAATATTTTATTTGTTAATTATTATTCCATGTTTTATGATTTACGATCTAGGTGTTTATGGTTATGAATTTTCTTATTTTATAGTCATGAATGTTGATTATGTAATCATACACTTAAACTCTTCTTATTCTCAATGATGAAATTTAGTTGTTAATTCTTAGGGTTATCCTTAATAATAATTTTATCTCACACATCTTATATTTTTTGTAACATGATATCACTAATGAGATGAAATTAATTATGTCAACAAGGGTTATATATGGATGATGATGATAACCATATATATAATATGAAATATTAGGAATAGTGGCAAAAATACAATCATGTCTTGGGTGTTTCTTATGTAAGATTCTATTATTATTCTATAAAACTATAAACCTAAATGGTATTGTTTATTTATGTAATACAATATATCCTTCTAATTATGTATATTTTATATGTATAAAATTGGGTCTCCTTCATTATTATTAATGAGATAAAGGGAAAGATATTTTATATATCACCATATATGAGAGTGGAGGTTCAAGGATATCATATTATTATTCTTGGAAAACAAGACCCATAATTAAATATATCATTTAATTTTAATACATAAAATAAAAAATAATAATTTTCTTTGAGAACATTATTATTCCCTCTAGCATATCTTTCCATATCTATCATTATACATTTACTGGAATCCTGAAGAATGGAATCATAAGAAAGTGGTGACCTTAGATTCTCATAAAAGGCATGCATATAAATGACACTAATGTGGAAAAAATAAGGAATGAATAATTTGGAAGGAATATATTTTGATAAAATAAATCAACATAAATAATCAAATTAGATTCAAACTTATCATATTATATCATAAGTATTCGAATAATCACATTGATGTTGAGTCAATGATTTTCATTCAACACATTCTATTTTTTTTGAATATAAAAAATCTCTTCTTTAGAAGTTTATAATTTTCAAACATTTTGAATTCCCTAGTTCATAGAATTTTTTTTTCAAGAATGTTGATATTACCGAATGTTGAATATTTTTCCATCAAAAGGTTTTTTTAAAAAAATTATTCTTGTTGAATAAAATAATAAATAACATCCTTAATCTGAATGACATGTTATTTTTTCATTAAATAAAAAGAAATACAGGTCACTGGATGAAGGAATTTACTATTTGGATGATGAATGATAATAGTGTCTCATTAAAAATTGTTATAAATAGTCTATCATAAAAACCTCATCTGCAATGACCCAACCCAAGTTACCCATAGTCGGTACATTATTACATAACTTGGCATGATCAAAAAATATCAAGTCTCGAATGACAGATTAGTTTAATATCCCTGGAATAACTACATACATTCATAATGTTTACATTACATAATAAAGTGAAAACTACAACAACATCTTGTCTGCACACTCATATCCCCTTATACTATCCCTATAGATCATTCATAAAATACTACTTCGCATAATGGGAAAAATAAAACATAGAAAGGGGTGAGCTGAAATTCTCAGTAAGGATAACAATATAGAGGAAACATGCATAAATAAGCTAGTAACATCCCGAGTCCAGAGCCCCTCCACTGGTGCCCAGTACCCGGTTCACCACATGAACTCAAGCACGTTTCCCCGAATTCCAGAGGATGCCGACTAGCAGCAAGGGCCTTGGTGAGTCTGTGGGGAAACTATTCCCTCATTCGGTAAGGAATATAAGGTAATAAAACAACAATAAACAGCGGAAGCAGTAAACAACATGCATAACAACAAAAACCAAAAAACGGAAACAATGTAGATATATAACTATAATGAAAATGATGCAGTAGGTACAAGTATCTAAGGAAAACAACAAACACATAAACATGCTGAAATATAACTGAAACTGAGTGCAAAAGAAAACAAGGTAAGCTCCCCAGCATCGCGAGCCACGGCTCGGTCCCATGCTCCCCAGCTCCTGGTGAAATCATGATCCTGAAGTAGAAGGGCTCTTGCCCTTATCTATACATGCAGCAACATAGTCTGCTTGGTGACAAAAGCATGGCCCAAATAGGGTGTGTGATTCAATCCCAGTAGGAAATAACCCAAAGATTTGTGCATAACAGTCAATTAATACATGGCAGTAATAAAACAAGAAGCAGTAAACCAAAAAGCACAAGCATCTACAATCCACAGTTCTAACATGTAAAGCACACAAGTAAGAAATCGGCAACCAGAAAAAAATAGGTAACCCTCTGGGTAGATCTCATAGCCAAACCCCAATAGTTCAACCTATTGTACTAGGAACCCTCTGGGAGGCACACACAGTCTCATCCCTCTGGTTCAGCTACGTAATTAAGTAGACTCTCTTGGGAAGCAATCACCGTCAATTCCCCCTATAGTATCGTATCATGGTAAAGGCTCCCTGGGGAAGCACTCAACGTCAATTCACCCTGTGTCACATGTCATAATTAAAAGACACTCTAGAGAAACCCTTCTGTCAATTCTACCTTTGGTCTCGCATCGTGATTAAAAGACACTCTGGAGAAGACCTTCCGTCAATTCTCCCTTTGGTGTACTACTATAGGTTCTCATAGTCCTGAGTATATCTAAAAATTTTTAGCGTACTTTTATCGTCCAAGTAAACCTCAAGACCTACTTGGCTAACAAATAAGGCTCAAAAGCATAAGTATGCAACAATTCCACTATCCTACAACTAGGCATGGGAACTGGAAGACGCCAAATAGACAGAACAAGCATGGCAAGGCAATCTGAGCACAAACAAATTACTCTAATCACAAGAAATAACCTCTACTAAAGAAAAAAAGCAAACCAGACAAGTAACAAGGGAAAAATAGGAAACACGCAATACCCCGTTCAAGGGTATTGGTGGAAATTTCACATAATATTCATCCACTTTCTACAGAAAGGCACATACCACCTACCTCGATCTGAAGAGATCGATGTACATGAACCTCGACGATAGATTCCTCTTAGAACAACGTAGATCTGAGAAAATGTACAAATAGTTCATCTCATGTTAACATGGAAACGAGGAGGAATCAATAAACAAGTCTCAAGAAGAGGGAAGAACTCACCGCTGTGATTCCAACGCAATCGGCCGTGCTCGAATCGGAGAACGGAAAACGAGGTGGGAGATGGTCGAAGATCCGGTCATATGGTCACTCTCGGACAGATGAAAACTGAAGAAGAAGACGTTCTCAGGGGTTAGGCATGACCCCGGTAAGTTTAATGAAAAAAAATAAAGTACACGGTGTGTACTTCTTGAGTACATGGCATGTACTTCAATTTTCCGTACTCCGAATTAACCGGCCTCCACCTCAGCCTTATACACCGTGTGTGTGGCCCGAACATGACCAACACAAGGCTTCGAGATGGGGAAGAGTACACAACATGTACTCCGAAAGTACATGGTGTGTACTTCTGAAATTTCATGAAAATTCATTTATCTCAAAAACTCTAGAAAAAGGAAAAACATACATGAAAAGATGATCCTAGTTCTTACAAACTTCCCACCTTAAAGAAATTCATCCCCGAATTTCCCAAACGAGTCGGAGAAGGAGAAACCCCGAACCGCTCTGACCATTGCAATCGTACATCGGCCTCCCACTCCCAGGTCTCGTCCTGTACTCGCCCAGGCTGCCATAGCAACCATACCAGATGAACAGACCGCCGACAGAGAAACTTCTTACTACGATCAACAATCTGGATAGGAAGCTCCTTGAATGATGAATCTACTTCACGCTCGACTTCCTCAAGCTGAAAAACGTGAGATGGGTATGAAAAGTAACGATGGAGCAGAGAGACGTGGAAGACGTCATGCATGTCCCGATACCTCTAAGGTAGCTGCAACCAATTGGCGACTGGCCCCACTCTCTACAAGACTATAAACGGCCTAACGTGCCGCATTGAAAGCTTACCCTGTCTCAGAATCCATTTGGGTCCCAACCACGGTGCGACACGCAGGACAACTTGATCACGAACCTCAAAATATAGAGGTCGTCTCCGCAGATCATCATAAGACTTCTGTCAGGACTATGTTGTGGCCATCCTCTTCCGAATCAACTCTATCGGCTCTGAAGTATCCTGAACAAGACGAGGTCCGAGCAAAGCTTCTTCTCCTACCTCCAGCCAGCATAAGGGTGATCGACATGGACTGCCATACAAGGCCTCATATGGTGCCATTTGAATTGTCGCCTGAAAACTATTTTTGAATTCGTACTCCACCAGAGGAATATGATTCCCCCAAGAACCACCAAAGTCAAGGATGCAAGCCCAGAGCATATCCTCATGCACCTGGATCATGCACTCGGACTGGCCATCAGTCTGGGGATGGTAAGCTGTACTCAAAAGTACCTGTGTACCCAAGGCCTTTTGAAGTCCCTGCCAGAACCGAGAGGTAAAGCTCACATCTCTGTCTGAAACAATAGATCACGAAACTCCATGCAGACGAACGATCTCTCTGATGTAAAGTCATCCTAGATAATCGGCACTAAATATCTCCTTGATCAGAAATAAGTGAGCAACCTTCGTAAGTTTGTTGACGACAACCAAAACATCATTGTTCCCTTATGGTGATATCAACAACCCGATAATGAAGTACATCGCAACATCGCTCCACTTCCACTCTGGAATGGGTAACTGCTATAAAAGGCCTACTGGTCGCTGATTCTCTACTTTCACCTACTGACAAGTAGAACATCTCATTAAAAAAATAGCAACTTACTTCTTCATACCTTTCCACCAGTACTGGAAATGAATATCTCGATACATCTTGGTGATGCTAGGATGAACTGCCCAAACTAAGGAATGGAAATCACATATCAGCTCCTCACGTATGTCTATTGGCACCCATACGCATCATTGGAAATGCAATATCTCATCCTCACCCACTGTCCATCCAGGAAGAGGGTCCTCTTCTGAAACACTCTCCCGCAAGACTAATCCTTCCGAGTCTGAAAGCTTCCTCATCCGTACCTGGTCAAGTAGCATGGAGGTAACAGCTACGAAAGATACGAAGGTCTGTCCTTGTCTGTCGTGCACCTCCAGATACATCTCAGAGAATAGATCCATAAGAATCCTCTCACTGCTAGCCTTTTGAACTGCCTGAAACCTAGTTCTCATACTCAACACATCAGCCACTTCATTGCCCTTACCCTGTGTATAGGCGTGCTCGAAGCTGAAAGACTATAGATACTCAACCCACCAGCACTGCCTCAGATTCAGATCATGATGAGTGAAGATATACTTGAGATTCTTTTGGTCAGTGAAGACCAAAAAGTGCTCTCCCATAAGATAGTGTCTCCAACTACACAAGGAATGAACAACAGGTTCTAACTCTAGATCGTGTGTAGTGTAGTTCCTCTCATGTGGCCTTAGTTGCTGAGACCCGTACGCAACGACTCCATCTCCCTGCTTAAGCATAGCTCCTAGCCCGACACCTGAAGCATCATAGTAAACAGTGTAGCTCTTGCCTGGCATTGGAGCGACTAGTATCTGTGCTGACGTCAACCTCCCTTTCAGCTCCAGAAAGGCTGACTCAACAGAATCTGCCCACAAGAACTTCACCCCCTTCTTGGTCAGACCTGTCAAAGGTTCGGCTAGATGTGAAACCAAGTGAAAAAGAAAACAAGGTAATATCCTCGGAATAGCGAGCCACGGCTCGGTCCCATGCTCCCCAGATCATGGTGCAATCATGATCTTGAAGTAGAAGGGTGCTTTCCCTTATCTATTGCTGCAGCAATATAGTCTTCATGGTCCCAAAAGCATGGCCCAAATAGGGTGTGAGAGTTCACCATGATATAGTCCATGAAGACCACGACGAAAGAGTCCAAAAAAGGATGGAACACTCGGTTCATCAGTCCCATGAAAACTGTAGGTGTGTTCATGAGTCTAAAGGGCATGGTTGTATACTCATAAAGACCATACATACTCTTGAAGGCTCTCAGAGGTATATCTAATGGTCTAACATGAAAATGACGATAACCGGACCTCACGTCGATCTTCGAGAAAACCCGGGATCCTTGAAGCTGATCGAAAAGGTCACCAATCCGCGACAATGGATATCTGTTCTTAACTGTCAACTGGTTCAACATCCGAAAATCCACACAAAGCCGAAGGGTACCATCTGCCTTCTTTGCAAAAAGGACAGGCAAACCCCAAAGAGAAGTACTGGGTCGGATGAAACCCTTAGCCTGTAACTCCTCCAACGGCTTCTTGAGATCTTGAAACTCAGGTGTGGCAATCTTATAGGGAGGAATGGACACCGGTGACGCTCCTGGCATGAGATGAATAGCGAAGTCTACCTCACACTCTAGAGGAAATCCTGGAAAGTCTTTTGGAAAGACGTCCAGGAAGCGATCCAACACAGGAAGAAAGTCCACCTATGGAGTCCCCTAATCATCCAGATAAAGACTAGCAATCTGGGCTGTCACCCCTCCTAGCCCAAGATGCTCAAGTCCCGCCCGACTCGCCCGAATGTCCCATTCACCTCTATAAATGAAGGATTCACCCTCTGGTGAAATGAAACTGAATCTGTGGAGATAACAGTCAACACCTTCTTGTACGTGAATCAATCAGTCCATGCAATAGATGACATCCTAGAATGTCATCTCTAAGACATAGAGATCCCATATGAAGTGATACACTGCCACCTCGAGAGGGCACTCTCTACACTGGCATACAGTAGAAGTCCTCGTTCCCAAAGGTGTTTCTAGTGTCAACGAGTCGGAAGAAGAAAAGATACAGAGTCCAACTTTCTCCACGGTAGCAATAGATAAAAAGCTATGCGTAGCACCAGTATCGAAAAGGGCTGAAGATAAAACTAAGGCTACTAAAATCGTACCTCGTATAGTAGAAGGGTCGGGATCCTACTCATGATAAGTCTGCTCCACGAAAAAAGACTGGCCTGCACCGCGACCCTACTACCTTGACTGAACACTCTGAGCTGAACCTCCTTGCTGGTGCTGAGGGATAGGTGGCTGACCGCCATGACCTTGACCTCCACCTCAGCCCGAACGGCTGAAAGAACTCCAGTTCCCTGACTGGTGAGAGACTGGTGGGGCTGCTCCTGAACGAGGAGTCATGGAAGAACCCCGATCACCTGCTGCTGGTGAGAAAACCTGGCAGAAACGCTGAAGGTGACCCATCTTGACGCAAGATCGGAACTCCACGGGGTCCCTCTGCCACTGCGTCCTCATGTGCCCTGTCCGGCCACACTAGTAGCATGTCACCTGGCTTCCTGAAGATGTGTCTCGCTTCCTTGAATAACCACGTGTTGGATCCCTACGACACTTCTTGTTGTCATCTGAAGGAAAGCTAGATCTGGAAGTAGAACCGCCCAGACTCACAGCTCCAGAGTCTCTCAGATTACGCTCCGCAATATGTGCCTGGTTGATGATGGAAGTAATGGAAGTCAGCTGGAAGATGTTCACCTGTGAGCGAATCTCCCGCCTGAGTCCATCCTCAAACTTCCTCGCCAAGAACACCCCACTCCCATCCTGAAGGGGTGTAAAACGCTGCAGCTTAGTGAAAAGAGAGTAATACACCATGACAGATAGAGTACCCTACTCTATGCTCATGAACTCCCAGGCTCGATCGGCCCTCAGGGTCTCCGGGTAGAAGTAGTCATAGAACACGAGCGGGAACTCCTGCCAAGCCAATGCATGCTGCTGACCTGCCTGTGAGATCACGTCCCACCACCTCTTGGAGGTGTCTTGGAGCATGTAGGTGGCGAACATGACCCCCTCTCTGGAGGCGTCTCCAAATGCTCGAATATAGTCAGCATGGCTTCCATCCATGACTCTACAGCCTGAGGTCCTTCCTCCCCTGAGAACGTGGGAGGATGCTGCTACTGAAAGACCCCCGTCAAGTCTCTCATATACGAGGAATGAGGCAGTTCTCCCTAGAAGGCATGCATCATCCTCATGAAACCTTCCCTGAACTATGCATCAGCGCCCGTGACTGGTACAACAACTGCTGCCAAGGCTGTCTCGGTTGGGGGATCGACAGGAAGTCCTTGATCAGCCCCGTCTGACATATGATCACTACCTGATGACAGACATATGACCAGATGATGTCTCAGAGGCATATCTCTAAAAGATCAAAAGTACACCTTAGATCAGGAAAACAAGGACAGAGAACACAAGAGTATAAAACGGGAACAGGGGAATAAAACACAAGATTGTAAAGCACGACTACATGGCATGTATAAAACTACACGGCGTGTCTTCTTAAACAACTACCATGGGTGTGTAATCTCACCCTACAAGTCGTGTACACTTCAAACTACATGGCCTGTTGACACCCACACACAATGTGTACTTAGAAAACGATTCCCCTGCCCAAGTCTCCTCACACGGCTAACCCACACGGTCTGACTCAACCAGAGACTACATGGCATGTTCGAAACAAACACGGCGTTCAATAGACAACGATTTGGCGGTCTATGTTGTTAAACACACGGCCTTCTACATGGCTGAACCTTACACGGCGTGCTACGAACAAACACTGCGTGTATAGGAGATGGGGAAAGCGTCCCCTGTTGTTCATGACATGGTCGGGTACCTGGGCAAGACTACACGGTGTGTTCCGATCAAACATGGCATGTGGGAAAGAACGTAACGTAGGCCCATGTATTTCGTGACATGGCCGGGTACCTGGAAAGGACTACACGACATGTTCCCTATGGACACGGCGTGTTCTACCTGAGCATCCCCGGCCCGTGTTGTTAGTGACACGGCCGGGTACACGGCTCCGAACTCACACAGTGTGTACCAATGGCACACGGCATGTTCCCGAAGTTACTCCCATGACACCGTGTTCTGTTCACACGGTCAGTGACATGGCCTGAAAACTACACTGCGTGTATCTAAAAAGTACACACCGTGTATTTTGGGTTTTTCTGGGTAGTAGCCTAGAAACTGCGCAGAATTCTAGAAACACTAAAAACAAGGGGAAAAATTCCAAATTCTGATCTGTGAGGGCCCATAACACCTCAAGAACCAAATTTTGGAATTCCCTTTAAACAAAGAACAAAACAACAGTTTTCTAACATAGCAGCAGAGAATCGATCAAGAAACTATCACAATAGCATGCGTAATCTACACAAAGTCTATCACAACAACATGCAATCGCTAATGCACCCTAGATGGCATGGAAAGAATGCATGACATGTGATTTATACAAGTGCCTATATGATGCATGATATGGCATACCCTCATCTCATCAGGGTGTGATAGAAATAGAACCGCTATATCAAAACAATAATAACACAATTCATGTCAATCACTCTAGGTGAAATCAGATCAACTATAAAATCTCAAAACCAGCAACTGCAATTAATAAGGTAGTATGTCTTTTCCCTGTACACGGGTTAGCTACTCCTGAGCATAGCTTAATTCCAAGTACCGAATCCATCCTATCCCTGGATAAAGTCTCCAAATAGTAAAGCCAGAGAAATGAACTCCCCAGATAGCACTTTGTAACATCCCGAGTCCAGAGCCCCTCCACTGGTGCCCCATACCCGGTTCGCCACATGACCTCAAGGGCATTTCCCAGAATTCCAGAGGTCGCCGACTAGCAGCGAGGGACTTGGTGAGTCGGTGGGGAAACTATGCCCTCATTTAGTAAGGTATAAAAGATAAAGAAACAATAATAAAAAACGGAAGCAGTAAAAAAATGCATAACAAAAGAAACCAAACAACGGAAACAATGTATATATATAACTATGATGACAATGATGCAACAGGTACAAGTATCTAAGGAAAACAACAAACAAAACAACGCGATTAAATAGAACTGAAACCGTGTTCAAAAGAAAACAAGCTAAGATCCTTAGCATCACGAGCCACGACTCTGTCCCATGCTCCCCAGCTCCTGGTGCAATCAAGATCCTGAAGTAGAAGGGCGCTTGACCTTATCTATACCAGTAGCAAAATAGTCTGCTTGGCCTCAAAATAATGGCCCAAACAGGGTGTGAGATACAATCCCAGTAGGCAATCACCCAAAGATTTGTGCCAAATAGTCAATGAATTCATGGCAGTAATAAAACAAGTAGCAGTAAACAGAAAAGCACAAGCAGCTACAATCCACAGTTCTTACAAGTGAAGAACACAAGTAAGCATTCAGCAACAAGAAGAAAACAGGTAACCCTCTGGGTATCTCTCAAACCTTATCCCCTATGGTTAAACCTATAGTACTAGCAACCCTCTGGGAGGCACACACAGTCTCACCCCCCTGGTTCAGCTACGTAATTAAGCAGACTCTCTGGGGAAGCAATCACCGTCAATTCCCCATACAGTCTCGTATCGTGCTAAAGGATCTCTGGGGAAGCACTCCACATCAATTACCCCAGTGGCCCATGTCATAATTAAAAGACACTCTGGAGAATCTCTTCCATCAATTCTCCCTTTGGTCTCGCATCGTGATTAATAGACACCCGGGGGAAGCCCTTCCGTCAATTCTCCCTTTGGTCTCCTACTCTAGATTCCCACAGTCCTGAGTATATCTAAACATGCTCAGTGTGCGTGAATCGTCCAAGTAAACCTCAAGATCTACTTAGATAACATCTAAGGCTCAAAAACATAAATAAGAAATTATTCCACTATCCTACAACTAGTCATGGAAACTAGAAAACACCAAACAGACAGAACAAGAATGGAAAGGAAATCGGAGCACAAACAAATTACACTAATCCCAAGAAATAACCTCTACTAAAGAAAACAATAAAATCAGGAAAATAACAAGGGAAAACAGGAAACACGCAATTCCCCGTTCAAGGGTATTGGTGGAAATTTCACATAATATTCATCAACTTTGTATAGAAAGGCACAAACCACCTACCTCGATCCGAAGAGATCGTTATATGCGATCCTCGATGACAGATTCCTCTTTAAACAACATAGATCTGAGAAAACAAAAAAACGTTCATCCCATGATAACTTGGAAATGAGGAGGAATAAAGAAACAAGGCTCAAGTAGAGGGAAGAACTCACCGATGCGATTCCAACGCAATCGATCGTGCACGAATCAGAGAACAGACGGTGAGGTGGGAGCCCGTCGACGATCCGGTCGTACAGTCTCTCTCGGATGGATGAAAACTGAAGAAGAAGATGTTCTCGTGGGTTATTCATGACCCCGGTCCTTTTAATGAAAAAAAGAACGTCCATGGCGTGTACTTCTTGAGTACATGGCATGTACTTCAATATTCTGTACTCCAAATTAACCGGCCTCCACCTCAGCCCTACACATCGTGTGTGTGGCCCGAACACAGACAACACACTGCTTCGAGCCAGGGAAGAGTACACAACGTGTACTCATAAATTACACGGCGTGTACTTATGAAATTTCCAGAAAATTCATTTTTCTCAAAAAACTTCAGAAAAAGAAAAAACGTACCTGAAATGAATATCCGGGTTCTTACAAAGCATAAACATTTTAGGCAATGTATAACTAATACAAAAGCCTTTTAAACTTGAACATTAGTATAATATGGAAAAAATGAAATAATGACATTTACTTATTCCCATGGATATTCTACTAGTCGAATAATCAAATGAAATATCAATAACCACTTTCATAATGATGGAATGCATAATTCCAGACTATCATAACCACATAGTCAAGTCCGTGTTCCTAAACTAAAAATAATATTTTGTCAAGGCCTTGTACCAAGAAACTAGTTTGTCTCATGACACCTACCGATGCATCAAGGAGCTATAGCGGGCTCCACACTTCACTTATTAAGTCCAACACATTTCTCATATGAACAGGTTTAAACATAACATAAATATTCATATTAAAACAAGCATATAAAATGTCAATACTTTCTCTATAAACCATATATGGTATAAAAATAAAACATCAATAGTCAAACGTATCAAAAAAACTTCAATACAAAATGGACATTCTGTATCATAATAAATCCATATCAAATAATCTTAAAATCAATCAAAGGATGTTGACATAGGTGAAATCAAAACTATTTGAGAGAAATATCATTTTTGAAATCATTTAAATGTCACATTATTATAAAATAAAACATTTACATTGAAAATATTATTATAAGCTTGTAATGGAAGCTTCGGTGATTTTATAATGGCAGATAATAGATACACCCTCCGTATAAGTTAAAAAAATAAATTCTTACCTTAATTCTGTCGAAAAGGTAAAAAGGGACCTTGTTTGAAAAATGACGGAAATATTTCTTTATATACATCTTATAAAAATTCAACAAGGATATACATGACTTTAACCCATAGTCTATAAAATAGTAATAATGATTAGAAATATATTTTTAAGAAACATGGATGTGGATGATTAAGAGGTGCCAGAATATAATTACGTATAAAAAACCTCGGATAATAAAGAGATTGTGAAATAAACATATACATTGTAGTCTTCCTTGGATGAAGGTCAGTTAACCTCTAGGATACTATTTAAATAATTGTTATTAAATTAATCAAGAATCATATACATTAATATGATATCATATACGATCTTTTAACTTTGCTTTGTTAATAATATCATAGTATTATCGTCGTTTTGGGTGTTAAATTTCTCATTTTATTTTATACGTTTTGATAGATAAGTCATGTTGGTTATGGAATGGTTGTTTCTTATTCAAATATAGAATGATATAAAGTCCTTAAAAATTATTTTTAATCATCAAATGAGAATTAGACTAGCATGGATACGATGGGGAATGAATCTAATCGTGTTCGTGGAGACGGTTGTCCGTACGTACGCACAAGTGACAATATTATTATTTTGATATTAAAATAAAATATAATTTGATGGTGTATCATATATACAGAATCATTATCATGTTATATTTATTATTTACATCAATTACACATCATTATCATAACCATCCAAATAATAATGTTTTGAATAACAATTACACCATGACGTGGAGACGGTAAGTCGTATGTACGCACGTATGGTGACATGTCATTCAAAGGATGGATAGAAGACTGAATATGGTTGTAACATATTTATAATAAAATCACAATATATATAAGATACTGGAGTTAATATTTTACAATGGGAAAAAACAAAGAAATAAGAAGTTGAAGAAGAAAGGAATTTGAAAAAGGGTGGTGAAAACATTACCTCTTCTTCGGGTTCTTCCTTTTGATTTGATCAAAAGGTCTCCTCAAGATGGATTTATGATCTAACTAAGGCCACTAGGTTGAATTGAGTGAAGTTGAGAGAATATTTGGGCTGGGGTTGTCTTAGACAAATGGCTTTAAAAGTGTGCATTAGAGGGAAGGGGAAGTAACCTTTTATAAGAGGTGTGAGAGGCACCTTTGGAAAAGCTAGAAATATTATTCTATAATAAATTCTTACTCGTTTATTATTGGCTCCAAAGTGGATTATTTAAAGTTTATCAAGGGTATAGGTTGAAATTATCTCCACCAATAGGTTTTATATAGGTCTGGGTCATGTTATTAACCTTGTCTTTCAATTTTAACTCATAGTTAATTAGTTTGACATTTACCATGTCTCTTTGTATTTTTATATTATATGGTTATTATACTTACTATAAATTTCCAACCAACCCCCAAGTGGTCCATTAATAATACTAATATCATTATATAATTCATTTTTCCCATCCTTAAATTTTTTGAAATAGAATATCAATTAATAATATAATTTTTGTTTTAAAAAATACTTTATGTCAATTTTGACAATATTTAATAATTGTATTTTTTAAGTCTTAAAAATTTTATTAATTAGAACCAAAGTCATTTAATAAATTATAACATTTCATATTAATCAATAAAATTCATGGATGGCATCAAAACTTTCAAATTATTTTTATTTTAAAAATTATAATAATAATTATTTGATTCTATTATCAATAAAGAAAAATACTACATCATTATTGTGTAATAAATGAATTAAATTATTCAATGTCTAAAAATTATAAATAAAACACAATTATTTAATAATTATATTTATCTTTCTAATGAATATTTATAGTCTAAATTATAACATAATTAACCCTTTGTAAAAATTATTTTGCTAAAAGATATATGCATATGTAATCTTTGTATTTACTTTAACATAATTAATATAATGTGTCCTTATCACATACAAGAGGATCCAGGGGGTCCCAAAATCGACCCAATGATTCCCATGGTCAGACATGTATCAACCACTATGGTTATGACACGATTTAGTGTAATTTATTATTATTATAATATTATTTGTTTACCATTATTTATCGGATTTCCCATTTAACCATGGTAAATAAAATATTTACCGAAGTAATTATTCAAAATGTCTAATAATAAAAGTTAACTATGTACACAATATGGACCTCTTGATTCTAAATATGGAATCTATTTTTTCTAAATTCAAAACAAGGAAGTGGCAGAAATTAATTTATAATTAATTCCCATTGTTAAAACAAAAAGCGTATTTTTAAGAGATAATAACTATCAAAAGATTGACACTTGCTTATATCCAGTTTAAATGTGAAATTTTGTCCAAAGACCAAAATTGGATTAAATGGTAAAAATATAATCTAATTATACAATAAAATCAATCAAATTAATAATTTATCACTATTAATTAGTTTTATTAAAAAAGTTGTTTTTAATTAAAATTTAGTAATTTTCACTATTCATCAAAATATGAATGTTATCCAAAAAGTACCAAATATTAACCCTAAGATAATTTAGATATTTAGAATCCAAAAATTAAGTCCATTATGAAAGATAAAATGTATAAAATTTCAAAAAGTGGGTATTACTATTCATAACGGCTAGTTTGATTGGTTGTGGGGTGTTAGAACTAGATGTTGCGTACAACACACACTAATGTATTATTCAAAGAGAAGCATACCGTGGAAGAATGGGTTGTTAAATTATCTCCTTCAAATAATTTAATTGTTAAAATTTCTAGAATATTACTACATAAAAAGACTCGGGTGGTTCTTCAGTATATGTTCCTCAGGTTCCCACGTTGCCTCTTCCATATTATGGTTTCCACATAGATCATTTACTAGAAGAGTCGTCCGGTTTCTCATCACTTGTTCTAATGTATCAAGAATATTGATAGGCTATTCACAATAAGACAAATCAGGTTCCAGTTATAATTCCTCATAGGTGAGTACATGCATAGGGTCAGTCATGTATTTTCTCTATAGTGATACATGAAACACATCGAGAACTTTGGAGATACTTGGCGGCATTCGCAAATGGTAAGCTACATCCCCAATTCATTCAAGAATTTCGAATGGTCTAATGTACCTGGGACTCAATTTTCCCTTCTTACCGAAATGTATAACACCCTTCCATAGAGATACCTTCAAGAAAACATGATCTCCTACCTGAAATTCCAAATCCTTCCTTCTGTTGTCAACATAGATCTTCTGCCTATTTCGAGCTGATTTATTGTGGTTTTGGATTACCATCACCTTTTCCATCATTTCCTCCACCAGTTATGGACCTATGAGTATTCATTCACCAACATCATCCCAACAGGTTGGTGTGCAACATCTCTTTTTGTATAATTCATTATATGGTGCCATCTAAATACTCCAATGGAAGCTATTATTATAGGACAATTCAACCATAGATAGATATTGATTCCACATACCCTGAAAATCAAGTGATCATGATCTCAACATGTCTTCTAAGGTTTGAATAGGTTGTTCTGATTGTCCATCTGTTTGAAGGTGGTATGCAATGCTCAAACGAAGTTCAGTATCCAAGGGATTCTGAAGAATCTTCCAGAGTCTTGAAGTAAAACATGGATCATGATCAGAAACAATCAATAGATGTGTTCCATGATGTCTAACAACTTCATTAATATATAGACTTTCTAGACGTTCAAGTGGTAAATCTTCCCTTGTAGTAATAAAATGTGCTGACTTGGTTAGACAATCAATAATGACCAGTATTTCGTCGTGCTTTCTAGGAGTATTTGGTAGTCCCATGACAAATTCCATCGTAATATTATCCCATTTCCACATAGGTATGGGAAGAGGTAGCATGACTCATCCAGGTTGTTTCCTTCAAGATTTCTCTTGTTGAAAAAACATATATCTTGACACAAAATCAGCAATCTCCCTCTTCATGTTGTCCCACCAAAAATTTTCCTTCAAATCTCTATACATCTGGGTGCTCCCAGGGTGTAGAGAGAAATTGGAACTATGAGAATCATTGAACAATTATCTTATTATATAACATATATTGGGAACAGAAATTATCTTCCCAAATTTCATAATTCCATCATCATACACAAAGTCACTCAATCTCCCATCATTCAGAGCTTTAATCCTCTTTTTAAACTCATCATCATCAGTTTGAGAACTCTTTATCCTTTCTAGTAAAAATGGTTTGGCAACACATTGAAAAATAATTGATTTTTCTCCATCCATGGTGATTCCCATATCCATCTTTACTATATACATGAATATAGGATCTCTTTCAAACCTCATCTTGATCAAAACTCCATGATCCTTTCTACACAAAGCATCTTCCACCTTATTGGGCTTTCCTGGGTGGCATTGTATAGTGAAATCATAATCCTTGAGTAGGTCAAGCCATCTCCTTTACCTCATGTTGAGTTCCTTCTATGAGAAAATATATTTCAAACTCTTGTGATTGTTATATATCTCATGTTTTCACCAAATAGATAATCCCTCCATATCATCAAAGAAAAGATTATAGTAGCTAACTTAATACCATGAGTAGGATAGTTTTCTCATGAACTTTCAGTTGTCGTGATGGATAGGCAATAACATTATCATTCTGCATAAGGACACAACCATGTCCTTTCTTTAATGCATCACTATAAATAACAAATCTATCATTCCTGGATGGTAGATTCAATATAGAAGCATTGAATAATCTTCTCTTCAATTATTCAAAACATTCTTTACACTCTTTTGTCTAAACAAATTTATCCCCTTTACTTGTGAGCTTCGTTAATTGGTTAGAAAATCGAGCAAAATTATAGGCGAAACGTCGATAATAACCTGTTAAACCAATAAAACTACGTATCTCAGTTATAATCGTAAGTGATTTCCATTCTTGGATTTCCTTGGTCTTATAAGGATCAATAGATATTCCATCATTGGAGACAATATGGACATGAAATGAAATATCCTGAAGCCAGAATTCACACTTCATAATCTTCCCATATAACTCATTTCTTTTAAGAGTCTTCTGGATAATCCTCCAATGATTTTCATGATCTTTTTAGCTTTTAGAATATACTACGATATCATCAATAAATACCACCACAAAATCATCGAGATATTCCTTGAAAACTCTATTCGTTAGATCCACAAATATAGAGGGTGCATTAGTCATCCCAAAAGGCATTACTGTAAACTCATAATACATGTACCTGGTTCGAACTTTTTTCTTCGGAATGTCTTTTGACTTCACACACAACTGATGGTATCCAGATCGAAGGTCAGTCTTTGAAAAGTATTGAGCTCAATGTTGTAGGTCAAATAAATCATTAATACGAGGTAGGGGATACTTGTTCTTTATTGTTATAGCATTGATCTCCCTGTAGTGGATACATAACCTCATAGATCCGTCTTTCTTTTTAACAAAAAGGATAGGGGATCCACATAAAGAAACAAAAGGGAGAAGAAATACCTTATTACTCAATTCCTCTAGTTATTTATTCAGTTAATCTAATTCCACAGTGGCCATTCTATAATGTTTTCTTTGATATAGGACTTGAACCCGGAATTAAATCAATGGAAAACTCAATTTATTGTTCGATAGGATGTCCATGTTAGTCTTCCTGAAACACATATACATTTCTTTCACAATAGGTACATCCCATTTTTGAACATTCCATTCCTCACCCATAGTTATTTTATTCTCTTCCTCCCCAATAATAGAATTTAGTTGAGCTACTAGGGGTGGATCAAGATAAGAATCAGGTGGTGATGATTCTGCTCTAAAGATAAGGTGTTCTTTATCATCATCATCAAAATTCACAACCTCCTTCTTCTTACAATATATTTTCACATCATGGTTTGAAATACAATCCATGTCGAGGATTATATCAAATTCAATCATGGGTGTGACAATGAGATCGGTAGATAAAGAACATTTTTATGCCCTAATGGGGACGGATCTAGAGAACTTTGTAATAAAGAAACTTCTATTATGAGTTTTAACTAAAAACTCCCTTTTTAGATAAAATTGGAAATATCATATTTTTATAGCAAACTAGGATGATATGAAACAACGTGATGATTTAGAATCAAATAATGCATTTTCTAAACATGAGGAAACCACTAAATTACATTCCACCACGTCTTTTGGAGATTATACCTTAGCAGTAGTGATATCATAAACACGGACATGATCCCTTGGCCTTCTCTGAGGTTAGTTCCCCTGACGCTTAGGACATCCAATTTCATAATATCCCATCTCCCATTAGTTGTATCATTGAAAATCGATAGCTTATTTCTTCCCCATGCAATAATGGGTTTGGTGGCCTTTTTCACCACACTTATAAGAGTCTCTCACTCCTTTCAAGCAACTACCAGGCTGTTTCATCCCACATTTACTGTAGTATGGATACTCAACATTTCCCTTCTTTCCCTTATTTCAATTTCTAGAGTGGTTAGAAGATCTATTCTCCTCTTGCATTGCATTAAAGTCGTAAGACATGGAGAATTATTTTTCTGTCTTGATAGCGTATGATACATTATCTTCATACAACTGAAAGGTTTGTGAAACAAATGCTCGACATAGAAATGGTATTAACCCATCAATGAAACGATCAATCTTACTTATTGGGTTACGTATATAATCTGAAGTATACCTCGCTATCCTTGTATAGTTAACCTCATATTTTGCGACATTATCTTCCTCCTTTTGTCTAAGACTCAGAAATTGCCTTTCTGTATCTGCTCGATGGTCACAAGGAAATTATTTTTCTAAGAATATCTCTATGAACTCCCTCCATTCCATATTTTATACTTCATCATCTTCCTTTGTGTTTTGAATCAATGAACACCATTGATCAACATATCCTTTGAGGTGGTAAACTACCATGATAGCTTTTTCCCTTTCACTACTCACCAAGGCATGTAATATTTTCTATATAGAATTTATCCATTTCTCAGCTACTAAGGGATTTGTACTCCCATTTAATGTTGGTTGTTTTTGCCTTAGGACGAGATCTAACATTGAGCCTTCACACTATGTATCAGGGTTATCCGTATGGGTAAGGTAATTATTCATAACCTGAGTGAGTTGTCCCAGTATGGTGATTAGCTGATCAGCACGAGTTGCATCACCAGCTCCACAATAACTATCATGATCATGAGGTAAATCCCTATATGGAGTGAATGCATTGATACAGTTTTCATTTCTTCCCCTAGGTTTTCTTTTCTAAAAAATTTCATAAAATAGATTAATTTATTAATCAGAATAGATAATTCAAAACATGTAAAGCACTAAACCTAAATTGAACAGTTTATTGATATAATCCATAATCAAAAAAATTCTTTGAGGAAGTATATAATCATAAAACATTAATAATTATTTGTCAAGAAAATTATAATTATCCTAAGCATAACCCACGGGAGTGTCATTACCAAGAGTGCAGAAAGGCGCATTGTCGTGCACTAGTTCCTGTTGGAGTTTTGCTCAAAGTGGTGTTTTCGTGTTTTACCCCTAGGCACATCTGTGCCAGAGCCACCTCTACCTGCTCGTATCCAGACATGGATTTATTTCTCGGAAAACTCACAAAATCTATACAATACCAAAATTCTAGGATGTTATTCTATACTAATCCTTAATTTCTATCTTAGGGCTATGTTCTCTAATCAGAGTTTATATAAATCTGGTTTCAATGGTTTGTACTCATCTTCCTTTGATACCAACTTTAATGCCCTGACCCCATTTGCCCAGAGTTGGTGCATTATTACATAACTTTGGCACGATCACAAAAGATCAGGTCTTAGAAATGCTGATTAGTTTAGTAGCCTTGGAAAAACTAGATAAATTCATAATGTTTACATTACATCATAAAGAGAAAACTACAACAACATATTGTATCCACATTCATATCCCCTTATACTATCCATGCATGTATTTCATAAAATACTTCTTCACATACTAGGAAAAATAAAACATAGAAATGGGTGAGCTCAAATACCTATTAAGGATAACAATATAGCAGAAACTTTAATAAATAATCACAAACATTTAAGGCAATGTATAACTACAACAAAGTCCTTTTAAACTTGAACTTCAGAATAATATAGAAAAAATAAAATGAAATAATTCCATTTACTTATTCACATGGATATTCTACTAGTAGAATAATCAGATGCAATATAAATAACCACTTTCATAATGATGGAATATATAATGCCAGACTATCCTAACCACATAGTCAAGGACTTGTTCCAAGACTACAAATATGATTGTGCCAAGGCCTTATGCCAAGACACTAGTTTTTCTCATGAGACCTAACGATTCATTGAGGAGCTATATCAGGCTCCACCCATCAGTTTTCAAGTCCAATGCATTACTCATATGAACATGTTTAAACTTAACGTAATCATTAGTTTTAAACTAGCATACGAAATGTCAATAATTTCTCCATAAACCATGAATGGTATAAAAATAACACATCCACAGTAAAACATATCACAAAACCTTCAATACAATATGGAAGTTCTGTGTCAAAACAAATCAACTTTAAATAAGCTTAAAATTCATCAAAGGATGTTGTCATAGATGAAATCAAAACTATTTGAGAGAAATATCTCTTTTTTTAAATCATTTGAAAGTAATATAATTATAAAATGAAAATTTTAATTTGAAAATATTCTTTTATTACTTTAAGGGATGCTTCGATGATTTTATAACTGGAAAAAATAGTCACACCCACCCTATATGTTAAAAAAAGACATTCTTACCTTAATTCTGTCGAAAAGGTTAAAAGGGACCTTGTTTAGAAAAAGACAGAATGATTCCATTCTAAAAATCTTATAAAAATTCAACAAGGGTATAAATTACTTTAAAACATAGTCTATAAAATAATAATTATTATTTGAAATACATTTTTATGAAACATGGATGTGGATGATAAAGAGGTCCCAGTAGATAATTACTTATAAACAACCTCGAAAAATGAAGAGATTGTGAAATAAACCATTACCTTTTACATTTCCTTGGTTGATGGTAGTTTAACCTCATGAATAATGTTGAAATAATTTTTATTAAATTAAAAAAAATCATATACATTAATATGATATCATATACGGTCTCTTAACATTTCTTTGATAATATTATCTTAGTATTATCATCGTTTCGAGTGTTAACTTACTCGTTTTCTATTATATTATTTGTTACATAAGTCATGTTTGATATGGATGGGTTGTATATTATTCAAATACAAAATTATATCATGTTCTTAAACATTATTTTTAATCATTAAATCAGAATTATTCTTGCATGGATACTATGGGGAAAGAATCTCATCGCGTTCGTGGAGACGGAAGTCCGAACTAACGCACGAGCGACAATATCATTCTTTTGATATTAAAATTATATATAAATTTATGGCATATCATATATATAGAATCATTATCATATTATATTTATTATTTACATAAATTACACATCATTATCATACCATCGAAATAATAATGTTTTGAATAACAATTACACCATGATGTGGAGACGGTAAGTTGTACGTATGAACGTATGGTGACATGTCATTAAAAGGATGGATAGAATACTGAATATGGATAAACATATTTATAATAACATTAATGTATATGGAATATACTGGAGTTATATTTTTTGAATGGAAAAGTCAATGAAAGAAGAAGAAGTAGAAGAAAGGAACTTGAAAGAGGGTGGTGAAAACATTACCTCTTCTTCGTGTTCTTCCTTTGGTTTTGATCAAAAGGGCTCTATAGGGTGGATTTATTATCAAAATAAGGCCTCTAGTTTAAATTGAGGGATGTTGAGGGAATATTTGGGTCGGGGTTGTCCGAGCCAAAAGGCATTAAATGTGTGAATTACCGGGAAGGGGAATTACCCATTTATAAGAGGGGTGTGGGGAATCTTAGGAAAAGCTGGAAATATTATTTTATAATAAAAACATATTCGGTTTAAAATGTAACCAAAGTAGATTATTTAATGGTTAAGGTGGGGCTAGGTCGAAAAAAACTCAACCAATAGGTTTTAGACAGTTTTGGGTCACATTATTAACCTTATCTTTTAGTTTTAACTCATAGTTAATTAGTTTGACATTTACCATGTCTCTTTTTATTTTTATATTATATAGTTAATAAATATACTATAAACATCCAATCAACCACCCAAGTGGTCCATTAATATTACAAATATAATTATATAATTCATTAGGCTGAACATTATATTTTTAGGAATAGAATATCAATTAATAATATAATATTTGTTTAAAAAACACCTTTATGTCAATTTTGACACTATTTAATAATTGATTTTTGGTAAAGTCATAAAAACATTATTAATTCAAAAGAAATTCATTAAAGAAATGATTACATGTAATATTAATCAATATAATTCGTGAATGGAATAAAAATTTTGAAATTATATTTATTTTATCATTTATAATACCAATTATTTGATTCATTTATTAATATGGAAAATACCACATCAATATTGTGTCATAAATAAATTTAATTATTCAAAGTCTAAAAATTATAAATAAAATTCCATTATATAGGAAGAAATATTATATTTCTAATAAATCTTTATAGTTGAAAATATAACATATATAACACTATTTAAATATTTTTTTTCTTAAAGATATATGCTTATGTCATTTTTGTATTTACTTTAACTTAATTAATATAAAGTGTCATTTTCACTTAAAAGTGGATCCATGGAGTCCCAAAATAGATCCAATGATGTCTAGGGTCAATCATATAGCAAAAAATAGTGTTATGAAACGTTTTAGGGTAATTTATTATTATTATAATATTATTTGATTACCCTTATTTATCGGATTTAACCTTTAACCATGGTAAATAAAATATTTACCGAAGTAATTATTCAAAATGTCAACAAATAAAAGTTAACTATTTAAAAAATTTGGACATCCTGATTCTAAATATGGAATCTATTTTTCTAAAATCAAAACACATAAGTAGATTAAATTAATTTCAAATTAATTTCCATTGTTAAAAAAAAGAATGTTTTTAAGAGATAATAACTATAAAAAGATTATCACTTGCTTATGTCCAATTTAAATGTGAAATTATGTCCAATGACCAACATTGGATTAAATGGTAAAAATATAATCTAATTATACTCTCAAATCACTCAAATTCATAATTTATCACTATTAATTATTTCGATTAAAAAAGTTTTTTTTAATTAAAATTTAGTTATTTACACTATTCATCAAAATATGAATGTTATATGAAAAGTAAAAAAAATTCACCCTAAGATAATTTTTATATTCCAAATCCAAAAATTAAGTCCATTTTAAATGATAAAATGTATAAAATTTCAAAAATTTGGTATTACTATTCTTAACGGCAAGTTTGACTGGTTGTGGTGTGTCAGAACTCGATGTTGCGTACAACACACGCTACTGTATTATTCAAAGAGATGCGTAATGTGGAAATTTGGGGTGTTAAATCATGATATATAGGTAGACATGCTTTGTGGATTAAATTTTATAAATCATAATCTAATGGATAAAATACATACAATAAACCGGAAAAACATACGGATTCTACCTAACATAATCTTTAAATAATTATTAGAGTTCTTTATCAAAATTAATATTGGATGGATATGATATACGTAACCTTTTAATATAATAAACAGTTTATACATATTTATTGAAACTAACAAAAAATAATTTGGAATAAAAATATCTGTTAAATGATAATAAATAGATGTTTCATTGAAGGAGAATGATTTTTCATTATTTTTATCATCAAATATCTAGAGTCTCTTTGAATATTTAATAACATCTTATTATTAGTAAAAAGGTCATTGTATCTTATAAAAGTGTTTAATTTTAGGCATATTAATACGGGGTCCTTGGTAACTTCCATATGTTATTTTCTATTGAAATTATTATATTTTATCAGTATTTATTGAGGGAACTAATGATCATTAGAGACATAGGTTATTTTAATTCAAAATAAACAAGGATTACCACGGATAATGAAATAAAATATTGTTCAATCATTGTTATTATGGACATTTAGGGATTGGAAGGAATTATATTATCATTTTGTTAAAACCAAGTATATCTTGTGATTTATAAAAAATACCTTTACACTATTGGTTATTGTGTGATATCATTCATAGTAAATTTATAATATCTAGTTATCTTAAATTACTGTTGTTTTAAGTAATGTTTATATTAGTTGTTATAATCTTTTTATAAACTTTGATAACACAATATATTGGAACATAATTTTGACTAATTATATTATTATAAATTGGACTTTTTTATTAATGAAATATAATTTTTATTTAGTTATAAAAATTTTATGTTTAATTTTATAAACAAAAATAAAAACCCACACATATAGTAACAATATAATCTTTTGATCCTACATTTTTTATTAGATGAGGTTCTGCTTATAATATTCTATTACCCTGATATTTTTTTGTAGAAAATAGTTTACTTATTTATTAATATGGAAGGTGTATCCATTAGTACACCCAATAATATCATTCCATGAATACCACCTCTATTTGGTGGACATGATTATGTCTATATGATGTGTTTTTTTAAAGGAATTACTTAAGAAAATTGACTAGAATGAAATTTAATGATAACTAGATAATATAAATTTCTTGAGGAGTAAGTTACATGTTTAACATAGAATAACTGCTAGAATATCAACATAACTACAGAATAATAGATAATTTGTATTTTATATGATATTAAGTATCCTAAAAATATTTCCTTCTTTTGAACATTAGATAATATTTGGATGCAAATAGAAGTCTAACATTTTTTGACTAACATAGTGGTGGAAACAATAAGAGCTATATTGAGAGAATATAATTGATCATATGAATTTCTGACAAGATAATAAATTTCATAATATAATCAATGTTTGTGGACTATTTTTAATATTTTACTATATTTGGGTGATAAATATTTGGCTAATGAATAGCTATTAGATAAAATCATTTACATTATTCTCAGTTATTTGGACTCTAACGGAATTTTTCTATACGATAATAGGAATCATAAAAATATTAGTCTATGTAAATAAATTTTAACTATAATTTAAATTGAGGGTGAATTAATCAGAGATGATGATAATGAAAATAAAAAAATGGTATAACTTTTTATTCAATAACTACTTTAGTTATGAAAGTTAGATTGACTAAAAACATTTTTAAATAATCAAAGAACAAGAAATTCAATGTTGATACTAAAAGTAATTCCATGGATAAGATCGATAATGTACCTCAAAATATTACTAAATTTATACAGAATATTTTTAGAAAGAAATATTTAACATACTAGTAAAATAAAAATATTAACAAAATACGTGATAAAAATATTCACAAAAATTGATTTGTTACCAATATAAGAAACAAAGATATATAAATTCCAATATTCTAATATTGAATAAGATATAGAATTATGATAAATATTTTAATAAGATCTACGTTTAAAAAATGAATACAAAATTCAATGTATTTTCTACAAATAAAGTTATAGTTTTGGAGATATATCTTGAAAAACATGTTAAAATAAAATGAGTGATAAAAAAATAAATATATAATTATGAACAAGAATTAAAAATATTAACAAAAACTTAATTAATTATGTATTTTATCAATTATTAAATAATTTATCATTGAATTATAATTATCTATATTCTGATGATGAAAATTGTTCAATATATTTTATAGAATAAAAATCTATATCATCTAATGATGATGATTCAATACCAAGTTATGAATATGTTTCAAGATATGATAATTGGATAGAAATTTTTTAAAAATTTGATAAATATCTCTTAAATATTAAGTATGATCTTGACAACAAAAAATCATTGATTTCAACACATTACATATAGATTTCAAATCATACTAAAAATTTCTATAAAAAACTTGTTATACTTAAATAAATGGAAATATTAATTTGGATATGAAACAAAATTAAGAAATATTTAATATAAAAATATTATATTAAAATTTTACATTATGATGGAAAACTTGGAAAGCATGTAATTACAGATGAAAACTATTTGAAAAAGTTATGTAATTTGTATTAAACACTCAAAAATATATTTTCAAAATAATTACGTCGTTTTTAAACATTCTCCCTTTTACACAAAATGTTAAAATGTTTGACAACTAAAACAAATGATCTTTGAATAAAAATGAATCTTTTAGATTCCATAAATTTTAGATTTATAATTATTTTTATGTTTTTTATCATAATAATGTGGATCAAATGTGGTTCCATATAGTTTTAATTACAATTCATATTAGACCCAAAAATATTTGGGTAAAAAACCTAATATTTTAATTTTTTTTGAAAATAACTCGTGTATCAAAAAATATATAGAATATATAGATTTTGAATATCATAAACACCCAAGTATAAAAAAAATTCTCTCTAAATATTATGATGATAAAAGGTGGAAAATTAAATTATGAGGATAATTCTCAAATAGTTGTATACAATATAGGTAATATTTTTCATCCTAGTAAATTGTTAATTTGAATTTTTTTATTGTAGTTCTAATGAAAAACATAATTAGTATAATTCAATTATATGGTGATAGTTATTTTCTTTACATTGTGATTAATAAATTTATTATTATATTTTAAAATGGAAAATTTATTCTTTGAGATGATAGGTGTGGGAATGTTAGCACACTAAACGAAGTAGACCTTGGAATCCGTGATCTAACTTTACTTTGTCTAATGAATGATCAATATATTTTATTGAATAATGTTTTGGATTTTCTAATATAAATAAATTATCGAAAAAGTATATTAATGTACTAGTTATATATTTACTAGAGATAAGGATTATTTTTTCTAATGTTTTTTATCAATGTAATTATGAAAATATACATAAGTCAGGTTTCATATTTATTAGTGAAGTTTCATATTTCCATTATTTTTACTTAGTTAAAATATATTTATTTGGTAAAATTGAACTAAGAGTATTGGCGAGAAATATTTTGTATATGTCTTCAATGATGACCACAAAATATATTTGTGGGTCTATTTTCAAGAGAAAAAATCAGAAATTATTTTTTGTTATAATTTTTTATCAAATGTTAAAAATAAAAAACCACATTTTCTCACTAATCATAGTGATCTTGGTGCAGAATTTCTAATTTATAATATTGAAATTTTTTTATTAAAAAATGGATAATACATAACTTCACAACTCCTCATACACCATTGTAAAATATATTTCAATTAAGAGTAAATAGAGTATTGTATGATATTATAAGATCTATATTGAGTAAATACTTAATTGCTAAACATTTTTGGGTAGAAGTAGTCAGTAATGCTTTTTATACTATAAATCATGATTTACGCAATCCATTTATAAATAAAACATCATTTGATTTATAGACTGTATGAAACCAAAATATTTATTCCGTTATATTTTCGGGATGCATTGTATTCATTCTATATAGAAATGATAATTAGCATAAATTTTATAAGAAATTCATTAATTTATTTTATCTTGGATATTTTACAACTGGTATAGATAATAACATTTTTAATAAAAGTAAATTTATTATAATGTCAAGTTTTTAGGTAAAATTTTATTAAACTCTTCCATTCTTTAAAAAACCTGAAACCATATATTAATATGACATTTGGAAAACTGATTTAAACAATTATTTGGAAAATTATTCACATGAGAGAAACAATCAAGAATGTTTTTATGAATTTTTCCCTCTATAATAAATTCAACCTGTCATTGATGAATAATTATATACAATTTTATGGAGTCAGACCATCTTAATGAATCATTCCACTGAAAATATCATTTATATTCTAGGGAAATAGGTAAAAATAAGAATCTCCTTATGAAATGAAATTTTAGATTGTCTATTTTTATGATAATTTAAACATAAGACTATAGATGAGGCTTCAATGGATTAATATTTGTTATAATAAATATTGGATGATCTTAATGAGTATGATTGGAGTAATTTTTAGTAACCGACTTATTATCCCAAATATTTTTCTATCATTGGAGTAAAATGTATTTTTCATATTAAATGTGATCTAAATTTTATGATATCTGGAAATAATGATATGTTTGTTATAAAGATTTTTAGTAAATTGTATGGAATTTAAAATGATGGAACATATTCTCTAATAATATGAATTGAATCAATTTTTATTATTATATCAAATGTATCATTTTTATGTTATAGACATTGGTAAATTGATGTGAAGTTAGATTTTTATAATATATATTATTAGGATGATTTTTTTAGAAAACCCGCTTATTTTTAAATCACAAAATATTCGATAATGTATTTTTAATTTGTAAGAAACATAATGGGCCTAGAAAATTTCAAAGTGTCTAGTATGATAGATTAACCAGAATTTTTGTTAAAAATATAAATTATTATGGGATATGTAGATTGAATTATATTTATTAATAATGTTTATATTCAATGTAAATATTGAGAATAAATGTTTTTATCGTGGATTTAATTAGAACTGTAATGTAGTATGAGGGTATATTTAATGGATATTCCGAGAAAGAAAAGATGAATTTTTTTTACATTTCCTTCTATATCTATTATAAATAATAAATTCATATATTCTAATAAAGTAATTGAAATTTTGAGTACCAACAAATAAAATGTTGATATTGAATTTAGTTTTTATTAGAAGAGTTATAATGTACATTAAAATCCATCTAAATTCATGAAAAATGATTGTTTGAATGACTAATATTAGATAGATGTTTTAGAAAAATAAAAATGATGTAATTGATATTAAATATACATCTAAAAATATTTTTATGAAAGTTATAACCCTAAAATAATTAGAATAGATTATAATATATTGATGATGAAATATTAAAAATATTGAAATTTGAGGATATTCTAAAATAAAAAATATTGGAAAAGTAAAATATATGAAGATTAATATAGTTCTAATTATATAGATAACTCTTTATAAAATTCTATAAATTAATATAGTGATATTAATATCATATTGGGATTATCTACTAGAATTCGAATGATAAATCCACACTTCATGGATAACATATCAACATAATCATTAACTAATTTGAATTTGAATGAAAATTATCTATATTCCAATGATGAAAATAGTTATAAAACAATGGAAATAGAAAATATATACTTTATCTGATGAAGATGATTCATTACTAAGAGATTATTATGTTTATAGATGTTATAATTTGTTAGAAAAATAAAAATTCTTTTTCTAAATATTATGAAAATGTAATAGATGATCAAGAAAAAGAGAATTCATGTATTTCATAGAAATCCATTGAGATTTAAAATATTAAAAATTAATAATAAAGTAAATATAGTTATACATCAACTGGTGAAAATATGGATTTGGTTATGAAACCTACTTTTAAAAGGTTTATTAGAAAAATTCATTATCCAATTTTAGTTTTGGGATGGAAAATTATGATAACATATGCATACAGTTGAAACCTATTCGATATTCTTATGGAATTCATATAACAAACTTAAATCCTCGTTAAAAAAAACTACTTATTCAAAATAGTTCTCCCTTCTGCAATAATTTTTAGTGTGGCAGGCACTGGAATAAAAAAATTTCTTTGGATTACATTCCAAAATATTATATAGCTATTCAACATAATATTGTTGGATATATTTTGATCAACAAAAGTTTTATTTTATAATATGTTTTATCTATTAAATTATGTTCGGTGACCATATTTATTCTTTATATGACTTTTAAATATATTCATTAATATTAGTGGATCCATTCATTAAGATAATGTTTTATTTTGATGCCCGATGAGCTTATAATAGATATTATAAAAATATTAAATATATTAAATATATTTTGAAAATTTTTCCCTAAATAGTTTATTAAATCCCAAATAGTGGCTCAGATCAGAATTCTGAGACATTAGTTGAGTTCAAGAGGGTTGTATTACATTTGGCATGACCTAGGGTTGGTCGGAACAAGACAACTAGTTTAGGTAGTCATTTGTAGTGTGTTTAATTAAAATAATTTATTATTTTATTATTATTTTAAACACCCATGATCTAAAATCTTCTCTATATACCTTATTATAAAAAAATTATATATTTATTAACTAAAACCCTAGGATAATTGAGATGTACTATGAAATTATTAATTGGTAGATAGAGACCAAGGGATGACAGTTGATCAGATCGATGTGTATCAAGAGGTAGTAAATGTGAGGCGACATCTCCATTACAAGGGAAAAAGTTCTTCTCTAATGACTGAAAAAATATAGGAAGGTCTTTTAAATTTTTCATTTCATCCCATTATATAAAAATAATGATCATGAATTAATTATTACATTTTCATCCTATGCTTTCACATTCTTTTCATGTACCCCATAAG
Source organism: Viscum album (assembly GCA_963277665.1). Lineage (NCBI taxonomy): Eukaryota > Viridiplantae > Streptophyta > Magnoliopsida > Santalales > Viscaceae > Viscum > Viscum album. The sequence continues at coordinate 1,285,399,306 of OY728132.1, read as the reverse complement.
GGAGATAATTTTTTTAATTCATTTTATTTATGATTATGTCATGATCTCTCCTCGATTTACATGAATTTTTGAGAATTTTCAAATAAATGCTGGATAATGAAATTTTCTCCTTTCTTATGCCTCTCTACCTCTTTTTATTTGTGTTCAATATTATTAGTCCACGGGGTTAGAGTTTGACATTGTCATGTTGGGTTCATGTGCGATTGAACCCTCAGATTCAAAATGGTTTTTCAAATGTGAAATCGAAAGATATTTTTTTGATGGATCAAGATGTATCATTTGTTTTGGGTGAACTAGCATGGATCCATGATCTAAACTAGGAATGGAATCGGGTGACAGGTGACCGGAGCTGTGACTGTGGGAATTGTGGGCTTCAAACGGATCATTAGATTCTATTTTCTGGACACTAATAGTTGTGATATTATTGATGGAGGATATTCCATCTGATTAGGGGTGGTAAATGGGTGAGAAACACATTTGAATCCATATATCTATAAATTTGGTGATAGAAAGTAATTTTATTTGAAATTATTGGATACACACAATGTATCCTAAAATGATGAAAATTTGGTGTCCCCTACCTATAGTGGTAGGGTTTATAAAAAATATTGATCACACACTAACTGGTGGGGGACCACATGTCATGTGACCATACCTAGGATTCTAGGATGTGTTCCATTCCGCAGATTTCTTGGCCCTTAGGCATTCAGATTCAATATGTACTCTAGGAGTACACAAGCATGGGATGGTACTCAAAAATGGCCAAATTCATGGTCCATACTTCATACGAAAAACCATGAGTGTATATGACAAGATGTTTAGGGATAATATAAACCTTGTACTCAGAAATTTATTTTAATACATGTCGATAGGTGAACATGGATAGTAAATGAGGAGGGGTCACATGCCATGAAGACCCCTTGAAAAATCATTTATTACCTCCTTCAACTAATTTCTCTAAAATGTCATTTGTTTATAATTTTAATATAGACCAAAAGTCGTCTATCCTGACTATTTTTCTATATATAATTTGATGGTTTCCATAGTAATGTAACAAGATATATGATACGATATTTTATGAGTACGATGATTATTTAGGCGGCACTTGAGTGTGGTAGGGATCATTGAAGGATCATTAGTGATAAACTACGGTCCTTACACCCCACCGTATGAGGGGGGAGGGTTCTCCATACTATTAGAGAGACGTCGAGTCCATGTATCCTCTATCATACATGGGTTTTGGTTCCCCACTATATTTAAACAGATAAAAATGGTACTCCCCTACATAGGTGCATGTCCTTTATCTACGCAGTGGTACTCTCTATCTTCGAGCTGTAGTAGTGTGTTGGTCCCCACAAGAGTTTTCGGTCCATCATCTATGGAGCATTGTAGTAAGGATCAGGCCCCTTATACACATATTCTGGTAAGGTTGTGTTTTATATTGGGAATCATAGATGTTATTCTAGAGTTTTAGTATTACTTGTTAGCTTTTGTTGGGATGTGAGATGGAAATCCACTTACTCAATCATTTAGATTCCTTTATGATCGTATGTGTGTGTGTATGTATCTGTTTGTTTTTGTTTCTCGAATTATTTGGGTGGAGTTTTATATTGATGTATCCCTCTATCAACCTATTTTAGGGTTTTTGTGTATCATATTGGGTATATATATACTAAACTCTATATTGTATTTTTTTAACATGTTTTGTTTCTTATAAATATGATAGATATATCTATGGTGATTACAATGGAGCATATATTCTCTTGGGAACATTGACCATGCAAGATGTTGAGGAATTAATATTACGTTCTAGTATCTCCCAACATTCTTCATTTAATCATTTTTAGAATGATACTGCATTCTTTGGTGGGTGTGCATTTTCCCACTCAATATTTCAATTTTGTACTATTGTATTCTAATGAATTCCCTAGAGTTTATTACATGTTTTATTTACTCTAGATGTTATTTTCTTTATAATATTCTTATGCACTATTTCATGGAGATAATGGGTCTATTCATACATGCATATTACTAAAATGACTCAAATTTGACACTTTCCCTTCTCTGGACTTTTTTGATTCCCCTTGTATATTGGAGGTGGGCTTGGGGTTATAGTGGCTCTACCATCCACAAAAAAGGTGGGCCTTGGTGGGTCATGACGTTATAGAGTAGTATCAGAGAAATTTATTCCATAATAAGTTATTTGGATTTTTCACCTAATGAGGATTTGATGAGACATAGATAAATTGTGCTAACGAGTACTGAGTGCATCATTTTGGAACGTTAAACCACTTTTGGTGCAACAACTGACACATCCATGCACCACAACTCTATATAATGTCTTGTTGAATCGGTATACTGAGACACTAGTTATAGGAAAAAATGTTAAATACATCATATTGGATTGATTACGTTGATTATGCTACTTATGTTAGATCCAAATATATATATATATATATATATATATTCTTATCTAACCATTGTGGGTTTTGATCAATTTATGGATACATCCTTAATAATTTATTTCGAGGATACCAATTTGATATGATGGTGATCATCCAATGAGTGATGATGCCATAGTGTAGGTGTTATCTCACAGGGTGTTTCCTCTTTGTTTTTTGGTAGCAGGACCCCCACCTTTCAGGCATTAGATAGTATCCGTTGATTAGGTTGAGGATGCATGCAGTATTAGTGAAGTCTTTTATTTCTAAAACATATAATGATCAAGATCATGGTTGATACAGATCCCTATGAAGTAAAGGATTGTCTTGATTAAGTAGTTTATGTCTTTAGGCTGGTATTGACCCCAACTTATCATATAGTGGTGTTGGTAGATTTTTTTTCTATGGAGAATCTAGGATCTAGTGGATTTTGGATACAGAAACCCAAGATGTTATGATACTCTCATCGACATAATTTTGGTAGCTATTTCATGAGTAGTATTTCCATTCTTTCGAAAACTCAATTCTGATTTCAGTTCACCTTGACTGTTAATAGGGTTATATGTCAATGATTGAGTACATCTTGAGCTTCGCAAACTGTTCACGATACTCCTTTATATGGGTAGAGTAGGATTCTTCTAGGTGTGAATGTTTGAGCCGGGTCTTCAAATAGAAATTTTATCCAGTGTGGTTCTCTTATGCCTGTCAACTAATGTTGGAGTACTATATATGTCCATAGTGACATAGTGATTCCCATTAGTGGTTTATCGGGTGGTTTATGCCAATTGTTGGAATCATCGTACTGGTAAATTTTAATTAGGATTCACGTGTCATATGTTGAGATCTTTTTAGAAGAGGCATTCTAATTCTTAGAATCATACGTGAGGTTCTAAGGCTCAAGGATTGCATAGAGGTTCTAGTCATCCTAGAGTGGTGAATTTTTAGAATAATGAAGGAAAATATCACTTATCTCATGATTTATTGGCCCATCATGCTGATCTAAATATGAATGATGATTATATACCCCCATGATAGAGGAATTTATAGAATTACGGTTCTCTTAGTTTTTTTAGTGTTGACCACTGTGGTTTGATTTTGGAAGTGGAGAATGAGATGATCCAGAGGGAGGACCAGTTGGTAGAGGATAATGGGAAAACTTGTTACCTCCAAAAATAGAATGTATTCCACATCTATCATAGGTAGCATGTTGTTAGGGACAAGGATTGTTTCAAGCTATGGTGGTTAAATATTAGGCTACAAATGAGATAATTAAAGGCATGGTCTTTTTTTATTATACCATTTCCTCAGTATTAGTAGACACTGGTTTGAGTCATTCCTTCATATCCATATTCTTCGTGTGAGATTTGTAGCTTGCAGTATAGGCATTAGCCCATTATATACAGGTATTGATTACTACTAGGTGTAACTCCTTGAATCAACTTATCTTACGACTGTGTGCTCTATATCATAGAAGGATGTTTTCCATGTGGGACACATGGTTTTCAAGATCATAACTTATGGAATCATATTTGGAATGTACTTGTTGTCCATGATTCAGGACCAGATTTTATGCCATCTAAGGTCAGTTATATGCCTTTTGATAGATGGAATGATTTTCTTATTTATGGGAGAGACATATATATCACAGAAAATTAGGTATGCCTTGCGATCCATAGGCTACATCCCATCACCCATAAGTTGGAAAGTTAATCCCTTATAATAATGATCTTTTAATGTATATGCATTTCCTTAATAGTAGAGAAATATTTGGACATCCTCACCAATGATTTTTCTAGACTAACTCCATTGTGGATTTTAGAAGTATTCATTAACATGAGTCTCGTGACAACAATAATATCTTCCATGGAATATTAGATGTCCCATGTCGATATATGGGACATAAGAGTGTATTTAGAGGACCTTTGAGATGGGGGTTTCATCCAACCCAGTGTATCCCCTTGTGCAACTCTAGTTTTGTTTATTAAATTGGAGGACATGAATATAATGATTTATGTTGACTAAATTATTATTGAACCATTTAATAAAAAAATACACCTTGATGAGGATTGAAAACCTTTTTGATCTTTTTCATGGAATGATCTTGTTCTCTATGATTTTTCTCAGTTCCTTCTACCCCTAGCTAAGAGTTCTCTGGGATGATATTCTGAATGTGAAATTTATATATCTCTATGGAAACAATTAGTTATTGGTAATTAATTGCAGTTTCCTAAATGTACTTTTATGTTTAGATATTTTATTAATAAAATATTCTATCCTTACAAGGACAAGTTTTTGGTTGTATTCATTGATGAAATACTCATTTAATCTGTGTCAAAGGAGGATCATGTAGAGAATCTAAGGGTGGTCACAGACTAAATATGAGAGAACATTAGTTATGGTATGATCTCAAATTTATAGTTTTGGTTTTGTGAGAATATCTTTTTGGGGAATGACATATGTAATCATATATTTTCTATGGACCATCCAAATATAGAGGTAATGCTTTCATGGGATCCCCCAAGAGCATGTTAGATGTGTGTAGAATTTTTTCAGTGTGTGGTAGACATTAGGTTTTTCCAATCTATTCAAGAGTTTTATCCCCACTTATCCCAATATCTTGGAAATGGCATCTGTTTATCTATATTGAGGTATGTTATGGATCCATCAAAATTTTGAGGTTAAGGATGATTAGTGATTTTTTTACCCTATGATGGAGGGTGTGAAATAAATATTGTTTTTTAGGCATCTAGAGAGGGTCTTAGTTGTGTGTGGATGTAGAAGAAAACATTTCTCACATATGGGTTGAGGTAGTTGAGGCCCATTAGAAGAAGCATGTGACTCATGACATAAAGTCAATAGTGGTATAAATCCCTCCCAATATGTGGATGAACTGTCTTCACCGAGATGGATTTTGTTTTACATTTATCATCTGAGTCTTAGGTGCATCTACTATAATATATATTTTAATATTAGATAAATTCACATATATAAATTCATATCTGACTATGATATTGAGATACATTATAATAATAAGAAGGGAAATGTGGTTCTTGATTACCTTTGAAGAAATTATCCTTCATTCCTGGTGGATTTTGTGTTAATGAATATGGATTCTTTATAATAGTCCGTGGTAGATTAGAGGTGTTCAACTTATCTGATGTCAATAGTGTTGACTCCTATACATATTTAGTATGTGAGAAAGAACTAGTCAGGTGACATTGACTATGAGGTCATATATGACTATATATCCTCAAGAGATCCACCATATTGATTCTTAGAAGGAGTGGATCTTGTAATCCTTTTCCAAGGATGTAAAATTGTTTAAGGCTAAATGTTAGAGGGGTTATGGTAGAGGTTAACACTTCTCCTTTGGATATACTTCCTAGAGTGTTGAATATGTTTAAGTACCAGTCACAATAATTTTTTGTGAGATGGAAATAAGTTGAGCATTTCAAAAAAATTTACTCATCATCTCATGTATTAGTGGGTGAAGGCCGAGAACCGTGTTCTAGATAGTTTGACACATCATATAATGATATAAGAGTTGAAATGGGATAAAATTTCCATGTACATAATTAAATGGTTTCCTACATAGTGAGATAAAACTATGATATCTGGGGGATTTTTAAATAACTATCATTGTACAAAAACTTCATTTCTAGTTGGGAGAAATGTTTGGTGGAGTTCATGGGTTAGTTTTATTAGAATGAGGTCATCCGACATCCTGGGGATACACACAGTTATTTTCATGGACCATGATATGAGATTTATTTCGTGGATTTGTTAGGTTCGTAAGAGGAATTCAGGTCCCTATTTCAGATGAGTACTTCATTCCACCCCCAGAAGGATGGGTAGACCGAGCACACTGCCTGGGGGATAGATGATATGTTAAAAACGAATTTTTAGGAATTTGGTTATCTCTAGGAGGATAAAGTTTTATTGGTAGAGGTTTCTTATAATAATATATATCACTCTTCTATTAGAATGATTTTTTTGATTCATAGTACAATATACCCTATAGTTCACCTATAAGATGGATTGGGATTTGTTATGCATCACTTGTAGGGCCATAGATTGTTTATGTGATAATAGAGAATGTCCATGTGATCTATGAGTGCCTTATTAAATTCACGAGCTCACAAAAATATGACATAGATCGACATCGTAGGACCTTGTTGTTCGATCAAGGAGACCATATTTTCTTGAGAGTCTCCCATTGAAAAGTATTTCAAATGTTTTTCTAATAAACAAAATTATCCCCATGGTTCGTTGTTCTGTTTGAGATCATATAGCAGTTTGGTGAGGTTTTTTAACACCTATCTATACCCCCACCATTGTAGAGGGTGAATAATATATTCCATGTGTCATAATTGAGAATATATCAACATGATTTGGCACAAAAAATCGACTAAGGAGATCTAGAAATTCATGATGGAGCCACCATCATAGAGTTTTTAGTGGTGATCAATAATCGGTAAGAGAGGATCCTATGAGGACAATACATTACATTTTTATATGAGTTTTTGAAGAAATAATGAATACAGACATGTTCCTAGGAGCGAGAGAGCTATATGTAGGATTAGTATCCCCACCTTTTTGATTACCTTGTAATTTTCATAGACCAAATCCATGAAGAAGGGGATATTTTACTAACACATTTCTTTCCTTATAATACAGAGAAACATGTTAATGAATATTTCATTATCTAGGAACTGAGATGATGATAGATTCCGAGGCCCCGAGAGCCCGAAATTGATAATATAAAAATATTATATATATTAAATAGTATGCACATGTAGGTTTCCTAAAATTATGGAATAACTCCCAAATGGACTCTTGGATTCTTAATATGTCCCCACTATTGAGTCTAGGATGTGTGTAGTACCATATACATGACCTATGATTGGTCGACATTAGACATCTAGTTGAGGCAGTCATTGGTTGTATAAATAATTAAAATTAGTAATTAATTTTTTTTTGTAATTTTAAAAAACAACAACCCAAATTATTTTTTATATAACTTATTATGAATATTTTGTCGGATATTAAAACCTAGGATAATTGAGATGATCACTAACAATATTTATTGGAGGATTGAAATCGATGGTCAATGGTTGATCATAATTAATTTTATCAAGAGGCAACAAACATAGGGGGAATTATCTTATACTGATGAATGAGTTCTTCAGAAAAGATCAACCCTAAATCAAGATAGGAATAATATATTTTAAATTTCGACCAATTTTATTAAATGAATGAGAATTGATTTGTTATATTATTTTGATTATGTGATTGTGTGTTATTCAAATGTACCCCAAATATGAGTTAATTTAACTAATTTTTTTTATGAATTTGAGAGTTATCACTAGAGTATACATAATCTATACTCCTTGTACATGAACACTTTTAAAATGATTTTTTCAGCCTTTTTATTGTACTTTTCTCATTTGTTAATTATTTTCATTTCCACTAACATACAGGGTCGTAGTTTGATATTGGAAGGGTGTGTTGATGTGGGATTGAACCCCTAGATTCATTGTGTTCTATAAAATAATGATTTTATTGGTTTTTTAAAAATGTAAAGGAATTATATTTTTTGTGGGTAATTATTTTTGAATCTGAGGATAACTGAGACAATCGAATCTGGTTACAGTTTATTAGAGGTATGACAGCTGGAATTCTAGGATACATAAAAAAACTGGATTCTATTTTTCATCCACTAGAGTATTTCAAATGATGACCTAAGGAGATTCCCATCAATTTAATGTGATAAATGGTTGAGAATCATCATGTCAATGGATGATCTGGTAACCACGGGATAGAATTTCATGTTCTATGTAAAACAAGTCTAGACACGATGAATCCCAGAAAAAAAGTAGAGTATACCCCCCTTGATGCAAAACTGGAGTTTTGAGAATGTTAGGGATCATAGACCGTGTGAATGGACCTGTACAGAGTGTGACCATACTTGAGTGTAAATTCTATGATCGAGCTATCACACACTAAGGATATTGTGGGGTTAGAAATTTTGTGTACTCTATGAGTACACTGGAACATGATCGTACGCAAGAACGACCAAATGAAAATATTGGGGCACACATTTAGGACCTTAGTGGTTGTGACACATTATGTAGGACTGATACACATCGTGTAAAATGACATGGATTTTATGATTTGTACAGAGGAGAACATTGTAAAATAATGAGGTTGGGTTACATGCTAGGTGGATTCCCATACATGTCGTGTATTCCCTCCTTCGAATTATTTCACTCATATCTTTTTTTTAATAATTTTTTTCTCATGAGTAGATTATTCTAAGTAGTTCTCCATGTCAAATACGATGTTGGCCTTTATTGTGGAACATGAGATACAATGTGAGATGTTCTGAACATGAGATTCTTCTTTAACTCCTCAATGATTGTTGTGATCATGGAAGGATCATCATAGATATGTCGAGTTCAATACCCCCTATTGCACTAGGGCGTGGGTTACCCATATTATTAGAAATATGTCGGGGTCAGTAATACCCTATCACCCATAGGAATGTGTTCCCCACATTCATTATACATATAGAGACGTTTCTCCACTACACGGGTGTGAGTCTGCAGTCTATGGAATGTTACTCGTTCGTCTTTGAGCTCTAGTTAGATGTGGGTCCTCTATTAGAGTTGAATATCCCTCAATTGTAGAGCACAATAGAAAGGAGATAGCATGTCAACACATTTTCTAGTGGGGTTTCAATTGATATATGACATATGAGTTGTAATTTTTGCACTGCAAGCTTACTCATGGGCTTGGGAAGGCTTGTGAGATTTATATCTCATTTCTATCAAATCTGGGATTCTTTATGATCATATGTACATATATATAGGTTGGGATTCATTTCCCACTTACTTTTCTTTGGGATTCCAATTGATGATTATCTCTATAACTCCTTCATTATTTGCAGGGCATCCTTCTAGGATTGTATATACTCACCCATTAATGGTCTTATCTGACACCTATCATTTCTTTTGAAGATGACTATCAAATCAACTATGATTACGATGGAATATAGTGATACGTAGGTGCACTGACCATTTATGGTGGTCAAGCATTGAGATGAGGAGTTGAGTACTCTAATCTTTGTCATATGTATTATTTTATGCTAGGGAGATCATTCATGGTAGTTGTTTATTTTTCCCCTTTATATATTCAATATTATAGAACTTTAATATATTTCCTAGAGGATATTACATTCATGGTTTACTCTAGACATTACAATCTTTTTTTATTACTCTATATTGTTTTATGGACACATATGGGGGTGTGTGTGTAAATGTAAATTAGGAAATCACATCCCATTTTACATTATTCCATCTCGGTGCTAATCACAAGCCCTTGGCCTATTTGTGGAGGGATTGGGGTTGTAAATGCTCAACCTTTTACTAACCGGGCATGTACAAATGTGTTTGCTTATTACATTTGGGTATGAAAAGCCATAATTTATATTTTTTTGATAACAAGAAGAGTATCAACTATAATATATGGTATATGGTTTGTAGATGACCCAAAAGAATGACTACAAAAAAAATTGGTTTAGATGACTACGATGACGAATGGTGGTGAAGATACTTTGGTGATAGCACTATGCCAAAATAGGGGTTCAGAGATGATTTAAACCAACACTACATCGTTTTATGATGGTTCTAAAAAACCACAGCAAAATTATGTGTTGGTAATAAATTAACAGCATGGTTTAAAAATCAAGGGAATTAATATGAGGTACTTTTTATTTTTTTTAATTTTTTTATTCTTTTGATTATTGGATTATTGGATTATTTTATTAATTTCATCATTAATTTACTAATAAATTTATTTATTATTTATTATTGAATGTCTATAATATGATAGTTATTATTTATTAATTCAAATAAATAACTAATTTATAAATTAATATTTTTTTAATGTCATTTTATTATTTTACTCTTATTATTTTATTATTTTATTATTTTTGTTTATTTATTTAATAATTAAAAATAAGTTATTATTTATTATGTATTATTTTATTACCATGCCCATGCACATGCACATTCAGATGTAATATATAGAAATAGTTTGGTGTGTGAGATTTGAACCTCGTACCTCTTTCTTATTCTTTAAAATCATTACCTCTCCATCTGGTTCTTTATGTGCAAATAAATTGAATTTAGTATAGTTATATATATATTTATATTCAAAAAAATAACCCATAACAAATAGACAGAAACTAAATAAATAAAAATAACATTTTGTTAATTAATAAATAATAAATAATAAATAATATTTCATAATTACTATTTAAAATTTATAAATTTATAAATAATTATTAATTAATAATATATATTAGATATTAATTAAAATATAAATATTAATAAGTAAAATATAAATAAATAATAATTTAATATACCCATAATATGGTAATAAATGGTATATAGTAAATAGTAAATATTAAATAGTCAAAAAGAAATAATAAATAATAAATCATAAATGATAAATCATAAATCATTAATATATAATATAAAATATAAAATATATGAGTAATGTATAAATAATAAATCACTTAAAAAATTAAATTCAAATATGATAAATAAATAGTAGATAAAAGGAAATTAATTATAAATTATGAATTATGAAATAATAAATAATAAATACATAATGAATCTATGATAAGAAATTAATTTATAAAATGTTAATAATAAATTAATAATATAATAATAATTCAATAAAAACTAAAAATAAATTGATACATAATCTATTAACAGTAAAAAAAATAATTAATAAATATATAAATAAGAAATAAATAATCAAATAACAATTAAAAATAAATAAATAAATAAAACTAATTATAAACAATATGTTAATTATAAATTAATAAAAAAGTAAAAAACACATTTAAAATAATTTCATAATTAATGTATAGATAATAAATTAATAAATAATATATAATATATAATATATAAATAATTATATGATTAAATAATACGGAAAAATAAATAAAAACTAAATAATAAATGAATATTTAATAAATTATATAGCAATAAGAAATAAATAATATATAATAAATAATCATAAAATAAACAATAAATTAATCATTGTTAAATTTTAAAATAAATAATTACTAAATAAAAAATGACTAATAAATAGATACGAAATAAAAAATAATTTATAATTAATTAATAAATAATGATTAAATAATGAAAAATGAATAATAAATAACATATAATAAAATTAATAAATAATCAATAAAAAATAATGAATGATAAATAATAAATAATAAATAATATATAGTAGATATTATATACTAAATAATAAATGATAAATAAATACTAATAGGTGATAAATAATAATTAATAAATAATAAATAATAAATAATAAATAATAATTAAATATGAAATAGTTATTTAAATATTATGTAATAATAGAAATAAATTATTTTATAATAAATCAGTAATATATAAGAAAATCAAATAAAAAATAAATAATAAATAATAAAAAACAAATAATAAATAATAAATTAATGAAACTATAAAATAATAAATGGATATATATATTTACAAATATATATACATATAAAAAATTTACATAAATATATATAAGAACACATTTATGCCACATAAATATATAAAAACCCACTCATATATTTAATATTATATATATACAGAAGTAAATATAAATATAAATATAAATATATAAATATATTTAATCATATATGATATAAAAATATATAAACATAAAAATGTATATAAATTAAAAATTGTATATAAATGTTCACCAATATTCATAATTTAATATAAAGATATATATATATATATGATAATAAATTAAAAAAAGGGAATGAACAATAATTATAATGTTATCAAATCAATCAGAATGTAAATAAATGGGAAAAATCATAAATGACATAAAAAGCATATGAAGACACTCTTAATTGAAGATGAAATCACATCAAATGTATATGATCTATATATACTTAAATGTCATTAAATGTTTTACCTATTAATATTTATTTATATATAACAAAATATTCATATATATAAATGTACAACAATTTATCAATATACAGACATATTTATATATAATCATTATATATATATATATGTGAATATATATATATATATATATATATTTATATATGCGTATAGTATTAGTATGAATTCATTTATATGATATATTTTATGATAATTATTTCATTATGTAGATCTAAATTTATATATGATTTGTGAACATGATGATTTACATATATATGTATCTATTTACTTATATTAGAATATACACTTGTACATAGATCATTTTATTGACACACACATGTTTATATATAAACGTTACTTGTAATGATATATAAATATATATGCATACTAATTCATTTTTAAAAGTAAAATAAAATCATTAATTATTTATTTCAAAAGAAATGGATAATAAATCTTTATTTACATATGGTTTATATGATTAAAATTATATTCTTATGTAAAGTGTTATTTATACTAGTGGTTTATTATATATAAATATTAGAAAATACACTTAAGTTTAATTACAAATAAAGTTGAATTATGAAAATTGATAAAAATTAAAAACCACAATATATACATAATGAATTCGATGACAATAAATAGAATCCACACGGAAAAAGACAATAATCCCCCTTAAAAGACATTAAAATTTCTATCAAATATTCCAAAATAAAGATATGATGAGTAAAATATTATTTTTGGAGGGATTATATTCCTTAATTGGAATCAAAAAAATTACAAGCGATTACCCCTATTAATAGGATGTAGAGATCATCGTAGGATTTAATAAGATATATGGTACAACACAAGCAGACACCTAGATCAATATTTATGGCTGTTTGAAATTAAAATTTATTTTTTTAACTTTTTATGAAACTATATTAAATATTATTCATTTAATTATTAAAAAAATTTAAATCTAATATGGTTTTAGTTCATTTTATAACCATTTACATGGTAGGCTGTGCAAGTAAAATGAACTTCCAAATCAAATGTTCTGGTCCTCGGAGGCAGAAGTCTGATTTTTAACTAAATCAATATTTGTTTGATGTTTAATTTTTTTAACTAATAATTATAAATATTTAATAATTAAAAAATTATAATTAATTGAAATTATAATCAATAAAGTGTATGTGGTATAAAAGAAAAAATAAAAAATAATAAAAAATATTTTTTAAAAAATACTGTAATTCAGTAGTGATTTTTTTTAAAATGGCTCATATATTAGTGTGGGTTTCAAAAACCTCAACTAAAAATGAAATCAATATTTATTTTAAAAAATAATTAATATATATGTATAACTTTTAGTGGGATTTATTAAATCATTCTATAATAAATCACTGTTAAAAGTTTTCACAAATAATATTAATAGGTTGTTTTCAAAATCACCAAGAAAAAACTATCGCTATATCTGTTTTATTATACTATTATATTCTCAATGAGAGGTATATGGTATATATAATTATGATCTTCACTCTATCAAATTAATTTTTTATTAATTTTTGTTTTAGAACATAAAAAAATCAGATTAGGATAATTCATTCATGTGATATTGGTTACCATATATGCTTCCAAAATGATATATGTAATATTCAATGTTTAGAATGTAATATAATTCTTTTTTAGTCATGTGAATATCTACACAATAAACTTTTTTGACCATATAATCCAAGTTATAAAATCCCTTATTGAAATAGAAGATAAATCTTTTTTATGGAGTATAATGTTAGAAAAATGTAACGATAAAAACATAGACAAATATTCTATGAAAGGGTTATTAGAAGACATACTAGGGGCAATGATTAATTATATTAATTTCATTGATATTGTTATATTTCTAATGAAAAAAAATTCAATATTTAAAATTATTTGTGACGTTTCACATTCTCATTATTTACTATTTGTTCACATGTATTTACATTTTATAATAAAAAATCATAGTATTGGTGGAAAATAATCATATGTGTCATATTAGATGAAAATTCTATATATATGATGGTTTAGTTTCTAGAAAAAAATAAAATGAATTATTAATTTCCAATTTTCTTCTCCCTTGTTAAATATGAATGAATTATACCTTTGGTAACTATTCAAAGTTATCTTGGAAGAGCATTTTAATATTTTAATTTTGGCATTTGTTTTTTTTAAAGGTATATTACAAAACGACTTTGATAATAAATCTCCATGGTATATGGATTAATTTAAATAAGAAATATAACTCATTATAATATTTCTAGAACGTTATTGAGCGAATAATAAATTAAAAAAATGGTTGATGTTCTTAGTACATCATGTTATACAATAAATTCAGTTTTTCTTAAAACATGTTATAAATTAAGCTCTATATGATTTGTGGACATGAATAAATAAAAAAATTCTTAATTTTATGTTTTTTGTTGTAATTTATTCACTCTAAATGAAAAATAAATTTTTTATAAATTTTTATAAAAATCCAATGAAATAATCACTGATGGTTATTCTATAACAAGTAGGTTTTATATAGTTTTTTTAACAATATGTTACTACTGATGTTATAGTGAATGTAATATTATATGAAACTGATAATTTTGTTTTTAAAAAACATCTTTATATGATACTAGTAAATTTAATTTCTATACATGTTGTAAAATTCATCACATTATAGAACTCAAGAAAATTTTTCTAAGTTATGCCTCGTGATGAAATTAAACTTCTTAAAGGAAGAATAAAATTTAACAAATACAAGGAATAATAAAATAGTAATGAATTATTACACATATAATATCTATGGGGATATAGAATAACTAGTAAAAAAGATGGTCCCCGTGAAATGGAATTCAAAACAATTAAATTTTTTCATAATTTTCCCAAAAATTAGGGCTTATTCTTTATGAGATATATATTGTATAAAATAAATAAATTAAGAAATCAATGATTTTGAGAGGGATCATGGTTGGAAATTAGTTTTAAATCCTAATGATTTTATCATAGTTAGAGTAATATGATAATTTCAAAAAAAACAAGATTTAAATGAAATAATAGTCGAAAATAAAGATAGAATAGTTTAAATGGTTTACATTCACCAAGAAGGAATAAACAATGAAAAAACATCTAATATTATCGTTGGACTTCAATATGATGATATTATTTGACCCTATAAATAAATCCTAAATTATATTCTATATTAAACTAATTCAAACTATGATTTTATTAATGGATATATTCATAAGGAAGTTTCCTTAGAGCCAATTACTTATTATGAAAATGAAAAATACTTCATATAATGTATTTAGACTTACTAAGGCTCTCTATGGACTTATTCAAGATCAATGTTCCTAGTATGATAGAATAACTTGATTTCTGTAACAAAAAAACTTTTTTATTGTGGCTATAGGTCAATCTTTTTTTATTAAAAAAATTGTAAAGAAACCATCATTTTTAAAACATATGTTGATGACATTGTATTTGGGTCAACTCAAAAAAACATTCCAATTCCATTGGATGTCTTATAAAAGAAGAGTTTGAGATGAAAATGATGGGATAATTATCCATTTACCAAACCTTTTAAATTTCTAAAAAATATTAAGGAACATTAATTTACACACATATGTATATAAAAAATAATATAAAAAAGATTGGATATGGTAATTCAGAAAGAATCAATAATCCCATAAATAAATCAAAAGAATTAGATCATGAAAATTTTGGAAAACTAGACGATCAAAATGAATTTAGAGGAATGATTGTCTGTTTTATATTCATTTTATAAATTCATACAACTTAATTATCATTATTACATATTGAGATTTTAAAAATAATTACTATGTTTGAATGCATACAAGATACACATCATAGATCTTAAACAAGCAATGAATTAATAATATTTAAATGTGATCTTTGTAACATGTACATTAATTAAGTTAGAATTAATAGTTCAAAAACATTATAAAATAAATATAATGGTCTAAAATTTTGATACTTTATTAATTAATTCAATGTAAATAGCCACTTTATTTATAATAATGTCACTTTTTTCCAATATATGTTTTCTTCCAAATTGTGCAGTAGTTGTTTTAATGGGTGAATATTATGATTAATTTTAAAAAATATTATAAAATAATTTTTAAAAAATAAATTGTAATTTGATTTTCAATACCTAAAAATAATTTTATTAGTAATTTTTTATTATTTTTTTTGAAAATATGGATTTTTAAATTAATTGTGAAAAATATTTATTTTTATTGCATACCATATTTTTTTAAATTATTTAATAAATAATATTATATTTTTCATGAGATTTTATATTTAATTAGTTAATTTTTATTTAATTTTATTATATTATTTATTTTCAATATAATATTATACATAAAATATGTATAAATACATTTTATATTTATAAATATAAATTTTTAGAAGAAAAAACAGTTTATCACTTTTTGCGGTTTTAATTTGAATTGAAAATATTCCACTTCATTGTTTTGATTTTATAAAAAGGGATTACTTTTTTAATAAATATGTACAAATATTTTAAATATTACCCTTTTATTTTTAGAAAAAATGAATTTTATCCTTAGTAGTTTTTGTTACCACTATAGAGGGTAAATTGGAAAATTAAGTGTTAAAAATAAATTCATAAGTACTATTAAATTACCCTAAACTCTGTCTAATATTTTTTTGAATATAAATAATCCATAATCATAAAAAAATTATATATGACGTTTTTTCTTTTTATCGTAACAATTATTATAATTTATTTAATGAAAAATAATAAAAATTCCAAACTCTACATTTAAATAACTATAATATTTTTAACATAATGTATTCCAAAGGCTATTCTAAGTTATAAATTTTTTTTGGCAAATATAATTTTTTTTCTTCTTCAGGGGAACTTTTTTCACTATTAGTGGATAAATAATTACATTATATATTTACATAACACTAACATAGTCATTATTTCTGTAATATAAAAATAAAATAAATTATGTTAAAAATACTAATGGAAATATATTTTTGAGTTAATAAATGTAATGTAAAAAATTTACAGATTAAATCGACATGTTATGTATGTATAAAAATATATAAAAAAATTACTTGTTTTATTGATGACATTAATATGTATGATATTAACAACTAAAATAACTTACATTAATGATATATTATAAGAAGTAATATTTTATTAAATTATATAAATTCATATAAAAATATATTTGACCATGTGACAATGATATTGTTTATATTATTAACCGTTTACTATTTATTGTGTATTTATAATTTTTAGTACCAATATGTACTATTAATGTATAAAAAACACTCTTGTTATATATGTTTAAAAATGGTTACTGAGGTGTTAAAACAAAAATATATGGGTAGAAAATATGTAAGTATTTAAAAATATTTATTTTTTGAGCATATTTATACTCATATTCATCATATGATTGAAATAAATTAGTTCATATACATTATGAATTGAATATTAATTTATATTAATTTAATATTTTTTATGAAGATCCAGATTTCTATTTCCCACTATTATAAAATAGATCCTCTTATCAATCGTTCATAATAAAAATAATATTTTATTTTTTTACTACACATCTAAATAAATTATTAGAATAACTACCCTCCTTTAAATTAATTAATTATGTAGAATACCATCCTTATA
Organism: Viscum album; assembly: GCA_963277665.1. Classification (NCBI taxonomy): domain Eukaryota; kingdom Viridiplantae; phylum Streptophyta; class Magnoliopsida; order Santalales; family Viscaceae; genus Viscum; species Viscum album. The sequence continues at coordinate 1,285,381,196 of OY728132.1, read as the reverse complement.
GGGTTGATTTTTTAATCAATAGAGGCTTCGAATGAAGAGGTATATTTTTTATCCACGTGTTTTAGTCTTTTCCCATCATTCACCACATTAAAATATTCTTCAACTAGATTATTAAAAACACATTTATTATCCATATAATAAGGTTTTCTTATATTAATGGATAAACTTATATATAACCCCTATTATTTTGAATATGAAATGAATCTATCATTCACATGTATGGTAGATCACATGCTCTAAAGTGACATAAATTATTTTCCCAAAATGTATCTCAAGTCTAGTAAAAATTATGTATTTAAGTTATATATAATATAATCATTACATATTTATCTTTATAAAAAGATAATATAACACCAATTTTATTAAATATCCATAAACTAGAAAATTATAACATCATTTGTGCATACGTGTTGACTACCACCTCCACGAAGCGATGTGATTCACTCTTTATCACTACATCACATATATATTATATAGATAAATATATTTAAGAATAATTATGAAATTTATGATACTAGTATCATTTAGAAAATATTAAATAATTTTTATCTTATTTCTATAATTATCATTGGAAAATGAAATTGTTAATCACGAATACATACGTAATACATTCTCCAAGGTTATTAAATTGTTCACTCTTCATAATCATATTTAATGTATGGATTTAAAAGTAAATTTTTTTATAAAGATTAAAAATTATTCAATGAAAAGTATTTATTTTATGTTATAATTTTGAACACATTAGCCATATTATACTTTATGATGTCATTTTGGAATTGTGAACTGAACATCATCATGATATTTAATGAAAATTAATGTACTTAGTAATTATAAATTAAATGTTAAGTAATTAAAAAAATGGAATAATGAACTTGAAAAATATTCTTAATAATTAAAATCAATAACCAATGTTTAGTATTTTAGAAGATCAATAATGTATTTGAGGATTTTTACTCAAGGAAAGAATCATTATTTTATAAATCCACATTTACTGTTACTTAATATATAATTTTTACAAAAGTAAAATGTTATGAATATATTACATATATTCCATGAATTGACATTTTTATACTATGAAACCTAAATAATTTGTAGTTTTCATATATATTACTATTTTTATTTTAATTTAAATTTATTAATTTATTATTTTTACTTTGTTAATAATTTAAATAATGATTTTATATGACAATTATTTAAATGATTTAAAATAGATTTTTTTCAGAATTTTTGATGTTATATTAAAATTAAAATAAATAATGTTTCTATATTAATGTATATAGAAACAATCACATTTCTTTACACTATAACCATTATTTATATTTTTTATTCCTTGACAATATTTCATTATACCATTAATGAAATGCCCTCTTTATTTTTTCCTTGGTAAAATGTTATTGAAAATGAGGCTTCAATAAGAAATTAGATATTTATATCCAAATTGTTTTATTAGTGATTTTCAAATGTTTTTTCAGGTTTTTTATTCAAGATATAGTCCTTAGACAATTTTTATAAATGGTTTAGCCTTCTTATATCACACTAGTGTGTCTGATATAGCTTATATTGTGGGTGTTTATAGATAGAATAGGGTGATCCCAATATAGATTTTATGATGGGTGCACCCAGATATATCTCCAATGCATTGGTAATGATTATGTTCATTATATAATTATATTGGATATTGGTTATGTGGTTAGTCAAATTATAATGGTGTTTTTGTTTTTTAATATAATGATTCTCTAAGGCTAATACATGAATAATTTTTTAAATATACTAATTTTTTCTATGAATAATTTTATTCTAACTGTTAAGATAATAATATTTGTATTATTAAATTGATGACATTTTCAAATAATTAAAATGTTTTTACGAAAATTGGATTTCATGGATTTTTTTCTCCCAACTAATGGATTTTATTATATTTATGTCTCTCACTAAGCTTTTTAAGATCATATTATGTCATAAAAAAGTTTCCCCCTTATTTTTAAAGATATTTATGGGAAATTAAGAAGTGAAGTTGAATTAATTATGATTTTTCATGGAATTTTTTTTGTATATTATATCTTTTACATTTCTGAAAAATGGATAATGATAAGAGGATTCCACATTGTAAAATATGGGTTTTTATTAATGAGTTATGACCTAATTATCTAAAAATATAATTGTAATATATCATTTTAAAATGGTTACTGAATTATAGTTTAATAAATTATATTATCTAATGTTTATGGTTATATCCTTATAGTTTTTATCAAATATGGTTTTAGATAATTATAGAGAATAATAAGTTAATGGAGAAAAAGATTATAGTCATTTTTGGAAACAATGGTTAATATTTTTCAGAGAATCATCATTAATTTTTTATAAATATAAATAGTTTGAAATCATATGAATAAGGATATATCAGTCCTTGTCCTCTTTATAGCATGATATATTATGATTTTATTGATATGCTGACACAAACTGTTTTAGTTTTATAAATTTTTTTGATATATGGGTACCAAATTAATAATTGATGTAATAAAATGTGGGGGTTTTCTAAACAATCAACTGAATGGAATGAGAGTCGAAGTGATAACTATTATGGTTATAATTATCTTTCTATTAGAAGTAATGATAAATAAAAACAACCTATGAGAGCTTCCAAATGAATCAAATAAAAGGGAAATTATGTCAGGTGGAAGTTCATGTGATAATGATGATAACGGTAAATATATTCAATGATCTGGGTATCAATAATGTTGAATGAAACATCCCTAAATATTTAATCAAACAATGGGAATAAGTTTTATATGTTTTAAAGGAGGTCATGAAGAAATAATTTTATGAGGAAAAAAGAAGAGTTCATTTTACTCTGTGAAGGGAAAAGATAAACTTGACAAGGTATCAATTTGTTATTTTAAATTTGGAGAGAATACTAATTTTGAAAATCAATATCCCAAAATGAAGTCTCATAAATGGGATCATCAATACCATAAATTGAACTATTTATAATTATATAATTTCATTTTAGTGGAGATAAAGAAACTATAAATAACATATGAAATTTAAGGATAATTTCTTGTCTTATACTTTAACATTTTTGAATCCTATGACATGTTTTTTGTTTTTATATATAGGAAATGATTATTAAGGAATAAAAATTAAATTAATAGTAAAGGAATTATAATTAACATTGAATGATTATGGTTCCTACATTTAATAGTTATGATATACTAATAGATTTAAGCATTATTATAATTTTAAAAGAATTAATACTCTGTTGATGATTAGAGTACTTTGGGGGACTTTTATTTAGTTTTGATAGATATTTTAGGTATATGTATCCCAAATTTATATCATTTGAAATTTGTATTTTTGGAATAACTATCTTTTAATTTCTTCAAAGTACATTTAAATATATGAATATATTTTATGGTTTATTTGATAGACTATTTTAAGGAAATTATAAGTTTTTTATTAAAAAGGAAAGATGTAAAATAATATTTGACTTTAATACATTTCGTTAATATTGAATATATAATTTTTATTTATAGATTATTTATCACATTTCTTATAATTTTATTAGAATTTTATTTTAGAAAAAGTACAACTTCATATTTGGGAAACCATCAATAAAGTCACAAAAGGCTGTGAGTCTTGAACCCATACAAGAAGGTCGATAAGGGTGAATTTCATACCATTTCCCAACATAATGTTCTAGTTAGTATGAAATTATACCCCTTATTTTAAATGATCTAATAGACATATATTATTTTCATTTTTGGAAAAAGGTTTTATTATATAAATAACCATGGGATTAGAAATTGATTTTTTAAATTATTGAATAATGTTATTTTGGTAGAAGCTCACTGTGATATTAGGGATAATTATAGGATTAAATGAAATACTATGTTATTTTAATTATGTAATAACGGTTGTATTATATTTTGGATATAATTACAATTTTAATGTGTCTTTATAGTGATTCATGTTTTCTATGTAAATGATTAGAATATAATTGAGATTATATGAATATAGAATATTATTTTTGTAATGAGACATTGAAAGTTATTTATGTTATTTCAAGACAAATGAAAAAATAATTTTTTATGATTAAGTGACCAACTATTAATTTTTTTTTCTTTAAATCTTATTCTATAATATTTTGAGGAACAATAGTAATAGATATTTATTATATAATCTACAATGATATTTTAATATTACTGTTAAATTTTTTAAATAAATTGAGATTTTTTAATATGAATGTTTATTAATTTTGCAAATAACATAATAATTTATTAACCATTTGGATTTGGTTGAATTATATAGAAATGATGAATGTCAGATTTTTTGGAAGAATGTGGTCAATTATAAGTTGAATCTTGTTTATAAAGAATAAAAAATAATTTTTAATACCCATCCTTTTGAAAAAACATATTAGTTATTGATAGAAAATTGACTAAAATGTGAAATTACTCAGGAAAAGTAATTATAATTCCATATGATTTTATTCATTGAGTAAAATTATGTCAAAAGTTTAAGAAAATTATTTTTAAAATAAAAATAATATATGATTAATTTTTTTCTGAATAACCATTGACCTTTTATCCCATCATCAGTTTATGGTTTTGTGATGTTTAACATTTATGATGACCATGTTCTCTATCACTCTATAATAATCCTTGAAGTTATTTTTTTTTATTCCATATCAATGTTTTAACATCCTTGTTATATTCTATTACATAGAAACCTGAAATATTTTATTATTTATGAACTTTTTAATTCTCATTCTCTCTTTTTTGATAGAATGTTTTATGGACCCTTTTTATAAATTGGGTTTTTAGTATGGGTATTTGGAGATGAAAAACACTAGATGCTAATATTGAATTAAAATTTAGAGGTTTTGATTTAATAAATTTGGGGAGGATTTAATATATTCAGATTTTATAAAAAATTATTATTATTGATAGAATAAAATATACGCAATGCCAATATTAAATGAACAACTAATTATTATTTGTTAAATGTGATTATGATGACCAAGCCATTTAATTCTAGGGAATGAGTAGTGCTGACTGAATTATAATATGTATATAATGTTCATATACATAGATAGAGTATTAATTAAGACTTTTCAATTAATCAATTAGTTTTTAGTAAATACATTTTATTCTTAACAAAATTCATCAAAAATTGGGTTTCATTCAAATTTTAAATTAATATTGTAATTACTTCCTAAATATATATTATAACATTATTTAAAAAAAATAAATTTTATATTATATAAAATATTAATATTAATTTCTGTATAATGATTTGAAATTTTTTAAAAAAAATTGATGTTTCAATAAATAGTGATAAATATTCATTTTAATTGATAACTATATTTTCATTGAAATTATTCCTAATGGGAAATTATATTATTTATTAGTTTTAAATTTTAATTAATTCAGGTTTTTTAATTTGTTCAACTATGCTTTTTGAAATTAATTTTATAAATTAATTTAGAGTAAATACATTTTATATCTAAAAGAGAATTTTTTGGAAAAAAATTTCATTTCATTTAATGATTTTATATTAAATTAAATTCATACACTTATAGGTTTATAATTTTGAAAAACATGTTAAATAATTTTAATAAATTGGTTATTATTTATTAATGATTTTAATATTCTTTTCAACCAAAATCAAAAATATTTTTTGTAATTTTTGTTACCATAGTAAAGCGTAAATTAGGTAATTGGGGGTTAAAAATAAAATTATAAGGATAATAAAATTACCCTAAAACATACCAAAATTTTATTTAATTATTATTTATTATAAATAATCATTCAAAGGTCTAATATATGACATTTTTTCAAGTTGGATTTGAATATAATATTTATATTATTTTATTTAATGAAACATAAAGAAGATCACACTCTTGTTTTTTAATAAATATAATATTTTGGCATAAGTTTTACTAAAGGATAAATATGGTTATAAATATTATTTTGAAATTTAAATTATTTATATTAATATTGGTAATTAATTATTAATTTTTAGGGATGATATAATTTCATTATGTATTTACACAACATTGACATGATAAAAATTTAATTTAATGGAATAACCAAATATATCATATTAAATATATTATAGGAAATTAAACTTGATATGTGATCTATAATTTATTTGTATTTAAATGACAAGATATAGATATATTAAATTATTGTTTTATTTTATTACATGTTTTCATGATGTTATTAATTTCAATGTATTTAATAGTTCTAAAAAGTGACATTAATGATATATTATAATAAATAAAATTTCATTAAATGATATACAATTCATAAAAATATTAATTTTTTAAAAGGAATGTTATATGGTTAATAATATCAACCACATTCTAATTATAATCAATGATGAATTATAGAAACTATATTGACCCTTAAAGTACAAAAATCCATTTTCTAAGGGTATGTTTAAAAAGGGGCAATGTTGGGTTAAAATGTACATGTAAGGTTATGAACATAGTTAAAAGATGTATAATTATTATATTATGAGATATTTTTAGATCCCTACTCATCCATTATTATAAATAAATATGATTGGATCCATTTGGAATAGAATATCAATTTATATTAATTCAATATTTTGAGGAATTCAAAGAGTCCCCTTCCCCTCTCTTATAAAAGGGAACATCTTATTATCAACCATTCAAACATAAATTGTGATTTATTTCAACCATTACATACCCAAATAACATCATATAATAACTATCCTAATTATATAGGTATTTTTTATGCAGAACACCATCCTTATATAGACTATCATGTTAGTAAAAATAGGTTTTCCAAAGAAGATGTATTTCTTTAGTCTTCAAGATTAACTTTTACATGTTCTTCCAACACAATAAAATATACTTAAACCATTATTATATACAATCCCCATTATCATTTATATAAAAATGTATATTTATGTTAATGGTAAAACATATATCCACTCCTTATTAAATGAATTGTTAAATAAAACCATTATTCATGTGTATATAAGAATACCTCCTCATGAATTGATCAAATTTTTTTTCATCACAATCTATCAAGAATGGTTATAATGAAAAATTTATGTTATATATATTACATAAATTACATATTAATCATTTTATAAATAGAATATATAACATAATTTTTATCATTATGTATACTGGAAAATGGAAACAACGTTTTTGCGTACATGTGCACTACCACCTCCACCAAGAAAAGTAATTTTTTAATCACAAATTCACATGAATTATATATATTTTTTATAAATTATAAATAATCTATTTATTATATTATTATTATTAGAGAAAGATAAAATAATAATTAGCTCATTTTCATAGTGATCATTGAAAATTTGGAATGATAATCATTCATATGTACGACATATCGTCTCTATAATTGTAATGTAGATAATTTTTCATAACTACATTTAAAGGATAAATTAAAAGGTTAAATTATTATATATAAATGATATTTTTTCCTAAATATTATTTTGGTGATGATTTAATAATGAAAAATTTGACCATAGTGTACTTTCCAAAGTCACATTTGACTTATGAACTGAATATCATCATAAAATTTGAAGTAAACATTACTAATTGAGTAATTTTATAAAACATGGTACTAAATAAAAAAGGATTAATGAAGATGATATAGGTTCTTAAACATTAAATAATTATCATGGGATTATTATTCTGGATGATAAAGAATGAATGTGTTGATTCAGACCCATATTAAGGGACATTATTATAAAATTCCTCTTTATAAGTTCCTATTTCAACTATTTTTAAAAAATTAATAATGATAGAATATTTTTATGAATAGAAAACATACAAAATTTACCACCTTTATAGTGCATAAATACAATTATTTTTATTTTATAAATATCCATATATTTTTTCAAATAAAATGTTCTCTTCATTATGTTTCAATTTATTATAATTTAAGAAATGATTTTACTTTCCTTTCTTTAAAAGTTTATTAAAATTATTGTTTTATGGAATATTTGAAATTCTTTCCAAATGAAAAAATAGAATATTTTTTAAACATATATTGAAACAATGACTTTTCTTAAAACCATAATTGTTATTTAATGTGGGTATTCCCATCTAAGTATTCATGTTTTCTTCAATAAAACCCCATATTTCCCATTTTCATTTTATTTTTATACTGAAAATTGGGTTTTATTAATAATTGGTATTATGATATCTAAATTTTTTTTCACATGGGTTTAGAGATGTTTTTAAAGATTATTATTCAATGTATATCCCTTGGACAAATTTTATGAAGGGTTTATTCACATTATTGATCGTAGTTGATCTTCATATCACCTATATGATCGGTGTGTCCATATAGAACTAGGTGATCTTGTTATAGGTTATATGACAGGTTATTATAGATATCTTTATAATGAATTTTTTATAGATTAGGTTATATAAGGAATTAAACTGAAATTAATATGCTTATTCAAAATGTATGGATTTTTTGGGGTTTTAATATTTGGATTTCCCATTTCATCTTTATAAATTTTTAATGTAGTCTAAGGAGTTTTCATGGAAATTTTATTTATTTACAATGAAAAGAGAAAAATCATTTTTATGAATGTTTGATGATCTTTTTGGAAAAAAAATAATTTTTTAACAGTTGATTTTTTCGTGTGTTTTATGTTTCTTACTGAACTAATGGATTTATTATTTTTAATTCCCTTATTTATCTTTTTGATCTCAACCAACATTTTAAATCATTTTTTATTGGGTTTTATGGATATGAAATGAAAAGTAAGAAGTTATACGGATGTCAGGATGATTTTTCTGGAAAAGTAATCATGTTTTACATTAATTGTTTTATATTGTATGAAATTTTTTTATTTTTTTTAATTTGACAGTTTGTCAAATACGGATTTTTTGTGCAATATTTATGAGTTAATTCTGGAAAACACTAAACTAGAAAGATATTTGGTCAAATTAAATAAATTCACATTTAAGGACATATGATTATGTAATGTTTTTGGTCGGATCCTAGAATTTTCTATTCTATTATGTGTGGTATTTCAAGATTTTATAAAAAAAGTCTCATCTTAAATATGGGAAAATATTCTTTATTATATTTAAAGAAGGATGGACTGTATAATTTTGTTTATCTATAAATAATTATGATTTAAAATGTTTTTCAAATTATGATTTTGGAGGATGCAAAATTGATAGAAATTATACATTGGTACAATTTAATTTTATTGGACAAAATTTAGTGTCATATCATTTTAATAAAATGTTCATAGTACAATATTACACTACTAAAGTATAATTGGTAATAGTTTGATGTTTTTCTGAACAGGTGTTGAGGATGCAACACGTTCCTACTAAATTTTCCATCTTTTTTTATAAAAAACTTCTATTTTTTTATAACAAATGTCATATATCTAATTGAAAACCCAATACATCATTAATTATATATGAAAAAATATATAAAACATAATTTCTTTTAAGATCACATAAAAAATGTTATATCATTTTATATTTCATTAAAATTAAATAACAAATTGCATATATTATTACAAAACACTTAAATATTGATAGATTTAAATAAAATAAATAGAAGATTGGAATTATTAACATAAATATATTATTTATGTAATTCCAATTTATAATAAATCCTAATATTAAAAACTCCTCAAAAATGATATATTATTTTATTATGTTTTTATAATAATTAGTTTTCTTAAAATGTTCATTCATTTCACTAAACTTTTATCAGATAATATTTCCACATGTTTTTTTGGAAAATATAACCTTAATTATTTTTAGTCCATCTTTTTCTCTAATTATTTTTCATAAATTTTTTATATAATTTTTATGGTAAATATTCTTTATAAAACATTTTTCATTGAATGCCCGAGAAGTCTATATATTACCTGAAAAAATTTCATAAAAATATTTATATTTCATTCATCAAGAGATATATTCTAAATTTATTAATTTTATTTACTGATTGATATAATATGGATTATTCTATTATAAAAAATTGTTTAAAAACATATCATTCGTTGAGAGAAATATTAAACTAATAACACTTATACCAATGTTTTCAAAACATAAGCACATCATTTTTTTCATCTATTACGAAACAATTTCATCCATTAATCTAAAGAAGGGATTCATTTAAAAATAATGGATTGTTAGAGGACGAATCATATATCTCCTTATATCTTTATAAAAAATATTTTGGTCACTACATCATTTACTGTAATTTAATTTTTATAGAGAACACATTCTCCCTGAACATTAATATGCATGTTTCTTTCTAAATTGTCTACTAATTTTTTTTTAAATTAACATGAATGAAATAAAAACATTGTTTTAGTAAAACCACAATTCATTAATAAAGACAATATAAGAGAATTAGTGGCATGATAATGTTTTCATAATAAAATTCACTAGGTAGATAAAATAATTTCCATAGAAATGGAAGATTCCATATTGGAGAAATAATTAAGAAAAAATTTGGAAATATAAGAACATTCGATTGATACATAAAGTCCCTTATATTCATAATCTCAAAAAATGATGATATTTTAGTTTTGTAAAAATGAATATATTTAGAGTTAGAATATTATAAATCATAAATAAAGAATTGGAAAAGGACAAATTCGATAAATAAGTCTATGTTATGTACATTTCATAATCAAAACCACATTAATGAAGTGAATACACTCACTTTAGAGCCCTAATTATCTATATATTCCAGAGGATTCCCTAGAATCCACCATTTATATACATAGTAAAATTATCCAAAGTGTATATATGCATATTATATTATTTAATTCTGTAATTAATTTCTTTTATGAGGTTATGAAAACATACCTAGACATTCTAGTGATAAAAAAATATATTAAAAGCAGAACTGAATTTTTGAATAATTATATTTCTAAGCAACTTTAAGACATTTTAATTAAAATGACGTGGTTATAAATTATTTAAAAGATAAATATAATGTTTTCTCAATTAATATGATGCAATTTATTTATTATATCTAATATATGACTGGATATATAAATTTTTATAATGAAAAAATTGATTGTATTAAATAGGAAACCGAATCATTCTTGATGTTTTTAAGATAAATTAGTATGAAATATTTTTAATAAACAATAGAAATTAACATTATATAGTCCCAGGAAATTAAACAAGATGATGAAATAAGAAATAAATGTAAGAGGGTTCATGCACTATATTAATATGTATTAAAGATGAATAATGAAAAAAGAAAGTTATAATTTCATAAAGATAAGATATGGTAGATCATGGTCAATGTTTTTTTCAGAAAAATATAATTAGAATGTATTAAAAATTAATTTTATCATCAATCAATTCTCAAATAGTGATTTATATTTTTTCATAACTCTTGAATGTTTTTAATAATCAAATTAAAAACATTAGGATATTTGTTCTATGTGAATTTTATTGCTTACTATTTTCAATGGATGATATTATATATATTTTATGGATTGAAGCATGTCATATATATCTTTTGTTGAATTTTTTTTTTACATAAATATTTTTATAGTATATTTTTCACTAAAATTATAGATAAAATTTTTACCTCCCAATAAGTATTTTAAATAGTCAGAAACGGGGAAACATTTTTTATAAATTTGAAGAAACATTCTTAAGTATCTATATTTTTTTTTGAATTAATGAAAAATGGTTAAAGATAAAGAAACAAAATATTTAGAGATATTGAACTCTAAAATAGTTATATATAAGTAAATAATGTTATAACATTTCATAAAAAATCATAAAGGTCATAAATATAATAGATAAGGAGAGTAAGTGTTTAAAAATTTTAAAGTAGTTTTTATCATTAAATGTTTTTTTTATTTCATAATATGGAGAATTTATAGAGTAGAAATTTTTCTTACAACACTTTATAACCATGATATTTAATGTAACAAATCAATTCACTAGAAAATTATAATTTTATAACTATTATAAATCCCTTGTTTATAGAATTCTTTTGTTTGAAATTTAACTTTAATGAGCATGGTCTATTTTACCAGCAAGAGAATCATTTTTATGTATTCTAGAAAATTTAAATTGGATAGATCTACCTTAATTATATGCTCATTGGAATTATACATTATATGGAAGGAAATACAGTCACTAGATGAATTTTTTTAGATCCTAGATGGTGATCTATGACAATGTATCACAGGAAAATTATGTACAATGTCTACTAGACAACCCTCATTAGAATGAGTAAAACATTCTATTATGAAAAACATTAATAAGGATTTATTTGATGTATATAATGTATAATTATTAAAATTATAACATATTCATTCCATAATATGTAATATTTAAATAATTGTAATTGTTCCTTATCAAAAACACCTTCATAAAAATACTATGCACTAAATGTTTCAAGAGTGGAAGGATGTAATCAGTTGTTGTTGTAGCCAAATAAAATAATGTGTAACATTACCGTTCGATAAATTAGAATAAATTGAATCTATATTCAAAGAGGAATGTTTTCCCATCATTTTCATATTCAACTATATCTAGTCTCTATTTAGTTCTTGTAACATCTTACTATTAGTGGAAATTTAATTTTATTTCATTAAATGGAATTTAATATGGAATATTTTTATGAGTGATTTTGAAATTTTCATAGGATTATTTCCTTAGTAATTTTTGTTCATGGTCAATCTTGATTGAGGGCTCTCATGTTTTTCAGAGAATGATTTTATTTCAATTAGAAATTACTGAGGGTTCCTAGGGCTAGGGGAAAAAATATTTTTTTTCATAATATCTTGGGTCTTCATGGGAATGGATGTTTGACCTTTTTAGATTGGTTAGAATAGTGGTTATCTTGAGTTTGATTAAACCTCCCATTACACTAGATGTTAAAGTGTGGTTTCCTTTTACAGAAGGTATTTCTGTCTTTTCATACATCCTTTAAAAACATTTCATTGCTTTGATATTAATTTTAACATGGATTTATTACATATTTTACATTGGGTATGTATCAAGGAATTTTCAAATTGTTTATTGTTAACCTTTATTTAAAACAGATAATATAAAGAATATCAATATATATGTATTTTTAATTTATTTCTAATAAGTTGGTCAATGTTTTTTCGGAATGTCACCAAAAGAGGTTGAGTCCATTTTAATTATTATTTAATAAACAATATTTAACCACCTCCCAATTATAGAAACTTTTAAATATTTTAATATTATAATAATAATAATAAATAAATGATTTCATAAATATTGAATTCATAATATCACACATCTTATACTTACTACTGAGGCCTCAATCTATGAAATAAACATAAATGGTTAAGGCAATGACCGAAAAACCAAGCAATTTTGACTTCTGAGACATATCAGTGCATCAATGGGATATATAATTTTATCCCCCACCTATCACATTATATTTCCAATGCGTTAATTATATAAATATAGAATAAAACATAAAAAATCATGTGTTAAAAAACATTTATTTTCTATATAGGAAGAACTGTCGTATGCTCTGTCAACAATTTGACTAGTGATGCTGATCATTAAAAATTCATAGAAATCTATTAATTGGAATAACTAGGTTATATCCTTAATAAATAAAAACATTCCTTAAAGTAAGCTGACATTGATGAAAATATTTAAAAATAAACGATGGAAAATTCCTTGAGATAAATTTCCTTTTCACTTTGAAATAACATATTTAAAATATAAATATTTACAAAATATCAAGGAAGGAATTTTAATTGAAATGATAATTTGAATCATTTAATGTTGGATTCAAATCATTGGTTGATTATGATGGAGGTAAATTCTATTCATGAAATATTGATTAAAATAAATATTCCTTTCATATTTTCCGTAAAAAAACAAAGGTACCTCATTCAAAACAACAAGAAGAATATTCCTTATATTTTTTTTAAATTATTAAAAAATCGATCAGTTGTTTAATAATTAATTATATAATATTTAAAACATTATTAAAAACATTTCATGGAATATATGTACATTATATAAATTTACTTCATATTGAGTAGAAAAACAATGTCAGTTTTCCGTAAAAAATATTATTTCAAAATATAGTGTAAATAAAGAGAGGAAAATGAATTAAATAATTATATTTATTTAAATAAATCAGGGAGAAAAATATATTTGGGGTTTTATTGAAATTTAAAATAATTCCTCCAATAACGAACACATAAAAAATTCTGAATATTGATGAAATTGTTAAATAAACCCTAACTTCTGGTTTGACTTACTTCATATGTGTTCAAAGCTTCTATATAACAAATATATAATTATTATAAAAATAATCCATTACCAAAATCAAATATATTGCACCATATATTATTTTATAATAACCATTCACAAAAATTTTACAAATAAGTTTTTTAAATCACAGTTCGAAGTGACAACCGCTATGTATTTCATATGTTTTTATTAGGTAGTTTTGGTCATTGAAATAATCATATTTCCATAATCACAAAAAATATTAAAAATAATATTAATATAACATATATTCATCATATATATCTCTATAATAATTCATGAAAGTTATATATTTAATAATGATTTACATTGTTCATGGAGATGGTTGGCCAAAGATACGCCTGAACATTGTTTTCGATTTTTGATAGATGGAAGGAAAAATGGTAAAAAATAATTAACCTTAACATAATCCTTATAATAAATATTTATGAAATGTATTTATTAAATAAATCCATAATTTCATAAACATAAAAATGAATTTAAATCTCATCACATAGGTTGAAGTCCACATATACACATGAATATTAATAATGTTTTTTCAACTAATGTGACGTTGAAAATCTATATGTTATATTATAATTTAAGAATAATTATTATGTAAAATATTTCATTTAAAAATATTAAAACCATCATAACAACTACCCATTAAAAATAATGATGGAAAATGAATTGTATAGCTATGTGGATGCAGTATTCCACAAATATGTACGAGTTAAATTTTCAAATCTCATTTGATGGATCATAGTGTGGATAGTCATGGTTTATTGATCATAATAACATTTAATAATATTTTGGATAAATAAATTATTATTTTATGATGAAAACCAAATATTTATATGATGTATAATAAAAAATATATTTAAAGAAGTCGGTTAGGATGATTACCTCTTTTTCGGTAGTCCTCCCTTAGATCCTTTCTTAAGGGCTATTAGATTGGTATTTTTTATGATCAACACCTCTCATTCATGGATAATGATTTTTATAAGAAAATTGATCAATATTACATTGAGAGAGTGTGATCAAACAGTATGAGGAAGAGATGAGAGGAGGTTCCCCTTTATAAGTGTGAAGAGGAGCACTATTGCAATTACATAAATTATTAAGTCAGTATAAATTATTTAAATGAATAAATGGTATAATATTTAAATAAAAAGAATATAATACGATTATGTTTCTAAATAATCAATACAATAAAATTTAAATAGTCATTTCTTATGTTTTAACCCTTAGCACATAGTTTTGTCTCCATAAACCCTTTTCAAAATAATCTTGATATTAATTTTTATTCTATTTATAGTTCAAGAAATTAAAAATAATAAAAAATTACACATAAGTGGTCCATGGTTTATTTTTTCAATATTATATAACTATTCTGAGTTTATATCATATTTTTATGAATTTAAATCATTTAATAAAAGATTTTATATTATAAAATTTATTTAATGTCATTTTTTTGAAATTCTTGTTATATTATAATATAATATTTATCAATGTCATCTCAAATGATTCCAAAATGATATTTATTTGAATATAAGGGACAAATGGTCTTTATATATCCAAACAACAAAATTTTTATTAGGTTAGATATCATATAAAATATTATCCTTAGGTATAACCCCTTTTGTATACCATTTTTATTCATAAAAGTGGTAATGACTTTTTAAATATTAAAGTGTTGTAATATAACTAATAAAGTAATTATTTGACCATAAATGGGAATGGAATAAATTTTTTACCCTGTAATATTTCATTTTTTCAACATGAAATATTTTTTGGACTTTTAAATAATTTAAGAAAATATTGTTAATATAAAAGACTATTTATTCGGTATTTAAAATTATTCACATAATTCTTCATTAAATATAACATGAAAAAATATATTTTGAATATAGATAGTTTAAATACCTATTATATGTTTATTTTACATTTATATTTTTTTGAAAAACAAAAATTCATACAATTTAATTAATTTTTTTTAGTTTTTAAAATCATTTATTTTATTTTTCTATTAAATAAATAAATATTGTTTGGGCATTGCCTAAGAATTTATGAAAATTATTAAATCCTGACACTAAAAATTAAATAACTATGATAATTAAAAATAACTAATATTAGAAATAAAAATCTTATAATCAAACATAAGTTGGTTTCATCTTTATCATAAATTATTATAGTTATAAATGCAAGAATGTGATATTGCAAACATTATCTTTTACATAAATACAATAAATGTTATTATTTTATTTTAATGGAAAAATGGAAATTATATAATTTAGGATGATTATGGATGTAATATATTAATACAAAGATATAAATTTTTGTGTTTGGAAAAATTTGTTGCTATATCAAATTAATTTTTTCCCTATTTAACTGATTTTACCTTTACTATGGTAAAACAAATTTATTATTATAATTTATATTAACCCAAAAAATAAAAGAGAGATACTCACAAAAATATAGACCTCAATTTTAAAAATATAAAATATATTTTTTAAGATTATGTTTATAAAAGAAATTAGGAAATAATTTATAGATAAAACCATACAAATAACAAAATAATTTCTTTTGAGGAAAAATGCCTTTCATGTTTGAAACTATTTTTATACAAAATTCAAGAATAAAATTGATTCTAATGAAAACAATTATATTATTATTAAAATTAAATATTTAAGTTTACTTGTATATGATTTAAAAAAATTAAAAAATTAAATTCTTTAAATAGAATATATTTTTCAACAAATATTATTATTTTCACACTTTAATCGAATATGAATATTTTCAGAAAAAACAAAAAAATTAACCCTAATATAATTTTGGATTGAAATCTAAAAAACTTATATCATTTTTATAAAATATAATTTCTAATATTTAGTGAAATTATTTATAATAAAATCTTATAGATATCATGAAAAAACAATTTCTCTAGAATACAACAAAATTACTTATAATTTAGTTCAAAATTATAATGATTTAAAAATATACATTTTTAGAAATTATAATAATTTAAAAAATTGAACAATTTTGGTACTCATATCAATACCCACAAATTCAATAAGTAATTTATAATAAAAATAAAATTTAAAATATTATTGGTTCGTTGAAGCTCGATTTTGTGTGTTGTACATGTTATCAAACTTAAGGTAATTTTTAAATATCAGGGTATTAAATTGATGATGTTGAAGGCCATGTGTTTCCTATGGGATCTAGGGGTTGGTGCTCATTTTCATTCATTCATGATTTTTCATTCTATCTCCATGGAATCCAATATCCCCGTCAATTAATGTTTTCTAATCACTCTACTTTCTATAGTATGTTTTGAAAATAATAACGGAATATAATTATTAATAGATGAGTTTGAATTAGTGTGTTACAATATCAAGTGGATATTGATTGAAAATTTCAGTTAAATCCATCCTCCTCTATAATTTTTCGAGGACTTTTATAGATCATGGTAGCTCTTAGGGCCAAAGAGGGTGTATATGCTCAACCAGAAGGCTAGTTTCATCTATGTTTTCTCCATGGTATATTTTGTGATAGAATAATCAAGGTAAGGAAGTAACTATAGAATATAGATCATAATTATATTCCAAATTTGATTTATGTTCACTCTAGTAGGGATACTTTAATAATGATTTTGTAGTATATTTTTTTTTTGATTTCATTTAACCTTTTAATAATTCTTTCATTCTCTTAGGAATTGGGGACTCTTTTATATTATTACTATGTTTGGATAAAGTGAATCGATTTCTCAAAAACATAATGGGAAATATAAATTATTCGGACATGGTCTAATCATGATATATTAACTCAAACATTTGGATCTTATTGGGGGTTCTATTTTAATGTGGTAGAATCTATTTTATCCTCCAATTCTATAGTTTTGTTCGGAATATATTTTTTAAGGTAACTACTCTCTAAAATATGACTGAAAAATTAAGGAATTTAAGGTTTTGAGGACCCTATAGGTTCATTTATTTATTTTGGATTCTTATATATCTATATTAGTGGCCTCTTACTAGATTCCTCACAAATCCATATAATAGGGTCCCATCACACCCTCATTTCCACCCTCCTCTCCAACTACTGATGGAGTTGTGCTCTTGGATAATAGAGAAATAGCTATCCAAAAGAATCTAGGATGCATCATAGATAGAGTTTATAAGGGGAATACTAATCCTTCGCTAGAATTTCCCTTTTTCTAGGGAATAAGGGTGTGTTTAGAAATTTGTGATACATTGAACAATACTATTTGTGGATTTAGAGCCCATTATGATGGATTCATTTCCAATTTATTTCATGGTTGATCACACTTCTATTATCGGAATATTGTGAATGGATTTTTTATAGTAGTATTTCTCATGTTTTCACTGTTAGAGCCATGTTTGTCACTAACTTTGGTAATCCTCCACTACAGGATCCTCATCTAGATAATGATAAACTCAATGAGGTGCTTCTTTTTTCTCCCAACATGTTCAAAGTATTCGAATGAGTAAGTGAATACCATATTTTATATCTAATAATATTTATCCCAATCAAGATGTATACCTATAAATATTGTTTTAGTTGAATGGTGTCCAGTCTTAAATCCATTTTTTATTATGATATTTTGAAATCATTTATCCATATGAATGAGTTTGCTAGTACAATGTAATAACGTATTATCTTCCACTGATCAACCATATTGTGTGGAATGTGTGTTGTTTAGGTCCCCAATACAATTGGAACTAATTATTCAATGAATATCATGGTATTGATTAATCTATAATTAGTTTTCTCCTGTAAAAATAAATGTTTGATCATATTTATAAACTTTCATCACGTATTCATATCAAGGACTTCATCCATGACCATCCATCCATCCAAAATATCATGATTTTAATCAAGTAATATATATCAGTAGAAAATTAATACTATTTAACTAAACATAACACAATAAATTTTTGTTATATCATTGATTATATCTATTATTTTATCATATATGATAAATCTGATTCTTCAAAAATAGACAATCCCCATAATAGTCTCCCATTTTTAAATTCTAGTGGCTTATCATGATTCATTGGGGGTCAATTGAATATAGTTATGGATTCATATGAAAAAATGATAGGGGGAATTTTTTTCAAGTTATGATCAACACATCTTATCCTACACAACACACAACAATCAAAATGACATGAGCTAAATGGGTAATATGTTAATGTGGTGAAACAATGATATATGAAGAATCGATATAAAGAGCCACCTAGTTCATTTATTAAGTATTTTATGATGAATCTCTTCCTTCTATCTCTCACTAGTAGTCCACATGGAATGATATCTCTCTAAAAACTCTTTACTATAAATCGACCTAAAAAATATTCCTTGGAACAATGGGTTTTTATCATTATCAATGTTATGTATATAGCATGGTAATTTCTTAAATGGATTATATTTGTCATACAACAACATCATACTATTAATTTCATTTGAATATTTACCTAACATTGTAAAATTAATAAAAATTACATTTAGGAGTGGAATAATAGATGAATCAATGAACATTAATATCTGAAGGATATCAAATATGATATTGACCATATAGATATAGTTATTTTGGAATGGTTGGAATATTACATTTATGTTATCTCTATAACAAACCATAATTTCTATGATGATAAACTCCTTAATGTATATTGGATTATGATGGGAAAATATTTTGAGTTATGTTTGTGGGAGGGATACATTAACACTAATTTCATTCAGTATTTCATGTGGGAGTTATTTATTTAGGAATAAAAATTTACTCATAGAATATGGAATATAAAATGGTGATATTTTTGTGATAGTGAATATTTACATGGAATATTTTAAGTCTTTTTTATCTATAATGATGCATGACTCGAGTACAAGATTCTCCAATGTGGAATCAGATTAAATTTTCTATTTCAATATTATATATACAATCAATAGGAAATAGAGAAACTATGTCATTGGTATATCAAATCAAACTGAAATTAAATATGATAATAAAAATCATAAACTATATATTTCTCTTATCATTTAGGGATTCCATATATCCTTATACATCATATAATGTGATAATTCAAATAAAAGCAATGAGAATGTCATAGTAATTTTTTATAGAGGTGTCTCTTAATAGAGTATCTAATTCATAAACCACAATATCTTACCTATATTGATGGACTCTAAATATATATTGTAATAATGGATTACCATCATGTGAAACTTCCCATTGAAGTTTTTTTCTTGTATCTTATATCAAATACTTGTGAGTGTAATTCCAAAAATCATCTCAGAGTAATAGAATGGGTTCTTCAAGGGATGTAGTAATAATTGGGGATTAGAATGGACTAATAATTGAAATAGGTTGTTAACATGAAAACAATCAAGCCTAATGCAATAGTGAAAATAAATATATATAAAATTGTTAATATGGGAAGGAATGTAACTCCATTATTTGAATAATGATGCATTTTGGATTAAATGAGTGGGGTTTCCACCACCTTTTTATGTGACAAACAGTTTAATGGTTCTCCATATTACTCATGAGAAGGAATTTTTTTCCATGTCTATGTTTGGTATTCATCACAGAGATCCATTATCTAATTTCATATTCATCATGTAATATTATTTGTTAGACAACAATATCAAACATTATATTAGAATAAGAATGGTATCCCATTTAAGATATCAAACCTTTTTTCTATGAACCTCTATTATTTATAAATTAAATACAAAACATTATCCTATCTTTTATAAAAATATAATATAGCTATATACAGTAGAGGAGGATGAAAATTGACCATGAAAAAAGGATCTTGTATATCAACAAGTATTTCACCACAATTTTTGGAATGCTGGTTAAATATTTTAATCCCAATGATGTATCAAGGGGATCCTTTGTTCGTGTGTATGACACACAATCACCACTTTTATATTCCTATTAATCTCATTTTAGAAAATGTGTATAATTGGAAAAGGAAGATCCCTTCCCTTGGTGGATGGATTACCCTTATTAACACAGTTCACTCCACTATACGAATTCATATACTCTTCATTATTGGAGGTCCTTAATATTTTACTTTTGATATTGAACACATTATAAATGGGTTTATCAGGGATTCAAATGATGAAGTGAGACACAACCAGTCTAGTTGGGAAAGTATTCAAAACCCCATTTTGGAGAGTGGAATCAATATATAGATGTCCAAAGTAACATTATATCTATTTAAATAATGCTAAAATGGGAATTTATTGAAGGGAAGTATCGCTGGGAGTGATTTTATATATGATAATATGATGTGTACACTATTGTCTCATAATAGGATGAAGGAGGGGAATTTTTCATATGTTGTTTCATATAGAGGGTCCTTCCCTTGTAGTAGGATCTATTATGATAGATCATGGGTGAGAAAATCATAACATAGGGAATGATGACTTGTATTGTCATCATATCTTTTTTTTAGTAAACCTTATGTTGGATATTTACATAAGAATATATAGAAAATACCCATTCATAATAATTTTGGTTTTATACAATGTGTAAAAATACGTCTTCAATTTCATTAATATCTTATTGGAGTCATACCATTATATATTTGGTCCCAATCGATAAAATTGTTTTTATCCTTTTTTGTTTTTATAATATTCAACCCAAAATGTGTTTTTTATGGTTTATAATATTTCATTGGTTCAAGGTAATCAATATTAAAAACCACAAATTCCATTAGAGAAATAAAAAAATGATATTATAAAGGATATTGAGGTAAATAAAAAGGGTATCCAGGTATCCAATAAATATATTTATTAATCATAATTCAATGAAAAAAATCCCCTAAATATTCTTCAAAGGAGATTTGGAATGGATAATATTGAATTTGATCTAGGGTATTTTTGAAATAGCGATCTAGGTGGATTGAATATATACGATATTCTTTAATTGGATTCAAATGATGAAAAAATCAATGAATAAAATTAAAGCATGTATAATTATACGAGAATACGAGTGATAGATCATTCTAGAGTCCTATAATTATGTGAGACACAATGAGGGGTATTCCACGAAATTATTTTATTTTGAATTCTTGGTGGCTCATTGTGTGCCTCAATGTCCTGGTCAAATAGAGAGAGTAGTCCTAGTCTATCAAAAAACATGTCCCACTCTTACACCACATTCCATAGAGGGGAATAAATACTTTATTGGGATGATGGGTGTTCTAGAGATTCCCATGAATTACTAAAGAAGTAAAAACTTTTCGATCATGTGATCAATAGATAATGGGGGTTGTTTAATCATATGGGTCAAGGGGTGTCAGTGGTGATGGATTTTAGTTCTTATTATTTACGTGAAAACATGTTCATTAATGATGAATGTGTGAGTCACAATAGATTCTCCATTTACATATTATATAACATCTCCTTGATTTTAGTTTTAATAGAATCTAATTTGGTGTTTAAAATCCTTTTTTCCAAATATAGATTCCTTGGTCTATTTTCAACATTTCATGTAACACCCCGATATTTTGTGAAAAATAGTTTTTAAATAAATTAAAAAAATTCCACACATTTCATTAAATGAAACAATGTATTTATCTTGTGTAGTACCAGACAATGAGTTTCACAAATGTTACATGTAACACTATGTTTATATTTTTTTACACACATTAGTGTCGTTAGGTTTTCTTACACACAACACTATGTTTAAACGAAGCATGATATACTTCTAAAATATTAATATTTAATATGATTGATTTCACCTAGGAATTGGAATAATATGTATTCATAATATTAAAAAATTTATAATCTGTATTGTTTTTTAATTCATATAAAATTAATTCTATAGTGACCAAATAAATAAAAATAAAAATAAATAAAAATATAAAATAATGTAAATCATTTTTGAAAAAACTGTTTTTTTTATGAAAACAAACATTTTTTACCTTAATAAATTAAGCTAATATATATTGGTGAATAATTTTAATTATATATATAAATATATATTGATTATGTATTTAATTAAATGATTGACATTTAGCATATGTGTTTCTAGAAAATAGATAATAACAAATCAAATTTTATTCCTAAACAATATTTTTCTAAAAAAATGTCATGTTGCATCTTACGCAATAATATTAATATTAATTGTAGAAAATTGAATTAATTTTTTTTTAAATTAGATTTTTATTTGAATTAATAATTTTTATGTTATCATGGAGTGATTTATTTCAATTTTATGATAAGATAATATTGTGACGAATAGCAAAAAATGCTAGTTTTTATTAAGACTGTTCATTTAATTTAATGATTTATAAAAATCAAATTATATTAATATTTTTTTAATCATAAAATTAAATTATTAAAATATGTATATTTATATAATGAATTAAATTCATTTTATTTTGTTTAATATTTATTTTTTATATAAAAACATTTTAATGTTTGGATCCTCTTCTTTTTGAAAACTTGTTTTCTCATCGTTTATGCAGAATTAATTTTAATTTAAAATTTACAATTTCAGTGAATGGAATTTGAAAAAATTTATTAAATAATTAGAATCAGAATAATATATATTTCCTAATAATATTGACATTGTTTAATACTACAATTAATATAAAAACTATTAAAAATTAAGTACCTCTCTTAAGGTTTAAATGGTTTTATTAGGGGTTAAATGAAAATGATAAAGGGTAAATGAAATAAAAACATTCCCAAAACCTATTGGATGCCCATATATAAAACTTTTAACCTCTTATTTTTCATAATGAAACATTTATTATCTTTTTGTACTGAAAAAACATGAGTATAACATTTTCAACTTAAATATTAAAAGTATTCCACTAACCACACCTATAAATGGTCATCGTATATCAAATCCTATTCACACATAAAATCCTGATTAGTTCGAAACCACCTACCCAAATCCCTTAAAAATTTCTATCTTATCATCATATTTTCATTATGTTGGTTAGATATTTTTCATATTAATCTGTTTAGTTTAAACAATTAAAATATTATACAAAAAAAGTGATAACATCTGTAACTAAGCGTTTTATTTTAATTATTCGTCCACCTCCATCAATTGCTGTTAAAAATGATGATTTATTATCCAAATTTATTAAATATAATTATATTTTATTATGAAAATTTAATAAACTAAATCCTTTTCAACTCCATAAGATGGAATTTGAAATCATCAATTATTTTGAATGGTGGACTACTGCCTTACGAACTTATGTTATTCGTTTTTTCATCAGATCTTTTCACAGATGGAAGTAATGATGAATTATATTTTATTTATTTATATATATTATATTGTAATTATTATATAATTTGTATATCACATACAATTTCTTACATTACATTCTATGGGAATACATTATCATCGCTCATGTGTATGATAGACTATCACCTAATGATGTAGTGTGATTTGTTCACATTTTTTGTATACTGTAATAAATATTAATTTAATGAACATAATATATATATATATATGACATATATATTAATTTTGAAAGGTAATATATTATTTACCTATTTCTCTCATTCCTTGTAGAAAAGGGAAACTTTGTTCATGCATACGTATGACCTATCATCTCTACAAATGGTGTATTTCATTTTCTTTCTCTCCATTTTAGGGATTACTATAAATGAATATATAATTAATATATATTTTATTTATATAATTTATAATGTAATTGAGATTATTTTTCAATAATAAAATTAATATGGAAAAAGGATTAAAATCAAAGCATATACGAAAAATTATAAAGTTATTCCCTAAAATGTGACATTCAAATTGAATTGTTAACAAATGGGTAATAAAAGGTCATAAGTAAATAATATATGGTATGATATATATTTATATATATTGTTATTTAATATATTAACAGTATCATTATATTTATTATACCTAAGGTTTGAATGTGTACAGTGGAATTTGAGACATAAGGTAAGGGATCTATCTGAATTTTATTTTTCTGTGTGACACATGCCATATTCACAAAATGTTTCACATATATATTGTATATAATTAAAATGAATTTATTTATTTATTATTATATATAAAATCATTTTTATTTACATATCCTTTTTTGGAAATCTCTTTCATGGATTTTGTAGTTCTAATATTACCAATGCAGTGAGAGATTTTTGTCTCAATTTTTATTCTTTGAGACATATATTCAATTATACACATATATTCATTTATGATATATAATTTCATTTAATGTAAATTATAAAATAATAAATTTATTTATTTTCATGATGTTATCAGTTTCATTTACCTTCATTCTTTCAGGGGGATTCTGATTCAATTTTACCAAAGTGGAAAGGGTTTTATGTCATAATTTCATCATTAATAAGTATTATTACTTGATTATGGTTCCAATGATAATATAATACGATATAAACCGCAATTAAAAATTGTATTTTCTTATCCTAATTTATGTTAAGAGAATAATTATTTTACATCCATTTTCCTACCTTTTGGTACTCAATAGATCAAAATAATATTTGTATGAAAATATCATTTTATCACCCTCTTTGGCCGGAAATCATTTTTCATTCAAAAGAATATTTCCTAAAAATGATTTAAAATATGTTTTTTAAATATTGAAAATTATTTATTAAAATAATTTTACCCATGTTTTAATTTTTAAGAAATGGTTTAAAAGTAAACATTATTTGTTCCAAATAATTCTTTTTTTTCATTTTCCAAAAAGGTGAAAGGAAAATTTTTTCTATCATCTATGGCATGAATTGAATTTTACAAAATAATTACCATATAATTAATTTAAATATTTTTTTTAATTCTTTTCAAATCTTATTTTCAATTAAAAGTGCACTCCAAATTTTTTTGATCATTTTTTAAATTATTATTTTGAAAATGGAAGCGATACATTCTTCTTGATTTTTATAAATGTTGTTTAAATCATATCATAAAATATTCCATGGTTTTTTTAGATAAATAGATATTTAAATTTTTTATTGGTTTAAAAAGAGTTTATCAATGAGAAAATACTGTTTTGCACATGAAAATTTCATAACAATATTTCCGAATAAGTTTTCATCTATAGGGACATCGTTTGACGTTACATATTATTTATTAGGGATATTATCCAAGGATGCCATTTTTATTCATTATCATTAATGTTTATTTTAATTAGAAAGTCATTTTTATGAAAAATTATTCACATTTAGATGTTATACCATGATAAAATCACTAGGAAATTAGCATCATTTTCCAAGGGTTATTCTTCGATGAAATTATGAAATGAAGATAAAACTTGTTTCTTTTTCCATAGTTATATTATGATGAAATTCTTATAAAACACATTTATTTTCCGTGGTTCTGATATTTTTAATGTTTTATAATCTTGTTCCCCAAAACAATTATGATATTCATTATGTGATTGTTATAAAGTTATAAAAAATGATTTTGGTTAAATTATAACGAATATGGGTTGGACATACATCTCCATGTAGTGGATGGGTTAATGTTGGATATCCCATTAGGTTAATATTACTACAATGGGAAAAAAATAAATTTATTAAGGGTAACCTTTGACTATGTTAGTCTTGGGAGTGGACCATGACTACTACATTAGTTTGGGAAGAGAAATCATTCAATATTGATAGACTTGGAAATGATCCTTGACTGTTATGGAAATGATTTCTTTATACTTATGTGTAAACCATAAATCTAATTCTAATGCCAATTTTATTTTCTCATAAATCATTTAATATTATACCATATCAATTCGTGTCTTATGAAATATCATGATTTAATCCATGAATAAAATTTGTGATCTATTATATGTATCATATTTTTTTAAATGATAATATCATGTTAATATACACTTATACCCATGTTATTTTTATGTAATCATTGATATATAAATTTTTACACTTACTGAGAAGCTAAACTCCCTCTTTTATAATTTTCCATTCCAAAATATGAAATAAAAAGAATTTTTTATGATAATTATGATAATGTTGTTTCTGATAAATAACATAGTGGGAGATGTTATAACTCAATTATAGACGTATTGTTTATAAATCATTGTTTTCAATGGCACTAGACCTAAAAATTTCTTGAATAAATTATTATGTATTTTGATTAGAAAATTTTCATGATTGATCTATTTATGAATATATTAATTAATTTTGTTTTTGTTGTTAGTACATGATAAATTAAATATATTTGGATGACTTATTTAAGGTGCATAGGATTCTTGAAGTTGAAATTCCTGGATAATTGTTACAGATAATGTGATAATGATTGGGGAAAATCGACCGATTCATATTAAAACATTGGATATTTTTTATAAGGAATTTGATATCACTCTTAGACATTTTTTCTTAGTATTGCACTTGTGGAGATTATTGGGAAGATCATTAATGTCAAATATATGTGTCAATAAAGGGATATTGTTTTAAAAAAGATTATAAGATATGACGGATAATTAACTATGGATTTGTGTAGCTTTGATGGTTTAATGGAATTTTATGTGGATATTTCTTTGGTTTTTACACAGTATTGACTATAATTATAGAATCTTGATACAAAAAATAAGGTCCATCGCACAAGCAGCCCAACCAGGCCTCAACCAAGAAATTTGTGGGACATGGAAGTCAGAATCGCTAATGGGTGGCCATATTGAGAAAACCTGTATGTGGATGAGGCCGTGTATAGTCCCCAAGGGATTATAACTAGATAAGAGGGCCTAAAGTTAGTTCCTAATAGGAATGCATGAGATATGCTAGGAAATACAATGGGATATGGGAGGTTACGCCACCCTGTAGGGAGGCATTGTGGCAAGAGGGGTAGGATTTCTGGCCAAACTCATGCATGAATATTCTTATTATGTAGAGAACATCCGTGATACAATTTTAATTTGGGACGATAAAACGTGGTTAATGTTCACCAACTAATTAAATATATGGTAAAATTATATTTCATCCTATCTAATCTACTAATTCAATCATGCCCTATATGATCTCATGATAGATATATTATTTCTCCCACTAATAATCATTTCATGTTCGATCACCCCATGTATGATGGTTTGCAAAACCAATAACCAAGAATCTCTTTTGATATGAGATATGTTCATTGAGTATTCGAGAGTTAAAAAAATAAGTGTAAAGGTAATTTCTATAAAATAAAATAAAATTATTTGAGATAGTGATAATATGTGATATTAGTGGTTATAATATAATATATGTGAGATCTATTAAAATAATTCACATAAAAAGGTGTTTTTGGAGTTGAGCCATGTGGGAAGGATTTGTGGTGATCAAAAAATATAGGGATTGTCCATAAATGATTTGATAATTGAGGATGATATGGTTCATTGTGATGTTATTTCATTGATAGTAGTTTGTGGTGATGTTCCTTAAAAAATATTAAATCCTAGATGAGGTGGTTCACAAGTTTCCATGCATTTCAAAATTTATGATGTTCAATATAGGTTATATTCCAGGTTATTGTTCTTGGGTGATGTTTGGTTAATGGATGAGTTTATATGCAGTATATGGGTGCATACCATGGGGATAAAAAAATTATGCGAATTGAATACTTATTTATGTAAAGGATTTTATTGGATAATGTTTCTTTTTTGACCGTGTTTCATGGATGAGGTGTTTCCAAGAATCTATGTTGAGTTTAGTGAGCCGCTTTAAAAACTTTACACACGTTTATTATAATATTGTGTGCTAACTTCATAAAATAACTTATGATTGATTCCTTATAAATATCATGTTTATTATCAGTTGATTTGCGTTTTAAAGAATCATGAAATATTTTTATAGGCATATAGAGTAGTGAGAGGTGGAACTTATGTTCATCAATGAGAAATTTTTCGGAGAAAACCAATTTTCCCTCATAGTGTGGAGATCATGTTTCTAATGAAATTAAAATTTTGTTTAGTAAGATTTGTTATGACATATTTATGTGTTGTCATCAGATCAAGAATTAATATTTTATTGTCTAGATAGCACACATAAATATATATATGTTATTTTTTAATTTTTTAATTCATCTACTATTAAATTGGTATACTATATGAGGAGTATATATTTTTAATACCAATGTAGATAAGAATATCAAAATATTATATATTCATGTTGAAAAATTAATTAGGATTCATGGATATTGACTATGTTGATATTATGATTGAACATTCTTACAAATAAATATTTTTCAATATGATGCATGTGAAATTTAAACATAAATAGTGAGATTTAGACTTTATCATTTGAAGAAAGACTTATTGATAGTAATTTGGGCATGGAGTGAACTTATCAAATACATGTGATCATTGTGAGAATGAATATAATGATTTTCAATGGTTCATGGAGAGTGTGTAGGAATGATTGATCCATCAAACCCATCATTGTTTATAAAAATATTATCATATAGTAGCTCAATCCTAAAATAAAGGAATAAAACTCTCTTGTGGATTCCGGAGAATGAATTCTTTATGTGATCCAGAAGAAGAATTATTCATTATGGATCCAAAATTAGGATAGTAAGGATTTAAGAGACACTATGGTATGCATTATAATGGAACACTTATGCAGATTCATGATAAATAATGATTGACTATGTATCTACCATTTTAATTTCTTATAAGACTATAATGAAGAATCCATTTTTGGGAGATTAACCAACATAGAAAAGATTAGGTCTTTGTACCAAACATGTAAATCCATGTGTTATGTGCCTTTGAATTTACACATTATTCAAGGTAATTCGATTAGACACAAAAGTATTAGATCAATGTATTACTCAATCAGAGTGGTTAAATTGGTGAGAAAAAATTTTTAAAAACAAAATTGGATCACTAATTCACCCCCCCCCCCCACCACTCTGTAATCCCACATTTATCTAAGTAGTTTAATTGAAATTTGGGAAAGGGTAACCACTAAAATATCCAATGATTTTATAATGATGTATAATATAAATTCAATAAAAAGTTAGTGTATTCCATTTTTTAATAGTTATAATTTTCATGGATGAAAAAACATGATGATACCATATCTCATATCACATGGGGAAGAATTTATAGATGGTGTAATAGTGGGATATTAACCCTATGTTGAAAATTATTCTAGGATATTTGAAGATAAGAGAGGAACCTAGTCAGGGATGGAAGAGCTCAAATTGAAATCATGATGATTTTCATTGAAATTGTAAAATCTAATGGGATGTGTCCTCAATACACTGACTAAATTTGGGATAAGACGAGAAGTAGTTTTATAGGAAACCATAATGTAAAATAATCTATGTAGAAGATATAGTAAAGAATATTTAAGGATATTAAAATGGGTGATGATGAAGTTGTTGTCAGATACTATATAATTGTAAAGGATATTTTTTGTAGCAATACAGATTTTTTTGATAATGTGTATGATTTATCAATTGTGAAAATGCATTTGAGAAATTGTCTAGATAGATTTGATTCAAAATCCTATTCAATATAAGATTGAGAATATGAATCACACTTAAAACATTATAACATTCTCATGTCTTATAAAATGAGAGAACATATAAGTTTTTATGAATAAATAAAATGATGATATGGTTTCTAAATCAATGATAATTGTTAATGCTGTATTTGAAGTGAATGAATAATCAAGTGATTTTGAGGATGATGAAGCTGGAGATAACTACAATAAAATGAGGACTTTATTTACAAGGATTTATAAAAAATATAGAAGATAAAAAAGAAATAAGTATCTGAATTGTTTCCACTATAATGGGTCTATAAATTTTTCATAAGACTATCCAATACATAATTCCAATGTCACTGAATGAGATATTTATATGATTAATACAAGAAAAAAAATCTAAGGATTATAAACATGATGACTATGAAAATATAATTAAGTACTCCATGAAGTGATATCTGATGAGTATGGAAATTTATAAGTCATCATTAGTAATTGGTACCGAAGATGAATGAACTTCTAGAAGATATACATGTTTTATGGAAAAACCAAAAACACATAAACACACATTCGATGGTGTATAGTGTGATGGGAGAACTCAGTTAGAAGGGTACTAGATTGATCATATAGATGTTTCTATTTATAATAACATGATGTTCAAGAAAATAGAGAAAGAAAATTTATAATGGAAAATGAATAGTGGTTTATGAGAGACGAGAAATGTCATAATGATATAAGGGTATGTATGAATAATATTCATATTATTCAAAAGAAACTAAAAGGTTTCTGACAAAAATTCACCAGGAAGATAATTATTCAACATATTTGATAGTTTTTCTAGTGAATAAAACAAAAAAATAGGATGGAGATAGATGAACATGATATGATGGTGAATGATCTTGGTGGAAAATATACTGTGAACGAGTGATAATTATCTAAGAAATAATATTTGTATCATTCATATTAATGTGAGTTTAATATGATGAAATAAAACTTTATATAAGATGATGATGTTAAGGATGAATCTTATAATGATGATAAATAGAAGGGTGCTTAGAAAAGTGTTAATTCTATACCTAATAAATCTCAATGTATATCTGTTATTTCTTATAGATATGGATTGAGAAAAGATATTACATATAGATAAACCAAATTAACCAATGATAGAACGACTTCAATAAAGTAAGTATTGACTAATTCATCCATATGGTTTCCTCTGAAGTCAAAACAACCAGAATCATTATTTAGAAAACAAAAATAATTTTCAATGAAGATTTATTATCAATCCCAATGATCATGATTTAGAGGATACTACTGGTGTGGTTGAGGGTTTGAGAATAATTCATATTCATTTTATTATAACATTTCATTGCATTAAATAAGGCAAATGATGGGGGATTATTAATGAAAAAATTAAATCAGACTATCAAGAAGAGAGGATTGTGACCAATAAACCATAAATCAATTAACACAGAAACAATTTTCATTCCACAGAAATCATTGTGGTGCTAGATCTAATATTTAAACTTATTCGTGTCTAATTATATCATTTAAAATGTTTAAATTCCCATTTTGATCATTATATCATCATGTTTTTTATTTTTGGGATGTTTTGAGCCTGATATTGAAAATTTCCCAATTTTGAAATATGAAATCTTTTCAATAAATTTTGTGTTTCATGAATATATCTTAATATATTTATCTATATCATAATACTATTATTTAGGAAGCCTATATTCACATTCTCACAATATGTCAAATATGAAAATTGTTGATTCTATCTTTTTAAATCCTAAATAAATCAGTATTTGTGAATATTTTTTCTAGATGCTGGGATGAGCCCTGCCTCATTCAAAAGGCCATAAGATAACTCAAAAGACTCGAAATTATATTATTACCCATAGATATGAAATATATATCAATTTTATGAATTCATTATGAGTTTAAAATAAAAAATTTCTCATTAAAAAATTATTGGAACTTTTCAAAATAGAGGAATATGAAAGGTCATTTCTTAAAAAATAATGTTGCCCTCTGAAATTTCATAATATCATTTTATATTAATTTAAAAGATATATTAAAATTTTAGGGATGAAATAAGAATTAATTTAGAATTGTTTCTATGAATATAGAGGGATATTATGTTTGGGGAGGTCTCAAATAGAGATAATATCCAGGGGAAAAATTCTGGATAGAATATTTCTATCCCTCCCTTCATTGTATTTTCAACCTCAAATTCATTTCAAGGATAGTTTGATTGAGGGAGTGAACTTCTATATAGAATATATTCTATATTATATCATTTTATCATTATGTAAATAACTTAATGAAGGTATATAATCTATATGGTGGTGGCAGTAGATATCGGAATATTAATCACTTTTCCCTTTGGTACTTCAATGTATTCTAATAATATGCTTCTGGATACTATTTTCATGACAGAAGCTGTCCTCATTTCATTTAGGAATTAAATTTATTCTATTTTTCTCTATAATATTTATGAATATAGGAATGTAAAATAATAATTTTTGTTGTTTAAATTTCTTTAGGAAAGGACTCCCCATTGAGCACAACAATTTCAATTCTTTAAATTGCTTTGATATTATATGGAAATCAAATCACATTAAAAATAGGATAAAAACCCATATATTAAGTATAAATATGGCTTCTAGGAATTATATGTCTTTACCTGGTGGTATTTGAGTGATAATTGGAAAATATAATTTTATAATTCAATAAAAAAATTATAATGTGAGTGTGTGAAGATTGATGCTCATCCGCCTCTACAATCATTATATTGTTTTTATCTAACTTCGTTTGCTTGTAATTTTTAATCAATAATATATTTTTCTTTTTTGAAATCTGATTTTCATTAAATTTAAATAGTTTAATGAATTTATATCCTGATTTATAACTCTGAAATTTACCCAAAAAAAATATGACCATGAAAGTTTGAAAACATGGTCTGTAACACCCTAATAAAAAATCCATGTGGTCACCACTGTATTGCATTTTAAAGAGAAGTTATAGACTATAGTTATGAAACTGTAAACTACATCATCGAGTTTTCAAAATTTTTAAGTATGTCTCTTATGTTATTTTTAATATGATTTTTTAATTTGTATGATTTTGATTACAAATTTATAGTCCAAATGAAATGGATTTTCACAATGATTAATTTTATTCCAAGATTTTTTATGAATAGTATATGTGTCATATTCATGATTTATTTGTTATATTTCAACACTAAAACCCCTTGAAATCTTGAAAATTAAATTGGTAACTAAAAATATATTCAAGAAGTAATAAATCATATTGGAATTTTTTCCAATGAAAGAAAATAATTTCACGAACTGGAAGAGAGAATAGTTTCCCAAGAAATGGAAAATCATGTCACACTAATATTTGATGTCTTTAAAAAAATTTAAATGTGTTGAAAACAGAATTTGTATCACATTTTTCAAATATTAAAGGATAAATTTTAATAATTACCCAATCGAGGTATATTTTTTGAAATCAAAACTCTTTGGAAAACAGTTGGGATGAATTTGTTGAAAATGAAATTTCATATGAAGCCACTATTTTTTAAATTTATAAATCAAAACCCATGATTTAAAATTTTTTAAGAGGATGAAATAATTGATCACTTTATATTTTATAATTATTTGGAGGAATTTATAATTCTTCATACTTTCAATACAATAATTTTATAATCCCTCGAATAATTGGAACTTGGGAATCCACAGAGATATTTCTCAAATTTTGAGCCATTGTTGTCTGATTTTTTTAATGATAAAATTTTCACTTTCTCTCCATATGATTATTTAGTTTCGAATTTTTTTTGTGAAATAATCATTCTGATGAAGATAATTTCAATTATTAAATAGAATAAATAAACGTATTACTATTTTACTACATTTGGAAAGATTAGTATAATGTTACAAATATATATTTCAAATAAAAAATTTTTTTGATGGAAAACCTGATGAAGAAACACATTCTTGAATTGAACATAGACAACCAGTGGAGGTCATTTGTGAGGATAATGATTGGGTATGTTTCCCATATTTTTTCAGACTCCAATTATAATATATGAATAACAATTTCATGGAGGGAAACCCAAAAAATTATTTTTGGGATCTTCTATATGTCATGTGAGATGAAACAAATTGGAGAAATTTCTTTTTTCTAGTGCATAAAAATGAAATTGCACCGACCGTCAAATTGGGGATGAAAAGCTATAAATTCTAGACTATGGGATGGTAAATCCCATCACCCATATGGGGGTTCGTCAAATTATATTTTCTCATCACATTATTTTTATTTTTAAATCCTTTCATTTCATAAAATTTTCATGCTTTGATTTTTTTCAGAATTGTTTCCAATTTGAAACATCTAGATTGATAACTCAAGGCTGATACTGCTCAATAAATACTAGGTTGTGAATTTAATCTTCAGTTATTTCTTTCATGTATTATATTCTTTATATTCATATAACAATTTCAAATACTATGAACAATGATTAAATTGTAAAAAATAATTGGGTGGGGCGGACATGATATGTTGATTAGGATTTTTTGGTGTTTTTATATCAATTTTGATTTACCTATTTCTTTCATATTTTCGGTTAAAAGAAAAATTGATATTACATGATGATCTTTATCACCTTAATGCTCATGTCAATCAACAAACCAATCAATCCCTTGAAACTAAATATAAACGAATTTAGAAAATGACATTACTTCAAGTTGTATATTTTGGGAATTTCTTGAAAATTCCACTTATATTTGAATCACTTGAGACATATCACCTTCTCAATATTTGAAATTACATTCATATGAGTCTTCTAATCCTAATTTGAAATCTTCTTCACATTCACCTAATTTCATTAGAGATGAAATCCATGATATTTTTAACCGAAACTAGATTTATATCTAACAAAACATAAATTTTGAGGTTCTTATGATATAAATTATTGAGGTAATACATTTTATTTTAAAGCACCATTTTTATCAGGATAAAAAGTTTTATTATAGTAATTATTTCTCTTTTGATCTTTATTGGTCCCTTAGTATCCTTGTAAAACAAATTATGTTAGCCACATTATAGGCCAATTTTCCCTTTCCAACCTATTCTAGATTTTGATAATTCATGATCTAGTTGAGCATAAAAAAGGGGGGAGATGACTAATGGTGTGATATCTCATTTTTGTTACTTTTTTAGATATTAAAACTTTTATGAGAAGTATTTCTTCCTATAAAATGATTTGTTGATAAATGTTTACATCAGGATATCTCAACTGAAATGGATTTTTTCTTGTCTTGAGCTCTCTATAAATTAATGATGTTCCCTATCTAGGGTATTAAGAAAATAAAAATGATTTTTTTTTCTGAAATGTTGATGTAATGGGATGGGAAAGAGATTCTAATAGTTTCTATGAGATGATTTATTTAGGAGAGTAAGGAGGAGACCATACAGGAGTGAAAATTATAATACTCCATTATTTCTTTGAAAATAACCAAACCCTCATGATTCATCATCAGAATGTTTAAAATTTGAATTCTACCAATCGTAATCCATAGAATAAACTCAAAATTTGCTTATTATTATAGCATTTTCTTGACTTGAATTGGGTAGAGTTTTATTAATTTATCAAAACATGGGTGATTCTTATATGAGTTTGGACAAGAAAATCCTTGTTGATATCCATATTTGTGTATTATGAATTTTTTTTTGGAGGAAATCATGTTGTGTTTATGGAAGAATAAATGAATTGAATATGGATTGAATCAGATGAGTGGAGAATATGAAATATTTTGGTATGTGTAATTATATATTTTACTTCTTTGTGATAAATTGGTGAACATCATTGTTATGTGTATTGAATTTATCTTATTTGATATTAATTCTCAATTTTTCATAACTCCATGTTTTATCTGAGTGAGAATTTATAGAGATAATATTTATTATATTTTTCATATCTATTTAAATGATTCAAACCCCACCAATTAATCAATTTAAGATGAATATCATAATTTTTTTTTGGATATTATGTTCTTGAAATTAAAAATTGTAAAATTCTACAATTTTAACTATTTTTAATTTATTCATTATATTGGTAATATATTTTTCGTTATTTTTATAAATCAAGTGATTCATTTCTTTTGAATTATTAAATTATTGGGACAGATATTTTTCAATTGGGAAAAGCATTTATTCTAACTTTTTATGGGACAAATAAATCAGTATTTGTGGAAAGTTGTTTTGGAAGGTGGGATTGACCCAACTTATTTCAAAGTGGAATAAGTTAAGTAAAAAGACTCAAATTGTGATAATTACACCAGGATATAAAATATATCTCAATTTCTCCCACGTATATTGATATTCAAGGAAGAATTCACCCATTATGGAATTCATTGACTGAGTTAAAATATTGGAAGATGAAAGGCCATTTCAAATAAAGAATGGTCTCTTCGGTAATTAAATCATATAATTTGATACACATGTCCAAATAAATTAAAATAGTATCAGTTCATAGAATATGTTAATTTGAGAAACTATATGGATAGATAAAGTTGGATATTCAGTTGGGAGAAGGCCCCCAATGGAAAACAAATTTGGGGAATAGATTTTTGATATAAGATTTCAAACTCCACTATTTTTATATTATGAACATCAGATTCATTTTAAGGATAGGTAAATTGAGGTAGTGAGCTATAATGAAGAAGATATGATATAGTAGAGGTGTATTCATTACGAAAATGATGTAAAAACGTCTATACACCATGGGATGGTGTTGGAAATGAACCAAATATTATTCCATTTTTAGTTTGGTACAATAATATATTCCTATTATATTCTTCTAATAATTGTATTAAAAATTGAAGGATATATATTTTCCTCCCAAATTCACATTCATATAGTCTGTTCTAGAATTTTTTTCAACTTATTAATATAAATTTACTTTCTTGGTGTTTCAATTTATATAGAAGATGTATCTATATTGAGCAATATAATTTCAATTTGTTTTCTCAGAGTTCTTCTGAAATTTAATTCACATTCATAAGAGGATAAAAACAATATTTTATGTGTCAATATTGTGTATTTGAAATATGAGTATTCACATGGAGGTATTTTAGTGTCCATTGATAAATATGGTTTTATAATTCAATTAAACAATAATAGTGGGATTGTCTGATGATTAATGTTTTTCCACCACTTCATTCATTAGGTTGTTTTTATCTAGCCTTGTTTTCTAATGATTTTTAATAAATGATACAGATTTATTATTGCATTATATGTTTTTTTCAAATTTTACATAGTATAAATCATGTATATATTCATTTTTATTTCCCATATTTTACAAAAACAGATTTACAATGTGTCATTTTGAAAACATTGTCAGCATCCTCCATGGAAGACAACCCTATGGTCCCTAATCTACTACATTTTATGTGGATATATTTATTGGAGTTACATAATAGAAAAAACTTGTGTTATGTGTAATATTTGGTTAAGAAGGCCACAAGGTTGAGAAAAGTATATTATGTTCACCAAGTGAAGTTCTCTATAATTTATGTATGATTAGAATACATTTGTTGAATGAAGAAACAATGACCAGTGTGTTTTTTTGAAAATCAAACAATATGAGAACATCAAGAATTAATGTTTAGTTATCTAGCATAAATAATTATCCATGTCCAAAGAAATGTATAGTTTTCAGAACTTTTTTGAAGTAAATGTAAAATAATTGGTGATAATTGAACAAGATATATTTTACAAAAAGACATCTATATTTGATAAGCTGGAAAATTTTGAGTTTCAAAGGTTTTAACAAACGAGCCATGGTATAATTTATTGAATGAAAATTCTACTATCCTAGGAAGAAAGTATGGAGAACATGTGGAATTTTATAAACAATGTATCTGATACAGAAAAGGAATGTTGAACAACATTAAAAGTATCAACAGATGAGTAAAGATCAATCACACCTTCTAAGGAATTTAAATATAATAAGACCATATTGAGAAGATTCTCTCAAAAAAATTATTTATAAAAAATTAAGAGTTTCCTCTTTATTACCATTTATATTTTTGTGTTTTTGAAATAAAAATTGAGGAATTTATGGAGATGTTTGAGGCTTTCACTTCTAGACATCATGTTGAGATTATACTTCATAGAGTCTATTGACCTCCATGTAATAGAAGAGAAGTGTGTATCCCTTATGGGGTTGACTTGATAAGTGGATGATATTGAATATTCACTAAATAATAAATTTGGACATTCTAAAAAGATTTATCAAATTAGAGATTGAGGTATTCCAATCACACATTCATCAATTGTTCTCAATTTCATTAATCATTTCAATTAATATGGACTGAATAATGGATGTCAAGATAATAAAAAGGGGGAGATATATAATATTCACTTGACATTTTTGATATTGTAGTTAAAGTATGTGTAGGATAAAATATTTCATTTAATAATTTTCTTTATTCCAATCCCTTTATCTTGTATTGATAACATATGTGCTTGATTTCACATACTTGGTATTTATGGACAGCTCATTTAACCTTTGTTGTGTCTCTCTCTTTTAACATTGGGTTTCCCATGTAGACTTAGAGTTCATAAACTAATGGATCATGGTTGATATTATCTTGGGATATAATCCATCTCTTACAAGTGGTCATAAAATTTAAAAATAAGATAGATGATAATTATTTTTAGGAGAAGGAGGACTTGAGAAGAATACATTTTCCCTTTGCATTTATTGTCATTAAGGGGGAGAAAAATATTGACTTTGTAAAGTGAATAAGTATCAACAATAAATACAATGGGAGAGATTGAAGAGAACTTGTTGGTGATTGATGAATTGACGAGTCAATGATATATTTTGTGTATGTATATCATAATGTCAATATATATGGAAGACATTAATGGTGTATTAATGAAACATAAAGTGGTGATATTTAGATAAATGTTACAGATAAAGTTATGATTCAAAATTAATTGTTATGGATTCATCTAATATAATTGGATGTTACACTTGGAAAAGTCTTCTTTTATGGCATTGGATGTTATGCTTGGACATTTTATCATGGTTTTAAAATTTTAAATATTATATTTCCATTCATAATTGTCAATGACATGTGTCACTAAGGAGAAATTATTTTCTACATGTTTTGAATACATGAAGGATTTTGAACTTTTTATTTTAGTAGTTGATAGGGTTTCTTGTAATATTGTGACAAGATTATATAAATTTCAACTTACTATTTACTATTATTATAGAATCGACATTCAAAAAATAAAGGCCAAACAATGTGGAGATAAATCCACCTCAACCAAGGAATTTTTCGTACCTGGAGGTCAACCGTGCTCATGGGTGGCTAGCTCGAGCTAGCAAGTATGAAACTAAGATCATGAATAGGCAATATAAGATTAGGCTCCTATAATAAGGATCACAAGGAGAATTCCCACATGAACACATGGGAGGGTCCAAGAAATCCAACAAGAGATGAGAGGAAGCATTAGTGGGATAGAAACCAGATGATAGGGAGTTATTATTTTTGATCATCCTCAAGCCATTATTTTTCTTATAAAAAAGATCAAATCTGTATTGTAGGTTTGATGCAGGAAGACAATATGTGGGTAACGATCACCAGCCAATTTAAATTTAGGTATATAATCATCAAATCAAGTCTGATCAACTCATTCTATCGTGATCCATATGATCTAATGGGAGATCTCATCTTCCTTTTGTGAATGGATTCTTCATGGACATGATCCCTGTGTATGAGGGTTTGCAAAATCGATCACCCATGATCTCGGTTTCCATGTGAGATATTATTTATCTCTTTGATAGTATGATTTTTATTATAAGGAATAATTATGAAACATATAAAATATATTAATATGGAGATTTTATATGGCTGAGTGGATTTGGAAAAATAAACGAGACAGATGATAAACAGTTCATAGAAGTAAGAGTTTGTGGAGTTCAGCTATGAATAAATGCATCATGGTTATTAAAAGATAATATGAAAATCTAACAATGATATATAGTTCACCAATGAGATGGTTTAATATTATGATCCTTAGAGGATAGTAGTTGACAATGTAGTTCTATTGTGAATCATGATTCAAAAATGAGGAAGTTCACAAGATTCCATTCAGTTTGTGATGGATGAGTTTACATAGAGGATCTATTCATGGTGATGGTTCACTAATAAAATTTTTTTACTGACCCATTTCTATGTAGTACATATGTTCATACCTATAGGATAAAAATTCTATGTAAATAAGAAACTTATTTTTGTGAAGGTTGTTTTGGAGAATATTCCTTTGCAGAAAATGGTTCATAGACGAGGTATTTCAAAGAATAGTTGTAAAATATGATGAACTACTTTTAAACTACCACAAACATTTGTAGTATTATCATGAGATAACTAAAAAATATTATAGGTCAATTTATGATTTTAAATATCATATTTATTATCAGTTTATGTGTGTTTTATTGAAGCATTAATTGTTTTGATAGGCATAGAGAGCACTGAGCAGTATAAATTATGTCCATCACTGATCAATTATTCTGGGAAAAAAATATTTGTCACTAACTAGGTTGAGATATAGTAAAAAACATAATTTAAATTGTGCGTAGATAAATATTTAACAAAATATTTTACATAATTAAACAATTTTTGATTGAATATTTTATTGTGCATAGAGTATATAGATGTGTATATATGCTTTGTAAAAATTTCTTAATTCTTCTACATATTAATTTACATACTATATGAGCATCACATATTTTTGAGACTAATTAAATGTAGAATATCATATGATTATATATCTGTGTTGAGAGTGAAAGAGGATTAAAGAATATTGAATTAGATGATATTATGAAAGTACCTTATTACATATAATTATTACTAAGTCACATGAGTGTATCACTTGCAGAATAAAATTTTGTTTAGATATTTATCATTTCAAGAAATAATCATAATGATATTTTTTGGAACTAAGGAAACTGATCAAGTACAGGTGATCATTGTGAGAATGAATAGAAAGGTTTTCAAGGGTTCTGGTAGAGTACATGGGAATGTGTGTTCCAAAAATATCATAGTAGATGATCTGTAGGTAAATATATAGTATATCAATCCTTGACAAAGGAATAAATAAATCTTGTTGATTTAGGAGAAATAATTCTCTTGTGTGATTTCAGAGCAGAAGATTTTTTTTGTGGATTATGAAGAAGTACTGTGTAGATTGTGGTAACACTATGGGATACAGTATAAATGGCCTCCTATATAGATTCTAGAGTGATATAGTGTGGCTCTGTATCTACAATTGTAATTGATAATAATATTATGTTTTTAAATGTATGTTGGGGATAATAACAAACATGATAATGAGTAACTCTCTGTATTAAACCTTGTAAATACTTGTGTTATGAGCCTTTTTATTAGAATAATTATTCATGTTAAGGAATAGAGGCACCATAATAGTGGATCAAGGATTTATTCATCCACACTGGTTTAATTGTAAATTAAAAAATTAAAAGGAAATAAGGATAATTAATTCACCACTTACACCTCTTAGTGTTCCCACACTTATCTGGGCACATCACTATGTTATGCATATTAATATATTTTGATATAATAATTATGTATGATAATTTTGGATCATTACATTACCAGATCTTTAATATGTCATCTAAATTAGATTATAAAAGTTTATCAACATAAGATGAGGTAAATATGGTAGATAACATACTACATTCATAGGGAGACAACTACAATCCTATCATTATTTTCACATTCACCTGTTTTCCACCTTTAGATTGCAAGAATATTTTTAGATGGAATTATCAATGGTTCCACTACTTTGAAACTCCTTGAAAACGAGATTTTAGACATTTCTATTAAAATAAATATTTAATTTTTATTGAGTTAGAATCATTTTTTACCTGTTTTCATCAAGGAATTTTAGTAAATATGTTCCCCTAAAACTATTTCCCCCAATATCATATCATTTAGTTGGTCATGATAAATAAATCCTTAATCATTTTGTCCACATTATTGTCCCTATAATTTTTTTTTATTTTGAAAAAAAATCATGATAATCATAACATGTATGGGTCATAAATACACGAATAGAAATGTAATTTATCAAATTCTATATATGGATTATCCTAGATATATACCTATTATTACCTATGATTTTAGGATATCCAACTCTGTGTAACTAAAATAGCATAATAATTAATTCTTAATTAAATTTTATGGTTATTTATATCCTCCATTACTTGTAAGTTATAATATATGGGTGCCTAAATTTTATTGTTATCCTCCTTGAAAAATCTTGGTGTTTGAATGAGTTCACATTGGAATTATTATTAGACCTTTTATTTCTGTGGGATTTATTAATATCTCAACATTATATCTCATGAATTATTTATATTTTTTAGTTCTTATAATGATTCGATTATTTATAGAACCCAATTTACTAAATTTATATGTTTGAAAAATGATTTTATAACACTTAATATAAATAATAGTTTGAAAAAAATTACCAAAAATAAAATATAATTATATATTCACATATTTACATGAATCTCATATATAATTTATAAAAAACCAATTTTTACTTGACTTGTTGTTTCTTGAACATATATATAGTGTCACTAAACTCAACTGTGCCCCCCTATTTAATTAGAGGCTATAATCTAATAACGATTTTATATAACCAGTAGCAGGGAGACTTCAAATTTATTATAAATATTAATTAATGATTTATTAAAATAGAGAAAAAATTTAGATACCATAAAACCAAAGAAGATGAATCTCTTGATATTGAAATACTATAATATATAAATAAAATGTTAATACCATTAAGAAAAGGATGTTTATGTCATTCCTTATTCCATTGCTTGATGAATATCATAAGGGTCAACAAAAATGATATTTCATCCTAATTGTATCCAAGGGTTTCCACATATTACCCAAACTCATTTGTAATGACCATCCAAACCACCATGATATATTAATTTATCATGGTGCTGAAGAGGATTTAAGAAGTGTGCCTCGAGAGGTAATGCCAACTGGTTAGATTTCACTAGAAGATATCACACACATATAATCATGGCCAACCCTCTGTTGTATAGGCTACATGGATACTCCCTATTCTATGAATTTACTTATAAGTTTCATCAAAATTGGCATAAATTCTATCATTTAGATATCATGTAACCCTTATCCAAATACTCTCAGATATATTTTATCTTATAAAACAACAAATCAATGATATCTATATTGTTATATTGATTCAAATGTTAATTTTTAATGTTTAGTTAGATCATTGAGTCAGATAAATTTTATAGGAATAAAACCATTTGATTCATTTCACTAAGAATCAAACATGTTGTACAATATGACATGATGATGTAACCAGCATACGACATCCCTATATTATAAAATAATATACACTGAAATGATTAAATATTTAATTATCCAACCATATGTATTTAATTGTATAATACACAACATATAAAAAAATACATGATTTAATAGATTTAGTCATCATTCCTATCAATATCCCACATTTTTTAAAACCTAAATGAATTTCATTCAATTTCACCAATTATCATATCATATACAATAAATTGTGAATTTATTTCCAAAATTATATTTTGATATCTTCAAAAACACATTAGGGAATATATCACTAATTTCTTCATCTATCAAATAATATATAATACATTTTTAAAACCCATAATATACACATTTTTTATAAAACACTATAAAACTTTCGAGTGGCTCACTGAGA
Source organism: Viscum album (assembly GCA_963277665.1). Lineage (NCBI taxonomy): Eukaryota > Viridiplantae > Streptophyta > Magnoliopsida > Santalales > Viscaceae > Viscum > Viscum album. The sequence continues at coordinate 1,285,336,627 of OY728132.1, read as the reverse complement.
CTAACTCAATCCCCATTCAATCAACCATATAGTGTGATCCCCAAATCCTTTGTAGAATTGAGAAAAAACATGATTCACTAGATCCTTAAATATAATCCAGGATTCTCCTCTAGTAATGTAGTAATATTATAATGGGGTTTGGTGTGATCATTATCAATCACACATATCTATATACTAATGTTCAATAGTTATTACATATGTGAACATTTATTTTCATATAATAACATTTCCCAACACATTTGAGTGAAAATTGTACATGGATTATCTCAATCCCTATAGCCTCCCCATATGTTCATAATTATCTATATATAGACTGATCATGTTTGGTCAATACATCACATTCCATTAATCTGGAAGATGATCATATCTCATGTACCTCATTTATATAGATATTGAAACCATATATTAAACAAGAACCCATATCTCCATTTCTGGTATGGATCTTGATTTTTTGGTGTTTTTGATAAAAACAATAGATTCTATAAATTTTTGGATAAACTCTATGTTCTTTGGAGTACACGTTGGGTATCGGGTTACCGCGGGTATCCGTATACTTGTCATGTAACGACCGAGTATAGGGCCGTGTGTGGTGACCTAGAGACCGCCTAATGCAGGGCATGGTAAAGGCCTATACATGCCAAGTATCCTCTGGTAACAAACCATGTATTTTCATTTTTAATTGTTATATAGGACCGGGGTTGTGTCTAATCGATATAACCATCTTCTTCTAGTGACGCCTTGTCTAGGAGCCACAGATATAAATGAGTCTTCTCTAATCCACCGATCGACCACCCATGATCTGACTCAAACACTGTCGAATGTGTTTGACTCAAATCGGTCAGTTCTATCTTTTTCTAGATCCTCTTCTCTTGATTTCTCATCATTTAAGATATATTTGTGGTTTAACATTTTAGACGTTTTGGTAGATCTATAGGTTTCTAGATCAATTTATAGGATGAGGTTCATCTATATCGATTTTACAACGTTGAGGTATGTGGTTTGTGGATTTCTATATATTTAATTTCAATTATATGTGAAAAAAGATCCCAATACCCTAGTTTGGGGTTTTGCATTTTTAGGAAATTTCTCCCTAGTAATGCCTTCTATTCCTTGTTTTCATAAGTATGGGTTTTTTGTTATAAATTTTGTTATATACCATGTTATGGATGTGTTTTCCCAGGTATGATATGATATTGGCCATTGGGTCTAGAATTACATGTTAGGTTACTCGGTTTCACATGCCTAGTGCTGTTAGGATGGAGTGATATTATCTGACATGCTTGTGTTACTCTTTGTAGTCATTTAGGCAAGTAGTATTTGTGATTTACTTTGGCTAATGAATATATTTTGTGCATGATTTCTTTAGAAAATGATGTGGGAACTTGGTGTCGTGAGACCATTGGGGGAATTGACATTGAGGGGTTCCCTAGAGTGTTATTAGTATTTTTCACGCTGTGAGATAATAGAGGGAATTGGAGTGTAGTTCTCCCTCAGAGTGTCTACAGTTATCATTATGAGATCACATGGGTAATTGGCGTTGACCTCTTCCTCATAGAGTTAGTAGTTTATCAGTAAAATACTATATGGGAAATTTATGTTGACAGATTCCTCCGAGATTCATTTTTTTCATGAGACAAATGGGACTAAACTATGTGAGCTTACCCATAGGGTCATTATATCTTATTTGTATAAGAATAACCAGAGAGGTTAGGCTTTGTGATCATTACTATAGGGTTTCTTCTAAAAGTTTATTTGAACCAGAGGGGATATGCTATGTGAAATTTCCCAAAGGGCTGCTTGTATTTGTTTGGGTGAATAATTGATAATGTAAATGAATGTAGATAAAACTATAGGACTGTTTACTTTTGAGTAGTTCCTTGTTTATTAAATCATTTTTCATTTTTTTCCTATTATATGTATTTACTGATAGGTAGAAACAAATCATTGTGTGGTTTCCTACTGGGATTCATCTCACACTTTTTTGGTCTTGATTTTGGATCCAAACAGATTATATTTTTTCATGTATAGATATGGGAAAGAACCCTTCTACTTAGATACTTGACTACTGTGGATCTGGGGAGCATGGGACCAAGCTAGGGATTGCGATGCATTTGGAGTTTACATTTTATCCTTGTACATTGGTTTTCTACTATATTCCAGCATTTTGAATTATTTGGGTTTATTCATATATTCCTGTGATATGCATCATTATTTTCATATATACTGTAGTTGTTTATTTACTTTCATTATTCCACTGTTTATATATTGTATGGAATTACTACTTTCTCTACTATTAGCTGTTTTTTTCTGTTGTGTTACTCAACAAATAAGGGAATTGTTTCGCCACTATCGCACCCAAGGCCCTCACTACTTGTCGGAAGCCTATGGAATTTAGGGATATATGCTTGAGGCCATGTGACCAAATGGGTACAGGGCCCCTCTGGGTGGAACCCTGAACCGGGATGTTACAAAGTGGTATCAAAGGAATTATTTTCTTATTGACTTACTATTTGGAGCCTAAAGATAGGGATTTGAAGGAATAGGTAGTTGGTAATAATTTTTTCTCAGTAGTAGCTAACCCGTGTATAGGTAAAATCTAATTTACCATGATTATTTTATTTTTTATAGTTTTTTAATTTTATAGTTGATTTTATTTCACTGTTGGGTGATTCACATGTTTCGTGTTGTTATCAATGATAAAATTGTGGTTCTATTTCTGTTTCAACCCAATGAGATGAGGGTATTCCATCTCATGCATCATATAGGCACCATCTATAGATCATATGTCATGCATTCTTGTCATGATATTTAGGGTACATTACCAATTCCATGTTGTTGTAATAGATGTTTTGCTAGATATGCATGCATTTATGAAAGAATCCTTGATTGAATACATGGTGTTTAATAGGGTATAAAGATATTTAAATTTTCATTTCGATGAACACCAAAATTTGGTTTCTAATATGCTATGGGCCCTCATAGACTAGAATTTGGTAGATCATGTGATTGAATTCACTGATATTTCTTTTAATATACAAGAATAACATTCCATGCATTGATTATCAGGGAGTAAGGCCTCCCATAGATTGAAATCTTAATCTTTAATGTTCATTTCAGTGTTTTTAGGGGTTTAAATGTAGTTTTTTTGGCTTAATATCTAGAAAAATCTAGAATTCACAGTGTGTGGTGATGAATACACTCCATGTATCCTTATTTTGGGGAAGGAACAACTTTTCTTAGGTACACCCCATGTAATTGGAGCACATGTTTTGTATTCTTAAACCATGTTAGTGTCTACGTGGGTAGAGACACGGGTTTGATAAATCATTTATGGAAAATGGAATATACCAGACATACATGATGTGCTGTAGAGACCATGTATCAGACTATGTGACTAATGGAAGGGGTCAGTGAAATTCTTATAGTACATGTTGGGTCTAGAATAAACCCGCCATGTAGATTCAACTGTCTCTGACTGTGAGAATAACAACATGGGTGGTTGAAACATAAGATGAAAACGTTCTTTTTGGCATAAAAATTCCATGTAATTTTTTTGTATGTTATCATTTTGGTTTAACCATGTGAAGGCACTTTGGAAAAGGATAGTGATTCATGTAAATGTTGTGTCCTTATAAAGAAGGCACCATGTGTATGGGTTATTATGCGACCTGGGTTGGCAGAAGTGCACTCCCATGTGAAGGCTTAAGGGAACATGTCATGTATGGTTCATACACAACATGTATATATCTTTTGAAAAACTCGAATGTTTTATTTCTCATAATCCCATAATGAATATATAAATTTTAGTCTTTGATAATCTTGAATTAAGGTGTGTGGTAATCCTTGAAGATTCATTCCACCAAGACGCCCTCAAGTTGTACGCTAGCTTCATGGAAACGATCAGACACCAGAAATGGTAGATCAGGGACTACTAGTTGACCCTCCTGTCTCTCTGCCATCCGTTATACCAGATACAAGTTTCGAAACATTATTCTGAGAAGGCTTCATAAGGTTTAAGCAGATGTTCCAGAGATCACTACCTTTTCCCCTGTCTATGGAGGAGTTGATGTGGGGTTTTCAACTGTAGCATCCTCCCTCCTTTTCAAGGGAATGATTACCTTAGGCTACAGAGTCCTGGTTAGAATCCATGTTGTATATCATCGAGCATATGGAGACACCTACAGAGAGAAATTTGATGCGTGATACTTATGTGCTTCAGGATTCAACCGAGAGATGGTGGGATGTGATGTCACCAGTGGGACGCCAACATGTTATGTCTTAGGGTGAGTCCTAGTGTGCCTTCTATGAATACTTCTACCCAGGGAAATTTAGGGCCAATTGAGCCTGATATTTTACATGTTTGGAGTTGGGTAATATCTCAGTCATGGATTATTTTTCTCGCTTCACCAAACTGCAGCGCATTGCACCCATTCTAGTGGGTGATGAGTTATTCCTAATGAGGATGTTTGAGGATGGTCTATGGAATGATATCCGATCTCAAGTGAACATCTTTATGATGATGACCATTTCTTCCATAGTCAAATAGGCATTGATCACAGAGTGTAACATGTGGGACTATAGAGTTGTGGGCTAGTGAAGTTCAACATCTAGAGTTGGGGATTCTCCGACTGATACTAGGAAGCGTCATAGGCAGTCTACATGTGGAGATAAGAGTATGTGGGATACAAATTTAAGTATATAGGTGGTATTCTACATGTGTGGGAAGGGAGGGAATACAAGGTCTCATTGCCCGTGAGACCCATTTGATTGTAAATATTATACAAATATGGGTAATCATCAGTGTTTCTGTTTGTTTTTTTTTTCACCGGAAGTTGGAGATAGTGGTTCTTATATGACTCCTCATTCAGGTGCAGAACCACCCTTTTCTCATCTCTCTAGGAACTGGAGTTTGTCTTACTATTCGGGATGAGGTGGAGGTTGTGACCACGGTAGCCATTCGCCATGCTTCCAGTGACAATTGGGGGGATCATCTCAAGGTGATCAGGTAGGGTCACAGGTCCATGATACATGACATACTTTTTCAGTGGAGCAGATTCAGAAGAAGTAGGATCCCAGACCCTCTACCATTAGAGGTACGATTCATGTTTCCTCAGATTTAGCTTATTCACTTATCGATATAGGAGCTTCCCATAGTTTCACATCTATTGCTATTATGGAGAGTCTTTGGCTCTGAATCATAACCTATATTGATATCTTGATTCTAAACACACTCTATTGTCGTCAATGACAGCAAGTTTACATCTGTGTAGGTAGTGCCTATCGAGGATGGTGGGTGTCACTTCTTATGGGACCTCAATTAACGTAGAGTTTATAGGATATAATATCATTCTCTGAATGGAATGTATGGTTCCCTACCAGGTAGATTTCAACTTCTATCGATGTAGGGTGAGTTCCATATCACTATAGGGGGTTAGTTTCTACATATGGTCGAATGAGATGTCCAGGCAAGGAGATTAGGACATGAGAATCCTTGGTCGGGAGGAGTTATAACCCATATTTCTAGTCTATATGTTGATGACCAAGGGACTTCACAAGCGGAATTTCCTCAAGTGGTGGATCATTTGATAGATGTATTTTTAGAAGATATTTCTGGTTTGACTCAAGGGAGAGAGGTAGAATATTCTATTGAGGTTGTGTTAGGAGCGGAAGCAGTGTGCATTCCTCCTTATATAATGGAAACACTAGAGTTACAGGAGCTTAAGAAGAAGTTGGATAAGTTATAGGAAAAGAGTTCATTGGACCCATTACTTAACTATAGGGTTCTCTTGTCTTGTTTGTGAAAAAGTTTCATGGAACCCTTAGAATTTTTGTGGATTATCTAAAGATCAATCAGTTGACGGTCAAGAACTATTATCCATTGTGGAGGATTGATGATCTCTTGAATCAGCTTCGTGGAGCCTGGGTTTTCTCAATGATTGACTTGAGATCCATTTATCATGAGTTTCACGTTATAACATCTGATATACCTCTTATAACCATTCAGAGGAGGTACAATCTATAAGAGTATGGTGTTATGTCTTTCAGTCGCATGAACATGCCTGTAGTCATTATAGAAATAATGAACCGAGTGTACCATCCATACTTGGATTCCATTATGTTGGTTTTCATGGATGATATATTGTTATACTATCAAACTCAACATGACCATTTTACCCATCATGAGATTATTTTCAGTACACTAATATAGCATTAGTTTTATGTTATACTCTCAAAATGCCACTTTTAGATGGACCAGATTCATTTCATGGGTAATGTTATCTCAGATACATGAGTCTTAGTAGACCTAGAGAATGTAAAAGAAGTAGTTTTATGGTTGATTCCGAATGTATTTGTGCTATATATTTTTACAAGGCTGGTTGGATACTAGAAACGTTTAATATAGGACTTCCCACACTTACCAGTTCCACTTACATGACTAACGAAGAAGTCTGTGCAGTACTTGTAGATAAATTCTTGTGATTTATCCATTCAAGAGCTAAATCATTGGTTGAAATCAACACCGATACAAGTTTTTTATGAGAGAGGAAAGAGGTATATAGTTTATTGTGATGCACCAGGTACCGGGTAGGGAGAATTGCTTATGTATGTGGAAGGATTTGTTGCTTACGGGTCTTAGTAGTTGAGTCCACATGGGAGAAATTACTTGACGTATGATCTTGAGTTTTCTATAATCTATCTTACCTTACATTATTGGAGACATTGTATTTTGGGAGTGATTTTTTTGTTTTCAAAAACCACAAAAGTGACAAGTATATAATCAATTAGCATGATCAAAATTTGAGACAATGAAGCTGGGTTCAATAGCTGTTGTCCTTTGATATTGAGCTTTCTTACAAACCTATGAAAGTCAATGTAGTGGATGATGAATTGAGCATGAGGACTCAGATACAGGTAGTTCAGTAGGCCATAAGTGAGTGGATATTTATAGATATGTTCTCTGAGCTGAATTTGGAGGTATATGACAGACAGTAGTAGTCATTTCTTTCTACTATATCTATTACCTCTTCTATGCTTGACCGAGTACTATAGAGGCAGCTATCAGATATTGATGGCCAAGTCCTATGGGAGAGTGTGTCAGGAGGGGACCATTTTTCTAATGAATATTAGTTGTGGATGAGATATTTCATTTTCAAGGGAGCTTGTGGGTGTCAGCAGACATACACGAGGAGTTGATGCGAGATTTTCATTATTTAGTTTTGGCAGTTCATCCTGGTGTCACCAAAACAAATCAAGGTCAACACATTTAGTATAGGTGTCTAGGTATGAAGAATGATGTTTGAAATTTTGTCATGAGATGTTCCACATGTCAGCTGGTGAAGGGCGAGCATCAGTGAATAGAATGAATTTTGCATCAGTAACCCCTTCCTATGTGGAAGTGGAATAATGTTGTGATGGACTTTGCGATAAGTTTACCAAGGTCTCCTCGAGGGAATGATGTAGTTTGGATTATCAATGACATACTCCTGAAGGATTCACACTTCTTACCGAACAAAGATAGCTTTAGTATTGATGAGATGGATAGATTGTACATCTAGGAGATTTTATGTCTACATGGTGTTACACACTCAATCATTTCCAACAGGGATGAATGTTTAACATTATGGGTCTGGTTGGGACTATAGAGGGTATTGGGTACACAGGTACATCTGAGTATAACTTACTATCCAAAGACAGATGGCCAGTCTAAGCATACAATTCAGGTGTAAGAGGACATGCTATGAGCATGCATCCATGATTTTGGAGGTTCTTGGGAGAATCACATACCTCTGGATGAGTGTTCATACAATAACATTTTTCAAGAATCTATTTAGATGGAACCATATAAGGAATTGTATAGTAAGACATGTTGATCACCCCAATGATGGTTGGAAGTAGAAAAGGTATCTATATTGGGACCTCATCTTGTCCAGGAGCCATAGAGCAGATAAAGTTGATTTAGAAGAGGATTTCTACTGCATAGTCATGATAGAACTCTTTTACTGATCAACAGAGATGAAAAATGGAGTTCATGGTTGGGGATCATGTCTTTTTTTGTGTCTCATAGAGGTTGGGACATAAGAGGATTATGAGACTGGGTAAGTGTTCATTGAGATTAGTTGGGAGTTTTTTTAGAAAGATTCATGCTTATTTCCTATAGTTTTAAATTATCACAGATGTTCTGGGATATGCACAACATCATCCACATTTCTCAGCTGCGGCGTCACGTCTCAAATCTGTCTCAAGTTTTTCAAACCAATGAGGTTTATTTGGAGGTGGATGCATCATTCGAGGATAATCTTATCCAGAGTGTTGATCAAAGAGTGAAGGCTCTTAGTGGCCAGGAAATTCCTCTAGTACGAGGGCTATCATAGAATGGGTGAGTATAGAATTAGACATGGGGGAGTGAGGGAAATGTATGATCGAAGTGGCCAGAGATGTTCAAGGATTCTTATTCATCTCCACCCTTCTAGAGAAATGTGGGAAAGAATTTAATTAAAGGGGAAAATTTATAAGAAACCAGATCTTCAATTGATGTAAGTATCATTATTTTTGGTGTTTTTCAGAAAAATTTGAGTTTCTGGAAATTTTAAGAGTACACACTATGTATCGAGTTACCACTGGTAGCTGTGTACTGATTGTGTCATGGCCGACTAAATGTCCATCTGAGGTGACCTAGAGACCCCATAAAGTGTCACTTGGTAAATTCCTATACATTCCATGTATCTTCTAGGAACTCGTCGTGTATTTCTACATTTAATTGTTATATCAGAAAAAGGTCTCGTCTAATCGAAAAAACCGTCTTCTTCTATCATTGTCTAGTCCAAGAGAGATGAATATTTTTTTATTATTCTTTGATCCCTTGATCGAATGCCAATGATCCAAATCGAAAATCGTGTATTTCATTGGAATCTCTTTAGTGAGTTGTTCAATTTTCTAGTGCATCTTCTCTTTTTTTCTCCTATTTCTTGAGATATCCATTTTTGTACATTTTAGAAGTTTTTTTATATCTAAGGATTTCTAGGTCTATTCAGAGTCTGAGGTTTAACTATATCAATCGTACAATGTCGAGGTAGGTGGTTTGTACATTTTAGTAGATTTCCTTGGAAATATATCTGAAAAAGTTCCCAATACCCTAGTTTATGGTATTGTGTGTATAGGGAATTTACCCTCGTTAATTCCTGCTATGCCTTGTTTTCTTGATTATGGTTTTTTATTGAAAATAAGCTTCTATACCTTGATATGGATGTATTTTCTCATGTTTTATCTGTTATTTTCAATTGGGACTATAGTTTCATGTTAGGCTTCTCTGTTTTCCCTGCCTAGTGCTATTAGGATGGATTGAATCTATCTGACATACCTGTGTTATGATTTGTAGTTGTTTATCCAAGTATTATTTGTGATTTACTTTGGCTACTGAATATCGTTTGTGCACGATTCCTTTAGATAAGGACGTGGGAACCTGGTGAAGTGAGTTAATAGGGGGAATCGATTTTAAGGGCTTCCCCAGAGTATCTTTTGTACTTTTCATGCTGCAAGAGCAAAGGGTGTATTGTCGTTGAGTGCCCCCATAGAGTGTCAAGTTATGATTAGGAGACCCCAAGGTGTATTGATGTTTAGCGATTCCTCAGTGAGTCGGTTGTTTATCATTAAAACTCTATAGGTAAATTGAAAGTGAGTTCTTCCTCAAATAGTATTTTTTTGCATGGGACCAAAGGGGTTAGACTACATGACCTTAACCAGTGGGTTGTTATATCTTATTTTTAAAAGTTGAACCAGAGGGGTTAGGCTATGTAAACATTCCCAAAGGGTTTCTTCTGAATGATTATTTTAACCAAAGGGGTTTACCTATTTGGACTTTCCAAGTCGGTTTTTGTAATTTCTTTGCTGAATAATTGATAATGTAAATGAATGTAGTTGAAACTGTAGGAAAATTTACTTTAGAGTACTTCCTTGTTTGTTACTTCATTTTTATTTTTTTCCTGTTATATACATTCACTGACATATATGAACAGATCATTTGAAAAATTCATACTGGGATTCACCTCATACCCAATTTAGGTCATGATTAGAACCCAAACATATTATATTTTTGTAGGTATAGATAAGGGAAAGCATCCTTCTACTTAGGTACTTGACTGTTATGGGGTTGGGGAGCATGGGTGCAAGCTGAGGCTTGCAATGTTGTGAGAGTTTACTTTTTATTCTTGTAATTTGGTTTAGTATTGTATTCCAATATTATGACATTTATGGATTATTTTCTAGATACTTGAGACATGCATCATTATTTACATATATGATGTAGTTTATTATTGACATTCAGTCTTCCGCTATATAATTATTGGAAGGCATTACTGCTTCTGCTACTGTTATCTGTTTGTTTTAGCTATGTTACTCTCCCAATGAGAGCATAGTTTCCCCACTAACACACCCAAGGCCCTCTATGCTAGTCAGCAGCCTATATCATTTGGGTAAATGCTCTTGAGTCCATGTGACCAACTGAGTATAGGGAACCTCTAAGCAGAACCTAGAATCAGAACATTATATATAAATTCTATGTGTGTACATATATTTTCTCAATCTATATTTTTTGAGGCTCAAATGTAATACACATCATTTGAGATGAAAAATATAATCTTGGTTGAATTTTAATTGATAAATTAATTAAAAACATACCGAATTACCCCATATTATCAAATCAACAAGGATTTTTTAATAAATGTATCATCATATAAAGGATTCCATGCTAGGTTTATTTCCATCCATGGGTACTGGATACTCAAAAGATGAACCATGAACCCTAAGTATATGATTGATTGAGTGTATGACACTCTATGTGGAATTCAATGTGGGACAACCAACACAAAAAAATAATTTTTTCTTCGTAAGAGATTTCATTATATTGATACAAAAATCATTCACATTCTAACCAAAACATGTTTTCACAACCTATTTTAATCCATGATGAACACCAGTTAGTGATAAATAAAATTCATATTATTTGATTGGTTATATATAATAAAACATCCTAAACTGTATTTCAATGTATACCTATATCAAATAAACATGAAGGAATGAAAAAGTAGATATTTACTTTTATATTGAATGATACATTTTATATTCATAATCATAATGACTATTTGTAGAAAAAAATACAAATATACCAACATAAAATATTAAATATGAATGACTACTAGATTGGATTTATGTTCTCTTCACTTTCAAAGGTTTTTCAAAATCATTTTTTCATATCAAATAATTATATGACTAGATAATAAAACACAGTAACTAAAAATTTCATTGATCAATATCATTGAATTATTATGGTTTGAATAATGATGTGATTTGAGGAATAATATTACTAATGTTTCATTTATTAAACATATTGAAACATGTTAACTCAAAAAAATGTTTTGTTGTTAATAACTATTTTTATATACATAAAATATTTTATATGTTCATCATCATCATTATTAAAACCTGTTATCCATCTTTTTACATAGAATACCTTTTTGAATAATGTACCAATTTGAATTGAATAACTATAATAGTATTCTAAACACATTTAGGATATGATGTCAAAATTTACTTCATTACATTAACTGAATATAACTCTTAATATTTCGATCCACCGTCATATAATAAAATATTTATAATATCAGGTGAAGAAATATTTTACTAGTGTAACCAATAATGTTTTAACATAAAAACATATATAAGTCAAAACTATACACCCACTTTATCCATAGAAACTATTTTTCGTCCAAAATGAAATTCTAAGAAACACATACAATTTTTTTTGAAAATAACTCTTAATTGGTTTTAGTGAGAATAATTAACAAATAAAGAATCAATTTTCATATCACATGTGGTATTTTATGGGTTTTAGTTAATTTTATAAAAAAAATATTATTTCATAAAATATGTTACTAATAGTGATGGAGTGAAAATTATTTATATTATATATATAATTAGTGAAATAATATATCATATATAAAACATTTTATCCCTATATCCTTTTGGACACATTTTGTATAATCTAATGAATCAAAAATAATTTGAGTTGAATATAGTATCATTTATTGTTTATAAAAAAACATTTTAAGAAAACACCTCTTATCATATAGAAAAATTGAGATAATTATTTACATCTTTTAATAAGATATATCTAAACATTATATATTCCATTACATTCAAATATATGATATGAAAACTCTTTTCATCATCATTGGAATAAAATCTTTAATGGTAATCAATTTTCCCTTGATTTTTAACTTTTCTGTTTTTAAAATAGTTTTGAGGTATACATTTTGTATCTCATACCCTAGAACACCATAGATTTAATTTTTAAAACATTAATACATAATTGAAAAACTATATATATTTTTAGAAAACCATTTATGTATCATGGGAAATATTTATATCATTGAATCATTACACTTTCCTGAGGACTCTTCAATTTAATAATCATGATTAGATACTTCAAAAAGCATTTCAGGAATTTGAAAAAAATATTTCTTCTTCTAAATTGAAATTTTACCCACTTATACTATCAACATAGTACCAGAGAATAAAAATTATATGCCTATTTTGTCAATCCTCATCACATTGATAATATTGAGAAAAAATTTCTTGAACACATAAATATTTTTATATATTTTCCAATGATGATAGAATAATGAATTCATTAACCATTATAATAATTAAGAAAACCACTAGTCTCAGTAGGTCATTAATATAATCAATCATACAGAGTATATGAGTAGATACAAAAAATTACAAGGATTATTCTTCATCTAATGTATTTGATATAATTAGTGAATCCTTTGATGCTTCTCATAAGATTAATAATTCAAATGTGAACCATGTTCAAAAACATCAATACATGAATGTGGTTTTTACAACACATTGAAATTCCATTCAAATTAATCTTTCTAATGTTACAAGTATTAAAAGTTTCTTACATTTAGATTCTCTTTCATGTGAATTCAATTTTAATCCATGTTTTATGATTATGATGTAATTTATTCTTGAAAGAAACATTTATTTTGTGAGTATCATGATTTATATTTATCTAATAAAGATTTTTATTAAATAGTATCCCCCTAAATTGATGAAAAATTATAAACTTATTATATATAGTAACAGGCCATAATCCATATTTCATTAAGAAAATTACATTGCATTAGCATGATCCCTAAAATATATTTATATATGTAGGCCTCTATAAAAATCCTATCATATATGAATCTCCGATAGTTGAGAAGACAACATGATCTGATAAATTTATTTATACATATTAATGGCATTTATTTATGGTATAATCATGATTTATAAGATAATTCACATTTTTATACGAATTATGAATTCAAGACTCAAAAGAAAAATGCTGGGAAAACATATGAAAACATCATTACACATCATGAATCTTAATCACGTGACATGTACTCCTAGAGAACATATTCTTTTAAATAATGGATGGCCCCTAAATGCCAAATATACTACATTAACCATGTACATAATGTATTTCCTGATTATATATCATGAAATATTCAAATTTAAAACACGATGAAGATTAGAAGGCATGAATTAATTACATGATGTGAGAAGATCAAATAAAAATTTTTGTTGAAGTTCTAAGCTGTAAAATAAATAATGATCCAAAAATATTCCGAGACATTAGTGTATCTAGAGTTCACATCTGGTAAGTGTCAAAGAAGAATTCAAATAAGGCATCCTCATGAAATGATTCATATACACTTTATGAATTTTTCAGGCTCGATAAATATAAATATCATCCACATCACACATAGTGTTTGGACACTTTTCATTATTTTATTAATTCTTATTTATTTATCTTTTATTTTTATTCATTTCAGTATGTATATTTTTATTTACTTTTTTACACATTACATTATGACCACATTCAATTCAAATGCATATTTGATGATCCTTTTTTTCTAACATTCCATTTTCTATCTCATTTTTCATGGAACATCCATTTCCATTGCATGATTCATTGATTAATCTTTCCAGTTAATATTTAATTGATATATCATGATTTTAATTGTTGACATGATTGATTTAATATATCTATTTTCAGGTCTATAATGTTTCAAACTATTTATTTTCTTTTAGTTAAATCAATCTTGTGTGGATATTATACATATTGTTAGAGGTAAATATTATGGTTGATTTGAACAAAAGAAATATCCAAAATAGAATCTAGGTAACCCTAGGTCCAGTGACCATGTTTCTAAACGTTATAGCTATCATTATTTTGCAACTGCCCTAACCCCAGAAGGTTAAAATTTAATGAGAATTCCTTAGATAGACTTGATCTGGCTATGACCAATACAATATGATTCTTTCATCCTAAAAGTAATAATTCCCTCAATGATTCATATTTCATGTTAATATTTAATTTTTAATTCATGTTTTTTATTGTGTATTTATTTGATTTCTGTTGTCTATTTTTTATGTCAAGCATTTTGGAGTGTATTTGTCTTCCTCAATTTAAACTCATCATGCGTGGATAATCATCATAGGGTTAGTGGTCATGATTATTGGTTGTTTGAACTTATTGAATACATAATATAAAATCAGGGTAACCCTATGTCTAGTAAAAAGTTTTAGAAATATTTCCAAAATAATTATTTTGAAACTAATCCGACCATCATAGGTGAAAATTGATCTATGATGTTGTTTGAGTTGATCAGGCTAGTAATAATACCCCTAATCCATCCGACCTAGAATCCAGGATTCCTACACATATGTTTAAATAACTCTAGACCACATAGTATTTTCAATACTAGGTTGATCTGATTGGTTTGTCCAAGAATAATTGGTGTGTTTTTTACTATTTTGTAGCCTCTTCCATAGGTCTATCCAATGATTGATCTAGAATTATCCTTTTTATATTTGATTACATTAACCATGAACACATCATTTATTTCATAATTATATTCTAAAATGTTTAGTTTATTAAATTCAAAAAAAAAAGTAAACATGACGAACCCATTCAGTTAGATTCATATCACTATGTTACTTATTCATAAATATATCCTTGTGGGATTTAACTTGTAATAATACATAATATACCCTAATTACTTATTTTGGTATGGGATATAACTTTCTAATCTTATCAATGCATGGAAGAATCATCTTTTCCTTCCATTTGCTTCAAATTTTGACACCATTTTCTAGGGAAGATGTGGTTAGAGACAATAACCTTTAGTAAGAACCTCATATTACTACACACCATTACTTCATTTCCAACCTAATTTCTTTTAGGAATATTTTTCAATAGTGTAATAGAAGACGTGTCCTCTTCTTCTCTTCTAGTGCTTGTGTCTGAGCCATATAACCTACTCATAGAACCTTTTATCTCATAAAATTCATCCATTTTGTCCTAATAACTATCATTGTTTAACATTAAACTAAAACTTAATAATTATTCAGAGGAATGATCATACTTTTCTACTAAATTATAATCTAAAATATTCCACACCTGAAAATTAGGGTGAGTTACTAGTGATGCATGAGTGAAGCATAATAGAATACATATTTCTACCCATTAAATGTGATGTTCCCCAAATTTTGTTCTGTCCTATTGGGGCGCAGACATTCCAAATTAATATTGGAGTCATTCATATGAACTGGAACATTTTTATATTTAGTTTACTTCAAAAAGAAGAGATACATGAGCAATTTTCCAATTTTCATGATGTTTGTGATTCCTTTTACAACCATGACGTATCATTAGATTCCATACAGTTTCGATTTTTTATATTATGATTGCATGAAATTTCAATTTATTGTCTAAAAATTCATGCTACCAAATCCATCATGACATTGGATGACCAATTAAGTAAATTTATCAACAAATAATTCACGTTGATCCTTAAATGGATGATAAGAAAGGAGTTCCAATATTTCAATCATGTAGAAGGAGTGTCATCCTTGGAAGTATCACACAACATCATGTACCTATCCCACAAGTTCCAACATCACAGACTAGATGTGTTTTTATAGTTAATTTCTCCCTATCAAAGACTTCGGCTTTCCACCCGCATAGTTATGGATTCTACCACAGATTTCATGCTCATTATTAATAAAAATGATGACATCATGTTGAAATTGGATTAAATTTCACACAATAATATTCTATGGTAAAGTGAATGATTGGTGCCCTATTGTGGAATTCAACATTTCAAGAAATCTCCCCTCCTGCAATCCCAAGTAGATTCTCTTATAATGTATTTGGAATATTTTTATCTACCATATTCAATTGAACCTCTTAATACCCATATCATAGGGATCCATTCTGTTGAGATGTTCCATGTACTACACCCCTTTCACGATATTAGGGCAAGAATATTTGATCCTCAAACCCAAGATTGTATTAAAGGTAAATACAACCAAAAAAATTAGTAGTTAGAGTTGTTTTCACCCCACTAGTAGGCATAGAATTTGTATAGGCTTACCCAGTAGCTACAATATCATATTCAAGGATACAGTAAATAGAGGAGTTTAAAACTTCCACAAATAATGACGAACTAATTAGGAACCCGACATAAGGGCCAGCGCCTCGGTAAAAAAACAGTTCCAATGAATTTTCCTAAAGCTCAATAGTTTAAACATTTAGAACAAAATAAGTTTCCATATGAAATTTTGAAGACACTGAAATAATCCAAACCCCCTAATATTAATCATGAAACGAATTATCACACCCTTTTTCAAAAAATAAAATCAATGGATGAAATACCAAGAGACAAAAATTTGTATTCAAAGGGAGGACCTCAAAAACCATGGGCATTAATTTGGAAAAAATATATGACTGATCATATAGATTGCTGAGTACATTTCTTAGTAACATAAGGAAACATATAAGGGAGAAAGATAAATACTTTGTTCTTATGATTAGAATTTTGGACTTTCATAACCCATATAGAGATGATAAAATAAAATTAAAATAATATGATAAATGTACTCAGCAAAGAAATTGGGATATAAAATCAAATGAAAAAGAACTTATAAATGAAATTCTTAAAAAGGAAAATGTATATGTAGAACTTCAACCATACAAGACACCCCAGGACATTCATGAAATGTTCAACCATGATATGAAAGAAAGACAATATATATAATTTATTTATATTTTTATAAAGTTTTAAATAATTCTTTCATTTCCAGAAGAAACATCACAATCTCCTACTTATACAATATTTTTTAAGACATTATCTCAATAATAAAAATTTATTACTTCAGATTCATTTACCTAAAATTATATATCCCTTTAATTTTTTAGGATAATATCATATTCAAAATACATGTTCCCATGAGTATCTCAATTCCATTCACTTTAGGTCCCTGTAATTATGAACATAATATTCCATCAGAGGAGAGAGTATCAATATCATGCCTAAAAGTGAATTCATAATTATGGGGCTCATTAAATTGAAACAAAAAATATTGTCAATCTCACTTTCTGACTATCCAATCAATACCCCTTAGGAACTGCTCAAGGACATCATGGTATTTTCTAGAAATTTATTTTCCTTTCCAATTTCCTCATCCTGGATATGGAGAAAGAAGAAAATGTCCCCTTCATTATAGGTAGTCCATTTATCTCCAATGTGATGGTGTTGATTAATTTTAACCAATGTAGAATAATTTTTAGAGTCCATGAATAATATGTTGTGTTTGATTTGGTAATGTTGGCTATGAAAAGCGACGACTCAATGGATTTTTAATCCAACTCTATTGAAAATATGAACGATGATAATATGACCACTATGGAAAGAAAAAAAGCAAATATCACCCTATTGAATATATATATAGTAATCAAAATATTATGGATAAAACTACACCTCTGACAATGAATTACATCCCTACGTTAATCCCCTCTTTTTGAAGAACAATTCAATAATGACTTATTCCCTATATTTACTATCATTTAATGTAAAGTATTTCAAAATCTATTAATTAATAAATTAAAATACTTAGACAATACCCAATAAATTCTATAATGATTTTTCTAAAAAATGAGGATTTTCTATTTTTGTTGAGAATGTGTTTTGTAAAAAAATTAATATTAAAAAATAATCTAAAATAAAAATATTCATTTCCTGAAAACCTAGTAGATGACACTAACAGTTAGAGTTTTATAAAATAAAAAATCATGATATTTAAACTTTGTGTATAAAGTACATGATGTTGAAACCGTAGTGAAGCTTGAATAACTTGTGAACCCAATGTTAAGTGTTGAGAACCCTCCAACCCCTGACCTCCCCTCTCTAATGAAACCCCCTCATAACTTTCGGCCTCCTACAAACTCCTACATCTATAATAATATCGGTAATACAAATTTATTGAATACCATCACACATTCTCATCCATTCCCAATATTCCACCAAGATTCCTTTCATCATGGAATACACAAAAGGAACTTCATGGGTCAACGATCCTCTGTTACACATGTGTCAGGTAGTTTCACCAGCAACACCAATAGAGGCTCCAACTCCACGACATTAGGCATCATCTATGACCACCCAAACAACCTCCATCTAGTATGAGGTCTATTATAGCTCCTACCATGTTGGATCCCCACGCATACACCTTCACCCCTTACATCGTTTATCCTTATCTAGGAATTATTTATGGTTTTCCTTTTCAAGGAGAAGCAAATGTGTATAAAATTAATCTTAGACCTAGTTGTTCTCACAAATAGTCACATGAATGAGGTGGTCCATGAGATGTTATAATAGATGCACCTCCCTATAATCACTATGGTGTTTTGGAGACCATTTTGTGTCTTTTACTCATGTTTATGTCCACATTGGAGCTTTACGTGCAGTAGGAAACCATCTGAATAGGTTTCCGGCCTTCGGAATTGACCCTATCATACATCCACATTGAACTCAGTATCTACAACGAGAAATTCATGAACTCCCCTACTTACTCATCCAATTTAATTCAACCCAGTCAAGGAGGATGGATCTTGGTACTAGAAATCGTTCTCCAATAACCCTCAATGCATCCCTGACCCCTAAAGTGTTAATTAAATCGAGCTGCAAGGTTCCACCAAGTAGGTTCCATATTAGAATCTGGGAAATTATTGATTGGCCAAAGGGGGTGGACACATGAGCATCAGCCATATTGATATACTCATTCTCACATCTATAATAGGTAACCTACCTATCCACATGATCTGAATGATTTCACCACACAATTTTTACACCATCCTTAGTCCATTAACACACTCTGTCCACATTACAATATTGGGAATATGTATATTGTTGAACTACTCATGCTTCAATAAATGGGGCTCTGGAAGAAGGCCAGTGGCTATTTTTGGGAACCAGAGTACTTGGATTTACAATTCCCCACCCCGCTATAAATCCCCATACCATAGCTAATACATCAACCTGAGATAGAATTTTATCCCCCACTTCAACATCCTCTTCATCAACACTATATACTACCCCATTTCACCAACACAATACACCATAGCCTCACGACCAACCAAACCACAACTTTCCACTCCAATTATATTAACTAATGTTTTGATATCTAGTTTATTATAGAAAACCAATGGAAGAATTGCATATGCCTCAACAGTCATGTCACGAGACCATTTTTTATACTAACCCTATATAACAAAAACCCCTACTACTCGCCATCCACCATGTTCTTCACGCCCCACTTCATCATATACTCCAACCTGAAAACTCACCATTATTGACCTACCCTAAAATCATAACAAACCTTCTAACCTACAAAATTTTCTTATGGAGAATGTATAATGGGTAAAAAGACAAGTCCGACAATTGAACTCTGATGTTCCGTTAATCAATATCTCTAAAATAAATACAACCTTAGTAAGGATCTGAACTGTTCCTCCCATATCCTTGACTAAGCCAGCTTCTAGCACTACGAAATTCACCCCGAAGGTCAATCCACTCATCCCAGCATCCATAGATGACATTGATAATTCATACCAACTATAGGCACACATATTTTGGAGGGGGATACTAATGCAGATTGCAGTGAAACATTATATAATTTCTATTTTTGTATCAATATCCTATTTTTTTACTTTTTCATGGTTCTATTATTTTTACCACTTGTATCACATATTCAATAATGTAATGCTTCTTCTATATATGGATAATATGAAAATTTTAACTTAACTAAATGGTCTGGTTAATTTTATTTCACTTTCGTATTACTTTATTCATGTCTTACCCTTCTACATCTACATTGGTCATCGAAGAGCCTATTTGGAAAACATATCGACTCCCACATACAATGTCTCGTCATTTTGATTATATCAAGAGAAATATTGAGGATCTACAACTCCAAATCCATCATCATTTTGATCATCCTTCACTAATATAATGATAACTATTCCAACCACATCAAAATCATGTTTGAAAACATCCTAATGTGGTTAAACCCAAAAAAAACCCCATGAGATTGATATCACAACCACATGTTCCTACAGAAGGTATAGGATTCTGATGCGATTCATAACATAACTGATTCCCTTTTCTATCTATCTTGATAATGAGAAAATTTATAGAACTATATTAGAGGTAACCAATAATTTTTTTTATTCATTATTGTTATCTATGAAGAATTATTTCATTTTTCTTGATTTGTTTTGTAGATCACCCTAAACATCGCTATAATCACTTACAACAATTATATAAGTTGTGTTCTCTAGTTTTGGAATATATTAACCAACTCATTTTTCTGCTTTAGAATTGTTTAACCCCTTTGGACTAATGGTTTATCTTTTGATGTTATTTTTTTCTAATAATTTATATAGGTACAAAATTATTAATCAGAATCCAAAAAATTCCATTATAGGAATTTCACTATAGGTATCGTTATATTCGTTATTTCTATTTCATAAAATTCCATTTTATTTTTTGTTTATGTTATACATTCTTTTTCTACCACAATTCTTTTCCGAAAAGAATAGACACTATTTCATTTAAAGAATGTGGTGTTTTTCATGAGCTTTATAGTTTATACATTTAGATTGTTGTATTTTTTCAATAAATTAGGATACATTTTCCATTATAAACATTCTTTAAACATTAAATCGCACTACACACATTTAATTAGTAGATGAAATTAGGTTTGAGACTATGAAATCCATGTTTTATTCCACTTTAGATATTTAGAATCATTTTTTAGTTGAGTAAATTAATTTTAATTTTAAATTATTTTAAATTATTTTTATTAAAGGATTACAAGAGAATATTCCCCAAGTAATTTCAATTTATTTTATAAAGTCACATTCCAATGTGGATTATAGACTAAAATTATCATATATATTTTTCATAGAATATTTCTTGATGGAAACTTCTATCATGTAATCCTATAAAAAATGCTTTGAGTTTTCGTTGACACTTTGAATAAATAAATTAACTACTAAAATGATTTTTTAACCATTGATGTGTTAGTTTTATAGATACCTACATGTTCATATATCTTCATTTTGCTCATATTGACCATGAATGGCCTTGTTCTGATGGATTCATTTCAATCCTATTATTCTTTTCTTTCA
The DNA here is from genome assembly GCA_963277665.1 of Viscum album. NCBI lineage: Eukaryota > Viridiplantae > Streptophyta > Magnoliopsida > Santalales > Viscaceae > Viscum > Viscum album. The sequence continues at coordinate 1,285,315,047 of OY728132.1, read as the reverse complement.
AAATCATAGTAAAATTCACGCTTTTCAAATGAAAATGTTTGGAGAAATATCCACTACAAAAGGAAATAGAATATATATATTTATGATACATACATTTATTCTTTCATTATATTTATATGATATATTTTATGAATAAATTTTTCATTTAATATGGTTATATAATTAATTTGAAAAAAGACATATAAAAATATTATTTCTGTATTAGGAAGGTCAAAAATCATCATTACCAGACAGATGAATCCTATGATGTATCATATATGGATAGGTTATAAACGCGAGACCAAGCCCAGACATGATTTTTGAAAAAAAAATATAAAATGAAAAATAAATGAACAAGGTACGTTCATGATATTAATTTGAAATATTAATGGACAAACTTTCAGAAATTTGAATTATGGAAACATTTTTTCCTAGAGGAGATACTTCCTTATAATATTCAAAATTATCATGTATTATAATTTATAGCTTCTACTACTCTCGATCTTGATTTTTATTATTTTCCCACAATCCCTTATCCTCTCTAAATTATAACATTATTATTGAATCCTCATGTTTAATTTTGTATTATTCATTAAAATGTGAAGATGTTAGAACCAATGTAATATTATAGTTAGAAACATGTAATCAGAGTATGTGAAATATCCAATTACATTTTATATTGAGAAATGAGATAAAAAAATTTGTGAGGTAAATTGAAAAATAGAGATTGTTCTGATGAAAAAATAATAAAAATTAATTAAATGTATAAATAATTTAAATAATGAATTGAACTATGAGAAATGACATATTTTCACTATAGTAATGATATACTAGGACTTTAGTTTTCCAATTTAACATTGTTTTATTTTCATAAATGCAATTAATGTTTATATTTTAAAAAAAATTCATTTATAATCCCATTAGAGTTTTATTTTTTAGGAATAATTTTTTTTTAAATGGGGGATAATTTGATAATAAAATATATATATATATGTATTGGATGAATTTATTTAGTTTTAATTCATTTTTAATTAGATAGTGAACTGTTTTCTTGATTTCATTTACATAATTGTGAATTCAATAATCAAATGGAAAATATTATGAAAATTGAATAAATATTAATTACACATCATGAATATGTAGAACACATTGTGTACACCTAGATTGGGGTTCAAATAATCCTAAGGTCATACCATGAATCAAAAATACAAGGCGTGAACCATGTACATGATGCGTATCCTACATACATAGTGTGAAATAATCTAATTTCATACATAATGATGTATAATAGGTGACAACTCAGTACACGATATGTGAAGATAAAAACCAAATTACCGCTAAAGATTTCACAACATAAATTACATGTAGATCCAAATTATTCATATACTTTAGGTGAACTCGATAATATAAAATGAAAACTAGTAACACATTGTGTAACTATCGAAGTAGAATCCACTTAATGCATGTTCATGATGTGAGTCATATACGAATCATGAACTAGTAAGGGTCTAAAAAAATATAATGTCTCTAATGCACAAAAAGGGATTATGGGATTTAATTAATTTATTTTTTTCTTTTCCATTATTATTCTATTTTTATTTCCTTCAATCTCTAGGTATTTCATTTAATTTTTACAAATTTCATTGTTTCCACATTCAATTGAAATATCTACTTTTTGAATATTTTTTAGATGTTTTTTTAATCACATTTTCAATTAAATATTGATTTATATTTTTTAATAAATTATTATTCTTTTATGAATGTAGTTAATTTATATTTCATTATTTTAATTACTATTTTATTCGATATATGTTGTTTAATTTTTATATCAAGTTTGACAAAAAATGTTTCTATTGTTTGATTTAAATATTTCATGCATAAAAAATCAGGCTCTAATTAGGGGTCCAGAGTATGGGTTTTATGAAACTATTGTATATATAACATTTAATTTGGGTGACCCTATGGCATGAAAACCAGCTTAGAAAAATTATCAATCCCATTATTTTAAAACTAATCTGAAAATAAAATTTTCAAATTGGATAACCATGGACATATTAGTGTTTATTAGGACATGACCAATATATTTTGATTAAATCTTCTTAGAATCCAAACTTTATTCACTGGGTTTTCTTATATATTGTTATCTTATTTATATTGCATTATTTTAATAGTTCATCTATTAGATTTATATAGTCTATATTTCATGTTAAGCATATTTCAAACATTTTAGCTTATTTAATTTAAATATCTCATGTCTGGATAATCTGCTAAGGGTTATTGGTTGAGAGTTTTTGTATTTTGAACCAAATAAATATCCTTTATCCCATTTCGGTAACCATATCGATAGAAAAATATTTTACAAAAAATTATATTAACAATATTTTGAAACTCCCTTAACCGCCAAAGATTCAAATTGAATAACCATGGCCTAGTTTTAGTTGATCAAAATTAGACAAATAGAATTTTATTCATTCAATATAGAAGAAAATATTCATGTTTTATAGTTTTCAATTAATCTAGAAAAATAATTACTTTCTAGCATATGTTGATCCAATAGGTTAGACCATTGTTATTTGTTGTCTTTTTCACCACTTTTAAAAATATTCTATATTTCTATAAAAATTGAGATCTTGGATTATCCATGATTAAAATACCTTTAAATTATTGATAAACCTTTTATTGAAATATAAATTATGTTACAAGATTCTTAGTTTAGTAATTTAAAACCAACCAGAGTAAAAATGAGAAATATTTACTAATAGGTTCATACCACTAGGATGCATTTATATTAAGATGTCTATGTGGGTTCAACTCTATAATATATCTTACCAGACCCTAGTGTTTCATTTTACATTGTGATATATATTTCCAATCTTATCAATACCTATAAGAATCAAATTCACCATTTGGTCTCTTCACAACACTTTTCATTATATATCATATGTATAAATATAACTATATACATTTTTTATCCTTAATCGTAGAGTTTCCTAAAATAGCGTATCCTAAAGATTGTTGTGGTGTTTAGATACCAAAACCCTAGGGTTGGTTATTTACAATATAAATTACACAATATAATATATGGGAACCCCTCTTTAGTTTTTTCCTACTTAATTAGGCGATCATGTTATTTATTTGTGTTCTTATTTTAATAAACCTAAAAATTCAAAATTTTAAGGTGAATTAAACTCTCCCCCTAACATCATTTTATTCCTATTATATTTGAATGATTATACTGTTTATTTTGAAATCATATTCCTTCCACAAAATCAATATGTTGAAACCACACTGATGTCTATCTCTTTATACATCTCTCAACATTTTCTACTAAACCAGATAAAATTCAAATTATGTTCACGCATATTCAAATAAATCTTGAGTATAATTTTTGTGAAACCGTTTCACATAGAAGATTAATTATATATGAAATCTATAATCCCCACGAGTAAGAATATATCAATTGATATTCATCTACTTCTTTTCTAGAACAAGGCATAAGCCACTATGCTGGTGGAAAGTTTGACCCAATGTCCCTCTCCTAAGACATACTTTTCCCATGTGAGATATCAATTATATCATAATTGTACGACATAATATGTATAAATCATAATTAACAACATAATTCTTGAACATATCTAAATATAAGACAATTTAAAGGGAAAAAAATCTAAATCCATTATCATAACTATGATGTAACTCTTAATATGCATATATGAGAATACATATATAAAAGTTAATATTTATACTATAGAATAGGTAAAAAATAATATTATAAAAACTAAATCTATGTATTAAATTTATAATAGAAAAATTCATGAATGTAAACAAGGAACAATAAGTAATGAAAAATTCCAAAATAAATATTTATATACTCATTATAATTAATTATAAGTATTCAATAAATAGATAAATATAAAAAATATATTTATTATCTAATATAATTTAATTCATTTCATTCACTATACTTAATTCCCTTTAAATATAAGATATTCTATAAAATATCATCATTTTATACATCAATGTCAATTTGGTAATCATATTATACAATCGAAATATCACATAATTAATAATATTTAGAGCTTTCATAAAATTATTTATAAAAAAACAATTTGATATTGTTTAGATAATTTTCTTAATGAATGAATTTTAATTTTAAAAATATTATTTTAAAATTATGAGCAATTCTAAAATTTTAAATTTACAAACATTATATTTTTCCTTGTATTTTTAATTTATAACCCCTTTATGATTTACACATATAATTATCAAATATAAATTTCATATATACATCATAATTCATGATTATTATTTAAAATTTAATTCATATTAGCACATAATTTTCTTGATTAATTTTTAATAATTTTATCCCAAAAAATTATTTAAATTATTATACACACATTATAATTAGTTACCATATAAATACTTTTATAAATTAAAAATTATCCCAAAAAGTGACATTAATTATAATTTTTAACCATTATAAATTTTATATTTCAATTCATAACTGATCTTTAGAAAAAAAATATTTTTCTCGCCAACTTATATTTAAGGTGATACAGATAATCATAATGTTTATTGATTGGAAAAAACACATAAATTATTCGAACACTATCAGTCATATTTTATGACTAATTACCATATCACCACTTACAACATGTTACTTGTGTAAAGACGTTACTAGTTTTAAAAAAAGAAAATATATTATCATTTGTATGCTATTTTATTTTCATATATAACATATTTTACCTTTATATGTATGTTGTTTATTATTACCTGTATATTGTGTCTTAATAAAATCCTTTGAATCATTAGTGAAACCCTTAGGTATTGTAGTAAACAACTCATATACCAATAATATTGTATGAACTACATTAATTTTAAAATGTTTATTTTATTCTCTCCTTTGAATACATGATGCAAAAATATTATCAAATACAATATCCCAATTTCAAATTTGATATCCTATACAAAAACAATGGATTTATATTGATTCATTTTCTAAGAAATCTATTATTTAATACCATGACTAAATCAGTGGTAAAAAAAATTCTCACTCATATTTGATGATAGTGAGTGATGTAGGAATTACAATATTGAAAACCACCATTTACCCGAAGATTGTGAAAAACAAAAATCAAAAAATATATGAAGCTACATATTGGTTTTTAAGGAACAAAAAATGATTAATAAAATTATTTTGAATTATTAAAAACCTCATTGCCCAAGAAAAATCATTTTTTAAAACACGAATAATGTTAATTATAAAAAATTAATTTGTATAATTCAATGAGGTAGGTTGCAATTTTTCCAACATCATGTTATTAGTTAAAATATCTAATGAAAAATCGAAAGGATCTTCCCTCTATATTGTATCAAAAAGTTGTACTTGGTTACCTAAATGATTTGGTTAGGACCTTCAAAACATCTTTGATGTTCAAGTATCTATTGATTCTAATTATGAATTAAGAACATAGCTTTAGGATGGATATAATATCAGTTAAAAGTCTCAAAAGGTGATTTCTTACATAGCCTCATGACTAATTGCAATTTTTATTACCTATGAGGATTCCCCCTAAGACATGTATTTAGTCATAAATTTTCAAAATGTATGAGGAAATAAAATCAAGCACCTCTTATATAATCCTCATCTGTACACAATTATATGTACCTCATATTAGTGAATAAATATTCAATGACACACTTTGAGTTAGGGTGATTCAAATATTAACTCCTTGATATTTGGAAGGAAACAGAGTCATGGATGTGGTAAATTCATTGAACCATATGATACATGTCACTAATACACACCCTTTTCGTACAATAAAACATACTCAAGAATCCAACATTTTACATCCCTATATCCTACAATATAATATTCCTAATGGATTAAATATTTATTTTCACTTTACATATTAATTTAAAACATTTAGACACACCAAATCATATTATTTGATATTTCTGGTATTTAACACATATTCCTTTCAAACTCTACTCTTGGTATTATAGTATTCAGTAATTGATAACAATAGAAACCAAATATATAATATAATTTTATTTTTTTATATGAAATTTTTGAATCAATTTGAACACAATTAAATAAAAAACATTCTATAAAAATGAGATCTCTAAATTTCATACATGTAATATAATAAAAATGTAAATTAAAAGTTGTGACCATATATATTTCAAAAAAAATTAAAACATATAAAATGGACCCAAGTAACTAATATTGATCATATCCATGGTTTTATCTCTAAGATCCGATAATGTTTCTTGGGATTTATCACCCATACAACCAAATAGTAAACCTATATATGTTACATGTGGTCTAAATTTCCACAAAAATTAATATAGAGTTTGAGATCAAAAAAATTGTAAGTTTTCACCATCACCTTTCTTAATATATTTAAATTCACAATAATTTATTTTAATGAAAGTAAATTATGTTTTAAACATAGTCTAAATGAAATAAAAACATTCATTTTTATTATATGGGGTCTATTCCTTAAGTATGATTGTCCATTGCTGGTAATATTTGGACTAGTTTGTGTCTATGTGTGAAGGGATTTTCTACATTAATTTTTATAAAAATTCCAAATGTTTCCGCAATTATATTATATTATATTAATATTTGGTGAAAAAATATGACAAATAGTGTTATGATCTTAAGATGGTATTTCCATGGGTAGAAGAAAATAGACTACATTTCATACCAATGTTATGTGAGTTTATCCGTCATTGGAAATAAATATACTAGACTAAATACTATACATAAATCTCCTTATATATTGATGGTAATAAATATTATATATGTTTTCTTGGTTCTAATTTTGTATATCAATCATTGGTAAAAAACAAAACATAGAAAAAAGTGCATTAGAATAGATGTGTAATAGTAAAATAACCATTCCCTTAGGAAAAACCATGCAATAAGATACTATAATAAGGTGTACTACAACTAAATTCTACAAACAAGGAAATGTGTAGGGTCTTGAATAACTATTGTCTCATTGCATCTAGACTAAAATCAAATGTAAATGTGTTTACCTAAAATTTCACTACAAAACATCAATTTCACAATAATAAAAATTAAAAATTGATTAAATTACGCATTACATAGCTCTCCACTAGAATTTAGAATACCCACTATTTCATTCTAAATAAAAATATTTTAATTCCCTCATAACTTACCTAATATCATATATAGATATGATAACACACAACATTATAAAAAATATAGGTTTCCCACACCAAAATATAAATGAACTCATAAGTTGGATTAAGATGAGTTAATAATGTACTGCATCACATGAAAGGAAAACTATAAATACCCATGTTTATTTACATTGATAATTTAATAGTAAATTATAATTTTGTATATCTATTAGGATATGTTTTATCAATTGGAAATTGGATTAATGTTCTCATTGTTTTTCAATATCAAGGACATTTTTTTAGAGAGGAAATGGTGATATTTTACTTTCTAGGTAGTCAGGATGACAACAATGTAAATCTGTTGGTCCTTGTTTAGTTGATTCTTCTAATGAATGTCGTAATTCAATTAAAAGGACATGTCATGATGAATTATTGTGAGTAGGTATCGCAATGCAGTCGAGGTCTTCACAACATAGTGGGTTTTTTTTGTTTTTTATGAATATACCCTTATAATATATGTTGTGACATGAAGGGAGTAGTCATAATGTGATCATAATACTTAAAAGGAATGATAATTAACAGAATTAATGGGGTTCAAACCATGAACATTAGGTCACATTGAAATATTGATTGGCCATGTGTTGATCCAACATCTTGGTTTGGTCATGTTGTGTTCTCTGATTGATTTGTGCGTTTATTGATCAAAATAGAATTCCACACCATGACACATATTTTCATTTTATAACCCATACCTAGTTTTTTATTTATCCATTGTAGTGTCATCTTTATATTGTTAGGTCCCTTAGGTTTTGGGTGATATGGTGTGTCAAGAGGGTCCATTATTAGTTGGTTCTTCCCCTCCCCCTTTCTCCTTAGATTCTAAATGGTGTGCAGTGGTTTATAGTTATTTCATGTCATTCAACATGGTATTCACCTTATCCATCTATTTTTTCATCTATAATGTCTAATTTTGATTTTATTTATGTTCAATATTGGGGCCAAATCTACCATATCATTGTGTAATCATGTGCGGATGATTGAGAGTTTTCTAGATGGGTCTAGATGATGTTTGAAGATAAAGGTATAATATTGTTTCATTTCATTTCGAGTGAATTATCTCATTGGCTTAATTTTTTGGGGTTTTGATGAAAATAGATGAAATTAGACATTATTTTGGGTATTTCTATTAGTGATTTCATATATACTTGGTCAAAAAATATGTTTTGAGTTGATCACTTATTGTTTATCATTGTTTATATGAGTTTTTGATACTCATTAAAATTTTAGGAATTTATTCAAATTTAATTTAAATTATATAATTAATTATAATTTCTTAATTGATTAAAATAGGCTTTTTGGATTGTCCTTAGTGGATGGGAGGTGATAAAATCATGGATGAGACGTAGACGAGCTTGGGAGAGAGTCATTGTGTTGGGATTTATTAGAGTAAATCATTATAAGTTAGCTATTTCCTTAAAACACACCCATGTTAAATGAATTTTTTAGATTCCTATATGATATATAATATTTCAACAGATGGCGATCAATAATTTTATATAAATGAATTGTTTCTATAAAATAGAATTCGAATACTTGTTTGTTTCTTATGAAATGTCTCCATCATCCGTAATAATTAGTTGAAAATGTTGTTAGAGACCTTCTTTTTAAATCCAAATATTCACTAGGGTTTCATACGAATGATTCATTAGTGTGCACATTGGGAAGAGGAATGGATGCCAGTTTTTTCTCACCCTATTGTGGGGAATTATTTCCTACTGGAGGGTTGTATTTAATATTTTAGATATATTTATGAATCCTTCATAAACACTTGTAGAAGGTCGGTTATCACTATTACAAAAATACAATCAAAACCATGTGCGGGCATGAAAATCCATGTATATTAGAGGTTCACCAATATTATCATGTTTATTAGTGATGTTTTTGGATTAAAGTCACAAACATTAGATTCCCTTTGATTATTTCCTTCGTGGGATGAAGTTGGTGTTAATGGCATTGGGATTGGACCCCAAAGGGGTTCCCTATATATCCTTTGATAAAAAGAATGAAAACCCACTTTATTCAGCACTGCATGATGAGCCACATTGTACACTTTAATTTAAAATTTAAAAGACCTTTCCAAGAAGTTTAATATCTTGCATTAAGGGATAATAGGTGAATGTTGTTTAGTAATGGTTGCTGTGGAACTTATGTATGAGTTCCCCATTTTTGTTTATCATAGAAATTGATAATTATATAAAATTAGATGTGATTGGAGATTAAAGCTAGTAATAGGCCCATATATTGACCCCACGTATATTAGTGAATATATGAGAAATTAATATATAAAATATTTTGTATTATGCCATGATGGAGGCCCATATTTGATTGATTTAAAATGAGTATCTATCCATATAGTAAAATGGGTCCTTTATTGTATTCACATAAGAGGAAATGTAACTTCATGATATTTCATTTGAACCTCAATGTAGAATCCAATGTATCATATGATATCTGGAATCAAATTTCAAGTAGTTTGAGTGGCATTTTTTAGGTCATATGTGTGTACCATAATATGTTATTTAACATCAAGTTGTAAAGACATGGGCCATGTAGTCTAAATTCATAAAACTATATACTAATTTTTCCTTTGATAAATATAAATTCTGATAAATTAATAATCAACTAATCCTATAAGATAATGTTTGTACAAATCAAAATGAGAATACATGGTTATAAGATCAGTAATATTTCATTATAATAGGGGACTATGTGGGACTTATGTGTGAGCTTCCCTGGTAGGATGCCTGGCCTAATAGAAGAGTTAGGAGAATTAAAGTTTATGGAATTATACTAGGTGGAGTAACATATATTATATTTTTGTAGATTATACATAAGTAGGAGGTCCATATATGGATTAACCAAAGAAGTATCTTGGTTTATGGTATCTTTGGAATTTTAGGGGTGTAACTGTGTATTAAAATTTTAGGGAAACCCTTAGAAGTATCTAAGAATGAGGTAGGGAGTATTAGTATGAAAATAATATTATATCTACGAAATTTGGGACACCAAGATGTGTCTCTTGATGTGATTTTATATAAGAAACCAAGAGGATCATATTGAATCAACGTAATTTTAAAGAAACCTTGATGGGTATATCGACTCTATGTATATAGGTAAAAGTAAGATGAGTATCCAAACATTAGGTATGGATTGCATGGATGGGTATCCAGGTTTAAGACATGGCTGAATTCTTCCAAGATAAGTGACCTCAGGGGACGAGATCCAATCTATGGGATCATAATTATTATAATCCCTAGTGTGGTCTACCTAAAGTTATTATCACCTAGTGAGGGCCATAGAAGGTTTTTCTCCATAGTAAGGGATTGAAAAGGTCCTTTTACCTTTTGATTGTTTCAATAATGATCATATACCATTTGAGGTTTATTTTGGGGATTAGAATTATGAGTAATTTCCCTACTAGATGGATTATATATGGAATATTCTTAGTATGGGAAACTGGCGATGTTTTTGTTAAGTAATGGGGCCTTGAGAGAATGATCTCCCATGCGAGGGACCCTTGGTTAATGGTGTCCTATGAGATGGGCCTTAGGGGAAAAGCTTACCACGTAAAGGGAATATTATAGATAGTAACCCAAGTGAAGATCTGACATGAATTCTCACCCAAGTAGGGGCTCACCCAAGTGGAGGGTATGCCATGTGGACACTCATCCATGTCCATGATCAATCATGTCCAGGCTCATTTATGTGGAAGATCACCAATCTGTGAGGTCATCCTAATATAGTATTTCCCAAGAGTAGGATTACCTATGTGGTGTCTCTCCCCTCTAGAGGCTCACTCATGTGGAAGGTCTCTCTAATGAAGGGTCTCCCTATTGTTTTTCTCATATAAGTGTGTGCCCACCCAAATATAGTGTCACCCTATTGGAAGATTACCTTTGTTATTGGATTTCACTGGTGGTGGATCACCGTATTGAGGGGCTCTAGACTAGGAAGGGTTACATGAGATCCTACCTCCCTCTACCACACATTTCTGTGACTGTGTATATGTGTCTATCATTGTAAATTTTATGTTTATGGAGTTTATTAATCTTCCACAATAAGGGTTATGGGATAAGTTATATGAAAGAGAGGTGGTTCAATCTAGTTATATAGGTATTGGACCAGGGTAAATATGTTTGGTGAATGGTATATTATCTATTCCCATCATTTAATATTGATAACTTTTGATATGTAAGTGTGTTTGGAATCACAGATAGTCATATTGAAGCCCATGAATTTAATTGTGTCCCAATTTATGGCGTTTACAAACTAGAATGGTGTTTTCAAGGGTATAAATTTTTCCTAAATAACATCAAATTGGATTCAAGTATTTAAAAACCTTTTTTATTAGCAATGAAATCCACATTTCACTCCCAAAGTGAGAATCTCACCAGTGTGTCACCAAATTGGGTACCATTCACATGGAATCACTATTTCACTATGTGTTATCAATAATGCATCATATATAGGTCAAATTTAATTTTATTTTTTAATTAATATAATTTTATACTCATACATTATTATATATTTTCAATATTGGTATAATTTCATTGATTCAATGACAATTTAGATGGAATCAATTTTTTAGTTATGGTAAAAGACATTAGTGTCAAAGGAACAACTTACCCTAAATGACTGGTTTGATTCTCTGACCATTAATGGGCAAGGTCTAGTTTATATAATCTATTCCTTGAGATATATGAACCCTCATGTATATAAATTAAATGAAATAAACATGACATAATGATGGTTATAATTGAATCTTAAACACTTATTTTTATGCTAGCCTATTAATAACTAAGGGAATAAATATTAATTTAATACTTAAGATATAGGGTCCATAAATGGGAGAAAATATCACTTAATGTACATATAATCCGTATTATAGGAACCCTTATACAAATCATGGTTGGAAAGAGTTTTATATTCAGATGATTTTCATTGGTAGGCCCTGATAGACACTTGATGATCCTTAAATATGTATGGAATGTTCAGATGAGCATGTGATAAGTGATCCTCTCCCACTATCATGTGAGTACCTAGGAGGTATACCCTAGGTAGATTTGGGATAAGTTAGGTGAGTGAATAACACTAGGATGACTTATGACAGGAGATGGGTATTTTGTCATCTTACTTAGTGGCGTCATTAGGGATTATTTTATAAATCTAGTTGGGGAGAAATGTGAATGTTATGATTATGTGGGATTTTATTCCCTCTATGTGATTTAGTTTTCACAAAATATAATAGTGAGATAAGGGAAATCCTATAGGGTTTCTATATTATGTCATGTCTTACTAGACCCTTGTGGGAACCACGTGTCATTTAAATTTTTAAAAGTATGGTGTGGAAATTGGTGTTGATGATTTAAAGTGTCACCTTCTATCCCAAATTGATTATATGAGTTGGGTTGGGTTGTAGTGGCAAGGATTGGTCTTACACTTGAGAGTTTTACCTAGACTATATGTGATGGTATGGGATGGTGGATGACCATTGTTATTGTTATTTTTATGAGTTTCGAACTCGGATAATGTTTCCCGAGATAAATAATTAATCTTTATAAGATGCATAATGATTACTCAGATTTAGAGATGATAGTAATTATACAATATTAGGATTAGTGATTCCTATGATTTGGGGATGCACATTATAATATTTGAGTTTCTTATTAATGTATTGGATATTAAAAACCCTATTGGTTTTTATGAGATAATTATTAATTACATGGACAATAATGATACATGGCATATATTTTGAGATTACTAATTATTCTTAATGATTCTTCAAACTAGTATATTTCTGTGGGGTTTTATCTTCTGTCTTGTGATTCATATGATCTTCTAGATTCCATGTGTATTTTATAAGGTTAAAGGGAAAATTATGATATATAACGATTCCTAGTGATTTCCATTCATATTACATGGTTTTATAGGACCTATTGATGAAAAAACATGATGATATGATGATTGAAAAGGTATAAATGATATCATGTTTACACCTCATGTAGGGACCCTATGGTTACATTGGGGTAGGTCATGAATCCCCTTATTGATTATATGATGCTCTTAGAGGTACAAAAGTTTATGATGAAGAATATATAGTCAATATCTTATTCCAACATAAATGATGAGGATCGATGTTAGTTCTCTATTTAGACATTAAAACAATATTTATTTATTTAGTTTTGTGTATGACATGCACATAAAGATATTCAATGGTTATTTTTGGGACCTTTATGGTGGTTTCCTACTATGTTTTACTCATAACATACTCGGTAGGATATGGAACGTTGGTAATTAAGCATAATTTAGTATTCATAGGTTTTTTAGGGGAGAGGCTTAGTATATCATGATTGAGTAGGACTACTCTGATGGAATTTGAAAACAGGGATGTGATGATTCTTTGGGATGAAGTAGAGTTTCCAATTTTATACTTTGTTTACTTTATTTTTTTTATTATCCTAGTGGAAAATTAGTTGATGTATATAAGTATGAATGTGTGTCTGTATAATTAATCATATAAATTTTTAAAGCATAGTTATTGTTTATTTATTATTTGAAGACTGATAATTAATTTTCGATATTGTTTAGTTATTTTACAATGTGTTTTACTCTAATATGAGGGTATAGTCTCCCCAATGTGACACCATATAATCCCATTATTAGTTAGTAAACTGTGGCATAATGGGTTCACCAATGTTTTTGTAGTGACTACCAATACAGATCCCAGTTGAGTGGTACATGGAAATGGGGTGTTACAAAGGCGTATTAATACTTCCTTTTCATTATCATTCAATTTTAGAATTATATTTTGGGAATATGTATGAGTCATATATTTTGATAGAACTTATAACAAATAATTATGAAAACCATTTGGAATGGAAATGATTGTTTACTAGAACTATCTGACTTTTATTCTTGAATTTGACTTTTACTATTATAAAATTTTACATAGTGTGATAAAAATGGGTTTTTAGATTTATGATTGATGGGGTTTTTATATATTACCATTAGTAAGAGTCTTGTAAAAGAAAATCATTCATGGAACATAGTACTCACATGACAAACACATTCTACAATTTGGTTCATATCACTGATGAAGAAGTTTCTTTTTTTTAAAGTGACGACAGAAACATTTCTTCCATTTTCCTATATAACATTTTGGTGGAATTATAATCATCTATGAAATGATATATTTTCTATGATAATGGGTCATGTGGATTCTATTAAAGGATTATCATTTATTATGACTATGTATTCCCTATTTATATTGGATGCATAGTGAGCCATATTTGGATAGAAATTCATGGTATACTTTTATGATCATCCCCTAATGAGTATTTTTTATACTAGCTCTTAGAACAAAATTGATATGGTTTATTAAATGGGCAAAAATAAATTATATGGTGTTTTCCCATATATAGTGTTGGTGGAATTATACAAAATCAAACCATGTTACTAATTTATATTTTACATTAATATTAATGGGTCAATTTAATTAAATATATATGTATGTGAGGGGTTGGGGTGATATTTTGGACATAAATTGGTCATCCCATATAAAAATTCCAAATAAGGATTAGTTCTCCTGTTGGATGAGGAGTTGGAATGTGCTTCTAAATATTTTAATGTGCATTAAGACACTAAAGTTGGTGTTGGAATGTATGTTTCTTTGCGGTGTTTCATATGTGAGTATATATATATATATATATATATATGTTGTGACCTAGATGAAAAATATTTTATGGGCTATATGGTGGAGCCTATTTCCCCTAGTATATAGATACTAATATTGGGGACTCAGGTACTGAATATGAAATTAAATGTGATGCAAGAGGATAACCAAGGAAATGAGTTATCCCAGTATTTTAAGATCCCTAAAGTCAAAATAAATAGTAGATACTTTGAATTATTTTATCTTGGAATGGGATGTTCTAGTGGATGTGTGTTATAGGCATGTATATGCCATGGTATTTCATGATAAAGGATAGTTTATGTGATTTTTGTATCAATGATTTGTTGGGAGGGAATGATCTGTGGGTGGTATGAATCAATTGTATTTTGGTATAATTCACGATGAAATATATGATTGATTTCTTAGATGTTCATTTCTATTATCGATTTAGAGTGTGATAATTGTTGGTTTTGTATTGATAACCAGGTAGAGGGTGGTCAGGTGGTTGGCCTTGGGAAAAGTGAGATACCCCATTCTTTTGAGAGAATGCAATGAGGTTCTTCTAGTTAGATGAGAATAACGTGATAGTGGAAAATCGTATATTTCCAAATCAGGTGATCCAGTACTCTATAATAAGCAATTCATGGTACTTTTGGTCAGTTTAGGAAATAGTATGCTATGAGAGTGTACACATGTTGGGATGGTTGAAATCATGGTGTTATACTCTAATTTTTCATGGTTTTATCATTTTTTGGATCAATGGGTACATTTTTGCGAGAACAGGATAGGTGGTCTTGATGAAAAACATGTCAGACATATCCATCAGGGTTTTAAGGAAATGATTGGTATACCTAGGGGTCTATTGATGACAATGAGGATATATTGGGGTATTTTTGTAAAACTGGTCTAACCATTCATGGTTTTAGATTTTGACAATATGGACGAGCATGGTTCTAGAGGATAAATATTCCTATGAGGATGGAACCTATTGAGGTTGTGATCATGGAATGGTATAATGAAATTTATATGGAAGGAATCTTACTTTTTTTGGATAGTATGACCAACATGATGGATGAAATTAATCATATGTTTAGTATAATGTTACATGTAATCCAAAAATGAGTATTGTTCAATGGTTCTTATTAAATATTGGTTATAAAAGATCGGTTACATATAGCCATTATATATGAGGATGAATGGAGAATAGGTCATGGATTAAATACACATATATTGGTAGTGTAGTGGGTGTTATGGGATTGGTCAATAGATGGTTGAGGTGGTATGCCGATATTTGGAACTCCAATAGATTTTTGAATGTATTTTATTTGAAATTAACAATAAGATCGATAGCGTATACCTTGAGCAACTCTATGTTAAAAAAATGGTGATATAATACTAAAAAAATATTATTTAAATGCAAAAATTAATTTCCATCATTTGTATGGGGTGGTAGGAATATGAATTAATAAATTATGAAAAAATGAATAAAAGTTTTCCAAATTGAAAAATTGTTGTCAAATTTCCATGAAATAAGTACTCAATTTTAAATGATAAAAATGATTTTCCTTTTAGGATAATAGGAAAATATTTATGGGCGTTATTTTTTTGTATATTATTTATATTGATTTTTAATGAAATTTTATATTTATTTAATATATATTATATTGAATCTAAAAAGTTAATAATTATTCAGAAATTTATTATTAATTGGTTTGATGTGAATGTAGAATCCTTCGATGAGAAAAATATTTATTTTCGAATAAACTATTTTTATATCTACAGTATATTTCTTATCATATAAAATTAAATTAATCGCTATTGATGAATATTTAAATTTAACTTATATATCATATATTCAATAAATATATATTAATATATATCTAATGGTTTTTATTATTCAATGAATGATAATGAAATCATTTTTATTCTTTAAAATACATTTTTTCTAAAAATTAGTTTTAAATGTTTTGGGGGGGATAGTAAAATTATTTTTTACCCACTATATCAATTAAATCATTTAATGTTTATTAAAAATTTATAAACATCATTATTAATATTATTTAATTTTAGAAGCATGATGTTTCACCATAATAATATTAACAGTGGTAAAATTTTAACACATTATTTAAGGGTAAAATGGGTAAAATAAGGATAATATTATTGGACAAGTCCTCAAAATAACTCAAAAAATATCCTCAGTCTCATTTTCATTTATTATTTCTTAAAAGACCGTAAAAAATATTGTTTTTTTATTTTTTCTAGTTATTATGATATTTATATTATTTCAAGTAGATGTTATCCATAAAATGTTACTCTTTTTCTTTTAATATAAAAAATATTTTTCCATAATAAATAAAAGATGTTTAAATTATTAAAAATGGTTATTTTTTTTAAAAAAACTACTTTTTATAGTAATATATTTTTAATTTTTGTAAAGTATAAAATTTTGTAAAAATCATATACTTTTGCTGATGCAGTTCTTGTACAAGCGAGTGAAAAAATCAAAGTAAATAGTTTTATATTATTTAATGTAATGTTTTTTGGAAACTTTATAGAATTCATTGATTTTTATGTATTGAAAATGATATTTAATTCATATTTCATATATCATAATGGATAACTGTAGTGATATTGATGTTTTTGAAGTGAAATTATGTGAATAATTTCGAAAATAACTTTAATGATACGATATATTAAACAGAATTAATTAGTTGTTTTAAAATCATAAAACTATTAAATTTACGTAGTAAATAGTTAATAGTTTATTATATATACTATTATCCACTTATGATCTTATTAACCATTTATAATGACATTATTAACCATTAAAGATATTGTAATGTGTTACTATAGTAAACATTAAAAGGGCTAGAGAGGGGGATAAAAAAGAGATCTTGTTCAAACATCTATTTAAACATGTACTTGTCTTATTGTAAAAATATATTTATTATTTAGAAATATTTTTATGAATATATGGAACTTTTGTTATATTTTACCAATGGAAGACACAAATGATTGATTAATATTATATATATATAAACGATTGTTACCCACCTCACTTATAAAATGGAGCCTCCACCTCTATCCTCTACAAACCTTATGAACCCACTAATTTGGTGAAAATACTAAAAAAATATTAAAAATACATATAGATAAATTTTAGAGATTCATTTCTTCTAAAATGACAATCCTAAGGGTTTTTATAAAGAATTGAAATGTAGGTTTACCAAATATGGCGTAATTAACTTCACTGAATCCTTTAAAGTATATTTATTCTTCTTAATCCAGCTAATATTATTTAAAAAAAATTACATTAAAACATAAATACAATTGAATTTATAATATTTTATTTCATAAATATAAGAAAAATTATCTATTTTTCATCCATCCTAATGGAAAATTAAAATGTCTTCATGCATAATTACAGACTACCATCTCCACAAAACATATATTTTTCTTTTCATCAATACATATCATGGTTGTTTGTATAGATATATTTAATGAATAGATATGATTTTTATAACTAAATTATTAATCTTTAATGATAAAATATTACCAACCATCCAACCCTCTAAACTGTTGTAATATGATAATGCCACTCATTTATACGTGTGGACTACCATCTCCAAGAATAGAAGTGATTTTATTTCTTTTTCAGATTTATATAGATGGAAATAAATATAGATTTAATAAATATAATTGATCTATATGATATAATTATGATTCTAGAGAGTTTAATTATAACTTACCATTTTTTCATTCCATCCAAAAAATTGAAAACACCACTCCTATGTTTTTATAGATTATCATCTCAATGAAGTGATGTAACTAATTTATCATCACCACCTAATTAGAATGCTTATGAATGTTTATATAAGGATAAATATTATACTTATAATATGATTAAGATCTTATATATGATGAAATGATTACCATGGTTCAAGGAATATAACCACAATATTGAAACATCAATGAAAAAAATAATAATTTACACTTATAACAAAGTTTATAATGACGAAATATTAATACATAGATGATAAGATGGTCTATGTAAATCATATATAGTAATATCGGTATAAATATTTTTATAAAATATATATATAATAAATGTAAAGATTTTTTATTACAGGTTAAGATCATATACAATGTTTGTTCAGAATTGATCTATGAGGTTCTACTATAACATTTTTTTAAGAGAAATACTCAATATTCACAAAATATTTCATTTATGATATTTATACAAATCAAATAATTTTATTTTATTTTTATAAAATTATATTTTTATTTCCATATAATTTACACTTTTTTGGGTTTTTGATCTTATGATTTCCACTACTGTATTGGTTCTTCATCTCCATAATGTTTTGTTGAGATATAATTCTTGTTCTCTACCTATTATTGATTATATATTGTAAATAGTCCCCAATATACATATTACATCGAAAATATCTCTATATTAGAGGTATTTAATGTTTATTTTTTTTTATCTCAAATGATTTATGGTTGGGACGATACCAAAGTACTATGAGTTTATATTACAATTTAAAATTTAATGAGGATTTTATATACATTAACCTATGTTTGTGAATTGTATAATATATAATGATTAAACCCCAACCAATTTATTTCCCTATATTTATTTCATAGTATTTCATATTTATCATTAAATTATTCTTTATTTTTATATTAAATTATAGTTATTTTTTATGATACTTTAACCTTTTTAATCAATACTCAATGAACAATTTCCTTCGTGTCCATTTCCTATAAATTAATATCAAGAATGTAGTTTTATATAATATAATGATTATTTAAAGTAATATTAAACAACATTTGATTCATTTAAAAAAAAATTATTAATACATATTTCATTATAAAAATGAGGAACTTTTGAACTTTTTACCAAAATTGTGAAAGGCATCTTAATTTTATCATTTACCAAATCAATAAATTTTACATTTATCCATATAATCCATTCATATAAATCATTATTTACATGTTTCATGGTTAATTTCAATGAAAATATTTTTGTTAGTATTCTATGAATTATTATTTTATTAAATATTCTAAAAAATGACATTTCCTTTATTTTAATGAAATTTTTAAATCTTCTATTAAATATTTTTTTTCTATATTGATATATATTAAGTATTTGTGTGCTTCTTTATGGATATCATATTATGATAACAAAAAATTTATTTATATTCATGAATTACTGTTGTGAAGTTTTAATGATTCATCCCTAAAACATTTTTACTTTCCTATTGAAAATGTATGTTATGATAAATTCATTCTGAGAACAATTTATTTTTGATGTGTTATTAAATTTATGAAGGGAATGATAGTGTTTTTTATGATATTTAAGGTGAAATTAAATCTATATTTAAATTATTCATGTTATGATTCATTGAAATTATTTATGCTGAGAGGAGTGCCCGATATATCTCATGATTGTATGTAATCCAGATATAGCTCTCAAATGTAATTTTTAATGTGATAAAGTTAACTAGATGGAATTTAATCTTAAGAGAAAATAATTTTTATTAAATATTAGTAAATCTTGTCATATTACTATGTTTACTATATATATATTAATCCAAATACAATGTTGGATTTATCCTGTGTAGGGGGTTTCATTATAAATGTATGATGTCCCAAGATAGAAATCAATGTTCTCATATACATTCAATTGGTTTTTATAGTTTCAAGATGATTTATTTGAAATAGACTATGATTTTGAACTCATATGAATCTATATTTTTGTGAAATATTTATTATTGGAATCATGATTTATGATCTTTTTTTTAGGGATATGAATTCTCTTAATTTATTCTCATGCACTTTAATTAGCCTCTCGTAAACTTATATATGTCTTCTTCTTATATATAACCTATGAATGATATCTTCAATGTTTAACCTCACAAAGAATATTAGATCACAAATTATTATATTAGAATATCCCTTAGTAATAAAAAATGATATTGTATAATATATGTAAATAAGGGTATCATGTGTGGGTAATTTCGTTATATAAGTTTAATTCTATTTATTTATTTGAAAAAAAATGTTTAATGTGAAAATTCCAAATTAGAAGGAATGATATGAGTTTTATTACATTAGTGGTTTTCCATAATTCTCTAAAACACTAAAACTAAAAGGTATTGGGTATATATGTGACTCAATTTTGGATGTTGATATTATAAATATAGAGGGTGAAAATCAAGTCTCATTTTATGGTTACAATGACATAATCTTAAAGTATATCTTTTAACACCAGATCAATGTGTAAAAGACTTAATCACTATCAATTGGTATGATAGTATGATTTAGATAACATTTGAGGATAGTAAGTTCTTTTATAATGATAATTTAAGAGATAATGACACCATAATGGATTGATAACATAAAAGATGAACATAAGTTTAAAATAAAAGATACCCATTCGAGGATTTCTATGGGAACTTATTGTGAAAGTGAAATTTTTTTAATGGTTTATTGGGAATAAATATATAATTATGGTATATGTAACCATTAGGTATACCTTTAAATTTAGTTGTAATGTATTCGTGATGAATGTTATAGGAGGACATATACTGAATGAAATACATAACCTTTATTATTAATGAAATCATTACTAATTAGGTAATTATGAATTATATGGATAATTGGGTTATCATATTTTGGTAATATATGTTTAGTTAATCATGGTATTCAAAAGTTATTTGGTTACTAAGTGGTTAATGTTAATTTTGTAAAAGTATATTTATTAGGTACATTATATGATTAAGATAAAAATAATATTTTTTTATCGGATGAGATTTTATTTGTGGAATAATGATTGAGATAAAGTGTAGATGTTTATAGAATTTTTTGTTATTGTATGATGATTATAGTTATTTTTTGAAATATTTATTTTATTTTACAAAATATATTATTAATGTATATTCATTTATGGAATGTGACTATAAGTGATTAATGTTATTTATTGATAGATTAAAAGTGAATCATGGATGAATATGTGATCAAATATTTTTAACTGTGGGGTTCTGATTTGATCATGCATATTTTGGATGGGTTTTATGGTTAATTATTTATGATATGATTTAACTTCAACATTTGGTTTTTTTGATATTTTCAATTAATGTACATATGATAATTAACATTGGATAATATATTAACATGTGCTAATATTTTTAATTTTTGTTAGAGTGTGGAAAAAGGATGAATATATTTTCATCAATTTTTTTATCATACAATCCATTAAAATATTATTTTACTCCTCCTGGAAGGAAAAATTAATCCTGGTTATTTATCTTATAACATGTAGAATATGTGTAAAAATTTTGAAAACACAACCAATTTATGAATTTGTGTAAAATAATCTTGTAATTATATTCTCTTAAATTCATTATATTGATGGAAGAAATTCCTAAAAATCAAGCAAGAGGAACAGAAATCTATCAATTACTATGTGGAAAATATTTCTCACCTGTGAAGGTTTTATTTATGGAACTCAATCATAATTATGAGTCTCACAGTGGTATACTCATGCTTTAAAAAAAATTTGGTTATGATAAGATCCCCACCAATAACATAGAAAATATTTTTCTTTTAAAAATTAAATTTTATCAAAAATTATTGAAAGGTATTTATTGCATTATATTTATATTTTTATTACACACTATAGTGTTTATTTTCAAAATGTTTTAAATAATATTTATCTGACAGAAAATAAAATTGCGGGAAAATAATTATTTATGTTTTTTAGAATACAAAACTTCAAGATTTTGGATATTATTTTATTTTAAATGAATAACATGTTTGATATTGTATACCTCATAAAACACCATGTTTAAAAAAACTACAATATTCTATGGAAAAATTATTATTTAAATTTTACTATTAAAACCTTAGAATTGAATTAGAGGGAATCAATATGAGTAAAAATAATATAAAATACATGTATAAAAAAAATTCTTTATTTAATAGTATTTATTAATAACTACGAAATAAAAAACTATATTTTAAATGATAAAAATAATATCCTTTTATGATAAAATATCAATTTTTAATGGTATTATATTTTTCTATATTAGGTATTATAATAACTAATAAAATATTATTTTGATGAAATATATTTTTCTTTAACCTAAAAAAATTATTTTTTATTCAAAAATTGATTATCAAATGGATAGGTTTTACGATAAAATAATTTTGTAGTAGGACGATTCTTTTTTTTAAAAACTATTTGTCTTTAATTATTGTAATTTAATCATAGTAAATTAATTTAATCACTATTGATTGATAATTATAATGAATCATTTATATAATTTATTCAATAAGTTATATTGATATTCAATAAAAAAATTATAGTAAATGACTGAGGGTAAAATCATTTATATACTTAAAAATACATTTTTCTAATAATTGTTATTGTGCATTTTGTACATGGATATTTAAATTATATTTTCCTAATTGTAATAATTGAATCCTGAAAATTGGATTCCATTTTTATAATAAAACTAATTAATATTTTTTAAACTTTCATCTTAATTTGTTGTAATAATGAAAAATAATCATTTTCATTGTTTAACACCTTACATAATGTTATTATGGGTTACACATGGTTAAAATTATGGGAAAAGGCATTAAAAGGATGATAATAGAAGAAATATTCTAATTGAAAGTTTTTATTTCATCCATAATCATCATAAATTGGAAATTATTAAAATAATTCCAGTTTATATGTTATTTCATTTATATAATTTAAATTTAATAATATGTACAAAATGACACTGTCTTTATTTTAGGATCAATAATATTACTTCCAAAGAATGAAAATATTTTATGAATGGTTATAATTTTATTTTGGAATTTGAATAAATTCTAGTAATGATAATAATTTATTTTTAATTTTATTAATGACATAATTAAAAATAACACTGACACATCCTCGATGCAGTGCTTATCCAAGTGAGTGAAAATTCAATATTAATCAGTTTAAAATACTAAAAGTGATGTTTTTTGGATAATTTAAAGACATGAATAAATTGTATGCATCAAAATGAAATTCAATTAATGTTTGAAATATTTGAATTCTAAATCCACATTAATATTGATGTTTTAATTTAAAATTATATCAATGGTCTTAAAAACATTAAATATGTTTTATGTCAAATTAAAATTAGTTATTTATTTTAAAAAGTAATAAAAATATTATTCATTTTCATGTGTGTGTTAAATGGTATACAATGTCAACCATATTCCACTTATGTTCTTGTCACCCTATTCCAATGATATTACTAACCCTTAAAGACAATGTATTACTTAACCACAGTTCATAAAAAAAAGGCTAATAATGGTTTAAACTAAGATATTATATTCAAAATGAAACATATATCGTTATAAATATTGTTGTTTGAATTTATTTAAACCTTAAAAACATTATAGTAGAATCTATTTCACATTTGATCCATTTTAAAAAAAACAGAATCATATTATATACTAATATTTCATGTATTTGTATGATTTCCACCCACCTCACTTATAAATGGGAACCTCCACTCAAGTATACAAACTACATTCTTGATGACATTATATCAGGAAAAAACTTCCCAAAACATTTTTTAACTCCTCTTTACAGATTATATTTGTCATTTTTCTAAAAATAACATCCCATGGATCCTTAATAATGGATCTAAAGGATGTTTATCAAAGAAGAGATAATCATCATTAATGAAACATTTATGTTTATATCTTATTCTAACACCTTTAAATATTCTTAAAAAAATTTATAATCTTTTAATAATTAATATTATATTAATAAAAAAAATTATGTAAATATTATAACCACAATTTATATATTATCAATTCAAATGGAAAATGAAAATCGAAGAATGTGTTCAAAAATACTTCCATAATTTCTACCAATATATTTTATTTTTCATCATTAGCTCTCAGGATGGATAAATTGACGATTTAAAGAATATATTTGATGTTTAAGAAATTAATAAAATTATTAAAAGTCAATACATCACTTATTTTTTGACACTCCCATACATTGTAAAATGATAATGTTTCTCACGTGAACGTGTTAAACAACACCTTCAAAAAGAGATATGATTCATTTTAAATTCATATTTATATTGTTGATCATAAGGATATATTTAATGAATATATATGATATAATTGGGATTCTATATAAGTGAATAAAATTTTAAATTTCATTCTATTCATTCTTATAAAAGTAGAAACACATCAATGTGTATATGTTTAGACTACCATCTCCATGAAGTTCAGAAATTCATTTATCATCACAAACATATATGAATAGTTATGAATGTATATATAATAAATAAATATAATTCATGTGAAATTTTTTTTATTTTAGAGACAATATAACCATGACTATTCTACAATTATTGAAGACACCATTGAAAAACATTCATGATAAATAGAATAGTTAACACCGAGAACACTGATTTTAATGAAGAACTAAAAATAAATAGGTGAGAAGGTGTTATAATTAAATCATGTATGGTATGATTAGTGTTAATATTTATCTATTATATATTATTAATTAATCTAAATATACTATTCTAGTGTTTAAGAGAACATATATCACTTTTCGTAACATGAGTTAAGGCTTTTTCATTTATCTTGTACTTATATGTGACATATTCTATATTCACCACTTATATGTTTCATGAAATTTATATAAAAAAAATTAATTTATTTTATTATTAATTTCATAAAAACTATTATTATAAAAAATCCATCTAATTTTATCCCTTTTGTGTTGATTAATATATTACCAAAACTGTTTGGGTTCTTCATCTCCGTATTATTTTATTGATACATTATTCAGGTTACATGCCTATTTTTTTAAATGGTGTATATAATTACACTTTAACATTATATATTTTGAATATATATATATTTAGGTAATTGAATGTTTCATTTTATGTTGCTTATATCAATGGGTATTTGATTGGAATGCTACAAAAGCGGTAAGGTGTCATGTTGCAATCTCATTTTTTTCAGGATTTCATATTCTTGAAACATCTTTGGCTAAATTATATCGTATTTATCTCTTGAACTGTATATATTGTCCTATCCTCTAGTTATTTATGCTTCTATTCTATATTTATTTATGTATCTAATAATATCACATGTGCGTAAACTACTTTACTAGTTATGTTTTCATCCTCATTTGTGGTTCCCTACTGAGTTATAATCACACCATACCAGGGAGGCCATGGGAATTGGGTAACCAAAAAAATATTTTCGTTAGGTTCAATTAAGGAATAGGGACATTATTACATTATATATCATTAAAAATATGATAGGATTTGGATTTTTTTTATGTTATATGTCTTGGTAATAGTAATAGACCACTTATTTTATTATTTTATTAAATTTTCCATTGTAAATAGATCAATGTTCTATAAATTGATATATGTTTGTATAATCATGTTTTAGAATACATCCACAGGTCCTTTGATATAGTTTGGATGTGATTTATTTCTTGAATATACATTTTTTTAAAATTTATGGATATTGTTTCATTATTGATAACTATTTTTAATTTGATATTATGGTACAACCACCCTATAGAATCAAATTAGACCCTCACCATTAATTGGGAGACTCTAGAGTATGGGGAGGGACAACTTACTTCATGTAGTGACCATTGATCTAATAACCAGTCGAGTGGTCTAGGGTAGTGGGGCACTATAAAATCATTTAACTCAATCTGGTAGGTTAAAACCTAGGTAATTTCCTATTTAATGACTTATTATCATTACAGTAGAGGTGATTATCTAGCCCATTGGTTATACCCAATTCAGTTATAATAGCCCTCCCCAATACTCACAGTCAAACCCAACAATTTCTATCCACACACAATATGGTTACCATACCCCATGTGATACTTTAAAAACTCATTATATAATGAATCCTTATGGGAAAATCATACTGAAACCAAAACCACATTCTATAATAAATAAGTAACCTCGCCCACTCTAGAAAATCATAACAGATTTACGTTTTAACCAATTTTGTAATAACAACGAAATTTAATTCAAAAGATAACTCAATTCCCAAAAATAAAATTCATTCACAACACCTCTAATCTTTCACTATGTGATGGACCATTTTGGATTACTAACCACATAAACCGGACCCAAAGGGCCTCTTATAGTTTGTACTACAATATTAATAAAGAATATATGACCTAAAAATTTTCACAACTCTAAAAAACCCAAAAATGTATGCTTCTAATAAATCACAAAACTACCCACTGACCACACTAGTCCACAGGAAGGCCTAATTTCAATGGATATCTCCCCTAGACCATGATATATTGTACTAAGCCACTCATATTTTATATCAATACAAGAAACCCATTATGGTTCCATCACATTTAATTAGTTTTTTTATAATTTATTTACATGGGTTTATAGTGATCTTAAAAATACCAAACCTAGTAAAGAAACATTTTTTGATCATAGGGGACTCTATGCCATAAATAATTTGACTAAGAACACACTCAAACCCATTTCAGGTCACCCTAACATAGACCCCATGTAGACCTAAAACATTACACATTAAAATAGTTTGTTTATTTAATATATAAATGACATATATCTTTTTAATATCTATATTACCCCGTCCAATATCATTGAAAAATTACAAACTATTTTCCTTATATCATGAAATTTTAAAAAAGTCACTAGTTATGGATTTATTTTTGAATTGATACGAGATGAATGAAATTGAGTGAGTGGCCATGAGTATTATGTTGTACTAACTCATATATTTCAATTTTAATAAACATTAATTTGATATGGGGAGAGATAAACCTCCATGATAAATCATAATAGGAGGAAGAGGGGGTATCTTCTTGGGGTGTTCAAGGGGAAACACTTGTGGAGTGAGGTGTAATGACTTGGATAAGACAACCAAAATATTGGCTGTTAAAAATTACTATATAATCCCAAGAATATAACCCTATATATCGGTGTTTATAGACTATATGAATATTCCATAGGTAGTTATGGGGATACTAGACCATCAAATATATATATCATAAGGTTTACATTCAAAGATAAAAAAAATTCAATATAACCCATCCATATAATGAACATACAAAAATCATATACATATAAAAATGGATCCATGATGGTGCCTCATGGACCAAAAAATTAAAATATAAAAATCTACATGTTATGAATCAATGAAACGGTAGAAGTATAAGTTATATATATATAATACATCAATAATAAATAAATCATTAAGTGTTTTAATTTGATACCTATATGTTAAAATAACAAATAATATATTGAAATACATTTTACAATAGCCCAACATTAAATAATATCATTTCAACTAATAAATCATTAATATGTTTTTGAGATGATATATATTAATATCTCCAAGATAATACATTTACCTTACATGATATATATGTTATTCTAGTGAACATTAGAATATAGTTCATGTAAATGTGTAAGAATATAGTCCAACAACATGGTAGAATCTCCAAATTCTCCTTAGCATAATATGTGTTATAGATATAGTGGATGTGCATAAATAATTGTAGTTAGTGTGGAAGAAACCACTCAAAAACATAACTCTTTAATTCTCATACTAATGTTACCCTAGACTAACATTAAAATAACAAAATTCATTTTATAAATTAATTCAATACATATATAAGATAATACATAGCCTAGAATAATAAAAAAATTTTTATTTAAATACATATACTTAATAAAAATATTTCATAAAAAATATTCAATATCTTCTACAATTTTCTTCTCACATAGTACCCTCACAAGACATACTATACTGAAAAATATTCATTACAACATCGGGGAAATGAAAACATAAGAAATTGTAATATTAAAATCTCACTAAGGGAAAACATTGGTGTTAATAACTTATTACTATATGTTATAATATTGCAAAGATAATAATTTGAGAAAATGACTATAACTTATGAAAAAATAACTCAAATTTCCATGACCAAAATTCATGATCTACGGTATAAGGACTCATTATAAAAAAATACATGACTCATAAGTGTTCATATTCATGACGAAAAAATCTTGATCCCTAAGAGAATATTATAAGAAAAATAAATATGTTTTTTTCGAGTACACATAATCATATAAAATATTTTCTGTTGTTAAGGTTCACTATTTAGAATATCTAAGGTGATAAAGTCCCATAATGGATTGGGTTCACTACACCAACCATTAATATTACCTCATTAGATATAAATAATTACAAAGATCCTTTAAAGTATTTTTAATTCTGAGGTCACACATCACATATTGAAAATTATACATAACTATTCCACAAAATCCAAAAACATTATTCATTTCATCATAGATTAATTAAAAAGTGGGAAATAAATGAGTTTAATAAATAAATTACAATAATAATAATTATTTAAAAAATGTAGGTTGTATCAAAAAAATCAAAACCACAATAAATCATAATAACCCTTAAATAATTATTTCCCTGGTTAAAAATACATCCATAAAATCATTAAAATTATTCTATCAAAAAAGTGGAAAAGTATTTTAATTAAGGAATATTTAAAAAACTAAAAATTCATTGAATAATAAGAAAATTATTTTCTAAATAAATGATAGATACATTTAAATTAATATTGATAATTAATAAAATCCATGATGGTGGGAAAATTTAGTCAAGTCATAAATGATTAAAAACATTCTTTTTATCCCTTCAAAAAAGTCAAAATCAATCACTAGGAATAAGTTTCAAAATATTCATTGTAGCCATTCGTAAATAAATTAGTTATTATTATAAAATTTATTTAATAAACATTTATATATATATATATTAACATCCATAAAAAAATTTGAACAATGTGGGAATAGAAGTGACTGATTTACATACAAAAAGATAAAAGAGTGGTCTGATTTTGTTAAAAATATTTTTTCATTTATTTTTTTGTAACAAAGAGGTGGAAATTTAATTAATAGTTGAAAAAACTATATATGTCTATGTGATAATAAAATTTGTGAGGTTTTGGAAATATAAAACAAATAATTTCCTGAAATATAAATTTAAACATAAAAAATCCCGATAAAATGTCATAGTACAACATAAAACTGTAGAGATTTGGAAATAAATGAATCTAAACCACATGAATGAGATAAAAATTGATGTATTTATAAATAAAAATATTTTTAATTAATGTAACTATATCATTAATTTAGTAAAATTATATGCACCATAAAAAATATTGAAGGGAATGATTATTGAACATATCTTGATGATGGGAAACTAAGATGGAAAAACACTTTCCCCAAGTCATGACATGCTAAAATATAATAAATATAGAATTATTATACATCTATATAATAATTATATCAACAAATATAGTATTTTATATCATTCCATTTAATTATTCAATCACCCATTGGTTAATAATTTATTATTAAAGTCAATATTTTGGTGTTAACTATTTCATTTTTCTTCCATGTTTTAGTTCGACGGTTATGATACATTATGATTTGTCCTGGTTAATGAATTTTAATAATGTAAAAAATATAATATTTATATTTTATTTGAACTTTAAGAATAATCCTTTTAATTTGGTAATGAGAAATGAATTACCTCACTTTTTGGATGTTGTGCCCTAACCCAAGAATCCTGGATCTAGTATACTACTTTATTACATTGGCATCATTATAATGAATAAAATCCCAAATGATGGATTGGATTAGAAGTTTTGTAAATCCAAATTACATACATGAAACCTATTTTACATCATGGATATAAAATATTTAATAAAAAATTTACAATCTAAGCATTCTTGAAACTGATTTAAATAATTCTTCTTAATAAATTGTTGATTGGAAACATAAGAAAGGTGAGCTAAAATGACTAGTAAGTGTGAGTAAAACTGAAGTAACCATGATTAAATATAAATAGTCAATATGTAAAGGTATAGTATTCTAGATACACTTTCCTTTTTGGAATCTGGATAAGTAATAATCAATATGGAATGGTATATAACAGAATGACATGACATTTAATAATTAATATTGGAATTAAACATAACCATTTATATTCTAACTAATCAAATAATCACATAGAACAACAACAGTTGAATTCATAATAATTGAATTCATAATTATATATATATAAAACATAAATTCAATACTTCATGACAAGAATATAACACTATCATGGTGTCGTGACAACTATATAATACTATCAAGACATAATGCTAGGATTATAATAAATTGGTATGGCCACAACCACAACCATATCTATATTGTCTCCTAAATCTTACTAGTATATTGATGGAATATATTGGGACCCTCCCATCACAAATTAAATCATATTCACTCATTATATGTTTAATAATTGATTTAATTAATCAATACACCTTATCATCAAATATCTGTATTGAGTAGAAGATACTGATTTACAATTATTTCTTCAATTTCTCAAGTAATTGTCAAATTGAACAACATATATTTAATATTTATTTGATTTTGGAAATAATAATACCAATTATTAATGATATTTATATTTATTGGAAATTTAATTTCAAAATAAATGATTATAAAAATCATATTCATTCAATGCAAAGGTAACAATCATAAAAGAAATTGATATTTGAATAATAACTTTTACAAAGTGGGTAATTTTCTAATCAGATCCATTAGATTAGATAAATAAATTTGAAACTCAAAATAATATGAATAATTCTTGTTTTATTTTATTAAATTTCAATGGGACACTATATATAATACATATAAGTGAGTTTCTGAATAAATATTAAATATGTCTCAATGGAATATAAATTGAGACGAAATCCATTTCTAATTAACCATTGAACTATAGTACCCATGAAAGAATTATCATAAAATAAAAATATGAATACCATTAATGTAAATGTATTCACGATATACAATAAAACAGTGTAAGTCTTTACACTAGACAAAAGCAATATGTGGTGAAAATGTTGTGTGCCTCACATAAATAAAAGTGAGACAGGAATCCCATACCTTAAGTATAACATGTCTTGTGTGCCTTTATCTAACTAAATAATGAACATAATTCGATTATTTATTTGATTCAAAAATTATTTCAACTCCATTATTAATTTTTATTTCACATATTAAAATTTCTATACAACTACTTGAACAATTATGTTTATATCAGGTTTTTTTGGAAAAATTTGGTTAATGTCACAAAAATGAAATTAGTTTGTTGACAATGGTTAAAGGGGTTATTATATAAACATATCAATAATAATAATAATGATATAATTATAATATTTAAAAATCAATTATTCTATTAAAACTCATCTTGAAGGATGGTAATGAAAAATGAACAAATGATACAATCATGGGGAGGGTATAGCGTACACACCCATGAGTAACCATCCCATTAATAAATGATCATTAGGGAAATAAGGTAACTAAAATTTAACTATACAGGATGATCATTAAAGCAAAAATATTATTTTATTTAATCATATATACTTATATATAATATAATTTTATTTTAAATGGTATCACATCATTTTGATGAGGTCGTAATCCAAAATTGCATGAATGACGTTATTACGTTTTTAGTGTGTGAAAATTTGTTAAAGAAAATGATATATTATATTTCCAGAAAGGTAATTATTTAATTAATATCTTATTGATATAATTTATTCAACATATATTAAATTAACCCCAACCTTAATACAATCCATTTAAAGTGTGAACTTATCACATCGCTTCAAAGAGAACATAGTCCACACGTCAAAAAATATCGATATAATATTTGCAATAAAATGGATATAATGAATGTATGTGTATATAAAAAATAAATAGTTATAAATAAATCATAAATATAATATAAATATTACATAAAAACATTACTTTCATCGTAATTAACAATGATGAGAGGTTGTAAAGGAAAAAATTAACAACATAGTTTTGTGAGGTGGTAGTGTGTTATACTCATGAATGGTTACCTTGTTACCTATTTGAGGAAAGTATGTGTTTGTGTATGTGTAACCCATAAGATAAAAAAATATAAATATATTTAGGATACTTGTTATATTATATAATCATGTAAAAAGAATAATTTAATTATTTAATAATGAAATTAAATGAATGTGATATATAATTAGTGTTACCTATTTCCAGGTTACTCGTTTTTGTTTTCACCAAATGTTTTATTTTAATTTCTTGACATAAAAAGTGAGGTTTAGAATATACAGTTATGAATTTTTGAATCTTTTTTTCAGAGTTTAGTTGAGAGTAAATGGGTTGATTTTTTTGAAGAAATGGATGAGTGAGTGCCTTTTGTACTGGAGGGTAAGTGGTCATCTCGTAAATTTAAAAAGGTAAACACTATTGGGAGGTCCACCTTACCTAATGTGCCCCGAAAACTGAATAAAATTTAGTATTTGGGAATTAAGATATATAATGACCTCTAAAATACAATTATATGTGAATTTTTATAATTTTGATCTTTCAAATTTTTTCCCCATTTTTAACATTTTGGTTTTTTAAGATACTAGTTTTATATACTAAGTAATTTAACCACTGAGATCAAATTTGAGTTATATTTATTATAAAATATAGACATAATAAATTTTAAATAGCATATATAAATTAAAAAAATTAAATTATCTCACGTGTGTTGTAAATAAATTTTAAAACAAGTGAGTGTAACACGCAAAAAATCAACTCTCAACCGAACCACAAAAATAATTCTTTTACTAGTTAGGGTCAATATGATCATAATATATGATAAATTATTCCTTGAATAAACCTATTTTTTTTTAATTATTAACATTTAAATATAAATTTTTATACGATATAATTTTTATTAATTTTTTTAATTTTAATAAAATATCATCTATTATAAAATAACTGTATTTTAAAATATGGTATTATTAACTTTTTTTAAATTTAAAAATATAAAAAATATATTAGAATATTAATATCTTCAGTTCACAAATCTATAACATTACATAATAATCAAAAAAAATAGAGACAATAATTCATTAAATTTACCTAACATTTTATTTTTTTAGCATCACTTTTCTTATTTAGTTATTTTCAAAATAATCCATGCCTTAGCTTTTGTTACGAATTTAATGTGAATAATTTATATATATAAATTAATGTTAAATTATCATGATAAAAAACTCACTTACCTTTAAAAATAATTTATATATCCAAAACAATGTATCTTCTTCCACAATCAATTTTTTTATTGGAATTAAAAGAATGAGAACCATATTTTTGTCTTTTTCGTTACTTAACATATTATATGGGAAACAATTATGATCATGCCCCCTAAAAAATAATAATTGAAAACAGTTTATATATTTTCATAATATGATATGGAAATGGATTCTGGACAACTATATTGTTCAATTTGGGCCATAAGAATATTCTTTTGTCCCTTTTTAAGTTTTATTTTACCGTATTCCCTGTAATTAATTTTAATCACTTTCACTAATGTTTTTGGTCAGAAATAATGTTCATATTATTTGATTAAAAATATTATATTGATTACAAGTACGAATATACATTTCTTAAATTTCAATTCATTGGATTCGACAAATTTTTTTTAAAATATATTCACATAGAGGTACCAAAAAATAGATTATTTAATGTTAAAATATTCAAAGAGTGAATCATGCATTCATATACAAATTCAATATATAAATGGAACATGTGACCTAAATTGAATTAATATATAAATATTTTAATTTAAAAAAAGAAAGAAAGTATATTTTAACATTAATAATTATTTAAACTAAAAAACTACTTTCACCTAAACATTATTGATTTTCAATATTCATAAAAAATGAAACATCTAATAAAAATACAAAAAAAATTGCAGAAATATAATTTTGGTATTCGAAATTGTAAAATTAAGTTTATTTGAGAATTTTTTTTACAGAAGAATCAAACTTTATTTTTAAAATAGATATACCATTAAGAGGTGGTGAAACTCGATCTTAAATGTAACGCAATCTAACTCAGTGTTTTATATATCATAATCCTATAATCGTGTTTTGTATAAATAAATATAAATATAAATTAAATTAATTATAAAATATTAAAATTTATAATTACTAGTCATCTTATAATCACCCCAACATAATTTAATTTTGTCCCCACAATTTAAACTATATCTTAGTAATAATGTATTTGATATATGAAAGTTCTATTGTTAAAACACCTATTTTATATTTGGTTAACATCATATCTTTTTAAAAATATGGAATAAAAAATGTGAAGGTTTCCACAAAACATGGATTTCAATATAGAGAAATTCTAGGAAAATAGGGACATGGATGAAAATTATTAATATTATAGTGATAGAGATCTTGTTCATCTTCAAGTTCATGACCAAAAGGTTATAAACCACAATTATGAAAAATGTAAATGAAATCATCAAAAATGATGATAATACATCAAAATTTTGGGTTCAAGACAATTTTCCTTGATTTGGATAATTATTTCAATATATAAGTATATATGGAGAAATAATTACATGATATATTTCTAATTTATAAATACAATCTTATCCTTGGGTTTTTACATGAACTATTTATACTTCAACTCTTAGAATATGTTGTATCATTTAGGGAAGTAATATATCTATCCCTGAAACATTATTGAATGTTCAAAATAAACCATTTTATAATAGGTTATCTATATGAACCTTCCAATATTATGATCCAAAAATTTAGAATATATTTCATGGTAGTTAGTAGTCTCTATTTTACAATATCCATATAAATCATCATTATCTAAACATCAGGAACATATTAAGGGATATATTTCTGTCATCCATGTGTTTTGTAAGACTTTTAATGTGTCACTAAATCAATTTTCTTCGTCATTAGTACAATTCAACAAATTCATTGAAATCATTATTGAAACATTTTAGTAGTTCAATACTCATGTTATCCATAATTATTTTAATCAGTTAATCATTGATAATTTAATCAATTGACTAAATTCTGGGATCCAAACATAATAACATTAATAATTCCACATTACCTTTGGTTGTAGCATAATATTGACCATGGTCAATTAGCATCTTTTTGTGTATATTACTTTGACAGATGAGACATTTAATTTTGTAGGGTCGTATATCATTAAAATTGAATTATTCTATAGTGGAAACATTTTTATTTCCCATGCAGTCACACATTTTTTTCTATTCACTATACACTTATAAGAAACTCTAATTTGTTATAAGAAAATATACGAGTGTTTTTTTCAACAATTATCACATACGGGAAAAAATAATTCTTTCATTTTTTACATTATCCATCATTTTCTCTTATATCCTCTTCTTCTATAACTTCCCATAAAAACCATAGAACATGGATAATTTGGTACCTATGTCACTATCATATGAAATTTTGTCCTCACATAATGGTAATGTTTTGGATACTTTTTTCCTTTTATATATTAGCATAATAAGACAAAAGATATGATCTTTATTACTCTTTTGATCACCTGTATTAATGAGGATCACATTCATTCTACTGTGAACCATTTCAAATAATGATGTAAAATATATTAGTTCATACCACTGTAATATATAATTTATAATAACAAATCTAGTGATATACGTACTCATTATTAGAAGTATTATGCATATCTAACCTCATAATTGTAAACATGGTTCTATTATGATTTTTTTCAGTACATATCCACAAATTTTATTTTATGGTTACATTACCTACTATTTTTTTACTAAATCAAGTTACCAAGGTCTCTACTCAACATTCTATGATACTAACTATAGTTCCCTAACCATAGAAGCCCAATCTTTGTGCATTAAATTAATACAATAGCTTGATTACATGGAATCAAATCCCAATGGAACAATGATTTTAGTAGCAATGGAATACTAGATTACCTTCATGAAAACAATTTTACCTTGGAGATTGGAAATATTTCATAAAAAGTAATTTTTCAGCATTCTTGAATCCCATTCAAATGATTCTGCCTCATAACCTAGGGAAAGGAAACATAATAAAGTTGATATAATATTCATTGTAAGTGTAATTGAATTGGATGAAATTATAAATCAATAATAATATTCAATACGTAAAGGTCGATGAAATTTAACACAAATTCAATTTAGAGAACTATATAAGATATAATAATTATGGAAAGGATAAAAACTAAAACACATTTCATTAATCGATAATCTGATAATAAAACATAACCATTGATATATTATATAATCAAATAATCCCATGTAATAACAATAACTAAATTCATATTGATGAAATTCATAAGGATTGAAATCTGAAAAATTCTTTCATGGATTAATGAAATGAATCTAATACTATCTATCCTTAATTTGAATAATCTAACAATATCAAGGCTTCATTACATGAATCAATATTATATATATATATATATGGCCTCATCCAAAACTATATAGTTTATCCTTCCACAAAGTCTCTAGTACAGTATTTAGATACTCCTCATTCTCCTCCTGGGTTTTCGAGTATATTAGAATATATCCTTTAAAGACTACAATTTTTTTTAAGGTAATCTCTAAGAACATTATTCATATTATCCCAGAATATTTCATCTACATTAGTGAGTCTAAAATTAATTACTATGAATTCATAGATCTTGTACAATGTATGAAAAGAAATCATGGGGATATCCTCTTTATTCACCCCTAATTGTTAATATCCTAACCAATGATCCACCATGAAAAATTATTGTTATCCATGTATCTGAATAAATAAGTCTTCAATTTCTATTTGACTATACTTGTTCATTATCATGATTTGGTTGAGCTCATAATAATCAATGCAAAGGTGCATTTACTTATCCATATTCTTGATGAAGAGGAATGGTGCACACCATTTTGAAGAACTTGGGTGTATAAACAATTTATTAATATTCTCTTATAGTTGTTTCTTTATCTCCACAAGCTCTACAACAACCAATCAATACATGTCTTGGATATTGGCAAATCCCAAGGTATAATATTGATCGAGAAATCAACAACTCTTCAAGAAGGAAAACCAGGAAATTCCTTAGGAAACACTTCACATGAATTCCCTCACTATAGTCATTTACTCATTGATGGTGACATACATAGTCTCAATCATCATATTAAGATATACACACTCATTGTCTAGAAATATCCACATTTGAGATAATGGGGATAAACAGATCCATCTTTATCCTTTCACATCAAGTGAATTGGGGGTTGATTCTCCATTTGAAGAGTGATTTCCGTCTCACAGAAATTTATTTTGGATCTATATTGTGAAAGTCAATCCATGCCATGAATTGCATAAAATTCCACTAGAGGGAGTATGAAGAGGTTTGATTAGAATTTCAATCCACAAATTATGACATATGAGGATTTATATTCATGGGATGCAATGATTTCCCCATTTTATATTATCACTGACATCTCATATTCCATGATTTGTAGTGGTGTTGTGATTTTTCTACTAAACTTTTATGATATAAAATAATGCATATAACATTAATAAAATATTTACATTCTCTTTTCTATAATTAATAACAATCTTATCTATAACCACATCATTTTCGGGGTTCACTTCAGTGGTAGTGATAGAAAAATCTCCCCCTTTCTACCATGGAGTATTTTAGTAACCTACGAAAACCCTTGTCTTAGGGAACTGGTTTGAAAATTCCCAAGTTTATTCCAATTTTTGAAATGAACAATTTGTTGTGAGTAAGACGTAGTGTTTCTATCCTCTGTCACAACAGTGGGGTTTTCGTGTTGGAAATTAATGGTTAGGTACCCTTCCCTTGCACACCTAAATCATTTCCTCATCCCCTTCAGGAAATTTCCAGGGTGCTTCTTTATGCACCTTCGGCAAGTGGGGTGATAAAATTTCATAGCACCATTGGAATTATCCATCAGACCACTAGAATTAATGTACACATTCGGCTTCTTATCATCATTATACCCATTAGATTTTGTAATCACCATTTTGACTTTGAGGAAACATTAGAAAATTTATTCATCACTATTAAATTCATGGATCTCTTGGTATTTCAGTAGGATGGGTTTTAGCCCACAAAAGAAGCGGTCAACATTGCATTCTAGGGTAACAATAAAGTGTGTGGCGTTTCATGCAAGCCTTGTGACATTTTCCTTTTTATTCTCTAATGGATTCTTCATTAGTTTTTATGATTGAATGTAAGTCCCATTCTATCTTATATCAGATGGTTCAATTAAAAAATTTATCAAAAAACATTCTCCAAAAATACTTCCATTCAAATGCATCGATCTCTTCCTTAGGCATCTTATATTGTATCAACTTCAACCACTGATCGACTTCACCCTATATACTGTAAGCATCCAGAAAAACCATCTCTTTTTCAAAACATTGAATGATAGAGAACAT
This sequence comes from Viscum album, assembly GCA_963277665.1. Classification (NCBI taxonomy): domain Eukaryota; kingdom Viridiplantae; phylum Streptophyta; class Magnoliopsida; order Santalales; family Viscaceae; genus Viscum; species Viscum album. The sequence continues at coordinate 1,285,275,736 of OY728132.1, read as the reverse complement.
CTTCTCAATGGAGTTGATCCACTATTCGATGATTGAGGGATATGATGATCCATTGAAAGTAGGAGGCCATTTTCTCATGATGTTCTTGATTATAGATTGTTATTTTTAAGGGGGGTTGGATGGTCCTTTTGACCCATGTTTCTATAATAAATGTGAGTTAATGTAGATATTATCATGAATTTTTTTTTTAAATCCCGCAACAATAATATTGGGTATCTCATTAAATCATTCCTCACGTTGATCTTCACATCGATTGTTAGCTATTGTCATCCTATTAATGGACATTAGATAGAATAATAGAAATGTTTGGGGTAACACATAAGAGGAATCCAATTACAAAAATATATAACTTATAGATGACATTTATTTCCGTAACATGTGAATTTATGCACTTCAGTATATGTTTTCTATGATCTAATTCCAAACATATATTCTTAGGGATGTTTTTTTATTCCCTTAATAATTTTTTATACTATGCTTATGAATTTTCCAAAGTATATCCCACAATATTTTCAAACCAAGAGTTCAGAGAGGCATGTTTCTATGTAGCAGTTCCCATTTGTGTCTAGATCCAAGTGGAGTTTTCGGGTTTTTCCATAAGATACATATGTTCCATAGCCACCTGTATAAGTTCATATCCGAACAGGGATGTATATTCTTGAAATCCCACTTACTCTATACTCACCAAAATTTTGGGATGTTTTTTATTATACATAGTCTTATCCCTGTGTATTTCAATAGGTTTTTTATCCTAATCCCAAATATTACTAAACCTCCCTTTTGATACCAAAAATAACCACCCTGCTCTTTATTACACACATAAACATGATTTATTACATAAACATTCAATTAATACAACTGTGATGATCGGGAGGTCTAGTTTGATGGTAAATTAGGAATAGTACATAAAAACATAGAATATGAAACACAACGTCTTAATTGAAAACTTCTTTTACATGACCACATAATTTAATTGTACATAGCATTTAATGGGATAACATGAAGAAATGATTAAGAAAAGGGTGAGATATAAAGACCAGTAATGAAGTAAACAATGAATAACATGAAGAATACAATATATGTTAAGAAATAGTCATTTCAATGGATTATAAGAGAAACATGAACATAAATACATGATATAGCATGATTATCATAATAGGGAGACGTGGCAACAACAAATCGCATTACATTAGCATGAGCCACGACTCATTGCAAAAGGATCATGAGTAAACCCTCGTTGTATATGAATTAGCATGATTAAACCCTAATTCAAAATGAATTACGATGATTCAATACTCATTGAACATTAAGTATCATGATACTATTCTTTACCCAATGCATTTGAGAGCAATCAGGGTGAACCTGTCTTAATCATTTCATTTCATGCATAAGTATTTCACATATATCATACATAATGGATTCATTTAACATCCTAATTTATCAAATTAATAAGATATGTGGAATAAATATATATAATTCATCAATCAACATACACATGTGAATAAACGTGAATAACCTTTATAGAGAAATTGGTATTGTATTCACATACAAGATGATTTTGGCATTGGAAATTTTGGTGTAACTTGGATAGCATAACAACGTCAAATAGAAATCATAAAATGGGTTGATGAGAGAGAGGGGTATATATTCATTTATAAATGAAATGGACAGAAAGGGTGTCATGGAAGATAATATCCCAATATATGTAATGCAATTTATATGGATAAAATAAACAATTTCTTGAATGTAAATGAGGAGAGATAATCCCTTACAAAATTTTGGCATGGTAACAAATGTACATAAAAGGCATTAACAAGAGAAAAATGGGTCTTTTGTCAGTCAAACATAATTATTTGAGTATGTAGATGTGATAAATCACACCCCAACATTTTTTATTGATAATAAAAATTAATAACAATATATGGAAGCTTGTAAATAAATAAGAAGGAAGTAAAGTGAGGATCGCTTACATATAAGTGTGACCCCAATGGCTTGGGAGAGGGTTTAAATAGACATCATTGGAGAATGGGGATCCTTGGTAGTATTAAAAAGAAAATACAACAGAGTTTGTTCTAGCTCTAAATGGTTGGAGTGAAGAGTAATGATAGATTTAGTGGATTTATATTGGAAGGTTGTGGGAATCCTTTATTATCTATGTTTTGGATACTACACAATAATCTAATCAAAACCCCAATCCTACCCCGGGATTTTTCCCTTGGGTTTTTTAATGTTTAGTGGAAAAAATTATTTTGTAAGGCCAATGGAAAAACATAAATAAATATTTGGCTTGCTTATGTGGAGAAGAGTTACACTCTAAAGGAAATCAATTTAAAATGTAAAAATATTTGATATATCCTAGTGGGTCCACTAAGGCACAATAAAATTAACCAAACTAAAATAAATTCACATTATTTTATTGTTGAAACATATATGTTCCAAAAATTCCATTTATAGTATTTTATTTCAACACTATTGTGTCATTATGATGTTAAAAAACACACAATATATTTAAACTGTATATAATTTTTACCAAAAAATTTGATTGTCTCAGAATATTATGAAAAAATTACCATTAGATATTTTCAAAATATTTAATCCATAAATGTTTTAATTTTATCTAAATAATCTTTTATATATTTCAAGGTTTACATTGGAAAGTAAAAATAGACATTTATTGAAACTTCATGGGTTTTTAATGAAATAGCCTTCAAATCGTAATAAAAATTACAATTTAATTCATAAAAATTATATAATCTTTTATATTTAATTAAAATTAATTTAGTAATAATATTTTGCTAAAATATTTTTTAATTCATAAATCCATTAATTCATCAAAATAGATTTCTCAATTGAATTTTTATATTAACAAAAAATACTATTTCTGATTTAAAAACCATTTACAAAGTAACAATAAAAAATAAATGTGTAGTATTTATAATAAAAATCCCATAATCATAATGCTAGGGTCTTGTTACATTGCCCCATATAAGACCAACATAAGACCTAAGGGAATAGTGCACGATGGTGAATCACACTTGGGTGGGTAAGATAACATCACTCAGGTGATAATCTCTATTAACTTCAAATTCTCCTATAGAAGATTCCATTCAATATTAAAATGTTAAATCAAATCTTGGTCCTAGTGAAAAGAAAATCCCAGTGATGCTACCTCCTTTCTGAACTCCGAAAAATGGGCTTTATATTGAGCAATTATACTGGATGAGGCCATCGCTTCCTTTTTCTATGTAAATTTGAATTTTTAAACCCTATATTTTATACAAATCATGTGATCACTTTTCAACAGCTATATTAGAAAATTTAATAATTCATAATGGTATAATAAAATCCAAAAACATAAAACCATTTAAGTAAATATGTTTTATATAACCAATTTACATAATAACATATTTAATTATATCAAGATGAATTTTCATTAATAAATGATTGTATCATTACTTCTTTTATATATATTCAATAAATCATCTCTTAGTACATTTTATGTAGTTTTTTAATAAATCACATCACATTGGGGGGTGGTAGTCCACAGTTCCCACACACAATTATAATATTGACACACAATAGATAGTATAAATATATATGCTATAAAATATTTAAATAACCCTAAATAAATAATAAATATTATATATAATAGATATAAATATATTTTCCATCATAATATCCGCCATTAAAGCCAGTAAACGAGAAATGTACAACCATTGTTTATTGAGGTGGTAGATCACCAGACATGTAAAATGTATGTTTTTTACCCATTAGATGGAGGTGTGTGTAAGTGTTGGTCAACATATTTTTATAAAATCATTCTACAATATTGAGGATACAAGTTTTTTATAAAATCATTGAATGATGATTTTTGAGGGGGTGGAGAAAGAAAAAAAGCCTCTTGAGGGAAAATGTCACCTCTTAATCGGGAAACTTCTTTTTGTTTGTTCCAAAATTCTTCCATGGATTTCATTCATCCAAAAATAAGGATTCAAGAATGAAGGGAGTACTTATGTGATGTGGATTAATAATATATTTTATTAACCTATGTGTATTTAGAATTGTGATGAATAGTCAAAGGTGGTTGCCTTTATATGGGAGGGAAAGGACACACTTGGTATTTTTTAAAACAAGTTAGTTATACCCACGTTTTTACCTAAAAAAGGTCTTACAAAACCATCAAGAATCCTTATTTGAATTTTCAAGGTCAAATAATTTTTGAGAAATGGGTTTTGGACAAGTGTATGAGTTGTTTTGGGTATTAAATATTAGGTTTAGTTCTTAGTTATGCTTTATTTTACCTTAATCAATGTAATTAATTTTAATTACATTAATTAATAATGTTGGTCAAAATGTATGTAGAACATATTAGACATTATAAATTATTATGATATCAAATATTGAATCCATTATTAATAATTAAATTCATATAATTGATGGAAATTAATTTATAATTAATCTCCCTCACGGGATGACACTATGTGTTTTTAATGTAAAAACATTTAAACAATTGCGACGTTGTTATACCCAATGTCAAAGTAAAATTGATTCCATAGACCTTAAATGGATTAATTAATAAAAATATTATCCAAATAACATTTCAAACAATTTTAAAATATAATTTATCTTTATAAATAAATTAGATGAAAAATTAGTTTTGAATTAAAATTCAGTAATTTTCACTATTCATTCATAAATGAAGTTTCACAGAAAATTCCCAAAAAATTCTCCCTATAAAAATATAGAAATTATAAATAAAAAAAGTTATGTTTATTTTCTCAAAATTAATTTTCAAATTTATCTAAAATTAATTTTCTTAATTTTTTTAGATTGGAATTAAAAGCAGTTCATTTGAGAAAATAGTAGTTTTAAACAAAATAGACATTACCATAAATAATATATTAAATTATACATATATTTTATTTAAATAAAATTATTATAAATAATATTTTAAAATTAGTTATCGATTTTAATATTTCTATGGTTATCAGCTAGGATTACAATTATAACAATAAAAATTTGTTTCGTATAATCATCGGTGTTGTGTATAACACACAACAAATCCATATTCTATTTAACATAATCTAAGTTGATGTTACATGTAAAATATTCCATATCAATGACCTATGAATGGAATATGTGACTTAGTGAATTGAAAGATAAAAATAAAATTATAATTTATTTTAATAAAGGTCCATAAAAACTCAGTGTCATGTATTTCTATATGATCATAAATTTGTATCATAATAAGGCTTCATCGTATGTTTTTTAAATGTATTGTATGAATTTTTCACTAATCATAAGTATTTAATAGTTATATGATATTTGAAGATCAAACTGTTAAATATTTTTTATTCTATAATTTATATGCTGAATAAATAAGAGAAGAAATATATCTGGTGATTCAAGTATCATGTTATTCATAGATCATATATCTTGGTCAAACACATAATAATGATCTAATATAATATTTAAGGGGATGATAATGAAAATAAATAAGCTATTATAGTTGGGATAGATCCATGAACATAATGGTATGACACATCATCAATCTTATATGGAAATATCTAGTGGACTTACAGGAACAAATTTCATAGAAGATTTTTAAAAATTAAAAATCATGTGATTATTAAAATATATTGAAAAGGATTGAAACCCAATTATTATAATAGAAATTATGAATTATTTTTAATATTTGACTCAAATAATATGATTTGAATGATTTTACCAATTCTATAAAAAATTAATGTTGGATTCCAAAACTAAATATGGAAATATTACACATATAATATTAAGTGAATATAAATAACAAGGTATAAAGGAATATTTTTGACCGTTTATTCCAAAAACGTGTTTTTTGATGATGTTATGAAGATGAAGAATAAGAAATACGATAAATAGGTTAAGGATACTACGAAAAAACATATATTAAGAGTATAATTATCTAGGGATCATTTGGAGGCTTATACACTCATATGTGATTATTATTTAGATATTGTTGTTTAGCTTCACTGGTATGACATTGTAAATGGTAAGTATTAGAAGTTGTATGAATTTAGTTGTAATACATTTTCATGAGTTACTTTTTAAAATAATAATGGGATTGTGAATGTGGGATAATAACTACATGTCACTAGGTCCATAGTCAAGAGAAGGAATGTGAAACAAATTGAAATTCATGTTGTCTCATTCTTATTTTTTCAACAGTTAGTGTTGTTGAAAATCTCTAATTCATAAAAAAATATAGAATAAAATAAATACCTTAATAAAAATAGTGTTTTCTCTAATAAGTGATGTAAGGAGAGGAACAACAATGTAGAGATCTAGTGGATAAGGATCATGTGACCCCCAAGAAGCCACATGATTTCCTGACACCTTGAGTGCCACAAAGTCAAGTAATTTTCATTATGTGATCAGGTCATGATCACATGAAGCCCGTTCGATTATCCATCATGATCGTGAGTAGGATATAATACTTATTCATTCTATCATGTAACATGTCAACTAATAGACACCTATAAATCCCACAAATGGCTTTACGAAATGAATGCTAAAAAAGGTGGAAGCTTCATGCAATGGAAATAATATTGATTTTCACACAAAGGGATCATATGAATCACATTATTAGTTCAAAAGTAACGTGAGATACCTAGAATCATGTTTTCATGTCACAAAAAAGAATTTGGGTATGTCACTTTTATCATGTGAAGGCCCTTAAACACATCCATTTGTTAATGTGATTCTCCTTAAAATCCAAAAACAAGTTGTATAATTTTTTTTACACTACTCACATGACATTGTGAGATAAATCATTGATTACAAGACACCCTAAGAAAAGATGAGATACTATCAATGGAAATTATCACATATCATCATCAGACCCATTATAGATCATGTGACCCCTTGACAGATAACAAAGAGGAAAATGATAAATGTCTTGGAATATAAATGATAAAAATATATAAATTGGGAAAGAATGATGTGAAATTAAGTTACTCTTGTTTCATGTGATGGGTGGATATTATTTTCCTGATCAAAGCATTGAGCATATGAAATTGGCACTGATATGATAGGATCATTATTTGAATGTTTCTCAACATGTCAACTTCATCATATGAAGGACATCAAAAACATCCATTTGATCACACGAAGCCTTGGTAGATAATTGTTCATAGAGAACCATAAGCCTTATAAAATAAAATATGAAAATTTTGGTAACCATATATAGAGGATTGTTAGGCTACTTTTATTCCCAATTCCACTTGATGAGCCAAGTTGATCTCATGAAGGGCTCTAGACAGCTCTCTATTGAGTACTTGAAATCTTCTTTGAATAGCATCCTGATTTCATGATGACTCCCTAATAGGATTCCATATCATTTGAAGAACCATAAAAATTATAATTTGATTAGGAGAAATCCTCTTGGAAATAAATATATCTAATAAATATTGTAATGATAGAATGATATCTCAATCACTATTTATCATGTGACACAAATATGAAATAATGGATAGCTCATGGTAGGTTCATATGAAATGAGTGGCACTCCACTGACTCAATCCCATGTTTCTGATATATGTCTCCTATAAGGTTGAATATCATTTGGGATGATAGCCTATAAATTACTCCCTCAAGCCACAAAAACACACAATGATTTGTAGATGTGAGATATGACTTCTTAGAGTAAAAAACCACATAATCACATCATTCATCTAATAGGTAAAATTGGTAATTTACTCAAGGAATTTTGTGGCATGTATATATACATCAATCTATCAAAATATTGATCGTAGGATGACTTATGGTTATCCATCCAGATTAAGAAATGATGTGTCATAATGTTGACTTGGTCACACAAAACCCCAAAAGGACATTCTTGAAATATAATAATTAATTTATACACTAAATAAACAAAAATATTGAATCCTTATAAAAATTGATATATTCTAGATTTTATGATAATCAATACTGAACACAGTAATACCAATCCATATTACATGTTGTCACCCATACATGTCAATCATATCAAGTGGCAATAATCAAACATATTATTCAGATCAGAAACAACACTCAAGTATGTTACTCATGCCACATGAAGTCCTCCATACATGTCATCCAAGGTATAAAATGTCCTAATAACATGTTATCCAAGTCACATGAAGTCCACCAAACATAATGGCCCGAACACTTGATGTTATCCAAACAAGTCAACTATATCATATAGTATCCATCCTACATTCCAGGACTTGTGATGTGACACCCTTGGACATGTGAAAATTAATCACACAGAGGATACCATGATATTTCAGCTTGATCACTTAGCATACACCTATGACATGTACACCATAGAAATGGGAAATGTCTGTTATATGCCTCATACATATCTCCTAAACATCCTTAGGCATTTTAGGTGGAAATCTAGGACATGTACAAACATACTCAGGAAAATTAAGTGTACTCCTTTGACATGTCCTCCACACATATTCATATATGTTGGTAAAACACCACATACATCCCTATAAGATATTCCCAACATTTCATCCATGTTTGTCATAGACCCTCTAGCTTATCAAGAATGTCCAGAAGACACCCCAGGACATGATAACCATTCCTTGATGAAAAAAATGAATATATACCATTTTGAACTATAAGTAATCTGATGTAAATCAAAAGAAAATACATTGGAATTATTCTTAAGGCTCAAGCTCTAATTGGGAATCAACCATGGTGTATGTCCTTCCATATCTCAGACACTTTAACACTTGGGACTGAAACTATAATTTGGTTTACCATTCATCCTCATACATTATTAGACAAAAAAGCTTACTGAAATATGTAGACTCATATTTGTGCTATATAAAAATTATGTGGGACGCCTTTTTAAGGCCCTAGGTCCGTATGAAACACCCCATTAGGCCCACCATTCTGTATAATTTCATATCCATATACAGTGAGTCTGGACACTTGATATCACTTATTTCTCACACTGATCACGAATCACAAGGGATTACTGATTATTAAGATCTTATCACTATAATCATGAATTTACACCATCTAGGGAAACAATTGTGTGAAAATCTCATTCAGTGGTTGATATTATTTCCCTCATACATGGTAATCCACCTTGGTGTATGTCCAACATATATGTCTTTTCTAAATGAGGTTAAACTGAATTTCTTAGACATAAATGAACTATATGTGCACTGATTATTATTAACATATGATATATAGGACAGTTAATTATGTTTTAAACATATCCTTGAAACACCAATTATCTCCCTTGATGGTAGTAACCACCATAAATTCTAGTTATATATATTCAAAATATAATTAACTACCCATTCATAAACAATAATAAGAAATATATATAGAGCCTCAAATCCATAAATATGGTTTCCTTAATAGAAACTCATTTAAATATAGAATGATTCAACACCAAATGGTATTATTAGGGTAACGTATCATGTATCAGGATTTGGAAGTCATTCTCAGACATATATTAAAAATAAGAGTAATAGGATATGAAATAATTCCCAAAAAAGGGTCTGATGAGCCGGACCTCCCATCCTATCACCCAATGTGAGTTCTTTTGTTCCATTGGTTCTGAATTCCCAATTCTACACATTCCATTGTAAATAATATATATACATTGTTATGGATGTCGGAGCAATTTAGAGTTTCCATGTGAAATCAAAACTGTAAAAAACAATTGAATAATTATGCAACCATAATTGAACTTCGCATAATGAATCACCAACCCCATTCATCTAATGACAAACATAATTGGTGAAAAAATTGTGAAATATTTTAATGATAGAATAAAAGTATCATTATCGACAAAAAAAATCATGTATCCCAAACTTGATTTACCATATCATATCTAATGGAAAAAATGGTGAACCCGACCTGATTCCCTCAATTAATAAAAATTATTGGTTGATAAAGTGATGGGATATTTTTTTCATCCATGATACAAAAAGAATTGGTACACCCAAAATAAATTTCATCAATAATAAAATATAATAATGGTTATTCTGAAATAGTACATTCTCATCTCAAAAAATACACAATAGAAAAATGGTCAACCAAGAGAAAGAAAGGAAAATCGTGTTTCTTATGCATTGTTGATTGGGTATTTTTAAAAATTTTGATGATGCCCAAATTGGTGACCTTATTCGTTGTTTTATTTGCGATTGTATACAATTATCTCACAAAATTCAGCATGAGCTGATATCATGTCTTCATCATGGTAATTTTAGGGAACATCATCTATAGTAGAAACCTTTATTTGGAACAAAACAACGTCACACACCCAAAACCATTAGTTGTGGGTGGAGAATGTGGTGGTTTGGTAATACCACTAACAAGGTACATTCCCGATGCTCGAGACTACATGTATACATATAAAGACTTTTAGGAAAATAATTTTATCTAATTCAAGGAAATATTTAATGAAACATGTGGAAACCCTCACCACCACCAGTCACTTAGAAAAATATCCTTAAATTTTTTCAATCAAAACCTTCTATACAATAGATTTGTGAATCAAGGAGGTGATTATGTATCCATCTCAGTAAAATAGATTACTAAGAGGATTCATGTTATCCAACAACACCAGCATCATCCATGCAGTTCCAATTAGTTGCCTCTTTAGAGAACCACATGATAAATTTCCAACCTATAAACACATGTAAAGTTACCAAGGAGGTCACAATGGTTCAAAAACTATGGATAAAATGGATTGGTATAATATCCCCTCTTTTACTGAAGGAACCCATCGAAATATTCTGATGGATTCTAGGGGAAAATATCTTATCCCTTATCACCCGGATCATGTTTTCATGCATATTCCTACATTAATCATGGGATAAGAATATATACCTTCCCGATGACTGAATCCCATCAACATATTCCAATGACACAAGGATGAATGGAGGGGGATTATATACCTTCTTAAATAAAATACTTATAATGATATATATTGGATTCCATGAATGTAAAGTCAAATATTCTTACACACATTCACTAATGTGTCAATACATTCTATATAGAGTATGTGAGATTCAAAATCATGTTCAACAACTAGTATAGATATAGATATAGAAACATATTTCAATTCTAATAGCCAGAGAAGAATATCACCATGATCATTACCAACATATTGATCCTCCAGAATAAGCTAGAATTAATAATCTCATATTGGATGATTATAAACATATTTCAATAATGGATGATGCGAAATACATATATCATACCCCTATTCTAACATAGATCACCAACTCAATTTGTGACATTACTCGAGATAGTTTTTCATTCCATTCAAAAAATAATGGTGGAATACTCGAATGATACCATACATAGAAACTATCCATGTTCTAATCATGGATAACCATATCATTTTTTTCACATTCCCCAAGACATGGACTCATTGTTGTCAAAAATTAGTAGTAGAATACTCCAAAGGCAAAATATTGGCATCAAAATAAATCTCTAACAAAGGATCACCAATTCATCATGAAAATCACCTCATAGTTTATTCGTATCCCTGATAAAGAAGATAATTATCATATTCCAACTTCTCAAAGATGCAAGGAATAGAATTATACATCAGACAATGAATGATTGATTTGGAATACTTTAGAGGCTACATATGAGGAGGTATATATCCCTTATCTCAATCCGAAGGCCTTTCAGAATATTCTGGGGGATAATTCAAATTTAAAATGGGTTCACACACCCACATTAGCTACGATTGATCAGTATATTCTAGAAACAACCCCCATAAAACATTATATTTCAATACATAATGCATAATCTCACTGGAATAATCCATAAATTTCATGGAATGGGCTCATATCCCTTCAACGCCATTTAATTTATCATAATATTCCATAAACCAACATTCACTAGCCTCATATCCAAACACTACCCCAAAAGGTATGTTTTAATATTTAATACATGATGCATACTAAGGAACATATAAATGATCATATCAATTCTAGTGTAATTGATGTCTTATGACACATATCTTCAATAAATATAGGGTCTTTCAACTCATTAAAAAAGTATAATTCGATCACTAACTCGATTTCCCCCCACACAGTAGTGAAGATATAAATCACAGAGACTCTACACACGATGTCATATCTATATACCCTCCCCATGGTAATATCTCTTATAGATTAGGAAATCCTCCACAATCCTAGAAACCTTCTTATAGAGATGTGATCAATACTCAAAAAAACATTATAATGATATGGTCTCTAAACATCAAATTTAACTGTATATATTTCTCTATCTATTATGAATAGGACGTCACTATTGTTATCAAGAGTCCAAAAGAAGAAACCTCTATCGAATGTTTATGTGGAGGTATATAATTCTGATGGAGAGGATCTTAACATGGATATATGGAGATATTTATCTAAAAACAACCTCCAAAACTTGTTATATCCCACTTCCATTTCTTACTAAGAGATTCCATTTGAGATATAGTATGAGTGTATGAATTAGATACACTAAAACATGTGGGAGAATAATAAATGTTTAAATAATACACACCATCCTTATCCATGATATGAGGGTAACCTTTAGAGAACAAAAAAACAATGAATCATTAAAGAGACCTGGTTGATATCCTTATGGCCTAAGACCCAATAATATATAATCAAAGTAAAAATCAGAAATATGATTTCCACCATTGCACCAAAACTCCTCAACAACTGATGTCCACGTCCTCGTTAGATATCATTATCTAGTGAAGGATAATATATGGAGAATTTCACGTCATTTCATCCCTAGAATAGTATAACATCACATTTATGGAATCCTATAATTTTATATTGATAAGAGCAATTACGGGATTGGTTAACATGCCATTAAGATGATTAATATAGAGATATTAAACATATTTGAATGGGAAATATGTCATCAAAATAGGGAGAAGTCCACAAAAAGACTTCTATTCTGGTCCCCCCAAATAAATGGGATTCAATTTAAAATATATAATATAATGTTTTTACTACCCAACTGCTTCCCAAAGAATATGACTCCAATAATAGGAACCCATTTCACCAAGATCATGCATGAGTACAATTGTGCCTAATAAGGTTAATTTTTGTAGAATACACTATTTTAGTCATACTATATTAGAACTATCCCATAGGGATGGTGGAATTTTTACCCATTCCTCCACCCCTTGGGTCATCAAACCCTAAGAAGATCTATGAAATAATGGCAGCTTCTATGAAAAAACTAGAGCCTATATGGATTGGGTAATTCTTATCTCAATCTCCACCACCATGTTCAACACACAACATGTTGGTTTATGTGTGATGATTTTTTGTGAATGCCTTTTAAATGTGTTATTTACCCAATCATCAAATATATTCCACCCATAGGGAAAACCTGATGGAGGAATCTCACACAACACCTAAAATAAATTTTCATTTTTTAAATTTTAACAAATAGATGATTAAATTATATAATGTGTATGAGTGTGAATGGTTCATTAAATATTTATATATATATATATATCTTTGTGTATATTTATTTTATATAATTAAATTATATTATAATGAATTTTAGATAGAATGATATTATATAGAAAGGAGATCCTCTAAGGAGAACACCTAGAGTGAACCTTCATCATCACGTTATTAGTTTCAAATTATCATAATGGACATGATCAATAATATGTGTGAATATCCTATTCTACATATGTTTGTGATTATATAGTTCCCCCAACAATCTTCAAGAGACCACAAATCCACATCCCCAATAAAAGAAATATATTTTAGAATAGAAAGCTAAGCCTTAAGTGGAATTATAGACACAAAGGCACCTTACCCACATAGATACATCATGACATACAGTAATAAAATAAAAAATTAATAAACATGAATTTTTAATGACTTTGGTTCAGAATAGGATTCATCCCTCTAGAACTTCCTTTGGTTAGTTACTTATGATCATGAGTATTAGATATCATAGTAAAGAATAATGAGGAGGAAACACAAATGATTAAAATATGATAATGGGAGGAATAATAAGTGTAACATTTAATAAATAATAATAATTAGATTGAGAAAATAATCTACTAAACTATAGAAAATGGTCCCTTATAGTTTCCAATATTTTTGATAATGAGAAGATATACTTTTTTATATGAAAATAGGGATAAATTTTGGCTCTATAATTTTAAATTCTAATGATTATGTGTGTTAGACCCATTACTAAAATGATTTGGGAATTATTATTCAAGAAAGTTTTTCAAAAATGTATTTTCCATTTGAGCACCAAATTTTAACTTCATCCTCTACATGTAGAATATGTTATATCACATTCACCCTAAAAATTTAATCTATTTAGGAAGAATCACCCAATTTTCTAAATCCTATTTCCCATTCATTTACAGCCAGGATATTGGAGGCTTTTGTGGGGGAATACATAGGGATTAATTTCCACTTGATTGTATGTTTTTTCTTGTATAATTTAATCTCATTTGGGTCAACAATTTCTAAGATATGGGTTTAGCTTAAAAAATATTCCTATATAGTCATAGATTTTGTGACCTGACAGTATAGCTTATTTTGGGACTCCAAATGATGGATTCATCTCTTATTCTGGAATAATTAAATGATCCCAATATGTATTTAATCCTAAAAAATAATTTAATTAATTAAATCAATTTATAAAACATTATGGATGAAATAATTAAATAAATTTAAATAGTTAAAATCCCTAATCTGGCTATTTTTCATTTTAGCTCAAAATGTTTTTGAACCTATAAAATTTGACAATGTACATTAAAAATATTTTTTGGGGATTAAAACCATTTAAAATTGTTTAAAAATGTTCATGAAAATTGAGTGTTTCAATACCACCACACATAGACCATGATTGTCCTCACACATAAAATCTAAACCTTTAAACTCCAAGGTCATCAATGTTATCATTATTCAAATTATGAGGAAATAAATTTAAAAAATCATCATGTTCATATCAAAATTTGAAATTTCAAATAAAATAACAATTACATTTTCCATTTTTCAATGAAACATTAAATTCACATATATAAATTTCTCCATTTTGAAAATTGTGGAATATAGTATTTATTTTCTAAAATATCCTTAATTAGTTGTTATTAGTGATTAAAAAACCCACTCTATATCTCAATTCTATCATTCCAATCATCACTCATAAGGAAATTTAGGTTGAGTTATGCTCATATTATGAATACATGGTATTTATCAATTTTCTTACAAAATAACTACATTCACTAGTCGGTAAAGTAAAAAAAGGAACATAAAATCATGAGGGCTTTCATTAATGGTTTCAATGACTCTGTGGCTTATAGATAGTAAGAATTTATTATTATAAAATAAGGATCATATAGGAGGCTTATTTATTAATTATGGTTCATGATATCAAAATTGAATGTTCAATTCAATTATCAATTTAAAAGTAGAAACTCCCACATTCCCCAAAACTCAATGTTTAGTCATGTTCAATGGAAATCATAATGAATGATTTGTGCACCGACATAATATTTTTTTCTATTTTTACACTTTTTATTTAAAAACCTTTTTTTTCTTTTTTGAAGGTTATGTATAAAATAATCATCATATCCACCACCTAACTACATATGAATAAAATCATAGGTCACAAAATGGTGATTTATGGTTTCCCCAAATGACAAGAATTTTTCAATTTTTTGGTTCTTTATGTAAATTTATTTTATTTTGATAATTAGGTGGAATACAATACATTAAAATTTATAAATAAAACCATTTTTAATACTCATGGTTCAATCACCACACTTTTTCTATACAATAAATTTCATTTCTTCAACCGTGGCTCCCTTCAACCCCAAAAATATAAATTAAAATATCATAAACTTATTTATAGAAGTGTATAAATGAATAAAAATGGCTTGAAACATGTCTCATGCCTAACATTGTAACTTTGGATTTCAATCAGTTAACAATGATTAATTTAAATCTGATTTTCAATGATTAGGGATTTTCAAAATTTGCCTCAATCGTTTTAAGTGTGTTTTTGTGAAGTCGTAACTTTGAAATGATAAAAAGAAAGTACTAGAATGTAGCATAACACAATATCCTTAAAAGATATTCTCAAGATTGTATAGGAATTAATTTTTAAGAAATCCCCTCAGTAATGGGAAAAATTATATTGCACCATTCATCATGTCCTGAATAATAATGATATCATTTCACTTGAATTTCAGAAAATCAAAATGATTTTATGGGTAATTTCATTTACATGGATCAAATAATTCCTTCAAATCATGATTCCTCTGTTTGATGTCAATATTTCACATTAATCATTCAGTGATCCATTTTAATCATTCAATCTAATTAATATTTAAATTGAAAACATGAAATAATCAGATTTCTAATAAACTCATTTCTCATATATATGTTATGTAAATCACAAATCCATATATGGGAATTTAATTTTTAGTATAATTCTTAAAATATGTTATTGTAATAAAATTTATGTATTTTTAAAGATAAAAATTAAAAGTGAACTCTATTTACCATGAAGCTTTGTCCTCTTTCCTAATTATCTTTGAGGGGGATTGAATGTAGCATCATAGTCCTCCAATAGTTTATTACTGAATTAATTCCATGTTTTATATCATTTATGACAAAAAATTGTAATAGGTAGTGGATCCATGCTATAATAATCCTAAGAATAAAATTGAGATATTAATTACTAGAATGAATATTTAGGGATAAGTCTTGGTATGATCCCTCAAGTGGGAACTAAAATTTCAATACATCTAGTGGGTAGTACCAACTGTTAGACATAGTCTAATGGTGAGTGGATATTTTTATAATTCAGCAACCACATGTGGATTTTCCTTGATTACATATATTCAATCTTTTTAAGTAATGATCCATTGATATAGTGCATAAGATACCCCCCCAAAAAATTATGTATATAATGCATGGTAGGGGTAGAATAATATATGGACCAACCTATACTTTGGATTCATATTGTGAAACCTCCTATTATTTTTTTCCAATGTTTACACATCACAAGTTTCTTGAATTGACACATCAACTGGAATGTAAGCAGGCATTTTAACAAGATCAAAATTTTATTCTGAAATAATATGTAATTTATCACAATCATAATGAGAATCTTTTATCTATATTTACTCAGGCTCATAAATTGGACTTCTTCATGAGAGTCCTCAAAAAATATGTTAATAAAAAAATTAGGGATCTCTATGTGTTCCTCAACAGTTTTATATATAGTTCTCTTATGTCCCTCTAAAGTGTGGAAAGAATTTTACAAAGCTAAAAATTCAGAATAAAAATAAGGAGTGATACTAAAATTAAATTTAATGAAATCATAAAAATAGAGTTCAAGAAAGGATCACCTCCACGAGTTCTTTTTTTAATATCAATTAATTAGGGATAAGTGCATGTTGAAGGTGGATCTCAATGGATGGAGGTAGGTAGTCGGGCTCTCTATCTTTTCTTAAAATTACCTCACTGGATTGGCTTCCTAATCTTCCATGTCTACAGATAATAAAGTGGGCTACCTCTTCTACTTTGTATTGAATGGGATGATAATGTTGTACCACATACTCATTCTAGAATTTTTCCATGTCTTGTTGATATAAAACATGTATCTCAGAAGGTAAGTCATCCTCCTCAAGAATCCACTATCGGTCATTATATTCATCTTGTATTTGTCACCTGAGAGGTTCATTTAATATTTGTTCAATCCCCCTCTTCAAATAATGTTGGTGGATACACTAGATCTTTAGAAAGGGTACACATAATATAATCCACTAGCTCTTCTTCACCCCACATTGATGATTTTATGGTTAGAAACATCCAATTTAAATATACAAATGTAACCTTTAATGGTTATATTAAAATATTGGATCTTGGAATACATAAAAAATATACTTATGGGAAGGATCTTATACCTCCACATGTAAACTAATTTACTCATGATCATGGGAGGGACCCACTACCTATCACATTTTTCCCTCCAATTCAGGTATAGTTACCATGATCAAGTCACATGTAAAACCCTCTAGTGGGATGGATACATCTCTAATAACTATTCTTAATTCATCATCTAGTGAAAAGAAAACCTATATTAATAGTACGGTATAATTTAAGATAAATTTTTTAATCACCATGAAAAAATTCTTATTCAGGCATTGTATATGAATAATAATCTCAAGGATCAGAATTAGTAATCTAATAAAGGGACATATTCTCTATCATCACATAATTCCACTACACATATAAGAATTAAATCTTCTAGTAATTTTACTCCTGCTGAATCTTGTAATATAAAACATCCTTCTCCTAATGTGGATTTTCCCAATCAATTCACGACCAAACATTTGAAATACAAGTAAATGGAATTTTTTATTTCAAAAAACAATTCATATTATCAATCATATTTGGGTAGGGTAAATCAGAGTGTGAGTACACATAATTCCTTTTATTTCTTTCATCTTCCGACATTGATGAGGATGGAATGATATGTGATGAAATGTTTGGAACAAAAATGACAACGTTTGATTTTGTTGAAAAAAAAAATTCATGATGATGAAAAACTATAGATGCATGTCAACACATAGAAGAGGGAGAGACACCCTCATGGAAGGGGTGGCCACATCAATAAACAAATTATGAGAACTCGCTCTATAATAGGTTAATAAAATCCTATTTATTGTGGGGATTTTAGTCTTGAATGTTCCTATAACTTCTACTTTATTTTTTTAATTCAATATAGATGATTTTATAACTCATCTTCTTAAAAAAATACCAAACAATAAAAAAATTCCACATAGACTGTCTCATATTTTTTTGAAGGGGAGATGATGGATTTTAATTTGGAAAAATGGTGGAATTTTAGCTCAAAAATTGTTCTTGAATTTTTTTTCTGTGGTATACTCATTTAATGACCCAATTTTAGAAAGTAGTCATCTATAATATTAATAAAAAAATGTATTTATAATATTACCAATATATTTTACCTTCACAGAAAATTTTTATTGAAATTTATATCTTATTTACTATAAAACATTGTTTTGGTCAGGAAGAATATTATAATTTACAATCTCTGATTTCCCATACAATTATGGCCTTGATATTGGCATATTCATGTAGGTCCATAGTTATGAAAGTTGATCCACCTGATTTAATCATTATCAATTTATATGATTTACTTGTTTGGAAAATCCATTTATGAGATACCAATCCAACTTAAAAATTATCCAGATATGTGCACATATATGGTGGCTTGACATGTGAGATTATTTTGGGCCTCCAAATTTCGAATTTATCTATTGGTAATGAACAATTAAATTAATAATAATATGAACATAATCCAAAATAGAATAATTTCCTAAATTATATTAGTTTAGAAATGTTATGGATGAAATCATTAAATAAATTGAAATTGTTTAAAATATTCATGAATATTTAGTGTGTTAATGGTCTTGGTTAAATAAGTGATGGTTCCATATAAACACTAACATGTAGGTCTCATGGATGTTATATATCAATTTCTATATATATGCCTATCATAACCTCAACTAGAATAATAAAATCCCAAAAAACATGACCATAATGTACCAATAGTGTCCCTGAATCTTCCCCACCTTGTAGTGTTGGGGTAATTTGTATCATTTTAGTAACCCTGTAAGGAATCAATATTCTCTAGGAAGGGTTCAAAATAACCATGGTTGGCATCCCATCCCTTCATCACACAAAGTGAAATAACCTTTATATTTGGGTCATGTTCAACAAAATGATTAGAAACTCCCATAAGGATACTATTCACATCCCAATATGGGAAGAATTTATTATAATTTTAATAAAACTCCACATGGTTCATAAGCCAAAATGGTCCAACCTGGATCGAGGTTAAAAAATGGCCATAACAAAACCCTTAATGGATTAATTGGAATATAATCACCATATTGTGTGGAGTTTAATGGGATAACTATCATTTCTTGATACACCTCAATGATAATTATCACCATCCACACAATAGATGATGTAGAACAAAATGTAAATCCATAGGGATGTAATGTAGAAACCATACCTTGAGAGGAAGGAGATCTGGATAAACAAACTAAGATATCTCATACACCAAATTTGAGAATGATCTAGATGCAAGAACCTATGAATAATAAATTTGAACATCCTCATCTAAACAATGCCAATTTTAATGGGAATGCTTGTTTACATACCGTCAAACTAATATAAGCGCAAATATTCCCTCTTTATTGGAAGGGGTTGAAAAATTTGTGAATGAGATACGAAATCTAAAAAATATCAATATGGAACTATGTAGGGGAAACATTATTGATGGGTATCATCTTAAAATATAAGTAAATATACCTCCTACCATACATCAATAGAAAACTAATCTTTATAAAATAATAGAATTTGAAAATCAATACATCTATATATCTAAGTAATTATTCTACATAAACAAGGAATTTTTGGATGATTGAAACTTCCTTACATTATGTTGAAAACCCCTCCCATGGTAGAGTGATCATTTATTCCTATAATCTATCATAAATTATAAGGGTATGATGATGGTAAAACATCATCAAGCCTCTCCAGCTCCTTGTATATAGAAGGTTGTCGATAAAATGGTACCTTAAAAATTTCTAAACTCCATTGAATTAGTGGGTTCTCTAATGAAACCCATGTAAGGGATGTAAAAACTTTTTCCACCAAAAGAGAGTTATATCATGAATGTGTGGATGACCCATTACCCCCCACACAATTTCAATTATCCTACATTCTCATCTTTTTATTCTGTTGGATATCTAAAATAATATCTCATGTAGTTTGTGTCCAGATGTAGTCAAATGATGCGACCTCAAGTTAGGTTGGATGTGACCAAACTAATATTTTTTGTAAGAAATATTATCGGTCTAAACATTATTTGGTACAAAATACATATACTAGGATCCATTATGGGGTAAGAACCCCATTATCATCAATTCCTTTATCAGTTCAACTCTATGCTAAGGAAAAAAAAATCCATATAATGTTAAAGAACCAAAAAAATGAAGGGGGTTTGACATTGTCACCATATTAAAAGTTTTATCCTATTCCCACATCATAATTCTCTCACAAAATAAACTAATAGAAACAAGTGCTGAAAATATTCGGGGTGAGATACCAACACCTTTTAACTTGTTGAAGTACCCATGATGTTTTGATGAGTTATATGAGATGTAACAATGCCTATAATCTATTATTTAGTAGACACAAGAAAAATCTTGGATCTTTTCATTGACACAGTGAAAAAATACTGGTAAACTGGAAAATATTTTTATTACCCTCAGACCAATAGTAGTGAATACTCATGAACCAAGGATGTCTCTATATCATCTCTTTCTTCTCATCATGTAGTAGTATAAACGAAACCATACTATTCCAAAAAAAATATTTATGGTTACGTTCAGTTTGAGTAACAGGTGAAAAAATAATATTCCATCCAAAATGATCAAGTCCACAGTTATATATTTATAACCATGGAAAATAAAATACTCAAGATACGAGAACCCTAGAAATCAAACATGTCCAACCTCACATGTCATATGGACTACATCCAATTCCATAGGAGTCATTGCCACAACATATGGTATTGATTCATCATCTATGATTTCATCCAAGGATTGGTTAATTCTGGTAATGTAATAATATAGAATTCCATTGAACGTGAAACTTTTGTAACTGTCTCCCAACTAGAAGAATCAGGTGGATGGCCTGGTACTCCATCAACGAATGGATAGATTTTAGATTATTTAATGACATAAAAGGGACTTGACCATGCTCAAAAAATCCAATGAGTATAAAATCACAACCCATTAGTAATCCTAGTACCTAGGGAGGTTTCATTGAATGCACCTCACATTACAAAATATAGTCATCAGATATAGAAAAAATAAACAAGGTCAATAGTCATATCCATCTCACCCAAAAGCTTTGAGTATTACATATTTCATTCCATCAACATTCGTAGAATGGGTACAAACCCACCAAATGGAACCCTCTTCAGCAAAAGATATCATTTTTTGTTTTTTTAATGTAGATAACATAACATATCTCTTCTAAGATGATGAATATTCCTCTAAGTGGGATTTCTTCATACCTGAACTGGATGATTGATGATGAGAATGAAAAATACATGGATTCATGGGATGACATGGGTGTGGTTGGAACAAATATTTTTGTCACATTACCAAATATTCAATATATAAATCCACCACCCAAGGGATAGCACTCTAGGAAGACAAAAAAAATTGGAGAAGCAATAGAGCCCAAAATAGGTCATTCAATATATATCATTTGACATGACCAGCTAGTTGGGATGTAATTTTATAATAATACTTAATAAAGGTCAAGGCCTACACAACCTAAACCACCATAAATAAAAACATCATCATCCTCATCTCAATAACTAGGCCTACCCACCTAAAAATTCATCTAATAATCAAATGAATATATAAAAACCCCAGCATAATAATCACTTACCTATAGAATAGAAAATAAAAAATTCTATAATATTTTTATATTTCACTAATAAAAATATCCATCCTAGATACTATCCATCATTAAACATAACATAGAGGGTTAGTCATTTCAGCCCTCTAGAGTTGCTGAGAGTTTGATAAATAACTCACTACAGTCGAGTTTAACTAAGAGGAAACTATTCCTTACTAATTTAATATAATCATCCCATTAAAAAAACATTATTTAGGAGATATTATACATGACCATATCAAACCTCGGTATGTTTCAAGGAACTATGATAATGGTGACATCTAAAGGGATCTTGTTGAAAATTGTTGTTGGACTAACCTCATCCCAGTTCACACCCTCGAACATCTTGGATACAGAGACTATGATTTATCTCTAATAAAGCTAACCATTCAACAACATGATAAGATTGATCAAAATACACTGGAGATGATAAATCTTGGGGAATTGTTTAGGTATATCACATCTAAAACCAAATTCATTTTTATCCTATTATAAACAATATATAATTTCATGCATGGATGAAAATGGATTCAAACCCACATAGAAGTACCTTCAATAGTTCATAAATGCATGATATACCACATTTATGGGAAGTTCATCATTCTAAATGGTGATCCTATACCTTTTAGTCTTATGAATTCAAGTATTTTATGTCAATTTTATAAAATGTGGAAGGAAAATGACCTGTAGAGGATGAATTTATGCAGGTATCAATCCCTAATGTCATGGGGACTTCCCTGATAAATCCATGAAGCATTCTTGATAGTGATCAAGTGATACCCATAAAATTGACTGAGATATAAGATCTAACCCCATTATTCCATAAACTGCATCAAATTTCATTGTTTGAAGTCTATATGATAATTTCCAAATCATATAATGTGAATTCTTCATAAGAGGATCCTAATAATTCTAAATCAATATCTAATAATTACCTACTAACATCCCAAAAAATTTATGATTCCCCCAATAAATTATGTACATCTCAGGATGTCCCAGCACGTCCTTACCATAGTGGAAGAATAAAGGTAAACAAGAAGATCCAAAATCATTCTATGTGAAATCTATCTAATCTTGATTAAAATGTCTCTTCTCATGACTATGTTACCTTAATATTGAATGAGAGTCCCTCAGATTATCCACCATGTATGTAAATTACTCCACATACATAGAAATTAACGAATATGAGGATAACCTCATTAACTACCCTCATATATTTTAGGAAGGCCAATCCATCACTATTAATGATCATGGTAAGGTGAATAAAGAAATACAATAACAAAGAAAAACTATGTTGATTATTGTCTCCATGCCTCTTGAGGTGTAATAGAATTTAATTTAATTTCTAAAGAGGAATCAATATGTGTCATATAGAATTATACAAAAATTCCCAAGATAAACTCCCCATTTCCCTTTGCAGCACCTACACATACTCGATGACCATTGAGGTTTCAAGTAGGTATCCTAGAGGATTCTTTACTCTCACTCTATATATGTAGAATTGGATGTTGAAAAATCGATCAAATGCAAAATATTTCTAGGATGTGAAGTGTCCCAAATGGAATTCTATAATTCTCCCTATTAATATGATAAAAAGGGAGATTAGGGTAGGAATAAATTTTATCAACCATAATTGTCAATTCCCAATGGAAAAGATTTCATTTCCAACGAGAGAAAATTTTATTGATGCAACTACTGGCATCCAAGACCATTCATTAATGGATGGGTACTCAGGGAATAATCAGTATAATATGTCCCCTAAAGATGAGTAACCCACTTAATTTGGAGATCCTCAATGGATATTTTATTATCAGATCATTCCCTTTAGATTAAATAATGATATATATACTTAATAATTCCCCATACATCCTACCTAATATATTGTGATGAATAGAATAATTATATGTTGAATACCTAGTTGTCAAATTATGACACTAATGGGATCACATCACATATCTTCTAATAATCCACAATATAATGTAGTAGAACAATTTGATGATGAATCCTCTAATGTGTTATTTTGGCATAACATTAGTCAAATTCTTAGTCATTATGTTGTGCCACCCTCGAATCAACATCGATTGGGAAAAGACAAATTCAATCCTAGAAATTTCACCCCTTGAAATCATAAACATATTAGGGCCCCCAAGGGAGCCTCTCTTATATTAATCATTTCATAACTAACCTTTCTATAAATATTCTCCCTTTCACCATGTTAATGAAGATTTTATACAATACCAGCGTGAGTAGCGTAGAGTTAGTGATAATGTTATAGAAATGTCATAAATACAAGTGATATTATCACCAAGGATTGATAATTTTATTAGTATTTATGAACTAGATATATAAATGGTTGCCTTATTACATTGGTAATAAAACATAGAACATAATAAATGAAAATAAACTACTTATTTTAAGATTTCATCATCACAACCAAGGGATGGAATAAAATAAAAGTATCATCTCAAATTCTCAGTGAGTGTTATATGAGAAATTAATAATTGAAAAAATTTAGTAAGGCATAGACGTTATGGAAAGGTAAATAATCTGCAAACCCATTCCATCATTACACTGAGAATGAAAATGCATCCATAGTTATTGTAATATTTATATCCTCATAGGAATTATTAAAAAAAATATTTAAGGAAGAAATGCTTATTCATTTTATTCCATGAATATTTCAGATGAACCGTTAAAACATGAAAATGTTTATATGTGGGTAAAAATAGATTTGATTCATTTTAGAAACAAACATGAAGGGTTTTTAGCCAACTATTATCCTTATGGGGCTCGTCGATGCATCGAGGGGCTATCTATAACCGGGCCCCATCCATCATTGAAAGTCTAAAGTATTATTCTAACATTGATTGAATTAAATAACTACACCTTATGTAAAAAATGTATACACATATGAAAATTATCATATCCTTGTCACATAAAATATGGATATTTAATGAATGTTGATCCAAAATAAAATGGAAATATATATATAAAACACATTATTGGAATAAGTGTTCAAAGGGGATATCATTATCATTTATAAGAATGAATGGATTTAAATCATACTTAGATATTAATAATGGAATATAGGAATAGATACTGATAAATCAAGTTCAACTGATGTAAAAATATATAAATAGTGTTTTTATTAAACTTTATATAAGAGTAAAATTATTTCGAATAAAGGAAAAATATAAAAGAGTCTCCAAATAGGGGAAAGGAATAATTGTAATCATAAAAAAAGAAATGAAAAAGTATAGTTTTTCATGTAATTCATTTTTATTTTATAAAAATATTGGTGTCTTAAAATGTATTATGAAGTGTACATAACAATAGGTAAGAAGTGGGAATGTTCCCTTAAATTAGGCTTTCTTATTGGGATGAATTGAAAAAGATCCTTATAAAATATGCATTTCCCTTTCAATAGAAGAATAATTGATATAGAAAAATATTTTCAAAACATGAACATTGAATTTATGAGGATTAAATTAGAATAATTTATTATAACATTTCGGTAAATTGAGAGAAAACATAAACTGAATGAAAAATAGATGTTCGAGACGAATTTATTACCTTTTTTCGGAATGTGTTCCGCAAATGCACTTAACATCCTAGAAAATAAAATTATATTCATAAATATTTTTAATAACAACCAATTATACTTTTATTTAATTTAATATAATTTTATTATGTGCATTTATGGACTTTTAGATGTGTTATAATTCTCAGTTTTGTGGTCTGAGAGTGTTCATTTCATTGGTTTTTGTGATTTGTTCACTTGTATGTATGTATGAAAGACCATGTAAAATGGGAATAATTATCCATAATATAAATTATATTTTATTAATGAACATAAATATTATTAAATAATATTATATATAAATTTTTCTAGATATGTGGGTGATTCGATACATAAAATTTTTATGATAAAATTTTAGATTACATTTGTGTTTTCAATCATGATGAACTATTTTTGGTTTATAAATTAATTATATATATATTATAGAAATATACCAATAAATCATTTAAATATACATTATACATTCTTTTTCAAAAATTATAATGATTTTATGAGAATCCTTGAAGGAGGTAATAGAAAATGAAAATTCATTGTCCATGGTGGTGGTAAATCGACACATAATGGATGATATATTCATATTTTTAATAAAAATGAGTGGAGAAGGGGTTTGATGTTGAGTTTTCAATAAAAAATATAATTATAGTATATATATGTTATTTTAGTTATCTTATATGTTTTTATATAACATTTAATGTGATGATATGAAAATAAATGGAATTGAATGAAATTGATAGAGAAGGATTTGGTGTTTTACCTATTTAATTATTCTCTTTGTGAACTTTTTTAAGGACCTTTAGTTTTTAACCATTATTGAGACCAAATTCTCCTAATCATGGTGGATACCTAGGAATAATATTGGGTAAATTGTACATGAATAATGGCTCATAAAATATAAGGAGAAGGTGTGGTGATGGGCGGTGTTTATAGTGGAGGAGAGGGGTGTTTATTATAATTTATTGATTAATTAATTATTTTTCCTAGTGTTGTTGAATCTTTTAGATTCACATGAATAAAGATTTTAACGCAATAATTACAATTAGATATTCTGGTTCATACATCATAAATTACTCAATAAATATATTTTTTACCTATAATGTATTTGTATAAAAAATATCCATATTTCAGTATTTAACAAAAATTCATCTAATTTAGAAAAATACTAAAAATTCACCCTATCCATTTGTATGTGTAGAATTAAAAAATTAACTTCATTTTATGAAAATAATTTTATAAATATGATAAATATAGTTTAGAATTAAAATCATCAATTATTTGAAAAACACTGATTTTTAAAAATAAAACTGATTTTAGGAAACTTAGAAAAAATAAATAAGGGGTCATATAATTAACTTATAAGAATAATTAAAACGTAGTTATTTTTGAAAATATTTTTTGAAAATATTTTTTTTACAATAATTATATTAAATTTTGTATTTGAAATATATATTTATGGTTTGAAAAAATACTAACACTTAATTTATCATTTTTGAAACATTTATTTACTTATAATATTATAAAATTTAATTATAGTTTAATCTATAAGATGCAAAAATTTAATTTATAATTTCATATGTGAGGATACAATTATATTTGTTAGATTACAATTGATAATGGTCACATTACTATTCCAATGATAAAGTTACTATTTAATAGTATATCACAGTTGGTTTTTGCATTATACAATATGAAATAAATTGAATTTATTTAAGAAGATACATAGCATAGAAGAATTATGTGTAATATTGTTACCTCCTTCAAAACTTTTATCCAAGACATTTAGTATGATTATTGACATCCCAATAAAAGAGGGTGGTTCTTCTTCCTAACATTATCATGTTCCCACATTACTTCTTCTATTTAATGGTTTCTCTAAAAAAATTTACTATTTGAGATGTTTGATTTCTCAATACTTGATCTCTTATGTCGATAATCTAGATAGGATCTTCATAGTAAGAAAAATAAGACTCTAATTCTATTTCTTCATAGGCGAGTACATGTATGGGTTCTGGAATCTAATTCTTTAAAAATGATATGTGGAACACAACGTTCACTCTATAGACACATGGAATCATTGATAATTGGTACACCACAAGACTTATTTTTGAAGATTTTCAAATGGTTTGATTTACCCGGGGCTCATTTTCCTTTTCTTGTCGAACCATAAGACAACCTTTCATGGACATAAGATAAAAAATATGTGTTCTTCAACTTGAAATTATAAATCTAATAAACAATATTCATCTTAACTCATTTCTCTTCTTTTAGATCCTTAAATATTATCTTGAATAGAATTTACATCTATTATAGTCTCTTCAATATGTTCTAGTTCTATATTTTTCCTGTCACAAACTAAATCTGGTCTCCACCAATACCAACACAAAACCCAGCCTGTGTTGAGGCCCGATTAGCATTCCCAATCCCCACTGTCTAACATAGGTTAATGGCTATCAAACAATTAGGTTTGGAAATGATTTACCCAATTATGAAAGCATACAATCTTAAAAACAATCCATAATATAAATCTAAAATTTTCATCCAAACAAGTATTAAGATAACCTAGAACTAAATACATGTCATTTAATATAGTTCAATAGTCCCAAATAATAATAATAAAAATAATCAATACATCCAAAATTACTCTACATGACAAGGGTTCATCCCCCACAAGTCGTCTCCACAACTCCGCCCCATGGATCAGAACAAACACCCTAATTCACCATCACCCAAAGCCTTCCCTTTACCTGAGTCAAGAATAAAAATGTCAACATACACCCAAGGGGTGTATGTATGGTGTGATAATATTCCCAATATTATACCACCCAATGATTCAAATGTTCATGCAATACAATGTGAAAAAATCAAGCATTTTTAATTTTCAAAGAAAAGGGGTGAAAAATTCCATGAAATTCAACATTCAATTGAAAATAGTTTTGTAGTTAAAACTTTTAGAATGCTAACACATTTAAATATTCACATAATATACTATAGTATACTACCAAACACACCCTATTACATGGGTAAATAACATAAATCCAATGGAAAATGAAATTGAAAACACCCATAAGCACTAAATAGTCTCGGGTCTCATTTACCTCGTACCTCAGTTTAAAGTAACCATAGTAAAATATGTTCTTGTGTACGACTCACTTGTAGGGAAAATACCCATAATCTAGTGGTCTCAAATCATCATCCATTTAGTTTATTTAGAGTTTTAGTTATCCAAATTCTAAGTGAAACCGTGACAAAACCCATTCGGTCCACTAGTCGTACTATTACATATCCGCCCCACCTAGGTTCTCGGGCTTCCCCCTTTATGCTCAAAAAATTTTAGGATTCTACCAATATAATTTTTAATGTAAAACACCACTAATGGTCACCTAAAATCAGTATATTATATTTACACGTTTTAGAACACTTAAAACACACACAAAAACACTTCGATTTTAAACAAAATGATTCCTAAAAAATATCTCATTGTTTTGCACCAAAAACTCTTTGAAATCCCCAATTTCCATACCATGTGCATACTGAGAATCCACAAAAATAGAAATCGAATCCCATATTAATTTTAAATAACCCAACAATACAATTTCATGGTATCACCGTGTGATCCAAGAAATGTTGTCTTTGTAAAACATCCATTTTAAAACAAACATGGAACTTAAAGTTCACAAGTTCAACAAACACCATTAAAACCCACTTTCGCAGTAAAAAAAGGGGATAAACATTAAAAAAAAATTTAAGACATAATAAATTTCTATAAAATGAACTATGTATTTATAGGGTAGCCACAATTGAACCATTAAAAGATGTCTAGGAAAAACCCCTCCAATTTCCAATAAAATAGGAACTAAAAATTCATTTTCATTAAAAACTACACTAAACCCAGTTTTCACTACAATATTCAAATTAAGTGAATGTGAAAATATCATAATCACATCATAAAAATTCATAGAAAATGCACACACATGGAATCACCATCAAAATTCATGAAAACCCATGATTCTTTTGTGTGAAAATTCAAACGTACTACCCTCGCACCAGAAGGATGGTATATTGGACCTAAAATTAGAATATTGTACCAAGAATAACCAAATTTAAACCCTATGTTAGAAAACCTAGTTTCTGGACATTAGTAACCTCATCGATAAGGCATGATACCCTTTTCAAATTGAATGAAACCCTAAGTAAAATGAATGAAGAATGAATGATTTCCACTTACTTGGGATATCTTGAGGTAATCTACCCAAATAAAGTAGTAGATGAATTGTCAAACAACCATAGATTCATATGAGGTTCAAAAAATGATGATGTGATCATGTAGGAACTGGAATGGGGAAAAATAGTGAGAAATTAAGGAGTTATGATGGAATGGAGTTGCCTCTTCAAATCTGATCGATTTTAGAACTTCTATGAAGGTCTACCCTTATTCACAATGCACACAGGAACCAATGATGGGGAATGGTAAGGGGGGAGCTCATGAGGATTTTATCATCGATTGGGAGGTATAACTACCTATAAATAGTAAAACATTATTAGGTTATTAAATAAACAAACTACATTTTTAAAACTGGAAATGGTCTTCCAAGAAGGCCCAATCCCTTAAATAAAAACCCAAGTACACCATAATTATGGATTCCTAAATAGTCCATACTACTATAGTGGTATTAATAGGTCATGGAAGGCCCAGTACGAATTTTAATGGATGATAAATGTTGAATAATGAAGGAGTTATAAAGGAAGAAATATTAATTTTTAAATCTGGAATTGAGCTCACGGTTTTTCCCAAGTCAAGAAACTCACTCGTTCCTCAAAAAAATGAATGGGAGGCCACCAAAACAAAGAAATGAGGGAAATTAAATTAAAAATACCTTTAAAAAATTTCATGGATGTGATAATTATTCCCCCCAAGAAAAACTTTTTTCACCAAAAAGATATCCTAATGCTTAAATGGAATACAGGAATGGGTACTCTACCCCACCCCAAGAATATCGCTCCCAGGTTGCATGTGTATCAAACCGATGTTACCAATGAACCTAGACTAGAGGAATAAGATTCCCTCTAATCACATTCTCTTGGGAGTCCTATATTTGCACTGGCCACTCAAATACTGATAATTCAGGTTCTATCTCCAGTTCTTCCCAACACAACACACGGGACAGATCTGTGTTGTATTTCTTCAACTGGGAGACATGGAAGATGTCATGGATGGATGTAAACTTAAGTGGTAAGGCCAACCTATAATACAACTTTCCAATACTCTCTAATATTTCAAAAGGTTTAACATGTTGTAGTGTCATCTTCTCTAGCTTCCCCAATTGATGATTTCCCAAATGAGGGGCCACATTCAAAAATAACAAGCCACCCATAAAAAACTCAACGCCTCCGGTAAGAAAATGAATTATGGAGACTCTGAACTATCAATAAATACTTCCTGTTCAACTTGAACTTTTTTGAAATCTCCTATAGTAGACTTGACCCTAGTAGTAAGGTCTCCCCTACATTATCACAACACATGAAGGACCGACAAGTCCGACTATAGAGCGCCACAATAGAATCCATTCGAATAGAGCATTGGGAAATGTTTTTGTAAGAAAAATCAACCAACACCAATGTTTATCCCAAGAACCTCTAATGTCCAAAACACATGAAAAGAGAATGTATTAAATAATCTAGATCACCCGTTATGTATGACCATCCATTTCAGGATGGTATGTCGTTCAAATCATAAGCTGAGACCCCATGGAATTATGAAGGCCTTCCCAAAATTGAGAAGTGAAACATGTGTCTCTATCTAAGACAAGTTTTGATAGAATTACATGGAGTCTCACCACCTTCTAAATATTGAAATGGCCCAAATCATCCACTTTAGTTGTATCTTTTATTGGAATAAAGTCTTCTAATTTTTTCAGAAAATCAATCAGCACCCAAATGGAATTATCACCCTGACATGTAGGTATACAAACAATGAAGTCCCTGGAAAACTCAACCCACTTCTAGGAAGGAATTTTTATTGGATTGAGCTAAACAGAGGGTCTCTGATTCTCCACATTCTCCGTTTGGCTTGTGTGGCATCTCAACAGAATGTCTGCTATGTCCCATTGCATAAGTGGCCACCAAAAATGTAATCACACAACATAATACATCTTGGTGGCACTATGATGGACAACCCACTGATATTGGTGGCTATCCTGCATTACCACCTTCCATAGAGATGATGTTACTTCTGATCGTCCCTTAATTCATAAGATGCCCATAGGGGATGATGACCAATCAGAGTAAATCTCCCCGCCATGAAGAAAATACCTCGACTGCAGAAAAAGATCATCACTATGATGTTCCCACTGAATCAACTCCGACTGATAATGAGTCAACTGGACACTTTGCAAGAGTGCACATCCACTATGCACTCTGGTCTTCACATGCACCTGAGCAAAGAGTCCCATAAAAGCCCACTCATAACAAGAAATTCTCAAATCCTACACTAGAACTCTTATTTTCAAGGAATCAGCCACCACAATACCATTTCCTGGGTTATATACAATGTCAAATTTGAACCCCTACAAGAACTTGTTCGAATGACACTGCCTCCAGTTGATGTCCTTCTGTGAGAAAATAAAGGCCAAGATTTTATGATCATAGTATACCAAAATCTTCTCCCCAAATAGGTAGTGATAGAAGGTCTTCAAAGCATGCATAACCATTGCCAATTCCATGTTGTGGATTGGGTTATTCATTTCATGTGGTCAGAGTTGGTGAGAAACATATGCCACCATGTGATCATCCTGCATACGCATGCACCCAAGACCCATAACTGATGTGTTTCAATAGACCCCATACCCAACCTCGACCTCAGTAAAATTCAACATCGGGGTGCTAGTCAACTTCCACTTAATATCCTCAAATGATGCCTAGAATTTTGGGTTCTATAAAAGCTTCACACCTTTCTGAGTGAGTGTGGTCATCAGTGAAGAAAGCCCAGAGAAATATAATGAAAACCGCCGTTAATAACCAGCTAAGCCATGGAAACTCTGGATCTCAAACACATTCTTCATTTTCTCCCATAACATGATCTCACCAATCTTATTGGGGTCCACTAAAACCCCCTGATCTGAGATCACATGAGAAAAAAATTTCACCTCCATGATCGTGAAAGTGAACTTTGAAAACATTGAATAGAGGTTGTGAACCCACAAAGTGCCCAAAATGTTCCTTAAGTGATGTTCGTGTTTCCCCTTAGAGCATGAGTATAATAATATGACATTCACTAAATCCACAACAAAAAAATAGAGATACTGATGGACTACACTATTGATGAGTTCCATACTGATTGTTGGAGCATTGGTCAATCTGAAGGGCATGACGAAATAATGAAAATGGATATAGCTTCTTAGAAAGGCTGCCTTCAGAATATCAGACTCCATCACACTGAGTTGATGGTATCCCTAATGAAATTATATTTTTTTACCCAATTTTCACCCTTAAACTGATAGAATATTTCATATTTTCTAATCTAATAGTACTTTTTATAAATGTTTACCTTTTTCAGCTTCTGATAGTCAATGCACAATTAGACGAATCCATCGGCCTTTTTCGCGAACATCAAAAGAGCAGACCAAAGAGATATGCTCGGGAGAATTATTCTTTTGGATTTGATGGCATCCAATTGTATCGTTAATTCACTCATCTTGGTGGGGGATAGGAAATTAGAGGGAAGAGATATCGGCTACGTTCTCGGTTCCAGATCAATTGAAAAATCCAGATCCCGCTGGGGGGAAAACCTAAAAAAACATCCAGGAATACCTCCAGAATATAATTCACTACATGCGTTTGAGAACCTTCATTGGAAATAAAATATTCCTCTAGAATTACCAATTATAAATAGAAGGTAATACATCCTAACTATTGGGAGATGAGGTCCTACACGACCAGACCAAGGATTCCATTTTCCCCAAAAAACCAGATGACTCACATCAGGTGCTGTGAAACTCACTCACATTATGTAGAAAAAAATGTGCGCATGGAAGTTTAATATCCCATCCATTACATG
This sequence comes from Viscum album, assembly GCA_963277665.1. Lineage (NCBI taxonomy): Eukaryota > Viridiplantae > Streptophyta > Magnoliopsida > Santalales > Viscaceae > Viscum > Viscum album. Next base: position 1,285,241,529 of record OY728132.1, on the reverse strand, counting down.
TATTATGTCAAATAGATCCATATCTAGGACCCATAGGTTTCACTTCATCTCAACCCCTGACACAGAATGCACAATGAGGGGCACCTGAGACCCTGCTATTTCATCTTTCCCAGCAGCGTCACCAACTCCATCGGAAAATACCAAAACTCAGTTGGTAGATTCAGAATATCCAGAAAAAGGACAAAAATGGATGAAACATAGGTACTCGTATCTAAAACAATAGTATTTATAGAATATGTGATCAAAATTATACCTCGAATAGTCGGCAATCATGCCTCTGATCCTACTAGTGTGTGATCCACGGCATGGAGATGCCAGTTGTCTACCTAAGGATAACTACTAGTCTATGGTTTTGACTTGAAATAGATCTGTTCAGAAGATGACCCAGCCCTACCCAAACAACCACCAAAACGAGATCCCCCAGTCCTCAATGTCTCGGACTGTACTAGAACTCCTCTTGGAGCCACTAACCCTACCTCACATGGAAGTCGACGTGCCACACCACCGAAGCGTTGTAAATTCCCCATGCCTCCAAAATGGTAACAGGGCATCAGGGGAAGTGGGCATGCTGTTAAAGTGTTCCCAGGCTTTCTAAACGAGTGAAACATGACCGATCTCATATCAGAAGCCACATACAAAAATATCATGGATGAGTGGCACGAACTGCCACCACCGTTCTTCATTTGTTCCTCACACTTCCTATTCTTCTCTAAGAAGCTGCTACATCCCACTACATATATTTAACTAGAAAAACTAGCCCTTAATTTCCTATCAATCTACACTATATATGCCTAGTCAACGACCTTATCATTGGTCCTCAGCACGAATAAGAGAACCTGGGAGTATATCTCTGGTCGCAAGCCTTTTTTGAACCTCTAGGACTTCAATTGTTTATTTCAAATGACTTCAGGGGCATAATAAACCGAATCCACAAAATGGATGGTGTTCTCCATCCCAGAAAGATTCTCCTAAACAAGGTCCATCAACTCTCTGGACCTGGAATATTCCATGACCACTGGGCAGTAATGTTCATTGAAGATGACCTAGGAATCTCCCCAGCGCATCTTCTCATTGTTCCTAGACTGAAGAACTGACTCCCACCACTTATGGTTGGGACCCTTCAAAAAATATAAAGACATAACCTTAATATACTCATGTTTTTCAAGGAACTCAAACATACGCTCGATCTTCTAAAGCCAATCCTCTGCTTCCTGGGGTTCTGAGATTCCTCATAAGGTAAGAGGATTGTTTTCTAAAAACTCATGTGCTTTATATTTTCTCGAACCTGTCTCTTCCTCCCTAAAATGAATTGGACATTAATCTGATTCATATCCAAAAGTATGGACACCCCGAACCACATCCTCGACTAGCCTCTGATCAATTGGTGTTGGAGATCTTTATTCCTCTTCCACCCATGGGCATGTAAGTGCTTTTTGCGGTGGCATGTTGCCACAAAAAGCAATAGTCACAAAACAATAATAAATACCCCAATTCTAAAAATTTTAATCAAATACGTGAAATATAAATAGACTAAACACATTTCAATAATTATAGATATAACTACTCCACCCTCACTCGGTGTCTACGTGTGGCCAGTAGCCTACACGCCTCACCTGGATGTGATGTCAATCAAACAATTCCAATGTACCATGGTGACTCAAGGTCTACCATGAGAGCTACGAGCCAGGAACCCTACTCATGACCAAAACCTCAAGCCCGAAGGTCTTACATTCTGTTTATCCCAACTCATCCAAAAATAGTAATATAACCCTAAAACATTAACCAACTTTGATACGATACATTCCCAAATTGAATTGGGTCTCCACCAATGCTGTAGAAAGACTCAGCTTGTGGTATGGGTCGATGGTCATTCTCTATCCCCATGGGCTAGCACAAGTTCCCAGGTATCAAACAATTAGGGTTGGGACTTATTTACCAATTTATGAAAGCATAAATCCATAATAAATCCAAAATATTGATCTAAAATTTTCATCCAAACTAAACATAAGCTAAACCAAAACTCAATAAATTTCTTTCAATAAAGTACAAAAGGTAGAAATAAAAATAATAAAATCATTAAGAAATCTATAAGGACTTTAAATGACATGGGGTCATCAACCAGAAGTCGTCTCCACAACTCCGCCACTAGGATGAGAACTAACACTCTGATCCGCCATCAACCAAATAATACCCTTTACCTAAGTCAATAATAATAAATTCTACTTACACCCAAGGGTTTAAAGTAGGGTGTGATAATATTCACAATAAATTATCATCCAATGATTCCAATGTTCAAGCAATACTAGGTGAAAAAAAATCGTAGTTTTAATATGCATATAAAATCTGTGAGAAATTCCATGAAATGAAACATTCCATTGAAAAAAATTCAAGCTAAAACCTTATGAATTTTAACAAATTTAGATAGTAATGTTAGATACTATAATATACTACCAAAAACCGTTATAAAAGTGTAAATTCGAAAAATCCAATGAGCAATGAAATCAAGAACACCACAAGGCACTAGATAGTATTAGGCCCCATGTACCTCGTACCTCTGTGTAATTTAACCATAGTAAAAAAAATTATCATGCATGAGATCCTAGTATGGAACATACCCATAACCAAGAGGTCCCCAATAATCATCCATATAGTTTATTTAGAGTTGTCATTATCCAAATTCTAAGGGAAACATTGACAAAACTCATTCTATCTGCTAGTCCTACTAGTAAATATCCACCCCACCTAGGTATCTGGGCCTCCCCCTTTGTGATCAAACAATTTCAGCATGCTATAAAAATAAATTTTCATATAAAACACCACAAATGCTCAGTTACAATCAGTACTGTATCTAAAAACACTTTAAACCACTTAAAAAACAATAAAACACTATAATTTTTTATAAAACGTTTCCTCAAAAACCATACAATGTTTTTCACCCAAAAATCTTTGAAATACCCACTTTACATACCATGTGAATACTCAAAAGTCACCAAAATTGAAATGGAATCCAAAATAAATTTCAAAGAAACCATAAATTCTATTTTATGTTATCTCCACGTGAACCAAGAAATGTTATCTTTGAAAAACTTCTATTTTTAAAGAAACATGGCACTTAAAGGTCACAAGTTCAACAAACACCATTAAAACTCACTTTCGCAGTAAAAAACAATTGGGATAAACATTTAAATCAATATGTGAAGCCATATTACATTTAAATAAAGTTAAATAATTATTTATTTTTCATCCCCAATTGAAACATTAAATGATTTATCGGAAAAACCCTCCAATTTGACATAAAATTGGCACTCAAAATTCATTTGCATTACGAACTCCACTGATTCCAGTTTTCACGACAGTAATCAAAGGAAATGAACTTGAAAATACCATAAAATAGAATTACAATTCATAGAAACTACATAAACTTGGAATCACCTACCAAATTAATTAAAATCATTGAATCCTTTGTTCGAAAATTCAATCGCACCACCGCCACACTATAAGGTTGCTAAATTGAACCTAAAATCAAAATATTGGACCTAGAAAAACACAAGATAACCCATAGGTTTGAAACCCTAGTTTCTAGAAATTTTAACCCTCAAGTATATAGTAAGAAAACCTATGAAAATTGAATGAAACCTTAAGTAAAATATAAAAAGAATGAAGGATACCTACTTACTTGAGGGATCCTGACAAAATATCCCCATGTACACTAGTATTGGAATTTTCAAACAGTGAAACATTCAATGGAGGTTTGAAAAATGATGAGTAGATCATGTTGGAATAGAAATGGGTGGAAATAATGAGATATGAAGGAGTTAGGAAGGAAAAAATATACATCTTCAAATCTAGACAATTTGATAAATCCTATAATGTCATAACAAATTCATGATGTACATGAGCTCTAAAGAGGGAGGAAAGTTAATGGTGACACACCCAATGATGTTAGCATATATTTGGAGGTTGAATCACATAAATATATTAAACAATAAATATGTTATTAAATAAAAAATAATCATTTTTAAAATAAGAAATGGGCTTCCAAGTAGGTCTAATTCATTATATAAAAAACCAAATCCACCATGATATTTGATTCATAAATTGTTGATATTTATATGGTGTTGTTAATAAGTCTGGGGGGCCAAGTATTAATTTTAATTGTTTAAAAATGTTGAAACATGAATAAGTTATAAATGAAACTAAATTTATTTTTAAATCTGGAATTGGGATCACTATTGGGCTCAAATCATGAAAATTCACCCATTCCTCCAAATATTCATGGGAAACCCCAAATAATAGGAAATTAAATTAAAAATACCGTTAAAATATTTCAGGGATGTGACCTTTCCTCTCACCATCTTCATAACAAGAAGTTGAATTTCAACATCTCTATCCATATAATTCTTCATTTTTTGCCAATTTAATACTATAATAGATAGCATTATTACTGGAAAATTCCACAAAAGTTAAATTATGAGCCCACATACCCTGAATGAAATGTGATAATGATCACAACATTAATCAAATGTTTCAATAGTCCATTCATATTTTCTTTCAGTTTGAGGGTGATAAGATTTACTAAAATGATGCTTGGTATCCAAATCCATATGAAGATCCATCCTTAATTTTGATTTAAATTGTGTATCGTGGTGATAGTATATCTATAGAGGTTCACCATGAAGACATATGAATTCATTAAAATAGAGTTTTTATATAAACCCAAGAGTTAAATAATATATTATAACATGTAAATTGGTCTATTTTGTAAGCTGATCAATGGTAACTCATATTGTATTTATTCCTTCTCGGTGTCCTTGGTAGTCATTTGGAATTTTCCATCATAATGGTATCCCACATCCCCCTCAGAATAGGTAGAATTTTCATGAATCCTCTAAAATTTTGTCTACCGAACATCATGTGTTGAAAAACTAGACACCTATACATGTAGTATGAAATTTACTACATTATATTATCCCATAATAAATATTATTTCAGATCTCTATAAATCTTGGTACATATAGGGTGTATTAAGAAATTTGAGAAATGAACATCACCTAATAGTTCACTTTTTAGTTCTGCTATTTTTTATACATACCTCAATCCAAAAATTATAATTAAATCATCACACAAGGAGTCTTCCATTCTTTCATCCATAACTGGTTTAAATTTATTTAGTAAATTATTATCATCCGATTGAGAGATTTTTTGGTTCTTCGGTAAATATGGATTAGAAATTAATTGAATAAATGGGTGATGATTAACTTTCCTCAATAATCCTCTTATCCATCTTTACTAAATCAATGATTATATGATCTTTCTCAATCATTATTTCTAGAAGATATTGATGATCTATCATACTCAATGTATTTTTTATCTAATTTTCTTTTCCTATTGTCAGTATATTAAGAAATCATAATATTTGAGAAGTCCAATCCATCACCTTTGATGCATGTTGAGCTATTTCTAGGTAAAGATGTATTTTTAAATCTTTTGTTTAATATATATCTCACATAATTTGCCATATAAATAGTGTATCTATATATTCATAGAAAATATTATATTTGAAAACCAATGATCATGAGTTTTTTAATTTGGTTCATTTGTCTTCGACTACGTTGATTTATATAAAGTAAAATTATTATATTTCATAATGAAACAACCAATTATTTTCTTCGACAATTCAACGTATTTCACAAAGCCATAATTTCCTTATGGAAGAGTAAAAATTTAAGCAATGAATAATCATCTCATAAATTCTTTGATGAATTCTGCACATTCCTTTCTCCATGTGTTCTTATCCCCTTTACATGTGATCTTGGATAATGGGTTTTCCAGTTGAACAAAATTAAGCACAAATTTAAGAAGGAAACCCACTAAACCAATCAAACTACGTACCTCTATTCTATTCATTAGTAGAGGATATTATACGATTTCTATTTTCGGTGTAGGATCAATTGAAATTACATCATTAGAAGAAATGTGTCCCAGAAATGAAAATTTTTTACTCCATAATTCATCATCATTTCAGTTTTTATTCAAATAAAAAATGAGGGAATAAGAAAACCATGGACAAACACTACAGACCAAAATAACATGATCCTAAGGAGGCATAAAGTAATGGATACTGAGGTAATCTCCTATAATCAATTTTACCCCCTTAGGAATCATCCTGTCCAAACTATGCAGATAATAGTTTCTCGGACCAAGGATAACAAGCGAGGAAAAATGATCTTCAACCTTATTAACCTCACAAACAGTATGGGTCAATTTTTTGATATTGATAATAATATTTCCACATTTATTGATTGAATATGATATCATCCAATGTGTATCCTTGATGCCATATATGTCATTCTGAAATAATAGTACACCTGTTTTGGCCTCTATGATGTCAAAATTCATCTAGCTGCACAACCGAAGCCACACGAGAATTACCACAGCCACTAGTTGGAGTGAAGATCTATTGACCATCTAGATAGAAAATGCTAAAATGAAAGATCTATTATCATCATGAATGAAACCCATCCATTAATTACTCACAAGATTCAAGACCCATCAGTGATAAGATTCAATCCCCTCAGGGGAGGGAGCCATCAGACCAAGTTGTTCCTTGAACTACTACTGTCATGATGGGCATCCTGAACCCCTTCCTTAAACAATGTAGAGAAAGAGCCTCCCTCTATTTTCACATTATCTTGGACTTTTCAATTAAGAAAACATATAATGATATATCATCTGGATGATTTCAATCCCTCCAGTTCTACTTTGTTTCTCACCTATATAGGCAATATAATCTAACTAGAAACACAGTTGTGTGGCCCATTCTCTCGGGACCCTATCTCTGAATACATGGTACCAATAATCCATTAAGGGATGATCAGACATGGTAGGAGTGGAGAATGAATTTAACTCACCAATTTAACTCCACACCTTGCATGCACACTCTCCATCTTTGAAAAGATGTCCCAAACATTCTTCAATGTGATCCTGGAAACATTCACACCAAGAAAAAATGTGATGGCTGGAACACTAAATATTATCATCTATTGGGATTTCCATGTTTCTAATTCTTCTAGTAGGGAAGTTATAGTTTGTGGGAATGATTTTATCCTATAGTAAATCATTCCAAACATCCTCATTATCCTTCACATAGATGGTAGGATAAATTTCCTTCAATGTGAAAGTCCTCAAGGGGATGGGGTGAAGACACACATATCTGGCTCCAAGATCTGCTCAATGTGGTTATATCACACATTTTGGGACTTATCAAGAACAGCCTCATTGATAGGCAAATAGATAGAGGCTTCCATGAAGGTTATGATTTTGGTTGGGCAACCTTGAAATAAGATGATATTTCCACTCCAATTTTGATGCTAGAATTATTAATCTCATTTCCTAACATGCCAATGGGAATAGGGATGTAGCGCTATAAAAAAGGGGACTATAAAAAAATAGAAAATGTAAAAATGGCAATCCATTTTAGTTGGATTCCTCAAATAATGGTTGTTCATGTTTAACCCTCATAGTGTGTGGTTTTGTAGGACCTCCCATGATAAATTAGCATGCATGCAAAGAATGGTTTCATCAAGACTATGGACGTTGATACATATTCCCTTCTCTAACATTGCCATCTTTTTCAATAATACCCAGTGACTTATTTTATTTAGAGATAGGATCCCATTATGCAGTCGATGTTGATTCTAATAATGATCTTATTGACACCTTTCAGAACCTTTATAGGGGAGAGGGTGTGCGCTGATGTATCATGGAGCACACTATTAACCAGCGCTATCCGAACTCCAAATGATAGATACATATTCATCTATTTGAGTACCCAATCAATGATCGTACTGATGAGTGGGTCTATGTCATGAATGTTTATCCTACCTAATGATATGGGGGAACCCATGTTCTGCATGGGTAGGTCCCCTCTCTTCATATTTTTAATGTGGATCATAGTAGTTAACTGAATGAAGAAACAACCACTGGAGATATATAAGTATTTATTTCTCTTGTCAATAACCAGGAAACTATTGTTACAGTACCCCTCAAACACCCTATTCAACCGTCATAATGATCTTATTTAATATTTCATGAATATGATAATATCATTAGCGAACATGAGATGGAAAAAATATGGAGATCTCATCCTTATATTGTGCAGGAAGATATCACCCTTTCTTGTTCTCCTTTAAATGAGGCTTCTAAGGATGTACTGAGTGGGAATAAAGATACTCAAAGATATTGGGTCACAATGCCTTAAGTTGTGGGTATCCTTAAAAAATCCATAAGTCATTCCCATGGATGTAACCACCAACTAATATTAACTAATATATTAAAAAATAATGTCTATATTCTAAGATGAGAGGCTTATATAGATGAGTTCCTTGTTGATGAAACTTCACTCATTGCAGTTGTATGCATAATTCATATCTAATGTGATGTATATGTTTGAATTTTTAGTTTTGAAATTTATATCGATGAGAATTTCCAAATCCAAAGAAATATCCCCTAGATCAACAGAGCCTTCACAACGTCATTTTTTCAATAGAAATGCACTGGGGGAGGGGAGTAGAAAACCTGGATTTGATGATGCCATCCAAGATTTTATTGGGTACATTAAACATGATCACAAGTCTATAATTGAGGATTGATTAATGAGTCTTTGTTTTGGAGAGGAGTACAATGGTGGTGGAACATGAAACGTGGGGAAAAGGACCACCCCATGGGATGTCATTGATGGCTACAACAAGTCCTCTTTCATATTATCCAAAGAGAGCCTATAAAAGGATCCATGAATTCCAACCAGTACATTCACACTATCCAGGTTCAGGTTTATCAAAACATTAAAAATATTATTTTTGTTAAGAATTTCCACCATGCCATCATTTTCCATTTCAGAGAAATGTTTTGGGTTCACATAAAAATGAACTTTTTTCTCCTGTGGGTAGCCATTATCCATATGGGATTTAGGGCTAGCAAGAATATCTATGAATAAAGAGTTGGTCAAGCCTCCCACGTGTCATTAAAAAAATATTCAATTTGTTCTCATGGTCCTCATATATTTGGATATACACCAAGATAACATCAATAAAGATGAACAAAACATTATCATGATATTCATTGGATAATATATTCATTAGAACCATGAAAATATAGGGTTCATTAGTTATTCCAAATGGAATTACTATAAAATTGTAATATCCACACCTGGATTGATATGATGTCTTTATAATATCTTATCTATTTACATGAAATCGATGATATCCAGAATGATGTTAATTATTTGAAATATATTTAGCTCCATGATATTAATCAAATAATTCAACAATGTGAGGAAGATGGTACGTATTCTTTATTGTAGAATCCATGGTTTCTCAATAGTAAATGCACATCGTCATGGATCCATTTTAAATATTAACAATGTAAATATGGTCTCCTCATCTAGAAAATACAGTGGAAAATATATCCCTTATTAGATAAATCCTCAAGTTGTTTCTTTATATTATCTAATTTCAGATTTTCTATTCTATAAGGAGTCAATAATATTGATCATAACTTCATGCTAAGGGCATTCCTAGTTCATTCCTCAGGATATTCACCAATGAATTCCAGCACAATTATTATATCCTCAATTTGATGATGAATTTCATTCCCCCTATGATATCTTTTTCATTTCCTCAAAAATAATTTCATTCAGTTAGGACACTAGGGGGGTTCTAGATAAGAATCAGATGATGTTGTTTTTTCTCTTAAGATAATTGATTCTACATCTTCCTCACAAATCCTAAATATATTCTTCTTGCAATAAATTCTCACCTAATATTTCGAATTCCTAACCATTACAAGGGTTATATAAATTTTTACCATATCTATGATGATATGGTAGGAAAATAACGAAGTTTATATGTTATAATTGTAACTACCTGATTCATTTTGTTACAACGAGACTTCACTTATGGGTTTTTACTAATAGATCTATTATTAAATAAAAAATAAAATATCTAATTTTCATGAATAAATTGGTATATAAAAAAGTGTGTGATTATCTAGAATCAAATAGATAATTAGATAAATTTATGACAGCATTAATGCACCTTACACCACATTATTATGTAATATTTTTCAATTATAGTGACCATATAAGCGTTAATATCTCCCCTTACCCTGTTCTGTGGCATATTCCCCTCATGCATGAGAAATTTAATTGAATAATTCTATATTTCATTATAGTTGAATCATTGAGAACCATTTATTTTTTCTTCCCATTTCATTATTTTACTTGATGACCCTTTTCACCGCACCTAAAATAAACTCTCATTCCATTCAAGCATTTCCAAGGATGATTATTTCTATATATTCCACATAATGTAAATTACATCATTACCTTATTATTCATTGATGCTTCACCTTTTCCATTTTTATCAAAATACATCTTCTTCTCTTAATTTCCCTTTAACGTATAGGATCTATTAAATTATTTCTCCATTTTTATGGCACATAATACTATTTCATCCCATGATGAAAATGTTTGAGAAGCTAATGAACTCTGGTAACATGAATTAAGACCATAAAACAATAATAAATCCTTTCTTCAACATCATTTAAATAATCACCAGCATACTTGGAAATTATTTTGATGATATCCTCATACTCTAGCACACTATCTTCTTCCCTCTACTATAAGATAATTAATATTCTCTTCAATTTAGTTTGATTCTCACATAGGAAATATTTATTCAAAAAAGATTCATTAATGTTCTCCATTCCATGTATTCTATTTCATCACCCACCATGGTATTCTAGATCAATGATGACAATTGATCACTATCTTTGATAATACAATATACTTCCAATACTAACTTTTTAGTTTCATTGCATCATAGTCCCAAAATATCATTTCATGGGATTTGATCCACTACTCAGCAACCACTGGATTAGTAGTCCCACTAAAAGATAGAGAATTATGCCACAAAAAGTGATCCAACAAGGTGTAGTGTGGTTATTAATCATAACCAATTTATCCTATCCTAATATATACAATATATTCTCAACTCTAACTCTAATTGTGTTGACATGCTTAGTAAGGAAACCACTATATTTTCTGTATGTATTGATTCCCGTCCTAACATTATACTCCATCACTAAACAATGGTACACAGTAATATAGAACATAATAATATTAATTATTTGTCCATAAATTCAAAATAATGACTTATAATAGTTCTCATGTTTATTTAACATCTAATTCTTAAGGTTTTTAATAAAATGTCTCTGATACAAATTGTAACAACCTTGACCCCAGTAGCCCATATTTGATGGACATTTCATTGAAATGGATTAAATAAAAGAGATTAAAATACCAAGGATTTATCTATTTAGTAGTATTGAATAACTAGATATATTAATATTTCGATTATCACATAGGTAATAAAACCAAAAATATAGAATAATAAAATAATCTTCTTGTTGTCACATATTCAGTGATTTCATCTTTACAGATTATGGAAGTGAAAAAAATATGACTAGATCAAACTATTTGTAAGGGTTATATAATACATTCCTAATAAAATAAATTTTTATAAGTTATGGAAATTATGGAAAGGTTGATAATCTGAAATAAAGCATTCCATTAGTACACTAAGAATGATAATGCTTCCATTGATTTTTTCATAGTTAAAACCACATGGAATATAATAACAAAATACTGAATGATGAAAATTAATATTCTTTGGATGTCATGTATATATAAAATTATCCATTTTAACATTAATATGGTATAATTTTATTTCAAAAACCCATTGGATTCAATTTGTAATCAAAGATGAATGGATATTCTCCAAAAAAAATTCTCATTAGACTAGTTAATGCATTAAGAGGCTATCTATAACTGGGGAAAATATATCACTTCAAGTTCAAATAATTATCCCTATATTGATTCTATTAAATAACTAAATCTTATGTTAATGTATTATATAGATAATACTATAATGATAACCATTATATAAAAAATATTCATAGTTAATGAATGATGATCATAAATAAGAGTGAAATATATATACACCGCGCACAAGGAATAAGTTGTCAAATGGAATATCATAATGGTTTCAAAGAAATAATATATCTATATCATACTAATATATTAATAATATAAAATATGAAAATACCATGATAACTTATATACTACTTATGTGAAAACATGTAAAAATATTTATTAACAATCTTTAGAAAAGAGTCTGTTTAGAGTGAATAATTAAAAATATAAAAAATTCCCTAATTCTAGAAAATAAATAATTGTATGAATAAAAAAAAGTAACAATGATATTTCTTTCCATACTATAAGTGTGATTTTATAAAAATATATGTTCCTTCAAATATATTTTAATGTGTTCTTGAATATGGGTATGAAATTGGAATGCTCCATTAAACCAGGCTTACTTATCTAGTTGAATTAAAAAACTAACCTTATAAATCATTAATTTCCCAATCAAAATTAAATGATTAAAACTATGAAAATATGTTTGGAACATAGGCACAATAAATAGGTGGATTACATAATAATAAATAAGAATTAATTTTTTTAAAGTTAGATAAAGATTAACCTGAATAAAAAATGGAGGTTAAGGTACGATCATTTACCTAATGTTTGAAAGTGTTCAGAACATTCACATAATGAATCAAAAATGAAATTAGATTAATTAATATTTCAATTCATAATTTAAAATTTCATTTTTCTTATAATTTTATGATGTTATTTTATGAAATTTTTGATGGCTTATAGGATTAATTTTTGTCATCCAACAGTGTTGTTTTCTCTTGTTTTCATTATTTTCTCACTTGTATATATGTTTTAAAGGTCACCTAAAATGGGAATAATTATCCAAAAATTAAATTATATATTTTTAATTAAATTACTATTTATTAAATAGTCTTATATATCAATTTTTCTGATTCTTGTGTGGTTTATTAGATAAAATGTAAACAAAAATCGTTTAGATTATTTGGGATTTCTTAATCATCACAAACTAGTTTTGTTTTATTAATTAATTTTATGTATATATACATGTTCTAAAATAAAAAATATATTGTAAAATAAATTTTACATTATTTTTTAACCATTATGATGTTTTTATTAATAGCAATTTAGGAGGTATTAGAAAATGGACACACATCATCGACGATGGATGTAAATCGACACATCACTGATGATATTCTCATTTTTAAAACAAAATGGAGAGGGTAATGTGTTTTACAATGTGTTTTCCATAAAAATAACAAGATTCTATTAAATATAATAAATTTTTTTTATCAGGCATGTTTGGAAAAATTATTTGAGGGATGGATAAGAAATTAAATGTAATTGAATGAAATAGAAAGAGAAGGATTAATTTTTTTACGTATTGAATTATTATCCTTGATAACATCCTTTAGGAACTTGGTTTTTTTATTTTATTGAGAAAAAGGTATCATTGACGTGAGGGAGATAACTGGGAATGGGATTGGTTAGAAATTGGACATTAATTAAGGCCTGAAAGGTGTATAGAGATGGGGTGGTGATGGTGTTATTTATATTGGAGGAGAGGGGAGTTTTTTTATTGTTTTATTCAATAGTTCATTATTTTGGATCACGTATATGAATAGATTTCTTTTCCTTGACTACATATAATAACAATAGAATTAGAGTCAAATATTATGGTTATTATATTAACATTGACAAAATAAAGAGTGTAAAAATCTTATAATGTATATATACCATAAATTATTGTATTTGACTATTAACGCAAATTTCAACTATTTTAATATATTCACAAAAATTCATGATTACCATTCTATTCAAAAAATTAACTCCATTTTATAAAAATAATTTCCCAAATAATAGAAAATTAAATTTTAATTAAAATCATTATTTATTTGTAAAAACCCCACTTTGAAATTAAGATAGGTATTTTGACTCTGAAAAACTAAATAAGTTATCATAAAATTATCTTATAATCATAAAATCAAAACATTTTAATTTATAAATATATTTTATGAAAATAAATTTTGTTCTAAATCATTATATAAATTGTGAAAGTGAAAATATATATTTATGTTTTATAAAAATACTAACACATAATTTATCATTTTTAAAACATTTATTTTCTAATAATATGATAGAATAATATTATAATTTCATTAATATGTTGAATAAATTCTATTTATAATTTCATAGGTGATGTTACTATTCTATTTTTCAAATTAAAATTCTTAATAATCACACTACTATTCCAATGGTCATGTCACTATTTAATAGTATATAATAGTTTTTTTGCATTGTATACTATTGAATTAATTGAATTTATATAAGAATATAAATACCTTAATATAATGGGGTTTTATAAGAAGCGAGTCACATATCGATAGAATGTGGACTGCAAAGAATCATTTTAGAATCTCAAGCATTACTTAATACCCCGTTTGTTTTTATGATATTAGTGGAATGAATGTTGTTTATCTAATAGATGCCCACCATGAAATTATTATTTTATTATCTTCGTACATAGAAAAATTATGTAGGTAATAAACATGAACTATACAATCAAAATTGGATCGTGCGAGGTACTTATACCCAGTATTCTGATATCTAGATGAACTACCTCACACTCATCATTGCATTAAAAAATATGATGCATTCTGTATAGATTACAAAGTACAATATATCTTTCTCAGTGACCCACTAAAGTACATACTTGACCTCCCTATGTTTACTAGTCATTTGGCCCTATGGTTGGTTATTCTGGAACAATATGACATTCAGTTCATGTCATAAAAGGTAGTTAAATGGAACACCCTAATTGATTTATTTAGGGAACATCCTATTTTAGAGAGAACACTAGTAGACATTGAAATTTAAGAATAAGAGGTTTTTTATTCACATAAAACTCCTAGAACTTGGGATAAATATTTTGAAGCATTCTCTATGGGTCTATTGACAAAAAGGATATAATAAATAACCCTCAACTGAGTTGTTCTATGAATTGTGGTAGTTTCCATGAAAAAATAAAAATTTCCCCACTCTTTACCACTATCCAAATTCTGTAATATTAATGATGAAAACTAAAAATCCCTCACTACCGACATGGAACTTACCCGAAAGATATATATTTCCTAATCTAACATGAAATGGGATTTAGAGCTTTTGAAAAATCAATACATTTTGTAGTGTTCCAAAAAGAATGAACAATTGGCCCATGAACTCAGATATTTCATAGTATTAATGGAGAAATTTCCTTTATATCCAACATTGTGCTATGTTCCTAGATCATGAAATCATCAAATTGTTGTACTATTTAATAAAACAAAGGTTTTGGCCGACAATGATCAAGATGAAGTGGTTTCTACATCATACACAAAAGGGTGGTAAAATCAGTCATCATCTTTGACATGGATGAAATCAATCTGACCAAAATGACCCAAGAGAGTGATTGTAATAATATTTTAGCCTTTAAAAAAAATTCACATCCAATCGTTCCTTCTAGGTGGATTTTTATTGGATCAGAGAACACAAATAATACCAGGATTGGAAACAAAAAATCTGTAACTTGGTTGGGTGGGCCTTATAATATAAATATGGTCTTTTCTAATGTACTTTACTCATTGGATAAATGTAAGGGGAATGTGTTATCCCCTAGTAATGATAGGATTGTCATGAAGCACATTTAATGGATTCCATCAGGGATAGTAGGTCCTCGTTGAAAGAATGTAAACTGTAAAGAATATTTTTCCTTACAACATGATGTTAAAATAAATGGAATGCATCCATATAGTATAAAATATAAATGAATGAAATATGTCCTCACAATCTATTATTAAACAGAATAAAATCCATCCTCACTGCATGTCATTAAACTACATAGATATCATTCCATCATAGAGGGTTCACTATACATGATCCATATCTGTCTGAAAGTAAAATGAAGCACTTCCATATCTAAATGTGTGTTAGGTCCACATAGAGAATATTCCCATTCAAAAACTACATGTGTGTTGATTCTTGCAATCACATGATTCATAATGATTCCTAGATCTCAAACTGAAGGTCCATACAAAATATAAGTAGAAAAAATAATCCCCTCTATGTGGGGTACATACAAGAATATAGATTTTTACATTCAATAATTTTTTTATTGTTTCTTGATATAACTTGATTCATAGTTACAACAAGATATAAAATCCAATATCCAGCCGCAAATAAGTAGAATCGATTCCCCCTCTACATATGGGTTAGAACATTGTAGATTATTTTCCATTTAGTAACGATGTGTGGCTCAATTATTGCTATCGTAGGATATGTAGAGACACCAAGACTCCCAATCTATTGTACATCCATAACATAATGAGAAATAATTCTCCCTATATATATGGGTTAGACCTGCATAGATAGATTTCCATTCAAGAACTACATATGGATTAATTCAAGCATTCACAAGATATATAGTGATTTTTAAATCTCAAATCCAGGGTCTATAGACAATATATATTGATATAAAACTCCCCTATGCATATAGGTCTGACATGGGGGGAGAGTATTCCATTCAAGAAACACATGTGGTTTTATTGCTACTATCATATGATGCATAGAGACATTCACATCAAAAATCATGGTTCCAACCACAATATATATTGAAAAAATACCCCTCCCCATCTACATATAGATCCCAACCAAATGGATATTTATATGTTCTATATGTACATATGGATTGATTCCTAAATATCAAATCATTGTTATATCCATAGTATAAAAGAAAAAATACCCCTATGTGCATGAGTTAGACTTATATAGAAAATTTTCCATTTAATCACTATGTGTGGATTTATTCCTACTAAAATTGTATACATTTTGATTCTCAGATCTCAAATCCTTGGTCCAACTATAACAAGTTTAAAAAAATCACCCCTCCCTATGTATGGTCCATACATATGAAGATAACTATGTCAGAACTACATATTTCATTATTTCGCCAATCAAATGTTACGTAGTGATGCCTAGATCATTCATTATAGGCCAAAAAACGAGTTATATTCAATACTAATCAAGACCCTCAATGATAGTCTGAACCATTTAGTGGATATAGTGTGAATATAAATGTGAAAAACTCACATATTCTCCATCACATACTCGTACACGGCTTAATCGACATCCAGGTTATCCCACATTTATCATGCTAAACATGGATCATGTTATCTTATGGAACGTAGAAAATAGAACTTTTCCACATTATTGAGACATGTATTGGAGAGATAACAATGTAAACGTCCCATTACATAAAAAAATTATTGTTCCCTTGTCACATGAAATTAAACTACCAAATAAGATCTCTTCTCTCGAAACACATCGCCTGCTGACTATGTATTCATGAATGGAATGTGTTATCACATTACATGAATAATGGGTTCAATACATGTTTTATTTTCATATTGTGTTTTTAGAGAATTCATTAATGTTACATAATCCATGAACCAACATCAAATCTTTGATATATGAGTTAAAAACAAACAATTCCTCATGTTTATATATTTCTCTAGGAACCGCGTGGACCTAGGGATCCCTGCTACTAGTTCTCCCCTTTATAAAAATAGTATCCAGTATTTTTTAATACAAAAAAGAACATTATAGAATTAAATAGATTATAGAATAAATTGCAAATATATTTTTATAATTGGATATTAGGTCCTATATGAGAGCCCAACCATAATCCCCTGAGTTATTGTCTTGACTTTGTTGAATATGGGATTCTTCAATTATTAATGGATTACCTATACCTATTTATTTCCACCTCTAGATTACTCAAATATTATACATGATTACTTTCACTCCCCATAAACCAACAATTCAACTTGATATGGATTCCAAAAATGTTGCTCATCAGTTCATTATTCCCATTTTCAAAGAGAGTTTACAAAATTTCTTCTTGAACACATTCATTTGCTGGTATGTATCCCCTGTGATTACCTAAAATCTTGTTAATATAAATTTCATTGAATAACCCTTTTCCAAATCCATGTCCAAGATACATATCACCCATTTTACACTTGTTTAATAGGGATCAATAATGACTTAATTGATCCCAAAAGCATATTCCATGTCAAAGAATAAATAATCCATACAACACAACATTTATTTTAGAACTATGTGTTTAATGGTTATTTGGACTAAATGGTTTGTAGTGACACCCAAAACTCTATTTATGGGTCTATATGAATTACAAATGATAAAAAATTACCTTTCCTTTTAAATGGTTCATACCTTTTTTATAGATTTGTTGGAAAAAGAACCACAAATGTCTTAATTCTATTTCTTTGTGATTTGTAGGGACAAATAGATCATCCATTTTAGGGTCATCAATAGAAAATACTAATCATGTGATGTTGAAATTAAATAAAATATCTTAGTCACATAAAATTAAACAACATCATATGAAGTCTTCACATTTAATAGATCACCCTAGATGATTTTTCTACTCAAGATTTGAATGTCTTGTCCCATCACCATGAAACTTTTTTTAATACATTCAAGTATAACCTTTAGTGCTCATGAAATCTTCATTAATCTATAGTTATATAGGAACTGAATTAACATATTTGATGCTTGAGTTGATACCAACTAATTCCTCAAGTTGATAATCATCACTTCGATCCCCATGGACCTTGGATTACCTTACTCCATGTTTTAACCTATAGAATGTTTGTAAAAGAGAATGGATAATCCATAATGAACACAATGGTATTCCCTATAGAATTGAAAAAATTCCAAATATCATGTTCTTAAAATATGTGTGGTTATATAGGAGATCCCCTTTAAACCTTAGATTTATTATCAATACTGCTTGGATTATGGGATTCCTCCATTATCAATGGTTGAAATGTACCCACCTGTTTCAACCTCAAGTTAACTCAAATATTCATGGGTTATGATTTATAATTTTTATAACCCAACTATGAAAAAATACCTCTAATACATTTCATGTTACACATATTTTTATTTTACCAATTTTTGAATTAATATTAGGAAATTGTATCACTATAACCTCCAATTTTGGTGTATAAATATTCTATGAAGGACCAATTTCCCTAAGTTAGCAACCACTCTGGTCTATATATCCTAGTTTCAGGACATTAAATTTTATGAAATATGATTAATCCTAAAATGCACAAATTTTTATAGAGTGGGCCTTCCGATCCATGAATCTCTTCTAGGGACGAATTGTTCACCTCCATACAAGTATGAAATATGGAAATTTACAATCCCTATGTATTAATATAATCTATATCGAGGATACATCAGTTAAAATTCATGTCAATACTCACTACAGGAATAAAATATAATTCCACTCCCCCCCCCTATTCGATTTAGATCTATGTATAGGGATCTTCTAAATGATTCTAATTATAACATGATTTAAACCATTACAACATGCATAGGGAAACCCATAGTATCCCAATAATAAAAAGTGTATATTCTTCTATTTAATTTTTAACAAGTTAAATATAATTTTTATACTTATATTTGAGACAGATCTATATAAAACATTCATGTTTATGAAATAAATCATCATAAGAAGTCCTCCTTTATATGGTTACCCATCAATAATCCAATTAGTGAAAAAATGTGTTTTACGTTTCTATATACCCTCATCCACTACAATGTATTCGAAAGGATATCATGAAAATTTTCAACCTTTTTTTCTTCTTTGGAACATGACATTAAACTAGAAGGAAAATATCCTTATCACATAACATTAAATTACACGATAAATACAACCCCACTAGATAATATTAAAATGTTCTGACTACATTCAATCATCGTTCATTTTTAAAGGACCACAAGAGCCTTAATCAGGTCATCAAAAGTACATGGTGCCTCTATCTTATTTTATGAACATAAATTTTTATATCACAATTAATTTCATGAGCATCACTAGTTTATAAAAACCATTCACTAACACTAGAAATAAGAAAAGATACCTCTATCTGAAAATGAATGATTTGAATTTTGATAAAGTGCATAGTCCAATAAAATATAGGCATATTTAACTTACATTAAGGTCATTATGATCATTGGGATCCCTAACTTATTTTTAGTGTATCTCTTTTCCATAAATTATCTAATGATCAATTTTGTTCTGATGGTCTCATACCATTACTCATGACCTAAGTACCTTGCAGTAGGAATTACGATTATTTCATCTCATGCAGAAAAGGATGTTAGGGAATCTTCTTGATGGACAAATTTTTTTTGATATCCAAGAAATATTGAGAATTTATAAAATAGTAATGGAAAAAACATGTCAAGGTAATAAACTATAAAATAGATTCTAGAGAAAAATCTATATCCATTCCCTCTAATAATTAAAAATTTATTTCATAGAAAAATATCTGGTCAATGTGAAAAAAGACTCAAATCTTGTAGGGATCATTTTTTTCCAATACAAGTCATGTTATTCTATCTATGTTCACTAATACAGGAAAATAATTAGAGAAATCTCCATATTTGACATGTATTCACTCATGTTATTATTTTAAAATTGGAGATCCTTAGATAACCAGAGAAGATACAAACATGTGGAATCTCATGTCAGCAGTCAGTCATGAGAAATTATCAGAATATATTTTTTATGCAAGAATAAAAATGTAGGATTTTGTATTTAAATTTTATTTTACATTTGATGAGTATTTTCTATGAAACATAGGATATCATGTTAATGAAATTCCATGCACATAGTGAATGAAAATATTCTAAAAGCGATGTTAAATATTCAATAATATTTTATCCATTTATATCATAATAAAATTGGGAGGAATCTCTACAACCCAAAGTCTATCTATTAAATCATCAAAAAAATTGATTTCCTTGAAACTACATTACCATTATTGAATCTTATCAGAGGATTAGATGAGATTTAATAACATATGATTAGAGAGGGCATGGATTTTCTTGATTTATTAATGGATTTAGATTCCACATATACAACCAGCTTCAATTATTCTAAACTAGAAATTGCATCAAGTAAGGACTTCTTTTCCATTTCAATGAACTTATGTTTCTCCAAAATGTTTTTTTAAGGATTATAGTTCATGGTAAAACCGAGATAGATTCTTTTAAATATGACCGATTTTATACTAGAATGGAGCAATCTCTACCTTTCTTGTGTTGACCACATTTTAGTGAACAGTTACCCTAATAACCATAATTTAAGGTACCTTCTATGATCTTTTTTGAAATCAATTCTTTCACCAGGAATGGAGATATGCATATTCAAATTATCCTAATATGAGGGAGGTAAACATATACCTAATACAAACCAGTTTTTCATTCTTCTACACAATAGTTCTCTCTGAAATTAGGGTCCAAATATATACCCACACATACCCTGACATTAGTAGATAGATCATCGCAATCATTCAGGCTCAACTAAATCCCAATATGCGAACATGAATATATTTTGGGGCCATGTCACTAAGTCAGGGCCTTGAACACACTACCATAAAATATGTGTGTATAGATATATATTCTATATTATTGGAATTAGTTGGAACAAATACCAAATAAGAAGATACTAGAACTTATGAGCTTCATGGTGAAGATACTATTATAATGGGAATAAAAAATTATTGGTTATTAGGTGACTAATAAGATTATCTCAGGTATATAATGGTTGTGATGAATTCTGAAAACATACCATTATCACTTGAATCACTGGACTTTATTTTCACCCCAACCCCATCATCCGGGGAAGGGGTGACACCCTCTTGAAATAAGAGACTTAGTGCTATCGATGATATATTCTTCATCATCATACATCACTCTCCATATTTAAGTGATATAAGATATAATAAATTTTAGTCAACATAATAAAAAATTGAAACAATTTTTGGTCTCCTAATAAGAGATTACCTTTTCCCAGGGATTCCTCCATCAATGCCAAATCAGTAGTGGAATTTTTTCCAGCACCATCCTTCTCAAGATTTGAAATTGTACATATCAGGTCAAATGGCATGACCCATAGAACATATATAGCTGGTGTCAGGTCTGACCATGGCCACACCTCAAATTGTTCCACTTATAAATGGAGTGAGTCTAATAAGGAATGTTATGATAGAGAAATTTAACACCAATCCATATCATTAGTAAAAAATGTATGTTCCACCATAAATCCTTGATGAGAACCTACATGAAAAATTAGCAAATTATAATGCATACATGATGATTCTGTGTGAGATTGATCTAATAGTTATGTCCCTCACTTTTTTCCATTACCCTCTGGGGAAGGGACCCCAAAATTTTTTGATACTTATGTCATGGAGGATGGTAACGATTTAATTTTTTATTGTGATTCCTTAGGGGTGGTAATAACTACCCTCATAAGAACTATATGACATAGGGATATTGCATCATCAATATCAGGTTTATAAATTATGTCTACTCGACTAGTTGTACCTATGAATGAATATACCAAAGATAGTGGGAGTGATTGATCCCCTTCAGCCTCTTGATTTACCCAACGGGATACAAGTCATGTTAAAATGTGGATTTGAATATAATTATTCCATTTAATGATAGTGAGGAAGTCAATACTCCAACTTATTTATAGATTAAATGAATTCTCTTATATTAGGTAACTAAAATTTTGATAGCTATCATCGTACACTACACTTGAGGTGATTTGTGAACATGGACATTGACACTTCAAATGACACATTAAGATCTTGATGCAAGTCATCATATTCAGAGGGTTTTTCTTTTAAATCGGTGCTAATGGGTGTATTGAATTTTCAAAATCTCATCAAGTTTATTGTCACTTGATGTAGAAAACCCTATATTATAGTAGATGAGTTATCCTCATTCCATATTTCCCATTATTGAAATTTAGTAGGAAATTGTATCTTTGTCAAGACTTCACTTATATAGTCTTTTATCACTGTTGATATGTCAGATGTCACCCTTCCTAGAAAAGAAAATGATTCTCAATTCCTCACTTATTTATGAGGAATCTCTCATATTTTTATCTTACAAGAAGAAAGATACATACCATGTATTGGGTTTACATCAACAATTGTTGGTATACCATTAGCTTTTGGAACAAAGGATGATAGTTCCCTTTCATGTATGAGAAGATATTTGTCTCTGTGGAGCACTATGATAGATCACTATCAATGTCAGTTAGGGAGAATTCTACTTGAGAATGTCTATCCTCCCTCGTGATCGTCATCCAAAATTGTTGATCAACCATACGGTACCTTTCACATCTTATTTACAGAGAAGAAAAACACATCATTATAATTCATCGAAATTGACACAAAAATCAAAATTGAATATTCTAGTCATATAAAATTCATCCATCGGTCTGATTTGAGAAGAAACCATAAAAAATTTAAATCATGTAATACATAGAGTCAAAACTACCTACTACATTATTAACAATACTTCCAGTGGGTTTCATATAAGCAATGAAAGGAGTGTTCTTGTAGTGATTTAAGAGATGCTTAAAAATACCAACACTTCAATGTGGCAGGATTCACACAACTAAAAGAAAAAAAATTAGTATAAAACTATGTAAATTATTGGACCTCTGATACTCATATTATCCCATAAGATCATAATAAAACAAAATAGTACATGGATGGGGAAAATGACGATGTCTTGGTACATCCCCTATAAATATGGCATAGTTGGATATATAGTCTAGCCAATATAGGAATCAACAAACTGGTGATACTTCCTTGTACTATAAATTTTACCATAACAAAATTATGAAGTATGACTCTACCCTTTTTGCGGTAAGAAGAAAGTACCTACATAGTTATATTTAATGGAATAAATCCATTTTATGGGGCATGTCAACATCGAGAATGACCTTCCACCCAAGTAGATGAAATGACATTCATCTACCAAGGGATAATATTCACCTTCATCCGCATGAGATTCTTGTGATTGGTAAGACCTCCTATTTCTGGCTATTTGTTTGGAATAGGAAATTTTGATAATTTATCCTACCCAATGATTGAACATGATTTCCACCTCAGGAAGGTGGCCTTCTTGATGGCCTTGGTAATTAGATTCATCTTCTCCCGGGTAATGGGAGGGTTATTCTTTAAACCATCTATTATAGATTATAGATGTAGAACATCATCATATATATCTCAAAAAATTGGTACGATGTAAATCTGTTTGGTGTCCCAGAGACTGATTCCCACCTTTCGAGGAAGAAGATGAATTATATTTGGGTCTTGAATCCATCAGTAGTATAATTACACCATTAAGATCTTTCCAAAATAAGAAAGGGTTTGAAAAATCAATGTGGCCTCATACGTACCAATAAATATAAAATCAGTAGTTATTGTTGTGGTGGTATCCTTCAACTAGAAAGGTGATATCCAATCCATTAAAATTATTCTTTTTAATGAATGGCCCTAGTTGATAAACCATCTCGGATTATGATTCATATATGATTTTATAATTTTTAATCCTTTTGTAGGAATCTTAGGATCATATTGGCGATGTACGTATTAATTTAAAATTGGAATGAACATTAATATATAACCATATTTTTGTTTTTTATCATAAATAAAATATCCCAAATGATTGATATATTATCAAATTGTGCCTTGGGACATTAATATCTATGAAGAAGGCATGATTCTTGACCAGTTTTTTTAGAATATGAGAATCGATTTTGAGGATAAACCCATATAGTGGTAAAATATTTGAATAAGATTATTCTGTGATAATCTTACCCATCGATTTCATCATATACACCTAAGGTGACGTGATGGTCATTTATTGGTCCACGTCGAAATTTGTATCCATGGATTTATGACCAGCCACTACCATTGCTTCCTCCTTTCATGAAGACATTTGTATTGAGAAAGAGAAGTATGTCCTAAGTGGTAGAAACCTTATCAAATGTATTTATATAATTACATAGATTTAGTATAATCACCCCTATCTCATGACGAATATAATAGTTTTGGATCATATGATCTCTTATAGATCTCACAAATCAGAAAAATATTGAATGATCACATGAAAATCATTATGATCATGTAATACATGAAAAGTGACCCTGTATCATAGAAATATATCATTATTAATCAAAATTACCATCAATAAGATTGAATTATTTTCGAATGAGATATCAATACATGCATATTAGTTGAAGAAATTACATGGTGAGATCATGTTATTGGGTTACAAGAATAGTTCTTATAGGGAGGTCATGAAAACTGTCCCATGAGAGAATAAATTATGAGAGATCTGGAGTTTGGAAAAACTTATGAAATGAGATACCCTCTCACTCCCATATTTATTTGGATCCCTATTCAATACTATAGGAAATATTGAATTCCAAAAGAATCATATAACGTGGATAAGTAGAAAACCATTGGACTCATGTGGGCATTTACTTTCCTCAAAAAAGTTTCATTTTCCGTAGGAAACACACTTATGAGGTGTAGCACCCTTATATTTTATGAGATATATTCCTTTTAATTTATTTTATGTCTTATATTATACACTACACCATGATTTTCATGTACTATATGTAACACCATATTAGCATGCAGTATACACAACACTATTCTTGCCTCGTGTTACACACATTTTCAAGTTCATTTTATGGGAACTATTCTACGTAACATTAAGTATATATTTTTTAATGTATAAATGAAATATGATTAGATTATGATATAAGAAACAAAAAAGGAATATTTTACTACACGCAGCTCGAACTTGGATTTCATTACACGCAATTGTGACATTCCTCGATAGCGTGTGGAGTACGCAATTCCGAGTTTCACTAAACAACGATATGTTATTAAAATATTATATAAACAAGCCATTATGAATTGTAATAACCCATTTTTCAAATTTTATAAATATTATATTTCAAAATAGACTTCATTTTTGGATTCAGAATATCGAAATTAGCTTAGGGTGAATTTTTGGTGTTTTTCTGAAAACATTCAATTTTTGATGAATAGTGAAAAACACTAAGTTATAGTTTTAAACCAGATTTTTATTTAAAAAATTATTTATTTTATTTAAATTTATTTTATGTAAAAATATATACAGAATACCTATATAATTTAAATGTAATTCATTGGATTCATTTAATAATAATTTTAGATATATAAAAATTTTATTGAACTTTTACCGTCTATTACCCACCTCCTTGGAGCATTTTAAAATTTATATAAAACATAATATTACCTCTTCTATTAGTTTAATTTTGAAAATACAAGAGACATGGTTAATATCAAAGTGAAAAATGTGGTTCAATAAGATAAAAATAATTTTCGGGGAATAGTAACTTTAAACTTTTAGTTACCACAGTTAAAAGTAAATAGTGCAATTAAGGGTAAATATGATATTATTATTACCCTAAAACATGTACTTATTCTATTTTATAAGTTTAATTAGACCAAAAACATCCTTAGGAATAAAATATTACCCTTTAGGTCCACATGGATTAGATTAGGACATTTATTATTATTTAATTCAATGAAGAGTTAAAAGAGTTAAAATCCAAGTTTAATAACTAAAACATTTATAACATTAGGTTATACCTAATATAAATTAGACTATAAATATTCCTTATAAAAATAAAAAGCTTTAATATATAATTATATTTTATTTATAATTTTTATAGCTAAATAATCTAATTTATTTATAACACAATGATGATGCTGTAATTACCTTATTAATGAAATATTAACATAATTGATTTTACAAATACCTAAATAGAATTAATTTGAGACTTTTTATGAATTAAAATAATCTTATAGGATAATATAAAATATTATGGTTGGTTATATAAATTTATTTTGAGGTAATAATGTTGTAATGACTTTAGAAAAAAACAAAATTCCAAATAGTGTCAAAATTAACATAAAATAGTTTTTAAAACAAATATTATTGTATTATTTGATATAATGGTCTTAAAAATATATATTTCGGCCAAAAGAGTTATATAATAATATATATTACATTAATGAACCAATTTTGGTTCTATTGGTAGTTTATAGTATGTTTATTAACCATATAGTGTAAGCGAACAAGAGGACACAATAAAAGTTAAATTATTTAACATAGAGTTAAATATAAATTATAAGGTTAAAATGGTAACCTATTCTTGTCTAAAACCTATTGGTTGAGAGTATTTAGACCCATTCCCACTCTATACTTTAAATAAGTAACTTTTGAGAAATTTTAAACTGAATATTAATTTATTAGAAAATAATATTTTAAGTTTTCTTAAGGTGCCCCTCACCCCCTATTAAAGGGCACCTCCTCCCTCTCCACTTCAAACAAATTTGATCTTTCAAGATTGGCCAAAACCTGACCATTTCACTTCTCCACTTCGATATAAACCTATTAGTGGTTATTTTCATCTTCAAAGTCCTACTTTAGTCTCCTAAGAGGAGGTTAAGAGGAGGCGCGTCAAAGAAGATGTAATCTCTTCTACCGATTCTTTCAAGTTTCATTATTCTTATACTTCCTCTTCATTAGTTATTTAGATATAATGTAATAACATAAGTATAAATAATATACTGATATGTTATTATAAATATGAAACAACCCCATTTCACCTTCTATCCATCCTACAGAAAATGAAATCACCGCGCGTGCGTACGTATGGAATACCGTCTTTACGCTGTGGTGTATTATGTTTTTCCACCACCACCTTACTTGGATGGGTATAATGGTGTCATGAATAACTATATATGGTTATAATAAAATTATAATAATTAGTATAAATTATATCATCCACTATAATTCCATTCAATAATAATGGGAACGATATCACCGCTCATGCGTACGTACGAATTTCGGTCTCCACAACGCGATAAGATTCATTCTCCATGTTAACCATTCAAGAATGATTGTAAAGTGAATATAATGAATAATAATGATATATATGACATTATAATTCTTTTGGATATATATATATATATATCATCTACTTACAACCAATCATGTCAATAAGGAAAGGAAAACAGCCTTAATGCATACGTACGACCTACCGTCTCCATGAACGGTGTGTTTCATTTCATTTATATATATATTATATATATATATATACTGAATATATATGATATATAAATAATTTTTTACATTCTGGATGTAATTAAATAATCATATAAGTAATAATAATTTCAAGAACAACAAGTCCAAACACGTACGATAAATGAAACGATTTTACCCAAAACACTACTTTAACATGGAATTTACAAAATAACGGGTATTATAAAGTCATATGTTAATCATATATGATATCAAAAATATTATTATGGTTCTGTTACAAGGTAATAATATGTTTAAACCCACTATACAGGAGTCTTGGAGACATACGGATGAAATTAGGCATAAGGTAAGGGATAATGTTGCAATCTCATTTTTATATGAAATTGCTTATACGTAAGTTTTTAATGGGGTTATAATTTTCATCCATGTACATAAAAAATATTATCATAAAGTTTTTAATATTATTAAATTAATTTTTACCCCTCTTTGACGTTTACTTTGTGTTATCGAAGGAATGTTTCTTTTGATTACCATATGAGGTACTTTTGGACTTTTCCAGCAAAAGTACGAGAATAATGTTTTTTTAACTTATATGGTGTGAATAGATTTTAGAGGATTCATAATTAAATATTTCAATGAATATTCCTCTACAAAATTTCAATATTATTTTCAAAAAAAACGTTTTCCTTTAAAATTTCATGCCATTTTGAGAAAAGAAAATGATTTTGAAGAAGAAATGATATTTTCCTCAAAAATTCATTTCAAGTGTTTTTTAAAAACTTTTTTCCATCTAAGATGACATTATTTAGTATTATTATGTTTCATGTATAATTCCTCTATTACTTACGTGGTTTTATTTTTATTGTGATGAAATTATATACATTTCATTCATATTGATTATGTTATGATGGGATGATGTTTATCAAACCCATTTTATTCGTTGGGTTATTATGAATGATGTATGTTTATTTTCTGGAACACGAAAGAATTATTAAATTATGAGATATTTGGGACCTATATCTCCCACTGATTCATTGAGTAATGATTTATATCTAATGAGATAGACATGGCTGAAAAGATAAGTCAATCTGGTTCAATGATACAGGACTGGAACGAGGAGTGAACTCGATTCAAAAAGGGACTTTGTCCACTATGATAGTCTTGGCAGCAATGCCTTGGCTACTATGGAAATCATATCATGTGCATAATGGTTTTTCACAATTACATTTTTTATTTACATGATATTTTAATATGGTTAATGTTTATTTTTGATATATTCTTTATGCACTGCCAAGATTTATGTCATTACTCATGATTTTGATGTTTTATTTTCATGTTATTGTGTTCAAATGTTTAGGGATTGTTTTATGATCTCCATGTTTACCCATACTGAGTATTTTATCTCACCCTTTTTATGTTTTCTTTTCCCCAGGATATAAAGAATGGTTTTAGGTATGAAAACCAAAGGGGAAGATCTTTATGGGAGTTGTTCAAGATCATTCACCATGATTAGAAGATTATGTTCCGAGTTTCTAAAGACACTAAACTAATATAGTCTTTGGGCGTCTATTGTTGTTATGTATTAAGTATTCAGATACATTAATGTAATGTCCATGTACGTCAAGCTTTGGGTCTCTACAGTTGGTATCAGAGTGAAGGTTTAGTTATCGTTTGGAAACTCGGATGCGAAAACGTTAGTGAGATCCCTAGAGATATTTCTATGGTATGTCTAGGGTTGTCCCTAGGGTTTAGTATAACTGCAGGTTACAGTCCTAGAAATCTACGGATGATCATGAATAACCTAGGGTGAACCTAGGGTGTCATTGATTAAAGAATGTGTGATAAGATAGATGTCCCATATGTGACTTTCTATGATTATGTGGTTCCTTGTTATTTTAACTATTTCTTACACCATGGTTTTTGGTATTAGTCAATGGAGGGAACTAGGAGGATTTGGGTCATCATTGAATCCAATAGACAAATTGGTGACAATGAGAAAAAAAATTGTCTAATTCCTAGATATAAATATTTTGTTATTATTCTGAATTATTCATCGCGATATATGATTAACTAGGTGAACTTTAGTGGTATTACTAATTCATCAAATAAGATGAATATGCACTTTTATGCATGTTCTCATGGTGAGTAGCATAGATAAAGGAAGGTTGAGATTTATAAAGAAGTGAAGACGAAATTTGATGAATACATCAAATGGAGGGGGAGATGTTATCTGTCTGGAGAGAAGGGTTATAGAGTGACAAACTGTTATGGAGTTCAATATCTTATCTGTGGAGAACATGTGCATTACCCAACTCAATGCCCTGGCATAAGAGGTTACTTCTAAATCAAGGAAGGAATTTTTCCATGACAACCATTGAAGATGATATATTGAAGTGTCTATGTATTGGTATTCAAAAATAATGTTTTTGAGTTACTTTTATGATATATTGGAATATCTATGTATTGGTCATTTGTGGTTTTCCATAAGAATACGGTACTGGTAACCATGAAAAGTGATTGAAATATTTTTGGAAAGAAGATGATATGCGCATAAAGAAAGGATAAGATGAAAATAATATGTTTGATAGTATTCATGAGCTCATGATTGGTATAAGGACAAAGTGATATCATGGTTTGAGTATATAGAATTTTTGGGTCTTTGGTATGTGGAAGGAGTAAACTTTTGATAGAATTCATGTTTTCACTAGGCTTCTATGGTAATACATGTTTCAATAGAATACATGATTAAGGTAATCAAATGTTTAGAATGTGACCAACAACAATATATATCTTATGATATATGGGGGATAAATGATTGCAATCACATTCTTAGTAGACGACCTCTCTATAACATTGTTTATGGCTAGAACTTTTTTCGATATTATTTCTGTAATGTTTTAATAGTGTAGTTTTAGATAAATGAAAACCTGCATGATGGGCGACAACCCGTCGCGTTGGACAAGGTTTCGGGAATCAAACCCATAACCAAAGTGTGACATGCCTTTATCACCTACCACAGGCCTACAGGAAGTACCTGGTTAATAGAAACTAGTTTTATTTTATTAAGTGGTATTATAGATGAAGTATAAGTACATTTTTTGAACTATATATCATTAATCTCACCATAAGAAGAAATTATGTATAAAACTTTTTCTAACCTTATGTTTGAGACAGATGTAATTACCTATCATTTTATCAAATGATCTACTAACACTTCATGGAAGACAAATTCAACTTCATTTCATTAAAGGATGAAGTGGAAATTGTTCAAGGCACAAACAACGGTGAGTTTATACCAAAATAAATTATATATTTCTTCTAATTACAAATGATTTCAAATTTTTGGAAATGATACGGAAAACCAAAAACATTGTCCTAGATGGTACCTTAGATCATCACAAATTTATGGCTTTATTATTGTTGGCTTTTTCATAGACATGTTCTCTACCACTCTCCATCAGAACATAATGGTTAGATATCTCTTCCATATCCATATTTTCACCTATGTTCTTCAATATGGAAGCCCAGTGTTCAGTTAATTTGGGTAACCATTATGTTTCATACATCAGTTTATAAAATTAAGTTTTAGTATTCCTTTTTACGATGTGGGTTTCTATGAATGAAACTTTCAAGCAGAAAATGATTTATAACCCCCAACGAATTTCGAGGGAAAAATCATTTTAAGCGGGGTAGAATGTAACACCCAGAGATTTCAGGAGATACATTCTTTTTAATTTCATTTATTTCATCTATAGAACACTACACCCTGATTAACTTGTATTATATGTAACAATATATTAGCTTGCAGTATACGCAACACTATTCTTATATCATGTTACACACAATTTCAAGTTCGTTTTGTTGGAATTATTCTCTACAACATTAAGTATAGATTTTGTTTAATGTATAAATGAAATAAGTTTTTATTATGCTATATGAAAAAACAAAGGGAGCATGCACTACACGCAACCCTGACTTGGCTTTCATTACATGCAATCGCGACCTTCCTCGATAGTGTGTGTAGTACGCAATACCAAGTTTCACTAAACAACGATATGTTATTAAAATATTATATAAACTAGTCGTTATAAATTGTAATACCCACTTTATGAAATTTTATAAATTCAATATTTCAAAATGGACTTCATTTTTGGATTTTGAATATCGAAATTAGTCTACCGTAAATTTTTGGAGTTTTTCTGAAAACTATCAATTTTTGATGAATAGTGAAAAATACTGGGTCATAGTTTAAAAAAAATTATTTAAAAATGTATTTATTTTATTTAAACTTATTTTAGGTCAAAATAGATAAAAAATTCCTAAAAAATTTCAATGTAATTCATTGAAGTAATTTTATAATAATTTTAGATATATAATAATTTTATGGAACTTTTACCGTCTTTTACCCATCTCCTAGGAGCATTTAAAAATTTACATAAAACAAAATTTTATCACTTTTGTGAGTTGAATTTTGAAAATATGAGATACATGGTTAAAATAAAAGAGTAAAATGTGTTTCAGTAAGATAAAAATAATTTTTGGTGTACAGTATCTTTTAACTTTTATTTACCATGGCTAAAAGTAAATAGTGTAATTAAGGGTGAAAATGATATTATTATTACCCTAAAACATGTCCTAATTCTATTTTATAAGTGTTATTAGACCAATAAAAACCTTATGAATAAAATATGATCCTTTAGGTCCACTTGGTTTAGATTTGGACATTTATTATTATTTAATTCAAAGAAGAGTTAAAAGAGTTAAAATCAAAGTTGAATAACAAAACCGTATTTAATATAGAGTTATACATAAGATAAATTAGACTATAAATATTCATTATTAATCTAAAGATATTTAATACATAATTATATTTTATTTATGATTTTTAGACATTAATTAATATAATTTATTTATTACACAATAATGATGCAGTAATTACCTTATTTATGAAATATTAACATAATGGATGTTATAAATACACAAATAAATGTAATTTCATACTTTTTATGAATTATACTAATTTTATAGGTTAATATGACATATTGGGGTTGGATAGATGAATTGTTTTCTAATTAATAATGTTGTTATGAATTTATAGAAAACAATATACCAAATAGTGTCAAAATTGACATAAAATAGTTTTTAAAAAAAATATTATATTATTAATTGATATAATGGTCCGAAAAATATAAGGTTCTGCCAAAAGTCTTATATAATAATATATATTACATTAATGAGCCAATAGGGGTTGTATTGGCAGTGTATAGTAGGTTTATTAACCACATACTATAAGAATACAAGAAGACACGGTAAAAGTTAAATTATTTAACTTAGAGTTTGATATAAATGATAATGTTAAATTAGTAACCAAAACATGTCTAAAACCTATTGTTTGAGATTATTTCGCCCCATACCCATAGTATCCTCAAAAATAGTTACTTTGGAGCCATTATAAACTGAATATAAATAAATTAGAAAGTAATATTTTATGTTTTCCTAAGGTTCCCCTCACCCCCCAATAAAAGGGCACCTCCTCCCTCTCCAATTAACACAAATTTGAGGCTTAAAGATCGGCCAAACCCTGAAAATTTCACTTATACACTTCCATTGAAACCTACTAGAGTTTATGGTCTTCTTAAAAGACCAACTTTAGTGCCCTAAGAGGAGGTTAAGAGGAGGCGTGTCAAAGAAGAGGTAATCTCTTCTTCCGATTCTTTAAAGTTTCATTATTCTTCTACTTCCTCTTCTTTAGTTGTTTAATTGTCAATTAATAACATCAAAATAACTAATATACTGATATTTTATTATAAATATTAAACAATCCCATTTCACCTTCTATCCATCATTCGGAAGACGAAATCACCATGCGTGCGTACGTACGGAATACCGTCTCCACGCTGTGGTGTAATCTATTTTTCCACCACCACCTTTCCTGGATAGGTATAATGGTGTAAATAATAAATATATATGGTTACTATAAGATGATAATAATTCTGAGATATTATATCATCCACTCCAATTCCATTCAATAATAATGGGAACAATATCATCGCTCGTGCGTACGTGCGGAGTACCGTCTCCATGACGTGATGAGATTCATTCTCCATGTTAACCATTAATGAATGATTATAAAGTGTATATAATGAATAATAATGATATATATGACATAATAATTCTACTGGATTTCACTGTATATATATATATATATGTGTCATCGAATTACTTCCATTCATGTCCATAAGGAAAGGAAAATAGTGTTCATGCGTACATACGGCCTACCATCTCCATGAATGGTGTGTTTCATTTCATTTATCTATCTATTATATATATATACTAAATATTTATTATATATAAAAAATGTTTTAAATTTTGGAAGTAATTAAATCATGATATAAATAATAATAATATAAATAACTAAAAGTCCAAACACGTACGATAAATGAAACGATTTTACCCAAAACACTGATTTAACATAGAATTGACAAAAGAACGGATAATATAAAGTCATAAGTGAATAATATATGATATCTTAAATATTATTATGGTTCTGTTACATGTTTCTAATATGGTTAAACCCAAAATACAAGTGTCTCAGACACATACAGAAGAAATTGGACATATGGTCAGGGATAATTTTTTAATCTCATTTTTATCCGATATTGATTATACGAAGTATTTACTGGGGTTATATTTTTCATCCATGTCCATAAAAATGGTTTCCATAAAGTTTTTAATATTAATAAATGTATCTTTAAAGTCATGTTTACCCCTCTTTTACTTTTACTTTGTGTTATGTAAGGAATCATTCTTTTCTTTACCATATAAGGTACTTTTTTTCTTTTCCAGAAAAAGTACGAGAAGAATGTTTTTTAACCTATACAGCATGAATGGATTTTTACAGTTTCATAATGACTTATTTCAATGAATTTTATCCAATCTAATTTCATGATTATTTTCCATAAAATCAATTTCTTTTAAAATTTCATGGCATTTTGAGAAAAGAAAATAATTTTGAAGAATAAATGATATTTTCCTCACGAATTCATTTCAAGTGTTTTATAAAAACTATTTTCCATATATGAAGAAATTATTTTGTATGTTTATTTTTTATTTATAATGGCTCTATTATTTTCATGGTTTTATTTTTCTTATTATGAAATGATATAAATGTATTTTATATGGATTATGTTATGATGGGATGATGTTTATGAAACCCATTTTATTCATTGGGTTATTATGAATGATGTATGTTTATTTTGTGGGATCCGAAAGAATGATTTCATTAAGAGATCAGTGGGACCTATATCTCCCTCTAATGAATTGGTTAAAGATTTACATCTCATGAGATAGACATGGCTGGAACAGAAAGTTAATCTGGTTCAGGGATACAGGACTGGAACGAGGAGTCACTCGATTCAGTAAGGGACTTTGTCCACTATGATGGTCTTGGAAGAAATGCCTTGGCTACTAAGGAAATCATAACATGTGATTAATGGTTTGACACAATTAAATGTTTTATTAACATGCTATTTTATCATGGTTAATGTTCCTATTTGATCTATGACTTATGCACTCCCATGATTTATGTTATTACTCATGATTTGGATGTTTTATGTTCATGCTCATACGTTCTAATGTATAGGTGTTGTTTTATGTTCTCCATGTTTACCTTTACTGAGAATTTTATCTCACCCTTTTTGTGTTTTCTTTTACCCATGATATAAAGATGGGTTTTAGGTAAGAAAACCAAAGGGGAATATCTTAATGGGACATGTTGAAGAGCTTTCACCATGTTTAGAATATTATGTTTTGAGTTTCCAAAGACACTAAACTAATAAGGTCTTTGGGCATATCTTTTTTTCATGTATTAAGTATTATGCAAAATTAATGTAATTTCCATGTACATCAACCTTTGGGTATCTACATGAGGAGTCCTTTTTTAATCCCTCCAACTGAAAATCAATAATTTAATAATCTATGAAATAACAGAAAAATGGATATTATTTTCCATTAAATATAAATTCAGGAGTAACATGATTATTTAGAGATAATTATCTTAGGATATATTGATCAGGTGACCCCCAATAAGACACATGATAACATGTCTCTAGGAATTTCTTGTGAATGAGTGATGATATTCACATGATCTATTTATGATCATTTGATTCCACTCTGAAAAACAATTATGAACATGTGAGGCTTCTATATTATTTCTTCTAATCTTTTGAATTATCAAATGAAATTTTCCTAACAATCACCTAAATAAAATTATGAAATAAATTTTTAAAAATTTGGATGATTCAGGTGATGGAAATTGTGTTGATTTTCAAGTTGATGGCCTAGAAAACTCATGTGATCTGTTTAATGATCAAGAAATTTCTATACTGGAATTTAATTCATACAATGAAATAATTTGGATATGCCACCTTTATCATGAGAAGGCCTTTAGAAACATCCATTCAATCATGTTACACCCCTCAATATTCGTAGAAAATCAATACGGTAATCAATGAAAAGGCTCGCACACCTTCATGATATCAAACCTTTCATCATATGACACACCCTAGAAAAATTGAGTGACCATCCCTGATAGTAATCCTAAACTGTCACAAGATCCATTATTGTTCATGTGATACCCTAATTGACAACCAATAGATAAAGGGTGATGGTCCTGGAAAATATATGATAAAAATATAGAAGTGGTAGAAATGTCATGCAAAATGATGTTACAATTGTTTCCTAAGAAGGGTGACTGTGATATGCCTTGTCTGTCAATTGATCATGTCAAAGACTAAATTAAAATCTATATATGCCCTAAAAATGATAAAATACATGTCAGAATTGTCATATGATGGATCTCAGACATGTCTATTTGGTCACATGGTGCCCTGATAGACAATCTATGAGAAAAATATATATTCCTTATAAAATTAAAGCTATACAAATATGTACCGAGATGAAAATTATAGCTATCATGATATTCTTCTGAAGAAACACAAACAAGAAAACATTATATCATGAAGGTCTCTATCCAAGTCTCTCATGATCAAATAAAAGCTTATTTGACAAGTTTCCTGACCTTGTGAATACTCCCTAACATATCCACATGATATTTTGGTGGCCCTTTTATATAAAAACCCCACTCTTTATAACACACCTAAACATGATTTATTACATAAATGAATCACTTGATATAACATTGAATATTGAAATATATAATGTCTTTGGGGCTTAGGAACATTTCTTGACAACTTATAACATAAAACACAAGATCTTATTGAGTACATCTTTCACATGACCACATAATTCCTTCATACTTAGCATTGCATGGGATAACATGAGGACATACATGTGAAAATGATGAGCTACAGAGCCCAGTAAAAGAGTAAAAAAGGAATACAATACAGAATACAATACATGTTTGGAAATAGTCATATCAATGGAGCATAATAGAAACATGAACCTAAAGGCACGATATTTCATGATTATCATAACATGGAAAAGTTGAAACAACACTTAACATGGTATTAGCTTGAGCCAAGGATCATTTCATGTGGATCACGAGTAGACCCTAATTGAATGTGAATTATAGTTAATAATCCTTCATTGAACTTTATATATCATGATACTAACCTTTACCAAATTAATTGGTGCGCTATCAAGGCGCTCCCTTCTTAATCATTTAATTTCATTCATAAGTGTGCCACATGGATCATATAACAATAAATCATTAAAAATCATCATTTATTTCACGATAAAGGGTTCTGGAATTAATACATGAAACTATATAAAAAATATGTAAATTTTTATAAGGGGTAATACCATTGGTATTGAAATGAGAATTGTATTCATTACACATTGACTTTGGATTGGAAAATAACGGGGCAATTTCGGCAGCATAATGGCGTGACATAAGAAATCATAAAAATGGTTAATGAGGAAATGTATTATCTTATAATATATAATTTAAAAGGGAATTAAGGTTTTCAAATTGATCCATGTTCCAAAATATTAAATTGAATATATATTCATTATACAAAAGAATGAATTGAATGTAAATGAGGAGAGAGAAACCCCATACAGAATTTTGGCATGGAAACAGGTTTACAAGGGAGGAATTAATGGGAGAGAAAGGGGTATATCATTATTCAAATATAAATCGGGAATTATATGGGCGGTGTGAAATCATACCTGAAAATTTATAATTGAAAAGATAATGGCATAGTGACATACAGAAATTTTGAAAAAAATGAGAGAGGATGAAATCCCTTACTTGGAAGTGTGCTTCCAAAGGCTTGGGAGAGTCTTGAAAGAGGCTTCATGGGTGATTGAAGATCATTAGGAGTATTATAAATAGATGAGGGTAGAGTTTTTTAGCTCCAATGGCTTTGAGTGAAGAGGAAGTGTGAGTTTTGGTGGGTATATATAGGAAAGAGAGGGAATTCATTATTATTTATGTTTTTGCCTCCCCACATTAAACTAATCAAAACCACAAACCAGACCATTTTTTTTCCCGTGGTTTTTTCCAAAGGGGATTTTTAAAAACTATTTTATAAGCCCAACGTTCAAACCTCTTAAAATATTAGGCTTTAGTTTGTGGAGGTGAGTCACACTCTCAAGAATATTATTTTAAAATGAAAAAAAGATGTATATGTCAAGGAGTGTCCAATAAGGCCTTGTAAAATAAATCGAACAAACCTAAAATCAAATTCTATTAATGTTAAAACATATATTGGCCGAAGAACCATTTATATTATTTTATTACATCACTATTTGGTATTATGAGGTCATAAAACACATTATATATTTAAACGGTATTTAATTTTTTCAAAATTATGAAAAATTCCCCATTATATAATTTCGACATCCAGAATCCAAAAATAATATTAATTATATCTAAATATTTTTATAAATATGTTGATTTTTACATTTTGCATATATAGTAGCATTTATAAAAAATTCATGAGTTTTGAAAAAAATAGTTTTCAAGGATTATTAAAAATTATAATTGTATTTGTAAAAATTATATGATCATTTATATTTTATAAAAATTAATTTAGTAAATTTTTTTATTAAAATAATATTTAATTAAAAAAATCCATTAATTTGTCAAAATTGATTTCTTTTTTGAATATTAACTAAAAATACTATTTTTACTTTTAAAACTATTTAGAAATTAGTAATGAGGAAATGAATGTATATTCATTAGAAAATATAATGTACATAATCATAGTGCTAAGGTATTATTACATAACCCCTTAAAACACCGGCATAAGAGTTAAGGGTGAGGTTCATGAGAGTGACAGACTGTTGGGGTGGCTCAGATAACATTGCTTTGGTTGTAATCTATATTGACTTCCACTTCTATTGTCAGTGGTTCTAT
The DNA here is from genome assembly GCA_963277665.1 of Viscum album. Classification (NCBI taxonomy): domain Eukaryota; kingdom Viridiplantae; phylum Streptophyta; class Magnoliopsida; order Santalales; family Viscaceae; genus Viscum; species Viscum album. The sequence continues at coordinate 1,285,202,086 of OY728132.1, read as the reverse complement.
TTGAGCTTAACGTGCTGAAACTCGGCTTGGGCATGATCAAGTGCGAAGCCCAATGATGCCACCCCCTTTCCGATCTCTGGAAAATTAGCTTCTACGGGGAAATTCATATGGATGAGTCCATCTCTTCCTTTTTCTATGTCAATTGATTTGTTAAAGCCATATATTTATATTAATCACGCGATCATTGTTCAACGGATATATTTCCAATGGTAACAATTCATAATAGTATTTTTAAATCCAAAATCATAAAACCAATGAATTGAATATATTTTATTTAACATTTATCATAATAAGATATTTAATTAGATCAATATGAATGTTCATTAATGAATTTTTGGTTCGTTACAATATTCCCCCTTTAAGAAGTTTTACCCTTGAAATTTTACTTTTCCCACCATAAAATAGATGCATGTAACTCTACTTTATCACTTCCCTTAATTCCCATGTTTCTTCTTCAATCTTGTGGTTTCTCCACAACACTTTCATGTGGGGCACTACGATATTTCATAGACATTATACCTTACAATCTATGATATTCACTGGCTTCTCTTCATAGTAATGGTAATTCTACAATTGTACCACCTCTGGATTTAGTACAAGAGATGGGTCAGGTATGTACTTCCTCAAGAGTGATTCATGGAATATATCATGTAATTGAGATAAGTTTTTTGGAGTGCTAGTCAATAGGCCACTGCTCCTATGAGATCAATGATCTCAAAAGGGATGATGTACCTTCGAGAATGTTTTTTCTTCTTCCAAAATCTCATAACTCTCTACCATGGTGATATGAGGAGGAATACCATGTTACTGATATCAAACTCTAGGTCTCATCGATGATTATAACCATATAACTTTTGTTGACTCTTAGTATCTTTAATGTGCTTTTGAAAGGTCTTAACCTTATCCATCATTTCTGGACTGAGGATTTTTTTCTCCCCAACATCATCCCAATATGCTGGTGTTCTGCACCTCTTCCCATAAAGGGCTTCATATGGATCCATTTGGATGCTTTAGTGGATACTGTTATTTTAAGTGAACTCACCCACAGAAAGATGTCGATCATGTCCTCCATTGATGTCCATTGAGAATGATCTCAACATGTCCTCCAGTGTTTTGATAGTCTACTGAGATTTACCCTCAGTTTGAGGATGATATGTCATAATGATGTTTAACTCAGTATTCAGAGCATGTTGAAGACCCTTTTAAAAAAAGTGGGGAATCTTGGATCTCGATAAGATACAATTGATTGTGGTAACCCATGAATCCATACCACATCTATGATGTATATCTATTACAGTTTATCCAATGATAAATCCAATCAAATTGTAAAGAATTATTCAGTCATTGTAAGATGATCCACAATAACATAGATAGCACTGTTTCCTTTGGATGTATTCGAAATTTCGGTGAGAAATTTCAAGGTGATGTTCTCCCATTTCTATGAGGTTAGAGGTAATTATTTCATTATCCCCTTAAACTTCTGCCTCTTAGCATTCATTTGCTGACTTAGTAGGAATTTTTTTGTATACTAAGAGATATCCTTCTTCTTTTTATCCCACCAATAATTCTCTTGTATATCTCTATATAACATTGTGTTTCCTGTGTGAATAGTGAAATTAGAATTATGTGCATTGTCCAAAAGTTCATTCTTTAACTCAATACATGATGGAACATATATTATTCTCCCAAATCTCTCAATTCCTTCGTTGTTAACAACGAACTTCTGGGAATTCCCTTTTCTGATAGTTTCCACATTCTTCTAATTTCCCACATCATCCTTTTGAGTATCATTTTACCTTTCCAAAGGATATGGTTGAGAAATAATTTGTGAAAGGATTGATGAAGTTCTCTTCATTATGATACCCTTTCCCATATTCATCAAATCTATGTAGATTATATCCATTTCAATTCTCATCAGTGATAGAATTGCTGGGTCATTTCAACATAGGGCATCTGGAACCATGTTCGCTTTCCTATGGTTTTAATGGATTTCTTAGTCATAGTCTTTGATCAACTCTAAAAATATTTTTTGGCGTGTGTTCAACTATTTATGTGTTAATATATACATGTGGATTTTGTGATCTATTTATATTTAACACATTTCCCCAATGAGATAATGCCTCCAGATTTATAAAGTGAAGATTACTATAGCTATCTCCAGATCATGTGTTCGATATTTTTTCTCATGAACTTTCAATTTCCTTGATTCATAGGAAATTACATTATCATTTTTCATCAACACACAAACCATTCCCTTCTTTTAAGCATCACTATATACCAAAAAATTTTATCCTCTTGTGGGTAATGTGAGAATGTGAGAAATGTTAAGCCTCCTTTTCAACTCCTTGAAGCATTATTCACAATCACAACTACAAGAAAACTTCACTCTATTATAAGTTAGAATGGTAAGAGGGTTTGATAAACATGATTAATTTATTAGAAATCGGCGATAATATCATGTTGGCCCCATGAAGATAAGGATATTGATTACTGATGTTGGCCTCATCCATCCCTCAATTGTAGCTGTCATAGAGGGATCCACATATATTTCATTTCTTGTGATAATATGACTCAAGAATAATACCTTATTCAACCAGAACTCACAATTTCTTGACATTTCATAATGATTATCCTTTCACAAGGTCTCTAGTTCTGTTTTTAGACTCTCCACATGCTCCCTCTTGGTTTTGAAGTATATTAGAATATTTTATATAATGACTACAATAATTTGTCAAGGTAATCACTAAAAACTCTATTCATAAATTCGATGATGATTGTTGGAGAATTAGTGTGTCTAAAAGGCATTGATATGAATTTATAGATCTGATATCTTGTATGAAATGTAGTCTTGGTGATATCATCCTTCTTCACCCTTACTTGGTAATATCCCAATCACAACTCCACCTTAGAGATGTATTGTGAACCATGTAGTTGATTGAACAAGTCATTAATTTGGGGTTGAGGAAGCTTGTTATTTATCATGATTTTGTTGAGATCGTTATAATAAATGCAAACGTTCATTGACCCATCCTTCTTCATGACAAAGTGGACTGGTTCACCCCAAGGTGAAGCACTTGGGGATATAATACCTTTATCCAGATTCCCCGGTAGTTGTTTCTTCAACTCCTCAAGCTCCAAAATAGTGATTTTATACATAGTCTTGGATATTGGAAACACACCAGTAATAAGATCAATTAAAAATTAAACACCTCTCCTTGGAGGTAGAACATTCAATTCCTTGGGAAACACTTTAGCAAATTCCCTCAAAATAGGCATGTATTCAAGGATGGTTGCTTCCTTATACTCAATCATTTGAGCTGGATACAGATGTATATATGGTAGTAATATCCACACTTGAGATGATGGTGCTAGAAATATTTATCCTCCTCCTTGCACAGGTACAAAATCGGGGGTCGATTCACCATATATAGAGTGATTCCCCTTTCACGAAAATTTATTCTGGCTCTATATAAGGAAATCCAACCCATGCCATGAATTGCATAGAATTTTACAAAAGAGAGAATGATGAGGTTCTCCAAAAAGATCAATCAAAAAATTATGATAAGGGATGAGTTATATTTAGGGGATGAAATTATTTCCCCATTTTCCATTCCCACTGACATATTTACTTCCATGATTTTTAGTGGTGTTGGGATTGTTCTTCTAAACATTCAGGATATAAAATAATGCGTAGAATGAGAGTCAAAATGTATGATTGTTGTTCTTGAATGAATAACAAGCATACCTATCCCCACATGATTTTCGAGGTCCAATATAGTGGTAGTGAGGGAAAATCACTCCCTTTCTGCCTTGGAGGTTGTTGGTGGCCTCTGAAAGCCCTTGACTTAGGGATCGAGTTTGAAAAGTGCTCTAGTTTTTTGTTTTTGATACAATCGACAACATGTTAAGGGTCGAACAGAGTGTTCCCATCCTCTTTTACAACTATGTGTTTTTCATTTCGGTAGTTAATGGACATGTTACCTTCTCTTCCACACCTAAAGCATTTCCTCATCCCCTTCAGGAAATTTCTGGGGTTCTTCTTTCTGAACCTTGGGTAAGTGGGGTTCAGGATTTTCATAGCACCAATGGAATTTATCCATAAGTTCACCATAATAAAATTCAAACTTAATCTTCTTATCCCTATGATACCCATGAGATTCTCTATTCTCCATGTCTTTATTGAGGGTACATCAGAAAAGTTCATCACAGCTCTCAAATTCATGGATCGCTAGGTCTTTTCGTAGGCTAGGTTTCCGTCTACAAAAGAAGCGGTCGACTGTTAATTTGGGGGTAATGACAATGCCAGAGGCATATCGTGAAAGACTAGTGACATTTTACTCATACTAAATAATGGATTAGTCACCTTATTGATTGAGGGAAAGGAAGTCCTTTTCCATCTAATGTCAGAGATTGCATAAAAAATATTTATTGAATTTTTTTTGCAGAAATTCTTTCATTCCAATGCCTTGATATGCTCCTTCAGCTTCATATTTTTGATCAATGTCAATCATTGAGCAGATTCACCCACCATATGATAGGAATCCAAATAAATCCTCTCTTTTTCAGAACATTTATGTATGGAGAAGATCATCTCAATGGATTTGATCCATTATTCGGTGATTAAGGGATCAGATGTTCCATTTAAAGTAGGAGGCCTTTGTCTTATTAAGCTCTAAATTTCAACTTCTTATTTATTAGGGGTGGTTGAATGTTCTTCTTGACCCATGTTTCTAATCAAACCCTAAGTAAACTGAGTGATTATCATGACAATGCTTGCGATTCATGGACCTATCGGATTGAGAATCTCATTAGAACACATGTCACATTGATCTTCACATCGATTGTTAGACCATGTCCTCCAATTAATGGCCATTGGATTGAATAAAGGGAATGTTAGGGGTACCACCAAAAGGGTAATCCAATGAGGAAAATGGATGACAAATAAATTACATTTATTTCATTAACTTATGAATTTATAGGCTTCAATCTATGTTATCGATGGTCTACTTCCCATCATATATCATTGGGAATATTTTTAATACCCATTATAATGTTTCATACTAAGGTTATGAATTTACCAAAGTATATCACTCAGAAGGGTCATAACCATGAGTGTATCAAGCCTCGTTTTCATCCACCAGTTTCAATTCGAGTCTAGATCAATGTGGTTTTTTCGGGTTTTAACCAAAGATATATTTGTGCTAGAGCTGCCTCAACCTGCTCATATCCCTACATGGATGTATTTTATTGATAAACCACATACTCAATACTCAATAAAATTCTGGGATGTTTTTATTATACATTGTGTTATCCCCAAGTATTTTACTAGGGTTTTCTAATCCAAATCCTACAAATACCTAAACATATCCTCTGATACCAATTATAAGAACCATGTTCTTTATTACAGACATAAACATGAATTATTAACTAAAACCATCACATTATACAACAAAGATGATCAAGATTTCTAGTTTCATTTGGTCTTAGGAACATTACATAACAACTTAAAATAGAAAACACAACATCTTATGGAAAACATCTTTCCCATGACCACATCATTTTTTCATACTTAGCATTGTATCAGATAACCTAATGACATACAGGTGAAAAGGGTGATTTATATGGGATAGTAAGGGAGTAAACAAGGAATAACATGAATAATACAATACATGTTAGGATATATTCATATAAATAGATAATAATATAAATATAAACATAAAGGCATGGTAGAGCATAATTATCATAACATGGAAATACGAAAATAATAATAAACGTAGTATTAAAATTAGCCAAGGATCACTACACATGGAGTATGAGTAAACAATCATTTCACTTGAATAATAATTTTTAAACCCTTATATCCAATGAATTATCATGATACTAATCTTAACCCAATGCATTTGAGAACTATCATGGCACACCCTTCTTATTAATTTCATTTCAGGCATATGTGTGCCTCATAGATCATATGACTTGGATTTGTTAAAAATAATCATTTATTCCACGATAAAGAGTTATGGAATTCAGACATGAAACTATTTAATCAATAAGTGAATGAGAATAAATTTGAATACCCATGGTAGAGAAATGGGCATGATATTCACAACACATTGCCTTTGGCTTGGAAAATAACTGTGCAATTTAAATAGCATAACGGTGTGACATAAGAATTTATAAAAATGGTTTATCAGAGGGAATGGAGTGTCTCATAATTTATACATAAAATGTACAGTTAGGGGTTCCTATATATCCATGACCCAATATATGTAATAGAATTTAGATTCATAATATGAAAATATTTTCTTGAATGTAAATGAGGAGAGAGAAAACCCTTACAGAATTTTGGCATACTAACGGGTGAACCTGGGTGGAATTATTGAGAGATAAAGGGGTCCCTAATCATTCAAACATAATGAAGTAATTATATGGGTGTTTATAAATCATACCCCCATTATTTATAATTTAAAAGACATGTGTATAGTAATATAAATAAAATTAGGCAAAAATGAGAGAAGAAGAAATCCCTTACTTGGAAGCATGATCTGAAAGGCTTGGGAGAGGCTTGATAAAGGAATATTGGAAGCTTGGGACTCCGTGGGGGGATTCTAGAGATAGGATGTCAGTGTTTGGTATGGCTCCAAGGGCATTTATAGAAGAGGATGTGGGATCTTTGGTGGGTTTATATACAAAAATATAGGGAATTCTTGGTTATTTAGATTTTGGCCACAACACATTAAACTAATAAAATCCACCAACCAACCCATGGGTTTTCCCATGATTCATAACAAAGGGGAGTGGAAAATAGTATTCTATTAGTTTAATGGATGAACTTATGAAAATATTATGCTTGCTTATGAGGAGGTGAGTCAGACTCCCACAGAAATCATTTTAAAATAACACAAAGCTTTGAAAGTCTTGGATGGTTCACTAAGGATTTATAAAATAAATCAAGCAAACCTGATATCTAGTTATTTTAATTTTAAAACATATATTAGTCGAATATAACATTTATAGTATTTTATTACATCAATATTGGGTCATTATTATTTCCTAAAACACATTATATATTTAAAAGGTATTTAATTTTAACCCTAAAATTCAACTCTCTCATAAAATTATGAAAATTTCAGTGTTATATAATTCCGACATTATTAAACCAAAAATAATATTCATTTTATCTAAAAAAATAGTATAAAAATATGGATTTTTTCTTTTAAAAAAACCAACATTAATCGAAAATTCATGGGATTTGATAAAAATAGACTTCGTGGATTAATAAAAATTAAAATTGTATTCGTAAACATTATATGATCATTTTTATTTTATAAAAATTAATTTAGTAATAAAATTTTATTAAAATATTATTTAATTTAAAAATTCATTATTTCATCAAAATTTATTTCTGGATTGAATATTAACTAAAAATACTATTTGTGCTTTTAAAACTATTTACAATGTAACAATGATAAAATTAATGTATATTCTTTAACCAAAATAATGTACATAATCATAGTTCAAGGGTCTTGTTACAGAACCCCTTAAATCTACCACATAAGACCAATGGGTAAGGTGCACGATGGTGACAGACTCTTAGGGGTGGCTTAGATAACATTTCCCATGTGGTAATATCTATTAACTTTAACTTTTCCTTTAGGTGGTTCTTTTCGAGCTTAATGTGTTGAAACTCAGCTTGGGCACGGTCAAGAGTGAAGCCCATTGATTCCACCTCCTTTCCGATCTCCTACAAATGGGATTCATATCAAAAAATTCTATTGGATGAGGCCATCAAATCCTTTTTCTGAGTAAATCGGGTTTGTTAAATCCCAATATTTATACTAATCATGTTATCATTGTTCAATGGATATATTAGCAATGTTAATAATTCATAAAGGTATTTTTATACCCAAAATCATAAAACCAATGAAGGGAATATTTTTTATAAACATTTTACATAATAATACATTTAATTAGATAATGTGTAATATTCAATAATGAAAATTTGAATCGTTACAATCTTCCCCCCTCAAAAAATTCCACCCTCAATATTTTCCTTTACCCACACTAAAATAAATTATGGTAACTCTGCTTCATCATATCCTCCGATTCCCATGTTGCTTCTTCAAAATTATGGTTTCTCAACAATAATTTTATGATAGGTATTTTCCAAATTTTTTGAACTTTTTCCATACGATCTAATATCTTCACCAGATTCTCTTCACATGATAGGTAATTCTACAATGGTACCACCACTCGATTGAGTACATGATATGGGTCAGTTATGTACTTCCTCAAGAGTGATACATGGAATACATCATGTACTTCAGATAGGTTCGGTGGTAGTTCTAGTTTATTGTCTACTATTCCAATTCAATTAAGGATCTTAAAAGGGCTGTTGTACCTTGGACAAAGATTATCCTTCTTCCAAATCTCATAACACTCTTCCACGGTGATATGTATAGAATACCATGACTACGACATCAAACTCTAGGTCTCGTCGATGATTATCAGCATAGCTCTTTTTTCAACTTTGAGAAACAATTTGTTAATGAATGGTATTGACCTTCTCCACCATTTCATCAACCATTTTTGGTCCTAGGAGCTTGATCTACTCATCTTCATACCATAACTTCAGTGTTCTACACCTCTTCCAATAATGGTATTCATAAGGATCCATTTGGGTGATTGAGTGGAATCTGTAATTGTAAGAGAAATCAACCAGATGAAGATGTTGATCTGATCCTCGATTGATGTCCATTGAGAATTCTCTTAACATTTCCAAAAATTATTAGACTGTCCACTCAGAGTATCCATCAGTTTGAGGATGATAAATCACACATAAGTTCATCTATTTATTCAGATCATGTTGAAGACTCAAACAAAAAATTAAGGTGATTCATGGATCTTGATAGTTATAATCAATAGTTGTACCCCATGTAGCCTTACCATATCTCTGATGTATATATTTTCTAGTTGTTCCAATGAGGAATCCTCTCTAATTGTAATGATGTGTAAAGTGTTTGTAAGACGATCCACATCTACCCAGATAGCATTGTTTCTATTGGATGTCTTCGAATGTTCGGTGACGAATTCCATGGTGATTTTCTTCTATTTTTATTCTAGTATGGGTAATGGATGTATCATCTCTATAGAAATATACCTCTCAGCCTTCACTCAATGACATACCAGACACATTGATGTATACTCAGTGATCTCATTCTACTTGTTATCCCACCAATTATTCTCTTGGTTATCTTGATACATCTTTTTGTTTCCTAGGTGAATTGAGAAATTTTAACTATGTGCACCATCCAAAAGTTAATTCTTTAACTCCATACTTGATGAACACGTAGTCTTGTCCCAAATCTAACAATTTCTTCTTCATTAAAATTGAAATATGAGGATTTACCTTTTCTGGTAGTTTCCAATTTCGTCTAAATTCCAACATCATCTTTTTGAGTATCCTTTATCCTTTCTAAAATATACGGTTGAGAATCATTTGTGAAAATATTGACGATGTTCCCTTATTTATGATTCCCATGTCAATATTCATCAAATCATAGAATATTGGACCCATTTCAATTCTCATCGGTGATTGAATTTCTGGTTCCTTTCTTCATCGAGAATCTTCCACCTTGTTCTCATTCACATGGTGGTAATGGATTGAGAAGTCATTGTTATTGATCAGATCTAACCATCTTCGTTGGCGCATTTCCAACTCTTTAAATGTGAATATTTACTTGAAGCTTTGGTGATCTGTTTATATTTCACACTTGTCCTCAAAAAGTTAATTCTTCTAAATTATTAATGTGAAGATTACTCCAACCAGCTCCATATCATGTGTTGGATAATTTTTCTCATTAACTTTCAATTACCTTGAATCATTGGCAATTACAATGTCATTTAACATCAACACACAACCCAGTCCCTTCATCGAAGCATCACTAAATATGAAAAAAAGTTTTCCACTTGCGGGTAATGTGAGAATGGGGGCAGTGATAAGCCTCCTTTTATACTCCTTGAAGTACTATTCGCATTCATCACTCGAAGAAAACATTAATCCTTTTGGAGTTGTTTTGGTAAGACGGTTTGATAATCGCTTTAAATTTCTCACAAATAGGTGATAATATCCAGTAAAAACCTAGGAAGCTATGAATATATGTTACCACTGTTGGCCTTATCTGTCCTTCAATTGCAGGTCTCTTGGAGGGATCCACAGATATCTCATTGCTTGTGATGATATGACTCATGAATGATACCTACTTCAACTAGAACTCACACATTCTATACATTGCACACCCAAGGTTTCATGTACAGTGCTTAGATGCTCCTCCTTGGTTTTGGAGAATATAATAATATAATCTATAAATACAACCACAAATTTGTTGAGGTTATACCTAAAGACTCTATTTATCATGTCAAAAAATAATTCTGGATAATTTGTGAGTCCGAAAGAAATTAATATGAATTGTTAGTGCCCCTATCTTTTACTAAAATCAGACTTGGGGATATCCTCCTTCTTCACCATTATATGGTAATATCTCGACTGAAAATCCACCATAGAGAAGTATTGATATCAATGTAGCTGATCCAACAATTCATCAATTCAAAGAAAAGGATACTTGTTTTTATGATGATTTTGTTGAGATCATGGTAATCAATGAAAATGAATATTGACCCATCCTTCTTCTTGTTGAAGAGGATTGTTTCACCCCATAGTAAATCACTTGCACGTATAATCCCATTATCCAGATTCTCATATAGTTGTTTCTTTATCTCCTCATGCACTAAAAATCCATTATTTATGGAGTGTCCAATTTTGGAAACACCCTAGGTATATGATCAATTGAGAATTAAACATATCTTCTGGAAGGAAGACCAGACAATTCCTCGGGAAACACTTCAACAAATTACCTCACAACAGGTATGTATTTATGGATTGTTTCTTCCCCAAACCCAACCATCTGATCTAAATATGGGTTCTCTTAGGGATGTAATATCCAAAAACGAGATGATGGTGCTAAATAAGATTCATCCTAATCCTTAAACTTGTAAAGAATCGGGGGGTAATTATCCAAATAGATAGTTATTTTCATCTCATGTTTATTTATGTCATCTCTATATAAGGAAATCCAATCCATACCAATAATTGCATAAAATTCCACAAAAGGGAGTATGATGAAGTTTCCCATGAAGATAAATCCATTAATTATGATTGGGGAGGAATTATTTTCATGGGATGCAATGATTTCCCCATTTTCCATTCTGGCAAACATCATTATTTCCATGATTTGTGGTTGTTTTGAGATTGTTCTACTAAAAATTTGTGATGTAAAAGAATGTGTAGAACCATAATAAAAATATGTGTTCACTATTTTTGATTGAATTACTAGTGTACATGCCTCCACATCGTTGTCGGGGTTCACTTCAGTGGTTGGGATGGAAAAAGCTTTCCCTTGCTGAATTGGAGGTTGTTGGCTGCCTCCGAAAACCCTTGGCTTAGGGATTTTGTTTTCAAAGTGGTCTGGTTCATTGTAATTGAAGCAATGAACAATGTATTGAGGTTCGAACAGAGTGTTCCCCATCTATATTATAACCATGGGTTTTTATTGTCTTATATTAAGGGATATGTTCCCTTCTCTTCCATAGTTAATGTATTTCCGCGTCCCCTTTAAGAAATTTCTGGGGTGATTCTTTCGGCACCATTAGCATGTGGGGTGCGGGATTTTCATAGCACAATTTGATTTATCCATCATACCAAAACAATTAAATTTTTCCTTACACATTATTTCCCTATGATAACCATGAGATTTTCAAATCTCCATTTTGACATTGAGGGCACATCAAAAAAATTTCTCATAGATCTCAAAGTCAGGAATCGATAGAGATTTCTGTAGGATAGGTTTTAACCCACAAATTATGTGGTCGAACATGCATTCAGCGCTGACAAAAAATCCAGAGGAATTTCAGGAATTATTTTTTATGTTTTCCTTGTATGGTAAAACAAATTAATTTTATTTTTTCATGAGTGAATAGAAGTCTCTATCCATCTTATGTTAGAGGGAGCGTGGAAAATATTTATCAAAAAACATTTTCTGGAAATCCTTCTATTACAATTCCTGGATCTCCTCCTTATGATTTGTATATTTGATCAATGTCCACCATTGATTAGATTCACCCTTCATATAATAACAAGCCAGAATAACCATCTCTTGTTCAAAATAGTAAAGGATGGAAAAGATCTTCTAAATGGAGTTGATCCATTGTTCGGTGATTAAGGGACCAGATGATCCCTTAAAAGTAGGTGGTCTTTTTCCCATGATTCTCTCGATTGAATATTTTTCATTCATATAGGGGTTTAATGTTCTTCTTGACCCATGTTTCTATTCAAAACAATTTTTAACTAAGATATTATCGTGACCATTATTGTGATTCAATTTTTCATCTGATTGGGAATCTCAATAGAATAGTCATCACATTGATCTTCACATCAGTTGTTAGCATGAGTCCTCCTATTACCGACCATTGGCTGGAATAAAAGGAACGTTAGGGGTAGCACATAAAGGTTAATCCAATGAATGAAACTGATGACTTATAAATTTATTTTAATTTATTTACTTGTGAATTTATAGGCATCAATCTATGTTATCCATGATCTACATCCCAACATATATGTAACGACTAGAAATTTTGAATATATATTGATTCCTGATTTTGTGTGTTATTTTCTACAAAACATTTTCATTTGATAAAATGAGTATAATTAAAATTAGACCATTGGGTTTCGACTGTTATATGACCGTTGGTCAATATGACTGCTGGAAAATAAACCTTTCGATTATTGTCTCTAAATAAAAGTGATAATGGTTAATTAATATAGAAAGGATATTTGATGGCCTCATCCAGTATTATCGGTTCAATCGAAAGCCGTCTAACGGAACTTGGGAAGAAGATAGCACCACTGGTCTTGGCTCTGGACCAAACCCAACCTGAACTTCATCATGTGAAGCTAGAACCGAATCTCCTTCACGAGAAGTTCAAACTGAAAGAAATTACTATGCGTGCAATGTTTGCCGAGCCGCCCCAAGATTCTATCACCATAGAACACCTTACTCTTAGGTCATATGTTGGTTTTATAAGGGGCTATGTAACGAGACAGTAACAGCCTTGTGTAAACCTTTGACTTAAATTAAAATTGTGAATTTCTTCTTATGATGAATTTTGTGAATTTTCAAATGTCCGGATAAATATAGTATGCATATTTTTTATGATTTATAGAAAAAATTCTATTTAAAAATATTTATGTAAACCTTAAATAATTAATTATGTGTAATGATATTCAAAAAGTGGTCTTCTACAATTATGTTCAGTACGAAATTTAGAGTCTAGTAAGATCAACTTAATATTTCATGAATAGTAAATTATGAATATTGATTTTACGCTTACGATTAGTAATGTGACCAAATGGATTAGTAATATAACTTAATGAAAGTATTTATATAATCTAGGCCCCTTGATTAAGTAAAGTGATTCAATAAAATAGGTAAATAAATGTTTCAGAAATTATTTGTTAAGCATTAGTTTCTTCATGTGAATAGTGTTTTTTAATTAAAAATCAAATTAAAAATATTTAGAAAATTATTTTTATAAAATGGATTTCATTTTTGAATTCAGAGCAGCTATATTATGTTAAGGTAATTTTTGGGGAATTTTCTGTAAAAAATGAATTTTTGGTGAATAGTGTATTTATTTAAAAATTAAATTAAAAATATTTAGAAAATTATTCTTATAAAATGGAGTTCATTTTGGAAATCGGAGCATCGATATTTGGTTAAGGTGAATTTTTTGGATTTATCTGAGAAAGTTGAATTATCGATGAATAGTGAAAATATAGTTTTTGTGTTATGGTTTTTTAATGACATCATTAAATGATGTATTAAGTATGTAATCAATATGGCCGACTTATGAATATTCAGATAAATTATGAGGTGTCCCAAGTGGCCAATACCATGGGAAAGCCCATGGTTTTTCAAATACTACCAATGAGGTGTCCCTTGGCAATTAATGCCTTATCCCCTCACTTTCCCTATAAATACCCACCCTTTCCTCCATTAGTTTTCACTCCCAAATCTCCCCCAATGAATATCTGGTCTCAATACCTCCAAAAAATTGCTCCCAAGGTTCCCTCAATCCCTCAAGGTCCCAACCATCGAATTTTAAGAGATACATTTTAAGGTGAGGGATCCTACCTCTCTCTTTCTTTCCAAGTACTCACTTTTATGTCTTATCTTTTATGATACATGTTCTTATGTTTGAGGATGTTCATTTATAATCATATTACTGTCCTTTTCATGATCATATGATTATATACCCCCTATTTGTCTCATCAAATCGTTTCAAGAATGTTAATGTGGAGCCGTTAGGCTGCCGAATTTTTAATGGATTCTTTCACACTTCTCATTTTCATGTTCTATTTTAATGTCAAGTCTTTCAAGTTATTTTTTATTATGTTGGGGTATTATCTCTATATCTATCATACTGATCTTTTATTATCATATGATTAGAGTCCCTATTTGATCTCGTCAATTCATTTTTTTATGTTTTATGTGACGTCGTTAGGCTGCTGAATTTTTAAGGGATTCTTTCACCCTTCTCGTTTTCAAGATCTATTTTCATGTCAATTTTTTCAAGTTCCTTTTTATTATGTTGGGGTATGATCTCTATATATATCATACTGATCTTTTATGTTCATATTATGAGAGACCCTATTTGATCTCATCAATTCCATTTTGATGTTTTAAGTGACGTCGTTAGTGTGCCGAATTTTCATAAGAGAAATCTTATTTTTCTCTCCCTTCCATGTTTTCCATTTCATATGGTATGCCTTTCAAATTTCCTTACCATGTTCTTATATCCTTTATATTCTGTCCCTATACTGTTTTATAGATCATTTATGAGTTTTTCAACCATGTCCCCTCCCTTTTAAATATTTTCTAAAACCCTATAACATAGCTGTTATGGTGCAGAATTTTTCACTCAAAATGCCTCTCCCTTTTACTCAAATTCTTTTGTTTTATTAAGTGAATACTCAAAGATCTTTCTTCTATAGGGTAATTCACATATATTTTAAATTTTTTATTTTATATTCTGAGATTTACATACATGAAAACCATTTTCCTTTTCCGTGTATTTAAAGTGACATACAGATCATGTCTTTAAAGTAGTTTTTCAAACGATTTGATTTTGAAAGGAAACCCATTTATTTTATGATATATGTGTTATTTATGAAATTATTATTGATGATATATGTGGCTCACATGATAATAAAAGAAAATTTAAGGGTGCACTCTTATAGCGCTTCAATTCATTGGGTAAAAGCTTAATCTCTAGAGATGAGCATTTTTACTAATACCTTGGTGAATAACCTTTGTAATTTTTAATGAAACCTTGGGGATAGACCTTGGTGAAATGGAAATGATTGTTTATTTTAAATGTTGAAGCCACATCTTTATGTTATGAAACATGTTATTTTTATTATGAAATGCTTCATGATCTCTTTCTCATGCCTTAAAGTTATTTTACTTGAATTTTGATGTATCTCAAGTTCTCATGTTAGATGTTTCCCTTATTTCCCTTACTGGGCCTTCTGCTCACCCTTTCGTTTGATGTATGTCCACCGGTTATGAGATGCAGTAATGAACCTAGGATGAACATAAGGAGAAGCCTTTAAAGTTTTTATGAAGAATGTTTTATGTTTTCATGTATTAAGTTCCTGGTTTCCAAGACACTAAACCTTAAAGATCTTCAGTTTGGTGTAATGTAAAGAAAGTTTGTGTGATAAAAAGTTAGGATGCTACAGTTGGTATCAAAGGATGTTTTAGTTATTTGTAGAAATTATGATATGAAAACTTTAGTAATAAACCTATATAAATGTTTAAATATATAAAATATTCCGAGTATTTTGGTGAGTATTGAGTAAGGTGTTTCCAAGCAAGTACATCCCTGTCTGGAAACAAGCAAGAAGAGGTGGATCTGGCAAAAATGTACAAATGGGTAATACCCGAAAAAACCTCTTTGAGCAAGACTCTAATGGGAACTGGTACACGACAATGGGCCTTGCTGCACTGTTGGTTATGACACTCCCGGGGGATATGCTTTGGAAAATTCATAAGCTTAGTATGGACAATTATTAAATGAACAAAGATAAAATAAAATAAATATTCACATAAGAATATATGATCATGGATAACCTAGATTGGATCCTAGGGGGTCACATGTTAGGATATACTTTTATTCTACATGTTTACCCTTCTATTCATAAAGTTTACTCATCATGATTATTGGCTAAGTATTTAAGCCCCTAATTATACTTTCTTTTCTTAGTAAGTCATGGGAAATGGAAGAAAATGTCCCATCAACCAATGTGATAGGAAATATAATTATTTCCTTATTAATATGACAAAGATTATTAGGGGATTGAATGATGATTATTATTTTGGAAGATGTTCACTATTTTGGGAACCCTATATGATCGAGGTAAATAGATTACTATGGTATTTTATTTGAGGAGTAAAGGTTGACTTATATTTTGAAGAATCAATGAATTTAAGGTGAACTTATAGTAATTTAGGTTACTTATGGAAATGATTAACCTATCTTGGGGGAAATATGTTTAGGTTAGTTACTTTTGTTATAGGATGTTCGGAGTGGTTGATGTTGTTTGGAGATAACTGATAAATATTAGACTTTGTTATCAAATTCTTCATGTATTTGGGTTTCAATCATAGTTTGGTTTATTTTGAGGAATTTTAAGGACAGTTATTTATGGAATGGTCTATGTTGAACAGTGGGTAGTACTGTGGAATTTTAAAGATTTAGAAGTATTTTCCCTTCCTATGGGGTTCTTTATTTTTGAAGAGTTGTTTTATCATACCCTTTCTATTTTTGGGATAATGTTTATAGATAGAAGAAATAGATAATAAATATTTTGGGGATTATGTGACTCTCTAGAAGATGATTCTTGTTCTTTTGATCAGACCAAGTGTTTATGAATTCTCATCATTTGGAGAAAATATTAGTTTTAGTAGAAACATGTTAAAGGATGAAACTCTACTTGAAGGTAGGTGTATTTCCGTATGTTTTTATTCTATGTAGTAAATGAATTCCTCAAAATTATGAATGGGAAAGAAAAATAAAAAAAATATTTGTTGGTTTACGTTTCCTAATGGGTAATCAAAGACCGTTTACAAACATCATAAGTTTGTGATTTTCTTGTGGTTAACATTCCCCTAATCTTGTTTTCTATCACTTTCCCTCAGAACTTGACCCTTTGTTTTTCTTCCATATCTGTGTTTTCCGACATGGAATCCTATTATGGGTAAACTCGGGTGACCATTGTACTTCCCTTTATTTCTTTTAAATTAATAGTGTTACTGACTCTTTTTCTGATGTTGGACATTCAATGAAATTTCCAATCCCAATTTTAAAAAAGTGCGAGGACGCAATTTATTAAGTGGGGAAGATTGTAACAACCCGAAATTTTGAATAAATCTTGTTTCCTAATTTTGTGTGTTATTTTCAACAAAACTGTTTCATTTGATAACATGAGTATAAATAAAATGATACCATTTGGTTTCGACTGTTATATGACCATTGGTCAATATGACAGGTGGAAACTAAACGTTTCGATTATTGTCTCTAAATAAAAGTTATCTTGATTAATCAATATATAAAGGAGATTCTATGGCCTCATCCAATAGTCTTGGGCCAATCGAAGCCCATTTAACAGAACTTGGGACGGAGGTAGCACCACTGGGCTTTGTTCTGGACCAAACCCAACCCGAACATCATCGTGTGAAGTTAGAACGGAATCTTCTTCACGAGAAGTTTAAATTGATATAAATTACTACTAGTGCAATGTTAACCGAGCCGCCCAAGATTCTATCACCATAGCACACCTTACTATTAGGTCATATGCTGGTGTTATAAGGGGCTATGTAACAAGACCGTAATAGCCTTGTGTAAACCATTGACTTAAATAAAAATTGTGATTTCTTCTTATAATGGTGTTTGTGAATTCTCAACTGTCCGGATAAATATTGTATGCCTATTTTTGATGAATTCTAGAAAATAAAATATATTTCAAAATATATATGTAAACCATAAATAATTAATTATGTGTAATGAATTTGGAAAAATGCTCTTGTAAAATTATGTTCAGTACGAAATTTAGAGTCTAATAAGATTAACATAATTTTTGATGAATAGTAAATTATGAATAGTGATTTTATGCTTAGGATTAGTAATGTGACCAAATTGATTAGTAATATCACTTAAAGAAAGTATTAATATAATTTAGGCACCTTTATTAAGTAATGTGATTCAATAAAATAGATAAAAAACTGTTTCAGAAATTATTAGTCAAGTATTCGTTTTTTTCGAGTGAATAGTGTTTTTTAAATAAAAATTAAATTAAAAATATTTAGAAAATTATTTTTATAAAATGGAATTCATTTTTTAACTCAGTGCATCGATATTATGTTAAGGTAATTTTTTGGGATTTTTCTGAAAAAATAAATTTTCGGTGAATAGTGTATTTATTTAAAAATTAAATTAAAAATATTTAGAAAATTATTTTTATAAAATTTAGCTCATTTTGAAAATCAAATCATCGATATTTGGTTAAGGTGATTTTTTAGGGTTTATCTGAGGAAGTTGAATTTTTGATGAACAGTGAAAATACAGTTTTTATGGTATGGGTGTTTAATGACATTATAAAATGATGTATTTCATGTGTAATCAATATGGTCGACTTATGAATAGTATTATAAGGTATTAGGTGTCCCAAGTGGCCAATACAATGGGAAAATACCATGGGAATTCCCATGGTTTTTCCAATACCACCAATGAGGTGTCCCTTGGCCGTTAATGCCTTGTCCCCTCACATTCCCTATAAATACCCACTGTTTCATCCATTAGTTTTCACTCCCAAATCTCCCCCAATGAAGCTATAGTTTCTTTACCTCCCAAAGTGTCCTCCCATGGTTCCCCCAAGCCCTCAAGGTCCCAACCTTCAAGTTTTAAGAGTTATGTTTTAAGGTAAGGGATCCTACCTCTCTCTTTCTTTCCAAGTACTATCTTTTATGTCATGTATTTTATGATCCATGTTCTTAGGTTGGAGGATGTTCTATTATATTCATCTTACTGTCATTTTCATTTTCATATGATGAGTGACCCTATCTCTCTATCATCAATTCGTTTTAAGAGTGTTTATGTGGCGTCGTTAGGCTGCAGAATGTTTAAGGGATCCTTTCACCCTTCTCATTTTCATGTTCTATTTTAATGTCAAGTCTTCAAGATCTTATTTATTATGTTGGGGTATGATCTATATATATATCATACTGATATTTTGTTATCATCTGATGAGGGACCCTATTTGATCTCGTCAATTCATTTTTTGTAAGTTTTAAGTGAAGTCGTTAGGCTGCTGAATTTTTAAGGGATTCTTTCACCCATCTCGTTTTCATGAACTATTTCAGGTCGAGTCTTTCAAGTTACTTTTTATTATGATGGGGTATGATCTATATAAATATTATACTAGTCTTTTATGTCCATATGATGAGAGGCCCTATTTGATCTCATCAATTCCCTTTTTGATGTTTTGAGTGACGTCGTTAGGCTGCCGAAATTTCACAAGAGAAATCTTATTTTTGTCTTCCTTCCATGATTTTAATTTCATATGGTATGTCTTTCTAATTTCATTACCATGTTCTTATATATTTTATATTCTGTCCCTATACTATTTTATGGATCATTTATGAGTTTTTGACCCATTTCCCCTCTCTTTTCAATATTTTCTAAAACTCTATAACATAGATATTATGCTGCAGAATTTTCGTCTCAAAATGCCTCTCTCTTTTTCTCAAATTCTTTTGTTTTATTAAGTGAATACTCAAATATCATTCTTCTATATGGTTAATCACATTTATATCAAAATTTTATATTTTAAATTCTGGGATTTACATACATGAAACCCATTTTCCTTTTCTGTGGGTTTAAAGTGACATAGAGATCAAGTCTTTCAAGTAGTTTTTAAAACGTTATGATTTTGAAAGGAAACCCGTTTCTTTTATAATATATGGGTTATTTTTGAAATGTTTAATGATGATATTTGTGGCTCACATTATAATAAAGGAAAATTTAATGGTGTTCCCTGATAGCACTCCACTGCATTGGGTAAATACTTAATCTCTAGAGATGACCATTTTTACTGATACCTTGGTGAATAACCTTGGTAATTTTTAATGACACCTTGGGGATGACCCTTGGTGAAATGGAAATTATTTTTTATGTTAAATGATGTAGACACATCATCAAGTTTTGAAACACGTTATTTTTATTATGATATGCCTCATGATCTCTTTCTCATGGCTTAAATTTATTTTTCATTACTTTTGACGTATCTCAAGCTCTCATGTAAGATGTTTCCCTTGTTTCCTTTACTGGGCCTTCTGATCACCCTTTCTTTTGATGTATGTCCCCAGGTTATAAGATGCAGTAATGAACCTAGGATGAACATAAGGAGAATCCTTTAAATTGTTTAATAATAATGTTTCATGTTTTCATGTATTATGTTCATGGTATCCAAGACACTAAACCTTAATGATCCCCAGTTTTGTGTAATGTAAAGAAAGTTTGTGTGATAAAAGGGTGGGATGATACAATATATCATTATGGGAATTGTTTTTAATTCCATTAATAATGGTTCATAATAATATTATGTATTTTCCAAATCATATACCCTAGAAGTTCCCTAACCATGATTGTATCAATGCATGTTGTTGTGCACCATTTCCTATTCGACTCCATCTCGAAGGAGTGTTTTCGGGTTTTTCCCCATGATACTCTTATGCTAGAGCTGCCTCTACCTGATCATATTTAGATATGGATGTACTTTGTTGATAAAACACGTACTCAATACTGATTAATATTAGGGATGTATTATTATATGTATTCTTATCCATAAGGATTTCATAAGGGTTTTCTAATACAAATCCCAAAAATAACTAAACCTATCTTCTGATACGAACTGTAACAACCTTGCTATTTATTACACAAATAAACATAATTCATTACATAAAACCATCACTCAATAGAACATAAAAATAGTGATTTCTAGTTTTTTTGGATATTAAGAACATTAAATTACAACATAAATCATAAAACGCCACATATTATTGAAATCTTCTTTCACATGAACAAATAATTCATCCGTACAAAGAATTTCATCCGATTACTTGAGGAAATACATGATAAATGGGTGATATATAAAGACCAGTAAGGGAGTAAAGAATGAATAACATAAAGAATGCTATAAATGATAAGAAATTGTAATATAAATTGGCTATACGAGAAATAGGAACAAAAAGTCACGGTATAATATGACTATCATGACATGGAAATGTGGAAACAACACTTAATATGGTATTAGCATGAGCCAAAGATCATTGCACATGGAGCATGAATAAACCCTCATTGCACCTGAATCAGAATGATTAAACCCTCATTTCACTTGACATATCATGATATAAATATTTACCCAATGTATTGGAGTGCTAATAGGGAGCATCCTTCTTAATCATTTCATTTCAAGCATATCTGTGCCAGCTGGATCAAATAAAATAGATTCCTTAAACATCATAATTTATACCATGATAAAGAGATGTGTAATTCATACATGAAACTATATAATAAATAATTATGTTTTCATAATGGGTAATGACCATTGTAGAGAAATAGAAATGGTGTTCACTACACGATGACTTTTTCTTGAAAAATCACGCTGCAATTTTGACAGCATAACGACATGACATAAGAATTCATAAAAATGGTTAATGAGAGGGAAACGAGTGTCGATAATATGTACATGTAATGGATTATAAGGGGTTATATAGATCCATTTCCCAACATATGTAATGGAATTTTTATTCATAATTCAAAATAATTACTTGAATGTAAATGAGGATAGATGAGCTCTTTAAAAGTGTATTTTGAAAATTAAAAAAATGATTCTATTAGAGAGAAACCACTTACAGAATTTCGGCATGGTAATAGTTGTAATTGGGAGGCATTGATGAGAGAGAAATTGGTATCTCATCATTTAAACATAGAGAGGGCAGTATAGGGGAGGTGAAAAACCATACCACCAACATTTGTAATTGAAATAACAATGGTATAGTAACATAAAGAAACGTGGAAAAAAATGAGAGAGGAACAAGTCCCTTCATTGGAAGTTTGATCCCAAAGGCATGGGAGAGTCTTGATAGAGGTTTCATGGGATATTGGGGCTCTTTGGGAGGATTATAGAGAGTGGAGGGTGGAGGTTTGTCGACCTTCAAGGGCTTTGAGTGAAGAAGAAGTGGGATCCTGGGTGGGTTTATGTAAGAAAAGAGAGGAAATTCATTATTAATTAGGTTTTGGACACCAATAATTAAACTAACCAAAACCACAAACCAAACCATGTTTTTTACCATGTATTTGGCAATATGGGAGTGGGAAAAAATGTTTTATAAGTCCAATGGCTGAACATCTTAAAATATCAGGCTTGTTTATTTGGAGGTGAGTCACACTCTCAAAGAAATCATTTTAAAATGACCAAAATTTTTATATGCCTTGGAGAGTCCACTATGGCTTTTTAAAATAAATCAAACAATCCTAAAATTACATTATGTTAATGGTAAAACATGTATTGGCCAAACATCCCATTTATAGTATTTTATTACATCACTATTGGGTCATAATGATGTTATATAACACATTATATATTTATACGGTATTTAATATTAACCCAAAAAATTTACTTTCTCATATTATTATGAAACATTCAGCATTAGATAATATTGTAATCATGAATCAAATAATATTTTTCATTTTAGTTAAATATTTTTATAAATATGTGATTTTTTACTTTTAAAATAAAAACCGACATTTATCAAAAATTCACAGATTTTTACAAAATCAGATATCAAGGATTAATAAAAATTACAATTGAATTAATAAAAAATAATTTGATCATTTATATTTACAAAAAATTAATTTAGTTATAATATTTTATTAAAATAATATTTAATTTAAAAATTCATTAATTCATAAAAATTGATTTCATAGTTGAATGTTAACTAAAAATTCTATTAGTTCTTTTAAAACTATTTACAAAGTATCAATGATAAAATGAGTTTATATTATTTATAAATAATAATTTACATAATCATAGTGCTAGGGTATTGTTACATAACCTCTTCAAACACCTGTATATGACATATGGGTAAGGTACACGATTGTGATAGACTCTTGGGGTGGCTCAGATAAAATTTCTCTAGTGGTAATCTTTATTATCATATACTTCTCCCGTATGTGGTTCCATTCGAGACTAACGTGTTGACGCTCAGCTTGGGATTGGTCAAGAGTGAAACCATGTGACACCACCACCTTTCTGAGCACTGAAAAATGTGCTATGTATTGGGAAATTCAACTGGGTGAGGCAATTTCTTCCTTTTTGAGTAAATTTGATTTATTAAAGCCCTATATTTATACTAATCATGTGATCATTGTATAACAACTATATTAGAAATGGTAACAATTCATAATGGTATTTTGAAATAAAAAATCATAAAACCAAAGAAGACCATTTTTTAAATAACCATTTTACATAATAAGGAATTTAATTAAATCCATATGAATTTTCATAAATAAAATCTTGGGTCGTTACATTTTAAAAGTCAATTTGATTATGTGAAATACCTTTGGCAATCAATGTGTCCAATAAATATGCTAATGATGGATTGATATCATTTTCTTTGTTTATTACGTGACAGAAGTAAGAATCCATTAATAGCACATTGTATGTTTATGCGAAACATGTGATGCTCCCTTAACTCAATACCATTTTTATTATATATGAACCATGAAAGGTGGTTTAGAACCATGATGATAAGTACTATCAATTATTCCAACTTCTCACAAAATAATATTGGATTTCATGGGTGAGATAGGAATTCACATAGCAGAAATCAATTAAATTTAAAGGGACTTTCACCAGGTAATAAAGGGGAACGACTCAAGGAATTACGCGACAGTAATATATTCTTTTCCCGATCATCTTATTGATCATGAAAATGACATATTGTGTGTCAACAGAATGAATCAACTGTTTCCTATTTGTCAACATCATCATGAACGATCCTAAGAGTTCATACTTGATAAAGCACAAGGTATTTATGTGATAGTGGGTGTAAATATGGAATCTTTAATGAATGTTGGATGTGAAGGTATTCATTCAAGGGTGTCATGCACTACTCATGACCTATCTGGATCATGACATTGCACCCGAATGTGTTTTCTAGATCAAGTGTCATTAAATGTACTTCTAATCCAAATCTTGCGATAGCAGTTGGCCATGTTATCCAAGTCATACGATGACCAACAGACACGTCATTAATGTCACACTAAGTCCTCTGGCCATGAAATCCTTGTCACATGATGTCCTCCAAATATATATTCTATGATATATCATTTCATCCATACATATTATCCAGATCATGTGGTAGCCCACCAATATGCCACCTCTGATCAAGCAACACCACGGTATCTATCTATGTCAATCATGCAATGGCTCAATATAAAATTCTTCTAGATCACAAGGCAGACACCTTAGACATGTACACTAGATAATGATATATTCCTGGTAGAAACCTTATACATGTCTTTCATTCATCATTATATATGTGAATAAATCAACCATGACATGTCCAGAAACACTTAGACTTGTCGGGAAGACACATTAGTCATGTCTGATAGGCACACTCATACATGTCTTATAGACATCATCAACATACCAACCACATCAGGAATAGAACATTTAGAATTTTATGAAATTCTAGGAGATAACACAGGACATGATAACCATGAACAGAAGACACAAGTTCACATATACAATTATAAACTATGAGGGATTTGATTCCATTCCAAATAGGATATGTAGGATGACTTCTTAATGCCTTATCTTCAATTGGGAATCCACCTTGGTGTAAGTTCTTCCATATCTTTGACACTCTCAAACATTGTACCCAAAAAATATTATTCGATTATCATTCATTATCATCCATCATAAGATTGATAAGATAATTTTACTATGAGGAATAAAATTCAAAAAACGAGATGAATATTCCTGATTCATTCCTATGGCCCGTGACCAATATCAAAAAACCCATTATGTACTCTCTTGTTCTTATGTTCTATGTCCATATGCATCTTGTCTGACAAAATTCAATCCCTTTTTTCGCACCAAGAAAGAATCATGTGGGATTAATGATTTGCATTGATCATATCACTAGGATCAGGAATTTCCCATAGATAGGTAATCCACATTATGTAAACCTATTTCAATGGAATGATATGATTTCCCCCATACATGGGAATCGACCATTGTGTTAGTCCCGAAGGCATTCCAAAACCAAAAAACCATGTGGCAATTAACCTCATGGGAATTAATTTTATATAACCATGCATAAGAGGGTTGAGGGAGGATCAAACAATGATGACTCCAATTATTATTATAAATAGGATTGGTTGGATACCTTTCTAAGGATCAATTTCCAAACTCGCTTCCTAGGTTCCCTGGTATATGACCTTCTACCCAATGTTAATATGGATAACTATTGTTTAAAAATAAACTACATGGTATTTGGTTCTTATTAGACATAGGATATGTAGGGAACCTCTTGAAAGATCAACCGCATCAATGATGCACTAATCACCTCCTTGAATATTTAATAATCTCTATAGTTTAAAGTTATATGGATTCAAAATATATGTAGCTTCCCTCTTTTTTGTAACAATAGGAACTGAATAGAGAACATTAGATACATGAAAATAATCTCACTAATTAAACCCCTTTACATGTACATTTATTCAACACCTTATCAATTTATTAGGATAATGAGTAACATATCGTGATTTGGTAGAGATTCATGAATGTATCATAAATCTACAAGAGATCCCAGGAATAGGTAATAATTTCCCTGAAAGGGCACTATGAACCTGAACTCCTATTATCTCAGATAATCTGAGATCCAATTTTAATTAGGTTTGAAACACCAAATGATTTATTACATTCAGAATGTAGGTATAAATTTTTTCGTGGATGCGGGTACCATTGGGAGATTCCATGAGAGATAAAAATGGTGAAATTGATGTGAATGACTGGGAAAACATACTGGAACCCCCAATCATTCCTTTACCTCTGATATTCAAATTGGAAACAAAATTAGTGAACCTAGTATAAGATATTTTAATGTTGAAATAACTAAATACATATAAGAATTATGTATCATATCTCTCAAACCTATGGAAACATTACATATCTGATAGAAACAAATAACTTGAAGAGGAGGTGAAAAAAATATCATGGGTGAGGAAGGTTTTTAAAAAAAATTTAACCACAAATCTCCCACTCACTGTATATCACCCTTGGTGTGATACAACATTATCATGAATAATATATTTTAAATTCATCTAGAATCTCCCAGTGTCACTGCATAAAATTATTGTGGTAATTGAACGGGGTAACTAAAAGATACTTTCATCCACATCTACCTCCTTATTTAATTACCAACATCCCTAAATTCACTCTAGTTATTTTCCACCCATCTTTCCAACATTAAAATATTTACTAAAAAAATTATATTTTTCTAAAACACCCTTTAATCAAAACAAATATATAACTTAATAATCAATTTCATACCAAATCAATGTAATCTAGTCCTTCATTCAATTAAATCGTTACTATAAGGAATGAGATGTTACGAATTCCCAACGATAATTATTATCATCTCTGGGAAGCCTTGTCGATTAAATATCTTGGGATCGTTACCCACATATGTTTTCAATTCACTACTATCTAACCATGTTTTTTTCTAGAAGAATCTTTGTTCTCTTATCATGTATGTCCGAAAACATTTTTCATAAGTAATCCTTAACTATACTACCCTATAATTGATATTCATACTAATACCGCTATGCTCACCCTCACCCAATTGGAATAATTTTACATAATATCATCCATGAATGACCTCACTTGAAAAATGTTATCCTTAGGGTATGAAAAACGTATCCATCACCAAACATTGAGATGGTTCAAAACAAAACTCCCTGAAACCAAACACCATAGATCCAAACTATATCATGTCTCATGGAACTTTTTTAAAGTAACATCTGACTATTGAGATCCTATTCTATCTAATGATTCTCTATCCATAAGAATCACCTTTATAAAACACACACTATGTGGTAAAATAAATTAAATAATAACATTCCATGTATGAATATATTATATTTATCCAAAATTCCCATTAATATAGACTAAATCATGTGAATCTCTCTCCAATCGATCATGAACCATAAGTCACCCACACAATTAAGAGAACCCAAGCCACACTCCGTCCGAACACTAGAAACCATGTAAACACGATTATGCCCTATATTAGAAAAAATAGTTAAATTACTTTACACATTCCAAAATTAACCAAAATTTACTCAAAATTCCATTGCATACATAGGTTTTCATCAAAATTTAAAATCCCAATATTTATAACCATAAATGTCCTTTCAAGGAAAATTGATCTTTTTTTAAAAATTAATTTTGAAATCTACTTCCAAAACCAATTCCCTAAAATTTATTAAAACATAAAAATTCAAAACCATCCCTTAATCACATCCTCCATGAATAATTTCATGCAAAAATGTCTTGTAAAACCATTTTATTCATTCTGCATGTCTCTATATGGGTTTTTATTTCGACAATGGGACTTTCTAAAATCAAAATACCTAAAAAACATTCTTGTTGGTAAAAAAGAATTCATAATTAGTAATCCAAAACCTCTGCGTTCAATATTAATATAATAAACTATTATTATGTGTTAGTAAAGATAATGATATATAGTATAGGTTGCATCAATTTATTATTGGTCATGATGTGGAAATATATCAAAAAACACCAACTATTGATGTGTGTATCAATATCTATTCATGCTACTATCTTAATAAGAATACAATCTAATTGGATTCAATATTATCCATTTGAATAATCATGACTCTCAATCATCATATATTGGGATTCATAGTCCAATTCTGCACTCAACCAAGAGTGAATTTTTTGGACACATGACACCCCTTAGTAACTTGGGTTTTATGTATATCAATTTTGGCCTAGTGTGATCATTCTCTACCTCTCAAATCTTGATATCCAATCTCTTACGGTAACTGATTTTTTGTCTAAAAACACATATTTGGATACCATGTGTAACACCCCATGTTGTCGCACCAAAATGGTTTCCAATATATTCTCAAAAACTAACATTTATTATTCCATCCAATATGATAGATGCTACTTATTTGCAACTATGTCCTAAAATAGACATGATCATACTTTTCCTGAAATTATAGTTTATAAAGGTCATTCTTGAATCTATTATAATTTTCATATGGCCTATTTTTATAATTGACATAGCGAAAACCTATAAATAGAAAACATGTATCATAGATAATATCCTATTGATTATACTTTACACTTAAAGTGATTTCCATTATATGAATCAATAAAAAACATATTAAAATAAGTATTATATATATATAAAATAAATAATGTATAAAATAAGAGTGACCATATATGGATGAATATGTTGAATAAAAAATAAATATAATGAAATTTAATACATTAAAATATGTCCTAATTTACAATATTTTCATGATGACTCAACAATCATTAATAAACTATTATGTCTACCCATATCCCAAGATCTACTAGTACACCTTCCACAATAATGACACATAATGTATTCCCACAGGCATCAAAACCCATTTCCCAAACACTGGTAGAGGGTTTGTCAAAATACCTAGTAGGATGTCCTCAGTTACATCGAATAATAACTGTTTGTGATCAATTTCTTGTGTATTAATGATTTCTTGTGAGTGTATAATAACCCACCAAGAATCATAACCCATGTATTCTCATTAAAACACTTACCTATATTCCTTCATTTCTAGATGAAACACGCTACATGAAGACTTAATGAAAGCCACCCCACTCAATCGACATCCCACTAGCTAGTAATTGATGACTCATATACATTAATGTCTCTATGGGGCATACTAAACAATCACTACAAAATGAATAAATATATATTATAGGGACCTCAAAAAATCTATAAATACATTATCATAATAGTAATACTTATCCCATCATTCATATAACTAATTTTAAAATAAATAAAACCCAATTGTTTTGGGATATAATAACCATATCAAGAAATACACTGATATACAATAAAATAAGGAATAATTATAAGGCCCCAGCCTTAAACCTTACTTAATCTTGACTTATTACAATATTTCACATTAAGGATCTTTTTGGGTTTAGAGTTTTAGAGAATTAGATCATAAAACATTCATTACATTCAATATATAAACAAAGTGGTTACAAAAAGATATTATTATTCGTTCCCATCAATAGAAACATATTTAAAATAAAACATGGATTCTTTCTTGACACTTCCTTGACACTGTCATCATATCATGTACCTTTCCCTTAACTTGTGAAAAACATTTCATGAAAACGTGGGATGAGCATAAAAAGCTCAGTAAGGGATATAAAAATATGGAAAGGAAGCATGGAACATATATACATAAGAATGAAATCATACTTTACCCATAAAACATAGTCACTTTAACATTCCTCATCAAATCGTGAATAAATCATAGAAATTATTAGACATAAATGTAAGTTGAGGCATTCATAACTTTCTTACGTAGGGAGTAACCCTCTTGGTTATGTTTGAAATACCCATCACAGTATATTCCCTAAATCGCTTCGGAGAAACCTTAACATTTCACTCCTTCGCGTTACCCAATGCATTGAAGAGCTATATCGAGCTCACCCTCCCTTAGTTTATCACAGAACCACCAGTCTTCATAATAATTCCCAAGAACCTCAACAAAATTGTATCACATAAAACATGCATAAAGGAAACAAAACGTTTCCACCATTCAATCACAAGATATCAATAAAACACATTTATATAAAAACATTATGAAAACCAGTTTTAATACCAAAATAAAAAAGAATTTAAACATGGTATTTATTTTTATTTTAAAAAAAGGTATGGCTTGTAGAGGAAGCTGAAACTTAAATAACAATCAGGGCGGTGGAGAAGTCATTGTCACCGCATACGTACGACAAAAACATTCCCTTTTCTCTTTTATTAAACGCTTCGTATAAAAAATTATTCCTTTTGAATAAACATAAAAGTCAAAGGGGTCTATACACCGTATAAAAGAAGGTTTTGTATAAAAAAATATGCCTCGATGAAAGGAGATTGAGACGAAGTCCCATACCTCGGGTCTAACTTGACTCGATCATTCTTTAATGTCCTGAATAATAAACTTGAGTTAATTTCTACTTGCTTAAGAACCTTTTTAATGTTCATTATTCCTTTTATATCACTTATTTCCATGTCATGAACACTATGTAATTATTTAAGTTAATAACGGTCGTTTTAACGATCATTGGTACTTGAGTAAAAAATTAACCCTTTATAATTAAAGTAGTTCATGTATCCATTATATCCAGAATTATAATCATGATGTATATATCATATATATCCAGTATATACATGCATTTATAATATTACATATTCCTTTAGAGGTAAGAAATTAAATGCACCGTTCATGGAGACGGTAAGCCGTACGTACGCATGAACGCTACAATCATTTCTATTTCGTTTTCTATAGAATAGAATCATAATGATTTAAAGGTATATTATAATTAAAGTATAATATCATATATAATATCATAGTTCCATCCTTTATACGTCCCACTTATGGTATTTAACGAATCAAATCACTTTGAGGGGCCGGTAGTCTGCACTTCCTTAAATTAAAATATCGTGTTTACCCATAATGGAAACCATAAAGGTATGCCCAAAATGAAAAATACATAATGTAAAGGAAAACATAAAAATATTATATATCGTATATAAATATTGTGTCATCTTAATGGCCACCTTTGAATGTGTTAAAAGAATATTGAACAATCATCGTTTCAGGAGGCATAAATTCACCATCCATGGAAACAGTATTTCCTTTAACCATTAGATGTAGGTTTGTGTAAGTGTAGCTCGAATCATTCTTATAACAACATACTAGTATACTGAAGATTCTGGAGTTGTTATAAAAGAAATTAATAAAAAGAATTTATGGGGTTGGAGGAGAAAAATAAAACAAAAGGACTCAAGTGAAGACATTACCTTAAAATCGGGAAACTCACTTTGGTTTGAGCTCAATGGCTTCCTTGGCAAGACTTATCCCCAATGTGAGTCTTCAAGGAGTAATACAGTGATGTCGAGAGACAAAATGGGCAGGGGTTGGCCAAGCCAAAGGCTTTGGATGCGTGGGTAAGGAGGTAGAGGTGGGGGCCTTTTATAAGAGGAGAGGAGGGGCACTCATGGAAAGTAAAGAAAAGTCACTTTATTTTAAAATGGTATTCGGATTTAAGAGGTCCCACATTGATATAATTATAGGATAAGGTGATAAGGGTTCAAAATACACTCATCCAATAGGTTTTGGACATTTTTAGGTCTTAGATATTACATTATCTTTCCATTTTATTTAAATCATTAAATAATGAGGTCATCGCTGCATCATCATGATGTCATAAATAATTTAATTTATTTAATGAATAAAAATTATAGAAAAAATACTATGATGTAGTAAATCTTCTTATCTTTCCAATGAATATTTATAATAAAAACTATAACTTTTATAACCCCATGTACAAATTGTTTTAGTAAAACATATCATGTTTGTGTCATTTTTACTTTAACATTAAATAAAACGTTATTTATGTCATTTCCCAACCAAATTGGCTCCATGGGGTTCCCAAGTTGACCCATGGATTTTCGTGGTCTGCCATGACACATCCAATGATGGTAGGACATGTGTCAATCTCATGTCATATTATTAAAACATTATTTTTACCTTAAACTACACTAATTACCACTAATCGCGATTAAGAACTTAAAAGTTACTATTCACCAAAATATTATTTTAATCTCATTGAACCACATTTTAATTCTTAATGAAAACCGTGTATGTCAGATTTTTTAAAATCAAATCACAGAAGTGGCAATGTTTCATTTTAACGAAAAATCAGTTTCTTTAACTACCACTTAGTGGTTTTACTATTCATCAAAAATTGAAGTTTTTCAGAAAGATACCAAAACTTCACCCTAAGCTATATTTGATATTCAGAATTCAAAAATGATGTCTATTTTACAAAATTAAAAACATGTAAGTTTCATTAATTATGTTAATAACTAATTACCGCTTTCATGACAAATAGCGTGTTTTAATGAAACAATAAGTATCAAAAGATTGACACTAGTTTAAGTCCAATTTCAAAGTGAAATTGATTCCAATGACCACCATTGGATAAAATGGTAAAAATATATTCTAATTGCACTTCAAAACCAATTCAAAAGATAATCTAATAATATAAATAAATTAGATTAAAAATAGGTTTTGAATTAAAATACAACATTTTTCACTATTCATTACAAAATGAACTTTATCGGAAAAATACCAAAAATTCACACAAAGTAAATTTTGATGCCCCAATCATAAATAATAATTTTATTTTGACAAAAATAGTTTATAAAATTTTCAAAAGATAGATTTAAAAAGGGTTTACCATCAAAAGGCAGTAAAACAATCTTTTATGAATATTAGTGTATTCCATGCATAAGATTGTATTTATTTTCATTTTAATCCACTAAAACACTATCTTAATAATTAATAGACATAGATAAAAATATCTATTATTCATTACATAATTGGGATGTTACATCCTTCCCCCCTTTAGAAAATTGCATCCCCGAAATTTATTTACTTATCGAATAAATGGGGGTACTTATCCCTCATGGCATTTTCAGATTCTTATGTTGCCTCTTCCATCATGTGGTTTTTCCACAAAACCTTTACCTGATTAATCACCTTATTCCGTAACACTTGCTCCCTGTGGTAAAAAATCTAGACCGGTTGTTCCTCATAAGATATATTCTCTTCCAGCTGAACTACCTATGGACTCAAAACATGAGATGGATCTGGCATATACTTTCTCAACATCAAAACGTGAAAAACACTGTGTACCTGAGATAAACTCGGAGGTAAAGCCACACGGTAAGCAACTGATGCAACTCTCTCCAGAATTTCATATGGTCTAATGAACATTGGACTCAGCTTTCCTTTCTTACCAAATCACATCACACTTTTCCATGGTGAGACTTTGAGAAAAACATCATCACCTACCTCGAAAGATATATCCTTCCTCCGGTTATCCGCATAACTCTTCTACCTGCTCTGAGCTGTTCTCATGTGTTTCTATATCAGCTGAAGTTTTTCTACAAACTCTTCTACCAATTATGGTCCCATCAACTTCCTTTCACCCACTTCATCCCAGAAAGCTGGAGTTCGACACCGCTTCCCATATAATGCCTGAAATGGTGCCATCTGTATACTGAAATGAAAACAGTAATTATAAGAAAACTCAACCAATGAAAGATGTAGGTCCCAACTTCCCTGATAATCCATCGAACAAGCTCGTAGTATATCCTCCAAGGTCTGAATTGTTCGTTCTGACTTCCCATCTGATTGAGGATGAAAAGCTGTACTAAAATTTAATTCAGTACCCAACTACTTCTGGAGGCCTTTCCAGAAGTTAGAAGTGAACCTGGGATCACGGTCAGATACAATGGAGAGGGGAACTCCATGTAACCTGACTATCTCATTAAGATTCAAATGATAAAGTTGATCTAGGGAGAAGGTATCTTGTATAGAAAGGAAATGAGACGATTTAGTCAAGCGATCAACAATAACCCGAATTTCATTATTACCTCGAGATTTCTTTGGTAATCCCACAACAAAGTCCATGGATATATTCTCCCATTTCCACTCTGGAACTGGTAAAGGCTGAAGCATCCCTTTCGGTAAATGCCACTCTACTTTAACCTGTTGACATGTCAAACACTTCAGAGTAAAATCAGCAATATCTTTTTTCATTCCATCCCACCAGTAATACTCTTGCAGATCTCTGTACATCTTAGTACTGCCAGGATGAACTGAAAATGGAGAACTATGAGCTTCACATAACAACTCTCTTTTCAACTATTAATCACAAGTCACGCACAATCTCTTCCTAAATCTCAAAACACAATCATTATCAATTTTGAATTCAGGCAACAAACCTTTCTGAACTAGCTCTACCTTTTTCTGCAACTCACTATCTTGCTTCTGTGCTTGCTTGATTCTGTCTGATAGAGATGATCTCACTGATACCTGTAACAAAATAGAAGAACATCCTGCACCAACAACTTCTATGCCATAGCTCATCAAATCCTTAACCAAAGGATCACATTCCAACCACAACATTGCTAATGAAGCATTACTTTTTCGACTCAAAGCATCAGCCACTTTATTTGGTTTTCTCGATTGGTAATGAATTGTACAATCATAATCCTTGATTAATTCCAGCCATCTCCTATGTCTCATGTTTAACTCTTTCTGAGTGAATATATACTATAAAATGTTTTTATCAGTATATATTTCACACTTTACTCCATAAAAATTATGCCTCCAAATTTTTAAAGCGAAAACAACAGCAACTAATTACAAATCATGTGTAAGATAATTTACCTCATGAGTTTTCAACTGTCGTGAAGCATAAGAAATTACCTGATCATTCTGCATTAGGACACAACCAATTCCATTCAATGAAGGATCATTGTAGATAACAAACTCACCATTCTTGGAAGGAAGTTCCAAAACTAGAGCATTCACCAATATTCTTTTCAATTCCTGAAAACAATCATCACATTCTTTTGTCCAGATAAACTTAACACCCTTCTGAGTTAGCTTAGTCATTGGACTAGATAACCGCGAAAAATTTCTATCAAAACTTCGGTAATATCCTAACAAACCAAGGAAACTACGAATCTATGTTATATTAGTGGTTCTTGGCCATTCTTTAACAACCTTTTTTTTGCAGGATCAACAGTTATCCAATCTTTAGAAACAATGTGACCAAGGAAAGAAATTTGTTGCAACCAAAAGTCACACTTGCTGAATTTCCCATACAATTTCTTTTATTTTATAGTTTGAAAAATAATCCTTAAATGTCTTTCATACTCCTATTTACTTTTAGAAAACACCAAAATATCATCAATAAAAACAACCAACATTTTTCACCTGAGTCAACTGATCCATCACTGCAACAAACTGTTTAGTTCTGATGCTGACCATCTCATGATACTTATTTGAAAGGTCATTTCCCTCTCTATGCCTTCCCAAAAAAGTAGTTTTGTTTCCTCTATGAAAAACCATTCTTAACACAGAAATATCTTAGGAGAAGCAACATGATAATCTGTAAATGCCATACCAATTAAATTTGACCATAAAAAAATATTTTCAGATAATCATTTAATATAATTCTAACTCCTAAAGTTATCTAAATAGACCTTTGATACCAACTATAAGTCCCCGGCCTTAAACCTTACTTATTCTTGAGTTATTTCAAGATTACTCATTGAGGATCTTTTCGGGTTTAGAGTTTTAGAGAATTAGATCATAAAACATGCATTACATTCCATATATAAACAATGTGGTTACATAAAGATAGTATTCTTATTTCTCATCAATGGAAACATATTTAAAATAAAACATGGATTATTTCTTGACACTTCCTTGACACTATCATCATATCATGTACCTTTCCCTTGACCTGTGAAAAACATTTCAAAAAAACTTTGGATGAGCATAAAATGCTCAGTAAGGGATATAAATATATGGAATGGAATCATGGGTACATATATACATAATAATGAAATCATACTTTACCCATAAAACATAGTCACTTTAACATACCTCATCAAATAATGAATAAATCATAGAAATCATAAGACATAAAGATAACTTGAGGCATTCATAACGTTCTTACGTAGGGAGTAACCCTCTTGGTTACATTTGGAATACCCATCACAGTATATTCCCTAAATCTCTTCAGAGAAACCTTAACCTTTCACTCCTTCGTGTTACCCAATGCATTGGAGAGATATATCGGGCTCACCCGCCCTTAGTTTATCACGGAACTACCCGTCTTCATAATAATGCCCAAGAACCTCAACATAATCGTATCACATAAAACATGCATAAAGGAAACATAACGTTTCCACCTTTCAATCACAAGATATCAAT
Organism: Viscum album; assembly: GCA_963277665.1. Taxonomy (NCBI): domain Eukaryota; kingdom Viridiplantae; phylum Streptophyta; class Magnoliopsida; order Santalales; family Viscaceae; genus Viscum; species Viscum album. The sequence continues at coordinate 1,285,165,732 of OY728132.1, read as the reverse complement.
ACAACACATTGATATAAAAACATTATGAAAACAATTTTTAATAACAAAATAAAAGAAAATTAAAACATGGTATTTATTTTTCTTTTAAAAAAAGGTATGGCTTGTAGAGGAAGCCGAAACTCAAATAACGGTCACGGTGGCGGAGAAGTTGTTGTCGCCGCATACGTACTACAAAAATATTCCCTTTTGTCATTTAGTAAGCACTTCATATAAAAAAATATTCCTTTTGAATAAACTTAAAAGTCAAAGGGGTTTATACACCGTATAAAAGAATGTTTTGTATAAAATAAAATATGCCTCAATGAAAGGAGATTGAGACAAAGTCCCATACCTCGGGTCTGACATGACTCGATCATTCTTTAATGTCTGGAATAATACAATTGAGTCAATTTCTACTTTCTTCTGAACCTTTTTCAAATTCATTATTCCTTTTATATCACTTATTTCCATTTCATGAACACTATGTAATTATTTAAGATAATAATGGTCTTTTTAACAATCATTGGTACTGGAGTCAAAAATAAACCCTTTATAATTACATGTTGTTCATGTATCCATTATATACAGAATTAAAATCATGATGTATATATCATATATATCCAGTATATACATGCATTTATAATATTACATAATCTTTTAGAGGTAAGAAATGAAATGCACCGTTCATGGAAACGGTAAGTCGTACGTACGCATGAACGCTACTTTCATTTCTATTTCATATTTTATAGAATGGAATCATAATGATATATAGGAATATTATATTTCCAGTATAATATCATATATAATATCATAGTTCCATCCTTTATACATCCCACATATGGTATTTAACGAATCAAATTACTTTGAGGGGGCGGTAGTCCGCACTTCCCTAAATGAAGATATCACGTTTACCCATAATAGAAACCATAAAGGTATTCCCAAAATAAAAAATACAGAAGCTTAAAGGAAACATAAACATATTATATAACATATATAAATATAGTGTCATCTTAATGGCCACCTTTGAATGTGTTAAAATAATGTTGAACAATCATCGTTTCGGGAGGCATAAATTCATCATCCACAGAAACAGCATGTCCTTTAACCCTTACATGTAGGTGTGTGTAAGTGTAGCTCTAATACATATTATAACAAAATCCTAGTATATTGAAGATACTGGAGTTGTTAAAAAAGAAATGAATAAAAAGAATTTAGGGGGTTGGAGAATAAAAATAATACAAAAGGACTCAAGTGAAGACATTACCTTAAAATCGGGTAACTCCCTTTGATTTGATCTCAAAGGCTTCCTTGGGAAGTCTTATGCCCAAAGTGAGGCTTCAAGGAGTAGTAGAGGGATGTGGAGAGACAAAATACGTAGGGGTTGGCCGAGCCAAAGGCATTGGAAGTGTGGGTAAGGAGGTAGAGGTGGGGGCCTTTTATAAGAGGAGAGGAGGGGTACTCTTGGAAAGTAAAGAAATGTCACTATTTTAAAATGGTATTCGGATTTAATAGTTCCCACATTGATGTAATTTGAGGATATGGTTATAAGGGTTCTAAATACACTCATCCAATAGGTTTTGGACATGTTTAGGTCTTAGATATTACATTATTGTTCCATTTTATTTAAATCGTTAAATAATGAGGTCATCGCTGCATCATCATGATGTCATAAATAATTTAATTTATTTAATGTCTAAAAAGTATAAAAAAATACTATGATGTAGGAAATTTTTTTAGATTTCCAATTACTTTTCATAATCCAAAATCTAACTTGTATAACCCCATTTAAAAATTGTTCTAATAAAACATATCATGTTTGTGTCATTTTTACTTTAACATTAAATAAAAAGTTATTTATGTCATTTTCCAACCAAAGTGGCTCCATGGGGTCCCCAAGTTGACCCAAGGATTTTATTGGTCGGCCATGACACATCCAATGAGGGTAGGACATTTGTCAAGCTCATATCATATTATTAAAACATTATTCTTATCTTAAACTACACTAATTAACACTAATCGCGATTAGGAACTTAAAAGTTACTATTCACCAAAAAATTATTTTAATCTCATTGAACCACATTTTACTTCTTAATGACAACCGTGTATGTCGTATTTTTGAAAATAAAATCACATAAGTGGAAAAGTTTCATTTTAATGAAAAATCAGTTTCTTTAACTACCACTTAGTGGTTTCACTATTCATCAAAATTGAAGTTTTTCAGAAAGATACGAAAACATCACCCTAAGCTATATTTGATATTCCAAATTCAAAAATGATGTCTATTTTACAAAATTAAAAACATTTAAATTTCATTAATTAATTTAATAACTAATTCCCATTGTCCTGACAAATAGCGTGTTTTTATGAAACAATAAGTATCAAAAGATTGACACTAGTTTTAGTCCAATTTCAATGTGAAATTGATTCCAATGACCACCATTGGATAAAATGGTAAAAATATATTCTAATTTAACTTCAAAACCAATTCAAAAGATAATATAATCATATAAATAAATTAGATTAAAAAGTGGTTTTGAATTAAAATACAACATTTTTCACTATTCATTAAAAAATGAACTTTATCGGAAAAATACCAAAAATTCACACAAAGTAAATTTTGATGTCCCAATCATAAATAATAATTTTATTTTGACAAACATAGCTTATAAAAGTGTCAAAAGATAGATTTAAAAAGGGTTTGCCATCAAAAGGTAGTAAAACAATCTTTTAAGAATATTAGTGTATTCCATGCATAAGATTGTATTTATTTTCAATTTAAGCCTCTAAAACACTATCTTAATCGTTAATAGACATAGATAGAAATATCTATTATTCATTACTTACTTGGGATGTTACATCCTTCCCCACTTTAGAACATTGCGTCCCCGTAATTTATTTACTTATCGAATAAATGGGGGTACTTATCCCTCATTGCATTTTCAGATTCCCATGTTGCCTCTTCCATGATGTTGTTTTTTCCACAAAACCTTTACCTGATTAATCACCTTATTCTGTAACACTTGCTCCCTGTGGTCAAGAAACTGGACCGATTGTTCCTCATAAGATAGGTTCTCTTGCAGCTGAACTACCTCTGGACTCAACACATGAGATGGATCTGGCATATACTTTCTCAACATCAAAACGAGAAAAACATTGTGTACTTGAGATAAACTCGGAGGTAAAGCCACTCGGTAAGAAACTGATCCAACTCTCTCCAGAATTTCATATCATCCAATGAACTTTGGACTCAGCTTTCCTTTCTTACCAAATCGCATCACACTTTTCCATGGTGAGACTTTGAGAAAAACATGGTCACCTACCTCAAAATATAGATCCTTCCTACAGTTATCCGCATAAATCTTCTTCCTGCTCTGAGCTGTTCTCATGTGTTTCTGTATCAGCTGAAATTTTTCTGCCAACTCTTCTACCAATTCTGGTCCCATCAACTTCCTTTCACCCACTTCATCCCAGAAAGCTGGAGTTCGACACCGCTTCCCATATAATTCCTGAAATGCTGCCATCTGTATACTGGAATGAAAACTGTTATTATAAGAAAACTCAACCAATGAAAGATGTTGGCCCCAACTTCCCTGATAATCCATCGAACAAGCTCGTAGCATATCCTCCAAGGTCTGAATTGTTCGTTCTGACTGCCCATTTGATTGAGGACGAAAAGCTGTTCAAAAATTTTATTCAGTAGCCAACGACTTCTGAAGGCCTTTCCAAAAGTTAGAAGTGAACCTGGGATCACGGTCAGATACAATGTAGAGGGGAACTCCATGTAACCTGACTATCTCTTTAAGATACATAATGGAAAGTTGATCTAGGGAAAAAGTATCTCGTATAGCAAGGAAATGAGTAGATTTAGTCAAGCGATCAATAATAACCTAGATTTCATTATTACCTTGAGATGTCTTCGGTAACCCCACAACAAAGTCCATGGATATATTCTCTCATTTCCACTCTGGCCCTGGTAAAGGCTGAAACATCCCTTTAGGTAACTACTTCTCTGCTTTAACCTGTTGACATGTCAAACACTTCATAGTAAAATCAGCAATATCATTTTTCATTCCATCCCACCAGTAATACTCCTGCAGATCTCTGTACATCTTAGTACTGCCAGGATGAACTGCAAACGGAGAACTATGAGCTTCACATAACAACCCTCTCTTCAACTGTGAATCACAGGGCACACACAATCTCTTCCCAAATCTTATAACACAATCATTATCAATGTCGAATTCAGGAAACTTATCTTTTTGAACCAGCTCTACCTTTTTCTGCAACTCACTATCTTGCTTCTGTGCTTGCTTGATTCTGTCTGATAGAGATGATCTCACTGATACCTGGAACAAAACAGAAGAACATACTGCACCAACAACTTCTATTCCAAAGTTCATCAAATCCTTAACCAAAGGATCACGTTCCAACCGCAACATTGCTAATGAAGCATTACTTTTTCGACTCAAAGAATCAGCCACTTTATTTGCTTTTCCCGAATGGTAATGAATTGTACAATCACAATCCTTGATTAATTCCAGCCTTCTCCTCTGTCTCATGTTTAACTCTTTCTGAGTGAATATATACTTTAAAGTTTTGTGATCAGTATATATTTCATACTTTACTCTATACAAATGATGCCTCCAAATTTTTAAATCGAAAACAACAACAGCAAATTACAAATCATGTATAGGATAATTTACCTTATGAGTTTTCAACTGTCGTGAAGCATAAGCAATTACCTGATCATTCTGCATTAGTACACAACCAAGTCCTTTCAATGAAGGATCACTGTAGATAAAAAACTCACCCTTCCTGGAAGGAAGTTCCAAAACTAGAGAATTCACCAATCTTCTTTTCAATTCCTGAAAACAATCATCACATTCTTTTGTCCGGATAAACTTAACACCCTTCTGAGTTATCTTAGTCATTGGACTATATAACCACGAAAAATTTCTAACAATCCTTCGGTAATATCCTGCCAAACCAAGGGAACTATGAATCTCTGTTATATTTGTGGGTCTTGGCTATTCTTCAAAAACCTTTGTTTTTGCAGGATCAACAGTTAACCCATCTTTAGAAACAATGTGACCAAGGAACGAAATTTGTTGCAACCAAAACTCACACTTTCTGAATTTCCCATACAATTTCATTTATTTTAAGGTTTTCAAAATAACCCTTAAATTTATTTCATGCTCCTATTTACTTTTAGACAACACCAAAATATCATCAATAAAAACAACTAACATTTTTCACCTGAGTCAACTGAGCCATCACTGCAACAAACTATTTAGTTCTGATGCTGACCATCTCATGATACTGATTTGAAAGGTCATTTACCTCTCTATGCCTTCCCATAAAAGTTTTTTTGATTCCTCTATGAACAACCATTATTATCACAGAAATATCTTAGGCGAAGCAACATGGTAATCTGTAAATGCTATACCAATTAAATTTGACCATAAAAAAATATTTTCAGATAATCATTTAACATAATTCTAACTCCTAAAGTTATCTAAACCGACCTCTGGTACAAACTATAAGGCCTAAGCCTTAACCCTTACTTAATTTTGAGTTATTACAAGATTACACATTGAGGATCTTTTCGGGTTTAGAGTTTTAGAGAATTAGATCATAAAACTAGCATTAAATTCCACATATAAACAAAGTGGTTACATAAAGATAGTATTATTCTTTCCCATCAATGGAAAGATATTTAAAATAAAACATGGATTCTTTCTTGACACTTCCTTTACACTATCATCATATCATGTACCTTTACCTTGACCTGTGAAAGACATTTCAAAAAAACATGGGATGAGCAAAAAAAGCTCAGTAAGGGATATAAAAATATGGAAAGGAAACATGGGTACATATATACATAATAATAAAATCATACATTACCCATAAAACATAATCACTTTAACAAACCTCATCAAATCATGAAAAATCATAGAAATCATAAGACATAAAGGTAACATGAGGCATTCATAACTTTCTTACATAGGGAGTAACCCTCTTGGTTACATTTGGAATACCCATCATAGTATATTCCCTAAATCTCTTCGGAGAAACCATAACATTTCACTCCTTCGCGTTACCCAATGCATTGTAGAGCTATATCGGGCTCAACCGCCCTTAGTTTATCACGGAACCACCCTTCTTTATAATAATTCCCAAGAACCTCAACATAATCGTATCACATAAAACATACATAAAGGAAACATAACGTTTCCGCATTTTAATCACAAGATATCAATACAACACATTGATATAAAAACATTATGAAAACCATTTTTAATAACAAAATAAAAGAAAATTAAAACATGGTATTTATTTTTCTTTTAAAAAAAGGTATGGCTTGTAGAGGAAGCCGAAACTCAAATAACGGTCATGGCGGCGGAGAAGTCGTTGTCGCCGCATACGTACGACAAAAACATTCCCTTTTGTTATTTAGTAAACGATTCATATAAAAACATATTCCTTTTGAATAAAAGTAAAAGTCAAAGGGGTTTATACACCGTATAAAAGAGGGTTTTGTATAAAACAAAATATGCCTCAATGAAAGGAGATTGGGACGAAGTCCCATACCTCGGGTCTGACTTGACTCAATAATTCATTAATGTCATGAATAATAAACTTGAGTTAATATATACTTTCTTAAGAACCATTTTCATGTTCATTATTCCTTTTATATCACTGATTTCCATGTCATGAACACTATGTAATTATTTAAGTTAATAACGGTCGTTTTAACGATCATTTGTACTTGAGTCAAAAAATAAACCCTTTAAAATTACAAGTTGTTCATGTATCCATTATATCCAGAATTATAATCATGATTTATATATCATATATATCCAGTATATAAATGCATTTATAATATTACATAATCATTTAGAGGTAAGAAATTAAATGCACCATTCATGGAGACGGTAAGCCGTACGTACGCATGAACGCTACTTTCATTTATATTTCGTATTTTATAGAATGAAATAATAATGATATAGAGGTATATTATAATTCCAGTATAATATAATATATAATATCATAGTTCCATCCTTTATATGTCCCACATATGGTATTTAACGAATCAAATCACTTTGAGGGGGCGGTAGTCCGCACTTCCTTAAATGAAGATATCGTGTTTACCCATAATGGAAACCATAAAGGTATGCCCAAAATGAAAAATACATAAGCTCAAGGAAAACATAAACATATTATATATCATATATAAATATAGTGTCATCTTAATGGCCACCTTTTAATGTGTTAAAATAATGATGAACAATCATCGTTTCGGGAGGCATAAATTCACCATCCACAGAAACAGTATGTCCTTTAACCATTAGATGTAGGTGTGTGTAAGTGTAGCTCGAATCCTTATTATAACAACATCCTAGTATATTGAAGATACTGGAGTTGTTAAAAAATAAATTAATAAAAAGAATTTAGGGGTTGGAGAAGAAAAATAATACAAAAGGACTCAAGTGAAGACATTACCTTAAAATCGGGTAACTCCTTTTGGTTTGGGCTCAAAGGCTTCCTTGGGAAGACTTATGCCCAACGTGAGGCTTCAAGGAGTAATAAAGGGATGTTGAGAGACAAAATGGGCAGTGGTTGGCCGAGCCAAAGTCTTTGGAAGTGTGGGTAAGGAGGTAGAGGTGGGGGCCTTTTATATGAGGAGAGGAGGGGCACTCTTGGAAAGTAAAGAAAAGTCACTTTATTTTAAAATGGTATTCAGATTTAAGAGGTCCCACATCAATATAATTCAAGTATAAGGTGATAAGGGTTCTAAATCCACTCATACAATTGGTTTTGGACATGTTTATGTCTTATATATAACATTATCATTCCATTTTATTTAAATCGTTAAATAATGAGGTCATCGCTGCATCATCATGATGTCATAAATAATTTAATATATTTAATGTCTAAAAATTATAAAAAAAATACTATGATGTATGAAATATTTTTGGATTTCCAATGACTATTTATAATAAAATATCTGACTTGTATAACCCCATGTAAAAGTTATTTTAGTAAAACATATCATGTTTGTGTCATTTTTACTTTAACATTAAATAAAAAGTTATTTATGTCATTTACCAAACAAAGTGGCTCCATGGGGTCCCCAAGTTGACCCATGGATTTTCTTGGTCGTCCATGACACATCCAATGAGGGTAGGACATGTGTCAAGCTCATCTAATATTATTAAAACATTATTTTTACCTTAAACTACACTAATTACCACTAATCGCGATTAAGAACTTAAAAGTTACTATTCACCAAAAAATTATTTTAATGTCATTGAACCAAATTTTACGTCATAATGACAACCGTGTATGTCGGATTTTTGAAAATCAAATCACAGAAGTGGCAATGTTACATTTTAATGAAAAATCAGTTTCTTTAACTACCACTTAGTGGTTTCACTATTCATCAAAAATTGATGTTTTTCAGATAGATACAAAAACATCACCCTAAGATATATTTGATATTCCAAATTCAAAAATGATGTCTATTTTACAAAATTCAAAATATGTAAGTTGAATTAATTAATTTAATAACTAATTCCCGCTGTCATGACAAAGAGCGCATTTTTATGAAACAATAATTATCAAAAGATTGACACTAGTTTAAGTCCAATTTCAAAGTGAAATTGATTCCAATGACCACCATTGGATAAAATGGTAAAAATATATTATAATTTCACTTCAAAACCAATTCAAAAGATAGTCTAATCATATAAATAAATTACATTAAAAAGTGGTTTTGAATTAAAATACATCATTTTTCACTATTCATTAAAAAATGAACTTTATTGGAAAAATACCAAAAATTCACACAAAGTAAATTTTGATGTCCCAATCATAAATAATAAGTTTATTTTGACAAAGATAGCTTATAAAATTGTCAAAATATATATTTAAAAAGGGTTTTCCATCAAAAGGCTGTAAAATAATCTTTTAAGAATATTAGTGTATTCCATGCATAAGATTGTATTTATTTTCATTTTAAGCCTCTAAAACACTATCTTAATCATTAATAGACATAGATAAAAAAATCTATTATTCATTACTTATTTGCGATGTTACAATAATTATAAAAAATAATCAAATTGAAATTGAAACCAAAATGGATGTGAATGATGTACCAGAGAATAAAATATCATCACATCAATATTCACTTCCTAAAAATAAGAAACTTATTGAATGAGTCGTGGTTTTATGAAATAGAAATAACATATTCCTCATCTATCCCCATATTATCTCATCGGTCCTATAAAAATATATCCACAAGAATAAATATAGATCACCTTAGACTCTTTCATATAAATTATGAGCCAACACATGGAGAATAAACTACCACCAAATGGTATTTCTCTAAAATAAAATTATGTCTCATAAAAACATATATTAAAATATTTAATATACAGTATTCCATGACCATGTTTTTTTGATAGGTGGATCCTGATATAAGGAATTAGATCTCAATATAGACTATACCTCCCATGTCACATCTACCATCTCACCTATAGTCCCATCATCCGTCTCTTTGTATCTATAATCTGATGGAGAATATCACAAAAAATATGAGTATAAAGACCAACTAGGTTAATATATCAATGTGAGTGGACTCTATAGAAGAAAAATATAAAAACATACTCAATTTTCCATCTCTTTCATAATCCAAAATGTCACTACCATATATTATATCCATTTAAAAAATAAAACCCTAGCTTTGTAGAAGATCAGCATAGTTTTCTTTATATTTGATATGAAAAATCCATATTTAAGGAACCTGGAAACCTTTACCTATCTTATCCTCCAATCCCAATGCCTAACACAGATCATTCCATTAAAGAGAATAATTTATATAAATGTTTTAAATTAGAGTTTACTAAAACATCACTTGTAATATATCCCATATCAATTATTAAGGTCAAAACATGAGAAACCCTTAAAAGAACATAGGATTCATACCACACATCATGAAAATCAATCATTACATGGAGGAAAAATATGAACATTACTATAATCTCTTTTAATCATACTAGGATTATCCTAAGACCCAATTACACATTATGCATGATCACTCACAATGTATCATTGGGATATCTCAAACTAGATAAAAATAGTCAAGGATTTTTATTTCTCTGACATAAACTCTAACCAATGTAATCATTCATATAACAAACATCCTTGAAAGCCCCATCTAAATACATAGCCTAGTGTAACCAAACAATCACCAAAGAGAAGGTGTCTTCAACTATTCATATTCTATAATAAATTAAAATGAATAGTCGATAATATAAAATATTACAATAAATTAATGGATTACTCATGCATAAAATCTGTAGAGAATAGAGAGTAACCCACACACTGTTCAAAAATAATTTATCAAATCAAACATCTTTTGTTCTCTTATAATCTGAATAAAAATAAAAAAATATAGATAACATTAATAGAAATCACATGATAAATTTTACACACACTAGTTCATTGGGGAAAACATATAATAAAAACCCATGTTAAAATATAGTTTTTTTTAATCCAAATTCAAACAACTTATTTTAGAATAAACCATTCGACTTAAAGGTCCCACTTAAAAAATTTATATCAACTTATCCATTTAAAATTATAATTTAAATGTAAAAAAATATTTATTTTTAATTAAAATTTTCAATAAACAATATTTAAATTCAATTTAAAAAATTGAGGACAATTTACATTTAAAATTAAACCCATAAATTCAAACTATCCAGAGTATGGGCCACATGACCACATTCAACCAAGGTACCAAAAATGAACAATTTTAGAATATTATTTAATATTTGTTGATTATTTTTCTAGTAAAACACAATCCCATTTATAGGTCAATATAATGTCAAAAAAATAGTCCTATAATAATAATAGCCAAAGACATACACAAGATAATCCAAATAATATAGATTCTAAAATTATAGAGACACCAACCTCATTTATTCATAAATTTTATAATTATAAAATAGTACAATATATGTAAACTATAGAAGAATTAATCTTAATAAGAATCATCATAATTTATGAAATCATTAATTTTTAATCAAAACCCCAAAATTTTATAATTTACTATCAACTCGTCTAGTGGAGTAATGATGCTTAAACTCCATGAAATAATGTGTGTACTAATCACTATGTGTATATAAACCAATGATGCACAAAATAACCAAATCAAAATTTTTAATTAAATAAAAATTCAATAAAAAGATAAAAATATAAATAAAAACACTAGTGGAAATTCATCATGTAAAAAGATGAGAGAACACTACATTCCATCATTCGCTTTACTCATCTATAAATTATTCCTGAAATCCCATTTGTTTCATTACGGATAGGCGGAGAAAATACCACCTCGACACACCATTAATAATTCCTTTAAATAACTATTTAAACATGGGAAACCATAATCATCAAAGGGGGACAAAAACGAGGGAGAATAAAATTAAATGGCCACAAATAGTTCCTCTTGTAATGACACATACATTATAGTGGATGTTTTTCCCCTATATAACATGTTATAGTATATTATATAACTTTATTAACATTGAAAAAAATATATAACAAATCTTTTATATGGAAATATGCATTAGTTAATAATTAAAACAATTAAAATTTCAAACATTAAAACTATAAAAAAATAAAAAATATAAATAATAAAATAAGAATGTATGGATTAACCCAATCTACAAGAATCATTCCACCCACCCCCAATGAAAATTATATATACAAAAAACTATATATTATTAAACTAATCAAAATATTTTGAAAATGAAAATATAACTGTAATCGAATTTATGGGGAACTTTCAGGTAGATATTCTAGTGATATTTATATGGTATAAAGGGAAATTTAACCATTGGAATTTGGTTATTATATGAATTTTGTCCAATATGAATATTGGAAAAAATACCATCATTTTATAATTTTACCAGTAAAATTTGTGTTTATAAGTAGTAATGACAGAGGCTAACTAATATAGAAATAACAATTGATGGATTCTACCAGTTGATTCCTGCCGTTTGACGATCAATTTTTAGAACATCAGATAAGTGTATCATCATTGGGTTCCCACTTTACCAATCTCAACAAAAACCTCAATAAATGTGTATTTAATAGAACTAGTAATGGTAGAAGTTAGAATCATTAGATATTAACATCAGGTCTATGTTAGTCGATGAACCCCAAAAAACTAATGCCTTCCCATGTCTTACCCTTAGGGCGTCGGTAGGTGTAATAAGGGTCCACCAATCCATATCATTGTTACATAATGTGTAAATTACTTTTTATAAATAAAATTTTCATTCCATTATTTCTGTTTAACAACAGTTTTTGAAAAAACTGATTTTAATTATGATGATTTTAATAATTTGATTTTTTTTATGGAAACAAAAAACAATTCTATATTTTAGAAAAGCTGTACATTTATATAATAAAAATTTGAATTTTGAATATTTTTTATTAAATATTTCATTATAACACATTCATTTAAAAAAGGATAAAATAATTTTATAATAGCCTAGGCAATTTTATATAACTATCATAAATTTGATTGCGTTAAAAACTAATTTTATTAAATAAATAAGGTTTTTTATATTTTATATTAATATTTATAATTTTTAGTTATTTTTACAATTAAAATAAACAAAACATTTATAATCATAACTTCTAATTTATGTTAGGGTTATTTCTATGTGAATTTTATAAAATACTTAATTTCATCATGAATAGTAACAAATTACAATTTTAAGGTTTCAATATATTTTAAAACGTACTATTTTTGTCAAAATGATGAAATAATTAATGAAAACCAATATATGACTAAAAGTATGTTAATTTATTAATATTATGTATTTTAGTTGATTAAAATCTGTTTCCAAAATAGTAAGTGACTTTTAAAAGACTAAAAATGTAAATTTTATTTTTAAAAACATTATTTGGTGGAATATAAACTTCTTCATTCCAAAAGAAGTAAAAAAATTTATTTTTTCAGATGGATTAAAATAACTAAAAATGTGTCCCACATGGAAAACACCCTTGGGAAAACCATGGGTAATCCAATGAATTTTTATTTTCCACAACCTATATTTCCAAGGCCAATATTTTTAAATTATTAAATAAATCATCCACTTCCCCTATAAATACCCACCCATTTCTCCATTAACATTCACTCCCAATCCATATACACTGATTTTTTGTCAAATTTTAATCCCAATGAGTCTTCCTAAGCTTTCCTCATCAGCTCAAGGTTCTATCCTCATGATTTAGGTACAACTCTTCAAGGTAAGGGAAATCTTCACATCTCTTTTCCATTCAAGAGTCGTTTTTGTTGTATGTATTCTAATTTCCATGAATATTAATTTTTGTCCACATTATGATATTGTATTTCTATAATAATTTTCTTTTATAAGTAGGATATAATTTTCGCGTTTTATAAACCATTTATTATACTCATCATGCTATCAAATGTTCTTCCAAAATATTCCGATTTTACATGATAAATTATCATATCATATAAATTTAAGTACCCAGTACTATTTTTAATTCAATGTGTATTCAAATAAATTTAAAAATTCACTTTTTATTTAGATACATACATATATAAAACCCTTATTTCCATATGTGGATTTAAAATAATGTAATTATCATATCATTAAGCACTTTTATACGCCATGATTTTTTATAATTAACCAATTATTTATTCTACAATGTTTTTTAATGAAAATATTTATTATAATATATGAGGATCACATGAAATTAATACATATTATAGGTGTTCCAAGATAACACTCCATTATATTTCTTTAAAGAATATTATATCTAGATATGATATGCTTTAAGATACTTTGGTGAATAACCATGGAAATTTTCATTTATGACACCTTGGTGATAAAAGTTGGATACATTCTTATAAATCTCTCAATTAAATATCACAGCCACATGTATATGTTATGTATAATGTTATTATTATTATTATCATATGCCTCTTTCTCATGAATTATAGTGAGGACACATGTTCCGATTTATACTCTTGAAGATCACATGCTACAATCCTTCCTTTATTATTCCCTTATTGGGCTTCATGATTGCCCCTTTACATTGATGTATATCTATTAGATATGAAATGTAGTAAAAGTAACATAGAGTAAACCCATGATGATGTAATTCATGTTGTTTTATAAAAATTTTAAATGTTTTCATTTATTATGTTTATTACACCACAATATTATATAGTACATTATCTCTTCAAAAAATAAAATAACATGCATTACACGCAACATTGAGTTGGAGCGCACCATGACATACCAAAAAAGCCATTCCGAAAGCGGTTATGAATATTATTAACATAATTTTAAATATTATAAAATCCATTTAATATTAGAATCCATATTATGTGTTATATAGACATAATATAAGAAAATTTTTAATTTTTTAGAAAATAGAAATATTTTTCAAAAAATGAAATTTTACCGCCTTTTAATTGAGAATTTTTTTACAAAACAATATTTTACACTTTTATATATTCAATATAATGGAAGTAAATTATTATTTATTATCGGCACATATAATTTTAGTTTGGATAATTTTATGGTACTTTTCTGATAACTTTCAAATTTTGATGAATAGTGAAAATATAAGTATTTAATTGGAAATAACTTTTTTAATCAAAATAATATATAATGATAATTATACATTTGAGTGAATTTAAAGTTTAATTAGATTATATTTTTATAGTTTAATATAATTTAACTCATTAAATGTAATTTTACATTTAAATTGGACATAAACAAGTGACAATCTTTTGATAGTTATTATTTCATAAAAAAATGTTTTTTGGTTTTGACAACAGGAATTAATTTTAAATTAATATCTGCAAATATTGTGTTTTCAAGTTGAAATAATAGAATCAATATTTGGAATCCGAAGGTGCAAATTGTATAAATAGGTAAATTTATTTTTATAAATTCAGAATAATTAAATATGTAAATTTTTTTTACCAAGGTTAATGTGTAAATCAAGTAAATAAGGGTAAAAATTATTATTATAATAATATTATATTAGCCTAACATGTGTCCTATTCCTATTGTTTTATATATTTCTGACCATGTTCATATTTGGGTCTATTTTGGGACCCCATGAAGCCACCTGAGAGTGATAATGACACTTTAAATTAATTAAATTAGTGTAATGATAAAAATTACAAAAACATATATATTTAGTAAAACAATTTGTGCAAAGGGATATATAAGTATCTTATCTACAATAAATATTCATTAGAATTATAAAACTATTTATTAAATCATGATATTTTTTATAATATTTATACATCAAAGAAATAAATTTATTTATGACACAATAATGATGCATTGTTTACCTCATTAATAAATTATTTAAATAAATACGATTATAAAAATTAAAATAATATCCAAAATCTGTCCCATTCTTATTATAAGATTTTATATAGAACATGATTCATCTTATCTTCTATATTAATGTGTTTTGGACCTTTATAAATGGAAAATAATTATATAATAAAATAATACTTTTAAACATTCTTAAAGAGCCCCTCCTCCCCCTTATAAAAAGCCCTCATATCTAACCCATTTATCACACCTCTCAAGCCCCATTTCTCATCCATCCTCTGCCAAATTAAGCTACCAACATCCCTCTATTCCTCATAGAAGCCTTACCATAGGCAGAAGCCACTTCAAGGAAACCTTTTGGTTCAAACCAATGAAAGTTACCCTATTTAAAGGTAACATCATCTCTTAAGTTCGTTTCTTTTATTTTACTTATACAACCCACTAAACTCTATTTATTATATTATTTTATAACAACACAAGTATAATAAATATAATATATTGTTTTTATAAGATGTATTTTAACTACACTTACACACCCCTCCATCTAATAGGTATAGAACATAATGTTTATGTGGACATCGAACTACTGTTTCACAAAACGATGATTGTTCAATCTTCTACTGCCACATTTTATAGTTTCTATTATTGTGAAACTATATTTATATATATTATTTATGGTATTTATTTTATATATAATCTTATATAATTCTCTTTTAGAGCATACCAGTATCCTTTTCATGTTGTATATATACAATAATTTCATTTGACGTTGTGCGGACTACCGCCCCCACAAAGTGATATGACCCGTTCATACCATACATGGAATACATAAAGGATAATTTTAATGAACTTATATAACATATATAAAATTTCATATTATACTATAATAATAATATATCTATGTATCATTTGGTTTTATTTTCTTTTAAAATAAAAAAATGAAATGATATTAGTGTCTGTGCGTACGTACGGATTACCGTCTCCACAAACACGATGAGATTCAATCCACATCATAACTATTAAAGAATAATTATAATTTGATTATTAAAAATAATTGTTAGTAAATTAATATCATTCTGGATATAAATCAAATACATCATATCCATAACAAACATGGCATACGTAACAAAACATATAAAGGAAAAAATCAGTTAACACCCGAAACAATGATACTACTAAAATTTTATTAACAAAGCAACAATAGAAGATCATATATGATATCGTATTTATGTATATGGTTATTTTATAATATAATAACAATGATTTAACTATTATACATGAGGTTAATATACCCTAGACAAAGGAAAAGAACATGGTAAGGTTTATTTCATCAATCTATTTATAATCTGAGATTTTTTTCGTTTAAGTATTTTCTGGGACATATTTATTATCCATCTCCATGTTTCATAAAATAATTTTTCAAAATGATTCTATTAAGTTAATATTTAACTAAAAAACCATTTTAATTGTTTTAAATATTTAGTCATCTAAATATTTCTCATTAAGATCATTTTTTTGAAAATAGATTTAAGGATTTATTTATAATGTCATGATTGTTTTAAAATATTAATTCCTTTCAAAAGTTTCAATGTGGTATGGGAAACTTTTATTCAAAAATATATTTTAAATTAATTCATTTATAAATGTGTAACTTTTAAATTATTTCATGAAAAATGGTAATTTCCATCAAATCACTTTACTAGTCATTTTCAACTATGTCAAAATCCATTATTAGATATTATTCTTAATAGAGGTTGATTTATTATAAAACAATTGTCCATATTGTATTTTATGAGTTATGATATGTTTTACTATGAATGTGTGATTTTTATACCATTCAAGGTTCATGGTTAATGTATTTACATTTCATATTCTATATTTAAAATAAATATTTATGTTATGTTTCATCATTTTCATATGATGAATGTAGGGGACATTGTAAGTGACGGGTGGATCCTGCTATATCTCCTCAATGAATCGGTAGGTCTAATGAATAAAACTAGTGTCTTGGAATAAGGCCAAGACAAAAATTTAATTTTTAGTCTTGGAACTAGGCCTTGACTATGTGGTAATGATTTCCATTGTTAAGAATTCCCTCATTAAGAAATTAATTATTACATGTGATTATTTGACTAGTAAAATATCCATATGCATGTTTATATGGTAATATTTGATTTAATTACTCTATATTATGTTCAAGTTATTTTTTAAAAGGTTATTGTTTATATTACGCATCTTTCCATAAAAGTTTATAGCTTCCACGGAACTATTTAGCCTTACAGAGCATCTTAGCACCCCCCCTTTTATATGTTTTATTTTCAAAGGATTACAGGAAGTGTATTATGAGAGATATTCAAGGTTATGGTAAGGGAATAATGGAATTATTAAATTATTGGTTATGTTGTGTTGTATATTATAATTTGTAATGTAACATTCGAGCATGTACTCTATTTTCCAAAACTACAAAACCGATCAGTCATTTAGAATGTGATTCTTTTAATCATGCCAATGTATTAAAATAATTCACTAACTCCTAGATTCTGGGGTTAGTGAGTTATAGTTGGTATCGGAGAAATTTTAGCAATAACCGTGGAAAATATATTTAGAAAACTCTAATTAGAGAGCATGACACGAAGATATAGTTTTAGGATTATTATAGAAGAACTTATTATAATTTTGGGAATGTAGAGATTTTTTTTATTTTCTAAGGAATAAATCCCTCTCGGGATACGAGCACGTAGAGGTGTCTCTGGCACAGATGTACCAATGAGTGAAAACTCTGACAAGGTGTTTTAGTCTTGACCCAGGGTATCCTGATACACGACAAGGGATCTTGCTGCACACATGGTTACAACACTCTTAGGGGAAATGATAAGGATAATTCACATTTTCATTACAATCCATTATGAAGGATTTAAGAGTAAATACATCCTAAAAGAAAACATTTTTTTATGATTATAGATTATATGCATAATTGTTTCAATTTAGGTAAGGTATTTTACATGTTTAAAAATGTTATCTAGTAGAAGGAATGAAATCTCTAGCAATATGCATGATCCCAAAAGAATGAAAGATCGTATATTTCATGGTATTTAACCATAAATCTGAAGGTAAATAGTCTCCCATATGTTCTCATCATATGAAGAAATATTATCATGTGTTAATAAGATATGTAATGAATTCTCTGAGTCATATGGCATTGAATGGATGTAAGAGAAGAAAAGGATGGTAGAGAGGAATATGGATAAAGGGAAGAGGGGAAAGATGAATTTTCCCATATGTGATAAATGTGGAAAGAATTAGATTGGTAAATTATTTAACGGAATGGGAGTTTTTTATGACTGTGAAGAAAAAGGACACCAAGTACGTGATTTCAAGGTTAAAAAAAAATTTCGAATGTAAAATGATTCATCTGCAAGGAGTTAGTACACTGCGTGAATCAATGTCCCATCCATTAGAGAATACCACAAATGATGTTGTCGGATAATAATAATGTTTTGATATTTCCATTGATAAATACTAATAACTTGTTTTCTTATGTTGATATTAAATAATTATGTCATCTAAGTGTTGTATCAATGATGTACTAGATATAATAATTATGGAGTATATAAGGATTGTACTACATTATTTTTTCATTAAGGATTTGAGATTGTGTGGTACCAAGAATAGTGACTCAAGAGCATGTTAAAATTTTCTGAATATAAATGGTTGAATTAAATATAAACTTTAATATGGTCTTGATACTATAGTATTGATTTTGGAATAAGATAAGATTTATTTGAATAAATAATATTTGATATTCTTGACTGCCCTGAAACTGATTAATTAATTGTATATTCCATTATTGTTGGAGATTACAAAATTTTTTGGAATAAGGACTATATCCAGTATTGTATAAGGAATAAGGGAGAATTAATATAATAAAGTAGGATTTATGGTAATTCCGGTTGTTACGGTGTTTTAATAGAAAACATGATGAAGGTATTCTCATGATATTATGCAAAAAAATTGATCTTCATTATGCTTACCTTTCTTATAAATTTTGGACTGTGAGTTTGGACAGAAGTATTTTGGATAAGATTAAAGGTTTGAAAATATTATGTTGGATATTGGATATAATTGTAATGTTAGATAATTTCTTGAGATTATCTTTGGATTGTCATAAAAAGGATTACCCAGAGATTAGGTGACAACCCGTCGTGTCTTGAATGTTCATGAGACTTGAACCCTCAACCTAAGGGCGATAAGGGTAATCACATACCACTATCGTACATGATATCCTAGTTTTTATAATTTTTTTTTTAAATAGTCTAAAAAATTAATTATAAATTCATTATGTTTGGAACCCTATATGATTATGATATATAAAATATTTTTGAATTCTATTATCTTTTGGAGTTAATGAAGAGTTTGTGGTTGGAATTAGTTGATGGATGATTTTATACTTATCAAGTATGTTTTTTCCTCTTATTATATGAATAAATTATTTCTTAAAAATTGGGGAAGGGATCTTAAAACAAAAAATATGTTATCGTAATAACATACATTTTGTTGAACTGGTGATATATTAACTCGTCATACACGGATGGCTTTGGGGCCCTCAATTTTTAAATTTTTTCTGATTTATGGCCTCAATCACTCCCTATAAATATCTATGTTTTTCTCCAAATTATGTGTCTCTAATTTACAACAGTGTTATTTTAATAAATATCATAATTTGGTGGTGATTTTTCCATTTCTCTTTCCCTCTTATTATGACTTTATTTCATAAACCCAATTTTTTATGTGGGTTTTTTTACAAATGTATTTTTATATTTTTAACCTTTTATTTTCATAGAATAATTTAAAATGGCATGGATGATATTTATTATGGGATGGGAGAATATAACACCTCAATATTTCATTTTACGTTATCTTTTCAATGTAATTCAATAACTTTTGTTACACCCAATAGCGTGTTTGAGCGCTCCACGACTTACCAAACTGGCCGTTCAAAAAGCAGTTATGAATATAATTAACTATATTTTGAATTTTATATACTCCATATAATTTTAGAATCCATATTATGTTTTTCATAGATATAATATAAGAACAAATTCATTTTTTTAGATTAAAGAAATATTTTTCAAAAAATACAATTTTACCACCTTTTAATGGTGAACCTTTTCTAAAAACCAATATATGACACTTTTTTATATTCAATTTAAGGAAATAAAATTATTATTTAGAATATGGACATAAAAATTTAGTTTGGATAAATTTTTGGTACATTTCTGATAACTATTATATTTTGATGAATAGTGAAAATAAAAATTTTAATTGAAAACAACTTCTTAAATCGAAATAATTTATAGTGTTAAATTATACATTTGAGTAGTATTAAAGATAAATTAGATTATATTTTTATCATTTAATTTAATTTAGGTCATAGGATGTAATTTCATATTTAAACTGGACATAAAGAAGTGTCAATCTTTTGAATGTTATTATTTCTTAAAAACACACTTCTTTTCTTTTGACAATGGGAATTAATTTTAAATTAATTCATGTGACTACTGTGTTTTGAATTTGGAAAAATGGATTCTATATTTATCATTAAGAGGTCCAAATTGTGTAAATATTTAACTTATATTTTTAGACATTATGAATAATTACATCAGTAAATGTTTTATTTAGCATGGTTAAAGGGTAAATCTAGTAAAAAGGGCCACAAAATATTATTATAATAATACTAAAATAACATAACATGTGTCCAATTTCAATTTAATGATATATGTGTGCCCATGGTCATTCTTCAGTCGATTTTGGGACCCCATGAAGCCACATGAGAGTGATAATGACACTTCATATTAATTAATTTAAAGTAAAGTCAAAAATGACATAAACATCTATTTTTTAGTAAAACTATTTTTACATGGGGTTATATAAGTTATAATTTAAACAATAAATATTCATTTGAATTATTAAAATATTTCCTATATAATGGTATTTGTTTTATAATTTTTATATATCACATAAATAATATTATTTATGACACAATAATAATGTAGTGTTTACCTAATAAATAAATTATTTAAATAAATAATATTATAAAAATTAAAGCAATATACAAAAAATATCCAATTCTTATGGGATGATTACATTTCATAAATTAGTAATATTATCTTTGACATTAATATGTCTTGGTTTTTTAGAAACTGATAATCATTATATAATATAATAATATTTTAAAACTTTCCCAAATAGCCCATCCTCCAACTACTAAAAATCCCTCATCTCTATCTCATTCCTCACACCTCTCAAGCCACATGGATCATCCATACTCTACCCAATTTAGCTCCCTAAATCCCTATGTTCCTATTAGAGGCCTTACCTTTGGTATAATCTACTTGATAGAAGCCTTTTGGTTCCAACCAATGAGAGTAACCCGATATTAGGGTAACATCTACTCTTAAGTGATATTCTTTTATTTTAATTCTCCAACACCATAAACCCCCTTCATAACTTTATTTTATCAAAAGGTCAGTATACTAAATATACTATATTGTTTTTATGAGAGGTATTTGAACTAAACATACACACACCTCCATCTAATATGTATAGAACATAATGTTTCTGTGGACGGTGTACTACCTAACGAAATGATGATTGTTCAATCCTCTACATCCACATCTTATGGTGGCTGTTATGATGGAACTGTAATTATATATAATATTTGTGATATTTATTTTCTCTATAATCTTCTATAATTCTATTTTATACCACACCAATATTCTTTTCATTTAGTATATATACGCTAATTTAATTTGAGGAAGTGCGGACTACCTCCCCTTAAAGTGATATGACTCATTCCTACCAAACATTGATTTTATAAAGGATGGCGTAAATGAAAATACATAAAATTTATAAAATATTATATTATATAGGAATTATAACCTACCTATGTACCATTTCATTTTCTTTCCTTTTAAAATAAAAAAATGAAATGAAAGTAGCGTTCGTGCATACTTATGGATTACCGTCTCTACGAACATGATGAGATTCATTCCCCATTGTAACAATTATAGATTAATTTTAATTTTATTATTAAAAATAATTTTTATGAACTTAATATAATTGTGAATATGAATCAAAAACATCCTATCCATAACAAACATGTATTACGTAAGAAAACAAATAAAGAAAAACAAATCAATTAACACGGAAAACAATGACACTAAAAAAATTTATTAACAATGAAATATTACAATATAATATATGATATCATATTTATGTAAGTGGTTCTTTTATAATTTAATAAAAATTATTTAATTAATATACAAGAGGATAATGTACCCTCGGCCAAGGAAAAGTACAAGATAAGGGTTAATTCTTCAATCTCATTATTATCTGATATTGTATGTGTAATTATTTTCTAGGACATATTTATTATCCATGTCCATGTTACATAAAGTAATTTTTCAAAATGAATATTTTAAGGTACTATTTAACTAAAAATTATTCTAAAAATTTTAAATATTTATTCCTCTAAACCATTCTCATTGATGACCATGTATTCAAAATAGATTTAATGATTTATTTTTGTGGACTTGATTGTTTTAAATTTTTAATAAGTTTCAAAAGATTCAATGTGGTATGGGAAACATTGATTCAAAAATATCTATTAAATGTCTACCATTATAAATGTGTGACTTTTAAATTATTTCATAAAAATGGGGTACTTATCTCAAAGAAGTTTTCTGATATATTTCAACTATGTCAATATCCTTTACTAGATATTATTCTTGATTGGGGTTTATTTATTATAATACAATATTACATATTGTATTGAATGAGTTATGATATGTTTTACTATATATGTGATATTTTTATATCATTTTTCGTTGATGGTTAATGTATTGACATTTTGTATTCTAGTTTTAAAACCAATGTTTATGTTTGGTTTCAACATTTTCATATGTGAAACTCAGTGGACTTAGTAAGTGATAGGTGCGGCCTACTATAGCTCCTCGATGCATCGATAAGCCACATGAGAAAAACTAGTGTCTTTGAATAAGGAATTGACAAATATTTTATTTGTAATCTTGGCACGATGCCTTAACTATGTGGTAATGATGTCCAGCATTAGGCATTCCCTCATTACGAAATTAATTATTACATGTGATTATTATACTAGTAGAATATCCATGTTCATGTTTATATGGTAATGTTTTATTTAATTGCTACATATTGTGTTCAAGTTTATGTTTAAAAGGATGTTGTTTTTATTACACATCTTTCCATAAATTCTCATATATTCCACTAAATTATTTACCCTTACTAAGCATCTGAGATAACCCATTTCTTATGTTTTATTTTCCCCATATTCTAAGAAGAATATTATGAGTGATATGCTATAATAAGGTAAGGGGATAATGGTTTTATTAATGGATTGGTTATGTTGTTTTGTATGTTATAAATTGTAATGTAACATTCAGATATGTAATTTATTTTCCATGATTTCTAATGTGATTAGTCCATTATGACTTGTTTCTTGGTAATCATGCCAATGTATTTAAATAATGTACCATCTCCAATCATCTAGGACATGTTGTTACAATGTAACATTTTCCAAGAAACTAAACCTGAGAATTTCCTCTCTTTTTACCACGTAATGAAAACTTATATAATAAAAAGGTGGGACTCCATAGTTGGTATCAATGGATATTTTAGGTATTTATGGAAATTTTGACTTGAAAAATTTGATATAAACTATAGGGAAAAGTCTAAATAAAGGAAAACAACCTACAATTTTGGGGAAGTATTAAGTATGTGGTCTCTGAGAAACAAATACTTTCCTTTATATGAACAAGTGGATGTGGATCCTGAATAGATGTTTCTAGGGGTAACACCTAGTTACAAAACATTGATCTATACCCTAATGAGATCTAGGGAATGAAGAATGGCCTTTCTACACTAATGGTTTGACAGTCCAGAGGATATGTTTGGTCATTCACAAGCTTTTTATGAGCCATTATGATGAATATTTAGAATTTTTTTTAACTCTAATAGATTAATAAATTATTTAATAATGATTTTTTTAAGATAGGAAATACCGTTATAATTAAAAGGTTCATTAAATCATCTCAATTTTCACTAATGATTTATTCTTTTAAGAGAGGATTTAGAAATAGAAGTTGAATTTATATGATGTCTATAATAGATGTTGAATTTGATATTTTGTATGGATGTTTGAATATAAAACTTCATGGGTATAATGAATCAACTAACTCATGTAATTAACTATAACATAAATCAATTCTAGAGATAAGATTCACATAAATGGGAAGAAATTTATGTTGGGTCCTTCATGAATCAACTACCACCTTATTTAAATGGATCAAATGGACACTATTTTAAGAAAAATGTATTAGTTTTCTATAAAATAACATTTATATATTCTATTTTTTTAATAAATATAAAGTAATCCAGGGATTATAAAACATATAAAGAAAAGATTATCAGTTGAATACAAAAATTTAAAACAGTAACCCAGTAACTGATATCAAAATTATGGAGTGGTAAGACTTCCATATATTATTTTTCAAAAAATATTTTCCCCATTCGATGAAAATTAAAATTTATTGGGAATTCTATGAACTCAAATAGAAATTAAATGAATTGATGTGAAGCTATAAGATGAACTTTTAAAAGAATCTATCTATATAGCATAATAATTTTTTATGGATTCTAAGGGAGAAGATAATATATTATTTTATGGACTAAGAGACAATATATGGATGAATCTTGAAAGTAGAGACTATGAAATATTTGAGGAGATAATATAGTCTCATAAAAATTATGAATTCGATTTTGGAGAGATGAAGTGGCCACATAGATTTATTGAAACGAAGATATCAATAGAGCCAAACTCAAGGATAAACATTGATCATTAAAGAAGATGAAAGAAAGTGAAACATCCCACATGGAATAAAATTTGGGAATAATTATTCATAAATATTCTTACTTGGGATTGGAATGTAAAACATGTGTGGAATATATGACCATATAGAATGAAAATATCGTGTTGTGGTGATGACTTAACATCTCAACACTGATAAAAAAAGTGAATATTTTGAATTCCCAACCTAATGATTTCTGCTTAATTTGTATATATCATTGGAACTTTTCCGATAAATTTCCAAATTAGATGATAATGGAGGGGAACCACCATCAACATCAACATTGGAAAATGGAGAAAGGTATGGCATTTTCTATCATGCTAGCTCAAGTGGAGGTTCTGAATGATGTGGCAGCTTGTATAGTCATTGTTCTCTAAATCCAAGCATGTAATTTTTTTATTCTAGTTCTATGCATTCAACTATTTCATCCATGTTTTCAATGAATATACATTCAACCCATGAACTACTCGATGTGAATTTATCATTCAATTATCTTAGAGGAATTATAATGGCATCAATAGTGTATATAAGATATAGTATTTAAATTATAGTTTAGAATATCATTTAAAATATAGTGGTCTTTCCCATGGTGAAATTAGACACTATACTACGGATGGATTGTCCCTAAATGAATAATTATAATATCAACTATAAATTGAAGGAAATTTTAGAAACCTGGAATGGACAACCTACTATAATTTTCAAAGGTCAGATATCCTGAACTATGATTTTCCTAAAAGCACCTCCCATAGCCCCTAACGGGGAATTGATCACTGAATAAGGATAAAGAAATGAAAGTATAGATATGGATAATATTCTTATTTTTTTAGGAATACATTTCAATATTTTTTGAAGAGTTACATAGAACTCCCCCAAAAAGAGATGTAGAGTTCTCCAAAGAAATCATACCTTGATCGAAGGAGACATTAAACACCCCATATGAATGGAAAATATAGTGTTTTAGAAATTAAATAAAAATCTTCAATATCTCATAGAGAGGGGTTTTATCTAATATAATGTGTCTTCATGGGGATCACAAATTTTCATAATGATGAAGAATTATATATCAACGCAGTTTTGTATTTAGTATAGATAACATAACTAGATCAAAATGAAGAACATGTACCCTCTCACAAGCATTGATTATATATTTTATCATATTCAGGGTTCTCAATTCTTCTCCATGATTGACCTTCGATCGGTGTATCATCAACTATATTTGACGAAATACGATATTCCAAAGACGTCCTAATGAACAAGATATAGGCATTATGAGTTTATTGTTATTCCCCTTGTCGTTTCTGATGTTGCTACTATATTTATGGATTTGATGAGTAGAGTTTTTTAAAGGCTGCCATTATAAATTCATGCTATTTTATATTGATGATATAATGACATATTAGAAATTTACTAAGGATAATTGAAATCATATAAGGGATATTTTGTGAAATATGAAGGAGGATAATATTTTTTTATTCAAAAAATTTGTATTCTGGTTAAAAGAAGATTCATTATATGGGAAAATTGTAACAAATAGATGAATTTTAGTTGTCCCAACATAGAAAAAGGTTGTAGATTGTGGCCTTATACTACAATACTTACAGGGATTCATTGATTCCTTAGTTTGGCTAGATATTTTAGGTGTTTTGTAAATAATATGTCATGAATTAGTACCCAGTGACCATGTTATCTTAAAAAGAGAATATGGTCATCTAAAAAAAGGTGTGTGAATAAGGATTTCAAAAACTGAAGAAGAGATTAATTATTACACCAGTGCTAAATATATTGTCCTTAAAATAATGATTTTTTTATTTATAGTGACGCCTCTTTGAGAGGGACTAGGTCTGTCCTAATGAATAATGATATGGTGATTACTTATGAATAAGTACAGTTAAAGTCTCATGAGAAAAATTATGCTTCACATGACCAAGGGCTATTTGTGGATATTTTTTGTCTAAAAATATGAAGGCACATTTTTATGAGGATAAATGTGATATATACACAAACCACTAATGTTTGAAGTAAATTTTCATTCCAATTGAATTGAACATGAGATAATGCAGATGGTTTTAATGTCATAAATACTATGATTGTTCAATTCATTTTCAAAATGGAATAGAAATCAAATTTGATGGTGCATTTAGTAAGAAATTCCATGTTCTTATGTAAATGATATAGATTTAGGGAGATCCTTTTATCAATGAAATATTAAATCTAGACATCGTAATTATAAGGGATGGGATATCATCATACCTATCCCAAATTATTTTTCAACCATCATTACCAGTGAAGATAAAAATATCTCATAGGTAGTATCCTTTGTTACAATTTAATATAGACGCTGTTATGGTTGGGTTTTTTCTTTAGTTCAATATTGATCATGAAAGTGTATTGAAATTTCATAAAATTAAATATGTCCCATCTATCATGGAGAAAATGTAGGAGTAGATGGATAATGCTCATAACTCTACATTCTATATACATATTGGAAGAACTAAAAATTATAGTGAACTTCATGATCCTTATTAGTGGGATAATATGAAATGGTATATAGCATACTATAATAAAGGTTCTGTGGTTTTTCATCAAGTGAAGGTGGATTGACATCTTCATAAAGAGGTATTGTAACCAATACCCATACCAACATTGATGTGGTAAAATATCACTATAGACTTCATCAGTATTCTCCCATGAATATCCAATGGAAACAGTGAAAAATGGGTTATAGTGGATGGACTCACCATGACTACCTATTTCATCTCTATTTAGGAAGATTTATCCCTTGAAAAAATTTCCATGATATATGAAACATAAGGTGTAATGATGCATGGGGTGGTACATTATAATATTTATAATCATGATACAGGGTTCATATCAAAATTATGTATATGTTCTAATATTCTATTATTACCAAATAGAATTTCAGAATGACCTATCATCCCCAAACTGATGGCCAATCTAAAAAGACTATTCATACACTCAAGGTAATTCTTAGAACATTCCATATGGAATTTAAAGGTGGATGTGATCAACACCTCCCATTATTTTAGTACTCATAAAATAACATCTTACAATCAAATATTCAAATATAAATATATTAATACCTTTATGTATGTAAATGTAAGACTCATATTTTTAGACTGATGCTGGTGAGAGAAAAGTACATGTCCATGATCTTGTGTAAGAGATAACATAAAATGTTTATGAAAATCCAAAAACATTTAATGGTTGCAAAAAGTATGAAGTGTTATAATGGAAATTTTCTAATAGATATTGTGTTTGTTGTTGGGGAAAATATTTTCCATAAAATATCACAATGGAAGTGAGTCATGTGATTTGTTAATAAAGGGAATCCTATCCCAAGGTACATTGACCTCTATGAAATCCATTTTTAGATAAGAGTATTGTATTATCTGATATATCATTCATTCAATCGATCATACGTTCATGATTTATTCTACACTTCAATCTAGAGGAAGTACATACCCGATCTCTCACAAATATATAATCCAAAGCTGATATAATTGTATCATGTACTCTCTTATGAGAAGTAACTGATGGAGATATTGGAAAATAGAGACAGGGTTCTAGGAAACAAGACTACTCAAATAATAAATGTGTAAAGGACAAAAAATAAATGTAAATAAGAAACATGGTAACCTTAGAAGAAAATGAAACATATGTACCCTCCCCATTTCTCAACCAAGATAATGTTTAAAAATTTCAAGAATGAAATTTTTTATGGGGGGAGAAAGTAACGACCTAGACATTCTAAATTTTATTTATTTCCTAGATAAATGATTTTTTATATATTATATAATATTATAAATATAAAAAATAAATAAAAATAAATAAATTTTATAAATACCATTACATTAGTCAGCTATGAAGCCTGTTAAAATACCAAACATTTCCACTAGCTAAATAATCTACAATGTAATTTCAAAAATGGGAAAGTATGGATTTCACCAATCTACTAAAATAATCTCCCCCATTGAAAATTCTATAGAAATAAAAAAATAGTAATAAAGCAATAAATATCTTATAAAAATGAAAATATAACCTTAATAGATTTTATTAGGGAATTTTGTGTGGGATAATTATGTTGTTTTTATAGGGTATACAGGGAAATGAGATCGTAGGAATTTGACAGTTATATAACCATTGGTGAATATGATTGTTGGTCAAAATGAGGATTGGAAAACATTCCACGTTTTTAAATTTACCATTATTATTTTTTATTTGTAGTGATAAAAAAGGATAATTGACATAGAAAAGAGAATCGATGGCCTCTCCCAGTAGATTTGTTCCATTTGAACACAATTTTTTGGAACTAGGGAGGGATGTAACATTAAATGGTTTCACCGTAGACAATACCTACACAATATTCATTAACTGAAGTTTGAATAGAGTTTCCTAAAGCATAAGTAGAATTTAGTGGATTTTACCACTGATTCTATGTTAGTTGAGGTACCCCACAAAACTACAACAATCACACACCTTACCATAAGGTGAATTATATTGTAATAAATTCTTATATGACAAGACCATAGTAACATAAAGTGTAAATTAATTTTTATAAATAAACATTTTTCTCCATCAATTCGTTTTAACAATATTTTTTCTTTAAAAAATATGATTAATTGAGAAAATTTTGATAATTTGTTTTTTGGATGCAAATAAAGCATACATGTTTTTTAGA
This sequence comes from Viscum album, assembly GCA_963277665.1. Classification (NCBI taxonomy): domain Eukaryota; kingdom Viridiplantae; phylum Streptophyta; class Magnoliopsida; order Santalales; family Viscaceae; genus Viscum; species Viscum album. The sequence goes on along the minus strand of OY728132.1, from coordinate 1,285,135,700 downwards.
GAAGATATACATTTTTTATAGTAATCCATTTTCATCTGAATATAATTTTTTTGATGAAATAGTCTTTCAAAATGATTGTATTTTAATATATAAGATCTATTAAATTTATAATGTCTAAGGAATTTTTTTATTTATTGCCATAAATTTGACTGTCTTAAAAACTATTAATTTTAAATAAATAAGGATTTTTATATTTACAATATAATATTATAATATTTTGATAATTTCTCTAACATAATAAACATAACATTTGAAATTATAACATTAAATTTAGGAAAGGGTGATTTCAAGATAATTTTTTTTAATTCATAATTGTTTTATGAATCATAAAAAATACAGTTTTAGGATTTCGTTATATTTTATAAAATCATATTTATATTAAAATGATGTAATAATTAATTAAACAAATACAATACCTAAAACATTTTATTTTAATATATTTTAATCAATATATATAACTATATGTGACCATCCAAACTCTAAAAATGTAAATTTTTCTTTTTCAAACATTACATTGTGGAATGATTAATATTCTATGAAAAAATAAGTAACAAAAAAAATTTATTTATAGTGTATTAAAATAATATAATATTTTCCATAATTTTCTAAAACCATGGGAAAAATAGTCAGTAATTCAATGGTTTTACATTTTCCACAACCATGTTTTCAAAGACCCGTATTTAGAAATTATTAAATAGATCCCCCACTTGTCCTATAAATACCAACCCATTTCACCATATTCATTGACACTAAATCTATCCTATTGAATTTTATTGTGATTTTTATTCCCAAAGAGCCTTCTGATGGTTTCCTCAATTCTCCTAAGATCCAAACTCATGTTTTAGGAACAACTCTTAAAAGTAAGACATGTATTCCCTTCTATTTTCCCTTCAATAGTTCCTTTTGCATTATGTATTCTAATTTCAAATTAAAATCATTTCTTCAATTTTTAATATCCAATTAAAATAATTATTTTATTTTATTAATGGTATACCCTTTTCCTCTACCATTTAGTCCTTTTAAAAATCATATTTTATACCTGTCATGTCACTGAATGTTCTTCTCATTTTTTCTTCTTTTGCATGAGAAATTATCATTTAATTATTATTAGAATACCTAATAATAATTTATTATCAATGGGTATAACAATATATCTAATAATTATTTTTTTATTTACATATTTACATATTTTAAAACCAAATTTCTATTTGTGGGTTAAAAAGGATGTAATGATCATGCCTTTTTTAACTTTTTTATACTGTTATTTTTTATAAGAAACAAATTATTTATTCTCTATAATTTTTTAATGAAATGATGTATTATGATCAATGTGGCTCACATAAAATTAATGAAAATAATTAGTCAACCCTAATATAACTCTAATTCCTTTGGTAAATAATTGAATATCTATAGATGAATTATTTTATGAGACATTGTTAAACAAACATGGTAATTTTTATTCATGAAACCTTTGTGATAAACCTTGGGATATGATTATCAATTAATCATTTAAATTTCAAAAATACATTTATATGATATGATTCAATTTATTATTAGAATTATAATATTCATCTATCTCATTATTTATCATTATGTCTCTTGTTATTATTGATATGACTTAAGATCACATTCTATATGTCTCCTTTTTTTATTCTATTGTAGGGCCTCATGATCAACCTTGTCATTTTTTGTATGTCCCCAGTTTCGTCATCGAGGTCAGCTCGCGATTTCTTTTACCAAGGATGAGGTAAACTGTTTATCTTCTGATCTTCGGCTTGTTTTAGTTGGTAAATGCACAAATCGTCTGCCTTCTTTGGGGATTCATAGAAGGACTCTGGAATCAATAGGTTTTACGGGTTTTAGTTTGGGTCTCCTTAATTCACATCATATTATCTTTCGGTTTGTCTCTGAAGAAGATTACTATAGGCTTTGGATGAAGAGATCCTGGTCTTTTGGAGGATGTTATATAAAAATTTTGAAATGGACCCCTGCTTTTGACCCGTTTGCTGAATCCCCAATTGTGCCTATATGGGTTAATTTCCCTGAATTGCCTTTGCACTTGTTTAAGAAAGAAGCTTTATTTCCGATAGCTAGTTTGATTGGATGTCCTCTGAAGTTAGACTCAGCCACAAAGCTCTTATCTAGACCCTCTGTAGCAAGAATCTGTATTGAAATTGATGTTTCCCAGCATATGCCAGACCAAATTTGGATTCAGAATGGAGAATTCGGTTTTACATAAGATGTTCTCTATGAAAGACTTCCTGATTTCTGTTATAGTTGTTTTTGTCTCGGACATTCAGCGATAAACTGTGTAAAGGCCTCTGTTAACCCTAAAATCAGGAAAAATGTTTGGGTTGAAAAAGAGATGCAAGGTCATAAGGCTATTGCAGGTTCTTCAGGCTATAAGAATCTGGCAGAACCTAGTCTGAATACTGAATTGAATAATTTACAAGCTGGAGATAATCTAATTTCTGATTATGTCAACTCGGTTCATGAAGTCTCTTCCCATCCTACTATTTGCATGGGTAAACCGCACTCATTGTGGTTAGAAAAGGATAAAGGAAAGCAAATAGTGGTGTCTGAGCCCTCTAAAGATGTTTGTAAGGATGGAGAGGATGTAGATAAAATGGGTTTGAAGCTGCAAGCACCTGAATGTCAGGAATTCGTTCAGGATGGTCTTGATGTCTCCAAACAGCAAGAGAACCCTGTCTCTGTTAACACAGATCCAGAGGTTGCTGAAAAGGTTCAAAAAGATGGATCATTTTGTATTGGATCATCATCTGAAGAGGCGGATGTGCCTGGACAATTAGAAGAAGAATACCTGAGAACCATGGCTAGGAAAGGAAAAAAATCAGTGGTAGATGCTGATGGTTTCATCACCCCGAACCCAAAAAAGACTAGAAGACGTAAGGATTATTCACAAGTGGAAAGAACTATCACCACTAGGATGACTGAAGTTAATAAAATGGTTTTCCCCGGAAAAGAGCAAAGAGAATTAATTTGCGAGAAATCCAGCGTTGTTTTATATTACTTCTCATTTCAATTCACGGAAGAGGAAAAGAAAGGGTGGCTTGCTCATACGAGAAAGCAACAAGATCTGTTGAAACAGGAGAGACAAAAAGGGATTATCAATGAGGACCAATTCGAGAATGCCATGAAATTCATTTACTTTGAGAGATTGAAGTTGAAAGAACCACTTTCTTGATGTTTGTTTGTCGATATTCTGTGTGGTCTTTGTTTCTGGTTTACTCGTCACAACTTCTTGCTGTTCTAGCTGATCTGTGTTCCTATAAAGCTGACTCCTTATCCTTGATGCAGTTGGATTTCTCTGATCAGACTTGCTGTTCTTGGATTTTGGTTTCCTTTTTTCTGCACTCTTGGATTTTTGTCTCATGCTGTTTGGCTTTTCCATTGTTTCTGAGTTGATAGCTGGTCTATTTTTGCATTTTGGTTTGGATATGCACACTCTACCTGGATTCTTTTGCTGCTTGCTGATGTTTGCTTCAAGGCTGGGATATTTTCTGGATTCTGTTGAAGATTGGTGATTTTTTATTTTATGTTTGACATCTTTATAATGCTGCATTTTGGTTTGGAAAGTGCACTCTCTACCTGGGTTATCTTGTTGCTTGCTGATGCTTGCTCCTAGGATGGGCTCTTGTCTGGTTTCTGCTGTAGATTGGTGTCTTCTGCAATTTGGTTTGGCTCGGCTGGTTTGCACTTGCTGTTGAAGGTTCTGCTCTGAAAATGTTGAACAGCTGGGTGATTTTGCTGGTTATGATAGGATGTTCACTTCATGAAGATGTTTGGATTTCCCTCTGCTCTTAATGTTTTGTGGTCTACTTATACCCGCCTGATTTTGAAGCCTGTTCCTTTGTACCTGCCTGCTATTGGTGTTTGGCTCTACATGTTGGAAGTTCCGGATATTTTGAGCACCTGGAGGCCCCCCCTTCACTAACTTAATGCCTATATGGCTCAGCATTTTCCTGGACTGCTTTGGCTGCAGTCCCTCCTCCTCTTGAAGTATGTCAGCCTACTCATTCTTTTTTTACCCTATGTTGTGGCTGCTTCTAAATGGTTGATGGTGTAACTTCATTACACCTCGAGATTACATTGTAAACTCTTTATTTAATAAATTCTCTTGGATTGGTCTTAAAAAAAATGGAATAAATTGTTTTGATTACATACCACTCATATGGAAAAACTATGGGGTTACACTATTAAATTATAGTTATTCACATATTAAAAAAATAGGGGAAACCAATATCGTGTAACAATATACCTACATCGATAACCTAGTGGACTGACTAGTGAGGCATCCCCATTTTTCACTCTATCGATTATCTTGTTGAACTAAAATAGGTAACCATTTTATAATATTCATAACTTACACAACCATTTTAAATTTTCAACTACCAAAAAATTAAATTATATTAATTTCAATCCATCCTTCAAATTGTGATAAATACAAATAATTTTTTAAAAAAATATATAAAATCATAATATTATTATCCAAATCCAAAATTTCAAATACATTTTCACAAAAAATCAATTGAACATCAAAATTCATTATACTCAACCAATATATTCAGGAATTATCCTTTTATTGATGAATAGAATGTTTTTATAAAAACATAAACTTATAATATTTTGAGAAAAATATATTCAATGCCCACTGATAACTCAGTAGTCCATCAACTTCCTGTTGGTTTCCACCAGCATTCTTATGGATCACTATCGTTTACTTCCCCTTTTCTAACACCCCCATGTATGTGGTGAGAAACAAAAATGTACATGGAAGTATTTTCAGTTTTTCAGTAATATATTCTGACCACATACATTTTCCACATAAACATATTAAACATTTCCCAGTACCTCCAACGTCTAAAAAACCAAACATTACACATATCATGTGCCTCCAAAATCTAATCTATATTGAGAAATATGACACACTTGTAGTCCAAATTTACCAATGTTGAAAAATTCCTTTTTTAAAAAAATGTATAATTTAATGTTTTGTTACAAACACTTCACTATATAAAATAAAATCATTCTGAATAATATATTAGAATAATCAAATTTAAATTTAAATTTTTATAATTTGATTCAAATTAGAAATTTTAATTATAAATAGATATTTTATTAGAGATCACACAATTATCCTTTAAATGTATTCTATTTTACAAAAACTCAAACTCTCTTATAAAATATTTATCATTTGTTTTATAAATAAAAAATATAATGCTAATACTAACTCATCATACATTATTTTTTGTAAACAATATCATTCACCTTTGAATCACACCTTCTATATCAAAAAAAATACCTTATCCAGATCATCATAGTGCCATATTTCTCAACCATATCTAGATTACCATCATACAAGAATTTATAATAAATAAAAAATACCCAAAATTGAGTTCAATCTCAACTCGTATTTTGAAACACTGAAATGATATAAAATTAATAAAAATGTTCATTATACACTTTCTAACAGTAGTATTATATTCTCAATCCATGTCATACGAGGATCATTCACTAAATTCTACTCTGAGTCAATTATTATATGTTCCAACTCAAAAGAGATGTTATATACTAATTCCCATTTTTGAATATACTATGGAACTAGAATTTAGCAGTTTATTTACCCATTGGTATTCTACAAAATACATTAATCATCCATACACTGATTTAATAATACACAAGGTTCCCCTAGCTGAAGGGTTATATTAACAAGAAAAAATTACAATTCTATCCACTATTGGCTATCCATACCAACATCTTGATATAAAAATTCCCAATATCTAGTATCCCATTAAGACAACTAATCAAAATTGATGATTGATTATCAGGAAAAACTTATCCCATGATTAATTCTCTATGATATAAATTTAACATGATTTGTAATGAAAAAACTAACCAAAATTACTAATCATATACTATCTCAAGAACCACACTGACCTGATCCATGAATTCCACATCCATTTTTAACTACATAAAAATATTTATATTTTTTTGGTAACACCTCATAATAATATCTAAATATCACTTAATGTCACATATTGAGGGTAATAAAAGTCATAAATAACCCACTTACACCCTTGAATGGAAACCAAACAAAAACCCCTAATTTTTTTGGTTTTCATGATTGTTCACAATTGACATTAACACATTTTATAGAAATGAGACTCATTCTATCAGATAGTCAATGACGTGATCCCCACCATATAACTGTTATAGTCAATGTTCTCCCAGAATCACAACTCTAATGTAATATTGATTTAATCCCATAATACCTATTTCTCAACTTATACTTGGGTTAACACAAAAAATGGAGTTTCATAATACAATTCTTTTAATATTATGATGATTTCCCCCACCCTACACTATCATGATGTATATTCCTAAAATTATAAAATTCAAAGTTTATTGTAGGTTCCCACACTCCTCTAATTATGGACTCTATATCATCCCCATAGAGGATATAAAATCCACCATGTCCAATGTTAGTGTAACCTTGGACCCTCAATAAATTTACCCCTGAAAGTGTTAATAAAAAACACATCAATGTTACCTATGATTTATTTATCATCACACCTTATCTCTTAATTGTAAAGAGTTCTCCTTACCTAAGAGAACTAAATCAATATAAATTCATTCCTCATCACCACTTGTCTATTAATAAAATGCCATACTATTTATATCTCTCATAATATACATTTTCAACATTTGATCCCCTATTGATTCTTATTTTATTCAAACTTCAACGTTCTATGATCTGACAAATATAATGGTCCCCAATCTAGTTAAACAATTTTGTTATCTATGATGTCTAATAACCCACTTGGATTCTAAAGAAACTAAAAAAATTAAAATTAACATAATTTATGTAATGATATTTTTCATTTGTATTTAATAAGCACTATCAATCACTTCATAACCTAAAATAATAAGCCGCACGGGAACTGAATCTTTTACTCCTAGTCTTAGGGGGAAATTAATGAAATAATCCGACAATAATTTTTTACTATCACCAATATATGTCTTTTCTATCCATGAATGGATGATCAGCCCCCTATTATCCAAACATATAGCTGAATATATGAACTCATCAACAATATATCATTTATAATAAGTCCACACTCCTATCCAACTAACCATTCTTACCATACAAGTCAAAAATACCCCTCATGATAATCTAATGGAATCTACACCATAAACACCTTAGGAAGAAAAATTTATGCATCCCAACACATGATCACACATAATTTATGTATAATTATAATACAAAAAATAATTTATATGCATTTTAATCATCTCTATTTATACCATATTATATTTATTTTATATCATAATACTCTCAAACAATATCTCTATACTATATAAGAACAATCCCACATGCTAACCAAACACCCACAGACAACCAGATTACCAATTTACCAATTAGCCTCACCCTATTGGAAATCCTAACATATGAAATCATAAATCATATTTGAAAATTTCATGGTAATTTAACATTCCAACTCAAATTTTTCATTTAATTAAAACTATGAAAAAATCTTATGCCAATACTAAACCACAATGTAGATAAATATTCATTGCATCTATCAAAACCTAAGGACTGTAATGAAAGGGCCCATTTCATATCAATTTTTTTCAATCCAAATTCATATTACTAAAACATAATAATATCATGAAATAATATGTAGAAAATAATCTTCATTTTTATCAATTAATTTATTTTTCCCAAAAAGGTTATTTAGGGGAAAAAATTTATGTTATTATCAAAATATTATTTAATCAAAACTATTTTAAAAACATTTCAAAATAATACTATTTTCAAAAAAGAAATATGTCTAGAATGATTTTTAAAATAATATATATACATATATAAAGAGTCATTTACATTTCCAAAAGATAATATATAATGATTATGATCCATATAATCAAGATTTTTCAACTTGTTCCATCAGCAAAATAATAAATTAATAATAATAGTTTAATATTTGAAAAAATCTCAACTAAAATACTGTAGAAAATCATGGAATTTCTTATAAACATGGTAATATAAACATTTCACTCATAGAGTTCATAAATCACAAGTCCATGACCATTCTATGTTATGTTAAGTATTATCTCCTTCTACCATATTTAAAAATCCTAAAACAATGAAACAATGTTCCAAATCCATTTTTAACACCACTTCCTTTTGTTTCCATGAATTATCTAAATAACTACTAACCTCAAGTGTGCCTCCCCACATGCTAGAGGCTACCAACTAGTGGTGGGGTCTATAACTAGTGCTCATAAAACTATACCCTTTATATAATAATAATGAAAAACAGATAAATAACTGAAACAATATCAACAATAAAATATGTGAGTATGTATATAGAGTTACACCCACATGCTAACCACAAAATAAAAATAATAAAAAGTTATAGAAAATGTGACCATGTAATGTCATTTAAAGAATAAACCAAAAAGAACCCCCCCCCCAAAATGGTCGAAGATATTGAATATAAAAAAAATTAAAGTATGATATTGACACAACAATAACATCATGGTCCCGTACTCCATCCTGTATCCAAATGTCATCAAGCCACTCTAACTCGGTCACCAAAACAACATACTCTTTGACCTAGGCTTCATAAATAAGGTCTTCATATTGATCACAGTGTGTGTACAGAGTGCGAAAATAAAATATATTAGTCCACCACTAATGGTTTATATATAAAATGTTATAATATACAATTTTATACTCGAGAAAATAAATAAATTTCTAATAATGTATTGTGTATGAAATCAAATTATTTAATTATGTTTTAACTATACCACTAAAATACCTTGACCAACCCACTTCAACTAATTATAGTCATTTACATCAGTATTAAAAAATTGGAAGTACATATGATGGAATATCATTCATAAACAAGTTGTCCCATTTATGGAAACATAAATGGAAGACAGATTCTTGGCCTCAAGCTGGTCCACCTATTAATGCTAAAAATATTGAAAATAGAATCCCATTATCATGGTGACTTGTATATCGCTAGAAACAATAATGATAGATGGTGGTCTCAAGAATTTATATGTATTATTGGTGAAAAATAATACTAATTGTTTTTTATTCATAATCTAGTTTATCCATCAGTGGTAAAAAACTATTACACATCGAATCTCAGTCTTAATAATGTTTATCATTCAATGATTCTAAATATGCTTGATAGAATCCTAGTATCTGGTTGGTCTATCCATAAGTATTAAATAATATGTTCTGTGGATTCCAAATATTAATTTACTCTATCAATTAGTGTTAAAACCTAAATTCATTTTGTAAGGTATGTAAATAGAATGAGATAAATAAATTAGGCTTATCATGAGAAAAATAATGCATCAAGATTATATAATCGGGCATACTATGACCCAAATCCCCAAAAAAATATACATGGAGGGTTATTAATAATAGAAACCTATTACTGCTAGAACGACCATAAGAAGACAAAAATTACCTCATAATCACACTATATTACCATTATTTTATGATTACAAGCTTCATCACCAATAGTGTTAGTTCCAATGACCTATAATTATGTAAGTATTTAGAAAATATATTATGCCCCTTTGTCCTAGATTCGAACATTCAGTTATGTTAAAACCTAACCTATACCGTTTCATCCAAAACATTACCCATAAGTTTCCATTCTATATAATTTATTCCCTCTAATACACATACCAACAAAAAATTTGAGTTATGTTTAATTGATCATATCTCGCGTCAAAGGTGAGGAAAATTATTTTACTAAGTATCTTAAGATCTAAACTGGATACTTTCCAATCCACTGAATTATTCTCATAATGTTTAAGGTTCATACAATGATCCAAGTCTATAATAATTTTGTATCATGATAATTTTCACACTCATTAATTCAAAAAAATCCCTTCCAACCACTACCATATAAGTATCCATACCCAAAAGGCATTTTCCCAAATCCAACCCATGTTTAATAATGTTGTTGAACACATACCCAATCCACCACTTAAATCTACCCCACAATATTAATCCATGATGTTTTTTCGATATCATCCAATTATTTACCTCAAAACCCATTCTTTGGATCCAATATAATCATTTTAAAATTATAATTCGAGGCCCATCATTCATTTATATTCAATACACTATCATATTTTTTATTGGTGGGAGGTTCATCAATTACCAACCCAATAAACATATCCAAAACGACATCTAAATGCTGATAAATCAATCCTCAAAAAGAATATCTCACTCCAACAGGAATATATAAATCCAACCATGTATAACGAGGGAGGCATCCAACAACTCACAAGACTACCCACACACATTGAAAACCCATGGGGAGGATAAAGATCACTCCACCATATCTCTAAAAAGGTAACATAAAAATAAATTAATGGTTTTTATAAATCCTAGAGATATAATTTGGGTTTATTGTTTTTAATTTTTTACATTCCCAATATAAAAATAGTATCTACGTGATAATAAAATTGACATCCTTTTGAAAAACATAATTTATGTTTATATGAGACATTATGACTCTTATATAATGATTAATAAGACTCTTTGCCCCATTTCGTGCCACCCTAACCAAAACATCCATGCAAACATAAATTTTCAAAACCCCCATTACTATAAGGGTACACATAATGGGATATAAATTAACATAAACAGATAATCACCCCCAAAGTCTCATCTCTAATCAACCCTAGGTTCGTGACTAGCATCAAGGGTAAAACAATCTCAAATAAGGAATAAATCACATTATTAATTATATAATATAATGTGATATAAATAATAAACTATATTAAAATATAGAACATTATATCCAAGTAGACTAAAACCATCCTTAAATACAAGAACAATTTCAAAAAGATTAAATGAAGAGTGCATGTATATACAAAAAACAATTCTTATTATAGTGACTCAATATCAGCTCCAAATCCAAGATTATGATGTCCAAATCGATTTGAAATGTCTTCATGAAAATCAGAAAAAGTTATATAAATATATATATATGGTGAGAAAAGAGTATATAATTTCTAGGATCATTTATAATGTCTTAGATTCAGTTGTGAAAACTACATAATAATGTGTTAGTGTATAAATAGAAGAACCAACATACCCCAAAATTGGCCATCTGCCAATTCCAGCCTCACCACGGAATGATCATATATCACATCTCTAATATAGTAACATAGTGTCAAAAAAAGACATATTAATGTCACCCCAAAACTACTTCATCACTACTTAGTTTATCTCAATCCACAAGGTAAAACCTTATGAGCTCTCATACCTTCTATACATATCACATCACATAATAATAAATATCTGATGTGGGCTGTTATTGCATAAAAATAGTGTATGAGTGGATTTAACAGTTTTTTTAATTATAGTTTATATAATATGGCATAAAATTTCCTTAAACTACCTTTTTGGTAGTTCATATGAACATTGTGTCTGTCATATAAAGTTCTTATCGGAAAATATTTATTCTAAGAATTTTTATAATTAGGGAAATAAGAAACTTTTGAAGAAATGAAAAACATTCATTATATATTCACAGAAAAAACATGTAAAAATAATCACTCTTAAACTTTTTGAATTTATAAAGAAAAATATATATAAATATTATAAAATAATATCATAATTTTTTCCATTAGTGCAAAGGAATCCATTAAAATTGAGTTAAGTTATAAAAAATTTAACCCTAATATAATGTTTTGTATTTCTTTTTCATAAAACCCCTAGATCACAATGAACTATATTACTCTATCTACATATCCTTATAATCCATTGATCACAAAGATAGATTACCTTATTTTACTAATCCCCGGAATCCCTTAATGAAAACTCATCAAACAAAGTTAATACTATCAGATAATTTTTTTTGAATAACCTAAAATCTTCATAAGGATTCCTTAAAATAAACAAAAAAGTATCTAATGATTACAATGAGTATTATAGGAATAAGATTTTAAATATGTAATAAATAATATTTGAATCAATTGACATTAATCAAGTATTAGCTCTCTCCCCCTCAAATGCACTTATTTTTATTGGAAAACCTCTAACATTAATATTCCATGATTCTTATATAGGGTAGGAATAGAATTGGATAGATGCTTCCTACTCTTGTAATGTTCTTTTTAAGCTTCATTGGATTCTCTATTTATAGTATCATAACAATTTTCTAAAGTTTTACCTCCATTAGAGAATTTCTTTTTTTAATAGGATATGTTATAAATGATCAGTGAAATGAAAATAATGTTTTGATGGTATTAAAAAAGATTCATCTATATAGTATGTCTACCTCAATCTAAGGAATTTATATCAGGTTGAAAATGTGGAACTTCACGCAGTGAGATAGGTATACATTGTATGACTATAAATTATAAAAACATAATTTGATGAAATATGAAACATCTATCGTATGTACAAATTATATGTTTGTTGACTATAATGTATTTTATAATTGTAGATATAATCATATTAACAAATATCATGTGATTAAAAAATATCCTATGGTTAAAAAATACGTATGGTTAAAAAACTTCTACATTAGGTATAAATATGTTCTTTCTATAAAATCATTATAAAACCAATATGAATTATATAGTTAGTAAAATGTATTATTTAGAAATGTGTGTTGTGATTTTCAAAGTATTGAATATAACCTATTGAAATTAGAAATTTTGACTCAATAATCACCAAATTTTTAAAAATTAGAACACACAAATCACACAAAAAATAACTCTTAGATATATGAATTCCACTTTTATATACACATGTATAAAATTTAATAAAAATTCCGTCTTCTTAAAACTATTGTTCTTTAATTATTTTTTTTCTCTCATATATATATATATATATTTCAGCAGTTTTTTAACAACTTTTTTTATTAATTTTTGTTATAACATTATATTTTATCAATATTATTAAGATATTTATTTTTTCTCAATTTATCCCCCTTTCTGATTTTCAAAAAGACTGAGAAAAATTTTATTTACCAAGAAATTTTGAAAGAACCATTTCAGAATAATAATTTACTATGAAGTAATATTTAAATGAAAATATGTAGAAAGAATATTCATGAAAGTAATATTGGACAACATTTATTGAGGAAAATATAGAGAGGAATTCATTGATAATTTTTATTAAAAATATGTTTTACTTCTAAAAATCATGAAAAGTTAAATGAAATGTTATTGTTTATTTGATAATTTTCTCACATTGAATGTCATCTTTTTAAACTAATCCTGGAATTTATTTGACTCAACAATAGAAGAAAATATTAAGGAAATATTTTTATCTAGAACCTAAAACCTACTCTTTGACTTTAACATCAGGAGTTATTCTTCAAGAAATTTATCATTTCAATTCTCACCTTATAACATTAACACATATTGTTCTAGAGTAATAATTATATTCCCCTTTTCTAAATTATAATATTATTCAATAAAATAAAGGTTCTTAATATTATCTACATAATTTTTTACATTATGAAACATTCGAATACAACTCTTTAAAGGACTTTGTAATATCCAATGTTGAATTATTAATATCGTTTATTTTTTATCACAAAACATTTAATCATACTTGGTTTATTAAATCAATCTTTCAAAATTCTTAATTTTTATTCATTTTTATTTAGAACTATCATTGAAGGATCGTAAATCATATTCATTTGAAGAAATTTCTCTACATCATTATGGAAGGTATATGAAATTTCAAAATCATACATCCTTTATTGAATTTAATTTCATCTGGATTAAATATTTGGAAAATAATGAAGTTCTTATTCAATATTATATAGGAATACAATAATGTAAGTCGATCTCATATCCATCCTTTTTTAATTATTAATTGTTGCTGAATCATTTAAATCAGATGAATCATCTAGTAATTTTGGTTTATAAGTCTGAGAACATTCATTCCCTTTATATTTCACTACATCTGAAACATATACTATATTAACATTCATACCAAACATATATTTCCCTAAAACCATGGAGTTCCTTTATTGATCATGATCTTCTTCTTCCAAAATATATTCACTCAATGATAATTACAAATCGCCATCCTGTTAGTTTTGTGAGTAAAATGTATTTGACTCAAATTAACCTTATTATTCGTTTTCTTCTATATATCATTCTAAATATTTATCTATATGTTCATCACTTATCAACTATACTTTTCTAGATTTCTTAAAACTATATATGCTTTTTAATATTGTAAATATTAAGATGAAGACTTTTTATACATGATTATTTTTTCTTTTTCCTCTATCAGTGGATATAAAATCTTCTGATATTCCAAAAAAATTTCCTTCTGGTAGAACATATTATTTTGAAACTTATTAAATAACTATAAGGGGATGGGAGAAACGTTGTTTTGTTTGAAAAATATGATAAAGGATAAATTTAAATAGATTTTTCATGAATAGATACATTTAAATAACTATGTGCTCACTCTACGCCATTCAGTCGACATTCCAAAAAAAATATCATCACCATATAAATTATTATGCCTTTTCTTTTTTCAATATCAATTATATTTTGTTGGTTTTATTGTTTTAAATGTATATCCTCTACCATATTTCTTCCAAAACACAGATATTTGTGTCTTTTTTTGTTCTTTATTCTTCATACATTCTTTTAAATCATCATTCAACATTTTCTAATTATTCTATGGATTTAAAGGAGATGTTCAATATTTCCTCATTTTCTAGAAATTATATTTCATCTTTTTAGTATCCATTTATTGTACAAATGTTTCCAATTTGTGAGCATAAATTTCCTATATCAGAATAAAAAAACATCATTCAATTTAATGTAACATATTTGATAGAAGAATATTTCCCTATGACCATTTTTTCTTTTTTTATTAGTTTGATATTTCAAAGAATTTAATTACATTATCTTATTAAAACACAGAAACAAACAAATATTCAATGTTATGGTTCTTTACATCAAAACCTCTTGAGATAAAAATATGAATTTCAGAAAATTGAATATTCCCATGTAACAGAGATAATCCAAAAAATATAAATCCAACATGTTTTAAGTATCTCTACACCCTTTCATCAGATAAGACAATTTTTTACATTTAAAGACAACCCCATCATGTATTGAAAATGATAAACCTTCCATATTTTCCCAGAAAATGTAACTGAATATTATTCTTCTTTTGAATTTTAAAAAGATTCAAACTTATCTGGTTATTTATGGGTTATGATATTAACTACTTAAAATAGATCTCCAACCAGTTCTATAACTTTTTGAGTAGTTGTCACATAATAATCATTGAATAATTAGAATATTATGGCTTTAATATCATCTTATTCAATGAAATTCATTTAAATAAATAATTCAATTTCAATATTTGGATAGTGAAAATGAAAATATTTTGTTTCATCATAGACATCAACCCAACCATTGAAAATAATCACACTATTTATCAATGAATAATCTATGTCAAACCATTTCATTTATATTATCCTCTCATTTTAACCATCTCCAATTGTAAACTATTTTTTCATTTCCATTCATCTTAATTGAAAAAAATATTCTTCAAACGGATAAATCTAAATGAATTGGATATATTAGAACATTGGTGGTAGGATCTAAGAGGGGTGACACATATTCTACTATTGAAAAAATGTATTATAGTTGAACACTTTCCAAATTTTAAGGATTAGACATTTAATTTAAATATATAATAATTATTTTGAACTCTCACATTTTTTTAAAAAAATTATCAAATATAAATCTTGTCAAAAAATGAAACTATAAAGTGTGTAAAATTTTAGAAAATTTTGAAACTGAAAATATTTAAATTTCATTATGATGAAATTTAAAAAATATAGTAACGTCTAAAAATTAAGAAACAACCTATCATCGTTAAATTTATAATTTCTGTGGGAATATTTATCATATATATGTTCTTATTATTTTTTTTCATACAATAAAATTGATTCCAAAATAAACGGAAATATTTTAAGAAAATATAGAAAACTAACATATCAAAAATTCATTTTTTAGAAACCTATATAATCTAGAAAATACAAATTTTAAAAAATCTATAATTTTATGATTTCTAAAATTTTAAGAAAAATAAATAATATATAAAACTAAACATTTAATTTACTAAAACATATAGAAAATTAAGAATTTATGTACTCCCATTTTAGAAAAGAGATTATGAATGTATGTTTATTATTACATGATAATTATATATAATGTATTATTTTATATTGACCATTGTTAGGTCATTCTTAATGTAATCAAATATATCAATATTTAGGTGTTCTGTAAAAATATCATACTGTATTTATTGTTATTTGATGAATTGTAAAATGATATCTTTTTTATATGGGGTATTATATATTTTTTTACATCAGGGGAGATTTTATGGTATTTTACATAAATTTATGACACTTGTGCTATCATCAAAATTTATTGTTTTAATAAAACATAACCCAAACTACTAGAGTGTGTGATACATCCAAAACACATGATCATAATAACTCCTAACTTCAACACATTCTATTTTAGTAGTTTTAACTTATATAGAATATTTTTTCTTATAATTAAAAGAAACTAATGATTCTTCAAAAAAAATACAAGTTCTAGATGAGAATAATCTATACATTTTACATCCACCAATGTCATCTTCTTGAAAACTATTATTTTTAAAATTCCTTCTATATGAATAAAACAAACAAAGATCCATAATTCCATTATTATAATGAGAAATATATATTACATACATGATATTAGACTCTTATATATGCTTTATAGAATTCAAATAAGAATATAAAAAATATTAAATATAGTCAAATTATTATAAGGTAATGTAAAATGCAAAACATTTCTCTAAAAAAATTGTTCAACTTTTTCCATGATTCATAAAGATCTAATATTTTTGAGGTTCATATTGGATTACTTATTCCCATAATATTTTCATATCCAAATTTATTATGAATATATTTTATATAATTATTTTAAGATATACATGATCCTTTTTTTGAGATATTTTAAAACTAAATAAATCTGTAATTCCACCCATCACTCTCATTTCAAAATTATATTTCCTAAAATATACAAAATAAATAAATATAAGATTTTTCAGTTCGTCACAATATAATGTCATAAATAGAAATTTGATTCATGATTTTATACTTAATAACATTTTTAATAATGATTTGGATCTATTACTCCTTAAAAAAATTATTTTATAACAAATATCCAGTTAACCAATCATACCATACTCTAGGTTATTTTTTAGGCCGATAAAGTACATTATAATTCTAGATAAATTATCCATAGATTTTATTTGTTCAAAAACTAGTGTTTTATCTACAAAAAAACTTTTTTACATATCCAAGATGTAAATATAAATTCATATACATTCGAAAAGGCATGAAATTTAGAAATGTTGTATATGATGGAAGAAGGTAAATATATTCAAGTATAGATATTGGCGCATAATTTTCATAGTATTATATTCTAAATTTTTCAAAATAAAACTTTGAAAAAATTTATTATTTATTTCTAACTGTGAGTCAATTTCCATCACATGTATTTAAAATACACAATTTACACCAATTACATGTGAATTTATTGGACACTCGACCAAATTTAAGAACACGATTCCTCTAAATTTTTTTGAGTTCATCCTACATTGTATTTATCCTATATTTATTATGTAATGTATGGTTTGGATCGTTCTGTTATAATTTTGATAAAAATGAATAATTTTCAATTTTATTTCTTAATTAACTTCTACATATAACTTATTATTCGACTTCAATAATGATATTATCAATAGGATGATTCCAAATGATTAAGAGACATCTTTGGTTTTTCAAATATATTATTCAATAATCGATTTAATATCATCTTATTGTTGAACTTCTAAAAAGGATTAGTCAGTTTTTCTTATCAGGAGAATAACATTCCAAAATTGGTTAACAATTTTTTGAAATAACATCCAATGGTTTGGGTAGAGGTTGTTTGAATATAATAGGATATATTTCATGAAATTTAACATGAACGGTTTCCTCGATAGTAAATAGTTTTTTATTATAAACTATACAATCCATAATTTTTTTGGAATAAGCTATTTGAATATTTATGCTTGTTTTATAGTGAATATTTATAAAATATCATTAGTATTCAGAATGGAGACATTGCTTCCAGAAATATTGAACTAATAATGTTTTAACTTTATTACAGTCCAATACATAGAAACAGTTTTATTAATAAATTATCTTAGTTAAACATGATTTACAGTATAGTATAATGTTCGAATTGATTCAGTGAAAAAATATTTAGAAATTAAGAATTAACGTAATACGGTTATTTTAATTTCCTAAATAATTCAATTTTTTCTCTCAAATACACTATTTTTAAATGGATTTCTTGTTGGTGAGAAGTTATATATTATACCATTTAAAATTAAAAAAAAAATTCATAATTTTAAAACAATCCATGTTGAACCCTAGTAAAATTTACCATTGTAATATTTTCTTCATTTTTAACATGGGTGTTAAAATATTTAATATAGGAACAGGATTATGACTTATTTTCTATAAATTTAATGGATGTATATCTAGAGTATTCATTAGATAAAACATATAAACATTTTTTCCCACCAAGTATATTAGTTTTTGATGCACCAAAAAAGTCCATATGAAATAACTGTCAATCATAAAATGTTGAAACATCACTAGTAGATTAAAAACATGAATTATATTATATTCCAAATTTAAAATGAGAAAATACTCTATAGGAATAAAATATAAAATTTGGTAGATATATAATATGTCCATTATTATAATGTTTCTCTAAAGTTATAATATTATATTTTCTTAACATTATTTGTACAACCATGATTGATTTTCCATTTAACTGATGCAAGGAAGATATCAGCTCTTATGGTCTTCTATGTCATGAGTGTCAACATTCTCAAACCTATTGTATTAATGAATATTTTTTATATTAGAAACTATACAAAATACATTTATAAGTCATGAAGTTCATAAGATAACCCACATCACATAATTAAATTATGCTAATAAATTTGTATGTATGTTCTAACATATAAAAGAATTATAATTATTGACTTCGAATAAGATTAATAATACTTATACTAATAATTTCTCTTTGAAAATTCTCTCCAAAAGTAACATTTACATCAATTATCTTAAGAATAATATTGAACAATTGATAAATTCCATTCATAAAAGGATTATAGAAAAATCTTTTTACCATGTAATTTTTATGATGGTATAATTCTTATATACATTAAATTATGAAAATTATGACTTTGGTACCCAAATTTATATGGGTTTAGTATTGATAGACAAAATTATATTAAGAATCATCATCTATCCCACATGATTTTTTCAAATAGATCTAATATAATTTCAATAATAGGATTTTGGAAATCCAAAATATTAAACTCCACTTAAAGAACACATGTTCATCAAATTTCCACCACATTCAATCTTATAAAAAAAATAATGAACTTTGGAAAAAAATATTTATTTTTAAAATGATGTTATGAATTTGAAAAAACATTATAGAAATAGTCATATGTGGTTTTATTTTGTCTATTCTTATTATCAATATGGTCTATTCAAGAATAAAAATTTTTATATTAATTTTTTATTATCAATATTAAATATTTCATTTTCAAAACTAAATATTTATTTTTTTCAGTCATATTGAATTTTTATTTTTACAGTTATTTCAAATGATATGAAATTTAATAATTCAGTTTTGAATTTTTCAAATTTTCATTATAAAATTTACATTAGGATTTTTGGGTTTTTTATAAACTCTACTATTTTCTTTTTATTTAATTTTACTAAAAGTATAATCATCTTCAAAGATAGTTAAATTAGTATCCTCTTATATCGAAGTAGATTCATTATATCAATAGGTAATATTATTCTCTTTTTCTAAATTTGGATAATTTGTGTTTAATTTATGGTTGGTTATGGTTTTATCAGATACCTAATCCATGAATCAATTTTTATTATTTTAAATCTTTATCTTGAAAATAGATATTCATTTAATTTTAAATTTCATTACATAATGAATTTTCTAAATTAATTTCTCTTACACATTTACTCCTAATGTTATAATATTTTAGTCATTTCATACACTTTTTCTTGTATAACATATCAAAATTTAGGTTTGATTTTTTCCTAATTATATAATATTTTTTGTATTAGATAATATGGCCTATTATGAAAAGTATTTTTATACTCATAATAGATCATATAAAAATAATTTTTCTACATAATCGTTATACACATTTATAACATTAAAATTATTATTTTTTGTATAAAAATTATTTTACCAAGAAAATTTATTCATTCTCTTTGCTAGTTTGAAAATTTCATTATGAATTTATTTAGATGAACTAATTTTAGTCTCAACTCTAACATTATACTTTTTAGGATATTTGGGATAATTTTTTGTAGAAATTACTTTTATCAAAATATCTTATTTAGAAGCAAATTTTTTACCATTATTTTTCTTTTTAATCTTTTTAAATTCTATCTTTTATATTTTTCATAGTACAAGAGAGTTCCAATTAGATCATCTATGATAATCTTAGTAATTTTATTAGTTTCATCATGATATGTTGTTTTGGATTCCTACTATCAATGAATAACTCTATAAAATTCTTGATCGAAATCTCATCAATATGTTATTCATCACCCAGATATAATATTCAATGAAAAATTTTCATTAACCACTCTTTCACTTTTTCACCAGATTTTGCATGTAAAAAATCATATTCTTGGTTTTAATCACTTATTATATCTATCAAAGTATTAATAAATTTGGGAATTCCAATGTGTGTAATATCAATATTTTTCTAGATGATATTAGGAAATTCACATGAATATATCTAACTATACATATTTCTACTCATATAATACAATAAATTATTCATTAATCTTTAATTTAGCTAATATTATAACATCTCTGGATTAGTAAAATTATAAAATTATTTTTCAAGAATGTAATAACTTTATGATAGGGTAATAAAATTTATACCACAATATTTGTAAAAAAATTTTGCACTCTCTCTCTAATATTCATAATTACACATATAAATAATTAGTGTTCTATTTTGATTTATATTCCAAAGAGTTCCAACATTCTAACATGCCATCGTCAAGAAAAAAATGTACTATTGAAACAACTACATATTAGTGTAAAATAATTATAAAAAATGTAAAAAAAAATATAACTCATTAACATTCTTGAATAAAAATGTAGAAATTATAATAAAATGTCATGTTATTATAGTATAACCTTCTCTCATATGAAGTGTAGGATCATAATAGTACATAAATGGCTATAAGTGGGGGTGAGTTGTAATTTATAAAATAAAACATAAAATTTACATAGAATCCTTCATAGTATATTAGAAGAAATGTATATCATTTGTTTAAATTTTTTATGAGAATGTATAATTCAGATTCTTTTTTTAAACAAAGTAATAAAAAACAATTATAAGAATTTTATGATTTCCTTAAATATGAACAATGGTAATAAAACATGAAAACACAAGAAAAGTAAAACATTATAATGTTTCAAAAAAAAATTACAGAAACATTATAATGGAATATGAAACCATTATTCTTTAGAGTAAAGTAATTAAATCACCTTGAATTATGATATCCATGGTTTAACATGACTATGATTATTTTTATTTATTTATAGAGAAATCCCTCAATCACAATGATCAGGATTATTGTGTCCTCATGTACGTATATTCCCTTGATCAAATAGAGCAAATACAATAGTATTACTATTCTAGGAATACCATGATGAAATCATATGGAACATAAAAAATAAAATCCCAGAGAGTTTATAAGGTATTTACAATCCTCTAATGGATTCCATGAAACTAAAAACTCCCTAATGATTACAATAACTGTACTAGTAATAATATTTTACAAAAATATAATTTGAATATAAATATCTTTTGAGATGAAAACAATATCACGTAATTCACCCACTAATAAACATATATTTATAATAAAATATCCAATGGTTGTATTATATGATTTAGAGAGTGGGTTTCATTGGGATCAGAAAAAAACTTCCTTCTCATAGATTTTTCCATTCTAACATCATCTAATGGACACTTTTGTATGATCATCAAAATGTTGTAATCTATTACATCTAATATATTTAAAAATTATATACAATAGAATATTTTTTAATGAAAAATTTGAATCAATATCATCAATTGATATTTTTTAAATTATTTCAACTCGAGAGGATGTCTACCTCAATTTGATGAATGTATATGAGGTTAACAATGTGGAATATCATTTGGTGAGATGATGTTATATATTATATGTTTATACATTATAAAATATTTATTTGATGAAATATTAAATTAAAATTCCAATGTAGATAATATATTTCCATATTATTATAAATTTGTATATAATTATAATGTCCTTCATATTAACAAATATCACCTGATTAACAAATACCATCTGATTAACAACGTTTTCTATAGATAGTAAATATAAATGTTTTTTAAAAATTCATAATAAATTATTAGGTAATAAAAAAGATAGAAAAATGTTATTTTGGAAAGTATTTAGTTAGTTTCAGGAAAAAGTCAATGAAAATATATAAAGTATGACTTTTGAATCAATAAATGGGACACATCCATACTTATAAGTAATATCCTGAACTTGTTCTGGAGATTTCATGATCAATTTTACATTTACTCTATTTCCTTTTATTTTTTAAATTTTGATTGTGCTTTACATTAGGGTGCATTTGGATGAAAATTTGATAATTTTTTAAGATGTTTGGCTAGTGTATGGTTAGAACACAGTTTTTAAAAAAAGTGTTCCTTGGCAGTGCTAATAGTGAAAACCTATTCAGAGGGGATTCGCATGGCTGACACACAATTTGGATAACCATGCACCCTAAAAGGATAAACTACATACTACCCCCCCCCCCCCCGCATCCTAAATTAGGTGCATGGTTTATGTGCATAATTAAAGGAAACCATGAGCCCCGAGTATCAAACTGTACACAAATTTTTAATTGTTCTAAAAATTAGATTATAAAATACTAGAACCACTATATTAACCCCAAATCAACCCAATATAAACCCATAATAGTTCCCCCTGATATTGAAGGCTCTAGAATAATTCCCTAGGGATCCTAAACTATGTTCTGAAAGAGTCTAAGGGACGATTAATGATATGCACCTCTTGGGTATGTGGGTTATTCCTGTTTAGATCTCCCTTTTTATCCTGCTCTTCTTCCCAGATAAAGGATTTCTTTTTATCCATTGTTTGATCTAGATTTTGATATAGTTTTTCTATATCATGATTATTTTAAATCATGGATCTGGTAATTGAATCAATATCGAATCTACATTTTTGTTCCATTGAAATTTTTTTCCATTGGGGAGTAGTCTTCGTCACCGTTATTGACGTAGGTGGTCTAAAATTAAAATCCCAAATTCATGATTACAGTTATGTGTATGACATATATGAATTTATATTACATTCATAGAAACTTTTTCATATATAGAATTAATTTAAATGGTCATTTAATTAATTGAAGAAAATTATGGAATTTAGGATATTGGAATTTTATATCATAAATTGGTGGGTTTGTTGAGAAATTAATTGGGGGTGTCAAAATAATTGAGATAAAATAATTAATTAAATAAAGAATTTGGGGTTGATGAATTGATTATATTGTTATGAATTCATAGATGAAATAATTTATGGATTAATGTTACAATATAATTTTGTATTAAATAATGGGATTAGTTAATTGATGACTTAATAAATGTGAGTAGTGAGATTATTTAATTACTTAATTAAATAATAGGACAAATTAATTAATGAATTAATTAATGCGATTTGTGTGGTTATTTAATTCTAGAATTAAATAATATGATTAATGAATTGATGAATTAATTAATATTAGTAATGTGGTAATTTAATTACTAAACTAAAAAATTGGATTAATTAATTTTTCAATTAATTAATGTGAGAAATGTGATTATGTTAATTTTAAATTAAATAATATGATTATCTAATTGATGAAATAATTAATGTGAGTAATGTGGTTATTTATCTATTGAATTAAATAATATTACTAATTAATTTATGAATTAATTAATTTGAGTAATGTGATTATTTAATTATTTAACTAAATAATTTGATTAATGAATTGATTAATTAATTTATGTGATTAATGTGGTTATTTAATTATTTTTTTAAAAAATGGGATTAATTAATCTGTGAATTATTTAATGGGAGTAATGTGGCTATTTATTTGTTAAACTTAATAATTGGATTAATTAATTGATGAATTAATTAATATGAGTAATGTTATTATTTAATTGTTTAATTAAATAATAAGTTACTTGGGAATATTTAATTGATTATTTTATAAATGGAGTATTGTAATTATTAAATTATTAAATTTTATTATGAGATTGATAGGATTAAATAATCGACAAATTAATAAAAGGACTAATATGATTATTTATTTGTTGAATTAAAAACTGGATTAGTTGGGATTAATTAATTGTTCAATTAATTAATAGAATAATGTGATTATTTAATTTTTTAATTAATTAATTGGATTGATGGGACTAATTAATTAGTCAAATAATTAATGGGAGTAATGTTAATATATAATTTCTAAATTAAATAATGGGATTGATGGGATTAATTCAATGAATTGATTAATAAGATTAAAATGGACACATAATTGTGGAATTAATTGAAGTGGTTTAATATTATTAACTAATCATGGAATTAATTAATGGAATTGATTTGGATTAATTAATTGGTGAATTAATTAATGGATGTATTGTTATGATTTTTGAGTTGGAATAATTAATTAGATAGTTGATTAATGGGTATTTTGGGTCGACACAATTGAATGAGTTAGATAAATTAAATAGAGAACTAATTAAGTGTGACTGTTGCGTTGATGCAATTTAATGTCCAAGATTGATTAATAAGAAAATAAATTAATCGGGATTATTTTGTTAATCCAATTGAATGAGTTTGATTAATTAATTATAAAATTCATTAATGGGAATTGTTCTGTTAATGCAATTGAATGGGTTAGATTAATTAATTGGTAAATTAATTAAAGAGTAATTTTTTTTTTGTGTATTTGAATAAATTAGATTAATTATTTGGTGAATTAATAATACGGATTTTTTGGGATATCGATTTGATAAATTTGGATAAATAATTGCTAAATTATTTATGAAATATTTAGATAAATTCTTTTATAGAATTAATTATAGATTTAGGTTAGAGAAATTGAAGTTTTTGATTTCAATAACTAATTATTTTATTAATTATGGGATACTAATTTTGGGATATTGATTTTTTAATTGATAATTAAATTAATGGTTTTGACAAACATAATTAAAAGAGTAATTAATTAAGTAGATTTATGTGGTAAAAAATTGTTGAATTAGTAATAAAATTGGTGTGATTAGTTAATTTTTGAGTTTACTGATAAAATTGATGTGATTAAACGATTATTTAATTAATTAATTCTTATAATGTGATTAATTCACTATCAAACTAATTTATATTAATGATTTTATTAGTTAATTGTTGGATTATCTATAGGAATTTATGTGATTAATTAATTATTTTATTAATTAATGTTATTGATGTGATTAATAAATTGTTGTTTTTAACTAATTGTTGAATTAGTATTGGAATCAATGTGGTTAACTAATTATTCAATTAATAATGTATATTAAATGGTGGATACAAACACGAACATTCGATTATGTATTATTAATGTTAACATGCTCATTCAATTATATATTATTAAATATTGAATGGTAACATGGACATTTGGCCACGTATTAAGAATTCTAACATGCACATTCAGTTATTTATTATTAAATGGTTAATTGTAACATTGACATTCGGCCAAGTACTATGAGTGGAAACATGCTCATTCAATTATGTATTATTAAATGGGGAATGATAACATATACATTCGGACAAGTACTATAAATGGTAACATGGTCATTCAATTATGTATTATATAATTCTGAATGGTATCATAGACATTTAACAATGTATTATGAATGGCATCAGGCCCAATCATTAATGTCTTACCAAATGGTGAATCATACCATGGACATTTTCCCAACTATTATGAATGGTAACATGGGAATTCATTTATGAATTATGAAATTTTAATGCTAACAATGACATTTTTTTATGATTTGAGTTCTTGTGTCCATGGGAACCCAGGGGGTATGTGGTTAAATAAAGAGTAAATGAATAGATTTATGCTTTTTATTATTTATTATTTATAAGACTTCAAACAATACTATAAACTATATTTTAATTAGACTCCATCGGTGGTGGCCTACTTAGTTTTACTCACACAATACTGAAGACACATGATCGGTACATGAAAACATTATATTATTGCAGGATAGGTTAAGGAATGGTTCCTTTAGTAGAGGGATGATTGGGATGAAGCATCATGAGGTTACCTGACATGGTGTTGGGACCCAAATGGAAGTGTTTTTAGTGTCATTAATTTATTTTTTTTATATATACACTTGTAACATAGCATAATGTTTAGGGAAGAACCCTATTTATTAAAAACCAAAGATAAAAACCCCTTTTTAATGGAAAGGGAACCCATTACAAGACATAAAGCCCCAAACCAAACATCAACGACATGGCATGGTCCCATTCAGCCAGAAGACGAAAAATCAGCAGTCTGAAGGCCCAATGGTATATAAAACCATTACGCAACCCAAGATACGTCATGGGACCAAATTTATGTAGGACCCCAGGACACCCTGAGAGGGGATGGGTGAATCAGGGTGTCAAATTTTTCTTTTAAACATATCGATCTTGTGTCTATGTTGGCTGGAAATAGTTTAACATGTATGATGGATATGAGAAACAATCAAACATTCACATGAAACTAGAAAACACGTCACTTTTTACATGGTTCACCACTAAGGGCTACATCAAAGGAGAATACACCGACAGGTTGTCGGCCGTACCAAATTCCACTATTCACCACTAGATATGGATTATAAAGGTTCGGGAACAGTCACTCGGTCCCATGCTTACTACCTTTACAACTGTTCAAGGATAGCCCACTGCATCCCTTGGGTTACTCTTGTTGACTCTCCCTGGCTCACAACCTTTGGTGAAGTCCCAATCAGTTTATTGACATAAAGGTATCTTTAATAGATTCACATTGATGACTTTTCCTCTACTTAGCCTGAGGTTCTGCTTGCATCGATGTCTAGAAATGATGCACTTTTATGCACTGAACCACAGAACCAGATTAGTAGAACGTGAAAACAAGTTTCACTGGAAATTGTGTGCAACACCAACCCTTTGCGCCCAATACCTTACTTTTGCGAGCAATATTTCCTTTTCGTACGGAACAATATTTCACGCACCCACACCCTTTTTGACGCAAAGGAATATTTTATGCGCCGTACCAATTTTTATGCACAGGTCTGCCCTTTCCGTGTTGCCTGGAATTTTTTGCAGAACTCGTATTTTTTGTGAAAATTGAAATATTTTGCGCAGCGTGGAAATTTTCACGCATCTCGGAATTTTTTTAGCAGCTCGGAATTTTTCATGCAATCCCCTTTATGTGAAACTTATATAGGCATCAGACCTCGGAACTTCTCTAACTCTTCAACCATACAGAATGAGGGGGGTCACCTTTTATTTATTGGTGTCTCAAACCCTCGTACACAAAACCCCTGGTGGCGTGAAAAACCTCTCATTTGGCGGGTAATATTTCATGCATGTATCGTTTTTCACACATCTCCATATTTTTCGGAAAGCCCATGCCTTTTCCATTTTTCGATGTTCTGATTCAAAAACACTATTTGCGTGAAAAACCATGATCCACTATTTCACGCACCACACTGTTTTTTGTGCCAAACCAGAATATTTCGCATATAGCCCTTCTTTTTTGCGCCCCACTTCCTCTTTGCGCGAACCTCCGTTTACCAACAATTCATGTCTTAATTTTTCAATTTTGAGGCCCAAAAATTTGGGAAACACTAGGAAATGGTGCCACCATTAATACTATTGTCTTCATGAACTATACGATCACTTTAGCAGAACACATTTTGAACATCCACTAAGGATTGCCAACAAACACAAACCATACTCCAATTCATGCATAGAATAATCATGGTTCCAATAATCACCCCATTTGGGTTTGTTGAAATCACTAAATAATTTCAAAAGATCACCATCCACATGGAAACCAAAAATTAAAGAATCAACTCATCCAACATTCTATGTCTACATGAGCAATACTCGGTGTAGAAAACAAGAGGGGATGTGGGAATTGGGATCCCTTGTTTTTGAATTATCAATGACGCCCATGAAATTCTCTTAAATTTTTCTAGAAGCATTACATGTCCAATGTATTCCTTATTATCGTATCCTCGAATTCTCATTTTGATACCAAACATATCCTATATTTTTTCTTCTACTCCATTGTAAATAAACCGAATGATCGATATTTTCTCATTGAAAATCTCAATACACCCCCTGGATAGTATCTCCCCCATAAACCTACATCATATCCACAAAAAGATTAAAAACTTTAACATAACTGGGGAAGGGGCTATTGTGTAACATCCTCATGCACTGGGAGGTGGCTGAACAATAGGGTTCAACTGATGCTTCTCATACACAGCTTTTGATAGTGGATGGGTTAGGATATTATCCACTTGCTCATCAGTTCCCACATGATCTATTATAATCACGCCTTGCACAAGTTTTTTATTGATATTGTGCTACCAGATTTCAATATGTTTTGTACGAGAATGCCGATCATGATTATTTGTAAGTTCGACTGCGCTCATGTTATCATAGTAAATTACCATTGGTTTCTTCACCTCATCACCAATATCTGTTAGTTGTTGCTTCATCCATATATGGTGAGTGCATGCCTTTGTAGAGGATATATACTCAGCTTCAGCAGTACTAAGAGAAGTACTTTCTTGTTTATTGATCAACCAGACAACACATTTTTTCCCAATATAGAATGATCCACCACTGCTGGAATTTATTTCAACTACATCTCCAGCCTAGTCTGCATTAGAAAATGATGATAATTAATTTTCCCTACCTGCAGCCAAGTATAACCCAAAGTTATGTGTACCATAAATGTACCTCATGATTCTTTTTACTACTGCCATATGTTTGTTCTTTGGATTACTCTGAATGCGGGACCGTAGACATGTTGCAAAGAAAATATCTGGTCATGTCGATGTCTGGTACAGTAGGCTCCCAATGACCCTTATGTAGAAGTTGGAATCTATAGAGGTCCCATCCTCATGCTTTCCATGTTTGGTCCAACTGCAATCAGGGTTGACATTGGTTTGGAGTCATTCGTATTAAATTTCATCAGCAACTCTCTTCCATACTTTTCTTGTCAAACGAAAGTGTAATCTTTCTTTTGAGTCACATGCAGCCCCAGAAATATGTGATCTCCCCATTCATAGACATTTAAAATTACGATTTCTTGTGATTGAAAAATTCATCCACTAATTTATGCCTACATCCACCAAATATAATTTCATCAACGTAGACTAGAACCATGAACAGATCTTTTGGAGAATTTTTCACATATAGATTCTGATCTAATCTTTCTCTTTAGAATTCATTATTCTTGAGATAAGAGTCCAATCAGAAATACCATGCTCGTGGAGCCTTCTTCAAACCATATAGATCCTTCTTTAGTTTTCAAACCTTTGTTTCATTAGTACCAAGAGTAATACCCACTCGTATTTCATTGTAGACTTCTTCTATGTGTACACTATTCAAGAATGCTATATTGAAAACCATTTCATACACTTTATATCCTCATTGGAGTTCCACGGCCAGAAAGAGCCTGATTGACTCCATTCTAGCCACTGGAGAAAATTGATCTTCAACATCTACACCTTCAATCTAGGAGTATCCTCTACATACCAGTTGTGCCTTGTTTCTAATAACACTACCATGCTCATCAAACATGTTCATGAAGATCGATTTTGTACCAATAACATTTTGACCTTCATGTCTCTGGACAAGATCCCATGTATGATTCTTGTAAATCTGATCTAACTCTTCATTCATGGCTTTCACCCAAGATTCATCCTTTATTTCTTCTTCAAAAGAGGATGGATCTACAACTAAATGAAACAAATATTGTGTGTTATTCCTCATCCTCATTGTTTGTGTGGGTGAATCCCTGTCCCCAATTATGTTAGATGGATCAATATCATCTCTTTGATTTCTCCTGTGAGGTTCAGTTGCATTCTCTCTAGCCAAGGATTCCTCACCAGATTCCTCTTCTGAGTCAACATCATTATGTGATGGCATAGTGTTTTGCACACAATATTCTATTTTGGTATTTGTATTTTCTCCATGATCACATTCTTCCTCACTTTCTATCACATCAGCATATGAAATACTTAAACCATTTTTGGTTTTCTCTTCGATGATCTTAACATCACCCCTTCCCACAATCCATCCTAATCGCTTGTTGAAAAACTTGTAGGCTTTTTTTTCATTGAGTATCCAAGGAAAATTCCTTCATCTGCATTTTCACCATACATCCCATGATTTCGTTCTTTTATTCTGATGAAGCAATTACTTCCAAAACAATAAAATTATTTCAAAGAGGGCTTCCTTCTATGCCACAATTCATAAGGTGTCTATGTCTCACCCATATAAAGTCATGTTTGATTTTGAATATACACTACAGCTTGAATGACCTCTTTCCAGTAATGTCAAGGAATACGAATCTCAATCTACATAGTTCATTCCATATAGTTCCCCAATCAATTTCGGAGCTCAACAACTCCATTTTATTGTGGAGTTCTCACGAAAACTACCTCATGTTGTATAACATGCTTCTTTAGGTAGTTTTCAAACTCAATGGATGTGTATTCCACTCCATTGTCTGATCGCAACACTTTTATTATTCATCAATTATCATTCTTGGTGATTTGATGATATGTTTTCATGTAGTCATGCACATGTCGTTTCCTATGTATAACCGTTAAAAATTCCATTCTTCTGTAATCATCTATGGAAAGGAAGAAGTACCTTTCTCCATGAGTTCTGCAAACATTTATCGAGCCACATACGTCTATATGAATGAGATCAATAAGATGTGATGTCATTTTCTTCTTTGGCTGATATGAACTGTAGACCAATTTCACATGAATGCATGAATCACTAGACTTTTCCTGTTCACGTTTCAGAATGGAGATATCAATGATTACCTTCATCTTAGATAACTTTTCAATGTCTTGTTGGTTAATGTTCCCCATCCTTCGATGCCAGAGATTGTTTTCTTATTCAACAGACAAATAGAAGGAGTTCACTATTCTGTCAACCTAATATAAGTTTCCATCTGTTCTATAGCCATTCATAAGAGAATTCCCTTTTTTCCTTTTTAAATTGAATAATTTTTTATTGAAAGTTACTATAATCCCAAAGTCACAGAGTTGACTCACATTGAAGAGATTGTGAAGTAGACCATCCACATAAAGAACATCAATCTACATTAGCTCTCCATTGTAGAGATTAGTATTCCCACTGCATTTAATCTTCAAAGCACTATCATTACCAAAACTCATTGTTCCATTATCCTTCTTTTTTAATGTTCATCAAAAGGTCAGAATTTTCCTTCTTATGGGAAGAGTATCCACTATCAAGAATCTAGGTGATGCTTCTCATTGTATCTTTGAGGTCTATTTCTGTAGGATTGGATTCCTCAATCTTTTTCTTTTCATTCCATGATATATTGGATTGAGTATATTATATAGTTTCCCTTATAATAATTTCCTCCAAATAATCAGATTCTTCATACCCATAATCTTCTTCTAGAGGAGAAAAACTATTTTTGAGAACAACACCATCATGAGGGTAAAAACTAACCCGTCTCTGAGAGTTGTATGAATTTCTCTTGTCGTACCTCTGCCTGTAATACATAGCTTTATTTACAAAGTTAGAACAATTAAAACAGTAACCATAGGAGTTGTTTCTTTTATAATATAGAGGATATGAAATAGGTCTCCTTTGTTGATTTCCTAGATCTTCCCCATTCATGTAGCTCCTTGCCTCTTCGCAATATGACATGGTATGTCCCAGATTTCCACAGAACTGACACTTCATGAGGGGAAATGTCTTCTCACCTAAATATTCCTTCATGCTTTCTTCTTTGGGATAATTCTTGGACTACCTGCCATTTCTGAAAGTTTGAGTATAATTTTATGTTCTTCTTTTAGTTGGGAGTGAGGGTTTTTTTCAGCACATCAGGAAATGTTTCAACATGTTCAGCTTTCAACTTTTCATTCTATTGGCTCTCACCACTTTTAGTAGTAGATGGCCCAGCTTCACAGCCAATTCCACTCTTTCCCATTCAAGAATGTCTTTGATCGCTCATGATTTTTCCAACCCCATCTGATCCACACTTGGCTTTATCCATTAACTCTGCTTCTGAGAATCTCCAAAATGAATTTTGTTCTTACCCTCATTTTTGGATGATCGACACTAATGTTTACTTCTAAGAATGACAACATCTTCCTCAAGACCCTCAATGGTCTTGGACTTCTCTTTCCGTCTCGATGTATGTTCATTTATGACCATTTGTTGTTCTTCAGTTCTAAGATTCAATTCCACATTGTCATCATTGATTTCAACAATTAAAGATCGAACTCTCAATTTTTCTACTAGTCATTCAATTTCAGCTTCATGCTCATCAACATATTCTGATGATTCATTCACCATTTCATTATACATACTAAAACTCTTGCATTTGATCTCAAGCTTTGAAAATGCATCCTTAATTTTAAACAATGTATCACCATCATGAGTCATATGATTGTTTCTGTCTTTATCGATTGAGGGTTCTAACATTTCAATAGTAGCCATCATAGAAGCATGGTTTCCAGTTTTAAATTCAGGTTCTTCTTCATCACAGAATTCAATATCATCCTCTTCCTCTTCATAGACAAACCACTTTTTCTATACCTTCTTTCCAAATTTGAAGTCTATCTTTTTGAAAAACCTTTTATGAGGCTTCTCAATGTCTTCAGCTTAACATTATTCATCATCGAATTTTCTTTGGCACTAAGATTAAATGTGCCCTACTCTTCCACAAAAAAATCATGCTAGTGGTAACTTACCTTTAAACATACCTTTTTATTTTCTTGAGCTTCATGGAAATGAGAGAAATAATTTATTTTTCTTCATCATCTTCACCCACACTATCTTTTAATAATTTCAGTTTGTCCAAGGATTTGAATGTCATTTACTTTCTAACATGAGTCGTAGATTCATCTGGTTTGACTCTCATCTCATATGCCACTAGACTCTTTAGTAGATCATCCAGAAACAGTTTAGAAAGATTACATTATTCAAGGGATGTCATCTTTTCATTGTATATAGAAGGAAGTATTCTCATGATTTTCTTCACAATATCAAAATCTTTGGTTTCCTCTCCAAGCTCTTGAATTTCTCCAACTACTTTAGTGATTCGATTGAAGAATGATTCAGAATTCTCATCAGGATGCATCTTTAGATCATCAAACCTATTGTGAAGGACTTAAAGGTTTTCCTCCTTCACATTGTTGTATCCTTCATAGATATTTTCATGTTTATCCCATGTATACTTTTCTGTGGTGAAACCCATAACCTTTAGATATATTTCATCAGAAAGAGTTGTAGTGATAGCATTTTGAGCTTTAGAATCTGTATCAAGAACTTCTCTGTCTGCATCAGTCATAGAAACACCTGTTGGATCAGTAACATGTATTCATTGCACAGTAGAAAAGAGGACTTATATTCCTAGTGATCTTAAATGATATATCATTCTGTTCTTACAATTATTAAAATTACTTCCATCTAAGAGTGGGATTCCCCTAGCATTGATAGCATTCTCAATGAAGAAAAAGTATAGATCAAACACCAGAAACCTAGCTCTGGTACCACTTGTAGGACCCCTCTACACACTGAGAGGTGAGTGGTGAATCATGGTGTCAAGTTTTTCATTTAAACAGATGGATCTTGTTCCCAGGTTGGTAGGAACTAGTTAAACTTGTATGATGGATATGAGAAACAATCAAGCATTCTCATGCAACTAGAAAACCCATCACATTCTACATGGTTCACCACTAAGGGTTGCTTCCTAGGAGCATATGCCGACAGGTTTTCGGTCATACCAAATTCCACTATTCTTCACTAGTTGTGGATTACAATGGTTCGGGAACAATCGCTCTATCCTTGGCTTACTTCCTTTACAACTATTTAGGGATAGCCCACTTCGTCCCTTTGGTCACTTCCGCTAACACCCCCAGGCTCACTGCCATTGATGAAGACCAATTCCATTTATAGATGTGAAGGCCTATTCAATAGATTCGCATTTATGTCTGTGCCTCTGCTTAGTATGTGGCTCTGCCTTCATCGATGTCTGGAAATGATGCACTTGTACGAACTGAACCACTGAACCGGATAACCAGAACCTACAAACAAGATTCACTAACAATTGTGCGCAACACCTAACATTTGCGCGCAATTTTCCCTTTTCATGTGGAAAAATATTTCGCCCACCAACACCCTTTCTCATGCATCTGAATATTTTATGCACCACCCCAATTTTTACACGCAGCTCTACCTTTTTTGCACAACCCAAGATGTTTCACGCAACTCATATTTTTCGCACAAACTGAAATATTTCACGCAGTGTGGAATTTTTCACGCAACTCGGAATTTTTTGAGCAGCTCATAATTTTTCGTACAATCCCATTTACACAAACCTTTTACGAGCATCGGGCCTCAGATCTTCTCAATGTATTCAACCATACATAATGAGGGGGGGGGGGGGGGGTCACCTCTTATTTATAAGTTTCTCAGACCCCCACGTGAAAAACCCCATGTGGCGCGAAAAACCTCTCATTTGGTGTGTAATATTTTGTGGATGTATCTTTTTTCAGGCACATCTCCATATTTTTCACACAGCCCATGCCTTTTCCATTTTTTGATGTTCTGATTCTGAAACACTATTTTCATGAAAAAACTTGGTCCACTATTTCACGCACCATGCTCTTTTCCCCACCCAACTAGAATATTTTGTGCATATCCCTCCTTTTTCTCGCACCACTTCTTCTTTGCGTGCACCTCCTTTTACCTATAATTAATTTCATCATTTTCTTATTTTGAGGCCCTCAAATTTTTAATACACCGGGAAATGGTGCCACCATTAAAACTATTTTCTGCTTGAACTGTATGATCAATTCACTGGAACACATTCTGAACTTCCACTGAGGATTGACAATAAACACAAATCATACTCCAATTAATGTATATAATGGCCATGGTTATAAAAATAGACCCAACCCTAGCCCTGCCCCTGAGATCAACTCACCCCATTTCTAACTGACACACACACCGCTATCCACGACCCCTGCCTCCCGGAACTCTTTCGGCAAGAAAAAAATCCTAACAGATCCAGTCTAAGACCAGATCTGAAGCATATCAAAAGTGATCATGTCGTCACAAACCGCGTCATGTGTGATGCTCCCCATAGCCACCCGAAGCCAAATCGATCGCCACTTCCATCCTTCAATGATGAAAAAAGAGTTCCGGTGAAGTTGAAGCTACCGAAGAGCAAATACCTACAATGTCCCCTGATTGAAAGCATCTAGATCGGACACGCCATCGTGAAAGAAAACAAGAATCAATGCCTAAAGAACCTAGCTGCAACAAAGGCCATCACAACAGAGAAAGATCCACCAAGAACTGGTAATGAAGCCGATGAAGAGTCACACAAAGGTGAAGTCCCTCACCAAAATAGTAAAAGCCAGCCGTCATCTGAAATGAAATACCTGATCCTAGAAGAGAGACATATCTGCATCATAAACTAGATCTAAGTTGCCACAACCTAGAAGGAAGATTCCAAAACTACAGAAACCGGATCTGAGCTGCCACGAACGAAGTCATCGCCGTCCGCACCATAAATCTCGAAACCCTAGTAGGAAATGCTACATCCACGGAGAAGAGAAGAGTGTCACAGATGAAGAAGAAGCCCTTAAAAATCACATGGCACATATATTAGCATGGAATATATATATATATATATTTTTTATATTGTCTTTCACATTTGGGTAATCATGTTATATTGATATTATTCTGATTATGTTATATCATATAGTTATTTTTAGGGTCTTTTCTTATGTACTACTCTGATAAAAAAGATGTAGTAATCACCCAATGACTTATATTAGACCCTAACTGCTAGTCGGTAGCCTCTACTGTACAAGGAGGCGCGCCTATGGATATTTGACTGACTATCTTGGGGCACTGGTGTGTGGAACCTAGGTCAGGAAGTTGCAAAGTGGTATTCGAGGCAACATTTTCTTTTCTTCTTTTTTCATACTGTTTTGAAACGATATATGTGAATCTATGAAGTGTTTCGGCTAGGTTATAAGCCCTTGAAAGGGAGTAGCTACCCTATGTATGGTTGAGAACCCAAGTACATAGTTCGTGATTTTTTATTGTTGTTTTATGTTATAGTTTAGTATTATTTCTTATTGGGTGACACACATTTTTTGTGATGTGATTATTGTTTAAGATATTTATTGATATTTTCTATGTTTTTACTCATTTCCTCATATAGAATGAGATTTTAGAATTCATGCATCAGTGTAGGCACTCAAGAATGTTGGGTCACGCATCATTTATGGCACACACATGAACATGACTTATGAGTAACTTTTTGAACGTGAAATATATTTCTTTAGAGTAAAATTAAAATGAAAATAATTACTAAACTGAAATTTAAAATGATTGTAAAATTATTCATGATTAGAATAAATGGGTGTCTAAATGAGAAACATAAATAATGATAATGTGTTTAAAATTCATAATTAGGACCTAGGTGTATTATTGTTGAGGTAGTGGTAGTGCATCAGTTTGACCATGTGGTGTGATATGGAGGAATGTTTTAAAATGGTATTGTGTAAATACCTCTTTGTAACTATTTTAATATTATGAAATGAGAATTGTTTTCTTTTCTAATATATACCTTGATGTGGGTAGTTTGGGTGGTGATAATTCCCATGTTAGATAACTGAGGTGTAATTTGTGTGAGGGACCAACTTGTTTTGGATTGTATGGTGGGATGTTGGTGGGAAATGAATCCTAAGACTTTGTACATGTTAAAATGATTCCATAGTAGAAGATAACATCAGTGTTGGATGATTTTTCGAGGTGTTCACCAATGAATTCTTACTATACTTTTAATAATTGATGATCATTTCCCCAAAATTGACATCATCCTTGGTATGCTAAGAATGCTTTGGAATTACACCTAGCTACCTGAATGTATATCGGCTAGATATAGGGTCCCATAGAGGTTGTGATTATGAAGTGGTATATGTGGAGTTGGATTGTGTGATTTATGTCATCAATTGTTTTTAAATGAGATACTTATAAGGGGTATGTTTAAATTCATTGGGAAAGGCCATGTTGGCCTTAGAGATAGTGGTTTTAAATCTATTCAAAACAGTTTTGAGACTGCTAAATCCTTTTTAAAGAATATAATTTTGTGTAGATCATATTGATAATGTGTTTTTTGGATGGAGCATGCAGATAGTTCATGTATTGTAGAAACTTAGACATGTGTTAGTAGAGACATGGTATAGAGAAATGTTTGTGAGTGTTCAGTGACACGTCCTTTTTGACATGGAATCATATAGGATCTTGGGAGTACATCTTGGGGTTGAGGTGTTATAAGGTTGGGTTGTTTTATTAACATGATATTTCATAGAGGTATTTGGAGTACTGATTAACGATGAGCTACTAAATGGTGGGGAGATTGTAAGATCCTGACCTTGTATTAGAAATGTCACGACTCATTTATAAGTAATATTATTCATTTTGTTTATTAAATTTCATTTTGGTTTTACCGTGGCTGTGTTTAGGTGAAAATTTTACAATTTTTTAATAATTTTGGGCATTGTAACGTTGGTGCCGAATTTTCCCAAACTCTATACCCCAACCCAGCTAACCATGTAAACCTGGGTAGAGGGGATTCACATGATTGGTACATTATTTGGAAAACCATGTGTCCTAAAATAAAAAATATTCCACCCCATCCCCCCTCCAAAGAAGAGAAGCATAGTTAAGGTGCATAATTAAGCAAAACCATGCTCCTTTAGTAGCAACCTATACATGTGGTTTTAATTAACTCATAAATTTGATTTTAAAATACCAAACCCCCAATATAATCCCCAAATCAACCCCCAATCATACCCTAATGGTTCTTCATGACTTTGAAGGATCTTATATTTTTATCAAGGGTTACATACCTTCATTTGTTGTGAATCTAAGGGTATATTGAAGACCTGCACCTCCCATATATGTTTATTCTTCTGGTTTAAACCTCTGTTTCTATCCTTCTCTTCTTGCTGATCAAAAGAGAGATGTTTCTACACTATTGGATCAATATTTTGATCTAGGTTTTAAATATATTGATACATATAAATCTTGTATGTATAAAATGAATGAAGATCTCATTCTACATCGTAATTCTGTGTAAATTGTAGTTTTACATTGGTGAGCATTCTTCATCATTGTTCTTGAGGTAGGTGGTATAAAATTAAAATCCTAATGTGTTGATTGAATTATGTTTATTTAATAGTACAGTTTCTATTAGATGTTTGTCAATTTTTTTTGATATATTTATTTAAATTAATGATTAAATTAATTGACGCAAGTTGAGTAATTTGGGATATTTGAATCATATAACTTGAATTTGTAAATTAATTCAAAAATTTATAGGGAATGTTGAATTGATAAAGATGGAAAAATTAAATGACAAACTAACTGGAGGTTAATGAATTTTTTAATTTTGAATTTATTAATTCATCAATTAATTAATAGAGTAATGTTATTATTTATTTTTTCAAATTAAATAATGGAATTAATTAATTGATGAATTAATAAATTCGAGTAATCTGATTATTCAATTGTTTAATTAAAAAATAGGATTAATTAAGTGAAAAATAAAATAATGTGAGTAGTGTGGTTACATAAATTCTGAATTAAAAAATATGATTATTTCAGTGAAAAATTAATTAATGTGAGTACTGTGGTTATATAATTGTGGAATTATATCACATGATTAATTATTTGATGAATTAATTAATGTGAGTAATGTAGTTAATTAATTAATTAATTAAATAAGGGGATTAATTAATTGATAAATAAATTAATGTGAGTATTATGGTTATTATACTTTTTAATTAAATAATGTGATTAATTAATTGATGTGTTAATTAAAGTGAGTGATGTTATTATTTAATTGTTGAACTAAGTAATATATTTAATTAATAGAAAAATTAATTAATGTGAGAATATTTTTTATTAATTATTCTACTAAATAATAAAATTAATTAATTGATGAATTCATTAATCTGATTAACGTGGTTATATCATTTTTTAATTCAATAATAGGTTTAATTAATTTATTAATTAATTAATATGACTAATGTGATTGTTTAATTATTAAATTAAATAATGGATTGGCTGGGATTAATTAAATGATGAACTAATTAATAGAGTAAAGTGATTATTTAATTTTTGAATTAAATATTAAGAATGATATGTTTAATTAATTAATTAATTATTAGATTATTATTATTATTTATTATTTGATTTAAATAATGACTTTTTTTAATTTGAGATTCATTAATTGATTAATTAATAAATGGGAGTAATGTGATGATTTATTTTTTAATTTGAATAATGGGATTTTAGGGATTAATTGATTCATATAATTAATAGGATTGACATGGACAATTAATTGGAAAATTAATTGAATGGGTTGAGTGTAATTAATTTATTGGTGATTTAATTAATGGAAATGATTTGGATTAATTAATTGGGGAATTAATTAAGGGATATAGTGTTATGATTTTTGAGTTTGATTAATTAATTTGAGAATTAATGAATAGTGATTATTGTGTCAATAGAATTCAATAGGTTAGATTAATAATTTAGTGAATTAATTAAGGGGGATGTTTGTGTTGATGTAATTGAATGTGTTAGAATAATTAAATAGGTAATTAAATAATGGGTTTTGGTGTATTAATGTAATTTAATGTGTTAGATTAACAATTGATCAATTAATTAATAGGTATTGGTGTGTTAAATCAACGTAATGAGTTAAATTAATTAATTAGTGAATTAATTAATGTAGAATGATTTAATGGTGTAATTTAATGGATTGTATTAATTAATTGGAGAATTAATAATTTGGATTCATGGGATACATAATTGATAGATTTATATTATTAATTGTTGAATCGATTATTAGATATTGAGATATATGAGTTGAGATTATCAACTTTATAATTAATTAAGAGATATTGAGATTGTTGAATTGAATAATTAATTGTTGAATTAATTATGGGATATTTAGTTTCTGGATATTGATTGATTAAGTGATGAATTTTTTCATGGGTTTGATGTACTTAATTGATTGGGTAATTAATTATAGGGATTTAAATAGTAATGAAGTAGGCGTGAATGGTTAATTATTGAATCGACTAATTGAATTGAACTAATTAATTAATTGTTTAATTAGTTCATCTATTTTATGTGAGTAATTTAATTTTTGAATCAATTATTATTATTTATGAAATAATTAATTGTTGGATTAACTAGAGTAATATATGCGATTAATAAATTTTAAAATTAATACAAAATTTTAATGTAATTAGTTATTTATTGAACTAAATAATTGAATTATTGTGTTTAATTAATTGTTTAATTAGTATTGGAATAAATGTGGATAATTAATTATTGAATTAATATTGTATTTTTAAATGGTTAATGGTAATATGGACATTCAACCGAGTGTTATTAATGGTAACATGCTCATTCCATTATGTATTATCAAATGGTGAATGGTAACATGGATATTCATCCATGTATTATGAATGGTAACATACTAATAAAATTATGTATTATTAAATGGTGATTGGTAAAATGGACATTTTTTCAAGTATTATAAATGGTAACATGATCATTCAATTATTCATTATTTAATAGTGAATGGTAACATGGAAATTTATCCAATTTTTATAAAAGTTAACATTCTCATTCAATTATGTATTATTAATGGGTGAATGGTGACATTGACATTCAGTAATGTATTATGAATGGTAACATGATCATTCAATTATGTAATATTAATTGGTTAATGTTAACATGGACATTTATCCAGGTATTTTGAATGTAAACATGGGCATTCAATTATAATTTATGAATTTTGAATTGTAATAATGGCATCATTGTATATGATTTGATTTTGGGAGTCCTTTGAAACCTATGTGATATGTGTTCAAATAAAGATTAAAGGTATAAATGTAAACTGTTTATATTTTTTATTGTATTTTAATATTTATAAAATTCATAATATTTTGTTGAATGGATTTTCCTGGTGGTGGCCTACTAAGTTGTACACATACACTACATGGGATGCATGATTGATACATGAATAGAAAATATGCTTTCTAGACAGTTTATGGGAATGGGTGATTCGTTAGGGGTCTAATTTGGACAGATCAGGGCAAGGGACCCATCTTTGGTGTCGGGACCCACGTGGAAGGGTTTTAATGTCTATTTATTTTTGGTGTTTTGATAATGATACAAGGAATGTACATTATCATTGCATATGTATTTTTAATATTTGATATTGTCATACCAATTTTTGGAAGTCTTGTGATGCTAATATTATTCTATCTATGTTACATCATTATGTTATTTTTATTATTTTTTCTCATGTATTATGCTGATAAATAAAAAATGAGGGTATAGTCTCCCCATTACTAATATTTGACCCTTGCAGCAAGTCAAAAGCCTCTAGCAAACGGGGATGAATACCTGAGGTCATGTGACTGACCGCCTTGGGGAACCAGTGTGTGGAACCCTGTTTAGGATGATACATTTCCCAACCTCCAAAAAAATCTTGCATCTGAAGCTAGAATCAGTCTTCATTACATAACAACATCATCATGTAACCAGAGAAGTAGGATATCATGAATGTGATGTAAATCATACCCATACCCACTTCCCACCATGCATCACCCATACCACATAACACATCCTCAATATCCCTAGGCATTCTCTAATATAATATCCCCACATAAGAGCCACTAAATAATGACCTGATCCAGTCTATAACATTTCCTCAACTGTGCCTCTCTGTATTCTAGAAGCTATTGACTAGTAGTAATTGTCCAATGGATTTACAATAGGAATGCTACACCTTTTGGATCAGTGGTAAACAGTAAAGGTATAATAAAAAATTAAAATATGTAACATGAGATAATAAAAACTGAATATCAATTATAAATCAATAAATGATCCTTTCATGAAACTACTACAATGTTAATGTATTAAAATGTAAAATATAATATAAAAATGAAAATGTAATAATAATGTAAAACAAAATCCTCAAATTCTATCCTCAGGAGAAACAATATCATTTCCTCTAACTTGTGCTCCTATACTCCCATGTGCACGCACAACAACACAAAATATGTTTTGTTTCCTAATCTTCAACAATATGATATCTATTTGGGTACAGAATTGCTTCCAAAATCTACATCTAATAAAATCCAGTACATTAATAAAAAATAAATAATTTTCTACTATATCAATATCAATTCAGCTCTTTAATTGATAAATGTTAACAAGGTGGGATCTGTTTCCTCAAGGACAACTAGTCGACTATACCTATTTTTATCTAAGCAAGAATGTCTCTAAATATAAGTCACCTTGTGTATACATATGTGTTTGTGTGTGTGTGAGTACTATATATGTGACTACTTATATACAAATAAGTATATATATCGTCAATACTAGTCAGGACATGGGGCATAACATAGGAATCCCTATATAGTCATAATATACATGGAATCTAATAAGGTAAATCATACCTGTTAATCTCAATCAATATCAATGTGGGTCATGCACATGTATCATGAGGTATATGGTTCACCTTTTCAAGTGTCACATGGAATATATGACATCATTCCGATCATCATAAGTAATATATGAATCCATTTTTATCATTCTGTATAATAATTATAAGGGTTATACCTATTCTCCAAATCATTGGGGTATGAAATGCCATGTCCATCAACCCCAGTGATGTGAAACACCATGTCCGATATCCTCAAAAAAGGTGTTATGAAGCTCCATGTACCATAACCCTAATAGAATTCCCTCCTTAATAATATAATACAGTGTAATAACACATGACCTATGAGACCCTAGCCTAGGCATTCCAAAAAGAGGAACCTGTATCCCTCAAGATAAAGTGGACCTTTATTATTAAAATTCATTTTGTTAGCACATTTAGGATCAAACCCCTTTGAGGGGGTGAATCTAGGTATGATAGATTAAGAAAACTACCCCTTTAGATATTGATTCATTGTTAAAAAAAGAACCATTATTTCCATTTTTATAATAATGTATGAGAAGAAATTGAATCATGCATAAGGCACACATATTTTACATGGTTCAGCCTCATTAGACTATGTACAAGATTCATACAACCTTGATATGAAGATGTACCATATCATTTAAGTCTCACTAACAAATTAGATCATTTGAGCTTGATCAATTCTATTCCCTTGATCACCACCTTTAAATTGATTAGGGTTAGCTCGCTACTTTCCCAATGGTCACTATGTAACTCTCTTTCTCATGATAACGGGTAGTTGAAAGGATCACCTTCTTTATCATACTTTTATCAATTACATTGGAAGGTATTAAATGAAAATTTATGGTCTTGTAGATCTATTAATCATCATGAATTAATGGATCCTCAATTGTATATAGATTCTATATTTAATATCCATGTTCATCCAAATGATGAATACCACTTTACCATAGATTTACCAAGAAACTTCTATCATTCACACAACTTTTGTGTGTCTTGCGTGAAATATTAAAACCATGAATGATAAATTAGTGTTTATGTGTAAAACTCCCATATTCTATATATTATCATTAAAAAACAATTTGATGAATTTCTACTTACATGAAACTCCCTTTTCACACAAATCTAACGTGATTCAAATCCTCATCATTTTTTAATGGTTGACCTATTGAATGAGGGGGTAGACAATTTTTTATTGAGTTTGTCGAACACATGCATAGAAAAATTACATTTCTTCCTCTAGGTGTGTAACATTTCCCTGATCATGTATGTCCACAATTGATTCCGCATTATTCGTATAATGATCTTTCATTCCAATCACATCATCTTTATATCGCGGGATCATGTAACTCTTCCCTCAGTGAACAATATCATCATTCACGCAAATTAAA
This sequence comes from Viscum album, assembly GCA_963277665.1. Lineage (NCBI taxonomy): Eukaryota > Viridiplantae > Streptophyta > Magnoliopsida > Santalales > Viscaceae > Viscum > Viscum album. The sequence goes on along the minus strand of OY728132.1, from coordinate 1,285,091,193 downwards.
ACCCTTCTCACGCTTCTTGTTTTACCCATCACATAATGTGATGATCCTATAAAATTCCTTGAGAGAAACATTCCAAACCACCTATAATATTTAATGAAACATTCTTGTCCAAAAACACCATTCTATATTCTCCATGTTTTTTACACAACAATTTGGCAAACACTGGGAGAAATCAGACCACCTTGTATATGTACTTATTTTAACACATTTAAAATTTTTATTCCTTTTTCTTAGATATTTATCAACATTTAATGTAAAAAATACCTCTAGAACACCATGACTGACCATGTAAATCTTCATTATCAACAAACACAATCTACCCAAAAACTCCACAATGTTATCTTGAGGGATTTTTTTCTCAAAAAATTTAATATTTATCTCACTCCCTAAGAATCATATATTCCAAAAGATAAAAAAATGACAATGAATAAACACATAACCATTATAAATTCAATTTTCATGTTATCTCTTTTCTTCTATAATAACTATGAGGCAATAGGAGACACCCATGCCATATCTCAAAAAACTTATAACTAATCAATCCTCCCATTTAGTGAATTATGATAGAACCCATAAAAGGTTTTTTAATTTTATAACAATTAATGATTGATATAGAAAATCACTCTATTCAATTTAATTATCCATATCATGGGGATTAATAAAACATCCCATAAAGAGTGATTTAAAATGTAATTGCAGAACAATAAACATGAAAACTAAAAAATCACCCTATGGGGTAGTTCAGGTTGAGGTCATTAACCTCGTTCTATGCTAATGGGATCCAAGAGCCTCAAGGGTGTGTTCATTTCATTTAATTTTTCTTAATTTTAATATTATGTAGAAATTCATGAAAGGATTGGCTTGAGGAATTCATGAAATGTTAAATAAAAGACAAAACATTTATGGAAGGAAATATATATCACCTAACTAATGGTGAGGAGGGTCTATTCATCCATTATAATGATTTTGATTGATTCTAAATGAGTGAAATAAAATGAATAGATAGACACACTGAAAAATTTGGTGAATTATCTCGTACGAATATAGTGTCGAAGACAACGAGATAAATAAATAAAGGAAGAATTTTGACTTCTAGAATTATTTATATGTTTCATGAAAAACCACAAATAATATATTCAGTTCCCAAAAAGAGATTTTTCTCCATGGGAAGAGGAAGAAGAATGGTATTTCACATGAGGGAGTCCTCATGGGAGAAATGATGAAACAAATTAACCCAAAATCCCGTTATGGGAGGAGGCAAATAAATGGTCATTATTCCCTACTAAAGGTGGTGTGTAGTTAGATTTACTGATTTGATAACTATATGCCAATCTTATAACATTCACTACCTACAATCCATAGGCTACACGGTTTCACATAACCGTGAAATAACCTTTTTACCACACATTATGTGGCACTAACCATGTTGGATAGGCACAAGATTTGGAAAACTGTTAGAATATTATATTCTCACCAATTAAATTGGTTGTAGATCTATCAGACAACCATATTCCCCACATTAAAGGGTTTAAAAACACATCCAAAACACCTTACAATGTCACATGGTCTCTCATAGTGGTTTACATGGTTTAAACTAACAATGTTCCCATATCACCTCCTCCCTAAAATTATGTTTTTAGATATTGACACTCCCAAAACTAACCATAAAACCAAAGAACCCTATCATAATTTAAACCACATATAATACACAACCCATTTAATTATTCCACCTCTAAGAATTATATTCAGAAGATGATGTTATGATTTTCCCCATTCACCAAATGAAATGTTCAAAATCTCATGGAATTATCTAGAGAGTCCAAAACATATGGTTTTACATCCAACACCAAACCATTTCATAACTAAGTAATATCCAAAAAAATATTGCATCATCACTAGAAAATATCTAACTCTATGTCATATCTGCACTAAAAAATATTCAAAACCCACCTATATTAGCAATGAAAATTATTTTTTAGTGGGGGAGTAGGGGTTTATAGCCATCAAAATCAATACAATACATGATACACATGAAAAAATCAGAACCATAAAACATTTTGGTGTTGGTAAGTTTATGAAATTCGAGTTGGTCATGTAAAAAAATAAAATGAAACTGAATAATAGATAGATAACACACATTTTCAAACATATGGGATAACGTCAACCTTGCTAGCTTAATCCACAACAACACCACTAAATCACATGATATTATTAAAAAACCTACCACCACTGAATGTATCAAACCATAACACTACTACACATATCCAAACAAATAATATTTCAATTACATGATCAAAAATTTCCATTTTGTAATGAATTTAAACTGAATCATATTTACTAAGTCCTTCATTTAATATTTTTTCATTATATTCATTTAATTTATGAAGAAATACCACACATAAATTTCATCCAATTATCATAATTATATTTATACAACAATTATTTATTTACCATCCCCTTTAATTTTAGATTCATAATTTCAAATTCATTTTAGGGATAACTGCTCATCGACCATAACCACACAAATAAATTTCTTTACAATCATAATAATTTTACACTAGTACACATCACATTTCATGTCATTCAACTGAAAAATGAATTCCTAACACTATCTCCCCCTAAAATGATCACCATGTTCACAGTACAATGTTCCATAACAAACAAGGAAACATAGAATGTACATCCAGACATAACAATGAATCTTATTCTCCATAAGACTATATTTTCTATTAAATAAAATGGATTTCATTACTTTACTTCATTAATAAGAATGAATATTATCTTGAAAATTTCTTATTTCCCAGAAATACAAATTAGTTAACCATATATATGTTGATATCCTTATATTCATATTGAGGTCAGATAATAAACACTATAATGTTTTCATAGGCATATAAACTACAATACTAGAAAGGCTTCTAACAACCAAGATTCTCATAAATGGAAAAAAATTATAATCTCATTATTAATATGCTCTAAATTATGAAAACATAAAATTTATTCCCATATTGATTCAATATAAGTAACAATAATTCATTATATTTGTATGGAAACCCTTTCTATCCATCCAAAGTAAGGAAAATCCATACAATACCGAAAAATGTGCATAAATTAGGATAGAATTAGAACACCCTACCTCAATGAATGTTCAGGAATTTTTATATACAAAAGTGTGAATTAAAAACAACAAAGAGACACAACCACCCAAGGAATTTTGTAATAAACCAAAATCAAATCATTGTTCACCAATAACTCATCCCTGAGAAATCCATCAGTGAAAAAAACAGCACCATAGAGAAATCTCAAGGTGGTATAAAAGAAATACTGGAAGAAAAGGTAATTTACTCATGACTTATTGATAAATATCATCCTCTAGAGGATAAAGAACAAAGTAAAAGGAAAGGGGATAAGAGATTATCCAAAATTTCTTAGGGTTCACCCAATTATCAAGGTAAATTATGGAGAAATAAGATAAATTAGAAGAGCTTCAATAATTATAAATAGGTTATATCTCAATAGATTCATGACATGAGACCCATACTTACAACTTGAGTTTTCATGAGGACCTAAAATATCAGCTATGAAACATATTAATGTTTTGAATCCCACAAAATTTGAACACAAAAAACATCAAATTATTTTTATTACATGAAATCCTAGAATTAATTAACATCATGAATAATTCATTCATGTCACGACTCACTAAAGTACATAAATCTCACCCAAAATATCAATTCAATAACCTCTAGAAACCAATCCCTGAAAAACTTACATAATACTTAAATAATTTTCAAGTTACGAACAACCTATTGTTGTATAATTGCATCACCAAATCTAATTGAACCCTCAACATGCATCCTCTAAGCACCTCTAACTCAATAAAATGAAATTTATTAGACAATGAGGCATACCACATTAATTTAAATAGATCTAAAATTTTTATCATCTTTTAGAATAAAAATCAATCTAGAAAAATATATTTATGGGTCCCAACAACCATTCTATGAGATACCTCTTAGAGATATAGATACACTCCAAACATTATAACTTGAAAAACTCATCAATCCAAGTAAAAATTTCCTCAAAACACCCCCACACAATCAAATCAACATATCACTATCCATATGTCCCCTTTATTCCACATAACCATACACACATACATTTTAACCTCTATATAGCCATGTAAAATAGCCCCCACAAACATCCAAAAAAATACCATGTGAAATAAAATCAAGGAAACTCACCCCCCAAATAATGATATTTTCCACATTGGTTAGTAATGATTAACATTCATGGTTTAAAAATGTTCTAAAATATAAGGAATCTTGAATAGTAATAGATTTTTCCCTCATCATAGACTTGAAGTGACAACACACACTAAAAAGGGATAAAATGATATCATAAATTAATATGATTTTAACATCACATCATAAAAACAAAATAGGAAAATAATCAACCCCAAACAAATCAAGGTACTAGGTACGAATATTCTTTTTATTCAAATAACTACTCTCCTCTGACAAAACAATAATATATAACACAAAAAATAACATAATGATCTATCAACATATCATGTTCTCTCAAATATCATAGATCTATATAGGTTCATCCATGAACACCACATGATCATCAGTATCAATCACTCCCTAGTCAACAACATGGGTTTAATCCTAACTATATATATAATGATGTGACACATGGAATAAATCACGGATAATATTCATTCATAGTGGTACTTGAAATACAACATGATACATATCTAACATGACCCAACACATCAAATGTATCGAAAAATAGGGGAAGTCATATTATGTATGCTACCCCCGATGTGGGGAGACCCTTAAGAACATTTGGTATTAAACATCAAACTGTTGAAGGCTCCACTTACGATAAAAATATAACTTATGATTGTCTTTAACGGGGTTTATGTTCTTATTTCCCATCAAAATATTCATAGTCCTGCTCTACCCGATTGTTTCAGGTGCAGGAGAAGCGTACAGTGGGGGTGATATATTAAAATTTATTTTATTTATTATTTTTCAAACCAAGAGAGAGGATAATGATCATAAAATTTATAATTTATTTCATATTTTATGAAATAAAAACCCATGGTTAGAAACATTATTCATTAGAGAATGGTGATCATCTGAAAAAGAGACTATTGAATTACCTTTGTTGTGCTATAAGGATTCAAAGATAGAATCCCTAGATTGGTGATCCACACGTTCTCCTATGTTCTTCGAGTGACAACACTCAAACTCTGAGTGTTATCAAAGAGTGTCAAATGTCTTGTGTTATTCATTCAGGATTTCTCATTCTTTGGCCATGAATAAATCTATGTTCTACACAGTTTCTTGATAGGTAGGGGAATGAATTGTTGAGAGATAAATCATTTTGCACAAAATTCCTCTGTTCCCAATTTTTAGATGCTCTACAGAATATAAATATCCATGTCATTATATACTTATAATTTATATTAAAATATTATTTAGTATTTTAACTTCAACTAAAACATTTATTACCTTTCATAAACCCCATGGCACATAATAATAATTATAATATTGTTATTTTGTGGTGTGCTCTAACTTTCACAATAACAAATACAAGGTAATTGTCTTGTTAATTAATTTTTACACCATACTTGGTAATTTTCCCCATGAACCCCACTATCATTTATTGAAAACTCAGATAAATATTTTATTCAAGAATAAATATTATATTCACAATATAGAAAATAAATGTTCATTAAAATATTTGAAAAAATGATTTATTATTTTATTCAAAATTCAGAAAATAAATATTAATTTAATTTCTACAATAAATATCACTTGAATAAAACTATTCTTATGACATGAGAATAAAATTTGTTCTATTATTTAATATCACAATGAACTTAATCGAGACCAATGGAAATACTTAGATTGTGACCCTCTAGGATTCTTTCTCATTGGATTTAGGTGTCTATGACTAAAGTTCAATATTACTCTCTTATAATGGTTCAAGGGACCTAAGAGAAAGAATAGAATGTTGAAACATCGACAACCACATATGAATGATCACTATGTAATATAATCCATTTGTCACAATATCTCATCAAGTAGTATTCACATTAATTTCACCAACCTGTATGCTTGATATGTATTTTTTTGACTATATGAGATAAACATGTTGTTACACCGTGGAAATGGAATTTCATGAATCAGTTCAATTCCAATAAAATTTTATAGATATCTTCTTACATAAAGATGAACAGACAAATCCTTCATTGAGTAATTCATTAATTACGAGTAACTCATGATGCAACTAATGTATCCAACTTATCCATGAACTATTATCATCATAGATTAAGAAATAAATAAATATATATGAGTTCTATATTTCATTAATAATAATCTTAGATTTTAATGTCTATCACACTTACTCATATATTCGAATATATAATAACACCAAAACTTGAAGAATTCTGACTAGAGAGTCTATTATCATGATCTATTGTATTTTTAAATGCTAAGTGTGAACATCCTGAAAGAAACCACATCTACTAATGTGTAATCACTCCATATAGTCCATATACTATGTGCCACATCATAATACATTATCCATCCACATAAAATTATTTTATAATATCATCATAGAACATTGAAGTTCTCATCGTTGCAGGGAAATGGTATGACCTTATCAATGCGACATATGCTCTAGGACATTAATACATTATTGTAATATCCAAATAAACAATATATAATATAATGTTTTATAAATATTAAATTTTTCAAATATACATGTCATCAAAGTACAAACTACTGGTCCTGGGAAACCAACTCTAATAAACTAAAACATGGACTAGAGGAAACTACCCCTAACTTTCAATCTTCTAGACTACAAAAATTTGTTATGTTTTTGTTTAACCAAGTATATAGTCAAGGGGTCCTGCAAAATTTCTTCAATGGAAATACTACTCACCGTAACTTCACAACATTGAGAAAAATCACTCAACAGATGATACATAAGATATATTTGCATCATCAACTGATGTGACATTGACTCTTTAGAAAGAAAAACCAATATATTATTATAAAAATAGATTATTAGAGGATCATTACTAAAATATACCACATAAATCCCTTAGATAACGTGGTGCATCCATATTACTTATTTATGTACCTTAGAATCTAGAATATACTTAGACACTTATTTATAATCTGAAACCACAACCTTCACTGAGCTCTTCTAGCTTAGAACACCTCAATTCAAAATGAATATGTCTCTCATTTGTGACTTGATGTCATATTGATATGTTTAGAAACTAGTATTATATATTCTCTGATGAATAGTTCCTCATGTCCTCGATAAACAATGATGAAATCCTTTGTACACCACATATATTTATGGATGGTCTTGACTATCACAAAATGTTGATCACCTGAATCATTTTTTATCTTCCTACTACACATAATTTTTAGGTGACATCTATCCTAGTACTTACCATAACATACATGACTGACCCAATAACTGATGTGTATGGAATCCTTTCCATTTTGTTTCATTCCCTATGTGTGTGTGGACACATTTTGCTATATATATTAATTCCATGTGACACTTGAAACCATCCTATCTTGGATTGTTCCATACTGAATCCCTTTAGTACCTTATCAATATATGTACATTGACATAGGTCTAGAAACCTCTTGGGTTTATCCCAATGGATCTTGATTCCAATAATATAAGCTACATCGCAAAAGTCCATCACAGAAAATAATTTATTCATCCTTCCCATAACAGACTGTAATAAGGGTATTTCATTTCCAATGGGTAATATTTCATCAACATATACTATTAATAAAATGACTTCACTCCCACTAAACTATTTATAGAAACATGGATCACATTCATTCTTTATGAAACCAAATTCCATTATAGACTCGTAGAAATTAATGTACCATGACCTAGATTATATTTCTAATCTGTTAATGTATCTTTCCAACTTTTATACCATTTTAGAATCATTTGGAGTCACAATCCCTTCAGGTTGTGTTATATAGAAATATTCAAGAACATTCCCCTTAAAGAAGGATGTTTGGAAATATTTCTTCCAAATAATATATTCATGGAAATAAGCAATGACATGTAGAATTATTATGGATTTTTTCATTGTAATTAATTAATTTTTTTCATCATATTCAATTCCATGATGTTGTATAAACCTTTTTTGCAACCAATCATGCCTTATTGGTTTGGAATTTTACTTCCATGTCTAGTGCATTATTGAATACCCATTTTCAACGATAGGAATTTATATATTCATGAGGGTCCCCAAAAATCCATACCGACTATTTGTGCATGTAATCCATATCATAATTCATGGATTTTGGTTAGTTTGAACATATATTCTACATAATACTTCTTTGTAGGTTAGAGGATAGTTATTATCAAATAATAATTAGTCACCATAATTGGAGACTTAAGAAACATATAATTATATTTATATAACATCTCTAGTCATCCTATGCTATAATTGGTCTATGGAACAATTTCTTCTTCTAAATGGGTTTTTTGAATTTGTTAATTTTCAAAATCTAATATACCATGAGCATAGACATCATTATAGTCTATCTCACACCCACTCTATCATTAAGAGATAAGATCCTCTCCAAGAAACGTGAAAATTCTGCCAACCATAAACATTGGGGATGGGGTTTAAAGGTAGTGTCCTATTATTTCATTGGTATATCCTAAAAAGATACACATTGTTCCTCGAGGTGAAATATTTTTACCAAATGGTGTATTAATAAATTTTCATAACCCCACACATTTTTGTAAGACAGCACATGTTTCTCTCCGTTCCAAAATTGGTATAGTACAACTTCTGTTTCTTTATATGTTAATCATTTTAGTACATATGTTTCTATTTGTAACATATATCCCCAAACAGATAATGTAAGATTCGCCTGAGTCATCATTGTTCTCAATATTTGTAACAAAATTCAGTTCGTTTATTCACTTACAACATTCCACTAAGGCATATAAGGAGGTGTGAGTTGAGATAAAATCTCTTACTCTCACAAATAATCAATAAAGTATTGATTAAGATATTTTGCACCATGGTCATAGTAAAAACTATTAATCTCCTTATAAAGCTAGATCTCACCATTATATTTTTATTCCATAAAATTTTCAAAATAATCTGACTTATACCTCATTTACTAGAAATAAACATATGTACAAAAATAATCTACAAATGTAATGAAGTATGAATAAATACCCCTTGAATTAATATAAAATGGTCCACACACAGCATTATGAAATAATTAAATAAACTGTTTTTCTCTTTACGCTTTCTCGCTAAATGGGGTTTTGTTAATTTTTCCTTGTAATCATACATGACATACACCAAGTGATTTTAGTTTAAAAGAATCTAAACCACCATCTGGGAGAAATTTGGTAATTTTCTTTTCATTTAAATGACCTTTCAATTGATGCCAAAGATGGGTACTATATGATTCATGTAAAGTAACATTGTTATTTATTTCCATTATTTGGTTTGTGTAATCCTATACATAATTATCATTTTTTAAATTATCCTAACAATAAAAAATGAAATATATAAAAATTATGAAACATGTTTTCCCAAATTAAAGAATAAATCCATTTATTTCATGTATATATATTGAACTAATGTTTTTGGGGACTAAAGGCCTATAATAACAACCCATTAAAAGCATGATCCTTCCAGTCAGCAATGTGATGTGGTATTCCCCAATATCAACACGAGCATGTTTAACACTATTGGATAATCGAATATCTACCTTTTCTCAGTCAATAATTTTGAATATAGTTGGTTTCTCTATTTGAATACATATTTCAGTGCCAAAGGTATATCTAATAAACAATTTGTAGAAGCATATAAATTTCATTCAATAAAAACTTTACCTAAATTATCCACATGATTCCTCAGATAGGTTCAATTTTTCTTATAGTGTCTCTTCTTGCCACATGTGAAATAGAAATTATCATGTTTCCATTATCTCCCCTTGACCTTCCTTTTCATAGAAGGGAGTGGAGAAGCATTTGGCTCACATATTTTTTCTTTCTCTTTCCGTTTGATCACCATAAGGATGGATGGTCCTTTATGATTTGTATCCTTCCATACTTGGTGATGAAGAGTGAGAGTATTTGGAAGATACTTCTCATTATTTCTCATATTAAAATTCACAAAAAAACTCGAGAATATCTAAGGAATTTATTTTATAATTAGGTCAGTTCCTGATTTATTTAAACATTATAACCTAAAACCTTTAACAGACCAATGTAGCCAAAGAGGTAGATTAAATGAGGCCGATATGGTTCATCCACTATAATCTATCTCTGAATGGGAAAATTATAAATATCAAATCATTTTTATCTATAAATATCATTGTAAATACCATTTAGGTTCTCAATCAACCTATACACAAATATGTTTTCATGAAACTTCATTTGTTCACTAGAAATTGGTGAAACTATCAACATTCTAAGGTCGAATACATTTCTCAAATATTTTTCATATATAATTAACTATTCGTATCTTACCTATTTAGCAGGCATATTAAGAATTAAGGATTATACCACGTAAGATATCAGATCATGACATAGCAGAACCTGAAGGCATCCAAACCAATCCTAGATGTTTCTTCTTTTAGATGGTTATGTTTCTCCAAAATTGATCATAAGGATAGTGGGGACGATTAACATGACATTTTATTCTAAAATTAAAAAGAAAAGATTACTAGTAATTTTATGGATTAAAAAATAAGTAACATATAACAAATTAAATCTATATTTATTTACATATTAAATCTCCAACTATTTTATCATGTCTTAATAGGCCGAACCATTGATCTCATATTGTCTTGTTGATTTTACATTTATGTGGCAAGGATCCCCATTAATTTTCCTAATGACCCAGAATTTTTCCACAAATAATATAATAACATATTTCGGTAGGTAGTGTATCCCAAAATTGATTTAAATTACCTTGATACATAGAGTAGATTCCCATATCCTGAAATCATAACATGGATTCCCCCAACACATTCCTCCAAATTTGAATTGAACAGATTTTGGATGTTAAACTCAATAAAATTTTGGATAAGTAAACCCAAAAATTTAGAGTGAACTCCCTAATAAAATTAAGTGTCCATACTATGTAAATGTACTAAACGTAGTTCTACGGTTTCATTACCAATAATGTAATGTAAGGCTTGGTCTGACTGAATATTTAATTGGGGGATCATAATTTATTATGAGAAAATATTTTATTATTTTATCAGTTACAAGTCATGTTCATATTAGGTGTATGTTAATTAATTAATTAAAAATGTTTGATAAAAAATTTACAAATAATTAATTTATTTAATTTCCTTAATTTTACATTAATTTAATTATTTATGTGATCCTGGTCCTACATCCGTAAAATAAATAATCACATAAATATAAATAATTAATTAATTAAATTACCCATTCATTAGATTTATCCAATGGTTCATTCAATTAGTGGTCATTAAATAACCCTTTGACCAAGGTGAAATAACTCATATTGTAAATATTTGAATGAGTTAAAACATTCCTCTTGTCCACCTATATATCACCTGGGATGGGATAATTATGGTCTTTTCTTGAACTACCACTACACATCATGGGTTACTCTAATAATTAAAAATAATTATTACTAACATGAAAGTGAGGGGATACAAATGATTTGTTAAAGGCGATTAAAAAATATCTTTGAAAATAAATATCTTATATAATAATGGAGGAGATGGATGAATCATTAGACATCATTTATATTAATTTTAAATAATTTCATAATCACGAAATAATATAAATTAAAATATCCCACACAAACACATGTCTTGTTCATGCTCATAAACATTCATTCATGCAACGAATATGAAAAAGTAACTAGCTAGAACACATTTCATTATTCATTCTTTTGTTATTTAAGATAAATTCAATTTCATTATTTAATTAATAAAAATATTAATTTAATCTATTTTATCTTATTGATAATATGATCATATTTGGAGGTACCCATCATAAATGGAATTCCAAGAAAACAAATAGAAAAACTGCAAATGACATATTAATTATAATAAATTAATTTTTAATTTAATGTTCATTAGAACCATTATTAAATTTTCAAATACACAATGGTTTGTTAATAAATTTAATAATTTTTTAATGCTGTAATTTTTAAAATTATTGAAATTTTAATTTTATTCCATTAATCAGAGACTACACGTCATGTACATCCAGCTACACACTATGTACCTCCATTTTAGAATATCCTTGTCACATTCTTGGGGCTTTAGCATGTTAACACTATTATCCTACATGGCATGTACATGCTAGCTACACACCTAGTATCTTCATACATTAATCCAGGTCGTCCTGATTAGTATGTGGTGTGAAAAAAAGAACATCATGTAATTAATTCCTTGATGCATCTAGATACATTGTGCATGGGTATACAACATGTGATTCGACCACACACCATGTAACCTAGTTTTATAGAAAAATGATTTTCCACTTTCTAATGGAATATCTGGTAATTATTCATTTTTTATTAAACCATTTATAAAATAAACACCGAAAAAACATTATTAATATGTTGATATCATGTTAATTCATATTGGATTGATGAAAAAAATGGAAAGAAAATCAAACCACAATTGCGCATATATCATCAAAAAAATATATAATTATAATTTTAAATGCAACCTGTATTATACCACTTGATTCTTTTGTGCATAGATAAATCACGCAATGGTGGGATAAATATTCAAATTTTTTTTAAAAATCATTTCCTGAATCCAAGAGGGAGGATATTTCAAGTCAATATTAAAATTAATTTATTTAATAAGTTTTGAAATAAATACATGATCTTAGGAACATTATATATTGGTGAATGTCAAAATTCTGAAAAGACCCTTTCGTATTAGCTTCATTGCGCTCTAAGGATTCATGTACAAAGTCCCTCTAGTGGTGATACACATGTGCTCCTATGATCTCTAAGAAATACCACTTGATCTCTAGGTGGTAAAGCCTTGATTCGAATGTCATATGTTTTTCATTATTGATTACTCAATCATTTAACATAAATAGATCTCTTTTTGACTTCTCACTATTGAGAGGGAGAGATAAATATGAATTCTGAGAAAATTATTTATGCACAAAAATTTCTTATTCTCAATTTTTAGATTATAAACACAATAGCCATAGCCATATATTTATAGAAATAAGATTTATGTTAAAATATTATTTAATTTCATTAGAAAAATTAGATAAAATTTATTAAATTTTAAAAACCTCATCAGAGGGGTTTGAATGGAGGAATACTAAGTTTGGTGAAAAATGAAATTTAACAAGAATGTTACACAATATTTTTAAATTTTTAAATTTGACGCACACCACAAAAAAAATATAATTATTTTTATGTGGGCTAGAGTATATTAATGGTAATAAATGTTATTGAATAGAGGATATACAATTATTTAAAATTTAAGCTTAAATCCAATCATTATAAATTGTTGGTTATTTTTATTGTGTAGAGCATACAAAAATTTAAAATAGATAATTATTGCATATAATATTCTCATCATATCAGGGAACTGATATGACATTATCTATTAAATGTATACTCTAGCACATTATCACATTACAATCATGCAGAAAAATAGACAATATGTAATAAGAAACTTTTTTATATTCAATACATTATATATACATGAAATCAATGTAAAAAACTTTTTTCCTAAGAAACCAACTCCAACCCTAAACTATAATAAGACCAAGATCCAATGACTTTCAATCCTCTTTCTAGCACACCATAGAATGTCATAGCCTCCCATACAAAACCTCATATTAGATCCATGAAAATAGAAGGGTTATAACTATTATTATATGTGAACTCAACCAAGAAAGATTCATTACCAGTGACCGACCGAAATAAAACATGTAAACTCATAACATTTCCTCCATCATCTAGAGGTTACTCTCCATCATCCCATTTTCCTAAGGGGGAAATTCCTTACTATGTACAAACTTGGATCCAAATTCACAATGAATTACTATATAAACCATGAGGTTAATAAGGAAACTGAATAGAGAATATTTTCCATGGTACATCATGAATCCTAAACACATCATCTATATAACACCATACAAAACAAATTAGTGGATCTCAATTCAGGTATTTCCATAAAGTGATCTGAATACATCAACTGGTCCTCAATTCCCCAAACTATATCACATCATCCATGATCTAGGGGTAACTAGGTGATCGATTCCATTGATATGTCTTCTTATTACAACTCAGGGACATATAAGGATGTCAAAAACCCTATAAGAAGATGTTCTACATGCTTTACTTATATAAAAACCAAACACTTCATGAGAAACTCTTCCATTAACCATTTAATCCCATGCAACCAAATATATCTCTAAATGATATGATAAATCATAATTACACTGAGATATACCGATAATGGTGACCTATGAAACATATAGAGAAATCCCATGTGAATTACCAAAAAAAATAACCTCCCATAAAACAAAAATCAATTCTAACTATAACTCTAGACCATTATCATGGCCAACAAATTCATGCCTCACCTTAACTTATGGGTCTCCCCACTCAGACTGTTACACCTACAACATCAAGGTTGACTCTATGGTCATATGATAAGTCCATATGTGGATACATCAACCCTCTATTTAAATATGAATTTCTGAAAGATACAATATCCCTTGCTAAAGATCCACAAACTCCTGAACCACAACACATGACGTCTTCTAACTCAGTGCATTAGAAAAAAAATTAACCTCTCCCATAGTGTAAGAGATTTAAAAATTTAAATCCTTATAATACTCAATTCAACTATATTATAACAAATTCATATTATGTAATGAAAAAATATATTTCAGGAACTTTTGGCATTTGAAAACCCCAATGTGTTCACAGATGAGGTAATGTCCCCACAAACATATCACATAAAAAACATTTTAAAACTCCAGATAATATGTGGGATAGTTACAATTGTGGTGATGTAACTACCCAGAACAATAAATGATTACCTCCCCCTACTACATCATCTTGCATCTCAAAATATGATGGGATTCATCATAGAAAACCATAACCATCACACCTTCTAGAGGAATCCAAAGCACCAGGGAACTGATTAGATTCTACTCTATGTAACTGAATTCTGCATCATACTTCTCTATCAATACAAAAGCCTTGTACTTATTGATAAAATATTTCTATAGGTATATTACCTAATAAAAATAAAACGCATACAACTAGTAGTATCCCAAAAGACCAATGAAACTGTAATCCTTTTCAACATATTTGGGTGCTTCCAAATAATTAACGACCTCAACCATTAACACGTCCATGGTCACAACATTCTGGGAAACCATGTTACCAATGAAATTCAAATCTTCCATTTGGTAAATTCTCTTAGATAACATCGATAGAGCTGGTGGTGTTCGATAACTTACAAGATAGCTCTAAGATGTTCCATGTGATCTTCCTCTAACCTAATGTAAATCAATATTTAATCAATTAAAAAGAAAACAAACTACTACAATAACTAATGAAACATAGATTTCATGAGCCCCAATATCACATCTAGTGCATTTCTAACACCAAATGGAATGACCTAAATATAAATTTCCCATATCTACACCTGATGATACTATTTTTGATATCCTCATATTTCTCGCTCAGTTGGTAATATCTAGGCCACAAATCTTTCATTGGGAACAAATTGGATCCCTTAAGCTAGTCAATGATAATGATTCATTAAATAGGGTATGTATTCATGACCATAAATGTATTAAACCATAGTTAGATTACATGAACTCTAAAATTATTATCCATTATATTTTTAAAAAACACTAGACCACTCCAAAGGGATACACAAGGTCAGATGAAACCCCTTGGTCAGATCATCAACCTACAACCTCAACACATATAGCTCCACATTCTTCATTCCCTAGGGAGAAATAAAAATTAATGACATTCTTGGTTGAAAATATTTCATAAACATAATGTTTATTTGTATGGGTAGTTTCAAAACCTGTTTCATAAAAATGTCAAGAAACTAATCCATGTATGTGGGAACTTCATTAGCATGAACACCCCTAAAAATCCATTAACTATCATAGAGGGGATCTACTTTCATGCCACCAATCTGATTACCCCACTCCTTAATGAACTCCACCTTGTGTCTCCACACATCAAACACTTATACTCATTCCCAGAAGTAGTAAATTAATTATCACCTAAAATATATCAGTTCCTTGTTAAGGAAAGCATCATATGGTTCTATCTTTATTAATAATAAATCTCCCCACTGAATGGTGCATCCACATCACCAGTCCACATCTCTTGTACACACCAAATAGAGAAAGATAACACCAATAAGTGTAGGTAAAACTAGGGACATAGGATGTCTCTTCCCTTCTAGACCCATGTTTGGTCCAAAATAAGAGAAACAAAGGAGTGTGAGTTTAATACATTAAAAAATCACAAAAAAGGGTGTATGATAAATTTATTATACCTCATACTACCTCTATCCCTAATGGGGGTGGATCCTCCATCGCATGTATCGGACCAGGACCAACTCCTCTTCCTCAATACTAAAATCCTCTAGAATTACACTCTATCCTAGTTCCTTTATTATGAGGACCATTATAACCCTATTCCACATATATATACCCTTATCTACATATAAATCATATGTTTTCCATATCATTTAAACTCCTTCAATGTAAGTGTTTTCTACTATAAAAAATAGTCATGAACACCCTTCTAAATTTATAACTTGTTATTTCAGACACAAATCCTTCTTTCCAACATATACCATATATTTAAAATAATAAAATATAAGAACAAAAAGGATCTCAAGTTATAGATCCCCTAGAATAATATGGATATTTTTTCCTAGGTTAGATCCCCATTGGCTAGAACCCCAACTGTCTATACATGTGTGATACACTCGCTAGAGTTCTGATCATCAACATACTATGTTGGCCACACTTTAGAGGAATGTCTATTATAGAAAGAATCTACTCGATAACCCCCACTTTTTTCTAATCCTACACATGTGTATTTATCATAAATTTAGTGAACATATACATGATTTCTAGACACAATTCCTCCTCTAGAAAAGATGCACAACAATCTTCATCTAGAAACACATATAGGGAAAATTATAAGAGGCCCCTGAACATCATACCAAGATCCCCCTCACCAAGGTAGCCTAATTGAAAGGATATATGTACTACAACTTTTTCACATTTATCATTGATGACAGGAATTCCAAATATAACTCCTTATAAAATTCATCCCATGGAATATATGCCTCCACTCACTATCCATGATACAACACTCCCCACAGATATGCAACATCCATCATCTGATTAACAGTTAATAGAACCCAAAAATCACCCTGATATCAAATTAGGTCAAATGAGTTCTCGATTTCCTCCAACAATTGTTATGTATCTAGATCATAGACAACCCTAATACCATGAAATAATCTTACAGTCAAATGAATGAAAGGCCAACTCCTTTCCTTTTCCACCTATTTCAGATCAATCCTATAAAATTGAACTAGATCATCCTGTTAAACCACTACTTCTGGAACAATACCCAAATGATGACATAGATGTGTTCCTGAAAATAAAACAGACACCCAAATCTCATTACCATTTAATTTTTCTAACATTAATTTTAATTTCCCAAAATCAACCAATTCACACACAAATACAAAAAATTATCATGCATGTACCTCTCTTAGGTCTCTACTATGAAACAATTTCAACCTCACATACAAATTCAATAAGATCAGAATCCTATTTTGGTTCATAGTAGGGGGATAAAATCTCATTCCACATATAGTATATGTGAAATATGTTACACACCATTATTAAATAGAAATTCTTTCTTAAAAACTCATGAAATCATCAAAGTTACCAACTCAATACTTCTTGTTATCTATAAACCAAATCCTCTAGTACTACTCTTTCATGACCCCCATACCGTAATGTTGCCCTCTTTGGATGGAAATTAATGAAGATAGATAATTATCCCAGATTCCTACCACCATTAAGTTGTGGGATAGATACTAGATCAAAGGGTATAAAATATCACATATGGAAGAAATTACAACCATAAATTATATAATATCAAGAGATATAATTAATAACCAATAAGAAACTATTGACTGGAATATAAATGTAAATCCAAACAATTTATAAATGCATGAACAATATCAATGAGTAAAAATAATAAAATACATGTAAATACTAATGATAACTCGCCTAGATGAGACTCAATAGTAGCACCAAATCATATCTAGTAATGTCCTTACCAGTCCCCAGTGTCCTCCTGTAAACCTAAAAAATAGTTCATATATACATAGGGTTAGAAAAACATGTATACTCAGTAGGATCATACCTAATGTATCAAGAAAACATGTGAAATGATAATTATAAGGAACCCATTAATAAAAAATGAACCAATATGAACCTAAATATGCCAACTTACCAGTCTCAACCTCTCCATGGAACACCCACCAAATCACTCATCCAATATTGAAAATTTGTATTAAAAGAACATAACGAAAAATCACCCCCATGTTCTTCCAAGTTGATATTATCCTCTAATGAACCAATTTAAAGTGTCATGTTCTCACATATGTTCCATACTTATCACATCACATAACCATCCATATTTTATATGGATTACGATGCATCCCTACCAATCCCCACCTACCATAGTTTCTAGCATTTGACACTAGCATAATTCATCACAATATCATAACCTCATCACCTAACGAGGTCAAAATGGAATCATGAATGAAAAGGAAACCAAAATCATTCCCTCCTCAAACCCCTCATGACCCACACCACATATTACATCATCAATGCCACCTGGTAATCTCCAAAACAAACCCACATCATAGATAGATAATCTCCCACACAGAACAATTTCACCCCTAGGTAATCTCCAATGGCAACTTGAATCATCACTGGGTGATTTAGAAGACAAACATATATCAACACTGCTATCGAATGAATGATATTAAATCGGGGTGACCATCCATATGAATCACCACCATCCTAAATATTGGGGAAATGCCAAAAACTCTAAACATTGGGGAATTGTTAAGGTTACCCAACTCGGGATGAGTGCATAAAGAAATAACATTAAATTAAATTATATATGGATAAAAAAAATTACCCAGCCTATGTGTTAACATCAACCACACTAGTGTACACTCATTTAACACCATTTCATCATAAGAAATTCATCACAAACACTACCAAAAAAAATGATTCACACTATATGATAACCTGAAAAATATATACAAAATTCAACATTTAATAACTAGTTCCATCATTTATTTATTTAATGATTTTTTTATTAATCACATTTTATATTTCATTCCATTCCATTTTAAAATATACAATTCATTTATTCTTAAATTTATTTATGGAAAATTACCACAAATAAATTTCATCCCATTATCATATTCTAATTTATCTCATGAATATTAATTTACTAACCTATATCATTTTTGTTTCGGAATTTAAAATATATTCCAGAGCTTACTGGGAAACTAGATCAACCACACATCAGAACCACCACACTCCATTGCACGTCACATCTAATGTCAACCAACCATCTCATCATTTCGCAAAACATTCTACACCCAAAAAATTCAGCATCATCACATCAAAAGAACCCAAATCACATAAAGAAACACAGAAAGTATATCAAGACATAGCAACACATCCCAAATTCCATACATCCATATCCTTTTTCAATAAAAGGGTTTTATTACATTACATTATTACATCGGATGGGTATTATCAAAAAAATCTATATTTCTATGTGAGACCATTTTAGTATCCATATATACAATCATATACATTTATTCAAGGATATATGAACCAATCAAACTAACAAGGTTACCATATGTATATAGACTACAAAAAAGGATTCTATGAGTCATTACTTTCAAGAATTGAAACAGATATATACAAATTCCATTAGTAATTTAATTAAAACATGTGACACACCTCATTTATACCCATCCCCATTCAATTTCAATTAATAAAATTCATTTTATTAACTAATTTTAGTCATACAATCCACTCAATGTAAGTAAAATGAATGAAATCCACCCACAAGAATATAAATCATGAGAGAATGGGGATCCTCTCTCTAAAAGAATATTTTTTAATATTTAAAATAGAATATGGTGATGGAGAATCAATCTTGGGACAAAAACTATTCTGGGAAAAACAAATCGACCTGAATCACATCAAGGTACAGTAAAAATAAATCCCAAAATAGTTTTCGTACCCTAGAAATTTGATTATAACTAGTTATAAAAGAAAATTTTCAAAAATCAATGATGCAAAGTAAATTTACTCACCATAGATATCCACCGATCAACTTTCAGAAGCTAAGGATCAAAGAAGGATGAATAGAAATCAAAGATCCCCCAGAACCACTTATAAATCACCTAAGGTTTGAGTTAAATGAGAGTGGAATAAAATAATTTGTAACACCCAATGTTTTTATAGTACGTTATCTCTTTAAAATAATTTAATAACTTGCACTACATGAAACAACGAGTTCGAGAGCACCACGACTTACCAAACTAGCCGTTTGAAAATCTATTATGTATAGAATTAATTGAATTTTGAATTATATATATATATTATATAATTTTAACATTCATATTTTTTAGACATAATATAAGGAGAAATTCGATTTTCCTGATAAAAGAAGTATTTTTCATAAAATGCATTTTTATAGCCTATTTAATGGAGAATATTATATGAAACAAATATTTGACACTATAATATATTCAATTTAATGAAAATAAATTTTCCATTATAATTGAGACACAAAAATTTAGTTTGGAAAATTTTTTGGTACTTTTCTAACAACTATCATATTTTGATGAATACTTAAAAATACTATGTTTTAATTGGAAATAAGATTTTTAATTTAAATAATTTATGGTGAGAAAGTATGCATTTGAATGGTTTTGAAGTATAATTAGATTATATTGTTGTAATTTAATATAATATAGGTCATTATAGGTAATTAAAAATTCCAATTTGACATAAACACAAGTCAATGTTTTGATAGTTTTTACTTTTTAAAAACTCGCTTTTTGGTTTTGACAACGAGAATAAATTTTAAATTATTAAATTTAACTTCTATGTTTTAAATTTGGTAAAATAATTTTAATTTTTTAATTAGTAATATCAAAATTATATTAGGGTGAATATTTTGTATTTTTTTGAAAACGATCAATTTTAGATGAATAGTGAAAAACACTCCATTATATTTTAAAACCGACTATTTATTTAAATAATTATTTATTTTATTTAAATTTATTTTAAGTAAATATATATATATAATAACTATATATGTTCAATGTAATTCATTTGGGTCATTTTATAATAAACATATATTTATAAAATTTTATAGAACTTTTTAACCTCTTTTACCCACCTTCTATGTTCATTTGTAAATTTGCATAAAATATAATTTTACTGCTTCTATAAATTGAATTTAAAAAATATAAGTGACCTGGTTGACATAATTAAATAAAATATAGTTCAATATATTGAAAATATTATTTTATGAATAGTATATGTTGACTTTAATTTACCATGGTTAAAAGTAAATTAGGTAAATAATGGTAAAAATTATATTATAATTACCATAAATCATGTCCTAATTCTATTTGATAAGAGTAATTCAAACCAAATCAACCTTAGGAATAAAATATGATCCTTTTGGTCCACTTGGATTAGATTTGGAAATTTATTATTATTTTATTTAAGGAGGAGATAAAAGTGTTAAATTCAACATTTAAAAACTAATCCATTTTTAATATAGGTTTATACATAAGATAAATTCAACTATAAATATTCATTAAAAGTATTAGAATATTTCATACATCAGGGATTTTTATTTATAATTTTTAGACATTACATGTTTAAATTTATTTATGGCGCAATGATGAGGTATTTATTACCTTATTAAGGGATGAATCAAATAAATGGTATTATAAATATTAAAACAAATATTATTTCAATGTTTTGATGAAATAAAAAAAATTTCTAGGTGAATATGAAATGTTTTGGTTGATTCAATGTATCTTTTTCATAGTCATCATGTTTTGATGACTTTCACAAAAACCATAAACTAAATAGTGTCAAAATTGACATAAATCAGGTTTTAAAACAAATATTATATTATTAAGTTATAAAATATTCCTAAAAATATAAGGTTCTGCCAAAGGGCTTAAATAATATTATATATGTCATTAATGAACCACTTAATGTTCTCTTGGAAGTTTAGTGTCTTTTATTAACCATATAGTGTATGATTGCAAGGAGACATGGTAAAAGTTAAACTACTTAACTAAGAGTTAAATCTAAAAGACAATGTTAACAAGGTGACCTAAAACCTGTATAAAACCTATTAAATTTGTTATTTTCTACCCATACCCACAATATCCTAGAAATAAATAATTTTGGAGCCATTAGAAACTGAAAATGACTTTATTATATAATAATATTTCATGCATTTCCTAAAGTGACCCTCACCTCTCTTATAAAAGGGTACTTCCCCTTCTCTAAAAATCACACCTCCAATGCCATTTGGCTTGGCCAAACCTAGACCAAATCTCCAAAAAACATCCCTAAATTCTACCTAGAGGCCTTAAATTAATCATAAATCCAACTCAATGAGCCCTTTTGATCAAAAACTAAAACAAAACACCCGAAGAAGAGGTAAAAATTTCATCACCTCTTTCAAGTTGTTTTCTTCTTCCACTTCCTCTTTCATTGTTGCTTCCACACCAAAATAATAACTATAGTACCTTCCAAAAACTGTTATCTTATTATAAATATGGTACAACCGTATTAATTATTCTATTTATCCTATGAATAATAATGTCCCAAGCGTGCGTACGTAAAGCGTACCATCTCCAGGTCGTGGTGTAATTCGTTATTCAACACTATGTTATTTTGATGGATATAACAATGAGTAATATGTATATAAATATTGAAAATAAAATGATAATTTCCCTGTAAAATTATTATAGTATCCAATTACACACCATTAATCATTAATAAAATGACTTCATCACTCGTTTGTACGTAGGGTTTACCATCTCCATGACATGATGAGATGTCATTCCCCATCGTAACCATCCAAGACTAGTTTTTATTTGATTACAGAAAAAAATGTTTACGTACATAATATAATTATGTATATGAATAATATATATCACATCCATAACAAATATTTCTTACGTAACCATGCATATAAAGGAGAATGAATCAGTTAACACCCAAACATTTTGATACTACAGAAATATTATTAACAAATAAATATTAAAAGATCATATATGATATCATATTAATGTATATCGTTCTTGTATAATTTAATAAAAATGATTTCACCATTATACAAGAGGTTAAATGTACCCTTGACCAAAAGAAATGGCAAGTTAAGGGTTAATTTTTCAATCTCATTATTATCTGAGATTATTTATGAGTAAGTATTTACTGGGACATATTTATCAATGATGTCCATATTTCAAAAAAAATGTTTTTTTAAAACATTTGATGTTATAGAAGGTTATATATGACTATATCATCATTTTATATGTTTTAAATATTTATTTTTTTAATCTTTTTAATTAAGTTCCATGTTTTTAAAATGATTTTAAGGATTTATTTATATGGACATCATTGTTTTAAAATGTTAATTCCATTCAAATATTCAAAGTGGTATGCGACACTATGATTAAAAATGTCTTTAAATATCATCCTTTTTAAATTATGTGAATTTTAAATGATTTCAAAAAAAATAAAGAGATATTTATCTCAAATATTTTTTATTTCATCTATTTCAACACCCTTTGATGGATTTTACACTTGGCTGAAGTTGATTCGTTTTGATACAAATCTTCCATATTGTATTGAAGGTTTTCTAAAATGTTTGACTGTGGATGTATTATTTTTATACCATTCATTGTTTATGGCAAAAGTATTAACATTTCATATGCTAGTTTTAATATGATGGTTTTTGTTATATTTCATCATTTCATATGAGGAATTCATTGGACTTAGTAAGTGATGGGTGGAGCCCGTTATATCTCCTTGATACATTAGTAGGTGTCATGAGACAAACTATTGTCTTGGCACAAGGGCTTGACAAAATATTATTTGTTGTCTTTTCATGAGGCCTTGACTATGTGTTTATGATGTCTGGTATTATTCATTCCATCATTATTAAATTAGCTATCTATATTACATGTGATTATTTGACTAGATTAATAACCACGTGAATAAGTAAATGGAATTATTTGATTTATTTTTTACATATTATTCTGATTTTATTGTTTAAAAGGTTTTTGTTTTAGTTTTAAACATTTCTTAAAATGTTTATACATATTTATGAATGTTTCTGCTATATTTCTATCCTTACTAAGCATCTGAGATCACCCATTTCTTATGTTTTATTTTACTAGGATCCCAAGAAGTGTTTTATGATTTATAATCAGGGTTAATCTAGGGGATTAATGACGTTATAAATTGATCATTCATGTTGTATTTTATTTTCTAATGTGTAATGTAACATTCATGTATGTAATCTATTTTCCAGGACTACTAAACTGATCGGTCTTTTGGGAATTGATTCTTTTTAATCATGCAAATGTTTTAAAATAATTCACCGACTCTGGGCTTCTAGGGTTGGGGCATTACATAATTAATGAGATATTTTTATTTATATACAAAATGTATCAAGACCCATTAACTATGTGAAAACTGTATTCAAATTGTGAATTTCCATATGGATCTAAATTTCTCTAAAAGTAATCGAGTTAGTTTTTGAGGACGTTAATTTTTAAATGTGATGAATAGACCGTCATTTTCATCAAACATGGGACTAGAATAAATTCATATCATGAATTAGTTTTTTATTTCATGAGTCACTTATGCATCAAACTATCACAGAAATAACAATCTATAATCCACCTGACTCTAATAATCAAAAAAACTCTCATTTTGTGACATTATTTTCACATCATGTACAACCTTCTGTAATATAAATGTAGCTGTAAACACTATTAAACCCTCCTTGATGCTCATATAAACACCCAAAACTTCCAAAATATAAAACTAATAGTCAATTAATGAATGGAACATTACATTAATCATTTAACATAAAACATGAAATATAATACTTAATATTTAATGTATCACCTTCTTTATTTATATTAGATTTACCCCCCTCAAATACTTCCAATTTATTGGGTTTTGATTACCTGAAATCAAGAATTCATAAAAAATGTCTTATTGGGGGATTTCATCTGGAACATATAAGAGATAAATAAAGAAGAATAAAAAAATAGGTATTACATTAAAAATTTTCATATTATTACATTTTCCTAGAATGTTCATATATTGAATGAGAGACAAACATTTAGGATAAATTGAAAGAGGATAGTGGAGATACGACCATCTATATATGGGTGTCTAGGTTAGTGAGAAAAGGGTGAGACATATAATGTTTTTATAGAATAATTAACTTCTATTTTTAAAAAATAATATATCAATGGCCCATCTTGTAATTATTGACCACCATATAGTACCAAGAGAGTCATCAGCCTACTAGTGGGTGACCACTGACCATTTGGAATATAGATAATGCTTACATATTTTCTACTAACACCACTAGGTACCAAGTTGTTCATATAATATTTCAACCATATATTACCATTATGTTCATTCCCTACATGAACACCTGATAATTTTCCTAATACCTATAATATTTAATAAACATCTTCTATAGATGTTTTTTGCCTTGAATACCTAATATGATTCTCAAATTTAGAGTCACATATTCCCCAGATTCATACGGTATCAAAAAACTCACAATTACACTACCTTTAATGAGGTTGGTCATTAAAAAATAAATTAATTGGAAGGTTTAGAATCATAAATAACCTAAAAAAGAGTATCTATGATTTAATAGGATGCCTACCACATTTTTATGTAGTATATCCAAATCTCTCAAGATAGTCCGAATTCTAACTCAATGTCTCACTATCCATAGCTCAAAACATGGGATAGACCATAATTTCAATTCAATACTAACCCCTAATATTTATAAATCCCCGGTATCCTCTATTATATAGTTGATAGTCAAAAAATAATTCATAGCATTGTCGATCAAAATTAAATTTTAAATCATACCTAGTATTTATCTTTTTATAGATCTGGAATGATTTTTATAAGAATAATTTTAACTAATTTGAACTTAATAATATGTCCACTCATTATGTAGACACTATATATTCATGAGTATTAAACTAGTAGGGAATAAATTAATTGATTTCTTAGATACATAAATGTTTAGCCATGAGACATTCATTTTTAAACATTCCATAAAAAAGAAATTATAAATAATTTTAACATAAACCGGGATTTTATAGGAATTATATAACCTATTATAAACAATATAAATTAATATAAAATTTATCAACACCTCATATTTCATAATTTTAGGATTTATATATATATATTTAATTTCATTTATATTAAATATGTGATTTATACAAAAATAAACATCCCAGTTATAAATTTATAGAAAATTTTTAAATCAAATGTGTTAGGTATTTGTACTATTTTAACTAGAATATCTCTTATATTTATTTAATCATATTATCAATTCAAGGGTTTATTTAATTAAATTTCAATAATAATATATTCCATATAATCAATTTGTTTAATAAGTTATGAATTTTTGGGAAAGAAGATAAAATTTTTATATTTGTTGATATTTTTTAATGTATAAAAAGTTAAAATATAAAATATAATTTTATGATAAATATTATATTATATAATAATAAACATTAATAGAGTAAATTTAATTTAATATTAGCACTAAAAATTTAATAATTTAAAATTTCTCAATTGCATTATCATGGGGATCATTATTTCCATTACATTGTCATTGTTGTAGAATACAAAAATGAAAATTTTAAAAATAAAAGTGACAATTTTTTTTCTATAATCACATCAATAGTGAAGTTGCTACCTCATTGCGTATATTATGTTCAATAAAATCCACTGCATCATAACTTCTTTAAGATATTTTCTAAAAAATAATTATGGGTACTGTAAAAACTATAACATTTTTAACATAATGTTCATGAATAATTTTGTATCTATAAAGGTGTGTGCATATTTAATTAGTAACTGTTTTTAAATATGATGTGGGAAGCATAATAAATATTACAAATCATTGTAATGATAATTTTTTTTTACTTTTCTACCAAACAATATGTATACAATGTTATATCATAGAATAATCTATATATCTATGATGAATGGTTTAGATTTTATGTTTCTAGTGTCCTACATGACACATGAATTATATTCCCTAATATACTATATGAATTTTGAATATTCTTCATTAATATTTTATTTGAAAAATTATTAATTCATCTAAATACTATGATAGTGGTTCTGATAAAATATATTGGGTTTTATAGTGAATAAATTTTATAGTTGAAAAATGACTAAAACCAAATTTCATAGGATTATACCTTGAAAGAATAAGAAAAATATTATATAGAACATGAATAACATATATAATTACTATTAAAATTGAACCTTTTAACTTCTCAATTAAATATTTCATGCACTATTACTCAATATTGACATGTATCTATTGGTGTAATCCAATGGAATACCACCTCTAAAGGTATCCAAATGATGTGTGAGTCACATATAAATATTCTATATATTATATTTATCAAACCCCTATATTTCTAGAATGAAATATTTAAATTGTTTTGAAAAATACAGATATTATTTTTGAATTAAAATAAACATCAAATATCTTACACACATTTACCATAGTTTCTTCCTCCCTTTTACAAGAATCAATTTTACTAAATTAATCTCCATCATAATAATGTATATTTCCTAAATATATAATTTATTATATATTCAATATTGTAATCGTTTCTGAAATTTTGGAATTGTGAAATTTCTTACAAATATTCTATAACATTCATCCAACCATTAAGTAAATGATTATCATTAAAGTATTTTTAATCTCTTTTGATTATATTTATCTGTTATTCAAAAAAATATCAAATAGAAGATGAATGATAATAGTTGAATGTAATATAATATTTCTTAGTGTGATCAATTGAAAATGATAAACAATATATATTTATTGCTCCACCAAGTACCACACATAAAACATTCAAACCACAACACCGTTTACATCAGGACATAACCAAATTTTGTATAATTTTATCTAAATAAAAATTACCACGTCATTTGATGTATTATGAATACTATATAAAAAAAGATATAAACACCAAAATACTTATGAAATAATTTTTGACAACAATGGGATGGACTTTGTGTAGTGAATAGGTATATATTTCATTGGTTAATCAAGAGAAATTATAAAGGATGATGGATACCCTCGGATAAAATGTTCTTCCCTAATAAAAGAAAACCATCTCATGTGGGAAAATATGTAATGATCATCGAAGGATGGTAAGTCACATAATTTAGTGAAGCTTATAAAAATTCAAATGTAATTGTAATTTTGATTATTTCATTATCATCAATGATGATTGAAAAAGTTAATAGTCTATCATTGACAAAAATTAATGATGACATAAAAGTGTTTTGAAAAGAAAAATGTTTATGAGAACTAGTTCACCCCACTATCACTTCTCTTTATATTATACCTGAATAAATTAAAGGGAAATTTTACATTTGATATAGGGTCAGCCATACTTATCCGTCCATAAAATATATAATCTATGAGAACTCAATTTTTTCAAAGCCCACTCATTTGGTTCATCAATTTCTTCTAAAAAATCTTCTTGAATCAATATAATATTTTAGTATTTCGAGGGATTTTATTGATCTATCCATTTCTTGTATTAATCTAATACATTCAAAGCATATCCATGCTTCTAAAAATTTAATTTATTCATACCATTAATTCCACCAAAATAACATGTCTTACCCAAAATAATTTATTAGTCTTTATAAAACAAATTATTCTTAGTAGATATCCTTTATAAAAATTTAAATATTATATTTAATAAATTTAAATATTAATTTCATAATATACATGGAACCCTTATTTGGAATGTATTAAAATCATATTAAATCATGATATTACTCAAGATGGGGTGAGCTGCAATAGGTATTCTAGCACATTTATTTATGAAAAATCACAATCCCTAACTTATTCAATGTCTATCCCAATATACCATTATACATAGGTAAATATTGAATAGGTATAATAATTTAAATCTAATTTCTACCTATATATGTACAAATTATAATATTATGTTCCTATTTTTGAATTATATACAAAAAATAATGAATTTTTATTTTGATAAATTAATTATCATGATATAGACAGCATGTAACACCTTAAATGGATAATACATTATTTATAAGAATTAATTTAATGAAATAAAAACTAAATAAAATTTGTATAATATGAACATTTATAAAACATCTAATATAAATAAATAATTATAAAATTCATTTATTTATTATTAATGTAAATTAAATTAATTATTTTAAATAATGCATACTTCTATAAAAAAAATTCATATATACTAATATAAACACTTTATAATGTATTATTTTTTTATTTTTCCAAAAATTATAAATAATCCCAATTAATTATCATAAGTAAAAAATAATTAATAAGAATATTATGGAAAATAATATTCCCATATTTTCTTCCACGATATTGGAGGAAATATATTTCTTCCCCATATAAGAACAATAACATATAACGTTTTCCATTTTGGCATGAACAGTGATACGCCCATAACACTACATGTACATACATTTATATTTCAATTCCTTTTTACTATCGTTGATGGATATCATGAATAATGATATCTATATATTGTTTCAAGTAATAATCCCAAAACATTATACTTGAAAAATAATATGCACCAAATATCATAGGCATATTAAATACTTTGTAAAATTAAGGCTTATCATGTTCAATGATATCCTATATCATTGTCTACATTTTATAATGATCTTATAGGAATAATTCGAGTTTTTTTGTCAACGATAATAATATATTGGTGTTTACAACCATATCATGAGAAATATTATTACCAAATCTTCTTTTATGATATTGACCATTCTTTATTCATCTATAATTTTTTATAATTCTGAAATCCATTAATATATATATATATATATATAAATTTAGTTGATACCGCTGAAGAACCTTGATTTAGATATACATGAACAATAATAGATAAAAAACACATGTCATGATAAATAGAAATTTCAATTAGGAATATAATCAAATCATACCTTTTGTTAAATATTTCCTTCAACTGTCTTGTAGATAAGAATTACTGAGAATAACCAAATGGATTCCTTCCACTAAATAAAGTATCGAATTAATGTGGAATATAGGGTTATTCAAATGGATTAAAACTGTTCATATAAGATATTAAACCATTGTTATAGACTATACCATTGGTTCATATAACGTTAAGAATAGAGCATTGGTATTGGGTTGTACCCCTCATTATAGGAAACTGTTTTTATAGATTAATATAAAAATAGATTGAAAACCATTATTATAGAGTGATATAAAGTGTCCACCAAAACCATTCATAGTGATTTATACCAATGGTTTAGAAACATTCTGTATAATATCCCCTAGGATATATGATTCATTCCAACCTACACATCTACCATACCACAAAAAAATCATCTCTATGAACTAAAATAAGATCATATTCATCACTATAATCACACTGATAATGAACTTCAAAACAATAATAATCATATTAAAAAACATTGTCGCCATTAACACTAGGAAGTTCATCACTTTGACCTCCCCTATGACCCTCATCACCTTCACCAATATCATCATACATGGAGTGAATCATTGAAATATATTTTTCAAAATCTATATAATCATATCATAGATGTGATAGAAACATATATATTATAGAATTAAATAAATTCATAGTGATATTTTGATATCATCCATGCTCTATAATTTAAAAAAATCATTGGTGACACTAAATAGGCATCATAAACAACTATTTTAGAATAAAAGATTGGATACATTAAGTGGTCTAATATATAGTGGGGACAATTGTCTTCCTAGGTCAATAGTAGACCCTCCAATGGTGCACATCACCTAAAATGTAACTTAATTGCGGTAAAAATTTTATCTTCATTATCAGAGAGTTTCTCTAATACATGTTTTTGAAAATAAAAATATTATATTTATTTATGATGTAGATATTTAAATGCAAAATAATTATAATAATTATTACAATGTTTTATTATGTCTCCGCATTAACAGAACTCCAATATATTTTTTATACTTAATAAATATTACTTTTATCAATGTAAATTCTCTTACATGTTAAACTATTCCCACAAAAAATGAAAAATGATTTAATAAAAATATATTCAATAATACTTTATTAATGATAAAAACCAAAATCAAACACATCTTCATTTATAACCTAAACTTCCTTGTTCGTTGTTATATAACCCTAAGGAAAACAAATTAAACACAACTATACTAGATACATACTTATACTAAATCATATTATTACATAGATTTCAATCCCAAAGGCCACAGAAAATACAAAAACCCTTATTTTTTTCTTTTAGAAGAATCCTGAAAAAAATATTATAAAAATCAATATATTATTGATATTTATATTCATTATAAATAAAAACTAATTTTATTTGAATAATAACATTAAATCACCACTCATATAATAATAAATAATATCTTATTATTTTGTAAATAGAAAATAATTAAGGGTTGGAATACCCAATAATCTTATTCCAAGTCTAATAGTTTATTCAATATATGACCCGGTGTTTAGAAGCACTCCATAATTTAGATAATTCCATCAACTACGAAACCCTTTCAACATGAACATTGATAACGTAAAAGTGATGATTCATGAAAAACAATATGTTATATAAATATAATAATATTATTCATTTTAATTTTTCAAATTTTGTACCCATATATATGCCCATGAATTATCCCTATTTTGTTCACTGATGTTTCTCTGGAATATTGGTTTCATTGAAATGATGTCACTATATTTTGTTATAATTTATGTAAATCTTATTCAATCAATACCATTTTTACCTATCATTTGGTTTTTATCGTTATAATCTATCACCATTTGTGTTTGGTGGTCACATGCATCACACATGTGATTACACCCAAAATTCCTTTTAGTATATATGTAAAGAAGAAAAATAAAATAAAATAAATTCCAGTTAAATCTAGAATTATTTTTTTTGAAATAAATTAATAAACAAAAAATATATACATTATCTAAGTTGATCATTATGCTCTGATGGATTAGTAATCTGTAAAGGATTAATATCTTTTTTATTATTGGTATCCAATGATGAATGACCTGGATGATCAGTGTGCTCAACCTGATCAGAAAGCCATAACACAAAATTTATAGAAGAATGAACATAATAACGTATAGATATTGGAGGGGTAGAAAATGTAGGAAGCATATAAGTGGATAGAAATGGACATAATTAATAAATATGAATTATAGGATATTCTTCTGTAGTTCCTTGAAACATGTGTCCTAGTTTGAAGAATCACTGTTTCCAGCCGGTTGCCATTGGATTTATTTATATAATAGGAAACATCCAATAGTTATTTATCCAAAGTGGGCCTGCTTTCCAAAGCAAAGAATTCGTTATGTGTGAACATTATGATACATAAGAACATACATTGGTCAAGAGGATGGGAGGTCGGACTCATCACGCCCTTTTGGGGTTGTCTACATGGGGACTCTCTTTTTAAATATAATACATTTTCTAGAATCCTTATTAATTAACAAATTATATCAAAAGTATGCCTTGGAATTTAAAATAACATATTAACATTTGTAAAATTTAGAATCAACAGTATGCATTAAAGGTTTTAAATTAATGGAAATATCTATATTTATTCAAGGTTATCCATCAATTGTATCCTTCAATATACTAAATAGAGATTCATTCCATCATCGTCATGATGATACTGGTTTTTATTCCACATAGTGTGACACTCTGGAAATTATTTTCATCTAGGTAGATGAAGGTTTGGTTTGATTTTTGGATCATGATCATAAAATGGGATACCAACATATCCTTATAAAAGGAATCAGAACCCTCATTGTCCATTCCTGCTAAATGGGACACATCATACATTTTATGTTCATGTGATAAGGACCTAGATGTACAGTTTCATGTCATGTGGTATGGTCATCTAAGCGGAAGGTTTATAGTCAAAACCTAGTGCGGGCCTTATAGTAAAGTAGCCCAATGAACATTGGAAAAAATATCGGTATCCAAGTAGGATCATCCCCTGTTGGGAATATGGATCTAGGAGAAAAAGGTGGATTTCAAGTGTTGGGATGTAACCTCAAGGAGGTTTTCAACATATTCCATATGGATGGGAATCAAATCCCATGTATTTCGATATGTCTCATAAGAGAGTATGGTCCTTTGAGAGAGATGAGTTTGGACATACTTTTTAAAAAATATTCCTTGATGATTTAAGGTTTATTTTTTGGCTTATTCTTAATGATGATGTTTAGATTAAAGAAATTAGGGTGTATTTCTGAAGAGGATGTCTGGTGAGCTCGGGCCCTGAAAATGTGTTGTATGTATCCTGGTTTGAACATGAATCCGAGTTCTTGTAGTTCCTTCGATTATGAAAATTTTGTGACCATGAAAAATCTCTAAGACAGTGTGATTCATGCTTTGTGTGATAATGTAGAGGCTGTCAAATATTCAACAAAGGAATTCACACATTCAAATTCTTTCCATTTATGCTAGTATAAGAGGGCATGTCGACCGTGGAAGAGGGAGAGGTGACGAGCCATCCCTCTGTTCTCATCACATTGGACAAGGGTCCAATGATAGGAAGAATGGGATGTTATGGGCTTAAACCAGGATGGCTACCCATGAATTGATCATGGTAGGGGAGGGAGACATCTCCGTTATTTAAAAGGATTAAAAGTAGGTTTGAACCATACCTTCCCTACCAGAAATTTGATGATTCCATCTCTTTGAGAAGGGCGAGCCCAGGACCCAATCCCCTATTCTCAGATCAGGAAACTTTCCAACACTATTAATAAGAGAAATATCCATGTGAACATGGATATAAGAACCCAAAGTCACTCCATGAACCCTAACCCCATTGTGAAACAAATGTGGGAAACCTCTGACTGTGGAAATACCAACCCAAATAAGAGACATGCTGATGTGCCTTTCCCATAGATTTGACTATTTAGGAGGTTCTGGTGGCGGTCTCATTAGGATCCCTTTCAGATATGGGATCCATGGATGTTGAATCCTTTACATGAAAGGTCGCGCAAGTATGGCGGTCAAGTGGAATTTGGTGACCTGGTATTCACTTATGTGATGAACAACCTATATGATAAAACTTGGGAAAGGCCGTTTTTAAGCCTATTAGAGTATTCACATGTTATCCCAAAAGTAGGGTGCTCATGTTTGTGTAAGAGGAATGGGCGGGAGGAATGTATTTTTGATTTGGGAAGTTGGGCGCTTTTGGCACGCAAGTGTTATGGTTTTCAAACACTAAAAGGAATTCAGTCCAAGTATCCTCCCTTAAATCCCCTACTCAAGGTGTTTAAGAACTACATTGAATGTTTTCTAAGACTAATTCAATGTACTAGGTCGACCAGAGCTACTATTTGGATTCTTTAAAATTTGTCCCTACAAATGAGGGCCCCAAGTGTCTATTTAATGGAAAAGAAGTAACCTTGGTTTAAATGGGTTGGGTGCACAAGTAGGCTTTGTGACATATGGGGGCACGCAAGTGGGATGGGCGATATATGGGGGTGCGCTAGTGGGTTGGGCACCGATAGATTTTTTGTTAGACTAGGGTTACAAAAAACTCAGGCTTTTTAAAATATTGACTTTTCATTATTTATTTTTCCCCTTTTCGTTCTAATGGATTATCTTCCTCTTATTTTTTATACTCTTTGAATGAATGTATTATCGACAAAATCCCCCACTCATAATTGGATCATAAATGAAAATTGGATCTTATATAGAGGTAAAGTAATGAAGGAGAATGAAAAAAAACACGGGGGTGCACAAGTATTGGAGCTCAAGTAGTCATGGGTGCGCAAGTTTTAAACGCATATGATTTCGGGCGCATATGGTGACATGTGTTTCTTATATATAATGACTTCACTTCCACAAAAAGCCTCACAACTTCGGAATTTTCAGCTCATAGCACACAAGACTTCTTGTATTCATGCACTTCTGTTTCACCACACTTCTTCTGTACATTTTTCATTTGTGTGTTATAAGTTAGGATCCATACTTTCACACCAACTTATACATGTGCACCATGTTTTAAACTTGAGTGCCTTAATTCCTTTTCTAATTTTTTTTAAAACACCAAAAATGAACCTCCTTTTATACGATGGTATCTCTCTTTTTGTAGGATCAATATCTCCTAAAAGAATTGTAACTATTGATGAGATCGCCAGAAAGAGGATTGATGACATGATGAATGTCGTTGGTCATGATTATTTTGACGTTTGAGAATCAAACCATCCAGATTTAGGAAAGTATTTGAAGAAGTTTCATTTCAACTTTCCTTAAATCACCTATCTTCCTTTGTATAACTATGGCCATTTGTATGATGCTATCATTCCATATCCAAAGAACTATATCCCACAATCATGGATTCAAGATTATACCAACTTATCATCAGCCAATGATTCTTTTGGGGGCTTATTTTCTAATGTTGTGATAGTAGAGAAAACTTATATTATGCATCATAGCCCTTGTACTCTAGATTTGAAGGAAAACACTCCCGAGCTATAGCCACAGTACAATTCATCCATCATTCAAGATTCTCAAATTGATCAGTCCATGGGATGGAAGAAAAGTTGGGACTTCCCCCAAGGATGAGGTGTGAAACCCACATGGATGTGGGAATACATGGTGTGAAAGACATGTGAAGAATTTTCAGATGATTTGAGAGTCTCGGGATTTATGAGGTTGTCTCGGTTTGGAAAACCTACATTAGTAGGAATGATGATTTTGTGCCAAAATTATAAATTTGATGGTGCCCAGAGGAAAATTCCTTCCATTTAACACGTGGAGAGGTAGGTATCAGATTGTGGGATGTTTACAAGATTTTTAGAGCTCCAATACTTGCAGACATGTATTATGAGTTTATTCAAACCGAGGTGACATAGAATGACTCAAAGAAGACACCATATTTTTTCGTGATTTGACAAAAACTATTTAATAAACTCAAGCGTTTAGTCCCCACGAAAACTCATATTGGAAGGGATATTAATCCAAATTAATGGATGGAAATATTTTTAATAAAAGAAGAAGGAAAAGGGTCCCACTTACACTTGTCCGACTAGCTGTCCAAGGGAAGAGAAGAGAGTAACTCCTGAAACCATTTGGCCAACATTGGAGAAATGAGTATTTGATAAATGGGGATATGAAATCAACCCAAAGGTTCTTGCGAAGACATGTCTGGTAGGTTTCATAGACATGTGGCTTACTCTACATTTATTACCAGTACGAGACTCCAATGGAGGCGAGAGGCTGGGAACCTTTTTTATTGTAGCTAAAATTGTTGAGAAAAGGATGGTAGGGTTGGATTCTCCTATTTTGTCCATGATTCGTAGGATTTTTCATCGTATTTACAAAGGGAAGTCTCCCTTTAGAAAAGAGGGACCATTCCAAGAATTGTGGGGATGGATTGTTACTCACATTAGAACATATGTTATAAAAAGTGTAGTACAGGTTTCTAGATGTTATTTATGACCGTATGTTTTTTCATTTTCTAGTATTTCAACCATGTCTTCAAATTCTTATGAAATTAATGGTAGATTGAGAATTTATAAGGAATTGCATTAATTTCCTTCGGGGAACCCGCCTACAAGGATATTCATTATTGATGGTACTTCCATTTTGTAATTAAGGACATATAAGTTAATCTGCAGAGATGTCATGTTGGCCTCCATAATTGACATAGAAATAATATGTGAGTCCTATGATTCTTATATATTTTCATGTCAATTCAAATGTCTACAATAGAATACTAAATCCCCTCCCATGCATGTTATATTAGAGAAACACCCAATGGTTTCCAAATAACTATGGTTGTTGAAATCTGTAGAGAACAATGAGGCAATATTTAATTTACCTGTTGCTGATGCAGTAAGCATATTGACCATATGGAATGCTAAAAACTGGACTTCATATTACCTTGAAGTGGTATTAAATCAGGTTTTCCCTAGATTGTGGATAAAGAGAATTGGTAGGAGGGAACCCCATAGTTTGGATGATAATTATTCATCATCATGGGATGACTTCCAAGAATTGGATGGTGGATATGAAGATGCTTCAAATTCACTGAAGAGACCTTGTGCCAATTATAACCCCTCCTGTCAGAATGAAGAGCGCCACTCTATCAATCCCAACCAAAGTCATATCATGGTGATCTTGTCACCATCATTATGAAAAGCGGTGAGTTCCTTTTTCTAATCATTCATCAGGGACTGTTGGTGCTGGGAAGAAACTCAAGTCCAAGGTTGGAGGATCCTCCTCAAAACCCTTAGACATACATTCTAAATATATACGAAAAGAGGTTTTTTGAACATGGAATAATATATATTGTGATGCTAAAACCATGTGGATGGATATGTGCGAAGGAATGCATATTATTGGAGTATTGGATTTGTAGGCTTCTTATTACATTCATTTTAAGGATAATCCCAATGAGGTATGGACCTATATTCGAGAGCTGGAAATACTTATATATTCCATTGAAGAATCAATTCCTACCCCAAATCAGGTAAGTAAATGATAGATCGTGGTACCACCAAAGATATTAACCCATCATTAGATGAAGAGTGGGGTTACTTTGTAGATCCTGAGGATGTAAGTTTCCTTGATCTCACATTATCTTCCATTTCTCAAAGTGAATATTAGTCAAGACATTGTTATTTAGGAGAAATGTCATCTTAACTTATATTTGGGTAATGGAAAAACAACTAAAGTTCCTTCATCACAGTATATCCCTAGAGGCACAACTCTTGGAGCTATTAGGTCACCCTGTGAATTGGGAGAAATGTCATCAGGACAACATGTCATGGAGGAAGAAATATTGTGGGTATTAGAATATCTGATACCTATATTTATAAATGATTATTCAAGCCCTCCCAAATCGGTGATGAAGAAAAATCACCAAAGAAATAAGGACATGGTTAAGTGATTTCATGGATGTGGTAAGTCTCCAAGATAATCATGAATTTTGGTCTTTATTCTTGAATGAATGTTTAAACATTTCATGATTACAAGGTATTCTTCTATTTATTCTTTAAAAGAAACTAATTATAAAATTCAAGGATTTATAGAAGGTTCTAATGAGTAGACACAAATTCTTGAAAATCCAGTGGTTCCTAAAGAGGCTTTGAATCCAAAAGAACCAACATCTCTTCCCAACCCTGTTCTAATTCCTACTATTAGATGAGAAGAAGTTTCTAGGAAATCATTAATACTTCATAAGGTATCAAGTGCAATAATACCTAACTTCTATTATGTGATACATTTAGGTTCATCACATGCACCAGATCATATGACCATAACTGACGTTTACCCCACAATTATTACAGAAGAATAAACTCGGGGTCAAAGTTTTCTGGAGGAAGGTTGTGAAGAAAATACACCAAGTGCTCCCATGGGTCCGACTAACCTTGGATATGAGATATCATTGGATGAAATGATGCAATTTGGAAAGTCTTATGAATAACTATTAGAAGAAGTTAATATTTCAAATGATCTATATGATTTTGGAGTTTCTTTTATAAAATCAACAGGATGTGAATTCTTTTTATTCATCCAGTTAATCTTCATAGTATTAACCTAAATGAAATGGTTGATTAAAATATGCAGTTCCATCCAACGAAACTACTTCCACAACGGTACATGAAGGATGTGTTGATATTAACATCAACCCCACCAATGCATAGTCATTGGATCATGTGGATACTAAGATAACAGGTCTTCCTGATATTTATTCTAAAAATACTGAGCGTATTAATCATAGAAATACTCAACTAAAGAAATCATACAAAATTGATGAAAATGAGAACATTGGGGAGGATTCTTCTAAATATTCTAAACAATGGTTAGGTAAATGATACTGATATTTTCATTTCCATCACTTTTTTTATATCTTGATTCTAATCATAACAATAATTATTTATTTACCATATAGGGATATCAATATCAATGGATTGGATTGGAGGTGAATCCTCTGAATCACCCCGAACAACATTGGATGGTGGAAAAACCATTGTTCATGAAGGAACAGAACATGGCACTTATTTATGTGCATTAGTCCCAGAATATACTCCTCTTAATGAAAATGATTCTGAATCGGACCCATAACTGTAGAAGGATCTTCCTCTTTATCATCTAAAAGCATGGAAAAACATTTGAAATATAATATCTATTATGCCCCTTGAGGAACTGCCTTAAAGAAATCCAGGTCATTCATCTCTGTTTATTATGCTAGGATTTGGAAGTTTTAAATACCGTGAAATTAATACTATAGTGAAACATATTATATGGAGGAGGGAGAAAGAGAAAATGCTTCTACAATACTTGAAAAAAGCCAAACTGGCAGTTAATATTAAAGTGTTCCAAACAACACTATCCCAAGCTGAGGAAAATCGTAATGAAAAGTTGAAGGGACTGAAGTAGAAAATTAATAAAATGATTGTTTAGAAACTGTGCCTTCAACATGAGTTAGAGATCATTACAGGGGGGAAGGACCATATTTATTGCTCATTAGGAGAAGTACAGATGGATTGTGTAAAAGACATTGCAGATGCTTGAGAAGCACTTCATCATGCTGATGAGAGCGAGGCTGGTGAAATAGAATAACATCAACAAGAAGGTGATGGGACTCAAGAGGCTATCAAACAAATGAGGAATGACGTTGAATGGATTTTTTAATTTCTAAGAGAGAGAAAACAATTTTTGGATGCTCCACTGTGGAAATTTTTCATAAATGAAATTTATTTTTTCTTTAATCATTTGGGTTTTCACTTTCTCTAACTGCTTTTCTATTACCATGAACACTGGTCCAAGTAAGCGTAGTTTTATTTTTATTCATGGGTTATATGAATATCCCCACAAACATTATATCTCCTGACTTTTTATTGCTCAATATAATATAAACCTTACAGAATGAACAGTTCGTGAGAAGGGACTCGACTTTTGTTTAGAGTTCCCTTTTCAGGTTTTCAATCTATTGAGTACAATATCTCTTATTTTTGGTAGTTTAGAGTTATGCATATTGGACTATAAAGGGCTATTATTAAAGGTCGAATAGCTTAGACCATAAATTTTGAAATTAGATCCCAAAAATGACTATGTGGCTACTAATTTCTTTAATATTCATTAAATATTTCCAAGGGAGACCATGAGCCATGATTTTTATGGCCACCAAATTTTAAACCTGTATCAAAATAAGGGGTGACTTTTCCAGGAAATAAGTTACCATTATTTGAAAAATTTTCTTTGGGGGTTTTGTTAGGCAGGTCCAACCAGGTCATATGTTTCATATCCAAAAAGTAGCATGTTTTGACTGACATGCCTATTATGTAGGAAACTTATGCAAGGATGATTACGGGAACATGTTGGATAGTACAACAAAAGTTCTCTTAGATGTTTAACATTTTTCTGTTTATAGAATAGGGAAAATATTATTTTGGGTGATTCAAGAAAAAGTGGGAGGTTTTTTAAGGAACGGAATTTTAAGACTGAAAGAGCTATTTTATACCAACAAATTTCATGAATAATAAAACAATCTCCTGACAAATTTGGTTTATGAGGAATGATTAAAAATTATCAGAAAGGGGAATTTATGATTTCATATTGTGTAGTTTTATGTCATGCATTGAGGACATTGTACTATGGAATTTTATGTCACGTAGTGAGGACATTATACATTGTAGTTTTAAGTCAACCAGTGAGGACATTTGATGGATTTAATTTATGGGATTTAGATCTGACCGAAGGTACAAAACACTACAAATTTCTTGATAATTTGTTTGGAAGCATAATATCATATTAATGTATGGAAGAGAAAATTATAATCTGTGATTTAGGAATTTCTGGAACCGAATAATGATATGGGAAAGTGATAAAATCGTTAGAGGAAGTCTTATACAAGAATGAAGTTACCATTACTTGACAAACCCCGTTATGGAAGCTCTGTTATACAAGTCCAACTAGGGAATATGTTGCATATCCAAATAGTGAAGTCTCTTTTTGGAACGTCTATTATGTAGGAAACTTATGTATGGCCACCAAAAGGCACGTGCTACATAGTAGAACAAAAGAGCTCTTTAAAGATTGACATTCTATTGCTTAAAGCTGAAGAAAGATTATAGTGATTCCAATGTTCCGAAGAAAAGAGTTTGGTTTACTGGGAAAGCTAATTGAATATGGAGAGGGTATTTCCAACCAATATTTCTAGAGAATCGATGGAATACGACTGCTACGAAGGTCTAAACCAAACATAATAGGTATGGTATCTGTATTTTTAGGTCATATGACAACAACCATAAGTGGAAACAATATATAATATGTGCCCATGTAATTTCAAGGTTATTTCATATTGTATTGAAAACATGGTGAGGGGAATGTGTAAACCATGATATTTAAGACTTTAAGATTGTGAGAAAGATAGTGGGAAAATAATACATCAATGAATATTTTAAAATACAAATTCCAATATATTGCCATAAAATATTAAAGGGTACAAAGATACTATAACCAAGAATGAAGATACCATTAAATGAAATACCCATTATGGGTTTGTCTTATCCATGTCCATGTAGGGTGTACAATATATAGCCAAATCGTGGAATCTTTTGACAGAAAGGCTTGTTATGGAGGAAACTTATGCAATGACACCAAACGGCTTGTGTTGTATAGTCAGGGAGTAGAGTTCTTAGATATTAGAAACCCCATCACCAGAAACCGTCAGAAAGATTCCAAAGATATGAACATATTAAAGATTATGAGGATGAAATATGGAAGGGTTTTATGTCCAATGAATATGATAAATATTTTAACCAATATTGGTCATGAGTTCGATGTCCTTTACATAGATCTAACTCATATATAAAATGGATTCTTTCTTTGATTCCTCTGAATTAATATTAGGGTGTGCAGTTTAATGTCAGGCAATGAGGACATAATACTATGATGTTTTAAGTCACGTTGTGAAGACATTAATAACCCCATAATAATTTGAGACACCTTATTTAAAAAAAATCCTTTTGTCAAATTTCTAAAAACACTTGAGCTATGCTCGGTATGAGAAACATGGAGTAGTAAGTTTTACTATAACAGTGAAAAGGTGGTGCAAGATAAGAATATGGGTGCTAAATATACATGTAATTTCACATCGTGTAGTAAGGATGAAGATGAACTGATATGAAAATAAAGACATATTGTCACAGGATTAAGGGATAAAACCCAATTATCACTATATGTCTTAATAGGGAAAGAATCAAGTCATACATAGTTCCTAAACCATTCCCTATACAGATTTGATTCATACTCAAGAAATAATGGGATTATATATCATGGTTGGGCCAATGATTGGAGATCTAGGAGTCTCTACATATCTCAAATAAATAATAATACAAACATAGATAGTTCATTAAACAATCATTCCTCACTCTAATTGAGTTTTACATGAAGAATGGGGGCTTCTGACACATTCTGAGAGAACTATAAATCGTAAGACATAAAATATTATAAGGACCTAATAATATATCTTAAGGAAACCCCCTATATATATTTTATTCATATACATGAGGGAAAAAATAAAATTTTGTGATTTTGTGAATGTGGTTGAGCCCAAAATAAAGATTTAGGTGTCTCTATGTATCTCATTGGAAAATGAGAATCATGTAATACACAGTTCTTGAAATAAGGTCTTTATGTAGATCCTACCCAGACATAGCAAAGAGAGGGACTGATGTGCCACTAAAAAGTAGTGATGTTGTCAATTAGGTTTTCTTATTGAAGCTTCTAACGTCAAATATAGAAAATGTTAGTTATATAAATTATTTCATGAAATTTTACATTATGCGACATTGAAGAATATACTACACATTTTAACATCATGTTGCATGGATGCTAATTATTGTTATGCAGTTTAGTGTCTTGTAACTAAGACATTGTGGTTGTGCAGTTTTATGTCTTGCAGCAAGTACGTGGTACTATGCTATTTT
Source organism: Viscum album (assembly GCA_963277665.1). Taxonomy (NCBI): domain Eukaryota; kingdom Viridiplantae; phylum Streptophyta; class Magnoliopsida; order Santalales; family Viscaceae; genus Viscum; species Viscum album. The sequence continues at coordinate 1,285,047,688 of OY728132.1, read as the reverse complement.
ATATATTGTAGTGAGGACGTGGAACTGTGAAGTTTGGGGTCTTGAAATGAGGACAAGGAAATGTGCAGTTTAAAACCATGTAGTGAGGATGTATGAGCACAACAACACAAAGTATTTCTTCAAGAATATCTCATTGGTTAGAGTTTCAATAATCTCTCCATCCATTGAGATTAAGGCATAAGATTCATTTGAATATAACATATCTATGAAAAAAGGTCCTTCCCACTTTGGATATAGATTTGGAGTTTTCTTCCTTGAAATCAGGGGAGTCATATAGACCAATACCAATTCTCCTTGAGGAAATGAATGGATATGAGTTTTCTTGTCAAAATCCCATCATATTCTATTATGATAGACTTATAGATGATTCAATTTATGCCATATTTTATCGTCTAATAATTCCAACTCATTGAACTGTTTCTGAGACCTCTCATTTGTAGACAACTGATCATAGATTTCAACTCTGAGTGAAGGCAATTTCAATTCAATTGTAAAAACGTCTTCTGTTCCATATAACAATGAAGAAGGATTTGCTTGGGTTGTAGAACGGGTAGTTATCTAATAATCCCATAAAGCAGACAAAATATTATCAGTACATGATTTCTTATCATTATCCACCATCATCTAGAATATTTTTTATAGGGTCTTATTGAAGGCCTTTATATGTCCATTGGTCTCAGAATGGTAGAGAGATGAATGGTTGGATTTGATATTATGTTCTTGGTATAACTTTTTTACCTCAGCAGAACAACAAATTTGTTCCATTATCCATAAAAATATTATAAGGGACACCAAATATGGTGATGATATTAGTTTTGACAAAAATAACAATTATTTAGGCTCCGAATTTCTTAAGAGGTATTACCTCAGGCCATTTAGAGAATAAGTTAGTAGTAGTGAGAATATACTTGAACTTCTTAGTAGTGGATGGAGGGTATGGTCATACTCTATACATTCACCCTGTGAAATATTCCCAAAAAAATTTAACTATTTTTAGAAACTCCAAGGGTTGATGAATGATGATGGAAAGCACTTGACAGGGATGAAATTTTTTATGGGAATCGGTACAATCATGTATCATTGAAGGCCAAAAGTATCCAAGCCTTTGAATCTGATCAGAGAGTTAGTGCCAAGACTGGTGGGCACCCCAAGCTCCTAAATATAAAAATTTCATGATAGACACAGTCTCATCTCCATAAATACATACGATGAGGATTCCATCAAAGACTCACTTGTAGATGATCTTTGGGTGGTATGGACTATCATAAAGAGTGAAATTGTATGCTCGTCGTCAGATTTGTTCTGTTTCATCCCTATCAAATGGATATATATTATTTTGAATATATTCCATTATGGATGTTCTAAAACTAGTGGTATGAACATATGCTTTAGAAATAGGGATAATTTTATTAATATCTTCCATTCTGGATTGAACAAAATTTGAGTCCACACAATAATGGGCTATTTAGATGACTGTCTCATCCCGATTTGGATCTTCAAAAGCTGTAGTTTCATTATCCAATTCATCTACTATAACATTTTTTAACTATTGTACATAAGACAATGTTGGCCTTGGGGGAAATTCATCCACTATCCCTCTTACGTAATCACACAATGGGATTAACTCATCTTTTTTGATAGAATATTCCACATTAATTTCATTGATTTCCAATTCTAAATCTCCATTCACCTTTAAATTATTCAAATTCACATGAAGGGCCAATTCCAAACCTCTGATGAGAGCATTATATTCTTCCTCATTGTTGGTACCACCTTCTGAAAAGTGGAGAGAATAAGGCAATACTTCCTTTTCTGGGGAAATAAGGACAATTCCTAACCCACCATTGATGATTTAAGGGGTTTCCATTATTTTCCCTATTTGACATTTGAAAGAACCATAAAAATACATTTACAATGTTTGGTAATTATCCTGAATAGATAATATATATTCATGAGGATGTTCAGTATTAAATGATGTATCTTCTGAAGATAGATACTCAGTAAGGAAGTTAGCTAGATCTTGTCCTTTTATTTCCTTTTGTGGAAAATACTAGATATCAAACTGTTGCAAAATAACTACCAATTGTTCCAGATTCCCTGTAAGAATAGAACATCTGCGGATAAATTTCATTGGATTATTGCGAGCCACCAATTGGACTTCATTATTTTTTAGGCAGTGGATCAATTTTTGAACTGTAAAAATTAATTCTAGCAGCGCTTTTCAATACTTGAATATCATGTTTCCGCATCAAACAAGGTTCATCTAAGATAGTAAAGGTTGTTTTCATTCCAAGAATCATTTTTTGGGAAATTAATGAACCTAGTGATTAATTTAAATCTGTCATGTAGAGATTAAGTTGTCATCCTTCCATAGGTGGCATTAATAGTGGTGGAATCAAGAGATACTTCATGAACGTATCAAATACTTCATGGCAGTTTTTAGTCCATTGGTAGGTGATTCCATTCTTCATTAATTGGGGAAGGGTAAAAAATTTCATTCTTAACTAGTTGTACTGCCCCGAATATAGGCCAAGATTCCATGGAGTCCTCTTAAATAATTCAAATTTTGAGGAGGCGACATAACAAGGATTCAATTTGTTTTCTCAAGATCAACTTCGATACCACGATGGTATACAACGAAGCCAATAAACATTCCTAAGGTTTCCACGAAAGCACATTTCAAGGGGTTCATATTCAAACTATGTTATCAATTTTTATGGAATATAACTCCAAATCAGCCCAGTGATTGGAGAATTATATGGATTTGACAACCAAATCATCCACATAACATTCGACAAATTTTTCAAGGAAGGTTTTGAAGATATGATGAATGGCATGTTGGTATTTTGCACCTGCATTCTTTAAGCCAACGAGAATTACCCTAGAGAAAACACACCATGATGGGATTTGAAGGATATATAGTCTTCATCCTCCACTTCCATACAGATTTGATTATACCTATAGTATCCATCCATAATGAAAATGGTTTCATATCCAGTCTTTTCATCAATTAAAATCTCTCTAATTGGAACTAGAAAATCATCTCCAGAACAATGCCTATTAAGATCTCTGAAATCATTGAAAACTCTAATTTTTTCATTCATATTTTTCACTGGGACAATTTTGGCTAGACAATTGTGATACTGATCTACCCTAAAAATGTTATTCTTTATATGCTTATCAACATTATCTGCATCATTAGAGGCATGAGTTGGGTGTGTTCCTCTTGCCTCCTGCATGAACTCACAATGTTTTTCTGGAAAACCCAAATGATCGGTGGCAACATCAAGATTATGACCTAGCATTTCTATATAATTCAATGAAAATATATCTTAATGTTGCTATAGAAATGAAGTATACACCTCTTTATCTTCATAGGAAAGGGACACACTAATAATATTAGTGTGTGGATCTTCTTATGTACCCAGATTTATTTCTCTAAGATCATCCACGATGGTAGTGATACCTTCCTCAAAATATGGAGGAGTGTCCCTGATATCTTCCTCTTATTCCCCATTATGTGTTACCTATTCTTTTTCAACTTTCATTTTAGATGATGAGGAAAATATCTCATAGATAGGGGAGGTGTTATTATTTGAACATCATGATCAAGAGGCCACCAAATCAGACCCTACTAATGAATAAGGGTCTTCCAAGGGTAATGTTGTGGAGATTATTGATTGAGAATCAACATCTTTGTCTTTATATATAATTTCTATTGTCTCTTCTACTCTGGTTGATAATGTAGAGGATTGGTGTAATTTAGTTGATGAAATGAAGAAATATTCATTTAATCTTCTCTCACTTCTTGGTGGATCAACATCTTCTCCCATGTTTTCAGGCTCAATTGTCATAATTGAAATTAGGGAAGTTGCTGGACAAGTTCCTTGATTTTGGTTTGACATTTCAATTTGATTGATGTGTAACACATAATCTATACTAAGATTTATAAATGGAATGGCTGGGAACTTTTCCAATCCATTCATAGAATTATCTCTGGTTATTTCTTCTGTCATGGACTTTGTTTCTTTTGTGTGAAAATACACTGCATTAATGTATTGAGATTTATATGTTTTGAATGGAGCCTTGTCACTATACATTGTCACGACATAACCATTGAAACGGATCTTAAGACAATTGTGGTATGATAAAGGTATGGATTCATGTTGATGAAATCATGGCCTTCCAAGCAGAATATTGAAGGATTTTTCTTGACTAATAACCATGATGTTGGAATTAGACACACGTTATCCAAATTGAGTTTTGAGTGTAATTTCTCACAGAGGATCTTTATCATCCTTATCATAAGCTTGAATTATTAAATTGGAATGAGATAAGTAAGATTCTGTCTGTCTGAATTGACGAAGTGTACGAACGGGAATGAGGTGGACCCTAGAGCCATTATCAATGATGGATCGTCATATGTCTATATCATTGAAATTACTAGACAAATACCAGGGTCTGATATGCCCATGTACAACATTATCTTCATCTTTATCTGTAAAAGATATGACTATATGACATTCTGTATGATCAATCTCTATATGGTAAACCTCAGTAGGAAAAAAATTGGTTTCACACTCTTGAGGACTTGACAAAGCCAAAATGAGTGCATCTCAAAGTTCTTCAGACATTTTCAAATAATTCATAATTAATTACATATTAAGTACATATGCCAATTTCATCAAGACATCATACTTTTGGTCCAAAAGTTTGAATTTTCCAGCTTGGAGATACGGTTTTGTAGGTAATTTGGATGTTGATGCTTCTTAAGTATCTATATTCTATATCGGTGTAGAAGCTGAAAATACTCCTGGATCTGATAAATTAGACTGATTTGGTCTATTCACTTTCTAAGGAGAAGATAGTGTATATTCTAATTGTTCTTCCAAAATAATTGTGTCAAAACCGAACTGATCTTACCTGGAAGAAACTCTTTATTCTTGTTGAGCCTATAGAAGGGATCTACCATGATATTCTACAGCATATATGGTTCGACCTAGGGTAGATTTCAAAAGGTGGTTTCTAGAATTCCCACGTCTTACCCTGTATCATCGAACATGTCATCTTCCTCTAGTTACCCAACTATGTACAAGGAATTCTAGCTCATTATAATCAGAATCATCGTTGGAAAAATGATTCATTAAATGGATAAGATTAAACACAAACATTGATCAATTCTTCATCTTATGATGATTCTTCTTGACAGGTTAATTATGGTTGTGTTTTTTGGCGTGGCGGTGCCCATGTTTTTGAAACAGATGCCATAAAATATGCCTGGGTCAAGGACAACATTGGCCTTGACACGAGCTCATCATTTTATAACATATCATCATCCTTATAATAATTTTGTTTTATTGAGGAACAAACTTTGGATGAAGGTGTTTTTACTGTGGAAATAGTGGAAGAAGACACAATGGGTCTTTTCAACTGTGTTTGTAAAATGGAATGAGTCTGGTTGATCATTTCCTGATCATACAATTGTCATATTTCAGAACATTTTTACTTTTTCTCTATTTCCATTCTACTTATTCCTCTGTATTTGTAGTAGTAACACATACTACTTCAGCAGATGAACTTTTCAGATTTACTTTACCAGAGTCTATCATCTTTTGCACGAGGTCCTTGAAAACAATCCATTCATGGATGGGATGTCTTAACATCTGGTGGAATGGAAAATAATTTGGAAGATCTTCATTTCATTATTTATTTGGTTTTTCAGCCTTGGAAATGGAACCAAATTGTTTTCTAAGGCTGAGATGAAGTAACAAAGAACTTGTTCATTCTAAAAAGAATAAACATTGTTCTTAAATTTCTCAAACGGTTTCATCCTTTGATCTCTTTGATCATCCTTAAAAGGAGGTCATTCATGATGATTCTTAGGAGGCCTATCCCTTTAGTATGATGAAGGTCTTGAAGTAGAAGTAGGTAAAGGTGGCTTCTTGGTATTTATTGTAGTAGATTCTACCTTTCCTATCCACCTCCCTATAACTGATGGAATTACATGAGTTTTAGCCTTAGTTTCTATAATAGAGTCTTCTACCTGTTGAGTAATGGAAGTAAGGTCTCGAAAACCTCATGTGTATTTCGTAGGGATCAATGGTGTGTGTATATCATCATGTTGAGTTTCCAAACAAATTGGTAGAAACACTTCATGAGGGAGTGCTACAATTAAAGAATATGTTAATTCTTTCCATAGAGAAATGAAATCATAAACTCTTTATTATCCCTTGGCTTACAATTTTAATGGTAAAAACTATTGTTTTGGTAGTGTTGAGCTAAATTATAGAAGAAATTTCGGATAAAGATCTTCCCATATAGTAATTGATCAATATAGTAAACATGTATACCTGACAAAAGCGGGTCCTTGTAATGACTGCACAAACCACCTAAGATTAACAGTTTCTGGTTGTTGAGAAGTTCCCATCATGTGATCAGAACTAAAAAAATGTGTTAAGTTTTGTTCTAGATCTCCAGAAGCATTAAATATTGGGAATGTGGAATTCACAAAATTTGGTGGGGGATGAATTTTATCCACCTATTCAAGGTAATATCCCTTTTTCAGTTGGACTGGTGCATGTCGTTCCTTTATAGCTTCCAATAGAGTTGTTAATGCCTGAATTGTGTTCATAAAAATTTTGGGAATATCCGGATGAGCTGGATTCTTTGTAGGATAGCAACTGGAGCATGAGCTGGTGTAATGAACAGAAAAACCACTGTTGGTGATGCTGATATTTTCTTTGGATAACCCATGGGAAGAATCCTATCAGGACATATTTGATCATCCTTTGATTGTGTACCTAGTAGAGGGAGTTTATTATCCACAACTATAGTTACTGCAAATCCTTTTTGTAGAGGAGATCCTACATGATTTTCATGTTTAGGACCTTCCTGGGGAGTATGTCTAGCAGAAATACTTTTTCGATGTAACTCTGAATTGAGTCTTTTCAAATCCGTCATTTCTCTTTTTTACTGTGAAAATCTCTTTTCAAGTGAAAGATATTGACCTTCTCTAGTGGAAGAGAGAGATAAGATCTGACTTTTGTATTTCCCCTTGTTAGATGCCATTCGGAGAGGGTGAGTTTGTTATTTGAATGCATACCTAGATTCTAGGCAAGCCTTCGATTTTTGGTGCACACACCATTTTCATTTACCTCGGTGAGTACTGTATTATGGACAAGAACTTCATCTTATGACTCCCGTAAACTGGACTCATTTTTTGGAGGATCTTTTGCAGTGGTGTAAATGACATTTTCTGACACATAATGCATCGATGGAATTATATTACTATTTTTGCAAGATCATCTTCATTTGTGTCTTCCATGAAACATTCTTATCCTATATGATGAATTCCCTGGAACTTCTCAGAGGATAGTAACCCAAAGGGAATCCTAGGATAGATCAAATGTACGCACTCCTTGTGACTTTTGTCCTAGTTAGGAGAAAACTAACATTGGTTGAAGAGGGGATTTCATATGTTAAAAATCCCAAAACCCTATAGAATGGGGCTATTCTTATACATCTTCATCAAATCATTGAACTTTTTAGAATAAACTTAAAGGATGATTTAATTGAGCTCCTGGCATTTCAATTTAAGGTGATTCTTAAACTATTAGGGATGAAATTCGTGCAACTTCTCTTCTGATTTTTTGTATTTTGGTTCAGATATTAGCTTGGTGCATCATCTGAAAACCACTCGAATCACTTATTTTGGATGATATATATACTATTTCAGACATTTCCATTCTCTGATGCCTGGCATCCTCTAAGAAAGATTCCTTTTTAGGATTTTTTGATGCTTGATGTAAATGTAGCTCAACAACTTCTTTTCATTGGGCCTGACTCTAATGAGAGCTAGATGAGGCCTGTTCTTGAGCGTACATTCTATTACATAAAAAATCTATTTATTGGGGACTACCTTAGGGAATATCATATCATGGGACCACTTTTGGGGGAATTTTCTGATTTTGGAGTGAAGTGAAATGAAATGCTCCATATCCACCCCATCCTCTAATACAAACACTAGATAGGAAATCATAAATTAACTAGTGTAGCCTCTTTAGAGCATTAAGAAATCAAAACACTGAAGGTTTATTTACTATTATTCAAACTTTGGACGTTGGGAAACTTGGAGAGACGCCAAGTCTATTTGGCATTGCAAACCTTATATTACGTTTACATGATTTTGTTATTCATCATATGGTAATACTTTGGTTTTAAATTGGTGAAGGGTTATCCATAAGTTTAGGAAGATGTAATGAATGAAATATTTTTCATCAATTCAAGAATGTTATATGGAGAATATTCCAAAGGCCAGAACATGACTCATATTTCTTCTTTGGCCAATTTTTTTCTCATGATTAACATATCTTCATGGTCTTTCACTAAAGGGTTCTCCACATAGTCTATGAAAATTAGATGCTCTGTATTAGAAGACAAATGACCCAAGGGAGGTTCAGAGAATGACGATTCCCTTACGATGTATATTGGATGAGAATTTATTTCACCTGTAAAGGACAAGGCATCAGATATGACTGACCTTGTGCATGCAAGTGCCTTGAGATAGAAGGGATTTCCCGTCGCTACATTTTCAATTATAAAATTGTCTTGAAAACTCAAAATAATACTATGAAGAGGACTTTCACAATGAATTCCATCATGGGGAGGATCACCATTATTGATTACTATAAGGGAGAAATATTTTTTCTCCTTGGTCTTCTAGCCACACAGAGGGTTTCCATGGAACTCATTCAGAGATAATCACTCTAGAATGACCAAATTTTCATGAAGAAAGGCTTCCTGATGAAGTGACTGATAAGGAACATCATAATTACAACTACCACTCCAAAAAAAATTAAATGATAGGGCATAATCTTGAACTACAATAGATAAATTTATGAGGTCTTCAAGAACTCATCATTAATAAGAGCCAACTAACAGATTGACACTTGATTTCCCAACAGGGCTTGATGAGACTCCTTCATGGATGTTCTCTTATACTTATTTGGGGACACATTCTTGTAAAAGTGGTTATCATAGACATATGTATGTGCCTACATTAGAGTGGTTACCAGAACAAACTGATTACCTATAATTTGAAAGGGTGTATGTTCCTGATCTTGTTGCCAATATGATATGAGGGAGTATGCCCCATGACCCTCCTAGAATGGAATAGAGGTCTGTATCTACTCTAGGATTGGATATTGTTGTGTCATCCCATGTTTAGGGATATATTTATGTGTCTATTCCCCTGCTACCACTGAGGTATTTGTTATAATATCTTGACACTCTTTGAGAATATGGGCAAGGATTTTCATCTATCCATTCACCATTGATACAATATGTTTGGTGACTTCAACGACCGAAAATGGAATATGCGTCCATGCTGTATCTGGAGTAGGTGTATGTGCCTACACCTTTCTCCTTTTCCTATCAATTGATATTTCCAGTAATCAAGCATAGGGGCGGAGAGTTGGGTGTGCCCCAAATTTGTTTTCCGAGAATTCGGGATGACTTCTCCGAGTGTTACCAAATGATACTATCGGAAGACTTGATGAACATTGGAAGAAGTATGTGCTTTCTGGATGTTTCCCAGCAAGTATGGTTGATATACTTCATTCAATACTGGTAGATGAGATTACTAATAAAATTTGTGATTGTAAATAGGTTTATGTTTTTTTACCAATTTCCACAACATTAGATTGGAAGGATTCTTTAAATTTAGTTAGATGAGACCATAGACTGGTCAATAACTTTTAAGTAGGTGTATGTGCCTATTCGTAGTAATCTACTAGATTTATCTTGTGGGATTGGTTGGTTCATCCAAAAGAGCCTAATGAGTAGAAAAATTAAGATGGATGTGTGAATGTGTCTTCTCGTTGTTTTCCATAAAGTTATGTCGATGGACTTCTCCGAAGGAGAAAGATGTGAAATTATTCTCCCAATCGATCGGACGTCAGTGGTTGTTATTCTGGCATGCTTGGGTCTGAGAAACCTGGGCCAAACGTCCAAAGGAAACACCCCCAACATCTTGGTGGTACACTACCGTGCGATTCTGTCAGTGATTGCTGGTGGGAGTCTTTAGGAAAGAATCCTTAATTGTTGAATTGAGGCCTTCAGTAACCTCATGATCCAACTCCCTATATTATGGGAGGTATTTATTGTTGTGTTATAGGGATAAGGACATAAAAAAGTTAAAGGAAGTTATTGGCACTATCTTCTTCGTGATCATTGGTCCTTTTTTTCCAGATGATAGAAGACTTTCATTGACCTCGAGGGCTTGATGGGCAAATTCCAATGTCAAGATTGTACCATACAGGTGATATTCCTTTACCATCACAATAGAGACCCTGTGTTGAAGATGGTGGGTTGGTGATGACATACTTCTCATAGATGGGGACCCATCTTTAGTACTGATCGGAAAGTTCACAAATGTTTTCTTCGACAAATCCATTTTGAAATGAAGGGAATTATGAGAAGAAAAACATAAAACAACAAAAAACTCTACTAAAGAATCATCTTTTTATATGGATACATGTGTGATTGATTCCTTTTTCTAGCCTTCAGTTTCAATTAATAGGGACCTGACATGCGCGTAACATTATTAATGTGGTTAAAGATTCATGTGGGGTTCTCCAATTTTTTTTTGTAGTTCCATGAGAAGTGTGTTCTAGTTTTAAGAATCACTATTTCTAGGTGGTTTTAATTAGATTTATTTATGGAATTAAAAACATACAACAGTTCATAATCCAATCGGGGCCTGTTTATAATGGCAATAAATCATTATGTTTGAACTATATAATAATTAAGAATATACTTTGGTCGGTATAATGGGAGGTCGGACTCATCAAACTCTTTTGGGGGGACTTATTGTCTACTCTAGGATTCTCTTTGTAAATTTAAGAAATTTTCATGGATTCTTATTAAATAAAAAATTATATCATAAGTATCCATTGGAATTTAAAATCACTTATTAACATGCGTAAAATTTCAAATCATCGGTATGCATTCAAGGTTATTCATTAATGGAAATATTATTATTTATTCATGGTTTTCCATCAATGGTATCCTCTGATAGACCTATGAAAGATTATTTTAATCATCAATGTGATGATACTGGTTTTTAATCCACTCAGTGGGGCACTCTGGAATTTATTTTCATCGTGGTAGATGAAGGTTTGGTTTGATTTTGAGATCATTCCCATAAAATGGGCTATGCACACATGCTTGTAAAAGAAATCATAACCCCCATAGTTTAGTTATACTGAATGGGACACATCATGCCTTTTAAGGTAATGTGATAAGGACATAGCTGTACAGTTTAATGTCATGTGGTATGTACATCTAAAATGATGGTGCATAGTCAATACATAGTGTGGGACTTATACTGAAGCAACCCAATGATCTTTGGAAGGAACATGGGATTCTAAGTAGGATTAGACCCTGATGGGAATATGGCCAAAAGAGAAAAAGGTTGATATGAAATGTTGGGTTTGAACCTCATAGTGGCTTCCTACTTATCCCCTATGGATAGGAATAAAACCCCATAGAATTCGATAAGTCTCATAGGTGAGTGTGGTCCTTTGAGAGAGATGATTTTGGACTTCATGAAAATTATGCCTTGATGATTTGTGTTTTAATTTTGGGCCTATTTCTAAGGAGGATACCCAGATTAAAGGAATTAGGGTTGGATTCCTAAAAGGGAAGTCCAGTGAGCTTGGGACCTAAATAGGCCTCCAACATATCCTAGTTTTAACAGAAATCAAAGATCTTATAGTTCCTTCGATTGGGAAAATGTTTTTACCAAGAAAAATCACCAAGACCATGCAATTCATGATCAGTGTGAGAAACAGGATGGTGTCAATGATTCAACAAAGGAATTCACACATTCAAATATTTCTTCCTCCGCTAGTGGAAGAGGGCGCATCGACCATAGAAGATGGTGAGGCGATGAGCCTTCCCTCTGTTCTCTTCACCTAGGACAAGGGTCCAAAGAAAGGAATAAGGGAAGGTTTGGGTCTTAAACCAGGATGGTTTCCCATGAATAGATCCTGCTAGGGGAGGGAAACTTCTCATTTATTTAAAATGAATAAATGTAGGTGTCAACCATACCTTCCCTACAAAAACTTTGATGTTTCCAACACTTTGAGAAGGTCGAGGTTGGACCCAAACCCTTATTCTCAGTACGGAGAACATCCCAACACTCATCTTATAAGAATGTTCCATGTGACTATGGATATACAAACCCAAAGACACTCCATGAACCCTAACCCCCACTGTGAAAAAATGTGGGAAACCTCTGACTATGGAAGTAAAAACCAAAATAAGAGACACACTGATATGACTTTTCCAAAGGTTTGATAAGCGAAGAGTTTTTGGTGGATGTCTCAATAGGATCTCTTTCAGATAAGGGAGCCAAGGAATAAAATCCTTTCCATGAATGGCGTTGATGAAGGCTTGATGGTGTGTAAACTGAAGAGAATAAGTGAATCAACGAGGGGCGCCCAAGTAAGTAAGGGAACACAAGTATGGGTGTGCAAGTGGACTTGGGTGACCTAATATTCACTTAACTTACAAATAACCTGTATGGTAATACTTGGGAGAAACCTTTCTCAATCCTTCAAGAGTATTCAAAGGTTATCCTAGAATTAGGGTGCTCAAGTTCCTGTTAGAGGAATGGGTAGCACGCAAGTATTTCTAATTTGGGGTGGTTAGGCAATTTAGGTGCTCAAGTGTTATGGTTTTCAAACACTAAAAAAATTATGTCTAATGAGCCTCCCTTATATCCTCCTCTAAAGGTGTTGAATAACTACCTAGATTGTTTTGGAAGGAAAGGGCAAAGTACTGGGGTGACCAGAGCAACAATTAGGATTCAAGGAAATTTTTCCGTACAAATGAGGGATTCAAGGGTCTAATTATAAGAAAATTAGTGACTTTGGGTGAAATTTGTTGGGTGCGCAAGTAGGTTTCGCAACATATGGGAGCGCACAAGTGGGCTGCGTGACATATGAGGGTGTGCAAGTGAGATGCGCGTTGATAGAGTTTTGGCTAGACTATGGCGGCCAAAAAATCATGCCATTGAAAATCATGATTTTTCTTTATGGATTTTTACCCTTTTATTTGTAATAGATTCCCTTCATCATATTTTTTAGACTATTTGATGGAATAGAGTGTCAACAGATATAAAAAAGGTATGTGAGATGAAGAGCATATCTGCAATGATGGTGATTACATAAATTTTTGGAAAATCCACAGTGCCTAAAGTGAAATTATGGGATGTGACAGTGTGGTATATGTTAATTGTGTTGGTTGTTCCTTGTGTGATCATTTATAGAGAGTGCTCCATGTACCTCTATTACCATCACCATTTGATTGATCATGAAACTCACCAAAAGAAAAATTCATTAATGTGAAAAAATATCACTTGGTGGTTTATCATAAATGAAATTTAAATATGATTAATAAAATAGAATTTTATGTTATATAACTGATATATATTATAAATAAGATACTTAATATGGGTACCATAATATGAATTTAAACATAATTGATTTTATATCATTATCAAATAACCTCTTCCCATGTACTAATTGATTACTTTTCAAAATTAAATTATTTAAATAAGAAATATACAATTTAATGGAAATAAAAAAAAAGATAAAATAGGGGGCATGAAATTATTAAATAATTAAAATTGGATAGTTAAATAATGAATATTGTGTGACAGAACATAATAAAGACATACTACCATAAAAGTCGTCAGAGGATTACCCTCTGACCATTTATTAAAAAGAGAAAGAAAACTGGTTTAAGGGTTGCCGGTACCCATTACAAAACATCCCCGCGCCATAAATTTCCAAAACCAGAACGAAGAAATTAAAATTCACAAAACCCAAACCGCTTTCCATTTTTCCTGACCGCCTGTCCCCCTTCATCGTTTCCAAGAGCCACCTCAAGACGCGGGCGTGGAAATCGTCACCCACTGCAGATCAAGTCTACATCGAAATCCCCATCAGTCAACATCATCAACAGTATCTCGGAACTACCACTGTCATCTTCACCGAGGCACCTCACCGTCGTCGCCGGAGCACCATCACCAGAGCACCTCACCGTCGTCACTGCCTTCATCACCTTCCCAACATCCCACCGGTCGCCGGAAAAAACCAATCCGACAATGTCATCACCTCCGTCATCACTCAGAAAATCATCCATTCGGAAAACCACAATGAAAAACCACGCAAACCAAACAACCACACCGCCACAAAGAGTTAAGATCCTCAAATCCAGCATGGAAAAGACAAAACCCTAAAATGGGAACCCCGCCACCACCGACTAGATCGACCGCATCAGACGCAACAGAGCCCCCCCCCCCCTCACTCACCTGAGAAGAGTAGGAGCCCCCAAAACACCGACGCATGAGTGTAGACATCAACCGCTAAGAAACACCCCAGAGGATGACAGCAAGCTGCATAGAACAGAAACAAAGGCGCTCCGGAGAGTATGTCGTCGATGGAGACCGGTCTTACACCCGCAGATCTGAACCCAAAACCACTGTCGTCCTTAGTGCATCTCCACAGCTAGCGAGGAACCACAAAACGCAATCCAGTAGCACGAAACCTCCACCAGCCCACCGAGATCGAGAAGTAGCGTCGCGCCCTCCGCCGCGGAGGAGCCTGTGGCAGCTAGAGGGAAACCTAGAGAGATGCACTAAGGACGGCATAATGGATGAAATATTTTTACGAAATTGTCAAGATAGATTAATTAAGATATTAAATATGTTATAAAAGGTGTAATAACGTCATAATATCATAAATTTTTTTGTGGTATTTAACAAATTTTAATTTCATTTTTAATTCCACATTCAAACCAAAGAATATATAAAATCAATCTTATATAGTATTTTTTGAATTAAAATTTGAGTTTGATAATGTTTTGTAATTAGGTGATAAATTTCTAGACAGAAAATAGAGGGTTGAGACAATATATCAATGCTTCTATAAATTACCCAACAATACTTGTGGTTCACTATCAATTATGACAATCGACTTATTTGATTCATCATATGAAACAAATTGTTCAAGACCAATGTGGGTAGGGATGGTGTAAATTTTATCCGCACCATCATCAAAACTATGTCTTTGGATAAATTTAATAATGTAAATGAAATTACCTTCAAACATATTTATCGCAAAAAAAACACTTTTTCATCATTGATTCAAAAATACATTCATCATTAGTATGTTGGATGTGATGCATAATAATAATCCTAAATTCATAGGTATTAATAAATGTTCCATGATTCATTGTAAGGACCAAGAAATATACATTATAATATCTAGTATCATTTCAATATAATTCACTTCTTTATACCCAAATTTATATTATGTTAATAGTTTAAGATGGTTCGGTCCTATCTTTTACATAAAAACCCATATATTACAATTTTTTCACTTATATTTAGTATCAATTTCTAGTATCCATTTATTATTTATTCTTTAAATTAAGAACATGTTATCCCAATTGATTAATTATACCTATATCATATGTTCTTAAATTGCAGCATCCAAAACATTTCACCCTCTTCACTACACCACCTTTCACATGAATCAATTTCATCTAACATATTTTTCTATATTTTGAAAAAATATATATAATATATAATAATACTTATGTGTTTCATGATTCTAATAGAATTATGAATATAATGGAATATCATTTATTTAAAACATCCTTAATTTCAATAATTTCATAAATCATTATACATGTTTGTCATCATATTACTTACTACATTATTCCTTAAAATAAATGATATGAAATATTTCGTTATGATTTGTAAATGTTAACTCAATCATGTTTTATAACAAAAAAATGAAAATAATTCATACATTGTATCCATATATCATGCTCTTCATTACTTTTTTTTGACCAGATCATATTAAAACTTGAATTCCATATCTCTAAAAAATAAATAGTAATGTCTTTGGTGGTATTTCCATTTCTGAGTGAGATGGATGTGTTGTGTTTTTGAAATAATATAAATATAATGCCTTTATCCTTACAAATTTTAGAGAAATAATAATTAATTTGATAGACTAGGTTGTTTTTTTTTCATGTGATCGGCATGTTCATTATGTTTTTAAAATCATTTAAATAATATCTTTCCATAATAGTGATTATTAAATTTTATAGAAGTGATAATAAAATATCATCTTAATAAAAACATTAAAATTATATATATAACATTAATGAAACATGAAATAAACAATTTCATGTTAAAATGATATTGGTACTTCTAAATAGAACACCCACAAAAATTCTACAACACTTAATCCCTTAAATTTTTCAACATAACCCTAATAACCTCTATATTAAAGAATGTTTTAACCTCAAAGGTTATATCATACCTTTCAACTTATATCCCCAAAAAGTAATAGAATTATTCTAAAACAATCCTCCATATTAATCTTATGGGTTACATATACCTTAACCCACTTAAATATCTCCCAAAATATCATTAATCTCAATAAAATACCAAAACATAAATCCTCAAAAAGGGTGTCCAAGACATTGAACATATGATCAGCCACAAAATTTTAAACCCATGAGGGTGTACATAACTCTAATGTTAACCTAACATGAAAAATTATATCATCTAAATTTATCTAACTCTTTCTTGTATAAATATTATAAGGACCCAACCTTAATCATTATATAATCTACTATCTTCATACAAGAATTATCTATGTTTCATTCCCAATGATCATTTAGGTATATAGTTTTTGAGAGTTAGGTCATAATTTTTGATTGAGAAAACATATATTATAATTTTTAGATGCCTATTTAGAATCCATTTTATCACAAAGAAAGTTATTTAAAATAACACATGTTTCCCATTCATGAATTACCTTCATAATGTTGATCTTGACCTCGCCCATGTCACTAATAATCCTAGAAATCTAATAATTTTTTTTATACATGGGATAAGAAAAAAAAGATCATTAAGGTACATATAAATAACAAATTCATTAGTCTAGTGAAAAAAATTAATATAACATAAATAGTTAAATTTATCACAAAATAATTTGAGCGTAAGAAATAAATAATTTTCCCAAAAAAAAACATACCATTTTATCAAAGTAAACATTTAACACTAATATAAAGATAATAAAGATCCTATTTAGGATTCTTGTTCAATCATATTCATTAATCATTTTTAATACATGAAATAAATAAGAGTATCCCAGTTAGATCCCCATGACATAATTAATTTGTCACTACCTCCTTTTTTCCTTAATGATAAAGAACACACCCAATTAATTATTGAGATATACTGGGGATCACCATTCATATGATCTATATTTGGAACACCCAATTATTATGATCTATAATGTGTATCTACCAATAATATAAGATATATAAGTCTCAACCATTAATCATATATAATTATCAATTCCCATATCATAAATAAAAACATTTATTCTTTCATCTTATTCATAAAAACCATGGAAAATATTTTTAAATTCCAATTGGAATTTTTTTTCAGATATTTGATTTCCATTTCATTGGAAAAAACATTTTTAAAACTAAAATATCCAAAAGGAAGGGAGATATGGTTTTCATTTAAAAAATCATGAAATATTTTAAATAAATCCGAAAAATAAATAACACTTTTTGTTGTTGGAAAATTCATTATCACCATATATATAAATATTGGCCAATAATTTTATCAGTTGAAATGTATAAAAGATTATTACATAAAATGATTTATTTTGTAGAATCATTGAAAAATGTCATAAGAGACAAAAAATGTAAGAACTTGAGTTTTTAGAATGGGTAAAATTCCCAAACCTGTTTGAATTTTTAGCTTTTTTCTAAGAAAGCTAATATATTGTAGAAATTTATAATCTACACATTGTGTACTCTGAATTACAAACCGTGTATGGGTTATGTGTGTACTAGCTGTAGGATTTTCAAGTACATGACATGTGATGACTGTGTAATAATTTCCTACTACATGGCGTGTAGTGTTGTTGGACACACCGTGTATTTTCTTTACTGTGTACCGACTAAGATCTAGCCATGTGTCGACTCGTGCAGTATGTCCAAGCCATCTACATACATCTTATTACGTTAGATTATAGACAAGGCCACTACAAGGAGGGTAGTCCATTATACACAATATGTATTTTTATTGTTATTCACTTAAATGAAATAGTGTCGCATCTTATTCCAAAAAATTCCTTCTTCTTCCCAATTTACAGACCTTGAATCTCCGGGAGGCCGACAACATTTATTCTCTTAGATTATTCATTCTAAAAACGTTCATTAATCCATTGGTGGGGGCGGGATTACATTGATAAGGCTAATCTGACACACTATTTTCATTGCAGTTCGTTTTCCACACACATAGCAAATTCCATCCGAGCAGAGTTTCCTAGATTTTTCTAGAACATAGATCTATAAATTTTAGCTTTGAATTGGTGCTTGATATTGGATGTGCTAATGTCTAAAAGTCTCAAGTAGGTGGTTCATACCTTCTTTCGTGTTTTTTTGGACATTTCAGTGGCGTGGCCTAAAGGGAATAATTGGGTATTTTGAGCGACACCCTGTTTTACCTGCTATTGATAATTAAATTATTTGTTAGACCTATGGGTTGCCTTTGGGTATTCCCTTTTACCTAGTTTTCTTGAGATAGGATGGGTGAGGGGTCGTTGGTCATTTGGAGCATTTTGTCTAGGGGTGCCAAAGTGGTATAAGTTTTTTCTTATGAAACTATTTTGTTTAATTTTTTAAAGCATGATATGAAATTTTTGAGGGATTTATGACCTTGGTGCTGGTATGGGATATCACATTGTTAGTATAATTAAACTTCTTAATTTTTTTTCCTATTTAAAGTATTTATTTTGATTGTATATATGTGATGAGTGATATTTCATATGTCGGAGGTTTTGGTATGCTCTGGGCATGGCATGGGTATTGTTGAGAGATGTTGATCACAAGTTGCGCTTGTTTCGATGTTACATTGGGTGGTTCTGGCCATGGGATTGGGCGTCATGGATAGTGGGTTGAGGTAGTGTGTTTGTCAGGTTGGGCAGGGCCCGAGTTACTTGGATTGCGAGGCTGTCTTACTTGAGAAACATGTTCATAGGGGCACGAGGTGTCAGAGATTATGTCCCTTGGAAACTTATGTTAGTTTTTATCAGTCTCTCGGATCATTGAGTAGTCTGCATAGAGAGAGACTCTATGATAAGGGGGTTTTGAAAAATCGTGTGGGTAGATACCCTAGATATATGTGGTTTAGGTACTATTGGTTTGGGTGTGCTTGTCATAAGAATCCATGTGGAATGTAAGGAGACTTCAGGGGATAACGTTAATGATATCAGGTAAGAGGAAGATGCTCTCCATGTTTTGATGGAAGATATCGTCGTCCCCCAATTACGTTTTTTATGGAAGACATCGTTGTGTATCTAGTTACTTATTTTAGGAAAGACATCGATGTTCCTCCCAGTTACTACTATTTGAGCATTCCTATAGGATGTAGGAACATGAAAAACGAGGTTTCATGTGGCACATTGTGCCATGTCACATGACAGATATTCTGGCATTGGCCAAAGCAGGTGAAACACCATGGTGGCTACTGAGCACCAGTGAAGTTTATGTTTACTTGGGAATCGTACTATTGACAGTTTTCCTTAAAACTACTTACCTACTTAAACACATATATTAGGTATTCACCGTTGGGTGGTAGCCTACTATGATTTTTCTCACAGCCACTACGGGCCCTTAGGGATGCATGTAGACTTTATGGATTTGTGTGTAATAAAGAGATTAGCTTCAAGAGAAAGAATTTTTTAGCCATTTCAAGGAGATGATATGGACCTTGAGGTCTTGCCTAGCAAGAATTTTACATTATTTATATTTATTTTCTATATTAGCATGCTTTTCTTATTTATAGTAGCTACTATTGGTTAACCATTGGAGCCCTGTTATGTATTGAATTGATATGGATGCATATTTGGTTTTATTTCTAGTTGAAAGTGGTTTTCATCTTGCTATTATGTTTACTTTCTTCTGCACTTGTTTATATATTTTTTCTGCAATTTATTATTATTGGTTATGGTTCCGCTCTGTGGGTCTAGTTTGAGTCTGCTAAGTCGTTTATCTCCACTTCATGTTACATGTTATTACTCTGCTCAGTAATATTATTATACTCCAAGAGGTTAAAGCCTCCCCACAATACCTATTAAAACCCTTACTTCTATTTGGATGCCTTTGGTGTTTAGGGATGTTCAGGTAATGTAGTAACACATGGCCCATTTAGCACTGTTCTAGAGGCTTCTCGGGTCCGGGTTGGTAAAATGTGGTATCAAAGGGGTTTTTGATAGCGATTTAATAGTAGTGTTCTACAGGATACTAATAAAGTTAAGACTTCTCATTTATTTCAGTGGTTTTTCCTATTTGGGATATGTTATAATAAAGACGGTTTGTTATTAGAATGGGGTTTCTAGCTTGTGCTTGGGTTCCTACAGCCCTAGGTGCGAGGAATGGACCAAGTTGTCACGGGTGGGAATTATTGTTTTTCGTTTTCTCATATTACAGTTTAAATGTCTTCCACCTCGGTGGCTCACATGGTGTGTGATGTTATTGATTGTGATATGTGACCCTTGACCCGATGAGGGCAGGGAAGAATTGGACGTTTGACCGGTATGGAAAGACATGTTTTCTTGTCCTTTGATTGACACGTTTTTAAGTTATTTCAATTTTATAACCGCGTGTATGATTTGTGGTGTGATAATTCCACGTGAATAATATCAATTTCCTGATTGGTATGCTTTGAAATGTGAAAAGGTGAAATTACTGATAGAATTTATTGTTTATTTCAATGTGTTATGTCATTCTTTATATATTTGTATAATCGCATGTGGTAGGGTTTCTGGGTTTGTCTCTTAAAAGACTAAGTAGGTATTATGGATGCGGTAAATTTTTTCATCAGGATTGGACGAATCGATCAATGGTTTGTGAAAACATTGGTTTTTCGGATGGGCATTGCCCATGGTAATTTTGATATTTTTCTTTAATAAGGGTGGTTAAGGAGGCCATGAGGTAGGGATGTTGTAAGCATGGGTTACGTTAAGGGATAGTAAGGGTAGTTGTTTTATACTGCCTCATTACTACTTTCATTACCTATGTTTAATATACATATGTATATATATATATATTTTAGTTGTCTAACCATTTATGGTATTTAGAAGGTCATTTTTCACGACTCAGATGTGGCGTCATGTAGGAGATGGTAATGTGTCGCAGGAGGAGGATCAGGTTCGGGATCCAGTGGAGGCAGAGCATGTGACGTAGGTATAAGCTCAAGGATAGGATGAGGTCTAGGATCCAGTGTATATAGGACAACTGCCGTGTTTGGAAATTTTTGGGTTGTGGCTCGATGAGAAGCTCTGGATTGGCTTGGTACATGTCCTGTAGGGGATCGACATAGGGGAATATGGTATAGAGCCATCCATGGAATATCCGATGCGAGGGTTCAAGTAGGACCATCCACCACTTTTTAGGGTGAGGGTGGTCCATAAGCGGTTGAGAACTAAATTGAGAGCATGGATATGATCTTCGAGCAGCTCAATAAGCCTCCTAGGCGGAAGGGAAAGATGGCGACGTACATGCTGCGAGGACCGATGAAGCGTTGGTGGGATGTGTAGATTCAGGATCACAGGAATGAGGGACTATCATGGAACTACTTTGAGGATATGTTCATAGAGCACTTTTTCCCAAAAAGACTTAGGGCAGAGAGAGCTTGATAGTTCGTGAGCCTTTAGTAGGGAGACATGTCCATCATGTACTATGAAGATACTTTCACTAAGTTGTTTCACATTTCACCTAGTATAGAAAGTGAGGACACATAAATGGTTAGTCCCCTTAGGGATGGCTTACAACATTATATTATGATCCAGGTGAATATCTTCATGATGGGTTCTTTCTCATAGGTGGTAAATCAGACACTCATTGTAGAGGGAAACCAGAGAGATAGGCCTCATGTTGGTTGGGTGATAGCTTCAGGTGATGTTTTAGATGGTAATAAGTGAAGAATTGATGAGTTCTTATAGGGAAGTTAGGCCAAGGACTCAACTAGACCATATCGTAGTAGTTAATTTGTGGTCTTCTTTTAGTGTGGGAATCCATGACATGTTCAGACTTATTGTGATAGGCCTCCAAAGAAGTATCGGGCATGTGGACATGTCATGAAACTTTTGAGGTTCTGCTAGCATCATTCTCAGACAGCTGGTAGTAAGGGACCAATACAGATCATGTAATTTGGATTTCGTTCAGTTTTAGTACCAGGAGTGTGTTTCTGAGGTCCAGCTGCAAGCAGATGATGTGACAGAGATAGTGGGACCCATCTGAGGGGTTAGAGGCTAGTGAATAGAGTAGCACCGTAGGGAGTTCAGGAATCTAGCATTCATACTTCAGGCCGCATTCATGTTGTGGAGCTGCCAGAGGCTAAGCAGACTGGTGAGATGATGACTGTTAGAGGTGTACTTTAGGCGTGGTCATGATCTATTTTTTTACTTATTTTGACATGTCCTTCTGGGGCATGACTACGTTGACTTCACGATATGTACAAGAGTTATTTGAACTAACTAGATGTTGTTCAATGGTATTGACAATATATCATGTGTGGGTAATATATATATATATATATATATATATATATATATATATATATGAGATCTGTAGCATCCTACTCATCGAGGATACTAGTTACATGAGGTGTCGATGGCATCAGGGCATTGAGGATGTCAGAAACTTTAGGTGTCATGGGAATCCGGGCATCTAAGATGTGGCTTTCCTGATGTCCTAGGCACCATGTTTTTTTTGAGCCTCCATGGGATGCAAGACCTCATGGAGGCAGACACTGATGTGTTGCGGGATACGTTTTAGTGTCAGAAATGATATGGGAGCACCAATGAGGTACAATGGTTATGAGGATTCATTATAAGACCATATGTCTAGAAACATTGTTAGTGAATATTTCATTGATTTGA
Organism: Viscum album; assembly: GCA_963277665.1. Taxonomy (NCBI): domain Eukaryota; kingdom Viridiplantae; phylum Streptophyta; class Magnoliopsida; order Santalales; family Viscaceae; genus Viscum; species Viscum album. The sequence continues at coordinate 1,285,024,637 of OY728132.1, read as the reverse complement.
GCATTGTGGGGTTGAGACAGTGTTAGGAAATTATTAATTTGGGGATCCACTTGAGGAATTTAGCTAGAACATTTTTTAGGTCCGGGTAGTCTATGTTACATTGATTGGGGTGGTATGTTTGGTGCCATCTCTAGGTTTCATTTGATATCTTAGGTATGAGATATATTATGGTGGGAATATTGTAAGAACCCGTGTTTTTACAGAAGATCAAAATCTTGACCCTCTTTGAATATTTTTTTTGTTTCTCAGAAAACTGTGAAATTCTGGAAATTTACAGACTACACACCATTTACTCTAAAGTACATGATGTGTAAGGGATAGGCATGTATTATCTGCATTCTTTCCGAGTACATGTTGTGTGATGACCATGGAAGTATTTCTAACTACACGGCGTGTAGGGTTGCTGGACACGCTGTGTATTTTCTTTTTCACATACCGGCTGAGTTATATCCATGTGTTGACCCGTGTGGCACATCCATGCTATGTGGCTATCTCCTCTTAAGTCAGAGTATGGACAAGGACACTACGTGGTATGTAGTCCTTTATACCCACTATGTATTTTTTCGTTTAAATAAAATAGTGTCATGTCTTATTCCCAAAAATTCCTCCTTCTTCCCTATTTTCAGACCATGAAACTCTAGGAGGCTGAAAACGTTTCTTCTCATATATTCTTTATCAAACCTCCAATCTTCAATATTTTGGTGGGTTAGGGATCACATCGGGAAGGTTAAACCCACACACCCTTTTATGTTTCAGTTTCATTGCCTCACACACCCCAAATTCAATTAGAGCAGAGTTGTCTGAATTTGAAGGAATCTTAGATCTATGAAGATTGGATTCTAATTAGATCTCGATATCATAAATTCCTATGTCTACAAGTCATAGGTAGGTTTTGAAAACCTTATTTCATGTTTTCGTGGACTTTTGGGTGGCGTGGATTGAAGTGCATAATTTGGTAAATTGAGCGAGATTCAATTTTACCTACTATTGTATATAAAATAGTTTGTTAGACCTATGGGATGCCTTTGGGTATGCCTTTGACCTATTTTTCATCATCAGAGATGAGGGTGGCCCATTTTTCATTTGGGGCATTTTGGATGGGGTGAAAAAATTGTATAAGATGTTTTTTTTTGATTAAAATGATGAGTTTAATTTGTTAACGCATGTTATAAATTTTTTGAGGCATTCAAGACCTTGGTGCTGGTCTAAGATAGAAAATTATTAGTGACATTCAATAATATAATTGTTTTTCCTAGTTAAGTTATTTATTTTTATTATATATATGTGATGTGTGATATTACATATGATAGAGCCTTTGAGAAGGGTTGGACATGACTAGTGTATTGTTGAGTGATGATGGTCACAGGATGGGCTTTGTTCCATTTTACATTGGGTGGTTCTGACGCCAGGATTGTGCGTCCTGGACGTCGTCTTGAGGCAGTGTGATTGTCAAGTTGGGCATGGCCCATGTTACATGGAAGTTGAGGCTTCTCGGCTAGAGAGACATGGTTGTAGGGGCACAAGGTGTCAGAGATGTTGTGGCATGGAAACTTATTTTGGGGATTACCGATCACCTAGAACTCTGAGTAGTGAGGACACAAAGAGAATTTATAATGAGGTGGTTTTGACCACTCGTGTGGGTAGAGACCCCTGATCGATGTGGTTTAGGTACTATTGGTTTGGGGGTGCTTACTGTAGGATGCCACGTGGAAGGTGAGGTTCCTTCATGGGATAGTGTGGAGGATATCTATTTATGGGAAGAGGTTCTCCATGATTTGAGGAAAGATATTGATGTTCCTATGGTAACATAATTAATAGAAGAGATTTATTTCTCTCTAATTACATATTTGAGGATAGAAATCATTGTTCCTATGGGTTACTACTGTTTGGGCATTCCATTGGGACATCGGTAATTGATACATGAGTTGTCAGGTGTCACATGGTTCTGAGTTACATGAAAGAGATTCTGGTGCTGGTCGAAGAAGGTGACACTTCATGGTGGCTGATAAGCACCATGGGAGTTTTTGTTTATTTGTGCATCGTGCTATTTAATTTTTTCCTTATAACTGCATGATTTCTTAAAAACATGTCTTAGGTAGTCAACATTGGTTGGTATCCTACTGAGACTCGTCTCACACTCTACCCGGGCCATTTGGGATGCGTGTAGACATTATGGATTTGAATACAGGAAGGAGATCAGATTCAAAATCATGACAGGTTTAGCCATTTCATGGAGATTGTATGGACATCTTGGTCATTCCTAGATAGATTGTACTTTGTTTTGATTTCTTTTATATATCATCATGCTTTCCTTTTTTATGTTATCTACTTTTGGATAGCCATTGGTGCCCTGCTTTGTATTGACTTTATATGGATGCATGCTTGGTTTGTTCAGTAGTTGAAAGTGGTTTTCATCATGCTATTATGATTACTTTCCACTATACTTGTTAATATATTTCTTCCACTGTTTATAGATATTTGTTATGCTGCCACTCTACATGTCGGGTTTTAGTATGCAGAGTTGTTTATCTCTATTGTATGTTACATATTATTACTTGGTCCAGTACTACTATTATCCTCCGATAGGGTATAGGCTCCCCACTATATCCATTCAGACCCTCACTACTAGTCAACAGCCATTGAAATTTGGGGAGGTGCGCCTAAGGTAGTAACACCCAACCCATTTAGCACTATTCGAGTGGTTGTTCGGGTCTGGGTCGTTACATAAAATTTACATTATTATGGTTTTATTATAATATAAATACACCCATGAAATAATTTTTTTAAATATGTAAATAGAAGAAAAATAGGTTAAAGGGTAATGTTAATAGAGTTGTCTTAAAATAATGTCACTTGCATAAATTATTAAATATATATTAATTACTCAAAAAAATTAAATGAGGTGAATTATGGTAAAAAATCGAAATTACAATTCATTAGATTATAAATAATATTTTTTTCAATGTATTTATTTTGAAATAGACATGGAATGGAATGATTTAGAAAATAAAATAGGTAAACATGTAAAATATGCTTTTTAAGAAAAAGTATCCCTTACCATGAGCCTAAATCATCACATGCATTCCTTATCTTCCTAAATAATAAAACACTGGTAATTATTTAATTTAGTTAAAAAAAAATTCTATATTATATTTTCATGTATTAAAATTATTACTATGTTATATTTAATTGTATAATCACTTATGTTCAAGTAGTATGTATTGAATATATTTGGCTCACGTGTCCAAAATAACATCAGTTAGATGACTATGTTCAATGATTCCATTATTTCATAATATCTATAATAATATTAGTGTCATAATTATAAATTTTATATATATTTTTTAATTTTAAAACATACCATGAAACTTTTTATGAGAAATAAACTACATTTCAATCTTAGAGACAATAGGTCATATGTATGCATGCGTTACATTTCAATTTTTCAACTTTCATAATGGAAATAAGGTATTTATTATTTTATAATTTATGAATCTTAATAATATCATAAATACCATATTATCCATTTAAATATACATATATTTATAATCCATGTGTTGTTGTTTGGAAAATAAAATCTCATCCCTTCATATTGGGGGTTGTCAACACGTATTCACGAATTGTGTTATCATTTTTTTAGTGGATGGAATGGTAAAAAATTACATTATAAATTATATTTTAATAATTATAAATATAAAATTAGTATCATATCTAAAAATAAATTCCATTATTATAAACAATTTTTTGATTTGGTGCTGGAAATCAAATTACATCAGTTCATGAGTCGGTAGTTCCCTGTACAAAAAAATTGTGCTATAATTTTTGATTTGATAAAAGATGATAAGAATATTGGTTTTTTATTTAATATTATATAAAAAATATATTTAAGATACTATTTATATTATTTCTTCATGTTTTAATAATATATTATGTTTGTATATAAAAATAATACCAAAATTCTAGGTTAATATGTATTACCCTTCTTCGAACAACAACATTTTCATTACACCATGAGACCACTAAGGGTGGTTTTCATACCAAAATAAGTCCTCTAATATGTGGATAATAATTCAATTAATATTTTTTGGAATGTATTTTATGATAAAAATATATTTTGAAGAGTGAAAAATTTAAATGAAAGTTATCTCTTTTATAAGAGTAGGGATTGTGGCTCATTAAAGTTCATAAAAAATAAATTGATAAAAATTAATTTTGTTGTCCAAATAGGACAATATTGATAATATTTTAATATAAACTGATTATGAGGATAAATAATCTCTTGAAATAATATCTGTAATTGTTTCCATCTCATTTTATAATTATCATTTCTAACCCTTCATTAACTCTTGGGATAATTAGGGTTATATCAATGTTACTTTTCATGGGGTAATATAGTAACTATACAAGGAAAAATGACCCATAAATGGACTAGTACTGATAGTTTAACCCATATCCCAATCAAATAAATGATAATATAATTTTAATGAAATTAAAATCACTTAAAAAATATTATATATTATAAAATAACACTAATAACATTGTGGAACTATTCATTTAAATTAAATTTTAAAATAATAATAAAATAGTGTAATTATAATAAAATGAATAAAATCCACTATAATATATAATTTTAATATAAAAAAATTAAATAATTCCATAATTAACTCAAATAATATATTTTTTGATTGAAAATAATTTTATTGACTTTTTTACTGTATACAAAAACAATGTGTTTTTATTGCATAATAATTTAAGGAAATTATTTTCATACTAAAAATGAGAAATATACTATAAAGATAAAAAAATCATTAATATTTAAAATTATGATTTATGACTAAACATATCCTCTGTTTGTTCCTATGTTAAAAAATAATTATAGTTATTAAAATAAAAAATGTGATTTTTTTCCTTCTATTCACTTAACTATTATTGATGCAAAAATCACATTGAAATGGACACAAAACGCCATATATTCTACTTTAAGATTGCTAAAGATGATATATACTCGTACAATAAAACTAAAATAATTTTAGGGTAATTTTTTTAAACTTATCATTCTATATTTAACAATAACATCCAGATTTACCCATTATTATTTTATAAAATTCTAATGTAACTGTGAATAATGTCCAAAAATTAAGGAACTTTTTAATAAATTTAGAAAAAATAATTATAAAAATAGAATCATTTTTTGTTACGCTAAATTACAAAATTAAAGAATTTATTTTAAAATTAAATCGGTAAAAAAATTATGTAAAATAGATTTTCAGAAGAATCCCCTTTAATGTATAAAAGTTTTAATATTGTTGTTTGGTATAAATTTTACTCCAAAAAGAAAAATTGGATTATATTAAATCAAATTAAACTATATATATATTTTAAAAATAACACAAAATATAATTTAACTTTTAAATACTTGGAAGTAAAATATAGTTTTCAATAAAAATAATTATTTTTAACTATTAAATGAAAACCCTCTTTTCATAAAATTATCCAAATATCACCTTAATATAATTTTTTTTTCTGATTTCACGAATTAACTTTAACTTATCAAATAAAATTTCTAACATTTTTAAATAAATTATAATATTTTCTGAAAAACATTTTTCCAACAAATATATTTTAAATGATTAAAATGGATTTTCTAAATATAGGTTTTTTATTTATAAATAATTAATCATTAAATTTTTAATTATTATAAATATTACAAATATTACATATTTTTTAATCCCATTCATACCCTCAAATTTAATTTCAATGTTATAAGTGTAATGTCTCGGACTATCTGTATAAATTATTTTTTTATTATATAGAATTATTTCGAGATGAGAACATTTTACGACACATAATTCCCTGGCCTAGAGTGCCTAGAAGGATCCATTGAAAAATGTTAAGCATTAAATAGTGTGCATTTACTGTTTTCCTGAAAATGTGGAATAATTTTAAAACAGATGCCAAGATCATAACTTTAAGGGAAACATTTTGTTCAGGATGGAAAATTAACACTAGGCATGACATATGTTTAGTCGGCGCTAGAATCTAATGAGAAAACCAAAAAAATAGCATAACAGTAATTAAATAATTCAATAAAATCATATTATTTTTGAAATACTTATAACTCATGAATTATGACTCAAATTAAAAATATAAGACCACCATTGAACTCGTGAGGTTATATTTTCATTAGAAAGTCCCTAACATTGGTCGGCACAGGCCATCAATGGAAGTTAGTTTTGGCCATAAACGAAATAATTAACTAAAAATTATTTTAAAGATAAATTCATTGACTTCTAAACGATAAATTGGATTAAAAAATCAAGAGTACTATTGGATTCATGGGGGCGTTCTTCTCTTAGTCAGAGCCTGCCATCGACCAGCATAGGTCGTGGGTGACTGTTGATAATTTATTAACTTTTTTTAAGGTACGTTTAGTAAAATTTCCAGTGAGATTTTCTATCTTTCAAACTATCACTCGAATTGAAAATCTGAGGGAACCGTTAAATTCAAAATGTTAGGATTCACCACGAAATGACTTAACATCAGACAATAAGGGGCAAGAGGAAAAGTAATTTTTTAGAAATTTTGTGAAAAATAATAAAATAATTTAAATGAATAATTTTATTTTCTTTCTAGTTTTTTATTGGCTGATGAAGACATTGCGGAGAAGCGACATAGCGATGATGATTCACATCAATGAGGCTCATTAATGGCTTGTTAAACTAAAAGCATAATAATTCTTTATTTATGTGAAACAACAACACTGTTTCGTAAATAAAACTTCATAATGACATGGCGTTGTGTCATTATGGGAAAACTACGACGTGCTCTTATTTATAATTTTACACACTAGGAAAATGTGGTTTAGTGAAATTGGATGATTCTCTAGTGAAACTCTAATGGACATCGACCCTAGAAAAGAATGAATAACACCGACCAAAATACTTCATCTTCGAAGCCTTCCAAATATCAGAGCTAGAAAGCAACACCGACACCTAAACCCCTTGAGGATGAACCAACAACATTGAACTTCAAAGTGGTTGGGGTTTTTTTCATTGCTCATCCTCGTCCATTTATGAATGAATAATGGAGATTAATCCATGAACATGTTAATATGTTGTCCATGCATTATAACAGGAGGCTGACTTTTCAAGTGTGGTGATTATTCAGGATTAATCAATGTTGTGAATGATTGAAGGAAAACCTCCCCGAGCCTCCCCCTTATTTAGGATTCTGACATGAGGGGTACAGGCTGATACTCACATGGCCCAAGCTCCTCTTCTCATGTGTTCATCAGGGACAATATTTCAAATCGATGAAAAGGTGGTTTTTAGACCGTCGCGGTAGAGAGGAAGATCCTTGGAAAATGCAGGCGAAAACGGAACGAATAATGGACCACTGGTGTGGACCCGGTGGTCCACGAAAGAATCTTCTAGCATGACGGTGCTTAGGGTGGTACTGACGAATGCCTATAGGGACCAATGGTGGTGGCCACGGGTACGAGGAGGCGTGCCATAATTGTGCACTAGAAGGAAGGCTGTGACCGGATAGGGCCACGATGGAGTAGGAGAAGCCGCTGGAAAAGTCGGCAGCTAGATGCGGTGGACGTGGTCTCTTGAACATGTTGGAGGGAAGTGGGTCATAATACATGATTGCAACAGAGGAGGCACTCCATGGTAACCCGCGGGGGAAATGGCGGGGCACGGACACGACTCCCGACTCCGTCCAGTGAGGCGGACTGAACGTGGTGTGAACCCCCAATGGGACGAACCTCCAACCCACCCAGCCATGCCAGTCGCCCTGCCTCGCGGGCTGGACCCATGACCAGCAAGCCAGACCCATGCTCAATTGGGTTGGTTTGTACTATACCGGGTCACCGAGCGACCCAGCAGGATGGACACTCTGCCAACGGGGTCAGGTCCAATGAGGCCTATTGAGCCTAGCCCGATGAACCAGCTAGACAGGACCTACCCTGACCCACACTAGGTCAGGTTGGGTCCATAAAAATAAACTGGGTTTCATGAAACCCCTGAGCCAGGTTGGTCGGATCGGTCCGACCCGGTCGGATCATGCCCCATCATAAAAATCCTCCTAGTTAATAAAATGATTGTATCATCCATATTGTATGTCTGATTGACAAACCGTTTATGGAGTTGGGACCCACAATATGAGGTAGATCTTTTGGCACATTCTATGGTTACTTTTTTGGATGTTGAGATGTGATGATTGTCTTGAGGAGTGGTTCATCCAAGTGCACTACGTGAGGAACCCTACCGCTGACTGGGACTTGATGATTTTGGAAAAACGAATCTGTGTTACTTGATGGCCCAGTGGGAAGAAGCTCTGTGTAACTCGGTAGGCCCATGTGGGGGAGCAGCTCTGTGTGACCCGGAAGACCCACGATACTCTACCGGAGGAACACCTCAACAGGCCATGGAGGGGAGTAGCTTAGTGTTATACTACAGACCCACAGTACGCGATGTTGAGGTGTACCGAAGCAGTTTATGGTTAATCAGAAGCAGCTCTGTCTAACCTGGTAGGACCATTGTACTTGATAGAGGATGATTTATCCAAGATCCAAGTGCTCGATGATTGTGACTAATGATGAGATCGTGACTACCCTATAATATACCTCGTGTGAGAAGTATTGTATATCGTTCTTTACATTGAGGAATTGTTGTGCGTTCATTCTTTTTTTGGGGTCCCTACTGATTAATTGGTTACTCACCCCTACACGGGCTCCCCTCGCACATGTTCTGTCTGGCGCAGATGACTAACATTTCAACAGGGGTGCCCAGGGAGACGGGACAGGCAAACACTACGACAATGCACATGGTGTCCTAGGGCCATGCGGGGCCCAGTAGAACCAGGGGGACATGAAGTACTTCTTCAGCTTCCAGTAGGTTCCCTAGTAACATGATCTGGTTATTTTTACTATGGATTTCCATCAGAGCATTTTTTTACGTTTCGGTTTTTAGTATTTTTTCATCGTTTTGTATTCTGGCCCACTTTCATTCAGCTATACTTGTACTCAATTATTTAGTGGTATGTTGTTTCCCTTTTGTGATTCGGTACTTGGTTTGGCATTTGTGTGTTTACAAGTATCTAGGCTAATGCTTTCCACCTGCTGGTTGATGCCATAAACTATATTCTTCATCCCCTCACCTTCGGGAGGCGGGCTTGGGGTTGTCAAGGCATGGGCCTTGGGTGGATGGGTTGTGGAAAAGTGGCATCAAAGGGTGGTTGGTTCCCCCTCAAAGACTGGGAGTTTGTGTTATTCTTGGAGAAATGGTGCTAAATTTTCTGTGTCTGACTTTCAAGTTCGGGGATTCCAGTGTTGGTGCGGCATCCGACATATCTATACACTAGGACCTTGAATTCTTCTTTTGGGCTTAATACATGAATACAATAGTTGAATAAGTGTCATGTGATTTTGAATAAGAGTCATCTCACAAGGTATAATTTTATATCTATGGAACATCTTGATCAATCTCATGATTCCTCCACATAAACAACCAGCTAGGATTCCGATACGAGGTCATGAGGATAGCCCGCCTAGTGACGAGGCATCCGTTGAATGAACAGTTCTTGAGATTGCCCCACCAAGTGGTGCACCAGTCCTACAACCACCCAATGGTGAACATCTATTGTCGGCGGTTCTGGTAGAGGATGCACATAGGCTAATTGCCTTACATGAGCTTCAAAGACAGAGACCTCCAAGGATGAGGGGAGAGACAGATCCTCAGGTCGCTGAGCACTGGCTAGAGGCTATGATGCAAATCTTTCACTACGTGAGGACACCCCTTCACCATATGGTGATTTTGGAGGAGATCCTTCTATAGGGCATGGCATGGATATGGTGGATCATGACCATCCGGACTCATGATAAGGTGACCCTCACTTGGGATGACTTTGAGAGGCTTTCCATGAGGAGTTTATCCTGTGACATTGTGCACTGTGCACATTCAAGAGCTGCTTCACCTACATCATGAAAAAATGATAGTGGCTGAGTACTTGGTAAGGTTCATGATGCTTTTCCAATGCACTACAGATATGGTGTGAGACCCTTTCTTTGGGGATTGATCCTCTAAGCAGGGACTCATGTCAGAAATCAGGGCTTCAGTGGTGTCTCTCAGTATCCCTACCCAGACTGGGGTGCTGGAGAGAGACCTTCTTATAGAGAGCATATTGATGTAGTAGGTGCCCGTAGTTAGAGTTTCTAGCAGACCCCATGGGGTAGAGTAGTGGGTATGAAGCAGATAGAAAATGAGCGGGCCAAAGAGGGCATAATATTTTAGAGGCCAACCCTTGGACTCCTGATCGGCAGTGTGAGGCTCCCATTCCAGAGGGGTTTAGACGGGGGGAGGGACATTTATTATTGTGTGTAAGGATGGGACACATGGCAATTGATTTCACAACCTACCATATAGATGACTATAATATTATTGAGGGGTCTCTAAGACAGTGATAATGGTTCGAGGGAGGAGGTCCACATGGCAGAAGACGTCGCAGTGTATCTGGTCGAGTGATAGTTGGATAGGTGCGTGATCAGCTCTAGGATTTAGAGGCTTACAACCAAAGAACCCCAGATATTATCTGAGTTACTATCTTTGTATCCACTACCCATGATTTTGTATATATATACATTAGTTCTAGTCACTCCTTCCTTGCCAAAGATCTCATTCAGATCTCAAAGATTCTGGTAGTTGTGTTGGCTCGATCATTATGACTTGAAAGTCTTACAGGAGGGGAATCAGAGATTAAACGCTTGTTCCGTAAGGGTGGGCTTACTCTAGGAGGTGAGAGTTTCGTATGGGATCTCCTAGAAGCAGCATTGAGGCCTTACGATTTCATCTTGGGTATGGACTGTTTATCCACATTCCATGCTCACATCGTCAGTTTTAGTCTTATGTTTTGGTGTGTCTGCACAGATGGGACTAGTTTTTCCTTCACCAGAGAAAAGGAATCCATTGTAGTGAAGGACAGACTCTCTAGGATGAGGGTGTATCTGATCACTCACTAGTTGTCTAGAATCCCTCTCGGTGCAATGCAGGGGGGAGACCATGATTTCCTGTAGTGGTTGAAGAGTTCGAGGATTTTTTTCATGATGAGGTTCTAGGAATACATCTTCATAGACAGGTAGACTTATGCATCGACCTGTACCCCAGGATGACACCAATATCCACACTGGCATATCCAATGGCTCCCATAGAACGTTTCGAGCAAAGCATATAGCTGGAGGACTTGCAGGAGAGGGGGTTCGTAAGGCACAATGTCTTGCCGTGGGAAGCCCCAGTTCTTTTTTCTTAGAAGGAAGATGTGATTTTGAGGTTGTGTGTGGATTTATGTAAATTAATCCAAGTGGTCATGGAGAAATATTACCCCACTACCAAAGTATCGATGGGCACATCAATCAGTTAATGGGGGAAATCTTTCGTGTTGATGGAATGGTTACCATAGGCTATTTAGAAATTGAGACCATAGTGATGAGTGGAGGTCCTCCAAGACTATGACATTGAGATTGTCTATACTCTTGGGAAGGGGGAATGTAGTGGAAGCCACGCTCAGTATGAGGACCGGGTTGTAGCTGTTGAGTGAGGAGATAATGCAATTGGCAGCGATGTAGGCATCTATCGTGGATGAAGGTGAATCTAGTTACCTCTATTAGATGGTAGTTACTCCCCCACTAGTATAGCGAGTCAGAAAGACATAGATGAGGGACATTGATTGTGAGGCTCTATGGGCTCAGATATCCTCAATATAGGCACCTGAAAGATTTTATGAAGGGGGGAGTGAATCATTATTTTCAAATGGAGCACCTTATTACCTGTGGCATTGAGGGAGAAATTTTTGATGGTGTTAAATACTTCCACTCTAGTTGTACATCTTGGAGTGGAAAAGATGTACCAGGACCTCCGTAGTTAGTTCTAATGTCTAGGGATTAAAAAATCAGTGGCCTAGATCATTTCACGAGGCCTCACTTGTTAGCGAGTTAATGAAGAGCACCCGGTTCTGGAAAGCATGACTCAGCCACTCGACATATCGTAGTGGATATTAATTGATATCTCAATAGACTTAGTGATGGCCTTGCCTCGTATGTCTACAGGTCTTGACTCTATTGGGGTGATCATTGACTGACTCACCACGTTGTCTAAATTCCAACCCATCCGGGAGAAAAGGATGGTAGAAGGAATGGTACACTGTTACATCCAAGAGATAGTGTGGCTTCATGGGACATCTTCGAATATCGTCTTAGATCATGATATCTGCTTTACATCCCATTTGTGGAAGGGATTAGTGGAGGAATTCACGATGTAGTTACACTGGAGCACAACTTTTCATCCATATATGGATGTTTAGACAGATCGGACCATACAAACCTTAGAGGACATGATTCGTGCTTGTGTCCTTCACATTAGTCATGGTTGGGAGGACCACCTACCACTAGTGGTGTTTTCATACCACAACCACTATCACTTCACCATTGTCATGGAACCATTTGAGGCCTTTTATTGGAAGACATGCAGATCACCCATATACCGGAAAGACCTAGGGGATTCAACACAGATGGGTCAAGAGTTGGTATGAGCTACCACTGAGAAGGTAAAAATCATCTAAGTGTGGATGATGACTGCATAGAGTAGGTAGAAGTTTGATGACTATATGATATGGAGACCCTTGGATTTTGAAGAGAGAGATCATGTGTTCCTTCAGGTCTTACCCCAAAGAAGATTGTGGCGATTTGGATGGGGTGGAAAACTATATCTGAGGTTCATTAGACCTTTTAAGATACAAAAAATATTTGGTGAGCTGGAATACCACCAAGGCCTTCCCCCAAAAATGCACTGACTGAATGATGCTTTCCTTGTGTCACTACTGAGGAGGTAAATTCATGATCAATCACATGTCATCAATAGGAAAGAGCTGGATATCGACGATGGGGTGACATTTCCAGATTTCTCATTAGAGATAGAGCATCAATTAGAGTGAGGCCTACGCGGGCAGTATATTATTCTTGTATGCATTCGATGGTATCATGGGAATCTCTAAGAGAGTACAAGGGTGTGGGATGCTCATATTCATGGTCATTAACACCCTTATTTTTTTTCTTGTTGTTTTGGATTTTAGGAACATAAATCTCTAAGGTGGAGAGAATTTAATGACCATGAATTTCTCTATAAATTATTTTTTTTATTATATAGAGTTGACTTGATACCAAAAAATTTGACGTCACATAATTCCGAGGCCTAGAGTGCCTGAAATGATCTGTTGAAAAAAATTTTGCTTTAAAAATCGTGCATGAGTAGATTTCCTAAAAAAGTGGTATAAATCATAAATCAGTTTATGGATCAGAAATATGCAGGCACAACTGCGTTCAAGAAGCCGGGTTAACCCTAGGAGAAACTTATGTTTAGTCAGCGGAAGACTCCAGTGAGAAAACAGTAAAATGGCCTAACCATAAATAAAATTATTAAATAAAATAAATTTATTTTTCAAATACTTATAACTCATGAATAGTGACTTGGATTGAAAACCAGAGACCACCGCTAAACTCATGAGGTTGTGCTTTCACTATTCAGACCCTATCATTGGCCAGTGCAGGACAATAGTGGAAGTTATTTTTTGGTCGTAAATAAAATAATTATGCAACAATTATTATAATGTTAAATCCATTAATTTTTAAATGGTAACTCAGATTAAAATTCCACGAGTACCCATTTACCTTTTCCGCATTATTATTTGAATATATAAAATATGTTATATACACATAAAAAACATTTTTTTCTCAGATAACCCATTTACCACCCATAACATGAAAATAAAACGTTTTTTAGAGACTTATAGAATTGTGTTAATAATATATTTTAAAATCACTCTACAAATAATATGATCCCAATTATATATATAGTATAAACCAAATATTTAACTCCCAAATTATTTTCATTGATTATAATGAACATACACAATCCATTGAGGAGAAATAATGGGTATTTCCCTTTATATAATCAATATCTAGATCACCAATTCTTCTTGATATACAATGGGTACCAACACATTGTATAAGACCTATTGGGATTACATAATTAAATTATATAATTTTATAGTAACATATCATGAATAAAACATTTTATTTATGCCCCCTTTATCAACAAACCTTTTGGAAAAAAATAAATTCATTTTTAAAAAAAATTATATTGATATATTATTTTTTGAAAAAAACAGATTTCAATACAAGTACAAAAATAGGATCGAAAATAGGGTTTTTATTTGAAGAAATCATGAATTATTTAAAATTATTCTAAAAATATAAATAATGGTTATGGTGGTGGAAAAATTGAATGTCACCATAAATGTTAAAAAAGAACATTCCTTTTGAATCATGTAAATAATTTTAAAACATTCTGTAAAACTAACCATTTATAAAATCCTTTTAAAAAACACAAAAGAGCCATAAAATAGAATTTATAATTATATTATTCCCATAAAAATAAATCTATGATATAATTTTATAAAATATAGACATGGAAAAAAACTTTTAAAGGGAAACTCTAAAAATAATTTTTAAAAGAAAGTCCATTTTGTAAAATCATAATAAGATTGTTTCTAATAAAAATATTTCTAAGAAGTTAAATAAGATAAAAATGAAAAATGGAATCCAGATAAATTTAAATAATAATTTATATAAAATTTGTCATAAGGATAGGTACATTGATGATAAGGATATAGAAAATGTAATATGAAATCATTTAATGTAATGAATTTAATGTAAATTGTCTCTTACCTCTAGCCCAATTCATCACACGTATTCAATATCATCTTAAATAATTAACTTATTTTAATTATTTGACAAATTTATAAATAAAATTCAAGTTTATTAATAATTTTTTTTCACTTCTTCATAGGAAGAAACTATTACATAATCATTTAAGTTCATAACAAATGTTTTGACAATATGTGGTTTATATGTCCCAAATAACTTTGGTAGATGAACTATAGTCAAAGTGGTCCTAATTTTATGATATACATAATAATAATAAATAAATAATTATAACTTTTATATATCAATTATACTTTCCGAATCATCCTTGTAAGACGGAAAAAAAATAAGAATGTTACATTCATTAAGACAGTAAGTTGTACATACACATGTATAACATTTCCATTTTTTGTTATCATTTTGGAAATAACATAATCATTTTATATCATTATGAAATGATAAGAATATAATAAAATCCATTTTGTTTATTTTAAAAAATTATTTAAATATTTTTTTCTATCCATGTGATATTGTTATGAGAAATGAATCACATCGTTTCCTTGAGGTGGTAGTCGACACATACAAATGAACAATGTAATCATTTTTTAGTGAATGGAAGTGTTATAACAGAAATGATATATTAAAAATTTTAAAATTAAAATTATTTAAAGAATATAAAATATAATTATTAATTTCATCCTTATAACATATCATAATAGGTGGTGATGGAAAATGAATTACATATTTTCTTGAGACGGTATTCCACCATACACCCAAATGATGGTTTCATTTCACATTTTGTAGAACATGATATCGATATCTATTATTCCATTGATATAAAGAAACATAATTATATAGATTATATTTCTGAAATTATTTAGTAATGGTTGAATAATATTTTAAGATGGTAGAATAAAAAATAATACAAAAAATCTTGATTAAGAACTCTACCTCTTCTCCGGACACCCTCCATTTTATTACACATCATGGCCCATAAGGTTGGTAATATGACATAATTTTTTCCCGTCAGATGTAGATTGTGATTGAATATAAGGATTTTCATTGGTATTAGATGAACTAAAATGGGTTTTCATGTGAATAAGTGGTAATAATAAGTTCCCTTATATAAGAGAGGGGAGTGGTGGTCCTAAAATTTCTTCAAGTATTAAATTACTATAAATAAATTTTGATATCCGAATGCATATATTTTTATAATATTCAAATATAATATTTTTATGAGTCTATATACCATAATAAAAATGAGACACATTTTGATCTCATTTTTACCCGAATAAATTTTTTTACACCAATATTAACCCTTTATTAACCATTTTGACAATTTTGATGACATCAATGTTTTTAAATTCTTGGGGTTTATATTGTTATTAAAAAAGGAAAAAAACACATAAATAGATCATGTATAATATTTATATCCATATAACTATCCCAATTAAAATTATAGTATTTATTATAATGTAATATCATTTAATAAATATTAATTATTCTATAGTAACATGAATGTTAATTTTTGAATTATTCCTGTAATATGGATTTTTAAAACAAAAATAAAATAATGTTATAAAAATCCAATAAATAAAAATATATATAATATTTAATTCTTATCTAAAAATGTGGAACACAAAAATTTAAACATATTATAATATTCATATTATTTTCAATTTGATTTTATTGATTTATTTACTCGTTGCATAAGGATTGTGTCAGTGTTTAATAATCATCTATGTAAAATATTTATTTACTAAAAATAAAGAAAATATTAAAATGTAAAAAAAAATCAATATTTAAAATTCTATTTGTAGCTAAATATATTCTTTTTTTATCACAATATTAAGATACATATACTTATCAAAATAATGAGTGGGAAATTTTTTCCTTTATATTCACTTATATATTTTATTGGTAAATATCATTTGAAGATGGAAATTAAATGCCTTGTATTAAAATTTTAGATGATTAGAAATGAGTTATAATTGTCTAATAAAATTAATTTAAGTGTCAAGTTCAATGTTAAGTCCTTATAATTTAACTTTTAACCATAATTTCCCAAATTACCCTTTTATCGTGTTAAATAAAATTATTAATGTTTCTATTTATAATATAATAAATAAAAGAGAAATTTTTACTAAATTTGGAACCATATATTTCAAATATGGATTGTTGTTTTAGAAATTTAGAACACATAAGTGGCATAGTTTCATTTAAAATTAATTTGGAAAAAATTAATTAAAAATAGTTTATCATAAAATTATCGTTAAATTATAAAATGTTATATAAAAAATTAAATTGTAATAAAAATTTAAATAATTGTTTGGACTATATAATTTCAAAATTAACTAATTAAATTTTAGAACTAATCCATTATAAGATTATACATTTTAAATACATTAAAACAAGATATAGTTTTCAATAAAAATGTTTTTCTTACTGTTCACTAAAATATATAACATTTTAGAAATTATAAAAATTTCACCTTAAGATATATTTTATATGGTGATTTCAAAAATAATTTTTATATTATAAAATAATTTTTTTAAATGTTTTGTAAATTAAATATTGTATTTCTTCATTAATATATTCAATAATAATTTTTTCAAGAAACATATTTTGTATTCATAAAATAAATTTTCTAAAACATTCATTTTGATTTGTAAAGAATTAATATATATATTTTAATTGATTAATAACATTCAATATATTTTACATGAAAATTAAATGATTAAAAGTAAAGGTAAAAATCCAAAAACAATCAATAGACAATTCATATGGGTGAAAATAGTGGATACCAAAACCATCGTCCTAATCAATGATCTTAGAATCCTTTGGAGGATTATCGGGACATGGATATAAAATTGTATGCTCACTGAGAACATCCTTGTTTTCCAATGGCTATTTTATAATTATCATATTTAAATAATAATATAATATAGTTCATTTAGTCTCAATGTTTCATTATTTAATGATATCGACATAATCCTTATTTTAAAATCTTGGCATACTATGTTTATAATCGAATAAAGCAACATGAATTTCATCATTGTCAATCTTCTATGATTGTAATAATACAATTTACATATTTTCTCTTCAAATCCATAATAAGTAACATTTTCTTATTACGATCGACTATTGGATGCACTATTATAATAATAAATTATTTCAATTAAAATAACAAAATAATGTTGTGTTATCTTGTTCACTAGTCACATATTTCTAATAAATTTTGCCGTTATTGATCAGCACTGATTTTCATTCATGAATATCATTATTGGAAAAAAAACCAACACTCTTATTTATGGAGAGAAAATGTCATATGGTAAACTCAATACCTATACGATATAACAATATTAAAAATAATAATTTCTCATTAATATTTATTTTATAACAGCAATGGTTTTACTTTCAATTTTAACCATGTAGAAAACAATTTAATATGTAAAGTCCCTCACTTTATCAAATTTAGTGAATGATTACTTCTAATTTTAATTGGTTTCCATTTCCTATATAATATGATAGAAAAAGATGATGATATATTTTAAATTATGTAGTATATGATATGATATATATTTTTAAATTAAATATAGGATATATTCATTAAAATAATCACAATTAAATAATAACATGTGATGTGCCATCACTTGATCCCCATGTATCCATGTACCCCACATATATGATCCCACAATTCCACCAGTTTTGGAATGTTATGAAAAATTGGCCTCAATTTTCATATAATTCAAATCATCATATCTCATTATCTGGTTAAATCTCATGCTTGAATCAATCAAATAAATTTAATATAAATCTATATATTGTTGACCTAAATATCATTTTACAATGGAACCTTTGAGATGATTCATGTTCTCGATAGAATAATTTTTTTCAATATATTTAACTCAAATGGATGAATCCAATGAAATAATGCCCCAAGAATAATATTTGATTGAAGTGGGATAGTTAGTTGTAGCATCAACGTAAAAAATTGGTGTAATTTTTTTCTAACTCACACATAATCAATGGTTTCAATTCTTGCATTTTTTAAAGAAACACTATCGTAAGATTTTAGCAATAATATTTCAATAAAAGTTGAACAATAAAATCATTGAAAAACATACATTATTGAATATTATATTATGTATAGTTATTAGAATCAACTCATCATGAAGGATATGATAGTCATGAGTTTTTTGATATAAAATTGTCACCTATATTCCATAGACTAATCTAATATTTTTCTTTAATAATGATCTTGAATCATTACATTCTCTAGATCTTCAAAAAAATCATGAAAGTCATCATCATATCATCTCAATTGGGAAATTACTAGTTATTATGATTGAAATAAAATGAAATAGTTCCAGAATTGTACTCTAATATACTGAGTCACACTAAGATCATAGTTCATATTTAGTATTCCAATAAACATTTATATGTATTAATGGATACATTTCACAAATATGTTTCTCAATATATATTACATCTAAAAAAAATATTGGTTGATCAATAAAAAATAAAAGAATTTCTCTTTTAACCACATATTATAATTAGATTTAATATAAATATATATCATACTTTTAGATATTTTATTCCAACTCTTAAATAAAAAAATAGAATGTTTCAATTAATTATGTACATCCATTCCAGGAGTATCCTGAGGTAGATTTTCATTCTCAATGGTATTCTGAAACATTATATTATTATTTATATAGAGGTGATTCATTGGAAATAATTATCAATTTCCTATGAAAATGTAATTATAAAAATGTTCAATCATTATTATTTATGTATTCTTCCTATAAATATTTTTGGATTGTTTACCCTTAATGGACCATCTATACATCATAACAAGAAAAAATATTTTTCATCCACATAAGATTGATACACATTTGAAATGTGTCTTTAATATAATAATCACACAAAGACCCCGACATTCTATATTTTATTCAACTCTTTTATAAAATAATTTAAATTGATATATAAATAATTAATAGGATGTGACTGTACTAATATGAGTATTCATAGAGTTAAATGGTTTCTCATACACGTATGTATAGTAAGTTAATAAATGTGAAAAAACTAATAACATTCTCTATGATGTAATAATATAACCAAATAAATTTAAACCATCCCATAATAGAGAAATCATAACATTAAATAATTCAATATAAAAATAATCATATCATGAATCAGATTCATACCACTCTAATCCATCAATAGGATAAATAAACCCATCATTATCTTATTTATCTAAACATCATGTCATCATATATTTGTTAAAATTTCAGTAGACAAGAAAATATTTTGGATCTTAATGATAAATTGAATGTGAAAAATTAATATTTGTGGAACATGAGATATTTTTAAGTCAACATTTAGATAAAGTTAATATACACTGCATTGATTGAATTATTTTAGGAACATAGTTTCCTGACAATATATGATGTAGTATTTCAGGAAAAATAACTTTTATTTTCTAAAAATCCAAACTAATTAATTAATTCTCATTCTATATAATTATTTTTCAAAATATATGTATCATTATGATGCAATCCCATTAAAAGGTAATAATATAATTATATATTGTTTTATAAATTTCATAAATGGGTTTTCTATGATAAAATTTATATCCTTACCATTTTAGCAGATTCTTGTTCTATAATATTATTTTCATCATCCATCAATATTTTTACTATTTTAACATCATTAATTTCATTATTTGTGAAATCTATACAAATACCATTATCTTCTTTTGTCAGCATATTAATTCTTAGGCTGATGAATTAACAGAAACTCAAAGAATAATAAATTATCCATTCCAGTCCTTTCATTTATATCTTAATCAGTTGGATATTGTTTCCTGTACATATTTTGATATGAAAATTTATATTCAAACCAAAAACCAATAAAAAATATATGGTATCTCACTTTTTCCAAAATTAACCAAAATATTCTTACACGATCATAAAATGGGTAGGGAATAATACCTCTATATAAGTCATTATTAATTGAGGAATCCAAAAATTTAATACATATTAAGAAACTTAGCTGGGATCTAATCATTATCATGCACTCAACATTAATACATACTTAAATGAAAAGTAATTAGTTATTTAAATCAATATAGAATATTGTAATTTAAAAATCCATTAAAATAATGAATATACTAAATACATATTAGAATAAGAAAATATTTCAACAATTAAATACATATATTTTAAGTTTATAAAAATATCTATATGTTTTCGGTGACTTTAAACACTAAAACACTCTAATGTAATGTGGTTATTGGAAAAAATAAAATATTAATATATATAGACACTAATTTAATGACATAAGGAAATATAATATAACATTGTATAAATAGAGGTTGAATGTGAGGTTTTGGTCAAGGGAAGGATGAGAATAAATGTTACATAAAATAAAATGAACCTTGGATGTTCAAAACCACCTACCATAACATATATTTATCAAGAAAAATCCAAAAAAGTTTTTATAATTGAATACATTTATTGAAGAAGAACATTTGTTACACAAAACACGAAAATTATCTTCTTTAATATTATATTCACATTAAAAAATATATTTCCTGTTTTTACATAAAAGAAATTAATTCCTAATTTATGTAAAACAAATATGGTATAAAAAATACGGTTCTATAACAGTAATATTTATAAAAAAATCCTCAAATTAGGTATGAAAAATTAAAACCATACAACTAATTTATTATAACACCACATAAATATTTTATTGCAACAACAAAATATATTTCATAAAAAATGAAATTTTATCAAAAACCTTATGTGTGATACTATTTTAAACATTTTATTAGTCCATTTTGAATGAATACCCCCTTTTACTACATAAAAACCAAAGTTAACTCAATATATTACTATTACCTTTTCGAAATAAGTAGTAAACACAATTTAATCTTCAAAAAAATCCTAAATAAATTAATGCAAGTATTTGTGATTATGAAAACCAATGGTTTTATGTGGAATCACCAATAAAACATAATTAATATAGTGATTACAAATGATATTTTACTAAGATAAATAAATAAACTCAACATATAATTTTTATTATATCTAAAAAAATTCAATTAAATTCATAGTTTGTGAAACCCGAGCCACTATTGTAATCTAGGGCATGAAAATGAAAAAATAAAATAATCTTAGAAAATATAATGTTATGGGATAAAACATACAAAGAAAATTCAACTAAAAAATTAATTCCAAAAATGATCAATAATATAGAATGTACAAGCAAATTAAATTACGGAGAACTAGTTCTAGATAATTGACAATAGGATCTAGAAATGGGGGGATCCTTATAATTTTAATCCAGATGAACCTATACCAATTGTTTTATAAACCATATATATATAGTGTATCCATTGGTATAACCATCTTTCCCTCTAGTTTGAATTTTATTAATTTATTAAACAATGAGTTTTTAAGTGATTTAAATTTATATAGAGATTCTAAAAAGACCATTTTGGATATTAATAAATTTTATATGGTTTTAATCGTTGATATAAATATAAAATAGTTATAAGATGATTTTGGGTACAGGTTTATGTTTTATTTGATTTGATTTTATTATAGATATAAAAATAATATTTCATTGTTGACATGAAATTGTTCAATCCATGTATTGTGTATATTTTTTTATAACAATAAGGAGTTATATTTTTTGTTAGAGTTTTGATTGTTCTTTTTTTAGTGATTAGTGTAGCAATAAATACTATAAAAAATTAGTCATCAAAATATTTATTCCCTATTGGACAGTCTAATGTTATGTGTAATCGATATAAAAATAAAAGAACTACCTATAGTTTTTATAGAGGTTATCGACAAATTTCTAGAGGAATTTACAAGTTTTAAACCCAATACAAAATATGTAAACTCATTTATAATGTTACATCTATGAAATCCATTAATTTATTTAGCATCATACTTGACGAGACATGTTGATCTCTATAATTTATGAATCCAAAAAAATGATATATTAAAAACTAATTTTATATAATGTAGTGTGTCACGATTGGAATCACAAGTTTCATATTCTCATAATGTGGATAGCTCAATGACACTAAGAATTGATTATCAAAATTAAAATCAAATAATGGTGAATAATAATTATTCTTTTTATTAGGATTTATAATCTAACTAACCAGTTTATGTGATTTAAATTGTTTTTATTAATTGAATTGTTGTCCAAATGTTATACAATCATTATGTGTAAGTGGTAAATAATTTAGTCAAATGAATGTATCAGAACTATTTATAAGATTGATTTATAATATATTTTACTATATGAAAACCACGTTTTCTATATTTTCATTGATTATATTTTAAAATTTTCATAAAAAAAGTATCATGCATTACATCTATGATTTTTTAAAAAATTATAATGAGAACAAGATATTTCTGATATGTATTCTATGTATTTCTTCTAGAAACATAACGCTAATTTTTGGGAAATATTATCATTGGGAGTTTTATCATTATGGACATAATGAAAATTGAGTTACTTGTTTCTTGAGATACAACATAAATATATCATATAAGGGTTTTAAATTATTTATGAGGTTCTTTAATAACTTTTATTGGATTTTGACACAATTATTAGTGTTATAAAATAAGGATATTTTCCTTTTTTAGTAATAAAATTTTATATAACATTCAAACATATAAGGTATATGATATCGTATTCAATAATTCATTGATTATTAGAGAAAATAGTTTTTAAATGGTTTATAATGATATGTTACAAATGTATTTTGTTTGTGTCTTAATTTATTAGTAATCAACCATGGTATGTAAGTCAAACTGATACACCGTCATATATAAAAATATGGTACCCATGACATCGAGTTGGGATTAATAGTTCATTCATTAAATGTATAATATAATTACCTACTAAGTGAGTGTTTTACAGAATCTATAGACCATAAGATCTTATGATATATATTTTAATAGAGGGACCTCAACTTTAGGTAGGGGATGTATTTTTAATTTCATTATGTTTTTGATTTTTAAATCACATATACGAATGTTATGGGTAATGTGTTTATTAATTCTTGGAGAAACGAATCATATAAAGATGGCATTCAAAAAAATTTATAAAGGAGATAAAATAAATAGAAACTATATTTTCCAATAAAGAGTTTATATATGTTCAGGTTTTATTATGTTAAATTTTGATATATTATTATTTGGTAAAATTATTATTTTTAGAATCAATTTGGTGATATGAAGGTGGTGTATAATAAGATCATGTTTTTTATGGAAAAACTCTAGATGGATGGTCAAATAGTGAAGATAACTATATCATATTAAAATGTAAAATATAGGATCCTTATAATGGTAATGAATAAATTTTTTATGAACAATATAGTTCCCCTTTTATTATTTATTTGATAGTGTTAGAGGTGTACCATTAATAGAAGTAGAAATTATGTTGGTCGAGTGTGAAAAAATGTATAGAACTATTTATATCCATGTTTCTTACATGTGAGTAACTAAAGGATGATTACCATTTTTTGTTGGGGTTTTTACAACTATATAAATTATTTGATAGGAAATGGGGTGTTATATAGGTATAATTTATAGTTAGGATGCATTTTGTTCTTGATGGTTATGTTCTTATTCTAGTGAAGGTGTATATATTGACATGGATGACACATTTCATCCCTAACATGAGGGATATCCCAGTAGAATCCATTATGTGGGTTTATATTATATATAAATAATGTTTCATGGAGTATATATATTTATCATATCTACTCCTGATTCTAAATTGAGAATTTTTTTTGTGTTTTGAAACATGATTTTTGTACCTAGTTATAACTAATAAGTAATTTTATTCACCATGGGTATCACCTGTCTAATTATCTAGGATACTGGATAGTTCCATGAGACTATTAATTGATTATCAATAATATAATATGGTAATGGTGAACAATCATTATCCTTTTTCTATTGATTGATAATATCTTTGACCAGTTGAGGGGTTATATTCGGTTTTTGATTATTGAATCATTGTCCAGATATCATCACTACATTATGAATATATAGTAATAAACATTGGTCTAATTAATTCATCATAAATATTTATTTTATGAAGGAAACTTATATTTTTACTGTATCAGGACCACTGTTTATTGATTTTCACTAATGTTATCTTGGGGTACACAACAACAAAATAACATGTATAATATATGAGGATTATGGAAAAGTGATTGTTAGAACACGGGTTTAATGGTGAGTTATGTATTTATCCTACTAACAAGAAGTTTATTTTATGGGGAATATCATCTAGGATATTTTTATCACTGTGTAACAAAGTTCAATTGTGGTTTTTATTAATTGGGAGCCACCCAATAATGTATTATATGAGTTTTTTAATTCTCTTGGAAGAATTTTTAATGATTCTCTTTGACTGCGACAATTTTATCAGTCTAAAAAAAGATGTATCAATCCATTTTCTAATCGACCAATTTCATATAACCTTAAAATGTTTAATAGATAAGGTTTTTTAAAAACACTTTCTTTTATTATGATAGTAATAAGTTTCTTATTTGGTTTATCATAATATATTGAACATGGATTTTGGTTTCATTTTTATATATTGGAAATATTTCAAATCCAATTACTTTGTATATTTCTAGGATCATATAAACAATAATGTGATCTAGCAATTGGTGTTGGGAATAATGGTTTTTTCATTAAATTTAAAGGGGATTATATACTTTGTGAGTGTTTTACATTATTATAGACTATACTATAAGAAGATATATCTTTTCATTGAGGGACCTAAAATTTAGGTAGAGTTTATATAACTAATTTTTTTAGGACTATAAATTTGTTCTCACATATACCATTGATAAATAAAATATTATTATAAATTTTTCAAGTCAAAAAAACACATCAAAATTTTACTCAAAAGAATATTGATGTTTAAAATGAGATATAATAAATATAAATATTAAATACAAATATAGAGTTTGTGGATGGTCCAATTTATTTATATTAGTTATTGATATATTATTATTTTGTGTAATCAATTTTGGATTCTCAATGATGTGGTCCTATGTTAAATGCATAATTATATCATATTTTTTATTGAGATTCTCTAGATGGATGGTCAAAAGATGGATAAATTCATATCATATTATAAGGAAAATCAATTTTATATGAATACTGATTAATGTGTTTATTGTGAAGATTATATTTCACCATTTATTATACATTTAGGTATTAAAATGATTTTATATTCATTGAAGTTCCAATTGTGGTGGTCGACTTTAAATAAATGTAGAGAAAACATTATGGCCATCTTTCTTATCGGCCATCAATGTATGGTTGAAAACAATGTGTTAGTGTTTTTTTAATAATTTTTCATTATATCTGAGTGAATATGTAAGGTTATATTTCTATAATTTATATCTAGAAAACATTTTTTCATTATGGTTATTGGATTATTTGTTTGGAAGTGGATATATTGATAAATTTGACACATTTCATCCATGTTATGAGGGAGGGGTCGGTAAAATATTTTGTGAGGTTGTATATTAAATTAAACATCAAGTTTTTGGGAGTTCATTGATAAACTGTAACTAATTGTAAGTATTGTTTTTACATTATGGAGGTGTAGATGTTTTTTTCATGATTTTGAACCAAGTTATGCCTACAAACAACATTTAAATAATATATTTCTTGGGAATAGATTTTATACTCTGGTAAATTATCGGTTGAGAATATAACATGAAGTTATCTCCATGATAATTTAACATTAATAAATATAAATGGAACTTTAAGAGGAATTATATGGCATTCTATTTCATTATTATCTATGTTTTTTGGATTCAATAAAGAATGTTTATTGGACCATATTTAGTAAAAAATATGATGGAGATAGTATGTAATTTAGTGTATGAGGATGCAATAATGTATATATATGTTATTTATATATATATATTTAAATTATATATAATTTGAGTTTATAATTGTATATCCTTTTTAAATAATTTATTCTTTGAGGTGGGGGTATCATATGTGTAATGAACAAAAATTTTATAAATAATATTCCCTTAAAATTTAATTAAATGTCTTGTTATGTATTATGGTTATAGAAAAAACATTACATTCATTGGTTTTATTACATAACATCATATTTAAAAGACCCTTAATCATCTTTTCCATTGATAATATAGTCTTCTAATAGTGATCACATGATTAGTATAAATATATGGTTTTAGCAAAACCATTTGACAAAAAAAGGAAGTGGTGGTCTCAAATAGTTGGAACATACCTTATGAATCACATTTATTAGATATTCTAAGGGAGATACCATAATTGTGATTTACCATTGACAAATAACATGATGAGATATAATGACATAAGAATGGGTGAATCTATTTACATGATAAGTTTAAGCTTATTGACATCAAGGATCAAACCATGTACACAGGAAAATGCCATTAAAGTCTTCCCAACGTGCACTATACTCATAGTGTGTTTTTATTGAAATAAATTTATATTTATCACAAACCTAGAAACATGATTTTTTAAATTATTTTTACAAAATAATGAATATATTTTCATCCAATTATTTCTACTTTATAAATGATTTTTAGTTTGATATAATAAAAAAATGTTTATTTGGGTAATATTCAAATTCAATTAATGAACTAATTTTGGTGAATTAATGGATTGTTGATAAAAATAAAATTTTAATAATATATTATTATTAATTTATTTTTATCAAATATAAATTTTCATATGATATTTATGAATTCAAATGTAATTTTTATATTGGTTTGAAAACAATTATTGTCAAAAAAACACAAGATTTTTCAATAAATGGATATATTAAAACTGAAAAATAATCATATTCAGAAAATTATTAAGATAAAATTATTTTCATTTTTGGAACCATAATATTGAAATAATCCAACAGTATATTTTTAATAATTATCAGAGATTCCTGAATTTTCAGGTAAAATTTAAATACTATATAAATAAACATTTTTGTATTATGGCATTACTAAAACACAAAAGTGATATAAGAAATACTATAAATGGGATACATAATAAAATATATTTTTCCTTTTAAAATAATGTGATTATATGTTTATTTTACTAATTTTTAAAGCCTTTGTGAATCCTCCAAGACCATTACAATATTGTATGGTTTTAAAATCATTTATTTAACAGTATGACTCACATCCACATTATAAGGGATATTATTTGATTACGATAAGACATTTTGATTGTTAAATAATTGAATCCACTTCCATTTGAAAAAACCCATGTCAATAAACCATTGTTATGTTTGTGTTTTTTGGGAATTTTATTATATAAAGTCCAAAACCTATATTTTAGAAATAATAGTGAAATTCCAACTAATTATATATATAAACTTATGAAATATCTAATATATCTTAAATAAAAATCTTTAATGAACATATATACTCTGCATTTCCCTCCCTAGTGCCCTCCCAAGGTTCCCCAATACTCTCAAGAAGCTCTTCTAAAGCATTTAGATTCAAGCACTGAAGTAAGGGATCCTCACCTTCTCTTCTTTTTTCACGATTCTTTATTATCTAGTTTCTTATATTTACAATTCATAAGGTTATGATATGTATTTCCATGTAACCATTACATCCCATTTCATTTAATAATTTTTACATACCCATTTCTTTCACATAAACTTATTTAATGAGACTTTATGTGATGTTGTTATGTTGAGGAAATTTCATCGTGATTTTCCTGGACAAAACAAGTGTGTGATGAGTAACATACCCATTTCATATCAAGGGTGTTAGACATTATGAACATAATCATATTTAACTTGGTCCTTACATAAAATTATTCCACACTCATTAATCATGGAATAAAACATGATGATAAATGAATTTATGTTTAATGATCTATGTGGAGCACATAAGTGTGAGAATTAAATTAAATTGATTGGTGCGCTTGGGATTTTATTCCACTTTAATAAATGTGTTCATGTTTTGTCTCATAAGATTTCATGTTGGAAAATGGATTGAACCTAATTATTTTATAAAACTTTTTATATGATTTTTTCTTGTAATTAATTTGTGACCTCTGTTTATTATGTCATGTTTTAAGTTGTTTCTGTATTTCCCCTGTTGAAATTATGATAATCGTGTTATATCTTGACTCATTGTTCATACGTATAATACTTCCTCAGTTTATTCCCCATTGGAATGCTTACTGTCTAACATGTATGCCCATATTCATGTTCTTCCATTTTAATACCTTACTATTATTTATTGATCACCCCTTTCTTATATGTTTCCTAGGTAATCCCATACAATTTTGAGTGTGAGAATTTAAATAAGGAATTCAATAAAATTTATATTTTCATGTTTTAAATTGTTATGTAATATAAAAAATCCCCAAAACACACTAGAATTTTTTATCATAGAGGTTTTATGAAGTTTATCTTTATGTTCCAAATCATGTATTAATGTGAGATAAATAATAGTGTGGTTATAGTTGGTATCAAAGGATGATTTTTTTTGGATTCAGTTTGGAAAACTCATGTGATATATTTGGGATAATACTATATATATGAAAACATCCCCAGTTTTTTAATATATAGTGTATGTGTTTTTTCATGAAAATAAATCTCTTTCTGAATACTGCAAGTGGACATGAAGTGGACATAGATGTAGATAGTGATAAAACCTAAAAACACCATGTTGAGCTAGAAAAAACCAGGAACTAGTGCATGATAACATGTCATACATCACACCTAGTTTGTTGCTCATGGGGGTTAGTCTATAGTAAATTCCTCATCACATTATGAAATTTTATTATTGAACCAAATATAACAATATGAATATATGTTAGGATACATATCCTGGATAATATATATATAAACCCATAAATTAATATTTTATGGAATGAAATATAATTTTTATGTTATATCTTTAATGTCATTAGATTCCCATTTATTTATTTAATAGTTTAGAATAATCATACATAAAAACCCTTTTATTCAATCTGATGGCCATAAATAAAGGGAGGAATCTGGTAAACTATCAATGTGATGATAAATGTTATGACTGTCCTAATGAAATTCAAAACCTAAAGGGAGAAAGAATTTCAAACATTATGATGATACTCTCTCAAATGACCCAGGTTATGAATAGATTACATTATCATGAGTATCTTTCAAATCCTCCTAGGAGAGTAAAAGTAGTGATTGAGACCTTTATGTTACAAAGGCCTCCAAATTTAAATGGATAATATGGTCCATTAATAAAGAAAAATTAGTTAAAATCCATTGATATGTTCTTCTCCATCCTTTGATGTTATGATCAGGAGTTTATTCCACTGTTTTTTTATCATTTGCTAGGAGAATCTAATCAGTGGTGGAGATTTATAAAAAAATTGAATCCTGAGGAAGAAAATGAAGAGATGGTGTGGAAGTAATTATAGAAAATTGTTCTTCAATAAATATTTTCATCAGACTCTGTCTTAAAATTTAATGTGATTTCCTTTCCCTCAACCTAAAAGACAAATAATCACTTAGATAATTTGAGGAAAACATTACAAAACTTGCCTAATATTCTTACCTATTTATCTTTACCCACGAATTCATTTTTTACCTCTTCTTCAGTGGGCTATAATGTATTCTATAAAAACCCTTATAGATCTAAGACATTGATAGGTAGGAATAAATTGTTTGATGTTCCATTAAAGATGAGATAGTGATCAACGAATATTAATGGTATCATGACGATAAGAAGAAAAAAGTAGAACTTAATTATAGATATCTGATGGAGAAATATAATGATTCTATGATATTTCAGCCTCTCACTTATCAATGGTGTGGAAAGAAGTAGAAAATATATTTTAATGTGGGTGAGGAAATGCTCTAGGTTCTAAAAAGAAGGGAACCTATCATGAGATTACTAGTAGGAGAAACCCACCAATGCAATAGAGGAAAGAAAGGCTTTGATCAATCATCAGTGGGTTGTTTATTTGAACAACTTAAAGGTACTACGGAACATTTGAAACAAATTCACTAATCTTAGGGTTTTCATAGACTAAAAAAATACTCGATGGAAAGAATCGTGATCTTTTTTCATCAGAACCCCTGAGGTAGATCCCAAAAAAATGTGGGGGTATGAACTATATTTAATCATTCAAACACATACAACATACTTTTTTATTTTGGAATAATGCATTCCTAGATATCATAAAATTTTAGAAGAACTATTCATACTCAACAAAAAATCATGGAAGTAGAGTTGTTAATGAAAATAGAAAATGATGAAATTATTTTATTCCAAGTATATAACACCTCTTCTATCAAAATTTATAGGATGAAATTTTCTGTTAACATTGTCATACTCCCTTTGGTGGTATTTTAATAAATCATGGGTATGGATTGGATTTACCTATATAGGTCCAACATAAATTTATTCTATAATTAAATCACTCTTCATATATGGAATTTTCCTTCAGTTCTATACATGTCAATAGAGGAGGTTGAAACTTATTTAGAATCAAAATCTCGTTCCTGGATATTATTTCCCTATAAAAATGTCTATCTACCAGAAATTATTATGTTTAAGGAATATATCAACCTTGAATACTTTCCTATTGTGAGGGAATGCATTGATGTGTTTCCTTAATATTTTCATGGCCTTCCACCTTAGCAAGAAGATTAATTTTCAATCTAGCATATACTCGGTGCATTTCCATTATCCAGCACACTGTATAAAATTGAATTTGTGGGAGATGAATATATTAATAAACAAATATAGGATAATCTTGATACATGGTTCATATACCAAAGGGTTTCACCATGGGGTCCACTAATCCACTCCATCAACAAGGCGGATGGTTAATTGTGCATTTTCATTGATTATTGTGAGCTCATAAAGATCACAATAAAAATATTAACTTCTACCATAGATTAAGGACCAGTTTAATTAGCTATGTTGAGCCCAATACTTTTTCAAAGTGGATTTGTGGTTGAGATAATACAATGTTAGGTAGAAGAAGGGGGAGATATTCAAGACTGATTCTCGAACAAGGTATGGGAACTATGAGTTCATAGTAATGATATTCTGACTCACTATTAATGCATCGACATGAAGAATGTATTCATTGGATTTTACCTAGATATGATTTTAGTTTTCATTATAGATAATATTCTAATATAATTTAAAATCAAGGACGATTATGAGGATAAACTAATCACTATTCTAAAGACCTTGTAAAAAGGGAAGATTTGTGAAATGTAAATAAAATATGACTTTTGGTTGAAGGATGTGTAATTATTATGGAACATCATCACATTAAATTAATATATGTGAACTATTAAAAAATAGAATCAATTTATTTATGGCCTAAGAAAATTTATATGGCCAATATCTGTAGATTCCTTGTATTATCCAAGTGCTATAGTCAATTGGTGAGAACATTATCTATATTTCAAACCCTATAACCAAGATAAATTATAAGGGGGTCAATTTTTATTGGAATGATGAATGTGAAGTTAGATTCATGGAGTTGAAAAAGAGGCTTTTCACTGCACCTTTATTCATTCGACCCATTGGTTTGGAACATTCCATGGTAATTAGTGATGCTTTTAGAAGGGGAGAGGTTATGTGTTAATATTTAGTGATAAAGTAATAGAAACCGATTAAATTTATTCTAATGTCGATGAATAGAGATACCCAATTAACTATATGTAGTTAGATGAAGTGATAGTTGAACTGAAAATCATGTGGAATTATCTATTTGTGGAGATGTTTGAGATATATATGTATCATGAAATACTTATTTATATATTCCCCAAGAAAGAGTTGAATATATGCCTAAAATAATGGTCATATCTGATCAAGGACAATCACTTCTCAATTCAATACCATACTAGGAATGAAAATAATTTGGATAACACAATAATTTTAAAGTGTCTAGTAATTTTATCATTGATTAGAATAGATGAGGATACAATATTGTTAGATTTGAAAAGGATGGACCTAGGAAACATAATAAAAATAACATCATTAATACGTTCACAAATGATTACTCAACCATCACTTCTGGAGAATATAAAGGATGATCAAATAGATTATATGGGAATTCAAAAGAAAGAAGAAACAATATGAAAAGGTAAATCTTTTGAATTAAATGTTAATGAATAAGGAGTTGTGAGATTTGGGTCATGACATTTTTTACTATCAAATCCTGAGTTAAAGATTGTGTTTTTGGATGATGCACATATCTTGAACATCTATATCCATAATTTAATCAGAATGATATTTTGAGATCTCCAAGGACACTATTGGTGGGGAAATATAAATAATGAGATCACATAGTATACATGAAAATTTCTTCTGTGTTGGAAATTAATGGGGTATAGGACAAATCTATTTGAATGATGAAACCATAACCGATACCTACATGGATATGGGAAAACATAACCATGGATTTTTTCATCAAACATCTGATTAAATCAAAAAGAAATATTTTTATATGGGGTTTTTGGATCATCATACCAAAATAACTCACTTTATCACATTTCAAGAGGACTTATCACTCAACCAACATGCACAAATACATATCAAATAATTTTTTATGTGGCATGATGTAACATTATTGATTGTATCCAATTGTGATCCAATATTTACCTCTATGTTCTCTTAGAGTCTTCAACATGCCCTAAATACACAGTCAAACATTAGTATGGATTATCATCCTTAAAATAAGGAATAGTTTGAGAAGAAAATTTTGACACTAGTTGAAATATTGAAATCATGTTCTATAGACTTCAATGGAAGATTGGATCCTCATATTCTTCTTGTATATTTCTCATACAATAATAGTTTCCATTCATGTATCCAAATGGATCCCTATGAATCCCATTATGAGAATATCTACAGAAAACTAGAGTGTTGGGATGAAGATGGGGATGGAATACTGTTAGGTTTTAAAATGATCATGGAGATGGTGAAAATGTTTATACCATTATGTAGCACATAAAGTCTATGTAATGTTGAAAAAATAGTTATGTTTACAATAATTAATGAGACATATAGTCTAATGTTTGAGTCATGGTATTTCTCCTTATGTCTCTATTGAATAGTGTTATGTGATTTAAGAAGAAGTGAATGTTTATTCCAATGTACATAATCCAATTTTAGATTCCTGATCACCTCATATCTAGGCCATATTGACAAGAAATATCACCCAAATAATCTAAATTACATGATCTATTCCACATATCACTCTTGAGGAAGTACACACCAGACCCATCACATGTGTTCAATGAAGAGGGTGCACTATTGTGGAATGATAATTCCTATGAAGAGACGATAGTGAAGATCATAGATCATAGAGACTATGATATATGAAATAAGAATATTCACCTTAAAAAGGGATATAAATAAACTAGAATCATGAAGAGTTTACATGGGAACCAAAGGTGGGGAAAAATAATGTTACCCTTATCTATTTTAGTGTTGCAAATGAAAATTTATAGGGTGAAAATTTTAAAGGGGGGAGGGGAATTTTTAATTAACCTGGATATTATAAATATAATTAATTTTTCAATTTAATTAAATGAATTTTTATCTATTATGGTTATAGAAAACACAAGCACTTATTTTGATTCATTATACCTTATCATATTTAAAGTTCTATTACACATATTTATAATTCATGATAAACTAGTTGAACATTGATCACATGATTAGAATAAATATAGAAAATTTAATTTATATAGAAAAATGAAGTGATAACCTCCACCAATAAGATCATACACTATAAAGACCATTTCATAGAGCATGTGAGGGAGATAGAATAAGTGGGATTTTTCCTTGACTAATCCCAAGCTGAGATCTAACAACTTAAGAAAGAGAAAAACCATTTACCGGATAAGTTTAATCCCATCAATATCACATCCCAATACATATATGCCAAACCACCCCATGAAAGTCTTAGCATCACGCACCTTACACTTAGGGTGGTTGATGGTACATTAATGGGGTAATTATAAAGACCTTATAAATATGATTTTGTAAATTATTATTTATAGAATAATGAATAAATTTTCATCTGATTATTTAAAAATTATAAATGATTTTTATTTTGATAAAATAATGAAAAATTTATATTATTTGGTGATATTCTAATTAAAATAAGGAATTTATTTTTAAGCATTAATGAATTTTTAAAATAAATAATATTTTAATTAGTTAATTTTATCAAATAATTTTTACCAAATATAAATGATCATATAATATTAATGAATTAAATTTTAATTTTTATACAGGATGGAAAACTGTTAGTGTCGAAAACCCAACATTTCTCAATAAAAGTCAGTTATTATTTCAAAATTGAAAATAAACATATTTATATAATTATTTAGATAAAATGAATATTATTTTTTATTCAAAACATCAAAATTATCTAAAGCATAAGCTTACATAATTTTTTGAGACAATTGAATTTTTGGGAAAAAATTAAATTCCATATAAATATGGTTTTCGTATTGTGACTTCATAATGAAATAAAAGTCATGTAATGAATACATTAAATGAAATTTAAAATAAAATATATGTTTTCAATTTCATATAATTTGATTTTATATTTATCTCATTAATTTTATACGGCCATTGTTAATCCTCTAAAACCAATAATATATTTTATGTCTTTGAAATCATTTCTTTTGGAGAATGACAAACTTCCACCTGATCAAGTGTATTATTTTATTATGTTAACTTATTTAACATATAAAATAATAGAAACCACACTTATTTGATATAAACAAAGTGAAAAAATGGGATGGTTTGTCGTTTTTTTTATTTTATTATATAGAGTCCAAAACAAATGCTTGAGAAATAGAAAATAAAACCCCACTTATTTCCAATATAAAAAACCCAATATAAGGACATGGCCTTAAAAAATTACATAATATTGAATAAAATGAATAATTTACATCGAATATCTTTTCATGTTTAGTGTTTTTAAAAATTATGACATAACTATTACATCTCACAAGATCACAATGTAGGCACTTCTACTCAGTTTTTATTTATTTTCATAAAATAAAAATTGTTGAAAAAAAGAGTCATGTCTCGTTCCACGTTTTAGACAACATTACTTTTCCTTGATCCAATCCTTGACCATATTCATCATTATGCCCTATGAAAAATATTTCAAAAATTTGGATGAGCATAAAAAGCTCAGTAAGTGTTATAAAACAAAGAAAGAAAACATTCGTTTATAAATACATAAAGAACATAAACTCTTTTACTTACCTCATGAAATCATATGATTTATAAATAACACATAGAAATCATAAATCATGAAGGTGACTTGTGGCATCCATAACATACTTACATTGTAGCTATCACAACTACACATGGAGTTACTTTGGAATACCCATCACAGTATATTCCATAAATCTCTTAGGAGAAACATCCACGTTTACCTCCGTCACATTACCCAATGCATTGGAGAGCTTTCTTGGGCTCACCCTCCCATGTTTTTTCACTGAACCACCCGTATATTTAACAAATTCCCATCAACCATAACATGTTCGTAACATATTAAAAAACATAAAATAATGTTAACATATCCAAATTTCAATGGCCATATATCATTTAAATTATTTGAAATAAAAAATTCATTATCAAACCCATTTTCAATAAAAAAATACATAAATGTTTATATGTTATTTATTTTCCTTTTAAAAATATTACAGCTTGTTAAGGACGCCAAAGATCGAATAATACTCACAGCTATATAAAGGTCATTTTCGCCACTTTTGTTAAAAAGGAACATACTTTTTTGCCATTTTGTAAAAAATATCATACAAAAATATTCCCATTGAATGATAATAAACATAAAAGGTGTTTATATAGATTTTAAAATAAAATTGTCTATTAAAACAAAATCTTCCTCAATGAAAGGATATTGAGACAAAATCCATAACCTCGTGTCCGACTTGACTTGATCACCCTTTAATCACTTGAATAATAAACTAAAGTTAATTTATACTTGATTAAAAACCATTTCAAAGTTTATTATTACTTTTATATCACATATCACCATGTTATAAACATTATATAATCTTTTAAGTTAATAACATTTGTTTTGTCGATATTTGGTACTTGAGTCAAAAATAAACACCTTATATTTACAAGTTGTCCATGTGGTCAATAGTTCATTATATCAAGAATGATATTAGTTATTTAGATATCATATATATCATATATATCATATATAACCAGTATATATGTATATATATTTATATTTATAATAGTTCATATCATTTGGAGGTAACAAATGAAATGCACCGTTCATTGATTTGGTAAGTCGTACGTATGCAAGAATGGTACTTTCACTTATATTTCATATTTTAATGGAATTAAAACATAATGGTACATATTTATAATATAATTCCATTATTATATCATATTTAACATCATTAAATCTATCCTTTATACATTCTACATATGGAATTAATGAGTCATATCACATTGAGGGGGCGATAATCTGCATTTCCTCAAATGAAATTATCGTATTTACCTATAATGTAAATAATAATGGTATGATATAAAATAATAATAAATAAGCATAAAGAAAACATAAACATAATACATATAATATATAAAAATAGATTCATGTTAATGGCCACCATAATAGGCGGTAGGAGATAACCGAATAATCATTGTCTTGTGAGGGGTTTGTTTTCCATTCACAGAAAAAGTATGTTATTCACCCATTAGATGGAGGTCTGTGTAAGTGTAGTTTGAATCATTCTCATAAAAACATACTATTATATTGTGTATAATTTTTTTGTTATAAAATAAAGGACTAAAAAGAGTTTAGGGGTTGGAAAAGTAAAACAAAAGAAAATAAGTTAAGAGAAACCATTACCATTAATTTGGGTATCATCCATTGGATTGAACCAAAAGCACTTCATGAAGTGTCTTCTACCTATGTTAAGGATTCTAGGAGGAGGTGAGGGGTGTACGGAGATTAATTGGGTAGGTTATGGATGGGATAAAAGGCTTGAGATTTGTGAATAATTGGATAGAAGTGAGGGCTTTTTATAAGGGAGAGGAGGGGCACTTTAGAAAAGTGTGATAATATTATTTTATTATATAATGATATTCAGTTTCTAATAGTAAAAAACTAATTAAATCTGAATATAGGATGACTCATGGTTGAAATAAAATCATCCGATAATAATTGGACACATTTTGGATATTATTTTAATATTTTTAATCTTATTTATTTTAATCTTTTATTAATGAGATAAATACTACATCATTATTATGTCATAATTAATTTAATTTGTTTGATGTATAAAAATTATAAATAAAATACCATGATGTAGGAAATATTTTCATCATTCATATGAGTATTTATATTCTAAATGATAATTTATAAAACCCCTTGTAAATATTAATTATTAAAAGATATTTTTATGTCATTTTTTCCTTTACTTTAAGTTAATTAATCTAAGTGACATTATTGCCCCCAAGTGGCTAAATGGGGTCACAATATCTTCCCAAAGATACAGATGGTCGTAAAAGACTCAACCAATAATGTTTGCACAATTGTTAAGGTAATTTTGAATTATTATAATATTCTTTTTACCACAAATTACCGTATGTACCTTTAACCGCGGTAAAATATTCAAAAGTTACTATTCACCCAAAATTATATTCATCTTAATGAACCTTATTTTTAATTATTAATAATAACCTTGTATGATGGATTTTTGAAATCAAATTCACAGAAGTGGTAAAATTTCATTTAAATTAAAAAGTCAGTTCTTTTAACAAGTACTAAGTGGTTTCACTATTCATCAAAAAATGATGTTTTCAGAAAAATCCCAAAAATTCT
Source organism: Viscum album (assembly GCA_963277665.1). Lineage (NCBI taxonomy): Eukaryota > Viridiplantae > Streptophyta > Magnoliopsida > Santalales > Viscaceae > Viscum > Viscum album. Next base: position 1,284,985,952 of record OY728132.1, on the reverse strand, counting down.
GCCTAAGCTATAATTGAAATTTCAAATTAAAAAATAATGTATATTTTTCCAAATTAAAAAAATATAATTTTAATTAATTATTTTAAAAATAATTCCTATTGTTAAAACAAATAGCGTGTTTTTAAGAAACAGCAACTATCAAAAGATTGAGACTTGTTTGTGTCCAATTTCAATGTGAAATTAATTCCAATGAAAAACATTTAATTAAATGGTAAATTATATTCTAATTACACTTTAAAACCCAATTAAGAAGATATTATAACCATATAAAAAAATTATATTAAAAAACAGGTTAGAATTAAAATACAATATTTTACACTATTCATTAAAAAATGAACTTTATCTGAAAATTTACAAAAAATTTACACAAAGAGAATTTCGATGTCCCAATTCTAATGAAGAATTTATTTAGTCAAATAATATGTATTAATGTGACCAAAACTAGATTCGAAGAGGGTTCACCTTTAAAAGGCGGTAAATAGGCCTTGTAATGTAAATTAGGCTTAAAATTAAATTTATTCACATTTTAAGCCTATAAATTTTTATTTGATTAAAGTTAATACATATAACAAAGATGTATAATAATATTGTAGTTAGTTTTTTTCATTCAAACTAGTACAATGGCTAGGAGTTAAATACCATTTAAAATATTAATATTATATTATTAGTGTGCGACGTAAGATTTCAAAGAAACCCATTGTTGCGTATCAGTTAATCTATCGAACATAAAAACCCCTTTAAATTGAAATGTATGATTAATTCACAAATTTTAATAAATATAAATTATGTCTTATTCTTTATTTAACAGGGATTTTACATCCTTCCCCCCTTTTCGGAATTGCGTCCTCGCTGCTTTAATTATCAAAATAACTAGGGGTATTTATCGCTCATAGCATTTTCAGATTCCCACATAGCCTCTTCAACAATATAGTTTTTCCACAAAACCTATACCTGGTGAATTACGTTATTCCACAACACTTTCTCTCTTCGGCCAAGAATCTGGACTGTTTGTTCCTCATAAGAGAGATTCTCTTCCAACTGAACAACCTCGGGGCTCAGAACATTATATGGATCTGGAATATAAATTCTCAACATCAAAACATGAAAAACATTTTGTACCTGGGATAAGGTCAGAGGTAAAGCCACTTTATACACAACTGATCCAACTTTCTCCAGCATTTCATAAGTTCCAATGAACCTCAAACTCAACATTCTGTTATTACCAAAACACATCACACATTACCATGAAGAAACTTTAAGAAAGACATGATCACCTACCTCAAAAAAAGATCCTTTGTTTGGTTATCTGCATTACTTTTTTGTCTACTCTGAGCTATTCTATTGTGCTTCTAAATTAGCTGAACATTCTCTGCGATCTCTTATAATAATTCTGGTCCCATCATCTTCCTTTCACCAACATCATACCGAAAAAATGGAGTTCGACAACACTTTCCATATAACGCCTCAAATGGTTCCATCTCTATACTGAAATGAAAATCATTTTTATATAAAAATTCTACCAAAGAAAGATGTTGGTCCCAACTTTCGTGATAATTTATGGATCAAGCACATAAAATATCCTTCAATATCTGAATTGTTCCTTCTGATTTCCCATCTGATTTAGGATGGAAAGTAGTACAAAAATTTATTTTAGTACCAAACGACTTCTAGAGACCTTAACAAAAGTTAGAAGTAAACTTGGGATCACAATCAGATATAATGGAGAGGGGAAATAAATGAAACCTGACAATCTCTAAACATACAACTGAGAAAGTTGATCTTGAGACAAAGTATCTCGAATAAGAAAGAAATTAGCAGATTTAGTCAATCGATCAACAGTAACCTAGATTGAATTATTACCTCAAGATGTCTTCAGTAATCCCACAATGAAGTCCGTGGATATATTTTCCCATTTCCACTCTGACACCAATAAAGGCTGAAGAATCCCTTTTGGTAACTGCCACTCTACTTTAAACTACTCAGAAGTCAAACACATCATAGTAAAATCAGCAATATCTCTTTTCATTCCATCCCACCAGTAATACTCCTGAAAATCTCAGTACATCTTAGTACTTCCAGGTTGAACTGAAAACAGGGAACTATGAGCCTCACATAACAAATCATTCTTTAAATGTGAATCACAAGGCACACATAATCTCATTCCAAGTCTCAAAACACAATCATTATCAATTTTATGTTTAGGAAACATACCCTCATGAACCAACTCTACCTTTTTCTGTAACTCACTGTCTTCATTATGTGCTTTCTTAATTCTGTCTGATAGAGAATATCTCGATGGCACCTGATACAAAACAGAAGAATTTTCTGCACCAACAACTACAATGACAAAGTTTATCAAATATAAAACCAAAGGATCTTATTCCAAACATAACATGGTTAATGAAGCATTACTTATTCAACTCAATGCATCAGCCACTTTATTTGCTTTTCCCGGATGGTAATGGATTGTTGAATAATAATCCTTGATTAATTACCACCATCTCCTCTATCTCATGTTCAATTATTTTTGAGTAAATTTATACTTTAATCTTTTGTGATCAGTATATATTTAACATTTTACTCCATAAAAAAGATGCCTCCAAATTTTTAAAGAAAAAACAATAGCAGCTAATTCCAAATCATGTGTAGGGTAATTTAACTCATGTGGTTTAAACTGATGTGAAGCATAAGTAATTACATGATCATTCTACATTAGGAAACAACCATTCCTTTCAACAATGCATCATTGTAGATAACAAACTCACCATTTCAGGATGGCAGTGCCAAAAATGGATCATACACCAATCATATTTTCAATTCTTGAAAATAATTATCACATTATTTGGTCCAGATGAACATAACACCTTTTCTAGTTAAATTAGTATTGGACTAGATAACCGTGAAAAATTTTCAACAAAACCTTCGATAATAACCTAAAAAACTATGTAAACTACGAATCTCATTTATATATGTTGGTCTTGTAAATTCTTCAACACCTTTAGTTTTAGCAGGATCAATAGTTACACCATTTTTTGAAACAATTTGACCATGGTAAGAAATTTGTTGCAACCTAAACTCACAATTGCTGAATTTACCAAATGGATTCTTTTCTTTTAAGGTTTTTAGGACAACCATTAAATGACTTTCATGTTGCTATTTACTTTTGGAATAAACCAAAATATCATCAATGAAAACAACCACAAACTTATCCAAGAACTCATGGAAAATTCTATTCATAGGATTCAGGAGTACAGTAGGTTCATTGGTTAAACCAAAAGGCATAACTACAAATTCATAATGGCCATACATAGTACAAAATGTTGTCTTTGGAATGTATGCATCTTTTACATTCAACTGCTGTTACCCAGTCCTCAAATCACTCATTGAAAAATACTATGCTTCCTGGAGCTGATCAAACAAATCATCAATATGAAGAAAGGGATGCTTGTTCTTAATAGTGATGTTATTCAATGCTCTATAACCAATGAAAAGACTCATTGAACCATATTTTTTTAACAATCAATAAAGTAGAACCCCATGGTGATGTGTAAGGTTGAATGAAACCTTTATCTGATTACTACTGCTATTGCTTCTTTAACTCTAAAAGTTCATTTTGATCCATTCTATAAGGGGTTTTTGAAATTGTCTTAGCATCAAGAAATAAGTCAACAATAAATTCAACATCCTGATTAGGTATATTACTGGGAAACTCCTCCGTAAAAACGTCAAGGTAATCATTTACCAATGGCATATCAATAATCTCAACACTTCTTTTATTTTCAACAATATGAGAAAGGTAACATTCATTTCCATATTTTACTAGTTTCTCAGCTTCCTGATATGTTATCAAAATCAAGGGTTCATTCAAGTTCACAAACTGAAAATAATTCTAAAAGGAAAACGCTTTAGCTCCATAGTCAATCTTATCCAGATAAACAGAAATCCAATCCATACCCAAAATAACATCAAACACTACTAGAGTCCAAATAATAAGGTTTGTAGATAGATTCTTTCCGCACACAAAAACAGGAAGGTTCTTTTTTTTTGTCTCAAAATTTCTTCCATGTGATTTTACCTTAAGTTCTGTATTCAAATCTTGAGATGGAATTACCAATTTAATAGAAAACATATTAGAAATAAAAGTGTGTGTAGACCCTAAATCAAACAAAAAATTGGTATAATCTCAACAAACATACAGTATACATGATACTACTTCATTTGATGGCCCATCATCTGCTGAAGTAGTTTCAAAGGATTTCACCACCCCTTTCTGCTTGTAGTTTGGCTGCTTTCCCTCAGTTGATTTCTTTGTTGGACACCCATTTGCATAATGACCCATTTCATTGCACATAAAACATTTTAGTGACTGTAAATAAGATTTTTCCTTAACATTACCCAGATCTTTTTCAATGCAATTACGAGCCTTATGTCCCATTTTAACTCATAGGTAGTACTTACCAGAATTCAAAAAACATTCCCCAATATTCTTTTTACCACAATTTTCACAAATTTTAATCTTAAGTTTGCTACCATTAGACTTTTTTAATGATTTCTTCCCTTTCTCCTGCCACCTCAACCTCGTATTCTATTTTTTTTTCAAATAACACATGATCACTTGATTACGCCATTTCCACCTTCTCCACACAACAGAAATGTTTTTTCTAACTTTTGAACTTAGGAGAAGCTGAATCCCATCGATACATTGGCTTAAATCCGTAGAAAAACAGTTCATTTTACTATCATGATCTTGTATAAAATTTGGAGAATACCTTCCCAGTCGTGTGAATTTTGCTTCATAAGCATCCAATGAGTCATCCTCCTGCCTCAATTCCAGGAATTGTTTTTCCATTCTCAGATGAACCACCTTTGGAAAATATTTCTCAAGAAACAACCCTTTGAATTCAACCTTATCATGAGCATCAATCTCTTAAATATCACTGATATTTTTCACCATTGACTACCACTAATCAGCTTCACCTTCAAAACGGTAAAGAACGAGACTATCCTTTTGATGTTCTGAATAAACCATGACATTAAAAATCTTTTCTATTTATTTAATCTACACTTCTACAAGAATCGGGTTAGATGATCCTAAGAATTATGGGGGATGTTGCCTCATGAAATGATCTACTACTGACATGTTCCTCTTTGGTTGATCCGGCTAATCTCATGCAAGGATAACACCACCATTTAAAGCATGATTCAATTATTCCATCACTACAACAAACTATTCAGTTCCGATTCCAACCATCTCAGGTTGCTGATTTGGAAGGTTGTCTTCCTCCTGATGTCGTCCCATCATAGCATCCTTGTTTCCTCTGTGGAAAAACTTTCTAAACAACGAAATATGTTAGGCCAAGAAACATGGTAATCTGTAAATGCAATATGATTTAAATATTAACATAATTTAGTTTGTAGATATTAATTTAACAATAACCTAACTCCTAAAGTTATCTAAACAGACCGTTGATACCAACTATAAGGATTCATCAATAAAACATTACATAATATTTAATTAAACGAATAATTCAAATTGATGATCTTTTCAGGTTTAGAGTTTGAGAAAATTGGGACATAACTATTACATATCAAAAGAATACAATTTTGACACTTCTACTCAGTTTTCATTTTTTTCATAAAATAAAATTTTTTAAAAAAAATGATTCATTTCTAGTTCCATGTTTTAGACAACATGACTTTTACTTGATCTCATCCTTGACCCAATTCATCTTTCAGTCCCATTAAAAACATTTCAAAACTTGGGATGAGCATAAAAAGCTCTGTAAGGGTTAAAAAAAGAAAGAAAACATTAGTTCATAAATACATACAAAACATAAATACTTTTACTTACCTCATGAAATAATAAGATATATGAATAACACATAGAAATCATAAATCATAAAGGCACCTTGTGGCATCCATAACATACTTACATTGTAGCAATAACAACTACATAAGGAGTTACATTGGAATACCCATCATAGTATATTCCATAAATCTATTAGGAGAAACATCCAAATTTACCTCTGTCACGTTACCCAATTAATTAGAGAGCTATCTGGGGCTCACCTGCCGTAGTTTTGTCACAGAACCACCTGTATACGTAAACAATGCCCAAGAACCATAACATGTTCGTAACACATAAAAAACATAAAATAAAGTTAACATTTCTTCATTTCAATAAACATATATCATTTAAATATATTGAAATAACAAATCCTTTATAAATCCTATTTTAAATTCAAAAATACTTAAAAGAGTATATGGTATTTATTTTCCTTTTAAAAATATTACGTCTTGTTAATGAAGCCAATGATAATATAAAACTCAAGGCGGAGGAAAGGTCGTTGTCACCGATTATGTTAAAAAGAAACATTATTTTTTGTCTTTTAGTAAAACGCCTCATAGAAAAAGATTCCCTTTGAATGAAAATAAAATTTAAAGGTGTTTATATAGAATATAAAATAAAATCGTGTATTAAAACAAAATATGCCTCAGTGAAAGGATATTGAGATGAAGTCCCTTACCTTGTGTCTGAATTGACTCGACCACACTTTAATCTCTTGAATAATAAACTAAAGTTAATTTCTACTTTCTTAAGAACCTTTTTGATGTTTATTATTCGTTTTATTTCACTTATTACCATGTTATAGACATTATGTAATCATTTGACCTCATAACGTTCATTTTATCGATATTTTGTACTAGTGTCAAAAATGAACACCTTATATTTTCAAGATGTCCATGTGGTCTATAGTCCATTATATCCATAATGATATTAATTATTTAGATATCATAAATATTTAGTATGTATATATTTATTTGTTTATAACAGTTCATATCATGTGGAGGTAAGAAATGAAATGCTTCGTTCATTGAGACAGTAAGTCGTACGTATGCATAAACACTACATTCATTTCAATTTCTTATTTTAATGAAATTAAAACATAATGACACATAGGTATATTATAATTCCAGTATAATATCATAAATAAAATCATTAACTACATCCTTTATACATACCACATATGGAATTAATGAGTCATATCACTTTGAGGGGGCGGTAGTCTGTACTTCCACAAATTAAAATTATCGCATTTACCCCAAATGGAAACCATAAAGGATTGATATAAAAGTAAAAAAAAGAAGAATAAAGAAAAATTAAACATAACATATATCATATATAAATATATTATCATCTTAATGGCCACTGTGATAGGATGTAGGAGATAATCAGACAATCATCGTCTCGTTAGACGTTAGTTTTCCATCCACAGAAGTAGTATGTGCATCCCCCATTATATAGAGGTGTGTGTATGTGTAGTTATAATCCTTCTCATAACAACATCCTAGTATATTGAGTATAAGTTTTTGTTATAAAATAATGGAATAAGACGATTTTGGGGCTGGAGAAGTAAAATAAAATAAAAGAAGTTAAGAGAAACCATTACCATTAATTTAAGAACATTCCTTTGGTTTGAACCAAAAGGACTTCTTGAAGTGACTTATAACTAATTTAAGGCTTCTAGAAGGAGTAGAGGGATGTAGGGAGATTAATTAGGTAGAGTTTGGATGAGAAAAAAGTCTTGATAGGAGTTAGGAATTGGTTATAAGTGAAGGCTATTTATAAGCGGGAGGGGGGGCTCTTTAGGGAAGTGTGATAATATTATTTTACTATATAATGATACTCGGATTATAATGGTCCCAAAATAATAATGGTAGAATATAGGATGAATAATGGTCTAAATAAAATCATCCAATAAAAATTGGTCAAGTTTTGGATATTATTTTAATAATTATAATCTTATTTATTTTAATCTTTTATTAATGAGGTAAATACAACATCATTATATTGTCATAAATAATTTAGTTTATTTGATCTATAAAAATTAAAAATATACCATGATGTAAGAAATCTATTTATATTTCTAATGATTATTTATAGACGAAAAGATAATTTATATAACCCCCTTTAAAACTTAATTTACTAAAAGATATTTGTTTTTGTCATTTTTTCCTTTACTTTATGTTAATTAATCTAATGTGTCATTATCACTCCCATGTAACTCAATGGGGTCCCAAAATCAACCCAACAATGATAATAGTCTTAAATGACTCAACCAATAAGGGTTGGGCATGTGTTAAGGTAATTTTTAATTATTATAATATTCTTATTACCTTAAATTACTCTAATTTATCTTTAACCGGGGTAAAAAGTCAAAAGTTACTATTCATCGAAAAAACATTCATCTTATTATAAAAAATTTTACTTACTAATAATAACCATGTATGTCTGATTTTATAATTTCAATTTACAGATGGGGTAAAATTTTATTTAAATGAAAAATTTAGTTTTTTTAACTTGTACTAAGTGGTTTCACTATTCATCAGAAATTGATGTTTTTCAGAAAAATCCCAAAAATTCAGCCTAACATATACATGAAATTCCAAATTCAAAAATGATGTCTATTTTTTCAAATTAAATTCATATAAGTGGAATTAATTAATTTGAAACAAATTCCCATTGTTAAAACAAATAGCATGTTTTTAAGAAACAATAACTATCAAAAGATTGACACTTGTTTATGTCCAATTTCAATGTAGAATTAATTCCAATGAAAAAAATTGGATTAAATGGTAAATATATATTCAAATTACCCATTAAAATCCAATTAAAAAGATAATATAACCATATAAATAAATCATAATAAAATAGAGTTTTGAATTAAAATACTATATTTTTCACTGTTAAATAATAAATGAACTTTATCGGAAAAATTCCAAATATTTACACAAGTAATTATTGATGTACCCATTATAAAAAAGGATTTTATTATGTAAAATATAATGTCTTAAATTGACACAAACTATATTTAATGAGGGTGATTCATTAAAGGGCGGTAAATCTGCCTTTTAATGTAAATTATGCTTAAAATTAGATTCATTCACATTTTAAGCCTATAACTTTTTATTGGATAAATGTAATTACATTTAACAAACTTTTATAATCATATTGTAGTTATTTTTGATCATTCCCACCAATTAAACGTCTAGGATTTAACTACCATTTAAAATAATTATATTATATTATTTGTGTGCAGCGTAAAATTTCAAAGAAACCTGTTATTGCATATCAGGTATGCTATCAAACATAGAAACCCCTTTAAATTAAAATTATTGTTTAATTCACAAATTTTATTAAATATGAAATATGTCTTATTATTTATTTACCTATAATGTTACACCCAATATCCCATTTATCTTAACTAGTAATTATTTTAGGATGTCCTTACTCTTCCCTTACCTCTATAAAGTCCCCCAATTTATTTAGAGTCACACACTCATGTAAGGGACCCTCAACTTCTCTTCTTTATTAACATTTATTTAGTATCTATTTCAAATTCCAAATATTGGGATATGTCTTTCCATGTCCCTGTAAAAACCCATTTCATATAAATATTATGAGATAAACCTTTATATCTCAAAGACACAGTTATTTAATTTTTACGTGTCATCATTATGATGATGAAATTTAACCGCTATTTCCAATGAAAAAACAATTCGACAGTGAATACCAAACCCATTTCCTGTCACGACTGTTCAGATTTATACACATATATTTATTTTACATGGTAATTAGGTGTTTTTATTCCACACTCATAGATTGTTTAATAAAATATGACGATGAATGAATCCATTTTATATGACATATGGTTCACACATAAGAAATAAAATGAAATGAAAATGATGGGTGTCCCAGAATTATATAGCACTCCAATGAATGGTGTAATATTTAGTCTCATGGGAAATCATGTTGGGATAAGAAGTAAACCAAATCACCTAATGGGATTTTTTTCTATATTTATGTCTATTATTTATCATTTACCTATGTTTATGATGTAGTGTTTCATGTTTTTCAATATTTCACATTTTTCCTTTATGATTATCATGATATATCAAGTCTAATTATTAATGATTATTATTTTTATTCCTTTTATGCCTCATTGATATGTCAATTTTTTTAAATGTTTTACCTTATTCACGGAATTTCCCATATGGTTGGAAAAACATTATTGATTCCCCGAAAAGTAGCACAATACCTCCCCTACCAATCACACATTTAGGTTCACTATTTTCACTGACAGTACACTAATACTATCCCTAATGATATTTTCTCCAAATTTATTATAATTCCAAAAAATAAAAAAACACTATAGTACATAAAATTAAAATAAAATATAAATAAAGAACATAGAAATGACCCAGTTTCTATCATAATTCTCCCCACCCTATATATTTCTCCCACAAAAAGCCTTAATGTGTGAGATCTCACATAACGATAAGGCCACAAGCATCTAAATTATTACTTGTACACATAATAATAATGGTTATATAATCCATTTAAAGCATAAAAATGTCAATTGACTTCCGCCACATTGCCTTAATCTAATGTTCTAGTAGAGGAATAGTAGTTCAACCATAGAGGTTTCAAGATATAAATTCAATCATTCCTAATCTACCAAACGAGATTAGTTTGGATGGTAATTTTTATGATACAATAAATAGAATTCATAATTAGTATTGGTCACAAGGGGTGGTAGGCCTTGTATTATCCATATTACATGAAACTCTACAATGATAACATATATTTTAATACCCATTAATTCCTAATTTATCAACTAATGGTAGACTTAATACAATCTGAAAACAACATGAGTCCTAGTTTATTTTTTAAATTAGATAAAAAATGTAATATTGTGGATAATGGGTAAACAATAATTTTTTAAATATACTTAACATTCTCTTAAAATTTATGATTTATTCTGAAACTGCATAGAATAACCTAGAGACATACATTAGAAAGGGGTTATATATAAAGCCTACTAAGGGAATAGTAAAATCATAATAAAAGGTAATGCATCAAATGTTAGTCAATATTAAATTCAAGGTAACATAAATGGAGTGACAATAATGAACTTGAACGTCAAAGAAATACATATAATAAAAATTGCAACATTGTAATGTGGAAATAATTTAAAAAATGACATCCTAAAAATAAGTCAATGATAACCATCATGACATCATAACATTGTGGTATTAATTTTTCTTCTCATTAACTATACATATTATCTCATGAGATAAAAATATTACCAAATGCATTTTAGGGAAATATAATTTTGGTCTCACCAGTTACATGTATAATATGTACAAGCATAAGTATTCCATATAGGTCATATGGTATAAGGATATATTTTATATAATTCAATACCATGATTATTTCATGTGAGTTAAATAAATTAATTTTTAAAATTAATTAATTATAGGTATATCTTAGTGAAGACACTTGAGTATAATATGGGGATTTTTATTCACTAAAAATGTTTTCTACGAAAAAATTTCAGATATTTTTTATATAATAATTTGGGTACATAATGTTTAATGAGAGGGTTTAATGATAGTGAAATGGGACTCTAAACACATGGGAATCACAATGATGGTAATAGGGATGTGTAAAACCATATCCCAACAATAAAAATTGAAAATAAATAAATAAAATAAACAATGTTCTTAAATAAACAGGAGGAGTGGATCCCTTACTTTGAGAGATTTGTTTTTAAAAGACCGGTGGGTGCTTCTAAAGAGAATAGGGGATACTTTTAAGGGATATATAGATTAATAGTAAATGTAAATTCATGCGCCAGTTGTTTTCAGTAAAGTGGAACGGGAGGTTGTTTGGATTTTAATAAAACAAGATGTGGGGTTATTTATTAATTTCTAAACATAGGTTTTTAACTTTATAAAATAAAATATTCAACACTACTATCATTCCCTTGGTTTTATACCATTGTTTATACCAATGAGAAGTAATTTAAAATATTTTATAAAGATATAAACTATACCCATTAAAATAATACACTAGGGGTTGTTGAAGCAAGCCATGTTCATAAAGAATTATTTTTAAAACATTAAAATATAAAAATGGTTTTGGAGGATTCATTAAAGATTAAAAAATATAATTAAATAACATCAAAAACAATTTTATTTAAATTGGAAAAAAACATTCTTATGTATAATCTTTATAATATCTGTTACAAAACTCTTGGGATATTATGATTTCATAACACCAACCATATACATATAAAGAATTTTATTTTACCCATAAATTTGACTAACTTAGGAAATAATGAAAAAATTACAATTGAGAGAATTAAATGTGACGATTTAAAAAAATATTAATTTTCTAAAAATAATTTTCTAATTGTGACAATATTAAATTACAAAAAAATAATTATTTAATAAAAAATATAGGTTATTATGAAGATAATTTTTTTAACTCTTATAAAAATTATATTTAAATTAATATATTTATCTTATAATTTCTATTTAAATAAATATTATAAAATAAGAATGTTATTTTAAAAATAATTTTTTTTTTCAAATGTAATTTAGTTAATTAAAAATAGTGTTTTTATTGGAAATACAATTTTCCTAATATTATATTTTATTTTTTATTATATAAATATATAAATTCTAACAGACTCATTAGTTACATATTTATAAATGAATAATAAAAAGGATAGATAAGATCATTATTTTATTAAAAATAATTAAATATAAAAAATCATAATTTAGGGTCTATATATATATTACCCACTTTTACACATCTATATTCCCAATTGTTGAGGTGTAAGATGGTGAATATTTCTTGTAGTGGTTCATTGAAAATGGTTTGGGTCATGATCTCAATAGTCTTGAACATCTTCCATAAACAGTTTCACTCATTCTTTTGTTATTGAATCTCATATTGGGATTAGTCGAGGTAAATTCACAAATATTCTATCTCCCTTAGATTCTCTTATTAATAGCCTCCATGTGGCACAATTCCATAGATCGATTTCATCACTTATTTTTCATGTGTCAATTGGATTTATCAAAACCATTAATATGTGTTAATAATAATGGCCACTGTACAAAGTATACATTATCAATGGTTATGAACCTTAATGATCTTTTAAATCTAACAAGATGAAACTTATAAAATTACAGAAATACCAGAGTAGTGAATTTTGATATATGATTTAATTTCTTAATAAGTAATTAATTTATTTTAAAATGGAATTTAATTTTTAAAACATCAGGACATTACAACCATGATCTAAAAAGCCATTAAAAATTGTTTCATTAGACTTCCCTGACTCCCTATACGGTGATATCCTATCCCAATGGAGACCTTAGGAAACACCTAATTACAAACATCAAACTCTAATGGGTTATGAAAAGGGATTGAATAATATTTCTAGTGATTCTAATCCATATACAACCTATTATAAATCATCTATACATTTCTCATCACCAAATTAACAATACCCAATTCCAAAAATGAATACTCTCTCATCTCAGACAAACACAGTGGGGACCAGCATGGTCTTCCATAAATTTAATTTAAGAGGTCAATCTTTTTCAAGGATTATAGATAATAATATAGGGAAAATAATATAGAAATGATTTTTTATCCTATGAAAAACTAAATTCAATGATGCAAGGTATTTATATATCTTCAAGAATATGGATAACCTACTGCATCTGGCAATTGGTCTATGGATTGTAGGTTAAGATCAATTTCAAGTATGAACCTAAAGCCTTCTGAATTCTATTCCAGAAGAAGACTCCATATCATATGTATTTATTTGAAATGATAACTGAATACACACAATGAAACCAAATGACTTCTGGGAGATAACAAAATCTAATATCCTCTACCGTTATAGATTCTTAATTGGGAATCAAATGGATTATTTGTTTAACTTATTTATAACCATCCATATAGAACTTTTCTATCTACAATACCGTAGTAATCAGGTAAACAATCCATAGATATTTCATCTTTTTTTCATATCAGGAAAGGGAGAGACTATAGCTGCCCATCTGAATTATGGTTCCCGATGTTTATTGTCCGACATGGGAGGTATCATGATAAAAAAATAAATGATGTGTCATTTCATCCCAAGAAACCAATAAAATAATTTTATAATTTATAACAAGCTGGTTTCTCCTTGATGAATTTTATAATGAGTGTGATGATCTACGTGAATCACCTCTTCCACATGGTCAAAGGAACCATTATCCACTTCCAAACTATAATACATCATAGAAACGCCATGGAATGTTTCCTAATGTCTCTTCAATTTTTAAAATTTCTATAATTCACAAAACATTCCGGTTTTATACCAACCCATGGAAAATATATTCATCAAGAGTTGAGGTGATGCGAATACTAGAAAAAAGCATGTTCGCCCTCTTACATTTCAAGATGAATCCCAAAAAAATATCATCATACCTAATTCTCCTTTAATATCTTTTACATCTTCAAACAAAAAATTTCTACTGAGTGTTTCATCCACTAAAATCCCCATTAATGTATTATATTTTATTTAAAAATAAAAAAACTAGAGGTACTCTACCAACACCCTCTATTTGAGATTCATATAAGAATGGGTAAGGATATATTTTAGAATTTTTTGATTTGAATAGACTATAAACATAACCTTAAATATGTATTATATCCACATTCCAAGATCATGAATCACTATATATAATTCAATATTGTAAGTTGGTAAGATCCATTCATGAGGGAATTGTTTCTATGAGCCATAAGCTACCACATGGTCACTTTGTATCAATTCACACTCAAACCCCATAGTAGAAGAATCATAGTATACAACATAATATATTACTATATATATAATTAGGAAAACCAGAGCCTTTTTAAAACTCATATTTATCTCCTACAAGGACTCTTGAAATTTCCCACTCAACTCAAATTTCACAACCTTACCAGTATGGGAGGTCAAAGGAGATCTTATGCTTGAGATATCTTATACAATGATTTTATAATACACTACTAATCCTAAGAAACTAAGGATGTCAAATCCATTCAAAGGTCACAACCAAAATATCACTTTTTGATATTCTCTAATCCAATCAAAATGAATCCTTCAAATACCACTTGAACATATAGTTTCACCTCAAATATCCAAAAATGGAATTTATAAAACATCACATATAGAAGGTGGTCAGTCAATATACCCAGAACATCTAAATTATTCTCATGATATGAGTTAATCTTGTAATAATCCAAGATACTATTAATGAATTACACAGTGATTGAGTCATGATATTGATGGAAGATGTGATGAAATTTGTACATAAAGAATTCAGGGGAATTATTGATTCCAAATTGAATAAGTAGGTAATATAATTGCCTATACTAGATCTATAATGTATTATTGGGAATTTGTTTAATCCCTCACCCTCCATTGGTGCTACCATGAATTCAATTAAATCTTTGAAAACAACTAGGATCCCTTGATTTGATCAAATAGGTTATTGATCTAATGAAAAAAACTCTATGTATTATTTATTATCACTATATTGAGCATCTAATATTTAATGAAAAGATGAAGTATTATTTATTCCTTCATTACCAAGAGAAACAATGATTACCATGATCATACTCTAAATAAGATGAATCCATTTCTATCGATATCTTGTAACATAATATTTATCTACTTCAACTCAATATGGTTCATTTGGTAAGATGAAAAGGAAATGTTGAATTTCCATAGGAGTAGGTTAATTGTGAAATCTACCTGTTATAGGGTAGTAACCCATAAAATCATCAGGTAAGACCCTGTGGTACCTATCTACCTTCAATGAAATATAGTCACATAAACACCATTTTAGTTAATTAATAAGAAGCAGAAAAAATGAAGAAAAAATATATCCTACATCTAGAATAATATAACATGGTCTACATGGACTTCAATCCAACTCCCCTTGAAAGAAATGACTATTCCCTAAATAAGAGAGAAGCATAACCCTCCATTGGTATCAATATACATAATATTTAATTCAAATAATCTAATCAATAATGATGGTAAGAGTTAATATGTCAAAATCTAGTATTATTAAATTAGAAAAAATTCAACGTTGGGGAAGATCACACAACTCACAAAGTAGTTAAAACCCTATTCCCTCCTCTTTTCCAATAGAGTGGAGATATCTACAATTTAGGGTATCAAATCAACCCATATTCAAATGACATAAATTAGCTTAGATGAATTATATAAATGAGATACACCTATTTTAAATAATTTTAAATCTCTATATTAATAAAAACATTATATCTCTGATGGTCACTATCCACAACTCTGAATCCTTGGGCATAAGATCTACCACATAAAAAATATCAGAATTGGAAAAACACTATGTATTCTCATAAAAATGAGTATCCCCTTTTAATGGTAATGATATCCCACCCCTTCAGTGAATATTTTTAAACCTAGAAACTATTGGTATAAGTGGACCCCACATTACATCCATTTGGTGGGAACTTATAATATTGAAGAAGATATACCAGGAGTCCACACTAGTGTGAGGTTCTTATAGAATCCTTGAAAGTATAAAAGTTATTATCTATATATACACAATGATAACACAAAACTAGATTCTTCACTAAGGAGTTCACTAAAAAGGGTAATAGAAAGATTCCACACTCCCACTACTATAACACTGAGACTCATCTAAATTATTCTCATTAAATGAATTTGATATTTTTATCTCACTAATGAAATTAGGGTTGTATCTCATACTAGTCATCCCTGTAATATATTCTTCATACATAGTTTCATTATGATCCAATTTTTTATGGGATTGAAGGCATATTAGAATGACATTGGACAAGATTTCAAATATTTTCCCCTCTTCAAAAGTCATTTCATCAAGTATTCATTTAGTAAGAGCTCAGGTGATAGATAAACAAACTTAAAAAACTATGTGGATTACAAAATTATAGACATGGTACCCTTCTTCGGTGTCATGAATTTCTTAGACATCACTAATACCAATATATTTGGTTTGAATTTCTATATATAAATCTTCATAAACTATGTCAATGGATGATATTTATGCATCATAGAAACAAAAATTAAGTCCCACCACCTTTGAATTGGCCCTTTGAGCATGTATGTATAAAAAACTAGCTTATGAATCCTGGGGAATTATTCAAAATTGAAGATATGTTCAATATTTATCGAAACATTATTTTGGTTCTTGGGGCACCTGATCACCACTAAAATGATTGAAGATTCATCTTTATGCATTCTTGGGAATGTTCCATTGATTGAAATTTTTTTATTTTACCATTATTCGGGACATATTTAAAGGTCCAAATCATGGATTCCATGCATTTGTTTTAAACAATGGGATTTATTAGTTGACTTTTTTCCATTCTTTCTCAATCTAATTTATAGAGGTCCTTATGGGAGGCTTGTTTACAAACATATTTAACTAAAACCCAAAAAATAAATAATAAATTTTAATATAATGTAATAATATTAATTCATGGAATTGTCCAAAATATATAATATATGTTAAATATATCAAAACATATAAAATTAATAAAAATAAAAATCAATATACTAAATATCTGGAACACCCTGGTAAATAGGGCTCATAAATAAACAAGTTCTAAATGGGAACTCCATTTCATTCTTACCCAATTCTTAAAAGTGTTACTCGATAAATCCACACAACCTTAAATGATAAAAGGTGCTCTGATACTATCTTTTGATGAGACAACTCATATCAACTTGCATTTTCACCATATTTTTCAGGTATTTGGCTCCATGCCTATTTTAAATCACTTTGGACTGGGCAAGAAGCATGGTATCATAATTGACCAAGTTGGAATAATTTCACCCTCATAACCCATTGGAATATTCCATGTATTCCTTACTATAATTTTTTAGGACTCACCCATATATTAGAAATCCACACTATAAAATAAGGAGTTATATTAATATAAACCATGCTAAACAAAGAATTAGTAGTAGCGTCCCAAAAAACACAGTCCAATATTAATATATTATTAGAATAATAATTAAAAAAATTATAATTAATACATTTAAGTGTTAATGTATATCCATAGAATAATTGGTCAATACATATGTAGAAGTCCAGTTTTACCTAAAATCATACAATCAAAAAATGCCTAGGAATTCCACATTCATATAGGCCTTGCCCACCACAAGACAAACATAATCAATAGAGGTATAATCTCAAGAATCTCTACTATGATAAGTGACTCCTTTACCATTACTAATCTCAGAAAAAAAAAATGTATTCATATACCTTGGTAGATATGAATTATGTGATATAATGTCTTGTAGGATACCTCCATGAATATAAATATCATGTTTCATAATGCAATTCAATGATTATATGTATAAAACATTGATCAGAAATCATTTTATTTAAATCCACAGTGAAATCCTTTTATTTTCATAACGAAAATAATAAAGACGAGTATCATATAGAAATATAATCAGAAGTCATAAATGAGGGTAACTGAATATTTCCAAGTGATCAAAATCAAATGAAACATGGGAAATAAATATAATCATTTCCTAAAAATCTCCAAATAAATGTAAAAATGGAGGATATATAACCCAGGGTATCATAGAGTCGAATAATCACTCATGAAACATTTTTTGGACTATATAATCCTAAATAATAAATAGGACCTAGGCATGTCAATGAATCTCTTAAAGGACCCCTATCTAGAATCTTTTCTAAAACTATGGAAACACTCATCTTATAAACTACAGACTCAAGGCCTCCCATGTGCACAAATAGCCACCAAAATTACTTACTACAATACCATGGTCAAATAATAATGTTTCCATAAAAATACAATTCCAAAACCACATTGAAATATAATTTAATATAAGTTATTTCTTTTAGATATTTTTTCAAACACGATATAGTCATAAAATTGATTATCAAGGGGAAACCCAGAAAAAATAAAAAAAATTTCATAATCCAAGACCAAAAATTACACATGCATTAAAAACCTATAAAAATAATACAATCATAACAAATGAGTAAATCACAAATGCAAACTCAACACCAAAGGTACACTAACAAATAATGTTAGATTTATAGAGATAGATAATATAGATTTTATGAAACATTCTCACCATTGGAAAATATCATATGGAGGGAAGAAGTGGTTTCTTCACTAACATGAACATATACGAAATTTCTTAAAACCACAACCCCAACCCAAGGATTTGACATCCATCACTACGGTATAAACAAGATTTTTACTTTTTTCTGTTTTAACATCATTCACCATGAATTGATTTTGAACGATAAAATATTAATAGGTTTTTTCATGTCGTCTAAAAGTAATCAATATGATAGACTGTTTATAATGTCATATTTTTAAAAACATATGAATGGAAAATCCTATAAATACAGATTTTGATTGGGTTATCATGTCAGTTATATAAGAACAAATATGATAAACCCCAAAAATTTCACATCAATTAAAAAATAAATAATTTCAAATTTTATTTTTTCAAAAATTAAATTAAAATACATTTTCCTCATTGTACAAAAAAATTACCAAAAATTTATTAGAGGAAACTAGAAAACTATATATATTAACTACATAACAGAATAAAAAACATAATCACATATTCAAATAATTCTAACATTGAAATTTAAAATTTAAAATATATAATGTATATTACAATAAACTAAATTCCATTTAAACTAATGAAATATTATTTCCATTTTTTTAATGTTATTTATCACTTATTTTATATAAGGGAAAGGATCACTAAAAAGATATAAATTAAAAGAAGATAATTTCACATTATTTTCATCATTATTTTAAGATAAATTAATTTATATTTGATAATAAAGCCATACATTATTAAATTTTTAAACTCTCTCAGTTAAAAAAATTCAAACATAAATATTTGATTATAATATTCACACTAAATTACTTCCTGATTATGAAAACTATATTTTAGAAGAATTTTTCAATTCAAAATAACATTGTAAGTAGTTTAAGAAAAATGGAATAATTTTAAAAAAGAAGTCACCTTTTTTTACATATTTAATATTTGTGAACCTCCTTCTAGTTTTCTCTCTACAATAATTAAATTCATTATTATAAAATTTTATTGTTGAAATAAACATAATATATGTTATAAAATAAAATTATTTAAATTATCAAATATAAATGTTTAATTTGTTATGAAAATCTTGTCATAGGTCACCATGTATGGATCATAAATGGAATGTCGTCTTCTCTCATGGATAAAAAACACACAACTATAAATGTCCCCTATTATTCAAAAAACCTAATGTGAAGTTGTATTCAATTAACATACATGAAAAATTAAAAAATATAGGTTCTATAACATTAAATAAAATAAATAATCCAATAATTAATTACAATATTTTTAAATCCTTCAATAATATATAATATTTTTTTACATCAATAATTTTCATCACAATCGGTAAAATACATCGCAGTTCTAAAAATATATATAATTTTGTTGTATCATGTCCAATTCGAAGCGCACCAAGATACCTAATACAAAATAATACTATGTATTATGTTTCAATTAATAAAAATAATTGAAATATATATGATAATAATCATCAGGATTATATAAATACATCTCATTAATGCCCAAAAAATCTCCATTTTAAATATGCTCAATATCTCTCTTCAAAATCAATGGTATCATTTGATACATAGAAATGTTAGCATCCATTTGAAGATCATAGATTTTCAATAAATAATATCAATAACTTTATTATCTATTAAATTATGGAGAAGTAGTTTTGGATGACATAATATCTTATATATTATGTTCTCTATAAAGTAAGTATTTACCTTTAATGTATTCCTATATAAAATATAGATAAATACATAAAATTTAAAATTTTATAAAAACCAACAAAAATATGAACTAAATGATATAATCTAAACATAAATCAGTGGTAATTTTTCAGACAAGTCTAGATAGCTAGAAAGAAATTATTGATTATTTTTTCAATTATAGTCTCATTATCTATAAGAAATGGTACTTTGTAGGATCTATCTATAATATAAGGCATGGTGACCCTAAGATTCCAAATATATACATGTTGATAGGGAACAATATCCAAATTATAATATATAATACCAAATGAAATAATATTATATTTGTGATCATTAAAATATATATCAAAATAATTGTGAATTTAAAGCACAGGTGGTGTAAGAGATCATTAACCAGGAGGAGTTAGAGGATTGGGATCAACATACACATATGGAGGAGTGTGATCTATTGTCTAGAACTATTTTTTATTTCTGTAAACATTAAATATTTCAAATCATTGATGATTTCATCTATAATATCACCCATATCTGAATATTTATCTTTGAAAACATTTTTTAATTTTATAAGTATCCACATTATAAGAAGATCTAGAAAAGAGACACACTTTTTAATCGATACACATACTATGTATCATAATATACGACTTGGGTGTTTGTGATTTAATAATAATATAGATAAAATATTCTAACTACTCTTAGGTATGAAGTTACCTTATGTTATCTAGAATTCATAAGATTTATATAAATAATATTTGTAAAATTAATTAGGGAATAAGAATATATAAAGACTATAATTATCTTAAATAAAATAAATAAATAAATTCTTACAATACTCTAAACTAAATCTCTTGAATCATTCAAAATATTTTTACTAGTTTCTGTCATTTAAACACTCTTTATGTCTTTATGTCTTTCTTGGGAATGAGGGTCTACCTCTACAGAGCCAAAAGACTCATATATATATTTTTGAAATATTTCAACCATCAATTATTCTTCTAGTAATGTATACCCTCTAAGATATAAATTATGAGAGTATACATTTTTGGATTAGATATCCTAATTAGATATCTTCATTTGATATAAACTATGATAAAACAAATCATGTATATGATCACTAATATAAGAATAACATTTAAAGGCTAAAATTTCCCATACCCAAAAAAAAATTATTTTTGTATACTCCCAAAGACAACTTACAAAAATCATAATCTAGAAAAAGATATATATGACATGTATTTTCATTTTATCATTCCCTGTAAATGAAATCTAGTGTGATTGTAGATTTAAAATTTATCCACCTTAATGCATCCATAGCTAATAATTTTATCATGGATCATTCAGTGTTTGGTCTATTATATTCCATCTGATAATAATGTGAAAATGAAATATTAAAAAAATATTTTTGATATATATAAAATAAAAAAATGATATTACCAAAATAATATCCAATAATTTTGATAACTTCCCTTTTTTGAAACTTCTCCAATCAAAAATCAATATTCAACCTTGGGGTCATGCTTGGACTATAATAAAATTCATTTGTTTTTTTGGGAATTTGGACTCCTAGAAAGAACATTATCATAAAAATAAATATGTTTCCTATGGTCTAGGATATAGGAAAATGATAATTTTGTTAAATGTGTATGGGAACATTTACCAACCATAGATGTATTTTATACCCTTACGGATGTAGATGGTCCAAGTATAGATTGATGATGCATCTCCATAGTGAAATTTTGTTTATGATCCTCACCAAAATTTGAAGGTGACTCTGGTGTCTGATCTATCATTATCCTATGGATCAACATAACAAATCATGGTAAAAAATAAATTTACAAAATATATAAATATAGGTATTACATAAGAAATTAAATAAAATATGAAAAATGATCCACATAATGTATACTAAAAAAATTATTTTTTATTTATATTTTGTGGCAGTGGTTAAAAAATTATAAAAACACTAACGAGATGTGAAATTATATATATTAATTAAAAAACAACTATTAAATAAACATTTTAATAATTATATTAATATTATAAAATAGAACTAAAAAATAAATGAAACACACTTTATCATATTCTTCAAATTGGTTGACAACCATGAAAAAAAATAGTACTAAAAATATTATTTATCATCTTTTGTAGTAGTTAACAATGCTAAATGAAAAGGGAAATAATTATGAAACATAAAATGATATTCACATATGTTAATAAATATTATGTAGAAATAAATAAAAATCCAACAGTACAATAAAATGTATAATTATTGGAATATAATAAAAATAATAAAATAATCTAAACCAAAAAATATAATATTATTTATAATATGTGATTTAGGTAAAAATATAAAACAAAATGATATCAAATTAATTTAAAATTTTGAATCTAAATAAGAAATAAATATATGTTATCTTTAATAATAAGATATTACTAATGTCTTCCTTTCCAACATTAATCCCTCAAGATCCTTCTATATAGAGCCAACCATGAATACGATATGGTTGATTCACTCATTATTATATTCACTTTCTAAAACATTTTTTAATAACATTGATTGATTTTTGTTGGAAATTAACATGTAATTATTTATTTATATAAAATGTTGGAATTCAAAATAATGAAATTAAATTAACTTTAAATTTATATTTTTAATGATCTATTTTACTAAAAACAATTGTGGATAATTAATAAGTGTTCTAGTTTCTTATAGAAATTAAATATGGAAAACGTTGATAGCCAAAAAACCAATGGTTCATGATCGACATTGCCAAACCATGAAAGTTCATCCTACAATGCATCCCATGGAGTATTCCTTTTTGGATGGTAGGAAGGAGTGAGTTGTGTTAGTAGGATATCACTTAATGGTTGGGACAAGGCCCATGTTGGCCATGGATTTTAGTGCTAACCATATCTCTATGTAAAAGTTTGTATGGAATCCCATCCCAATAGTAGGAGACATGACCCATATCTATTATTGATTATAATATATAGAAGCACTGAACCTACTACATATTCTTAAGGAGGTGGAGAGATACATGGTTACAATGAAAAATTACAAAAAATGCATCATTGTGCTCTAATTTAACTCCCCCATGACTGAAGACTCCAACTCATCTTTATTAGTCCATTTGATGATTGTCACATTCATTTATTAGTCACTAAAATCACCTGGGATAACACTATATAAGATTAGGATCAATAAAAAATTTCATATTGATGTTACATGTAACATCCCAGGTAAATAAAGAATAAAACATTTTCATATTTATTAATATTTATGAATTAAATATATATTTTAATTTAAAGGGGTTGCTATGTTC
Source organism: Viscum album (assembly GCA_963277665.1). NCBI lineage: Eukaryota > Viridiplantae > Streptophyta > Magnoliopsida > Santalales > Viscaceae > Viscum > Viscum album. The sequence goes on along the minus strand of OY728132.1, from coordinate 1,284,961,883 downwards.
GATAGCGTACCAGATACGCAACAGAGAGTTTCTTTGAAATCTTACATTGCACACTAGTAATAAAATAATATTATGGTAGTTAAAATGTAACTGTTGTATTGGTTATAGTGAATATAAATAGCTAAAATATTATTATATATGTTTGTTAAATGTTTTTACATTTATCCAATAAAGGATAAAGAATTAAAATACGAAAATAATTCAATTTTAGGCATAGATACTCTAATATTAACTAAAAGGTCGAACTATCGCCTTTTGATGGCGAACCCTCATTAAATATAGTTTTGGTCAAAATTATACATTCTTTTGGACCAAATAAAATATTTCTATAGAATTGGGAAATCAAAAGTTAATTTGTGTAAATTTTTGGTATTTTTTCGAAAAAGTTCATTTTTAATGAATAGTGAAAAATGTTGTATTTTAATTCAAAACCTATTTTTAGTACAATTTATTTATATGATTAAATAATCTTTTGAATTGGTTTTAAAGATAAATTAGAATATATTTTTACCATTTAATCCAATAGTGGTCTTTGGAATTAATTTCATCTCGAAATTGGACTTAAACTTGTGTCAATCTTTTGATACTTATTGTTTCATAAAAACACGCTATTTGTTCTGAGAGCGGGAATTAATTTTTAAATTAAATAATGTAACTTATATGTTTTGAATTTTGCGAAATATATATCATTTTTGAATTTGAAATATCAAATATATCTTAGGATGAATTTTTAGTATTTTTCTGATGAACTTCAATTTTTTATGAATAGTGAAACCACAAAGTGGTACTGAAAAAACTGATTTTTCGTTTAATGAAAATTTACCACCTCTATGTTTTTTATTTCAAAAATCCAACATACATGGTTGTAATTAGGATTTAAAATGTGTTTCAATGGGTTTAAAATAATTTTTTTGGTGAATAGTAACTTTTATGTTTTTAATCGCGATTAGAGGTAATTATTGTAGTTTGAGGTAAAAATAATGTTTTAATAATATGAAATGACCTAGACACATGTCCTACCTTATTGGATGTGTCATGGCCGACCACATAAATCCATGGGTCAACTTGGGGGCCCCATGGAGCCACTTTGGAAGGAAAATGACATTAATAACTTTTTATTTAATGTTAAAATGAAAATGTCACAAACATGAGTTGTTTTACTAAAACAATTTTTAAATGGGGTTATACAAGTCATATTTTTGACTATAAATATTCATTAGAAAGATAAAAAGATTTCGTAGATCATGATAGTTATTTTATAATTTTTAGACATTAAATAAATTAAATTATTTATGACACCATGATGATGCAGCGATTACCACATTATTTTACGATTTAAATAAAATGAAAAGATAATGTAAAATCTAAGACCTACACATGTCAAAACCCTATTGGATGGGCGTATTTAGAACTTGTATCACCTTATCCTAGAAATATATAATTCTGAGACCTTTTAAATCCAAAAATAAATTTTATAATAAAGTAACCTTTTATAACTTTCCAATTGTGCCCCTCCTCTCCTCTTATAAAAGTCCCCAACCTCTACCACATTACCCACACCACTCAAGCCTTTGGCTCGGCCAACCCCTGACAATTTTGTCTATCCACATCCCTCTCTTACTCTTGGAATCCTCAATTTGGGCATAAGACTTTCTATGTAATCCTTTGATCTCAAATCAAAAACAGTTACCCGTTTTAAATGTAGTGTCTTCAATTGTGTTCTTATGTTTTATTTTGCTTCTCCAACCCCCTAAACACTTTTTGCTCGTTTATTTTGTAAAAAAAACAATATATTAAATATACTAGGATTTTTTTATGTGAGTTATTTGAGCTACACTCACACACACCTACATCTAATGGTTAAAGAACATACTATTTCTGTGGATGGTGAATTTCTGCCTCACGAAACAATGATTGTTCAACACTCATATAACACCTTCAAAGGTGGCCATTAAGATGTCACTATATTTATTTATTATATATAATATTTTTATGTTTTACTTAAGCTTCTGAATTTTTTATTTATTGCATACCTTTATGGCTTCCATTATGGGTATACGCGATATCTTCATTTTAGGAAGTACGGACTACCGCCCCCTCAAAGTGATTTGATTCGTTAATTCCATATGTGGGACGTATAAAGGATGTAGTTAAAGTTATTGTATATGATGTTATACTGGAATTATAATATAACTTTATATAATTATTATTTATTTCCATTAAAGTATTAGATAGAAATGAAAGTAGCGTTCATGCGTACGTACGGCTTACCGACTCCATGAACGGTGCATTTCATTTCATATCCCCAAATGTAATGTACTATTATAAGTACATATATATAATGGATATATATGATGTATGTTACATATAAATGATAAATATAATTCTGTAATTTATATATACATATCTCTCATTTAGTTTTAATTCCATTAATATGACATAGAAATGGAAGTAGCGTTCATGCGTATGTACGGTTTACAGTCTCCATGAACGGTGCATTTCATTTCTTACCTCTAAATGATTATGTAATATTATAAATGCATGTATATACTAGATATATATGATATATATGATATCTAGATCATGAATATAATTCTTGATATAATGTATATTTTACCACATGAACAACTTGTAATTATAAAGAGTTTATTTTTGACTCAAGTACCAATGATCGACAAAACGACCATTATTAACTCAAATAATTACATAGTGTATATAACATGGTAATAAGTGATATAAAAGGAATAATGAACTTGAAAAAGGTTCTTAAACAAGTATAAATTAACTCAATTTTATTATTTAGGAAATTAAAGAACGATCGAGTCAAGTCGGACACGAGGTATGGGACTTCGTCTCAATCTCCTTTAATTGAGGCATATTTTGTTTTATACACAACATTATTTTATATGGTGTATAAACCCCATTGAATTTTACATTTATCCAAAAGTAATATTTTTTAAAAGAAGCGTTTTACTAAATGACAAAAGGGAATGTTTTGTCGTACGTATGCGGCGACAAGGACTTCTCTGCCGCCGTGACCATTATTTGAGTTTTGACTTCCTCTACAAGCCATACTTTTTTAAATAAAAAAAATACCATGTTTTACTTGTCATTTATTTTGGTATTTAAAATGGTTTTCATAATATTTTTATTATATCAATGTGTTGTATTGATATTTAGTGATTGAAATGAGGAAATGTTATGTTTTTATGTATGTTTTACGTGATACGATTATGTTATGGTTCTTGAGAATTGTTATTTAGATGGGTCGCTCCATGATAAACTAAGGGCGGGTGAGCCCGATATAGATCTCCAATGCATTGGGTAACGCAAAGGAGTTAAACGTTAAGGTTTCTCAAAAGAGATTTAAGGAATATACAGTGATGGGTATTCTAAATATAACTATGAGGGTTACTCCATACGTAAGAATTTTACAAATGCCTCAAGTTAACTTTATGTCTTATGATTTCTATGATTTATTCATGATTTGATGAGGTATGTTAATGTGATTATTTTTTAAGAGTAAAGTATGATTTCATACAATGGATAATGTTATCATTTCATACTTTTATATCCCTTACTGAGCTTTTTATGCTCATCCCATGTTTTTCAAATGTATTTCACAAGTCAAGGAAAATGTACATGATGCGATGAAAGTTTCAATGAAGTTTCAGTAAAGAATCCATGTTTTATTTTAAATATATTTCTGTTGATGGGAAAAGTGAGAACTATATTTTATGTAACCACTTTGTTTAAATGTGGAATGTAATGCATGTTTTATGATCTAATTCTCTAAAACTCTAAACCTGAAAAGATCCTCAACTTATTCTTGAAGTAACTCAAGATTAAGTAATTTTTAAGGAAGAGGCCTTATATTGCATATCACCATCGATCTCCTGCAATACCTCATATGGATACCATGAGTCCGACCAATTGATGAGAATGAACCATGTATGAAGAAGATCTGCATTCATCCACTATGAAGGGTAGATGATATATTAGGGATTTTTTTTATTTTTTTCTAGGGATATGTTTTGGGTTTACTAACAAAGAGTTCCCTTCCCTATAGTGTTTGTTCATTAATTTAGGGGTTGTAGTTTAGGTTGTGGAAAGGGATTCAGAAATATAAAAGGTTGTTTGATGGTGTTTCTTTCTTCATCATAGATTTATTGAAGATTTATCCATGTGATAAATTATTTACCTCGGAAGATTAGATCCCCCTTAGAGATACATGGATCAGAATAATCATGATTTTGAGGAAAAAATGGATAACAGTGATTTTTAATATGTATTTTATCAGACCCCATGGAAAAGTAAATATTGGATGTTGAAAAATTAGAAAAAAATGTCAAAAAAGATATTTCTATAGAATAAATGGATACCCCACATCCCATGTAGCAATCCATGTATCCATTCATAGCCATGCCATAATTTACAACACTACACTATAGAATTTTTTAACATGGAGATATGGAAGCCCTTGTTATATATAGAGATTCAATGAAGATATCTTATATAGATATACATTAAAACATTTACCGTAGTAAAAAAAGATAATGATGATACATATGATGGATAAAGAATTGATTCCTCCATCAATATATATAGGGGTCTCTTTTCCTTTGAAAATAATCTATGGAGTGGTCATGGATTTTTACTATTGATCTATTACATTATTTTTCTCATGATATACATTAGTATTCCATGTCATATGTAACTTGATTATGTTTATTTAAAAGTGACCCCTCTATTTTCTACCACTATATTTCTCTCCCCCTCAATTTTTCTCATTATTCCACTGTTATCTCTCTCACTCTATAATTAGTGACTAACCTGAGGCTTTTCCTTAGGTGATGATAGGTTTTTCTAGAATTTTGATATTCAATTAAAATTTTATTATTAATGTTTTAGGTGAATAGCAGTTATATATTTAGGTGTGGAAATTTTCCACTGTGGAATGTTTCTAGAACTCATATCTATTATTTTATATAAATATTATCATCACTTAAATTAAATGAGAGAATTTCACATGATATATTTGATTAGTTAAAAAGATGATATGAAATATTATGGATCCATGTCATAAAACATTCATCTCTCTCGATTGAGGTGTGTCATTAGCATTTTTTACAGGAGGGTGTATAATTATGTTTTCCATCGAATCAAATATTTCACTCACAATGATTAAAATAATTTTAGTTCTTTAATTATATATCATAACATAACTATCAAACTGAATTTAAATAAACTCCAAAAATAAGGAAGTAATAAGAAACCAAACCAAAAATCAATGTACATTCCTTACTAACCCCCATGTTATTTTCATTTCATATTTGATTATAATTTAATATTTCTACAATATATTTTCATTTTTTGAGAAAATAAAAAAAATAGTTTAGTTGAGAAATAATTATTATGTAAATAACAATAAAACTCATCTTCTGAGATGACCCTATTCAACTTTTTTGTTGTACTATAGAATATTAAATATTAGTATTTACACACCTCATGATAGGGGTGTGGTATTGTTCATCAATGTTATCTATTTATAATTTCATTGAAGTAGTGATATGACATAAATCATCATTCTCAACATGTTTTGAAACACTTATATACTATTATCTCGAGTAAAAAAGAAATAAAACAACATATTTGATGCACCAAAAAGTTTGAAATTTTTTCCTTCTGTTTCCCTGATAAAATGATCATATTTTTATTATAATCTATTTAGATTAACTAGGGTTATTGTGAATTCCTCATATATTATACTATTCTTAAAAATAATCCATTTATTTAAACACTAGAACTTCATATTAGGTGTAATCAACTTCCCATATTTTTAATAACATCATGATGTGAACATGATTCGATGATTGTTTTTTTTTATTGGCACATGAAAAATAATTTTCATCGCACACTAATATTCAAAACTACACTTATATTTTCTTAATATTTTGAAGGAAATGTAGATCCATTAATGTCTTAACTGAACCAGGAAATCAAATTTAACATTCGGTCCCCACAAACAACCTCAATGTTTTTGATGCCTCTGATCAACCATACATGGTCTTTTTAAACTATGGGATTTTTTTTCATCTCAAAAAAAGTATCCATATATTTATTTTTTTGAAAAAATTGTTTTAATATATTAATATTAAATTGTAATAATGAGTTCAGAATTATATATTTTATTTGGGATATAAAAATGTACACTATATATTTTTTCCCCTACCAATGATTTTACTTTCCATCCACAGATCCAATTTCCCCCATAATTAACTCATTCATAGAAAGATGTAGGAAAACTGATATGATCCACAATAGGTAAGTAGCCTCTAAAAACAATTAAACTTAGTTAGAGAGATAGTTATCAATAATGGAGGCTTGCGTTCACTATGGTTTGTTAACAGATTCGTTCAATATCGTCATATTCCATTCAAGAAGATACATCAATCATAGTTACATATGTTTGAAAATAATTATTTCTCACAACAAATAAACCAATAAAAGAACAATGATATCAATAATATATGGAGGAAAATACATTTCTATTTAAAAAATTAAAAAATATGAATAATTAACCAATTTTTTTTAATTAATTTGGAACAACAACTTTATTACTACTTGAATTGAAAAAATGACACACATTCATGATTTTCATTTGGACATGTATGTGTAATATTGTGAGCAATGTAACCAATATAATTTTTTATTCATGATGTGAAAGTCATGTATTATAATTTGCGCCACCTTCAATTATTTAAGTGACACATGTTTTCTTAAATATTAAGCATAACATTGCATCACATTGATACAATGGAGTCCTAGAAAGAACAATTTTTATTTTTTTGGTTTTATATATGATTAGTTAGAGGTAGTTATGTCCATCATCCATCTAGAGTGTGAGCTAACTACAATCATTTTCATATTTAGAGTAATTCCAATAAGGCATTCAACCCATATTTGGAAATTAGTTTGATATATAAAAATCATCCAATCAAACTATCAAAAATATTCATCTCCATATGTTAGGCATCAATGTCATGTTTGAAATCATGATATTAGAGTATGAAATCTCAAAAACTATTGATCATTTATTCCAAAAAATAATTATCATTAACATTTTTTTCTTTTGAATGTAACATCAACTGTTTCAACCTCTCAAATAACTGATCACTGGATAATTGTTTTGGAGGAATATCAAATTAATATGATATTTTGAGTTTCTTTTTTCTCTTTATATGAGTTATCCTTAGAAAAAATCCTCTGATTATCCATGTACACTATTTCTTCCCATGTTTAAGTTGAAAATATTAAAACATTTTTTCAGAAAATAGACAATCATTAGGGCCCTTGACAATATATTCAAAAAAAAGTATTCTAGGAAGTCATTTTAGTGAACAAAATAATTACATGTAGTTGAAAATATAAAATTTTGTAAGAATCATTCACATTAATACCTTTCACCCATAAAATATTCAAATAATCATTTAATGGTAAACAGAAAACATCACTTTCATTTCTAGGATATATTTTTTCATAAATAATTAAAATCAAAATTATATTTTTGTTCATTATATAAATTCTAGAGATAAGTTCTAAATTTCCAAGAAAATTTTCCATGAACAATTCTTTCTACTAGGTATTTGATATTGATTCATTCCATCTGTTCATAGTCTAAATCTGCAATTTATTAATTAATTTCCAAATATATGATATTTTTTATCAGTTTTCTTCCACTACCAAAAATCAGCTGAATGACATATTTTTCCATCAAATAAATGCTCATCTATGTTTTATTATATCCTTTTTTGATAAGTTTAATTTGAAAATAAACATTAAAATTGAGGAATTATAGGATCAAACAATATTTCTTTTGTACAAGTCACTGTAACAAAAAAATAAACCTGTGATTTTTCATTGAACATATTGCTTGATGTCCAACATTTAGGAAACATAATAAGGAATTTTTATTCCTTCCTACATAGTAAAAAATAATTTGGTTATAAATATATCCAATTATATTAAAAACCATAAGGAATAATATTTTTGACATATTATAATTCAAATGTTGCATATATTTTTTCTTCATGAAGTATGTATTTCAAAATATGTAGCAACACTCATGTCACTCAATCCATTTTCCCCTTAAAATTAATCAATCATAAAATCAATAATAAAAATCATAAATTTCATACAAAATGGATTCAATCTATTTTCAACATCATTATTTATATTCTAAATTATCATTTATTTCCCAATTACCTTAATTTAAATATCATAAATCATTTATTCAAATTTATTATAGTAATCATTTTGAAATTAATTTTCATCAAATGATATTAACATCAACAAAATTTTACCATCCCAAATACAAGGGATATAACTTAGATTTAAACCATGAAAAATTATATGATAATTTATTTCCCTACTTTAAATTTTTTTGTAGTTAAATATTTTCGGCATCGATAAAACATATCATTTTTTGGAAATATAAATTTAGAAAATTATGAAAAATTATCAACAAATTTCTCATATTAATTAATATCACATAGTGTATTAATAAAATGTGGATTAATTTGTATCTATAAAAAAATTTAATGAATTGAAAATAACTTTTTATATATTTTTTTCAAATATACATTAATAAATTACAATAAATAAAAACAATAAAATATTTTAAAAATAAAAGGAATAAAAACATATTTGATAAACAAAAATATCACTTTAGTAATTTAAATTATATTTATATCATAAAACAATAATGTCGTATGAATTATCACTTAAATATATATTAGCAGTATTCGGTATTCGAAAATCATAATCAATTATACATTCTATATGTATGTTCTCAATGAAGATAGAAAATATTTGTTAAAGTCGCATTAATCTGTAAATTAGAGTTAATTATAACACTAATTAATCAAAAAATAATATAATCAATCCTAAATCTAAAATAAAAATTAAACATCAATAAAAAATACCTCAGATATTTAAATAATTTGTGTAGAAAATATAAATATAGAAGATAAGTAAAATATTATATCTGGTTGATATCATTCATGAAAAAAATCGAGAAAAATATTAATAAATTTAAAAATATATAGTATTTATAGAAAATAAAAACAAAAAAACTGAAATTACAAATATATATTAGAACTGGGACAAATGAGAACTTTATGATAACTTAATTATAGGGGAAAGAGAGTATGAGAAGTGGATTGTAACTATTTATGGTGGAAGATGATGGTTAATTCCAACTGAATGATAATTGAGGCCACGATATCGAAGAATGAAGTGTCAAGGATCCCCATATGAGATAAAATAAACAATAGTTATGAGATAGAATGGAAAAATATGTTTTCATGGGATTTAATAATAAATTTAATGGGTTTTTAGAGCTATTACAGTATAACTTAAGAGATAAAAAATTCAAATTATCTATTAAAAAATCAATGTTTAAAACCATATTTTCAACATCAGTTATCTAATAACTTATGTTGAAAAGAATATATTCAGGTATTTTACGCTATTTATGTTATAACCAACACAAAAAAAGTATAATGTTTGTTATAGAAAATAAACATGAAAAATATGTCTCCATAAAATTTTTTTCTATTAGGGCATGGTCCTTGGGGTTTTATTTATGAGAAAGAATGAAGAACATGGAAGAAGAGAAGGAATGAGGAGAAATAAAGAGAAAATAAAGAGTAATCATTATGTGATCCATTGAATCATCATTGGAGAACCCAAAAACTAATGTGCGAGATAATGGTTGTGAGAGGAATTCTGTCATGGGAGGGAGGAAAAATGAGGGTTACAAGAATTATGAATTTAGTGGGCTATAATTATAATATCCCACTTTTAATATGACGTTGAATTATTCGTGGTTTCATCAAATGGTATTCCAAACCATATTCCAACCATGTAGGTTGCCTCTAACAACTATCTTGAGTCACTCTATTTTATAAAAGTTCCCACCCATTTGGGAAAACTATTTGAATACCATGTGAAATGGTACTTTCTCCCTCCTCTCCCCATCACATGTTTAGTACTAATTGTGCACTAACTATTCATTAGGGATTATTTCCTAGAAATTTTTTATTTTCAACCAACAACTCCATGAAACACCATAAACACATAAAATCAAATTAAAATATAAAAAATACATACTATTTTACAAGGGTAATTATATATTGGGCCACTGTTTCAGGTGTTTCTATAGTTTGTTTCATTCATGTTGTTCCATATTCTTTCTAGAAGATTGTACAAATTATTTTAGGATGGTGTATTCAAAAAACTTTTTTTCCCTTATCATTTTAATATATTTATTTTATTATTACTTAGTGGGCATTAGTTTCATTTATTTTATCAAACTGGTTCATATTAAAAATTTATTATAGCAGAAATTTGTTTTATATTTTTTTAATTAAATTATTTTTCTTGTTCAATCATCCTTTTATGATTTTAGGAAATCTAGATGGGAATTCATTACATTATTATTTATCAAATTCATGTTATTATATTTTTAAATAAACATTTTACCCAACAAACTTATCAAATTCATTTATATTCTATAAGGGGTCAATTTCAATTTTAGGGGTTTTAGATAAAAAATTATTCTTTATCATTTATCTTTATTCTATCTTTGAATTCCTCCTTTTACACCCATATAGAATTATTTAATCCATTTTTTACCCATCTCCTACAATAGATTACTAATCAGAATATATGGATACTTTTACTATTATTACCAAAAGGTGTACTTTTGTTCCATTTTAGGTTTTAGATTCTTCCTTAAATATTTTGATCAATTAAATGTGTTATCAAGGTATGTGGTATAAAAAAAATTCATTACTTTTTAATTTTAACAATATTTTATATTTCGCCATGTTGGATTAAATGTGAATCCAAGTAAATATTATTTTATTTATCATTCTTCTTTAATTTTTTTATCATTTACGGATGAGTGGTTAGTGGATTTTGTGAATGGTTATGTAATGTTTCATTTATAGTGGTAGATATTGGAAGTATATTTATTGATGTGTTTTCCCTCCTTTTTCCCCTAATTTATTTTGTATGTTTGATAAATTTTTTAGGTATTCATCCTAGGAATTATTATAAATAGTTTCATTATTACTCATATTATTTATCAATAAAAAATCCCTTATTATGGATGAGGATTTAAATTAGAAAGTTAAAAGTGAGTTATATATTTTATATTATTAATAAATATAAATATTGGAGTTATAGAAATTTTGGTTTGTAGTGTTTATATAGTGACTAATCATATAGTTCAATAATAAGGAATTATAAAGTTTGAATAGATTTGCCTCATAAATTTTCAATAGTCATTGATGTTAAAGTATGGATCATTTTTTTTAAATTATTTGTTTTTATATGTTTTCTAAAACCTATTTTTTTAGTTGGAAATTATACTAGTGAAAAATAAAAAATAAACAAAATTTATACCCATATTCAGGGAATATGTCCAATGTAATGTTATGTTCATTATTCTGTCATGAAGCATGGTTTTTAGGATTAATCAAAGGGTAAAATCTCATTAACCCATGTTTCAGAAGGTTGTGGTGGGATTTAATAGGTTGTGTATGGGTAAAAATGTATTTCATAAGGATTCAAAAAGGTATCACCATATTTTTATGGGTTTCATTAGGGAAAGGTTCAAGTTGTGTAAAGTTGTCTTAGGTGTCGTTAAAGGGTAACTATGAGTTTAAAAAGGTTACATAAGTGTAACATGGGTACTAATTAAAGGTAATCCGAGTTGATTAAGTGTAACCTACCATTATATTTGGGTGAGATAAATTTTTAGTAGATGTATACGGGTAATTCAAGAACATCATAATGGTAAGGTGGTAGTATTAAATTATGTGTAAGGGTAATTCAAGTCTACATAATGGTATGCTTTGGTTTATGAAATTTATAAATATGAAAAGTATTAAACCTACATGACATCCTTAATGTATTTAATGAAAACCGAAGATACTATTATACAGTGATCATTTTTTGGAGAAATGCTCTTAAAGCCTGACTTTTCCTTTCATTCATCCCAGATAAACCATATAATATGTTATTGACTACATTAAAAGGAAATAATTATAGAAAAGAATTATTTGACTTGTTAAATGATTGTGAATCATTGTATGAGACAAATTAATCCCTCTATATTTAAGGGGTGATTAATTGGAAAATTAAATGATGAATTTAATTTGACATTATTAATTTTGAGAACCAATATCTTTCTGTCCATCTTCTAAAATATCAGAACCTTAATGACTTTAGTGTTTGAATCCCTTATTATATATTGGTAGTCCAAAAACCCATTAAATCATGTTTTGATAGGTCCTCTATTATCAAACTGGGATCTGTTTCTGATGACATATGTGCAACTGAACTCTATCTTCTCTATTCTGGAAATAATCTTTTCTGATAGGGATATTTTTTCCTAGTATCATTTTTTTTGTGAAAATTATAAATCATCATTTTCTTGGGATTCTGAAATTGAGGATAAATAATTTTTAAATGTTAGTAATATGTAAATTTTAAAATAATGATAAAGTATTACTCTATCAATTTTATCCTGGATTATTCTAAAGAGAGAAAATTATTATCATATTTAAATTGTGATTGTATCAAAGAAGAATTGTTATATAATTAAATAGCTTAAAATTATAATTTCAAATTATCTAAGAGATAGAAAGTGTTATCACTGTGGTTTTTTTCTTTATTTTTTAAATATAATTAAGGAACATGTTCTTTGAATCTCTGGGGAGCAATTTGATCTGATGAATATGTGGACATGGTTTGAGTGTTGATTCCATGATGAAAAATGATTTTAATGTTGAAAATTTAGATTTTGGAAGTATATTATTAATTGGGGATCTTTTATATATTTTTTTCCATCATATAGTTCATTAGTAGGTATATCTTAATGATTTTTCTTGATTTTGATAGAATGTGGGTTTCTCTCTGTGTGTCTGTGCATAGCATGTTAGTCCAACTTATAATTCATGGTTTCATGAGTATTGGTGAATCCTTTTGGGACAAGTTTAAATATTTTCACATGTATATTAATTAATATTTTACTCCCATTATGATATTATTTCATTTTATTATTTACCTTGTTAGGTATGTTTCCTTTCTATTAGATTAAAAATTATTGGCACTCAAAATAGGTGGACCACCATCACATGATTTTCATTCAAGAGATGAGAGTGAAATACTTGTGATGAAATAGGATGATTCGCAATATTTATGTATGATATGTATCAAGTTACTTTATGCATATTTATTTTAATGTATCGTATGAAATGCATAGTAAATTTAAAGATTCATACTCAAAGTCTAGTGATTCATGAGTGGAATACTTGTTTACTTGTGATTTTTGAGCAGCAAGTGATAATTGATGCCTTTGGAAATATGATCCATGTGAATTCATGATTCAATGAGGTTATCAAGCAATAAATTCAATGGATCCACATTGAGTTTTGGTTACTTCCAAAATCTCCTAATTATTCACCAATAATGTAGCCAAAGTTGTTGTAGTTGGGGGTTTGGGGTGGCTTGGTTAGTGTATGACCACTCTTTATATGACTATATGTTTGATATGATTATTTTCACATATATTATTTTAATGTAATACAACTGTTAATCATTTCAACATTTTTTAAGCATGCTTTGGTGGTGTCTTACTTGGATTTAATACTCACACCATACATGGGAATATTGATGCATGTGTAGACTTTGGGTATAGGTATTTGAGTCAATGTAAAGGTATTATTTTCATTTGATGGGTAGAAGAGAAAGGATTTTGTTGTAGATAGGTATAGAATCTATATGACACTGTTTTTTTACTGGTTTTATAAATCAGGATTGGCTTCCAATTTTGGGATACAGTTTAATACCTATATTATTGATATGAAATATACATAGTTTATACATATTAACTCTAGTTATTGTATTTATTGATATTAAGATATATTTTTTTCTATTCCATGAAAAGATATTAAGGGTATATTCCCCATGCAGATGTGCATATACCCTCACAAAAAGTTATCAGCTTTTTCTATATTGGGATTTGTTCATGAGTTTATGTAGCACATTGACTTTAACCCAATGGTTCTCCTTGGGGTATTACAAATTAACGTAGTGGGCTTCGTATAGTTATAGATATTGGATTTTAAATCATTTCAATAGTATATATGTTTGTATTATAAGACAATATTCATGTAAACATATAGGTATTTTATATAATTGGGTGTGTTACTATAATTTTCGATGGTCTATCATTCAATTTATTGCATGGAGTTTAATGGTTATGTTTTAGAGGTATATTAATATTCTATTCATTTAAAAAATAACAAAATTTAGGTAATTGGATTATGATAATTTTTATTTCTATTAGTAAATCAATGGATTAAGATAATTTATAAAACCATAAATTAATCAAAAAAATAATTTGGTGTGTGAGAATAAATATAACTTTTGGTTCCATTTTTATTTTTGGGTAAATTGTGATGTTTGTTTTCATTGTGATATTTTGACTCTTAAGATATGTTATTATTTTAAATTTATTAACATTATGGTAAATAAACTTATGGTGATGTAATAATTTTATAGAATGATTTAGGGCCATATTTCACAAGTTGAATTGTGTTCTCACATAAAACTTTTGATTTCCCATCTGTCTTGACCTCATGAGTAGTACAGACTGGTTAGAATTGGTGGTTAGTGATACTATAAAATTTTGTAACCATAATTAATATTTTAAGGGTTATACTATTATATTTTATGTTATTTTATTTAAAAATGTGAACTATTATTTTCTAATAAACCACCACCTATTTTGGTATTATGTACGACCCAACATCTATAAGGGATTTATTGATAGTGGAACTAGTTATCCCACTTCCCTTCTCACTTTTGTGAATAGTTTTGTTTCTGGTATTTTTTTTGTATTAGATACTATTATAGATTTTTATTTAGTTATAACTATTTATATATGGTGGTATGTGGTGGTCGGTTTATAGGAGTGTTCATTTAGTAAGTAATTGGAATGTTTTAGAAGTGTTTTAATTTACCATAGAATAGGTTTTCCCTATTTTCGATACTACATGAAAATAAATTAAATTGTAATTGTCACATTGTCATTTTTTAGAGTTTTAGAATAATTCACTATGTATGTTTATACTATCCCATAAAATTTACATCATTATACACCTTCAATATAAATTTGTTAGAGTTTTCATGAAATTTTATCTCATTTGATGAGATTATTTATTAGGTATTATAGTTTAGATTTATTTACCATTAAGGTATATCATTGTTGATTTAGGGTTCTCTTAATTTATGAGCATTATATATTTTTTATAAGTGGATGAATTTATTACTTTTGATTGATGTATGACACACATTTACATTATTATACCAAATATCATGGATTTAGGGTATTAATAATAATTTAAGTTTTATATATTATTTGGTATTCTCTTAGCCTCATGAGTGTAATTATTTTCATTTTGGGTGTTTAGACACTTAACATTTGTCATCAACCCCTATCCGGATGAAGGTGAACATAAGGTAACACAAATGTTCACACTTCTAAACTAAGGAAATGTCTCTATGATTACAATTCATTTAATCTCATGTAATTTATATTTTACAAAAAAAATTATTACTATCATATGTTAAGAGAACACAGTATCAAATATACCCAATCCTTCACCATAATAGTATTTTAGATCCATTTCAATTATTTTGTCCTTTTATTGTTTTTCCTTTGTCACCTAATAATAAGGACTGTATAAGATACATTTTCTTGCTTATATTCCATCATCAGTTTTTTTAAAATCATATCCTTCTTACAATAAATAAAATTACTAATTAAATTTAAATTTAACCCTTGGATTTTATTGTCAAAATATTTTAGGATAAATATCATTATTTAAATAGGAATTCTTATATTCATTTTAGATTATAAATAAATTACCTATTTCGTTTCCCCAAAGAACAAAAAAATGTAAGATAAAATCTCTTCATTGAAAAGGAATTAAAATAGAATTAGGGTTGTTTAAGAGGCCTCACACACACATTCTAAGGGACTTACCCTATATTGTAAATGTGTTTAAATAAATCAGGGAAGAAATCATGTTACATTAATTAGTATAACATCAATTTATATGAGTTATTCTATAGGATAAGATTTTTTTCATTTATATTTATATTATATTGTATTTTATTAAAACATTTTTTCTAATGTTATATATTTTTTATGTGTTAATATATGAAAAATTTAAAATTTACATCATAAGTATCATGTGTTCAATATTTAATATAATTAATAACAATTTTTTCCCTTAATAATTATTTTAATTCTATTTAAAAAATACGATTCTACCTAAAAACTTCTCTACATATATAAGGTATTAATGTGAAAATAATTTTAATGTATATATTAAATGAGGGAATAAAAGTAATATGTATTTTTAGTCCTGATTAATATATTCTTAGCCTACTATACTGTAGTCTCACCCATTATCAATCTCTAATTATATTGTCTTTTTTTTATTATTCATTATATTAAATGAATTCTTCTTTTTTAAATGAAATTGGGATTAACAAAATGGAAAAAATCAATAATAGTTTAAATTGATCTATAATGAATTCCCATGATGTCTATTATGAGAAACAATCACCATTTCATGATTATCTAAATTAACTATTTTGTAATTAGTAGTGAATTCTTTCTTCATGTGAGGATTTATTCCACCATGATTTTAGATGTATCCTAAAACATCATTTTCTCATATTGTAATTTTTATTGATTTATACAATCCCCTAGCTTCCTTGTAGATTCAATAGACATATCATTGTGTTTTTAAATTTCTATAACATCCATTTTTTTAGTTTTTTACAATTGTTATAGTAGTGGTTGATATTATCAATTGACCTTCATGATTTATTATCACCAACGACTTCATCCTCATGAATATCAATCTTTTTTACTCCTATAAATTTCTAATGTGGTCAAATAATTAATCAGTTTTTTTAATTAATGTTTTGTAAGCTATAATTTAATAAAAATGTTCTAGATTTTTTAGTTTTTTAGACATAAAACCTATAATATTTTCCATAGATCTATATATATACTATTGTTTCTCATGGATGCAAACCATAAAAATGTGAAAAAAAATAGATTATGAAAATTTACTTTGAAAATAAAATTTATCAAATATAATCTCTAACATAAACTTTAATTCAACATATTTTTCTTGTTAATTTTAACTTACATTAATTTTTTTGTGTTTTATTGACTATAAAAAAAATTATAACACCTTCAAAGTAATTTTTTCAATCCTCAATATCGCTAATATCAAAATTATTAGTGGTTTTTATTATTTAATGAAAATATTATATATTATGGTTTATCTCTGAAAATGATTCTTTAGTTATCAACCTTATTATTGGAACTTATTGGTACCTAAACATAATCATCATCATAATTGAATTTTATTGAACATTTTTTAGTCAAATTATCAATATTTCTACATCAAATGTATACAAGTTAGTGTTTTCATTTGAAATTTTCTTTTCCAATTTAATTATTTTATGTTGTAAAAGTCATCATCTAAAATGAATTATTATTTCTAGTTCATCCTTAATTGAAACGATATTTAAAATTTTAAATTTAATAACTTTTTAATTTTTCCAACCCATTTGGGTTTATTTATTCATTTATATATCATTACAACATAGTATTCATTATAGACTACCTAGATAGAAAATTTTGAGATATCCATTTTCATTTAAAAAAACAATCATATTATATTATGATTAATTATTTTTTAAGACCCTATTAATGATGATATCATATTTATTTCTATCACTATGGCATCATTTGTCTATGAAAATTTCAAAATACATTATTGATGTGTGCATGAAGTAATTATTACGATTCTATCATTATATATTTGATCATATTATAGAACACATGAAATTTATTCTCTTTTACAATCCAATAATACTCTTAGATTTCAATAAAATCATCCCACATGAGTTTGGATGACATGGATTCCATGCCCGTTATATATAATGTATTTGATAGTGACCCTCAGTTAAATTCATGCCTTTTCACCAATATCAAAGTCAATGTGATCCTTCTTTTTAAGTGGTCATTTGATAGTATAACCAACATTGATTCCTTGTAAAATATTGATTTTAACCTTAATTCCATGATGTTGAAAGCACTATTGAATCCAATTGTAGATTTACAAAAATATCATCAAAAGCAGGTGTACATTTCTAATTCATCAAAGTCTACAAGATTAACACTTTAAGACAAAATTATTCCGAATAACAATTACTTTATAATAGAATTTAGGACTATTCAGAATATTGTATATAGAGAGGGGGAGAATAAAGGTATGATGATGTTTTTAGCCTTAAAAATTCTTAAATCAATATTAATTATACCATGATAAACACGATATGTTTTTTTTCTTGACCTCACAATCAGATAAAACTTCTATTATAAAAGACATCTATTAGAAAATTATTCAATTGGTATAATTTTGATGTGGATCATAATTCAAAGATTATATATGAGTCATTGATCAGTATGATGAAGTGTCCAAGAACATTTATTTTAATGGTTTATAGGGATCCACACAGTATCAATATAAATATACAACATTTCTCTAAATTTTTCATGATCACTAACTCATACCAGATTTGGGTACATAACCATTACAAGGAAAAAAATGTAATAACAATTATCACACCATTAAAATTTTTTGTGTGAAAATAGACTCCATTATACCTAAATCAATTTTTTATCTCTTGTTTTCACCATCCTCACCTAACATTATAAATAATCACATTAATACAAGAGGGTTCATTAAAAATCTATAAATTTTCATATTATATACATCTTAGAAACATATTTAAATTATATAAAATATTTTATATCATTAGTTCATCAGCTTGTATCTCCTTCTAATCTCTTTCACAAGTTCATTTATTAAATCCTCATCAAAAATCAAATAAATATGTTCGTGGAAATAAAATGGAGCTACCCATAAATTTCTCCTATATTTTCATATCCAATAAATAAAGGGATAAAAGTTTTAAAAACACCATTATAATCACAATAAGATATTCATTCCATGATATAGTCTTGATTAGGTATTTTGATAATTCTAAAAACGGTACCTATAAATCAATATCACAAAAAAATAGGATGAAAATTAAACTTCTATTCGATTGGAACTTTTAAGAAAAAAGTGTGAAACAAACACAAGTCTGTCTAATGGATGTTAACAGAAAAAAACTAAAAAATAATTCAGGAAAATACTAAGAATATTAGATCCAACCACACCATAAATATCCAAATTAAATATACTAACAGTTGTTTCTAATTTATTATTCAGAATATCATAAAATTGATCCACCATATAATCTTATGTCTAGATTTATTCATCTATAATGATCTTCTTTTAGGTAAAACCTCATGCCAAACTGTGATCATGTTAATTAATACACATCATATACTCTTCATTAATGATAGATCTAATCAGTCTCTCATATATTATGTTGACATCCTCTTTCAAATCGTTGACATCACATATTCCTATAACATTTCCTCTTTAGACTGAAGAGAAGGAACCAAACATTCCCCATGAACTTCTTAACCCTTTCCAGCCCCTCTGTTTGAGGCTTTGTCTGGAACTGGTTCCACGTGATACCCAATTGAATATCAAACAAGAGATTTAATACACTCAATGGTAGTGTGATAACACCACTAACAAGAACACTGCTTAACACCATTAGCAAATGGTAATTCTCCTGAACATATATGAGCCCAATATTTAATTTCCATACCTTAATATCTAGTTATAATAGTTTTTGAAATGTTTTGTGGCCTTTATGAGGTCTTGGTCCCCCCATTGTGAAATGGAAAATCCATAGAGACCATATTACCTTGGTTTCCCTTCCTTGATCCATAACCGACTCACATTTCCCACTGGGTGTCCTACTCATCATTCGACGTCTATTTCAACATAGCCTATTTTTCATGTAGTTCAATATACTATGATGAAATTGACTTGACTAGATTTGGTATCTATATTTGAATGGATGTTTTCTCTCATTCATGGTCAACATTACCATTCCCATTTTCATCCAATGATGAGAACCCGTAATGGAGCTGAAAAATCATTGATGGTTCATAGGGATTATGATACCCCGAACACAAAGGCAGAGTTTCATTCAAACCATCATGCACCTAAAAAATCACTCTTGAATTAGCATCTGTTTCATCGACAATATGATAAATGAATCCCTTCTTGACCACCACCTGCTCCTCCTAGGGTCTCTATCAGATCATACCGCCTCTATAGATTCCTTTTCATGTCAACAATGTCCCCATGTATGGGGAATCTACACTACCATAAATCACAACCCCTATATAGGATCCTAGATGGAACTCCCTAGTAATCACTGAGTCCAAAAGAATCTACACAGCAGACATGGGACCATCCAAATCATACATCAATAATTTAATGATATATGCCACCAATGGGTCACTATCATGGGATCTCTTGTAATAAAGTTTCACCAATCTTTTTTCCAAAGGAACTCTTAACTAACTTATCAGACATTCATCAGGATCAAGACCCAATCATAGATCACTCCCTCCTGCAACATCATCTAACTACTAAGTGAGGTTCTTCCTCCCACACCTATACATTGTCATTTCAAGACCCAATTTCGTACAAGTTGAGTAATAATCCATTGATGAATAAAAAACCATACGTCGATTATAGTGGAATTCTTCTTCGACGGTAATCTAGACAAGAGGAAAAGGTCTTGATGACACATCATCCTCCATGCATATTTAGGGAAGGATAGGGTCACAAATCGAATAGGTTATACTATCAGAGAATAGAAATCTACCAACATTATTTCCATGAATATGAAAATTTTATGGAATAAAAATGTGTATGGGATATCTAGAAGACTTACCCAAATCGTAGTGTTAGAGGTATTATGTTTCATGTGGAAGTTTTAAGCCCACCTAAATAGGTAGAACCATTGGCCATGTGTTATTCATACCATGAGGTGTTTATTTATTATTCAATTGATAATTAAAAAAAATGGGACAATAGATTGTGAAAACATAGGAAATAATATTATTTTTATATATTTTTATTTATCAATTATATGGTATTTACACCTATGCCACAAGGTGGTTTTATATACATTAACACTCCATTATGATCATTAGCATAATATAAAAAATGTCCATATTTACACATAATTATTCTCATATTTATTGTATTTAACATACCTATTGATATTATAATATGATTAAAGAAACCTATAACTATAACATTACATCATTTATATATACATTTCATACATGGGGTCAATTTTTTACTATTTATAAATTTTTCAAAAACCTCAATAAATTTCATTGTATATTTTATTTCATATAAAAATACATTTTATGACACTTAAATAATATTTTTCGGCCCTTTACATGTTCTTTTTTTCATATCTCACATCTGAAACAATAATTTATAACTAAAATTATGTAGTTTAATTTCTTATTAAGATCATTTAACTCCAAAGAAAATAAATCCTTAAAGTCTATGACATATTCTCCAACAAAATCATCAAAAACAATATTTTCGTAAACCATAGTCATACACCATGATTTTTTTAATCTTTCCAAATCTAACACAATAAATTTTTCATTTTGGGACATTTAAAATGTCATTAACACACAACACCATGATGTTTTTTCTTTCATTAACTATACCTCCTCTAATTGTCTTTAATCACATTTAAATTGTTTCCAAATTTATTTCAAAAAATACACTATTTTTATAATTTATATGTTTTTAAAAAACAAAATTAAATATTGGGATCAATACTGACTACTTACAATGTTTAATTTATTTTAATATGTTTGAAAGAAATATAATTAAGAAAATATAAAAAATATCATTGATTTGTGGAGAATTAAAAAAATATCATGTATTATATGAACAGATTCACTAGGATTTCTTCAAAAGGAATTTATTTTTGAATTCTTGAATATAGTGAACTCTGATAAAAATATTCAAACATCCCTTGATATCCACAAATGATATTAATCATTTTGGGATTAAAATATGATTGAGATAAAATTACATGAACCACCCTCGTTGGGACTCCTCCTAATCGATCAAGGACTTTGAGAGTGGCTCCCCAAATTTAGAAATCAAAAGTATATTTATTATCAACAAGCATCAAGGGTTTATAATCTCAAAAATATATAAGGAATTTCAATTTATATATGAAAATTCCATATCACTATGACTGTAAAAATACATTCATAACAAAAATTCATCAATAATTTATATAAATTCAGGTCATGTTATATAAAGTCAAAAAAAAGATGGAAAAATAATCACAAGGTCTAACTAAATAGTAATACCTCAAACAATGTTTAATTTAATCCACCTCTGATAATATGTCACCTATGTTTAGAGCTATGGTCACCTGATTCCATCACAACCACTATCAAGGATATTCTATACACAATATATACATAGTAGGGGTCACTATGTTAAAATAATATATTGGTTTATTCCCTAAACATTGAAGAGTTAATGTAATTTAATCATATTAGTGTTTTTATGTATAGAATACCTCAAGCAAAAGAGTTAAATAAAACAACCCCCGATTAAATAATATAAACACTTCTATTACATATCATAAATTAATCTATATTCCCATATAACAAAACAATCCCCATTACACATCAAATCACACCGACATCTACACAATAGCCCCCACATTTCCACATCTCAAACTAATTTTTTATTCAATGATAAGATCCCCATTTTACTATCATCATATAGATTTCGACCTACAAGTATCTCACTAAATATAACCACCAACAATACGTTATCCACTTATAGGGACATAATTGAACATATTTACACTATCATGTTACTATCCGCCAATATCGTACTTTTTTAACACCCCATGATTCCCCAATATGTTTCCCTTTTAATAATTAAATAGCTTTCATTGTACGCAACTTCGAGATTCTTACACATTGCGACCAATCAAACTAGTCGTTATGAATAGTAATACCAACTTTTTGAAATTTTATAAATTTTAGTTTTGAAATTATACTTCATTTTTGAATTTGGAATATCAAAATTATCTTACTGTGAATTTTTGGTACCTTTCTGAAAAATTTCAATTTTTGATGAATAGTAATAAATTTTAATTAAAAATGTCTTTTTTAATCGAAATAATTTATAGTGATAAATTATATAATTGTGTGGTTTTAATGTATGATTATATTATATGTTTATAATTTAATATGATTTTGTTTATTGTGTGTAATTTGACTTTTAAACTGAATAAAAACAAGTGTTGGTCTTTTGATAGTTATTATTTCATACAAACACACCTTTTGTTTTCACAAGGGAAATTAATTTTAAATTAATTTCTACCACTTTTGTGTTTTAAATATGGAAAAAATGGATTCCATATTTGGAATCAAGATTTCCAAATTGTGTAAATATTTAACTTTTATTATTAGACATTATGAATAATTACTCCGTTAAATATTTTATTTACCATGGTTAAAGGGTCAATCCGGTAAATAAAGGTAAAAAATAATATTATAATAATATTAAATTACCCTGAAATTTGTTTTATTCTTATTGGATGATATGTTTCCGACCATGGGAATCAAAGGGTCGATTTTGAGACCTCATGGAGCCACTTGGGTATTATAATGATATTTTACATTAATTAATCTAATGTAAAGATGAAAATAAAAAAAGCATGTATCTTTACGTAATAAAATTTTATATGGGGTTATATAATTGATATCTTCTAATATAAATATTTATTATAAATATAAAACTATTTCCAACATAATGTTATTTTATTAATAACTTTTATACATTAAATAATTTAATTTATTTATGACACAGTGAGGATGAATTAATTACATTAATTAGGAAATATTAAAATAATTGGTATTATAAATATCCAAATAAATGTACATTGAGACTTATGATAAATTAAAATGATTTTATAGGTTAATATGACATGTTAGGGTTGGTTAAATAAATTTTATTTGAAGTGATAAAGTTTTTATAGCTTTTAAAAAAAATCAAATACTAAATAGTGTCAAAATTTCTATAATTGAGTTTTTAAATCAAATTCTATATTATTAATTGATATAATATTAATAAAAATATATGGACTAGAAAAAGGACATTGATAAGGTTATATATGTTAATAATGAACCAAATTGGGTTCTCTTTAATTATTATAGTATGTTTATTAACCATATAATATAAAAATACAAAGAGACATGGTAAATGCCAAACTATTTATGTAAGAGTTAAATCTAAAAGATAAGGTTAATTTGATGACCGAAACAAATCTAAAACCTATTGGTTGATAGTTTTTAGACCAAAAACCACCTTTTACCCTAAATAATTAATTTTTTCCATTATAAACTAACAATTATTTTATTATAAAACAATATTTCAAGCTTTTCCTATAGTGACCCGCACCTCTCTTATAAAAGGGCACTTCCTCTTCTCTTACTTTTACACCTCCAAATCCTTTTGACACGACCAAACCCTGCCCAAATATCCCCCCAACATTCCTCTCTTAATCCTAGAGTCCTACCATTAGTCATGAAGCCAACCTAATGATCCCTTTTGAACAAATCAAAAGGATGAACCCGAAGAAGAGGTTAATATTTCACCACCTCTTTCAAGTTATTTTCTTTTTCCACTTCCACATTATTTGCCATTTAAATTCTAAAATAATAACTCCAATAACTTTTATATACTATTATGTTATTATGAAAAATGGTACAACCATATTCATTATATATCCATCCTAAAAATGAAAATGTCACCATACGTGTGTACGTACGACTTACCGTCTCCATGTCATGGTGTAGTTTGTTATTCAAACACATCATTTTTTGGATGGGTATAATAATGAGTATAACTGATGTAAATAATAAATATAATATGTTAATTATTATTTATATATTATATACCATCCAATTACATACTATTTCACCATCAATGATTTTGTCGCACGTGCGTACGTACAGATTACCGTCTCCACGAACACAATGAGATTCATTTCCCCATCGTAACCATCCAAGAATAATTTTAATTTTATGATTAAAAATAATGTTTAAGAACATAATATCATTCTATATATGATTCAAATACATCATTTCCATAACAAACATGGCTTATGTAACCAAGCATGTAAATATAAATGAGTTAGTTTACACCCAAAAAGATGATACTACTAAAATATTAATAACAAAGAAATATTAGAATATTATATATGATATCATATTTATTTATATAGTTCTTGTATAATATAATAACAATGTTTTAACTTTTATACTGTAGTTTAACAAACCATCTATAAATAAAAGTATAAGTTAAGGGTTAATTTGACAATCTATTTATTATCCGAGGTTGTTTTTATGTAAGTATATACTGGGACCTCTTTATCATTCATATCAGTGTTTTCTTAAAAATGTATTTCAAAAAAATAATATTTACCAGACTATGGTTTAATTTAATTTATACCCTTATTTGACCTTATATATTTTGAAAGTAATCTTTCCATAGTTTTCCAATCAATGTACTTTATAACCTTTTCGACAAAAATATGATAAGATTGTTTTTTTAACTTATACGATGGGTGTGACTATTTTCTTCCATTATAACATAATTGAAGCATCCCTTACAATATTATAATAATATTTTAAAAAAAATTCTTTAATTATTTTTTGACTCTTAAATGATTTCAAAACAGAAAGATATATTTCCCACGAATTGTTTTGATTTCATCTATGTCAACATCCATTGATAAATTTTACACTTGTTTGAAGTTGATTTATTATTATATAAATATTCCATATTTTATTTAAGGTTTTGTGATATGTTTGACTATGGATGAGTTATTTTTATACCATTCAAGGTTTATGGTTAAAGTATTGACATTTCGTATGCTAGTTTTAATTTGAATGTTTATGTTATGTTTCAAACTTTTCATATGAGGAATGTATTGGACTTACTATGTGACGGGTGGATTCTGCTATAGCTTATCAATTCATTTTTTGGTCTCATTAGACAATTAGACATGGAATTGGCCGAGGCCTTTCCCAATTTGATATATGGTTTTGTCCGAGGCCTAAATCATTTTTAGACATCTTGGTCGAGGCCTTGAAAAGTTGTTTTAGAATGTCCATCCTTATACAATCCCTCATGATGAAAATAGAATTGATGGTTCAGGTTGTTATTTGACTAGTAGAATACACATGACTATGTTTTAATATAGAAATATTTACTAATCTCATATTCCTGCCATAAAGTGTTCATGTTTATTATTTATAAAGGCTTGTGTTTTTAATTATTCACCATGCCTAATATTTATGTTATCTTCTTCTGTATTTCGTACATTTACTGAGCTTTTGGTCTCACCCTTTATTATGTTTCATTTACATAGGATCTGAAGAAGGTAGATATGTGTGACATATAGGCATAATCTTGGAGACTTGGATGTTTCTAATTGAACAAATTAGTACTCTATTTCTTTTCAAGTTGTAATATTGAACTTATGTATGTATCTTGTTTCTAATAATACTAAACTGATTGGTCATTCGGGGCATGATTCCTTGTATCATTCCAATGTTATTTAATAAAGCACCCACTCAATGAAACTGGGTTCGGGGTGTTATAGTTGGTATTAGAGGATGTTTAGTACAAACCATGGAAAATAGATTTAGAAAAACTCTAATTACATCACATTACCATAAGATAGACTTTAAGGATTAGTATAAAAAACTTCCTAGAATTTTGGTACTATAGAGATTTTGTGTGATTTCAAATAATTACATCCCTTTCTGGATACGAGAAGGTAGAGGAGGTTATGGAACTGATGTAACTAGGGGTAAAACCCAAAAACACCACTTTGAGCTAGACTCGAACGGGAACTGGTGCACGACAACAATCCTTGTTTCACTCTTGGTTACGACACTCCTGGGGGATATGCTTAGGATAATTTTCATTTTCTTAACAGTCCATTATGAAGGGTTTATGAGTACATACATTCTCAATAAATACATTTTTATGATTATGGATTATATCTGTAAACTTTTCAATTTATGTTAAGTGTTTTAAATGTTTGGAATTATGTATTGTGGTTCATAAACTAATCTATTGTATTCCATTGTTCAGAAATAGCACCTATTGGAAGGAATAAAAACCGTATCAACCCACGTAATCCATATAGGGATTTCCCTAGTTCTCAAGATAATTATATAGGAGATGTTGATGCAACTGGTGCTGATATGGAAAGGCAATTTCTGAGTCTAAGATTAAAGTAGGATGAGAATGTCGCAAAGTATGTATCTAAATTTACAAGGATAGCAAGGCATGCTGAAGATTACATACGTAACCCAAAATGTAGTATTGATCGTTTATTTTATGGGTTAAAAACTTTTCTCTATTGATCATTAGTCTCGCAATCTTTCTCATCATATGAAGATATAACCTCATGTGAAATCCAGACGTAAATGGAATCCTCTATGTCCTATGACTATAAAGCAAATCAAGAGAAGAATAGATCTGTTGAACACTCTGGGAAAGGAAATACAGAAACATGGAATAAGGGAAGAGTTGAATTTCTACCATACGATAATTGTGGAAGGAAGCACCATTGATCCTATCTAAAATGAAAAGTAGTGTGCTAAAAATGTGGATATAAATTCCATCATTCTAGTTATTGTAAATAGAAGAAAGAAGATTCTAATGTTCACTGCTAAAATTGCAGAGAGATAGGACATTATGAATATTAATATCATAAGCATTAGAGAAAATTACCTTAGAATAGGCCAAGGGATCCAGTCCAAGCTTACACGATCACTACTACTGAGGTTTAATCTTCGAAAGATGTAGTGGTAGGTAATTTAATGGTTTCCTCATGTTTAGCCAATGCTATATTTGATTCTGGATCATCTCATTGTTTCATATCTTCCCAGTTGCTAAGAAGATTTTATATTTCTAAATTGATTTAACAAGGGAGTTTTCAGTCAAAACTAATAAGTGAAGTATCATTGCAACAATGTTTTGTGAATTAGTCCCCATTAAGGCATATAAATGACACTTATCTAATGATATAATCATCATACCCATGATTGAATTTGATAGAATCTATGATATGGATTGGATTTCTGACCATGATGAAAAAAATTATTATAAGAAGTAGGGGGTTACAATTCTTGATGATGATAAGGAGTACCTTTTCGTCAGATCGGAAACGTCGCCATCTAATTCTTATCTAGATCCACCCCTAATAGCTCTACTAAATTCAATTATTTGGGAGGATGAGAATGAAATAATTATATGTGAGGAATATAATGTTCTAATAGAGGATGTACCTATTGTGCAAGAACATATTGATGTGTTTCATGAGGATTTAGTTGGACATCCTCCAGAATGAAAAGTTAAGTTTACCATTTATTTAATTCCTGGTTCAAGGCCCATATCAAATACCCCATATAGAATGGCTACTGTGGAATTGGTGGAAGTAAAGAAACAACTAGAGGATTTGAGTAAGAAGAGATTTATTCTCCCTAATGTTTCTCTATGGGGAGACCTAGTCCATTTTGTAAAAATAAATATGGATCTATGAGGTAGTAAAATGACTACAGGGAGATCAATGCTATAAAAATAAATAAAAAGTATTCCCTACCTCGCATTGATGATTTATTCTACCAAATTAATGGAGATCAATATTTTTGAAAGATTATTCTTCGATCACGATATCATCAATTGTGTGTGAAGAAGGAAGACATTCTGAAAATAACATTTTGAACCAGGTACGGGAATTATGAGTTTATAGTAATTCCTTTTGGATTGACTAATGCACCATATGTCTTCATAGAACTAATGAATAGAGTTTTCAAAGAATATCTTGATTACTTGTAGTGGTATTTGTTGATGATATCTTGGTATACTCCAACAGGTATGAATATCTAGAATATCACTTGCACATTATTCTAAATAATCTTAGATGAAATGAATTATATGGGAAGTTTAGCAAGGGTTAATATTGTCTTCAAAAGATTTCTTTTCATGGCCATATTGTCTCTTAGTATGGAATCTCTATTGATCCTTCAAAGACTAAGGGATTCCAAGAATTTCCAACACTGATGAGTATAACTAGGTTATGCAGTTTAATTGGTTTAGCAAGTTATTATCGATATTTCATCCAGAATTTTGCCATGTGTGCTAACCCATTATACAAGTTCACACGTAAAGGGGTAATATTTTTTGGAAAAAAGAGAGTGAAGAGTATTTTTAAGAAATGATGAAAAGATTATTCGACGGTCCTACATTGACTATACCTTCCAGGAATGATGGATTGTTATTTATAGCGTTTCTTCAAAGAAAGGACTTGGTTGTGTCCTTGTACAAAATGAAAGAGTTATTTCTTATTCATCAGGACAGCTAAAAATTCATGAGAAAAACTATCCCACTCGTGATCTTGAGTTAGCATCTATAATCTTCACTCTGAAGATATAGAGACACTATCTCTATGGTAAAAAATGAGAGATTTATACTGATCACAATAGTTTGAAGTATATTTTCTCACAAAAAGAACTCAACGTGAGGTGAAGACGATTGATTTAACTACTCAAGGATTATGATAGCAATATACACTTCCACCCGGGGAAGGAAAATAATTTGGAAGATTCTTTTAGAATAAATAATCATGGAGTTTTGAACAAGATTAGAGTTTAAAAATATCCTATTTTCATGGATCTAGTAAAGATAGATATGGGAATAACCATGGAAGGTGAAACATCAATACTTTTTCCAATGGTTGAAAAACTATCTTTACTATAATGGATAAAGAGTTCTCAGACTAATGATGGGGAGTTTTAAAAGAAGATTAAATCTGTGAATGATGGGAGATTTAGTGACTTCATATAATAAAATGGAGTTTGAAATTTTGGAAGAGCCTTTGTATTCCTAATTTACCTGATTAAAAAAGAGAATTGTTGGATGATTCTTATAGCTCCAATTTCCTTATACACCTTGGGACCACTAAGATGTGTAGATATTTGAAGGAACATTTTTTGTGGGACAACAAGAAGAAGGATATTATTGATATTGTGTCAAGATGTATGGTTTTTTGACAAGTTAAAGCTGGAAGGAAACATCCTAGAGGAGTCATGCAACCTCTTCCCATACCTGAGTGAAAATGGGCTGATATTACGATGAACTTTGTCATGGGGCTACCAAATACTCTTATATAGAATGATGCAATATGGGTAATTGTTGATCATCTTTCCAGGTTAGCATATTTTCATTCTATAAGAGATGATTTACCACTTAAAAGTTTAGAAATACTATATATTAATGAAGTTGTAAGTATTCATGGAGTACCCCTATCAATTGTTTCTAATCTTGATCCCCATTTTACAACAAGATTCTGGAAAAGTCTTCAGAAATTCATAGATACTGAAATTCTTTTGAGCACTGCCTAACACCCTCAAACTGATGGACAATTAGAATGGACTATTAAAACCTTATAAGAAATATTGAGATCTTTCTCAGTTGACTTTCAAGGTACGTGGGATCAATATTTACCTTGGTTAGAATTTTACTATAATAATGGCTTCATTTCTTATATTCTTATGGAACCATATGAAGCGTTATATGGAAAGAGATGTCTCACACCAACTTTTTGGGATGATGTTATTGAAATAAAACTCATAGGCTCAGAACATGTTGAGGAAATGACCCGAAAGGAGAAGGTTATCCAAACCAACATCAAAGATGCACAATGTAGGCAGAAGATCTATGCCAATAACTAAAGGGATGATTTGGAATTTATAGTAGGAGGTCATGTTTTCTTGAAAGCATCTCCATGGAATAGAGTTATATGATTCAGTAAAAAGGGTATATTATGTCCCAATTATATCGTATCTTTTGAAATTCTTGAATGAATTGGGGTTATAGCTTATCATTTGTCAATGCCACCAAGTATCTCCAATGTTCAAGATGTGTTCCACATATCACCATTGAGAAAATACATTCCTAACCCAATGCATGTAATCAGCTACAAGGAAATTGAACCGGAACCTGATTTTTATTATTAGGAAGAGCCTATAAATATTATTAATACTAGAGAACATCTGTTTAGAAATCGGATGACTCGTCTTATAAAAGTTCTATAGAGAAACCATAATATGGAAGAGAACACGTGGGAACTATAAGAAATTATGATGAAGAACCACCTGAATCTTTTTGTGTGGTAGTATTATAGAAATTTCGAGGACAAAATTATTTGAAGGAGGGAAGAATGTAAAACCCCAAGCTTCCACGGTACGTTTCCTTTTGAATAATGCAATATCTTGCATTGTACGAAACTACGAGATTCTAACACACTGCGACCAATCAAACTAGCTGTCATGAATAGTAATAACCACTTATTGTATTTTTATAAATTTTATTTTTCAAAATGGACTTTATTTTTGAATTTCGAATATCGAAATTAGTTTAGGGTGAATTTTTGGTACTTTTGAGAAAACATTACAGTTTTGAAGAATAATACTAAATTATAAATAAAAACAACTTTTTTAATCGAAATATTTTATAGTGTTAAATTATACATTTGAGTGGTTATAAAGTATAATTAGTTTATATTTTTATCATTTAATAAAATTTAGGTCATTTTTTCTAACTGCACATTTATACTGAACATAAAAAATTGTCAATCTTTTGATAGTTATTATTTCTTCAAAACACTCTTTTTGTTTTGACAACGGGAATTAATTTTAAAATAATTTCTGCTACATATTTGTTTTTTATTCAGAAAAATGGATTCCATATTTGGAATCATGAGGTCCAAATTGTGTATATAGGTAACTTTTATTTTTAGACTTTGTGAATATTTACTTCGGTAAATATTGTATTTATCATGGTAAAGGATAAATCCGGTAAATAAGGGTAAAAATAATATTATAATAATATTAAATTACCCTAAAATATGTCCTATTCCTTTTGGTTGATAAAATTCATACCATGGTCATACATGGATCTATTTTGGGACCCCATGGATCAATATGGGAGTGATCATGTCTTTCTACATTAATTAATCTAAAGTAAAGACAAAAATAACAAAATCATGTATCTTTTAGTAAAACATTTTTATATTGGGTTATATAATTAATCTCATCGACTATAAATATTCATTAGAAAGATACAAAAGTTTCATACACAATGGTATTTTATTTATAATTTTTAGTCCTAAAAATTATAATTTATTAATGACACAATGATGATGCAGTAACTACCTTAATAGTGGAATATTAAAATAATTGATATTATAAATATACAAATAAATGTAAATTGAGACTTATGATAAATTAAACTAATTTTATAGGTTAATATGACATTTTATGGTTGGTTAAATAAATTTTATTATAATTTATAATTTTTTTATGGTTTTAAAAAAATCAAATACTAAATACTGTCAAAATTGACATATCTGAGTTTTTTAAAAAAAATGCAATATTATTATTTGATATAATATTCCAAAAAAATATAAGGATAGGCCAAAAAATTAGATAAGGTTATATTTATTAATAAATAACCACATGTTATTCTCTTGGATTCTTATATAATTTTTATTAACCATATAATATAAATATACAAAGAGACATGGTAAATGTCAAACTATTTCACTGAGAGTTAAATATAAAAGATGAGGTTAATATGATAAACTAAAACTATCTAAATCCTATTTTTTGTGAGATTTTCAACACATAAATACCATATCCTCTAAAGAATTGATTTTGGATCCATTATAAATCTAAAATTATATTATTATAAATTAATATTTCAAGCTTTTCCTAAAGTGACCCTCACCTCTCATGTAAAAGGAAACATACCCTTCTCTTAATTTCACACCTACAAAGCCTTTTTTCTGGGTCAAAACCTAACCAAATATCCTCCCAACATTCCTCCCTTCATTTAGATGCCTTCCTTTGATCGGAAATCTAGAATAAGGATCCTTTTTGATGAAATCAAATTAAACACACTAAAGAAGAGGTAAATATTTCACCACCTCTTCCATGTTATTTTCTATTTCCACAACCACTTTCTTTGTTGTTTCCATTATAAAATAGTAACTCTAGTATCTTATATATAATATTATGTTATTATAAAAATTGTACAACCATATTCATTATTCTATCCATCCTATAAATGACAAAGTCCCCATACATGCTTATGTACGGCTTACTGTCTCCACGTCGTGGTGTAGTTTGTAATTCAAACACTTCATTATTTGGATGGGTATAATAATGAGTATAATTTACAAAAATATTAAATATATCATGCTAATGATACTTTATATATGTTATAACATCCAATTACATATGATTTCTCCATCAATGGTATTGTCGCTCGGGCGTACGTACGGAATACCAACTCCACGAACGCGATGAGATTCATTTCCCCATCGCAACCATTCAAGAATAATTTTCATTTGATGAATAAAAATAATTTTTAATAATATAATATAATTATTAATATTATTCAAATACATCATATCCATATTGAACATGGATTACATAACCATGCATATAAAATAAAATTAGTCACTTAATACCCAAAACGATGATACTACTAAAATATTATTAACAAAGCAATATGAGAAGATTATATATGATATCATATTTATCTATATAGTTCTTCTATTATTTAATAACAATGATTTAACTATAATATTTGAGTTTAACAAACCATCGACTAATGAAAATTACAATGTAATGGTTAATTTCACAATCTCTTTATTATCTGAGTTTGTTTTTACGTAAGTATCTACTAGTACCTCTTTATCATCCACATCCATGTTTTCTTAAAAATATATTTCAAAAAAAATTATTATTTACTAGACTATGGGTTAAATTCATTTATACACTTATTTTACCATATATGTTTTTAAAGGAATCTTTCCTTCGTTTTCCAAACAAGGAACTTTATGACATTTTGGACAAAATTTAGGTAAGAATGTTTTTTTAACTTATACAACGGGTGGGATATTTTATGCCATTATAAAATCATAGAAGCTTCCCATAAAAGATTATAAGAATATCTTCAAAATAAATGTTGAATATTATAATTATGTTACTTATAAATGATTTCAAAATAGAATGAGATATTTCTCTCAAATAGTTTTCATTTAATTTATGTCAACATACAATGATAAATTTTTCACTTTTTTGATGTTGATTTATTATGATACAGATATTCAATATTTTATATAAGGTTTTGTGATTTGTTTGAATATGGATGAGTTATTTTTAAAACATTCATTGATTTATGGTTAATGTATTGAAATTGTGTTTGTGATATTTAATAAGAATGTTTATGTTAGGTTTCAACCTTTTCATATGAGGAATGTATGGGACTCAGTATGTGACGGGTGTAGCCCACTATTGGTCCTCGATGCATCGATAAGTCTCTTGAGACCATTATACGTGGCATTTTTTGAGGCCTTTCCCAATTTGATATATGGTTTTGGACGAGTCCTAAATCATTTTTAGAGTTCTTGTCTAAGGCCTTGACATGATGTTTCAGAATGTCCGACATTATACGTTCCCTCATTATGAAAATAATATTGATGGTTCATGTTGTTATTCAACTAGTAGAATACCCATGACTATGATTTATTATGGAATTATTTACTCAGCTCATATTCGTTCCATAAATTGTTCATGTTTATTATTTGTAAAGGCATGTGTTTTTTATTATCCATCATGCCTAATGTTTATGTTATCTTCTATTTTATTGCATACCCATACTGAGTGTTTGAGCTCACCCCTTTCTTATGTTTACGTTTATCCTAATATGAAGAAGTTAGTTATGAGTGAATTTTAGGCATAACCTAGGAGACTTGGATGTTTCTAATGGAAAAAATTAGTGTTTTATTTCTTTTCTTGTTGAAATCTTATACTTATGTATGTATCTTGCTTCCAAAAATACTAAATTGATCGGTCATTCGGGACAAGATTCCTTGTATCATGCCAATGTTATATAATAAATCACCGACCCGGGGTAACTGGGGTCGGGCGTTACAACTCTTTAAAAAAATTCTTTTAATATGTTGTTATCCAGACCTAGGGAATTCTATACCATAAATCCATCAGTATGTGGTTATCTATGAACATTTAAATCACTATAGAATCTCCATCATCACTTGAATATCCAAGTCCAATAGTTGGGTCACATTCCACCAATAAAGACACTCTGTTATTTTCTAGGTGTGTACCCTCAAAGAATCTCTCCACCAAAATAGTTATAAGTTAGAAAGCTATCCACCTAAAGGGATTCATTATATTCATAGGTCTTAATCCTCAATTAATGATACCTCCTCAACCTATATCATATTTATTTCACATAACAAATCTGATATGACTATCCATATAATCAAGGAAATCACAATAATCATCCTCATCATCTACATCGTGAATCATAAACCACTACTACATCACCATCACCTGACCAAAATGGATTTAGAACCCCACAGTAAATTTATTATACCACCTAGGATACCACATATAAAATGTTATTATAAAAATATAATAACATTACATCATAAATCATGCTTACACTTAATTCTACAACAATTCATTTCCTGTAGACTATAATAACGCTGAATAGATATGTCACCCTCCCTCATAGGTCCACCACTACTAGATTTGAGGGAGTATAACAATACTATATTACTATCATTACATAGGTCCAGGGAATACTAATGATCCATAAACTCATAAAACAACAAGCACATATAAAACAATCACTTACAATCAAGCCATATCTTCCTACATAATGTTTTCCGTTTTCTCTTAATTTTATTCAAACTAGATAGGTTATCTAGGGGATCAATTATATGTTCAGGTTCCCCCACCACTATCAGTGAATCCCACTAAACACTCATCCCATTATCAAAAAAATGCATGGTACCTAAAATTAATGGTATGGTCTTGTGCCAATGTAGCCTGGCCATATAAAATTTACACCACCCAATGTAATACACTTCTAGAATGGTACTCTCTCTTGAATATCACAACAACATGTGCATATATGGCTTGATACATGTAACTCATTAACACTCCATCCCATAGATATCACCCTCAATTCGACATATTTTCACCATATATGGCACAACCCCATGAAAAATTGGTATAAACTGTGGAAATGTTCATAAATCTTGTCGTCTTGTCTCTAATGTTTTTTATATGGGATTCCACTATTTTGGGATGTAAATTTAATTTTGTTACTTCACCAAATATATTGTTATTATTCATATAATATTATCAATATTATTTTCCACTATCAAAATATTATTAAATAATTCACAAATAAATTGAAAAAAACATTCAATATAAAAAAATAATTTTCATATATCATAATTTATTTTAACTCATACAATATTTTCACAAATATTTTAGATGATATGATTCCTCCACTATTAAAAATAAAAAATTCACATTTTATATCGTAGAATATTACATCTAATAAATATCCAAATTTCAATGCCATAATTTTTGAATTTTATGATAATCCAATATTGAAATATATTCTAGTTTTAATTAATTATTAAGAAAAATATTTACACGAATTTTAAATCCATGTACTCTTAAATTTTTTTTCATTAATCAATTCCCAATTAAAATACATAAACTCATATATTATCTCAATTATACCCTTGGATTATATATTTCACTATTTATATATTATTAACCATTTTTCTTCATTTTCGTCCATCAGTCTACTTTAATATGTTTGTATAAAAATTTAAAATTCATAGAATTACATTTCTCACTCATCTTCACATAAATTTCCTTTTAAATTTTTTATACGAATATTATTTTTCATATCTTATATCATTTAAGTTATTCATAAAAAGTTATTTATTCCACGATTTTCATATTTTGTCAATAAAAAATTTAGTTTTTCAAATCAATGTATGTTTCTAATTTTTTTCCCTCAAATCCAATTTACCACTATTTATTATATCATATTATTAGATATTATTTTCCAAAAAAATAAAACAAATGATATATTCATATTGATTTTAGAATATATGAATGTATGAGTCATCTTCCATGATTCCATGATTCCTGAATCCTCAGTTGATCATAGGAGATCTTTTTTTACAATCATGTTCTTCGTTCATGTTAGGAACACAAGGGACTTATCCAAGAGATACCCTATGAGGGGGGAGAATCAGGGAATAAAAACAAATTATAAATAAAAAATTTCTTAAACCCTGCATATTCTAATTCGATCCAACCTCATGATTAAAAGGGTTACTTATTTAGTCTTATGATACTTGTTAATCTGATTATTACTTCACGTTGCCTTATCCCTTATTCAAAAAATTTTGTATTTTTTACACACATTTAGAAATTTTCATCATACATAATATAATCGAATTTATGAATGCAATAATAAGGATTATATGTGGTTCACCATCACTAGTATAATCGATGGAACTTGAACTCAGCAATGTTTTTATACATTAGAATCCACTAACCTAACTGTTTGCTGGTGGGTTTGGGTTATACCTAGGGTTTCTCCTCTTTCAATGTATAGGGATTATTAAATATCACCCGTGGACCACTGTCCTCACTCCTCTATTATTCTCTCACTGCACCAAAAGGATAAGTAGTTATAAAATAGTACAAAACTAAATAGTCTTATCAATTTAGAATTGGACCATGTATGTATTTGTGAACTATTATTTTAGAATAATCATTTCCAAATAGGATAAGAACCTATTATTGAATAGTATCAACATTTTATGAATCCTCATATAGAATAATATATTATTTGTAACGATCATTAATTAGTGACAATGATTCTATTTTCATTCTAGCGTGAGCCTGGAATCCATCCAACCCTCCAGTGGTGTAACTGGAATACTAACGTCCAAGCTTCCTTGTTGTAACTCCCTTATTCATTCAAAACCCATATGTGATAGTGAACATAATCTATCAATGATCCTACCATATATATAGAATCATATATATTCCATGCTCATCCTATTATTCTCTAATATTTAATTTTTTATAGAGACACCAAAATGGATCGTGAGATATCATTCCATATTTCAAATATGTAAACTTCTTCAATATCTTTTTAAAGATCTCTCACACTTAGGTCTCCACACTTCTTTGACCGATGTCTATAGTAACTTTTCGGGGAATAAATTCCATATTTTTAATATAGAATCCTTCCAGAAATGATTCATTTAAATTCACCATTTCAATCATGAATTTTTTCATAGATAATAGCATTTGATTCTCTATAATATATATAAGTTTTCACAAAGCATGTCGTATTTAAATTTCTAAAAAATGTGGCTAGTAAAAATCAGTTTAATTATTCATATTTCACATGAATACACATTCAATTTCATTATAATTCAATCTATTCAAGGTGTTGGGTGCTATTTTTGGGTATTTTAAACTATGGGTACCAATTTTGGTAATGTTAATAAACCATTTGAACATTCCCTCTTCACCATAAGAAGATAAATGAATATCCTTGTAAATATTAACCATATATAATTTTTTTTGTAATAACTCATTTCTCTGGTCTAATAAATGAACCTAGTTCTAGTAACATGAAACTCGTCTTAATTTCATTCAGGACATAACATGTGACTCAGATTGTGGTATTTTTTGATCATCGAGCCTCCACCTTCTAATTTTTAATTTGGACTTCACTTGTATGTTATGAGTTGAAATGATTCATTCACCATTGACATGGGAACCTTAAATCATTAAGAACCACATATCTTTATGAGACATCCTTTGTGATAAAACACATGTTTTTGTGACATGGATTTAATCACAATTAGGCATTAATGTTTTCACAACAGTATGGTTTTAATGTTTTTTTAAAAGATCATATATTAAAAAACCTACTTGGGTAATTCTAAACAAGCGACAATGTTGTACTATTTTCTTTCCATGTGTCTATCTTTTTTAACAGATTCTCATTATTACCGTGTCCCACATATATCTGTTTTCCAAGTAGGAAATATTTTATCATCCATACTACTTGGTAATAGTTATTTGATTCCTGTAACACAACCCCATACAAGGGACACTCATCCATAGTTTCTCCCATTTTCATGGATCTACCACCCAATCCTAGAATAACCTTGTAAAAGCCCATTGTTACTCTTCTTAACCACCTTTGATCTCTATTAGCTTCCTCCTAGATAGTTGGCAATATGAGAGGCCTAAGATATACATGTTTTTTGTAAGAAAATATATTTTATACATTGGTAAAATTGATTTTAAAAAAATTTTCTATTATAAGACTATCATTTATTTATGTTTTTATAATCAATACATAACTAATATTATAGCACCTAACTTATGGAGAAATTAAAACAACTTATAGAACATACAACAAGAAACTCATGACCTTATATTCTTTCCCATTTCACTAATTTATCTTATGTTTCTTTTAAAGATCATAAAAAATGAATATTATTGATTAATAAATAAATAACCTTCTAGATTAAAATGATTATTTATGAAACTTATACTTAAATTCATCATTTTTTATATGGAAATCAAATAAAAATCCATTATTTTTTAAAAATTTACCATTTTATTTCCCATTTTGAAAATGGCACAATGGGTTTTATTTGAGAGAAAATAAAATTTAAAATATTTCTAGTGAATACTAATTATCCCAAATAAATCACACTTCTTGTTATATCTCTCTCAAATATCCCCTATAAATTCCATTCATAACATTATTTTAATGAACTAGGAACATTCCATTAAATTTATACCATTAAGACCTTCTCTTAAATAATTTTTACATTTCATGTAACTAAAAGGAATATCTAGTTTTATTATTCAAAAAAATTTCCATTTCATCAGCATAACTTACCACATTATTTATTTAATAAAAATAATCCATAAAATATAGATTTATTAAGTAATTAATTTTTTAATTGCATCATAAATTGTTATATATTTGATAAATCAACAACCTCATAAAATTACTTATTATTACCCTATAGTAAACCTCAAATCTTGAATCCAATGGAGTAAATAAAATTCCATTCTAAGAACAATAAAACTAGTTATTTACCCTTCTTAGATATATATATATATATATATCACAAAATCCCAAAATTTAAATTTTTAGGTGTCTTGATTACTCAACAATTTTTTAAAAAAATTCCTCTAAAAGGATTAATGATAATAGAAAAACTAGGACTTTAATAAATAAAAACATTAATTTAAATAAATTATCAAAATGAATATTACACATCATTTACTATAAAGGAACTTCAAAAATTATACAGGATACTAATATTACATCTATGATTACTGCCCCCCCCCCCCCAATTTCATTAATCTACACCCTAATAATTCCAAATAAATCACACTAATGGATTAACATTTACATAGAAAAATATATCCCTTTTATCATGAATTTAAACTCGATTACTAGTAAAAGTAATAAAATCCATAATATCCATGTATCATGAATCAATTTCATGTGAAGAATCATGATAATACTTTTACAGTGAGGACACATGAAACACATCTTGTTTTTATTGAAAATTGTATGTAGAGCTAACTAAGAAACCTGATATTTTAACACACCATATTACATGATATATTACATAATGATAAAAATAATATAATCCCAGAATATCATGAGCCATTGAATATTTCGTAAATTAGGAATAAAAAATAATAACATGAATGCTTTGTACAATACGTTTTTTTAAATAAACAAAACAACATGCCCTTAAAATTGCATTTTTCTTTTAAATCAGTGAGGGATAAACTAGGGGTGTACAGAAGAAAGGGTTGGGATTTAAATCCAATTAAGTGACTAATAAAATAATAGAATATAATAAATAATTACTTATGTTTCAATAGCCTTATCATGGTAATATTAAAGGGGTATGAAACATGATTTTGAACATCAAATCATTATATAGGATGATATCATAATGGCATAATGGGAGTATGGAAACAACATGAAACATGAAATCATAAATACGATTAAAGGATAACTACTGATAAAACATAAAATTATGTTCTTAGGATAAACTCTCATTAAACATACATGGTATATCATGAGATAAATAAAAAACCCAATACCTTAGCAGTCTATATATTTTTGGTCATACCCTTCATGTTCATATCATGTACATGCATATGTGTTCTACATAGATCATAAAACCTTATGATATTGTTATTCACTTTTAATTAAACAATTTAGGATTTTTGTATACCCTTGAATTGAAATGAGAAGGGTTATTCACATTATAAATGTTTTCTCATTGAAAATCATATGATTGTTTTAGTAGCATAACAGTTGTACATAATGATTCGTAGAAAGGCTTAAGTAGAGAAAAATTGGTAAATCATCATAATTAATTCATAATAAATGTAATAAGTATGTGTAAACAATATATTCCAAGATGATAAATTGGAAAAAAAATGTCATAATATAAATAAGATTCTTAAATAATAATGATAAGGAGAGGATCCCCTCTAATAAGAAGGTTCTTCAAAAAAATTTGGATAAGTTACATAAGACCTTTGGGGAA
Source organism: Viscum album (assembly GCA_963277665.1). Taxonomy (NCBI): domain Eukaryota; kingdom Viridiplantae; phylum Streptophyta; class Magnoliopsida; order Santalales; family Viscaceae; genus Viscum; species Viscum album. The sequence goes on along the minus strand of OY728132.1, from coordinate 1,284,920,120 downwards.
CCATGGGTGGGATCGATAGAGGGAAATTAAAATTTACATCATTCTCCATGAGTATTTATTTAACAGAAATGGGAGATTATGTGAGTGTTTATAGAATAATAGAGGGTAATTGTTAATTAATTTCTAAATAAATAGTATTGACCCTATATAACTAAATCATAAAAAACTAAAAAACTTCTCATGTATTTTATCCATGGTTTCATAAAAATTTGAGATATATAAGATATTTTATAATGATAAAAACCAAAATCATTAAAATAATACCCTTGGTTTTGTGAAAGTGAAGCATGATCAGAAATAATTATTTTTAAAAACATAAAATAAAATACTTGTATTGGGTAATTCATTATGGGTTTATATAATTAAATAAGTACCATAAATATAGTAGGTTAAAGGAAAAACATAAAATTTTTCATGTATTCTGGTTATATTATTTATCATATCAATTTTGGTTTATTATTATTTCATAAAGAAAATCATATTTATAGAACATATTTAATATTTACCTAAAAATTCCACTATATCCAAACGATATGTAAAAATAACCATTGAATAATATGAACATCACGATTAAAAAATTTTATTTATTTTATCTTAAAAATTTCTTAGTTATGATAATTTTAACTTTTAATTAAAAACCTAAATTATTTAAAAATAATGTTTTTATGACAATAAATGTTTTCTTATGCTCATAAAAAATTTATTTGAATTTATCAAATAAAATAATAATTAACATTTTAATAAATAATATATAAGAAATATATTTTAAAATAAAAATGTATTTCAAAAATTCATGAATTTATCATGCATATTTTCTTGACTGAAACTATATATTTCACACTGTTACAATTTTTTTCATGGAATCAAAATATAATTTTTATTAAAATTGTTATTTAATAATTCATTATTTAATAATCAATTGGATAAATATAATTTATATTTTTTAGAAAAATAAAAAATAAAAAATAATACTTTTAAATTATTAAAATATAACCCCTTTTACCCTAGTGTATTCCCAAAGGGTATGCTATGTGATGTTGACACATTATTTGGGTTTTTCGGAAAACATGGTCTAGAATGTGATCCCAATAAAATTTCACTTCTTGAAAAAATTGTTTCACTCATTATTTAGGTGGTGAATCTCAACATGGTGTATGTAGAGGGTAAATCCCAGGTATTCATTCTACCTTGAGGTCTTTGATAAATTTTCTTATAGGGTATGATCCTACAAGTCAATTCAAACGATTATTTTTTGAATTTTAATTAGATTTATCATAAACATTGATATATACTAATCATAATGTTTTTTGTAAAATTTCTATATTTTTAATAACTATTAAACTCAAAAGTATTTTAAATATGATTGGATATAACTTATAATGGTATTTAATAATCAAATGTCACATTTTTCTATATTTACATTTTATAATAATAAATTTATTAATTTTAAATGATAATTTCATTTATACGACATAATTTCCATATATTATACCCCCTTCAGAAATTTATCATCTAATATTTTGTTTTAAAAACTAAAATAGATGAATTTACTTCTATTTCACCACCTCTTCTAGTACCATGTTTCTTCCTAAAACAAGTTGTTTCACCAAAGTACTTTGACCAGGTGAGTTTCCTTATTTCAATGAACTTTTTATCTATAATATTTGTTTCTCATTTATTTATCCATGTATAAAAGTTTATTCTACAATGATACCACCTAAAGATTTATTACCAGTGAGGGGAATGGTATGAACATACTCAGGATATGTACATGGAACCTATCATGTACTTAAAATAGTATTGGTGGGAGTAATATTCTATAACAGTGGGATGTTTTTATGAAAACATTTCTCTAAATAATTTTAATTCATCAGTAGCTTGCATTGCACACAATTGAGAGTTCAAAAAAACCATGTGATGAAATTTTAAAAAAAAATCCATTATTATCATAAATATTAGTTTATCATGAATAAATATAACTGACTTATGAAAATGTATGGTGAAGTCATTTTCTACCAATTCTTTAGGAAAAACATACATTGACTATATATTTGTATTTGTGTATTAATAAATAGAGTCAATGAATATTAGTAAATCAAATGAATAGAATATATATGTTATATATATAATATTTTATCATTGATATTTATCTAGTAGATATAATTTTCATTGTATTTTAATAAACCTAATTTAATGTATAAAACTTATATATTTTAAAAGAGTAATTTTCTGCCTTTTAAGAGAAACCCCTTTTAAATTAAGATTTTAAAATATTAATAATTTTTATATGAAAAAATAAACATGTAATTCATATTAGGGATAGAAAATTTTACATTTGATGAGCTTTTAATATTTTTCTAATAACTTTTAAATTAAGATAAATAGTAAAAATACACTAAATTTTAATTGAAAACAACTTTCTCACTAAAATAATTGGTATTATTAAATATAATATTTTAATGGTTTAATAGTAAAAATATAATTTATTTTTATCATTAAACATAACGTTTATCATTATCATTAATTTTATACTTAATTTATGATGTAAAAACATTTCAAACTTTTGCAATGTTTTAACATTTAAAACTCATTATCTTTTTTCAACCACATGAATAATTTAAAATTTATTACTAAAACATATTTGTTTTGAATTTATAAAAATTGAATCCATATTTGGAATCCTTAGGTACAAATTATATTGATTGAATTATATTAATTTTGTAATTATGAATAAAAACAACGGTAATTTTTATTAATATAGTAATGTGTAAATCAGGTAATTAAGTGTAATAATACCATAATAAAATTATAATAACACATGTCTTAATATCATTTAATGAGTCTAATTGGAGCTAAATCAACATTGGGTCAAAATGGTTTCCTTTTGAATTCACTTGAATGAGATTAAGACATTGATTTTATTTTTATTTAATGAAGTGTTAAATATGTCTCAATCAAGTTTTGTTAACAATGTCATTGTATATATAAGGGTAAAAAGAATATAAATTTGATTATAAAGACTTTTTTTAAAGCTTAGTTGTTTTTATTAATCATGTTAATTTATTAGTATTTTTTTGAAATAAATAATTACCTTAAAGACTTATACTTTTATGAGGTAAAAATTAATAAATTGATGAGATATTAAGTAATTTTGTTATTAAATTACTAATAACTATAAAAAGAACAAAAAACATGAAAAATTACTATTTATTGATTATATCTCCATAATAACCATCGAATAGTATAGTTAGTAACCATTTTTGTCAATATAGAAGAGATTGTTACACTTATATTATTTTATTTGAGTTGATGTTAAAGTTTCCAGGTTCATTGTTTTATATTTAGAACATTTTAAATATAGTATTTTCTAGAATATAAATATGGCTAAAAATATTATTCTAAAATCTATTATATTTATCTTCATAATTTTATTTTATTTTAATGTTTATAAAATAATTTATATTAAATAATTACACTAATTGATTTCATAATTATTTTATTTATATATATAACAAATTAATGTTACTAAAAATATATAAATAAATATAATTTTGTCTAATTAATATTTACAATGAATTTTTTAGAAGACCTTAACCTCTTATTAATATAATAAAATAGTTTTTTATGTTAAGTTATTATCTTAATATTTTTTAAAGTCGATGAACTTAATATTTTCAAAATTGACAGTATTGTCTATTTAGAAAAGAAAATGTTCTATTAAGTTAGTTACAAATAATAAAACATTTTAAAATGTATATAATAATAATATGGTCTAAAATGTTCAATTTTATTTAATTATTGACTAATTTTTATCAAATAATTAAACATTTCAGCATTTTAATATTTAAGTTTTTGTTAGTGTAGTTATAAATTATATGGAATAACAAAATGTTAATTAACATATTGCGATTTAAATGAAAAATAAACAAGTAAAAAAATTATTTTATGATGATATTACAACCCTATATCATCTCATTTTTCAAATTGGAACATTTTGGAGGTTTTTTTGATAGGTTTTGATTTTATTATAATTTAATTTATTTTGAGATCACAAAAGTTCCCCTCGCCTCAGTTTCAAAAGTGAACCTCTTCCATCAACTCTTTACTTTTAATTAAGCCATAATACTCTTCCATCCTCTGAAATTTTCCATTGTAAACATCACTAGTAACATTATAGAGGATTAGAGCTTCTTCAAATCCCAACTCAAGTGTTCTAAGATGACAATTAGAGGAAGCACATCAATGAAGAGGTAATCTCCTCTAACGATTCTTTTAAACTTCTTTCTTCTTTTAGTTCCTCTTATTGATTTGTCTCATTATAAAGTAATAAATCTTGTATCACAAAAATAGTATGATTTTATTTTGGTTATGGAAAAAATATATTTAACTTTCAATCCATCCTACGAAAAATGAAATCCCCACGAGTGCGTATATATAGCTTAGCGTCTCTACGATGTGGTGTAAAATAGTTTTCCCCACCACCTTAATGGGATGGATATAATTTTGGAAATAATAACTATATATGATTATTATAAAATTATATTGACTCTGAAATATTAGAAAACATTTAACTAAAATCAAATAAACAATTATTAGAATGATAACTTCACTCGTGTGTCTGTATGACCCATCATCTCTATGATGTGATGCGACTCATTCTATAAGACCATCAGTAAAGAATGATTTTTTAAATTTATATAAGGAATAAATATGAAATATATATATATTTTCAATGTAACTTTTTAATGATATAACTAGGAATTATGAAGGAGAACTGAGAGGCATTCGACAAACCATGAAAAAGAAAAAGAAGTAGTTAATACCTGAATAATAAATAAAAATAAAATATTATTAACAATTAGATAAAAATATGATTCAATACAATATAATAAAAATTAATATGATTTAAAATAAGATAAATAAATTGTTTAAATCATTATACCGGAGGTTCAGATACATAAAAACAAAATTAGAGCTAAGTTAGGGGATAATTTTGCAATCTAATTATTATTTGAGATTATTTATACGTATGTATTTACCGTGGAACATTTATCATCAACATCCTTATTTCCGAAATATGTAATTTATTTATATTACTCTTTATTTTTTTAATTTAAATTTTTCCCAATGGTGAATTATTATAAAATGGAATGAAAGGAATCTTTTTTTTTTGTTTTTTGATACGAGGTAATTTTTGAATTACATGACAAAATTATGATATGAATTTTGTATTTAAAATTATATTGAATTATAGGTTCTTATGTTCTCATAACACTGTATTTACATGAAGATTCATTTACTATATTTCAATGTCATTTTGAAATAAAATATTTTTCTTTTAAAATTTCATTGTATTTTAAGAAATGAAAATATTTTAAATGAATAAAGGATATTTTCCTTAAGAATTAATTTTAAGTGTTCTATAAAAATCATTTTCCATCTAAGGTATAATTCGTTAATAGGTTTATGTTTCAATTATACTATCACTATTATTCCCAGGGAGTTAATATCTTTATGATGAAATTCTATTCATGAATCCATTTTTTACATGGATTATGTTAATATGGTATTATGTTTATGAAACCAATATTATTCCTTGGATTATGATATTATGAATGAATTATGGTTTTCTAGAACACTTAATAATTATTTAATTTTTTGATGGGTGGGACCTATATCTCCCTCTAGTTAACTAGGTGTATATTTATTTCTAATTAGATAAACTTGTATGGAATGTGAAGTGATCTTAGCTCAGTAATACATGGATAGAATGAGGAGTGAACATAGTTCAGATATGGAATTTTTCTACTATTATAGTATTGTCAATGATACATGACTATAAGGAAATTATTTTCTATGCTTATGTGTATTCCACAAAACATCATGTCTTATGTTGAGACATTAGGGATTATGTTCATTGATACTTATAAACATTCGTGATTTATCCCATGGCATGATAGCCAGATCTTTCATATGTAGGATATGATTTTCAAATGTCATATTCTTATCTCTTATGATTTTGATTTTATTAATATCTCTCTTGTTTCCCTTTACTGAGCATCTGATCATACCCTTTCATATGATTCTTTTTCATGGGTCATGAAGGATTGTATTATGTAATATATGTCAAAATGGGAACAAGATATGATCAACTAAGTAGGAGAGAATGAAGAGGTGTTTAAATTAGTTATTTACTATTCCCAGTTTCTAAAGAAAATATACATTTACGGTCATATCATGGATTTTTTATATTCTATAATGAATATTCTTCAACATTAAAGTAATATAAATGTTAATAAAGTTTGGCTCATTAAGTTCGGTATCTTAGGAAAGGCATAGTTAACTTTTGGAAATTAATTTGAAAAAACCATACTAAGAACCGATAGATATGTTGAAGTATAGGTTCCAATAAAATTTATATAAAAATGATATTAAATAACCTAGGATAATACATAATGTTTCTTAAATTGAAATTCTATTCATGATTGTGTGTTTTTTCCATTTTTATTTGTGATCCTCACACTATGGTTCTTGGTTTTATTCAATGGATGCAACCCGAATGATCTTTTTTAAGGCTGAATGTGATAGGCGATGATATGATTGTTCTACTGAGAAACCTATTATTATAGGAGCTAGAATGAAAAATCATGTAACTGTGCTCACAAAAAATTCACAAGCCACACATCATGTACGAATTCCAAACTTGCAAAGAAGGGAACAACATTTAGTTGATTCCTTTATGAGGTAGCGCCCACCATCATTTATTGGGTCATCAAATCCATTAGTAGTTGAAATGGGATCAATTCCACTAAAAAGATATTTTCAGTTCCCCAATGTTCATATCATGATAAAGTCATCTTAAGAGTCTATTGTTTGGAAGGTGAATCTAATCAATGGTGGCGCCTTATTAAGAATATGAGGAAAATAGATTAAATTGAATACATAAAATGGGGAATGTTCATGAACATGTTTTTCAATAGGTACATTCCTAGTATTACATAAAAATAATGGAGAAGGATTTCATTGAACTTAAGGAAAAGGATGATAAATCTGTTGGAACCTATAATGAATTACAAGACTTGTAAGGTACACTTCTAGAATTATTATCTGACTTTATTATAAAATTGATCGATACATTAGTGTCATAAAACCAAGTATATTAAGGGAATTAGACAAAAGGTACTTCAATAGGTATGTAGAAATTTTTTGATTTTCTCTCAAGGTTGATATGGATATTGAAGTAACCATTCAGTCTGATGGGTTTGATAAGAAAATAAATATGGAATTCAATGGAAAGTCCAATGACCACATTTAAAACAATATGAATTTCCCTTATACTAAATTTGTGTAAATAAATAAGGAAGAAATTATATTAAAGGTACTATTAGCTATTTTATTTGTGGAAAAGAAGGTTATTGGGATGTTGAATGCTGAAGTGATGGGAAATGGATTTCTAATAACATGAATAGAGATAATGATACAATGAATTCTCATGCTACCCTTCATTGTTACAAGTGAAAATAAATGGGGAATTATGACAACAAATGACCTAATATATAGGTTATTGATGATGATCAACATCAGTAATCTCTTAAGGCCAAATAAAAAAGGAAATTCATATGCAAACATTCTAAACGATGTATAGAATGATAAGAAAGTGGTGAAATTTAAACATATCTCCCAATTTAAAATAACAATTGTTTTATTTGATTCTATATCCACCAACTATCTTATTTATAATTACTTTTGTAAGGGTATTTCCATATTACCTCAACAATTAGATGTCAAGTTAGTTGTGACAAATCTTAATGGAAAAATAGTAATGTCCAAATTTTATAATTCTTCTCCAGCTAAGTTTGGGGGAAAGTGCTTCCTAAAAATCTTGTGATACTTCCTATAGTGTAATTTAATGTGATTTTGGGAATGGATAAGATTTATCAATATAAAGAACATATCTATTTCCATGGAAGGGAAGTCAAATTTCATATTCCAGATCAATCTATGATCATCTATCGATTCAGGGATGAGTATGACCATACAGTGAAAATTTATTCCATAATGTGGGTCTTTATCCCTATAAATGATAGATATGTATCTCAAATGGATGGTGAGAAACTTTTAATTAATAATACACCCAATGTACAAGTGTTTGATGAAGTGTTTCTAAAACAATTACCAGTTGTTCCAACAAATCGTGTAGTTATGTTTTCAATAGAAGTCATACCAGGTTATATTCATATTTCAAATACACCTAATAAAATATAACCAATTTAGTTTTATGAATTAAAGAAGAAATTCAAAAATAATCTTGAAACGGTATTCCCACATCCTAGTGCATAACCTTGGGGTGAACTTGTTCTATTTATTGGGAATAAAGATGGATCAATGGGACTGTTCATTGATAATAAAGAACTTAACAAGATTACTATCAAAAAAATATACCGTCTTCCCTTAATTTATTACTTATTGGACCAACTATATAGTGGAAAATAATTTTTCTTGATTGATATTTGATTAGGATATCATCAATTAAGGGTCATGAAGGAGGATATACAATTGACGGCATTCCATAAAACGTTTGGACACTATGGATTTACGGTGATTCCTTTTTATCTTACTAGTTACACCATAATCTTCATTGGTCTAGTTAATAGAGTCTTTAGCGAATATATCATCTAGTATGTGGTAGTATCTATAGAAGATATAACTGTCTATTTTAAGAGTAAGGAAAAACATGAAGATCACTTGAGAATTGTACTAATGACCCTGAGAAATGATAAAATTTATGCAAAATTTTCCAATAGTTATTTATGGATTAAATAAATATTCATTTTTGGGTCACATAATCTCAAAAGAGGGCATATATATACATCCAGCAAAAATATAATTTATTAAAATATGGAAGTGACCTATAATGGAAACTATTATATGAAGTTTTCTTAGGTTGTATGGATATTATCTACTTTTTGTGGATTTTTTTATGATTATCCAATAAACTCACCAAGTTGACATGAAAAGGGGTTATGTTTGTATGAATGGGGGAATGTGAAAAGAATTTCAAAGATCTAAAATGAATTATATCTAGCTCACCTATTTTCACATGACCATATAGTTGAGAATGGATTGTTATCTACAATGAAGCATCAAGAAAGGGATGGGATCTATTTAAATGAATAACAATATGGTTATAGCTTATGCCTCATTACAATTGAAAATCCATGAGCAAAATTACCCAACTCAGGATATAGTGTTCTATGTGGTAATATTTTCATTAAATATATTGATGCATTATCTTTATCATGAAAGTGGCATATTTATTCTGATCATAAAATATTGAAGTATAATTTCACACAAATGGAGTCGAATTTTCACTAAAAGGATGGTTGGAGTTAATTAAAGATTACGACTATTCAATAAATGACCGCCTAGGAAAGTGAACAAGGTGGAAGATGCTTTGAGTCGAAAGGACTGTATTAGTATATCCATGATGGGGACCAAAAAAGATCAAATATTTATGTATTTGTAGAAGATGAATCATTAAATTTTAAAGGAATGGTAGGAGTCATATCTTTCCCAAATAAATGATTAACCATCTATACAAGTGAATAGTATGGTGGAATAGAATGTAGATGTAGTGATATAAAAGAAGGTGATAAATTTTCTAGAATTCGTTCTTGATTATAATAGAATAATAAGGTTAAGGAACCGGGTTTGTATTCCTCCATATATTGAATTTAATAAGGTTTTATTGGATGAGTCTCATAGTTATTTATAATCTATTTGACCTGGAAGCACACATATGTATAGGGACCTGAAATAGTATTTCTGGTGGGATAGCATGAAAAGAGATGTTTCTGAATATGTCTCTCGGCGATTTATTATTCAGAATGTTAATTCTAGGAGATAGAATTCTACGGTTATGATATAGCCATTACCAATACCATAATTGAAATGGGAAAACATCACTATACTTTTTGTCATAGGACGTCCCAAAACATCTAAACTCCATAATACTATATGGGATAGAGTGGATCACCTTATGCAGTCATCAGAGTTCATTGATTTTATATTGGATTTCTTTCATGATCAGCTTTCCATGATATATGAAAATGAAGTGTTAATATTTCATAGAGTAAAAAATTCCATTATAATTGATCTGGATCTAAGGTTTACATCAAAATTATGTTGATGTCTTCAACAATCTCATGATACAAAGTTATGTTTCAGTACTACTTATCATCCTCAGATAGCCAATTAGTCTAGGAGAACAATAAACACAATAGAAGGTATTTTGAAAACATTCTCTATGGATTTATGAGGTTTTTTGGATAAAAACCTACCTTTAGTGGACTTTTGTTACAATAATAGCTTTAAATTCAATATTTAGGTGGCTCATTATGAAGTGCTCTATAGGAAAAAGTACGGAACTCAAACATTATGGGATGAAGATTGGAAAAGAAAGGTATTAAGACCTTCTCATGATGATGGAATTGTTTAAATGGTTAGAACTATTCAAAAACACATAAGAGCATATCATATTATTAAAAAATTGTGTAAAAAATTGAAGAATAGATATAGTGGTTGAAGTGGGTAATAAGGTGTTTCTACGAATAACACCTTAAAAGTGAGTATTGATATTTCATCGCAGGGGCCTGTCTGTGATATAGTTTTCAAAGGAAGAGGTTAGGCTCTTGGATTATAATTTAATCTTTGATCTAGTTGGAAATTTTATCAAGTGTAGGCCTTCGTTATTCTTTCTAAGAAACACCTTGGAAGCTCTTGGTTTTGTGCACTTTCATGTTGTCCTTTTAAATTCATCGCATGTGGTTTTTCGTTTCTTGTCTGAAAATGACTATCATCGTCTAGGGATGATAATTTTATAGTCCTTCGGTGGTTGTTCCATGATTGTTTTGAAATGGTCCCATGATTTCTGCACTGACTTTGAGCCTCCTATCGCCCTTATTTGGTTAGGGTTTTTTGGTCTGTCGCTTCACCTTTTAAAGAAAGAAGAACTTTTTCTGATTACTAGTCTTATTGGGCATCCCCTCAAGTTAAACACTACTACAAGAAGCCTCTCTCGATCTTTTGTAGCTAGAATATGTGCTGAAATTGACATTTCGCGGTCCCTTCCACCCCACATCTGGATACAAAATGGGGATACTAGATTCCCCCAAGAGGTTGTTTTTGAAAATCATCCAGACTACTGAATTGATTGTTTTATTATTGGTCATTCCGAAAATTCTTGAGGAATCAAATATTATGATGCACCCCCCTAACAAGATTTACCTCAATCTGGGTTGAAAAAGGGGATCACATGGGGATGACCAATGTTCCTGCTGGACAGTCTAGAGATTCTTCTTATAAGGCTGCTGATCAGATCCTGACTAGACTTTCTAATCCTCAAACCCCTCCCAATGATTTTCCTAGAGCATTTGATGCTTCTCCAAGTGATCAGCCTCATGATGAGGACAAGGTGCCCCTGAACAAACTTGGGAAACCCGATCTCACAGATGCCTCACAATCCCTGTATAAGGAGGATAGGAATGATCACCCTGATTCTAGTGAACCCACACATGATGATTATGAGAAAGCTTGTTTGGTTGAGGAAGCCTATTTAAATTTGAGTTCAAGGAAAAGTATAAAACCCCATGATTGATTCATATGGCTTCATCAATCCGAGATACAAAAAGACTCAGAAACGTAAAGACTACTCTACCCTCGAGAGAATAATAGTCACTAGAGCCTTAGAGGCCTCTCAGAAAAAAAATCCTGTGATTCCACCACAGCCGGTGGTTACTGAACATTCAATGACATCTTCTGATGATTCAAGCATAAACAATGATGAGTGTGACTCTGCGGTGTGGGATGCATATCATTATTTTGATTAGGTGAGTGAGGAATTAGAAGCTTGGATGGAAGACAAAGATGCAACTGTTTTTAATCAATACACGAATGGAGAAATCTCTATGGATACTTATATTCAAATCAGAAAGCGTATAGTAATAAAGTTAGTGGAAGAATAAAAAGAGAATACAGATTTTAACTTCAAGGATATCCCATGGAAATGATGTTTTTCTCTTTAGGATGACTTTTGGACTCCTTGTTTTAATGCATGAGGCTGGTCCTTGCTCCATGCGTTCCTATATACATGCTCTTTCGGTCTGCCGCAACATGTCTTCTGGCTCACTTCATCTTTTTCTCACTCTATGATAGTTTGTTTTGAATCTACCTGATGTGTTCTGTTGGGTTTTCAAGTTTTTTTTCGATGTATTCATGTTGGCCATGCAATATCCAGCACTTGTTGCTGATCTGCCCAGAAGGACTTCATTTTCAATCTGTTTCCCATCCTATTGTTACTCTGTAGAAGCTGACATGAAGGATGTTGGGCATTTCCAGTGTTTTGCAACTTTGGATAAAATGTATTGGTTCAGTTTCGATAAAGAGCTGTTGTTTAGTGAATTCCTCACTGGAGTTATGTATTTTATTTTGTATCTCCCTCAATCCCCTGTTGGTGTAAGCACATTACTCCTCGCTTTTTCCTTATAACTCTTTATTTTAATAAATTCCCTTAGGGTATGAATTGGGTGACCAATTCATGTCACCGCATTTAAAATAATAATAATGAAAACATAAAAGATCTTTAATGTGTACTATACATAGAATTCATATTTCTGGTGAAAGATCATTCATATGGAGAACACTCAATATATATTCTATATAGTAATGAAAAAATTCTGTGAAATAAAACCACTTACTTGGTTCATGTTTTGTGGTAGAAAAAAGAAATTTTGGGGAAGCTACGTGGAAACTAGAGGATATTACTAGGGAGAGATATAGCCATATATTTATATCAAAGTGATGTTTTTTTGAGTGGAAAATTCTGTTTAAGGCGGTAGAAAGTAACACCCGGATGTTTATATAAAATATTTTCTCTGAAAAAATTTAATTCTTCAATATCATGAATTACACGTAATAGAGCATTTAAAATAATCTATAGAAAACCTATGTATATTTCTTCATTTTAACATAGACGTTAGGGTAGTGGGAATAAATTTAACAAACTTATGAAAATGTGTGGTGAAATCATCCACTTCCAATTATTTACAGAAAATATAAATCAATCATATATTTCTTGTTTTGTATTTATAAATTGAGTTAATTACTATCAGTAAATGAAATTAATGAAATATGTATTTCATATACTGAATAAAAAAAATTTTATATTCATCCAATATATATTTTTGTCATAGTGTATTAATAAACCTTTTTTTATGCATAAAACTAATATTTTTTAAAAGGGTAATTTTCCAACTTTTAATTGTGAACCCGTTTTAAATTAATATTTTCAAACTTTAATATTTTTAATACGATAACATAAATGTGTTATTTGGAAGGAGAAATAAAATTATTCATTGGATGAATTTTTAATATTTTTCTAATAACTTTCAAATTTTGATGAATAGTAAAAATATAATAAATTTGAAATGAAAACAACGTTTTTCATCAAAATAATATATGTGATTAAATTATAGTATATAATTTCTTTAAAGAATCAATATAATGTATTTTAGTTTTTCAATATAATTTATGTCATTATAATTAAATTTAAATAGAATTTAGAGGAAAAAATAATCCAATCATTTTCAATGTTTTAATATTTAAAACACGTTATATCTTTCTAAAAATTATAATAATTTTAAATTAATAAGTGAAAATTATGTGTTTCAAATTTCAGAAAACTTTATCCATATTTTGATTTAGTAGGTTCAATTTATTTGAATTGATTTATTTTATTTTTGTGTATTATGGAAAGTAACTTTTTAATTATTATTGTTATGGTAAAAGGTTAAAATAGATAATTAGAGTTAAGAAAACTATTATATAACTACACTAACACTTTTCTAAATATCATTGGATGTGTTTTTTTGACCTAAATCATCATTGGGTCGAAATGGTCTCCTCTTGAAGCCACTTCGATGAGATTAGGACATTTAATTAATTTTTATTTAATGAAAGGTTAAATATGTATCAATCAATTTTTAATAACTAAATAATTTTTTATATAAGTTTATGCAGAAGATAAATTCGATTATAAATAAAATTTTTAAAAATAATATGTTTTTCATTATTGTGGTAATTTATTTTTAATTTTTAGGAAAAAAATAATTACCTAAATGACTTGTACATTGATGATGTTAAAATTAATTAATTGATGAGAAATAAATAATTTTTTTATTAAAATATGAATAACCACAAAATGACAAAAACAATTGTTGAAATATTATTGGTCGAGTATATCTTGACTATTACCATCCATTGATCGAGTTAGTGACAATTTGGAGCTTTATAGAGTAGATTGTAATGCTTATATTATTTTATTTAAAGTTGTATTAAGGTTTTCACATTCATAATTTAATAAATATAATATTTTCAATGTTGGATTTCATTGAAGATATTTCGACTAAAAATATTCTTCTATAATATAGTAGAATTATCTTTATCATTGTATTTTATTTTTATTTTATATTCAAAAAATAAGTATATGAAATAATTAAACAAAATTGATGTAGTATTTATTTTATTAATAGAGATACCAAATAAATGTTATTAAAAAATATTAAATAAATATAATTTTTGTTAGTTAATTTGTCCAATGAATTTTATGGATGACCATGACCTCTTATTAATATAATAATATTGTTGTTTTGATGATAAATTATTATCTTTATATATATTAAAATCAATAAATTTAATAGTGTCAAAATCGACATTATTGTGTTTTTTAGTAATATAATGTTTCATTAAATTAACTAATAATTAGAAAACATTTTTAAAAATATATAATAATTATTACATGGTCTAATTTTTTCTATGGTATTTATTTTTCGTCTTATTGACATTAATTAATTACATATTTCACCCTTTTGATATTTAAATATATGTTTCCCTTTGCTAAAAATTAACCAGAATAACTAAATGATAACTAAAATATTAAGGAATAATTGACTAATAACATTTCAAAAAATTATTTTTTGGGGATACTGCTACCCTATCTCATATAATATTCAAAATTGGGACATTTTGGAGGTTTTATATGGGGTTTTTATTTATTATAAATTAATATTTTTGGAGATCCCAACAGTTCCCATCATCTCATTTATAAAAGGTAACATCCTCCCTGGCCTCTTCAATTATATTTGAGCCTTACTACTCAGATATACCTTATCCATTTCCATTATCATCTTCCCTAGTTACATTATAGAGGTTCTGTTCTTCATCAAATACCAACACTCATTCTCTAAGAGGATTTTAGAGGTATCATGTCGAAGAATAGGTAATCTCCTCTACCAATTCATTCAATCCTCTTTCTTCTTATACTTCCACTTCATGATTTTTTTCATTATAATGTAATAAATCTAGTATAACTTGATTATTTGGATTTTCATATGATTATTAAAGAACAATATTCCAGTTTATATCTATCCGATTAAAAATGAAATCACCACACATGCATACGTACGACTTACTATCTCCACACTATGGTGTAATCTTTTTTCACCACCACCTTACTTGATTTTTATAATGATGTAAATTATAACTATATACGATTATTATAAAATTTTATTTATTATAATTCTATATACATCATTCACTTCAATATGATTCAATAATTGGGGGAATGATATCATCACTCATGCGTACGTACAGACTATCGTCTCCACGATGCTATGTGATTCATTCTAAGTGATCTTCCTTAAAGAATGATTATGTAAATGTATATAACGAATAGATATAATATATATAATATTAATATCATTTTTTATTGATGTAACTATGACCTATGAAGGATAAATAGAACTTTTCGGCAGAACATGCATGATAAAATGAAGTAGTTAATACACAAATAACAAGTAATAATGAGAAGTTATTAAAAAATGATGATAATATGATCATGAATGATATAAAAATATGAATATGTTTCTGAAATAGTTATATTTAATTATTTAAATCATTATATGTGAGGTTCAGATACATAAATTGGAAATCAGACCAAAGGTACGGGATATTTCTGCAATCTCAATATTATCTCAGATTATTTATACATAAGTGTTTACTAGGATATATTTATCATCCATGTCAATGTTTCCTAAATATATAATATTATATATATTATTATAATTTTTCTAAAGTAAATTGTACCTATAGGTGAATTTTATTAAAGTCTATGAATGCTATATTTAGTCTTTTTTCGATACGAGGTATGTTTTGACTTATCCAACAAAAGTACGAGAAGAATGTTTTTTAGCTAATACGACATGATGGGTTATTTTTTGTCCATTACACAAAATTTCCAGGAAGATTACTTTAAGATATTTATTGGTTACTTTAAAATAAATACTTTTCTTTTAAAATTTCATGGTATTTTCAGAGGCGAATGTGTTTTGAAAAATAAATGATATTTTCCTCATGAATTAATTTCAACAGTTCTCTAAAAATTATATTTCATCTAAGATGGAATTATTTAACATGTTTATGTTTAAATTATACTAAAAATATAATTAATATGGTGTTATTATTTTTATTATGGAATTATATTTACGATATCAATTTCTTACATGGATTATGTTACAAAGGTATTATGTTTAAGAAACCCATTTTATTCCTTCTGTTATGCTCTGATTAATGAATTGTTTTTTGTGGCGCATGTATGAATGATTTAATTATGATATTGGTGGGACATATATATCCCTATATTTTATTTGGTAATTATTTATATCTAATGAGAGAGACATAGAAGGAATGAGATAATATCTCGATTCAGTAATACCATGCTGGAACGAGGAGTGAACCCAGTTAAGTAATGGACTTTTTCTGCTATGATGGACTATGAAATGATCCTTGAATAGTATGTAAATATTTTCTATACTTATGTGTATACCACAAAACATTATGTCTTATGTTATGAATTTTGGGATTATCTTAACTGACTCTTATGAACATTAATTATTTATCATGTGTCCTGATTTCACGATCATTCATATATAGGATAATATTTTCAAATATTATGTTCATATGTCTTATTTTTATGATATGATTTATATCTCCCTTTTAACCCTTAGTTATCATATAATATAACACTTTCATGTGTTTATTTTTTCTAGATCATGAAAAATGGTATTATGTAAAAAATATCAAAAAGGGATCTAGTTATAACGAAATAAGTGTGATAAAATTAAGATTTCTTATGAACCAGTTGTTTAGTTTTCCAGTTTCTAATGACACTATACCTATAACATCCTATCGTGGATTTTTAATATATTTTAGTTAATATTCTTCAAAATTTATGTATTATCAATGTATGTAAAGTATGCATCATTATATATTTAATTTTTCGTGGATCCATTATGATTAAGTATTTTAAAGGGGTCGATGTATCCTCGAATAAGCATTCCCTTCATCCAAATAATCATTTCTATTTTCCATGTTGATATATGAATAAAAAAATAATCTTCCACATCAAACATTACATTACATCGACCACTGTACATATAGGTTTTGGGTCAACTTTGTGCTGATTTAATATGATGTTGAATGGTTTGAAGCATCTCTATCATATCTTGGATAAGATCATGTCCCATTAGATTCCACTATCAAAATTCATCCCAAAATTTCATAATTTGACACCTCTTCCCATATAGGTCCTCATAAGATTTCATTTTAATTATATAATTAAAAAAATAGTGACATATGATTACTCAACTAGGGAATGTGTTAATACAGACATACATGGAAATCCATTGAATAGGATTTCATAATATACTATTGAGTTTGATAGGTTCTCTTAGGCTAACCATCCATATGAGGATGATAAGTGGTACTTAACCTTAGCTATATATACAATTCTTACTAAATGTTTCTCCTGAACAATGAGGTAAACCTCAAATCTGAGTCATATATAATGGAGAGTAGAACTCTATGTAGTATTACACATTCCTATATGTATAAATTGGTGATTTGGTTAGAAGATAAATCTTCCTTGATAGTAGTGAATTTTTTATCTTTTTATGCCGATCGACTATCTCCTAGATGTAGTTATTTCTTTTAGATTCCCTAGGGATTCCTATGAAGAAATACAAGGTTTTATTTTTCCATTTTTGTATTATTATTATAAATTGATACCTATGACACTTATACATATGTCATATAGCCTTAACATATGTTTATATAAAGCGTCATGATACAATGTCTACAATTTCCATCTTTATGTTATCTTAAAAGATGTTTTTTTATATATCCTTATACATATTAGAGATTCTTAGATGAATTGGGAGGGATGAGATATGTGCATTATATATAATTTTTATGGGATGTATATATAAGTTTCAAACCTTATAACTATATATTTATTAATGATATACTATTGAATATTCAATTACATTTTATTTCAAAATTCATCATTATATTGGTCTTCCATGACCCTCTCAATAGTGGATGGTTTCACTATTATTTGAGAAAGGGAGGATGACGATCAATTTATTATTCCCATGTCCATTATTTTTAATATCTAAGAAAAATGGATCCCTTATAATCCTCATTATATATAATGTAACATGTTTCATTCTACTAAAATCATATACCACATTGTTCACCTTCTGAGGATGGTAATGGAATGTATATTCATAAACCATGATCAGCTTTAACCACATTTATTGGAACATATTAATATCCTTTTTTGAATACAAACAAAAGGATTTTATGATCCATATATATGTTATACATCAATCCATATTGATAATGACTTAATAAATTTAATGCCAAATATCTACATCCAGCTAGAGATCATTTTTTGAGTAGTTATCTTTAGGAATCATTAATTAGCTAGCAGCATAGGCTATCACTTAGTAATCATCAATGAGTACAAAGAACAATTAAATTTTTTACAACTAATTATAGATCACAAAAACATCACCACCGTTATTTGATCTAAGAACATGTTCAGTATTTAGCCTTATCATGAACTCATTAAATCTCTCTTCATATTCATCGCCCTAGAAAAAATTATCTCTTGTTTGGGTCATACTATTTAGCTTTCCTGAAAATTTTGAAATGTTTCTCAAAAATTGACTATAATACCCAGATAATCCAAGGAAATTATGGTTGTATATCATCAATATTGGAATCTTCCATACATAAATTTCCATTGTCTCTAATGGAAACATAAATATCCCTTCTCTAATGATAAACAACCCTAGGAAAGTAACATTCTCTATCTAAAACTATTATTTATTGTACATCGCTTGAAATTTTATATTATTCATGGTTTGTAATACATCATTCAAATGATTATCATGTTACTCATTAGTTTTTGAGTATTTAATATTATCATATATAAATTCTATCATGAAAATTTTCAATTTAATCACTAATGAAATTACTAATAATGTCCATGATGATGGATGGATTATTAGTCAAGACAATTAGAACCACTATGAACTCTTAGTTATCAAACCTTTTAGGAAAATAAATATTCTAGATATCATCATTATTTTTCATTCCATGATAATATACTGACTTAAGATCTAACTTGTAGAAGTAATTGGCTACTTGATTCTTATCTAAAAACTCATCAATCCCTTGAAAAGGATACATATTCTTTGTCATGATATTTTTGATCTCATGATACTCAACGTAGGGTTCTGTTGAACCATCATTATTTGTAACAAAAATTACCGGTTTATACCCCGGTGAATCACTTGGGCATAAAAATACATCATCTAGATTCTCTTATAGCATATTCTTTAGTTATTTATGTTCAACGTTGTCTATTCAATATGGATTCTTAGAAATTAGAAAATATTTTTGTGTAAGTTTAATTCAAAACTCAACCTCTCATCAAGGGTGAAGACTAATAAAATGTTCATGAAACCCATTATTGAATTCTTCTATAATGGTCATGTCATCAAGGAAGAAATTTTCGACAGTATAAATCAATTGATATAGATACACATTTCACAAAGAAATAAAATCTATACTTGAGATGATGATACTAAAAGAGACTCATCCTTATCATTTAACATGTATTGAATCAAAGGTTGATTTCAGATATAGAGGTTGATTTTCTTCCGTTAGATATTTATTTTGGATCTACATAGGGAAATCCAATTCACTCCCATAACAACATCAAATTATTCTATAGATATTATCACATCATTTTTTTTTTGAAAATCATCCCTCTAATTTTTATATTGAATGAGTTGTATTCCTGGAATGAAAGAGTTGACCCAATTTCCAACTTCACTCTTAACATAAATTCTATGTTTTGAGGTGGTTTTTTGAATTTTTATTTTAAACATGTGTGATAAGAATAGATTGATAGATCTAGAATCAAATTGTACATTCTATATCCCTGAATTAATTACTAGCATACAAGCCACCACTTTGTTTTTGGGATCAATGTCAGCAATTGTGATGACATAATCTCACCCTTCCACTATAGGCATTGAAGGTTGTTTTCATTAGTTTTCATCTACACCCCTTGGCATAGTACATTGATTTACATAGTTGCTTTATTCCTTTTTGTTAATACATTGTAAAATGATCTAATAGTTGACTAAAGAATTCATTTCATACAACACATTGGTTCGTTTATCCCATTAAATATACCTCGCTATATTACCCTCCTTCCCACACCTAATGAATATTTTTCCCCATTAGGAAATTTCTGAGATACTTCTCCCCACAAATTTGAAATGTGGGATGTTATACATTCTTTACCTAATAATATTTCTCTATTCCACCACTATTATTAGAATCTATACTTCTATTTCAATATCTAGACCTATAGGGCCCTTGTAATTCTCAAAACATCATTTTTACTAAGAGGGAACATTGAGAACTTTTATCTTAGTTGTCAGTGTATCGAATCACGAACTCATATTGTAGAATCATCTTTTTTCACCAATAAATAGGTCAACACTTAATTCAGGGTCCATAAAACTCCATAAGTATTTCATTCATGTATTATTATGTTCACCTCCTACACCATGAGGGATTTATTATCCTTTTTCTTTAGGCTAAGGAAATCCATATCCATTATAATTCATATTGTGTGTGTATAATATTTATAAAAAACATTTTATTTAATTTTTCCTATCTTTTTCATTGATCTCCAACTCAAGAATTTTAGTTTTCCTAAACATCCACCATTGATCACCTTCTCCGTCCACAAGATAAATAGTTTTCACAACCTTGTATTTTCATTTAATTTAATGATTAATAATATCATTTTATTGAAGCTAATCCATTGTTCCATGATTAAGGGATCATATGATCAACTAAAATTTAATGGACTTTATCGAATAATGGTCTTGAATTCATCTTTATTTGGGGGGGTGTGGGTTTTCTTCATTATCTAGGATTATGATAAAAAATGTAAACTGAAAAATTATTTTCATTATGTTCAGGACACATGATCCTATATGGTTAGGCATATCATTTGTTAAGTCATCATATTTTCCATCAAAACACTTTTTGACATTATTTCTCTTATTTTTATCCATTGAATAAAAATGATGGAAAATTAGTGATGAGAAATTTTAATTTTTTAAACACATAAATGGGAAACCATGGACATTAAAGGGATAAATAATAAATAAAATATATTACATATCCTTTTAAATTCATTTTTTCAATCTAAGATTTCCAAGATCTATTTCCTAGCATAAAATATTATCGGATTCTTTTTTGTTTCCTTAATATGGTTTCTAAGGTGCATATGAATTTTCCAAATCATATCCTAGGGTTTTTAAATGTTTGTGTGAGAGAAGGAGTCTCTTTTTTGAACCAAGTGATGATTGATTGAATTCCAAAACATTTTTTTCAAGGTGATTACACATATATATAACTATGTAAGAGCCACATCCATTTATTTTATTTAGGCATAGATGTATTTTGTTAGAAACTAATATTTAAGTTATTTAAAAATATTTATGAGTATATTCTTATGTTTAATATTATCCTTGATGATTTAATAAAGATTTTTAATCATAATCCCCTAATATCACTAGGCATTATTTTGATACCAACCATAATAACCCATATTTTAATACACATTAATTAATAATTTATTACATTAACATACATATAATAAAATTCCAAAAGATAATGAGGCATGTGTAAGAACCTGAATCTTCGTTTCAGGTATGCCTTTCCATTTTCTGGAGTTCTTAAGAAAAATGGAGTTTCTGGAAAATTTCAGAGTACACACCATGTGCTTTTTGAGTACATGATGTGTACTCTTCTCTAGCTCGAAGTCGTGTACTGGCCATGCCCGGGCCACACACATGGTGTGTAGGGGTGACGTGGATGCCGATTTTGGCGGAGTATAGAAAGACCCACTACACGCCATGTACTTTAAAAATAAATGTCGTGTACTTATCTTTTGTTCACTAAATAGACCGGGGTCGCACCTCATCATCATAAACCTCTTCTTCTATGTCTGGTTTGTATGAGAGCGACCCGTACAGATGGATCTTCCCCGAGCTCCCGCCACTCTGTCTGTTCTCTGATTCGAGCACGGTCGATTGCGTTGGAAACGCAGCAGTGAGTTCTTCCTTTTTCTTGAGCCTTGTCTTCTAATTCTTCCTCAAACTCATGTTATCTAAGGTTTAACATTTTTTGAATTTTCTTAGTTATAAGACGTTCTAGGGGGAATTATCCGTCTTGGTTCAAGTATATCGATCTCCAAGGATCGAGGTAGGTGGTTTGTGCCTTACCGTTCAAAGTATCTGAGTTTTATGTGAAAATTCCACCTATACCCGTGAACGGGGTATTGCATGTTTAATTTTTTACCCTCATTGTTTTCCTGCCTTTCCTGTATTCTTTTGTAGAGGTAATTTGACCATGGTAGAGAAAAAATTTCTGTTCTTGAATGTATTTTCCTTTCTTTGTTCTATTTATGACCTTTGGTTCTCGGTGGCCTTGGGCAGCTACACCTGTTTTTGTACCTTGCAGTTACAGGTTGAAGTGAAATTCATGAAATGCTTGTTGCCTTGTAGACTATTTAGCTAAGTAGCTCTATAGGTGTTGTTTGGTAATCCAAGTATCTCTATAGGTGTAATTTGGCTTTATAGAATTATTATACACAGACTGGAATGGTCCTAAGAGAACCTCGTGCTGTAGACTATAAGGGATAGATCGAGTGAGCTTCCCAGAGAGTCTTAGATATTACAGACTACAGAGGGGATGGACCGAGTGAGCTCCCAAAGAGTCTTGGATTTTATAGACTACAAGAGGGTAGACCGAGTGAGCTTCCTCAAAGAGTCTTACCTTGTTTTAATCTCTTTTAGAACCCTCCTAGGCTTGAGGGAGAATTGATCGAGTGAGCTTCCTTAGAGAGTATGTGGTATACCTGAGGCTATAGGAGGAATTGACCGAGATAGCATTCTCAGAAAGTCTCTAGACCTTGGGGTTAAGAGGTTTAGACCACGCGATCTTCCACAAGAGAGTCCCTGACTACCCTAGAATATAAGGGGAATTGGCCGAGTGATCTTTCTCAATGAGCCTCAAAAATTTGAAGGACCAAGCCAGAGGGGTTAGGCTGAGTGCATTGCCTAGAGGATTGTGGTATATCTTGGATAGGACCAGAGGGGATGGTTGTGTGTACTTCCCAGAGGGTTTCTGGCATGGTAGCTATTTGTTTAACTGATGTTGTTTTGTTTTGGATTGATTGCTTCTATGTATCATCTTGTTTTACTGCTTACTGTTTACTATCTTCTTCTTGTTATTGACATTTACTCCTTATTGCACTTTTACCTACCATATACTCACTGACTGTTAGGAATAGATCTTCAGGAGAATGCCTACTGGGATTTTTTCTCACACCCTATTGGGCCATGCTTTTGGGCCCATGCAGAATATGTTGTTGCAGGTATAGACCAGGGAAAGCGCCCTTCGACTTCTGGAACTTGATTGCTTGGAGAATGAGAGCGTGGGACCAAGATTTGGCTCGTGATGTTGAGACGTTGTTTAGTTTTATTTTGTACTTGTTATTGTACTGTAGTGATTTCCAGCATTGTGACTTGTTTGGCTGCTTTCCTAGTTATGTATCATTCTTCATTTCTTATATTCATATGTGCTCTAGTTTGTTGAATTAGTTTTCTGTAGTTATATTGTTGGTTATTTCTGCTTCCTCTATTGTATGTTATTCTTCTTCCGTTGTGTACTCTTCCAATGAGGTCATAGTTTCCCCACTATCACACACAGTTCCCTCCCTACTAGTCGGCAACCTCAGGTGTTTGGGGAAATGCACTTGAGTCCAATTGACCAACCGAGTACGGGGTGCCTCTTGGTGGGTTGCGGAACTAGGACATTAAAAATTGGTATTAGAGGAATTATTTTCTCTTACATTACTATTTGGAGACATAGCCAGGGATAGGACGGATATGGTACTTAGTAATAAGCTATGCCCAGAAGTAGCTAACCCGTGTACAGGGAAAATCCATACTACCTCGTTTTTGCAGTTTTGTTGTTTTTCAGATTTTACTGTTGATATGATTTCACCTAGAGTGATTCACATGCTTTGTAATGATATTTTTTTTGATATTACGGTTCTATTTCTATCAAAACCTTATGAGATGAGGGTATTCCATCTCATGCATCATATAGGCACTTTTAGAAATCACATGCCATGCATTCTTGCCATGCCATTTAGGGTGAATTAGAGATTTCATGCTGTTATGATAGATGTTGTGTAGATTATTCATGCTATTGTGATAGATTCTTGATTGAATCTATACTTCTTGTTAGAGAATTGTTTGTATTGTACTTTGTTTAAATGAATGCCAATTTTTGATTCTTTAGGTGTTATGGGCCCTCTTGAATCGGAAATTGGTGGATCATGATCATGTTTCCTCTTGTACATGACTGTAGGGGATGCCGAGATTTGATTCGTGGGGGGTATGGGCCCTCATGGATTGGAATTTGGAACCTCTCTGCCTTGATTTCAGTGTTTATGGGCCTCTGTGCAGTTTCTGATATACTACCCAGAAAAACCCAAAATACATGGCGTGTACTTTCTGGTTACACGTCGGGTAGTTTTCAGGCCGTGTCTTTGACCGCGTGAGCAGAAACACGGTGTTCTGGAAATAACTTCAGGAACACGCCGTGTACGGTATGTACACTCCTCGTAGTGTAGATCCTTGTACCCGACCATGTCACTAAAAAAACAGGTCAGGGAAGCTCAAGTATAACACGTCGTTTTGTAACAGAACACGCCTTGTAGTTCTGCCCAGGTACTTGGCCGTGTCACGAACAACACGGGTCGGCGTGACCTTCTCTAAGACACGTCGTGTTGCTTTTGGAACACGTCGTGTGGTATTTCCCTGGTACACATCCGTGTCACTAACCACACTGGTCGGGGAAGCTCGATTAGAACAAGTTGTGTTGTAACAAAACATGCCGTGTAGTTCTGCCCAGGTACCCGGTCATGTCATGAACAACACAAGACGGCGTGACCTCCTCTAAGACACGTCGTGTTGCTTTTGGAACACACCGTGTAGTCTTCCCACGTACCCAGCCGTGTCACGAACAACACGGGATGGTACAACCTTCTCTTATACACACCGTGTTAGTTCAGAACACGCCGTTTAAGGGCCAGCCATGTAGACGGCCATGTAACTATGGGCTGCCGAGTCAGTGTCTAGTACACGCCGTGTCCCTAGGGAACACGCCGTGTTGTCTGAGGTTAGTTTGAACCCTGTGAGTAAGTCATGTAAAGAGACTTGGGTAGGGTTTTAGAGTACAAGTTTATGCCGTTTGTGTGGGAAAAATGCCATGTAGTTTGGGGTGTTACACAACCTGTAGGTCAGGGGTAAACACCCATGTAAGTGGCTTAAGAGGACACACCGTGTAGAATCACTACACGCCGTGTAGTTGTGTTTTGTAAACTTCTGTGTATTTCTTCCCATATTCTTGTTTTGTACTCTTCTGTTCTCTGTCCTTATTTTTTTTATCTAAGTTATACGATTGATCTTTTAGAGATATGCCTCTGAGACATCCTCCGGTTATACGTATGTTTTCAGTCAGTGATCAGATGCCAAATATGGATGATCAGGGACTTCCTGTCGATCCTCCTGTTGAGCCAGCCTTGACACCAGCTGTCATACCCATTACAGGTGCTGATCCGAAGTTCAGCGAGGAATTCCTAAGGATGATGCAGACCTTCTAGGGAGCATATCATCCTGTCCCATCAATGGCTGAGTTGATGCGAGTTTTCACGCAGTAGCATCCTCCAATTTTTTCAGGGGATGGAGGACCTCAGGCTTCAGATTCATGGATAGATGCCACACTGACCATATTTGATCACCTAGAGATCCCTCTGGTGAAAAGGATAAATCTGGATACTTATATGCTCCAGGACACGGCCAAGAGGTGGTGGGAGGTGATCTCATTGTCAGGGCATCAGCAGGACATGTCTTGGGACGAGTTTCGATGCACCTTCTATGACTACTTCTATCTGGAGACCCTAAGGTCCAATCGACCCTGGGATTTTATGACTCTGTAGCAGGGTACTCTCTCTGTTATGGATTACTCATCCTGCATCACTGAGCTACAACATTTCACACTGATCCCAGAAGGTGATGAGTTGTTCCTTTCTAGGAAGTTCGAGGACGGTCTCAAGCAGGAGATTTGTTCCTAGGTGAATATCTTCCAGTGGACTTCGATATCCTCCATCGTCAACTAGGCGCTGATCACTGAGAAAAATATAAGGGATTATGGAGCAGTGAGCTAGGGCGGTTCGTCATCCAGAGCTGGTGTTCCTCCTACAGACAGTAGGAAGCGTCGTAGAGAGTCTTCTCGAGGAGATCGAGGTTCGCGGGATGCGTCTTCTGGCATCCAGGGGGTATGCTAGTAGTAAGGTTGGAGTGGGCATACTAGGCCTCAGTGCCAGAGAGATCCGATGGAGTGCCGGTCTTGCGGAAAGATGGGCCGTCTTCAGCGTTTCCGTCTCATGTTCTCATCTTCAGCTGGTGGTAGGGGTTCTTCTATGACCCAGTGTTCTGGAGATGCTTCACCAATTTCCCACTGGTTAAGGAACTGGAGTTCTTCCGGCCGTTCAGGCCGAGGTGGAGGTCATGGATGTAGTGTTCAGTCACCAGGTCATCAGCAACAGCAGAGTGGATCAGCTCAGAGTGGTCATCCAAGGGGGAAGGGCCGCGGTGCAGGCCAGTCTTTCACCGTGGAGCAGACCTATCAGGAGCAGGATCCTGGCCCTTCTACAGTTCGAGGTATGATCTTAGTAGCCTCAGTTTTATCTTCAGCCCTTTTCGATACTGGTTCTTCCCATAACATTATCTATGTTGCTGTTGTGGAGAGCCTTGGGCTCTGTGTCTTTTCATCTTCTGGCTTGTTTACTCTTGACACACCTTTGGGAACGAGGAAATCTAGCATACATCAGTATAGAGAGTTCCCTCTTGAGTTTGTAGGGTTTCATTTATTATGGGACCTCTATTTCCTAGAGATGACTGGCTATGACATTATTCTCTGGATGGACTGGCTTGTTCCTCTCAATGTAGTCGTCGATTGATATCGCCATAGGGAATGTTTTGTATCACTAGAGGGCGAATCT
The DNA here is from genome assembly GCA_963277665.1 of Viscum album. NCBI lineage: Eukaryota > Viridiplantae > Streptophyta > Magnoliopsida > Santalales > Viscaceae > Viscum > Viscum album. The sequence goes on along the minus strand of OY728132.1, from coordinate 1,284,892,492 downwards.
TTTCTTTATAGAGGCATGTGGGATGTCCAGGCGGGTAGAGCTGGACTCGAGCATCATGGACTAGGGGAAGTTACAGCCCATATTTCTTGTCATTTTCTGAATGACCAGGGGACATCATAGTTAGAATTTCCCTCAATGGTGGATCCTTTCAGGGATGTCTTTCTAGAGGGATTTTCAGGTTAACCTCTGGAGCGTGAGGTATACTTCTCGATTGATCTCATGCCAGGAGCGGCACCATTGTCCATTCCTCCTTATAGGATGGCTACACCTGAGTTGCAGGAGCTCAAGAAGCAGTTGGAGGAGTTTCCTGGAAATGGATTCATCTGACCTAGTACTTCTCCATAGGGTTCACCTGTCTAGTTCGCGAAGAAGGAAGACGGTACCCTTCGGTGTTTTGTGGATTATCGGATGCTGAACCTGTTGACGGTCAAGAACTGATATCCCTTTTTGAGGATCGATGACCTCTTTGATTAGCTTTGAGGAGCCCGGGAGTTCTCAATGATCAAATTGAGGTCCGGTTATCATGGGTTGCATGTTAGACCATCAGACATACCTTTGACAGATTTCCGGAGCAGGTATGGTCTTTATGATTATACAGTCATGTCATTCGGTCTTATGAACGCGCCTTCATTCTTCATGGCACTGATGAACCGAGTGTTCCATCTGTACTTGGACTCTTTTGTAATGGTCTTCATGGACGATATCTTGGTGTACTCTCACACTCTAAAAGACCATGCCACACATCTTGAGATCATTATTAGTACACTAAGAGTGCATCGGTTGTATGGTAAACTCTATATGTGCCACATTTGGATGGATCAGATTCACTTCCTGGGTCATGTTATCTCAGAGACAGAAGTGTCAGTGGACCCAGAGAATGTTAGAGCTGTAGATTCCTGGGAGCAGCTGAAGAACGTCTTTGAGGTGCGGAGTTTCCTAGGGCTGGACGGATACTACAGATGCTTCATTTTGGACTTCTTTCACCTAGTAGCACCATTTATAGGTCTGACCAAGAATGGGGCAATGTTTTAATGGTTAGATTCTTGTGATTCAACCATTCATGAGCTGAAAGGGAGGTTGACGTCAGCACCGATACTAGTCTTACCAAAGTCGGGAAATGGATACACTGTTTACTATGATGCTTTAGTTATCGGGCTGGGAGCTATGCTCATGTAGGGAGATTGAGTCGTTGCGTATGGGTCTCGGTAGTTGAGGCCACACAAGAAGAATTACCCTACACACGATCTGGAGTTGGAAGTTGCTGTTCATGCCTTACGCTGTTGGAGACACTATCTCCTGGGAGAGGACTTTGTGTTTTTCACCGACCACAAGAGTTTCAAATATATCTCCACTCAACGTTATCTGAATTTGAGACATCACAGGTGGGTCAAGTATATTCAGTCCTTTGACATCGATATCGCCTATACGCTGGGAAAGGGAAATACAGTAGAAGATGTGTTGAGCAGATGAACTCAAATTCAGGCAGTTCAGGAGGCCAGTAGTGAGTGGCAGCTTATGGATCTGTTCTCTGAGATGCATTAGGAGGTGCATGACAGGGAGGGACAGACCTTTCATTCATTTGTGGTTGTTTCCTCTACACTTCTGGATCAGGTAAAAATGAAGAAGCTATCAGACTCAGAGGACTTAGTCCTGTAGGAGAATGTGTCAGGAGGGGACCCTCTTCCTGGATGGACAGTGAGCGAGGATGAGATCTTGCATTTCCAAGGACGTGTATGGGTGATAGGAGACATATGCGAGGAGCTAATGTGGGATTTCCATTCCTCAGTTTGGGAAGTTCATCATGCAGTCACCAATATGTATCGGGATGTTCGTCGCCAGTATTGGTGTTCAGGTATGAAGAAGGACGTTGCTGGTTTTGTCATGAAATGTTCTACTTGTCAGTAGGTGAAAGTAGAGCAGCAACGACCAGTAGGGCTTTTACAGCAGTTACCCATTCCGGAGTGGAAGTGGAATGATGTCGCGATGGACTTCTTGAACGGGTTACCGTGGTCACCTCAGGGGAGTGATGTTGTCTGGGTTATCGTCGATAGGCTTAAGAAGGTTGCACACTTCTTGCCAATCAAAGAGACCTTCAGTGTTGATGATCTGGGAAAACTGTACATCTGAGAGATTGTACGTCTACTTGGAGTTCCACACTCCGTTGTTTCAGATAGGGATGTGTACTTTATCTCTCGGTTTGGCAGGGAATTCAGAAGGCTTTGGGTACCCATGTGCTTTTGAGTACAATGTACCATCCCCAGACTGATGGCCAGTCCGAGCGCACGATCCAGGTTTTTAAGGATATTCTCTGAGCTTGAATTCTGGACTTTAGTGGTTCTTGGTAGAATCATATCCCTTTGGTGGAGTTCTCTTAAAAAACAGTTTTTAGGAGACCATTCAGATGGAACCATACGAGGCTATGTACGGTAGATCATGTCGATCACACTTATGCTGGCTGGAGGCAGGAGAGGCAGCTTTGCTAGGACCTCATCATGTTCAGGAGACCTCAGAGTAGATAGAGTTGATTCGGAAGAGGACAGGTATAGCACAGTCTTGACAGAAGTCTTATTCTGATCATCGGAGACGACCTCTAGAGTTTGAGATCAGAGATCAGGTTTTAATGTGTGTCTCACCGAGGTTGGGACACAAGAGGATTCAGAGACAGGATAATCTTTCACCAAGGTACATCGGGTCGTTTGAGGTTTTGGAGAGAGTTGGTTCGTTTACCTATTAGGTGTAGCTAACTGAAAGGTACCGGGCTATGCACGACGTCATCCATGTCTCTCTACTCCGACGTTACTTTTCAGACCCATCTCATGTATTTCATCCTGAGGAGGTTGAGCTCGAAGCGGATGCGTCGTTTGAAGAGCATCCTATCCAGATTGTCGATCGCAGTACGAAAGTTCTCTGAGGCTGGTCTGTCACTTTGGTATGAGTGCTATGGCAGCATGGGAGAGTACATAACGAGACTTGGGAGAGGGAGGATGAGGTTCAATCGCAATGGTCGGAGCTGCTCGAGGATCCTTCTTCTATGCCCACCTAGGGAAATTCAGGGACGATTTTTTTTAAGTGGGGATGTTTGTAAGAACTCGGTTCTTCGTTTCAGGTAAGCCTTTCATTTTTCTGGAGTTTTTAAAAAAATGGAGTTTCTGGAAAATTTCTAAGTACACACCATGTACTTTCTGAGTGCACGATGTGCAATCTTCCCCGGCACGAAGCTGTGTGCTCGCCATGCCCGAGCCACACACACGATGTCTAGGGGTGAGGTGGGGGATGATTTTGGTAGAGTACGGAAAGACCCACTACACATTGTATACTTTAAAAATAAACGTCGTGTACTTTTCATTAATTTACTAAACAGACCGGGGTTGTTCCTCATCATCATAAACCTCTTCATCTAGGTTTGGTTCATCTGAGGGCGACCCGTACGGCCGGATCTTCCCCGAGCTCCCGCCTCTCTGTCCGTCCTCTGATTCGAGCACGATCGATTGTATTGGAAGCACAACAGTGAGTTCTTCCTTCTTCTTGAGCCTTGTTTTCCAATTCTTCCTCCTTCACAAGTTATCAAAGGTTGAACATTTTGTGCGTTTACTCAAATCTACGATGTTTTAGGGGGAATTAGCAGTTTTGGTTCAAGTATATCGATCTCCTAGGATCGAGGTAAGTGGTTCGTGCCTTACCTTTCGAACTCTCTATGTTTTATGTGCAAATGCCACTAATACCCGTGAACGGTGTATTGTGTGTTTTCCTTTTTACCCTCATTGTTATCCTTCCTTTCCTATATTCTTGTGTAGAGGTAATTTGACCATTTTAGAGGTTAAATTGTTGTTCTTGAATGTATTTTCCTTGCTTCGTTTTGTTTACGACCTTTGGGTCTCGGTTGCCTTTGGTGGATACACCTGTTTTCATGCCTTGCAGTTATAGGTTGAATTGGAATTCATGACATGCTTGTTGCCTTGTAGACTGTTTTTCTAATTAGCTCTATAGGTGTACTTTGGATAGCCAGGTTTCTCTATAGGTGTACTTTGGCCTTATAGAATTATTATGCACAGACCGGCACAGGGCTGAGAGAACCTGGTGCTATAGACAATAAGGGATAGACCGAGTGAGCTTCTCAAAGAGTCTTAGATATTACATACTACAGAGGGGATGGACCGAGTGAGCTCCCAGAGTTTCTTGTATTTTATATAATACAGGATGGTATACCAAGTGAACTTTCTCAGAGAGTCTTACCTTGTTTGAATCTCTTTAAGAACCATCCTAGGCTAGATGGGGAATTGACCGTGTGAGCTTCCTCAAAGAGTCGGTGGTATACCTAAGGCTATAGGAGGAATTGACTGAGATAGCTTCCTCATAGAGTCTCTAGACCTTGGGGCTATGAGGGTTAGACTGCATGATCTTTTTCAAGAGAGTCCCTGACTACCCTAGACTATAAGGGGAATTGACCGAGTGAGCCTTCCCAGAGAGTCTCATAAATTTTTATGACCATGCCAGAGGGGTTAGGCTGAGTGCACTGCCTAGAGGATTTTGGTAAATCATGGATAAGACCTTAGGGGATGGATATGAGTACTTCCTAGTGTGTTTCCCACATGTTAGATGTTTGTTTCACTACTGTTGTTTTTTTGTGGATTGATCTCTACTATGTATCATCCTATTTTATAGCTTACTGTTTACTACCTTCTGCTTGCTGTTGCTGTTTACTGCTTATTGCACATTTACCTGCCATATACTCACTAACTGTTAGGAATAGATCTTCAGGTGAATGCCTACTAGTATTTTATCTCATACCATGTTGGGCCATGTTTCTAGGCCCAAGTAGACTATTTTGTTATAGGTATAGACAAGGGAAAGCACCCTTCGACATCTGGAACTTGATTACTTGGAGCAAGAGAGCGTGGGACCGAGCTTTGGCTCACGATGTTGAGGAGCTGTTTACTTTTATTTTGTACTTGTTTTGGTTCTGTAGTTATTTCCAACATTGTGACTTGTTTGGATTCTTTCCTAGTTATGTATCATGCATCATTTCATATATTCATATGTGCTCCAGTTTGCTGAATTAGTTTTCCTCTATTATATTTTTGGTTATTACTACTTCCGCTATTGTATGTTAGTCTTCTTCCACTGTATACTCTGTCAATGAGGGGATAGTTTCCCCACTATCATACCCAAGGCCCTCGCTTCTTGTCGGCAGCCTCTGTCATTTGGGGAAATGTGCTTGAGGCCATGTGACCAACCGGGTACGGGGCGCCTCTGCCTAGCTTCCGGAATCAGGACGTTACAATATGGTTTCTCTAAAATATTAGGAACATTGGATATTAACATAAAACATGGGTACAATTTCATTGTTTAAAAAAACCACAATATTCCCTTGAAAATCCATTTCTCTTCAAAAACAATATATGATTAACTAAGTACATATATATGAATGGGGTGAGAAATAAATCCCAATATTGGAATATTAAAAGATAGAATAAGGTAAATTAGAACATGTGAGATAATATGAACATCATGGTAACATAAGAGAGATAAGAATCATAATGTTCAACATAGAAGCATTACATAAGATGATATCATAATTGAAACAATGGAGTGCATAAACAACATTAAACATGAAATCATAAACATAAGTCAAGTAAAACCACCAATAAAACATAAAAAGTTGTTATTAGGATAACCTCATGTGCACCATAAAATGTATCTAATGATATAGGAAAATTACCCAATGTATTGGAGGGCTATATAATACTAGTCTAACATATCACATTCATATCATGTACATTCATAAGTGTGCCACATATGTAATGCAATGTAATTTAATGATGTCTTTCATCACTTTAAATCCAATCATTACAGATTGTGTGTTACATAAATGAATGTCCCTAATAAATTAATGATATTTATATCTATGTAAATACCCTTGAGTGGAAATGGGTATTGGTATTTCCTAAAAAAACTCCTATAAAATGAGAGGATTAGTTATCTGCAGAATTGGTGTATATTAAGATTCATGAAAGGTTTTAATTAGTGTGATATTGGTCTATAATCACTTCTAAATCATCATAATGTAACATGGATGTGTAATAAAATATGCCAAGATGAAAAATTGGAAAAAATTTGATTAATGTAAAAAAGATTATTGAATAATGATGATAAAGGGATGATTCCCAAACCAAAGAGGGTGCTTCCAAAAACTTGGGGTCACCTTAGGATGGATTTAAATAGGTAAGTGTAGAGTATCATCATGATCCAAGTGTTTTTAGTGAAGATGAATATAGAGACCCAGAAATTTTACAAATATTATTAGATGATTTGTAACATAATCATCCATTAATTACAACCCAGTGACAATGAGTCATAATGTTTTTGGAATATTATGTTCATAATAAATAAACATTGGAATAAAATAAAAAATCTCTATTTTATTATATATAATGAGTTCACAAATCCTTTTTATTTCTTAAACATACATCTGATAACATGGGGAACACATAGAAAAAAGGGGTTAGTAAAAAATCAAATAATGGTAATAAACAAGAGAACGAACCATATTTCGTGAATCAAAGGTATAATGTGATTTCATAAAAGAGAACGCTCAAGGGTAATAAAATGAGATCATAATATATAGAATGTGGTATAATAAGATAATGGAGTTATTGGGAATGAGGAAGAAACATGAAACTTGACATAAGAATGAATCCAGAAAAACTGCCATGATAATATCACATGGTGTACAAAGTCCAATAATTGAATAAGTTAACTCCTCAATCCACTAAATGATATATCATGACACTAAATCAATACCAAATGTATTTTACTACCCTATCAATGCACCCATCATAAAATGTTCATGATTAATATGTTATTCATAAATGACCTAAATCATAGGGTATAACATAGTAATTACCAATGGAAATAAAATGGGCTGGATAATCATTCCTTGTATGTTAATCAAAGATAATTTCATAATAATGAAATTTTTGAATGGAACATAATGGATGTATTACCCAATAAAAGTATATGAAAATAATCTTGGTATATAATTGAAATAAATATATATGTTGTTTTGAATCAATCTACAACATCAAAGTTTTTCATCATTGGTGGTTTTTTTAAAGATTTTGTGTATATATCATGTGAAAATACCCATTTCACATTGAAATCAATTCATCATGGTCATAAAATCTTCAAATTATTACTGGAAAAAATTACTTAAAAGGTAACCATGGAATTATGTAAATGATTATTCAAAAGATTTATTATTCATAATAGTCGGTAATTCTTTACATGCCATATAAGTTGAAAAAATATTTTCATACTACTGTTAAATGGATAAAAAGTTCCTCAATCAAAAAAAGAAAATAATATAAACTAAATACATTTAAAAAAGTTAAAAACATGGGTATAAATGACATTACCAAATCATTTTTGGAATGTTTTAAATATTCAGTAATTTTTTTAACAAACATTTATATGGTGAAAAAAATTTCAACCAAAGAGAAAACTGAAGTCATCTTTTCTTAAAATCATTAGTGATAATGTTGAGCACCAAAGTCAATAAAATGGTACTATTGTATGAATATTAAATGGATAATTAGAGTATAAAAAAAGGAAATATTTTTATTATACAATGATCAAATAATTTATTATTATAGTAAATCAAGTATTAAAAATCAAAACTAAAAAGCTATTGAACGATAAACCCATACTACTTTGTTTCTTCTGAATAGTAACACACATGAATGAAGTAATAAATTAAAATAAAATATAATGGTATATATTGGATTAATTATGTAATATATAATGGTCTTTTATATATATAATTTAAAATAAATCATGTCCATAATAGAATATGTTTCTTAGAGATGGTATTTTTGAGACGAAACCATTTCCTCATGTTCAGAATTTTTCATGTATGACTATTATCTTATGTATAATAAAATTATATCAATTATTATCTCTTAAATGGGTTCTCCATATTTTATTACATAAATTCATAAAATTAACTTTATTTATTTTAATGACTTATTTAATTACTTTATCAGTTATATCTATGTAGGATGTTTTGAGAATTTTCAGTTAATAATTTCAAAATGGAAAGGGTGTGATATCCTTTGGGAAAGGGTTAATTATTAAATAATATTAATAATAATAATAATTAAATATATATAATTTTTATAAAAATTTATAATTTAATAAAATATTATTAATTTTGATTATGAAAAATGAATGATGTTATAGTCACGGAGATAGTATGCCATTTGTATGCATGTGTAAATTTTAAATTTTTCAATGATCATAATGGAATGAAGGTGAGTGTTATTTTATTTTCAGATAATGATAATAATATAATAAATATAATATTATTTATTTAAATACACTTACATATACCGTCAATTTGATGTGGTAATAAAAAAACAAATCGCATTGCTTTGCGAGATGGTAGATATCCATACACATAAACAACGTTATCATTTTTCCATGGATTGTATGGTAAGAAATTATAAGATATATTAATTTTAAATAAATATTAATATGATATTAATATCACATATAAATATTAAATAACTCATTAAAAAATCATTGAGTTGATTATGGAAAACAATTACGTCGGTTCGCAAGGCAGTAGCTCACTATACACATGAATAATGCTTTTGTTTCCTATTTTATGGAAGAGGAGATGGATTTAAGTTGTAAAATTTAAATAATAACATATTATTATTATTAAAATTCTTATATTATCAAATCATAATTATTGATTAATATTATAAGGTTGTGTATGAATAAATAAGACAAATATTTTCGGGTAAGAATTATACATATTCTTCGGACCACCTATTTAGGATTATAAATAAATCCTCCATAGATTTTTATTTATAATAAAAAATGAGACTATAAGAGGTAGGGATGTACGTAAGAGTGGTATATGGGAAGTTATTCTCAAGAAAATTAGGCTTTATATTTGTATAATTGAGAGGATAGTGGGTTCCCAATTATAAGTGTTGTAGAGGATGTACTTTAATTATAAAAAATAAAATTCTATACCCACATTTTACACATTCCATAAGGTTAGAATGTGGATCATTATCAAAACTTATGTGTTATAAGGTTAAAATATGGTCAAAATAATAATATTTAGAAAAAATAGGACATTTTATCACATATTTTTTTTAGTTTAACCCCCCAATAATGTTGTTTCAACCTCAAATGTTGTAACTAATTTTTAATAATTTTACAATTAATTATGAACCAAAATTAATTTATATATATTATATTATATTAATTTTGATTTTTAAAAATGTGTAATAAATTTTAAAAAACTAAATTCTAAAATTTCTGTAATTTATTTTAAAATTAATGCCTAGACACGAGAAAAATGGTTTCCAATGAAAATGTTTCCAAATGTATAAATTATTTTTTTTATCAAAATTTAAATGAAATTGATGAAAATGAACTAAATTGTATTAATAGAAAAATAATTGAACTATTTTTATCTTAAAATAATTTTAAAACAAATTATAACTTTGGAAATGATTTGACCAAATATGCTCTTTTTAGTAAAAATGAGTAGTATTCACTATTCATTACAAATATTAACTTTTAAGATAAATCACATAAATTATTGAAAATATAATATTGGAATGTTGATTCCAAGAATGTAGTTCATTTCATAAAATACATTTCTAAATGATAAAAAATTTGATTTTATTATTTTTTCACAAAAATATTTAGAAAAATTTTTTGGTAGAAAAGAAATTTCAAAACATAGAAATACTATTCCAGGATTTAAGTACATATGTATAGATATAATTTATTTATCCACCATAATAATTATTAAAAATGTGGCTACTCCCCTTCATACTTAAAAATTTATTAGATTGTTTATAATAGTCCTATTTAAATAGATATATCTTAATAATATGTTTTGATTCTTTTAAACTAGTGTTTTGTAATTTTTAGGAAATCAAAAATAGTAGTATTTTAAAATATCATGGTGTTACATTTTACACACATAAATAAATTTAGACATCTTAATTTGAACATGTTCTCATTAATAAATGGTTTGAAATTCAAAATTTCATTTTTAGAAAAACAACATCGTTAAAATGGTTTATTATAAATCATATTAATAAGTAGGAAAAGTTAATACGAAGGTCATCACATAACTAGGTTATGAAATAAAATAATGTTTATTGAAATGTGAAAAAATGGATTTAGGAAAATAATAATATAAGAGATAATGTTATACTTTTTTTAATAGAGAAAAGAATATAAATTTATTAAATTGAATAAAAATTTTATTTTGATGTAATTTTCCTAGTTTGAGATACAATTTACCATAAATTCTAATAATATAAGGGCAAATAAATAATTTAAAAGTATAATTTCATAATTTAATAATTTTTCTCCACAGTCTCTTATGTTTCTCCAAATAATGAGAATTCAAGATTATTTATTAATTGCTAAAGAACTATAATTAACATCTAATGGATCAAAAGACACCAAAAAATTAATTCAAGATATTCTTCATGTATTTATAAATTAACCAAAACCATAAATTGTTACCACAAGCTAAGCTAATTACCAAAATGAATACACATTCATGTTAGTCCCATAATCGAATGTTCATCTTAAATCATTACATTACTAAATAAATATATGATTAGCCACTAAAATATTATAATATTCATTGTTCATATTTTCATATTTAGGTGATTCTATTTTCCTAAACAGCTATAATAGTTCTTTTTCGAATATGAAATTATTTCCTTAATATTTTTTTATTCCTTAGAAAATAAACTATTGTATAGTACATTTTTAAACACCAAATGTTCTTGAATTTATTTTAATATTTCATTTTCCTATTTTCCATTCCATTGGGAATATTTTATTGTCATATAGAACTTTATGGTCCAGAATGGAAGATGACAAAAGTGGACAATCATACCAACACATTCTAGGTGAATTAAAATAGAAAACAACCCCATAAAATCATTATAGTATCCAATATAAAATTCCATTAATTCTAATATATTATCTAAATATAGACAAAATACTATGCATCCTTTCATACATTAATAAATATAGATAATATTGAGGTTTTAATTGATTTCTAGGTAGTTTAATATGAAGATAAAATTCTATGCTAGATTATATTAATGAGAAACAAATCCCACAATTTCGACCATCTCTCTGAAAAAACAGCCAATTTGGATGAAATTTTAAATTAAGTTCATGATATTTAAGATCTTAAACATCACCTTCAATGGATAACCCTAATTTGGACATCTAAAACTCCCTTTGGTGAATCAGTTCTATGGATGAAAGCTTGCTAGATTTTTTCTGAAGGGTGGAAAATTCTACATTTGAAAAAACCTTACATGAGAATATGTCAACCATAATAATGTTGGAAGACTTTCACTGATGAAGTCTCAACCAAAGGATCCTATAATGGTTTTTATGTATGTGGCGGTGGTGTTTTTTGAGGAAGGTGGTTTATGTATTCACTATAATGTAATGTTGTGATTTTTCTGTCTAAAATTTTTCTTTCACATCTAAGTATATCTAATTCCCTATATATTCTTAATAAAACTAATTATTCTTATAATTTTATATTTTTTTGTTAATATATATATATATATATATTCGTCAAGGTGTGAATTTTTTCACATAGTGAAGCGATCATTCGTTCACCTAGTAGTGGGGTGTTTGTTTTTTGTTTGTTTTTTCTATTCATCAATATTGATTCTTATGGTTGACTTCCTCCTTCCATTAAGATATTTTCATCAATATAATAACAAAAACTATATTAGGTCCATTCTAGGGAGTTTCATGGGGATATATTGGATTCTATTCTATATTCTTATATACTTATATTAGATCATTTTTTAAGAGAGAAATAATATGAATTATTTTCATCTTCAACCTCGCCAATATTAATAAAGACATATTTTGAGTTATAGTATAATACAATTCCTTATAGTGATCATTAATGTGTTCCTCTAGGTGAATTTGGGGTTTACCTTGGAATTTTGTAGGTATTGAATTGGTGAATGATGTTGGGGGACTTTTCTAATTTATTAGAATCTTCGTGAACCAATGAGATGAAATTTATAAAGAAAACTATTAAATCAATTCTAGTATTAAAAACAACCTAGGATTATTCCATATTATTTCATTTTTTTAAAATATTAAGGTTTTTTATTTTATTAATTCAAATAATTCTTATAGAGATTTTCTTATATCAGATTCAAAATTTCAATCAACCACAATTTTGGCAACTAAATTGCCAAAATCCATATAAAATATGATTGTCTCAAGGTTAATTCATTAGCCCTTATGAATTATATCCCTACTTATACTACAATTATTGAATAAAAATTTTTGTTAAATTTTTATGAGAAAATATTTAGGTTCCATTTATAATCAAACATGTAATTCATGTCGACCCTTGTTATATTATACACTTTTCTATATTCTCACCCCATTTTAATTTTCTATTCCCTTTTATTTTTGGGAATGTCTTGAAAATCCATAATTAAAATTTCTATTTGTTCCTATTGATTATATTCATCAATTCCCCAACATAACACTAGGCTAAAATAAAATTGGAAATCAATATTTGGAGTCTACTAACAAAGGGAATTTCATCGATCAAACCTCGAATGATTAATCCAGAATTGATGATATGTATAATAATTGGGATGATTTTAACGGATAAATTTATATACCTCCCAATTATGGTTAAAGGGATCTATATTATGGAAGTCCAGAATGTTCAAACTCCTTTCCAAGTTTCTCCTCAAACATTGCATGAAACATTTTGTAAACAAATTGGGAAAATGAATTTCAATGTTTCGTCATTGAGATAAGAACTAAAATGAAATAAATTGGTTATGGACCCTATTCCCTCTTAGACTATCCCTTAAATAATATTGACAGAATAAACTTGTTATACAAAAACCACTCATGCATTTAATGAAGAACAAAATTATAATTTTTGATAGATTAATAGGATCATGGAATTTTTGAAGGGTTATTAAATCTTGTCAAAAGTTATTTTCAATATCCACAATAGTGAAATTTGTCTTTACGGGTTAAATATTTTGAATATAGCACCATTAATAATTTTTTATGAGCACTGATTACAGGAACATTGTTTGAGATCACTGACATAGAGTGAATACCAATTTGTAACATTCAACTGGAAAATTGGGGGATAAATCAAATTTTCATAAGGAACCTATTATTTCTAAAAAATGAGAATAATCATATTTTTTTCCAAATTTTATATCTTCATTAGTATATTTCAATAATCCCAAATTCATAATTATCTCCCTTCCTTCTCCACACAAGTATCCCTTATGAGGTGGTAACCAATACCTTTTGGTTGTAATAAAGTATTCTGTTGAAACCCACAAATGGGGAATGAACATTGGTGTTTTAGTTAAGACTACAAAAGAAACTTGATTTACTATTTTTTATATCTATTAGAATTTTCCCACTTTTTAGAGAACATATGTTTGTTCATGAAATAAATTCTAAAGAAATTATCAATATCAATATTTTAGAAGTGGTGAATATTTCCTTAAACATTTTGAAGTTTTTAGTTAGGATGTGTGGGGTCCATTTTGAGATAACGAATTTAGAAAAAGTTATTTCTAAGAGTCAACCCATTTTTTCATTGATTTTAATTTGATTTTTATTTCACATTTGTTTTTTTTAGGGAAAACCTTGGTGTTTCTAATGTTATCTAATGTTAATTGTGTGTTAGATTTAGAATTTAAATAATTAATTTGTTTTCAATGGAACCAAAATCCAAAATAAGTTCTAACCTATTCCACGATTATCTATTTAAAGTATTCATATAACAAGTAGATCAAGGGAGTAATCAGGTAGCACATGAAATTCAACCTCAAACTCAAGTGGAATTTCTTCCTTTTTTTCACTCAACTTCCTTTTCAAAATTCACTCATATACCTATCCCCAATTCTGAATTTTTATTCATTTAACCATATGGGACCCGATTATATTATGTTTTGGGTGAAATAATATAAAATTGTGCTTATCAAAAACAAATATTCATTAATGGAAAGAGAAATTTCATTAACAATTTATATGATAATATATTTTGAAAATAATAAAAATTAATAAAAATTATTTTTACATGCCATGATGATGATTTTATTTAATTTTTATGTTCATGAGAATAGTATTTTCAAATTTTAGTTTCCCAATGTGATTTTTCACTATTAATATTTTCATCATATTTAATATAAATTTCAATGTGTAGGTCCTTTTGATTATGGTCTTTTAGTTTTAGATCCTAGGGTCCCTCAATAAAGATAATAGGTTTATTTTTCATTTTAAGATTATAATTATTATTCAAAATAAAAAAGTAATAAAAAATGTAAATAAAAAACAATAAATTGTTATACAGTTTAATGGATTCACCTAATGTATGAATTTCGACACTCAGGGATCATTGATCGATAGTTTTATAATCCAAAGATTGGCCTTTTTTATATTTTTAGTAATTGTATTTTATTAGTTTGAGTTACTTAATATGATGCCTAAGTATGTAAGCTTCAAATTGTTCTCTAAGTTCATTGAACCTAGGATTCCTCTGCAATGTCTTGATTCATGGGTTAACTTGATTTAGTGAAATTTCAATTACGATGGAAAAATATCAAAAACAAAACAAAAAATTAAATTCACATCTTAATATTAAAATATATTCCACCACACACTTCCATATTCCCCCACCCATTGAATAAATATAGGCCCCACATGCCAATTTTTTCGCATCAAATCATTATGCTTTAATAAAACTTATTGAAAATATAAATTTGAATTTGAACAAAAAATGGGATTGGGCTTGGGATATGTGTTTTGGCCTTGATTTTTTTAAATGGTTTGGCAAGGTTTTATGATTTTATTATTTGAAGATTAAATGGTAAGCCTTGTATTTTATAATTTTCTTAGAAAATATAATTAAATATTCATATTTTTGAGACATTTTTTCTTCTGGACTCGAAAAACTCAATTGTTTTTCTTTTAATTATCCCTTGAATGAGGATACCATGAATTTTTAATATTATAAAAATAATCTAAATAAATTTTCATAAAAAAATTTACATATGAATTTTAAAATTTGATAAGTTATTAACTTATCTATAATGCCTTCTAAAATGACCAATAGCATGGTGCATTTTTAAAAACCTTCTAAAAAACTATTTTTATTGATTTTCTTTTAATATTTCATTTACATATTTTTAATTACATTGCTAATATTTCGTTCTTCTATATAACTTTAAGAATCACATTATAAGATCACCAAATTGGGCATTCAGGAGAAGACATTTTGGGTGGTGTGAGCTGGACAACAACCTAATAAAATTTATGTTCAGTTAATATAAATGAAAAATGATACTCAAATTTTAACTAAAAATATAGTAAATCATATGGAAAATTAAATAAAATAGTTAATTGATCCAATTACGAGTCATTAAAGGATTTCAAGGCATCCCAATTTGATGATAAAATTATTATCTAGGATAAATGGCTCACAAAAAATTGCTCGAAATTTTGATCATATCTTGACAAATAATCCAATTTGATTAATGGTTTGAGAGATGTTAGGGGACATCTAATTATTAAATTTTTTATTCTATGGATCACCCCAATTTAGCCTTTGATAATCTCATTTATTGTGTTCTGTTTAGTGGATTCAATATAGCTCAGATTTTTGTTAAGGGTGGAAAAATACACATTCCATAAACATTCCACCACACTAAGAAAAACATAATCAATTGGGAATACTTTTATAGATTTATCCTCAACCCATGGCTCCTAATATATAAATTTCAGGTAGTTTTGGTGGGGTTTCTTGGGGGTGGTGGTGTATGTTTTCATTGTAAGTTTATGTTGTGATTTTTTGTTTTTAAGTTAGTATTTCACATGTTAGTTTTTCTAATTCCACTTATCATATTAATAAAACATCTTATTCTAATTTTTTATTATTTTTGTACCATTTTAGTATTATTTCATTGAGCTGTGAATTTCTTCACATATAAAAGAGATAAATACTTCACACGATGTTTGAGTGTTCATGTTTTGCTTTTTCATTTTTTCAATCCATATTCTTTAAAATTAATTCAAAATTACATTGATAGATTTGCATTAAAGGATGAAGAAACATATTCGTGGTCAATTCTAGGGAATTTATTGGGGCTATATTGGAGGTTATTTTATGTTTTTAAATTCATAATTTAGTTCGTTATTTTAAGAGTTCAAAATTTTTACTTATTTTATTTTTCATCTTATCCTATTTTAACAATGTTATACTTGACTTCTAGTACAATCTAATTCCACAGAGAGAATATGAATTTGATTCTCTATGTTAAGATTTTATTAGAAATGGATTAAATTTGTTAATGATGTTGATGATTTATCCATTCTATTAAAATCTTATTGAACTAGTCAGATAAAATTTCAAAAGAAGGTAATTATATACATTTTACTCTTAACATCAACCTAGGATCAACATATCTTTTGAAAATATTTTATTTAAAAATATTATGGTGTTTTATTTCTTCAATTTAAATCATTATATTATGTACTTTAGTATTGTATTATCCTGATTTCAATAAACCCCAATGTTGGACACTACATATTCAAAATCCATAACAAATCTGAGTTTCTCAAGGATACTTATTCAGTCCTGATGGATTTGGCCTCTAGTTTTACTATAAAGACCACTTATACCTATATTGAAAATTTTGGCTAGACCACCCTATATCTGAAATGAAATATACATTAATTTATTTAAATTTTATATTCCAAAATAATCAATCATATTAAATCAAATGTTATAATTAAGGGTTACATAAACCTTAACCTAACGAAACATTTCTGAAAAGACCATTAATCAAGTATAAATCCAAAAAAAATAAATTATTTTATTCTCAAATATTTATTCCCAAAATAAACATAATATTTATCTGTCAAGTAAATTGATGAAAAAATTAAACACTAAAAATTACATCATTTGGGATAGTGGTAGCCGCTATATTCTTTTAAAGGATCAGTTGTGGATTCAATCCCCTCTCCCTTTATTGATTTTATGGGTTGTCTCCCAACATGGGACTATCCATTTTCTAAAAATAAATAACGTTATAATCAGATTTATAATTTACCATGATCCTATAGCATTATCTAAAATATTATGAGCATATTCAAAAATATAATTCTTAATTAGATTATCTTTTTTACCTCTATTATTTTATATCAATATCAACCTTTTCTAAAATACCAAATTATATTAATTGAATAAAATTACATCAACATCAAGAAAATCCAACAGAATAACTGTTCTTTATTCATGTGTTTTTCTATAAAATATTACATTAACATAAAATAACCTTTATTGGTCTTAGTACCATTCTTTATATTCAAGAGAGTATTTAAAGGAAAACTACTTCAAGGTAATCCTTAGATGTTTATTGATTATTTTAACCATAATACCATTGGTAAAAATAATTCAAAAAAAGGATTCTAATCTTCTAACAAAAAAATTTCTTAAATCATTACACATTAGTGATTTTTATAACATTGGACATTAGGAATTAATTATTGTATTAGATAATTGTATTAAAAATAATTAAGTTCCCCAAATCATTTTAATTTAACTATTAATGGTTCCTTAGGATGAACATCATTTCCAGGCATCTTGTTAACTAGACTCTTCATTTTTCTTCACAAATTATCTTTTTTAACCCTTTTTTTCTACACATAAATAATATTCTTGATTATTTAATAAATTTTCCATGGTTCTCTTCCCCCATTTTTTACATGTTTGATGTTGAATCTTATTTTCGTTTTCATATTTATCCTTTAAGCTTCTTTGAGACGTTATCCTTATCTTATTTCATTTGATTGGAAATTATACTATGTCCCAGTTTCCAATAATAATTTGAGGTAGTTCATTTAGAATTATCATACGTTTTTTAACATCAATTCCTATAATTTAAGGCATGTCATTGGGGAAATAATTTTATTTCCACTCACATTGGTTTTAATCATGAATTCACTTATTTCCCACCATTAACTAAAATGAAAAAAAAACAAGATGATAATTCATTAATATAAAAATGATAAACTTCTAAAACTATAAGTAATAACTTATAAATTATAATTACATTCTAACCAATGATCCTATGATTAAATTTAGTTTATCAATGGAGATGATTTTTTATTATGTTTTCTCACCAGCTAATTTTTTTATGCCATTCCTAATGGTTAACAAATATTTTGTGTATTGAAAATACATATCCCCAAATTTGTTTCAAATACTTTATTTAGCAAGGGCATTTTCTGTCACCTTGTGAAAATAAATATTAGAAAAATGTTCCCTTTTCAAGGATATTAACCCTAGTTATGACTCTTCCAAATCCATATCCACTTGTAGTATCTAGAGAGGTATGTAATTTAAGGGATCCAACATTCTCTATAATTAACAAAAATTAAAGGATAATTTGATATAAATAGTTTTATACATAACGTTATCCATAGTGTTATCAATTAATCCCCTAAAACACTTGACCTTACATTGATTCCAACTATAGTGACCCTATTCTTTTACACATATTTTTATATGATTTTTAACATAATAATTTATTAATTACAACCCCAATATCTTGTGGCCTAGTCTCTATGGAATATTAGATTCATAATATTTCAATGTGAGACTAAAATAAATAATTCCTTATATTATTATCCAAAATTATCTCATAAATCTTTTCAGTATCCAAAAACAACATGGGAAATCCTGGAGAATACATAGAAAAAGGGGGTGAGCTTAAAATCCTAGTAAGGGAATAAATAGGACAAGGAATCTTAATGTGTGAGTCAAAGGAATAACATTATACCATAAAAGATAAGTCTCATGGGTAATAACACTAGACTATAACATAAATAACATGGTATCTTATGTTCACAAAATTATATGAAATTTGGAGGCAACATATTACATGACATAAGCATGAGTCAATGATAAATTCTTAGATAATATCACATGGTGGAAAAAGTAACATAACAGGTAAGGTTTACATCCTAATCTCGTACATGTAGTATCATTATACTAATGCTTTACCAAATTAATTGATGTACTATATGGGCACACCCATAATAACATATTTATGATTTCTATCTTCCATATAAATGAAATCAATCATTATACCTAATGTGATAATTATAAATTGGAAATTATATGGTTTTCATAATCTTTCCTTATATAGTATTCAAATGAAATTTCAAAATGATGTAACATGATAAATGAACATGATTTATGTATTACCTCATCAATGTATGAAATAATAATCTATGTATATATGTGGTAGATATATATACATTGTTTATAATTAGTAAATAATATCATGGTTTGTTAGCGTTGATGAAAGTTACATTAAAATATTACATGTAATTTATTTTATAGAAAATACCAGTTTCTATGTGAAATAACTTCTTCCCCATCTATAAATTAAAAAAAATTATTAAGATTATTTTATTATAAAAAATAATGTAATATTATATTGTAATAAAAAAATAATTGAAGTGGTCATATTGGCTGTTAATTCTGTACTTTTTGTATCAGATAAAAAATATTCCTTTAACAATGTTGTCAAAAGGTTAAAAAGTACCTCATTCAAAAAATGAAAAGAATATTACCATCAAACAATTTTATAAAAATTAAAATATGTGAAAAATATATTTAATAAATCATTTTCAGAATGTTAGAAATATTCGGTAAAATATTTTTAGAAAATATGGATATGGATGAAAAGGGATTCTTTACCGAAGAGAGAAATGAATCCATATTTTCTTGAAAACATTTTCTCAATAAAATTATGTACTAAACATAGTAAAATGATGCTTTTAAATTTACATTTCATGAATATCATTATTATTATAAAACTGAAGTGTTTTATTATACAATGATCAAATAATTTATTATATTGGAAATTCAAAAACAAAAAATCCTGATTAAAATGAGATTGAAAGAAAACCCCTTACTCCATAGTCACTTTTGAATGATAAAGAAAAAAATTAATTAAAATAATGGTAACACTAAAAATAATAAATTATGAATAATGAATGATATAATATGTAAATATATATTTATATGACCTGTTTGAAATAAATTACATGCATAAAAGAACATGTGTCTCAAAGAATGATGTTTTGAGGAAACACCCTTACATCGATCTGAGACATTATCATGTATATATTTTATCTACTATATCATGAAAATATTTAAATTATTTTATTATATTAACATTTTATTGCTTTAATTCATTATCCTTAAACCATTATCTTCAATTATTTTAATGATATGTTTAATTAATTAATGAGTAATGATCATGTTAGGTGTTTTCAGGACACTGGAATTAGAATTTGAAAATGGAATCGGTGTGCTGAACATGGTCAAAGGGTAATTATTAAATCATATACAAAATAATAATAATGGAATAATCATAATTTTATATAAAAATTTTACTTTTATAAATACCCCTGAATTATGGTTATGAAAAATGGATTATGTTACAATCATGGGGATAGTTTTTCATACAAACGCATGTGTAATGTATCCATTTTTAACGCTCATTATAGAAATAATTTAAATTTAAATTTATCATTATATAATAATTATCATATCATAAATATCATGTTATTTCATTAAATACACATACATATACCGTATATGTTATGCGGTAATAAGAAAAATTAAATATTTTTACAATGCAGTGGTCTTTCGTACAAATGAATGACGTTTTCATTTTTCTATAGTTTTGAAGGATACAAATTATATGATATAATAAAATTACATAATTATTAATATTTCCTGAATATAATATACAAATATTAAAACCATCATCAATAACATATGTCAATGGCTATGATGGAAAAATCAATACTTCAATTCTTGAGGTTGTAGTTCATTATACAGATGAACCATGATTTCATTTCCCATATGATGGAAGTGGTAATTAATTAAATGTATTAAATTATAATAATAAGATATTATTATATATTATATTCCTTTTTTATTATATTCTAATTATTAATAAATATTTTGAGGATGTGGAAGAAGAAATAAAACAAAGATTTTTGGTTAAGAATGATGTCTCTTCTTTAGACCACCTCTTTTGTATTATAAATAAAGTCTCCCTAGATTAGATTTATGATTAAAACATGAAACTCGAATGTGTAATGTCCAAGAACTCTCGATTCCCTTTCATTGTGAAAATCTGGTGTCTGAGGTGTTCTAGGAGGTCAAGGTGACTTATCACCAACACTTTGCCAAATTTTCATTTCGATGAACAGTTCCAACGGTAGCCTTGTGAATAGTTCTAATTATAGAACACTATTAATAGTTCCAACGGTAACCTTAGATGAACCATGCTTTCATATCCTTAGGTGAATAGTGAAATGGTGACCTTATGTGAATAGTGTCATCGGTAGCCTTATGTGAACTGTGCAACAGTGAGGTTCCAACGGTGACCCATTTCCATTTCGAAATATTGAGTTCAAGAATAATGTTTCTTGAATGGTGAGGTTCTAATGGAGACCTCTTTCCTTTGCCAAATTTTGATTTCATGAACATGTTTTCTTGAATGGTGAGGTTTTAATGGTGAGGTTGAGGAACAATGTTTTTCCTTTTTCAAATTCTGAGTTCATGAACAGTGTTTCCAACTTCCTATAATTTCTCCCAATTAATGTTTCTTTTGAGGTAAAATGTATTTAATGCCTTGTATTAAGGACTTTGAGGCTGATTCCAATGTCATAACACCTATATTAATTTATCCTAAGGCTCGGGATACTTTTACTTAGTCAAATGGCGTAGTTTAATGTGATCTTATTTTAATAGAAAATCCTGCGTATCATAACCCACTAATCGGTTAAATCTTTTAAAGAGATGATATATCTTCCTCTATAATTAGTCCTTATTTTTCTCAGTTGTGAGACGATTGAAAATTTCATTCCTTCCCATAGGAGTAGAAAAATCAAACATTCCTCTTAATAATTGTTTCACTCTGTATTTTTATGAAATCAAGCAGTATCAATCAATCATCGATATAAGGTATGATCTATCATCATTCTTTTTTGTTCATCTCCTTCTATTTCTCCATGCCCTTTTATGGATTTTTATCCCCATATTCCTAAGGGGAGTTTTTGGGTGATGACCATTGTGGTGGTTTCTCTGCATCCTCGAGTGGATACAGATGTCACGAGGGGAGGAGATCATAACCCATTCCATGGATCATTCTCTTATAAAGAATGTCAAGTACCATTTGAGGTAAGGGATTCATTTTTCTTCTTTTATTTTATGTGAAACTATATAGTTATCATGTTTTATCCCACTAGACCCCAATTTAATTGACATAATAAATATTTTAACCTGATAAATAAATTGATGTTGATCGTATATTATTGCCTATTTTTTTTGCTAGATAGTGTGATATATATGCTTTTATTTTTTTTCACATTAATTCTTGATAGAAATTGGTAAAGAATGTTATGATGGAATTAATCGATAATTGTTTAGATAATGATTAAGAAGAATGTCAATGAATCTAGTTTTTCATGTTGTAATTTGATGTTAATCAAATCTGTGTAGTAATCATATTTAATTATTTGTGATATCTTATATGTTAGGTTTCTCAAATATGAAACCAACGCATTATAAATCTATAAATCCAAGATGGATTTAAAGAACTGGTTTTTTTATAAAAGATAATTCATTGTCTAGTTCTGAGTTACCCTCTTTCCTGATTAAGGGCCAAGAGCCCAATTAGTATGATGTTTTTTTCTACTACTTTTGTTTTGATGTGAGTCTGGACGGTTGTTGTGATATGTGGGGGCATGGAGGGATACTGGTTATGGAAGTACATGATGCGCAGAGTGGTGAGATATATCGGTTTATGCATGTGGGAATTGGGGAGGACACAGAGGATGATGATATGGGTTGGATGTGAATGTTTGGATGCTTTATGATTCTTATTGGTTTTTATCTACTTTACATTTCCCACTACTCAAGGAAGCTTTATTTTCATACCCATATTCTGAAAGGGGAAAAGACACACAAGGTGTGCCACGTGCTTTCCGTGTTTAGCTTCTCAAGGGAGGATGGGTCTACGCTCAAGCTATAGGAGTCAAAGACTCGATGTGTAGTTCTTCTACTCATGGGGTTGTGCCACCTTGTGTTTAGTAGCATAAATTATTTTTCAAGAATGCTTGGGATTATGGAATGTGATACTATAAAAAATAATTGAATAAATGATGTTGACCCATGGGGTTGGATCTTGCTGTGACGCAATGTTGAGGTTTCAATTTAAAGGGAATTTGGACTTTGGGTGTGATTCTAATTAAATATAATGTGTAAATTGATAATGGTTAATCATTGTTTAATGAATTACATAACGTAAAGTGAAGCTAATATAAAGGGAATGAAGTAATTTAATAAATCTCTTAAATTGGTAGTGTGATTATAGGATTCCTAGTCTTATAAGTGGCATTTGGGAGTCCGAGAGACATTAGCTACAGTTGAGTTGAAGACTAGGTTATTCCCATAGAGTAGTTGTGAGCTATCATATATTATTTAATTTTTTTTATATGATACTCCACCCTGTCAGTTAGGGAAAATGACACTTTGGGGATTCTGAGCCCTAGGGTGGGGGTGTTTTCCCCAAGAATCCGGTGAGAGGATGGATGGATGACTACCCCCTTTCGCCCCTCACTTTTCTCTTGGTAGTTACTTGATCTCATGGGCACAATGGTTATTTTTCCCCATATATGTGTGTAGAAGTCTATAATGGCTTGTGGTTATTCACACACATATATTCTGCATATAGTATCATATGGAATACTATAGGTGTAACATGTAATGGCTGGGATGGGTTGAGGATTCATACTCAGTGTTTTGGATATAATGGATTGAGGTATAATGATCGACGTATGATACACATTATGTGAGGTGTGGTGGATCCAGGAAACTACTTTGTTACTTTCTTGTGTGGATGCGGTGGTTTTTTTGCACAAGGTGTGTGTTGTGGTGCTACACCCACATGTCTGCGGGAAAGTCTTTTTCGAGAGAGATGCTTCGGACGTGCGACATTGGGGAAAATAGGCAAACTAGTGGGGAAGTAGTAGTGGGGTACCCTTGATATTCTTTGTTCTATTATATACTCTTGTATACATTACTTGGTGAGAGTAGCAATGGTGAGGTTGGGAACATTGTATTACCTTTTTAGGTGACCAGTTAGTTTCATTTGTTGTACACTGTGCTTCAGCAAAATTTCTATAATTTTTCATGACAGGATTTGGGAAGGATCATACTGAGTATAATGTTATAATCATCCAATTTATATATAAAATTTTTTAGGTCACTTGGAGTATGTTGGAGATCAATGCGGTTTCTATTTTCATGGGGTTGCAGGAGTTGTTCCAGCTTGTGGATGCAACTGTTTTTACTCTCTTTTGGGTATTTATAGTTTTTCCCTTTTCAATTGTAGTAGTTTTCATGACATTTCTTATTTTTACTTGATATTTCATTTATATTTTGGTAGGATTTGGAGTTGGTTGGTGTCTATCTTATCTCTCTCTTCTGTATGTGTTCTCACAGATGGTAATGCCTCTCATTTGTGTGTTTACTATACCGTGGGTGCTTGTCACCAACCCGGGGCCTAATGGAGGCAGGAATCAGGGGGTCACTATCTTCCTTCTCAAATTACCAGCCTAGGATGGGTACATATTGTGGGGAGGGGGTCATGACATGGTGGTATTAGAGGGAGGTTGAGAGATAGGTTGGAGATTAGAGTTAGGCACAGGTGAGGTTTCATGGGTTTGTTGGGAAACAGTGTCATTCATTTTTAGCAAGTGATGTAAACACTAGAGACCGGTTGAGACATATGCATTTAAGGCCCCCTATGATCTTATGTATGGTCTTTTAGGTTTACAAGGGCAACTAAATGAGGTGATACTAGTTGCAGTGTAGAGACCTAGGAAAGGACAAGACATCATTCTTATTTGTGCCTGTGTTTGAATGGGTAGAGCTTGGCATAGTTTAATGTAAAATGAATAAAAGAAAACAATTAATTAATTAATTTGGAGGCTTCCATATTCTAGGTATATGAGATCTGACTCTTTTATATTTTTTAGGTATGGCTCCTGGTCGACGTCCTCGTCAGCATTTCATAGAAGATGTCCAGCAGGTTGTACGGGCATATATTCACCAGGTAGAGGTTGACGACGATGACACATGAAGGAGGACACTCCAAGAGTTTTTGTTCCAAATTCTATAGAAGTTTGAGCACTCTATTTCAGATGCAGTAATAGAATACTAGTTTTAGGCAGTCGAGATGGGAATCAGTTTGATTCATGCTTGGAAAGAGCACTTGGTTTCCTCGGTTGTGACGATGCTGCGTGAAGCAGTGAGGCAGTGGTGGTTCTCTTTCCTCATGTATCACAAGTAGTTAGCGATCTCATGAGAGGAGTTCAACGATATGTTTAGAGTTAAGTTTCAATCTATAACCACAAAGGCGTCTAGTCGCCAAGATCTTCTTACCTTCCACAAGGGAGCTTCGATATGCCAGAGTTTGCAATCCATTTTAGGAACCTTTTACGATATGCTTCTTAACTATTGCCAAATGAGGAGGCCATGGCGTGGAATTTTGAGGAACCCTTTCATCCATATATCTAGTGTCAGGTCAACCCATTTATGCTAAAGTCTTATCTTGAGGTGCTGGAAAGGGAAGATGTCATCGAGAGATAATTGGCTAGAATTAGATCATCACGAGAGGGGAGTGGTCATGATACCTCATGAACCATAGCTATGGTCTGGGGTTCCCTATTTTCAGGGTAGACGAGTTTCCATTGGGATAGGGATAGGTCCCAGCCCACAGCATCTTGTTTCTCCAGGGGTTGTAGCTCTCAGGCTTATTCCATGGGATCATGCACATTTTCTTGTGGTGGTCGAGTTCATTAGTAGCGAGGGTGCCCAAACATTCAGATCAGTCATCATGCACTAGGTTTTCCACTTTAGGTTCCTCCATTGATGTAGTTCTATCCATAGCCACATCATCATGTTACACCATCATTAGATCAGCAGAGGGTATATGTGGTCGGGAGAGGACAGCCCTGTGATGCTCTCTATCCTTAGAGAGGAGAGCGCGACCATGGTTGTGGTCACCATTAGGGTCAGAGAGGTCATGGAGGAGGTCATGGAAAACATCATACTTTAGCGTTGTCAGCAACATGCAAGCCAGAAGTCGTTCGAGGTACCCTTTGCTTGTTTCTTACATTTATGTATACCTTGTTTGATCCAAGAGTGATATAATCCTTCATATCACCTATCCGTGTACATGATTTGGTACTTGAGGTAGAGAGGCTTCTTGTTCCCTTGGCGTTGACTATGCCAGTTGGAGGGAGAGATGACTTGATTGAAGTTTGTAGAGACTATTAGAAAGTGTTGGGGAACCACCGCTCTTGGAGAGATTTTCTATGTTTACGAGTAAATCCATATGATTTATTTCTCGGTATGGATTGGTTGTATTCGGTGCATGCTATCCTCAATTTCTTTATGAGGAAGGTTGTGTTCTTCTATGAGGATGAAGATCCAGTGGTGTTCATTTGTGAGCAACACCCTCAGATGGGTCAGAGTCCTATTCTGTCCTTATCATCCATGACGGTTGATCTAATTCTGAATTATTCAGAGGTTGCACAATTGGCATTTCCTAGGGTCGTAGAAGAGTACCCTGATGTATTTCCAGAAGAGGTTGTAGCATTACCACCTTGATGGGAGATCGTGTTTTGGATCAAGCTACATCCAGAAGCATCTCTAATCTCTATGTACCCATATAGGATGTAACCTTCTTATTTAAAATAGCTACGTATATAGGTTGGTGGTCTATTAAAATGTGGTTTTGTGCGGCCTAGTGTGTCACCGTGGGGTGCACCATTTTTGTTCATGAAGAAGGTTGATGGCGGTTTGCGATTGTTTTTCAATTATCGTCATTTAAACAAAGTGATAGTGAAGAATCACTATCCTCTTCCATGAATTCATGATTTATTCGATAAAATGAATGGTTCAAGTTGGTTCTCAAAGATCTATTTGTGTTCAGGATATCATCAGAAGCGTGTGACGGATGAGGATATCCCGAAAACGTCTTTCCACTGTTATCATGGGTATTATGAGTTCATTGTAGTGTCATTTAGTGTGACGAATTCTCCATCTGGGTTCATGGGATTGATGAACGTTGTGTTCCGTGAGTTCCTATACAAGTTCATGGTGGTTTTCATCGATGACATCCTTGTGTACCCCACATCTAAGGAGAAGCATGTAGAGCTTGTACATGCCGTTTTGGGAGTTCTTCGTTAACCTCAGCTATTAGAGAAGTTGTTGATGTGTGATTTTTGGGATCAAGAAGTTTGTTTCTTGGGGAATGTTGTGTCCTAGTAGGGAATAGCTATGGATCCATAGAAGATAGAAGATGTTGTGTCTTGGGAAACCCCAAAAAAGTGTCAAAGGTGCGATGATTCCTTGGCCTTGCAGGCTACTACAGGAGGTTTGTAGAAAAAATTTCCTAAGTTTCAACTCCTCTAACAGCTTTGACCAAGAAGGATCAGGCTCTCATATAGACTGATCAGTGTTAGGAAGATTTTGATTACCTAAAGAAGAACTTATTAAGTTATCTAGTTCTCTATCTTCCCAGTGAGGGAGTTCAGTTTAATGTTTTCTATGATGTATCACATCTGGGGTTAGGTTGTATTTTGATGCAGTAGAGATCATTTATTTCTTATGAGGTCCTGGCAGTTACCTCCCCATTATTGTAACCATTCCACCAATGATGTTGAGTTTTCATTCGTGGTGTTTTCTATGAAGTTATGGAGACATTACCTCATTGGAAAGCGCTTTTTGGTTTTAAACGATCATAAGATCCTGAGATATGTCTTCTCCCAGCGCGACATAAACTTACAACAACATCGGTGGATGGAGTTCTTATAGGAATACGACATCGAAATATCATATACGCCTAGAAAGGGGAATGTTTTAGCTGATGTACTTTGTCGAAAGTCACATAGGGATGCAGTATGTGAATGTGATGATTCCTGAAGAGTAATGGAAAAACATTCAATATTACATCTTGATATGGGAGTAGTTGTGGGTTGAGGTTGTCTTTTTCAGATGATGGTGCAGTCATCTCTGGTGAAGTATGTAGAAGAGTCCTCATTGGGGGATTTAGAGGTGGAGTTCAGGATAGATCAAGTATTTTGTGGTGAGGCCAATGATGGTTGGTTCAAGGATGAACAATACCGAGTGTTGTATCAAGGACGGATTTTTTTCCTTTGGTGATTCATGGGATGGTTCTCAGAGAGTTATATAGTTCTCCTTTAGCGGTGAATCCTGGTGTGAGAATAATGTACCGAGCCTGGAGGTGCCAGTTCCGGTGTCCTTGGTTGAAGCATGCGATTTTAGTGTGTGTGTCTCGATGTTTGGTATTCCATAATGTGTAGACCGAACATCGTATTCCTGGTGGTCATCTACAACCGTTATATGATCCTCAGTGGACGTGAGAGGACATCTCAGTGGACATTGTTACTAGTTTACCTCGACCCCAGGAAGGACATGATGCTATTTGGGTGGTATTGGATCGTTTAACCAAATCAACCCACTTCATAGAAATCAAGGAGTCAAGCTTAGTGGAATTTTTTTCGAGACAGTATCTGGAAGAGGTTGTGAGACTTCAATGAGTCCCAAGGATGATCATTTCTAATCGAGATCCAGATTTTACCTCTAGGGTGCAGAGAGGTGTCTAGAATGATTTGGGTTCCCATATATGACTTATCATTGCATTTAATCCTTAGATGAACAGTCATACAAAGCAGACAATCGAAAATTTTTAATACATGTTACACTCATGTGTCCTAGATTTTGGAAGTTCGTGGATGAGGCACTTACCCTTGGTGGAGTTTTCTTACAACAATATTTTTCACTCCACCACTGGTATGGCTCTATTTGAAGCCTTGTAAGGTCATCCTTTCCATTCTCCGTTGTATGAGAATGGGGTGGGAGAGTTAGCAATTTACATACTGAAACTAGTGCAGAATAGAACGGATATGATTTATGTGATTTCGTGAGAGGAGGAATATAGCACGGGATCATCAGAAATCATATTCCGATCAAAGGAGGAAACCCTAAGAGTTTGTTGTTGGGGATCATGTGTTTATGAAGGTGACTCCCCATCATGGAAAGCGTTGGTTTGGTTGTGGGAGTAATCTTTATCCTCGGTTTTTTGGGACTTTCGAGGTGCTAGCTCATGTTGGAGCTGTGTTGTATCTTGTAGTAGTTCCCCCACAGATGATCCAGATACATGATGTTATTCATGTATAACAACTTCGTCGCTATCTTCATGATGACTCTCACATCAACAATTGAAGTGAGATTGATATTGATGATGATGTGATCATGAGGAGATTCTTGTAAAGATCCAAGACTGTAAGGAGAAGGTGTTGTGTGGGCATTATATCCCCTTGGTTTGTGTCTTATAGCGACATGGTGGCATGGATGAGAGTACATGGGAACGTGAGTAATAGATATGTGCTCACTACCCAGTGTTTTTTGATGATTAACTCTTTTCATGTTAAAAAAGGCATGTGTTAACATTGAGGTTGTAGACCATTAATGTTTATGAGATAGCATTCTATGGTTGTCTCTTGTGGATATCTCTATTTTGGGAGGTATCTCAATGGGTGGATGTTCAGACTTATTTTCTATTACCATATCGGTTTGTTTGATTTCTCTAGTACGAGAATGCTTTGAGAGGTATCTGATGTAATGGATCGGAACTCTTTGGTCCATTCCTTTGCGAAAATCTGGTGTCTGAGATGTTTTAGGAGGTCAAGGTGACTTATTTCCAACATATTTCCAAATTTCTTCTTTGGTGAGAAGTTCCTACGGTAGCCTCATAAACAATTTCAACATAGACTAATGTTAATTGATCCAGAAATTACCTTAAGTGAATAGATAATTGGTAGCCTTAGGTGAATAGTGCAATGGTGACCTTATGTGAATAGTGTCATCAGTAGCAATATGTGAATAGTGTAACAGTGAGCTAGAAACAGTGATATTCCAACAATGACCTCTTTCCTTTGCAATTTTTTTATGAACTGTGTTTCTAGAATGGTGAGGTTCCAAAAATGACCTCTTTACATTTCAAAATTTTGCGTTCATGAACAATGTTTCTAGAACGGTGAGGTTCCAATGGTGACCTATTTCGTTTTCCAAATTTTCAGTGCATGAAAATTATTTCCAAAATGGTGTGGTTCCACTAGCAACCTATTTCCTTTTACAAATTTCAAGTTCATGAAAAGTGTTTCCAGCTTCCAACAGTTTTTCCACTTTAATGTTTCCTATGACGTAAAATGCATTCAGAGGCTAGTTTTAAGGACACTATGCCCAATTCCTAGGTCATAACTCCTATATTAATTTCATCTAAGGCTCAGGATACTTTTACTTAGTCAAACAATGTGGTTTAATGTGATTATCTTTTAATGGAAAATCTAGCGTATCTTAAACCAGTCCTCCATTAAATCTTATAAAGGGATGAGATATCTTCCTCCCAAATTAATCTTCCATGTTCTCAGCTGTGAGATGCGTGAACCTTTCATTCCTTCCTAAAGGAGTTGCAAAATAAAACATTCCTCCTAAGATTGGTTCCAATCTATTTTATTATGCATCCAAGCAGTATCGATCATTATTTGATATAAGGTATGATCTATCATAATTATTTTGGGTTCATCTACTTCGGATTCTCCTTGAAATTTTATGGAATTCTCTCTCCAGGTTCCTAATGGACTTTTCGTGGGTGTTGACCAGAGTGGTGGTTTCTCTACATCCTCAAGTGGATACAGTTGTCATGAGTGGAGCAGATCGTAACCCATTTTATAGCTTTTTCTCATATAAAGAATGTCATGAACCATTTGTGGTAAGGGATTCATTTCATCTCATTTATTTTTCATGAAACTATATAGTTATAATATCTATACCACTAGATCACAATGGAATTGAAATAATAAATATTTGAACCAGATAAATAAATTGATATCGATCATTTGTTATTGCCTCTTATTTTTCTAAATAGTGTGATATCTATGCTTTCTTTGTTTTTCCATTCATTCTTGATAAAAATTAGTAAATAACGTAAAGATGGAATTAATCGATAATTGTTTGGCTAAAGATAAAGAGGTATGTAAATGAATCTAGATATTTTTGTTTTAATTTTATGTTAATCTAATTGGGGAAACAAGCATGTTTAATTATTTGTGATATATTACTGGTATGATTTCCCGAATTTGGAACCTACGAATAATAAATTGGTTAATCTAATATGGATTAAAAGAACTGGTTGTTCAATAAAAGATAATTCCTTATCGGGTTCGGAGTTACCATCTTGCTTGTTTAAGGTCCAAGAGCCCAATTGGTATGATGTTTGTTTTCCTTATTCTTGTGTTGTGGTTGAGCCTGGATGGCTTTTGTGAAATGTGGGGGCATGGATTCCTACTGTTTTTGGTAGCAGTTGATGCCTAGAGTGGCGAGATTCATCGGTTAATGCATGTGGGTAGTGGGGAGGACACCAAGGATGATGAAATGGGCTGGATGTGAATGTTTGGAATCTTGTTGATTCTTATTGGTTCTTTATCTACATTACATTTCTCACTACTCAAGGCAGCTGGTATTTCATACCATTCTTTGGAAAGGGGGGATGACACATTGGTTATGCCACATTCTTTCTTTTATTAGCTTCTCAATGAAGGATGAGTCTATGCTCTTGTTTTCTGTGGAAAAGAAGTGACAGGTAGTTCATCTACTAACCGGGTTGATCCCCCTTATGTTTACTTCTTTAGAATGTTTTTCTTGAATGCTTTAGATTATAGAAAAGTAATTCTGTAAATAAATAATTGAATAAATGATGTTAACACATGGGGTTGGAGCTGGCTAGGACGCATTGATGAGGTTACAATTTAATAGGATAGTAGACTTTTGGTGTGATGATAATGAAATATAATGTGTAAATTGATGATGGTTAATCACTGTTTAAAGAATTAATTAAGGTAAAGTGGAACTAATAAAAAGTTAATGAAATAATGTAATAAATCTCTTAAAATGGTTGTGTGCTTATAGGATTCCTAGTCTTAGAAGTGGCAGTCAGGAGTCCATGATACGTTAGCTATAGTTGAGTCTAGCACTAGGTTATACTTATAGTGTGGTTGTAAGCTAAAATATATTCTTTAAGTTTTATGTTTTTATACGCTACTCCAACCCTTTAGTTAGGGAAACTAACTCCCTAGATAATCTCAGCCCTGGGGGTGTTTTACACAATATTCTGATGGGAGGAAGGATGGCTGACTACCCTCTTTAGCCCTACTCTCTTCTCATGGTTGTTACTTGTGCTGGTAGGCACATCAGTAAGTTTTACCCATATATGTATGTAGAGGGAAGTAATATATTGTGGTTATTCACACAAATATATTATGTATATAGTATCCTATGGACTACTATAGGCATAACATTTATAGGTTGTGATGGCATGAGGACTCCTACTTGGTGTGTGGGATGTAATGGTTTGAGGTATAATGTACGACGTTTGATACATATTATGTGAGCTTTGGTGGATCTCAGCAACTACCTGGTTCTTTTCTTGTGTGGATGTGGAGGTTTTATTGTAGGAGGTTCACAGTTTGGTTCTTCACCCAGGTGTATGTGGGTAATCTTTTTTGGAGAGAGATTCTTTGGACATGTGATGTTGAGGAAAAGTGGAAAACTAATGGGGATGTAGTAGGAGGGTACCCATGATATTATTTTTTATATTATATACTCTTGTATGAGTTACATGGTGATAGTAGCCATGGTGAGGCTGTGAACATATTATATCTATTTAGGTGACGAGTTAGTTTTACTTCTTCTTCACTGTGCTTTAGTATGCTTTCTTTACTTTTCACGAGAGGATTTTGTGAGGATACTACTGAGTATACTATTATAGTCACCCTATGTATATATAAATTGTTTTTAGGTCACTTGGAGTAGGTTATAGATCATACTTGTTTTTACTATCTTGGGGTTTCCAGAGCTGTTTGGGCTTCTGGTTTCTGTTGTTTTTACTTTCTTTTGGGTATTTGTAGTTTTACCCCTTTGAATTGTAGTAGTTTGCATGAAATTACATATTTTTACTTGGGATTTCTTTTATATTTCAGTATTATTTGGATTTGGTTGGTGTTTATCTTATCTCTATATTTTTCATGGGCTCTCTTAGAGGTTAATGACTCCAATTTGTGTATTTACTAAACCCTTGGTGCCAGTCACCAACTCGAGTCCTACTCGGGGCGGGACTCGGGGGGTCACTATCTCTATTCTAACATTCCTAGCCCAGGAGGGGTACATTTTGTTGGGAGGGGTCGTGATGGTATGTGTTTATGGAATTACATAGGTATTTGAATGTGGATTTTCTGAACCAAAAGTTCTTATATGTGTAAATATGACAGTAGAGGGATTCCCTTTTATATGTGGGTGAGTGGACACACTTTTAATTTTGGAAAAGAAAGTCCATGTTCTACACATACCATAGTTCTCTAAAATGAATCATTAAAAAACCTAAAATGATATAAGTCATTCATGTTGATTGAAATAGGATTTGGGAAAATAATTATGTCATTTAAAACTTTATATTTTTTGTTTAACCACCAATAAACTTGTTTTAACCTTAACAGTGGTACTTAATTTTATTATTTGTACTATTCATTAGGAAATCATTAATGTGAATTTTTTATATGATATTATTTATTATTTTTCCAAATATGGAATAAATTTTGAATAATTAAATTCAAAATGTGGAAAATTTTAATTTTAAATAAAACATGCTAGCAGGAATTTTTTTTTGAAGACAATATATTTCAAAGTATAAACAACTTTATATCAAAATTCAAGATACAATTTATCCCGATGATGTAAATTGGTTTAATAATAACATAATTAAGAGAAATTTAATTTTAAACAAATTAAATCTAAATATAAATTTGTAATTTATTTACACAAAATGTAGTTTAAATAAAATCCTATATTTTTTTAATATTCTTTAAAAATATAATTTTATTTTAAAAAACCCAAAATTTAGTCTGAATATAATTTTGAAATATTAATTCAAAAAAATATATATTTTATTAGAATACATTTATTGAAATTGGAAAACATTAAGTTTATTTTGTTCTCCCAAAAAGAAATAAAAAATAATATTTTGAGAAAAAATTAATTTTCAAACATATATAGACTTTTCCAAGAATTAAGTACCTATATACCTAGATATTAAATTTATCATTAATAAATAATTTTCATGATGTGTTTAATCCTATTAATACAGAAAAATTTAGTGGTAGGGTAACAATATTCACTTTTAATAAATAATATTTTAATTGTATGTTATGGCTTATATAAACTCAGTGTTTCATGTTTTATATACTAATAAACAAAGTATTATTTTAGAATCATAGAGTCTTATAATTAAAGGTTGTTTGTGTGGATTTTATAATAAAAGAAATGGTAATTATTTATTAATATTTAAAATTAGGGATTAGACATTATATAATAAAATATTCAAAGCCACAAACCTTGTCATGGTTTTTCCCAATGGTTTCTTCCAAAGAAGGGTATTTTTAAAATGTTTTACCCCTGATTATTTGAAAATTAATATTAATTTAATAAAATAATTTCCTAAGTATGATATTTTTAAATTTTTTAAAAAAATCATTCTTTTCTATTATAATATGGGTTTTTATGAGGATAACAGTTTCCTGATTGTTATAAAAATTTAATTTGGATTTAAAATTTTTTATTTTTATTTTTATTTTAATAAATATTTTTTAACAGTTCTTTTTATTAAAAAACATTTATTTTAATAAATATTAAATTCATCAATAAAATATTCTCATCATTGAAAACAAATATTTCCCAAAAATTACAATTTTTTTCATTGTATTAAAATCTATTTTTTATCAAACTTGTTATTTAATGATTTAGAGTGTAATTATGAATAGAATAAATATAATCACAATTTTATGGAAAATAAAAAAACTCATACTTCTATGGTCAATATACAAAAAACCATATTACAATAGCATATTTTATAAAGGGTTCGGTATATGATGGCGATATTTTCTTATGGTGGTTTAGCAATCATGGTGTAGGCCATGATCTCAAGACTCTATAAGTTCTTCCATAAACAATTCCACCAATGCTTTAGCATTTTAATATCCACTTGTTCTTGGTTAATGGAAAATATAATTGATTATGTCTCTTTTTTGAGCAATGATAGAATGGCTTCTTTGGGTATGATCATATCGGTCAAGGCAATCCATATTTTTTCTTTATTAATTGGATTTATCATAACCCATAATATTTTTTAATAAAAGTTATCCTTGTAAAATTTCAATTTTATAAATGGTGTTTATTCTTAAAAATATATTAAATATGAAAGGATAAAACTTATAATGGTATAAAATAACCAATGTAATGCATGGGTTTTCTATAATCACATTTAATAATAATAAATTTTTTCATTTTAAAATATAATTTAATTTTAAAAAAAATAAGTTCATTACGCTAACTGTAAAGCTACATCTCCAAATCACTAAAAAACATCATTAGGACTAATAAATCATAGTGATAACTAAATTCTATTTCCAACCCATTTCTAGACACATCTAGTAGAAACTCACAAGAATAGATGATTTGTATCCAAAAATTCAAATAGCTGTATCCTTTGATTCATTTCATATTTATCTATACTCTTAACAATATATATGAAATCAGGAATAACTTGATCATGATTCATTATAATATATACCATCTCCAGCCTAATTATATCCATCATTGTTATGAAACCCCATTCTTTCTATGATAATTATATTTCATAATAATAATAATTTTTAAATGAAAATAGTTAGATTTTTGATATTTTTTATTTAAGGTTAATGAGTTGTCTTGGAGATCATACAAGGATCCATTTAATATCTCAAGGTTGACTTCAAACATTAATTTT
Source organism: Viscum album (assembly GCA_963277665.1). Taxonomy (NCBI): domain Eukaryota; kingdom Viridiplantae; phylum Streptophyta; class Magnoliopsida; order Santalales; family Viscaceae; genus Viscum; species Viscum album. The sequence goes on along the minus strand of OY728132.1, from coordinate 1,284,856,349 downwards.
CTTCATGTTCCATATTTCAGGGACCTTTTGTAATTTTATTATAAATTATTATATTGAAATTATTGGGAATTATTCATAGAAATAAATTTAAAATTTCTTGTAATATCTATTTTATTTTTTTATATTGGAGTATATAAGTGTACATATTGTATCATGTTAGTTATTTAATACTAATATTCCTTAAGTAGTTAAAGGCATTGAGGTTTCATTAATTATTTATTGATGATTATTTTCTTTCCAATTCATTGAGTAAATTCATTTATACTCAGTATTATAAATTTATTTTCTACCATTAAAATTCCTTTATGTAGTATCTATGATAGTTTTATATAACTTTTAATGAATGATTTATCATTTATATATTATGTTAATGTTGTTTGTATATATTTTTTGTGAGAAATTTTACATATTTATTTTAACACATGTATGGTGTAACATCCCAGGTAAATAAAGAATGTGACATTTTCATATTTATTAATATTTTTGAATTAAATTTAAAATTTAATTCAAAGGGGATGATATGTCTAATAGCATACTATACACGTAACAACAAGTTTCTTTGAAATCATATGCAACACACAACATATAGTTTTACTAAAAAATAATAATATAATATTATTATTTTAAATGTTGGTTAATGAATCTTTGTATTTACAGGAATGAAGATAACTAACTTAAATATTATTAAGAATTCTTTTTAAATACTTTTACTGTTATCCAATAAGTTTTTGAGGCTGAAAATAAGAATAAATCCAATTATAACCATTAATACTCTAATATTCTATAAAAGGTCGATTTACCACTTATTGATGTTGATCCCTTTTTAAATATAGTTTTTGTCATTTTTATATGTTATATTTGATAAAATATAAATATTCTTTAGAATTGGTAATTAAGAATTTACTATAGATGATATTTTTGTATTCTTCTGATAAATTTAAATTTTATAATGAATTTTAAAAAATGATGCCTTTAAATATTATTTATTTATATGGTTAAATTATCATTTTAAATGGTTTTAAAGTGTAATTGAATTAAATTTTTTCAATTTAATCTAATTTTTGTCATTTTAAGTAATTTCACTTGGAAATTTGACATAAACAAGTGTCAATCCTTTGATAGTTATTATTAATTAAAAACACGCTTTTTTGACACTGAAAATTAATTTCAAATTAACTAATGAGATTTATTTGTTTTTAAATTGGTAAAATAGATTTAATTTTTGAATTTTTAATATCAAAATTTTCTTTGAGAGAAATTTTGGTATTTTTGTTGAAAACATTCAATTTTTATGAATAATGAGACACTGTGTAGTAGTTTAAAAACATACTTTTTCATTGAAAAGAAATATTACAACTTATGTGAATTGAATTTCAAAAATTCCAACCAACAATTTTGTCATCAGTAAGTAAAATTTGGTTCAATAGGATGAACAATATTTTTTTGGAGAACAGAAATTTTTGATTTTTATTTACCGCAGTTAAAGTTAAATATGGTAAATCAAGGTAAAAATAATATTATAATCATATAAAATTACCCTAAAACTTGTCCTAATCATATTAGATGTGTCATGGACGACCAATAAAATACATGGGTGAGACATTTGGCCTTTGAAATTCACTTGGGTAAGAAAATGACATTAATAACATTTTATTTAAAATAAAAATAAAAATATCTTACCCATGTATTTTTTTATAAAACAATATTAATGTGGGGTTATATAATTGATATATTTGACTATAAATATTAATTATAAAGATAAAAATATTTCCTAAATCATGGTATTTTATTTATAAATTTTAGACATCAAATAAACAAATTAATTTTTGGACACATTAATGATGTAATGGTTGCCTTATTAATGAGTGTTATAAATTAATGAGATTTAAATATAAAAATAAATTTATTTTCAAACTATTATTTCCATACCCAAATTTAATATATTATGATGACATGTTATATTTTAGTTAATGATTATTTTTATAAATAATAATTTTGTTTTGGTTTTTAAAAAAAGTCATGATATGAATAGAATTAAAATTGATATAAAAAAGTTTTTAAATCAATCAACATTTTATTAAATGATAAAATAGTCCTAAAAATATAAATATCTTCCAAATGACAAATATGATGTAAAAATGTCATTAATTACCCATTTGGGGTTTCTTTTCATTTTATTGTAAATATATTAACCATATAGTAGGAATATATAAGAGGACTCGGTAAAAGGTAAATAAGTTACCAAAGGGTTAAATAAGAAAGATGAGGATTAAAAAATGTATCCAAAACGTGTCCAATTATTATTGGATAAATTTATTTCGACTTATATGCACTTTATCATCGAATTAAATCTGTTTTGGAAAATTTGAAACCAAAAATAATTTTAAAATAAAATAATGTTTTCAAATATTCCTACAGAGCCCCTCCTCTCCCTTATTAAAGGCCATCACCTCTAACCCATTACTCACACCTCTAAAGCCCCGTTTATCATCTATAATCTGCCCAAATAAGCTCCCAAGATCTATATCTCCATCCTATGATAATTAATATAGTAATAAGGCACATTAATTATGCATTTTGGTTCAAAACAAAGCAAGTTACTTGATTAAAAGGTAACATCTTCTCTCAAGTTATTTTATTTTAATTTCCTTCTCCAACTCCCAAAACACTATTTATTCAATAATTTAGTAAAAAAACTGAGCATTAAAAATAATAGGTTGTTTTTATGATAGGTATTAAAACTAAACATCCAAACACCTCCATTTAATAGACACAAACATTCAGTTTCTATGGACGGTGAACTACTGCCACATGAAATGACGATTGTTCAATTATCTCATACTGCCTCTCATCGTGGCCATTATGATGGAACTGTTTTAATATGTGATGTATACTATATTTATATTATCTATATTATTCTGTATTTTTCATTTATATAATACCTTTATGGTTTCCATAAGGGGTAAATACAATAATTTCTTTTAAGTAAGTGTGGACTACCGCCCCCTCAAAGTGATATGACACATTCATACTATACATGGAACGTATAAATGATGGGGTTAATGAACATATGTATTTTAAATAAAATATGATAAAATTTTAAAACAATATTATACCTATGTATCATTATGTTTTCATTCCATTGAATATGAAAAATAAATGTAAGTAGCGTTCATTCGTACGTACGACTTATTGTCTCCATGAAAAATGCCTTTCATTTCTTAAATCCACATTCTATAGATTGTTATAAATACATATATACTTGGTATATATGATATATATCATTTAGAAATTATTAATATCATTCTGCATATAATATAATTTTGACCACATGAAAAAATTGTAATTTTTACAAGTTCATTTTTAACTCAAATTCCGAACATCGAAAAAATGTCAGATATAAACTCAAATATTTAACCAATAGCCATTGCAAGATAATAATTTATATTAATGGAATTATAAACTTGAAAAAGGTTATTACGTGAGTATAAATTATCTTATGATTATAATTCATGAAGAAAAAGGAACATTCGATACAATTTGGACTCGAGGTAAGGGAACTTCTTAACCCAATTTCAATTCTTTGGGTAAATCTTATTCTTTTTCATTATATCATGAAATGAATATGTGTGAATTACCTATAATTGTTTTAAAATTAATATCAAATTATATTGGTTGTATTTATATTTGTCACACATAATTATTTCATTGATTTATCCTTAATCTAATGATACAATCTTGGTAAGGGACTACATATCTATATCATTTCATTGGGAGATTATCTTGATATTGTGAACCTTTATTGTCAAATTAAGTTTCTATAAAACACATTTGACATTTTATATCTTGAATTTCTATATCCTCATGATATTTATGGTTTTAATTTATCATATTATTTAAGGATTTTTATTCATGAGTTTCTAAAGTGGTAAAGGATTCATTAAGTAATACATTGTTTTAAATGTTTTCAAATTTAATCTTCTATATAATTCTTACATATATTAATATTTTAAAAAAATTAAGGATTTATTTATATAGACATTGATGATTTAAAATGTTAATTTCTATAAATTTTTCAATGATTTATGGTACACTTTGATTCAAAAAACTCATTATTAAATGTTTTAAATGGGTTTTGAAATGGAATGCATATGACAATATCTTGAAATTTTATTAGAATGTGGAAATGATATTTTTCATTTATTCTTGTTTTATATGTTATGATTATGTTATGGTTCTTTGACATTATTTATATATACGTGTGGTTTCATGATAAACCTAAGGCGGGTGAGCCCGTGATAGCTCTCTTGTGCATTGGGTAACGTGATAGAGTTAAATGTTATTGTTTCTCCTAATAGATTTAGGGAATATTTTATGATGGGTATTCAAAATATAACTCCCTATGTAGTTGTGGAAGCAACAACATATGTATGTTATGTATACTATAATTTAACTTTATGCTTTATGATTTCCATTTGTTATTGATAAGTCGTATGATTTTGTGTGGTAAGTTAAAGATTGAAATTTATGGTTTCATTGATTTGTTTGTATTGATGGACTAATAATTTCATTCCTTGTTTTATAACACATGCTTAGATTTTTATATTAATCCCATGTTTTTGAAATTTATTTCATTGGTTATAAGGAAGGGAATGTGAAAGAAAGAATTCAAGAATATTTTTATCTAGAAAATAACTCTTGTTTTCATAGAAGAATATTTATTTTACGAAAAAATTGATACTGAGTAGAAGTGTCTACTTTGTAACAATTAAGATGTAATGTAATAGTTATGGCCTAATTTTCTAGAACTCTTACCCTGAATATTTCCTCAATGTGAATTATTAACTTGATTCTATATTACGTAATGTTCACGGTAGGGGCCTTATAGTTGGTATCAGAGATCGGTTTAGATAACTTTAGAGGTAAGGGTGTTCTCTAGGAATATGTGACATAACTACAATGGCTTGTATTTTAGAAAGAATAATTGTTATTTTAGATAAAGTGAATTATATTACGATAATATGAATAATTATTTCTTAGTGTTTACCCCCCTCATAATATATTATATTATGATTTTTATAATATACTCACAATGAATTTTTTGGTTTTACTAAATGGGTGGATCTATCAGGCACCAAAGTAACAATGTATTCGAAAGAAACTATGTTTTTTTCTGAATGAGATGCTGAATGAAATGGGAGCTACAATGGAAATTCTCATGGTTATTCTTCACTAACTATTTAAATAAATGATTGACCTCCTGAACCATAGTAAATTTATATAAGGAATCATATATATGTGAAACGAATACCAAATGGAGTTTCGGTAATATCCATAAAGATAAGTATTTTCAAAAAATTATTTGGCAAGGATGTGTAAAGAAACACCTTGGAAAATGCATCAAAGGTACAGAAAGTTATTTCATATATGGTAATGAAGGTCATAAAGAAATAACCTACTCTGGAAAAAGGATGTGTCTTGTTGGCTCTAGAAAAGGGAAAGAGGTTCTTTTCAAAGGATTAATTTAATGTTTTAAATGTGGTGTGCAAGGTTATTATACAAATAGGTGTCCTATAAAAATTCTGGAATGGGATCAGTAGGATCGTACAAATATATGTTAACCAATACCTAATTCTATTCCAATTGATGATAAAATATATGAAAATGACCAATGAAAGGTATGGATTATTTCTTAGCTGAGTTTTTTACAATATTAAATCATAGGATATGATTCATTATATTGTTTGTAGAAAATAATTATTATAGAATAATTTGTAAAATAATGTTTAATGGATCATGAATAATGTTTAATGAGTTTGAATTCTACATATAATGGATTTAAAAGTTATGTTAGATTTTAGGCTGATGAAATTCTTAAAAGTATTAAGGCTATTCTGATGATGGGATTACATTAGAAGACTTTTTTCTAGTATGTGTAAACCTGAATCTTGATATGTTAAAATTTTATTCAAAGAATATTTTTCTTTTATTTTTTTGATATATTTATAAAGAACATTTTGGGAAAATATGATTCTTGAATTTGAGGTAATTATTGATTATTACTTGTAAGGATGAGAATGCATGGTATGAGATAACATTTTTTCTTAAAATATGTTATGGTTATTATTGAGTAATTTATCTCATTTTTTGAAATGTTATAAAATCATATAGTTTTTGGAAAAGGAAAACATGTAGACCGTGTGACAACTAACTGTGTCGAACAAAGCTGTAGGGAATCGAACCCACAACAAATGTGCGACTGGGATTTATCACCTACAATTGGACTTCATGAAGTATATGATTAATTATACTTATTGTATTTAGTTAAACTATTTTATTTATCAAGAATAAATTGATTTGTGATATTATGTTTTATCACATGGATATCCTTAGTATAGGAAATTGATTTGGTGACGAATTGATAAAGGTTATTTTGAAAGATATTTTCTCTATTGGGAACACTATATACTTAAGGAAAATAGAATACTCTAGGATTTAATATGAGGAGTAATAATTGAATTTTATTTTGGATGAATCAATGTTTTTATATTGGACATATGGTTATTTGGGTTATTTGTGTAAATTATGAACCTGTCATAGAGAATATATCATTAGGTTGATTACACATCAGTATGAGACTAGAAGAGTAGCACAAGTTAGTTGGAGATAAATGTTAATATTTTTGTGGAAGACTGTCATCAAATACATCTAAATTTTCGGATTCAATATTAGTTTGGATTACACTGATATATTTTATGGGAAATTGTTTATGGAATGGTCTTTATTGAAATTTTGGTATTATTTTTCGAATTTTGGTGTCTAAGAATAGTATTTTCTTTTTATAAAGTATTTTCATTTTTGAGAATTTTCAACTCTTATACTAACCATTTTGGTTTTTGTCAATGTCTAATAACAGGGGAAATATATAGTTTATTTTATTGGATTATATGATTCTCTAGAGGATTATTATAGTGCTTTTGATGTGACAAAGTCATCTTCAATACTCATCATTTGGCAAAAAGAATAGTTTGTGGTAGAAATTTAGTAATGGATAAAGGCCTACATGGAAAGTATGTATGTGTCCTTCTGTTCATAGTCAATCTCATAAATAAATTCCTCAAATTTATGGAAAGGAACATAAAAAAAAATTACGTTTAATTTTCCGAAAATGAAACCAATGACCTTTTAACACCTCATATGTTTGTGGTTTTCTTATTGTTAACGTTTCCTAATTTTTTTCTATCACTCTCCATCAGAACATGACACTTATTTCTCATCCATATCCTTGTTCTCATGGAATCCTAGTATGTGTTATCTCATGAAACCTTTGAACATCTCTTATTTTTTTTTGTGTTAGTATTGTTGACTCTTTTTCTGATGTGGGAGTTTTAATGATGTTTCTGAGCTTAATTTTAAAATTTTGATGACGTAATATACAAAAGGGGGGAAGTATGTATCATCCAAGGTAAATAAAGAATGTGACATTTTTATATTTATTAATATTTTTTATTTCAATATTAGTTTTACTTTAAAGGGGATTATATGTATCATATTATACTCAAAACAAAAAAATAATTTACTTTGAAATCATACGTTGCACACAAGGTTGAGTTATACTGAAAAATAATAATATAATATTATTATTTTAAATAGTAGTTAACGCATAATCGTTGTATTGATGGAAATGAACAGAACTGACTACAATATGATTAAAAAATTTTGTTATATGTTTTTACTGTTATCTAATAAGTTTTAGACACTTAAAATAAGAATGAATCTTATTTTAAGCATTAATACTCTAATATTCATTAAAAGGTCGATTTACATCCTATTAATGTTGAACCATTTTTAAATCTCGTTTTTCTCACTTTTATATGATAAGTTTTAAAAAATAAATTTTTTTTTAGAATTTGTACGTCAATATTTACTTGGGATGAAATTTTGGTAATTTTCTAATAAAGATCATTTTTAATGTATAGTAAAAAATACTGCATTTTAATTCAAAACATCCATTTAATATAATTTATTCTAATGTTTAGATTATCATTTTAAATGGGTTTAAAGTGTAAATGGATCCTATTTTTACCATTTAATCCAATATTTGTCATTATAAGTAATTTCACCTTTAAATTAGAAATAAACAAGTGTAAATATTTTGAAAGTTATTATTTGTTAAAAACACACTTTTTGGTTTTGACGATGGAAATTAATTTTAAATTAATTAATTCGATTTATATTTTTTGAATTTGGTAAAATGGAAATAATTTTTTAATTTAGAATATTAAAATTAGCTTTGGGTTAATTTTTCTATTTTTATAAAAACGTTAAATTTTTTATATATAGTGAAACACTGCGTAGTTGTTAAAAAGATGACTTTTTCTTTTAAAAAAATTACCACTTTTTTTGAATTGAATTTAGAAAATCCTACAAACCTGGATCTGATATGTATGTAAAATGTTTTACAACATGATAAAAATATTTTTTTGGTGAATTGTAACTTTTGATTTTTATTTTCCATAGTTAAAGGTAAATGGGATAATTCAAGGTAAATTTAATATTATAATAATGTAAAATAACAATGAACCTTGTCCTAAAATTATTGTATTCATCCTAGAAGACCAATACAATCCTTGGGTGATATTTTTGGCCTTTGAAATCCACTTAGGTTAGATAATGACATTAATAACTTTTTATTTAATGTAAAAAAGAAAAATATCTTAAACATGTATTGTTTTGCTAAAACAGTTTTAATGTAGGGTTATATAATTGATATCATTGACTATAAATAGTAATTTGAAATATAAAGAGATATAATACATCATGGTATTTAATTTATATTTTTTATATATCAAATAAATAATGTTATCTATTACACAATGATGATGTAATGATTACCTCATTAATGAATGTTTTAAATAAATGAGATTATAAATATTAAAATAAATTTATTTTGAAACTATTTTTGCCATAAAAGAATTTTATTGATTAGGATGACTTGTTATATTTTAATTAGTGATATTTTTTTGATATAACCAAATTGATTTTGGTTTTTAAAAAATTCATGATATGAATGGTATTAAAATTGTAGTAAAAGAGTTTTTAAATAAATAAATATTTTGTTAAATGATAAAATAGTCCTAAAAACATAAATTCATCCAAATGACATATACGATGTCAAAAATTACATCAATGATATTTTTTGGGTCTTTTTTAATTTTATTGTAAAAATATTAACCATATAGTTTGAATATATATAAGGACTTGGTAAAAGGTAAATAAGTTAACAAAGGGTTAGATAAGAAAGATAATGATTAAAACAATATCCAAAAAATGTAAAATTCTTATTGGATGATTTTATTTTGACTTTAATGAACCTAAAATTAGAATTCAATGTGTTTTGGACCTTTTGAAAACAAAAATAATTTTATAATAAAATATTATTTTCAAACATTCCTAAAGAGTCCCCCCTCTCCCTTATAAAATGCCACCACCTCTAACCCATTAATGACACCACAAAACCCTATGGCTCATCTAAAATATACCCAAATAATCTCCCAAGATTTCTATATTACTACTAAGAGCCTTACATTCGTAATAATTAACTTCAAGGAAAACTTTTGGTTCAAACCAAAGGGAGTTACCCGATTTAAAGGTAAAATCTTCTCCCAAGTTTTTTCATTTATTTTCCTTTTACAACCCCCTAAACTCTATTTTTTCCATTATTTCATAAAAAAACCAGTATTTTAAATATAAAAGGTTGTTTTTATGATAATTATTCCAACTAAACTTACACACACAACCGTATAATGGATATCAACATACAGTTTCTGTGGATGGTGAACTACTACCTCACGAAACGATGATTGTTCAATTATCTTCTACCGCCTCTCATAGTGGAAATTATGATGGAACTGTATTTATATGTCACATATATTATATTTATATTTTATATATTCTTCTTTAATTTCATTTATATCATACCATTATGGTTTCCATAATGGATAAATATGATAATTTAATTTCAGGAAGTGCGGACTACCACCCCCACAAAGTGATATGACTCGTTCATACAATACATGGAATGTATAAATTATGTTTTTAATGAAATTATGTAACAAATATAAAATATTATATTATAATGTAATTATAATATATCTAGGTATCATAATTTTATCATTCCATTAAATATGGAAAAATTTAAAGTAGTGTTCATGCGTACGTACGACTTATTGTCTCCATGAACGGTGCATTTCATTTCATATATCCAAATGATATAGAATATTATAAATACATATATACTAGATATATATATATATATATATAATATATGATATATATTTATCATGAATATCATTATGTAGATAATGTATTTTTGACCACGTGGACAAATTTCAATTATAATAAGTTGATTTGTAACTCAAATTTTGAAAATCGACACAATGTTCTATATGAACTCAAATAAATAAATAATTGTTGTTTATAGATAATAAGTAATATAAAAGGAATAATAAACATGAAAAAGTTAATTAATCAAGTAGAAGTTATCTTAACTTTATTATTTTGGAAGAACAAGGAACATACGAGACATGTTGGACTCAAGTTAAGGGATCTTCATAACCCAAATTCCATTCTTTGGGTAAATTTTTTATTTCATGATTATGTCATGCTATGAATATGTGTGAATGACCTATGATTATTATACACCCAATATACACTTATATTCGGTGTATTTATATTTGTCACAAATAATTATAACATTTCTTTATCCTTATAATCTAATGATAGAATCTTTGTAAGGAACTACGACTCAATATCCTTTCATTAGGGAATATCTTGATATTGTGCACATTTATTTTCCTATAAGGTGTGTTTAAATCAATTTTGAAATTTTATATCGTCAATTTATATATTCTAATGATATTTATACATTTCTTTGATGTTATTATTTATTTATTTTTATTCAAGAGTTTCAAAATGGGTAAAGGATTATTTAACCAATAGATTGTTTGAAATTTTTTAAATATTTAATCATCTAAATCATTCTTATTGATTTCAATGATTTGAAAATGGTTTTAAGGATTTATGTATATGGACATTAATTTATTAAAATGTAAATTACTATAAACATTTCAATGCGTTATGGGACATGTAGACTCAAAATTTTCATTACTAAATGCCTAAAATGGTTTTGGAAATGGATTGGATTAGTCTATATCTTGAAATGTTATTGGAATGTGGACATGTTATATATTACATTATTCTTGTTTTATGTGTTATGATTATTTTATGGTTCATGGGCATTGTTTACGTATATGGTTGATTTTGTGATAAACCTAGGGTGGGTGAGCCCGAGATATCTCTCCAATGCATTGGGTAATGTGACGGAGGTAAACATTAATATTTATCTGAAGGGATTTAAGGAATATATTGTGATGGGTATTCCAAATGTAACTCCCTATGTAGCTGTGAATGCTACAACGTAAGTATGTTATGGATGTAACAGGCTACCATTATGATTTTTTATTTCTATTTGTTATTCATAAATCTTATGATTTTTTGGGGGTATGTTAAAGATTGAAAAGTATGATTTCATTGATTTGTGTATTTCGATGGACTAATGTTTTATTTTTTGGTTTTATAACCCCTATTGAGATATTTATGCTCATCATATGTTTTGGAAATATTTTTCACAAGATATAAGTAATCGTAAGACAGAAAAGTAATTCAAGAATATTTTTATCATGACAAAAACTCTAGATTTCTTTTAAGAGTTTTTATTTTATGAAAAAATGGATACTCAATAGAAGTTTATACTTTGTAATAATTGAAATATAATTTAATAGTTATGCTTAATTCTCTAAAACTATAAACATGAAAATATCATCAATGTGATTTATTGATTTAATTAAATATTACAAAATGATTAATGTCAAGGATTTATATAATTTGTTTAATGAATGACCAATGTGAATAATTAATTTTAAAATGGAAATATTATTAATTATTTAACTTATTTTTTATTTATAGTGTATTAATTCATTGATTATGTTATAATATTTTTGTTTTCCATAGTGTTTTATATTTATCATTATTAGATATTCATTCTATGATTTTCCTTACACATCAACTATTTATTAAAATTTAATGAATATTATTTTAAAGGAAATAACATGACCTTTTTTCAATGAAATAAATGATATTATTTATAAAGAGTTGTCAATTTGTTTCAATAAAAAATAAATTTGGTTGAAGTGGTGTTTGATTCATTTGTAGTTTAAAAGTTGTTATTCACCCCATTGACACAATTGTTCTTGGTTTATTTTGAATTTCATATACCTGAAATTGTCTTGTTAATGAGTCATATATAATGGTAAAGGGGTGGTTTCTTGTGTTTAGCTAGTTAAAATCCTAGTGATAACAGAAAAACCTAAAGGGGATATCATGGGTAATGTTTTCGGTTCCTATGACAGGTGTCAAACTAGTTTGTGGGATAACTCTCCCTAGCCTGCTCATCGCTACAGTAGAATGACACATTGGAATGATTTTGTTCCTTCTAGGTTGGGAATACACTTAGGTAAACGAACATTGTGTAGATGGATATTTATATTATTATAATTACATTTATATATTTCATTGGTGTGAGGATCTTATGTTTTCCTTCCATAGTTCAATTGTTTTTTCACATGATTATAATTGTGATCATTTTGATAAAATTGTTTTCTATTTATATAATTTATTATGTTCATTTATATTTTGAAACAGTTGAATAATTTATTAAATTTTAAAGATAAAGAGATAAATGTTTTTTACATTTTATTTCATTCATAAAATATAAATTTTTAGTTTCATATTTTAATTTTAAACAAACATGTATATATTTTTAAATAAAGGGAATATATATTATATGGTGTAATCCTACAAGATTTTTCTCACACACTACAATCTTGAAATGTTGTGTGGGTTTATTTTTTTTCTTGATCTATCATAGATATATAATTAGTGATTATATTCTTTTAGAGTGTACTATAGATCTAATGTGATACCAATGAGGTGGTAACAATAGAAAGTGTTTCTATGTCATGTATATTTTTTCATTATTTTCATTATATTTGTTTCAAAAAATTTATTTTATTCTCTCTCCTTTGAATATATTTATTATTTTCCTCTCTTTCTATGTGAGGAATCATTATTGTTTTTTATGTGATATTATTTGTTATATTTTTTTAATATTTTTATTTTATGAATGTAAATTTATTAAAATTTCCTATATGATAGACATGGAAATTTTTATAATCTGATGGTAACCAAGGATACACTTTGGGTGTCACGAACCGAATTAGGTCACCATCAAAACTAGAACACGACTCAGCCCACGACAAGGCCCGATGGGAATTCTAAATCCCCATGGGCTGGCTTAGTGCTCGGGTATCATTACATGAATTTATGGAAATATTTACCTAAGTTTATAAACAATAATCCACAAACAAACATAACAAAACAAATCATGATTTTTCAACTAAAATTATCTTTTAACGAAAATTTAGAACTGAATTCCATAAAATAAAACTATGTTTAAAGACCATTAAAAATGTAAAAAAGCAAATAATGATAGCCCAATAGCATCCACAATGAAAAAGGAACCTCCCTTAAGCCATGTCCACAACACCACATCACGAACGATCGGAAAAAACCGGAACTTTTGGCCCAACTTTTTTACCCAAACCTACAAAAAAATAACAAAGTCTACTTACACACAAAGGTGTAAGTAGGGTGTGAGCCAAAGCCCAATAGGATAACACCACAAATAGATTTTATGATATAAACATTCAAAGAATATAATAATGCATGCTTTCCAAAAAAACATGTTATTTGAGTTAAAATTTCTAAAAGATGAAATATAAAAATATCAATTTTTAAGTGGACTAATTTAAATAATCGACACTTTTTAAATAAATTCCCAGGATACTAAATTTTTCCACCTAATATACTGTATTCTAATAGTTAATATAAAGGATCTAATGAGCACAAGTAATAAAAAATAACCCCAAGGTACTATCTAGTAGTGGGTCCCAGGTACCTCATATCTTAGTGAGAGTAACCATCACAAATAACAATTCTCGTGCATGAGACACTAGTATGGAATATACCCATAACCTTGTGGTTCCCATCCATCATCATCATAGTTTATTTATAGTTGTAAGTGTCAATATTTCTAAGTGAAACTGAGGCCAAACCCCATGGATTCACTAGCACTCTAGTACACGCCCATCCACCTAGTTACCTGGGTTTGCCACATGTGCTCAAACAAGTACAAAAAGATAGGATATATAATTTTCACATGAGTATATCAATTCCACTACAAAAAATCACCAAACAGCCCAAATTTACATCACAAAAGTCACAAAATCCACATTTTTATTCAAATTGATTTTGAAATCAAACTCGAACCAAAATAGCCCACTACACATTTTGCACATCTTTCACAATTCAACAAATCATTTAAAAATATTATAAAATATTTCCCAAACGCTAAAAATCACATAATATCCCACTCACATGTTACATAATATTCTTTTCAAAAACAATGTCCATTTTCCACATCATACTCACACAAAACAACCCGAAAACATGTTTCGCACCCACATCACACTTTCACAAATCACCTTGACAAATTAAAAAACATTAAAAAAATGTTTGACATAAAAACTCACCAGTTTATCTTCCAAAAACTCATTTGAATAACATACTACCACCAAAATAATACAGAAGCAAGCATTTCACACTTTTGTAACTCATTAAATCATTTACAACTTTCATAAAACCAACCCATGGGGTATAACTATCTTTTTTCCCACAAAAACAAAGTCTAAATATTATTTCAAATCCAAAATAACACCAATAACAATTCAAATCAGAATATGAAGCCCTATAAATATTTATTTAACCACCCTCAAGTATTATCAAATCCCCTCAAATAATACCACAAAATATGCACATAAAAAACAAACATTTTCATAAATCTCTTTCAAGAATTTTTACATGGTTTGAAACATAAAAAACATTAAAAGACCCTATTTTAAACCCAAAGGCACACCAAGACCCCACCAAAGAAAAATTCACATCTCAGAAAGATTTATTACACCAATTTCATATGTAATAAAATACACACAAACAATACCACAAGGTTTACACATGAAAACACCCAATTTCAAAATAAAATACAACTATAAAATTAAATGACTTACCAAATCCATTATAAATAGATTTAGCACAAAATAAATCATATTAGGAATGGGTAAAATAAGTAATTCAAGACACATTACTCATCTAGAAATGATCACACATGGAATCACCTACTGAATGTGGTGAAACAGCCAAAAATTGGTGCGGAACATCAACCGCACCACTGCCTTACCTCAAAGAAGTGAAAAGAAACCTAAAACCTCAATATTTCACCCAAAAGACAGGAAGTTAGACTCTATGAAAGAACACTATCTTTTGGAAATTTTATAACTCTAGAAATGGTGAATGAAACCCTAAGGAAAGAGAATAAATCAAAGAGATAAAGACTTACTTGCAGAAATCTTGGAGAGATTGCCCTAAATCCACCAAAATATGAATTTCCAAGTAACCGAAAATGGTATGGAGGCTCTAATGAGTCATAGTACGTCATGTGGGGTCTAAAATGGGGTAAAAAGAATTAAAATTGAAGGATTTATGAAGGAATCAATTTACCTCTTCATATATGGTTGATTTGAGAAGGATTAATAACGCTCACCTAATTCTCTATTCAAATGAGCTCCAAAAATGTGAAACCAATAATGGGAGTGATCCTTGAGGTATTGGATTCGAGAGAGAGGTAGAATAATAAAAAAGAAATAAACAATGAAGGAGATATTAATGAATTAA
Organism: Viscum album; assembly: GCA_963277665.1. Taxonomy (NCBI): domain Eukaryota; kingdom Viridiplantae; phylum Streptophyta; class Magnoliopsida; order Santalales; family Viscaceae; genus Viscum; species Viscum album. The sequence goes on along the minus strand of OY728132.1, from coordinate 1,284,840,440 downwards.
AAAAACATTTAAAGAAAAAAATGGGCTTATGGGTAGGCCCATACCTTAAATAAAAACCCAAATACACCTTGATTATGGATTTATAGAAACTCCAAATTGACATGGTGATGTTAATATTTTATGGTAGGACATGTATGAATGTGAATGGATGAAAAATGTTGAAAAAATGAAGGACTTATAAAAGAAACAATTTTTTTTTTAAAATCTAGAAATGGGCTTACAGTTTGGCCAAAATTTTCAAAACACACCATTTCCACCAAAATGAGTGGTATGACCCAAAAACCAGGAATGGAAATTATAAGAAAATTGAATTTAAAAAAATTCATGGACGCCACAATTATTCCCACAATAAAACTTTTAACCACTTGAAATTCAAAACACGGCCAAAGAAAAAACCAAACCCAACTGATAGACCAGAAATGTACTCCTTCGCCGAGTGTGATCTACCCTCGAAAGGCCAAAACACCTCCAGTGATCAATTAAGGAAGAAAAGATCTCAAAAACCGAAACATATATCAATTTACTGAAATGATCATTCACAATCAGGATTTATCCCAATAGAAAAATCCTCATACATTATCCGAACAAGGCTCAAGCATTTTACTCAAACAAACAACAACATCAAACAAGGTTATAGTTAGTATGATATAACTAAACCACTAGGCACTCTCCAATCCCAACGTTTACCCAAAGAAGATTTAGTTAGATAGATAGATCTGAATAATACTATCAAATTAAAATCCAAGACCAAGTACAAAACTGAGTTACTGGTATGAGAACATAAAAATGGGCTCCCAACCATAAAAGACAACAGAAATTTTTTCCTAGACTGAATCGGGACACTAATAAGGGGAGTCCGGAATGGAATCCTTGGTACAAGGGGTAGAATTCCATTAAATGTTTCCAAAATAACACACATGAGACCCATGGTGGGTCTCCCCACCATAAGAAGAAACCATATTAACTGAACAGCCTGGGCTGACACAGAAACACCCCAAAACTCAATGATATGGGACGACCGCACAGTTAGTCCACACATTTTGAGAAACCATGCGGTAACCATGTGGATCCTTATATATGTATGGTTTTTTGGGGAACATTTACAGATCACATTTTAAAAACCATGCTCTCAACCTGTCTAGCCAAATATTAAACCTTTCTCTATATACTCAATGGAACCCAAAGGGGGAGGAAAGAAATTACGTGACAAACATGGGCACGAGGTCCTCCACCTATTTCCATCGAACATGAATAACAGAACAAAGGTGATGACACCAGAGGTTTAAAATATTCTTATCATTAATACTGAGGATATGACTTCATAAAATGGTTTGAACAACCTTGTGATTTCCCTTGAAAACATGCAAGCATCTCTCCGGGACTTATGGATAGAGATCAAATGATTGAAGCATCTTCGGCCTCATAGTTAGTCTTTTGAAACAACCAGAACAGAACATATTCTTCAGGTGTTACAAACAACTACACCACAAACCTTGATAAGTTTATCTAGAACTAACACATTCCAAACTCACTTTACCCAAACCCAACATTTCACAGAAACAAGGTCTTAGAAGATGCACACACATCACACCTTGTTACTTCATCTGAGAAACAAAAGAATGAATGGATTAATATAAAGACCTTCCTCTGAAATAGAGGATTTGGACGTTTTTTAAGGGAGACATACTCCCAACATAATAGAGACTCTCATAGGATTACACAACCTTCACCATTACTATCAAATGAGATAAAAACATCACAACGATTCACCGAACATGAGAATTGCGATTGACAGAAACAATAAATTGAAAGGGACCTTAGGAAAAGTCCCCAGACAATACACAATTCTAGATAGTATCCATAATGGCCTCTCTTGACCAGATTTCCCAAACTGTTGGTTTAACGTGAACTCCTACTTCAAAAAGACTATGAATAACCCAAAGGCCTTCTTAGACACCATCTAGACACTCATCCACACTAATAACTCCAGACCACTTCCACCTTCGATGAATCAAGAAACATAAGAAACTATGGTCCCTTTCAACATTCCACAAGAACTCCCCCACTACAACAGTATCCTAAAACTCAAAAATGTATGGGTGTAGACTCATTTTAAAAATCTAGAGAAAATATTCCATACATTGATAAACTATAGGATTTTCCAATGGATAAACAATCTGGGTGCACTTCAGTTGTGCACTAACCCTTAATGGGGGTGTACATTATCCAATGAGAGAACCCAAGGACCCAACTAATCTGTTTCATTGGTCAAAACATTCCACAAACCCGATTAAAACTCATGAAGGGAACCATCGTAAAGGTGTCCCAAAACATATCTCAGAAAAGACTGCTAAAAAGTTCTTCTACCTAGCTTACTGACCAGACACAAACCCAAAACACAGTTCAAACAGGAGGAGTTCATGGACTCAAAACATCCCACAACATCAACATTTCCAAAAACACATAACACACACCATCCCAAAACATGAATCAAGACATCAAGTTTTCCTTTTAAAAACATTTCTTTGAAAACAAACAGTTCATTGGTTAGCATATCCCCCAATGGTACCCCATGGGCCCCACACATGCATGTTTTCGTGCCACATTAGGCACCCTCCTCATATCCTTCCAGGCAGTCATCCATTCATTAGATTAAAAATACACCATCCCCTATAACCCCATGCATTATTTCCCTCACCCAAACAATAAAGGACAAAACATAAACTCTTTCCACTTTTCTAGGCCAAAATAATCAACCAATACTTTCGTTTTCTCAATACCACTATCCTCGAAATCGAATACAAATTACCACATTCAAAAAAATTTCGAAAATCTCAATCATTCAAAAGAAAACTCAATTTCAAGTCAAACACATTAATTTCAAAACATCTCATCCCAATAAATCACCTTTCAGCAGTTTATAAAACTTGATTGGAAACACTTTTTCAAAACCAACTTCAACATACATCCTCGTTTCAAAAGAGTCATAAACACATAATTTTCCTAATTCAAAAACGTTCTGAAATTTTATTTCCACCATTTAAAAAATCAAACCCTTCCCTACTTATTTCAAAATAATTTCACAAAAACCATATGCTTCATAAAACCATGACATTTTTACTTTCAAACCGAACTTCCAAGATTTCAAAACGAAAGGACACAAGACAATGTGAGGGGGAAGTTGCATCAGTGGGTGACATGGGAATATGGTTGGTGGCCATACACCAATAACTTAACAATCATAGAGAGTGTTATAAGAAAATATCACCAACTCCACCTAGCTTTGTAGGTCGTGTGAGCTCACTAAGACCATTACCCTACTCTCTTTTCATTTCCCATAATCATCATCAAACCAATAAAACCAACGGAATAAAATAATTGCTGACCTCCGATGGTGACATGAATCCCATCATGAGGTGTGATGATCTGGCACACTACCCATAACCAGAATTCCAGGTCCAGACAATCCTAACTCCAGACTATCCTGACTGTTCCCCAAATAACATGTCCCAAATAGTTAAAATAAACCTCCTGTGATACCATTTTGTCACAAACTGAATCTGTTCAACATCAAAACTAGAATCCAACCTAGCCCACGACAATCCCCAAAGGCCGTTCCCAATCCCCTTGAGCTGGCTCATGTGACAGGGTATCATAAAATGAATTTTGGGAATTATTTACCGTAGTTTATAAATGTTAAACCACAAACAAATATAATAAAACAAATCTGTATTTTTCAACTAAAAGTATCATTTACAAATTTTCAAAAATGAATTAAGTAAGTTAAAACTATGTTTAAAGACCATTAAAAAGGTAAAAAACCAAATAAGGACAGCCCAAGAGCCTCCACATGGCAAGAGGCACCGCCTATAAGCCATCTCCACAACACTGCATCACGAACGACTGATAAAAACCGGAACTATTGGCATAAAAGTTGTACCTAAACCTACGACAAGAAAACAAAAAAGTCTACTTAAAACATTGAGTGTAAGTAGTGTGTGAGTCAAATACTAGTAGGATAACACCACTAGAATATTTCTTATGATATACATTCAAAGACCAAAAGCATGCAAGTTTTTCAAAAAAAACATTTAATTTCTAGTTACAATTACAAAAGGATGCAACTTAAAAAATCAATTTTCAAGTTGGCTATTTTAAAGAATCACAAATTTTAAAATATATTAAATGGATAATGAATTTTCTATAAAAATATACCGTATGATGACATTAAGTATTAAGGACCTTATAAGAATAAGAAATAGGAAATAACCCATAGGAACTAGCTATTCATAAGTCCCAGGTACCTCGTATCTTAGTGATAGTAACCCTCAGAAATATATGTTCTCGTGCATGAGCCACTAGTAGGGAACATACCCATAACCTAGTGGTCAACAACCATCATCATCATTGTTTAGATAGAGTTTTAAGTGTCAATATTGATATGTGAAACTGAGGCCAAACCCGACGGATTCACTAGCATACTAGTACACGTCCACCCACCTAGATAACTGGGTTTCCCTCTTTTGCTAAAACAGGTTCAACAAGACATGAAATATAATTTTCACATGCATATATCCCTTCTACATCATGAATTCACCACTAATCCCACGTTTACCGCACACATGTCACAAAATTCACTTTTTCATTCAAATTGATTTTGAAATAAAACTCACAACAAAATATCCCACAAAACATTCTGCACATCTTTTACAATTCAACAAATCATTTAAAATTTTGATAAAATCTTTCCCAGTATACTAAAAAACACATAATATCCCACTCACATGTTACATAATAGACTTCTCATAAACAATGTCGATTATTCACATCACACTCACACAAAACATCCCGTAAATATGTTTCTCACCCACATCACAATTTCATAAATCACCTCGACTAATTACAAAACATTACCAAAATGTTTGACATAAAAACATAGCAGTTTATCTTTCAAAAAATAATTTTAAGAACATACTACCACAAAAATAGTATATAAGCATCCATTTCACACTTTGTGTAACTCATTAAATCATTTAAAATTTTCATAAAACCATCCCAAGTTATATAACAATGTTTTTCCCACAAAACCCAATTCCAAATACACTTTCAAATCCAAAATAACCCCAATACCAAACCAAATCATAATTTGAAGACCTGATAATATTTATTTAAATACTATCAAGTATTATAAAATCACCTCAAATAAAACCACAATGTATGAGCATGGAAAATAGACATTTTCATAGAACGCTTTCACGAGGCATTACATGGTTTCAAAAATAAAGCCATTTAAAAGACCCTCTTTAAATCTCAATGTCACAACAAGACCCTACCAAATCATAATTGGAATCCCAAAATGATTTATTACACCAATTTCAACTGCTATAAAACACACACAAATAATACCACAAGGGTTACACATGAAAAACACCCAATTTAAATCTAAAATGCAATAATAAAATTAAATGCATAATAAAATTCATCATAAACAGGTTTCTCACAACACAAGGCATATTTGGAACATTATAAATAGGTAATTTAATAAAACAAACTCGTCTATAAATGATCACACGTAGAATCAGCTACTAAAAGTGTTGAACCCCTCAAATATTGTTGTGAAACCTTAATTGCACCATCGCCGGACCACAAGGAAGTGAAAAGAAACCTAAAACAAAAATATTTCACTCAAAAAATGGGAATTTATACCCAAGGCATGAACCCTAACTTTTGGACATTTTAGAACTCCAGAAAGGGTGAAAGAAACCCTATGGAATGAGAAGAAATCAAATTGAGAAAGACTTACTTGTAAGGAATCATAAAGAGATTTCCCTAAATCCACCAAAATATGAATATACACATAACCAAAACTATTATGGAGGCCTTAAGGAGTCATATTTGGTCATGTGGGGATAGAAATAGGGTAAAAAGAATGAAAATTGAAGGAGTTATGAAAGATTAATTTTACCTCTTCAAATCTAGTCTATGTGAAAATTATTTCAAAATCTCGCCCTAATTCATGGTTCAAATGCGCTCCAAAAATGCAAAACTAATAATGGGTGTCATCCTAGGGATATTTTTTATGTGGGGGAGGTTTTATAACCGAAAAAAACATGAATGATATATTAATGAATTTTAAAAATCATTTAAAGTAGAAAATGGGGTTACGGTCAGGCCTAAAACTGTGAATAAAAATCCAAATACACCATGATTAAGGTTTTCAAAAGGCTCCAAATTGACATGGTTGGGTTATAGGTCATGGGAGGCCATGTATGAATTATAATTGATGAAATATGTTGAAAAATTAAGTAGGTATAAAGGAAATAAAATTTGTTTTTAAATCTGGAAATGGGCTCACGGTTTGGCCCAAATTTTCAAAACCCACCATTTCCACAAATATATATGGTAAACCTCAAAAAAAATTAGGAATTGAAATTAAATGAAAAACTACTTTAAAAAAAATTCATGGATGTGACATTGTGATTTATGGAATAAAGGTATGCTTATGATAGCTAGGTATTGAAATGGGTATGTTACAATAACAACCTCAATCCAGCACCATGGTGAATGATGATTTCAATCATATGAATCATCACAAGGTATCATGATATTAATTTACTGATAATTATTATTATAAGAAGACTCCCCCCAAAAGAAATGATCCTACCATTATCCCTTAAAATCCAATATACATTCCCTTAATATATCATCAAATGTCTCAACTGTTTTCTCAGTTTGACCATCATCTTGTGTCTGGAATTAGGTTCTAAATCATAACTGGGTACCAAAGGCAACCTATAACTCCTCCCACATCTATGATTGAAAATGTGTGCCGTAATAAAATATTACTATAACCAGAACCACTTGAATCTTCACTGCATACATTATATAATGATAAAAAGAATCATTAACTAATGATTATTTGTAAATCATAAATAAAATATTTGATTTATATAGTCTCTCATTGATCACCCAAATGATATCAAACCCTTTCAAGGTATGAGGAAACCCCATAAAAATCCATCAATATTTTCCACCCACTTTTTCTATGGAATTTCCAAAGGATATAACAACCATGTCAAAACATGATGTCTGACTTTTATTTGCTCATATAAACGAAAAAAAGAAAAAATCATTTGCCACCATCTGTATCCAATAAAACAAACATGACCTCTACAAATAATGATATTTATTTTTAACACACATCTACACTATAAATTATGAACAATATAGCTCATAAAAATCTATTTCATTTATTGATAAAGGAACAACTGTATTATTGTAAGAAATATGATATTCCAAATCCAAATACCAACCATATAAAGTATCACCATTTTGTAATTTGACCTCTCCACACTTCCATATTGGAATATCCCATCTAAAAAACATCAAACTACTATTAAATTGGTGATTTCACTATCATCTAATAAGGAAATAATTCATACTAATTTTCTTTATAACTAATATAGAGAGAATATAAAAAATATACTTCTTTCATTTCTCACTAATATACTATGTTTTCTAACCATTAAACTTCTGACAGATAACATCATCTATGAAAAATCCCCTCTATCATTACCAGGTTAACTACTACACAACACTCTCAAAAAACATGACCCATAAATATCAACTCACATATGAAATATTTAAGACGATATATATTATACAAAATTGATTCCCACAACCCTTACACCATCTGAATAACCTATATATGATCTTTTTATTGTATTTTAATAAATCAATATATCATTAATGAAAAAACCAAATAATCATTAGTATTGGGTTTTAACAGCCTATTAATAGTTCCCATAAATACAACTGATGTATTCATAACTAAAAATGAAATTACCAAAAACTCCATATTCTCATACTTACATAAAAAAAATTAAATGTATATCTTCATCCTTGACCCTAATTGGGTGACATACATATCATAAATCAACAATATAAAACCAAATATCCCCATTAAACTAATAAAATAAATCATTTATCCTATGAATTGGATAAAAAATATTTATCATCACATGATTTATTCTTCCAAATTATATATACAATCGAAATGACTCATTTTCATTCTTCCAAAATAACCCAAGAGAAGGACATTGTGGAAAACAATTTAAAAAATTTTCTAAATGTAAAAACTAAAAACTACCAATGTTTTTCTAGATCCATTTGATAAGTCACTATAACCATAGGATAAACACTAATATATAGATTTATCCCATACTCAATCCCACACCATAGATGTAACATTATTACCTTCATTGGAACCTATTGACAGCCTCCAAATGAGCATCAAAAAATTTACAAAAAAGAAATACATAGGTATGGGAATTATTTTACCCCCAAATGAAAATGAAGAAGAAGGTGGTTGAGAACCATGGATCAAATGATCCTCTAATGGATAATGGATTGTGTGACTATCATAATTTCATGGGAAGGCACCGTGAAAAATGAATTGTTTATAGAAGATCATGGGAGGTCCGTTCAATAAGTCCTTCCACTCTTATGAAGGTTACACACACAACCAATGATCACGAAACTGTAGTTAGATGATCCCCCAAGTCACGTGGATTATTAGTTGGCCAGTGTCTAAATTCCAATCCAAAAATACTTTGAAAATAGTGGGAAAATATCCAAAAGGACAAGGACCTTGCGTTCATAAACCACACGTGATGGCTCATTGAAGATGAGAATAGTTTTCCTCAACTTCCTTCATCCAACATCACGAGACCCTAGATCCTTTGTAAAACAGAAGAAATAAAATAAAATGGAAGGATATAGGATCCACTTGCAGTCATAAACATCATATGATGTTCCCTTGGATATCCTCGAGACACCATGATTTCACGGCGACTTGTCTGCCTTGTCTCGTGAAATCCCATCACATGTCATCCCTATCACACAATGATCGATGGGTATGTCCAATTTATCTCACACTTCCCCTTTGCTCCCTTAGGAAAAAAATTTCATATCCTATAAAATGCTCATTCATCTCCACATAACCTTTATTAGTCTTGAAACACATCCTTAAGAGGTATAGCATTTTTCTTCCTAATTACTCAGTCAATAACATATGACTCAAAACCATTATAAAATAATCAAAGGAAATCAATAATAAGAGGAGGAAGGAACCTCTAGTGGTTCCCAAACCCTTGTGATATACTAAGGACATCCACAACATGGACTCATGAGACTCCATTGAAATCCATCCTAATCTTCTGAAGGCCCCCTGAAAAGTCATCCTTAGCCCATGCAATTTCCCAGAGAAGTCACCCAAGATCATGTGAATTCCTTTGGATAGGAGTCCTAATATCATCAAGGCACTTAGACATGTAAAAATGACAATATAAAAGTTCTTTGGAATGCCAACATGACACAGGAAGTCCCCAATAATTGGAAATAATCCAATAAAGGAGGTAGTGATGGAATGAACTTATGGTCACTATAAATCTAGTGATGGGCTCAATGAGATCCACAACAGAGTGTCATAAAGACGCATGGCGATAAAGCCATATGACATCTCCTACCTCAGTTCATGTTTTACACACCATGAAAATTGGTGAATCCTCATGGTGATGAGGGAAATAAATTCACCACCCAATCAGGAAAAATGGGTTTTTAACAATCACAATAAAGAGGAGGAAAACTTGTGAATATAAGAACTCTAGTAACATAAAATCAATGCTAGAGTATATTTCTCTTTGTGGCCAATCTCACTAACAACAAGATCTATATAATATATGATATTGATTAATATTTAATGAAATCATTAAGCATACATATGTTCTATATTTGATCACTCATTGATCATGTGAAGTACTTCTAGAAGGACACATGAAGGACATCACACACACGTTCTAGATCATTTTAGACATAATACAAACTAATACTAGAGAAATCAGAGGCATATACATTATAAAGGCCAAAACAAAGAATAAAGATAAACGAATTAAAAAAATAGCATATATATTGGTCCTCGTGAACTTCAAATGATAAAAAACTGGTCCTACTATAGTTTGCCAACAAGTCCCCCAAATCATGTGACACTTTTATGATGTAACATTTGAATCATACAATGTTATCATGATATATAAAAGAAAGTAACATGGAATCCATAGTACAAGTATTCCATGTCTTGTGAAGACCTTGGGGCATGCACCCTATCCTTGAAATTCCCTATAGACATGGCGCCTGACCCACATAGAAACACTGGTATGTGTAAGCCATGTCTAGCGCTAGCACCCGAGAATGTTAACTAGATCTTTTCTTTCCCTTTGGGCATGACAATAAGTATCTCAATGCCATTCAGACATGTTATCAAGGATTTGTGACACCCTCCAATACATGTTTCACTAAATCTAGAGACTCCCTCAATATGTGTCATCCATATCTTGTAAAGACATCTGGGCTAGTCAACTGGATCATGAGACACCCTAGTGACTAGTTATCCATGTCATGTGAGGGATTTTAGGATCAACCGACCAGGTATTGAGATTTATTATAAACAATCCACCCATGATCATTTTAAAACTCTCAGACGTGTAATTCAAATTTAAAAAAAACATCTAGAGAAGTCAAAAGGATCATAAAATTGTCTTTCAACATGTTATCTAGACACTCTCCAACATGACTATCAGGATATTAAGGTGATTCGAGTAGAAAATCAATTCGTGTTAGTCAAGAAAGTGAGACCTATCCCAATAGAATCCCATGATTTGATAAACATGTCCATCCACAATTTTTAATGCCTAATTACATGGGTAACCTCAAAATTTTTGCCCCAAAAAATGACATAGTATGATATGTCCCGATTATAATGGAAACCTAATTCAGTAATCCCCGATCAAGGGAACTACAGAAAATCTAATTCCTGCCACCATAAGGATAGGTTGGACACCTCCCTAAGGTTTGATATCCATATTAATCTTCCAATGGTATTACTAGAACATAAGTCCCACATCGATTAGAAAATCAATCGACTATTTGGTATCCCTTATTTCTGACAATGATCATATCTCATGTGGGATTTGGGTGTTTCAATAATCATATAATATGCACTATAAAGCTCCATAAATACCATGGAAGCACCATTGTGTAAGTTCCAATTGATTAAAATAAGAGTAATCTAATTCTATCCATAACTTAGATAGTTAGGATATCTTCTTAATGTATGGTCCTAAACTCATATGGGCATCCATCCTAGTATGGGTCCTGCCATGTCTCTGAAATTTCAACCATCTGGACCCAATAATTTCCATGTGTTGATCACACTACCTTATCCTTCAAGGGACTAAAAAATTAATGGATCTATGACCAGTATAATACCATAAAAAATACGATGTATATAATTCCCCCTTGAATTTCTATCTCCATATTTATATCATGAGGGTATTCCCATTACATAAGTTATGCCTCTCTATATATTTATACTCATTACATGTAATCCATTGTTTCTCACACAGAGCATAGATCACGTGGGATTAGGGAGGTTCAATGGTCATATCACTCGCATCAAAAATATCTACACTCTTAGAAAATGTCAAAATGTATGCCCTGATGAGTGGCATGATATATTCGCCTCTATATGAGGGTATCTACCGTGGGTCCAGTGCCAAGGGTATGACGGTACTTTGAGAAATATGATTCCTTCCATGAACAATATATGTGGGATTCTTTTATAAGTCTCAAGATCTAATGGACACCCACATAGGTGTAAGTTCCTTCATGTCTCTAACATCTCAACCATCATGACCCGATTATTCCCACTAGCTGATTATTCTACATCATAGTCCAATGAACTATGAAACTAAGAGAACTATGAAAACTATGATTATCTCCATAATCAGGATATGTAGGACTTCCCCCAAAGACTCAATATTGAATACCTAGTTCTTCAACTCACTCATATATTTAATTTCTGTATTACATTAAACTGCATGTTTTTAATGAACTACATTGGTTTTGATTCCTCGAATTACCATGATACATAGAATTCCTGATAATGTAAAAATCCCATCCTTGGAATAATACTTTTGAGGCACTTGGTTATACTACTTCAAAACATAATAATTTTCTCATTACTGTGAAATGGGAGAATAAATTTGGATACATAGTGATGGATTCACCAATGGTATCAACATCATCTTTACAAAGAATGGTTTAACCCATAATAATTTTGTTATGGAAATTGGTCTCATTTTGAGATTATGTAGAAGCTCACGAACACATCATAAATATATAATAGAGCCTCATAATTGTAAACAGTTCCGCATAATGGGTGTGAAATCCCAAAAACCCATCCTCTCGACCAATGTGAGTCCCCATATTCCATTGGTCCTAAAAACCCCAGGTGACTGCTATCCAATGGAAAGTGATTCAATACCGAGTTATGAATGGGGGAACCATTGTGAGTTTTCTTCATGGAACAACAATGATAACCTAATTTTAATGATCTTGCAAAAAATAAACATCCTCAATAAACCAATAGGCCAAACTAAACCCACATCAACGATGGTCTCTCGGTCGCACCATTTTCCTGATGAAACTAAAATGGTGAACCAAAAAAATCCCTCTAATAAAAAAATTATTGGGTTATTATCCACTGAATGATTACGTTTTCACACTATACAAAAACAAAAAATAGTACAACTGATGTGAATATATCTAATTAAAGATGATTGTTTTATGATACATTTTTTAATATTTGTACACACTATAAACAAACAAAAATGGTGAACATGACGTGAATCTCTCTAATAAGAAAATTATTTTGTTATTATCCTTAATGATATTTTTATTGCACACTATACATAAAAAATATAGAAAATATGACATGAATCTCCCAAATGATACAATGAGTAATTAATCATAGAGCAAGACCCTTAGATTCAAGTATCCTATATAAACAATGATGTTGATTGTGACAGAAATATTATAGATGATGCTCTGTATATGGGGTTCTCATGAAATAATTCCATCCTTATTTTGAGATTTCTACTTGAATAGAATGGCTAGACCAGGGATAAAAGGAATATTTTGTTAACCAAGCACATCTGAATGAGCATTTTATACCTATAATATTGTAGTAATTACTGATTTTATTTATTTTTGTTTTCATAACTATAAATACTTATCTCATCAATAGCATCCGGATTATATATAATTTCCTCTTCATTGAGTTATATCTCTAGTAAAACAGTTAAGGATATAACCACCATGGGCTGTAAAATGAACTGAATTTCTTGATAACACCGACATCTGGTGTGAAACATGATGGTCTGGGAATACTATCAATGTTGTAAAATCCCATCCATGGAAGCTTCTTATGTGATTCCTCATGTATGAAAACAATTGAGTCTTTATCAACAAGGCAATGTTGTGTCTAAGGTGTTGTCCCTCATCATCGCAACTAACCATGTTAGAAGCATATTCCAAGAGTGAGAAAAAATATACATCATGTATCTGATAAAAGATGTCAAAGGATTCAAATATGGCTCCCTTGCAATTTAGGTGCCGCTGAGGATGGCACCTTTCAACCACATTTTCCAACACCATCCCACTGATACCCATAGGTCTCTTACTAAGGGTACATACCAACACAATGAAACCTTTGACACCTATGAATGGGTAGTAATGAAGATAGACTAGGTAAGGAAGATGTTGGATACTCATGAGTGTGATCATATACCCATTCCCACTTATGATGTCTGCTTGTATATTGCAGTAGTAACCAGTGAATATGCGGATTTTCTTCCTCACTAGGAACATGTATGTGATAATATTCCCACATCATTAATTGTGAAAGCACATATCCCCACCACTGTGAATGAAGTTCATCAATATAAATTGAGAGGACAAAGATGATAGATGTGGTAAAATATACATTCGTCATATGAAGTCCTCTTCTAGTACATAATAAAGATGTAAATTGTATAGGATTATATCCCTGGACTCATTTTTCTAAAATATAAATATATTTTAGCAAAAAATGAGGAACTCCACCAACATATATGGGAACTAGTTCAGATTTGAGGACAATAAGATATTTCTATCCTTATATCTTGGAAAGTCCAACACTCTAATCAACATGAATGAGTAGATACTCCAAAAAAAATTGCACATTCTTCCTCTTTTCATGAAGAATTATCTGTATATTCTAATAAAGGGATACATATCAGGCTATCCTCAAAATCCCTTTCTAACCAGGGCTTGCTAGGTGAGATCATTCCATGCCATATGATAGTGTAAAATGCCTACCAAAAAAGTATAGTGGAATATTTTAAAGTCCTAGGATCGGGCTCATATCCCTATTCTGGCATGGTATAACCATGTGAGAGGGGAACAAGCCTCATGATGGGCAAATATTAATGACGAATAAGTCTATCAGTATACTCTATAGCACTAGAATCATTCATATATCTCTATTCTGGATGAGACTAACATAGTAAGAATGGTACAAGCGTTGGTACATGCTCTTATTCTTGTTAGTGAGTCTTCCTGGCATATTCCAATAGGTTACAGGTGATAGGTGTATGTTCTTACTTCCTATGTTGAAAAACTAGACCAATATAATTATGAGGTAATACATGAGGAATAACCATTCCCACATTGTGAAGGTCTTTCACCAAATTTTGGTGGTGAATTCATATTCTAACCAAGCTCATGTTCATGTTCGAATTGGGGCCCACTAGGTGGAGTGGTAAATGCTTTGGGGTAGGCTCATATTACTTCTAAGAAAGACCATCAGCATATTCCAAATATGGAGGATTGGGATTACACTCTCATCCTCACCAAGGATCACCATGAGAGAGTGGAACACACATCGGGATGGTCTCTTATACCTATCAATAATGAGAAATATCATTTTTATACTTCAGAAGATTCTCAACCGAATGTTATTATTCACACATCACCAGATGGTTATAAGAATGATTCGTAATTATCTATACAATAGACTCATATCCTTCCTCGCATTCAAATAGAAGTCCAGCATATTCTGACCATAATGTAGATCAAGACCCATATTCCAAATCTTCTTAATACCAGTTCCCTTGATGTTTCTTAAGACACATTCCAAATGCCATAAGGGTCTGTAAACACTTCAACTAATGAAGAAGTGTATCATTACCACAATAGTCCTCCCTATGGTATTGTGAAGATTGATCGAAGGGACTCTAATCCTGCCATCCAACATGGACAACCACATAATGGGGATATCTACCACAGAAAAGTAAATCCTCCTATTTCTCAAACATATCCCAAAATAGAGTTGTTCAAAACTCTAACACCATAATATAGATAGAAGCTTCAAACATAGAGGTCAAATGAATATGGTTCCCCATTAACATATGTCAACACTCCACTCACATCATTAGGTGACCCTTAGAACAAACATCAATGGTATAACCAGATGGATGTGTGTAACTATGATGAATTGGAACCTGAAATTTATATATTGATAGAGTTATCTAGAAAAAACCTCCCCATTATCTTTTGGCCCCCTTCCACATCCAACTATGGGATTCCATATTAGCTATAAAAGGAGTTAATTCCATATCTACACCACAATATTTGGGAGACTCATCAGTGACTGAAGTTTGGAAATCTACCTCATCCAGGGAATAAGTTTCACCTTCATGCAATCAGTATATTCTATTGTTAGCTAGACTGGGATCCTATCTCCATGGCCTAAGATCCAAAACTAGAAAATAATAGTGCAAATTTGCAACAAACATTCTTCTATTCCATCATAACCCTTAGGTAGATGGTCCTTGGAACCATATCATGCATATCTATTTAGGGATGGGTAATGTATGGAGTGTTATAATTTTCAACCCCAATGAAATATTAGAATGACTTTAGACTCTATTTGTTTTAATGTAATAGCCTCTAATAAAACCTAGGGAAGGAGTAAGGCTTTGGCCAGTTTCTCACAATGAGAGAATTTCCCCATGTCAATAATTTCTATACATCATGAACAGAGGTAGAGGACATCCAGAAGGGCTTCCGAAAGGTCCCATCAAGGTAATGATAATTAATTACAGACATAGAGACTAATGTTTCAATTATTTATATATCTTCCTGTAAAGAATGATTCTCATCATGGGCTATCATTGCACCCAAATTCTATTCAATCATAGATACACCACATCAGATGGTTCAAAATAGGATATACCATAGAATCCATCTAGGATAGGACCCATCACAAACTGTTGGTATTGTATAAACCACCACCTCCACTAATTGGATCATCAATTCCTAGGAGAATTCATGAAATATCTATAGTAGATGCAAACAAATCATAGCCCATTGTACTAGGAAATTTTATATCTAAATCACTATCCGACGGTTCATTATCCCCTGAATGGATTCTATGGACATCAATGGTGATTCTAGATCACCCTAATACTACTATGATGTGGTCATTTGTATCTTATTTTATGCCTACGGAATCTTTAAATCCCTGATTGGAATTATTGGATCCTTAAAAATAGGTCCAATAAATGCTAATTTTAACCCCAAATACCCCCCCCCCCACATGTCATTGGTAATTTTGATCATAACCATACCCACAGAGGTAATCCATCCTCTCTAGGTTGGGAGGTCAAGATCCAAAATTGACATCCCAAATATTCCACAAACTAGAAGAAAGACCACTACTATTTAGGGCTCGGTCGAAAACAATGACCAAATACCACATTAAAGTCATTACCCATATGCCTTGATGGGAGGAGTGTACAATGAAAGCTATTAGACCCCACATGGTTTACAAGGCATAATTTTCCAATATATCCAAGGGTTATAATAACAACCCTTATGATTTCAATTTTGAATCATCTTGTTATGTTGAAAGTAAGGGCACAACCACCATTGCATGATTTCTTCTATAAAGGTCGCCATTTTCAATATAGAATCCATTGTGGATCATGACGTGAGTGCGAGGGGATACAGCACAAAATATCTACCCAGAAAAGATGGTGATTTCGATGCACTAATCGAGACTAAACACACTCATAACCTGGTAAGACTCTAAAATCTAGAATCTTGAAATGATGATTTTCCACCTCCATGGAAAAACAATACCAAAGAAAAAGAGTGATATGTGGCCACATCCTAATTACCACCTATAATAATTTTGGTTCCTCCATAGGAATAATTTTTATCATAATATAAGAGTAAATTACACACTATCTAAAAACAAAACAAAGAGATACTCAGGGGAAATATCCTCATAGGGTGTCATTATCAGGCTGAGGAAAATATCTCTTCTCCCATAATAACTGATCCTCTGACAAAAGTGGCATATGAGCAGTAGATTGGATATAGATATGAGGAACTATTCAATATAAACGAAGAAGGTAAAATTTATCATAGGTTCCCTCCAATTTGGTGAAAACGTCTCCCTCACATGGTAAGTCATTCAGACATGGGAAGAATAGAGAATCCGCAGGATATGAATGTGGGTCAACCTCATCGACCACCTCCCGCTCTCTATAGAAGGGAGTTATCTCAAACAGCAGTATGCCCAAGTCTACTTACAATCATTGAGTCCCAAACTAATCGAATGGAATACATGGAGCGGTGATGTTCACCTATTCTATCTGAGAGGAAGCCATAAACTGAGTGGGTGGATGAAACTTTTCCTCCAAAAAAATTCAGTAACCGTACCTCTTCCACCTTTGACAGTACAGGTGATGTTGAATAGAAACTCTAACATTTTATCTTGATACATGCCGATTATGGGACATCAAGATCAATAGGAGGTAAAAATATGATTTTTTTTATGAATACTCTTATAAGGAAATCCATTGTTTGGTATAGTAGCTTTCCAGCTGGATCTGTTATAGGATGGGAAGGTCATCTTCATCAGTTCGTTTATTATTTCTGCTCCATAATACAAAATATGAGAATTGATTACCTAATAGAGTACATGAAATGTGAGAATTATATGGTGTCTAACGCCATGTCCATGTGGAATAACATAACCAATTCACTCAGCATCCCTCTCTCACAAGAACTATTTCTACGGATATGTGCTGTAAATCTCCATGATGATTTGAAGATTCCTCTAAATCTAGTGAAGTATCCTGGTTTATTCGAGGAGTTTATAAATATAGAACAACATCTCAAATTTTCAATTCAACAAACCTGATCTAAATCTTGTCTCATTCCATAAACATAATAGAAATCTCTACGCAATGTTGAATCTTGAGTTTTCACTCACAAACTAGCAGTGGTGCCCATCCATGAACCTTGATACATCCTGAACCACCCTAAACCTCCTGTTGAGTGGTGAAAACCATAGAATATCACTCTTTTATAATTAAAAAATATATCCAAGTCACCACTGATTTTGAGGAATGAATGAATAAATAATAATTATGCGAAAATGAACAAATATATAGGTATTTTATAGCATCCTTACATGATAACATGCATAGGGTACCACACCCTAGAAGCCTTATGCGGTCAAAGTCACTGATTTTCTAGAATACTGACATTTCTATATAAGCATGGGTCTTAATATCAAATATTTCTTCATCATCAAATACATCCTTCAAGGCATGGTCTATTTTGGGAAGGTGGTGTTAGAAAACACCTCAGAGCATATGGCATACATTATTATTTCCCAGTCAAAAGAAGAGGATGGTTGGAAGAATTTCTTAGCTAGGTGTGTAGGGAAGTTCGATAACTGGATGACATGGAAAATAGTTGACTGAGCCCATGCCACCCTGAGATAATTGCAATGAAAACCCAAAATATCCCCACCATGCATGGCAGTAAAATTAAATATGGCTTAAAAAGTGGTAATGATCATCAAAAGAGGATGAAATAGAGGAAGAAGTGTCATATTCTACTCTTAAGAAAGCTTTAACTCTTGGAGATTTCGTCCCTACAACATCCAATGCATTGGAACTGCCCAACCAAATGGAATCCTCATCCTACAAAGAAATCATCTTTGGTTATGTCAATGTAACACACTTGGATTTTCCCTTCTCCAATGAGGAATATGCCTCATGATACGTGTTCCCCGCATATAACCAAGTCCTAGGAGGCCATTTTTATAATAATAGAGAAAATAAGGGGAAACAAGGATGTGTTCATAACCAATATTAAGGTCATATTTCCCATGGAGGACATATATGTAGTCGAGACCTATGGAAAGGAAATTTAGAGATCCTAGAAAAAACATATAGGTCTCTCAGAACCATCTAATAATTATTCGGGCTCAATTTTCTTGCATGATCAACTTTCTAGCATTCACATTTTTGATCCACCCAGTTAAAAGGGATGTTTTTCATAGCTCATGTTATTGGATGTAGATTCTCCAACAACCTCTACATAAGAACCATACATGTCCACCACATGTGCCTAGTTCTTGAGCCTCATGTCTAGTAGAACCCCCATATGGGGAATCACTGACCGTTGGATGAATAGTAAAAATTCTAAACCAACTAGAAATAGTCCCAAAAAACTCTCAATCATAAATGTTCTTCATCATTAAAAAGACCTCAGAGTGGAACTTATTAAAACACTATAAATCCCACAAATAATGGAGTGATAATTCACTAAACCCAGGATTTATTGAATGGAGATAATGTTAGTAGAATTTCATGTCACCATCACTTTACAGAGCATGACTAGGAAGAGGACATACAAAGACACATCATACCCTTACATGTTTCAGGAATACTCAATAATTTTAACATCCTAATTGTTCTAATAGATAATGGATTTAGGATCAATCTCATCCTAATTCAAAACATTCAATGTTTTGGATGTAGAAATGGGTATTTTTCTCCCATAATGATGACCTTTAATGGGTATGGTAAGAATGGTAAAATACCTCTTAGTATGATCAAACTCAAAATAGTTTGGTTAGCTCACATCAGAAGCTGAGATTATGGTTATCCTGAAAGTTACCACATAAAATGACTTTCTCGAAAGGCCTTAGCTCCATAGCCACATGTGGGTACCTTCAACATTCCATAAATGATAGAAATACCCCATCAAAGGAAAATTCATAATACTACAAGGTGATAGTTTCTATTTGATTACTATGAATCCACATATTCTAAAGTATGATTCTACTAAAATGGAGCCAAATATCCACTGATGAGTGATGATATACCAGTTGTAGCTCCCAATGGCTTATGGATAGCCCCTACAAACCCCATGAGTATTCTATCCAGTGACTATGTGCTGCCCATTAAACTATTTTAGGTGATAAAACTGGTCTAATATATCCAATATCCTTATATACTCAATGATAATTGAAAAATCCATGAGCATTGGAATCTTTCTATAATGGATCAAATGTTAGAGGATGATAAAGTCTCTTTTCAAGGCATCCATCACCACAACAGTGATGGATATACCCCAATATTTCCATTATCATCTAAAAATATCTTCATAGATAGTGAATTGGAGGATGATGATGGTGACCTCCAGATCATCTCTCCCATATTTGAGGAAGGTGTCTCAGCAACATTGATGACCTCGAGGACATAAATCTAGGAACAGAATATAGCATGTAGCCTACATTGATTAGTACCACTATTATTGTCAAATAGTAACAGACGTACAATAAATTTATAAATAATCACTGATATGGGTTCTCTAATAACTATATGTAACTATCTTCAGTAGTTCTTGATGTGGTTATACACCATCTTATCATACGTGATGAGTTTTAAGGATTCATGTTGGTAGGTAGGATGATGCACCCCTCTCATACCACCAATGTAGAGGAGGAAGTTATTGAATTGATTAAATAAATTTTTTTATATAAAGGGAATATCTAATATGGATGAAAAAAACAACCACTTTTATGAAAATGAGTTGGTATATATTGGTCTTCATTGATTTTAGAGACCTTAATCAGAACTTCACAAAGGACAATTCCCCATTTCCAATCACATAACTCTTGATAGATGCAACTGCTAGATTCAAATCCATTTTCTTCATGGATGAGTATTCAGGGTACAATAAAATAAATATACCCCCTTAAGATGCGGAATAAACTACTAGCGTATTTCATAAATGTATCTTCTTCTATCAGGTCATGAACTTTGGGTTAAGACACTAACACCACGTACCAACGCGTCATATATCATATCTTTATGCCATTCTTGGGAAGGATAGTTGAATGTTATGTCCATGACTTTGTTAAAAAATTCCAAGAGCAATGTGATAAATTCAATGATATTCAAAACGTCTTCAACATTGTTTGAAAACATATTTTTAAGATGAATCAGTTGATATGCACTTTTTGGGTAACATCAAGATTGTTCATTGTCTTTATGGTATACCCCCATGACATTTAGATCAACCTAGAGAATTGAAGTGTTGTTTTAGAAATTTCTCCCTCTATACATCTAAAATAAATAAGGGGGATATAAGGGAACCTTTCTAACATTTGGTGATTTATATCCAAAATAGATGGAAAAGCTCTAACCTTCAAAAGGATAATAAGGAATAGAATCACCTATCGATGTATGATGATTTCCAATAATCCATTCAAAGTATCATGTTGTTTCTTCCTCACCCACTTGTTCTAATACCTATGGAAGAAGAGAGGACACTCATTTTTTATGTGGATTCAATGGAATGATCATTGGGAACCCTCCACGCATAGAAAACAAATTAGGGACCGAGAATCGTTTCATCTATCTTTGTAGAACAATGCTAGGTACTATGATCAGATACACTAGTTTTGAGAAGAACTACCTTCCACTCATCTTGGGAGTGAAAATATAAGTCATTACATGCATCACCAAAAATTCCATCTAGTATCTTGTATTGATGTACACTTGTATATCCTTGTCCTCCCTATTTCGATTGGGCACATCACCCGATGGGTAGTCATTTTCCAATAATTTGGCATTCTGTTTTTATCCAAGAAGTTACTTAATTGGAAATCCCTAACTGATTTCCTCGGATCACATACAACATAAAAAAATTTACACCAGTGGACATAGAGATTCTAGATGAGTCAGTTTTTATTTCCAGAATAATCCTTGAACATAGGAGATGCATTTTGATGGTTCCTCACAAAGTCTTGTAAGGAAAAGGGTGAAAATTTTATGGCTCAATGGGGTCAGTCTAGGTATTGTTTTTTCCTCTCTAGAAAAATAATTTTTTTTCTATATATTCTCACTATCCCAAATATAGAAAAACAATGATTAAGAATAGAAATCCATCATTTCTAGGTTGGGAGTATCCTTATAGTTGCGCATATGACACCTAAATATCATGGGGGATTCATAACTATTGATAAATAAGACCACTAGAAAATAATCCATTAGAAAGGATGAATTATCCCCTCTCACTAGCTATGTCAGAGGACCAAAGGAGGAGTCACCATTTTTTCGATTTTTCATCATGTACCCCCATCATAGAATGCTCGCACCGATGCATTGGATAATAAAACCACTGTTCTAACCGACCCTGATCAAGAGGAAGAAATCTTCTGTATCACACATCAATGAATGGTATCATCAATTTTCATATGTGATATAGAACAAAAAAACAAATTCAACACCACCCTAGAGTGTAAAAAAAATGACCACCACTAAATGGATGGATCCCATAATAGGTTATCCACAAAATGGGATCTCCTGATAGACCATGGTGTTAGGGAATAGATTCAATATTGTGCAGTGATCATTGCCCTAAATGATGGTCTAAATGAATAGATATCCATCTAAAAATCATTCTTTGATGCAATCCTCTTCAGATTTCAAACAGAAGGATAAATTTACTCCATCATAAATTAGGCCCATGTGGAATATTGCGACACCCATCAATCTAGGTCTAGGACCTACCACCAAAATAAAAGGTTGGGATACTACTGGAAAACCATGATGCATGATGATGTTGAAGATGCCAAAAAAATCCATGGGTGCCATACCCATTCAAACTTCATCCATCAACCTCTATAATTTCTGAATACAACTCAATATTAAAGATCTTTTTTTTGGAATGGATGTTGTGGGGCCATATCCCCAACCACCAATAACGAGTTCAAGTACATCCTAAATTCAAATTGTTTTTTATCAAATGGGATGAGTCAACACACCATAAAAATTCTAGATGAAGAACATTATCTACACCATAATTTCAAATATCATTAACATATTTGGGGTTCCTCACACAATACTGAATAAGAACAATGCTAACTTCAATTATATGGAGTAGAAAAAATTATACCAGGAGTGAAATATCGAATATAGCCAATCAAAATGTTATCATGAAGTAGAAAATTGATAGACAGAGGCCACAAAAAAAGACTATATCAAACATACTCCATATGTTGGTGAAAAAGGATAAAAAATACAGGATATATAATCTCCTCCCATATCCATGGGATTACCATTCCACCATCACATGAAATTCCATTCTCATTTGTCTACATGAATGAGGTGATGTCACATATAGAGTACCATCGTTCTTTTCTATAAATAGACTTTTTTAGTTAGCTCTCAGATTATGAGAAATCGCAAAATGGGCATGATGAATTAGAGATACTCGATGAGAGAAGGTTTTTTACAATACACAACCTGGAATTCCCTCAGAATCAAATTGAAAGAGCCTTTATTAAAAACGTTTTCCTTCTTGGATTCCTCTAAAGAGAGCTACTGTTGGCCCCTATGACCCCAATAATACCAGGGATGAAGGCTCTGAAACTTGAAACCATGTGGGAATGGCCTTATTTAATATAAAAGTTCTATCATAATGGAGCCTGCTCATAAGACACCATGGATGTGGATCATGTAAAACCTCAGAAAATTGAAAGATTTCTCAAAAAAAAATCATTACATTCATCAAGGATCCCAAACACCTAATATCATGACATTAAACTATACGATATCCTTTTCCTTGAAAACATGATAATAAATTCTACAGATATCTTCCTTACCACATGGTGATAAAATATATGAATATTATACAAGAAGAAAGACAATAAACATCACATAACCCCAATTCTTAATTGAAAGGCTTTATACTTCACAATATCCTTCGTACAAACCACATGATTATAAGCTGTACGGAGATATCCTTGTTTTTAGGATGTTAAACTGAATGGTTTTCTAAAACCATATTATGATTTGATTCCTACCATTTCCTGATATATAGTGATGCCTAAACCTCTATGTTTTGATCCCATCCACAACATGCCTTTCCCTTCTTGTCGATTGATAACTGTCATTTCCATAAGACATTTAACAGAACATATAATATCCTTTTCACATGACATTAAAATACATGGGTTTTCTAGAAATATATATGGATTGATCCTCATTTTAAATGATATATATAGGTAATCAATGATCTTATATCTTGTTTTATCCCCCATATGATTTAAAATTTCCCTATAAAATACTTAATTTCCACTTAATAGTGAGAGGAACTTTTAACATTCCAGGTTTCTCACACAGAGCATAGATCACATGAGATTAGGAATTTCATTAAGGGATTCACCAAAAAAATTATGTATAAATACTTGTAACATGATCATCATGCTCTTTAATGAATTACTATGAATTTAATAACACTATTACACATTGCATTATGTTAGAATGTATGGTCAGTGTCCCTTTTGTGACATAAAAATGAAAATTCTTGTGGACCTTTCCTTGGAGGACCACCATATCTTGTATTAGTCTCCTACCACACCTCCTTTCCATAAATACATTTTACACGAATTCTAAAAAAAAGGATACATAGTGATTCCTAGATATTCAATCAAGGGACCATTCATGAAAAATACAAAAATTACATCTCTTTATGTACAGGTCGGACAAATGTAGGGAGGTCATTCTTCAAGAAATACATGTGGTATGATTCTCAAACCTAGGATATATGTAGTGATGCCCAAGATTCACTATGAGGTCCAACAACAACATTCCAATCCATTCACAAGATTTCATATTCATTTTATGAGGTTAAACAAAATGTACTTTTGAGAACTACATGTTTCTTTACTCTTATCATCACATGACACATAATGACACCCATATACTTAATCATGGGACTAGATATAACAATCATTGAAAACAATGCCCACATCAACACATAGGCCAAATCTGTAAGGTGTTTCTTATTCAAGAACTAATTGTGGATTGATTCCTGTCATCACAGGATACATAGAGATGCCCATATCTTCAATACGTGGTACATCTGCAATAATCGTCCAAGAGATGCACCCCTAATTCATAAGGATTGAGTCCCATAAAAACATTTTTCCCACATATGAGCCAAATATACATACAGATTGATTGTCTAAAAAATATTTCATGAAAAAATATTTGAATTCAGTTCCCACATCCTTACCACATGACCTTAAATTGATATAATAAACATCTAGGTCACATAAAATTTAGATTCTATAACATATTTCCTTACCTCATGATAATAAACTACAAAACAGATTTACAAAATGCAATACATTAGAATGCACAATGAAAATTCCCCACTACCAGTTGAAAAACTTTGTAGGTCATCACTCATTTCTCAATCCTTTTTATTATACCATGAGAGACTTACTCTGGTCAGACAAATTATGGTGTGCTTCAATCATATTTTAAAGAAACTCATTCCATAAATCAACACTTCATTCCTTGAATTCCTCAGATCACCAAAACATTCTTAGAATCCTAGAATGAATTCCTGGCTTCAAGGAACCTTTTCTTAACTATGAATGTATTCCTATGGATCGTACATATGTGCTTATGGTCTTTAGCCAAATGCTTCAGTATGAAAAATTTCTTCCCAATACATGTGATCCTTGACATCACTATGGCAGAACAAAACACCTCAGGCATGATCTGAACTACTCCATGTATGATTCTCCCGTATCATTACTCATGACATGGGAACTATGATCCATACTTTAAAACATCTTCATATCCCACTTCGATGGATCTTGGGTGTAAGAACCATGGTTTTTAGAATGGGTGATATCTCAACCCAGTTTGAATTTTTGACTTGTCTCTGAGAAAACTGGGACAATATAGGGTGTTCTGGAAATTTCTAGACTACACAATGTGTACTCTAGAGTACATGTCGTGTATGGTTTGGGTGAGTACCAGCTGTGTGCTCACCGAGTACATGCTGTGTGATGACTGTGTAAGAAGTTTCTACTACAAGGCATGTAGTAGTAGACACGTTGTGTATTTGTGTTTGTGTGGAGGCCATATATAGCGTGTAGGCCTATTGGTGGGGTAGAATGTTTTCAGCATGTACACGTCGTGTACGATTTGTATACACTGTGTAGAGGAGCCATGTATGAGGATGTACATGGTGCTTTGGGGATTTTGGAAGGGTAAAGAAGTACATGCCTTGTACAATAGGCACACTCTGTGTAGTCATTCGGAAAGTCCTCAATGAAATATGAGTCTTATTATGAAAAGTAAAATGAAACAAGACATGTGCTCATATGTACACTTTGTGTACTTTTTTTCAACTAAAACATGCAATAGCCACATTTTGAGGTAGAAACTCAACCCGCCGATGATTTTGAGCAGGGAGAGTCGGCCGAAGTTTATTTTTTCTCTAGATTGTCCATATAAACTCCTTTTCGATCGTCGTTGGATCCATTGGAACCATCTTGGTAAGTACTTGATTCCCCTTGAGCCGTTCTTCTTGATTTCGGTTCTAGAATGAGTTATATGGGTTTGAGAGGTTTTATTATTTTGTAGAACTATTTAATTTTAGACCTAATTGTAAAATTTTATCAGAGGAGTATCATTGTACAAGTGTCAAGTAGGTGGTGTATACCTCTGTATTTGTTTCCGCATACATTTGGGTAGCATGACCTACAGTGTGTTTTCGGGTATTTTAAGTGTGACCCTATATTGCCTGGTATTGCTTGTTTAATTATTATCTGACATATGGGTTTCATTTGGGTATGCCCTATTACCTATCTTGCATGAGTGGGGCCGAGCGAGTGGTCGCTGCTCATCTGGGTATTTTGTCTAAGGGATTCCAAAAATGGTTATAATTGTTTTTTTTTGTTTTAAATTATTGATTTTAGTGTATTGAAGCTTGATATGAATTGTTAGAGGAATTCAAGACCTCAGTGCTGTTTTTTAATAACCGTTGGGCTAGTGTAATTCAACTGTGTAGATTGTTTTCCTATTTCTGTGTTCTTTTAAATGTGTTATATATGTAATTTCTAAATTGCATATTCTGAAACCTTTGGGTTGTGTTGGCAATGGATGAATATTCTTGAGTTATGTCGATCATAGGTTGGGCTTGGCCCGAGTTACATTGGGTGGCCCTTACCACGGTATTGGGCGTCATGGGCGCCGATTTGGGGAAGGATAACTATATAGATGGGCATGGCCCAAATTACTGGGATGGTGAGACCATCAGACTTGAGATTCATGGTCGCAGGGACACTAGGTGCCAGATGTGTTGTGGCTTGGGTACGATTTTAGTGATTACTGCACACCCAGAACTATGAGTAGTGTGCACACATAAAGAGTCTGTGATAAGGTGGTTTTCACCAATCATGTGGGTAAAGACCCCCTTTAGTTGAGGTTTAGGTACTATTGGTTTGGGTTGTTTTTTATAGGATTCCTTGTGGAAGGTGGGGAGCATTCATTGTATAGTATTGAGGATATCGTGTTGGGGGAATAGGGTCACCATTATTGTGAGGGAAAACATCGCAGTCCCTCGGGATACTTTATTTGAGAGAAGTCATTGCTATCCCTCCGATTACTTATTTGAGGACAGGTATTACGATTCCTCCCGGTTACTACTGTTGGGAGTGCCTTCAATACATTAGTACTTAAGACATGTAGTGTCCGGGGGCACATGGTGTCGGGTTTAATGAGAGAGATTCCAGCATTGGCCGAAGCTCGTGACACTTCATGGTGGCTGCTAAGCACCAGTGGAGTTTGTGTATTTTGGGCAACGTGATGTTTAATTTTTTCCTTATAAATGATTTCCTTATTAAACATTTATATTAGGTTTGCACTGTTGGGTGGTATCCTATTTAGATTCGTCTGAAACCCTACACGGGCCCTTTGGGATGCGTGAAGACTTTATAGATTTACATGCATGAAAGAGGTCATCTTCAGGATCTGGGCTACATTGGCTATTGCATTGAGATGGTATGGACCTTGAGGTCTTGACTAGATGGATATTATTTTGTTTTTTTCATTCTTTTATCATTAGGATTTTTTGTAGCTAAAGTTGGTTAGCCATTGGAGCCCTTTATAATTAGATATGTATGACCTACTTTGGATGCATATTTTTTTGTTCAGTAGTTGTTACAAATGATTAGCATGATATTGTGTTTATTTTTTCTGTTGTTTATATTTATTACTTCAGTTGTTTATCAATATTGAATGTGCTTCCTCTCTGAGGGTCTGGTTTGAGTCTGATGGGTCATTTATTCTGCTACATCTTTACTATTATACTCGGACTAGTACCACTTTTATTATCCTCCAAGAGGGTATAGCCTCCCCACTATACCTAAAAGACCCTTGCTGCTAGTCAGCAGCCTTTTGAATTCAGGGAGGTTCACCTAATGTAGTAACACATGACCCGTTTAGCATTTTTTGGGTGGTTGTTCGGGTCCGGGTCATTAAAAAGTTGTATCATAGGGAGGTTGAAAGGTATTTAGTAGTAGTTTGTTTCTCGATACTAATTTTATTGAGACTTCTCTTTTATTTATTGATAGTTTTAATATTTGTGATATTGTTTATTGGAGATAAGTTTTAATTAGAACTGGGTTCTTAGCTTTTTATTGGGTGCCGGCATCCCCAGGTATGAGGGATGGACCAAGATAACTTGGGTGAGAATTGATTTTCTCATTTTGTTCAGATTGTAGTTTATATGATTTCCACCTTGTTGGATCACATGGTGTTCGATGTTATTGATTGTGGTATGTTACCCTTGACCCAGTGCGGAAAGGGAGAATTGGACCTTGGCCCAGTATGGAATGGATCATTTGCATGGAATTTGATAGTCACATTTTAGGTTATTTCAATTTCTTAACTGCATGTATGCTTTGTGGTGTGATAATACAATGTGAGAAAAATGTAAATTTGCATGCTTTATACTCTGTTGTAATGGGAATAGGTGAAATTCCTAACAAAATTGTTTCTTTATTTCAATGTGTTATTCCACGCCTTGTATATGTAGAGAATTTCATGGTATTTGGGTCTGGCTCTTATGAGAGAAGGTAGGTACTATGGTTGAGGTGATTTTGATCACCAGGATTTGGTGACTAGGTTGTCAGTTTGAGGCATCCTTGGTAGTCAGGACGGGCATGGCCCGAGGTTATTTTGATACTTGGCTTTGTAGTGGGTTGTTAAGGAGGTTGTGAGGTCGGGATGCCATAGGGCATGGTTGTAGTGGGGGAGATAAAGGGTAGGAGATGTGTGCTACCTTTTTATTTATTCCTTGTCTACGTTGAATATATATTGTTATATATATACAGGCTATCTGACCAATTATGGTATTCAGTGGGTTCCTCTTGTACGTCTCGATGGAGCATCAAGCCGGTGATGAGACAAATCCGCAGGTACAAGATCAGGATCAGGATCCGGTGCAGGAAGAGTAAAAGCTACAGGTATAGGCTAAGGGATAGGATTGCGTTCAGGATCTAGTGCAGGCAGGAAAACATCTGGTTTTGGTAGCGTTCGAACCATAGCTCGATGTTCACCTCTAATCTAGCCTGGTCGTGTCTTGTATGGGATTGGTAGAGGCGCTCAGGGAACAGAGTCATCCATGGAATATCTGACATGGGAGTTCCAGTCGTAGCACTCGCCAATTTTTCTGGGTGAGGGTTGTTCTCAGGTGACTGAGAACTGGATAGAGAGAATGCAGATGTTCTTCGAGCAGCTCGAGACACCTCCTGGGCGGATGGTCAAGATGGAGACATACATGCTACGGGGACTGGGGAAACCTTGGTGGGATGTGCAGGTTTAGGCATCCAGACATGTTGGACTAGCATGGAAATACGTTGAGGACATGTTTTTTGAGCACTTTTACCTAGTGTCATTGATAGGAGAGAGATCTCAGGAGTTTTTGTGTCTTCAGCATGGAGACATGTTCATTATGTACTATGAATTTACCTTCACTAAGATATCTCGCATTGAACATGGTATGGTAAGGGATGACGCAGAAAGGGAGAGGCACTTTGATGATGGATTACGAAATGCCATTCAGATGTAGCTGAATATCTATAGGATGGGTTCTTTTTCAGTGGTAGTGAATCAGGCGCTCATAGTGGAGGGAAACTATAGGTATAAGCCAAGTTTGGTCAGTCGATGTCTTCAGGTGATGGTTCAGATAGCAGGAACCGAGGATAGGATGAGTTCTAGTAGGCCACTCGTGCAAAGGACTCATCTAGACCACCTCATAATAGTTCTTCAGTGGCTATCTTTCTATGTGGAAAACTAGGACATGTTCGAACTCAGTGCGATAGGCCTTCAAAGAAGTACAGGGAATGTGGATTGGTCGAGCATCTTGATAGGTTCCGTAGGCAGCCTTCTCAGATATCCGGTAGGTAGGCACCCAGAACGATAGTGGCATCAGGAGTCGGTTCAGGTTCGTTTCAAGGAGAATGTAGTAAAGTTTCAGTTTTACATGAAGGACATGACAGAGACATCGGGATTCATCTGAGGGGTCAATGGCCGGTGGCTGGCGTAGCACCGTAGGGAGGTCAGACATCAGTTAGTTGTACATTATGCCAGGTTCATGTCATGGAGCATCTAAAGGCTGAGAATGTTGGTGAGCCAATGATGGATAGAGGTACACCATGGGTGTGGTAATGATTTCCATGTTTTTTTGTCTTGACTTGTAGAGGCATGTCCATTTTGAGTGGATGTGATACCAATGATCTATGTGGACTGACTATATTCTAGTTATTAGGATTAGCACCATATCGAGTGTGTGATATATTTATATATATGTATGAGATGTGTAACATCAGGGTTATCAAGGATGTGAGTTACATGAGGTGTCGTGGGCATTAGGGCATAAAGGATGTGGGTTAAATGAGGTACTTTGGGCAATAAGGCATCGACAATGAGGGTTACATGAGGTGCATGTCATCAGGTTTTATTTTGAGTGTCCATGGGATGTAGGACCTCATAAAGGTAGACACCAATGCGGTGCGGGATACGTTGGGTGTAGGGAACGACACGTGAGCACCAATGAGGTGCATGGGTGACGATGCCTCATGATAAGACCATGAGTAAAGAAAATAGAGTAGTTAACCATTTCATGTTTGAGTTTTATTGGATTGAGACTGAGTTCGGAAAATACTAAGGTGGGGATACCCTTGATAAATTTATCCATAACCATTGATACTAGGGAATTCCGGGATACTTTAATTAGGGTGGTATGTTCGGTTCCATCTCCGGGTTTCGTTTGATAGATTAAGAATGGGCTATATTAAGGTGGGGAGATTGTAAGAACTAGGGTTTTTAGAATGGCTCAAAATCTCGACCATGTTTTAATTTTTGACTTATCCTTGAGAAAACAGTGAATATCTGCGATTTTCTGGAAATTTACAGACTACACATCCTGCACTCTAGAGGACACGCCGTGTATGGTTTGGGTGAGTACCAGCTGTGTTCTTGCTGTGTACATTCCGTGTGATGACCGTGTAAGAATTAACTACTACACGACGTGTAGTAATAAGCACTCCAGGTACCTGTGACCGTTTGGAGGCCATACATGTTGTTTAGGCTTATTGGAGGGGTGGAATGTTTTTAGTATGTACACATTGTGTAGGATTTTTACATGTCGTGTAAAGGGGTCGTGTATGGGTATGTACATGGAGTGTTGGGGATATCAGTGGGGTAAAGAGGTATAATTCGTGTACCAAAGGTACAAGCTGTGAAGTTAGTCGGCAAGTCCTCGCCAAAATATCAGCCTCTTATGAACATTAAAATGATACACGATGAGTTGTCATAAGTACACGCCATGTAATTTCTTTTTTTCGCTAAAACGGATAGTATCCTTGTTTTGAGGTATAAACTCAACCCTTAGAAAGGTTTGAGCAGGGAGAGGTGGTCAGAGCATGTTTTTTCTCCAGATCATCTGTCCAAACTCTGTTTCGATCACCATCAGATCCATTGGAACCCCCTCAGTAAGGCCTCGATTCATTTTGAGTCGTTCTTCTTGATTTCTATTCTAGAACAAGTTATATGGTTTTGGGTGGTTTTGAATATTTTGAAGATCTACCATGTTTTATACCTAATTGGAGGCTGTTATTGGAGGAGAATCATCATACAATTTTCAGGTAAGTGGTGCATACCTCTTTTTTTTTTTTGATTCTGTAGATATTAAGGTGGCGCGGCCTATGGCCCGTTTTCAGGTGTTTTGAGCATGACCCTATATTTTCTATTATTGCTTGTTTAATTATTATCTGAACTATGGGAGCCTTTGGGTATGCCCTGTTACCTATTTTTCTTGACTGGGGTTGGGTGAGTAGTCATTGCTCATCAGGGAATTTTGGTCGTGGGATTCCAAAATGGTTATAATTATTTTTTATTGTTTTAAACTATTTAGTTTAGTGTATTAAACCTAGATATGAACTGTTAGAGGATTTCAAGACCTCTGTGTTGTTGTTTGATAACCGCTGGCTTAGTACAATTCAACTGTTTAGATTGTTTTGCCTGTTTATGGGCTCTGTTAAATGTGTTATATATGTAATTTTAGAATTTCATATGCTGGAAGCTTTGGGTTGTATAGGGAATGGCTAGATGTTCTTGAGTGATCCCAATCACAGGTTAGGCTTGTCCTGTGATACATTTGGTTGTTCTGTCCACGAGATTGGGCATCATGGGCGTCGGTTTGAGGTAGGATAACTGTCCGGATGGGCATGGCCCTGGTTACTATGATGGAGAGACCATTCGACTTGAGAGTCATGGTCGCATGGACATGAGGTTTCAGATGTGTTTTGTCTTGGGTACTATTTTGGTGATTACCGCTCACCCAAAACTATGAGTAATTTGCACATAGTGAGACTTCGTGATGAGGTGTTCTTGACCAATAGTGTATGTAGAGGCCCCCATTAGTGGCGGTTTTCATACTATTGGTTTGGTGTTTCATGCCGTAGGAAGCCACATGGAAGGTGACGAGCCTTCATGGGATAGAATTGAGGCTATCGGGTTGGGGGGAAAAGGCTCGCCGTTATTGGGAGGGCAGACATCGATGTCCTTCCGGATAATTTATTTGAGGGAAGACATCGTCGTCCCTTCGGTAACATATTTTAGAAAATGTATCGATGTTCCGCTGGGTTACTACTGTTGGGAGAGCCTTTGGGACGTCGTTACATGAGACACACAGTGTCAGGGGTCACAAGGTGTCGGGTTACAAGACAGAGATTCTAGTGTTGGCCGAAGCAGGTGACACTCCATGGTGGCTACTGATCACCAGTGGAGTTTGTGTTTATTTGGGAAATGTGGTGTTTTATTTTTCCTTATAAATTATTTCCTATTTAAACACTTATATTTGGTATGCACTGTTGGGTGGTATCCTACTATGATTTATCTCATGCCCTGCACGAGCTTTTCAAGATGCATGCAGACTTTAAGGATTTACATGCAGGAAATATGTTAGCTTGAGGAGCTGGGCTTCATTAGCTGTTTCATATAGATGGTATGGACCTTGAGGTCTTTCTAGCTGGAGATTTTTTTGTTTTTTTTTTATTTTCTATATCAGCAAGTTTGTTTTTTAGCTACAGTTGGTTAGACATTGGAAGCCTTTATATTTAGATATGTATTACCAGCTTCGTATTCATTTATTTTTGTTCTGCAGTAGTTACAAGTAATCATCATGATGTTGGGTTTGTTTCCGCTATTATTATAACACCCCAAGCTTCCACGATACGCTTTTCTTTCAATAATGCAATAGCTTGCATTGTACGCTAGTTTGAGATTATAACACACCGCGACCAATCAAAGTAGCCATTATGAATAATAATACCCACCTTTTGAATTATATAAATTTAATATTTCAAAATGGAATTCATTTTTGTATTCGGAATATCAAACATAGAATATGTTTAATTTTTGTATGTTTCCGAGAACTTCCAATTTTCGATGAATTGTGAAAAATACTTTAAAACAAAATGTTTAATCAAAATAATTTATAGTGATAAATTATACTATTGAGTGGTTTTAAAGTATAATTAGAGTATAATTTTACTATTTTATCCAATGGTGGTCATTAGAAATTATTTCACTTTGAAATTGGACATAAACAATTGTCAATATTTTGATTGATATTGTTTCTTAAAAACACGCTATTTGTTTTAACAACTAGCATTAATTATAAAATTAATTATTGAAACTTATATTTTTTGAATTTTGTAAAATATACATCATTTTTGAATTCGGAATATCAATTATAGCTTAGGGTGAATTTTTGGTATTGTTCTGACAAACTTCAATTTTTGATGAATAGTAAAACCACTAAGTGGTAGTAAAAAAACTATTTTTTCACTTAAATGAAACTTTACCACTTCTGTGAATTGAATTTCAAAAATCTGATATACATGGATGTAATTAGTAAGTAAAATTTGGTTCAATGAGATGAAAATAATTTTTGGTTAATAGTATCTTTTCTGTATTATTAATCGTGATTAAAGGTAATTAGTGTAATTTTAAGGTAAATATAATGTTATAATAATATGAAATAACCTTTACACATGTCCTACCCTTATTAGATGAGTCATGGGAGACCAAGAAAACCCATGGGTCAACTTGGGGACCCCATGGAGCCTCTTGGGTAAGAAAATGACATTAATAACTTCTTATTTAAATTAAAAATAAAATTGTCATAAACATGTGTTATTTTACTAAAACAGTTATTACATGGGGTTATATAAGTTAACATTTCGACTATAAATATTCATTGTAAAGATAAAAATATTTCCTACAACATGGTATTTTTTTATAATTTTTATTCATTAAATAAATAAGTTTATTTATGACACCATGATGATGTAGTGATTACCTCATTAATGAACAATTTAAATAAAATGAAATGATAAGGTACAATTTAAGACATACACTGGTCTTAAACCTATTTTATAGGTATATTTAGAACCATTATCATCTTATCCTTGAAATATATCACTGTGGGACCTTTAAAATCCGAAAAGAATTTCATAATAAAGTAACATTTCCTTACTTTCCAAGAGTGCCCCTCCTCTCGTCTTATAAATGGCCCCCACCTCTACCTCCATATTCACACCATAAAACCCATTTGGCTCGGCCACACTCCGCCCAAATACTCTCTCATCTTCCCTCTCATACTCCTAGAAGCCTCACATTGGGCAGAAGTCTTCCCAAGGAAGCCTTTGGCTCAGATAAAAAAGAGTTACCCGATTTTAAGGTAATGTCTTCTCTTATGTTGTTTTGTTTAATTTTGCTTCTCCAAACCCTTAAACATTTTTTATTACTTTATTTTGTAACAACACCAGTATATTATATATACTATTATATTTTTATGATAATTATTTGATTTAATCATACACACACCTTCGTCTAATGGTTAAAGAACATACAGTTTCTGTGGGTGGCGAATTATTGCCTCACGAAATGATGATTATTCAATCTTATTTAAACAACTTTCATGGTGGCCATTAATATTTCTCTATATTTATATATGATATATATTATGTTTATGTTTTCCTTATGCTTTTTTATTTTTCATTTATGGAATACATTTATGATTTCCATTATGGGTAAATGCGATAATTTCATTTTAGGAAGTGCGGACTACCGCCCCCTCAAAGTGATTTGAATCGTTAATGCCATATGTGGGATGTATAAATGATGGATTAAATGATATTATATATGATATTATAATGTAATTATAATATACCTTTATATCATTATGATATTATTCCATTAAATATGAAATAGAAATTAAAGTAGTGTTCATGCGTACGTACGGCTTACTGTCTCCATGAATGATGAATTTCATTTCTTACCTCTAAATGTTATGTAATATTATAAATGAATGTATATACTAGATATTTATGATATATATGATATCTACATCATGAATATATTTCTGGATATAATCGATATTTTACCACATGAACAACTTGTAATTAAAAGAAGTTAATTTTTGACTCAAGTACCAAAGATCGACAAAACGACTGTTATTAACTTCAATAATTACATAATGTTCATAACATGGTAATAAGTGATATAAAATTAATAATGACCTTAAAAAGGTTCTTAAGAAAGTATAAATTAACTCTAGTTTATTATTCAGGAGATTAAAGAATGATCGAGTCAAGTCGGACACGAGGTAAGGGACTTCGTCTCAATCTCATTTCATTGAGGCATATTTTGTTTTATACACAACTTTCTTTTATACTGTGTATAAACCCCTTTTAATTGTACATTTATTCCAAAGTAATCTTTTTTATAAGAAGAGTTTTACTAAACAAAGAAAGGGAATGTTTTTTTGTCATACGTATGCGGTGACTACGACCTCTCCACCACCGTGACCATTATTTGAGTTTCGGCTTCCTCTGCAAGCCATAACATTTTTTTAAATGAAAAATAAATACCATGTTTTAGTTTTCTATTATTTTGGTATTGAAAATGGTTTTATTATATCAATGTGTTGTATTGATATCTTTTGATTAAAATGTGGAAATGTTATGTTTCCTTTATTCATGTTTTATGTTATACGATTATGTTATGGTTTATGATATGTTTAAACTTGTTCATATGAGGAATGAATTGGACTTAATAAGTGATGGGTGGAGCCCGTTATAGCTCCACGATGCATCGGTAGGTCTCATGAGACAAACTAGTGTCTTGGCACTAGGCCTTGACAAAATCTTATTTGTAGCCTTGGCACAAGGCCTTCACTATGTAGTTATGATAGTCTGCCATTATGCATTTCATCACTATGAAAGTGGTTATTGATATTGCATGTGATTATTCGACTAGTAGAATATTCATGTAAATAAGTAAATGGAATTATTTCATTTTATTTTTTCCATTTTATGATGAAGTTCAAGTTTAAAAGGATTTTTTTTAGTTATAAATTTCCTTAAATGCTTATGTTTATTTATTAATGTTTCCGCAATATTGTTATCCTTACTGAGCATCTGAGCTCACCCCTTTCTATGTTTTATTTTTCCTAGGATGTGAAGAAATATTTTATGACTAACCTGCAGGGATAGTCTGAAGGGGATATGAGTGTGATCTATGGAGACCATGTTATTTTAGTTTTTCACTTTATGATGTAATGTAACATTTATGAATGTATCTAGTGTTTCCAAGGCTACTAAACTAATCGGTCTTTCGAGACTTAATCATTTATGATCATGCCAATGTTACGTAATAATGCATTGACTCTAGGTAACTAGGGTCAGCGCGTTATAGTTGGTATTAGAGGAAGTTTAGTACTAACCTTGGAAGCTAGATTTAGAAAAACTCTAATTAGAGCACATATCCATACGATAGACCTTGAGGATTAGTATAGAAGAACTTCCTAGAATTTTGGTATTATAGAGATTTTGTGAGTTTTCTGAGAAATACATCCCTGTCTGGATACGAGATAGTAGAGGCGGCTCTGGCATAGATGTACCTAGGGGTAAAACCTGAAAACACCGCTTTGAGCTGGACTCAAATGGGAAATAGTGCCCGACAACGGGCCTTGCTGCACTCTTGGTTACGACACTCCTGTGGGATATGCTTAGGATAATTTATATTTTCGTTACAAACCATTATTAAGGGTTTATGAGTATATACATCCTTAAAGAAAACATTTTATTATGGATTATATCAATAAATAGTTCAATTTATGTAATGTGTTTTACTAGTATGGAATTATGTATTTCGATTCATAAAATAATCTAGTTCATGACATTGCTTATAAATGGAGCCTACTAGAAGGTATGGAAACCGTATCAATGCATCCACTCCGTGTAGGGATTTCCCTCATGCTCAAAATAATTATAATGGAGTTGGTGATACGACTGGTGCTGATCAGCTTATAACCATACTGGGACAACTCACTCAGGTTATGAATAATAACCTTACCCGTATGGCGCACCCTGATCTGCAGCATGGAGGATTAATGTTAGATTGCTTCATGAGGCAGTAGCCACCAACATTCAACGGGAGTAAAAATCCCTTAGTAGCTGAGCAACGGATAAATTTCCTAGAGAAAATATTTTAGTCTTTGGGGAGTAGTGAAAGGGAAAAGGTTATCATGGAAGTTTACCGCCTCATTGGAGATGCTGATCAATGTTGGTCATTGATTCAAAACACAAAGGAAGATGATGACTTATCTAATATGGAATGGAGGGAGTTCAATGTGATTTTATTAGAAAAATACTTTCCTCATGACCATCGAGAAGATATGGAAGGGTAATTTCTATGTCTGAAAAAAAGGAGGATGAGAATGTCGCAAAGTATGAGGCCAACTTTACAAGGTTAGCGAGGTATACTACAAATTATAAACATAACCCAAGATGTAAGATTTATCATTTCTTTTATGGGTTAAAACCATTTCTATGTTGAGAATTGGTCTCACAATCCTTCTTGTTATATGAAGACATTGTCTCATGTGCTATTAAGACGAAAAATGAATTCTCTAAATCTTAGGACAATAAAGTAAAGAAAGGGAAGAAGAGAATGGTGGAACAAGAGATAGATAAAGGTAAAAAGGGAAATAAAGATTTTCCATTATGTGATAATCGTGGGAAGAATCACCCTGGTACATGCCTAAAAGGAATGGGAGTTTGATATAAATGTGGAGAAAAAGGTCACCAGGCTCGTGATTGCAAGGGATAGAAAGAGGCTATAAATGTTGAATGCTACAATTGCATGGAGATGGGACGTAATGCAAATGAATGTCCTATGTTTCATCGTAACTTACCTCAGAAAAGGCCAAGGGATCAAGACCAATCTTATGTTGTTACTACAGTTGATGTGGAATAATTAATGTATTGGTGCTTTTGGACTCAAGGATTATATTCTGGTTATAATAATAATGTGATATATATAAGAATTGTACTGTAGTACTTGTTGTTTTCATTAAAGTTTTAATAGGATAAAGGTAATCATATTTTTTATATGTGACGATAAGAGAATCTTTACATTGTTTGGGGAATGTGATGTTACAATTGATTTTGGAATTTAGAGACCTTTTAGAGAAAGTATGGATAGAGGTATTTTGGATAAATATAAAGGATGGAATGGATTATGTTGAGCATTGGATAGTATTGTTTAAGGTTAAAACATTTCAAAGGATTTTCTTTGGAATATTATAAAACTATAGTTTTAGTAAAAGGACAACCTGCAGGTCGGGGGATAACCCGTCGCGTCAGATAAAGCTGTAGGAATCAAACCCACAACCATGGTGCTATAGGCCTTTATTACCTACCACTATCCTACAGGAAGTCCCTGGTTATTACAAAACAGTTTTCCTAATCTAAATGGTATGTGTTAATATTTAAAACCTTGTGCGATTTGGATAAATATAATATTTTTGAGTTCTATTACCTTTTGGAGTGAAAGATGGGTTTGTGGTAAAAATTTATTAAAGAATGAAAGTCTACATGACAAGTAAGTATATTTCCTTATGTTATTAGTAAATCTCCTAAATAAATTCCTCAAATTTATGAAA
Organism: Viscum album; assembly: GCA_963277665.1. NCBI lineage: Eukaryota > Viridiplantae > Streptophyta > Magnoliopsida > Santalales > Viscaceae > Viscum > Viscum album. The sequence continues at coordinate 1,284,800,801 of OY728132.1, read as the reverse complement.
GGTAACTTAAAACAAAAAAAATTCGGTTAACGTTTCTAACTGGGGAATCAGTGACCGTTTAACCAATCACAAGTTTGTGATTTTCTTGTAGTTAACTTTCTCCTAATCCTATTTTCCATAACTCTCCATCAGACCATGATGGTTTGTTTCTCCTCCATATCCATGTTTTCATAGAATCCTATAATGGGCTATCTCATGTGATGATTGTATTTCTCTTTCTTTCTTTTAAATTTATATTTTTATTAACCCTATTTCTGATATGGGTTTTCCACAAAGGTATTTTCTATTTTCAACCTTTAATTTTCAAAGAACAATTTAAAATTGTGATTATTCAATTTATTGAAGGAGGGGAGAATGTAACACCCCAAGATTCAACGATACGCTTCTCTTTCAATAATGCAATATCTTGCAGTGTACGCTTGTTGGAGATTCTAACACACTACGACCAATCCAAGTAGCTGTTATGAATAGTAATAACCACTTTTTGAATTATATAAATTTTATATTTCAAAGTGGACTTCATTTTTGTATTCTGAATATCGAAATTAGCCTATGTTGAATTTTTGGTATTTCTCCATGAACTTCCAATTTTCGATGAATAGTGAAAATACTTAAAAACAACATTTTTAATAAAAATAATTTATAGTGATAAATTATACTGTTGAGTGGTTTTAAAGTATAATTAGAATATAATTTTACCATTTTATCTAATGGTTGTCATCAGAATTAATTTCATGTTGAAATTGGACATAAAAAATTGTCAATATTTTGATTGATATTGTTTTTTAAAAACACGCTATTTGTTTTGACAACAGTAATTAATTATAAAATTAATTAATTCAACTTATACATTTGGAATTTTGTAAAATAGAAATCATTTTTGAATTCGGAATAATAATTATAGCTTAGGGTAAATTTTTGGTATTGTTTTGAGAATCTTCAATTTTTGATGAATAGTGAAACCAGTAAGTGGTAGTTAAAAAACTAATTTTTAGTTTAAATGAATATTTACCACTTCTATGAATTTAATTTCAAAAAACTGATGTACATTGTTGTCATTATTAAGTAAAATTTGGTTCAACGAGATGAAAATAATTTTTGGTGAATAGTAACTTTTATGTTTTATTAATCGCGAATAAAGGTAATTAGTGTAATTTAAGGTAAATATAATGTTATAAAAATATGAAATTATCTTTACACTTGTCCTACCCTTATTTGATGATTCATTTCCGACCACGAAAATCCATGGGTCTATTTGGGGACCCCATGGAGCAACATGGGTAAGAAAATGACATTAATAATTCTTTATTTAAAGTAAAAATAAAATTGTCACAAACATGTGTTGTTTTACTAAAAAAACTATTACATGGGGTTATATAAGTTAACATTTAGACTATAAATATATGTTGGAAATATATAAATATTTCCTACATCATGGTATTTTTTTTATAATTTTTATCCCTTAAATAAATAAATTTATTTATGACACCATGATGATGCAGCGATTACCTCATTAATGCACAATTTAAATAAAATGAAAAAATAAGGTAAACCTAAGACTTAAACTTGTCTAAAACTTGTTGGATGGGTATATTTCGAACCCTTATCACCTTATCCTCAAAATATATCATTGTGGGACCTTTAAAATCCGAAAATAATTTCATAATAAAGTAACATTTCATGACTTTCCAAGAGTGCCCATCCTCTCCTCTTATAAAAGCCCCCCACCTCTACGAACTTATTCACACTATCAAATCCATTTGACTCAGCCATCCTCTACCCAAATACTCTCTCAACTTCCCTCTATTACTCCTAGAAGCCTCACTTTGGGCATAAGTCTTCCCATGGAATCCTTTGGCTCAAATAAAAAAGTGTTACCTGATATTAAGGTAATGTTTTCTCTTATGTTCTTTTGTTTTATTTTTCTTCTCCAACCACTTAAACTCTTTTTATTCATTTATTTTGTAATAACACAAGTATATTCATTATACTATGACGTTTTTATGAGAATGATTTTATTTACACTTACACACACCTTCATCTAATGGTTAAAGAACATACTGTTTCTGTGGGTGGCGAATTACTGCCTCACGAAATGATGATTGTTCAATCTTCTGTTAACACCTTTCATGGTGGCCATTAAGATGTAACTATATTTATATATGATATATATTATTCTTATGTTTTCCTTATTATTCTGTATTTTTCATTTATGGCATACCTTTATGATTTCCATTATGGGTAAACGCGCTAATTTCATTTTAGGAAGTGCGGACTACCTCCCCCTCAAAGTGATTTGAATCGTTAATGTCGTATGTGGGATGTATAAAGGATGGAGTAAATGATATTATATATGATATTATAATGTAATTATAATATACATTTATATCATTATGATTTCTTTCCATTAAATATGAAATAGAAATAAAAGTAGCGTTCATTCATACGTACGGCTTACCGTCTCCATGAACGGTGCATTTCAATTCTTACCTCTAAATGTTATGTAATATTATAAATGAATGTATGTACTGTATATGTAAGAGATATATGAAATCTACATCATTAATATAATTCTGGATATAATTCATATTTTACAACATGAACAACTTGTAATTATAAGATGTTTATTTATGACTTAAGTACCAAATATCGACAAAACGAACGTTATTAACTTAAATAATTACATAATGTTCATAACATGGTAATATGTGATATAAAAGGAATAATGAACTTGAAAAAGGTTATTAAGCAATTAGAAATTTTCTCTAGTTTATTATTCTAGATATTAAAGAACGATCAAGTCAAGTCGGACACGAGGTAAGGAACTTCATCGCAATCTCCTTTCATTGAGGCATATTTTTTTTCATACGCAACTTTATTTTATACGGTGTATACAACCCTTTGACATTTATGTTTATTCAAAAGGAATATTTTCTATACGAATCATTTTACTAAAAGAAGAAAGGGAATGTTTTTTTGTCATACGTATGCGGCGACTACGACATCTCCGCCACCGTGACCATTATTTGAGTTTCGGCTTCTTCTACAAGCCATAAATTTTTTTAAATGAAAATTAAATACCAATATTTACTTTTATTTTATTTTGGTATTGAAAATGGTTTTATTATATCACTGTGTTGTATTGATATATTTTGATTGAAATGTGGAAATGTTATGTTTCCTTTATGCATGTTTTATGTGATAGGATTATGTTATGGTTTATGATATGTTTAAACCTGTTCATATGAGGAATGAATTGGACTTAATAAGTGATGGGTGGAGCCCGTTATAGCTCCGCGATGCATCGGTAGGTCTCATGAGACAAAATAGTGTCTTGGCACAAGGCCTTGACAAAATCTTATTTTTAGTCTTATCACAAGGCCTTGACTATGTGCTTAAGATAGTATGGAATTATGTATTCCATTATTATGAAATTAGTTATTGATATTTCATGTGATTATTTGACTAGTAGAATATCCATGTGAATAAGTAAATGGAATGATTTCATTTTATTTTTTCCATATTATACTGAATTTCATGTATAAAAGGCTTTTGATTTAGTTATACATTTCCTTAAATGCTTCTGTCTATTTATGAATGTTTCTATTATATTGTTATCTTTTCTGAGCATCTGAGCTCACCCCTTTCTATGTTATATTTTTCCCAGGATGTGAAAAATATTTTATGACTGACCTGCAGGGATAGTCTAAAGGGGATATTTGTGTGAACTATAGAGACCATGTTATTGTAGTTTTTCACATTATGATGTAATGCAACATTTATGAATGTATCTTGTGTTTCCAAGGATACTAAACTAATCAGTATTTCGAGACTTGATCTTTTGTGATCATGCCAATGTTACGTAAAAATGCATCGACTCGGGGTAACTGGGGTCGGGGCGTTACAGTTGTTGTTTATATTTATTGCTTCTGTTGTTTATCAATTATGAATGTGCTTACGCTCTATGGATCTGGATCGATTCTGCAGAGTCATTTATTCTTCTGCAACTTTACAATTATAATCGGACTAGTACCATTTATATTATCCTTTGATAGGGTATAGACTCCCCACCATACCTATAAGACCCTTGCTACTATTCCAATGCATTTTTCATTCGGGGAGGAGTGCCTAAAGTTGTAACACCCGACCAGTTTATCACTACTCAGGTGGTTGTTCGGGTCTGGGTCATTACATTGGAGAACTCTTATTCTAGGTTATCCTAATGATTATCTTGTATTTCATCCTACATCATAGTTCCAAAATCCTTATCACCTTGAAGTTCCTATAATTTTTTCAAATCTATACAAACATAAACTAAAACCTATAATAGTCCTAATCATAAGACCTTAAAAACAATCAAAAGAGACATAATACTTTGTTGAAAAAAACCCCAAGATTTGAATTATGAGAAGAAATCAACTCTTTTTTTCTAAACTCTTCATCTATAGAGTTTAGGAAAAAATAATAATAGGGTGAGAATGAATAAGGCATAAATATCATATTTTCTACTATATATCCCTATTAAAACCCAAGAAATTATCACTGGACCCCTTAGTTCAGGAAAAGGATATAGTAATGATTTCTCCCATATCCCCTCCATGAGAATTTGTTCACAAGGTGGTCACAGGACGTTTTAGGTGATTTAACACTTATCGAATATTATTTCTTTCAAAATAAACACTTCAGGATTTGAGAGTCTCAAATCATTGTAACCTTCTAAGGTTCCTATATAGGATACTTTCCTTCAAGGGTCCATTAATTGACTATTCATGTATATCGATAGTTAATGCATATGCACCTATGGTCATCAACTAAATGTATCACTTTGAAGAAAGGGCTTTTCGATGCTTCTGATCCCTAACATCACTACCACAGAACCCAGTATCCCAGCATGTTTTGGTTCATTCGGGATAAGACTATCCGAAATAATCCTCCTAACCCGATCACTTTGCAATGTGATTTACAATCATCATGAAGAAAAAATCCGAGTGGGTTTAACATCTTAGACACTATGTCACCATCTTTTGTACCCTTTCTTAAATCAGAAATGTGACACTCTATTACTGATCCTTTGATAGCCAACACATCATGACTCAAAACCACATGGCGTAGGGATCGAACATTACAATATAAGAGACATGTTTCTGTATTGTTCCATAATCCTCTATTTATTACTTTTCTTAAATACCCAACCTCATTTTTGGACAATAGAGTCGTTGAAAACCTTTAACAACCCTCAGAAATAACTGGAGAACTTCTATTCCATGAACATTCTACCACTTCATAAGTTCCTTAAACCACCAAATAAAGGCATATTATCATTCCAAGATAAGAGATTCAATCATTTTCAGTCCTTGTAATAATGACAAGGATCCTGATATATTATAGTTCTACGGGTCATCCTAGGCAAGTCTTCCCCATCCCATATTAATGAACTCAAAATTTTAGGTTAGGACTTATATCATTTATGATCGAACTATTCGATTAGACATATCATCCCATGTATTTCTCCCTTAACTTATGTTACCATCATAATTATTTCATGGACGATATAAAATATACCTGCTTTTAGGACCCTTTTCATGAATATGCATGTATACATATGGCTCATGAGTATGGAAACATGGTCATCAACCAAATGTTTCACTCTCTAAAATAAATTTTTTATTCTCATGGGACCTAGAAACATCACGGAATAACCTATCACCTCAGTGTGGTTTACGTCATTCCTCGTATGTCAACCCCATATTCCAACATCACTGGTCAGGTTCGATATAAAATACCCAAAAATAGAGAAATAGAGGGTCCGATATATAATAATATAATCTAATGCAATCAAATTTCTGAGCTAAATGACAAAAAACAAAAATAATATAAGGTCTTAGATAAAAGAGCATAAATTGTAGCAATCGAATGCATGAGATAACAGACCCTAAATTGTAGCAATAGATGGTTCGAGAAAAAATATCATAAGATAATGTACTTGAAGGTCTGAGCTAAAAGACACTACACTATTAAATTATAATGTTTCAACTAACATACTAAAAACTATGACAGTGGATTGTCCGATATAAAATACCCTAAACCAAAATAATTGAAGTTATAATCCAAAATACCGTAAACTACAATAATATAACGTCAAACCTAAAAGACCCTAAAATAAAGTGATAGATGGACAATGTTAAAAGACCCTAAAATAAAACAATAGAAGGCCAGAGCTGAAAGTACCTAAACAAATATTATAGAAGGTCTAAGCTGAAACTCCTTAAAATAATGAGATAAAAGGTCCGAGCTAAAATACCATACCCTAATGTGATGGATGTTCTGAGAAAAAAGACCCTAAAATAAAACACAGCATCGATGATATTAAACAAGAGCATGTGAGGCCCTTCATATTTCCTTTGCAGTTATCAACCTATTCTCTCCATGACTATCGGCTTTGGAAAAAGAATGAGTAACCTCAAGACATATATATCTTGTCCAATAAATCCTTCTAAAAATCAGGTGATATCAAGATAGCTGGAACCTATTATCAATGAAAAATCTCATATTGGTTAGAAATCATGCATATTTCTCAAGGAATAATCTATTATAATTTCATAAATAAAACCTAGGTGTTTATTTTTACTTCATATTACACAAGGGATAGGTATCATTAGAAATTCATATCAAATAAGCATAATGAAATGCACATCATGGATGGATGAAAAACTAGACAGTAGTACGGATGGATCAAGAAAATGAATTCATTGATAATGTGAAAAGTAGTAGGAATCATCACATGTCATATTCTCCCTATGAATCTCAAAAATACAAAGTACATTGAATAATTATATGATTTGATCTCTTAAACATGATAGCTCAGTGAGGGTCTATTGAGAAGCATTGATGGAATGTAAGAGTTCAATTATCCCCACCAATTTTTCCTCTACTCTAGGACTGAGAGCGTTGACCAATGTAGTCAACTATTCAATTATATTCAATGCAATATACAATGAGGTTGATGATGTTGAATGGTTACACATCAAAGGTTATATGATTTCTTTGTTCTTCCATATTTGTGAATCCCACGTATCCATATGATCTTGCAGTCTATATATCAATACAAAACCATACTACAATACCTATGACGTCTCCCTCATCTACAATACCATGCGATTACATTTCATTTAGGGCCAGATATTACTGTGTACGAAAAATTTCCTTCAATATTTCATATAAATAATTTTTCCGAATATCATAGTCCACTAGGTCTTGAAATAACTGGTGAGGGCATCCCACTTGGTCATCGAATACATTTAGTGGGTCATAATAATCTAGTCAGAAATATATTTCCCTATCACCCTATATTGTTCCTGAGCCTCTGTGTCCGATGAAGTAGGTATCAAAGGAGGAGGAAAACTAGTTGAGATGGTATAGAAGTAGGCAAAGAAGACCCATATTCCCTTATCTTCATAGGTGTATCAATCATAGATTTTTCTAGAGGGATAAATTCCTCAATGGATTTTATTTCACATTAAGGGTTATCATCATTGGAACACTGTTGCTTCCTTGATCCCTTTCCTAGATCATCGATCATCTCCTTCATCGCCACTTAAAATATGGTTGGTATGGAAAAAAGGAATTTCAACATTTTGGACCATCTTATATAACACATTGTTTGAATAAGCTGCCACCCAATCAAAGGAATAATCCAAGTTGGGGAAGGAGGGAGCATCGGTAGGTAGAAGTATGACCTCATCCTCAATATCTCAATGCATCAGCATCATCCAAAATTTGTGGAAGACTCTAGGATATTTCTAACATATAATTCCATTCAAGGTAAGAGGTTATTCCCTTTTGGTATAACCAAATTGATATTTGAATCTATATAGTGTTTAAGGATCATAAATTATTATCTTTTCCACACTGGTTGTAATAACCATGTCCTAAAGATAGATCATATATGAATTTTCATATGGGGAACTACTTCCATTATCAGCAATCGGCGTAGCTAGTGCATGAAAAGGGGTAAACTCGAAACAATCGGATTGGCTCATTGCATCCTTAACCTCGGTGGAGCTTAGATACATGGTAGCACCCCCCCCCCCCCCCCCCACCCCTTTATATTTAGTAGTTTGGGATGGGATATGGCTTCTAGGAACCTAGTGGAATTGTAATATTCATAATAATGGAAACGATCCCCTATCTAGCCAAAAAACATAAGGGTTCACTGGTCCTATAAGGGGTTCTACCTTGTTGAAAATGGAATATTATTTGATAATGTTGAAAAAGGATTGATATTAAAAACTATAATCATTTTCCATCCGAAAGACGTGTCGCCATCACCAATGTGAAAACACAAATCCATGAACACGCATCCCCAGTCAGGAAAATCCATCCATTAAAATATATGTCCATAAAGTCTACTAGACTTAGGTCTGGTGAGACCTTTAACGTCAGTAGGTACCTCCATGAGGTATAGTCCCCATATTTTAAGATGAACCAATATGAGTCTGCACTATAATGTTCATACATAGAAGGGAATCAGTTAGGGTGTGTGGTTGTTTTCTTCACCCCAATATAGGAAAGAAAATCCATGATATAATATTTTAATGAAACAAGTGAGCCTATCATTATTACCTTTATCAATTTCACAATCTCAATGATAATCATCTCCTTCACCAAAATTGGGGTCTTCATGGGATCATACCCAACTTTCATTGCGTGAAGGATTTCATCATAAATCTCTCAAAAGAGGGGGAATCCCAACTCGGGGGTAGATTTCCTATTTCCTGATTCCCACTTCACTACGGGGAAAATGGAATCTATTGGTACTAGGGAACCAATGACATATCATTTCAAGAAGGAGATCATGTTGGTGGGAGATTATGAACATGGAAATCTACAAGGAGTCATAAGTATAAACCCTGAATAACTGATCAACAAATTCTATGCTACTTTTCCTGACTGAGAAGGGCCATTCCCATTCATCATGAAAATTAACTCCATGATAGGGTTCCCATTTTGAGCTCCATATAATTCTAGGATTATTCAATTATTTAAAAAATATACTTGATTGGTCCTAATTGATTGTATGTTGAGTGAAATCAAAGCCATCTGGTCCCATAGGAGATTTTTCCATAATATAAGACATTCCCTAGGGTTAAAAAATTACAATATGAACAACCTCAGTAATTTTCTTCTACATGAACTGATATGGAGTAGACATATAGTGAGATGTTATATTGACATCTTATGGGGGGATAAAAATATCATATTGTAAAATGAATCCATATAGAGGAAGATAGTGAGATATAGAATAATATTAAAGCATATTCCAAAAGAATCTCATTAGAATCTATTTATCCGAATGAATGAGATATTTTGGGGTTGGTGGTGTGATTTTTTGAAATCATATCCCTTTAATTGGTTGCATTTAATACAACTCAATGAGAACCAATGTCCATTTAAATAGGATTAATTGTATTCTATCATTTAGATAAAATAAAATCCTATCAATGTAAAGACATAACAAACTATAAACATTGTACGTATTGCATGAATCAACAACAGAGTAAGGATCAACATCATGAGTTTGGGAATCGACTATCTCTTGAAGATCTCATGGGTCACATAGCACCACAGGGCATTGCACAATTTCATGGCCACTTGGAGACTCATAATAGTGTGACTTGGGTAAAGACACGTGATTTATAAGATAAATGATCAATCATATGATAGATTCACCATACCTTACCATATAGTGACCCATTCTTTTCATACATGAAAATAATATCACATTTTTGGAATACTTTATACATTAAAAAAATATATTCTAAAATACCATATTCATATATTTCCTTTAGAAACATAGAAACATAAACACTAGTACATAATTGAGCTACATAATCTTATACTTGGTTCTTCTTGACTATAACCCTTCTTACACACAAAAAAAATAATGCATATCTTCATTACTAGAGGTAAGGAAACACCAAAAAGTGGTGATATATGATTCTCTGTATTGTTAAAAAAATGAGGCATATATGCAAAAACATGAGTATAGGGGTATTTGAACATGATCATGAAAATATAATATCATACCATGTATATCAAATATCATAAACTGGAATCATGACATAAGTATTAGCAGTTGAAAAGACATGAATCATATGGAAATAAAGTACATAATATATGAAATCATCACATGGGAATAAAATGTGGAATTATGCTAGACACATAAGCATATATAACGATTTTTATACTTTTCAAGGCACTGTTGTCGCGACCATATTAATAGATAAAGTCATTTACTATACTGGGTTCAAAACATGTTCTGTCCCTATATTACTAAACTATGTTCACTCACCGTTCCAGCCTAGTAATATTCAATAGAGTCCATTTCTAATTCTATCATTGTAATACTAAAGGGACTTCACTCCCCATTCTAGCCCAATAATACTGAACATAGTTCATTTCTCATTCCAATCATGTAATTCTAAACTGAGTTCATTTCTTGTTCCAGCCATTTCTATCTAATGAGATATAAATCCTTATCCAATAAAATGGGGGTAGATATAGGTCCCACACATCTTATAATGAAATCATGCATACAAGTTATATAAAATCATAAACAATCATATCATAACCCATGAAATGAAATGGTTATCATAAACATGGAAATATATCATAACATATGTAAAAAGATACATGTTTCATAATAATTTCATCAAAAGCATAACACGTGAAAGGGAAATATATTTCATAAATATATAAAATGTGAAAGAGAAATGGATTTCATAAATATCATGACATTAACCATAATTTACTCCTTGAAAAAATATGAATGGAAATTTTAGATCATTTCCAAGAAGGGAATGAGTAAAATCAACATATGTAATCATATATGGAAAATAATTTTAAATTCTCATTCAAAAATGTTGCTTAAAAAATCCATTATTCTTCAAAAATTGAAATTTAATAAATAAAACAATTTTGAAATTATTTTAAATGAAAATAACTTGAAAACATATTAATAAGACATGAAATAATTTTTGAAAACTTTTTCCATGAAAACATATAAAAGAAAACATTCGACATCTTGAAAACCTTTTTACTTAAAAACATGTAAAATAAAATTTTATACATGTTTAAAAACTTTTTATGTGAATACACATTGAGAACCTATAAATAATTTATTAAAATGTTTTAAAAAAATTTATAAGAAAAAAAATTTGAAACAAATAATGAATGAATGAAAAAAATTTGAAAAAAATTTTCCTTGAAAATTCCTTCAAAAAAACTTTATAAAAAATTTACCTTTTAAATATGCATATTAAGCTTCAAAAAAAATAGAAGTGGGTAAATACATACATTTAATACGAGGGAGAGAGAACATTCCTTTTTCATGGTAAAAAGGGAAGAATATTTCCTTGTTTGGAAAGAGAAAATATTTTTCCATTAAAAACATTGGTAAAAGAAAAAATGGGAGAAAACCTAATTTCATTATTATAGTAGAATAGTACAATATTCATGGAAACCATTTTTCGAAAATATTCCATTGAAGGAACATAGATTTTTGGCCGAAGAGTTGATAATGTAAGGATTTCTAAAACATTTGTTCTTAACTATCTTATGTACCAAAGAGAAAGAAGGTACCAATAAATGAATATATATTGACTAAATAGTTGAAAATAAATTTCATGAATATTCTTGAGATATCGGTTATAATACTTCATTAAATGAATTATAAACATAATTAGTCTTAAAAAGTAATGAGATTGTTCAAATAAACTCTTATCAGTAGGTAATATGGGATCAAACTCTCCATGTAAGAAAAATAAAATTACATGAAGATTATAATATCATTAAAAGAATTAGATTCATGATATATCATGTAAAATAAAATTATATATTCCTAAAAAATTTATTTTAATTTCAAAACTAGAGACTCAAAGAAGTTAAATTGAAAAAATACTTTTTTATTGATTTTATAACTATTAAAAAATAAACCCCAGGAATTTAAGATCACATAATATATATGATAATACCCATAAATATTATTATATGAAACATTGAATACATCCATGGGAATTATACAAACCACACAAAGTAAATGGGTTGTGAATAAATCTTGTATCTCATGAAAATAACAAGTGAGATGAAATCTCATTACCTTGTGTCTTAACTCTCATTGTACTTATTCAAACCTCATATATATATATTATAAATAAATTATAGAATCATATTATTATTTCTAATACCAATTATGGTTTGATTATGGCTTTATATTACCCACTTGTTAACAATTTTATTCTAAGAATCCACTTCAAGTAATAACCGCTTTGTTTTTCGCATGTGTCTTAATTTGTTATATATATGGTATTTATATTGATATAATGATTTATATAATTTAATACATGATTTAAATAAAATATATACTCAGTATATTTTTATTATAATAATCTAAAGGATGTGGAATTATGAAATGAAATACACACTTCCTGGAGAATATAAGTCGTAAATACACCTGAACTCTATTTTCGTTTAATTTTCATGTTGAAACAAAGAAAGAAAAAGACATATATGTATATATATATATAAATATATCAATATTACACTATTATTATTATAAAATACACTGTATATATATTCACTAAATCCATCCTTAATACTTTTCACGTAGTGTATGAATGAATCCCATCGCTTTGAGGGGCGATATTCCACACATCCTCAAACAAAATTATTGTATTAACAAAAAACGGTGAGTATAAATATATTTGTTGTAAAATAATTAAATAATACTAATGGAATAATAAATATAATATATAAACATATTTTTCATCATAATTTCTACCATAAGTGGTGGTAATTTAAAAAATGAACAATCATCATTTAGTAAGGAGGTAGTTCACCTTAGACATAAACACTATGTTTTTTACCCATTACATGGTGGTGTGTAGAAGTGTAGGTAAAACCCATAGTATAAAAAAATAATAGAATATTGAGGATAAATATTTTTCTATAAAATCATATAATAAAGGTATTGGAGGGGTGGAGAAAGATAATAGAAGAAATGATCTTGAGAGAAGATGTTACCAATTAATCGAGTAACTACATTTTGTTTCTAACAAAATGCTTCCATGGATTAATTTATACAAAAAAAGGGGGAATAAAAGAGTATGGTATGTATTTTTTTTGTGTATTGGGTGGATATTGGCCTAAAAAATGCGTTTTGAATTAGTAGGAGAGGTTGTGGCCTTTTATAGAGAAGGTAAAGGACGCACTTCACATTTAAAAAAAATTATGTGTATCTACATTTTTACCTAAATAAAATTAATCAAACAAAAAACTCAATAATGGAAGGTCCATGGCTGAGTAATATCTATAAAATGGGGTTGGAAATTTATATAAGTCTTTTTGGGTCTTATATTTAATGTTTGGTGCTTAGTTAAGCTAAATTTTACCTTAATCGATGTAATTTGTTTCAACAAATTTCACTGATATTTTTTGTAAAAAATAAGTTAACATTATTAGATATTATAAAATATTATTATTTTAAATATGGAATCCCTTTTTCCAAATTCTAATAATAGAAGTGGCATAAATTAATTTAAAATTCATCCCGCTGATGGGATGAAACTGTGGGGTTTTAAAGAAAAAACGTCCAAACTTATGCTAAGTTTTTTATATCCAATTTCATTGTGAGATTGAAAACAATGAGTTAAATTAGACTCATTGATAAAAATATTATCCTATATAAATTTTAAATAAATTTAAATTATAATTTAGCCTCGTAAACATATTATTGGAAAAAACAGTTGTGAATTAAAATCTGGGTTTTTCAATATTTATCCAAAAATGATGTCTCTTAGAAAAATACCAATAATTTGACATAAGATATTTAAAAATTATAAATTAAAAAATGAAGTTTATTTTATATAACTAAATTTATAAATGAGTCTAAAATTAATTTTATTATTTTCCACAGGATATTAAAATATTTTCATTTGACAAAATATGATTTTTATTCCTACAAGGAAATTACCATAAATTATATCTTTCATCATAAAAATGTTTTATTTAAATAAAAACCTTCTAAAATTTATTTGAAATGTATTTATCACTATTCATATTATTATGTTTGATATATGGGATATAGTAATTATAAAAACCAAATGATGCTTTGAAGAAACATCAGTGTTGTGTGTAATATATGCCAAATCATTATTTTGTGTAACGTATGCCAAGTAGATGTTCCATGTAATGTATTCAAAGTTAGTGTCTTGTAAAAGGAATGTTTTAATTATTTAATTGCAATAAATAAATGAAAATTTAATTTATTCAAAAAAAGTTCCACAAATACTCAGAGTGTTACATGTAGAACCTTCATGATAATATCAATCCTCATGTACAAAATTCAAACAGCTACTGAGATATAATTTGCAACAAGTTATAATGGATGACGGAGCAAGATCATTCTTATGGAGTAGTCCTCATGATTTTCAGGATCATAATTGAGTCTCATGACTGGGTCTTGTTGAATGGTATCACAATGTGCGAATGTGACTGAATCGATTTGAGAGTTGTCACATAGATTAGTAGTCGGTGAAATGAATGGTTATCTACCCCTATATATATTGGTAATTTCATGGAATACCAAAAATCACCTGGAAAAACAAGTTTCACCCCATTCACTGATTCATGAGAACAACAATGACTCTGGTGGGAATTTACATTCTTCATAACCGATCACTATTACTCGAAGATGTCTCTCCATTTGGGGGAATTTGTTGATTCCCACAATATGATCATTGAAAATTTCACAACGGAAGATATACCTAAATATAGGTATTATTTTTCCATAAAAATAAATGGAATAAGAAGCCGGTCGAGACCCATGGATCACTTGATCCTCTAAGGGAAACATGATCGTGTGACCATTATAAGGTCATCTGAAGGCACCTAACATTGAATATAGCCTATAGATGATCTTATGAGTTCCATTAGACAAGTCATTACACTCTAAAAAACGCTCCCTATACAACAAATGATCATGAGGAGGAAGCAAGATAAGCTCCCCGAGGTCACACTTCTTATCATCTATCCAGCTCCTAGTAACCCATCAAAAAAATCCTCCGAAAATAAGAGAGAAATATAAAAAATCTGTAGGCCACTTGTGGTCACAATCCTCATGAAATAGATCAATAATAAATAGAATAGGTGTCCTCAGGGACATTCGACCAAACATTTGAGACCCCTGAGCCTTTGACAAATAAAACAATGGAAATGAAAGGGGAGGAGGTTGGATTCACTCTCTATCATAAATGTCAGGAAATTAACCCCTGGAAATATGAAATATACATAGATATAGTAACAACATGTCCACATCATCTCACGAAATCCCATTTTCATGTCATCCTCTTCATATGAAGAGCTTCAGGTTTGTCCAAGAAAACTCGTACTTCTCCTTTGACTACCTAAAAGTAAAATGATGTGATTTTAATTGAAATTATCATGCATCTCCACCGAACCTTTATTGGTCATGTAACACATCACCAAGATATAGAATATTTGAATTTAAAATTACTCATGAAATCTCACATGACTCCCTACCTTTGTAAAAATCAAATGAAATAAAAGTAAGAGTATGTGGGATCTTATCAATATCACAAATCACTTGAGACATGATAAAGATGTCAGCAAGATGGGCCCAAGAGACTCCATCGCAAGTCAATATAATCTCATGAATTCCCCCTGACAAGTCATCCTTATACCGTGGAATTTCCCAGAAATTTCACCCAATATCACGAAACATCTATTCGATAGGAATACCAATCTCAATAAAAAACATTTACATATCAAAATGAAAATAGAAATGACCATTTACATGAACTCATGAATAATCAATTCCCCATTAATTTGAAATAATACAATAAATGTGGCATTAATGGGAAGGATCATAGTTGCTGAAAACTATTCGACACCCTTAGAGTGATCCACGATGGAGGCTTGTGAAGATGCATGAAACTGAATCCATCATCCAACTCTAGCCCCTATTTGGCTGATACATTCCA
The DNA here is from genome assembly GCA_963277665.1 of Viscum album. Classification (NCBI taxonomy): domain Eukaryota; kingdom Viridiplantae; phylum Streptophyta; class Magnoliopsida; order Santalales; family Viscaceae; genus Viscum; species Viscum album. The sequence goes on along the minus strand of OY728132.1, from coordinate 1,284,784,743 downwards.
ATATAACCAAATAATCCTCGATGTATAGAGGCCTGTAAACCCCCCCTCCACATCATGAAAAATGCATAGCTAACTATTGTGGTGAAGATCATGACACTCTTTAGATGAATCAATGCTAGGAACTTCACCCCGATGCAAGAGTGGATTTCTCAGAGTGGTGGAACTCAAGAATGGAAACATCCCTTTCAATTAAGATACCTACAAAATTCCAAAGCAATCATGTGTCATGCATAGGTGCTCCACATGATCCCTAATAGATCATGAAAAGGACATCTACTAGGACACATGAAGGACATCCCACAAACTTTCTAGATATTAAGGGATAGAATACATACTTACATTTTAAAAATCTAAGGAATTCACAATATAAATACTAGAACAAAGACTAAATACATAAAATTTAGAAAATGACCTATACACTGCTCCTCGGGTGATTTTCATGAACTATCCAATTCATGGGATACTATGAGGCCATGTCACCCAAATCACATGATAATCATATGGTACACCTTTTGGGTCTTGCAAATTTCTTTACACATGTCAAATATTGTCACAAGGCTTCCGTCGGACAAGCCCTGTTGGTCTTGATAAGAACAATTATCTCTCCAGCCAAGCATTATTATACTCTTGGGACATGTCACATATCCCATATGGAATCACCAATTTATGTCATCCAAGTCTCGCGGAATCACCAAATCATGTCAATTGGTTCTTGTGATGCCCTCTCGGGATGAAAGTTATGTCTTGTGATACCCTTCATTCCTGTTTTCCAGAACTTGTGACACCCTCCATGACATGTCGCATTGACTCTAATGACACACTATATATGTGTTTACTATCACTAGATACAATTTATGGGTATGTCATCTAGATCATGTGACACCATCTAGATAAGGCATCCATGTAATGGAATGGATTTTACGATCAACATGCTAGGTCTTGTGATTTCCTTCAGAAAATACCACCCTGATCATGAAACAATCATCGAATATGTCAACTAGGTTATGAGAAATCCTCCAGAAAAGTCAAAGGGATCATGAAATTGTCTTTGAACATGTTAGTTAGATACTCTCTGACATGAATAGCAAGTAAATAATGATTTTTGAGTACATAATCAAAACACATGAGGAATAAAAATGGGCCCAATCCATATGAAATCCCATGATATGATAACCTTGTCCATCCTTGGTGTGTAAGCCCCAATTATAAGGGAAAACTCAGATTGTAAGCCCGGACTAGAGTCTTTATATGATATGTCATGATTATAAGGTCAACCATAGTGTAGAAGCCTCGATCAAGGGAGGTTGGATGAATCTGATTCCTATCATTACCCTGATACGTAAGACACCATTCCGCGGTTTATGGTCTATATTAATATTCAATGGGAAGTTTTAGTGCATATGTCCCCCATCCATAATAATTTATATTCACTATTTTTATTCCTTAATTGTCACAATGATCCTAGATCACATGGGATTAGGGAGTTTCCATAATCTTATCATATTCATCATAAAATTCTATAAAGACCATGTGAACGTCAGTTTGTCAGTCATATTTTATTAAACAATGAGGACTCTGATTCCAACCATAACTAGGATATATAAGAATTCTTCCTAGGGACTGAGCCCTAACTCTGATAGGAATACACCACTACATGGGCCCTTCCATGTCTCTATCATTTTAACCATCAAGAACCAATCATTCACATGGTATGATCACTCTCTCTCATCTGTCAATAGACTGAGAAATTTAGAGAACAATAAAGGTATTGATTCCTTCCATAGATAGAATATGTAGGATTCCACCCTGATCCTCGATCTGTACATTAATCACCCAAGTGTTTTCCTATTATATACTCCCCACCATTATATGTACTGATAAAGATTACTTGTAACCCATTGTTTCTCACACATATAATATCTCACGTAGGATTAGATAGTTATGATGGTCATATAATTCACATATAAAATCTCTTCAAATCAGGGAAATTATTTTATATAAACCCCGATGAGTGGCCTGATATATTCTCCTCCATACGAGGGAATCAACATCGGGTCCAGTCCTAAAGGAACGACTGAACTATGAGAACTCAAATTCCATCCATTACAAGGATACATCAGATTTCATTATAAGGCCTAAGCTCAAATAGAAACCCACCTAGGTTCAAGTCCCCTCATGTATCTAACATATCAACCATTAGGACCTGATCATTCCCATGGGATGATTATTATACCTAATCCACCAGTGAAATTAGAAACCATGTGCACTATGAGAACTCAGATTCTCTCCATAATTAGGATATATAGGAAATCCCCCGTGTAATTAATCTTAGATACTCGGTGCCTTAGATCACTAATATATATTCTTTAGGTATGACATTAAAGGGCATAGTTTAATGAATTATGTGGATTCTGATTCCTATAATAAATAATACATGTAGGATTCCTCATATTGCCTCAATACCCACATTATAATATTAACCAACTTTCTACGTGGCATCAAAATCTATATCTCTTAGCTATATGAATTCAACACATAATAAATTTCTCATTATTGATAAATTTTTGATGAAATTTACATACCTATAGATAGATTCACCAATGAGATCCCTATCTTTTATAAACATAATGATATAAACCATAATTTTTTTGTTAGGGTAATCGGTCTCATATCAGGATTACAAAGTGGTTCATGAAAAAATGTTAAACTTATAAGAGAGTCCCATAGTAGGGAACAATTCCCCAACAAAGGGTGTGATGAGCCCCAATTCTCATTCTCGTAACCAATGCAAGTCCCTAGTTTCATTTGGGCTTGAAAACCTAGGTGACTTCATACATTTAGAAATGGGGATAGTACCTAGCTACGGATTAGGGAACCATTGGGTGTTTCCATTACAGATTGACAACTATAACCATATGTTAACGATTAGGAACAAAATAACCCCCCACCTACACAATCAACCATTAAACTAAACCATACTCTAATCGACCTGGGTCTCCCAATCTTACTATTATCCCAATGAAATAGAAACACATCAGCATAATTATAATGCTATAAACCCATACTACTAGATCCAATGAATATTTAACACACGTTGCACACACAATTTCATACCAGGTATAGAATCATGGATAAATCCATACATAAGTAAAAAAATAAACATGTTTATATTTTATATTAAATTATGAAGGATCTTTTCAGGTTCATATATTTAGATAATCATGAAACCAAATTAACAAATAAATCTCATGTAATTGGTATCATGCGATCATTTTTTCACACAATATATGTAACTAATTATTCCATGATAAGTCTTTGTCATATCCCATGAATTCATCAACACAGACTATCCTTTTAAAAATATCATATATACTAAATTTATTCATACCCTTTCTAAATGGAAACATAATAAATTTGTGAGATGAAACACACATTATGGGAAACATATAATTGATGAAATCATGGAACAATCATGGCTTAAATATTATTACATGAATATGTAATGAATATGAAAACATAATCAAATTGAAACTATGAGAATTATATATCCATGAAAATAAATCATAAAATGGTTGTAATTTATATTAATTCAATGCCAATGGAATTCATAATGATTGACATAATAATCCAGTTGTCTAGGCCATTTTACACGATACTTGACATATTATCGAGACCACTATTAATAAATATTTCTTAATTATAAAGGCATACACCAAACACCCAAAAATGTTTTGTCTCATTGGACATGTTAATGGATCATATGGATATATAATTCTCGGCCCCATCCATTACTAGATTATGTCCAAGGGATTCTCCAAAAGAGTTATCAAGACCTTTCATATCATTATCTAGGGAACAACTTAATTAATAAAAACTTTCTATCTATATTATGAAAAAAAAGGAAATCTAATTAAAATTTATCCTATGTTAATAATAAATAATTTTATAAATATTCTAAATTTTAATAAAGGGGTGACATGATCATAAATCATCCTAAAAAAGAAGGTGGGTTTTCAATAAAAACATAATCATCTTACTAATAGTCATTAATATTGATATAATAATATGTAGTACTCAAATAATTTTACACACGTCAATAGAATATTATAATATATAGGTGAACATTATCAAATCTGAAATATTTAAAATTTTATGTTCACACATTATAGTGAATGGATTATACGACTACGTTAATACTAGAATTAAAAGATCATAATATATTTTTATAATAAAAGTAAATAGTTTCAAAATAAAATATCCCAAGATGTGGGAAATATTTTTTCAATGGTTTTATGTGATAGGAATATATATTCATGGATAGTAATGAGAAAATAAAAAATAATAGAATCATATGGTATAATTTACACAACATATATAAAATATTATCAAGGGAATGATCATAACTCAATGATTGAAAATAGAGTTTCCAAAAAACATTTACTACCATAGGAAAAACTGAATCAATAACAACTTGAATAATGGAAAATTATTTTTCTAATTATAAAACCCTCATATTTTAAGTATTATATTATTATAATATATTCAATTTCTTGGATATCTTGTGTTACACATAACCTTGTGTTTTAACAGAGCTTGAAAAACTATTAATATTATTTGGTAAACCTAACAATTATTACATTTCTATTAAACATTGTGTAATGAATTGGAATTTTCAAATTTTTTAATATTTATTATATTTATTTTATATAAAGACAAAATATTGTTAAAAATTTACTTATTTTTATTATTGACTTTGTATATTTCAAAATACCACTTTTTTAAATAAATTTTATTATTGAATTTTTAAAATAAATAGTAATATATATTTTTAAGACATTATTATAATTTATTTTAAAACATGAAATTTATTTTTTAAATCCCAAAAATCTGAATATACATAGGGTGAAATTTTGGTATTTTTCAAAAAATACATATTTTTTATTAAAAAGTGAAAAATAACCATTTTTTCAAAAATAACATTTTATTTATATAAATTAAGAAAATAGAAATTCCTATTATGTTTTTCATAATATTTTTTTGTTTGGAATAGGACACTAATGTAAAGACCCGTAAATTACAAGGATATTTTTTTCTTAATTTTATTTGGAATTTTACAAGAACGCAGTTTCTGACGGAACCAGATTCTGAGGCCTGGTGTGCCCGGAATCATTTTCCGAAGATTGGCTCGGGTACGTTCAGTGAACGAACAAGCGAGTTTTTATAACATTTGAACCGGTGCTCGAAATCGAATTATGAGGGCACCGATGGAATCACAACGCCGGTAATTGCTTAGAAACACCTCTTTTGGAGTTGCTTTTTCATGGGTGTGGTTTTTAAATTTTGGGAGTTAAGTGAAGAAAATAAAATAACGTGGTGCGAAAACTTTATTTTATTTCACTTAAAGCCACTTAAAGCCACTTAAATCTTCTTAAGCTGAGTTGAAGTGGATAGGGTGCAATCCAAAATATCTTACCCTCTTGGTAGGATATTTGTGAGGTGGGTCCCGCACAAGCCCCACCATTTCTTTTCCTCTAAGTAACGCACCTACGAAAACTCCTCATTAATGAAAGTCAACTGGGGTGTTTTCTGAAACTCTTAAATGCTCCTATTAAATGGACGGTTAAGTCTCTACCATTAATTAACCGAATTAATGGTTCGTTTCTTAACATGTTTTCAAACTGTTGGCACAATAATAAAATAAGACCATCACCTTTTCATTTTGTTGACGGGATGATTATTGAGAGGATTTGGAGAATCTGTACCTTCATCCTCCTCGCAAAGAATGCGAAGAACACGATGAACGCAAAGAACGTGAAGAACGCCGAACCCTCGGAGATCCACGATGCGACGCCATGTTCCGCGACACCGACGATTCTCCTTCCACGACGCTTCTTCCATGACGTTCTTTCCCCGCGACAAATCATTGATCAACTGCTTGAGGTAGGAGATTTCAAATCTTTAATTCCTTTGTGGATTTTATCCTTAACATGGATTTAATTCATGAAATTAAATCCTTGTGTTTTATTTAACCCTCGGAGAATGATGACGTGACGCCCTTCCGCGACGATGCGATGCCCTTCCGCGATGCGGCGATCCTCTTCTTCTGCGACGGTTAATTCCGCGAAGAACGCACGTTCGACGACTATGACAAGGTAGGGGTGGTTTCTTTTTAAATATTCGTGATTTATATCCCTAGTTGTTTAATAGTATTGTTGTGAGACTTTAAGAAAACGACTAACGCGGTGGGTGCGGACGAACGAACAAGTCCGAACCCACCGCCCTTCTTATTGTTATGAACGGATTGGCGGGCGTCGACAAATGGGGCCGCAAGTTAATTTTGAAGGCTTTTCAGTGAAGACCGTGTCCTAGGACGAACACTGGTGAAGACCGCGTGAAAATCGGACCACCGGAGCGCGTCCGGTGGTCCGCGGAACCCCCCTCCGGCGCGCCACATTGGCATGGCGGCGCCGGTGGCCGGAGGCGGCGGCCGGCCGCCAGGAAGCGGCGGGGCTGTCCGGTCCCGAGGCCGCGCGGGACCGCGGAGGAAGGGACGCGGCCTTGTCTCGTGTCCGGTGACACAGAGCGGCCCCACGCGGGGCCGCATCTCTCCTTCAGGCGGGGCAGCAGACCCCCGCGCCGCGCGGCCGTAACTGGCTGAGCTGACCCCGACGGGCGGGCCGTGCCCGCGCCGGCAGGTCCGGGACGCGCCCAGGCCGGGCCGGGCCTCCCAGGCCGGGCAGGGCCGCGCCGGCCGGGTCGGACCCAGACCCGGGTCGGGTCGACCCGATTTGGGCCGACCCAGGGAGGGTTGGGTCGGGTGGGTCCGGGCCCATACCCCCGTTTTCAGACCCTTTTTGGTCTTTTGCCTGTATCTTGAGCTACGAGCCTCCGATCGACGCGCCATTAGCATTGATGCGATCCTTGGATCGAGATTGTAGTTTTGGTATACTACACTAAAGGTTTTGGAATACTTTGGGTTCGGCCGGGTTGGTTCGTACACGAAACCAACCGGGCCCTCGGAGCGGAAACGCTCATATCTTGAGCTTCGGACGTCTGATTGACGTGCCATCAGCTTTGTTGGATTCCTATAAGTGAGACAGATCTTTTGGCTTACTCCGCCCGAGGTTTGGATGTAGGTGGAGTACGGTCGGGTTGGTTTTGTCTTAAAACCCAACCGGGCCCCTGGGACGAAAAAGCCAATAACTCTGAGACCGGGCGTCCGATTGACGTGCCGTCTACGACGTTGAGTTCCTATTGACGATACAGCACTTTTGGATACATCAAATCTTGACTATGTGTCAGTTGATGTATCAGCCTCTCAGCTCGTGGAGCGGACCCTCCCGAATGAGCTTGATGTGTGCGAAAACCCTAGAGCTGGTTGCGACTGCTACTGTGACGACGACGACTGTACAGAGATCCTCAGTGGATTCGACGGTGACGACTACAACACTCAACGATCCTTTGTGGGTCAGTGCTACCGATCCTTTGTGGGTCTGATCTTGTGTGGGTCAGCGCTCAGTGGTCATGTGTGGGCCAGCGCCTACAGATCATGTGTGGGTCCGATCTTGTGTGGGTCTTTGCGGGGGTTAGTACCTATCGATCCTTTGTGGGTCCGATGGCTTAGATGAATCAGTGGGAATATCTGGTCGTCTTTATCGTCATAAAAAGAAGTATTCTTGTGTGAGCTGAATCCTGTTTTTCTTTCTTATGTGGATTGTGTTGTGCTATCCGGTGTGGGTATACGTTTTGCTTTCCTGTGTGGACTGGGTTGTAATTGGGTTCGGATGTGGGAGTCGAACGAGAATTGATGACTCAGGTATATGTATGGCCATATACCTAAGCCGTGTCGGATTTTACTTCGTGATTGTATATTTCCTTTGTGGTTTTTTCATTTGGGGATCTTGGGAGACCTTCGGGGGTCTCAGGGTCCCTACTGAGTAGCTTATACTCACCCCTACATGGGCTATTCCCGCACTACGTTGTGTTGGTTGCAGACGACGGACAATGCTAATCGTGGTTGAGGCTTGCAGAGCAGGATGCTACCTAGTGGTGGACCACTGGGTGGAATGTACTTGGACCGGACGGCTGGACCCGACGAGCATTGGAGGCTATCTGTACCCACCCTTCAGGTGGGGATTCCAGTGGACAGCTCGACGTTGCGGCTTTACTTTTCAGTTTTTGTTTTTCCCTTCCAGTTGTACTTCACTTTCAGTTTGGGTTTGTATTCTGGCCCACTTACTTTTCTGTACTTACTATTGTACAAGTTTTTGATTAGTGTTTACTTCTGCCTACTTTCTCTGTGGTGTTTGTTGTTTACTTTACAAAGGCAATGCCTTCCCTTTTTCCAGGATTTACACCTTGGTGCTAGTCGCCAGCCCCTGTCCTAAGGAAGGTGGGCTTGGGGTAGTCACGGCACGGGCCCTGAGGATGGGTTGTGACAAATTGGTATCAATGGAGACCGGTTCTACCGTAGACTCTGATCCTTTTCTATGTGAAGCAATAGTGTTTAGCGTATTGGGTGTGGTTATCAGTCCAGGGAGTCCAGTGTTGGTGCGGCGGCCGACGTATCCCTACACCAGGACCCTGACTTCTGATTTCCGACTTCATGCACGAAAACATTGATTGTGTGTGTGTTTCATGTTTTCTTTGTGATTACTTTGTGTCAGCTCACCAGGTATATTGTTCTGACCATGGCACATCTGTTTCCTTTTCAGGATGGCCCCACGACGGTAGCCAGCTAGGGTTCCGAGAGTTGAGCGTGACGACAGCCCACCGAGCGACGAGGCCTCGGTGCAGGGCTGTTTGACAACTGAGGCACCAGCGATACCTCTACCTGTCGAGCCACTAATGCTTCCAGCACCATCCGCTAACGATGCATGTCGGCTCAGTGTACTGCATGAGTTCCAGCACCAGCGACTGCCCAGGTTCCGTGGGGAGATGGACCCCCAGGAAGCTGAGGACTGGCTGGAAGCAGTGGTGCGAGTTTTCCAGTTAGTGAGGACACCAACAGACCTCCTGGTGATCCTCGCAGCAAGCCTACTGCACGCAGCAGCGGGCCGATGGTGGATCTTGATGCTCCAGGTGCACGATGAGGCATCTCTTCTCTGGACAGACTTTGAGGGCCTCTTCCGCTCAGAGTTCGTCTCGACCAATCTCCGTGTGGTGCGCATCCAAGAGCTTCTTCAGCTGCGGCAGGGCAGCTTGACGGTCGCCCAGTACTCGGCGAGATTTACCGATCTCTCGCGTTACTCGACATACATGGTATGGGACCCATTCTTCCGGACCCGGACCTTTGAGCGGGGATTGAGACATGTGATTAGGGCATCGCTGATCTCCCTCAGCATTCGGACTCAGGCAGGAGTACTGGAGCGAGCCCTTTTGATCGAGAGCTTCCTTGATGAGCCTTCATCAGCAGTGAGACCTACTGCGGGGCGGGACGTAGCAGAGACTTCTATGGCAGGCAGTTGACAGATGAATCAGGGGTCCAGGCAGACCAAACCCTCACACAGACGACCCCAGGACACTGGCTCAGTAGTGCGGGGCACACAGTGTGGAGCCAGTCTTTCGAGAGGCAGGCAGTTCAACACATGCGCCGGGCAGGGCCACATGGCTCGTGACTGCCCGACCCACCATGCCGAGGAGCAGCAGACAGTTGAGGCGCCACCCAGGAAGAGGCAGAGGGTCGACCGTGGCTGTCTGCAGGGAGGAGGCAGACGAGGCAAAGGAGCTGGCTGAGCAGAATGTGGTGGGAGACGCTTTAAGGCTCTACCACCACCACCACCAGGAGGTCCACCCTGACCACAGGGAGCTGGCGGGGAGAGACAGGAATAGCTCCAGGCAGCGGAGGCCTACGACCACGGCACGCCCGAGATGATTCGAGGTACGATCTGTGTCTATTCCACCCTTTCTGCAGTTCTTATAGACACAATAGTGAGTCACTCTTTCATAGTCGATGCCCTTTTTCAGAGCTCAGAGATTCCGACAGAGCTGTTGGCTCGATCCTTACGGGTAGAGACTCCTACGGGAGAAGACTCAACGATTACGCACTGGTGCCGGAAGTGTGAGCTTACTCTAGGCGGCGAGAGCTTCGGATGGGATCTTCTTGTAGCGGGGTCGAGGCCTTACGACGTCATCATGGGAATGGTTTGGTTATCTACAGTCCATGCACATATTTACTATATTAGGTGCAAGGTGCGATGTGTACGCACTGACGGGAGCAGGTTCACCTTCACCGGTGAAAAGGGAGCCTTCGCAGCACAGGATGGACTTCCACAGAGGAGAGGGCAGCCCATCACTCATCAGTTGGATAGCCTCATCCTAGGAGCAGTTGACGTGCGGAGTCCTAGTTTTCCTGCAGTGGTGGATCAGTATGCAGACGTCTTTCCTGACGACGTTCTAGGGCTACCTCCTCACATAGAGGTAGAATTTTACTTTGACCTGTACCCTGGGACATCCCTGATATCGACTCCAGCATATCGGATGGCCCCCGCTGAGCTTTGAGAGCAACGGGTACAGTTGGAGGACTTGCAGGGCAAGAGATTCATCCGACCCAGTGTTTCACCCTGGGTTTCCCCGATATTGTTCGCCAAGAAGGCGGACGAGAGCTTGCGACTTTGAGTCGACTATCATCGCCTGAACCAGGTGATGGTGAGGAACAAGTATCCGCTACTGAGGATTGATGACCTCTTTGATCAGCTTAAGGGAGCACGGTGGTTCTCGAAGATAGACCTCAGGTCAGGCTAACATCAGCTCAGAGTTCGGGACGAGGATGTGCAGAAGATGGCCTTAAGATGTTGGTATGGACACTATGAGTTCATGGTTATGCCATTCGGTGTAACCAATGCTCCAAAAGTGTTCATGGGCCTCATGAAAAGTATCTTTCATCCATACCTCGATCGATTTGTCGTGGTCTTCATCGACGACATTTTGATATACTCAACGACTAAGGAGGAGCACGCCTACCACATGCGTGTTGTACTGGACACACTCCGAGAGCACCATCTTTATGGAATGATCTCGATGTATTAGTTCTAGATATGTGAGATCCACTTCTTGGGACACATCATCTCTGAGGCATGAGTTGCAGTGGATCCTGCGAAGATTGAGGCAGTGCTATCTTAGGAGACACCCAAGAGCGTGACGAAGGTGCAGAGTTTCTTAGGACTAGCTGGATACTATCAGAGATTTTTTCCAGACTTCTCCAGAGTTGAGGCACCACTCTTAGCTTTGACGAAGAAGGAGAAACCCTTTGTGTGGTCAGAAAGATGTCAGCAGAGCTTCTAGGAGCTGAGACAGAGATTGACCAGCGCACCTATCTTGAGGTTTCCTGAGGAGGGAGTAGGGTACGTAGTCTACTATGATGCATCAGGGACCGGACTCGGATGTGTCCTGATGCAGGATCGGGCAGTGATCGCTTGTGGATCACGTCAGTTGAGGCCGCATGAGCAGAAATACTCTACCCATGACCTGGAGTTAGCAGCAGTGGTCTTCTCTCTGAAGACATGGCGACACTATCTGATTGGAGAGTGCTTTAAAGCCTTTTCTGACCATTAGAGTCTCAGGTACATCTTCTCTCAGAAGGAACTGAACCTGAGACATTGGCGATGGCTCGAGTTCCTCCAGGACTATGACATTGAGATAGTCTATACTCATGGGAAGGGGAATTTAGTAGTTGATTCTCTCAGCAGGAGGACGGGCATTCAGCTACTCGAGGAGGCGACAGAGCAGCTAGACGCTTTGCGAATATCCTTTGTTGATAGATATGGAGCGGCCTTCCTTCAGGCTCTCACAGTCACCCCTCCACTACTACAGCGGGTCATAGAGGCACAACGTGGGGACGCTGACTGTGAGACGCGGCGTGCACAGATATCCTCAGGATAGGAACCTGATGGTTTCTCCTTTGGAGCAGAGCACGACGTCCTTTTTAGAGGACGTACCTTGGTACCAGTTGCTTTATGGTAGGAGGTGCTGAGAGAGTTTCACACTTCTCCTTTGTCGGTACATCCTGGAGTGGTGAAGATGTACTAGGATCTCAGATGACAGCACTGGTGGCCAGGCATGAAGAAGGCTGTGGCGGAGTTCGTTTCTCGATGCCTCACCTTCCCGTAGGTGAAGGTAGAGCATCAGGTACCAGTAGGCTTGGTACAGCCCTTGGAGGTCCCAGAGTGGAAGTGGGATGGCATATCTATGGACTTCGGGACTGGACTTCCACGCACTTCCAGAGGTCATGACTCCATTTGGGTGATTGTCGACCGACTCACCAAGTCATCTCACTTCTTACCCATCAGAGATCAGGGCTCAGTGGAGAGCTTGGGACGTCTCTACGTTCAGGAGATTGTACATCTTCAGGGTGTGCCATCATCTATCATCTCTGATCGAGATGCTCGCTTTACTTCCCGGCTTTGGAAGGGGTTGCAGGAGGCGTTCGGGACATAGCTACGTCTTAGCACCACCTTTCACCCTCATACGGATGGTCAGACAGAGAGGACCATTCAGACTCTCGAGGACATGCTCTGTGCATGTGTCCTCAACTTTGGTCGCAGCTGGGAGGACCACCTACCCTTGGTGGAGTTTGCGTACAACAACAGTTACCACTCCACCATCGGGATGGCACCATACGAGGAATTGTACGGCAGACCTTGCAGATCTCCTTTGTGCTAGACAGACCCTGGGGAGTCAGCACTTGTGGGACCAGAGATGGTCCGAGCCATGACAAAGAAGGTCTAGGTCATCCAGGAGTAGATGAGGATATCTCAGAGCCGGCAAAAGTCTTATGCTGACAGGAGGCGGAGGCCACTAGAGTTCGAGGATGGTGACCACGTCTTCTTGCGTGTCTCACCTCGACGTGGATTACAGAGATTTGGCCGAGGTGACAAGTTGTCTCCACGCTTCATCAGACCATTCCAGGTCCTCAGCAGGATTGGTGAGGTGGCTTATCGCCTGGCTCTACCACATCAGTTACACCGGATGCACGACGTCTTCCACGTTTCCCAACTGAGAAGATACGTGCACGACCCGACGCACATCATTGACCATGGGGAGCTAGACGTTGATGATGGTGTGATTTTTGCGGAGGTCGCGGTGGAGATCGAGGATCGACAGGAGCGGGTCCTACGTGGATGGTCGATTCCTCTAGTGCAGATCAGATGGTAGCACGGAAACCTCCAGGAGAGCACTTGGGAGCGGGAGGCTCAGATGCATGCTCAGTACCCACATTTGTTTCCCTAGTTTATGATGTATCTTTACGGGGATGTAATGCCCTGAGGTGGGAGTGATGTAAAGAATCGTAAATTTCAAGGAAATTTGTTTCTTAATTTTCTTTGGAATTTTACAAGAACGCAGTTTCTGACGGCACCTGATTTTGAGGCTCGGTGTGCCCGAAATCATTTTCCGAAGTTTGGCTCGGGTACGTTAAGTGAACGAACGAGCGGGTTTTTATAACTTTTGAACCGGTGCTCGGAATCAAATTCTGAGGGAACTGAGGGAATCTCAGTGCCGGTAATTTCTTAGAAACGCCTCTTCTGGAGTTGCGTTTGCTCGGGTGTGGTTTTTAAATTTTGGGAGTTAAGTGAAGAAAAAAAAATAAAGTGGTGCGACAAATTTATTTTATTTTACTTAATGCCACTTAACTCCACTTAAAGCTGCTTAAGCTGAGTTGAAGCAGATAGGGTGCAATCCAAAATATCCTCCCCTCTTGGTAGGATATTTGTGAGGTGGGGCCCAAACGAGCCTCACTATTTCTTTTCCTCTAAGTAACGCACCGGCGAAAACTCCTCATTAATGAAAGTCAACTAGGGTGTTTTCTAAAACTCTTAAACACTCCTATTAAATGGATGGTTAAGTCGTTACCATTAATTCACCGAATTAATGGTCTGTTTCTTAACATGTGTTCAAACTGTTGGCACTGTAATAAAATAAACCAACACATTTTCTTTTTGTTGACAGGATGATTGTTGAGAGGATTTGGAGAATCTGTACCTTTATCCTCCTCGTGAAGAACGCGAAGAACGCGAAGAACACTGAACCCTCGGAGATCGACGACGCGACGCCATGTTCCGCGATGCCGATGATTCTCCTTCCATGACGCTTCTTCCGTGACGTTCTTTCCCCACGACAAGTCTTTGATCAACTTCTTGAGGTAGGATATTTCAAATAATTAATTCCTTTGTGGATTTTATCCTTAACATGGATTTAATTCGTGAAATTAAATACCTGTGTTTTCTTTAATCCTCGGAGATCGACGATGCGACGCCCTTCCACGATGACGTGACGCCCTTCCGCGACGCGGCGATCCTCTTCTTCCATGACGGTAAATTCCGCGAATAATGCACGTTCGACGACTATGATGATGTAGGGGTTGTTTCTTTTTAAATCTTTGTGATTTATATCCCCGGTTGTTTAATAGGATTGTTGTGAGACTTTAAAAAAAACTGCTAATGCAGTGGGTATGAACCAACGAACAAGTCTGAACTCACCGCCCATCTTGTTGTTATGCGCGGATTGGCAGGTGACGACAAACGGGGCCGCAAGTTAATTTTGAAGGCTTTGCAGTGAAGAACGAGTCCCGGGACGAACACTGGTGAAGACCGCACGCAAATCGGACCACCGGAGCATGTCTGGTGGTCCGCGGAACCCCCCACCGGCGTGCCACGCCGGCACGGCGGCGCCGGCGGCCAGAGGTGGCGGCGTTCGGCACGCCGCCGGGAAGACCCACCGCGGCTGAAGCCGCGGCGGCGCTGGCCGGTCCCGCAGCCGCGAGGGACCGCGGAGGAAGGGATGCGGCCTTGCGCCACGTACGATGACACATATCGTCCCCACGTGGGGACGCGACTCCCCTTCACGCGGGGGCAGCGCCCCCCCCCCCCCCCCCCACACCGCTCGGCCGTAACTGGACGAGCCGATCCCGGCGGCCGGGCCTACCCAGGGGGGGTTGGGCCAGGTCGGTCCTGGCCCATACCCCCATTTTTGGACCCTTTTTGGTCTTTTTCCAGTATCTTAAGCTAAGAGACTCTAATCGACGTGCCGTCAGCGGCGATGCAATCCTTGGATTGAGACGGTCGTTTCAGTATACTACACTCAAGGTTTTGGAATACTTTGGGTTCTGCCGGGTTGGTTCGTACACGAAACCAAACGGGCCCTCAGAGCGGAAACGCTCATATCTTGAGCTACGGACATCCGATTGATGCGACGTTGGATTTGTTGGATTCCTCTAAGTGAGAAGGTTCTTTTGGCTAACTCCGCCCGAGGTTTAGATGCAGGTGGAGTACGTTTGGGTTGGTTTTTCCTTAAAAACCAACCGGGCCCTGGGACGAAAAAGCCAATAACTCTCAGACCGGGCGTCCAATTGACGCGCCGTCTGCGACGTTGAGTTCCTGTTGATGATACGGAACATTTGGATACATCAACTATGGACTATGTGTCAGTTGATGTATCAGCCTCTCTGCTCGTGGAGCGGACCCTCCCGAACGAGCTTGTTGTTTGCGGAAACCCTAGAGCTGGCTGCGACTGCTACTATGACGACGACGACTGTACAGAGATCCTTAGTGGATTCGACGACGACGACTACAACACTCAGCGATCCTTTGTGGGTCAGTGCTACCGATCCTGTGTGTGTCTGATCCTGTGTGGGTCACCGCTCAGCGGTCCTGTGTGGGCCAGCGCCTACAGATCCTGTGTGGGTCCGATCCTGTGTGGGTCTTTGCGGGGGTTAGTACCAATCGATCCTTTGTGGGTCCGACGGCTTAGATGAATCAATGGCAATATCTGGCCATATTTATCATTAAACAAAGAAGTATTCCTATGTGAGATGAATCCTATTTTTCTTTCCTATGTGGATTGTGTTGTGCTATCCTGTTTGGGTATACGCTTTTCTTTCCTGTGTGGACTGGGTTGTACTTGGGTTCAGATGTTGGAGCCGAACGAGAATTGATGACTTAGGTATATGTATGGGAATATACCTAAGCCGTGTCAGATGTTACTTCGTGATTGTATATTTCCTTTGTGGTTTATCCTTTGTGGATTCTGGGAGACCTTCGGGGGTCTCGGGGTCCCTACTGAGTAGCTTATACTCACCCCTGCATGGGCTATGCCCGCACTACGTTGTGTTGGTTGCATACGACAGACAACGCTGATCATGGTTGAGGCTTGCGAAGCAGGACGATACCTGGAGGTGGACCACTGGGCGGAACGTACTCAGAGCAGACGGCTGGACCCGAGGAGCAGTGGAGGCTATCTGTACCCACCCTTCAGGTGGGGATTCCAGTGGACATCTTGACGATGCGGCTTTATTTTCAGTTGTTGTTTTCCCTTCCAGTTGTACTTTACTTTCAGTTTGGGTTTGTATTATGGCCCACATACTTTTCTGCACTTACTGTTGTACCAATTTTTACTTAGTGTTTACTTCTTCCTGCTTTCTCTATGGTGTTTTTTTTTTACTTTACAAAGGCAATTCCTCCCCTTTTTCTGGGATTTACGCATTGGTGCTAGTTGCCACCCCTGGCCAATGGAAGGCGGGCTTGGGGTAGTCACGACACGGGCCTCGAGGACGGGTCATGACAACTAAAGAGGGGGGTGAATTGATATCCTATAAAAGATTATGTTAAAACCATTTTTTCAAAATCCCCCAAATAAAAAACAAAATTGGACAGTTAATCAAATAAGTAAATTTATAATAGTTTGACTATTAAATTAATTTCTCAAGAGATTGAGTACTTCTTTGTTATATCAACCTGAAATATTGAAATAATTTTTGAAACCAATTTACTAAAAAAATAATTATAATCACAATCCATGAAAAAATATAAAAGTAAAACATAGTTTTCTAAAATATCAGTTAAAATAGAGTAAACAAAATTTGAAAGCACAATAGATAAAAAAACAGCATAAAAACTATCCAAGTCACAAGTCCTCTACCATAGTTTTATGTTAGAATATAAATATTCAGGTCATGAAGGACCTCTACCATAGTTCTATGTGGGATATAATAGGTGTAAAAAGATGTTGATGTGAGGATATATTTTTTCCTTATGTTCAGTGTGGAAAACATCGTGTTTTTAGCTAAAATATGCACACACTACTCGAAATGTAGTGAAAATACACACAATAGTGTTAAAAATAATTATATAGTGTCTAGAAAGATCTGTGTGTTGTGAAATGAATCTATGGACACATAGGATGTATTAGGTGTATGTATTGCGTCTTCTTCTAGAAATAGAAATCGAATAGAGTGTTGTTGAAGCTTTGTGATTTGTTTTTCTAGGAAGAAAATTATTTATTACTTCTGTTATATTTTATTTAATGAAAGGTTATTGAAATATTGGGGAAAAAATTAACCCTTTGTGTTCAGTCATCAATAAAAAGATAATTGTTCGTTTTTTTTACTTCCTATTGATCAAAGTTTCAGTATTGGTGGCCATGCGAGTCTTCTACAGTATGTCTATATCTCTCTCTACTCTCATTCTTTTTCTATTTTAAATTTTGTATCCTGAAAATAATCATGGTTTGGGGTAGGTTTTGAACCTAGTAATTTTGACATCCCAATTAATATGCTCTTCATAAAGTATTATTTTAATTAGTAGCATTAAAACACTCAAATATGACCGTAAGAAAAAAGTTTAAATAAAAGAAAATTTAAACATTATTTTTGTGGGTCATTCGATCAATGAGTCATTCTAATATTGTGTAATTTTATAAGTATTGGTTAATTGTTCTATCATTGATTCATTCTATCATTTTATCCATCCATCGGTGGGTCAATGAATCGGTGACTCATTTTTCTCTATCACTGGGTCATTCCTTCTATTGGTATCTCACTTGTACTGTCGATGTTTCATCTATCAGAGAGTCAGTTTTTACTGTCAGTGAGAAATTCCTTCTATAATTGTGACATTTCTTCAATCAATGTGACATCTGAATATCCCATGATACATTTATTCTTTCAGTGTCTCAGTTCAACTGTGAGTGAAACATTTGTTTTGTCGGTGTCTTAGTTGAATTATTTGTGAGTCAAACTTAACTGTTTGTGAGTCATTTTGTCTATTGGTGTTAGTGACTCATACTTATCCAAATATCTATTATAAATATCTTAAAACATGACTATATATATAATGTGTTAAATACATAGATGATAGTTGATAATCATAATTAAACATAATAGAAAAAAATAAACTTGATTGAAATGATTGGACATGATTTGTCCAGATTTGTGATTATTAAAACCATTAAAACTAGAGAGGGGCCAAAAATCTCCTATGGGAAAATAGACTTAAATTAATATGAGATTTATTTGTCTATAATTTATCCACTTAATTAAATTTGAATCAATATTATATTGGATTTTTGGAATAATTTTATTTTTTGGATTCAAGATAAAAGTTTTCTAAAAATTGTTTCAAATCAAATAATTTTTCTCATTTATAATTAAATTAAAAACCTAAGTTATTATGATTTAAACTTACATTATATATATTTTTTATAAATATAAATCAAATTTATATAATTATTTTTACAAGTCCTATAGTTGATATAAATTCTTCATTTTCTTGAAAAATAAACTTTGTGAAAACCCTATATTTCATCATGTTTGTGGTTTTAATTTTAAAATATATTCTTACACTTATGTGAATATAATTTTTTAAAATTGATCCCATATTTGGAATCATCACAATTTATAATATCAAATATGTTCAACAAAATTTTTACCCTAATGGATTTTGAAAACAGTAAATATCTTTTACCATAGTTAAGGTTAAAAAATGTTTAACGGGGATAAACTAAAAATATAAGTAGAAAAATGATCTAAAAACTTGTCCAACCCCAATTTTTGGTCATATATAGAACTTATTACCTAAAATATTTTATAATGACCCATTTTACATACATATATTATTTGAAAAACCTTAGTAGACATTATTATTTTAAAAAAAACTATGTTTGTCCTCTCCCGCACTTATAAAAGGACACCCCCTCTAATATCATCATCTTAATTTTAAAGAAATTTGGATCATACAAGAAATACCCAAATATATTAATTATATCCATACCTAGGAACTTGACACATTATTTTTATCATAAATTAATGTTATGAATCTATTTGTGCTCGTCTAAGGAGGATGTCTCGTGAAGAGGTAACATCCATTACCAGGCATTTTATATTATTTATTTCTCCAAAAAGTTCAATTATTTTTAAATTATAATGATATAACAACACCAATATATCATATACAATGAGATTTTATTATGTTAATTCTAAATCCAAATCCATCACTTATTCTATAAAATGGGATACGAAATCAACTTTCTTGTGTGTGGTGGATTATCACCTCACAGACCAACGTAATTTCTTTCCATCAACACCTTACATGGATGGATATAGTGATGTATTTAAAATATATATATTATATTAGTGATATTATTATAATTTTTGATTTATTATATCAAATATATTTCTCTCATTCCATTTCATCTGGCATATGATAACACCGTTCAGGTGTACGGCGGACTACTGCCCCACAAATTGATGTTATTTATTTTCCATTAATTCTTTGAATGGAATGAAATTAGAGTCAATTTAATGAATATATGTGATTTAGATGAAATAAAATTTATTCTTCAAAAATAATATATTATTTACCTTACTTTTGTTTCATTTATTGAGAAAATGATAACATCACCTATGTGTATGTACGACATATCATCCCCATGAACGATGTGTATCATTCACTATCCTATGATTTTTAGATTAATATATATACATATATAATGAATATTTATGATATTTATATCATGGTTAAATGTCTGGAGATTAGGGAACACTAAGCAATAGGAAACAATAGACATGAAATACAAAGCAGTTATTACCCAAATGTGATTTTATCATGGAACGTAAAGGCCCTAAAATTCCATGTAATTATTTTAAAAATTATTTGAGATTTTTAAATGTCTGTGAAAATTGATGGAACATGATTTAGGGTCTCAGTGATCTCGGATTTAGTTTTTGAACTTTTTTAAGGTACGTTCAGTGAAGATGTGGGTGGCTTTTTCTATCTTTTGAACTGATGCTCTAATTAAAAATCTGATGTCACCATTGAATCTATAGCACTGGGATTCACTTAAGGGAATCTTCACTTCAACCGAAGTAGGTGGGGAGAAAAAAGATAAATTTTTAAATTTATATAAAAATAATAAAATAACATAACAAGTTATTTTATTTCTTTTTCTTCAGCAGATGAGAGGCAATGGTGCGGACTGGTGACATGTCAAGCCAATTAATGTATTGAATCTCATTTTTGTTGAAACCACACCATTGGGGAATTAAAATGTTAATTAAATAAATGAACCTCGTTATTGCTCGATGTTTTACTCACCTCACCCAGCTATTTAAATGGAGCTCAACATGGGATTTTGGCATAACTTCTTCAAGTAAAAAAACTCTGGCGAAGTCATGCGGTGGCATCCACTGATGGATGATGGAGGCTCGAGCAGCAACGATTTGGGATCAATGAATGTCGATGACTCCGTAAAATGTGGATGATCCTCCCATCACGACCATGACTCCTCCAGCGAATCTCGAGGTATGGTTTTTTGTTTTCGATATTGTGATATTCCTCCTTCCCGATTAATTATTTATACGAAGAAAACGGATCAACCGACCAACGGGTGGGTCCGCGGATAATTATTTAAACACGAGAGGTTTATTAGAGGTTACATGTTCAGAGTTATTTCTAAATTCTCAAATTATTTCTAACACTCCATGTTAAAACGCTAATGCGGAGGTTCAGGGCCAATGTGATCAAGGCTCGAAACTTATGCCAATATTTTTGTTCTTGTGTTTTCCATGTGCAACCAGGAAAAGTGATGGAATGGCCTAGATAGGTGTCACACAGTGGTAGCGGTGGCCCGAGAGGCTCATAGGTGAAAACGGAACCATAAATGGACCATCAAAGCACGTCTGATGGCCCGTAGAATGAACCATCGTCGCGCCAAGCCGGCAGAGGCCAGAGGAGACCCGTGGAAACCGGATATGGGTGGTGGGAAGGTGGCATACCATCGTGTGCCTTGGTGGCTCGAGGCGACTAGACCGAGCCGACCACACGAGATATGTGAGGTGCGTACAGGCCTTGCCGGTAGCAGCAGCCACAACCAGTGTGTTGCAATAGGTGGGGGCGGCACGGTTCTGTGCCGGCTGGAGACCGTTCAATCACCGGGCTAACCATTGCATGTGGTTCCCTAGTGCCCCACCAGCCAGAAAAAATGGCCCCGCATCCGTGGGGCCAGCTGAACACACGACCCACCATCTGGCTGGCCGGCCGAACGCGGGCTAGCCTAACTGGCCGGACCTGCCCAGTGGGCCTTTGTTGTGGGTCGAACCCCACCCGGTTGGCTAGACCAACCTCGGCCCAGGCCCACAAACCAGCTGAGCCGACCCCGACGGGGCAGACCTAGTGAATTGGGCTGACCCTTAACGGGCCAGACCTAGGCGGGGTCAGGTAGACCCCGGGACACATTGCATGGGGCCAGCCTAACCAAGTCGGACAGGGCCCAGACCCAACCGGCCCATGAATAAAAAAATGTCCATAACTGATGAGATGGGTATCCGTTTGACATGTCGTCAGTGGTTTTGGGACACCTTTTGGGAATCGGTCCCTTTGACATATTCTGGAAGGCTCGACCGAACTGAGCTAGACCGAGATGTGATAACCCCCTGTTTCACTAAAAGGGGTGTAACTTATAGACCGGGTGTCCGATCGATGTGTCATCTTTGGCATAAGGACCCTTGTGACAATTTGTTCTTTTTAATATACTCTTAGTGAGTTTTGATGGAGTTTGACATGTAACCTGGGTTGGATCAGGCTTGAATCCAACTGGGACCTTTTTACAAAATGACCACATCTCACAAACCGAGCGTCTGGTCGACACACCGTCTATCATGTTGGGACCTGTATGATGGGGCGGTCCCTTGGGTATGTTTTTCTCTAGAATTCATTCTGTTTGAAATATGACCAATGGGTAGAGGAGCATGGTCTTCCAAATATTAGGTGTGCTTCAGGCATGAATCGAGTGGCTGGTTGTGACATGAAGAAGAGAGTGACCATTACGAGTCGGTATCATAAACTCTAGAGTGGGATGATTTAAATATAAGAATAATCATCCCAACCATTATACGAGTGACCAGTACGAGTCATCACCAGTAACAAATATGGGTCAGCACTAGTGACCAATACGGGTCAGCACGAGTGACCAATACGGGTCAACGCCAACGACCAATACAGGTCAGCATCTAGTGACCAATATGGGTTAGTACACAGTGACCTATATGGTTCAACAGTACAGTTATTATGGATAGGATGATCTATCTTTACGACTTTTCATCCCTATCTCAGTAACCTTGATGTTATACCGTTAGAGTGATCTGTCTCTTTTTCTTTGTGCATCATGATTTAGATCATGCTTTTGATGTTACATTTTTGGTATTTCATGAGATTTTTTCCTTTTTGGATTACTGAGAGAACTTCAGGGGTCTCGAGGTATCCTATTGGGTTGTTATACTCACCAATGAATGGGTTCCACCCGCACGTGTGTGTCTGGTTCAGATTACTGACGCTCTGAGGAAGACATTGGAGGTTTGGGACATGGTAGAGCATGGTGCAATGGGAGCAGTCGAAATCCTCTTCTTCGACTTCAAACATACAACTATTACCCTTCAGGTAGAGCTTGAGGTTAGATGAGTCAGCAGTTTTCATTTTTTCCAGTTCATAGTGCTTATATTCCAGCCCACGGTTTTCATCTTTTAGTTGTACTTGTGGTTCCACTTTACTCTCATGGCTATATGTTACATTTTTTGGTTGTTTACTTCAATTTACCTTTTTCAGTGTGTAATGATTTCTAAAGCAATTCCTTCCCTATTTGGGATAGGGATTCAGGTTCTAGTCACCAACCCCTATCCAATGGAAGGAAGGCGTAGGATAGGCATGTTCGGGCCCCGCAGTATGGTTCATGAAAAAGTGGTATCATAGGGAGGTCAGTTCAACGAGATGAACTAAGAGTCTAATTTTAATGATGTAATGGTGTATAATGTCTTGAGTTAAATTTTCAATATAGGGAGGCTAGTTTTGTTATGGAAACCGTCGTATCCATACACCAGGACCCAATATTCTGTTTTCCAACTCAGTACATGATAACACTAATTGATAGAAATTTGAAAAGTTTTCTTGATCTTTCTCGAGTCATATCACCAATTATAACTTATTGATCGTGGTGAATCTACTTCTTACATGATCCCTCATGAAGAAATATGTTTTGGATTCCGGATTGAGATCATGAATGTTTCATCACCGAGTGACGAGGTGTCAGTACATTGAACACTCACAGTGATGGAACCTTCAGGTGGTATACCAGTAGCACCCCCACCCGTTGAGTAGTAGATACTATGAGTGGATAATGAACGCTATCTGAGCACATTTAATGAGTTCTTGAGATATAGGCCTCAGAGGTTATGAGGTGAGATGGTCCCCCAGGTAGTAGAGGACTAACATGAGGCAGTTTCGTGGGTCTTTCACTTTGTAGAGATTCACACCGATTAGATTGTGATCATGGCAGCCATCCTTCATTAGGGCATGGTTAGATGATGGGGGAGCTCGACGCTCCAGGTTCATGAAGAGATGACCCACAACTGTAGAGACATTGAGAGCCTTTTCTGGACGGAGTTCGTTCTAGCGACACTATGCTCTGTGCATATTTTTTAGTTGCTACATCTACAGCAGGACAGACAGACTGTGGCTTAGTACTCGACGAGGTTTACTGAAAACTCTTGATACTCCTCCATCATGGTAAGATACCCTTACTTTGGGTCTCAAACATTTGAACGGTGTCTCTGATGAGATATTAGAGTTGAGGCTATTTCTCTCAGAATCTCGATGCTGGTTGGGATGATAGAGTGAGCTTTACTAATAGAGAGATTCCTTGTCGAGCATACACCAACTATGATCTCCCTTAACAAACAAAAAGTAGTAGATTTATATATATATATATGTATATAGACAATGAAAAATCCCAATTGTGCAAGACCTTCTTGAGTGCAACCCCTAGACACAAGGTCAGATGTACAAGTCTTTAGAGGCTGAGGGAGCCACCAGCGAGTTATTATCTATTTTTCCTTCATGGGACAGGGTCACAGAGCTCATGACTGTCAAAATCCCTACATGGATGATCAGATGAAGGTGGAGGGTCCACCAAGGTTGCGGTAGTGGATGGAACATGAGCGTCAGCCAAGAAGCGGATGAGGCAGGGGGTCAGGACGTGCATATGGTGGTCAGGGTCACCAGGCACTACCACAACCACCCCCAGGTGGTCCACCACATGCTCAAGAAGATGGTGGATGGGGAAATTCCTAGCTATATTCTATAGAGTCTCATGATCCTGACATCCCTAAGATGATATGAGGTATGATCAATATCTTATCTACTTTAGAAGTAGTTCTTATCGACCCAGGTTATATCTATTCTTTCCTTCTCGTGGACTTAGTTCATGACTCTGAGATTCTAACTATCCTTTTAGCTTGACCTTTGCTTTTGGATACTCTTACGGGAGGATATATAGCAGTCACACACTGGTGCTGACAGTGTGATCTTTCTTTTGGAGAAGATATTTTCAAATGGGATCTTCTAGTAGTGGCGTTGAATCCTCACAACATCAATCTAGGCTTGGACTGCCTATTAGAATTTCCCACGTAGATTGACTGCTTGATAAATACAGTGCGATGTACGTGCAGAGATGGAGGCCAATTTTTGTTTGTCAGTGAGAAGGAAAACAGAGCACCATGAGATGGACTTGCACTTAGGAGGGTGTAGTAGATTACATATCAACTGTCTTGCAAGACCTTCAACATGGTCTATGAGGTGATTCCATAGTTTCTAGCGGTGGTGGAAATGTATGTGGACATTGATTCTGGCGCATCTGTTGGGGCACAAGCATCCATATTTTTGTGGGACGACGACACTTTTTTTCACCCCGCATTCCTTATTTCCAATGGTAGGCAGAATCCATTGCTTGTTCAGGGGCAATTTCTCCTTGATCGAAATGAGATGATGGGATGTAAGTTCTTATTTTCAGAGATTCCTCCTCAGAAATCCTCACCTAGTCCCAGTCTCCCTTATAGATTTAAGACATTGTTCATGAAACTCCTCCTAGTGCCACATCTTCATGGACACATGTTAATTACACTGGTTCTATCGAGAAATTCCAAAGGGTTTAGTTAGGGAAATAACCTTTAGTTAGAGGAGCAGTCATGTTTGACATTACTGGCATGTCTGGATGCTTCAACACAAGCGCATCTAGGTTTCTTCCCCTTATTATAGGGCTTCTCGAGACCACAGAATCACAAGGCATCCCATGTCGAGCACGGGAAATTTTATTCCATGGGAATGTATCTAACGTTTTCCTCAGCTTAACATGTTTAACATAGGTTATGCCACAGGTTTAATGTCCAGCGGAGACAGATATGACTGATCATAACACTAATTACAGTGGATCAGATGGCTACAACCTATGGAGCGAACACTGTTGTTGGGGGCAACATTGGGTTAGCTTCCCGATTGTTGTTAAGGGGTCTGGGGAATGAGGTGGCATGATCCCATAGGTATGTGGCAGCCCGAGTATGAATCATAATGGATGATGTATTGGTTAATACAGTGGATGGAGAATAAGATGGAGTCATCTCTAGGATGACAGTTATATTGTGATTGAGTCTAAAAGATACATCCTACATATCCCTGTGGCTGGGAATCAATGTCCTCGAAGTTTACCTAATGATGGATTACTGTCAAATGGGGTTGATAATGGCTTACCAATGAATGGGGTGACAACAAGTTACCGCTGGATGGGATCACAATGGATTACCACTAGATGGGTTCACAATGGCTTATCACTGGATGTGATCACAACAGCTTACCGTTAGACCGGGTCACAATGGCTTACTGCAAGATGGGATCATAATGTCATTCCACCAGATGGGGTTGAACTTCATAGAGGCTTCCTACGTACCATGTCTAGGAGATAAGGATCAAAGCCCACGTAGTTCAGGATGGAGTGATTCGGAACGAACTTGAAGATGGTTGTGACCAATGGGTGGTGGGCTTAAACATCAGGGATGTGTGCTACATACCATTCCTTGGAAAGGATAAATGTCCACATAGTTTGGGTGGGTGCAATGGATTAATGCTGACTGGGGAAACAATAGCATTCCACTGATTGAGGTCCATAGTTTAACATCATGCAGCATGGGGGTAATCAAACATGAAGGGGGTCAGAGCGACCGGGTTTTGGGCTTGAACCTCTGGGGGTATTCTTATGTACATTGCCTTGGAAAGGATAAAAGTCCACGTAGTTTGTGCGGTTTAGGTGAACCGATGTGAATATGATCTGAACGACCAATGGGTGGTGGGCTTGAACCATAGGGAGGCTTCCTACGTACCATTCCATGGCAAGGTCATTGACCACATAGTTCAGGTGGTTTGTGTGGGACTTACATTCTAGGCTGCTCAGAGAGGATTTCATGGTCGATGTTGGCACTAAGCCCACGTGATTCATGCTTTGTTTGAGAAACAAGGGACAACAAGGACCTGGCGATCACATCACAGAAGGTGAATCTGTGGGAATTAGAATAAAGGCTTACACACAGTTAGTGGCCCAAATAGGAAATAGGGGCATACTTTTGGTTAGCATCCAGAGGTAATGGAGATTGGGACTTACTCCAGGATGGCGGTTCTGATGGTGACAAAGCCTAGTGGGAGAGGGACTTGGAACCCAGGAAGAGAGTAATAGCAGGGGTGCCACCTCCTACATGAAAAGCTAGGGGATTACACCAGGGTGGTTTCCCTTTCCCTACGGATAGACTTCGGTCCTATAAATATGATCTCATTCAATGTGAGAAATGATCTCACTCCCATGGAGACTAGTAGGCAAACAAAATGTCCAATTTGGGGGAACCATACGTCTGACGTACAGGGCGTGGTCAAAGTTAAATGCCATGTAATGAGGATGATGGTGCTTCGAAGTTTAACATCCTGCAGCTCAGATGAAGTGGGATACCTCTGAACCCTTATGAAATACATTACAGATACTCTCCCTCCCTTCTGGAAATGAAGGCATTCGCAATTACATAAAAATTGGGTGTTATAGAATGAGCCATTTGGGGGTCTATGTTAGCGTGTCTACGTGAGGAAGCAATAGCCATTAGCATGCCAATGCGAAGAAGAATAAGGAGAAACAATACAACTGGTAGCATCATCTAAGGGACTTTGATTTCTCTTCGTTCAAACCTGAAGGGCCTCATGAGAAAAGGAGTTGCAGAGCAAAGGGGTTCATAAGATGTCATATGAATCTCTAGTGCTCCATGAAGTGGAGGAGATTCGTGAAGGTATTTGCTTCATGAAATTAAGTTTACTGGGATAGGAATAGGGCATAGGTTCATATGGGAGGAGCATTATGGAGTGGAAATGAATTATCAAAGCAATGCCTCACAAAGCAAGGGTTCCTCGCGAAGAAAGGTGTTATGAAGAAATGTGCTTCGTGAAGCATAGTGACCCTACATTGGCATGTAGGTCAAGTGTTTGTGGAGGGTGTTTCACAAATAATAAACGCTTCACGATGACCCAAGTCCCCATTGGGATCTCATTCCTTTATGAAAGCCCATGTGCTTCACGAAAGGCATCCCTCTCGGAAGAGGGGTTCAATCACAGCCAAGGGGGAGGCACTCTGTAAAGAAAAAGTACCTTGAGGTACTCATAGTTCGTAGAGCAAGAAGTGCTTGGTGATTCGAGAGATCAAAAGGAGAAAATCTAGATGATGCATTCTTTAGGCTCAGGGGAGCCCAATATTTTTCGACAACAGGTGCCGCGAAGCAGAGCTCTCTAGGAACGAAGAATGAGGTTGCTCTGCGGTGGGCTCACAAACATTAGATCCCTTCGCGAAGCGGCGTGACTCCTTGCTCTGCGGTGGGCTCACGAATGTCATTTCCGTTCGTGAGGTGTCCATTTTCCTTGCTCTGTGGAAAGCTCACGTGCGTCAGCTCCATTCATGGAGTTCCCCACCTCCTTGATCAGCGGTAGGCTCGCAAATGTCAGATCTATTTGCAGGGCATCACGACTTCTTGCTCTGCGGTGATCTCAGGAATGTCAGATTCGTTTGTGGGGTGTCCTGCCTCCTTGCTCCATGGTGTGCTCGCGAATATCAGATTCTTTCATCGGGCATCCCACCTCCTTTCTCCGCGGTAGGCTCGTGAAAATCAGATATGTTCGTAGGGAATCCTGCCTCCATGCTCTGCGACGGGCATGGGGCCATGGGGCTCCCTGAAAGGGCTTCACGAGGCAACCCTAGAGACTGCCCTATTGTTATTATTTATCCTAACTTTTGGCATCAACAAATTCTCCCCTCAGACTTGTAGCTGATGAGAAATCAAGGGTTAAAGCCTGAGGGTCAATCACTAAAATCCCTGGGCCATCCACGAAGTTGTTCCGCGGAGAGGGATCACGAGGAGGATAGGCGACGTGCAGGCTGGCACGCCGTAAAGCTCGGGGCGGCGTGGACACGCCGCGAATCTCTGAAGGTCATCACTAATAAATATGAAAGATGACCTCTATTTTTTCCTTCATTCCTCCATGACATTGGCTAGTAGCGCTCTCGATTCACAAAGCTCCGCATACTCTGTGCTTGCTCTCCACAAATCGGGGCTTCTGCCGTGTAGTGAAAAGTGAGTCTTCGACTCCATGACATCACTTAGAGACTTTCTTTTTGGAAGGCTAGGGAAAGGCTCTATAGACATTATTTGAGAACGATCTCCACAACATTACTCCGTGAAAGGGCTTCATGAACCGAACACAAGAAACACCCAAACATTAAACTGAATGGCTCATCAGGAGGTTTCTAGGGGGTCTGTGCGGACGCTACCTGAAGGGAGGAGTTGGTGAACAACTTGGGCCTATGGGATTTAATAAGGAGCCATTCTGACCACAGTTTATTGGTGGAACTGTTATTAGAGAGCCAGAGGAACTATTCACCATGAATGAGGATTCATTTGTATAAATTTGAGATGAGGGGTGAAATCTTCATTCTTGAACCAAGTAGGGAGGATCCAACTTACTGGTTCAAGAGTATGTCGTGACAATGCCTATGGTTCAGGGCGGCTGACGGCCAAGCCTGAGAAGAATCCATGCTCGTAAATGCTGACTGCCTGTATAACCATCTGAACAACGTGGATGGGAAGGCATTGCAGCTAGAGATGTCCCCCCTCTGTACCAAAAAATCTTGAAGGAATCCTTGAGGAACCCTGGGAAAGGATGGTCTGACCAGTTGGACCTGCCCTAGGGTGGAAACTTCACATATGACTGGTCCTGGGCTTACTAGGTAGTTCCCTCGTGTGAGGATTTGGTGGGGTGGAGCTGAGAAGAGTGGGTCTATATGAGGCGGCTTGAGCCTCCAAGTTCTACATCTATCAGCCGATGAAGCTGATGCCAGAGTTATTGATTAAGTGGTCATCGAGGACGAATACCTTCCACCTACACCATGAGGAGGTTGGTATCATCTTGTGGGATGTACAAAAGATCTCAAGGGTCCTAATATTGGAGGAGATGTATGATAAATTCCTCCACGTCATGGGTGCATTGGGGGATCCAGAGGAAATGTCGCGTCTAGCGATGGCGTTGATGGAGCTAGTGTCGGGAGAGGACAAATAATTCATAAGGGATGACCATTTCATGCGGTGGTTCAAGTAGTTTCTGAACTTCCCAGAAGTTAGGAAGTCTCCATGGATTCCTCAGACATTCCATAAGGGTGTTCAATAAGGAAATGAGCACTTGTGGTGGAGGCTATTTGAGGACAACTAGTGGAAAACTTGGGGATTAAGCATCAGCACAGAGAAGAAGCCGATAGTCAGGCTGGAGACATTCATCGCGGCTTCCATTTGCGGTTGGATCCTGCTAGCAAGGGATAGAAACATGTGTGTGTGACCCAACACATTTATCATAACTTCCATGTTGGTGACAGGAAGGTGATTCAACCTTGGGATCCTGATGTTGTCCAATCTATACAAGATGTTGTGGCACATCAGTGAGGGTAAGAGACCAAAAAGAATATGAAGGCCATTACACATCTTGTATGGATGGATAGCGGCTCATGTTCGGGGGGTTTAGGAGTACTCGAACACCATATTGCCTGCAGTGTCGAACTTCTGCCCCTCTATTCTGAATGCCACGAGAAACATTCCTACTAAGCTGACCACACCATTGGTACTGAACTGGGTGTTGAAGGTAGAGGAATTCAACATTAACTATTTTTTATTTCCAAAGGGTTCTTTTACTGACGATGGCCATGGAACAAAATATCCCTTGTCCTATCTCCAGGATTTTCGAGGTGCAGTCTTGGTAGAAAGGCTGACTGTGAGACCCTCTACGATCCATACACCCCACATTGATTTTCCCGGAAATTTCAGTGTATGCAGTGACTGACCCTGAAGGCCTATCTAGGGGTTCCCCACAAGGAACACCCATGTGTGATGAGGCATATGTGTCTCATGTTCACATGGGAGGACGGGATGATGCGGAACGAGCTGCCTCCGCCTATTGTTGTCTTCGAGATGGTAAAAGAGTATGCCCAATGATAGGAGGCGACCCACCTGGGGGAGATACTGAAGCATCCAACCATTGGGTTAGTGATAGTGATACTCCCGAATCTCGAGGCTAGGGTCGGAAAGTGCCAAGGGAATCTCGAGTTGGTGGGGATTCCATGGTGGCGAGACCAGCATCATTTGAGGGTGAGGAAGCAGCAATATATCCAAAGACGGTAGTGGACCTGGCAGTTACAGAAGAACAGAGTCATCTAGAGGGGAGTCCACCAAGAGGATTCTATATGATACCCACCTAGGCTCTGGGGAAACGGTTGTGCCATATAGAAATGCTATATAATTCAGTCTTCCTGGAGGCCTGGGACATCTGGAAAGTCAACCGGAAATTCTTCAGCC
Organism: Viscum album; assembly: GCA_963277665.1. Lineage (NCBI taxonomy): Eukaryota > Viridiplantae > Streptophyta > Magnoliopsida > Santalales > Viscaceae > Viscum > Viscum album. Next base: position 1,284,753,734 of record OY728132.1, on the reverse strand, counting down.
CGTATGAGATGTGGAAACACTTGAACCATCTCAGATGGATTTTCTAGGGATATCAACTATGATGTCTGACTTTTCTATACCTCGGGTGGACGTAGAGCAATACCTGGAAGAGCTATAGGACATTGTGCATTCTCGGGGTGCCCCACATCCAATGATAGACCGTGTTAAGGTGCTGCTGGATCGTACAGTCCCTCCATAATTTTCGGTCGCTGAACTGAGAGAGCATTTCCCACTATCAGAATAATTGGACGAGCCCTCATGGGGGGACGAGGATGGTCATGGGATCTCATTGGAGGAGGGTGAAGTTGGCGATAAAGACTCGGATCTTGAAGATTTTATAGATACCCTCAAGGTAAAATCCCAAACCCCTTCTTTAGGGTATGCTTCCCAGTAATTTTGGACTCCTCACTAACATCGAAACTGTGCAAGAGGACCTCGTTTGCAGAACTCATTCTCATCCATCAATGAATGTAGGTGTGGGGCCTTTAGGATCCACAACCACCACTATGGAGATTAGTACATCTGGCAGGGCCAAGACACATGAGGTGGATTCTCCAGAGCTTTCAGACCTTTTGACCATATACGAGGGGCCACGCCTCGGGGTTCCAACGATATCAACCCATGAACAAGACAAGAAATTCAATATATATAAGTTTCCTCTTCTGAATTCAAGGATGTCACCCATTGACCATGCCGACTAACGTCTACGCCCCCACATGGTGCACACAGTTCTTCAAAGAGAGTGGGTCACCTTAGAGAGGATGGTCGGGGCTTCAAGTGTAATCTTTCCAAGAGGAATGTCAGTGATCATTGAGGCAGATATCCAGAATGACTGAACTGAGGTTCTCCTGATCACTGGTAGGACCACTAGTGGGGTTGTGCCAAAGATTATTGAGGTGGGATCCAATGATGAGGATCGATCAGATATACCAGGTCTAACCATGCATGATCAAATTCCATATGCAAACCCTGCTGACGAGTTCCTGAGGGCATTCCCCTTATATGAGCCTCGCAACCACTCTGACTGGGACACGATGACCTCTGATGAAGAGGGCCACAAAATAGTCCATCACTGATCATGGAATCTGATAAAGCACTTCACTGATGACACCCTCAATAAAAATGGTTGGATGAGATGGATTAACTTTGCTCATGACTACGTTTACTATGTGCTGGGAGAGTGTATTCCAAGTGTCCCCACATTCTCATCCGAGTTCTTATGGTGGAGATGATTCGGGAGTATGGTAGTGGCCTTAGTGTGGGCTAGCAGCTGAGGAAAGCGGTGAACATAAAGAATCTCCTAGAGGCTAACAATGAAGTTCAGCGGTTGCTGGTCTGAGCGGATGAGCCCTCACCCACCCTTAATGTGCAATCAGTGTTGATATTGTGATTGAAGGCCCATCTAGAAGAGGTTGAAGAAGGCATTAAGTTAGCCTTCGATGAGATTATCATCATCTAGACCGACGTTGAGTGGTCCGAAATTGCAGCCGATGAATTGTAACCCATCGTTGGCGAGGGGGGAACTGAACAAGTACCATCAAATACTGGATGCCACAAGCTAGAGGGTAGCAGAGCTACAACTTTCTTTTTACAGGATTATACCATCCATGGGGGTGATATACCCTCAGGTGCTATATATATCACAAACCCTATAAATTGAATTCATGCATTGATTATTTGGATGACATAGTATGCATGAATCCTATTATGTTGGTTTTAAATGGATCTATAATATTTTTCAAACACCCTGTGATCAATACCTAAGCTCATGTGGGTTGGAATCAATTTGAGAAACATGTGATGATTTCTATGTCATTCCATCTGAACATAAGAGTTCTGACCATGTTTTGTGCATCCGAGGTTTTAACAACAAACCCATATTTTGGGGAAGAGAAGGGGGAGACCTGACTGGAGAATGAAGCTCTCAGAATAGTCGAATTATCGTTTTACTAGTTTTCTCTTGTGCACGAATGGGGTAATGCCAGGGTGCTGGAATTGATCCAAACAGGGGGGAATGTATGGTTTGAATCACAATACCCAAGATTCGGAACACTGTAGTGATGGAATTCCAATTAAGAATGACTGTTGACCATGTTCGAAACAATTTATCCCTATTGTGTTATCCCAAAATGGGGATAAAAACTGAGGGCTGACCGCTTACCATGTCTGAAACACAGGGCCTGATTCAAAATGTAATCCATTAGTCTTCTGTAGAATCGTCCTAGGAGAGTAGTCGAGCCATTGGCTGTGAATCTATACTATTAGGGGGTTCCTTTAGACATGAAAGAGGACAAGGATCCGAAGAAAGGGTACCAAAAGCATTGAGAGTGGAGTGATGTGTTATTCGACTGGTGCCTAGCACTCTTGAAGTTATGCCACCATGGTGGAAACACATTAGGTGGGTACATTTTCCTGATCAGAGATCAAACATACTTCCGAACAGGATCTCTCTAGTAAGGACCTGGAGAGACCTATAGTTTTACATCATACGATAAAGACAGTTCCCATAGTTTAATGGTCACATTGTATGGACCATTGTTAAACCTTTAAAGTAATGTTACATGGACTACATGCTCCTAGATTAAGGTCATAGAGAGTGGATCGTGATCGGGGCCGAGGGTCCATGAAAGTTATTGACCCAAGGGCTGAGCCCAAGGCGAAATGAATGGGAATCACTACGTATTACATAAAGGTGAGAATCAAGAAAAATGTAGTTCTTGGGGAATAGTGTGGTAAGAGACCAACACTGGTAGGGAGAATCCCCTCTTGAGAGGAAACTGATGAATCCCATGTTTAACATAGGTCATCCTGAACCTGTTCAAGGAAGAACCACAGTTTAGTGTCACACATTGAGGGCATATGGAATCATGTAGTTTAACATCATATTATAGGACCTGGAGTGAAAGGGAAGATCCATGGAATGGGATATGTGGTGCAGTAGCAATAAACCCAATGTGAATGAGGACTTGGAGTTCAGATCACACCATGTATCCCTGGAGGAAACTCTACAGGTCAAGGGACCAAAAGTGAAAATTAGGCTGGGCCCAAAGCTAAGTGGTTGGGCATTCCTACGTACACTATGAGGATGGGAATCAATCCATACGTAGTTTTGAGAGTGTAATTTAATGTCATGTGGGACGAGGAATGGTATGCGTGGAAGGGCTGCGCTAGTACACGTCCTACCAGAACTACTAAGCCGACATGAGTCGTGATCAATGTGGGAAACACAAAGTAGTGATGGGACATTCTATCATAGGAAGGTAAATGTTAGGGATGATGGGACACTATGTGAATGACATCCCACTGATGTTGACCCACCTATATAACATGCCTAGATGTGTGGAAGAGTAAAGCCGAGTATGTTGGAATTACACTTGAACCTAAGGAAGTGGAAATATGTGAATCATGACGCTCGATATCGTGACCACAATGATGGTGGTGTGATGATAGGGGATAGCTATTGACTCTGTTCAAAACTCAGTATCCATATCGTGTTAGCCTGAAATGGGGACAAACAAATGAGGGCCGACTGTTGACCATGTTTGAATCAAAGGACTTGTCGCAAATGTCGTCTGAGATCTTCGGGGAAGTTGGCCCAAGATGGTAGGTAAGCTAGTGTGGCATGAGACCAGGTCACAAATGGGGTACCATCTGACATGGAAGTGAATTAGGATCCAAATGAAGGGTTCATGAAGCATGGACCTTGAACGAGGGGAATGTCCCCGTGAAAATTCCATAATTCGGGCTCTTTGTCGAAACGCATCTGAATACGACTATAAGACATATCAGATAGAGGGAGTTGAGTCCCTTCCCAAGGAAAAGGGTGCTGGGGTCACATGCATTCAACATAAGGTCCTAGGGTGGACCATTAAAGGGTCTTGATTTTATGGACTGTGTAAAAGGTGGTGAAATAGCCAAACTTGACATGTAGTTCCCATAGAGAGAACTTAGTTTTTGGTTATAGAACTTAGACCATGATGTTAAAGGATATGGGAAGCACATGGTGTGCCTATTGAAAAACATGACGTGAATGAGAACATAAGATGTACTTTCACACCAGATGTTCCAAAATGCATTTGGGCCAAGGGGCCAAATGAGAGAACAAGAATTTAGATTCCTATGGATAGACCCAGAGATAATGTGTCCGCATGGTCCTACTTATCTCATAAGGATGATAATCAATCCATACACAGTTCTAGGAGGTGTCATGGTAGGATACCAATGCCAAAGATAATAAGGGGTGTGCGGGTCAGGCCCTCGAACCAAAATAAGTGGCATTTGATAGGTCATATTTGTCCTCTAGGGTAGATGGATGTGTTTTTTTTGAAGTGATGTACATTGAATAAAAAATCTAGTCATCACAACAAGAATCAAGCCAAAAGAAATCATTGAACAACAGTACGATGTTTGACTGATACCATACATGATGCCCCTTGAACGAGGACACCACAATGCAATGCTGTTTATCATCGTGCGGCCAGTATGATACTATCACAGTTTTGGGTCATGTGATGGGACCAACCATGCACTTTAACATCATGGAGTATAGACGTAATAGTTTAATGTCATGTGGGACTAACCATCATAGTTTAAATTCATATCGCTCAGACATATACACGAGAGATGAGGTTATAAAGGTAATGTGGACGATGCAATAAATATTACCCGGCATGAATGAGGATGAGATATACATCACATTGCACACGATTCCATGAATGATTCCTTGGGCTGAGGGGCTAGGAAAGATTAGAGGATATGGGGTAGGAGAAACAAGATCCCAATTGAGCTAGACCCAATGACAAGACATCTGTGTGTTCCTATGTATCCCATGAGAATGAGAATCAAGCAATACGTAGTTCTTGATGCCTCGTTTTAATAACGTGCGAGACAACATATAGTTTAATGTCATGTGGGATAAGAAGTAGGGGTGGCTAACTCCTATAAAGGGGCGTATGTGGTGCAACGAATGCTAAACTGACATGAATGAGGACATAATACCACACCACGCCATGCAGTCCTGTAAGAGATAATGCCTCGGAGGCAGAATTGAAGAGATGAATTAGTGAATCTCAAGCTGGACCCAAAGACATGATGTCTAGGCATTCTTACGTATCCCATGGGAATAGGAATCAAGCTGTACATATTTCCAAATGATATATTAGTTTATGGTTTTAGAGCTTGAACCATAGAGGAGTGTAATCCTTCCATGTAAGTGTGGAACTCAACCTGATTCATACGCCTATGTGATTCAAACACGGTGTGGGAAATAGGGGAAGATGAGGTTTTTTGGAATTCCTAGAATGCATGCCAAAGGAAAATCAGTTCGAAACCCCGAATGATTCCTTTACAATGATTTTTGTTATCCTAGTGTGAAAATGTGAACTGGGGGATTGTGCCAGGAGAGTCAAAATTCAACATAGACATAATGAGGTGGAAAATGAGGTGAATCATGTGACCGATATTCAAGGATTAAAGAGACTAGTGTGATAGTGGAGGATAACTGTTGACCGTGTTCATAACACAACATCCATATCGCATTATCTTAAAATGGGGACAAACAAATGAGCATCGACCATTGACCATATTTGCAACACGGGACTTGTATCGATTTATCATCTGAAATACTCGAGGACGTTAGCCCATAATGGTAAGAGATCCCTTTGGCCTGGAATCCTTTCCATTTTGGGGTCCCTTTGGGTGTGAAAGATTATGGAAGCCCAAATGAAGGGGAACACGAAGATTGGCAAATAAGAGAAAGCATGTCCAAGTAGAATTTGACACTCTGGGAGCTAAACCAGAGTACGCTTGGGCACATTGTTGAAACACCATAGAGTATCGAGGGGATCAACTTGAGAGTATCCTATTTGAGAAGATTAGTATAGAACAAAGAGACGGTGAACTCTCATGAGAAAGAGGTACATGGTGTTGTTTTTACAGACCCGACATGAATGAGGACATAATCCCATACCACACCATATATCCCACTCATGGAAGAATGCAGGCCAAGGGGGCTAGGTAACATGGAGATATCTATGAGTTGTGGGTGGTCCAATAGATGTAATTTACAAGAGTTCATACGTTTCCCATGAGGGTGTGAATCAAGCCACACGTAGTTCTAGGGGATTTCGTGCAGTTTAACATCATGCAGTGAGGATGAAGATAAAGGAACGGTATATCAACAAGGGATGTGTACGACACGATGACTAACCTGACATTAAAGGGGATATAATCATGCACCCCAGCACACCATCCTATGTGAGACCAATGTTTAGGGGACCGAAAAGGCTGAGGGTCCAGAGGCTAGGCCATATAAAGAGTGTCATATCCAGCTTACAGTTTAACGTCGTGTAGTGAGGATGGAGGTAGGGTTATGGAAACTTATTCGGGAATGTATATGAGACGGCGAGCAACCCGATTTGAATGGGGACATAATACTGCACCACACCATAGAACCCTAAGTGAGAATTTTGGTGAGGGGCCTGAAAAGGCCAAGGAGCCTTGGGCTGGACCTCAAACAGAAAGTCCTACATAGTGTTCAGTTTAACGTCTTGCAGTGAGGATGAATGTTATCTTAGTTAATGGTAATAGAACATGGACCGTATATGACTATTTTAATGTCATATGTGTGGGACAAAGATGGTGAATCATCATGCCTATGGAAGACCACGAAATGGAAGAGATGATAGAGGGAAAATATTGACAGTGTTTACTGAATTTTATCCACTCTTGTGTGACCAGAAGGGGGGTAAACAATTTAGCATTGATTGTTGACCACATTCACAACACAGGACTTGTATCAATTTTCTAGCCACAGTCCTTGAGGATGTTGGTCATAATCTTAGGAGGGACCTTGGTATGAGCATCCATGCCATTCGGGGGGCCCTTCTAGAAATTGAGGGTGATGGAAACCCAAATAATTATTCTTGTCGAGCTTCGCAAGGCATTTTCTCATGAAGCGGATGATAAATGAAGGAAGGGATATTATATATGGATATGTGTGGCATGGTGATATAGACTGATGTGAATAAGGATATGAGTCTGTACACACCACACATTCCTAGATGAGAACTTGGGGCAGGTGCCCGGAGGGGTCGAAGGAACTGAGGTTGGGCGTCTCGGCCAACTGTAGCCATATGACCTCTTATGCGGTTACCACCTCATCAAATCTCCTAAGCCCATGTGAGCAGTTATCTGTGTGGGAAACAAGGAGCCAGATTCATCTTTCCCTATCATATAAGGGTTTGATAGCTCGCATCACCTGAAAGGAATCTCAACTCAAAGATATAGCGGGCTGGGTGAACCACCAAACTCATTATTTGGGATATGTGGGGGAGGAAAAAACGACAAAGGATATCCACTGACCTTGTTCGAAACACAACATCCATACTGTGTGACCTGAAATGGGAACACAAATGAGCATCAACTTCTAAACATATTTTCAATGTGAGACTTTTATAAATTTGTTTGTCGAAATCCTTGAGGGCGTTGGCCCAAAGTGGCAGGAGGGCCCTTGGGCCAAGCATCCATGCCATTCAGGGGTCTTTTTGGATGTGAAAGATATTGGAGTCCCAATCAAAGGAATGGGTGAATCATAGATGTGCCCATGCATTTTAACCTCAAGCAGGGTGGTGAAAGTGATGGACATATCTGGGGAGCATGATGTATGGAAGGATCAGGATGATCTCGACATAAAATGGAGAAAAATCATATACTATACCACGTGTCCCGACACGAATAGGAATTCTAGACTTTGGGGCTGGACCAACAGACAAAATGTCCGTGCATTCCTACGTATTCCATGAGGATGGTAATCAATATGTATGAAGTTCTTAAAGGCCATGTAGTTAAATGCCGTGCAATGAGGAAGTGGGAGACTAGAAGAACTAAGAGGGAGGACAAGGTGCGATCAACATAATCCTGATATGAGTGGGGCCAAAGAAGTTGTCACTATACTGTGTAAGGATTCTCTAAGATCTCTACCCCCATGGGGGTGCAGTCAAAAAAAGAGTTTGATGGTAGGACTCAAGAAGAAATTTTTGAGCATTCCTACGTACCCCATGCATATGGGAATCAAATCACATCTATTTCAGAGAGTGTAGTTTGACGTATTTCTGAATGACATATAGTTTAATGTCATGTGGCATGTTTTACAGTTTAATGTCATGTAGGACAAGGATTTTTAGGGTCTTGTGGGACCAAACAGTTTAGGGTCATGAAGGACCATATATATTATGGTTATGTGGGACCCTAAGATTATGAAAAGTATTTGTTGAGGAACTATTCATGTTTGGGAGGAGTTATAAACTCACCATTCATTGTAACTAGTGAGTACGCACCATTGGAGTAAACCTTGTGAATGATGTAAGGTCCTTCCCATTTGGGTTCCAACTTGGGTGGGTTCCAACTAGGTATCTTTGGTGTCTGGATGGATAATACCATGTCACCTTGAAAAAAGGAACAAAGATGAACTTTATTGTTAAAATATCTAGCCATCTTATTCTGATGCCTTTCCCAATTGTGCAGGGCACAAATCTTGTTTTTTTCAAGAGCTTATATATTATCCAGGTGCATTTCAGCCACCATATATGGTGCATTCTAGTCATAGACTATTGTGTGTAATGAGGGCAATTGAATCTCGATAGATTGGACGACTTCTGTTCCACATACGACGGACTATGGGGTCACCTGGGAAGAATTATGAGCCGTGTTCTGATAAGCCCATAGGGAATTCAGGAGATTTTCCATCCAACGTTTCTTATTCTGACAAACCATTTTATGTAGAAGGTCAGAGTGGGTTTTTTTGAATTCCTAGATCTGTCCATTTTCATGAGAATGATAGCCCGAGGTATGGTTAGAATGGATGTTGTACTTGGTATACAATTTCATCAGCTCAGCTTCTCGGAAGTTGGTGTAATTATCGGTGAGGACGGTGTGAGGGACTCCAAATCAGTAGATGATTTTTGACCTCACGAAGTCAATGATGAAACGGTCCTTGATCTCCTAGAGTGGAACTACTTCTACCCACAAGGGGAAGAAATCTATAGACATCATGATGAATTTGCACTAGCGAGCTGTAGCAGGTGGATATGGTTCCACAACATTGAGTAACACACCGCAAATGGCCAGGAATACTTTGTGGAGTGGAGAGGCGTTGGCAGCTGATGGATGATGTTTGCATGAATTTGGAATGTGTGGCATCTCCTAGAGAACTCAAAGTAGTCATGGATCATGAGGGCCAGAAGTAACCCAATCTCTAGATCTGGTGAGATAGCTTTGGCCTAGTCTGATGAGACCCACAGGAACCAGCATGATCCTCTTGCATGACCTGAGAAATCTCGACTCCTTGAATGCAACAGAAGAGAAAACCATGAAACCTCTACTTGTAGGGAATCTGATCATGACTAGGACCGTCCAGGAAGGTTAACTGCAATGCGCAACATTGGATTCTCTTGAACTCGGCCCGATAAGTCGGGACGTAACCATTTTGGAGATACTCGACAAAAGGGGATCTCTAGTCGGGATTCACTTCAATCATTGCATCTGGGGGTCCTGTTATAGAGTCTCTAGTGGTAATATGGCTCACCTGTAGGCCGTCATCATAACCTGGGGAGACATGAGGAATGACTTTATGATGTGCCACACGGATAATCAGGTCATCCTGCTCATGCTCTATATGTGATGCAGCCAGGCTGGTCAGGGAATCAGCTCGACCGTTTTGAGATTGAGGGACAAGTGTGACTCCCGACTGAGATGGAAATTGGCCCATTAGCTGGAGGGTGCGCTCCAACAATGGAACGAGTTCTGGATTTCTAACAACGTAGTCACTATTGATCATCTTGATGACTAGTTTGGAATCCCATTTCACATGTAAATGGGGCACATCAATCTCAAGATCCATCTAAAGGATAGTGATAAGAGCCTCATACCCCGCCTCATTGTTGGTCCAGCCTTCTGACAATAGGAATGAGTGTAGTAGAATGGCTTGTGTGGGTGTAATAATGACGATACCCCGCCCCACTTTGTTGAGTTTGGGATTATTGATACTCCTACCGGTGGGGCTTTAGGAAGCACCATCAAAGTGCATATTCGAACACGGCATGTCTTGGTAAACCCAAAGGATCACCTCATCAGGGGAATCAAGATTCAAGGATTGGTTAGAAGGATCCAGATGGGCTGCAAGGACGTCTGTAAATGTGTGCCCCTTAATAGCGTTCTAAGGGACAATCCTGATATTGAACTGTGGGAGAATCACTGCCCATCGAGCTAGATGACCTTCCAACATGGGGTGATTCAGGATACACATCAGTGGGTCTACTTGGGACACCATATGTACCACATGGTGCTACAAGTAATGTCACAATTTCTATACTGTGAATAACAGTGCAAGATAGCTCTTTTCAAGTGGGTGTATCTAGTCTCTACATTGAAGAGCATACGACTAAGGTAGTAGAGGATGTTATCTGCCCCCTCATTGTTATTCTAGAAGAGAAGGGCACCCAGATATCGTTCCAGGGTAGTCACATAAAGGACCAGGGGTTTTCCGGAGATAGGTGGCATCAATATCAGAGGTTGGAGAAGATACTGCTTGGTTTTCTCGAATGTGGTCTGGAAATCTTCGTCCCATTCGTAAGAGGTGCCTTTCTACATGAGCTGAGAAAAGGGCTTACACTTCCCGGATAGATTCATAATTAATCGGCATATGTAGGATATATGGCATTGAAAACCTCGATGATCCAAAATATTTCTCAAGGGAGGAATCTATCTTATAGACTTGATCTTTTCAGGGTCGATCTTAATGCCTCAGTACCTGACAAAAAAGCTCTGGAAGATCCTAGAGGTGACCCCGAAGGCACATTTCAATGGGTTCATCTTGAGGTTGAAATAACGAAGGAAGCCAAACACTTTATCGAGGTCCTTTAGATGGTCATAGCACTGGGAAGATTTGACTACTATATCATCCAAATATAATTACACTAATGTCCCGATGATTGGGTTGAGTATGAGATGCATGGGCCGCTAATAGGTGGAACTATCATTATTTAATCCTAAGGGCATGGCATGGTAACAAAACATACTTTGTGGTGCCCTAAAGGCCATAGACTCCTCGTCCTCCAGATCCATTCAGATCTGGTTGTATCCATAGTAACCATCCCTAAAAGAGAGGGCTTGGAATCTAGTTGTAGATTCAATAAACAACTCTATTACAGGAAGCGTAAAATCATCATTCTGACAGTTACAATTGAGATCCCAAAAGTCGATGCAGACTCTGATATGTCCATTATTTTTCCTGACTGACACAATGATGGATAGCCATTTTGGGTGCTGGAACACCTTGAAAAAATTGCCTCTAATGAGCTTATCAGCTTCTGCCTCTACCAGGGTACAGTGAGAAGGGTGCATCTTTCCGGGAGGCTACTTGAACCCGTGATGGTTTGTAGGGAGACAGAGGAGGTGGAAGACTACCTGAGGATCTAGTCCTATAATCTCATCATAACTCCATGAAAATACATTGTGATGTTGTTTTAGGAAGTCTACATACCGAGGCTGCTCCTCAAGGGACATGGCAGCACTAATCAATGTGGGTCTCATGTTCACCTCGCCACCGAGGTTCACTTATACCAATTCATCGACCGTGGTAGAGATTCCCTCCTCAATGGCGGTGGGAGTGTCATCCAAATCTTCTTCTTTTCTTTTAGAGGATGGATCCTTAGTGGGAGGAGCTTACTCTAGGTCGACAGCTCCATTTGTGAGGCTGGTACCAGCCTGAGCAGTAGTGGTCACTACATCGGGAGATTTCTATGCTGTCGAAACCATAGTAATGAAGGTTGTCGATATGATCCCATATGGTCTTGATCTCAAGGGCCACTCTAGATGATATCAATGAAACAGTGTCACATCAACTTGAGCCGGTTGATTCTAGTCCTGCGAAATACGCATGTATGATGTATTGTTGTTGCCATGGGGTGGAAATCTCGATTCCATATGGGATTAGGGGGAATAGGGATCACCAAGGCTTGATTTGTATAAGAATATGAAGTGTTCTCCTAAAGTCGTTTGGACCTAAGAATATTCTTCCCCTTAAACCAGAGACAATAAATCATTTTCCCATATTGGGGGTCGTGGCCTCCAATCGATGGATCGAGAAGACGTAAGTGTCATCCATACCTTCCCATGGGTCATTTGCAACTGTGGCATGCTTGACCTCATTGGTCTAAAACTACTTGTTCTTGCTCTTGTAATAGTCGAAATCTAGGTAGCGGACCTCACAAGAGGAAATATGAGACGTGTCACCTTGGATCACTCCCACTCGACCATTGAGGGAGTATTTGAGGCATTTGTGATATGATGAGGGAATTTCCACATGCAGGTGGATCCACGGTCTGACCATCAATGCATTGTACACGGTGTCTTGGGAGACAACCATAAATTCAATACAAGTAACTAGGCCACAGAATTGTGTCTTCAAATGGATCTTTCTAACCAAGGTCTACATTGTCCAATCATATCCCAAGATATTTAGGTCAGAGGGAGTCAATTCATCTTTGGATAACCCCAACTTCTGCAGTGTCCGTTTCGGGATAAGGTGAATGTTGGAGCCAATGACAACAAGATAGTGGAAAACCTACACGCCATTAAATTGGAAAGTGATGTAGTGTGGGAAAATGTGCCCCTATATTAGAGAACATTCACCATTTCTAGAGAATGAGAAAATGGCTTTGCATTCAGCATTCTCGACCACTTCATCATGAATGGCTTCTGTGGCTACTACTTCCGTCTCAAACTGGAGGGTGATTCATAAAACCTCAGTGAGGGCCTCACACATATTTGATGAGAGGAGAATGGAATCGAGGATGGAATGCCTTACTAGGATGATGGAATGGTTCTTAAGAACATTTTACTTATGCAAAAGGCATAAACTTCTTCTTATATGAGGCCGCTATGTGATAGGAGGCATGGCAGGCCATGCAGGCTGGACTGACAGCTGAATGGTGCTAGGAATGTTCCACTGCACACTATTCGAAGCATGAAGGATATCTGTGGCACCAGGACTAGTTAACTGGGACTGGTTTGAGGTGGAGTGTGGCTGATAATGATGAGTCCTAGGTTTCTTTTCTTGGTCCAATAGCACAAATGGCGGTGGAGGTGGTCCTGATGACACCAGATGAGGAGGCCGCACATGCTGAGCTCTACGCTAGGCCTATTGCATAGTCATAGTGGCATGCACAGCCTGGCTGGAAGTTTCAACTGATGTGCCTTGACGACCCATATGGTCACTGCTTTTCCAATGTTCTCGTCAGCTGGGGACGTTGGGGAGATCTTCATGGCACTCTCCATCGTCAAGAGTCATGTTGTGGTTTACTAACTCCATGGTGTTAACCGGAGAATACCCATGACTGTCACTCAATGATTCATCCACTACTGGGTAGATTTTGGGAGGAATCTCCATATCCTAGGGCATGAAGTCTCTGAGAGTACAGGATGACAATGAAATCGGCGGGGCATGTTTCTTTCCCTTGCGCTGCCGGTGTTTGCTCTTCTGGGAAGTGGATGGATTATATGATGATGAAAAAGTGGTAGTTGTGGCTTCTGAAGGCTCCGAACGATTTAGGCATGCATAGATAATACCATTGGCATGTGAGACCATTTTTGTCACGACCCTCCTTCACCAAAAGAAGGTAAGGGTCAGCAGGTTACCAATCCCTTCCTTCTTTACGTTGAAGGAGAGATAATGACCCCGGAAACCCGCCTTCTATAGGTCCTGGAGTGGCTACTGGCACCAAGGGCAGGGAAATTACACACAAATGGAAGGCATTACCCTTTTTGTTTTATAGGATTGGGAGATAAGATGATGAAAACCAACAACACCAAAACTAAAAGAAAATTAAAGAAAAAAAACCATTCCAACATGCATGTTCCAAAAAGTAAAAGCCACAAAGTCCAAAATTGACAACAAGGGTAAGTACCAAAGAAAGAAAAAAATAGAAACTGCAACTGCCCAAAAGGTCCGAGCTAGTATGTTCCTGCGCGATCCCTGAAGTCCTCATGGAATCCTGAAAGCAGTTTTATATACGTCGGTTGAGCATAGAACTATACTCATAAGGGAAAACCAAAGACTCTCGTACACAAGTGGGGGAACGTACTAAAGTCCTGGGAGAAAAAGGAGTAAACCAAACACCCAACAAGGTAAACTATCCACCCAAGCCTCACCAAGGCACACTCCCCAAATAACGCAGGTCAAGTAATATATAAAATAAGAGCACATCGATGTTTGGGTACCCCGTGCCACTTTCCCACTGGTTATTGAGACATCCTACGCATCGGACCAATCTCACCATTCTGACTGTAGTCCCACTGCCACACCCGCCCGCACACACCTGGGCCACAACCGCACATAGTCCCACTGCCGAATCCAGCCCGCACACACCTGGGCCACAAATGTCACACGTAACCACGCCTACAAACACCTAGGCCAGAACAACCACTACCACGCCTGAAGACACCTAGGATAGAAGATCCACTACCACACCCGAAGACACATGGGCCTCATCCCGAAGATACTTGGGAAACCACTTGCCCGCACACACCTGTGTGAACCACCATACTACCCTGCCCGAAGATTCTTGGGCTAATAATGGACCTCGGGCCATCATAGCCTGCCTGAAGATACATGGGAAATCTGGGAAAGGGAGCAGAAGAGGAGCAAATAACTAGCCACTACTAATAATGTCGGGAAAAACACCTCCCCCATGAAATGGGGGTGTTCGGCACTAAGTGATCAACTTGGGTGGGGCTTGAATAAGAAACACAAAACTAAAAGTATATACGTAGGTAACAAGCACTCACCTAAAGTTAGGTTTTTCATCAGACAGCCTACAGATCACAACAACACTCATGTCCGAGTCACGACTCTCACCAACAAAACTCGTTTGTCCCATTATTGTTTTCATGTTCAGTAATAATGCTTAAATAAGTTTAGGTACTACTGGGAAACTAACACCATAAGAATAACCAAGGAAATAATCCAGCCAATTGTCAATTCTAACTTTCACACCCGGTTCTATTGAAATGTTACAACAACAAGAGGATAAGAGAGATCCCTCTAAATACTTGAACCAAAGAAACCCTTGACACACTACCCTGTGTCCCCCAAAATGGTTTCTCTTCAACAGAGGATCCCACCCCAATTCGTGATATAAACAAGGTAACCACCCGGTCTTAATCTCACAACCACTGAATCCATATCAACAGGGGATCCCATCCCCTCCCACATCTCTAGCAATCGGCCCATAAAAGAAAACAACCAAACCACTACCACCAACACAAAGCAGGTTCATGCTGGTATTTTCATATTTATAAGATTTAACACACTCCATGATTTCAATTTCATGTGAATTAACCGGGGGTTGTCACAGAAGGGTTGATCCTAGTGCTTTCAATTCATTTAGCCAGGTGTATGTGATAAAACAATTTTTCTTTTCATAGAAGGAGTTCACAACCACAAACAAGTCATTTAAAACATCCCCTGGGGTTCATTAGTGCACATAGAATGACCACCAACGGTCATGATTTTCAGTAGGCGTAAGCCCGCACAATTCAGAAAGATGATCACGACATAAAACACCATCAACGATCACAACCCCCCCTTCTTTCTTCATATAATCATTTCATTATCTTTATTTCGGTCTGGTTTAAAAAATTCTACATAACCAAAAGCACGCCCACCCCACATGATACAAAAAATCGAGAGACGAAGAAATTTCCTACTTGTTGATCAATGATTGACACTAAGGCCAGGGGCGGAACTTCACGGATAGTGATGCGGTTCGCCTGAATGGAATTTTCCTCATCTATCAATGCTTAGGTCAGGCACAGAACTTCACGTATAGCGATGAGGCTCGTCTGAACAAAAAGTTTCTCATCTAGACGAAGGTTACTCTTAGCATAGGTTGATCAAGAAAAGAAGAAACCACAGCTAACCCTTAGTTCATAAGATCCTCTAACGGTTGAGATAATAACGCCAAACCGCGTAAGGAGAGGGGGTCATGGGATGACCATGTGGCCCCACACGTTATTAAAGGGCTCGGGTGGTTTAAACCAACGCACACACCAGGTTAATTTATAAAATATTTAATTTTAACATTTATGGGTGCTGCCGGGCTTTAAAACAAGCTTAAAGGGGGTCAAAGAAGGGTTTAAAACAAAATTTGCACACGTCACTGGGAAAACCCCAATAAAGTCGGGTGACACTGATCAGTCTCACCGATCGGTCTCCCTAATGGGTCGCACCAGTAGGTCTCACTGATCGGTCGGGCCGATCGGTCTCACCGATCGGTCACGCCGATCGGTTGCGCTGGTCGGTCTTCCTGATCGGTCGCGCCGATCGGTCGCGCCGATCGGTCACGATGAGACGCTACCCCGTTAGGATCCTGATTTTTGGAAAAGGAAAGGACCAAGATATTCTAGGTCATCACATTAGATACCTATCAAACTATTCTCGCCCTCGAGAATTTAAACAACCCAGAATGAAAGAGCGGGTCCGAACAACCACCTCGAAAGATACCTCCCAAGAGTGAACCTCATTGTTAACTAAGAGCACTATCCATTCACGAACCGAGAAACATATCATGTCAAACTACCCAGGCGTTTGGGGGTTGGGGAGTCTCCTTCCCCATGTCAATATATTATCTGCTTTGGGCGGCACTGACTCACACGCACAGGTTTAATCGTATCCACCTTAATGCACATTGAGTAGGGGTCTGGTTCTCTCCTCCCTCATAGCCAGGACATTTCACACACATTCAGAGGAAAAAAACTAGCATTTCATAGCCAACAAGGTAAAACGTCCAACCACAACAGCTATAACAATAGAACAAAACTCAAAAAAACTCTGGTTACTAGGAACGCATCTGTGCTTCCCTCTACCACGTACTCTCCTCGGGCCTACCATGTCTCCACAACACACGAACCAAGGGAATGGTTCGCGCATGAAGCACCTTTACTTTGCGATCCTCGATCATCACTGGTCTCTCCACAAAAGTCATGTTATCTTCGATGTCCATCTCTCTCCAGCCGAGGACGTGTGAATCTTCGTGCAGATACCGACAGAGCTGGGATACGTAGAAGACATCATGTATCCTCAGTAGCGGCGGTGGTAACGCTAGCTAATAGGCCACTTCGCCGACCCGCCGTAACACTTCGAATGGCCCAATAAACTTGGGAGAACGCTTAATCCCCTTGTCGAACCTCCATTGTCCGCGCCGAGGGGAGACCCTTATGAACACATGGTATCCAACCTCAAATTCCAAGGGCCTCCTCCTAGTATCAGCATATGACTTCTGCCGGTCCTGGGCCACCTTCATCCTTTCCCGTATGAGCTGAACCTTCTCTGTCATGATCTGCACCATCTCTGGGCCAAGGATGCTTACCTCTCCGACTTCGGCCCAACACACAGGTGAATGGAATGGCCTCCTGTACAAGGCTTCAAACGGGGACATACCGATGGTAGAGTGATAGCTATTATTGTAGGTGAACTCTACCAGGGGAAAGTGTCGCACCCATGATCGTCCTGAGTCCAGAACACATGCCCACAACATATACTCTATGGTCTGGATGGTTCTCTCTATTTGTCCATCTTTTTGGGGATGGAAAGAAGTGCTAAGGCGTAACTGTGTGCCAAAAGCATACTGCAATCATTTACAGACCCACGAGGCAAACCATGCATCTTTATCCGAGACTATGGACTTCGTAACTCCATGTAACCGCACCACCTCATCCACATAAATTCGTGCCAAAGAATCCACAGTACTCGACTCCCTGATTTCTAGAAAGTGGGCCAATTTCTTTAACTGGTCCACTACCACCCAGATGGCATCGTATGCCCCTTGGACCTTGGGAAGTCTCGTGACGAAATCCATCGAGATATTGTCCCATTTCCACTCAGGGACATCTAGAGACTGTAGTAGGCCACCTGGAACATGGTGTTCAACCTTCACTTGCTGACACACTAAGCAATTGGCCACAAACTCTACCACTTCTCGCTTCACTCTGGGCCACCAAAACTATCTCTTCAGTCCCAGGTATATCTTGGAAACTCCTAGGTGTACCGCTAGGGGTGAGTTGTGGAACTCACTGAGAATCTTACCGCGCATCACTTCTGGAACAAACAACCTTCCCTGCAAAAGCATCCGGTTCTGACCATCCTCTATCCATCCTTCCGGAGCATTTCCCTGGTCAACTCAGTCATGCATCACTTCACACTCTGGGTCTCCCCACTGAGACTCCTCCACTTGCTGCAACAGAGACGACTGCAATTCCATCTAATATAGGCAACCTCTACCACCATCCTTCCTCGCATCCAGGTGTAAGGCTGCCAACTCCTCAATCGCCTTACAGGCGTCCACCGAATCTCGGACCACATCCTTCTGCATCCTCCTGCTCAAGGCATCAGCCACTATATTTCCCTTGCCCTTAGTATAAGATATCTCGAAGTCGTAATCCTGGAGGAACTCCACCCATCTCCGCTATCACAAGTATAGGTCCCTCTAGAGGACGATATAACTCAAGCTTTTGTGATCTGTGAAGACCACAAAGCGTTCTACGATGAGGTATTCCTGCCATAACATTAGCGCAAAAACGACCGTTGCAAGATCCAGGTTGTGGGTGGCGTAATTACGCTCATGAGGGCGTAGCTGCCTGGACCCATAAGAGATCACCCCTTATTGCTGCATCAACACACATCACAGGCCCTGTCCTGAAGTATCGCAGAACATCTCATACACCACCCCTTCTTTTGGAAATATCATCACTGGGGCACTGACCAACTTCTCCTTCAGATAGCTGAAGGCTGACTCGCACTGCTCACTCCACACAAAAACCTGGTCTTTCCTGGTCAGGGCTATCAAAGGGGCTACAACTTAGGAGAAGTTGGGTACAAACCTCCGATAATAACCCTCCATCCTGAGGAATCTATGGACCTCTGCCACATTCTTGGGTGATTCCCAAGAAACAAATGCCTCAACCTTTGATGGGTCCACTGCTACCCCCTGCTCGGACACCACGTGCCCGAGGAAGTGCACTTCTCGTGTCCAGAACTTTCATTTCGACAACTTCCCAGAGAGCTGATGATGTCGGAGGACCTCCAGAACCATCCTCATGTGCTCTACATGTTCATACTCTGATCTTGAGTAGACCGGGATGTCGTTGATGAACACAACTACGAACCGATATAGGTACTCCCGAAAGATGGAGTTCATAAGCTCCATGAACACAACTGATGCGTTCGTAACACCGAAGGTCATGACTACGAACTCGAAGTGTCCATATATGCACCTAAACGCCGTCTTCGGGATGTATCCCTCCTTCACTCTCAGCTGGTGGTACCCAGATCGTAGGTCAATATTCGAGAACCATCTAGCCCCTTTCAGCTGGTCGAAAAGATCGTCTATCCTAAAGAAGAGGGTATCGATTCTTGATCGTCACCTGATTCAGCCTCTTGTAGTCTATGCACAACTTGTGACCACCATCTGCCTTCTTTTTGAACAAGAATGGAGCACCCCACAATGAATCACTCGGCCGAACATAACCCCTCTACATTAGATCATCAATCTGGATCCGCAACTCCCGTAGCTCTGAAGGTGCCATCCGGTAAGGAGCCATCGATATTGGATGAGCGTCGGGCTGTAGGTCTATCCCAAACTCGATATCCCGTCGAGGGGGTAGAGTTGTTACCTCCTCAGGAAAGATATCCATAAACTCACAGACAACCTCTGGCACCTCCACCATCTCAGCATCTACTGATTCCACTGACAGCTCGGCCAACACGGAGAGGAGGGGTTCCTCTCGCCTGCTTCCCTTCTAACTGCTCTGATCTCCGGTGAAGGTAACATGCCGGCCGCCCAATTTCGATAACACAACCCTTCCTCGGAAACAGTCGATGATGACACACACAGAAAATAGCCAGTGGATGCCTAGGATGACATCGTATGTCTATATCTGTAATCGAAGAAGACCCCTAACTGACTGATGTACCCCTATCATCAGTCTGCATCCCCGACAAACAAACAACAAGTTGGTCTGACCTCTGACTGGTGTGCTCAACACCAGGGGCACTGGAAGTCTCTTAGCATCAAGGCCCAAGGAATGGGCTAGACTGGGTGCAACAAAGGAGTGCAAATCTCCTTTATCGAACAAGGCATAAGCAAGATTGCTAAACAAACTGATCGTACCTCGAACAACCTCCCTCCCTGCTGGAACTGCTGCCTCCGCAGTGTGTAGTTGTCCACACCTGGCTCCTCTTCCCCTCGGTTTTTGTCCACCTCCCCAACCACAACCTTGTCGAGTTCCCTGAGGAGCGCCCTGAGGTTGGCCGCCTCCTCCTACGTCTATCCTCGGAGGAGCGGGAGCTCGCTGACCCTGCTGCTGCTGCTGGAAAGGCCTGGATGGAAGCTGCTGCTGGGGCGGGTACTGGGGCTATCTGCCACCGCTGTACTGTACCTGGTCTGAGCACTGACTCTGGATGTGTCCATGGTTCCCACAGACGAAGAATCGTGGTCCCGGGCCCTATAGAAAAGGGTGAAGATCGGGGGATCAAAACTGAAACTGCTGCGGCCTGCTCCCTGTGGGTCGGAACCTGGAGGGTCCTAACGCTGGAGGCCTAGTGGTGAAGGCCTTCCCCTTCGATGGTACCAACTGGATCCCCTCTCAAGACACACCTCCTAGAGTGTGCATCCTCTACACCACTTTGGCCTTCTTCTGGACCTCCAAGTACGTCCACAGGGTAAAGGGGGTAACAACATACTGGAGGTAGGGTCAGAGCGCCTCCTATAGACGTCCTTCCCGAGACACCACATTGAGAAAGAGGTCTAGAGAAAAACGTATGACCTCTTTGAACTTGATTACTAGCTCCCTCACTGACATACTCCCCTGTTGGAGGGAGAGTAGCTCCTGCCTCTTTTCCGCCTTCATCACCGAGGAGAGGAATTCCGCCCGAAACTCCTTTTAGAAATTATCCCATGGCACCTCAGCCTCTCTCCTATTCCCAGGTAAAGCGTCCAACACTGACGCGACGCTCCCCGCATCTGGCTGACGGCCAGAGGAACCCAGTACTCGGTCGGGGCCCAAATCAGGGCGAAGGCTATCACTAGCTCCTCTAGCAAGCCTTCTGTCTTCATGTCAGAGGTGTTTCCCTCATACTTATCAAGGGTCTATCACTGGAAGGCCCGAAGAGTCTTCTGCCACTGGTCGCCCTCTTCCACTTGATCAGATCTCTACCGATTGGCCAGAGTAGTATCCGGGGCCACGATCGCCTGTACCTCATGTGGTCACCTTCCCGGTGCCATAGCTGTAAGGAAAACAAGGAATGCCTAAGCCCAAGTAGTGCAGAATATTGTTCTTAAAATTTTTTAAACTTTTAATTTATTATTAATTCCCAAGCCATCCCAGAAACACGAGAACACAAGTCATTATGATGGATGTACCTTTCCTAGGGTCTCTACCATGCAATCATTGTGGCCTCACTTAGTCGTTCGGTATGTCCAGAGTCCTTTCATCGGATCACGGGGGGCCCTAAAATCTCATGTCCTAGACGGTCTTCCCTGGCCTAATGAACGCACCAGGGTCACCCAACACTGTTGCCTTACCATCCCATGCAATCCTCACTGTGCCTAACTCTAGACTCCATCATATCTCTCAACCTGCTCTAATACAATTCTATCACGACCCGCCTTCACCAAAAGGAGGGAAGGGTCAGCAGGTTGCCAAGCCCTTCCTTCTTTAAGTTGAAAGAGAGATAATGACCCCCGAAACCCACCTTCTATAGGTCCCAGAGTGGTAACTAGCACCAAGGGTATGGAAATTACACACAAATGGAAGACATTACCCTTTTTTTATAGGATCAGGAGATAAGATGATGAAACCCGACAACACCAAAACTAAAAGAAAAGTAATGCCAAAAGTAAACCATTCCTACATGCATGTTCCAAAAAGTAAAAGCCATAAATTAAAAAAGTGACTACAAGGGTAAGTACCAAAGAAAGAAAAAAACTGCAACTGCAACTACACCAAAGGTCCGAGCTAGTATGTTCCTGCGCGATCCCCGAAGTCCACCTGGAATCCTGAAAGTAGTTTTATATACGTAGGGTGAGCAAACAAGTATACTTAGTAGGGAAAATCAATGACTCTCATGCACAAGTGGGGGAACGTACTAATTTACCATGAGAAAAAGGAGTAAACCAAACACCTAACAAGGTAAATTATCAACCCATGCCTCACCAAGGCACACTCCCCAAATAACGCAAGTAAAGTAATATATATAGTAAGAGCACATCGATGTTTGGGTACCTCGCACCACATTCCCACTGGTTATTGAGACATCCTACGCATCGGACAAATCCCTCCATTATGACCACAGTCCCACTGCCACACCCGCCCGCACACACCTGGACCACAACCGTACGCAATCCCACTTCAAAATCCCGCCTGCACACACCTGGGCCATAACTGTCACATGTAACCACGCCTGCAAACACTTAGGCCAGAACAACCACTGCCACACTCGAAGACACATAAGATAGAAGATCCACTGCCATGCCCGAAGACACCTGGGCCTCATCCTGAAGATACTTGGGAAACCACCTTCCCGCACACACCTGGGCCAACCAGCACACTACCATGCCTGAAGATTCTTGGGCTAGTAATGGACCTCAGGCCATCACAGCCTGCCCGAAGATACTTGGGCTATCCGGGAAAGGGATCAAAAGAGGAGCTAATAACCATCCACTACTAATAGTGTTGGGAAAAACACCCTTCCCCATGAAATGGGGGTGTTCGGAACTATGTCCTCAACTTGGGTGGGGCGCGAATAAGAAACACAAACCTAAAAGTATATAAATAGGTAACAAGCACTCACCCAAGTTAGGTTTTTCTTCAGACAGCCTACAGATCCCAATAGCACTGAAGTCCGAGTCACGACTCTCTCCAACAAAACTCATTTGTCCCATTTTTATTTTCATGTTCAATACTAATGTTTAAATAAGTTTATGCACTACTGGGAAACTAACACCATAAGCATAACCAATGAAAGAATCCAGACAAATGTCAATTAAAACATTCACACACGGTTCTCTTGTAATGTTACAACAACAAGGGGATAAGTGAGATCCCTTGAAGTACTAGAACCAAAGAAACCCTCGAGACACCGCCTCGTGTCCCCCAAAATGGTTTCTCATCAACAGAGGATCCCACCCCAATTTGTGATATAAACAAGGTAACCACCAGTTCTTAAACTCACAACCACCGAATCCATATCAATAGGGGATCCCATCCCCTCCCAAATCTCCAGAAATCGGCCCATAAAAGAAAACAACCAAACCACTACCACCAACACAAAGTAGGGTCATGCCGGTATTTTCAGATTTATAAGATTTAACACACTCCATGATTTCAATTTCATGTGCTTTAATCGGGGGTTATCACATAAGGGTTTATCCTGGTGCTTTCAATTCATTTAGCTAGGTGTACGTGATTAACCAATTTTCCTTTTCATAGTAGGAGTTCACAACAACAAACAAGTCATTTAAAACATTCCCAGGGGTTCATTAGTGCACAAAGAAATACCACCAACAGCCATGATTTTCAGAAGGCATAAGCCCGCACAATTCAGAAAGATTATCACAACATAAAACACCATCAATGATCACAACCCACCCTTCTTTACTCATATAATCAGTTCATTATCTTTATTTATATATGGTTTAACCAGTTCTATAGAACCAAAAGCACTCCCACCCCACATGATACACAAAAGCGAGAGACGAAGAAATTCTATACTTGTTGATCAACGATCGACACTAAGGCTGGGGGCAGAACTTCACGGATAGTGATGCAGTTTGCCTGAACAAAAACTGCCTCATCTATCAATGCTTAGGCCAGGCGCGGAACTTCACGCATAGCGATGTGGCTCGTCTAAACGAAAATATACTCGTCTGGACGAAGGGTACTATTAGCACAGGGTGATCGTGAAAATAAGAAACCATGGCTAACCCTTAGTTTATAAGAGCCAAGGACAGTTGAGATAAGAATGCTAAACCGCATAAGGAGCGGGGGTCATGGGTTGACCATGCGGCCCCACATGTTATTAAAGGGGTCGGGTGGTTTAAACCAATGCACACACCAGGTTAATTTATTAAATATTTAATTATAAAATTTATGGGTGCTACCGGGATTTAAAACAAGCTTAAAGGGGGTCAAAGAAGGGTTTAAAACTCAATTTTCTCACGTCACTGGAAAAATCCTGACAATGTCGGGTGACGCTGATCAGTCTCACCGATTGGTCGCGCCGATCGGTCTCACCGATCGGTCACGCCGATCGGTCTCACCGATCGGTCACTCCCATCGGTCTCACCGATCGGTCGCGCCCATCAGTCTCACTAATCGGTCGCGCCGATCAGTCTCAATGATCGGTCGCCCCGATGGGTCGCGCCGGTCGGTCTCACCAAAATGTTATTCTTTTATTACTAATAAGTTAAAATTCCATAGTATTATATTTACCTTAATTATATAATGTTCCCAAAATAGTGAAAATATTCCAAACTAATATTTCTAACTTAATCCACAAATTGTTTTCCAATAATAAGGATGCCCATTTGATAAAACATAATTTCCAAAAACCAAATTATTCGTATTGCATAAAGTCACTTAACTAATAATAAAGAAATTACTTCTAACTCAGAACTTCACATAGAAAAATGGTAGGCAATGCACCCTCTATTCCCTTTAGTTGTGGGGTCGACCCACGCAACCCTTTTGAATGTGATTGGTGGTCAACCATCTTGTTGTTTGTTCTTTTTTCTAAGACTATATAATTCTTATAACATTCAAAAAATGATATAAAATCCTTAAAAATAACCATAACATATTTTAACCTCAATGTTTATATCATGTCTTTCATTTTTTATCACAATAATGTAATATCCCATAATAATCTGGAAAGTAAGGATCATATAAATGCTAGAGGTTGTTTACACCTTTATAATTATGTTCCCAGAATAAAATATAATTATCCCTCGAATAAAATTTTCATAAAAAAATCATCCTTACACATACTAGAAAAAAGTATTTCAATGTATTCTCATCATCAAAAGATCATTAATTATTTTAAACAACTAATCATCTTACATTCTACCATAACTCTTTAATCCCTTAAACATTCTTCATTCACCAAGATCCATTAACCATGTTTTTAAGTATTATTCCTCAATACATCTTTCTAGCAAACAAAAAATAGAATCATGTCCTAAGATCCAATAATGTGAAAACCTACGATGAAAAATTATCTATACCTTTCATAAGATATTTTTACCTTCATCATCTTCAACTGTAATAGAATTATGTATTTCTAAGAATAAATTTTTATGGTGATATAGATCAAATTCATGAACCTTATTCAAAGGAAATATATTTGAATAGTGACCATGCTCCACATATTTAAAACATTCCATTGATAACTGAGATTATACTTCTTTCCCTTTTGTTGAGTCAACTAAATGATTTTTTTCTTTGGTAGTTTATTTCTTTATGCCCTTCATAACCACATCTATAACATCTTCATGTGCCTTTAAAACAATTTCGTAGGTGTTTCCTTTCACATCCTTGACACTTCTGTCATTGAATGTACTTATCTTTATGACCATTATTACATTAACATCCATAAAGATTTGTTTCTCCCATATATGATTCATAGGAAAAATCAAAAAGGTTCAAGTGGTTAATCATTACTCCAGATTATTGGTTTAGAATAACCATGATAGTTCTCATTAATTCTTCCATTTCATTTGGTTTATTATTAAGAGAACAAAAAAAAATTCCTTCACGCTCATTCATATTCTAATGCCTACTGGATCCGTCCACTAACTAAAACCAAAAATTTTAGTGTTAGTAAATTAAATAAAATAATATCAAAAAAAATTATGAGGAAGGTAAACACTGATATATATGTATTCATGTTATCTCAAACTCATTAATTTTTTTAAAATAACAATAACTCTTGTTACAGAGATAACAATTGTGGTTATATAGAACTTGTAACTTTTTCTTAAATAACACCCTAACCTCTAATGTAATCTAAATTATCCTTTGATACAAACTATATGGCCCCAGATTTAGTTGTTACATAATCTTGAGTACATTTAATAATTCACTTTGAGAATCATTTCATGTTTAGAGTTTTTGAGAATTAGACCATAACAATTACATAACTACTCAACTGTTACAATGTAGAGGAGTTTACTCACTGACCATTTTTTTCATAATCTAAAAAATTTTAATAATAAAAAATGAATTATTTTTCTTGATAAAAATATTTTTAATAGTTTGAAAGGGCTAGTTTGGAAAATTCAAAACACAGAGAGGCGGTGAATCAGTTTTGGAGACTTTTTAGACTGAGTTCCATATATTTATCTCTATCCCACTTTGACCTGTTAGAATCTTGATTCTTGTATTCCCTTTTCCATATTGCATGAAAGTACATTAAAGCAGTAAATATAGAACATGATATTTTTACAAGGTTCACTACTCAAAAAGACTAGTTGCATCCTTCACATGGTTGGTAATAATCCTTACCCCAAAAACTCTAGAAATCAATCCTTTGAATGTGGTTACAATGTGTAGGATATTCCATTATAGTTGTGAAGCACACTGAAAACAATCCAATATTTCAATTTTATAACACATGGATGGAAATTTATACTACCTCCAAAGAAAGTCTTCTCTTTATTGATGACGGTTTTTAAAAATAGGAAATTCCTCCACTAGTTGAGTTATGTATGATGTCACGGTTCTACTTTGTTCTTCAACAACCTTCTTCACTTATTTACTTTCATATTAGAATTCAAGCAACTCCTCCTATCTCCTCCAATAAACAAACTTGATAACTATAAAATATTTTTCTTTTATTAGTCAATATAATGTTAATGTTTTGTGAACTAATGATCATTATATTCTCCCTAACCCAAATTATTAATAGATGATATCAATTTGGTCACTAGATATTCTTATGTCCTTTTCTCATTCTTCTTCAATGAAAAACCAACTAAACTGAGATCTATTCTTCTTCTTCATGGTGGAATTACAAACTTACTTTTTGATTATTAAATCAATGATGATCCAATGAAAATAACTTATTCACAATGGATATGACCTGAATAAGTGAATATGGATTCACTACTCTCTTCTTCATCTTCTTTGATAAATAATAATAATTAATATTCCAAAAGTGTCTTATTTTATTCCTTCGATACTCAATACTAACACATAAGTGTACTAGTAAAATTTCCACTTCCTTTATGAATATATGAGTATAGTTGCATATGGTTCTTCTTCATTAAATATATGTGTGTCTGATATTCTCTATCTATTGTGTATCAACATAATACACATATAGTTTCATTTATTTAAACACAGTGAGGGTATTATACCAAAACACAGGTTCACTGTAACACTCCAAGCTTCCATGGTACACTTCTCTTTAAATAATAGAGCAGTGTGTGTTGTACACAACCTAAAACACACCGCGACCAATCAAAGTACCCTTTATGAATAGTAATACCCACTTTTTAAAATTATATAAATTTTATATTTCAGAATGTACTTCATTCTTGGATTCGGAATATCGAAATTATCCTATGTTGAATTTTTGGTATTTTTCCGAGAACTTCCAATTTTAAATGAATAGTGAAAAATAATTAAAAACAACATTTTTAATAAAAATAATTAATAGTGATAAATTATACTATTGAGTGGTTTTAAAGTATAATTAGAATATAATTTTACCATTTTATCCAATGGTGGTCATTAGAATTAATTTCACCTTGAAATTGGACATAAACAAATGTCAATCTTTTGATTGATATTGTTTCTTAAAAACATGCTATTTGTATTGACAACGAGAATTTATTATAAAATTAATTAATTATACTAATATTTTTGGAATTTTGTAAAATATACATCATTTTTTAATTAAGAATATAAATTATATCTTAGGGTGAATTTTTGGTATTGTTCTGAGAAAATTCAATTTTTGATGAACAGTGAAACCACTAAGTGGTAGTTAAAAAACTAATTTTTCATTTAAATGAAACTATTCCACTTATGTGAATTAAATTTCAAAAATCTGACATACATGGTTTTCATTAGTAAGTAAAATGTGGATAAATGAGATGAAAATAATTTTTGGTGAATAGTAACTTTTAAGTTTTATTAATCGCGATTAAAGGTAATTAGTGTAATTTAAGGTAAATATAATGTTATAATAATATGAAATTACCTTTAAATTTGTCCTACCCTTATTGGATGAGTAATTTATGACCAATAAAATAAATGGGTCAACATGGGGACCCCATGGAGCCACATGGGTAAGAAAATGACATTAATAACTTTTTATTTAAAGTAAAAAAAAATTGTCACAAACATGTGTTGTTTTACTAAAACAATTATTACATGGTGTTATATAAGTTAAATTTTAGACTATAAATATTAATTGGAAATATAAATAGATTTACTACATCATGGTAATTTTTTTATAATATTTAGTCATTAAATAAAGAAATTTATTTGTGACACCATGATGATACATCGATTACCTCATTAATGAACAATTTAAATAAAATGAAAAGATAAGGTAAACTCTAAGAGTTACACTTGTCTAAAACCTATTTTATGGGTATATTTCGAACCATTATCACCTTATACTATAAATATTTTATTGTGGAACCTTTAAAATTCGAAAATCATTTCATAATAAAGTAACATTTCATGACTTTCCAAGAGTGCCCCTCCTCTCCTCTTCTAAAAGGCCCCCACCTCTACCACCTTATTCACACCGTCAAAGCCATTTGGCTTGGACAAACTCTGACCAAATACTCTCTCAACTTAATTATATTACTCCTAGAAGATCACTTTGGGCATAATTCTTCCCAATAAATCCTTTGGCTCAAATCAAAAAGAGTTACACGATTTTAAGGTAATGTCTTCTCTTATGTTCTTTTGTTTTATTTTGAATCTCCAACCCCTTAAACTATTTTTATTCCTTTATTTTGTACCAACACTAGTATCATTAATATATTAGAATGTTTGTATGATAATTATTTTATTTAAACTTACACACAACTTCGTCTAATGGTTATAGAACAGATTGTTTCTGTGGGTGGCGAATTACAGCCTCACGAAACAAAGACTGTTCAATCTTGTTTTAACACCTCTTATGGTGGCCATTAAGATTGAAATATATTTATATATGTTATATATTATGTTTATGTTTTCCTTATTCTTCTTTATTTTTCATTTATGTCATACCTTTTGGATTTCCATTATGGGAAAACGCGATAATTTCATTTTAGGAAGTGCGGACTACAACCCCCTCAAAGTGATTTGAATCGTTAATGCCATATGTGGGACGTATAAAGGATGGATTTAATGATATTTTGTATGATATTATAATTTAATTATAATATAAAATTATATAATAATGATTTAATTTCATTAAATACAAAATAGAAATGAATGTAGCGTTCATGCGTACGTACGGCTTACCGTCTCAAAGAACGGTGCATTTCATTTCTTACATCTAAATGTTATGTAATATTATAAATGAATTTATATACTGGATATATAGGATATATATGATATCTAAATAATTAATATAATTAGTGAGAAAATGGATATTTTACCACATGAACAACTTGTAATTATAAGAAGTTTATTATGGACTCAAGTACCAAAGATCGAAAAAACGACCGTTATTAACTTAAATAATTACATAATTTTCATAACATGGTAATAAGTGAAATAAAAGGAATAATGAACTTGAAAAAGGTTCTTAAGAAATTATAAATTACCTCTAGTTTATTATTCAGTAGATTAATGAACGATCGTGTCATGTCAGACATGAGGTAATGGTTAATTCTACAACCTCTTCATTATTCAAGGTTGTTCATATGTAATTATCTACATGGACCTCTTTATCATCCACATCCGTGTTTATTAAAAATTTATTTCAAAACATTTTTAATATTTATTATAAAATGGTTTAATTTCATGTATACCCTTATTTGACCTTATAATTTTTTTAAAGGAATCTTTTCATCATTTTCCAAACAAGCTACTTTTTGACATTTTCGACAAAATTAAGGTAATAATGTTTTTTTAACTTATACGGAGGGTGTGGCTATTTTCAGCTATTATAAAATTTTTGAAGCTTCCATTACAAGATTATAAGAATATTTTCAAAGTAAATGTTTTCTTTTACAATTATGTGACTTTTAAATGATTTCATAAAAGATATTTTTATCAAATAGTTTTTATTTCATCTATGTCAACATCCTTTGATGTATTTTAAGCTTATTTTAGGTTGATTGCTTATAATTCAAAACTTGGATATTGTATTGAAGTTTTTGTGATATGTTTGACTGTGTATATGTTATTTTTATACCATTCGTGGTTTAAGGATAAAGTATTGACATTTTTTATGCTAGTTCTAATATGAATGTTTATGATATGTTTAAGCCTGTCCATATGAGGAATGAATTGGACATAATAAGTGACGGGTGGAGCCTGCTATAGATTCTCGATGCATCGGTTGGTCTCACTAGACAAACTAGTGTCTTGGCACAAGGCCTTGACAAAATCTTATTTTTATTCATGGAACAGGGCCTTGAATATGTGGTTATGATAGTCTAGCATTATGCATTCTATCATTATAAAAGTGGTTATTGATATTGCATGTGATTATTCGACGAGTAGAATATCCATGTGAATAAGTAAATGGAATTATTTCATTTTATGTTTTCCTTATTATGCTGAAGTTCAAGTTTAAAATGCTTTTGTTTTAGTTATAAATTGCCTTAAATGATTATGTTTATTTATGAAAGTTTCCGCTATATTGTTAACCTTACTGAGCATCTGAGCTCACCCTTTTCTATGTTTTATTTTTTCCAGGATGTGAAGAAATATTTTATGACTAACCTCTTGGGATAGTCTGAAGGGGATATGAGTGTGGACTATGAAGACCATGTTATTTTAGTTTTTCACTTTATGATGTTGTATAACATTTATGAATGTATCTATTGTTTCCAAGGCTCCTAAACTAATCGGTCTTTTAATATTTGAACTTTTGTGATCATACCAATGTTAGGTAATGATGCACCGACTCTGGGTAACTGGGGTCGAGGCATTATAGTTGGTATCAGAGGTATTTTAGTACTAACCTTGGAATATAGATTTAGAAAAACTCTGATTAGAGCACATAACCCTAAGATAGACTTTGAGGATTAGTATAGAAGAACTTCCTAGAATTTTGTTATTATATAGATTTTGTGAGTTTTCCAAGAAATACATCCCTGTCTGGATACGAGTAGGTAGAGAAGGCTCTACCAGAGATGTACCTAGGGGTAAAACCCAAAAACACCACTTTGAGCTAGACTCAAATGGGAACTGGTGCAAGACAACAGGCATTGCCGCACTCTTGGTTACGACACTCCCGGGGGATATGCTTAGGATAATTCCCATTTTCTCTACAAACCATTATGAAGGGTTTATGAGTATATAATTCCTCAAAGAGAACATTTTTTTATAGATTATATCCATAAATAGTTCAAGTTATGTTAAGTGTTTTACAAGTATGGAATTATGTATTTTGATTCATAAACTAATATAGTTTATTACATTGTTTAGAAATGGCGCCTAGTGGAAGGAATGAAAACCTTATCAATGCATGCACTCTATGTAGGTATTTCCCTCCTGCTCTAGATAATTTTAATGGAGTTGGTGATACAACTAGTGCTGATTAGATTATCACCATACTAGGACAACTCACTCAGGTTATGAATAATAACCTTACTCGTATGGAGCACCCTGATCCACAATGTGGAGGATAAATGTTAGATTGCTTCATGAGGAAACAACCACCAACATTCAATGAGAGTAAAAATTACTTAGTAGCTGAGCAATGGATAAATTCCATAGAGAAAATATTTCAGTATTTAGGGAGTAGTGAAAGGGAAAAGGTTATCATGGCAGTTTACCTTCTCACTGGAGATGCTGATCAATGATGGTCATTGATTCAAAACACGAAGGAGGATGATGAAGTATCAAATATGGAATGGATGGAGTTCAAATTGCTTTTCATAGAAAAATACTTCCCTTGTGACCATCGAGCAGATATGGAATGGAAATTTCTCAGCCTGAGACAAAATGAGGATGAGAATGTCACAAAGTATGAGGCTAACATTACAAGGTTAGCAATACATGTTGTAGATTATATAATTAACCCAAGAAGTAAGATTGATCGTTTCTTTGATGGGTTAAAACCATTTCTCTATCGAGATTTAGTTTCACAATCTTTCTCAATGTATGAAGATATAGTCTCGTGTTCTATCAAGACAGAAGAAGAATTCTATAAATTTTATGACAATAAAGTAAAGAATGAGAAGAAGAGAATGTTGGAATAATATACAGATAAAGGAAAAAAGGGAAAGAAGGATTTTCTATTATGTGATAATTATGGGAAGAATCACCCAGGTACTTGCCTAAAAGGAATGGGAGTTTGTTTTAAATGTGGAGAAAAAGATCACCTGGCTCATGATGGCAAGGGAAAGAAAGAGGCTATCAATGTTCAATGCTAAAATTTTAGGGAAATAGGGCATTATGAAAATGAATGTCCTAAGCTCCAAGGAAACTTACCTCAGAAAAGGCCAAGGGAGCATGGCCAATCTTATGTTGTTACTATTGTTGAAGTGGAATAATTATTGTATTTGTGTTTTTGGACTCATGAACTATATTATGGTTATAAGAATAATGTGTTATATATAAGGATTTTACTGCAGTACTTGTTGTTTTCATTAAGGTTTTAATTTGATGAAGGTAATCATATTTTTAGTATGTGATAATAAGAGAAACATTACTTTGTTTGGGGAATCTGGTGAATTGATTTTGGAATTTAGATACCTTTTAGAGAATGTCTGGGTAGAGGTATTTTGGATAACTATATAGGTTCTAATGAATTACGTTTAAATTTTCATAGTATTGTTTAAGGTTAAAACATTTCTGAAGATTATTTTTTGGAATATTATAAAACTATTGTTTTAGGGAAAGGACAACCTGCAAGTTGGGGGATAACCCATCGCGTCAGACAAAGCTGTACGAATCGAACCCACAACCATAGTACGACAGTCCTTTATTACCTACCACTGGCCTATAGGAAGTCCCCGGTTATTAGAAAATATTTTTCCTAATCTAAATGGTATGTGTTAAAAATTTTAACCTTGTACGATTAGGATAAATATAATATTTTTGAGTTATATTATCTTTTTGAGTGAAAGATGAGTTTGTGGTAGAAATTAGTTGAAGGTTGAAACTCTACTAGTCAAGCATATATATATATATATACCTATATCTTATTCTATGAATAAATTAATTCTTAAACATTAGGAATGGGATATTAAAACAAAAAATGTGTTATCCTAATACCTTATGTTCTGTTGAACTGATTATGTTTTAAATCAACATAAATTGAAGGCTTTGAGGCCCTAAATTTTCCATTTTTTTGTGATTGATAACCTCAATAACTCCCTAAAAATATATATATTTTCCCTCCAATTATATTTCTCTAATTTCCACCAATGTTCACCTAATCGAGATTATAATTTGGTGGTGAATATTTCATTTCCATTTCTCTCTTATTAAGGTTAAATTTTATTAACCTTATTTCCAATGTGGGTTTTCCACAAAGGTATTTTCTATTTTCATCCTTTTATTTTCGAAGAACATTTTCAAATTTCAAGTACTCAATTTATTGAAGGATGGGATAATGTAACACCCCAATCGTCCATGGTACGCTTCTCTTTGAATAATAGAGCTGCGTGTGTTTTACGCAACCTCGAGTTCTAACACACTGCGACCAATCAAAGTAGCCGTTATAAATAATAATATCCAATTATTTAAATTATTTAAATTTTATATTTCCGAATGGACTTCATTTTTGTATTTGAAATATTGAAATTAGCCTATGTTGAATATTTGGTATTTTTCCAAGAACTTCCAATTTTCGATGAATAGTGAAAAATAATTAAAAACAACATTTTTAATAAAAATAATTTACAGTGATAAATTATACTATTGAGTTGTTTTAAAGTAAGATTAGGATATAATTTTACCATTTTATCCAATGGTTTTCATTAGTATTAATTTCACTATGAAATTGGACATAAACAATTGTCAATCTTTTGATTGATATTGTTTCTTAAAAACACGCTATTTGTTTTGACAATGGGAATTAGTTATAAAATTAATTAATCAAAATTATATGTTTGGAATTTTTTAAAATAGATATCATTTTTTAATTCGAAATATCAATTATATCTTTGGGTGAAGTTTTGGTATTGTTCTGAAAAACATCAATTTTTGATGAAATGTGAAACCACTAAATTGTAGTTAAAAAACTAATTTTTTGTTTAAATGATACTTTACCACTTCTGTGAATTGAATTTAAATAATCACACATACATTTTTTTCATTAGTAAGTAAAATTTGGTTCAATGATATGAAAATAATTTTTGTTGAATAGTAACTTTTATGTTTCATTAATCGTGATTAAAGGTAATTAGTGTAATTTAAGGTAAATATAATGTTATAATAACATGAAATTACCTTTAAACTTGTACTAACTTTATTTTATGAGTCATGTCCGACCAATAAAATCTATGGGTGTAATTGGGGACCCCATGGAGCCACTTGGGTACGAAAATGACATTAATAACTTTTTTAGTTAAAGTAAAAATAAAATTGTCACAAACATGTGTTGTTTTACTAAAACAATTATTACATGGGGTTATATATGTTAAATTTTATACTATAAATATTCATTGGAAATCTAAAAATATTTCCTACATCATGTTATTTTTTTTATAATTTTTAGGCATTATATAAATAAATTTATCTATGACACCATGATGATGCAGCGATTACCTCATTAATGAACAATTCAAATAAAATGAAATGATAAGGTAAAATATAAGACATACACTTGTATAAAACCTATTTTATGGGTATATTTAGAACCCTTATCACCTTATACTTGAAATAAATCATTGTGGTACTTTTGAAATCTGAAAAGTATTTCATAATAAAGTAAACTTTCATGACTTTCCCAGAGTGCCCCTCCCCTCCTCTTATAAAAGGCCCCCACCTCTTCCACCTTATTTACACCATAAAAGCCATTTTTCTCAGCCAAAATCTGCCCAAATACTCTTCATCTTCCCTCTATTACTCCTAGAAACCCCAATTTGGGCAGAAGTCTTCCCAAGGAAGCCTTTGGCACAAATCAAAAAGAGTTACTCGATTTTAAGGTAATGTCTTTGCTAATGTTCTTTTGTTTTATTTTGCTTCTCCAACCCCTTAAACTCTTTTTATTCATTTATTTTGTAAAAAAAATAGTATCTTCTATATATATTAGGATGTTGTTCTGAGAATTATTGGATTTACAATTACACACACCTTCATCTAATGGTTAAATAACATACTATTTCTGTGGGTGGTGAATTACTTCCTCACGAAACGATGATTGTTCAATCTTTTTTTAACACCTCTCATGGTGGACATTAAGATGTCACTATATTTATATATGATATATATTATGTTTATGTTTTCCTTATGCTTCTGTATTTTTTATTTATGTAATTTCTTTATGATTTCCATTATGGGTACACGCGATAATATCATTTCGGGAATTGTGGACTACCACCCCCTCAAAGTGATTTGAATCGTTAATGCCATATGTGGGATGTATAAAGGATGGAGTTAATGATATTATATATGATATTATAATGGAATTATAATATACCTTTATATAATTATTATTTCATTCCATTAAATACGAAATATAAATTAAAGTAGCATTCATGCGTACGTACGGCTTACCGTCTCCATGAACAGTGCATTTCATTTTTTACCTCAAAATGTTATGTAATATTATAAATGCATTTATATGCTGGATATATATGATATATATGATATCTACATAATTAATATAATTCTTTATAAAATGGATATTTTACCACATGAACAACTTGTAATTATAAGAAGTGTATTTTTGACTCAAGTACCAAAGATAGACAAAACGACCGTTATTAACTTAAATAATTTAATAATGTTCATAACATGGTAAAAATTGATATAAAAGGAATAATGAACATGAAAATGGTTCTTAAGTAATTATAAATTAACTCTAGTTTATTATTCATGAGATTAAATAATGATCAAGTCAAGTCGTACATGAGGTAAGGGTTAATTCTACAACCTCTTCATCATTCAAGGTTGCTCATATGTAATTATCCACATAGACATATTTATCATCCACATCCATCTTTATTTAAAATGTCTTTCAATCTTTTTTAATATTTATTAGAAAATGGGTTGATGTAATTTATACCCTTATTTGACCTTATATGTTTTTGAAAGGAATCTTTCCGTTATTTTCCAAACAAGCTACTTTTTGACATTTTTGACAAAATGACGGTAAGAATGTTTTTTTAACTTATACAGAGGTTGTGACTATTTTCATCCATTATAAAATTGTTGATGATTCCCTTACAAGATTATAAGAATATTTTCAATGTAAATGATTTCTTTTACAATTATGTGACTTTTATATGATTTTAGAAAAGATATTTCTCTCAAATAGTTTTGATTTCATCTATGTCAACATCCTTTGATATATTTTAAGCTTATTTGAGGTTGATTTATTATGATTCAAAACTTACATATTGTATTGAAGGTTTTGTGATATTTTTGACTATGGATGTGTTATTTTTATACCATTCATGGTTTATGGAGAATGTATTGACATTTCGTATGCTAGTTTTAATACAAATGTTTATGTTATGTTTAAACCTGTTTATATGAGGAATGCATTGGACTTATTAAGTGAATGGTGGAGCCCGCTATAACTCCTCGATGCATCGGTAGGTCTCAAGAGACAAACTAGTGTCTTGGTACAAGGCCTTGACAAAATATTATTTGTAGTCTTGGCACAAGTCCTCGACTATGTGGTTATGATAGTCTGGTATTATGCATTCCATCATTATGAAAGTGGTTATTGATATTGCATGTGATTATTCGACTAGTAGAATATCCATGTGAATAAGTAAATGGCATTATTTCATTTTATTTTTTCCATATTATGCTGAAGTTCATGTTTAAAAGGCTTTTGTTTTAGTTATACATTGCCTTAAATGTTTATGTTTATCCACGAAAGTTTTCGCTATATTGTTATCCTTACTGAGCATCTTAGCTCACCCCTTTCTATGTTTTATTTTTCCCAGTATGTGAAGAAATATTTTATGACTGACCTGCATGGATAGTCTGAAGGAGATATTAGTGTGGACTATAGAGACCATGTTATTTTAGTTTTTCTTTTTTTGATGTAATGTAACATTTATGAATGTATCAAGTTTTTCCAAGGTTACTAAACTAATCCGTCTTTCGAGACATGATCTTTTGTGATAAGGCCAATGTAACGTAATAATGCACTGACTCTGGGTAACTGGGGCTGGGGCATTACATTCACCTAAACCATATATTTAGAACTTCTTTTTTGAAAGCTCCCTCTCAAATCTCACAACCTTTATAAAGAAAACTGTTAAATTCAGAACAACCTTTGAGTTCCTTTCATGAAACTCTTTTAATTTGTGCATAGAATTTGATTTTGTTATATAAAAATAACTTGCATGCCACTTTCGACTTTCCCAAAACTCTTACACACAAGTCAATACTTGCGTGCAACTCACATATTTCATGAAAATCATTGCTTGCAATCAACTGCCATCTTACCAGCAACTCCTTACTTATGTGAGAACTCACTACTTTCATGTCACTCACTACATGAGTGATCCAAAGTTTAAATTATCTCTATGTGTTCAGATTACACAAATGAGTAGGGTAGCCCCTATTTATAGGAATTTTTCCGACCCTATGTGCATCTCATCCAACTTTTCCCTAACCACGAAAGTCCATACATATATGTCACTTTAACTCAAAACACCTTGAATAGAAAATCCTTAACATGTGAACCCTTATTTCATTTTGCATATTTTTATGTTCTCATCTTCAAAATGGCTGGTGTGGATCTTTCCAAACCTTCATGATACCTACGCACAACTTCATTTTCCAAAAACTCTTTTCTCTATTCACCATGTTTTGGATGAAAAAAATTGGGAAACACTAGAAAATAGCTCCACCTTAAGAATATGATTTGGGAGTACCAACAAAACCAATTCATAGTAATTGTTTTTTATCACAAATTTTTTCAATCATGATATATAACCATTTATTGGTCAACTTTTGCATCGTCTGATTTTCCACTGAATGTATTGTAGCTTTCATATCTTCCATCATCATTTTTCTTTCCAATCAAACAATAATAATATTGGAATCATAATTTCTACCCCTTCCCTTCAAAAGTTTTGCATAAAACATTATACAAACAATTTATGATATTTTTGGAATATTAATCAACAAAGAATCTTTATATTTTACATAGATAAATTATATAACAATTACATTCAATTTCATCTAATAAATCCATTAAATTCTCTAGGATTCACCAAGAAACCCAAAGTCTTCAAACATTCACATGTTTCATGGAATAACAACACTAAAGGAATTATTCCAAGCTCCATAAATAATGAAAATACTTCATCATATTGACCACAATGAGATATTTTTATCACATTGAACATCATTGACAACCAATAATTTTTAAAAAAAAATACATTCGAAACACAAAGTGGGATCTATACATTCATCATGAATTATTTCTTTCTCAAATCCAACCTTAAACCCTGTGAAAAAAAATTTAAACCAGTTTATGAGTGAAAAAAATTAATTAAGGGGAAAAATTATGGAATGATACTATTATTACATTAATATTTTATTATCATGAAAACATTTTCACAAAATCAAAATTTTCATCCATAAAAAATTAGTTCTTTAACATACCTCATGAAATTATAATAGTCCTGAAAAACTAATTATTAATCATAAATCTTATGGGTAACTTGTACATCCATATCATACATAAATTGTAGATTTCATAACTACATAGGGAGTAACTTTAATGGTTACATTTGGAATACCCATCATAGTATATTCCATAAATCTCTTAGGAGAAACCCCACATATTAACTCCATCTCATTAACCAATGCATTGGAGAGCTATATCAATTCTACCCTCTCTCAATTTATTACAAAACAACCTGTATAAATAAACAATTCCCATGAACCATAACATAATACTAAAGCATAAAACATGTATAAAGGAAAAATTACATTTTCAAGTTGAAATCAAATTTCATCTTTACAAGGTGAACACTAATAAATATAAAATAATATTTGAAAATAAAATGATATAGTTGTAAAGTATACATAAATAATATTTAGTTATATAAAATCAATAAATTCCATTCATGTTTTATAAATAAAAAACATTCTAGGTTATTGATATAATAAATCCATTTTTAAAACATAATGAAAACATTTTAATATAATATTTTTGAATCAAAGTGACCCAAATATTTGAAAATTAAATTTAAAAAAAATTATTTCCCTATAAATAATTTCTTAAAACCATATTCAAAATATATAAATATTTATAATAATAGATCACCAAACATAAAATGATCTTTATAGTTAAAAATTCCTTTACCTCAAGATCGACATTTATCATACGTTCTTTATATTCTAGACTAATAATAATTTGTTAATTTCAAATGAAATTAAAACCATTTTTATTTTTATTAATCACTTTATGTAACATATTTATAATTATGAAACTATTAATTAATTATTTAACACCACGTTTGATGTTTTATCAATATTCTGTAGTTGATTTGAAAAATGAACTTGGTTTGATGTAAATTCTTCATGTGGTCATGAGTCCATCATCTCCAGCATTACATTCATGACATAATATTAACTTTTATATATCAATTATACCTTTAAAACCATTCATTATATTTTAATAAGAAATATGAACAATGTTTCAATCAAGAATATGGTAAGTCGTATGTACGCTTGAGTAACGTTTCTATTTTTCATTGGTCTTTATAGAAATAAGGTAAATATTATTTTATCATTAATAATTATCATAATATTAATAACATCAGAATGATCATTTAAATATAATTATATATATCATACATGTTTTTTGGTAAGTAAAAATGTTTCACATTGCTTCGTGGAGGTGATAGTTCACACATAAGCACGAACTACATTATCATTTTTATGTTCTTGGAAAAATGGAAAAAATTATTATAATGTTAAATTAAATTAATCATTATGTCATGAATATAAAATATAAACATTAATTCCATCATTAGGACCAGAATTGAGAGTTTTTAATGAAAAATATACTGTATCGGTTTTCAAGGCGGTAGTCTGCCGTACACATGAATGAAAGTTCATTTCTCATTTGATAAAATTAGAGATTGATTTAGGTGATTATATTAACTTAATAACATCTCAGTATAATTAGGATATTATATTTATTATTTCATCTTGGTTGGAGGAGATTCGAAAAAAATGGATAAAGAAATAAAAAATAAACACTTAAATAAAAACAATATCTTTCCTTCAGATGATCACATTTCTTAATACCTTAACACCTCTAAGAGGGGTGTGCTGCTTAAAATAATACCTCACGAATGGGGGTAGGGATTATTTGTATGGTTTTTTTCTTTTCATGCCTGATATAAATGAATTTTTATGTGTAATTAATAGATAAGCAGAGTGCCTTTTTATAAGTGATGTGAGGGGAACTCTTATAATTATTTAAAGTATTAAATTAATATAAATTCACATTGAATTGAAAATTGATAAAATATGATTTATATAAAGATAGGATTATTATGAGAAATAATAAATTCATCTAATAATAATTATACATGTTTTGAATACTTTTTTAAGCCTTATCTTTTTTTAACCCTTTTAACTCTTACTGTTTTATTAATTAATTTACAATTTGAGAGTTAAAATAATTACCATGTCATTTTAAATGAAAAATTAATGAGTAATTAATTGAATTTTGAAAATTACCAAAACTATTTGTATGAATCTTGGAATTTTTAAATTTTTAATTCATTTTATTAAGTATTTTATATTTTAAAATCTGAATTATGTAAATTTTTACACTATTCGATACTTAATTTTTAAAAAAAATCAAAAAAACATGATTCCATCAAAAAAAATACATCAACTCATCCTTAAAATATCAAATTAATAGATAAAATTCGAGGATTTAATGAAATATTTCCAATTATATTTATTTAAATATAATTAATATCATTTATTTTATTCTTTCTTAAATAATTCAATTTCTACATCATCATAGTGTCACACTTTAATTTGATAACAAATTTCAGAAAAATTCAATATAAATAAAAATGATTTAGGAAATACTTTTATATTTATATTTAATATTTATATTTAATGATATCACCTACATAATACTATATTAAATTTCATTTAGTAATAAGAGACATGTTCATGACATCTTTGTCTTTACCGTAAATAAAATCATATAAATGTCTTATTCTCACCCAAGTGGATTCCAAATGCCATAACTTCATAATAAGGATTTTATTGGTCAATAGTAACATATCCAATGCAATTATAATTTGAATTAGGATAATTTTAATATATTATAATACTAATTTACATTAATTAACTGATTTACCTTTAACTTTGGTAAATAATATATTAATGTTATTACTCACCAAATATTATTTTTATCCTATTAGATCAAACTATCTATAATTATTAAAAATATGTATTTAAAGTTTTTAAAATTCAATTCCATGTATTGTAAAATATTAATTTTTAATTTAATCTTGTTGATGGATTGAGAAAATTGGGTTTTGAAGTAAAAATGTTCATATGTTCACGGAGATTTCATATCCAATTTCTATAAGAAAATTATTCCAATGAACTAAATTAGACTAAAAAAAATAAACTATAATAAAACTATAATACCATCGAAAATTATAAACTAAAAATGATAAGAAATTATATAAAAAATCAGTTTTGAATTAAAATGATGTATTTTTCACAATTCCTTAAAATATGAAATTTATTAGAAAAATTCCAAAATTTTGGTTAAGGTAAATATTTATATCTCGCTTTGAAAGAAAAGTATATTTTTTCTAATATAATTTTAAAATATGAAAAAATAGATTTAAAATGTGTTCCCCATCAAATGGTGGTAAAATTTCTATTTTGATAAATTCTCTATTTTATGTAGAAAAATTGAATTTATTCTTATATCATTTCTAGAAAACATTTAATATGAATATGAAATATCAGATTGAATTTAAATTTCATTAATATAATCCAGAATAAGTGATTTTATTATTTTATAAACACAATTATTCAAATTACAATATTGTTTCATAAAATCACATCATTTATATTGGATTGGTTTTTATTTTTCATTTATAATTAATTGTCTAACCAAAAAATAATTATATAAACATTTGTAAACCCTATTTTCATATTTTAGTTTTTAAATTTCTTTCCTCCAATTCTAACAGTTATGGAGTGACTACCATATAAAATAATAATATTAATAATATGTTATTTTTTTGGTATAAATCAGTCTTCTGTGTACTGTATGATTTATGAGAAACACATTACTGTGTGTCAGGTATGCTATCATATATAGAGTCCCCTTTAAAGTAAAATGTATATCTAATTCATAAATGTTAATAAATATGAAAATTTCTCATGCTATAATTACTTGGGTGTTACATCCTCCCCACTTTGGGAAATTTTGTGCAGTAATTTTAAATTTAGGCTTGGTAACTAAGGTTTAACTTTTCATAATTAGTTCATCAGAATTTCCCATCATAAAAAGATTCAACAAAACCTAAAATTTAAAATAAATAAAGGGAATTACAATGGTTACCTAAGATAATAAATACCAGGGTTCCATGTTGGAAAGCATCGATATGGATGAAAAAAATAACCCTCATGTTTTGATGGATAGTGATAGATAACATTTTCAAGAGAAAGATAACAATCACCAAACCATAAATTTGTGATGGGTTAAATGGTCTTTGATTTCATAGTAGGAAACATAAATGGGAAATTTTATTGTTTTAAGATACCTTTCATATATTTGAATAAATTTTTACTACTTAGAATATGATAATAATGAAATATACATACTTGACAAGTATAGTTTCATACATTAATAAAATTACACCAAAAAATCATTCATTTATCAAATGATGATAATTCTTGATGAATCAACCACTATAGAATCAAATAATCTACAAAATATTAACTATATATTTCCACTATCATGAAACATTAACCAAAAAAAATTTATGATATAGTAAGATAATTATCAAATACGAATAAACCGTTATATGATATAAAACAACATTAATCTCCAAAATTAAACATCGATACACAAATTTCATTGATTAACATTCAAAAATAACCATCCTTAAAATCCCTCAAAACAATCCAAACTAATATTGAATCCAAAAATCCAGAAGGACTTGATTACATATTCATTCAAGATAAATTTTAACATTTATCTCCAAATAACATCAACCACTCTTAATGTCTCATACAAAAAATTAACTATCCTAATCCCATATTCCCCATGATAGGTAAATAATTCCCATAAACGACCTATTTCCAAATAATTCCAAAATTAAAATAATATATTCTTCCAAAATATAATTCAACCATTACACCTCATTGAATATCATATAGTATTATATTTACCTTAATCATATAAAGTTCACAAAATAATATTCATGACTTTATACAAAAATCATTTTCCAATACTAAGGATATCGATTTCATAAAACAAAATTTTCCAAAATCAAATTACTATTATTACATAAACTCACTTAACAGAAAAAAGA
This sequence comes from Viscum album, assembly GCA_963277665.1. Lineage (NCBI taxonomy): Eukaryota > Viridiplantae > Streptophyta > Magnoliopsida > Santalales > Viscaceae > Viscum > Viscum album. The sequence goes on along the minus strand of OY728132.1, from coordinate 1,284,709,755 downwards.
AAAATTCATACTTACCAGAGACTTTATATAGGCTTGTGGTATGCGATACACCATTGTCTCCCTTTAGATGTGGGTTCGATCTGCCTGAACCTGTCAGACGTGATGGGATTTCACCCATCCTACAGGTTTTCATTTTTCTAAAACTATATAAATCTTATAACTTTCTCAAAATGAGATAAAGTCATCAAAAATAAAAATAACATATTTTTGCCTCAAATTTTATCTCATGCCTTTCATTTTACATCCCAAAAATTTAATATCCTATTATTTCTTAAAAATAAATGATCATATAATCCCTAAAGGTTATTTATAACTTTATTATTATTTTCACACAATAAATGATAATTATTCCCCCAATAACATTTTCACATTAAAAATTTAGAGTTTCAAGTACTATAAAAACGTGTTTTGGAGTAATTCCATCATTAAATGAGCATTAATAATTTCAAACATTCCATCATCTTACAATCTATAATATATATTTAATCCAATAACAATTCAGTGTTCCTTATGATACTTTATCCATGTTTTCCATCTTATTACTTAATACTTATTTACAGAAAAAAATTAATCATGTCCTATGATTCAATATTGTCAAAACATGAGACTATAAATAATTCAAACTTTTCATAGGCTATTTTCAGTTTCCTCATCTTTAATTGGAATGGAATTATATATTTATAAACATATATATTTATATTCCTCCAGATAGAATTCATGAAAATTCTTTTAAGGACTTCTATTTTCATATTGATCAAACTCACTACATTTAAAACATTCAATTGATAATTAATAAATAACTTCTTTCCCTTTCCTAGAGTAAACTAAATGCTTCCTTTTTCCATGGAAGGTTATTTCTTTATGAACTTAATTTCTACATCTATAACATCTTCCCATAATATTGATACATTTTTATAGGTGTTCATTTCCAAATCATTGAAACTTATGTCATTGAATACACTTACCAATGTGATCATTATTACCCAAACTTCCATTGGGATTAGTTTCACTCATATATGATGCATCAAAAAAAACACTAAGGTTCAAGTGGTAAATAATTAATATAGATAGTTATTTTATAACAAAAATTAGATTTATCATTTTAGATACGATTACATTTGGATGGTTATTTAGAGAACCAATGCACTTTTTCTCACACTCATTGTTACAATGGTACCTTCTAGATCTATACATTTACTAAAAAAATGGATAGAATATCATATCACATTTTATGATGCAGGTAAAAACATAGATATACTTATTCATGTTATCTCAAACTCATTAAATTTATATAAAATATCAATAAATTTTCTTTCCAATCTATCCATTGTGGTTATATACTACTATTAAATTATGCCTAAATGACACCCTAACCACTAAATTTATCTAAACTGACCATTGATACCATCTATAAGGCACCAACCATAAACATTACATAATATTGATTTAAGTAAAGATCTAACATTATGGGTCTTTTTAGATTTAGAGTTTTAAAGAATCCGACCATAATAATTTTGTAACAACTCAACTATTACAAATTAGACTAGTCTACATTGTATCCATTTTTTCATAATCTAAAACATTTTAATAATTAAACATGAATTATTTTTTTATGATAAAAAAATCATTACATTCTTATTGATTTCTTCATTTATCATAACTATCCTTATAACCTATGAAAAACATATTAAAATTTTTTATGATCACAAAAAATCTCAGTAAGGGGCATAAAAGAAGGAATGGAATCGCTATTCAAAGAATATTTTGAAGTAATGAAAACATTTTAAAAAAATTATACTTTTCACCAATAAAACATAAGTTATTAAAAATGGCTCATAAAATCATAATATTCTAGAAAAACATATTACGAATCAGAAATAATAAAGTAAACTTGTGTCATCCATATAATCCTTACATTGAATCATTCACATCTACGTAGTGAATAACATTAATGGTTACATTTGGAATACCCATCACGGTATATTCCCTAAATATATTTGGAGAAAGCTTACTGATTAACTTTATATCATTAAAAAATTAATTGAGGATATATCATGGGCTCTCCTTCCCATGTTTTATCCTAGAACCACCAGTATACATAAACAATTCTCAAGAACCATAACATAATCAGAACACATAAAACATGTATAATGTAAAAACTAAAAATTCCACTTTGAAATCACAATTTTATAAAAGTCACGCACTCCTAAATAAACAACTTATTTTAAAATAAAATGATAAACATTTAAATTAATAATCATTACAATATAGTGACATTAAAGTAGTAAATTCCATTCATGGTGTATATGTAAAATAACTATTCTATGTTTTTGAAACAATCAACCAACTTTTAAAAAATAATTAGAACATTTAAAAACAATATTTTTTATACAAAGTGACCTATACCACTTTAAAACTATTTAAAGGATACATCATTTTAAAAAATTCATTTACATATAAATGAATCCTTAAAACAATATTAAAAAAAAAGAAATATTTATAATAATAAATCTTCAAATCATTAAAATGAGGGTTTTAGTTAAAAATTCACTTACCTCGAGTCTGACTTATCTCATACATTCATTATATTCCTAAATAATAAACATGGATAATTTATAATTTCTTATAACCTTTTTAAAATTTATTATTCCCTTTATATAAGTTATTTTTAATTGTATAACAATTACATAATTATTTTAGTTTATGTAGGATGTTTTTTCAATTTTCGGTACTTGAGTTCAAAAATAAACTTGGTATGATGTAAACTCTCCACATGGATAGAATTCCACCATTTCCAAAATAAAATTAGTGTAATAATAATAAATTTTATATATCAATTATAACTTTAAATACATTCATTAAATAAAGATATTAAAAATGAACAACAATACAATCACAGTGACGACAAGTCATCTGTATAAATCAGTAATATTTCCATTTTTCATTGGTCATCATGGAAATAAGGTAATTATTATATTATATTTACAGGATGATAAAAAATTATTAACATCATAATAATGATTTAAATATACTTATATATATATATATCATATAATTGATTTAGGTAATTAAAACAATTCACATTGCTTGGTGGAGGTGATACTTCACACGTACATAAGAACAACATTATCATTTCTATGTTCATTGAAAGTAAGAACATAATTGTTATATTATTCTTTTATAATGATAAATATTTCATTATTATCGTATATAAATATTAATTCCTTAATTTTTAATAGTATTGTGAGATAGAAATGAGAAACATACTGTATCGGTTCGAGAGGCAGTATTCCACCGTAAACAAGAATGAAATGTTCATCAAACATTTGATGAAATTGGAGATTGATTTTGGGGATTATGTTATTATAATAAAATTATAGTATATTTATTATAATATAGTTATTATATCAAATTTTTTGGAAGAACTTTGAGGGAAGTGGAAGAAAAAAATAAAATAAAAACACTTACATAAAAGAATTAACTTGTCTTCTGATGATCACCATTCTAAACACTTTAACACATATAAGAAGGGTGTTCTGACTTAATTAAGACCTCGTGAATTTGAGGAGGGATTATAGAAATGTTTTTGGGTAGATATTTTTTGATCTAAATTATTTTCATAAGTGTACGAAATAGAGAATAAGAGTTCCTTTTAAAAGAGAGGGTAGAAGCACTCCTGGAATTTTAAAAAGTATTAAATTGACAAAAATTCATTTTCTATTCAAAATTTATCCATATTGATATATATGCAATATATGATGCTTATGGGTTGAAATCCATTCATCCAATAAAAATTAGATTTGTTTTTTTTTATCCTCATCTTAATATTTTAACCCATTTAACTTTTACCGTTTGATTAATTAATTTACAATTTTAGAGTTAAAATAATTTCCATAACATGTCCAATGACCAATTAATTTGACATTAATAACATATCGAAACATAATTAAACTATTTGAATTAATCTTGGATTTTTATAAATTTTATTTCATTTATTTAAATATTTTATATTTTAAAATATGAATTATGAATTATATCCAATTTCATAATATTCCTAACTTGACCTCTTAAAAAATCATAACATAATTCTATAAAAAATACAATAAATCATCCTTAAAATATAAAATTCTTCCATTAAATTCAAATATTACATCAAATATTTGAAATTATATTTGGTTTAATATTATTAATATCATTTATTTGATTATTACATTAATAAATCAATTACTACATCACCATTGTGTAATAATTTAATGTAATAATTTAATTTATAATAGTTTTAATTAAATTACTATGCTATATTAAATATTTTTTTCTTTTTTTACTATTTATATTTAAATATATCACTTATTTAACTGCATATTAAAAAATTTATCCATAAGAGACATGTTTATGTCATCTTTGTCTTTACATTAAATAAAATGTTATCAATGTCATATTCACACCCAATTGGCATCCAAAGGCCATAATTTCTACCTAAGAATTGTTTAGGTAGAAAATAACCCATACAATGAAATTAGTGTAAGTGTAAGGGTAATTTTAAAATATTAAATTTTATTTTTACATTTAAATTTTTAGTTCACCCTTAATCATGTTGAATAAAATACTAAAGTTTATTCACTATAAATTATTTTGATCCTATTAGATCATATTTTTCATACAGATTAAAACCATGTATTTCCTTTTTTAAAAATTAAATTCATATATGTTTCAAAATTAATTTAATGTTAATCTCATTGAGAGATAGATAAAATTAGTTTTTGAATTCAAATAATTCCAAAGTTCACAATGTTTTTTTATCCAATATAAATGATAAATTTATTATAATGACTTATATTGGATTAACTGGTAACAAATTACTCTCATTACAACTTAAAACCAACTAAAATGATAACCTAAGTATATAAATAAATTATTTTAAAATGCACTTTTGAATTAAAATGCATCATTGTTAACTATTTATTAAAACATGAAAGTTATCAAAAAAATACCAAATATTAACCCAATGTACATTTTTATATACATATTCCAACGAATATTTTTTTTTTGTAAAATATAATTTTAAATAATGAAAAAATATATATTTAAAATTTGCTCCCCATCAATTGTCGGCAAAAACTCTATTTTGAAGAATAAAAGTTTTATGCATAAAATTGAATTTCTTCTTATATCATGTCTAGAAAACATATATGATTAATTTTAAAAATAAAATTGGATTTATATTTAATTAATATAATCCAACAATTCTGATTTGATTATTTTGTAAACACAATTATTCACACATAAATATTTTTTCATAAAAACAGATCCTTTATATTCAATTAGATTTAATTTTCTTTTATAATTAATTTTCTAACCAATGAATCATTATATAAACATGCATAAACCATGTTTAAATATTTTAGTTTATATTTTTCATTCTCAATATTCCAACAAATATGTCATAACTACAACATAAAATAATAATATTAATAATATACTATTTTTTGTACAACTCAGTCTTGCCTGCATCGTATGATTTCAGAGAAACCCATTGTAGTGTGTCAGATACGAAATCATACATAGAATTCTATTTAATGGAAAATTACTATCAAATTCAAAAATATTAAATGATATAAAAAAGGTCATATTCTATAATTACTTAGGATGTTGTAATACATCCAAATCACTATACTGGAAAGTGGATTCATTTGTGGCATAGATTCACCAAGGGGTAATCACCCATAAAAGGGTTGATGATGATTGAATCAATCAAAACTATGATGTTTGATGAGAGGGAATAAGACTACATACCTGGTGAGACCCTCTTTTGGGATATTGTTTGGTTAATCATAATCTATTTACAAACCATTACTATGGATTTATGTATAATCTTAACTAAATAGGTTTAAGAACCTAATTGAATAATTATAATGGATAAACAATGATTGAACAAGCGACTCATAGTTTGATAAAATGGTATCATATGATAAAAATGATGATTCATAAGGGAATACATATGTAGAATAATTTTTTATATTCATATTTTTGATATTATACTAACCATTTGTTTTAGTATTTGGTCGAAACATGATCATTCAAATGAAGCTACAAAAGTTATGTTTCTAGAAACTCGTATATAATATAACCAAATCAGGGAACATTGTGTAATGGATTAGAACCATATTTTTTGTATTATAATGGAAAAGGTTAAATTACATGTCTTACCCAAGGTAATGAGATTGATATTTCAATAATCCTATAACTCTTAATTATTCTCAATAGTTAGTGATATTTAACAAATATATTCCGGAACATTCTTAATGTTATTAGTATTCTGTGAATCATATAATAATAAATATGAAATAGTTCCACCTTAAAGGTACTGAAACATATATGTAATCATATTAATTACTTTTAAATGTGATTTGAGGATAAGGTTATATTTGTGTGGATAACTAATGGAGAACACAAGATTGAGGTATGGATAACTCATATATTTAATATACATATGATAATGATATAATAAAGGGTGGTTCTATTTTGAAGAAGTAAGTTATATAGTAATTGGTATCCTTGGGAATTATAATTGATTCATGTTTTTTTTTTGAAAATTTCATCTCATTTTTGGGTTATGATATATTGTGGCTAAGTGTGTGGCCTAATAGACTAGTGGTCAATACCATTTGACGGTTAAATATAGACTTTGTTTTTCAAAGAATATATAATATTTATTTGGATTAATGTCTTAGGAATTAAAAAGGATTTGGTAGAGTTATCTTACTAAGAGTGTATTATCACATGAATGAATAATGTTGTTCAAGAAGGATAAGTTGGATTTTGAGTTCATATATTTAATTGATTGATGGGTTTACAATATTTTTAGAATATTTATCGTAATTTGTTATCTCTATTTTAAGGAACAGGTTGATATGAATGAGTATTAGAAACTCAAAGTAACCTAGGTTAAATAAATAATTATATATGTTAAACGATGTGTGATATATGTTGAACTGGTCCATAAACAAGTTTATTTATAAAAAATATAGGCTTAAACAATAGTGTTATAAATTTATACATCATGAGGTTAAATTTTCCAATGGTTAATTGGGATAATTATATTATAATGATCACCAATAAAGTTATCTCTGTCTATTTTAATAATTTTTGAATCCTGAAGAAACCATGTTTATGATGGATTTCGCAGACTATGTGGAAAATATCCCAACAAACAACCTAATAGGAAAAGGGATGGAGTAAGAAAACATAGGATTTTTTTCTACCCAACTATCAAGAAATATGATGAAAAATAAATATATATTAAAATTCCCATACACAAAAAATATGAAAAAGATGATGTATCCTGAAATGTCAAGTGATGAAGGTCACCAGACTCACAAGTGTAAGGTAAAAAGATAAACTATAAAAAATGGTTTCAAAATTGTATGTGAGTTAAGAATTATATGAGTCAATGTCCCTATGAAAGGACTAATGAGTAATGTAGTCCCTAATATCCTTGAAAACAAGGAAAATAATATGAAACTACTAAAAATGAATTGGACGTGGTCTTTTAGTCTTGATTTCTTGTATTCATTACCATGTAAGTCATCACCAATTATTGAATATTAATTTATAAAAAGAAACCCCTAGTTGTATTATAATCTTATAAGTTATTTTTATGTTTTTAAGTATGTTATTTATTATGTATAAATATCAACATCCATTAGTAGAATTTTATATTAAATTATGAGTATGATAGATCCCTTTATAAATCTCTTATAATAATTTTTCACATAAATATATCTCTTTCCCCATTATAAATAAAACCATGACCATATAACAATGTACAGTTAATTATTATTTTATTTTAGGAATTAATCTTATCTAATGAGACAAATTTGAATGATCAGATTTATTTATGGGGTGAGAATGTCACACCATAGAATTCTAATATATGATTTCCCTCAAATATGTTAATTTTTTTGATAGCTTACTCTACATGCAACACCAATCATAAATGAAACAGTGATATATTTAGACAAAATATAAATACATAAGTATGGATATTAAAAACGTATCATATGAATTATAAGGAAGGAATCAAAGTTACTACTTTATGAAATAGATATTTATAAAAATGTAAATGTTAGTTTTAATATAAATGAATCTTAATTAGTGTACCTAAAATGACATATGATATCATTTTTTATTTAGAAAATATTTTTTCTAAAAAATTATATTTTTTGTGATACACATTTATATTTCAATAAATATATGATTAATGATAAAAACAATTTATAGTTAAAACATTAATAAAAATTTAGATGTTAGATGAGACAATACAAAAATAATATTAAATATTTTAAAATAAAATTCTCCAATTAAAATAGGTTTTCAATTATATTTTATGATTTTATTCACAAAATGATTTTATAAATTTGGTAATTTAAAATTAATAAAATAATAAAATAATTTTTAAAATCATTATATGTAAAATTACAAGGAATGAATTTTTATCTTTTTATGAATATGTTGTTTTCTTGTTGAACAATACAATTTTCATGAAACATGTATTTTTTATGACATTACCATCATATAAAAATAACATAGAAATTTATAGAAACATTTATGTATTAAAATATTAATTTTTGGGATAACATTATTTACATTGAAATATTATTTTTACTTATAAAAAATATATAAAACATTTAAAAAACTAATTATAATTTTATTTTAATATAAAAATTGTTCGAGGACTTTTCTTTGAATTATTAATTATTATAGGGTGATTCAATTTTATATTTCCTTGGAAGCTTCATATACTTTATTTGTTTTATAAAAAATAAATTTATGAAATTAAAACTAGGATCTAAAATAATTTTCCATTTTATATGATTTTAATGATTGAAAATATTATTTCTCTAAACAATATATGTGATCAAGTGAATTTATTTAAAATTTTCTTTTTTGTGAATTTTTAAATTATTTTCAAAAAATGATTTTCGAAAAATTGAAATAAATGTTTCAATTTTGGTACAAAAATTCAATTTTAATATTTTACATTTAAATCAATTTTTAATATTAGATTCTAATTACCAAGATAAAAGTAAATTATTGTCAAAGAAAAAAAGGTAAAAAGGACCTAAAACACTAAAATATGACCCAAAAAGGAGGGTTTGAAGAGATTATATACCATCACTTATTTCCTCCCCTTCATTCTATTTTTATCCATTCATAACATTTATTAAAACTATACATTATTCAAAATATAATGGATTCCCCAATAACTACCATGACCTTCACTTATAAAACGGTATCATCATCACCACTTCAATAAAAAACTTTCCTTTGAATTTATCTTTGAAAAACATAAATTTTTATCTTTATGTAACCCTATCCTAATAACATAATCCCTTAGTAACTCATATAAATCTTATTTCTTTCAAATTCATGAATAATTTCAAGGAAAATTCAATTTCCTAACTTGAGTGTTATCAACTACATAATTTTATTCTAAATTATCTTCTATAAAATTTATCCTACCCAAAATAATATATTTTTTTTATATTTATATACTTTTATGTTTCTATATGAAATTTATTATAATTGTTTGTTCATATACACTATCCATTAAGGAATAAAAAATCATTGGTCATGTGTTGTGCAGACAACCGCCTCAATGATGTAATGTCTTTTTTTACTTAAAAAACCTCTATAGTTGGATATAAATATGGTATTAAAATATTAATAAGATTTTTATTATATAATGAAGTTTATTTTTTGAAATATTTAAGAACATATTATTGATTTGTTTAAAATAATTATCATTGTTAATGTAACCTTTTATAATAAGCTAACTAGGAGGAAAATTTTCAATTCAAATTTTGTATGTTTTTATATCTATTATTTATATTTATAATTATATAAAACTATTATATATCACCATAAAACATTAAATAATATCATTATTACCCTCTTATAATGAAATTACACCAAAACCACCCCATAAAAATTCATTAAATAAGGGTATGTTTACGTTTGGGTTGGTTTAACCATCTAGTTGAATAATACTATGAATTTCCATAATGAATCATTATGGAAACATAAAAAATGGTATAAATTTAAATAAATAAGTAAATAATTATTTTATTTTTATGAATACTTTATATCTGTATTTAATTCATTTATTAAGATAACACACCTTTATTGTCAACAATCATAGAAACATGCATGTTATCAATTTCATCTTCAAGTATAATGACTAAAACATTCATGACTGGAAGTTAAATTATATTAAATATTTACAATACATACTTAATAGTGATTTTAATGATCTATTAATAATTATCATATAATGATGAATGAAGAGAAACATCACTCTTATGAAACTAGTATAAATGATCAAAACTATAAACACCCAATGTGAAAATTCAAAAGCATTCATGTAGAGAATTAATATTCCTAAAGAGTACGAATGAAAACAGATATGGGTATTTTTATAGATTAATTAATTAAAATTTATATGATTATCATATAATAAATTAAAGTACATTCATGGAGTTCAAGATAAGATTTAAGGAATCTCATCTCAAATTCCTCTATTTGAGACACATTTTATATTATAAAACTAATTTCATTTATGAGGTGTACATATAATACCTATGTATGATAAAATATCAAGGATTAACTTTGATTAATATTATTTTAAGTAAAATTAAAATATGCCTATTTTAATGGGGGTTAGTAAAATGTTATTCAAGCCAAAATATTTTTCTAGGTCTTAATTCAAATTATTTGGGACATGTCACATGTTAAGCACCATGTTTTATTTTTACGGTTCATTTATTTCCAAGTAGTAAGGATTTATAGTAACTCAAATCCCCTTCTTTATGTTTTAATTATTTATCTTGAACATTTTTCCCATTATTTGGTTCTCCCATTGTAATATTTTATTATATGGTATTTTATAATACTATATGGGGAATTAGTTTTGAACAAAAATATTGTTTTTTTAATCTTTTTACAGTGTGGTTTTGAACAATGATAATTTAAAATATTAAAAATTTCCCATTCATAATCAAATGTATTTTTGTAAAAATTTATTACATAAAACATTATTTCATTTTTAAGGAACCGGTATTTGAGATTATTTTAAAATTAATTGTTTTCAATGAGTCTTTACATAACCATTTAAAAAAGACTTTTTGGAAGTAACCTGTAAGTTTCCTTATTAAATAAATGTTAATACAATTATCTAAAATCTATTTTTGGTTTTATATTTTTTACTATTCCATTTTTAAATTTTATCTCCCAAATAAGGAATATATTTCTCTATTTATATTCTAAAATAAAATTATTTATATATATTATGGGAATGAACTATTGATACAAAAAAATAAATTAATAATACTTACTTGGTTTGTGTCATTCAAGCATTATTTTGTAAAAGTTTTTTGAATCTATGTAATCATCCATCCAGATTCCATTTTTTACATTGGGTGTATATTATTTTGAAACCATAAACCTCATTCCCATAGATGAATCATGGTTATGTTTTTAGATACCAACATAGTCTTATAGTAATTTCTCTATACAGTGTGAACATCAAATTTTATATAACTTGAAATAGATGAATTTCACCAAGAAATAATGTGATTCTGTTCGAATTAGATGAAGTATTTCAATTTTTTATGTTCTTATTGAATTAAAAATTCTTATTTAAATGTTGACTATGTATTTTTTAACCATAAACCTTATTCCTCTAGTTTTTTTGATAATTTTACCTTTTTTATTTAAAAGTAGAAAATTATTAGCATTCTATAAAATATCATTCAAGTATGGATTTTTATTGGGAAGTATACTATATATTGTTTGATGTTCTACATTTTCTCTCAAGATGGTTTATGATCATTTTATCCATTTTATTAATATGTGAAAAACACTAAATTTTCTTGATTACTATCAAATGTCAATAAAAGCTCATCATGTATTCATATTAATTTTTTTTCATTATATAGATAGATAAGTTTTATTGAGTAATAGGTTCTTTAGGTAAATATAACAAAGGTTTTAATAAATCTTATGGTTAATCTATTAGGCTTAATAAGGGAATCTATGGGGCCCAAAATTATATATCCCCTGGATGCATCAACGAGTCTCTGGATACAAAATTGGTTGGCTTTTGGTTTATTCCATTTTCCATAATAGGATATTTTCTTGGCATAAGGCCTTGATAGTAGTTTGTTTTTCCTAAAATCCTGATGATGATAAATACATCCTGACATAAGACCTTGATATTAATATTTTTTTCTATAATTATTTATTCAATCATTATGATATCAATATTATTGATATCCATATTTTTATTTATTTTCATGGTTATATAATTCATCATTTTTTAATTTAATTATGGATTCATGTTTTTTATATATTCCTTCCCTGATATTTATATCATGTTTATTCCATGATTTCTTTAGTTATATGATTCCAATACAAATCATGTATTATCACCCCTAATTTAAATTCTTTTTCTCCAAATAATAGTGAACTTTGGTATTTGTGACATGTTTATATGGTTGAAATGTGAGAAATTATATTTGAGATATGTTGAACATATTTTTGGAATTATGTAGTTATGTACATAATGGGAAACATTCCCATTCAATTCAAAAAACAATGGATTTATTAATTTATGGTTGGTCCTAATTTTCTAATGTTATAGACCTGAAATTATTATTAATATGTAATAGATTCAATAATAATAATGTATTTTTTAATTATGGATGTTTATTACTATGGCTTTTACAGATGTTATCAAATAATGTATGTAAAGTATGTGTCTATGAGTACCAGATCCGTGAATGCAGGTTAGAGAAATCATATAGGATATGTAAAATTAGGATTTAATAATATTATTAGTAACCTAGAGGCAATTTATTTGGGAGGGGTATTAGTGAAACATGTAATTAATGGAGGATTAGTTTTCATCATAGACTATATAGAAAAATAAAGGCATTCTATTTATGGTCATGAAGCTTGAACCCTTCAAGAATGATGTACTACATTCTTTAATCAATAACGGGTATGGGATATGGTGATATAAAATAATGGATGCCAAATCAACTTCAAAATTTGGACTATCATAAATCTAAATCTTATATCATAAATGTCTCAAATAATAATGGTGATGTAGGGAAGACATGTTGAGAATTATCAAGAATCATGCTGTATTGAAAAGTTCCACTACAATGTTTTCATGGAAGACATGGATAAAAATACCATTTTTACATGGTGAGGATCCATTTGGTTGGTAGAAAAAACAATAGTGTGGTATTTAAGAGATTAGGGAATGATTGTACATTCAAGCATAGAGACCCTTGAAGTTGGGTATACAACTTTCCAAGGGAAACGAAGGGTTTATAAAGATTCCATAACATTATTAATGATGTATGTTATGGGGATGTTTTAATATAAGGAGGGTTCATAAACCCCCAAGGATAGTTTATATATAAAGGATTTATTTTAAACCATAAAAATGGGGGGTTTATTGTCAGTATACACAACCTCTGAAAAAATATGAAATTAGTTTATGGCCATGGGACATGGACCATATAAAATGTTATTCAGTTGCATGTGATGGGGACTATTAAAATGATTTATTGTATCCCTTCTAGAATAATGGCTGTGGTATATGGTGATGAATCATTAAGTTTCTTTAATCAACTTTAATTGTTGGATTACAGGTTGTGTAAATCAAGCCTCCAGGACTATGAATCGAGGCTAATGATATGTGATAGAAATGTTAGGGAAGATCATGAATTACATAGGGGTAATTACTTTTGATGAGTTGTTTCCCAAGAACATAGGGATCATAGGGAACTTTATGGAGGAGAATATGCCACTCGTTGATGGGCCAATCTAGAAGAACATATATAGTATCCAAGGCTATGATTACATAATCATTAAGAGATTCCCATGAAGTGTTGTATACTCTTTTCCTGGGGCCATGAATGATTTTTAAAAATTCAAAAAAATTAACAATGAAGTAGGTTATGTGAAAAAATGTATCAAATGATTGTTCTTCAACCCTAAAATATGGGTCATCATGTACCGAACAAATTATTAGAAAATGAGATGTGAAAACTCACTGCTCTCATTTTTACATAGATATGAAGTGTCTCGAGAGAATGGATCATTGTTTTATAGGGTCATAAGATGGTATCTAAAATAATTTTTCCTCGTCTATTTATAATATTACTTTTTACTAAGATCTTATGAAAAATTCCCTAGAAATTAAATACTTTTATATTTTTTAAACCACCCTTTTTTTTATTGGTCTAAAAATTTTAATGTCTCTTTCACCAGTAGTTTCGGATATTATGATTTAGAGCATCAGGGGATGGAGTTTAAGGTAATAAATAATTGAAAAAAGTGCACAAATTTTAAGGTTTTGATGCATGTACTATGGAATAGAATAAATTATGGATCAAAATCCCAATTAGGATTCCTAAGGTCTATAATACATCAACACATTTTAAATAGGGATTAGGATGTTATAAATAGTGGCTTAAGGTTCTCAGATCATGAGTAATTGTATGGGATAGACATGAAGGGATTTTCATGAATTAGAGTAGGGTAACAAGTTTAGCTACATTTTTTTCATTTTCACACAGGGATTGAAGGAATGTTTTTTTAAATGAATATAACTCTAGTTGATAGGAAATGTTTTGTGAAGAAAATGAAGGATCCATATGAATTAATGGATGGTAAATTAGTGGGGTATATTTATGTAAAATACACTCTTTTACAAGGTTTATAAAAGGGTCATTTATTCCTTAAAATAGGTAAAATTCATTTTAGTGAAGTGGAGTGGTGAGTAAATTTCTGATGGATCTTATATAAAATGATCAGAGAATCGTCATGTGTCCTAAAATGATTAGTAATGAAGACACATGTAGTTATTTTAATATGACCAAGGTACATTGTATCTCACTATTGATTATGTTTTGAAAGTTAAGGGATATCATATGAGGATGGTTGATCACTTTTAGGGGAATCATATATACCAATAACTAGGGAGAGTTATTTTAATAAAGATCATGTGGTTGGGCCATGGATAACATAACTGAGTTTTTCTATGTATCTGGGAAAATTTATCAATCAAGAAATACCTAGTTTTTTAAAATAGTACACCACTCATATCTAACCCATGTGCTAGTGGAGATTGTTTTTTAACATCAATATTGGTCCCAAGATGTGAGATCAATGAGTCACTATGTTTCTTAGAATAAAAGTAATCATGCCCCCATATAGTTTTCTAGTTTGAAAGGCCCCATGAACAATCCATTATTTTATGCAGGGGTGAGGGGAATTATATTATGAATATGGGTCTATGAACTAGAAAACCCATGTTGAAATATCAAATGTGTATTTATATCATACATAGAAGAAAGGGGATATTAAAATTTATATTGACTGGATGGTTTCTAGGTAAATGGTAGTGAACCTTGATATCACTAAGTGTCTCATGAATATATCCATCTTGCAACATATAGTTATTATATAGATCCCCTTCATTGATATGATTAATATGTATTGAGAAATTATTCATCCATCATTTTTTGAGTAAACCATGACATTATAACAGCTATTATACCCATAGAAATTGAATTCTCAAAAAAAGACTAGCGTTGCCGTTATAAATTGAGCTCTTATATAGAAGGGATTTCGATTTTTTATCCTAGTATTGGGATGAAACCAGAAGAATCATCCTAGTATTTTCATAGGATATATGTTTTGGGTTTCCATTGAAATGTAGCATTAAAACCTACCATAGATTTATAGATATGGGTCATACTCTGAAAATTCTTACATGAATCAAGATTTCATGATGGTAATGTGTCCCTTAGAATTGTTCACTCTAAGAGGTTTATGGACATTCAAGATAAACCATATTTCATGATATTTATCATCAAGTGAAAAGGACTAAGAAATTTTGATGTCTAGGTTCATGCTGTGAGGACTTGAGGGTGCACAATTTATCATTATATAGCATGGAAAAAAGTCATTCAGTTTAACTATGCATGACTAGGATGTTGTGAACCGATTTGAGGATTATTCCAAGTATCCTTAAAGTGATATTGAATTGGTGGGAGGTTTTAAAATTTAAGGGGTACTATGACGATTTGGATCATACATAAATAATATTAGTCTTATGTAATTGAATTATTTATGTAGTTTAAGTTCATGTGGGATAGAACAAAACATCATGCAGTTTATGCTCACAAGAGATAGAGGCTCCTTCATAGAAGTTGTCAAGTCACCAATTATAAAAAATTAAAATATTATTTATCCATCTTAGATGTGGGAACATGGATTATGTGAATAATGTATTCAAATTTCTAAATCAAGGATTACATTATAACGAATGGTAGTAGTTTGTGGACCATTAGTAATCGAAAAAACCATTATCTCACCATCAAAGAAATACAATATGGGAACATTCTTCTTAGACAAAAAAAACCTATAGGGATTACATAATAATATTTAATATGAATTTTTATTTACCAATAAATAAAAATAAGGTACCTTCAAGTAATTTAGTACTTGTTTTTGACATTATGAGAAGGGAGAACAAAGAAGAATCACTAATGGTTGATGAAATTTAAATAGAATGTGTTCTTAAAAAATAAAGAGATTAAAAAATTAAAATTAATGAATTATGTTGGATGGAATTATGGCTTCATAAAAGGATTTAGATAATTTCATGGCTACACCTTCATGTGCTAGACATGTTATTTTTTCGGAGAGATGAAACCTAATTGAAGGTAGATCATTTACTCCCTAAAATATATGTAGCTAAACCCAGGATGTAATTGGGGTATCTAGGTGAATATTTGAGTATTTTGTTGTCTTATTGGCCATCCCTTGTGTCATCTGGTTTATTCTCATTTAACCGGACCGTTAAAGGATGAAGATTTCTGTCATGTGGATTTTACCAAGTGTTATTTTCAATAAGAATGTCTAATCATGGAATTTGGGTCTCTACATAAAAATAGTACCTAGAAATTAAATGGTTAAAGAAGATTATGTTATAATATATCTTGTAAAGTGGGTGCAATTCAAAGTTATGTAATATTGAGGGTATTTGAATCAACTTGGATTTTTTGATTATGGGATATGTAAATCCTATCCCAAAAATATTTTTGTCAATGAGATGTGGAAACTGGTTGGAGTAGCTAGACCATTAGTTATGGTGGAATCTAGTGTCACACCATTTGAGAAATTTCTCATAGTGTTAATGGTACCTTCCCTATAAGACTAAAACAACCCCCAGTGGTAACTTTGAAAAATATGAGTAAATTGTGTCATAAACCACTGAATTCTAGTGCATTCCCATCATACCAGTCAGTCTATGTAACCAATATTATTGGAGGAAAAACCCTGAGTATGAAACATGGTTGTAGTATTTCAAGAGAAGTACATTGACTCAAGAAATTAGCTGGTATTAAATAATATATCCACATTATGAATTTGGTTAAAAAATTATTTAAATTTCAAGATGTGTATGGTTATCCCAAATGTTATTCCATTTTTCATTGAACAAAATTTCTTGGGAAATGTTATGAAACATAAAGTTATGAGTACACAATCACAATAATTGATTTTATACTCAATTAGAATATCTCCTGTCAAATAGTTTAACGTCATGTGACCTAGATTTATTTCACTAACTCTGAATAAAACTTTTCTAAATTTTGTGAGTAAAAGTGACTACTCATTCCCATTAAGCTCACGTAATACATGGTCAATGTGAAAATCAAGAGGAAAATGTGAAATCAATTGAACCACACAAGGGTGCATAATATGGAACATTATGGAAATATTCATTATAATATGAGTAGGAATCTCTTTATGGACTTAAATCTCATAGAGGGATATGGTTGAGAGAGAAAAAAATACATATATGGTTCTAAAATAATATATCTATACTTTTATATGTATCCCATAATACTATATTCAAGCCACACATAGTTCTTATATATGGTGGCTATGATGGTCTGGATATTACATATTGATGGGGTCATTTCATTTTCTAGGCAGATCTAACTCAGGTATAGTGAAATTTCACAAAAAAGAGTTATCCTTGATTAATAAGTAAGGAAACCTGCGATGGACAAGGTATCAATTCTAAAATAAAGAGAGATATCATTGGTTTATTGTGGGGATGTTATATAAATCTCAACATGGTCTGGTAAACCCATACACTTGAAACCTTCTTCCCATATATAATAAACAAGTAAAATATAATTAAAATCTTACAAAGTGACCACATTTCATACAATTATACATCATATGACAAGGAAAAATTCACTATGTAGTTTATGGTCTTACATACTAAATTAATGTGTCATTCATTTTAGGGTATTGTGATAAGGACCATGCCTATGGAATTTAATATCTTCCATTGAGTAATTTAGACTATGTAGTTTAAATTAATGCATAGATGACTACAATGTCAGGAAATTTAACATCATGTGACCAAGACATATAACATGTAGTTTAATGTTAGGTATTAATTATGTTATACTAGAATAACTCATTATAAGGGAAGAATTTGATGGATCAAGGATGACTCTCTTGCATGTTTTGTGAGTCTCATGATTCTCTAACTCTATCCAGCCATTGTCTACTTACTTCTAGATCTAATACTTATTGATGAATCGTAATTCAATCATAGACCATAATAACTAATGATAAGGAATTCAATATCATTGGTTATTTTAATCCTCATGATCTTGATAAGTTATTGATCTAGTGAACATGTGATGTATGCATCCAAGTTGTCATACATATAGGAATAAAACTTACTTCATCTATCACTAAGAGTTTTATGGCCTGTGTTTTTTTACATATTGTGTGTTATATATAGAGTGCTCACATGAATATTATGGAGATTCGGGTGCATGTGTCTCCAATATCCTTGCATATATCTTTATACGAATCTAATACTTAAAGGCAAACAGACTCTTGATATTATTCTTGAGAAATCAATCGTAGGTGAATTAATTGGGATTACGTCAAAAATCTATTTCTTTTCATTTCTTTATTCATGGGGGATTGATCGAATCATTTTCTATGGAATTGGAAAAATAATTGTATATATAAATTATTTGGATGGAATTAAATTTATTTATATATCATCGTGATATGGATGATAATTCTCATTACAATTTCTATCACATATTCCTCTATAGGAATAGAAACATTGTTTTATTTGAGATCTAGGATGTGGTTCTGTATGTAACGCCCCGACCCCAGCTACCCAGAGTTGGTTCATTAGTTCGTAACATTGGCATGATCACAAAAGATCAAGTCTCGAAATACCGATTAGTTTAGTAGCCTTGGAAACACTAGATACATTCATAAGTCTTTCATTACATCAAAAAGTAAACAAACTCCAATAACATGGTCTTCATAGTCCACATTCATATCCCTTTTTGACTACCCCTGCAGGTCATTCATAAAATACTTCTTCACATCCTGGAAAAATATTAAAACATTGAAAGGGGTGAGCTCAGATGCTCAGTAAGGTTAACAATATAGCGGAAGATTTCATAAATAAATATTAACATTTAAGGAAATGTATAACTAAAACAAAAGCCTTTTAAACTTGAACTTCAACATAATATGGAAAAAGTAAAATGAGATAATTCCATTTACTTCTTCACATGGATATTCTACTGGTCGAATAATCACATGCAATATCAATAACCACTTTCATAATGATGGAATGCATAATGCCAGACTATCATAACCACGTAGTCAAGGCCTCGTGCCAAGACCACAAATAAGATTTTGTCAGGGCCTCGTTCCAAGACACTAGTTTGTCTCATGAGACCTGCCGATGCATCTAGGAGCTATAGAGGGCTCCACCCGTCACTTTTTAAGTCCAATGCATTCCACATATGAATAGGTTTAAACATATCATAAACCATAACATAATCGTATCACATAAAACATGTGTAAAGGAAACATAAAATTTCCACATTTCAATCACAAGATTGTCAATATAACACATTGATATAATAAAAATGCTTTCAAAACCATTTTCAATACCAAAATAAAAGCAAGTTAAAACTTTGTATTTATTTTTCATTAAAAAAAGTGATGGCTTGTAGAGGAAGCCGAAACTCAAATAATGGTCACGGTGGCGGAGAAGTCGTTGTCGCCGCATAAGTACGGAAAGGAAAACATTCCCTTTTTGTCGTTTAGTAAAATTCTTCGTATAAAAAAGATTCCTTTTGAATAAACGTAAAAGTCAAAGGGGTTTATACACTGTATAAAAGAAAGTTGTGTATAAAATAAAATATGCCTCAATGAAAAGAGATTGAGACGAAGTCCCATACATAGATCATTTTTAAAATAAAATAGATATAATATGTGTATTCACTATAAGTACACATAAATAAAGTACAAATACAAGATATGACATAATAATATAATGACATAATTTGAAAGTAGGTGATTAACCCAAAGAATGGAAATTGGGTTAAGAAATTCCCTTACCTTGCGTCCTGTCCTGACTCGACCGTTCTTTAACCTCCTGAATAATAAACTAGAGTTAATTTATATGTACTTAAGAACCTTTTTCATGTTCATTATTCATTTTATATCCCTTATTACCATGTTATGAACATTATTTAATTATTTAAGTTAATAACGGTCGTTTTGTCGATCTTTGGTACTTGAGTCAAAAATAAACTTCTTATAATTACAAGTTGTTCATGTGTTGAAATATCCATTATATCCAGAATTATATTCATGATGTAGATATCATATATATCATATATATACAGTATATACATTCATTCATAATGTCACGTAACATTTAGAGGTAAGAAATGAAATGCACCGTTCATGGAGACGGTAAGCCGTACGTACGCATGAACGCTGCATTCATTTGTATTTAGTATTTAATGGAATGAAATCATAATGATATAAATTAAGAAAATAATAAAAGTATAATATAGTGTATAATACCATTTAATCCATCCTTTATACATCCCACATATGGCATTAACGATTCAAATCAGTTTGAGGGGGCAGTAGTCCGCACTTCCTAAAATGAAATTATCACATTTTACCCATAATGGAAATCATAAAGTATTCCATAAATGAGAAATACATAAGAATAAGTAAAACATAAACATATTTTATATCATATATAAATATAGTGACATCTTAATGTCCACCTTTTAAGGTGTTATATGAGTGTTGAACAATCATCGTTTCGTGAGGCAGAAATTCGCCATCCACAGAAACCGTATGTTCTTTAACCATTAGATGTAGGTGTATGTAATTGTAGCTCGAATACTTCTTATAACAACATCCTAGTATATTGAGGATACTGGTGTTGTTACAAAAGAAATGAATAAAAAGAGTTTAGGGGGTTGGAGAAGAAAAATAAAACAAAATAACATTAGAGAAGACATTACCTCAAAATCGGGTAACTCTTTTTGATTTGAGCCAAAGGCTTCCTTGGGAAGAGTTTTTCCCAAAGTGAGGCTTCTAGGAGTAAGAGGGGGATGTTGGGAGAGTATTAGGGCAGAGGTTGGCTGAGCCAAATGGCTTGAAGGTGTGAATAAGGTGGGAGAGGTGGGGGCCTTTTATAAGAGGAGAGGAGGGGCTCTTTTGGAAAGATTTAAATTTTACATTATTATACAATGCTTTTCGGATTCTAAAGGTCACACACTTATATAATTCGTGGCTACGGTGATAAGGGTTCGAAATCTCCTCATCCCGTAGGCTTTGGACAAGTGTAAGCCTTGGATTTTGCATTATCTTCTCATTTTATTTAAATCGTTGCATAATGAGGTCATCACTGCATCATAATGATGTCATAAATAATTTAATATATTTAATGTCTAAAAATTATAAAAAAAATACTATGATGTAGGAAATATTTTTAGCTTTCTAATGAATATTTATAGTCAAAATTTGTACTTGTTTATCCCCAATTAAAAACTATTTTAGTAAAACAACTCATGTTTGTGTCAATTTAATTTTAACATTAAATAAATATATATTAATGTCATTTCCCAACTAAAGTGGCTCCATGGGGTCCCCAAGTTGACCCATGGGTTGTCTTGGTCGGCAATGACTCATCCAATAGGAGTAGGAATAGTGTCATGCTCATCTCATATTATTAAAACATTATTTGTACCTTAAACTACACTAATTACCTCTAATCGCGATTAAGAACTTAAAAGTTACTATTCACCAAAAATTTATTTTAATCTCATTGAACCAAATTTTACTTCTTAATGACAACCATGTATGTCGGATTTTTGAAAATCAAATCACAGAAGTGGTAATATTTCATTTAAACGAAAAATCAGTTATTTAACTACAACTTAGTGGCTTCACTATTCATCAAAAATTGAAGTTTTTCAGAACAAAGCCAAAATTTTACCCTAAGCTATAATTGATATTCCAAATTCAAAAATGATGCCTATTTTACAAAATTCCAAATATATAATCTGCATTAATTAATTTTATAATTAATTCCCACTGTTACAAAAATGGCGTGTTTCTAAGAAACAATTTATATCAAAAGATTGGCAATTGTTTATGTCCGATTTCAATGTTAAATTAATTCTAATGACCACCATTGGATAAAATGGTAAAAATATATTCTAATTATACTTTAAAACCACTAAATAGTATAATTTATCACAATAAATTATTTTTATTAAAAAGTTGTTTTAAGTATTTTTCACTATTCATAAAAAAATTGGAAGTTCTCAGAAAGTTACAAAAAATTCAACTTAGGATAATTTCGATATTATGAATACAAAAATGAATTCCATTTTGAAATATAAAATTTCTATAATTTTTAAAAATGGTTATTACTATTCATAACGGCTACTTTGATTAGTCGCGGTGTTTTAGAACTCGAAGTTGCATACAATGCAAGCTATTGCATTATTGAATGAGAAGCGTATCGTGGAAGCTCGGGGTGTTACATTCTCCCCTCCTTCAATAAATTGCGTCCTCACAATTTGAAATTTTTCTTTGAAAATAAAAGTTTGAAAAGAGAAAATACCTTTGAGAAAAACCCACATCGGAAATAAGGTTAATAAATATATAACATTAAAAGAAAGCAAGACAAGTACAAAGGTCACCCGATATATCCCATTCTAGGATTCTATGAAAATATGGATACGAAGGAGAAACAAACCATCAAGGTCTGATGGAGAGTTATAGAAAACAGGATTAGGAGAATGTTTAACCACAAGAAAATCACAAACTTGTGATTGGTTAAACGGTCATTGAATCCCCAGTTGGAAAAGTTAACCGACAACATTTTTGTTTTAAGTTACCTTTTATAATGTTGAGGAATTTATTTAGGAGATTTACTAAGAACGTAAGGGAATATACATACTTGTTATGTATACTTTCATTCGTTAATAAATTTTTACCACAAACCCAACTTTTACTCCAAATGGTAACGGAACTCAAAAATATTCTATTTATCCTAATTTTATAAGGTTCCAAATGTTAACACATACCATTTAGATTAGTAAAATTATTTTGTAATAACCAGGGACTTCCTGTAGGCTAGTGGTAGGAAATAAAGGCATGTCGCACTATGATTGTGGGTTCGATTCCTGCAGCTTTGTCCGACGTGACGGGTTATGCCCCACCCTGCAGGTTGTCCTTTTCCTAAAACTATAGTATCATAATATTCCAAAAATAATCTTCATAAATTTTTTAACCTTAAACAATACTATCCAAAGATCAACTTAATCCACTCCAACCTTTATAGTTATCCAAAATACCTCTGTCCAGACTTTCTCTAAAAGGTCTCTTAATTCCAAAATCAATTTATCAGATTCCCCAAACAAAGTAAAGTTTCTATTATTGTCACATAGTAAAAATATAATTACCTTCATCATATTAAAACCTTACTGAAATCAACAAGTACTGCAGTACAATCCTTATATATATCACATTATTCTAATAACCAGAATATAATCCATGAGTCTAAAAGCACCAATACATTAGTTATTCTGCTTCAACTGTAGTAACAGCATAAGATTGTCCTTGATCCCTTTGGCCTTTTCTGAGGTAAGTTTCCCTGACGCTTAGGACATTCATTTGCATAATGACCCATTTCTCTACAATTGTATCATTCAACATTGATAGCCTCTTTCTTTCCCTTGCAATCACGTGCCTGGTGATCTTTTTCCCCACATTTATAACAAACTCCCATTCCTTTTAGGCAAGTACCAGGGTGATTCTTCCCACAATTATCACATAATGGAAAATCCTTCTTTCCCTTTTTCCCTTTATCTGTCTCTTCTTCCACCGTTCTCTTCTTCTCTTTCTTTACTTTGTTGTCATAAGACTTAGAGAATTACTTTTCTGTCTTGATAGCACATGAGACAATATCTTCGTATGTTGAGAACGATTGTGATACTAAAGCTCGACGGAGAAATGGTTTTAACCCATCAAAGAAACGATAAATCTTACCTCTTGGGTTACGTATATAATCTGCAGCATACCTCGCTAACCTTGTAAAGTTGGCCTCATACATTGCGACATTCTCATCCTCCTTCTGCCTCAAACTCAGAAATTTCCTTTCCATATCTTCTCAATGGTCAGGAGGAAAGTATTTTTCTATGAAAAGCTCTTTGAACTCCCTCCATTCCATATTCGATACGTCATCATCTTCCTTTGTGTTTTGAATCAGCGACAACCACTGATCAGCATCTCCAGTGAGGTGGTAAACTGCCATGACAACCTTCTCCCTTTCGCTACTCCCCAAGGCATGGAATATTTTCTCTAAGAAGTTTATCCATTGCTCAGCTACTAACAGATTTGTACCCCCATTTAAGGTTGGTGGTTGTTGCCTCATGAAACGGTCTAGCATTGATCCTCCATGTTGCGGATCAGGGTGCTCTATACGAGTAAGGTTATTATTCATAACCTGAGTAAGTTGTCCCAGTATGGTGATTAGCTGATCAGCACCAGTTGCATCACCAGCCCCACTATAATTATCTTGAGCAGGAGGGCAATCCCTACATGGAGTGCGTGCATTGATACAGTTTCCATTTCTTCCACTAGGCGCCATTTCTAAACAATTGCATAAACTGGATCAGTTTATGAAACAAAATACATAATCCCATACTTATAAAACACTTAACATAAATTGAACTATTTATGGATATAATCCATAATCATAAAAATGTTTTCTTTGAGGAAGTATATACTCATAAACCCTTCATAATGATTTGTAAAGAAAATGAGAGTTATCCTAAGCATATCCCCCGGGAGTGTCGTAACCAAGAGTGCAGCAAACCTCGTTGTCGTGCACCAGTTCCCGTTCGAGTCTAGCTCAAAGCGGTGTTTTCGGGTTTTACCCCTAGGTACATCTGTGCCAGAGCCGCCTCTACCTGCTCGTATCCAGACAGGGATGTATTGCTCGGAAAACTCACAAAATCTCTAAATACCATAATTCTAAGATGTTCTTCTATACTAATCCTCAAAGTTCATCTTAGGTCTACGTGCTCTAATCAGAGTTTATCTAAATCTAGCTTCCAAGGTTTGTACTAAACTTCCTCTGATACCAACTGTAACGCCCCGACCCCAGCTACCCAGAGTCGGTGCATTAGTTCGTAACATTGGGATGATCAAAAAAGATCAAGTCTCGAAAGACCGATTAGTTTAGTAGCCTTGGAAACACTAGATACATTCATAAGTCTTTCATTACATCAAAAAGTAAACAAACTACAATAACATGGTCTTCATAGTCCACAATCATATCCCTTTCAGACTACCCCTACAGGTCATTCATAAAATACTTTTCACATCCTGGAAAAATATTAAAACATTGAAAGGGGTGAGCTCAGATGCTCAGTAAGGTTAACAATATAGCGGAAGCTTTCATAAATAAACATTAACATTTAAGGAAATGTATAACTAAAAAATCCTTTTAAACTTGAACTTCAACATAATATGGAAAAAGTAAAATGAGATAATGCCATTTACTTCTTCACATGGATATTCTACTGGTCGAATAATCACATGCAATATCAATAACCACTTTCATAATGATGGAATGCATAATGCCAGACTATCATAACCATGTAGTCAAGGCCTCGTGCCAAGACCACAAATAAGATTTTTTCAAGGCCTCGTGCCAAGACACTAGTTTGTCTCATGAGACCAGCTGCTACATCGAGGAGCTATATCAGGCTCTACTCGTCACTTATTAAGTCCAATGCATTCCTCATATGAATAGGTTTAAACATATCATAAACCATAACATAATCGTATCACATAAAACATGCGTAAAGGATACATAAAATTTCCACATTTCAAGCACAAGATTGTCAATACAACACATTGATATAATAAAAACACTTTCAAAACCATTTTCAATACCAAAATAAAAGCAAGTTAAAACTTTGTATTTATTTTTCATTAAAAAAAGTGATGGCTTGTAGAGGAAGCCGAAACTCAAATAATGGTCACAGCGGCGGAGAAGTCATTGTCACCGCATAAGTACGGAAAGGAAAACATTCCCTTTTTGTCGTTTAGTAAAATTCTTCGTATAAAAAAGATTCCTTTTGAATAAACGTAAATGTCAAAGGGGTTTATACACCATATAAAAGAAAGTTGTGTATAAAATAAAATATGCCTCAATGAAAGGAGATTGAGAGGAAGTCCCATACATAGATCATTTTTAAAATAAAATAGATATAATATGTGTATTCACTATAAGTACACATAAATAAAGTACAAATACAAGATATGACATAATAATATAATGACATAATTTGAAAGTAAGAGATTAACCCAAAGAATTGAAATTGGGTTAAGAAATTCCCTTACCTTGCGTCCTGTCCTGACTCGACCGTTCTTTAACCTCCTGAATAATAAACTAGAGTTAATTTATATTTACATAAGAACCTTTTTCATGTTCATTATTCCTTTTATATCCCTTATTACCATGTTATGAACATTATTTAATTATTTAAGTTAATAACGGTCGTTTTGTCGATCTTTGGTACTTGAGTCAAAAATAAACTTCTTATAATTACAAGTTGTTCATGTGGTGAAATATCCATTATATCCAGAATTATATTCATGATGTAGATATCATATATATCATATATATACAGTATATACATTCATTCATAATGTCACATAATATTTAGAGGAAAGAAATGAAATGCACCGTTCATGGAGACGGTAAGCCGTACGTACGCATGAACGCTACTTTCATTTCTATTTCGTATTTAATGGAATGAAATCATAATGATATAAATTTATAATATAATTAAAGTATAATATATTGTATAATACCATTTAATCCATCCTTTATACATCCCACATATGGCATTAACGATTCAAATCACTTTGAGGGGGTGGTAGTCCGCACTTCCTAAAATGAAATTATCGCATTTTACCCATAATGGAAATCATAAAGTATGCCATAAATGAAAAATACAGAATCATAAGTAAAACATAAACATATTTTATATAATATATAAATATAGTTACATCTTAATGGCCACCTTTGAAGGTGTTATATGAGTGTTGAACAATCATCGTTTCGTGAGGCAGAAATTCGCCATCCACAGAAACCGTATGTTCTTTAACCATTAGATGTAGGTGTGTGTAAGTGTAGCTAGAATACGTCTTATAAAAACAGACTAGTATATTGAGGATACTGGTTTTGTTACAAAAGAAATGAATAAAAAGAGTTTAGGGGGTTGGAGAAGAAAAATAAAACAAAATAACATTAGAGAAGACATTACCTCAAAATCGGGTAACTCTTTTTGATTTGATCCAAAGGCTTCCTTGGGAAGAGTTTTTCCCAAATTGAGGCTTCTAGGAGTAAGAGGGGGAAGTTGGGAGAGTATTTGGGCAGAGGTTGGCCGAGCCAAATGGCTTTAAGATGTGAATAATGTGGGAGAGGTGGGGTCCTTTTATAAGAGGAGAGGAGGGGCTCTTTTGGAAAGATTGAAATGTTACATTATTATAAAATGATTTTCGGATTATAAAGGTCCCACACTTATATAATTCGTGGATAAGGTGATAAGGGTTCTAAATATCCTCATCCAATAGATTTTGGACAAGTTTAAGCCTTGGATTTTGCATTATCTTCTCATTTTATTTAAATCGTTAAATAATGAGGTCATCGCTGCATCATAATGATGTCATAAATAATTTAATTTATTTAATGTCCAAAAATTATAAAAAAAATACTATGATGTAGGAAATCTTTTTTTATTTCTAATGAATATTTATAGTCAAAATTTTGACTTGTGGAACCCCACTTAAAAACTATTTTAGTAAAACAACTCATGTTTGTGTCAATTTAACTTTAACATTAAATAAATATATATTAATGTCATTTCCCAACTAAAGTGGCTCCATGGGGTCCCCAAGTTGACCCATGGGTTGTCTTGGTCGGACAGGACTCATCCAATAGGACTAGGACAAGTTTCATGCTAATCTCATATTATTAAAACATTATTTGTACCTTAAACTACACTAATTACCTCTAATCGCGATTAAGAACTTAAAAAATACTATTCACCAAAAATTTATTTTTATCTCATTGAACCACATTTTACTTCTTAATGACAACCATGTATGTCGGATTTTTGAAAATCAAATCACAGAAGTGGTAATATTTCATTTAAACGAAAAATCAGTTATTTAACTACCACTTATTGGTTTCACTATTAATCAAAATTTGAAGTTTTTCAGAACAAAGCCAAAATTTCACCCTAAGCTATAATTGATATTCCGAATTCAAAAATGATGTCTATTTTAAAAAAATCCAAATATATAAGTTGCATTAATTAATTTTATAATTAATTCCCGCTGTTACAAAAATGGCGTGTTTCTAAGAAAAAATTTATATCAAAAGATTGGCAATTGTTTATGTCCGATTTCAATGTTAAATTAATTCTAATGACCACCATTGGATAAAATGGTAAAAATATATTCTAATTATACTTTAAAACCACTAAATAGTATAATTTATCACAATAAATTATTTTGATTAAAAAGTTGTTTTAAGTATTTTTCACTATTTATAAAAAAATTGGATGTTCTCAGAAAGTTACAAAAAATTCAACTTAGGATAATTTTGATATTACGAATACAAAAATGAAGTACATTTTGAAATATAAAATTTCTATAACTTTAAAAAGTGGTTATTACTATTCATAATGGCTACTTTGATTAGTCGCGGTGTTTTAGAACTCGAAGTTGCGTACAATGCAAGCTATTGCATTATTGAATGAGAAGCGTATCGTGGAAGCTCGGGGTGTTAAACTATAACCTTGACCAATTCATGGGTAGATGGTGAAGCATTCAAGACACCAGAAAATGTTAATAACTCCCCAAGATTGGAGGACTCTGACTCTCCCAAAACAGTTATGCAAACTACTGAGTTTGAAAATGTATGTAATTAACTAGATGGGTGGGAAATATGAAAATTACACTATCCCTATATGATGGGAGACTTGAAAATATGAAAATTACTCTAACCCTATTGGTTGGGGTATCGTGAAATGATGTTCAAAATTCAACCAATGAGGGGGTAAAGATTATAAAAATTACCCCAACCCTATGGCTTGGGGTACTTCACTATAAGGGGGAACATTTTAGGGGGATTTTAGCATGTCATCATTGAAATGGTCCTTAATGTATTCCCACAATTATATCTTAGAGGTGGTCATTATCTCCTATTATTGATCAAATTTTCATTAGAAAAAATTTCTCCATCATCTTTAAGGGGATAATTGGAATAAAACAAGACAAAAAACATTTCTTATCGATGGTAGGATGGGTGGATGATTATGGAACAATTGGTGTAGACCTAGATGAGTGTATCTATTGATGAAATCAGGAATATTCTACATAAAAATTACACTCTAATAAATCTTTAAGGTCAATGATTCCTTTTGTAGAGATAGGTATGGTATCAATAATCCCTTCTTATCCTATACTTATAGAAAATGATGATATAATATTTTTTTATATCAGATGATTATAGAAGGCTAGAATCATTCTCATAAAGAGTGAACTCATTAAAATTAAGATGAAAGTATTAATACCTAGTTGGTACTTTATTGATAGAGACATAAGTGATATAGATCCCCTGTTCAACTAAGTATCCCATTTGGTGGGTATCTTCCCACTCGTACATTTTTTGGGATGGTTCTTGTAGTATAATTTGATGGGATGGTTCCAATAACCATTCTTTTTCTTATTTAGGATGTATGTTTCAATCATATTCAACATGTTCCTTAGGGAATCCAATGACACGTGACCATTATCAATCATCATTTATAGTAAATATTTGTTTAAGGGGAATTATTGGATGGTGTGTACTAGAATATTATGGTAAGGGAAATAATTTGAGTAATATTCTTTCCCCTCATATCAATATTCATGAACTCTAGAAATATTATCCTGTTATTATCCATGGGAGAGAAGATGTATCTTATGAAAATATATTTAAGGAAGGAGTAAATTTTATTCTTTATATGATAAAGTTCATGTAACATCATCCATTTAGGATTGACGGTAAGAAAAGTTATTTAAACTTTTCCAATATTTTGTATCTCTGTAGGTGTTTCTTGATAATATCTTTCCAATGTTCTATTAATATCATCCTCCATTTGTGGTGTTGTGTCTGAAAACTCCCCAAAACCACTATAATACATCAAGGGGAAAGTGTAGTTGATGTACCACCCTTTAAATTCTCATGATCTATCTCTATTAAATATTCTTGGGAATCTATATATCCATTGTGTATATTACACACTTCCTTATTGAAATGAAATCCAAGAAACTCTCATTCATTTTCTTCTTGCATCTAGAGATGCCAGGGATTATTGTTTTCCACATTGTAGAGTTTAATTGGAATAATAATGATTTATGGATGTCTTCCCACCATGAAATAAACCAAGCTCTTCAGTTTTATTACTAACAAATGGTGGGTTCATCTATGTTTTATACAAAGAATCTATGTCTGAAAGGCTTTAATTATTTTGGATTTCCCAACATTAGGCCACATAGAGAAATGAAACGGTTCAGGTGCTACTCAGGGTCTTTCATTCCATCGAATCTAGAGAAACTTTATTCCTCAAATTTGGGTAGGGGAGAAGTTTAACCTAATAATATAGGAATTGGATTTCCCTCTGATTTTACTAGTACACCTTGAAAATAAAGAGATTACATTTTGAAAATGAGTGAGTTTAATAATTCCTAGGATATCTGTGTTTGATTTAACTTTGGATGACTTTCTAGAACTTATAGTTGATACACTCCTAGTAGAGGAAACAATTCACAATGGATCAAAATTATATTAAAACGGTATGATTTATGTGATATCACTTTGATGTGGTGGTGCGACTCTTTCTTAATGAGTTGAGTAGCCTCCTCCAATTAAATAGGGTAATCCAAAGGGATCATAGGGGATTAAAGATGTTAATCATATTAATGTGTTTGATTACCTTGAAAAACACAACATTAATCTAATCATGTTGTATTATTATATCATTTAGACGATCAATATTCCCTTGTATTGAGATTGATTTACCATGGTTGGGTGGTGGGATGGGGTGAATATGGCCACATCGTCTATTTTTTATAGTACCATGGTCTTCATCCTCAGTTGGTCCAACAACGATGAAATTAATTGATCTGAATCAAATTATAGAAATTCTAGATTCTCTTATAGAATAATCCAAAACTATTTTGAGTTCCTTACCACTTGATTATATCAAAGACGAATCTATGCTTAAAAATGATAAAAATTCCCATATCTAGGGCGTTCAAGATTCTTCTTGAGATTCTATAGTTACTAAGTTTAACTGTGATGAAGTATGAAACATCTAGATAATGATGATGGGTGATTAGCCTAGGTTTATTGTCTAAATATATTGATTGTAATTAGGGGTACTATTAATAGTAATGAAATTAACCTACATGACAATTATAGTGGTCGGAATTTCCAAGTGGGCTCTCCTTTTAGGTTCCTTATTTGTATTGTTGGGGAAATCATAATTTCATTTATAGCTTCTTATTGGGCTGGGATCACATGTCAATGATGCTAACCTAGATTGATATGATCCCTCCTACGTAACACTTGGGTTGATTATTTTATGTAGGGGGGTCTCATCCACCACCCTAAGACTGGGAAGGATTATATTATTTCACTCTTTTTATATGATCCTACAGTGGTTAGATGTGGGATCATGGGTCACCTTCTTCTCCATGTTCTATCATTTCTAGTAAGTTTTATGAGGATTCATCCTCTAGAAGTTTTCTTGAGCATCCTCCAAATATTGGATAGATCAGTTATCATGGATCCCGCAAACTAAAATGTTCTCTAACTTTCACTGGAGGTGCAGGTTTGGTGACCTTGTGTATTATATTTGTGAGTGGTATGGTATTTGGTTGGGTGTTGGAACATGAGGTGTTCTATGGGATTCATCTTATCATATAGTATTGGAATTTAATGAATTTTTTTTTCCATTGGGATTTTAAGGAGTCTTGAAAGTCATAGAGATGAAACATAAACAAGGAACCTATTAATAAATAATTATATATAAGAGTTCATGATTGATCGATTCACTACTACAAATATGGGCAAGGGAAGCACCCCCTTATATCAGCGTTAAGCAAAACTGCTGATAAAAAGTCCCTTTATCAGTGCTAGAAAAACGTTGATAAAGGATCCCTAAAGCAGCGATAAAATTTTAGTGCTGATACAGTCAGGATTTATCAGAACTTTTTTAGCACTGATAAAGGGTCCTATTATCCGCGCTAAAAAAGAACTGATAAAACCATAGTGAATTTTTTTATAAAGTCGGTCACACAGTGCCCTCGTTTTATCGCGACCTAAAACCCTCACGGTACTGGAACCCTGCGACTCCCCCTGCCGCCCGCTGAGATCACGTTGTAGGACCTCCGCCGCCCTCGCTTCTCGTTGCCGGACCTCCGTCGTCCGCTGAGTTCGCGTTGCCAGACCTCCGCCGCCCTCGAGCATTAATTTGTCGGACCTCTTCAGCGCGCAACGCTTTCAAGATTTAGTTTTCTGGACCACCTTTAAGGCATTTTTTCCAAATCATTTTTCAATATTGTTCTCATCTCCCATTTTTATATCATTTTTTTTACATTCTTTTTTATTCAATGGGTGAGTATTATGGATTGACCTATTGATGAAAATGAACCGTACTTGATGGAAAATGATGTAATGGGGATGATTCACATGTTTTTACTAATTTTCATTATATTTCTCAATAACATGGTGCTTGTTTAATTTTATTGTTGAAAATCTTCATTGTTTTTTAGTGGGGTTGTTTGAGAAGTTTTTTGTTAGTTTGGTTGTGATAGATTCCATTGGGGGAAAATGTGAGATGGTTGAGGTGGTAAATCGTGCAGTGGGGAAGCATCAACCTTTACATAATTAAAAATATATAATGAGTGGTTCATTGTGGGAGATGACATCATTAATTGATATGGGTTTTCCTTTTAGTTTTCCAGTGACATAGAATATATTTGTTAATGATGAAGATGAAAAGGGTTTGGTGGGAAGTGAATAACATCATGGATAAAAATGAAATGGTGGCTATAAAACTATTCTCACCCCCTACAAGATGAGTGTATCATCTGGTTCCCTCGTCTAAATTTAAAATATGTGAGTTCCTTTACCGAGATATAAACCTATGACCACTCTTAATTAAGGAAACATCCAACTCTAGGTGATAATCCTCGGTTTCCTTAGGTGACGAGAATATGAAGTCCCTATGTTATGGGAATATGAGATCTTCTTTATCTCCCAAATAATGTTCCCTTGATTATAACTCATGATATTATAAATGGATTCATTAGGGGATATGCCTAATAATCCCCTAAGTGATGATCATAAGATATCTTATTCATCCCCTAGGTAATGATCCTAGGATTATACCTCACATAAAGAGCATGAAATTCCTTATGCGATGTGCCAAAGAATCCCCTATGTGATGAGCATACGATCTCTAAACACTTCCTTTAGTAGATGATCTTATGTTCTTTCCTGGTGTGATAAGAACACGATTCATTAGTTGATGAATATAGAAATCATTATGTACTATGAATATATTTTATGAACCATATTGGTGTAGATTCCTCACATGAAAAATGTGGTCCACCTTGTTTAGTGAGAATAAGATTATAGAGGTTATAAGACTTGAATTCCTTCTACAATAAGAATAAGTTACCAATTATCAATCATGGTATGACTCATGTATTACAGATAATACACCTCAAGTCATGAGATAATGAAAAATTAATAACCTCAATTTTAAATGAATTTTATAGTTTATCAATACCCTCATCACCACTATTATATTCAACTAAAAGTATATTCCCTATAACTAGAATAATAATTGTAATTAACTAGTGCCCACTAGAGAGTAGAACCAAAAACTAGATTCAGAAACATGTCTTATATCTGGAACAGAGACCCAGAATAGGAATCATACTCTAAGAAGGAAACTATAGAAAGAATCTCTAACATCCCAATCAAGGGGACAATATTATCAACCATGGAGGTGGACTCTTTCAACCTTTGGAAATAGGTATGGTAGGTTATGAGGATTGTGGCTAACCCAATGAAACAGATTCAATCCTGAGTGATTTCCCCAGTAGAGGCATCAAAAAATTACCCATGATCCCAAATATCCAATTCAAATGGGCCTTATTCTATGGGAACCATACATATTAAGCCATACTCTAAATGAAAACATTCCCACACATAGAGGACCATATTCACTAAGTAGTCCATAAATCTACTAGTTGAAAAAACCCTATACCACATAGATTCATATTTTTTGTGAATCCAAAATACACTCATTAGGATATACCCCCTTTTATTTAGACCAAAAATGTCTTATCACACATATTTACCATACTAATTTTCACTTGGTATCATTCGAAAAATCATCTATACAACTTGATGTTAAAAAATATCAATTATTTATTATTAGAAGTACATTGTACATGGTTGTGATAAATACCCTCGGTGCATTCACTAACCCATGAAATGTTGGAGAATGGTTTTAGGGGGTCACTACACTATAATATACTAACCGATAGATGGGTCTAAATGGGTATAGGCCATGAAATAGTGTTATCAAAGAATTTTATTAGGATATATGATGGGGTTTGATGTTAAGAATATTTTAGGATTTCAATGGTTTGGTTTAGAAATTATTTCATTTGAATTCATTAGTATGTTTTGGGTGTACCTTTCCTTATGTTTCAAATTATGTTCTTAGTGGTTCTTCATGGTTAGTGGTTACAGTCTCTTATTTGGGTGAAGGTATGTGTTCTTAGTATATTTCCTTCTTATGAGGTTCTTCATGGTTAGGGGTTGTAGTATCTTATTTGGAGATGTATGATGTTCTTGGTTAGGGCCACTATCCAGCTAGTGGTGTCATTGTATATGAGAAAGCATCGATGTAGTTGGAGATGTATGATGTTCTTCATTTGAGTAGACTCATTCAGATTCCAAGTGGGTTTTTCTATACTATATCATATTTTTGGGATTCATGTGTTTCATGAATTAATATTTTATCCATTTGAAGTTGGTTAGACGTGTTTTGATCATTTTGAAGAACAAAATAACCCTATTAATGAAAATAATATATGGAATGGATGGTATCTTGTTGTGAATTAACCTTTTTCATTGATATAAATTAGGTTTCCTTCTACCATTTGTGGATTTGATATTATAAATGATAGTCATGGTTTAAAATAAAGATAAGTTGATTCTTTAAATAAAATTCCAAATGGTTTGGCATGTGTTTTTTTATTGAATTTTTTGGGAATGATTTCAAAAATAAATTAAAATGTATTGTTTTTAAATGGTTAATGTATTGGTATTTTAAAAATTTTTGGGGGATTGATTGTCCTTTTGAAAAAAATACCATCAATCCTGACCACCATCTATTGTTTGTTGGGGGTGACATTAATGTCATTTCCAACCCAAAGGAAAAGAAAGGTCGAATCCCATTCCAGAGGAAGGCCACCACGGAGTTTGTCCAGTTCATGGCTGGGAAGGGCTTCATTGATCTCAACTTCTCAGGTGACAGTTTCACCTGGAGAAATAACTGTAGGGGACATCACCACTTGTGGAGTCTATTGGATTGGTTTCTAGCCAACATGAAATCCACTAACCTATTCTCAAATACCATGTTTTTCCATCTTGTTTGGGGTATATTGATTCACTCCCCCCTTTTGGATGCCATATCTACTTGGCATGATCATCAGGAATGGTTTCACTTCCACCAACAGTGATTATTTAGGCATGATGATATTGAATGTAGGGAAGGGGACTAGGAGTGGTAGATGTATCATTCTTGATTATTCTTGTGTTTGGTCTGGGGTGATTTGAGGAAACTATAATTAATCTAAAGTAATTATATTTAATGAAGATGAATAAATACTAATGGTTATGCTCTATTAATCTCTATTTTTATAAGGAAGTGGTTCTCTTCTACTGTATTTGGAATTCTTGTTTTGTGTACTTGAACTATAAATACTAATATTTGAGATTAAATAGGATGGAGATAAATAATGATTGGATGAATGCTAATCGTTTAACAATATAGTACGAGAATAGTGTGAAAGAGTTCATCATGATTGAAAAGGATCATGCAAAGGATCCTTCTCAAATCCTTTGTCCATGTTTACATTGATTTTATTCTAGAATACTTACTCTAGAGGAGTTGGAAGAACATTTGATATGTCACGGAATAGATCGGAGTTATAAATGTTGGAACAAACTTGGAGAAAAAGAGAATATAGCTACTAGATGGGATAAAACTATGTTTTATGGATTGTCAGATATGAATAAAAACATGGATATTGAAGAAGACTGTATAGAGGATGTGATTACAGATGTCAATGATGATGAAGATCATATTGAGGAAATGAAAAAGACAATTCAAGATGAACTCCGTGATTGCCCAAAATTGTTTGAGAAGTTAAAGAGTTGTGCAAAGATGCCATTGTATGCTGCTTGCACTATGTATACAACATTTTCAGCTGTAATGAAGTTGTATAAATTGAAAGAAGGCAACAGATGGAGTGTTGTCAGTTTTACAGAACAACTTGCTCTTTTGAATGACATGATCTCGGATGATAATGAGCTCCCTAGTCGAACATATGAAGCTAGATGAATGATACGCTCGATGGGAATAATTTCTAAAATAATACATGCCTTCCCCAAAGACTGTATATTGTTTCGAAAAGAGAAAAAATCACTTACAAAGTTTCCAAAGTGTGGTGCTTCTCGATACAATAAAGATAAATCCAATCCTACGAATGTTGTATGGTACTTTCAAATCATTCCAATGTTTAGGCATCTATATAGAAGTGAAGAAACTGCAAGACAATTTTCGTGGCATGTAGATAAAAGAAATAAAGATGGGTTATTACGTTATACATCTGACTCTCCTCAATGGAAGAAAATTGATCATTAGTATCCTGAATTTGGAAAAGACCCGAGAAACCTTCGTCTTGCATTATCTACAGATGGAGTGAATCCTTTTGGTTTTCAAACCAGCACTCATAGTACATGGCCTGTTATGTTGGTAAATTATAACTTGCCACACTGGTTATGCATGAAGCAGAAATTCATCATTTTATCTATGCTTATATTAGGACCAAAACAACCAGGTAACGTTATTGATGTTTATCTGGATCCTTTGATTGAGGATTTGAAGTTATTGTGGGACTCAGGTGTAATGTTGTATGATTCTTATAAAAGTGAATACTTCACATTGAGAGCGACGTTGTATGGGACAATAAATGACTTCCATACTTATATAAATTTTTCAGGTTATAGCATTAATGGAACTCAAGGGTGTCCCATGTGAGAAGAAGATACATAATCAATTAGTTTGAAACATTCATCGATAACTGTGTTTCTAGGACATCATAGATTTCTACCTCATCGGCATCAGTACCGATCTTGGACGACATCATTCAATGGAAGTTCAAAAAAATGCGCAACACCGTCTCTACTAATAGGTGATCAACTGTTTGAGAGAGTAAAAGATCAGAACACTATTTTTGTTAAACCATTTTCGAAAAACCTTATGAAAATCAGTTGGAAAAAGAGATCAGTTTTTTTTGAATTACCATACTAGAATTGATTGTACATTATACATTTTCTTGATGTGATTCATATGGAAATAAATATATGTGACAGTGTTATCGGAACGTTGCTAAATTCCCCTGGCAAAACAAATGATGGAATTAAGGAAAGGTTGGACATGGTTGACATGGGAATACGAGAAGAGTTGGAACTTGTGAAGGGTGAAAATAGAATGTTTCTTCCTCCACCTGCTTATACTCATTCTATGGTGGATAAATATCAGTTTGGAAACTTCTTCAATGATGTAAAGGTTCAATAGGGGTACTCATCAAATATCAAGAACATTGTGTCAATGAATGATTTAAAGTTAAAAGGTTTGAAATCACATGATTTCCATGTTTTTATGCAAGATCGAATTCCTATATCTTTACTTTGCATTGTTGCTAAGAATGTTCGTCATACGTTAACCAAAATTTGTCTCTTTTTCAAAGCTATATGTAGCAATGTTTTAGACATAGGGAAATTTCCAGCGATGGAAAAATAAATTGTCATCATATTCAGTGAATTAGAAATGTTCTTCCCACCAACATTCTTTGATATGATGGATCATATGATGATTCAATTGGTGAGAGAGATTCGACTTTGTGGTCCTATGAACTATAGATGGGTGTATCCTATTGAATGGTATATGAATATTTTGAAAGGGTATGTCAAAAATCGAAGTCGGCCATAGGGTTGAATAGTGGAGCGATATATTGTTGAGGAAGCCATTGAATTTTGTACTGAATACCTATCTGATGTGGAAAGCATTGGTCTCCCAAAATCTCATCACACTGGACGCATTGAGGGTGAGGGAATTTCTGGAAGAGAAGTTGTGACAATCAGTATTACAGATCGGGAGTAGGCTCATCTTTATGTTTTTCATAACAGTTGGGAGGTTGCTCCATATATTGAAACTCACAAAGGAATTCTTAGGCAGTTGAATCCATCGAGGGATGAAAAATGGTTATCAGATACACATAATCACCAGTTTGTAGGATGGTTTCAAGACCATATTTTTAAGCAGTTGTATGAAAATACGAATTCAATTTCAGAACATCTTCGATGGCTAGCCACTGGACCATGTGTGTATGTATTATCGTACAGTGGTTATGTAATTAATGGTTATACATTCTATACAGATAAACATGTTGAAGATAGTACCATGCAAAATAGTGGAGTTACAATAGTGGCTAAAGTGATGCTTGTTTCTGGTAGTAAGGACCGAAATCCAATTTATGCAAATATGTTATACTTTGGCATTATCAAACTAATATGGGAGTGGGATTATACGACATTCCAATTGTAAATTTTTCAACGCAAATGGATTGATGACAACAGTGGTGTTAAAATAGATGAATGGGGATTTGTGAAAGTTGATTTTAGTAAAGAAGGGTACAAAGAAGAATAGATTATAATGGCATCACAAGCGGTACAAGTTTTTTATGTTCTAGATCCCGAAAATCGAAAGTGGTCGATTGTTCTATTATCGTCCAAAACTACTGAAGGATCTGATGAAAATTAAGTTGAGGATGATCCTTTTAGTGGTAAGTCATAATCATTTCGGAGCAGTCCCAATGAAGATGATGTTTTGTATGTTAGAGGAGACCACAACGAAGGTATTTGTATAGTCGATAGAGGTTTCAAATCCCATCGACCTTTGAAAAAAAAGAAATAGAGTTCAATAAACAGATTATATTTTGTTTGTAATATTGATCTTTTTACCTCATGTTATTATCTTATCATTACTGAATTTATGTAATCTGAATTAACTATTAAACATCTTTTATAGATAATGACTTCTGTACATTCTGAGGCTCCTAACCTTGAGGATGAACATGTCTCTAAAATAGCTGCTACTGCGGTTGTTGCTTCTCCTACAGCTCATGTTGCTGCTACTGTTGCTAGTGCTGCTGCTCCTGCTGCTCCTGCTGCTCCTGCAGCTCAGGATGTTGTTGCTGTTTCTCCTGCTGCGGCTCCAATTGCTCCTGCTACAACTCCTACGGCTGCTGCTCCTCCTGTTGCTCCTCCTACTGCTCCGGCTACTGTGGCTCCTGCTGCTCTTAGTGTGGAGGTCCAACAACCATCAACACATGTCATTGATACCATTCTAGATGATCATATATATGATGTTGATATCGATGAAATGGTCAGGAATGAAGGACCAGCATCATAGAGATCACTGGTGCGTCGTAGTTTGACGGTGTTAGCCAAAATTCATAAGGTGAAAAGCGAAGGCATAAAATTTGAAGTCGGATCAAATGCATGATGCCAACATGTGAATCCCAACAAGGCTATGTTTAGCAGCTACATTGTAGTTTTCACTCGGTAATGCATGCAGGTTGACATAGATTCATGGCACCATGTTGTGTTCAGGATAAAGGTTGTGATCTGGGAAAATTATTGTATCATTATGAATTTATTTCTTTAATTTACTAGCAAATAAAATAATGAAACAATGTTTTAATCTTCTCAATATCTTGCAGAGTACATTTATAGTAGACTATTCACACAAGGATTATGTACTAAGGCTTGCAGGAAATATTCATCAAGGTTTTTGTGCTATTTTAACAAGATGTAACCTCAAAGATTCTAAAGGTAAAATAAACCTGCATCCACCCATTGTCTATGATCACCTAATATCTCAAGAAGCATGGGATGCATTTATTGGTCTTCGTGGGGATGAGAAGTTTCAGGTACATTGTGAGTGATAATACATTGTTTGAGGATACCTGTATTAATCACTTTGATTGTCAATATTACATTTATGAAATATAAACATTATACTGAAAATAAGGAACTTGCTTCAAAACCAACATAACCCTATCGTAAAGCAAGGATGGGGTACGCTTCATTAGAAAGGAAAATGGTATGTATTTTAAATTTACAATAATATTTTTAGGTTCCAATAAACAACATCATAATTATTTTTCTATGTTTATAAGTAGATTGATGAGTCTAAAACCAAATGCACTTCCATCCCACGTCATGTGCTATGGAAGGAGGCACGTGTGAAAAAAGAAGGGAAGTTAGTAGATGAGAACAAACAAAAAGTGTGGGAAATATGGGTAAGTATGAAATGGCAATAAAATAATTTGTTTTAAATTTCTATTGAATAAAAATAATTAGTTATTTTCCTATATCCTACAGTCACAGGAACCAGCTACTCCTGTAGCTGATACATACCTATTATCGACGGCTTTGAAGCAGCCAGAAAAATGCGGTCATGTCAAAGGTGCGGGTTTTGGGGTGACACCCCGAGTATATTTTGAGAAGAAGAAACAAATGGATGATACAGATGAAAAATTGGAACAAATGAGCAAAAAATTGCAACCCTTGAAGAACAATTGTAATGGTAGGG
Source organism: Viscum album (assembly GCA_963277665.1). NCBI lineage: Eukaryota > Viridiplantae > Streptophyta > Magnoliopsida > Santalales > Viscaceae > Viscum > Viscum album. The sequence goes on along the minus strand of OY728132.1, from coordinate 1,284,668,188 downwards.
AGAGTTTCTAGCAACTTTTATGGGTGAGAAGGAGAGGGAAGCCACAACTCAAGAACAACCGCCGCATGAACTTCCCACCCCACCCCCACCAGCTTTGAGGCGAGCCATTCACCTCAAAGAACTGTCTTAGTCATGGTAATCAATATTCTATTAATTGTTCCCATGAAATATGAATCAGACAAACACTGATAATTTTTCTTGACTAATCTTCTACAGGGTGATAATGATTGTGATTTATATCTGTCAACACCCACCTATCACCTTGTAGTGAGGGCTATTGTGTTCAATATCCCAGATTCCACACTGCATAATAGGCAACTTCTGATAGATCATCTGAATGTGACGATTACTATAGCTCATGATCCCAAGGCAGAGCTACCTTTTCCACTTGATGAAGATGATATTCATATACTCGAAAAGGCTATTGGGAAATTCATTGCATGGCTGTCACAACTTGTAAGGGTACATGCAGACAAAGAGGTATTTATTTCCTTTTCTTTTCAAGCTAAACCCTTAACAATTAATGAAAAGTGGGTCTGAACCAATGATTGTTTTCATAGACAGAGAAAGGGAAGGGGTGACAAACATAGGCTCAAAACCATCTAAAGGATTGACCAAACCATCCCATGGAGCTACAGAAAGCACAATAACACCAAATATTCTCTATCCACATTTACTAGCATTGAAGACTCATGTGGATACGAAGATAAAAGATGGTAATAGTCATATAGTGGTTTTCGATGAGAATATATACGGAGAGGAAAGTCATGATTTCGTTGCTGCTGAAAATGTAAATTAAATCCTTGAAAACAGTTGGATAGACATCACAATTGTAAATGTATATATGAGGCATCTTTCCATGAATTGATTTTCCAAAAGCTAATCTAATGTGAAAATTATAACTAAATACATTTTATATTGTTGACAGACGCATTTATGAAAAATAATTGAAGGAATTTTCCCATGAGCCAGGATTTGGACTGGTTAGTCCCCATATCACATCAACACACCTAACAAAAAATAGAGACCATCAAAACGGGATGCAATAGTGAACGGCTTGCTGAAAACCTTTGAACGCAAGATTACAGATGTCATACTTTTCCTAATACCAACCATGGAGGGGTAACACTCTACCATTAAAGCATATCAATTATATTTTCACTTATTTTATTACTTATTCCTTTTTTTGTTTTTAGGCAACATTGGTTGCTAATTGCAGTGAACTTGGATACTCCGAAGATTTATTTTCTGGATTCAAAGAAAGGATATCCATCAAACCGAACACACATGATGGAGTTTGTGAATCTGTAAGACACTACATCTTACGTTTTAGGTCTAAACATCAAGTAATATAATATATATTATCTTTTACTGATGATTCTATTATGATAGGGTGGTGTATCATTATTATCAAGAGAAATGAATGAGGACAGGGGCTAAGCATAGGGAGGCGAGCAAGTACTACGTCTGGACAAATATCAGGGTATATATAATAAAATTTCATTATCCAAACACATCTCCACACAAGTTACTTATTCTCTTAAAGATCAATTTTTTTGCAGTTTTCAAAACAAACAAACAATAATGATTGCGGTTATTATGTTTGTAAATTTATGAAAGAGATCGTTTTTCATCAGCAAACTAGCATCCCTAAAGAGGTATTTTTAAAAAAAACTACTAGTTCGTTTAAGTTATTTATTAATTATTTATTTTTTTATTTTGTAGTACTACTCTAACTGCTGAAAAGCCTCATACTCACAAGACGATATAGATGTGTTCATAAATGAGTTGGATGCATACCCGATAGAAGATTGTACACAAATACAATGAAGATCTGACTTGGGGACATGTACAATTTGTGGTCATTTTTGAGAGGGGTTAAGGGGATCAAAAGATGAAACAGTGTTGTATGTAAATGTTCATAGGAAAATTGCAATTGTCATTAAATAAAACAACATTTCTCCAATAATTCATTTTCCCATTTTAACAGATGATATGCACCAGCAACATGCTGGAATGCTGAACCACTCAAAGGGTCTCTATTTTCTTTAAAATGTACGCGATTTTAAGTGAAATCAACAACTAACCTATGGAAATCTAACCAAACACATTCAGATTTCCTTGATCTTTTATAAAAATGATCCAAGGGTTTTTGGTGATGTGTACGAGTCAACCCCACCTCAATCTGAGGGACTTTGTTCCCACTATCACTCAAAGGGTCTCTATTTTGTTTAAAATGGACAAGATTTTAAGTGAAAACAACAACTGGCCTACAGAAATTTGACCAAATGCATTCTGATTGCATTGATATTTTATAATAACGATCCAAGAGTCCATGGTGACATGTACAAGTCAACCCCGCCTCAATCTGAGGCACGGTGTGGCCGCTAGCACTCAAAGGGTCTCTATATTGTTTAAAATGGACATGATTTTAATTGAAAACAACAACTAACCTACGGAAATCCTACCAAAATAATTCTTATTGCATTGATATTTTATAAGAACGATCCAAGGTTCCTTGGTGACGTGTACGAGTCAACCCCGCCTCAATCCGAGGCACGGTGTGGCCGCTAGCACTCAAAGGGTCTCTATTTTGTTTAAAATGGACAAGATTTTAAGTGCAAACCACAACTGACCTATATAAATATGACCAAACGCATTCAAATTGCATTGATATTTTATAAGAACGATCCAAGGGTCCTTGGTGACGTGTAAGAGTCAACCCTGCCTCAATCCGAGGCATGGTGTGTCCGCTAGTACTCAAAGGGCCTCTATTTTGTTTAAAATGGACATGATTTTAAGTGAAAACAACAAATGACCTACGGAAATCCAACCAAACACATTTGGATTTCATTTATATTTTATAAGAATGATCCAAGGGTCCTTGGTAACATGTACGAGTCAACCCCGCATCAATCCAAGGTACAGTGTGGCCGCTAGCACTCAAAGGGTCTCTCTTGTTTAAAGTGGACAAGATTTTAATTGAAAACAAAAACTGACCTACGGAAATCAAACCAAACACATTAGGATTGAATTGATTTTTTATAAGAATGATCCAAGCATCCTTTTTGATGTGTATGATTCATCCCCTCCTCAATCTGAGGCACGGTGTGGCCGCTAGCACTCAAAGGGTCTCTATTTTGTTTAAAATGGACACGATTATAGTTGAAAACAACAACTGACCTACGGAAATCCAACCGAACACATTTGGATTGCATTGATATTTTATAAGAACGATCCAAGGTTCTTTAAATACGTGTAAGTGTCAACTTTGCCTCAATCCGAGGCACTGTGTGGCTGCTACAACTCAAAGGGTCTCTATTTTGTTTAAAATGGACAAGATTTTAAGTGAAAACAAAAACTAACCTACAGAAATCTGACCAAATGAATTCGGAGTGCATTTATCATTTATAAGAATGATCCAAGGGTCCTCAGTGATGTGTACGAGTTAACCTTGCCTCAATACAAGGCACAGTGTGGCCGCTAGAACTCAAAGGGTCTCTCTTGTTTAAAGAGGACACAATTTTAATTGAAAACAACAACTAACTTACGGAAATCCAACCAAACACATTCAGATTTAATTTATCTTTTATAAGAACGATCCAAGGGTCCTTGTTGACGAGTATGAGTCAACCCTTCTTCAATCCGAGGCATGGTGTGGCCTCTTGAAATCAAAGGGTCTCTCTTGATTAAAATGGACACAATTTTAATTGAAAACAACAACTGACCTACGGAAATCTGACCAAACGCATTCAGATTGAATTGATCATTTATAATAATGATCCAAGGGTCATTGGTGAGGTGTAAAAGTCAACCTCGCCTCAATCAGAGGCACGATGTGGCTGCTATCACTCAAAGGGTATCTATTTTGTTTATAATGGACAAGAATTTAAGTGAAAACAACAACTGACCGATGGAAATCCGACCAAACATATTCGGATTGCATTGCACATTTATAAGAATGATCCAAGGGTCCTTGGTGATGTGTACGAGTCAACCCCGCCTCAATCCGAAGCATAGTGTGGCCGCTAGCACTCAAAGGGTCTCTATTTTTTTAAAATGGACACGATTTTAAGTGAAAACAAAAACTGACCTACAGAAATCCGACAAAACGCATTCGGATTACATTGATCTTTTATAAGAACGATCCAAGGGTCCTCGGTGATGTGTATGAGTCAACCCCGCCTCAATATGAGGCACGGTGTGGCCGCTATCACTCCAAGGGTCTCTATTTCATTAAAATTGACACGATTTTAATTGAAAACAGCAACTATCCTACGGAAATCCGACCAAACGCATTTGGATTGAATTGATCATTTAAATGGAGGGTCATGGAATGTGATCTATCATGGGCCTCATATATATCATTTCATGGTTTTCCTAGTATACTAGGGTGATCATGTGTTTGGGTCTATGATACTTATGGGCTTATATCTAGATTAAAATACTCCCATTTTGGAGGGTGGATATGCTTATGGGTCTTCTTCCATAAATGGGAATACTCTCATAGGGTAGGGATGAGATGTATATAGGTATTATTCCCCAAATGAGAATACAACCATAGGAGTGGGATGGTATTCTTATCGGGAATATTCACTAAATGAAAATAATCCCATAGGGGAGGGCTGAGATGATTATATAGATTATGCCTCAAATGATAATACACCCATATTTGAGGGTTGATATGCTTATAGGGATTATTATTTGGATGATAATACTCCCATATGTTAAATAATATATGATTCATAGTATTATTCCTTAAATAAGGGTACTCCCATAGTATAGGGATGCGATCCTTGTAGGTCTTATGCTTCGGAATTATAAGAACACATATGGGTGGTCTGAGATACTGTTGAGGGTATTCCATGGATGAGAGAACTCCCATAAGTGGATTTCCATGATAGAGTATAAATAAAACTCACATATTGGAGGTCAATGATAATTATGTATATAGTGGGGAGATCATGGTATATTATATTTTCTGTGTGGTTCCTATGATGTATTCAGAGAAACCCTAACATTGGATGAAGTAGGTATGGTTGATCAAGCTTTAATACTAGATAATCAATGTTTCTTGATGTAGATGGGGTAGGACTTGGACAAACTATATTTTTATAATGTCGACACGATCCTTGTGAAATGCTTGGTAAAAGTTCAGCACTTGGAAAATTAATTTTGGTTTAATCATGGTCATGGATTTGGCGATCAATGATGATTTTTTTTATTAGTTTTATTCCAATTCTTTCTCAACTAGCTTTGTGCATATTTCCTAATAATGCACTTACAATAGTCTATTGCTGGTTTAATATTGGGGGATTAATAATGAGATTCATCCCCCCCCCAAGTATGTGCACCTCAGTGTGTGTACAAACCTTATAACTTCTTTGAGGTTGAAAACACAATGCATAGTGGATAGAGAAAAGTCCAAATATTTATGTATTGATAAAACAAACCCATGTGGAGCCTTAGGATTGAACTGGAAAGCCCCCCGGAGACCCCCTACCCCCCCTTGTATAGCCACCCCAAACCCTTGAATAGCCCGCAAACCCCCTGAATTCTAAATTGATTTCTTTATGTACTTGATTAACTTATAAATTATGTGTTAATGATGTACGGGTATAATTGTTGTATAGGTATACTTCATCTAATTTTCTTACGATTTATGAGTTAATTTTGTATGGGAATACTTTCTTTAATTGGCTTATTGAGATGCTATTTTTATTTGCAGGTGTTCGGGTGTGATGTTGTCGATTTATCGGAGCAACAGAGAGGGGATTTATCAGCGCTCTTTTAGCGGTGATAAATCGTGCTTTTATCAACGCTAAAAAAGTGCGGATACCTTTATCATCACTAAAGAAATTCTGATAAAAGCTACGTTTATCAGCGCTAAAGGAGCGCTGATAAAGGGGTACCCCCTTTATCAGTTCCGAGCTTTACATCACTTTTTTAGCGTTGTTAAAGTCCGTTTTTAGCGCTGTTAATGCCTGTATTTGTAGTAGTGATTACCTTTATAGTTAAAGGATTCATGTCAGGTTTACCATTTTATTCATGAGTCCCATATGAGACTAAATTTTTTGAACTTTAAGGGTTAGTTATATCCTTTACATATGTTAAATAGTTAACCCAATAGAAGGATTCACATCATGTTCACCATTTTTTATGATGGATTTCACACCCATGCTCTTTTTTAGGCAGTGCAAAACAAATTTCCAAAGGCATGTGGTCACATGGAATTTACTAGAATCGTCATAGAAAACATGTTGGGAGTGGGGATGGAGTTTGGTCTCACCAATAATTTATGAGCGTCATAATTTACAAAATAGGAATCTCTTATAGATTTAAGACATTTTCGTGAATCCCTCCCAAATCCCAGTGGGTTATTGGTAACCCTATTTCAAATTATCTAATCAAACCCATGTTTTGATGTTAAAAAATTCATGCATTATAGGTTCTCAATTTAAATTATAAATTTTTTATGCTTTGGTTTAGAGTTACAATTGATAAACTTGAAGTTTATCGCCATCCAGGGATAGTTGGTTTTTTGGAGTAAGGGTTGATCCTCTAAGAGGAATCCTACACATCCTTTGAGAAAATAAATAAAACCCCATGAATTTTGGTAAATGTATAAGGGTAAATTACAACAGTTTTCATCCTAAAATAGACATCCTATGCATCTTACTATGAATAGGAATCGGATCCCACATAGTTTTGTTGACTATGGAATATCTATCAAGAAAGTTGAAAAAATAGAGGATTGGTCAAGGATTATGAATTCAGAATATCCTAATAACCTTCATTAGGGATATAAACCTTTTAAGGTATGTATTGTGAGGAAATAAATCCCTTTGATAAGAACAAAACATGGTTAAGGTTCATAATTGAAATAGAGGCTTGTAACGGAGGAACATTCATCATATTGAGCGGGTGATCATTGCAGATATCTAAGACCACATGATTCATAATCTATGTGAGGAATAATATATAGTAAAAGATTATTCACATTGCATGAGAGAATACTATTAGAGTTTAAGGGGTATTATACACTAAGAATAGCATAATGAGATATATATTCCATGAAAGAGGCACCTATAATTGATAAAGTGGGGATTAATCATGACCATCTTTGAGATACCTAGTATAGTAAGTGGACAATTTAAAGAAGTGTTTGGTGTATTACCCCTAGGGGAGTCTCATATATGAAAACTATAAAATTTATATCATATTGAGTCATATTAATGAATGGTTAGGCCTTAAACCTAGGAGGATTCTTCGTGCCTGATAACCAAGAAGAATATATCAAATTGAGGTATTGATGGAACCAATAGGAATATATGAACACAAGGTAAATAAATAATCCACGAAGAATATATTGGTTCATGGTAAATGATAATATTAATAATGAGAATCTAAACATAAGTTTAATGTGTGGGGATTATGCATAGGTGTTACCTGAAGGAACCTAACATGGGTAATGACTCGGGTGATGTGAGAAAGATTGGGTCTTAGACCTAGTTTAAGGAACACACAAAGTTAAACATAAAGGAGAATATGATCTCAACCCTTGGTGTAAGATGAAGTTAAAAGGAGGATTCCTGACTAGAGGAATATAATAGAAGGCCACACGAATGGATCTCAGCATGTAGTAGTATGATTAGGAAACAAAAAGTATGAATCTATACTTGAGGAAATATAATAAAACTGAAAGGTGGAATATTCACATAAAGAGTTTTATGGAATTGTCATTGATTACACCTTGTAGGATTCCTATGTTTGAACATATGCCTCATCTACTGATGGATAGGGAAGGATGATTTAAATAAATGGAAAATTGGGCCCCACTATAATGTAAAGTGTGTTGAATACAAAAAGGGGTTTTAAATCTCTTATATTCATTCCATATACTCTAATTAGTGAAAAAAGAAGAGATTTAATGTTTTGTTTGCATGGAATGGAGACTCTTTAAGGATATTGAACTAGAGAACTACCCATTTGACCACAATGATTTTTGTATTGCATGAAAAAATATCGGTTAGTCAATTTTGTGACAGTGAGGGATCATGCACTCATTAGTTAGTAGGTAACATTTCATGGATCTCAGGACTATAGTTTTGTAACCAATCCTCACAGATAGACCATATGAATAGGATCATGTAACCTTGTGTATGAGTAACATCATATTATTGGTTCCACATAGAGGTTTCATGTGACTATAAGTGTATAAAATATGTTTTAGAAATCATGGACCTATAACAAATGGCATATGATCCTGTTCGTAGGAATAATCCCCTTGTGAAGAGGGTTCATGATCAATTGTGAATGTTAATGGTTACATAAAAAAGTGGTCGTATGACCAAAATGGAATCTCATGATCTAGAGTTCTTGATGGAATATCCCATCATCTTTAGCATCTTCAAACCCACTGTGTGACTTGGGTCACATGAATGAGGTAACACGAATGTGATTGTATGATCCAAGCCACGTAAATAGGGCCTTATGAGGGTATCATGTGAATACAGTATTCATGATCTAACTATATATGTATTTTTTAGTTAAGTGAACTGCATGGTGGGGGGGGGGGTTGTATGGATAGGGGTGTATGAAGGAAACAGATGACCAAGGCCACATGAGTTATGGTCACATGACTATGGACACATGAATTGGGACTACTAAAGTAGTCACATGATGACTAATTAGTCATGTGATTATGTAAGGGATATATGTTCATGATATTGAGTCTCATGGGGTTATATTAAGGTTTTATCAAAGAGAGGTATCTTGTCACCCATTCGTCACCTTCTTTGAGTGTATTCTATGCCTCGGTCTTTCTTATCTGTATGTACCTCTCTATCTCTCATGTTTCTTTATTATATTTGGATATAGGTGTTAATATATGAAGAAGATTCCAATATTATCTCAACTTTTCGAGTTAAATAATTTTGTTTGTTATTTGATATCATGGAGGGATAGTAAAAAATTTGGTCTTATCACATATAATTGATTGATTGCATGGTCACTTAACCCTAGTGTTTTTATGTGACCATGTATCACCTCTATTACCAAGCATGTATCCCTAATGAATCATGTGAGTCACAATGATATCAAAGAGATCCCTAATAAACTACATTTTAACACTCTTAACAAGATTGGGTAGAATAATGTGATAATGAAATAATATGAATCTATTCCATCCTAGATTGATTTTTCAGATTCCATTATAGGATATTGTTGAGGTGTCTTGATCAAGTATCTCAATGGGAATTACATGATTCATATTTAACCCATGGTAGTGTCTTGTTCTTTTGGAAAAAACATAAATAAATGATGTAGATTTCATATATGGAGGTTTAATAATAAATCATTACTTTATCCCTCAGCATGACCAGTAGATATTCTCATATGTCAGTCAATAGTTGATAATTAATGTGTCTAAGTGTATGGTTTGCCTGGTTTTTGATGATGACCTGTTTTGATCAAATGGGATGGATTAATTCAATCATGGATCTAGTGTTCTATATAATTTTTTTGATAATAGGGGAATGGTGATCTGGATTCTGTGAGTCCCATTTAAAAACAACAATTGACCTTTGTTATAGTTTATTAACCATGAAATGTAGAAGACTAGCTAGAAGTGAGTAATATAGTATATTGTTGGCTTATATTTTCACTTCCTTATGTTGAAACGCACTTTTTGTAGACAGTACATGATGCCAAATAGCTTCCTTTCTCCTTGTGAATGTGATTTCACTACACCTTTTCATCACGAATAGTTTTCCATGTTGGCTCCCCTATATAGTCAAGACAAGTAACATATGTTGGGTTCATCTGGTTAGCTTTGATTTCATTGGTGGTGCCATTTTTTAGTATAAATCCACTTAATATTTCTTTAGATAATAAGTGTATTCTACATTACATGATTTATTTCATAAAAATAAATCAAAAAACAGATTTAGAAATCCTTTATGTGAAAGAAATTATTTTTTATGGGCTGAAACCATCCAAAATATTCCAGGGAAAAGTGCATGGAACATATTTTTGAGTTCCAATAACTATGAAGCTCTATGAAAGTCAGAAGGTATTAAAATGTTTAAAATAAAAAGAGTTAAAGATCTCAAGGTGGAAATTAATGATATTTTAAACATATCATGAAGGATAAAATTTCAAATTTCGTGGGTGTTTTAATGGGATTTGAATAAGGTAAAACATGGGGGATTCTATTGACTAGTTTAAAATACAATAATATTATACTACATAAATTCAATGAGTTTCTATATTTCAATCACAAAACTATTTTTTCATGATATAATATTAATCTATAAATGATAAAATTAATAAAAATAATAAGAATAAATATATCTATTGATAACCTAATGTTACTTCATGAGAAGGAGAAATCATTAGTGTATCAATGGTATACGACAATAGAATCCAGGAGTGAAACCCATGATTCAAATAAGTATGAGGGGTTCTATGATCTCTTAATATCATTGAATGAAATTTTTAATGAGATATATATAGTTTTTTATCATGAAAACCTTGTTTCAAGAATCTGGAAAAATGAAAATCCATTGTGATTATAGATTATAGTAAGATAATTATAAAGAATATTAATGTCTTTTAAAAATGTTACTAATTACATTATAGTTGTTGGAGACCTATTAATTGATGAGGAAGATCATATTATGCTAATTATAATACATATAGACTAGAAGGAATATCTAATTCATGGTGTTTATGGAGGAACATTAAGTATTGGGTGTTACAATATAAATAATTCCCTCATTCTAGTTTGCAGAATGATGAATATTTTGGGAGAAAAATTAATGGAAGTAAATGATACCAATACATAGAACGTTCATGACACCTACAAAACTATTGTGTGTGATTTTATTGAGAAATTTTTATCATAGCATTATAATAGTGACAATATATGTCTTGGTGGGAGATATATAATACAAGTAGTTGGCTTTCTCATTGGAGTTGAACCTTGTAAAAATCATTATGTATAGTTATTGCTTACATTATATAAATTAAATGAGTATATGAGTACTAAGGGAAGAAATTAGTTACATCCTTTTCAAGTGATACAAATATTAGAGTATCAATATGGAATTATTAATGTATATATAAAACTCGATAAAAATAGGGAAATATAGATTCATCCACCATACCCCCTCCCTCATCCCCACTCAGTGACCATACATAATCAATTAGGAACTAAAAGTGTTATAAACCTTAACTATGTTATCATTTATTTTATCTAAATGTTTTCCTTTTTTAAAATACTCTATATAATGTGAATTTTTTATGAAAATACATAAGTTACTCAGATAGAGAACTCAATTTACATCCCTATTAATGATGACATCAGTCTATTGATCAAACCATTAATGAACATGAAGAAACATTATGCTGTAAAATTAAGAATGATCTCAAAATTAAAGGATGATCTAGAACTAATTGATGTTGACCAATGTAGTGATAATTCAACTACTTAATATTTAGAGAGTGTATATTGAGTAAACATGTTCAATTTGTATAGAGTATGAGGATTATAATCCCATTGAGGTAGTTGAAGAACACTACTTTGAGGTCGAATATTATTTAGAGTAATCTCTCAATGAATGTTTCACTTATATAGTTTAATTTATCAATGGATTAATTGATATAAACCTTATCTCATTGAGGAAATATATTATATGGATATAGGATTAACTAAACTTTTTTAATGATGAATTTTTTTTCCCAAAACATATTTATTCCCAAAAATAAACTGAATAACTATTCAATATACATATCTCTATAGTAGAAGATGTGTTATATATAAATGTTTCTGAGAAATATTTGATGATGAAATTTATTGAAAAAAATATTCATGCATTCAAATATGCCTAAAATAATATTACTAATGTCATGTATTTCCAATTAGAGACCGAAATAAAATATATTAAGTTACCTTGTAATTCATTGCAAGATAGTATAAAAAAATCATATTTAACATTCGATGATTGATTGGATTTAATTTTTAAGATCAGTAGAGGTTTTGAATAATTCCCCAAACATGAATTGTCAAGGACATGATGCGAAATTGAAAAATATGGAATCAAAACAAGCTATAACATACAATATTTAGAAAAGAAACATACTTTCACAGAAGAATAGAATGAGAGTCCTATCACAAAAAGTTCTCATATATGTTGTATGCCGATCTTGAAATTGAAGATCTTTATGAAAAGTAACCCATAATTAATACAATTTTTCAAATACTAATATTGTTTTATTTGAAATAACTGTATTTAAATCAAAATCTGGGAAATATGTATAGGAAAAAAATGAACCAATATATCGAGGGAGGATGTAAAGTTGTTAAAGAAGAGTAGCTCACCAAGATTCACCCAAAAGTATGGAGCCTCTATATAAAAATAATAAGGTTCACAAGATGAAATGTTTTGTTATACTATATTTGTATGTAGGATAACAGGATACATAAGCCATTATTGGTGGTGTTATAGGTTTGGGAATAAATAAATTGACTTTTTGAATATTATGTAGACCAATATATATTATTTATGTCATATATTAAGTGGAATAATATTTAAAAGTGATAAAATGAAATATTTTTAAATATAATTACAATTTATAGAAAAGGAAAAATATATCGACAAGTAACTTATTTGAATTCTTGTATAGATTATATTAGAATCACAAAAAAGGGAATAAGTGTATTCTCATGTACTAACGATGCACTATGTATATAACAATTTGAAGAAAATACCATAATATCAAAGAAATAAGGATGTAAAAGTTGATGAACAGACCTTGGGATATAAGAAACTGAAGAAAGCTGTCAGAAAAAGGTGAATGTTAATCTAAATATACCCACTAAGAAAAATAAATTTGTTCTCAAAATAAATATAATTTTCCTATTATCATGAACTAACATATTGAAGCAATCCTAGTCAGTGATAAGACAATACTATCTCCCCATTCCAACCACCAACAGTCCTGGTGGAGGTGACAAGTGTCAAGTAGGAAAATAACTGACATGGGAGGCCATAGCTTATGTACCTATACATCCATATGCATCTTCATACACCTATAAATGGTAGAAAGAAAATAACTATTACTCTAAATGCTTTCCCAACAAGTAAACTCAAATCAAATTGTGAAAAAAGATGTTGAACAAATATAAAGGGCTAAATAAAATCCTGTCAAATCTAAAAATAACTCTAACTAACAAAAAAGGTAACAAATATCAAAATGTTTCTTTATAATACATATATGGTCAGTCTAGTCCAACTAAGATCCAAAAACTTTTACTACACCTTGTTACCCATCAAAGGATCAGTCTTATACATAATACATTTCATGTGTGGGAAGTTCTCATACATGGGTGAGTATATACATACCTAGTAAAAAACCTCGAAGACAAAAAAACACAAACCATCAAGGGGGGAGATAGATATAAATAAAATTTGAATGGGAAAACAAGATAAAACCCAGATAAGATCAATGGAATAAGAAATGTATTAGGTGAGGTCTTTCATAACATCCATCTTAGGTATTTTGCATGAATATCTAAGGTAGGGATCATCTAAGGGAACTCACTCCACTGGTCATGTAAAAAGTTATGGCATTCATATGATATATTATGCTGGTTATGCCTTTTTAAGTTGGAGTATGCACAAAAACTCCATTGATTTTTATACAGAGGTGGGGGTCACACCCAAGGCCTATAAGGGATACCAGAACTTATCTATAATAACCCACAAGAAATTGGACTAGAGACCATGGATATCAGTAATAGGACACCTAGACCAATATAAGGAAGAAATATATATCAGATCATGCCCCATATCATGTAGATGGATAACTACCTCTATCTAAAACTAGCCAATAGAGGGGATCACTCATCTTCTTCAAAGCATTGGATATGTCACTATATCCACACCAGAATAAGAAATAATGGAAAACCACCATAACTAAACTAGAACTAACTGAGGTTTCACATGAAATGTATAAAATGTACATATTCATGTGACATTGTCATAACCTGAAAGTATAGACATTCAGGGATGGATCTACATGGCATGTGCTCATTCAGACTATAAACTATGATGGTTAAAGTCTCTACGAAATGTTATATATTTTACATGTCATCACCAATATTTCTACCTTATATACATCGACTATGATTCTTATTTGAAAAAACTATGTATTTTATAGACTTCATCTGATTCATTGATTTTTCTACCCTGTAAGGAAACACCCACATAAATCGGCTTGTAAAACCTCCTATATAACACACTATAATCTAATTTCAATAAGAACCATCACTTATATGTCACATCTCAAATCCCAACATCAATCCCACATAAAAAATATATAGAAACCAAGTGTCAAACACCTCAGAAAATAGGTTTCCATATGTAGATTAATCAACATCCAATCAAACACTATTAATAAACATAAAATAGATGGGGAAGGAATTAAACATAAAAGTGGACATAAAATAATGGTCATGTTTATTTTTCCATCATCAAGAGAATACAAATATGGTATATTATCAAAAAATAAAACCAAATAATAATCTAAAATTCATAAACATGATGAAAAATAATCAATTCATCTGAACATAGATACAAATAGATGATTTTATCCATGATAATTACATATACGTGAGAAAGTCGGAATAAATACAATAAAAAGAAGGCCTTAGATTAGTTTTCTTTGCTTTACAATGGATGAAATGTATTCTAGTGATGGATGTGAAGAACTTGTTACACTCGCTGGCAGCTCCAATAACCCTCAAACACATATGTAATTGAATAACAGGATTATGCCTACATCTTCATATACTTTAAATCCATCCAAGGTTAATATGAACCTCCCTTAGTATAAATAAGATAATGAAATCACATTCTCAACCATGTTCAACTAGATGTTTTATGGAAAACATTTGGTTTGATGATTCATCAAGGTAAGGAAATATAAATCAATTAATAGGATTACGAAAGCAATTAAAATTGTATACAAGACCCCAAATATAAGATCCATGTGTTTCCCCACTCAAAAAGATATAACCTGATAAGGAGGTTGTTGGTTTTATCACTTTGAAAACTAGTATGACCATCTTTATGTCCACCTCCAATGCCTACCCATGGTCAGGGTTTTCTTGAACACACTTCAAAACACCCAGTAACCATATTTGTGTGAGAAAACTATGTTGTTTTCCCCTCGCCACGGCATCTAAAATGTGTGATGTGGGGTTTTTCTGAACTTTTCACATAATCCAATCCTATGAAACCATTCCCATAGTAACACCCCCAATAAGACATTTCAAACAATTTTTACACTAAATCACACTAATTCCACCATGACATTCACCAAGACATGGTATTTCTCATTATTATAAAAACACTAAAACACATTTTAATCCCTGAAAATCCATCAAGGGGATAGGTAAACCATGTTGACACACTAAAATTATATAAAAGTATCAATTATAATATTCTAGTATATTCAATAGAAAAATAGTGTTGTTACATTCTTCCCAAATCAAGGTGGGGGGGGGGGGGGTTATCCCAAAAATAAATAAAATAAAATGGCTACTAAAATAGGTGTGGTTAATGAGTGGGAATATAGTTTTATCAATCCCATGAGATATCCTTCATATTATAATGCTACAAATGAATATACACCAATGTAATCGATCATGTGTGAATGACCTCCCCCTATTGATCATATATCCCCAATAGGTACTCTGAGATGGTAAATCCATCCTTAATCTCTAGATCACCCCATAAATTATGATGGGTCATCATATATATACATAGCCATGATATAGGGACGATTTCATGTACCATGTCCAAATATGGTATTAAGGCAACTGGTATGGAACCTCACCAAATCGTTGTAGTATTTAGAATGTGTCAATGAACCTTGGATACAACTTGTCACCCTAGAAAAATCTCTATAGTCCTCATCATGGTGAGACCTTCAGGAATGCTTGGTCTCTCTTGTCAAACTCTAAAGTACTCCATATTTGGTCTGCCTATGAATTTTTATGGCTCTATAATTTTTCTCACTTCATGGTTGATCTTGACCTTCTCAGTCATTTCTTATACCTTTTATGGGACTTTAAGAACCATCTCACCTAGATCTATCTAACACAGTAGAAACCTATAGGGTCATCCATTAAAGTAATTAAATGGTGTCATACCAAATTTATAATGATAAATATTATATTATGAAAACTCTAATAGGGTAATATGATCCTACAAACTCTATCCAAACTCTAATACATAGGACCACAACATGTCCTCCATGACCTGAATTATATGATCAGTCTGACCATCCTTCTATGGGTGGAATGTCATGTGAAACAGAAACTAATTCCCCAAAGCATCTTATATACCTATCCAAAATCATGCCGTTATGTGATAATCAATTTCTAAAATATTAATTGAGGGGAATCCATGAATCATTGCTATCTCTAATATATATAGGTGCCTCAAACTCACTACTAAACTCTACACTCTAATGGATATGAAGTGGGATGCTTTTTTGAGTCAGTCTAGGATCATGAAGATAACATTTTGACCTCGATATTATTGTGGAATTCATGTCACATAATAAATAGAGATATCATTCCACTTCCAATATAGAAAATCATGTGTTCATGAAAAACATGATAGTACCTACTCCTCATCCTTCACTTTCTGGTAAGTGAGGCATTGATAGATAACCTCATAAATACCTCTCTCTCTCTATCACTAGACACTAGAAGTGGTGTTGATGGTCCAATTATATATTTTCCACATTTTCATATACCATTAAGAGGAATGTGTGAAACTCCATTAGCATTTCCTTTTATAGAATGACTAGTACCATATCCTAATCCTCAAAAAGGGTAAAATTTCCCCCACATTTAAAAAATCCCTCAATATCATCTCATGTGAATATCCAATCACACAAGAACTCAAAATTGATATTTCATAGTTTTAAATCTATAAGATTCTGAAAAATATGTGGGGTCACAACCACTAATAAAATGTATATATCCTCATCTACAAGGATTAGTTGAAAAGAGGTCAACTACGTTGTTGAGTTTCCAAGAATCATGAATAAGATTTCCTTTTGAGAGATTCTATCATGATGTTCCCCTTTGTATGAGTATATACTATCTCAAAATAAAAATTCGGTAGGATCCCTATAAATTTCCTAAACCTCAGGTTATGTTCTTACTGATGAAATATATATGAGATTCTTATAGTCATAAAATATTGTGAACATATCCCTTAAAAGATAGTGTTAAATAAATTTATGGATAACACCATTGATATCATTTAGATCATGGTTTGGATTTTTTTTCTCAAGTAGCCTCATATTTTTGGACTTCCATGAAATCACTGCCTTCCCCTAAATTAGAACACATCTAATCCTAGCTCTTTAGGAATCTCATAACAACGCATACTCAACTCCCTCCTCTTTTAGTCCCAAGATAGGGGTGATCTTCAAACTCTAGATCTAGAAAACCATACTAAAAATTATCTTACCACACAAAAGGTAACCCCATTCCTGTCATAAAATTTATAGGTTTTATGATTCTTGAGAAATAAATCATGAATATTTGATAATATCCTTCTAACCCATGGAATATCTATTCCCTGGTCATGCACTTGGGTGGATCTAAATCAATCACTACCTTGATCTTAATTGGGTCCACCACGACACCCTATTCTAAGAAAAAATGACATTGGACGTGATCCTCTTGAATAGAGAACTAATACTTTGCGAGATTTCCATAAATATGGTTCTCTCATAGTATGTCTAGGACTGACCAAAAATATATAGTGTGATCCACTTAAGATGTTGAGAACATGAGGATATCATCTCTGAGGACTCCAAGAACTAATCCAAGAAGAAAATAATGATCCAGTTAATGACTCTCCTGGTCTTTTTTGGGGAATTTTTTTTAATATTGGGAATCACCCACTACTCAATGTGACCATTGAGGCACCCAGTTATTACATTTTGTATATCCTCCTCTTAAACATGGATATGATGATAATATGGCATGATTTCATTCATCGATAACCACTTCACCCCATTTATATGATCATATAGAACATCAATTATCAATTATAGATATTACATTATGATAGTCACTTAATATGGGATATGATAACCAATGCATAAACTCATAAACCCATTCACCTTCTTAGAGAATAACACTAGGTCTTCCTAAGGGGACACACTATTTCTAACAAATATATTCCTCTATATGTCTTCCAACTACACCTTAAACTCACATATCTATAATATTTCCATATGATATTATGTTATATATTTTAGGGCAGTCCCTAGGTGTAGGTCTATACATTAGTGAACCACATTATTGGTATTTAAGACCAACATATCCTTAGTAAACAAGTCTTTAAACTCCATCACCACTGCATAGAATGGACAACTCACAACATCAACTCCTCCAAGGAATGTATTATCCAACTAATGAGAAATATGTTGTATCCTTTTAGGTAGGATCCCATCCTACTCATCCTGTGTTTTCTTTTTCCAATGAAGGAAAATATTTTCCCATCAACCTGAACACAAAACACCCTCTTTCTAAAATAGTAAATCATATCCTGGACCACATAGAGCTAGTCTTTTCATAAAATTACATCCTAAGGTCTCATTACAACTTTGAGGAAATTACATATACGTCTCTCTCCTCTAAGAGACAGGTCAAACTATCAAAAAACATTTTCATCTCTAAATCTCACCTTGTTAGAATCTCTACGAGAAAAAGGCCTTGTTAATGGTTCCACTAGAATCTCTAAATATTGAACAATGGATGTCATAAAAAAGTAGTGGTTTGTTCTTATATCTATAAAAAATATAAGAAAATTAGAGAAGGTACACATAATACCTTGGTTCAAGCCCAATTCCTCTAGATTGTAAGCTTCTACTCCTTATAATTATTTATGTCCCTAAAAACCAACTCCCAAAACATGACATGGACCACCTAGGGGTGGTTCCAGTGGAAATGGATTATAAAATCAATGAACTCTATAGCTCTCTAAACATAAATACCCCATCATCCACCCTGAAAAACTCCATGATAAATCCACTACTGTTTCCTTGGCATCCCATCTACTAAATCCATCTCTACATTAGGTTGTGTAAGTCAATCCCATGTGATAAGACCTCTCCCATCATATTAGTAGAATATCCTCTACCATGAATAACTAGAATATCCATGACATACCTGAGTGGAAGAACCTCTATCCTGATATTATCCCACAATAAATTTATCACATTACTAGACCCATGTGTCTATGATAAACTACCAATTGATGAATTCCCTACTCTATGTTGTACACTAGACAAACATTCAACTAAATTTTTGTCTGTTAAGAAGATCTCCACAACCAAAGAACACTATAGCACCCCAGTATAAGAAGGGATACAAAGACATAGCACACTATCATGGATATCATGATGAATTTCAGGATTAATGTTCCATGTTAAAAAGTATCCATCTCGTACCACATCCATTGAATACTGCATGAGGATGGTGAACCTCGATTCATACTCTACAACTTACATACATACATTCTATAGATCTAGAATCTTCTCGATATGTATCACCCACAAGAGAACTAGATAAACATCTACGATTTTAGGTTCAAAAAAACTGAAGAGAGTATCTCTTTATCTAGTTCGTTCTCCACCAAGAATTAACATCTGACTATTGGTCCATGAAAATGTTCTCCACCAAGATCATCATCATATTTGGAGGAGTCCTCATAAGGTAGAAACACCAATCCATATCTTTTAGTGAGTCTTCGTCCTCTTGTGGGTCCATATCACCCTATAATAATAGTGGTGTCCATCACTAGAACTAATTAAGTGTTATAATCCTATGTGCATCATCTTCTTGCACCATTGGGAAAACATGCTACAATATGTGTAGAGGTAATATTGGAAATCAACTAGGAGGAATCACCACCTATACAGGTCTCTAGATTGAAGCCTCATCACTATTTGGACAACCATCATGATCTAGAAATTGAACCCTAGGAAGTTATCATCATGGAAGAATCCTACACTAGTAAATACAACTTATGGATAAATGATTGAATTTGGTGAGCATATCATGAAGGGTATGGAAAAAACACTCATTTTTATATGATGCATATACTAAATTTTTACTGGTAATCAGTGAGTAGATGTAATAAGTTAACTAGTAGTTTACTAGAGTCATGTTGAATGGATACGATGGCAACCACACCACTACTGATTTCCCTAACTTGAAATACAAACATAATAGATTTAATCATTGATTACATAATTACCAAAATAATTCTCACCACTAGACTATCTCTGAGATCTGGTCCTAAGAGATCCTAGGTCCATATACCACTCTATATTAACCCTACCCATTGGGTCCTTACATTCTAGAGATAATATAAGAGAGAAACCCCAATCCCTCCTCTTATAGGCCAAGGGATATGTGACTGGCACTAAGTATACATATCACATACATAGAACTCCCTTGACTAAGTACCTATACAAATTTATTCATCTCCACACACAAATACAAAGTAGAAAGAGAAATAAATAGTATTTTAAATGGATGAAAAACATATAACCCATACAAAATATGAAAATAGAATGCATAAATATGTAAAGGGTCAAATATAATCCCACAAAACTATTAATGATCCTGAACATCTTGGAAAATAAATAAGATATCAAATTGTGGCTCCAAGATCTTTTTTCGTTATTTTAGACCAACTAAGCTTCAATTTCTCCTGGTCCACCTAAGAATATTTCAAATGGAATTTATTCTACCTAAGACTTAAAATATGTGGGTAGAGCACATGTAGGGGTGATTATAATGATAAATAGTATAACACACTTAAGAAATAAACATAAAGATTCATGGAGGTAGTCTTATCTAAATCACAACAACAATGAAAAACTAGATAAAACCTAAATATTATCAATAGAAAGATCCAAGTATCAAGTGATTTATTTCTTCACTACTACCCAAGAGATTCTGTAAGAAAATCCAAGGTAAAAATATTTCAAGGGAAATCACTCCACTGGTCTTATAAAGATGGATTGAACTCATCTAACATGTTATACACATATGGACTTTCCATGTTTAAGTATGCACTGAAATGAATGTGATTCCAATACATAGGAAGAAAATAACACCCATGTACTTTGGGTATATTTGAACCTATCTAGAATAACCAACTATAAATGGGATCATATACCTTGGATATTAGTCATCGGATAACAGAACCAACCTGGGTAAGAAATAGACAGAGTATATTTTCATGGTCTTTGAGGAGGGATACCTGAATCTATCCAGAATATTCTCACAGAGGGAATCACTCATCCTTATCATTGGAAGGCAATCCTCATTATACCCTCATGGTAATGGGAAAAAATAGAACAGGTTGATACAAAAAAAAAGAACCCACCTAAGAGTCACCTGACATATAGAAAAAGTACATATCCATATGATATTTTCACAACTAAAAAGGATGGTCATCATAAGGAGGTGTCCACACAATAGACACTCATAAAGACAAAACATCATGAGAGTCTATGTTTCTAAGAAGATTATCTTATTCCAAACTTCTTCACACATGTTGCTTTTTTATTTGATTCTGTCATGTTTCTCACATGAAAAAAACCCTATGAGTTATGTGGACTATGCCAAAGCCATCAATGTTTCACCCATGAATGGTAACATAGACATAATATAGCTCCAAAAATCATTGTCACCCACACTATAATTGGATTTTCATCATCACCATCATGAATATGTTACATCTCCAATCGTTATATTAAAATTACAAAAATAATCTATATAAATGAATAGTCAAACACAATATGAAATGAGCTCATGTAAATATACAAATATTTACCCATTTACATATGGGTGATAAAAATAAAATTAAGGGAGGATAGAATAAAACTAAAAAATGAACATCAAATTAAGGACTTGTTAATTTTACCATCATCAACATAATCTGAATGGGTTATATAATAAAACAACAAAACCAAATAATAATCCATAATTGTTAACTTAGATAATAAATCATTAATCCATCTAAACATGGATTCAATGGGATTATTTGATCCATGATCATTATATATTCAATATAAAATAAGAAATAATTTAATAACATAAAAAATACTAACATGGTTTGGTTCAATTGTAAAATATAGAAATGAATGAAAGCATTGGATGTAAAAATCTTAAAGGGATTTCTACCAACTCCATGAATCCTCAGCCTCACCCATCATAAAACAATTGAATCAAGAATTCATATACCTAGTTTTTATATCATGGGTAGGTTTAAAAGAATGAAAATTAGTATATATTAGAAAATGTAAACCTATTCTCTCCTAGTTATATTTATATTTTTTTTAGAAAAACATTAGGATCAATGAACCGTTAAGGGAATGATGTCTGAATCTAATAATAAGTTTATGAAACTGATTAAAATCATATATAAGACCCCACATTTATGATTCATGAATTTCTCCCTAAAACAAATATGATATTTGAAGAAGGACAGTGGTTTTGGCTATTTGAAAAACTGGATGACCATTACCATGCCATCAGCCAAAGCTTGTACATGCCTGTGGTGTTTTACAAAACTCTAAAAATAATCTAGCTACTATTTTCATGTGATAAAACCCAAGTAGTTTTCCACTAAACACATCCTCTAAATTGGGAATGGAGAAGTAACCCAAGATATGGATCATAGAAAATCCCTAGAAATACCATAGCCACACCCTCTGCAATGACCCAAGTATTTATAAATAAAATTGACATTTTGGTTGAATTAAATGCCTTTTTAGATTTTATGGTTATATAAAACACATCAAATTATTTTGTGTTATTATATAATATATTATTTAAATAATTAAAATAATTATAAACATTGATAATATATATATTGAGTAGTGAACATATTATTGGTATTAATATATGTTTTTGATCAATCCAATTGACATAAACAAAGGAAGTGACAGCCTTGACCAATAGCATCATACCCTATGATGCCCATTTATTAGAGCTTCCGAGGGAGATAACATCATGAGGATTTTTTCTTGACCAACCCCAAGCTGACATATAACAACATAAATATGATCAAAACCATTTACGGGAGAATTTTAAGATCATTGACACCACATACTGAACCAAGTAAATTGAACCTCCGCATGAAAGTCTCAATATCAACAACCTAACCCTTAGGAAATTTCAGATGTAATAAAGTTGTATGTATCAAGACCCTCATGTATGAATATATATATATATATATATATATATATATATATTATAATAAAAAATCATTCTTGTTATTGTTACTTTACAAATGATTTTTATTTTAATTTGATAAAATGCATATTAAATATTTGGGTTGTATGTAATTTCAATTATAAAATTCAATTTGATAAATTAAGTAATTTTTTTTAAATAAATGAAATTTTAATAAATTATTGTTATTAAATAATATTTTTTAATTATAGTGGATAATATAATTGGATGAAGTCTAAATTAATTTTATAACGGTTTAAGAATTATTATTGTTAAAAACCCAGCATTCCTCAACAACAATCATTTCTACTTTTAAGAGTGAAAATTCACATATTTAAAAAATTATTTCAATAAAATAAATAGTTTTATGAATTATAACAACAAAATTATCCAACGGTTATTTTTTCAATATTTTTTTAGCGTCAATGTTTCAGGACAAATTAAGAAAATTGTATAAATATACAGTGGGTATTATGACATCATAATGAACCATAAATGATTTAGTGAATACTATAAATAGATTCGAGGGCCAAATATATTTTTACCTTTTAAAATAATTTCATTTTGAGGTTATTTTATTTATTTCATAAAACTATTATGCATCATCCAAATCATATATTATATTTTAAGGATTTAAAATAATTTCATTAAGATCATGACTCACTTTAACATTACCAAGGGTAATATTTTAATATTTTTGGACTGTGTCCTTATAAAAATATTAATACCACCACTCATTGGTATAACCCATGGGCATAAACATTGGTAAGGTTTTCTGTTTTGTTTATTTTGTTATATAGATTATAAAACCTAAGTTTTAGGAAATATTAAAGATATACCTTCTCTTTTCATATATAAACCCCTAAAAACTCTCATTTATATTTAATAAAATACCTTTTATCACATAATTAATCTTCCTTATCCTATCTAGATTCCTCCCAAGAATCCCCCAATCTCTCGAGATGCTCCTACAATGATTTTTGGAATCAGTCTCTTAGGGTAAGGGATCTCCCACTCTACTTTTTAGTCAAGAACCAATTTTATTCTCTGCCTCTTAATTTTCATTTTTCATGTCTGGGTATGTTTTTATACATCCCTATTACTTCCCGTTTTATTTACATGTGATTATACAACCCTTTAACTCTTACTATTTCCTCACATGAACCTCAATGTACACACGTTACCATGCAAAATTTTAGTAATAGGAATCTCCCTCCTCTTTTCAATTCAAGCATCTTCTTCATTGTATTCATTTTATTACCAAAATTTAATATTTTTATATAATTTTACACATACCTATTAGTTTCCATTTCATGTTAAAATAAATTTATACACATTTCTCATTCATTAAACCATTTTTTGGAATATATGAGTACTTTCATTATGCTACGGAAATTTCACTACGATTTTCCATGCCAACCAATTGTGTTGTGAATATCTATACACATTTAATATAAAGGGTGTCAATATGTGTTAAATTATAACTATTTTATTGGTGAATTCTATGTATTTATTCCATTCTCCTTTATCATGGATTAAAATTTGATGAGAAATTAATCACATTTGTATAATCTTTTTGGCACACTTTTTCATGTGAATGATATAAAGGTTATGAATGTGCGGAAATTTATATAGTGATCCAATAAATTGCTTAATGTTTTAGTCTCATGGGAAATCATGAAATGGATTAAGGGGTCAACCTAATCCATCATGATACATTTTACACCATGATTTCTTCATAGTTATCCATGAACAGTTTTTATGATTCATTGTTTAAAGTTGTTTCCACATTTCCATGATGCATTTATGTTTTCATGATTTTCCATTCCTCATTTTTCATTTTAATGTTTCTCAACTATTTTATGATCCATTGTATATAAAATACTCTAACATGCAATTCATGATTATTCCCTCATTAAAATTTATTTCTCTTTTGTTTCATATGTATGTCCCTAGGTTATCCCAATCAGTTTTAAGTATGATGGAATATTATGATCATGTCAATGATGTTTTAAGTAATGGAGATGTTCCCCCTTTTTAATTTGTTAGGTAATGTTACTAATTCAAAATGAAATTAGTGTTATCAATCTTCATAGTTATATTTTGATTAATTTTATATATTGAAACAAGAATTAATGTGTAATAAAATAAAGGGTTTTCAAATTTGGAAACAAAAGAAGGTTTGGTTATTATTTGGATTAGGATTAAGAAACATTATAGAAATCCTTAAGAATAAGACTAAACAAAATAAGACATTTATAATTTTTGGTAAATTATAGATTATGTTGTTTTTAAGAAAATAAATCCCTATCTTGATACTACAAGTGGATGTGGATCAGGAACATATTTACCTAGGGGTAAAACATGAAAATAATGCATTATGGAAGACTCAATTGGGAACTGGTGTATGAAAATGGGACTTTCTATACACCTAATATTATAATCCTGAGGGATATTCATATTTTAATTCACAATTTAATTATGAACAATTATTAAGGGAACAAAAATAATAATATGTTTCTATATTAGAAAATAAATCATAAATAACATAGATTGACGCCTAGAAATTCCTATGTTATTGGATAAATTTAATTTGTAATTTCTTCCAATAATGCTAGTATATTACATTATATGTGTTTAATTGTTTAAAAATAATCATCCCTAATTTTCCCTTTATTCTGTCTAATGGTCGGAAATAAGAAGAATCAAGTAAACAACCAATATAAAAGGAAATGTCATGATTTCCCAAATGAGATTTCCAACTTCATGGGAGTAGTAAGAACATGATTTTTGATGATACTCTCTTAGTTGACACTTGGTATTAATAGAACATTAAATTAGGAGGAGCACCCAAATACCTCTCATAGAGAAAAATAGAATATTAGGACCTTTTCCACGACAACGACCCTTGAATTTCAATGCATCATATGATCACTCAATCGGTGAAAATGGATCAATTCAATTTATAAGATCTTTTCCATCCATAAATGTTCAAAGAAATAGAAAGTTATACTAGCTATTTTTCATTTGGATAGAGAATATTATTAGTGGGGGACGTTGATCAAGTATATAAAGCATGAGGAAGATATCGAATAGAAGTGGGGAAATGAATTCCAAAAACTAAATTGAAAAATATTTCATTATGCTATCAAAATTAAAATTAAAAGGGATTTCGTTTCCCTTAATGAAAATGTTGATGAATCCCATAGGGCATGTGAGGAAATTTTTTAAAATATTTTAACAATACTCCTATGTCTTGGTCATTTCCTCAAAATTCTGTGTTGAAAAATATTTGGTGGGTTAAAATCTAATATATGAAAATCACTAATGACCCCTGATTTTGATAGCAATGTTGAAATTTTACGGTGTGCCATTAAATTCAAAATGAAGATCATAAAATATCTGGGGTCTCATTGAGATAAAAAGTGGAAATTAGATTCTAAATCTGTAAGTGGGATTGAAAATTATACAGGTGGTGTGAAATTTCAATGCCCCACATGTCAAAAGTGTTGATGGAAACACCCTGAAATTTTCACAAGGTGTTTGGAAATAAATTAGGTGCAAATTGATAGGCAAATAAGCTGTAAATTAATTATCAGAGAAACCCAAAAATGTAATTTAATTGTGTAATAATCTAGTCAACCTTAAACACTATTTCTAATGTTTCAACTACAAGGAAACATGTAACTTTTCAAACCAATTCACTTAAACTAGGGTGGTTAGAGACAATCATCTCCAATAACCACCGGGTTAGAAAGGGAGAGCTAATTTAATTAAAACTGTCAAGGTGGATCCTGAAATGGAAGTGGTGACAGGTATTATAGTTATTCATTCTAGAATAAAGAAAATGATTTTTATTCTAGTTTTTTACATTCATTTGAATCAGGCATCATTTTTACAATTATCCAAACACCATAAAAAACATGGAGGTAGAGCTATCAGTTAAAACATAAATTGGGGATATTATTGCATTACAAGAATATAACTCCTCTAATGATAGAATTCTTGGGTTAAACTTACCAAAGCACCTTTTAATAGTCTCTTAAGTATAATTAGATGTAATTATGGGAATGGAATGGATTTAATTATATATACAAAACAAAAAAATTTGTGATAAGTAAATATCTCTTTGGGTCACGAATCATCCCCTGATTTTATACAATTTCAAGGAAGATGATGGATCTTCTTTAGAAATAATATCTCAATAATGGATATTATTTCCCTATAAGAATTTGTATCTATCTTAAATGATTGATTCTATGGAAAAGATCATCCTCAATGAAATTCCCATTGTGAGGAAATACACTGAAGTGTTTCCTGAATAATTTCCTTATCTTCCTCTTAACCAATAGGTTAAATTTTAAATAGAGATTATACCTAGAGTATTTATATTATCTAAGACTCCATATTGAATAGTTATTGTGGAAATTGATGATTATTAGAAAAAACTGAAGGATAATCTTGAAAAGTGATTCATATGCCTATGTGATTTACTATGGGGTACACCAGTCATCTTCTTCATGAAGTAGGATGGGCCAGCTTGTCTTTTTATTGATTATCATAAGCTCAAAAATATATTGATAAAAAAATAGTATCCCCTTTCATAGATTAATGACCTATTTAATCATCCATTTCGAGCCCGATACCTCTTCAATGTGGATATTTGATTAGGTTATTGTCAAGTAATGGTCAAGAAGGTGGATATCCCCGAGCCTGATTTCTGAACAACGTATGGAAACTATGAGTTCATATTAATTCCATTCAGACTCACCAATTCTTTAAAATTCTTAATGGACATTGCTAATATAGTCTTTAGTGATTTACCTGACAAATATTTTTGTATAATTTATAGTTGATATTATAATATACTCTAAAATCAAGGAGGAGCATGAGGAATATCTGAGAATTGTGATAAAAACCATACAATAGGAGAAGATTTATACAATGGACATAAAACATGAGTTCTAGTTGAAACAAATCTCATTATTGGTTCATGGAATCCAATATATTGGGATATTTATAGACCCTTAAAAGACAAAATCAATTAAAGGATATATGTGGCCATAATTTGTGAAGGAAATACATAGTTTTCTTGGATTACCTAGTTATTATCATCAATTTGTGTGAAATTTCTCATTATTTTAAAACCATATATTAAATATAAATTATAAGGGAGTCATGTTTTTGGTAATAATTAATGATATGGGACTATCAAGAAGGTGAAAGAGGCTTATCATTGTACCAGTACATATGGTACAAAAATGTTGGGAACATTTCAGTGTGTTTATAGATTCATAGAAGTAGGGCTTGGGTTGTGGTTTAAAATAAAATGAAAATTTTATATACAATGCATAATGGAAATTGATTTTTTTGAATAAAACTACACAAAACATGATCTGATGTTGGATGTAGTGATTTTTACATTGAAAATATAGTGGCAATATATATTTGGGGGTAACTGTGAAAAATATAAGGATCATAAGATCCTGAAATATTTTTTCTCAAAAAAAGAGCTTAATTTGTACTGGAAAATATGGATATAGATTATTAAGGAGTATCATTGCTCAAATCACTACCTTATTGGTAAATAAAATAAAGTGTAACATGCTCTAAGAAGAAAGTATCTAGAAAATTTTTCATTCATGAGAATTGAGATGGATCGGATCTTATTACACATTAAAAGTATGGACATGAGAATCATAAAGGAAGTAATATCATCAATCCTCTCATTAATGATTTCCCAACAGTCCCTTCTAATGAAAATATTGTATTCTCAAATATATTATGTAGGAATTTAGTAGAAATTATAAGCTATAAAGAAAATGAAAATCCTAGGAGTTAAAATTTAATGATGAAGGATTTGTAATTTTTGGGTTATCACTATGTATACCATAAAATCCTGAGATAAAGAAGGATATGTTAGATAATGCATATTTTTTGACATTCTCCATCCATTTCAGAAGAAAAAATATATTTATAGATTATTGATAGAACTATTGGTGGGAAAATAAAAAAAATATATCACATAATATATAGAAATATGTCTTGTATGACATCAAGTGAAGGATGGGTAGAGAAAATACTTAGGTATGATTCAACCATTACCCATACCTACATGGAAATCAGAAAACCTAACCCAAATATTTTTTAATGGTATTATAAATACATCAAGTGTAAATAATTATATATGGGGTGTAGGTGATTTTATTTTAAATACTGATCACTTCATTATGATTTGATAGGACTTCTCACTCAATCAAATTGCATGAATATGTAATGTAGAAGTGCCAAGGATACATGGAACACCACAATCGATTGTATCCTGTGGAGATAAAATAGTTTACACCAGGTTATGGAAGAATTTCCAAAATGATCTACATACTGATTTGGAGTTCAGTATAACCTATCACCATCAAATTGATGGCCAAGTTGAGTAGAGTATCCAGACCCTCAATGACATGTTGAGATCATGCACAATTTACATCAAAGGAGGATTGGATTAACATCCTTTTCAGGTTGAGTTATCATACAATAATTCTTTCCAATGAATAATCCAAATGTCCCCTATAAAGATCATTATGGGAAGAGGTGAAAATGATTGCATGTTGGTATGAATTTTGGGAACAAAAATATCAAGGTCCTGAAATGGTTAAGGAAATTGTGGAAAATATCATGACTATTCTACATCACATCAAGGATTCTCAGAGTCAATAAAATATCTATTATGACAATTTTCAAAGATACCTATAGTTTTATGATTGAGAAAATTTATTCATCTTCATATAACCATGGAATAAAATCAATAGATTTGGGAATAAGGAAATGATTAGTCTAACATACATTGGTCCCTTTGAGATCATTTATCACATTCGATTGGTGACCTATCAACTAGTACTCCCACCTAACCTATCTCAACCACATGATGTGTTTCATGTATCACTATTGAGGAATTACATACTAGAACCCTCATATATGTTGAATAATGAACTTGAACTATTATAGAATGATCATTCTTATTTTGTGCACCCCATAAAGATATTATATCATAGAGAAAAGTTCATAGGAAATAACAAAATGAACCTGGTCAAAGTGCTATAGAGAAACCAAACGTTTGAAGAAGTTATATGGAAATTATAGGAGGTTGTGAAATAGAGTCACCCTCATAAAATTTATTGTGAGAAATGGAAATTTAGAGTGAGATTTTTTTGAAGGGGGGGATTGTAACAACCCCACATTTATAAATAAAATTCCAATTATGGTTAAATTACAAGTATTATTATGTGTTATGGTTATAGAAAAAACATTCATTTATTTCATTTTATTATAAGCATTCGGGTTCTGAGGACCATTAAAAATCATAATATTGGACAATATGTTAATTGACTATGGATCATTTGATTAGTATAAATTTAGGGTTTGGAAATGTCCAATTGACATAGAAAAAGAATGTGATGGCCTAGACTAGTGCTATCAAACTATATGATTCCCATTTATCAAAGATTACAAGGGGGAATAGAATAATTGAGATTTTCCATTTACCAAGTCCAAGCTTAGATCAAACATCTTAAACATAATAAAAATTGTTTATGTGGGATTTCAAGCTCATCTAGATCACAGAAAATACAATTAACACCAAACCACCCATTGAAAGTATCACCATTTAACACCATATCCATAGGTTGTTTTTTGGTGTAATTAAGGGTTATTTATCAAGTACTTGATATTTTAAGTGTATATTTTATAGATTAATGAATATATTTTCTTCTTATTATCATTACATAACAAATGATTTTAATTTTAATTTAATAAATAAAAAAATATATTTTTTGGTAATATGTTATATCAATTAAGACATTCCACTAAATAAATTGATGCATTTTTTCAAATAAATGATATTATAATAGAAAAATATTATTTTATAATATTTAACTAATAATATTTGAAAATATAATTTTAAAAATTAAAAAATATCTTTTATAATGGTTTGAAAACAGTTATTGTCTAAAAAACCCAACAAATATAAAAAAAATCCATTATTATTTTAATACAAACAGATCATATATTTATAAAATTATCTAGATAAAATATAAGTTATTTTTGGGATAATAATTTAAAATTTATCTAATGGTGAATTTTTAATAATTTTCTAATACAATATAATTTTCGGTTAAAATTTAAAGATAGTATGAATATATTATGTGCATTACAACATCATAATGACCCAAAAATGATATAATTAAATAAATAAATGGAATAAAAAACCAAAAATATGTTTACTATTTAAAATCATCTAATTTTGGGGTAATTTGGTTGTTTTTATAGTGACATTATGAATCCTCCATAACCTATATTATATTTTAAGGATTTAAAATCATTTATTTAAGAACATGACTCACTTCCACATCACCAAGGGTAATATTTTAACAATTCTAGACCATAAAGTTATTAAATAATAAAAAATAATTTAATTTTCTATAAATCATGGCCAAAATCCATGGTACGGTTTTTGGTTTGGGATACATTGTTATATAGAGTCCAAAACCTATGTTTGGTAAATAATAAAGAACTCCCCTCTCGTTTTATAAATAAACACACTCAAGATCCCATTTATCTTCACTCACAAACCACTTATCAGGTCCATACTCTTCCCCTTAATCTTTAATGTCTTTATAAGGCCCCCAAGTTCATAAGAAGTTATTCTAAGTGTTTTTTGGAATCACTCTCTCAATGTAATGGATATCCCACTCTACGTTTTTTCCAATCACCACTTTTTTGTCATACCTCTTAATTTCAATTTGTTATTGTTTGGGTATGTTTTTATACATCCCTATTAATGACCATTTTATTTTTGTATGATTACATAATGCTTTCAACCCGATTAATCCCTCCCGCGAGCCTTTATATACACCTGTTATAATGACGAAATTTCATAAGGGACCTCCCCCTCTTCTTCTCAATTCAATAATCTTCTTCATTTTATTCATTTTATTCCGAAATCCTAATTTTGGAATATGGTATTACACATCCCTCTTCTTTAAATATTATTTTTAAATAGATATAAAACCCTTTATCTCTCATTAATCCATTTTTATAATTCCTTTTGTAATGGGGTTATGCTATCAAAATATCACTAAGATTTTCCCTACCAAACAATTGTTTAGTTAATACATATTCCTATTTCTTATCAATGGTGTTCACCTGTAAGATAATATTTTTTTTATTGTGTAATTAAATATATGTATTCTATAGTATTTGATCGAGGAATAAAATTTGATGATAATGATTCCATTTAATATGATATATTTTTCAAAATTAAGCATGTGAATGATATGATAATGATGGGTGTTTCTAAAATTATACAGTTCTCCAAAGAATTTGGTAATGTTTCAGTATCACAAGAAATAATGAAAGGGATTAAGAAGTAAACCTAATTCATCAAATAAATGTTTTCCCCATGATGACTTGGTGGTTATCCTTGAACTTTTTTATGATTCCATTTTTCAAATTATTTCCCCATTTCCATGTTGCCTTTATTTTATCATGATTTTTCTTTCCTCGTTATTCATGTTCTTGTTTCTTGCCAATTTTATTTTACATTTAAATTTCTATTCCCTAACATGTAATACATTATTCAATTTATACCATGATTATTCCATTATTGGGATTTCTATCTCAACCATTTCTTATTTAAAACCACAATTTATCCCAAGCAGTTTTAACTATGATGGAATATTATGAGCATGATAAGGATATTTTCAACAATTGTGATATAACCATTGTTTTAAGTTGTTATGTAATGTACCTAATTTCTAGAAACACTATAATTCTCAATTTTCTAGTTTTTATTATATGTAATATTATCTATTAAATTGTGAATTATTGTGTAATAGAAACGATGGTGGCCATACCCTCCAAAATCCATTTTGTCTGGCCAGTTTTACATCGAAGCACGCCAGGGACATCATGTTTTTCACTAGGACATGGTGTTTCTAATTTTGAGATAAAAACTCTAAAAAAATTAAGTGTTGGCCTAAAATTATAATGAAACTAGATAGGGGGATGATTTAGGGTATGATATATTAAAATAATTTCCACATTGGATCTTTTTTCATTATTATTAAAAACTCTATTCTCTATCTTTATCGAATAAATATAGGAGAAGAAATGAAAAAATGAATCATAAAAAATAAATTTTACATAGTTCAACCAAACTGGGATATTTCCATGGACCATACAAAAGAAATGTTCCTATAAACCAAATACAGTAAATTTAACTACTATTATAATGTTCATAGCAGACATATTATCCATCCTAGTTCACAACAAATAACAATTTTAGAGGTCACTATACTCTTCACTAAAATATACTCACTACACCATGTAATGATTGTTTAATTTATCAAATAAATCAATATAGTTTAACCCTCATATATTGGATCATGATGATCGACATTCAATTTCTTATTAAATAACACATTACTTGAAAAATTCTAGTCAATCCCTTCTCGTTTATATAAGATCTACTTTCATGAAACCCTTTCTCAAATTTTTTGAAACCTTATAATCATGAAACATCACACTATAATGAAACCCACACTCATTAAAAAATTCCATAATTTTCATGAATATCTATAAATGTTCTTGAAACTACCTTTTCTAGGTTAACATTAGTTATTTCTTCACATTATCTTTTGAATCCAACATGCAAGAAAATAATTCATCAAAATCTTTGATGGATTAATAGCCTTTGAGTCTTTGTTCTGGTTTTTGATATCTCAACGGAGGGGTTAGTCTCCTTATTATAGATGTTCTTGAATATAAACATAGATTTAAGATCTCAATATACATTTCATGAAACTATTAATTCATGTTCATGAAATTATTTCTATTTCTGATACCTCCACTAATAATTTACATTCACATACCTTTTCAGATTAAATACACTCACCATCATTCATAGAACATTCTTAATCAAATCATAAAAATTTATCAAAAATAATTCACGAAACAAAATTATTTTTGTGAAGCTAACAATAATTCTCAAATTCCATGACTTTTTAATATTTTAATGAGATAGTAATTATCATTCATCTTTCATGAAATGTTTCCCTTACTTCAAATTTTAGACCCCAGAAATTTGACAAACACTAGAGAATGTTGCCACCATATATGTGAAACTTTCTAAAACACTTCCAGAGTTACCATTACTCCATCTAAGGGCTTTGTAAGAGTTCCCAATGAAAAATAATTATTTTAAAATCACAATTATCCGTGTCAAACTACTTTTCTAACAAACAAAATCAATCATAAAACACTATACTGTAACCTTGAGGGATTTTTCCCAACATATATAATCTAATAATCATTATGGATATTAGAAAAACATTTTAACTCCACACCATTCAATGAAATTATAAATTAGAAAATTTTATAGTATTAAATTGAAAATAGAGTCTGTATACTTATACTTTGTATGAATAATTACCTCCATAAATCTTTTGAAAATAGTCCATAGAAATCATATTCATAGAAGGAAATATAGAAAAAATAATATAATCATTCCAATAAGGGAATAAAATGATTGGATTAATTGATGAAATCTTAGAAGAAGATATAGAGGGGTTACCTAAGAAGGAAAAATGTGATACTAAGAAACCATGTGGAATGTCAAAAAATGTAGATCTTATTAAAAGATAATTCTCAACTATTTATCTAGCTCAATTAGAAATGGATATATATTTCTAGAAAGCACAAGAAAGTGTATGTTATAAATGGAAATAGGTTATTTAACTTGAAGAAGAACTCAAATTTCATATGTTGTTATCTAAATGGGATGAATCCATAGTTTCCTATGATTAATGGGGATGGTGAATGTAGGTAGGACATGTTGAAAAGGAATGTATACCCATCCTTCTACCTTAAAAATATTTTTTTAAAATGTAAAATAATGTACCAGGAGATTCATCTTCCTTGTTTAATCATGTGGAGAAGACAAATAATTATAACTATAATATCAAAAAATGTAAAAAATTCATTTTAAAGATAGAAATTAAAAATTGAATAATCATAGGGAGTAGAATGAAGAATAGTTCACGATGATATTGAGATGCATATAAAATATTTTTTTGGTTGATATATAACTGTAATTACTAGTAATCTTGTGAAAACATTCCATATTACTGTGTATTTATGTGTGTTAATATAGGTAATTGAATATATATGATATATATGATAGTTATGATATGATTATGGTTTTGTAAATATAAGATGTAATTTACCTTCTTTTCTTTCCATGCATGAGAAAATGATAATGTCGCTCATGTGTATGTGTGGACTACCACCGCCATAATGCAATGTGATTATTTTTTCATTTGTGATTTACATAGAAAGTAGTAAGGAACCATTAATGATTATATTTGATATATATGATACAATAATGATTCTATAAATTTTAACTATTAATTACCTTTATTTTATTATCTTTTGAAAATTGAAAACATCATTCTTGCATAAGTACAGTCTACCATCTTCAAGAATGGTGTCAATAATTATTATATATCCACCATTAATGAATGGTTATAAAGATTTAAATAATTAATAAATAAAATATTTATAAAATTAATATCATTCTACAGATGACATAACTCGGAGAATGAATAATGGACTGAAACTACATGAAAAATGAGATAGTAAACACTCCAAAACATCGATTTTTATAATTAATCATCAATAGAAAGGTGTGGAAATAATATAATTAGATAATATATGACATAATAAATTTATAACCATTACAAATGATGTTAAATCATGTTTAATATAGTAAAATATTGA
Organism: Viscum album; assembly: GCA_963277665.1. NCBI lineage: Eukaryota > Viridiplantae > Streptophyta > Magnoliopsida > Santalales > Viscaceae > Viscum > Viscum album. The sequence continues at coordinate 1,284,632,007 of OY728132.1, read as the reverse complement.
GGTATGGGATTTCATCTCAATTTCCATTTATTGAGGTATATTTTAATTTTTTAGAACTAATTTTCTTTATTTGGTGGATATACTTCCCATTTCACATGTTATATCATAAAACCTTCATAACTCATAGAATTTAATGTTTTAATTTAAATTATTTCAACCATGGTGATTTGACTAAAAAGTAACCAAGTAGTAAGGGGTTCTTAATCCCGATTTTCCATTCATTGGGTTAGAAATCTACTTCCATAACTATGATATTTAATAATTATTGATAAAATGAAATTTAATTTTAGTTTATTGAATTTATTTATTTTTTGATTATTTTCATTTGTTACACATAATCAATTCTGTTATTAATTCTCACTTCAAAGATATAGTCTTTGAAATGGTTTATTTAACATTCACATCTTTATTAAAGATTGTTTATGTTTAAGTATATATTAGGGTAATTATATGATATTTCACTATTATACCCAATATATTTTATTATCCTTTAGTTTTTTCTTAAAATAACAATTTTTCTATTATTTTTTCTATTTTATGTTCTCAGGATACAAAAAAATTATAAAAACTAGATTTGTTTTCTGTTCGGTTAGGAATAATTTACTTTCTTGTATATATTTTCATTAAAATGGATTCAATAATATGTTAAATATTATAGTATTTTTATTTAAATTCGTGTTTACCCATGTTTTACATTCTATGAAAATGTTTCCAAATAGCCATCCTATCATTTTTTAAATGAGACACTTTTGTGACTTTTTAACGCAAATGTGGAAGAAATATTTATTTTAAAATAATCATAAGGAAAGAAATTTCCTAGTTTTTTTGACACTAATTTTATCTAATATTATCTTAAAATATCCATGGTTATATTCCAGGAAAAAAATTTATAATATTATGGATGAAAACATTGATAGATATCCTCAAACTAAAATTCATTTTTCCTCAAGAATTTTTTAAATGTCATTTTAATGATAATATTATTCATGAATGAAAAAACCCTTTTATATTTCATATAATAATCTAGGTATATGTTGTAATGATATGTTCCTTAGTGTTTATTTGGATGTTTTATTATAATTTTGACAAGGTAATGTATTGAAATTCCATATTCTAGTTCTTCATATATGAGCAATTTTTTATTATTAAATAATTTTGATTTAGTTGTATTGTTTATTCAAATTATAAACGAATTATATATATTAAGTGATGGTTAGGTACCATAATTAAATATACCCTTGATTCATTTTTTGGTTCCTTGTAAGAAACTAGTTTAGATATTTACTATATTCCTTGACCATTTAAGTATGATTACTTAGTACAAGACCTTAATGATATGTTCCATATGTCGTGGTGAGAAGTCTCAATGGTATTTTTATGATTCGTGGAATTATGAATTCCATAATTAAGAAATAATTTATTAGATTCTGTGTGTTTATTTGAATAATTATGATATTAGTAGTTAAGGTTCAATCTCATGTGATTATTTATATAGAATTATTGGATAATCATTTATTGATGTCATATTATTTTCATGTTTAAGTTATTTATTAAATGGTATGTTTTTTCATTTGTTTACATTCACACATAAATTATTACTTCTTATGCAATATTTATTTCGATGTACATAACTATTACTGGGAATCATTGCTCACCCATTTCTTATCTTTTTCCCCATGATCATAGGATGAGTAATATAAATGATATCCAAGTATAATCTAGATAGAATAATGATGTTATCAAATAAAATAAAATATTTTATTTTCTGTTCTTAAATGTAATGTGGGATTCAAGAATCTATCTAGTTTACCAAGAATACTAACTTATTGTATTCAATGGGATGCGATCAATTGTATCTAGTGCCAATTTAATAAATTAACCACTAATTCTGAGATTATAATCTTAGGGTATATACAGTTATCATGAATTATTTCATGGAATGGTCCCACCTTCGGGACTTTTATCTTTTTATCTTGGGATATAAATTTCATGATTCTTTTTTATTAAAATTGTTGATATTTTTTTCCTTCTCTTATAAATATATTTACTTTTTTTATATACATATTGTGTTATTCTTGTTTTAAATATCGAATCATATTTCATATCATTGTTATGTTCTTATTATTGTATTTTAATTTATTGAATTCAATCCCATATGATTTAATAAACCATGTGATATTTATTATCCACCTTTTCTTCCTTGGGGATGTCTCTTAAGGCTATTATAATTTTAGTCCTTATGTAGAAATTGTTATTGGATGACATGTTATACATTTTTCCATTATACATATTGGAGACTTATCCATCATTGATTGTTTAATGATTCCTTGAAAAATATCATGGAGCGTAAAAGGATGCCTAGGTATTATCATTGTAGAATAACAATCATGATTAAGAAATGTTGAATTCATTAATTAAAGGGGGTCCAAAATCAAAATCCTCAAAAAACAAATCTTAATAAATTTGTAATTATTCATATTAAATAAATAAATTTGGAGTTTGGAGAAAGACATTAACTTTTTCTACCTAATTTAGCTATATTAATTCAAATTTAAACCGAGGTTGATTGTTAATATGGAAGATAACCTGAAAAGGAGGATAAAAAAATCATTTGGATATTTTTTATGTGTCTTTTTAAGATTATTTCATATTAAAAATCCCCAAAATCCTACTTATATAACCCATAATCGATATATTTTAAGTTTTATCACATGATATACATATCAATGGATATATTTTATGACTATGTTGGTAGATATTTTTTCAACAACATATAAATGATAATAAATACTTATATTTGATAAATTGGTGGATCATTTATAATAAAATGAGGTGTTATTATTCCATCAAATCATTTGATCAAGAATTAACATTGAACAAAGGGGGGATAACAAGTTTTTCTATAAATTATGTAAGTCATTTGAAGATTATTAATACATTACCCTAACTTTTCACTAATAATTTTTTAGTTAATTATGAAGAAAATAAAATTTCTAATCATCGCACATATTGATATATGTGCATCTAATTATATTGACAACAATTCTAAATGGTCGATTAAAGAGACCAATGGATCATTGGTGATTGAATTTTCTATTAATAAGAAAGGATGATCTTATGGGGTGTAGCTTTAAATATGTATTGAGTGATAGATAAATAAAATATAAATCATACTACAATTTTTTAACCCTGAGAATGTATTTACATGTTGGTAAATAATATTGGAATTGTTATTTCTACTTAAAGTTATTAGGAAAATAGAATCAAGTACGAAACCTAAAACACTAATGAATATTAATTTTTTTTTCTTATGAATTAATGACTTGTTTTGTTGGGTTATAGAAGAAATTTTTATAATATGCTTCATGAAAAAATAGAAGCTCTAGAAATTTAAATGCAATATTTATATTTTTCATTAATGTGAGAAAATATACATAATTTTGTGAGAATAAATACATGGAACACTAAGTATGAATTCTATTGTAGCTTATGAATGAGAACCTTTATATGATGTTATTTTGTTTAGAGTGTTTGAAATGGTTCTGATTTGAATTTGGAAATCTTTGAAATAATGTGACTACTTATTTAAATTCTATGTTGAAGCTAAAATTTGGTTTTAACTATTGAATTATTTGATGTGTAATATATTTTTGAAAGAATGGATTTGGAAAATTATCAAAACAAAAATAATACATAATATTTTCTTTTGATGTGAGTTAAAAAATTGAAAAATATATAAACATTATAATAAGTAAGATATAAAACAATAATAATTATCTTTAGCGTGAATATGAGAAGCTTTTTGGGCATAATAAAAAGGAATGTTTCATATAAAAAATACTTGATAGTGAAATCAATGGAAATTGGAAAATTAAAAATCATTTTATAGGTTTTTAATATGTTGAAAGGGATAAATGATATTATCTACTAGAATAATAGAAAATAAACAAAAGGCATGTTATCTATAATATTTTATTTTTACATAAGATGTTTTAGTTATCAATAGTTGATAATTTGAAAAAAAGGCTAAAGTGCATGTTTTTTTCATTATATGTAGTATATTTTTCTTCTTTATAACAAAATTTTTGAAAACTATTTGATATAAATAAAAATATTGGGTGATTTATAAGAAATTCGGTACATAAATAATATGTTTTTTCATTGCTACAATGATGTTTAACATTGTCCAAAATATTACATGATATGTAAGAATATCAAAATACTATGAGTGGGATAATTGTTTTAGTAATAACACAAAGGGAAACATATTATACATAACACATAAGAGGTTCTACCAATAAAAATGTAAACATTCTGAATGAAATCATATTAAAAAATGAATAAGATGTTATATTCAAAAAATGTTTATATGATTAAATGTTCTGAAGGATAAGAACCAAACCAAACCCTGACTGATTTTTCAATAATTTTTTAATATTCACAACTATTATAATGAGTTTTGATTCAATCCTAGAATGAATAGTAAAATTAAATATTTCTTATTAGATTGAGTTGATTTTGTGTTGTAATGATGTTGTTTCGTCATAAATCTATATAAATGTGAGCATTCATGAAAATGTGGAAAACAATTAAAGAATATTATTATTTAATATTGAAATGTTCTAATATTTTAAACATAGTATTCAGGAAAAAATCTGAAATTTCATGGGAGTTTTAACTAGAGTTCTGTGAGATAAAAACTGGTAGATTTGATGTACCAGTTTGAAGTACGAGAAGATCAGATATCCTATAATCAATGAGTATCTATAATTCAATTATCAAAACTAATATTCATGATATTATTTGAATATAAAAAGTTTAAAATGAAGAATAATAAAAATATAAAGATATATAAAATGATATTTCACTCAAATAAAAAAATAAACTATTTACGGATGGAAAAAAAGTTGACTACATGTTAGAGTGATGCATGTGTATTAAAGGAGGAGGAGTCATAATATACTTTACAATATAAAGGAAACTGATAGATAAAGAGTAACTATTGTTGTTTTTATGAAAACATTGTATCCAGACTCTATAAAATAGATGTTTCACTACGGTTATAGTCAAATTGATATTGAGTTGAAGAAAAATGATGACTTGTATAAATTGTTTCTGATTATATTCATTAAATTGAAGAGATATTCATTTATAAGAATGATATTATCATGATGATAGTGTAACTTTTATATTTGAAGGAATATCTGATTTATGTATTTCAAGGAGTACATTCGAATATTGGTGGATTCAATGTAAATAACATCGTCATTATAGTAAAGATACTGAATATGATTTTTAGATATGACTTGAAAGAAGTGAATGATATGTATCCCAAGGTAGTGGATAATACATACCCAACCATTTTGTGAAAATTCAGTGATCACTTTTACCACTATAATTTAATATTTCCAAGATATTTATTAGTGGGAGTCGAACACAACACTGTATATGCTTCCTCATTGGATCATAACCAAGTAAAAATCCATGTGTTTTATTTTTTACTTTAATTGTATTCATTCCATGAGTAGGGGATTGGTAAGGGAATATATAAATGTGGAGCTCTAATAAATGCGACATTATTGAGATGGGGAAGGGTGAATTAGTGATAACTTTTACTTTTTAAAAATTTTCCTTTTCAATTAATCCTATGTGGCATGTTAAGTCCATGATCCAATATTCTTTATCTCCCATCCAAACCTTGAATGATTCTATAAATAAAAGGAAATAAATGCATGAATTTACATGGTTAGGTAAAAATAAATACATATTTATATGATGGTTATTCCCCATTACATGGATTCATTATTATAATCTTTTATGAATTACAATGCTCGGTATAGAATCACATGATATCTTAACTCATGAATCTACATAGGAGGAACATTAGACTTCATCACACTATGTTAACAGAATCCTCAAAAACCTACTCTATATTCCCACTATAGTCTTATACCACTCCTCAGTCTAACTAAGATACTTCTCATACATTGAGGTCTAACTGAATGACTTATCATTTTCCAACCCTAATTGATAGACTTGTCATGATCTCATCTTCAACTAAAATACTTCTTCCATTATTCAGTGATTGATCGATTGCAATATTATCTCTTGATCATCCTATATGATTTTTGAGGATATTATTTGATCATCCCATGATTAAGTATCATTGGAGCTTTCTACTCTTTCTCAAATATCATTTGTCACCTCTAACAAATCAATTGAATTAGTGTGACAATACTTGGCCTAGAAATTCATTCTTTGGATTGATGATGAATCAGTGTCACTAAATGTGAAAAAATTGTGCACATTCATTCTCTAATAGATTATTCTAGAGTAATATTTCACAAAAGCAAATTGTTCTTCTCATTCAATATCATCTCAATTTCACCAAGTTCGCTTCATGAATGTATAACAACATGCATGCGATTCTCATCTAAAATTAAAGGATATAAATTTCATTTTTTTATTTCATGATTCTATGTCTTATTCACATTCCCTCATGTATGTTTATACATATATGTATAGCTCATTATTATTTAAAAAACATAAAACATTAAGTTATGTATTAAACCATTCATGTGGTATTCTCCATGTATGTACGGTCTTTCATAACTAATACAATTCATCCAATTATCTCTATAAATGAACTCGATATATAGACACCACGTCTCATACTGCATTTTGGAAATATAGTGTACATTTAGGTATGCAGGAACACCTTCCCTACCTTATTTCATCCCCTTTCCCTCTTCCCTATTAGACTAGTGGGTTTCTAAAACTAGTAATGGTGTGTGTAAGGTTATTTGAAAATCATGAATGGAATTATAGAACAAGTAATTCCCAGAACACATTGAGTGTGTATACCATAAGTCGAAGTCCTACAGTTACCATTTCCCATTTTTGTAATAGTCTCATATGAGGTATTTTTCTATATTTAAGAATAGTGCTACAAAAAATCTCCTCTTTATAAAATAGTAGTTTCATGAGGGCTCTGTTCCTCTAGAAACAAAAAAGATTCTCTCAATATCGGCAGTAGTTCATCTCTTCTATAGACCCTTAGTATTTATAGGAAAGACTCTACCATATATGATATAAGATAAATTCCATTTCAAGGATCCAAAAAATAATACAATGTTAATTATTTTAAAAAAATATCTTCGTACTTCATAAATATATTATGGAAGAAATAATGGAATATTTTCTTACATGAGTTATTTTATGGGAATGAAATGACGATTTTTTTATTTTCCTCATGTTTTAAATGCTATAAATCATCCATGATTATCTGAGGAATGGAAAACCTCTTGAAATTTTATTTTCATTAAAAAATTTCATTTTCTGAATGAACTCATGATTGCATGAAATTCATTGAATGAATGAATGAAGATTTATCACCTTATAATCATGGATTCATCATAAAAGATGTCATATTTTCATGAGATTTGTGACAAGTTACGATGAAACCAAAAAACACTTGAGAGGATGAGGTTGAAGTTGAATATCTATTTTGGTAGAATTTTAGAGATAATAATGATTGAGAATCCCATGTTATGTCTATATAATATTTAATGTATGAATAGTGCATGTTGGTCCACTATCCCAAATCAAATTTGAGAGTGGTCTCTCTTTACCATATATTACAAGCCAGGTTGCTTCACCATTGATCCAAGGCACATGGTTTGCCACCCAAAACACCTCACACATGAGGCTTATGGTCCATTACTCACATATTCTTACCCATTATCCCAACCCCACCCTCGTGAATGTGATAAAATGTTTGTCTATTTGGGATTAATTCTATCCCACTTTCTTGTTTCCATATAAGATGCATTAACTAACTCTCCCACATTGTTGAGGTCTTCCTCCCACATGTGTGGGATTGAGTTTTTACATGTTGATTCCATGGCTATCCATATTTTTATTAACACTTAGAAAATGCCTATGTGAAATATTCTATAAAAAACCATTATATCAATATTTCACTTTTCACTTTTAATATTCCCCATGAAATATAATATTTTTCATGTACTTATATGATTATTCATGAAACCATTGATATAATTAATTGACATGAAATTGTTTTCAACAATACTCACAATTACATTGAGAATTTTCAATAAATACACCCAATTCCATAATGTAAATCCAACACAATTCTCTATGAATCGCCACTTCATACCATCAAATCACCAAAAAAATATTGAAACATCATGGAAAAAATTATGCACTAAGACCAAAATTATTCATTACATTATTTTTTAAATATATCTTCCCATGTTTAAAATTAAATAATTGTGTTCGAAATATTCTCCCCATTATTGGCAATTAAATGACAAGTGTATGTGGTGGGTTCTCATATCAACATCTCATTGTTTATTTATATATTTAATATTTCTCTCTCCCTCATGAATGGAAACACATTCCTTCATAAATAAATGTGGTTTTATTTATCCAAATCTATGTCTAGTCTGGATAAACCGATGTAGAATGGAAGTGTGAAGTTACTATAGCATTAATGTTCTAAAGAAACTTTTTTCTATAAAACCATCCTCAATCTCATTAAACATATTCATTTCTAGGGAATACTAAGAATGTTTTTCAATAGATATACAACACAAAATTTAACATACACACCAATACATTTTATGTGCATAAAATATTACAACCCATAAATATCATATTTATCATGATTTTTCACTCCCTTTTGAGATATAGTTATAAATAATCAAAGAAGATGTTTTAGTTTGATGATCACACCTCAGGTTCTATTTTTATCTACTACGTGAATATACTCCCTATTGGATATAACTATTCTCCATGATTAATATCTCTTCTCCTTGAATTTCATGTTTGTTATTCCATATATAATTATTATAGGAATATGTCGGGGCCTCAAATTTTCTTATAAGACACATTCATGATAAGTGTCTCCTCTCAATCTAGAATTATTATTCTTATTATATTTCTTAGAATGTGTGATCGTTTTTTCTTCACTAGTTGACACTTTTGATATGGTTTTCTATTCCTATTTAGTGTCATAATCACTAATTTGTGCTTGAATCCTCTTTTTCATGATCACTTATTAAGAAGGTAGTATTGTAATTCATTTTTTTATATCATTCCATATTTTTTCACTCCTTATAATATTTTTTTATAATTTATAGAAAACTTTTTATCAACATTATCTTTTTCAGTTATCACTAAATTCATTCCTCTGTCCTTCGTAACCTTCTGTGTTTTATTTGTTTATTTCTCCTTGTATTGTTGTTTGGTGACTGTATCATTCATCAAAATTTGAATTACCTTATAATTTATATTATGATGAATCTAACTCTATATATTATATCTACATTTCCCAGTTTAGGAACAAATTAACAAGATGTAAAACGTTATTAATTTGACAACCCAAATTTGTTATGTTCTAATAGAGTAGATGGTTAATTGCTTGCAGGCTTCCTCTTCAAATAATATTTTATTTTTTATTTGGGATAGATTAATGATTCTTTCATTTTGGTGACATGTTATACTAGCATGAATAATATATATTTCAAAACACTCGAAAACATCGATAGTAGAATTTGATCCTTGATCTTCCAAGAAAATAATATTTTTATTCCGAATATTGTATCAGCTATCTTTTCCATGATAGTGGGTGTTTCTTCATGGGATGAAACATTATAAAAGAATTTTCATAGTCATCCATTGTAAATGATGTTGTCTCGTTATTTATTTTTGGCCAAACAGATTAAGTCTTTCCTTTCAATACTATACTATTAAAAATTAAAAATAAGCATTGATATTCAATAGGTACAAAATAATCCATTTTCTATGAACAATTCTTATTACCATCTTATAAAAATTAACTTTATGCTTAACTTATTTTGTTATATATTATTCATCTTTTTAAACCCTTGTGAATCTTACAAGAATATAGATTATATCTTAGATAATTCCTTCACTTTAGCAAAAAGTCTATTCTCAAGATCATTCACCATATTTTCGTCTTTAGTTATCATCAAAATATTTTTCAATTCAATTAAATGGATTAAATTTCATTATTATTGTGTTCTTTTATTTTGGGTGAATTTTATACATTTTATTTTAGTGTCCTTTCTAGATTGTCTATTTTCTTCTTATATTCCCTTGTCTCATTATGATTTTACTCTTCTTTCTTCACACAGTATTCATTATCCTTTACCACTTTTCATTTATCCTACATGAGAGTCATGCTATTATAAATATAATATTCTTGATTATATATTAATAACCATTATTGTTCAGTTATATCTTCACCATCTATAGATTTGAATGTGTATTTATCTGTATTGTATTTTCTAATTTAAAACACCTAATTTATAGAATGTTTTTTATTTTATTTCATATGACATGATGATGAATATTCTACAATTATTCTACTCATCGTATATATTTAATTTTTTTGACAAAAATATTTTTTCCTCTCACAGTTAATTTTTATATATTTCTTATATCTTATGTTGAATTGGCCTTGTTCTTTATCATTATCAATGAAATTTTCATTCTTCTTTGGATTTTCATTTAAAAATTTCCAAGCACATTATTTTTGAAGATCTTTAGTGGATTATTTAATTTCCCTATTATACCATTATTATAAAAACTTGTAAACAATTCCATCGTTTGATTATTTTCCTCTTTCTATTCTTTATCCATAGAATCATTTGATTATGGTTATTCTTCAACTATAGCTTTAAATTTTTTCATTTCCTCAATGTTTGTCTCATAGTGTTTATTCTTATTGAATGCTATTATTTTTTCCATTTCATATACTGTGAGAATGTTAAAAGGTTAATCTAGTGATATATCGTCTCATTCAAACTATGTAGAATCATTTTTATGAAATATATATAGATATTTTTTATCCACATATTTATAATGGTTAAGTCATATATCTTCTCTCAATCAAATATGATGCTAAAAAAACTCATTTACTCACTAGTTGAAAATTCTTTTTAACATTTGTTTTGAAATTTAACATCAATTTTTAACAGATGTTATTGAGGATGTTGTTTTAAACACACTTTTGAAGTTATTTATATAAAACTGACATGGAATTTTATCAAATTTTTAACTGATAAATATTATTTATTTGTAAAATTAATTTTTACATTTTTTATATTTATAATCATTGTGAAAACCCACCTTTAATGTCATTTATTAGGAAAGAAGAAATTAGAATTATTATGAAAAGTATATTTAACATAATTACTATTATAAACAATACCAAAAAATATAGAATCATTATATTTTTCATAGTATTAAATTTGACAAGTCATGAAACTAAAATTGAAATAGGGATTGAATGATATATCTATTACTAGTTATACTCCTTATCATAAATTACATAACATATCATTAATCAAGGAATAAGAAAAAATATATAATAGTTCAATAGCTAAATGAAAAATATGAGTTAATTTTATGACTTATTCTCTTTAATTTATCTCATTTCCTCCAACATTACAGATCATATCTTGATATTTATTTTATTTACTATGAAAAAACTCCAATGGCATTTTGAGTAATCCTTACAAATATCTTATGCAAACTTCAACCTAATCGAATGAATTATATTCATGAAAGACAAATGATATTTTTTATTAAAATGTATAGAATGAAAATAAAATAAAAATATAACTATAATACGGATTGATTACCACTTCCAAGAGATTAAATAGTGAAATAGGAGTTAATAACAAATTAAAAAGAAATATAATTTAAAACGGTCAAGTAAAAATATCACATATATATTTTTATATAAAAAAATAATTATAAATATATCATTGTATTCATAATAGGAAAGGAAAAGGTCAAAAAATTGATGAATGAAAATTTGAAAAATTTGAAATATGATCATTTTAAAAAATTCAACTCTTACTTTTAATGTCAGTTTTTAAATAACTAATGTTAAAATACAAATTTTAAAATAAAATTGAAAAAATATGCCAAAATTAAATATTTGACATAGGTTTTCACAAAAACAAATGTTTAAAGTATTAGTCTTTTAACATCGGTATTTGAAAAAGAGACATAAAAGTGATTTTAACATTGAGTTATTATAAACCAGCATTAAAACATTCAATAATAGATCATAAAAAGGATTTCAACATTGGTTTTATAAAAACTGATCTTAAAATCCCAATTCAATAACTGTTTATTTTTTAAATACTACAAATGTGGTAATCGTTTATTTTTCAATATCGCATTAATCATGATTGTTTATGCTGGAATTTATATTGTATGAAATTATTAGATCAATGTATAATATAAACCATAAATTTTATTCTTATATTCTTAATCATCAAATTTTCACATAATATTTACATTTTCCTCTCATTCAAACTAAAAAAATTTAAGAAATGATTTTAAAAAAAGTAGCCTTCATTTATCTCTTCGGTCAAAAATATTTTTTTCTTTTATGTCTATGTTTTCTAAAAAAATCTGGTATATTTTTATAAATAAAAAAAATTACCCATATTTTACATTTTATTTAATGTGTTGAAATGAATATTCTTTCCATTTTTTGAATGAGGTATTTTTTATTCTTTTTACAACATTGTTAAAAAAGAATGTTTTTTTATTTATACAGAAAGTTAAAATATACATGTATTCATGACCACTAAATTATTGTAAGCTTCCTTTATATGTTTGCATGGTTATTTTATTAAATAAATTTTTCTCTATAATATTTTGGATGATTTGAGATTTTTGAATATGGGATATGAAACATAAAAAGGTATTTTCATTAAGAAATATTATACATAATAATTTAATGAAATATTCATCAATACTGATATATTTTGATGTTTTGGATTTATTTTAAACTATTTATATATTTCTTTCACAGAAATAATTAATTTCTTCTGCATTACTTTGATATGATAATATATTCAATTTTTTCATTTCTAAATTTTATTTATTATAAAATTTCCTTTGATTATGATGTTCTGCATGATTATGAAACCCATTTTTTTCTATGGGTAATTATTTTTTTATTCCTTATTATTTATTTCCATTATATACCCCACAAAAGACATGAAAATGTTTATATGGGTGTGCCCAAATTCTTTTCTAATTTAATGGGTAAATCATTGGTCGCATGAGGATTCATGTATAGTGTAACAACCCGAGATTTTATAATATACATTCTTTTTAATTTCATTCATATCTTCTATTTTATGACACACCACGATTATCTTGCGCTATACGCAACACTGTATTAGCTTGCAGTATACGCAACACTTTTCTTGGCTATTGTTACACACAATTTCAAGTTCGTTTGATAGAAGTTATTCTACGCAACATTGAGTGTATATATATATATATATATTCAATGTATAAATAAAATATTATTGGATTCTGTTATACGCAAAAACAATGGTGTTTTGCACTACATACAACCCTAACTTGGCTTGCATTACACGCAATCGCGACCTTCCTCGATAGCGTGTGTTGTACGCAATACCGGGTTTTACTAAACAATGATATATTATTATTATATTGTTATGAACTAGCCATTATGAATAGTGTTAACTAAATTTTGAATATTAATACATTATTATTCATATTACACATATCTAGAACATGGTATAAGAACAAAATAAATTTTTCAGGTAAAATAAGTATTTTTCAAAAAATGCAGTTTTGCCGCCTTTTGATGGCGCACTCACTTTAAATCTAGTTTTTGACATGTTTAGAAGTTCAATTTGACAAAATAAAAATCTTCTTTTGAATTAGGATATAAAAATTTACATTAGATAAAGTTTTGATATTTTTCTGATAACTTTCATATTTTAATGAATAGTAAAAACACGCTATATTTTAATTAAAAACAACTTTTTCATCGTAATATCTTATGTGGTTAAATTATAATATTGAATGGTTTTAAAGTATAAATAGAATATATTTTTACCATTTAATATAATTTATGTCATTAGCATTGATTTTACCTTGAATTCGTAGGATAAATCAATTCAATCTTTTGCAATGTTTTAAAGAAAACCCCGTTTTCATTCGACAACGGGATTAATTTTAATTCAATTTCTTCAAATTTTTTGTATTGAATTTGGAAAAATAGATTCCATATTTGGATTCAGTGGATTTAAATTATGTTAATAAGCTACTTTTTATTTTTGGGAATTTTGAATAGTAACTACGGTAAATTTTATTTACCATAGTGAAAGGTAAATTGGGTAATTAAGGGTAAATATAATATTATAAAATTACCCTAATGCATGTAAAAATCTTATTGGATGACTCAATGTCGACCCATATCACCTAAGGGTCGGATTAGATTCATTTTATGGACTTTTTTCCATGAATATAATTTAATTATTATTAAAACCAAAGAACGTGACAGCATATCACCTTCTTAAATCTTATAAGTATAATAATTTTAATTTAGTGATAAACTTCATGAAACTTCGAACTTGAATAGTCTCAATAAAGATAATACAATTATCTACATCATAAGAATTTATTTAGAATATTTATGGGATTAAATAATTATCATTTATTATGACACAAAGATAATGCAGTAATTGTCATATTAAGGAAATATTGACATAATTGATGTTATAAATGCCCAAATAATTGTAATTTGAGACTTTTTATGACATACACTAATTTTATAGGTTAATATGACATGTTATAGGTTTTTTAAGTAACTTTTTTTGAACTTATCATTATGTTATTAATTTCATTAAAATCATGTACCAAATAGTGTCAAAATTGACTTCAATTAGTTTTTAAAAACAATATTATATTATTAATTGTTATTTAATTCCTAAAAATCTATGTTTTGGAAAAATGACTTAGATAAGGATATATATATTAATAATAGACAACTTGGAGTTCGTTTGTCTTGTTATGGTAAGTTTATTAACCATATAGTGTAATAAAACAAAAAGACACGGTAAAAGTTAAATTATTTAACTTAGAGTTAAATCTAATTGATAAGGTTACAATAATAACCTAAACTTGTCTAAATCCTAATGGATGAGAGTATTTAGACCCATACCCACTTTATCTTCGAAATAATACCCTTTGTAACCATTATAAACCGAATTTGACCTTAATATAAAATAATATTTTGAGATTTTCCTAAGGTGCCCCTCTCCTCCCTCATAAAAGGGCACCTGCTCCCTCTCCTCTTCACACCAATTTGAGAATTCACGGTCGTCCAACCCCTGAAAAAATCAATTCTCCACTTCCCTAGTATCATCCTAGAGGTCCTGGTCTTCTTAAAAGACCATCCTTAGTTCCTTAAGTAGAGGTTAAGTGAAGGCGCGTCAAAAAGATGTAATATCCATTACCGATCTTTTTCAATTTATTTCTTCTAAAAATTATTCTTATTTAGTTGATTCATGTTAAAGTAATAACATCAGTATTTCTTATATACTTATATGTTATTATAAATATGAAACAACTCTAATTAACCTTCTATCCATCCTACGGAAAATGGAAATCACCGCGCGTGCGTACATACGGAATATCGTCTCCACGCCGTGGTGTAATAACTTTTCCGCCACCACCTTAATTGGATGGGTATAATGGTGTAATGAGTAACTATATATGATTATTATAAATTGATATTGATACTGAAATAGTATACATACACTTCAACACAATTCCACGACCATGGGAACAATATCATCACTCGTGCGTACGTACGGACTACCGTCTCCACGACGCGATGAGATTCATTATCCATGTTAACCATTCCAGAATGATTATAAAGTATATATAATGAATAATAATGAAATATATGACATGGTAAATATACTGTATTTATGTATATATATATTTCATCTACTTATATTCAAGACAATAAGAAAGGAAAACAGCGTTCATGCGTACGTAAGGACTACCGTCTCCATGAACGGTGTGTTTCATTTCATTTATCTATCTATTATATATATATATATATACTGAATATATATGATATATAAATCATATTTTATATTCTGGAAGTAAGTAAATCATGATATAAGTAATAATAATGTCAATAACAACAAGTCCAAACACCTACGATAAATGAAACAATTTTACCCAAAACGCTTCTTTAACATGGAATTTACAAAAGAACGGGTAATATAAAGTCATAAGTGAACCATATATGATATCATAACAATGAATATGATTCTTTAATAAGTTAATGACTTTATTTAAATCATTATACAGGAGGTTCGGATATGTACAAAGCATATTGGACATAAGGTAAGGGAAATATCACAATCTCATTTTTATCCGAGATTTTTTATACATTGGTATTTACTGGGGTATATCTTATCATACAAATCCATGTCTCCTCAATATGAAATATTATTTCCATCCACCTACAATTGTTTAAATCCATTTTTACCCTTCGGTGAGATTTTAGTAAAGGATACGAACAGAATCTTTTGTCATTTTTCGTATGAGTTATTTTTTGACTTTTCCGACAAAAGTACGAGAAGAATGTTTTTTTAACTTATACGGCATGAATGGATTTTTAAAACATTATTTCCAAGAAGAATCCTTTAAAAGTTTTCATGTTTATTTTTAATCAACTTCTTTTAGTTAAAATTTTTACGACATGTTAAGAAAGTAAAAATGTTTTTGAAGTAGAAAGGATATTTTCCTCAAGAATGGAGTTCAAGTGTTTTATCAAAATTATTTTCCATCTAAGATAAAATAGGGTTCTGTTTTAATCCCTATTATTACATTGATTTGATAATGTTGTGATGGAATTATTTTTATGAATTCCTTTATCTTATATGAATTGTTTTATGATGTCATGTTGTTTAAGAATCCCATTTTTATTACATGGGTTATGAAATGATGTATGATTTATGAATTTGCGGCACACATAAGAAAGGTTTCATTATGAGATGGGTGGGACCTATATCTCCCTCCAATTAATTGGGTAAAGATTTTATATCTCATTAGATAGACATGGCTGGAATGGTAGGTTATACCGGTTCAGTGAAACTGGACTGAAACGAGGGTGACTCGATTCAGAAATGGACTTTGTCCACTAAGATAGTCTTGGCAATGAGTCTTGAATAAAAAGATATGATTCTGTATGATTATGTGTGTATGCCACAAAGTTTCATGTTTTATGTTATGATTATTGGGATTACATTTCACTACTATGATTTATCCCATGTTATGAAATTATGTTCTCTTTTGCAGGTTAAGATTTCCAAAAGATATGTTCTAATGAATATGACGTGATTGATATTTCTTTTGTTTACCCTTACTGAGCATTTGGGCTCACCCTTTTATGTTTTTTTCCCATGACATAAAGAAAGTATTTATGTTTTAAAAAAAGAAGATCTTTATGGGAGATGTTGAAGATCTTTCACCACGACTAGAAGATTATATTCCGAGTTTCCAAAGACACTAAACTATTACGGTCCTTGTGTGTGTGTTTTTGTTATGTACTAAATATTCCGCAAAAGTAATGTAATGTCAATGTACGTCAAGCTTTGGGTCTCTACAGTTGGTATCAGAGGAAAGGTTTAGTCAACCTTTGGAAACTAGGATGCAAAAACGTTAGTGAGATCCCTTGAAATGTTTCTAAGGTATGTCTAGGGATGTCCCTAAGGATATGTATACATATAGGATATAGTCCTAGAACTATGGTAACGATATTAGATTAAACCAAATATGTTAGATATTGAAGTTACTCCCCCTTTATTATGATTTTTTCCTCTCACACTATTCTTTTTCGGTTTTAGAAAATGACTGGAAACAAGATGATTCACGATAATGGAGGATATGATGGACAATGGAATGATATTCTTCATGAGGAACCAAATGAAATGGGATTTGGAAGTCCAAACATCATTGTTATGCCAAATCAACAATCTCATAATATGATCCATAAAGTAAAATTTGGTATGTTTCCTGGCTCAGCTAATAAGAGAAAGATGGAGTTTCATGATGATCATAGAGGAAAGAAAGTTCAATTTCCCCTATGTAAATCATGTGGGAAGAGGCATCAAGGAGAATGTTTCAATGGAACTGGAAGATGCTTTGGTTGTGAAAAAGAAGGACACAAAGACAGTAAGTGCAAAGGAAAATGTTCAGTTAACACCAGGGATGAGGATAATGGTATTGCTATGATATCAACAATGGTTAAATGTTTTAAATGTGGAATATACGGGCATTATGCAAACCAATGCCCTAAGGGAAAGTCTCGTGAAGAGAATCAGTATGGTCTTATGGGTAGTATTTATGTGGATAATGATGAAGAGACTAGAAATGATATGTGAGATGAAATAATTCTTGAAGCTCGGTCAATGGTTTAAGAATGTGGTGGAATGATTACATATTTATCATGTGTAATGTTGTATAAGTAATACCATGGTACTATGGAATAAAGTGACATCTAAGGATTGTTACACTATTGTCTTTCCTTGAGTTTTGAAAGTGTATGATTAATGTTACCAGAATCCATGAAAGGTTATTTAGATATTTTTGGAAAGTAGATGATATGCACATAATGAAGAGATAAGGAGAAAATTAAATGTTTGATAGTATTCATGAGCTCATGACTGATATAAGGAGAAGGTTATATCATGGTTTGAGTATATAGAATTTTTAGGATTTTTGTATGTGGAAAGTGTTAACTTTTAACTGCATTCATGTTTTCACTAAGGTTCAATGGGAATTCAAGAGAATACATGATTAAGGCCTTTGAATGTTTAGAATGTGACCAACAACACATATCTTATGATATATGGGGATCAACGATGGTATTAAATCTCTGGTAATCGTTTTCACTATATTATGAGAGTGGACTGAAGTATTATGGATAAGCCTAAAGTTTGGAATGGATTATGTTGGACATAAGTTATTATTGTTTAAGGATAGATGTTTTTTCGATATTATTGATGGGATGTTATAGTAATATAGTTTTATAAAAAGGACAACCTGCAGGACGAGCGACATCCCTTCGCTTCGGAGAATGCTGTGGGAATCGAACCCACAACGGAAGTGCGACTGGCCTTTATCACCTACCACTGGCCTACAGGAAGTCACTGTTTAGTAGAAACTAGTTTTATTATATTAAACAGTATGATATATGAAGTATAAGTCCATTTTAGGAACTATATATGATTAATCTCACTATAGATGGACTTATGTATTTTTTTGATAACTTTTCTAACCTTTTGTTTGAGACAGATGGAATGACCCATCATTATATCACATGATCTACTAACACATGAAGAATGACAAATTCAACTTCATTTCTTTAAGAGATGAAGTGGAAATTATCCAAAGAATGACAAACGGTGAGACTGTACCAAAATCACGAAAGTATTTATTCTAATTCCAATTTCATCAACTTTAAGGAAATGATCTTGAAAAACCAAAAATTTTGTCCTACTGCCCTTATATCCAATGAATCAGATGGTACCTTAGATAATCACAAATCTATGGCTTTGTGATTGTTGGCTTTTTCATAGCCATGTTCTCTACCACTCTCCATCATAACATTACGGTTAGATTCCTCTTCCATATCCATATTTTCACCTATGTGGAAACCCAGTGATTAGTTTATTTGGGTAACCGTTACGTTTCATACTTTTGTTTTTAAATATTGGTTTTGTTATTCCTTTTTACGATGTGGTTTTCTATTAATGAAAATTTCAAATAGTAAACCATTTATAACCCCGGCGAATTTTGAGGGAGAAATTCATTTTAAGGGGGGTAGAATGTAACAACCCTAGATTTTATAAGATACATTATTTTTAATTTCATTCATATATTCTATTGTATGACACACCAAGATTATCTTGCGCTATACGCAACACTGTATTAGCTTGCAGTATACGCAACACATTTCTTGGCTATGGTTACAGACAATTTCAAGTTCGTTTGATAGAAGTTATTCTACGCAACATTGAGTGTGTGTGTGTATATATATATATATTCAATGTATAAATAAAATATTATTGGATTATGTTATACGCAACAACAAAGGAGTTGTTCACTACATGCAACCCTAACTTGGCTTGCACTACACGCAATCACGACCTTCCTCGATAGCATGTGTTGTACACAATACCAGGTTTTACTAAACAATGATATATTATTATAATATTGTTATGAACTAGCAGTTATGAATAGTGTTAAATAAATTTTTAATTTTATAACATTATTATTCATCTTACACATTTCTAGAACATGGTATAAGAACAAAATAATTTTTTCGTGTAAAATAAATATTTTTCAAAAAATGCAGGTTTGCCGCCTTTTGATGGCGCACCCACTTTAAATCTAGTTTTTGACATGTTTATAACTTCAATTTGAGAAAATAAAATTCTTATTTTTAATCAGGATATAAAAATTTACATTAGATAATGTTTTGATATTTTTCCGATAACTTTCATATTTTAATGAATAGTAAAAACACGCTATATTTTAATTAAAAACAACATTTTTCATTATAATATATTATGTGGTTAAATTATAATATTGAATGGTTTTAAAGTATAAATAGAATTTATTTTTACCATTTAATATAATTTATGTTTTAAATCAATTCAATCTTTTGCAATGTTTTAAAGAAAAACCCTTTTTCTTTCGACAAGGGGATTAATTTTAATTCAATTTCTGCAACTTTTGTGTATTGAATTTGGAAAAATGGATTCCATATTTGGAATCAGTGGATCCAAATTATGTTAATAAGCTACTTTTTATTTTTGGGAATTATGAATAGTAACTACGGTAAATTTTATTTACTATAGTTAAAGGTAAATTGGGTAATTAAGGGTAAATATAATATTATAAAATTACCCTAGAACTTGTCAAAATCATATTGGATGACTAAAAGTCGACCCATATCACCTGAGGGTCGGATTAGATTCATTTTATGTACTTTTGTCCATGAAAATAATTTTATTATTATTAAAACCAAAGAATGTTTCAACATGTCACTTTATTAAATCTTATAAGTATAATAATTTTAATTTAGTTATAAACTTCATGAAACATCAAAAATGAATAGTCTCCAGAAAGCTAATACAATTATCTACATCATTTGAATTTCTTTATAATTTTTAGGGATTAAATAATTATCATTTATTATGACACAAAGATGATGCAGTAATTGTCTTATTAATGAAATATTGACATAATTGATGTTATAAATGCCCAAATAAATGTAATTTGAGACTTTTTATGACTTACACTAATTTTATAGGTTAATATGACATGTTATTGTTTATTTAAGTAACTATTTTCGAACTTATCATTATTTTATGAATTTCATAAAAATCATGTACCAAATAGTGTCAAAATTGAGATAAATTTGTTTTTAAAATAAATATTATATTATGAATTGTTATTTAATTCCTAAAAATATAAGGTTCTGCCAAATGACTTAGATAAGGATATATATATTAATAATAAACAACTTGTGGTTCTTTTGGCTTGTTATGGTAAGTTTATTAACCATATAGTGTAAGAAAACAAAAAGACACGGTAAAAGTTAAATTATTTAACTTAGAGTTAAATCTAATTGATAAGGTTAAAATAATAACATAAACTTGTCTAAATCCTATTGGATGAGAGGATTTCGACCCATACCCACATTATCTTCGAAATAAGACCCTTTGGAACCATTATAAACCGAATTTTACCTTAATATAAAATAATATTTTGAGATTTTCCTAAGGTGCCCCTCTCCTCCCTTATAAAAGGGAACCTCCTCCCTCTCCTCCTCACACCAATTTGAGCATTCAAGCTCGTCCAAACCCTGAATAAATCTCTTCTAGAATTCCCTAGTATCATCCTAGAAGTCCTGGTATTCCTAAAATACCATCCATAGTTCTTTAGGTGGAGGTTAAGTGAAGGCGCGTCAAAAAGAGGTAATATCCATTACCAATCTTTTTCAATTTCTTTCTTCTTCAAAATCTTCTTCTTTAATTGATTCATGATAAAGTAATAACATAAGTATTTATTATATACTGATATGTTATTATAAATATGAAACAACTCTAACTAACCTTCTATCCATCCTACGGAAAAAGGAAATCACCGCGCGTGCGTACGTACCAAATACAGTCTCTACCCCGTGGTGTAATCAATTTTCCGCCACCACCTTAATTGTATGGGTATAATGGTCTAATGAGTAACAATATATAATTATTATAAAGTGATATTGATACTGAAATAGTATACATACACTTTAACACAATTCCATGACCATGGGAACGATATCATCACCCGTGCGTACGTATGGACTACCGTCTCCACGACGCGATGAGATTCATTATCCATGTTAACCATTCCAGAATTATTATAAAGTATATATAATGAATAATAATTAAATATATGACATGGTAAATCTACTGGATTTATGTATATATATATTTCATCTACTTACTTCCATTCAAGACAATAATGAAAGGAAAACAGCGTCCATGCGTACGTACGGACTACCGTCTCCATGAACGGTGTGTTTCATTTCATTTATATATCTATTATATATATATATATATACTGAATTTATATGATATATAAATCATATTTTATATTCTAGAAGTAAGTAAATCGTGATATAAGTAATAATAATGTCATGAACAACAAGTCCAAACTCCTACGATAAATGAAACGATTTTACACAAAACGCTTCTTTAACATTGAATTTACAAAAGAACGGGTAATATAAAGTCATAAGTGAACCATATATGAAATCATAACAATGAATATGATTCTTTAATAAGTTAATGACATTATTTAAATCATTATACAGGAGGTTCGGATACGTACAAAGCATATTGGACATAAGGTAAGGGAAATATCACAATCTCATTTTTATCCGAGATTGATTATACTTTGGTATTTACTGGGGTGTATTTTATCATACACATCCATGTTTCCTCAATATGTAATATTATTTCCATCAACCTACAGTTGTTTAAATCCAATTTTACCCTTCGGTGAGCTTTTAGTAAAGGATACGAAAGGAATCTTTTGTCATTTTTCGTATAAGGTATTTTTTGACTTTTCTGACAAAAGTACGAGTAGAATGTTTTTTTAACGTATACGGCATGAATGGATTTTTAAAACATTATTTCCAAGAAGATTCCTTTACAAGTTTTCAAGTTTATTTTTAATCAACTTCTTTTAGTTTAAAATTTTACGACATGTTAAGAAAGGAAAAAATGTTTTTGATGTAGAAAGGATATTTTCCTCAAGAATGGAGTTCAAATGTTTTATCAGAATTATTTTCCATCTAAGATAAAATAGGGTTATTTTTCTATCCCTATTATTACATTGATTTGATAATGTTGTGATGGAATTTTTTTTATGAATTCCTTTATCTTATATGAATTGTTTTATGATGTCATGTTGTTTAAGAATCCCATTTTTATTACATGGGTTATGCAATGATGTATGATTTATGAATTTGCGGCACACATAAGAATGGTATCATTATGAGATGGTTGGGACCTAAATCTCCCTCCAATGCATTGGGTAAAGCTTTTATATCTCATGAGATATATATGGCTGGAATGGTAGGTTATACCGGTTCAGTGAAACAGGACTGAAACGAGGGTGACTCGGTTCAGAAATGGACTTTGTCCACTAAGATAGTCTTGGCAATGAGTCTTGACTAATAAGATATGATTCTCTATGATTATGTGTGTATGCCACAAAGTTTCATGTTTTAAGTTATGATTATTGGGATTACATTTCACTACTATGATTTATCCTATGTTATGAAATTATGATCTTTTTGCAGGTTAAGATTTCCAAAAGATATGTTCTTATCAATATGACGTGATTGATATTTCTTTTGTTTACCCTTACTAAGCATTTGAGCTCACCCTTTTATGTTTTTTCCCCAGGACATAAAGAAAGGATTTAGTTAAAAAAAAGAAGATCTTTATGGGATATTTTGAAGATCTTTCACCATGACTAGAAGATTATATTCCAAGTTTCCAAAGACACTAAACTATTATGGTCCTTGTGTGTGTGTTTTTGTTATGTACTAAATATTCCGCAAAAGTAATGTAATGTCGGTGTACGTCAAGCTTCGGGTCTCTACATATAGTATTAGTGTGTAAATATAATACATTAAGGTACTTCAACCGCCGTGTGATATTTTCTTGTTAGTTAACTATAGCTCATGTTTATTTCATTTTATATATTGTTTCCAAACATCCAAAAATTCCCCGATTCTTTGAAACCATTGTCTTAATGTTTTGTTCCCATATGATTACCATTAATCCTTATATTTTATGGTATCTTGTTATAACTTTAACTAACTCATTATGTTTCCTTCTAATATTTATTCCCTTACTGGGCTTTTTAGCTATGCCCTTTTGTCTGTGTTCTCCCCATGTAATCCCATATAGTTTTTGAAGCATGAAAGGATTTATGAGGTTATTATGGATAGTAGTATAAATTAGTATTAATTTTATTCTCACTTTTATGTATTCTGATCCTATTCTTCAAAATAAACTTTTACTCTTGATCTTTGGGTAGTAATTAATATATGTTTATGTTAAAAGGAATGTAATAATATTTTTACAATACATGGGTCTCTACATTTAGTTTTAGAAGAATGTATATTTATTTTTTGGGGATTATATGAGAACCCTTTAAATAATTATAAGGATAATAATATGTATAAAAATATATAATTTAATTTTGATGAAGTATAGAATGAGAGGGTTCTAAGAAATTACATCCCGGATTGGATACTAAAAGTGAACGTGGCTCTAAAACAGTTGTACCTAGGGGTAATAAACCTAAAAATTTCACATTGAGCTGGACTCGATATTTAGATAGTATATAGAAATTATCCTTTTTGCACACCACGTTTTACATTCCCTTGATATATGTTTTGGAAAATCACAAGATCTTTACGAACCATGCTGACAAACATGAACATATTGTTAGTTTTAAAAACATAATAGGAAATGTTACCATGAATATCCTAAATTGAAACCCGAATACAGAGAATTTATGATATACTTAACATATATAATTTATTCCTTAACGGATTATATGTTTCCCATTTTGTATTCAAATTCATTCTCATTTTTTTCCTTCGTTATTTTTTTCAAAATGGTTGGAAATAATATAAAACATTAAATTAACCAATGTGGTGGGAAATATAATGATATACCTATAATGTTCCCTAACCTTATGGGAATATAATTTAGACATATGGTCATAAATCCAAATGTTCTATCTAGAATTATGATTAATAATTAAAACATAGTTGAATTCCATAACACATCAAATAATAGAAGGATGGTGTCTCATATGAGAAAATGTATTAAATCTGTTAAATAAAATAATATTAAATTTCCTAAATGTCAAAAAAATATAAGATAAATCCTTCAAGATATCTTAAAGGATATATAATATTCTTTATGCATTGAAAATGATGGAATAAATCAGATAAATTTATAAAGAAAAATGGAGTGTCTATTTGGGAAGATGTAGGGAAATGAATTTCAACCAAAGGAACCATTAGAAGTTCAATTTCTTATATATGAGGAACATGGTCATTAAATGAGTCAATTTTATAATCCAATTATAAATTCTATAGGTCCTATTTAATGAAAATACTTGAATTTTTTATTTTATGGAATTATGAATCATGTTATTGAAGTATTTTTATCAAAATTATTGTGGTTTAAAAATCATGGTACATCTAAGGATTATTATATAATAGTATTTCTTTAAGGATTTTCAATAATATGTTGACAATAAATAATTATTTAGAAAATATATTCAATAATAAGGTAATAATTTATGGAAAAACACATTATAAATGAAAATATAATCTTTGGGATGTGCCTGATATGGATGAAAGTTTAGTCAATAATACTTATATAATTATTTGTAAAAGGAAGAGCTTTATAGAAAACCTTATATATTTAAAAAATTCCATCTAATTTATAATATTATTTTGAATTATGTTTATCAGATTCATGAGAATGTTATGGTATCAATGTGAGTTATGAATATGATTTTCCTACTAGTTAGTTTTAGAAAAAGGAAAACTGATATCTAAGAGACAACACATCATATTAAGAAATTTTATGGGGCTTAAACCCACAATAAAAGGGTCAAAAGTGTTTATCTCCAACCATTTTCCTATATAATGTACTGGTTAGTATAAAATTTTCGATATGTAAGTGATTTGGGACATAAATAATTTTTTTTGATTTTGGAAACATATTTGAGGATAAAATATTTATAATTTTTTATGGGTTTTCAGCTGATTGATCGTATTTTTTAAATTTTTCATTATATATTGTTAAATATAACCCTTATGTCTAACATTTTATTTAACATGGTTAATATTTGGTAAGAACATAATTAAATCATTGAATGGTGAGGTTATTTGGGATATAGGGTAAGTTCGTTAAGGGATTATTTAAGTCCAACATTGGATTTGGATATCAATAAGAATGTGTATTAATTTAGGAATTATATTTCCCTCTGACAGCTATTTATGGTTTTGGATAATGTCTAAAATATGAAGAATATCTTGATTTTATATTTTATATTCATGTTATCAGTTTCAATTTAATTTTAATGATTAAGGCATAAAAGAATTCATGTTGAATACTGATTTTTTATAGAAAAATAAGAGTATGTGATGGAAAAAATTAAAGGATGAAATTATAATTTTAAAGTAATTATATTTATTTATGTTATAAGTCTATATGGTAAATCGATCCCTAATCATTTGGAAATGGATAAAATAAAAAATTTCATTCATTTTTGATAAATAAATGGTCTCTTATTTTAAAAAAGTATAATGTTATCTCTTAAATGGATCTTATGTCCAAATATTTGTTTTCACATCCAAAAAAAGTTCTCATTTTTGGAATCCAATTTATCTGATGACCTTCATATTTAATTGTTTATCATTTTAAGAGTATACTTTATTAACACTTGTTACAATGTGGGATTCCATAAAGGAATTTTTGAATGTGAACCCCATGATTAGTTAACATAATTTCAAATTAAATGGATTAAATTTATTTAAGGGGTCTGATTATAAAACTCTAAGATTTTAAAATAACACTATGTTCGATATCTTATACAACACAAAACACAGATTTTAAATGAACGACGTTAAACCATTGAAATATTATTATTTAAATGTGACTATCATAACCTAGAAATTAAAATTTGTTGTATTAATAGGAATAAACATATTTGAAAATTATGTATAGAGGATAAATTAAAAATATTTATAAATATGTACTTAATTCATAGTAAATTATTTATTGGTTTTATAAATAACTTATTCTTAAAAAAATTTACTTTTATTGCCTTTTGTGAAAAAAAAAAT
Organism: Viscum album; assembly: GCA_963277665.1. NCBI lineage: Eukaryota > Viridiplantae > Streptophyta > Magnoliopsida > Santalales > Viscaceae > Viscum > Viscum album. The sequence goes on along the minus strand of OY728132.1, from coordinate 1,284,604,646 downwards.
TATTTTTTCCACATTAAAAAAAATATTTTGAAAAAATGAACTAAATTTTGGGAATCAACATTTTAAAAATATCTTAGGATGAATTCTTTTTTATTTTTCTAAAACTTTATTTTTATTAATAAATAGTGAAAAATATTGTTTTTTTATTGAAAACATCATTTTCATTTAAATCGTTAAAATAATAAAATAAATTTAAAAAGTTTTAAAATTAAAATTAGATCAATGATTTTATTTTGATTCCAATTTACATCATTTTAATCAATTTCATGTTAAATTTTTATATAAATAACTTTTTATACTAGTGACAACATTTTATATGGAAAAATGTTTTCCATCCCGTCTGTGGGCTTTATTTTATAATAAATTCTCTAAATTCTGTGAATTGAGTTTTTTAAAATTTATTCGATGTCATAGCTATTTTAATTAATATTATATAATATAGTAAAATTATTTTTTTCATAATGAACAGTAAAATTGGTAATAATTAATTATCTTAGTTATGGTTAAAACAGGTTTACCAAGGGATAATCTAAAAAATTAATGTAAAAACGTCATAAAAAGTTGTAAATTTTTTTTTCTGATTATATTATACCTGAAATCATCTAAGGTTTTAGAATCATCCATTTTAAAGTCACCCGGAATGTTTAAAACAACATTCTAATGTTTTCTTTTTATAAATTTCAAGTGTGTCGTCTCCCCCACCAATAAAAAGTAACCCACTCTCCTCTATAATTTAAACCTATAAGCACTTTTGTTTCGAAAAAAAACATACCAAAATACCTTACATACATTTCTTCCCACATCTAAGATGTAACACCCCAGATAAATAAAGAGTATGACATTTTCACATTTATCCATATTTGTGAATAAAATATTAATATTACTTTAAAGTGAATGTTATGCTCGATGGCGAACCCAATATGCAACATCAAGTTTCTTTGAAATCTTACGTTGCACTCTAATAATAAAATAATATTATTTTAAATGGTAGTTAACGCCTAGCTGTTGTAATGGCGGTAATGAAAAGAACTAACTAAAAATTGATTATATATGTTTGTCAAATATTTTTTTCAATAAATGGTAGAGCATTAAAAATGCAAATGAATCCAGTTTTTTAAGCGTAAACATTCTTATATTCCTTAAAAGGTCGAGTAACCGCCTTTTGATGGCGAACCCCTTTTTAAATCTACTCTCTGTAAATTTTATAAGCTCTATTTTTCAAAATAAACATATTATTTATGATTGGGACATTGAAATTTACCTTGGGTTAATTTTTGGTATTTTTCTGACAATGTTCATTTTTCAATGAATAGTGAAAAATACTGCATTTTACATCAAAGCTGCCTTTTCATATAATTTAATTATATGGTTATATTATCTTTTTAATTTGTTTTAAAGTGTAATTAGAATATATTTTTACCATGTAATTCAATTATGGTCATTGGGATTAATTTCACTTTGGAATTAGGCATAAACAAGTGCAAAACTTTTCCTAAATATTGTTTCTAAAAAACCCGCTATTTGTTTTGACAACGGGAAGTTTTTTTAAATTAAATATTGCAATTTATGTGTTTGTAATTTGGTAAAATGGATTAAATATTTGGAATCAGAAGTTCCAGATTATGCAATTAAGTCTCTTTTGTTTTTGGACATTATGAATAGTAACGACGGTAATTATCTTTAATTATCTTGATTAATGAGTAATCGGGTAGTTAAAGATAATATAATAATATCATAATAATAAAAAATGACCACAAAATTTCTCCTAAGGCTATTGGTTGTCTCATTTCCAACCATTGGATGACTTGTGCCAAACTTGGGGGCCCCATGGAATCACTTTTGTGAGAAAGTGACTTTTTATCTTTTTATTTTTAAAGAATGTTTAATATAACAAAGAATGTATCTCCTGAGTAAAACATTTTTAATTTTGTCTAAATAAATGATCTCTTATACTATTAATATTCATTGGAAATCTAAAACGATTTCTTGCATCATAGTATTTTTTTTATAATTTTTAGACATTAAATAAATTAAATTATGTATGACATCATGATGATGCAGTGATGACCTCATTATTTAACGATTTAAATAAAATGGAAAGATAATGTAAAATCTAAGAACTACACATGTTCAAAACCTATTGGATGGGTTTATTTCGAACCCTTATCACCTTATCCTCGAAAAACATAAATGTGGTACCATTAAAATCCGAAACTCATTCTAAAATAAAGTAATATTTCTTTACTTTCCAACAGTGCCCCTCCTCTCCTCTTATAAAAGGCCCACAACTCTACCTCCTTACCCACACTACAAAAGCCTTTGGCTCAGAAAATCCCTGCCCATTTTGTCTCTCCACATCCCTCTATAACTCCTTGAAGCCTCAATTTGGGATAATCCTTCCCAAGGAAGCCTTTTATCTCAAACCAAAGGGAGTTACCAGAATTTTAAGGGAATGTCTTCACTTATATCCTTCTGTTTTATTTTGCTTCTCCAACCCCCTAAAAACTTTTTATTATTTTCTTTTGTAACAAATACAGAGTCTTCAATATACTAGGATGTTGTTATAAGAATTATTCGAGCTACACTTACACACACCTTCGTCTAATGGTTAAAAACATACTGTTTCTGTGGTTGGCAATTTTCTGCCTCACGAAACGATGATTGTTCAACATTCTTCTAACACCTTCAAAGGTGGCCATTAAGATGACACTATATTTATATATGATATATAATATGTTTATTTTTTACTTAAGATTCTGTATTTTTCATTTATGGCATACCTTTATGGTTTCCATTATGGGTAAACGCGATATCTTCATTTAAGGAAGTGCAGACTACCACCCCCTCAAAGTGATTTGATTCGTTAATACCATATGTGGTACGTATAAAGGATATATTTAATTATATTATATATGAAACCATACTGGAATAATATTATGTATCATTATGTTTTAATTCCATTAAATATGAAATAGAAATGGAAGTATCGTTCATGCGTACGTATGGTTTACCGTCTCCATGAACGGTACATTTCATTTCTTGTCTCAAAATGTTATTTACTTTTATAAGTACATATATATATAGGATATATATGTGATATATTACATATAAATGATGTATATCATTCTTTAATAATAAAATATAAATATCTCTCTCATTTTGATTTAATTCCATTAATATGACAAAAATTAAAGTAGCGTTCATGCGTACATACGGCCTACTGTCTCCTTGACCGGTGCTTTTAATTTTTATCTCCAAATGCTATGGAATAGTATAAAAATAATATATACTGGATATATATGATATTGAAAACATCAATACTATTCTGTATAATATGTACCTATAACTACATGGAAAATTATTTTCCAAAAAGTTCAATTTTTGACTCATGTACCAAACATCGACAAAAACGTCTGATATGAACTCATATTATTAACCAATTATTATAAAATTAAAATATGTGATATGAACTGAATAATAATCATTATAAGAGGTTCTTATGAAATTATAAATTGACCATAGTTTAATATTAAGTAATATAAAGAAACGAACAAGACAAGTTGGACTTGAGGTAAGGGATCTTACTCCTCTCTTTCTTTTTAAGTACACCATTTTATGTCATTCCTTTTAAGATCATATTTCTTGTGATTGGGATGTTATTTTATATTAATCTTAATTTAATTTTTATGTTCATATTATGAGAGACCATATTTCCTCTCATCAATCCATTTTGGAAGTTTTTAGTGGCGCCATTAGGCTGCCGAGTTTTCCTAAGGGGTTTTTCATCTCACTTTTATTCCCGTGAGATTTATGCTACATTTGCCACAATTTCTTTTGAGTGCTGTATGTACTGCCCATTATTATACACTTTGTGTTGTATAATTTCATTTATGGGTATTCTCATCTTCATTGTATGACCCTTCTTCCATGGGGTGTACTTTTGGAAAGTTACCCAACTCGGTAAAGGGACCTTTCACCCTCCTCTTTTTAAAAGACCTATTTTGTTATGTCTTTTAATTCACATACTATTATGTTGGGATATGTTCTTTTATATCCTTAATGATGTAAATTTTATTTCCAAGTTATGAGATGCCCTTTTTATCTCTCATCAACTCATTTTCTGAATTTTGAAGTGATGCTGTTAGGCTGTCGAATTTTAACAAGAGAACTTTTTAACCCAATTTCGATTTCTTTGGGTTCAACATGTAGTTATTGAATGTGTCATCTTTTGAATATGTGTGAATGACCATTTATTGTTTTACACTTTATATCCACTTATATTGGGTGTATTTATATTTTTCACACATAATTTTGAGATTGAATTATCCTTAATTTAAGGATACCTTCTTTATAAGGGAATTCATCACATTTGACATTTCTATTGAGACTTATTTGTTGTTATGCAATAATTCACTTTTATGTGGTTTATATAATGTCCTTTGGAATATTATATCATGAATACATTTATTCTCATGATATTATAAAGTTCTGACTAAATGTTATTTCTCAATTATTGTATTCAAGTGTCTCTAATTTTGGTAGAACCCCTTTAACCAAAATAACTCTTTAAATGTTTTAATTATTTGTTCTTATTAATATCCATGTTTTCAAAATGGTTTTAAGGATTTATTTATATGGATATTAATGGATTAAAATTTTAAAATCTTCAAGGTTGTATGGGACACTTTGATTCAAAAATCTCTTTATTAAATGTCTTAAATGGTTTTGGAAATGGTTTCTTTTTGAATGGATTCGTTATTTCAATATAATATAATGTTATATTGTGATTGAAATGTGGAAATGTTATGTTTACTTTATGCATGTTTTACATGATACGTTTATGTTATGGTTCTTGGGAATTGATATGAAAATGGGTGGTTCCGTGATAAACTAATGGCGTTTGAGCCCGATATAGCTCTCCAATGCATTGGGTAACGCAAAGGAGTGAAACATTAAGGTTTCTCCAAAGAGATTTAGGGAATATATTGTGTTGGGTATTTCAAACATAACCAAGAGGGTTACTCCCTATGTAAGAATGTTATGAATGCCTCAAGTTACCTTTTATGTCTTATGATTTCTATTATTTATTCCTGATTTAGTGAGGTATGTTAAAGTGCATATGTATTATGGGTAAAGTATGATTTCATTCTTATGTATATATGAACTCATGTTTCTGTTTCATATTGTTTTTATAACCTTTACTGAGATTTTTATGCTCATCCCATGTTTTTTTGAAATGTTTTTCACATGTCAAGGGAAATGTACATTTAATGATGATAGTGTCAAGGAAGTGTCAGGAAAGAATCCATGTTTTATTTTAAATATGTTTCTGTTGAGGGGAAAAATGAATGCTATCTTTTATGTAACCACCTTTTCTTAAATGTGGAATGTAATGCAAGTTTTATGATCTAATTCTCTAAAACTCTAAACTTGAAAAGATCCTCAATGTGTAATCTTGTAATAACTCAAGATTAAGTAAGGTTTAAGGCTGGGGCCTTATAGTTGGTATCAAAGGTCGGTTTATATAACTTTAGAGGTTAGGGTATTCTTTAAGCATAAGTGACATTACCATATTGGCTAGGATTTTTGAAATAGTCATAGTTTTTAGATAAATTGAATGAGTAAGTATATCTTAGTGTTTATTTTCCTCATTAGTACATGATGGTTTTGTTGATATACTCTCACTGACATTTCTGTTTTTAGTGAATGGATGGATCTAGCAGGCAACAAAGAGACAATAGGTTTGAACGAAACTGTGGTGGTTCTCTGATTAAGAAACTAGATAAAAATGGTGGATTCAATGAGGAAACCCATGGTTGTTCTAAACCAACTATCAAGGAGTCATGATCAACCACTTGTACCTTGGAATGATCTGTAACACATCATGTACGAGATGACCAATCAATGTGGAAGTTCAGGTAATAATTATAAAGGTAACCATTAGAGTTTATATGATCCTTACTTTTGAGGTAATTATGGGTTATTATATGTTATGATGGAAAATGAAAGTCAAGATATAAACTTGAGGTTAAAATATGTTATGATCATTTTTTATGATTTTATCTCTTTTTGGGGAATGATTTGAGAATTATATAGTTTTTCAAAAAGGACAACACGCAGACCGTGTGACAACCTGTCGCGTCGGACAAAGCTGTGGGAATCGAACCCACAGCCAAAGTGAAACTGGTATTTATTTCCTACCACTGGACTACATGAATTCCCTGGTTAGTTTGACTGATTCCTTTTAGTTAGATGATTTTATGAATTAAGAGTAATTTGATTTTGGGTTTTCTATGGAGATATATTAACCTATCATGGAAGATATGTGATTAGGTTAATTACTTTTCAATACGAGACTTTAAGAGCAACTGATGTTGTTTGGAGATAAATGTTACGATTTAACTTGGATGACTATGTGACTAAATCCTTCAAATATTTGGGTTTCAATCTTAGTTTGGTTTACTTTGATGAATTTTATGGACAAATTGTTTATCCAATGGTCCTCGTTGAACTTTGGGTTTTGTTGGACAAATTTTGGAGATTAAGAATAGATTTTCTTTTTATAAAGGGTTATCCTTTTCTATATTATCTGATCTTGTACTAAAATTTTTGTTTTGGTTTTGGTTAAAGTCTAAAGAGATGGGAAGTATATAGTTATCTTTTGTGGATTAGGTGATTCTCTAGAAGTTGATTATAGTGAACATGTCTTCCTAAATACTCGTCTTTAGGAGAAAATATGAGTTTGTGTATGAAATCTAATAAAAGATGAAATTCAACATGATAAGTAATTATGTTTCCTTATGAATAGATTCCTCAATAAAAAAACAAAAAAAAACAAAAAAAAAACAAAAAAAATGTTGTCTATTAACTTTTCCTACTGCGTAATCGAATACCGTTTAACCCATCACAAGTTTGTGATTTTCTTGTGGTTAACTTTCTCCTAGACATGTTTACTATCACTCTCCATCAGAACATGACCCTTTGTTTTTCCTCCATGTCCATATTTTCATACTTGGAATCCTAGTATGGGTTAACTCGGGTGACCTCTGTACTTATCTTTCTTTATTTTAAAGTGATTGTTTTATCAACTCTTGTTCCGATGAGGGACTTTCAAGGATGTTTCCGAGCCCAATTTTAAAATAGCGAGGACGCAATTCCCAAAAGGGGGGAAGGATGTAACACCCCAGGTAAATAAAGAGTATGAAATTTTCACATTTATCCATATTTTTGAATAAAAGATTTATATTACTTTAAATGGAATGCTATGCTCAATGGCGTACCCAATATGCAACAACATGTTTCTTTGAAATCATACGTTGCACTCTAATAATAAAATAATATTATTTTAAATGGTAGTTAACACCTAGCCGTTGTAATGGCGGTAATGAACAGAACTAACTAAAAAATGATTATATATGTTTGTCAAATATTTTTTTCAATAAATGTTAGAGGATTAAAAATGCAAATGAATCCAGTATTTTAAGCGTAAACATTCTAATATTCCTTAAAAGGTCGATTAACCGCCTTTTGATTGCGAACCCCTTTTTAAATCCACTAGTTGGCCATTTTATAAGCTCAATTTTTCAAAATAAACATATTATTTATGATTGGGACATTGAAATCTACCTTGGGTTAATTTTTGGTATTTTTCTGACAATGTTCATTTTTCAATGAATAGTGAAAAATACTGCATTTTACATCAAAACTGCTTTTTCATATAATTTAATTATATGGTTATATTATCTTTTTAATTTGTTTTAAAGTGTAATTAGAATATATTTTTACCATGTAATTCAATGATGGTCATTGGGATTAATTTCACTTTGGAATTAGGCATAAACAAGTGCCAAAGTTTTCATAAATATTGTTTCTAAAAAACCAGCTATTTGTTTTGACAACAAGAAGTTTTTTTAAATTAATTATTGCAATTTATGTGTTTGGAATTTTGTAAAATGGATTAAATATTTGGAATCAGAAGGTCCAAATTATGCAATTAAGACTCTTTTGTTTTTGGACATTATGAATTGTAACGACGGTGATTATCTTTAATTATCTTGATTAATGAGTAATCGGGTAGTTAAAGATAATAAGATAATATAATAATAATAAAAAATTACCACAAAATGTGTCCTAAAGCTACCAGTTGTCTCATGGCCTACCATGGGATGCCTTGTGCCAAACATGGGGGCCCATGGAATCACTTTTGTGAGAAAGAGACTTTTTATCTATTTATTTTTAAAGAATGTTAAATATAACAAAGAATGTATCACCTGAGTAAAACATTTTTAATTTTGACTAAGTAAATAATCTCTTAGACTATAAATAGTAATTGGAAATCTAATACTATTTACTACATCATAGTATTTGTTTTATAATTTTTAGACATTAAATAAATTAAATTATTTATGACATCACGATGATGCAGCGATGACCTCATTATTTAACGATTTAAATAAAAGGGAAAGATAATGTAAAATATAAGACCTAAACATGTCCAAAACCTATTATATGGGTGTATATATAATCCTTATCACCTTATCCTTGAAACACATCAATGTGGGACCATTAAAATCTGAAAATCATTCTAAAATAAAGTAACATTTCTTTACTTTCCAAGAGTGTCCCTCCTCTCCTCTTATAAAAGGCCACCACATCTACCTCCTTACCCACACATCAAAAGCCTTTGAATCGGAAAAACCCTGCCAATTTTGTCTCTCCACATCCCTCTCTAACTCCTTGAAGCCTCAATTTGGGCAGAAGTCTTCCCAAGGAAGCCTTTGAGCTCAAACGAAAGGGAGTTACCCGATTTTAATGTAATGTCTTCACTTATGTCCTTTTGTTTTATTTTTCTTATCCAACCCCATTAAATCTTTTTATTATTTTATTTTGTAACAAATCCAGTATCTTCAATATACTATGATGTTTTTATAATAATTATTCGAGCTACACTTACACACACCTTCTTCTAATGGTTAAAAAACATTCTGTTTCTGTGGTTGGCGATTTTCTGCCTCACGAAACGATGATTGTTCAACATTCTTCTAAAACCTTAAAAGGTGGCCATTAAGATGACACTATATTTATATATGATATATAATATGTTTATGTTTTACTTAAGATTCTGTATTTTTCATTTATGGCATCCCTTTATGGTTCCCATTATGGGTAAATGTGATATCTTCATTTAAGGAAGTGCGGACTACCGCCTCCTCAAAGTGATTTGATTCGTTAATACCATATGTGGTACGTATAAAGGATATATTTAATTATATTATATATGATACCATACTGGAATACTATTATGTATCATTATGTTTTAATTCCATTAAATATGATATAGAAATAGATGTAGCGTTCATGCTTACGTACGGTTTACCGTCTCCATGAACGGTACATTTCATTTCTTGTCTCAAAATGTTATGTACTATTATAAGTACATATATATAATGGATATATATGTGATATATTACATCTAAATGATTTATATAATTCTAGAATTATAAAATATATATATATATATCTCATTTTTTCTAATTCCATTAATATGACAAAAAATTATAGTAGCGTTCATGCCTACGTACGGCCTACCATCTCCATGAACGATGCTTTTAATATTTATCTCCAAATGCTGTGGAATAGTATAAAAAGAATATATAATGGATATATATGATATTTAAAACATAAATACTATTCTGGATATGATGTACTTATAACTACATGGAAAATTATTTTCCAACAAGTTCAATTTTTGACTCATGTACCAAACATCGACAAAAACGTCTGATATGAAATCATATTACTAACCAATTATTATAACATTAAAATATGTGATATGAAATGAATAATAATAATTATAGGAGGTCCGTAAGCAATTATAAATTGAACAGAGTTTATTATTCAGGAATATAAAGAAACGAACAAGACAAGTCAAACTTCAGGTAAGGGATCTTACTCCTCTCTTTCTTTTTAAGTACACCCTTTTATGTCATTCCTTTTAAGATCATATTTCTTTTGATTGGGATGGTATTTTATATTACTCATACTTTAATTTTTATGTTCATATGATTAGAGACCATATTTCTTCTCATCAATCCATTTTGGAAGTTTTAAGTGGCGCCGTTAGGCTGCCGAGTTTTCGTAAGGGGTTTTTCATCTCATTTTTATTCACGTGATATTTATGCTACATTTTCCACAATTTCCATTGAGTGGTGTTTGTACTGACCATTATTATACACTTTGTGTAGTATAATTTCATTTATTGGTATTCAAATCTTCATTTTATGACCCTTCTTCCATGGGGTGTACGTTTCGAAAGTTACCCAACTCGGTAAGGGGACCTTTCACCCTCCTCTTTTTAAAAGACTTATTTTGTTATGTCTTTTAATTCACATACTATTATGTTGGGATATGTTCTTTTATATCCTTAATGATGTAAATTTTATGTCCAAGTGATGAGATGCCCTTTTTATCTCTCATCAACTCATTTTCTGAATTTTGAAGTGATGTCGTTAGGCTGTCGAATTTTACCAAGGGAACTTTTTAACCCAATTGCGATTTCTTTGGGTTCAACATGTAGTTATTGAATATGTAATCTTTTGAATATGTGTGAATGAATTTTTATTGTTTTACACTTAATATACACTTATATTGGGTGTATTTATATTTGTCACACATAATTTTGAGATTGAATTATCCTTAATTTAAGGATACCTTCTTTATAAGGGAATTCATCACATTTGACATTTCTATTGAGACATATTTGTTGTTATGCACCAATTCACTCTTATGTGGTGTATATACTGTCCTTTGGAATACTATATCATGAATACATTTATTCTCATGATATTATAATGTTCTGACTAAATGTTATTCCTCAATTATTGTATTCAAGTGTCTCTAATTTTGGTAGAACCCCTTTAACAAAAATATCACTTTAAGTGTTTTAATTATTTGTTCTTATTAATATCATTGTTTTCAAAATGTTTTTAAGGATTTATTTATATGGATATTAATGGTGTAAAATTTTAAAAGCTTCAAGGTGGTATGGGACACATTGATTCAAAAATCACTTTATTAAATGTTTTAAATGGTTTGGAAATGGTTTCTTTTTTAATGGATTCATTATTTCAATATAATAAAATGTTATATTGTGATTGAAATGTGGAAATGTTATATTTCCTTTATGCATGTTTTTCGTGATACGTTTATGTTATGGTTCTTGGGCACTGTTATGAAAACAGGTGGTTCCATGATAAACTAAGTGCGGGTGAGCCCGATATAGCTCTCCAATGCATTGGGTAACGCGAAGGAGTGAAACATTATGGTTTCTCCAAGAGATTAAGGGAATATACTATGGTGGGTATTCCAAACGTAACCAAGAGGGTTACTCCCTACGTAAGAATGTTATGAATGCCTCAAGTTACCTTTTATGTCTTATGATTTCAATGATTTATTCATGATTTGGTGAGGTATGTTAAAGTGCCTATGTTTAATGGGTAAAGTATGATTTCATTCTTATGTATACATGAACTCATCTTTCTGTTCCATACTGTTTTTGTAACCCTTACTGAGTTTTTTATGCTCATCCCATGTTTTTTTGAAATGTTTTTCACAGGTAAAGGGAAAGGTACATGAAATGATGGTAGTGTCAAGGTAGTGTCAAGAAAGAATCCATGTTTTATTTTAAATACGTTTCTGTTGATGGGAAAAATGAATACTATCTTTTATGTAACCACATTGTTTAAATGTGGAATGTAATGAAAGTTTTATAATCTAATTCTCTAAAACTCTAAACTTGAAAAGATCCTCAATGTGTAATCTTGTAATAACTCATGATTAAGTAAGGTTTAAGGCTGGGGCCTTATAGTTGGTATCAAAGGTCGGTTTAGATAACTTTAGAGGTTAGGGTATTCTTTAATCATAAGTGACATTACCATATTGGCTAGGATTTTAGAAAGAGTCATAGTTTTTAGATAAAGTGAATGAGTAAGTATATCTTAGTGTTTATCTTCCTCATTAGTACATGATGGTTTTGTTGATATACTCTCACTGGTATTTCTGTTTTTAGTGAATGGATGGATCTAGCAGGCACCAAAGAGACAAAAGGTTTGAAGGAAACTGTGGTGGTTCTCTGATTAAGATACTAGGTAAAAATGGGGGATTCAATGAGGAAACACATTTTTTTTCTAAACCAACTATCAAGGAGTCATGATCAACCATTTGAACCTTGGTATGATCTGTAATGCATCATGTACGAGATGACCAATCGATGTGGACGGTCAGGTAATAATTATAAAGGTAACCATTAGAGTTTATATGATCCTTACTTTTGAGGTAATTATGGGTTATTATATGTTATTATGGAAAATAAAAGGCAAGCGATAAACTTGGGGTTAAAATATTTTATGATCATTTTTGATGATTTTATCTCTTTTTGGGGAATGATTTGAGAATTATATAGTTTTGGAAAAATGACAACACGTAGACCGTGTGACAACCCGTCGCGTTGGACAAAGCTGCGGGAATCGAACCCACAACCAAAGTGCAACTGGTATTTATCACCTACCACTGGACTACGTGAAGTCCCTGGCTAGTTTTATAGATTCCTTTTAGTTAGATTATTTTATTAATTAAGGGTAACTTGATTTTGGGTTTTCTATGGAGATATATTAACCTATCATGGAGGATATGTGATTAGGTTAATTACTTTTCAATACGAGACTTTAAGAGCAACTGATGTAGTTTGGAGATAAATGTTACGATTTAACTTGGAAGACTATGTGACTAAATCCTTCAAATATTTGTGTTTTAATATTAGTTTGGTTTACTTTGAAGAATTTTATGGACAAATTGATTATCCAATGGTCCTCATTGAACTTTGGGTTTTGTTGGACAAATTTTGGAGATTAAGAATATATTTTATTTTTATAAAGGGTTATCCTTTTCTGGATTATCTGATCTTGTACTAACCTTTTTGGTTGGGTTTTGGTTAAAGTCTAAGGACATGGGAAGTATATAGTTCTCTTTTGTGGATTAGGTGATTCTCTAGATGTTCATTATAGTAAACAGGTCTTCCTAAATACTCGTCTTTAGGAGAAAATATGAGTTTTTGTATGAAATCTAATAAAAGATGAAAGTCAACATGATAATTAATTATGTTTCCTTATGAATAAATTCCTCAATAAAAAAAATAAAAAAAAATGTTGTCTATTAACTTTTCCTACTGGGGAATCGAATACCGTTTAACCCATCATAAGTTTGTGATTTTCTTATGGTTAACTTTCTTCTAGACATGTTTACTATCACTCTCCATCAGAACATGACCCTTTGTTTTTCCTTCATGTACATATTTTCAAACTTGGAATCCTAGCATGGGTTAACTCAAGTGACCTCTGTACTTATCTTTCTTTATTTTAAACTGATTATTTTACCGACTCTTGTTCCGATGTGGGACTTTCAAGGATGTTTCCAAGCCCAATTTTAAAATTGCGAGGAGGCAATTCCCAAAAGGGGGGAAGGATGTAACACCCAAGGTAAATAAAGAGTATGAAATTTTCACATTTATCCATATTTGTGACTAAAATATTAATATTACTTTAAAGGGAATGCTATGCTCGATGGCGTACCCAATATGCAACAATAAGTTTCTTTGAAATCTTACATTGCACTCTAAAAATAAAATAATATTATTTTAAATGGTAGTTAAAGCCTAGCCGTTGTAATGGCAGTAATGAACAGAACTAACTACAAAATAATTATATATTTTTTTCAAATATTTTTTTTCAATAAATGTTATAGGATTAAAAATGCAAATGAATCCGCTTTTTTAAGCGTTAACATTCTAATATTCCTTAAAAGGTCGACTAACCGCCTGTTGATGGTGAACGCCTTTTTAAATCCACTCTTTGGAAATTTTATAAGATCTATTTTTCAAAATAAACATATTATTTATGATTGGGACATTGAAATTTACCTTGGGATAATTTATGGTATTTTTCTGACGTTGTTCATTTTTCAATGAATAGTGAAAAATACTGCATTTTACATCAAAACTGCTTTTTCATATAATATAATTATATGGTTATATAATCTTTTTAAATTTTTTTAAAGTGTAATTAGAATATAATTTTACCATTTAATTCAATGATGGTCATTGGGATTAATTTCACTTTGGAATTAGGCATAAACAAGTGCCAAACGTTTCATAAATATTGTTTCTAAAAAACCCGCTATTTGTTTTGACAACGGGAAGTTTTTCTAAATTAATTGTTTCAATTTATGTGTTTGGAATTTGGTAAAATTGATTAAATATTTAGAATCAGAAGGTCCAAATTATTCAATTAAGACTATTTTATTTTTGGACATTATGAATAGTAACGACGGTAATTATCTTTAATTATCTTGATTAATGAGTAATCAGGTAGTTAATGATAATAAGATAATATAATAATAATAAACAATGACCACAAAATGTGTCCTAAGTCTACGGGTTGTCTCATGGCCGACCATGGGATGCCTTGTGCCAAACTTGGGGGCCCCATGGAATCACTTTTGTGAGAAAGTGACTTTTTATCTTTTTATTTTTAAAGAATGTTAAATATAACAAAGAATGTATCACCTGAGTAAAACATTTTTCATTTTGTCTAAATAAATGATCTCTTAGACTATAAATAGTCATTGGAAAGATAAAACGATTTCCTACATCATAGTATTTTTTTATAATTTTTAGACATTAAATAAATTAAATTATTTATGACATCATGATGATGCAGCGATGACCTCATTATTTAACGATTTAAATAAAATGGAAGGATAATATAAAATCTAAGACCTAAAAATGTCCAAAACCTATTGGATGGGTGGATGTCGAACCCTTATCACCTTATCCTCTAAAAAAATCAATGTGGGACCATTAAAATCCGAAACTTATTCTAAAATAAAGTAACATTTATTTACTTTCCAAGAGTGCCCCTCCTCTCCTCTTATAAAAGGCCCCCACCTCTACCTCCTTACCATCACTTCCAAAGCCTTTGGCTCGGCAAAACCCTACCCATTTTCTCTCTTCACATCCCTATCTAACTCCTTGAAGCCACATTTTGGGCAGAAGTCTTCCCAAGGAAGCCTTTGAGCTCAAACCAAAGGGAGTTACCCGATTTTAAGGTAATGTCTTCACTTATTCCTTTTGTTTTATTTTGCTTCTCCAACCCCCTAAAATCTTTTCATTATTTTCTTTTGTAAAAAATCCAGTATCTTAAATATACTAGGATGTTGTTATAAAAATTATTCTAGCTACACTTACACACACCTTCATCTAATGGTTAAAGAACATACTGTTTCTGTGGTTGGCGATTTTCTGCCTCACGAAACGATGATTGTTCAAAATTCTTCTAACACCTTAAAAGGTGGCCATTAAGGTGACACTATATTTATATATGATATATAATATGTTTATGTTTTACTTAAGATTCTGTATTTTTCATTTATGGCATACATTTATGGTTTCCATTATGGGTAAACATGATCTATTAATTTAAGGAAGTGCGGACTACCGCCCCCTCAGAGTGATTTGATTCGTTAATACCATATGTGGTACATATGAAGGATATATTTAGTTATATTATATATGATACCATACTGGAATACTATTATGTATCATTATGTTTTAATTCCATTAAATATGAAATAGAAATGGAAGTAGCGTTCATGCGTACGTACGGTTTACCATCTCCATGAACGGTACATTTCATTTCTTGTCTCAAAATGTTATGTACTATTATAAGTACATATATATAATGGATATATATGTGATATATTAAATATAAATGATTTATATCATTCTGTAATTATAAAATATACATATCTCTCTCATTTTGTTTTAGTTCCATTAATATGACAAAAAATTAAAGTAGTGTTCATGCGTACGTACGGCCTACCGTTTCCATGAATGGTGCTTTTAATTTTTATCTCCAAATGCTATGGAATAGTAGAAAATCAATATATACTGGATATATATGATATTTAAAACATCAACACTATTCTGGATATGATGTACCAATAACTACATGGAAAATTATTTTCCAACATGTTCAATTTTTGACCCATGTACCAAACATCGAAAAAAAACGTCTGATATGAACTCATATTATTAACCAATTATTATAAAATTAAAATATGTGATATGAACTGAATAATAATCATTATAGGAGGTCCTTATGAAATTATAAATTGACCAAAGTTTATTATTCAGGAATATAAATAAACGAACAAGACAAGTCGGACTTGAGGTAAGGGATCTTACTCTTCTCTTTCTTTTTAAGTACACCCATTTATGTCATTCCTTTTAAGCTCATATTTCTTGTGATTGGGATGTTCTTTTATATTAATCTTACTTTAATTTTTATTTTCATATGATGAGAGACCCTATTTCCTCTCATCAATCCGTTTTGGAAGTTTTAAGGTGCGCCGATAGGCTGCCGAGTTTTCGTAAGGGGTTTTTCATCTCACTTTTATTCCCGTGAGATTTATGCTACATTTGCCACAATTTCCTTTGAGTAGTGTATGTAATGCCCATTATTATACACTTTGTGTAGTATAATTTCATTTATGGGTATTCTCATCTTCATTGTATGACCCTTCTTCCATGGGGTGTACGTTTTGAAAGTTACCCCACTCGGTAAGGGGACCTTTCACCCTCTTTTTAAAAGAATTATTTTGTTATGTCTTTTAATTAAAATGATATTATGATGGGATATGTTATTTTATATCCTTAATGATGTAAATTTTATTTACAAGTGATTAGATGCCCCTTTTATCTCTCATCAACTCATTTTCTGAATTTTTATGTGATGTCGTTAGGCTGTCGAATTTTACCAAGGGAACTTTTTAACCCAATTTCGATTTCTTTGGGTTCAACATGTAGTTATTGAATATGTCATACTTTGAATATGTGTGAATGAACTTTTTATTGTTTTACACTTAATATACACTTATATTGGGTGTATTTATATTTGTCACATGTAATTTTGATATTGAATTATCCTTAATTTAAGGATACCTTCTTTATTTGGGAATTCATCACATTTGACATTTCAATTGAGACTTCTTTGTTGTTATGCACCAATTCACTCTTATGTGGTGTATATAATGTCCTTTGGAATATTATATCATGAATACATTTATTCTCATGATATTATAAAGTTTTGACTAAATGTTATTCCTCAATAATTGTATTCAAGTGTCTCTAATTTTGGTAGAACCCCTTTAACAAAAATATCGCTTTAAATGTTTTAATTATATGTTCTTAATAATATCCATGTTTTAAAAATGGTTTTAAGGATTTATTTATATGGATATTAATGGTTTAAAATTTTAAAAGCTTCAAGGTGGTATGGGAAACTTTGATTCAAATATCTCTTTATTAAATGTTTTAAATGGTTTTGGAAATGGTTTCTTTTTTAATGGATTCATTATTTCAATATACTAAAATGTTATATTGTGATTGAAATGTGGAAATCTAATGTTTCATTTATGCATGTTTTACGTGATACGTCTATGTTATGGTTCTTGGGCATTGTTATGAAAACGGGTGGTTCCGTGATAAACTAAGGGCAGGTGAGCCCGATATAGCTCTCAAATGCATTGGGTAACGCAAAGGAGTGAAACATGAAGGTTTCTCCGAAGCGATTTAGGGAATATACTGTGGTGGGTATTCCAAACGTAACCAAGAGGGTTACTCCCTACGTAATAATGTTTTGAATGCCTCAAGTTATCTTTTATGTCTTATGATTTCTATGATTTATTCATGATTTGGTGAGGTATGTTAAAGTTCCTATGTTTTATGGGTAAAGTATGATTTCATTCTTATGTATATATGAACTCATGTTTCTGTTCCATATTGTTTTCATAACCCTTACTGAGCATTTTTTGCTCATCCCAAGTTTTTTTGAAATGTTTTTCATAGTACAAGGGAAAGGTACATGAAATAATGATAGTGTCAAGGAAGTGTCAAGAAAGAATCCATGTTTTATTTTAAATATGTTTCCATTGAGTGGAAAAATGAATACTATCTTTTATGTAACCACTTTGTTTAAATGTGGAATGTAATGCAAGTTTTATGATCTAATTCTCTAAAACTCTAAACTTGAAAAGATCCTCAATGTTTAATCATGTAATAACTCAAGATTAAGTAAGGTTTAAAGATGGGGCCTTATTCAAGACACCATTTTTTATCATAAATCCAATCTTGTGAGGCTTTATGTATAATCCTAAAGAGGTGGTCCGAAGAAGGGGTGTAGTTCGTAACTGAGAATATTTATTTTAATTTTTCCTCCACATCCTTCTAATCCTACTAAATCATACTGATATAATAACATCTATATATCCTATATAATAATATGTTATTATGTTAATTTAATAACTTAAAATCCAACTCATCTTCAATCAAATAATAAATGAAACTATTGTTCATGTGTGGGGCATGCTACCAATTCACATATCGATGTAATTAATTTTCCATAATCATCTCTCATGTAGATTCATTATGATCAATTTAATGTATAAATATTATATTAATTATAAGTTAATCAGTTTTTTAAAATTAATATATCATATATCTTCATACCTTACAATCCATTGAAGAATTATAGTGTCGTTGATGTGTACGGAAGACTACCTCCATGTGAAGTGATGTAGTTTATTTTTAATATTTCATAACATGGATGATATAATTATGTGTATTTATAGAAATAATATTATATTTATAAAATTATTATCATTATGGAATGATAAAAAACACTTCAATTCATTCAGTTATGATCATTGAAAAATGGAAATTTTACACTAGCATAAGTTCTGCCTACAGTTTTCATAATTGTAACATAGTCCATATTTCATTAATATAATTCATGTTCATTCTATAAATAATAGTTTATGAATAAAATTTATAATTTTTTCATTATTATAATTTTTTATATTATTGAACAGATTATCCTTTTACCACAATCAACACACTATTTTCGTTTTGAAATTATTTACAAAGTGTCCTCAAAACACCCAACATGGACATAATTGATTATGAAATTAAAAACATCATTAAAATAAATTAAGTATATGTTTTAAGTATTAGTAATTAAACCTATAAAATTATCTTAATTAAACGAATAATTGATATATTTTTAATATATAAGAGATATACTACCTATATGAAAAAACCAGCACTCGATTTAAGAGTTTGACCTCAATAATTCCTTCTCTAAGAAAAAAAAATTATGAAGAAAATTTAATTTTAATGGTGTTTATACATCCACCATTACATAATTTATTGTTAATCCTTCCTAATTCATGATATTTTATGTTATAATTAATTTAATTCTTTCATGGGAGTTATGATTCAAAATTTACTTATGCAGTGTGGCTTTATGTTTCAATCACACATTAATCGAGATTGATTATGATTAAATTTCAACTATATGAAATTATTTTATAATTTTATAATAAATCAATTTTATTTTATTCTCTTCATGTTATTCATAAATTTCTATATTTATATTATTTTAGAGACCCTATTTTTTCATGTAATAATTTGAAAGAGTTCAATATACATTATTATAGTTATACACCAAGATGGCATGTGATTTCATGGCCTGGTGTGCCCAAAATTAATTTTATAAAAATATTAAGTATATTTTATATTTTAGAGGCATAAAATCTTAAATAAAATTATATAACTAATAAATGGAGAATTAGTTTAGAAATATTATTCTATGGTTGAGTCTAGAATGTAGTGTCTAACCTAAGTACAACATAAAATGGGTCAGTGCGACATAAAATGGGTCAGCATGGGATGTTCTAACTCCTCACTCATTGACGGTATGTTTATTGGATTAATTAACTATTAAATTAATCCATTCATTCATTTCAATCTCAATTAAAAACCTATAATAATATTCTTATGGAGAATCATTCAGGGCTAGCAGCATAAACCAAGGGTGGATTCCAAATCTTATCATTCCTCCTTTAGAAAATCACCTCAAATGATGATGGAGCACAAGATCACAGAAGATCAAGACACAATGAACATGACTTCATTATATCATTTTCAATCATGTTCTTCGATTAAGAACTACCCAGTCTCCAAGTGTGACATGTCAATTGGTGATTTACTTTCTTTTATTGAATCTATTGTGCATATCGATCCCTTCTATTAATCTGCACCAATTATGTCCAAATCATACACCTACGTATGTGTTTAAATTTTTTTATCTCATTGGTTTCTAACCCTAGTATCACCATTCATTATATTTGTCAATAACTCTTGGCCAATGATGTTTAAACCTTTTTTATGTGTCCTTTCAACCAAATTTTCTATGCGGTCATCACTGGTAGGACCCACAGTCCAAGTTTGGCATTGTCTAGAAGTACTGAGCCTGATCAAATCCCCTAAATCACAATCTATCAATTAATGAGGTTTTATATATTAAATAAGGTTCGATCAAATATTGAATTATGTCATGGATGATCATTTCAGTGATTACAGTTTGATAAATCGATGATAGAAGGATCTGAGATGTGTGTAGTGTGTTGCGACAATAATCAGGGTTTGAGATGTTGAGTTTCTAGACACTAGAGGGATGGAATCCACTGGGAAATTACGGATCCACAAATTATTGTTATATATAGGGCTGAAATTGAAGCAGTGGGGACATATTGGAGTCATGAAATTCAGATCTGAGAATCTAGAGAAAAACAAACTACACGATAGGTACAATAATGAACACACGGTGTGTAGACCCTTAAGTGTGGTCAGTAGGGTTTTGGGAAATCTTATGGGTTGAATAGCTTGTATCCCTCCTATATCTCACATAACTAATCCCCTTGAGGACAATCCTTGTGATTGACCAAACGTATAAAAGTCCTTGTTGGAGTACACTACCAGGCACACTATTGTGTACCAGAGTACTCAAAGACATCCAAACCTTGTGGGAGGAACCCCATGTGATAAAACATGTTTTGTACTAATGTAAATAGACAAGGGATGAACATACATGGTCACATAGAGAAGGACATGGAACAGTCACGTTTTTATTGGACATGCCATGTAGTCGACCTGCAGGGCATGTACTGGCACATGGGTTGGGATCCAGGTACCTCCAATGACATATATAAGTGGTGGATGGGGACTACATGCCATGTGTATCTCCCCACACCCCATGTAAAACATGGTTCCTTCTCAGTAAATCTCAATTTTTTGTATCTCCTTCGATTGGACATGGATTTTTTATTATGTGTTTTTTTATATTCAATGTGATAGTTCTCCTATTTGTGTCTTTAAATAATGATGTGAAATTCTCTGAGAATGGTGGTTGTTGAGGTGATGACCTACAATGGATGTTATCAAGAAGGATCACTAAAGAATACTTAATTGTACCATCATATAGAGCTATGTATTGAATTCCTCAATGACAATCATTTTTTAACCTCCAGTAGAGTTGGGACGTTGAGTCCTCGCTAACTACTGAGTTTTAAAATCTAGTAGAGTTATGTAGTAGATTCATCAATTACTATTGAGTGTTACCCTATAATTGAGCTAAGTTATGGGTCCTCAATGACTACTGAGTGATACACTCTAGTGGAGTTGGATAGTGGATACGTGATGACTACAAAATTGTACCCTTCATTAGACTTTGGCAGTGGAGTCCTTAACGACTACCTAGTTATAAAATCTAGTAGTGATAGGTAATTGAGTCCTCAATGAATACCATGTTGTTCCCTCTAGTATATATGGGCATTATATTATTTTATGACTACCAATTTGTACCCTCTAGTAGAGATATGTTGTTGAGTCACAAATGACTATTGAGTAGTACCCTATTGTAGAGATTGGAAGTGGCCCCTCGACATCTTATACAGTGAAACCATCTTATTATAATATCTCATGGTTCCTATATATAGAGATTATGGCCCTTCAACCATGTGTCATCTTGAAATTTTTTTGTTTGATGTATTTAGTTACTTTTGGGAAGAAGCATTAGATATTGGGCATCATTAATATATTTTAGAAACAATGTGATGCACTTATTCATGGGCTGACCACTGAGATGGAGATCCCTTTACAGTCTTATTTTGTTTTCTTTGAATGAGTATATATATACATATATATATCTATATATATATACATTCCCTTATATTTGGATACTCACATTCCATTGGAGGTGAATACGGGCAGGGTATGCCACAGGATTTCCATGTTTAGCCTCTTATGGTTGGATGAGTATACTCTCCGACTATAAGTGGTAAAGTTTAAATGTGTAGTTCATATACTCAATGTGTTGATCCCATTAGTCATGGTTGAGGTTACTTCTACTCTTAGTTTCGTTTGAGTTGTTCTCTTTGACTTTATCTTTCATCTAATTTATTTTAATTCCAATTGTATCCCTTAATAATCCCCATTCATCTTTTAGAGAATCCTACATGGTATGTATATACTCACCCCCACATTGTCTTTTCCCTCATGTTTCATGTCTTATACAGATGATGGATAGGTTGGCGGTGACATCAAAGGAACTTAGGGATACATGGTACTTTGGGAAATGTGTGGTGGTCACATCTTGGGATTCAGAAGCTAAACACTCTCAGTAGTTTACATTTCTATTTTTTCAGGATTGGACATATTTCGGGTTTGTCATGTATTTTTCCCTGTAGTTTTCATTTTTCACTATTGTAATTTTGTACAACCAGAGGTTATGCATTCTTGGTTTACATTAATTTTTTGTTTCATCTTTTAATCTTTACCTATATACATATTCATTGACATAGTAGTTGGTGTGTGCATATAGGTACTTAGTAAAAGGCCTCCATGTGGTAGATATAACATCAGCAGTGGTCTCCAACACCTGGCCTATAATGCTATGATTGTTATAATTATGGATCAAGCTATCTATTGGGTCGGTTCATGCTAGATTTGTATAACTGGTGGTTCAGTCCTTGGGATAGTGTTTGGAGTAATCCCAATATGAGGATTTGGTTGGGTATAGGGAAATAATTTCAATGTTTCCTCAGTGTGTCACTCAAGACAGGGAGTCTAGTGATGGTGAGGGTAGATAACGTATCCATTCATGAGGACCCTGAATATCATCTTCTCAACTTATAATACAACAACATTAATTGTAGAAAATAATGTCACATTTATCATATAGAATTGAGTCATTTAATTTCCTTCTTCAGTTTTCTCCCCATTATTTGTTATATATATATATATATATATTCTCAAGTGACTGTGGAACTGCTGATGAGTATCAGGATGCCTCTGCCATGACAGGTAGCTAAGATAGTAATTCCATATTGTGATGATGATATGATGGGTGATAAGGCCTCAGTCCAAGGTCAATCTCGTGACCCGCTTCCTCTAGGTCAGATGGTAGTATCACCTCCACCTATCGAGCAAAAAATCATTCTCGTAGAGTAGGATGAGGATGTGCACATTCCTATTACACTTTCCGAGTTCCAACACTAGATACCATTGATGTTTTATGGTACGACAGATCCTTAGCCGATAGAGGTTTGGATAGAGTTGGTGGTCCATATTTTTAGTCTTTTTCGGATCCCAATGAATTATGTTTTCTCACTAGTAGCTAGACTTTTCAGTGGAGTAGTCGAGCACTAGTGGAGCCTTATTAAGTAGATTCATGATAATCCTACACTCTCACTGACCGAATTCCCACAACTATTACATGAGGAGTACTACCCCACCTATTTGTTCTTAGTTTGGATTCAGGAACTTCTGGATATATGGTATGGAGGGATGATGGTGGTTGGGTTTTCATTGAGGTTCATAGGCCTTACTTGGTACTTTATTTATATGATAAAGGATAACTTGTTCTGAGAGGAAAAGTTTGAGCAGGGACTCCGTAGAGAGATAGAATTCAGGGTTCTTACATTTATCATCCCCACATATGTTGGGGTGCTAGAGTGGGAATTGTTGAAAGAGATATTTTTGTTAGAGGGATACCAGATAGCTGGATCTGGTAGTGGACATCACATATCTGATTTGTCTACAAAAGCTAGAAGGTACCAGTCATCAGGATCTCAGCACAAGAAGTGATTTCTAAATCTGGAAAAGGCACAAAGTCATACAGTGTAGGGAAAGCACATATCATCCAGGCAGCCCAGATAGGTTTGGTGATATTCTTTTGTTGGGTGACGTCACATAGTGCATGACTTCCTGACCAGACATGTTGTTGAGTGGAAGCAGGAACCTAATGGACCTCCATGTCAAAGTTGGTTCAATGATCAGTGATATCCCATGCAAGGACAAGATGGTCCCTAGAGAGGTGGAGCTAGAAAAGGTGCAATAAGATATATGGTTGTTAGATGATGTTATGATATCCTTCTAGCACCACCACCTAGTATCCCACATCTGGCATAGGGAGCTTATTGTCAGGGTCATGAGAGTTACTTGCTCCGGAGGCTAATGACCCTACAATGCATGAGATGATTAGAGGTATGATCTATGTTTATTATACTCATGATAAAATATTATTACACATAAGTTCTATTAATTACTTCATATCTATACTCCTGGTGCATGAGTTAGATCTCCCAATATAGTTGATATCACAACATCTTCATCTTGTGGTTTATATAAAGAGTGATTATTCTATATCATTTATTATAGAGTAGTTAGAGATATTGATTATTATAGTGAGGTTTACGTGGGACCCTTTGGTCACCATAATGGAATCCAATGACATCATCTTGGGTATTTATTGGTTTCCCATGATCCGAACCCATATTTATTTTCACAGTAGATACGTTAGATTCCAACAAATTCATGGGACTAGATTCTCATTTTTCTAGTCAAATAGATATCAGTGTAGGGAGAATGGGTTCTTAATTTGGGAGGCTACAACCCATAACCTGTCAGTTGTCCAGTTTATCCCTTGGTTCTTTAGCCTCCTCAAGAAACTACATTCCTTCAGTTGTAGAGGATTATATGGATGTATTCCCTAAAAATGTCCTGGAACTACCTCTGAGGTGGGAGATTAAGTTTTTCAACTAATTTTCTTCTCAAAACCACTTCATTATCATCTGTAACATATCAGATCTACCCTTCTATGCGCTAGGAGATATAGTTGTTGTTGGAGTAACTTCGAGATAAGGGTTTCACCAATAGTCATCTTTGGTGTTTTTCATGAAAAAGGCAGATGGGAGCTAGCATCTTTGCAAAGATTACCATTTCATGAACTCTTCCATGATAAAGAACATCTACCCATTTTCGAGGATTTAAGACCTATTTGAATGGTTGAAAAGCATGATATGGTTCTTGAAGATCAATCTACGGTTTGGGTACAAACATTTTAGGGTGTTCGAGCTTGGTATTTCAATTTTTACATTCTGATGTCATTACAGACATTATGTGTTCCTAGCGATGCCTTTTCGTGTTACAAATCCCCCCGCCATATTTGTGGAATTGATGTACAAAGTCTTACAGCCATACGTGTAACATATTTTTGGTTTTCTTCATCAACTACAAACTCATATACTCTGCATTAGAGGTGGATCATGTAGATCAATTACAGCTTATTCTAGACTTGTTTCAATGGAAGAAAATTTATGGAAAACTCTCAACATTATAGTTAATGATTCTTGATGTTCACATTATGGTACTGTAAAGAACCAGAAATTTCAAGGAAATTTTTTTCTTAATTTTATTTGGAATTTTACAAAAACACAGTTTCTGACATCGCCTGATTCTGAGGCCCGGTATGCCCAGAATCAATTTCCGAAGTTTAGCTCGGGTACGTTCAGTGAACGAACGAGCTGGTTTTTCTAACTCTTGAACCGGTACTCGGAATCAAATTCCGAGGGCACTGATAGAATCGCAGCGCCGGTGTTTTCTTATAAATGTCTTTTCCGGAGTTGCGTTTTCTCGAGTGTAGTTTTCAATTTTTTGGGGTTAAGTTAAGAAATAAAATAAATGTGGTACGGCAACTTTATATTATTTCACTTAAAGCCACTTAAAGCCACTTAAGCTAAGTTAAGCGGATTGGGTGGAACCCAAAATATCCTACCCACTTGGTAGGATATTTTTGAGGTGGGTCCCGCACGAGCCCCACCGTTTCTTTCCTCCTAAGTAATTCACCCATAACCCCCTCTTAATTGAAAGTCAACCGTGCATTTTTTTTATTAAGAAACGCCCCAACTAATTGGGCAGTTAAGTCATTACCATTAATTCATCGAATTAATGGTTTGTTAATTAACTTTGATTTTCTAATTGTTGGCTTGAGAATAAAATAAGACCAATACTTGTTTCACTTGAGGGTTTCTTGTTGAGATGATTGGGATAAGCTCTCAAGATTGACGATCTTCATCCTTCTTCGTGAAGAACGCAAAGAACGTGAAGAAAACGAAGAACACCAAACCCTCAGAGATCGACGACGCGACGTCGTGTTCCGCGCATCGACGATTCGCCTTCTGTGACGTTTCTTCCGCGACGTTCCTTCCCTGTGACAACCTTTGATCAACAACCGATTGAGGTAGGGGATTGCGGTTCTTGTAATTCTTTGTGAATTATATCCTCGACATGGTTTCTTTTGGGGCATCTTAAATCTGTGTGATTTTTAATCCTCAGAGTTTGACTATGCGACGACGTGTACCGCGATGACAGTGATGCCCCTTCCGCGACGCGATGATCCTCTTCTTCCGCGATGGTCAATTCCACGACGAACTCACGTTCAAAGACAACATTGAGGTAGGGGTTTGATTCATTTAAATCTTGTGATTTATACCCGAGGTGTATGATTAAATATTTGTTGTGAGACTTTTAAAAATCGCTAACGCGGTGGGTGCGGACCAACGAAAAAGTCCAAACCCACTGCCCTTTTTTTTCTTGGTGTACAGAACGGCGGACGACGACAAAGTAAGCCGCACGGGTGATGTGAGATCCACGTAGTGAAGGACGGACCCCAGGAGGGCTTTTGGCAATGACGGCGTGCAAATCCGACCACCGGAACTCGTCCGGTGGTCCGCGGAGCAGCCCGTCGGCGTGCCTCGACGGCACGGCGGCACCCGGCGCGCCACCGGGAGGAGCTGCCGCAACTGAAGTCGTGGTGGCAATGCGCGGTCCCACGACCGCGCGGGACCGGAGGGGCACGGGACGCGGCCGACTGCTGTGTTCGCTGGCAAGGGCGGCCCCACGCGGGGCCTCGGCTCCATCACGCGGGGGAAGCACACCCCCCGCCCGCGGCTCGGCCGTAACGGCCGAGCCGACCCGCTGTCCACCCAGCCAGTGCCAGCCGGGTCGCGCCCAGGCCGGGTGGGGCTGCGCTGATCGGGTCGGTCCGGGCCCAGACCCCCCATTTTTGGACCCTTTTTTGTCTTTTGCCCTTATCATGGGCTATGGACCTCCGATCGGCGTACCGTCAGCGGCGATGAGATCCTTGTATTGAGACGGTCGTTTCGACATATCGCACTCAAGGTTTCAGAGAACTTTGGGTTCAGCCGGGTTGGTTCGTACACGAAACCAACCGGGCCCTCGGAGCAGAAACGCTCATAACATTAGCTCCGGACGTTCGATTGATGTGCCGTCGACTTTGTTGGATTCCTCTATGTGAGACTGATCTTTATGCTTACTCCTTTCGAGGTTTGGATGTCGTCGGAGTGCGGTCGAGTTGGTTCGCTCACGAAACCAACCGGGCCCCTAGAACGAAAAGGCCAATAACTCACAGACCGGGCGTCCGATTGATGCGTTGTCTGTATCGTTGATTTTATCTTGATGATACAGAACTTTTGGCATACCTCACTTGAGTTTTGGATGCAGTTGGATAGTGTCCAGGTTGGATTGCACCCGAAATCCAACCAGGCCCCTAGAACGGAAAAGATGATAATTCTCAGACTGGACGTACGTTTGACAAACCGTCAGCGGCGTTGGTGATCACATGGAGAAACAGTCCCTATGAATTTACTCTATGAGTGTTCGGGGTACAGTGAAGATATGGCTGGATTGGTTCGCACATGAAACCAACCTGGCCTCAGGGACGAAAAAGATAGTAACACACAGACCAGGCATCCGATTGACGCGCCGTCTGTTGTGTTGAGACCCCGGTGATGAGGCGGTCCTTTAAGATACTTCTTCGTGGAACTTTGTGATACTTGTAGTATCGACCAGTAGCTCGTGGAGTGGACCCTCACAGAGACGAGCATGCAGACTACAGAGACCGTGTAGCCAGCTGAGACCTGACGACTGCTTGACCGATCGACTCGTTGTGTTTTGGATAGCCCAGTGGGGAGCGCATGGTTGTAGCGGCAGACCCACGTAGGAGGAGAACTTGGTTGTCGCGGCAGACCCACGATACTCAATAGAAGGACTACCTCTAGAGGCTATGAGGTGGAGCGCTTGGTTGTAGCGGCAGACCCACAACGGAGGAGCGCTTGGTTGTAGCGGCAGACCCACAACGGAGGAGCGCTTGGTTGTAGCGGCAGACCTGCGGTACTCAACAGAAGGAGTACCTCTAGAGTCTATGAGGGGGAGCGCTTGGTTGTAGCGGAAGTCCCATGGTGGGAAGTGCTTGGTTGTAGCAGTAGGCCCACAGTACTCTACAGGAGGAGTACCTCAGCAGTCTTAGGTTAGTGAGCAGTGCCTCGGAGTCGTGACAGGACCATTGTACACTCCAGAGATAGGGCTCTTCAGTAGTTACGGTTTTGATAATAAAAATCCATGTTTGAGCTAAGTCTATGATCCTTGTGTTCCCTCATGATTGAGATGGGTCACTTGATAACTTAGGTATGTTTATGGGCATATATCTTGCTAGTGGTTATCCTTTGATTTCATAATCTTGTGTTTCTTCATGATTGAGATGGGTTACTTGATAACTTAGGTTTATGTATGGGCATGTACCTAAATAGAGGTTATCTGTTGAGATCTTCTTTGTGGATATCCTTGTTGGTTTTAGTGATACCTTGAGGGTCTCGGGGTACCTACTAAGTATCGTTATACTCTCCCCTGCACGGGCTATGCACGCACCTCGTTGTGCTGGTTGCAGATGACGGGAAGTGCTGATGGAGGCCGAGTGTTCGAGGACTGGACGGTACTCGGAGGTGGACCACCCAACGAGTCAATATCCAGAGGTGGACTTCACAGCGAGATGTAACTCGGAGGGGGTTGACGGGCGAGAGAATTGAGGAGTTGTGCTATCTGTACCTTCCCTTCAGGTAGGATCCTAGGAGGACGACCCAGGAGCTGTTTCCTTTCTTCCAGCTGTTGTCTTTTCTATTGTACTTTCATTCAGTTGTAGTTGTACATTCAGTTGGGTTTGTATTCTGGCCCATTTACTTCACATCACTTTCTTTTTTACTTAGTGTTTTACTTCCTCTTGTACTCTGTGGTGTTTAGTTTACATTTTTTAAGGAATTTCCTTCCCAGTTATCGGGATTTACACCTTTGGTGCTATTCGCCAGCCCCTAGACTATGGAAGGCGGGCTTGAGGTAGTCACAGAACGGGCCCCGAGGACGGTTCATGACAATTGGTATCAGAGGAGTTCAGTTCTACCACAGAACTCAGGACTCTGATCTTTTTCTATGTGAGGCAATAATGTTATGAGTATTGGGTGTGGTTATCAGTCCAGGGAGTCCAGTTTTGGTGCGGCGGCCGACGTATCCGTACACCAGGACCCTGACTTCTGATTTCCAACATAATGCATGAATACATTGATTGCTTGTGTGTTTCATGTTTTCTTTGTGATTACTTTATGTCAGCTCACCAGGTATACTATTCTGACAATGTCACACCTATTTCTTTTAGGATTCCTTTTCACGGACGACCAGCTAGAGCCCAGAGGGATGTGCGTTCTGACAGCCTGCCGAGCGACGAGGCTACGGTACAGGGCCCTCTTGCAGTTGAGGCACCAGTGGTACTACTATACGTTTGGCCACCGATGCCACCAGCCCTAGAAGTAGGCGATGCACGCCATTTGAGCGCGCTGCACGAGTTCCAGCACCATAGGCCACCCAGGTTCTGGGGAGAGACGGACCCGCAGGCGACTGAGGTTTGGCTGGAGGCTGTGGTGAGAGCCTTCAGGCTAGTGGGGACGCTAGCAGACTTCATGGTGATCTTTTCTGCGAGCCTTCTTCAGGGAGTATCAGGAAGGTAGAGGAGCCACTTCTTCCAGTTTTGCGATGAGATGACCTTCACATGGGAATTCTTCGAGACCTTCTTTAGGGTTGAGTTTGTGCCAGTATCTCTACACCCCGAGCATGTACAGGAGCTGTTGCCTTTTCCGCAGGATTTTCGATCAGTAGCCTAGTCACCTGTGGGCAGTAGATAGATGATACTGAGGTCCAAGAAGACCAGAGCCAGTCATACGAGAAGCAGGATGTGTTATGAATGCGGCAGGAAGGGTCACTAGGCACATGACTGTCTGACCCCCTGCATAGTCGATCTGCAAGCTTAAGAGGATCCACCGAGGCGGAAGCAGCAGCGGGTGCTTGAGCAATAGCCGAGCAGTGGACAAGGAAGTAGAGCTCCAGGAGTAGGTGGAAATGAGTGGAACAACTGGATACGTCCCTTTTACTTCTAGTTCCATGTTGATGTTGTTTTCGTGTCTTTGTACTATGAGCTGCAATAATAAAAAGACACTTATCTTTTTTTCTTTCTTGTAATTTTGTTTGGTTGATACGGAGTGGTCCCGATTAAGACTGTTGACATGACCCTCAATTTCAATATTTCTACTAGAAGAGACCTAGTGACCTCACACTAATGCTGACAGTGTGACTCGACCCTTGGAGGTGAGAGTGACATTTGGATCTCTTGGTAGTTACGTCGAGGCCTTACGACATCATCCATGGCATGGATGCATCATTCATGTCAGGATTGATTGTATTAGGCAATGGGCGTAGTTCATCCAGGGGATGCGACCAAGTTTCTCATTTCGGCAAAGGAGAAATTTTAGCAGCTCTTTCAGATCATAGGCAAGGAAGGTGCAAGTCATCCAGGAGCGGATGAAGACTGCACCGTGTAGTAAGAAACGGAAAACCGGTTCTAGTCTTAGAGACTCGGGCGTGTTAAATGTTTCAATAAGAGGAATCTTAAAGGAGGGATGAGTGTGAGAAGTAGCATACGTGGAGGCAGAGATAGGAGAGCAGCATGAGGTGGTGTACATTTTAACATGCTACAACCATCCGCCTTAGTTGTCCCCACCAGGCTCAGGGAGGTGGAGGGCGGGGGAATAGAGTAGCTGCATGCGGTCAGGGAGAGTGACCCAATGGCTCTAAGAATGATTTGAGGGACAGTCTGTGTTAACTACTAACTACCATAGTAAAAGATGTTGATACAAATCATTCCTTCGTTCCACAAATCTTGTCCCAGAACTAGAGTTTCCGATAAGCCGTAGACTTGGTCCTCACGTCTGGAGATACCTTGGGAGAATAATCGATAATCACACTTATGCCGACAGTGTGGTCAGACCCTCAAGGTGAGAGTTTCGGTTGGAATCTCTTGGTGGTAGTGTCGAGGCCTTACGACATTGGTTTGAGTATGGACTGGGCAATCACAGATCATACACAGATTGACAGTATTAGGCAAAAAGGTTGTGCTTTAACTACGACGTCGGGATGAGTTTTCATTGGTCGGTGAAAAGGAAACCCCAGGCAGCACAGGATAAACTCGTGCACAGGGGGTGTGACCAATCACTCTTGAGTCGGTCAACCTTACCCTTGTGGAAGCAGTCGTTTTGAGTTTCAGTTCTAACAAGAATTGGACACCACTAGAGTTCGAGGATGACGATGACGTCCTTATACGGGTCTCACCTTGACGATGTTTACGGAGATGTGGTTGAGGCGACAAGTTATCTCCGAAGTTCAACGGACCTTTATAGGTCATCAACAGGGTAGGCGAGGTAGTTACCGCTTGACCCATCCATCTCAGTTGCACCAGGTGCACGACAACTTCCACATATCTCAACTGAGAAGATACGTGCGTGATCCTTCACATATCATCAACCATGGGGAGCTAGACTTTGGCGATGGGGTGACTTTCACGGGGGTTCCAGTGGGAATCAAGGATCGACAGGAGCGGATTCTATGAGGATGGTTGATTCCTCGGGTGCACTTTCACTGGAAGTACGAGAAACTCCAGGTGAGCACATGGGAGTGGAAGGCTCAGATGCGTGCTTAGTACCACGTTTGTATCCCTTGTTTTTGTTAAAGCTTTATGGGGACATAAAGCCCTGAGGTGGGAGTAATGTAAAGACTTGGAAATTTCAAGGAAATTTTTTTCTTAATTTTCTTTGTAATTTTACAAGAACGCAGTTTCTGACAGCGCCTGATTCCGAGGCCCGGTGTGCCTGGAATCAATTTTCGAAGTTTATCTCAGGTACGTTCAGTGAACGAATTAGCAGGTTTTTCTAACTCTTGATCCGGTTCTCGGAAACAAATTCTGAGGGCACCGATGGAATCGCAGCACCGGTGTTTGCATAGAAACACCTTTTCCAGAGTTACGTTTGCTCGGGTGTGGTTTTTAATTTTTTGGGATTAAGTTAAAAAATCAAAAAAAGTGGTATGACAACTTTATTTTATTTCACATAAAGCCACTTAAAGACACTTGTGCTAAGTTAAGAGGATAGGGTGGAACCCAAAATATCCTACCCACTTGGTAGTATATTTGTGAGGTGGGGCCCGCATAAGCCCCGCCATTTCTTTCCTCCTAAGTAACGCACCTGCAACCCCCTCTTAATTGAAATTCAACCGTGCAGTTTTTTTTGATTAAGAAATGCCCCAATTAATAGGGCAGTTAAGTAGTTACCATTAATTCTTCGAATTAATGATTTTTTACTTAACTTTGATTTTCTAATTGTTGGCTTGAGAATAAAATAAGATCAATACTTGTTTCACTTGAGGGTTGCTTGTTGAGAGGATTGGGAGAAGCTCTCAAGCTTGAAGATCTTCATCCTTCTTCGTGAAGAACGCAAAGAACGCCGAACCCTCGGAGATCAACGACGCGGCACCGTGTTCCGCGACGCTGACGATTCTCCTTCCGTGACTTTTCTTCCGCGACGTCCCTTCCCCGCGACAACCTTTGATCAACAACCGATTGAGGTAGGGGATTGCAGTTCTTTTAATTCTTTGTGAATTATATCCTCAACATGGTTTCTTTTGGGGAATCTTAAATCTTTGTGATTTTTAATCCTCGGAGTGTGACTACACAACACCGTGTACCGCGATGACAACTACTCCCCTTACGCGGCGCGACGATCCTCTTCTTCCGCGATGGTCAATTCCACGACGAACTCACGTTCGACGGCAATGTTGAGGTAGGGGTTTGATTCATTTAAATCTTGTTATTTATACCCGCGGAGTATGATTAAATATTTGTTGTGAGACTTTTAAAAACTACTAACACGATGGGTGCGGACCAACGAACAAATCCGAACCCACTGCCCTTTTCGTTCTTGGTGTGCGGAACGGCGGACGATGAAAAAGTAAGCCGCACGGGCGATGTGAGATCCTCGCAGTGAAGGACGGACCCCGGGATGGCTTTTGGAGAAGACGACATGCAAATATGACCACCAGAACTCATTCGGTGGTCTGCGGAGCAGCCCGCCGGCGCGCCTCGCTGGCACGGCGGCGCCGACGGCAGGTGGCAGAGGCGCCCGACGCGCCCCCGTGAAAAGCCTCTGTAGCTGAAGCCATGACGGCAAGGTGTGGTCCTATGACCGCGCGGGACCGGAGGGGCACGAGACGCGGCCGGCTGCCACGTCCGCTGGCAAGGACGGCCCCACGCAGGGCCGCGACTCCATCACGCGGGGGCAGCGCGCCCCCCACCTGCGGCTAGGCCGTAACGGCCGAGTTGACCCGCTGGCCACCCGACCAGCCCTAGCTGGGTCGTGCCCAGGCCGGTCCAGGTCACGCTGGCAGGGTCGGATTCGGACCCGGTTCAGGCCGACCCAGGGGGGGTTGGTCTGGGTCGGTCCGGGCCCAGACCCCCCATTTTCGGACCCTTTTTGGTCTTTGTCCTGTATCATGGGCTACGGACCTTCGATCGACGCACCGTCAACGGCGATGTGATCCTTGGATTGAGACGGTCGTTTCGACATATCACACTCAAGGTTTTGGAGAACTTTGGGTTTGGGCGGGTTGGTTCATACACAAAACCAACCGGGTCCTCGGAGCGGAAACACTCATAACATGAGCTCCGGATGTCCGATTGACGTGCCGTCAACTTTGATGGATTCCTCTAAGTGAGACAGATCTTTTGGCTTACTCCTCTAGAGGTTTGGATGTTGTCAGAGTGCAGTCGGGTTGGTTCACTCACGAAACCCACCGGGCCCCTGGAACGAAAAAGCCAATAACACACAGACCGGGCGTCCGACTGACGCGCCGTCTGTCTCGTTGATTTCCTCTTGATGAGACGGAACTTTTGGCATAATTCGCATGAGTTTTGGATGCAGTTGGATAGTGGTCGGGTTGGATTGCACCCGAAATCCAACCGGGCCCCTAGAACGGAAAAGCTGTTAATTTTCAGACTGGACGTCCGTTTGACGAACCGTCAGCGGCGTTGGTGATCACGTGGAGAAACGATCCCTATGATTTTACCCTATGAGAGTTTGGGGTATAGTTAAGATTTGGCCGGATTGGTTCGCACACGAAACCAACCGGGCCTTGGGGACAAAAAGGCTAGTAACACACAGATCGGGCGTCTGATTGACGCGCCGTCTGTTGCGTTGAGACCCCAGTGACGAGGCGGTACTTTAAGATACTTTTTCATGGAACTATGTGATACATATAGTATCGACCAGTAGATCGTGGATCAGACCCTCGCAAAGAAGAGCATGCGGTGTATGGAGACCGTGTAGCCGGCTGAGACCTGACGACTGCTGGACCGATCAACTCAGTGTGTTTCGGATAGCCAGTGGGGAGCGCTTGGTTGTAACGGAAGACCCACGGTGGACGAGAGCTTGGTTGTAGCGGTAGACCCGCGGTACTCAACAGAAGGAGTACCTCTAGAGGCTATGAGGGGGAGCGCTTGGTTGTAGCGGCAGACCCACAACGGAGGAGCTCTTGGTTGTAGCGGCAGACCCGCAGTACTCAACAGAAGGAGTACCTTTGGAGTCTATGAGGGGGAGCGCTTTGTTGTAGCGGCATAACCATGGTGGGAAGTGCTTGGTTGCAGTAGTAGGCCCACAGTACTCGACAGGAGGAGTACCTCAGTAGTCTTAGGTTAGTGAGCAGTACCTCGGAGTCGTGACAGGACCATTGTACACTCCAGAAACGGGGCTCTTCAGCAGTTACGGTTTCGATAATAAAAATCCCAGTTTGAGCTGAGTCTATGATCCTTGTGTTACCTCATGATTGATATGGGTCACTTGATAACTTAGGTATAAGTATGGGAATATACCTGGGTAGTGGTTATCCGTTGATTTCATAATCTTGTGTTTCCTCATGATTGAGATGGGTTACTTGATAACTTAGGTATATGTATGGGCATATCCCTAAGTAGAGGTTATCTATTGAGATCTTCTTTGTGGTTATCCTTGTTGGTTTTAGTGAGACCTTGAGGGTCTCGGGCTCCCTACTGAGTATCGTTATACTCACCCATGCACAGGCTATGCCTGCACTTCGTTGTGTTGGTTGCAGATGACGGGTAGTGCTGTCGGAGGACGAGTGTTCGAGGACTGGACAGTACCCGGAGGTGGACCACCTGATGAGTCA
The DNA here is from genome assembly GCA_963277665.1 of Viscum album. Lineage (NCBI taxonomy): Eukaryota > Viridiplantae > Streptophyta > Magnoliopsida > Santalales > Viscaceae > Viscum > Viscum album. Next base: position 1,284,568,948 of record OY728132.1, on the reverse strand, counting down.
GTATTAGATGGTGGACTTCACGGTGACATGACACTCGGAGGGGGTTGATGGGTGAGAGCATTGAGGAGCTGCTCTATCTGTACCTACCCTTCAGGTAGGATCTGAGGAGGACGACCCACGAGATGCTTCCTTTCTTCCAGCTATTGTCTTTTCTGTTGTACTTTCGTTCAGTTGTAGTTGTAATTTCAGTTGAGTTTGTATTCTGGCCCATTTACACTTCAGCACTTTCTTTTGTACTCAGTGTTTTACTTCCTCTTGTACTCTGTAGTGTTTAGTTTTCTTTTTTTAAGGCAATGCCTTCCCAGTTATCGGGATTTACGCCTTTGGTGCTAGTCGCCATCCCCTGGCCTATGGAAGGCGGACATGGGGTAGCCACAGCATGGGCCTTGAGGATGGGTTGTGACAGGTACATGTCATTTCTGATCATGGATTACTTGTGGACCCAAAAAATATCAATGCATTTCTTTCTTGGGAAAAATCAAGAGTGTGTCAAACCTGTGAAGCTCTCTTGTTTTGGCGATGTATGACATGTCATTTTTGGAAGAATTATCCAGAATTGAATACCCTTTGACCACCATGACATATAAAGGGTTATCGTTTACCTAGTCTATGCAGTTCTAGATGTCCATTGAGGGGTTTTGGCTGAGGCTGATGGGTGATCCTTAGGTGAGAATACTAGATGAGGTTGTGGAGTACGTAGTTTATTGTGATTCCTTAGGTATTGGGCTCACCTATATTTTTATGCAGTGGAAGGTAGTTAACACATAAGGATTGAGGTAGTTGAAACCCCATAAGTAGAACTACGTGAATAATGACATATATCTAGTAGGGGTAGTCATTTCCACGAAGATTTAGATGTAAAACCTTCTAGGGAAAATATTTTTTTGTTTATTATGACCATCAGAGTCTCAAGTACCACTTCAAGAAGAAGGACATGAACCGGAGATAGAAACACTAGCTGTACTTCATACAAGACTATGACTTTGAGATATTCTATACTCCAGAGAGGGGTAACGTAGTAGAAAATTCTGTTAGTAGGAAGAACCAGGATCTCTTGGTGAAGGAGGCTTTGGAGTAGTTGGCCTCCCTGTATCAAACCATGGTAAAGCATGTGGGAACAATGTGTTTGCAATTGATGGTGTTGACTCCTTCACTTCTTGAGCATGTGAGAGAGTTCTGGATTGGATTCATTAATTGTGAGGAAATTCTTGACAATATACGTATTGGAGACTTACCAGATGGGTATTCGAAATGAGGGGATCACATTATCCATTCCTTGGGATGGATGGTTGTTCCAGTCATAGTGTGGTAGGAGGTGGTTTGGAAGTCTCAAACTTCTCTCCTAGATGTACATATCGGTGTGGGGAATATTTACAAAGAACTTTAGTCGTAGTTTTGGTAGCCAATCAAATAAAAAAATGTAGTTGGGTTTTCCTTTTGGTGCCTTATCTATTAGCAGGTGAAGGTAGAGAGCAATGTTTTGGTGGGTTTGTTGAATCTTATTGAGATCCAAAAATGGATGTGGGGTAGAATATACATGGACATTATGTTAGGTATTCTATGTATTGGGAATGTACATGATCCCACCTAGGTGATATTTGATAAACCCACTAAGTCAAAGCTGTTCCTTTCTATTAGGGATCATATTTTTGTGGATATTTTTGGTTAGTTTTACATTCAATTTATTGATCTCCATCATGGGGTTCTCTCAACGATCATATCTGATAGTGAGGTGTGGTTTATATCACGATTTTGGAGAGGGAAACATGAAGAATTTGGGACCCAAATAATGAAGATTACTACCCTTAACTCCTATAAAAATGGAAAAATCAAGAGCACTATCCAAGTGCTGGAAGATATGATGAGGGATTTTATGTTAGACTAGATCCGGAACTAGAAGGTTCACTTTCCTTTGGTAGAGTTTGTGTCTAATAACAACTATCAGTTAAACATCAACATGGAACCTTTTGAGGCCCTATAAAAGGCACACTATAGGCCACCCCTGTTCTAGATAAATTTTGGAGAGACATTCCTTGCCAGCCTATAGAAGATATTGGTGACAACAGAGAAGTTCCAGGCCATCCGTTAGTAGATGAGTACTGCCCAAAGGAGGAATACATCATACAAAGATCCTCATTGTAGGCCCTTGGAGTTCGAGAAAGGATTATAAGGTTTCTTGATATTTTTTCCTCAAAGAGGATTGTAGAGGTTTTTTGGGGAGGAAATCAATCACCATGGTTTGTCAGGTAGTTCGAGAATGTGCAGAGGGTTGGTGAGGATGTATACCACCTCACCCTACCCCCACTACCGTACTGGGTGCAAAGAGCCTCCCACATGTTCCAGATGTGGAGATACATGCATGGTCCCACACATGTTATCAATCTGAGAGAGTTGGACATCAAGGATGGAAGGATCATACACTTCGTTCATATGTTGTAGCAGTATAGAAATGTGTTTGAGAGTTCTTGGGAGTGGATGATATATATGTGAACCTTGTATTCCATGTTTTTTTCTTTTCAATGTTGAATATATTTAACGATGGAGTGGTGTAGGGACCCATTTTTTTCCTTGTATGAATTTGAAATATTTCTATATATATTTATAGAGTTTGGAACTGAATATAAGTGAGATTCTATGGCCTACTATGCATGGAATAATTTTTATAAAAAATATTAAAAATAATTTATATTACACACACATGACTTCTTAAAAAAACGTGATAACTCTTAAAATGAATATTGGATCAGAAATTTGAGACTATTATTGAGTTTGGAATATAGTTTTTAACCTAGGGGAAAAATAAAATGGGTCGGCTTGGGATATTCGGACATCCCAATCATTGGAGGTATGCTTAGTGGACTAATTATTTGTTAAATTAATTAATTAATTCAATTTATCTTGAATGAAAAAAAACTATAAGAAAAATATCATTGATAATCCTCTAGGGTTATCCTCCAAAACTATGTGAGGATTCCAGATAATCTTATTCATCTTTCATTTTTGAATCACCTTGGATGATGAAAAAATGCCAAATCATAGAAGATTAGAATGCTAAAAATTTGATGACTACCCTCGATTGTTGGTGATAACATTATCAGTTTAATAATGATCCAATATATAGTTAAGACTCATTAATTGGTGATTTACATACTTTTTATTAAATATATTATGTCGATCGTTCCCTTCTTTCAGTTTTCACCAATTATGGTCTAATCATGTGCCTAAGTACTAGTTTAAATTAAGTTACTTCATTGTTTTCTAACCCCACATCCACCATTGTTTATCATTGGACAAGAAATCTAGGCCAATAATGGTTAAACCATAGTTATTGTTCCTTTTACCAATGTTTTTTCACGTTCATCATAGTTAGGACCCTATGGACCTAGTTTGACATTGTTGTGGGATAACGAGCCTGATCAGACCCTTGCAATCCTAAATAATCAATGAACAATTTTTGGGTTGATTAAATAATGTCAGATCTGGGATCATTTCATGTCATAGATAATCTTTTCTATGATTACAGATTGATAAAAAAATACATAAGGAGCTCAAGAGTATGTGGTGAGATGTAACATGAATGGTGCTTCAGGATGTTGTGTTTCGGGGCAACAGAGGGCTAGAATCCACTAGCGATGATAGATCCACAAATTTTGGTTAAATATAGGGATGAAATCGATGTGTATAGTACATATATAATGTCGAATAATATGATCAATGAATCTGTAGAAACCCTAGATAAACACTGTGTACAAGGATGAACACAAGACATGTAACCCCTTCAGTGATGTGCATAGTGTTTTAGGAAATCATAAGTTTGCAATGTTGTGTATCCATGCCATATGTTTTATACCTCATCCTCATATGGACGAGTCGTGTGATGGAACACATGGGTAGGTCACCATGTGGGATTACACAACCATGTACACAGTCGTGTATCATAGTACACTGACATAACCAAAACACATGGGTAAACACCCCATGTGAAGAAACACACCATGTAATATGGTACATAGACACAAGATGAAAGTACAAGAACATGGATAGATGGGCATAGCCCGATCTTGTTAGCTTGGACAGGCTGTGTATTCCACATGCATGTAATATACTAATACATGGGTTAGAAGCCATGTACCTCAAAGGACATGACCAAGCAGTGGATTTGGACCACATTCCATATGGGTACCCTCACATATCATATACTACTTGTTAATTCTATGGAAACCTCAAGGATTAGAATATCCTTCATTTGGACTCATATTTTAGCATGTGAGAATCCTATCCTTGGTGTTTTATAAGTAGAATTTGATGGTTCCCCTGGTTGTGTATTTTCATATGTTTTGTGAAATTATCCAAATATGGGGATTATTGAGGTGATGTCGAAGGATGGAAGTGATCACACTAGATCACCAGAGACTACGAACTTGTGATATCTAGTAAATCAGAGCAGTGGATTCCTAGAATACTACTGATTTGTACACTGTAGTAAAGTTAGGAAATGGTTTACTTGATCACTATTTGGTTATACCCACTAGTAGATCTGGGATTGCTAAATAGTTGTACCCTCTAGTAAAGTTGGGTAATGGGTCGTCAATTACTACTAAGTAGTACCATCTAGTAGTTTTGGGTAGTGGAGTCCTCAATGATGACCTTATTATAACCTACAATAGATATAGAAAGTGGATTCCATGACAACTATTGAGATGTACCAGCCGGTAGAGAACGATCTTGGATTAGTCGATGACTATTAAGTTGTACACTACAGTAGGGCTATATAGTGGAGTGCTCTAAGACTACCATGTTGTACCCTCCCGTGATGATGTGTAGTGGAGTCCTCAAAAACTACCAATATGTACCCTCTAGTAGAGCTATGTAGTGTTCATTAATGGATTATAGAGTTGAAACCTACTATTATACCAAATCTTGGTTTCCCTACTTAGATATTATGGCCCCTGGACTTTGTGTCATAGTGACGATGTGTGGTTTGACTTGCACAATAACTTCTGGGAAGACCTGTGAAATGATGGGAATCACTAATGTACTTTTGTAACTATTGGATAAAATTATTCTCCAAATAAACAATGAGATGGATATCTTACTACTATTCTATATTTGATTCCTTGACTAAGCATATATATTCTTCTATATCCATGCCCTTGGATTGGTAATTATCATTCTATGAGCGGTGAAGACATGTGGGGTAGGCTACGTGGTTTCCGTGTTTAGCTTCTCATGGTTGGATTAGTATACTATAATAATATATGTAGTAATGACTCAATGTGCAGTTCATCTAATCACTATATTGAGCCCCTTTTTCTTGGACAATGTTACTTATACTGTTGGTTTTGTTTGATTTATTTTCTTTGACTATATCTAGTATCTACTGTCTTTCAATTCACATTGTATTAATTATTTCTCCCCCTTAATCTTTCATGTAATATGACTAGGTATGTATATACTTATCTCTATATGTGATTTTACCAAATGTTGTGTGTCTTATAGAGATGATAGATAGTTTGTAGGTGACTTCACAGAAGCTTAGGAATACCTAGTACATGGGACTGTGTATGGTGGTCGCAGTATGGGATTCATTAGGTGTTCTTTCTCAGTTTTTTACTTTTCTAGTTTGGTCATGTTAGGATATATTTCTAGTTGTGTGCATATTGTTTCCCCTTAATATTTATTTTCCATTATCTTACTATTTTATATCCAAGATTTTTTTCATGTTTCGTTTACTTTCTTGTTGTATTGTATCTTTTATTCTTTCCCTATGAACCTCTTAATTAAGATGGTGGAGTGTGTTCATATAGAAACATAGGAAAAGGCTTCACCATGTTAGACATGACTTCAGTCCAGGTCTCCACCCCTGGCCAATTAAGGCGGTCTTGGTTTAGTTCCCACTCAAGCCTTAGCATGGGCCAGGTCGTGAAATGTACCTTATTCATTTGTTTGGATCATAAAATTAATGTGATTTTTTATACAAATATGGCATTATTACTCCTTTTAGATAAATATCCTTTTCGTACATATCCATGTCTTCAAAAAATCATGAATATTTTTAACATTCTCTATGTTATTTACTAAATAAATTCTTATAGATGTTTGAATTTTTATAAATTTTTCAAAAAGGAATCTTATAGGAATTTTCACAACGAGGTGCTTTTAAACATTTTCATAATGGTGTCAAAGAAATATTTCTTTAATTATAGGGAATAAATGGTATTAAACACCTTAATGAACAAATAATTATTTGACTATTACTTAATAAGTTTCATTTTTATTTATTTTAAAAATTCTATAATATTTTGGAAAATTTTAGATTTTTAAGAAATGATTTCAAATTGAAAATATTATTTTTTTCAAAAAATATTTCATGAAATATTTTAAACAAATTTTCATCAATAATGATAACCTTTGATTTTATGGATTGATTATTAATTTTTTATATATTACAATAAAAAATATACCTTTTTAATTATCCTCTACATTAAATGCATAATAAATACATTTTTAGAGTGACACAATCCCTTTACGCATTATATTATATATGTTTTAACATAAATTTACCTTAATACAAAAACATCGATAAAAATATTATAGTATCTTTAAAATAATTGGATTATAAAACACAAATGTGATACTAAATAAAACATTATTGTATTATCAAAAATGAACTCCAACATCGATTTTATCACCTAAAACTACATGGGATAACCTGGGGAATATATAGACAAAATGGTCAACTAAAAAGACTTGTTTGGGAATAATCATAGTAAAGAAATAGAGTGTGGGAGTCAAAGGTATAACATGATATCATAAAAGAGGAGTCTCATTAATAATAACATGGAAGAATAGAAGAGAGAACAGGTTATAATAAGATCATGGAATCATTGGAAATGAGGAAGAAACATACAATATGACATAAACATGATTCAAGTCTATCTTCATATATAAATTCCCATGGTCAGAAAACTCCCATAGTGGATTATGATTACTATCTAATCCCATAAAAGATTTCTCATTAGAAAAGATATTTACCCAATGTATTGGAGTGCAATCAGGGTGGACCCATCATATCATGAGGATGATTTATTTATCCCAAAACAGGGAATAAATCAAAAGGCATGAACATAATAATTTCCCATGGAAAGAAAATGGGTTTAATAATCTTTTATCATATAATAATCAAAGAAATATCATAAATAAGGAATCCTAGAAATGAAAAGAAGGCCTATATTAACCCATTTAATTAATAGATAATAATCTAGGTATGTATTTGAGAGAAATATATACCTAATTTATAATAAATCCATAACATCTATGGTTTTCATCATTGATAAACATTTCATAAAAACATTAGATTGAATATTTCTCATGGAAAATGGGATCTTCATATTGAAAAAACATCTTCAAAATATATAAATTTCTAATTATAATAAAAGTATTATAAAAAAGAAAACATAAAAACTTATAAAATATCATTCATTTAATTGAGTGTTCCTTAATGTGGGTAATTCCATACATGTTGTATTAGATAAAAACATTTCTTTCATACTATTGTAAAAGTTTCAAAAAGTACATCATTTAGAAAATAATAAGAAGATTCCTTTCAACCATTCTATAAAAATTAAAACATTGGTAAAAATATATTTAATAAATAATTTTTATAATATTAAAATCATTCATGATAAAATTTTAAGAATACATGATTATGGAAGAAAAATGATTTTTGACTAAATATGGAAATGAATTTAGCTTTTCGTAGATGTATTTTCTCTATAATTTTATGTAACCAAGAGAAATAAATCGTAATATTACATTAAAATTTAAATCATAACTATAGTATAATAAAATTAAATGTTTTTATTTGAAACTAAATAAATGATATCATATAATGTAAATTCTAACATAAAAATTCTCGAATAAAATGGCATTCAAAAGTAAACCCTTATCACTTTAGTAACGATTAAATCATAACTCCCCTGAATTAAGTAGATTAAATGTAACATAAATTATTATAAATAATCAAAGATTAATGATATAATATGTAAATGGTATTTACATACACTATTTAAAAAAATTACATTCATAAAAGATCGTGTGTCTCAATGAAGGAAAATTTTGAGATGAACCCCTTGCATCAAGTCCATCATTTTTCATTTATGACTTTAATCTCATCTAAAATAAAATTATATCAATTATTATTTTCTTATGAATATTTTATCGGTTTAATAACTTATAATAAAAATTTTTTACATCATTTATTTTAATTACATGATTCATTACTTATTTAGTTATGTTAACATCAAGTGTTTTGATGATGCTTGGTTCACAATTTCAAAATGACATCGGTGTATTGACCATGGTCATAGGGTTTATTATTCAATTATATAGAGGATAATAATCACGAAATAATTAAAACAAAGTAAACATAATTTATAATATGGAATAAATCTATCAATTAGGGTTAATAAAAATAAATTATGTTAAAATCATGGGGATGGTTAGAAGTACATATGCATGTGAAACATTCCAATTTTTCAATGATTATGACAGAAAGAAGGTATGTGTTATTTTAGCTTTATATAATTATAATAATATTTTAAATATTATATTATTTCCTCAAATACACTTACATATTCCATTCATGGGATTTGGAAATAAAAAAATTGAATCACACCACTTTGGGAGGTGTTTGCCCACCAAAACATAAAAAATTCTATCACTTTTCAGTGGATGATAATGTAATAAATCATATGATATTTTAATTTAACATAATTATTAATATGTAATGAATATATTCTAGCAACAATAAATCTGTCAAAATTAATATTCATGATGGTTGATGATGGAAGACAAATTACATTAGTTCGTGAGGTGGTAGTATGTCTTACACATGAATAATGGTTTCATTTCCCATTTTATAGAAGAGGAGAAAGATAAATATTATTCCATAAAAAATAATAGAATATATGTATATAGGAGACACTGGTGTTATAATATTTCAATTTTTATAGAATAATAGAATGTTTAAAAATATAATGTAAAAAGATATTTTATGGTCAAGACGATTACTTCTCTTAGAAGATCCTCCTTTGGATATCTTATTAATGACCCTTTGATCGGTATTTTGGGAAGAAAAAATAAAATATAACGCGGATAAGAATTTTTTCAAGATATTTTTTGGTGGTTAATAAAATAAAATGGAATTATTGTTGTGAATTAGTGAGGGGAGGGATACCCTTATAATTGAAGAGGGACATTTTTGTAAATACCCAAATCAATTCAGTAATGGGAAGACACTCTCAAGACATGTGTAACCAAATTTAACAAATAAAAGGCTGGAGGATTTTTAAATACAATTCACATATAAAAACTAAAAATAAACAATTTTTAAACATTTATCACCTTTTACCTTGTAGGCTAGTAAATTTTATCATTTTTTTCATTACTACTATCACTATTTTTTAAAAAATTTATATTTCATTATGACCAAAAATAAATTTAAACGTTTTATATAATATAAATTATAATTCATAAAAATATTTAATTTATTTTAGCAAATTTAATTCACAAAATTGTAAAATTTTAATTTAAAATTAATCCTAAAAATTGTGTTGAAGATGGCTTTTTTAAAAATTATTTTTTAAGCGTGAGGTGAACCTATATTAAATATATGACAAGTAAGAATAATTATATTATTTTAAATTAATATAAATATATAATTAATATATAAATTAAACATAAATCATTCCAAAATAGTTATTATTTTAATTAATTATAATTGTTATACTTTATACACTTAGAAATAGTTTATAAAAACCATTGTTTTTAAGGATAATAAATAACATTCACTAAAATAAAGAAAATTGAAGATACAAATAAAATTAATAAAATTATTTGAATAAAATTTTTAATATTTAACTTCAATAAAAAATAAATAATATAATTTTACATTTTAATTACCTTATTTAATGAAAATAAAAATTAGTTTTTAAAAAATTAGTAATTTTCACTATTCACTACAGAATCAAACCCTTCAGAAAAAAACCCAAAATTTCCCCTTCATTATATTCTTAAATTGTTATTTACAAAATGATATTCATTTTATAAAATAAAAATTATAAACTTTTCCTTAATTAACTGTAATATTTTTCAGAAACAGAAATAAAATTCATTTTTAAAATAAGTATTTTTTCTGAAAAAAAAAAATTTATTAAAATTTTCATTCTTATATCCTAAGAATTTATCAATAAATTTATATCAATTAAGACATTTATATATTTTTTATAATGTTTTTAATTGAACTTATACCTGCCAATTTAATGGCTAGATTACATTATTCAAATTTAAATATTAAAACTTTAACAGTATATCATGATTGGATTAAACTCAGTGTTTCATTTTGTATGCTCTATCAAACATAGTGTTAATTTAAAATCATTTTGTGATAAATTATAACCAAAATAAATAAAAAAAATGTTTTCATTTGAACATAAGCCCCGTAATTAGGGGTTTAACATTTGAAGTTTATTTTGGGGAAAACCCACATCATAAAAATGATTAATAAAACATCCCCTTAAAAAGAGAGAATTTATAATATTAAGGTAATCACATACCAAAATATCCAGATAAATCAAAATTTGCGTAAATTAGAAACATTTATTGGGAATGAAGATCAAATTAAGAAATAATGCTATACCGTTTTGTATAGATATATGAGACGAACACTATATTGAAAATGATTAACATTTTTATTTCATGATCTTTTTTAATAAATTTGGGGGATAATTTTACCATCTATAATTAGGACATAAAGAAATATATATTATTGAAAATATAATATCATTATTTAATCATTTCTCACTACAATCCCATCCATTTCTCTGAACAATGAGTATTTAAGATGAATTTATTATCCCTAAATGACTAAAATAACTTCTAATGGATCACATTATTCCAAAAAATATATCATGGTATTCCCCTTTGATTTATAAATTAAAAAAACTATAAATGTTTATCACATGCTATGATAATTCTCAAAATTATTAGACCTTCTTATTAATATCCAAATCCAACGTTTAACTTAAATCATTCTATAAATAAATGACATTACATCCCAAATAACCTAAAATTTTAAGGATTTAATTGTGTTCTTGCAAAATAATATTTATTTTAAATCTCATGATATACCTAAGGATTACATATACATTTATCAAATGAAACATTTCCCAAAATATCATTAAAAACCTCAAAATACAAAAAATTCAAAAGGATAAGATTATATAATATGTTAACCAAAATAAACATAATTTTTACCCATAAATTATTTTAAGTAAAAATAATTTCATTATTTCTTATACATCACATAAACTAGTCGATGGCATTGCATCGTTATCTCCATTCGGTTGTAGGTTCAAGCATCATGAACTTGCTGGATGCTATGTGTTGTCTCCTAGATTGAAGGTTGTCCTTTTTATGAAATTATGGAAAAAAGTGATATTCATATTCATAATTCTCCATGATCCTATAATGTTATCAAGAATAATATGAGAATCTCCCCAAATAAAATTATTTATCAAATAACATTTTTACCCCGTATGGTTTTCATTCCAAATAATTATTTTCAACAAAATGAAATAATTTTTATTGACTATAATTACCCCAATATCAAGCACATATGAAAGATTATATTTTCCACAATCATGTTTTTTTAATATCACCTTAACTTTAAATAACCATTATATTTCACTAATATCATTCATTGTATTCTTCCATCCCATTAATTAAAATCTTTTTCAGAATGAGGTGTTTCTTGATTCTTATAAAAATAATACAATTGATAAACAAAATATCACCAAAATGATTCTAAAATTCCAAAACCTATAAACATAAATCATTACACATAAATTATATTCATAACAAATACCCTTATGAATTAATCCTTTGATTAGGTCATTTAATCGAATCATTACCAAGTTCAATACATATATGAGAATAAACTATTAATGGTTCCTTAGGATGAACATTATTTCCATACACCTATTAACTGAACTCTTCATTTTTTGGAAATTAACTAATTCATTTCACCATTTTCCACTAATAAAGAATATTTCATTTCCATTAATAAATTATTCATGGTTCTTATTCCCATGTTTTGTATATATAGGAAATTCAATCTGTTTTCCTTTATCATCATTAACAATTGAACATATATGAGATAAAAACTTTCTCTTCTTTTATGTGTTTGAAACATTAACTCTGTTTCAATTCGTAATCATAATTTGAAATAGATCATAAGGAATTATAGAAATATATCAAAATGTAATTCCCATTACGTTAGGCTTATCATTAGGAAAATTATTACATTTCCCATTACATTGGTTGTTGGAAAACATTCTCCTACTTCATTATAATAACTAAAAGAAGAAAACAAGATGATATTTTATTAACTAGTAGACATTCAAAATGGAAACATACAAATAATGGAAAAATAACTTATATATTATAAATATATCTTGACTTATGAGTCTCTTGCTTTAAATCTATATTATACATGGTAATGATTCCTATTATGTATTTTCACTTGAAATTATTTTCAAGAACATTATAATTATTCATAAAGTGTTTTTGAATTTACAAAGAATATCTACTAGGATTGTCTAACTAGGTGTTCACCAGGAACTATTGTCATGTACCAGTTGATGATTGAGTCTAGGTCAATGCAACCTTTTTAATTTTATTATAGCAAGGTAAAATTATACCATAGAAAAATGATTTTTTAGTATCCATATAGGGTTATAATTTCTTGAACACCACTTCCTCAATTCATCACCAATATTTTTAGATATATTTATCTACTTATTATTTTCCTCATAATTATAGATTGTATTGACTAAAAAATTTCATTAGTACCAACAATAGTAGAAGATGGAGGGATGGGGATTAAAAAAATTTCATATTTGGGATAATGCTTCTTCTTATCTATGGTGATCTAAGCCCTGATATGTTTTGAGGATATTTCTTAAATTAAATAGATCATAGAAATTAAAACTGAATGCAATCCTCGTTCAAATCAATGTGTGCGCGACCATTGTTCATTATTAGTGATCACTATACGAAGGATCCAAATTAGACTCCTTATAGACCATCCATAAACATTCAATAAATGTACCTGCTCACATTTTTTCAAAAATCATGGTTCTAGCATAGTGTTCTAATGAATCCTTAGAAAGCACATCGATCACCATGATCCTCTACCCTTGATAAATCGAAAGTTCCTTTTATTGATCGCTCCGAGAGATACTCTCTATCTCTAGGAAGTAGCATAAGAGAGATCAACTCATTCCAAATACATGAAGAGTACATGGAATGACCCTCCCATCCTACTTATATAGTGGCAGATGTAGATACCCAAAAAGGGTACCTCGAACCCTGAATATTTAACATCCACTATATTAGTAAAAAATATTTAATTATGATAAACTAAGATCTATAATAAATAGTTTTTTATTTTTATCACAAAACTATAATATATAATAAATATGTTACATGATAAATCCTGAGACATAGACTCAACTCATAATTCCTTCTTAATATTAAATGAATTTAAAATATTAAAATAATAGTATTTCGAATAAAACCATTCCATGTATTTACTTATAAAATTGTTAATTATTTTAATTAATAAATTCAACCAAATTTTTCTCTACTTTAATAATAATGATTTTATTTATTTATAGGTGGTTGATTAAATATGGGATACTCTTTGACCCTATAGTGGGTCCCACCATTTCCTATAAACGTAATTGCATGAATAAAGAAGATCCATTAAAGTGTAATTGTGGGGTACCCTCTAATAAATTATCTCAATAGCATTTAATAGTTTTCACAGACCAGCAGTAGAGTCTATCAACCAATAAAGACCCCTAAAGAGTAAATCAATAGTCATATCAATGACAATCAACCTATGAACACTCATTGTATAAGATAATATCTTTGAGTTTAGATATTTCTTATAATAGGATGCATACCTGTGTCATCATCACTTATATACTTATTATTTTTTGATCTATCTAGATGGATTTACCCTCGACAACATTGAACATGTAATTTTGAATATACTACAATCCTGATCAATTAGGCCTAAGATATATAACCTCTTCAAATTTGAAGTAAAAATTATATCATTTTCATTCAAACAATTCTATACCATAAATTAATAACCCAACACAATCTACCTCACCATGATTTCATTTTCATGATTTTTTCCTTGCATAAAATTACATAATCAATTGGCACACATTAACAATTAGCTCTATTATGGAGACCAGAACACATGTCCATAGATAAGAACAAAAAATGACACCTGAAACATGTAGTATTCCTATTGGAGGGCTTGTCCTCAAGATCTAAATTACTAGATATCAGAATGGTTGAACTTCATGAGAGAAAATCTCAGTGATTATAAGACTCAAACACATGATCGTGAGACATCAATTGTGTCAAGTCAGTATGATGTATCTAGACCATTTGATATATTTATTTAAGATTAATGTCATAGTATCACCCGGTTCTCATTAAATACTAGTATATGTTATATTATTTTGATATAATAATTAATCTGTGGAAATTACCATTGAAATAGTGTACAGAGAAATGTCTACACAATAATGTTAAGTTTACATCATGCATATATAAATGTATTCATGAAATCATAGTCAAAAAATACAATATAGTTGGTTCTAAGGAATCCAATATTAAAGAACACAAACTTCTAATAGATTAATCTTTCTATCAATCCTTGTTATCTCTAACATGATAAATATAATGACTCTACTGAGTCAGGACATTAGTGGATGAATCTTCCATATCTTCGTTGCATAGTTATTCTTCTATATGTGACCTCACCTCCTTGATTGAAACTTCTAGTGAGATTTTATTCCTAAGTTTGTCCATTTTTTAACTTTACATACTAATAATTTTATATTTTAATAGTAAAAGAATTATCATTATGATAAAACCTTACAAACTATGCGTGATTATAGGAACTATAATAAATCATTGCATTTAATAACTACTTCTTAACATCCTCAATTTCTAAAATGAAAATCATATTTGTATGCATGGATACCACTGGATGAATGAGCATGTCTTCATAATTAAATTATCCAAACTATGATATTAGATCACATTGATTTATTGAGAGAATATTTTCTATCCCCTTGTAAGTAGTATCTCTTCTTCTCCACATTCCAAGTACATGTCCCTTTTGTACATTCTCAAGTAAAATTAAGTTTTCCAGACTTCATTCCTTATAGTTCTCATAGATATAACTAATATTTTCCTACTATAATGTATATTATTCCAATATCATTTCTTGTACATATTTTTTAATTTGTGATAGATTCATCACAGAAGCATATGTGCCTTTAATCGTAACTTTAATATCCTATTATTCCCATGTGGGTATACATGGAGAGATATATACCATGTTACATTCATCAAAAATTATCTTTCAAATTCTTCCAACTTTTGTTTTTTAGTACCATTTCCATATATTTTATATTAAAAATTTCTATGAAACCATTATATTTACCTTATTATATATTGTTCCAAAAAACCTAGGTTTCTACTTTATGAAATATCTAAATAGTTAATTTCAATTTGGTATTAAATAACAAAAAGACCAAAAGTTTTTCCCAAAATCACAGAACATATTATACATGAAAAACTATAGAACTTACAGTAACCTCTATTAGAAATATGTAATGTATTCATTCCAAATGAATACGTTTTGATCTTTTTGATAACCTTAATCTAAAAATCAATTTCAGTAACATACATGTAACACCCTAAGTTTTCATGGACCATTTTTTTTAATAAAATAAAATATCATTTATGTATTTAAATTAACTAAGTAAATGATTCCATTCACCTGGAACATATTTTTTCTACATTTCATGGAACATCAATATGGCATACGTTAAATAGAACAATGGCTTGGAGTTTGTTACACACAACACTGATGTTTCTATGAAACATCATTTTACTTTTAAAATTATTTTAAAATTACTACTAAACATAGTAATATGAAAAGTGATAATCACTTTTAAAATATTTTTTATAATAGTTGTTTATAATTAAAACATATTTATGATGGAAGATATAATTTTTGGTAATGTCCTAATATGTTTAAAAATAATACTTTCTCAAATGAACATATTTTAATTCACTTCTATGAAATAATATATAATTAATTTTAGACACATTTATAAATTGAATATGATAAAATAAAATTAATTGTTTAATAATTTCAAAATTATCCTAGGGTTATTTTTTGGGGTTTTTTGGAAAAACATCTTTTTTGGATGAATAGTAAAAATGGATTTTAATTCAAAACTGCATTTTGATTTACATTATTTATAAGGTTAAATTATAATAATTTTTTTTAAAGCTTAATTGGATAATATTTTATCCAATTAATCCGATTTAGGTCATTAGAATAAATTTTGATTTGAAATTTGGTATAAAAACAAAGAAAAATTTTGAGGTTTTTACATTAAAAACTCGCATTAGTGTCCCTTCAGTAGGAATAATTTTATATTAATTTCATACACTTATATTATTATAATTTATAAAAATAGATTCCATATTTTTAATCATCATAATTTAAAATTTATAATATGTTATACTTAGTTTTTCACCAAATATATTACTGAATGTATTTAAAATTATTTTTATTAATTAAGGAAAAATTAAGCTTAACTATGGAATAAAACCTAAATTTAAGACCTACAATTACTTATAAACATTTCCAGAACCCATTATATGGCCATTATTAATTCATGAATATTCTATTTTTTAGTTTTTTTAATCACTTTTGTTAGGTAAAAACATGGGTACACCTAACATGTTTTCAAAAATTCTATGTGTGTACAATTTATTGCCTATAAAAAAGCCAACAACTCTCCCTCTTCTTCACACCACTAAAACCATGTATGTTATTCCAAAATCTGAAATATACCCTTCCAAAAGTCCATAATGTTTTATTTTAATCCTTTATTTTTTCAAAAAGCAATCATGTAAGCATTTTTCATCAAACCAAAAGGACTTACCTGATTAAGAGGTAATGCTTTCTCTCAGGATCCTTTTGTTTATTTTCTTTGTCCACCCACATAAATATCTATATTCTAGGATTTTATAAAAAAAAGTATCCTTAATATACCTAGATGTATTTATTATTTTATTTTTATCTAAACTTTCATGCACCTCCATATAATGGGTAACGAGCATACTGATTATGTTTATAGAAAACTACTTCCTCACTAAACAATGATGGTTCATTTTTCCCTTACAACCTATCATAGTGGAAATTATGATGGAAACTATGTTTATATAAGTTATATGTAATATTAATTATTTATTTAATCTTCATTTATTATTTTATAACACATAACTTTATACTTTAAATTTTTTGTTAATACGATAATTTCATTTGAGGATGTGTGAAATGTTACCTCCTCAAAGCAATGGGATCCATCCATTCACACCATGGATTGTATTAAGGATGTATTTAGTGAATATATATGAAATATATTATATAAAAAAATATAATTTAATAAATATATATATATATATAAATATATAGAAATATATCTTTTACTTTCTTTATTTCAACATGACAATTAAACCGAAATAGAACTTATGCGAGCATACAACTTAGCATCTCCATGAATGGTGTGTTATATTTCATATTTCAATATATTATGGATTATTATAATTAAAATATAAATAATATATATTATAATTATATCATGGATTATATTCTAGAAATAGTTTTATAAATATAGGGACCAAAGATATAATAATTTAAGACACATGCCAAAAATAAAGTGGATATTACCAGAACTGAAACCTTAACAAATAAATGTTAACAAGTGGGTAATACAAATCCATAATAAAACCATATATGGTATTAGAAGTAAGAATATGGTTAAATTATAGATTTATAATAAATTTATGTTTATTATAGTAGAGGTTTGAATGAATAAGATGAGAGTCATGAAACAAGGTAAGGGGATATCATCTCACTTGTTATTTATGTGAGATACATGCTTTATTCACCACCAATTCCTTTTTTGTGGTGAGTATATTGAATATGTATTTATTCAATTTTTCCTATAACTAAATTTATGGGTATTTAACAATCAATTCTATGACCATTATTTTATGGTTTTTAGGTTTTAAATGTTATCAAATCGGTAAAAGAGTTTTGTCACATTTTTCCTTCATTGAGATTCATGTTTTTTATGATCATAAATTCATTTTGAGGTATATATACATTAATTTTAAATGATATATCAGTAATATCCATATTTTAATTACATTATAAGCTTTATGTAATTTCCTTTTTATACGTGGAGAGTATGATAAAAATTTATCATGTGATAGGAGTTTATTGAAACAATCTCATTTCTTTTCATGATTTTTTATGTTTATGCTTCCTTTGATGAAGTATTATAACATGTATATCATGAAAATTCATGAATTATCATCTCCTCTTGTTATTCATGATATATTCACGTATTAGAACCATTTTTTATTCTCTTTAGTACATAAGATAGTTAATTAAGTGTTGTTAAGAGAGCCTTACTTTAACCTCTCATTGGATAAAAATTTGTGTTCTTAAAAACCATGCCTTCCAAAGAGGGTTTCCAAGAATATTGTACAATTCCCCTATAATAATAAAAAAACCATTCTTTTCTTTTACCGAATTTTTTAAAGGAATGTTTTTTTCATTTCAAATAAGTCATTTTCCTCCCTTTTTAATCATGAAAAAGAAATGTTCTTTTTATCTCGTATGACATGTCTGGATTTACCCACCATCGTTTCTATGAAGCTTTCTTTACATGGCAAAAAAATTAATTATTTTAAGATAGGGTTTTTTAAAATTATTTTCCAGAAAATTGGTTTTCAAAATGTTTTCAATCTATCTTTATATGTTATCTATGTTATTTGAAATGAAATTGTTTTTAAAACATTTTAAGGAATTGTTTATAGGTTTTAAATGTTATTCAAATGAAAAATGTTTTTAAAATGTTTTAAATATATGTTTATGATTTTTCAAGGAAATTTCTTTTCAAATAAATATCAAGCTACTTTTATAAGTTTTCAAGGAATGTTTTTTCAAAATGATTTCAAGTATTATTTATAATTTTTCATGGATTTTTATTAAAAAATTATTTTCAAATGGTTTTATATATCAAAAATAATTTTTCAAAGAAGAAAGGATATTTTCCTCAAAAAAATGTTTTGAAATATATATCAAAATTATTTTCAATATAAGATGACATCAATTGGTGTCACTCATTAAATTGTAAGAAATGGTGTTTGGTTCAATTCAAATTCATTTTATGAATGGATTAGGCTTAATTCCATGGTCTTTATGAAACTCATTTCTCTTCCACAAGTTATATGTTACTGTAATTTATTACTCTTTTACAAGTTATGATTTTGAAGAAATAATTATGAGACATTTTTATTTTTACACATGTTATGATATCTTTACATGCTTATGAAACCCAATTCATTACATAGTTTATGATATGATTGAAAATTATTTTGGGTCACATGTATGTCTGAATTCATTATAAGATGGTTGGGAACTATACCTCCCTCCAATGCATTAGTAATGATTTATATCTCTTGAGATATACCTGGATAGAACGATAAATAATCTCTAATCATTATTACATGGATGGAATGGAAAATGAACTCAGTTAAGTATTACATGGCTATAAAGGATAGTAAAATAGGTTCAGTATTACATGTTTTTAATGGGAAACGAACTCAGTTCAGTATTACAAGGCAGTGATGGGGAGTAAACTCGACTTAGTAATACAGGACTAGAACATGATGTGAACCCAGTTTAGTAAAAGTCTTTTTCCACTAATATGGTCTCAATTGTAATGCCTTTACTATTATGGTAATCATTATATGTAATTATGTGTCTTACACAATAATTTGTTTTATTCATATGTTATGCTTCCATGGATTATGTTCTTTATTTATGTATGATTCATGTATTATGAACTACCAATATCTAATCGATTATCCCATTTTATAATCTTTTATATTCAATGTATTATCTTCTATTTTCAGGATCAAGTTCTCATACCCATATGACCATGTTTATGCTTATATGTCTCCCCTTTTTACCCTTACTAAGCTTCTGATCTCACCCCTTATTATGTTTCCTTTCCCCTGGTTTTGAATATATATATTATTTTTGACGTGTCTTAGAAGTATTATTGTAAAGACGAACCTATTGAGAGAGGATGTAACTCAATTATGTACAAGTGATTATGTTTTCATATTTTCAAAGGCACAAGACGAATTTATTATTTGGGTGTCTATTTGTATAATTTTTTATGTATTCCTAAAAAGTGATGGAATGTTAATATATGAAAAGAGAGGGTCTCTATAGACGGTATCATAGGAACAGTTTAATTATCCTTTGAATGAAATGATGATAAAACCATAGTGAGAAATCGAAGGACATGTCTCAGGATAAGTCTGGGGATAAGGAAAATCAATAGAAATTGTCCATGAATTTTGGAAATGGATATAGTGAGGGGTTTCATGGCAATACATCCATGTATGAATACTAAAAGTGGAAGTGGATTTTGGAAAAATGTACCTAGGAGTAACAACACTGAGAAGATGTTCTGGCCCAAACTATGGGAAATCTGGTAAATAAAAATGGGCCTTGATGCACACATGGTTTGTCACTCTCAGGTGATATTCCTATGAAGCTCAAAATAACATCATGAACCATCATAAAGGATTTGAATATATGTTTTCTATTAATAATTGGGGATAAACCTAGGGTGTAATATATTAAAGAAGCTATCATTATACAGACATATAAAAAGTAATTGTTTTCATAACTATTTAGTTTTCTCCTTTGATAAGTAATGCTCAAATTATGCTTCTGGTTTTAGTGAATGGAGAAAACATTAAGGAACAAGATTAACATAAAATGTGATGGAGGATTTTTTTGATGAGAAGTAAAGTGGGATGATCACTAGGGTGATTGATTTTTTGATCATGTATAATCAATTTTCACAAAATTCTATTAACAACATGGACCACAAGTAACTCATTATCTCCCCATGGAAGAGAAAGAAGGAGTATGCTGAGGGTTTGGGTAAGGGAGACCATGTAGGATAGAATATTCAGTTATCATTGTGCCAAGAATGTGGAAATAATTACTTATGTGAATGTATTAGAGGAAACATAATATGTTTTCACTTTGGAAAAGAAGGACCCAGAGTATGAGACTAAAAGGGAAAATTGATGTGTTCGATTAATGAAATGGATGAGAATATTGGCCCCCCTACGATGTCATTGAAGGTTAAGTGTTTTAATTGTTGAATAATTGGACATTATGAAACTTAATTGTCCTAAGATTAAATCTCCATAAGATGATCACAAAGGTTATACTAGTAATGGTTATATTGCTGATGATGAAGAGACTACATATGTAATGTGAAAGGAATGATGTATTTTATAATATGATGGGTTATCCTTGTAAATGTAATGAGGATTAATTGAATTAATATATGTTTTTACGTGTTTAGATTCAATAATTATGTTATATGAATATTGAAATTTTTAATTACTATTTAGTAAATGTTTTTTCACTATGGATTTACAAGAACATGTTAAATGGTTATGATGGATTGGAAAATTAATATAATTGAAAGGTTATTTCCATCTAAAATACATTATTATCATAAATATAACCCTTAATATCTTTCTTATGTTATGATAATGTTGTTTGGATAAACATATGTGCGATATGATTAAGTAAATTGGACTGTACTAATCACATTTGAATTAATTAAGGACATGTTGAAAAATAGTTCATTCAATCAAGGTAGAATTATAAAACATCTTCGATTTATGGAATATATCATATAGCCTATGGAATATGGAATCATTCATGTTTTCCAAAAGGATTTATGGTAATTCAGGTTGTTACCATATTTTAAGAAAATTTACCATGTGGGTATTCACATATTTGGAACGTGATGACCAAGATCTAATTTGGGATATATGGGGGATCAATGTTAAGCTAGTTTTGTGACATTCTTTCTAATTTTTTGGATTTTCATTATTTAGAGAAGTTTTAAATTTAACCACTCATTAAATGTTTCTATTATACATTGGATAAGTATTTGTATATTGAGAATGTATTGAAAACCTTGGTTCAAAGGCTGTTAATGATTAACATTATCTCATGGATGTCCATATTATTTATATTGGAAATTATATTAGCATGGTTATAAAAAGGACATCATGTATGTCAGGTGACAACCAATCATGTCCAGCATAGCCATGGGTCTTGAACCCATGACTGAATGACGATAAGGGTCTCACACCTACAACTAGCCTATGTGATGTCCAGTTTAATGTATAATTATTTTTGTTGAATAAGTATCAATGATGAACCAGTAGATTCAATTTTTTATTTATAAAAATTGGTGTGTTAACTATATTGATTTTGAATTAATAGTTAGCGAAAAAAAATATATACATTTCATTATTTTATGGACATTAAAATCTACTAAAAGTGAATTTTAACACTTTCGATATCCAATTTAATTTCTGGACATCTATTTATTTAAGTAATAGATGAATTATAAATAGATAAAAGAACATTTAAAGAGTGGAATTTTTTCATATAAATGTATAATGTATTTATATTTCCTTATATTTTTGGATACTAAATTAATTACTCTACTTTTGGATAATTATCAAAAAAATATTTCCCTAATACCTTTTTTTTTTTTTGAATTGGGGGCCTTATAAATCATAAAATATTTATGACATTGATGCCCTCATATTTTATTTTATCATTAACATTTTGTTGAATGATGGTCTCAATCCCTCACTTATATTATTTACACTTTTCCTCCATGTCCATCCTCCACTCCAACCTATGTTCCCCCATGTGGAGACCAGGTTATATGTTACTTGGGGTAACCACTATGGTTCCAAATTTCCCTTTTTATGGGATGTCATTGAATCTAGTTTTACTATGTGGGTTTTTATGAATGAAACATCCATGTATTAATCCTTTTATAACCAAGACAAATTTCAAGGGAAAATCATTTTAATGGGGTAGAATGTGACACTTTGATTTTTTGGATCCCTTTTTTCAAAAAAATGTAATTTTTTCATACAATTTACTAGGTAAAACATTCCTTTCACAAGAAACATGACCAATTTACATTACACGGAACATTGACTAGGTGTATATTAGAAGGAATTGTGACTTAGCGTATGTTACATTCAATAATGATGTTTCTACAAAACAACAATTTATTTTTATAATTATAATAACCTATATTTTAAACATAGTAATATGAATATTGATAACTAATTTTATAATATTTTCTATAATGTTTTTTTATAAATAAATAATATTTAGGGTGAAAGATATAATTTTTGGTAACATCCTTATATGTTTACAAAACAATTTTCTCAAATTAACTCCTCTTAATCTCATTCTGTGAAATATAAAAAAATTAATTTTATAAAAATTAGGAAAATTTTATTTGATAAAATAAACATCATTTTTGAATTTAAAATGTCGAAATTATCTTATGGTAAATTTCTGGGATTTTTCTGACAAACATTATTTTTGGATGACTAAAAAAATACTGGATATTAATTCAAAATTTAATTTTCATCTAATTAATAGATGAGGATAAATTATATTTTAAAATGTTTAAAAATTTTAAATGAATAATTTTTTTATCAATGAATTTGATTTATGTAAATGGAATCAATTTTACTTTCAAATCAGGTATAACAACATAGGAATTTTTTGGACATTTTTACCTTAAAAACCTCCAGTGTTATCCCATCAGTGGGATTATTTTTAAATTAATTTCTAACTATTTGGTGATTATAATCTTTAAATATTTATTCCATATTTTTAATCATAATAATTTATAATTTCCATTATAGTAAACATATTTTTTTCCAAAAATATTAGTGAAAATAATTAAAATTAATTACATTGATTACTCTAAAATTCAGTTTCACTATGGAATAAACCATAAATTTATGTCCCAAAAAAACATATTCAGTTTTTCAAAAAAACATTTTTTGTCTATTTTAAGGCCATTAACATTCCATTATTGTGTTTTTTGTGGTGTTTTTATGGATTTTGTTTGGTAAAAAATGGGTACACCTAACTTTTTTTCTATAATGCCAAGTGTATCCTTCACATTCCCTATAAAAGGCCACAAAATATCCCTCTTATTCATTTCTATAAAACAAGTTAGTTTATGCTATGATCTTCCCAATACACATCCCAAAATTCCTACATTACTCCTTGAAGCTTCTCTTTTGGAAGAATGCAATCCAGTTAATTCTGTTGGTAAAAACGAAAAGAAGATACCTAATTAAGAGGAAACGTCTTCTCCCAAGATCTTTTATTTTATTTTCTTTATCCACCCCTACCAAAATCTTTATTACATGATTTTATAATAAAAAAATTATCCTAAATATACTATTATGTTGTCATTCTAAGGGTTTTATCTAAACTTATACACACCTCCATATAATGGGTAATGAACATTCTGTTAACGTGTACGGTGAACTACCGCCTCACTAAATAATGATTTTTTATTTTTCCTTTACCACCTATCATGGTGGAAATTATGATCGAAAAAATATACATATATGTTATATATTATATTTATTATTTGTTTAATCTTATGTATTTTTTTAAAACATGTATCTTTAGAGTCATCATTTTGTGTTAATATAATAATTTTATTTGAGCAAGTGTGGACTATCGCCCCCTCAAAGAAATGTAATTCATTCATACGATACACATAATGTATTAAAGATGGATGTAGTGAATATATATGAAATATATCATATAATAAATCTACTATAATAACGATACACACACACACACACACATATATATATATATTCATTTATTTCTTTTAGTTTCTTTCTTTTAACATGAAAATTAAACTGAATTTGGGTTCATGTGTATGTACAACATACCGTCTCCATGAACGTTGTATTTAATTTCATACTTATATATCGTATGAATTATTACAATAAAAACATACTAAATATACATTATATTTCAATCATGTTTTACATTCTGGAAATTTTTATATAAATATAAGGACCAATGATGTAACAAATAAACACACATGTGAAAAAACAAAGAAGATATTACACGAAGTGAAACCTTATCAAAGAGTTGTTAACAATATGGTAATATGAGTCCATAATAAATCCATATATGGTATTATAAGTAATAATATGGTTATGTTAAATATTTATTATAAATTTATATTTATTATATAAGAGATTTTAATGAGTACGACGAGAGTCTAGATACAAGGTAAGG
The DNA here is from genome assembly GCA_963277665.1 of Viscum album. NCBI lineage: Eukaryota > Viridiplantae > Streptophyta > Magnoliopsida > Santalales > Viscaceae > Viscum > Viscum album. The sequence continues at coordinate 1,284,543,498 of OY728132.1, read as the reverse complement.
GGATTTCATCTCACTTATTATTTCTATGAGATAAATGTTTTCATCACCACCCTTTACTTTTTTGTGGGGGTGTATCATGGAAATGGATTAATTAAATGATTCTTATAGTAAAACTTATTCTTATTTACATAACCATTATATGAACTTTTTTTGTGGTTTCAGTTTCGAAAGTTACCATATCTGTAAAATATTTTTTTCTCAATTTTCCATCTTTGATAATCATGTTTTTCAATATGCCTAAATTAGTTTTGAGGTGTATATACATCTATTTAACATTATATTCCATGAATATCCATCTTTTTAGCATAATATAATCTTCATATAAATTGTTTTTCTTCATGGATGGTATGATCCCAAGCTACAAAATTATATGAGTTTATTGAAACAATCTCATCACTTTTCATGATTATTTATTATTAGAATTATTTTCGGGAAGTCTTTTAACCCATATCTCAAGAACATTCATAAAATTTATTCACCTATTGTAATTAAGATATATTCATGTGTTGGTACCATTTTTCTACTCCATGGTACATAAGATAGTTAATAAATTATTTTTATAAAATCACGACTTTACCCGCTCTTCGGTAAAAAATATTTTTTCCTTCAAAGCCATGTTTTCCAAAAAGGGTTTTTAAACAATATAACACCATTCTCCTTTAAAGATTAAATGTAATTTTTACCTTATTTTCATTTACAAATTTTTTCAAAGGAATATTCATGTATCTTTCCAAACATGCCATTTTTCTAAACTTTATATTGTACAAAAGGATTATTCTTTTTACCTTGTACGACATGTACATATATTCCAACCATAATTTCTATAAAGCATCCATCTCATGTTTAAAAAAATAATTATTTTAATATTTTTTGATGTATTTTTATTTAGAATTGTTTTCAAAATATTTTAAATATTTCATTAAATGTTTTCAATGTTATTTTAAATGAAATGGTTTTCAAAATGTATTCAACATTTCATTATAGGTTTTCAATGTGTTTTAAAAGAAAAAAGGTTTTTAAAACGTTTTAAATATTATTTTTTATGTTTTTATAGAAAAGGGTTTTCAAAATTCTTCAATAGGATTTTATTATTTTTCAAGGAAAAAGGTTTTCAAATTGATTTGAGGTCTTATTTATAAGTTTTCAAGGTGTTTTCAAAGAAAATTTCATTTACATGGATTTATTTATTAAAAATTATTTTTTGAGAGAAGAAAAAATATTTTCAACAACATACATTTTTTTAAAGATATTTCTTAATTATTTTCTGTCTAAGATGATATTAGATGATATTACTCATTCCTTCTATGAAATGATCTAATGGATTCATTGATATTATTTTTGTAAATGGTAAATGCTTAATTATATTTTCTTTATGAAACCATTTTATATTTCATGTGTTATATGTTTATACAATTTTTTTATCCTTTCATGGGTTATACTTATGATTAAATGATTATGGAACCTATATATTCTATCACAAGTTATGATATTTTTAAATGTTTATAATACTGATTTCATTACATGGGTTATAATATTACATTTTAATATTTTCATTCACATGTATGTATGATTTCGTTATAAGATGAGGGGGACCTATATCTCCGTTAAATGTACTAAGTAATGATTTATATGTCATGAAATAGACATGGATAGAACGATATATCAACTCGGTTCAGTATTACAAGGATGGAAGAGGAAATTAACTCAGTTCAGTATTATAGGGATGGAACGGGGAGTGAACACCATTTAGTATTATAGGTCGGTAATGGGAAATAAACATGGTTCAGTATTATATGGCTAGATCAGGGAGTGAACTCAGTTCAGTAATATAGGGATAGAACATGGTATAAACCCCCTTCAGCAATGGACATTGTTCACTAAGATGGTCTCAGTTGTAATGACTTGACTAAAATATAAATAATTATATATGATTATTTTTCTTCTACAATTCCATTTTTTATCCCCATGTTATGATTTCATGTATTATTTTCCTTATTTCCTTATGATTCATGTCTTATTAACTTCCAATATTTATGCCATGATTCCATTTCATTATCTTTGATCTGCAGGGTAGGGTATTTTATTTTCAAGATCACATTCTCATATCCTTATTCTCATGTTTATTATTACATGTTTCCCTTGTTTACCATTACATAGTATATTGGCTCACACCTTTTTATGTCTCCTTCCACTAGGTTATGAAGATATATATTATGGTTGATGTGTCTAATAAGGGTGTTAGTCCAGAAGAACCCAATGGGGGATGATGTTTCTCAATTATGTGCCAGTTTTTATGTTTCCACGTTTCCAAAAGAACTAGACTAAAACGGTATTTGGGAATCTATTTGTATACTTTTTTAAGTATTCCACCAAAGTGATGTAATGTTAATGTATGAAAAATGAGGGTTTCTATACTGCACTTATTTTTGGTATTCAATAATTTTCCCTTTTCTTTCTGGATGTGTTGTAAATACACCTTCAATGATCGGTGGTCTTGACTTCCAATTATCAAGAATTTGATCATAAAAATTAAGCTATTACAAGTAAAATTCTAATTTATTTCAGTATAACAAATTGGTATTACCAATCAAGACTTATTGGTACCACACTTGTACCATTCATGTATTTTTTTACTTGAATTCCCACCACATTATTCAAAATAATAAGACCCGTATTCTTGATTCAAGGAATCTATTATTTATTTTTAATTGATATTGTAAATCATTTAAAATTTCCATGTACTACCTACTAGTAGAAATTGTTATTATCAATTAATAATATGTCACCATCCAAAGAGAACATTAAACCATCGCTATGGTTTTATCATTCCTACCCAATATGTATCTCTCAAAAATTCATTCCTACAAGCACTTATGGAACTATTTCTTATTCTGAATACTTTTTCATCTTTGGTATTAGAAAAAGAAAAGAAAATATAGCTCCTACTATCTCAAATAGAGTTGTGAAACCTTCTATAGAAACATATTCTATCACATACTACAAATTTTTAATTATTGGGATTTCTATAATTTCTCAAGAAGCTTATGGGATAATTACTTTAGATAAACTAGTGTTTTGGTTGATGCATGTTTTTTATATCCTTATGAAATTGTTGAATCTAAACACGTATTATAATATAAAATATTCACATCATATTGTAACTCAAAGGATATCAATTTTTAAAGATACTTGGCATATGGTTATGGTGTATCACCATTATTTGTGAACTATGTGGTGAAATATAATGGAAGTTTCTGCAATATCAACATTGATGCTCTTTATACTAACATCATGGATCTAATGAGTATATGGGGATATTCATTTTGGAATTTCACCATGATACATTTTTTTATTCAATGTTAACATTTCAGAATCATAACCAATCCATCTTATAAACATCATATCCCTGATGTGGATAAGGTAATGTTAATTTAGAAATTACTCCATGCTACATTATGTCAATTGATGAATTCATTGTCAGGATATTCTTTAACAGACCATCCTAAAGCATCTTGATATTCTTACCATGAATATAGCATATTTCACTTTCATATTCCTTGATCACTTAAATGAATCTTATTATGTATATTAATATACCTCTAGATTCTTCATTGAATAGTTCAGGCTCTCTTGCTGAACTAGTTCTGAAAGACTTTGTGGCATACCTATATTTATTAATGGTTTCTCTGTCCAAAACTAAATATGTATATGCATCGATTATATGTAATGTTTTTAGTTCCACTTAGTATAAATACCATACTGGTTATATCCTTGATGTAAAATTTTAGTTTTATTTGGAAAATAATTATCTTTCCACAACTGTGTATATTAATCATACATTTTATATTAATCATGTATTGCCTATGATTCATGTATATCTAAAATATTGGTTGATTATGAGATATCACAAAAATCATTCATTATTATAGATAAAATATTGTATCGTTGATTCAAAAGAAAAAATGAGATAAATGTTTTGGTTATACTCAATAATATTTTTACTTGAATCATAAACATTGAAATTAGAAGTTATGTGTTTCTCACCGCTGAATTAAGAATCACCCTTTCATGACCACTTATTGAAAAAAACTACTTCTTGTAATGTTTTCATAATTAATTGGTTACTGATTTTTGATAAAATGAATCTGATATGCATATTTTATTTATTACTAAATATGTATGTTAGAAATGATACTTATAATTAGTTAATATGCCAGATGATGAAGTGACTACTTGTTTCTTTAATTCTGTTCATCATGCATTAATCTTCTATAGATTTATTTCATTATATGAGAATGAAATAACCTCATGTTTAATACATATGTCTTTGAATTATTTTTCATATGGTCCTTTGGCATCACTCTTACCATCGACCTTATCTTCTTATCTTTCAACTTATTTACCATAATATCTAAATATGAATCTTTTACTCCATCCTGTTCATTTTTTTATCTTAAAAAAAATGGAATAATCTATTGAAAATATGTAAGATTGGTGTCTCTTGAAATATCATGGACTAAATATCATATTTAATCAAAACTGGTGTAATATCATCCATTTATATCACAATTCACTTTTTCTTTGCAAGCTTCTCAAAGGTGATACTATATTTTACATCATCTATGTCCAGGTATTATAACCAAAACTAAAATCGGATGTCGATGAAATCATTATGACATAAAAATTAGATGTTACATACATGAGTCTCTTGTAATCAATTTTACACCCTCACTTCCTGAGGCGGCTTAACAGATATTGGGGACACTAGATCCTAGACTTTCCTGTATCATAGTATTATTCACAAGGGTCTATACTATGCTTTGAAAATCATTATATTTTGGATATTTACTTTTTTCATTAATTAAATAGTGTATCTTGTGGTATTAGTTTCCATTTACTAAAAAAACAAAAATATATAAGGTTATTCTTTTTTTATCTTCATTACCAATTATACATTTTTGAGAAATCAATTAAATCATTAAATGGATCCAACTATTTTATAATATTCTATGAACTCTCTATAATAGAGTCAGAATACTCTATCGCATGAATATTTTAGTGGAAATGATCCTTGAGCCTACCTTCATTGTCAACAAGACTTGTCTATACCAATATTTGGAGAGTTCAAGTTAGGCTTTTGCCTAACCAACTGCATTAACTTATGTCCCGGTATTATAACCAAAACTGGGGGTTCTCGTTACACCATAATCTTTTTCAATTCTATTAATATTTTTCATATTATGTTATCAAACATTCAACTAATCGTTAATAGAAAAAAGATTCATCGCTTCTTTATGAATTATACTACTTATTATTTTATATGGTCCCCATTATCATGCACCTGCTTGAAATAATAAAAAATTCATAAAGAAATAAAATGTATGACTATCATTGATCATATAATAATGTTTAACCCATTTAAACATAATAGATCAAGAACAACATGGGAGAGTAATACATAATTTGTATCCGGACTCACGATTAATCTTGTCCTCATATAGTGTGTTCACATATCATCTACAGTGCCGCCTCATCTTACCATAGTCCATGTAAAATATCTTCTTTATCAAAATAAAAATTAACTCACACACAGGAGATGGAAACTAGGGGTGAAATATTGAATCGATAAATTTTGATGTTTAAACCCTAATACATATTTACCAAAAAATAATGATGCGAATACCATCTAAATTATTCATTGTCACTCCATGAAATTAAATGATTAATTATATTAATAACATACATACACAAGTCATTCAATTGCTCAAAACTTGTCAGCATGTAATATTAAAATATGATAGTAAATAAATTGAAAAAAATAAACTATGAGAATATTTAATTAAATTAATTAAATTCAAATAATTTAATTCTATTCACTCCCGTAACAAATATAATTTTAATACAAAAAATAAAATTAATTAATTTAATTTAATATAAAAGTTAATTTAATTATTCTCTAGTATGAATTAATATTTTTTAATCACAAATTATTATTTTAATTTATTAAATGTCATTCTAAAATTAAATTAATATTGATTATTATAGAGCCCAAAACCTCGTGTATGCCTAATGAAGGTGATGTTGAACCTGTACATATTTGTTTTGAGCCATGGAAAGCCTATAAAGGGCCAATATGGGCCAGTTAGGTCCAACCAAACCTGTTCCATGTTGAGAAAACCTTCCCTAACACTTTGAAGGGCAGATCCAATACAATAAAACCCAGGTCAGGGGTTACCCCACTAGTATAAAGGTCAGTGTGGCGGTATACTCATGTGGATCTGGCTAGAAGGGAGGTAACCATAGTGATTTCCTCTTGTTCAAGGGAGACATGTGTGCAATTATCCATGACTGGTTTGGGAAAATCTCTAGGATGTAGTTGATCTAGCTGACATGATAAAGGTGGTTGGCCTCCAACAGATCTAAAAATGGGTATCCTGGATCTCCTAGAACTTAGTAGTGGACCTTCAGTATGAGTTGAGTAGCCAAGAGCTGAGTCTGATATGGTTCACTAAAAGTGGGATTCTTGGAATGGGGTGGTGGCCTAATAAGGTGTCATGTGATAGCGGAGGTTGTATGATCACTTGTGGAGATCATCTTTCCAGTTTAGGGGGTCCCCGACTATTGCATGATAGAGATAACTACAGTTGTCTAGGGGGATGCTAATGTAGTAGTGTCTTCCTGTGATGAGGAGAGGAGACCCATGTAGGTAAAGTAGGAGGGTGGCTATTGTGCACACTCTGGGGGGTAGTTGTGATTGGGAGAGGAGCAGCATCGCGAGTCCGATCTAATGAGAGAAGGTGGTTCTGAAGTGGTTGGATGGCACAAAGGAGCTAGTGTTGAGGGTCTTCGGGATATCTAGGGTGGGTGGAGGAGCTCCACACGAGGAAGTAAGCCTGGGAGATGGTATCTGGTAATGAGGGACCACCATCTTGGCTTGTAGTAGAAGGTAAAAACCCTGAAGGCCTCCAAAAAAATTATATCTTTTTTGTTTCTTGTCCTCACAAGTCAAGTGGCCACCCTTAGTTTTAGTTTTATGTTTGGAAACCAAAAACGCATAGTCTAATCCCATTATTGGTTGTTTCAAATACTTAAAATACTAGATTATTTACTTTAATATAAATATATATTATAATAATAAAATAATATTGATTATTAGTATAATAAAATAATAATAATAATTATTGTTATAATATGTCCATAACAGGTGGAAACTAGATCTTGATGGAAACTTTTATCATCCCCAACATTCATATATCTTAAAAACAACATTTATTTATATATATAATTCCTTCAATTTTAATAACAAAAAAAATTTTGATCCATTATTTTTTTTTATTACTATAACATTCCTATCTGACCTCAGAACAAAGCATGGTCTGATTCATTGGCACCAATTTGATACCATAATCTTAATATTAATGAACGTTAATTATTTCATGGGACTATAAGAAATTTTTCACTCCCTCTAATACCAATTTAGGTTACTATTGAATGTAGTTTAAACCGTTGGTCTCGGGATTTATGATTTTTCTTCTCTTAGAGGATGAACATTATCATCTCCAGAGATCTATGCCCCAGTGCAATATGAGGATCTCATGAAAATTAAAAAGTGAATGGAAATTAAAACTGAACCCCTACCTCATTAAAATCAATGTGTGATCAGTCATCACTCATCATTAGCGGTCGATGCATGAATTATTTGATATATAATCCCTCTATATCATCCATAAATATTCCAAGAATTTGTAAAGTAACTATTTTTCTAAATCTTGGTGCTTTCTTGGAGCATAGATGAATCCTTCAGTGTCACATTGATCACCACAATCATCAACATTTAATCCATAGAAGGCACCTTGGTTCAATCACATAGAGATAGAATCTCTCCCTCTCTTGAATGTGGGATTAGAGATAGGATCTCATACCAAATGAATGAATAGTTCATGGAATGTGCATGTCATCTTGCTTGTATAATGTGAGGTGCATGTTGAGTCAATATGTTTTCCTTATGAATTTTCCATTCCTTCATGTTTGGAGAGATTATTGAGTCAATAAGATTTCCTTATGACTTCTACATGCATTCAGGTTTTGAAAATCACAAACACCTTGAAAATCAAAAACAGCCTATCTCAAAGAAAAATTTCATTTTCCATATTATTTCATTTGATAAGGAGAAATTTCCTTCCCCAATGAAATTTATCCTTACCTATTTATCATTCTTCATATTATATCCTAACTCATTTTCTTTCTAAGTATAAAATTTTGTTTCACATCTAAAACCACATAATCCTATAAATACTTAGATGTAGAGAATTCATTTTTTACGATCTGAATTCAGGCTCGGAACTCTTTGAATTCAGTCTCTGAACTATCTGAGTTCAGGTTCCGAATTCTTATGAATTTAGACACTGAACTTTGTAATTTCAGACTCCGAGTTCTTTGAATTCAGACTCCGAACATTCTAAGTTCAAACTCCGAGTTCTCTGAATTCAGACTCTGAACATTCTATGTTCAGACTACGAATTCTTATGAATTCAGACTCCAAATTTCCATGAAATTAAGACTTATGAATTCTATATAATTTCAGTTCCAAATTTCTTTGAAGACAGAATCTGAATATCTATGTGTTAAAAACACTGAATGGTTTTTGGTTAGACTACAAAATTTTATATTTCCTTATATTCCAAAAATTGAAATTGGTCAAGAAACCATATCTTTTCCTACTCATGATTTAGGTATAAAACAATGTCTTTCATTCAATTACTAACTAACCATTGTTTGAGTGACACGTATATAGGTCCCTCTGAAATTCAAGGAAAAATATGACTTTTGGTAGAGGGATATAACCATTGAAGATCTACCTATAAATAAGACCTCATTGAACAAGCTCAATAATTAACATTTTTGGAAGAATTTACTTACATGTTGTTGAATGTCTTGTTCAAACTTTGCTTCATGCAGAATTTCTTCGTGTAGAATTGCTTCATGCATAGGTGTGATTTTCTTAAAATCAGAGACTTCGGGTTGTGAAGTCAGAGGAGTAGATTTCCTTACAAATTGAGGGATTGCAGGGATAGAATGATAGATACTGATCTTCATATTGAGGTCTTACCTAGGATTAGATAAGACAGAATTTCTTGAAAGTATAAATAAAGGGACCTCTATCCAAATTTTTTGGATACCCTTCTCTTTGTGTTAAAATATTTACTACTTTTTACTTGTAGTGTTTCATTTTTGTTTTCTGCTGTAATTTTGGTTGTTTAGGAAAGTATAACTATCTTATACTTCCTTATACTTGTACGCTGATTAAATAAGATTTTTAATGCTTAAAGGTATAATCTTTGTTTTGTAAACTTTTGTTATGTTTCATTTCCAGAACTATATTTCTGGAATCTACTTAGTTGGTTGAACTAGTTCCATTTTTAGAATCTACATATTTTGTTGTACTTGTTTCAATTCCATACTCACATTTCCGGAATATCATTTTTAGAACATGATTTCTAGAATCAAGCATGTTATTAGAACTAAGAGATGTTGTGAATTTTTTTATACCAAATTTCATTAAGGAATTTTGAAAGTATAAAATTCACCCCTACTGTATATTGAGTATCTATATAATAGTATCGATACTAAAATCAGTATCATTCTATCCTACAATCGATCCTATAATTGGTATCGGAAAAGATTACATTATACTCGGAACATTATCCTTATTTCAGAGTATTGGTTCAATATAAATTAATCTAACGATTAGATTCAGAAGAGAAATATTCTTCTTCTTCATATTTTTGGAATTAGAATTTTGGAATCAAGAGGTCGAACTCATATTTTTCTTAGAGATAATCTTGTTCTATATTTTTCTTTTCTTAGTATTTTTTTACTTGTTTATAGCCTTTTATTACTGGCAAGTTTGTGTGGGGAGATTTTATTTAAGATGACAGGAATAAATATTGGTTCTATTGACAATTTAAATCCAACAACACCACTTATTTTTTATGTAAATGATTATGTGTACTGAAGAGATAGGATGAATAATTTCATTATTAACACTGGAGTTAATAACTTCCTGATGCTGACAGGAGACTATATGATTCCTGATAAGTAATTGAGAACTTTTACTAATAAAGAGAAATCAGAATATCAAGATAATTTCAGAGTTAGAAATAAATTCCTATGTTCTATGTCTAGGAACATCTATAGTCCAATATATTAATGTGAAGATGCAAATAGTTTATGTAAAAAACATGAAGTTACACATTTTGGAACTTCTAATGTTATTGAGACAAAAAGAGCTATGTTAAGAGCTGAATATCATGGATTTAACTTTCCTTATGGAGAACCCAAAAGCAATTTTTAGCAAAGGGTCATGAACATTGTGAATATCTTACAATCCATGGGAGGAAAAGGTTTAGATGATGAGGCACTTGTTTAAAAAATCATATACATCGTGCCTAATGTATGGGAGTCTAAAACGACAGCAATTGATGAGAACAGGAAAGTCCCCTAGATTTATTGAGATGAACTTTTTGGAACACTACTTCAGCATGAGACTAGAATGAAGAGAGATGCTGATAATTTTAAAAAGAAGAATGGTAATGGAGGTGTTACTTTTACAAGTAATTCAAAACATATGAAAGACAAGACTCCCAACAGATTTACTGGATCAAAGTCAAAGAAAATTTCCATTCAGTCATAATTTAGTGATACAGGGAAATATTAGAATGAGTTAGCTAATCTTGCAAGGAGAATGAAAATGATAGTAGCTCTTAAGAACTATCAAAATATGTTCATGAAGACAGACTACAAATAAAATAATTATGGGGAAGTTACTTCTTATGAATACATAAGAATAGGTCATATCATACCTGATTGCCCTCTTTTGAAAAGGAAGGATAAGAATGAAAGGATTTCAGAAAGAAACAAGGAGAAGTTCTACCATTATAAGCACAAGAAAAGTCTTAAAGAAGATGATACTTAGAGTTTTAGTTGAGGAGACTCTTCCGGATGTGAATCTTATGAATATTAATCATTAGCACAGAAAAATATTGGATTCATAGCTATTACTTATTTCCCAAATAAATGTCTTATGGACAAGGTACAATATGCAGAGGATTTAACAATTTTATCTCTTGATAAGAATTATTATTATGAATATATTACTTCTAATGAAGATACTTCATCTTCAGATCATGAATACATACCTTCGTTTGAAGAACAATCTCTATTTTCCATGTTGTTAGAAGGAAAAAATTGTAAAATTTCTAATAAACTAGATGATGAAAATACTAGAGAAGAAGTTCTTATAAAAGATATTTCAGATCTCTCAAAACATCTTGATGATAAGGATGGGCTCCTACAAAAACGTTCTAAATACCATAATTATGTAATTTCTGAATAGGAAAAACTTTCTAAGGATCTTAAGAATGCTATTTCAAAAATAAGTATTTTGGTGGAAAAATCTAACTCTAAGGAAACAATTCTTGAGGATAGGAATTTAGTCACAAGACTAAAATCCAATATATATTCTCTTAAGAATCATCTTTCAGACTTTACTTCTAGTAAGGAAAATATTAACAAGATTTATTCTCAAATTAGACCTCAAGGAAATACTTCTGGATTATGTTATACTCATAGAAAACCTATTTTCAAAAACAACTACTGTATTCTATCTAGAGCCCCTTTTTGTACTAAATGTCAAAGTGGTGGGCATTGGAAGAAAATTTTTCCTTTAAATAATGTTCAATCTTCTGGGTTTCATATAGCTTATTTTTCTAAACAAATGTGGATACCCAAAATTTTATTGTCTAATAATTCCAGATCCAAGAATGTTTGGATTCTTTATGTCTAACTCTTTTATATTCAGGAAAATAAAGAAAGAACCCAAAACAATACATTGTACAAGGATAATGGATGTTCCTAGCATATGAATGGTAACAAAAACGTTTTTGAAAATATTATCAAGACGAAAGAAGGAAAAGTAACTTTCAGAGATGATGCTAAGGGAGAAATTATTGGTATAGGTAACATTGTTCTTCTTGGAAAACATTGATTTCAAATGTTTTATTTGTTAAGGGTATTAAGCACAACCTCATTAGCATAATTCAATTATGTGATAATGGTTACCTTATGAAATTTAAGAATAATAAGTTCTTAGTACACAATTCCAAGGAAGAGTTTACTCATTCTACCAATAGGAAAGAGAATGTTTACACACTAAACATAGAAGACATTAAGAGCCAAGACCATCATTTCCTTAGTGAAATTTAAGATCATTCTTGGTTGTGAAATATAAGGATAGGACACTGTAACCTTAGGAGCCTATGAAAACTCTCTTATAAAACATTAGTTAAGGATATACCAGAGTTTAGATTTGATTCTTCAAAAGATTGTGATCCTTGTCAATAAGGAATGAAACATAAATCATGTTTTAAATCAGTCAGTGAAGTCTCAACCACTGATACATTACAGTTAGTATATATGGATCTTTTTTGTCCAACATAAACTGGCAGTATTGAAGGTAAATATTACATATTTGTCTTAGTTGATGATTACACAAGATTTACATGGGTATATTTTATAGCAATGAAATTTAAAGCTTTTTTTAATTTCAAAACTTTTAGATCCCATGTTAAAAATGAGGAAAACCTTCCTTTTATATCTATTCATAGTTATCATGGAGGAGAATTTCAAAATTATAATTTTGAATCATTTTGTTGTAGAAAAGGAATTAATAATAACATCTCAACACCCAGAACACCTCAACAAAATGTTGTTGTTGAAAGAAGAAATAGAATTATTTAGGAGATAACAAGAACCATTTTAAGTGAATATTTGGTAGCCAAGTTTATTTTGGTTGAAGCTGTAAGTGCTGATTTTTATACTATAAATCGTGTTTTGATTAGACCTGTTCTTAATAAAACTCTTTATAAGTTATGGAATGGTTGAAAACCAATACTTTCCTACTTCATTGTTTTTGGTTTCAAAGTATTCATCCTGAATACTAAATATAATTAATATATATTCATACCAAAATATGATGATGGAATTTTCTTAGGTTACTCCATTGCTTCTAAGGCTTATAGAGTTTTCAATAAGAACACTTGTACTGTTGAAGAAACAATAAATGTTAAATGTGATATAAATGATCCCTTTGTTTTTAAATAACCTCAGCCTACATCTTTGGATGTGATTTCAAAAAATGATTATAAATGATTATTATAAGATCCTTCTGATAAGGAAAATTCTCAAGAAAATATTTCTAAAGCATTTACCCCAGAAGACTTTTTACCCCATGTTAATGAAAAGGTTTTACAAAACCCAAATCAGTTGTTTCTAAAGAATCATCCTAGTGATAGTATCATTAGTTATGTAAATCAACCAGTAAGGACTAGAAGTTCCTTAAGGAATGAAATAGAAAATCTAGCATTCCTTTCCTAATTATAACCAAAAAGCACTGATGAATCTTTATGTGATGATGATTGGATGAAATCTATTCAAGATGTTCTAAATGATTTCTAAAGGAATAAAGTCTGGACCTTGGTAGAAATACCTAAGGAAACTTCTGTTATTGGATTAAAATGGGTCTTCAGAAATAAGTGTGATGAAAATGGAATCATAGTAAGAAGTAAAGATAGATTAGTTGCAAAAGGATATAATAAACAAGAAGGAATAGACTATAATGAAACCTATGCTACAGTATCTAAACATGAATCTATTCGTATTCTACTTTCATTTCCATCATTCTTCAACTTCAAACTTTTTCAAATGGATGTTAAATGTGCTTTCTTTAATGGTTATGTTCAAGAGGAAGTTTTTTTGAACAACCTCATAGTTTTAAAGATACAAAACATCCTAATCATGTTTTCAAACATACTAATTCTTTGTATGGACTCAAACAAGCCCCTCGAGAGAAGTATGATAGACTTACAAGATTTTTTATTAGAAATAATTATTTTCAAGGAAATGCTGATCCAACCCTTTTTATAAAGACTGATAAGAAAAATGTTTTGATAGTTCAAATTTATGTTGATTACATTATATTCGATTCAACCTAGCAATCATTAACTAATTCCTTGGAGAATCCAATGAAATCTGAGTTTGAAATGAGTATGATGGGTGAGTTAAAATTTTTCCTTGGTTTTCAAATTTCTCAAAAACCAAAAGGAATATATATATCCCAATATAAGTATATTAAATATATTCTTAAAATGTATGGATATGACCACACTAAGAGTATAATTACTCCCATTTGTGCCTCAAATTAACTTAATCTAGATAAAGGTGGGAAACTAGTAGATCAAACATCTTTTAGTGGTATGATAGGAAGTTTACTTTACTTTACAATAAGTCATCCAGAATTAATGTTTTCAGTATTCTTATGTGCAATATATCAATCAAATCCTAAGGAAAATCATTTAAAGGCAGTGAAAATAATTTTTCGCTACTTAAAGGGAACCATGGATCTAGGACTCTTTTACTCTTCTGGAAATGATTTTGTTTTAAAAAAATTGAATGCTGATTTTGAAGGATGTAGAATGAATAGGAAAAGCACATCCAGAACATGTCACTTCTTAGGAGATTCATTAGTATATTGGTCTTGAACAAATCAACACTCAGTAGCACTTTCCACTGCTAAAGCTGAATATGTAGCAGCTGAAAGTTGTTGTGCTCATGTATTATGGATGCAACACATACTCACAGACTATTGTATGAGTTTCACCAAAACCCAAATTTTTTTTGATAACACTAGTTCCATTTACTTAAGTAAAAACCTTGCACACCACTCTCACTAAAAACACATAGATATTAGCCATCACTTTTTAGGGATCAGACACTAAAAGGGGATATCATTCTTCAATTTATCGGAATGAAAGATCAAATTACTAATATTTACACTAAATCTTTACTCTCTGATAGATTTTAATACATTAAATAGAAGTTCAGAATGATATCCATAAGGTACTTTTACATTATTAACAACATATTGAAACAATATCCTTATATTAAAAAACTCCTTTTCATAGGGGGAGTACATTTTTTTCTTAGTTTTCAAAAAAAAAATTCGTAGTCTCAAATTTTCATTTTCTAAATTTTTTGTAGTCTATATTTTTCATGTTCTAATTTTTTCATAGTCTTAATTTTTTTCTCCAAATTTATGTACATAAAATTCTTCATAATGAAAATTTTCAGAATGAATATTTTTGTACATAAAATTTTCATAATGAAGTTTTTAATAGTTTAAAAGTTTTCAAAATCAATTTTTTTTTGGAATCTAATGTTTTTCAAGAATAATTTTCCCCATTATGAATAATATTCCTAGAAATACGAAAGGTGTGTTTATTTTATCAAATCATAATGATCATCCTTTACTTATAGGTATTTCCATCTGTTTTTAAATTTTTCAGATTCACTTTTTCTTAAAACTGAAAGTCTTAATAAAAAACCTCAAAAGATCAGATCCTACCAAGATTTCATTTCTGATATCACTTAAACTGTCAGATCTAACCACAAGTTTTCTTAACTGTTAGATTGAGTGTTGAAGATAAACTGTCACCCCAAACTCATATCTAAAGGACCCCCTAATGGTTGTCCCACATATATCTCAAAGCTCTTTCATGTTGAAGATCTTCCCTCCTACAAAAGCTTGTTCCTAACGTTTCAGGTTTCCTTAACTCTGAATGTCTGGTGAAGGCTCATCTCCAAAAGATATGTCAACTGTCAAGCCAATTTTTGAATGGAAGATTTACATAAAAAGGTTGGTAAATCCAAATTTCTTTTCTAAGTATGATTCTATAATCTTGAAGAACATCAAGTTGAATTGATGGGAGAGTGTTTCCGTATTGAAACCAGGATCTCAGGATCCGGTTTACCTGGAATTGCTATTTGAATTCTATGAGTCAAAAAGTTTATTCATGAAAGAAGGAAGAGAAAAATTTTCATTTAAGTGATATGGGAAGGAATATTCTTTATCATATACCATGGATTCTAGTTTGATCAGAATCCCATAGTAAAGAGAAGGTGAGTTTTACTCACTTAAGTGGCCTGATGTTCAAGGAAGAATTATTAAAGTGAAGGCTATGGATTTCCTCAGTCTTTTAGATGTAAAGAGTTCGAAGATTGTTAACCTATCTACAAATTTCTGGATTCTATAATTATGGGTACAAGGACTCATAATTCTGAGAAAATTGTATAAGGATACTTTGAAGAAGAGTGATATATATATTCTTTATTTCTTGGTTAATCTAAAAAATATTTACTTGGATATGAATATTCTGATTACAATTGAGAATATAATGAATGGAAATTTGAAGGTTCATAATATAATGTATCCAACCATTCTCTCAATGGTGATTTTTTGGTGTTTAGAGTCATTCAAAATCACTTGTACTTTTAATCCAAGGAATTGAAAAGTCATGCTGGTAAGTGATGATACCCTTAGAAGGATGAATATCAGATTTTCTAAAGAATCCAAAGAATTTTATGACATTCATGAGGAAGATGTGGAAGCTATTTATAAAAAGAAAGAAGCATCTGAGACCTATAATAAGGGAGGAATGAAGATTAAATTTAAGGAAGTAGAAGAGAAGGAAAAAACTCATATGGTTAAGGAAACTCAATCTGCACCTTTGAAGACAAAGAAACAAAAAGCCTACCCGGATGAATTTGTAGCTAAATGGAGGGAAGATAAAAAAATTCAGAAGGATGGGGAGCCAATGTTTGTCTTGGACCCTAATGAAGCAAAGGCCTTGAAAGAAAAGATAACATAGGAGCTTGGGAAATAAGAAAAAGAAAATAAGAAAAAGAAGAAGATGACTGGAGCAGAGACAGTACAATCTATTTTGAATGATGCTGAGAAATCTTCTGAGAATATTCATGTATGAGAGTCATTTATTCAAGAACCACTTCCTACGACTCTATGAAAAAAGTTTGTGACAACGAAAAAAGACCATGAAAATGAAGCCCATGAAAAACTAGTTGATGAAGCAGTATAAGAATAATTAGTAGAAGCTAGTAGTGGAGATATCGAAGATCTAATATGGCATTTTGAGGAGTTTCATGAAAAGGAGAACCCTTGAGAAAAATTAACAATCCAAACATCTCAAGCTGAATCATCAAATATTGCTACTCCTAGAAAGGATGAAGATATGGATGATGATTAATTAAATAATCTATTATAAGAAGAATGCATAAATAAATATTTCATTCATCTAGAGGAAGATGAGGTAAGAGCATAGAAAGAATATGTAGATGAAGACAAAATCATTCAGTTTTCTGATAATGAGTATGAATCTCTTGACTAAGAGAAACCCATTCTGATGGATGATAAAGGAAAATAGGTTTTAGTTGATACACCTACCAAGGCTGTGATTAAGAAGAAGGATTTTGTAGGATCTTCAAGGAGGAAAGATGCTGAGATTGAGAAAGAATCCTCACCAAGTAATGTTTTTATTCAGAATCATCATCTCTAGGACATAATTTTGTGGTTCAGCCATTGAAGAATCTTGTTATCACAATTTGGATATTTCCAAGCATTTACTCAAGATTCCAAATGCTTCAACACTCCTTATATTAGAAATTGGATTCAGTATCTATAGTGATGGATAAATGTGTCAAGATTGAGGCATATTTCAAAACATTCT
Source organism: Viscum album (assembly GCA_963277665.1). Lineage (NCBI taxonomy): Eukaryota > Viridiplantae > Streptophyta > Magnoliopsida > Santalales > Viscaceae > Viscum > Viscum album. Next base: position 1,284,525,862 of record OY728132.1, on the reverse strand, counting down.
TCATAAATTATGAAGCTCACAGAAGATCTTTCAAGATGATGACCAGCTAGTCTAAGAAAATTATTGAAGATATGAAAATCATTGATGAGATCCACGAATTTTTAAAGGATTCATTTTTCACTAAATATGTAAAGATCAAGGATCATACAAATATTTTTGAGGAGAAGCTAACTTTATAGTAGAATTCTCAGATTCAAGGAGTAAAAGATCTGAATGGGAAGTTGTATTCAGTTTCTCAGAGCTGGAAGAGAGAAAGAGATCAGATAATCGAACTTGAAGAAATGTTTTCCAAGAAAAAAGAAGTTCTAAAAGGGTAGGCAGAATCTCTCAAACCTCAAGAAGAAAGAATCAAAGCCTTAGTGAAGAAAACTGAGGATCAGGATCAGCTTCTTAAAAGAGCATTGGAAGATCACAAGGATCTCAAGAAGCTCAAAACTATTATAAAGAAGTTGATGCCGAAGGAGAAGGAAGGATACATTTTATCAATTAAGATATTTTTTTTTATTATTTCCTTTTAGAATTTTTTTTCAATCATAATGAAATTTTAGGTTTCTCTTCCTGTATTTTGTTTGTCTAGTACTAATATTTTAGGTACCACATTTCTTTTTCTGTTACCTTTAATCTTTTTTGAAAATCACAAACGGGTAGAAATGAATGAAAATGAAATGAATGAAAAATAATACAAAGTAAAAGAATAAATTTCCTTAAGTAAGGGGAGGTTCATCTAAGGGGGAGTTCTTATTCAAGAAGACTTCTATATACAATAAAATGACGATGTCTAAATCCAGAAATCAAGAATATTATTCATAGTGTTTCAAAATCCTAAGGGGTAGTTAGTTTTATTCATTATTACTCATATGTAAAGGGATATAAGTTTTATTTACAAGTCCATAAAACTTTTAAGGCATTATATTGTTTTTCCCTTTTTTGTAAGGATTTCTGTGCTTTCCAAAAAGGGGGAGATTGTTGTGTCAATAAGGATTCCTTATGAATATTACATTCCTTCATGTTTGGGGAGATTTTTGATTCAATAAGATTTCCTTATGACTTCTAAACTCTTTTATGTTTGGAAAATCACAAACACTCTAAAAATCACAAACACCCTAAAAATCACAAACACCCTGAAAATCACAAACACCCTATCTCAAGGAAAATTTCATTTTCCCTAAAATTTCCTTTGATAAAAAGAAATTTCCTTCCCCAAGGAAATTTAACCTTATCTATTTTTCATTGTTCTTGTTATAACCGAACTCATTTTATTTCTAAGTATACAATTAGGTTTCACATCTAAAACCTTGGAATCCTATAAATACTTAGATATAGAGAATTTTGTTTTCATGATCCGAATTCAGGTTCCAGACTCTGAATTCAGAGTCTGAACATTATGAGTTCAGGTTCCGAATTATTATGAATTTAGACACTAAACATTGGATTTTTGGACTCTGAGATCTCTAAATTCAGACTCCAAATATTCTGTGTTCAGACTCTGAGTTCTCGGAATTCAGGCTCCGAACATTCTACATCCAGACTCTAAATTCATATGAATTCAGACTAAAAATTTCCTTGAAATTCCAACTCCATAATTCTATAGAATTCAGATTCTAAATTTCATTGAAGATAGAATCTTAATATTTATGTTTTAAAGACACCAAATGGTTTTTGGTTATACTCTAACGTTTTATTTTTCCTTACATTCTAAAAAATGAATTTTTTCAAGCAACCATATCTTTTTGTACTCATGCTTTGGCTATAAAATGATGTTGTTCATTCAGTTACTAACAAAATTTTGTTTTAGTGACATGTATATAGGTCCCTCTAAAATTCAAGGAAAAATATTATTGTTGGAAGAGAGAGCTTACCGTTGAAGATCTACCTATAAATAAGAGATCATTGGAATGATCTCAGTACTGAAATTTTTTGGTAGAATTTACATACATGCTATTGATGTGATTTCGAGAGAGATATTCTCTTATAATCTCATATGCTTCCTAGAAAAAGTTTGAACGGCTTATTCAAACTTTTCATTGTGCAGAATTGCTTCATATAGAGGTGTGAATTTCTTAAAATCAGAGACTTTGGGTTGTGAAGTCAGAGGTGCTGATTTACTTACAAATAGAGGGCTTGCGAGGATAGCTAGAAAGATACCCATCTTTGGATTGAATTTTTACCTGGGATTGGGTAAGATAGGCTTTCTTGAATGTATAAATCAAAGGACATTTATCCAAGGTTGTTGGATACCCTTCTCTTTGGGTTATAATATTTACTACTTGTTACTTGTAGTGTTTAAATTTTGTTTTATGTTGTAATTTTAGTTGTTTAGTAAAGTATAACTCTCTTATATTTCCTTATACTTATACTCTGATTAAATTGGATTCTATATGCTTTAAGGTAGAATATTTATTTTGTAAACTTTTGTTATGTTTCATTTCCGGAACTATATTTCCAGAATCTACTTAGTTTGTTGAACTAGTTCCATTTACAGAATCTACTTAGATTGTTGAACTGGTTTCATTTCCAGACTCACATTTCCAGAATCTAATTTTTGGAACATCATTTCTGGAATCAAGAAAGTTAGTAGAGCTAAGAGGTGTTGTGAATTTTGTTTATTCAAAATGTACTTAATGAATTTTTAAAGTATACAATTCACCCCCCTGGCCTCTTGTATATTTAGTATCTACATAATAGTATTGATACTAAAATCACTATCATATCTATCATATAATCGATCCTATAGTGCAGAATCTAGAAAAGGGTTCCTCGACCCTCATATATTTATCATCCACAAAATTAGAACCAAATAAATAATTAAAAAAACTAAACTATATCTTAAATAATATTTATTAGTTGGGGTTTGGCTTAGTGGTAATCAACCCACAATCCTACATGAAAAATGGGGGTTCAAAACCCATGGGGCGTAGACTACTGGGGCGGTACTGTGGTAGTGGCAGGATATTGTAGTGGTGGTAGGGAACTGTAGCGGTGGTGGGTACTTTAGCAGCTAGCTTGTTATTCATAGAATGTGCCTTAGGCAAAAAATTTGGGCCTACGAGGTATGTATTGGGCTACATTCCCATTGGGCCTTCGGGCTATGTAATGGGTCTCCCTCTACCAATTTAAAAGAAGTCTTTGCATTTCTTTAATAATAAAATCAGGCTTCAGCCCCAAACATAAAAAAATATTCATATTTTTATGACACACATGTAATATATATTAAATATATTACATGAAAAAACTCGAGTCACAAAATCAACTCACAATTCCCTCTTAATATTAATCGGACATTTAATATTAAAATAATATTCATTTGAATAATATAATTCCTCTTATTTACATAAACAGTTGTAAATGTGTTTAGTTAATAAATTTTACTCAATTATTCATTACTTGAATAAACATGAATTTATTTATTTATCAATGATCAATAAAACATAGAAACCCCATGGACCCCATGGTGGGTCCCACCATGTCCTATAAACATATTCACCTTAATATGGTGGATCCTTGAATATTCTTAGTGCGTCTAACCCTCTAAGATCTTATGTTGATAACTGTAAATAGTATTCATAGATAATGATCAAATTATTGCAACCCATCAAGACCCCTAAAAAGACAAAAAATAGTCATAGAAATGATAAGAAACACTTGAACACTTTATGTGAAATATAATTTCTTTGTCATTAGATATCCCTTAACGCAAGATGCACCCTTGTGTCATCGTCCTTTATAGATTTATTATTTGTTGATCTATCTTGATAGATTTTCCCTCAACTACATTGGCCAAATACTTATATAGGTTCTACATTCATGATCAACTACACCCAATATAGAAAAAAGCATCGACTAGGAATTGAATAATTCTATCTTGATCATCCAACAAATTGCATGCCATCAATGATGCACACAATAGAAGCTACCTCAATATGGTTTCGTTATCATGGTTTTTTCCTTGAATCAAAATACATGATCGATTGAAACACATTAATAATGATCTCGTGTTAGGAGAAAAATACCCATTTCCATAGATAGGAACAACATATGAAACCTAAAACATGTGGTTTTTCAATTGGTGCATTTTTTATCCTGATCTAAACCACTAGAGATCACCGAGTGAGAACTTCCTGACAATAACTATCAATGATTATGTGCCCCCAATACTTGATAGTAAGACATAAACTGTTTCAAGTCTGTATGATGTGTCTTGACAATAGAAAATATGTTTTAGATTAAGGTCATGGTGTCTCAATGTTCTTTTTATAGTTTGGTATCTGCTATAACATTTTGACATGACAACTAATCTATGGATATTACAATTGAAATATTGGATGAAGAAATTTCTACACTATAATGGTATGTCTACATCATGCATATCTAACTGTATACTTGAAATGGTAATCGTAAATTTATGTATAATTCGAGCTAGGGAACCCACTCTTAGAATAGTTATATATCTTTTAACATATATATCCGTTAATATAAAAACATGTATTGAAAAGTCCTAATGTATTTGGAATACTAGGTTCATAAAACTTAAAAATATACTAAAAATAAATTGACTTAATTTTATTCTCCTTAATGATCTACTAAATCCATTTGAGATCCTAAGACCATATTGGATAATTTAGAAAATAAATAGAAAAATGGGTGAGATAAGGAACCCAATAATGGAATTAACATGACCATAAAACATAATATGAGAGTTAAAGGGATAAAAATATATCATAAAAGAGAATAATCACTAGTAATCACATGAAAGCATAACATAATGAACATGGTATCATAAGATAATATAAACACGAGAAATGTAAAAAAACATATAACATGACATAAACATTAATCAAGAAAAACGATTTAGACAATATCACATGGTAGAAAACATACTATAATAGATTAGATTTTCTCCATAATATCATACATTATGCCTTATGATGCTAAAGAAATACCAAATGTATTGGAGAACTATATAGACTCATCAATTATAGAATATTCATGAATTATGTGTTAAAAAAATGAAATCAATCACAAACCACAATCCTAATAATTATCCATGGAAATAAAATGGGTTACATAATCCTGACGATTGAGAACTATTGTGGTAATGTGTATTTTTTCAGAAATTATTACTATGAGGTTGAAGTTACCTGCTGTGATGGTGGATTGATGTCGTGGTGGGATAATGTTAGTGTGTTCCCATTCTCGTAATGGGGAGGTGATGTTGTTGATCTCAACATTTTCTACATGGATCGAGGCATATCACTACTTGAGTTCTGATATATGTGATGATTCATTGGTGATTTCACTGATGTGTGGGTGTTATTATCTTTCATCAATCCTCTATTGATTTTCCTCTATTTTATTAATTTTGTAATCTATTGGTTTAGATTGAATCCATATATATGTGAGTTTACCACTTAACTATAATGTGGATTTTTTAAAAATAACAAAAAAGGGATTTGGATATATCATAAGACATGTATTACCCTATCAAAGTATGGGAGAATAAGTTAGGAATATATGAAAAAGAAATATATATATATATATATATATATATATAATTTTTAATAAACCAGTAACATCAAGGGTTGTATTCATTGATGAACATTTTTATAAATGATTACAGAGAATATTTCCTGAGAAAAATACCATTTTCACTTTTAAATCAAATTTTCAAAATCTAAACTTGTCCATAATATTATAGAAAATATTTTCCTTAAAAAATATCCATGAAAAAATATAAATGAAACTAAAAATAATTCATTAGTCATGATGGTAGGTAATTCTAGACATTCATTATAAGTTAAAAAATTTCTATAACACTTATAAAACCCTGATATTTTAAAATAAAAATATTGTGTTTGATGGAATATATGATATACAACACCAATATTAAATGACCTACAAGATATTTTTTTATGTATCTCTATGAGATTAAAAAATAGGATCATCAAGTTTAATAGAATGTATGAAAAGAAACACCATGATTAAAATAGAATATAACATCCAAATACATTACAATACATTTATTTTCAATTAAATTCAATCCCATTGATAGCTTGCAGTGTATGAAACATTGAGTTTAAAAAAACATGATGCTCTATTAAAATATAATTATTTAAACATTTCCATTATAACCTGGTCATTTGGTTGGTGAGTATGAATAGTACTAACTAAACTATGAAAATTTTATTTTTTAAAAATTTATAAAATATCTTATTTTGTTGTCTATTGATTAGAAAATAAATTAAAATCATATAAAAGTAAAAGAAATTTTTTATTAAAAAATGAATGTTTCTAAAAGTTAGATTATTCACACATTGTTCAAATAAAATATAATTTATTTTTACCAAATTTATTAAATATATTTTAAAAAATAAACATAATTTTTGAAATAATCATATACAATATCTTAGGGTGAATTTTTGGGATTTTTATGAAATTTTTTATTTGTTGATGATTAGTGAGAAATACTATTTTAACTAAAAACTGCCTTTTCATTTAAATTAATTATAAATTTAAATTATATTAAAAGTTTAAAAAAAGTTAAATAAGTTCAATTAAGTTACAATATAACTAACATAGTTCATTTGAACCAATTTCATATTTTTGATATTAGGGCCTTATATACTTATGAAAATTTTCTATTTGAAAAGATTCTTTTTCATCACATATGTGAGTTAATTTTAACTTTAATTATGCCACTACTATGAATTGATTATGTAAACAATTATTAAATATTTTTGACAATAATAATTTATAATATATCATAATTATGAATAATTTTTTTTACCAAAATAAATAGTGAAAATAATAAAAATCAATTACCACGGTTAAGGTAAAAATTTGTTCACTATGGGGTTAATCCAAGAAGATATTGGCTAAAATGACATACCAAATTGTAAAAAACGTATTGGATGGGAATAGTATTCAATTATTCTATCCAAAAATAGAACCTATGGTCATTTTGAATAATTTTACAATGAATTGAATTCATTATTTTCCATTTTTTGGGAAATTTCCATGTAATCTCCAAGATGGTACCCTTTCCCCACTTATAAAAAGGAAATCAATCCTTTCAATTATTCACACACCTTAACAAATATGGCTCAAATAAACCCGAAAAAAATATCCAAAATATAATTACACATATTATATGTCATATTTCCCTCTAAAAATAATATTCCTAGGGTCATTAAGTGGAGATCAAAAGCAAGGATCTCGTTGAGAAGGTAATTATCTAAAAAATATATTTCATTTTATTTATTATTTTTTCACATTAAATTATGTATTAACACTTAAAATATTATAAAACTATCATATAACATATAATTATATGTAATTGTATTGAGGTCATAATAGTTTTCTATATACACTTCCATCAAATGGGAAATGAAATCCTCAATCATGTGTTTGGTGGAGAACTGCCTTACAAACCGATGTAGTTTATTTTCCATCATAACCTTTAAAGGGTAGAAATAATGACAGATTTATCAAATTTATATGAAAATTGTGATATTATTATTCTTCTAAAATTTTTAATATTGTATATACCTTTTTATGTCCCATTCCATTTCAAATATAATAATGTCACTCCTATATAAGACAAACTATCGTCTCGCGAAGCGATGTGATTCATTTTTCACTTATGCATAACATGGAATGTAATAAGGGTAATATTAATGAATATATGAATTAAATATAAAATTATTTTGATTAATTAAAACTAATATATCACCCAATTTCTTATCCTTTCACTTGTGAATGGAAGGATATCATCACTAGTGCATACGTATGGCCTTCCATCTCCATGAAGCAATGTGATTCATCTTCATTGTTCAAAAATCATAAATGGTTTTAAAAATTTATATAATTATTAAACATCATATTTATATTAATTTTATAATTTTATATATGATATATATAAATCTTATTCATAATAACTCAAACTTTTGTGACAGAAAGCGCATGAGAAAACAACGAAATTAACACCATAAACAATGAAAATAATGAAATATTATTAGAAATAGTATGTAAAATGTTATAATAAGATCATATATGATATAATAAATATGATTATGGGTATATTATAAAGTAATAACATCATCAAATGCCTTAAAAATGGGGTAGAATCATATATAAAGGAAATCATATCTTAGGTAAGGGTTTTTCATCTCACTTTTACTTCGATTAGACATATGTTTTTAACACATATTTCCTTTATATGGTGTATATAATACCTATTTTAAATGTCATATACTGAATCTATTTATATTTATGGTATTTAATGTTTCATTTATGTCACTTATTGTGTGGTTCTTACGATTCATAAGTTACCAAGTTGTCAGGGTTTATTACATAATCTCATCATTATTCAGGATTATTTATCTTAAGGTCTTTCTTGGTGGAATTATATGATATTTCTATATTAAAATATATATTTTTTATATATATATATATTTATAATAATTTGAAACTAATTTTACACTTGTCCACTTTTTGGTACTTAAATTGAGTGTGAATGCTTTTACAAAATCTCACATTCTTTCACTCTTCGATCAGAAATCTTGTTTCCTCAAAACCATAGTTTTATAAAAATGCTTTAAAACATAGAAAAATTATTTATTAAATAACCTTATTTCCCATTTTTACATTTTAAAAAATATTTTTCAATGAATATTTATTTCATTTTCAAGATAATCCATTTTTGGATTTTACCAAAAATGTGAAAGGAATCATTGTTTCAATGTGTATGTTATGAATGTAATTTCCACCATCATGACTAATAAATGGTTTAATTCTTATTTTACAATTTTGAAAAGTATATTTTCAATGAAAATTATTTTATAAATTCTTTTGATCTTTATTAAATATATTTTCAAAATTCTATGGTTATTTTTCTAAAATGGGTTTTAAGGCCCTTGTTATGATATTTTCTATCTACAAATGACATAAAAATATTTTATCTTAACATATTCTAGGGAAAAATTTATTGATTTCATATTTATTATTTAATTGGATTGTTTATGATCTGTTTTATTGGGGATGTAAAATTTTATTACCATTCACCATTTTACTCTGGATTGTTTTTTATTTTGTTTATTTATTAGAGAAAATAATTAATTTTTTATGTTATCCTTTCGATGTGAATGTTTAAATTTATTTATTCATTCCCCATACATATGAGAAATTAATTGGACTTAGTAAGTGATGGTAGGGGCCACTATATCCCATAAATGAATCAGAATGTCTCATGAGTCCATGTAGATTGGGTTTTGTACTAGGCCTTACCCATTTATTTAGATTTATTAGTACAATGCCTTAAAGGTATGTTTTAAATGTATATAATTATCCATTCCATCATTATGAATTCAGTTTTTGAAATTCTATATGATTATTCTATTAGATAAAATATCTTAGGTTATGTTTTTCAGATCCTGTGATTATTTATATTTCATTATTTGATCATTATTTATTATTTCAATGGTATACCCATGTTATTGATTAAATGGAGTGTTTTTCAGTTATTTACTTTTCCACAATGATTATGCCTCATTTATTCATTGATTTCATTATATTCTTACCCTTATTGAGCATAATAGATCACTCATTTCTGATATTTTATTTCTATAGGATACAAGGATGTTTTTCTGATTGATATTCAGAGATATTATATGAGGTATAGTGTAACAATCCAATAAAATAATTTTTTTATTTCATATTTTCAGTTGTAATAATAATTTCTTATTTGTATCTAGTTTACCAAGAAAAATAAACTACTACATCATTCTTGTTATAATACCTTGTATCTAGTAACAATGTAGAAATGTATACCCTAGCCTCGGGCTATGAGGGTTGTGTTTACTATAGTTAGTATCAGATGAAGTTTGGTATAAACCATTAGAACTAGAGTTAATGAAATAAAGATTGTGGAAAATAACCCTAAGATACACATTGATAATATTTGTAGAATAACATCATAATATTATAGTAATGAAGAGATTATGTGTTATTTCTCATCAAATACATCCTTTTTTGGATTCTATAAGTTAATGTAGTTTTGGAATAGATGTACCTAAAGCTAAAAACTATGAAAAGGTGGAATTGGCCATTAACCAATCGCCACTTAGTACATGGAAATGGGCCTTACTATGCACCCATTTTTTACTCCTAGGTGATATTATTAGGTAAATCATTTTTTATTTACAATATATAATGAATATGTTTAAAATCATGATACCACAAATGAAACCATGTTTATTATTATGATATTATATAAACATATATTTTTTTAGTTTTTATAAATTTTTTGGATTATATATTATTTTTCATAATTGTATGATCTAATATGGTGTATTTAATATTTTATAAATGGATCATAGTGAATGGAATGAGAAACATATCAAGTCACATAATCCAACGAGTATGAATGATCATTTCCATGGAAAGTTTAATCAAATATTTTGGAAAAAACATGTCTCCCAAACATTAACATCATACAAGGACATAATATCATGTGCTATTAGGATAGATAAATAATTCAATAATTATTATGACACTTAAGGGAATTAAATGAAGTAGAGTGTGGCAGAGAAAAATATAGATAAAGAAAACAATGGTAATACTTAGCTTAAAACATGTGATACTTATGAAAGGAAACACATTGGTACATTCTTAAAATAAAATGGATTTTGATTCATGATTGTAGAAAAAGGCCACATTGATCATTACTTCAAGGGAAATAAAAAAAATTTATATGTACAATTATTCCACTATAATAAGATGAGGCACTATGAAAATAAATTTCCCAAGAGTCAAGAAAATATACCTCAAAATAAGATAGTAGAACAAGGTCATGCATATTATATTAGATCTGAATAAGTGGAATAATCATTGTTCTTGTGTTTAGATTCAATAATTATGTTATATGAGTATTTTAATTTTTGATATTATAGTTATAAGAATTTTAAATGTATAAGGATTATGTTTTAGTAGTATTTATTTAATTATTTGAAAGCATGTATTGAATTCTACCGATAAAAGTAATTTAGTGTAAATTTTAACATCTTGGAAAACACATGATTGAGGGTTAATAACACTTAATATGTGGTCGATATTGAGATAATAATTATTAATTTATTTTTAAGATGTTATTGGTAAACATAATGGTTTATAAAATATTTGATTTTGAATTAATTATAGACTATTAAAATTTGGTAACAATATTGGAAAAATTTTAATATTGTTTTAGAAATAATACAACCCATATTTTGGGGACAACCCATCACATATAGAAAGGATTAGGTGATTGATCTCACAAATGAAGGGTGATATGTTTTTAATTACTACCACTAACCTACATGATGTTCTGGTTAATATGTAATTTTTTTTGTTAAAAATATTATGTATAAATATTATGGTCAAACCATTTTTGATTCTATTGAGGATTAGTGATTAATGTATTATATTAGAATACATGTGATAACCATATTGGTTTTGGAAAAACATTATAAACTGATATTAATAATTTTCACTCTTTTATGGATCTTATGATCCATTAAATGTTAATATATTTCCTTAGGAATAAATAATTCATCTTGGATAAAATTTTCTTATAGTTATAAATGAAGTGGAAAATTATTGATGAAGAACCAATAGTTGAAATTTTTCCTATGTAATATAACGATATCAAGAATATCTTCAGGTTTTCTCTGTTTATATGGTAATATAATTCCATAGCTATAGGAAAAGGATCATGAAATAAAATGTAATCCTAATACCTTCATTTATATAGAACCAATGGTACATTAAATCATAACAAAATTATATTTTTTAGGTCGTTAACATTCCATTGAACATTCACTTTTTTTTATCAGTGACATTTATCACTCTATATAATTATTTATCCATTTCTTCCATGTCCATATATTTACATGCCACTAATTTTCTTCTACCTATAATCCTAGTTATGTGTTATTCCATATTAACTTTTTACTTACCTTTATATCTTATTAAGAGGATTTTTATTAACCCTTATTATGGTTGACTTTTCAAAAAACTGTATTTTTAAATTTTGATCCCATTGTTACTGATATCAAGATTAAATTATGAGAAAGTAATATATTTAAAGTGGTAGAATATAACAACTTGATATTTTTAAAATAGAAACATCATGTTCTATTGCATTTATGACACACAACCCCAATATTTTAATAGAATACAATATTCATATACATTATGATACATGTATTTTTAATTAAATTTATTCTCTTTGATATCATGTTTTCATGCAACTCTGGATTCAAATGAATCAAGACACTATATTAAAATATTTTTGTTTCAATATTATCAATATAACCTAACAATTAAGTGGTATGGTATGAATAGTACAAAATAAATTATTAAAATTTTGTAGTTCAAACATATATAAAATAAATTCCATGGTTATCTATTTAATAAAATTAAAATAAAAATCATTTCAAATTATAAGAAATTTTTCTGAAGAACATGTATTTTTTTAAAAGGTGGTTTAATTATGCTTTTCACACATAATTTATATTTAGTTTTAACCAATTTTAGAAAATTAATTTGAAAAAATAATATTATTTTTTGAAATAATCTTATGAAAATTATATTAGGGTGAATTTTTGGATTTTTAGAAAATGATTCATTTTTTTGAATAGTGAAAATTATTAATTTTTACTAATGAATGGAGTTTCATTTAAATTATTTAAAAATTTGAAATATATTTTAAATATTTTTAAAAGTAAATTTAATTAATTAATATTAAAATTTAAAAAAAAATATGTAATTTTTTTCTACTTCATTTTGACATTGGATATTAAAACCTTCTATACATTGAGAACATTCCCATTGAAAGCCTTATTTTTCTTTATATCTTTTGGTATAATTTTAGATTTAATTACTACACATATATGAACATAATATAAGAAAATGGATTAAATATTTATAATCATGTTACTTTATATTATCTATTATGTTCTACTTAATTTTGGACCAAAATTAATAGTGAAAAGTGTAAAAATTTATTTCTTTGGTTCAAAAAAATGGGTTTACCATGATGTTAAAATAAGAAGATAAGGGCTAAAATTACCTCCTATTAGCTTTTAAAAATATTATTTTCTAGTCATATATCCACATTATCCTATATAAAATTATAACCTAAGGTTATTTTGAATAATTATTCTTGATAATTACATTATAATTTTGGATTCTTTTTTGAAATTCTATGTAATTTATAAGAGGATACCCTTTCCCAAGATATAAAAAGGCACTCTCTCCCCTCACTTCATCACACCCATCGTGCCCTTTTTTTCAACCAAACCCTAAAAATTCTCTACCAAAAATCGATATAAATATTCAATTTTTATTTTTTCTTCTCAAAAGGAAATCCCTACAGTCCTTAAGATGAGATCCAAAGGTGGTTTCCCTTAGAGAAGTCAATTATCTATACAAATATCATTCATTTTCAATCTTATTTTCCCCCCTTAAATCATTTATTAACACATAAAATATAATAGATAACTTATATCCCATATAATTATTTTTTATTATGTGTATGGAATAATATTTATGAACCTCCACTTTAATCAAATGGGGAATGAACTCATCAATCGTGTGTAAGGTGGACTACCACCTCACGAACTGGTATAAGTTTGTTTTTCATAACCAGTATTAAAGGATTAATATGATGAATTTATATATATTTTATGATATTAATATAATTTTTAAATTTAAATATAACATATACATTTTTATGGTACATTGCACTTGAAATACGTTAAATTTGCTTGTGTGTATGACAGACTACCATCTAGTGAAGCAATGTTTTTCATTTTTTTACTTATACATTACATCGAATGTAATAAGTGTAAAATTAATGACTATATTTGATATAAATGATATTACATTTATTATTCAAAATTAATATACCACACACATCTTAACCCTTTCACTCATTAAGGGAATGATATCATTGGTCGTGTGTGTGTATGGCCTACCGTCTCTACGAAGCAATGCGATTAAATTTCCATATACAATATTCCTAAATTGTTATCAAAATGTATATAATGAGTAAATATTATATTTATAAAATTATTATAATTTTTTATATCATATATATATATATATATCCTATTCAAAATAATTGAAACTTTCATGAGAAAATGCCCATGAAAAAACAAGGCAATTACCACCCGAAACAACAAATATAATGAAATTTTATTAAAAAAATTCGGTAATATGTCATAATAATAACATGTATTACATTATAAATATTATTATAGTTTTATAATAAATTAATATCATGCTAGAAACCACTATACTATAGGTACTGAGAAGTATGGATGAGATTGGACATGAGGTAAGGGTTTCTCATCCCACTTTTACTTCTATGAGACGTATGCATATTCACCACTAATTTAATTTAGGTTGTTTATATACTGCCCATTTATTATTTTATATCTATAATATATTTTTATTAAAGGTAATTAATTTTTCATTTTATGTATTTTATTTTATAGAAATTATGATTTATAAGTTACTAATGTGGTAAGGATTTATTTCACAATCTCATTATTATTTAGGATTATTTATGTTTACATCTTCATTATGGTAATTATAAAATATTTATATCTTAAAATAAATATTTTTTTACTAAATAATATTTATTAATTATATTATTAATGTAATCATATGCTTATTACATTATTTGGAACATAAAATGAATGAGAAAATGTTTTTATGAAAATATCACATTATTTCTCTCGTCGGCCGGAAATCATTTTTCATCAAAACCAATGTCTAGTAGAAATGTTTTCAAAAAAAATTACATTATTAATAATGATTTATTAAATACATTTTTACCCATTTTTACTTTTTATAAATTTTTTTAAAAGAAATCTTCATGACATTTTCAAAACAATGTATTAATGTCTCTTACAAACACTGTAAAAGAAATCATTATTTTAAAGTGTACAGCACAAACGAATTTTTCCAATGTCAAGACCAATTATTATTTTATACGTTATTTTTAATGGTTTAAATGGTTATTTGAAATGAAATATTTTTTCAAAAAAATTATCTTTTTGTTTCAAAATTTGTTTTCAAAATTAAAATGTCATTTTTCAAAAGAAAATGTTTACAATGAATACTTCATGGTATTTTTATTCATTAATGACATCAAACCACTATTTTACATATGATAATATAATAATATATAGTATACATACCATACATGTTATATTTTTTGATGGTTTAATTAGTTTTAATACAGATGTATAATTTTATTACTATTCACCAATTTACTCTGGATGGTTTATATTTTGTTTATTGATTGGGGAAAGTATTAACATTTCATGTGTTAGATTTAAAATGTAATTTTTCTATGTTGATTATCTTTCAGGAATTTCAAATGAGGAAATCATCGGACTTATGAAGTGATGAAAGGGGCCCACTATAGCCCTATGAGTAATCAGTTGGTCTCATTAGACAAACTAGATTGGGTTTTGGTTGAGGCCTTATATGTTTATTTAGATGTCTTGGAATAGGGCCTCAACAATATGTTTTTATCTGTAACACACTAAACTCCATAATTATGAATTTAGTTATTGATATTCTATGTGATTATTCAATTAGTTGGAATATCCAAGGATAACTTTTCAATATCATGTAATAATTTATATGACATTATTTGATAATAATTTATTCATTTTATATTGTTTTAAAGTTATTGATTAAATGGAAGGTGTTTTAATTATTTACCCTTCCATATTTATTATGCCTTGGTTAATAAATTTTCTTCTATTATTACCCTTACTGATCATTTAAGATCAACCCTTTCTTATGTTTTATTTTCAAAAGGATATCAGGAAGTGTTTTATGATTTATTTTCTAGGATATGCTATGATGAATAATGGAATTGTCAAATAAAATACTATATACATTTTATTTTTTCAATTGTAATGACAATTTCTAGTATATATCTTATTTACCACAACTACTAAACTATTTCATCCTTTAGGATTAGATAAATTGTATCTAGTTCCAATGTAAAACGGTTTACACCGACTCTGGGCTACTGGGGTCGAGGTCACTACAGTTGGTATTAGAGTATTTTTAGTGAAATCCATGGGAACTATATTTAGAAAAGGATAGATTAGTAATCATAAATCATCGATAGAATTTTAGGTTATTTATTGAACAACATCTTAATGTTTTGGTAAGGAAGATATTATGTTGTTTTTCATAGAAAATACATCCATGTCTGGATACTCAAATTGGGTGTGGTTCTAGCACAGATATACCTAGGGGTAATAACTGTAAAATGGGAACATTGAGATTTACTCATTAATCACCCAGTGCATGATAATGGACCTTACTATACACCTATTTTTACACTCCTAGGGTATATTCTTAGGATAAATCACACTATATTTGAAAAAAAATTATTATGGAGTTGAAAATAAAGATATCCCCAAAGAAACCATGTTTATTATTATGAGAATATATTTTAAAATAACATTAAATGTTTCACCACTTTTGATATTATAATTTATGTTTCAGAATGTTATGATTTATTATAATGTATTCCATTATTTATAAATGGTTTTTAGTAGATGCAATGTGAACCATATCATTACATGTAATCAATAGAGTTAGAATGATGGTTTCTTTGATGATATTAAAACAATATTATAATGGAAACTATTCTTCCAAAAAAATCATCATACTATGAAATTGTATCATATTCAATCAAGAGAGAGAAATAATTATCTATGTATAGTGACATATAATAGAAGAATGAGTATAATTGTATGAAAGATAAAAATAATGATAATGAGAATAATGGAAAAATGTGTTTTCAAACATGTGAAACTTGTGGAAAGAAAAAACTTATTACATGCTTAAAATTAAATGTACTTTTATTAATGTTTGGATAAAAAGGACAAAATATGCATGATTTAATGGGATGTAATGAATATTACAATGTGAAATGCATCCACTATATGTATATGGGTTACAATGAAAATTAATTCCCCATTTTTTGAGGTAATATACATAAAAATAAGCTAATGGGGTAAGGCTATGCATATTCCATTACTACAATTAAAGTGGAATGATTAATTTTCTTATGTTTGGATTCAAGTTTATTTTATTACAGTATTTCAACCAATTAATTTTTTTTATAATAATTGATAAATATACAGGTATTTTAAATTATTAGTATTTGTTTTTGAATTGGAAAGAATTTTTGTAATTATACCATGAAAACTGATTCAGTGGTTAGCTTCAAATCATGGAAAACACATGATTGAAGGTGGATAAAAATTAATATGTGTATGATGTTGAGATAATAATGATAAATTGGTTTTTATGAAGGAATATATAACCATTAATGATTATCTAACCATTGATGTTGAGTTAATTATGTTTTATTATAATTTGGTAACATTATATGAATTATATTAATATGATTTTAGAAAAAGGGAAAACTTCATATTGGGTGTCCAACCATCCCATCTGAAAAGGCCATAATGATTTATCCCATAACAGAAGGATGATAAGGTCTTACCAGCTACCACTGACTTATATGCTATCCTAAATAACATGTCATTATATTTTTTTTAAATGATATTAAAGATATGTATTAATGATGAACCTGTGTTGTTGTTGCTGAGGTCTGGATATTAATGTTTTGTATAGGATAAATTGTGATATCCCTAATGGTTTTGTAAAAAATTTATAAATTGATGGAATGAATTTTTACTCTTTTATAGATCTTATGATTAGTTAAAAGATAATTTTAGTACTTTTAGCATAAAAAACTTCATCTTGGATATTCATTTTTAATTGTAATAAATGAAGTGGGAAATGATTAAAGAAAAACAAAATGATCAAATGGTTCTCAGGAAATATAAAGATATCATGAAAGTATATTTTCATATATTCTCAGTCTATATGGTAAAGGAATTCCTCAACTCTAAGAGATGAATCCTAAAATAAATTTTTATTATAATACCTTCATTTATATTGAACTGGTGGTATTTTAAATCATCATGGATATATGATTTTTAGGTCCTTAACATTCCACTATGTATTCACCTTATTATGATAAAAGACCTCTATCGCTCTCTATAATTATTTATTCTTTTCTTCCATGTCCATATCTTCACATTTCACTAATGTTCTCCAATATAGAATCATAGTAATGTCTTATTGTATATGACATTTGGACAACCATGTATATCTTATTAAGAGAATAATTTATTAACAATTTTTACATAGTGGATTTTCGATGAATATATTTTCAAATTTCAATCCCTTGATTATCAAGACGATGATTAAAGTACAAGGATGCAATTTATTTAATGGGGAGAATGTAACACCTGGAGATTTTTAGAATATGAACATCATGTATGATTGAATGTATGAAACGTAACACCAAGAATAGAGGATAATATGAAATCCCAATAATTTAAAATATATTTCTTATTAAATAAATTCAATGTCTTCGATATGTTTTTATGCACGTGATAGTGTGTTTAAATGAAAGATGATACTTTGTTAGGTATTCTTATTTAAACATGGCCATTATAACCAACCATTAAGTTGGAAGGTGTGAAAATAGATAGATAAATTATGAAAATTTTATTTTTTACACTAGTATACAATAAAATCAAGGGTTATATATAAAGTATATATTGAATAAAAACATTTGAAAGTAAAAGAAACATTTTTTGAAAAAACTATATTTTTCAAAAATGTGGTGTAGTCAAGATTTTCACAAATAATTTATAACCAAAATTTGGCACTTTTATAAACAAAATTAACAAATAAACTTCATTTTTCAAATAATCATATCAAAATCATCTGAGGTTGAATTTTTTGGATTTTTTTTCAAATGTTTCTTTTTTTGATGAGTACTGAAAATACTGATTTTTACTAAAAACAACATTTTCATTTAAATTATTTACAAAGATAAAGTTAATTTAATTTATTTAAATTAAAATTTGTTCCATAATATGTTATTTAACTACTTTATGTCATTGGAATCAATTTCATATTTAATTTTGATATTAAATAATTCATTACTTGTGAGAATTTTCTCTTTAAAACCCCTTTTCCATCCCTTCGATAGGAATAATTTTAAATTGAATTCAACCACTTTAATGAATTGAATTTGGAAAAATTAATTATATATTTTTAATAATAATAATCTATATTATATTAAAATTTAAAATATATTTTTGATCAGTATTAATAGTGCAAACAATAAAAATTATTTATTATAGTTACGGTTAAAATAGGTTTACGATGCGGTTAAACTAGTAAGATAAGTATTAAAATGACCTAACAACTTGTCAAAATGTTATTTTATAGACATATTTACACATTATAATATCCCAAATGATATCATAAGGTTATTTTTAAATATTTTTCTTTGGAATTTCTTTATGATTTTGGATTATTATTGGAAATTTCAAAATAATTTCTGTGAGGGTTCTCTTTCCCCGTTAATAAAAGGGAACTCCCTCACCTCATTAATTCACACCGCTAATCTTATTTTCTAGAAAAAACGGTGAAAAAATATATCCCCAACAGACTTATACATCTTATATAGCTTCTGGTCTACCCAAAAGACCATCCAGATAGTCCTTAATAGGATATCAAAATGATAATTCTCTTAGAGAGGGTAATTATCCTAACAAATATGTTTCATTTTATTTCATTTTTTCCACAATAAATTATATATTAACTATTAAAATATTATAACATAATTATATAAAATATAATTAGATGTTATTATGTTGATGTTATAATATTTATAAATCTCCACATTCAATCAAATAGGAAGAAAAATCATATATCATGTGTATAGTGGACTACCGCCTCACAAACTAATGTTGTTCCTTATCCATAACCAACTATCATGGAAAGATATACTAAGGGATTTAATACATTGATATTATATATATTATATTATAATAATTTATGCTTATTAATATTGCATATACCTTTTTATGTTTTAGTCTGGTTCAAATACAATAACTTCTCTCGTGTATATGATGGATTTCCTCCTCATGATGACGTGTGACTCATTTTTTACATAATCATTTCATAGAATATAATAAGGATAAAATTAATTAATATATTAAATATATAATATTTTATAGTGAATCTATAATATTAATATATCAAACATTTTCTTACCCTTTTACTTGTTAAGGGAATGATGTCATCGCTCGTGCCTGTGTCTGACCAACTACCTCCACGAAGCGATGTGATTCATTTTACATGTACAAAATTAATAAATTGGTATAAAAATGTATCTTATGATTAAATATTTGATATATGAAATTATTATAATTATAGAGATGATATAAATGTTCTATTCCCATGAAATCTAACTTTCATGACAAAACTCGCTTGAGAAAACAAGGAATTAACACACAAAACAATGAAAATAATAAAATATTATTAACCCATGGGTGGTAAAAAAATTATAATAAGATTATATATTCTATTATAAATATGATTATGGGTATGGTATAAATTAATAACATTCGTAAAACCATTTTAAAGGAGTTATGGACATGTATGAAAGAAATAATAACTAAGGTAAGGGTTTCTCATCTGACTTTTACTTATATTAGATAAATGTCATATTAACTACTTCTTCCCTTTGTGTTGTGTATACTACCACTTTGATATTCTATAAAATTAATATATTTATATTAATGGTATTTAAGGTTTTAATTTATTTTATTTATTTTAGTGGGCATACGATTCAGAAGTTACCAAAGTGGTGAGGGTTTATTTCATAATCTCATCGCTATTCAGAATTGTTTATGTTTACATCTTCTTTGGGGGAATTATTTGAGATTTACATTATAAAAAATATATATTTTCTCAAACACAAGTTATTCATTAAATTTTTCATGTAATACTTCTACTTTCCCTTACTTTGGTACATAAAATGATTTAGAAATTGTTTTTATGAAATTATGAATTTATTTCTCTCTTTGTTCGAAAATAATTTTTCATCAAAACCCATGTCTTCTTAAAATGTTTTAAAAACGTTTTTCACATTTTAAAAAAGATTTCTTAAGGAAATTTTTAACCACTTTTTCTTTTTACAAAATTTTTTAAAAGGAATCTTCATAATGTTTTAAATATAATTCCTACTTTGATTTTACCAAAAATATGAAAGGAATAATTGTTTACCATGTACAACATTAACATAATTATCCATCATCCTGAAAAATCATTTTTTTAATGATTATGTTACTTGGTATAAAAGTTAATTTTCAACAATTTATTAACTTTTTTTATATGTGATTTTCAACATTAAAATTTTTTTCTTAAAAAAATAAAGATATTGTTTCGGTGCGGATGTGCGTCGGGTTACGCTGTTCCGCCAGGACGCGTTCGCGCGTGCACCCGTCAACCCGAGGGGATGGGCGCGCGGCTTGTGGTCCCGCAGTCCCGCTTTCCAAGGGCGGGCGGCATCCGTCCCTTATTCAGGGGCGTCTGCTCCTTGATCGAAACCGGTATGATGGGATGTCGGCTTCTCCTTCCTTGGACGTCTCCTCGGAACTTGTCGCCTAATCCGGGTCTCCCTCATAGACTTAAGAATGTTCGTGAATCTCGTTCCCGGCGCCATATCTTCATGGACACCGGTTAATTACGCTGCTTCCGCCCGGACGTTCCAAGGAGTCTGGGCGGGGCAGCAACCTGCGGTGAGAAGGCCGGGTGGCTCTGGGTGCTGGGGGCGTGTTGTAACACTGCGGCTCTGCACGTCTGTCTTCCGTCCCTAATAGGGCTTCTCGAAGGCACGATGGCCTGAGGCATCCCGTACTAGGTGCGGGGAACTGTGTCACCTGAGGTTTTCCTCAGCTTCCCGTGTTTAACACGGGGTATGCCGCGAGTTTAACGTCCAGCGGGGACGGCATCGGACCGATCAACACGAAAAGTGGATCAGATGACAGAACCCCTTGCGGGGAACCTCCGACGCTGGGGCCAGCACATGGGTGGCTTCCCAAGTAACGTGGAGTGAAGTGAAGTGGCATGACCCCACCGGGATGTGGCGGCCCGGGTAAGGATCAGGGTGGATGATGGAGTAAAGAGCTTGGACCCCAGAGGGGCTTCCTACGTACCGCGCGTTAACACGGATCAAAGTCAACGTAGTTCGGGCATACAGTTTAACGTCATGCTGGACGTCGGCAAGCCGACTCACGAAGAGGTCGAGGCCGCCGGGCGGAGGATTGAACCGAACCACCTCGCACGGAGGGGGGATGGAACGGCCGGGTGGATCACAGTTTCACGTCATGCTGGACGATAAAAGGGGAAATGGAAAAGGGGGGCTGTGGGGAGGCACCGTGGAGATACACACGGGCGGTCTCCCACAGGGGCGGATTCATAGGTGAATCAACGCAAGCGTGAACCCTGGAGGGGTCCACTGATGGACGAACCGACGTAAATACGACCGGGACGACCAGGTGGTGGGCTTGGACCTCAGGGAGGCTTCCTACGTACCCTGTATAGAAGACAGGGATCAAAGTCCACGTAGTTCATTCTGTCAGGACTTACGCACTTGGGGCAGCCCGGATACTGCAAAACTCAGTTGGAAGGGACTTGGACCGAAAGCAAAAGACACCTCGATCCCAGTCAGACCCTCTACTGGCTTCGGCAGTGGGGAGGTGCAATGGAGATACACATGTGCAGCCTCCCACGAGAAACTAGGGGTTTGTAATACCCTGCCCCCGTAGGGAAAAGCCACTCCCATTAAATCGTCCCAAAAGGGGGACAATCCCGACATCCCTGCAGAGACGAGCGGGTGGGGGCCACGTCCAAACCGGGGGAGACCCTGCGTGCGGAGCACGGGATCAGGTTGCGGACGGTTTAGCGTCTTGCCAGACGAAGTACAGTTTAACGTCATGTGTTGAGGACGAGGCACTTGGCAGTTTAACGTCTTGCAGCACGGACGATGGGGGCTAGGCAGTTTAATGTCGTGCAGCTTGGACGGGTGTGCAGTTTAACGTCATGCTGGGCATAGGTTGCCGGACGAAGCACTTGGCAGTTTAACGTCTTGCAGCGCGGACGATGTACAGTTTAACGTCGTGCAGGACGTATATGCAGTTTAACGTCATGCTGGACGAGTATGCAGTATAACGTCATGCTGGACATATATGCAGTTTAACGTCATGCTGGACATAGGTGCGTGTCACTTCGTGCAAGCCTGGAGGGCCGCACGGGAAGACAACGCACGGTGCGGGCACCCGGGATGAGAATCATCGGGTGCCACACAGGCGGGTAACCTTAGGAGGTCAACGGGGACGACCCTGGCAGATTGCGCGCAAAAAGGAAGCTTTGCGCGCAATACTGCGGGCCGGCGCGCAATCGGGGCGGCTGGCGCGCAATTGGGCCAGCGCCTTGCGCGCGGATGCTTGAGATTGCTCACACCGGGCTTCGGATAGCGCGCGGGGGCAACGGCTCATTCTTTAACGAATGGCCACTTGAAAGAAGGGGGGTGCGCGCAATCAGGCCGGATTGCGCGCACCCCGGGGGCAATTGCGCGCAAGCGGGTTCTTTTGCGCGCAAAGGCCTTAGGGTGAGTTTTTATTCAAATGAAAGGAGCCAGCGGGGATTGCGCGCGAAGGCGGACCCCGAGGCTTTCTTGCGCGAAAGAAAGGAGGTTACCTGAAGTTCGTCATTGCGCGCGGAAGGGGTTGAATTGCTCGCACGGGAGACGTTTCGACTTCCAGCAACCTTTGAAACGTTGGGGGTCGCCTTGTATTTATAGGCAACCCCGGGCGCGGAATCCAGGGTGCGAGCGCGAAATTCTTCTCGCGGGCGCGGAATCGGGCGCGGCGCGTAAGGGAGTCGCGCGGACCCGCGGCGCGCAGAATTGCGCGCCGGACCGGCGCATTGCGCGCATCCCGGGGGGTTTGCGCGCGGAACATCCCCTTTGCGCGCGTGCCTCTGAAATTCCGCGCAAGGTCTCCGGGCCCTCCGAAACATCCTTCCGACTCCAAATATGACCTCGCTTTCCGCATCCGGAGCTTCGTTTGGGAGCAACGGACTTTTCCGGCGTCTACAAAAGCCCCCCCTCGGAATCTGATCGGCGAGAGGTCGCAACGATCGGGTTCCGAGGGAGACGCCGGAATGCCGAAGTCCTGGGCGGCGCGGGACTTAGGCGCGCAAAAAGGGGCACCGGTCGCGAAATTCGCCGCTGCCCTGCGCAGTGATCTCAACATCGGAGGCTCGTCGGGTTGCCGAACCCGGGCCATCTACGAGTGGACCAGTGGTGGACATGCCGCCTGCTCCGGAACAGGCTTCCCAAACCGAGCCGGCCCCACCAACTGCTGATCAAGGGGCTGCGGACGTCGGCGGTGCTGCCACCGGAGAGAGGCTGGGGGCTGACGAGGGTGTCAGCGCCGCTGGGGAGAGAGAAGAAGGTTGCCCGGATGTTGGGGAACCTTTCCCTCGTGAGGACCTCCCAGGGGCGGACCCTGCAGCAGACCTGCTGGCTGCCTTCCCTGCCTACCGGCCTGCCGACCCAGAGGAGATGGATGACTCGGACGCGGAGGCGGTCGAGGATAGCCGGGTAACGCGACGCAGGGGGTGGAAGTGCATCCAGCGCTTCCTCAAGCGAGACCCATCGGAATGGCTGGGGCGCATGGGATCACTTCAGACCTGGCTGCGCTTCCTGTGTGCCGGGGGAGCTGATGCTCAACGCCTCCATCTGACGGTCCGTGATTACATGGCCGAGAAGATGCGCGAGAGCCGCCGGCGTGCCGACGTCGCACAAAGTCGGGACATGTCGGAGAGCACGCAGGCGCTCATCGCGGCAGAGCAGGAAGTCCGGCGCCTCGAAGGGCAGGCGGCAGAGAAGGAGGCCTTCGTCGCAGCATGTACCGAGCTTGTGGAGCAACTATCGGCACAACTGATCGACGCTCAGGTACAGCTGACGGAGGCGGGCCAACAGATGGTCACACTCCAAGTCGATCGGGAGCGTGCACAGGCCAGGATTGACGAACTGCGTGCTGCGACCGCCGACGAGGAGAGGGCACGCAGAGAACGAGAAGCAGCCCTGGAGGCCGCCAGCCAAAGGGTAGCGGCATTAGAAAGACTCATTCAGCACGCTAATCCCTAAGGGCTGTTTTTTGCCATTCCCAGAACATTTGCTCCCGCTACTTAATATTTGATCCACTTGTACGAATCGCCATATTTATCTGCGTCTTTTGGTTTAACATGCTCAACCACAAATTGTCTCGTGGGAGCGTTAACCAAGCATCAGGCATCCATAATTGGGCCTGGGTTTCTGGAGAAAAGAGGGAGGTCATTCCTGGGAAAGGAGACCTCAGACCTAACCAATGTATCGTCCCCCAACTTGTTCCAACACACGAGCGGGACAACGCTAGGGGCGTTGAGATTTTATCCGAACATAGGGAAATGAGAAAGGGTGAATCGCGTGTCCCGAATCCAGACATCCACAACGATCGGCCTTCCAGGAAATGCCCAAGACGGTAGGCGGACAGTGGATCGACCATAACAACTGCAATAGACGGACCGAAAAAGGCCATCATTCATATTGCAGGAGGCGGACCACATGTCATCATGAATACCGCTTTGGGGTTCCTTCAGACACAAGGGTGGAAAATCCAGATCAACAGGGCATGCGAAGCGTGGGGCGAAGTGACGATTTGTTCGGACAGAATCCAACGCTCTCAAAATTGCGCCACCGTGGGGAAAGCGTATTGGGCGGATGCACTAATCTGGCCGTGAGTCACCTCAATTCTCAGACAGCACCTCTCTGACGAGGAAACTGTCGCTTCCCATCATTGCGATGGGGCATCCCGAGCTGAATCGGGGAGAATATCACAACTGCACCACTCTACCCGAAGTCAGGCCAGACGGCCGGCGACGAGGAGGGGCGGGACTTATCGATCCCTGAGGCTGGACCCGAGTCGAAATGTCCGGGCGTTCCTACGTACTCCATCAGGCTGGAGATCAAGCCACACGTAGTTCTGTGAGTGCAGTTTAACGTCATGCAGGACGTAGGACCCCATTTGGGGTAGATCTTAGTTTAGGGTCTTAGAGCTCGGACCATAAGGGCTGGATCTTAGTTTAAGGTCTTAGAGCTCGGACCATAAAGGTGGAGGATCTTAGTTTAAGGTCTTAGAACTCGGACCATAAGGGCTAGAGGATCTTAGTTTAAGGTCTTAGAGCTCGGACCATAAGGGCTAGAAGCACGCCACATCGTGGTCATATCCCCTGGATATGCGAAGATGCACTGAGGGATAGTGTCAAGAGTGTCGAGGTTTCGCCTGGTCAGAATGGGAGGTGGAAAATGTGAATCATGCGGCCATTCACTCGAGGACCGGGAGCACCGGCGTGACGATATGAGAATACTGCCGACCGTGGCGGAAAAGCAGCATCAACATCGCACCAACCGTTGGTGGAATGAGGCAGCAAACGAGCATCGACCGCTCAATCGCAGGATTTATATCGATTTGCTGCCCGAGGCCATTGGGGGTACCGGCCCGAGTCGGTGGGAGAGCACTGAGGCATTGTGTCCGAACCGTTCACGGGGGCTCCACCCAGGGCGTAGACGATGGGTCCGAATGAAAGGGAGCACGAAGCCTGAAAAGTGGAGGAAACCTGACCAAGCGGATCCTGACCCTCCTGGCAATAAACCAGAGTACTCTTGACACCGGTGGACCACGGCAAGGGGTCGGGGAACACGCCTTGAGGGTGACCTGAAGGCGGCGGATTCCCCAGAGAAGGGGGAATCTCTAAGAGGTGGGGGGCTGGACCCGAAGTTTCAAACATCCGGGCGTTCCTACGTATCCCATAAGGATGGGAATCAAGCCGCACGTAGTTCTTGAGTGCGCGGTGCAACACAATCGGGCACCAGCGCGGGGAAGAGTGCGGGTCTGACCCTCGCACACAAAAGGAGCGGCATTTGATATTTCTTGTTTGTCCTTAAAGATGAATGGTTTTTCTTTGTGCGACGACATGCCCGTGATTGAGAAATCTCTGGCGTCGCCACAATAATCAAGCCATGGAAGGCATTGATGAATGGCGTGGTCATTAACCAGCGCCCAACATGAGTGTCCCCTGAGGAGGACATCACGATGCAGTGCCGTTTCTCGTCGGGCGGCCAAGACGATCACAGTTTACGGTCGTGTGGTAGGACCAGACAACACAGTTTAAGGTCGTGTGGTTCGGACCATGGAGGAATCCGCTTACCGCGGTACGGCGGACACGGCGGAGGTGGGAGCATACCCAGCCCTGCGGTCACGCACGATTCCAGGAGAAGAGTCTTGGGATGGGGGTCTGCGTATGTCCATCACCCGAGGGGCAGAGATGCTAGCCTCCAGATATACTGGGCCCAGAACGCAATTGTTCGGGCGACTCCCTCCTCCTTATGGGGACGAGGGTCCAGCTACGCATGGCCCTTAGGGAGGATATCTGCATATATCCTTGGTGCTCAGATCATGGGAGCCTCGAACGACATCATTACCCTGGTTGGTCTGCCTAACGTGTAGAGGCGTACCGGAGGTCGGTATGAAGAGAGTGTCAAGATCCCACTACAACGCACAAAGGCGGAGTGTGATGAGGACTGCGCAACCAATGTTCAGAGCCCGAGAGAGCTGACATGGCGATCAAGGACGTTGCTGACGCATTCGCAACACAACATCCGATCGCGTCAGCCTAAGACGGGGCAAGCAAACGAGCATCAACCGCTCAATCGCAGGATTCATATCGATTTGCGGCCCAAGACCCGCCGGTAAATCGACCCGGAGCGGTGGGAGAGCACTGAGGCATCGTACCCAAACCGCTAACGAGGATCCCTTTGAGTGAAGGCTCGAACAAGAGGAAGCGCGAGGCCTGACAAGCAACACAGGACTTGTCGGGATTGAATCTGACACTACGAGTCATAGACCGAAGCACCCCAAAACATGTTAACAGATCTCCGGAAAGGGTCGGAGGACTCACCCTGAGAGCAACCGAAGGGGGGCAGGTCCCCGTGATCAACCAAGAGACGGGGCTGGACCTGAGACACAAGCGTCCAGGCGGTCCTACGTATCCCATAAGGATGGGAATCAAGCCATACGTAGTTCTGGAAAGGCAGTTTAACGTCATGCAGGACGATGAGGGGTGTGAGGTAGTCCCACACACGGGGGAGGCGTACGGCGCGGCCAGTAGACCGACGCGAATGAGGACATAATCCCCCGCTCACGCGATACGCCTCGCACAAAAAGGAGGGGAACTGGGGCCAGAGGCCCAACGCGGGATAGGGATTCCCGGGAAATGGGGCTGGGCCTGAAACATGATGTCCAGGCGGTCCTACGTATCCCATAAGGATGGGAATCAAGCCATACGTAGTTCTTGAAGTGCAGTTTAACGTCATGCAGGACGATGAGGAAAGAAGAGAAAAAAAAAGGGGGGAGCAGAAGGCATCCCCAAACGTGGAGGGGGGCGTACAGCGTGACGAACAAACCGACGTGAATGAGGGAATAGCCCCGCACTCACACCATACGCCGCACACCCCGGGGCAACTGGGCCAAGGGCCCGAGATGGGATGGAAATTCCCGAAGGATGGGGCTGGGCCTGAAACACGAGGGTTCAGGCGGTCCTACGTATCCCATAAGGATGGGAATCAAGCCATACGTAGTTCTGGAGAGGCAGTTTAACGTCATGCAGGACGAATGCTGAACAGTTTAACGTCTTGTAGCTCGGACGTAGTGCAGTTTAGCGTCATGCGGGACGAAGCACTTGGCAGTTTAACGTCTTGCAGCGCGGACGAATGCTGAACAGTTTAAAGTCTTGTAGCCTGGACGAATGCAGTTTAATGTCGTGCAGGACGTGGTGACACTCAGGCAAAGTATTGCTTGAGGAACCTAGCGTTGGTGGGAGGAGTGACACGCTCACCATCCATAGTCGCTAGGGAGTACGCGCCATTGGGATAGACCTTGTGGACAACAAAAGGTCCCTCCCACTTGGGCTCCAACTTGGGCGGCTTCCTGCCGGGGATCATCGGTGCTCTTAGGGCTAGCACTAGATCACCCTGTAGGAAGGAGCGGAGGCGAACCTTCTTATTGAAAGCTCGAGCCATCCTGCTTTGATGCCTCTCCAAGTTGTGCAAAGCGCGAAGTCTATTCTCATCCAGTGCTTCCAACTCGACTAGACGGGCTTCAGCAACTCTGTCCGGCGCTTGCTGGTCGTAGACCGCAGTGCGCAAGGACGGTAACTGGATCTCGATGGGCAGGACGGCCTCAGCTCCATACACCAGGGAATAAGGGGTCATCTGGGTGGAATTGCGAGTCGTCGTCCGATAAGCCCAGAGGGCGTTGGGGAGCTTGTCCGGCCAACTCTTCTTGTTCTGACCAACCATCTTTTGCAGAATGTTAGAGAGGGTTTTGTTAAACGCCTCGATCTGTCCATTCGCCTGCGCATGATAGCGAGATGTATGGTTCGAGCGGATGTTATACTTGGCGTACAACTTCTTCAACTCGGCTGCTCGGAAATTGGTTCCGTTATCCGTGAGGATAGCGTGAGGCACTCCAAATCGATAGATGATGTTGGAGGTCACGAAGTCAGCGATCGAACAGGATTTGACCTCTCTGAGCGGAATCGCTTCTGCCCATTTGGAGAAGAAGTCCGTGGCGGTCAGAATGAACCGGCACTGGCGAGCTGTCGCCGGCGGGTAAGGTCCCACAACGTCCAGTCCCCAGACTGCAAAGGGCCAGGAATACCTTGTGGTATGGAGAGGCTCCGGCGGCCGATGCACAAAGTTCGCGTGAACCTGGCACGCATGGCACCTCCTGGCGTACTCGATGCAGTCATGGATCATAGAGGGCCAGAAGTATCCCAACCTCCGAATCTGGTGGGACAGCTTCAGCCCAGTTTGGTGGGCGCCGCATGAACCAGCATGAACCTCTTGCATGACTCGTGGGATCTCAACTCCCTGAAGGCAACGGAGGAGAACACCATCAAATCCGCGTTTGTAGAGGATCTGCTCCAGGCCGGGACTGCTCTGGAGGACGAACTGCGATGCGCGGCGTCGAACTCGCTCGCGCTCGGCCCGATCTGACGGAAGAATGCCATGTTGGAGGTACTCAACCAAAGGCGTCCTCCAATCAGGGGCTGATCCGACTGCTATATCTGGGGTACTCGGGGCTCCGGGCATAGGGGCAACCGTGGTGAGATTACTTACCAACGGGCCGCGATCTTCTTCCGGGATAACGGGAGCGATGAGCCTGCGGCGCGTCACGCGGACGATCAGGTTGTCCTGTTCAGGTTCCGCAAGTGACGCAGCCAGGCTGGCCAAAGCATCTGCTCGACCGTTCTGCGACCGGGGAATATGGACAATTTCTGGCCGAGAAGGGAACCGGGCCATCAGAAGGAGGGTGCACTCCAACAATGGCACAAGTTCCGGCTTCCTGACAACGTAGTCGCCATTGATCTGCTTAATGACCAGCTCGGAGTCCCCTTTCACACACAGATGGGGCACGTCGATCTCGAGAGCTAACTCGAGGCCGGTGATGAGGGCATGGTATTCCGCCTCATTGTTGGTACAGCCCTCTGACAACAGGAAAGAGTATGGCAGCACGGCTCGCTCTGGGGTAATGAAGACGATGCCCAAGCCCACTCTATTGAGCTTAGGATTATCGAGTCTTCTACCGGTGGGGCTCCGGGAGGCACCGTCAAAGTGCATCTGCCAGCATGGATCGGCTCGATCAACCGAGAGAATGGTCTCATCAGGAAAGCCTAGATCCAGCGGCTGATCCGCGGAGGTCGGGTGAGCGGCCAGAAAGTCTGCCAACGCTTGCCCTTTGATGGCCTTCTGAGACACATACCTGATGTCGAACTGCTGGAGAATCACAGCCCACCGCGCTAGACGGCCAGTCAACATAGGTCGGCTCAGGATATATTTCAACGGGTCTACCCGAGAAACCAACTGTACCTCATGGTGCTGCAAGTAGTGCCGTAATTTCTGTACGGCAAATACGAGCGCCAGGAAGCTCTTCTCGATGGGGGAATACCTAACCTCCGCATCGAGGAGCATGCGACTGAGGTAATAGAGGCTATTCTCTGTTCCCTCGTTGTTCTTCTGGGCGAGAAGGGCACCCAGGGACCGTTCCAGGGCGGTCACATAAAGGACCAGCGGCTTTCCGGATACGGGCGGCATCAGGACCGGAGGTTGAAGCAGGTACTGCTTGATTTCCTCGAAAGCGGTCTGACACTCTTTATCCCATACATAGGTGACACCCTTCTTCATAAGCCGAGAAAAGGGCTTACACTTGCCGGCCAGATTCGCGATGAATCGGCGTATATAGGCTAAGTGGCCTTGGAACCCTTGCAGTTCCCGGACGGTACCCGGGGGAGGCATCTGGCTAATCGCCCTGATTTTCTCTGGGTCGATCTCAATACCCCGGTATCTTACCACAAATCCAAGGAACTTTCCGGAGGTGACCCCAAAGGCACACTTCAACGGGTTCATCTTCAGGCAGCGAGACCGGAGGAAGCTGAACACTTTCTCAAGATCTTTGAGATGGTCCTGACGCTGGCGCGATTTGACAACCAAGTCGTCGACGTAGCATTCCACCAGTGTGCCGAGGATTGGCTTGAATATGCGGTGCATCGCCCGTTGATAGGTGGCACCTGCATTCTTCAGGCCGAAGGGCATGACCCGGTAGCAAAAGGTACCTTGGGGGGCCCTGAAGGCAGTGAACTCCTCATCCTCAGGGGCCATCCGAATTTGGTTGTATCCGGAGTATCCATCCATGAAGGAGAGGGCTTGGAACCCTGCTGTGGCATCAATCAACAGCTCTGTCACTGGAAGGGGAAAATCATCCTTCGGACAGTGGCGGTTGAGATCGCGGAAGTCGATGCAGACTCTAATCTGCCCGTTCTTCTTCCTGACCGGCACAATGTTGGCCAGCCATTTGGGGTACTGAACTTCCCTCACGAAGTTGGCTTTGATAAGCTTGTCAACTTCGGCCTCAACCATGGCACCGTGGGATGGGTGCATCTTCCTGGGAGGCTGCTTGAACCCGCGATGGTTCGCCGGGAGACCTAGGCGGTGGACGGCTACCTGAGGATCTAGCCCCGGCATCTCGTCATAGCCCCAAGCGAACACATCACGGTGCTGCCTGAGAAAGTCCACGTACTGCTGCCGCTCCTCAGAAGGCATGGCGGCACTAACCAACGTGGGTCTTGGATCGGCCTCGGTTCCAAGGTTCACCTGTATTAACTCATCGACCGTGGCGGGGACGCCCTCCTCAAAGGCTGGGGGTGCGTCTTCCATACCCTCTCCACTCGGAGAGGGATCATCCACGGGAGAGACTGCGTTGGAAACTGCATTGGGGCTACCAGATCCTGCTGGGCCACTGGTGCTGGCGCGGGCGGTCGCGGCCGTCTCATCAGGAGACTCGCGGACCGTCAAGACCATGGCGACGTCCAACCGGTGAATCGGGAGGACGTAAGCGTCATCCAGACTTGCCCAGGGATCGCTTGCAACAGCGACAGGCTCAACCTCACCTGCCAGGATCTGCTTATCCTTGCTCTTGTAATAGTCCGCGTCCAGATAGCGGGCTTCACATGAGGCAAAAGGAGAGGCATCTCCTTGAAGCACGCCTACTCGACCATTAAGGGAGTATTTGAGGCATTGGTGGTATGACGAGGGAACCGCCGCATGAAGGTGAAGCCATGGCCTGCCCATCAATGCGTTATACGCAGTGTCCTGAGAGACTACCATGAATTCGGTGTTGGCAACCAAGTCACCGAACTGGGTCTTCAAACGTATCTTGCCGACCGGGGTTTGCTCGGTGCGGTCGTACCCCTGGATCCTGAGGTCGGAGGGAATCAAGTCATCCTCAGACAACCCCAATCTCCGGAGCGTCCGAGTTGGAATCAGATTAATCCCGGACCCCGTGTCGACAAGACAACGCCGGACTTCAAGGCCATTGAACTGGCCAGTGACATACAGCGGACGGATGTGTCCCTGTATAGGAGGGTCCTCATCCTTACCAGAGAACGAGATAACTGCCTGACATTCGGCGTCCTCGATCGTTTCGGCGTGGAAGGCCTCTGCAGCCGCAACCTCTGTCTCGAACTGGAGGGGGCTCTTCAGGGTTTCAGCGAGTGCCTCGCGCATCTCAGATGACATGCGCAGAGCCTCAAGGATGGAGAGCCTTGCTGGGATGTCGGCCAAGTGCTTCAGGACATCATACTTTTTGGCCAAGCGCGAGCTCCTGGTTGCAGGAGATTGCTCTGCGGTTGGTGGCATGACGGGCCTTACCGGTTGGATCGGCGGCCGACTGGTACTTGGCGCATCTCGCTGTTCACTGGTCGCAGTCCGGGAAATGGTCACCGTACTGGAGTCAGGAGGCCGGGATGGACTTGTGGCAGGGCGGAGCTGGTCGCGACGCGGCTGAGGCGGTTCTGCCCGGTCCCATACCACAAACAGTGGCGGAGGCGAATCCGTCATCCCCGGATGGGGAGCCTGCGTACGTTGAGCTCGATCTTGAGCCTGCCGCCTAGTCTCAGTGGCGTGCACGGCCTGGCCGGAGGTACCGACGGCTGTGCCCCGGCGACTCCTGCTGCTGCGGTTCTTCCGACGGTGGCGACGACCGGGGACGCTAGGGAGGTCCACCTGGTGTTCTTCAACGTCGGGAACCGAAAAGGGATTTACCAGCTCGACGGTGTTAACCGAAGCGTACCCAATACCGTCATCGGACGAATCATCCATCACCGGGCGGATCCGAGGAGGGACCCCCATCTCCGGGGGCATGAAATCGCCGAGAGTACGGGATAGTGGCGGAACTGGCGGGGCGCGCTCTTCCTTCTTGCGCTGCCGCCGTTTGCTCCTCTTGGAGGAGGCAGACTGGGACGACGATGCCGAAGCAGCACCCGCAGGTTCTGGGGGTTCAGGCTGATTCAAGCGCGCACGGATGATTCCCTGGGCGCGAATGGTCGTCTTGCGGGCCATCCAGTTATTATACTTCTGGGACCCGCGGTCGGAGACCAGCTGCCATTCGTCCTCGTTGCCACTATCGTCATCTGATCCCACGAACACGCCCGCTACCTGTGCTGGAGCTGGGCCCAACCTGATTACATTGTTGTTAATCTGGTCTTGGAGCCAGTCCTTGAACACATAGCACCGCTGGATGGTGTGCCCCAAGGCCCGATGGTAGGGGCAGTAGCGGGGGTTATCCGTGAGATGTGCCTCCTCTGGCCTCCAGCACTCAGGCAATCGCACAATCCTCTGCTCCAGGGCGCTCCGGAAATAACCGGGGACCTGATCCTCATGGAATGAGTACGTCAGGTGTCGCGGGCCCCTGGGAGCACGGTCTTGACGAGGGGCCGGAGGGGCCTGCCGAGGAGGTGGACCCTGATTATCTCGCCGGGGTTGCGGCGGTACATTACGCGGAGGGGCCGGCCGGTTCTGAGGCTGCCGCTGCTGGGCCGGGAACTGAGCCCGTGGAGGCGGATTCCTGTGAGGCGGTGGAGCTGGCCTCACCGGCAGCAGCTCCAACGGCCTGGGAGCCTCTATCTGGGCCACAGCAGCGGGCTCAGCCCTGCTGACTCTCCTTGCAGGAATCATAGGAGGCAGCGGGTGTGCCTGGCTGGCCTGTTGCAGGGCTTCCTCAAGACGTTGAGCTTTGTCTGAGAAATCCCTGAACCCTCCGGGGTAATTCTGAGTGATCAGGGAAGGGACCAGCTCGGTCTTGACGTTCCCGACGCACATTGTCAGCAACTGCTCCTGAGTCAATGGCATGTCAAGGGAATACGTGAGACCCTTCCATCGGGCGACGAAGTCCGCGACTCGCTCATCAGGCCTCTGCTTGCACTTGAAGAGGTCTGCGATACTCGTCTTCCGGGTCGTGGAACTGAACTGGTAGAGGAACTGTCTACGGAGGTCCTCCCAGCTGGTTACCGACCCGACGGGGAGCTGGCTGTACCAGACAAATGCTGGCCCTTCCAGTGTCTGGACAAAGCAGCGAAGCTTAGCGGCCTCTTGCTGCGCCGGAGTCCCCAACATAGGCCCGCACCTCGAGTTGAAATGGGCCAAATGTTGTGGCGGATCTCCGGTCCCGTTGAAGGGGGCGAAAGTGGGATTCCCGAATCCCGGAGGCGCCGGCATGTCATCCACCCATGCTGGGTATGGCTTGCCGTCCGGTGGGATCGCCACCTGCCGAGTCTCCAAGGCTTCCAAGCGGGCAATGAGTGCCGCCATCGGATCGTCCGGACATGGGTTCCAGTCCTGGCGAGGATCTCTAACCACGAGCGCATTGCATGGCCCTTCAATCGGGTCGTCGACCGGATCGTCGAACTCGGCAGCTCGTGGGATGGCTGGCGGAGCGGCCCTTGGGGCAGCGGGAGGAATCCGAGCGGGATCTCCCGGGTAGTCGCGCCGCTCGGGAGGGTGTGGCGAAACATACCGCGCCCTCTTGCCGTAGGCAATGGCCTCTCTCCTGTCGGCGAACACGGCGTAATCACGGTTGCCCGGGAGAGTCTCATCGAGGGGTGGTTGTTCCGGTCCCTGCTGCCCTGGCCTGGGATCACCGTAGTCAGGCCGCCGTTCTGCAGCGCGCTCGGCGAGGAGCTGGTCAACCAGCCTCTTCTGTTCGGCGAGCTGCTGACGTAGCGTAGCCTTCTCGGGATCCTCCTCTGCCTTCCGCATGGAGGCAGATGGGTCGGCGGGCCTTATAGCCTCGCTGTGCTCTTTTCCTTTGCTGACGTTTCGGCTCAACGTCAGTGCTTCAGTGGGTGCGGGGAGCCCCAGGAGGTTCCTCTGATGACGAGTAACTCTCACTGATGGGTCTGACGACGGCTTGTCTTCGGGGGGGAAGCCCCCGTCGAGAAGTTCCAAGTCGTTCCCCTCTCCCGACAGGTCAGCCATATTGACTGTTCCTGTCCCTGGGGATATACCCTCAGGGCCACCCAACGAATCGGGCTGTCGGCGAATCACACTGAAGCGTAGGGCAGCGTACTGCCCCCATCCACAGATATACACGTGGGGAGTGGATTCCTCGATAACTTTGCGGAGTACTTGAAAGCACTCAACGCATCGTTGTTGGAGGGCCTCGTGGTGCCCAAATGACCCGGGGTGCCGAACCGCGGGGAGCATGGCCAGGTCAATTTGACGGCACTGCTCACCAATATCCTCCAGGTGTAGTTGACTCCCGGGGTATGGCATTTGTAGGCAGTGAAGACGGGAGTGAGTCTCCCGGAGAGTTCGGTGGAAGCACTCGAACTCATCCGGGGTGAGCGATTCGGGTGCATCAAAGCCCGGTCCTGCGACTGGCCAAAACTTCTCAGGGAAGTGGCCCTCTGCAAGGACGGTCCAGAAGCTCCACGACTCAAACTCGGGACCCAGATCTCCTCGGTCCTCTTCCATGGCTGGGAACGGACGGGGAACTGGTAGTGGTGCCGAGGCGGGCCGTCGGGCCGACGGGCTGGCCGGCGGTGAATACGGCGAGCAGGCCGATTGGCCTCCATATCCCGGGCCTCCCCCTGAGGGTGGCGGTGCCCCAGCTACCACATCACGATAGGATGGGCCGGCGAGCGAACATCCTGCCGTAGCATCGGTGCTCGCCGAGGGCGCACCAGATCGTGGTTCGACCGTCGGTCCCCAGAAAAAGTCTCCGGCTTCTCTGATCGAGACGGAAGGCACTTCCGGAGGGGCCGGTACCAACCGCAAGTTTGATCCTTGGGGGTCTACCAGGCCCTCGTTACTCCGGATATACCTTCGGAGAGACGCGGGGATCACATCGATCTCGCTCTCGGGGAGCACGAGGCTGACGTGCCGCATTCCTACCCCTGCCCTTGACTGGCGGGATTGGGGAAGGGGCTCTGTCGCCGAATCGTACTCTGCCTCTGAGTCAGAGAAGCAAACCGGTCGGATCTCTGTCCGGAACTCCGCAACATTCTTCCCTCGGCGTCGACGCCTTGCCTTCCTGCCCCTGGGTGGTTCTTCGGGGCAGGGCTGATCTCTGTCCTGGCGTCCTCCGGCCGCACTGGTGCTGGGGCCGAGAGGACTGGGAACCAAGGTGCGAGGGGCACCGGGACAGATATCAAAGGGGACGCGGGGAGAGATGATCCCGGGCAGGACTCCGGGCCGGGATCGGGAGGTGGGATGACCCATGCCTCCTGGATCGGCCACACAGAGTAGATCCTGCCGGTGAATAGCGCTACCGCGAGGTGGTCCGCGGTGGCTACTGCCAGTGCCAGCAACCGGGAGAGTCAACCCAACCTGCCTTTGGGGCGGTCGGGGCCTCGATCCGGGTCGGGCATAGGAGTTCCCCCGCTCAGGATGCACAGAGGCCTGGCGACTGGAGCCAGCAGTGGCTTGGGCCAATGCGGCCGCTGTTGCTAGAGCCCCAAGGTGGGCATCCTCTTCCGCTCGTGCCCGACGTTGGCGTCGAGACAGACGAGCCGGGATGAGCGGCGCGGGCAGGTGGAGAGCCTGTTCCTCGACTTGAGGGGCCTGGCGGCGATGTCGCCGTGGCCTGGCGGGAGCCCTTATCGTGGATCCCTGGAGCGGACCTCGGATAGGGTGATCCTGGGCATCTTCCACTTCATCCGCATAGGGAAGGGAACTGTCAGAGCGCTCCGGGGATAAACTCCCGAAGCGATTGGACGTTGAGGTAGGCAGTGGTGCCTCCCTGCGCGGCCCTCGGGGGCGGCGGTGGTGGCGAGGCGCAGCCTCCTCAAGGTCTAGGCGAGCCATGTCCCTAGTGGGGATGACTCCCTCTTCCTCGTATCTCCGCACCAGGGTGTTGATCACCCTTCTCTGGATGACCTCCGAGGGGGAGAGAGGGTGTGGTCGTCCCGCAATTGCGGCTGCTGGGACGGCTGTGGAACGGGCGGGACCGCGCGGAGTAGCCGCGTCGGTGTTTCCCCTGTCCCTGCGCCAGTGGGCGGGTGGCGTTCGGGCACTAGATCGGGCGACCTGATTTCTGAAAGCAGGGAGAATGACCCATTAATACTGACAGGAAAAAGGAATCGACAACCAACCATTAGCGCCACGACGCCTTCCGTGGGGGGAACCCAGGCCCTCGACGTTGCGAGACGGAGTGCCCGATGTCCCTTCCCCAGCCCCTGGCGGGTAAGACTGAATGCTTGGCCGGGCAACACGCCGGTCTTCCAACACCTCTGAAAGCCATCGGTCTTCGTATCGAGG
Source organism: Viscum album (assembly GCA_963277665.1). NCBI lineage: Eukaryota > Viridiplantae > Streptophyta > Magnoliopsida > Santalales > Viscaceae > Viscum > Viscum album. Next base: position 1,284,487,650 of record OY728132.1, on the reverse strand, counting down.
AGAAGAGATTCACGTCGGGTTCACCATTTTTCTGTTTCGGTGCGGATGTGCGTCGGGTTACGCTGTTCCGCCAGGACGCGTTCGCGCGTGCACCCGTCAACCCGAGGGGATGGGCGCGCGGCTTGTGGTCCCGCAGTCCCGCTTTCCAAGGGCGGGCGGCATCCGTCCCTTATTCAGGGGCGTCTGCTCCTTGATCGAAACCGGGATGATGGGATGTCGGCTTCTCCTTCCTTGGACGTCTCCTCGGAACTTGTCGCCTAATCCGGGTCTCCCTCATAGACTTAAGAATGTTCGTGAATCTCGTTCCCGGCGCCATATCTTCATGGACACCGGTTAATTACGCTGCTTCCGCCCGGACGTTCCAAGGAGTCTGGGCGGGGCAGCAACCTGCGGTGAGAAGGCCGGGTGGCTCTGGGTGCTGGGGGCGTGTTGTAACACTGCGGCTCTGCACGTCTGTCTTCCGTCCCTAATAGGGCTTCTCGAAGGCACGATGGCCTGAGGCATCCCGTACTAGGTGCGGGGAACTGTGTCACCTGAGGTTTTCCTCAGCTTCCCGTGTTTAACACGGGGTATGCCGCGAGTTTAACGTCCAGCGGGGACGGCATCGGACCGATCAACACGAAAAGTGGATCAGATGACAGAACCCCTTGCGGGGAACCTCCGACGCTGGGGCCAGCACATGGGTGGCTTCCCAAGTAACGTGGAGTGAAGTGAAGTGGCATGACCCCACCGGGATGTGGCGGCCCGGGTAAGGATCAGGGTGGATGATGGAGTAAAGAGCTTGGACCCCAGAGGGGCTTCCTACGTACCGCGCGTTAACACGGATCAAAGTCAACGTAGTTCGGGCATACAGTTTAACGTCATGCTGGACGTCGGCAAGCCGACTCACGAAGAGGTCGAGGCCGCCGGGCGGAGGATTGAACCGAACCACCTCGCACGGAGGGGGGATGGAACGGCCGGGTGGATCACAGTTTCACGTCATGCTGGACGATAAAAGGGGAAATGGAAAAGGGGGGCTGTGGGGAGGCACCGTGGAGATACACACGGGCGGTCTCCCACAGGGGCGGATTCATAGGTGAATCAACGCAAGCGTGAACCCTGGAGGGGTCCACTGATGGACGAACCGACGTAAATACGACCGGGACGACCAGGTGGTGGGCTTGGACCTCAGGGAGGCTTCCTACGTACCCTGTATAGAAGACAGGGATCAAAGTCCACGTAGTTCATTCTGTCAGGACTTACGCACTTGGGGCAGCCCGGATACTGCAAAACTCAGTTGGAAGGGACTTGGACCGAAAGCAAAAGACACCTCGATCCCAGTCAGACCCTCTACTGGCTTCGGCAGTGGGGAGGTGCAATGGAGATACACATGTGCAGCCTCCCACGAGAAACTAGGGGTTTGTAATACCCTGCCCCCGTAGGGAAAAGCCACTCCCATTAAATCGTCCCAAAAGGGGGACAATCCCGACATCCCTGCAGAGACGAGCGGGTGGGGGCCACGTCCAAACCGGGGGAGACCCTGCGTGCGGAGCACGGGATCAGGTTGCGGACGGTTTAGCGTCTTGCCAGACGAAGTACAGTTTAACGTCATGTGTTGAGGACGATGCACTTGGCAGTTTAACGTCTTGCAGCACGGACGATGGGGGCTAGGCAGTTTAATGTCGTGCAGCTTGGACGGGTGTGCAGTTTAACGTCATGCTGGGCATAGGTTGCCGGACGAAGCACTTGGCAGTTTAACGTCTTGCAGCGCGGACGATGTACAGTTTAACGTCGTGCAGGACGTATATGCAGTTTAACGTCATGCTGGACGAGTATGCAGTTTAACGTCATGCTGGACATATATGCAGTTTAACGTCATGCTGGACATAGGTGCGTGTCACTTCGCGCAAGCCTGGAGGGCCGCACGGGAAGACAACGCACGGTGCGGGCACCCGGGATGAGAATCATCGGGTGCCACACAGGCGGGTAACCTTAGGAGGTCAACGGGGACGACCCTGGCAGATTGCGCGCAAAAAGGAAGCTTTGCGCGCAATACTGCGGGCCGGCGCGCAATCGGGGCGGCTGGCGCGCAATTGGGCCAGCGCCTTGCGCGCGGATGCTTGAGATTGCTCACACCGGGCTTCGGATAGCGCGCGGGGGCAACGGCTCATTCTTTAACGAATGGCCACTTGAAAGAAGGGGGGTGCGTGCAATCAGGCCGGATTGCGCGCACCCCGGGGGCAATTGCGCGCAAGCGGGTTCTTTTGCGCGCAAAGGCCTTAGGGTGAGTTTTTATTCAAATGAAAGGAGCCAGCGGGGATTGCGCGCGAAGGCGGACCCCGAGGCTTTCTTGCGCGAAAGAAAGGAGGTTACCTGAAGTTCGTCATTGCGCGCGGAAGGGGTTGAATTGCGCGCACGGGAGACGTTTCGACTTCCAGCAACCTTTGAAACGTTGGGGGTCGCCTTGTATTTATAGGCAACCCCGGGCGCGGAATCCAGGGTGCGAGCGCGAAATTCTTCTCGCGGGCGCGGAATCGGGCGCGGCGCGTAAGGGAGTCGCGCGGACCCGCGGCGCGCAGAATTGCGCGCCGGACCGGCGCATTGCGCGCATCCCGGGGGGTTTGCGCGCGGAACATCCCCTTTGCGCGCGTGCCTCTGAAATTCCGCGCAAGGTCTCCGGGCCCTCCGAAACATCCTTCCGACTCCAAATATGACCTCGCTTTCCGCATCCGGAGCTTCGTTTGGGAGCAACGGACTTTTCCGGCGTCTACAGATATTTTCATGATATTTATATTAATTAATGATATAAACAATATATTTTACTTATGATCGACTAAGGATATGTTTTAGTGATTCAATAGTTATTATTTCAATGAAGTTTTTATGATCAGTTTAATTAGGGGTGTATGACTTTTCCTCATTCACTAATTTAAATTCTATGGTTTATGATTATGTTTACTAATTGAGGTAGGTATGAACTGTTAATATGTTATTTTTTCAATATTATTTTTTATTTTTGTTATGTTTCTCCTATTTCATATAAAAAATTAATTGGAATTAGTAAGTGATTAAAATGGCCCCCTATAGACCCACAATGCTTCGGTAAGTCTCATTAGACAAACTGGATTATGTTTCTGTCATTTTCTTACACTTTTATATTGAGATGTATTGGAAAAAATACTTGATTGTATGTTTTGGATGTCCTACATTATGAATTACATCATTATTATTTTATTTTTTTTATTCCATGGGATTATTTGATTAGTTATAATATCAATGGTTATGCTTTTCAATTTAATTTATTATTTATGTCATTATTTGATCATCGTTTATTCTATCCATATGATATTCATGTAATTGACTAAATGGGCTGTGTTCTAGTTATTTACCATTCCATATTTATTATTACTTATTTATTCATATCTTCCCTTAAATTTTGTCCCTTACTAAGAATATGATCACACCCCTTTGTTACATTTTATTTTTCCAAGGATGTCAGGAACTGTTTTGTGATTGATATATTGGGATACACAATAAAGAATGAAGGTGTTCTCAAAGAAAATAAATTTTGTATTTCATAGTTTCAATTATAATAAAAATTCCATTTATGTATCTATTTTTCAAATTATACTAATACATTTGGTCCTTAGGTATGTTATACCTTTTATCTAGTTGTAATGTAAAAATGTAGACTCCATCTATGGACTACTAGGGTTTGGGTCATTACATGTTTAATATGAATATTATAATATAGAGACTGAATTGGCATGTACGAATATGATTAACCAAACATTGAAATATATATAGTTCCTAATTAATACAAATTTATTGATAAATTCATAGTATATAATCAATCATTTTTTTAGTAAATTCATTTCATTCTGTAAAATAATTTTTTAATAAAAAGCGTTTAATTTTTTATTTTATTTTGTTCAATTATTATTAATTTAATTCACATTTATATATTTTATTTTATTAAAAAAATATAATTATTATAATCAGAATTTAAAACTTATATCTTGATGACTTTTTGGTATTTTTTTGAAAAGAGTGACTTTATAGTGAATAGAGAAAAAACACCTTTTTAAACTTCTCATTTTTTTCAATTAGATATGTAATTGAAAAGAAACATTATTCTTTGAATTTGATTTCAAATTAACACCAGTTTTATTTATTTATACTACAAATATTTAATTACATTTGAATCATATTTATACCTTATTTTTCAATATGTTTATTTTTAGGCTTAAAATGCAATTTTCATCAAACCGGTTTTAAATGTGTAATGTTTCCCTATTTTAATTAATTAAAATAAAAAATAATAATTAAAATTTTAAATGATATTTTTGGATAATATATCTAAATATATTAATTTAAATCCATGTCATGATGATAACTAGTCATATTGTTAAAATAAAATCATCAAATTCGTGCAAACTTCATTTCTTCAAAAACAGCATTTCAACATGATTTGCGGGTATATATAAAATAAATTCTACTAATTCTGTGAATTAAATTTCATAAAATGGATTCTAAATTTTTAATAAAAATAAATTGTATTTTATAAAAAATTAAACATAAATATTTTCAAAATTCTTAATAAAGACAGTAAACTTAATTTATAGTGAATAAAGTTAAAACATGGATTTGTGTGTTAAATCAACCTGTAATAAAATTAATTTTTAACAAAAATAGTATATTTTTTGATAAATTTTATTTCAAATTATTAATAATTGGGTAAAAATTCATTGTTAATGATCATTTCATTTTATTCTTAAATAATAAATTACCGAGTATAAAAAAGTTAATTACTCTGGTGAAAGTTAAAAATGTAAAAGTATGTAATATTAGAAAATATAGAATAACATGTTTATAACCTGTTTATTTTTATGTGATATAGCTTTTCTCATCCTTATCCTCTCAAAAATCTATTATTTATCAATGTTTTTGGCACATCGAGTGAGATTGACATCCAATTACTGAATAGTATTGGGTTTTTAAAAAAAGTCCACACCTCATGAATTATAAAAGGGAACTCCGTCCCCTAATTTATTTAAACCCCTCAAGAAATGTGGACTAATAAAACTATAATATAATATCTCCTAAACATACATACACACTATATATCTAATGTTTCTCTGAGAGGATGTAATCATCTTAATGAAGTTCATTCATTTTCTTTTAATCTTTTTTCATGTTAAATTATATATTAACACTTAAAATATAATAACACTATTATATACCATATAATTATATTAAATTATGTCTATAGAATAATATTTATATATCAAATTCACCGTAAAATGTGAAACAAAGTCATCACTCATGTGTACGGTGGACTACAGCCTCATTAATTGATATAGTTTGTTTCCCATAAATGATTTAAGTAGACATTACTGATGATATAAATAATGAATAAATATTATAAATATTACATTATATTAATTATGTAAAACTTTATTAACCTTTAATCCATTATGGGAATGATATCGTCGCTTAAGAATGCATACAACCTACTACCTTCATGAAGGGATGTGATTTATTTTCAAGTAAAACATTGAATAATGGTTATAAAAATGTATTTTATTATCAAATATGATTTTTATAACATTATTATAATTTTTTATGCGATGGATACATATCCATTTTGAAATAACCATAACTTTCATAACACAAAACACATGAGAATACATGGCGATTAACATCTAAAAATTGAAAATAATGAATTATTATTAACAAACTGTTGTAATATGTTATAATCAGATCATATATGATATTATAAATATGCATATGGTTCTAGTTCTGGTATAAAACAATAATATTTCAAAACCCATTATAGAAGAGGTTAGATCATGTACAACTAAACAGAAACATGTGTTATGGAACTTCGTCTCAATTTTCATTCATGTAGGTATATTTTAATGTTATATATATATTTTATTTTATTTGGGATATTGTAAGATCTCATATTTTTCAATGAGGTGTTTATTTTTCATTTCATTGGTTTAATTTTTTTAAGGCCAAATATGAATGAACAATGTGATTATGGGTGTTTTAGGGGTTCTTAGGTCTTGTTCAGATCCTAGAACCCAACTTTTTATTGAAACAAGGCATGCCACACATTTAGGAGAAATCATCCAGGATAGGATACACGGTTACCCAAACTATGAAAGGCATGGGATGTAGGATTCTGGAGCCTTCATGGTATTAGGAAACCATGTGGAAGGAGTCTCAAGCTTTTGTGAGGGCCTATGAAATTTTAGATAATAGATTAGGCCCATTTGGGCATGGTTTTTAAAACTAGGGAAACTAACGATGCAGGGTGCCCCTTAAAGTAATGAAGGGTGAAAAATTGGTGCACGGTTTAGCCAGCAGTGTGGCCAAATTGTGATACCCATTTTTTGAGTAAAAATGACCACATTCCCCTTATAAATAATTAAAACCTTAATCCATTTTTTATTTCCTCTATTAGATAGAAATCACATAGAAGATCTCCTTTGGAAACAAATTGGTTGGATTTTATCCCAATTCTCTATCCAAACATATGAATGGAATATACTCAGTCTCATTAAACTTATGCCGATGAGTTCATAAATCCTCTAGTTTTGGTCACCATTTGACTTGGTATACACAATGATTTTTAGGTTGAACCTAATATGCCCTATTTCCCGCTTCATCATTCATTCATTATTTATGTTCTTATTTTTATTAAACAAAAAGTTGTTATTGGATGATCACGATACAAAAAACCTACTATAAGAGTTATATAACATTACCTAATGGTTTGGTGTTTTATTTTCATTTTTTTCAGTTTTGATTTGTCCATAATTTTTAGTGGTTTCCCTAAAATTAAATTAATATCTGAATTGAATATAGTAGAAACAATTAGGGATTCCCACTAGTTCATTTCTAATTGACGGGGTTTTTTCCCTTACCTAAGCATCCCATGGGGTCTACATTTACCTTTACCATTATTTATACCACCCATGGGGGTGTGTGTGTGTGTTTTCATTCCATATTGGAGGAATTCATATATGAATTGAATTAATTTTAAATTAGATATTGGGAGAATTTTTTTTAGGTTTCCATGACATATCATGATGCTACCGGATTTTTATGATTGAATGGATTTTATAAGAATTGTGGAAATTAGTCGGTAATATCATGAAATGTAATATATTATGAATTGGTGAGTTAAATGGGATAATGATCTAAAATTTTAGTGTATTTATTGGTTAGTATACCATGGGTCCTGATTCTATTAGATTCTATGAATAGTTCTCCACTGTATCTTGATAATGGTAGAGGATTACTTAGATGAGATTGATCCTTGGGTCTTTATATTATATGATAACTTGGGCCTTGCTAACCCTTAGGTCTGGTTTTCATTGGCTTGCATTGGACATAGTATTTTTACATTCACCTTGGACAACATAATAGTCTAACAGAGTTTCCATCAAGATTCTCCTTAAGCTTGATGAGGATTCCTTGGCCCATTATACCATGGATTCATCCCTATGGGGTCTCACACTTCTAATTATATGGTGTGAATATGATTTATTATTTACTCCATATTCCATGGACATGATTTATATGATACTCTTAGTTATGTGCCATGATCATGGTGGTTATTTATATTTTTCATAGCATCTACCTTGTTAGAGGAGATTGACCATTGTATTGTGGGTATCCATCTTAACTTGATAGTTTCACTTACTTATATAATTTTTACATGCTTATTTTACTTGTATTACTTTTATAGCTATCATATAATTTTACATTTCATTAAATTTTAATGAAAAACTAGATTTTCTATAGATGTCATTGGTGGTGGCCTACTGAGTGTTATCTCACACCTTGTTCAGAAAATCATTGGGTACTTGGAAAGACTACATGGATACAAGTATAAATTGAGGAAATTTATCATAGTATGATGATTTAATTTGTAATATTCTTAGGGGAAGGGGAGTACAAGACTGAGATAAGGCTCATGATGCTAGCTGGTTTATCTATTTTTTTCCTTTTGGTAATTTTGATACATGTATTAATTTGGATTATTATATACATATTTTACAAATATATTGAGACATCACCTGTATCATCAGCATTTTTAATATGACAAAGTTTTCAGATTTTCTGTTTTTATCCATTACCATACTACTTTTTATATGGCATGTTACTAGTCCAATGTGTATAGGTTCTTTTTCAGTTTTGCCGTAAATTTACATATTCTTATTATAATATGATATTATTTTGTATCCATTATGCTTCACTCAGGTGATGAGGTCATAGTATATCCATAGACCCACCCTAGTCGCTCACTACTAGTCAGTAGCCTCTGGCATTTGGGGGGATGGGATAGAATCCTTGTGACCAACCAGCTTAGGACACCAGATAATGGCATCAACTTTAGGACGTTACAAAGAGGTATCAGTGGAATTTCCTTTATAGATTCACTCTTTTGAGTAAATATAATAGTATAGAAAGAAATTTGAATTTTGTAATGAATCGTGCCTATGATTAGTTAAATCATGTACATAGAAAATCCTGAACCTGATTCACAGCAACTCTGACTCCTTATTCTTCCTTAAGAAGAGATTTGTTACCAAACTTCAAAATGGTAGCCTGGGCTACATCACTTATTCCATATGGCCTTCCATTATATGCTCTTTTATCAAAATAATGAATAACTCTAGGTGGATTGTTAGTGCTGATTCCTCCCTGAATTTTTGGATAGATAACTGGACTGGTATTCCTTTAATCTCCATGCTTACGCCCACCACTCTTCCTGAGAACACCACTTCCACTATAAGAGAGGTTGTCAAATCTAATGACATCACCCTTCCGAACAACATCAGGCACATTATTGACAACTATTCTTTCTCTAACACTGATGATTTTCTTATCTGGGAACCTGCTTCCAATGGTGTCCTTGATTTGAAATGTTTCTACAATAAAAATTTTAATGATTCTGTCTCTAATCTTGCTTGGTTGAAAACTTTTAAAAAGCCTTGGATTAGGCCCTCGCGCCTCACCCTCATTTGGCTAGTTGGGCATAATAGAGTCCCTACTGATATATGCCTTCAAACTTTTGGGATTTCTCTATGTTCTAAATGTTATATGTGCAATCAACACCGTGAGGATGCTAACCATCTATTTTTGTCTTGTGCTATAGCTGCAGCTCTCTGGAATTAAATTTCTAACATTTTTGGTTGCAGATGGACTCTCCCTAGCACTATAAACTCTCAACTCCAACAATGTGTGAAGGGGGAGTTTTCCAAACAAATCAGGAACCTCTATTTGTCTGCGGTGGCAGAGCTTTTACATGTGATCTGGTTTGGCCATAATAATTTTATTCACAATAACTGGTCTTTCAATCTCAATGCAGGTAAAATATGTATTCTTACTGCCATCAAGGATGCCGCCTTGCTTCAGAAGGACCATTGTGACAATTCTGTTGGTGATTTCGAGATCCTTCGCCGCCTTCAGATTGTGGGGTCCTATAGACAACCTCGACATACCTTTGAGGTCTTCTAGCTATCCCCATTTCTAGGTTGGATCAAAGTTAATGTTGACGGAGCTTCTAGGGGTAACCCGGTACTAGCAGGATACAGCGCCATTTTCAGAGACTTTCTTGGAAGATGCCTTGGCTGCTTCTTCAGCGGATGTGGTATGGCTTCGGCCTTGGAAGCTGAAATGTTTGGCATCATACATGCTGTGGATTATGCCAAGAAAAAAGGATGGAACAAGATCTGGATTGAATGCGACTCTACCACTGTGGTCCAAGCTATTTGGAAAGGGGTGGTGCACCTCACATGGCCACTTACCTCTAGATGAATGAAATGCCTTACCTTGCTTGGGGATCTCTCCTACATTGCTACACTTGTGTTCCGTGAATAAAACATGGTTGTGGATAGTCTAGCCAATATAGGAGTCAATCAGGACATTACCTGGTTGGATGTCTTTCCTGACGACAAGATTCCTCATTATGAGAAAAATTGTAATAAGTCTCCCTCCTTCAGATTGTTGTAGCCTCCTCTCTTTCAATCATTAATAAATTGCGCCTAGGTCATTGACTGAGGCTCCACTTTTTAAAAAAAATGTACATAGAAAAATCCAAATTACCATAAATACAAATTACTGTTTTATTGATTTTATCAATTACATTTATTTAGATTTCATTGTTGGGTTACACACTTGAATTTCGATGTTAATATTGATATTATTAATTATATTTTTTACCATTTCCCAATGAGATGAGGTTATACATATCATGCATAATTAAGGAACCTTTTAGGACTAATATTCTATGAATTATGCCATATCATATTTGATACATTTCATAACTACAAGTCTTTGGGATATGTGCCTTATGTGATATATCTACCATTGTGATATATGATTTGTCAGAGAATTGAGAAACGTGGTGGGTACATAGACTGTCTTCCATAACCTAATAATTGATTTCCTAATTTGTCTATAGTAGACACCCTAATAATCCAATTGTATCATGTAGAGTCATGGCCTGGAACATGTTATGATAAGGATTTTGTTGATGTCATATTTTTGTTAATGAAGTGTATGGGACCTTATGGATCGTAAGTGGTAGAATGAGGTTCTTGAAATCCATAATGAAGTAATGGTAAAAATGAGGTTCCTAAAATACATAATTATGAAATGGCAGAATGAGGTTCCTGAAATCAATAATGATGTTGCCTCCTCTTTCCATAACTGAGATGACATCATCCTTTTTCTCCATGATATTTTCTAAAGCTAAATTCAACTCTCTAAGCCTAATAACTTGATTTATAAAGGCCTGAGTGACATGGGGTATCCTCATGTTTTGCAATAGTAACTTGAAATGACTATCCATCTGATTCTTAGTAAACCCCATTTTATAATATAAGTCAATCATCTCTTGGATTGCATTATGAACATGGGTAGCCTACCTAATTTAATCACCTTCAGGCTTCTGAATTTCTTTGGTAGTGGAAATGACTTGAGGTAATGAATAAGGATCTGAGGTACTTCAATAATAGATCTTCTCCCTTTCTTATCTAACAACTGATCTAAAGGCTTTTAGATCAGTAGGAGGAGAGGTATATTTGGAAGCAGATGCACATAGAGGTTCTATGGTAAAAGATACTATCTCCATAAAAGACTTATTCAATCCACTGATCAACCTCTTCACATCACTATCTTGGCCATTGACACGTGCTTCCATAGACTTCTTAAATTCCTCAACCACAATTACCATCTGTTGGAAAACACTCTTAACATACCAAATACATTTTTCCTCTTGAGATTATGAAGCTATATATGAGTCTAAACGCCCAAATTACTGTTTCATAGTCTCCACAGATTCTGCCAAGTCTCTTACATAATTCTAGCATTCATTCACATCATGTAGTAGATTTGATTGAATGCTAGACATTATTCTTTCCAAAATAGATGCTACAAGCTCATGATTCATAGCCATTATTCTCCCAATCCCAATGTATATTTCATCAAATCATCTCTCTAAATCTTACTTAAATTACTCAAAGTTATCCTTATTTACATAATTTTTATGTAGAAGAGCCAATGGTTGAACTATAGTGGTCTTTTAAATAAAATTAATTGAAGCTCTTCTATTAAGCTTTTTGTCTTCAAATTTTTTATAGTATAAGCCCTAAACATTAAATCTAGTGTCTTCAAGCCAACCTTTTATTTCATGAATAACTGAAACTCATGGCCGATTGTCGCCTATCGACCGGTCAAAATTCCGGTGCTCTGCTAATGTGTATAGCAGCACTCGGGTCGAATCCTCGGTGATGATACTTTGCAATAGTCGTTTGTTTTTAGTTGATTGTATTTTGATTTGGGGGGTTTATTTGTAGAGATTAATTGAAATGATTTATGGATGATGTTTGATTTACCAAATTTATAATGATTGGGGTGAGTTCATCATTGGGGAGTTAAGCATGTGATATCTTTGAGCCTTACTTTGTAGTGCATTAAATTAACACCCATGTCAAAAGTTGACGTTGATTTGAATTCCTAAGTGTGAAGGATTTAATCCAAGCCTTAACTTGACTTTGGGTTCTAATCTCAATCAAAACTTATTTATGGTGGTGTATTTATGGTTCCAATAATCCATGGAAACCAATCGTTAAACAAAACATATCATTAATCCATGACATATTAAGTTTAACATACACAATATTAATTTAAAGAATACTCATCGAGAAAAACTCTCAATCACTTAACATCCCCGAATTATAACTCACCCCAATGAGAGATTTACTCAGCCATTTGGATCTTTAATATTCTGGTTAAAATATGTTTATGGTGATGAATTATAAAGAGATGAAAAATAAAGGGACAAGATAAGAGTAGTGTGCCGAACACACACACGAAATATTTTGAGAATCAAAAATGGAATTTTGATTGAATGAGGAAGAATGATAAGGTACTGTAATTTAAAATTATTACAACTATTTTAAGACCATTAATATTATACTACAGAAGGTGGAGGATAATAAGAGATATTGAAGAAGAAGCTTTCTTTAAAACAGAATTACAAAATAAAGGACTTATAAAATTACAAAAATGAAGAACACAAAAGTAAGTGAAAACAAAGAGAGGAGGAAAGATCTCTCAAGTGAAAACATGAGTATGGCAGGTCCTCCCAAGCCTTTGTAAAATCTTTGGTCGTTCCAATATGATCTCCTCTCTTCTGAAATTCCAACCCCTCTCAAGGAGAGAAGGGGAGAGTATTTATAGCCCAAGGAGTAGACTGTTTTCATTCTTAATTTGTCCCTCCAATTGCATCTACAATTTGGCTATTCCTAAAGCCGAATATCCAAATATCTCCTTCTTCAAAGTAGTATATAATAATGTTGTCCGACTACTGTCAAAATATGGAGGCATTTGGACAAGTGTAGCCAATGTTATGGCGGTTTTATTAAACAAAGGTAAACTGTCCATTTCTATCCATGCTTTTTCGATGGCCAAAATGTGAATGGATTTTTGAACAGAGAGATGCCTTCAAATCCAAATGAATTCTTCAAAAAAGTAGGCCACCTATATCTCCTCTTTCCCACTGCAAAATTTCTGCTCTCTTTTATTCTTACATCATGAGATATGTCCTGAATAGTATACTGATTGTAATTCTCGAATAGAATGGTGGGCTGGACTTCAAAGATTTATTTGGGCCCCTTGTACATGTATTTGGGCATTGAAATTTTTATCCAAGATGACATGTAGTGTCCCTCGAATTGTGGTGGAGATTTAATATTTTTGGACTTCTTTATTGAGCCCAGTAAATCAATCTTCAAGGCTGGTCCAGTTTTTTCACAGATTCTTTGGTCTTGTTTGTGAGGACCATATGACCCTTAAAATGGTAGAATTGGCTCATGGTACCTTCTAATGAAATGTTGTATATTGAATGTAGAGTCCTACAAAAGAAGAACCACACAATTAGAATCCGTATAGTGATAGTTATTATTAAAACATTAAACTGACTCAATTGGACTACTTCTAAAAATTCTCAAAAATTATACTTAATATTAAAACATTAATATTTCACAAAAATTATGCACATTTCATATAAAATAAGTAAAGGGGGAATATAATAAGTCATGACAATATTAATAACATCAACTCCCCCAAACATAGATTTGTGTGTGTCCTCATGTGTAACAAATATAAAGACATGACAAAATCATTTTCACTCACCAACAAATATTAAAATTTTGTTTTCTCCAATCAGGGGAGGTTTAGACTATTTCACTCATCCATATTGAATTCCATCACAAATTTGGTTCACAATAATGCATCAGAAACAATTCATTTTTTCATGTTCAAGGTTTGAATTGGAAAATGTAGGCACTCAAAACTTACTCCTCTCAAGATGATAAAAATGTATTTTAGGAGGTTCACTCATTCACCAACAAAAAGTGAAAATCAAGAGTTTGTAAGAGCTCTTATCTTCCATTCCCAAATCTAATGTGTAAAAGAATCAAGAGGTCTTTTAAGGGGGTTTTCATTGGCTATGGGACGGTAGGTATATAATGTCAAAAGGAAAAGAGGGGTTAAAAACACCAACATGGAAAAATCAATGCACATTATTTTTTAAATTTGATTTGAATGGAAATAGAAACACATATTTACAAGGGCATGAATGTGTGATGAATGAAAAGTGAGGGAGATAGAAAATGGAATAGGGTGAGATGATGGAATATGTACAACATGGAAGACATCTAATAATGACACAATACAAGATGATTCAAGTGTTTTTTTCTCTTTTTGCTCTTTTTTTCCGAATGTTGTGCTTGAAACAAGTCTCACAGTCATCTCCCAACCCATGCTTGATCTCCTCATGGAACTAATTTTAGTAGTTATAACACGATCAAAGGTTGATGATGAATTATTTTTGACCCACCCAAGACACAACCCATTCCATTTTTTTTCATTTTTTTTAGATAATTGTTTTCATTTTTTTAACACTTTTCAATGACTTTTGTACAAATGAAAATTACACATATAAACCCCAAAGATCACAGAATTACAACCTCTCCCCCACACTTGAAAGGATGCTTGCCCTCAAGCATATGATGACACATTGGAAATCAATGAAAGTACGCCCAAAAATGAATTCCATTCCCCCAACACTTAAATTTCAATAAATTGTACAATGAAAATCCATGAAGATGTTGGGTGGGACAAGGTTTTAGACTTGTAATGTGTCTATAAAAAAAATGTTTTCATAGGGTCAAAGGGGCTTTCAAAAGTAGGATCAATGTAAGGGTAACGGGAGGCTATTTGGCTATTCTGATTCTCATGTGGCTTAGAAAATGTCTCTATCATATTAATGCACACAAAAGATGGAAATTCAGCTCGAAGGTCCACAAACTCAAGACTCACAATCAGTGGTGAAGACACACAATGAAAAAGATGGCCATAGATGACCTTGGCATGAAGGATAATGTTATTCCTCACGGTAGGGGATAATCATTTTCCACCAAAAATTGTTTATTCAAAATGTTTGTTATTGACACAAAATTTTTTACCCAAGTTTGAGATAAAAATTCAATATATTTGAGTTGAAAACAAGCCTTTTGACTCCCCAAAATCGTTGGGCAGAATTTCAATATTGCATGATGAGTAATTATGACACCCCTATTTTTTTATTTTCATTTTTTTAATTTTAATTTTTTTTAATTTTTTTTAATTATTTTATTTTTAATGACACAGCCGCACAAAAAAGAAAATAGAAAAAAGTTTGTGGAAGAATGTTGTAATAAAATAAATGAGAGGGAGAGAGGAAGAAGAAGAAATAGAGAGAAGAAGAGTGGGAAGAGAGATTGAGAGAGAGAGAGTTAAAGGGAAAGAGGTGCCCCCTGGTTTAGATTTGGTGGGTCATCGTCTCCATCTAGTATTAGGTCGACTAGAGAATTTGGGGATCCAATGGAAGTCAATGTTGATCCAAGATTGTGGGATGTTACCTGAAAAAGAAAAATCATTATTCATATAATGAAAAACTAAAAAGAAATGGAATTTTCACAAAAGTAAAAGAAAACATGGGTTGCCTCCCAAGAAGCGTTGTATTTATTTGTCTACAGCTGGACAATTGAAATGGACTACCCATAATCTGACGGTGGCCATCGTATTTTCTCAACTCTAGTGTGCTTCTAGAAAAACTTTTTCTTTGGAAGGCCTGATGATTCATTGGATAATTTCTTCCCATCCTTGTTGGTGTGCTTGAAATTCAATGGGGGTGGAAAGAGAATATTTCTACCCTCACTTTGGTCTTCATCCTGAGGAATGATGTTATCCACAAAGTGATGATTTTTCATTCTTGGAAATTCAGGAAGATGTCTCAATTCTGATGGTTCATTTATGTAAGGTTAGGATAACACAAAAGTAGAGTATGAGATCCCAATTGTTTTTGACTCATTTCTTTCATCACATACCGATGTAGAGTAATGAGGATCAGTGGAGTCATAAGACTGAATAAAATTTTCAATATCCTTTATTTCAATGTTGTTCACCAATGAATGGTCAATTTCAACCTCACCAGTTATTACTTTATTAATTAGGGAACAAATGTCACAAACATCACTACCATCAGAACAATATAAACACATTGGTTCAGGGTTCACTTCACATATAACAGAATTTTTAGAATCATGGATAGGAAAGGATGAATGTGGGATAATCATATTTTAATCAACAAATGAGCATTCTAGTTCATTTTCCTCATTACCATCCATGTTGGAGCATTGGAGGTCAGAGGTGAGATGAGATTCCAAAGAGTTTTCAAGATCCTTTAGATCAATGGAGTTTCATTTGTAATGGCAACATCAATTTCACCATTAATTACTTGGTTAATGAGGATGCAATATTCACAAACTCCTCTATTAGTCGAACAAAAAGAACATGATGGATTAGGATTCAACACACTCTCAGAGGGAGTTTCAGAAACATGGATAGAGAATACAGATTGATTCTCTAATGGGTATCGCATGGATTGAAAAATATTGAACCTGACCATTTGGTCTCCAAATTCCATGGATAAGATGCCAGCGTGGACATCAATTTTGGTTTTAGATGTCATAAGGAATGGTCTTCCTCGAATCAGAGGAGATTTGTAAGAAGTTGTCTCACCTTCCATGTCAAGGACATAGAAGTCAGCTGGGAAGATACGATCATTGACTCGGACAAGGACATCCTCAATTATTCCCTTAGGACTGGTTGTGCTTCGATTGGCTAACTGAATGACAACACCCATTGGGTGCAAGGGACCTAGACCAAGGTTGGAGAATATGGATTTGGGCATGACATTAATTGAGGCTCCTAGGTCTATGAGTGCATCATAAAAGTTGGAACTTCCAATTTGGCATGGGACTGTAAAGTTACATGGATCTTTGCACTTAATGGGTATGGAATGCTGGGTGGAAACATTTTCAAAGGTCCTAAGTTGCCTCTTGTGGGTACACAACTCCTTGAGAAACTTGGCATACTTAGGAATTTGTTTTATGTCATCTAAGAGGGGAATGTTGACTTCAACACGACTAAACATGTCGAGCATTTCTGGATCAGGTTCAAAGGACTTCCTTGGTTTAGAAACAGCTTGAGGAAAAGGAATTGGATTCCTAAGTGGAATGGAAGGAGGTGATGGAATGGATTCAGATTCCTTTTCAATTTTCTTTTTCTTTTCATTTTTTAGGTCAACATTCAAAGGAGGGTTTGAGGATTTATCTCGAGGCATAGCAATTTTCTTTCCTGATCTAAGTGAAATGGCACTTACATTACCCTTGGGGTTGGGTAATGGTTGAGTTGGGAGTTGGGAAGAATTTGATTGTTGTTGCTGGCTCAGGTGGGATGCAAGTCGAACTATTTGAGTTTCAATGTTTTTAAGGCTAGAACAGGTGAAGGAGTCAATTCTTCCACTGCACTTTCCCATGGTTGCTTGGAAGACGAGGCTTGTCCTAGATTGGGATTACCTTGATTTTGGTTTTTGGGAAAGCGATTGTATTGGTTTTGGAATTGGGATGGCTCACTAGGATAATGGAATCTAGGAGGAGGATTGTTCCTTTGAGGTTGAGGAGCAAAGGGATAAGGTTGAGGGAAGTTACCACCACCTTGACCATATTGATACTGGTTTGGATTTTGAGGAGGGAATTGATGGGGATGAGATATGGGATTACCATACCTAAGGCCTTGGTTAAAGGAAGAATAGAAGGGCTCAATGTGAGGTTGGTTGAAGTTTCTAACAAACTGACCTAATTGTTGAGCGTTGGAGTTCCACTGAGCATATGCTACATTGAGCTCCATTGGTCCAGATGAATTGGATTGATCCTCTTGAAGTTGTGGACATGTGTCAGTTGGATGAGATGAAGGGTTGCAGATTCCACAGTTTTTGATAGGTCCAGGAAACATTGATTGTGGAGAAGACGAGGTTGGGGATTTGGTAGCAACCGCTAGATGACGCACAAGACCTGTAAGTTCACTCATCCACTCAGTCATCTTGTTAGGCTCTATGGATTGATTATCATGGGCTTGTTTGACTTGAGCATGTGCTCGAGTATGTAATTGTTGTGTGTTTTCAGCCATGTTACTTATGAGATCTCTTGCAGCTGCTAGAGTTTTGTCAACAAGAGCACTGCCACTTGCGGCATCAATGAGGGTTCTCTCCATAGCCAATAACCCCTCATAGAAGTATTGGATCAGGAGTTGGTCAGGGATTTGATGGTGTGGACAAGTTTCCATAATCTTTTTGAACCTCTCCCAATACTCAGGGAGTGATTGATTAGGGAATTGACGGATGCTGCTTATTTCCTTTCAGATAGAAGCTGTTCGGGAAGCGGGAAAGAACTTCTCAAGGAAAAGTCTCTTCATGTCAACCCATGAGTTTATGGAACCAGGTGGGAGGTAGTAGAGCCAAGACTTGGCAGAATCCTCTAGGGAAAAGAGGAAATCTCTAAGCTTGATTGGTTCTTCAGAAACCACTTGAGGCTTCATGGTAGAGAATACTACTTGGAACTCTTTAAGGTGAAGATGTGGATCCTCACCGGCTAGCCCGTGAAAATGAGGGACAAGATGAATCAAACCAGATTTGAGTTCGAAGTCACCTTCAATGATTGGATATTGAATTCCAAGAGGTTAGTAATTCATATCAGGGGCAGCATGTTCTTTCAATGATTGTTCCCTAAGATTGGCCATATCTAATTCAATTGGTAGGGCAATGATTGGTTCTTGGTTGATTTGGTTATCCCTAATGGTCCTCCTAAGTCGACAAAGAGTTCTATCAATTTCAGGGTCAAACAAATCCGAGGGATTATTTGGGAGGCTACGGGGTATTTAGAGAGATTTAGAAAGGATGAGGAAGACGGGTTTTCCTTTGTATTTTTCCTGTTTATGATTTTTAAGAGGAAGACAGGTTTTTCTTTGTTTTTTGTTCAATTTTTTTCAAAAATTTTGAATTTTTTTTTTGGTTTTTTCTATAATAACCAGAAACTAATGACTACTTAAAGCACCGTCCCTGGAAATGGCGCCATTTGAAACGCATGGACGATTGTCGCCTACCAACTGGTCAAAACTCCGGTGCTCTTCTAATGTGTATAGCAGCACTCGGGTCGAATCCTCGGCGATGATACTTTGTAATAGTCGTTTGTTTTAATTTGATTGTATTTTGATTTGGGGGGTTTTCTGTAGAGCTTAATTGAAATGATTTATGGAAGATGTTTGATTTACCAAATTTATAAAGATTGGGGTGAGTTCATCATTGGGGAGTTAAGCATGTGATATCCTTGAGCCTTACTTTGTATTGCATTAAATTAGCACCCATGCCATAAGTTGACGTTGATTGGAATTCCTAAGTGTGAAGCCTTTAATCCAATCCTTAACATAACTTAGGGTTATAATCTCAATCATAACTTATTAATGGTAGTGTATTTATGGTTCTAATAATCCATGGAAACCACTCGTTAAACAAAACATATCATTAATCCATGACATATTAAGTTTAATATACACAATATTAATTTAAAGAATACTCATCGAGCAAAACTCTCAATCACTTAACATCCCCGAATTATAACTCACACCAATGATAGATTTACTCATCCATTTGGATGTTTAATATTATGGTTAAAATATGTTTATGGTGATGAATTATAAAGAGAAGAAAAATAAAGGGACAAGATAAGAGTAGTGTGCCGAACACACACACGAAATATTTTGAGAATCAAAAATGGAATTTCGATTGAATGAGGAAGCAAGATAAGGTACTGTAATTTAAAATGATTCAAACTATTTTAAGACCATTAATATTATACTACAGAAGGTGGAGCATAATAAGATATATTGAAGAAGAAACTTTCATTAAAACAGAATTACAAAATAAAGGACTTACAAAATTACAAAAATGAAGAACACAAAAGTAAGTGAAAACAAAGAGAGGAGGAAAGGTCTCTCAAGTGAAAACTTGAGTATGGAAGGTACTCCCAATACTTTGGAAAATCTTTGGTCGTGCCAATATGATCTCCTCTCTTCTGAAATGCCAACCCCTCTCAAGGAGAGAAGGGTAGAGTATTTATAGCGCAAGGAGTGGACTGTTTGCATTCCTAATCTGTCCCTCCACTTGCATATCCAATTCGGCAATTCCGACAGCAGAATATCAAAATATCTCCTTCTTCAAAGTTGTATATAATAATGTTTTCCGACTACTGTCAAAATATGGAGGCATTTGGACAAGTGGAGCCAACGTTAGGTCGGTTTTATTAAACAAAGGTAAACATTCCATTTCTATCCATGCCTTTTCAATGTCCAAAATGTGAATGGATTTTTGAACAGAGATATGCCTTAAAATCCGAATGACTTCTTCAACAAAGTAGGCCGCCTATATCTCCTCTTTTCCACTGCAAAATATCAGCTCTATTTGATACTTACATCATGAGATATGTCATGAATAGTATACTGATTGTAATTCTCTGACAGAATGGTGGGCTGGACTTCAAAGCTTTATTTGGGACCCTTGTGCTTGGATTTGGGCCTTGAAATTTTTATCCAAGATGAAATGTAATGTCCCCAGAAGTATGGTGGAGATTTAATGTTTTTGGACTTCTGTATTGAGCCCAGTAAATCAATCGTCAAGGCTGGTCCAGTTTGTTCACAGATTCTTTGGTCTTGTTTGTGAGGACCATATGACCCTTAAAATGGTAGAATTGGCTCATGGTACCTTCTAATGAAATGTTTTATATTGAAAGAAGAATCCTACAAAACAAGAACCACACAATTTGGATCAGTATAGTGACAGTTATTATTAAAACATTAAACTGACTCAATTGGACTACTTCTAGAAATGCTCAAAAATTATACTTAATATTAAAACATTAATATTTCACACAAATTATGAACATTTCATATAAAATAAGTAAAGTGGGAATATAATAATTCATGAAAATATTAATAACATCAATAACTGAAACTGATTCTGTGGGAATAGGTTCCTCCACCTCACTTGGAGATTCCTCCGGGACAACTTCATTATCCTATGCCATTCTTCCTTATCAATTGAATCATTAGTAGATTCAACTATTACATCTTCAACATAATCTTCAACCCCTTCCATTATAATTCCAACTGATTCATCTTCCTCTTCATTTTCATTCTATTCCATTTATATACATCTTATCAAAGGACTAAGTCTTAGGAATTCTTCTTCACCTTCATCATCATCAGCTATTTTAGACTCCTCATGATCATAGTCAACTTCATTGTCCACCTATGAGGTCTCTAAAATAGTAATGTCACATACAAAATTCTACTCACAATCATCTTCAGTGGTTTCCTCATCATCATTTTCCTTTAGGACATTATCTCTTCTAAGAAAATACTTTGGGGGAATTGTCTCACAAAATGATACATCACCAACATGGGGAATTAATGGAAGGTCAAGATCACTCATGTTATCTACAAGAGAATCCTTTCTTTCTTGCACAATTGTATCCTCCTCATCTTCATCTGAATACACTGGTTCCACTTCATCTGGTTTGAAACCTGTATCTCTTTTATCCTTTGGCCTAGTAGGATTGAAAATAGGGTCGAGGCCTTCATATATCGTATCCTCATCACTCACCCATTCAATTTTCCAAGGATTCTAGTTTATCCTTATACAGTTTCCAATCATTTTGGTAATACAGAATTTGTCCTTTACAGTAATGGATTCTTCATTATTTCTAACAACACCTTTCACATTAAACATTAAACATATCAACTTGGCATGAAACAAAATTTTTGACTTTGAACTAGGCCTAGTCATATCCACTAACTGAACCATCAAAAATCTGCATAGGTTTATCCTTTATCCATGCTTCAACAAATATAGTAAAAATATTCCCAAATATTTCAAAATAACAATTTCCCCTCTCCTAGGACTCAATAAATATTGGATAATTTTAAATAGTAATATGTTTCACCATCCATCTTAGTAGCAATTACCTCTCTAGGGATTCAACTCCCTGTGTGTTTGGCCAGAGCCTCTTTATAGTAAGAAAGATCACTATAATGGGGCACCACTGTAGAATAAAAGTCCAATATTCCTTCATGTGGGACTCTTAAACATTAATCCCATTCAATAGAAGAGATGATTGTACTAACTCCATTTACCTTTGAAAGCATTCAGTTCTCATCCTCAGATTTTTTGAACTTTAGAAACTCATAAAACTCTTTTACAAGCTTCGGGTAATTTGTAACATTGTTGTTTGCCATGAAATCTACCCATTCACGATCTTTGAGTGCCTTAAACACTAAAGACTTTCTTAAAAACAACCATTATGAATATAATTCTTTCTCGACCATGATTCTCCTCTTTGAAAAATAAGGACTGATTGGATTTTCTATAACTTTGATTCCACCACTAGACTCAGTGCGAGGTCTCTTGGGGTTCGTTGCACCTCCTTCATCACCAGCCATCGGTCTCTTTACGCTTTCCATTGCAATTTTATGTGGTTCAAGGGTTTATGTAAAAGGTTCAGTTTAAGGCTTCAGGAGAAAATGGTCTGAAGAGGATTTTAGTGGATAAAAATGTGACTTCGCACTTTGATTTTATCATTTAGGGATCGAAAAACAAATAGAGTAAATGAAATAAATAAAATTAAAATGTTTCATATTCTAGAAGAAAACATAGTGTCTATGACTTATCAGTAAGTTTGATTAGTGCTAAGGATCCAAGAGTAAGGTCTATCGGTGAGGTCCAATAGTGAGGTTTCTTAATGGTGAGGTCCAACGGTGAGGTGTCCTAACGGTGAGGTCCAATGGTAAGGTGTCGAAACAATGAGGTCCAACGGTGAGGTGTCCTAATGGTGAAGTCCAATGGTGAGGTGTCCAAATGGTGAGGTCCAATGGTGAGGTTTCCTAATGGTGGGGTCTAACAGTGGGGTGTCCTAATGGTGAGGTCCAATAGTTAGGTGTCCTTAAATAATATCAATCATAACTAACTCATGTTTGATGTAATTTAACATCTCATAGTTCAAAGTCCTTGTGAATATATCATCCAATTGATGTTCAGTGCCAATTAATTTAATAGTGATATCACCTCTTTTATAATGATCTCCCAAAAAATTAATGTCTTGCTTCAATGTGCTTTTTCTTTTCATGTGATACAAGATTTTTTGACATTTTAATAGAACTTGTATTGTCTAAATCTATACATACATGTTTGAATTGATATCCATAGTCTAGTAAAGTGTGTTTAATCCACATAATTTGAGCACAACAACTACTATTAGCTATATATTCAGTATCATCAGTAAATAATGGAAAAAAATTCTTTTTCTTACTACACCATGATACAAGTGACTTGCCCAAAATGTGACATGTTCCAGAGGTGCACATTTTATCTATCATGAAACCAGCTATATCAGAATCTAAAAAACTTATCAAATCAAATGATGGTCCTATTGGATAAAATAGTCCTAATCTGGTAGTACACTTGAGATATTTAAAAACCATTTTAACAGTAGTTAAATAATATTCCTTGGGATTGGCTTGAAAATGAGCACACATACATACATCGAACATTATATCAAATCGGATTGCAGTAAGGTAGAGAAGACTCCCAATCATACCCATATAATTGGTTTGATCCACTAGTTTACCAGTTTCATCAGTATCCAACTTACAAGTGGTACTCATAGGTGCATCACTATCTTTATTACTGTCGAAAACAAAACATTTCAAAAGACCCTTAGTATAATTACTTTGATTTAAAACAATACAATTTTTATTTTGATAATTTTGAAATACAAGGAAAATTTTTAGTTCTCCCATTAGACTGATTTCAAATTCATTTTTCATCATCATTGAAAAATCAGTACATAAAAAAACTCTAGAGTATCCAAAAATAATGACATATACATCAATTTTTTTCTATTAAAACATCTTGGGATATCCTTTTAATAAAGAGAGTGGGATCAGCTATCCCTTTAGAAAAAAATTTGAAATTAGAAAAAAACTAATTATATCATACCAAACTCTAGGAGCTTTTTTAGACCACATAAAGCATTAGAATGTTTAAAAATATGATTTGAAAAAAGAGGATTTGTCAAGCCAGGGGTTATTCAACAAAAACATCCTCTACTATACAAATTTAGAAATGAACTTTGAACATCCATTTGATAAAGTTTGAAATTTAGATGTGCTGCATAAGAAAGTAGTATCCTAATGAATTCTAGTCTAGCTATATGTGAACAGGTTTCCTCATATTCTATTCCTTATTATTGACTATATCCTTGTGCAACAAACCTATCCTTGTTTCTCTCTATATTTACAGACTCATAAACATTGTTTCTTAACACCGTTTTAGTGCCTATAGACGATGCGTCCTTTGGTCTTTCTAATAATTCCATAAATTTGTTTCTTCCAAACTAATTTAATTCTTCATGCATAACTATCACCCAAAATTAATCATTTATAGCATCATTAATATTTTGGGTTTAATCTATGAAAGAAAATATTGATGTTCAACCTAGTTTCTCAGAGAATCTCTAGTTTCTATTCTTCTATTTCGATCCCCTACTACGGAATCTAATGGATGATTTTTGAGTGTTCTAATACCACTAGAAAGGGTTATACTATACTCCACATGGTTGCCTATAGGTTTATATTCAACAGGATCAGATTTTGGAAAATTTCCAGAACTAGTCATTTTCACTGGGGGTTCACTATTTATACCATCCAGGTCTATAATTGACATATCTACCTCAACATATTGAAGAGAGGTTTTACATTCACGTGGATCAGTCTCATAAAATTTTAAGTGAACTAATTCTTCCACACATTTGGTTCTATTATTGAATACTCTATATCCTTTATTAGAGATTGAGTAACCTAGGAAAAAAATTTCATCGCTTTTTGAAGAAATATTTTCAGGATTTTCCCTAGTGTTGATGATAAAGACATTACAACCAAAAAACTCTAAAGTAATTAACATTTGGATTCCTATTATTCCATACCTCATAAGGGGTATTCTTAAAAACATGTCTAATTAGAAATCCATAGATAATGTAACAAGATATATTAATAGCTTCATCACAAAAATAGACATGCAGGTTATACTAATTGAGAATAGTCTGGGAAATCCCTTGAAGTTTCATATTTATTATTTCTACAACTCCATTTTTTTGAGGTGTTCTTGGAGTAGATAAATTGTTATTATAGAAATTAAGTTAGAAAAAAGATTCAAACTCCTAATTTTCAAACTCACATCCATGATAACTTCTCAAGGTCTTAATTCTATGTACACTAATATTTTCCATAGACTAGGAATATTTAATGAATTATGAACATGCTTCAATTTTGTGATCTAGAAAGTATACACAAGTGTATTTAGAAAAATCATCTACAAGAACATAGACATACTGATTCCCATTTAATCTTGAAACTCTATATTGTCCAATCAAATCCATGTGAACCAACTCAAGAGGTTGAGAAATTGAAACTTCTTTCTTTGGTTTGAAAAAAACATTGTGATGTTTCCCTTTTGACAAAGATTAAATACATTGTTAAGTGGGAATCCCAATATAGGTAAGTCTCTAACTAAATCATTCCTAGTTAGATTCCAAAGTGAGTGCTCATTTCAGTGTCATAATCTTCAGTTCCATAACCAATATTACTTATGAAAATAATTTAAAGAAGAATCATTTTTATTAGATAGAGAGTTTGAATTAACAGAATATAAATTATCATTTATAATAGCAGTTAATATTAAATCATTTTTAGAATTAAAAACATTGAATGTATAATTTTTGAAAATAATATTAAAACCATCATCACACAACTAAGAAATACAAAGTATATTGTACTTTAATCCATCAACAAAAAGTACTTATGAAATTAATATAGTATTAGTGTTACCAATTTAGCCTACGTCAACGATGTTTCACTTAGCATTATCCCCAAATGTAACATGACCACAATCAAAATTGATTAATCTCTTGAAGAATGGATAGTCTATTGTAATATTTCATGAACATCCACTATCCAAGTACCATAGGGTTTTATAGGAACTCTTTAAGCCAATTTTCCTATAACATAGATTAATCAATGGGTAAATTTGGAACCCAGATTTTCTTGGGTCTAGAGAGGTTAGAAAGTAATGCTTTGGGAACCTATATTTGTCTTATAGGTTTCTTATAATAAAAAGAAATGTTTTAAGACCTAAACACTTTTTTAGGTCCTTTAGAAAATTTTTTTCCAATAGAAAATTCAGAACCTGAACTAGCAGTGAACTGTCCAGATTTTGGAAAAAATTTGTTTTTAATAATCCTTCTTTGTCCTAGTTGATATCCTAGACCAGTTTTGTATTTTAGAGCAATTTTTTTCCCTAGTAACTGGGTCAAGGTATAAAAACTGGCAGAAAACATCTCAAGATCCCTTTATAATTTCTTATTTGATAATTGAAGTTTTGTATTTTCTTTTAACAGCTGAGAAAATTTTTCCTTTTGAAAATCCAAATAATACATATAATTGGTAATTAAAGCGTGTTTTCTTTTCAATGAATTATATTTATCATTGAGATCATTAAAGGTATCCACAATCATTCTATAGAATTCCAATAGTTTATCCTTATTCATATTATCATCATTATTTGATTAAATTTCATTACCATAATAGTAAGCATTATGTATATGAGAATTAAGTGTTACCTCAGATGTTTCTGTCATGAAACACAGGTTTGTATGACTGTTCTTTTTAGTATCAGAAGTGTCAAATCCACTGGAAACTTCTTCTTAATCACTCCAATCATCTTTTATAGCATTTTTATTTACCTTCACCTTGTCTTTATATTTCTTCTTAAATTTTACCTTGGGGTGACCATCCTTCACATGAACATTTCATTTACACTCATAGCAGATTATATCATTTGTTCTGTCATTCCATTTTCTATCATTTTTCCAATGTCCATTACTATCATACCTTCTTCTATAGTTTTAATTTCAAAATAAATCCTTCTTTTGGTATAATTTCTTGATTCTTCTATCAAGATGAGCCATCTCCTCATCACTGTCAGAATCTGAATCTTCACTAGTTGAACTGTCTACAAGAACATGAACATTTTCTTTATCTTTTCTCATTGATGTATAAGTCTTAAATTATAAAGATTTATCTCATGTTTCTTCATCTACTTCTTGATTCACGTTATGCTCTTATCTATACATCAGGATTTTTTCAATTAGTTCCTTCACTGGTAGCTTAATTATGTCATGGGATTCTCAAATAGAAATAGAAGTTCCTCTATTTTTGCTAGGTAGGCATCAAAGCAACCTTATAATCAGATCCTTACTGTCTGATGGATTCCCAATAAGACTAATATTATTTACTATTTCATTGAACCTAAGATATATTTCACAGATAAGTTCATTGGGCTTCATTTTAAAATTATTATATTTAATAGTGTATGTATTTAATATTATTTTCTTAACATTTTTTGTTGCCTCTTGAGAAATAGCCAAATATCCCAAATTTCATATGTAGTTTTATGAGAAAATATCCTATTGAATTCTTCATTTCCTAAAGAACAGTACAATTAATTCATTTCATTACATTTATTATTATATATAGCTTTAGTCAACTACAACCATGAGTCCCTAGAAATAGCAGGTAATGCATGTTGTTCTTTAATTGTGTCTTAGATTTCAGGACCCATGCTCTCTAAGTACATTTTCATTTTCATTTTCTACTGAGAATAATTATTACCATCAAATAAAGGTGGAATGTTACTATACAAACCCTCAACTTGGTTATCCATAGTTGATCAGAATTTAAAGAAAGAAAAATATAGATATGACAGAAATTTAATGATCATTAAGAAACAACTAAAATCACAAGTGAAAGTAATTTTAAATGCTTAAAAAACAGTTTTCAAGGTATCAATAAACACCCCTCGAGTACAAAATGTTGGTTGAGGTGGAAACTCAAGATGGGGTGAATTAAGTTCCTACGAAAAATTTCTGTTAAAAATATCATGATATAATCCCCCAATTTAAAACAGCTCAGTTAATTAAGCCTATAGAGATATAAATGTTAAATTTCACAATAATTATCTTAATGGTTGATTAGTCCATAGTTGAATCAGTTTAAAAACTTATCCAACATTGGAAACATGTTTACTTAATTAAAAACTTATACACACCAACCAAAACTAACTATCAGAGTTAATGTAAAACAGTTTTATGTTTTTGAAATTATAAATAGTGGAAAATAGAAAAAAAGAGTATTACAAAATAAAGTACACGTTAGAATTAAACAAGAGGTTCAGTCTTAAGCCGAGACATAATCCTCTCTATTTGGTGATCAACTTCCACCCAACAGTTTATATTAATAAACCTGATACATATCCTATATTTGGATTTTCAATAATTTTCACAAACTGTTTAAGTCTCAAAATCACTACCACAGTTCATAATCGGAAAGATAAACAACCCATCCCCACACATCATCTTCAATATTTATACATGTGAAACAACAATGAAAGGAATGTTTGGTGTGATTATTTTTAGTATCCTCTAATTTAAGCATAGTAGATAGTATGTGTGTGTAACAGAAAAACACGGAGTACTCAGAAATGTAAGATAACGAAAAAATAGAGATAATGGTATAAGGATTGAGTTTACAAGGATCTATGGTTTTTTAGTTATACTATAGTCTCCTTGGTATGAAGAAATATCATTTTGAGTCCTTTAGATGTTGTCTCCAAAAGAGAGTGTTATAAATTCAGGATCTAGATTCTAGGTTATGAGGTGTTCATCTTCTTGGTTTGAAATAGATTCGATGAATCCAAATAAGGCAGTCTTGAATTTGTTCTCCCAAGTGATCTTTGTGAATATTTTTGGGTCATAATGTAATTTCTGGTATGTTCTCCTTGTTCTTCAGGTCTATTGTGTAATATCACTCACCCTGTATGGTCTTCTCAAGATTTATCTTATATTTTATTCTTGAGATCTTATAGTAGGAATGGTCAAGCCATGTGCGGTCTCCCTCGTACCTCATAGGATCTACAGATATGTCTACAATCAAAATTAATTAATTTTAGAAGCATTTAATTTACCAAATATGGCTGTTAGAATAATCTTAATAAAATTGAAAAAGTACAGAGTAATAGAGTATAGGTATCAGTAGACTGGAAAGGTTATCCTTCTCAACGATAGATTCTCAACCGTAGGCTTATCATCAGTAGACATGTGAATTCCAAAGGTTATTCCAGCAGTAACCATTTATCAGTAGACTTCAAGTGCTAACCTTATAGGAACAACCTTGTAGCAGTAAGGATAAAATGGTAACCTTCTAAAAGTAACCTTTTAGCGATGACTTTAGTAATATTATAGTAGTAGGATTCCCATA
Source organism: Viscum album (assembly GCA_963277665.1). Taxonomy (NCBI): domain Eukaryota; kingdom Viridiplantae; phylum Streptophyta; class Magnoliopsida; order Santalales; family Viscaceae; genus Viscum; species Viscum album. Next base: position 1,284,458,283 of record OY728132.1, on the reverse strand, counting down.
TGTGACCTTATACCAGTAACCTCTAGTGGTAGATCTACACTAGCATCCCTTGAGTGGTAGACTAATAACCCTGGACTTACAATGGTAACTTTACATTAAGGGTCCCCATTGGTAACCATCTAGTTTTATCCTTCTAGCGGTAACCTCTCAAAGAGTAGCCTCAAATTGTGACTTAATCAGAAGGATCTTGACAGAGACCTTTATAGTGGAGACCTTTTACTTAGAAAATTTTACACTATAAACTTAATCAATAAAGCAGTGAGATTAAAAATACATTATTGTTACATGATAAAAACTATAACAACTAATGAAACGTGATTATCATATAAATGAAACATGATTTGGGATAATCAAAATAGGTGAGTCCAGTAAAAATATTATGAATAATTTCTATTTCATGGTATTTTATGTTTCTATTTGATAATTTTATCAATGTTTATTTGACTGCAATGTTTCTATGTGATACGATATTTCATAACTTATTTTCTATTCATTATGTAATATTACTTCTTTATTTTCTTTAATATTCTAAAATTATGAGTGTAATTTATTTTGAATATTTTATGATTTATTTAAAAAAAATATTTACATTTGATACATAAACTTAGTTCATTGATTAATTCTGACTTTAACATTACTATCAATTTAAGGGGTTCTTGTCTCAAATTATCTTCTTTGGGACATATGTTATATTTTAAACCTATTGTTTTTATAAGGTGTATATACGGACCCATTGATATTTAATGTCATTAATATATCTATATTCATGGTATTTAATGTTTCATTTTTTATTAATTATTTCTTGGGGATTTGGGTTTAAAAAATACCAATAAGGTATCTGTTTCATCTTCAATCTCATTTTAGCATAGATTTTTTATTCATGAACTTCTATTGAAGAAAATTATTTATTAAGTTTTAAATAACCATATTATATTTTACTATCCTCTAGTTATTCATGGAATTTTATAGAAATTTTTCCATTTTCCTCCCTTTGGTACATAATATAGTTTAAAATATATTTTTATGAAAATATACCATTATTACTCTTTTGAGATGAAAATTATTTTTCTTCCAAATCCATGTTTTCTAAAATAATTCATAAATTATTTTAATAAAAACCTATTCTTATTTAAATTAATTTTTACCCATGATTTTTTTAGAAAGTAATCTTCCTTTCATTTTCAAAAAAATGCACTTCTTAAATTTTCATACAAAAATGTGAATGAAATCTAGATTTGAAAGTACTCTCCATGAATGTAACATTCCCAACATCATGACCCCTAAATGATTTTAATATTTATTTATAATATTAAAAGGTTAATTAAAAAAATTCTTCTTATTATTCTTGAAATTTATCATTTTTAAATGATATTTTAGAATTTAAAAGGATTGTTTCTAAAATGAAGATTTTAATTATCTTCTATTGGTATTTCTATTCCATAACAACAAAAACCATTTATTTTAATTATATTCACTAGTGATGTGTAGTAATTATACAATACTTATTATTTATTGGGATGGTGTATGATCATTTTTTCCATAGAAAGTATTGACATTCACTTTCTTGAGTAATTTTTTTATCGTTATTTTTTACTTGAAACATTCACTTTTTGGTGTTCATTAGGCCTTAAATTTATCTTAAATATCCATATAATTTTTATATGTGTTATTATTTCAAAAAACATATTCCATTTCTATGTATGGAATTATATATTCATTAATTTTATTTGATTTAATTGGGAAATATTCTGAAATTTGTATTCTTTACTCAATATAAATATTTTTTAAGTCATATTTCTCAAGAATTAAATTGACCATTTTTTATATGAGGATTTATTTAGACATGAGTTTATGGGTGGGTAAGGAAATGATATTTCCCATTCCTTAATTTGTGAGTCTCTTAAGAAAAATTAGTTGATAGATTAAATCTATTTTTACCTATAGTTTCAAATTGTCTTGAGGAAGGTCTTTACCTTACATATATCATGATTTGTGAGATCTTGATATCCAAAATAATTAATTTTCATTAATTGATAATTTAGTTATTATTATCCATGATATTATTTCATTTATATTATGCATGGATTCATTATTTATCAATTTATTAATTAAATGGAAACTGAGTTCAATTATTAACCGTTCTATATTGATTTTTCATTATATAATTAGGATAGTAATTTTTTTGATGAAATGGAACGTTTTTAAATTTATTTACCATACTATATTTATTTTTCCTTATTTATTAATGATATATTCTAAAGAATGTATCCCTTACTGAGTATTTGGTATCACCGTATTTTTTCCCTTTCCCCTTGATACAATAATGATTTCTTTGAATGATATCAATGATGCATAATATTTACATTCACTTTGTTATAATTTATTCTTTAAAATGTAATTAAAGTCTCACGTATTTATCTAGTTTACCGATACTTTTAAATTATTTGTTACTTTTTTATATGATTCCTTGTATATAGATTTAATTTAATAAAGCTACCACTGGCTCTATGCAACTAAGTTCGGGGTTGTTACAACAATGTTATAAAAATTTTAAAAATTACTTCACTCGAAAACTGAAAGAATATAACATTAAAATAGTTTGTTAAAAATGTAAAATTGAGTTAAATTTATTTAATGAATCATTTTTATAATATTAATAAAATTATGAAAATATTTTTAGAAAACATTGATATGGAAGAAAAATTATCTTTGATCCAACAAAAAAATGAAGTCGCCTTTTATTAAATACATTTTTTCAATAATTTTAAGTAAAAAAGAGTGTAATATGGTTTTATTATAATAAAAATTCATTTATAACCATTTTATAATACAATTATGTTTTTTATTATATTATTATAAAATAATTTCCTACAACGAAAATCCAACCACCAACAATCCTGATTAAAATGATATTGAAGCAGAAACCTTTACTGTGTAGTTAACTTTTGTATAATAACTCCCATGAATGATGTAGATTAATTTTAACATAAAATATTAACAATTATGAAGTATTCAAGATATAATATGTAAATGTTAATTATATCAACCATTTAAAATAAATTATGTTCATAAAATAACATGTGCCCCATTAAAGAAATTTTTAAGATGAAACACTTACCTTGAGTACATAATTTGTTTTGTATGAATATTATATCATATATAACAACCTCAAGTAAATTATTTTTTCTCTTAATAAATTTTTTTACATTCAATACCTTATACTTTAACCATTTACTTTATTAATTTTAATAATAAATTTAAATACTCATTCAGGTATGTCCATGTTGGGTGTTTTTGGGATAATTGGTTCATAATTTCAAAATGGATTCAGTGTGTTTACCACGGTCAAATGGATAATTGTTCCTTTATCTCCAAAAAATAATAATGATATAATTATTATTTTTTACCTAAATTATAATTTTAAAAGTAACTATGTATTTTTAATATGAAGAACGAACTACATTACGATCAGGGAGATGGTACACACTATGTATGGATGTGTAACATTTTAATTTTTCAATGATAGTGATTAAAATAAGGTAAGTATTATTTTTTATTTAAATAATTATAATAATACCATAAATATAATATTATTTATTTAAATACACTTACATATAAAATTAACATTATGTGGAAATAAAAAAAATTAATCACACCACTTGGCAAGGTGGTGGTCCACCATACACATGAACGATGTGATAATTTATAAATGGATGGTATGGTAAGAATAAATAATATTTTTTATTTTTAAATAATTATTAATATATCATTATTATCATATATTAACATTAAATACATCATTATGAATATTCATGAGATGTGATTATGGAAAACAAACTTCCTCGATTCAAGAGGCGGTAGTCCATCACACACACCAACGATGGTTTTACATTCCATTTTATGGAAGAGGATAGGGATAATCTTTAAAACATAATCACAATAACATATTATTATATTGAATATATTGGTGTTATTATATTGTAATTTTTAGGAAATATTTGAAGATGGTAAAAGATGATGTTAATAGAAGGAGCTTCGTGAAGACGATTACCTTCACATAGAAGAACCTCCTTTGGATCTCCTGTTAAGGACCCTACATTTGGTCTTTTAGGAATAATTAAGGTCTAAAATGTGAATAAAGAACTTTGGGATATATTTTTGTATGTTAGTCAAAAACAATTCATAAAATGTGTGAATATGTGAGGGGATAGGTTTCTTTTTTATAATTGTGGGGGAGTGACATTTTTATAAATACGCAAAACAATTCACTAATGGGATGAAAATCTCAAGATAAGTGCCTCTAAATTAGAAAAATAAAATATTCGAGGATTTATAATTCCTATAGAAATATTATACACTAAAAATAAACATTTTTAAAACATTTTATTCCCTTTAACCTCTAAGGTTACACAATTTTATCATTTTAATTGTTTTACCATGGTATATAGTTTTTTACTGTATTTTTATTCATTATGACCAAAAAATAATTTGAATTAATTATATAATCTAAATAATTAAGAAACAAAATGTTAAATAAATTTTATAAAATTAAATTCACATAAAATTAAAAATATAATTTAAAATTAAACCTAAAAAACATGTATAATGGTTTTTCGAGAAATAGATTTTTCAAGACTCATATGATCTTACATTAACTATATGAATTTTATTTAAAAATATTTGAATTTAAATTAATATAAGTAGATGTATAATTTATTATTTTTAATTATAAATTTAAGTAACATGGGTTATTTTAATTAATTTAATTGATTATTTTTTTGGAAATAAAAAATTGTTCACAGACAACCTCATTTTTAATCATAAAAAAATATCTTACAAATCCTGAGAATTGAAGATTAAAATGAAATTAATTTTATTTTTTCAATTAAATGGTTAAAATTTTACTTTAATTCAAAATAAAAAATATAATGGAACTTTTAAATTATATTATTTAATGACACAAATGACAATATTTGAAAAATTTATAAATCTCGCAATTAATTAAAAGATAAAAAAATTCAAAAAAAATACCAAAATTTCACCCTAGGTTTTTGTAATATACTAATTTAAAAAAAATTAAAAAATTATATTTTTAAAAGTTACGTAAATTAATTTTTGTATTATATCATAGAATGAAATAAAAATTATTTTTGAAAGAAACACTTTTTTGAAGAATAAAATGTCTTCTTTAAAATGGGAGTGCTTATTTACATCAAATTTATTCTTACATTTATATCAATTGGACACTTTATATAAATTTTATAAAGTATTTTAGACTATTTATACCATGCATTTAAATTTCTATGTTATATTTATCATGTTTTTATAATGATATTTTAATAGTATATCATGGTTCAATTAAAATCAGTGTTCTGTGCTATATATGATATTAAATGTTGGGTTCTTTTAAAATATTAGGGTGTTTCATTTATTCATTTCTCAAATAAATTATTTATGATATTTCATTTGATTATGATATTAGGTTAGATCATTCAACCTATTTTCATTCCATGGGTAATACTTATGATATTTCATATGATTGATTTCCTTTTCTTGGGATAAAAAAATCTTGACCATTTTATGATGGGTGAGCTTGGATATTTCTTGAATGAATTTGGTAAAGCTTTAGTCTCCGGAGGAATCATATATGTGTTAGGGGTAAACATAATTATTTGGGGAACATTTTCCCCCATGCGATATTATTTATTTAGTTAGAAAAAACTCATATTTATGCCACGATTTATATTACTACCACATTTCTTATAATGCCATGATATTTTGGTACCATGTTCTTTAGGTTATTATCACTTGCGATTACCCTTTATCCTTATATTTTATGATATCATCTTATACCTTTTACTCAAATATTAAGCTTCCATTTCATGTTTATTCCCTTACTGGACTTTTGATCCCACCTCATTTTTCTACTTATTCCCTAGGTTATCCAATGTAGATTTAGGTTCCCAAGACAATTAAGGATCTCTTTATTTAAATGAAAATGAATAAGTTTTAATTTTATTATCACTTTGATTTATTATTAATAGATTCTTCCAAATACACTTAGACACATGATCTTTGGGTTTTAATTAATACATGATTATGTTAAAATTCATGTAATAATGTGTTTAAAAGGCTTGGGTCATTATATTTTATATCTATATTGAATAATGGATTAAATAAATAGAAATTTGTTCCATATTTATTTATTAAGAATGTTTATATTGATATTTTAATTTTTAAAATATATGAAGATTATATTGTGGTTTTTCAAGGGATTTATTCTGTAATGAATTTTTTAAGTTAATGACTTCGGAATTTTAGATCAGTATAATGGGTGAAATAAAAGTTTTGTTCGACTTCAAATTTTTCAAAGATCTAGTGGAATATTTAAGAATCAATGAAAATATTATAAAGAGTTTCATGAATGTTTTAATCATCGTTAAATTAATAAAAATTTAATCCGGTGAATTATAATTCTAAATTACATTTTAATGAATCTAGAGAACATGTTTATAATGAACTATTTAGAGGAATGGTACGATATTTTTTATATTTATCAAGTTATAGAACTGATTTTATTTTTTCTATGTCTGTGTGAATTAGGACTCAATATAATATTAAAGAGGGTCATTCAATGTATCAAAAAATGAAAATGATTTAAATCAAAGGAAGTATCAATTCTAGTTTATTTCATTCCATTCCAGATTTTTTGGAGCTATTTTTTAAAATAATTAATCTTTTTGTGAATATAAAATTGATAGGAAGAGTACTCAGGGTGTTCTTAATCTGCATTAAAAAATTAATTTTCGAATATCTTTAAGAATGAATTATCATTTAATTTATCCACATTTGATGGTGAGTATACAAATATAGTTTGTTGTGGTGTTGAAAGACTTCAGACTAAAATAAATTATCTATTTTTAATGTGTATTTTGATAAAATTCCTATTTATTATGATAATAATTAAGTGATTTAAATTTTAAATAACTCCGTATGTAATTTATAAAAAAGTATATAAATGTGATATTTTATTTTATAAGAGATCATGTCAATAAATGTTATTTTATTTTTGAATTTAATTCAACTAAGAATCCATTTACAGATATATTTACTAAAATATTAGATGCTTTCATATTCAGAATGATCAAATTTGAAATTGGTGTGATTGATTTTTTGTTAGAACTATTTAATATTATGTGTTTATTATTGTTTTTAGTTTTTAATAGATCTATTTTACAAGTTGATTGGAATCTATTTTCAAAAAAAAAAGGAATCATTATTTATTTTTTAATTTTATAATTATTTTGTTATCCATAAAAATTGTTATACTTATGCCTATATGAATTTTTTGTGTTATATATTACTTGTGTTATTATTTACCACTAATTAATATGTCTATGAAAATTGAATACTGCGAATGAATTGATCTCTTTGGAAATGTCTGGTACTTTACTTTCTAAATTATTAAAAATTATACTTAATTGGTAGATTTAATGTTTTTATGTTTATAACATATTAGATTAACAATTTTTAAAAATATTTTTCCTTATTTTAGCATATTGATTATTCTTATTAGTTAATTGTTTATTGATTTTTCAAAAATTAATAAAAGGGCGAGAATTTGGTAAAATTGTGACACCCCATTTCAGAATAAACACCTAGAAACATGATTTTTAACAAAGGTTTCACTTTATTATATTTCTAGGATCTTTTTACTTTATATTTTTGTTGAATTATAAAAAATACACTACATAACATATTAGTCACTTCAACACAATATCCATTTTATCACAAAAAATAGGATTCTTATTTTTTACTCATGTTTCATTCAGGAAACACTTTCTTCATTCTAGTATAATTTAATTTTTTCATAAATAGACTTTATAATAGTTCATATGAATCCTTAGGCCCCATGAAAACCATTTTAAAATGATGTATGGGCATACTAAATCTCAATAAGTGATATAAAATTAAATAAAACCCATTTTTTAAAAATATATTAAAGAAAATACATAATAAATATTTTCTTTTTCATAATAATTATTGTGTTCAAATAATCATTTAATTACCCATTAAAGAAACTTATATTAACAAAGTTTTCAAAAAATATCTCATAATAAATCATAATGGAAAAAATATAATAACAATGGTTTCTTGAAAACATGAATAATTTGTGGGAAAATAAACCCTTCACCTTTAGAAGATTATAAACCTTATTTTAAATCATATACTTATTTTAAGTTTTTGAAGTCAAAATACTTCCATAAAAACCTACCTGAAAACATATAAAAACATGTAGCAACCATGAGGCATTATTCTTAAAAACACACTTATAATAAACCTTTTAAATGAATAATTATAATATTTAATTCCAATATATCCCTTAAGAGTATGTTAATTCTCATTAACACCATCACATCATCAGATTCATTGGATAGAAATATCAGGTTCACCCTTCATCATATAAAATTTCCATGAACCATCTGATGAGTAAAACAAAACAATCTTTCATTTATATCTTAAAATATTATAAAATAGTCTATTCAATGCATTTATAGAAACAAAATTAGGTTTCACATAAAAATCAGTGTACAAATTATTTTTCTCTGAAATCTCATAAAAACATCCTAGAAGAGTGTAAAAAAATATTTTTTTGAAAAGAAAATAAAACATATAAACTAATCCTTATAAATAATATTAGATATGGTGGAATGGAAATGAAATCATGTAGTAAATGTTAACAAAATTATTTTTCACTTTAACAATAAATTCTAAATTATTTCATATTGAAAACATTTAAAAATATTCATCTTAATCATTTTTAAATAATTTTAAAGGTGGAAGAATATAATTTTACCAATAATATATGTATAGATAAAACATTAGTATAACAATTTGAATGACATAAAAATGGATGAAAAAGAGTTTAATATTTTTGAAACAACATTTTAAAGAAAAATACCTAACCTATTTGGTAACTTTTGAATCAAAAAGACATTGAATAAGAGAACATGAAAAGGATTTTTAAATGTCACATACCATCCTAGTTCATCCATCTATTGGATACAAAAACTAGTCCAATACATACCCATGGCATGTTCCCAATCACCCTTAGATGGAAACTACTTCCATGGTCTCAAAACATAATCCTTGGTAATTATTTAATCCTTAAATAAGCATCTTATTCAATAATAAAAAATATATATCATAGTTAGAATCATAAATAAAATTATTCAATTAGATACTGAATAATAAATAAGGCAGCATCACTTATATAAACACAAGGTATATAAATGAATAAAAATAAAATTCTCATAAGAATAAATTTATAATAAATTTGAAATATAAACAACCAAAAAGGTAGATCAAATTAAAATGATACTTCAAACCTCCACATGACCCATCGTAACACTCCACATCTTATGAAAAACACCTAGCACAACATTTATCTCAACACAAGAGAGACCCAAGCTGAGGAACATGAAATTAATCCTTAATATCTAGATATATCAAAGAGTTATATGAAATGTGTGAGTGAAACAGAGCCCAATAGGTGATCACCAAAATGTTTTTAAAATTATTAAAAAATAAATTACATTTTATACAAGTTTGAAAAAATAATTTAAAACATTTTATCAATACACATGTATTAAAACTCCAAATCACACACATATATCACAAAAATTATTCTGTTCAACTTAAAAGAAAATAATCACTTGAAAAACACTTCCCAAATGCCTTAACCAATTTTAAAAAATATTTATCAATTCTTAAAAAATATTTAAAGCAGTAATCAATAAATTTTTCAAAACACTTTTAAAACACTAAAATGGTGTCTTTATCTGAAATCCATTTTTTCTATTTCAAAATTGTTTCCATGAATTACCATCTCAAAATTAGAATCACGTTGATTTCTAATCCAATTTCCAAATAATTATTAGAAACCAATTATGTAGTTACTAAAACCAATAATCATATAAGATAAAGAAATATGGTAACATAAATTAAACCAAACAACCAAATAATGAAAATTCAAATAAATATACCTTATCTAATCAACAACTGGGGATATAAACATTGAATAAACATCAAAATCCCATGAATCATAATATAGAGGATATTATAGAATTATGGTAAATGAATTAGGAATCAAGTAAAATGGTCAAAATAGTGATAAGGAACATAGGTTAGTACTACTGATCCAATCAACATACCTGGTATACCTATTAGACTGTTCAAAAATAGTTATCATAGAGGATCAAAGAAAAATCTACCACACAAATCCCGATTACCATTACAGTGATACCATCTTAGATTAGTTTTTAAATACTCTATATTCAATACATTTTCCATACTATTATTTTTACTCATATGACCCTCTAATTACTCCACTAAGAATCCCATAACGAACATCAAATAGAGGTGATCCATCACATACATAATTAAACGAAAGAAATAAATTAAACCTCAAATCCACACCAACAAAATTAATATCCATTCATAATTAATTCATAATAGATAGAAGATAAAAAATTTCCCATGGGAAAAAAATACACATATATCAATAATCAATCACTCTCAGGTGGTCATAAGATTAAAAATGGTCATAATTGGGTCTCACACTCATATATATACTATTTGAAAAACACACAAAGTTCCAAACATGCCTTTATCAAAAAACATGAAATTACCAGTAACATCATAATGGTTTGAATTATCACATTAAAACAATATTTTAAATCAAAATCTTAAAATACATTTAGAAAGAATTTTCCTAGTTAACTCACTCAAAATAATTCGGAAGATCCATTTCCAAAATCATCATATTTTTAATAAATTTTATAATTACCTATAAATACCTATAATTAATTAAAGTCACAATCCAAATATGTTCACATAATTTTAAAATAACACACACCTTATTAAAAATTATTCTCTATATAATTTCAAAAAAATTATATTTTAAAATAATTCTTAAATTCCCATGAAAATTTTCTAGAAGTTTAAATTCCTCACTTCCCATTTAATTTACTAAACTAAATATGATAAACCACCTAAAATTAGATATTTTATTTTAAAATATCATAAAAAAATAACATCAGTTTTAATTTCATGAAAAAATTTCAATTCCATGAAAAAAAATATTCCAAGTAGAAAACCACGTTGAACACCTTTCAGAAACTATTCAACCCATAACAAAAGGATTAAATTTATAAAATTGGGTATTTTAAATCATAAAATACTCAATTCCATGTAGATTTAAGAGAAATAAAACAAACAAACTTTTATCAATGGAAACCATATTGTAACCCATCTCATGTGATGGAAATCACTTCTACAAACCTTAATGGATCATCCTTATGCGCTAGACAACCAAACCTCTAGGAAAACTCCATCCCAAACCTCAAATATGATCCTACAGAGCCATATGTCTCTTGAGAGATTAAAAATTGAAGAAAAGGGTATAGGGTAGGAATGGAGGTCGAAAATAATAAATATAGGAGATGATATTACCTCATGAACTCAAAGGAAGAATACTAGAAATACCTTAAAATTAAATTGAAGGGAGAGAGTAACCTCCCATGTACGCGTTCCTATATTGGATGAACTAGAGGGGAAATGATATATTCCCTTGGGGATATAAAAATTATAAAAAATTTCTTGTAATTTCAATTTTAGGTAAATTATGGAATCTCACATGGTTACGTCACATGGTTCAGTAAACTGTGCACCAACTGTGCAGTTGGCACAACCTATGTAAAATACCTTTGGATGGTATACCCTAGAAAGATGAAATAGTTTATCTACCCAAATAACAACTATATCTAATGTCACTTCTCAACATATATCCATATTAAATAATTATTTCATGTATTTCCAATATTTTATCATTTCATGATCTAAGAAACTCCATGAAATGATAATTTGTCCAGTTACAACTAAGAGTCGCCCCAACCATGTGATACCAATGCATGTCAAACCATAACCATTCAAAAACAACTATAAAATTCAATAGATAAATTTACCCACATGGTTACTCCTAAAAATTTCACCCTTAACCTTGTACAGAAGTAAAATATATAGAAATTAAAGCATATAACTAAAGCATTTAAAATTTCAAAATTACCTCCAAAATTAATTACCATAGTTAACTGGAAGGTGTGATAAATTTATATTGGGTTTTATATTAATAAACATTAATTTATTAATATAAATTAAAAAATACATTTATTTGGTAGTTTATACACCAAAAAAAATTGTGGGGAAAATTACTTATCTCTTGAATAATGGAAATTCAAACAAAAAATCCCTTACCTAGTTTCCTGACTCATTTTGTATGTTCATCTAAATCCATAATAATAATAATATATTATCCTTATAACTAATTCCAAAATCTTTTCATGTTTATTACTTTATTATTATTCATTTTATTTCATTTATTACTAATTTTTATTTAGTTACTATATTGGTTAAGTTTACATCATCCATTTTGCGGTCGTTCAGTTATTAATCACCAAAATAACATTGATGGATTGACCATGGTTAAATATTTAATGTTTAAATAATATAAAAAATATTCAATATATTATTATTTGTATTTTAATATATTCAATATACTTTTAAAACCATCCATTTCAGGTGGTCATGAATAATTAATTACATCGCTTCATGGAGATGGTAATTCATACGTACACATCAGCGATGTTTCCATTTTTATAATGGATTGAAAAATGGAATAGATAATTTTTTATTTTAATATAGACATAATAATATTAAAAATATTATAATTATGAATTATATCCATTCTTATGATCATCCATGTAAAGCATAACTAAAAAATTAAACACAACACCTTATGTAGGTGGTAGTATAGATGTATGCATGAACGATGATCTCATTTTCCAAAAGATGAAAGTGTAATAATGTAAGTAATTTATTAAAATTATAAATTCATAATAATTTAACAAATATCATATATATAAATTTTATCCCCCATTTCAACCAACTATATGATTCAGTGATGAAAAACAAATTACATCCCACCGTATGTTGAGATGGTAGTATGTTCACATGCACATGCAATGTTTTCATTTCCCATTGGATAGAAAATGAGAACAAAAATGGATTAAATATTAATGAAGAAAATTAATTTTATTATAAATATATTTTAGTATATAAAAATATTTATATTAGGTTTTAATAAGGTAGAAGAATAAATAAACATGAAAGTACTTAGTTAAGAGTTATACCTCTTATTTGGTAAACCACCTTTGTATTACAACCTAATCCCACTAGGATGGTATTATTTCTAGATTTTGACCTCCAGGTCATGTGTAGGGATATTGGGAAATTATTTTAAGTGATAATTTTCATTAAAAATGGATTAATGTCGTGTAAAGAATAGATGATATGAGGTTTCCTTTTATAAGTAAGGTGGGTAAAAAACTTATAAATCCTTGAAATATTAATTTATAATATAATTCATAACCTAATTGAGTAGATAAATATTTTAATGGTTTCAAATATATGATTTTTGTGGAATTAATTAAATAAAATCAAAAAATCTAAGTAATATTTTATGATAATTTAACCCTTATATCTTATCTTAACTCTGCCCCTACCACTAAGTAACTGTGTTTAACCCTTATTACAGTGATAAAAAATTTTCATAGTTAATATTAATTATGAGAAAAGAATTAAACCTCATTAATAAATTTGAATCTTTTGATTCCAACTATTAAATCCATTTTTAAATATTCAATTGTTAGATGTGGCAACAATTAATTGTAATATAAGTTTGCAAAACACAATGCAAACCATTTTTTTCCATTATCAAGAAATCCGGTTTATGGGTATCCAATACCCAAGCTTACCACCACCCAAGAAAAAAGAAATTTCAAATTTCAAATTTCCAATAACCTTGACCAATCCACGGTCCACGTGCCAAACCACATGTCAACCTCGAGTCATGAGCCTATCATCAAGTGTCACCATTCATTACAGGTCGCCGGTGAGACCATTGGTCTGATCTGATCATTGGCACACTGATCTTCCTCCCACCTTCTGCATACAAAATAAACATCATCACATTTACTAGCGTCCCTCACCATTGGCACGCCAGTGAAATTTTTCTATAGCCTTGTCACCTCCTACATAAAGTTGGAGAACAGGCTGACCTTCATCGATGGAATCCATGTATCCACCACCATCACAATCAAAACATTATAGAAAATAGCACAACAATGCCTTCTTGATCCCAAAATAACCAAAGAAACAATTACAAGAATCCATCGAGAACCAAAATCAACTAAAACAACCACAAAATACCTACATAGATCTAAAATAAACAAGACAACAGAGATACCAAGTCTTTGCAAACCACAATCAACATCGGAAGATTTCGATATCACCTCCTCAAACCAGGAGATGAGAGTATGTAAAGACATCAGATCCAGACTAACCGCAAGCATATCCAAGAAAAAAAACAAGATTCCACCATAAACAAAGTCATACTGCACGATGTTTGCAGAACCTCCGAAGCGGATCTTGAAATCAGAGTTAAAGAGGATGTGGTCCACTATCTTTCTTCTCCACCTTAAAAAAATATTATATATATATATAAATGTTTAATAAACTTTAATTCATTATTATATCATGATAATGTCATAAAACTATCATTATTTATAAAATCGTTATTTTTAATTATTCACTCAAATATGAACTATATTAGAAAATTGAAAAACAAATTACCTTAAGATTAATTTGAAATTGTGATTTAAAAATGAATTCCATATTAAAATTTTAAAATAATGAAATTATGAAATTTAACTTCCAAATGAAAATACAAAATCTAAATAAACAACATTTTATAAAAAAAATTATCCTTTTAAACATTAATTATTTTTAACCATATATGATTTCATTATTATCATTAAAAATTGAGTTCTTATTTCCTAGAAACTAATAAATAAATTTTAATAAGGAAACAAATTTCAGCATATATTTCATAATAAGGTTATTCATATTAATACCTTATTAAATAATTTCTAGGTTATACTAGTCATATTTAAATTTTAATTTTACTATAGTATATTATTTTTTAAGATCGGCATTAAATATATCAAATGATATTGGACATAGTATTATTTATAATACTATAAATTTTAAAATATTGAGATGTTACAAAAGTCAATTTTGGTTTTTAATTTTTTCAAAAGAGTGATATTGTTAGTGTTGTGTTTAAAGTCAGTGAGTTTGATGGTGTTCATATATGTTAATTATTTATTTTGTTTTGAATATTATATAACTCACTTGTTTACTAAAATTATATTATTTCAATTTATATAATTATAATTTTTGTACACCACTAGTTACTAGTTGGTTAAATCAACTTTTCAATAATTAATTTATATTTATAATGTCTTTATAATATATTCTTTAGTCACTGTGTTTTTATACTGTATTATCCTTATGGCTGAAAATATTAACCATGAATTGTATTTTATTAAATATACAAATTTTTTTATAAACCTTATGGTGGTTTGAATGAATCCTAAAATTATATTTTCTAACATTCATACTATGTGTATGACCCTTATAAATAACATTATGAACCTTATAGAAGTAATTTATAAACCTCAATATAGGTTTGTAAGAACTAAATGAGGAACTTATTTAAATTTATAACTGGGAATATATAAGTTCTATTTCTTTGAATCTTAATTTTTTACCAAATTATGTTAAAATTACTTATACATAATTCTTAAATGAGTCATACACATTTCTAGATGATTCATATTCGTTTTAAAATGAACTACATGCATTGTAAAATTCACTCTTATATTTATATAGTTAATGTTTACAGGGAATATATTTACATAAAAACTCTCATACATGGTTTCATTCATAAATGAATTTTATATTTCAATTATTATAATTTTTTTCTCTAGTTTTGTTTTCCCACACAACAATGGAACATGTTTTGGAAACTTTTTATAAGATTAACTAGAATATCCAAATTAGGGAAACCCATCTAAAGAAGACTATGTATCTATTTGAAGATTATTTTTTGAATTTTTTTATAAATTGTAATCATGGGAGGATATTGAAATAATTATAGATAATGAGATATATATGATATTATAGTTATAAAATTGATAAGATTATGCTACTAAAATGTCCATTATTCTACTATGTGGTCATGAAGGAGGACCAATGTTTGATTCTTTAATGATGTCATCAAGTGTTAAATCAAAATTTAGATCTATATACTAGTTTTCTATATTTATTTTTTATTTCAATTTTTTTTATCTTTATATTAATTATATCTATGATTTTTTCAGTTTTTTCAATTTTCTTATAAAATAATGTCATGTTTCTCTTGGTTATACTTTCTAAAACAAGATAGGCATATATAGTTGTGGATCTGTTTAGAAGTTTGGTTGTGTTCTTCATTTTTCTGTGGTCCATAGGAAGGTAGGATAGAGTTCTTGGTCTATTCCTTATGGTGAGAAAAATATAGTTTGGAAATAGGTTATCACTAACATTCAAAAGTGAGGTTGTTTCATGGTGGGTACCATTCCCCTCTAGTATAACAGGGTAATGAATAGCAGATATATGATAATTTGGAAATTAATTACTATAAAAATATGTTCATCTTTGTTTTTTTCATAGCTCATGTAAAAAAACATGCAGTTATATATTTTTAATCTACTGTTTTGTTTAAAATATTTAAATTTATATAAAGTTTATTCACCCCTACCCTCTCGACTAATTCGGCATCTCTTATAATCCCATAAATCACTTGTATCGGTTCAGTGAAAGAAATTTTATCACATGTTCCAACATATCACAAAGGTAAATTTCCTTTAAGGAGAATATTTTTTGGTTCCTATAAGGTTAAAATAGTGATTTATTGAAATTATTGATGAAATAGTCATATCAAATAAGTTTTTAAATATCTGAATAATTCATGGTTCACCAATGTTAATGTAGGAGATGGGATTCTGTGAAGAGAATATGAATTTTCTCCCAAGAATTCCAGGACAGATAAGAGATAGATTTCCATGATGGTGTTTTTTAGTAGATAATAAAGAAATCAATTAAAATATACATATGTAAGATGAATACGTCCAATTACAAGAGTTATATGTTCAAGGAAGTGTCTAACTCTTTCTCTATACAATTTGGATTTTATCTTATATATAATGCCTCAAATCATGGGAAAAATTTTTATATGTAGTTTTATCAATTTTAATCTGTTGTACAATCTTAAAAAACAATGTGTAATTTATATATTTTAAATAGGTGTTTTTTTTTTGAAATTTTTAATTTTTTTAAAAATATTTTCTATGTCCAAATAAGGAATAAATTACCATATGAAAAAAATGGGAGGATAATGTGTCACCTTCTAAAGTGCTTCACAATATTATTATACCATTACATGCTAGGTTTTTATCCATCCAAAAAGGTTATGATAACATATTGAAAATATTGTTTTCTTATAAAATATAGCATCCATGAGACTAAAAGTCAATCCTATTTAATCAAGATTCACTCTTCATATTTTACAAGAATGAAAGAGTATTGTTTTTAGCATAATAACAAAAAGCCTTCACTTAAACTTTATTGTCTCTAAAAAATTTCAAGGATCACTCTTCCATAAGTACCAGTGTTGAGATAAAATAAATAATTGTATTTTATATAATATTATCGTATATAATATATTTTTATAAATTTGGTTGAGTGAATCTTATAATATGAAAACATATATCTTAGCATTACTCTATTTTTTCAACGATAATCATTTGAGTTTTCAATTATATCGCTATCTACCATATCCCGACATATATGTTTATGATGCACCATATTAGTTTATTTTAGTTACTCATCACATAAAATTTCATATAATCATTAAATTTATTTATTATTTTAAATTTTAAAAAACATTACTAATTATAAGATATGGTAAATTACTGATATATAATATTAATCTAAATATCTTTATAAAAATTCCAATAAATTATAATATCTATAAGACATAAATGAAAAAAATATGAATTGGATAGAATAATTTTTACCTCTAAATGAATAATTAATTTAAATCATTTATAATCCAAGTCGGTATGGTAGTAAATCTTCTATAAACTAACTCTTGGGAATGATAGAGGCATTTATTTAGGGAATTCATCATACAATTAACATAGAATAATTTCTTACTTATCTAATCTATTTTGAGATTAATATAGACTATTAAAGAAACATAGAAAATGGGTGGCACAAAATTATGTGATCCTTAATATATATTTTTAAATGGATCTTGATATATTCAAATATGAATGAGCTATAAACCTTTAATATTAGATTTTATCAATGTTTTTATGATCATAAACTATATATAATTCACTTAATTTTGTTAGAGAACCCACAATGAAAAATATAGAAAATATTTTGGGTATGTTATTAAGATAATAAAATGTAAAAATGGTTATCTAAGAGTATTTCACTTTCTTAATTGACGTAATACTTGTAGTAGTTGATTCCCTCAAATATGAATTTTTAACAAATTCATCGATTAGTATGGATGGAATATTAGTTGAAAAATATAAAATAGCTTTAAAAAATATCAAAATATATAACATCTACCAGTTTTGAGAATATTTATCTAGTTTTAGAATTGGTATTATATGTTTAGACAAGGATATCAATTTTATGTATTGGATTTATTTATCCAGATGCTTCCAAGAAGTTTCCTTGATGTTGTTCAATAAGCCTTGAAGAATTTTATTTCTCAAATGCAGATTTATTGAATACATTTTGGATTTATATTAAAACCCATAATTTAGGTGATAACACTCTATTTAGAATACGGAAATGTCTTGAATTATGTATGAAATATGATATATATGATTTCATCCAATAAATTGATGGTTTATGGTGTAGTTTGAAGATATGGGTGTGGTCCAACTAGGCAGGATCTTGGGAAAAAATCAATTTGAACACTGTGTTGTGATATAAAGTGTCAATCATATAAGTAACATAAGAAATTATATAATTTATTTGGTAAATAATATCACAAAGTATATGTTTAGGATGAAGTATCAAAAGATATAAGGGATATATTAAACCAAATATGAACCAAAAAGATATGAGAGAAAATTTAAGAAAAATTATGGAATGTATCCCAGATTTCATAATGTTAAATATTTATCTAGTTATGATTTATTTTAGGTATATAGTAATAATTTTCCTATATATTACTCTTTTCTCAGTGAATATAGAATAATATATAGTTTTAGAGTAATATTGGTGGAGGATACCTTGGAGGTTTTGTTTGATCCAATTGAAAGAGAATATATAAAATCAAATTATTAGATTTTATATTATTTATATTTAAAATATTATATGGAGTATATATCCAAATCATACCAAGAATAGACAAAAACATATGAAATCTTTATCTACCTTTGAATGGGAATGATTCAATAAAGTGCTGATATACAAAAAGAATTTCTAGAATTAGTAAGGTTAATGGATATAGAAGGTGATCTAATGCATTGGTAATAAACTTAAATACCATTGGATGGAAGGTAATATAAAAATATAACATTCCTATAGTAAATTATTCTATGGTATACCTGTATTATTGGGTACAATATCAAGATATTACTCTGATATATGACGATGAAAAGACAGATGAGTGTATAAAATTTAAATATTATTATTTAAAATGCCTTCTCTAAAACATGAAATGGTTGGTAAGGCTATCAAAAAAAATAAATTTGGTGTTCATTTTAGAATAATCCAAATTAGCGAAGATACTTTATCAAAAAGCGGAATGATTTAGAAATCAAAATTTAAATATTATATGTTAATTTAGAAAATGTTTCTTATGATTTTTTAGATGGATCATAAATTGAATCATGCAGAAGTGGCATGACTGTATGTGATCCTAGATTTTAATAAAATTATTATTGAAATAATTATTAGATTAAATAGATAATATAATATCTACGTGTGGAACTGTAAAAATATACTTGACAAGATATGTGTTAGAGTAATTACTCATCATTATATAAAGTCATATAACACTTTCAGAACACCTCTAAGGAAAAGTGTGTAAATTTTTATACATATTTTATTGGATTAAGGAACATCAATTAGAGATATTAAACTATAAGTGGTGGACAATAATAATATAACATGTTTTATATAATTTGTTTCATTAGATTTTTTGGATTAAATAAGGCCAAAGAATCTTCTTCTATAATTGATCAGACATGTTAGGAATTGACTTGTAATCTATAATATAATAGAATATGATGATCTAACTTCAAGAAACTCATGATTAGGAATATCAAATTTCAAAATATAAGATCTAAAATTTTATTTACATGAGAAACCATTAGATATTTGATATATCTCAAAAGGAAAATATGAACATACATTAATAGAATCACTTAGAAAATTAATTTCCAAAAGAGTATTCAGAGAATGGATTTTTTTGAATGCCCATAAATGAGGATAGGGAACATAATTTAGGATATATGGGATATTTTTTACCTAATTACAGGATAGAGGAGTTCCTTAATCTTGTTAATTCTGTATTTAGTGGAACTAAATGTACTTACCTATTGTATATCTGATGTACATTATCTTATTTGAGAACCCATTTTTCAAGAGAATGCTAGGAATCTACAAACATGTAGGTAAAGGTAGGTAACAATGAAATATTTTTGATTTACGAAGTGGAAGTCTATATTCAGATTTGGGTTAATGGATTAATAATTTTACAGAATTTTTTTTATTCCTTAATTCCACAATGACTTCATGATTGGAAATTGATTCCTTTGAAGATATCGGCCATCTAATATGTTTTTAAAAGGAATTATCCATTAAAATTACATTATTTTAACTATAATTAAGAAAATTATAATGGTTATAGAAAAGAAATTATCTATTTTACAAGTAAAAAATCCATAATAGGATTGGTAATAACATAGAATGATTAAGAAGTGTAAATAATTGGTTGGACCAAATGTATGAGGACAAATTAATAAGAGGCATTGACTATTCTAAGAGATTATATATAAAAATATTTGTTACAAAACCTAATGAAATTATGGAGGAACACAATGTATAAAGAAATAATTATCTATAAAGATCTAAAATTAGTGTAATTTCTTAACTATATCGAAATATTATAGATTTTGAGAAATATATTCTTGAATTAATTAATCTTGGATAAATCTAGTGTAGTAAAAGTTCTCAAATGAGTGAAGTATTCATATAAATAGAACATGTTGATAAATATAATAGTAATGACATAAGTTTACCTATTTACTATAACAACAACAATTCCATAAAGTAATATGGGTACAAGATACCTAATCAATATTATTTGAGTAAAATTATTGTTGATAAATTTCCAATAGTACATTTTATGATTTTTGTTATGTTATGATATTAATAATCTAATATCAAATGAGAATAAATACCATTAACATCTTTCAAAACACCTGTAGGGTAATTCAAATGGATACTGATTTCATTTGGACATACGAATATCTTGAGAATATTCCAAATAATAGTAGAAATAGAATTCAGAGGATTATCATAGATCATGGTAGTTTATATTGATGATATGATAATGTTTTGTAAAAATACAGATTATCATATAGTGTACCTATATAAGGTTGTAAAACTGTTAAAAAATAATGGGATTATTCATTTATAAATAAATATACTTTGAATATATACATATATAATTATTCATATTTTATATCTAAGGAAATATAGATAATCTTCCCCTACTTATTCTAGAGAAGCTAGAAATTTTCAACAATTTTCTTATAGAACGTATAAAGATACTTGTGTTTCTTAGAATAATAAATTATACAATAGTATAAAAGATCTATAAAATATCTCAACATCAATATTGAGGAATGATTCTCATAATATTCCCAATAATTGGACAAAATAAGATTCTAATGTGGTCATAATTTTGAAGGAAAAAAGCGTCGAACATCCCAGATATAAAATTTCCTGATTAGAGTGAAGATCATATTATCTTAAATATATATATATTAGGCTCATCAGGGGATATATATTGTATATAAAGAAAACTCATTATTTAAATATTATTAGATACCAGAGTTAATGTTTTAATGGGATAGAGAAGAACTATCTTTTCCCTGAATGTGAATTTATTATACTCATTAAAATAATTAAGGATAAAATTATTTTATTGGGAAAACCTTTAAATTTAAGGATAGACAGTTTTTATATAAACAATTTCGTGAAAATCAAGTTGAAAATGTTTACCCATGATTTATTAGCTTAATAGGGGAATTAAAAGAAGTATAATAACATTAATATATAAAATATTAAGTGAAAATATAATTTTTTTCTAGATATAATATCATATTATTTTTACTATTTCAAGTGAAATAGAATAAAATATTATGTCAATAATCTATCTAGTTTTCATTGATAAATAATTAGTGGGAAGATACCCAGTTAACAAGGCAATAAATAACTGAATCTAGAACATATAGGTATTTATATAAAAAAATCCATTAGAAGATGGGATATTTATCAAATAAGGATGAATGATCAGAGAGAATATTTTATTTAATAAAGAAGGATGAAATTTGGGAAGTGAAGAAAAAAATATTTATCCAGTATGTCTAAAGATAAAAGTAATATTGATTTCCATATATGTGGTTAAAACGGCCATCATAACACTGAATTTATAGAAAATATGAGAAATATAATGGTTCAAAAGAACCTAAATATAAAAAAAATTATTTAATGTAAAATAGAGAAAAAAATTAAAACATGGATTGACCAAGTATGAGAAGAACTTGAGCAGCAGAAAGTTCAACAGAAAAATAAGATGTATAAATTTTAGAATTAACATAACCAGTTAAGAATTGATAATGACCTATATAAGGAGTTCCATATAGTGAAGGAAATCTAGAAATATTTGAAAATAATTAAAAATATTTATAATAACAAAAACTAAAATATTTGTTATCTAGTCTAAATAAGTAGGGGTGATGAGATATCCCGAGAGTTCAAAACTATGTTCCAAACATGATTAAGGAATATAAAGAACGTATTGATTATTATAAAAATAGAGATAGAAATATCATACATATGATCATTATTGAGGATATATGGATGATGTGTCATGTTTTCAATCTTTTTGAAGATGTTAAAAGGATCTTGGAAACAAGCAGGAATGAATTTAAATCCTAGGATTGATTTTGTAGAATATTGGGAATGGGGATTCTAAAAATCCATATACCAAATATGGTTTTGAAACCAATGTATTTCATTAATTACTAGATATATTAAAGTAATGTGGGTATTTTAATTTATGGGATTTAATAAGATAAATCCAATGTATAATTATGTACTTTGGATGGTGAAAATGGTTCTGAATAATACATAAATAATTTTCTTATAGTGGGTTTCACCTATTTAATGTATTAAATAAGTTAATAGATTATTGATGGCTTGGATTTGGTAAATAGGACACTATAATAATGTACTTATCCATACATAATTCCAATAAACCATACTTTCTAATAGAAATTGGATAGTGATTTTTTTAACACAATATATTATAAATGAATTTAAATATTATAGATTATCTATCTGGTCAAATTTAAATTAATAATATAATGTTATATGTTCTATATTGGTGGAAATTTATTTTTCCTATATTACTTCAATAGATAATAAAAAATTTAGAGATAAAATATAATAGACTTATGATGGAAGTATAAATAATCATTGAAGATCTCAAGGAATGTAAAGGACTTAATGAAAAAATATATATTTAAATAATAGATCTAGAGCATCATCAAATAATTTCTAAAGATTAAGGAGTCAGATAAACAATTATTTATTTCTGATATGTTTAATGATATGTATCTATTAGGGGGATTCTAGGAATTGATCCAAATATGGGTCATATTCAACATAGACGATCAGATTAAATTAAATATGTCAATTGTCTTTTTTCATGTAATATGTGTGGTGTGTAGTGGAATATTATTAGGTGTGTTCTCATCATTTATCATTATCTAAACTATTTTTTCCGTTTTTCTTTAAAATTTAACCTTTTAAAAGGTGAGCACTATAATATTACATTTTATATCAAGTCTTATAATGGAATCATGAGTCAACTTCTCATGAATGTTATGCCAAGAACCCTTTATTAGGGGATCTTTGTCCCATTTTTTGAATATGTGAATTTAGAATAGTAATAAATATGTGTTTATATATTCTATCTCTCTAGTATCTCTCTTTTATTCAATCACTTCATAAAAAATAATCATTAATACTGATCATGTGAATCGATTACAAGTAATCCCTTTAATCTTTTGTGGATATCACTCTGATGCAGCGTTTTTGAGTTTTTTAACATCCTTTCTAGATTTCTTATGAAAAAATACTAGATACCACTCCAATGATTCATCTATTAAATAACAAGGAGGTATAAAAAGTGACTATCTAGAGCACTAATTTATCAATGTAAACAAAACATTGTTTCTAATTCCGTGGTCAAATGTTTTTACTCTGAGTGGGAATGATTAGAAGTAAGATAAGGTATTATGTGGGTAAATAGTTATATTTTTCGTATAAATTATCTTTAAATACCTAAATCCTATTTTTATTATGAAAACAAACCCAACATGAATAATTTTGGGTAAAAAACCTAGTAGACTCATGAGAATCTTGAATTGCTAAAGGAAACAATTATGCAAATTGAATACTATATTCGATATGCTATGTGATTGTTAGAGAAAATGGAATATTATATTGGAGTTCCAGATAATGATTGTGATTTCATTTTATTAGAAACCTAAATAATTCGTGTCTAGAAGAGGATATAGTACTGAAACATTATTCAGGATACATGCAACAAGGTTAGAGGGAATGATTTATGAAAATCATTGAATCATCCATGAGACACTTTATTTGATTATAAACCATTGATAGATACAAAAAATCATGTATACTAGGATGATATACTTTAGAATATTATCAATTGACATTTGTAAGAATATCCCAATAATACTAGGAAGTGGATTTGAGTATTACTCAAAGAATCCAAAAATACTAGAATTGGATCTCTGATATTATCACTATGGAGAATTGGAAACATGGTGACATAGAACATTCCTTCTAATACCTTAATTAAAATATCAACAAATTAGAATACCAGTAATCCAAACAAAAAAGATAATAATATAGGGAAAGAATAAATTCCATCTTATACAATAGTAATTGGTGTAAAACCATGGAAAGCCAAGCCAATATACTTGATAATCTCCCAATAACTAAAACCATTACAAAAAAGTATGTTTATTTAACCAATTGTTTCAAAATATTAATTAGGAAAAAATTAATATTTATCAAAGTTATATTCTGGTGGAATGCAGAACAAGGAAGTAATATTTAGTAGGGTTGTTGTAAAATAGTAATATAATTAAACTATATTATGAAATGGATCTAAGAGGAACCATAACTGAATAGTATTTGGACCTTAAATATTATATTCATTAGTTAGTTTACGGTTATAGATTATAGATATTACACTTAATTTCACATAATGAATCCCAACAGGTAATACATGGTTATTTTTTATATGTTTTTATGACACCCAGATGTGAGATTGGGTATCTAAGATCATATCACTTTCCAAATCAAGGTTAAACTAGTAGTATCATATTTCCTCAAAAAGATTCTTTCTATAAATTAAATAGTCAATTGTGATAGACAATTGGTAGAAAAATCTAGAACTAATTTTACCAAGACTAAAATTTGTAACTTGTTGTACATTCAAGAATCTCTTTTCATGTTTTATCATTACTATTATCTTTTTGGACAATAATATCAATAATGAATATTGGGTTTATTTTTTAAAAATATTTTTTGTAGTCAGCATAAAGTAGTTCAAGAATCCTTGCAGAATTACCATTCTCAAATTGAATGTTTATAGGATACCATGGGAGTTTATGGAAAAAACCTATGGTAGGTGATGATACTTAATTATATTAATATTTATGTCTTTATTTTTATAATAAATATATCATAAATTATTTCATCATATTTCTTAGAGGTTGAGGGTGTGTAATGAAGATATAGGTGTGGTCCCACCATGGAGGATCTCGGTACGAACCCCCCAAAATCATTTAATTATAGTGTATAACTGGAAAATTTGAATAATTTAATCATATAATAAATGTGTGAAAGTATTTTGTGAAAAAATATCATCAAGTATATTTTTATATATAAATTTTAAAAATAATGGAGATATGATAGACCAAATAGGATCTAGGAGGTTATGAGAGAATATATTAATTAAAATTACAGGAAATATCTAATATTCCATAAAAAAAATATCTACTTTTTTATTTGTTGATTCTATATAAATAAATTTATATAGAGAAAATCTATCGAGATGTAGAGAGATGAATAAGTAGACTCAAGGATATATTATTCGATTATAACTCATATATTTTATTCAATACTATGTAGCGAGAATATGTTGACTTATACACTGAGAGTTTATGTTATCTATATTCAGAATAACAATAGGTGGAGATGTCCAATTTAGATGAGTAATATAGACACCACTATACAATTCTATATCAACTTTGGAAAAAAATATTTTATTAAGTGATAATACACTAGAATAATTTACAAAGAAAATAAGGATATTTGAGATGGAAGGTGATCTAGTGCATTCTTCAGAAACTAAAATCCCTTCCACAGGAAGATATTTTTAATAATGCTAGATTATTAGAGTATATTTTTTAGAGGTATACTAAATTTATTGGTTTCCTTATTGGTAAATGTCCAAAATCATTGAGGATGAGGAGGTGGTCAAAGACAATAAAATAGATAGAGAATTATTTATAAATCCTTTGCAAAAACCATAATGGTTTGGCAAGAAAATCATAAAAAATAAAAAATCTATAAATTTTGAAATAATTTAGATCATTTTAAACAATCCAATTAGATAATGAAAATATTTACCCATCCTTATTATAGTACTACATGGTAGATTATTTGATTTATCTAATGCATTAATAGGAAGTTTATTAAAAAAATTCATGTAGGAATAGCATGGGTGAAGGTAAATACAAATTTTTGTATATGATTATGGATAGGAGTATTGGTATAACTCTACAATCAAATATCAACATTAAGAATTAGAATAATATATAGGTATATCAACCTGATAGAATATGTGTCGGAGAAATTACTCGTTTTTATGTGAAATTTTAGAATAGTAGGATTCTAGATCTAAGGAAAGGTGTGGAAACATTTACACATATTTTATTGGATAAAGGAACACCAATATGAATGATGAATCTATAAGTAGTAATTTCTAGGATACTAAAAGGGACAAGATAATGGGTTTAACATAATTTAAAGGATTAATTATTCTAGATACAGATTATTACATAAGGTATCTGATATATTAGAACATGAATTTAATCATCAAGATAATTAAATAATATGTTCTAAATTTATATAATTCAAGATTATAATGGTTATATTTAAAGATTGAACGTTGTAAATAAAAAATAACTAGGAACCTATTTCAGAATACAAGGATCATAGTTTTAAAGGATAAAGGTACTTTAGTATAATCACATAGAACAATAGTTTCTAAAGGATTTTTCAGATAAAATTCCTTTAAAATAACTATCTATGAGGATTTGGAATCACATGTTGGAAATATGGGTTCTTCGTTATTCAAGGAAAAAATAAATGAGTGTGATAAATTATAGAATCAAATTATTGGTGGAACTATTTGTATTGTTCTAGTGCATACTTGATGTAACTTTTCCCAAAAAAATAATCTAGTCCTCAAGGGTTACCTAGGAATCTATAGAGATTATGGTTACAATTAGTAACAATGTAACAATATAAAATCAAGAAGTTTTGTAGAAATTTCAAATTTAAAAAAATCAAGGAATATTTATAGTGAAATTTCATTTCATTATTACTCAATTTTTAGATGAATAATTGATTGTAAATTTTTTCCTAAGATGATATTACCTAGTTATAATATTTTCATAATGAATTACCCTTAATAATTCCTTGATTTTAATAAATTTTGGTGAAAGTCAATTGGTTTTATAAAATAATTTGTATATTGTACAAGTGTAAATCAATATATGTGAGGATAAATAACACTATAGAAATCTTGATTTGTAGGAATAAATGGTTGGATTAATAGTTTTGAAGATAAATAATGAGGAGGAAATAGTTAATATGTGATACTAATAATATGAAAACTACTTAAAAACCTCTAAAATAGTGTTATAAGAAACTTTTAGTGAATATAATTACCCTAAATGATCCCAATATTGTGATCATCATTAAGTGGATTTCTTATCGAGATGGAATAATTATGTTTGAGAAATAGGTACCTGAATTTATCAATCCTAGATTAATTAGAGATATTAAAATTCCTCAAAAATGTATAACATTTAGGGTTGTTGTTTTTTTATAAACTATGTGGTAAGGCCAAAATGAATATTTACAACTTTTATATCAACAATTCCACAGAGGATGGTGAATATCATACTTTTAATTGTTATTTGTTGAGGAGTGAGACTATGAATAAAATTTCCAATGGTATATTCTATGTTTGATATTATTTCAATATTTTAGAATATAGAGATCAAAGGAGAAGAAATTTTATTTCCTCCATTCATAAAAATTCTCCAAGCATACTCTATAGAAGGATAGAGAAGGAATTTGGTGGACTAAATAGTAGTCTACATTAATGTTCTTTATGAATTTTTTTAAGAATGAATAATATAAGGTAAATAACCTATAACATGTTGATGAAGTATTTAAAAAGTAAGGGATGATCCTTTTATTAATAAATATCCTTTGGTTATATACTAAGCTAATATATTTGGGATTGTACATCCTGAGAAGTAGAGAGAAACTACAACCACATATTTTAGATGATCTAGAAGCATTCCCAAATAAGATTTATGATCAGATGTAGAAATTTGTGTTTCATGGAATATTATGTTATGTAAGAGAATATATTAATGATATAGTAAATATAGCAACACTAATCTAAAGACAATCATCATGTAAGTTACCTAGAACTTCATAGAAGAAAAAACTAAATTGAACTTTATATGAATTATAAATCTCATAAACTTCTTTAATTATATTATACCAATATGACTGAATATAAAATTATATTTGAAATATAAGAATGAAACTCATCATGGAGATATATCATAACGATAAGGAAAACCTACGATGAAAATATAAAAATTTTCTGGAGTGTATGTTTTAATGGGATAGAGATGAATTAATATGTCCCTGAATGAAAATTGATTGAATTTTATAAAATAATTATGTATAATGATAATTACTTTGAAAAACATTACTATAAGTACATAATATTATCATAAATATAATTTTATGGAAATCAAGTTGAATTTTTTTCCATTCATGATTTGGGTGATGGAGGAATGAACTAGAATACAAAAAATCTAACATCTAAAATTTAAAATGAATAGATCATATCATCATAGATAACTTCAACTTCTATATTGATTCTTGTGGGTTCAGTGTTAGAAAATTTAATATCAATGTTTTTTCAAGTTTTCAATGGTAATCATTATATTTCAAATTTCCTAATCATCAAATAAATTTATGATATAATCCACTAAAAAAGCCATTATATAAGTGTGTCTTTTTTAGAAGTGGGTTTCTTTATATAGTATGTTTGAACAATCATAAATCACATGTTCTCTAAGAAATAATGATAAAAAATGAAATATTTTTGAAAAATAACTATAAGTATTATGAATAAAGATAAAATTAAAATTAAATTTTTTATATTTAGTCAAAAAATAAATTAAAAAATTAATATCCTAAAAATAATTGACATAGGAAGCATTATACTAACTAGAATATAGAGGAATATGGTGTCTCTAAAGAAATATAAAATATAATAAAAAAAGTCATGGATGGACATATAGAAGTACATATGAAGATAAATGTTTTAGATGAAATTGATTGGAAAAAGTATAGAAATAGCTTTATCATGAAATAGTGGATAATGACCATGATGAATTTCAAAATTGAGTAAGGTAAATATCTAAATTTTTCAAATAATTACAAATATTTATAACAATAAAACCAAATCTATTTATAATTTTATCTAAATATAAATGGATATTTAGATATTAGGAATATTTAAAAACCATGTTACAAAAATTATCTATAGATATAAATAAATTAAGGATTATAATATTAAAAAATAATAGTATATTATTAATATGGTCATTACTAAGGAGATATATAAGATGTTTTTGGTTTTTGGAATTCATGAAAATGTTAAGAAGGTCATGGAAATATGAATAGAATAATTTTTAGTCCCGAAATGGTTTTGGAGGATATCAAGAATAGGGATTATAAAACTCTTTTTACTAAATATGGTAATGGAACTATATGAGTTCAACGAGTTCCACATATAATTTAGAGTAGTGTAAGTATAAGTTCATGTATTTGAGATGAAAAATTCCATGTATAAATAGGATTTCTAGATGATGGAAATGGTTTTGAACAATTCATACCCATGTTTTCAATGAGGGGTTTTACATATTTATCTTATCGAATTAATATATAGATTGGTAATACAATGGAGATTGTATCCAAGTTATTTAACTAAATAACCTATTTATAAATCCTTCAAATAATCCATGTTCGGTGAGGAAGATTTCATAGAGTTCAGTTTGGATAAGATCCATTAGGAACAAAGATATATATTATAGATTTTATATCTGATCAAATAAATAAAAATTAAAAATATTTCAGGTTATTTATAGAATATAATGTCTTATTATCCATTAATTTAAGGGGTATGATAAAAGTAAGAGATAGAATATGTAATATAAGTCCTAGTGGATGTATACAGGATCTATGAAGATATTAATTCATGGAAATGATATAAATAAGAAATATTTATTTTCAATTAAAATATCTAGTGATTCATTAAAAAAAATTGGATATAAAAGTTCTAAATAAATAAGTCTTAATTAGTGATATATTCCATCCTCAATATGTATTTTATGGATTCTAAGCGTAGATCTTGAAATTCATCTTATGTAGAATGGATGATTGAATAAAATTATACATGTCAATTATCATGTTCTTATTTTAAATTTTTTGTGTTCAGTAGAAGATTCTAGGTTATGTGCTCCACCTTTAGCCTTATATTTCTTTTTTTGTTTTTCTTTTTTCTTTCTATTTTATCATTTTTGAAAGTATTCACTGTGATAATACACTTTATTTTATGTGTTTTAATGGAAGTGTGATTCAAATTATCAGGTAATTTATGCCCATAGGCATATATAAGTGGACCTTTATCCCATTGTTTATAGAGGTGAATTTGGAATATAAATCTGTATGATTTCAAATATATTATATATCAAATGTCTCTCTATTTTACATGTTATTCATGTAAGTAGATTTTCAATAGTGATCGTGTGACTCAATGATATTTATTACCTCTATCCTTTTTTTAATATCATTATTTCACCATTATTTTGATCATTCTTTCATTAATTGTGAATTACTTTAGTGTAAGCCTTAGATTCCTATTAAAGAATCCAAAATTTATATAAAATCAATCATAAGACTGTAGCATAATGATATTCAGAAAATGCTTAAGATAATACATATCATCGATTTCTAAGATCAATCTGAGAAATAAATTACCAAAAATGAAAATGAATATTTGAAGGATACTCTAAAAATATAAAATATAAAATTATATTAATTTCATTTTGAAAAATCACCTCTCTAAATAATGTATTAAAGGTTTATTTATATAGGCCACTTCGTGAATAATTCCCAAGTATTTGACTCACACTTCCATTATAATACTTTGAATAAATAAAATTCGTATAGTTTATGGTTATAATAAATGTAATGTAAATACACTAAAGAAAAATAAGAGGAAAAGATAAATCAAAACATGGAGTGAATAGCCATGAATATTTCGACACAAATCACAAACACAAATGGAAAACAAGCTAATTTATATGTTTTATTTGATCGTATTTGACATTATAAATATGATTCATATATATGTCATTATTGAGAATCATACCAAGTTATAAAACTCACCAATTATATCATCGACTGAGAATTTTTCTCTAAATAATTCTTCCCCATCCATTCTTTTATGGATAATTTTATATTTTCTCGAATAATTAATATATCTTATTTAGGCCTTTTAAATTCCTTTCATCATTAAGGATTGTGTCTAATTCCACCCTGAAATATATTAGTTATGTTATCTGTGATGTTTTCATATCATATGAATTAATAGATACTAACACATTGTGTTATAAATATAATACATAATATCTTCTTGCAAATTTAGATTTGATCAGATAAATACTCAATTAAATTGAGATTTGTTCAAAATAGATCCTATTTAAATTATAATGTATCAAAACATTATCCCTAAACAATATTTATTACAAGGATTTTTTTACATGTCCTTTTTTCTAGTTTCTCAAGTATAACTCCATAGAAACACCAATTTTGATATTAGTCAAATATGTCAAATATGTAAAACTCACTATAAAAACATATATATAGATTATTTATATCAATTTACAACATTGAAGGCACCCAATTATATATGAAATTTATCCTATAAAATCCTAAAAATTAAATTGATAATATTCTAATATCTCTCTCAAAATAAATGAACTATTTCGGTTTCATGTTCATATTAGGCATATAGAGAATTGAAATCAATTTTTATGACATCCTCTATAACATAATACGGTTTAGAAATTATTCAATTTGTAATTTTGTGATCTTTTAAACTTTTTAGAGAAGTCCATAAATATTAAATTCCATAAATATCTCCTTGGTAATGATCATATTAATTATATCTTGATCTATATTGTTAAAATCTTCCATATATTCTTATGATTATTTATAATTTAGAAAACATAGTTTATACCTATCCAAAATATTTGACAATTCTTAATTTTATAGATCAATTTATAAAAATTATATTTTTTATTCCTAAAATTATTTTTTATTTATTTAAAAATATTTTCATTTTTACATCACTCAATTAGGCTATTTATCTAGCACATCTTCCATGATTTATTCATCATGATCTTTCTATAATATCTATATGTTTTGTTTCTCCTAAAATTTCTAATGATTAATTCCTTATACTACTCCATCATAACCTTTTTACAAATTGTTTTATTTTTCCCTAAATATGAACCTCATATTTCTATCTTTTGGTTCCATTAATCCATCATGTATCTTGGATTTTCTACACATTGGTTGTTATAATGGAATTATTCAATAAAAAACATTCAGTATGAATTTAATCAGTATATTTACTATCAAGAGGTCTTTTTATTACATAATAGTATTTTTATACTTTTTTGTTTATGAACATATGATTTATACTCATCCACCATAAATGAATGAAAATATATTATTCTAAAAGTGATTCTTTTGTAAAATTCCTTATATTTTATATATTTTGTTATTCATTACCTTCCTAACTAGGAATTTTATCACATAATTATTATTAATGAAAACTATAAAATGCCTTGATTTTATTTTTTATAATATTTCTATATCTTGAATAAAAATAGTGTGTTAGTGCATCAGGAATGATATAATACTTCCCATTGATTTTTTAATTTAAATTTTATAATATTATAGTTCATTTATCTATAGCACTAATCAGTCATGAGTAAACCTCTTTAAATTTATATTCAAAAATTTATTTATATAAGAACACTATATCTATTAAGTGAATAGTGTTACCTATAAAATGACATTAACCATAATTCCATTAAAACTCTATGTAATTCATGTTTAAGGAAGTTTTAATTCTTATATATCTCATTTAATTTTTTTCTCAAGTATATAATGATACTTTCATCATGATTTTTACATATCATTAATATAAATTTATATACTGTGTCCAATGTATTTATTTATAAGATTAGTTGATATTCACTCCCATTAGGATAATCTAATTTTGGGAGGTTCTCATATTTATTATTTGTAAATTGGATCTAATTATAATCTAATCCCATTAAATTATTTCATATCATATAATCCCTCTCTTTTACCCTAAAGTGAATATCCTAGTGGTTATGCCTTCGAAGGGTATCATGGGAGCTCTTAGGGTCGTGTCTCCTTAAGAAATTTTAGGCATGGTAGATTTATATTTTTAGTTATATTCCCCCACCTAGAACCATTTTAATAATTAAATTACCTAAATTTTAAAAAAATACCATTGATTTTAAATAAATTGATTCGATAAATTACATGTTTTTGCAAAACGTTTTATTTTAGAAGAATTAAATAAATAAAACATTTTGTAAAAATTATTATAATTTTTTCAAAATAAAGTAATAGCATCCAAGGAAAAATTAATTAATAAAAATTTATTTTAATTTAAATATTATTGTCTAAATTAAAATGTTTGGTTTAAAACCCTACTTTATTATGTTTTTTTCTATTTAAAGTATACATTTTTCATTTATAAAGTATGTAGTTAAATAAAATTAATGATATATGTATATTATGGTCATCTAAATATTATTACTTAATAATGAATAAAAATCA
Organism: Viscum album; assembly: GCA_963277665.1. Taxonomy (NCBI): domain Eukaryota; kingdom Viridiplantae; phylum Streptophyta; class Magnoliopsida; order Santalales; family Viscaceae; genus Viscum; species Viscum album. The sequence continues at coordinate 1,284,423,588 of OY728132.1, read as the reverse complement.
ATTCATTTTTATTCTTAAAAATATATCTCTATAAAAGATGCTTTTATGTGTTATACATTTATTATCTTAAAATTAATTTTGATCACCTTTAGAAATTGAATTCAATAAAAAGGGATTTATATTTTCAATCATAATGTCTAAATTAGTTTACAAGTTCAATTTATGTTGTTGGTATAAAAATATTTTATGTGGGTAAAATTTATCCACAACATTAAATTCTAAAGTATGGTAAAAGGGTAACATTAATGGATAAGATCCTAGAATATCATAAAATATTATCTTCAAATTCATGTTTGAGGTTATTAGTAGTTTACCATCATCTTATATTTATTAATTTTCAATTTTCAATCCATTATCCATAAATATGATATTCCATTTATTTTAATAAATGAGTATTTACAAAAAAAAAGCCACTTTTCTCACCTATAAAAGGACCCCTCAACATCCCTTTATAAGACACAAAAAATATAATTAATCTATATAATCAGCAATAATTCTTTCCATAAGATATCTCTTACAAATTCTTTCATCCCCTAGTCTCAAAAAGATGTCCTAAACCCTTTAAAAATAATAAGGTTTCCAAAATATGAAATGATTCCTTTATTATACGAAATAGATTTTTATCCATATTTTTTTTTAAAATTAATCATCTAAATCATATTGAATATGATTTATATCATTAAAAAAATTAAATAACTAATATTCTAAAAATGATAAATATTTTCTAAAAAATAATAAGTTCTTAAATATTCAGTCATTGTAAAATGTTCTTTTTTGTGTCAGTTTTATCACCTACACAAACAATGTTATTATGTTTACATCATGAATGACTAAGGAAAATTAAATACAAGTAATATTGTTTAATAACTATTAATTTATTTTTTTTATAATTTATGGGATATTAATATATAGATATTATTATATTCATTAATAAAATAATTTTTTTATCTAATTTATTTTCACAAAAAAAGATATTTTTTAAGTGTTACAAATGAATTGTCTTCATAAGTCACACGAAATGACCATGGGACTGTATAAATATGTAAAAATATGTTATAAATCTTCATGATCCTTATTTATGTGATTAAACCATTAATAATATTCAAGGATCGGAGCCTCCAAACTAAAGTCTTTGTGGAAAACAAAACAGTTGACTCTTAAATATAAATTATAAAAAAAATTAAAATATGTGTACTCGGGAATTATAACTGAATTATATAATGTAAGATAACTTTTAATAATTTTATTTTTTAGGTTAATAAAATACTTATATTTATATTATAGTGTTTTATTGTGTGTATAATCTAGATAAAATCAGAGGTAATGGTTTCCCATATCAAATTCCCATGATTTAGATATGCTTTATATTCCCCAATGTTTTCATTTTTTGTGGTGTATATAATACCCATGAATTTATTTTATAATTTTTTACATAAAAATTAATGGAATTTATAAATTAGTCAATTTTTATCCCTGTAAATATTTTTTTATTAAAATGTTACCAAATCCATAATGGTTACATTTAAAATCTCTGTTTGAATTTGGGGTTTTTTTATCTTAAATTTCTATTTATGATAATAATATATCTATTTAAAATGAAATTAAATATATTTTCTTATCCCATTTTCATTTATAGTTTTTTAATGTTCTATTACTATTTATCCTCCATTTTTTCCATAGTTTAATGAAAATAATTCTTATATGTTGAGACAACCTTATCTCATATTTTCGATAATGTATTCTTTTCCTCCATGTCTATATTTTAAAAAATATATAAATTTTCTACTATATAATTATATGATTTATTATGTTCATTCAAAAATATCCTTGTATTTATTTACAAATGTTTGAAAAGAAATATTTAAATTTTTTCTTCGTGATTCATTTTCAAATGATTTTGACTCTCTTTAGAAACGTGGAAAAAGAATCTTACATTTTTACAATTTTCGTCATGAACAAATTTTTCCACCATTATATTTTTTCATTAATGAATATTACATTAAAAGATATAATATTTTAAAAAAATTAACTCTTAATCCTTAAATGTTAAATCAATATTTACTTTTATATAAATGAATAAAAGTAGAGAATATTTCTTCTTATTTTCAAATATAAATTTTATCATGTTCTCATAAAATTATATTTCATATATGTCAATATCATATAATATTTATAATGATTAACATGGGATATTATTTATAGATATCATATACCTTATTTCTCTAGATATCTTATGATCATGTTCTAAGGATGTACTCACAAAAACAATTTATTTTCCATGGGATAATTATGCTAAGATAGAGTTGTGAATGTTTTCATGTTCATGTGTAATATAAGTGAATGGTTGTCATTATGTGACAATTTAAAAGAATTATATATCCCTAAAATATGTTGGATAAGTCTTCATATCTTTTTATATGACATGTAATGGATTTGGGAGTGAACCCAATCCAGTCGGGGACTTTTCAACTATGTTTTTGAGAATATGGAGTAAACCTGACCCACTATGGGACTATATCCACTATGTGATAATGATTTTAGAATTGAGAATATATAAAATAATTATTTTATTCTTATGAATGTGAAAAATTATTATTCTATATCATTATTTTCTAAAACCAACCTATTTTATGTTTTCATGAATCATGATTTATGACTTTTGTTTCCAAACAGTTATAGCTCATGTCATATTCCAGAAACCTTATATGATGAATCTTTGTTTATAATCTCATTTTTTTATGATTATATTATTATAAAACCATGACATTTATTTTCCTTGTTATTTTATTTCATTATTTTTTATCTGACCATTGAGATTTTGGAGTTCCAACTATGAACTTTTATTTTTGGATAGTTTTCCTAATATCGCATGGTTGGTGTGCATGATTTAGGGGAAAATATTTGATGGCCCTTACCTAAGTATCATTTCATTTCATTTGTGTTAATGCATATTTTTTCTACATGGGTTAAACACGATTGGAACCAAACCATGGGAAATACAATGTAAATCATGTTATTCTTTTTTCTTAATGGTACTCACACATAACTTGCATAGGGTTGGTATAAGGATTGCGAAAATCATGTGAGTGACTAGTAGTTTCTATAAGATCAATTTATTATGGTCAGTATATAATCATCTTAATTATTTGTCCAAACCATGTAAGTTACAATGTTATTTTAGTGAGGATCATACATTTGGAGCATGTTTGGTATATCATGCATCCAAACTATGAAACATATCCAATTTTTTAAAAATGTGAAATTATTTCTTTTCCTCTTTGAATTTAAAGACCCAAATGGGTATCCTGCCTCCCCCAATCACAAAAATAACCTATAGAGAGTGTTCATATTGATTCTTCTACATTCCCTTTAGACATTGATCTATTCCTTCTTTATTTTGAGTGGATTTTTATAAGTGATCCCTCTTTTCTCTTATCATATACCTTTCTCTTGTTTTATCTCCTCCCATTCTCTTAGTATTTTCATGGTTGAACCCAATGGTGAGGGTTAGTCCTAATACATATTAATTCTAAATGTTATCTTGTTTGGATAATCTTTCTTGTTTTTTTCTCTCCATTAATTAGGGTTTCATTTCATCTGTATAGGGTATGAGATAAGTGGTTTTATTCTTTTGACATTCCTAAGAAAATAAGGTATGATTAATATTTTATAAAAAATTTCACTAAAATCATTTTTTTGTATATGATGTGTTATATAATTTTTATTTACTCTCCATATGGTTTTAATGAGAAAGGGAGTATGCTATATGATTTTTAACATGTAAAATGGTTTTCATGAGGTGTTTGATTATTTGGTTTATTTTTTAAAACATGATATTTTTTGTGGGGTTTATGATAATTATTTGAGTTTTTAATGTTTTTTATTTCTTTTTCTTGATGATTTTGGGGGATATATATTTATTACTAATATTATTTTAAATTTGTATCTTGGTTTTGTAAGTTTTTATTTAATTTCCTTTTATTAATTGTTGATATGTTTTATCTCTGATAAGTTTTTTATTGAAGGTTTCATTTTGTGTAAATTGAAGGGGGAATCATATTTTCTTAATTTAATTTAAAAAGGATTTCTTAAATTATATTTGAATATAATACATTAATGAACATTTTGTACTTAAAAACTGATTCGTAAAATAAAATTCATTTTTAAAATAGATTTTAAAGTGGATTTGGAAAATGAGTTACTAATTTTAACTATTAAGTCATGGTTGACACCTTATGAATTCCTTTTCTGTAAATGTGATATTCAATTAATGTAATCCCTTTAATTTGTGAGGTTTAGGATTGATATGAATTATATTGTTATTAGGGATTCTAAAGTGGATCTTTGCATTATTGGGTGTAAGAAGGTGGGATGAGGATGTAATTGTATATGTCAGTCTTGTATAAGATTGTATGAATTATAAATCACCTAAGTTCACTATAAATCATGGTATAAGAGTAATAAAAGTGTGGTATTGAGAGGCAGTTAATATATGGTCATGAAGAGTTGTACTAGATCCCCATGGGAATGGAATGGTACCTTAGTAATGTTTCATCAATGAGGATAGGTTATATTAGTCAATTAGGTATTGACAAGGAACATCATATATATTCTTGAAGATGGTTCCACCTGAGTAAATATAATATCTCCTCATTGAATAAGTAGGAATATCCCAAGAATATGTAATCCTTATTATTTCTTATTTTGTATACACAATTTTATTTTTATTCATTACAAATATTTCTATAATATGGATATGTTCTATTGGTTTCCTATTTACACTATACTTTTAAAATTAAATTAACTTGGTTATTTAATGTATTTTGAGGTTTTTAATAAACTATTTCTGGTTTATAATATTGTTTTTAATGGTTTATATGATGCCTCGACCCCGGTAGCCCAGAGCCAGTGCTATGGTTATGGTGTGCAATTTATTTCACACAAATTAAACAAATAAGTCACACATCATAACCCATCAGGAGGAACTTTCTAGTTTAGATCCTGGAGAATCAGAGACCACATCTTTGCTTCTTTATTTCTGAGCTAAGAACAAACATCCAAGACTTGGAAAGGATCTATCAGCCTGTAAAAGAATTTAACATAAAACATAGGGTGAGCATTGAAATACTCAGTAAGGGGTTTTTAAAAATACATAAATACAACCTTAGAAAACCATTTTGAAAATACTTTTACATGCCTAAAATTTTTTCTTAAAGGAAAAACTTTAAGACAAAACCAAAAGTTTACGTAACACGGTTAAAGCACTTCATATTTACACACTAGAACACTTAGCTGGAACCCACATAATAGAAAAGATAAGGATGATAATAAAAAGACATGGGTTATACTAATTTAAGTGTCCATAAAGAAGAAATGTGTGCATGAACAACAAGGTGTAAACATTATCGGAGACATGCACAAGCGCATTATCTAAAAAAACACATCATGACATGATAAATGTAAAGCAACATTTGTAATAAAATTCTGAAAAAGAAAACTGGACATGCATCAACATTGCCATATCATATGTCTTCTGTTTCTTTTTTTTATCTGATACTCATAGGTAAGGTTATATCACCATGGATATTCCTCTAGTCTGAGTTATCACTTGGTTGGTCATAAGCTAAGAAATGTATGCTGAAGGACTCATGGTCTCTGTTTCAAGGCCTTGTGCCATGACCTAAGGGTAAAAATCCAATATGACTGTCTCAAGAACTATCGATGCATCGAGGAGCTTACTTTTACCGGTATCCAACTCGGAGGGCTTACTTTAACCAGTCCCCAACCTGGATGGTTTTCTTCTTACCGGACCCCATTACGGGTAGTCCCATACATTTCTCACATGTTGATAAGGTTAGATATTCAAGGTGTCCCATACCACTTTGAATATTTAATTTTCATTTCATATTACCCAAGGTGTCCCATACCACATTGTGTAATTCCATTTTCATTACTCATTACCCAAGGTGTCCCATACCACTTTGGTTAATTTAGTTCTTTGTTCATTATCATGTTGATTCATATGCATGAGTAATATGAATAAGGTAATAATTATCTAATTGGTTTACAATTACATGATATGACAGATAAAATTGAAAATATGGAATAAAAGAAGGCATGGTTAAGCAAGAAAACTAAGTGCATAGAACAATTAAAAATGATGAATGTGTGAGATTTTCTCCCAAGGGGTATTAAATGATGAGTTTCTAAAATTCCAGTACATGGAAATGAACTACTTGGGATTAACTATTTTACTTCATAGGTCACAGTACTTGCAACAAATCTCCATCCACTAATAACTGCTGCGGAATGCTTGGTTTAAAAATAATAAACACTTGCAATCTTTAAAATTCCAACACTTGTAAATATACCACTTTAAAAATAATACCTGTCATTAATTATTATTCTTCACTGGTCATAGAATTTGCAGTTACACTATTCTCACTAAAAATCATTGCAGCGAGTTTGGTATAAAAAAATAGAGGATTTATACATATTAACATAACCCTTAAATCCATATCCTTTTAATTCAATTTTAAAACAGGCAAGGGCATATCCTTTTAAAAAAACACAAATCATTTCAAGGATGACATTAATCAAGTTCATTGGTGTACCCTTAGACACAGAAATATAAAACAGCATAGGAAAGCACTAAAATCATACATGCATAGAAATATAAATAACCATTTCTTGAAACTAGGGTTTTCAGATATTAATCTTAAAAACACATACATACATAGGGATATATACACACAATGTATATATATAGGGTTTCTCATAAATTAAACATGGTTCACTTGAAATCTGAAACCTCTAACAATCTATCATTTATTCAGTTTAAAAATAACAAAACCTTATGGGTTTTAAATGTTCATGAAACAATAATTATATAAAACTTCAATTTCAACTAGAACAAGTTTGCACCTAAACCGTAGACCCAGTCCGCATTCAATATCATTCATAGACAAAGTAAGAATCCAAAACTGATTTGCATTGAAATACATAACTTATAAAATTATATATATATATATATATAAGGCTTACATAAAGATCATACATGTTAGGAATTGTTTTAAAATAACCCTTTCAAAAGTATAATTCTTAACATAAAATAATGAATTATAAGGAAGTCTTAGAAACATATTTTGTATGGTTTTCATGAAATATATATATATATATATACCTTTAACTATAAGTCCTATATATAAATTATCATGTATAAACAAACATGAACCGAGAAACATGGGTGTGGGAAAAAACACACAAACGTGGAAACCTTACCGCTTAAGGTAGGAGCTCGCCGGAGGGAGGCTTGCTGGGTAGCCGGAGGTAGTCCGGTGAGGTCGAGGCCTCCTGTAAATGCTACCAGGTAGTAGCGGGATGACCAGCGGTGTGGCACCGGCACTGGTGTGGTCGTGCATGGGGAGTGTGGTGTGAAGCCGATGGTGGTTCGTGTGGTGGCGAGGCGACGACGAGGATGGTGTCGCGGCGGCGCGGGTTGGCTCCGGAGGTCCCCGTTTACTCTAGGGTTTCTCGGTTCTAAAAGGAAGATGATCCAGGGGTTAGGCCGATCCTATGGTGTCCAATGGAGGTGGGTGCGCGAGGTCAACGTGAACAGTGGAGAGGGTAGCGTCCTCGACAAACCTGTTCTGGTTCGCGGGTCCCTGGCGTGAGGTTGAAGAAGACGGGAATAGCGGTTTAAAAAAAACAAACAACGGTTGGGATTTCGACCTTGGCATGATCGGACAGATGAAAAGAAAAGAGAGTTTTAAAACCTAACAACGTTTGGGATCTGTCCTGAATTCGATCGAACGGATGTGGTTGGGGGCGCGAGATGTCCTGGGTTGCGTGTTGTTTTTAAAAAAAAACCAGTTTAGTAAATGCTAAAATTATACTACTTCGCATTTTTTTTAAAATATATATATATAACTGGAACATTATAATTTGGAATTTGTATAAAATTTAATAAGTACTTTTAATCAAAAAAAATCCATCTTAGTTTATGTAAGGAAAAAGAAAAAAATTGATACTATTTGATATAATTTATTTTTTTCTAAAGGATAAATATTTTATACTAAACATTTATAACTACTAAGTTCTTATAACCGTTAAAATCCAACATACATCGCTTGTTGTTTTATAAAATTATTTTTTTAAAAGACCCATAGTTTTTCTTTAACTCAAAACACATTGTTTTAGAGATCAAAAAAAAATACATTTTTCCAATTATTGTTGGTACCCTGTTCGACACATTTTAAAATATCATTTTTTCCACCATATAAATATCGTCATAAAAATAGATTCATTTTCAATGATAATATTTTATTTTAAAACTCAAAGAAATAATTCTAATATTTTGTACTTATTAAAATATCGAAACACCATTATATTATAAAAAGCGTAATAAAGACCAAATTTTATAAAAATATGCACTTTATCCATTGGAACCCAACGGTCAAAAAAATGGTCATATTCCCTTAGAGGTATGTTATAAAATCATGGGGTCGGATGTTTAACATTTTCAAAACACCGGACCCTTGGCGGATGGATCTCCTCATACCACTAGCGCTGAGTGTGTGCCCGGTGGTTCTGGCGGTTATACTTTTCACACTGATGGACCCTGAAGATGACGACTATCCGATTGCCCGTGTTTTGGTTCTCAGTAGTCTTGCTGTGGGTATGTTAGGTCTTGTGCATGGTACTTTCAATTAGATGGATCCTGTTGTAATTTATCTTTTAAATATATAACAGTTTATCGTATTCTTCATGTTTGATTTCCATTCGAATTCTTTATCAGCACACAAACCATAAAATAAAATAAAACATGAGACATCATTAAAAGCATAACATTGTTCACTTGGACCTGTTTATAAAACCTGGGGCGTCACATTATCCCCCTCTTAAAAGAATTGTGTCCTCGCAATTCGATCGGCGTACAAATGCTTACTTACTCACACAGCTTCTCTGACACCCTCGGTGATTTCCCTCTACCTCCACCGCCCATGGAAGAAGTTACTATTCAACTCAATCCCCAGGGCAGAACAAAGCTTGTGGGTATCCTCTTCCTAAATACATTTTTGGCAAAGTGGATCGTGGTTGAAGCCAAGCTCCCATTTGATACAAGTGGTTTTCCATAGATGGGAACGAGTGACATCAAGCTTCGCGACATTCGCTTGGATTTGGTTCCTAAAGATCTCTCGAACCACTTCATAATTGAAGGATTCTATGAAATATCCAAAATCGCAGAGCTCTCCAAGCATGCTGAAGCACAGGATTTGGTATATAAAGATTGCGCGGAAGTCCAACTGCTTTGCAGCTTCTCCAAATGCCAGGAAGGCCAACCATTTATTGTTCATGGTGAAACATAGGAAGAGTCCCTCATAGTACTTCCCTTTCTTTTTATAATTCTCAAACAGCGCACTGGCCATTTGGTTATACACAACTTCCGACCCTCGTAAGATTCGAAGGACATTCGAGCTCTTCGATATTTCATAGAGGGTTTTTCACGTGAGTCGTAAGTTAACAAATGGTTAGTAACTTGTTGAGCAGGATTTTGCTATAATAGTCTCTATGATTTCTGTAGGGAGAGTCCAGAGTCTAGGCATGGTTTTCTATCTTGCCATCTGAGAAGTTTTAAGAACAAACCCTACTTAGTAAACCATTATTAATGTTTTTGTGTTGTCCTAATTTTCCAAGGTTGCCTAAACCATTCCTCTGATACCAACTATGACGCCCTGACCCCGGTAGCCCAGAGCCGGTGTTATGGTTATGGTGTGCAATTTATTTCACACAAATAAAACAAATAAGTCACAAATCATAACCCATCATGAGAAACATTCTGGTTTAGATCCGGGAGAATCAGAGACAACAGTTTTGATTCTTTATTTCTAAGCTAAGAACAAACATCCAAGACTTGGATAGGCTCTATCAACCTGTAAAAAAATTTAACATAAAACATAGGGTGAGCATTGAAATAATCAGTAAGGGGTTTTTGAAAATACATAAGTACATCCTTAGAAAACCATTTTGAAAATACTTTTACATACTTAAAATGTTTTCTTAAAGGAAAAACTTTAAGACAAAACCAAAAGTTTATGTAACACGGTTAAAGCACTTCATATTTACACACTAGAACACTTAGCTGGAACCCACATAATAGACAAGATAAGCATGCTAATAAAAATACATGGGTTATACTAATTTAAGTGTCCATAAACAAGAAAGGTGTGCATGAACAACAAGGTGTAAACATTATCAGAGACACGCACAAGTGCATTATCTAAAAAAACACATAATGACATGATAAATGTAAATCAACATTTGTAATAAAATTCTGGAAAATAAAACTGGACATGCATCAACATTGCCATATCATATGTCTTGTGTTTCTTTTTATTTATCTGATACTCATACGTAATGTTCTATCACCAAGGATATTCCTCTAGTCGGAGTAATCGCTAGGTTGGTCATAAGCTAAGAAATGTATGCTGAAGGACTCATGGTCTCTGTGTCAAGGCCTTGTGCCATGACCTAAGGGAAAAAACCCAATCGGACTGTCTCGAGAACTATCGATGCATCGAGGAGCTTACTTTTACCGGTCTCCAACCCAGAGGGCGTACTTTAACCAGTCCCCAACTTGGAGGCTTTTCTTCTTACCGGACCCCATTCCGGGTAGTCCCATACATTTCTCACATATTGATAAGGCCAGATATTCAAGGTGTCCCATACAACTTTGATTATTTAATTTTCATTTCATATTACCCAAGGTGTCCCATACCACATTGGGTAATACCATTTTCATTACTCATTACCCAAGGTGTCCCATACCACTTTGGGTAATTTAGTTCTTTGTTCATTATCATGATGAGTCATATGCATGAGTAATATGAATAAGGTAATAATTATCTAATTGGTTTACAATTACATGATATGACAGATAAAATTGAAAATATGGAATAAAAGTAGGCATGGTTAAGCAAGAAAACTAAGTGCATAGAACAATTAAAAATGATGAATGTGTGAGATTTGCTCCCAGGGGGTATTAAATGATGAGTTTATAAAATTCTAGTGTATGGAAATGAACTACTTGGCATTAACTATTGTACTTCACAGGTCACAGTACTTGCAATAAATCTCCATCCACAAATAACTGTTGTGGCATGCTTGGTATAAAAATAATAAACACTTGCAATCTTTAAAATTCCGACACTTGGAAATAAACCACTTTAAAAATAATACCTGTCATTAATTATTATTCTTCACTGGTCATAGAATTTTTAGTTACACTCTGCTCACTAAAAATCATTGCAGTGAGTTTGGTATAAAAAAAATAGAGGATTTCTACATATTAACATAACCCTTAAATCCATATCCTTTTAATGCAAGTTTAAAACAGGCAAGGGTATATCCTTTTAAAAAAACACAAATCATTTCAAGGGTGACATTAATCAAGTTCATTGGTGTACCCTTAGACACAGAAATATAAAACAGCATAGGCAAGAACTAAAATCTTACATGCATAGAAATATTAATAACCATTTCTTGAAACTAGGATTTTCAGATATTAATCTTAAAAACACATACATACATAGGGATATATATACACAATGTATATATATAGGGTTTCTCATAAATTAAACATGGTTCACTTGAAATCTGAAATCTCTAACAATCTATCATTTATTCAGTTTAAAAAGAACTAAACCTTATGGGTTTTAAATGTTCATGAAACTATAATTATATAAAACTTCAATTTCAACTATAACATGTTTGCACCTAAACCGAAGACCTAGTTCGCATTTAATATCATTCATAGACAAAGTAAGAATCCAAAACTGATTTGCATTGAAATACATAACTTATAAAATTATATAAATATATATATATATATATAAGGCTTACATAAAGATCATACATGTTAGTAATTGTTTTAAAATAACCCTTTCAAAAGTATAATTCTTAACATAAAATACTGAATTATAAGGAAGTCTTAGAAACATATTTTGTATGGTTTTCATGGAATATATATATATATATACCTTTAACTATAAGGCATATATATAAATTCTCATGTATATACAAACATGAACCGAGAAACATGGGTGGGGGGGAAACACACAAACGAGGCACCATTACCGCTTAAGGGAGGAGCTCGCCGGAGGGAGGCTAGCTGGGTAGCCGGAGGTAGTCCGGTGAGGTCGAGGCCTCCTAGAAACGCTACTAGGTAGTAGCGGGATGACCAGCAGCGTGGCACCGGCACTGCTGTGGTCGTGCACGGGGAGTGTGGTGCGAAGCCGTTGGTAGTTCGTGTGGTGGCGAGGCGACAGCGAGGCTGGTGTCGCGGCGGCACGGGTTGGCTCCGAAGGTCCCCGTTTACACTGGGGTTTCTCGGTTCTTAAAGGAAGACGATCCAGGGGTTAGGCCGATCCTACGGTGTCCTATGGAGGTGGGTGCGCGAGGTCAATGTGAACAGCGGAGCGGGTAGCGTCCTCGGCAAACCTGTTCCGGTTCGCGGGTCCCTGTCGTGATGTTGAAGACGACGGGAATAGCGGTTTAAAAAAAACAAACAACAGTTGGGATTTTGACCTTGGCATGATCAGACGGACGAAAAAAAAGAGGCTTTTAAAACATAACAACGGCCGAGATCTGTCCTGACTTCGATCGAACGAATGTGGTTAGGGGCGTGAGATGGCCTGGGTTGCGTGTTGTTTTTTTTTTTAAAACAGTTTAATAAATGCTAAAATTATACTACTTCACATTTTTTTAAATATAAATATATATAACTAGAACATTATAATTTGGAATTTGTATAAAATTTAATAAGTACTTTTAATCAAAAAAAATCCCATTTTAGTTTATGTAAGGAAAAAGAACAAAAAATGAAACTATTTGATATAATTTATTTTTTTCTAAAGGATAAATATTTTATACAAAACATTTATAACTACTAGGATCTTATAACTGTTAAAATCCAACATACATCGCTTGTTTTTTTATAAAATTATTTTTTAAAAGACCCGTAGTTTTTCTTTAACTCAAAACACATTGTTTTAGAGATCCAAAAAAATACATTTTTCCAATTATTGCTGATACCTTGTTCGACACATTTTAAAATATCATGTTTTCCACCATATAAATATCATCATAAAAATATATTCATTTTCAATAATAATATTTTATTTTAAAACTCGAAGAAATAATTCTAATATTTTGTACTTATTAAAATATTGAAACACCATTATATTATAAAAGAATAATAAAGACCAAATTTTATAAAAAGATGCACTTTATCCATTGGAACCCAATGGTCAAAAAAATGGTCATATTCCCTTAGAGGTATATTATAAAAGCAAGGGGTAGGATGTTTAACATTTTCAAAACACCGGACCCTTGGCAGATGGCTCTCCTCATACCACTGGCGCTGAGTGCGTGCGCGGTGGTTCTGGCGGTTATACTTTTCACACTGATGGACCCTGAAGATGACGACTATCTAATTACCCGTGTTGTGGTTCTCAGTATTATTGTTGTGGCCGTGTTAGGTCTTGTGCACGGTACTTTCAATTAGATAGATCCTGTTGTAATGTATCTTTTAAATATATAACAGTTTATCGTATTCTTCATGTTTGATTTCCATTCAAATTCTTTATCAACACACAAACCATAAAATAAAATAAAAAATGAGACATCATTAAAATCATAACATTGTTCACTTGGACCAGTTTATAAAACCTGGGGCATCACAGTTTATTTCTAAATTGTATTCCAATTGGTTATTTAAAAGGGGTTTATTTAATTAAATGTTATAAATGTATCTTTGACACATGTTTGAGTATAAAGGACAGTGGCTAAGAAATCTATTGATCATTTTCCTTAAAAGATAAAACCATGTTTTCTACAGGTATTTATAACAATAATTAATTTTGTTTTTGGTAAAATGAAATAAATAGACTAGTTGGTAACTTCCAATTATAAGTTTATGCTAACACCATACTTGTGCCACTCGATGTCGATGGAATTGAGTTTTTTTGTATTTTGAGGTTCGATTCTTGGTCCCTCATGGTGTGAGATGGTTTAACCATGTACAGAGACACTGGGAGGTCACATTAAGATTACATTGGGTGTTTTGATTTTTTTTATATCATGGATGTATCTGTAACACAGAAAAACTCTAGTACATAATTTTCATTAAATAAATACTATGTTGAATTCCATGTGATATGCATAACACCAAACTATAGTGAATAATGAATAACTATGATAAAAATTATAGATATAACATGACTTATAAATTAAAAATAATTTAATGAATTAATAATTTTGTAAAATTAAAAGGTTTATATTTTACATAGGAAATTATGATTGATTCTATAGAAAACAATTTTTTACTACTTTGAAAAATTATTTATTTTTTTAAACATAATAAATTAGAGTGATGATAAAAATTTATTGATAAAACATCATTTAATTATATTTAAAATAATTCAATAACATATAGGGAATTATTAATTAATGATAAGGAATATTAATCTAATAATTATTTTCCAAACAACTTTTTTTACAAAAGATATTTTTATTATACATTATCTTTTTTATTTAATGTCTAAATTATGATTTTATAAATTTATTTGTTATACATTTAAACTAAGAAATACTAATTTATACATTTGTTATCATTTTTTTAAAATGATAGTGAAATCATTTAATTCTAAAGAAGGGATATTTTTTAGAAAACAATTTTAAAGTGATAAATGTATTTAATAATAATAAATTAAATTAATTAATATTAATAAATTATTTTGTTGAAATATATTGATAATATATTTAAAAAATTAATTAATTGTTGTTTAATGGTTTTTACTATCTTGGAATGAGAACAAATTCATTTTATCCTACAAAATAACTTTTTTCTAAAAATGGTTTTCTTCAAAATTTGTGTGTGGATATTAAAATTAATTTTTTACACATTTAGAAATTTTAGTTGTTAAAGTGAAATATATTTTTAAATCCATCACATCTATTTTTATATTATGGTTACTTTTGGCTTTTTTCTAGTAGAAGATGATATTTTGGTGCATAGTAAAAATATTGATTTTACAAATACTATTACTTTTACAGGACCATTATGATACATGAATGACCTAAAAAAATATAAAACCATTCTATAATATAAATATGTGTTTAATGATTAAAATGAATCATTTAAATGTATTATGTTTAATTTTAAGACAACATCATGACTTTTTTGAAAGTGTTGTTATATTTTCGTCTTATAAATATTTATTTTTTGTTCTTTTAATTTAATAATGTGTTTGGAAGGTGAAATTAGTTTTTGGAATGGTTCAAATTTCCAATAACCTTATTTTTTATTAATAATCCTATAATTTCAAATAAATCTCCATAACGTATGTATTTTTTCCTTAATAAGTGTAAATTCATTTTTAATCTTTAAAATAATTATTTTTTAAATGGTTTTATGCTTTTTGTTTGGATATATTAGAAATACTTTTTTTTCACGCATATAAATTTAATCTTATAAAACTAATTAAATGTTTTTAATCAGAATATTAATATTATTTAATAATTTCCATTTCATTTTTGGTCATAAAAATAATTAAACAAGGTAAAAATAAAGTTACCGTGGAAAAAGTTAAACGAGGTAAAAAAGCTTAATCTATTTGGTATACTCATAAAATATAAAAACCCCATATTTAAATGGGTGTCTCAATAATTTAAAGACCATGCCTAATCTTTCACAATTAAAATTTTAACTTATGTTCCACTTGATTTAATAATTACATACCATTTTATATAGATAAATTATATTTAAAAGAGTGTCACTCCTCATACTTATAGAAGGATCCCCTCACCCCTCACTTCTTTATTCACATTTAACACTCTATATTAACTAATATCTACCCAAATTACACTATATATCCTATTCCCACATCATAGTGGTCATAGTGTCACTAAAACACCAACCCTATAATTATTAAGGTGTAATCCAAAGGATGAAATCCCAAGAGAAGGTATAAGTATTAATTGAATTCTTTAATGTATATTTCTTCTTGTACCTCATAAAAACCTATTATAACCATACTAATATAATAAATAAGTATATTTTATATACATATTTGAAAATATTTTTTTGCTAAATAATTGTTTCACCTTGTTTTACATCATATAGAAAATGAAAATTTCACTCATTCATATCTGTGGACTACCACCTCCACGAAGTGATGTGTTTCTTCTTTCATCACCAACTCACATGGCTTGTTAAAAAGATATAATTAATTAATATATATTATATTTATTAAATTTCAATGACACTATAAAGATAACTAATTATATATATTCTTAACCATTTATCCGTTGAAAATTTATAACATCTCTCGTACATATGTGTAGACTACCACGTCCACAAAGATATGTGATTTGTTTCTCATTTGTTCCTTGAATAGATTATGGTAAGGATTTATTTAATCAAAAAATATCATATTTATCATATTATAATTATTTAATGGTAAGACATTATTCTTTATTTATATTTCACCCCTTAGATAAATGAAAATTTCATCCATGTTTACGTATGGACTACCATCTCCATGAAATGATGTGTATCATGCTTCATCATCGCCTTACATGGATTTTTGTAGAAAATATATTTGATTAATTTATATAATATTAAATATTAATATATTACTATAATATAGTTATGAAATTATTACCCAAAATCTAAGTATATTAAAAATTTATCTATTGATATTGTAAAATTCCCAAAAACAATATTATCACTAATTTCATCTTCAAAAATCATAACAAAAACATACATGTAACGATTCTAGTAGATTCTAAATCATTTGGAAAATTTTATTTTAGTAATGTTAATAATAAAGAAATTTGGAATTTTTTACAAAATAATTGGAATTTCCATCACCACTATAAAATATGAATGAAACAATTGAGATTACTAACATCGGACTATTAGAAAAATTGTAGGCTAACTAGTACATGTAACAACCAAACCCATCAAGACTAACATATATGGTGATAATCTAAGTGTGACTACCCAATGACCACATCCAAGAGGCTAGGGAATATATACTAGTGTTGCGTAGAAATAACCCATACATGGGAGGAATTATATTAATGTATCTATATACATGCACACATATCCAATCCCATTCAATATCGACTATGAAAAAAATCCCATATTTGAATGCACAAAATATTTCCCACACATGGGTACAAAGAAATATTGAAAGTGATAATGGGTCCAAATACAATCCCAATCCAAAACTACAAAGATTCCATCTTTCTTATAATGTGGGGACAACTATAAAATAACACCACCTTGAAAATATCTCGGTGTGTCTCGCCCAATTATATTCTATCAGCTCCCTTTACTACTAGGAAACCATAAAAAGGTTCTTCTTCTACATAATACATGACACATGTATGAAGTTCCCATGTTGTATTGGGTATAATAGTACCTATTACAACACACTAAAATCCCCAAGCATAAATCATTAAGAGCAGTCAGCTCATAATAAAAATAGATTAATATGGAAAAAATTACTCATGATATAAAACCAGTCTCAACCAAAACCCTAGCGAATGGATACTTCTCAAGGATTAAAGATAGTGATAATTTATGGAGAACTCACTCCATGATCCATGATATCAATGGTGACACGCGTCTTAGAGACCATTTTTATTGGGTCCTTCATAAGAATTACTCACTAGATTGCAAAAGATCACATAATCTAGTCATGATATCACACACAGGGCTAAAATGTGGGTACTAAAAACACTATTAGATATCACTATTAGATGGTGAATTTAATACTTGTGAATAATGGTCATGATGATTCTACGGACCAAAATAAGGAATGATTGAGGATCCCACAAGTTTTCCATAGAAGGATATACTGAACTCTGTCCAATTATGCACCCGTAGAGGGGATCAAAATCCTATATATAGGATTTATTGCCTCACTATACCATCAAAGGAAAGGACCAAGGTATCAAACTCAAGTGAAAATACTCTATACTAAAGTGAAAAAGGGCTCTGGTCCATATCCAAGTAAGTACACAACATGTACTCAGGGTAAATGATTTATACCTCTAAATCTAGACCCAACCATGTAAATGGGTATGTTCTTCTACCCATGATGATGTACTCCATACATGTATGTGTATTTAGAATTGATCAAATACCTATTTTTGTCCATTTAATCTACTTGTACCTATGTTCCTAGTCATGTACCCACCCATATCCTCCCTGAGACAATGCTGAGCTACCAAAAATAGGTAACAAAGTGTGTGATAGGTTTCACATGGAATGTGATATTTAAAATCCAGGGAAACCCTAAATCCATGGACACGGGGTCCAATATAGCATGTATATTAAAATTTCACAGTGTACCACAATATTTATAGATATTGATGGTTCATTCTTTGTATATTCCCATTTCATCATCACCTTAGTATCCACTGAAAATATTTCCATAAATGGGGGATCTATTTTGATTTCTCCTAACTACTACTGCTTTCCAAAAAAAATCTTTAATTCACTTGGAAATTGGTCATTTGAGCCAAACCATTGCTTATCAACCAGGAAAACTAAATCATTTGGTCTAATCTTGATCCCCCTTTTGTCATCTTCTGTTGTTACACCTTGATCAAGCCCTTCATTGAAAACTATACTCATGATATCGATCATTTTTGCTGAATAATTGTCATGAAATGAACAAATACCTTGTATTCATTAAACCACAAGGCAAAGGAATTATTTTTGATGAACACATAAAAAAATTGGAAAGAAAACGATAAATACAGAAGATTATAAATGAATCTTGACGTTTTTTTTGTACTTGATTTGTTGTCATAGAATACACAAATAGAGAGGGATGATCAATGAAGAACAAATTAATCAACCATAAAATAAATAAACTAATGATTCACAATTCAATTGTTATTCATTGAATATATCTATGTTTTAAATGGGATAAATAGATTATATGAATCCACAAAAATCAAATTTTCTATAAAGACATTGGATTGACGGTTGATGAAGAATGATTCTATTTTGAATTCATTGACGATATTTATAAACACTATTGGTGTAGATGATCCACACGGTATCAATCTAATCCTCTGATTTAATATAGTTCACCAATGTCTCTCTAGTGGATATTCTCTAGGACTCTAGGGTTATGTGGATAACCGCGACATATTCCCAAAATTGGGAATTTATAGAGGATGTATTTAGGTCATGACTTCAATGACATGTTAATTTATTTATTTTTATCACCCATGAAACTTTTTTGACAAACCCCCAACGCTGAAAAAGTTTTTATCTCACCTAGGGTAAACCCCACAATCTAAACTCAATTTTGGCTACATATTTATGATCTGAAACTCTTTTCTGGGGTTATTTCACTTTTTCTAGAAAACTATCAAAATAAGATATTAATATATTAATAATTTTGAAATGTTTATTCTGGGACCTATATCCTTAAAAATTATATGTTGTCTTAGTTCTTGGATCCAAAAATGTTACAAGATATATATCAAATCAGTTTATAGAGAAAATAGATACAATAAGTCCTCCTAACCTTAGGTATTGTCTTCCTGAAAAGTGAAAAATACTTCTAAAAATATGTTAGTACAGATCTCACATATAGGACACCCTCTCCCTTGTTCTCTCCATAAGAGTATCATGCTTATAATGTACATGAACCAAAGGTATCACCCATCCATGGAGGATCATATTATTTCAATAATTGATATCCAGTAGGTACTCATAAAATGTAGATCCATACTCAATGTCCATCTCACCCTAGATGATAATAAGTCATCAATTGTGTACATACCACCTCATCTGAGACATGTGGAAAACATCTTGCACCTAGTATAACTATGGTGGTAGGGCCAAGGGGAATTCCTCCCCGTCAACCCTACATAGTAGCTAGAACTTGTTAATGAACCTCTAAGGTAACTTTCCACCTCGTCCAAATATTTATAATCTACCTCAATGTAGGACCATCATAAACAAATGGTCTCCCCCATTTAACTCCAAAGGCATATTTCATTGGTCCACATATGACTTATGACATCTCTATACATTCCCCATCCACTAATGGATGCTATTTTCCTTCTCTATAATCTCTCAAATCAACTTGGCTCCATGAGTACAAACTCCCTTAGATCAGTTAAACAAAGTGGTGACCTATAGGGTCACTCATACAAGTCCTATAATAGAACCATCCGAATGGTGGAATGGTAGCTATTCTTTAATGAAAATTCCACCAAGGATATTTTGTCCTCCCAACTGCAACCAATGTCTAACTTGCAAGATCATAGTATGTCCTCCAAAACCTAAATGCTTTGATCAGTTTGGTTGTCATTCTGGGGGTGGACACCATTCTCATACACAAATATTTCCTAAAGGCCTCGTACAATACTATAGATGATCATGAAGTTAAAAAAATACCATATGAAATGATCATCAGGGGAACATCATGGATATGTACTATCTCATGAAAGTAAGTACATCCCAGGACCTCTACAAAACTCTTCTCTCCAATAGATAGGTATTGGGCCATCGTGGTACTTCATCATATAATCACCCAGATAGAATCACATTCTATGTGAATATATGATAATCTAATCACAATGATCAAATATATCTTTTCCCACATCAACTCTAGAACATCCAGGGGTTGAGCTAAACTAGCTAGAACCTGGTGGTCATTATTCACCTATAGAGAAGGAAGGCATTGAGAGAAAACTAGGCTATAAAATTCTTTATGTCTTACCATAAAAACTTGTGTCAGTGGTCCTGGTACATATTTTCCCTACCTAGATGTACTTAATAAGGGAATTTAGGAAACTCCCTTATCACCTCCACCTTCAATATCACCGGTATCATAGTTCTTTCTATAGAAAAGATAATGTCATTCCCACCTTCGTAAAATTTAACTGGAGAATGTCCAATGGATATATAATTTCATACTATATCACAATAAATTTATCAATGTTATTCCTCCCTAACACACTGTAAAAGTGGTGGGTAACAAAATTAAACTATAAATATGTAGCTTCAACCTTTTCCACTAATGAAAATTGTAATGAGGCTAACTCCTCTAATACCTTATCCAACAACTAAGAACAAAATATCTTAATGAGAGTGTAGGTCACTATGTTCCCCTTCCCATGATTATAGAATATCTCAAATTCATAGTCATTTAGGAACTCTAGTTATTGGCTCTATCTAAATTTATAATCCTTATGAGATAAGTTAAACATGAGACTCTAGTTATTAGTATAAATGATAAATAACTTATAGATTAGGTTGTGTCACCACATATTAAAGTAAAAGAATAATGCTGCCAACTAATGATCATGTGTCATGTATTTCTACTAATGAAATCTCAAATACCACCCATGGGAAATAATAGCTTTCCTATACATTAGTACACAACCATGTACGATCCTCGGGGAATTTAAGAACACTAAGTATTTGACACCCTCCTGTGGAAATCTCAATATGGATGGACTCATTTAATTCGACCTCAACACTTGGAACATCTATTACCACATTTCTTTCCAAAGGAAAGGATACCCCTTTTGGGTAAAAGAATCCAAATTTTCTAATACTCTAGATAAATTTGGCACAAACTTTTTGTAGTAGCCTTCAAACCCAAAGAAGCTGTGCACCTCTATCACACTATTGGGTAGATCCAAAGCTAACAATACCTCAACCATGGATGGGTCCACTATTACACCATCAATTGAGATGACATTTACCAAAAATTGGACCTCCTAAATCCAAAATTAACACTCATAATATTAGAATAATGTTGGTTATCTAGAAGTTTTTCTAGAACCATCTTCAATTTTCTTTATTTATCCTTCCTTTTAATCTGTTACACTATGATATCATCAATGAAAACCACCCCAAAATATTCTAGGAAATGTGGAAATGTCCAATTTAGGATTCCCTTGAACACTGATGGGGTGTTCATCATGTCGGTGGGTATCACCAAGTAATCATAGTGACCGTAGTGAAATATCAATGTCATCTTAGTTATATCCTCATATTTTTACTCGTAGCCGGTGGTAGCATGATTTGGGTTCAATTTTTGAGAACAATCACACCCCTATTAAATGGTCAAAGAGGTCATCAATCCATGTCAGTGTATACTTATTATTCATCTTCACCAAGTTCAAGAATCGATAATCCATACAAAAACTCAATCTTTTTTCCACTTTTTTGGAAAATAACACTATGGATTCTTAGTGAGAAACAATGGGTGCCCTGAATTCCTTCCTCTACAAGTCCTCTAACAACACCCTCAGATCTCGAAGCACTATAGGATCCATCTGTTTTTCCAGTTCATATATCAAGGTAATATCATGATGTAAGTCAATTCATAAGACACTCTCTTGATATGGGGTAATCATGGAATGTTCTTTGGAAATACATCCCAATACTCTTCCAAAACCATAGAAAATTGATATTCCATAGAATCCACTACTCAAAGAGTCAACTATCCAACTATTGAGTAACCAGCTATACTATTCTACATATTGGACTTTACTACTCTTCCTAGGATTCCTTATCACCCATTAAAAACCCATGATCCATTACCATGGATACAATACATCCTCAACCTAAAATGGTGAATTTGGGCTTGAATTTTGGATAGTCAAATCATGCTTAAGATGATATCAAAAGGCCTCATCAATATTATAATGATATCCCATTAAAATCATTCTCCTACAAGCACTAGGTCACACTGTCAAGAAAAGTGTGTGATCACTAATTCACCTCCTATTGAAGTCTCCAAGTGCTAGGGTCAATTTAATTGATCAACCAAAATCTCTAAGTCATGAACTAGATAAGTATAAATAAATGAGTTTATCACACCCATGCCTATCAATATTGAAGATAAATTAATGTAGACACAAATTTTACCTCCAATTATGTTAGGTGCCTCGATATCATTATTATCAATTGAATATATCTTTCCATGTCCCAATGAATCATCTACATATTCTTGGCACAGACCACCAAGGGGTTATAGTGGAAATTGGTCAAACCATATACCACCTCCTTCTGCTCTACCTTCCCTATACCATGTATACCACCCTACAGACCTTCTTACTCCTAACTCTGCATATTCCTAGGAATTCTCTCAACTATATATCTATTAGTTGTATGATGGGTCATACAATCCCCTAAAATATATCCATTACTGTCATAAGAGAAACAACACATTTCCCTCAAATGACTTAATCCATCTTGAATGAACTAGAATTTTGATTATCTATCATGGGATGATCTTGTAAATCATATAGAATTCACAATTCCCTTTGACTACCATTGGTTACGTACTTATGAATTCTCAACTCTTGGGTTCCCACTACCAGCACCCACTACTAACATATAATCTGTTAGGAATC
Organism: Viscum album; assembly: GCA_963277665.1. NCBI lineage: Eukaryota > Viridiplantae > Streptophyta > Magnoliopsida > Santalales > Viscaceae > Viscum > Viscum album. Next base: position 1,284,400,119 of record OY728132.1, on the reverse strand, counting down.
TACCCATAACTAAATCCTACAAGAGAACTCTAGTATTAGTCGGAATGCATTGAGATATCATTGAATCCCGGATATCCTGTTGTAAAACATGTTCAATGTTAGGTTCCCTGAATAATGGATCTCCCATCATATTCAAGGAGTATCATGAGAGACTAGTAAACCTCACCAAAAACTCCACCAAGGTAATACTTCCATACTGTAGATGAAGACTCTCCTTGATAAATAGTAATTTCAATGTGGATATATAAAAATCCTCCATGAAGACTTACTTGAAGTATTACAAGAAGAGAGTCATTTCATCAAGTGGGTGAGTCACCCTACCCCACCATTTCCTAGTAGAGCATAGTAAAAATCTCTCTTCAAGGACTTTCATCTAATCTGCAAGTACCCTCATGTGGAAAAAAACTCAAGTTACTACATCTAGACTATCCTAATACACTAGGGGGTATATTCCCATAGAAACCATGAAAATACCTCCCTCTAAAACTTATATACCACTCTCATCCAATGTGCATCCTCTTCCAGTAATTTTAGTTCTATATGATACTCTATAGGTGGTGGGGTAACAATAAAACCACCTAAAGGTACTACCTCTTTTGGATGACCTTATATTGAAGAATCCTCACTTGAAGGATCATCCTCATGATCACGCAATGGAATAATTTATGGTTGTCTTTGTGGAGGAATCCTAAAGTAAAATAGGATATACTATAGTCAAAGAGTATATCTTTGAAGATGAATTAATAATTTCATGGAAACTACAACTCATTCCTATAGGATACATGTGCCAATGTTTTCCATATAACCGGTGCCTACAATAAATGAGTTAAAAATAATGTTACATGATTGAAAATTCCATTTTTCTCTATTGTCAAAAGATACTATTAAAGAGTGAGTGGTAACCATAAAAAATCAATGCATCAAAAATCAAAATACGAATTTCAAAATTCAAACACATCCAAAATCAATATATGAATTTCAAAATTCAAACAGAATGCATAACCCAAATAGTTTGATAACCCACATGTGATACGCCATCATGACCTGTAATGAGGTCCGAAGAAAACAAATTCACATCGACATCATCACCATCATACCATCAATAGATCGTTGTAAACATAATAACCATGGAAACTGCTGTCATCATTGCCTATCACTAGAGCCGGTGATCGGGAAAAATAATCTGTAGAAGAACCATTCCACCTCTTAAAAATTATCGACACCACTCACCATAATCATCATGAGCTGACAGGGGCAACCAGAACATTCAACAGGATGAATATGACTCATAAATCCCCTGGGATTTCATCGACCATCGACCCACAAACCCAGAACCTCATAAAAACCAATGCTCTATCTCTCACATAGAGAGGAGTTACGGAACGAGAGGTCAGAGTCAGGGAAAAGTCCCCCCCCCCCCCAATAACATCCTTCATCAACTTAGGTGAAACCAACCTATGTAACAGTCTGTATGAAAAAACACTTTCTTGTAATTGATAAGGATGAAGCCAGCCACGACCATCACGAGACCAAATCCCAATAATTCATTACACACAATAATCAAAAACACCAATATAGCTTGAATTGAAGCCATCCGAGAATGATTCTCTCAGAACTCTAATGGCCAATTGAACTAAAAATCTCAAAGCCTCCATGAAATCGCCATTACATACCAACCAGGAGAGAAACACATGAACCAAAATCCAGAGTAGTGCAAATCAAGAGGCCGCAATAGAGAAGCATTGACTGAGTCTCCAACCCGGGCCGACAAAGACACTTTCTTAATACCTAAAAAACATAGGAGATGAAGGATAAAAGGTGTAGATGAAGCAAAATAAGTGTTGTGTTGGCCTCCCCCACCCCCCACCAAGGAACCACTGAGAAACCCTATAAGAGAGCGTCAAGGGATAGAAATTGCTCAAAATAATGTTACCTGAGTCATGGTGAATGGATACATCGGGAGTCACACCAAAACTCGAGTCTCTAGACTAAAATGAATACTCGAAACACATTAACACTGTTTATATAAATCCCAAACCAATCTCATAGCTATAAAAACACAACTATTTGGTCCTTAGGTAGAAACCCTCTTTGATACCACTGTGTTATGCCATGTCCCACTAGGGCCTGCCTAGACACTAATAAGCTGAGTCTGAATACACATATCCCACCTTCAATGTGCCAAGGGATGGAGACAAGTGATTAGTTGGCATGACCAAAACATGGTTGGAATTTCCCTTATGTTTCTATACACATGTAAATTTATCTAAGCCCATACAATTATGAGAAATTAAAAACAACCAATACCTAAAATTCATGGAAAAAACCTTTCCCAAATTAGAGAATAAAAAAATACTACCCGTGATAAAGGGACCGAAAACAAGCCCAACCAAAAATTATAGATATTCAAACATTCTCAAAAAGAGGGGGAAAATATCAAATATAACCACCTGGAAAACACCTTTGTTTGTCTATCCCAACTATGCTCTACCTGCGCACTACCCTCCTTGGAAACTTTAAAAACAGTCTTCATCTAAATAAGAGACAACATGTTCATGTATATCCCATTCAAGTGTTAGTATAACAATAACCAATAGTAAACCCATAAGTTACTATGAATAAATAATCAACAGTAGTAAAATCATAATAGTAATATAGTTATAAACCCATATATACATGTGATAGACTACCAATCTCCAATGGTTTAAAAAAGAGTCCCATCCATAAGATACTACTCGAGGATTCGTGGTAATGCTCGTTCGAGGATTACACACCCCACAATCCATGATATCATTAGTGCTTCTTATCCATGAGGTCATGATCATTATCCCCCCAATATGTAGTCATTTTATCTTAGATGATCTCATTATTTTGGTAGGGGATCATACCTATGACTAATAGGGGACACCACAAACTCTTCTAAATCCTCCTTATATATAATGGATTGGAGCCCTGTGAATGGTGGTCAAGATGAGACCATGAAACCCACCAATAAATGATAGAGGATCCCAACCTAGTCCCATATGGGGGTTTGTTCAACACTATAAAAATACACACTCATAAAGGGGATCATAATCCTACGTCAAAGACATAATATTACACTTTACCCTCATGAGAAAGGAATAAGGTATCCAACTCAACAAAACCTGGACTATAATGAAGAGATTAAGTTCTCCAAGACATATATAAGGAAGTACATGGAATATAATTAGGGAAAACATCATGTACCACTAAATCTAGACCTTCTAATCTCCATTATGATGATCCTCTACGAATTCCCATATACTCTATACATGCCCGTATATCTGCTTGTTTCCGTGTACCCACATGATTCTGGGTACTCTACCTATTCCAGTGTGTCTGGCTATTTAACTTCCCATGTACTCCCATTGTACACACCGAGCTACCAAACATGGGTCACACAATGCATGATAGGTTTCAGAGAGCATGTGATATTTCATTTCCATGGAAACCCTATAATCATAACCAGGGGTCCTACATGGCATGTATCCATGAATTACACATCGTGTACTATAATATTTTCTAAAACCCAAGGATCCTTATTTCAACATTCCCAAGATAATGACACCTCTAGATTATCCATGAATATCAATGGAAATGGTTGATTTATTATAGCCTCCCATCTTTTCCACCACTCACCGAAAAATGGGGTTCAATTATCTTGGAAATCAATCCGTAGATCCAAAATTCATCATATACAATGGGAAAATGGAATCCATAAATATAATCTAAATAAATCTTTATTAATCCTCAATAATCACACCTTGAAAACACCCTCGATCACAAACTAAACCAATGATATTGATCTGTTGTACTAAATAATGATCATGTAACTAACAAATACATTGTATTAATCAAACCACGCGCCAATGAAATTTCTCATGATGAATGGGAAAATAATTGGGGGAGAAAACCATAAATCATAAACATGAGGAATTATTATCATACTTTTTTAATTTTTACTTCATTCTAGTTTCATATAATAAAATAATTAATATAAATTATCAATGATGAATAAATAAATCAACCATAAAACTAATCAACTATCAATGAGCAAATCAATTATTTTTCATGGAATTGCTCTAAATTTGACACAAAGTAAATAAATGGTATTAAAACACATAAATAAAATATCATACAAAGAGTTTGGATTGGTCACTAATGAAGAATTATTTATGTTGACGTTGTTAGGTAAATCCACAAAATCTATTGGTGTAGATGATCTATGCAGTATCGATTTGATCATCCAATATGATATCATTCACCAATATCTTTCCAATGGATCCTTTATAGGTATCTAGGATTATGATGCTAACACTGAGACTTTATAGGTATCTATCTCATGTTCTACCTTTCATGGATTTATGGTAAGATTATTTTTTTAGTGGAAAAATTTGACATCTGGTATACTAGTTTTCCAATACATATGTTTATTACTAAGTCATAGTGATGATATATTTTTTCTTATTACTTCCATTTATATAATGAATGAATTTTTCTTAGTAGTTGAACAATTTAGGTTTTCTATTATATATCCCTTTAATATATCAGGAGGTCTCCTGAGACAAACTTTTGTGGGTTTTTGGTGTATGCCTTAACTATTTATGAATGATGTCTTAGAATGAATCCTTAATGAAAAGATTAGTATGTCCATAATTATGAACTATATCATCATGAAACTAATTATTATTATCTATGTCATTATTTATGTTTGTATTCCATCCATTGATATATTACCCTTTCATGATATTAATTATATGGAATATTTTATTATTAATTAACTATATCATATTATTCATTCCTTATTTATTCAATGATAAATTCTGTTGTATGTTTTTACAAACCATTGGTACTCATCCTTTTATTTTTTACCTTATCCATAGGGCACAATGTGTAAACTTTGACCAATTTTCTTGCTGAAATTTGAGGTCTTGTTTCATGTTTTTGAATGTAATGTGATTTTCATGTTTGTATCTTGTCTTTAAATATTACAAAAACTATTTGATCAATTAATATGTGATCTATATTATTTTTTAACAATATAGTAAATTAACCACCGACTTTGGGATATTAGAGTTAGGGTTTTCATAATTGGATTAAAATAATGTTTAGTAGGACTCTAGGAAACAATATTTTAGAAGAATGGAGCAAGAATATGTATTAATATAAACAAATATAGTGTTAAATAACTTTTATGTATTTTTAAGTTATAGTTATATATTCATAGTGACATTCTATAATTAAGAATATTCTATTATTTAGATATGCTTCCAAGTGGAAGGAATAAAAACCATATCAGTACGGGTGACAAATATAAGGGTTTCTGTCTTGAGTATTCCTTCGTGGATGATGATGGAGCTAAGTAGATAATGAATATATTAATGTAACTGACTAAAGATATGAATAATAATCATGCATGTATATAACAACAAATTATTCATTCCTTATTTATGTAGTGATAACTTTTATTGTATATTTTTACTTATCATATGAACTCACCCATTTATCTTTTTCTTATCCCTAGGGCACACCAATGTAAATTTTGACCAATTTTCTTGATGAAATTTTAAATTTAATTTCTTGTTTTTAAATGTAATGTGATATTAATGTTTGTATCTAGTATCTCAATATTACCAAACTATTTCATCATGTTAGATGTGATCTATTTTATTTTCTACCAATATAGTAAATTAACACCCTACATTGGGATATTAGAGTTATTGTTGTAAAAATTGGTTTAAAAGAATGTTTAGTGGGACTCTTGGGAACTAGATTTTAGAAGAATGGAGCTAGAAAGTGTATTAAGATAGACCAATTGAATGTTCAATAACTTTTATGTTTTTTTTATTTTATGGTTCTATATTTATTGTGACATGAGATAATTAAGAATATTCCATTATTTGTAGACAATTCCTAGTGGAAGGAATAAAAACCATATCAACACTGGTGACCGATATATGGATTTCTATATTGAGTAAGCCATCAGGTTATATTTGTTAAGATAAGTATGTATTCTCTGGTTTCAATAATTGTTGTTATGACTATGTTTACCTTTGATATAATCCAATTTATTTAGGATTAAAAATTATTAGATAATTTATAAAATAGTTTATGTTAGTGGTATTTTTTATATTAAAATATTTTAAGGTTAACATTTCATTGATTGTGGTTTTTTACTCATACCTAAATTTTTTGTTCTTGTAAGTGGTTAAAGATATGAGGTGAAAATTACAATTATTTTACGGAACTTGTGGTCTATTAAAAGTTTAGTTTTGTTCTCCAGTTATTAAAAAACTCATCATAGTTACTCGTTATTTAAAATATGGGATGGAAAACTGATTAAAACACAATTATAGGATGAAATTATGACTATAGAATGGAATAAAATCAAGTCAGTATATTTTATCATATTATTTATCTAAAACATAAAAAAAAATCAAACTCTATTAATATGGAGATAAATCTATCAAGTATTATGTGAGAAATATCTCTTAGATCTCTAGGTATTCCTCTAGAAACATATTCAAAATGTTTGAGTCTAATAGTGATGTAAACATGGTTTTAGAAATATTAAATTAAGAAATATTAATATTCATAGTAGTAACAAAGGAAATACTTATCATGATATAGTATAAATATAAAATTATACCTATTTCAATAAATAATTATTCTATAAGAAAAAAATAAAATTAGTAGTATGTAATTTATTTAATTCGGGATAATATAATACCTTAAGATTTTAGTACGTGTTTTGCTATAAATAAATAATGTTTTGAATATAGTGTGATATACGGAACACCAAACTAATGTTAATATTGATTTATTATAATAAAAAATCAAATAGACTACAATATGTCTCAAGGAATCCTAATTTACAAAATAAAAAATTTTATAGAGTTAATGGTGTTCTATTTCATATAGTAAAATACAATTGATTTTAGAGAAACTGGTTTTTTAATACTTTGATAAATTAGAAATTTTTTAAAAATAATACATTTGAGGAATGGTATAACTTTTTTGATAAAAATTAAAGTGATTATTAGTAAAATCAATTAATAACATCCATGGATTGATGTTAAAAAATAGAAGATTTTTCATAAATCTATTTAAAGTGAACATTGTAATTTATCGTAATAAATTAATTTAATAACTAATCAAAAATTATTTTGATGAAATTTATATGTAATATATTAAATAAAATAATTTAACGATCATTTAATATTTGTTACTAGGAAAATAATGATAACAGATTCATTTTATGATTCAAATATTCATTTTCTAAAAGTTATTTTTTAAGTGTAATGTACATGGATATTTGAGATAATTTTTCCCACCTCAAAAAATTTTATTTTATAAAAGTAAAAAAAAATTATCTAATCATGTAAAATTTATCTTAAGGTGGAATTTTTATATTTTTTTTAAAAAGCTCATTTTTTAGGGAATAGTGGAAAATACTGATTTGAAAAATATCATTACATTTAAGACATCATTATTATACAGGCATAAATTAAAAAATATATTAAAATATTGGATACAAAAAATATTTTTTATAATTAAAAAAAATTAAACTGTAATATTTAATTTTAAAATACATACAAGTCTTTTTTGAGACAATGTTTTATTTTATTGAAATAAAAAAAATCTTTTTGTTTCTTTGCATTTAATTGTGTTGTTAAATGGTTCCAATAGAATTTGGAATTGTTATAATATAAAATAAACTTCTTTATTTTAATTATATCTAAATAAATTCATTATGAAGAACATAACTTGAGATTATTTGTCCTAAATATGTAGAAGTTTTTTTTACTCATAAAAATTCTTTTTTTCTAAAAATAGTTTTTATTTGTTTAGTGTGCTTAAATTATAATAATTTTATAACAATTATGGAATTTATATCTTATAGAATTGATTTCATCTTTGTAATATGAATATTTAAATAATTTAATATGATCCATGTCACTTTTGGTCAAAAAAATAAGTTATGAAGGTAAAAGTAGAGTTACTGTTGTAAAGTTAAAATGAGGTAATAGTGCTTAAACTAAGTGCTAAAGGCTTAAAATATCAAAATTACAATTTTGTAATAGTAGTGTGAGTGACTAAAGAACCTATTCTAATAATTTCAACTTTAATTATAAATATATTTTTGACATTCCTTAATAATGAAATCCATTTTTATATTAAGAATTTGTTTTTATAAGCATATTACTTACTTCATGTATAAAAGATACCCATCACCCCTCACTTATCCATACACTATGAGTAATATAGATCAACATATATCAATCCAGATAGATTTGAAACTCTTATAACCATGTCTTATAGATCATTTCCACCCCAAAATACCAATCCATGTGGGCTTACAATGCAATCCAAAAGAGGATATCAAACACGAAGGTATATGTCTTAAATGTATTATTTCAAGTTAATTTCTTATTGTACATACTTAAAATATATTATATACATCATAATAAAATTACATATGTATTTTATTATACATAAATGTTATTATGTATATGATAAAACATTTCCCACCTCCTATTCATTCTATGGGGAATGAAAACATTTCTCATACGTATGCGTGAACTACCACCACAATGAAGTAATGTGTTATGTTCTTCGTCACCAACTCACATGGATGGTTATAAATATGTAGTTAATGAATATATATGAAATTTGTGACATTACTATTATTCTATAAATATAACATATTTTCAATCTTTTTACCCTTCAATCCATTGGAAAATTTAAATATCTCTTGTGCATACGTGTGGATTACCACCTTCTCAAAGTGATGTGATTAGTTTTTCATTCCCTCTTTATATGGATGTTTACAAGGATATAATTAATAAATAATTATTATTTTTATACTAATATTATGATTATTTAAAGTTAGAACATTATATTATTTATTTTCATTTCATTCATTAGATAAACAATATCATTGTTCAGGTGTATATACAGACTACAATCTCCATTAAATGTTTTGCAATAGTTTACATCAACAAATTACATGGATGGATATAAAATATATATCTTACAAATTTATATGATTTTAATGAGTAATTAAATTCATTAATATAGTTCTGAAATTATGAAATAAAAGGCAATGGTATTACAAAGTAATCTTTTGATATCAGTAAATTGCATGAAACTAGATTATCAATTATTTCATCTTCTCAAATCATAATTAAAAAATGTATTAATATTGGAAATTTATAAATCATTATCTAACTTATATTCTAATACCTTAAAAAACATGGAATTACTAATAATTTATCAATAAATAGAGTTCAACATATCCATTACAAAACAAGCATAGAAAATAAATATTACTAACATTTGATGATGAAAATAAACATTTAGTAACCAATAGGTGTGTAGTAAAGGATTATAATAGAAGAATATAAAAGGCAATATATATATGAATAAGGTTTTTAAATAAGTCATTAGAGAATTTATATTTATTATATATTATTTGAAAGTTTTTTTTTTTGAAATTCAAGAGTACAAGGTAAGTGTTTCCAGTCTAGATTTTCATTCTTTTAGTCCCATTGACATAGTCACCACATATTTTATATTGTATGGTTTATATACCTACATAAGGATGTTTTTATCATACCATATTATAATTAAATGGATTTATAAGTCCATATCATGATATACTGTTCATTGGATTATGGCTATATTGTTAAATTTATTGACTAGGGAAAATATTAACATCTCATATGTTAGTTTTATAATATGGACATTTATTTTTAAAAAAATTATTATATTTTATTTAATAGTAATTCCTTTCATATGATTAATTCAATAGACATATTAAGTGAATGGTAATGTCCTTCTATTAGATATCCCCTCTATGTATCAATATGTCTCATGATATGAAATAACTTGAGTATTTGGCGTATGCTTGACCTTTTTATATATTATGTCTTAGCATGGAGCCTTGATAGAAAGATTATGGTGTTCTACATTTTGATTTACATAATTATGAAACTATTTATTTTTATCTATGTGATTATTTATCTTTCTATTCCATTCATCTATGTATTCCCCTTTAATGATAGTAGTTTCATGGAATATATTATTATTTTCAATATCTGTGAAATTATTCATTCATTATTTACTCTATAATATATTCTGTAGTATGATTTTCTTTAATAAGAATATGATTACACAGTTTCATTTTTTTCTTATCCCTAGGGTACCTAGAAGTGAAATTCAAATGATTTTAGGGATATATTATATGGAATAATAAATATATCACTAAAATTTCATGTTTCACTATATGTTTCTAATGTAATTTTAGAGTCATGTATGTATCTTGTATCTCAATACTACTAAACTATATGATACTATCAAATATGAAATCTTTTGTTTTTTACTAATGTAATAAAGTAACTATTTGGTTCGGGTTACTATATTTGAGTTTTTATAGTATCATCCATGTTAGACTTCTATATTTTTGTTGTTTTATGTCTTTTATTAAAGTATTTTATTTATTTTTAGATCTTTTTTTATATGTATTTTGGTTTTTTTCTTTGTTTTGTTGTTATTGTATTTCTTTTTATTTATGGTTTTCATGGTCCTATGATACGTGAGGTCATCATATTGGGATTCTATTGGATATTTCTTATTGTTTTTATTAGGTGAAATCCCTCCCATGAATTAATATATAAACCTTAACAGCTTGTCGCCAAACCATGGAGATCAAGAATTCCCTTCAGATATGTTACAGTTCAATTCATGTTCCTAGTTTAAGAGAATCTTAGAGTTGGTTCATTACAATTATGTTATTGATATACACTTTTTTAATTCTGGTATAAACATATTCTCATCATATCCATACTTCTGTTCTTTGATTATTATCACTTACAATTACCATTACTTGTTGTTTTAGATCACCCTTATTATATTTCCATTTCCCTGGGTTATAAATAATGGAATTTTTTATGATGTCTCTAAAAGGGGATTATTTTAGGTGAATTTTATTGGTGAAAATTAAAACATATTATATTATAAGTAATTCTTAGTATAGTTGGAAAATTTCATTCATGGGGAAAATATTTGAGATTTTTTAGTTAATGGTTTTTCCTAATTCTCTAATCCTATTAAACATAAAAGGTCATGGGTATGTAAGTGATGTAATATTTTCTATAGATCATTTAGGTTTTGATAAATATGTTAAGGTTAAACTAATTTATATCAAATATGGTTTTTAATAAATATTTTTTAGCACTTAATATAGGAGTGCGGGTCTAGGGTACATCACTACGTACCAGGGTCTATAATTCCAAAAATTCTATATTATGCAATCTATAAACATGCTTTCCTTATTAGAGAATCATCCATTAATTTTTAAACACATCAGTTATGTATAGTAGGTGATTTTTATACACTTATGTATTATTACTAAATACTAGCACACCAACAATTGAGACAATCATGAACTATGAAAATCAAATAAATTCCTTCTTTATCATTCTATCGAATATGCATGGGAAAATATTGAGTCCCAGTGGAACCATTATCCATTTAGAAAAACCTTATTTGTGTTCTTCTTGATATAAATGGTATTTGTTATTATTTTATATTAATCCTATAATATTAATTCATAAGATAAAAAAATAGAAAATATCATCTGCCATTCATTCCTAATCCAGCTCCTCAAAGCCTTCTGATTAGGGAGACAGTAGAAATCATCCTTTGTTAAATTTATAATACCACAGTAATCAATAACCATTATGGAATTTCCATATCATTTCATAGTATGGTTCATTACCTTTAACTCCAAAATAATGTAAGAAATTTCTTTCATGACCCCTCCCCACAAAGATACCACAATTTTGGGAGATATATTGTGTCTTCTTGAGTCCCCCCACTAATAGGCCTTGAGTTAGAAACTAGTATGAAGGGTATAATAAACATGAAAATAGGATGCATTACCATCTAAGAGAAACATTTATAAGATAGAGATAAGAATGGTATAAAAACCAACACTTCCTCATAAATACATGTATAAATTAATCCCATGTACAAGCATGAAATGTCATATAATACTGAATCAATTGAAAGGAAAACTACAAGTACCAAAAGGGTAATGATGGAAGTGACCACGAAGTGTGAATAGCTTATGAAAAATTCCAAGCTTGTCATATCCAACCTGATCACCAACCAAAAAAGTCTAGTGGAAAAATAGTTATATACATAGGGAGAGTATAATAGTATACTTTATAGGATCTTACCTAAATCATTTCTTGAAAAAGGTTAAGAAAGAAGGCTAAAGAACAATGAACAATAGCGAAACTAACTCATCACATAATCATGTATTATATGTTCCAACCCTCTCCAAGGGTAACTCCATCTCATATAAGAGAGAATATAATATAATAATAAAACATCAAGGGTACCCCACACCCACTTCCCCACTAGTTTTACACTCTTATCCAATGTCATACGTATTGATCCATCATATCAAAAATATAAGGGATTCCTAAGACACATGGGAAAGGTACCAAAACATACACCTTGTTCATCACATAACAACACCATCCCATATCAACATATCCAAATATAATAACCAAAAAGTTTTGAGGAGAAACCAGATCTCATATAACATATATCAAACATTGGGTATTATACATCAAGATATTATAGCTCATACACTGAGTAAGCACCTCAAGCCATCTCAGCCTTTACACATCATACCTATAGTAATAATTTTGATACAATATATTGTAATACATGTGTGTAAAATAACCACAAGCCATCATGACCCTCTAAAGATGTATATGGTAAATATGACCGTCATGCAAACCAGCACAAGTAAATATTCAGAGAAGTGAGTGGGGCTGAAGGGGGTAGTCATCCATCTATCCTCCCACCATGATGTTAGGGAAAACACCCTCCCAAAGTCATTTAGGTGTCAGTTTCCCTAACTGACATGGGTGGTGAAAAATATGAAATCCTAGAATTTATATGATATTATATATCTCAGAACCACAATATTGTAATAACATTGTCTTAGGATCTACTATAGATAATGTTTCTCAATCTCCTAACATCCAATGTTAAGACCAGATATCCTATAAGAACGCAAGAATATAAAATATATACCATAATTAATTCTTTACTTTTATCATTTCATCTCATTAATTAATTTGTTATTCATTAATTAACTATTAACATTATTCTACATTACATTACATTGAATTTAATTAATCATCAGTGTATTCTTTATTCCTTCTAAGAATAATCCAAACCAAGTCCATGGTTTATGAATATTATCATAAATTAAGAAATTTAATCCTATCATCAAATAACTTCATGGGATTAACATTTAATCAAATCATTATTATCCTCATTCTATATCCATGTACTCTAGGAAAAAAATCATAATATAGAACTAAGAGGATATATTCAACCAATCACATCTACTTTCCTTAACCAGTGGGGAAAATAAATTCATATAAAACAAAAAACTCATCCATAATTCATTAAATAGATTCATAAGAGAGCATACCAACTCTAATCATCTCATAAATGGGTAACACTGGCTTTAAAACAATCCATAACCTATGGTTCCATTACCGACACCCACATACAAATACTGATGCATATCACCATCAGAGTAATCAACTACAGCCACATCATCTGGAACCTCCTTGCCCACACCCATCACGTAATCCCTCTAGGATCATCCATACCAAGATATCATGACATTAGGGAATCTCCACCCCATATCAAATATCATCCCTCCAGACTCATCTATACAGATATCACCTTACAAGGATCACCTCTAGAGAAGATCATAAAGAAGTAGAAAAAAAACTAGTAATCAATATGGAAATAGCGCCCTCAAAATAAGTTATTCCACATTCAACTGTAACCAATCTCTCACTTCTACAAAACAAGGAACTCATCCTTCTCAAAAAAACATTCAAATTAATCCCTAGTAAAAAAAAATCAAAAATTTGGTTTTTATTTCATAATGAATTAACTATTTCATTTATTAACAGGTTCCAACTATGGGAAACATAAATCATCAAGATATAACAAGGTATCAAAGGAAAAATATGCTCTTTGTATTAATTATGGTTTCAAAACCCTAGATAAATTTAATCATCAAATAACATTCCTTTTTAATTATTAACAATCCTAAGCAGTATTTATTTTAATTACCAATTCCATTAACCATTTTAATGATAAAATTTAATTAAACATATGCATTGTATAAATTTTTTTATCATCAAATTGAATTAATCATTGGATTAAAAACATGCATATTTAATTATTCTTATTCTAATTAATTATAAATTACTTATAAATTTTTATTATTTAAAAATTTCCATCAAGAGAAACATGCTAAAAATTCAAGGCATTGATTTTACACTATCTAGAAAATATTTAGGAAAATTTAAACCATGGTACAAGAAGCAACATCACCAATATGGGATATCTAAAAAATTTATTTTATCTAGTTAAATAATGATTAGGTTATTTTTATTTTCACCCAAAGGGGTAATGCTTGGTCAATTTATTATTTCACTTAAATAAAAGAGAATAACTGAATTCCTAACACAAAATATGTCAACATTCTTCACACAAGAATGGACCAACACAAACGATATCTAAAAACTTATCCTAAAATAACTGCATCCATTTGAGGACCCCTCATCAAAACTGTACCAATAAACAACATTTAAAATCTCATAGAAATAATGGAGATCATTCTTCATAGCATGGAGATAAGACTTTACAATAATGAATCTCAAACTGGGAGAACCAGCTAAAAAAGGAAGAACACACCATAGATCAACTCATTTCACCATATTTTGAAATCAAAATGATAGAATTGATCCTTAGAAAAAGGAATCTCAAAAAATCGAAGGAAGATTCCTATTGGTCACTTGGAATGAGAGAATCTTTAGGTTTTATAAAAAAACTCAATTGGATTATGGATTTAAATATGTATATCATTTTCTATTTAAACAACTAGTAAACCCATTTCACGTCATATAATCCACATGGTTCATTTTTTATTAAAAATCCAATCACTTTATTATTATTTAAACTCGATTAATTACATGTCATGAACAAGTCATATCCAAGTCGTGAACCTCACTTACACTGCGTTTAATCTCTATGCTTCCATCATTTTAAATCCAACCCCCTCTAAAACACATCCAATCCTCCTCCAAGATTCATTAGCCTTGGAAAATCACAAAGGGGTGGACCACAAAAATCCTGAAACTTACATTAGATACTTCTAAAAAAATTATCATCCTTGGGAATCCAAAACGAAACGAGAGAGAAATTGAAAAGGGGTCATTCGAACTACCACCCCATGAGATACCTATCAATGATCTCATAAACATAGTGTCTCAACCACCTCATCATAAAAACAAGTTAAAAATGATGCAACAACATAAACCATCTCCTAACACTCTCTTGGTAGAGATACCTCTCAAAAGAGAGTAAATCCAGTATAAGAAAAAAGAGGAAACCATCTCTTAATCTTGAAAGCTCAACATATACAAGAGAATAAAATTATAAGATAACATATAGACATTAAACAGATCATGGTACTTAGAATGTATCTGGGACTCACATTCCCAGATACTCTCATCCATGAAACCTCTATACATAGTAAAAGGGAATATAATGCCTGTGAAATACCTTCTCCTAGTGGTCTTGGATCTTTATAATGATTCGTCATCATCAATATCGTTCTCACCCCAATTTATGGCATGAGATTCATTAATAAAATAATTTCAAGGTTGTGACATGTGAAAACATCATGTATCTATCTCAACGATGGGAGATGTTCTATATAATACACCATGGTTCCAACACCTCGAATGTACCAATAAACCATGGATAAAAATTACTCTCATTACCAAACCTTCACTGCCCACAATGAGGATTCACCTTCAGAAACATGTGATCAAAAATGTGAAACTCTATAGGTCTCCTCCTAGGACCAGCATAGGATTTATGCTAATCATGTGCTTCTTTCATCATCTCACAAATCCCATGAATCATATCTATCATATTGTTTTACCAGTTTTAGCCCAAGAGTTACTGTCTCTTCAACTCCAGACCATTATAATAGAAAATGGAAAAAACAGTTAATCAATGATTCAACTGGAACAAAACCAGTGGTGGAGTGGGAACTATTATTGTAATAAATATTGACTAAGGGTAGGTGCCACATCCAAAAACCTCAAACATTCAGGATGAAATAGAAAAGGATTTTTTCAATGGTATGGATGGTCAGTTATGTCTGAAAATACATATGGGTATAGAAATCATCTTAAAGGAATTGTTTTGAGCCAAAATAATACTAGAGCTCTCCACACCCACACGGTAAAATAAGGATTTCAATAAATAATTATTCTCCTCAGGACATCATGGAGTCTGACCACCTCCTCTAGATATTTTCTAAAAAACCTCCAATAATATCAACTCCGAGATCACTATAAAGTGGGATGATTTTGTCAAATGGTCCATTAAATCCATTTAGAATCATAGACTCCTTGAGATCGAGGTAAACAAGTAATTATGTCCATTGATATTTCCTACTACATCCATTAGAGAACACCTAATGACTGGATCAACCCACCCGAAACACGGTTCTTGGACTTTACCCTCTGGAAGACCAAACGTCAAGAAACAAACTATGAAACTGCATGCATAAACCCTTGCCACCAAAACTGACCTCTCAAAACTTATCACATCTTGTTCATGCTGGGATGTACTACTAATGGTGAACTATGGAACTCTTGAAGAACCATATCACACAACATCGAAGGAACATAAATCATTCCCTATAAAAACCCATTGTGTTTTCAGTCCTTATACCAACCATCAGGGGCATCGCCAAAAACAACTCCATCTCTCTAAACCTACACCTCAGAATCCCCAAGATGGGATTCCTCTACAAAATGCACAAAATATGACTTCACTATCATCTACAAAATCCAACCTCTACCTCAAACCAACCACATATCAAGAAGCATCTTTGAGAGATCTTCTATCACTCTCCAAGAATCTCCAGTTTTACAAATAGTATCACTACGTGAATTCCTACTTACCGCATCATCGACAACATTACCCTTTATAAACATATATGAAATTCAAAAACTGTAATCCTGCAATAATTCCATCCAATGACACTAATGAAAGTTCAAGTCACACATAGATAAGGCATACCTCAAACTCATATGGTCAGTAAAAACCAAAAAACACTCACCAATGAGGTAATGTTTCAATAAATTCAAAGAAAATACCACTTCAACCAACTCAATATCATGGTTGGAATAATTATTATCATGATGGAATAACTACGGATACCTATACGAACCAACTAATCTATTTCTGAATCTGAATTCACCCTAATCCAAGAAACCAAGTATCATTGAAAAACTCAAACTAAACTCCATTGGCCGAAAATAAAGACTAGAAAACTAACAATTTTCTATTTTAGGTACTGAAAATCTACCTAACAATAATCAGTCCACAATAATGCCTAATCCTTCTAGGTCAAAGCTATTATAGGAGTCTCAACAAAAGAGAAATCTTCTATGAACCTCCCATAATATCCAACAAGACTAAAGAAACTCCACACATCTTTCATATTCTTGGGGGATTCCCAAGACACAAACACATCTATCTGTAAAGGATCAATAAATGATCCATAATACGATACCCTATGTTCAAATAAATGGACTTCATGAGCCCCGAACTCACACATTGATAACTTTATAAATAAATTCTCATGGAAAAGAACACCCAAAATGGAATAGAGATTCTCTACCTTCTAATCCTCAGGCATGGAACACATAATGATTTCATATTTGAAAACCACCTCAAGCATATCGTGGAACTATCTAAACATTATTCTCCTAAACCCCATGAACATAGATAGAGCATTCATCACACTGAATGACATCACAAAAAATCATAATTCCCATGAAGAAAATGGATAGCAATCTTCTGAAAATCCTCATACTTTACCCACAACTGATGATATCCTGAACACTAATCGATCTTCAAGAAGCAACTTTATCCCTTAATCTTATCGAACAAATCATTAATTCATAGAAGAGGATAATAGATTTTAATTATCACCTGGTTCAAGTGGTGATAATCAATATAAATCCACAAATAGTAATCAACCTTCTTCATGAACAAAACTGGTTCACCCCAAGGTGACACACTCAGACAGAAAGAAAAACTTTGCAACATATCACTGGGCTATAATCTTATCTCTCACAACTCAGAAAGTGAAATCCTATATGGATACATCATGATTGGAGACACACCAGTATGTAGCTCTATCCCCAAAAAAATCTCCCACTGAGGGGGTATTGCTAAAACCTATTTTGGGGGGAATCAGGGTACTCTTACCCAACCCTTAGAAACAGAAGCTTCTAAACCTTTGATGAGAAATTCATTAACTCATCCATCAGTGATGACATGGAAATAACACACCTCTAACCCATTTGAGTGTATCACTAACCAAAAAACACCATTGGATATCAATCAAACATAATCCTAAAGAAATCCACAACATCTTGCACTAAATACAACCACTCAATGTCAAGGATGATTAAATGTAGCAATATATTTAAACATAGGAAATCTCCCAAAGAGAAGTGCTTCCCCAAAACTAGCTCATAGTCACTACATACTTCAAACAAGTTTGTTCAACCTCCAACTAGTGTAGTCAATTCCAAGGGCACTTGAAGTCTCTCTACATAATGTTCCAAGGAATGGATTAGGGTAAGAAATGTAAAGGACAATGTTGATCCTGATTCAAAAAAAGAATGCATCGAAGTATAAAACATGAAAAGGGTACCTCAAATGATTTCATTCTCACATGGTATTGGAAATGATAAAGCGTGAAGCTGGACATGAACTACCACACAACCACTCTAACCCAGATGATGACCACCACCATTGTCTCACTCTACTATTTGAAGACATGGAGAACCTCTAGGATGTCCTATAACTGACCCATCTCCTCCTTTTTTACCCCAAATAGGACCACCCTACTATTTTTGCTTTGGTTGAAACTGCTAAAATGGAGTAACCGAAATTGTGACACCAGGAACACACTGACTACTTATAAAGTCCAAGAATTCTAACCCTTTATAAACTCATCCTCCATAATAAAAATTTGTGCCTGATTATTTGTCATAATTTTGAGAGTTTCCACCCCCCCCCCCCCAATGAAATGAGTTATTAGGGGAGAGGACCTACCACGGCTATTCTTCCTAAAGAATCTAGATGAATATCATATCATGATGAGTTGGTTCTGTACAACGTCCTATCTGTAAATTTTTCTCTCTCTAGAACCTCAAGAAACATCTTCAACATAAATGGGGTTACCTGGTGATGGATATCTAGACATAATTCCTCTTTTAAATTACACACATAGGACTTCTTATCTAGAAATAGGTCTGAAGAATAACTTAAAAGGGTCCAGAAATGGATCTTGAACTCTTGCACAATGGACCTCCCCTACAGAAGGGTAAGTGGCTTATAGTGACTAGAATCATTCATAATTGAAGAAAGGAAGTCTGTGCTTAATTGGTCTTGAAACTTCTCCTATTATACTAACAACTCCTCATGATCCTCGAGGAACAAGAACCACCACTACCTCACAGCTTCACATAGCATCATCACAGCCAGTAAAATCTTGTTCTAATGTTGAGAAAATATCGATCTGAATGTTATCTCAAATTCTACCAACCTATCCTTTGTGAATTCATATGAAATTTCACTATATACTTCTATATACTATGGAACTAAAACTCTCTTATAGTCCTCCTCTATGTGTTTTCATCAACAACTTCTACTATATGGTGATCTACTAGCACATCCTTCTAAACATATTTGATGAGAACCCCATAAGGATGTCATCTTGGAGACATTCCAAAAAAAGGAACAAATGGTTAGATCTCCTAAACCTAGAATATATAATATTTAATATTAATTAATTAATTAATTAATTATATTTTGTAAGGTTTTATACTATCAAAAGGTCTACCCATTTCAAGAACATGTGCAAGGAAGAATGATGCGTGATCCATTCCTAGGTCTCCACCTACAACTACTATAACTACAATTAGTAAGCTAATTAAACATAAAGGTCAATACCTTAAATCACAGGGGGTCCTAAATAACCATGTCTCAGCCAGAATCGTGTGCTGACATTACTAACTAAACATAGCTGACACCATTTCCCTACCAACCCATCCAACCTCACATGTGCCTAACTCCAATATTCATACTATCCATCAAACCCAAAACTATAATACCAGTTTTTCATGAACCCCTCCCAATAAAGATTCTATAATGAGGGGAGAGAGATGGTATCTTCCTGATTCCCACCTCCAGTATGCCCCGGGTTGGTGAGTAGTACTAACAGTATATTAAACATGCAAATGGGAGGCATTAAACTATAAGAGAAACATGTGGAAGAGATTGATAAGAAGGATTAAAAAACCAATACATACTCATACATATATGTATAAAGAAAACCCATGTAAAAAATATAAAATGTTATATAGTACTAAAAGAACATAATGGAAAACTACAAGTACCAAAATCGTAAACACGGAAGGGAAAAAGAATCCCAAACAACTCCTGCAAAAACCTAAGCTAGTAAAATATATCTAGATCACCAACCAACTCTGGTTGACCTAAAAAAATAATTTATATGCTTAGGGTTAGTATAATAGTTTACTAAGTTGGATCCTAAGTACATCCTCACATTCAATGGATAATGAAATCATGTTGAAGAATACCAAACAAAATAGAAACTAACTCATTATATAAATAGGTAAGCCAAGTTCCTAGCCACACCAAGGATAACTCTAACCTTGTATTGCAAAAAAAAGATCATAAAATATAATAATAAAACAACAAGGGTACCCCACTCATGCTTCCACACTAGTTTTCCGATCAACCCTGATGTCGTACATCTTGAGCTATCTCTCTCCAAAAGTAATCCAGCCAAAAGACACCTGAGAAATACACCACGACATGCACCTCATGCATCACATAACCACACCATCCCATATCAAAATATCCAAAAATATTGGCCATGTCATTTTCAGTATGTACCATATGTCGTATGATGTATATCAAACATCGGGTATTATACCTCAATCGGTTACAACCCAAACACTGAGTAATTACCTCAAGCCATCACAACATATACACATCATACCTATAATAATCCTTTAAATTTTCTATCTATTAATATATTTGTGTGAAATAAAAACAATAAATAATATTCCTCTACAAAAATATATGAGAAATATGACCATCATGCATTCCAGCACATGTAACTACCAAGAGAAGTGAACGGTACTAGAGGGAGTAGTCATTGGTCCATCCTCCCACTGGGATATTTGAGAAAACATCCTCCTATAGTCCACTGGGTGTTAGTTTCCCTAACTAAAATGGTGCGTAGCATATGAAATCATAGAATATAAATGATATAATATATATATCACAACCAAACTATGGGTAAAACCTACTATTAGAATCAACTGCATCTAACGTTTCTAAGACTCTTGGATACCAAATCTAATACTAAATATCCTATAATCACACAACAATATAAAAGACATACATTAATTACTTCTTTATTTTTTTTCATTTCTTCTCATTAATTAATTAATTAGTTATTAATTAACCATTAAAATTATTCTACATTTAATTACATTTAATTCAATTAGCAATCAAAGTAAAATTCATTACTTATGGTCATAATCCAGACCATGTCCATGGATTATCAAGATTAACATATTTTTAGAATTTACATTCCATCATCAACCAAACCCATGGGTTTATCATTTATTTAATTCATTATTAGAATCCTTCTATATTCATGTACACTAGGAAAACCATTCTCTTCTTCCACTAAGACAAAACAATTAACTAAACACATCTAACTGCCTTAAGTAGTGGGGAAAAGAAATGTAGATAAAACAAGATTCTCATTCATCATCCATTATACATATTTATAAGCAAGCATACAATGTCCCAAAATCTCATCAATGAGTAATCCCATCTTGATCTCATTACATCACCTATGGTTCCATCCCATACACCCAAATTCATGCATTTCACCATCACATGCATCAACTATTGCACATCATCTAGTCCTTCCCTTCCCACACACATCAAACCATCCCTCCAAGATCATCCATACTAGGATCACATCACATTCTGACCACTCTTTCTCTTATCACACAATAGCCCTCCAGGATTATCCATTCCAGGCTCACATCACAAAGATCACCTATAGATAACATCATAAAGTGTCAGGAACAGACAAGCAATCAATAGGAAAAGTAGACCCTCAAAACAAGGAATTTCACTTTCTCATGAAAATGACCTCTCATGACACAAAAATAATTCACTTCGCCTTCTTAAAAAAGGGGAAAATTTATCTCTAAAAAATTATCTTTATCAATTATCAAGTTCTAATTACATCTTGAATTAACTGATTCAATTATTAGCAGGTTCCCATAACAGGAAACCTAAGGTATCAAGCTATAATAAGCTATCAAATGAAAAGCATGATCTTAATATTTATTCTGGTTTTATCAACCAATAGAAGTACCATTCTCAATTAAAATGAATTTTTAAATTATTAATCATTAATAGCATGGTTCATATTAATTATCCATTCTATAATTCATATGGAAGATCAAATTTAATTAAAGATGACCTTTTCTTTAATTTTTGAATCATCAAATTACATTAACCACTGAATTAAAAATATTCCACTTTAATTATTATAAATCCAATTAATTAAAAATTAATTTGTGCTTTATATTCTTTAAAAATCTCCATTATGAACAACATGTTACCACAATAAGGCATAGATATCAAGTGATCTAGAAAATCATGAGGCAAACATATATCATGGGAATAGATACAAAATCATCAACATGTGGTCGCTAACAAAAAATTTCAGTCCAATTTAATAATTATTAGGTTAATTCCAATAACTCCCAAAGGTATAAAGCATGATCAATTCACGACTTCATGTAAAAAAAGTAATAAATCTCGTACCTCAAAATCTATGAATGTTTTTTATATTAGAGTGGACCCACACAACAGATCATCAAACACATATCCTAAAAGAACCACATCCATCTGAGGATTCCATGACACAACCACATCAAAAAACTACCAAGATACCCCCATTATAATAATTTTATATCATTGTCCATAACATTTAAAAAATATATAAGAGGAAATAGGATCAGACCAAGGGAACCCACTAGATAATGTAGGAAGAACACACATTGGATCAACACCACAGATTGAAACCAAAAGTCTATAATTGATCCCTAGGATAAGGGATCTCAAAATACTGAAGTGGGAATTTCACTAATCTCCTAAAATGATAGAATCCATATGATTTTCTAAAATACCGAGTGATTAAAAAATTTAAAGATGTATAGCCTCAAGGATTTACATGACAAGAAATCCCCTTTCACATAATAAGACCCTTAGGGTTTGGTTTTTGCTGGAAAAACACATATCCTTTTTATTGTTTAACCCTGATTAATTACATGTTATTAACCACCCATGCATAAGTTTTAATCCTCACAAACACATAATTTACGAATTAAATGGAATGCAATCTCCCTAAATTGATTATTTTATATCCAAACTCTTCCATACCACTTCCATGAATCCTTTGTGCTCCACTACACTTAGTAACTCACAACGGTTTGGGCCACACCGATTTTATCCCTTGCACTTTAACAATTCCTAGTTAATACAAGATTAATTTATTTCGGAATTTATTTTTGAAACTTTTTTATCATTTTATATAGATGAGAAATTCACTTTCTTCAGATCAATATTCTTGGAAAATTATATGTAATTATATATTTTGATATTTCCTTGTTCTATACTTTCATTTGGTTTTTTATCAAATATTCACATAAGTAATCTCTTATATTAGCTCATTTCTCATATTCATTCGTCCTTAGACCATTTTATCCAACTAGTTCATTCTAATGCTCAATATTTCTATGGTATTATCTATCCTCTTTTGGAAAGTTTTCCACTTGTATAATAGATTATTTCTTTCATGGAACCATTTTATTTTACCCATAAATAGTTGGAACAACTAATTATTGAGGATAATTCCTTATGAATATATATTTACTAGATTTATGTTATAAGGAATCCATTTCCAATAAAAAATTCATCTGGAAATTGAGGAATAATGTAAAGAAACAACTTAATAGATATTATTATACTTAGTTCACTCTAAATATTATTTCTTACTTCTTTCATATATATTTTTAATTTTTAATTATTATAACTTACAACTTTAGGGTTTCTCATGTTACACCTACAAACAATATTCTCATGTAAGAGAATGTACATTTTATATCCACTAAATTTCTACATGTTATTCAACTTATTATTAGCTTTCAACTTAATATTAAGTCTTCTAACATTAGATCATATTATTCTCCAATCTAAAATATTATAAGTGAATTTTCATCTAAATTGATCACATCTGTGAAAATAATATTTTACTTTCATCCTTATAATGGATCTGCTATAACCCATTCTCTAGGATATAATAGCCTCTTAGAATATACCACTCTTTTATTTTTCACTCTAATTAATGTTTCTTTATCCAGGAATAGATGTCTAATATTTCTAAAAATTTATTTAGTGTTAGTCACCTAGTTTTATAAAACTTTACATAAATACAAGTAATAACTCTGACACATATTCCACTAGGTGGATATCTCAAAATCATTTTCCAATTCCTCATGTTGATCTTTAATTATAGTGTTTTATTAATAGTTTTATCTGTAATCACTACACAAAAATCTTAGATCACCCTCACCCATGTTACTCCAATGTGAAAATTTTATCATGTTCTTCCTAATAATGAATTAGTGATATTGGATAAACTGACATCTACTACTAAAATTAGAAGCAGCAAGACTTATCCCTTTCTAATAAGAAAGTGTACACTGATATGGATTATTACAAAATGAAAAAACGTGGAATTATTAAAGAGAGACTGAAAATCAATTTATGGGTTTATAAAATGAATTATTTATAACAATCTAACGATTTTATGGACTTTAGTTATATCTTCATACATTAATATTTATCGACTTCCCAATATTGTACCCAATACTTTTTATATACCTCATACCAATTGACTCTAGGAATACTCAATTATTAAAATGTATTTCTTCTGATGATTTTCAAAATCATAATAATGTATTAAATCACTATCTATCCCCTATAGACATTATAGCTCAGGAGATTATTCTGGTGTAATAGAACTTGCTGAAATAATTTTTTTTCTAAGATGGATAAGATTCGTATTAGGTTTTAACTCTTCCTTATCAAAGTAGGATACATACTTCTAGGAGTATTTTTAATATAAATAATATATCCTATCCTCACATAAGTCTGTATATTTTTCCCACATATGCTAAAAAATATATCTATGGTATCCTCCATCATGATTAATTTTAGACTGGCTCTTCTTCTTTATTTATCTGGACAAGTTTCATCTGTGTGACCCTTGAACCCATAGAACAAATAGTATTAACAATTTGATAAATATTATATTTTAGGGAATCTTGGTTAATTTATGTACTTTGCCTTGAATTTTTCTCTCATATCCTTCATTATCATATTTACATTGAAGATATATAATATATTTTTTCTATAATTATTCCAATAAATATAGTTTGTGATCTAATTTTACCAAATACATTACAGAATAACTTATGTGACTCCTTTTATTCAAACATTCAATCTTGATATTTTATTCTAAATGATTCCTAATAGTGTTTACTAAGATCCATCCTCATTGGACCTCACTTGTATCTTCTTGAAACACCCTCAATCTTTGAGAAAAAGGATGAACCCATATATTTCATATTTCATATAACCTACAAGATATTCCTTTGTATAAAAAAAATATTCTTATCACATTTCATATAGTTTCTTCTCAATATCACAAAGTATCCTTTAAATCCACACTTTGAGAAATATTATTATTCAAATATTCTTGAACTACTTAAGTCTTTCTACGTGTAAGTTGCTAGATAAATACAACTAATGCGTAAAATTGATCTTCTATTTCAAGAAGATAATAACAATATTGAAACTCACAAATATGTTCTTCAAGGTAACACACTATAAAATTATGGGTCTTAGTTAAATTTATTCCATATTTTTCTAAAAAAGTATCAATCTCTCTGAACTAATGCATTTCCCATAAAATCATATTTAATGAAATTAGGTGCTACTAATATAATTATGGAGGGTACCTCAAATATATAGTAAGATCATATCCAAGAAAAAGATATAGAGTTATATTATGATATTTTATATTATTTATATTAAAAATACTAATAGAATGAGATATATTACTCAGATAAGGAAAATAGAAAACTAAATATAATTTGAATCCATCTTTTAAAAGAAATGATTTGCGAAAGTACTAGTACACCTGAAAAATATCCAATGATGGTCCGACTTGAAGATATGGAATGTAATCTAGTTAATTATTATAAAATTCAAATCCCTTAAGATGTAATATATTTTAAAATTTTTAATATGACCATAGCCTATTGGTCTATTCTATACCAAAATTTTGTGTTACCATATCCTGAAATGAGAGAAATATTCAAGGATTAAGGGATATTTAAAGATTATAAAATAGATAAAGTATTACTTGACATGCCTTTTCTTAAACCATAAAGAGTTGGTAAGTCTATCTAGTGTAATTAAAAGTACAATCATCTTACATTAATCAAAAAATTATGGGTCCTATTTATAGAAAGGGATAATATTTTCCAATATTAATTGAATTAATTGATGAAATTTTATCTAAGTTATATAATGCATTATAAAAATAACGATAAGAAAATTTTCATTTAAGAAAATAATCAGTGAGTTTTATCCTATATTTGTTTTCCTTTCTTATGTAATGAAGTATTATAACAACTCTAGAAGTTATGGTAAACTTTAAGAATATGAAAAATATATGAGGTCCCCCCAACAAAAGATGTTTGAGAGTAATTTCTCATATTTAAATGAAGTTATATAATGTTGGGATACCATCTATTAATAAAGATGTAGAAATATTTTCACATTTTTTATATGAATAAAGAACATAAATTAAAACAATTAATCCAAAACTAGTAAGAAATATGAGGTGAACATGACCTAGAGAATTGGTTTTATTGGATCTGGAGGAAGATAAAAAGGAAAAATAGTTTTCATTAAAAAGTGATTAGAAAAGTAAAAAATCGAAATGTAATATTTGATATAAATGTATAATATTATCATAAGTAAAAAAAATATTGGGAAAATTAGATTTAACTAAATAAAATATCAAATTATGAATAATTGAGAACCCTTTGGAGAATCCAAGGATATTATTTTCAAAAGACTAATATAATTCAGTAGAAGAAGAAAGAAAGTTGGTTTCCAAAATATTATTTAAATAAAGTAAAATTCAAATACCTATCTATGTGTATGTTTAATATCATATAAGATATATGGTATCTCCATTAATTATTTAAAATATAGTGTTGAGTGATATATAAGTGAATCTATTCATTGGTGGAACTACATGCACTACCTTAGTGGACATAGGACGTACCTTTTCTTACATGGGATTCTGATTTTTTGAAGTAACATGGTAATCCACTACGTCATAGATTATGGTGGGTAACAATGAAATTGTAATGATTCATGAATATATAAATAACGTTCACCCAAACTAATGGATGAATATTTTTAGAGCATATTTTTTTCATTATTCCTCAATTTTTAGATGAATTCATAAAAATAGAGTACATGGAATATATCAGCTACTGATGAGATTATATCAACGAATTATCCTCAATAATTATTATATTCTAATATATTTTGGGAAAATAAAAATGGTTCATGAAAATTTAGTATCTACTGTCCAAGTGGACAATTTTCTATAAGAGGATAGAGAATGCCATAGAAAGGTTGAGCAACTGAATGAACTATTTGGATTTTATTTTCTATAGAAAAATAAATAAGATTAAATGGATAAGATGAGAGATTACTTCTCTAAAAATTAGTTAGAAATATTAAGAACACGTCCTAGCAAAGTTACCCCTCCACGGAAAACACTACAGGATGAGAGATAATGATCCTCGAGTCCTGCCTTTAGTGGGACTTGTGTTGGAAAAAATTATTGTGGGTATAAAGAAAATTAGACATATGGGAGGAATTACATTCAATGGAAAAGTATAATCAGGTTATAGTAAATAAAAAAACTCCATTCAATAATGTAAAAAAATATACTATATTGAATGAAAAAAACTATAGCAGTACAAATAAATACTCCAAGTATGTACCAAAAGGAAAACCATGAGATAGAAACTCAACAACAGTTCCAACTCCGAAGCTAGTAATGTTTATCTCTATCACAAAAATCCTCCTAGAAACTTGGAAACCATTTTATATATATGTAGTGTGTGAATATCATTTATAAAAAGTAGGTGCATACCCAACATCTCTAATGAAAATGTAAATAGAGTATACTAATACGTCAGCGAACAAACTTCATAACCAATAGAAACCTAAATAGGTCTTATATCTATTCATATCCTCACCATGGAACTCTAACTGAATGACACATCCAATTATAATAACATATCATGAAATGAAATGTTATCAAGGTTACATAAAACCACTTCCCCATTGATTTTTCACTCTCATTTCCAAATGTCTAATTTCATATGCTCACATTCCTTCAATATTATCACATCGTATATCCATTCGTCATTGATGTGGGTTAAGAAACATTACTACCTACCCCACCCTTTCAAGTTATATCCTTTTGTTCTAACATAAATTGATATCCACTTCACAAAATTATCACATAATTAGGGAAGTAGTGCATCATGAATTTGAATGACATCAACTTTATTCCCTCCTCCTTCTATATATGAACACCACCACATAACATGTCCTCATCATTACTAGGCATCTCTAACACCAGTCATCATCATCACTAGGAATATCAAACACTAGACATAATCATCATTGTGTATCTCCAACACAATCATTCATCATCACTAGGCATCTCCAAAACCAGTTGTTATCATCACTATTTATGACGTAAGAGTATGGAAGGAGGTATCTATCCATTAATTTCACCACTAACTTGAATGATTGGGTAAAACAAACATAAATAAAAAAATCTGGGTGTTGGAAAGGTTACCCAACTCATGTGGTGTGAATATATAAATAACTTTTATATACTAGATAGAGATAAAACATCATACTCAACATATGGGTTCTCATCCAATTACACTATCATGTCACGAAACACCACCCCAACATCTCATGACTTTTCCATCAATTGTGGCCACCACTAATGAAAAACACAACCTAAACAAACCACACATAAATAATAATTCATCTTCCCTTTTCTTGTTAATTTTTTTCTAGGTTTACTAGTTCTCACACAACTTCAACTTGTTGAACTTCTCATGTCATATTTAAAGATAACTAAATTTAACCATCAATTTCCATTCACTTCAATAAGTTAATTAATAATTCCATTCCTTATTCCATTTATCATGCATTAATTTCTCCTAGAACACATTTAATTTCTTACAATTTCTATTTTAATTTCATTATTAACACTTCAATCCAACACTATATCGATACTATTAAAACACAACTCATCAGTCTACATACATCTCAACAACAGCTACCTCAACACATTCTAACCATCACTGAAACCCAACAATATTTCAATAATAACATCATTGTATATTCTTAGGTCATCACCACATCTCAACAATAACACATCAATTATCCTCAACCAAGAAAAAAAATTCAACTATCTAAGCACAAAAATCACCAAAATCTAACCACTGCACATCATAACCAATCACAACACATTTAAACCAACCATAATGAAACGACCTATAATTTTATCAAATTGAATTTTCTATCTGGATACATAATTGTGTCATAGTTATTAATAATTTCATATATAATGCACATGCACCACATGATAAAAAAAACTATTATATAAATTTAACCAATATATTTTTAGAAAAATATATCCAAAATAATTGAAATTAATAAAATGGGACTAAAAATGAAAATAACACAATAATATCAATAATATAAAAATTTATCTACTCAATCCCCAAGAATAATTTTACTCACGAAAATCACTATAATGATAATGTTAGTAATGAAATATAAATTTGTAAAATAATAATATATAACATTGAGAGAAAATATATGTGAATGAATAATTAATTAATGTTAGTTATTTATATAATGTAGAGATAAAATATAACTGTTACAAATATGATCATTGGAATAGTAATATAATCATTGGAATAGTAACATGATCATTGGAGAATTTATATGACCACAAGAATAATATCCTCACCTATTGTAGTGATATTTTTGTATCTAATATAGTAAAAAAAATATACTAATATCATGGAACAAGTAAATAAATGTTTTAAAAAATGATAAATTTTGTGTTTTTGTAAAACATTAATGTTTTGATTTTAGTTTTACAATAAATAAAATGTTTCAAAAAAATATTATTTTTCTAAATTGGATTCATGAATTAATATTACGTCGAATTTTAATGATGTAATAATTTTATGATACTTTATGTAATTTTTTAAAGGCTCATAAAACTGATCATAATATTAAAGCTGGTATTTTTTCAAATAAATAATGATTTTATTAAAATCCCATTTTTATCATATTTGAAAAATTATTTTCATAAAATAATTTTTTAAATAAATACATTGAAAAGTGTTTATGGTAAATTTTCTGTATTCTTTTAAATAATTGAATTTTGTGAATTGTGAAATACGACAAATTACGATATTTTGTATTATGAGCTAAATGCCTCAATTTTTGAGTCATAGATGATTTAATTACCCATTTTATCTAAATAACATGAATTAATTACAATATATAGTCACAATAATCAATACTATTGGAATTCTTAATTTATAATACTAAACTAAAAAAATATAATATTCCAAAACAACCCTCTCCTCCCCTTATAAATACCACCCTCACAACAACTTCTCCTCGCAACTTCTTAGCCTTGTATCTTGTAAAATCTCTACCAAATTCGGTTCTTTATCCTCTCAAACATGTCCAATTACTTCTAGTATCATCCCAATACCATTAAAAGGAGCCTTAATGGGTATCTTAAAAGGTGATAATAAAATTGAGTGGTAAACACTAAACCAAATTTCTCTTAGTTGTGTCCTTCTTCTACCACAACATATGATCTCCATCCACCTACAAATAGTAACATAATAATCCTAAATATAATGATATTTTATTATTATGGTGGAATGTACAAATTCCATACCCCTTCTATTAATTCTTAAATGAAAATTTTGGTTACAATATGGTTGGTTCACCCACTCTATGAACAATGTACTCCATTTTTCTCCACCACTTTCAAGACTAGTTATAAAAACAATATGATATTAAAATATGAATATAATAATTTTATTATTACTTATTTAATGTTATTTAATGTTTTAATAATCATGTAATTAAATAAAATTAATCACGTTTGTGATGGTCGTTAAAATGCCCAAAATGAACAAACCATATAATGTAAGATTTATAAATAAAAGAATCATCCCTGTGTTAGATCAAATATGGGTATTTGGGACTATTAAAAATTATGAAATTACATAAATACCACATCGGTTAAATTTTTGATTTGTAGTCCCTTTTGATAAGAACTACAGCAATTTTACACAAGTAATCTGACCATGGAACCGTGAAATGAATGGCCTTAGAAAAGAAAAATTAGTCTTTGTATCATAGTGAAATGGATTTAAATTAACATAATAAAATTATCATAAATAAAATATATAGAAAATTATTCTTAGTTAATTAATGAATGATTTTAAATTGATTATTTAGGAAACTAAGTAAAAGTACAAAATGATTCTTGAAAATGAGGTAAGGGATCTCTCTTAACCACCCATCTTCTTTGGGTTATGAAATTTCTCTCTTTAAGTCACTTTTTAATTCTCATTGATGTTATATAATATTTATAACTTTTTTATATATTTATCTTATATATATATATTATTTTGTATTCATTTATTTGGTAATACAATCCTTAATTTAATTTCTCAAATGCCTTTTTTAAAATGAAACCTAATTAAGAAAAACTTTTCTATTGCTAAATTCTTTTATGAAACACTCATTTTATGTATTATTCCAAAATGAAAACAATATGTAAGGAACTATTATTATCTACCCATATATGAATTTACATAATTTTAATTCCTTATTTTATTTGGAATCTTTATTAAATGCCCATTGATTATGATATGAGGAAAGATTAAGAAATCCAATTCTTTTTATGTTAAATTAGTATGTTTCTTTCTTATGATTGATTTCCATTTTTATAAAACATAATAATGTGCATGTTATGATAGGTGTGCCTAGATAGAGCTCCAATGCATTATGTAATGTTTTGGTCTCAACAGACATTACGTAAGGGATTAGGGAGTAAACCTAAACCATGATGGGGACTTATCCACCATGTGATGTTGACATGGAATTTAGACTTTACTTATGTTTATTTTAGTTTTTATATTACATCTACATTCCTATGTTTCCCTAATATTATAATACCATGTTCTATATTTTATGTCTCTATGAAATTATTCGTGATCTGTTTCTTATATAATGCCATGTCATGTCAATTGACTCACATGATATTCCATGATGTCAGGTTTATTCTATTAATGGCCTTTATAGATCACCCATTTCTCATATGTATTACCTAGGTTATCCTATGATGTTCTAGGAACTGGATGGGATTTAAGAGAACATTAATGAAGGTAAAATAATGATGTCATGTTTTGGTTTCATTTTTATGTATTATGAACCTATTATTCCAAATAAACTAGGCTTCATGATATTTGAATTGTATTTATTGGATATATATATAACTTGTAATAGTATAACTAAATGTCTTGGTCACTATAGTCAATATCAGATAAAGATACTGCTTTGTGGGGGATTGTTACTAAAACAATTTAGAGATAACCCTAGGGATATGTCTAATAATAGGAAACATCTTATAATTTTTGTGATGTATAGAG
The DNA here is from genome assembly GCA_963277665.1 of Viscum album. NCBI lineage: Eukaryota > Viridiplantae > Streptophyta > Magnoliopsida > Santalales > Viscaceae > Viscum > Viscum album. The sequence continues at coordinate 1,284,366,883 of OY728132.1, read as the reverse complement.
TGACTAGATTCAAAAAAACAATATATTAATGTGTGGATACTATAAGTGGATGTGGATTTGGAATAGTTATACATTGGCATTAAAACCAAGAAAACGGCGAATTTAGTATTAACAATTTCATCAACTAGTGAAAAACAATGATGTATAGTTTCTCATCTTCTTTAAAACATCCAAGTGAAAAGATTTGGAAAAGTCACAAACTCTTTATGAACCATTATGAAGGACTATAGTATATTTTTAGGATTGAAAAATAAATATGGAAATTACAATGGATAACCTAGATTGAAACCTATAGAATAATAAGTTATCGTTTACATGTAATTTATAAGTTATTACTTTTATATTCATAGTTTTACTTTTATATGTATAGTATTAAAAGTATTCTCATCCCATTTTATTATTTTAGTTAATAGCGTGAAATAGGATAAATTGTTCCTATAAAAAACATGGCAGTCAATGTTATTATTAACCTAATGATATGCCTAACCTAAAGGGGGTAAAAGTTGAGAACATCAGGGTAGTACAGGATCAATGGAATCATGTTATGAATAATAACTTGAATCACATGGAATTCCATCGTTCACCTGATAAATAAAAAGTTGTGATTGATTCTTTTATATGATAGAGTCATCCTAACTTTAGTGGGTCTTATGATCTCATCATTTTTTTATAAATGATTAACTCCATTGATTAGATATTATATATCATCCAATGAATTAAATTATAAATTTTCATGGTGGTTATCTGTCATCTTGAAGTAAAAGCTGATTGGTAGTAGAAACCGATCAAGAACATGAATTTCAGAGAGTAAATTTATTCTATGGAAGGGGAAGGATTCAAGAAAATATTTTTTTGTAATTATTTTTTCTAAACTATCCATATTAAAATGGAGTGGTAGTTCCTCTACCTCAATAAAAATGAATATGATTTTATCAGGGTGTATAAGGAAAACCTCACATGTCTTGCATAGTAGGAATTTGGATTTAACAAAAATACCAAAATAAAGGTGTAATGTTTCTATAGTGGGTTAGAGAAATTTTATAAAAATATTTATAAATTTGAGACTTTGACATCTTTAAATAATTTTTTAATTGTTCCCTTAAGGTTGGAATGGTGATCGGTAATTTCTAGTGGTCTCATGGGGTTAGAGATAAAAAAAATGAACAATAATATTTAATTAATGTGGATATAAAGATAAATCACACAAGGTAATGAAAAATAAGAATCCCACATTTCAAAGGTACGAGAGGATGTGTCCAAAAACTATATGAAGGGAACCATGAGATGATTAAAGTTTAAAATATTGGGTAACTAGGCTAATAAATGATAAATATATATGAATAAGACCACTGATTTGATATAGGAATTGAAGGTTTAATAAACACTCATTATGTGGTATAGTGTTTGAAATACAAGGATCATGGTTATTTTGAAATCCATTTCCCTAAGTTATGGGTTTTTAGAGAAAATAAACAACAACCCTCAAGGACTATATGAAAATGAAGAGAATACATTCTCACTACTACTCAGGTGGATCTCAAAAATAATGTGGTGATAGGTATTCTAGTTATTCATTAAAAAATAGTGAATTTAAAAACCTTGAAATTCTATTAAAACTATTCAAACACCACCTCAAAATAGGGGGTTGAACTATTTGTGAGAAAATAAATTGGATCAATAACCAAGTACCAAGTATATAACTCCTACTCAGTAAATGATTTTGGATAGAACCTCTAAAAAATCCACTTTATTTTGGTTGATATTGTTTCTATTTTTGGAATTTATTGGTTTTCATTTTATAATTCCAACAACAATTTCCTAGAGAAGGATATATCTCTTCACATATCAAGTTATCCACTAATTCTATACAAATTTAAGAGAATTAATCTATTTTGTAATATTCATCCCATGTGGGGATATTATTTCCTTATGAGTAAGAATATCTCATTAAAATTATTGAGATAATGAATAGAATGATGCTTGAATATAGTCATGTTATGAGGGATTATACTAATGTATTTAGTAAAAAAAATCCAGTCTTCCTTTTGACTAAGTGGTTGGGTTCACAATTGAACTTCTACCTAGATCTCTTCCTCTATCCCAAAATCCTGACATAATGGCCTCTATTGAGTTATATGAACTAAATAAGTAGTTAAAATAGAATATAGAAAAGTTTTTTATATGCTATAGTGATTCACCATAGGGTGAATTATCCCTATTTGTATATAATTAGTAGGGGTCAATGCATCTATGTATTGATTATCATGAACTCAACAAAATCATGATAAAGACAAGTATCCCCTACCATCGATTGATAACTTTTTCCATCCAATGGGTGGGGCCTAGTATTTCTATAAGGTGGACCTTTGGATAAGATGTTAATAATTAAATTTGGATAAGGATGATATTCCCTAGAATTTCATTCGAATTAGGTATAGACACTATGAGTTCAGAGTGTTACCCTTCAGACTTGCTAATGATACAAGTATATTTATGTAATTAATGAATGGAGTTTTAGAGATTAACTCAACAAATTTGTGGATTTCTTTATATATCATATTCTGATATGATCCAAACCCAAGGAGTATCATGAGGATCATTTGAATATTGTTCTAAGGGCTTCAAAAAATGATAATGTATATGAAGAGTATAGTAAATTTTAATTCTGAATGGTGGAAGTATCATTCTTGGGGAATTTTGTCACCAGAAAATGGATATCTATAGACCCTTCTAAGACAATGGAATTAAAGAGTATCCCAAAACAATGTCTATAATATATATCCATGGTTTCATTATACTATCTAGGTATTTTAAATTATTTTTGAGAAATTTATCATGATTGTAAAACCCACTAAACAATATAACATAAAATGGGGTAATGTTTTTCTAGACTGAAGAATGAAAAGGAAAGCATCCGGGATTTGAAAAAGAAAGAATCTAGTATTTGAAAACGATTCCTATCACTACACTTGTCCTCACACTACCCTCAATTGTATAGGTTTTCATGGTATACATTGATTCTTTAAATAATATCTTAGGATTTCAACTAATGAAGAATAAAAATTAACTTTTAAATTTCTAAAGGCAGTTGAATGATCATGCGAATAACTATCCAACACATGATCGGGAGTTGGCTGTAGTAATATTCTCCTTGAAAATATTAAGTCATTATCTGTATTGGGAGAAGTGTTAGATATATAAAAATCATAATATCCTTAAGTATGTATTCAAGTACTGTGACTACTCAATCCACAACCATCCTAGGAAAAAAATAAACTAGAATATTCCCTAAGTAGTACAGAAATAGAAACTATGTCAATGATGCCCATTTATAAATATCCAATCTCATTATACTTTAAAACGATGTACATGGGTTTTATAAAGGAAAGAACATCATCATTACTTTTTCAAATGATTTCCCAAACATCACTTCTAGTTAATATAAAAGATTCTCCAAGAGATTGTAGGTAAATATAGAATAAGTTTGAAGCTATAAGAACAAAGTAAATCCACAAGTATAAAAATTGATGAAGAAGGATTTATAATATGTAATTCGGGACTATGTGTTCCATCAAATATTGATATAATGAAAGAGTTATTGAATTAATCATATAGATCATCCATCTCTATTCACCCAAGGAGAATGAAAAGGTATCAATGTCTCTAAGAGCACTATTGGTGGTACAATATGAAGAAGTAGATAATAAAATATAAATAAAATTTCTTGTTATATAAACAAGTGAAAGATGAAAGGAAAAGTATAAGAGGATTATGAAACCATTACCCATACGAACATGGAAATAGGAAAACATTACCATGGACTTTGTAAATAGTCTCCCAAATACATCCAATGGAAATAAAAATATGTGGGATGTGGTGGAATGTTTTATTGATATTGTTCACTTCATTTCCATTATAGGGGACTTATCACTAGATTAACTTGTAAGGATTTAAATAAGAAAAGTTGTGAGGCCACATGGAACACCATTATCAGTTGTTTATTATAGAGATCTGAGATTTACCTCCATGTTTTCAAAGAGTCTCCAAAATGATTTAAATATTGATTTTAATTTTATTATAGATTATGACACCCAAACTGATATTCAATTTGAATAGACCATCCAAACAATGTAAGATATATTGAGAGCATACTCGATGGACATAAAAGGAGGATGGTATAAACATATTCTTTTGGTTGAGTTCTTATATAAAAATTTCTATCACTCAACAATCCAAATGGATCTATATGAATCCCTTCATGATAAGAGATGTAGAGCACCAATGTGTTGGGATGAAGTTAGAAAATAAAATATAATAGGTTTTAAAATGGTTGAGGAAATGGTTGAAAAGGTCAATTCCATTCAATAGAACACTAGGTCATCTTAAATTCAATAGAAAGGCTATAGTGAAAATCATTGATGAACGTATAGTTTTTTGTTAGAGGAAAATTATTCTTCAACATATATTCTTAGAATTGATTCACGATGTTTGTAAATAATAAAAATATAAGTCCTAGGTAAATATTCCCCTTTGAGATTCTTGATCACATTGACATGTAGCCTATTGAATAGCACTCCCACAACCATTTCTCAAGTGCATGATGTATCCCTCCTAAATATGTACATACTAGATCTATCATATGTAATAAATTTAGAGGTGGTACAACTGGAAGATGGTCTATGTTATGAGGATCCGATGTTGAAGATCTTGGACTATATATAAAAAATTTTACATAATAAGATAATTATCCTAATAAAATTACTATTTCGGAATCATAAGTATGAGGAGAAAAATTTCTATCTTCTTAATCCACTGGAATAATTGTACTCAAAAACAACACTATAGAAATGAAAATGAATATTATTAATTTTATTTTCATTTTGAAAATAAAAAAATATAACCATGAGAGAAAATAGATGTGAATGTTTAATTAATTAAATATGAAGTATTTATAGAAAGTATAGATATAATATAACCATTATAGATATGACTGTTAGAATTAGCAATCTTTCTATTAGAATAGTAAAATGACCATTGAAAAAGTAATTTGACCATTAGGAATATTTACTAGACTTTTAGTATAATATACTCACCTATGTAAGTGTAAAGTAATATTTAGGTATCTTATAAAATAAAAATATGATAAATTTATATCATGTAACAAGTAAATGAATGTTTTAAAATGATAAATTAAGTGTTTGTTTTTATAAAACAAAAATGTTTTAATTTCACTTTTAAATAAAATATAATGATTTAAAAAAAACCATGTAAATTTATTTTATACATTATTATAATGTTGTATTATAATTATAATATAATTTTATAAGACCTTAAGTAATTTTACAAAGGTTTTGAAAATTGATCATAATATTAATACTGGTATTTTTCAAATAAATGGTATTTTATTTAAAAATAAATATATTATTTTTAAAATTTATTTTCATAAATTGGGTTTAATTTTTTTAATCTATGCATTGAAAAATGTTCAGGGTGAAATTTTTTAATTTTTTAAAATTTTTCAATTTTTTTGAATAGTGAATTATAGAAAATTGTGGAATTTTTCATTATAATCTATACACATGAATCTTTGAGTCAATGATAATGTAAGGAACCATTAGTTAGATATCACATGCACTATTTACTATATAGAGTCACAAGAATTGATATTATTGGTAGTCTTTGTTATGATAATCTATATCCTTAGTACACCTTAATTCATGATTAATTACATAAATATAATCATAATACAAAACCAGTTGATCATGAGGCATTTTTTCCTTCAAATTTTAGGTATATATAATAATAAAATGAAACATGGGTACAACAATAATATTCAAAAACTCCACAAAATTCCCTTAAAATTCAATTTCTCTTTTAAAACTATATGGGATAGATCAGGGACATACATACGAAAGTAGTGTAATATCATGTGAGGGAATAATAATAACAGAATAATGTCATGTGAGGGAATGATAATACAAAAGGGTTGAGATATAATTTCATGTGAGGGAATAATAAAATTAATAGAATAATGTAAATTAGTATCGATGAGCCAATAAGAATATCTATGAAACATGATATGGTTTATAACCATAAAATTGAACATCAAGTCATGATATAAGATGATTACATAAAGGCAACATGGGAATATGGAAACAACATAAAACATGACATCATAAACATAATTCAAGTATAAGAACTAATACATCATAACATTGTGTCCTTAGGATGACCAATAATGCACTATGTATGGAATATCCTGAGATAAATACTTTACCCAATGAATTTGGGGGCTATATAATTTTAGGTCCACCCATCACATTCATATATAGAAAATGCATACATGTCCTAGATTGATCATACAACATTAGAATGTCTTTCATCACTTTTAATACCATGATTATGGAGTGAAATTTACATACATGGAAGTCCCCAATAAATTAAAGGTATGAACACTTTGTTTAATACCCTTGTTTTGAAATGGTTATTCATATTCACTACAAAAATGTTGGTCATGAAAAAGTACATGGTAATTTTGGAAGCCTGAAAAGTGTACATAATGATTCATGGAAGGATTAAATGAGAATTAAATAGGTATAAAATAACCTATTAATCATATGTATAGTAATATAGATGAGTAAAAACACATCCAAACATGAATAATTGTAAATCCATAGGCTAATATAAGGATTGTTCTTGAATAAGGAGGATAAGGAGAGGATCCCTTACCTTGAGTAGGTGCTTCTAAAAGATTGGGAGGAGCTTCATAAAAACTTGGAAATAGCTGGGGAGGTATCTATATAGGGAAATTAAGAGTTAATTCATCTTAAAATGGTTTTTGGTGAAAATTAATGGGATATTGTGTGGGTTTTACAGCGAAATAGAGGGGAATTTTTTTACTAATATGAAAACATAGGTTTTTCACTCTATATAATAAAATAGTCAAAACACAAAACCATATTATAGTTTTTTCCAATGGTTTCTACCTAAGAGGAGTGATTTTAAATATTTTATATGTACATGAATCTAAATAATTAATATAATACCCTTGGTGATGGGAAAATAATTTATGTTCTTAAATAATATTTTTAAACCATAGAATATAATATAGGTTTTGAAGGATTTATTAAGAGTTTATAAAATTAATAAAATAATTTCAAAAAAACATAATTTTAAATTTGAATAATTATTTTTTTCGTGGAAATTATTTATAGTATTTATTACATCACTTTGGGGTTTTATAATGTCATATTACATATCGTATATTTATAAAAAAATTATTTTTACAATAAAATTACCATTTCAAGTTATTTTGAAAAATTCATTATTGACTAATTTTAAAATTCTTATTTTGGAAGTAATATCAATTTTATCAAAAAAACAATATAAATATAGTAATTTACACTTTTAAATTAAAATTTCCAATTATTAAAAAGTACTAGTTTTTATAAAAATAATTGTTTTCTGGACCTTTTAAAAAATACATATGACTTTTAAAATTATAATATCATTTATATTTAAAATAATATTATATAATTAAAATATTTTATTATAATAAAACATATTTCATAAATTATTGAATTCATTAAATGGAGTTTCTTGGTTGAAACTTTATATTTTCCCAAAATAATGTGTTTCATCATATCATCATTTTATTTTATTCAAACTCATATTGTAATCATTTATAAAGAAATAACAAAACAATAAAAATTTATTATTTTATTGAAACCCAAAATATAAAAATTTTATTATTATGTTCAATATGTATAACCTTTTATTATAGAAACATATTACCTTAGGGTGTTATGTGTCATGGTGACATATTGTTTGGTGGTTGAATGAACATGGTTTGGTTCATGATCTTGATAAGCGTAAAATTATATTTTAAATGGATCCATTCATGATTTTGTTGATTAATGTTACCTTGGGCTTGGAATGGGAAAATAATAATGATATTAAATCCCTATAGAGATCTAATAAATGGATTTAATATTGTATGATCCTACTGTTCGAGGCCATCGCTTCTTCCATCTTTATAAATTGGACTTTACCATAACTCTTATTATATAGTAATCTTAATAGAAATTATAAATCATCCACATTATTAATGCTTATTATTCTTAATTTAATTTTAAATATAACATGATATAACTTATAATGGTACAAAATAACCAAAGTTCGAAATTTGTTTTATATTACATAATTACATAATAAAAATTTTAATAATTTAAAAATAGAACGATTTAGGTCTTTGCATTATTTCCACTATTATAAATTTCAACCTCAAATTTTTATTTCTTAAACTATAATAAATTAGGGTACTTTTGTTTTATTTCCTCAATTAATTCCCATGTCGCTTGCTCAATCATTTTGTTATTCCATGGTATTTGGACAAGATGAGTTATCTTGTTTTATAGAAATTTGTCTCTATATTATAATATCGTCACTAGTGTCTCCTTGTATAAAAGATCAATATCCAAGGGTATCATATCTATATTTAGTAAATTTTAGAGGTATGCAATTTAATTTCTCTAGATTGATACATGTAACACATCGTTAACTAGATATAGTTTTGGTTGGAGTTCTATTCAATAGGTTATAGCTCAGATGTAATCAAGGATCTCAAATGGTCTGATATATCTTGGAGTTAGATTTCTCTTATTACCAAACCTCGTGAGTCTCTTCAATTATGATATATTGTGGAAAAAATATATCACCAACCTGAAACTCTAGATCCCATTATCTATTGTCTATATATATTTCCTGTCAAATTTGTGTGGATTTAATATAACATTGATGAGTTTGAACCATATATATCATATCTTGGATAAGAGTAGGTCCCATAATCATCCACTTTCCAAATCAACCAATCAGGTTGGGTTTGGAAACCTCTTCCCATATATAGACTTATAAGGTTCCATTTTAGTTCTATAATTAAATCATTTTTTATATGTAAACTCCACTAGGGGAAGGTGTTTATCCTAACATCCTTGAAAATCCATTGATCATGATCTCATTATATTCTTTAGAGTTTTAATGGTTCTCTCCCAAAAAATATTCACCTAAATCTGATAAGTAGTACTAAAACATATTTCTGTATCTTTTGGTTGCTAAAGGATTCTCCAAAATAACATCGTAAACCTTGGATGTTGATCAGATACAATAGAGAGTGGAACTCCATAAAGTCTTGCAACTTCCTTTATGTATATCATGGAGAGTTTATCAAGAGATAAATCTTCCCCAATATTAGTGAAATTTTATAAGATTTTATGGAATTTAACTACCACTCATATAGTGTAATTTCATTTAGATGTCCAAGGATGTATAAACAAAAAATCCGTGTTTATATTTTCCCATTTCCATACTGGTGTGGGAAATGAGTGTATAATACTCTTAGTCTTCCATAATTATTCCTTGACATTTTGGAATACTAAGCATTAAGATATAAATTCTTAAATCCCCCTATTCATTTTATTCAACTATAAGTTTTTATTTAGATCTTTATACATATTATTACTTTTAGTATTAATAAATAATGACGAGCTATGTCAATCCTCTATAAGTTACCACATCAATTCTAGATTTCATGGGACACATATATGGGTTCAAAACCTTATAAATCCATTTTAGAAATGTTGAACTTTTGAATATTTCTTAACTTTTTCTATAGAATCTTATCATCTTTTTTGGCCTCTTTGATCCTCTGAAGAATGTATGGTTGACTAATTATTTGAGAATGTTATGATGAAAGTATTTCAATTATTCCCATGTCCATATTGTATATGTCAAAGAATATTGTATCAATTTCAATCCAAATAATGTGGAGTGTTTTGGGATCCTTTCAACTTAGTGAATTTTCCAATTTTTTTGTCTTCCAAGAACAGTAATGGATTTAAAAATCACAATATTTGATCAGATTTAACCACATTCATTGGTGAATATTTAGATCATTGGTGTGAATATATACTTGATTCTTTTATGATCTGTATATATGTCACACTTCTCTCTATAGAGATAATGTCATCAAATATTCAATGTTATGATCACTAAAGCCAATTCTAGATCATTTATTGGGTATTAATGCTCAGGTGTATTTATTTATTGAGAGTAATAGTCTATCATTTTATTATCTTTCATGGTTACACAAAAAATGTCATATTTTAATGCATCATTATAGATCAAAAGTTGTTCCCCAATAGTGGGAAATGTGAGAACTAGTGTAATGATTAGCCTCTTCTTTAACTCTCTAAATATCTCCTCATATTCAAAAATCGAGAAAAACATGACTCCCTTCCAGGTTATCTTTGTTTTTCGGATTGAAAATTGTGAGTTGTTTTCCAAAAATCAATGATAGTAGCCAACTTATCCAATAAGACTATGGATTACCATAATATATGTTGGTCTGGGGAATCCCTTAATTTCATCTTCTTTGAAGGATTCAAAAATATCTTTTTGCTTGTTATAATGTGTCCCAATAATGTAACATACTCTATCCAGAACTCACATTTATTATAATTCACATAAATTTTCCTTTTTCAAGGTTTTCAATACAGAATTAAAATACTTCTCATGATCCTCCTTGATTTTTGAGTAGATGAGAATATCATATTTAAAGACTACCAGAAATTTATCAATGTAATCTAAAAATACACTATTCATTAAATTCATGATGATAAATAAAGAATAAGTGAGTCTAAATGGAATCACATTGAACTAAAATTTCCCAAACCTATAATAAAAAGTAGTCTTGGGGATATCATAAATCTTAAACATTGCATGATAATATCGGGTTCAAATATCCACCTTAAATAATTAATGTTCTCCATATATCCGATCAAATAAGGTATTAATCCAAGTTAGATGATACATTTTATTTATCATGATCCGGTTTAGCTCATGAAAATCAATGTAGTGGTTTATTTACCCATCCTTATTCTTAACAAAAAATATCAGTGCACTCTGTAGTGAATGTCTTTATTCATAAACCTTTATCTGGATTCTAATGTACTTTTTTATTTATCTCTTCAATTTCAAATGTATCCATTCTATATATCTTCTTTGATATTAGAAAAAATCAAGGTGTAATTTTGATTGAAAAATTGGCCTCTTGTATAAGATAAAGACCATGATACTCTTTGTAAAACATATCAGAGAATCCCCTTAAAATGGGAATTTCATTGATCATTATATTTTATTTAGTCTCAATAATTTGATCTAAATCCACTTCATCACAAGAAAATAAAATCCATGATCGAGAGGATGATACCAAAGAAGATTCATTATCTTCTTTGTACATGTATAGAATCATAGGTATATTTGATATACAAAGTGTCATTCCCACCTCTTGATAATTTATATTTTCTCTAAACAAGGAAATCCAATCCATACAAAGATTTGAACTAAATTCCACTAAAGGGAAAAAATAAGGATTTCTAGGAAATTCAGACCCCAAAAAAATATAATGAGGACAAGTTCTATATATGGGATATGATAATTTCCCAATCATCCTTTTTCACATATAGATCCACTTCCCTGTTTTGAAGTGGTGTTTGGATGGTGTTACTAAACACTAATAATATAAGAGAATTCATGGAACTAGAATCAAATAATACATTCACTATCCTTTAATGGATAACTAGCATTCTTTTCACCACTTCATTGTTGGGATCCACACCAGGGGTTGTTATGGCATAATATCCCCTGTTATCTCTAGGCCTTAGAGGTTGTTGTTGTCCGTTTTCATTGAGTACCAGTGACTTACTGCATTAATTTTAATGGTTTATTGGTTCCTCATAGTTTTAACATAACAGGAAATTATAAGGGTTTAATAGAGAATTTCATTCTTCTATTATATATTTTAGGTCTCCCGCATTATCAACCACTAGCTAAGTACAATTTCTTCCCACACCTAAATCATTTCCTTGTCCCCATTAAGAAATTTTGGATATGCTTTTTCCTACACTTTTGAATAGTGGCATATTGAAATTTATTTAGACCATACTATTTATCTATCATACTACAAGAATTTAAATCTATCCTATAATTTATATCTCTGTACCTCTAAAATCCATAATATTATATAATATTTATTTCGACTTTTATGGAACATCGAATAATTTCTTCATAGCTTTCAGAGTCTCAAGTCACCAAATATTTACATAAACTCAATTTTATCCCACCAAAGAAGAGGTAAATTTTACTTTTATGAAGAGTAAAAAATTTAAAGATGTATCATGCAAGTCAAGTGACTTTTTATCATATGACCTGATGTATTTTTCTTCCTTTTTATTGAGGCCAATAAATCCCTCAATATTTTAAATTGGAAATTGTGAATAAAATATTTTTCAAAAAACATTTTTCGGAATTCTTCCCACTCCATCAATTTGATCTCATCCTCAGGATTTTTATTTTTGATAAAAATTCATAATTGATCATTTTATCTCTTCATTTGAAAAATAGACAGTAAAACCTTATCCTTTTCATCTCATTGATGGACAAATAATATTTTTTAAGGGATTTGATCCATTGTTCCTTGATTAAGGGATCATAATAACAACTAAATGTTGAAGGCCTTTGTAACATGAATGTCTTAATTGAAACATTATCTTTGTTAGGGGTGATGTGGGTGTTACTCCTTATTCATGTTTTTAATAAAAACATAAGTTGAAATAAATTATTAAATTCCCAACTCCTACACTTATAAAGTAGGTTATCTCATTTGGGAAGTCGTCACATTTCCCCCCACATTGGTTATTGACTCGATTTATCATATTTATAACCATTGAGTAAAAAAGGAAAATGTATGGATGATAATTTTTAAACTTTTAAATGAATAAATAAAAAATTATTAATATTAAATGGATAACTCATAAATGATATATATTCTTTAACCTATGATTTTATTTGTTTTAATATAATTTATCCACAAACTATTACCTAACATAAAAGTTAATGGGTATTTTTCATTAAATAATGGTTCATAATAAGAATGTGAATTTACCAATGAATATCCCCCATGAGGGTCAATATTTTCCTACACTAAAGCCAATTTATCAGGCATATGTTGAAGATCTAGTCAATCCCAATTCTCCCTTTTGGGGGTTATTACCCCTAGGTAGAACTGTTCTAGATCCATATACACTTGTAGTATCCGAATAAGGATAGATTTTCATGGAAACCACATACTCTATACATTATGAAAATTTAGATATGTTTTCATAGGTTTAATATTATCTCTATGTCTTTCACTATGGTTTTATAATCCTAATCCCCCAAAATAACTATTTTATTCTCTAATACCAGCTATGAAAATCTACATTTTTAATACACCTTAATTAGTGATTTATTAAAAAAAATATACTCATAATACAGTACCATAAGATAGTGAGTCATATTGTCTTTTGAAAATTAAGTAGATATAATAATAAATTTAAACACTTGTAAAATTATTTATTTAAAAATTCCACAATATTCACCTAAAAATTTATTTCTCTTCTAAAACTACAAGGGATAACATAGAACATATACAAGAAATTGGGAAAGTATAAGGCCAAGTAATTGAATGATCAAGGTATAAAATTATGTAAATATGTACATGTTATCAATGGGGAATATGAATGTAACATAATTGGTGTGAGAATCCTAGACTCTAACATCTAAGAATGATATAAGATGATAATATAATGGCATAATGAGAATGTGGAAACAACATAAAATATGACATATCAAACATTAGTGAAGGATAACCATAGAGAAATAATATCATGGTTTGATTAGGATAAACTCTAAGGTACCATACATGATATATAATGAGATAAAAACATTACCCAAATCATTGAAGGGATATTTATTTCTAGGCTCACCCATCACATTCATAGCTTGTACATGTATAAGTGTACAATATAGATTATACAACATAAGGATTTCTTTCATCACTATTAATACCATTAATAAAAAGTGTGGATTACATATATGTAGTTAAAAAATTATTTAAGGATAAGTTCATCTAGGTGAATACCCTTTAGTGGTAATTGGGATGGGTATTCACTACACAAATTTTTTTCCTGGAAAATCACAAGATAATTTTCACAACATAATGGGGGTATAAAAAGATTCATTGTAGGGTTTAATGGGAGTAAAAGAGGTATCTCATAACTTAGATACTGAAAGTATAGTAAGATATATGTTTATAAAAATATACAAACATGATCAATCTAAAATCATAAGGCAAAATATAAATAAGGTTCTTGACAAAAGAGGATAAGGAGATGATCCCTTTCCTTGGGAGAGTTCTTTTAATAGATTATGAGGATATTTTTAAGAGTTTCAGAACACCATTGGAGGAATATAGAGATGAAAAGGTAGAGTAAATTCACTCTCAAAGGGTTTTTAGTGAAGATGAATGGGAGGTTGGATGAGTTTTTATAGAAAATGAAATGGGGTTCTCTATTGATTTCTAAACATATTTTTTTAGACTCTGTAGTAATATAATAAAAAACACAAACCATCCCATGGTTTAGGAAAAATATAATTGTTTTTAAATATTTTATAAGGTTAAGAATTATAATATTTAAAATACTACCCTTGGGAATGTGGAAGTGACTCACGTTCATAATGAATTAATTTTAAAACTATAAAATATAATCTTGTTTTTAGAGGATTCATTAAGGGTTTATAAAATTAATAAAATAACTATGAAACTACATTATTTTAAAGTAGAAACATAATTCTATTCATGGATACACTTTATTGTATTTATTATTACACTTATTATCTTTTATTATTTCATGTTACATAAATTATATTTATACAATATTTAATTTATAACCAAAAATTTTACTTCCTCAAAAACAATTTAAAAAAATCACCGTGGGATAATGTTGAAATCCTGATTTCAAAAAAAAAAATATCCATTCCATAAAAATATTTATATAAATATATGAATTTACACTTTAAAATTAAAATCCCAATTCATTGAAAAATACTATTTTTTATAATGATATTAGTTTTATGAGCCTTACAAAAATTACATTATATTTCATGAAATTACATTAAAATTTTTATTTAAAATAAATATTATTTAATTAAAAATATTATATTTAAATAAAATTTATTTCATATATTCTTGATTTAATTAAAATGGGTGTCTTGATCAAAACTATATATTTATAAAAAATAAAATTTATGTTTAATTGAATTAAAATTTAATTTTTATAAAACTCTTTCTCTAATCACCTATAATGCGGTAATAAAATAAAATTTAATAATTATATTAAAAAAATAAAGATATATAATATTGTATGTTCACCGCCTTCATGAATAACTTACTTTATTTTTCTCTGCAACCTTCAAGGATGGTTATAGAAATAAAATATTACTCTTAAATATGATTATAATGATTATATTGTAACTTATTTATTGTTTTTAATTTTTTAATAATAATTTAATTAAATAAAATGAATCTAGTTCGTGATGGTAGGTAAAATGACTTAAATGTTTTATCCATATAACAGTATATATTTTAGTAAAAGAATCATCACTATATAGAAACACATATGGGTATTTGGTAGAATTTAAAATTATATAACTACATGAATAGAACTTTGTTTAACATCTTTATTTTGTGGTCCCTTTTGATAAAAAATTAATCAATTATACAAAAGTTATCTGACCAAGGATCCATGGAATGATGGATCTAAAAGAAGTGAAATTATTATTTATATCTCAACAAAATATTTTTAAATAAACAAAATTATATTAAAATTAATTAAATATAGATATATAATTTTATGGATTATATAATTAATGAATTTAATTTGATTATTAAAGATATTAAGTGTATGTTCATAATGATTCTAGAACATAAGTTAAGGGGTATCTCTAAACCAAACTTCTTATTTGGGTTATGACATTTCTATCTTTAACTCACATTCTATCTCTCTCTATTTAATGTTACATAATTATACTAAATTATGTATATATGTCTGTTACATATACACCTAGTCATTATTCCTTCCTTTGGAAGGGTAATATCAGCCTTATGTTCATTTCTTGAATTAAAACTTTAAAATAAAACCTGGTTTTGGGGACCTTTTCTATACCTTAATACTTCTATGTAATTTTCATTAAATGTATTTACTCACAAATGAACACCATATTTTGAGAACTTGGATTATGTAATCATAAATTAATTACCATAATATATAAATCATTTTTATCTTTTAAAAATTTATGAAATAACATTTTTTTATGATATGAGGCATGATATGCAACCCATTTCTTGACATGGATAATTATTATGTTTATGCCATATGATTGATTTCTATTTGAGGCACACATAATCATGTACATGTTACGATGATTATTCCCAGATATTGATTCAATGAATTGGGTATTTTTATCACATGGGATGTTATGTATTGGATTAGAGAGGAAACCTAATCCAAGATGGTACTCTATAATGAAAATTAAATTTTTATTAAGATCAAGATAAATCCCCTTTTAATGGGTGAGGGTAAACCCAGCAGACATCAAATACATAAAAATAATAAAACCACACAATAAAAATTATCAAGGAAAAAAACAATCCAATTCAATGAATCAAAAAAGATCCCCTCCCTAGTGTCAAAATCATTAAGACGAGCTTTCACCTTCTCATAACCACTCGGCTAGCAGTCTCATGCAAGGATGCTTGAGCATTGAACCGATGGAAAATTTCATACCCTCTTAAACATCCAAATCTGAATAGCCATGGTCTATGAATGATCACTACTCTAAACCTATTCCAAAACCATCCCTTTCCGTGAACTGAATGAATTGTCCCATAGACTGTGAACCGTAGGGCCCTAATTCACAAACGAGAACAGTAATAATTCAACCAATTCACAAATTCAACCAATACAAGACTCAATCCACAACATTTCAAAAAATAGCACAACCAAACCATCACAATAAGAAACATGATCCTAAACCATGATGCTTCACCCCAACCAGTCACTGAAACCAAATCCAGAAAATGGTGACGACACCGCATGCCTCTAAAATTCCGCACAACCAGAACCAAAAAAACCAAATTAGAGATAAAAACATAATTCAAAATAAAAATGGGGACCTCTCAAACCTCAGATTCACTATAAAAACACCCCCTATGCAAGAGAGGGAAGCATATCATGTTGTTTCCTTCACAACTACACCTGAGTACCAGATCCTCCCAGGAACCCATAGATGACATGGAACACAACAACATCCCCAGATCTCAGAATCTAAAACCCCCACCCTAGACCAAAACAATTCTGACAATAGAAAATCTAACCTGTTCAAATTCTAGGGTCTGATGAAGGCTATACCATGATGTGGTTCTCCAAATATGACGAGCCTACACAATGCCACCACTAGATGAGACCCTACCACGAACGCACTATGAAAATCTCTAAGGAGAGATCAAGACGACCCAAGATGGTGGGGAGGAAGTCGGTAGTGGGGGTATACCTAGAGATGTGAATCCATTTATGGTCTCATCCTCTAGATCTATGAATCATTGTACTCTATACACAATGTAATGTTGTCTTTGTTGTTAGCATTGAATTATGATTATATCATGTTTTATACTACTTATACATTCATGTGTTTCCATTGTCTTATGATTCAATGTTATTTGTGTTATGACTTCATATGATTATTCATGATCCTTGTCTTTTATGACATGATGTTATGATAGTTAACTCACATGTTGTCATTATTATCATGTTTATTCCCTTATTGTGCTATATAGCTCACCCCTTTGTTAAATGTATTTATTAGGTTATCATATGTAGTTTAGGATATCAAATGGATTTAGGAACTCATTAATGATGATAAAATTGAGTTGTATTATTTTAGTTTTCTTTTGATGTATTATGAAACCAGTCTTCAAAATACACATGTCCTCACAAATCATTGGGTTATTTTTATTGTATATTTTTGTAAAAAATCATGTAATAATATGTGAAAAGGTCTTGGATAACCATAAAAAACAGTAATATAACTATATTTCCCACATATTATACTATAACTACCACTATTGTACAATCCCCAACAAGCTTCACATAATCTTCACATAACCACTATATATATATAGCTTTGACATCAATACAATCTAGAACATTCTGGCTTCTACTACTTCCATAAATCAGTTTCAAGGGGATTTCAATATATATTACGTCATATATTTTCTTTCATGGGTATTCTCAAAAATAATTATATTTAGATTGTTAACTAATTCAATATATTTATATAGGTTCATGTTTATTAAAATATATTGAGTTCAAGGAAAGATTCCAAACAAGGTCAATAAATCAAAGAAACCACAAAACAAACAAGGTTCCCAACAACCATAATTTTTAGAAAAGGAAATGAACAAGTATAAAAACATATTTAGTATCACGAAATAGGTAGAAAAACATGTGACAACTCCCATACACACTAATTTTAAATTAATAAAAAATATTTATCTTTCTTTTTCATCCCATACTATCCACCTAAAGAACAAATCATCAAATTTACCTAGATGCGCAAAAAATATGGAGATAATGAAGATTTCCTACATCAAAAAGATTTTCAATAATATCATCAAAATAATTATGGGTCACTAATCATCCAAATCTAATGGAAACACCACCATAACCTAAGAACAACAAAGTATCATTAGGCCTTTCTCTATTTCCAACCCAAAAAAATTGTTCTCCATATAAATGAACTCCCTAAAGAAATAATGATAATAATAATTTATGATGATGATGATGGTAAATATAGGGGAAATAAGAGTTCATTAGTTTGCGAGAATTCAATTTGGATTAACCAACGTGGTAAAAACTCTAAGAGGTGTAGTTGGAAGGTGATGATGTGTCAAAGGGTTAATAAGGGTTCTAGAGAACAAGAAAAACATAACTAAGGAAGTACACAAACCCATTTTTATAGAGGATTATTAATATAAATTCATGACATTATGGGGGTCCTCAAAACACTCGTGTTGAGTCTGGTCGAAGCCTAGATCAAAAATTAAATCATTGAGCCCCCAATTATTTCCTATTTAAAAAACTATTATCATCACCACCATCTCCTCTTCTACAGCATGGTCTAGGGTATTTTTATCCCCATGCTTGTGTTGGCTAGCCACTATAGTGTAGTTCCAAATTCTTTGATATTTTATCCTCACTACACCTAGGACTATGGTGTGTTAATCACCATACTCCCTGTTTCTCAAAGGGTGATCATCTAAGAACCACACCCAAAGATCAAGATTCCTATGGAATTATTTCCATACCTATTTCAAATAGATATACCCCCATGATAAATGACCTTTCAAACATAGAACCAAGATGTTTCACTTCCCATGGAACATCCCAAAACTGAATGACCAACTCTAGTCCAAACATTCTTGAACATAAGGCCAAAATGAAATGTATCATGCTCAATCCTCGAAGGAGTTCTAAAAATATCCATCTCCACACCTAACACAATCATGTGGTGAATATTTGAATAGAAAAAACACTCTAATAGTCATTGTAACACCTATAAACTCTTTCTTAGCACCACCAATCCCTGGAAAAAAAGGGTGGTTTTAGGAATCTATTTCTATAAATTAGATTCCAAATAAACAATTCACTTCATCATGAATAAAAATAAAATCCATAAAATAAGAGGATAATTGGAATGGTTTGAAAAATAATTCTATGATATACCTTTCAAGGATCTCATTACACCCTAAATGAAACCACCAAACAATAATAAAAAGAAATTTAAAAGGGAACATTTCATAAAATGTAATGAACCAACCTATATCGACCATAAATATCCTTCAAGAAGGATCATAAAAATACCTAAATCATGTTCTTGATCACCATGGGTTGGTGCAAAGAACTTGGGTATCATCCTACATAACCATGTGAATTATTTCACCCTGAAATAAAATAAAACATGCATCAGGTATAATAATATAAAGATAACCAACCAAAGTATATCATATAAGAAAGATTAAAACCCATGATACAAACAAAAAAAATCCAAAGGAACCATTAGTAACACACAAAAATACCAACACCAAGTCTCTATGTGATTATTTGTTTCCAACATCCCAATAAAATATGAAAGTGATATCAACCAAGAGAAGTAAGTGAACTACATGAAACCCTTAATTTTACTTGTATTATCCAAAAAAATCATACACCCAAAGGAATATGAATGGTATGAGATGACTTATAAGTAGGATTCCTACAATAATCTATACAGTATATTTTATAGTTCATACATTAGCACTATCATTTAAAAAACAAGTTTTATAAAAAAATTCATTTGAAAACATTTCGCATAACACATCTTTAGTATTTCCTTAAAAATGTCCATAATCATTGCAACATGAATATGAATACAAATATGAACTGTAATATAGAGGGATGTTTCTCAAAGACATCCTTATCTCAAAAAATAAACATGTGAGTAATTTAAGTATAAAAAATACCACCACGGATATCACTAAGCACAAATTTTATATGGGCTCTATCCTAATGAAATAAATACTATAATATGAAAGTAACACTGATTTGGAATAATTTGAATCAAATTATATTAACTATTTCCACATTATATCAATATCAGGCTGCCCATTAGTATCCATGATATAATGAGAACCTACTCATAATCTCTAGTGGTGCCACACCAACTAGAAATGTGCATATGTTCATAACTCGATGCACCCAATGTTGATAGGTGATGTGTTTTCTTAAAAAAACCCAATTATAAAATGATCAAAAAAATTTAAAACATTTCCTAAAATAATTATTTAATTCTCTCATTATTGAAAACCCATTTTTAGAGTCAAACCCATCTTTGAGGCATTTTATGAATCATAAGAAGAGTATAAAACTATTTTTAAAGGCAAAACTCTTTAAATCATTTTTCCAGATAAATATATATATTTATAAAAAAAATTTCATATATATCATATCAAGTATTTTCATCATAAAAACTATTGTTATGCAAATTAACATAATTTATTCTATAAGAAAGAACCATTTTGTATAGACACCTACACCACTAGTGGAGGAAAACTAGTCACCTTCAAAATGGGGATTGTAAATAAAAATATAAGGTCATTACAAGCCTATATTCATGAGAGAAATCATCAATTACTCATAAAACACTCTAGATATATCAATCAGCTCTCATTATGGTTTCAATGAGATAAGGGGAAGAGAGATCTAGAAAGAGTATTAGATAATGGTTATAAATCGTAACATACCTCAAAGATATCCACCGATATTAAATTAGAGTCACAAAGATACTAATGTAGAACCTCCTTGAGTGTTAAGTAAAGGATAGGTCAAGATAATGGTGGATTTGGGGGAGATTATAATTAAAAATTTCCATGTTTATTCCGTTATTTTTTTCATTCTTATGAATGTTGTATGGGTTTCATGGTTAGATAAAATATGCAAAAATTATGTTGTAGATATTATCCATTGAAAAATGATGTACATGTTTACATGGAAATTATTCATACTATTAGAAAAACAATTTATAGGATATGTTGAGTCCACTTGAAATAAGCCCTTAATCTACAAAATTTACATTTTAACCCGAATGGTTAGGATAAAATGCTCAAACCATAAAAAATTTTACTTGAACCAACATACCCATATCACACTGTTACTATTAATCGTGAACAGACTTTGCACCTAGACGTTTTCTTCAAAATCCATAAATTTTCGACCCTTGAATCCCAAAAGTATTTTGAACCTCAAAAGATAAAAACTATGATCAAAATAAAACAAACCAATGACTCTTAGGGCATCACAATTATCGCCACCAAGAAAATTTATATCACCATATTGCACATAAGATCCAAGACACTAAAACATTTTAGGTCCCTATTACATCATAAATGATTCCTTATCCCACATATCTTGTATACCTTAATCACACTACTATATTACAAGAACCAAATGAATTGTTTTTCTATGCAACACCTTATCCTTTGTATCCATAATCTAAACTGGTTTCTCAGCTATTAAGGTGTTAAAATCAATATCAAAATCTTACCATTATATCACATGAGAAATATCTATGTGATACCTCTTCAATTGGTAAACATGAGATGTTTCATGAATCTATATCAAGTGTGACAGCACATCCAACTAATATTGTCCCTTTCTAATTCATTCAACAATGTTAAAAGGGCCAACAAGCATCAACTCCAACTTTCCATGCTTACCCAAACGATGATGCCCCAAATAAGGTAAAAGCATATCAAAAACGTGATCACCAAATACAAATTCTAATAGGGTACCATGATGTCCCACATTAGATTTATGGATAATTATAGCTATCTCAAACCTCTTTTAAATCAACTCTATAATTTTCCTTCATCTCTTAATTGAGACTTAGTCCAACCAAAGATGGATCTCACAACTCTTCCACAAAAAAAGTAGATATAAATGACCACCATAAAATTATTTATAAAGGGTTACATTTTAATTTAATCATGATAACTATTGTTATTGGATAATTCTACCAAAGGGAAATTATTTTCCCATAAAAACCTAAAATCAAGTACACATGCCCCTAGTATATCCTCTAGGATTTGAATGCCTCACTTAGCCTACCCATAGAACTAAGGGTGATATGTTGTTCTTAAATTCATCTCAGTATCCATCACCTATTGTAATCCTTTCCAAAACACTTAGATGTAAATTGTGGATCTTTTTCATACAGAACTAAAAAGTCACTCCATGGAGGTTCATGATCTTTCAACCATATAGGTTCTCGAGATCCATTTCCTTTGTCATCTACTTAAAAGAAATAAAATTATAAAATTTTATAAGACAAACAATGATCAAAAAAATCATATCTATCCCACTATAAGTATGTGGTAAACTAATAATGAATCCCATGGATATATCATCCCACATCTATATAAAAATTGGTAAAGGAAACAACAAACTAGTTTGTCTCTGATGCATTACTTTAATCCTCTACCACGTAATAATTTTTTAAATGAAATATACAATTGACCACCACATCCTTGAACACTAGTACATATATCTCAAATAATGACATATCATAGTAGTCCAATGGTGTATGAACAGCCTAGACTAATTTCCACTATTTAATAACTCCTTCTTCAATGTTATTGGAATGAACAAACTATCTTCTGACAAAGGACACAATCAAAAGTCCAAGACATGACCCCTATGGTCTCCCAAAATAAATTATTTCACTAAAATGATAACAAAAGTTGTATTTTTATTTACTATGATCAACATCATCATCAAATGACAAATCAGTTTCACACATGATAAGAACTCGTTCTCTTCAGCCTCTTCCACATCTAAGCATGGATCAACAAATACTAATTAAAGACCACTCCAACATGTATTATTTTAAGGTATGAGTTTGTAACTTCCTACTCAATGAGTTAAAAACCATATTTCCTTTTCAATGTGTCTACAAAATATCAAAATCAAAATCCTGATTATATTTAACCCAACATCTCAATTTTATGTTTAGATATTTCTATGAAAAAATATACTTCGGGGTATTATGATTTGAGTAAACAATACACTTCTAATATAAAATATGGTGGAACCAAATCTTGAATGCATGTGCCACTATAGCCAAATAGATATCATTGGTAACGTAGTTCTTCTCATGAGGAAATTTTTGGTGTGGTCCATAGTCTAATATTCATTTCCCCTACTTTAAAACACATATTAAACTCATACTTGAGGAATAAAAAAATATATTATAACCCAAACATGGTTACTAAAGAATCAAAATATGATTCTAGGTAAACCTTGCATTATCATATGACCTTTAAAACTTATCATTACTTTCGAAATTAACACCCTTATGGTAAAACACTATCATGAGAGATGTGGTCTTAGATAAATATCTAACAAAACATATATAATAATCATCCTAGCCCAAGAAGCTATAAATAAAAAACACATTTCAGGGTTTCTAAAAATATATATCCACTTTGATCTTCTCAATATTCACTAAGATTCCTCTCTCAGATACAACCTATCCCATAAAATTTAATTCTTGGATCCAAAACTCAAACATAGAAATATTTCCATACATATGATGTTCTTCCCTATTTTTTAGAACAAAATCTAGACGATCCCTATATTATTCATTTGAAATAGAATACTCCAAAATATTATCCAGGAAAAAAACCATGAAAGAGTCCAATAACTGATGATATATCTAATTCATCAATAAATCAACTCCATTATAGGGGAAGTTCTTCAATACCATAGAATTGATCTTCCTGACAACATTTCTCAAATTATTGAAAATTATCCCTTTTCTAATGTAGAGGATTTCCTCATCTAGGAACCTGCTCATAAAGTCATTCTTGACTCTAAAAATTTTTATAGACATAATTTTTCAAGACTAGAGTCCAACATTGACTAGTTGAATTACTTTAACAAACCATGGATTAAATCAACAAGAATCAATCTTATTTGGCGTATTTCTCATAACAGAATTCCCACTGAGGTCTGTCTTCAATATTTTGGTTTTCAACTATGCTATGAATGAAATTTATGAAATCAACATAGGGAGGATGCTAATCATCTATTCCTGTCCTGTGCAACTTCCTCTTCTTTGTGAAACTAAATTTTTGGTATTTTTAATTAGAGATGGATGATTTTTTATGCTATTTAATTACATCTAAAGAGATATGTGAATAATGATGCCTCGCAGCAAATGAAAAACATTTTTCTCACTCCCATTTCAAAACTTCTTCATAAAATATTTAATGACAGAAATAATATCATATTCAATAAATTCTCATTAAACAAAAATACAGGTAAATCTCAGACACTCATTGAGATTCAAGAAGCGGCGTCAATTAAAAAAGTGCATTGTAACAACTTGGTTGGTGACTTTGAGATTCCTTGAAAACTTCTGATTGATGGAATTTATAGTCCACCTAAGCACACTCTTAATGTATTCTGGCAAACATTGATGCCAGGATGGATTAATGTTAATGTTGACGGTGCCTCAAAGGGTAATATTGGTCCAGCGGGATGCGGTGGGATTTTTACATATTATCATGGGCAGTGTCACTGTTGCTTTTTTAGTAGTTGTGTCATCACTTCGTCACTCGAAGCAGAGATTATGGGTGTCATAAATGTTGTCACCTTTTCCCTTCAAAAAGGTAGGACAAACATCAGGTTAGAAAGAAACTCAACCATCATTGTTTATGCTTTATGGAATTGAGTGACTCATCTTGCCTGGCCTCTCACCACTCAATGGATGAAGTGTCTGGATTCACTCCTGGGGATCAACTTCATTGCTACCCATGTTTTCTTTGAAGCCAATGTGGTTGTAGATTCTCTTTCTAAAAAAGGTGTAATCTAGGTTCTAATTGGGTTATATTCTTTGCCTCTTGATCTGTTTCAGTTTTATAAAAAATATTGTAAAAAACTCCCATATTTTTGTCTCTTGTAATCCCTCCTTTTTTATATGCAATAATTAGTTCTTTGGTCTTTTTACCAAGGCACGACCTTCAAAAAAATCTAATACGTCAATAATATAAACAGAACTAGAGAATTAATAAGACCAAATGGCATAACCAAATACTCATAATTCACATACCTACTTATAAACACTATATTGGAAATATCCTCTACTCAGACTCTAAGATGATGGTACCTTGAATTAATATCAATCATAGAAAACCATATATCTCCCCTAAGTTTATAAAATAGGTCATCAATCCTAGTAAAAAATATTTTTTCTTCACGGTAACTATATTAATCTTTTTTTAATCAATACAACACTGAATGGTTCAATCATATTTCTTTTCAAAGAGAACTAGTGAATCCCAGTGTGACACAATAAGGTGAATAAATCCTTTATCTTAAATATCCTCAAGATATACTTTATGTTTATTCAACTCAGTGGTTTCCATATGATAATATGGTAATGTTACTGAACTCATCCCTAGAAGAAAGCTAATAGAGAACTAAACCTCCCTTTGGGGAGCTAATCCAATAAAATCATCAGAAAATACCTCATGATACTCATCCAAAAGGAAGGAACTGGACAAATTAAATTTTGGTCAACATTATTATGAAAAATCATGGACAATAGGAATGAGATCATTTCAGATTTAGTAACAAAATTCCCCCCT
This sequence comes from Viscum album, assembly GCA_963277665.1. NCBI lineage: Eukaryota > Viridiplantae > Streptophyta > Magnoliopsida > Santalales > Viscaceae > Viscum > Viscum album. Next base: position 1,284,340,704 of record OY728132.1, on the reverse strand, counting down.
CTCCCAGATCTAGGATCCCACTCACCTTAAAAGATGTGAGTAACCCCATCAGAAGTTAGAAACCAAAACCAATGATAATAACAATTGATTTGTGATTTAAATATTACCATTAAATCCATGAAAATGACAAGTAATTGATATCAATATAAAGGACCAAGAAATCACACATGAACCCAAGGTTGGTAATCAAAACCTAGCACCTAGAATATTTAAACCCATATTACTTCCTCTTTCCCAGGGGAGTGGAAAGATCCATCATGAATGGAATAATATCAATGTGTAATCCCAATAAATTAATTAACATAGATGCTATTAAATAATAATATATCCATGTATCAAACAAATATAAGTCTATAAATGATGAAATTAACCCTATAGATTACACTATAGTTGTCCCCACTTGAGATTCATCTGGTGTATTCTCCACTGTATAAATATGTCCAGCCTCAGCCCCTCCCTAAGCATTATTTACATATAGATCATCCAAATTTTAATGATGATGAGATACACTGCCCTTTTATACAACAAAATGAGCCTGAGATCCTTCAATACAATTGAATACATCTCTAATTCACTAATATATTCTCCAGAAAAAATTTGTATAGTGATCGAATTGTCTATAATGATGGAAAATCCTCGGTGCTACTATGAAATCTAGATTGGTATGTACAGGTCTTCAACAGAAGTTATAAACCACCTGGTTTTTCCATGAATAATCCCTTAAAATATCTTTGTATGTAAATTTAGCACCCATATTGTGCTATTTTTTCTGACCATATGACACACCCTTTCGACCTCATACTATAATATAATATCCACTAAAACTTGTATTCCCAAAATGTCTACCATATCCATAGTTTGTTTATCAACTACCTTAGAAAAGGATTATAGAAACATGATAATAATCATCGATAAAATATTTGGATTAATACCCTTCTTTGGCTGCTTATCCTTGATGTTGTCATCAGAGACACATTCTAGAGATAAATTGAACAACTCAGTGAAATGTGTAGCATACTACATCATTGAATGATCACCCTGATCCAAGGTCAAAAACACCCAATCCTTCACTAAAAACAATTTTTCTGGATAGAAATAATGATTTAAGGACTCATGGCCAAAGTGAGGTCCTCATGTCACTTATCATCCATAATAGAATCCCACAATTTTCATCCATATACTTAAAGATTATAATTGGTGAATCCTACCTTAAATTTTGATAGAGCTTTCAAAAAAATTAAAAGTACTCTCTATTATTTTAATATAATCTTTAGATTATTGGGTTCCTTTTTCAGAATTAATGATTGGAGGATTTTGTTTGGAGAACTACAATGCATGATTCAACATCTTCTCATAGATTACACCACCTACATGGCCCAGAAATTGAGTAATTTAGATCATCATTTATACAAGAACATGGCCAATTAGTGGATTTTTCAATGGATCTTTCCATATAGGTTCTTCTCTCTGGTTTGAAGTGATACTTATAGAATTCTTAATCTATTGAACACAAGATATAACACTTGATCAACTAAAGAATATAAATCTGGATCAAAACATGATCTTCAGAAATCTATACTAAAGACATTAAAAAAGAATTTAATGCAGAAACTGATTCAATAAACAAGAGATGAAGATATTACAATCTAATAGAAGAAATGCAAAGGTTTGTATAAATTAATCACAAATTCTTGTTCATTTAATTACCCCCAAAATAAATCACAAGATTTATAAAAAATATTGACCATAAATTGGTAAATCAAGGTCAAATATTAAATTGAGCTCTTTAAGTACCATTATGCACTTACTACCTGAGTTACAGTCGTCTTACTCTATTATAAAAACAAACACTAGAAAAAAATTGTATCTGATACCATTTTATAGTGAACCAACCTGAGTTGACCAGACACTTCTCCCATGATAACTTAGAACAAGGCACAAAGCATGTTCTTGATCACCAGATATAGGAGACAAGAAACCAAGTATCAAAATACATCACCATGGAAATGATTTCATGTAGAATGATACGAAAACATGTCTCATGTATAACTAGACAAAGATAAAAAATTACAGTACATCATAAAAGAAAGATTCACAACCATCAGACAAAAAACATAGAAAAAGGATAGACTTGGAAGAAACACTAGCCAAGACCAAAACCAAGTCCTTATGGGACTAACTTTCCCCACTATCCCAACCTACTATAAAGGAGATATCAACCAATAGAATCTATTGAACCACATAACGAACTTCCCTTTACTTGTATCCTACAATACCAAATATAAAAATTCCCAAAGGAATATACAGGGTGTGAGATAAATGACCAGTAGGATACCACCATGAATCTATATAATTTATATCACTATACAACCATTATCTGTAGTTTTTAATATTAAAAAATATATTATAAATCATTTCATTTGAAAATATTTATCATAAAAACATTTTCCCTTTAAACTAGTATTTAATAAAAGCCACATGAATATTGATACAAAGATGAATAATGACAAAAATGGAAGTAGTCAAATGGAATCTACATATAAAAATATAAACATGTGATCTATAAAATCATAAACAATACCATCAATGTTAAGACTAAGAAAATCATATATGAGATATAGCCTATTGGAATACATGCTAGGACACACAAGTAACACTTATTTGGCATATCATGAATCTTATGATATTTATTACTACCACAATAAGTTGGTATTAGACTACCCATTATCTCTAAAATGTTAATGAGAACATATTCACAATCTATAGTTGTTCCAAAATAACTAGAAATGTGTGTATGTCCATAACCTAATGCACCCAATGTTCCCATGTGTTATTTTTTCCCAAAACATCTAGGCAAATCATGCTCACAATTTTATAAAACATTTTTAAAAGAAAATAATTAACATTACCATGCTTGGAACCCCATTTTTAGAGTAAAACCCAACTTTGATCAATTTCAAATTATTTATTTTTACAAGAATATAAAAACGAAATAAAAATAATAGAATGTACTCAATGAGAAATGATCATTTTATATAAACACCTACCTCACTAGTAGAGAAAACCTAGTAACCACTTAAAATAGTGATTAGAAATGAATAGATTAGGTCCTCACAGACCTAGATACATAATAAATATCATAAATTTTCAATAAAACACTCTTGAACTAGAAATCACAGTTCATTAGGTTTCCAAGGAAAAATTGGAGGATATATCTAGGAGACATCTAGAATGAGGTGAAGAGATTGGATAGAAATTAGAACATACCTTAAATATATCCACCAAGAAAAAAGGAAAATATCTAAGTGTAACAGCTTGAGATTTTATGAGAAATATTTTTTTTATGTCTTATGTTAAACGCAACACCAAATGAATCTTTCACAGCACACAATATGGACTTGTCTTGCATTACACGCAATCGCGACCTTCCTCGATAGCGTGTGTAGTACGCAATACCGGGTTTCACTAAACAACGATATATTATTATGGACTAGCTGTTATGAATAGTATTAACTAAATTTTGAATTTTATAACATTATTATTCATCTTACACATTTTCTAGAACATAGTAAGAGAACAAAATAAATTTTTCGAGTAAAATAAGTATTTTTCAAAAAGTGCAGTTTTGCCGCCTTTTGATGGAACACCCACATTAAATCTAGTTTTTGACATTTTTATAATTTCAATTTTTCCAAAAAAATTCTTCTATTGAATCAGGATATAAAAATTTACTTTGGATAAATTTTTGATATTTTTCTGATAACTTTCATATTTTGATGAATAGTAAAAATACACTAATTTTTAATTAAAAACAAATTTTTTCATTGAGATAATTTATATGGTCAAGTTATAATATTGAATTATTTTAAATTATAAATAGAATATATTTTTACCATTTAATATAATTTATGTCATTAGCATTAATTTCACATTGAATTCATAGGTAAAAACATTTCAATCTTTGGCAATGTTTTAACTTCTAAAACCCATTTTCTTAAAAACAGGATTAATTTTAAATTAATTACTGTAAGTTATGTGTTTTGAATTTTGAAAAATGGATTCCATATTTGGAATCAGTGGGTCCAAATTATGTAAATAGGCTAATTTTTTTTTGGGCATTATGAATAGTAACTATGGTAAAGTTTATTTACCATAGTTAAAGGTAAATCGGGTAATTATGGGTAAATCTAAGATTATAAAATTACCCTAACACCTAAAAAAAACCTATTGGATGACTCAAAGTCGACCCATATCACCTAAGGGTCGGACTATATTCATTTAATGGACTTTGTTCCATGAAAATAATTTATTTTTTATTAAAACCAAAGAATGTGACAATATGTCACTTTCTTAAATCATATAAGTATAATAATTTTAATTTAGTGATAAACATAATGAAACTTCGAACATGAATATTCTCCATAAATATAATATAATTATATATATTATAGGAAATTATTTAGAATTTTTAGATATTAAATAATTATCATTAATTATGACACAATAGTGATGTCGAAATTATTTTATTAATTAAAATATAAAATAAATGGTTTTAAAAATATTAAAATAAATATTATATGAACTATTTAATGTGCTCCAATAATTTTCTAGAGTCATATGACATTTTATGAATCTATTGAAACTTTTTGTTCGAACATATCTTCTGTATATATGTTATTTAAATTCAAATAAATGAATAGTGTCAAAATTGACACTATTGTTATTTTATAAAAATAACATATTATAAAATTGATTAAAAATCACAAAAATATTTAAAAATTAGAAATTAATATTTATATGGTCGAACATGTCATAAAGTGTCAAATTATGGAAAATTCACAACACATATGTAATTATTTAAAATAATTTAAAATTTAGAATATTATTACTACAAATAAAATTAAATTGATAAATAAGGATAAATCAAGTTGATAATGTTTAAACTAAATTCCAAACAAGTATAAATTTTTTTGGTTGATGAGATTACAACCCTATATCATCTAATCATTGGATATGAGTCATTTTGGATGTTTTTAAGTGGGTTTGGGATTTAATATAAACTAATATTTCATGTATTTCCAAAAGTGCCCCTCTCCTCCCTTATAAAAGGGCACCTACTCCCTCTCTTCCTCACACCACATTGAGCATTCATGCTCGGAAAAAACCTACCAATTTATCCTATACACTTACCTAGAAACATCCTAGAGGTTCTGGTCTTCTTCAAAGACCAATTTTAGTGCTGAAAGAGGAGGTCTCAAAGAGGCGCTTCAAATAATAGGTAATGTCTGTTACCGATTCATTCAACTTTATTTCTTCTTCCACATATTATTCTTTAGTTGTTTCATTATGAAGTAATAACATCAGTATCACTCACATACTGATATGTTATTATAAGTATGAAACAAACCTATCTCACCATCTATCCATCCTACAGAAAACGAAATCACCGCGCGTGTGTACGTACGGAATACCGTCTCCACGCCATGGTGTAATCTATTTTCCACCACCCCCTTACTTGGATGGGTATAATGGTGTAAATAATAACTATATATAATTATTTTAAAGTGATATTGATTCTGAAATATAATTCATCCACTCCAATACAATTCCACGATCATGGGAAAGATATCATCGCTCGTGCGTACGTACGGAATACCGTCTCCACGATGTGAAGCGACTCGTTCTACATGATGTTCATTGCATAATGATTATATAAATGAATTGAATGAATTAATATGATATATATTACACTAATACCATTCTGTAAATGAGGTATCTATAACCTAAAGAGAATAATAAGAATTTATTCGACAAAACACGCATAAGAACAAAAAGTAATAAACACCCGAATAACAAGTAGCAATGAAATATTACTAATAAGAAACTAAAAATATGGCCATATATGATATCATAACAATGAGTATGATTCTGGAATAAGTCAATGACATTATTTAAATCATTATACAGGAGGTTAAGACACTTACGAACCAAATCGGGCCTAAGGTAAGGGAAAATATCACAATATCATTTTTATCCGAGAATGTTTATACTTTGGTTTTTACTGGGGGTGTATTTTATCATCCACATCCATATTTCCTAAATATTTAATATTATTTCCATCCACCTACAATTTTTTAAATCCAATTTTACCCTTCGATGAGTTTTTAGTAAAAGATATGAAAGGAATCTTTTGTCGTTTTTCATATGAGGTACTTTTTGACTTTTCCGAAAAAAGTACGAGAAGAATGTTTTTTTAACTTATACGGTATGAATGGATTTTTAAAAAATTATTTCCAAGAAGCTTCCTTTACATGTTTTCAAGTTTATTTTTAGTAAACTTCTTTTAGATTAAAATTTTATGACATGTTAAGAAAGTAAAAATGTTTTTGAAGTAGAAAGGATATTTTCCTCAAGAATGGAGTTCAATTGTTTTATCAAAATTATTTTCCATCTAAGATAATATAGGGTTATATTTCTATCCCTATTATTACATTTATTTGATTATTTTGTGATGGAAGTATTTTTATGAATTTGTTTATCTTATATGAATTGTTTTATGATGTCACGATGTTTAAGAATCCCATTTTTATTACATGGGTTATGCAATGATGTATGATTTTTTTTTTGATTTTGTGGCACACATAAGAATGGTATCATTATGTGATGGGCGGGAGCTATATCTCCCTCTAATTCATTGGGTAGAGATTTAAATCTCATGAGATAGACATGGCTGGAACGGCAGCTTAAACCAGTTCAGTAAAACAGGACTGAAACGAGGAGTGAACTCTATTCAAAAAAGGACTTTGTCTGCTAATATAGTCTTGTAAATGAGTCTTGACTACTAAGAAATGATTTTCTATGATTATGTGTGTATGCCACAAATTTTCATGTTTTAAGTTATTATTATTGGGATTACATTACACTTTTATGATTTATCCAATGTTATGATCTATTTTGCAGGATAAGATTTTAAAAATGTTATGTTCTTATGAATATGATATGTTTGATATTTCTTTTGTTTACCGTTACTGAGAATTTGAGCTCACCCTTTTATATGTTTTCTTTCCCCAGGTCAGGAAGAAGGTTATTAAGTAGTATATGCCAAAAGAGACTCTAGATATGATGAAATAAATGGAAGACAGTGTAGATGCTTTATGAACCAGTTGTTTATGTTTCCCAATTTCTAAATACACTATACCTATACGGTCCTTTCATGGTTTTGTTATATGTTGTAATAAGTATGCTTCAATTTTTAAGTATTGACAATGTATGTAAAGTATGGGTCGTTATAGTTGGTATCAGAGGAAAGGTATAGTCAACCTTTGGAAACTAGGATGTGAAAACCTTAGTAAGAAACCTAAGGATATGTCTAATCATAGAACACAATCTTAGTGTTTTAGAAATGGCCATGAACAACCTATGATAAGACCTTTAGTGTGAAATTTTATTCTTGATTATGTGGTTTTCCTATTATAATTACTGTTTCTCACACTATTCTTCTTGGTTTTAGTCAATGGCTGCAACCTGAAGGAACCATGTTAATGTGGAATGCGACAGGCAATGCAATGATTGTCCCCCTGAGCAACCAAACGTTATGGGAGCTGGAATGAAAAATCTTGTAGCCATGCTCACACAACTTTCTCAAGCTATGAATCCTGCAGGACTTCCAAATGATCAAATTAAGGAGTAACATTCTGTTGAATCCTTTATGAGGCCGTGTCCACCTTCATTCAGCGGGTCTTCTGATCCATTAGTGGCTGAACAATGGATTAGTACCACTGAAAAGATATTTCCAGTTCTTCAATTTTCTGAACATGATAAAGTCATCTTAGCAGTGTATCTTTTGGAAGGTGATGTTGATCAATGGTGGAATCTTATTAAGAATACTAGGCAAAGGGATGAAATTGAGTCCATGGAATGGAACGAGTTCAAGAACATATTTTTCAATAAGTATTTCCCTCGTATTATTCGAACAAAGATGGAGAAGGAGTTTCTTGAACTAAAGCAAAAGGATGATGAATCTGTTGGTACCTGCGAATAAAATTTTACAAGACTTGCAAGGTACGCTTCCAGAATTATTATCCAACCTAAGAGTAAGATCGATAAATTCTTTAGTGGCTTAAAACCAAGTCTTTGAAGGGCGTTAGCCATAAGGGACCTCAATAGATACAAGGAAATTGTTCGATGTGCTCTCAAGGTTGTGATGGATATTGGTGTAACCCATCAGTCATATGGGTTTGATAAGAAGAGGAAAATGGAATTCAAAGGAAAATTTAAAGACCGGATTGAAAAGAAGATGAGTTTTCCCTTATGCTCAATGTGTGGAATGAAACATGTAGGAAATTGTCTTAAGGGGACAAGAAAATGTTATAAGTTTGGAAAAGAAGGTCATCGGGCATTTGAATGTCGAAATAATGGGAAGAAGATGTCTAATGATGCAAAAAAAGGAAGGGATACACAGAATGAACCTACTACACTTCAATGTTTCAAGTGCAAGGAGATGGGGCATTATGCCAATCAATGCCCAAATCCAAGGGTTGATGATGATGATCTATATCAACAAAATCTTAAGGCCAAAGACAAAGGAAAGTCACATGAAATTACTATTGGTGATGTGGAGTACGACGAAAAAGTGGTGAGAGGTACACTTACCATCCACTCTAAAGTAGAAAATGTTTTATTTGATTCTGGATCCACCCACTCTTTTATTTCTGAAGAATTTTCTAAGGGTATCTTCGTATTACTTAAACAATTAGATGTTGATTTAGCTGTGACAACCCCTAATAGCACAACAGTCGCATCAAATGTTTATAATTATTATCCGATTAATGTTTGTGGGAAAGTGCTTCCTGCAAATCTTGTGATCGTTCATATAGTGTAATTTGATGTGATTCTTGGTATGGATTGGCTTTATTTATATGGAGCTCATATCAATTTCCAAATAAGGGAAGTCACATTTCTTATTCCAGATCAATCTATTATCATCTATCGATGCAAGGATGAACATAACCTTCCAGTTGAAATTTCTTCCATCTTATGGGCCTTGATTCCACTAAATGAAGGTTTTTCATCTCAAATGGTTGGAGATAAACTCACGATTAATAATATGCCCATTGTAAGGGAATTTGATGATGTCTTTCTGGATGAATTGCCGGGACTTCCACCAAATCGTGAAGTTGAGTTTTCAATAGAACTCATAACGGGTGCTTTGCCTATTTCAAAGACACCTTATATAATGGCCCCAATTGAGTTGTAGGAATTGAAGAAGAAACTCACAGAGAATCTTGATAAGGGGTTCATATGCCCTAGTGCGTCACCTTGGGGAGAACCTATTCTATATGTTAAGAAGAAAGATGGATCAATGACACTCTACATTGATTATCACGAGCTTAACAAGATCACTATCAAGAACAAATATCCTCTCCCGCGCATTGATGACTTATTTGACCAACTACGTAGAGCTCAATACTTTTCCTAGATTGATCTTCGTTCAGGGTATCATCAATTAAGGGTAAAAGGAGAGGATATACCAAAGACAGCTTTCCGTACGAGGTATGGACACTATGAATTTATAGTGATTCCATTTGGCCTTACTAATTCCCATGCTATTTTCATGGATCTAATGAATAGAGTCTTTAGAGACTATCTTGATTAGTTTGTGGTAGTCTTTATAGACGATATTCTTGTCTATTCAAAGATCAAGGAAGAACATGAAGATCACTTGAGAATTGTATTGAAGACCCTGAGAAAGGATAAGCTTTATGCCAAATTTACCAAGTGTGAATTTTGGCTTCAAAAATTTTCATTTTTGGGTCACATAATCTCAAAAGAGGGGATATCTGGGGATCCAGCAAAAACAGAGGTTATCAAAAGATGGTCGAGACCAACAACAATAACTGAGATCCGAAGTTTTCTTGGTTTCAATGGATATTATTGACATTTTTTAAAATATTTTTCACGATTATCTAATCCACTAACCAAGTTGACTCAAAAAGGAGTTATGATTCTTTGGACGGAGGAATGTGAAGAGAATTTCAAAGAGCTAAAAAGAAGTTTATCCAGTGCACTTTTTCTCACACTACCTTGTAGTGGAGAAAGGTTTTTGATTTACAGTGATGCATCCAAGAAGGGACTGGGGTGTGTTCTCATGAAAAATGATATGGTGATAGCTTATGCCTCACCACTGTTGAAAATCCATGAGCAAAATTACCCAACTCATGATTTGGAGTTAGCTACGGTAATCTTTGCATTAAAGATTTGTAGGCATTATCTTTATGGATAAAGGTTTGATATTTATACTGATCATAAAAGTTTAAATTATATTTTTACACAAAATGAGCAGAATATGCGCCAAAGAAGATGGTTTGAGCTGATTAAGGATTACGACTGCTCAATTCATTACCACCCTGGGAAATCAAACAAGGTGGCGGATGCATTAAGTCCACAAGACCATGCTAGCTTATCCAGGATGAGGATCACAAAAGATCCAATATTTATGGATTTACAAAGGATGGATCTTGGAATTATAATGTAAATGGAAAAATCTTATCTTTCTCAAATGAATGTTCGACCATCTATACACGTGAATATTAAAGAGGCACATAAAGAAGATGTAGAGTTACAAAAGAAGGTGAGAAATGTTCCTGAATTCAACCTTTATTGTGATGGGATAATAAGGTTCAGGAATCGGGTTTGTGTTCCTCCCATCCCAGAATTAAAGAAGGATCTACTGGGCGAGGCTCATATTTCTTCATTTTATATTCATCCTGGAAGTACAAAGATGTATAGGGACCTGAAAGAGTACTTCTGGTGGGATGGAATGAAAAGAAATGTTGTTGAATATGTCTCTCAATTCTTGGTTTGTCAGCAAGCTAAAGGTAAGAGACAAGAGTCTAAGGGGATTTTACAACAATTACCCATACCATAATGGAAATGGGAAAACATCACTATGGACTTTGTCACTGGACTTCCTAAAACATCCAAAGGCAATAATGATATCTGGGTCATAGTTGATCATCTTACAAAGTCGGCACACTTCATTGCTATTAGAGAAGATTTCTCTCTAGATTAGCTTGCCAGGATATATGTAAAAGAAGTTTTAAGATTTCATGGAGTACCACTTTCTATTATATATGATCGGGATCCAAGGTTTACCTCAAAGTTCTGGTGAATTCTTCAGCATTCTCTAGATACAGAGTTGAGTTTCAGCACTGCTTACGATCCTCAGAAAGAAGGTCAGTCTAAGAGGACAATTCAAACTCTAGAAGATATGTTGACAGCTTGCTCTATGGATTTAAAAGGTGGTTGGGATCAACACCTACCTTTGGTGGAATTTTCTTATAATAATAGCTTTCACTCTAGTATTCAGATGGCTCCTTATGAAGCTCTCTATGGAAAGAAATGCAGGACTCCAACTTTCTGGGATGAAGTTGGAAAAAGAAATCTATTAGGACCAGATCTTGTTGCTGAGATTTCAGAAAAGGTCAGATCTATTCAACAACACATAAGAGAAGCTCAGAGTCGACAAAAAAGTTATGCCGATAACCGAAGAAAAGACCTAGAGTTTGAAGTGGGTGATAATGTATTCATACGAATATCTCCCTGGAAGAGGGTCATGAGATTTGGAAAGAAGGGAAAGTTGAGCCCCAGATATATTGTTCCTTTTGAAATTCAGGATCGTGTTGGGAAGGTAGCTTACCGATTGGCACTTCCACCAAATCTCTCTCAATTTCACGATGTGTTCTATATATCTCTCCTGAGAAAGTACTTACCTGATCCTTCACATGTACTCAGCTCAGAAGTTGTACCGCTGGAACAAGATCTTTCTTATGAAGAACAGTCGATAGAGATTATCGATCGAAGCAAAAAAAGTCCTATAGAACAAGACCACTCGCTTGGTGAAAGTTTTATGGAAGAACCACCAATTAGAAGAAGCTACATGGGAACTTGATGATATGATGAGGGAGAGGTATCCTCATCTGTTTGTAATGAAGTGACGAATTTCGAGGGCGAAATTCATTTTAAGGGGGGTAGAATGTAACACCTTGAGATTTTATGAGAAATATTTCTTTTATTTATTATGTTATATAAAACACTAAATTAATCTTTCATATCACACAATACAGACTTGGCTTGCATTACACGCAATCACGACCTTCCTCAATAGCGTGTGTAGTACACAATACCGGGTTTCACTAAACAATGATATATTATTATGGACTAGACATTATGAATAGTATTAACTGCATTTTAAATTTTATAACATTATTATTCATTTTACACATTTTCTAGAATATGATAATAGAACAAAATAAATTTTTCGGGTAAAATAAGTATTTTTCAAAAAATGCAGTTTTGTCCCCTTTTGATGGTGCACCCACATTAAATATAGATTTTGACATGTTTATAAGTTCAATTTGGCAAAAAAAATTCTTCTTTTGAATTAGGATATAAAAATTTACTTTGGATAAATTTTTGATATTTTTCTGATAACTTTCATATTTTGATGAATAGTACAAATATGCTAATTTTTAATTAAAAACAACTTTTTTCATTGAGATAATTTATATGGTTAAATTATAATAATGAACGTTTTTGAAGTATAAATAGAATATATTTTTACCATTAAATATAATTTATGTCATTAGCATTAATTTCACATTGAATTCATAGGTAAAAACATTTCAATCTTTGGCAATGTTTTAACTTCTAAAACCCGTTTTCTTAACAATGGGATTACTTTTAAATTAATTACTTCAACTTATGTGTTTTTAATTTTGAAAAATTGATTCCATATTTGGAATCAGTGGGTCCAATTTAGGTTAATAGGCTACTTTTTATTTTTTGGCATTATGAATAGTAACTACGGTAAATTTTATTTCCCATAGTTAAAGGTAAATCGAGTAATTAAGGGTAAATATAAGATTATAAAATTACCCTAACACCTTCCAAATTCCTATTTGATACCTAAAGGATGACCCATATCACCTAAGGGTCGGATTATATTCATTTAATGGACTTTTTTCCTTCAAAATAATTTAATTTTTATTAAAACTAAAGAATGTGACAACATGTCACTTTCTTAAATCTTATAAGTATAATAAATTTAATTTAGTGATAAAATTAATGAAACTTATAACATGAATATTATACATAAAGAAAATACAATTATCTACATCATAGGAATTTTTTTTGAATTTTTAAGGATTAAATAATTATCATTAATTATGACACAATAGTGATGTTGGAATTATTTTATTAATTAAAATATCAAATAAATGGTTTTAAAAATTTTAAAATAAATATTATATGAACTATTTAATTTGTTAAACTAATTTTCTAGATACATATGACATTTTATGAATATATTAAAGATTTTAGTTCGAAAAAATATTCTGTATATATTTTATTTAAATTCAAATAAATTAATAGTGTCAAAATTGACAGTATTGTTATTTTATAAAAATAACATATTATAAAATTGTTTAAAAATCTCAAAAAAATTTAAAATTTGTAAATTAAATTTTATATGGTCTAAAATGTCATTAAGTGTCAAATTATGGGAAATTCACAACACATATGTAATTATTTATAATAATTTAAAATTTAGAATATTATTACCACAAATAAAATTAAATTGATAAATAAGGACAAATCAAGTTGATAATGTTTAAAATAAATTCCTAACAAGTCTAAATTTTATTTGTTGATGAGATTAAAACCCTATCTCATCTATTCTTCGGATATGAGTCATTTGGGATGTTTTTAAGTGGGGTTGGGATTTAATATAAACTAATATTTCTTATATTTTCAAAGGTACCCCTCTCCTCCCTTATAAAAGGGCACATCCTCCCTCTCTTCCTCACACAACATTGAGCCTTCAATATCGGCCAAACCCTACCAATTTATCCTATAAACTTCCCTAGAAACATCGTAGAGGTCCTGGTATTCTTCAAAGACCAATTTTAGTGCCATAAGAGGAGGTCTGAAAGAGGCGCTTCAAAGAAGAGGTAATGTTCATTACCGATTCTTTCAACATTATTTCTTCTTCCACTTATTCTTCTTTATTTGTTTAATTATAAAGTAATAAAATCAATATCAATCATATAATGATATTTTATTATAAGTATGAAACATCCCTATTTCATCATCTATCCATCCTACGGAAAACGAAATCACCGCGCGTGCGTACGTACGGAATACCGTCTCTACGCTGTGGTGTAATCTATTTCCCACCACCACCTTACTTGGATGGGTATAATTGTGTAAATAATAACTAAATATGATTATTTTAAAGTGATATTGATTCTGAAATAGTATACATACACTCTAATACAATTCCATGATCATGGAAACGATATCATCACTCGTGCGTACGTATGGAATACCGTCTCCACGATGTGATGCGACTCGTTCTACATTATCTTCATTGCATAACGACTATATAAATGAATTTAATGAATTAATATGATATATATTACACTAATAACATTCTGGAAATGAGGTATCTATAACCTAGAGAGAATAATAAGAATTTATTCGACAAAACACGCATAAGAACAAAAAGTAATAAACACCTGAATAACAAGTATCAATGAAATATTAATAATAAGAAGCTAATAATATTTCCATATATGATATCATAACAATGATTATGGTTCTAGAATATGTCAATGACATTATTTAAATAATTATATAGGAGTTTCGGACACTTACGAAGCAAATCGAATCTAAGGTAAGGGAAAATATCACAATCTCATTTTTATCCGAGATTGTTTATACATTGGTATTTACTGGGTTGTATTTTATCATCCACATACATGTTTCCTCAATATATAATATTATATCCATCCACCTACAATTTTTTAAATCCAATTTTACCCTTCGTTGAGTTTTTATTAAAAGATATGAAAGGAATCTTTTGTCGTTTTTCATACGAGGTACTTTTTGTCTTTTCCGAAAAAAGAACGAGAAAAATGTTTTTTTAACTTATATGGAATGAATGGATTTTTAAAAAATTATTTCCAAGAAGCTTCCTTTACAAGTTTTCATGTTTATTTTTAGTCAAATTATTTTAGATTAAAATTGTATGACATATTAATAATGCAAAAATGTTTTTGAAGGAGGAAGGATATTTTCCTCAAGAATGCAGTTCAAGTGTTTTATCAAAATTATTTTCCATCTAAGACAATATAGGGTTTTGTTTATATACCTATTATTAAATTTATTTGATTATGTTGGGATGGAATTATTTTTATGAATTCCTTTATCTTATATGATTTGTTTTATGATGTCACGATGTTTAAGAATCCCATTTTTATTACATGGGTTATGAAATGATGTATGATTTTTTTTTGATTTAGTGGAACAAATAAGAATGGTATAATTATGAGATGGGTGGGACCTATATCTCCATACAATTCATTGGGTAAAGATTTATATATCATGAGATAGACATGGCTGGAACGGCAGGTTAAATCGGTTAAGTAAAACATGACTGAAACGAGGAGTGAACTCGGTTTAGAAAAAGACTTTGTCCGCTAAGATAGTCATCAAAATGAGTCTTGACTACTAAGAAATTATTTTCTATGATTATGTGTGTATGGCACAAAGTTTCATGTTTTTAGTTATGATTATTGGTATTACATTTCACTTCTATGATTTATCCCATGTTATGATCTCTTTTGCAGGATAATATTTTCAAAATGTTATGTTCTTATTAATATGATATGTTTTATATTTCTTTTGTTTACCCTTACTGAGAATTTGAGCTCACCCTTTTGTATTTTTTCTTTCCCCATGTCAGGTAGAAGTTTATTAAGTAGGATGTGCCAAAAGGGACTCTAGATATGATTAAATAATTGGGAGACAGTGTAGATGCTTTATGAACCAGTTGTTTATGTTTCCCAGTTTCTAAAGACACTATAACTATACGGTCCTTTCATGGTTTTGTTATATGTTGTAATAAGTATACTTCAATTTTGATGTATTAAAAATTTATGTATAGTATGGGTCATTATACCAAGATATCAAGAGTGAACCTCCTAGAGATCAAAGAAATTTTGGGTCGAACTAATGAGGGATTAGTAGGTTATTGTATTTAAAAATGAATAATGGTATTGGTGTGATTTACAATTTTTAATAATTTCATATAGGTCTCATGGTTAGGCCACATGGTTAGAAAAACCATGCACTAACCATGAAGTTACTATTGCCTCTTGAAAACCAAGGTGCATGATTATATAGATATTAGATTTACTACTAGAAAACCCATATTCATTCCATGTGATATCCACTGTAGATAAACCAATCATCCACACATCTTTATTGTCAACATGAAAGGTTTGAAAAACCATGCTCAAACCATGATAAAATTTATGGAACCAAAATATACATATCACTTAGTTACTGTATTGTCACTACTACCTATTCTTAGACCCAAAACATATTTTGTCTCTTCTAAATCTCCAAATTCATGAACCTTAACTCTCAAAAGTCATTATAACCTAAAAATATATAGACGAGGATCAAAATAGATTATACCTATAACTCTAAGGGGATCATATAAACCAATGGAAAACTAAGAGTTACATCACCCAATGAAAAAAAAGAACTCAAAACAACTCAGGATATTGAGCACATGATTGTGTCTCTCATACCAAGGTGATCCCATTTAATTCACCATGCCACCATATCACATTAACCAAAGGGATAACTCACCCACATAGAATCTTCTCCCAATAGTTCTTCATCACAACCGGTTACTCCATGAATTTCATGTTATCCTCAATATCCAACTCTCCCCAATCAATAACATTGGGGTTATAATGATGATAATGATAGAGGTGAGGAACATGGAATGTTTCAAGGATCCAATCCAGTCATTCTAGGAGTATCAAAGGATATGAAACCATTCTAATGTGCTCCAACACCTTAAGAGGCATGATAAACTAGGAGGAAATCTTAATTACCTTTAAAAACCTCCAACTACCCTAATTGAGGAAATTACTATAGAATTTTGTCCTCTAACCAAAAACTCTTGGGGATTCTACCGATGATCAACATAGGAATAATAATTATCCTACCCCACCTTCATCCACTCTTAAACCATCTAGATATTCTCTATTATTCTCTTCACTACATCAAGACCAAGGACTTCTTACTCCCCAACCTCAGTCCAATATGATTGAGAATAAAACATTCATCCAAATAATTCTATAAATGGATCAATTCATATAGATATGTGATAAATATTATAATCGGTAGACTCAACCAAGGTTAATTTTTTCACCCATTATCTGATAGATTCTAAGATTCATGACTGAAACATATCCTCTAGTGTCTAGATGGTCTATTATATTTTATCATTATTTTGGTGATGGAAAGATACGATAAGGTGAAATTGGGATCCAAATGCATACTACATTCCCCTATAGACATGAGAGGTAAAATGAGGATCCTAATTAGAAATGACAGTCCTCATCACCCTGTGAATCCATATAATTTCATCTAAATAATGCCTCCCTAGAGAATCCAAGTCACTCAACTCATAGTTCTCTAGAAAATGGGAAGGATTCATCAAAAGGCCCATGACCAACCAAATATAATCAGATCATGTCTATAGAAATGGTAACCTGATAAATAAAATACATACAAATTTCATACCACTTTCACTAATGGAATGATAAAGGTTGCAACATAGCTATAGTAACATAATTCTAATCTTCCGACTATTAAAAAACCAGACACAGTTCAGTGAACTCTAACACCTTCCACTTCATTCCATGCCACCAATGTTGTATCCTAAATCCATGATAAATGTTTGAAGCATCCATATGTACATTGAGGGTGAGTTACAAAATTTATGGTGGACTCTATCATATATCACCAATGGAATGAATAACATCCCTTTAAACAACATCTAATTATGATTATCCTTAAACCACCTCTCTAGAGCATCACCTTAGTCAACACGATCTCACATCACCTCCGCCTCTAAGTATACCCACTAAGAATACTCCAATAGTAGAATCAATTATTATTACACATTTATCTGATAGTGAAAACATTTACCACTATCCTCCATTACATTGAGATACATTATCGCAAGCTCTTACCTCCCTTTCCAAACATCATCGGACTCTCGAACGATTACCTCTCATAAATTGAAACATTGTGAATCACACATGAACATTTCTCTTACCCAGTTTATAGTTTATATAAAAATCTTAATCATAGAGAAACTCCATCCACCTCTATTATTTTAGATTCATATCTCACGGAGAGAAGGCATACCTCGAGATTTTGGGATCTGTAATGACTATAATGTTCTCACGAATGTGGTGATATCACTATAGATTATAGGAAAACACGACTAATTCCTAATCTAGATCACGGTTTCATAGTTATTCTCATAGATATGAAACTTTCTAGAACCATAATATATCTCTTCCATTTACTACATCAGGACGTTTCTGAAACCTAAATGATAAAAACAATAAAAACCCTCAAATATCACCCCTTACATATAAAACTAAATCATTAGATCACAAATCAACCTGTTCTTAAGGAATTTTAATTTTTCGTAACACTAATATATCTATTTGAAATATGGTTCCTTCTTGTTAACAGTGGATAATAGGGATACAATTTAAGATAAATCATAAACAAACCTCTGATAATATCTGGAAGGACCATGTAATTTGTGAAAATCTACCTCATTCATATGTGATTCCCCAAAAATAACCAACTCTATATTTGATGGTTAAATGGACACATGATACTGGTATGCTATATTTCAATCTAAATACACATACTGCATCCAAAACATTCACTAGATATCTTTTTATAGATTTTTTGGTGCTGAAGAACCTACATGACAACTCTGAGATACTTAGTATTATCCTCTCCTACTATTAAGTAGATAATGATGTTGTGGATGAACATGAATATAAAATTATCAAAGAAATTATAGAACATGATATTTATGAACCCATTAAACACATCTGGTTCATTCAAGAAACCAAACTATATAACCTTGAACTCGATGTTATCATACCTGGATATGATGGTAGTCTTTAGTGCAAGTTTTTGGAGAAGCCCGGAGTGTGAATCAGCAACTGGGGAAGAGAAATCGAGCTTGGGTTAGGGTGAAGACTTTTGGTACTATGACTTTTAATTTTGTGCTCTTTAGTTGTGATTTTTGTAATGGTTTGCTGGATTTGGTTGGTTGGGCACCAGACACCCCAAAGCCAGCTTTATAAAATAAAAAAATGATTTTCAGTCAGTATATCACTAAAAACCAACTAACTCGAATTTGTTAGTAAAATGGATCATTTATACATAGTATATGGTAAATATTCTTGATATTTATCTAATTTAACCTCTAGTGGTATATGCATAGACTCATATAATAATTCTCCCTCTTGGAGAACAATATCTGAGAACCCCAAGGGGACAAACTATGTTAGATGACACTCTTATACAAAAGATCATCAACTTGGAGCCTCATATCTATAAGTTCTTTTGGTATCATTCTACAAGAATCCATCTATTTTTCTATGTTCTTAGTGTTAAATATACACCACAATTAGTGTCATGTTGAGGGGTAGTGTCCCAAACTCATCTGAAAATACATCTAACAAATGCTCAATAGACTTGGGAACATACACCACCTATATCCCCACATAAAATTCCATTAACTAAGATAAAAAGGATCTAATAATCTACCACTCATTCCATATATCTTTTATCTAAGGAAAACCACTAACTATCCTTCCACTTAAGAAAATGAGGCCCTCTCCAGAAGAAATCAAGAACTACATACACAAAATATAGCCTATATATGTCAAGGTAAACATTATATGGGAATATCTGTATCAAGAAGAAATCCCCAACCGATTGGTGATTCCCCATCATCTGTTGACATTTTCCATACACATTAAATAAAATTGAATAACCTCCAACAAGAATGGATAACACCAGGGGAACTTGAATCCTCTCCAACTCCCATACTAAAACAAGGACCAAAGAGGGAGAAAAAAAGTAGTGAAAATACCTTAAATCAAAGAATGTATAAACTAAGGTATATGATAAAATGACCATAACTGAGGAAACATATGGCCCCTATAGATTTGGAGCCTCTATATAATGAATACTCCCATTCCAAATCATTTTTATCACAGTTAATTCCCTCAATTTCCAGGCTCTAGTGTGGCTCCCTATAGAAGAGGACCATCATGAGGCTGACCTCTACTAGCTCTATCACCCCTTCGCAAAACATATGCATTATAAATTGGATACTAAACCAAATTTGGTATACCCTACTATTGTTACTTCCTATGATTCAATAGATGTTGCCGATGAAAAATGGTATGACCACCCACACTATGCCAACATCCCTAATAAGTCAAGTACTATTCTTAATAGTGACCTCGAAACCCAAAAAATATAGCATAAAAATTATAAGTCCCTTATATACACTAAAAAATTGACCACCCGATAAAATCATGAAAAAGACTACGGGGTTTGGCTTCCCACCATTCGGAACCTCTACTAATACAATTTCATTGATACACTACCTAATTCTCTACTTCTTATGAATCCTAACTAGCCTCCCTCTTAGAGAATTGCACCATGAGAGTGAATCGACTCAGTCACCACCACTTTTTTCTTCACCACCAATTACATAGGAAGGGTAAATGGGGTGGTTTTATGGTATATCTTTGTGAGAAGTACCTCCATTAGATTTCATACTCTACAATCCTCATATATAAATTGATTCAAACAGAATCCAAAAAACTCAAAAAACATAATCATGAGATATCGCATGCTCATATCCCCTTCTAGATGGATGGAATCATCTAACACTTTGTTTAATTCATCATTGATGATAAGAACATAAAATGAAACTCCCTATATAATTCATCCCACAAAATATCTTCCTCCTACTAATCATTGAGATTTAGTATCCACAACTTCTATTTTACCCTCATATCTAACTAACTTTTAATATAAACAAGACCTCACCATGGTCTCAAATAATACTAATGGTGATCTCAAACTCCTATAACCAATTAAAAATCTCTAGTTGAAAGACTCTCCCTTCATACTTTGTAAAACTATACCTCTAAAAAGAATGTAATTCCATCCACTATTCCTCGTCCTTCTTTGTTGGATCAATCCTATATTGATTTACTGGATCAGCATTTTGAACCTCTACTGCTTCATTTTTACATATATGATAATCATGATCCATTATTTAAAACCCATGGGAATTACTAATACTAGTAGCATGGAATTTTCAAGACATATTTTATTAAATTAATTTTAAATTCCCAAAACCACCTAGTTATCTCATAAGAAAGAAAATAATGCTTGTAGCTACCCTTGGTACATGTATCAAACCACGGGGGGCTGAAATATGTTTTTTTATCCAGTCTCCAGATCCAATTTTTATTTTTAATTAGGTCTTATTTTTTAAAATTAAATTTGAATTATTTAACATTCCGTTTTTTGAGTTTGTTATGCAGCAAATAGATATCTAGAAATTACCTTTTAATTCTCTTATGACCATGTGTCTTATTCTAGCTTCTCTGGCCTCACATATCTACTTCTTTTTAGGGATTTCAAATGACCATTTCAAAAAAATATGGTAGATCTTTTCTTCACCAAGAAAGAGGGATTTAGAGGCAGATGGTCTTTGGTGAGGTGTTTCCTAGATCACCGCTAGTGATTAAA
Organism: Viscum album; assembly: GCA_963277665.1. Taxonomy (NCBI): domain Eukaryota; kingdom Viridiplantae; phylum Streptophyta; class Magnoliopsida; order Santalales; family Viscaceae; genus Viscum; species Viscum album. The sequence goes on along the minus strand of OY728132.1, from coordinate 1,284,318,966 downwards.
GGGGGAGAACTCCATGGTTTATCACTCTATTCTTTAAGAGATAAATATTTTAGCCCATAATAAGATATCCCATTCATTTTTTGTGTTCTTTTGTTAGATGAATTTAATTTAAGATAACCCCTTCTTTCTCCCCTCTTTGTCTAAAAAACAATAGTAGTGGTGAAGATCAGGTGCATAGTTGTTGTGGTCCTTATTGTTTAACCTGAAGGATGAGGAAATTAGGATGGTTGAGCCAAGATGTGAAATTGGAAATGGTCATGGATAGAGTATTCATGTGATAATAACATTTATAATTTATGGACATCGGAAAATGATGGACTTGTGCAACATAAATGGATTTATATGGTGATACCAAGTTCTTATAGAATTAGTGCACCTATATAACTCAGGCTTATTGACAATGATCCTCAATGCCAGGAGTGAGGTTTCTTCTTGGACAAAGGTTATGTCAAACCCCTAGTAATGGGTTTTTTGTTCCCATTTCATTCCATACATGTTGTTCCTTTGGATCTGCATTAGTTGTGTGGTGTTTCTTCCACATGTATCTTTCATTTAATTTCATGTATAATAAAAAACTCATGAATATTATACCACATCCACATAGGTTAGTTAGTCGAATCACATTACATCATTGTGTTATTTATTTATCTTTTAGTATTTTATTATACTAACAAATTTAATTTTTGAAAACCCACTGCTTCTTGAATTAATTTTTCTTTTGGATTCATTTATTTAAATAGATGTTTTAAAGCATTATTTTTCTTGGATTTGTCTTTTCTTATTGATACATTGTTATTATTTCTAGCTGAAATGGTTCTTTATATTAGAATATAAAAGTTGATTTCCCATGACTCAGTTCAATTTATTAGAATTATTTTCATATATTTTTATCTTTTTATTTATAATAATATTTAAAACATGAATATTATGTTATAATATCTATTGTCCAATATATTATTGTTCAATATTGACATGTGATGTTGTTCACTACTGTTAATCATTTGTAATTCCTTATTTTTTGAAAAAAAAATTAACAAATATATTTATATTTTTTTTTTCATATTATGGATCTATAATATAAACTTTAGTTTTAGATTTTTAAATTTGGAGTTTTCGAACAAGTTTTATACCCAATGTATCATTCGCAGTTGAATTAGGTTTTCCATTTGGAGTGTATCCCTAGGAAATTGTTATCAAATCCAAATTTGGAATATTTTTATGTAATCAAAATTTTTAATCTAATATTCATTTTTCAAAAGCTTTTTAATGGATTTTACTCTATATTATGATTTGATTATTTTCATTTGGTATGGTTGGTTACTCTCATTCGTTGTAATTGTTCAATAGGTTATTGATTGTTATTTTCATTATTGTATCCCTATTTTTTATGCCATGGTAGAGACCTTAGGTAATTTAGAGTTAACTGGTTTGTGTCCTGGGTCGTGGGATAGGGGGTATATGTGTGAGTTTGGCATGGGTGAGAGTGTCCAGGTAAGAAGTGAGGTGTGTGGTAGGGTTAGTCTATTTGTCCAGTCTCCTAATTATATATTTCCCCTTAGGTTAGTGAGTTAGCAATTATCTCAAGAGTGTTCCTCTATTTCATGTCCATGTTTTTTTGTGGTGTTTATATGAGTTGAATTGTTGGGAGAATTCATTGGGATTGGGAAGTGTTCAGAGTGGTAGTGTCAGTTCAATAAGTTCGGTGATGATCAGGCTTTATAAAAGTTCTGTTGATATCTCTTTAGTGATGTTATGTTCTCTGCAGATATCGTTAGCAAGCTAGACTATGATGTGATTTATTAGTTGGTGGATGGATTTTCTTGGGTCATCAGTGTTCTATTGGGTTTAGAGTTTGTCCTTATGACTCATTAGGATAAATGGGATTTTCATTGGTAGCTAGTTGTTGAGGAACTTCTCTTTTTGTTTGGGTACTAGGAAGTATATTCTCTTTCGGTGAAGAGTTTTCTAATTCAATGATTGGTTCTAGTGGAGATAGTTTTTTCCTTTTCTATGATTTATTTCTCAATGTGTATTATGTTGCTGCTATTATCAATACTACACTATTTTTTCAGAGTTATTATTTTTGAATATTATGTTATTATTATTATTCCATAGTTTTAGAGAATGGGCATAGCTAGGTTCTGCCTTGTGTTGTAGTTACTGGTGAGAAGTACAATAATTCATCATTGGCATCATCTTTAAAGTAAAATTATGTAAATGTAGGTATGTTCTCGATTTATGTTTGGATGTTTCTTAAATTTTTAGAATATTTTAAAATATTAGAATTTCCTTCATTTGTGGAGACTTGTGTCACATTGATTCATGATGGTGGATGTTTGGGTTATACCCTACTGGAGTTTCCTATTTAGGATGTGATGCTTAAATTGATGATGGTGGGTGGTGCAAAATCATCATGTGGTTAGATATTAATTTTCAAGGTGGAAATTCACTTTTATTGTTTCATATAAAATTGTGTTTATACATTTTAATTAAAAAGGTGGAGAATTTTGAATTTTAATTCACTTTAATTTTTTTAATTAAATATTATCTATTTAACATGACCTTTTTGTGAGTTTTTTACATATCATATGGATATCTTGAAGTTAAATTTTCATTCCTCAATGACCATGAGTCTTATTTTAGCTTCTTCGACCTTGTAGTGATGCTTATTTTTTAGGGAGTTCAAAGAGTCCCTTCACAAAAAAGGTATAAAATTTCATCATAGATCAAGAGGGATTTATTGGGAGAGGATCTCTAGTGAGGGGAATCCTAGTTCTCTAAAAGAAAGGAGAGAGGGTTAACTCTTTGGTTCTTCACTCTATTATCTAATATAGAGTGATCGGAGTTTAGAAAAAGAGAGTGCATGGGTTATTGGGGTTCTTTTCTTGGCTAACTCAATTCAAGAAGAACCCCTTATTTCACCCCTCATTGGATAATAAAGTTTTTTTGGTTTGGTTTTATAGGGGTTTTTATCCTTCTTCTTGAATATAAAGGATAAGGAAACCCATATAGTTTCACCAACCTCAAACATATAAAATGATCATGGATAGAGGCATCGTGTAAAAATAATTATTTTTTCTCATGGAACAATACAATGATGGACTGATATAGCAGTGTTGGATTCAGATAGTGATTCAAAATGCAATGATCAATAGCTCACCTTGAGGACTCAGACTTATTGACGATGATTTGCAGTGCCTGGAATGAGGTTTATACTTGGAATATGTTATACTAAATCACTAGTAAGTGGGGTTTTGGTCCAATTATATTTCTAAAATCATATTTTTTTAGCATCACTGGTCGTGTGGTGTTGTTTACACCTATATCTTGAATTTCATTAATTTTATAGTAAATAAACCACTAATAATTCTTTCCCATGAGTGTAGGAAAATTGGTCAAAGAATGTTACATCATTGTGTCCTTTCTTTATCTTTTAGAATTTTATTTTGTCAACTTGGTTAATTTATGAACACCCACTGCTTCTTGAATTTATTTTATTTTGGATTCATTTGTTTACTTAGAAATTATTATCCATTGTTATTATCGGATTTTTCTCTTCTTGTTGTTTCTGTTTTATTCAGTATTGGTGAAATGGTTCTTTATTTGTGAATTTAAAAATTGATTTCTCATGTTTTGATTTTGTTTATAAAAATAAATTTGATAGATTGGTTTTTCATTTACTATGTGAATATTCACATATTGAATATGATGTTGTAACAACCACCATCGAGTATGTTGTTGTTCAATATTTCCATGTGATGTTGTTTACTGCTGTTAGTCTTTTGCAAATCCTTGTTTCTTCAAATTTTGTTTAATAAACATATTAATGATTATTTGTTTCATCTTATGGAACTGGAATATATAAATTAGTTCTAGATTTCATATTTTGAGTTGGAAAACCAATTTTAATCTTAATGGATACTTGGTGGTTGAATGGGATTTGTTTTCAACAACACAACCCCCAACACCTATATCATGCAACAAGATCAGATGATACCATTTCCCTACCATCCCATAAAATCCTCAAAAGATTCAAACCCCAAGATACATCTTATATCTCAACCAAAAGATTTCATGTCACTCATTAATGACCCCTGCATCCAATTTTACCCCTCTTGGGCTAGTAATAAAATAAGGGAGATAATAATCATTGAGTCCCCCTCCAATAGGCCCTAGGTTGTTGACTAGAATTGATGGTATAAAGAATATAACACATATGGGATACATTGCCCTTAATAGAAAATTATTATAATAAGAGAGGATATCAGCCACCAAAAAATTCCATCATACATTGTAAAGGAAGAAAAATAGCAGCCATCAATGGATAAATAAACTTGGAAAAAACAAATAAAGTCCCTAAATAAGTACCAAAAAAGAAAACCCTATAGTAGCAACTCAATAATAGCACCAATTACCTTACTAGTACTATCTATATCAATCACTTAAATACTATTATAAACCCATAAATAGTTTATATATATGTAGTGTGAGTAAAATATGCATCCAAAGTAGGATCATACCCAAAGACTATTGTGTAAATTTGAAAAAAAAACATATTAATGAATCAGTGAAAAAATAACAAAACCAATAAGAATCTAAACAATTAAACTATAAACTCCCAACCTCACCATGGAACTCTATCCAAATAATGAATCTTTGTATAATAATATATCATTGTAAAACATATAAGTAATGTTCATCACAACCACTTACCCAATGATTTTTCTATCTCATGCACTAATTTCATAATTCATGTGATCAAATTACTTCTATATCACCACATCGCATATCCATACATCATTGATGTGTTCTATGAATCATCCCTACCTACCCCATCCTCTCATGGTCTATCATGATGTGCAATAATCATTCAATATATACCTCACAACCTCATCATATATCTAGGTAAGTAGGGTATCTTAAATGTTAAGGAAATAAACAACATTACCTCCTCCAAACATGCATGACCACACCATATAACATATAATAATTGTCACTAGGCATATCAAACACTAACCATCATTATGTATATGCATCTCTAAATCTAATATTCATCATCACTAAGAATTTTCAACACCATACATCTTTATCACTTTGCATATCCAACATCATCATTCATCGTTTCTAGGAATATCCGACACCATCCATCATCATCTCTACTGTTGAAGTAAATATAGGGAATAGGGGGTAGTCAACCATATATTTCACTACTAACCTAGATGTTCCAGGAAAACACCCAAAACCCAAAACCTTTTGTGTTGGTAGGTTTACCAACTCATGTGGGGAATGAATATAAATAATATAAAAATAATGGATAAATAGATAATATACCATAACCAATCTCTGGGTTATCATTTAATTCCACTAGCATATCACAAAACACCACAAAAACATATCATGGCCTCTTACATTAACCATTTACACCACAAATGCAACAAAACACAAAAATAATCCACACACAAACCACAATTCATCTTTCCCTTTCCAGTTAACTAATTTCCAGGTTTTCTAGTTTCCAACCAAATTTCACTTATTGAAATGTTCATTTCACATTTAAATAAACCCCACTCTATCTATTAATTTTTATTAAATTCTACAAGTTCATTAATCATTCCACTCATTAATATATTTATCAAAAATTAATTCTAGTCCACCCACATTTAATATCTAACCTATAACATTTCAAATTCATCATTAAAACATCATTCCATCACTGCTAGAAAAATACCATAAACGCACCCCAAAAATCTACATACCTCTCAAAAATATCCACCTCAAATTAGTTCAACCATCACCGTAACCCAACCATCACACTGTAACAACACCACAACTTGATTATGTCTCTTCACCATAGCTCTACCATCGCATGTTCACTGTCATCAACCAAAATCCACATCTCAATTTTCTCACCTAAACAATCACAATAATATAACAATTGTACATCATCCTATATCAAAATACATGCCAACCAACCATAACTCTTATATCACTATATATCTCATGTTTGAGGCTATCACCACCATCATCATACAATCCCCAACAAGATTCACATAAACATCACATAACCACTACATAATTAATGAAATGACATCATCATAAGGCATTACATTCTAGCTTCTACATCTACAGAAAATAATTTTCCAATATATTTCCATATATATTACATCATTTCCTTTCTTTAAGGGTTATTCTCACACATATCCATATTTACATGGGCAACTAATTAATTATCCATGTATAGATTCTTATCCTTTTATGCTTTGTGATTTTATTAAAGGAGATATTATAAGGTCCATAAATCATAATACACACAACATGAACAAGGTTCCCAATAACCATGATTTTAAGAAAAGGAACCAAACAAACATAAACTCATAAGAAATATCTGAAAATATTTGAACACATGTTATTACTTGCATCTCCTTAAATTTTAGATTAAGTCAATTATTTATCTAATTATATAAACCTATATTATCCACCCCATGGAATTAAAATGCATGACATTTCAATATATGCAAATAAAATATGAATGTAATAAAGGTCACATACCTCAAAAAGATGTTCTAAGCTCTGTGGTCAAGAACGGAACGTTAGGAATCATCCACCACCAAATAAAACACCACTGAAACCCTAGAATGATAAAGTACCATCATGCCTTTTTTGATTTATAACCCAAAAAAGGATCTTATCCAAAAATAACTCCAAGGAGATAGATGAAAAAAATAGGTATGAGAGGGTAAGGAATATTTACATGATTTTTTTATACTTCAATCTAGATGAACAAAGGTGTTAAAACATCCAAGAGGTGTGGTTATAAGTTATTGATAGGTCGAAGGGTTTATCAGGGATTGAGAGAAGAATAAGAATAAAACCAGGGAATTTGGGACACAAATTTTTACAATTAATCTTTTGTATGACATAATTATATCATGGGGTTCCTCAAAATACTCATGGAGAGTCTTTTCAAAGTACAAATCAAAAATTCAATAATTGAACCCTTGATTCACAATCATTTTGAAAACCATTTTAACCACCAACACGGAATCCACCAAGTAATGTTATGGGGAATTTTAGATCTCCCAACACCCTCTATGACCATTATCTAAGGTGTAATTCCATGATCTTAGTCATTTTCCCCTCACCATTCCCAAGATTATAGAGTGGTGATAACCACACTACCCATTTCTCATAGGGAACCCATATAAGTTACACACACAAATGAATAGGATCCCCAAGTAATTTACCCTTTACCCATTTCTAAAAGGTGGACACCCCATGTGAAATTACCTTTGAATGTCTTCAATGAAAATACATAAGAGATTATTAAACACCAACAATAGGTTTTTGAAGTGTTTAAAAAATATAGGATGGCCCTTTTAGAAAGAAAGATAATTCGGATGAAACCTCAGTTGGATTTGTGGTATTATATATCTAGGGAAATATAAATAATGTTAAACTACATGTTATAGATAAGCTAGAAACACTCCCAGTGTACTTTTATATTGTAAGAAGATAGAGGTATTTCTTAACATATTATGTTCCTGAAGAGAATTTATCAATCATATATAGAATATATCAACACCAATATAGATGAAGGTGAATAGTATTATACCCTTGAATATTTCATAAGAAGATTATAAAGTGAATATATTTATAAATAATATGTATTAGAACCTCAAAAAATTAGAGTATCTAGATTAGAGTTATGATTAAATAATCTAGGAAATAGATACATTGGTCTTATCATGGGGATTTGTGTTAAAGATTAGTAAAACGCATGATGAAATTACTATTAGATAATAGAGTGTATGTTTTAATGGGATGGAGAAAAATTATCATATCCATGTGTAATAATATCTTATGATAATCAAAATAATTTTACCTAGCATATTTTTCTTAGGGTAACCTTTCACTAAAAGGATAAATAGTTCTTTTATAAATATTATCATGAAAATAAAGTTGAACTGTTTTTTCAAATAATGATTAGTTGGTGGAGGAATGTACTAAAATACTATAAAATTATTATATAAAATGTAACCCCCCAACCCTAGTTACCTAGAGTTGGTGAATTATTACATAACAGTGGAATGATACAAGGAATCATGTCCCGAAAGACCGATCAGTTTAGTAGCCTTTGAAATACTAGATACATTTATAAGTTTTACATTACATCATGAAATAAAAACATCAACAACATTTTTTCCCCTTTCTAAACACACTTATATCCTTATCCTACCCCTACTGTTCAACCATAAAAAACTTCTTCATATCCTGGGAAAAATAAAACATAGAAAGGAGTGAGATCAGATGCTCAGTAAGGATAACAATACAGCGGAAAATTTTATAAATAAGCTTCAACATTTTAGGAAATGTATAAGACTAAAACAAAAGATTTTTAAAAATGAACTTCAGTATAATATAGAGAAGAAAAAATCAAATAATTCCATTTACTCATTCACATAGATATTCAACTAGTAAAATAATCACATGAAATATCAATAGCCACTTTCATAATGATGAAATGCATAATGCTAGACTTCATAACCACATAGTCAAGGCCTTGTGCTAAGACTACAAATAAGATTTTGTCAAGTCTGTGTGCCAACACACTAGTTTGTCTCATGAGAGCTACTGATGCATAAAGGAGCTATAGCGGGCTCCACTTATCACTAACTAAGTCCAATGCATTCCTCATATGAAAAGGTTTAAAGATAACCTAAACATTTGTATTAAAACTAGCATAATAAATGTCAATAATTTATCTATAAAACATGAATGGTGTAAAAATAACACACCCACATTCAAACTTATCCAAAAACCTCCATTACTATATGGAAGTTTTGTATCATAATAAATCATCTTCAAACAAGCTTAAAATTCATAAAAGGATGCTAACATAGATCAAATCAAAACTTTTTTTTTGAGAAATACCTCTTTTTATTTTGAAATCATTTAAAATCCATATAATTATAAAAGAAAAAATTCATTTGGAAATATTATTATAAACATTTAAGGGAAGCTTCAATGATGTTATAATGGTGGAAAATAGCCGCACCCACCATATTAGTTAAAACATATTCTTACCATAAATGTTTCGAAAAGGTCATAAAGTACCTCGTTTAGAAAATGACGAAAAGATTCCTTTCAAAATATATAAGGTCAAATAAGAGTATAAATTAATTTTACCCATTTTCTAGTAAATAATAAAAAAAATTAAAATATATTTTTAAGAAAATATGGATATGGATGATAAAGAGGTCCTAGTAGATACTCACATAAAAAACAACCTCAGATAATAAAGAGATTGTAAAATTAACCCTTACCTTGTACTTTTACTTGGTCGAGGGTAGGTTAACCTCTTATATAAAGGTTAAATAATTGTTATTAACTTATAAAAGAACCATATACATTAATATGATATCATATATGATCTTATAATATTACATTGTTAATGATATTTCAGGAGTATCATCATTTTGGGTGTTAATTGATTCATTTTCCTTTATATGATTTGTTAAGTAAGTAATGTTTATTATGGATAGGATGTATATTATTCACAATCAGAATGATATTAAGTAATTAAACATTATTTTTTTAATCATCTATTGAAAATTAGTATTGAATGGATACAATTGGTAATGAATCTCGTTGCGTTCGTGGAGATGGTAATCCGTACATACGTATGGGCGAAGATATCATTATTTTGATATTAAAATAGTATATAATTGGATGTTATATCATATATACAGAATAATTATCATGTTATATTTATTATTTACATCATTTATACTCATTATTATACCCATCCAAATGATTAAGTGTTTGAATATCAAACTACACCACGACTTGGAGATGGTAATCCATACGTACGCATGTATGGTGACTTTGTCTTTTATAGGATGGATAGAATAAAGAATATGGTTGTACCATTTTTATAATAACATAACAGTATATAGAATATACTGGATTTATTATTTTATAATGGAAACAACAATGAAAGAGAAAGTTGAATAAGAAAAGAACTTGAAAGAGGTGATGAAATATTTACCTCTTCTTCGGGTTCTTCCTTTTGATTTGATCAAAAGGTCTCCTTAAGTTGGATTTCTAACTAAACGAAGGCCTCTAGGATGAATGTAGGAAAGTTTAGAGGATATTTGGGTAGGGTTTGGCCGAGAAAAATGGCTTTGAATTTGTGATTTTGAGAGAAGGTGAAGTGCCCTTTTATAAGAGAGGTGAGGGTCACTTTAAAAAGGCTTGAAATATTATTTTATAATAAAATAATTTTCGGTTACTAATGGCTCAAAAAAATAAATTATTTAAATTATAAGGTAGTTATGGGCCGAAAAACTCTCAACAAATAGGTTTTAAATAGGTTTAGGTCATCCTATTAACCTTATCGTTTAGATTTATCTCTTAGTTAAATAGTTTGATATTTAAAATGTCTCTTTGTATTTTTATATTATATGGTTAATAAACATAATATAAACATCCAAGAGAACCTCAGGTGGATCATTAAGGACATATATAATATTATTTAATCCCTTTGGCCTAAAATTAGATTTTTTGGAATATAATATCAATTATTAATATAATATTTGTTTTAAAAACTCTTTTATGTCAATTTTGACACTATTTGGTATTTGGTTGTTGTTAAGTTTATAACAGCGCTATTACTTCAAATAAAATTAATTTAATCAACACTAACATTTCATATTAACATATAAAATTAGTTTAATTAATTAAAAGTCTCAAATTATATTTATTTGGATATTTATGATTTCAATTAGTTTAATCATTCATTAATAAGGTAATTACTGTATCATCATTGTGTCATAAATAAATTTATTTATTTAATGTCTAAAAATTATTAATAAAATTCTATTATGTAGGAAATATTTTTGTGTTTCTAATTAATATTTTTAGTCAAATTTATCTTATTTATAACCTTATATTAAAAATGGTTTAGTTATTAAATTTTTATTTTAACTCTTTTAACTAATTTTTCAATAAAATAATAATAAATGTCTTAATCTAATCCATGTGGACCAAAGGGGATCATATTTTATTCCTATGGTTTTTTTTGGTTGAATTATATTTACCCAACTGAATTAGGACATTTGTTATGGTAATTATGATATCATTTTGACCCATAATTACACTATTTACTATTAATTGTGGTAAATAAAAGTCAAAAGATACTTTTCACCAAAAAATATTTTAATCCTATTAAACGACATTTTACTTACTGCTATTATCCATGACTCTCTGATTTTTTAAATTCAACTCATAGAAGCAGTAAAATTGTGTTTTATACAAATTTTCAAATACTTCTAGGAGGTGGGTAAAATACGTTAAAAAGTTCGATAAAATTTTATATATCTAAACATATTATAAAATGAATCCTATAAATTATGTTGAAAATATATAAGTATTATGTATATATTTTGAAAAAATATATATTAAAATAAAAATACTAAGTATTTAAATAAAAATTTGGTTTGAACCAATAACGTAGTGTTTTCCACTATTGATCGAAAATTGAATGTTTTCAGAAAAATACCAAAAATTCACCTTAATCTAATTTCAATATTCCAAATCTAAAATCGAAGTCAATTTTGAAAGATAAAATTTATAAAATTTCAAAAAGTGGGTAGTACTATTCGTAATAGAAAGTTTGATTGGTTGTGGTGTGTTTGAACTCGAATTTCTGTACAACACAAACTATTCTACTATTAAAATGGAAACATATCATGGAAGATTAGGGTGTCACATTATCCCCTCCTTAAAATAATTTCATCCTTGAAATTTATAGAATATTATTGAATAAAAATATTTCAGTGTTTCTTCATCATAAGTTCCTCGGGTTCCCACGTTGCCTCTTCCATCTTATGGTTTCTCCATAGAACTGTTACCAGACGAGTCATCTAGTTTTTCAGCACTTGTTCTCTGGTATCAAGAATTTTGATAGGCTCTTCACAATAAGACAGATTGGGTTTGAGTTCTAATTCTTCATAGGTGAGTACATGCGTTGGGTTAGACATGTATTTTCTCAACAGTGATATGTAGAACATATCATGAACTTTGAAGAAACTTAGAGGTATTGCCAAATGATAATCTACAACTCTAATTCGTTCTAGAATTTTGAATGGTTTGATGTACCTAGGACTCAATTTACCCTTCTTAACGAAACATATAACACCCTTCCATGGAGATACCTTCAAGAAAACATGGTCTCCTACTAGAAATTTTAAATCTTTCCTTCAATTATCAGCATAGCTATTTTCCTTAATTTGGGATTCTTTGATGTGGTTTTGGATAACCTTAACCTTTTCCATTATTTCCACAACAAGTTCTGGGCCTTCGAGTTTTCTTTCACCAACATCATCCCAAATATTTTGTGTGTGACATCTCTTTCCATATAATGCTTCATATGGTTCCATATGAATACTTCAATGGAAGCTATTGTTATAGGAAAATTCTACCATAGGTAAATATTGATCCCACATACCTTGAATGTCATGTGAGAAAGATCTCAACATGTATTCAAAGTTTTTAAGAGTCTGTTTTTATTTTCTATCATTTTGAGGGTAGTAGGCAGTGCTCAAATGAAGTTCAGTATGAAGGGATTTTTGAAGACTTTTCTAGAATCTTTATTTGAAAGGGGATCACAATCAGAAACAATCGATAAGGGTACTCCATGAAGTCTTAAAACTTCATTAATATATAGTCTTTCTAAATGTTAAAGTGGTAAATCTTCTTTAATATCAAGAAATTTTGCAGGCTTGGTAAGACAATCAACAATGACCCATATTGCATCATTCATTCTAAGAGTCTTTGGTAGCCACATGACAAATTCCATTGTAATATTATCCCATTTCCACATAGGTGTGGGAAGAGGTTGCATGAATCCTCCAGGATGTTGCCTTCTAACTTTCACTTGTTGACAAACCATGCATCTTGACACAAAATCACCAATCTCCCTCTTCATGTTATCCAACCAAAAATGTCCCTTCAAATATCTACACATATTGGTGCTACTAGGGTGTATAAAGAAATTGGAGGTATGAGCATCATCTAACAATTCCATTTTCAGATCATGTATATTCAGAAAACAAAGTCTTTTCCCAAATTTCAAAATCCCAGCTTCATATATGAAGTCAATAAATCTCCCATCATTCACAACTTTAGTTTTCTTTTGAAACTCTTCATCATCAGCCTGAGAACTTTTTATCCTTTCTATTAATTATGGTTTGGAAACCATTTAAAAAAGTATTGAGGTTTCACCTTCCATGATTATTCCCATATCCATTTTCACTATATCCATGAAAATAGGATCCCTTTCAACTCTCATCTTGTTCTAAACTCAATGATTCTTTCTATTCAAAGCATATTAAACCTTATTTTCCTTCCCTAGGTGGTTGTGTTTTGGGCAACATAATCCTTGAGTAGTTCAATCCATCTCCATTTCCTCATGTTGAGTTCTTTTGTGAGAAAATATATATATATAACTCTATTGATCGGTATATATCTCACATTTTCCACCATAGAGATAATGTCTCCATATCTTCAAAAAAAAGATTACAGCCACTAACTCAAGATCATGAGTAGGATGGTTTTTCTCATGAATTTCTAGCTATCTTGATGCATAATAAATAACCTTATCATTCTACATAACGACACAACCAAGTCCTTTCATTGATGCATCACTATAAATAACAAGCCCATCATTCCCCGATGGTAGATTAAAGATATGATAATTGCCTAATATTCTATTCAATTATTCAAAACATTCTTCACACACATTTTTCCAATCAAATTTAACCCCTTTACGGGTGAGCTCGGTTAATGGGTAAGATAATTGGGCAGAATTCAAGATGAAATGTCGATAATAACCTACTAAACCATCAAAACCTTGTAACTCAGTTATACTCATCGGTGATGGCCATTCTTGAATTTCTCTTATCTTATAAGGATCAATTGAGATTTCATCCTTATAGGTAATTTAGACAAGAAAAGAAATCTCCTGAAGCCAGAATTCACACTTGCTAAAATTCCCGTATAATTCATTTCATAATAGGGTTTTTAGAATGGTGTGTAAGTGATTTTCATGATCTTCATAGCTTTTGGTATATACCAGGATATCATCAATAAATACCACTACAATTTCATAGAGATATTCCTTGAAAACCTTGTTCATTAGATCCATAAAAATAGAGGGTGCATTATTCATTCCAAAAGGCATTACTGTAAACTCGTAATGTCGGTACCTTGTTCAAAATTTTGTTTTCGGACTATCTTCCTTCTTCAAACACAATTGATGATATACAGATCATTGGTCAATATTTGAAAAATATTGGGCTCTATGATTTTGGTCGAATAAATCGTCAATGCGAGGTGGGGGATACTTGTTCTTTGTTGTTATAACATTTATCTCCCTGTAGTCAATGCACAACCTCATAGATTCACCTTTATTTTTTAACAAAAAATATAGGGGCTCCCCATGGAGAAACACTATTGAGAATAAATATCTTTTTACTCAATTACTCTAGTTGTTTCATTAGTTACACTAATTCCACAATGGCCATTCTATAAGGGATCATTGATATGGGCCTTGAACCAGTAATTAAGTCAATGGAAAACACAATTTCTCATTCTGGAGGATGTCCAGGTAAATCCTCTAGAAACACATCAACATATTCTTGCACAATAGGTATGTCCTCTATTTGAACATTCCTTTCCCACCCCTATTTATTTTATTCTCTTCCTCCCCAATAATTTAATTTAATTGAGCTACTAGGGGTGGATCTAGAAAAGAATCTGGTGGTGACGTTTCTACTCTAAAGATAAGGTACTCCTTATCATCATCAAAAATTGTAACCTCCTTATTCTAACAATAAATTTTCATATCATGGTTCGAAAGCCAATCCATTCAAATAATTATACCAAATTCAATCATGGGTATGACGATGATATCAACAGATAAAGAACATTTCTATTCCCTAATGGAAACCGATTCACAAAACATTGTTGTGATGATACTTACCTTAGGTGTTCTCACTAATAACTCCTTTGTTAAGTAAAATTGAAAATATCTAATTTTATTAGGAAACTGGTATGATTTGAAACAATGCAATGACCTAGAATAAAATAAATCAATTTTTAAACTTGAGGAAACCATTAAATTACCAACCACCACGTCTTTCGTAGCATTAACCCCAGCAGTAATAATAATATATACTTTGTCCATTATCCCTTAGCCTTTTCTGAGGTAATTTTCCTTGGATCTTAGGACATTAATTTGAATAATTCCCCCTTTCTCTACCATTGTAGCATTCAACGTTGATAGCCTCATTCTTCCCCTTTCAATCACAAGCTTGGTGGCCTTTTTCACCACACATATAATAGAATCCCATTCCCTTCAGGCATGTACTGGGGTGTTTCTACCCACATTTACTGTAGGATGGATATTCAACTTTTCCCTTCTTCTGGTTATTTCCATTTCCAGAGTGTTCAACAGATCTATTCTTACCATTATTTTCATTACATTCATAAGACAAAGAGGATTTCTTTTTCTGTCTTGATAGAAGATGAGAAAATTTCTTCGTATGACGAGAAGGATTGTGAGACTAATGATCAACAGAGAAATGGTTTTAACAAATCAAATAAATGATCAATCATACTTATTTGGTTACGTATATAATATACATCATTCCTTACAAACCTTGTAAAGTTAGACACATACATTGAGACATTCTCATCCTCTTTTTGCCTCAGACTTAGAAATTGTAATTCTATATTTGTTTGATGGTCACAAGGAAAGTATTTTTCTAATAAAAGCTCTTTAAACTCCCTCCATTCCATATTTGATAATTCTCCATCTTCCTTTGTGTTTTTAATCAATGACTACCATGTATCTGTATCTCCCGTAAGGCGATAAACTGCCATGAAAACTTCTTCCCTTTCGCTACTCCCCAAAGTGTAAAATATTTTCTCTAAGGAATTTATCCATTGCTCAGAAACTAATGGATTTGTGATACCATTGAATGTTGGTGGATGTTTCCTCATAAAGCAGTCTAACATTGATCCTCCGTGTTGTGGAATGGGGTGATTCATATGGGTAAGGTTATTATTCATATCCTTAGTGAGTTGTCATAGTATGGTGATAAGTTAATTAGCACCATTTTCTTCACCAGCTCCACATTAATTATCTTGAGTAGGAGTGAAATACCTATATGGATTACAAGCATTGATACGTGCTAGGAGTGAACCTTCATAATAGTTTGAAATGAAAATGAGAATTATCTTAAGCATATCCACTGGGAGTGTCGTAACCAGGAGTGAACCAAGGATCATTGTCGTGCACCAGTTCATGTTCGACTCCATCTCAAAGTGGTGTTTACGAGTTTTACCCCTAGGTACATATGTGTCAAAGCCGTCTCTACATGTTCATATCCAGATAGGGATGTACTTCTTGGAAAACTCACAAAATCTCTACAGTACCAAAATTCTAAGAAGTTCTTCTATACTAATCTGTAAAGTCTATCTTAGAGTAATGTTCTCTAATCAGAGTTTTTCTGAATCTAGCTTCCAAGGTTTGTACTAAACTTCCAATGATACCAAATATAACTCCCTGACCCCAGTTACCTAGAGTTGGTGCTTTATTACATAACATTGGCCTGATACAAGGAATCATGTCCCAAAATACCGATCAGATTAGTAGCCTTAGAATTACTAGATATATTCATTAGTTTTACATTACATCATTAAAATAAAAACATCAACAACATTTTTCTCCTTTCTAAACACACTTATATCCTTAGCCTATCCTTACAGGTCAACCATAAAATAAATCTTCGCAACCTGGTAAAAATAAAACATAGAAAGGGGTGAGCTTAGATTCTTAATAAGGATAACAATATATCAGAAAATTTCATAAATAAGCATAAACATTTAAGGAAACATGTTAGACTAAAACAAAGTCCTTTTAAACATTAACTTCAGCATAATATGGAAAATAAAAAATCAAATAATTACATTTACTTATTAACAAGGATATTCTAATAGTTGAAAAATCACATGCAATATCAATATCCACCTTCATAATGATGGAATGCATAATTTCAGACTTCATAACCACATAGTCAAGGCCTTATGCCAAGACTACAAATAAGATTTTTCCAAGGCATTATTTCAAGACACTATTTTGTCTCATGAGACCTACCGATACATTGAGGAGCTATAGCAAGCACCACCCATCACTTACTATGTCAAATGAATTCCTCATATGAAAAGGTTTAAACATAACATTAACATTTGTATTAAAACTAGCATATGAAATGTCAATACTTTATATATAAACCATGAATGGTGTAAAAATAACACATCCACATTCAAACATATCACAAAACCATAAATACAATATGGAAGTTTTGTATAATAATAAATCAACTTCACATAAGTTTAAAAATACATCAAAGGATGTTGACATAGATGAAATCAATACTTTTTTAGAGAAATTTCTCTTTCTATTTTGAAATCATTTAAAAGTCATATATTTATAAAAGAAAAAAATTATTTGGAAAATATTTTTATAAGATTGTAAGGGAATCTTCTAAGATATTATAATAGTGGAAAATAGTCTCACCCTCCATATAAGTTTAAAAACATTCTTACCTTAATTTTGTCGAAAAGGTCATAAATACCTAGTTTGGAAAATGATAGAAAGATTCCTTTCAAAACATATAAGGTAAAATAAGGGTATAAATGACATTAATACATTATCTAGTAAATTATAAAAAATGTTTTGAAATAAATTTTAATAAAACACAGATGTAGATGATAAAGAAGTCCTAGTAGATACTCACGTATAAAACAACCTCTGATAATAACGAAATTTGTGAAATTAACCCTTACCTTGTACTTTTCCTTGGTTGAGGGTAGTTTAACCTCATGTATAATGGTGAAATAATTGTTATTAAATTATACAAGAAACATATACATTAATATGATATAATATATGATATTATAATATTTCATTGTTAATGATATTTCAGTAGTATCATCGTTTTGGGTGTTAACTGATTCATTTTCATTTATATGCCTTATTACGTAAGTAGTGTTTTTTATGGATAGGATGTATCTAATTAATGTTAATAATGATATTAATTCTTTAAAAAGTATTTTTTGAATCATAAAATGAAAATTATTCTTGAATGGATATGATGGAGAATGAATCTCATCGTGCTTGTGGAGACGGTAATTTGTACGTACACATGAGCGACAATATCATTCTTTTGAAATTAAACTTGTATATAATTGGATGGTATATCATATATAAAGAATAATTATAGTGTTATATTAAATATTTATATCATTTATACTCATTATTATACACATCCAAATGATGAAGTGTTTGAATAACAAACTACACCATGATGTGGAGACGGTAATCCATACGTACGCACGTACGGTGACTTTGTCATTTATAGGATAAATATAATAATGAATATGGTTATACCATTTTTATAATAACATAACAGTATATTTATGATACTAGATTTATTATTTTAGAATGGAAACAACAAAGAAAGAGGAAGTGGAAGAAGAAAATAACATCAAAGATGTGATGAAATATTTACCTCTTCTTCAGGTTATTCCTTTTGATTTGGTCAAAATGACTCCATAGGTTTGATTTCTGACTAAATTAAGGAATCTAGGATGAAGTTAGGATAGTTGATAGGATAATTGGGTAGGTTCTGGCCGAACCAAATGTCTTTGAAGGTGTGAATTTGAGATAATGGGATGTTCCCTTTTATTAGAGAGGTGAGGGTCACTTTAGGAAAAGCTTAAAATATTATATTATAATGAAATAATTTTCAGTTTCTAATGGCTCAAAAATGAATTCTGTTAAGGATAAGGTTTGGATGGGTAGAAAACCTCTCTACCAATAGGTTTTATAAAGGTTTAGGACATCATATTAACCTTATCTTTTAGATTTAACTCTTAGTTAAATAGTTTGATATTTACTATGTCTCTTTGTATTTTTATATTATATGGTTAATAAACTTTCTATAAACATCATAAATAACCTCAAGTGGTTAGTTAATGATATATATAATATTATTTAATCCCTTTTTCCAAACCTTAGATTTTAAGGAATTGAATATCAATTAATAATATAATATTTTCAAAAATATATTTTATGTCAATTTTTACACTATTTGGTATTTTTTTTGTTAAATTCATAAAAACATTATTACTTAGAAATAAATTCATTTAATCAACTATAACATTTCATATTAACCTATAAAATAATTTAATTCACTAAAAGTCTCAAATTATATTTATTTGGATATTTATAATATCAATTATTTTATTAATCTATTAATAAGGTAATTACTGCATCATCATTGTGTCATAAAAAAAATAATTATTTAATATCTAAAAATTATAAAAAAATACATTTATGTATGAAATATTTTTATCTTTCTAATGAATATTTATAGTAGAATTTATATTTTTATAACCCTATATTAAAAATGTTTTACTTATTAAACGTTGATTTTAACTCTTTTAACTCTTCTTTAAATAAAATAATAATAAAGGTCCTAATCTAATTAAAGTGGAAAAAAGGGGATCATATTTTATTCATAAGGTTGTTTTTGGTCGAATTATACTTATCCAATAGAATTAGGACATGTGTTAGGGTAATTATGATATCATTTTTACCCTTAATTACCTTATTTACTTTTAACTGTGGTAAATAAAAGTCAAAATTTGGTATTCACCAAAAATTAATTTCATCTTGTTGAACCACAATTTACTTATTTATATTAATCTTGTTTCTAAAATTTTTTAAATTCAACTCACAGAAGTGGTAAAATTATGTTTTATACAAATTTGCAAATGCTCCTAGGAGGTGGGTAAAAGATGGTAAAAATTTTGATAAAATCTTATATATCTAAACTTATTATAAAATGACTCAAATGATTTATGTTGAACATATATAGGTATTATGTATTTATTTTGACCTAAATTAAATTAAAATAAAATAACTAATTATTTAAATAAAATGTCAGTTTTAACCAATAACGCAGTCTTTTTTCACTATTCATCAAAAATTGAAAGTTTTCAAAAAAATACCAAAAATTCACCCGAAGATAATTTCAATATTCTGAATCCAAAAATGAAGTCCATTTTGAATGATAACATATATAAAATTTAAGAAATTGGTTATTAGTATTTATAACGGCTAGTTTTATTGGTTGTGGTGTGTTTGAACTCAAAGTTGTGTACAACACAAGCTATTGTATTATTCCAAGGGAAACGTACTGTGGAAGCTTGGGGTGTTACATAAAATATTAAAGTAAAACATAATATCATTTAATATTATCTAATTTGTTATTTTTATTTTTATAATTCTAATGGAAGAGAATAGAAGATCAAGAAATTATTTTGTTTTTATTGATAAACATTCTATTATATAATGCCCAATTATCAAGGTAATGATTGAAAAAATATATAAAATACAAGGAATTTTTTCAAATAATATACTTCAGAAGGGTGGATCACCATCAAATAATTTTTTTGATCATAAAACATGATTTTTCAGCAAATAAAGATGAAAATCCAATAAGTTCATAGAAAAATTTTATATTTTGTAATTATAAAGATAAAATTCATATTAACCACTTCCTATGTGGTCAGAATGACCATTACAGCACTCAATGTGTAAAAAATATGAGAAACAAGATGTCTCAAAAGAACTAAAAGGTATAAAAAATATATATCTAAATAAAAAGATAAAACCATTTCTAAAATATTGTATGTCTAACTAGAAGAAGAACATGAAAAGTAGAAAGTTCCAGAGGAACCTAATTGATAGAAATTTTAGAAAGAAATTGACTGAGAAATAATGGGTGATGAGATAGATAAAAATTCCAATCTATTTAAGGAAAATTATAAATTAAGGGGTAACATAGTGTTATTTTATGAAATATTGTTAAGAAACTTATAATTGAGAATGGCTATCTATGAGTATGTCACTTTCCAAATAAAGGTTATACGAGTAGTAGTTGACTGTCAAGTAGGAGTTTTTTAGAAATTCACTAGTCGATAATAATAGAGAAATGATAAAAACAATATAGAGCAGATTTAACAAAGATCTACAATTTGGACATGTGCTACATTGACTAATATACTTATGATATTCAGCATTTGTTTTATCTTCTTGGTCCATGAGATCAAGATAGTGAATTTCATATCTCTATCTAAAATATTCAAAGTAGTTGGCCTAAATTTATTCAATATTCCATGAAGTCTAGTATTTCTAAAAGTGTATATTTTCATGATTGATTGGGATTTTTAGTAGAAGACATATAGTTGGGGGAAATTATCTATTGTATAGAGAGTAATGTATTGAAGATGTAATAGATATTCCATATATGACTTTATCTTATTCATAAATGGTTGATGGAGTTTTAGAAAGATATGGGTGTGGTATAATCAAGTGGAATCATTGTAAACCTCAACATAAATCATTTATAACATAGTTAAAAGGTGTAATGAGTGAATGGAATAAGTCATATAAGAAATTCTTGATACTATTTGTTAAAAAAATATCATCAAGTATATTTTTAGGTATAAGTACATAAAAATATAAGAGATATCATTGGAAAAATAAAATATAGTGGGATGTGATAGAAAAATTTAAAGAAAATTATGGTAAGTATATCAAATTCCATAGAGGAAAATATATATTCAATTGTGATTATTGTTGGTTATATAGTAACAAGGTTCATAGATCTAATACTTGTCTAGATAAAGATAGAAGAATAGATAGTCTCATATAAATATTAATGGAGGATACCTCATATATGTTGTTTATTTTTTTCTATGGATAAGATATAGAGATAGATGATGATATTTTATTATTATTTATATTCAGAATAATCAAAAGAGGATATATCATAATTTAAATATAATGTAAGATCCATAATATAATTCTGATCCAAAACTAAATATAAATTATTCATGTAAGTTCTAGTGCACTAGAATAATCTCTAGATATAGTAATGTTATAGGAGATCCAAGATGGCCCATCACATTCTTTAAAAACTAAAATTTCATCAAAATAAATATATTGTTAACAACAGAAGATCTTATAGTTGATTTTTCTTAGGCATACAGAAATACTTGGGTACCATATCAATAAATGTGAAAATTATTTAAGGATGAATAGATAGTTGAAGTCCACAAAATAGACTATGGATTATTTATAATGCCTTCTCTAAAACAACAAAGGGTTAGTAAGGTTATCTATAATAATGTTGTGTATGTGAATTATGGAATAATAAAAATTAGCGTAGATCCTTTTTTTAGAAAGGGATAAGATTTATCAATCCTAATTGGTTTTGTAGATTGAAATTTATTAAATTTCTATAATTCATCATTACGAGAAGCATGAAAAAAATTTCATGTAGTAGTAGTAATAATGAAGGTGATCCTGTATTTTCATGTTGTGATTAAGGATATAAGTATTTTAAAAAATTAATAATTATATATATATATATAACGAATCATCAAACCAAATTAGTATTTCTATATGATATAATATGTGTCAGATAAATTTCTTGTATTTATTTTATGTTTTATAATACAAGGTGACAAGCCCTAAAAATGTTGTGGAAATATTTTCATATCAGTTTTAGGATGAAGTAACCTTAATTGGAGTGATGAATACATATTTTATAAACCCTAATAGGTTAACATTACTTCATTAATGGGTTTCACTATATCAAGAGAAAGAAACAAGGAAAAAAAGATTCTTCTAAAATTGGTCAAACTGGTTAGAAATCGACTATTAATCTCTAAGATAAAAAAATAAGATTATATAAAGTTTAAATATTATGATTAGAAAGATTATATTTAAATATAAAAATCCTCAGATATGAAATACTTGAGATCCCTTTTCAGAATCCAATGATCTCAATTGGAATAGATGAAGGTGCCTTAGTAGAAAACCTAATAACATTATTTTCCAAAACGGTAGTCATGAAAATTAATGTTCGAATACCTATGTATGAGGATGAAAAATATTATAAAGGATATATAGGATCATTGTTACATGGTGCAAATATAGGTATTTATATATTTTGTGATGATAAGCATAGGTGGAACCATATGTACTACCCAAGTGGATACATAATTTACATTCTATAGAATGAGAATCTTATTTTTTAGAGTAATATGGGTGTCCATTTATTTTTAGGTTATAATAGGAAAAATTAAAAAGTATTAATTCTAGAATTGGTAAAGAATTTTTAGATTAAACTAAATGGAAGAATAAATTTTGAGTAGTTTATTTATTTCATTACTTAATTTATAAATGGATTTTTTATTGGAAATTGACACCATATAAGATATCATCTAGTAAAGATATTTTCAGAAGCAACTATCCTTGATATTTTCATGAATTCAACTATTTTTGGTAAATAAAATGGTCCTAGAAACAAAAATATCGACTATAAAAGTGTAAAACTATCCAAAAAGGTTGAATAATACCACTAAAATATTGAGTGGTGCAAATAAATAGTTATATTTAAAGTTATAACGATGAATTGAGAAGATTAATTTTCCATAATAAGATATTATTTATAATAAAATTAGTTTAAAACCCTCTAGAATTAGAGAATCATGAAATTATAGAAGATCACATTACCCTTAATGATCAAATTATGGTGATTAAAAGTAAATAAAAATTCAATTTATATGGAAGGATAAAGGATTTTGATAAATATATTCTATAATTAATGAATCATGGATTAATCAACCATAGTGAAATTCCATATTGAATCATGGGGTTCTTGATAATGAATCATACTTGGAAATGGAAAGGTATGGCTTGAATAATTATTGATTTCCATAATCTAAACTATTCCAAAAAGTATGATTGTTGTAATATTTTTAAACATTAATATTTGTGGAGAATGATTAGAAATTATAGACAATATTATATTATTTATTTGATCTTAATTGAAGATATTATCATGTTAATATCAATCAATAACAAATACCATTAAAAGTTTTCACAACACCAGTAGAGTTGTTTGAAAGAAATATGTTTAAATTTAAAATCAATAATGATCCCTGCATATTCCATATTAGGATGGACGAGTAATTTTGTGTATTATTATTGATTATGGATCTCTACATTGATGATATAATTATATTCAAAAATAATGCATAATAGTATATCGATAACCTATTGAAAGTTGATGAATCGTTTAAAAATAAGGTATAATTATTTCAAAAAAAGAGATCATTGGGATTTATCATAATATATAATTATAGGGACTGTAGAACCAATAATGTTAAGAAATTATTCAACAAAATATTTTAAGTAATCTAAAAGTTTTCCCTCATGATCTTTAAGATCATAAGTTGGTATATTTGTTTCTAAACATGTTAATTTATGCAAGAGTATATATCAAATATCTTTAGGATATCTTAGAACAAATCCACTGGATTTTTTTTATAAATAAACCTTAGAATTAGATAGAATTATATTTTGAAGTGATCAAAATTTTGAATCCAAAAGCCTGAAAACTTATAGAATTAGATTATCACGATGGGAGTGAAGATAAACTTATCATATAAAAAGATTCATGAAACTTGTCAAGTGAATATATCTTAATGACATTAGAAAACAATGATAAAACTATCAGTTTATATTGGATTGAAAAATTCAATGGGACATAGAATAATTATATTATATGTGAAGGATCATTAATATAGTTCTTAAACAAACTAGGGATAAAGATATTTTATGGGAAAACTTTTCACTGTAAGAACAGATGGTTCTTATATAAATGATTTTATGAAAATAAAATTACAAATTATTAAGCAATAATGATTAGTACCATAGGGAAATTAATTATAATAACATAAAATTAATATATAAAATATTAAAGAAAAATATATCAATAATCGAGATGCACTATTTGTCTATTTTGTTTAATGATGGTATAGTGGAAGAAAATAGTAGATCGATGTGCAGTTTAGTTTTCATTTATAATAATCTAATGTAATATTTCTTAGTAATCAAGGAAATTGATAGAAATAGACCTCAAAAATAATATTAATTATAGAAAATAAGATTCTTCAGAAGAATGGATCATCATCTTGTAAGAGAGAATGATTTGAAAGAACATGGTCTTAAATAATGAAGTCAAAAAAACCAACTACAAGAAATATATCTATAGACAATAAGTATTAACATAAATGTCATATTGAGTGCTTTGTATGTGGTAAAAACAAACATTAAACCCACTCAATGTGTAGATAATACAATAAGTGGGAAGGCTTAGAAGAACCAAAACATAGAATTATAATTTATCTCTAAAGGAAAAAAACCATATCTAAAATATGGGATGACCAAATAAAATAAGAACATGATTAGTAAAAATTTTAGGATTAATTGGTTGGAAGAATTTTTAGAAATAACATAACATAAAAATAATAGATGATGATATAAATAAAATAACAAAACTAAAAAAGAAAATATAGAAATATTTTAAAATAATTTCAAATATTTCGAATAATAGAAATGTATATGTTTAGAATATAATTCCAAAAATTAAGGATGATACCATATTCTATATTTATATGATCCATGTTCGAGACATGATCAAGTTATATAATTAAATTTTTGAGGATTGTAAAAATAGAGATCTAGATATAATCAGTATGATCATTTCCAAGGTGATTAGGATGATGTTTAAAGTTTTTAGTCTTCCTGAAAAAGTTAAAAAGACTAATTAAACATACATGGGAATATTTCTAAACAAGAATTGGTTTTGGAGTCTTTTAGCAATGTGAATTCAAAATCTCCCTATATCATATACGTATTAGAAATTAGAAGTGTTTATTGAGTAATATAGAGATTTTATAATTGAAGTAATATAATTTATGTGATTGGTGAATATAAATACTTTGTGTAATTTTTTACCATATATCATGAAAACAGTTCTAAATAATGAATATAAAAGTTTTTTAATGTGGTTTCATAATCTAAACATATTATATTTCAATAAAAATTAGTGATGTTAGGGGTCTTGTACCCAGAACATTAGACTAAAGGACATATCCAGAAATAATTCAATGAATCGCAATTCAGTGATGAAGATTAGATGGACTTTAGTATAAATAGAACATATATAGCCTGATGTATATATCTGTTTGATTATAAATCGATGGGAAAATATTGTATGTTATTTTTTGGAGTGAACGTGTCATTCTCTATTAATACAAGAGATGTGTAAGAAGTTGATATAGAGTATCGGACAAGTATAATAGTGGAAGTAGGAATAATCCATAGATATATAAATGTGTGTAAGGGATATAAAAAATATTTCATTACATTTAGAAGAATTATCCAACCTGACATCAAATAATTAATTTAGATGAACATGATTGATAAATAAGTATCATTCATTGAGATGATCGATGAACTATGATGCTTAGAGTGATTCTATGAATTTATCTAGACATGAATAATATATTCTATTGATGATTTGATAAAATAATATATTTAAATTTTATTTTTTCCTTTTAGGTGTTAGGTGTGAGGTGAAATATTATATCTTCCATGAATAATATAAAAGGAGGACATGAAAATTGAAATTTCTGATTTAATATAATCAACTATGTCAAATTTGAAATATGTATAGATCAGTTCCTAGAATCCATTCTTTCCATATTGAGAATTGACCATCTCATGGATTGAGACTGATTTCCCTATCTCTTTATCTTCTATCCATTTTTTATGACACACAATATCTTTTCTCTAAAAACAAATTTATCCTCTTTATGTCCTTATGACACCTTCAGATCTTTAAATTAACCTTGATATATTAATTAAATATTTTTATGTGACCATTATAACCCACCATTTAAATTAGTTGGTATGAATAGTATTAACTAATTTATGATATATCTAAAAGTATCCTAGTTACGATTTGAACTAATTAATTCTTAGGAGATAATTATTCAATTTTTGGAAAGGTTACATTACAAATAAAAAATATATTTCCATCAAAATGATTTTTATTTTTTTGTGAGAAAATGTTATATTTAATTTTTAAAAAATTTAAAAATTTAAATCAATAAATAAAACTACATTATTGAAATCAACATATCAACATTGTTTTATAGTGAATTTCTAGGAATTTTGTGAAAAGATTTATTTTCCAATGAATAATAAAAAATAAACAGTTTTATGGAAAACAATATTGTTGTTTTAGGAATAAAAAAGATAAATTTTATTTTAAAATTATTTCAATTTAAAATTAGATCTTTTATATTTTCAATAATCCAATTTAGTTTAATAGAACAAATTTTATATTTGAATTTAGTGTAAAAACATTTCTAAATGTAAAAAATATTTTTTCTAAAAACCTATTTTTATGTATGCAATGTCATTTTATCATTATAAATTAATGTACTAAATATTTGTGAAATATTTTAAGGAAATTAATATATTATATATTCAATAAAAAAATTAACATTCATTTAATATTTTCTATTCATTGGATAAAAATAAATTCTATTTTATGATAAAAAGTGTATTTTTCTAAAAATCGGTTTTCATCTCATTTTGCATGATTATTTTTTAATTATTTAATTACCCTTATATGTATTGAATTTGATAAAATTTATTTCCAATTTGAAATCAGGAGCTTCAAATTTGTTAAACAGTCCCATTTTATTTTTTCCAATATGAATATTAATCGTAGTCTAATTTGTCACCTTGATAAATTGTAAATCGAGTTAATCTAGGTTAAAACTAAGTTATAATTCCATATTTATTAATAATAATTCATATTTAAGGAATATAATTCAACCCATAACACCTTTTTCTTGACATTAATTTGTTTAATGGGAACAATTCCATTAAAATAACTCATATATTTTTAAATAAAAAAAGTTTTAAAATGTCACTCTCCTATGATTAAATATCTATTATGTGTTTAGAAAGGTATGAAAACTATTTATGAAGGAATATTGGTATTAATAAATTTTATAATAAAATTATATTCATGATCATAATTAATTTTTTTTTGTATTATATAATTACATTAAATACTTACACAACACCAAAATTGTATTTATTCAATTAGTGGGAAAATAAAATAAATGATCTTAAAAATATTAAGGGTAATATAATTTGAAAATTTTATAGTGTTTCACAAGTTTTATACATGTATAACACATATTATTTTTTTGTTAAAGTATTAAATTCCAATTCAAAATTATTTTTATTTATTTTAAGTCTGAATAAATAAATAGTGTCAAAATCATCAACAATAATATTCTATCAAACTAATATTTTATTAAATTATTTAAAAACATATAAATCTTTAAATAAGATAATTTAGATATTATATGGTCTAAAATTTTGTGAAATTTCCATTTATTGGAAACTTTTTACCTTATAAGTAAAAAATGATAACCCTTTATTATTGAAAGAGTAATTTTCGTAGTTAAAATTAAAATTGATTAACAAAGGGTTAATAAAACATATATGGTTTAAAATGACACCAAAACTTGTCTAAATTAAAATTTTTTACTGTTAAAAACCTTAATACATTATATTTATATACCTAGACATTTGGAGGCATTTTTATTAAGAATGAATTTATTATAGTTTAATCTTTTGATAAATTCCCAAAAGTTTCCCTCACATCAATTATAAAAGAGAACCTACAAACCCAACTTCTTTATAAAACATTGAGCCTTATATAACAACCCAAAATATGAAAATTTATATTATATAATTTATTTTACATATTATATTGTTTTCATTCTTCCTAATACACCAACCCTAGAGCCCATTATAGGATATCTAAAGGAATCATGTGTAAGAAGAGGTAATCGACTTAATTGATCAATTTATTTTTTACTCTTATTTACACCCTATAAATTTAGGTTATTTATCATAAAATAACAAATTAATTATCCTAAATGTTATTAAATGTTATTATGATTATTAAAACCCCAATATACAACCTTTATCATATCAAATTATAAGTAAAGGTATCGCTCGTGCATATATATGGATTATCGTCTTCAAGTAGTGATACAATTCAATTTTCTCCACAACATATTTTTTGTATGGATATTTTGATGGATTTAATGTTTATATATTATAGATATGAAATAATTAAAAATATTTAATGATTATTTAATATGTACTTACATACATTCCAACCCATTGGAAAATGATGATGCCAATTGTTCGTATGTGTGTACTACCACCTCCCAGAAACGATGTGATTTGTTTTTCATTAATATTTTAATTGTATAGTAATAATGATGGATTTAATAAATATATATGATATATGATATATAATAATTATTTTTTAATGGTGATTTATTATTTATCTTTCTTTTTCCTCATCCATATAAAAATGGAAACAACATGCACGCGTACATACATCCTACAATTTCCATGAATAGTGTAATTAATTTTTCTATCTCTACTTTTATGAATGATTATAAACATATATATAATTAATATTTATTATATTTATTTAATTATTAAAATTATGAATATAATATCACCATGGTAAAAATACAAGGGCCAAAACTATCAAAACAAAACATACTGGAAAAACATAGTAGATATCACCAGGTATAGTGATTTTAATGAAGGCCTACTAATAATTGGGTGATAAAAGGTTATAATTAAATAATATATGGTATGATATATAGTATTATGGTTCTATTATAAATTAATAAAAAATATATATTTATTATATAGTATATTCTAATATGTGTGATGGAATTCATACATAAGGTAAGGGGTTTTATGTTACAAACTCATTGGTTACCAGGATTGATTATTAATAAATTACAATGATGAAATATCATGATCATACACTCACGAAAACTTATTAATTTTAATTTACTATATTTGTTTAATTAAAATAAAATTTTTACATTCATTTTTCTCATCTTATGTACTCAAGAGACCGAAAATATTTTTTTAATAAAAAACAACTATATTTTTCTCTTCGGTCAAAAGAAATTATTTCATACCCATGTTTTCTAAAAAACATTAACATTGTTTTTACTAATATAAAATTATTTTAAAAATTATGTTTTACCCATGTTTTACTTTTTAAAAAATGCTTTGAAATGAAAAAAAAAATTCATTTCCCAAATGAGGTAATTTTTAATTATTTTCAATATTATGAAAGTTATATTTATTTTATCATATAATTAATGAATGGATTTTCCATCCATCATGAACAATACTTTTTTTAATAATACTATAAAATTTTACATGGTACTTTTACAATATAATTTTTTCCTTTATAATTGCATAGTTTTTTAATCTGTGATTTCAGAAATAGAATGTTTATTTTCTTCAATAATGTTTTAATAATATTTTAATAGTATTTATTTTCATAAAATAAAACAACCCTTTATTTCACATATTCTTTACTAGGGATATGATTTAAGGATACCATTATTATTCTTTATATACATATTATATGAATATAATGAATTAATGATTATGAAATCTTTTATTTTCCATCAGATATACTATGATAAAATGATGAAATATTAATGAAATTTATTTTTCAATGAGTTATGACAAGATTAAATGTATATAACACTAATTTATTTTCATGGATTCATTTATAATGAATGTTTTATGATATTTTAGAACACATGCATATTTTTTTCATTATGTGATGGTGGTTATGTTATAATAAATGATTGTGGTTACATTATAACTAAGGATGTAGTCAAATTATAACCAAGGATTGGTGGGACCTATATCTCCTTCAAAGTAATTGGGTAAAGATGGATATATTTTTAAATAAATATGGCTATAATAGGGGGTATACCTAGTTTAGTAAGTGAATTTTTCCACTGTGATAGTCTTGTGATTGAACCTTGACTACAATGATGGTTTAGGGAGTGAACTCATTCCGCTATAATAGTCTTGGTACTGATCCTTGACTATTAAGGAAATGATTTTATATAATTATGTGTTTATAAAAATATTATGTCTTATGATAATTTTATGATTTCATGACTCATGTTATTTAATTATTTTATGATTTATGTATTATGAGTTACCAATATTTATGCCATGACTCAAGATTATGATTGATGATATGCAAGGAATGATTTTACTATGTTATAATCACATTCTCATCCCATTATGTTAATGTAATTATAAATTTATCATTTAAATTTTTCTTTTTTACCATTGATTTGAATATTATCTCACCCTTTATTATGTTTATTTTCCCCATGTTATAAAGAAAATTATTGAGTATGACATATCAAAGAATAGTGTTAGTTACAAAGAACTTAGTTGGAGATGATGTCGATATTTTAAGAAGCAATTTTTTATATGTCCACGATTCCAAAGGAATTATAACCATATGATTCTGGCATGGATTATTATGTTATTCAATGAATATTAATCAATTAAGATGTGATATCTATATATGAAGAGTATGGGTCGTTATAGCTAGTATCAGAGAAAGATTTATTTAACCTTTGGAAACTAGTATGAGAAAAAATTAGTGAGAACCCTAGTAATACGTATTAATATATTATATAATCATTATTTTTTAGTAATTATCCTTAATGACCTAGGTTAAACCTATCATTTCATAAAATAAGGGGTCAGGATTTTTACATTCTTGAAATTATTTTTCTTGATTGCTGTTTTCCCACTATGATTAATGTTTCTCACAATATACGTTTTGGTTTTACTCAATGGACAAAACCTAAAGGAATCATGTTAATATTGAATGTGATGGTCAATGGAGTGACTTTCCTCATGAGAAACCAATAAAAATAATATATATATTAAAAAATCATGTGATTATTTCTAATCATCTATCACATTATATTATTAACAATCTCAACTTTAGTGAGTTTCCTAACACATCTAATAAGAGAAAAATAGAGGTTCATAAAGGCCACAGAGAAAATAATACTCAGTTAATAACATGTATATAATGTGGTAAGGACTAAAATAAAAGTCGCATATGAAAGAGAAGATGTTTTTTGTGTGGAAGATAAAAATCATGTGATTTCCAAGAAAAAATGAAATGTTGGGTTAATGAAATGGATGAGAATAATGATCTACCTAAGTTTTCTTTAATGTTTGAATGTTTGAAATGAAGAAATTATGGGCATTATGAAAATCAATGCCCTATAGGATAATATTTAATAGATAATCATTGAGGTTATACAAGTAATGGTTTTACCGATGACAATGAATAGACTATGAATGACATAAAAAATATATGGATTGTTTTAATTGTATAACCTATGTTAAAGGTAAAAAGAATGATTAAATTGATGTTGATGAGTTTTAATACATGATTCAAATTTCATATTGTAGAAAATAAGTATTGAGGAGTAATATGATGAATCATAGTTAATATTTTATGAAGTAACTGGGACAATTTAATTTTTTTTATGTATTTGGGTTCAGGAATTATGTTTTATATGTGTTATACCAATGATATATGGTTATGAAAACCATGAAACATATATGTATTTTTCCATAATATTTTTCCTTTGAGAATTTGAAAACATATTTTTAATGTTAGTAATAACCAGGAAAATTGATTTAGTATTAAGGTGGTATTTTTTATAAAATATGATTAAGGTAAAGATAAACCTTAATATGAGTTTTATGTTTATTTAATAATGTTTATTTATGGTTAAAAGATGATTGTAATTGATAGTTTTGGTGACTATGAAATTTATTAGTTGATAAAAATGTGGTTTAGGTAATCTTTGAGGATTTTTAATGCATTTTTTGTATTTATATAATATATTCAATAGTTTTTGAACTTATTTAAGGTATAAGGATTGAGTTAATTTTTATAATAATAAATTTTTTCCTGTGTGGTTAAATTAAAAGCTATAGATACAATCATGGGTTTATAAGAATAATATTGATCATAATTTCAAAGGCATAAACACCCCCTTTTAATGTTTTAAGTGATGGAATTTGGATAATCTATTGAGGTTTAAATTCCCTTGATGTAGATTTATTATTTTATGATATGTTCGTTATGGACTACTGGATAGTGTAATATAGATAATCATGATGATTCAAAAGTGATTTGTTGACAAGGTGATATTTTTAGAGATATTTATGGTCATGTTAAGGATTACCTCCCAGGTTACTATCTAAATTCGATTCATAATATTTCAGTGAAGATCACTATGTTACACGATTATATTATAATTTTCATATTGATTAATGATATTTGGGAGATGTTTTGTTGGGTGGAGGTATATGAAACCCTTTGGTTTGACAAGTGATTTAACGTGATAAATTATTTGGGAAGAATGAAATTAAAGGATTTTAAAGATGTAAGTTGAATAGTATGACATATCCTTTGAGATTAAAATAATATTTAATGTTAAGGGTATTGTTGTAATTATGGATTTATATATTAATGTTTTTTTATTTATATTGTGGTTTATTCATTTTGATAATTATATTGTGTTAACAATTTTTTTTGGATGCCTAAATATAGGTGGAATTTATTGAAATAACTTTTCAATACATTATAAGCTTATTCTAGTGCATTAGTTATACAAATATTATCTCAAATACTCATAATTTTGAAAAATATATTATATTATGGTGGAAATTGATTAATGGATGAAATTATACATGTGAAGTAAGTATATTCCTTATGTTATTAGTAAAAATGGTAAATGAATTTCCCAAATCTAGGAAAAGGATATTAAGACAAAATTATTATCCTATAACATTCAATTCTGATGAATTGAGGGTCTTGTAACCCATCATTGATTCATGGTTTTATAGTTCTCAAATTTAACTTAATCAGGTACTTAATAACTCTCTATTAGTCCTTTTGTATTAGTTTTCTATATCATATACCTGTCTCCATTTTCCACTATTGTTCTCCTATTGGGAACACCAATTTTTTAGTGACATTCATACTTCCCTTCCCCTCTTTTTTAATGAAGTTTTGTTAGACATTTGTGCAATATGAATTTTTAACAAATTAATTTCAAATTTTCAAAAACTTTATTAGTAGGAAAAATATAAAATTGAGAGGATAAAAATTATTAAATGGGGGAAAATGTAACACCCTGATATTTTAGAAAAAAAATTCTCTTCAATTAATTTTATTTCTTTTATAGTTTGTGTTACATGAAATAATGAGTTTAAATAAATTGTGATATATTTTTAAAATATTTTTATGTGAAACTTATAACATAGCTATATATTGGTGGGTATAAATAAGAATA
Organism: Viscum album; assembly: GCA_963277665.1. Taxonomy (NCBI): domain Eukaryota; kingdom Viridiplantae; phylum Streptophyta; class Magnoliopsida; order Santalales; family Viscaceae; genus Viscum; species Viscum album. Next base: position 1,284,284,631 of record OY728132.1, on the reverse strand, counting down.
AATAATTTATTATATGTATAAAAATACGACAATTAAAATATCAATTTATTATTTCTTAGGAAATAATCATTCAATTTTTAAAAAATTTATATTATGCTTAAAAATATATTCCCTTATGAATTATTTTAATTTCTTTTTATAAGAAAATATTATATTTAATTTTTGAAACTTTTAAAAAATTATTTTATAATACTAGAAACATTTATTTTAAAATCATATCAACATCATCATAGGGTGATTGTTTATTATTTTTGCAGAAAAGATTGATTATCCGGTGAAAAGTGAAAAATACTGATTTTTTTAAAACTATTTTATTTTCACTAATGAAAAAAAGATTTATTTTATTTTAAAATAATGTCAAAGTGAAATTATATTTCTTATATTTTAAATTATCAAATTATTTTTATTTTAATCAATTTTATGTTTCAATTTGGTGTAAAAATATTTTTATATGTAAAAAAAATTATATGTAAAAATCAAATTTTCTAAAATACAATTTCAATGCACGCAATTTGTTTTTATCTTAATAAATTAAATTATTTTATATTGGTGATATATATTAAGTAAATTAATATATTTTATATTAAATAAAATTTTCTATCATTGATTTTATATTTTTCTACACATGGGATAAGAATAAACAAGTATTTATGATTAAAAATGTAATTTTTTAAAGTGTTTTTTGTCATGGTTTGCAAGATTATTTTCAAATAAATTTATAACTATTTTATGTATTGAATTTGATAAAATGGATTAAAAATTTTAAATCTAGTGGTTTAAATTTGGAAAATACTCCCTTTTTATTTTTGACCAATACGAATAGTAACCGTGGTAAACTTTATTACCTCAATAAAAGGTAAATCAGATTAATCTAGGATAAAATACAGTGATAAGATCAGGAATTTTCATAATAATTATTATCAAATGAAGGTAATTCGACCATTAATAACATAGGCTATAATTTTATTTTTTTAATGGATATTATTCCATTAAAATGACTTATATATTGCTTATATCAAATAAAGATACAAAATGACACTCTACAATTTTTAAATATCCTTTATGTGTTCACATTATAAAAAAACTATTAATGAATGAATATTTAAGGTAATTTTCTTCATAAATAAATTTCATTCATTATGTTAATTTATTTATTATTTTTAGGTATTATATAACTACCATAAATTCTTACACACAGCCAAAACAATATTTATTCTATTAATGTAGAAATAAAATAAATGATTTTGAAAATAATAAATGTAATATAATTTTATAATTTTATATTATTACATAAATTTTATAAGTTTATATGATATATTATTATTTTATAAATATTATATTTTAATTTATGCGTTATCTTTATGTTATTTAAGTCAAATTAAATGAATAGTGTCAAAATCGACAATAATGGTATTTTATGACAATAATATTTTTATAAATTATTTAAAAACCATAAAAACATGAAATAAAACATGTTATAAATTATATGGTCTAAAATTTCATAAAATTGTCATTCATTTTCCAATTTTTACCTTTTACATAAAAATTAAAACCCTTTATTAGTGAAAAATGTGTTACCATAGTTAAAACTAAAATTAATTAACTAACAGTTAATCAAATGATAAGGCAAAAAATGAAAAAAAAACTTATATAAATTTTATTGGGTGATTTTATTACAACTATATCTTACCTTATCTTAGAATACATGATTATTTTGAGTACTTTATCTAGAAAATGAATTTATTATAATTTAATATTTTGAAAATCTCCAAAATTGCTCCTCACCTTAAATATAAAAGGTCGCATCCTCTCTCACATTTTTACACCACTTTGAGCCTTCTATATCTATAAAAATAAACCAATTTATATTATAAACTTTTATAGACACATTATATTGGTTTTATTCTTCCCAAAATACAAACCCTATAACCCTTTAGAGGAGATCAAAAGGAGTCGTTTCAAAGTAGGGAAATCACCTTAAGCAATCACTTTTTTCTCTACTCTTTGTTACCCCCACTAAATATATGAAATTTATAATAAAATAATAAATTAAATATTATTAATGTTATTAAATTTTGTTACAATTATGAAAACACCATTATACATCCTCTTTTCCATCAACTGAGAAATGAAAGCATCGTTCAAGCGTACGTACAACATACCATCTCCAAAGAGCGATACAACTCATTTCTTCCATCCCCATATTTTATAGACGATAATTTGGATTGGTTTTAAATTTATTTATTATACTTATGACATAATTATAAATATATAATAAAATTATCATATATATGTACTTACCTTTAAAACCATTGGAAAATGATTACACTGATCATCTGTACGTGTAGACTACCACCTCTATGAAGTGATGTGACTCATTTTTCATTTCTATTTTACTTGGATGGTAATAAGGATTGATTTATTAGATATATATGATATATATGAAATAATAATGATTCACTAAAGGTTATTTATTATTTACCTCTCTTTTGTTCCATCCGTCGAAAAATGGAAACAGCATTCATGCGTTTGTAAAGCCTACCATCTCCGTGAAAGGAGTGGATCATTTATATATATATAATTTTATTAATGAATATAAACATGTATCTAATGAATATATATATATATATAATATTCATTTTATGATTAAAATTATAGATTTTATAAAACTATGATCAAAATAAAAGGACCAAAACTACCAAACCAAAACATACTTGAAAACAAATAATATATCACCCAAAAAAATGATTTTAAAAATGAATTGTTAATAAATGTGTGATAAAATATGATAAGTTATAAAATCCTAGATAGAGTTTCACTACAACCATTTCCCTAATCCAAATTTACACATAGTGAATCTCCTTGTATGTTAGAGGTTGTCCACTATAAACAAGGGTATAATGAACACATGGTGAGATTATGACCTCTTAACTAAAGTAAAAAAATCGAGAAATCAAGATAATCATAAACATGAAATGATAATAATACATAAAAAATAATCACATACTTGCTCCCATATCCAGGTAAGTAAAAAAACTCAATATAACAAATGTTTCATGTAATGAGAGTCTAATGTTCTAAGAAAAGCTAATATAAGACATGCTAAAATTTCCAAAATGCATCCCAACATCAGGTCTAGTCCCCTCATCCAAGGTCCTTCATGAACCCCAAATCAACCATCTAGTATAGGTTATTTTTCATTACCCATACCTAAAACCATGAAATCTACTCAGGTACCCAATGCTTTCCTAATAAATGTATGATTACAACTTAGTAGTCCACCACCAACAGTATCTATAATAATATCCAGTATAATCATAATGGATGCAGGTATATAGTAACAAGATAAATGAAAAATAAATTGTGTTTCATGTTTTAACAGTATTTAAATTAATAACTTTATTTCTTAGTTTCATGTGTTTATATGCCCATAAAACCTACTTTAGGATATGTTGGTCAAAAAAACATTATGTGAATGTCATCACATACCAACATATAAGGAGCATCGGTCTAAGTATCCAATTGGGATTCAAAATTCCATGTCTAACCATCCCAACCACAATATGGAACGCCATGTCCACGCACATGGAATTAGGAATGTCATTACTTCCTCTGAAAGTATGATGGATTTCACTCCTGGACCATCAGTATAGCCTAGCTAACAGAGTGTAGCATTAGTCCAACATCCCAACTAAACATTAGTTACATTTTCACGGTTCAACATCGGTGAACGTTTATCAGACAATAACAAAACGGATACATGTTTTTCATTTATAACATTTACATGGTTCATTATATCCATCATGTTATCAGTTCCCGTATTTTTTCCATTTCACCATTTAAACACAATTACAACCATTTTAACCCATTTAAACTATTTAATCACATAAACATGTATTTTTAACCATTTCTCACATTTACCCATTTATATACCATGTATCATTTAACATTTTTAAGTAAATAAAAACACCCATTTATTCTATATCAATGTGATAACACTGTTACAGTTATTTCAATCTCATAAACCCTTAAATCCATCATTTAACAACCTAATATCATGTCAAAGTGAGTAATACACCCCATGGGTGACTATAGTACTGGTATAATCATCCTAAAAGGATCTAATTAGGATCATGATGGGTCTACCACATCTTTTAAACACAAAATTATTTATTTATTGAAAATGAATTAAATATGAAGCACCACTGCATAAAAGAACAACCTTTTAAACATGAATCAAAAATCTAGACTGTGAGATATAACTTTTGTACTACCTAACTCATGTTCATAGACAACCACTCACTCAAAGATGACCCTTGATTCATTTCTAACCAACCCTCAATGTCCAATATAATAATCATATTGAATAATAAAGGTTTAAGTCTTCATAAGTATATAAAATTATCAACCTAGCTTCATTTGTAAAACAGAATGAATATATATATTAGAATAACCCATAGCTTTGATTAGGAAACAATGATGCTTAAAATAGATAAGAACCAAAGTAGAATGATCCTTAGGAAGTTAGGGAGGAATGTTTCATAATATTTTTTGCTGGAGGTGGAAATGAGGTTATAATTATATAAGAAACATCTAATCAAAAAGAGTAAAAATTGGAAATTACCCTCTTTAAATGAGGTATATGGTTTCGCCACACAGTCGGGCAAACCATGATCTAACCATATGGAACCCTTTGTCTAAGAGGGGGTATGGGTCACATCATTTTATAGGGATCCCACATGGGTTTTTAAACAATTTTCAGTCCATTAATATGGTTTTGTCTATGTATACATGTTTTTTGGGATCTCATTTCATTGTTTTCCAACCATGCACCCTCCCCCAATAGGCCACACGGTTAGTACTAACCATCCTCCAAACATTCACCCTATATAGAATGATATCTTTTCTTCTTCGTACATTTCTATAAACCCTTTGGACACCCCTGAGACACATTTCACTCTTTGTAAAAATTGCATTAACCATTTAATAGAGTTAACTCAAAATTTGAACAACAACGTACCTACTCAAATGGTCAGAATCATACAACCTCCCTACTTTATGACAGATCATCCTCATGTTTTACTTCAAAGAATCACTAAACCTACATAGTAAAATTATTAGGACATCTAACCCACATATCCACCAGCCTTTCCAATGTTATCTTGTGAACCTGACTGTACTGCCAAACCACTTGGAATAAAGGCATTGTATTACCCTGTAAAATTTTCTCACTGTTACCCACTTGATAAAATGGATTCTCTATAATGGATGCATCTTCATAAATATCAATATCATAATAATAAATTAATTGGTATGGGTTAGGGTTTTACATCCCAAGTTGTGGAACATGAATAACATCATATATAGCAGGGTATCACTATTGAAGAGCCAATCAGTACACCACCAGACTGACCATATCCACAATCTCAAACAGACCTGCATACCTAACAACAACCATGCCATTTTTTTTGAATCTAAAAATAGAACAATATTATTGGAAACTAATGTAAAACATTTTCACCCAATATAAACTCAAGTGTTCGACAACGTCAATCAATGTATGAAGTTTTTCTACAAAGGGTTGTAGAAATATGCTTCCAGATCTATTAAACCTTCTTCGATGTCTCATGCATGAGACTTAGCCCCCAAAAACTCTAATTTCTATTATTTTATTAAACATAATGGATATATACATAAAATACCATAGAGATCCTCATTTGGTTCCATCTGAATAGTCACTTTATAAATGTTTTTATAGGAAAAATCGATGATCTCTAATTGTTTCTCCCAAGATCCACTAATGTCTAGGATGAATTCCCTAAACATTTCCTCTAATATCTAGATAGTATGTTCTAATATCTTATCCATCTCCAGGTGCAAGGATGTACTAAAAAAAATATGTTTCTGGATCCTAATGTAACTCTTTCCAAAATCATGACGTAAGACATTGATCACTATCTGAAATTATAGTCTTTTGAACCCCGTGAAAATAGATAATCTCTCGAATATATAGGTAACTCAATTCGCCCATTGTAAATATCTCTCATGTTGGTAAGAAGTGTGCTACCTAGTGAACTAGTCCACAATTACCCATATTTCTCCTTTATGTTTGAGTTATCCTTGGAATACCAACCAGAAAAATCTGTCGTGGTGTCATCCCACTTCCATTATGTAGTGGTAAATTGTTGAAAATTTCTAGTAGGTCATTAATTCTCATCCTTTACCTATTGACAGGTGTAACATCATGTCATGAAACCTATAATATTCTTTTTCATTCCAATCCACCAATATTTCCTTTGAAGATCTTGGTACATATTTATAAAACCTAGGTGAACTTCCCATTTAGAGGCATTAAAACAATGTATCAAATCTTCCCACAAACAAGTAGGAACAACAACATATCCACGAATGTAAATAATCTCATCCTCGCTAAAATTCCTATCAGAAGGATAAATTCAACCTTAAAAAATATCTCTTATGGCTATAAATTTTTCATCCATATATTTACACCTCTTATCACAGTTCAAAATAGGGGTCTCAACCAACAAGGGAATTAGTTTCATCCCCTCATACTCCTCATGAACTCTTATATCTGTATCTATAAACAAAACCATCATCTTCCTCTCAGAATGAGACCCATGAACATCCTGATTCTGTTTCCTCTGACTCAATATATATATGGAACATTTTTTCCCTGCCCCAACATATATTCTTTCCCAAAGTCATAATATTTCATGTACTCAACACATATTAATTGTCAAAGATTCACATAACGGTAGGAAAATATGTACTTAATGCTCAGTATAAATAGAAAACTTTTCCCTGAGGATATAATGACCCTATAATTTCATCTTATAAACCACTATGGACAGGTTGAGAATTTATATAGGATTATTCTCTTCATGTGACCTTAATTTTCCTGATCAATACATCATGACTCAATCTTAAAAAATCAATACAACCCAAGTCTAATCCTACATGTGTCACGAAACAAGGTGTACTAATTTATTTATTTCAGTATGATCATAATTTTTGTAGAGGGTAAATTATTTTCAATCACATGGAACGAATTCTCAAAATCTTTAAAACACTCAAACCTTATACACTTCTTGGTCAAGCCTGGGAGTGGTGATTCCAAGTGTGATAAATCCTTGAAAAAACTTCTGTAATAACCTGTTATGACCAAAAATCATTTGATATAAAAACATTCTTCAGATACTCCCAGGAAACAACTTCCAGAAATTTCTATGGGTCTAATAACACTCCTTCATCAGAGATGATGTGACCCAGGAAATATACCATGTTGATCCAGAAATGACACATAAATAGCTTGGCGCATAGCTGATTCTCTCTTAGTGTAATAAATAATCGTTCAATATGTTGGGCATTATCATCTTGATCCTAGTATTAAACCAATACATCATCTGAAAAAACAACTAAAAATTGATATAGTTACAACTAAAATATTTAGTTCATTAAATACATAAACATTGTAGGTGTGTTATCATCTTGAATGGAATAACAGTGAACTCATACAACTCATACCTACTTCTAAAAGTAGTTTACTGTATATCACATGGTCTCCCCCTTATTTGATGATGCTCTTATATCAGGTAAATATTATATGACACACTAGAACCCTAATATAATTTAAAAGTTAATTAATATGTAGAAGATGGTATCATTATTTACCATGATCTGATTCAAATTCTAGTAATCAATTTCCAACCCCAACGTTCTATCCACCTTCTAAGAAAATAGGAAAAGAGATCCTCATGGTGATGTACTTTGATGGATAAACCCTTTACCCTCTTGATCCTTTAACTTAGTCCTATTTTCATAAATTTTTGATGGTTTCATCCTTTATGGATGTATAGAAACTTGCTCAACTCTAGGCATCAACTCAATCGTGAACTCAATCTCTCTCTTAGGTGGAATCCCTAATAAGTACTTATGAAACACATCCTAAAACCAATCAAAAACTGGAGGAAAGGCATCATGATCAACTCCAGCATCATCTGAAAGAAATAATCACAACCTAGGTCATAATCTCACTTATTTGTGGAAGTAGTTTCCCTACACGAACTATTAGGATAACTCATTCCCCATGGAAAACATGAGTTTCTCCCTTAAGATACATAAACATTTCCCTTCGACGGTAGCAATAAATTAGATACTATTATGTAACTATCTATTTTATTCCTTGTATAAATTGATAAAATATCATCTAGATTATATATAAGTACCAAATGATATTGTACCCACCATACTCATTGGAACACTCCTTACAATGTTAGATAACTTCTGATCGTACCCCTAAAGGCGTGTTGATTAACCAGACCCCAAACATATACTGAAATCCTAGAACAAAGCCACATAAAAACTAGATATATATAATGGAGTTGTAGGCTTGTATATCAAATAAATAACTAAAAGGTGAATATTTTTTATGAATCGTACCTTGAACTGTTGATTGTCTAACCTCACAATAGATGGGTGATATCTAAACTGCATGCAGCTGACCTGCCCCTCTACCCTAGGATCCATCCTAAGTCCCTAATTTTTTACATCCCTACTAATAAGGAATCTCATTTAATTAACTACTAATCTCACAACCCCAATCTATATAGCTTGTTGAACTCAAAAAACCTAACTGATATGAGGCAGTTGACCCCCTGCTGAAGCTCTTAATCGATATAGCCCCCCCATCATTTCTCAACTGTCATGGGTTCTTGCAAAATCTCTATATGTGGACCATCCTCCCACAATCTAATCATTCTATTTTTGGTCATGTGAAATAACCTAACATGTGCCCTGATATTCCACACTTATAGTAGAGAATCTTTTTACTACTCTATGAGACTGATCCTCTCCCTTGCCTACTAATTCTACCACCGCCATGGTGGAAGTTCTCATAATAGTAATTCCTACTATTAGATGATGTACCCCATGAACACCTACTTGAAACTATCTACCCACAACTGAAATCCTCCTTCTGGTTTTCATCCTTAATGAGATCTTTATTCACTACATCGACAAACCTCTTCAAATGAAATATATTCACCAAGGAATTGATCTCACATTTATACTCATCTAGAAAATGTCTAGCCAAAGTTTCCTCATCTACAATAAACATTGGAGAAAAAAACGAAAAATTATTAAAGAACCCATTATATTCCATCATAGTTATATTTTCCTTTATTCAATGCATAAACTCTAGATCTTTCCTTTTACATAAGGTCTTGGGGTAAAAGTACTCCAGGAAATTATATTGGGATTGTTTTTTTTGGAATGTCCTCAACCAGCTCGTCCTAAGACTTGATATCCCACCATCACTTCATTGGTCCCCATAACATGTATGTTTCTAGCTTAACTCTCTTCTTGGGATGGGTCTCTAAGTGATACAAAATCATCTGTATAAACTCAGTACTGAACTTGTCTTCCTCATGTCCAACCTCTCTAAAAAACATTTTTTGTTGATTCAGTTGGAACTCCCTTTTCATCTCAAACATACAAGGCATAGTAAACCCTAGGTCTCTATCTATAAAATGTAAAAAATGGGTGATGTTATAAAATAACTACACTTTACCCCTTTTACCAAGAATCAATAGGGACTCTTTTTGAATTATAGGATGTGAATTCTTGGTGATTCCCACATATCTCCCAACCGGTAAACATCATCATGGTGGCATATCTCTACAATTCCAAACACAAATCTCAAAATAGATACCATATTGTTTCCATGGTTTACACAAAATATGACTCACTACTAGCCATAAATAACCCACTCCAAAAATACTATACCAATGAATCTAATCACATCTCTATAACTAGCCTCACCCATCCCTAATCTGGTCCATGGATAACATGGGGTAAACCAAACTCCCAACTTTCTCTTTGAATTAGACACCATTTTAACCATATAATTTAATATATTTCTATTTTATATAAAATTATGAAATTTTTTAACAACCAATTATTTACAGAAAAAAAAATCTCTAAATAAAAATTTTCAATTTCCTTAACCCAACTATAATTATCTTTCCCAATGTGTGCCTAAAAATATTCAAGTAATGTATATCCTTGAGTTCCTAAAATAATGCATACATACAAAAGCCTCATATCAAGTCAGGCCATGTTTAAAATTATAGAAAACAATAACATCGCATAATAAGTGTATTATATAAGCTTAAATAATATACAATTGTAACAAGAGAAAATAAAGAATAAAAATCCCACATTGGTTACTTGGTCTTCCCCACACAAGGGTTAGATACTCCCATGTGAGATATTTTTTCCCTTGCCCGACACATCCAAATATCCTATCTATCTTTCCAAAATAGTAATACAAATGTAACGAAAATTATCAAATACCACTTGTAACATCGCATCTCAGTATACACTATAACAAGTTTCCTGATATGGATCGCCACATAATCTCAATCACGACTCCTCATATGGAAGAGGCAAATGACTTGCAGTGAGGGTCTAATAGAACATGTGTGGAAAATATACCAACATTACCTGAGTGAACTAATAGTGGAATCAGGATAAACATTAACATTAAATAATAATAATACATAACTATGCATCACATACTAACTCCCATATCCGGGTAAGTACAAAAATCCAATATAGTAAATGCTCCATGTCATGAGAGTATAATGTTCTATGAAAACCAAAAATAAGACATGATAAAATCCATATAATGATTCCCGACATAAATATTTTTTCTATAATCCATGGTCTATACCTAACCTCAAATCACCCTTCTATAATTTTGCCTTTTCTGTTTTCCTAACATAAATCTATAATTTCTACTCGGGGATACCCAATGATAGACCAAAAATGGTGTGAGTGAAACTCAGTAGGACACCACCATTGGTGACTAATACAATAAATAGTCTAAACACAATTCTTTATGAGGCGAAATAAACAAAAGATAACATCAAATAAATAAGGTTTCATTGTTTAACAATATTTAAATTAAACACTTTGGTTCACATTTCCATGTGTTTCCATACTCATCAAAATTACTTTATGTCATTCCAATCATCTAAAATATATGTCACAAGGGTCACAGGTCAATATACATAGAGAATAAATCTATGTATCAAACCAAGATTAAGAACACCATTTCTGACAATCCCAACCATGATATGGATTGTTTTGTTCATACCCTTGGAGTTAGGAGCATTAGTCCTTACTTAGAAACTATGATGTATCAGGTCACCTTGAGAATTTTTTTATCCCTCCCAAGGGAGTGGAACATTAGTCCAATATCCCAACCAACTATTCATTACATTTATGAGGTCTAACATCGATGACCTGTTATCAAATAATAACAACAGAATTTCACCTTTTTAATTTGTCACATTTCCATGGTTAATTACATCCAACATGTTCTTAGTTCCCATAGTTATCCCATTTCCTCATTTAAATGCTAATATAAAAAATTTCACCCCTTTCAACCATTTAAACACATAAATTTGTTTCTTTAATCATTTCTCACATAAAACTATTTACATACCATCTCTCATTTAACTCATTCAAGTTAAGTCAAAATCCCCTTTATTCCATTTTAAGGTTTTAACGATTTTACAATTGGATTAATCTCAAAAGCCCTTCCATTCATTATTTAACAACATAGTATCAATCTCAAGGGAGAGGTATACACCATGGGTGACTATAGTCCTCATCTAATAAACCATAATGGATATAATAAAGATTGTGAGGTGTACGACACATTATTTAAACACTTAATTTTTCCCTATATATGATGGATTTAAATGTGTATCACAGGGAAGAAAAAACCACAACCACATACACATGAATCAAATAGTAAGACTATTAGGTATAACTTGTACACCACCTACCTCAACTTTGTGGACAACAGATCATCGAAACATGACTATTTTTCATGTCCAAAGAACCCTTAACACCCAATTTTATTATCTCATATAAAAAACAAGGTTTTAGGGATTGAAATTAGAGAAAACACTCAACCTATAATAGTCAAGAAAATATAAGGAATATGTGCCTTAGAAATACCTTGATCTTCAATTAAAAACTAGCTCAAATTCAAATGGATTAAATTCAAGGCGATAGTTCCCTGGGATGATTTGGAGGTATGGTTCATAAACTGTTCTACTAGAGGTAAAAATGACTGTAAAATAGGTTTGGAAACATCTAATCCCAAGGGAGGAATAGGAAATTCTCCTATTTAAATGACTATTGCAGGTTGGATGCATTGTTTCCCAAACCGTGTGTCAATCATGTGGTACCCTCTATCCAAGAGGGGGTCCTAGGTCACAGAATTGTTTTGGGATCCTATATGGTTTTTCAAACCATACTATGGTTGTTCATCTAGATATGTCTAAGGCCACATATTTTTTAGGCTCCCATTATATGGTTTTTCCACCTTCCAACATCCCCCTATAGGCATCATGGTTAAGGCATAGGGTTATTACTAACCATGACTCAATCATGCACCATGCACAGTATGGCCTCTTTTAATCCTCTTTCACATATCAAACCCCTAGGACACCCCAAATATCCCTCGCACTCTTATGATCCTTTTCTTATCCATTTTCAAAATATTTTACACACAATTTAAGCCTAGACATACCTTCTCCAAACGTTATAATCTTACATAAGTAAATCGTATCTGCTATGATATATATTAGTATAGTTCTATAATATAAATATACAATTAATCTATATTTATTGTATAGGAGATTCCAACGTGTTTGAAAGATTTCTAACATAATTTAATCAGTTTTATGTTACAATCTCATTATTTATCTGGATTTTATATGATTTAGTCTCGATGATGATATATTATGATCTAACACTCCATAAAACACATGAATTTTCTTTTCCTGTAGTTATTTATTTAAAATATATGTTTTCCTTTCATTATCCTCATCTTTTGTACCCCATAGATTAAAAATATTTTTTCAAGTAAAATTGAAATCATTTCAATCTACGGCTAAAAAATCATTTTCCTCTATATCCATGTTTTAAAAAAAAGTTTCAAAGATGTTTTTTTTCTATTTTCCTATAGTTTTTTAAATTAAATTTTACCCAGGTTTTACATTTTAAAAAATGGTTTTAAATTATTTTTCTTATCATTTTCTAAATGTGGTACTTTTTAATTTCTTTCAAAAATATGAAAGGAATTCTTTTTTAACATATACAGCACGAACAAATTTTCCTGTCATCCTGACTAATCATTAATTTGAAGCTTCCTTTACAATTTTTTTATATTATTTTCAAATAAACTATTTTTGATTATAATTTCAATGTTTTTTATATATTTAATTTTAAAAATTGAAAGGATTTTTTCATCAAGAATATTTTAATTATACTTTAATACTATTTCTATTTATCAACGACAACCCTTGATTTCACTTATTCATTATCCAAGAAATGATATAATGATACCATCCTTATTCTTTATCTATATGGATTACCAATATTATGACACAAGTTTTATTAAACCCATTTCTTTTCCATAGGTTATGCTAGGATGAAATAAATAAATATTTATGAAAATCATTTCTTTTCTATTCGTTATACTATAATGAATTGTTTATGAAGCCCATTTATTTTTATGTTTCATATATGATGAATTTTTTTCTCTTTGGGTATATATATATATGGTTTCCATTATGTCATGGTTGTTACATTATAATCCAGGATAGTTGTTATTTTATAAATAGGGATAGTGGTAATGTTATAAACATTAATGGGTGGGACCTATATCTCCCTCTAATTTATTGGTTAAAGATAGATATCTCATGATATAACCAAAGATGGAATGGGGATTAAACCCAATTATGTAAGAGAATTTGTTCAATATGATAGTATTGGGAGTTAAACATGACTACTATGATGGTTTGGTATAACATACTAAGATTTTGTGGAATATGTTTTTCAAATTAATTTAACATTTTTTATATTTTTCATTTCACATAATAATGACAATAGTTTTTTATATTAAAGAAATATGTTTCTATCCTATTATATGAAACATAAAGTTAATCATTGACTAAAAACAACATAATTTTTATCTTACTCTACATAGAATGGAGAGGTTATCTTACATTACATGCAAGACTTACTTTCTTCATTGTCTTACATAACGTGTAAGACTGAGATTTATTGAACAATAATATATTATTAAAAATATTATTATTTAATATAATGAGATATAACCTAGATGTTATGTTGGTGGTTATGAATAGGATTCACTAAATTTTTAAAATACATGAGTTAATTCATTGGTTAATAATTAATTAAAAATCAATATAAGAACCAATTGAATATAAGGGGCTGTTTTTATAAACACTACTTTATGGTCAAAAAGGAATTTTATTCTAATAAATTAAATTAATTAACATTTTTGAATGATATTATTTAAATTTATATTATATATATTCAATAAAATATTTTTACATTCATCAAATATATTTTATAGGAATAAGATAAGAACAAACCCAATATTACATATAAAGACCAATGTTTTTAAAAAAGAATTTTTACCACCATTTAATGGATAGCCTATTTTGAAACTAAATTTCAAAACATTTATAAATTTTATATGCTATAATAAAATTATTGCTTAAAATATAAAAATGAATATTAGGTTAGGGTTAATTTCTAGTACTTTTCTGTGAAATTTTATTTTTTGATGAATAGTGAAAAATACGAAATTTTAATTCAAAACTAATTTTTCATCAAATTTATTTTTAAGGATAAATTATATTTATAATTTGTTTTAAAGTATAATTATATAAAATATTCATAGAATAATCCAATTTAGTTCATTGGGATCAATTTCATGTCGAAATTATATATTACAACTGAGCAAACTTTTGAATATTTTTACTTTAAAAACCTGCATTGTAATCCCATCCATGAGATTAATATAAAATTATTTTCAGTCACTTCTATGATTGGAATTTGGATAAATGGATTACATATTTTGAATAAAAATAATTTACAATTTATAATATGTTCAACTAAGGTTTTGAAAAAAAGGTTATTCAATGTGATTACAATTAATTACAATGATAACGAAGAAAATTATCTTAACAAGGGTCTAAACATTACACTTTATAGCAAAAATAATATATTCATTTGTCCAAAATCCATTAAATGGAAGTATTTATACTCTATACTCCATTTAATAAAATATTTTATATTATTGGAGCCAAATTTCTTATAAAAAGTGTGGGTAGAATTCCCTTTTCAAAAATTTATAAGAATTCCACTCCTCTACTATAAAAAGGCACTCACCCCTCCCACCTATTCACACATCAAAAGTCCTTTGGCTCACCAAAACTATGATTAAATAAGATCCCAACATATCTCCCTTAATTTTTTAATCCTCCCTTCAGAAATAAATACCACCAAAGATTCATATTTTTTTAATGAAAAATGAGTTACCCAAATAAGAGGAGGTTTGAACGTGTATGAAGAAAGTCAAGACATAAGGTAAGGGAATTCTGTCTCACTTTTTGTTTACATGAGATGAATATCTTATTCATCCCTAATTTCTTTTGTACAATGAGTATGTTTACCAAGGATGTATCCTATAATTCTAATACTTACATTTATGGGTATTTACTCATCAATTTTATGATCCTTCTTTCATGGGGTTTATAGTTCAAAAGATACAAAATTGGTAATGTAATTTTCTCTCAATTTTCATTATTTGAGATACATTCCATGTTGTGAACCTATATTTTTTAATGAGTTGTATATAAGGGAATTAGATATTTTATATCATGAATATTCTTATTTTCATGATATTTTGAGCATCATGCAATATTATTCTTTCCATAGTATTACGATTCAATGTTACCACATTAGTAAGAGTTTATTGCTACAATTTCATCATATTTAGATATTGTTTATAATTATGATTCCATTGATGAAATATTACGATATATTTCTCAAAAACACTCATTAATTTTCTTCTCATCTAGTTAATAATTATATCTTCGTTTATTAGTAATATTTATCACACTTTGTTAAATAAAAAAATTTAGAAAATGTTTTAATGAAAGTCAGACATTATTTATCCTTTTGTTAATAAATTTGTGTAATTTCAAAACCATAGTTTCTATAAAAAATTAATATTTTTTTATATTATACTTTTATTTTTAAAGGAAATTTTTACCCTTGTTTTACCTTTACAAAAATCATTAAAATGAATCCTCTTATCAGTCTCCAATCAAGGCACTTTTATAAACTTTTTCAAGTAAAAAAGGAATTTCGGGAATTTATGGGCTTACCCACCATCATGAAGGTCATTTCCCTAAAGGCAGCTTTCTAAGATTACATGTTTATTATTTATGTATTTTTTTCCCTAATATAGTGTAATTTTGTAGATTTAAAAGTTTTTTTCAATTATAATGGTTTTCAGAAATGTTTTATGTTTAAAATGTGCTTCAAATTGATTTTTAAAGCTCCCATTATAAGTTTCAAATTGTTATTTTCAAAGAAAATGATTTCTATGATTTCAAGATTTCTTTATAATTTTTTAAAACCATTTTCTAAAAAAGGCTATCCAAAATGATTTCAAGCCTTATATTTTTTATTTAAATGATTTTTTAAAAGAAAAAGGTTCTGAAAATGCTTTATATTTAAAAACGTGTTTTTTAGAAGAAAATATATTTTCCTCAAGAAATGATTTAAATAAAATTATAAATCCTTATTTATAAGAAATGATTTTTTGATATTCTTTTTGAAAATTATTTTTTTATGAAATGTTATTTTCCTTAATAAATGTTCCATGTATCATTTAAAATATTTCTCCATCTAATATGATATAATTTTGTTATATTTTATCGATACCATTCATATTATTTCTTAAACTGTTTATGTTTTTATGGAATGATGTTTGTGAAACCTATTTCTCTTCAATGGGTTATATTCTTTTGAAACAAAATAATTTCCAGGTGCTATGATTTTATGAATTGATTATGAAACATATCCCTTCTCTATTGGTTATGGTGTGATGAAATTTTAATGATACCCATTTCATTTCATGGGTCATTATATGATGAATATTTTAATATTTTATGGAACATGAATGTATGATTTCGTTATGTGACAAGTGGGACCTATATCTCCCTTAATTGAATTGGGTAATGATAAATGTTTTATGAACTCAAGTGGGTACGTGAGAGGGAATCCTAAGCCTGAAACAAGAAGGAATATCGAACCCAAAACAAGAGGGTACATAAAGTTAATATCATTCCTGAAACAAGAGGGTTCATTGGAGGACATACCTATCTTGAAATAAGAGGGAACATAGGAGGGAATCCCAAGCCTGAAATAAGAGGGTACATGAGAGGGAATCCCAAGAACTAAGTAGGTAAACATTTTATTAGACCAATCTTAACATGTTATTAAGACTTAGTCAGTATCAATGACATAGGATATTATATTCATATGTGTTTTACGACAATTCCATTTCTTATTCCAATGTTATTATTTCTTGTTTAGGCCCTTGTTTTCCTTATGATTCATGTCTTATGAACTACCAATATTTATTACATGACTCATGTATATTATTTTTGATATGAATGGTATGGTATTAAAATTTTATTATCATGTTCTCATACCCTTGTTCTCATGTTATGCTTATATATCACCTTTTTTTACCCTTACTGAGCATCTGAGCTCACCCCTTGCTAATGATTATTTTCCCCATGTTAAGAAGAATGGTTTTAATTATATGTAATAAATTGGAAGATCATTGTGGAAAATATTCAAGTTATTTCCCCATGTTATAATATATTATTCCATGTTTTCAAAGACACTAAACTATTACGGTCCTCAGGCATGTATTTTAGTAATTTTCTAAATATTCACCTTAAAAGATGTAATACCCATGTTTGTCGAGTACGTGTCATTATAGTTAGTACCATAGGAAAGGTTTAGTCAACCTTTGGAAAATAGGATGAGAAAAAATTAGTGAGATCCTGAGGGATAATTTTAAATATATTTCTAAGGATTTCTCTATGGATAAGTCTAAGGATAAATAAAAGTATAAGAAAATGTCTAGGAATTTTGGTAAATGATATAGTGAGTGGTTTCCTAGAAATGCATCCCTATATGGATTCTATAGGTGAATGTGGCTCTAGAATAAATATACCTAGGGGTAAAAAAATTGAAATGGTGTGTCAATCCTAAATTGAGCATAACCTAGTACCCAACAATAAGACTTTCTACACACCTGGTTTGACACTCCCAAGGGATACACATTTGGAATTCAAAAACTATTTATGAATCATGATTAAGGATTTAAGTAGAATATGACTATAAATAACATAAGATAAACATACCGTGTCATATATTAAAGAATTATGATCCATGATTTAGGAATTTAATAAGTTTTTTTCAAGATTAATTGGTTCCCCATTATGATGACCATTTCTTATTCTATGATTTTTAGTTTTATTTAGTGGATGGAAGGTGAAAGAACTGTGTTAATGGGGAAGGAAGTGGAAAATGAAATTATTTTCCTCTTGAGAAATTGAATGTTATAGGATATGGAATGAAAAACCATGATTCAAATATCACATAAATTTCCCATGTAACGAATCATTTAGATCTTCCAACTGATAAAAGGAGGGAACAATATTTTGTTGAGTTTTTCATGAGGCAAATTCTACCTTATTTCAGTGGGTATTATGATCCACTTGTGGATGAAAAATTGATTGGTCCCACTAAAAATTTATTTTATGTCCTCAAATTTTCAAATCATAGTAATTTCATTTTGGATGTCTATCATCAGAAGGTAATGTCAAGTAGTGGGGGACCCTAATCAAGAATATGAGGAAGAAATATGAAATTCAATCCATGGAATGGTATGAGTTCAAGAAATTATTCTTCAATAAGTACATACCTCGTGTTCTTAATAAAAATATATATAAGTAATCCCTAGATCTTAAGAATAAGGATTATGAATAAGTTTGTATCTATGAAGAAAATTTTAAGTCTTAAGAGGTACTCTTCGGGTATTACCATCCAACCCAAAAGAAAAAATGATCAATTCTTTGGTGGCATGAAAATATCTCTTAGAAAGGCATTGACTATAAGTGAATTTAGAAACTATGAGGAAGTTTTTAGATATCCTACCTAGGTGTAAATGGAGGTTGGGATTGGATATCAATTTCATGGTTCTGACATGAAATGGAACATAGAGTTCAAAGGAAAATCTAACAGCCGTGGTGAAAATAAAATGAGCCATCCATTATTCAAAGAGTAGGGGAAGAAAAATAAATGGAATTTTCTTAACGGGGATAATAATTATTTTAATTGTGTATGGTAAGGTCATATATTGGATGAATTTACAAATAACGTAATTAAGTTATCTAATGTTGTAATTAGTTAGAAATCCATAAATAATGCACCTCCCAAACTTCAGTATTTCAAATGCATGGAGTTTGGTCATTATTCTAACAAGTGCCCCAATCCAAGTAATAATGAGGATGATAAGCTGCAAAAACACTTGAGGAAAATATAAAAATATAAATTTTATAAAATTAAAATGGATAATGTTAATCGTGATAATTTGGTAACACTTATCCTCCCATACATAGATTGTAATTTCATGTTTGATTTTGTATGATAAAGACTTATGAAAATATTATTGTTAATCCTTTAGTGAAGTTCCATATAATTATCTCCCTATACATGGATTCTAAATTAATAAAATTTCATTTTATATTCTATCGGTACAAAGATGGACCCATGTTTCTAATGAATTTTGTTTTGTATAAGATAATAATTTATTTAACGAAAAAATGGTGAATTATATTTTCAAAGGATTACAAGGTTCACCATATATGGAATGGTTTATACTAAACTTCAAATGAGGTTTTATATATTATCAAATTATCTCACCATATGAGGATTTATTAATATTTTATATCTTGGGATATCCTCATGATGTTATAAAATCATATTGAATGACATGTCATTCTATTCGTGGACCTCATGATCTGTTAATGCTATATAAATGAAAAATTCACCTTTATTTCTTAAAATTAGAGATAATGAATAATTTTATCAATGAATAAAAAAGTTTACGTTTTTCATAATATCATGTTAGTATATATTTTGATGAAATTTTTCAACATTGGTAAAAAGTATCTTGAAACAAAAAAAATTTCCCTTGTCCTTTTGTTTCTGGTGAATCAAATAGCCCCTTAGATCATCACAGATTTTTGTATTTTTCATAGTTATCTTTACCATGACCGTGTTCTCTATTACTATCTATCAGAACCATATAGTTATATTTCTCTTCCATGTCCATTATTTCACTTCCCCCATATGTTCCCCTATATGGAAACCTATAAATATGTTTATTTGGGTAATTGTTATGTTTCTAACTTTCCCTCTTATAAAGTAAGTTTTAGTATTCATTTTTACAATGTGGGTTGCTATGAAAGGAACATTAATGTATTAAACATTTGATAACACATATTAATTAAAATGGTGAAATTATTTTTTAGCATGGTAGAATGTAACAACCTAAGATTTTATGAAATATTTTTTTCAAATTCATTTATCTTTTTTGATATTTGTAGGTCACAGAACACTGAAAATAGTAATTTTATATTAAAGAATTAATTTTAGATTGTTTTATACACAAAACCAAGTCCACACACAACATAAAGTTTTTTATTCTCTAAAAGAAACACATTGGTTAGATTACATTATATGAAAGACTAGTTTTACTTGATGGCTTGCATAACACACAAGACTAAATTTTATAGAACAATAATATATTATTTAAAAAATTATTATTTAATATAATAAGATATAACCTAGCCATTAAGTTGGATGTTATCAATAGCATTAAATTAACTATCAAAATTCATGTTTAGATTCATTGGTCACAAATTAATTAGAAATGAATATAAGAGCAATTTGAATATAAAGAGAATTTTTTAATAAAAACTACTTTTATGGTCATAAAGGAATTATATCCTAATAAATTAACTTAATTATTATTACTTAGTTATATTAATGAAATATAAATTTTATAAATTTAATGAAATAGATTAAATTCATCATATATATTTGATATTCATAAGAAAGTATCAAACCCAATTTTATACATAAAGAACTATA
Organism: Viscum album; assembly: GCA_963277665.1. Lineage (NCBI taxonomy): Eukaryota > Viridiplantae > Streptophyta > Magnoliopsida > Santalales > Viscaceae > Viscum > Viscum album. The sequence goes on along the minus strand of OY728132.1, from coordinate 1,284,263,472 downwards.
TTTTTATAAAAGTTGTTTACCACCTTTTAATAGAGAACCTATTTTAAATATAAATTTTGGAAATTTTAACAAATTTATATGTAAAAATAAAAATTATTTTTTAAAAAAAACATTAAAATAAGTTTAAAATCATTTTTTGGTATTCTTTTGTGAAATTTCATTTTTTGATGAATAGTGAAAATACTGAATTTTAATTCAAAACTGCTTTTTTTATGATATATTTATACATTTAAATTATATTTATAATTGGATTTATAGTAAAATTATATGAAATAATACATAAATTATTCTAATTTTGGTAATTTTTATGAATTTCACTTCAAAATTGGATATAAAAACTTATCAAATATTTGAACATTTTTACTTTAAAAACTCACATTATCATCCCATCTATAGGATTAATTTAAATTAATTTCTATCATTTATGTTATTGGAATTTGGAAATGGATTCAATATTTGGAGTCAAAATCTTTTATAATTTATTATAAGATAAACTTATTTTTTTCCAAAATTATATGTGAAAGGGATTAAAATTTACTTCAATGATTAAGAAGAAAAATATCTTAACAAGGGGCTAAACCTTACACATAAGGGCCAAAATGACAAACACTAATCTAAAATCCATTGGTTGGAAATATTTTGATCCTATACTCTTTTTATAGAATTGGGACCATTATAGGAGACAATTTTCATTGCAAAAACGTGGGTGTAATTCCCTTTTCAAAAATTTACATGAAGATTACACCTTGTCAACTATAAAAAGGCACCCCCACCAACTTATTCACCCCTCTCAAGCCCATTAGATCACCCAAACTCTACTCAAATAAGCTCCAAAAATCCCTCCCTTTCTCCTTGAATCCTCACATTGGGTATCATCCCAACCAAGGAAGCCTTTTGTGCAAATAAAAATGAGTTACCTAAAGAATAAGTGGTTTGAAGGTGTACGACTAATGTCATGACATAAGGTAAGATAATTTCATCTCAATTTTTTATGTATGATACAAGTCTTATTCACTACTGATTTATTTTTTATGGTGATTATAATACCCATTTATGTATCCTAATATTCTTATACTTAAACTTATGGGTATTTACATATCGATTTGATGATCCTTCTTTTATGGGTTTTATGGATCAAAAGTTACCAAATCGGTAAAGTAATTATGTCTCAATTTTCCTTTTTTGAGACACATTCCATGTTTTCCACCCATATTTCTCTATGAGGTGTATAAAATACCCTTTTACATGTAATATATTTAATCTACTTATTTTAATGATATTTTTAGCTACATGTAATGATATTATTTATATAGTATTATGATTCAATGTTACCACAATGGTAACAGTTTATAGCTACAATATCATCATTTATCAAGATTGTTATGATTATGATTCATTTGATGAAATATTATGATTTTTAACTCTAGAAAAATCATCAATTTTATTCTCCTCCGGTTATCCATGATATTTTCGTGTGTTAGTACCATTTTCCCACTCATTCGAACATAAGATAATTAAGATTCTATTCTTATGAAAATATGACTCTATTTCCCCTTTTGGTTAGAAATATATGTTCTTTCAAAACTATGTTTTATTAAAATGTACTCAAATATATTTTACTATTATACTATGATTTCTAAATAACAATTTTACCTAGGTTTTACCTTTTTTAAAAATGGTTTTAAAAGGTATCCACTTGTCATTTTCTGATCCGGGCACTTTTATAAATGTTTTAATGTGAAAAAGAAATGTTCATAACGTACAGACTTACCCATCGTTATGACTTTCATTTACCTAATGATTTATTTGTAAGATTGCATGTTTATTTTTAAATAAAGTTTTTCCTTATATTTTGTAATTTTTTTTATTTTAAATTTGTTTTAAAAGAAAGATGTTTTCATCAATGATTTGTGTATAAAAAGTGTTTTAATTGATTTACAAAGATCTATTTATAATTTTTAAAAGGTTTATTTTCAAAAAAAATTGATTTAAATTATTTCAATGTTTATATAAATTATTTCAAAAAAAAATTCTATAAAAAGGATTTTTGAAATGATTTCAATCCTTCTTTTTATGTTTTCAAGGTGTTTTCAACGAAATTTGTTTTCAAAATTCTTTATATTTTAATTTTTTTAAGTGTAAAATATATTTTCAAAATATATTTTTTAAAGAAAATTGTAAATCCTTATTTATAGGAAATGTATTTTTGAAATGGGTTTATAAAAATTATTTTTGATGAAATGCTATTTTTATTAATAAATATTTCAGGTTATTTTTGAAAATCCTTCTCCATCGAAGATTATGTAATTTCTTAAAGTTTATCAATACAATTCATATTCTATCTTGAATTTTTTATGTGTTTATGGAATTATGTTTATGATAACTATTTCTCTTCAAAGGGGTATATACTTTTGAGACCTTCTTCTTTTCATATTTTATTCATTGATGAAATGATCATGAAACCTATCCCTTCATTATAGGTTACGATGTTTTGAAATGTTAATGATACCCATTTCATTTCATGAGTCATGATATCGTGAATTTTTTTTATCTTATAGAACATGCATGTATGATTTCAATATGTTATTGGTGGGACCTATATCTCCCTCCAATGCATTAAGTAATGATAAATGTTTTATGAGCTCAAGAGCATACATGGGAGGGAATACAAAGTACAAAACAAGAGGGCATCTTAATATTGAAATAAGAGGGTATACGGGAGGTCATCCCAAGCATGAAACAAGATGGTAAATGAGAAGGCATCCCAAGCCCAAAATAAGAGGGTACATTATAGGTCATCCCAGACCAAAAATAAGTGTGTACATAGGAGGGCATCCAAATCCTGAAGTAGGTAATAGGGTTATTATCCCATTCCAAACATGTTATGAAGGTATTGGTAGGTATCCTTGACATAGGATTTTCTATGCTTTTGTGTATGCCACAAATTCCATGAATTATTCTTATATTATGTTTTCATGGATTTTCTCTTATTTCCATTATGATTCGTGTCTTTTGAACTACAAATATTTATTCCATGACTCTTCTATATGATCTTTGATATACAGGGTATGGTCTTCAAATGTTATTCTCATGTTTTTTTACCCTTATACTCTTATTATGTGTATGTAAATCCTTTGTTTACCATTACTAGTCATCTAAACACACCCATTTATAAGGATTATTTTCCTTAGGTTATGAAAAATGTTTTTAAGTAGATGTACTAATGTTTATTTTCTTTGTAGGAAATATTTAATATCTTTCACCGAGATAGATGATTTTGTTCCATGATTTCAAAGACACTAAATTATTATAGTCCTTGAGCATGTATTTCTATAATGTTATGAATATTCATCTAAAATGATATAATATCCAAGTTTGTTAAGCCTTGGTTACTATATTTTGTGAGTGAGCCTATTCTACTATGGAATTAATGGAAATGAGCAATAACTACTAAGGAAATTATTTTTTATTCTTATTTTTATTCCATGAACTTATGAATTACACCAATTTTATACTCTCATGGCTCATTATTTTTCATTCATTTATGATTAATGTCTTATAAATTTCCAAAATTTATTCTATAAATTAAGATTATAATTTATGATATGTAAGATACTATTTCCAAATTTTATTCTCATTTTCTTATACCATTATGTTTAGGTTATTTTCAAGTGATCATTGATATCCCCCTTGTTTACCCTTACTGAGAATCTGAGATCACCCTTTTTTATGTTTATTTTCTCCAATATATAAAGAAAAGTACTAAGCATGATATGTATAATGATATTTCTCATTATGAATAACTTAGTTGGAGATGATGTGGTTATTTTATGAACCAATTTTATATATGTACATATTTACAAACTGAGTATACCTTTTTGATGATTTCATTGATATATATATTATGATATGAGCATTATAAAATTGTATGTACTTGGGGGAAATCGCGACAAGATAATTAGAAATTTTATACAATTAATGTTTTTTTATTATGATGAAGAGAATAAGAATAATGTATAAAAGGGGTGTATTTTTTAATAATATTTCTTATGTTAAAATTAAGAATAATGATTAAATTTAAGATGATGAATCATAAATAATAATCCCTTTTTTTTTGGAAATAATTATTTTTTAGTAAAATTATGAATACTAGTTAATTGTATAAGAATTAAATTGGATGATAAAAGTGTTTAAGTATTTGAATTCAAGAATTTTTTTATATAAGTGTTATACTACTGATATTCTAGTCATAAAAACATAAAACTTCTAAGAATTTTCCATTATAGTTTTTATTTAAGTATTTGAAAATATATATTGAATGGTACTAATAACCAAGATTAGTGATTTATTTGTAATGTTATATTTATTGAGAAAAAATGATTAAGGGAATGTAAAACCTTAATATTTATCTGATGTTGAGTTAATAAATTTTAGTTTTTATAAAGATATGATTTTTATTAATTGTATTGGTGAACATGAAATATATTAGTTGATGAAGAAGTTGTTTGTGTCAGCTTTTATGACGGTTATTTTTTTTATTTACACCATATATTCAATAGTTTATGAAATTATTTAAGAAATAAAGATTGTACTAATTTTATGAAGCATATATGTTTTGATATGAGGATAAGATATAATTTATAGATACAATCATGGGTTTCTATGTTTAAAGTTGATCATAAGTTCAATTTAATTAACACCCCCTTTTAATGTTTTAAGTGATGGGATTTTGAAACTCTTTCAAGGCTAAAATGCCCTTTGGAGTTATTATATGATTTTATGATAAGTTCATTATGGACTACAGGGTAGTGAAATATATATAATATTGATGATTTAAAATTCATTAATTTATAAGGGCTTATTTTCAAGTATATTTTAGATCATGTTATGAATTATCTTTTAGGTCTGTATCTAAATTTTTTTTGTGATATTTTTGTAAATATCGCTACATTACAAGATTATATAGTAATTTATCATGGTGGTTAGTGATATTTAGGAGATATTTAATTGGGTTAAGGTACATGTGACCCTTGGGTTTACTATGTGACTTAACATGAAAGATTATTTTGGAAGAAATAATTATTTTTAAAGATGTAAGATGAAGGGTATGATATAGTCTTTGAGATTAGAACATTCTTTAATGTTGAGTTTGTTGAGGTAATTAAGGTATTAGAGATTAATGGTTTATTTCATTAGATGGTGGATTATTCATTTTTATAAAAATATTTCATTTAACATTTTTTCCGGATACATCCTAAAGATATAAAATATATATTGATATATGTTTCTGATCCATTAGAAGTATATTTTAATTATTTAGGCATAAATCAATTCATCTCAAATACTTATAATTTGGATAAACAAATTAGAATTTGGTTGAAATTGATTGAAATATGAATTTATACATAATAAATACATATTTTTCTTTATATTATTTTTCAAGGTGTAAAGTAATTCCCTAACTACATAAAAATAATCATAAGACAAAAATATCATCTTATAACCTTCAATTAAGAATATTTGATTGTATTTTAACCCATCACTGATTATTTGTTTTGTGGTTGTTAACTTCGTCCTGATCATGTTATAAATCACTATCTATTTGTCATCAAAAATTAGTTCTCTTTTCTATGTCCTTGTTTTCACTTACCAGGAAAGATTAAATTTTGGAAAACTAGTTTTTTAGTGACCTTTATACTTCCCATTCCCGTTTTTTTAGGGAATTTATCTTAACCATTTTTATGATGTAAGTTTTCAACAATGAAATTTTCAGATATCAAACCTTTGATTACCCAGAACAATTAAAAATTATAAGGATGCAAAAAAAATTAAAAGGGTGAAAATATAACGAATTTATATTTTATAAAATATTCTTTAATTGATTTTATTTCTCTGATAGCTTATGTTACACACAACACTAAGTTTAAACAAAACTCGATATATTATTAAAATATCATTATGTGGCCTTTATAACATATACATTAAATCAATGAGTATTAATAGGAATAAATAATTTATTAGATAGATATAAATATCCTAGTAAATATATGTATTTATTAATAATTATTAAATAAGCATTATGTTTTCTGAAACGTTATATTATGCACAAATATTTATATTTCCTTCAAAAATGATTTTTGCTTATTTTTGTGAGAAAATATTATATTTATTTTCTGAAACTTTTAAAAATAATATTTCATAAAAATATCTACATTTTTCAAATAATCAAATAAAAATTACCATAGGGTGAATTTCTAGTATTTTTTAAAAGTGTTTATTTTCCAGTGAATAGTAATCAATGTTGATTTTTTATTGAAAACGTTGTTTTGATTTCAAACATGACAAATAGTTTCATTTATATATAATATTTTTTTAATTAAAATTGGATCTATATTATTTTGAAGAGAACAATTAAGCTCAATTTAATCAATTATAGGTTTTAATTTGGTGTAAAATCATTTTTAAACCAAAAAAATACATTTTTCTTAAAAGCTGTTTTTATGTGAGAAATATGTTCTTGAATTAATAAATAAAATAAAATAAAATTAGTGAAATATTTTAATGAAATTAATATATTATATATTCATTAATTGTTTTTAAATTTCATTTAATATTTTTCCAAGAATGAGATAAGAATAAATGAAGTTTTTTTAATTAAAATCATTTTTATAAATAGCGATTTTCATCCCATTCTGTAATCTAATTTATAAATTAATTTATTCGACATATTATTATTTAATTTTATGAAATTGACCCAATATTGGGAATTTGGATCTTCAAATTTTGTAAATAGGCCCCTTTTATTTTTGAATAATATGAATAGTAACCGCGGTAATATTTATCACCATAGTAAAGGGTAAATAGGTTTAATCTAGGTTAAAACTAAGTGATACAGCCATAAATTTTCATCTTAAATCTTATGTTATTAATTTAAATTGACTCATAAAACCTTAGTCTCAAAAATATTGTTCATTAAAGGACATTGTCCCATAAAAATGACTTATATGTTATTTAAATCAAAGAAAGTTACAAAATATCACTCTCTTAGTATTAAATAACCCTTATATATTCACATAGGGAAAAAACTAGTTGTGAACAAATATTAATAGTAATTTAATGAATAATTAAATTATATTCATGATTGTAATTTATTTATTATTTTTAATTATTATTTAATTTCCTTAAATACTTACACATTTTCCAAATAGTATTTGTTCAAATAATGGAAAAAATAAAAAAAAATTAAAATATTAAAAGTGATATAATTTGAGTAGTTTATAGTATTCCTTAAATTTTATTTGTGGATATGAAATATTATTTTCATGTTAAAATATTCTATTGTAATTAAAACTTTTTCTTTATATTTTTAATGCCAAAATAAATGAATAGTGTCAAAATCGACTATAATGATATTTTATCAATATATTATTTTATTAAATTATTTAAAAAACATAAAAATCATTAAATAAGACACTTTTTAAATTATATAGTCTAAAATGTCATAAAGTATCCTTTTATGGGCCATTTTTTCCCGTATGAGTCAAAATTAAAACCCTTTCTTATTGAAATAGTGGATATCATAGTTAGAATTAAAATTGGTTAACTAAGTGTTAATACAAATGATAAGTTTTTAAATGACCCATAAACCGGTATAAATTATATTATTTGATTTTATTAAAACCCCATCCAACATTATATTCTAATACATGGTCATTTGGATGGATTTATCTTTAGAATTAATTTACTATTATGTAATATTTTTTAGAACTTCCAAAAGTTCCCCTCGCCTCAATTATAGAAGGGAACCTCCTGCCTCACATATTTACACAACATTGAGCCTCCTAGTTAAAAAAATAACTCTTAAATAATATATCCACATTTTTTTAGTTTTTTTCTACACGAAATAAGAACCCAAGATACATTAGTGGTTATCTAAAGGAATCATTTCAACGAAGAGGTAATCTCCATAAATAATTACATTCTATTATAATATTCTTTACCCCTATAAATATATGGAATATATAATAATATAATAAGTTAAGTAATAAAAATATTCTCAAATTTTATTATTATTATGAAAACACCATTATACACCCTCTTTCTCATCAAATGAGAAGTGAAAGTATCACTCATATGTACGTACGAATTCCCATCTCCACATAGCAATACAATTCTTTTTTTTATCTACATATTTTATGGATGGGAATTTTTATTTTTTAATGATTATATAATATTATTATGACATAATTATAAATATATAATGTTAGTATCATTCTTACCTACTTAACTTATAAACTATTGGAAAATGATAACACTGATCATGCATACGTGAGGATTACCACCTCCACGAAGAGATATGATTAATTTTTTATTTCAATTTTACATTGATGGTAACAATTATGGGTTTAATAAATATATATTACATATATGATATAATAATTGTTCTTTAAAGGTGATTTACTATTTATCTTTCTTTAATTTTATCTGTCAAAAAATGGAAACAATGTTTATGCGTATATACGGCCTACCATATCCATGAACAATGTTCTTCATTTTTCCATATATAAATTTATGAATGATTGTAAAAATTTATATAATAAAAATAAATTATATTTATTTAATGATTAAAATTAATTGATATTATGTAATAATGATCAAAATATAAGAACTAAAACAACCAAACCAAATCATATGTGAATAATGAAAGAGATATCACCTAGAATATTGATTTTAATATTAAAATTGTAAATAAGTAGGTGATAAAAGGTTATAAGTAAATCATATATGGTATCTTATATATTATAATGGTTCTATGATAGATGTATAAATAATAAATATTTATTATACCAGAGATTCCAATGTGTATGAATGATGTCAGTCCTAGGGTAAAGGGATTTATGTTACAATCTCTCTGTTTATGATTGAGTTATGATAATGAAATCATATGATCTAATAAACATGAAAACTTATTAATTTTATTGTACTATGGTTATTTATTTAAAACAAATGTTTTCCTTTAATTTTCCTCATGTTATGAACTCAAGATACCAAAAATAATTTTTTAAGGATAATTATCTTTATTTCCCTCTTCAGTCAAAAAAAATTTTTCTTACATACCCAAAATTTCTAAAAAAATTAAAGAAGGTTTTTTATATTAAAAATTTATAGTTTAAATTCATTTTTACCCATATTTTTATTTTTACAAAAAAAAATTTAAAAAAATTTCAATTTTCTAAATGATTTACTTTTTAACATTCTTCAATTGTATAAAAGGAATGTTTTTTTGATATATACAACATGAATGGATTTTCCCACCATAATTACTAATATTTTCAATGAAGATTCCTTTAGAAGTATACAAATTCATTTTAAATAAACTTCTTTCTATAATCACATAGTTTCATTAATAAGTGATTTCAAAAATAGAACGGTTATTTTACTCAAGATTATTTAAGGATATTTTAAAAGTATTTATATTCATCAAATACAAAAACCCTTTATTTCACTTATGATTTACATTATATATGGTACAATTATTACATCTTTATTATTTATCTATATTATTTATAAATATGATTACGTATTATTTATGAAAATCATTTATTTTCCATTTGTGATTAAATAATGAATTGTTTGTAAAATCATTTTTTCGAATTTATGATATGATGAAATATATATGAAACCCGTTTCTTTTCATGGGTTCTTATATGATGAATATTTAATGATCTTTTGGAACACATACATATAGTTTTCATTAGGTTATTATGTTTTCAATATAACCAGGGATAGGGGATACATTATAACATAAGATGGTGTTCATGTTATAACCAAGGATATGTGGGAACTATATCTCCCTCCAATACATTTGGTAAATATTGATATCTCATGAGATAAATAGTGTTGTAATGCGGAGTGAACCTAGTTCAATAAGTATCATTTTCCTATGTGATAGTCTAGGGAGTGAACCTCAAATACTATTATGGTTTGGGGATTGAACTCATTTTATTATAATAGTCTATGTAATAATCCATGACTAATAAGGGATTTATTTTATATGATTATGTGTATTACAAAATATTATTTACTATGAAAATGTTTTTCTATAATGGCTCATGTTCTTGAATTAATTTATGATTGATGTCTTGTGAACTACAAATATTTTTTCCATGACTCATGATTATGATTTTTGATATGGAGTGTAGGATTTTAAAATGTTATAATCTTATTATCATACTCTAATATTCATATTATTCTCAAGTGATCATTAATATCTACCGTGTTTTCCCTTACTGAGTATCTGATATCGTCATGTCTTATGTTTCTTTTCCCTATGTTGTAAATTAAAGTGCTAATTATGATATATAAAAGAAGGGTGTTAATTATAAAGAACGTAGTGGTAGATAATATTGATTTTTAATGAACCAATTGATTATATTTGCTTGTATCCAAATTCACTAAACCTATATGATTCTTTCATGTACTATTACATTATGCAATTAGTATTCATCTATTAAGATATTATATCTATGTATGAAAAGTATGTGTCACTATACCTTGATCATTTATAGAACATGGTTCAATATAGTCCTAAATTTATAATCATTCTTACTATTTCGAGTCCTATTATAAACATATATGTTTTTATTCTAAGAAATTTGTCAAATTATTTGAAAATAATTCCAAATTCCCTTTATCAGATTGGGCTCCTTATCAAAATCATCATCCATGCATTATCAATCTGGTTCATTCAAATTTTTTCCTAACCACGTTTCTCCGGAAATTTTCACTACTAAATCTTTTCTTAAACTTGATTAGGTTATCTTTTAGAAGTGGTTTTCTCCTTTAATTTAGAGATACATTCAATTTATATATTTTGTTTCTTCTGAGCCTTCATGTTTCTAATATTTTCCTCAATTTGAGTGTTTTGAAGGCATTTCTAACCATATAAAAATCATTCAATATGAATTTTATTTTTAGACTTTCAATTTAGATATCTTTTTCCTACACTTCCTAGTTTTCTAGACTTCTTAAATAAAGAACATATAATTTCTTATAATTCTCCATTATAGGATGAAGATCCCTTATTTTGAAGGAGATCCAATGCTGGAATTACATTTATTTATTGTATTATACCATCAATTACATAGATAATTTAGATTTCTTCCATAGAATTATTATCAAGGGAAACAAGATAGTTCCATGATCTATTATTTTATACAATTAAAATTGCTAGAATCATAATATTGTGTTAGTGAATTCAGAATGATATTATATTTTAATTTAATATTTTTAATATTAATTTCATACTATATACATTGATTATTCTATCTCATTAATCATGAATGGGTAAATCATTTAAACATGTTTTCATAAGACTATTTATATGATAGTTATCTATCCTTATAGTGAAATATTTTCCTAAGAAATCATTGTCAGCCCAAATTACATTATGGTCTATATGAAATTATCATTCAGGAAAAGTATAATTATTCTCTATCATAATGAAATATATAATCCAACATATACTAGAACTTTCATCAGGTATTTTTCATATCTTTAAGATATATCCACACACTGATTCTGATGCATATATTTTTTTGATACGTTTTTCTTCACTACCATCAAGATACTCTAATTCTAATGGGTTTTAAGATTTCTAATTTATAATTATAATCAGTTCAAAATATTTTTTTCTAATTATAGGGTATCATAAAAGTCACTTTACTTTGGAATAGTTATGATATATTTTATATATTTGTGATGTATTCACATTCATAACATAATATGTCAACAAACAAATGTTTTTTCTTATAGTCTAAAAGATCATTATAGAAAGTATTTATCATCCTATTAGTATTCAATTGATGTTTTGACACCCTTTAGGTCATAAGTATGTTTTTCTTTTCCTATTTTCTAAATCTAGTGGTATAAAAACTTTTCAAGAGTTAGAGGTTGATATTTTATCTTTTTCTATAGAAATAGTCTAGGCACACAGTCTATGAAATGTTAGTGGTACCCATGTGGTAACGTCTGATATGTGTCTTTTGATTCTAATATAATTTTTCATGGTTTTTCTAAATATGGAAGAGTATTAGGTAATATATGTGGAAGTTTAGGTTTGGGTATAGAGGTAGTTTCATCACCATTCCTGGTTTTTCTATCCATTTGTCTATTCTTAGGTAATTGTGCACTTTGGTTTTCAAGGGAGAGTAGTCACTATGTGGTTAGTGAATGGTTTTCCTAATCACGTAACCCATGCAACATTATTACTACAGAAAAGTACCCCATTACCATTGATCATTTTTAACCCAAATTTCATCATAATATCTAATTATAATTACAAGGACTTTACTTTATATTCTATGATGTTCTCCTATTGGTCTCATTGTGATTCTCCTTCAGTCTTGGTGGATCTCTTTGATGTGTATTCAGATTTCCACCCATTTTCTCCCCCCCCCCCCTCTCGATATCTCATCAATATCTCTTCTCCTTCATTTTTTGAGCATATTAATGGTTTTAATGGCCTAATATATAGGTTTTTATTGGGATTTTATGATGTTTCTTATGGATCCAGGCTTGAAAATATCTGATTTCTTCATTTCCAATCACCATTTTTGAAGGAGACTAAGTTCCCTCTATTTGTGAGGTTGGTGTCTCTACAAAATGGTCCTTTATCATCGAAAATAATATAGTTATTATATTTTCCGTTGGTTTGGCTTATAAAAATGTTTTATTTTTAATCTATTTGAATTCTTTTGTAATTACATACTTGGTAGAATGGAAAATGGTTTTAAAGGGTATTTTTATCGAAAAAAACATTTTTATACACTTCATGTGTTCGATGAAATGCATAAAATAAGGTTTTGACTCCAAAAAGGGTTTTCAACCATGGGAGTGGTGATGATTTTTTAAAAAAGTATTTATTAATTTATGGGAATTATTTACTAGAATTTGTTGAGAAAACATAGAACATGGGAACATTTTGTGTATCAGTTCATAGACAAAGGAAAACCATAGTGAGTGTGGCACCACAAGGGGTTATGGTTGGAATACTGATAGACTATGGAAGAACATTTTTTTGAAAGGATTCACATTATTCCAGCTAGTATTTCTTATATGTCCATTTTATATATTCACATAGTCTAGATACCATTGGTTCTTGGATTTATTCATGATGGTGATATTTCATACTTTAATTTCTTAAATGTTTCTATTAAGAGTTTCCATAGCTAGTTTTTATTATTTACCTCAAATTATATATCATAAAAAAATAATATTCTAGTATTATTGGAATGTTATATGTTTTAAAAGAAACAAAAGGATGATTTATGAGAATTTTTTTCAAATGAAATGATTTATGAAACTTGTTTTATTTTGAAGCTAGAACTAATGGTTTCACAGTGATAGAAATTGTATAGATTGTTAGTGGTATCCTAGTGGGAGTTTTTACCACACCCTACATATTCCATTGGGCATTTGAAATCATTTTTTCAATATATAGTTAAAGGAAAGGGTTTCATGTATCTTAATGTATTATCTTGGTCGATGTAGCTTTGTGGTGTAATTTTATACTAGATTACATTCAAAGCATGTAACAGCTTGCTTTTCTCTACAATGTATGATCTTGTAGTCTCTAGGATATAAAAATAAATAGAAAATATTCCATTGATCCCAACCTTTATATGGAATTCCCATGACCTTGGTGCCCAAGTTAAGATTTAATTCATTTCTAATGATGTTCGGCATAGTAGGATCTCTTTATTGGTTGTGATCTAGCATGAACAGCAAGATGCTAGATTTTTTGTTTTTGAGAGTCAAGTTGGTTTTCATAAATTATTCAGTGGGAACTAGTATAATCACAATATTTGGATTTTATATAATTCTACTATTATTTTGGATAGGGATGAAATCTCATAGTAGAACATTTGGTCCTAAATTAGTGAAGGAGGTTGCTGTTGTTTCTTCCCTTTTGTCTATGAAATATTTAATCTAAAGGAAAGGGATTATTTATAGACTTATTTTTAATATATTAATGTTGGTGACCTAACATGGCTTTTGGATAGGTATCTACACACCATTATAGATTTTTTAGATAAGAACAGAGGAGGTGTCTATCTGAGGAGGGATCGACAAGGGAATGCTTCATTCGTAACCAATACTGGGTTTTTGGATTTGAGATTCTCAAGAGACAAATTCACCTGGTACAAAAATAAAATGGGAAATAATTATATATGGTTCCATTTGAAACATGTTTTTCTTATATTTAGTCTGTTTCTAATTTATCATATTTGATGGTTACTCAACTTGTTCATTCAACTTTAGACAACTATTTTATTCTCATTAACAATGCATCAAGGAGTACATGTGGAGAGTGGTTTTTATTCTCCAAACATTGGGATACCAGTCTAGATTATAATATGATGGAAAGGAAATAGTGGAGTAACGTTTTTCCTGTGAATTCTTATATTAGATTCCATAATAAACAAAAACATTTGAATAGTGAACTCCGAGTTTGGAAGTCACATTCATACACTTGTTTTCTGATTTGGTTTACATAAATAATGATTTCAAATTAAAAGAAACCAAATTGGAAGATGAATGGGATGAATAAATATTCAGTTCCCTAGTTTGTAAGAAAAATATCATTGGTGAAATGCTTCTTGATTAGGAAATTGATGAGTGGGACAAATAAATTTGATTGAAGAATGGAAGTTTTTAGGCGTGTATTAATGAAAATTGGAGAGTAATCACTCCCATTTTTCATTTGGAGGATGGATATTTTTTCAACAGACTTGTGATTTTTATAGGTATGGATAAGAATTATTTCAAATAATTTCTTACTGAAGTTAATCATTGTATACAGTTTGGCTATCCAAGGGTCCAAGCTAATGTTTTTAATTTCATTACTTAGGTGGTGTCTACTCTGATTAATTATTTTTTACATAGACATCCCAGTTGATGGAGAAATATGGAAATTAGTCATTCATCTTAATAAAAACATCTCATTGGTTTCTGATTGGTTTACATAATCTTTTTATGTGTCACCGTGGGATCGTATTAAATGCGACCTCATTTTATTTATCGATGATTTCTTCCACAGAGGGGATTTACCCTGGGTTGTTTGTGAAACTCTTGTCATTATTATTCTAAAGGTGGAGGACCCATCTATAATTAACTATTTTAGGGCCATAAGTATGTATGATGTCTTATATAAGATTTTGGATAGTACTCCTCAAAGAATTATATCAAAGTGTCTTCATGACTGGGTTTTTATAGAGTATCATGGTATTATCAAAGGCAGATCCCCCCAAAAATATATTTGAATACCATAAGAAATAGTGATTAACCTAGATAAAATATATCATTGATTTAATGTGGTTGTTAATATTGACATGGATAAATTTTATGATATAATTTAATGGGTATTCATTCCTAGGGTGATGGATTTCTTGGGGTTTTCTAATTGGGTTCGGGATTTATTTTTCAGATTCTTTAGCTCCCCTTGGTCTTGAAGTCTATGTTAGATAATAGAAATGACTTCCTCAATGTGGTATGTGGCCTTACACAAGGATACACCCTATCTCAAAGTATTTTCATCATGGTATGAGACTCCATGAGTAGACTCCTCAAGACAAACATTCATAATGGAAGCATTGTCCCTTATAAATGTAGATATCACATCATTAAAATTTCACACCTTATTTATGAAGACAATGTGATCTTCTTCATTAATTGAGCGAGAAGATCCATTATGGTCTTTAATTTTGTGTTGGATAAATGTTGCAGATGGAGTTGTGAAAACTCAATCAAGATAAAAGTAGAATCTACATATTGATGGGATGTTTAGATAGATGAATAAGAAAATGGAATAGTTTCTGAGAATTCATAGGAATCAATTCCGTTTGGATTACTTGGGATCTCCTTTATCTATGGTAAGGTTTTGAATCCATCAGTTTGATGGGATTTTAAAAAAAATCACTAGTTTTATCAACAATTTGAATAATAATTTCCTATCATTTGAAAGAAGAATAAATATGGTTAATTGTATCCTCACCTCCATCCCTATGTGTTTATTTTTAGTCCTTGGGGATCCTAAAACAATGCTAAAAAATATTGATCAGGACCCTTCGACCTTTATCTGGGACTCCCATGGAGAAGGAATATGTCACTGGTCCTCATGGATGTGGATAGATAAACTAGTGAATTATAGAGGAATAAACTGATGTAGTGTAAAGATTTTAGTGCAGTGTCTACAAGGAAATTTGTTTTGGGAGGTCCTTGAAGGCCAGTCCTTGTGGAGAATGTTAATTACACGTAAATATGGGAATGATCTTAAGCCTGTGAGGTAGAAGGCCTCATGGTCGTGACTGTTACTCCACATAAATATTCCAATTATTAAGGATCACTCTCAATCGATAGTGGAATATAGTGACATCAACTTATGGTTCTCTAAATAAGAAGGTTATCCTCTTGGATTTCCAGAATACCCAACTCCAGACATCATCTTTTCTTAGGTGATCTAGTTACCCTCATTTATCCAAGACATTCTCAATCAGTATTAATATGACACCTTTGTTCATATTTTTCTATGTACTCAAAGGGGCCATTTAATATTCACTCAGTTGCTGTCGAGGGCCTTCTCAGACAAAATATGTATGTACATGCATCAAAACTCTATTGGTGTCGATGGTGGATTGAATTTATTTTTGTGAAAAGATATTACTTTTAAATTTAACTTCCTGATATGTGGAGTCTATAATCATTATATTCCTACATATAAAGAAATTAGGAAAAAGTGATTTATCTGGCTTCAATGTGTTTTTTGTTGTTGTAAACCTTGTGAGGGGTCGATGAGTCACAATTTTTTATAGTTAATGGGCTTCAGCAGTTTCAGGGTACATTGGAAACCTTTTTTTCCTAGATAGTCAACTCAATTCATGCATTGATTACCTCCAAAATAGAATTCAAGGAACATGTGTGAATGATCTTGAACGCAAGTCTAGGATGGTCAGGCTTGATACGGGTTGATAGAATTTATGTGGTATAAGAAATAAATCACATAGCGATGGATTTTTTTCTCTTCTTTGGAAATGCAGATATATTCCATGTATATTTCAGTGGAACTGGGTTCACTAGTTAAATAGTGTGAAAATAAAAAATCATTGGTGATGATTATGGAGGGAAAAAGTAAGTTTCATATACCCCAGGTTTCACCTAGTCAAGTATGATGGGTTTTTTATAAGCCTCTGAATATTGGATGCAAACTCAATGTGGATGGCTCATGTAGCCTTGGAGAGATGTGAAAAGGAGGATTTTCTTAGGATAATAGTGGATCAGTACATATTGTGTTCAGCAGTTTTTATGGTCATGGGGATTTTATCATGGTCAAGTAAAACACTCTTCTCAATGGGATATAGGTGTTTCATCCCCATAAATTGTTTATTTATTCTATCAAAACTCACAATTATCCATAATTCTATCCTAGGTAAAGCGTGTACCACCTGATTCAATTTCTATCACATTCAGAAGTGTGAAAGTCATGTTTCCAATCACGTGATCTTCATTCATTCATGTAGATAGGGAAATAAAGTTTCATATTTTTTATCAGTAGGGGACACTAGATCATTTCATGTCTAGTATACTCTAGCATGGGTATCCTTCCATCTGAATGTTTCATCCATGTTAATGTTTATTCCCTTTGTTTTCATTAATTTTCCCCCTAATCTTTTGGTTTTTTTGTTTTTACTTCACATTTTTTTGTATCTTTGAAACAATTTTTATACTTTAATAAGATATTTATGATTGAATGATTGTTATATTTATCATGTTCTGCATGATACGTGTTTTTTTAGAGTGAAATAATTTCCATGGTTATGCATTTTGTTACTCAGGTTATTTTCACAATCCCAGGGAGATCTGAAATGCACATCAATCCTTGTGGAAATCTAGCTCATGCGACATGTCTGGATGACTTGGGTTGGTTCATAACAATATGGTATCAAAGGAAAATGTTTTTATAGGGGTGGTTAATAGACTAGAGTTAGGACTATTAGCACTTGGGTGCTAAGTATAGAAGGGTGCATACAAAGATCACTTTCGTATCTGACCTCATGTTACCATAGGTGGTCAAGTATTTTTTATCATGCTTTAGAACATGAGTTTAGTTTTATTTAGATAAAAAATTTCATGTTTTATATTGGTTTTTAATGCCTTTACCTCTCTCTAATTAGGTGTTATCTCTCTTTTTAATATATAATTCCTATTAAAATGATATATTTGAATCAAAGAGAATGAACCATGGGGAATGTCCTATGGGAAAACCCCATAGTTGAACCTTCATTAATGTAAATAGTAATTTAAACAATTTAATCCTTGGGTAAAGTGGGTGGTGGAAACAAAGAATGGATGGTGGATAATGATTTTAAGTTTTCTAAAAGATAAATAATCATTTATGGTAACAGATGAATCCAAGCTCCCAAAAATGGATTGAGAGATTATAATGAGTTTTCCACTTTTTTAAGACTCCATATGACTCTAAGGTGGGATTTTAACCTTATATTCTTGAATTAAATGGAATAAAATTATGGGATTTCATCATGCAAGATGAATTACATGAGGAACTCACATAGACCACATTTACGAAGGCCTTCAATAAGCAGTTCTATCCTAAGATGTTGTGTGTTTTGAAGGAATATGATTTTGTAACCTTGGATCAAGGAGAATATTCAGTGATAGAGTATGATACTATTTTAATCTATTTGATTCATCAATTCATGAAACATCTAACTAATGAATACCTCGATGATAAACAATATAAGATTAGTTTAATGCCTAAGATATAATTGTTTCATATTATGATGTGAGTACCATCCATTTCTAAGGTAGTTGATATTTTAGTGAAGTCTGAGGAAGCTTTATCCAAGAAGCCAGGGTTTACTAGAGCTTCTATTGTAGTAGGGGGTATCCAAGGTGTGTCATCTAGATAAAAAAAGAAGTTTAATAAGGGTTATTAGTAAACATCATGATTTATTATAAGGATTTCATCATGACAATGACTGGTAATTTCTATAAATTTTGAATACATATTCATACTAAGCCTAACTATATGGAAGAACCAAGGATTTTCAATCATTATAGACTATATGGTCGCAAAAATCATTTTTGTAGACAAGTATCCTAGGGATTTAATGGTAGATCCACTCTTACCAAAAGAATCCATGATTTTTTAGATGTAGAGAAAGGTGGTGGATCTCATTACCAAGAAAATGGTGTATCCCAAGAATAAAAGAAAGTTCAGAAAGGGGATGATCCCATATTACTTTATGTTGTGGAGTATACACCAAAGGAATTTGAAGTGGGGCCTACTACTAGGAGAGGTATGGTGTCTATTCCTTACCCTATATTCCTGGGTTTTTTAAAATATTTCATCTCATTCATTTATATCACTTATGTTTATCAATGTGTTTCTATTATACAAAGATTTTATTTTATTTATGAAGTATCTTTCCACTCCCTTGGGAAGGATACAGGAGTGGGGTTTTAAATGTTTTGAGTGTCACGTAATGGTCACCAACCACAATGTCATATGGGATTTCTTAGTTCATTGTCTTGAAATATTCAACCTCATTATCAACATGGATTGGATGGTTCATTTTAAGGAAAAATTCTATTTTTATCATCAAAAAGATCATTTTTCATATCCTAATGAAGTTACTCACATATTTTAGGGTGAGTGGGATCTTGGATCCAGGAGATAAGGTCATGTTCTTCCTAAGGATAGAATGATCTCAAGTCAATTTTCAGAGACGTTTCTTGATGTTTTCAACTATTAGTTAGGTGGTATGAATTCTGACACTGATAA
This sequence comes from Viscum album, assembly GCA_963277665.1. NCBI lineage: Eukaryota > Viridiplantae > Streptophyta > Magnoliopsida > Santalales > Viscaceae > Viscum > Viscum album. The sequence continues at coordinate 1,284,243,611 of OY728132.1, read as the reverse complement.
TGAGTACCTAGAAGCCTTTACTAGTTATTTTTCTAGGTTACCACCCTAGAGAGAGGTTGATTTTACTATTGAAATAATTTTGGGGTTGAGTCCTATCTCTTTTCCATCTTATCTTATGGAATCCACAGAGTTAATGGAACATAAATTCCACCTTGAGGATATTGAGGGAAAAGGACTTATTCATCTGAGTGTGTCACTTTGAGATTCACCTATTCTCTTCACAATGAAGGTACATGGAAGCCTTTGATTTTTTTAGATTACTGAAGGATTAATTAGGTGAATTTTAATAATAAGTACCATTTTCCAAAGATTTATGAAATATTTGATTAACTCAGTGGATCGTAATGATTTCATATGATTAACCTATGATCAAGGTACTATCAGCTAAGATTCCAAAAGAAGGATATTTCTAATAAATCATCCAAGGGAAGGTATAGAAATTGTGAGTATTTGGTTATGCCCTTTGGTTTTACTAATGTTCTTTTTCTATTTAGGGAATTGATTAATTGGATAATTTTTCAGTTCTTAGACTGTTTCATGTTTTTATGGATGATATTTTGGTATATTACAAGATTAAGGAAGATCATAGGGATCATCTAGGTATTTTTCTTATAACTTTGAATGAACATTTTCTATATGAAAAGAATACTAATTTTTTTTTATCCAAAAAGTAAAATTTATAGGAAATGGTATATCTTAAATTATAATATCAATGGGTCTTAAAAAGTTCTTGGAGCCGATGACATGGGAGTAGCTCAGAAATGTGTTTGAGATTCATATATTATAGGGTTTCGCTGGTTATTACTGATGTTTTGTTATGGATTACTCCAAGAATGCATGTCCTATGATAAATTTAAACTGTAAGGGTGATAATTTTTAATGTAATGATATATTTAAAAGGGTATTTGAGAAACTCAATGTGAGGTTGAATTGGGCTCCAGTACTGATTCTTCTAAAACTGGGTTTGGGTTATGACATCTTTTACAATGCCTTATATATGGTGTAAGGATGTTTTTTATGTAATGGAAGTAGGTGTTGGCTTATATCTCTCACTGACTATACCCTCACAAGAATAATTACCCTATAAATTCTCTCTAGATTCTTTTAGGGATGCATAATCTTAAGACATGGAGCTAATATAACTTCTAAGAGAGGTTTACTATATATTCTAATCATAAGTGCCTAAAGTATATTTTTACCTACAGATATATGATCCCAAAAAACAAATGTTGGGTTTAGAATCATCAGACTTTTGATTTTTATTTTTTCATATACACATGGAATATGGTCACTGATACATTGAGTAAGAAGTTACCAACTCAAGATTTGAAGGAATCAAAGAAAGAATGGTTTTGAGGAGTCTGTTCAGTAAATGTACTTAGATGTGGAAAAAGTTAATGAGATGGTGTGCTTATCTTGTGTGAAAAATAATACTTCTTTTAATGATTTGATTCATGATGGATAAGAAGTACGTAATTATTTTTAATATTTTAGGGAAATGATTTATTGTGGTGAGACCTTGGGTGACTGGTCTTGGTCTCCTAATGACATCTTGAATTTCTTATGTAAATTAGTATATCTTATAACTCATAGGAGGTAGTTAATGGATAATGGAAATTAGTCTAGTTGTTCTATAAACCCTATAAATACCAATATGTATCATGATTTCATACATCAGTATTGGTGGTAAAGTATGAGGTAGTAGATATGGATATTTATGTCATGATGTTTTACCTTCAAGAAGATTAAGCTAGAACATCATAGACCTACTATTTGGTTGCATCTTTTACCAATTTTTGTATGGAAGTGGGATAATATATCCATAAGCACCACTATTCTTTTACTAGAGAATACTGGTGGTATGAATTTTATTTGGGTGATCATTGATCAAATCATAAAATTAGTTGATTTTCTTCCTATTAAGGAGATGATGAAGGTAGAAGAGATCAGGCACATATATGTCTAATAGACCCTGAATCTCTATGGAGATTATTCTAATGTAGTTTATGATTGGGATCTGTGATTTAATTCCTCGTTTTTTAAAGGTTTATAAGATTCAATGGGTACCCATTTGATGTTAAATATGGCATATCACCCTTAAATGGAGAAAGATAATGAGTGATCCATTTAAATTCATGAGGATGTGCATTGTGTATGCATGCTTGATTTCAGTGGTTCATGGAAAAAGAATCTTTCATTGGTTGAGTTTGCCTATAAAAATAGCTATTAGTCTTAGATATGAAAACATTGTAATTTTTTATGGGAGTCTATGTAGATCTAATTTCTGTTGGGTAGTGTTGGTAGAGTAGTCTTCAGTTGGATTGAGACTTGTTTCAGGGATGATGAAAATATTTTAGCTAATTCGAAAGAGGTCTGTGATAGCATAATTACACCCTATATATTATATGGATAGTTTTCATATCATTTTGGAGTCTGAAGTAGTTGATTGGTTTTTTTATAGGTTTCCACCTCATTTAGGAGATCATCGTTTGGGAATATAGGGTATGCTATAACTGAGGGTTTGTGGATTTTTTTAGATTATTAAATGTCATAGAAAAGTAGAATACCTATTGAACATACCATCTTTATTATTGTTGATTTAGGATGTTTATACATGTTTCAAAACTAAGGAAGTATTAATTATACCCTTATCATGTGAGATAATATAAATATATTGATCTTGATCCCAATACCAGTGTTTGAACCACTAGTTCCGATTACGGATCATTATAATAATTTTTGTCATGTTAAAATGATCCCCTTCGTCCATTTACTATTTTAGCATGGATGGGATAGCCATGATATATAGCAGTGTGAAGCACTAATGATGCATAATTTTCATTATAACTTTTCGAGTTTAGAAACTTGAGTACATTTTAGGCACTCAAACGGTCATGGTGCATAGAATTCATACACCCTTCAAGTCACATGAATTTTTTATTTTGGGAAAAAAATATCTCTTATGGTTCTAAAATTTTTTAGGAGTTAGGGGTTGAGATTTTATATTTTTTAGAGAAAATAATTAGGAACACTTTTTGCACATGGTTTGTAAGAACTATGTAGAAACCATATGATATGGCTCTATTGATTCCAATATGGGTTTTCATAGTTTCAATACGGGTTTTCTTACTATGTGATATTCCCATGTATATTGTATAGAATGCGGGGCTTTTTCTAGAAACATTTTCAAATATTTCACATATTTTTTCCTATCATGTTTTTATTCCCTGGTAATTATTTTTTTTGGTTTTCAAGGTATAGTATGATCTACATGGTTAGCACACAATTTTTCTAACCATGTGGCATAACTTTGTGACCCATATGGCTTTCTCAAAAATAGAATATTACATTAATACCCTTTCTCATTTTTATCCCAAATATCACCCTAATATCTTATTATCTTGATCCAAACATCCCTTTACATTCTAGAAGGTTCTACCTCTGATCTATTAGTGATTCTCTATTGGTCTTTGGGGATCTCTTCGATTTATGTTTCAATTTCCACTCACTTTTTCCTCCCCTATCTGGATCTCTCATCCATATCTATTCACCTTCAAGTGTTAAACCAATTAAGGGATGTGATGGATGGATATTGAGGTTTTTATGTCGAATTTATTATTTTTGTTATAGATCTAGTCCTAAGAGGACTTGATCTCTTCATTTCTAACACCATTTTTGAAGGTGACTATGTTTCCTCCATTGGAGAGGAAGGTGTATGTATTCAACTATTCTATCATGTGGAACGCATTATAATTCCTTTGTTTTCCTTTTGTTAGGATTATGAAAATGGTTTATTTTATATATATAAGGATTTTCTGTGTAATTAATTATTATTTTTCATGGAAAATGGTTTTAAAGGTGTTTTCATTAAAAATAGGTTTACACACAACATGTGTTTGATGAAATTACTCAAAGATGGTTTTGAGTATTTAAGTTTATTTTTATTTCATTCATTTTTTTATATTCTTGGTTTATTTTAATATTAAATGTTTTAATGGAAACAAAATGATTTTTTATTAAAAAAAACTTTCAAATGAAATTCTTTATGAAATGTTTTTTTGTTTTAAAACTGTAACTAATGGTTACATGGTGACATACATTATATATATTCACAGTGGTATCATATATAGTGTTTTCATAGTACCCTGCATATTCCTTAGGGTTTGTGTAGAATTTTTATTATAATATTATGGTAAATAAAATGCTTTTATTAGCTAGATGAATTTTATTGGTCAATGCCACATCATATTGGTTTGTGATGGTGGTGATGGACAGTAACAAGGAGACTTGGTTTTGGTTTTTTCCCAGGATTAGTATTTTGGATTTAATTTGTAATATATCATGGTCATGTAACTCTTATCCCATGATATACTTTTATTACTTATATTTTTCTTTTTATACATGATAAATATTTTTTGTGATTTATGGGAGAGATCATTCTCATGGTTAAGTATTTTGGTACTTAGGTTCTTATCACCAACTAGCGGTGATTGGGAATGCACTTCACACCTTATGCTGAGCTAGATCAGTTGATGTGTCTAGTTCTTTTATATTGATTCCTTGAAAAATATTCTCTTTAATTCAATGTATCTTCAATCCTAATAATTTTATCATTGGATCTATCAAATTGATATTTCTTTCTGAAATAATAAACCCTTTTATTTTTATTACTTTGTCCACCTATTGTAGGTTCTCAACATGATATTCTATATAAATAATAAATACTAGAACCTGATAAATATAGATTTATAAAAAACTATGATAATCCATTTAATTCATTATCAATCCTTCTATAGAATATTCATAAGAAATTATTGATTTTAAATAGTATCATTTTCTACTTAAAAACCCATATTGGTGTTTTGAAAGCTATCAATGGTACTAATTATTTTTTGATCATAATCTTAAAAATATTTTGAATTAATATTAAAATTAGAATATACCATTTTAATTTCATTCCTAATATTAATAATCAAAGACACTTGATTTTGAATATTTTAACCATCATCTTTTCTGGTATTTATTGATATTAGTATAATCAATAATCATCCCCACATAACGACACTATTTATCATCATTATTAATTACCATGAACATTGAAAATTGATTGAGGTCATTTTTTAATTTATTTTACTTTTAATTTCATGTAACTCCCATACCCTAAAAGCCTAGAGCCAAAGTATTATATTACTAAATTGGCCTGATTATAAGAAATCAAACCCCAAAGGACTGAATAGTTTAACAATTTTAGAAAACAAGATTACATACATGATAACCATAATAAATTGGGAAGATATGATAAATAATAACATAATTAAAATATCTAAATCCATTAAAAATAATTCATAAATTTCTTCATCATATCCTGGGTAAATGAAACATAATAATAGTGTGTTGAAATGCTCAGTAAGGGTAAGTAAAATAGAATAAATAATGAATCAATGAGAATTAATCTATATAGAAACATAAATAACTAATAACACATGAAATTTAATCAATGAAATGATATTTAAATTCATCTATAGATATGTTAGTGAAAAATATCATGGATAAATAATGACTAAAATGAAGGAAATTATTAATTATTAGACATCGTGTATTTGGTACATGAACCACTATCATCAAGACCTTTCAAAAGATGGTTTAAGTATGTGAGTAGAAACCCATCTATTCTTCTTGGAAACAAACTATAAGGGTTTTTGGCCAACTAATTTCATCTCATAATACTATCAATGAATCTAGGGTATTTTATAGATATAGTCCCCACCCTATCTTACATCAAAAGTATTCATTATATATCGTATAATTGGTTTAAAAAGATATTTCCAAATCAAAGTACCTCAAACCACTTTGATACATTTTAATACAATGAATATATTGATATAAATTATATTATACATAAAAATAGTTTTATACATACACCACACATATGGAAAATATGGGTGAATAAGGCATATATCTCACAGAAGTAAAAAAGTGAGATGAGAAAACCCTTACCTCACATTTTTTTTAATTTTACGTGATTTAACCTCCTATTTAATGGTTTAAAACAGGTTATAAATTTATATAGTATCTTTTTTGGAATTTATGATATCATATGTTGGACAAAAGTCCCTCAAGGCATCTTTGAAGCATTATTGAGGTGATTTGGTTTGTTGACAAAGTGGGCATCCATGTTGTGTTTGTTGACAAAGCGTACCATGATGTATGAGTGTGTTGACAAAGGGGGTTTACATGGTGATTTTTCAGGTTCAAGGGATTCTTTCAAAAATCCATGATTGATTGAAGAACCTCGACAAAGGAATGGATGATCTAGAGGCTGTACAAAAAGAGAAGATACAAGGTGGCATTGTTTTCTAGTGCTTGTCAAATTTTTGGGCCTGAAAATTAGAAAATGGAGAGATGCGTGTTTGGAAAAGGGATGAGAGCCCAAATTTCGAGTGGTGCGTGAAAAAATAATGTGTTGTGTGAAAAATCAGCGTGGTGCGTGAAAAATATAGTGGCGCGTGAAAAATCAGCAAGGTGCGTGAAATATCAGCGTTGTGTGTGAAAAAGGCAAGTGATGTGTGAAATAGTTCGATGAATTTTTCACACAAGAGGTGTTCCGATGTCTAAAGCTAGAAAATTGGAAAAGCCATTATGTGCGCGAAATATTGGAGAAGTGCGCGAAATATGGTGTTGTGCGGAATATTTGTTTTTCGCGCTCGAAGTGGATTACACACTCAAGGAGGGTTTTTCGCACGAGGTCAATTTTCCCTATAAATATTAAGTAACCCCCCTCCATTGAAGTGGCATAAGACTTAGAGAATACCTAAGAAGTGGCGTGTGAAATTGAAATTCGTAAGGGGGTTGCGTGTAAACATTAAGTTTGCGCGTAAAGTCTACTGTTGCACGAAAAGCAAAGGCCGCACGTAAAACCAATGGTTGCGTGAAAAAGGAGTTAGTTTCACATAAAAGAGGTGTTGCGCATAAAAGAGATATTGTGGAAAAAAGTGGATTTCATGCAAGGTACGAAAATTACGCTCAAGGTAGTGTAGAGGCTGCACGTAAAATTGGGAGGTTGCGCGTAAAAGAGTTGTTGCATGAAAAGTGGATTTCGCGCAAGGTAGGAAAATTATGCGCAAGGCATTATAGAGGCTGCGCGTAAAATTTGGTGGTTGCACATAAAAGTGGTGTTTCGGGAAAATTGTATTTCGTGCAAGGCAAGGGAATTACGCGCAAGGTGCAGTAAGGGCTGTGTGTAAAAAATTAGGTTTCCCGGTACACCTGGTGCAAAGTGAGATTCATCTGTGGGTGGACGTTGAACATCAATAGAGCATCTATCAACAGTTAAAGATTCATATTTTATTAGGGATAATGAGAAGACCTACAGGTCTATAAACTGTTAGTGGATCCTTTCTAGAGCAGTGAGAAAAAGAAGAGGAAGAAGGTGATCCTCTCCACCGGCAGTGATCCAAAGAGAGAGAAATAGTGAGTGACCATTGGGGTAGCCATGAGCTAACCCTAAACTGTGTAATGGCCTTCAGCCTGGGCATAGAAGTGATCTATCCCGAACATTGTAAATTGGAAGTCAACTTTAGTGGATTTGGTACAATGGCACATCACGTTATATGCTCCTTGGGTGTAGTCCAGTGAGGGTGAACCAAGTAAAAATCTCTATGTATGCCTGTTTTCTTCCCTTAATAGCATTTAAAGAATCATTATCAGATAAAGAAGAAAATAAGTGATCATAATATACACACAAGTGAAAACAAAATGACCCTAGTAATAAAGTGGTCAAGATCCAGTGGGGTAGGAAGAATTTAGAAAAGAATATGCATACCATGATTCACCCCCCCCCCCCCCCTCTCAGGGTATATAGGCCCCTATTGGCCCTAACATAATATATGATTTTCTTATTGTATCTTATCACCTGTTTTCAATAATCGTTCATCATTTTCACTATTTTGGGTGTTAATTGCCTAGTTTATTGAGTATGTTTGGACTTGTTATTTGTTATTATAATTAATTAGATTATAAATTAATAATATAAATAATTTAAACCATGATGTAAATATCAAGTATATTTAGTTTAAATATATATTTGTTATAATCCATAAAATTTGGAGATGTAAATGAAATGCACCGTTAATGGAGACGATAGGTCGTATGTTTGCATGAATGCTACTTTTATTTTTTTATCATATTCAAATAATAAAAAATAAATTATATATAAGTATATTATAATTAAATTATCATATATATGTCATATATATCACATATTTTTTATTAAAACCATCCTTTATACGTTCCATGTATAGTGTGAACAAATCACCTCGCTTTGAGGAGGTGGTAGTCCACACATCCACAAACAATTTTATTATATTTACAAAAAATGGAAAGAAAGAAGGTATGTGTCTCATAGAAATTGAATAAGTATGAAGAAAAAATAAATATAATATATTTCATATAAAAAAGTGTGTCCATCATAATTCCCAACCATGATAAGGTGGTAAAGGAAAAACGAACGACATCGTTTCGCAAGGTGGTAGTTTTTTGTAGGAAAATGGTAAGTTAGTTACCCATTTGATGGAAGTGTGTGTAGGTGTAGGTATAACCTTTAACATAATAAAATTTCATTATATATAGGATACTTATTCTGTTATATAAGAATGTAATAATAAGAAATTAAGGAGTGGGGGAGGAAATAAAACTAATGTGATTGTTGACGAATGTTACCTCTTATTTGGGTAACTTCTTTTCGTTTATACCAAAAGGCTTCCTTGGATTTATTTTTGTACAGAGTGAGGCTTTTGGGATGAATATAGGGAATTTTAGAGAAGAACTTTCCAGGGTTTGTTCGATCTATAAGGCTCAATGTAGCATGAGGAAGTGAGGGATGAGGTAACCTTTTAGAATTAAGGTGAGGATTGCTTTTTGAAAACCCCAAAATATTAAAATATAATAAGTCTATTCTAGAGACAAAGTCATTAAAATTTCATATAAATGAATGTTGGGAAACATTCTTGACCATATATTATCCCCTTTGTAGTTATTTAATAAATATTATTTTTAAATAATTTAATAAAATATTAATTCAATAAAATATCCTTATTATCAAATTGGATACCATTAATTTAAGTTGACTTCAAATACATTAAGAAAAAATGGGAATTCAAGTCTAATTATTTACAAAATCACTAATATATCATATAAATATATATAATTAATTTTACACATTAACCCATCCCAAATATATCAAAATTAAGACTTTAAAAATGAATTTTTTTTCCTTTTAATTAAATAAATACTATATGAGCATTGTAGAAGCATTTAAGGTATACATATAATTTATGAAAATTAATAATAAATTTCTATAATGAAAATAATTCAAATAGAATCAAAATAGAAAATTATTTTCATTCATATCTTGATTTTGTTACTATGTGGACACATAAATGATATTAAATAAAAAGAGAGTGAAATTTTGTAACTTTATTTGGTTTAAATAATATCAAATTTATTTTTACATAAATATTTTCATTAAACAACTCCAATTTTATATTAAGGTGGTATGAGTCTAATAATTTTTATCCAATAATTTTTATACATGTTTAGGTCACATTATTACCCTTATCATTTGGATTTAACACTTAGTTAAACCCCTTAATTCTTACTACGACAACTTGTCTTTTACTCATTATGGGTTAATATAATTACTATAAAATTCCAAAACAACCATAAATGGACCATTTATAAAGTTTTCTAACTTGTCCCAATAATTTTACCAAAGATAATATTTTTATTAATTTTAAATAATTTCATAAAATATTATTTATTTTAAAATATCATTAATGACAATATTAACCCTATTCATTTCCTGATTTTTAAAAAAATATAAATGCACAAGATAACATAGAAAAAACCATTAATAAAATCTTAATATGTCTAGGTAATTTTAAAAATTCATTTATGACATAAATTATATCAAATTAATTTATTGTAAAAATTTAATAACATTTATTAGATATGTCCATTAATTAAACAATTACTACATAATCATTGTGGAAGACTTTATTTTAATTATTTATTCCCTAAAAATTAAAAATAAGTTTTCATGATGAATAATAACATTTTATATTTTAAATTACTATTTATAGTTAAAGAAATACTCTAAATAACCATATTTATAAATATTAAAACTAATTCAAAACAATAGTGAGACATATGGGACTTTCCTTACAATAAAATACTATAAAAGGATTAATGTAACCCAAGTGGCTCCTTGAGGCCATAAAATCAGACCAAGTATGCTTTTTATCAACAATATCTCATATAATAAAATTATGACAAGTGTTAGGGTAATTTTATAACATTAATTTTACCCATAATTACCTGATTTACCATTGACCATGGTAATTAAAGTATTAATAAATTTACTATTCATATGCCCAAAAATAAAAGGAAATATATTTATATAATTAGAACACAAGGATTTAAAATATATAATATAATTTTTTAAATTTAAAACAAAATGGTTATTGTAATTATTTAAAATTAATCTCATTGATGAAGCGAAAAAAGGTATTTTAATTGAAAATGTTCAAAACATTAAAAAGTTTTTATATCCAATTTCAATGGGAAATTTATTAAAATTACCTGAATTGGATTAAATGATAAAAAATAACATATTAATGCATTAAAAACAATTGAAAATATAATTTATCACTATAAATTATTTCAATGAATAAACCTGTTTTCAATTAAAATTTAGTACTTTTCACAGTTCATCAAAACATGAAATTTATCAAAAAAATACAAATAATTCAAGAAAAGTAAATTTTCAAACCCTAATTTTAAAGAATAAGTTTATTTTTTACCAATAAATTATAGAAAAGTTTCAAAAAATGGATTTAAAATAGGTTTCCCATTAAAATGTTGTAAAATTTATTTTAAAATATATAGGTTTTTCTGCCTAATATTGGGTTTTTTCTTATCTTATGCCTAAAAAATATTTTGTTTGAATATATAACATATAGATTCCATTAATATCATTAACTAATGATATTAAATTATGATAAAATTATTTTTGAATCATAAAAATATTTCTTTATAAAAACATTTTCTAAATATTCATTTGGTTCCTATATTCATTTCTAATAAATTTTTTACCAATAAATTCAACCATATAAGTTAGTTAATAATATTAATAATCACCAAATTAATATTTATATTATATCTTGTTATATTAAATAATAATATTTTAATAATATAGTGTTATTCGATAAAACTCAGTCTTGCATGTAACATAAGCCAACTCATTTTTGTGTGTAACGTAATCTTAACATGTTTTGTGTATAAATAAATCTAGAAAAAAATAAATTTATTCAAAAATGAAAATATTTTAAAGTATTGGGGTGTAAAATTTTAGTTATTTTAATCCAACTATTTTATCATGGGTAATTTTAATAGTTCCTGGTTTTATGAATAATTTGGGTTTTATTGTAAGAAACAGATTAAATCTTAAGTTTTAATCATTATTATTAATTTGTGATGTTTATTAAAACCCTTGAATTTAAATTATATTTTTCAGTGGATATGTACCCATTTTTTAATGTACTATAGTGATACATAATATATTTTAGTGGTTTCTTTGCAAAAATTTGGTTATGTATTGGATGTGTAGGATTATTGAGCGTGATATGTTTCATTTTTGTCTTTAGGACGATTAAAAATGGAAAATGGAAGCATATGTGTCATATTTTCCAAGAGGAAATATGATATATAACCTTATTTTTTAAGAGAAGTGCGTATAAATAAAATGTTTTAGGTTTATGTGTAACATATTTTTATAGATGTGTAATATAATTTTCCAAAGAAAATTTTTACTATGAAAAAAAAACTCAAACCTATTCGTAATATATTATATTAGGTTTATGTGTAACATATTTAGGTTTAGTAAAGTGATATGTAATATATTACATTAGTTCCACTATGAAAAAAATCAAACTTATTCATAACATATTTTTCAATAGGAAAAAAGGATGCGTGTAATTTTGATCCAAAATGGAAGTATAGAAAAGTCCAAATCATATTAATTCTCCTAAAACAACATACGCATGAGAAAAAATCATACTTATTAGACAGAATTATATTACTCATGGAATGTAATTTAAATCTTAGCCAACTGATGCATCTTACACACTAGTGGGAGGAAAATAATATATTATGTACAAAAAACTTCTTATGTACCATCAAAACACAAAAAAAATCAAAGGAAAAAATAATATATATCAATTGTTTTAATTTTTGAATTTATTTCATAATGGAACTAATGTAATATATTTTTATGTCTTAGAAATTGTATAATTTAAAGCTTTGTGTCATGCTGATTTATTTTTTTCCATTCTCATTAATTTAAAATACCTCCAAAAAAATTAAGGTTGACCATGTGGTATTAAAAGGAAAAGAAGGAAATGATTATATTCATGTGAATAAATCAATATAAGACTTAAAATCTTGAGATTAAGAATAAACTACTACAACATGTATTTTTTTACCAGATCAATCCTTGTGTAGAAGAGAGTTTCCCTATTCACAATAAGACTACTGCTCCCCTATGCTTATTCGAAATTTCTTAACCATGATTAAAAGGGTAAATTTTAAACTCTATATCCTTAGTGGGGAGTTTTGATTTATTCTAGGATACACATTTTAATTTTCTATTATATTTTATTTATTCTATAATTTTATTCTATATATTTTTAATATAGCTTTTTTTATTTCTCTCTTATCTCTTATTTACTATCCTAGTTTTATCTTCATTATTAAATCCCACACTCATGATAATAAATAATAAACCTGACAGATATCCTCATGAATGAATCTAATGATAAACATATGTGTATATATATATTCATGTTTAATGCCTCATATCTACTTAGGATATTTTTTAGGATGATTATTAGTACTAAAATGTGACAGTGTGTCCTCACTATAGTTTTCTTTGTATTATCATATTCTTATCTAGTATTTTCCTTACCTTCTATGATTATAAATGAATGTGATGGATCATTGATAATTTAGTACTAAATAGGTGTGATTACATACCTAGAAGGTGATTTAGAGGGTTATCTTGATTTGGGATTCATTTAGCTTGATAACTATGGTGAAGGAGGAAGTGTAGTGTACAAGGATATTTTTAGGAACACTATATATTCACAATTTAGGTAGAAGTGGATGACCACAGATATGATGGTGTATGTTCATTAAGTGGTACAAGACAATGTATGATGTAATAAAGGTAAACTCTAGATGATTTTATTAGGATTATTTCCTTTATTTATTATTTAATTTATTTTTTCTAACTTACATTTCTTGTTTCCTTTTTTTATTTTAATTATAAAACCCCCATATCAATCTTTTTCTTCATAAATATGAAAACACAAAAAATAAAATAACTGATTAGAGTATTTAGTGAGTTATTTCTCATCCATAGGCTCCTCAAAATATATGAACATGGTAATATACTGTTTTATAATAAGAAAAAAATAAATATTATTTTTATAAACCTTATGGAAGGTGTGTCAAAATATGGTGCCATTACCGAGGATCCATGTAAATTGGTCACTTTATATTTATTTCACATTATATAGACAGTTTTCATTATTCTAATAAAAAACATACAAAAATTATATGATGTACTCTAATATAGATTATTATTAATGGGATAAATACTCTCATATTAAATAAGATGAATAAGTTTATGATTAAAGACCATATCAGTTGAAAAATATAATGGAAGAAATGAAGAATGTGAGGGAAAAAATGAAAATTTTCACTAAATATGTCCTTCAATCCAATGAGAATAAACTAGGGTATTAATCATAAATATTGATGGAATATATTTACCCAATTATCATTTTTATTGAACAACTTGAGGAGGCCAAGAAAGAATCACTTAAATATTTACTTTTAGATCTTTCCCATTATTGTATTCTGGAGATTCTTGAATAAAGCATACATGTTGGAACACATGTGGGTGATCAAAAAAATTGGACGAATTTTAGAAACATATTTTAAAAGGTAGAATGTAGCATGATTCTACCACATCGGAAGAAGCAATACCATCACCACTTTATCCTTATATGGATTTGGAAGAAAACATCATTGAGGTGCAGTAATTTGAAGAAAATATGGAACCAAATAACTACCTACCTGTATCCATGATAAATCTACTTCAGGAGGAAGTTTCCATTGAATAATAATTCATAGTCAAGCCAATACTTATAAACAATATTTAATTAAACCCATTTTTATCTAATTTTATAGAAATTTAACTAGTCATTACCTCCAAAAATTTAAAATTCTTTAATTCATCTAATCCATGGTTAACCCAAAAGGATAAATATAAAGAAAAAAATGCACCTTATGAGGAAAACATAGAGCTCCCTAAACAAATAAGACATCTTCTCAAGAGATTATAAGAGGAATTCTCAGTGGATTTTCCTATGAAAATTGAACTATAAATTATTCACTTTGAGTGGGATGATTTTAATATGAAATCATCTTGTTTTAATTCCATTTAACTTTAACTTTTTTAATTATTATATCTCTGAATATTTTAATGTGGAAAAATATATGAAAGTCTTGGATGCTGGAGAACAAAATGTATAAGTAGTGGTTAAAATAATAGTTGACCAATTCTTATTATTACCCCAACCATTGAAGTTGTAGATAATAGTTATGGGGATGGACCAAAAGTACTTTATCCATGGGATCCTTGAAAATCAGTGTGAATAAATTTAAACTATAATAAAATACAAGTGGTGGTTAATTTTAATGAAACCCTACCCACCATCATATTTTGGATAATCCTTGGAATTGTCTTTCAAGAGGCATTAAAATCATAAAACCCACATTGGGGTTAAACTATGATTTATCACATTCCTTTCCCTTTATATTCATTTTCATTTATTTTACTATAAATAAATTTCTCATGTTTTATTTTGTTTCATTATTTTTAGGTTTTTAGTGGGTGGAATTCAAAATATTAACTCTGGGATACCAATAATAATAAGTCAGGTCGTTCCACTCCTTTTTATATTATATTGTTTATTACCCAATTAAAATATGTGTGAAAATGTATTGAGAAAATTTTGAATCAAAAATAGGTTATTGGTAGTTTATTTTTCAGTTATTGAGTCCCAATCAATTTGTTTTTCATATTATGTTTTCTTTTTTGATTTTTAGAGTGTATTTTAGGATAATTTGAGCTTGATTAAATGAATTTATAAATTTATACCATCATGATATTTTTTACAAAAACTATTGATTTAATTTTATAAGTATTTACGTTATAGATAAAATGGTTTTTTTCTGGATTTAAAATGTTCTCATTTAATGAATTTTGATTCAATGTAAAACTCATGTGCATAATTACTATCCAAAATGATTATTCTTGCCTATCCACAAAGGTTTTAAAACATTCTGGGCATCTTCTTTCAATTTCAATCTTCTCTGAGTGTCTTGAGGCATTTTGTGTGATATATACCTTTTTTTTATTAAAACCTTTTAGAGTCCATTAATTTTTTAAAATATCATTGAGGTGCTATTTTGAAATAAAATTTTGCATTAAAATTATATGTTAAGTCTACCATTAACATTTGAAATTTTTATTAGGCCTCTAATGGATTTGAAATACCCTTTTAGACTGTCAAATTATAATAAATTTATCCAAATAAAAAGCATCTCTCGAAGTAACTTTTTGATCATGGTTAAACTAATGTGTGTGTGACAAATAATATGAGTTGCATTCATTAGTCATGAATAATCTATTTTAGGTACAATGGAAATTTGATACAACGTTTTTATTTTTATTTTTTTGATGTAAATTCAAGATTTAAATATAAAAGAATGTCCAAAAATATCATTCAAATCTTATATGTGAGTTCACCACTATTTTAAGTCTTAAAGACATATCTATTTCATCTAAAATGTAAATATATATTGAAATTATAGATCTAAAATATTTAAAAAGGGACTAATTAAAAGGGGGAAGACGGAAGAAATCTATTATTGTTACAAAAATTTTGTGTAGACTGCCCAAGAGAAATTAAGAGATGTTTAGAGGTGAATTTTTATTAAGGGGAGTGAGAAGCACACTATTATTTAGTGTTAATTATTTTCAGAAATTTTACATAACTTTAGGGATTAACCCTGATCATTATATCTATGATATTATTATATTTAAATTCTACCGACCATCATCCTTAGAATTACCCAGGTACTGTACTCATGATTAACACAGATTTATGAATCTATAAAGTCAAGATTCATTGAATACATCAAACTAAAAGAGATCATACATTCACTTAATAATTAGAAAAGGTCAATTTAAAGTACATTAGTGAATAGAGAGATATTTCTTGGTATTTAAGTATATAATTTCATGGGGATTAGCAAGATAGTGAATGAAATTTTATGATTATTTTTTGAAATTGAGCAATTTAGGTCTATATAGTGGGAATGAAATTTCCTTATATATGGTAATTCCAATGTGTTTTCATTAATATATTGAGAAATCCTAGTTGGCATTAATATAGATGATTTCTTGGGTGTATAATGTTTATGTTTGGAGGGTTCATAGAGTTAATTTATACAGTAATTTTACCTTATGTTTTAGTGATTTAAATCCTATAATTTTATCATTTTATGTGTAATTATAACATTTTTAGGTTTTAGGAATAATTTAGGTTTTATTTTCAAAATGAATTAAATATTGAGTTTTGATTATTTTTATTCATTTCTTAAATTTATTAAAATCCATGCATTTACATTTTTTTTCAATGGATATGTTGAAATATTTATAAGTAATAGATCGATGAATAATATATTTTTTGGAAAGTGTTCATGAATTTGGTTAATTTTGTATGTGTATGTTTTTTTAATCTCGATATGTCAAATTCTATATTTTTGGATGATCGAAAAATAGAAAAGTGTTTCATATGAATCATATTTTCCAAAAGTAAAGATGATATGTGACATAATTTTTAATATCCATGGGAGTACATAACATGTTTTAGGTCTATGAACATTTTATTTTTATGGATGATTAATGTAATTTTCCTTAGAAAAGTGATTCGTGACATATTTTCTTGTAAAACCTTGTGATTTATAAGATATTTTCGAGGGAAAAGATGATTTCTAACATATTTTTCAATGGTAAAAGATGATTCGTATTATGTTAATTCAAAATGAAAATTTGGAAAAGTATTACATCATACTTATTATCTAAAAACATCTCATGCATGAGAAAACATATTAAATATTTAATAGAATTATATTACATATGGAATTTAATTGAAATTTTGAAAAATAAAACATCTTACGCGCTAGTGGGAATGAGATATTATATTTTGTAAAAAATAAAATTTCTTTCATTTCATAATAAACCTTAATTTTTAAAGGGTTAAATCATATTTTTCAATTTTCATGTGTTTTATTTTTTTAATAGGGTAAATCATGTAATATATTTTTATTTTATGAAAATTGTAGAATCAAAAGCTATGTGTTGTGGTGATTCATGATGCACCATTCTTTGTTGTTGAATATATTTCCCAAAATCATTATTGAGCATGAAATATTCAAAAGGAAATAAGTAAATTATAAATATCATGGAATAATTTAAAAGAATAATTAAAATATATAGATGAATAATAATCCACTTCAATATATAATTTTTCTATTTGTTCAATACATGCTTGTAAGAAATATTTCTCATGCATGATAATAATATTGCATCCCTCTTACTATTTAAATGAACTTACCCTCCACGAAAATGGGGGATTAAAAACTCTATCCTATTAGAGAAGATATTAAGTTTATTCTAAAATTTACTTTTATATTATTGGGTATTTTTTTATTCTATAATCACATTATACATATTTTTAATAAATGTTTTCATTATTTATCTCGTATTTCTAATTTTATCTCCTTTTTCTATCATCATTGTGATATCCAGCACTCATGATGATGAGTAAATAAATTAGGGGATCTCCCAAGGGATGAATCTTATGATAAAACCATGTTTAATATTTCTTATATACCTAGGGATATTCTAAGGGTGATTAGTAGTAGGGAATGGTGACAATTTTTCCTCACTACAGTAGTATTCGGTTTAACATATTCTTTAGAAATATTCTCCCTCCCTTATATAATTTTATTAGTGTATGGTGGATCCTTCAAGATTTAGTGTTTAATGTGTCAGATTTTATACCAAGAATGTGAGTTCATGTGTCCTCAAGATTGAAGACCATTTATCTCATTAACAATATATGAGGTGGAAGTTTAGTGTACTTGGATATTGTTATGTATATTATATATTCATGACCAAGGTAGAATAGTATGACCAAATATACTATAGAGTGTGTTAATTAACTGGGTATGGGAAAGTCTCTAGGTAAATGAAGGTTCACTAAGGATGATATTCTTGGGAGTATTTATTTTCTTTTTAATCTATATCATTCTTTCTGCATTACATTACATTTTTACATTTTGTTTTTCATTTCAATTCTCAAAACCCCATATCTATATTTTGTTTTCATATATATAGAAATATAAAAAATATATTAGAGTATTTTATGATTAATTTTGAAACTGAAGGCCCGAAAAAGAGATGACCTAGGTCAGCCACTATGTCACATAAGGAAAAATATAAATAACATTTTGTACCACACAATTATAGGTATGTCACACACCTATGATGACTTTTAATATACCTAATTAATACGACATTCGTTAATTATAGATTATTTTTCTCAAACTTCATAATCATTCCATATGGATAGGTAATTTCATTACTTTTTATCCCCATAATTAGTTCTTTAAGGGTAATTGTAGCTTCTAGAATCATGTTTATTCATTATTTTAAAGTGTTTTCAAACTAGTTTTCGGATAAGTATCAACTTATCTTGGGAAATATCTTTTATTAATTTATCCACAAATATTTACATGTAACTACTTATTTCTATTACATGATATTTATATAGTATTCTCTATCCTATTATATATATTGTTTCAATTGGATGGAAGATACATGATTTTTTAGAGCCATTCCAGTTTCCCCAAAAGTAGTTGGAATAAAGTAAATTTTGAGGATAATTCCTTATAAAAATTTCTTTATTGGATTTTATCTTCAGATGAGTCAATTTACATTAAATAATACTTTTATAATTGAGGAATAAATTCAAAAAACCACACTACAAATATTTTTTCCATTTAGATCAATCTGAACCTTAATCTCCACATCTTGAATCACTAATATTATATTGTTACCAACTATAACCAACAACTCTATGGATTTAAAATTTATTCCTAAAAACAAGATTCTCATGAAAATAGGGTACATCTTGTATCCACTAAGGTTGTATATATAATTCCACCTTATTAACTTCACTAATGTATCTAAATCTGATATCTTTTCACTATGTAATGAATACCCCTTATATCAAACATAAGATTACTCATACTCATAGATGGATATTCGAATTGATCTTTTTTCCAAATATTCTTCTAGAGACTAACATTATAAGTGCTTCTACTAAAGTAACATTATATTTTCCTACTGATATCCTTGTATTCTATAATGGGTTATTGAGTATTTCGGATTTGATAAATTCTATATTTAAAAATAATCTTCTAGATCTTGAGTATTCTAAATTTAGATTATGTTTCTTCCTCTATATCAGAGATCACTAGTTGATTTTAGACCCATATGATCACATCAATATGAAGTTTCTTCTTCCTTCTATATTCCTATTGATCTAGTTAAACCCATTATATATGAAATGTTAACCTCTTATGGTTTACCACTTATGGATTAATTGACCCAATTGGTGTTCCTTATTCATATATATGATCATTGAATCATTCCAAACCATTCCATATATATATTTCCCCAGTATTATAGAGGTTCACATAAAGCTGGGTAATTTCAATGACACATATTCGGTCGAGTGGACATTCCCGACATCTTTTTTCAATTACTCATGTTGATATTTACTTTTACTATTTGGTTAATAATTATATCCATAAAAACTATATGAAAATATGATATCACCTTCACCCATAATGCTCTTACATGAGAATTTGATCATGATTCTCCTAATAATTCATTACATAAAATATCAAAATATTCATATACTAATGTAATTGGGATTGGTAAATATTGTCTCGTTATGATAAAAATATACATACCAATATAGATTCTTCAAAAATATAGATACTTATAAAACATTTGTATATCTGTACTAACCATTTATAGTTTTATAAAAGGCATTATAAATAATCCTTTTTATAAATTATAGACAACATTTATCTCTTCACCTTTGAATATTATCATCATTTCTTGATACGATAACCAATTAATTTAGTATACCTTATAAAAATTGACTCTAAGAATCTTATATTAATTAAAATATATTTTTTATAAAGGGATTTATATTTTTGAAGAATAAACTAGATCACATTCTATATCTTTTATCCTTACTAGTTTATAGATTCCTCTAGTGTATTATCACTTGATCAAATTATTCTTATTTGAATCTAGCTTAGAATCATATTGGGATTTATATATTCCTTGTATAAGTTGGATATACCCTCTTACGAATATTATGAATAAAAATAATATAAACTCTTATCATCTAATTCCATATCTTCTATACTATATAGGCTCAAATAATATCTCTAAGATATCCTCCATCAATATTTCCTAGATACTACCAATTCTTATGTATGTATCTGAAAAGGAATTAACATTTTGACCCCTCCCCGAATATAAAAAATTGAAATCAAAAATGGGATGATATTTTCCATTATGTAATATTGGATACTTCCCATAATTTTCCATATAGTTTTCTCTCTCATCATTCTAGATATTATTTTTTCTAAGATATCTCATATATTTTTATGTATTTATACCTAAAAATATAATTGATTATATTATTTTACTAAATTATTGATATAATTCATTTTTTGATTTCATTTATTCAAACATTCTATATTTGTACTTTGTTCTGAATGATTTCAACTAGTGTTACCAAGAGTCTTCCTATTTGGACCACACATGTATATTCTTGTAGCACCCTTAAAATTCAATAAAATGGATGAACTTATATATATCATATTTCAAAAATCCTTAAAGATAAGCATCTACATAAAATAGTGTCTCATCACCAGCGTTATGGCTATTTCTCGAACTCCAAAATTATCCTAAAATTATATACTTTGAGAAAGAAAACTCTTCAAGGAATGTTTAACTACATTAGGCCAAATAATTGAAGGCATATGGATAAAGAAATTAATGAATATGCTTTATATTATAATCCAAGAAGATAATACCAATGCTAAAACTTGAAAATAATTTCTTCTAAGTAGGTTCTAGAAATATAGATCATGGACATTGCTAATATACCTTTACAAAAAACACTCTTTATCTTTATCAACCAGTAAATGTTTTTAAAACACATATTTGAGGAAATGAACAATTACTAATATAACCCTGATTGGGAAAGAACATACTCATGGATATCCATTCTAACTTTTGAGTTTCTTAATATTATATCCTAAAATATCCCTATATTATACCTTAGGGTTTCTCCTATGAAATTGAGTTCACTATATATGTTACATTGTAAAAAAATTGATAGAATATAGTATCAAAGTTTCATAGACCATTAATCTATATATTCCATAGGATCCTTATAAAAATATGTTTTAATAATTGTACCATACTTTTTGAGTCCCTTCTAGATGTGTCTGACTTGGTTTATCTTCCTTCGGAATATAGTTAAGATAAATTTTACTTACTTCCAAGTTAATATTCCAAAATAATTCCTTGAATGATCCTCTATATTGTTCTTATGATGTTGGATTATAGATTATCTCCTTCCATATTGGATTATCTTCCAATATTTTGACACCAATTACTTTAGTTTGAGTTAATCATTATCCTTTCCACTTATTATACTATTCATTCATGGATTATAGGTATTCTAATTTCTTAATATTTTCATTAAGGTCATGGTAGACACATTTTGTGTTGCTAATTTCCCATTTAACCTAAGTGATAATATTGTGGATCAACTTATGGTACTCTTAGACAATTCATGGAATACATGAAACACCATTTTGATTATATTGAGATTCTTCTACTAAAGTTAATGCATAATACTCTAAATTATTTCATATTGGTATAATTTCTATTTCATTATATCTATGGATTTATATATAAGACAATGGTTTTGTGATGATTTGAAGCTTCTCTTAAAGAATTACCATAAAAATTCTTCCAAATATCTCAAATATTTAGTCTAATTTTAAGTCACATTAAAACCATGAAACATTTACTTTTTAAAGAAAATTAAATCATAAAAATCATAGGAATATCCTAAAATTATTTCTTGGTTTCTAACTAGACACCTGGATTATTGAAGATGGGATTCTGTTCTCCAAATTTTTTCCTTTTTCAATTTAAGATTCAAGCAATTCAATTTTTATTTCTTTTTTAAAATCAATCACTTCAAGTACATTTTAATAATCTAATATTGAATATTGTAATTTATAATAATTTATAAGAAAAATATAAGTGAATTAAATCTCATGATATCTTTTTTTCATCTAAAAATTCTCACTTTGAGCATCAAGTGGCTGGTCAGAGTCATGGAATGAACTCTAGGATACTTAGAAGGTGATTATGATGTAATTTTTTTTATAAAAGTAAATATTTCATGGCCTGAAGAGGATTTGGTGTTGGGATAAATATTCAAGATATATACTATTTTCATGAAAGGAAAAATTAAAGAGAATTATTCAATAAATCAAGATCCATTATATCAAATATAAATCTATAGAGGGATGAAAAAATGAAAATTATATTAGGATTGTATATTAGAGAATATTGTGCATGGTTTTTAGTGAGATAATCTCAATAGTATCGAGAGTATGTTTTGAGTATTCATTAGAGTATCCATGAGTACCAAAAGTAGATCCATGGAAATATAACTTAGTATAAATGGGAACTTGATGTCATAGAATGTGCATCCAAAAACCATAAGAAAAATATCAAGAAATTATAGGACCTTAAACTATTCTTGAAGAGGGTAAGATAAGTGAAGATGAAAGTTTACCTCCTATAAAATGAATTAGGGTAAAATCTTGAATGCTAAATTAGTGTGGAATATCATATCTCATAAACCAATTCCTTTGGAATGATAGTGTGGGTCATTTCAGTAATTATTTCAAAATGTTGATCCGAAAGTAAATCCCACTTATCATAGTTATACTAATTAATAATATAGATCAATGAAGATAAAAATACTCTCACATGAATAGTTATAATTCACTGATAATGGGGTTGAATAATTTATTTTACTTCCCTTAATGTTTCTCCTTCAAAAAACCATTGACATTTATTATGTTTTGATATTTTTTATTATTTTTTTATATTTTATTTTTAAAATATTATAATCTCTATTAATATTTTATGTTAAACATGTTTCTAGAAAGGATTTTTTACTAGATATCTATATTTTTATTATATCTTGAGTTAAAGTCTTTGTATATTGAGAAATTCTTTTGTATATGATAGATAAGAAGTCTCTATAATTCCCATTCCACTAAAAAGAGGTCTAAATCAATCTCTGTATGTTCTCACTTTGGATCTGAACATGTTGAATGATTTTGGTTTCTATAAAAAAAATTAGTTTATATTTGCCACTATTTTTTATCATTCCAGGAACTATATTATTCAAATTGAAGTGTTATTTAATCCATCAAAAATATATTCCATTTATCTTTATTTAATTCAATATAATCCACTACAAATGTTATTATTTAGTGGCACTAAAAATTGAACAATGTCTGAGATTTAAATCTATAATAGTTTTTAAATTTTTTTTTAAACACACCATAAATTGAATGAGAACCATGATATGGTAGAGACCAAATGTTAATTTGAGTGACCAAAAGTTTTTCTCTAAACCAATCCCATAAATTATAATAAACCTACAACATGAATGATTCTAAACCTACCTCATGATTTCTTTTAAACCTATCGAATGAAGGATTTTTTTAACCCACTGCATTATAACATTTTAAACCTACCGCAAGTGGGTTTAATGTTATCACAATAATATTTTACAGTTAACGAATGTTAATCTGTTGAATGAAGTGGAGGATTACTGCCACCTAAATTTTAAAAGACTATAATTCACATATTTTATTCATTTTTTAATTTTTTTATCATTGATAATGAATCTAGGTTGCAGTATGAATTCTCCCCTTCCACAACTTCACCTTCCTACTTTATTTAATTCCCACCACATGGGCGCTTTCCTATAACTTTCTAACTATCAATAATTTAAAGAGGGATTTCAACATGAATACAAATGAGATTATATCATGGGTATTTTTCTTCTTTAATGCATGTGGGTTTAACCCTCACACATTAACCTGCATGTTCAATCTTTCTACTATCATGATATATTTTCTATCTCCAACTAGATAAAGAGCCTTTGGCATTCATACTCTCCTATCATGATATTTCATCTTTCCATTTTAGGATACCACATTCAAACCCTTATGGTCAGTATAGTTACCGTAGAATATAATTCGTTTGCCTATTAAGTATATCCACCACAATCTATTCATTGTTAGTATAGTGATGACCCATTATCTAGTGACCGCACATTAAAATTTTTTCATAGTTATTATAACAACTTCAAAACAACCAACCACGTGTTATGACAGCATGGTAAGATAACTGATCACAATGTGTATACCTCATGCACACTTGGTGCTCACGGTCAGTTCTATACATTATTTATTTTTACTAAAATATGGAATTTTTATCATTTACTACTTTTCTTTATTTTCATACTTCGATTAACAACATGCTTATATTAATTATTTTAAGGAATTTATTTATTTATATAATTCATATATATTTTATAAAATCTATTAAAGTATTTTTAAAATATTTTAATAAGTTTTAATATATGATTTGATTTTTTACTTAGTGAATAATATACTTATATCACATATTTAATTTGTTAATATTGTTATATTTTTACTTGATTTATTTATTTTATTCTTTTATAAATAATTATTTAATAACAATGAAATTATTCAAACTTACCTTGATGTATTTAATGTAATATAGTTAGTTTTTGAATATTTACATATTGTATAAAATTAAAAGGTATTTTAAATTTTGAATTTAAATAATCAAATTATATTACTATATATATTGAATTTTTTTGAACTATTAATATGAGTATTGTTTGAATTATTAAATTAATAATTCAAATTGGTTTCAAATAGTGTTTACATTTTAAAGTCAAATACTTTTTTAGAAACTATTCTTGAACAATAATTTTCTCTCTCGTCGGTAATTATATAGTTTGAATTTGAATTACATTACCTAGTTATAGATTATATTGTTAATTTTTTAAGATCCTATTCAAATTATTTGGGATGCAGTAAAATAAAAAAACATTAGGAAGAAAAAACATTAAATAATAAAAATGTTTTTATGCTGAACATTGAAGGGTTGTACAACCCAAGTATTGTGTGGACATTTTTTATTCTGTTAAATTATCTCTCAAGTATTGTACCTAAAAATTCTTTATCTTCTACTACCACTAAGAGATAATAGGATACATTACTCAAGAAATAATGAATTTTCATTATTCAATTATCTTTTACTTCATCATGGTTTATTATGTCTGTAACACATCTTCTCATCTCACACATTCTCTAACTTTCTTGTTTTTTCTATTACATTCAAAATAATTTTTCTTCTTTATTTAGTTTGAGACTCCAAAATTCTATATTCAGGAGCATTAAGGTTCTGAATAACATAAGCTAAATTTATTTTTCTAATTAGGTTATGTATCCCCATACAAAAGTTATGTTGGTTGTTTATTCTTCCAGAAGAAAAATTAGATTATAATTTGTTTATGATCCCCCTTCAGAAAAAATATTAGTTTATAATAATTAGAGAGGTAAAATAGTATACTAGGTCTAATATTTACGAAAAAAAATATAAAAATATCCTTTCATTCTTTTCAATCTTTTTTTCCATTATTAATTTATTATTTTAATTAACTTTAATAGTTAATTTAGATAGTTAATCTATTTCTTTAAACCTTTTTATCATGTCTATTCACCCACTCTAGAAAATATTTCATCACCCTTCAAGAAATAACAATTGGTATCATAGGTTGTATCTATTTAGAACTTATTATTTTAAAAAAATACTAACCCATTCATAGATCTCACAATCCGTGGAAATAATCTTTAAGATGGAAGGAATAAACGTAAATGATTCTTAGATTCCTCAGAAGCCACCTGACTTTGATGGAAATGATTATGGATACTAAAAATCCTCAATAGAGTCATACCTTAAGCAGTTAATAATAGAACATTGGTCGATCATGGAAAACCTATACAAACTATTAGAAGCTAACTTGAATACTATTATAGTAAATGATGATATTAGATATGTATTAAATTAAAAAGATATAAATATTTTATATTATGATGTTAACATAACTGTGTTTATTAAGGTTTTTACATGTAATAAGGTTCATGAGATATAGATGATTCTTCAAGTTACTCACCTTAGCACAAACAAATTGATTCAAACCAAACATGGAATGCTTCTAGAAAAGTAACAAGAAATCAAGATCAATGAAGATAAAACTATAAACTAAATGTTCCATCAATTCACAAGCATTATGAATAGAATGAACTCTCTTGGATGAACATTGTAAAATCCAGTACTTGTTGAAAAAGTACTAAGAGCACTATTGATGAAATTGAATGTGAAGAAGTTCATTATTGATGAAAGTAGTAACTTCAAAGTGTAAAATATTGATTAATTGATTGGACCACTAATTTAGTATGAATTAGAATTAAATAATGTATCTAAAGTAGAGACCTTGAAAATAAAAGGTATAGTATTTAAATCTATAATGTTGTTTTTACTAACTCTTCAGAGTATAAACTATGGGATAGTGAAAATGAATATACTACTAAAATTGTTACTGGAGTATAAAAAAGAATTAAAAAAAGGATTCAAAAACAAATTATGAAGAAAATATTAAAGGAAAAAATGAAAAGTAGATAAGAATGGTGGAACTCATTTTAATACATATGATGTTACTTATTTTATGTATAGAAATAAGTAGCATATCAGGAATAATTGTCCAAAATTGAAGAATAATGAAAAATAAAAAATAATAGATAAAAATGAATTGATAACTAGTTGGATTTTTTTCTGAAGAATTTAATTCTAATTATAAATCTATAAATAAGAAATAATATGACAACTTGGGCTTCACAGATTTTATGAATGAGGTTAGTGATCTAGTATTTTATTCTAGATGTTTTAATTCTAAAAATGATTATAAAAATCCCAGAGTTTATGATTTAAATAAATCAAATGAAAGGTTTATAAAATATGTTTTCAATAATGCCAATTTAAATAAAAAGATTAATGAAAATAATGAAAAACTTGTTGTTGAAAATAATGTGATATTGTAATAGAATGATAAATTAAATAATAATACTTCATCTTCTCATTCAATTGTTTATGGTGATTTTAAATCTTCTCATTATTTGAATGGAAATTTCAAAAATTTAAGTTTAAATACTAAATAAAATTCGGAATTATTTTATTAAAGTCCATGAAAGTATTATACAATGATATCTTTAAATAAAATAAAATAAAAGATGGTATTATATAGATAAAATATTACCTCAAATGAATTGAAATAATTTTTTTAAAATTAAATATTGTTGTACTTCTACTATTACATATTTTCAATGTGGAATGAAAGGTAACTATGTAAATGATTTCCCTCATAGAATCAAACAGTATTTGGAATTTATGGGGACTCATATTTCTAAATATTTAGTTTTTAGGGATGATAATTTATTATTTCAATGCCAATAAAAATGAAAATATTTCTATAATCGGTTTTGAAAAACTAACAGTTCAATTTGATAAGTGTTTCAATGTTGTATAGAGTGATGATATAACTTGACATCAATGATTGGTTCATATTAATTTCACAATGTTAAATAATCTATCTAAACAGGATAATATGATATAGTTACCTATTATGAAGATATAAAATCATCATGTTTATGAAACTTGCATGAAAGGAAAACAATATAAAGCTTTTTCCATACCTATTGATCATATAAGTACTAATAGTCCATTATAGTTAGTACATATTGATCTATTTATTCCTTCTCAAATTTCTACAATTGTAGGAAGGAAATATAATTTAGTTATTGTTGATTATTATAGTATATTTACATGGGTTTATTTTCATGAACATAAAAATGATACTTTAATTAGATTTATTACTTTTGTAATTTAGTTCCAGATAAAAAAGTTTTTTTGATTTTTTCTGTTAATAGATATAAAGTAATAGAATTTTATAATTAATCATTTGAAAAAAAATTAAAAAAATTTTTTATTTTCATAGTTTTTCTTCTCCTAGAACCCAATAAAAAATGGTGTAGTGGAACGGAAAAATAGAACTCTTATTGAAATGAATTGATCTTTGTTAATTGAATATAATTTTCCTATATATTTTTGGGATGAATTTATTTCTTATTCTTGGTATATATTAAATATAATTATTGTTATACCTTTTTTGAATAAAATATCTTATGAATTTTTTAAATTTAAATAACCCAAATTGGATAATTTTAGAGTTTTTGGTTTTAATATTTTTATTTTGGATTAGAAGGATAATTTAGATAAATTTTATTTTTTATTATAATAATAGAAAAGATTATCGGGTTTCTAATAAATTAAATACGGTTATTGAAGAATATGTTCAAGTTATATTTGATGAAAATAATGCGAAATTTCTTTCAGATTCTAATGTTTTTAATAATAATTTTAGAAATTTTAATTTTGGTGAAGGAAATCCTTTATATAAGGATGAATAAATTGAGTGGGAGTGTAATTATTCTTAACCTGACATAATATCATGTAAGATTAATAGATATAATAATATTTACAATATTATAATTAATATTTACTATGATAATAATAAAAGGAATTTTTCTTTAATTTTATATGACAATCCTGCTTTTATTTCTGATTTTGTTTCTAATAATGTTGATGATGCATTAAATGATTCTAATTGGATTATTTCTATCCATGGTGATCTTAATAAATTTTTTGATTTTATTTTTTGAGAGGGTATGGCATTAACCATCGAATCGGGATTGTGCTTTGACACAGGACATTTGTTAGCCGAACAACCATGCAATGGTGGAGAGCTTCATCATGATCAAATGTTGGGAAGGGGAAACTCCATGTTGTTAGTCTGGTTTTTATCTCTTAGACTTTCAGTTCGTTATTTGTCTTATGTAAATGAAGTCTGTTTGGGTTCTTCCCTTATTCCATTAAAAGGGGGATTTATTTTTATAATAATAAAATAATTTAAAGGCATTTGGTCAATTGGATGGATATATTAGAATGTTATTGGAACAAATAATTTTTTTTTGAAATAATATAGATGAATCCTGATAGGTTGTTAAGAATATTGCAAGACATGTTGCTCACATTTATTGTTAAGATGGTATAAATTTTGATGAATCTTTTTCACTTGTTTCTCAGATTGAATCTATTATAATTTTTCCTTATTTTACATTTTTTAGGGTTATAATTTATGTCAAATGGATATAAAAACTGATTTTTAAAAAGGTTTTATTTCTATAGAGTTTTATGTTTCTCAATCATATGGTATTGAAAATTTGAATTTTCTTAATCATTTTTTAAGTTATTAAAATATTTATATGGACTTAAAAAAGAACTTCATTCTCAGTATGATATAATTACATTATTTTTGTTGAAAATATTTTTATAGAGGTAAAATAGGTCCTAAATTGTTAATTAAAATAATATTGAATGATATTTTAATTAATTATGTTTTTATTGATGATATTATTCTTGTATGTTAAAATTATTTTCATTGAAAATATTTTTCAAATTTTTTGGAAATTGAGTTTGACATGAGTCATATGAGAGAATTAAATTTTTTTATGGGACTTAAATTTTTTCTAATTAATGATAATATTTTCTTAAATCAATATAAATATGTTAATGATTTGATTAAAAGTTGTTATCTTCATTCTTGTAAAATTTTAAAACTCTTATGATTGTTTCTTATAAATTAGATTATGGTGTTTTGATAAAATCTATTATTTTTAAATTATTTATAGGCATCATTAGAAGTTCATTTAATTTATCTTATTTTGGACCTGATATAAAGTTTAGAGTTTGATTGTGTACTTGATTTCAATCTAATCCAAAGGAATATCACTTAAAGGATGTTAAAAATGTTATTAGATATATTAAAGAAACTATTAATTGTGTATTATTTTATTATATACAAAATATTTTTGATTTTATTTGTTAATATAACCTATGATTTTTGAGGATATCAAATTAATATAAAACACCTTAGATATGTGTCACATTCTTGATAGGAATGTCACAACCTAACCTACCAGGGCCCGCTTGGCCGATAGAAGGATGGGTGTGAGAACCCCAAGCTCGCATCCAATAAGCTTGGTGATGGTGATGAGAGCTGAGAGGGCATAATGAAATGGGAGGCCTTATCCAATGTTCCAGAACAAATTCATACAACCATATCCATTAAAAATTATAGAGGAAAACAATAAAGTCTGAAACATCTAGAGTACAACTATTCATGAAATAAACATTAGATAATAAATTAGAGTATGATAGTACAAACCAACGTGTAAAGGGACAAAAATACTCACCCAGCCATAAATTTAGTCCTTTACTTAAAACAACACGAGAAAGAGAATATGTGAGAGAGAATGGATCCATATATCAAATTCTGACCACCAAACATGGTCAATGCAGCAGAGTATCACTAAGATCCATTTATGCCTCTATTGATATTCCTATCATTTGTAAAAGAATTGAGACCTGTGGGAAAAAATCATGTTGGGGTGAGTAAATATATACCATGTAGGACACCCCAAAAACCATAAAGGGAGGAATAGAGAGATAATATAGATGCCAGCTCTACCCATAATAATAGGGAAAACAAAACCCAATATATATTCTCATAAACAAACCAAGATGTAAGAGAAAGGTGATCTCCATCTCCACAGCCCATCCAAGAATGATGAGTCCGCCTACAACTCTGAAGAACTATCTCTGATGCCTAACATCTCACATTCATATCTGAGAAATCCATGTGGAGTACATGCTCCTCACCAGTTCTCTGTAGAATAAGGTGAAAATATACAATATAGGACCTATGACTTGGTATGATACGAGGTTTCAGTTAATAGATTGAGGTACCACCCACGGTGTAATGGAGGGTTCTACTCACTAGATAGAGGACCCACACCCTTTTTCATTAAGGGGTACCACTAAATAGTTGGAGGACCAGCATTATATTGTTTTATAGGTGCCACATGGTAGATGGAGGACCCATTTACTAGTGAGTTAGTTTGGTGACACTCGGTAGATAGAGAAATATGGGGGGTGCCACGCCTTGGTTAGACAGTGGTTTTCCAACCCTAGAATCTCTCTGATGATCCCGCTCGATCACCACAATTAGTAAATCATCACCATAAGAAGTTAGAATTTTATAACACCTCACATCAGACCTCAAAATACACTATTATGGCTATAACCAAATTCTAATTGAAAAAAACTCAGTATAGGCTACCCATGGTCCAACATCTAAGTCCATAAGAATGAGATATGCAAGGTGAAAATTGTTGAGAAAAGTATACCACATGTACCTGGGGTCACATGGTGTGTGACCAAACCTAGTTACCTAGTTTTATCCTCTCTTACACATGGGTTTTATGTATATGTATTACTACACAATCTGTAATGGTACTTCACGGTGTGTCTTTTCTATCTTAATATTTCCCATGTGCTCTTGGTCATGCCTTTGTACTCTTGGTGATGCCCATGTGTCTCGTTGTGCCTAGGCCCATGTAATCCCAAAGTACACACTAATCCACTAACAGAGGATCACATGGAATGTAGTGGGGTTCACATGGTTTTTGATCCTTATCTTCTCCAAAATCCTAGATAATTCATCAAAGGGACTATTCAAAATGTATTCCTGGACTGCACATTGTACAGTTAGGATTTTCATAGAAACCTAGGGAAGCTTCATATATCTCACTACATCACCATCTTTTCCACTTATACCCTGAATCATGATGAGGGTCTTAGATATAGAGTTTACCACACTTGATCTATCTCTAGAGTCCATATTTTTTCCCCACCCAACTGTGGTATAGCTCTACCCACCACTTTGCACCATTCCTATCATTTATTCTGATCCCAAATCTATAGAGTCTTTACAAAAAATCAATAAAATATCTCAAACAATACTCAAATCACAATCCTATTATTCATTCATGAAACCACCATGAATCTGGATTTTGATAATGCTCTAACCTAGCCCATAAATTTTCAACTGTGACCCCATGGGATAATAATGAAGAACACGAAAAACGGTGTGGGGGGTTCACTAGAACAAAGTGAATCCATCGTTGACCTAGATATCTTGTCAAACTATCAAAAAATCAGGGTAACCATGGGATATTTGAAGATACATAAAGGATTAATCATCTCAATTATATCATATAAAAGTGGCATTTCTCATGAAAAGAATCATAAATTTTAGATCAATAAGTATATAATTATCAGTCCATGATTAATAATTTATAAAGTGTGTAAATTCACAAATAATTACCCCTAACTCAATTCAGGATCCATCATGGTTGAAGAACGCATTCACTAGTGATGAATATATGGTGTGTTCCATGTATTCCTCTTCATAAACCATGTTCAAATATTCATTCATCATTTAATCTCGATCCTCCAATTAATAATGGTTCTCATCCTCTAAAATCCTCTATGACTTCTGCAGCTAATCCTAGAAATTTTCCAAAAAATGGTACATAAATATAGAATTAGGTTAGGTGTATTAAATGAATGAAATAATGATATTAATTAGTTAATCCACATAATAGACCTTCCAATAGCTACCTCAATATATAATCAAGTGCTGACCAACTTTAAGTCAATCCTAGGGTAAACCCTGCATTTCAGAATCAGTAGTAGTCTCAAATTTCCTATATGAGGTCTCTAAAAATGGGACAACCATTTTTAATAAAATGATATGTGTGTATGCATTAAAATAAATTAATATTTTTCTTATATTAATTTTAGGGTCCCAAAACACCAAACCACCATGATGACATTGAGGATAAATCTAGATATATGCATAAAAATATTCAAATGGATAATCTAATAAAACTAGAGTTGTTACATTCTCCCCTTTTTTGAGGATTTTCACCTCAAAAAGAACATTATAAACAAAATATATGATTTTACTAAGTCATAATTTGACTATCACACTCTGAGGATCTCTCCTACACACACCCATTCTAACAAAGAATATGAACTAAATGGATGGTTTGTCCATGAAGGATCCTCTTATGCCAATCCTCGATCACAACTAGGTACGTAATAAATGTGGCTACATCTTCAATGTTCAGCTGGCCCCATTCAATAACATGCATAGGTTCATTCATGTATCACATCATTTTTGACACATTGAATACTTTATACACTCAATACAACTAGGAGGGAAATGATAAGTGGTAAGAAACCTCCCAAACCCTCCACAAGATCTCATATAGTCTGATGAACCTTAGTAATAGCTTACTTCCCAAGATGAATCTTTGCAATACTTATCGCGGGGAGACTCTCATGAAATCATTGTCTCCCTACTCAAACTACAAGGTCCTATAAAGTTGGTCTTTATAAGATTTTGGTTTGTTATGGGTTTTCCTCGTATGCTTTTGGATCACATGTACTTTATCTATCATCTTCTATACTATCTATTTCCCAACAAGAGATGCCTCTCCAATATCAATTCAGCATAAGGGTGACGTGAAGGGTATCCCATGCAGTTCCTCAAAATTTTACATTTTAGTAGTATAGTAATAGCTATTATTATAAGAAAATTCTACTAATTTCAATTGATCCTCCCAACATAAGATAAATTCTATCATGAAGGATCTAAGCATATCCTCTCACACCATGATAGACTACTCATTCTATCCATCCATCTATGGGTGAAATATTGTACTCATCCACAATTGTGTCCAAAAATCCTCCTATGGTCCCCACCACAACTGTGATGTGAATTGAGATTCATGGTTGGAGATAATCATTAAAGGTACCCCATGTAACAATATAATCTCCCGCCCATACAA
The DNA here is from genome assembly GCA_963277665.1 of Viscum album. Classification (NCBI taxonomy): domain Eukaryota; kingdom Viridiplantae; phylum Streptophyta; class Magnoliopsida; order Santalales; family Viscaceae; genus Viscum; species Viscum album. The sequence continues at coordinate 1,284,209,252 of OY728132.1, read as the reverse complement.
CTGACCAAAACTCTCAATCAAATTCTGTTATTAGATGGAAAGGATGTCTACTGACTTGGTGAGTTGGTCCAAAATCACCTAGATGGAATTGTAGCATCTCACATCCTATATAATCCCCATCACAAATTATATGGATATGTCATTCCATTTATACACATTAACCTTGAGATTTGTTACAAACCTACTTGAACTTGGTTCTCATCATTCACCTACTAGCATGTGAGAAATCGAAAGATGAACCCAACATTGTTCTACCTCATACCATCTCACCAAAAGTTCCATTGATGTTCTTTATAAATATTTTTTAGATTGGGATGTACTACCAAGAGGGGGTGTGAAAATCCCTCGTCACATCTTCATGCAAGGTGAATAGAACCATCTTTCATCTTTGGAAAAGGATGATGTTATAACCTTTTTTTGAAAATCTACTAGGTGAATATCTTGAGGATATCTACTCATGTATAAAAACAAAATTAATTTCTCCTAACTGAGCCTCTCTCACATGAGATTGTATAGGAGGAGTCTCCACCATCGACTGAAGAAAAATGGATCCCCTATCCATTAATATGGCTTTCTAAAATTAAGTCATCTACTTATATTATTCCACCACTAGGTGGGTATGGGACTTCCTTCTATGGGTATCTTCCACTATGCTTCCATTCCCAATATTATAGAATATCTTAAAGTGAAAATCCTATAGGAACACTATCCAATTCCTCTATCTCAGGTTAGGATATCTTTTTGTGAATATGTAAATAAGACTCTGGAGTTCTGAGTAAACAAAAAAAATACTCACTGAGAAGATATTGCATCCACGTCTTCATAGTAAGGACAACCTATACCAACTCTAGTTGATGAGTCCCATAGTTATTATTTTGGGTTACGGACTACCTACACACATATGTGATCAAAACCTACCTCTTCATTTACACGCAACTGATCCTGACTCCAGAGGCATCATAAAACACTACATATTCCACACCCTCCTCAGATATTCTAGATACTGGATCATGGTCAGCCTCAACCTCAGCTTCTCAAAGGATCTATGACACTGCTGAGTCTAGATAAATTGTTTCCATTTATACATGAGGTTGGTCAAAGGGTATGCAATCCTAGAGAATTATTCCATTAACCTCTTATATAACCCTTCCAATCCAAGAAAACTCTCCAACATCGACATGATAATTGGTGACTCCCAAAAAAGAATCACATCAATCATTATCAGGTCCATAGATAATCCATGCTCATATATGACATGACATAGAAATTGAACCTCACAGATTCAAAACATGGAGTTTGAGAGATTACCATAAATCTAGTTCCCTTGAATTAATTCTAGGTCCATCCTCGGATTCTCTACATGATCCTCCTCTCATAAAGATTAAATGAGTATGTATTTAATGAGGAAACCCACAAATTGGTCCCATTATGGTTGGATAATCCAATTCATTATATCCATAAACAGCATGATTGAATTCATCACACCAACGGGCATCACCAAGAATTCATAGTATTCATTGAAACATTGGAATTATTTCTTCAGAATGTCATCCTTGTGAACCCTTTATTGGTGCTAGATGGATCGGAGATCAAACTTATTGATTAAACTTTCACATATAAAATGGTTGAAGAGGTATTAAATCCTTGAATAGGGGTAATTTTTCTTTATAATTACCCTAATCATGTTATTATAATCAACACATAACCTAAAACTCTCTTCTTAATTTTTCACGAACAATATTGGTTCTCCCCAAGGTGGGAACACTGGGCCTAATGAAACCCTTCTCTTAAAGGTCCCTTAACTACACCCTCATCTCTAAGATCTTAGTAGGGTCCATCCTATATGTTTAAGAATATATTTTTGTATTCTTATCATTCAATTAAATTTATAAGTCCATCTACCACTATGGAGTTAGTCCCAAAACATCTTTATGGAAGACATCCATATAGTCCTCCACTGTTGATGGGATCTAGATACCAAGAGATCCCACTATGTCTAGAGATAAACTTGCTAACATATAGTTGATGGGTTGTTGCTTCCTTCAATTAAGGCCCACTCACTTTTCCTTGAAATCTCTCTTGACCAAAAAAGAAAATCTCATCACATATTTTCAAAGGCATCTAACCCATTTGTGATGATAATCAATATGGGAATGGATCATGGAAAACTAGTACATTTCCAAGATGATTTTTTAAGGTCTCATAGTGCAATAAAGAGGTTCCATTAGAGACCCTCTCTGATGAGAACCATCTCACAATACTGGAAAATAATATTTATCAAATAATCACTCCTTTTAGAAACCTGTAGTTGTAGTTATTGGGATAAATTATAAATTGGAAGCTCTATCTCTCTCATAGTGGATAAATCGATGAAGTAATGACTCTAGCATGTGTGTAATAGTAGTGGTGAAAGAGTATAAAACACATAGATCATACCTAGAATAATATCTTGCATATCCTTAACATATCCCTCCATATCATGAATCTATCCACTGCCCAAAAAAAACTCCTTGAGCCTTTCATGGTCAACTTGGTGGTGTTGGTGGAAGCAGACCATAGTGTCACCCTCTACCAGTATTTCCTACTTTCAGAGCTCCACTTTATCCTCTTCTATAACCACCACACTTTGGGATTCCCAAGACATGCCTGAGAGACCCCTAGTGATGGATTTTCCTCTAATGTGGTGATCCATCCATTACCTGTATGCCATCTTTGGTACATTGGGTTAGGAAATCAAATTTCATGTGACATCTCCCATAACAATCATAGCACCACCCCTCTCCTATTTAACATGATCCTCTCTGAGAAATACATTCCATAGATCCATGTGTTTGATTCCTATCATGGGGTGGTATCAAATTTCAATACCCTAATGACTATATACTTTAAGATACTATAGATAAATCAAACCCATGATGACCACCACCATATCAAGCAACTCAGAGTCCCTCCACCAGGAATCTCTCTATAACAAGATCTCACTTTAACACTCCTATGTAATTATATATAAATTGGGATACTATGTTGTAATTAATGTCTTTACATAGGCCGTACTATAAATTATATTCATGGAAGAAATATTATTGCCTCATGTTGAGGTAGTAACGCATGAGTTCATAGAAACTCATAGTGTAAATAGCAACTATCCTTTCACCCTAATCTTTCTCAAGAAGCTCATGAGTCTACAAAGAGTTCCTGAATAAAAGATATTACTCATCATGAAATTGTTTTTGGAATTATAAACGTGAGGGAATTATATAATAATGAGTCTACATCATTAGACTTCACTAGTTCCCCACAACTCATTTGAATGGACCAGCTTATAATGGAACCATCTGATTGATCAGGGCCTGAATAACCGTGAAGACTCTGATCATCAACTTAAGACAATCCTATGCTTCTTGGGTATTTAGTTCACTATGCAACCCTAGTATTTTTTGATACTAGAACCTTCATAGTGCATTAATAATTCATTAATCATAATCCTTCCTTGATGGAACTAACTATTTCTCGACAGGTGGGGGTGCTACTCTATATCATCTAGAAGGATACGCCCCATGACATGGACCTTGAACTAAGTCCCTTTCACTCAATGATTCTTCATGATGATCATGTATCAGTAACATGAATGGATTTATTTTTGACGGAATCTTAAGGTGATCAAGCATTACCATGGTAATATTTACATATATATATATATATATATGAGGAGTTAACTTATGAATGATAGTTAAAATAATCAATCCTATATGATATATGTTCTAATTTTTTTCTAAAACTATAGTTTTGATATGTTGAATCAAAAACATGTATTCAGCATCTTGGTGAATGGATAAATCATCAATCGCACTGACACTGGGTTCCCTATCCTGAAATCCACACTTGAGATTCTTTGATATTGTTGTCCTAATACCCAAACCAATAATCATCGTGGACCTCACTCCAACACCAACTCAAGGTAAAACTCCATTGATACCACTCTCTCATTACCCAACCCCCCAGGACCCCCCTGTCTGGTGGAAGGATAGGTGTGAAAACCCCAAGCCTACCATCAATAGGTTAGGGGCTGAAAACATGCACTGAGAATGCATAACAAAATGGGGGTCCTTAGCCTAAGTTACTTTATGCATGAATATGAACAACTACATGAAAAAAGAACCTTATAAAATAATAAAGTCTGAAACATCTAGAGTATAAACATGCATGTAATAAACTCTAGGTAATATATCATAGTACGATAGTATAAACCAAATCATAAAGAGTAAAAATACATGCCAAGCCAGAAATGAAGTCCCAACCTGATTACAAATAGAGAAAGAGGAAAAAATGAGAGATCCTGACTTCTAATCTTCAATTCCAACCACCAAACATTGTCAATGGACCCCAAGTATCACTATATTACACCAATGTCTATATTGATCTTCCTATCATTTTCAAAAGACATAACATGTGTAGTAAAATTCCATGTGTATGTGAGTATATACATACGTAGTACGACACATTAAAAACCACAAAGAGAGAAATAGAGGGATGCTATAAATGTCATATCAATCCATAATAAGAGGTAAAACATAATATATATGCTCTTAAAGAACCCCAGATTATAGAGGAAGGGTATCTCCGTCTCTATATCCCATTCAAGGAATATGATTCTATATAAAGCTTCAATGGTCCATCTTTGATGCCTAACATCTCACATGTCTATCTGAGAAAGCCATTTGGAGGACCTCCACCTCTCTAGTACTCTACATAATTAAGGGGGATATCTAATAGAGTACTTACTCCCTAGTATGATAGGGGATACTAATAAATTGATAGAATACTCATTCCCTGTTGGATAGGGGTTCTTAACACTAGATAAAAGACCCATCCCCTAGTGTGTCAGGGGTATCACTTAGTAGATGGTGGTCCTATACCCCAATACACCATGGGGTGCCACTGGGTAGATGGAGGACCCAAGTCCTTGTGTGTAAAAGTGTTCCACTCAATAGATATAGGAATATGGGGGACCTGTGACCATGTGTGATGGGGGGTAGGAAACCTTGGAATCACATTGATGATCCCAACAGATTAGCATTATTGATCAAGCATTTCGTGAATAATCATGAAGCTCACAACACCTCTTGTAATTCCTAAAAAGCTACTAAAAATAAAACTATTTCATTATACTAGTAACATAACTTCAGATATGATACCAATAGTCTAACATCCAAGTCTAAAAGAATGATATATTCAAGGTAAAATCTCCTAAGAAAATTACATGGTGTGTACCTAGGGTTACATAGTGTGTGACCTCTCCTAGAAACTCAGTTGTGTCCTCGCCTTCACATAGATTATTTATCCACTTAGTACTACATAGAATGTAATGGCACTAAAGGTAGTGTCTCTACTACTTTAGGCATACCCATGTGCTCTTAGATGTGCCTGTGAACTACTAGTGATGGCTGTGTCTTTTTTAGTTACTGTTCCTGTGTACTACCAGAGTACATGTAAATCCATCAACATAGGGTCACATGACATGTGTTACGGTCTATAAATAATGTGATAATTATCTTTCTTAAAACCCTAGCTTCCATTTTCGGGGGAGTACATGGAATGTTTTCCTATAATACATGTTGTGTGGTTAGTTTCTTCACAAATACATAGGTAAACTTCACACATCTCACCATGTCATACCTACTACTACTTAAACCTTGAATCATGTTAGGGATCTCAAATCTAAGGCTGACCATGACCAATACATTTTCAGAGGTTCGATTTTGGCCACCCAAACCCCACACAACTCCTCTCAATGCTTTGTGCCATTCCTGTCACCACTTTGGATCCCAAATCCATAGAGGCATCACCCGTAATCTTGAAACCATCCCAGAATATCCATTAAACACAATAATATTTATCATTCATGCAACCAAAATGAGTTTTTGGGTTAAATCACACTCAAAATCACCCCGGAAATGTCAAACATTGTTCATATGTTCCAACAACAAATAAATTGAAGATCGGTGGGGGGAAATGCACCTGAACAAAGTGAATCCATCATTTCCCAAGAAATATCAACCAATGATCCCTAAATAATGCTATTCAAGGGTGAAAAATTGGTGAAACCATGATTTATTAGACCAATAATATCAAAGAAAATTGTAAAGTTTCATGAGAAGAATAATAAATTGCATATCAATGAGTAGATAATTATAAATCCAGTCCTAAGAATTCATAAATGGATGAAATCTAAAAAAATGAGACATACCTTGACTCAGGATCGACCCTTAGGGAAGAATGTGTTCATCAGGGATGAAGATATACTACTTTCATGATATTCCTCTCGATACACCTCAATCAAACCAATATGCATCATTTGATCCCTATCCACCAATGATGAATTATGTTCCTCCCATCAAATCCTCCCAGGGTTATATGTCAAACCCTCGTGATTTTCAATAAAATTTTATTTAAAGTGAAAATTATGTTATGGGTATTAAATGAATAAATTAATTAATTAAAATAATTAATCCACTTAACATACCCTCAAATAGTTGCATCAAATAAATTTCTAGTGCTGACTGACTTTAGGTTTCACCTAGGGTAATCCCCATGTTCTAGAATCAGCGGTTGTCTCGAATTTTTCATATTATGTCTCTCATAATGGGAAAATAATTTATACGAAAATGATGTGAATGCGAAGGCATTAATATATATTAATATTTTTATTTTATTAATTTTTGGGGTCCCAAGAAACCCAACCACCACACCAACTCCAAGGATAAATCTAGATATATGCATTGAAATATTAAAAGTAATAATCCAATAAAATCTAGTAGTTAAAAAAAGAGTTATCTTCTTGGAGTTCAAGAAAACAAAAAAAATGTTTCTTTGTCAATTGCTAAAAATGATTGTATCTCTATATAATCTTGTTTCTCTCAATCACTATGGATTAAAAAAACTTTGTATGAATATGGATTTAACTTTGAAAAAATTCTTATTTATTGTGATAATTATTATACTATTTATTTTTCAATGAACTATTTAATGAATTCTAGAACTCATCATATAGAAATGAGTTTTCATTTTCAATGAGATTATGTTAATAAAGGTGATATTATTCATGAGTATGCTAAATCTGAAAACCAACTAGAATATATTTTTACAAAACCATTGTATTTAATATGTTTTGAGAAAATTTAATTTGGTATTTTTATGTTTGAAATTTACTTTGAAAATTTTATATTATATGTTTTTAACATACTTTAATTTTCATTTTTAAGGGGGGTTTAAAATTCTAAAATTAGGTTTTTCACTTCTAATTTTATATGTCATCATATATTATTTTTGAAAAATATAAAAAAGGGGGTGAATATTATGAAATATTTTTTTGATTTTGTAAATTTAAAAAGGAGGGAGTTTTGGGAGTTATTTTTTTATTTTTTATTTTTTCATTTTTTAATATTACAATCCCTCTTAATAATTTATGTTAATAATTTTTTATATATTTTTTTAATAGATCTCTGTATTTTTATCATATCTTGATTTATAGAATTTTTTATATTATAACTTCTATTTCATATGAAATATAAAAAAATTATCTAATTTTTATTCAATTAAAATTATGTCTAAATCAGTCTCTAAATGTTTTCACTTTTGGTCTGAATATGCTATATGCTTTGGGTTTCTAGAGATATTTTCAATTTTTATTTATTGATTTTTAAATCATATAATGATATATATAAGGTTAATTTAAATTTTATTTGATCCATTATAAATATCTTGAATTTATATTCATTTAATTAAACTGTATCGAATGCTAATTATGTGAATTGGTTACTCTAAAAATTCTTTAAATTCTAAGATTTCATATTCTAATAGGTTTTCTATTTTTTTAAAACCTCACATCAAGTGACTGTGAATATTATTACTGAAGTGACCTAATGTGTGTTTGAGTGAGGTAATGTGGGTTTCTAAAACTACCACATGAATACTTCTAAACCTTCCACATAAAGGTTTCTAAACCTACAGTATAAAGGCACTTTTTAACCAATCACATTATAGAATTATAAACCTACCACATATGTTTTTAGAGTGACTACATGATTGTTTTGAAGATAAATAATGTTAAGATAATACATGATGTGGAAGACTTATTCCACCAATATCTAGGAATAATTAATTTTTCATATGATATTCATTTTTTCAAGTCATGATAATGAAGCCCAGTTACAGTATGGATTCTCCCCAACAATGTTTTCACCTACTTAATTCATTGAAGTCCCATCATGTTGTATCCTTCCTTCTACTTGATTACCATCCATAAATTATAGGGGATTTAAAACATGAATACCAACAATATGTATTATTGGACTTCTTCCTCCTTTAATGGATGCATTCGGAACCCTCACACCTTCTCCTGCATGTTATAGCATCTTTCTATCATCATATATTGTTTATATTTAACAAGATATACAATCCACGTAATGCACACTCTCCTACCATGAAATTTCACATTTCTTTTTGAAGATACCACATTTACACCCCCATGGAAATTATAATTACCATGATATATAATTTTTTCACATGATAAGTATAACTAATGCATGTTGTTCATGGTTAGTATAATGACTGCAAATTATCTAGGGGCCATAAGTTGCAATTTTCTCATGGTTAGTATACCAAATAAAAGACAACTAACTACATATTATGATGTCAAGGTAAGTTAACCAATCATAATTCATATACCTTATGGTAACATGGTTCTCACGGTCATTTCAATACTTAAAAAAAAATTCAAAAATTTAGAATTTATCACATGCTATATTTTTATTGGTTTTTGATACTTTGATTAATTTCAAGCTTATATTAATTATTCTAGGTAATTTATTAATTTAGAAAATTTATATATATTATATAAAATTCATGTGATGTGTTTTTAAAATATTTTAATTAGTTTTGAAATATGATTGAATTTATTATTTATTCACTCATATAGTTAGTCCATATATTTCAATTATTTAAATATTTATATTTCGTGTATATTAATTTATTTTTATTCATTTATAAATTTTTATTTAGTGAAATTAAAATTATTTAAAATTATAATGTTTTATTTAATGTTATATAATTAATTTTCTAATAATTATGCACAATGTGAAATTAGAAGGTATATTAAAATTTTATTTTAAAAAGTTAAATTCTCTTATGATATTTATGTAATTGTTTTGACATATTATTATGAAGATCGATTGAATTATTTAAATGATAATTAAAATTGGTTTTAAATTTTTTTTTAATTAAAACTATTTTTTAGAATTATTCTTGAACAATAATTTTCTCCCTCCTCGAAAATTATGTAGATTGAGATCTAATTACTTTAACTGGTTGGATATTGGATTATTAGTTTTTACATATCCAATTTAAATGATTGATGATGAATTCAATGAAAACAATTTATTAGAACATGACCATTCAAGAATCAAAAGTGATTTATCCAAAACTATAGAGTGTTATACAAACCAAGTCCTATGTGCACAAGTTTTCTTCAACTGGAAAATCTCTCAATGATTATACCTAAAATTTATTCAACTTTTACTATCTAGATGAGATGATTTGATACACAACTCAAGAACCAATACATGTGATTATTTAATTTATCTTTTACTTCATCCGGGTTTTGTGTGTTTGTAACACTTCTTCCCATCTCACATGTGTGCTCACTATTCTATTTATGGTTTTACTTTCAAAATCATTATTTTTATTTCTTCAAGTTGTGACTACCAAATACTAAATTTAAGACCATTTATAACCACCACTATTTTTTATTTTTTAAAAACCAATTTTTGGGTAATTTGGAACCATACAAAAGAATCCACCTCCACAAAAACCACAAACATTCTGATTTATAAAGGTAAAATACAAAGGAAATGTCATGCCCACCTCGAACCACAAGTAAACCAATCTTGATCGACAAATGATCAGCCATCATGAGGAGAACATTCAATCATGACTCTCATATTCTAGATTCATAGCTATAATTAAGTTGTGAATCCTCATAAAAAAGGTGGGTGTATTTTCTTTTTTTTTCACTAGAAAAATTATTTTTTGAACAAGTTATGATTCCCCTTCAAAAATCAGATTACAACACAATGTATCTTCCATAGATTAGATAGGTATAAGAATATACAAGGTCAAATTTGAACCAATATACTATAAAAATCCTTGTGTTGTTTTATTTATTTTATTATGTGCTTCTAATTAATTATTTTAATTAACTTTAAAAATTAATTTATATAGTTAATCTATTTATTTTAAAAAAATCATATCTGGTCTATTCACCCCCTAGAGAAAATCTTTCATAACCCTTCTAAACCTATCATTAATATTTATGATAATATTTTTTTACACTCACCAAAAATATTTACAAAGTATAAATACATTTTTCATAACATACCTTTTAAAAGGTTTTCTGCTCTAAATGAGAAGTTATATCTGTGATATGATCTGGTAAAAACCATGATCCCACATTTCAATAGAATCACCATGTATATTACAAATATGTAAAGAAAATTCCTTTAAAACATGATTCATAATCTGTCTCATGGATTGTTTAATGTTCACTCGCTCAAATAATGATATAGAATCTGAATTTTAACAATAAGAGCATCTTATCTGTGTACAAACCTAAATTAATTTTCTATTTTGATTTCTCTTCTAATTTTTATTATTATTCTTCTTCTTCCACTTCTTCCACTTACTCATATTCTTCATCCCTATTATTCTATAAAATTTCACAATAGTAAGAACTCTTTCTTTCTCACTCCTTACGAAACTAAATTCTCACACTTTTTTGTATGAGAACATCCCCTTCAAACATTCTCGATTATTTTCCAGTCATTGGTTATATTAAGGAATTATATCAACCCTCAGATATAATTGATGTAATTAAAGGGTTGAGTTTTATTTTCCCTTGATGTAGGAAGTGGTCCAAATCAACATGACTCAAATTCATCATTTTTTATTAAGGCATGAAACCTAGCATTATAGTGAGATAGGCCAAATTTTCATCAACCACTCAAAAACAACCAATTCTATTTCATCATAATAATCACCATTGTGTAATGATAAATTTCACCTTTAATTACAAATAAAACAAATAATAATCAATATTCCATTATTCTAAAACATTTACTCTTATATATATCAATTTTAACTCTTATACCAAACCACTCGCAGTTTGATCTCTTCCTTCATGACACAATCTATATCCAAATATATAGATTAATCTTTTATACATAGAGTTTACTCATACTAAATACTAGATGTGGCATAGTCACTTTCTTCAAGGTGTGGCCTCATTTTACTTAATCTACTTGAACTTTACATAATTTTTTATTACAACATGAGGTACACTAGTGTGGTGTGACTACATAGAACCTACAATCTAGAAGACCATTGATTACTCATGGTATCATCATTAAAATATAATTTCTATAACTTGAATTCCATTTCAAAAACATCATCAGATTTTAATATTAGTTAAAATTTCAACCCTTAGGTTGGTATGTGATTCACACTTATACCATAAAATTTAATCTTACACAAAAAAGATATAATATTAAGAATCTTAGGTTTATTTTTATATATTGTTAATTGTGGGGTCATAATTTGTATTTTTTGGTGATTATATCTATAATTATATAAAAACCCATCCTTTAAAATCTACACACATTATTTTCTCTTCTTATATACCAAAACACCTTTACCTTAACTAGAAATTCATGAATCACATGAAATTTAATATTATGAATTATCAAACAAAAACTATTACCTAATGTTTAAAACACAAGATTAATCTATATATGGTCAATAAAAATCATTATAATAGTTCACATACAACACTGGTGAATCAAACAAACATGTTGATTTATATATTTTCTATTTTAAAAACTCCACCTAAATATGTTTTTTCATTAGAAAATAATATATTTTTTGAATTTATATTTTTTAAATCTCTCTTTGACAATAAAAATTAAAAAAAAAGAGAGGGGATGGAATCACAATACCTTACCCTTGAATAGATTGATATTGAACTCTGATCATCAAAATCATCCTCCAAAAAGTATTCTCTAGCAATGGTTTAGTGAACGATCCACTATTTTATCCCTTATTAGATCAAAAGTAAAATTTAACATTAATTTATCCAAAAAAATGTTTAATAAAGTGAAATTTATATCAATGTTCTTATATTTTGAATTATGAAAAAAAAATCACGATAAATTTATGGAACTTTGATTATCACATCCCATAAATAGTTAAAATATCACATCCATCTTGATATCCTCTAATTAAGTCTCCATCCACACAAATTAGTTATTTTCTTGAGTTACAGAAACATACTCTACCTTAGCAGTACTCAATGTTATAGAATAGTATTCCTTTTTATGCTATGCCACTCACCTATCGCCAAGAAAAAAAACTCCACCAAATATTGATCTTTAATCATTCACATTTATAGACCAATCCATAAATGCATATTCAAAGAGATTTATCTTTCCTTTTATCATATTTTAAACAATAATTTTGAGTGACATTGATGTAACTAGGAATCTATTAAGTATGAAAAATATGTGTCTCAATTGGTACACTTTGAAATCAAACAAAGAGTGTAATGGAATATAAAATATCCAATATCAAAATAGCCATGTAGATAAACTCACAATATTTTTTTTTGAACTCTCTTGGATAAACTTACTTTCTATATTAATATTTAAAATCTTGATTCCCATTAATATTGTGGTAAAACTACTTTTAATTCTATATTGTGAAATTTTTCAAAATTTATTATGCATAATTCTCTTTATAGAGTCCAATGACTGGTTAGTTACCACTAAGAGGGGGTGAATCTGTGGTACACCTATTCTATGAATTTTTCTCCATTTAAATTCAACCTCTTAACCAATTTAAATTTCTTGATCCAGTCAATAGTATCTTCCAAACTCACATTGTGTGTAGTTTTAATATAATAGAGAGAATCACAGATTATTTACAAGGTTTTTCATATAATAAAAATCCATTCCACATAAGTTATAAACCCCAAAATGGAATCTTCACTACCTTTTCAGGTGAATAAAACCGATTAAACTACCCAGTTACAATCCCGCAGCAATTAGTTATACACCCAAATTGATCCTCTTCATTGATTGGTTGGACACCACAATAACAGGACTCCAGTAGATTTTTAGACACCCAATCTACAAACTTATTCTTCAATGATGATTTAGATCTATAAATAACTTCTTTAGATAGTCTTCCTTTATAATATAGATGGATGACCCTTCCTTCTGTACGATCCTTCACAGTCTTCAATAGTTGTCTGGAATAATCTTATTGGCCCCAAAACCCCTTTATAATATTGAATGATCTAAATTATCTTCCTTAAATACACAAGTATATATAATAACCTTCTATATGAATTTTCCGTCCTTGAATCATTCTCTCTTTGATAAAAAATGTATCGGGATATCAAAATACTCTTTCACTATGGATGCAAGATATCCTACTATATTTTCTTGACATTCTTCATCACCTCCACACACACATTATCCACAACAAAAACAATAATTGTGCATGTGAGATTATCTCATTTATTCCATATTTTATAACCACTCATCATTTAGTCATTTTAAAATCTTTATTTAAATGTGTTTATGAAAAAAAAATTAGTTTTCCTCATTTAAAATTTAAATTACCACAAGGTTTTAGGTATTATATTTCCTCAAATTAAGTACTTGATAATTTTATGGGTATTTTGAATCCTCATCCAAATAATTTAATATACCAAAAGGTTTTTGGTTTTCCACATTCTTCACATAGATATGTTAATACCCTGACCCATAAGGCATTCAACTCTTTTAAAATTCCCATGAAGCTCGGGCTTCTCCATTTTAAAGCCTTACATTTATAATGCATGAAAACTTGGACCCAACTAGTTTCTTCCATAGTATATTCATTTTATAATGCATAAAATACTTTGGAATCAATCCCCATTTATTCACGTGGTCTCCATCATGAATTCATTACTCTTAAGAGTAACCTGTATGTGGTTTCCATGGTGATTCCTTCCATTTTTCATTCGATCTATATGCATACAAGTGTAATTTCATGCATCTACAGTTATATTGAACGTACCTCATGCATTTATCAAGAATTCAATTCATCCAAAAACTCAACATCATTATATGTTACGTCATAGTTCGGGTTAATTTTTTCATGCATGTAATATGCATGAATACCATTTGATGCATGTGTTTAAAACTTTATTGGATCTTAGGAATTCAAAAAGGGATTCTTAATTGTGGATTGGGAATTAGTTTGATCTAGTGGATACAAATTTAAAATCTATATATGTCAAACTAGTGAACGTTGAAAAAGGGTTTCAGTAGAGGATAGTGATGCCTCAACCTGATTGAATAGATCCCATAAAATATATTGGATGGCAGCTATTATATGCATAATTTTTTAAGTAGGTGAATAGTTTCTTCTACACAGTTATCCCACATCGATTATCTTCTTGGTTGGGAACGGTAATATGTTATTATACATTCCATCATTGTCTTAGTTTAGAGTATCTTGGTGTCTTCTCCCAAACCACATTGCACACACCACCCCATGATACATTGATTCCCCTCAGAGTAGCTTCGTAACCTCAATGTGCTCCCTCACCCATGTACACACTAGCATGCATATGAAAACAATCACTTCCTCTCTTCCCCAAATATATCTCAATGAGCTAGTTATACCATGTGGTTATGGACTCATCCTACAGTGTATTTTATCGAGCTACCCAACAAATCTCATGTGGTTCTCCATATTTTTACTATACTCTATAAAAGAGTTAGTAAAATATTCAACAGTTAATTCAATGCCTTTTAAAAATATTTAGGCATATCAGAAGCCTTATCAAATTTTTCTTAAAAATTATTCCTAAAAAATAATATATATTTTTTTGGCCTTATATTTTCATAAATGGAATTTACATCTTTAAAAATTCATCCTCATTAAATGATTATTCATTCTCACACATATTAGGATGGATATATTTATAATGAAAATAATGCACCATTTAATCAATTACCATTGACTCATGCCTTTTAAATTTAATATCATTTTAATAATTATTACAATTTTAAAAATAATTTCTCAAAGATGAAATTCATTTCCATTAAGTGAATCCTTAAAAAAAATTCAAGAATCATCACTTCACATATTGATACAATGAAAACAAATGAAGCACATGGGATTAAAAATCTTCAGAAATGAAAATATGAACCTTTTCATAAGAAATTTTAAACCTTATGAAGTACTTCATCTATCTAAGAATTCACATCTTAAACATCTTCTTCATCTCTACAGAAAAATCTTTACAAACACATTATTTATTTATATCAAAGATAATATCATCAACATAGATATTAATGATTAAATATACAACATTATCTTATTTCATGTAGAGGTTTTTTTCATTATTTCCTTCTTGAATTTCAATGGCTTCCATCCTGAATATAACATTGAGTATCACTCCCATAGGGATTAATTTAAGTCATACAATTCCTTTTTTCAACATGAAGACATTTAATTTATGTTTTTCATTCAAGATGGTTAATTTATCATTCATTTGAAAGATCTTGTATCTCCTTTCTCTTGTAATATTAACAAAAAAATAATGGTTTTAATCCTAGAAACATATGTGAACGTCTCATTGAAATAAATTAATTCTACCAGTGAATAAAATTTTTGTATCATTATTTCTCATTTGTATAGATTTTTTTAAACTTGTTAACGAACTTCAAATTTATTATGATAACAATATTTTTTGTTTCCTTGGGTACCAAAACTCAAGTATAATTCTTTTTATTCTGATCTAAATTATCATTCGTCAAATTGATCCACTCTCGATGCTCAAAATATTATTTCCTATCTCTTGGTTTTTGTGGAGAAAAAACTGAGGTATGTGATGTTGTCCCCAAATTTCTTCATGTTTTAAACATATATCCTTGATCTCCCATTATATTTTGTACTTCCCCCAACTTTCTCAAACTTGTATGAGTTGAAAAAGTTTTTTATCCATAGCTATAAATGGTTTAATCATCATCTTCAACTAACACTTATTTTGAATTGCCATATTTTTTAAAAAAGTCTTCTTTAATTTCAAATTATTTCACTTTATCATAGTTACTTCTTGAATATTCTTCTTTATGTTTGATTTTATTATAATAGTGTTCAAACACCATCACATCACCACTATTAAAAATATTCCTTGTATATTTGTTTTAACCACAATATCCTCTTGAATTTATAAAATAGTAAAGGAAAATACTGTTCACTTTTTTATGATCAAATTTACCTAAATTTTCACATGTCACTTTGATAATATAAGTGCTAGAAAATACATAAAAATTATTTCAATCTGAAAATATTATTTTGATACATCTCATATAGAATCATTTATAAATTAAAATAGTGTAAACATATTTTTTAAATTTGAACCATTACAATAATTTCTTACCTCTAGAAAAATCTAGAAGTATCATGCTCCACCAACATTGTGTGAACTATTTCCACTTATCTCGTGTTCTTAATTTTAGAGAAAATCATTTTTATAGGGTATATAGTTTATTTAATTCGTGATAAATACCAAGAAGTTTAACATATTCTTTGAATTTCCCACTTTGGGTTTTAGGAATTTTGGTTATCAAAAGCTTCTTTAAGGAGAAACCAAACTCATTTTCAGTACTTATTTTAAAATACCAAAACATATTCAAGACCCTCAATTTATGTTTTATAAACATAATTCTTGTAATATGAGTGAATTAATTAGTAAAATAAATATAATAATTATCTTAATTGGTTTATTAATTCCTCGTAGACATATAAATTTTTTAATAAATGAGCTACAATGAGTGAGATGTTTGAATATCTACTTTCTTGTGTGGATAATTGACAATATCACTCATTTAGAATACAGTGAACATAAAATTTATCAATATATATTTATAATAGGTTCATCATGATAATTATTCCCTTGGATAATCTTACTCAAATTCCTTTGACCAATGTGTCCAAGTATTCAATTCTAAAACTTATTTTATTCCTTCAAGATCAAGTGTCATGAATTTTCAGCATCATCAACTTAAAAAAAAGTTTTCCAATGTTCATTTTAAAATAATAAATATAAATCCATATTTCATACTCACCAAAAAAAATTATGTCTAATAAAAAACAACTTCATTTTCTTTTGTCTCAGGGATGATACATTCTCAATAATTTTTGTTTCAACCCATTAAAAAATTGAGTGTTCTTAGACTTCATATTGTATTCTCAAATAATTATTTAGCCAAAACCTTTTATCTTGAGTGACCCCTAATTTTTACCAATCCTTAAAATTTTTGAAAATATTTTAAGGTTTTTTAATCTCTTATCATATGTAAAGATAATCCATTATCCACGATCCATGGAAATTTTTTAGATGCTTTGGGTGCCACAACCACCACTAATTCAATATCAATTATATTTATATTTATAATTTTGTGACATATGAGAATTGAAACTATTACTCAGTTTAGTTGGTATTATGGTGTGATAATCTTAATAAAATTTGAATAGTTTCTCACATATTTCACAAACTTCTTCCACTAATTGAAACTTATATTCAACCTTCAATCAAGAATTTTCAAATTGTTTATAAAATTTTATTCTTTGAGTGGGTTGAATCCCCATCAATATCTACCTCCCATAACTTCTAGGCTCATAGTGATATTTTTAATTTAAGTAGCATATCCTTTAAATATTCTTAATGCATCAATAATACTAGAAATATCTATAATATAAGTACTTCCATTTGAACATTTCTTACAGTCTTGAAGTAGATTCTTATAAATCACCCATATTTTGACAATAAATCTTGGATCCATTATACAAACCAAAATTATATGATTCTCCAAGAACTTTATTCTTTATTTTATCATTTTTTAGTGACCTTTTCATATCTCCATTTGTAGTGTTGTTTTCAAAATAGTATTCCCCGAATTTCTAAATTTTTGAGATTTGTCAAATTTTTTCACAGACCCAACATTCTCCACATATATTTTTTCATCAACCATTTTAATAATCTTATTATTTGATAATTCGAAAACTTATTAAAAGAAATTGTAAAAGTAATATATAAAATATTTCATTTTTTATCCACTTCCAGCAACTTCAAGATCCATATACATTTCTTCAACCTTATCTTCCATGGAAACATTCAACTTATTTTCTTTAGTGAATAAATTCATTAATATATCAATATAAGTTTTAAACATTGAATCTTTTTAGAATGAAATATTTCATTATTGGTTGATTATTCATTATCTTTATTCATATTATTCTTAAACATCTCTAATTTTTAATCACTAAAATATATTCCTGGAGCCCCAACATTACCATGAACTGAATTTGAGTTTCCTCTTTAATTTTATCATTACTTCTCCCATCATTGGTAATTTCATCTTTATTAAATTTCAAAAAAATAAAAAATTCACTAACTTATTATTTATTCTCATTGTTATCACCACCCTCATTATTAGATAATAAATTCTCTTTTTGGGTTTATAATTTTTATTTACCATTATCCTTTGAGAAAACTTTGACTTGTTGAATTTTGATGACTTATTTTCTGAAAGACTTCTATTCTTCTCATCCTCATTTTCACAATATTTTCCTTCTTTTAATCTAGGAAATTATTCTACAAAATTTTCCATAGTTCCAAAATTAAAAGAAAAATAGTTGTAGGTTTCCTTGATACTTTTCTTTTCCACTCCCCTCACTTCTTAAAATTAATGAAATGAGTTTATAAAATATCATTTCAACATATTTTTATTCATCAGAATATTATTTTTTGATAGCATTTTATTTTGTACTACTCTCTTATTTTTATTATTTAAAGGATATTTTCCAATAATTCTTTTCCCCTCTTAAGGAAAACATTATTTTTACTCATTTAATAGGAAATAAAAATGATATAATGGTCATCAAATTGAAGTGTACCAGAATCAAAATCTTAAGTTTTCCAAAAAATTTCATAAAATATATGTAGAAAGATAAACAATATCTTTTTGAAAATCAAATATTCCTTCTACTTCTCATTAAAACATCACATGGTTTTTGAAATTTCATTGACATGAATGAGTAATCTATAAACGTTATCAACATTACTCATATTAACATCATCATATTTTTGTCTCCATACATATATCTTGCCTTGTTTAACTTTTAAATTAAATTTATAAATATTTTTAAATTTTACTAAAATTCCTTTGATTTTATTAATACCTTTTAATTTAATAAACTCTTTTTCTAAAATATATCACAATATGGAATTTTGAGCATGGAAATCATTCTCTAAATTCTTTCTATTAATTACTATAATCACAACACCTTCAATACAAAGTGTAAATCTATTATTATTAGCCTCCAAAACATCTATAGTAATAGAGAAAATATATAGAAACGTTTCATTATTCCATATATAGTAATTATACCAATATAAATTAGGAATACCCTTATTTTACACTAAATTAATATATTCCATGACCAATTCATAAATTCATTTCCAAAAACTCCAAACACAAAGTAACTCTTTTCACACAAAACTGTAAACCACTAATCGGTTTTTTATTTTTCCTGGAATGCCATGAAACTCTATTAAAAGGGTGCCATATGAATGGTGAGAATTCAATAAGATGGGGAGAGTCAAATAATTAAATTCCTCTTACACTTCATATTAAAACAACCTTAAACTTCTATTAATAAACATAAAAATATCATTTTATACATAGTAGAAAAATTCCAAATCACAAACACAAGAGGTTCAATAAATATTAAAAGGTTCTATAAAAAAACTATCATCTATTTCCTCTATATGATGTGGTCAAAATGATGATCACACATCATATTAGAATTTTATTGTAGGTTACAAATGTGTAGGTATTATCATTGAACTCAAGATACACGATGTTTCACCCAACTTGTGAAATGTTCTCTCACACAAAAAAAATATATTGAATATAAATTATAAAAACAAAAGAGTTTTATCCAAGCATTTACCTCCATAAAATTATTATTGTGATTTCCCTTATTCTTCTTATTCTCCCACTTATTACTTTTTTCCCTTTTCTTTCTCTCTCTAATTTTTTACACATGAATAATCTAAATATCGCATCATCTCACACTCATTCAAAAAATAAATTCTCAAATGATTTTAGTTTATAAATTCCTCTTCAACCATTATTTTTTATTTTAAATTTATCAGACCTATCTAGGCCTTATATCTACCCTTGAATTTAATTTAGGTATTAAAATGAAAGAGTTTATATAGTCCTTAAATTACCAATTGAGATACATTACCATAACTAAAATTATAGATTTTTTGTCTTTTTAGGAATGAAAAAAAATGTATAATGAAAATGGATTTATTATCTGACCACTCAAAAACTACCTCTTCCATTTTAGTGTGAAAATCTACACTTTTAAATGATCAATTTATTCTTCAATTTCAGAGATGAACCAATTTATCACAGCCTAATCACTATAATATGATTCTCAATAAGTTACCAATTAATGATTTAAAGAGGCTAATAATAATTTTTTTATTATAATATTCATAAAATTCCTTTTTTATAAATGTTTTTTTTCTATACACTTTTCAATTTCATGTTCATTTCACATCATGTTTGTAATTCTTGAAAAAAAGGAAACTATTAATAAATACATTTTGTAACACCTTTGACACAAAATTGATCATACTTTTGAATGTAAATTTTAGTATTAGGTAACCTTTGTTATGGAGAAAATTTCATAATTATACAAAAATATTAGATTCAATTTGGAAGATGATCAAAGTAGGCCTTGAATCCAAAAAATTCTAGTTTAAGTGAATAGGACAGCAGGCTGCTAAAATGACTATAGCATCCAGGATCTGAGACCAATGAAGAAATGTTTATATATAAAATCATTTTAAATATTTAATTAATCTATTTCTAGATCTAATTTGGAGGTTTATGGGGTTATCTAGGAGGCCAAAGTGGAAGATAAAATTACTGGGTAGAATCAGTGGCCCTAAATGAAAGCCCGCCATTTTCATGATAAATAAGTTATTAAAACACTAAATGGGGTAAAATTTTGAAACAATATAGTAGATATCTTGGGGAACATTTTATTAATATATTAAAAACATATATCAGGACATAAACTCATTTTGGTGCCTCCATTGGTTTGATTCAAATTGGAGATTATTTTTAGTCATGGTTAGAAAATTCTACTCTCTATTAACTTTCCACCCACCTATTCCTACCTTTATTAATTCATATGACTTGGAAAAGTGGAGGATATAACAAATGATATAAAAATGATTATTTTTTTAGTGGTGGTAAATTATTTTTAAGTATTATTGGGTTAATTTCAATTGTAATGTTATGATATTTCTTAGTATTCGTGCATTTGTTTTTCACATGTTAGTTGTTCGAATCACCAACATTTTTTAATAAAATTTATATTATTGTTGAATTATTTTATTATTCCTACCAAGTATATATATTTTTCTCGATGTGTGAATTTATTCACACCAAAAGTTGTGAAATCATTCACACAACCCGGGAGTGTTTGTTATTTTTGTTTTTTGATCTTCCATTTATCCTTTATAAGTCAACTTTATCTTATATAGAGAATCATGCATCAATAAAGGGAAACCCGCATTATGGGTTGATCTAATGGTATTTATATGGGTATGTATTGATGTTATTTATTATTATTTAAATATATAATTATTTCTTTTATTTGATATTTACATTCAATTAATTTATTTATTCTCCTTCTATATTGAATTTTATTGTCACATATTTAATGTGATAATAAGATCCTTAACCTCAAATTTATAATGAAAATGGTCTTGCATGTTTATTGGTAATTACAATTTTCCTATGAAGTTTTTAAAAAATTAAGTGATTAGAGTAGTTTTATTACATTGAATGAATCCCTCAAAATTTAATTAAATTGAAATAATTAAAATTAAAATTCATCCAAACCACCCTTAGCAATAACTTAAGATAACTTCATTCTCTAAAATTGAATTCAATTAGGTTAAATATTGTTCTAGTACTACATTCAAATCAACCATAATTTTGTCCACTTCATATCCAAAAATTCTCCTATATAATGGTTGTGTCTTTTGGTTTCTTATTAGTTCTTTGAGGATTCAATATCATAATTTCTACTATATGTGACATCTTTAACCCGAAACTTGGGTAAATTTGGATGTGACAAAAATATGGAATTATTTTTATAGATCAAAGTAGGATATCTTAGGAACTATCCTTCTATTCCCTCCCCTTTATTCTTTTCCCACACAATTTAACTTATCTTCACCCCTTCCTTTTTTTATTTTCTAGTACATGTATGCTTACACTTTTGACAACACAAATATATTTATTAGGGTCAATAAATTGAGAGTGAGGAGTCCAGTGAATCTTGGTTTATCCTTTATTTAGATCCTATTATTCTCAAGATTATGTATTGAAAATTTGAGTTCAATATAATATAGAATATTCAATGAAACCACATCATAAATCTGAGTAGAAACCAAAATTGAAATACGAATGAGGTAGTGCCTAACTTGGGGGATGCAATTGATCAAACCACCAAAAAAAACTTATACCTTCCTGGACTATAATAAATCCTCCTAAATTGGGAATTTTTTTATTGTATATTCCAACTATATATTCAACCCCCATGTCTTAAAAATTTTAAAACATTTATAGGATTGATTCTGAGATTCATTACCTTCATGTTATAGAATTAAAAAAATTATTTAAACCATGTGACCACCAAATCAACATGAATCAGATAAAAAGAGACTCTTTAATTATTATCTAAAGGATCAATAAAATAATTAGTTATACAATTTGAGATCATCATCCATTCACTCTTGGGACCAACTGAAAAAGTAATTTAACAAGAAATACATTCACCAATATAAAATAGTTGAACTAAAAAGGATTATCTAAATACTTATAGAAAAAGAAGGAGAAACATTTGATGAAACATGGTAAAGGTTCAAAGAAACTTTTAACATAGTACCACAACATGGATTCTCAATCCCATAATAAGTTAGAATTTTAAAAAATGGTTAAATTCTATGTAAAATATAGTTTATTAACATGTTCTGTAATGTAAATTTCAAAAACAAACCCCCAAAAGATGCTTATGAGTATCTAAAAAATATGAAAAAACAAAACCAATCATGGGGGACATCACCTTACTATGAGAATCCATAAACATTTTGTGGAACTCACACTCATAAGGAGTGAAAAATTATTAGGTCTAAACTTTCTACACTCGCTAGGAGGGTCGGGGTGATCGATCGTAGGATGGTCTATGAAATTCAAATAGTTGAACATATTTGTAAAATTTAGGACAAAAATGAAAAAAGATAGAAAATTTACCATCTATTTCATAAATAAATTAACTGCTTCTTGAAGTACCAAAAATAGATTTCAATGAAATTATTTTTCATAATCCTCAAAACACAAAAAAAATCGAAGCAATATACAATGGCCATCCATGATTACATTTGAGGGATAATAAACACCCGGATCAACCATAAGAT
Organism: Viscum album; assembly: GCA_963277665.1. Taxonomy (NCBI): domain Eukaryota; kingdom Viridiplantae; phylum Streptophyta; class Magnoliopsida; order Santalales; family Viscaceae; genus Viscum; species Viscum album. The sequence goes on along the minus strand of OY728132.1, from coordinate 1,284,185,569 downwards.
CTAAAACCTTACCCTCAACAAAAAATTCTAGATCATAAAAAATTTCATTCCCAAAGATGTCAATTATAACAACCTTCAATTCAATTCCAAAAACCCATGAGACAGCCCATCCCATAACCTAAATATCCCTATGATAAACCACCTAACTCAAACTCCAACCAATTTTTTTCCACCACCATTAGTTGAAAAAATGGGTAAACAAATAGGGAGAATGAATTCTTTAGTTTCATCGCAAAAAAGGAATTTCAAACCATTAAAACATTAAAGGAACCCATTCCCACTTAATTCATCCCTTCCCCAACCTTAAGGGGATAATCCAATGGAACACAGTCATCTCTTGAACAACTCAAAGCACTTACCATCTATTTTGTAGTTCCTTGAAATGTGTGTTCTAGTTTTAATAATTACTTCTTCCATGCGATTTCCATTGGATTTATTCATGGAACCAAAAAATTCCAAAAGTTCTTTATCCAAAGAGGACCCACTTTCTAAAGGCAGGTGTTCGTTGATTTTGAACTTTACGATACATAGAAACGTACATTGGTTGAAAGGATGGGAAGTCATACTCATCACACCCCTTTGGGGGGAATTATTGTCTACTCTGGGACCCTCTTCGTAAATTTAATATTTTTTCATGGATCCTTATTAATTATCCAAGCATAACATAAGTTTCCCTTGGAATTTACAATCACTTATTAACATGTGTAAAATTTAGAATCATCTGTATGAATTCATGGTTCTTCCTTAATGGAGATATTCGTATGTATTTGAAGTTCTACAGCAATGGTATCATCTAATATATTATTTCTAGATTCTTTTAATCATCATTATGATGATACTATTTTTTAAGCCACATAGGAGGGCACTCTGGAATTTATTTTCATCTAAGGAGATGAAGGATTGTTTTGTTATTGGAATTGTAAACATGAAATGGGTTACCTATGAATCCTTGTGAAAGGAATTAGAACCCTCATAGATCAGGATCTCTTAATGGGACACATCTGAAATTTTAAGGTCATGTGATAAGGACCAAACCATACAGTTTAATGTCATGGTGTAAGGACATATAAGTGAGAGGTTCTTAGTCAAATTTTGGTGTAGGACTTATGTTGAAATAGCCCAATGAACATTGAAAGGATATTTTTTTCCAAGTTATATTAGAACCTATTAAGAATATGGCCCAAGAAGAATAGGTTTCATTTGAAAAGTCGTGTTTGAACCTCAAAAAGGCTTACTACGTACCCCATGTGGATAGGAATCAAATCACATGTAGTTTGATAAATTTCATAGGAGAGTATAATCCTTTGAGAGAAATGAGTTTGGGCTTACTTTCTGAAAAGGATGCCTTGATGGTTTTGGGGTTTAATTTGGGGATTATTTTTAAGGAGGATTCCCGGATTAACAGAATTAGGGTTGGATTCCTGAAGAGGATATCTAGTGAGCTTGGGCCCTTAAAGGGCTTCCTACATATCCTGGTTTGAACAGGAATCATGGTTTTCATAGTTCCTTCACTGTGGGAGTTTTTTAAAATGTTGTAATCATTAAAAATCTCTTAGCCCATGTGAGTCATGCTCAGTGTCAGAAACAAGAGGATGTGAAATATTCAACAATGATACTCACTTTTCCTCCTCTGCTGGTGGAGGAGGGCAAGCCTACGGTGGCGATGGTGTATGAGGGAAAGGCGACCCGGGAAGAGGGAAAGGTGATGATCCCTCCCTTTTTCTCTTTACATTAGATTGGGGTCCAATGTATGGAATAAGGGATGAAGGTTAGGGGCTCACACCAAGATATATGTACATGGTGACAGAGCTCAATCGGAGAGGGAAAGGGTAATGAAAGACCTTGTGCCCATTTTTTCTCTGGTATTTGACACTGAAGAAGAGAGTAGAAGCAATGATGCTACCTCCTGTAAGAAATTATTTGGGATTATTCTAGAATGGTTTCCCTAAAATTGATCCTTGTATGGGAGGTAGACTTATCTTTTGTTCTAAATAAAGAAAATCAAGTGTAAAATTTACCTTCCCTACTAAAGACCGGAGGTTCTAGGTCTTCTCTTTGACAAGGGAGAGTTCAGGACCCAAACCCTCCTCCAAACCAATAACTTCCCAACACTGTTCATTGGAGAATGTTCCATGTCGCTATGGATATACAATCCCATAGACACTCCATGAATCCTAAACCCATTATGAAACAAATGTGGGAAACCTATTACTGTTGATATACAAACCCAAATAAGAGACACAATAATGTGCCTTTCCCTAAGGTTTGATAAGTCATGAGGTTTTGCTAGAGGTCTCAACCAAATCCTTTTCAGACAAGGGATACAAGGAAGAATAATCCTTGCCTTGAATGGATTTGAGGAAGTTTTGATGGCTTGTAGACTAAAGAGTGTAAATGAATAAAAGGGGGGCTCCTAAATTAGTAAGGGTGTGAAAGTATGGGTGCGCAAGTAGACTTGGGTGACCTGATATTCACATAAGATATGAACAACCTATATGGTAATACTTTAGAGAGACTTGTTTTAATCCTTCAAAAGTATTCACAGGTAGTCCCAGAAGTAGGGTGCTCAAGTTCTTATGAAAGGAATAGCTGGTGCGCAAGTGTTTCTAATTTAGGGAGGTTGTCCGATTTAGGCACTCAATTGTAATGGTTTTCAAACACTAAAAGGACGTAAGTCCAATGATCCTTCTTTAAATCCTCCACTCAAGGTGTTGAAGAACTACGTTGAAAGTTTATGGAGACTTGGGTGAAGCACTAGGGCGACAAGAGCAGCAATTGGGAATCAGGGGAATTCTTCTATACAAATGAAGACCCCAAGGGTCTATTAATAGGAAAAAATATGACCTTGGGTGAAAGGAGTTTAGTCCCACAAGTAGGTTGCGCAATAGATTGCGGTGTGAAAGTAGGCTGAGTGCCGACACTCTTTTGGTCTAACTAAGGTGACCCAAACTCATGCCTTTTAAAATGTTGATTTTCTTCAATTATTTTCCCCTTTTATATGTAAGGTATTTACCTTTTTAATTTATTAGACTCTTTGATGGAATAGAGTGTCAAAAAAATCCCCCCCTCTGAATTGGATCTGGAATGAAAATAAGATCATATACTGAGGTAAATAAATGAAGGAGAAAGAGGAGAGTACTCAGGCATGCAAGTGTTATTCGCATGAGACAATTGATCGTGCAAGTTTGCAGCGCGCAAGATTTTGGCCTGCATAATGACATGCATCATCTATATATAGTGGCATCACCTCCACAAAAAACCTCATGACTTAGGAAATTTTAGCTCTCGGTATGCATGTCTTCTTCACTCAGATGCTTCTTTTTTTTCTCGCTTATTTTGTATGATTTTTAGTTGTGCGCTATAAGTGGGGCACCATACTTGCGCGCCGACTTATACTTGTGCGCCAAGTTTATACTTCCGCGTCTTAATGCCTTTTCCAAAAAAAATTCAAAACACCCAAAGTGAACTTACTTAAAATATGATTTATATATTTTTGCAGGTATAATGGCTCCCAAAAGAATAGGAATTTCTAATGAGCTTGCCAACAAAAGGATTCATGACATGACGAATTTCATCGGTCATGACTACTTCAAAGTTTGTGATACCACCCTTCCAAACATAGAAATATATTTGAAGATGTATCATTTCAACTTTCCTCAAAGAACCTATCTGGCTTTGTATAGATATGGCCATTTGTAGGATATTAATATTCCAGATCTAAAGAACTATGTCCCACATTCTTGGTTTTAAGATTATACCAACTTATCATCAGCCAATGATTATTTTGGGGGATTATTTTCTAATGTTTGGAGAGTAGAGAAGGCTCATATTATGCATCATTGCATGTGTGCTCCATATTTGAAGGCACACACACCCGAGATACAGCCACACTATTATTCATCCATCTTTCTGGATTCCTAGATGGATCAGTCCAAGGGTTGGAAGAAAAGTTGGTATTTCCACCTTGGATGAGGTGTAAAACCCACGTGGATGTGGGAATACTAGGTTCATAAGACCTGTGCAGAATTTACAGATGACTTGAAAGTCATTGGGAATTATGAGGCCATATGGGTTGGGAAAACTTATGTGTACAAGAATGATGATTTCATGTCGGAATTATTAAGTTGATGGAGTCCAAAGACTAACTCCTTCCATTTAACACATTGAGAAGTAGGCATCATCTTGGGGGATGTTTACAAGATTTATAATGCTCCAATCATTAGAGACATGTTTGATGAGTTTATTCCTCCCAAGGTGACATGGAATGACTTGAAGAAGACACCATATTTGGTTCATGAGTTGATGAAAATATTTAACAAACTCAAGAACATGACCACCATGAAGTCTCACTCCAAGAAAGATATTCATCTAAAGGAATGGATGGAAGTAATTTTGATAAAGAAGATGGAAAAAGGGCCCACATACACCCATCTGACCATCTGTCCAAAGGTAGAGAAGAGAGGTACCCCTAACATCATTTGGCCGACATTGGAGAAAGGAGAATTTGACAAATGGGGATATGAAGTTAACATAGAAATTACTACAATGACACATCTGGTAGGTTTCTTATCCATGTGTCTCCATGTCTATCTGTTACCAGTCTAAGACTCCAAAGGAGGTGTGAGGCCAAGAACCTTTGTTAATTCTTCCAAGCTGGATGAGAAAAAGATGGTAGGGTTGGCCACTCTTGTTTTGGCCAAAATTCATAAGAGTTTTCTGCACATTTACAAATGGAAGTCTCCATTTAGAATAGTATGTTCATTCCAGGTGTTGTGCGGATGGATTGCTACTCAAATAAGAACTTATTCTATACAAAGTGATTATAGGTGTTTGGAAGTCCTTTCGGACCGTTTGTTTAGGCTTTTTTTGGTATTTCACCTTTATCCCTGAACGCTTATGAAGTCAAGGACAGATTAGGAATGCATAAGGAGTTTCATTTCTTTCATTATGGGAACCCACCTATAGGGCAATTTCTTATTGATGGGATGGCTATTTTTGAGTTTAGGGAATATATTCTAGCTTGTAGATATGGCATGTTGGCCAAAAGGATTGAAGATGAAATCATATTCAATGCCTATTCTCCATATAGATTGACACATCAATTCAAATGTCTGCAACAAAATTATGAATCTCTTCATGTGCATGTCAGATTAGATAAGAATCTGATGGTTTCCCAAAAACTATGGTTTTTCACATCTGCAGAGAAGACTGCGACAGTTTTTAATTTACCTACTGCGGATGCAGTAAGCAGATTGACTATCTGGTATACTAAAAACTAGGTTTCATATTACCCTGAAGGGGTATTAAATCATGTTGTCCCTCTAGTGGGGGTAAATAGAAGTAGCATAATGAAACCCCTTCATTTGGAAGAAAACTCTTCATCATCAGGGGCCAAATCACGAGAATCAAAGGGTGGAGGTGATGATGACCCAAATTAACTGAAGAGACCTGATTCTAAATATAACCCTACTTCTTGAATTAAGATACCCACTCCATCAATCCCTATCGAGGATGTATCAAGGCGATCCAGTCACCATCATTCTGAAGAGTGATGAGTTAAACTTTTTCATCCCTCGTCCATAACTATGGGGGTTAGGAAGAAACTCAAATCCAAGGTTTCAAGATCCTCTTCACAACCCTTTGATATACACTCTAAGTATAAATGACCAGAGGTTGTTCAAACATGGAAGAGTCTGTTCTATGATGCTAAAACCATATGGATGGATCTGCATGAAGGACTGCATATTTCAGAGGTAGGGAATTTGTGGGCTTCTTCTAACATTCATTTTAAGGATAATTCTGATGATGTGTGGACATACATTTGAGAGATGGAAATTCTCATATACGCCACTGATGAATCAATTCCTACCACAAAGTGGGTGAAGGAAATGACAGATCATGGTACCACTTAAGGGACTAGTCCTTCATTAGATGAAAAATGGCATGAATTTTTAGATCCTCAGGATGTAAAAAAATTTATCTCACATTATCTTCTTCTTTGAAATTTCAATTTCTGTCAGAACATTGTTACATTGGGGAAATGTCACTTTATCTTACAATTGGTTAAAGGAAATAAAACTAAAGTTATTCCACCGCATTATATCCCTAAGGCACTACTCATAGAGCTACCAGATCACCCCGTGAATCAGAAGAGATATCTCCAGGCCAACAGGCCATGGAGGATGAAATAGAGAGGGTATTGGGATCTTTAATACCTATCTTTAGAGATGATTATGTAATCCCTCCTACGAAGGTGATGAAGCAAAAGCACCGAAGAAAGAGAGCCATGGTTAGGCGATTTCTTAGTAGTGGTAAGTATCCCTAATAATCATTAATTTTAGTCTTTATTCATGAAAAAGTGTTTACACTTCTTGGAAATATAGGAGCTTCTTCTGTTTCTTCTTTAAAAGAAACTACTGATAAGCTTCAAGGAACCAAGGGGGTGATGCCAAACAGACACAAATTTCTACAAATATGATTGTACCTGAGGAGGAATTGGGGGCTGAGAAACCAACATCTATTCTCAGCATTGATCCAGTTCCTACTATTAGAGGAGAGGAGGCTTCTTGTCAATAAAAAATACTTCATAAGGCATAAAATGTAACAACAAATAACTTCCATCCTGTGATATTTTAGGTTCACCACATACATCAGAACATCTGGTAACAACTGAAAAATAACCCACAATAGTTGCTGAGGAAGCTACTTGGGTTCAAAGGTTGCCTAAGGAAGGTTACAATGCAATCATGCCAAGTTCTCCCATGGGTGAGACTAACCTGGGATCTGAGATATCATTGGATTAAATGATGAACCTTGACATGTTTTTTGAAGAAGCATTACAACATGTTAATATACAAAATTCTTTAGAAGATTTTAGAGTTCCTTATATAGAATCAACTAGATGTGAGTTCTCCTTATTCATCATGTTAATATTATTATGATTAACATTCTAACCATGGTTGTTTGAAATATGCAGTTCTATCTAAAGGAACTACTACTGAAATGATACTTGAAGGAAGTATTGAAATTAATATCAACCCCATTATTACGGAGACAATGGCCCAGGCGGATCTTGAGATGGAAGATCTTCCTAAAACTTATTCTGAGGATCCTGATCACATTAAAGAAAGCACTCCTCATCCAAAGACATCAAACAAAATTTCTGAAACTAAGATTATTGGGGTGGAGTCTTCTCTGGTTTCTGACCTATTGTTCGGTAAGAGATATTGATATTGTAATTTAATTCACTTTTATTATCTCTTGAATCTATCCATAACCATAATTCTTGATTTACCATATAGTTCTATCAATATAAATGGCTAGGTCTGGAGGTGAAGCCTCTGCATCATCCCAAACAATATTTGAAGGTGAAGTATCCATTATTCAAGAAGGAACAAAACATAGCACTTCTATAAGTTCATTAATCCGAGAATACATCCTTCTTTATGAAATTGATTCTTAATCGGACCCAGAACTATAAAAGGATCTTCATCTTGCATGTCACAATGCATGGTAGAATATGTGGAAGATAATATCTAAGATTCCCCTTGAGAAACTTCCTTCAAGAATTCCATGACTTTCATATCTGTTTATCTTGCTAGGATTTGTAAGTTTCAAATACCGTAAAATTCATATTGTGGTGAAAGAGATTATTCGAAGGAGGGAACAAGAGTAAAAGCATCGGAAATACTTCATAAAATCCAAACTATAGATCAACATTGAAGAGTTTCAAGCAGCGCTGTCCTAGGATGAGGCTAATCATACTAAAAAGTTAAAGGGACAGAAGCAGATAATTAATGAAAAGATTGTTTAGCAGATTCGTCTACAATATGAATTAGATGTTATTAAAGGGGAGCTTGACTAGCTTCACAAATCATTAGGAGAAGTCCATAAATAAGGTGAAAAATCCATTACAGATGTTATAGATGTACTTCATCATGTGGAAGAGAGCAGAGCTGGTCAAATAAACGAGTTTTAAAATGAAGTTGATGGGGCTCAATGGGTTGTCAATAAAATGAATAATTATGTAGAAATACTTTAATAATTTTTGATTTTTGACAAGAGAGAGATTCCAATTTGTAGATGTTCCTTTGTGAAAATTTTTATAAATGAAAAGAATTTTGTCTTGAATCATTTTTTCTTTCACTCTAACTAACTTCCCTTATTTTACCTAGGTCATTGGGCCTAGTAATCATAGTTTGATTTTTCCTAGGGTTATATAGAAAACCCCACAAGCATTAAATCTTTTGACTTTTTATTTCTCAATATTACCTAAACCAGAAACAATGTGCGTTTGGTGAACTGGGACACGACTTTTTCTCAGAGTTCCCTTTTCTAGTTCCCAATCTAGTGAGAACCACATCTCTTAGTAGTTTAGAGTCATGCATGTTGAACAATAAAGGGATAGTATTTAAGCTCGAACAACTTTGACCATAAATTTTGAAATTAGATCCCAAACAAGACTCAGTGGCTAAGACTTTCTTTAATATTCTTTCAAATATTTCCAAGGGGAATATTGATCCATGATTTTTATGGTCACCAAATATAAAATTTGTATCAACATAAAGGGAGTCTCCTCCAAGAATGAAGTTACCATTATTTGACAAACCCGTTATGGGGGTTATAATACGCATGTCCAATTAGGGTATATGCTTCATATCCAAATAGTGTCATCTTTTGGTTGACTGGCCCGTCATGTAGGAAACTTAAGCAAGGACACCTAAGGGACATTCTGCATATTCAAGAAAAAAGAGTTCTTAAGAATTTAACATTTTACTATTGATAGACAATGGAAAATAAGATTTAGGTGACTCAAGACCACAGTGGGTGTCTTTTCCAAGGAAAAAGGATTTTAAAAATAAAGGTCTATTTTATTCTGATATATTTCATGTATACGAAAATTACTGTGCAGTTTTAAGTCATGCAGTGAGGACATTGTACTATGCAGTTTTAAGTCATGTAGTGAGGACGTTGTACTGTGTAGTTTTAAGTCATGCAGTAAGGACATTGTGTAGATTTAATATACAGTCTTTAGCTTCGACCAAAGGTATGAAAATCTTTCAATTTCTTGATAATTTGTTTGGAAACATACTACCATATTTAGGTATGGAAGGTAAATTGTAAACTGTGATTTGGGAATTTCTAGATCTCAAAAATGTTATGGAAAAAAGGGCTAAAAGCAGTAAAGGAAGTATTTTCCAAGAACAAAGTTACCATTATTTGAAAAACACATTATGGGTGTTTTATTATGTAGGGACAATTGGGGAATATGTTGCATAGCCAAACAGTGGAATCTTTTGACTGATAAGCCTTTTATGTAGGCAACTTATGCAAGGCCACCTAAGTGCATGTACTTCATAGTCAAGAAAAAGATCTCTTAAGAATTTTTACATTCTATTTCTAAAAGATGAAGAAAGTTTGCAGAGATTTAGATTTTCCACAACACAAATCTTGGTTTATGGAGAAAGGAACCTTAATATGGAAAGGGTATTTCCAACAAAGATTTCCAAATAATTGGAGGAATGTGACTTTTACAAAGGATTGACCCAAGCATAAAAGGTCTGGTGTCTATAGTTTTAGGTCGTAAAACTAGGACCAAAAATATAAATAGTATATTATAAGTGGGAAAGTGATTCCAATGTTATTTCATATTACTATGAACACATGGAAAGTAAAATTTGTAAACCATGGTCTTGAAGAGTTTCAGATGAAGAGAAAGATAGTGGAAAAAATATACCTTAATTACAGTTTAAAATACAGATTCTTGTATATTGTCATCAAACATTGAAGGGGACAAAGACACTATAATAAAGAAAAAAATTACCATCATTTAACAAACCCGCTATGTGGGCTGTATTATGTAGGGCCAACTGGGGCATATGTTGTATAACCAAATAGCGGCATCTTTTGACTGACAGGCCCGTTATATAGGAAACTTATGCAAGGCCACCTAAGGGCACGTGCTGCATAGCTAAGAAAAAGAGATCCTAGGTATTAGAAACTCTATCAATAGAAACCATGAGAAAGATTATGAAGATCAGAAAAATATTCAAGATTAAGAGTGTGAAATATAGAAGGGGGTTCTGCTCAATGCACATAAGAAATATTTAAATCACTATTGGCCATGAGTTTTATGTTCTTTACATAGATCTGACTCATATGTAAAATGGATACTTTCTTTGTTTCCATTTGAATTAATGTTGTGATGTGAAATTTATAGCCATGCATTGAGGAAATTATATTATATATTTTTAAGTTATGTAGTGAAGACATTGATAGCCACATAAGAAATTGAGACACTTCATTTATATAAATAATCCTTTTACCCCATTCCTAATCCCACGTGATCTATTCTCAGTGTGAGAAACAAGGAGTAGTAAGGGTTTCTTCTATAACATAAAAGAGACACAAGTGAAGAATATGGGTATTAAATTTCTATGTAGTTTAACGTCATGGAATAAGGACAAAGATGAACTGATGTGAAAAGAAAGATATATTGTAAATGGACTAAGGGATAAAACCCAAGTGTCACTACGTGTCTTGCTAAGGGAAAGAATCAAGATATATGAAGTTCTTTAAACATTCCCTATGTAAGTTTGATTCTTATATAAATAATAAAGGGGTTTTGTTATCTTTTATTATGTATGGTCCCAAGATTGAAGATCTAGGCATCTCTACGTATCTCATATAGATGAGAATCAAGCCGTATGTAGTTATTTAAACAATAATTTCCCTCACCAATCGAGTTTGACATGGGAGACTGGGGGCTTTAACACATTCTATAAGAATTATTAAATTTATGAAACAAGATGGTATGAAAATAAAATCATGTATCTTAAAATTGAACTCTGTAGAAATCTAGTTCATATACAGGAGAAGAAAAAGGAAAATGTAAATTTTTTGATTGTGGTTGGGCCCAAGATTAGAGATCCATGTGTCTCTACATATCTCAAATAGTTGAGAATCAAGCCACACGTAATTCTTAAAACAAATTCCCTATGCAGATCTAACTCAGACATAAGGAAGAGAGGGACTCATGTGACACTAAGGGGTAGCAATGATTTCCATGATTCTTGCTTATGGAATCTCCTAAATTCAAATAGAGAAGATGTTAAACATATAGTTTAATGTCGTGTAACGAGGAAAAATGGTATCATGTAGTTTTACATTGTGTACAAAGGAAAAATATGTTACGCATTTTAACATCATGCAGCATGGACGTTTATAGTTGTTACGTAGTTTAACATATTTCAACTATGAATTTGTATTATGTAATTTTATGTCTTGCAATAAAAACGTGGGACCTGTGCAGTTTTCAGTCTTGTGGTGAGGATGTGGGGGCTATGCAATTTTTAGTCTTGCAGCAAGGAAAAATGGTTTCATTCAGCTTAACGTTGTGCAATAGGAACAAATATGCTACGTATTTTAACATCATACATCATGGATGCTTATGGTTTTTATGTAGTTTAATGTCTTCCAACAAGGAAATTGTACTCTTCAGTTTTATGTCTTGTCGTAAGGATGTGGGGGATGTGTAGTTTTTAGTCTTGTAGTGAGTTCAAATGGTTTGTGCATTTACACAAAGTATTTCTTCAAGAATCTCTAATTGGTCAGAGTTGTAATGTTCTCTCTATCCTTTGATATTAAGTCATATTCTCCATTTGAGTAGACCTTATGTATATAATAAGTTCCTTTCAACTTTGGCTCAAGCTTTGGAGGTTTCTTTCCGGGTACCATTGGAGTCCTGAGGACCAATACCAATCCTCCATGAAGAAATGAATGGAGGAAAACTTTCTTGTTAAAATCACATGCTATTATATTCTAATATACTTCTAAATGGTGAAAAGTATGCAATATTTTCTTGTATAATAATTCCAACTCATTAAACAATTTCTGAGACCTCTCATATGTAGACAACGGATCACAGATTGCAACTCTGAGTGAAGGAAATTGAATTTCAATTAGAAAAAACTACTTCTTTTCTATATAATAATGAATAAGTAGTTTCTTGGGTGGCAGTATGGGTAGTAGTCTGATAAGCCCATAAATCATTCAAAATTTTATCAATCCATGATTTATTATCTTTATCCACTATCTTTTGGAGTATATTTTATAAGGCCTTATTGAAAGCCTCTATCTATCCATTAGATACTTCATAATAGAGAGATTAATGGTTGGATTTGATATTATTTTCATGATATAACTTTTTTACCTCATCAGAAAAAAAAATTGATTCTATTGTTTGTAAAAATAGTATGGGGGACACCAAATCTAGTGATGATATTAGATTTGACAAAACTAACAATTAATTTGGCTCTAACTTCTTTGAGAGGTATTTCCTCAGCCCATTTATATAATAAGTTAGTAGTAGTAAGAATATACTTGAACTGCTTAGTCTTGGTTGAAGCATAATGTCCTAGTATATCTATTCCTCATAAGGAAAATGGCCAAGAGTATTAAGATGTATGTAGAAACTTTGGGGGTTGATGAATGATGTTGGCATGCATTTGGCAGGGATGACATTTCTTAGTGAAATCTGTACAATCCTGCGTCATTTAAGAGAGAAAGTATCCAAGCCTTCGGATCTGATTAGAGAGTCTATGACCATACTTATGGTCACCACAAACTCTTGAATTTACTTCTTTCATGATAGTTGTAGTTTCTTATCCATCAATACATCTGATGAGGATTCCATCGAATCCTCGTTTGTATAGGATCTTTTGGTGGTCTGGACTATCATATTGAGTAAAATTGACTGCCCATCATCAGATATGTTCTTTTTCAACCCTATATAGTGGAAGTACCCCATTTTGAAAGTATTCCACAATAAGTTTTCTCCATCCTATGGTTTGACCATATGGCTTTGAAATAGGGATAATCTCATTAATTTCCTCCATTTTGGGTTAAATGAAAGTTGAGACCACACAATAATGGGATATGCTAATAATTGTCTCATCCCAATTTGGATCTACCAAAGCTGTAGCTGCATTAGCTAGTGCATCAGCTTTGAAATTTTGTGATCGAGGGACACAAGACCATGTTGGATATGAGGTAAATTCATCCATTAACCCTCTAATGTAATCACACAAAGGAATTAACTCTTCTTTTCTTACAGAATATTCCCCCATTGATTTTCTTGATTACTAATTCTGAATCTCCCTTCACTTTTAAGTGATTCACTTGTACCTGAAGGGACAATACCAAACCTGTGATGAGAGCTTGATATTCTACCTCATTGTTGGTACCACCTTTGGAAAATAGGAAGGAGTAAGGAAACACTTCCTTTTCTGGGGAAATAAGAACAATTCCTAACCCCACTTTGTTGAGTTTAGGGTTTTCTATTCTCTTCCCTATTAGAATTCTAGAGGCACCATCAAAGTACATATCCCATGTTTGGGAATTATCATGAATAGAGAAGACCTATTAATCAAGAAGATCGGTATTTAATGATGTATCTTTCACAAATGAATGTTTAGAAAGGAAGTCATCTAGATCTTGGCCTTTTATTTCCTTCTCAGGCATAAACTAGATATAAAATTGTTGTAGAATAACTGCCCACCGAGTCAGATGCCCTGTAATCATAGGATGACTAAGGATAAATTTGAGTGGGTTATTTCGAGACACCAATTGGACCTCATGGTGTTGTAGGTAGTGCCTTAATTTCTAAACTGCAAAGATAAATTTCAAATGTCACTTTTCAATACTTTAATACTGAGTTTCTCCATCATGCATAGTTTGACTGGGATAGTAAAGATTGTTTTCATTCCCAACATCATTCTTTTGGGCTAGGGAGGAACCTATTGATAGCTCTAAAGCTTCTTCATAGAGAATAAGTGTTCTTCCTTAAATAGGAGGAATTAATACTGATGGACTCAAGAGATATTTCTTGAGGGTATCGAATGCTTCTTGGTAGTCTTCATTCAATTGATAGGTGACCCCCTTCTTCATTAATTTAGTGAAAGGAAAACACTTTCCAGCCCAATTGGTGATAGAGCGCCGAATATAGGCCAAATGTCCTTGGATTCCTCTTAATTATTTTAAATTTATAGGAGAGACATACGAAGGATTTATTTTTTTTTCTCTGGATCAACTTCGATACCACGATGGCGTACAATGAAGCCAGGGAACTCTCTTGAGGTTACCCCAAAAGCACATTTCTAGGTGTTCAACTTCAAACTATGTTGTGTAATTTTATTAAATATGATCTCCAGATCAGCCAAGTTATTGGAACATTGTCTATATTTTACCACCAAATCATGCACATAACATTCACAAAATTTCCCTAAGAAGGGTCTGAATATATGGTGCATGGAAAGTTGATATTTTTCACCTCCATTTTTTAATTCAAAGGGAATTACCCAATATAAAAACACACCTTGAGGGGCTCTAAAGGCTATAGAGTATTCATCCTTTGGGGCCACAAGGATTTTATTATACCCATAGTAGAATTTTATGAAGGAAAGAGCTTCATAGCCAGCTATTTCATCAATTAAAATCTATCTAATCGGAACTGGAAAATCATCTTTAAGACAATACTGGTTAAGATCTATGAAATCAATGAAAACTTTAATTTTCCCATTCTTCCTTTTCATTTGGACAATGTTTTCCAGCCATTTGGGATATTGAACTTCCCTGAAAATTTTATCCTTTATAATCTTATCAACTTCAGCTTCAATTTTAGAGGCATTAGTTGGGTGTGTTCTTCTTGTTGTCTACTTGAATCTATGATGTTCTTATAGAAAATCCAAATGATGAATGTCTACATCGGGATTAATACCTGGCATTTCTATATAATTCCAAGAAAATATATCTCGGTTTTTCTTTAGAAATTTATTATACACCTATTTCTCTTCAGAAGTCATATCCGCACTAATTAGAGTGAGGTGTGGATCTTCTTTTGTACCCATATATATTTATCTAAGCATATCCATAGTGGTAGAGACAACTTCCTCAAATGTTATATGAGTATCCCTGAGATCTTCCTCTTCTTCTTCATTACTGATTATTTCATCTGTTTCTACATGCATAGTAATTGATGAAACAAAACTTTCTGAGTTATGAGAGGAGTCAGTATTGAAACGTCCTGAAGAAGAGGCCACCATTTCTAACCCTACTGATGATGAAGGGTCTTCCAGTGGTAATAAAGAAGAGATGATGGATTGGGAATCAACCTATTTTTCTTATTCTATAATTTCAACAACTTATTCTACTCTAATTGAAAAAGTCGAGGCTTGTTGTAGTTTGGAAGATAATATGAAGACATCTCCATTTAAGATTCCCTTGCTACTTGGTGAATAAACAGTTTCTCCAATGTTTTTAGGCTCATTTGCCACAATCGACATTATGGAAGTCACTAGATGAGTGATTGGATTTGGTTTTACCCTTTCAATTTGATTTATGGGTAGCACATAATCTACACAAAAATGTATGAATGGGTTTAATAGAATTGTTTTCAAACCATTTGGAGCATTAACTCTGGTTATTTCCTTTGTCATGGACCTTGTTCCTTTTGTGTGATAAAACTCTTCCTCAATGTATTGTGACTCACATGTTTCGAATGGAGCCTTTTAACCATAAAATGTCCCAAATTGACCATTGAAATAGTACTTAAGACATTGGTGGAATTGAAAAGGTATGTCCGCATGTTGATGCCACCAAGACCTTCCAAAAATAATGTTGAAGGTTGTGTCCTGACGAATAACCATGAAATATGAATTAGACACAGGATCTCCAAATTGTTTTCTAAGTGTATTCTCACCCAGTAGTTCTTGATCATTCTTTTCATATCATTGAAACATTAAAGTGGAAGGAGATAAGTCAGATTCAATTAGGAACAATCAACGAAGTGTACGAATAGGAATGAGGTTGACTATGGATCCATTATCAACGAAGGATCATCATATGTCTATGTCATTGACCTTTCCAGATAAATACAATGGTTTGATATGTCCATGTACAACATCATCTTCATCTTCATCTATAAAAGATATTACTACCTGAAATTATGCTTAATCATTCTCTATATGGTAAACCTCAATAGCAGCAACTTGAGTATCAAACTCTTCAGGACTTGAAAAGGCCCCAATAAGTGCTTCTAAAAGATCTTTTAATAGATTTGAGGTATCTAGAATAGATAACTTGGCCAGTACTTGGGGAAGTTGTTTCAAAACATCATAATTTTTATCCAGAGGTTTGTGTTTCCTAGAATGGATATTTAGTTTTATACTTGTCTTAGAATTTGATTATTATAATGTAGATATACCCTATATAGGAGCAGAACCTGAAAATACTCTTGGATCTGGTAAATTAGAATGACTTGGTATATCTAA
The DNA here is from genome assembly GCA_963277665.1 of Viscum album. Lineage (NCBI taxonomy): Eukaryota > Viridiplantae > Streptophyta > Magnoliopsida > Santalales > Viscaceae > Viscum > Viscum album. Next base: position 1,284,169,241 of record OY728132.1, on the reverse strand, counting down.
ATGTTGAGAGTAAGATGGTGTGACTTCTAATCGGTCCACCAAAATAATCATGTCAGAACTGAACCTTTCTTGCATGGAAGAAGCTATTTGTTCTTGTTGATCCCATTAAAGGGCTATTCCATGAGTTTCTACCACATAAATGGTTCGAGATGGGGTAAAGTTAAAATGGAAGTTTCAATAATTCCCATGTATTCCCCTATAACCTCGACCTTAGCCTCTTCCTCTAGTTCCCCAATTAAATATAATGAACTCTGGCTCATTATAATCAGAATCACCATTGTCATAAGGATTCATTAAGTGAATAATGTTAACAGAACCAAAGATCAATTCTTCATCTGATGAATATTCTGACTCACAGGTTAGTTTTGTTTATGTTGTTTGGTGGTTCAATGTTTGTGCTTTTGAAACGGATGGCATGAAATCTTCCAGGGTCAAGGACAAATTTGTCCTTAACATGAGCTTGTTTTCTTTTTATTGCTCTTTTTCCTTCTGATCACCTCATTTCCTTGAGGATATGCCTTTTGATGAAAGAGGATTTACTATTGTAGGAGTGGAGGAAGAAAAAAAAATTATTTCAACTATGTTTATAAAATGACATGAGTTCGATTAATAATTTTCCTGATCATCCAATCATCATATATCTGCACATTCTTACTTTTGACTTCCTACCATTTGTCTTCTTCCTCTGGATCAGTAGCAGTAACACATACTATTTGAGATGATGAAATTTTCAACATCACTAGTCCATAGTCTACCATATTTTGTAAGAGGTCCATGAAAACAAAAATCTTCTTAATGGGATGCCTCAACATCTGGTGAAAGGGACAATAATTATAAAGATCTTCATCTCCTTTGTTTGTTTCTTCAGCCTTGGAAACTGAACCAAATTGTTTTCCAAAGCTGAGATAAAGTAACTAGGAACTTGTTCATTCTAGAAAGAATAAATTTTTCTTTTTAATTACTCAAAATTTTTCTGCCTTCGATCTCTTTGATCATATTGAAAAGGAGTTTGTTTATGCTGATGCTCTAGAGGTAGATCCCTTCGATAAGATGAAAGTTTTGACGCGGAAGAAGGTATAGGTGCTTCCTTGAGTGTAACAGTAGAAGCATCTTCTTTCCCTATTCTCCTTCCCAGAGCTGATGTAATTACATGATTTTTGGCCTTTTTCTATAATAGAATCTTCTATCTATTGAGTAATTGAAGTAATGTCTCAAAACCCTCCAGTGTATTTTACAGGGATCAGTGCTGTGTGTAACTCATCATATGGATTTGACACACAAATTGGAAACAAATCTTCTTGAGGGAGTGTCATACTTAATGAATATGTTAATATTCTCCATCGTGTAATGAAATATGAAACTCTTTCATTCTCCCTTTGTTTACAGTTGATAAGATCAAAAATTGTCATCTTCGGTAATGTTGAGCTAAATTGAAGAATGAATTTCTGGCGGATATCTTCCCATCCAGTAATTGATCGAGATGGTAAACATTATATACCAAACAAAAGTTGTTCCTTGTAGTGACTGCACAAAACACTTGATTTTTACAACTTCTTGTTGTTGAAGAGTTACCATCATGGGATCACAACGAGAAATTAAATTTGTTAAGTGTTGTTACCGATATCCGAAACCAAGACAAGAAACGTGGTATTTACCAAATTTGGTGGGGGGGAATCATGTCCACCCATTCAGGGTAATCATTATTTTCTAGCTGAATTGGTGCATGCTTTTCCTCCATATCTTCCATTCAAGTTATTAAAGCATCAATTGTGTTCATAAGAATTTGGGGAATATCTGGATGAGCTAGAACTTGTTCAGGTACAGTAAATGGAGCTTGAGCTGTTGCAATGACTGAGAAAACCACCAGTGGTGGTGCTTGTATTTGTCTTGGATAATGTAACACCCCAAGCTTCCATGATACACTTCTCTTTGAATAATATAGTAGTGTGTGTTGTACGCAACTTTGAGTTCTAACACAAACCACAACTAATCAAACTAGTTGTTATGAATAGTAATACTCACTTTTTGAAATTTTATACATTTTATCTTTCAAAATGGACTTCATTTTTGTATTCGTCATATCAAAATTATCTTAGGGTGAATTTTTGGTACATTTCTGATAACTTTCATATTTTGATGAATAGTGAATATTACTAATTTTAATTAAAAAAAACTTTTTTAATCGAAATAATTAATAGTGATGAGTTATGAATTTGAGTGGTTTAAAAGTATATTTAGATTATATTTTTACCATTTAATAAAATTTTGGTCATTTTATGTAATTTCACATTTAAATTGGACAAAAACAAGTGTCAATATTTTGATAGTTATTATTTCTTAAAAACACGCTTTTTGTTTTGACAACGGGAATTAATTTTAAATTAATTTCTACCAATTATGTGATTTGAATTTAGAAAAATGGAATCCATATTTATAATCATGAGGTACAAATAGTGTAAATAGGTAATTTTTATTTTTAGACATTTTGAGTAATTACTTCAGTAAATATTTTATTTACCATGGTTAAAGGATAAATCCGGTAAGTAAGGGTAAAAAATAATATTATAATAATAATAAATTACCCTAAGACATGTCCTAACCCTATTGATTGATACATGTACGACCATAGGCATCTTTGGGTCGATTTTTCGACTCCATGGATCCACCTGTAAGTGGTAATGACACTTTATATTAATTAAGTTAAAGTACAAAGATGACTTAAGTATATATCTTTTAGAAAAAAAAAATTTACATAGTGTTATATATGTTATATTTTCGACTATAAATATTCATTATAAATATAAAAATATTTCCTACATAATGGTATTTTATTTATAATTTTTAGACATTTAATAATTAAATTTATTTATGACACAATAATGATGCAGTATTTTTCTTATTAATGAAAGAATCAAATAATTAGTATTATAAATGTTAAAATAAATATAATTTGAAATTTTTTATGCCATACACGAATTGTATTGGTCAATTTAACATTATTTTATTTCTTAAATGAATTTTTTTCTAAATAATAAAGTTTTTAAGACTTTAACAAAAAACAATTATTAAATATTATCAAAATTGACATAATTGAGTTTTTAAAACAAATATTATATTATTAATTGATAATATATTCCTAAAAATCTAATATTCTTCCAAAAGACTTATATCATGATATTTGTATCATTAATGGACCAATTGGGGGTCTATTGGATGTATATAGTATGTTTATTAAATATATAATATAAAAATAAAAAGAGACATGGTAAATGTCAAACTAATTAACTAAGAATTAAAACTAAAAGATAAGGTTAATAAAATGACCCAAACCGGTCTAAATCCTATAGGTTGAGTGGTTTTAGACCTATATCAACCTTAACCTTTAAATAATACACTTTGGAGTCATTATAAATAGAATATGAATTTATTATAAAATAATATTTCTCTCTTTTCCTATGGTGCCCCTCACCCCTCTTATAAAAGGGAACTCCACCTTCCCTCTAATTCACACCATCGAAGCCTTTTGGCTCGGCCAACCCCTACCCAAATATTCTCTCAACATCCCTCAATTCAACATATAGGCCATTGTTTAATCATAAATCCAATCTAAGGATCCCTTTTGATCAAATCAAAAGGAAGCACCCGAAGAAGAGGTAATGTTTTCACCACCATCTTTCAAATTCCTTTCTTCTTCAACTTCTTCTTTCTTTGTTATTTCCATTATAAAATAATAACTTCAGTATATTCTATGTACTGTGATGTTATTATAAATATGGTACAATCATATTAATTATTCTTTCCATCCTTTGAATGACATGTCACCATATGTGTGTACATACGGCTTACCGTCTCCACGTTGTGGTGTAATTGTTATTCAAAATATTATTATTTTGATGGGTATGATAATGATGTTTAATTGTTGTAAATAATAAATAAAACATGATAATTATTATGTATATATGATATACCATCTTATTATATATTATATTAATAAAAAAAGAATGATATTGTCGCTCGTGCGTACGTAAGGACTACCGTCTCCACGAACGCGATGAGATTCATTCCCCATCTTATCCATGCAAGTCTAATTCTCATTTGATAATTAAAAATAATGTTTAAGTACTTGATATCATTCTGTATATTAATAGGATAAAAACTATCCATAACAAACACGACTTATGTAATAAAAAATATAAAATAAAATGAGTAAGTTAACACCCAAAACGACGATAATACTAAGATATTATTAACAAATCAATGTTAAAAGATCATATATGATATCATATTAATGTATATGATTCCTGTATAATTTAATACAATTATTTCACAAATATTCACGAGGTTAACCTACCCTAAACCAAGGAAAAGTACAAGGTAAGGGTTTATTTCAAAATCTCTTCATTATCCGAGGTTTTTTATACGTAATTATTTACCGGGACATATTTATCATCCACATCCATGATTCATAAAAATGTGTTACAAAACATTCTTTATATTTTATAGAATATGTGTTAAAGTCATTTATACCCTTGTTTGAATTTTTATAAGAATTTTATAAAGGAATCTTTCTGTAGTTTTCCAAACAAGGTCCGTTTTAACCATTTCGACAGAATTAAGGTAAGAATGTCTTTTTTTTAACTTATACAGCGGGTGCGGCTATTTTCCACCGTTATAAAATCATTGAAGATTCCCTTACAATATTATAATAATTTTTTGACAGTAAATGTTTTATTTTATAATTATGTGACTTTCAAAATGAATATTTTAAGAATTTGTGAAAGGTAATCTTTATCAAGATTAGAATTTTAAATGTTTTAAAGTTTTATCTTTCTAGATATATTTAATTAATGTCCATGTTTTCAAATTGATTTTAAGGATTTATTTACATGTAAATGAATGTTTTGAAATGATATTTCTTTTCAAAAGTTTCAAAGTGGTATGGGACACTTTGATTCAAAAATCTCTTTTAAATTACTTCCTTAATAAATGTGTGACTCGTAAATTATTTCAAAAAAGATATATTTCTCTCAAATAGTTTTTTCATCTATGTCAACATCCTTTAATGAATTTTAAGCTTATTTGAAGTTTATTTATTATGATACAAAACTTCCATATTGTATTGAAGTTTTTGTGATATGTTTCACTGCGGATGTTTTATTTTTATACCATTCATGTTTTATGGAGAAAGTATTGACATTTCATATGCTAGTTTTAATATGAATTTTTATGTTATTTTTAAACCTATTCATATGAGAAATGCATTGGAATTAGTAATTGATGGGTGGAGCCAGCTATAGCTCCTCGATGCATCGGTAGGTTTCATGGGACAAACTAGTGTCTTGGCACAAGGCCTTGAAAAAATCTTATTTTTAGTCCTGGCACAAGGCTTTGACTACGTGGTTATGATAGTCTAGAATTATGCATTCCATCATTATGAAAGTGGTTAGTGATATTGCATGTGATTATTCAACTAGTAGAATATCCATGTGAATAAGTAAATGGAATTACTTCATTTTATTTTTTCCATATTATGCTGAAGTTCAAGTTTAAAAGGATTTTGTTTTATTTATACATTGCCTTAACTGTTTATTCTTATTTATGAAAGTTTTCACTGTATTTTTATCCTTAATGAGCATCTGAGCTCACCCCTTTCTATGTTTTATTTTTCCCAGGATTCCAATAAGTGTATTGTGATTGATATGTAGGTTTAAGCCAAGGAAATAATGGCGTTCATAAAGTATTATTTATGTTGTTTTGTATGTTATAAAGTGTAATGTAACATTCATGTATGTAGTCTATTTTCCAAGACTACTAAACTGATCGGTCCTTCGGGACTTGATTCCTTGCAATCATGCCATTGTATTAATATAATGCATCGACTCTGGGTAACTGGGGTAGGGTCATTACAGTTAGTATCAGAGAAATTTTAGAAATAACATTGGAAGCTAGATTTAGATAAACTCTGATTAGAGCACATAGATCTAAGATAAACTTTGGGGATTAGTATAGAAGAAATTCCTAGAATTTTGGTCATGTAGAGATTTTGTGAGTTTTCAAAGAAAATACATCCCTGTCTGGATACGAGCAGGTAGAGGTGGCTCTGGCATAGATGTACCTAGCTGTAAAACCCGAAAACACCGCTTTGAGCTAGACACTAAGGGGAACAGGTGCACAACAACGGGCCTTGCTGCACTCTTGGTTACGACACTCCCGGGGGATATGCTTAGGATAATTCTCATTTTCTTTATAATAATTATAAAGGGTTTATGAGTATATACTTCATCAATGAAAAAATATTTATGATTATGGATTTTATCCATAAATCGTTCAATTTATGATTGGTATTTTACAAGTTTTGAATTATTTATTGCAATTCATAAACTGACCTAATTTATGCTATTGTATAGAAATGGAACCCAGTAGAAGGAATGTGAACTCCAGCAATACGTATGATCCAAAGAGTAAGAAGGATCATATCTTTCATAGTATTAAGCCAACATTTAGAAGGGAAATAGTCTCCCATGTATTCACAACATATGAAGAAATAGTATCATGTTTTAATAAGATAAGTAAATAATTCATTGAGTTTTATGGACTTGAATGGAAGTAAGGGAAGAAAATGATGGAAGAGAAAAATATCGATAAAGGGAAGAGGGAATAGAAGAATTTTCCCATATGTGATTAATATAGGAAGAAACACCCTGGAACTTTCCTGAAGGGAATGGGACTTTATTATAAGTGTGGAGAAAAATGACGCCATGTACGTGACTACAAGGGTAAGAAAAATGTTTCAAATGCACAATGCTTCATCTTCAAGGATTTGGGACACTACGTGAACCAATGTCCAAATCATCAGAGTAATCCCAAAATGATGCTATTGGATAATAATCAAGTTATGATAATACCTCAGATGAGGACGAATGATTAGAGATATTATGTTGTTATTAGAGAATTATGTCATTTGAGTGTTGCATCAACAATGTACTAGTTATAATAATTATGGAGTATATATGGATTGTATTGCAGCACTATTTCATTAAGGACATGAGATTGTGTGGAACTAGGAAAAGTGAATCAATTAAAGGTTAAATTTTTGGAAAATATATGGTTGAGAGAAAGATAAACCATAATATGGTTCTGATACCGAGGTAGTGATTTTGGAATAATACATCATTGATTTGGATAAATTATATTGGATATTTCTGACTACCTTGAAACTGATTAATGATTTGTATATTCCATCATTGTTGGAGTTTACAACATTTTTTGGATAGAAGGAGTATATCTAGTATTCTATAAGGAATAATGGATCATGAATGTAATCAATAAGTTTTTATTGTAATTCAGGATGTTGTAGTGTTTTAAAAGAATACATGATAAAGGTGTCCACATGTTATTAAGCGTAAAAAATGATCTTCATTGTGTTTACCTTCCTTATAAATTTTCGATTGTGAGTTTGGACAGAAGTATTTTGGATAATTCTAGTTTGAGATTATTTTTGGATTTCCATAAAAGGACAACCTAGAGGTCGGGAGGCAACCTGTCGCGTCCAGCAAGGCCGCGAGACTTGAACCCGCAACCGAAGGGCGACAAGGGTGTATCACCTACCACTATCCCATGTGATGTCCTGGATTGAATAATGTATTTTTTTTAAACAAATTTCTAGATGAATTATAATTTCATTTTTTTTAACCCCATATTAATAGGATAAATAGAATATTTTTTAAAGTTTTATTATCTTTTAGATTGAAAGATGAGTTTGTGGTAGAAATTAGTTAAAGGATGGAAGTCTACTTGTCATGTATATATTTTTCTTCTTCTCTTATTATAAGAATAAATTATTTATTATACATTATTTAAGGGATATTAAAAGAAAAAATGTGTTATCTTAATACCTTATGTTTTGTTGAACTGATGGTATTTTAAATCATCATAGATTGATGAATTTAAGGCCCTCAATTTCACACTTGTTTGTGATTGATGACCTCAATCACTACCTATAAATATTTACATTTGTACTCTAATTATATGTCTCTAATTTCCACCAATTTTCTCCTAATCGAGATCATAATTTGGTTGTGACCCTTTCATTTCTCTTTTCCTCTTATTAAGACTAAATTTTATTAACCTAATTTCCGATGTGGGTTTTCCCAAACGTATTTTCTATTTTCAACCTTTTATTTTTGAAAAATAATTTCAAATTGCGAGGATGCAATTTATTAAAGGAGGATATAATATAAAACCTCAATCTTCCACAATACGCTTCTCATTGAATAATACAGTAGCGTGTGTTGTACGCAACTTCGAGTTCTAACACACACCACAACTAGTCAAACTAGCTGTTATGAATAGTAATACCCACTTTTTCAAATTTTATACATTTTATATTTCAAAATAGACTTTATTTTTGGATTCAGAATATCTAAATTATCTTATGGTGAATTTTTGGTACATTTCTGATAACTTTCATACTCTAATGAATAGTGAAAATTACTAAATTTTAATTAAAAACAACTTTTTTAATCGAAATAATTAATAGTGATAAATTATGAATTTGAGTGGTTTTAAAGTATATTTAGAATATATTTTTACAATTTAAAACAATTTTGGTCATTGGACGTAATTTCACATTTAAACCGGACATAAACATGGGTCAATCTTTTGATAGTTGTTATTTCTTAAAAACATGCTTTTTGTTTTGACAACGGGAATTAATTTTAAATTAATTTTTTCTACTTCTATGTTTTGAATTTAGAAAAATGGATTCCATATTTATAATCATGAGTTCCAAATTGTGTAAATAGGTAACTTTTATTTTTAGAAATTTTGAGTAATTACTTCAGTAAATATTTTATTTACCATGGTTAAAAGGTAAATCTGGCAAATAAGGGTAAAAAAATAATATAATAATAATAATAAATTACCCTAAAACGTGTCCTAACCCTATTTCATGATACATGTCCAACCATGGGAATATTTGGGTCGATATTGGGACCTCATGGATTCACTTGTAAGTGATAATGACACTTTATATTAATTAAGTTAAATTAAATACAAAAATGACTTAAGCATATATATTTTAGAAAAACAATTTTTACATAGGGATATATATGTTATATTTGAAACTATAAATATTAATTAGAAAGATAAAAAGATTTCCTACATAATCGTATTTTATTTATAATTTTTATACATTTAATAATTAAATTTATTTATGACACAATAATAATGCAGTGTTTTCCTTATTAATGAATGAATCAAATAATTAGTATTATAAATGTTAAAATAAATATAATATGAAAGTTTTGATTCCATCCAAGAATTTTATTGGTTAATTTTACATGTTAGGATTTCTTAAATTAATTTTGTTTGAATTAATAATGTTTTTAAAACTTTCACAAAAATCAATTATTAAATATTGGCAAAATTGACATAAATGAGTTTTTAAATCAAATATTATATTATTAATTTATATTATATTCCTAAAAATCTATGGTTCAGACAAAGGACTTATATAATGATATGTGTATAATTAATGGACCACTTTGGGGTCACTTGGATGTATATAGTATGTTTATTAACTATATAATATAAAAATACAAAGAGACATGGTAAATGTCAAACTAATTAACTAAGAGTTAAAACTAAAAGATAAGGTTAATAAAATGACCCAAACCTGTATAAAACCTATTAGTTAAGTTATATTAGACCTATAAATATCTTAAAATTTAAATAATCCACTTTGGATCCATTATAAACTGAATATTAATTTATTATAAAATAATATTTCTAACTTTTCCTAAGGTGCCCCTCACCCCCTCTTATAAAAGGGCACTCCCCCTTCCCTCTAATTCACACCTTCAAAGCCTTTCATATCAGCCAACCACAGCAACAATATTCTATAAACGACCATTAATTAAACCTAGAGGCCTTAGTTTGATCATAAATCCAACCTAAGGATCCCATTTGATCAAATCAAAAGGAAGAACCCGAAGAAGAGTTAATGTTTTCATCACCCTCTTTCAAGTTCCTTTCTTCTTCAACTTCTTCTTTATTTGTTATTTCCATTATAAAATAATAACTCCAGTATATTATATATAATATGATGTTATTATAAATATGTTACAACCATATTCAGTATTATATCCATCCTTTGAATGACATGTCACCATACGTGCGTACGTACGACATACTGTCTCTACGCTGTGGTGTAATTGTTATTCAAAACATTATTATTTGGATGGGTATGATAATGATGTGTAATTGATGTAAATAATAAATATAACATGATAATTATTCTTTATATATGATATAATATCCACATATATATTATTTTAATATCAATAGAATGTTATTGTCGCTCATGCGTACATACAGACAACCATCTCCACGAACGCGATGAGATTCATTCCCCATCGTATCCATGCAAGTATAATTCTCATTAGATGATTAAAAATAATGTTTAAGGACTTGATATCATCTTTTATATGAATAAGATACAACCTATCCATAACAAACACGACTTATGTGACAAAAAATATAAAATAAAACGAGTAAGTTGACACTCGAAACAACGATAATACTAAGATATTGTTAACAAAGCAATGTTAAAAGATCATATATGATATCTTATTAATGTATAAGATTCTTTTATAATTTAATAACAATTATTTCAACATTATACCAGATTTTAACCTACCCTAAAACAAAGAAAATTACATGGTAAGGGTTTATTTCACAATCTCTTCATTATTCGAGGTTGTTTATATGTAATTATCTACTGGGACCTCTTTATCATCCACATCCATGTTTCTTAAAAATATATTTCAAAACATTATTAATATTATATATAATATGTGTTAAAGTAATTTACACCCTTGTTTGAATTTTTATAAGATGTTTATAAAGGAATCTTTCTGTTGTTTTCCAAACATGGTCATTTTTAACCTTTTCGACATAATTAAGGTAAGATTGTCTTTTTTTAACTTATACGGAGGGTGTGGCTATTATCTGCCGTTATAAAATCGCCGAATATTCCCTTAAAATATTATTAGAATATTTTGAAATTAAATGCTTTATTTTATAATTATGTAACTTTCAAAATGAATATTTTAAGAATTTGTGAAAGGTACTCTATATCAAGATCAGAATTTTAAATGTTTTAAAGATTTATCTTTTTAAATATTTTTAATTAATTTCCATGTTTTCAAAGTGATTTTAAGGATTTATTTATAGGGAAATTAATGTTTTGAAATGTTATTTCTTTTCAAAAGTTTCAATTTTTTATGGGACACTTTGATTCAAAAATCTCTTTTAAATTACATCCTCAATAAATGTCTGACTTTTAAATTATTTCAAAAAAGAGATATTTCTCTCAAATAGTTTTGATTTTCATCTATGTCAACGTAATTTGATGGATTTTAAGATTATTTGAAGTTGATTTATTATGATACAAAACTTCTATATTGTATTGAAGGTTTTGTGATATGTTTGACAGTGGATGTGTTATATTTATATCAATCAAGGTTTATGGAGAAAGTATTGACATTTTGTATGCTAGTTTTAATACGAATGTTTATGTTATGTTTAAACCTGTTCATATGAGGAATGAATTGGACTTATTAGGTGCGGGTAGAACCCGCTATAGCTCCTTGATGCATCGTTAGGTCTCACGAGACAAACTAGTGTCTTGGCACAAGGCCTTGAAAAAATCTTATTTGTAGTCTTGGCACAAGGCCTTAAATATGTCGTTATGGTAGTCTAGAATTATGCATTCCATCATTATGAAAGTGGTTAGTGATATTGCATGTGATTATTCGACAAGTAGAATATCCATGTGAATAATTAAATGGAATTACTTCATTTTATTTTTGCCATATTATGCTGAAGTTCAAGTTTAAAAGGCTTTTGTTTTAGTTATACATTTCCTTAAATGTTTATGCTTATTTGTGAAAGTTTCTGATGTATTTTTATCCTTACTGAGCATCTGAGCTCACCCCTTTCTTTGTTTTATTTTTCCCAGGATTCCAAGAATTGTATTGTGATTGATATGTAGGGTTAAGCCAAGGGAATAATGGCATTCATAAAGGATTATTTATGTTGTTTTGTATGTTATAAAGTGTAATGTATCATTCATGTATTAATCTATTTTCCAAGACTGCTAAACCATTCGGTCCTTCGGGACTTGATTCCTTGCAATCATGCCAATGTATTAAAATAATGCACCGACTCTGGGTAACTGGGGTCGGCGTGTTACAAATACCCTATGGGAACAGGCTTATTAGGATGTGTTTGATCCTATGTTGGTTGTGTACCCAAAAGAGGTAATTCATTATCTGCATCTGTAGTTACAACAAATACTCTTTGCTGAGAAGCTCCTACAGGATGTGGAAGTTGAGAACCTGCCTGGGAAGTACGTTTAGCATAAATTATTCTTCAAAATAACTCTGTATTGAGTCTTTTCAACTCCTTAATTTCCTCTTATTGTTGTGAACATCTTTCTTCAAGTGAAAGAGATTAACCTTCCTTAGTAGAAAAGTGAGATGCAATCTTACTTTTACCTTCCCCTTGTTAGATGCCTTTCGGAGGGGGGGAGAGTTGGATATTTGAAGGCATACCTAGATTTTGGGTAAGCCAATGATTTCTGGTACGTACACCTTCCTCATTTCCCTCAGTGTGTACCGTATTATGGATAAGAACTTCATATTCTGATTCCTCTGAACTAGAATCATTTTTTGGAGGATCTTCTGTGATGGTGATAATGAAATTTAATAATGCATAATACATTGATGGAATTTTTTTAGTATCTTTGTAAGATCATATCCCTCTGTATCTTCCATGAGACTCTGTTCTCCTATATGATGGATTCTCAGGAGCTGTTTGATGAACATTAACCCAGAGGTAATCCTTGGATAGTTCATTTGTGTGCTCTCTTTGTGGGTTCTTCCCAAATCGGGAGAAACTGACTTCTATTGAGGAGGGTATTGTAGGTGTGAAAAATCCCCTAGCCCTATAGGATGGGGTTGATTCTATTCTTCATCTTCAAACTTCTGAACTTTGTTTAATGAATTTGAAGGTTAAATTAAATGAGCCCCCAGCCTTGCAAGCAGGGGTGATTCTTGAACTCCTATGGATGAAATTCTTTTAACTTCTTTTCTGATTTTGTGAATTTTGTCTTGGACATTAGATGGATGCATTATCTGACAACCACTCAAATCACCTATTTCATAAGATCATTGTGCTATTAAATACATGTTCATTCTTTGATGTATGAAATCCTCTAAGTGGGATGCCTTCTCAAGATTCGTAGATGCTTGATGTAAAATTAACTCAAAAACTTATTTTCTTTAGGCCTAACCTTAATGAATGCTGGTTGAGTCTTGTTCTTGACCGTACATTCGATTACATACAAAATTAGTTGATTGTAGCTGACCGTGGGCAATAACATTGCATGAGACCATTTTGGGTGGAATTTGCTGATTTTGGAGTGTAGTGGAATGAAATTCTCCATTTTCACTCCATCCTCTGATACGAACACCATATGGGGTGTCAGAAATTAACTGGTGCAACCAATTTAGAGAATTGAGGCATGCATGCTAAATGTTTTTCTACTTTTTTCAACCTTTGGATGTTGGGAAACTGAGAGAGATGCCAAGTCAATTTGGCGTTGCAACCCTTCTATTATCTTTACATGATTTTGATATTCATCATATAGTAATACTTTGGTTTTCAAATGACATAGATTATTCCATAAGTTGAGGCAGATATCATGAATACAATCTTCTTCCATCAATTCTAGAATGTTTTATTGAGAATTTTTCAAAGGCTAGAACATGATTGGTATTTCTCTTTTAGCCAATTGTTTCCTCATGTTTGACATATCTTCATCTTCCTTTACTAGATGTTTCTCCACTTTGTTTGACCGAAGTGGATGCTCTGTATTAGAAGGAAAATTAACTAAGGGAGGTTAGGAGAATGAATGTTCCCTTAATTTGTCTTTGGGTTGATAAAGTGTTTCACCCATCAATGAAAAGGTATTAGACATGATTTTCATTATGTTTGTAAGTGCCTAAAGATAGGAGGTATTTCTCATTACTACATTATCAATTATAGAACTATCTTAACAATGTGAAATACTATTTCAGATAGGACTTTCACAGTGAATTCCATCATGGTGAGGACCAACATGGTGGATTACAAAAAGGGATGAATTCTCTTTATCCTTGGTCTTCTGGTCACATGGAGTGTTTTTGTGACTCTCATCTAGAGATAGGCACTCTGTATTGACCAAATATTCATAAAGAAAGCCTTCCTGATAAATTTTCTAATGAGTAACTTCAAAATTACTTCTACCACTCCCATAATTTGGTAATGATAGGATAGGATCATTAGTTTTGATGGATAAATGTATGAGGGATTAAATAACTCCAACATTAAGAAGATCCAAATTGCATTTTGACTCTTGATTTTCCAACCATGTTATGGGAGACTTATTCCTGGATGTTCTCTTACACTTAGTTGGGGGCACTTGTTGGGAGAAGTGTTTATCATGGGAAAGTGTATTTTCTTTCCTTGAATTAGCCATCAGAACAGACCGGGTAGATCTAATTGGAAAGGATGTATGTTCCTGATTTTGTTGTATGTATGGTATGGGTAAGTATGCCCCATGACCCTCCTAGATTGGAACAAAGGTGTGTATCTTCTCTGGTATGACATGCCAATGTGTCATCCCCTATGTGGGGACAGATTTATGTCTATATTCCCCTAGTATTACTGAAGTAGTTGTTATAATATCCTGGCATACTTCCAGAATATGGGTAGGGATTTTCAGCTGCCCTTTCACCATTTATAAGATGTTGTTAGTGACTTCAGCAACCGGAACAGGAATATACATCTATTCCTTATCTGGAGTAGGTGTATGTGCCTACTCATATCCTCCTTTTCCTATCAATGGGTATTGAATGTACTCATTCATGGGGGCAGAGAGTTGGGTCTGTCCCAGATTTATCGTCGGAGCTTTCTAACTGACTTCTCCAGGGGTGGCCAAATGAGACTGTTGGCAGGCTTGATGAACGCTAGCAGGTGTATGTGCCTTATGGCTATTTCTATTCATGTTTGGTTGATGAACATCCTTCAATACTGGTAAATGAGACTGGTGGCATAATTGTGGGTTGTGTGTAGGTGTAAGTTCTTGTTTACAAGTTGCCACCATATTAGATTGGCTAGATTCTTTAAATGTAGTCAGACGAGCCTTCTAACTAGCCGATAACTTTTAAGCATGTTTATGTTCCATTTCACAGTACTCCACCAGATTTGTCTGGTAGGATTGTTGGGTTTCCACTAGATGAGTCTGTTGGATAGAAAAATTTGGACGGACGGGTGTATGTGTCCACTCGTTGTTTGCCATCAATGTAGAATGATGGACTTATTTGGAGGGAAAAGAGGTAAGAACTTGATCCATGTTGACTGGAATTTGTCCCTGGTGGTTCATCTTGCATGCCTGGGTCTGAGAGACATGACATAAATGTATAGAGACAACACCCCCATCATGTTGGGGGTTCACTACCGCACAATTCTTCTAACGGCAGTTGTTGGTGGGAATCCTCAGGAAGGATCCCTGCATCTTTGAATTGAGGCCTTGAGTGACCTCTTGATCTACCTAAATATAGTATGGGAGGGACTGGTTGTTGCGTTCTGGGGATAAAGACCTGAAACGGTTGAAAATAGTGGTTGGAACTGTCTACTTCTTGATCAGCAGTCGTCATTGGCCAGATGATCGAGGATTGTTATTGAATTACATGGTCTTTCAGGATGCCTCTAAAGTTAGGATTGTACCATGATGGTGATACAACTTTACCAACATGTTGGAGACCCAGCGTTGAAGATTCTTAGTGGGTGATAACTTCCTTTCTATGGATGAAGATCTAGCTTGAGCATCGGTTGGGAAGTTTGTAGATGTCGTCTCGAAGAAAGCCATTATAAACTGAAGGTAGTTCTAAGAAAAAAACTTGAAACAACAATAAACTCTATTAAATCGACATCTATTAGATGAATACATGCGTGATTGATTCCTTTGTCTTGCCTTACTTTATCAATTGATAGGGGCCAAACAGGTGGATAACATTATTAACTTGCTTAAGGATTCACATTGGGTTCACCATTTTTGTTTCATATTTCTGTGAAATGTGTGTTCTAGTTTTAAGAATCACTACTTCTAGGAGGTTTCCATTAGATTTATTCATGGAACTGGAAACTTTAAATAGTTCTTTATCCAAAGGGGGCCTACTTTCCAAAGGCAGGTGTTTTTTAAATTTTAACTTTATGATACTTAAGAAATCACATTGGACGAGAGGATGGGAGGTCGGACTCATCACACCCTTTTGGGGGAATTATTATCTACTATGGGAATCTATTTGTAAATTTAAGATATTTTCATGAAACCTTATTCATTCACCATGCATAACATAAGTTTACCTTGTAATTTACAATCACTTATTAAAATTTGTAAAATTTAGAATCATCAGTATTCATTCAATATTCTTCATTAATGAAGATATTCGTATATATTTGAGGTTCTCCATCAATGGTATCCTCTAATAAACTCTTTCAAGATTCTTTTAAAAATTAGTATGATGATTCTGGTTTTTAAGCCACATAACGGTGTACTTTGGAATTTATTTCCATCAAGGGAGATGAAGGCTTGTTTTGATATTGGGATTGTACTAATGAAATGGTAACCTACGTATCCTTGTGAAAGGAATCAGAACCCTCATAGTTCGGTGCCACATAATGGGACACATAATACCATTTAAAGTCATGTGATAAGGGCCTAACCAAATAGTTTAAATTCATGTGGTAAGGACATCTAAGCGAGAGGTTCTTAGTCCAAGTTTGGTGTGGGACTTGTGCTGAAACAACCTAATGAACTTGGAAAGGATATGGGTTTCCAAGTTAGATTAGACCCTGTTGGGA
This sequence comes from Viscum album, assembly GCA_963277665.1. NCBI lineage: Eukaryota > Viridiplantae > Streptophyta > Magnoliopsida > Santalales > Viscaceae > Viscum > Viscum album. The sequence goes on along the minus strand of OY728132.1, from coordinate 1,284,152,270 downwards.
ATATGGCCCAAGGAGAATAGGTTTGATTCGAAATGTTGGGTTTGAACCTCAAGGTGGCTTCTTTAGTACCCCATGTGGATGGGAATCAAATCCCACATAGTTCGATAAATCTCATAGGAGAGTATAGTCCTTTGAAAGAAATGAGTTTGTGCTTACTTCCTGAAAAGGATGCCTTGACGATTTTTGGGTTTAATTTGGGGATTATTCTTAAGGAAGATTTCCCAATTAAAGGAATTAGGATTAGATTTTTGAAGAGGATATCCAGTGAGCTCGGGCCCAGAAAGGGCTTCCTACATATCCCAGTTAAAATAGGAATCAGAGTTCTCATAGTTCCTACACCGTGGGTGTTTGTGAAAATGTTGTAATCATCATGAATATCTAATCCCACATGATTAATGATCGGTGTGAGAAACAAGAGGATGTGAAAGATTCAACAATAACACTCACTTTTCCTCCTCTAGTAGTGGAGGAGGGAAAGCCTTCAGTAGTGAGTGTGGATGAGGGCAAGGCAACCCAGGAAGAGGGAAAGACGACGAGACCTCCCTCTTTTCTCTTTACATTGGACAAGGGTATAATTAAAGGAAGAAGGGATTAAGGTTAGGGACTTACACCAAGATGGAAGCCCATGGCGAAAAAGCCCAATGGGAGAGGGATAGGGTAACGAAATTCGATTTGCCCATCTCCCCTCTGGTCTTTTGCACTGAAGAATTGAGGAAGAGTAATGATGATACCTCTTGAAAGAAAAGATAAGGGCTTATGCTAGGATGGTTTCCCTAAAATTAATCCTGGTATGGGAGGGAGACTTCAAATTTTTTCAAAATGAAGAAAAGAAAGTGTGAACTATACATTCCCTACTAGATAACTGAGGTTCTGGGTCCTCTCTTTGTGAAGAGAGAGGTCAGGACCCAAACCCTCCTCCCAACCGGGAACTTCCCATCACTATTTTTGGGAGAATGGTCCTTATGACTGTGGATATACAAACCCACAGAAAATCCATGGATCCTAACCCCATTATGAAACAAATTTGGGAAAACTATGACTATAGATATACAAACCCAAATAGGAGACACACTAATGTGCCTTTCCCGAAGGTTTGATAAGTCATGAGGTTTTGGGGGAGGTCTCAACAGAATCCCTTTCCGACAAGGGAGCGAAGGAATTAGAAGCCTTACCATGAATGGATTTGAGGATGGATTGATGGCTTGTAGACTGAAGAGAGTATGTGAATTAAATAGGGTCACCCAAGTAAGTAAGGGCGCACATGAATGGATGCGTAAGTAGACTTGGAAAACCTAATATTCACTTAAGAGACGAGAAACATGTATGGTAATACTTGGGTGAGACTTGGCTAAAGCCTTCAAGAGTATTCACAAGTGGTCCTATAAGTAGGGCACTCTAGTTCCTATGAAAGGAATAGGTGGTGCACAAGTGTTTCTGATTTAGGGAGGTTGGGTGCTTTATGCACGCAAGTGTTATGGTTTTCAAACACTAAAAGGACCTAAGTCCAATGATCCTCCTTTAAATCCTCTGCTAATGGTGTTTAAGAACTACCATGAAAGTTTAGGGAGACTTGGGGGAAGAACTAGGGTGACTAGAGTAGTAATTGGGATTCATGGAAATTCATCCATTCAAATGATGACCCCAAGGGACTATTTATAGTCAAAAATAAAAACTTGGGAAAAAGGAGTTTGGGTGCGCAATTAGGCTGCGTGACATATTGGGGTGTGCAATTAGTTTGTGTGCCGACTCTCTTTTGGTCTGACTAAGGTGACCAAAATCTCATGCCTTTTAAAATATGTATTTTCTTCATGTATTTTCCCCTTTTCTTCATAAGGTATTTTCCTTTGACATTTTTTAGACTCTTTAATAGAACAAAGTGTCAACACCATCTTAAGAAGGGGGAAATCCATTGAAAATCTTAAATCATGAATTGAAAAACCATCTAAATCATCAACAACCCATGCAAAAAATTATGTACCATATTTATAATATAAATTTTTTTATGATAATGTGGATGAACCACCACATCCTCAAATAATCCAGCAACCTAATCTGTTCCCTCAATGCATGAGTGGAAATACAAATGTAAAATACGAAAAACATTGAGGTAACTTTTAACAAAAGTTAAGATAAACATACACATTATCTATTAAATGAAAACCATACTGGTATGCTCAAAGTAACTTAAGGACCTATGTTAATTTAAAACTGAATTCCCACACATAAATCAAGTCCATTTTTTTATTAATATGAGCCCCAAAATTCAAAGAACCATGCCTCCAAATTTAAATGACCCTGGTTGTCCTTACATCAGTGTTGAACTATGGGAGAAAAAAGTTATCAAGGCCATATGGGATCTTGCAGATGGTTTCGAAACTATTCAATATTCCATATATTTTGGGTTAGGTATTTAGGATACATAAACCACATCTATCTATCTCAAACTCACTGATTGTAGTGTTCAGGTTTTTAAGGGTATCTTAAAGGATGTTTTAGTTAAATTTGAAATTTTAATTTACACTTATGACTTCATTGTACTTTAAAATAATCAATGATTATGTCTTAGGGAGAAACCACAATAAAAATTGGTTGTCCCTTCTTTGAAATAATAAACCCAATCATCTAATTTATGAATTAGAACATGATAATAATTATCAAAAATATAATCCTTGATCTCAACATCTATAACTCAAGCACTAAATTAAGTGATTTTGAGTATGTTCATGAGGTAAATTAGATATTTAGTATTGAAAATGATCATTAGGATGATAATAAAATTTTTGATTTATTTCTATGTCATGATATAATATTTTTTTTAATCACGTGATGGAAACTTGTATCCATTGATTGAATGGAATTTAGATGGTTCCAATAATTATTTTTTAATATCAACACTCAGTGGAAGATTTGGAGAAATCACAAACATAGAGTCTATACCCATTCCTAACACTCATCCAGACAATTTAGTGAATGAAACATCAACTATAAAGAAACCAATTCTATATAGAAATATAAAAAATTAAACTAAATTTGATTCAAAGTCTCGGCCTATGTTTGAAATTGTTAGACAACCTAAGATTGAAATCAAGATCCTTCCTACCTCCCTTAAGAATTCATTATTAGGGACAACCAAACTATTTGTGTCTTCATTTTATCATCTCACACCAAATACCATTCAAGAATGTTTCTATATTTTAGGGTAAAGAACAAGATGGAAATTTTACGTACTCATTGTGATATTCCTAGGATTCTCCAACTCACTAAGTCATATTGAATTGTTATTTAGTTAGATTCTATATCTTACCACCAACATCAATAAAGACATAATCTCAATATTATGGAAGTGGTTATAAATATAATATTTAAGATATTAAAATATGATTTTGGATAAGTTGGGTGTCCCATGTCGAGATAAAGACTTTAAATTAATCTCTTTTTAGAAAAAACCCGACATCTACATTTTTTTTGTGTTTTTGTGTTTTTTTAGTTAAGGGAACCCCTTGGGGTTTCCTATGTGCACTAATATTAATTATGTGTGAGATTTAGAAACTATAGTTTATTATTTTCAAATTAAACTTATGCTTTCCAGAGATCATATAAATCCTTTAATCAACGATAAATAGTATATATGTTACATATATTTAAAATGATAAATTTCTTGTCATTGTTCCTTCATCTTCAATATAAGTTATTTTTCCCTGATTTCATTTCATATCTCCTTTTTGAACATAACTACTCTAGTAACTTACCAATTATAAAATATATCCTCTCTTCTTTTTCAACACTGAGGGTGGTGAGATTCTATATTAGGGGTGAGACGAAAAATAATTTAATTTTGTGTATGATAGTGAAAATTTATTGTGTATGCATCTATGATGAAAAAAAATCCTCATAAATGGGAAATAAATTTTTTAACCATGAACATTATAATACACTTTAAAAACATTGAAACTAAAAAACCAATATTTTTTCATTCCTTAATTATGATTTTAATACAATTTTAAGTTCATGAGCATTAATTTTGGAATTTATGGTTTTCCAATGTTATTTTTCATCATTTACAATTTCCACCCTTTTAGTAAAAACATCACATTTCATATACTTTGGATTTTGGGGTATTAGTTGGATTATTAGGGATTATAATAAAAAACATAGGCTTGGTGGTCATTTTATTTTTAACATGAGTATTCAAAAAATTAAAAAATGTAAATAAAAAATTAATAAATATGAATATAGAGTAATGGATTGAACTAATTCAAGGGTTTTATAAGTTGGGGATAGAAACTCCTTTGTTTTATGGACTAGATTATGGAATTATACCATAATTTATGGTGGTATTATTTTTCTACTGATTAAGTTAACTCGAGATGATTCCCTGGTATTTAAGCTTCACATGGTTCCCTAAGGCCTTTATTCCTATGATTCATTGGTAAAGTATCTCTAAAGGGGTAGAAATAATTGAGTACAATTTTAATTACCATGGAAACACAAAAAAGAAAAAAAATAAAAAAAAAGATGAATATTCATCTTAGGATTAAAATGTGATTCCACCAAGTACTTATTTTATTTACCCCATGAATAAAAAATGAACTCCCATGTCTATTTTGATACACAATAAAACATTATGATTAATTCAAATTGGATGAAATGTGATTATTAATTTGAAAAAATGGAATGGGATTAGGATTTAGATATGCTTGTGAACATAAATTGTGTAAAATTTTGTATTCATTATATTCAAAATATTTAGCAGTTGATTTGTCCTAATTATAAGAGGAATAGATAAACCCTAATATAATTGTAATATAACTTTTAATAGTAATAATTTGAGTAAGTTTTTGTAAACTAGAAGAATATTTAGAGCTAGTAAGCTTGGAGTATATATAAGGTGATCTAGTTAATTTATTATAAACTATAATCATTTAAAAAAAGATATTTTTGATAATAGAATATTCCAAAAATTGATTGGTCCAAGTAATACCAAAATTATTGAATACCAAATCGAGAAATGACCAAAATCTTTAAGAATGAGGAGACAAAAATGCTTATAAAATTGATAGAGGGTTATTTATAATGCCTTTTCTAAAACTAGATAGGGTTAGTAAGGTTATCCATAGGGATTCTAATTATTTTATTTTTAAAATAATCTAGATCTGTTTAGATACTATTGTTATCAAAGTACATCATTTACCAATCCTAGTTACATTAGTAAATGATAGATTAGTCAATTTCTACAATGAATTATTATTCTGAGAATAAGAAAATAATACATGGAAAATATGGGAAAATATTATATCATATTTTCATATAGTGTGTATAGAAAGAAGTGTTACCAGAACATTAGAAAGAAATATCATCATGGGGAATTGGAAAATTATGTTGGGATTTCCACCCTAAATAAGATGTGTCAAAGTAATTACTCGACATCATGTGAAGTTCTATAATTTTGGGAGAAAAAATCTAAGGAAATGTGTTAAAATATTTACACATATTTTATAAGATGAAGGAACATAAATTAGAGAAATAAATCCAAAACGTGTAAAACCCTAAAATGATAACTTGTCCAAGAGAATGGGTGTCACTAGAAAAAAGGAAGGAAGACGAAGTAGTATCATCGAGAAGTGATTAGATGGGTTATAAATTTACTTGTAATATTTGGGATAGGATATGAAAATGATATAAAGTTATAATAATTGAGATTAGTAATATTTGATCTTGATTTAAAATATATCAAAATAGAAATACTATAGAACCCTTTAGATAATCCACAGATCTAAGTAGGAAAAGACAACTGTAATTCAGTAGGAACACCTAGAAAATTAGTTTATAAAGGGGTAGTCAAAAAAGTTCCATCAAAATACCCATCTAAGAGGCTGAATCATCTCATACAGGATATATGGGATTGTTTTTACTCATTTAAAAGATTGAAGAGTTCGATACTTTAGTGAATCTATGAATTAGTGGAACTGCATGTATTTCCCTAGTGGACATAAGATGTACCTTCCCCTACGTGATAATTTAGTCTTCAAAAGTAACATGGGAATCTATAGAGTTGTAGGTTATTGTAAGTAACAATACAGCAGTAGTGATTCAATAAGTGGAAAACAATGTTTATATTTAACTAAATAGAAAATTATTTATAGAGTAGTTATTTTGATTTATTCCTCATTTTCTAGATGACTTGCTGATTGGAAATCAATTCCTTATAAGATTTTTATACAATATATGATATTTTCATAAGTATTTATCCTTGATAATTACTTGATTCTATCTAATTTTTGGAAACCCATAATGGTACCATAAATGAATGTATGTAGTCTCCATGTGGAAAACTGTTGACCTAATTGTTTTAACAATCAAAAAATCTCATTATTATTATAATATTACTGAGTTTCTTGTTAAATATAAGCATCATATATTCTGTGATAGATGATGAAATATTTCCTAAGTATCAGTCATTTTCAAGATGAGTCACTACCAAGGAACGGTCATTGTTTCCTATAACTCACTATTAGCAATGAGTCTCCACTCAGACTGATTTTTGAAAATGTATGAGACACTATCAAGGATTTCATACTACCATAGTGTAAATTTGGAAAAAGTATAGGATGACTCACTATCTACTATTTCATACTGCTAAATCAAAATTTTGGTAATGTGTGAGTCACTACTATCCTGACCTTCCATTAGAGGATTCACCACCAAAGTGATAACTCATCATTGGATGAGACACTGCCAACATAGTTCTTTGGCTATGTATAAAATGTCACATTGCTTGTAAAAGTCACCTCCAAAAATGTGACTCCATTCCAAAGTATCACAACTAGATATAGATGTTGCTTCAGAGATACATCATTATAAAGACACACTTCTAGACTATAATTCACCATTCACGACTCATTACTACTAGTTCTCAAACTTATCTTTTAAAATTAAATATTTCTAATTGCTAGTTTACTAAATTTATTGCCAAATTTTATTTTAATTATTTTTTCTTAATGGATAAAAAAAATTCATTAATTGATTTGTCATCTTTGAGTACAAGAATGAATAATATATAGATTCTCATGTTGATACTCATGAATTCTACTGATAAAAAGAAGAAGTCTACTCTCTCGTGTAAGAGAGTAATACAAACAAAGGTGATGTTCTAAAAGAGGACCATGTTGAATAATATACAAAACATGAGACTTATATCATTGAACTTACTTACTGTAGGATCAAAATATAAATTTAGATTCTCAATTACAAGAGATGGTGAATTATAGTTTCAAAACATTCATTTTTAACCTTAAGGAAATCTATGTTTAACAAAGTTAAACAATGTAAATTCACAAGACCTCTTAGTTCTACAAACATGTTAGGTTCCAAAAATATGGTTCCGAAAATGAAACTTAATAAAAGATTACAAGGAAAATATTCTACCATAAAGAATATAGAATCATGCATATCAAAGTATACAAAAGAACAAGAAAGTATGAAGGTTATACTTTATTCCTTTATCAAAATACAGTGGAAAATAAACATGAAACAAAACAAGTAACAAGTATGAAATATTTTAACCCAAATACTAGGGTATCCAAAAACCTTGGATAAAGGTACCTTGATTTATACATTCAAGAAAGTCTATCTTACCCACACTAGGGTAAGCCCTTGATAGAAATATCAGAATTTGTCTTGTTATCCCCACAATCCCTCAAACATATAGTTAGCCAGAACCTTTGTCTTTCTAATCAAGGAAGTACTCGAACTTTAAGGTAGTTGGAACCTTTGTCTTCCTATGTTCTAAAGTCCTCGATTGTACACAACAACAATCAGAGTCGCACAAAGCAAGATGAACAAGATGTTCAATGTGCACAATTCATGAGAGTCTCTCTCTCTAGAAATTACTTTATCAGAATTTAATCTCTTGATTGATGGATTAGTTCACAGTTGTTGATCTCATTCAAATGAACTCTTATTTATAGACATTTCTTTAAAGGTCGGCTCCCTCCTCCAATGGTCATATTTTTCCTTGAAACTCAGAGTAACCTGTACACATGTAACTCAAAAAATAGTTACTTAGAAATTGGTTGTATGAAATTATTTCATAACTATAAGAGGGGTAAGAAAAATATGGTTGCTTAACTAAATCCAATTTTTGGAGTCTAAGGAAAAATAATGTTTGGAGTCTAAGTAAATAAACACTTGGAGACTAAAAATCATGGAAGTTTAGATTCTATTTTCCAAAGAATTCAGAACCTGAATTCTATATATTAGGGAGTTTGAATTCCAATGAATTAGGAATATGAATTCTGAATAATTCAGAGTCTAAATTCTGAGGAATTCTGAGTCTTAATTCTTTGAAATTCGAAGGTTGAATTATGAAGGCTTCTAAGTCAAAATTCTGAGAAATTCGGTGTTCAAATTATGATGAATTTGGGGTATAAATTCATAGGAATTAAGAGTCCGAGTTTCAGAGAATTCAGAGTCTGAATTTCAGTGAAATTAGAGTTTGAATTTCAGAGAATTCAGAGTCTGAATTTCAGAGAATTCAGAACTTGAATTTCAGAAAATTCAGATTCATAATTTTAGAGAATTCAAATTCTAAATTCTAAGGAATTAAATGTCCAAATTCTGAAGAATTCGGAGTCTGAATTTCTGAAAATACAGAGTCTAAATATCCTAGAATTCAAGGTCTGAATTTCATAGAATTCGGAGTCGGAATTTTAGAGAATTCGGAACCTGATTTTCTGGGAATTCAGAGTTTGAATTTCATACAATTCGAACCCTAAAATTCAAATAATTCATAACCCTAAAATAGAATACTCTATATCTATGTATTTATATAATTATAAGGTTTTAGATGTGAAACCAAATTTTACACTTATAAATAAAAATAATTATATTTATAGAATAATAAAATTAACAATGAAAACAAGGATAAGGATAAATTTCCTTGGGGAAGGAAAATTTTCTGTATTAACATAATTTTAGGGAAAAGATATTTGCCTTAAAATATAGTGTTTTTGATTTTCAAAACATAGAGGAATGGAAAAGTCATAAGGAAACCTTATTAACTCAATAATTTCCTCCTTTTTGGAAAGAACAAACATCCTTACTAAAAAGAATAGAAGGACATAGAAAAAGTTCTTTATAAACACAAAATAAAACTTATCTCCTTCTACTTATGAATCATAGTGAATATGACTAACTCCCCCTTATATTTTAAAATCCCTAAGGATCATATTCTAGATTTCTTGAATAATATTTTTCATTTTCTATATTATAAAAATCTTCTTTTATAAGAACTTTCCCTTAGATGAAATCCCCATTATTAGGGAAATATCATCTTACTTAGTATTCTTTTTATCATTCATTTCTCACCCTTTGTGATTTTAAAAATGGAATAGAGGGAATGGAAAAAAAATGGTACCTCCAAAATTAGTACTAAACAACCAAATAAATGGAGAACAACCAAAATTTCATTATGATTAAAAGAATTTGTACAAAAAATAAATTCAACAAAAGATCATAATTGGAAAAGTTATCCTTATTACTCCTTCGGAATCAGCTTCATGACAGTGGTTTTTAGCTTCTTGATCTCTTTGTGATATTCTTCCATATGCTTAAGAAGCTTATCCTGATCTTCACTTTTCTTCTCCAAGAATTTAATCTTTTCTTCCTGATCCTTAAGACATTCTTCTTGAGCTTTCAACACTTCTTCTTACTTAACAAGATTCTCTTAAAATTGGATTCTGAGGTCCCTTTCCCTCTTCCAATTCATGGCCATAGAATTTAGCTTCCCAATCAGATCCTTAACTTCCTAATTCTGAGTTTTTTGTTAGAGAGTCAGCTTTTCCTTAAATCTCTTAGTAAGATCATTATGTTTTCCATATTCAGTGTCAAATGAATGATTCACATTATATTGAAATTCATCACAATCCCTCAGGTATTTGACTTTCTTCCTTGACCATATTATAATCATCTTGAATGACCTTTTGTGAGCCTCGTAACTAATGAGAAAGTATTTGAAATCTACCTAACATCTGAAAAATATATCCATAAGCATTGAGACTGAATTTGATTTCTGATTGAACGAATGCTAAAGCAACTGACACCTCGAATCTATAATTAAAGATAAAGTAATATTACCAACCATATTTTTCAATTATTTTACCACAAAATCATGTCCAAGATAGGATGATTATGAATCAGAAATTTTGGTTAGTGAGGGTTATTTTTCTAACTATTCAGCTTTCCTCTTCGATGAACTTCCAACAACTTTCTTTTTCACTACATATTTTCTAGGTGTATGGACCAACACCTGCTTTACCTTATCATCTCTCTGAATGATCTCTTCTGGTTTGGGTGATTCATGCTCACTATCAGATAACTAGACAATTCTATCTTCCTCAACTTCCTCTTTCTCAGCATCAGCCACTTGATCTTCCAGATAAACGAAATCATGATTACTTCTTTCTTCTTCAGAAGGTTTGTTCACTTCTTCTTGACCCTTCTATTCATTCCCTAGAGTAGCATGTTTTGAGGATTTGGATTGAGAAGTCCAGATTGATAATTTTATAGAGGGACCTTCCTTATCATGGAAATATTCAACTTGCTTTATAACATCATCAATTTCATCCCCTTCTTCTTCTTCTTCTTCTTATATTTCCTCTTCCTCTTCCTGGACAATTTCATCATCTTTTTCTTGATCTGGAATCACCATCTTATTTCCTGGAGTCTCATGAAGTGATTCTAGAAAAAAATATTTTGTAATTAGGATTTATTTATAGGATTTCTTAGCAACCTTGAGAAGGTATTGAACAATTTTGACCTTAGATAACTTCTTCCTGTGCTTCTTTTCTTTCTATTGCTTCTCAAGATCTTCAGCAGCCATTATCTTTAACGCTTTTTTCTCAGAAGGGTCCAAGCCAAACTTAGGCTCCCCTTATTTATTTTTATTCTTATCTTCTCTTCACTTATCCACTACTTCATCAGGGTTGGTTTTTTGTTTCTTTGGATTCAGTGGGACTGACTGAGTTTCCTAATCCACATGGTTTTTTTCTTTCTATTCTGGATCCTTTGTCTTCCTCTTCTTTCCTCCATTCTTGGAGGTTTCAGCCACCTCCAATTTCTTTTCTAGATCTTGGATTTCAGATTTTGAAAAATCATAAAATTCTACGAATCACTAGAAAACCCAACTTTCATTCTTCTTAGAGTATCATCACTTAGTAACATTACTTTGAAATTCATTGGCATTGAACCGTAAGGAATTTTGAATGACTAAAGACAAAGAACTATAATCTTTGAAAGAATAGCTGGATACATGATATTTTGAGATGTTAGTGTTTCATTCTTGATATTCTCAATTATTATCAAAACATACTTCACAAAATTGATCTTCCTAAGATTCACCAAAAAATATAATGCATAGATAACACTTTTCTTCAGGTTATTCTTGTCCTCTTTTCTCGAAATGAGAAATCCCTGAACCCATAGGTGAAGAATTTAATGATTTGTAGAGAGATGAATAATTTTCAAAGTCTTCTCTTCCTTTAAACCAAGATAATATATAGATTTCTCCTTTTCAAAATATTTGACTACATCTAGTAGCTTCTAAGAGAAGAACTATGCTTATCCCTCAGAGGGAATTCAAATCAGTTTGGTGGCCATATTATAAGAATGGGAGTAGGTTTTCCCATAGCTCTTAAAAGAAAACATATCTTTCCATCCATCATTGAAATTTTTTACTGATTTATAGAACTTGACTAACAACTCCGAATACACCGGATCATGTGCCCTTGGTTTGGATATTCATAGGATCTCACAGCCATTCCACTAGATATTCTTTGAAATGACATAATCATATTTATCAATGAATTTGGGATAAACTAACCTCTCTCTGTATATTTTCCACTTAGAGATTTCGTGTATAGAATACATTTCTTTCTGTGGAGATGCTTCTACAGACATTATGAATTAAGAAAACCTTGAATATTCAGAATGACATTAAGTAGAGCAGGAGAGATTCAGCATTCCAGAGCATAAAGATCGATGTGGTAAAACCATTAGGTGGGTCCTTATATAGGCAATTGAGGTGACAGTTCAACTTCCTTACTTGATCAAACAATTGAAATAATATTGATCCGGTCTGATGGTTGAGATGATAACTGAAGAATAATTTTTATAGGTTTCAATATTTTGAGGTTTTTAAGATAAAAAAATCAGATTTAAGGAAATTTTAATCCGAAATATTTAAAACAAAATGAAAATACTAACAAGTAAAAAGATGATTATGAAAAATTTGGAAAAGAAACATACCTTTTGGATTGATTAAAGAAATTATCTGTAATGATAAAAATTCTTATTGAAGAACATTAGATTCTAGATAAATTTGAAAACAAATTTAAAGGAAGAATTTGACTATGAAAATTTTGACTATGAAAATTTTGACTACAAAAATTTTGACTACAAAAAAGTTGACTACAAAAAAATTTGGATAACAAGAAAATGTACTTCCCCTATGAATAATATTTTCTTACTATATGGAGATAGGTTTCAACAAGGAGTTAATATGAAATATTACCTCACAGTTATCATTCCTAACTTCTGTTTAATGTATTCAAATCTATCGGAGGGTAAATATTTTGTGAAAATATCATCAAGTTGATCTTGTGTTCTGATAAATTCAAAAATGATATCTCCTTTTTCTGTGTGATTCCTAATAAAATGATGCCTAATATCTATGTGTTTTTCCTGAGAGTAATGTGTGGGGTTTTTCTTAAATAAATGAAACTAGTGTTATCACACAATATTTGTGTTTTGGTAAAACTCATGCCATAGTCTGTGAGTGTCTGTTGCATCCACAACACTTGAACACAACACCTTCAAGCGGCTACATATTCAGCTTCAGTAGTGGAAAGTGATACTGAGTGTTTCTTTTTGAATGAACCAGAAACTAAATAATCTCCTAAGAAATGACAAGTTCCAGATGTACTTTTCCTATCCATTCTACATCCACCAAAGTCAGCATCTGAAAAGATTTTTAAAATTAAATCATTTCCAGAAGTATAAAGGAGTCCAAAATCCATGGTTCCCTTCAAGTAGGAAAAAAAATCTTTTCAATTCTTTTAAATGATATTCCTTAGGATTGGATTGATATCATTCACATAATCATACTGAAAACATTAAGTTTGGATGACTAGCTGTCATGTATATTGGACTTCCAATAATACCTCTAAATGATTTTTGATCTACTGGTTTCCCAGCTTCATCAAGCTCATGTGAATTTGAGGTACTAATGGGCGTACTAATACATTTAGTATTTTCATATCCATACTTTTTAAGAAGATATTTAATATACTTATATTGAAATATATAAATTCCTTCTGGTGTTTGAGAAATTTGAAAACCAAGGAGAAATGTTAACTCACCCATCATACTCATTTCAAAATCATATTTCATTATATTCGCAAACGAATTAGTTAGAGATTTCTGAGTTAAACCAAATAAAATTTCATCAACATAAATTCGATCAATAAAAACATTTTTCTTATCTTTCTTTATAAATAGAGTTGGATCAGAATTTCCCTTAATGTAATTTATTTTAAGAAAAATCTTGTAAGTCAATCATACCAGAATTTATGGGCTTGTTTAAGTCCATATAATGCTTTGGTAAGTTTGAAAACATGTACAATATGTTTTTTTCAGAACCAGGAGGTTGTTCAACAAAAACTTCCTCTTTAACATAACCATTAACGAAAGCACATTTGACATCCATTTGAAAAAGTTTAAAATTAAAAAATGTTGCAAAGGCAAGTGAAATACATATAAATTCAAGTCTATCTACTAGAGCATAAGTTTCTTCATAGTCTATTCCTTCTTGTTGATTATATCCTTTAGAAACTAATCTAGATTTTTTTCATACTATGATTCCATTTTTATCACACATATTTTTGGAGACCCATTTTACTCTGATAATAGAAGTTTCCTTAGGTCTTTCAACTAAGGTCTATACTTTATTCCTTTCAAATTCATTTAGCTCGTCTTGCATGGAATTTATCCAGTCATCATCACCTAAAGATTCATCAGTGATTTTAAGTTCTAATTGAGGAAGGAATGCTAGATGTTCTACATTATTTCTTAAGAAACTTCTGGTCATTACTAGTTGATTTACATCACCAATGATTCTATCACTGGGATTATTTTTAAGAAACAACTGATTTGGGTTTTGTAAAACATGTTCATCGAAATATGGTAGGAAATATTCTAAGGTAAATGCTTCATTTTATTGAAAATTTTCCTTATCATAAGGATCTTTTATCAAGGATTGATAATCAGTTCTCAAAAACACATCCGAAGATATATTTTGAGGTTGTTTAAAAGCAAATGGATCGGTTTCATCAAATTTTACATGTACTGTTTCTTCAACAGTACATGTGTTTTTATTGAGAACTATATAAGCCTTAGAAGTTATGGAGTAGCCTAAGAAAATTCCTTCATCAAATTTGGGTGTGAATTTATGTAGATTATATTTAGTTTTTAGAATGAATACTTTTTATCCAAATACATTGATGTGGGAAAGTATAGGTTTAATACCCTTCCATAACTCAAAAAGGTTTTATTAAGAAAATGTCTAATCAAAACCTGATTTATAGTATAACAAGTTATGCTTATAGCTTCAGCCCAAAAGTGTTTAGCTATCGAATAATCACTCAACATGGTTCTTGTTATTTCTTGAATAATTCAATTTATTCTTTCAACACCACCATTATATTGAGGAGTTCTTAGTGCTGATAAGTTAGGAGTAATTCCTTTTCTACTAAAAAAAGTTTCAAAATCATAATTTTGAAATTCTCCTTCATGATCATAATGAATAGTTATCAAGGGAAAGTTTTTCTAATTTTTAACTTGAGATCCAAAAATTTTGAAATAAGAAATAGCTTTAGATTTCTTTACTAGAAAATAGACCCACGTAAATCTAGTGTAATCATCAACTAAGAAAAATACCTAATATTTGTTTCCATTGTTCCGGTTTTTGTTGGACCAAAAAGATCCATATGCACCAACTATAATGCATTAGAAGTTAAGACTTCACTGACTGATTTAAAACTATATTTATGTTTCTTTCCAAATTGAAATGTATCAAAAACTTTTGAATAATCAAATATAAACTCTGGTAGATCCTTAACTGTTCTTTTCATAGAGAGTTTGAATAGGTTCTCAGTGTTATAGTGTCCTAATATTCTATGACATAACCAAGAATTATCTTCCATTCACTAAAATAAGGTAGTTCTTTGCTCCTAAGGTCTTCTAAGTTATGTATGTATACATTCTCTTGCCTATTGGCAGAAAGAATAAACTCTTACTTGGAATTGTGTACTAAGAACTTTTCATTACTAAAATTCACAAGGTAACCTTCATCATATAATTGAATTATGCTTATAAGGTTGGGCTTAAGAACTTTAACAAATAAAATGGTTGAAATCATAGTTTTTTCAAGAAGAAAAATTTTACCTACACTAATAATTTCTCCCTTATCATTATCTCTGAAAGTTACTTTTCCTCCTTTATTTTTGATAATCTTTTCAAAGAAGTTTTTATTACCAGTCATATGTCAGGAACATCCACTATCCATGTACCATGTATTGATGTTGGTACTATATTTATTTTCCTTAAAATAATAGTGTTAGACTTTCGAAACCCAAACTATCTTGGATCTGGAAACATCAGAAAGAAAAAATTTAGGTATCCACATCTTCTTAGAAAAATAGGTTTTATGAAAACCTAAAAACTGAGTTTTATTTGAAGAATTTTTTTTTCCCAGTGTCCACCACACTGACATTTAGTGCAGAATGGAGCACTTTGAGGAACAAAATAATTATTACTAAAAACTGGTTTAGAATGAGTATAACCAAATACAGAATTATTATTTAAAAGATGAATTTGGGAATAAATCTTATCAATGTTTTCCTCACCAAAGGTAAAGTTTGAAAAACACTTCCTCAGGGAAAATATTTCTGACTTTAGTCTAATAACTAAGTTTTTATCCTCAAAAACATTAGTTTTAGCACTAGAGTAAGTCTCTAAAATATTTTTCTTAGAAATTACATTTTCAAGATCCTTAGAAAGTTTATCCTTCCTAGAATTAACTTCCTCAGGGTTTTTTGAAATACTTTCAAAATCATAAATTTTTTATCAAGATCTTTAGAAAGATCTGATACTTCTTTAGTTAATATATAAATTATAGAATTTCCTTTATCAATTTTTTTCTTGAGTTTAGAATTTTCATTCTCAAGAAGCATAAAAAACCTAGAAACATATCCATAAGTTGGTAATGTAATATCTTTATCGGAAGAAGATTCTTCATCTGAATATTCATAATATTTATTATCACTATAATTAGGATTCAAGAACATATTAGTTATAGATTCATCATTGTGTACCTTATCCATTAGATAATGACTTTCAATGGGTAATCTGTCTAGTAAACCAAGATTCCTCTGACCTGAAGATTCATACTCTGAGGTTTCATCAGAAGAGTCCACAACTGGCACTCCAAGTGTCCTTAGATTTCACAATTTTCTTAGCTTTAGTTTTGTAGTACTTATTTATATTTCTCTCAGAATTCTTTTCATTTCTATCATTTTTCTTAAGCATAGGGAAATTTCGCCTTATATGACCTACTCTTTTACATTCATAACATGTGACTTTTGAGACTTTATTATCTTTTATTTCTTTATTCTAAAATATATATTGAAATTATCTATTTCAAACTATCTTGTTCATACATCATGAAAGATTAGCTAACTCATTCTCATAATGTTCTATTTCACTTCATTCAAATAAAATGATGACTTTCTTGGACTTGGATCCAGTAACCATTTCAGGAGTCTTGGATTTAGTAGTAGTAAATGCTACACTTCCATTTTCATTATTCTTCTTATTCAAATCAGCATCTTTTTTCATTCTTGTCTCATGTTGAAGTAGATTTTCAAAAATATCATCAAGAGTAATTTGAGATACTTTCCTATTCTCATCAATAGTTGTTCTCTTAAATTCCCACTCATTAGGCATGATATCAATCAGCGTTTCCACAAGTGCCTCATCATCTAAACCTTTCTCACCCATGTACTGTAAACTGTTAACTATAGTCCTAATAATTTTTTGTAACTTACACACTAGTTCTCTATAAGGAAATAGAAATCCATGATATTCTACACTAATCATAGCTCTTCTAGTTTCTATAACTTTGGATGTACCAAAATGAGTAACCTCTAATTTCTTTCAAAAACAATTTGTAGCTTCACAAGAAGAAATTTGACAATATATTTTCCTGGTCATGGAACACAGCAAAGTATTGCGTACCTTGTAGTTTAGTTGATATTCTGACTTTTCTCGATTAGTAAAAGTTCTGAATTACTTATCAGGAATCTTGTAATCTTTATTAAGCAAAACAAAGTCGTCCACTCTAGTATTAATAACAAAATTCTTCATACAATCTATCCAGTATTCATAATAATTTCCATCAAATATAGGTGGTCTAGTAGGATTTATATTGTCGATCGAACCAAAATTCATTCCTATCATCTAAAAGAGAATATCATTCCACATAAACTTTTGAATAGTAAAAGTTTGTAAACAAGGCTAAAATACCTAAGCAAGGGAAATATTTAGAACAATGAAAACTTGAGTAGGAAAACTTATACGTGAATATTAGTATTTCAGATACCTCCTCTGATACCAATTGTAGGATGGAAATATGAATGTAGTTGCTCAATTACAAGAGGGGTGAATTGTAAGTTTAAAAACATTCATTTATAACCTTAAGGAAAACTATGTTTAACAAAGTTAAAAAATGTAAATTTACAAGACCTCTTAGTTCTAAAAACTTTCTAGGTTTCAGAAATATGGTTTCGAAAATGAAACTTAAAAAAAGTTTACAAGGAAAATATTATACCTTAAAGCATATAAAAACTTACTTATCAGATTATACAAAAGAACAAGAAAGTAGAAGAAGGTTATATTTTCTTCCTTTATCTAAATAAAACAGAAAATAAACATCAAATAAAACAAGTAAAAAGTATAAAATATTTTATCCCAGAGAGTAGGGTATCCAACAACCTTGGATAAAGGTCCCTTGATTTATACTTTCAAGAAAGATTGTCTTACCCACACCAGAGTAAGGCCTCAATAGGAATATCAGAATTTTTCTTGATCTCCCCACAATCCCTCGAACTACAAGGTAGTCATCACCTCTATCTTCCTAATCAATGAAGTCCTTGAACTTTAAGGTAGTTGGCACCTCTGTCTTCCTATCCCCGGAAGTCCTCGATTGTACATAGTAACAGTCAGAGTCGCATGAAGCAAGATGAACAAGATTTTCAGTACACACAAGGCATGAGAGTCTCTCTCTCTCACGAAATTACTTCAGTAGCATGTAATCTATAGATTTATGGATGGTTCAAAGTTGTTGAGCTCATTCAAATGAGATCCTGTTTATAGTAATTTCTACAACGGTCGACTCCCTACTCAAATGTTCATATTTTTCTATAAATCTCAGAGTGACCTGTACGCATGTAACTCAAAATATAGTTAGTTAGAAACAGGTTGTATGAAATCATTTCATAAATATAACAACGGTAAGAAAAAGATGGTTTCTTAACCAAATCCAATTTTCGGAGTCTAAGGAAAAATAAAGTTAGGAGTCCAAGTGAATAAAAACTTGGAGACTGTTAATCATGTATGTTCGGATTCCGTTTTCCAAGGAATTAAAATCCTGAATTCTATAGATTTCAAAGTCTAAATTCCATTAAATTCGGAGTCTGAATTTTGGGGAATTCAGAGTCTGAATTCTGAGGAATTCGAAGTCTGAATTCTAAAGAATTCAGAGATGGAATTTCAAAGAATTCAGAGTCTGAATTTCAGAGAATTTGGAGTCTGAATTGCAAAGAATTTCGAGTCTGAATTTTAGATAATTAAGAACCAGTATTTTAAAGAATTTGGAATCAAAATTTTAGAGAATTCGGAGGATGAATTTTGAGAAATTCGGTTTCTGAATTCTAAGGAATTTAGATTCGGAATTTTAAGGAATTCAGGGTATTAATTTCATAGAATTTAGAGTCTGAATTTCAATGAATTTGGACTCTGAATTTCAAAGAATTCGGATTCTGAATTTCCGAGAATTCAGAACCAGAATTTCAAAGAATTCAGAGTTTGAATTTCAGAGAATTTGAAACTTGAAATTAAAATAATTCGAAACCTTAAAACAGAATACTCTATATCTAAGGATTTATAGGATTCTGAGGTTTTAGATGTGAAACCGAATTTTACACTTAGGAATAAAAATAATTAGATTTAGTGAATAATAAAATAAACAATTAAAACAAGGATAGGGATAAATTCTATTGGGGAAGGAAAATTTCTCATATGAAGATAATTTTAGGGAAAAGAGATTTGACTTAAAATAGAGTGTTTGTGATTTTCAAAACATAGAGGAATGGAAAGGTCATAATGATACCTTATTGACTCAACACTTACATGACTACACTTGACTGGGGAAGCAGAATAAAAAAAGTGTCTAGGACACTTTTTTTACTAAGGTGTTCATGAGAACCAGAATCAAGATACAATGAAAATCAAAATCAAGGGTCACAAGCTGAACTGTATATCAAATTGAGCATCTATATCCCTTCATACTTTTTATTGCTCAGTTTTCTTATAGTATTTTTCCTTATTATTAGTGTGTGTTGCTTGATTTATTTCAAAACAGACAATCTCCTACTAAAACTGGATGATACATATAGGTATTTTAACTCTTTTTTCACATGTTTTTTCAGGTGAAATTTAGATGGATAACTATAGAAGAGGCCTTGTGTGGTTAGATAGTTTTATACTATTGTAAAACTTGATCCAAGTTGTGGATCAAACTATTTATTAATATAAACTATTTGTTATTGGGTGATCACTAAGTTGATAGTACTAAGTCTTAGCTTATGACTGAACCTCTTGTATTCAAAATTCTACTTCATGTTTTTTTAATCTATTATTCAAAACAAAAAATTATTTAAACTGTAAAAAATTTATACTTTGAAAGTTAGCCTTAATTATTTTGTTTATAATTTTTTAATTTAGTAAATTGATTTCAATAGACTAAGTAATATTACATATTATTTACTCAATACGTAATCATTATTTTGAGAAATATTTTGAAAGATTGAAATTTATAATGACTTGTTCTTTTGGTTAATTATGAAATTTTTAAATTAATGAGGGGAATCTATTTTAATCCATTTTGAATAGAAATTTTTATTGGGTACTAAATTCACTCCAACGCTTGAGATACTCACTCTGACCATCATTTGGTATCATAGTAGATAGATTTTTTATCAATGTTTTTTTAAAAAATCAACTATAAATTTTTTTATTATTTAATGATATTAAATTTCAATTATTTATAAATTTATTTATTTAAATTGATAATCTTCAAGATTTTTTTCTACCAACACACCTCTATTTTTCAAATGTAATATTTATTAAAAATGGAAAATTAAAATGAAAATTCACATTGAGAATATGGGTTTTGAAATTTGGACTACTATAGAAGATAAATATATTACCAATGCTACTTCTAGAAAGGATTGTGATGATTATACATAGATTTATTAGAATAATAACTATAAAGAAATGAATTCCCTTTATTTTGATTTATAAGATGAAGAATTTATTACAATATATTCTTCCAAAATTGTATATGAAATTTGGGATACTTAATCTATTTCATATGAGGAAACAAATAATCTTAAGGATATGAGACTTAACACATATACTATTAAGTATGACAACTTTATAATGAAACCTTATGTACTTATTTCTAACATGTACCTCTGGTTCAATGATATTTTCAATACAATGATCTCACTTAAGAATCATGTATCTAATAAGGACAAGATCATGCGACTGATTAGATGTTTACCTGAAATATGGAGAGTCACATCTATATCAATTATAGAGACCTGTGATATTAGTAAGAAACCTGTCAAAAAGTTGATAAGTAAGATGATGATATATTAAGAAGAGTTCAAATTCAACTGAGAAGATGATGAAGATACATAGAGAAAATTTGTATCTTTTAAGACTACAATGTATAAAAAAATGAAAAGTAGAAAGTTCAAGATTCAAGTTTAAGTGATAGTGATTCACCATCGGATAGTGATGATGAGATGGCCCATCAGGCCAGCAGAGTCAAGAAAATTTATATTTATAAATCCTAGTTAAAATAGAGATTATTCTTTTAAAGTAACCTAAAATAAATATTGTTATAAGTATACTAATTAGGTCACCTTCTATGAGTACAAAAATAAGGGACATGTCAAGGAAGATCATCCAAAACTAAATCACAAACGAGATATGAGGGAAAAGATTGAAGGTGTGAGAAAGTAATGAAATCCACTTGGAGTGATTCTAAGGAAAGCTCATGGGATTCTCACTCTTCTCATTATGAAAAATATACTAAATCCAATATGTTATTTTTGACATAAATCAATGAGGTACCTACTGTATCATCTGTACATATTTTTAATAATAGTGAGAATTAAAATAATGATAATGATATTACTATGGAAGATATTTTTGAATATTGTATCATGAAGGAAGATTATGTTAATGATCATAAATACAAATATAAAGTTCTTAATAGATAGCATGATTTATCTACACACATTAAATTTGATATATCTCTTGTAAAAGAAAAGAAAGATCAAATTTTGAAAGAAAATAATGAACATTAACATTTGAATGAGAAAATAAAGCAAGTCTTGAAAAAATCACAAATGGTAGAGAAAATCTCATATGGATTATAGGAAATAAATTTTACCCTAAATATGTTACAGGTATAGGTTAACAACCTAGACAAAGAATAGTAGTAAAGAGTACTTTTATACCTAAGTCAAAACCTAAAAGGTATACTAATACATATTTTTATAGAGTGGCTAACAAAGTATTTATTTCAAAAATTATTCATTACGTTTATAAAAACATAGCAAACAAATGTGGGTTCCAAAACATTTAATTGCAAACATCTCTGGACCCAAACAGATCTGGGTACTAAATCCATTCCTTGTATAAATTAGGTTTTATAGGAAAATTATTTGAAGACCTCCTGTATAAGTCTATGGTATTTGGACAATGGATGTTCAAGAAATATGATAGAAGATTATTCTTGTTTCAATATCCACATTAAAGCTTGTAGTGGTCATGTCACCATTGGTGATAATGAAAAAGGTAAAATCATCGGCCTAAGAAAAATTGGTAACAGTAATTCTGTTTTAATTTCTAAAGTGTTATTTTTTGATGGTTTTAAGTATAGCCTACTTATTATTTCATAGTTATTTGATAATGGTTTCTATGTTAATATTTATAATGATTCTTGAAATGTTTATTATTCTAATATTGATTTATTTTTTACTACATTAAAGAATGGTAAAGTTTATTATTGTTGATTGGAATTCATTAATTTCTCAAAATGAATCCTACCTAAGTGCTTTCCACAAATAATCCTAGATTTATCATAGTAGACTAGGACATTGATACATTTACTCACTTAAGAAGCTTACTATGAAAAGATTTGTCAAGGATCTACCTAGACTAGAGTTCCCGAATGACAAAGTTTGTAACCCCTATCAAAAAGGGAAGTAACACAAAGTTTATTTGAAATTAAAGAAAGAAGTTTAAACTTCTCAAACTATTGAGTTGGTTCATATGGATTTATTTCGAACATCTATAGTTTCATGTTTAAATGGGAATCATTATGTCTATGTTTTAGTATATTACATCTTTTAGTATATATAGGTGTTATTTCTAGATCAAAAATGTTAAGCCTGTTCATATTTTACCATGTATGCTATATTGGTAGAAAACATAAGTGGACTTAGGATTAATACCCTAAGAGGTGACCATGGTCATGAGTTTCAAAAAAAGTCTTTGAATATTTTTTTCTCAAAAAATGGATAGTGTCATAACTTCTCTAATCCTTGGACCCCTAACCCGAATGGAGTTTTATAAATAATGAATAGAACTCTTAAAGAGATCACCCAGATTATGTTAAATGAGTGTGAATTACATGTATATTTTTGGGAAGAGGCTGTAAATACATACTACTACATCCTAAATATAGTTTAAATTATAAATATTTGAATGAATATGCCTTAAGATATTTGAAATAATAGAAATCCTAAGGTTAATTGCTTTTTATTTTTTCAGTTTCAAAGAATTTATTATTAACACTAAGGATAATCCTGACAAATTTGAGTCTAAAAGTGATGAAGGAATTTCCTAGGATATTAAATTTCTAATAAATTCAATAGAGTTATAAATAAAAAGACCAAGACTATGGAAGAATCTATCCATGTCACATTTGATGAAACATATCCACGTAAGGCCGATACTTCTTTAAAAAATCAAAATGATGATTTATCTTCTCTAAGAATAAATTATAATCCTTTTGATTCTTCTATGAAATAGTCAGAAAAATCCTCCAATAATGAATAATTTATAGAACTTTCTAAACTTGAATTTGTAGAAAATTATAAACTGACAATCCCTATATTTTATAGAGCTATTAGAACCCTTAAGTATCACTCCTTATATAATTATTTAGTATATCTAAATTTAGGTACATAGATAAGAGAATATATTAGAAATCAATTTGAACATAAAGAATTATTCTCTCAGTTAGAACCTAAGAACATTACTGAATCCATTAATGATGAATTCTAAGTGATGGTAATGATAGAAGAATTAAATTAGTTTGAAAGAAACAAAGTGTGGGAACTTCTTAATAGACCCAAGGACACACTAGCTATAGGCCCTAAATATGTGTTTAGAAACAAGGTAGATGATTCATTAATAATAGTTAGAAACAAGGAGAGACTACTTGCATAATGTTATTGTCAAGAAGAAGGAATAGACTATGAGGAAAACTTTTCACCAGTATCTAGACTTGAATCTATTATAATTATGCTTACATATGTTGCACATTTATATTTAAACCATTATAAAATGGATGTCAAGAGTTCTTTCTTGAATGGTTCATAATTGAGGATGCTTTTGTAGAATAACCCCCTAATTTTTTAAATCCCCATTTTCCAAATCAAGTTTTCAAGTGAACTAAATCAATATATAGTTTGAAATAGGATCTTAGATCTTGGTTTGATAGGCTCAATAATTTTCTTATCTTAAAAGTATTTTAAAAAGTTATATCTAATCCTATTCTTTTTATAAAAATAATTTCAAAAGATGTTTTATTAGTACAGATTTATTTAGATTATATAATTGTTGGATATTATAAAAATTATTTATGTACTGATTTTTCAAAAATGATGCATAATGAATTTCCAATGTGTTTTATGGGTGAACTTAAATTATTTAAAAAGTTTTATATTTTTCAAAATAAAAAAGGAATTACTTTAAATAAATCAAAATATAAAAAGGATATTTCAAACATTTTAACATGTATAACACTAAGAGTAGTGATACTCTTATGAGTACCACCTGTAAGTTGTATCTTGATGAAGCTGGGAAACCAGTGGATCAAACCAGCTATTGATATATGATTGGAATTCTTCTCTACTAGACTACTAGCTGACCAAACACTTGGTTGTTATCAAAATAATTTTTAAATACCTCAAATATACTACCAATTTGGGATAGTTTTATTTAAAAGAATAGTCATTTTATTATTTAGTTATTCTAATGTTGATTATGGTGGATGTAAGTACGATAAAAAAGAAACCTATATAAAATCTCACTTTTTAGGAAAGTATTTATTTTCTATGTGTATTAAGAAGCAAAATTTTTTCCACTATCTACACTTGTAGATGCCTACATATATATAGGTAGTTGTTGTGCACAAATTCTATGGATGAAACACACATTACTAGACTATGGATATGAATTCCAACATGTCCCCAAAAATTGGTTCTATTAACCTTCCCAAGATTCCTATTTTTTATTCTAGAACAAAACATTTTAATGTAATACATCATTTTTTGAGATATCATATTCAAAAAGTTGATATCAATCTTGAATAAATTGGTACAAAACATCAGTTAGATGATATATTTACTGAGTCTTTGAATTATGAGAGAATCAATTGTATCAAACATGATATAGTAATGATTAATTTTGATTAAATTTAGTATTATAATAACACACCATTGGGTATGACACACCATTGGGTATGACACGCTTTCAGATATCCATCACCATTGGGTATGAAACATCGTTGGGTATGATGAACCATTGGGTATGACAAACCATTTAGGTTGTCTCACCATTGTAGTTATCTCACCATTGTGGTTTTCTAACCATTTTGGTTGTCTCGCTATTTTGTTTGTCTCACTATTTTGGTAGTCTCACCATTTTTGTTGTATCATCATTGTGAACTTCGAACAATTGGTTTTCATGCCTTTGCAAATTATTCCCTTCTAAATTGTTGAATTAATGATATTTAAAATTATTATGGTTTACTTTATTTTTATGAATCAATTAAATTTTTTTCCCAATTTTTTATTTTGATTTTATAATATCTAAAAATACCAAATGATAAATGTGATAATTTTTCATTCCCAACACATCCCTTTACTTGTTCTTTTTCTCTTGAGCTTTGTTGCGCCTCTTTTATCTCCCAATCTACATCCTTAAACCTCCCTTATTTGTCTGATATTACAGAGATTATATGCATGGACAAAGTGAATTATTATTATAGGAATTATACAGATGATTCACATCCACAAAATAAATATGAAGGGGAGTCTGGTCATCGACCTTCTGTAGAACCAGTGAATAACAAGTTAGAAAATAATTTATAGCACCCGAAAATGAATTTTAAGTAGAATTTGTACTTTTGAGAAGATATTTAGTGGATAATGTGATACAAAACCAAGGTCGGTTGGATTTACTTTCTTTAAATAAGACACTAATTTATCCTAAGATGGTGGATGAGTTCTATTAGTACGTGGAGTTTGGTATTGAATATGAAGAATAGTGCTATCTAAGAAACTGAGTTGATAGACTAAAAATTTTCTTTTCTTCAAAATAGTGGTTAGTGTGCTTGAAAGTCCCACATGAAGGTGTTTTCAATTATTATCAAAGAACCATCTTGGATGATGGTGATAATTTTATTTATGAATAATCACTTTCTAAGTTGATAGGTGATGGAACTATGAGATGTTCTGTTTCTTCTGAGTTAGATTGGGAGAGAAGGATGATTTATGTTTATCCAACCCATGTTATGTCCATGAAAAGGTGAATTTTCCACTCTAAGGTATCAAGATGTTTATTTTCATTGTCTTATAAAAAGAGTAAAAAGATAAACATTTTTTGATATCTCATGATTCATATATCATAAATGATCATGCCAACCTCTAGATCAAATTCCTTGATTTATCCCAAGATGATTTCTTCTATGTTGAAATATAGAAGGTTTCTTGATGAAAATGAGGAGGTGGATATGTATTGTTGTAGTTTTTGTATCTAAAAATTGATTTTTGTTTCAAGGATGAAGATCAGCTTGATCCCTTAGAAAAAGTAGTAGGTAGCTGATAGTGAAAAACTATATGTTGACTTCAACCCTATTGATCATCCTTAAAGGTAAAAAGTCTTTATTGATCCTAGTTTGGAACCATATGTGATAGTGGTTTATTCTTATGGGAATTAAGAAGCTTATATTGGTAGAAAATATGAATAATAATATCCATTAAAAGAGGTTAGTTACCCTTAACTATCTTCTAGTTCTCATTCCATCGATTATGGAGCTTCTAACCTGCCTAGCATTCTACCTAAGACAGAGAATTTTGTAAAAAGTGATAAGTAAGAGACTGAAGTATCTAAAGAGTAATAGTTAAAAATATCTCTAAGTCTAATGATGAACATGATGATGAAGGAGATAAATATGATGATGATGCTGATGGTTTTTATCGTGATTATTCTAGTGGGAAAATCAAAAGAGAGAATATTAATAGTCCTCAAGATCTATTTTTTTCTCCTGAAGGTTCTATTTCCATATCATAATAGATACCAAGTTTTATGGTTAAATGGATGTTTCTTAAAAAAAGGGTGATGCATGTTTTGAGGTGGAGAAACCCCAAAGTCCTTAAAGTCATAAGGTTATTAATAAATATGATAATGTATCTACTGTTAGTGATCATATAAAGTTAGGTCTATCAATTGTTGACTGAAAGAATTTTATTAATGCTGTTGAGCAGCATGTGTCTAAGTATATAGTAAATGAGCCTTCATCTAATGATAATTTAGTATATGTGGCTGCTTTAGATAAGCATTTAGTTTATGAGCATATGAATAATTCACCTTATATTGAATAGAGGATATTTGAGACCTTTATGGGTATACCTACTATAGTGGTACCTACCACTTCTACATATTCAGTAGTTGATCTTATTGAAACCCCTTCGGAAAGATGGATTGGTCCCCTGAAATAAAAATGGTATATATTCTCTTGAATGGTTTTCAGTACACCAATGAGTGATGAACCTTACATTAAAGAAGAAAGAGACACTAAAGGATCAATGGTTGCTCAGATTTATGTTAATGATTTATTAGAGAGTTTTTTTCTATAAGAGAACCTACTCCTATTGTCCCTCCATCTCCTTTTGATGTAATCACCAAATTTTAATTATAATCATTTAGTAAAAATATATTCTCTATGTTTGATGTGAAACTATGGAATTTACCTCGTCAAGTGTCTATAATTATTGAGAAATATGAATGATATATATTTTAGTCGGTGGTTCAGAACATTAGAAAAAAAGGATTCATCATATCCAAGAGCTATATATTAAAAATAGAAGGTTGGAATGTGAGCTTTAATCCTTAAAATATCTATGTAAGGAATACAATAAACATTTTCAACTAGTATGGATTCCCTTCTTGAACAGTTGGAGAATATCATTTTATAGAATCTAGTTCAACTACAACTCCTCCACCTGTTGTTGATGTGGAATTGCTCAGATAAGTGGTTAGAGAAGAGATTAGGTCTGTTTTAGGTTGTACTTCAAGTGATACTCTTACACAACCTCAAGATACCTTAAGCAGAATAAGGGATAATAGTGATCATATTCTCAAACTAGTTATATATTATTCTTTTGACATAAAACTATAAAAGGAGACTATAATCAAAAAAAATAAGTATTATATATCTAGGATCTACACTAATCATTAAATGGATTAAAATTTCATGTTTTTGTCTAACAATTTAAGGATACCACATGTTACCCAATCTTTTAAGGAGAAAGTTAGGCAGTTAAAAGAGATGACTATAGTGATTTGAAGATTTATGGAAGAGAATGATGAATTTTTCAATCCCATGGACAGAGGAAGGAATAAAATCATGGACATCATCCATATTATGAAACCTTTCCTTCATGTACATGGGATTTTTTTTGTGGTTCATGAGGCCATATCAGGGATTGTCCATATGTCTCCTGTAGCCACGAGTCTAGGAATTGTTGTTGAATTCTCTCTTATGTCGGGAGTAACCAGACATCCCCTTACTCTTCCTCCATCCCATTTCCATCCATTTTATTTTTCTCCTATAAAATACATTAGGAACCTTCAACCAGTATTTACCAAGGAACCTCGCTCTCTGCCTTGACCACCTTCGGCTCCAACTAATGTTCCTATTGAACCCTCTGTCACTATTTTTTTTTTGCCTCAGAACAGAGCCAATCTAAGGATAAAGGAAAAGCAATGATGGATCCTCCTTCAAACAATTAGGTAGGTGGTGGATTGGAATTTTTGACTTTTAGGGGACTTTTTCATGTATAAATATTTGTGGCTGAACTTTAGTAGTTTTTAATAAAACTTATCATTATCTTTTTATTATCTTTCTTTTTAGTTTTTTTCTTTTATTATGCTCTTTTTGATAATCCAGGAAGGGGGATAAAAATAGTGTGGAATTTATTTTTCCCTTAAAAGTGATTTTCTTTCATTATCTTTGATACCACCTATATATAATGTCTTGATTTATCTTTGATGTCATGTACATGATATGTGATGATTTATTTTTTTTCGATCTTACCTATGATTCCAAGATTTTTTATCATAAAAAAGGAAGATATTGTTGACCTCCCTATTTTAATGATCACAAAATAATGTTTCTCATGGTATTTATAATATTAATGGTTTTCATGTTTTCTATAAGAATATTATAACCTAAGATAGGTGATGAAATATTTCCTAACTATGAGTCACTAATAAGATGGGTCACCACCAAGGAAGAGGCATCGTTGTCTATGACTCACCATTTGCAATGGGTCACCACTGAGACCAATTTTTTGAAAAAGTATAAGGCACCTTCAAGGATTTCATACCATTAGTATATAAATTTGAAATATTATGGAATGACTCGTTGTCATCTATGTCATACCATTGAATCATAAATTTGGTAATGTGTGATTCACTTCCATCCTGACTTACATTCATAAAAGTCACCACTATAATAGTGACTCGCCGTCAGCTGAGACACTATCAGTGTAGAATTTTGGCTATTTATAAAAGTTCACATAGCCAGTACATGTCAGAAATATAATTGTGAGGTTTTTCACATGACTCACCACCATAAATAGACATTTCTACATAGAGACGCCATTAAAAACACACACCGTTATGCTAAGAGTCATTTTTCATGACTCACCTCCACTTTTCTCAAACATATATTTTTAAATTAAGTATTTCTAATGGAATGTTTATTGAATTTATTACCAAATGTTATTTTAATGATTTTTATAATGGATCAATGGTATTCATTAATGAATGTATTATCCCTGAGTATGAGTATGAATAATATCGGAATGCTCATGTGGATACTCATGCATGCTACTGATAAAAAGAGAATTAGACTCTATTGTGTAAGAGAGTGATACACAAAACAATTAATGAGATGAAAGAGGAACACACTCAAAAATTTATATGAAACATGGGTTTTAGATCATCAAAATAACATACATGACAACAGTTTACTAAGGAATAAGAATAACAAAAGTTTCTATAACACTCTGTTTTATTAAAGTTTCTGCATGAACCTAACTCAATCCACACTTCAAATAGAAATAAAGAGTCACATGTTGAACTATATAACAAACCAATCATCTCTATCCCTTTATAATTTTAATTTCTCAGTTTGATTATTTTATTTTACTTTATAAATAGTGTGTGTTCCTATATTTATTTCAGAACACACTGTCTCTTTTTATAATTGGTAGATACATAGATATCTTCTTAACTATTTTATCACATGTTTCCCCATGGATACTGTGGAATAGGTATGTGTGACCTGATCTATTTTTTACTCCCATGGAAAATAGTTAAATAATTCTTGTGTGGTCTAGATAGTTATATACTATGGTAAAACCCAATCAGGGTTGTAGATCAAATTTTTTTTATTTGTATAAACTACTCGGTGGATGGTGATCACTAGGTGAAGAAGAATAAGCCTCATCTTGAGACTAATCCTATTGTATTCAAAATTCTGTTCCATGTTTTATTTTTTTTATTTGGAATATATTCCTTAAAAATGAAAATTATTTCAAATTATAAAAAAAATTAATACTTTTATATTTGATTTAATTTGTGTTTTTTTAAGATTTTAATTTCCTAAATTTTTTTTAAAGGACTAAGTAATATTTTATATTATTTACCTGAGACCTAATAAATATTTTGAGAAATATTTTCAAATATTTAAATTTATAAAGATTTGCTACTTTGGTTAACTAAGTCGTTTCTAAATTAATTATGGGAATCTATTTTAATCTATCTGAAATAGAAATTTTTTTGGGTGCTCAATTCACCCCCCTCTTGAGATACTCACTCTTACAATCAAAAACTATCCAAAACATGACAGTGAATACCATAGAATTATTGAGTAGTGAACATAACAGATTGGATTTAATGTTTTAAGGATAAATAAAGAAGAGGTATTGGCCAATAAAAGAGATTCCTTATAAAAAAATGGTTAAAAACCCCTCTTATATTATGGAATAAAAGAAATTAAAAAGGATAAATTTACCCATAATTATCTCAATATGGATGTTAGAAGCATAGTAACTGACTATCCAAATAGAATGATTAAGAATATTGAGAAATTGATTCTAAAATTAATTAATATTGGATTAATAATCCATAGAGAAACTCTTTAGAAGAGTATAGTGTTCATGGTAATGAATCGTGCTGAGAAATATTGTGGTAAGACTAAAATGATTGTTGATTATTATGATCTCAATGATACCACAAAGGATGAGGGATATAATATTATAAATCAAATGTATTTGAGGAACACCAATAGGATTGAAAGGATAATGGTGTATTTTTAGTTTGATATTCAGTTGGGATATTGGGATATTAATATCTAAGAAGAATCAATACTATTGAAATATTTCATAGTACTGATAATGCCGTTCAAATGGATATTAATTCAATTTAGACTCAAGAATTCCCCAAGAATATTCTCGATAAGTATGGATATTTCATTTAGTGGATTATTATTGTTTGTGGTAGTTTATATGGATAATGAATTAGTATTTAATAAGAATAAAAAAGATCATATCGAGCTCCTATAGTGGGTGCTTGAACAATTCAAAAAAAAAGAAAGTAATTTAAGAAATAAAGATCATTTAGATGAATCCTAAGATAGGATTATTGAGATATCATACCCATGGAAGCAGAGAGAATATTTAATAGTATATTTTATATAAGTTAGAAAATTTCTCCAATGATCTTACATATCGTAACTAGACACATGTGTTTCTTGATATATTAAGTAATGTAATAACATACATCAATGATATATAAAATATATCTTCTCTAATCCAGTTGAAGGTTTAAATTAAAATACTATATAATCGAGTAGAATATGATTATTAACTGATCATGATTTGGAAGTAGAACCTAAATTAGAGTATCCTTATAGGAGTGAAGATCGAATTATCTTAGAACAAATATATCAAACATAATATGTGGGAGTATCATAAAGATAATAAAAAATACTAATAAAACTATTAATAGATATTTGAGGGGATGTTTCAATGGGATAGAAAAGAATTGTATTGTCTATGAAAGATAAATACTTGAAATACTTAAAGGATTTATCTCTAATGAGATTTTATTTGGAAAACATTCACTATAAGGATAGATAATTCTTATATAAATAATTTTATGAAAATAAAGTTGAAAAAGATTAACTATACATGATTTTTGTGATAGGGTATTTAATTTAAATAATATAAATTTAATATTGAAATTTTTAAAAGAAAACATAATATCATTCTAGATACACTAACATGCTATTTTTATTCATGAAAATGTAATGGTATAAAATAACATATCAAGACACTATTTAGTTTGAATTAATAGTAATTGTGTAGAAAAATTCTCTATTATCAAGGTAATGAATAATATAATTCAAAAAAATAGAATTTATTATTGGAAAAAAATTCCCTTAAAAGAACTGGTCCTCACATAGAAATAGTTAATTATTAGAAAGCATGGATTCTTTAAGAAAAGGGGCTAAAACCTAGAAAGCTGGGCTTGGAAAAAAAATGCCCAAACTGAGTCGAATCATAAAGAGAACCAAACCAAAATTAAATATATGATTTTTTATTATGGTTCAGTTTATGGTTAATATTGAGTAGATCATTCTGGTTTTTAGTTTGGTTTAGTTGAAAAATAAAACCACTCCTATTAAACTGAACTGCAAAAATTTTAGAAAAACTTCATTTTATATTTTTCTATAATCTCACCCCATGCATTTATTCCCTATTCTTAACCTTATATCTCTTTTAACTTTTATTTCTAGTCATTATTAATTAATTAATGATTTATTTTGATATTATGTCAAGGATGATAGCATGTCAGTATATCGATGATTATGTATAAATTCCATTCAAATATTTAGTCAGTCATTATAATATATCATGGATCAATATATTGGTTTTCAATATAAAAAAAGGTTAATTAGTGATCGATACTAAACTAAACTAAAAATTAATGGTTTATAATTTTTATAAACAAAATCAAGCCACTATTAAATTGTTTGGTTTATATATATATACCACAAATGGTGGATTTTTTTATCAAAACTGAACTAAACCAATCAATGCCCACCCCCTACGATTAAGAGCAGGAAAATTATTTCTAGAAAATAATTTTAAAGATAGAAAGCATGTTAGATGATTCTTATATGGTCATAAATTCCATCAAAACACACAATGTGTATAAAATATAATAAATATGAAGTCTTGGAAAAACAAAAGATAAAAACATAAGGTGTATCCACTGGACAAGAAAAAAAACCATTTCTAAAAGTTTGGTTGACTAAGTAGAAGAACTTAAGAAAAAAAATTTTATGATAAAATTCATCATTAAAAATCTTAGAAATAACATGAGAAGGTATGTATAATGAGATAGATTAAAATCCCAATCCATTAAAGGAAATTTGAAAATATTTTCAAAGACTTCCAAATATTTTTAATAACAAGACCAGAGTCGTTTATAATCTGACCTAGAAAATTAAGGATTATTGAATATTCCATATAGGTTTGAACCATGTTCATGATAAGATCAAGGAATCTAAATAACATAAGGAGGATTATAAGATGATAGATCAATATATTATCAATATGATCATTACCTATGAGATTTGGCTGAAATTTCAAGTTTGTGGACTTCATCAAAAAAGTTGAAAAGATCACAGAAATAGGATTTCAATGATTTTTAGTACTAAGTAGGTTTTGGAGTATATTAATAATAGAGATTATAAAACTCTCTACACCATCACTACTAAAAAAATAGGCCTTGAATAGTTCTAAAATGTTCTTTATTAGCACTAGATAATCATTTAATACTG
This sequence comes from Viscum album, assembly GCA_963277665.1. Lineage (NCBI taxonomy): Eukaryota > Viridiplantae > Streptophyta > Magnoliopsida > Santalales > Viscaceae > Viscum > Viscum album. The sequence goes on along the minus strand of OY728132.1, from coordinate 1,284,118,372 downwards.
TAGTGAGATTTAAAGCCCAATTATTTCGTCATCACTGATAAAGGTCACATTTATCAGTGATGATAAAGGGGAATACTATAGTGTGTTGATACAACACACTTCCCCACCTATTCAGCATGTTGTAACAGCACACCATATACCCAAAAACACCATGAAATCATAAAAATAAATTATGAATATATAATTTACATGAAGAGAAAACAATCTAGGCTCGTTTTCTCAATTTTGTCGGTGTATTGCTTGTTTTAAATTATAATGATGCTTATATATTGAGAAACCAAACTTGGAGTCATACTGGTCACATAATGCATACAATTGATCAGTGGATGATTCTTACATCTCTCAAATGACTTATGGATCATTTTCCTAGAATATCATAACAATCTAAATGTGTTTACTCAATTTTGAGTATTTCGCTTGCCTTTTTTACTAAAATGTCATTTTAAACTAGAAACGTGAACTTTGAATCATACAAATCATATCATTTGTTAGTATGACAAGATACCAATTCCTAAACATCACAAATAACATATTAATCATTTTTCTAAATTATAAAAACAATATTATCATGTTTGTTTTGTTTTCAGTGAGTGGAAGTTTTTGACCTAAAATGTTGATTTTAAACGGATAATGAACACATTGAGTCATATCAGACATATCATGTATCAAATTGAGATGAATATAATTCTTTCACATTAAATTTAAAATATATATTATTTTACTAAAGTATAAAAATAATATGAATGTATTTTCTAGGTTATGAGTAGGTGATTTTTTCATTTTACTAAAATTGATGTCAATTTTAAATAAAAAAGTTTCACTTTGAGTCATATCGGTCACAATATGCATAAGATTGAGGATAAGATAATTATTACACATCCTGAATGTAATATGGATAATTTTAATAAGGTATCAAAACAATATGAATGTGTTTACTCAGTTTTGATTACGTCACTTATCTTTTTAACTAAAATGTCAATTTAAACTGGAAACACACACTCTAACTCATTCCAATCACATCATGTATTAGTTTAATAAATTATTATAAAAATCTGATTGTGTTTTCATAGTTTTCTATGATTGAAATTCTTTGAACTAAAATATTGATTTTAAACTAATAAGGGACACATTGATTCATACTGGGCAAACCGTATGTCAGACTGACATGAGGATGATTAAAACACCTCAAAAATGACTTATGGATCATTTCACTAAAGTATAAAATCAATATTAATGTGTTATTTTAGTTTTGTGTAGGTTAGTTTTCATTTTTATTAAAATTGATGTCATTTATAAATAAAAATATGCACATGGAGTCATACCCATCACACTGTGCATCAGATTGAGGTAGGGTTGATTTCTATATGTCTCAAATGACATATGGATCATTGTAAAAAAGTATCAAAACAATATTAATGTGCTGACTCATTTTTTATAATGTCACTGGTTTTTTTACTAAAATGTCATTCTAAACTGAAAACACACACTTTGATTTATACCGATTACATCGTGTACAGGTTTGACATGAGACAAATTTCTAGATGCCAAAAAGGAATTATGAATCGATGACTGAAATTATAAATAAAATTTTAGCATGTTTTATTTTCATTTAGTGAGTCAATTTTTTTGAACTTAACTATCGATTTTAAATTAATAATAAACACAATGAGTCATAACGGACACAATGTTCATCGAATTGAGGTATGGCTGATTCCTACATGTCTCAAATGACTTATTGATCATTTATCTAATGTATCAAAATAATAATAATATTTTTTCTTGGTTTTGATTATGTCAGTTGTACTTTATACTAAAATTAATGTCAATTTTAAATAAAAAGAAGCACTTAGAGTCATAACGGTCACACTGTTTATCAGATTGAGGTGTGGATGATTCCTACACATCCCAAAGACTTAAAATAATCCTAACATCTAATATTACAATTCTTACATTATATTACTAGGTCAAAGTTCCAACACTTCATATTGACTCAATGTTCTTAGCTAAAAAACCTTTCTTGTTGTTGAAAGTCAGAAGAGAATAGGCTTTAAACAATGATAAAGGATTCTCGGTTAATAATATTGAGTCAATATGCAGTGGAGGAAGTTCAAACAAAATGAAATGAAAATAGAAAGTGTGGAAACATTGTAAGAAATAATCATTTTGTCTCTATTGTGGCTTGTTGCAGATATTTGAAAGAAAAATATGACTTCCCAAATTATTTGTAAAAATACTAAATAATTATTAAATATAAATAATAAATAAATTAACTTACAAATAATAGAAAAAATGATGAAAAATTTATAAAATAAGTTGTAGGAATTCACCTTTTTATTATGGTTGTTTTCATTCTTGATGCATTTTCCTGTTGTCATTATCTTAGTTGTAGGCTTAAAAAAATAACCCTCTTATATAAGAAAAAAATTATTATATGAGTAATACTGAAAAGAAATAAATTAAACATAAATATGAAATAATAAATTATTTATATGGATAATTATTTTACTATGAAAACATTTTTGACCACATGGATATGATAATAGTAAAGAAATAATGATGATAAAAAATGAAAATAGATCTCTCTAAGCAATCAATCGATAAGTGAGGAGGATGAAGATAATTTCTCCAGTACAGTAAGTGTTATCCTCTAATCTCATTCAAAGGTGTAAGTTATAGATAGATTTCATCCTCATCATCTCATCTCCTAAACATTTATCATTGCATTTTGTTGTTTGACACACATCCTCCATCTCTTATAGACATGCACCTATGTTGATTGAAATACACGAAAAAGTAGTCATCTATGGGATGAATACTATTTAGAGTAGTACTAGAAACATAAAAGAGATAGGGTATGAGTCTTAAGGCAAAAAAATCAATAATAACCATTCGGGAGAAGAAGTTGATGAGGATGAAAATTGTACTTCATTGTGTTCTCTCAAAAGGGAAACGCCTCCCATTTGTGAGAATTACACCATTAGCACTAGTTATTAACTCGAAAACTCCATTTCCACCAATTACTTCCATAAAAAATCTCCACACAATCATAAAAATGATAGAGTGAAGGATGGGAAAGAAATATAGAGGGTGGAAAAGGAAGAATCGGAATATGCAACTGTAGTGTTATGTAGCCAAGGGATCTTGGGTTGCTACAGTGTAATTTCAGCTGACGAGTGTATATTATTGAAATTAATTTATTTTATTTGAAATGGATGTGGACTTAATGATGAATTAATTTTATTTTTTTCCTCAAATTTATACACAAGGACATGAATAAAACTTCAATAAAATAATTGGTTGAGGATTCTTTTTTATAATTATTTTTCTTTAAAAAGTGGTTTTTTAATAAGTTTTCTTTTATGAAAAAAAATGATAGGGTATTATATGATTGGAAAAAGAGGTTGTGGTGGTGTGTACTTAGTTCACACTTGCCTCGATAAGCAATAAATCTGAACGGGGTTCATGCCTTCTGCCGTCAAAAAACTATAAAATGGTATCCACTCCTCATTCGATACATAGATAAATAAAGTGAATCTACCAAAATATTTTATATATATGTTATATATATACATATTGTATTATTAACATTATTTTAATATAATATATATATTTATATGTATATTATTTATCATATTTAAATTTATTTAAATATACAATATATTATTCAATATATATATAATATTATTTTTTCTAATGAAACTAAAAAATATTATTAACAATAATTTTTAAATTATATTAATTATAAATAATTATTATTCTAGGTAATTATATGTAAAATATATTTATTTAAATTTTGAAAAGTTTAATTATTTCAAAAAATTGTATATATAGTTACTTAATTTTATTATTTTGAATGTAACACGAGTTTGAAATATTTTATTGGTTATTTAAGTATAAATTATAAAACTACTAATTAAAACTATATATAGACCTATATATAAATATATACCTATAATGATGCATACCTAACAATAATTTATAATATATAGAATTTGATAACTTCTATTCTATTTTTTGGAACAAATGATGTAGCAACCTAAGGATTCTAAGGAGGCCATCTAATATTCATTGAACCGTCCTTGAGATTTTAGGGAGGTCCATAAAAAAGTTGGCATAAAGAAATAAAACAACACAATTATGATAAATATATTTAACCCTTACAGCAGAATATCACAACATAGTGAAACAAATACAACCCCATACTAGTTTTGAAAATAGAGAGCCATTGAAAATAAATAAATATGATATCACCCATACTAATATTTCTCTTAAAATAAAACAACATTATTCGACGAAAATAAATATTTAAGGAAAACCCTTACACCAGAATATTAAATCATAATTTAAATAAATAAATTCTCTTACATGAATAACATAAAATTAGCTTCTCTGGTTGCTCTACACCATCATCAGACTAATAATTGGTTTGCTAAATCAATTTTCTCATTCATTTAAGGTTTTTATATACAAAACCTTCACTATTTATACTATGGAATAAATATTTATTTAATTGGTTTATCTTTGGAGCAGAGGTTATTCACTAAGATTTCGAAATAGTGGAAAAATTAAGCATGCGGAGAATGTTGGGGTATAGAAGTAGATAACGAACTAAATTGATTTAAAACAACAATTTAAAAAATTACAATAGGATATCCAAAACAGTAGTCAATAAAAAATGGATCATAAAAAAAGTAAATTAATATACAATAACCGGAGCACAAATACAGAAAGAAAATCAAAACCTATAAAGGAAAATCTTAAACCCTTGGATCTAGATCTCTAAATGACAAATAAAAGAAGAAAATTGTAACTTACAAATGAAAACACAGGCCAAGCTCTCTAGGTTGATGAAAATTTGAGACCCTCAGATCTATATATCGATGTTTTTTTCAGAAACTATAATGAAAACCAAACACCAGATTCTGGACAGTGTACAACCAACTAGAGGTAGTGGGTTTTTGTGATTCAATTGTGTTTTTGTTATTTGAGCTTCGATTCACCAAGGAGGAGCACTAGTAATAGGTGGCTTTCATGGAAAGCTTCTGATATCACGATAGGTTCACAACATGTTAGGTTTTTTTAATTAGATCGGGACACTTTTATCGGCACCTTTCAAATAGTGCGAATAAAGATTCCTTTTATTAGTGCTTATTATTTAAGCATTGATAAAATGCATATTTATTAGTTCCATTTTACCACTGATAAAGTTAGGTCTTTATCAGTGCTTTTTACTTAAGCTCTGATAAAAGATTTATAATTATAATTATAATCAAAAAATTTGTGAATATATATATAAATACTTAATCAATATATATTTATAAATATAGTCAATATATTCCTTATTTAAATTTATTTATTATAATTATATAATTATTTATTTATAATTATATAAATATTTTTGAAAAATAATATTTATATCATTATATATATTTATATTATTATATATATCTATATTATTATATATATTTACAAAATTATATACATATATATATTTAATAAATATATTCATTATTTTAGTAAATTTATTATAAATTTAATAAGTATTTAAATATTTATAATCATATAAATAATTTTAAAATATATTTACTTATTTATAATTATAAATATATATTTATATAAATATAGTATGTACATTTTTAAATATACTTATTTATAAATATATTTATTTATAATTTTTTTATATTTTTTTACAAATATTGTTTTACAAATATTTTTTTAACATTATTAATGAATTTCTCATTTTACGTGCATGCATGTTAAAAATGAGTTAAATTAAATAAATTAAAAATAAGTACACTTTAATAATATTGGAAAAATGGATAAGTTTTGTGTGTGTGTGTTGTTTATCAAAATGAATTAATTATGTATATGTAAAATCAATATAAAACACTTTTGATCTATGTTAAATGGAAAAATCAAATGACATTCAATTATATGTCCATTACTCTATGTAATAAGTCAGTATTTTTAATTCAAATTAATTTTTAATTATAAACCATTATTCATTAAATACATGACTATTTAATATAAAGCACATAAATATTTAGTAATATATAAATCATATTTATATATATTAATTTATATCTATATATTTAATATATACTATTTATTAACATTATCAATAAATATCTACTTAATAAAATGATTAATATTTTCCCAATTTACTTATTTTTAATTTTAATTTGTTTAATTTTCATTTTTCATATCAATATATTTAATACATACTAGGTATTAGTATTTATAATTTATATATACTATAATCAATTTATTCATTTTTATCAATAATTATTTAATTAATAATTTTTTTTTAATAAAGTCATTTTTTATTTATTGTTTATATAATTATTTCATTTTATTTATCTAGAACATTATCACTGTTAAAAAGCACGGATAAAGGACTAATTTATGAGCACTAAAAAAATTGTGATGATAAAGGGTACCCTTTATCAGTGCTAAAAAAGCACTCATAAAGGTTTAAATTTATTAGTTTTTTATTTACCGTTGATAATGATTCCATTTATCAGCTCTTGTTTCTAGCACTGATAAATATCATCACTGTTAAACACAAGTTTTATAGTAGTGCATATACATCCTTTTAACCATAATATTTCATCCGGTTCTATATATCTTTTATAATGGGTGTAATTCATTTTTTAGGGTTTAAGATGTTAAATTCGATATAGAATTTGGTGTTGTGGATGCTAAAAATGGTCCTGAATAATTTATATGTCAGTTTATCTGGAGGATTTCACTTATTTAACATATAATATTAATATAAATATTAAAGATTATAGCACCCTAGGTTTTATTAAATATGTTCTTTCTTTAAACTAAATGACAATTAATTATTAAAAAATATTTTCTATTCTTTGAGAATAATTAAACATGGGTATAAAATAAATTATACAAGATGTGATCCAAACTATCATTATTGTATTCAATAATAATGGAACATTAAAATAAGATTACATGGAAATAAGTATAATATTCAATGGATGGTCACAAACCATGGATGATTACATCCATTAATGTTCATAAACCTAAATGGTACAATAAATAGAAAAGAATAATATTGTTAAAACTATGAGATCTGTTGGATCGTCTAAACTCTTGAGGGTCACCATTAGTATAACTAAACTTAAATTGAGAAACAACATTGTGAAAGAAAAAGGAATATTTTGAAACCTAAAATTAAAATTAAAAGGAATGAGATGAGTGATTTAGGAGGAAAGAATGGAATGAATTTAAAAGAGGTTATGGGGGTAATATAGTAATTATAATGGTCCATATGGTTATAAAATTATAGTCTTTTGAAATAAGGTTGTTGGATATACATGAATCCAATAAGTATAGTAATAGTATATATTTTTAGTAACAAACATAATATAATATATTTCAAAAATAATAAATAATGAAATTAAAATATAATATTTAATTAAAAAATTATTTAAAAATTAATAATCTTATGTGTTACATATTATTATAATTAAAAAAATTATTTGTTGTATTTATAAGATTCCAAAAAGTGGTGTAATATCAATGAATTATTATAATTAAATTTTTAGAATATAAATAATAAATTTTAATTGTGTTTGATGAAGATTATTTAAAATAAATGTGATATTTTTCAAAGAACTTTTTTTAAGTGTTGTGTATTTTTATCTAATAAAGAATGATATTAAATTAAAATTATTCATAATATATAAAATTAAATTTATTATCATTAATCCAACACGTATTACTATTCTCATAATAAGAATAAATTCTTTTTATGCTTAAAAATACTTTTTCCTAAAAAAAAATTTATGCATTCTACATGCCTATATTAATATTAATTTATCAGAGCTAGAAATTGAGTCAAACAAAACAAAATTCATATTTTTAATTATAATAAACAAATTTAATATTATGTTCATTTTCATTTTTAATAGAAAAAATATATTATCAAGGTAAACATTAGATGTCGCTGTAAAATAGTTATAGTTTTTAGAATTGTTTTTATAAACATTGTGCAATTTTTATCTAAATAAATTAATTGATCAATTTTTATGAATCTAATATGATGAATAAACATATAAAAAAATATTAAAACTCCATTAATTATTTATTTATGAGAAATAATAAAAAAACACTTAATGTAAGAAATAGCATTTTAATATGAAAATTATTTTTATACAGCTTATGTTTTAATTCAATAGTTAATTTTTCATATTTAGAAATTAAATTATATAAAATGAATTCTAAATTCAGATTTAGTGTGTCAAAATTTTGTAATAATTGAAACACCATGATATTTTAGTTATTTTATTTTAAATTATTAATGTGATTTATTAAATGTACCACATTCAATATCCATCTTAAAATGAACTACAGTATACAATTAAAAATCTATTATTTAAATATGATCAGTATGACCCAGTTGTTGGTTTGGCAGGTATGAATTGGAATAGCCATATTAGGATATATATATATATAAACATATATATACATTCCTTAATAAAATTAATAATCAGTCACATACTGATTATCACTTGGTTGTAAATAAAGGTAAAATATTTTAAAGGTAAAAGATATATTTTTCATAAAACGGTTTTTATGCGAGCAGTGTAGTTTTATTATAACTAATTAAATAAATTTATATTTATAAATGATTAAAATTAAATAATTAGAATATATATCTAAATTAATCACTTAACATTCATTAAATTATGGTCACTTGGCTAGGAATAAGAATAATGTCATTTTTTGCCATAAAAATACATTTTCTTCAAAAATGTTTTTATTATAATTTTTATTTATATATTATCATTAATTTCTAAAACTTTTAAAAAAAAATTCAAAATGGATATTATTTATGAAATAATGATTTAATAGAACTCTTAATATGAATTTTTTGGATTTTTCTGAAAAATATTAATTTTTGAGTGAATAGTAAAAAATGATGATTTTTTCAAAACTATCATTTTTTAAATAAGGTAATCTAAAAGTATAATTTTTTATATTTGGTTTTAAATTAACCTAAGATTCATTTTATTCAACACAATATAGTTAATTTTATATTAATCAATATTATATTTTATTCTGGTGTAAGTTTATTTTTTTGCTAAAAACACAATTTCTAAAAACTATTTTTTGTTGTGTTTTGGGAACTTATATTAAATTTTATTACATAAAATTATAAAAATATAATAATGTAAAATTTATTTATATTTTTTAATCATAATTTAGAAATTTGGTTAAAAGGCCTATTTTATTTTTAGTCACAAAAATAACTTATCAAGTTAAAATGAGTTATCTTTGTAAAGGTAAATTAAGGTAAAAAATTAAATTAAGTAGACAAATCCAAAAATATCTCAATAATTTTTATTTATTTTCGTTTCTGAGAGTTTTATCTACCAATAAAAACTATTGGACTATTTTTTGTGTCTTTATTTGATGTCTTAGTTGACTTCTAAGAGAAGGAAGTGTTATATTTAATAAAATGTAATCATCTCTCATTTTATAACTTAAATATTTTTGGAAAGATTTGGATAAGAGAAAATATATATTATGAATAAAAAAAGATGAACATAATGATTTATAAAAATTTAATTTCATGTTATTTATTTATTTTTAATTTTTAATTATTGAATAATTATTTATAATGCTTACACAACAGTGATACAATGCTTGTGAAAGCGTAGAAAAAATTAAATAAAGAGTTTCTAAAAAATTAAAAGTGATACTAATTAGATTATTTATTGTATACGAGGAATTATATAGATAATTATGGAGGATAATATATTAATTAAGTTTTTATATTTGAATTAAATTATTATTGTTTATTCATTTAAAGTTAAATTTTGTAAATAGTCCCGAAAATAAATTTAAATGGTATTTAATGATTAAAAAATTAAATATTTATAAAATTATAAAAATACTATCATAACTCAATTTTATGTAAAATTTTATTTTATACAATTAATGTCCATTTAGTATCTACTTTGAATTTTTTAAATTTCTTTCATGGCCCTTAACGATTGGAAATTTTGTTACAATGGTTAAGGTTAAATAGGGTTAACAAGGGGGTTAAACCAACAAATAAGGTTTAAAATGAAATATAACCCAATATAAATTTTATTATTTTATAATATTTTGACCTTAGAATCCTTATTTTATCATATATGTCACTTTTGAGTCTTTTTAAATGATTTAGACACATATTACTTGATAATTTTTCATGTAATTATAAGATTTCCACCCACCTCACTTATAAAAGGGAATCTTCTCTTTTATCTTTCACACACTTCTTGAGCCATTTAACTCAAAAAATATATACCCTAATACCATTTAAACCATCCTAAACATTTACTATAAGTTATTTTCTCACCTAAATTCCATCCTAGAAGGCTTAAGTTGTAAGTCAAAAGAGTTATCTAAAAGAAAGGCTATATCTCTTAACCAAGTGTTTTCTTATTTATTTCATATTCTACTAACTTAAAAATTTTATATAACCATTATTATATTATAAAATAAGTATATTAGATATACTTAAATTTTATTATGTTTATTTCACAATCGTTTTTTCATCTCCTTTTCCATCTTATGGGAAATGAAAATGTTGTGTGTGCGTACATGTGGACTACCACCTCCAGAGAGCGATGTGTTTAGTTTTTAGTCACCAAATAAAAAGTTTGGTAATTATGATGTATTTAATGAATATATATGATATTATTGAAATAATTTTGATTCTTTAAAGATAATACATTAATTTACCTCATACCCTTCCATCTGTTGGAAAATGATAACATCATTCGTGTGTATGTGTAGACTACCATCTCCATAAAGCGATGTGATTTGTTATTCATATATAAAATTCATTTAAGATTTTAAAATTGTATTTAATGTATAAAACATAGAACAATTTAATATCTAATTTTCAGTATATTATGTAACAATTACACTTTTATCCATGGTCGACCAATCGATGTTGTTTTTGGATTATGAATCGAACTTGCTCGAAACGCCCAATAGGAACTTAATCAATTTAGTTTCTATAAAATACATGTTAATAAATGAAATAAAATTAATTATTATAAGTTAATAAAACATTAAATGGTTCTTGAATGATAAAATAATTAATATAATTTTATTATATATGATTTAAATAATGTATGTGGGGATTCGTACTTGAGGTAAGAGATTTTTCATCTCAATTTATTTTTTTAAGACTCATGCCATTTTAACCATATGTTTTATTTCTTGTGGTGTTCATATTATCATATTGATGTATTTTATCACTAAATTATTGAAATTAAATTGGCTTAAAAAATTTCAATTTCCAACTTTTAATTTTATTTTAATTCAAAAGTTATTAAAGTCGTATGAGATTTCACTTTAAAATCATTATTTAATGTTATCCCTTTAAATATTTATGATCTATATTTATGTTATTTAAAATGTTCTAATAATTTTAGTATTTATATATAAAAGGATGTTAAATATCATTTCCAGCTAATTTTTAATTTCTACAAAAAGTTTTAAAAGTAATGATTTAACATTTACCATATGGGTAATTTTGATGTTTCAATACCAAAGTGAAAAAATATTTTTTTAACACATAAGATATGAGTGGAATTTATTTTTTCCATTTACATTCATTGTTATAAATATTAATATTGAAGTTTTCATTTTTTACAAATATCATTAAATTTTTATTATGGGTAATTTTTCATTGTAAAGTGTTTTCAAAAGAAAGGGATATTTCTCCAAATTTTTATATAAAAATGTAATGTTTTTTGCTCAAGGATTCAAATGATATTTTCAAGGGTTTCATGATGAAAATATTAAATAATTATAAATTTTTTCTTCATGATATTTTAATTGAGAATTATATATTATTAAGGGTGATCTAGATATATCTCGTAAAGATAGGTGAGCCAAATATAGATATCCAATTCCATTAGTAATGGTGTACTCTTAGACTGTGAAAATAAGCGAGAAAATTGGGTTGGTTACTCCTATGGAATTATAAGGAATTTAGTTATTTTTGGAATGTTTTAAACAAAGTTGAACACATATAATGAATATGATTCTCCAATATACCTATTTTATACTTACAAAAGTTTTTTATGGAAATAATTTGATTTCATAAGGAAATAAAATATTTAAACTTTTAACGGTAATTGGTGGGTTTTTCAAGGATTTTTTTCATGAGTTCTCATATACATTATATTTAATTCATGGTCTAACTATGCTTAATAATAGTTTCTCAAACTTTTTTCTTTGAGAAATTATTTATTTTATCATGTATATATGTTTTATTCATCTACAAAAAAATTTACTGTGAAATTGGTAAAAATTTTCACGGGTGTTCCTTTTTTCAAATTAACTAATAGGTTTCCATTATTTTATATCCCTTACTCTGGTTTTTATTCTCATACAATTATTTTAAAAAAATTATAGATCCTATGATGAGTCAGAATTATTTTTTAGTCATGCTTCAAATGAAGCAAATTGTCTTTTAATGATGCAATTGTTTCGTGAATTAAACATAACTATGAACATAATAATCAGAATTTTTTTTGAAAAAAGATAACATTTATGGAATTATTCCTTTGATAATGTAACATTTTCTTAATTCTATAAAACTCTAAAACTAAAAGATCATTATAATGTAATAAATTGAATCGATTGTCATAATTCTTGTAATCATGGATTCATTATGAGATAGGGTGTTATAATTGGTATCAAAGAAAGGTTTTAGATAATTTTAGAAGTTAAGATGTTTTCAAGCATGTATATTTTAAGAGTTTTAGATATCATCATGGGTTAATAAGTCTAAGGTTTATTGTATGTTTAAATTCACAAATACCCCTTTTTAGTTTTTATGTGATATGAGTACTTTTTAGGACATTTATTAAGTTTTAATAATTTTTTTAGGTATATGTAACCCTTGACATTAATATGTGGTTCAGTAAAAAGGTTATTTGAGGAAGAATGATTTTATATTTTCTAGAAAATAAGTTGAAAGTTATTGATAAAAGCTTGGGTTAAAACGACCCATGATGTTGTCATAATTATGGTCTTTTAGGATAAAAGAGTTATTATATTTTTGGGAATATAGGGTTTATTATATAGATAATCACAGGATTAAAAAGTGATTTGTTGAATAAGTGATTATATTTATTTTTGAAGAAATTCTCTATACTTAAAAAATTATATAATAAATGAATATGGAAATATTGTTGACTAAGATGAGATTTTATTAGAGAAATAAAGGTTGAATTATCTTATAGAATCATATATGATTTTATTTTGGATTTATAGTGATTTAGGTTATTTTTGGACAATATTATGATATTTTAGAGATTATATTCTTAGGAAATATTTATTTTAGTTATATGAATTTATGATTGATTAATGTTATTTTGAGATAAATATTTTGTTTATCTTGGAAGAATATATAATAAAATAAATATAATCTTTGGGATTCAATTATGGTCCAGTGTATTTTGAAGATATTTATGGTTAGTCATATAAAAAATGATTTAATTTGAAAATTAGGTGATATTTTTTATAATATAGAGATTAAATTAGTTTTCTTCCTATAGGATATTATCTTAACATATGCTAACAATTTTTGGTTTTAGTTAATGGATAGAAATGGTAAGATTTACTTATCATCCTTTTATAGATCTTGTGATCTATGACAAGTTCATTTTAGTTCTTTAGATATGAAAAATTCATCAATAATATTCATTTTTTTGAGTAAGAGATGAGATAGATTTGCAAACTAATCATAACATGAACAACATATGAATATCTACATATGATGTATAAATAAATCAAGTACATATATTTTCTTAAAATAACTATCTTGATGGTAAAATAATTTACCAAATCTTTTGATCCCTATATGAAATTTAACACTCAACTATCAAGGTACACTTTTAGAAACTAATGTACAAATATGATTATAATAAAGCTATATTAAATTATGAAATAATAAGTTTCCAGGTCTTAACCTAGAAATCAAATTTCATGATCAAATATATATCTCTTTATATTAATTTTTTATGATAAATTTATTTTGAGAGAATCAAATTTAATTTGTTTAGATATAATTTCTTTAAAGAGGGTAAAATGTAACACCCTGTGATTTAAGTTGCATTATTTTAAATGAATATTATGTTCCATTGTTTGTACCATACATAATATTGATACAAAAACAAACTAAGATATTCAATTAAAATATTATTATTTAAATATAACAGCTATGACATAGTTATCAGTTTTATGGGTATCAATAGGAAAAATAGTGTTATAATATATATATATATATATATATATATATATCTTGATAAAATTAATAATTAATAATAAACTTATTATCAATTTTTTGGAAATAAAGATAAAATATTTTTAAGGTAAAATATATATTTTTCATAGAACTATTTTTATGTGTGAAAAGTATTTTTATCTTAATAGATTAAATTAATCATTATTTTTAAGTGATACTAATGATATAATTATATTATATATCCAATTTAATGATTTAAAATTCATTAATTATAGTTATTAGAAAATGAATGAGAATAAAGTAAATTTGTGCTTAAAAACTACATTTTCTTTAAAAAAAAATTTTACTACATTTTTTAGGTTGATATTATAAATTTTGTTTTAAAAAAAAATTTTAAAAATTGTTATGTAAAAAATTAATTTTAAATTTAGATTTTTAAAATTGTGTTTCAAAAAATATAAAGTATTTTTTAAAGAAAAATTTCATAATAGTATTAGGATATTTTTTTGTGGTTTTTCTGAAAAGATTGATTTTTGAGTAAATAATTGAAAATTTTGATTATTGAAAAACTACCATTTATTTTATTTAATACAATTAATTTAAAATTCCCATTATGTTTTGGATTTGGTTTTAAATTAATATAATATTAATTTTATTAAAAATAATATAATTAATTAAATATCAGTCATAATTATATTTTATTTTGGTATGAGTTAATTTTTATGCTTAAAACGTATTTTTTATAAAAACTATTTTTTGGGGCATTCTGCGCACTTATATTAAATTTTTTATGACACTAATATAAATTTGATACTTTAAAATGGATTTAAAATTTCTAATTAGAATGTTAAACTTTGGTTTTAAGGTAAATTTAATTTTCTATCATACAAATAATTTACCGAGTTAAAAAATGAGTCATCGCGGTAAAGGAAACTTAAGGTAAAATTGAAATTTTATAGAAAATGAAAAAAATACATCAATTCATATCCATTATTTTTTATGAGAAGTGGATATAGATTTCCCCTTCTTGTAATATTTTTTTTTGTCTTGCTTTGAAATCCGGGCTGGATTCCAAGAGAAGAAAGTGTTATATTTAATAAAATATCATTTTCTCTCATTTTAAAAATTAAAAATGTTTGCATGATTAAGATAAGATTAAATATAAATTATGATTAAAATAATATGAAAATAAATATTTATAATAATTTAATTTCATGTTAACAATTTATTTTTAATTTATAATTATAGAATAATTATTTAAAACAATAATTCAGTGTCAATACAAAGCTTATGTAAACATAGGAAAAATAAATTAAATGGTTTTAAAAATATAATAAGTGATGATATTTAGATGATTTATGGTATCATTTTAATTTTATAAATAAGTATTATATGTTATTATTTAAGTGTCTCAATTCAAATACATCATTAACTTGATGCCTTTAAAGTCAATTTTATTTAATATTTTGGAAAAATACATTAAATGGTACATAATGTTGAAATGTATATTTATTTTCCACTTTTTATTTTTAAAATTACTTTCACTACACTTGAATATTGAAAAATGTGTTACAATGGTCATGTCTAAACATGGTTAATGAGTGGGTTAAACCAAAATACAAGGATTAAAATGGAATATAAACCTGTATAAGTTTGATTTGTTGATCTTATTTTGACCTTATAATCCTTATATTCTAGTATGTGTTGCTTTGGATTCTTTTTACAATAGTTAGATATATATTATATGTCAATATGTCAAAGAATTACAAGATTTCCACCCACCAAACTTATAAAATGAAATCTAACCTCATATATTATTCATGCCTTTTGAGCCATTTATCTCAAAAAATATCTTCTAAAATCCATTACCAACCTTACTATCCATATCCTAGAGGTTATTTTTGCACCAAAATACCAACCTTTAAGGCTTAAGGTGTAACCAAAATGTGGTTTCTCAAAGAAGATGTATAACTCTAAATCGAGCTTTTTCTTGTTTATTTCTTCTCCCATATCATTGAAATATTATATATTAATGATGATATGGTACAATTAGTATCAATAAATATACATAAATGTTATTATGTTTATGGAACTAACATTTTTCATGTCTTTTCCATCCTTTGGGAAATGAAAATTCTGGTCATGTATACATGTAGGCTACTTCTTCCATGAAGAGATGTATTTTTTTCATCTGTGGCTCACAATTCTGGTCTTTTATGGATTTAAGGAATATATATGATATTCGGAACATGATTTTGTTTATTTAAAGATATTATATTACTAAACCTTCTGCCCTTCTATCTATTCAAAAATGATAACTCCATTCACGTGTACGTGTGGACTACCACATCCACAAGGTGGTGTGATTTTTTTTCATGTATACATTTCATAAACGATTTTAAAATTGTATTTAATTTACGAAGATTATAATTATTTCTTGATTAATATTTTGGAGCAAATGTAATAGTGAAACCATTTTTCATGGTCAATCTGCAAATTTTTTGTTTAGGATTATGAACTAAACATCCTCAAAATGTATGGAAAGAACTAAATCGATTTAGTAAATATAAAAGAAATTGAAATAAATTAAATAATAGGGATTATGATAAGGTAATAAACCTAAAAAAGGGTTCTCAATCAAGTAAAAAATTAATATAAGTTTATTATATAGGAGTTAAAGAACATTTGTGGAAAGTTGAACTCGAGATAAGGGATTTCTCTTATCAATTTCCTTCCTTTGACACTCATTCCATTTTCACCAAAAAAAATTTATGTGGTATATATTCTATCATATGGGTTTATTTTATCATTAATTTTTTGAAATTAAAGTTGTTTACAAATCCTATTCAAGATACCATCAATTTTATTTTGATTCAAAAGTTACTAAACTCAAGAGTTATTTTTCTATAAACTGATGTTTAGAAGTATTCCATTCAAAATTCTCTCCTCTATTTTTATATTATTTTAAATTATTAAATAATATTCCTATTTATAAATAAAATTATCTAAAATATAATTTTAAAATGATTTTTACTTTCTTTAAAAAGGTTTAAAAAAGAATGTTTTTAACATTTACTGTCTGGGTCCTTTTGACAAGTTTTTACTAAAGTGAAAAAAGAAACTTTTTAACATATACCGCATGATAATAATTCCTCAAACATCATGAACTTTAATTTTTATAAATATTAATCTTCAGTTTTTCATGGTTTTATAATGTAAATTTAATACCTAATGTTTTGGGAGATTTTTCATTTTACATAATTTTCAAAAGAAATGGATATTTCTCCCTATTTTTATACAAAAATGAAAAGTACATTGTTTATGTGTTAAAATGTGTTTTTAAAGGGTTTTATGATGAAATCGTGAAATATTATAAAAATTAATGATATAGTACTTGATAATTATATATGATGATGGTTGATCCCTACATATCTCACCAATTTATTGGGAGATGTCGTAGTCTTTGAATAAAAAAAACACTACTCGAATTTTACACTTTACCAACGGTTCCCTCAACCATGGCCAAGTAAGGCTTGACAATAGGCCTATACCAACAGTTCTGTGAAAACCATTGGTATAGGTGTCAAAATAAAAGGTATACCAACAGTTTTCTACAAACCATTGGCATATGTGTGTTAAAGTATAACATATACCAACAGTTTCTAAAACCGTTGGTATATGTGTGTTACACTTATACCAACGGTTGTAAACCATTAATATAGAGGGGATATGGCAATCCATAAGGCTATTCCCACAGTTTTTCTATAAAAGTTTCTATAAACCTATACCAACAGTTATAACAAAACTATTGGTATAGTTATATTATAGACTCTATACCAACGGTTTTGAAAACTGTTGGAATACATTTTCTCAACTCCACAGTAGCAGGCCCCTCTCCCCTCTCCGAACCTGCAACGACGCAGCTCCACAGCAACACAGCAACACACCTCCCCCTCTACAGACCTACAAAAGCACAAATACCAAATCCCTATCCAAAGTATTCAAAATTTTGAATTCATTCCAGAATTTGTAAATTTAGAAATTTGAAATTCAAATTAAATAACACCCATAAGAGAAAAGGCCAACATTTTATAGGAAATGCAATAACACTCATAAGAGTATTCCAAATTTATAATTCATTCCTCACTCAAACCACAACACCAACACACATAAGAGTATTCAAAATTTAAAATTCATTCCTCACTCAAACCACAACACCAATACACACAAGAGAAAAACCTACATGTTATAGGAAGCACATGGGATGTTTAGTCATGTTATTGGGTTGAGTATCTCAAAACCAATAGAAAAACATAGGTAGATTGGACATGGATCATGATACCCATAAGATATAAAATGGTAGTGGTCATGTTCTTAGACCTAAGATGAGTTATAGGAAGCACATGGGATGTTTATATCCCTCTAATGATTACGTATCCATGTATAAATGGTTTCTGATGTGTTAGTGGGATACATTGGCCAATCTCGACATATGAGACGGGTTACCGGAATAGCCTACATGTTTTTCATAGACTTTTCAATTATTATAAGGGGGTATGTGGCTAATTGTAATTTTCTCTCCTGGGAGTGATGTGAGATGAATCCCCATCATTGGTAGTGGGTATGAATATTCAATTAATTATTTGGTATTGGGTTCCCAAAGAGACTTTGGTTTGGTCCTAGAACCCACTCTTTGAGGATGGGATTGAGGTGATCCATGGGGTTATGGTGTCACCATATATATTCCTCGCCATTGGGGTATTTTTATGAGACATTGAAACTTATTTTTCAAGAATATATGTGTAGCCTTGTTGACCAATTTGTTATATGGTATGCTTGAGTGTTCATAGGTTTCATATGAAATCACTATATGATATTTATTTGTTTTATGTCATTGTATAGAATGAACGATCTGTGATTGATAATTAGAACATGAGTGTTGGTGTTTGTTCATAATGGGATGTCGAGACTCATTCCTAATATAATTCATGTTTTTCTATATAAACTATGACCCATTTTGTTTCAATCTATGCCTTTTGAATATTTTAATCTAATAAATTATGACCAATATACCACATTTTATTTTTTATCCCTTAATTTAATGAATCTATGTGTTTCCTTGTAATGATTTTCCATATGCCAGTTGTTGTTTTCACTTAAAATGTTGTCCATTTCAAACAAAAATGAGACACTTTGGGTGATACCAGTCACACCGTGCCTTTGATTGAGGTGGGGTTTACTTGCAACCATCAAAAATGATCCATGGAACGTTGTGCTAAATTATCAACATAATCTGAATTCATTTGGTCAGTTTTCTATATGCCAATTGTTTTTTTCATTTAAAATCATGTCCATTTCATACAGAAGTGAGACACTTTAAGTGGTACCTACCACAATGTGCCTTGGATTGAGGCAGGGTTGACTCGTACACATCACAAATGACCCATTGATCGTTTTCCTAATTTATCAACACAATCTGAATGCGTTTGATCAGTTTTCTGTATGCCTGTTGTTGATTTCACTTAAAATGATGTAACACCCCGAGCTTCCATGATACGCTTCTCATTCAATAATGCAATAGCTTGCATTGTACGCAACTTCGAGTTCTAAAACACCACGACCAATCAAAGTAGCCGTTATGAATAGTAATAACCACCTTTTAAAATTATAGAAATTTTATATTTCAAAATGGACTTCATTTTTGTATTCATAATATCGAAATTATACTAAGTTTAATTTTTGGTAACTTTCTGAGAACTTCCAATTTTTTTATGAATAGTGAAAAATACTTAAAACAAATTTTTTAATAAAAATAATTTATTGTGATAAATTATACTATTTAGTGGTTTTAAAGAATAATTAGAATATATTTTTACCATTTTATCCAATGGTGGTCATTAGAATTAATTTAACATTGAAATTGGACATAAACAATTGCCAATCTTTTGATATAAATTGTTTCTTAAAAAAACGCTATTTGTTGTGACAGCAGAAATTAATTATAAAATTAACTAATGCAACTTATATGTTTGGAATTTTGTAAAATAGACATCATTTTTGAATTTGGAATATCAATTATAGCTTAGGGTGAAATTTTGGCATTGTTCTGAAAAACTTCAATTTTTGATGAATAGTGAAACCACTAAGTGGTAGTTAAATAACTGATTTTTCGTTTAAATGAAATATTACCACTTCTATTATTTGATTTTCAAAAATCCGACATAAATGGTTGTCATTAAGAAGTAAAATGTGGTTCAATGAGATTAAAATAATTTTTTGGTGAATAGTAACTTTTAAGTTCTTAATCGCGATTAGAGGTAATTAGTGTAGTTTAAGGTACAAATAATGTTTTAATAATATGAGATGAGCATGACACTTGTCCTACTCCCATTTTATGAGTCATGGCCGACCAATAAAACCCATGGTTCAACTTGGGGACCCCATGGATCCACTTTAGTTGGAAAATGACATTAATATATATTTATTTAATGTTAAAATTAAATTGACACAAACATGAGTTGTTTTACTACAGCAGTTTTTATGTGGGGTTACACAAGTCCAAATTTTGATTATAAATATTCCTTAGAAATCTAATAATATTTACTACATCATAGTATTTTTTTTATAATTTTTAGACATTAAATAAATTAAATTATTTATGACATCATGATGATGTAGTGATGACCTCATTATTTAACGATTTAAATAAAATGGAAAGATAATGTAAAATCCAAAGCGTACACTTGTCAAAAACCTATTGGATGAGTATATTTAGAACCCTTATCATCTTATCCTTGAATTATATAAGTTTGGGACCTGTAAAATCCGAAACGCATTTTATAATAAAGTGACTTTTCTTTACTTTCCAAGAGTGCCCCTCCTCTCCACTTATAAAAGGCCCCCACCTCTCCCACCTTATTCACACCTTCAAGCCATTTGGATAGGCCAACCTCTGCCCAAATACTCTCCCAACTTCCCCCTCTTACTCATAGAAGCCTCACTTTGGGCAGAACTTCTCCCAAGGAAGCCTTTGGCTCAAATCAAAAAGAGTTACCCGATTTTGAGGTAATGTCTTCTTTAATGTTGTTTTGTTTTATTTTTCTTCTTCAACCCCATAAACTCTTTTTATTCATTTCTTTTGTAAAAAAACCAGTATCCTCAATATACTAGGATGTTTTTATAATAAGTATTCGAGCTACACTTACACACACCTACATCTAATGGTTAAAGAACATACGGTTTCTGTGGATGGCGAATTTCTGCCTCACGAAACGATGATTGTTCAACACTCATATAACACCTTAAAAGGTGGCCATTAAGATGTCACTATATTTATATATGATATAAAATATGTTTATGTTTTACTTATGCTTCTTATTTTCTAATTTATGGCATACTTTATGATTTCCATTATGGGTAAAATGCGATAATTTCATTTTAGGAAGTGTGGACTACCGCCCCCTCAAAGTGATTTGAATCGTTAATGCCATATGTGGGATGTATAAAGGATGGATTAAATGGTATTATACACTATATTATACTGTAATTATATTATAAATTTATATCATTATGATTTCATTCCATTAAATACGAAATAGAAATGAAAGTAGCGTTCATGCGTACGTACGGCTTACCGTCTCCATGAACGGTGCATTTCATTTCTTACCTCTAAATTTTACGTGACATTATGAATGAATGTATATAATGTATATATATGATATATATGATATCTACATCGTGAATATAATTCTGGATATAATGGATATTTCACCACATGAACAACTTGTAATTATAAGAAGTTTATTTTTGACTCAAGTACCAAAGATCGACAAAACGACCGTTATTAACTTAAATAATTAAACAATGTTCATAACATGGTAATAAGGGATATAAAAGGAATAATGAACATGAAAAAGGTTCTTAAGTAAATATAAATTAACTCTAGTTTATTATTCCAGAGGTTAAAGAACGGTCGAGTCAGGACAAGATGCAAGGTAAGGGAACTTCTTAACCCAACTTCAATTCTTTGGGTTAATCTCCTACTTTCAAATTACGTCATGATATTATTATTTCCTATCTTGTATTTGTACTTTCTTTATGTGTATCTATAGTGAATACACATAATAGATCTATTTTATTTGTAAGGGAATTTCTTAACCCAATTTCCATTCTTTGGGTTAATCTCCTACTTTCAAATTATGTCATGATTTGTAAGGGAACTTCTTAACCCAATTTCTATTCTTTGGGTTAATCTCCAACTTTCAAATTATGTCATGATATTATTATGTCCTTTTTTTATTTTTACGTTCTTTATGTGTACTTATAGTGAATACACATAATAGATCTATTTTATTTTAAAAATGATCTTTTTAAGGACTTCGTCTCAATCTCCTTTCATTGAGGCATATTTGGTTTTATACACAAATTTCTTTTATTCGGTGTATAAACCCCTTTGACTTTTACGTATATTCAAAAGGAATCTTTTTTATACGAAGCGTTTACTAAACGACAAAAGGGAATGTTTTTGTCGTACGTATGCGGCGACAACGACATCTCCACCGCCGTGACCACTATTTGAGTTTCGGATTCCTCTACAAGCCATCATTTTTTTAATGAAAAATAAATACAAAGTTTTAACTTTCTTTTATTTTGGAATTTAAAATGGTTTTGAAAGCATTTTTATTATATCAATGTGTTGTATTGATATCTTTTGATTGAAATGTGGAAATTTTATGTTTCCTTTATGCATGTTTTTATGGTTTATGAATGCTTAAACCTATTCATATGAGGAATGCATTGGACTTAATAAGTGACGGGTGGAGCCCGCTATAGCTCCTCGATGCATCAGCAGGTCTCATGGGACAAACTAGTGTCTTGGCACGAGGCCTTGACAAAATCTTATTTGTGGCCTTGGCACGATGCCTTGGCTACGTGGTTATGATAGTCTGGCATTATGCATTCCATTATTATGAAAGTGGTTATTTATATTGCATGTGATTATTCGACCAATAGAATATCTGTGTGGAGAAGTGAATGGAATTATCTCATTTTACTTTTGCCATATTATGTTGAAGTTCATGTTTAAAAGGCTTTTGTTTTAGTTATACATTGCCTTAAATGTTAATGTTTATTTATTAAAGCTTCCGCTATATTGTTAACCTTACTGAGCATCTGAGCTCACCCCTTTCAATGTTTTAATATTTTTCCAGGATGTGAAGAAGTATTTTATGAATGACCTGCAGGGGTAGTCAGGAAGGGATATGATTGTGGACTATGAAGACCATTTTATTGTAGTTTGTTTATTTTTTGATGTAATGAAAGACTTATGAATGTATCTAGTGTTTCCAAGGCTACTAAACTAATCAGTCATTCGAGACTTGATCTTTTGTGATCATGCCAATGTTGCAAACTAATGCACCGACTCTAGGTAGCTGGGGTCGGGGCGTTACAGTTGGTATCAGAGGAAGTTTAGTACAAACCTTGGAAGCTAGATTTAGATAAAATCTGATTAGAGCACGTAGAACTAAGATGAACTTTGAGGATTAGTATAGAAGAACTTCTTAGAATTTTGGTATTGTAGAGATTTTGTGAGTTTTCCGAGCAATACATCCCTGTCTGGATACGAGCAGGTAGAGGCGGCTCTGGCACAGATGTACCTAGGGGTAAAACCCGAAAACACCAATTTGAGCTAGACTCGAACGGGAACTGGTGCACGACAACAGGCCTTGCTGCACTCTTGGTTACGACACTCCCGGGGGATATGCTTAGGATAACTCTCATTTTCTTTACAAATCATTATGAAGGGTTTATGAGTATATACTTCCTCAAAGAAAACATTTTTATGATTATGGATTATATCCATAAATAGTTCAATTTATGTTAAGTGTTTTATAACTATGGGAATATGTATTTTGATTCATAAACTGATCTAGTTTATGCAATTGTTTAGAAATGGCTCCTAGTGGAAGAAATGGAAACCGTATCAATGAACGCACTCCATGTAGGGATTTCCCTCCTGCTCAAGATAATTATGGTGGAGCTAGTGATACAACTGGTGCTGATCAGCTTCTCACTATACTGGGAAAACTCACGCAGGTTATGAATAATAACCTTACTCGTATGGAGCACCTTGATCCGCAACGTGGAGGATCAATGCTAGACCATTTCATGAGGCAACAACCACCAACCTTCAATGGGAGTACAAATCCTATAGTAGCTGAGCAATGGATAAATTCCTTAGAGAAAATATTCCATGCCTTGGGGAGTAGTGAAAGGGAGAAGGTTGTCATGGCAGTTTACCGCCTCACTGGAGATGTCGATCAGTGGTGGTCGCTGATTCAAAACACAAAGGAAGATGATGACGTATCGAATATGGAATGGAGGGAGTTCAAAGAGCTTTTCTTAGAAAAATACTTTCCTCGTGACCATCGAGCAGATATGGAAAGGCAATTTCTGAGTTTGAGGCAGAAGGAGGATGAGAATGTCGCAAAGTATGAGGCTAACTTTACAAGGTAAGCGAGGCATGTTGCCGATTATATACGTAACCCAAGGAGTAAGATTTATCGTTTCATTGATGGGTTAAAACTATTTCTCCGTCGAGCTTTAGTATCACAATCCTTCTCATCATACGAATATATTGTCTCGTGTGCTATCAAGACAGAAAAGGAATTCTCTAAGTCTTATGACAACAAAGTAAAGCAAGAGAAGAAGAGAACGGGGGAACAAGAGAGAGATAAAGGGAAAAAGGGAAAGAAGGATTTTCCATTATGTGATAATTGTGGGAAGAATCACCCTGGTACGTGCCTAAAAGGAATGGGAGTTTGTTATAAATGTGGAGAAAAGGGTCACCAGGCTCATGATTGCAAGGGAAAGAAAGAGGCTGTCAAAGTTGAATGCTACAATTGTAGGGAAATGGGGCATTATGCAAATGAATGTCCTAAGTGTCAAGGAAACTTACCTCAGAAAAGTCCAAGGGATCAAGGCCAATCTTATGCTGTGACTACAGTTGAAGCGGAATAATTAATGTATTGGTGCTTTTGGACTCAAGGATTATATTCTGGTTATAAGAATAATGTGATATATATATAAAGATTGTACTACAGTACTTTTTGATTAAGGTAATATGATTAAGGTAATCATATTTTTAGTATGTGAAAATAAGAGAAACTTTTCTTTGTATGGGGAATCTGATGTTACAATTGATTTTGGAATTTAGAGACCTTTTAGAGAAAGTCTGGACGGAGGTATTTTGGATAACTATTAAGGTTGGAATGGATTAAGTTGAACCATGGATAGTATTGTTTAAGGTTAAATCATTTATGAAGATTATTTTTGGAATATTATGATACTATAGTTTTAGGAAAAGGATAACCTGTAGGGTGGGGCATAACCCGTCGCGTCGGACAAAGATACAGGAATCGAACCCACAATCATAGTGAGACAGGCCTTTATTTCCAACCACTAGCCTACAGGAAGTCCCCAGTTATTAAAAAATAATTTTACTAATCTAAATGGTATGTGTTAACATTTTGAACCTTATACAATTAGGATAAGTATAATATTTTTGAGTTCTATTATCTTTTTGAGTGAAAGATGAGTTGAAGGTTGAAACTCTAATTGTCAAGCATAAATATATATATACCTCTCTCTTATTCAAGGAATAAATTAATTCTTAAACTTTAGTAAAGAGATATTAAAACAAAAAAAATATGTTATCCTAATACCTTATGTCTTGTTGAACTGATGATATTTTAAATCAACATAGATTGAAGGCTTTGAGGCCCTCAATTTGACAGTTGATTGTGATTGATGACCTCAATCACTCCCTACAAATATTTACGTTTTTCCTCCAATTATATGTCTCTAATTTCCACCAATGTTCTCATAATCGAGATCATAATTGGGTGGTGACTTTTTCATTTCCCTTTCCCTCTTATTAAGGCTAAATTTTATTAATCTTATTTCCGATGTGGGTTTTCCTCAAAGGTATTTTCTCTTTTCAACCTTTTACTTTCAAAGAAAAATTTCAAATTGCGAGGACGCAATTTATTGAAGGAGGAGAGAATGTAACACCCCGAGCTTCCACGATACGCTTCTCATTCAATAATGAAATAGCTTGCATTGTACGCAACTTCGAGTTCTAAAACACCGCGACCAATCAAAGTAGCCGTTATGAATAGTAATAACCACTTTTTAAAATTATAGAAATTTTATATTTCAAAATGGACTTCATTTTTGTATTCGTAATATCGAAATTATCCTAAGTTGAATTTTTTGTAACTTTCTGAGAACTTCCAATTTTTTTATGAATAGTGAAAAATACTTAAAACAACTTTTTTAATAAAAATAATTTATTGTGATAAATTATACTATTTAGTGGTTTTAAAGTATAATTAGAATATATTTTTACCATTTTATCCAATGGTGGTCATTAGAATTAATTTAACATTGAAATTAGAGATAAACAATTGCCAATCTTTTGATATAAATTGTTTCTTAAAAACACGCTATTTGTTGTGACAGCGGGAATTAATTATAAAATTAACTAATGCAACATATATGTTTGGAATTTTGTAAAATATACATCATTTTTGAATTTGGAATATTAATTATTGCTTAGGGTGAAATTTTGGCATTGTTCTGAAAAAACTTCAATTTTTGATGAATAGTGAAACCACAAAGTGGTAGTTAAATAACTGATTTTTCGTTTAAATGAAATATTACCACTTCTGTGATTTTATTTTCAAAAATCCGACATACATAGTTGTCATTAAGAAGTAAAATGTGGTTCAATGAGATTAAAATAATTTTTTGGTGAATAGTAGCTTTTAAGTTCTTAATCGCGATTAGAGGTAATTAGTGTTGTTTAAGGTACAAATAATGTTTTAATAATATGAGATGAGCATGAAACTTTTCCTACTCCTATTGGATGAGTCATGGCCGACCAAGACAACCCATGGGTCAACTTGGGGACCCCATGGAGCCACTTTAGTTTGAAGGTGACATTAATATATATTTATTTAATGTTAAAATTAAATTGACACAAACATGAGTTGTTTTACTAAAACAGTTTTTAAGTGGGGTTACACAAGTCCCAATTTTTATTATAAATATTCATTAGAAATCTAAAACAATTTCCTACATCATAGTATTTTTTTATAATTTTTAGCCATTAAATAAATTAAATTATTTATTACATCATGATGATGCAGTGATGACCTCATTATTTAATGATTTAAATAAAATGGAAAGATAATGTAAAATCCAAAGCGTACACTTGTCAAAAACCTATTGGATGAGTATATTTAGAACCCTTATCATCTTATCCTAGAATTATATAATTGTGGGACCTCTAAAATCCGAAACTCATTTTATAATAAAGTGACTTTTCATTACTTTCCAAGAGTACCCCTCCTCTCCCCTTATAAAAGGCCCCCACCTCTCCCACCTTATTCACAACTTCAAGCCATTTGGCTCGGCCAACCTCTGCCCAAATACTCTCCCAACTTCCCCCTCTTACTCCTAGAAGCCTCACTTTGGGCAGAACTCTTCCCAAGGAAGACTTTGGCTCAAATCAAAAAGAGTTACCCGATTTTGAGGTAATGTCTTCTCTAATGTTGTTTTGTTTTATTTTTATTCTTCAACCCCCTAAACACTTTTTATTCATTTATTTTGTAACAACACCAGTATCCTAAATATACTAGGATTTTTTTATAAGAATTATTAGATCTACACTTACACACACCTACATCTAATGGTTAAAGAACATACGGTTTCTGTGGATGGCGAATTTCTGCCTCACGAAACGATGATTGTTCAAAACTCATATAACACCTTCAAAGGTGTCCATTAAGATTTCACTATATTTATATATGATATAAAATATGATTATGTTTTACTTATGCTTCTGTATTTCTCATTTATGGCATTCTTTATGATTTCCATTATGGGTAAAATGCGATAATTTCATTTTAGGAAGTGCGGACTACCGCCCCCTCAAAGTGATTTGAATCGTTAATGCCATATGTGGGATGTATAAAGGATGGATTAAATGGTATTATACACTATATTATACTGTAATTATATTATAAATTTATATCATTATGATTTCATTCCATTAAATACGAAATAGAAATGAAAGTAGCGTTCATGCGTACGTACGGCTTACCGTCTCCATGAACGGTGCATTTCATTTCTTACCTCTAAATGTTACATGACATTATGAATGAATGTATATACTGTATATATATGATATATATTATATCTACATCATGAATATAATTCTGTATATAATGGATATTTCACCACATGAACAACTTGTAATTATAAGAAGTTTATTTTTGACTCAAGTACCAAAGATCGACAAAATGACCGTTATTAACTTAAATAATTAAATAATGTTCATAACATGGTAATAAGGGATATAAAAGGAATAATGAACATGAAAAAGGCTCTTAAGTAAATATAAATTAACTCTAGTTTATTATTCAGGAGGTTAAAGAACGGTCGAGTCAGGACAGGACGCAAGGTAAGGGAACTTCTTAACCCAACTTCAATTCTTTGTGTTAATCTCCTACTTTCAAATTACTTCATGATATTATTATGTCCTATCTTGTATTTGTACTTTCTTTATGTGTATCTATAGTGAATACACATAATAGATCTATATTATTTGTAAGGGAATTTCTTAACCTAATTTCCATTCTTTGGGTTAATCTCCTACTTTCAAATTATGTCATGATTTGTAAGGGAACTTCTTAACCCAATTTCTATTCTTTGGGTTAATCTTCTACTTTCAAATTATGTCATTATATTATTATGTCCTTTTTTTATTTTTACGTTCTTTATGTGTACCTATAGTGAATACACGTAATAGATCTATTTTATTTTAAAAATGATCTTTTTAAGGACTTCGTCTCAATCTCCTTTCATTGAGGCATATTTGGTTTTATACACAAATTTATTTTATTCGGTGTATATACCCCTTTGACATTTACGTATATTCAAAAGGAATCTTTTTTATACGAAGTGTTTACTAAATGAAAAAAGGGAATGTTTTTGTCGTACGTATGCGGCGACAATGACTTGTCCACCGCCGTGACCACTATTTGAGTTTCGGATTCCTCTACAAGCCATCATTTTTTTAATGAAAAATAAATACAAAGTTTTAACTTTCTTTTATTTTGGAATTGAAAATGGTTTTGAAAGCATTTTTATTATATCAATGTGTTGTATTGATATCTTGTGATTGAAATGTGGAAATTTTATGTTTCCTTTATGCATGTTTTTATGGTTTATGATATGCTTAAACCTATTCATATGAGGAATTCATTGGACTTAATAAGTGACGGGTGGAGCCCGCTATAGCTCCTCGATGCATCGTCAGGTATCTTGAGACAAACTAGTGTCTTGGCACGAGGCCTTGACAAAATCTTATTTGTGGTCTTGGCACGAGGCCTTAGCTACGTGGTTATGATAGTCTGTCATTATGCATTCCATCATTATGAAAGTGGTTATTGATATTGCATGTGACTATTCGACCAGTAGAATATCCATGTGGAAAAGTGAATGGCATTATCTCATTTTACTTTTGCCATATTATGTTGAAGTTCATGTTTAAAAGGCTTTTGTTTTAGTTATACATTGTCTTAAATGTTAATGTGTATTTATGAAAGCTTCCGCTATATTGTTAACCTTACTGAGCATCTGAGCTCACCCCTTTCAATGTTTTAATATTTTTCCAGGATGTGAAGAAGTATTCTATGAATGACCTGCAGGGGTAGTCGGAAAGGGATATGATTGTGGACTATGAAGACCATGTTATTGTAGTTTGTTTACTTTTTGATGTAATGAAAGACTTATTAATGTATCTAGTGTTTCCAAGGCTACTAAACTAATCGGTCTTTCGAGACTTGATCTTTTGTGATCTTGCCAATGTTGCGAACTAATGCACCGACTCTGGGTAGCTGGGGTCGGGGCGTTACAGTTGGTATCAGAGGAAGTTTAGTACAAACCTTGGAAGCTAGATTTAGATAAAATCTGATTAGAGCACGTAGACCTAAGATGAACTTTGAGGATTAGTATAGAAGAACTTCCTAGAATTTTGGTATTGTAGAGATTTTGTGAGTTTTCCGAGCAATACATCCCTGTCTGGATACGAGCAGGTAGAGGCGGCTCTGGCATAGATGTACCTAGGGGTAAAACCCAAAAACACCGCTTTGAGCTAGACTCGAACGGGAACTGGTGCACGACAATGGGCATTGCTGCACTCATGGTTACGACACTCCCGGGGGATATGCTTAGGATAACTCTCATTTTCTTTACAAATGATTATGAAGGGTTTATGAGTATATAATTCCTCATAGAAAACATTTTTATGATTATGGATTATATCCATAAATAGTTCAATTTATGTTAAGTGTTTTATAAGTATGGGATTATGTATTTTGATTCATAAACTGATCTAGTTTATGAAATTGTTTAGAAATGGCGCCTAGTGGAAGAAATGGAAATTGTTTCAATGCACGCACTCCATTTGAGGATTTCCCTCCTTCTCAAGATAATTATGGTGGAGCTAGTGATACAACTGGTGCTGATCAGCTTCTCACCGTACTGGGACAACTCACGCAGGTTATGAATAATAACCTTACTCGTATGGAGCACCCTGATCCGCAACGTGGAGGATCAATGCTAGACCGTTTCATGAGGCAACAACCACCAACCTTCAATGGGAGTACAAATCCTATATTAGCTAAGCAATGGATAAATTCCTTAGAGAAAATATTCCATGCCTTGGGGAGTAGTGAAAGGGAGAAGGTTGTCATGGCAGTTTACCGCCTCACTGGAGATGCCGATCAGTGGTGGTCGCTTATTCAAAACACAAAGGAAGATGATGACGTATCAAATATGGAATGGAGGGATTTCAAAGAGCTTTTCTTAGAAAAATACTTTCCTCGTGACCATGGAGCAGATATGGAAAGGCAATTTCTGAGTTTGAGGCAGAAGGAGGATAAGAATGTCGCAAAGTATGAGGATAACTTTACAAGGTTAGCGAGGCATGCTTCCGATTATATACGTAACCCAAGGAGTAAGATTGATCGTTTCTTTGATGGGTTAAAACCATTTCTCCGTCGAGCTTTAGTATCACAACCCTTCTCATCATACGAAGATATTGTATCATGTGCTATAAAGACAGAAAAGAAATTCTCTAAGTCTTATGACAAGAAAGTAAAGCAAGAGAAGAAGAGAACGGGGGAACAAGAGACAGATAAAGGGAAAAAGGGAAAGAAGGATTTTCCATTATGTGATAATTGTGGGAAGAATCACCCTGGTACGTGCCTAAAAGGAATGGGAGTTTGTTATAAATTTGAAGAAAAGGGTCACCAGGCTCGTGATTGCAAGGGAAAGAAAGAGGCTGTCAAAGTTGAATGCTACAATTGTAGGGAAATGGGGCATTATGCAAATGAATGTCCTAAGCGTCAAGGAAACTTACCTTAGAAAAGGCCAAGGGATCAAGGCCAATCTTATTTTGTGACTACAGTTGAAGCGGAATAATTAATGTATTGGTTCTTTTGGACTCAAGGATTATATTCTGGTTATAAGAATAATGTGATATATATATAAAGATTGTACTGCAGTACTTTTTGATTAAGGTAATATGATTAAGGTAATCATATTTTTAGTATGTGACAATAAGAGAAACTTTTCTTTGTTTGGGGAATCTGATGTTACAATTGATTTTGGAATTTAGAGACCTTTTAGAGAAAGTCTGGATGGAGGTATTTTGGATAACTATTAAGGTTGGAATGGATTAAGTTGAACCATGGATAGTATTGTTTAAGGTTAAATCATTTATGAAGATTATTTTTGGAATATTATGATACTATAGTTTTAGGAAAAGGATAACCTGTAGGGTGGGGCATAACCTATCACGTCGGACAAAGCTGCAGGAATCGAACCCACAATCATAGTGCGACAGGCCTTTATTTCCAACAACTAGCCTATAGGAAGTCCCCAGTTATGACAAAATCATTTTACTAATCTAAATGGTATTTGTTAACATTTGGAACCTTATACAATTAGGATAAGTATAATATTTTTGAGTTCTATTATCTTTTTGAGTGAAAGATGAGTTGAAGGTTGAAACTCTAATTGTCAAGCATAAATATATATATACCTATCTCTTATTCAAAGAATAAATTAATTCTTAAACTTTAGTAAAGGGATATTAAAACAAAAAAATGTGTTATACTAATACCTTATGTCTTGTTGAACTGATGATATTTTAAATCAACATAGATTGAAGGCTTTGAGGCCCTCAATTTGACAGTTGATTGTGATTGATGACATCAATCACTCCCTACAAATATTTACGTTTTTCCTCCAATTATATGTCTCTAATTTCCACCAATGTTCTCCTAATCGAGATCATAATTGGGTGGTGACTTTTTCATTTCCCTTTCCCTCTTATTAAGGCTAAATTTTATTAATCTTATTTCCGATGTGGGTTTTCCTCAAAGGTATTTTCTCTTTTCAACCTTTTACTTTCAAAGAAAAATTTCAAATTGCGAGGACGCCATTTATTGAAGGAGGGGAGAATGTAACACCCCGAGCTTCCATGATACACTTCTCATTCAATAATGCAATAGCTTGCATTGTATGCAACTTCGAGGTCTAAAACCCCGCGACCAATCAAAGTAGCCGTTATGAATAGTAATAAACACTTTTTAAAATTATAGAAATTTTATATTTCAAAATGGACTTCATTTTTTTATTCGTAATATCGAAATTATCCTAAGTTGAGTTTTTTGTAACTTTCTGAGAACTTCCAATTTTTTTATGAATAGTGAAAAATACTTAAAACAACTTTTTTAATAAAAATAATTTATTGTGATAAATTATACTATTTAGTGGTTTTAAAGTATAATTAGAATATATTTTTACCATTTTATCCAATGGTGGTCATTATAATTAATTTAACATTGAAATTGGACATAAACAATTGCCAATCTTTTGATATAAATTGATTCTTAAAAACACGCTATTTGTTGTGACAGCGGGAATTAATTATAAAATTAACTAATTCAACTTATATGTTTGGAATTTTGTAAAATATACATCATTTTTGAATTTGGAATATCAATTATAGCTTAGGGTGAAATTTTGGCATTGTTCTGAAAAACTTCAATTTTTGATGAATAGTGAAACCACTAAGTGGTAGTTAAATAACTGATTTTTCGTTTAAATGAAATATTACCACTTCTGTGATTTGATTTTCAAAAATCCTACATACATGGTTGTCATTAAGATGTAAAATTTGGTTCAATGATATTAAAATAATTTTTTGGTGAATAGTAACTTTTAAGTTCTTAATCGCGATTAGAGGTAATTAGTGTAGTTTAAGGTACAAATAATGTTTTAATAATATGAGATGAGCATGACACTTGTCCTACTCCTATTGTATGAGTCATGGCCGACCAAGACAACCCATGGGTCAACTTGGGGACCCCATGGAGCCACTTTAGTTGGAAAATGACATTAATATATATTTATTTAATGTTAAAATTAAATTGACACAAACATGAGTTGTTTTACTAAAACAGTTTTTAAGTGGGGTTACACAAGTCCACATTTTGATTATAAATATTCAATAGAAATCTAAAAAGATTTCCTACATCATAGTATTTTTTTTATAATTTTTAGACATTAAATAAATTAAATTATTTATGACATCATGATGATGCAGTGATGACCTCATTATTTAACGATTTAAATAAAATGGAAAGATAATGTAAAATTAAAAGCGTACACTTGTCAAAAACCTATTGGATGAGTAGATTTAGAATTCTTATCATCTTATACTAGAATTATATAAGTGTGGGACCTCTAAAATCCGAAACTCATTTTATAATAAAGTGACTTTTCTTTACTTTCCAAGAGTGCCCCTCCTATCCACTTAAAAAAGGCCCCCACCTCTCCCACCTTATTCACACCTTCAAGCCATTTGGCTCGGCCAACCTCTGCCCAAATACTCTTCCAACTTCCCCCTATTACTCCTAGAAGCCTCACTTTGGGCAGAACTCTTCCCAAGGAAGCCTTTGGCTCAAATCAAAAAGAGTTACCCGATTTTGAGGTAATGTCTTCTCTAATGTTGTTTTGTTTTATTTTTCTTCTTCAACCCCCTAAACTCTTTTTATTCATTTATTTTGTAACAACACCATTATCCTCAATATACTAGGATTTTTTTATAAGAATTATTAGAGCTACACTTACACACACCTACATCTAATGGTTAAAGAACATACGGTTTCTGTGGATGGCGAATTTCTGCCTCGCGAAACGATGATTGTTCAACACTCATATAACACCTTCAAAGGTGTCCATTAATATGTCACTATATTTATATATGATATAAAATATGATTATGTTTTACTTATGCTTCTGTATTTCTCATTTATGGCATTCTTTTTGATTTCCATTATGGGTAAAATGCGATAATTTCATTTTAGGAAGTGCGGACTACCGCCCCTCAAAGTGATTTGAATCATTAATGCCATATGTGGGATGTATAAAGGAAGGATTAAATGGTATTATACACTATATTATACTGTAATTATATTATAAATTTATATCATTATGATTTCATTCCATTAAATACGAAATAGAAATGAAAGTAGCGTTCATGCGTACGTACGGCTTACCGTCTCCATGAACGGTGCATTTCATTTCTTACCTCTAAATGTTACGTGACATTATGAATGAATGTATATACTGTATATATATGATATATATGATATCTAAATCGTGAATATAATTCTGGATATAATGGATATTTCACCACATGAACAACTTGTAATTATAAGAAGTTTATTTTTGACTCAAGTACCAAAGATCGACAAAACGACCGTTATTAACTTAAATAATTAAATAATGTTCATGACATGGTAATAAGGGATATAAAAGGAATAATGAACATGAAAAAGGTTCTTAAGTAAATATAAATTAACTCTAGTTTATTATTCAGGAGGTTAAAGAACGGTCGAGTCAGGACAGGACGCAAGGTAAGGGAACTTCTTAACCCAACTTCAATTCTTTGGGTTAATCTCCTACTTTCAAATTACGTCATGATATTATTATGTCCTATCTTGTATTTGTACTTTCTTTATGTGTATCTATAGTGAATACACATAATAGATCTATTTTATTTGTAAGGGAATTTCTTAACCCAATTTCCATTCTTTGGGTTAATCTCCTACTTTCAAATTATGTCATGATTTGTAAGGGAACTTCTTAACCCAATTTCTATTCTTTTGGTTAATCTCCTACTTTAAAATTATGTCATGATATTATTATGTCCTTTTTTTATTTTTACGTTCTTTATGTGTACCTATAGTGAATACACATAATAGATCTATTTTATTTTAAAAATGATCTTTTTAAGGACTTCGTCTCAATCTCCTTTCATTGAGGCATATTTGGTTTTATACACAAATTTCTTTTATTCGGTGTATAAACCCCTTTGACTTTTACGTATATTCAAAAGGAATCTTTTTTATACGAAGCGTTTACTAAACGACAAAAGGGAATGTTTTTGTGGTACGTATGCGGCGACAACGACTTGTCCACCGCCGTGACCACTATTTGAGTTTCGGATTCCTCTACAAACCATCATTTTTTTAATGAAAAATAAATACAAAGTTTTAACTTTCTTTTATTTTGGAATTGAAAATGGTTTTGAAAGCATTTTTATTATATCAATGTGTTGTATTGATATCTTGTGATTGAAATGTGGAAATTTTATGTTTCCTTTATGCATGTTTTTATGGTTTATGATATGCTTAAACCTATTCATATGAGGAATTCATTGGACTTAATAAGTGACGGGTGGAGCCCGCTATAGCTCCTCGATGAATTGTCAGGTCTCATGAGACAAACTAGTGTCTTGGCACGAGGCCTTGACAAAATCTTATTTGTCGTCGTGGCACGAGGCCTTGGCTACGTGGTTATGATAGTCTGGCATTATGCATTCCATCATTATGAAAGTGGTTATTGATATTGCATGTGATTATTCGACCAGTAGAATATCCATGTGGAGAAGTGAATGGCATTATCTCATTTTACTTTTGCCATATTATGTTGAAGTTCATGTTTAAAAGGCATTTGTTTTAGTTATACATTGCTTTAAATGTTAATGTTTATTTATGAAAGCTTCAGCTATATTGTTAACCTTACTGAGCATCTGAGCTCACCCCTTTCAATGTTTTAATATTTTTCCAGGATGTGAAGAAGTATTTTATGAATGACCTGCAGGGGTAGTCATAAAGGGATATGATTGTGGACTATGAAGACCATGTTATTGTAGTTTGTTTAATTTTGATGTAATGAAAGACTTATGAATGTATCTAGTGTTTCCAAGGCTACTAAACTAATCGGTCTTTCGAGACTTGATCTTTTGTGATAATGCCAATGTTGCGAACTAATGCACCGACTCTGGGTAGCTGGGGTCGGGGCGTTACAGTTGGTATCAGAGGAAGTTTAGTACAAACCTTGGAAGCTAGATTTAGATAAAATCTGATTAGATCACGTAGACCTAAGATGAACTTTGAGGATTAGTATAGAAGAACTTCCTAGAAATTTGGTATTGTACAGATTTTGTGAGTTTTCCGAGCAATACATCCCTGTCTGGATACGAGCAGGTAGAGGCAGCTCTGGCACAGATGTACCTAGGGGTAAAACCCAAAAACACCGCTTTGATCTAGACTCGAACGGGAACTGGTGCACGACAACGGGCCTTTCTGCACTCATGGTTATGACACTCCCGGGGGATATGCTTAGGATAACTCTCATTTTATTTACAAATAATTATGAAGGGTTTATGAGTATATACTTCCTCAGAGAAAACATTTTTATGATTATGGATTATATCCATAAGTAGTTCAATTTATGTTAAGTGTTTTATAAGTATGGGATTATGTATTTTGATTCATAAACTGATCTAGTTTACGAAATTGTTTAGAAATGGCGCCTAGTGGAAGAAATGGAAACCGTATCAATGCACGCACTCCATGTAGGGATTTCCCTCCTGCTCAAGATAATTATGGTGGAGCTAGTGATACAACTGGTGCTGATCAGCTTCTCACCGTACTGGGACAACTCACGCAGGTTATGAATAATAACCTTACTCGTATGGATCACCCTGATCCGCAACGTGGAGGATCAATGCTAGACCGTTTCATGAGGCAACAACCACCAACCTTTAATGGGAGTACAAATCCTACAGTAGCTGAGCAATGGATAAATTCCTTAGAGAAAATATTCCATGCCTTAGGGAGTAGTGAAAGGGAGAAGGTTGTCATGGCAGTTTACCGCCTCACTGGAGATGCCGATCAGTGGTGGTCGCTGATTCAAAACACAAAGGAAGATGATGACATATCAAATATGGAATGGAAGGAGTTCAAAGAGCTTTTCTTAGAAAAATTCTTTCCTCGTGATCATGGAGCAGATATGGAAAGGCAATTTCTGAGTTTGAGGCAGAAGGAGGATGAGAATGTCTCAAAGTATGAGGATAACTTTACAAGGTTAGCGAGGCATGCTTCCGATTATATACGTAACCCAAGGAGTAAGATTGATCGTTTCTTTGATGGGTTAAAACCATTTCTCCGTCAAGCTTTAGTATCACAACCCTTCTCATCATACGAAAATATTGTATCGTGTGCTATCAAGAAAGAAAAGGAATTCTCTAAGTCTTATGACAACAAAGTAAAGCAAGAGAAGAAGAGAATGGGGGAATAAGAGACAGATAAAGGGAAAAAGGGAAAGAAGGATTTTCTATTATGTGATAATTGTGGGAAGAATCACCCTGGTACGTGCTTAAAAGGAATGGGAGTTTGTTATAAATGTGGAGAAAAGGGTCACCAGGCTCGTGATTGCAAGGGAAAGAAAGAGGTTGTCAAAGTTGAATGCTACAATTGTAGGGAAATGGGGCATTATGCAAATGAATGTCCTAAGAGTCAAGGAAACTTACCTCAGAAAAGGCCAAGGGATCAAGGGAAATCTTATGTTGTGACTACAGTTGAAGCGGAATAATTAATGTATTGGTGCTTTTGGACTCAAGGATTATATTCTGGTTATAAGAATAATGTGATATATATATAAAGATTGTACTGCAGTACTTTTTGGTTAAGGTAATATGATTAAGGTAATCATATTTTTAGTATGTGACAATAAGAGAAACTTTTCTTTGTTTGGGGAATCTGATGTTACAATTGATTTTGGAATTTAGAGACCTTTTAGAGAAAGTCTGGACGGAGGTATTTTGGATAACTATTAAGGTTGGAATGGATTAAGTTGAACCATGGATAGTATTGTTTAAGGTTAAATCATTTATGAAGATTATTTTTGGAATATTATGATACTATAGTTTTAGGAAAAGGATAACCTGTAGGGTGGGGCATAACCCGTCGTGTCGGACAAAGCTGCAGGAATCGAACCCACAATCATAGTGAGACAGGCCTTTATTTCCAACCACTAGCCTACAGGAAGTCCCTAGTTATTACA
Source organism: Viscum album (assembly GCA_963277665.1). Taxonomy (NCBI): domain Eukaryota; kingdom Viridiplantae; phylum Streptophyta; class Magnoliopsida; order Santalales; family Viscaceae; genus Viscum; species Viscum album. Next base: position 1,284,079,536 of record OY728132.1, on the reverse strand, counting down.
AAATAATTTTACTAATCTAAATGGTATGTGTTAACATTTGGAACCTTATACAATTAGGATAAGTATAATATTTTTGAGTTCTATTATCTTTTTGAGTGAAAGATGAGTTGAAGGTTGAAACTCTAATTGTCAAGCATAAATATATATATAATTATCTCTTATTCAAAGAATAAATTAATTCTTAAACTTTAGTAAAGGGATATTAAAACAAAAAAATGTGTTATCCTAATACCTTATGTCTTGTTGAACTGATGATATTTTAAATCAACATAGATTGAAGGCTTTGAGGACCTCAATTTGACAGTTGATTGTGATTGATTACATCAATCACTCCCTACAAATATTTACCTTTTTCCTCCAATTATATGTCTCTAATTGCCACCAATGTTCTCCTAATCGAGATCATAATTGGGTGGTGACTTTTTCATTTCCCTTTCCCTCTTATTAAGGCTAAATTTTATTAATATTATTTCCGATGTGGGTTTTCCTCAAAGGTATTTTCTCTTTTCAACCTTTTACTTTCAAAGAAAAATTTTAAATTGCGAGGACGCAATTTATTGAAGGAGGGGAGAATGTAACACCCCGAGCTTCCATGATACGCTTCTCATTCAATAACGCAATAGCTTGCATTGTACGCAACTTCGAGTTCTAAAACACCGCGACCAATCAAAGTAGCCGTTATGAATAGTAATAACCACTTTTTAAAATTATAGAAATTTTATATTTCAAAATGGACTTCATTTTTGTATTCTAAATATCGAAATTATCCTAAGTTGAGTTTTTTGTAACTTTCTGAGAACTTCCAATTTTTTTATGAATAGTGAAAAACACTTAAAAAAACAATTTTAATAAAAATAATTTATTGTGATAAATTATACTATTTAGTGGTTTTAAAGTATAATTAGAATATATTTTTACCATTTTATCCAATGGTGGTCATTATAATTAATTTAACATTGAAATTGGACATAAACAATTGCCAATCTTTTGATATAAATTGTTTCTTAAAAACACGCTATTTGTTGTGACAGCGTGAATTAATTATAAAATTAACTAATGAAAATTATATGTTTGGAATTTTGTAAAATAGACATCATTTTTGAATTTGGAATATCAATTATAGCTTAGGGTGAAATTTTGGCATTGTTCTGAAAAACATCAATTTTTGATGAATAGTGAAACCACTAAGTGGTAGTTAAATAACTGATTTTTCGTTTAAATGAAATATTACCACTTCTGTGATTTGATTTTCAAAAATCCGACATACATGGTTTTCATTAAGAAGTAAAATGTGGTTCAATGAGATTAAAATAATTTATTGGTGAATAGTAACTTTTAAGTTCTTAATCGCGATTAGAGAGAATTAGTGTAGTTTAAGGTACAAATAATGTTTTAATAATATGAGATGAGCATGAAACTTGTCCTACTCCTATTGGATGAGTCATGGCCGACCAAGACAACCCATGGGTCAACTTGGGGACCCCATGGAGCCACTTTAGTTGGAAAATGACATTAATATATATTTATTTAATGTTAAAATTAAATTGACACAAACATGAGTTGTTTTACTAAAACATTTTTTAAGTGGGGTTACACAAGTCCAAATTTTGATTATAAATATTAATTAGAAAGCTAAAAATATTTCCTACATCATAGTATTTTTTTATAATTTTTAGACATTAAATAAATTAAATTATTTATGACATCATGATGATGCAGTGATGACCTCATTATTTAACGATTTAAATAAAATGGAAAGATAATGTAAAATCCAAAGCGTACAGTTGTCAAAAACCTATTAGATGAGTATATTTAGAACCCTTATCATCTTATCCTCGAATTATATAAGTGTGGGACCTCTGAAATCCGAAAATCATTTTATAATAAAGTGACTTTTCTTTACTTTCCAAGAGTGCCCCTCCTCTCCACTTATAAAAGGCCCCCACATCTCCCACCTTATTTACACCTTCAAGCCATTTGGATCGGCCAACCTCTGCCCAAATACTCTCCCAACTTCCCCCTATTACTCATAGAAGCATCACTTTGGGCAGAACTCTTCCCAAGGAAGCCTTTGGCTCAAATCAAAAAGAGTTACCCGATTTTGAGGTAATGTCTTCTCTAATGTTGTTTTGTTTTATTTTTCTTTTTCAACCCCCTAAACTCTTTTTATTAATTTCTTTTGTAATAACACCAGTATCCTCAATATACTAGGATGTTTTTATAAGAAGGATTATAGCTACACTTACACACACCTACATCTAATGGTTAAAGAACATACGGTTTCTGTGGATGGCGAATTTCTGCCTCACGAAACGATGATTGTTCAACACTTATATAACACCTTAAAAGGTGGCCATTAAGATGTCACTATATTTATATATGATATAAAATATGTTTATGTTTTACTTATGCTTCTGTATTTCTCATTTATGGCATACTTTATGATTTCCATTATGGGTAAAATGCGATAATTTCATTTTAGGAAGTGCGGACTACCGCCCCCTCAAAGTGATTTGAATCGTTAATGCCATATGTGGGATGTATAAAGGATGGATTAAATGGTATTATACACTATATTATACTGTAATTATATTATAAATTTATATCATTATTATTTCATTCCATTAAATATGAAATAGAAATGAAAGTAGCGTTCATGCGTACGTACGGCTTACCGTCTCCATGAACGGTGCATTTCATTTCTTACCTCTAAATGTTACGTGACATTATGAATGAATGTATATACTATATATATATTATATATATGATATCTACATCGTGAATATAATTCTGGATATAATGGATATTTCACCACATGAACAACTTGTTATTATAAGAAGTTTATTTTTGACTCAAGTACCAAAGATCGACAAAACGACCGTTATTAACTTAAATAATTAAATAATGTTCATAACATGGTAATAAGGGATATAAAAGGAATAATGAAAATTAAAAAGGTTCTTAAGTAAATATAAATTAACTCTAGTTTATTATTCAGGAGGTTAAAGAACGGTCGAGTCAGGACAGGACGCAAGGTAAGGGAACTTCTTAACCCAACTTCAATTCTTTGGGTTAATCTCCTACTTTCAAATTACGTCCTGATATTATTATGTCCTATTTTGTATTTTTACTTTCTTTATGTGTATCTATAGTGAATACACATAATAGATCTATTTTATTTGTAAGGGAATTTCTTAACCCAATTTCCATTCTTTGGGTTAATTTCCTACTTTCAAATTATGTCATGATTTGTAAGGGAACTTCTTAACCCAATTTCTATTCTTTGGGTTAATCTCCTACTTTCAAATTATGTCATGATATTATTATGTCCTTTTTTTATTTTTACGTTCTTTATGTGTACCTATAGTGAATACACATAATAGATCAATTTTATTTTAAAAATGATCTTTTTAAGGACTTCGTCTCAATCTCCTTTCATTGAGGCATATTTGGTTTTATACACAAATTTCTTTTATTCGGTGTATAAACCCCTTTGACTTTTACGTATATTCAAAAGGAATCTTTTTTATACGAAGCATTTACTAAAGGAAAAAAGGGAATGTTTTTGTCGTACATATGCGGCGACAACGACTTCTCCACCGTTGTGACCACTATTTGAGTTTCGGCTTCCTCTACAAGCCATCATTTTTTTAATGAAAAATAAATACAAAGTTTTAACTTTCTTTTATTTTGGAATTGAAAATGGTTTTGAAATCATTTTTATTATATCAATGTGTTGTATTGATATCTTGTGATTGAAATGTGGAAATTTTATGTTTCCTTTATGCATGTTCTTATGGTTTATGATATGCTTAAACCTATTCATATGAGGAATGCATTGGACTTAATAAGTGACGGGTGGAGCCCGCTATAGCTCCTCGATGCATCGGCAGGTCTCATGAGACAAACTAGTGTCTTGGCATGAGGCCTTGACAAAATCTTATTTGTGGTCTTGGCACGAGGCCTTGGCTACGTGGTTATGATAGTCTGGCATTATGCATTCCATCATTATGAAAGTGGTTATTGATATTGAATGTGATTATTCGACCAGTAGAATATCCATGTGGAGAAGTGAATGGCATTATCTCATTTTACTTTTGCCATATTATGTTGAAGTTCATGTTTAAAAGGCTTCTATTTTAGTTATACATTGCCTTAAATGTTAATGTTTATTTATGAAAGCTTCCGCTATATTGTTAACCTTACTGAGCATCTGAGCTCACCCCTTTCAATGTTTTAATATTTTTCCAGGATGTGAAGAAGTATATTATGAATGACCTGCAGGGGTAGTCAGAAAGGGATATGATTGTGGACTATGAAGACCATGTTGTTGTAGTTTGTTTACTTTTTGATGTAATGAAAGACTTATGAATGTATCTAGTGTTTCCACGGCTACTAAACTAATCGGTCTTTCAAGACTTGATCTTTTTTGATCATGCCAATGTTGTGAACTAATGCACCAACACTGGGTAGCTGGGGTTGGGGCGTTACAAATGCAGTCCATTTCCAATAAAAGAGAGACACATTGAGTGATATTAGTCACACCATGCCTCAGATTAAGGCGGGGTTGACTCATATGCATCAAAAAATACCCATGGATCATTGTGCTAAATTATCAACATAATTCGAATAGTTTTGGTCAGTTTTCTGAATGCAAGTTATTGTTTTCTCTTAAAATCTTGTCCATTTCAAATGAAATTGAGACATTTTGAGTGGTTTCGGCCACACAGTGCCTCGATATGATTCACTAACTACATAAAAAGAGTGGCTATGATGAATTCAAATCAAGTTGATTCATATAAGTATGACACATGAATTGTAGAATGAAAATAGAAAACAAATCAAACTGCAATTATTAGGTTTTTCATGCCACACACGGCACCACCTCATTTAAGTCAAATCAAAAGAGAAAAAAACAATAATAGATTCACAATATTAAAAATAAGTTAAGGCTTACTGATTTGGAGTGTAGAACTAAAATATTGATTGACTTCAGATGGATATATAGGGAGGAAAGAGTTCACAGCCTGGGTAAAGAGAGAGGGATCTAGTTTAGAATAAATCAAAATAAAAAATAAAAAAATAGATGAATAGATTTAGGACTTAAATATTAGAACTAAATAATTGAGTGGGGGGCTGTCCGAGGGGTGCGGGTAGTCCGGGTGGTGCATGGGGGATGTCTGGGGGTGGGAGGGCAGTCTGGGTGGTGCGGGGGGCTGCTTGGGGGGTGGGGGCTATCCGGGGTGAGTGTGGGGCTATACAGGGGGTGGAGGTTGTCTGAGGGGTGGGGGGTCATTCGGGGTAAGGGGGGTTGTCTGGGGGGTTGGTGGATGTCAGGGGGGTGGGGGCCATCTGAAGTGATGGGGGTGATGTCCAGTGGGTGGGGGCTGTCTGGGGTGGCTATCCGAAGTGCATTTTCAGCCACCGCGGTCACACGACACCTCTGATAGACATGTCGTTTGGCCGAACATTTCACAATTAACCCACTCTTTGTTGTCGTACTATTTCATGATATTTCGAGATCATTTGGCCATTTTTGACCACCCGACACATGCTTTTCAAGCACGCCAAACACCTAGAAAACAAATATTCTACCATGCCACGCAAACCGCACATCTGAATGATGTGTCTTCTTTTCGTACACCTCACGAATAATAATTAGGGTGTTTTTGTGTGATTTCACGTCATTCGGATATCGTTTGGTATGTATTTGACTGTAAAACGCATGTTTTGGTCATTTACGTCACGCAGAGTATGTTTTTGGCAACCGCGGTCACACGACACCTCCGATTGATGTGTTGTCTGCCCGACCATTTCACAATTTACCCGCCCTTTGTTGTTGTCTGATTTCATGGCATTTTGAGGTTGTTCGGTTCGTTTTGACCACCCAATTCACGCTTTTCAAGTGCACCAAACACCTAAAAACACATATTCAATCGTGTTGTGAAAACCACACATCTGAATGATGTGTTGTCTCCTCATACACATCATGAATAATAATTAGGGTGATTTCATGTGATTTCAAATCATTTTTATGTCGTTCGGTATGCATTTGGCTGTTAAACGTATGTTTTGGCCTTTTACAACACGCGGAGTTCGTTTTCATCCACCGCGGTCACACGACACCTCTGATTGACATTTCTTATGGCTGACCATTTCACAATTCACCCACCCTTTATTTTCGTCTGATTTCATCGAATTCCGAGGTCATTTGTCCGGCTTTGACCACCCCACGCACGCCTTTCAAGCGTTCCAAACACCTAAAAAACACATATTCAGTCGTGTCATGCAAACCACGTGTCTGAATGACGTGTTGTATCCTCTTACACCTCACGAATAAAACATAGGGTGTTTTGTGTGATTTCAAGTCCTTATGATGTCATTCGGTATGCATTTGACCACTAAATGTATGTTTTGACCATTTACGACACACGAGGTGCGTTTTTGGCCATCTCTGTCCCACGACACCTCTGATTGATATACCGTCTGGCCAACCATTTCTCAGTTCACCCACCCTTTGTTTTCATCCGATTCCATGGCATTCTGAGGTCGTTTGGCTGGTTTTGACCACCCCACACATGCCTTTCAAGCGCGTCAAACACCTAAAAACACATATTCAGTCTTGTCGTGCAAACCATGCATCTGAATGATGTGTTGTCTCCTCATACACCTCATGAATACTAATTAGGGTGTTTTCGTGTTATTTCAAGTCATTCTGATGTCGTTTGGTATGCATTTGACCGTTAAACGCATGTTTTGGCCATTTACAACATGCGGAGTGCGTTTTCATCCACCGCGGTCGCAAAACACCTCTGATTGATGTGTCATATGGCAGACCATTTCACAATTCACCCACCCTTTATGGTCGTCTGATTTCAGGGCATTATGAGGTTGTTCGGCCGGTTTTGACCACCCCACGCACACATTTCAGGCGCGCCAAACACTTAAAAAACACATATTCAGTCATGTTGTGCAAACTGCGTATCCGGATGACGTGTCATCTTATCGTACACCTCACAAATAAAAATTAGGGTGTTTTGTGTGATTTAAAGTCATTCTTATGACGTTCGGTATGCATTTGACCGTTAAACGCATGTTTTGGCCATTTACGACATACAGAGTGCATTTTCAGCAATTTCGGTCACAAGACACCTCTGATTGACGTGTCATATGGACAAACATTTCACAGTTCACCCACCCTTTGTTTTCGTCTGATTTCATGGAATTCTGAGGTCATTCGGCTGGTTTTGACCACCCCACACAGACTTTTCAAGCAAGCCAAACACCTAAAAAACACTTATTCTGCTGTGTCGTGCAAACCACACGTCCGAATGTTGTGTTGTCTCCTCATACACCTCACGAATAATAATTAGGATGTTTCCGTGTGATTTCAAGTCATTATGATGTTGTTCGGTATGCATTTGACTATTAAACGCATGTTTTGGCCATTTACGACAAGCACAGTGCGTTTTCGGCCACCATGTTCACACAACAACTTTGATTGATGTGTCGTATGGCCGACCATTTCACAATTCACCCACCCATTATTGTCGTCTGATTTCATGGCATTCCGAGTTTGTTCAGCCGGTTTTGACCACCCCACACATGCTTTTCAAGCGCCCCAAACACCTAAAAAACACATAGTTAGTCGTGCAATGCAAACCACGCGTCTGAATGACTTTCCGTCTCATTGTACACCTCAAAAATAAAAATTAGGGCGTTTTGTGTGATTTCAGGTCATTCTGATGTCGTTCGTTATGCATTTGACCATTAGACGCATGTTTTGGCCATTTACGACATGCAGAGTGCATTTTCGGCCATCGTGGTCACACAACACCTCTGATTGGTGTGCCGTCTAGCCGACCATTTCACAGTTCACCCACCCTTTGTTTTCGTCCGATTTCATGGCATTCTGAGGTCGTTCAGCTAATTTTGACCACCCCACGCATACTTTTCAAGCACGTCAAACACCTCAAGAACACATATTCAATCGTGCTGTGCAAACCACACATCTGAATGATGTGTCGTCTTTTCATACACCTCACAAATAATAGTTAGGGTGTTTTTGTTTGATTTCAAGTCATTATGATGTCATTGGGTATTTATTTGATCGTAAAACACATGTTTTGGCCATTTACGACACGCAGAGTGCGTTTTCAGCCACCGCGGTCACACGACACCTCCGATTGATGTGTCGTCTAGCTGAACATTTCACAATTCACCCACCATTTATTTTCATCCGATTTCATGACATTATGAGGTCGTTTGGATGGTTTTGACCGCCCCATGCACACTTTTCAAGCGCGCCAAACACCTAAAAAACACATATTCAGCTGTGACACGCAAACCATGCATCCAAATGATGTGTTGTCTCCTCATACACCTCAAAAATAATAATTAAGGTTTTTTTGTGTGATTTAAAGTCATTCTGATGTCGTTTAGCATGAATTTGACTGTTAAATGCATGTTTTGGCTATTTACGATAGGCGAAGTGTGTTTTCAACCACTAAGGTCACAGGACACCTCTGATTGACATGACATCTAGCCAGCCATTTCACAATTCACACACCCTTTGTTGTCGTCTGATTTCATGGTATTCTGAGGACGTTCGGCCAGTTTTGACCACCCCACACACACTTTTCAAGTAGGCCAAACACCTAAAAACACATATTCAGCTGTGATGCACAAACCGCGCATCCGAATGATGTGTCGTCTCCTCGTACACCTCAAAAATGACTCATGGATTGTTGATTTAATGTATCAAGAAATTCCGAATATGTTTGGTCGGTTTTCCGTATGCTAGTTGTTTTTACTTAAAATGTTGTCCATTTTAAACAAAAGAGAGACATTTAGAGTGATACCGGCCACACTGTGCCTTGGATTGAGGCGGGGTTGTCTTTTGCACATAACAAATGAAAATTAGATCGTTGTCCTAAAGTATCAAAACAATAAAAATATGTTTGGTCTGTTTTTCATATATTAGTTGTTGTTTTCACTTAAAATTTTGTCCATTTCAAACCAAAGTGAGATACTTTGAGTAATACTGGCCACACCATGTCTCGGATTTAGGCAGAGTTAACTCTTACCCATCACAAAAGACCAATGTATCATTTTCCTAAATTATCACACAATCCAAATGTGTTTGATCAGTTTTCCGTATGTCAGTTACTGTTTTCACTTAAAATATGTTCCATTTCAAATAAAAATGAGACGCTTTGGGTGGTACCAGACACATCGTGCCTCGGACAGCACCTCTACCCCCTCACCCCTGATAGCCTATAGCATCCCACCTTTTTATCACATAAACTTTAATTACATTTTACAAAACCGAGGATCTTTAAGGTTTAGTGTCTGGGAAACCAGGAACTTAAAACATGACAACAACATAAAGAATTCTTCTTAAACACTTGAAAGGCTTCTCCTAATGTTCACCCTAGGCTCATTACTGAATCTCATAACCTGGGGACATACATCAAAAGAAAGGGTGAGCAGAAGGCCCAGCAAGGGAAACAAGTGAAACATTTTACATATGAACTTGGGATACATCAATAAAGTCATGAAAAGAACTTTAAGGAATGAAAATGAAATCATGAGGCATATCATAATAAAAATAAAACTTTTTCATAACTTCAAGATGTGGCTGCAACATTTAATATTGGCAATCGTTTCGTTTCACCAAGGTCCATCCCCAAGGTGTCGTTAAAAATTACCAAGGTTATTCACCAAGGCGTCGTTAAAATGGTCATCTCTAGAGATTAAGTCTTTACCCAATGCATTAGAGCGCTATCAGGGCGCACCCTTAAATTTTCCTTTATTATCATGTGAGCCACATATATCATCATCAAACATTTCATAAATAACCCATATAGCATAAAATAAATGGGTTTCATTTCATAATCATAACATTTTAAAAACTACTTTAATGACATGATCTTTACGGCACTTTAAACCCACGAAAAGGGAAGCGGGTCTCATGTATGTAAATCCCAGAATTTAAAATGGAACATTTTGATATATATGTGAATACCCTTGTAGAAATAAGAGCTTTGAGTATTCACTTTATAACATAAAATAATTTTTGAGAAAAGAGAGAGGCATTTTGAGGGGAAAATTCTGCAGCATAACGGCTATGTTACAAGGTTTTAGACAACATTGAGAAAAGAGGGGACATGGGTCAAACATTCATAATTGACCCATCATACAGTAGAGGGAAAAAATATAAGGGATTTATGAACATGGTAATGAAATTTGAAAATATACCATATGAAATGAAGAACATGAAAGGAAGAAAACAAAACAAGATTTCTCTTGTGAAAATTCGGCAGCCTAACGGCATCACTTAAACATCAACAAAATTGAATTGACAAGGTCAAATAGGGTCTCTCATCATATGAACATAAGAGTCCATTATGATAGATATAGATATCATACCCCAACATAATATAAAGTAACTTGAAAGAATTGACATGAAAGTATAACTTCAAAACGAGAAGGGTGAAGAACCACTTAAAAATCCGGCAGCCTAACGACGCCACTTAAGACATCAAAATACTGAATTGAAGAGATCAAATGGGGTCTCTCATCATGTGATCATAAAAGACCAGTATGATAAATATAGAGATCATACCCCAACATAATAAAAATGAACTTGAAAGACTTGACATGAAAGTAGAACTTTGAAAAAGAGAGAGGTGAATGAATCCCTTGAAAATTCGGCAGCCTAACGGCGCCACTTAAACTTCAACAAAATTGAATTGACAAGGTCAAATAGGGTCTCTCATCATATGAACATAAGAGTCTAGTATGATAGATATAGAGATCATACCCCAACATAATAGAAAGGAACTTGAAATAATTGACATGAAAGTAGAACTTCAAAACGAGAAGGGTGAAGAACCACTTAAAAATTCGGCAGCCTGACGGCGCCACTTAAGACATCAAAATACTGAGTTGAAGAGATCAAATGGGGTCTCTCATCATGTGATCATAAAAGACTAGTATGATAAATATAGAGATCATACCCCAACATAATAAAAATGAACTTGAAAGACTTGACATGAAAGTAGAACTTTGAAAAAGAGAGAGGTGAATGAATCCCTTGAAAATTCGGCAGCCTAACGGCGCCACTTAAACTTTCTTAAAACAAAATGATGTGAGTAAGAGGGGGTCTTTCATCATATGAACATAAAAAGGGCAGTAAGAGGAGTATAAAAGAACATCCTCCAAAATAAGAACATGGAGCATAAAAGGAATGACATAAAAGAGATCACTTGAAAAGAAAGAGAGGGGTCGGATCCCTTACCTTAAAATGTAACTCTTAAACCTCAAAGGTTGGGACCTTGAGGGATTGGGGGCACCTTGGGAGGACTCCTTGGGAGGTAATGAGACCATAACTTCGTTGGGGAAGAGTGGGGAGTCGAATGGATGAGAGGATGGCTTGGTATTTATAGGGAAAGTGAGGGGACAAGGCATTAATGGCAAAGGGACACCTCATTAGTGGTTTTGGCAAAACCATGGGCTTTCCCATGGTATTTGCCCATGGTATTGGCCACTTGGGACACCTCATACCTTATCTCACTATTCATAATTCGAACATATTGATTACAAACTTAATACATCATTTAATGATGTCATTAAACACCCGTAACTTAAAAACTGTATTTTCACTATTCATCAAAAATTCAACTTTCTCAGAATAATCCCAAAATTTCACCCTAACCAAATATCAACGCTCTGATTACAAATATGAAATCCATTTTATAAAAATAATTTTCTAAATATTTTTAATTTAATTTTTAAATAAAAACACTATTCATCGAAAATTCATTTTTTTCAGAAAAAACCCCAAAAATTACCATAACATAATATCGATGCTCTGAGTTCAAAAATAAAGTCATTTTTATAAAAATAATTTTCTAATTATTTTTAATTAAATTTTTAATTAAAAAACAATATTCACCCCAAAAAAACTAATACTTGAATAATAATTAATGAAACCGTTATTTAACTATTTTATTGAATCACATTACTTAATCAAGGTGCCTAGATTATTTTAAAACTTTCTTTAAGTGAGATTACTAATCCATTTGGTCATATTACTAATCCTAATCATAAAATCACTATTCATAATTTACTATTAATCAAAAATCAAGTTGATCTTATTAGACTCTAAATTTCGTACTGAACATAATTGTAGAAGACCATTTTTCGAAAATCATTACACATTTTTAATTATTTAAGTTTTACACAACCATTTTTAAAATATCCTTTTTCTAAAATTCATCAAAAATATGCATACAATATTTATCCGGTCATTTGAAAATTCATAAACATCATCATAAGAATAAATCCAAATTTTTATTTAAAAAAAGGATTACACAAGGCAATTACAGTCTCGTTACATAACCCCTTATAATACCAGCATAGGACCTAAGAGTAAGGTGTGCTAGGGTGATATAATTTTGGGGCGGCTCAGTCAACATTGCCCGAGTAGTAATTTCTATCAGTTTTAACTTCTCGCGAAGGCGATTCCGTTCTAGCTTCACATGATGAAGTTCGGCTTGGATTTGGTCCAGAGCAAAGCCCAATGGTGCTACCTCCTTCCCAATCTCTGTTAGATAGGCTTCAATCGGCCCAAGGCTACTAGGTGAGGCCATCAAATCTTATTTCTATAATAATTAACCAAGATTACTTAAATTTAGAGACAATAATCAAAACATTTTGTTCACGGTGGTCATATTGACCGATGGTCATATAACACTCAAAAACCAATGGTCTCATTTTATTTATAATCATGTTTATCAAATAAAACATTTTTTTTGAGTATAAAAAAAATAACACATGAAATTAGGAAACAAGATTTATTCAAAATTTCGGGTCGTTACAATCTTCCCCCCTTAAGAAATTGCGTCCTCGCAATTTTTTTAAATTGGGTTTTGAAATTTCATTGAAAGTCCCACATCGGAAAAAGAGTCAGTAACACCATTACTTTACAAGAAAGAAAAGGAAGTACAAAGGCCACCCGAGTTAACCCACACTCGGGTTCCATGTAGGAAAACATGGACATGGAGGAAAAAACAAAGGGTCAGTTCTGAGAGAGAGTGATAGAGAACATGATTAGGAGAAAGTTAACCATGAGAAAATCCCAAACTTATGATGTGTGTAAACGGTCTTTGATTACCTAGTAGGAAACGTAAACCAACAACATTTTTGTTTTACGTTTCTTTTCATAATTTTGAGGATTTCATTTACTACATAGAACAAAAACATAAGAAAATATACCTACCTTCAAGTAGAGTTTCATCCTTTAACAAGTCCCTACCAACACTAATCTTTTCGCCAAATGGTGAGAATTCAAAAACACTTGGTCTCATAAAAGCACAAGAATCATCTTCTATAGAATCACATAATCTACAAAAGATTAACTATCTATTTCTTCTATCTTTAAACATTATCCCAAAAACAGAAAGGTTATGGTAAAACAACTCTTCAAAAAGAAAGAATCCCATAGGAATAGAACCTACTTTTAAATCTTTAAAGTTCCATGGTACTACCCAACGTTCATCATAGACCACTCCATAAATAACGGTCCTTAAAATTCCTCAAAATAAACCAAACTAAGATTGAAACCCAAATACAAGAAGGATTTGATAACATAGTCTTCCAAAACAACTTCATTGTTCATCTCCAGACAACATCAACCACTCCTAACATCTTATAACAAAAGTAGCTAACCTAAACATATTTTACCCAAGATAGGTTAATCATTCCCAAAAGTAACATAAATTACTATAAGTCCACCTTAAATTCATCAATTCTTCAAAATATAAGTCAACCTTACTCCTCAATGAAAATACTATAGTAATCTATTTACCTCGATCATATAGGGTCCCCGAAATAGTGAACGCCTTCCAAAAAAATAATCATCTTTTAATCCCCTAATCATCTCTGACATATTAATACGGAAATTGTCGCATTTCCTATCACATTGGTTGTTGGGACACGTTATTCCATTTCCCACCATTAACTAAGAAGATAAAGTATAATTAGAGGCTTAAATACTTAACTAATAATCATGAAAAGGAACTTAAAGCATATAAGGATAACATGTAGAAGAAAAGTATACCCTAACTTGTGATCCCCTAGGTTCCCATCTAGGTTATCCATGATCATATATTCTTATGTGAATCTTTATTTTATTTTATCTTTGTTCCTTTAATAATGGTTCATACCAAGCTTATGAATTTACAAAAGCATATCCCCCGGGAGTGTCGTAACCAAGAGTGCAGCAAGGCCCATTGTCGTGTACCAGTTCCCATTCGAGTCTAGCTCAAAGCGGTGTTTTCGGGTTTTACCCCTATGTACATCTGTGCCAGAGCCACCCCTACCTGCTCGTATCCAGACAGGGATGTATTTGCTTGGCAACCCCTTACTCAATACTCACCAAAATACCAGGAAGATTTCCTATATTAAACTTTTCTATAGGGTTCCTCCTAGAGTTTTCATATCCTAATTTCCACAAATAACTAAACCATACTTTGATACCAACTATAGCATCCCACCTTTTTATCACATAAACTTTAATTACATTTTACAAAACCGAGGATATTTAAGGATTAGTGTCTGGGAAACCAGGAACTTAAAACATGACAACAACATAAAGAATTCTTCTTAAACACTTGAAAGGCTTCTCCTCATGTTCACCCTAGGCTCATTACTGAATCTCATAACCTGGGGACATACATCAAAAGAAAGGGTGAGCAGAAGGCCCAGCAAGGGAAACAAGTGAAACATTTTACATATGAACTTGGGATACATCAATAAAGTCATGAAAAGAACTTTAAGGAATGAAAATGAAATCATGAGGCATATCATAATAAAAATAAAACTTTTTCATAACTTGAGGATGTGGTTGCAACATTTAATATTGGAAATCGTTTCGTTTCACCAAGGTCCATCCCCAAGGTGTCGTTAAAAATTACCAAGGTTATTCACCAAGGCGTCGTTAAAATGGTCATCTCTAGAGATTAAGTCTTTACCCAATGCATTGGAGCGCTATCAGGGCGCACCCTTAAATTTTCCTTTATTATCATGTGAGCCACATATATCATCATCAAACATTTCATAAATAACCCATATAGCATAAAATAAATGGGTTTCATTTCATAATCATAACATTTTAAAAACTGCTTTAATGACATGATCTTTACGGCACTTTAAACCCACGGAAAGGGAAGCGGGTCTCATGTATGTAAATCCCAGAATTTAAAATGGAACATTTTGATATATATGTGAATACCCTTGTAGAAATAAGAGCTTTGAGTATTCACTTTATAACATAAAATAATTTTTGAGAAAAGAGAGAGGCATTTTGAGGGGAAAATTCTGCAGCATAACGGCTATGTTACAAGGTTTTAGAAAACATTGAGAAAAGAGGGGACATGGGTCAAACATTCATAATTGACCCATCATACAGTAGAGGGACAAAATATAAGGGATTTATGAACATGGTAATGAAATTTGAAAATATACCATATGAAATGAAGAACATGAAAGGAAGAAAACAAAACAAGATTTCTCTTGTCAAAATTCGGCAGCCTAACGGCATCACTTAAACATCAACAAAATTGAATTGACAAGGTCAAATAGGGTCTCTCATCATATGAACATAAGAGTCCAGTATGATAGATATAGAGATCATACCCCAACATAATATAAAGGAACTTGAAAGAATTGACATGAAAGTAGAACTTCAAAACGAGAAGGGTGAAGAACCACTTAAAAATCCGGCAGCCTAACGGCGCCACTTAAGACATCAAAATACTGAATTGAAGAGATCAAATGGGGTCTCTCATCATGTGATCATAAAAGACCAGTATGATAAATATAGAGATCATACCCCAACATAATAAAAATTAACTTGAAAGACTTGACATGAAAGTAGAACTTTGAAAAAGAGAGAGGTGAATGAGTCCCTTGAAAATTCGGCAGCCTAACGGCGCCACTTAAACTTCAACAAAATTGAATTGACAAGGTCAAATAGGGTCTCTCATCATATGAACATAAGAGTCCAGTATGATAGATATAGAGATCATACCCCAACATAATAGAAAGGAACTTGAAAGAATTGACATGAAAGTAGAACTTCAAAACGAGAAGGGTGAAGAACCACTTAAAAATTCGGCAGCCTGACGGCGCCACTTAAGACATCAAAATACTGAGTTGAAGAGATCAAATGGGGTCTCTCATCATGTGATCATAAAAGACTAGTATGATAAATATAGAGATCATACCCCAACATAATAAAAATGAACTTGAAAGACTTGACATGAAAGTAGAACTTTGAAAAAGAGAGAGGTGAATGAATCCCTTGAAAATTCGGCAGCCTAACGGCGCCACTTAAACTTTCTTAAAACAAAATGATGTGAGTAAGAGGGGGTCTTTCATCATATGAACATAAAAAGGGCAGTAAGAGGAGTATAAAAGAACATCCTCCAAAATAAGAACATGGAGCATAAAAGGAATGACATAAAAGAGATCACTTGAAAAGAAAGAGAGGGGTCGGATCCCTTACCTTAAAATGTAACTCTTAAACCTCAAAGGTTGGGACCTTGAGGGATTGGGGGCACCTTGGGAGGACTCCTTGGGAGGTAATGAGACCATAACTTCGTTGGGGAAGAGTGGGGAGTCGAATGGATGAGAGGATGGCTTGGTATTTATAGGGAAAGTGAGGGGACAAGGCATTAATGGCAAAGGGACACCTCATTAGTGGTTTTGGCAAAACCATGGGCTTTCCCATGGTATTTTCCCATGGTATTGGCCACTTGGGACACCTCATACCTTATATCACTATTCATAATTCGAACATATTGATTACAAACTTAATACATCATTTAATGATGTCATTAAACACCCGTAACTTAAAAACTGTATTTTCACTATTCATCAAAAATTCAACTTTCTCAGAATAATCCCAAAATTTCACCTTAACCAAATATCAACGCTCTGATTACAAATATGAACTCCATTTTATAAAAATAATTTTCTAAATATTTTTAATTTAATTTTTAAATAAAAACACTATTCATCGAAAATTCATTTTTTTCAGAAAAAACCCCAAAAATTACCATAACATAATATCGATGCTCTGAGTTCAAAAATAAAGTCATTTTTATAAAAATAATTTTCTAATTATTTTTAATTAAATTTTTAATTAAAAAACACTATTCACCCCAAAAAACTAATACTTGAATAATAATTAATGAAACCGTTATTTAACTATTTTATTGAATCACATTACTTAATCAAGGTGCCTAGATTATTTTAAAACTTTCTTTAAGTGAGATTACTAATCCATTTGGTCATATTACTAATCCTAATCATAAAATCACTATTCATAATTTACTATTCATCAAAAATCAAGTTGATCTTATTAGACTCTAAATTTCGTACTGAACATAATTGTAGAAGACCATTTTTCGAAAATCATTACACATTTTTAATTATTTAAGGTTTACACAACCATTTTTAAAATATCCTTTTTCTAAAATTCATCAAAAATATGCATACAATATTTATCCGGTCATTTGAAAATTCATAAACATCATCATAAGAATAAATCCAAATTTTTATTTAAAAAAAAGGATTACAAAAGGCAATTACAGTCTCGTTACATAACCCCTTATAATACCAGCATAGGACCTAAGAGTAAGGTGTTCTAGGGTGATAGAATTTTGGGGCGGCTCAGTCAACATTGCCCGAGTAGTAATTTCTATCAGTTTGAACTTCTCGCGAAGGCGATTCCGTTCTAGCTTCACATGATGAAGTTCGGCTTGGATTTGGTCCAGAGAAAAGCCCAATGGTGCTACCTCCTTCCCAATCTCTGTTAGATGGGCTTCAATCGGCCCAAGGCTACTAGGTGAGGCCATCAAATCTTCTTTCTATAATAATTAACCAAGATTACTTAAATTTAGAGACAATAATCAAAACATTTTGTTCACGGTGGTCATATTGACCGATGGTCATATAACACTCAAAAACCAATGGTCTCATTTTATTTATAATCATGTTTATCAAATAACACATTTTTTTTTAGTATAAAAAAAATAACACATGAAATTAGGAAACAAGATTTATTCAAAATTTCGGGTCGTTACATAGCCCCCACCCCCTTACCCCCTGACTGCCCCTCACTCACCCCGGAAAACACCCCCACCTCCTGGACAGCCCCCCACCCCACCCAGGATAGCCCCCCCAGACAGCCCCCCCCCCCCACCCCGGACAGCCCATCCCCCCCACCTCGGACAGCCCACCCCCCCCCCGGATAGCCTCCTCACACCACCCAGATAGCCCCCAAAACCACCCAGACATCCCAACCACCCCTCGGACATCCCCTATCAACCTGGACAACCCCCCCCCCCCCCCCCTACACCATGAAATCCCCCCAACACCCCCGACAACCCCCCCCCCCCAGCCAGACAGCTCCCCCACCCCCCGGACAGCCCCCCCCCCCACCCTAGACAGCCCCCCAACCCCCAGACACCCCCCTCAACCCGGACATCCCCCCCCCCCCCGCCCACCCAGTACAACCCCCCCCCACCCCACCCCCCAGATATCCCCCGTCACCCCCCCCCCCCTCATTCCAAGAGGGTTCATTTTCATTTCACAAATTCAATCATTTGCATCTACTTAGAAAACATTAAATAGTTCAACTCATTTCATACAAATGAATTTATTTCATTCTTTGAATAAAAACCGAGACAAAGCCTCAATTTCACCAATTCATTTTATAAATATTCTTTGAAAATAAATCTAAACGGTCATGGAATTGAATAATTCACAAAAAGTTGAAAGATGTGAAAATTATTGTCATCAAATTCATGAGCTGTTCAATTCAATGAGAATATGATTAAATAAAATTTCACAAGGAATTTCAATGAAAACATTCATAGAAACTTTGTTAAATATTTATAAACACATATAAATGAATTCTTAAGTTACAATTAATTACAAGATGAAGAAAAATAATTAAAACGCATACTTATAAAATATGAAATCCAACTGCAACGAATATAAGATGTTTCACCTCCGATGGAGGGTTAAATATTTAATTAATTAAATGGATCCAATGGGATGGAGAAAATATAGGTTAAATCAAAACAGAAAAAAAATGATACACATAAAAATCAAAACACAAAACTAAAATATTAGATGAATAAAAATAATAATAAGGAAACACTTTATGATTTTAAGTGTAGAAATAAAAAAATACCTGATTTGAGATGGATCTGATGGATATTTAGTAGTTCAGATGGGGGAAGTCGAGTGAGTATGGAATGTTGCTTCACATTTAGTTATGTTCGCGAATGAGGAGGGGCTGTTAATTAGGGAAAAATTTTCCCAATAGTTTTTAAAAACTATAGGGAAAGAGTTCATATCCCAACGGTTTATATAGAACCATTGGTAAAATCCTCTAAAAAACAAGTTTTTCCCAACAGTTCTGGAGAACAGTTGGGAAAAGCTTCTACAAACAGGCCTATACCGATGGTTTTTTTAAACGGTTGGTATAGCCTCCCTTTTCCAATGGTTTTTGTAAACCATTGGGATAAAAGTGTTGGGAAAAAAATCCATTTCTAGTAGTCAAATGAGTGGCATAACTGGGTTGGTTACTCTTATGTAATTAACTAGGATTAAATTATTCTAAAACTAGTGAAAAATGAGTGAACATGGGTTATGAATATGATGCTCCAAGATATATAATTGATGCTTAAAAAAATATGTAAATAATTTTATTTCATGAGGAAAAAATGTTTATAAACTTTTAAAGGCGAATAGTTGGGTTTTTAAGGAATATTTTCATGATACCTCTATGTATCATATTCCATTAATTATTTACCTATGATTAATATTGCATTCTCAAAAAATCTTTTAAAAGTGGATTATTTTCTCATATAGATATGATATATTTATATTATTAATGTTTTATTATAAAAAGGGTAAACATTTCCATGGGTTTTCATGATTTTCACTAAACTAATGGATTTCCATTACTTTAATAGCCCTTACTAAAATTTTTATACACAAAAAAAGTTTTCAAATGTTTTTCACAAGGTCTAAGTTTAAGTATGATTTATTTTAATGTCTATCTCTAAATAAAGAAAATTTTATTTCAACTAAGCTAGTGTTTCATGAATTAAATAGGACTATAAACTTAAGAATCCTGTTTTTGTGGGAAAAAATGAAAATTGTATATCAGTATTCCCTATGTAATGTAATGGGTTTCCTAATTCTATAAAACTCTAAATCTAAGATATCATAGAAATTTAACAAATAGATACCCTTTTATAATTCATGTAATCATGGGTTAATTATAATATAAATCATTATAATAAGGGTCATCTTATATGTTTTGAAAAATATATAATTTCTATAGAAAAAAAATTAATCAAGGTTAAAGTGTAAAAACAAAGTAATACTCCAGGGATCATATTTTACTAAATAAACTTGAAACTTAGGCCTTCTAGAAGTATTGTTAGGTCAAAAAGTAATACCCACGTGTCTCACCAACATTTCCACACTTAATTCACCTAAATAATATATGATTTCATCATTACCCTCCACCAAACTTTAGTATTCAAGGAAATGTTCCTCTTTTTTACCTATAATAGGATCTCACATCCAACCACTTTAATCCACACATATCCTTTGAAATTCCCAAAACCCAGACCATATTTCCTCTCTAAGAACCTTATTACATATTTTTATCCCTTAGTTACAAGAAACATCACAAATCCTCTATTTCCAAGAGGAATTTCAAGAGAAGATTCAATTCCTCGATGATTTTGGAGTGTTTATGACCAATCAGGAATCCAAGGTAATGGTTTTTCATCTCAATCTTCATTTTTTGATACATGTTTTTTATTATACACCTATTTTCATTTAAATGGTTCATATAATACTTATTTTACATATTGTATCATAGTTTTGTGTATTTTCATGTTATTTAATGTTTTATTTAAAATTCCAACTTCAATGATTTTTTATTCAAATGTTACCCAAGTTATAAGAGATTTTATTAACTCAAATATTCTTTCTTTGATTTATAATTTTTTCTCATAAACTATTTTATTCTATGTTTTATTTTTTCCATTCTAAAATTTTATTATATAGTACTTTATATTTCTCTATGGATAAAATTTACATTCTTAATTTAATTATTCTTATTTGATGGATTTCATACCTCATAAAAATTCAATGATTTTAATAATAATTCACATCCCATTTGATAAGTTATTTCTCTTCCATGTCCATATTCTTACATTCCAGAAATATTTTCCATTCTTATTTTAAAATCCAAATATGTATCATTCAATTTGACTGTCATATTTTTTTATCCTTTTTCAAAATGAATATTTATTACTATTTTAAATTATGTAGGTTTCAATAAATATATTTTAAAAGAATAAAAAGGAACTTCCTTTTATGATCATATATTTTATCTTCTACTCCACATTTTTTGAATTATCAAATATTTCTTATAAAGGATCCATTATCGGGATTTCTCATAAAGTATTATCTTAAAAAATCATGTTAACTTTTTCAAAATGATTTTTTGAAAGTATATCATAACTTCATATATTTGTTAAATTGTCAAGAAATGTTTTCTAAATGCTATTTTTTTATGGATTTACTTCTATTTTATTATTTATCTCCAAAATATCTATCTCTTATAGAATTATTTTTCATGAATCAGCCTATAAATTCCTTTTTGAAATGATCTTTATGGGTGATTAAAAATTTTTATCAACTAATCTAACTCTTGAGGTGATTTTATGGGATACCATTATGAAATTTTATGAAACATATTTTCTTTATGTATATAATTCATGATATGGTGTATTATTAATTTTATATGGCACACATGTATATGAATTATCATTATGTGATGGTTTAGGTCTATTAAATCCCTGAGATGGGTTAGATCTATTAAATCCCTAAGATGGGTTGGGTATGATAAATCCCTAACATGGGTTGGGTCTATTAAATCCCTAATATGGGTTGGGTTTATTAAATCCCAGAGATTTTTTGGGTCTGTTATAGCCCTCTAATTCATTGGTAAATGTTTTATATCTCATGAGATAAGGATTAGGTGTGTAAATTATTTTTATACTCACAACATGACCTGTGGAAATTATTATTATGTTCACAATATTAATCATGGATTATTGTTATATTCATAATATTATGCATAAATATTATTGTTATGATCATTAATTTATTCATAGATTTAGTAAACCTTAAATTTTTTAAAAAAAATATGATTTCTTATTCATATGTTTATTCCACATTTTTATGACTATGTTATACTCCATGGATCATGATAATTTCCTCATGATTATACACTCTTAATCAACAGAATATATTTGATCATTTGAGAATTCATGTCCTTTAATTATATAGAAAACTCTTATTGGTTCATGTTATTTTATTCAGATATTTCTCCCATACTCATGTTGTCTCATGCTTATGATCTAACACTTGATTAAATTTTGATAATTTCCCCCTTACAGATAATATTATATCACCCCTTTCTTATGTTTATAATTCTCAATGTTTTGAAGATAAATATAATATATGATATGTCTAAAAGGAGGTCTAAAATGGTGTGATTATGGAGAAATGTTCAAAATTATATGAAATAATATTTCTATATACTTAATATCCAAATAAACTAAACGTTTGGATTTTTTGGATTTGTGAGTATATATTTGATATATAATGCTTATATAATGATATGATATGTAAAATGATGTAAGTTTCATTATATTATATAATTCTTTATCAAATCCAGTGTTTAATGAATGTATTTTTAACACTAGATCCTAGATTATTGTCCTACAGAATATCAATTGGTATCAAATTATGATTTAGTTTTCTAGGGGGATTATATTAGATATTTTAGAGTATCATTACTAGAGACCATTAGTGAAAACCCAAGGTAAAAGTATAAATATAGGAGAACATCTTAAATTTTTGGTAAAGTATATATTGTGTGGTTTCCTAATAATAAAATCCCTGAATGGATTCAAACAATTGGATAGAGGATTTGGATCAAATTCACCTTGGTGTAATAACCCTAAAAATGGTTGGTTGAGTATTAACTCGATCTATACTTGGTGCATACCAAATAGAAATAACTACACACTTAATTAGATACTCTCAAGCAATATGACTTGTTTGATTAACTTTCTCATCACAAAAAATTATGAAGTATTTAAATGAAATTCGATAATGTAATATATATAATTTGTAAGTTTAGGTATCCTAATAGGAAAATGACCATGAATAACCTATATTGAAACCAGAAGATTCATAATTTAACGTATACACATCATTTATGAGGTAATTATTCAAATTTTATGGTTCCAATTTTATATATTTAAGCATTATCATCACTAGAAATTTCTTTATTCATGTAATGGATTGATCCAGAAGTAACCAAGTTAACAATAAATGTGATGGAAAATGTGATGGTTGTCCTAATTAGAAACTAAATGGGGTGGGATCTACTATTTAAATTCTTATGGTTTTTCTTAACTAGATATCTCATGTTATTATTAAAAACTTAAACCATTTAAAAATACCAAACGTGAAAAATAAAATAAAAATAAAGTATCATGGAAGTTTAAGTGATAAATATAATTTATGAAATAAGATTCATATACCAATGGGTCAAATATATGGGAAGAATCACCAGAGAAACTGCCTAAAAGGAATGATAAAATGCTTCATGTGTGGATTATTTGGTCATCGAGATTATTATTTTTGAAGATGGATAAAGGTTTTCGTGAATAAAATTGAGGGTAAGAAAGTCCCAACTAATATGTCACTTATACTTCAAAGAATCAAATTTAAGGAATTTGGGCATTATAAAATTTTATTCTCTAACCCTAAGGATTATGGTGATAATAGTATATGAAACCCTCCAAGACCAAGAAAAGAAGGAAGAGACTATGAAATGACTAAAAATTAAGTGGATAATGAGATTTAAGGTACGATTATCCTCCACTCTATATTTTTGGATTCCTTATTTTATTCTAGTTCTATCCACTCTAGTATATCTACTGTGTTGTCTAAGATCATAAAATCACCATCCTAATGATTTTATATTTAATTGTCAGATGAAACTTTCAGTTGTATGATTATTTTATCCCAATTTGATATTTTTTAGAATATGATTCATGAAAATCTCATCATTCTTCCATTAGAAAAAATTTATGAGATTTTGTAAATGGGTTTTCTATATACATATAGACTGTATATTAATTACCAAAATAGGAAAATCACATTTCATATTACAAATCAACCTATGATCATTTATCCCTGCAAGGATTTTTATGAACTCTCTAGAAAAATGATTTCCATTACATGGGTTTTAATACCCAATCATATGGGGTATCTAGATCAAATTATTAGAGGGAAACTAAATATTAGGTATATTCTCATTATGAGGTAAAGGATGTGTTTTTGAGTCTTACATAATATATTAAGGTATATATCTCATTACATGTTATATCTTGAGTTATGTCTATATTTTAGATACCCTTAGATATTTTTATTAGAAATTTATAATTATAATTACAAAGATACAATTTATTTAAGGGATAGAAAATGCAACACCCTGAGTTTTAGGAAATATTTTCCTTCTTTAAACTACATGTCTTTAATTCTTTAAAAAATTATTCATTTAGAAAAATTGTACTTGAGTAGAAAATAAGTTTATAAGATATGATCTAAACTAAAAAGTCTTCATTCCAACATAATGGAACATTAAAATAAGATTACATAAAAATAAGTCTGACATTCCATGGGTAGTTATATACCATGGATGATTACATCCATTAAGAGTGCATAAACTAAAATGATACAATAAATAGAAAAGAATAATATCTTTAAAACTAATAGATCCCTTAGATCATCTTCACTCTTGGGTATCACCTTTAGTAAAAATAAACCAAAAATGAGGAGGAATATCATGAAAGGATAATCTATGTTGTGAAATCTAAAATGAAAAACAAGGTAATGAGAAGTTACATTTAGGGGGAAATAATGGAATGAATTTATAAGAAGTAATGGTTGTAATATAGCCATTATAAAATGATATATATATATATATATATATTATTAGAAATATATTAATTGGAATTATAGTCATTGAAAATATGGTCATTGGATATACATATATCCAATATGTATACTAAAGTTTTGTATTTTTACTAAAAAAATTAAAATAATATAATTCACTAATAATAAATAATGAAAAATTATAATATTTAATTAAAAAATTTATTTATAAAAATATTTCTATGAGCTGCATATTATTATTATTATTAAACAAATATATGATGTATTTATAATATAGAAATAAATTTTTTAATATTAATGGATTGATATAATTAAAATTTTAGAATATAAAAATTTAATTGTATTGGTATATGATGAAGATTATTTAATATAAAACTTATACTTTTAAAATAATTGTTTTTTTAAGTGTTGTATATTTTTTTTACTAAAAAATTATTTTAAATTAAATTTATAAATAATATATATGATAAAATAAATTTACAATTATACAATAGTTATTACTAGAAATTTAATAAAAAAAAATTTAGTCTTAAAATTACTTTTTTTATAAAAAAATATTTTTATACTTTATGTATGTCGGTAATCAAATTAATTTATCACCTATAGAAACTAGGTCTAAAAATTGGTTTAATATTTTTAAATAAAATATAAATAAAATTAATAAGTTAATTTTTATTTTTAACATAAATATAAGTTACCATAGTATATATTTGGTACCAATATAAATCATTTATATTTCAATAAAAAAATTTATGAACATTGTCTATTTTTTAGTTAAGTAAATTAAAGTAATCTCATTGGGTGACTCTAATATGATGTTTAGATATATATAAACAATTATATTAACACTTGTTTAATAATTCATTTATAATAAATAAGAATAAAAACATGTAATATATAGAAAAAAATATTTCAAGAAAGACTAATTTTTACATCTTATGATTTAATATAGAAGTTAATTTTTTATCATATTTAGAAATTGAGTTAGATTAAAAGGGTTTTAAATTCATATTAAATGCATAAAAATTTGGAAATAAGAGTCATATTATATTTTTTAGTAAAACAATTACCATATTAAATATTTAATCATGGTTAAATTGTGAAAAGAAGTAATCTTTCATGGCTCAAATTTCACTAAATCAACTTCACACTTAGAAATTCAATAAAAACTTTGTTTAGTAGGAATCGTACACCCACATGTATCACCAATATCTCCTAACATAAATCACCTAAATCACATGTAATTACATATATACCCTTCACATAACTTTAGTTTCCATGGAAATTTCATTATTTTTCACCAAGAAAATGATATCAAATCCACCCACTTCAATATACACTTATACTTAAAAATTCCCTTGAACCCCTTCCCATTTTACATACCCTAGATACCTATTAAATTTTTTTATCCCATGGTAATAATAAATTATCACAATTCCTCCATTTACAAGACTTCTTACAATATAATATTCATGTCCAAAATGAGTTTAGAGTGCATGTGACCAAATAGGAATCTAAGGTAAGGGTTTTTCATCTCAATATTCTTTATTTGAGATATGTTTTGTATTATACATCTATTTTCATTTAAATGTTTTATATTCTACTTATTTGATATATTATATCATTATTCTCTTTATATCCATTGTATTTAAAGTTTTTTTCCACTTCTCTCTTTAATGGTTTGTGATTCAAAGGTTACCCAATCCATAAGGGTTTTATTAACATAAATCTCCTTCTTTGATTTATAATATTTCTTCTTAAAATTATTTATTATATGTTTTTTATATTCCACACTATGATTTTATTATATGTTAATTTATCTTCTCTATGATTAAAAATTACATTTTTAATTTAATTCTTCTTCTTTGAAGGATTTATTACGACATAAAAATGAAATTTTGTTTATAATAATTATCATTATCTTCAATAAGATCTTTTTCTTTCATTTCCATATTATGTATTTCCACATAATATTCATTCAATTATTTTAAAACCCAAATATTTATTATTTCATGTGATATTAATATTTCTTTATATCATTTCAAAAGGAATCTTTATTACTCTTGTAAATTATGTGGGTTTCAATAAAGATATTTTAAAACATTAAAAAAGAACTTATTTTAATGATCATATCTTTTATCTTCCACTCCACATTTGTTAACATAACCATTATTTACTTTCAATGATATATTATTTATCTATATTTTAAATTTATATTTCAAAAAGGTTTTCATGTTACCATATGGAAAATTATTTTTTAAAGTGTCTTGTGACTTTGTCTATTTGTGACAATATTAAGAAATGATATCTAAATACTTTTTTTAAATGGATTTGATTCATATTTAGCTATAAAATATCCATATCATATGTAATTATTTTTCATGAAACACCCTCTAAATTCCCTTGTGAAATATTTATTCTGGGTGATTGAAATTTTGGTATCAATAGATCTATCTTTGAGGTTATTTTATGTGATAGCATTTGGAAATGTTGTGAAACCCGTTTTATTTCATTAGGGTTTTTCATGATATGATGTATTATTTATTTCATATAACATTATTGAAAATTTATTATCATTATATTATGGTTTGGGTCTATTAAATACCTAATATTATTTGGTTATAATAAATCCATAGGATAGTTTGTGTCCCTTATTTCCATAAAATTCATTTCTTAAGGTTTTATATCTCATGGGATAAATATGATTCATTTGCATTATTATTTAGTTAATAACACAATGCATGAACATTTTCGTAATGTTGACAATATAAAGTGTGTGCATTATTTTTATCTTCAAGGTATGATGTGTTCATGTCATTGTTATGTTCACAGATTTATGCATGAACTTAGTTAAACTTTACATTTCCACAATTTTATGATTTTATATACTTATGATTATGCCACATTTTTAAGAATATGTTATGCTCTATGGATCTTGATCATTGTATAATATTATTATTCCAAGAAATATGTTTGATTATTTTATATTACATGTCATTATATAATATGTATGTCTTTTATTGGTCTATGTTATTTATTCATATATTTATTCCATACTTATATTATCTCATGCTTGGGATATAACCCTTGATGTTATATTGATAAGTTTTTCCCTTACTAAACATTTTTCCTCTCCCCTCTCTTATGTTTACAATTCCTCAATTTATGAATATAAGTATATCAAATTAGAGGTCTATAAGGAGGTCTTGAATGGTGTGATTATAGAGAAATTTTCACAATTATGTAAAATAGTATTTTTGTATAGATAATCTCTAAAGACACTAAACCTTTGGGTTTTAGGATTTGTGAGTTTTTTTGTGTGAAGTAATGTTTAAATACTAATATGATATGTAAAATGTTATAAGTGTTATTGTGTAGTCTCAATTTGTATCAAAGAATGTCTTTTTTCACCATAATTGGGAGTGTGGGTCTAGTTAATCTCAAAGAATCCATGAATCTTATACCCAGGACACTAGACTAAAAAACCTATCCAAAAAAATAAAAGGATCCTTGTTTATTTTTTATTATTAACTAGTGTACAGCTAGAATATGATCCATTATGAATGAATCCAAATATTGTCAAGTATATATCTGATTGAATATAAATTAATAAAAAAATAGTTTTTTCTCTTTATATGAGAAAATTTATTATAATCTATTAATTTAAGATATATTTAAAAAAGAAAAGATAGCATATCTGAAAGAATTTATAGTGGGGGAAGATAGGACCCTTCAAGTTCTAAAGGCATGAAAAATACATAAAAAAATAATTATTATAAGAGATAATATCAGAAATTCCACAAAATAATTCTTAGAGATTAAGGATTAAGATAAATAAGTCTTGGTTAGTTAGATGGTCAATACTATGTATGAGTCAGTGGGATTCAAGGAACTGATATAAACACATGTCATATCCAATATGGATGATCAGATATAATAATACATTTCAATTATCTTGTTTTAATTTTTATGTGTGTGGTATTTAGTAGAAGATGTGTGGTTGTTTGTTATAAATTTATATTTATATTATCTTTTTTGTTTTAATTTTTTCTTTTACTTTAATATTTTTCAAAAAAATCAATTTAAGATTCCACTTTATATAGAGTCTTATAATAGAATATTGAGTTTTATTCTTTGGAAATATATTCATATAGTTCTATATATGGGTACCTCTAACCAATTGTTAGAAGAGTTGAATTTGGAAAAAAAATCAATACAATTTCATATATTTTATCTCTCTCTCTATAGTCTCTATCTATTATCCTAGTTCTTTGTATGTAGATATTTACAAGAGTTGTCCTTTGAATCGATGATAGGTAGTCACTTTATTCTTTTTTGGATATAATTGAGCTACCTTACTTATGACCATTTTTGTATATTTAATATATTCCTTAAGTTGAAGTCTTTGATACCATGTTAGAGATTCATCTATTAGTGTTCTTAGTGAAGCTAGCATAACAATACGTTAGATTCCATGGTTAAAGGTCTATAATATGATATAGCATATTTAGAAGCTAGGATAAGCTATTATGAGAACAATTATATTAATATATGGAATATAAAGTATCATCAAATACCTAAAGATATAGTAGAATATAAAAATGAACTCAAAATGATCGAGTAAGGGAAAAAATCCTTGTATACCCATCAAAATATTTAATATATAAAGAAATAACTTTTATTAACTGAATATTATTTTTTAAAATATATATGGATGCTTGGAAACCTAGAGATAACATTAGAACATATAGATGGTTATTATGACTTAATTTTCTAGAAAAGTAAATATGTGATAGAAACAAGTGGATCTAGTTTTTTGAAAAATATTTGAGAGATTTTGAAGATGATTTAATGGAAAGATTCAGGATAAGCTTTCAATATTCCCTGGGGAACTATATCATAAATGAATCCATAGAGAGTTATATAATGATAAATTATATCATGATATAATGATATAGAATATTACACATAGACTTAAGCATGAGAATCTCAAGAGTACAAATCAGAAGTTTCAAGTATTCCTTCGAGTATCCATGAGTACCAAAATAAGATCCATGATAATATAAATCTAGAGAAATGGAAACTTCATGACATATAACATGTCTCTAAACCCCTTAATGAAACTATCAAGAAAGTAAAACACCTAAAAGTCATAATTGAAGAAAATAATAAGAGGAAAGAATAAAGTTTACCTGACACTATAGGAATTGATATAAAACCTTATAAATACAATTGAGTATGCTAGGTGATCTCCGAAAAACCAACTCCTTGGAAATGAATGATAGGATAATTCAATGAACTTTTTTAAAATATTAACTGAGAAGAAAATCCCACTTATCAAAGAAATATTCAATAGGAATATAGACCAGGGAAGAAACATACATATTGTTTTCCATGATATAGTATAATCTTTAAGAAATATTGTGAAAAGGATCTCATAGTATTAATTAATTAATGGGTTATGTACCTTTGATATTATATTTTTTTCAATTGTTTTATAGTACTAAACCATAGATAGTCAAATAAATTTCATAAAAGAAACTAGGGATATTTTGGGATATGTTGTAAAGATACTTAGAAGTGTGAATGGATATCCAGTGGTATATCACTTTCCAAATTGAGGTTATAAAAATAAGAACTTATTTCATCAAATAAAAGTTTGATGGAAATTTAGTGGTCAATATTTATAGAGAATTAGTAGAAAACTCTATAATATATTTAACCAAGATCCATGTTTGTAACATGTAATAATTTTAAGAATATATTTTCAAGTTTCATATTTGGTTTTATCTTCTTGGACCATGATGGAATGTTTTAATGAAATATATCACATAAAAATTTGGAAAGGATTTCATGAAATAATATCATCAAGTATATTTATAAGCATAAATCCAGAAATATCTTAGAGATATCTTTGACCAAATAGGATCAAGAAAGATGTGAGAGAAAAAATTAATGAAAATTATGGGAAGTATCCCAGAAAACCAAAAGGAAAATCTCTATATAGTTGTGTTTTTTGTTAGTTATACAGGAAGGGTTAGAGAGTTAGAACTAACCCTGATATAGATAGATAAATAGGTGGTCCCAAAAAAATACTGATAGAGGATACCTCAGAGATATTATTTGAGACTATCTAGGGAAAATATGTTGAATTGGATGATGCGAATTTATATTATTTATATTAAAGATACTAAAAGGAATATTTATTTTAGTTAGAAGAGTAATATATAAACCCTAATAAAATTTTGAGGAATCTTTGAATATCAATGATTCAAGAAAGTATTAGTAAACAAAAAAGAATCTTCAGATAATGTAAGGCTATAGGATATAGAGGGTAATCTATTGTATTATTCAAAAACTAAAATACATTTAGAAGGAATATGTTTTTAAGAATTAAATATACCTAGATTTATTTGGTCTGGGGTATACCAAAAATCATACATACCATATTTAAAAATGACCAAAATCTTCAAGGATCAAGAGAAAACTAAAATATAAAAAATATAAAGAGGGTAATTAAAAATTTCTTTGATAAAACCCAAAAGGGTTAGTTAGGTTATCTAGATTAATACCAAGTATGTGAATTTTGTTATAATATTGATTAGTGTAGATCTAGTTGATAAAAATGGATAGCATTTACAAATACTAATTATAATAGTATATATAATTCTTTCTAATTTATCTAATGAGTTATTAGATGGAGCATTAGAAAATTTTCATATGGAACCATCATGGGTGAAGGTGATCCCATATTTTTATATATTTTATTTTTAAATAATTACTATATAAGTAAATAACAATATGAGGAATTAGGAAAATATTTTAGGATCTCTACTTTATAGAAGGTGTGTTAGAGTAATTACTCATCTTTATGTGAAGTTTTACAATGCTGGGAGACTACCTCTTAAGAAAGCTGTGAAAATATTTACACATATTTTATAGGATTAAGGAATATCAATTAGAGTGATGGATCTAAAATTGTGAAAACTTAAGTGGATAACATGATCTCGTGAGTGGGTTTCACCAAATCTAGAGTAAGAAATTATTGAGACCGAGTGGTATTGAATTGTGGTTAGATTATTAAAGAAGCTGGAATACATGAAGTGGGATTAGTTATGGTGTTGTATTTTCTTTTCAACACATAAATAAAAACATTTATGGTAGGAAGAGTTATTATCTATGAAATTTGATGGACTATTCTTCATGTAATGTTTGACAAGTGTTAGTATATATTTTATCACTATTATGTACATGAGATGAGTTATTTCAGAATAATTTTTCACTCCTTCTGCACAAATACCACTAAGCTATCATGGATTAAGAATCTATGAAAGGGTAATTCATGAAATAAAGATCAATTAATAGTGATTTAATGGAATTAAAATCATTGAAGTGGGATTTCATGCAATAAACTTTCGTGTGATGAGCTTCCATGAGTAATGATGATCAACCACATAAAGAATTCCTAGATTTCATGAAATAAGAATTTGTGATAGGAATCTTCTACATAAAAAAATTTCAAGCTTCCATGTGAAAACATTATGTAACTAATATGTGTTATAAAATCATCTGATCCAATGATGGTGATGGATATTCCATGAGAAACCTTCATAAAACTTTAACACATGTGAGGGTGAACTGTATGCATGGACCCTCTATGAGTACAGACCTTCGGTGAGTTAACCATAAATAAATTAAATATTTATTACATTCATGAATGTTAGTTTAAAATATAATAAAAGATTATTTTTTATACTTTAAATCCATACATATCATGATATTGTTACATTGTGATACTTACTATCACTACTACAAATTTGACCTATACCAACAGACATATACCAATGGTTTTGGAAAACTATTGAAATAGGTGTCACATATACAAATAATTTAAGAGTACCATTGGTATAGGTATTTTATAGGTACCTTATACAAAAGTTTATAAAAACCCATTGTTATAGGTCCTAATTTTTTGGGTACCTATACAAATTATTTTCAAAAACTTTTGGTATAGTCCTATACTAATCGTTTTGGAGAATCATTGGTATTGGTGCCCAGATTTTTTATGAATTATTTTTCGAAATAAAATTAAATAATATAAAATTTAAATTAATTTTAAATATGAATATATATATATATATAATTGTTATCAAAAAATACATTTTAGTCGAGTTTTTAAGTCATTAAAGTATAATTCGGAGGTGTTGGGATCATAAAACATGATTCTTTTTTTACATTACCTATACCAATTGTTTACCCAAACCATTGGTATAAGTATTTAAAATTTATAACCTATAAAAATAGTTTTGGAACCATTTTTATAGACCCTTTATACCAATATTTTTTCCAAAACCATTGGTATAGGTCTATACTGACAAAAAATTACCCAATGGCCCCTCAAACCATGGGTATAGGATATACAAACGGTTTGAGGGGATATACCAATGATTATAAAATGTTGGTATAACCTTTTCCCCAATATTATATCATAAAATTAAAAATATAAGAATGTTTAATATAGATTAGTAAAGGTTTTTATCAATGAATGAAGGTTTACATAAGGGATTTAATTCATGGATTTTTATATTAATTTCATATGGTGGATGTTGAAATTGTTTTTAAGTGAATGACGTATTATTTTGATATTTTTTTATAGAATAATTCCATGATTGAATAATCCATGACTTTTTCATTATACCAGGCATGTATTCTTAAAATATGTGATAATTAAATGAGGTATTAATTACGGTTCAAAGGAGAATTAAGAGACAATGATATTTCTATATGTTTACATGTTGTTATAATAAATTTGGGAAGTATTTTCTTATGGAAGTTATTGTGATTACAAAATATAACAATTATGGATATTTGAATTCAAATATTTACATGGTTTTATAAATATTTTATCTAAGAATAAATAAAATAATTAATTGATGTTTCATACATATATTTATAGTTATCGTATATCATACTGTGTAGTAGGTGTGGTGTTTAATAGAGATTATTTTGTGGAATAAAAAATGGGTAGAGAAAAATAATGAGAAATAGGTTCTTGATTCCTACTATGAAATAAATATAAGAAGAAGAATATTTTTTTATAGAAGAAAAAATGGGATGAATCCAGATAACACAAGGGATGATGTGTTGTAGCCAATTAGTGAAGGTATATTCTATTTTTGGAAAAATATATTTTATTATATCAACTATGTGGGGAGTAATAACACTATCAAAGGACTATAGTGTATAAAAATAGATGAATATAACCTTTTATCATAAACATAAGAATTTTTTCTAGTATACTTTGTGATATTGGATTATTTCTAGATTAGTCAAAGACTAGCTACTCTTATTGACTAGTCGACCTCATAAAACTCTTGTATTCATATGGGTGTTCTTATGTGTTAAGGTTAAATAGATTAATTTCTCTATAATAGGAGGTCAAGTTTGTTTTTTAAATAGAAAAAACCTAAAACAATGGACTTTGATTCACCCCCCTCCCCCCCACCCACCGACAGTGGTCGCACAAATCCTGGAGGGTCCTAAAAATTGGTATCAAAGCCCAAGTTACTTTATTGACTCTGGGATGTTTAAAGTTTAAAGAATATTATTATCACGGCCATGGATGTTCAAAACTCAGTCAATGGTAATGGTATTCCTATATTTTATTCAAAAAACTATCAAATCTATAATGAAATAATTTTACCCTATTAATATCTATTGGCTATGAAGTTTTGGGGGATGATACATATGGTTTTTTCTATGTATGGAAGGTTCTCCCTTAATAGATATAAATAATAATATTCAAGAGAATTATGGATGATCCAGAAATATTATACTCTCATCTCTCTTAGAAATTAAATTCTTGTGGGTTAAAGGAAATAGAATAGTTATAGGCACCTAGGATAAGTTTAAGAATATTTATAAAGGGGACAGAAAAGTGAATAATGATAATTTACAAATTTGGATATTGACATAAAAAAATATGAAAATGGGATACAATGAATTTATTGGTGAGTTTATTATAAGGGTTAATGATTTTTTAAGCACAATAAAAATCTTTGAAGAAAAAATATAAAATTCAAGAGTTTTAGAGAAGATCTTGTTGATTCTTCCAGGAATATATGATTCCAAAGTATCATCCTTTGAATATATAGAGTCTGAAATAATCTCTATGAATGATTTTAATAGTAATATCATTACATATAATATGATAAGGTAGAATATTGTCAAAATGAATACAAAGTATGATCAAGAAATATCTTTGAAATATACTAAGAAATAAATGTAAAAGAAAGTTATATTTGATAAAGAAGTCAGTGACTCTATTTTAGAAGATGAAGTGAGTAATAAGTTTTATGAATTCATATCTTTATACTCTATAAATATAAAAAGTGGCATAGGGAAGTATGAAGGAATGTTTTCATTGAAATTATTTAATTTTAGAACAACAATAAATTTTAAATAAAGTTTTCTAAGATTAATTAATGTGAATATAGTTATGAAAAAATGGATGTTTGAGAATTCCAATGAAGAAGAAGGAATAAAAATAAAAATTCTATTCAAAAGGAAGGAATAATAAGTTATCTAAATATAAAAACAGAAAATTTTGGTCTGAATTTGTGGAATATAATGATAGTGAAGAAGAAGTGAAAGATCAAAATTCCAGTGATGAAGGTGATAAGATGTTTCTAATTTCAAAGGATAATTATGAGAGTTTTACAAGTTATGAAAGTAGTAAATATGAATAATAAAAAGTGGAAACATGGATGGTTTTTATAGTAGAAATATAATTGAAGGAATTTCTATTGATAACTGTAAATCTAGAGGAAGTGAACAAGAAGTTAAGGAAAGATTTTCAGCCTTTTAATAATCTAGATGTAGTGTATGAAGAAGAAAAATCTTGATTGTTAAAAGATATTGACAACTATAATAAGTTACTTGTTAAAGAGAAAATACTCAACATCAATCTTAGAGAAAAGATGGAGGAGAAGGATAATTAATTTGAAATCACTAAAGATTTTTAATATAAAAAATATTGGAAACAATTATCTTAGATGTTTAATGACAAGGATGAAGATGTTGGGAAAGGGTCTAAGAAGGAAAAGTAAGTCATGAGAATCATGTATGTAACTAAAATAAGCAAATTTCAAAATACTAGAATTTATAATAAATCAAACTTAAAAGAAAAACTACTATAATTAGAGACTATAATAAGTATAATTTTAAGTCTAATAAAAAGAATAATATTTCATAGTTCTACCAAAATTTTAGTTCACAAAAATGATCCAATATTAATTGTTAGAAAGATGTTGGAAAATAGATACATAGTTTTTAACAATGTCCATGTTTTAAAGAAAAAAAATGAATTTTATTGATATTTACAGTAATGTAGAGGATTTGTAAATACAAAAAAAAATATTTTTTGGTTCAATCATCAATACTATAATGGATCCAGTCAGTATTAGAGGTAGAGTTTTAAGGGGAGTCATCCTACTCAAGGAAGAAAGACTCAAAAAAATCTGAAAAATATATTTTAAATATTGATAATAGATTCCAACTTCTTGAAACTCTATATGATATTTTTAATTAGATATAAAACCTTTTAAAATTTTTTATTTTTATGCTACAATTCCAAAAAAAAATTGATTACAAAACTCAAAATCATGAGGATAAAGAATAAAAGGGTCAAGAGAAGGCTCATGTGGTTAAAACTGCACTCAAGGCTACCGAAGGAGAAAATCCTTTGATTTTGGATAGTGGGTTTTCTCCATACATTACCAAATATTTTAATCCATTGATGAATATGAAATAATACAAATGAATTGTTACTTTTTTAAATAATGAGTCTCTGTGAATCAAAGCCATTGGATATACTATCATTAGAAAATAAAAGTTGAAATCAAGAAGTTACTTATTTTTGATGGTCTAGAACACCATATATTAAGTGTTATATAGCTTTATGATAAAGGAAATTAAGTTATATTTATACTATATTATTTTATTATTAAAATTCTTTAGTATGGGGATGTTATGATTGGAGGATAGTGAACCAAAGGAATCTTGTTCTAGGTTAGAGATCCGCAAAATTCGTATTATCTGAGTATTATGGAAGAAAATAAATTATTGAATATAAGTATTTTAAATATATTCTAAATAAAAATGAATATGTTAACAAATAAATGAATTTTTTATGGTATCCCTGATGTGATAATAATTATATATTGGTGTTTTCCCATATTTCATAAAGGGAAATTTTCAAATTTTACACACAAAAAGGTTGAGACACAAACATCTCATCCCTTAAGGGTTTTTAATTTTAACATATATGGGTCTATGATAAACCAATAAAAATAGAGATAAGTATTTTATTTCATTTATTGGTTATTTCACTCATATTACATGTATTAGTTTTTAAAAACATAAATCATAGGCACTCAATATGTTCAAAAGTTTCAGCAGAGGTGCTGAAAATGAATATGGATACTCTAAAAATAAGATCTGGACTAATAATTATGATGAATAAAAAATGGATTGTTTAAAGACTATCTTGAGAATCATAGTATTAATCATGATCTTAGTGATCCATACATACCATAACAAAATGGTTTGGATAATAGAAATAATAAATTCTTGGCTGAGATTGATCGACCATGATAATTGAGCATAATAATTCTTGGTTATTTTGGAGACAATCTATTGGTGCAGTATTCCACATTAAAAATCACTATTTATAATAGATAAATTTATACATATATCCATATGAAATTTATTATAATAATACCACAATTATAAATTAATTAAGGGTATTTTTAAGCCTTTGCATTATCAACATCAAATGTGAAAATCTTGGGAAGTTTAGTCAAATATGTGTCA
The DNA here is from genome assembly GCA_963277665.1 of Viscum album. NCBI lineage: Eukaryota > Viridiplantae > Streptophyta > Magnoliopsida > Santalales > Viscaceae > Viscum > Viscum album. The sequence continues at coordinate 1,284,041,520 of OY728132.1, read as the reverse complement.
GTGGTATCTTCCATTGTTACCCTAAAAATAATATATATTATAGATTTTAAAACAAGTAAACTAAAATAATTATTGATTATATTGATGTGAAAATGATAGAAAATTTAGATATAAAGGTTTCATAGTCAGCTGAAAATATAAGACGAAGTGAAAATTAAACAATTTCTATTGAACAATATGCTCAAGTTTTGAATAGAAGTGGTAATGAGGAATTTTTACGAGATGAATACATTGATTCAACCATTTCATGTGATAAGTTAAAATTGTTTTTATCTCATCTAGGGATAGTAGTGTATGTATAGGTTCAAAATAACATCGATGATCAAGGAAAATAAGTTCAAACCAGAATAACATTGAGAAAAATTTCACATACCTCGCGCTTTTTATAGGTTAATCCAAGAGATGTTGAAGAAGAATTAGAGCATAAAGAGTTGACTGATTTTATTAATGAGTAATTGAATCACATTGAAAAAAATGTGACATTGGAACTGGTACCCAAACCTAAGGATAAAAATATAATTAGAAAAAAGTTGGTTTTCTAGAACAAGTTTAATGAAAAAGGTGAAGTGGTAATAAATAAGGAAATACTAGTTTATAAGGGATACTCACATGTTTAAGGAGTTGATTTTAATGAGACCTATACACTAGTTTCAAGACTTGAATCCTTTAAAATATTTATTTCTATTGTATCACAAAAAAAATATATTATTTTCTAAATGGATCTCAATTATTCCTTTATTAAAATAGAATTGGAAAAATACTATATTGATAATCCAAGTGGTTTATTACTTAGAAAATATGTGAAGTATGTGTGTATGTTAAAGAAGTATTTATATAGATTAATGTAATACCCATGATCTTAGTATTATAATATGGTTTCCTATTTAAATAATCTTAAATTTAAGAAAGGAAGAGTTATATAAAACTCTACATAAAATAAAATCAACAAGTTTATATTATCATAATGTTTTATGTATATGATATCATTTTTTACAGGAAAAATGAAAAATAATATGAATATTTTACTAAATAGATGAAGATGTTGTTTAAAATGTATATACATGGAGAAATAAGGTACTTTCTTGGCTTAAAAATATCTCAAGAGAAGGATCACATTTTCCTATCACAAGAAAAATATTACAAGAAACTACTTAAAAATAATAAAATATTCAAAAATCATATCCACATATATTTTAGTGAGAAAAAATATATTTAAGGATGAAATTGGAAATGTTTTTTATCATAGATAATTTTTTAGTTTCATTATAATCTTTCTATATTTAATAGCCTTTATACCAGACCTAGTTTATATTGTTACCCATTCTGAAAGATTTCAAAGTGTACCAAAAATGTCAACTTTTTTTGATGGAAAAATGAATTCTAAAATACATTAAAGGAACAACATATTATAATATAAAGTATGATAGAAAGGTTAAGTTGAATAAATTTAGCTATACAGATTCATACTGGGTAGTTTGTTTTTATTATAGTAAATCCACATCAATTTGAGTCATATTTCAAGGATAAAGATGTGTGAGATTGTATATAAGAAAGAATACTTCAGAAAATCTTTGCACTACAGAAGTTGATCATGTGGCTACCACTCAATCTACAACTAGATTGATGCAATAATAAAAGTGTTATCAATCTTACAATGAATCTAGTGAAACATTAAATAGAAAAAAAAATTAATATTAAATATCACTTTATTAAGGTTCTTGGGGTATAAAATGAACTAAAACTAGAGTTTTTGACTATCAAGGAACAAATAGCCATTATTTTCACTAAACTAATACCAAATGATAATTTTTAGAAATTGAGGTTGATAATGGGTATTCAAAATCACACTCTTTAATACCAAGGTACGTGATTTTTGTCTCCTATCTATTATAGTAATTTGATATTTTTTTCAAATGGGTATAAAAAATGAAAACATAAATATTTTAATACATTTATTTTAATTCATTTTAAGGACATAAGTGTATTTTTGGATGTATCTATTGATACGTGAAATATCTATTTTTGGAGGTCATATATTTAGGGGTTTTAAAAGGGGTATTTTTTTATGAAATCTTGTGTGAGTTTTTTTAATAGTTTATTGAAGTGGGTATTAGAATTTTTCTTCTAGTTTGTATTCAGTTTTTGGTTGTGAATATGTGATGATGAAATAAGTTTGGAATGATTATTGATCACTACTTTAATAATAGAATGGTATTATTATTCAATGATTTTTTACCTAAACAAAGATAGCTTATATAGGCTTAGAATTGTTTGATAGTGATCCATTTATTTATTTTAATAGATACAAATATTTATATTCTTTGGTTGACAAAAAAATCAAAAGGGGTTGATTGTTGATACCAAGCAGTTTCAAATTATTGTTATATTTTTAATGAAATTAGAGAATATAAAGTGGGGTAATTTATAGTGTTTTCTTTTATTTTCAACACATGTATTAATAATTTATAGAAGGAATATTTATTATTTATGATAGTTTATATATTATTTTTTGAGGAAAGTATGACATCTACTAGTGGATATTATAGCACTTTCGTCTATATTATAGGAGTTATTTTAGAAAGAAATTTCATAACTTATGTGTAAAGATCATTAAGATTCTATGGGTTAATCATATATGAAATGATATTCCTTGGAATTAAAATTTCTGAAGATAACTTCCGTTTAATGAGAATTGGTGAAGTTATCTTTCATGGAACAAGATTTCTTGTGATGATATTTCATGAGTAATGATGATGGGTTACAAGATGTTTTATAAGCTTCTATGAAATAATCATCCATGACATGAAGCTTATGAATGTAAAAACATGAATCTACAATTGGATTTTGTGTCCTATGACCAATTATTTATACTTTGATTCCATGTATATTATATGTATTTAATAATAATAAAACATATTTTTACATATTTTTCATTATTCTTTGTGAATCTAATGTAATAATGTCCTAGAGTATACATTGCATTGATAAGGTCATAATAGTTCCTTGCTATGATGAGATCCTTTAAGTGTTATGATGATACTCTTAAATATATTTTTATCATTAGATAATGTACTATGATGGGATAAATGGTATATATAATATCATGTGTGAGTACTCATAAGAGGATAAGTCTTCTTCTCGTGAATTATTCACTTGGTAATCTCCAAGATTAGAGATTAGGATAATAGACCTGCCAGTAGGAATAATGTATCCTTTATTATCATAAAATATTCCTATTTGAGAGCATGTGTAATGGTCCTTAGGATTTAATATTATCATTAATTCATTCCATGACTCACACACTAAGATTTTTTATGAAAATTGTGATGTCATATGTTCGTGATGGGGTATGTCATGTTGGGTGCATCACAATTGACATGTCCTTAATAGATAAGTCAAACGAGGATGTGTACCTTCCATATTTATGGAATTTGATATCTCATCCCTTTTATTGGAATAAAATATTTCATTAAATTCCATGTAAATGGTGAAACAATGCATTTATCATAGATATTTAAAGAAATATGTATCGATAAAATAGTTAGGTGACACATATGTGCAACCTACTTTATTAGATGTTACTACAAAGAGATTATATTACATAGGGAGTTTTCATATGTGGTTACCATCATTGTGAAATTAAAGTCATTCTATTGGATCAATGACCCATTTCTAGATATAAATCTTGGACTTTAGGCAAGCCCACCTAATTATAATGAGAAATAACCTTAGAGGTTCTCGCAGTAAATCTTTTTAATGATCTTGATTAAATTATATATGAATTTAATTAATTCAGTGAATATTATTCCCATGAATGAGGGATAATTTTAGCCACATTTTATGAATTGAAAATATTTATTAATGAATGAAATATTTAAATTTAATATTTATTCGAGTGACAAATAAATACTAGTAGAGTTTTAATGGACCAAGATCATGTCTGGTGACAAATATTAATTAATAATCCTATAAAATTATATTTTTTATTTCACATTGGTGCAAACAAAATAATAATATTATTATTATTATGTGTCATGGGGTTTATTATAGATTATAATATTATTTAATGTTTGACATGAAATTAAATAATATTTTAACCTAAACCCTAACTCTATAAATGGATGTTTGTGTATATTGTGTGTTGAATTCAAAATTGAAACATGAGAATCTTTGTGCAATGAAAATATCTATTGAATCCTCTTTTATTTATTCCTTCCAAGAATGGTAAATGCAGTAAAGATTCCATCAAGATTGAAGGATGAGGGATCAACATGAAAAATCAAATAAATCCGCTTTACTGCACAAGCACCCATAGATCTATTAGAGTTACTTAGAGATCAAAGGAGCATGTGTGGATCACTTCTATAGGGATTATATCCTATAATCCTCATAGTAAAACAAAGTAAAGTTTAATGGTTATTTTTAAATGATCTATATCTTCATCAAAGAAATAATCCTTAGATCAGGTATACATTTCTCCCAATATTAAATAAATTAATTATGAATTTTACATGAAGGATCATCGATCAGTATTTTGGGTAAATCAATATTAAAATAAAATTTAATATATCACCCTCCACTGAATACATACACTATGACAAGAACCATCAGTGGTATTAAATAGATCATGTTTAAATTTATAATTATTCATTTTATGGTTTATCCATGCACAATCATGGTTAAGTTTCCATTTCATATTATTCATTGTTCAATATGATTTGAATTAGAATTTTATTGAAATATTAATCATGTTTGTTTAGTGCCTCATTTTCTTAAAGGTCTAATAAAAGAAAAATAATTACTAGAGATTTCACTGTGGACTGCCATTTTTTGTGGGTAAGATATAGTTATACATCCTATAGTGGGATTACATGTTGTGGCCCTATTATGTTGCACCCTTTCATGTCACTGGGTACATGGAATGCCACACAATTATTACATGAAATTTACAACGTGTGTTGATTTGACAAACTAGAACATATTTTTCGAATCACACGGCATGTATACGGCATACACACTGTATAGTATACATAGGTTAATGGCGTAAATCCCACAATCCATGTGGTCATTATATATGGTCAAACCATGTGAGGTTGAAAACCTAGAACATTTGTGAATACAAGATGTTTATGCGGTGTACATGGCATGTAGTTCATCACTTCTCTTATCCAAGATACACACCAAGTTATCTAGCAAAAAGAATTAAAGATACACAGTGTGTATCTGGCAGCACATGCCATATATTCTATAACCCAAGTACACACCAAGTCTTTTGAAGGGTTTCACGAGCACACAGCGTTTGGACCACATGGTCTGTAGCTGGCATGTACATGTTGTGTAATCCATAGAGGTACACATCAATTACCCATGAGAGTATCTTGGGAACATGGAAAGATAATACACATTGTGTAGATGGAATGTACATTCCATGTAGTCTGGCCAAGTCAAAAACCTGAATCCCCATGCATGTAAATTAATTACATTCATATAATTTGAAATATTTAATATAATTAGATGATATATATATATACAAAATTAATTTTTAATTAATCTGTTATTCTAAAATATATTTAAAATAATTATATAATATATATAAATTTATATGTGACAAAATATTTACAATATAATATATATAGTATATATGATTATATTTATATTTAATTTTTCCAATAATATATATATATATATATATATATATTATATAATATAATTTAAATGTATTTATACATAAATATACAATAAAAATGTATTTAATATGGTATATGTGTAATATAAATCATAATATAAATGAATAGTATTCATAAAACCATATATATAATTTATATATTTGAAAAAATATATTTATAATTTCATTTATATTACGTATACCAATATTTATATATGTATACATTTTTTTTATTTGTATGAGTATTTATTTAAAGTATTTATATATTGTCTTTCTATATATATTTTTATAATGTATTTAAATAAATTTATATAATGTGTTTATGTAATCTATATATACACACATGCATTCACACGCACACATATATAATATAAAATATGAATTTATATGAGATATATTTTAAAAAATTTAAAAAAAATAGAAGGAATGAAATTTCCCTATAATCCAAGGGATTAATAGTAGTTTATGAACACATCTAATGTCATAAATTATATGGGGTTCAAAACCCTCTCTAATAAAAGGGATTAGTGGAAGTTCTGAACCCCCCTCTAATTACTTTAATTATATGGGTTAACCCCCCCCCCCCCCCTCTAATCTAAGGTATTAGAGGGGGTTGAAAACCACCTCTGATGTCATTAATTAGAGGGGGTTTTGAACCCCCATTATTTCCCAAAAAATCTATTATATACATAGATATATAACCTATAAAAATCAAAATATATATATATATTTACATATATATATATCCTCTAAAATACAACCTAATATATAGCACCAATAATTATTAAATTACTGGTGATTTTGACATAACCTCCTTTAAAATCCAAAAAATATTAAAAATATAATACTAAAAATTTATATGGGGTTTTGAACCACCTATAAATTCATTAATTAGTGGGTGGTTTTGCATAACCCCCTCTAATTTATATAGAAAATTAATTTAAAGGGGTTTGTACATAATTCTCTTTCAGAAACTGATCTTAACCTATTGTTTTTTATAGTGTTAATGTGAAAAGATGGAATTTAAATAAAAGGATTATGCATAACTATTTTATCCAGCATGTATAATTAATTATGTAACATCAAATTAATATTAACAAGACATTAAAAGGATAAAACAAGATAAAATTTATGGAAAAGAAATTAAAATCCCTCAATTAAATATTAATTCAAACATGGCCTTCCATTACTTGATTATGAATGAAGGCATTATAACTAAGTGTTTGAACAACCCTCTTTAGGGAACATACTTTCAATGTGGATTTTTTAATAAAGTTATGTCTTGAATTAACCATATTACATAAAGATGTGTATCCCTCGCTAGACTTGATGTAACTTTGAGGAAAGTGTTGAAGAAAGTCAAGTCAGAATTTCAAGATAGTGGAGTCCACTCAACAGATCAAGTAGCTACAAGACCATGGTTGGAAAAGACCTTCCAACCTAAATACCTTCAAGTAGCTTGACTAAACATCATTGGGTTTTTCCTAAGGGTAATATGTATCCTCACCACTAGAATTTCCTAGCAACTAGACATTTTGAGTTCAATAGTGATGCTTGTTGGGACTTGATAATATAGTGGTAGATTTAATAAAAAAACAATTAATTTATTATTTATCATATAATTTGTAATCAAGGAAATGTACTGATTATGTTATCATTAATTTTAGAATAAATGAAAACCATCCACATTATCCCTACAATCAGTTTTGGTGAAAGAAAACCTCTTCACGTGCAGTAACTTCCAGGAGTGCTTTAGATACCTTTAGGTTGTGCTTTACGATGAACAGAAATATTACATTCTAGAATACTTGAGGTTTGATCTTCCTTATATAGAGTTTAGTGATATTGAGTTCATTTTATATTAAAAAAATGGATATATGTGGTTGATGTTCAATATTTCATACTTTCATATATATCTTAATTCCCATGAAAACATGGATGTGTATAGCATTATTGATAAACTTTTTGGTATTTACTATGAGATATCTTGATTGGAATGGTTTAATATTTCCAAATAACACTTTTAGAGAAATCTTGGGGAGGTTTCTCCATCTTGGGCTCAGATATTCAAGCTCATTGGCTATATTTATCACCTAGAGGTTTTATGGTTTTAACACCTTGAAGAACCGGGCACCGATCTTAATTTGGAATCAATCCCTCAAAGCTTCTCCATCTTTGTTGTGAATTTTAATGTGAACAAAATGGAAAATTATTTTCCAAATCTTCTCAATATTATTTTTCAAGTAGATGAAAATACAAATCATGAAAACCCATATATCCTTATGGTGAAAAAATAGAAATGGAAAGATAAGATATTTAAGCCCAAAGATTCTTCAAAACCTTCTAAGAAGATAAAGATCAAGGGGAAATCAAGGGGGTCATGATTTTTTTTTGTTTCTCAGGTGGATAGAAGGTCACCGGAAGACAAATTACACCCAATTAATGAATCAAGGGGAATATTTAGGTTTTTTGTTGAGTAAAATTTATCTATTTCTATAAATTGGGTAATATATATAGAATGTTGTTCTCACATATGTATTCAAATATAAAACCAAGTAGATAAAAAATAATTGACCGAGGGGAGGTAGATCTATGCGTAGTAAATGGAGCTAAACTTGCTGCTATAGTTTCAAGGACTACTCCCTCACATTATTAACTAGAATGATCTTGGTTTTAAGGGGTTGTTATTATGTGTCTTTAGTTACCAAAAGCAATATATCTATATCCAAACTTTATATGAATAGATTCATTTTCAAGTTAATAAATTAATGTTTCTTATTCTATAAAGATGAAAAAAATTATGGTAAAGCACATTTAAATAATTTTCGTTATATTTTGGATTACATGGACCAAGTAATGGAAATATATTATGAAACTACTTCATTTGAGTTATACCACACCCAACTATGGCATCACCAGCTAGGTCATGTAAATGAAAATATATTGACTGAATTATACCAAGATGGAAATTTATATTCTTTTAAACTAAACATAATTTGTATGTGTAATTCATGTTTATAAAGTAAAATGACCAAATCCACTTTTTCGTAAAAGGTGAAAAGAATAAATAACCTCTTGTATTAGTTTATATAGAAATGTGTGGACCATATCCTATTGAGGCAAGGATTAGGTACTCATACTACATAGCTTTTACTGATGATTTTGGTATATATGGATATTTCTACTGAATAAGGTATAAGTTGGATTCTTTTGATAAATTCAAGGAATATAAGAATGATGGTGAGAACCATCATGGTAAAAATATTAAAAAACACCACTCAAACCTTGGTGGATAATACCTTAATCAAGATATCATTAATTACTTACAAGAGTTTTGGATCTAATATCAACATACTTCTCCTTATAAACCTTAGGGGAATGGTTTAAGTAAATGGAGGAACCACACATTATTATAAATTTTGAGATCAATTAAGAGTCATGTGAGTATCCCATTATCTTTTTAGGGGTATACGTTACAAACAATAACACAAATACTAACCAAGTGATAAATAAAGTGGTAGATGGTATACCATAACATTTATGAAATAGAATGAAACCTATGTTTTCAAAATTATATGAGTGGGGTTTTAAAAAAATATTATGTCCTCTCCAGGTAAAAAACTTTCAACCTAGGGCACAAAGAGTACCTTTATTGGATACCCTAAATAAAAAAGGGGTAAATAGTCTATATGGACCCCTCAAAAAAGGTAATGGTGTAAAGACATGATATATTCCGTAAGAGGGGAAACAACACTAAAAGATATAGTGGGAGAGATATAGAATTAAATTATGTTGAGGCTCATGGTACACAAGGGTTGGTATAAGAGTATATTCCAAAAATACCAATGGATGAAAAAAATATTCTAGATACACAAGTATTGTGTAAGAGTACAAGAGAGGTTAGAGATCCAGAATAGTCTGGTTTTATAGTAACCAAAGATGGTGAATCATTATTAGTTGAAAATAATGATCCTTTAACCTATAATAAAGTAGTAAGTGGAATATATGTTTCCAAGTGGAAAAAATTCATGAATTCTGAAATGGATTCCATATACCAAAACCAAGTATAGATATTGGTAGATCCTCTAGTGGATGTAGAGACCATTGGTTTTAAATGGGTATTCAATAAGAAACTAGACATGTAAGGACATTTCTATACCTATAAGGAATGACTTGTTGAAAATGGTTTAAACAGTATCAAAGCATTGAAGACCAAGAAACATTTTTAACAGTTGCAATGCTAAAATCCATCAAAATTATACATGTCATTACAACTTACCATGACTATGATATTTTGAAAATAAATGTAAAAAACATCCTTCCATACTGGGACACTTCAGGAACATGTCGATATGACACAACCTTAAGGGTTTGTTACTCCAAAGTATTCCTATAATATATGAAAATTGAAAAAATACATTTATGGATTAAAATAATCAAAGTCATGGAAAATTCATTTTGATTAATCCATAAAGTAATTTGGTTTCATAAATAATAAATGTGATCCATGTGTCTACAAATGGTTTAGGGGGAGTGTAGTCATTTTCTTAGTAGTATATGTCGACGATATGTTACTTATTGGAAAAAAATACTATTCTTACAATATATTAGGGAATGGTTGAATAAATTTTTCTCCATGAAATACTTGGGTGAGGTATCATATATTCTTGGGATCATGATCTATCATGATAGATCCAAGCAACTTTTCAACCTATGTCAAAGTACATGCATTGATAAGATAATAAAGATATGGAGCATGGAACAATCTAAGAGGGGATTAGACATTCATTTTTATAGGAATACATGTCCTTGGAAACATAAGGAAAGAAATAGAATATCAATGATTTTATTAATTTAAATGATTAGTTCTGTCATGTATGTTATGATATGTACTATGATAGATGTTTCCTACACATTAAGTGTGGGAAGTATATACCAAGCTAGCCCAGGTGACCGTCATTGGATGGTAGTCAAGACTATAGTTGTGTATCTGAGGTGCAGTGAGGATATGTTCTAAGTTTTAGAGGATATAAAGAACTATTCATCATAGTATATGATAATTATAGTTTAAAGAAAATTAAGATGACATAAATTCATGGATGGGGTACATTTTCACTTTTAATGGAGGTGCTGTGACCTAGAAATGCTCAAAGCTGGATGTGGTCAAAGATTCTACAGTAAGGTCCAAGTATATGGTGTCATATAAGGAATATAAATAAACATTATAGATGTGAAACTTAATCCAATATCTTTATTTAATACCTATAAATAAAGATTCTATTAAGCTCTATTGTGATAATACTGCAGTGCTGGCTCTCACAGAAGATTCAAGGTCACATCAGCGAAAGAAGAACATACTTCAGAAGTATCATCTCTTAAGGAATTTTTCTCTGAGATGTGATTTTTTCATGAGAATTATTTCCAAGAAAGAAAATTTCCTATAACCCTTGACTAAATCCTTGACTCATCAAAAACATAATTAACATGTGAGGTTAAGAAGAATAAAAATCATTGGTAATTATCTCTATTATAAGTGGGAGTTTTTTGGAGTGGGTGTCCTAGTACCAACTTTTTATATTTTGATTACATGTATATCCTTTTTATTGAATATTAATAAAATTATTATAACATATTTTTTATTTCTCTACATAACTATAATGTAATAATGTCTTAGATTATTTGTCTCATTGATATGATCATGTCAGTTCCCCGTTATGATGAGAACCATAAAGTGGTATGATGATATTTTTAAATATATATCTATGTTTAGATAACATACTATGATAGGGAAAATAGTATATAGACTATTAGGTTCTTGTAATAATAAGTGTGTGAGGCTTATTCCCCTGAAGTTTGTACTTGGTATTCACCAATATCAAATATTATGAGAATAGACCCACTAGTAAGAATTTTGTATCTTTTTATTTCATTGGATATTCATATTTATAAGCATGTGTAATGTTCCTTAGAATTTAATATTATCCTTAATTCATGTCATGACTCATGCGCATATATTTTATGGCTAAAACAGTGGTTCCATATGTTCACTGTGAGATAAGGAACATTGGGTCTGTCACGATTAACATGTCATTATCGGATAAGTTGAGGAAATATTTGTCCCTTCCATATTTATGGAAGTTGATATCACAAAAATTTTATTGTAATAAAATGGTTGCATCAAATTCTTTTACCATGGTGAAATGACATGTTTATTTCATATTAGCAAGGAAAGACACGTTGAGAAAATAGTTTGGTGACACAGATGTGAATCTTGTTAGATGAGATATTGGGACAAAGGGATTATATTATATAGTGAGAGTTAATGTGTGTTTTTTGTCATTAAGACATTAAGTTATTTCTCATTGTTTTCTTGACACATAGCAAGATAGTAATCATGGACTTTAGGAAAGCCTGCCTAATACCGATGAGAAAAAATCATCGAGGGTCACACACTAAGTGGTTCTGATGATATCGATTAAATTATATTTAAATTTAATTAATTTCATAAATATTATTCTCAAGAAATATGGATAATTTTATTCAAATTTTATCGATTTAAAATATTTATTATTTAATGAGATATTTAAATTAAATATTTATTCATGTCTTTAATAAATGTTATAGGAGTTTGAACGGACCAAGACTATGTCTGGTGCAAATATTATTTAACAAATTGGTTAAATAAATTATTTTTATTGAAAAATTTGGTATGCACCACAAAATAGTAATAATAATATATGTAATGGGGTTTATTAAACAATTTAATATTAATTAAGCATCAAAATAAAATTAAATAATATTTTAACCTAAACCGTAGATTTATAAATAATCGGTTATATTTATTGTGTATTTCATTAAAAATCAAAACTTGAGAATCATTGCACATAATGAAACTCTCTCTTAACTCCTGATTTCTCTCTTCCACTCAAGAATAAGAAATTTAAGAGATATTACTTCAAAATCAAAAGAAAAGTGACAAACATGAATAATTCAAAATAATCAATTCCTTGAAATATCACCCATAGATCGATTGGCATTAATCAATATCAAAGGAGCATGTGTGGATCATCGCTAGAGGGATTCTATCATTGGATTCTCGTAATGCAAGGAAGTAAAACTAAAAGGGTATCTTCAGAAAATTAACATATTTATCAAAAAAATAATCCTCAGATCAGGTATTCATTTCTTATTATGTTAAATAAATTAATTATAAATTTTACAAGTAAGATCCTCACTCAAGGTTTTTGGTAACTCAATATTAGAATAAATTTTAATATATCACCCACCACAAAATGATTCTTTTATGCCCGAAACCAACATCTTCCACATGAAAAAATTTAGTACCTATTGTATGGTAGGACTTCATCTCAGCAAATGATGGGAATGGTTCTTTCATGTGAAAACTAAATGGACCTTCCATGTGTATGAGCATGAACATATTGTAGGGACCCTATATGAGTAAAAATATTCCTTGAGTACAAACCTTCAATGTGTTCCCCATAAATGAATGTAGTATTTCATACAGTCATTAATGTTGGTTGAAAATGTAATGATACGTGATTTTTTTAGGATTTAAATCCATACATATCATGATATTGTTTCATCGTGATACCTTCTATCAGGAAATGTGTCCTGGAATATGGAATGAAGATTGGTATTGTTGTCCAGGGATGAATGAATCTTGACATAATAGATTGAAGGTAAGAATTTTTATATTTATTTGATATGGTTGATGCTGTTTTTATTATTAAATGAAGGAGGTATGGTTTCAATTTTTTTATTAGGAATAATTCCAATATTGAAGTTACCATGATCATATCACCATAGCTTGCATTTATTGATACATACATAAGGATTTAATGGGGAATTAATGAAATTTCAAGGGAGAATAAAGTGGTTTTAATATTTATACAATTTTACATGAAATTATAATAAGTTATGTAAGATGTTTATTATGAATGATATTATGATGAACTAATCTGTAATGACACAGTCATTTTTTTAAATGTTATTTTCTTCCTGAGAAAATGTGTGTTATATTATTGTTTACCATATACAAAAAAACTATATCCCTTTAATAATGAATTTAATATAAAGGGAAATGTGACCATCTATATTTGATCATTATATGATCATTTTCCAATTATGATAATTGGTCAATATGCCTATAGGGAACTATACTCTTTATAATAATTTTGATGTTATAATTAATGTTTATAAGTAAAATATGACAAAGGATAATTAATATAGAAAGAAGAGTCAATGAACTCAACCAATTGAGTCATTCCATTTGCAGCCCATATGTCAAAAATTTGGATGGAGGTATTATCACTGGGGTTTCCCCATGACCAATCCTAATCTGATATTTAAAAAGTGAATCTTAAACAAAATCTCTTATGAGAGCTGTTCAAGTTAGTGGAAATTATCACTCAGGTGAGGTTAGCCAAGTCACCCCATGAATTTATCATCATTGCACACCTTACCCTTAGGTCTTATGTGGGAGTTATAAGGGGTTATGTTTCAAGGATCTAGTTAATTAAAGTATAATTACATTGTATAAATACAATTTTAATTGTATCAATTCTGTTTTATGAATATTTTTTCTTAATAAAATTGAGTTGGAATTTCATAAATTGATTTTTTTTAAGAAAAATTATAATTTCAGTAAAAGATATAAATATTTATAATAAAATAATTTATTATGAATAATACTAACTTTAATTAAATTTTAAGATAAAAACACTCTTATTTAAATATAAATGATAAAATAATTTCATTTTTTTAAGTGTTAGAAATTTTACTATGTCGTTTCAATCTGCTATTATTTTAATAAATATGGATTTTTATATTTAAATGTTAAAATAATCATATTAATAGAATTATTATGATAAAATAAATATAATATTTGAAATCAATTCTCTAAAACTAGGTTCGGATGAATATATGAAAAGTTTCTAAAATAAATTATTTTTTCGTAAATAGTAAAAATAATAGATTTTATTTTTTCAGTTTATTTAATGACTTCATAATTATGTCATAATAATTTAATAACTAATTAACCATATTACAAGATCTAAAATATGTTATTTTATTAATATCAAGTATTTTAATATATTTTAATCAATTTACAAACATATAATTTACTTTCTAAAGTCTAAAATAGAATCTTTAACATTAAAAATATTATTTTTGTGGAAAATTTACTTTTCCATACCAAAATAAGTAATATAAAATGATGATAGACTCTTATGGATTAAAATAACATAAAATATCACCCAATTTTCCAAACCTATATGAAAATAACAAGGGAAAGCCTGTGGTTTTTCATTTTCCACAACCTTGGTTTCCAAGACCTATATTTAGAAATTAATAAACAAATCCTCCACTTTTTCTATAAATACCCACCCATTTATGTAAGGACACGGGCCTAGTTTCTGAGATCTGGTACCATATTTTAATACATTGGCACGATTATCTGGAAAAAAATCCCAAAGGACTGGTCAGTTTAGTAGTCTTGAAGATACTAGATGCATACATGGAACCCATTTTACATTTAGAAAGGAAACAAAATATGATACATATAAAAGATAATAAACTTCTTCTTTGGAAACTCAATAAACGTTATCTTATTAATAACCTATGTAAGGAAAAAGAAATAAAAGTTGTGATCTCAAATTCTTCATAACGGTTGTGAAAAAAAGCGGAAGATAACATAAAAAAACATTAGGCATGGTGAATAACTAAAACACATGCGTTTGAAAATAAACATGAAAACATTATGGCAGGAATAAGAGCTGAATAAATAATTCCATAATAAAACATAATAATGGGTATTCTACTAGTTTAATAACCACATGAACTATCAATACTCTTTTCATAATGATGGAAATTCATATTCTAGACATCATAATGATACTATCAAGGCTTCTTGTCAAGACTATAAATACCTATTTTGATAAGGCCTCATGTTATGACCTAGTTTGTCTCATGAGAACTACTGATGCACCAAGTGGCTATAGTGGGCCCCAACCGATGCTTACTAGGTAAAATTCATTCTTATTATTAATTTTTATAAACATAAACAACATACACATTCATATTGAAACTAACATATGAAATGTAAATAAATTTCCCCAATCATTAATCATAAACACTAACCATTCAGAGTAATATGGTGAATGGTTTCAAGATAGAACATTCCCAATAAACCTAATCAAAAAAAATTAAATAAAAAAGTTTTATTATATCATAGGGGTTAAAATAAATTAATTACAATATTTAATAAATGATGTTTAGATAAATGATGATACTTTTAAATGATACCATTGAATAATTATTGAGTAAATAATCAATAAATATTCCAAAGTGTCACACACCACCTTGAAACATTCAAATCATAATCCCTTAGAATATCATAATAATAATAAGACTCTTGATATGATATTCCAAAGTTCATTACATACATAACAATTAATAATTAAGTGGAAAACATGGAATATATCTTATAAATGATAAAGTGAGATGAGAAAAATCCTTTTTTACTTTGGAAAGAATATTTCTTTTGGAAAATCATTTGTATTTGTCCTGAAATCAGATTTAAAACATGTATATCCTAGAAAATAAAAGTTATGTAAATTGAAATTATATTTTAGGATTTTTTAAATTCTTATTGATGTGAAATCATTTAAAAAAAGTTTTTAAAGAAGCTTTAGAAATTAAACATTTTAATGTGGTTTAAGGAAAATATTAAAGGATTTTAAAACGCAAAGGAATGTTTGATTTCATAAAACCAGAAATGAACCAAAATATATTTTTCAGGTTAAAATTTTTGATTTTATAAATATAAATATGGTATAAAACATATTATAGATTTAACTACAAAAATAGGTAAGAATTTGAGAAGTTCCTTTAATCGGGCTAGCATTTCGGAAGAAGTTTCGAAAGATTCTTATAAAATATGTTATTCTGCATAAAATAAAGAAGGATTTTATTTGGTAAACATTTATAGAACATTAAAAAATAATTTATGAGTATTACATAAGAATAAATAATAATTTAATTGAGGTTAGTAGATAATAAGAGCAATCTGAATGAAAATAGAGGTACGGGTAGAAAATACTTACAATGTTGTAATCAATTGAATCGTATGACGCAAGATTAATAATTATTAAATGATACATTGAATATAATTAAAATAAATATATTAATTATTTGAAACATCAATGGAAATTATACATACATCATACACAAGTAGTAGTAGTGAATACAGAATATCTCACAAAAATGGAAGTGAGATGAAGAAACCCCTCACCATAAATCTGATGGTGTTCATCGTTTGATCTTAGTGTCCTAAATAACCAAATTAAAATTATTAATTAATATTTACAGAACCTCTTCATTTTTTAATTTATTTATTATAGCCTTATTATGATCTTTCATGGCCTTCTTGATGGGTTTAGGAGGTTCAATTTTATTATTTGGGAGCATTTTCTTCCTTGGTATTCATGGCTGGTTTACTTGTATATATTTAAGGATAAACATGTAATATGAGAATGGTTGTCCAGAATAGAAGTTTTATTTTATTATTTAACATAAATAATATTAAATTTTCATAAAATATATTCTTTTATAGGGAGTGGATATGAATCTTTTTATAAAACATTAATTATACTTGTTTGGGTTAATTGGTTATTTTTTATCACAATGAACTCATTTTGATTTATAAATTAATATCATGTGAAACAATATATTACATAACCTTAAATAATATATAATAAATATATTATAGTCTGGTTCAACCATAAAAATGGTTTCATGATCAAAATTGAAGATGGTAATAAAAATTGAAAACTCACCGTCCTTGAATGTGATAAATTAACACATCTCAGACGGTGTTTTCATTTTTATTATAAAAGGAGGGGAAAATAGATAAGATGATGAAATATTCCATTAGAATATAAAATTATAGTTCATGTATGGTAATTTAATTATCATATAATTGTGATTAGGGTAGATTAAAAAGAAAAGAAATGAACTCGAAATAAAACAAAAGTTGTGGAATTTCTCAAGAAAATTCGGCATCCTAACGTTGTCGTTTAAAATTTAATAAAATATTTTGATGAGATAAAAGGGGTATCTTATCATTAATACATAATATGGAATGTAATGGGGATATGTAATGAAATATACCAGAAAAAATAAATTTAAATTAAAATATAACATAATAAGAGTGCTTGAAAAAAGATAGATTTTGAGATGAAAATTCTACGGCCTAAAGACTATGCAACATGGTTTTAGAAAACATTAAAAAATATTGGGTACAGGGATAATAAATTCATAAAATACACATAAAATTTTATAGGTAAATAATAATATTTAAATAAGAACATGGTATGAAAACATGAAATACATACCACATAAAAGAGAACTTGGATGGGAAAAGAGAAGTTGAGAATTCTCTTACCTTATAGAGTAACTCCTAAGACTTCAAGGTTGGGACCTTGGGGGATTGAATAAAACTTGGGAGGAATAATAGAGAGGTTTAAATATGATATCTTCAAGTTTGATGAGTTTTTAATGAAATAAAAATAAGGAATAAGTGGGTATTTATGGTAAATGAGAGGGAGTTTTTTTATTAATTTATAGGGACACCTCATTAGTGTTTTTTGCAAAACCATGGGCTTGAACATGGTATTTTACCATGGTGTTAGCCACTTGGGAAACCTAAAATCATATTTTAAGGTAGAAAAGATTACCAGAATTTTATTTTAATTATTACATCGTTATGATGTCATTAAACATACTGAAAACTCAAAACTATATTTTTACTATTCATGAGAAATTCAAGTATTTTAGAAAAATCCAAAATAAAACCCAAACCGTTTTTCAATGTGTATAATTCAAAAATGATAGCCTTTTTTTGAAAATAATTTTCTAAATATTTTTAATTTAATATTTAAATAAAATCATAATTTATTCCAAAAAAACAACTTTAAAACTATAACTCATTTTATAACACCTTGAGAAATTAATCATGGTCCAATAAAATTATCTTATAACCATAATACAATAAAGTAACAATATTTTATTATATTTTATGAAAATACATTTCCATTTTAAATTATTAAATTAATCTGAAAAATGTAATTAAAATATTTATGTCATACAAAAATACCAATATTTATACTATGATCATTTTTCTACTTTTAAGATGTCTAAATTGTATTTATACATTTATGGGTGAAGTTTTTATTTTTTTATGATTTACTATTCTTTACTATTCATAAGGGTATTCCACTATTCATTAGGTTGTGTTACTATTCCCCAAAAAATGAGTGTCTTATTAGATTTTAAATATCTTACTGAACGTAACCATGTATGTCAGTTTTTTGAAATTCAAAACACAAAGGTGAAAAATTTATGTTTATTGGCTAGGTTATAACAAAGTTGTGTTTTTTATATAATTAGTGTTTCATGCATTTTATATTAAATATATTTGCAAATTATTGGGGTGTTACAATTTATCCCTTAAATTTCACTCCCAATCCATCCTCCAAGAATTTATGGTTGTTTTATCTCACAAGGAGTCCTCTCAAGGTGTCTTCAATCCCCTAAGGTCCAAATCGTCAAGTTTTAGGAACAACTCTTCAAGGTAATATAAATATCCTTCTTTTCTCTTTGTTTTATGAGAATATTTTTGTATATGTCTTCTGGATTTTATGGTAACTCTCTCTTATTTCATTTTTATTATTTCCCTTACTGAAAAATTATGTTTTACCATTGGTAAAATCTTATACCATCTCTTTTTACCCATTTCTAAAACCAGATTTTATACCCATTATGTTGTCGAATTAACTTCTCAAAATTTCTCTCTAATCAAGAAATTCTATTTTATTTTTTTTAATATAAAAACCTATTTATTTTCAAAAATTATTTAAAAATATATAAAAACTATTTATTTTACTCTGGTATTAACATACATGAAACCCATATTCCCTTTTCATGGGCTGAAAATAATATAATGATCATGTTTTTAAGAACTTTTATAAATTTCATGATTTAAATATGAAATCCATTCTTTTATACACTACTAGTTACTTATGAAATGTTTTATTATGTTCTATATGGATCATATGAAATTATTACATATTAAGGGTGATCCCTCATAGTACTCCAATGTTTTTGGAAACTAATTTTATCTCTAGAGATTACATGTTTTACGATACCTTGGTGAATAACCATTGAAATTTTTATTACACATTGGTGGTAAAACTTTTTGATATGATTATGAATGTCTCATTTAAATTTTGTAGCAAAATTTCCTTGTTATAATTCATGTTATTTTTATTATGAAATTCCTTTTTCCCTTTTCTCATGCTTTTATGACATTCCTCAAGTTCTTATTTATATTTCTCATGGTCATGTGTAAATTTATTCTCTTTATTTTCCTTTACTATGCCTTATGAACACTCTTTCCTTTGATTCATGTCCCTAGATTATGATATTTAGTAAATGTAATTAGGATGAACCAATGAATAAAGCTTTTATGTTTGTTTTTAATAATGTTTTATGTTTTCATGTATTGTGTAACTTTTTTCCCAAGAAAATAGACTTTAAAAGATCCTATATTTATATAATTTAATGAAAAATTATTTTATAAAATAAGGATATCATAGTTAGTATCAAAGGAAAATTTAGTTTTTTGTGTAAATTAGGATTTGAAAAAATCCATAATAACCCTAAGGACAAGTTTAAATACAAAAAAGCATCTTGGTATTTTGGAGAAGTATTAAGTAAGTGATTTTTGAGAAAAATATTTATCTCTATATAGAAATAAGTGTATGTTTCTTGGGAAAATATTTATCTAGGGGTAACACCTGAAAAGAATACTTTTATCTAGACTTAAATGAGAATTGGTTCATGAAAATGGACCTTTCTGTACTCCTAGTTT
The DNA here is from genome assembly GCA_963277665.1 of Viscum album. Classification (NCBI taxonomy): domain Eukaryota; kingdom Viridiplantae; phylum Streptophyta; class Magnoliopsida; order Santalales; family Viscaceae; genus Viscum; species Viscum album. The sequence goes on along the minus strand of OY728132.1, from coordinate 1,284,020,905 downwards.
GACACTCCTGGGGATATTATTGGTTAATCATAAGATTTTTATTAACCACTATGAAAGATTTATAGAAAATGTAATATTTGGTAATGATTAACATAATTAAGGATGATTTTTAAGATATAATATTCCTTTAGAATAATAATATTCTTAAAAGAAACATGTTTCTCACTGAGTTTTTCTTCTAGAAAATGACGGGAAAAAAGAGGAACCGCATAAATGATTAGTGAAACAGACCAGGCATTGACGACCCTCTGATAGAAGTATAAATAGAAAAATTCATGATAATTATGAATAAACTAACTCTAGTTGTGAGAAATAACTTGAATCAATCTGAGGGACTGGATTCACCTCAAAGAGAACATCTTTTAGTTAAGTTTTTTATGTGTCTATGAACACCTTCCTTCAGTGGATCTATCAACACATTGATTGAAGAAAAATGGATAATATCTATAGAAAATATATGTTATATACATAATTTTTTGATAAAAGATAAAGTCACCCAGGATATGTACCTCTTAGAGGTAGAGGATGATCATTAGTGGACACTGACTGAAACAAAAATCCAAGAATGGGTATTGATGTTATAGAGTGGGAAGAGTTTAGGGGATACTTTTTCAATAAATATTTCTCCCATTCAATGTGAACAAAAATGGAGAAGGAATTACTAGAACTAAAGTAGAAGGAAAACGAATCTATGGGAATCTATGAGATTAAATATAAAATAATATCTTGTTACACCTCCTTATTTTACATAGAAGAAGGTTTAATGTGATCAAAATTATATAATAGAAAGCATAAAACCTCCCAAAATTATAGTATTCAGATGGGAGTAAAGATAAATTTATCATAGAAATAGGTGTTTTAGACTCAACATGGGGATGTATCTTAAAGGTAAGGAAAACAAAGGATGAAATTATTAGTATATGATGAAGAGAATTTTTTAAATAGGTTTCTTAGAATTGATGAATACTTAATCAATGTAGTAGAAATAATAAGAAACTCCAAACCCAAAGATCAATCATGGATGAAACTTAAATTCATAAAACTATAAAATAGTGAACTTTATATACCATACACTGATGATCCACCACAACCATGTTCATCATAGTGGTTTAATAGAGATACCTTATAGGTGGTTTAAAAAATCCCTCCTCCATAGTGTATCCATGGGCTAAAATAATCACTTAATTCTTGGGAGGGATCATCTCCACATCAATGGTATGTTAGTACCTCTCTAAAGCGAGATATAATAGTAATTAAGAGAATTTTCATGATCTTTACTAAGATTTCAATTACTATTATCAATTGAAATTCTTCCTTATATAGCCCCATGAGATACTCTTGAGTTATAAATCATTCACTCATACATTATAAAATTTTTAAGTGATGATTTGATCATTCTTGTATTCATCTAATGAATGAACGAATCCTCTCATGAAATTTATCTAATGAAATTTCTATAATGATGATATACATTAGTGGAAGAAATTTGAATGGTAACCATTTATCATTCAATTCCTATAATAATCATAGGTAGTGGAGTGATATCATATACCATACCATATAATAGCCCTTTTGGAATGACTTATAATATATAAACAAGGAATATGATATGCTTTCAGAATCTTTTTTTCGTACTATATGTGATATATAATCATAACTCATATATATCACATATATATTAGGTTTTAGTGAATATGTCCAATATCTTCTCTTCCACTAAAGCATAATTGATTTAGTTTCATTTCACCTTATAATGTATGACATACAATAACTTGTAAAATCATATCAAAAACTCCTTTTCGATATCTTATAAAACTTTTTTATAAATATACCATTATCTTCACCTTGTAAAAAATCATATGAAATACCTTGTGAATTCTCATCCTGTAATACCCAAAATTTCCATGTAATTTTTTTAAAAAATAGGATTATTTTGGGACTAGGTGCTGAGACAACGTGTGATTTTGAGGCCCAGAGTGCCCAGAATGATCTGTCAAAAAATGTTAAGATTTAAATAGAATGCATGAGAATTTTTACTGAAATAAGTGTAATAACTCTTAAATGGGTTCTTGGATTAGAAATATGAGGGCACCATTTCATTTAGGATGGTGTTTTTACCCTAGGAATAACTCAAATTTAGTCGGTGCGGGCCTCCAATGAGAAAACCTAAAAATCGAATAACCGTAAATAAAATATTTAAATAAAATTATTTTATTATTGAAATCCATATAACTCACAAATGGTGACTCAGATTGAAAATATGAGACCACCCTTGAGCTCGTGATGGTATTATTTCCTTAAGTAGTGCCTAATGTTGGCTGGCACGGGCCAACTATGGAAGTTAGTTTTTTGCAGTAAATAAAATAATTACATAATAATTATTTTATTTTCAAATTCTTATAACTCATAAATGGTAACTTGGATTCGAAATCTGAGAGTACAATTGAGCTTGTGAGGGAATGTTTCCCATAGGTGGAGCTTAGCCTCGATAAGTGTGGGTCGAGGGTGAAAGATAGTTTTTGAACTTTTTTTAAGAAAATTAAAATGGCATGCGTGTGTGGTTTTGGAAAAATCTAAAAGGGTGAATGTATTGAAAATATGAGAGCACTGTTGCACCCAAAATGGAGGCATTACCTAATAATGGACCTAAACTTGGCAGGAATCAGTTGAGAAAAAAAGTTAATTTTCAGATGTTTTAAGAAAAATAAAATAAACATAAAGAGTTTATTTTATTCAAAAGTTGTTTTGTTGTGACGCAGCGACAAGACAGCTGCTTCATTCCATAAATGAAACAGTGTAATAAATAATTAATTGAAGCATACCAAATATGTTGTTTCATGAATGAAATAGCGTTCTGACGCGACGACGCAGCATAACAGAAACGTTTTGATGTGTTTCTCTTTTAGTGGGATAATGGATTGGGGAATCATAGCTAGAATTTTTCTAATGGACGGAGAGAAAATTCTCTCAAATGAAGAGTGCCATAAAATCTCTAGAGACAACAACGCACCTCAAAGAATGGTATAGTGGAGTGATGAACGCCAACAGATCTGAATGGAATGTGAATCCCTATAGATGGATCACTTCAGAAATAAACCTATCTTAGGTAGGTTTTTACTTTTTGTGTTTTGAGTTTCCCTCTTCCTCATTCTAAAAAAACGAACATGGATCAACCCCTGAATAGGTTGTTCATTGGATCACTTGTTTTTTCTAGAGGGTGCTCATTCTCGGGGTTTTGCATTGGGATTAATTTTGATAGAATCGTAATATTGTCCCCCTTCCCTATGTTTTAAAAACTCTAATGTGGAGGGTGTGGGATGACATGAACAAGGATTAATCCCCTCTAACTATGTACGTTCTTATGTGCTCTTAATGGATGCAACTCTGGATTGATGGAAAATCATTTCTAAGGCCATAGTTGGGAAGATAGTTTCCCATGGAGGCTGGAGGCACAGACGGATCATGGAATGAACCACCGGAGCAGACCCGGTGGTCTGTAGAAAATTTATTAGTGGGATAGCACCGGTGACCCACAGCAGGAGTCGTGGAAAGGTGGTGGTGTGTCATGATGGCATGCCATGGTGAGAAAGGATGAGATGGTGCCGCAAGACCCACCAGTAGCGGGCCAATGGCTGACAAACAGGGACACAGCCACCAAGCCAAGTCAGTGGAGTGAACTGTGATTGGGGTCATGGTGAGGTGCACTGTCACATGGTCCAGTGGAGACCACGTGTGGTATTTTAGGGGTGGTCAATTAATCCATCTACAGGGTGCATGAACTAGATTCCCTCCTAGCATCTAGGATGGAGGAGATCGACCCACTATGCGGGTCAGGGGCACAAATCAGGCTGTTGAGCGGCCCATGCTGGAGTTATATGGCCCGCCATTGCGAGCTAGGTTGGAATGATAAATCTAGCCCACTGGGTGACCTATTGTTAAAAATAAAACTAGCCCACCAATTCGTGTTGGATGATTAAATCCGGGTCACTGGGTGACCTGGCGTGCTAGACCCACAGTCGAACCGAGTCGGGTCCAGCATGGCCCAATGGGCTTAGCCTAGTAACCAATCCGAACTAGGCTGACCCAGACCTAATCGGGTTGTGTTGGGTCGGCCGAACTGGGTCAGGTCATGCAGGACCCCCAGGCTGGGTTGGTTTGGTCGGTTCGACTGGGTCGGACAGGTCTTGGACACAACCGGCCCATATTTACTAAAACATCTTTATCTTTCTGAATAGGTGTATAATTGACAAGCCGTTTGCAGCGTTGGAACCCTCGTGACGAAGAGGTTCTTTTGGAATGATATAAATAGGTTTTCAAATAAGTTTAAATATGACGAATGGATTGAGGAGTTGATTCCCCCAGAATCAAGCGCGCTACATGCGGAAATCCTATGGCTGACAAGCAACCCTGTGTGGATCACCTACAAGCAACCCTGTATAGATTAACTATAAAAAACCCTATGTGGATCAGCTACAAGAGACCTTGTGTCGACCAGTTACAAGAGGATCTGTGTAAACCAGCTAAAAATGCCACTGTATGAACCAGCTATAAGTGGGCCTATGTGGACCAGCTATAAGCATCTCGAAGTAGAATAGCTATGATGGCCTTAGTGGGATGTAGCTTTATGTGACCTGGAAAACCCATGGTGGGGAGCGGTTATGTTTAACCCACTAGACCGATAGTACTCATTGGGAATGAGTACCTCAACAGTACAGGGTTTTCATTGTTACGACTGATTGTCTTGATTTCCATTCTTTGAGTTATACCTATTGTGACCTATCTTTTCTTTTTGGTCTTATTGTGTATTATTGTTTCATGGTCCTTATTTTTTGGTTTGGGGTCCCTAATAACTATTGTGTTACTCACCCCAACACGGGCACTTCCTATACATGTCGTGTCCCATGTAGGTGATCAGCACTTCGACGGAGACCTTGGTGGTCTTGGACCAGGTGGTGCTCAGTGAGACAGGACAGACACTTCGACGGAGACCTTGGTGGTCCAGGACTAGGTGTTGCTCAGTCAGATTGGATGGACTGGTGTACATCTATTTCTATAGGAAGATACCCTTCATATAACCTTTAGGTGGGGTCTCGAGCAGATGGATCGTGGTAGTTGTACTTTCCTCTGTGGTTTTGGGCTTGTATTCTGGCCCCTTTTTTACTTTCAATTTGTATTGTTCTATAATTAGTTTTATCAGTGATAGTAGTGGTTTACTTTGTGTTTATTTATCACAGTTTGAGATTTGTTCCCATTTACAGGTTTTAAGGAAAATGTATTCCCTTTTTGGTATATGCCTACTTGGAACTAGTCACCAGTCCCTAGCCTACGGAAGGTGGGCTTGGGGTAGTCATGGAACGGGCCCTGCGGGATGGATTGTGATAAAGTGGTATCAGAGAAGGTCGGTTCTACCAGAATAACTAAGATTCAACAAATTTTGATGAGGCAACAGTGTTAAGTGTTTCATGTATGGATTTCAGGCCAATGAGTCTAGTCTTGGTGCGGCGGCCGACATATCCATACACCAGGACCCTAAATTCTGTTTTTTGACCTGCTACATGAAAACACTAGTTTCATGCATCTTGGAATGTTTTTTCATGATCATTTTTATTAAGATTCAGCTCACCAAGTATAATCTATTAATAATTATTCATCTTGATCTCTTTCAAGATGCCTCCACATAGACAGCCATCTCGTATTCTAATGCATGACCATGAGGATGGTCCATATAGTGATGAGGCTTCGGTATAGGGACTATTTCGCAATATGGCACCTTCGGGAAGTGTATCAGCTTTACCATAACTCATTGGTCAGCAGTTACAACCAGTTCTACAGGTAGAGGATACATATAGGCTTTGTATCTTACATGAGTTTCAATGACAAAGACCCCTCAAGTTCCAAGGTGAGCTTAACTCATAGGAATCTATGGTTTGGCTTGAGGTAGTGATCAAGTTTTCTATCTTGTTAGAGAACCATTAGATTAGATGGTTGTCCTATCATTGAGACTACTATGTGGCTTAGCAGGGTGATGGCAGGGTACAAATTACATGATATTAAGATGAGGTGACTTTTCCATAGACAGAGCTTGATAACCTCTCTCTGAGAAGGGGATCCTTCCATAAAATAAAAATGTTATGAGTTCCCAAGAGCTTCTGCATCTTTGGTGGGATGACATATCGATAGTCGAGTATTCATTGAGGCGTATCGACCCTTCTAGGTACTCGATGAATATGATGTGACCAGTACATCAAGGATCAGACCTTTGAGAAACATTTGTTTAGGGACATCTGATCCAACACTATTCCTTTATATATTCCTAATTATTTTAGGGTGCAATAGGGAACCTTTATGGTTTAATGTTATTTGGATTAGTAGATAAAGCTAGTGGATGTCAGCAATGGGAAAGCAATAAATCAACGCCAGTCTTAGAGACTTGGATGAGTATAAAGACATCATTCTAGAAGATTTTTCAAGGAAACCTCCTCATAGAGTGGTAGATTTTTGCATTTATATATACCCTGGGATAGTACTGATATCTACACCTAAATATAGGATGACTTCTGTAGAGCTCCAAGAGTTGAGGGTACATTTGGAGGACTTGTAGAGGAAGGGTTTCGTAAGGCCCATAATTTCACCATGGGAATCCAAAATATTGTTTTCTAAGAAGGTAGATGGAATCTTGAGGTTATGTGTGGACTTCCGGCACCTGATCCAGGTGACTGTGAAGAACAAGTATCCTCTATTGTGGATTTATTACCTCTTTTATCATCTTAATGGAGTGATATGGTTCTCTAAGATAGACCTCAGATCAAGTTATCACTAGCTTCGAGTACGAGATAAGGAAATCTAGAAGGCAACTTTCAGATGTCCCTATGGACACTAAGAGTACTTAGTGATGCCATTTGGCATGAAGAACACCCCAACAGTGTTCATGGGACACATGAAAAAGATCTTCCAGTCGTACATAGACCGGTTTGTAGCAGTCCTCATTGATGACATCATAGTGTATTTAGCATCTAAGGAGGATCACATGATACACCTGAGGATAGTTCTGGACACACTCTGAGAGCACCATATTTACGAAAATCTCTCAAAGGGTGAATTATAAATATGAAATTTCTATTTAATGGGACATGTCATCTCAAAGATCGTAGTTGCGGTGGATCCATCAAATATCGAGGTGGTGCTTTCTTGGGAACCACCCAAAAGAATTCACGAGATGCAGAGTTTCCTTGGGTTGGTTGGGTAATATCGAAGTTTTACTTGACTTATCCAAAGTGGCAGCACCCATGATGGCATTGATGAATAATGGAAAACCTTTCATGTGGGAAGAAGGATGTTGGAATAGATTTCAACAGTTGAGGTAGAGCTTTAAGAGTTCTCCTATCTTTAGGATTCCAGAGGAGGGTGCTGACTACTTGGTGTACTGTGAGACATCAGAAGTTAGGCTTCTTTGTTTCTTGATTCAGGGGAAATCAGTGATTTCTTATGGCTCATGATAGTTGATATCACATGATCAGAATTATGCAACTTGTGTACATGAGTTTTAAGTGGTAGTATTCTCACTAAAGATGTGTTGTAACTACCTTATGGGTGAAAGATTCATCATTTACTCTTACCACAAGAGTCTCAAGTTTATTTTTTCTCAAAAGGATCTGAGTTTGAGATAGCGACATTGGATAGAGTTCCTCAGGGAATATGAATTCTAGATAGTCTATACTATGGGGAAGAGTAACGTGGTGGAATATTCTCTCAGTAGAAGATCGAGTTCACAACTATTGAATTATGCCTTAGAGCAGTTTTCCTCACTTTAGATATCCTTTTTGGATAGAGATGAGGTATATTTTCTTCAATTGATGGTAGTTTCACCTCCACTCTTACAGTGAGTTAGGGAGATGAAAATCAGAGATGCCATCTTTGAGACTACATGATCCCAGATGTCCATAGGGCATACACCTGATTGATATTCAAAAAGGTGGGGATAACGTCATCCTTTTCAGGGGATGCACCATAGTACCATTGGCGTTGCAGAAGGAAGTGTTGAGGGATTTCCATATATCTCCTTTCTACGGTACATCCATGTATGGTGAAGATGTACCAGGACCTATGAAATTAGTACTAGTGTCCAAGGATGATGAATTCAATGACAGAGTTTGTCCCGAAATTCCTCACTTGTTAGCATGTGAAGGCTCATCACCAGTTTCCAGTGGGTTTGACATAACCCCTTGAGGTACGAGATTGTAAGTGGGATAGGATATCGATTTACTTAGGGATGGGTTTACCATGATCGTACATGGGAGATGATACTATGTGGGTGATCATTAAAGACTTCCCAAGTTGGCTCACTTTCTACCCATTCGAGAGTAGGGATTGGTAGAGGGCTTGGGATGCCTCCACGTCCTGGTGGAGTCCCATCTAAAAAAGTCTCATATCGTGATGCATGATTTACATCCCAGTTGTGGAAGGGATTACAGGAGGCATTTGTGACTTAGATGCGCTTGACTACAACCTTTCACCCAGAAATGGATGGTCAAAAATATTGTACCATACAGACCTTGGAAGACATGCTTCATTCTTTCATTCTTTATTCTAGTCACATTTGGGAGGACCACCTACCACTCGTGGAGTTTGCATAAAAAAATAGCTACTAATACACCATCATTATGGAACCATTTAAGGAACTATATGGATAGAAATGTAGGTCACCGTTATTCTGGAAAGACCTAGGGGTGTCAGCACATAGTGGTCTGGAGATGTTATAGGCTACCACTGAGAAGGTACTAGTCATCTGAGAGCGGATAATGATGGCATAGAGCTGACAGAAGTCCTATACTGATTAGAAATAGAGATACATTGAGTTATAATAGGGGGGAAAATATTCCTATGTGTCTCTCCTTGATGAGAGATATAGATATTTGGTTAGGGTGGCAAGTTATCTCTGAGATTCATCGGCCCTTTCCAGATTCTAAGAAGAGTTGGTGAGGTGGCGTACCGCCTAGCTCTTCCCTCAAAAATGAACTAGGTGCATGATGTTTTCCACATGTTGTTGTTGAGAAAGTACATACATTATCCATCACACGTCATCAAATGGGGAGAGCTAGACATTGAATATGGGGAGACGTTTACAGAGTTCCTAGTGAGATAGAGGATCGAAAAAAGCATGTCCTTTAAGGGTGGTCAATTCCTCTGGTGTGTGTTTGTTGGTAGCACAGGAATCTCTATGAGATAATGTGGGAGAGTGAGGCTCAGATTCTTACTTAGTACCCCCTTTTTGTTGATTATCCCTTATTTGGGATTACAAATAAATAAATCCCTCAAGTGGGAGTAATATATTACCCCGTAATTCCATGTAATTTTAAAAAAATTGGATTATTTCAAGATGAGGCACAAAGACGGCGTGCAATTCCATGGCCCAGAGTTCCTGGAATGATCTATTGAAAAATATTAATCTTTAAATAGCGTCTATGAGTAGTTTTCTTGAAAAAGTGGAGTAAGTCTTAAACAGGTGCCTGAATCAGAAATCATAGGGAAGCATTGCATTCAGGATGGCGAGTTTACCCTAAGTGTGACTTAAGTTTAATTGGTGTGCGCCTCCAGTGAGAAAACCTGAAAATGGAAAAACTCTAAATAAAATAATTAAATTATTTTATTTTAGTTTTTAAATCCTTATAACATATGAACGGTGACTGGGGTTGAATATATGAGACCACTATTGAGCATGTGAGGGTATTCTTTCCTTAAGCAGAGCCAAATGCTGGCCTATGTGGGACAACTGTGGAAGTTAGTTTTTGGTTGTAAATAAAATAATTAAGTAATAATTATTTTATTTTAAAATCCTTATAACTCATAAACGGTATCTAGGATGGAAAATATGAGATAATTATTGAGCTCATGAGGGCGTGTTTCCCTTAGGTAGAGCATAACCTTGATTGGCGTGGGTCGACGGTGAAATATTGTTTTTGAACTTTTTTATAAGAAAATTAAAATGGCATGCATGTGTGATTTTGTAAACTTATAAACAGGTTACTGGACTGAAAATATGAATGCATTGTTGCGTCCAAAATGTAGAAATTTCCTAATAATGGACCGAACATTGACCGGCACGGGTTGAGGAAAAATTTTAATTTTTAGACGTATTAAGAAAAATAAAATAAACTTAAAATGTTTATTTTATTCAAGATTTGTTTTTTTGTGACACAGCGGCAAGCCAACTATTTAATTCCATAAATGAAATAGCATAACAACTCATTAATTAAACCATAACAGATACATTGTTTCATTAATGAAATAATGTAACAATGCGAGGATTAAACGTAATAGAATTGTTGCAACACATTTCTCTTTTAATGATATAATAGGTTGGAGAATTAGAGCTATAATTTCTGTGACGGATGGTGAGGAAATTCACTCCAACAAAGAACATTAGAGAATCACGTGTGACAATAAAACACCTCTAAGAACAGGAATGGAGAGCGATGAATGTCAATGGCTTCAAATGGAATGTGAATCCTGACGGACGGATTGATTTAGCAATGAACATATCCTAGGTAGATGTTTAATTTTTTGGGTTTTGATTTTCCTTATTCTTCATTCTAAAACAACGAACACGGATCAACCCACGAATAGGTTGACCAGTGTATCTCTTTTTCTTGCAGGATGGTACTCATTATTTGGGTTTTTCATTGGGATAACTTTTGATAGAATCGTAATCTTATACCCCCCATGTTTTAAAAACGCTAATGCGGAGCTTGTTGGTGGACATGAACAAGGCCCAAGACACTCCGCCTTTGTGTTTTGTTGTGTGTTCTTCATGTCCACAACTCTGAATTAATGGAAAAGAATTTCTGAGGGTGTATCAGGGAAGATGGTTCCCCATAGAGGCCATAGTCATAGACGGCTCGAGGAAAGGACCATCAGAGAGAACCAGGTGATCTATGGAAAATTCTGCCAGCGCACAGAGGACCGGCTGTGGCGGCCTGCAGAGGCGGTCGCGGGTGGGTGGCGGCATGATATGGTGGAACGTCACGGCAGATAGGGCCACGGTAGTAGGGAAAGAGCCGCTGGTAGTGGGCTGGTGGTTGACGGAAAGGGACGCACCCACCCAGACGTGTCGGTGGAGCGGGCTACAGTTGGGGCTATAGTGCGGCATGCTGGCATGTGGTCCAGTGGGGACTGTAACATTCCGGCTAAATGAAGAATATGACATTTTCATGTTTATTAATATTTTTGAATTAAATATTAATTTTACTTTAAATGGCATGCTATGTTCGATAGCGTACCTGATACGCAACAACAGGTTTCTTTGAAATCTTACGTCGCACACTAATAATATAATATTATTATTTTAAATGGTAGTTAACTCATGGATTTTGTATTGGCAGGAATGAATAAAACTAACTACAATATGATTATACATGTTTATTAAATGTATTTACTTTTATCCAATAAAAGAAAGAGGGCTAAAATGTTAATGAATCTAATTTTAAGCATAATTTACATTAAAAGGCCGATTTATCGTCTTTCAAAGGCGAACCCTTTTTAAATCTAGTTTTGGTCACTTTAATACATTATATATTTCCAAATTAAATCCTTCTTTAGAATGGGGACATAAAAATTTAATTTGTGTAAATTTTTGGAATTTTTCTGATAAAGTTCATTTTTTTAATGAATAGTGAAAATATTGTATTTTAATTCAAAACTATGTTTTCATATCATTTATTTATATGGTTAGATTATCTTTTTTATTCATTTTAAAGTGAAATTAAAATAATTTTTTACCATTTAATCCAATGTTAGTTATTAGAATTAATTTCACTTTGAAATTGGACATAAACAAGTATCAATCTTTTGATAGTTATTGTTTCTTAAAAACACGCTATTTGTTTTGATAACGGGAATTAATTTTAAAATTAATTAATGAAACTTCTATGTTTTTAATGTGGAAAAATAGAAACCATTTTTGAATTCAGAAAATCAAATATAGCTTAGGCTGAAGTTTTTTATTTTTCTGAAAAACTTCAATTTTTGATGAATAGTGAAACCACTTAGTGGTAGTTAAAAAAACAGACTTTTTCATTTAAATGAAATTTTACCACTTCTGTGAATTGAATTTCAAAAATCGGACATACATGGTTTTTATCAATAAGTAAAATGTGGTTCATTAAGATGAAAATAATTTTTGGTGAATAGTAACTTTTGACTTTTATTTTTCGCGGTTAAAGTTAAATAGGTTAATTCAAGGTAAAAAGAATATTATAATAATTCCAAATTGCCTTAACACTTGACCAAACCTTATTGGTTGAGTCATTAACGACCATGGGAATATTTGAGTTGATTTTGGGACCCCATTGAGCCACATGGGTGTGATAATGACAATTTAGATTAATTAATTTAATGTAAAGACAAAATTGACATTAACAAATATCGTTTAGTAATTAATTTTTATATGTTGTTATATAAGTCGAATTTTTGACTATAAATATTTACTAGAAAGATAAAAAGATTTCCTACATCATGGTATTTTTTTATAATTTTTAGACAACAAATAAATTAAATTATTTATGACATAATAATGATGCTCTATTTACCTCATTAATAAATCATTTAAATAAATAAGATAATAATGATTAAAATAACATCCAAAACATGTAAAATTCGGATTGGATTATTTTATTTTGACTATGATTCATCTTATCTTTATATTTAATGATTTTTGGACCATTATAAACCGAAGATAATTATATAATAAAATAATAGTTTCACACTTTCCTAAAGAGCCCCTCCTCCCCCTTATAAAAGGAGACCACTTCTAACCAATTCCTCACACCTCTCAAGCCATTTGGATCGTCCAAACTCTACCCAATTAAGCTCTATACATCCCTCTCCTTCCCCTAGAAGCCTTAACTTAGGAAAAATGCACTTCAAAAAGTCCTTTGGTTCAAAACAAAGGGAGTTAACCAAATTAAAGGAGATTAAAGAACGATCGAGTCAAGTCGGACACGAGGTAAGGGATCCGACCTCTCTCTTTATTTTCATGTACTCTCTTTTATGTCATTTCTTTTATGCTCCATGTTCTTATGTTAGAGAATTTTCTTTTATATTCACCATACTGTAATTTTTATTTTCATATGATGAGAGACCCCCACTTACTCTCCTTAATTCATTCGAATAATTTTTAAGACGTGTCGTTAGGCTGCCGAATTTATGTAAGGGATTTTCTTATCTCACTTAATTTCGCGAGATTTCCATTTTTCTACACTTATTCATTGCATGTGGTGTATTGTGTACTTCCATTTGATATATATTATCATTATTCTAATTATATTCATGGTATTTTGTGATTCATTTTGTGGTTATTAAATTTTTGTCATACGACTCGATTGATTACAACGTGGTAAGGGGTTTTCATCTCACTTTTTATCCCCATGAGATACATGCTATATTTTCCACTACTTTATTTTGTGTGGTGTATGTAATGAACATGATTGTACTATTTGTGTAATATACTTTCATTTATGAGTATATACATCTTCATTGTATGATCCCTCTTTTATATGGAATATGTTTTGTAAGGTACCAAATCGGTAAGGGAACCTTTCACCCTCCTCATTTTAAAAGACTTCTTTTTGTTATGTCTTTTAATTTGCATCTTATTATGTTGGGATATATTCTTGTATATCCTTATTGATTTCAACTTTATTTCCAAGTGATGAGATACTCTTTTTATCTCATCAACTCATTTTCTGAATTTTAAAGAGACGCCATTAGGCTGTCGAATTTTTATAGGGGAACTTCTTAACCCAATTTCGATTCTTTGGGTTAAACTTGTACTTATTGAATATGACATCCTATGAATATGTGTGAATGAACTCTGATTGTTTTACACTTAATATCCACTTATATTGGGTGTATTTATATTTTTCACAAATAATTATGAGATTGATTTATCCTTAATTTAAGGATACAATCTTTATAAGGGATTTCATCTCAATTTAAATTTCCATTGAGACTTCATTTTTGTTATGCACCAATTCTCTCTTATATGGTGTATATACAGTGCTTTGACATATTATATCATGAATCCCTTTATTCTCATGATATTATAAAGTTCTAATTAAATGTTATTCCTCAATTATTTGTATTCAAGCGTCTCTCATTTTGTTAAAAACTCTTTAACTAAAATATCATTTAAAATGTTTTAAAGATTTATTCTTATAAATATTTATCATTAATGTCCATGTTTTAAAAATGTTTTTAATGATTTATTTATATGGACAGTTCTGTTTTAAAATGATAATTCCATTAAAATCTTAAAAGTGGTATGGGACACTTTGATTCAAAAATATTTTTTTAAATGGATTTTGAAAATGGAATGATTATTTCAATATCTAGAAATTTCTTCTAGTTATTGAAATGGAATGTTATTGGTGAAATGTTTATATTTGAAATATTTTATGTGTTAAGATGGTACTTGGACATTTTATGGGTCGTTACGTGATAAACCATATGACGGGTGGTGTCGTGAATACCAGGACGGGTGGTTATGTTATAACCTTCAATTCATTGGGTATGGAAGTCAGTCATATGGCTATTCCATTTAGTGATATGTGTGGTAGTCGACCATATGTTTATTCCATTTAAGTATGTTTATGTCCCAAGTTACCTTTATAAGTTATGTGTTCTTTATATGGGTTTTATGGTAATCTTTTGGTTACAAAAGGGTAAGTAATGATCTTTTATTCAGTGAAGATTATTTTACTAATTCATAAAGGTAAAAGGTATTACTTATGTTAAATTATTCAAGGTTTACTTATTGTTTTGAAAAACTAACAGTTTTCCTTCTTTGTGTATCCCTTACTGAGATTTTTATGCTCATTCCAAGTTTTTGAAATGTTTTTCACAGGACATAATGTGGAATAGGTTCAAGGATGGGATCAATGAAAAGTCATGTTATCGCAAACATGGAACTAGACATAACTATTTTTTCATGAGTTCATGTTTTGTAAAAAACAATAGAAACTGTATAGAAGTGTCTACTTTGTAATCTTTTGAGATGTAATAGTTATGGCCTAACTCTCTAAAACTCTAAACCTGAAAAGATACTAAATTTGAATTATTCATTTAATTCAATAATATGTAAGGTTTAAGGTTGGGTCCTTTTAGGGACAGCATGCAGGATTTGAGGGGTCTCATCTTAGTCGGCCGTAGGGCACATGAACCTAATGCCCTCCTTGCGTCTGGGTTAGAGGAGACCAGCCCACTATGAGGGCCGGGTTGGGGGGCACAAATCGAGCCGCTGAGCAGACTGGGATAGAGTAAGATATCCCTCTTGGTGGCCTGGGTTGGGAAAGAAAATTGGCCTTCTAGTGTGGGTCGGGACAAATAAATCTGGGTTGCTGGGTGACCCCACAAGCTGGACCCATGACCAAACCAGACCGGGTCCAACAAGGCCCAATGGGCCCGGCCTAGTAACCAAGATGAATCGGGATGACCCAAACCCAACTATCTCAGTTCAGGTTAGCCAAAATAGGTTTGGTCTTGTTGTACCCTCGGCCGGGTTGGTCGGGTCGGTCTGATTGGGTTGAACCTGGCACAGACACAACTGGCCCTTGTTTACTAAAACGTCAATATCTTTCATATCAGGCATCCGATGGACAAGCTGTTTGCGATGTTGGAATCCTCACGATGAATAGGTTATTTTTGTATTATTCTAAGGATGTTTTAATAGAATTTTAAATACAAATAATGGATTGAGGAGTGGATTCCTTCAGAATTAAGCGCGCTACGTACGGAAATCCTACGGCTAACAATCGACCTAGTGTGGATCAGCTACAAGCGACCATGTGTAGATCAGAAACAAGAGACCCTATGTGGAACTGCTATAAGTGACCCTATATAGACTAGATACAAGTGTCTTTGTGTGAACCATCTACAAGAGGCTCTGTGTGAACCAACTATAAGTGGCCCTGTTTGGACCATTTATAAGCAACCATGTGTAGAAGAGATATGATGGTCTAAGTGGGGAGCAGCTTTGTATGACCCGGTAGAGCCATGATAGAGAGAAGATTTGTGTGAAAAGAATACACATGGTACTAATCAGGGATGAGTACATCAATAGTCCAAGGTGTTCAGTGTTGCGAATGATAGTCTTTTTTTCCATACTTTGAGTTATACTTGGTGTAAGATGTCTTTGCTTTGTGATCTTATTGTGTGGTCTTTCTTTGTGGTCCTTCCTTTGTGATTTGGGGTCCCCACTAAGTATTGTGTTACCCACACCTTCACAGGATTTTCCCACACATGTTGTGTCACATGAAGGTGATTGACCCTTCAATGGAGACCTTGGTGGTCTAGAACCAGGATGTGCTCAGTGAGACAGGACAAACAGACTATTCTATGGAGACCTTGGTAGTCTGACACCAGGTGGTGCTTAGTGAGATGGGATGGATAGATTCTTCAATAGAGACCTTTTTGGTCTGGGACCAGGTGGTTCTCAGTGACATGGTATGGACGGGGGTACTTATACGGCTACAGGTAGCTACCATTCACATACCCTTCTGGTGGGTTCTCGAGTAGACAGACCATGGTAGTTGTACTGTCTTTTGTGGTTTTAGGATTTTATTCTGTCTCATTTTAACTTTTAGTTTGTAATGTAATCTCAACATAATTATCAGTGAAAATTTGGTTTACGTTTTGTTTAATTTCCACTGTTTGATCTCTATGTGCATGTACAGGTTTTAAGGAAAATGCCTTCCCTTTTTGGGATATTCCTACTCGATGCTAGCCGTTATCCCTTGGAATATAGAAGGCGGGCTTGGGTAGTCATGGCACGATCCCTAGGGGAAGGGTTGTAAAACATCAAGTTGTAACTCCCCAAACCCAAAAGTCCAGAGCCGGTACATTATTTTATTATATTGGCATGATTACAAGGAGTCAAATATTAATGGACCAATCAGTTTAGAAGTGTTGGAAATTTGGATTACATACATGATACCCATAATACATTGGGAAAAACAAAATAAAACATTTTACATAATAAAATGAAATAAATTTCATCTTTGAAAGCTAATTAAGTTTTCTTCTTCAAAACCTAGGGAAAGAAACATAATCAGGGTGAGCTCAAAATCTCAGTAAGGATAAATACAGTGGAATCAATAATGAATCAATCTATATAAAAAAGTAAATTAATGAACACAATTTTAATTTTCATAGCTATATAATGAATAATTAATATAGAATGGTGAGAAACTAACATGCAAGTCATAAATCAATAAACTGCGAATGAATTACATCCATAGATATGTCGACTCAAAATCTCATGGATAAATAAAAATTGAAACTAAATGAGGGAAATTATTTTTTAATGGACGTCATTATAAGGCACATGAAAACCTATACAATCAAGACATTTCATAATATATTTAATACTACATATAGAATCATGTTTAATTTAGACAACTTATTTTTCTCATGAGAACCTGTTGAAGCATTGACGAGCTAGATAAGTTCTGGGATCCACCCATCATTAACAGTCCAAAGCATTCCTCATATTGAATAATCAAAATATATAATATAAATTATCAAATACCCACATTTAATAAAGAATATAGAATTATCAATATTTCCATAAATAATCAAATAACTATCAAAATAGACACCGTATGTAAAATGGTATACGGTTTAGGAAATAGTAATATCCATGACAGATGAAATGGATATTTAGGTGAAAATTCAATGTTCAATGATCATATGAGATTGGATATTTCAAGAATACTAAAAAATTAATTAGGGATGTGAATGTGAATACTATAATTGACCAAATAAATAATAAAAAATCTAAAGAAAGAATAAATATGGTGTCAATAAACCAAATCCCAAGTGGAGTAAAAATAAATGGTTTCTGTTGTTGATGAATACAAATACTATAAAAAGATAATTTTTAAAAAAATCATGAAAGAAATATCCTTTTTTAACATTTCTTTGAAATTTTATTTTAAAGAAAATATTTAAAAATTAACCTTTTAAACATTAAAATAAGGCTTCAAAAATATAATGAGGATTAAATCTATACTTTTTGTATGAGGTAAAAAAATATTCCCTTTGCATGATAAAAAGATATGAAAATGCCTTCTCAGGAAAGAGACCAGAATATTCCTTTGAAAACATTGGTAAAGAAAAAAAGGGTAAAATTTTATTTACCAAATAAATTTTGAAAACATTTTAATAAAACATGTTTTTTAGAATACAATAGGTTCTCCGACTAAAGAGAAGAATAAATTAGGTTTTTCTTAAAAATATTGTCTAAAAAATTTTAAGTTCCAAGGAGTGGTAAAATGGAACTAAGACTTGAAAATTATAATTAATATCTATAGGGTAATTAAAAGGGTTTATTAATCAATTTTCATATAATTTATTCAAAAGTAATTACAATTTAAATATTGTTATATTAGTCTTGATAAAAATAATCTTTAAACATCTAAAAGTATCTCATACCACATTGAAACATTTTAAATCATAAGCCTCGTGAAGGAATAATATTGAATGGAAGTTTTAAATACCATTATGTTAAAATAATTAATTATATAATATATCAAAATTGGTACTAGATATACCACACAAAAGAACTAAATAGTGAACATGACATTTATCTCATGGATGTAAAAAGTGAGGTGAAAATCCCTTACCTTGAGTCTGAATTATCTTATGTATCTTTATATTTCTGAATAACAAACTAATGTTAATTATTTAATTACTTTAGAACCATTTTCATGTTTATCATAACCTTAATTTCACTTATTATCATGTTGTATTCAATGACTAAATCAATTATGTTTATGTCAAGTGTTTTGTCCAAACTTGGTTTATATATAAAAAATAACTTCAGTATGTCAAATGTTGTCAAAGGGGTCATTATATAAAATATCCTAAATAATAAACATGATATAATTATAATATTATATATAAATTATACTTTTAAAACAAATATTTAAATATGGTTATGAAAAATTATTCAACGTTACACTCAAAGAGATGGTAGGTCGTTCGTACGCATGAGTAATGTTCCCATTTTTCAATGATTGTTTATAAAACAAGGTAAATAAATTAAATCTGTAAAGAATGACCATTATATAATAAATAAAATATTATTTAATAATATATAACTATAAATATAATTCTTTTTATGTAAAAGGAAACACATCATGTCGAGGAGGCGGTAGTCCGTACGTCAACGAACGACATTATGACTTTTTAAGTGTGTGCAGGGGTAATAAAGAAAATGATATATTATATTTATAGAAATGTAATTAAGTCATTAATATAATATATATTCTGTTTATGTAATTTATTTTTAATTAAAATCATCCTTTATACATTCCATGTATAGTGTGAACGAATCACATCTCTTTGAGGGGGTGATAGTCTTCACTTCCAAAAACGATGTTATCATTTTTACAAAAAATGGAAAGTATAAATATATGTGTCTTAAAAGAATTAAAGAAACTTAAAGACATAATATATATAATATATTAAATATATAAATATATTTTCTATCACAACTTCCACCATGATAAATTTTAAAGGAAAAATGAACAATCATTATTTCGTGAGGCGATAGTTTGTCGTACATGTAAACAGTATGTTCGTTGCCCATTAGATGGAGGTGTGTGTAAGTAAAGGTATAAAACATAACATAAAAACATCATAGTTTATTTATAATACCTTTTATATTATATTATAATGGAATAATGATAATTAATTGTGTGTATAATGGAAATAAAATTAAAGAGCTTTAGGAAAGACATTACCTCTTAATTGGGTAACTCCTTTTGGTTTTCACCAAAAAAAATCTTTAGATTTTTTTTCTACACAATAGTAGGATTCAAGGAGAAATGTAGGTATGTTGGGGGATCTATTTGGGTATATTTTTTCCAAACTTATGTGGCTTGAGATGTGTGAGGAAGTGGGAGGAAAGGATGCATTTTATAATGGAGGAGGAGTGGCACTCTAGTAATATTTAAAAAGAAATAAACCCCACCAACATTTATTCTATTGAAAGTGTACTAATAATGGTACAAATCAGATAAAAGGTAGGAAAGGTTATAAATATGGCCAGAAAATATCTTTTTGACAAGTTTATAGTTTGTTGAAGGACTTAATTTTAAGGTTTAGTCCCTTATTAATCTTAATCTAACCTTAATTGTTGTAATTAATTTTAACTAATTTCACAAATATGTTTTAGTAAAAAACAAAGTTAACCTTATTATAAATTATAAATTATTCTTATTACAAATATGGAATAAATATTTTCAAATTAAAATCATAGAAGTGGCAGAAATTAATTAAAATTTAATCTCATGGATAGGATGAAAATGTCTGTTTTTAAAGTACAAACGTCTAAACGTTTTCTATGTGTTTATAGTAAATTTAAAATCAGAATTAATTCCAATGAATTAAATTGGATAAATTAATAAAAATAATATCTAATTAAACTTTTAAAATAATTTAAAATATAATTAAACTATATAAATAAATTATATGAAAAATAGTTTTGAATTAAATTTCATTATTTTTCACTATTCATTAAAAAATGAAAATTCACAGAAAAATACAAAATATTCATCCTAATATAACTTTTATGTCAAGATTAAAAATATTAAGTTTATTTTTACATATTAAATTTATAAAAGTGTCAAAAATTGTATTTAAAATGGGTTCTCCATTAAAAGGTAATAAAAATGCCTTAATAAATATATAGGTTTTTATGTGTAATATTTTGTTTATTCTTATCTTATATATATCTAATCTATTGGATGATTATAAAAAATATTTTATTGAATATATAACATATATATTTCATTAATATCATTTAATAATCTTAATTAATTTAATTTATTTAGAAAAAATGCATTTGTGCGTATAAAAATTTCAATATTTCCTTTATATTCAATTGGTTTATATTTTCATTTATAATTAATTGGTATCCTGTTAATTCATTTTATATTCGTGTAAACCATAGGTTTTCCTAAATTCGTTTGTAATTTTTATAACCATTAATTTAATATCTAGTTTATATCTTATTGTATTAAATAATAATATTTTTTATAATATATTTTTGTATTGTTAAACTCGGTCTTGCGTGTAATGTAAGATTTCGAATAAATTTACTATTACATGTAATGCAAGATAACTCAGTGTTTCATTAATTTCCAAATATATCAAATCAATTTAAAATAGTAGATATATTTTAATGTATTTGAGTATTATATCCCTTTACATGCTGGGTGTTGCGTGTCATGCACGCTATCGGATATAAGGTCATTACTTTATAATTTTGGGGTGTTACATTCCCCCCACCATAAATAATTTGTGTCCTTGAAATTTAAACATGATTTTGGTGAGATAGGGATTGAAAATAAACTATTTTTTAAATAAACACATCATAAAAAAGTTTAAATATTTCATCTTCTTAATAAGAGAGAAAGTAAAGTACAACGGTCACGTAACTAGGTTCCTTAGTAGGAGACATAGGTGGGAAATGGAAACATGGATACATAAGAAAAATCATGCAATCAAGTTTAGATGGAGAGTGTTGAATAACATGTTCTGATGAAAGTTGTTGACCACAAAACCATAAACCATAGGTGTGAATAAAGGTCAATGATATCATAAAAAATTATGATATTTGGGGAAAAAATTTGTTTCCAGACCATTTATTCCAATAGTTGATAAATACACTCACACTCTAAGAATATATGAAAATATATGTTTATATAAACACAATATTTTTCTTTATTTACACTATAAACTATTTCTACTTCATCTCTTAGAAAAATATTTTTATATAGTGAAGTAACATATAAATCTATAAAACCACCTCCAAAGTAAACTTAATCCATTTTATAAATTGTTGATTTTTTTAAAAGATTATGATCTAAGACATTAGAAAGAAGGTCATTGAATTTTCAAAAATGAACCTATCAAATAACATGAAGTGGCTTTTAATCATCACATACCACACATGTGAATATGTTAATAACTTGAATTACCATGCATTATTTTTTTTCTTTAAATAGAACATAGATTATTGGATATATTCCTGAAATCCAAAAATATATATAAACTCCATCAATGATAGCATAGACCACTTATTGAAAATTCATTAAGGTAATCATCACTTATCCAAATCAATCATATCTTCATCATTATCTTAATATCAGGAACATATAAAGGGTTGTCTTTCCCTCAATCATGTGTTTTCCTAAAATTTTAACATTCTACTTTATAAAATTTCTTGGTAAAATTCAACATATGATCTCAAATCCTTAACGAAAAAGTACTCCAACATAGTCCTAATATATTCTATAATTCTTATAAACAATAAATTGATGATAAAATATTAAAATGAAAAAATTATTGAATAGTCATATTAATCATTCCAATTAATATTCATTAGTAGAATAACATGATCATTGTCCAATAGAATCATCTGAGGTATTTTTAGTTGATGCTTGAGACATTAATTTTCATTGTATATCATCTCCTTATAGTTGTAACACTAAATAGTAACCTTTTAACTAGGGTTTTAAATAAAAAATCAATACATGAATACATCATAAATTTATTTCTATATATGTCCTTCCTTATTCTATAGGTTATCCTATAGAATATGGAATTAACTCGGGTAATGCTCAGGTCCCCTAGATTTGAGGAAAATGACTACAAATGGATACTTAGGATCATTTTCATTTTCTTCCATCTTACTCTTCATTTTTACTTAGAAATACTTTTCTTTATATCCTTATTTCCCACACATATTCATTTATTTGTTCCATTGAGAAACTTTCCTAGTTGTCTCCTTCCAAACTTCTCACCTATCAAAAATCAAGACTTTTATTCATTACGGTCTCCACCACTCAAACTCTTAGAAACCGCCATCCTTCTCTTCTTTGGGGTCATTGGGAGTTGGTAAAGGTATATATTGTTAATCATATTTTGGTAAAACTGATTTTTCATCAACATGATATCCTTTAGTCCTTTAAAAACCTTATTTGGTTTCATGTTTTCACCACCTTTTCCATTATGTTCGATGTTAACATGAATCCTTCAGGTTTTATCCATTGACTAAAACTAGAATTAATTTTGTGAGAAACAGTAGTCATAGTGGGAAAATTATACAATCATTTATAATATATCTAAATCATGACACCTTATTTTTAAATCTAAAAATACCTTTGGATTAACCATGATCGCTAATTACATTATCCTTTAAAATTATTAATGATGGTTTGTTAATAAAACATAGATTATCCTAAACATATCCCATGGGAGTGTCAAAACCAGGTGCGCAGTAATACTCGTTTTCATATACCATGTTACCCCATGTCAGGCCTAGAATACCTTATCGTATGTGTTACTCCTAGGTACATCTGTTCCAGAACCATGTCCACTTGTATTATCCAGACAAGGATGTATTTTTTGGAATACCCACATAATCTCTAACTTACTAAAATTCTAGGATGTTCTTGTATTCTTATCCTCAATGTCTATCTTAGGGTTGTTCTCCCTAATCTAAGTTTTCTAAATCTAGTTTCCAAGTTTTCTGTTAAACTTCCTCTGATACCAACTATAATTCCCTGACCCTAGAATCTTAGAGCCAATGCATTATTTTATTGCATTGGAATGATTACAAGGAATCAAATCCTGAATGTCAAATCAGTTTAGTAGTCTTGGAAAATCCAGACTACATACATGATACCCATAATACATTGGAAAAATAAAAATAAAACATGCTACATAGTAAACTGAAATAAAATACATCCTTGAAAGCTTATTAAATGTTATATTCTTCATAACCTAGGGAAAGAAACATAGTAAGGGTGAGCTCAAATTCTCAGTAAGGGTAAATACAACGAAATTAATAATGAATCATTCTATATAGAAAGGAAAATAACATAGCACACTTTCTATTTACATAACTACATAAGGAATAATTAATTTGGAAAGGTTAGAAACTAAAATGCATTCCAAAAATCAATAAACTGAGAAATAATTACAACTATAGATATGTTTATCAAAAACCTCATGGATAAATAATAACTAAAACTAAATAATGGAAATGATTTCTTAATGGACGTCTTGTATAAGGCACATGAAAACCTATACTTTCAAGACCTTTCACAATGTAGTTAATACTATGGATATAAATATTTTTAATTTAGCAAACTAATTTCTATCACAAGAACCTATCGATGCATCAAGGATCAATATAAATTCCAGGTTTCACCCTTCAATACCATTTAAAATCATTCCTTATATCTAATAATCAAAATAAATAATATCTCTCATCAAATACCGATTTTTATTAAAGAATAAAAAATTATCAATATTTCCCCAAATAATCAAATAACTAACATATTGGACACCATATGTAAAATGGTATATGGTTTAGGTAATATTAATATCCATAATAAATAAAATTGATATTTAGGGAAAAATTCAATGTTCAATGATCATAGAAGATTTAATATTTCAAGTGGACTAACAAATTAATCAAGGATGTGAATATGAATATCATATTTAGCAAAATCAATAATAAACCATCCAAAGGAATAATAAATATGGAATCAATATAACAAATCCCAAGTAGATTAAAAAAAATGGTTGTTGTTGATGATTAATAGAAATACAAAAAAAAGATCTTTTTAAAAAACATTGTTGAGGAAAATATCCTTTTGTTTTGAAAAACCATTTCATTGAAATTTAATTTTAAAACCATTTTCTTTAAAAATTTCCCTTTTAAACATGAAAAGTTGACTTCAAATAAAATATGTTGAATAAATCTATACTTGTTATATGAGGTAAAAGAACATTCCATTTCCACGATAAAAAAGGATTGAAAAATGCCTTGTCTGGAAAGTGAAAAGGAGATTCTTTGAAAAAATTGGTAAAAGACATAATGAATAAAAATGTATTTACCAAATTATTTTTCAAAACATTTTAATAAAACGTGGTTTTTAAAAGAAAACAGATTCTCCAACTAAAGAGATAAATAAAGTTGGATTTTCTTAAAAAAAAATCTAAAAAATTTTGAGTAATAAGATGTAGAAAAATGGAACTAATCCTTGAAAATAGTTGCGAATAACTAGAGGAGAATGAAAATGGTTTATTGAGAAATGGTCATATAATTTCCTTGAATAGAATTACCATTGAAGTATAATTATATTAGTCTAGAGGAAAATAATTTTTAAACATCCCAATGTGTCCCATAACACTTTGAAACATTTTAAATCACAAGCCTCGTGAAGGAATAATATTAAATGACTATTTTAAATATCATGAAGATAAAAAAAAATCATGATATAAGATATCAGAATTGGCTGTAGATACACCACAAAAAAGAAGTAAATGGTGAACATGACATTTATCTAATGGATGTAAAGAGTGAGATGAAAATTCATTACCTTGTGTTTGACTTGACTCATGTGTCTTTATATTCCTAAATAACTATCTTATGTTAATTATTTAATTTTTTTAGAAATTTTTTGTGTTTTTCATAAATTTCATTTCACTTATTATCATTTTGTACTCAACTACTAAATCAATTATGTTTACATCGAGTGTTTTTTCCAAATTCAGTTTATGTGTCAAAAATAACATTGACAGGTTAACTATGGTCAAATGGGTCATTATATAACATCTAAAGAATAATAAACATGAAATAATTATCATATTTATACATCAATTATACTTTTAAAATCAATAATTAAATATGGTTATGAAAAATTAACCAACGTTACACTTATGGAGACGATAGACCGTACGTACGCATGGGTAACATTTCCATTTTTCAATGATCAATTAGGAAAAAAGGTAAGTAAATTAAATATTTCTAGAATGATAATTATATCATAAATACCATATTAATTAATCATATATACTTATATATATAATTTTTTGATGTAAAGGGAATCACATCATGTTGAGGAGAGGGTAGTCCACACGTCCACGAACGATGTTATCACTTTTTAAGTGTGTGAATGGGTAATAAAGAAAATTATATATTATATTTATAGAAATTTAATTATGTCATGAATATAATATATATTTTTTATGTAACATTTTTTTAATTAAAACCATCCCTTATAAATTCCATGTAAATTGTGACCGAATCACATCGCTTTGAGGGGGTCGTAGTCCTCACGTCCACAAACGATGTTATCATTTTTACACAAAATAGAAAATATAAAGGTATGTGTTGTAAAAGAAATACAATAGCTTAAATACATAATAAATATCACATATAAAAAATATAAATATAGTTTTCAACATAATTTCCATGATGATAGGTGATAAAGGAAAACTGAACAATCATCTTTTCATGAGGTGGTAGTTTGTCACACACGTAAATAGTATATTCGTTACTCATTAGATGGAAGTGTGTGTAAGTGAAGGTCTAACCCTTAACATAAAAAATATAGTATATTGAGTTTATTGGTGATACTATATTATAATGAAATAAGGATAAATGAGGTAGTTTATAATGGAAATAAAATTAAAGAGCGTTAGGAAAGATGTTACCTCTTAATTGAGCAACACCTTTTGGTTTTCACCAAAAGGATTCCTTGGATTGCTTTATTCCCAAAGGTAGGATTCAAGGAGGGTAGTATAAAGGAATTTGGGGAGATATTTTTATAGATTTTTTCTGAACTTAAGTTTCATGAGAGGTGTGTGGAAGTGGGAGGAAATGAGGCCTTTTATAATGGAGGAGGAGTGGCACTCTTGTAATATTTTAAAAGAAATGAACTCCACCAATGTTTATTTTATTTATGGTGGATAAATAATGGTTCAAATAAGATAAAATGGAGTATTGGGTCTAAATATTTCCATATAATATATTTTTTACAAATTTATAGGTCGCATTAGGCCTTAATTTTAAGGTTTAGTCCCTTATTAAGCTTAATTTAACATTAATCGTTGTAATTAATTATAATTACATTCACTAATTTTTTTGGTCAAAACTTGTTGAACTTATTAGAAATTATAAATTATTATGATTTCAAATATGTAACCCACTTTTCAAAATTAAAATCATTGAAGTGGAAGAAATTGATTTAACTTTAATCTTGGAGACTGGATGAGACTGAGGGTTTTTAAAGTAAAAACTTCCAAAAGTTTGCTTTGTGTTTATAGTCAATTTCAAAGAGGAATTGATTAAAATGACCTAAATTGGATCACTTGATAAAAATATGATCTCAATAAACTAAACCAATTTAAAATAAAATTTAACCTTATAAATAAATTATATGAAATGGAATTTTAAATTAAATTTCAATATTTTTTATTATTTATTAAAAAATGAAACTTCACGGAAAAATACCAAAACTTTACCCTAAGATAATTTTTATGTTCTAATTCTTAATATTAAGATTATTTTAATATATTAAATTTATAAAAGTTTCAAGAAAAATTATTTAAATGGGTTCTCTATTAAAAGGCTGTAAAAATTATTTAATAAAAATATAGATTTTTATATGTAATATTGAGTTTATTCTTATATTATGTCTGTTGAATCTTTTCGATGATTATAAACAAATATTTTATTTAATATATAACAAATATGTTTAAATAATATAATTCTCTAAATGTAATTAAATTGATTTATTAATACAAAATTTATTTGTGAATATAAAAATAATAATATTTCTATTATATTCAATTGGTTTATATTTTTATTTATAATTAATTAGTAACCAATTAATTCATTTTATATTAGTGTAAAAAATAGTTTTTCATAATTTCATTAATCCTATTCATAAACACTAATTTACCAACTATTTTATATCTTATTATATTAAATAATAATTTTTTAATAATATATTATTGTATGGTAAAACTTGATCTTACCTGTAATGTAAGATTTCGAATAAAGGTTCTTTTTCATGTAATGCAAGATAACACGGTGTTTAATGAATTTATAAATATATTAAATCTATTTAAAATATTAAATATATTTTAAAGTATTATGATATTATATCCCATTGTGTGCTTGGTGTCACATGTCATGTGTGCTATCAAATATAGGGTTCTTACTTTAGAATTTCAGGGTGTTACACCAATACGCATTTTGGATAACCTCTTGAAAACTTTTTAAATAAATTTTCTAAGTAAAACTCAGTCCCCATTAACTCAACCACAAAATTGTACCCATGTTAATTTTCATCATTTAAGACTAATGTTAATTCTCAAAATTATAAATGTAAGAAAATAGAAACCTCTATCAAATCATTAGTGCAAATCAAGAAAAAAAGGGGTCTATCATGATCTCTATCAAACATATGTACCTTTATAAAAATGTCCACTAGTTGTGTCATATAAAAGCTTTAATTTTAATATGTTCCTTTTTTCTAGGACCTAAATTATTCAAAATACATAAAGTACATCAATCCCATATCTTACTCATATGTCCTTGACTCTCCGAGTATAGATTGGATAAGTTAATGAATACATAAAATGTCATCTACATTTATAGATGAGTATAAATATTCCCCTCACTCTATTGATAATAACTTCATATATCATATCTAGGTATGGTTGTACACTTCCTCATTCTATCTCAATCATAGAATCAAATTTCATACTCTTTATACAAGAGGGTAAATCTCATCTTAGTTAACCTTTAACTAAAAACATGATCAACAACATACTCAACCACCCCCTGATTATCAAAGCCTGAAGAACATTGTAAGACAGGTATTAAAGTATGAAGGTTATCATGCTAGGTGTTTCACTGACCTCAAGTATTGGGTATTCCAAATATAAACCATCCACCACTATTATACCTAAAACTTAATGTATGATATTCTATGTGGTATACTTTGTGGTTCATTCAGTGCACAATACTCATTTTGGGACATAAGGTAATATTACATATCATGATATAAAAAACCTACTCATGATAACCTTAAATTTTTTTTAATAAACTATAATAATAAATTATTAACAGTTATTAGGGATAACTCAAAGTCATACTTTTATAATTCATTTATCACTTCACTTTATGATATATATATAGACACACACATACATGAATGTCTATGTATACAAATAATGTTAAATAATGACAAAGTGTATATTTCCTTTTATATAACATGATACATTTTATATTCTTAAAAAAATTTAAGAATACTTGACAGAAACATAAATAAGGACATATATCACATATCACATATGAAATAATTTCAAATGAACCTTATGTTTACTTCGATTGTAAGGTTTTTGTTAAATTTGATAAATTTATCTGTAATTCGTATCACGTCTCTTTGTGACCATTTGATAAAAACCTCCCACTAAAATCCTTTAGTTAGTAACATATTTTAGGAAAGATAGCTTGAATAATGGTGAGACTTAAGAATCATGTTACTAATTTTCAACTCCTTTAACATAGTATTCAAACTTTTTAATGTCACAACATCAAATGTTATGATGTTAATAACTTATATTTTCTAATTGTAACACTTTATAATTTTATCAGTATCATCATACCTAGCACCTATTCCATCTAAAAAATTCCTTGAAATCTTTTGTAAATTAATGTAACTATTTTCATTAATCATTCACAATATACCCTAAACCTTTTAGGTTATTAATTGATATTCACTCTACATTTTTAATGGAATAATCCTTTATCTATTAACCTTTGAAATTTTCTATGATTATTAATACTCCCTCTAATCTATTTTGAAACTATATTCTCTCTAGGATATCATGATAATATGCACAAACTTATCTTGTATTAGGAAATAAAACTTATTTAATTTAGTGGGATCATTTAGCAAATAAACTATTGTATATTTATGATATGTGGTAATCTATGTGTTTGGATTAGTATTCTAGAAAAAATCCTTTATTCTTTGAAATATGTCACTAATGGTGGTGAGATAAAATCTCTCATATTTTGACAAATAACTGTGTAAACACTTTTATCATAGATAAAAAAATATATCCTTTATCTTATTCTTGTCAATTATGTTATAGAATCTAATGAATCATATATCATGTATATTAAAACAATCATAGCATATTATTCATAACAAAAATTTGTTAATGAATATATTATCTTATAATATAAGAGAATTTTTATGAAAATAAACATCCTTTTTAGATTAATCTAAGCATGATATATTCCTTCACATTTAAATCTATGAATAAAAAATCTTTTTTTCATCATTTGAATGAAAACTAATATTTATTTTGAATATTTCATTGATATTAAATAATTTATATTTTCAACACTTTTAGAACATACAGACGATATAATTAACCCTTTCAAAATAAAAATGGTTGATTTTTATAACACATACAAATCCATCATATGGAAATAATTTTTTTCCTTTCTAATACTACATTTAGGTTTTAATAAATTTGACTAGCAATTTTGAAGAAACATTGCTGGACATTTCAACTAAATAATTTTCTTTTGGTTTTAACTTTTACTCACTTCTACTAGAACTTAGGAATCATATTCTAGTTCATTTGTCCTTAACACTTTGATAAAAATGGCTAAATTTTCTTAAATTAATTTACATTGTTGGATCATTTTCAATGATAACAACATAATTAATTTCATAGTTAGAACATTCCTTAGATTATATCTTTAGTCTCCCCAAGTCATTAACAAACTCAGTCATATTGAATACGTGATATGGGGATAATTTTTCTTTAGTAATTTATCATATAATTCCTTTAAAACCTTAATTTAATAATTATTTGATTTATATAAGCATCTTTATTCCCCTATTGAACAACTTTAATAGTAGGTTACTTAGGAAGAGATTACTCTGACACATTGTATTTTATTTTTCATAATAATTCTTCTAATGTTTTGTACCATCCTAAGAATTTTATTACATTAATCTTCTCATTTATATATGATTTATCTCAATGTTAATTTTAATGATGATGATTCTCTTATCTATAATAATATATTTTACCATATGAGTATCTTGTTTTACATTCATTTAATAAGGACTTATATCAAATGTACTCCCTCTAGAATGATGACCCCTTTTAAACTCAACATATCCATTAGTGATACAATATCTATATTTTACTCAGTAATGAGTCTAATTAAGTGTTAATATCACCTCTTAGATGTTTATGTTGGCCATAATTCTTGTAATATCATATATTACTCTTAGATAGTTGAGTGGAAAACCCTTTTCCCAAACCCATCACATGGATATATCCTCAACTCTATTCCTACAATGTCCTTCCAAAGGGTTTCCCAACTGAGTGTAACCCAAATACCATGGTGGGATTTGGTTACTTAACTCTTAGGGTTAGTCATATCCACTATGCCTTACACAAGATAATATATGAGAACCCGTCTTTAGCATGAAAATACCTGGTAGGATGATCGAGGTCTTGACATATGTTTCCTTTTGAAGGAATATGACACTTGATATAACTTTTAAATGGGATTTAATCTCACCATATTATATCATGTTATTATATTTACATATATATAGTATTCTAGTGATTTATCTTGGAATCATATTCCTTCCAATAAATCAATATGTTTAAACCATATTGATGTCAAAATTTTTACAAAACACTTGGCTTCTGTTAATAACCCAAATTAAAAGACAACTATATCTACACATATATAAATACATATCATTCATAATGTATCATGTCAAGTATTAGAATTATATGAAATAAATAATCCTCAATGAGTAAGAATGGATCCACAGATATTCAACCCTCACTTTTTGAGACAAGTCATGGGCCTCTAGGTCAATGAGCATCCTGATGCAAAGTCCATATACCCAAGGATACTATACTCAAGATAGAATTTAATTTCTTCATGATTTTAACACCTAGTATGTATAAATCATAATTAACTACTTAATTCAAGCACATAACCAAGTATAATCCAATGTTAAGGTAGAATAAAATTAAATCAATTATCATACCTATCATGTAACACCTTATTTCCATGTACGATAATTCATAAAAGCATCTTAACACATTAAACTAAAGAATACAATCATTCATAATATAATAATTTTTCTTTGGTTAAATTAAGAGATAAATAAATAAATGAACAATTCATGTATTTAAACATGAGATAAAAAATTTATAATGAATTCATGAATAAGACAATTATAAACATTTTATAATTTATCCATGAATTATAGAAATTATATAAATATAAACACTTTATATTTATATCTAATATAAACTCCTTCATATTTTCTTTATGTGGAATTTACTTTAAATATATGATATTAAATAAAATATAAAAATTTTATATTCCAATTCTATTATGTAAAATTTTTATATAATCTAAATATCTCATATTTAATATTATTTAAATCTCTATCATATCAATAATCAAAAAATCATTTTATATGGTTTAAATATTTTCTCAAATAAAGTAATTTATTTTGAACATTTGAAATTAAATAATTATGAAAAATTAAAAAATTTAAATATATACTATTTTATATAATTGGATTATTTTATAATTTATAAACATTTTTTAAATTTTACTTGTAATTTAAATATAAACACTTTATATCTAAACTATAAGCCATTCCATATAATTTTAAAATGGTATATTAATATTAATAAATAATATTGTGGAAATTTTACTTAATAAATGTTTCATAAATTCTTTATTAATTAATTATAATCATTCTATAATTAATTAATTTATAAATATTTTCTATCTTAAATAAATATCCAAAATTCCTTTTTCCATAATTTATAAACAATTTATAAATTATATAATTTATTTCATAGTTTAAATTTAATAAAAATAAAATTTTTCTTCATATTGTATTCAAAGATATATATAATTCATAAGATATAATAGATAAGGTTATTATGATAAAATATTTTAGCACTATCAAACATATTTTATGATTGGTAACACTATGCCAAGCATTTGTAGCTTATCATAAACCTCTAAGTAGGATAAACCTGGAACACAATGATAATCACAACTTTCAATATAGGACTTTTGTAACATTAAGACATTCGGAACTTGGGATGTCTCCACTTATGATATCCCACAACATCACCTTAGTGATAAGATTCTATACTTTGATCTAAATTAGTAGGCTATTATTTTTAAATAATACGTTACAATAAATAGAAAACTAAAGGATTTGAACTAAGTCATGACCTATGATATCCCATATCATATGGTGTGTCTCAATCATGCTTTATGATATCTTATATCATATGGCCTACCAAAGATAAAAGTATCGAATATATTTAAGGATACACATTACAATATGAAAAAGGATATTAGATTTCTTCATTTTAAACATGATTTCATACATGAAAACACTTGAAATTGATTTGATACCACTAATCGGTTTTGTAAGATCGATTAACACTTCAATATAGTTGAGACAGTAATAAATCCCAAACCCCATGATCTACCATAAATTAAACCAAAAACCATGAAAATGTAAAATTAATAACTTTATATACATTACACTAATGATTTTTTACAATAATATTTTCCATGGTGGTTTGATGAAGATCTCTTAGTGGAATCTGAAAGACTCCCTCCTCCCACAAGCTAAAAAAATGACTCGATGCTTGGGTGAGATTATCCTTTTATCAACGGTATTCTAGTACATCTCTAGATAATGTATGATGAATAAATAGAGATTCATAATGTGGGAGAAGAATCTATAAGGGATTTATTAATTGTTTTCATACCATTCTCAATGGGGATACCTTCATATATATCCCTCTCACACTGTCGTGGTTGATCAATAATTTACCCATGCATTAAAAAACACATGAGTAAACACTAGTAGAGAAAAGGTTTATGGCCTCTGATTTTTACCATGGTTATAATGATTGGTTTTATTGGATCATCACATGATCATGGCAGTAGAAGAAACATCAAAAATTGCAAGATCTATCATCAAAAAATAATTATGCAGTATAAAGAAAATGAAATGCAAATTGGAATACTTGTAGTATTATAAGATTCATCTCTATTGAAATCATGAGATTTTTCTTGACGGAGATCCCTAAGTTATTAGATAAGGGATATCACCACCATAAGGCTGACCCCATCCATTAGGATTATTATTCATAATCAGAGGAACCCCAAACACTAAATTTGTGCGAGAACATTCTTTGTGAAGATAAATGGTGAATAGGGAGGAAGAGAGAGATTTAAATATATCATGTAAATAGTGTATCCCATTCATTAAATAAGAGGGTATACACCCATTATATAATATAAATTCATTCAATTAAGGGAGTCGAGGGTCAACTGTTATCTCATAGAATCCCCCATGCATTACACATATCACACTTCTGTTAACAATAATATCATTTGAGAATTTTTGATGAATTTTCATTCCATAAATGAATCAAACTATTGATTTGTTACTGAAGGTAAACCATAAAGAATAAATGGAATAATCTCATGCACCTGATATTCTATATCGCAAGAAAAATATATTGTTTGATAGATATCAATAGTGGAATCCTCATTCCTCTTATAATGTGCATATATCAAAATCGGTAATATGTGTCACATGCATATCACTGGAAATGAATCAGGGTATATAGTACAATATAATGTCCCTATTTTTCGTATTTCCGACAATATCACACCTAAACCATTTAACACTGTAACGACTCAGATTTTCCCAGTCCTATTTTTAGAAAAATCTGGGGAAAATCACGAGACCAGGTGCTGATATGGAATGCGATTTTGAGGCCTGGAGTGCCCAGAATGGTCCATCAAAAAATGCTAAGTTTTTAAATATCACGCATGAGCGATTTTACTGAAAATTTATAATAACTCTTAAATGGGTTCTCAAATCAAAAATTTGAGGGCGTTGTTGCATTCAGGATGGTGGGTTAACCCTAGGCACGACTTAAGTTTAGTCAGCATGGGTCTCCAGTGAGAAAAAATGAAAATGGAATAATAGAAAATAAATTAATTAAACAAAATTATTTTATTTATCAAATCCTTATAACTCATAAATGGTAACTTGTATGAGAAATATGAAAGTATCCTTGAGCTCGTGAGGATGTTCTTTCCTTAGGCAGATCTTAACAATGGCTCACGCAGGCCAACTGTAGAAAGTAGTTTTTGAGACATGACCATAAATAAAAAAAATATTTTTAAAGTACTTATAACTCATAAATGATAACTCAGGAAATATGAGAGTACCATTGAGCTCATGAGGGTTTGATTTCCTTAGGTGAACCCTAACCTCAACCGATGTAGGTCGATGGTAAAAAGTTAATTTTTGGAATTTTTAAAGTAGAATAAAATAAACTTAAAGACGATTATTTTATATCCTCTTTAACATTTCAAACCATGGTGACAGTGTGATCAAGTGATGGAGAAACTCATTATACTTTCATAAATGAATTAGCATGGCGGCACTGTTTCAAAGTGAAACAGTAATGCTGAAATGAGTTAACGCATTTCCTCCATTAATCGGTGATAGGGTCCAGCATTAGGATTCATACCACTAGATAATTTCTTTCAAATTTCCTTAATCAAAGGATTATGAGACTCTCTCACCAGCAATGATGGATCGGAGGTTTGGATTCAATCAAGCGGTGACAAATCAATGAACATCGGCAGAACAAGGATCAATGTATCTACGTGACTTCAATAAACCTTTTCAAGCAATCCAACTCATGTCAGGGGTTGTTATTTTGAATTTTGTTTTCCCCTATTCTTGATTTTTAAACGAACAATATGGATCAACCCATGAACAGTTTGACCTGCAGCTTGATCATTCTTGTCGGAGGTTTTGACTATGGGGTGATTTTGGGGAAATGATTTTTCTGTTCTTTTTCGCTATCTTGATCCTTTTAATGGATCAGATCGATGTTGGAACAAATAAATGGCCATGTTTTGATCCTTGGGTTGTTTTTTCTTGTGCTTATCTCCCTCATGTTCTTAACGTTCTTCATAAAATGAAAAATGTTCAATTATTGCACAACCATTTCTTGGCACAACCATTTGACATCATGGATCCGAGATAGACATGGCGCAACAGAGGTGAGACAACGATGGTGATGATCAGATCGAGGTGGTGTGGGAGATATTTCATGTGAATGGTTTCATACCAAAAATGTATATTAGAATGGTTTTGAAATATTTGTGATGAATATTGTGACCGGATGACTCCAGAACATATTCTGAATTGAAGAATGGACCATTGAATTACATCTACTGGCCTGTAGAAGGTCTTATCGGCGCATAGTTGAGAGCGTCTGCGTGCCTGATTGTGGAGGTGGTGCACCATGGCAGCATCAGTAGCCACATATATGTGGATTCCCATGTGGAGGAGGCTGCGGTGGGTACAGCTAGGCCCATAGCTCATGACGTGGGTGGGATCTGCGGGTCCTCACTTATGTAGTTTCACTCCCCCATCTTGAGTAGTGGTGGGGAGCGATTCCTCCATTATATTTAGAGCTCCCACGGATGTCAGACACAGTTTCAAGGAGTGGGCCCATCCACTTGATTATAACGTTATCTAAATATGAGGTAGTGCTTCGTCAATGGACTGAGGTGTGTTCCACTCCTTATAGTTGTGAAGGAGGTTTCACGAGATGGTTAGTAGCAGGGTTCCCTCATCTGTGTACAGTGGTGAGGGTAGGCCTCTACACCTGGGTTTACATAGTCTTACGTTAGGCACAAGACAACGATGACTGAACCTCCTGTGTTGGGAAATATAGATAGACCTAGTAGGATATTCTCAATGGATCACATTCTATCAGACATACCATTAGGAATTGTAAAGTTATTCCTGATGGAGTGTACCGATTGGGAAGGTTCCATCTTGGATGGATGGGCTCATGGAGTGTGTTTCTCCTAGTTTTTTGTGTTTCCTTTTGAACCTATGATGAGAATCCTATTTCTAGCTATGAGGTTGGAACCTTATGATTCCTAGTGTTTAAAATGAGTATATATGGATGTTTTTTGAATATGTATGGGCATATACATATATAAAGATGACCGTTTATTTCATTTTGGTTTTCCCATGTGCTTTACCTTTGTCATTTAGGGGTGTCCTACTGAGTATTGTTTTAATCACCCCAATATGGGATTTTCCTTCATGTGTTGTGTCTTGTACAAACATTATATTCTTTGACAGAGTCCAGGGAGGGATAAGACTAGGTGGTGCCCACTGAGATCAGACAGACAAGGCATACTCCTACATCTTCAGGAAGCTACCCTTCACATACCATTCTGGTAGGGTTCTCGATGGACAAGCTTCAGGGACTTGAGTTTTTACTTATGTTCTGTATTTATTTTGGTGGTCTTTTATACTATCCCATTTTTCCACCCTATACTTTACTTTCTATTTCACTCTGGTTTTTTTTACTTACTGGTATGCATGCATAACTTCCTTGTATTTTTACTTCCCAGCTTTTTTGGTTTGGAGTTGTGTGCATGTGTGTAGGTAGTTAGGCTAATGTCTCCCATTTGTGGGATATGCCTACTCGATTCTAGTCTCTATCCCCTGGCCTATCATAGGTGGGCTTGGGGTAGTCACGGCATGGGCCTTGGGGGATAGGTCATGACATAGTGGTATCAAAGGATATTGGTTCTACCTTAGGACCACAGTGTCATGATCTTGGTTTGGGTTGCATAGCGATGGTGTTAAGATGTTTCAAGTTCAGCTCTCAGTCTAGAGGTTCTAGTGTTGGGTAAGCAGATGACCTATACATTCACTAGGACTCTGATAACTTTCTTTTTAACTCGGTGCATTAAGACACTGGTCATCGGGAAATAAATGGTACATGCATCATATAGTAATGGTTTCTATTTTCCATGTCCTTCTTGAGTCAACTCTCCAGATATAATCTATAAGTTGTGGTCCATCTTGATCTATTTCAAGATTCATCCATGATGAAATACATAGATTATTCTACAGCAAGATTGTGATGATGATCTACATCATGATGAGGCTTTAGTGTCGGGAAATGACTTTGAGGCATTACCTTCATGTAGTCTAACGGTGCCACCACCACCCACAGAGCATCATGTTTTATTGGCAGTTTGGGATAAGGAAGCATGTAGGATGAGTGCACTACATGAGTTCTAGAGTCAACTAAATTTAAGATACTAGGGTCATCTAGATCCCCAAGTAGTAGAGGATAGGCTCGAGACAGTCACTCGAGTTTTCTACATAGTGAGGACACCTCCCGATCAGATTGTGGTCCTAGATGTGAGCCTTCTTCAAGGATCAGTGGGACACTGGTGGATCTTGGTGATACAGTCACATGATGAGGTGACACTCATTTGAGAATAGTTTGAATGACTCTTCATGGGAGATTGTTACCCATCCACGCTGAGGTCGGTACATATCCAAGAGCTTCTGTAACTTTGACAGGGAAGCATGATAGTGGTATAGTTTTCAACGAGGTTCACTAACTTGTCGTAGTACTCCCTGGACGTGGTGCGAGACCAGTTTTTTCTGAGCTCAAACTTTTGAGAAGGGTTTATGGTGAGAGATCAGGGTGTCAATGGTT
Source organism: Viscum album (assembly GCA_963277665.1). NCBI lineage: Eukaryota > Viridiplantae > Streptophyta > Magnoliopsida > Santalales > Viscaceae > Viscum > Viscum album. The sequence continues at coordinate 1,283,982,367 of OY728132.1, read as the reverse complement.
CAGCTAAATATTCTCACCTTTTTTGGGGTTCCGAATTGAGCCCTGGTGGTCGAGAGTTTTCTATATGAGGAACAGGTGGATGTGAGCCACAACAGAGGCCACAAGACTGATGTGTTTATAGGAGCTAGAAGACGAAAAGTGATGGGATCACAGCATAAGAGGAAAACCCATGCCTGAACTTAGATGTGTGTGATTGTGGAATAGGAGCAACACTGAGGAACAAATTATCTGCAAGAGAGGTGGTGTTATTATTAAAATGGTTGGGGGAATCTCACTATAGATTTTATGACCCATCATGACGCGAATAGGGTGTTGGCAGATGATATTCCTTGGTAGAGACATCACTTGGAGCAAGGAATTTTTCAAGATGGCGGGTGAGGAAGAGGAGCTAGAAGACTAGTAGGTGGTCCACACAAGGCTTAGGGAGCTCGAGGACATGAGCGAGGACAGCTTCATGTTAAAATGGCTTATGACCCAGAGAATCCATTAAAGATTTGAGGTATGACCTGTGTCTTTTTATTTTGGTTGTTGTATTAATGGAAATAGGAGCTAGTTATCTTCCTATTTTTTCCCTCGAGTTTCATTTAAGACATAGAGGTTCTGGTAAAATTGTGGACTTGACCCTCACGCTTAGAGACTCCTGTTGGATGAGACCCAATGATCACACACTATAGCTGATCGTGTGAACCAAATCTTGGAGGTGATAGTTGCAGTTGAGATCTCTTAGTCATAGTGTCGAGGCCTCATGACATCATTCTTGGTATGGACTACTATCATTTATGTCAAGATTTAATGTTTTAGGAAAAAATTTATGTTGTACCCATAGTAATGGAATGAGGTTTCCTTGGTTAGTGAAATGGAAACCCAGGCAGATCTAGGTAGTCTCTCACATATGAATTGCAAAAAAAATATCCTTTATGGATTATCTTTTCCCTTGGTGCATGTCTAGAGGTAGCACAGGTATCTTAAGAGGATCACATGGGAGTGGGAGGATTAGATTTGTGCTTAGTATTGTCACCTTTTGATCATGTAAAAAATTGTTTAGATTTTCGAGGATGTAAATTCGTAAGGTGGAGAGAATGTAATGACTCATATTTTCCTTGTTCAATTTTTAGAAAATTCTTGGGAAAATTATGAGACCAGGCGCTGAGACAGCATGCGATTCCAAGGCCCATAGTTCCTGAAATGGTCCGTTGAAAAATGTTAAGTTTTTAAATAGAACACATGAGTGATTTTTTTAAAAAAAGTGGAATAAATCTTAAATTGTTTCCCATATCATAAATCTGAGGGAACTATTACATTCAGGATGTCATTTGTACCCTAAGAGTGACTTAATTTTAGTCGGTGCGTGTCTCCAGTGAGAAAATCTGAAAATGGCATATCCATTAATAAAATAATTAAATAGAATTATTTTATTTTTCAAATCAATATAACTCATAAACAGTAACTCATATTGGAAATCTAAGAGTACTATTGAGATCGTGACAATGTGTTTTCCTTATGCATAGCCTAACATTAGTCGGTACGAGCCAACTATAGAAAGTAGTTTTTATGACGTGACTGTAAATAAAAAAATTAAATAAAAATTATTTTATTTTTCAAATACATATAACTCATAAATGGTAACTGGGATTGGAAATCTGAGAGTACAGTTGTGCCCGTGAGGGTGTTCTTTCTCTATGGGGACCCTAACCTCGACTGACGTGTGTTGAGGGTAAAAATTTAATTTTTAGACTTTTTAATGAAGAATAAAATAATCTTCAAGAAGTTTATTTTATTTCATTTTTTACATTTCACACCATGGAGATGTTGTGACTTAGTGATGAAGAAACTCGTTCTCCTTTCATAAATGTAGTAGTGTGGCGACACAGTTTCAAAGCGAAATAGTACCACTAAAATGAGTTAACAAGTTGACATGTTTCCTTTATTAATAGAGGATATGTTCCAGTGTTAGAATTCATAATATTGGAGAATTACTCTGTATTTTCCCTAAGTAATGGAAGAGTAGACTCTCTTAGCATCGATGATGGATTGGATATTGGGATTCGATCAAGCGGCGAAAAATCAACGAATGCAGGAAGAATAAGGATCGATGTGTCTACGCGACTTCAATCATCATCTAAAAGCAATCCAACTCGAGTTAGGGGTTGTTATTTCGAATTTTGTTTTCCCCCATTCTTCATTTCTAAATTATTAACGTTGATCAACCCACGAACTGGTTGACTTTCGGCCCAATCATTCTTGTAAGAGGTTTTGACTACGGGATGATTTTTGGGTAAATGATTTTTTGTTTTGTTTATGCTATCATGATCCTTCTAATGGATTGGATTGAGGTCAGAACAAAAAAATGGCCAGGGTTCAACCATTGAGTTGTTTTTTTTTGTGCTTCTCTCCCTCACATTCTTCACATTCTTTTCGGAATGACAAAAAATCAATCATTGCATAGACATTTCTTCTCACAACAATCTAAAATCTTGAATTTGGGATAGACAAGGCACGACAGAGGTGTGGTGACGATGGAGATGATCACTTTGATGCAGTGTGGGAGATATCGCACACGAATGGCTTCACACCAAAAAGGGATTGTGGCATTGTTTTTTAATTCATGGCGATGAAGAGCATGAACCGAGGACTCTGAAACATCTTTTGGATCGAAGAAAGGACCACTAGAGTGCACCAGCACTAGCTTCCATGGTGGTGTGTCAGACGGTAGAGGTGGTGTGCCGTGGAGGCGGTATAAAATGTATCTATATAGATTTCCATGTAGAGGAGGTTGCGGCTTTGAGTCATGGCTGGGACAGCTGGACTTGTGGCAGACCGTTACGTTCAGGTGGTTGAATCAGCCCACGTCCGAGTGGACCAGGCTAGATAAGACTGGTCGGGCCAGCGCAGCAGGCTGGGCCAATGTAGTGGGCTGGGTTAACCTAGAAAATCGGGTCAGACCTGGGTTGGGTCGACGGACCACTAGGTCGGGTCAGGTCAGGCCTGTCCAACCAAGTCAAACCTGACCTGGACCCAACCAACCCTTCTCACTAAAACACTCATATCATCCAAACCATAGATCTGATTGACGATTCATTTACAGTATTGTGACCCTCATGAAGAGAAGTTACTTTTGGGAGACTTCAAGTGATTTTTTGTGGATGTTGATAGAAAAACTAATGGTTTGATGAGTAACTCCTCCTGGTACAAGCACACTTGAGCGGGAATAGGTGTGTTTCATAATTTTGGGACTCCCCAAGTTGTGGTAGTGGGTTTTTTTTCCTTTGGGTAGCTTCCTATGGGGGTGTTACTCCCATGAGGGACTTGGGTGTAGGTTCTTAGAGATGTTCATAAAGGAAGAGTAGGTACTCCCTTGTGGGACTAGGGAGATCTATCCATGGTTTCGGTACTCCCCTATAGTAATAGGGTGTAGGTTCACCATATCTGATGTACATAGAGTTGGAACTCCCCAATAGGCTAGGGTATAGGTTCTCTATGATAAGAGTTAGTACTCCCCTATTGTTCCAGGGTGTGGTTTTTCCACACATGAACTTAAAGGGTCAGTACTCCTCTATTGTACTGGGGTGTGGGTCCTCAAGTCATTGAGTAGTACTCCCCTACCGGGTAGGGTGTGGTTCCTCAACTTACAAAATCGTACTCCCATGTGGGATCATGGTGTGGGTCCTTCATGAGTCATAATCCCCTGTGGGATTAGGGTGTGGGTCCTCACTTATAGAGTTGCACTCCCCCATCCCAAATAGCAGCAGGGAGTGGGTCCTCTATTAGAGTTGGCTCTCCCTCAGTTATTGGACACAGTTGCAAGGAGAAGTCCCATCCACTTAATGATAATGTTACCTAGATAGAATCCAGTGCTCCCCCAACGGACTGAGGTGTGGTCCACTCCTTATAGGAGTGACAATGTTTTTTCAAGATGGTTAGTAGCAAGGCTCCCTCATCTATGTACAGTGGAGAGGGTGGGCCTCTTCACTTGGGTTTCCTTAGTCTTGCGTTGGTCTCAAGACAGTGATGACTGTACCTCTGGTGCTGGGCATTAGAGCTGGACCAAGTAGGTTGTTCTCAATGGAGCACGTTCTCTCAGACGTACCATTAGGAATGGTAGAGTTGTTCCTGATAAAGTATACCTCTTGAATGGGTTCCATATTGGATGGCTGAGCTCATGGAGCATGTTTCTGTTGGTTTTATGTGTTTCCTTTCAAACCTACAATGAGAATACTGTTACTGGATATGATGTTGGAAACTTATGATTCTTAGTATTTCAAGGGAGTATATTTGTATGTTTTTAGTATATGTATGGGAATATACTTGTGTGGAGATGACTGTAAATTTCTTTGTGGTTTTTCCTTGTAATTTACCTTTGTAGTTTCTGGGTGTCCTACTGAGTATTATTTTACTCACCCCTACATGGTCTTTTCCCACACATGCCATGTCTTGTGTAGATATTGAATGCTCTAACAGAGTCCAGGGAGGGCCAAGATTAGGTGGTGATAAGTGAGATCATATGGATGAGGCATACTCCTATGGCTTCAGGCACCTACCGTTCACCTACCCTTCAAGTAGGGTTCTTAGCGAACGAGCTTTAGGGACTTGGGATCTTACTTGTGTTGGGCCTTTCTTTTGGTGGGCTTGTATATTTTCCTAGTTTTTCACAATGTACTTTACTTTTTGTTGAAAACTTTTTGTGTTTTACTTAGTGGTTTGGCATGCATAAATTCCTTGGATTTTTACATCATATAATCTTTTTTTGGAGTTGTGTGCATGTGTGAATATACTTAGAAGAATGCCTCCAATTTTTGGGAAATTCCTACTCAGAGCTAGTCACCATCCCCTGGCCTATCGGAGGTGGGATTGGGGTAGTCACGGTACGGGCCCTGGGGGATGGGTCATGACAGAGTGGTATCAAATGAGGATAGTTCTACCGTAATACCACAGTGTTGTGATCTTGTTTTGGGTTGCTTAGAGACAGTGTTAAGATGTTTTGAGTTTGCCTCTCAGGCCAGAGGTTCTAGTGTTGGGGTGGTGGCTGATATATCCATTCACTGAGAATTTCATAACCTACTTTTCCACTCATTGAATTGTGACACTGGTAATTGAGAAATAAATGGAACATGCATTGTGTAACACCCCAAGCTTCCATGATACGCTTCTCTTTAAATAATGCAATAGCTTGCATTGTACGCTAGTTTGAGATTCTAACACACTACAACCAATCAAAGTAGCCATTATGAATAGTGATACCCACTTTTTGAATTATATAAATTTTATATTTCAAAATGGACTTCATTTTTGTATTTGTAATATCAAAATTAGCCTATGTTGAATTTTTGGTATTTTTCCGAGAACTTCCAATTTTCGATGAATAGTGAAAAATACTTAAAAATAACATTTTTAATCAAAATAATTTATAGTGATAAATTATACTATTGATTGGTTTTCAAGTATAATTAGAATATAATTTTACCATTTTATCCAATCGTGGTCATTATAATTAATTTTACTTTGCAATTGGACATAAACAATTGTCAATCTTTTGATTGATATTGTTTCTTAAAAACACGCTATTTGTTTTGACAACGGGAATTAATTATAAAATTAATTAATGAAACTTATATGTTTGTAATTTTGTAAAATAGACATCATTTTTTAATTCAGAATATCAATTATATCTTAGGGCGAATTTTTGGTATTGTTCGGAGAAACTTCAATTTTTGATGAATAGTGAAACCACTAAGTGGTAGTTAAAAAACTAATTTTTCGTTTAAATGAAACTTTACCACTTATGTGAATTTAATTTCAAAATTTCAACATACATGGTTGTAATTATTAAGTAAAATGTTGTTCAATGAGATGGAAATAATTTTTGGTGAATAATAACTTTTAAGTTTTATTAATCACTAATAAAGGTAATTAGTGTAATTTAATGTAAATATAATGTTATAATAATATGAAATTACCTTTATACTTCTCCTACCCTTATTGGATGAGTCATGTAATACCAATACAATCCATGGGTCAACTTGGGGACCCCATGGAGCCACTTGGGTAAGAAAATGACATTAATAACTTTTTATTTAAAGTAAAAATAAAATTGTCACAAACATGTGTTGTTTTACTAAAACAATTATTACATGGGGTTATATAAGTTATATTTTAGACTATAAATATTAATTAGAATGATAAAAATATTTACTACATCATGTTAATTTTTTTTATAATTTTTAGTCCTTAAATAAATAAATTTATTTATGACACCATGATGATACAGCGATTACCTCATTAATGAACAATTTAAATAAAATTAAAAGATAAGGTAAAATATAAGACTTACACTTGTCTAAAACTTATTGTATGGGTATATTTCAAACCCTTATCACCTTATCCTAGAAATATATCATTTTTGTACCTTTAAAATCCGAAAATCATTTCATAATAAAGTAACATTTCATGACTTTCCAAGAGTGCCCCTCCTCTCCTCTTATAAAAGACCCCCACCTCTACCACCTTATTCACACCTTCAAAGCCATTTGTATTGGCCAAACTCAGCCAAAATAATCTATAAACTTCCCTATATTACTCCTAGAAGCCTCAATTTGGGCAGAAGTCTTCCCAAGGAAGCCTTTGGCTCAAATCAAAAAGAGTTACCCGATTTTAAGGTAATTTCTTCTCTTATGTTCTTTTGTTTTATTTTTCCTCTCCAACCCCATAAACTCTTTTTACTAATTTATTTTGTAAAAAAACCAGTATCTTCAATATAATAGGATTTTTTTATGAGAATTATTTTATTTACACTTACACACACCTTCGTCTAATAGTTAAAGAACATACTGTTTCTGTGGGTGGCGAATTACTGCCTCACAAAATGATGATTGTTCAATCTTCTTTTAACACCTCTCATGGTGGCCATTAAGATGTAACTATATTTATATATGATATATATTATTTTTATGTTTTCATTATGCTTCTGTATTTTTCATTTATGGCATACCTTTATGATTTCCATTATGGGTAAACGCGATAATTTCATTTTAGGAAGTGCGGACTACTGCCCCCTCAAAGTGATTTGAATCGTTAATGCCATATGTGGGATGTATAAAGTATAGAGTAAATGATATTATATATCATATTATACTGGAATTATAATATACCTTTATATCATTATGATTTCATTCCATTAAATATGAAATATAAATGAAAGTAGCATTTATGTGTATGTACGTCTTACCGTCTCCTTGAATGGTGCATTTCATTTCTTACCTCTAAATGTTATGTAATATTATAAATGAATGTATATAATTGATATGTATGATATATATGATATCTACATCATTAATATAATTCTAGATATAATTTATATTTTACCACATTAATAACTTGTAATTATAAGAAGTTTATTTTTGACTCAAGTACAAAAGATCGACAAAATGACCGTTATTAACTTAAATAATTGCATAATGTTAATAACATGGTAATAAGTGACATAAAAGGAATAATGATATTGAAAAAGGTTCTTAATAAAGTAGAAATTAACTCTAGTTTATTATTCAGGAGATTAAAGAATGATCGAGTCAAGTTGGACACGAGGTAAGGGACTTAGTCTCAATCTCCTTTCATTGAGGCATATTTTGTTTTATACACAACATTATTTTATATGGTGTATAAACCCCTTTGAATTTTACGTTTATTAAAAATGAATATTTTTTATATGAAGTATTTTACTAAACGAAAAAAGGGAATTTTTTTTTGTCATACGTATGCGGCGACTACGACTTCTCCGCCGCCGTGACCATTATTTGAGTTTCAGATTCCTCTACAAGCCATAACTTTTTTTAAATGAAAAATACATACCAAGTTTTACTTTTCTTATATTTTGGTATTGAAAATGGATTTATTATATAAATGTGTTGTATTTATATCTTATTATTGAAATGTGGAAATGTTATGTTTCCTTTATACATGTTTTATGTGATACGATTATGTTATGGTTTATGATATGTTTAAACCTGTTCATATGAGGAATGCATTGGACTTAATAAGTGACGGGTGGATCCCGCTATAGATCCTCGATGCATCGGTAGGTCTCATGAGACAAACTAGTGTCTTGTCACAAGGCCTTGACAAAATCTTATTTGTAATCTTGGCACAAGGCCTTGACTATGTGGTTATGATAGTCTGGAATTATGCATTCCATCATTATGAAAGTGGTTATTGATATTGCGTGTGATTATTCGACTAGTAGAATATCTATGTGAATAAGTAAATGGAATTATTTCATTTTATTTTTTCCATATTAGGCTGAAGTTCATGTTTAAAAGGCTTTTGTTTTAGTTATACATTTCCTTAAATGATTATGTTTATTTATGAAAGTTTCGGCTATATTGTTATCCTTACTGAGCATCTGAGATCACCCCTTTATATGTTTTATTTTTCCCAGTATGTGAAGAAATATTTTATGACTGACCTACAGGGATAGTCTGAAGGGGATATGAGTGTGAACTATGGAGACCATGTTATTGCAGTTTTTCACTTAATGATGTAATGTAACATTTATGAATGTATCTAGTGTTTCTAAGGCTAAAAAACTAATAGATCTTTCGAGACTTGATCTTTTGTGATCATGCCAATGTTACGTAATAATTCACTGACTCTGGGTAACTGGGGTTGGGGAGTTACACATTGTTTAGGAATGGTTTGTTTTTTTCATGTCCTTATTAAGCCATCTCTTCAGATATACTCTATTAATTGTTGTCCATCTTGATCCATTTAAAGATTCCTATATAGTGATAGCCATAGAGGATTCTATAGCATGATTGTGATGACAATCTTCCCCATGCTGAGGCTTTAGTGTTGACACTAACTTTGAGGCATTACATCTGGGTGGTCTACCGGTGCTGCCACCAGCTATAGAGAAACATGTTTTATCAGTAGTTTAGGATGCGGATGTGTGCAGGATGAGTGTGCTACATGAGTTATACAGGTAGAGAACTTTGAGATACTGGGGTGATCCAGCCTCCTAGGCAGCATATGACTTGCTCGAGGTAGTCACTCAAGTTTTTCTCTTAGTGAGGACACCTCCCGAGTAGATGGTGTTCCTAACTGCAAGCCTTCTTCAGGGCTCCGCGGGATGCTAGTAGAGCTTGGTGATACAGTCACATGATGAGGTGAAACTCACTTAGGAATAGTTTGAATGACACGTTAGGGAAGAGTTTTACCCATATATGTTGAGTTCAGTATGTATCCAAGAGCTTCTGCAGCTTCGATTGGGCAGCATGACAGTAGAGGAGTTTTTGTAGAGGTTCACCAACTTGTCACGGTACTCCTTGGACATTTTGTGCGACTAGTTTTTTAGAGCTTGAACCTTTGGTAAGGGCTTACTCTGAGAGATTAGGGTGCCGGTGGTTCCACTTAATATTCCCACATATGATGGGGTGCTCGAGTGATCCCTGGTGGTCAAGAGTTTTCAAGATAAGGAACATATGGATGTGACCCACAACAGAGGTCATGAGACAGAGGCGTCTGCAATTTCTAGAAGATGACAGGTGATAGGATCACGATGTAGGAGTCATACCCATGCCTGAACACATATGCATGGGACTGTGGTGCTGAAGTAGTATCAAGGAAAAGATTAGTCATAGGAGAGTCATTGTTAGGCTTGAAATGGATGAGGGAATCTCACTAGAGATTGTCCGACCCATTATGTTTTTGAAAGGGTGTCGGCTAATGATCTGCCTTCACAGAGACAGTGCTTGGATAAAGGAATTCTGTAATATGGAAGGTGAGGAAAATGATCTAGAAGAGAAGAAGGTGGTCCACACTAAGATAAGGGAGCTCGAGGATGTGGTTAAAGATAGTCGCATGCGGTCATGGCTTATGACCTAGAGACTCGAGGATAGATTCTACGTATGACTTGTGTATTTTTTCTTTTTGTTTCCATATTAATAGAAAATGGAGCTAATTTTACTCCTTTTTTTATGATTTTCATTTGAGACTTAGAGGTTTTGGTCAAACTGTGGACTTGACCTTTATGCTTAGAGACTCCTATGGGAGGATACCTGATGATCACACACTATCAGTGATAGTGTGACCCAACTCTTAGAGGTGAGAGTTGTGGTTGGTATATATTATTTATATCCACATGGCATTATGATTTCGTTCTTGTTATGGACTACTATCATTCATGTCCATATTGACTATTTTAGGAAAAAGGATACAGTGTATTCGTAGTAACAGAACGAGGTTTACTTGGTCAGTGAAAAGGAAACCTAGGTAGAACTAGGTAGAATCTCAAATATGAATTGTAAAAAAAGATTCTTTTTGGATGATCTTTTCTCTTGTTACATGTTCGGAGGCATAACAGGGATCTTAAAAGGAGCCCATGGGAGTGGGAGGCTCATATTTTTGCTCAGTAATATCTCCTTTTGATCGAGTAAAACCATGTTTGAATTTTTGAGGACGTAAATCCTTAAGGTGGGGAGAATTTAATGACCCATATTTTCCTAGTTCTATTTTTATAAAATTCTTGGGAAAATTACAAGACCAAGCACTAAGATGGTGCGTGATTTCGAGGCCCAGAGTGCTCGGAATGGTCTGTCGAAAAAAAGTTAATTTTTTAAATAGCACGCATGAGAAATTTTCTAGAAAAAGTGGAATACCTCTTAAATAGGTTCCCATATCTAAAATATGAGGGCACCATTTAATTTCGGATTGAGGTTTTACCCTAGGTGCGACTTAAGTTTAGTCAGCGTGGTTCTCCAGTGAGGAAACCAAAAATGGAATAACCATATATAAAATAATTAAAATAAAATTATTTTATTTTTCAAATCCTTATAACTCATAAATGATAACTTGGATTAGAAATTAGAGAGTACCTTAGATCTTGTGAGTATGTACTTTCCTTAGGCAAATCATAACATTGGTCGGCGTGGGACAACTGTAGAAAGTAGTTTATGGGATGTGAACGTAAATAAAATAATCAAATAAAAATTATTTTATTTTTCAAATCCTTATAACTTAAAAATGGTAACATGGATTAGAAATATGATATTATTGTTGAGCTTGTGAGGGCGTGCTTTCTTTAAGTGGACCCTAACCTCGAACGACATGGTTCGAGGGTAAAAAGTTAATTTTTGGACTTTTTAAAGGAGAATAAAATAAACGTAAAGAATTTTATTTTGTTTCTTTTTTAATGTTTCATACCGTTCTGACACTGTGATGTATAGAATGAGTAACCGATTCTCCTTTCATATATGAAATAGGATAGAGATGCTTTTTCAAAGTGAAATAGCAATGTTGAAAAGAATTAACATGTTTCTGCTATTAATTGATGACAGGGTCGAGCGTTAGAATTCATAACGCTGGAGAATTCCTCAAGAGTTTCCCTAAGTCAAGTTGGAGGGGACTCTCTCACCAGTGCTAATTGATTGGAGGTTGCGATTCGATCAAGTAGCAATGAATCGATGAATGTCTTCGGAATAAGGATCAGCGTGGATGCATGACTTTAATAAATTTCTGTAAGCGGTCCAACTCATGGTAGGGGTTGTTATTTTGAATAGTTTTTTTACTGTATTCTTAATTTCTAAACGAAAAATGTGGATCCACCCATGAATAGGTTGACTCGAAGATCGATTATTACAAAACCATTTTTTGGTGCCACAATCTGACATCATGGATTCGGGATAGACATGGCATGATGGAAGTGCATCGACGATGGTGATGATCAGATCAAGGGAATGTAAGTGATATCACACACGAATAGATTCACACAAGAAAGGGATTGTGGCATGGTTTTGAATTCTTGGGGATGAAGATCACGACCTGAGGACTAAGAAAATATTCTAGATCGAAAAACAGACCATCGAAGCACGTTTGGTAGCCTATAGAAGGGCCTGCCAGCATCGGCGGCAGTACTCATGTGTCGGACGGTGGTGGTGGCGAGCCATGGCAGCAGCAACAGTCGCACCGATGTGGCTTCCTACGTGGAGGAGGTCATGGATTCAAGCCATGGTGGGTTCAGTAGGACCCATGTCTCATGTCGCAAGAAAGATCTACGGATGGTTGAGTCGGCCGCATGGTCTGGAGCGGACATGGAAGACCAGCGCATCTGGTCAATTGAACTAGCCCGTGTCTTAGTGGGTCGGGTTGGATAAGATAGTCTAGCCCTGGGCTGGTACAATGGGCCTGGTAGACTTGGCGGGTCAGCTCAGACCTGGTTTGGGTCGTTGGACCACTGAGTCGGGTCGGGTCGGGCCGATCTGACCGAGTAGGACTGGATCTGGACCCGACCAACCCCTTTTCACTAAAACACCCATATCCTCCAAACTATACATCTGATTGAAAAGATTTTTGTGGCATTGGGACCCTCATGATGATACGGTCCTTTTTATGGACTCTAATTGAGTTTTTTTAGAAGTTTACAGATAGCGTAATGTTTTGAGGAGTAATTTCTCCCACTATAAGCACACTTGAGCGGTAATTGGTCTGTTTCGTAAATTTGGGACTCCCCACATTATGGGAGTAGGTTCATTTCCTTTGGGTTGCTTTCTCTAGGGGTGTTACTATTTTAATAGACTAGGGTTAGGGTTCTTAGATATGTTTGTAAAGGAAGATTAAGTACTCCCCTATAGGACCAGGTAGTGGGTCCTCTATCTGTGGAGTTGGTACTCCCCTATAGGACTAGGGCACGGGTCCTCCATATTTAATGTTCCTAGAGTCAAAATTCCCCTACAGGGTAGGGTGTTGGTCTTCTAGGATAGGATTTGGTACTCCCCTATTGTTCTAGGGTGTGGTTCCTCCGCATGTGAACTGACAGGGTCAGTACTCCCCTGTAATACTAGGGCACGAGTACTCTAGTCACTGAGTAGTACTCCCCAACTGGGTAGGGTGTGGGTCCTCAACCTACGAAGTCATACTCCCTTGTAGTATCAGGGTGTAGTTCCTTCATAAGTCGAAGTCCCCTATGGTATTAGGATGTGGGTCCTCACTTACGGATTTTCACTCCCTCATCTCAAGTACCGGTGGGGAGTGGGTCCTCCATTGGAGTTAGAACTCCCTCATTTTTCAGACACAATTGCGAGGAGCGGTCCCATCCACATGATGAGAATTTTACCTAGATAGAATCTAGTTCTTCCTTGATTTACTGAGGTGTGGGCCACTACTTATAGGAGTGATGGACGTTTCAAAATATGGTTAGTTGTATGGCTCCCTCATATATGTATAGTAGTGAGGGTGGGCCTCTCCACTTGGGATTCCTTAGTCTTGTGTTGGGCGCAAGACAATGATGACTGAACCTCTGGTGTTTGGAACTGGAGCTAGACCTAGTAGGATGTTCCCGATAGAGTACGTTCTCTGAGACGTACCATTAAGAAGGGTAGAGTTGTTACCGATGGAGTGTACCTCTTGGACGGGTTTCATCTTGGATGGATGACCTCACGAAGTGTGTTTCTCCTAGTTTTGTGTGTTGCCTTTTGAACCTACGATGAGAATCAAGTAACTGTCTATGAGGTTGGAACCTTATTATTCTTAGTTTCTAAAAAAAGTATATCTAGATGTTCTTGCTAAATTTATGGTCATACACCTGTGTGGAAATGATAGTGCATTTATTTTTAGTTTTCCCCTTGTTCTTTACCTTTGTGGTTTCGGGGTGTCCTACGGAGTATTGTGTTACTCACCCAGACACGGGCTTTCCCCGAACATGTCGTGTCTTGTGAAGACATTTGATTCTTTGACGGAGTTTAGGGAGGGCCAGGACTAGGTGTTTATTAGTGAGATCAGAAATATGAGGCATACTTCTACTACTTCATGTATCTACCCTTTACATACCCTTCAGGTAGGGTTCTCAGTAGACAAGCTTCAGGGACTTGGGTTTTTACTTGTGTTCTGTCTTTCTTTTGGTGGGCGTGTATACTGGCCCGATTTTCCACTTGATATTTTACTTTCTATTTCACTCTAGTTTTGTTTTACATAGTGGTATGCGTGTATAACTTCCTTGCCTTTTTACTTCCCAATATCTTTGGTTTGGGTTTGTATGCATGCGTGTAGGTATTTAGACTAATGCCTCTCATTTTTGGGATATATGTACTCGACGCTAGTCGCTAGCCCCTGACCTATCGGAAGAAGGCTTGGGGTAGTCATGGAATGGGCCCTAGGGGATGAGTCATGAAAAACACCATGATATTTTATAATATATTTTTCTTTAAATATGTCTTTGAAAATTTGTTTTATACGCAACACTGATTTTAAATGAACTGTGATATACTATTAAAATATTATTTTTAAATTTGATTGGTATTGCCTAACCATTGAATTAGTGGGTATAAATAGAACTAACTAAGTTATGAAAAAGTATCATTCACACTTATATAAATTTAATTTAATTGTTATTAATTGGTTATAATTGAAAATAAAATCATTTTATAGTAAAACAGATATGATTTTTTGAAAAAAATACTTCTATGTGTGCAATGAGTTTTTATCATATGAAATTAAATTAATTACTGTTAATGAATTGTTTTAATGAAATTTTTAGATAATATATTAATGAAATTATTTTAATATTCATTTAATGTTTATTAATATGCATTGAATGAGAATAATTTTAGTTTTATGCTTTAGAATTCATTTTTTTAAACTGTTTTTTGTTGCATTTTTGCACACTTATTTTAAAATAAATTTATAAATATTATAGGAATTTAATTTGATAAAATGGATTCTATAATTATAATAATATTTTATAAATTATCTAATGAGGAAACATTAATTTTTTTCATTATGAATAGTTATCAATGTAAATATTCATTACTATAGTAAATGTTAAAATAATTAACCAGGGGTTAAACTAAAGAGATAGGGTTTAAAATAACATAAAAACTTGTATAAATACTATTGGTTGAATGGAATTATATCCTATATCAAAATATATCATATATTGAAACAATTTAGAGAAAAATTTCCGTGATAATGACATTATTATATTTTAATATTCTTAAAAATTATAAGTGTGTCACTCCCCTCACTTATGAAATGATAACTCCTCTACTCTCTTCTACATGCTACGTAAGCTATTTAGCTCAATAATAATCTGGAAAAATAATATCCCAACATCCTTATACACTACCTTTATATGAAAATCTTCCCAAAAGACCCATCCAAGAACCCTTAAAGTGCTTCTCAAAGAAGGATACTCGAAGAATAGGTATATGTTCTTACTGGTTTTTTCATGTTTGTTTATTCATAAACCTCATAAACTTTTATTTAACCATATTAACTTGAAGGAATAATAATATTTAATATATTTATATTTTTATATTAATTTTATATCAATTTTAAAAATTATTATATTTTTTAAAATGATAATGTTGCTCATGTGTATGTATGGACTACCACCTCCACAAAACCATGTGATTCTTTTTTCATTAAATTTGAAAATTTATGGTCATAAGGATAGATTTAATGAATATATATTATATTTATGATGTAATTATGACTCTTGAATGTTGAAATATTTATTAGCTTTATTTCATTTCATCAATAAAAAATTGGAAACATCACTCGTGTGTGTGTGTGTACGGACTATCGTCTCCACGATATGATGAAATTCATTTTTCATCACGACTTTATATGAATGGTTATAAAGATATATATAATGAATAAATATGATACTTATGAAATTATTGAGATTATTTATATAATGAAACCATTAACTAGGTGCAAGGAACAAAACCATCCAACCGAAATATTCATATAAAATAGACCGGTTTTCACTCGAATGTTCATTTTAATGAAAAATTATTAATAAAAGTATAATTTGAAATTATAAATGAATGATACATGGTATTTCATGAATGAATATATTTATTCAATATATATATATATAATAAATCTATATCTACTATATATGGGGATTGAATGTGTATGATGGAAGAAGAGACTTGAGATAAGGGTCTATGTTACAATCTCATTTCTTTTTTGGACTATCTATGTTAAAATCACATTGAAAGAAATTATATAATCATTATCCTTTATAAAAAAATATATTTTATTATTATATGGTTATTCTCAAAATTTTCAATTAATATTTTCATTTTCCTCTCTTTGGTACTTAGAATGATCGAGAAAATGTTTTTAATAAAAACTGACATTATTTCCTCTTTGGTTGAAAACATTTTCCTTCCATGTAAATTTTATTTAAAATGTTTTCAAGAATATTAATTTATATGATTAAATGATTATTTAAATTCATTTTCAACCATATTTTAATTTATTTTAAAAGGATTAAAAATTAATTTTTACACTATTTTTTAAATGGTTATTTATGAATTTTTACAAAAAAAAATTGAAAGGAATATTTGTTTTAATGTTTACCACATGAATAGATTTTTTCATCATCAGGAATATTATTTGGTTTAAAGATTACATGAGAATTTTATATGTTTATTTTTAAATAAAATATTTTTCCCAATATTCTAGGATTTTGTAGCTTTTAAATATATTGAATGAAAATGATATTTTCCTTATTTTCAAAGAAATGTTCAAATTCTCTTCTAAATATGTTTTTTATCTATGTTAACATCCTTTAGTTTTTTATGATTCACTGAGGATATGATCTTATGATTCCATCCACTTTCTTTCTCAACATGTCTTATGATAATATAATGTTTAAACTTTTATGAAACCTATTTTTTTCAACAGGTTTTGATATGATGAATTAATGAATCCTTTTATGGTCTTATAGAACACATATTTATGGTTTTCATTAACTGATCGGTGGGTATGTTAAATCCATATATATAATTAGGTAATGATTGATATTTAATGAGATAATATAGACTATAATGGAGAGTTAACACATTTTAGTGTGAGTATTTGTCCACTATGATAGTCTTTGGAGTGAAACTTGACTAAGGAAATGATGAAATGGGGAGTGAACTCAATCCACTATGGGACAGTTTCCACTATAATAGACTTGTAGGAGAACTATAAATAATGAAATTATTTTATTTTCTTATTATTGTGCCAAAATTTTAATGAAATGTTTGTATACTTATGATATGCTTTAATGAATCATTGTTGCTTAATGATGATTCCCAACTCTTTTGAATCGTGTATTTTAAAATGATAAATCTTTATGCCATGACCCATGATTTACGATCTATGAATAATTAGGCATGGAAAATTTTATTTATAATCATTATCGCATACCATTATACATATCTTATTCTTAAATATGATCATCAATTAATATATTCCATGTTTACCCTTAATGAGCATCCAAGCTCACACTTTCTTATGTTTCCATTCTCCTTAGGTTATGAAGAAAGGTTTTGAGTAAAGAAATTCCTAAGAATGGTCCTATGAGAGAAAAATATTGTTGGATATATTGAATGTATTGTATGAAATAATTTTATTACGTATATAGTCTTCAAATAAACTAAACCATTATGATCCTTAAGTATATACTATTTCTAAATTTATTGAATATTCATATAAAATTATAAAATAATTATGTATGTTATACTAAGGTCACCTTAGTTTCCATCATAGGATAGTTTATCTATTTTTGGAGATTAATTTATGAATATAGTGAGTATAGAACTTAAGACAACCTATGATGATTTGAAAGTGAAATAGGGTGAACCTAAAAGTGTCATACATTGATAAGAAGGTGTCATAACTTAGGAAATATAATGGAATGATTTTCATAATTATAAGATTTCTCACTTTGATTATTGTAGCTTGATGGTTACACTATAATTTTTTGTTCTATTTAATGGTTGGATCCATGGGGAATAATGTTAATAATGAATATGGAAGATAATGCAATGATTTTTCTATTGAAAACTAAATGGCATGTGAGATGGAATAAAAAATATTAATGTTATTATCTCAAAACTCTTTCAATACATGAATCATGATAAGCTTCCAAGTAGATACCAATACACTATTATGTCTTTCATAAGGCTACAACCACTTTTTTTAAGTGGTTCCACTAGTTTCTAAGTAATGGATTAGTACCACTAAAAATATATATTTTTAATCTAGTGATTATAGCATAAAAAGATCACTATGTCAAAATTTGAGTTTAGCGGCGGTTTAAACCGCCACTAAATCCTTCGGTGATGGTTTTGAAAAACCATCGCTAAATTATGCATCTGCAATCAATTATCAGCTATTTTTCAAAACCATCGTGGAACAATTTAGCTGTGTTTTTTAATTTTTTTTATTTTTAAATTTTTTTTAAAAAAATTTGTTAATTTATTTTATTATTTTATTATTTTATTTTTGTAATTTTATTATTTATTTATTTATTTATTATTTTTTATTACTATTTATTTTATTATTTATTTATTATTTTATTTTATTTTCGTGATGTTATTATTTATTTAATTATTATTTATTATATGTTATTTATTATGTATTATTTATTTTCTAATTTTATTATTTAGTTTTTATTTTTTATTTATTTTTTATTTATTTTTTATTTATTTTTTATTTAATTTTTACTATTTATTACCATGAACATGTACATGCATGTGCCATATATAGAAATTCTATATTGTGTGAGATTTGAACCTCTTACCTCTTGCATATTCTCCAAAGATATTACCAATCCAGCAGACTCTTCATGGGGTGAATAAATAGAATTTAATATACTTAAGTATATTAATTGAAAAAACAAACAATACACAACAAATAGATATATATAATAAATATATATAATATATAATATATAAATAACAAATAATAATTAATAACTAATATATAAAAAATAATAAATAAATAAATAAATTACAAAAAATAAAATAATAAAATTTTGAAAATAAATTATTAAAATATTAAAATATTAAAATATTAAATATTAAATAATTAACTAATAAGTAATAAATAATAAAAAATATGCAAAAATAATAAATAATAAATAATAATAAATAATAAATAAATACTAAATAAAAAATAAATAAATATAAATAATAGAATATAAATAAAAAATAAAATTACAAAAATAAAATAATAAAATTACCAAAATAAAATAATAAAATTACCAAAATAAAATTTTAAATTTTAAATTTTAAATATTAAATAATAAACACATAAATGATAAAAAAATAAAAAAAAAATAGATACATAATAAATAGATAGATAATAAATAATAAATAAATGAACAATTAATAAATAAAAAATAGACAAAAATAAATCAATAAAAAATTGGGGTACCCTTAAAACATGTAAAATTGTTAACAAACATTGAAAACCCAAAAACCCCTAAAAACCTTGAAATAACCATAACTACCGATGTGAGAGTCTGTTTGAAGTCCACAACTAGTTAAATCAAAGCTCATGAAATGATATTTGGTATGATATGTGGTACGAGATGATCATACCCCTGAATCAGAAGTTATATCCATTTAAATTTTAAGAAACTGGGGTTGACGACAAAAAGCTTAGTTTTGTAGGCCTTTTGAGTCTTTTGGGGATGAAAAACTAGAAAAAAACTCTTTGACCTTGGTCTGAGACCATCTATGTCCTAGAGCTTGTCACGGACTCTGATTTGATAAGTGGTAGAGCCCAAACGGACACTCGGATCAAAAGTTATGGTTGTTTGAAGTTTGAGTTCAATTTTTGACTTTTTTGAGACTATAATAAATTTTATTCCTTTGATTACCACATGATTTAAAACTCATATGGTTTTATCTTCTTTCATAAGCTTTTATTTGATTGGTTGTGGAGATGAAATAGACTCCTGAATCAAATCTTGTGGTCATTTGATACCAAAGTCTTCTTTTTAGTTTTTTATAGATTTTTTTTAAGTTCCATCTTATTATTAACTAATAGTTATAAATATTTATTAATTAACACATTATAATTAATTAAAATTATAAATAATAAACTATATATGAGAGTGAATAATAAATAATAAATATTTTATTTTTCCTTTTTAGTTTGCGGTGATTTTTTTAAAAAATGCCGCTGAAAAATGATTTTTTGGAAAAAAAATTAAATAAAATTGTAAAAAAAAAATATTTTAAAAACATTTAGCGGTAGTTTTTAAAAACAATGCTAAAAACCCGCTGTTAAATTTTATCCCAAAAAAAATTTAGTGGTGGTTTTCAAAACTGCCGCTAAATCACTGCTTTCCTATAGTGGGTTGTCTAAGCAGTGTATCTTTTGGAAGGAGAATCATACCAATAGAAAAATATTATTAATAATAGAAAGCAAGAGGAATAAAGTTACTCCATGTAATGTGATGATTTTAATAGAGTATCTTATAGTGAGTACTTTCCCAAAATTCTTTACATGAAAATAGAAATGGAATTACTTGATGTTAAGTAGAATGATGATGAATTTATTAGTATCAATGAGGAAAATTTGAAAGACTTGATAGGTACACTTCTAGTTTTTTCATTGAACCTAAAATAAAAATTGATCAGTTCTTTGGTGACTTAAAAGTAAGTCTCTATAAGGATCTATCCATAAGGGACTTTAGTATCGATGAAGAAATCATTTTATGTGCTCTCAATGTATAAATGGATATTATATATTTCCATCATTCTCGTTGTTTTTATAATAGTAAAAATATAGTGTTTTGAGGTGATTTTAATAATAAAACCCATGGAGAAAAGAAAATGAATATTCTTTTATTCAAGAAGTTTGGAAAGAATCATAGAGGAAGTGTTTTCCAAGGGACTAGTAAATGTTTCACATGTGGAAAATAATTCCATCAAGTAAGTGAATTCTAAAGATATTTAAAGAGGAAATCCAATGATAAGAATATGGAGACATATCAATTTAATGCACCACCCACACTTCAATGCTACAACTACAAGGGGTATGGAAATTATGCCAAAAAATTCCCAAATCCAAGGTTTAATGATGATAATTGGTGTTAACGAGCTCTTAATCAAAGTGGTAACTAGGAAACTCATGTGATCATAACCACAAAAGTGGGTTACATGAATGAAGTTGGGAAAGGTACACTTATCATCCACTTTAGAACTAAAAATATCATATTTTATTCTGGTTATACCCACTCTTTTATATTTTAATAATTTTATAAGGGTATTATATTACAACCTTAGTGATTAGATGCTCAATTATCAACCAAAAATTATAATGGAATGATGATTTAATTTCAATTATATAACTCCTCGCTAATAGAATTTTATTGGATTGTTCTACCTATAAATATTTTGATTCTCCCTCTATTTGAATTTGATGTCATTTTTATCATAGAATGGATTTATTTATATAGATACCACAACATTTTACAATTAAGGTAAGTATCATTTTATATTCCAAATCAACCTATGATCGACTTTTTATTAGAATTTCAATATAAAAATCCATTGGAAATTAATTTCATTAGATTGGCCTTATTACCTATTCATGATGGTTATTTATCTCAAATAGTTGAGGTAAAACTAAAAATAGAAGATATGATTATTTTTCAAGAATATTTTGATGCATTTATGGAATAATTTCTTATTATTCCAACAAATCATGTAGTTAAGTTTTCAATAGAACTCATACATTGTGCTACACCTATTTCAAGGACTCCATATTGAATTTCCCTGATTGAGTTATAGGAACTAGAGAAGAAACTCCACAAGAATCTTGATAAGTGGTTCATAAGACTTATCATGATACAATGTGGTGTGACCTTTCTTTTTGTTAAGATGAAACATGTTTTAATGCATATTTTCATTGATTATCAATAACTTAAAAATATCACTATCATTAACAAGTATCCCCTACCTTGTATTGATGACTTCCTTGATTAACTATGTAGATCTCAATAATTTTTCAAGATTGACATTCATTTTATATATCATCAATTGAGGTTTAAGAAGGATGGTATACCCAATCTAGACCTATATATAAGGTATGGTCGTTATGAATTTATATTGATTCCATTTGGACTTACCAATACCTTTATTATCTTTATGGATTTAGGAATTTAGTATTTAGATATTTCCTAGATCATTTTATAGGAGTCTTTATAGATGATATTCTTATGTATTCTATGAGAAATAAAGAGAATTAATATCATTTTCCAATTTTGTTGTAGACCTTGAGAAAGGAGAATATGTGTTGCAAATTTAAAAATCTTGAATTATTCCTAAAAAAGATTCATTCTTGGGAGATATAATCCCATGAAAGGGTATATTTATACATCCTTCAAAGACGTAAGTTATTGAGAAATGGAATAGACGAACCACGATAATCGAGATCTGTGGTTTTGTTGGGTTGGATGGATACTATTGATGATTTGTGATATATTTCTCATTAGAATGAAATCTAAAAACTAAGTTGATACATAAGGTAACTAAGTTCCTTTGGATAGACTAATGTGAGGAAGAATTCAAGGAAATGAATACAATTTTGGTCATTACACCTATGCTCATGATACCCTATAGTGGAGAAGTTTTTTTCTATTGTGATTAATCAAATAAGGTATAGGTATGTTTCTCATGTATAATGATATGGTTATTTCTTATGCCTCACAACAATTGAAAATTTGTGAGAAAATTTACCCGACTCATGATATGGGGTTGGTAGAGGAAATTTTTTCATTAAAAATATAGATTCATTATAATTATGGTGAAAAATGTGATATATATACTGATCATAAAATCTTGAAGTATATATTCACAAATAAATAGTTAAATATGATAAAAGAAAACAGTTGGAGTTGATTATTAAATACAAATGATCAATACATTACCACCCCAGAAAGGGGAATAAGGTGTTTGGTGCCCAGAGTTATAAGAAACATGCTAGTTTTTCCATGATTAGGAGTTAAGGATATAAAATACCTACTAATTTACAAAATATGGACCTTGAAATCATAATGAAGGTATAAATATCTTATCTTTATTAGATAAATATTCAAAAATATATTAATGTGAGGAATAAAGACGCATAGAAGAAAGATGTGGTACTGTAGAAGAAGGTAATGAGTGTTCCTGAGTTAAACCATGACTATGATGTAATTATAAGTATTAGTAACTGAGAATATTTCCCGTAAATAAATTATTTTAAGAAGGGGTTGTTAAATGAAGCTCATTGTTCATCATTCTCTCTTTATCCTGGAAGTATGATGATGTATAGATATTGGAAAGAGTATTTCTAGTGGGAAAACATGAAAAGGGATATTTAAGAGTTTGTATCTCAATGGGTGGTATGTTATCAAGTTAATTATACGAAAACAAAGTGTAAGTGTATGTTAAAACCATTACCCATACCATAATGTATATTTGAAAACGTCACCATGGATTTTATTTTCAGAATCTCTAAAATATCTAATGACCATAATATTATTTGGTTTGTGATCGATTTCATTATTAATTCAATACATTTCATTATAATCATATAATATTTCTCTCTTGATCATCTTGAAAGGATATTCATTAAAGAAGTGATAAGGTTTCATGGACTACCACATTCTATTGCATCTTATCAGGATATGAGGTTCATCTTGAAGCTTGAGAGTATTCTTTAATATGATTTGAATACATAGTTAAACATTAGAAAAACATACCATTCTCATATATATATTTATTTTGATAATAACATTAAAACACTATAAGATATATTGAGTTAATGTTATATATATTTCAAAGGTGTTTGGGATCAACACCTTTCTTTGGTTAAGTTTTCTTATATAATAGATTTCTCTCAATCAGTCATATAAAACCTTATGAATCCATCTATAGAAGGAAGTGTGTAACTCAGAAGTATTTGGATGACATTATATAGATAAATCTATTAATACCTAATCAATATAATGAAATGAAAAATAATATTAGATCTATTTGGAAACAAAGTAGGGTAGCTCATAGTCAATAGAAAATTTATGCTCACAATCATAAGTGAGATCTAGAATTTGAAGTCAATGAAAAAGTATTCTATGAATATGTAATTTGAATAAATATATGAGATTTTTAAATAATGTTTAGTAAATACATTGATATATCAGTCCCTTTTAAATTATTGATTGAATCAGGATAGTTTCTTATCACTTGGTGCTTCCACGAAACTTCTCCCAAGTACACGGTGTGTTCTTTATATCTCTCTTGAGGATGTACATACCTAGTCCTTAACATGAACATAACTCATAAGTAATAAAACTACATGATGATATCTTTTATTAAGAAAAAATATTTGAGATTATAAATTGAAGATAGAGAGTGTTCTGTTATAATACCACTAACCTGGTAAAAGTTTTTTTTGGAAAAACAATAAATTTGAGGGAGCTACGTCGGAACCTAGGTATGTGATGAGGCAGAAGTAAAATCAGATGTTTGTATCAAAGTGAAGTAATTTTGAGGGTTATATTCTTATAAGAGGTAGAATTTAACATTACATTATTTTATAACATATTTCTCTTTAAAAAAATTGAATAATTTGATATCTTTCTTTATATGCAATACTAAAAATAAATGAATAGTGATATATTATTGAAATATTATTATTAAATATGGAAGGTATTACCATGTTTTTTGGATTGGTGGGTATTAATATGAAAAACTAAATTATGAAAAATATATTTTTTTGCATATGTAGAAAGTGAATTCATTGGTTATCATTTAGTTATAAATGAAAATCAATGCATTTGAAAGTATAAAAAGGGAAGGTTTTCTGAAAAACTATTTTTATGCATGCATTGTGTTTTTATATTGAGAAACTAAATTAATCACTATTGATGAATTATTCTAATGAAAAATATATATAATATATTAAATAAAATATTCAACATTAATTTAATGGTTATTAATAGGAAAGGAATTAAAATAAATTCCTCTTTATGCTTGAAAATTCATTTTTCTAGAAACAGTTTTTGTTGTGTTTTGCATGCTTATTTTAAAATTAATTTATGATAATTATTGGAATTGAATTTGAAAAAATGGTTTCCATATTTTGAATAAAAATTTATAAATTTGGTAATGATTCCACTTTCATTTTTTGGTCATTATGAATAGTAACTAAGGTAAAAATGCATTACTACAATAAAGTTTAAAAGGGTGAATGAGGGTTTAAACTAAAGGGATAAGAATTAAAATGACCTAAAAAAATTTATCAATACTATTTTAATAATTTCTTTATATTATATATCATAATATATTTGAAATGGATCCAATTTTGAGCCACTTTCCCATGATAGTGACTTTTTTACATTTTAATATTCTTAATAATTACAAGTGTGCCACTCCCCTTAATTGTAAAAGGAAATCTCTTCTCCTCTCTTATTGACACCACTTAAGACCTTTATATCAAACAATATCTACAAAAATACTCTAAAAACATATTTATATACTACCTTGAGGTGTTTTATTCCAAAAAAACTCATCCAATAATCCTTAAGGTGCTTTCAAAGGAGGATACTCAAAGAAGAGGTATATGTTCTTACCAATCTTTTTCATGTTTCTTTCCTCTTAAAAATACTCCAATTTTTATTTAAATATATTAACATGATTTAATTATAATATTTTATATAATTAGTTTTTTATGTTAATTTTATATCCATTTTATATCTCTCTACTATCCATTGGAAAAAGATAATGTAGTTCATGTGTACGTGTGGACTACCACCTCCACAAAGCGATGTGATTTATTTTTCATCTAATTTTTACATGGATGATAATAAGGATAGATTTAATGGATATATATGATATTTATTATAAAATTATTATTATTTAATTTTGAATTATTATTTACCATTCATTCTTTTCATCCATTAAAAAGTGAAAACATCACTCATGCGTACATGCGGACTACCATCTCCACGAAGTGATGTAATTCATTTTTCATCACCACTTTATATAAATGAATATAAAATTTTATATAATGAATAAATATAATAATTATGACATGATTAATAGTTTTTAGATAATTAAACCAAAACCAAGTTGTAAGGACCAGATCCATCAAACAGAAACATGTATAAAAAAAGGACCAGTATTCACCTGGATATTCATTTTAATGAAGAAATGTTAAAAATAATAATTTTATATTATAAAGGAATGATACATGGTAAGTTATTTATGAATATGGTTATATAATACATTTGTAATAAATCTATAATTATTATATTTTATGTATGAATGTGTACGAAGTAATTTGAGAGTTGAGGTAAGGGTTTATGATACAATATCATTTCTTTTCATGATTGTTTGTGTTAAACCTTCATTGGGGGGAATTATATGATACTTGTCCTTAAAAACCCATATATTTTATTATTCCCATGTAATTCCTATAATTTTAAAGTTATATTTCTAGTTTCCATTTTTTTCATAAGTAAAATTATTGATAAAATGTTTTTAAGAAAAATCGGCCTTATTTCCTCTTTGTTGGATAAACTTTTTCTTCCATGAATATGATCTTTAAAAAAATTTCAAGAATTTTATTTTATATTATCCAATTATTTTTTAAATTAATTTTAATCCATATTTTAATTTCTTTTAAAATCCTTAAAAATTAATTTTTACATTTTTTCTGAATTGGTTATTTATGAATTTTTACAAAAAGGTGCGAAAGGAATATTTGTTCAAACATTTACTACACAAATAGATTTTCATATCATCATGAATATTTTGTTATTTGAATCTTATTTTATAAGTTTAAATGGTTATTTTAAAATAAAATAATTTTCTCAATATTATGGGAATTATTAGTTTTTAAATATACAGAAAGAAAAGTTTGTTTTCCCTATTTTCAAATAAATGTTCAAATAATCTTCTAAAGGAATTTTATATCTATGTCAACATCCTTTAAGGATTTTTATGCATTATTGGGGATGTGATCTTATGGTATCATCTGATTTCTTTATTTATATGGATTATGATTGTGTGATGGTGAAATTTTTTTGAATCCTATTTCTTTTCCATGGGTTACGCTATGATGAATTAATGAATTATTTTATGATCTTGTAGAAAATATATGTATGGTTTTCATTATATGATGAGTGGTTACATTAAATCCCTCTAATTAATGGGGTAATTATTATAATATGCATTGTAAAAGGGAGTTAACACAGTTCAGCATGAGATTATTTCCACTATAATAGTCTTGAGAGTAAACCGTGACTAATAAAATAATGTCATGGGGAATGAAATCAATACATTATGGTACTTTATCCACTATGATAATCTTATAAGTGAACCTTGACCAATGAAATTATTTTTTATGTTTATGATTGTGAGAAATTTCTTATGATGTGTTCTTATTCTTATGATATGATTCCATAACTTTTGATTGATTAATGATGATTCCTCACTTTATGAATCATGTCTTTTGGAATGATAAAGCATTATTTCATGACCCGTGATTTATGATATATAAATAATTGGGTATAAAATTTGTAAGTTGTAATCTTGATCTCATATCCTTATTCATATCTTATTTTTTCATATGATCATCGATTGATATCCCATATGGTTACCCTTACTAAGAATCTGAGCTCACCCATTCTTATATTTCTATTTTACCAAGGTTATGAAGAAATGTTTTTGGTAATAAATGTCTAAGAATTATTCTATGAGATAATAAATTTGTGGGATATGTTAAATATAATATATGAAATAAATTGATTATGTTTCTAGTCACCAAATACATTAAACCTTTACGGTCCTTGGGAGTGTACTATTAAGAAATGTATGAAATATTCATCAAAAATTATGAAATATTTCTTTTTATTATGCTTGGTTTACCTCAAACTAAAATACCACATGGAAATTATGAAAAACATCACAACTGTTTATAAATCCATCTAAATGCTTTGGGATATGGTTTTTTAAACTATCTTTATTTCGGAATAAAAAAAAATCAAAACATAATCCTTATCCTAAGGTATAATTGTGTGACCCTGAAGGTCTTTGTAAAATTGAAAAGAATATGAAATCTTGATTTCATAAATGTGATAAAATAATAACCTCTAGAAAAAAAATCAGTTCTACTCAAGTTAAAAATGTGTTTAGTGTGATCTCAGTCAAACATGATCATATATATGTATGAACATGTCTTCCACAAGATATCTTAAATAAATCGTATGTATACCTATATAATCCATTTTTCTACGAAATCATGTGACCACTAAACATGGAATAATTTAATCTAGTGTATGTCATCTCACACATTCACAATTATATGAAATAGGCTAATTATATTGAATGAGTACATCACATGTCATTCATCCAAGTAATCAATCACATAACATGTCACTAAACTATGAATGGAAATAAATTTCATTAATTTAATTCAATTAAAGTAATATATGTCTTTAACTCATCATACGAGTGGAAAAATCTCTTCATGGAGGATTTCAAATTGAGAACATGACCAACAACATACCCAATAACCCCTTAATTAGCTAAATCTTAATGGTTTTATAATAAAGGTATCAAATTATGAAGATTATCATTATAGATATGTCACCAAAATCAAGTATTAGATATTCATAAAAATCACACACCCCTAAGTATATCAATGACTGTATGAGATTATATGTGATATAATTTGGTGGGTGAGTCCAGATAATAAGTCTTGACATATTATCTCATGAGTCTATTCTTTGTATCATGTATATAACTTTTTGTATTAATTATAATATTCTACTCATGTTAATCTTAACGTATCATCACAACCCATAATACTTTTTGATGATCATCGATTAGGGACAACTCAAAGTCATAATTTGAGGGGATATTATCATTATACTATTCATTTTATATAAATTTATCACACGTGAATGAATATGAAAGTGATATTTCCTTTATTGTAAAACCATGATAAATTCATAACTATTACATCCAATATATCATTTACCTAATACCAATAGATGTAACATGAACCACATTATTTTTTTGTGACAATCATTTTTTCAAATGACCCAGTATATTTTAATCTAACTCTACCTAATAGATCATTATATCTCCCCTATAAATGATCTCTCAAATGAGATCATACTTGAAAAGTATGTACGTGGCCATTTGGTGAGACCGGGGTTCCTTGGATTGAGAAATGGATCTATTTTTTCACATTAAATCTAAATTTATACCTCAATGATAGGAGGAGACACAATCTCATAGATGAACTTCCTGATCTAAATATATTCCATTATAGGATCTAATGTAATGATGTATACTTTTATTGTTGACGAGTCTATTGTGGTGTATTTTCTACAATTATTTTAACTTATAACTCCATAATTTATGAGAAACATGAAACCATATTGATATTTAATGTCAACTTTTTCATATTAAAAACTAGATTTAGTGTAACCCTTAATAATGACCTCATTCTCTGATTTGAAAACCAAAAACACGTCCTTACCTATTTTTAATTATATAAGGATACTCTTAAAAGTAATCTAGTTACTCTCACTAGGATTAGATTGGTATCTAGTTATGATCAAATCAAAAGATACATAGGTTCAATTACACAACATGGTATACATGATGGATCCTATGGTGGACTCAAAAGGAATTTGATCCATCCTTTTTAACTCTTAATAAGAATTTCAAATCTTCTTAAAAACCATTCCCTAAAACATTGGTAAAGATACATTTATTATATTTATATATAATAATCCACTTTAAAGCATCACCAATATATGTGTTCTGAATCAGTCCAAGAAACCTATTAACTTTATCTCTATAGATCTTTATACCCAGTTTATAGGCTGTTTCACCCATTTTTTCATTTAAAATCATTTTCCCAACCACATATTTACATAATATAAATTCAGGACATCATTTTTGAAAAAAAGTAGGTCATCCATATAAAGAATAATAAATACCATCACACTCTTATTAATCTGGTTGTATACAAAAAAAATCATCCATTTTTTTATGAAACCAAACTCTTTAATTGTATAATCAAATAATATGTTCTAAATTTGAGAATCTTGATTCAATCCATCAATGGATCATTAAAACTTGAAAAATACAGAAGACTAATTTGGAACTTTAAAACCTTTATGTGGTATCATATACATTTCCTCAACTAAATTTTCATTAAGGAAAGAAATTTTGGTATACATTTGATATATCTCACAGTAATAATGATATGTTCGGGTGATCAATATCTAAATTAACATTATCATTGCAATTGGAGAAAAAGTATCTTCATAGTCACTACCATAAATTTTTTTATAACTTTTGTCCACTAGAGAATATTTATAGGTAGACACTCTACCATCCATGTTAGTTTTAATATGGAATACCTACTTACACCATATGGTTCTCACCCCATTAGGTGAATCTACCAAGTTCAAAACATGGTTAGTTTACATGCAATTTGTATTAGATTCTATAACTTTTAACCATTTCTTTTAATCAAAAAACTAAATGTCCTCTTAGTTGGTAGTAGCTTCGTCATATATTAACATTAATTCATAATAATATTTGACAAGAAAAACATATCTCTTAGGATCTTTATGAATCTTACCAAACCTTGAAGGTTCATATATAAATTTAGTGGGTTCTTCTTCCACAAATATTTATGAAATCGAATCAACCATGTTAGGAACACTTCATATTTATTAGTCTTAAATTTATTCAACTTTTAATTTCTACCCACTAATCCCTTGAACCATGTGATCCTTCTCATAGAAAACAACATCTCAATCTATAAACACTTTTTGTTAAGAATTAGTATAGAAATAATATCCCATTATTTATTTGCGATAACTAAAAAAAATAAACATTGATCTATAATAGGAATAATATTATCAGAATTCAATCATCATATGAGTTCTTCACAACCCCAAATCCTTATAAAAGATAAACTAGGATATTTCACATACCATAGCTCATATTTTTTCTTTATTAATACTTTATATGAAACATGACTACATAGATATGTAGCAATCTCAATAGAATATATATATATATATATAGAATTAAATATAAAGGTAAACATAACTCTTCATTGATTGAACCATAAATAATATTGTAAGAATCCTCCTATAAGATACACCATTCCATTGTGGTGTTCTAGGAGGAGTGAGTTTTGGAACAGTTCCATAATCTCTTATATGATTAGTTAATTCCTAGTAAAGTTATTCACCACCCCAAACTAATTATAGGATCATAATATTTTTTCCTAGTAGATTATTCACTCTTTTCTAAAACTCCTTAAAATTTTAAAGAAATTAATACTTATGTATCATTGAAAACACATAACCATACTTACTAAAGTCATCAATAAACACTACTACAATACAGCTCTTTAGCGACCGCCAAAAGCGGTCGCTAAAGGCCTTTACCGACCGCCTAGAGACCGCTTTTGGCGGTCGCTGTTGCTCTGTCGGTAAAGACCAACAGCGACCGCCTAAGGCGGCCGCTAAAACTCCACTACGAAAACACCCATGTTCGGGTGGTATTTGGTGTTGCCGACACAACGAGGCACGAAGAGGTGTTGGGGGAGGGAACCCAAAGCTTTACTGCCGGCCATGGAGGATATACGGCGGCCGGAGGGAATCAACTAAACCAGCAGACATCGATGGGTGGCTGGGGAATGTCATGAGAATGACAGAGGACCACTCGGACATGTTTGGGGGTGTCCGGTAGTGATTGGTGGGTGTGCGGGGTGAGCGTGGGTGTCATGGCAGCGGTGGCGGAGCGTTAGGTGCGGCGTGGCTGCTGTTGCAGCGGTGTTTCAGGGAAGAAGACGCTGGAGGCGGGAAAAATCCCGCGCTAATTATTTTCAGCATTAGCGACCGCTTTTGGCGGTCGCTATTGATGGATTTAGCGACCGCCAATGGCGGTCGCCCGTTCTGCACAGCGCAGCAGCTCAAAATTCTTGTAGTGAAAGTTTATTAAGTACCTAAAACCCACAACTAACTTATATACTCATTGGCTCGCATACATTATTATATATAAGATCCTATTTTCCACTACCCATCTCACCTTTTTCACTAAAAGTTACTTTGGTTATCTTCCTAAATAAATAATATTCACATATATAAAACGATTCATAATTGAATGATTCTAGATATTCAACTTTATGGTATCTTTAGATGATTTTCTCATTTATATGTCCAAGGTAAAAATTCCAAAGGATAGTGAGGTTAGAATTAAACTTTACCTTCTTATCTGAATTTTATAGAAAGGATTATTCATATTTAGGATATATAAACCATTTACTATTTTTATAATTTCATGAAACATTTCGTTAATATATATATATATAACAACTATTAGTCTTAATAATGAATGAACATCCCATATTTTCCAAACAAGATACAAAAATAAAATTTCTACTTGTGGAGGGAGCATAATAATATTTTTCCGATCCAAGAATTAATCCACATAATATACATAGATCATAAGTGTCTACGTCTAATTTTTACAACTCTTGATATATTTAAAACATTCTTATCTACTTATACTTTCTTCAATTTCCACTTATCTATGAGTAAGTGTTAATATATACAAATTTGTAATGAACACCTGGTATCTAATACCTATGATTCAAAATTGGAGAAATTGATCTCTATGACATTCATATTTATATGATCATGATGATTCCCTTTGAGAAAAAGTCTCAACCTAATATAAAAATCTAGAATATATTAATTGGTCGTACATATGTGAGATCAAAAAATAATAAACATTATTCATGAAATAATCTACGATAAATAAATACCTATGTTTGAGTATCAAGTTTAATAACTTTTTATCAGGGAATTTTAATGAAAGTAATCCCACTAAAATAATGACCCCATATATCATTACCTTTAGTGATTCAATATCCATATTTCACAAAATAAGGAGTATGTTATAGAATTTATCTCACCACTTAATTATTTAGGTGGGTCATTATCCCAATCAAATCATATATGAATCTTAGATAATTTAGAGGACAAATATTTATCAAATCCATCATATAGATAAACTAAACTCTATTACTATGATAATATAATCTAATTAGGGTCTCTTAGAAAAGTGTAACTCAAATGTCACGGTTGAATATGGGAACTTGGTCCTATTAAGATTTCCCATACCCAACATGTATTACACAATATAATCCCTTGATACCCAGCTATGGCATCAAACTACCTAGTCTGATGATTGAGTTCATGAAATTTACTACTTTGGAATGAAAATCACACTTAGTATTTGAGGGTTTTTTTGAGTTATCATTGATTTAAAATACATCAATTTCATATTAAATCCATAATTATTTCATCCCATGTAATCTTTATTATCTCATTTTTTTTTATTTAACCATCCTTCTAATGATTTAGTTTTAGAATCCATATTCCATACACCAAATTAATATATTCACAACATATTAATTCATAACCCTTTATATAATCCATAGTTTGTGTTAATCACCCAAAAATAGAATCCAAGCATATTTAAACATATATAAATTAATCATATTCATATGGTACATGAAATTTTCATATAATGTTTTAAAATTATATGAAATTGATAATACCCACATGAGTAAGCCTGGAACCATAGATATCCAACCACCGCCTTTCTAGATCAAGACATAATCTTCTAGGACAACATAGAGACTGACCCAAATTCCCTTTACCTAGTGATACTTTACACGAGAGAGATTCCAATTTAATATACACATAACACCTAATATGTATAAACTATATCCAATAACTAAATTCAATATATTAAATTTAATTAAAAACCTAGGCCCTGGTATAAGAAAACTAAATCTTATATTGTCATACCAATAAGTTAATGAATGGAATGATAATTTATAAGTAGAAATTTATCACATAAATTTAATCATAAATAATATTCAAATGTCATAAACAACTTATAGACATAAATATTCAAAATAAATAAATAAAAATTATATTTTTTCCCAAAATTGAGATATTATTATTAATATTTAATATTTTATTTTGGTATGAAAATATATGATTTAAAATTATTAACACTTATCATTTATAAAAAATTTATAAATTGTAAGAATTTTTAGATAAAATATTAGAATTTTTTTTATTTTTAACTTGAATCATATTCTAAGATTGATGGGTTTATTATAAATCATATGTCATAACTAGAATCAATTCTTATGATAAGTTTTATCACACAAAAAAAAATTCTTCTGTATTAGAGTATCATGTAAAAGAAAATATCTTATTTATGTAGAAATCCTTACATATCACTATGTATCCACTTCTATAGTAAAGGTAAATATCTTGTGTATGGAAAATTTACTTATATATGGGAATGTTTCTTGTTCACCATTATATATCCAATTCCATAAAAAAAAAGTATCTTATATTTGGAAAATGTTCTTATGTATGGGAAAGTATCATATGTATCACTATATATCCACTTCTGTGATAAATGGAAATAACTTACTTGTAGAAAATTTTCTTACATATATAAAATATCTTATGCATTTGGTCATATTTAAAGTTATAAGTTATATCATATATATGAAGTGATACTCTATTTTTTTTCATTATAATAACCTATATCCTAAATCCAATAAGATCAATCCAGTTACTAACACTCAACTATTTTATATCACACATTACAAAATGGCTCATCATGGATTTCAATACACATGATCTTAATGAAATCAAAAAAAACAACATATTGATTCATTGATGATCATGGATTTGATACCAATTATGGGTTTTATTGGATCATCACATGATCATAGTATTCTAATAAACCCATAAAAGTGCTCGATCTATCATTAAAAAATAAATATTTAGTATGAAGAACATAAAATATAAACTAGCACATTTGTAATGCTACAAGCTTCATCTTTATCGAACTCATTGTAGATTTATTAATGGAGATCACTAAGCAACAACTTAGGGACTATCACCTCCATAGAGATGAAACCAACCACTATGATCCTTATTTATAATTATAGGACCCCTAAACCCCAAAATTTTACTTGCACCTTCTCTGTTTAAATGAATAGTGAACATATAGGTAGAGAGAGATTTGGTTATGTATTCACAGATACGTATTTTACACCCTCAATATAAGGGTCTCCATCCTTTATTTAGGTTCCCTTTATTCAATAAATGTATTCAAGGGTAAACTATCATCACATGGTAGCTGACATGCATTACAAATAATATATTCCTATTGAGAATATTATGATTTTAATGTTTCAAATTATTTTTTATTCCCAAAATGAATCAACATGTTGATTCATAGCTAAAGGTAAAACATGTGGAAGATGTGAAAAAATCTCATGCACTAGATATCCCATGTCTTCAACCTATCTTACACTATTATTAATATCAATAGTGGAATCCTCATACCTTTAATGATATGAATATAGTGTAATTGATGATATGCATCAAATTCATATCACATGCTAGAATCAGGATATATCATAAAATATGGTATGCTTATTTTAGTGTATTTAAAATAATTGGGTCTTAGATAATTGGACATATGACCATGATCAATACAACCCATATAAGTTTGTCCACATTGTTAGAACTAATTTCCATGGGCACTATGCCCCATAGTCATAGGTCCCCCCTACACCTACAACCACATGAATTGTTTTCTATGGCCATAGGTCCTGGACGCATGGACCTATTTCCATGAGTTGTAGGTTCTCCCATATGGATATATAGTTATGGGCCTTATTGCATGTGGTTGTAGGTACCATCCATATAGACCTACCATCATGGTCCATGCAACTTGTGGTTATTGTTAGGTCGGAATATACAAAGTAACACAAGAGAGGGTGAATTGTGTATTTTAAAAAATAATCCACAATTATAGAGTATGACACCCACATTGATTTATGCAGATATGCAGTGTTTTTATTCTTTATGAAAATATGTAGAGGATAAACAAAAATAAATAACACACCTTTTTATATTGGTTCGGGGCACAAAGATCCCCTAATCCACTCTACCAATCACTCTCTCTGGGAGCTTGGTAAATTTCTCTAGTATGGACCTCTTACCATAAGATATAAAATCCACAATTTCGTGCAGGAAGTTGACACCTTTACAACAAGGATAAATAAATCCTTTTGGTTTTATAGTATAGAATCGATTATCCACAGCTTAGATCGATAAGCCGATACTCCACCACAACTGAGTATGAGAATTTTAAACTCTAATAAATCAAAAAAGTTTTAATTGTTGATTCGGTTTGATATTTATAGTTGAAACAGTAACAAATTGACAATTGGTTGTTCTTATTCTTCAAAAAATAATATATTCAAGAATAAAAGTATGAAATGATCCATAAAGCACAAAGATCTTCAATTAAAAAGTAGCAACAAAAATAGATCAGCAGAAAGCTTACTGAAGAATGAGATAGAATATATTTATATATCTCCAAAATGTAGTCATCTATCAGAGTTGTTCATTTGTTGTAGCACTATAAAAATATTTTTACCATAGTATGATTATATATGAAAAATATGTTCCTTAAAAAAATATACCATGTGTAAAATCGATACACCAATAGAATATATAAATAATATAATCTTCTTAATAATTATATATCCACAAAAGATTCTTGATAAAACATAGATATTAATATTTAAATAAAATAGGGGAGTTTTAAATTCCCTTAAGAAAAAGAGATAAAATAAATGTTGAATACGGTTATTTGAATCAAATATAATGAGCTTTAAATTGGTTGAAAATAATCTTTTAAATAGTCTGTAATATAGTCAAGTCGCACAAAATATCATGGATTTAAATCTCCGATGTTGAAAAGTCAAATATAGGGTTCTTTAAAAAAATGAAAAAATAGAAAATTTAGGGTTCAACTACATAGCATTCATTCTTCAAATGTAAGTTAGACAACATAAGTTTGATCATAAAAGTAAGGTTGATGATCCATATGTTTCTCTCTAAAACATAAGGTTTATTACATATGTAGGGTTATTTGACCATAATTTATTCTCTTAAAAAATGTAAGGTTCCTTTCAAATGTAAGGTTCTTCAACCTTAATTTTCTGATAATGTAGGGTTAATTAACCATATGTACTATTCCAAACGTAGGGTTGAGATACCATACTTTCTTCTTCCAGAGTAATTTTGAATACAAATATATGGATCATGATCTATATGCATTGTACAAAGCATAGGGTTTATTACTTACGTTACGCTTATCCATGTAGGGTATAAAAAATGTTTCTAGAATGCTTAAATATTCATCCTAACCACTTTAATAAATTTTCCTTGGGAATTAAAAGCTTTAAAATAATTTTAGAATAAATATTTTAAATAATATAAATTCCATAAACTATACTTAAAGTAAAATCATTAGTAAAACAAACAAGGGTATTTGTAAGAATAAAAATCATAATAAATTAGAGTATTGTTAAATCTCTCCCTTTTTGTTGATCAGAAAACCCATAAAATTATTAACAAAATATAGAATTTCGTAAACATATTTATAATTTAAATTTCATAGTATTATTTTGATAAAAGTAAAATATTGTGTCCATCCAATTTTTATCTCCCCTTTGCGATATAAAAAAGTATAAAAAAATATTAAAACACTTGTAATTTTGCACAGAACAGTAAATTATTGTTATAATTTACTTTTTGGATAAATAATACATTGGTTATAGTTATTGAGATAAACATTAAATAATATCAAATGAGTCATATAAAAAATAAAAATAACAAAATTTTATTAATAAAAACTATATAAATACAGTAGAATATTTGGATATGGAAAACAAGTAGGTCAATAGATCTAGTAGAAGGTAAAATGGTTTGGTCAGTATCTATTTCTGGTATTGGTTATGTAGGGGCCTGAACACCTTGAAAAAACTTAATGATCTCTTTCATCCACATATGTAATCTTTCAGCAAGATTATCTCTAAACTTCCTTATCAGAACTCTGGAATCCTAGCTCACATGCAGATTTTCAACTAAATTGACCTTAAAAAAGTCATGCGGACTCTCCTCTTTCTACATAAACTGAACTAACAGATCTTAACCTATTGAGTATAAATATGACACCTGGTTCACTTGAGGTTATTTTCTCAATAATAAATCTTTGGTTGTCTAACTAGACTGAAAAAGGGGAAATATTGCACTGGATATTCTGTAACCTGTCATTTATATTGTCCATGACTAATATAATTTCTTGAAATATTATAATCAGATCTGGTGAGGTTGAAGGGACAGAGGTAGAAGCAATAACTAGAGTAACATTTCCCTTGATTGAATCAAAATGGCTTCCCAAATACCATTTTAGGTCTACAAAATCTATTTTGGTAATATATTCAGATTTTTTTTTCCCAATCTGATCTAGCATCTCCCTACTAAATGGATCAAATATTTATTTTACATGGAATGTTCTTTAATTCCATGAATTTGTGTTTGAATAGACTCAAACTCTATCCTTGGGGATGATGAGTTTTATAAATCATCAAACAACTTTCTTGAGGCTTCCAACTCCTTTTTTAGAATAATATTCTCCTCCTGAACCATATTGAACATAATAACAAGTTCATCAATTAGTTTTATCAAATAATCAAAGTTCCCTTCATCTAGATTCTTGGACTTATCAACATCCGAAATGAATAGGGGATCATCATAGTAATTCTCAAAAGACTTTTCACTAGAACAAGAAATATTATCAAGAAATTATATCTATTCTCTAGAGAATGATCTAGGTATCTCCAAAGATTGGTCAATGAATTATATAACCTAATGATCAATAAAATCAGTGACCTTAGTTGATGATCTTTTCATTTTTTTATTCTTCTTGGGAATCCTTTTCCTAAACTACTTCTTCTCGAACAGCTTCATCTTGAATCTAATCAACTGGATGAGTAACATATTAAATCTCTCAAACCTGACATTCAACTTGTTGATCCTCTTCATTTACAATTTCTTCCAAATGAACTGAACAAGAAGCTTCTTCTGATCCCAACACTGTATCCGCATGTGTTGGTTCTTCTCTGTTTCTTGTTTTCATAAAAATATCCTCTACAACTTCTTATTCTTGTTCTTCTTTTTTCTCTTGGTTTGATACATCATAAAATCTCAAATTTCTCTTATCAGACTTAGAGACACCTTTAGTTCTGGATTCACCAATTCCTTTATTTCTTTTAACACTTTTCTCTCCCTAATAAAATGATTCAGACTTCTATTGGTCATTTGCACTAACTTTCATAAGCTTTCCTTTCACAGTACTCCAGTAAAAAACAAACTTCCTTAGAGTACCAGCATTCAGAATATTACTATGATGACACTTCACTCTTGCATCAAACAAATTAAACAAGTTATTTCGGAATAGAATTAATAATATTATTCTTCCCTAGGGATAAAATGACATTTGATCTTATTCTTGGAAAAAATAATTAAAATATCTCAACATGTATCTTGGAAAATTTATTTTTATGTCACTGATGAACAAAAACATGATGTACATATCAGGGTACAAAATTTTCTCTATTTTAGTTACTCTTGGGGCAATTGTAGTTTGAATAAACTTAACCAAAACTTTTTGATCTACCTCAAGATCCTTGAAAAACATTTTCCTTATATTTTTTGATACAAAGAGAAAATAAATGATATTGTTAGATGTGTGATTATTATTTCTAATAGGTCGAATGTCATTATTAAATATATCTTCATGAGGAAATTTCCAAAGCTAAGAGTTTTCAAAAGAAGAAATTGAAAATTACTTTTCTTCTATTTTTTCTAATATAGTATCTTCTATTTCAAAAAAATTGAACTGTACACTACTGTAGAAATGATTTGGTTCATCCTCATAAACAAAATCTGTATTCACCTCATTGAATAAAAATTCCAATCCTTGAAATTATAAAGTATGATTAAGTAGAATTTTTGTCTCATACATCCACTCGAAGTCTATGACCTTTGCTTGAAGAATCATTCTTGATGGAATTAATTGATGCTTTAGGTCACTGTATTCTCCTTCATCAATTCTCTTGGTCTTCTCCATTTCTGATAATCCGAAGTTCGATGGTTTTTGTATTCTAGCATTTCGAAGGAAGATGAAGGTTTAGGTAAGTGAATCAGTTTGAGAAACAATAGGGTAAGGTAAGTCGAAAGGTTTCTGATATATAATTACATAGATTTGTTTCTCGAGCCAATTATGTAGGGTAGTTATTAAATTTTTTATAATATGAAATAATAAACTAAAATATTTAATAAAATAAATATCCAGAGTAAAAAAATAGTAAAATTTTTTTATCATAAATAAATATTAAAATGAAAAAAATTAACGATTAATTATTTTAAATAAAATAAACCTCACCCCCTTAATAAAATCAAAAATAGCAATGGGAATTGGTTTAGTGAAAATATCAGCCAATTAATATTCATTATTAACAAATTCTAAAGATATATCATTTTTAAGAAAATTATATCTTATAAAATGATGTCATATATCAATGTGATTAGTCTTGGAATGACTTATAGGATTTTTTGAAAAATTTATTTCCCATGTATTATCACAAAAAAAATAGAAATACTATTAAAGTTTAATCCAAATTCCAGTAGAGTGTTTTTCATCCACAATACTTGTGCACAACAACTACTAGTAGACACATATTTTTCCTCAGTAGTTGACAAGGAAATAGAGTGTTGTTTCTAACTAGTTTATGAAACTAAAGATTTTTCTAAAAACTGACAGGTTCCTAAGGTAATTTTTATATCTAACTTGAAACCTTCAAAATTATCATCTAAAAATGAGATTAAATTAAAATCAAACGTGTTGGGGTAAATAAGATATTGAAAAATAGTTCCTTTTAAATATCTAAAAATTATTTTAAAAGAAGTAAGATGAGACTCCTTTGTATTTGATTGAAATATAGTACTAAGATATATAGAAAATATAATGTCTGGTCTACTAGTGATAATATATAACAAACTACCAATCATACCTCTATATAACTTATTTTCAATTAGTTTTCTAGCTTCATCCAAATCAAGCTTTATATGGTAAACATGTGAGTAATGTATGTCTTTCTATTTTCAATTCTAATTTTTTTCAATAAATCTATAATATAATTACTTTTATTTAAAACATTTTCCAAATAATTTTGATAAATTTGAAATCCTAAAAATATATTCATTTTTTCCATCATACTCATTTCAAATTCATTTTGCATTAAATTTGAAAAATCATGATAAAAATATTTATTACTTGAACCCAAAATAATATCATCAACATAAATTTGAACTAATAAAATATTAGAAAAAACTTGTTTCTTAAATAATATTTGATCTTCCAATCCAAAAGTAAATCCATTTTTCAAAAGAAAAAAACTTAATTTTTTATAATAAACTTTAGGTGCTTGTTTAAAGCCACTGAGATCTTTGGAATGTTTAAAAATAGAATTTAGCTTTTGAGGATTTTAAAAATAGGGGGTTTTTTAACATAAAATTCCTCCATTAAATAACAATTCAAAAAGGAATCTTTAACATTCATATGATATAATTTAAAATTTATATGAGATACATAAGCTATAATGATTCTTATAGATTCTAATCTAGATATCTGTGCAGAGGTTTCATCATAATTTGTTCCTTCTTTCTAATTATAACATTTGGCTACTAATCTAGATTTATTTTGTGTTATAATCCCTTAATTGTCTTGTTTATTTCTAAAGACCGACTTGGTTCCTATAACTGGATAATTGGTTGGTCTTTATACTAGTTCCCAAACTTCATTCCTCTTAAATTGATTTAGATCTTCTTGCATAACTAACTTCCAACTCTCATCATCTAAGTGTTCCTCTATAGTCTTAGGTTCTAATTGGGATATAAAGGCAGAAATTCTGCTAGTTTTCTTATATTTCTTCTGGTTCTAATTCATGTGTCTAGATTTTCTATAACAGTTTCTAAAGGATGGTTCTTTAGGGTTCAAGACTGTCTAGAAAGAACACTTTTAGGTTCATCAGTATCATATCCTTTTAAACTAGACTAAATTTTATTATTATCATTTTCAAAATCATTTTTGGGGTTTTAAGTCTCACGTTGTAAAACAAATCCGTAAATTCATCATTTTAATCATTTCCTTTAATAAAAGGGTATGTTTCATAAAACTTCACCTAAACTCATTCTTCAATAATCCTTGACTTTTTATTAAACACTCTATAAGATTTATTACTGGTAGAATATCCAAAAAATATCTCTTTATCAGATTTTGGATCTAACTTTTTAAGGTTGTCCTTAGTATTCAAGATATACACCTTGCATCCAAAAACATTATAGTACTTTAATTTAGGTTTTCTATTATTCTATACTTCATAAGGTTTCTTTTTGAAAATAGTATGAATTAAAACTCTATTCATGATATAGTAGGTTGTGCTTACAGATTCTACCCAAAATAGGTAAGAAGACTGTATTCATTCAGCAAAGTCCATGTTATTTCTTAAATAGATATATTTATTTTTTCAACAATTTTATTTTTTTGATTTGTTCTTAGTGAAGATAAGATGTGTTTAATACCCATATTTGAGAATAAATAATTGAATTATTGATTCCAAAATTCACCACTATGATCACTTCTCAATGAAATTATTTTAAAAACCTTTTTTATTTTGAACAATTTTACAAAAAACATTCAAAGATAGTAAAAACTTCACTTCTGAGTTTTAGAAAATAAACCCATGTAAATATAAAATAATCATCAACTAAAACATAGACATATAATTTTCCAACCAAACTTACTACTTTGGATGGTCCAAATAGATTCATAAGAATAAGTTCTAAAGGTTTAGTTGTACCAATTTTGATAATTGATTCGAAATAATATTTGTGTTGCTTGCAAATTTGGAAAGCATCACAGAATCTATTGCTATCAAATTTAGGACTGGGAAAATTAGAAACTAACTATTTCT
This sequence comes from Viscum album, assembly GCA_963277665.1. Classification (NCBI taxonomy): domain Eukaryota; kingdom Viridiplantae; phylum Streptophyta; class Magnoliopsida; order Santalales; family Viscaceae; genus Viscum; species Viscum album. The sequence continues at coordinate 1,283,939,560 of OY728132.1, read as the reverse complement.
TAGATAATTTATGTAAAACATAGATATTACAATGACTAATTATCATGTGTTATATCCATGACTCGTTTGTCTTGGCAGTTAAACAATTCACTTTTTGTTTACAGAATTAATTTAAGTCGAGAGTATAAACATTGTCAGTTCTAGGTGATCTAAATTTAAGTGACTTATATTTAAACACATAGTAGTAATTGTTAGAAAATTCAACACAAAATGTATGATCACAGAGTTGAGAGATACTTATTTGGTTGTTCTTTAACCCTTTTATAAATAATACTTTCTTTATTGAGATAGACTTCAAATTTGCAACAGTCACAACTCCAACTATTTTTCCTTTTGCATTATCACCAAAAGTGACAAGACCTCTATCTATTTGAGTCATTGTATGAAATTTTTATGGATCTTCACTCATATGTATTACAAATCCACCATCCATATACCATATGGATTTTCTTTTTCTATGATTAATTTCCTACAAAAGAAATTTAAACAAATGTTTGTTTTGGTACCCATATCTTCTTGGGTCTGGCAGTGTTACCCAGTAGTGATATGTGAACCCAGATCTTTTTTACTCTATCATAACTCATATTACATTATTCAAAAAAATATAAATAAATGATATTTTAATACCACTAATTTGAGTATTTCTCCAATATAAATTATTAGTGACATTACCTTTTATCCCACAATGATAATAGATTTCATTTTTAGAATTGGGCACAAAATAGTTTTTATACAATTTTTATTTCTCACCCTTACTTCCTATTCCAAATATTTTCTATTTAATGAAATTATTTCCAATAATTTCATTTATAGTATTTTTACCCTTTAGTAAAAACAAGAATAGAACTCTTATAGGATTTTACTCCATCCTATAATTTCTTGAATTTATTTTCATGACTGATACTGTTTGATACAGAGGAATTGAATTTTTCAAGTATCTCTTGATGTTGTTTTATAATGGAATATTTTTCACCTAAAAAATAATTATGAATATTTTTAAAAGATTTATGACTCTTCAGAAAAGAATCATATTTTTTCTAACATAGAACAGTAGGCTTCCAATTTTTCATTTGAGAAACTACTAGTATTAGAATCAGAAGAGTAATAAGTTTGTAACTTTTCCTCTTCATCTATAAAGCACATATTTTCTTTTAGATTTGATTACTATTTTTATAAATAAGGTTTTGAATAGTTATTGGAGTATTCATATTCACTCCATATAGTTTTTATTTCTCTTTTTTTTGTTCTCATAATCATCATTTTACTGATATCTCTTTTTTGGCCATTTTCTTTCATCTTTTAATTCAGGACAATGAAGTCTCATCTTCCATAATTTATTGCATTCATAGTATCAAACTTCTCTTGGTTCTTCATCATCCATCCTAAAAGATTTTATGAATCCTCTTTTCTTTTTGTAGAATTTACTGAACTTTCTAGCTAGTTGAGCCAGTTCCATTTTAGAATCTCAAAAATATGAATTTGTATCTTCTTTGACTTCTTGCTTTGATATTTTTATATTCTTAAAAGATGTCACTTTCATATCAGTATTTTATTTCATAACTATAATATTATTATCTTCATCTTCATATTTCATTTCTTCTGTATACATAATCAGTTTCCTAATTATCTCTTTCATTATCAAATCATTGAGAGGTGATGATTGGAGAATAACAACAGATATTACATTCCATTTAAAAGTTAGTAATCTAAGTGCTTTAAAATCTTAATCATATTGTTTTATGGTTTCTCCTAAGGTTGTAATGTTGTTGACAATTTCTTTAATCCTTCAATCCATATACATGATGATTTTTCCATTAAACATTCTAAAGGTGTCAAATTTTATTTTAGAAGTAGAATATCTCATCAGTCTATCATTTTTTGTTCCTTTATAAGCAACTATAATAGTTTGCTACATTTCATAGACAGTTGGACATTGTGAAATGTGATTGAATTCATCTAGTTCAGGACCAAAAATAATAGTATTCATTGCCTCTGAATTCATATCATATTTGGCTTCTATTTTTGCATCCCAATATTATGGTTTTTCAAAATTCTTATAAGGAGTGATAATTTTTTTTGTAGACTTTGAATCCATGATTCTTCATATATATGATCATACTATATTTCCAGCACCCATAATTGTTACCATTAAAGTATAGAGCAGGTACCATTGACATTCCTCCTCTAAGATCAGTCATTTCCATCTTTTCATAGACCTTATACTTTTCAACTTGATATATATTTATCCAAAAGCTCACCTATGATACCAATTGTTCGGTTTGAATATAAAAAGTAACACAAGATGGGGGTGAATTGTGTCTTTTCAAAAATCATCCATAATTCTGACCTATGAATGTAACGACCCAAACATTCATTAATGGAAATTCCTCTTGATCTAATTAAATTTCTTATTATGGTTATATAAAATGTGAACATAAATGGTTTTATGTATCTGAATTTTAAAATACCGTTATGAATTGTGATTGTTTCTAATATAGTCATTGAACAGTTATCACACGATTAGTATAAATATAGGGCTTTAACAAATCCAATTTACTCAGACAAAGGAAGCGATGGCCTTATCCAGTAGACTTGCGCTGTACGAAGCCCATTTTTTGGAGCTCAGAAATGAGGTGGTGTCATTGGGCTTCTCACTTGACCAATCCCAAGCTGAGCTTGAACACGTTAATTTTAAGTGGAACTGACTATGAGAGAAGTGGAAGTTAATAGAGATTACCACTTGAGCGATGTTATCTGAGCCACCCCAAGAATATTTCATCATCGCACACCTTACCCTTCAGTCTTATGTGGGTGTTATAAGGGGTTATGTAACAAAACCCCAGCACTATGACTATGTACATTATTTTTATAAAGAATATGCATTCATTTTATTATTATTACTTTGTAAATAGTTTTTAAAGCACAAATATGTTTTTTAGTTAATATTCAATGAAGAAATCTATTTTTCTGAATAAAAGAATTTTTTAATTAAATAATATTTTAATAAAATATTATTATGATTAAATTACTTTTTATTAAATATAAATGATCATAGAATTTTATGAATGCAATTGTAATTTTTATTAAGGTTTGAAAACTATTTTTGTCAAAACCAATGAATTTTCGGTAAATGTCACTTTTTATTTTGAAAGTAAAAATTCACATATTTATAAAATTATTTAGATAAAATGAATATTATTTTTCGAATCAGTACTTCGATATTATCCAATGGTGAATTTTTCATAATTTTCGGAGATAGATGAATTTTTGGGTAAAAATTAAATGTCGTTTAAATATATAATGTGTTTTATGACATCATAATGACCCAATAGTGATGTAATAAAATACTATAAAAATTATGTTCATCCAATATATCTTTTAGAATTAAAATAATGTGATTTTATATTTGTTTGATTTATTTTACAAATCTTTAGTGGACCCATCAAGACTTATAAACATTTTGTCTTTTTAAATTGTTTTCCTTGAGAGTGTGACTCACCTCCACACAAGAAACCCTATTATTTTAATAATTTCGTCGATTGGACTTATAAAATATTTTCTTTCACTCCCATTTGGAAAAAACCATGTGCAAAAACCATGGGTGGGTTTGTGGTTTTGATTAGTGTAATGTGAGGTGTCCCAAACTGAAATAATAAAGAATTCCCTCTCCTTTCCTATATAAACCCACCCAAGCTCCCACTTCCTCTTCACTAAAAGAATTTGTAGTTAGACCAACCCCTTACCTCCTATCTCTATAATCCTAAAAAGGTTCCCTAAGCTCATAAGAAGCCTCTCTCAAGCCTCTCCCAGGCCTTTGGGATCAAACTTCCAATTAAGGGATTCAAACCTTTCTATTTTTATCCAAGTTTCTTAATATTGTTATTCCCTTTTATTTTCAATTAAAAATGTTGGGGGTATGATTTATAACCTTCCCCATACTTAAATATTTATTTTATGATGATGGGAGACACCTTTCTCTCCCATTAATGCCTCCCATGTACACCCATTACCATGCCGAAATTCTGTGAGGGATTTCTCTCTCCTCTTTTACATCCAAGTAATTATTTTGTATTATGCCTTCAAATTCCATTACATTTGTTAGTAAATGTACCTATATGACCCCCTTACTGTCCATTTCATTTATATATTATGAGACACCCATTTCTCTCTCATCAACCATTTTCATGAATCCTTATGTCACGTCGTTATGTTGTCGAAATTACACCGCGTTTTTTCAAGGAAAGATCATTATGTAGTGAATACCATACCCATGTCTCTATCAAGGGTATTCACCTTTATACACATATACAAATTTAATGGTACTTTGATGTATTTATTCCACATTACTTAATCATGTAATAACTTATGATGTTGGTTGATTCCAAGTTATATGATCCATGTGGCACACTTATGCATGAAATGAAATGTTTAAGAAGGGTGCACCCTAATAGTGCTCCAATACATTGGGTAAAGTATAGTATCATGATACATCATGTGAAATGGGTGTTGACTAATTCTAATTCAAGTGAAATAAGGTTTTACTCGTGCTTCATGTGCAATGAGGGTTTACTCATGCTCCATGTGTAATGAGCCTTGGCTCATGCTAATTCCATGTTAAGTGTTCTTTCCACATTTCCATGTTATGATTGTCATGCTTTACCATGCCTTTATGTTCATATTTATCTTTTGCTCCATTGATATGCCTATTTTATAACATTTATTATACTTCTCATGTTATTCCATGTTTATTCCCTTACTGAGCTTTATAGCTCACCCTTTTCTTATGCATGTCCTCAGATTATCCCATGCAATGCTAAGTACGAGGGAATGTAGTGGTCAGGTAAAGGAAGTTTTCAATAAAGATGTTGTATGTTTTATGTTCTAATTTGTTATTTAATGTTCCTAATCCCCAAAGACACTAGACCTCTTGATCTTCTATGTTGTATAAAGTGAATATTTTATGTAATAAATCATGTTTAAGTGTGTAATAAAGAGCAGGGTTGTCATTGTCGGTATTAGAGGATAGATTTAGTTATTTTTGGGATTAGGATTAGAAAACCCTAGTGAAGACTTAGAGACAAGAATAAGTATAATAAAAACATCCCTAAGTATTGTTTAGTATTGATTAAGTAGTTTATCAAGAAAATACATCCATGTCTGGATATGAGCAGGTAGAGGCAGATCTGGCACAGATGTATCCTAGGGGTAAAACCCGAAAACACCGCTTTGAGACAGACTCGAACGGAAACTGGTGCACGACAATGGGCCTTGCTGTACTCCTGGTTACAACACCCCCGGGGGATATGCTTTGGTAAATTCACAAGCTTATTATGAACCATTATTAAGGGAATTAAAAAAATTCCCCTAAGAATATATATAAGAAAGTGTATCATGAATAGCATAGATTGTAGCCTATGGATTCATAAGTTAAAAAAATAAAAGTTATTTATATGTAATCAGTTTTTTCCATGTATTTCATTTTATGTGTTACCACTAACTTTCCTTTTATTCTATCCAATGGTCGGTAATATGAGGACTCGGGCTAACAACCAATGTGAATATCAATGTGATGATTGTGCTAATGAGAAGCCCAATCTGATGGGAGTGGGAATCGCGAACTTTGTCATGCTTCTGTATCAGTTAACTCATGATTTGAATAGAAACATGGGTCAAGAGGAACGTTCAACCCCCCCCCCCCCCCCCCAAAGAAAGAAAAGTCTCTATTGAGAGCTTCATGAGACAAAGAACTCCTATTTTTAATGGATAATTTGATCCCTCTATCACCAATCAATGGATCAACTCCATTGAAAAGAACTTCCCCATCCTTCAATGTTCTAAACAAGAGAAGGTTATTCTTGCTGCTTATCGTATAGAGGGTGAAGCTGATCAATGGTGGACATTGATAAAAAATACGAAGCCTGAGGAAGATATCGAGTCATTGTAAGGAAGGATTTCCAGAAGATGTTTTTTGATAAATATTTTCTGCGTACCCTCTGACTTAAGATGGAAAGGGACTTCCTTGCCCTCAAGAAAAAAGGCGACAAATTTGTCAGACCATATGAGGAAAAATTCACAAGGATTGTATGATACACATCCGGCTTTATCGTTACCCCCGAATGCAAGGTTGACTACTTCTTTGGTGGGATGAAACCTAGCCTATGGAAAGAGCTGGTGATCTGTGACTTCGACAGGTATGAGTAAATTTTTTGATGTGACCTCAAAGTTGAAATGAAGATCGTAGAATCTCAGGGGTATCATGGGGATAAGAAGTGTAAGGTGGACTTTAATACTGGCAGTCCGATGGATAAATCCAATGGTGCTAAGAAGATCCAGCACCCCACTTTCCAAAGGTGAAGAAAGAAGCACCCAGTAAATTGCCTGAAGGGGTCGAGGAAATTCTTTAGGTGAGGAAGAGAAGGTCACCTAACTATTAACTACAGACAAGAAAAACCCACTGTTGTGTCATAGGAGAGGAACGCTCCGTTCGAACCTCAACTTGTTGTTCATTCCTACAACTGCAATGAAACATGGCATCATGAAAATCAGTGCCCTATGCCAAGGGTTTTCAGAGGCAACCAACAACCTCCAAGGTAGCAAGGGAGAGATTTTTCCATCACTACTGCTGAAGTGAACCACGACAACAAAGTGGTGACAGGTACGCTAGTTATTCATTCAATAATAAAGAACGGAATTTTTTATTCTAGTTCTATGCATTCTTTTATATCCCAAAAGTTTAGTATAATAATCCCAGCACCACCACAAATCATGGAAGTAAAGATGTCGGTGAGTACAGAAAATAGGGAAATCATTTCATCTCATAAATATAACTCATCCCCTATCCTAGTTTGTGGATTTAATTTCTTGGAGAACCTCATAATACTCCTTTTAGTGAAATTTGATTCAATTCATGGCATGGATTATCTTTCTTTATATAGATACAACATAAATTGTCATGAGAGGGAAATCACTCTCCATGTTGAGAATCAACCCCCGATTCTATACAAGTGCAAGGAGGAAGATGAATCTTCTTTAGCTCCATCATCTCAATTTTGGATATTACTGCCCTATGAGCATGCATATCTAGCTCAGATGGTTGATTCTAAGGAGGAAACCATCTTTTAAGACATTCTTATTGTGAGGGAATTCACGGAACTATTTCCCGAGGAATTGCATGGTCTTACTCCTAGAAGAGATGTAGAATTATCAATTGATCTTATACCTGTGGTGTTTACAATATCCAATACTCCGTATAGAATGGTTGTTGTGAAGCTTCAGGAGTTGAAGAAAAAACTACAGGAGAATATGGATAAAGGGTTTATATGCCCAGGTGCTTCACCATGGGGTGCACCAGTCCTCTTCATCAAGAACAAGGATGGGTCAATGCGCCTTTGCATCGATTATCATGAGCTTAACAAAATCACGATAAAGAACAAGTATCCTCTCTCATTAATTGATGACTTGTTCGATCAGATGTATGGAGACCAATACTTCAACAAGGTGGATTTATAGTTGGGATATTATCAATTAAGGGTGAAGAAGGAAGATATCCCCAATACTGCTTTTCATACAAGATACGGGAACTATTAATTAATATTAATACCTTTTGGACTCACTAATTCTCTAGTAATCTTCATGGAATTAATGAATAGATTCTTTAGGGATTACCTCAAAAAATTTGTGATACTATTTATATATGATATTCTGATATACTCCAAAACCAAGGATGATTATGAAGATCATCTAAGAATTGTACTAGAGACCTTGCGGAAGGTGAATCTCTATGTGAAGTACAACAAGTGTGAGTTCTGGTTGAAGGTCTCATTATTGGGCCATATCATCACAAGCAATGAGATATATGTGGATCCCTCTAAAACAGATGGAATTGAGGGATGTCTGAGGCCAACATCAGTAACGGATATCTGTAACTTCTTGGGGTTATTTGGATATTATCGAAAATTTTTGAGAAATTTCTCACAATTTTCCAACCCTCTTACCAAGCTAACTCAGAAGGGAGTAAATTTTACTTTGAGTGATGAATGTGAAGAAAGCTTCAAGGAGTTAAAAAGGAGGTATATCACTATGCTTGTGCTCACCTTACCCACAAGTGGAGAACTTTTTGTGGTATTCAGAGATGCTTCGAATAATGGCCTGGTATGTGTGTTAATGAAAAATGATAAAGTCATTTTCTATGCTTCAATTAAATGAAAAGTTCATGATCAGAATTATCTAACACATGATTTGGAGTTGGTTGCGATGATCTTCTATTTAAAAATTTGGCGGCATTATATCTTTGGGGAGAAGTGTGAAATATATATGGACCACAAAAGTCTCATGTATATATTCACACAGAAAGAGTTGAACAGGTGCCAAAGAAGATGGTTAGAGTTGATCAAAGACTATTATTGCTCAATCCATTACCACCCTGGGAAAGAGAACAAGTTGTTGGATGCTCTATGTAGAAAAGACCTAGAAATTATATCATTGATGAGAATTGAGAAGGATCTAATCTTCTTGGATTTGATGAAGTTGGACATGGGAATCAAAAAGAAGGGAACAACATCCCTTTCAAAAATGATTGATCAACCGTCTCTTTTGGAAATGTTAAAGGATGCTCAAAAGGATGATGTGGGAATACAGAAGAGAGTGGAAGATATAAGAAAAGGGAAATCCTTATAGTTTAATGTTAATGAAGAAGTAATTGTGATATTTGGGAAAAGACTATGTGTTCCATCATGTCTGGAGCTGAAGAAAGACCTTTTGGATAATGCACATAGTTCAAATTTCTCTATTCACCCAAGAAACACAAAGATGTATCTATTTTTCTGAGAGCATTTTTGTCAGGATAATATAAATAAGGAGGTAGCTGAGTATACATCAATGTTCCTGGTGTGTTAGAAAGTGAAGTTAAAGAGGCAGAAGTCTAAGGGGATGATGCAACCATTTCCCATACCATCATGGAAATGGGAGAACATCACCATGGACTTTCTCACCAGACTTCTGAAGACATCCAAAGGCAACAATGCAATCTATATTGTTGTGGATCGTCTTACAAAGTATCCACACTTAATTTCAATTAGGTAGTATTTCTCATTGGATCAAATGGCACGGATATAAATCAGGGAAGTGGTAAGTCTAAATAGAGTACCACTATCTATTATATCTGATCGAGATCCAAGATTCACCTCTAAGTTTTAGAAAAGTCTTCAACATGCTCTAGAAACTTAAATGAACTTCAGTACGGCCTATCATCCTCAAATTGATGGCCAATTTGAGTGGACTATCCAAACACTTGAGGATATGTTGAGAGAATTCTCAATGAACTTTAAAAGAGGATGGGATCAATATCTTCCACTGGTTGAATTCTACTACAATAATAGTTTCCAATCGAGCATCTAAATAGAACATTATGAATACCTGTATGGGAAGAGGTGTATAACACCATCATGTTGGGATGAAGTCGGTGAGAATAAGCTACTAGGACCAAAAATGGTCAAAGAAATGGTGGATAATGTGAAAACCATTCAACAGTATATCAAGGAAGCCCAGAGTCGACATAAGAGTTGTGTAAATAACTGTCAATGAGACCTTGAGTTTAAAGTTAGAGACATGATATTTCTATGCATATCTCTATGAAAGATGGTCATGAGGTTTGTAAATAAATCAAAGTTAAGTCTTAGTAACATCGTCCCCTTCGAGATTCTTGATTGTGTTGGGGTTGTGGCCTATTGACTAGCGCTTCCACCTACCATGGACAAAGTACATGATGTCTTCCATGTATCCCTCTTAAGGAAGTACATACCAGACCCTTCACATGTACTCTCTTCAGAGGTATTACAGCTAGAGGATGATCTTTCTTATGAGGAGAAACCAATGAAGATCTTATATCATAGATAAAAAGTCATATGAAATAAGGCAATGCCCCTCGTGAAGGTGTTGTGGAGAAACCACAAGTTTGAAGAAGCGACATGGGAATCAATGGAAGTGATGAATTATAGTTACCCTCATCTTTTTTAGTGTGGAAAAAGGAAATTATGAGGGTGAAATTTCTTAAGGGGGGAAGATTTTAATGACACAAACATTGATTAATGGAAATTCTTCTTAATCTAATTAAATGTCTTATTATGTTTATATAAAATGTGAAATTCATTGATTTTATGTCTCTTGATTTTAAAATACTGTTATGAATTGTGATCATTGATAATATAGTCATTGAACATTTATCACATGATTAGTATAAATATAGGGCTTTAACAAATCCAATTTACTTAGAAAAGGGAAGTGATGGCCTCATCCAGTAGACTTTCCCCATACGAAGTCCATTTGTTAGAACTCAGAAATGAGGTGGAGTCATTGGGATTTTCTCTCGACCAAACCCAAGCTGATCTTGAACATGTTAAGCTTGAGTAGAACCGACTACGGGAGAAGTGGAAGTTAATAGAGATTACCACTCGAGCGATATTATCCAAGTCACCCCAAGAATCTATCACCATCACACACCTTACCCTTTGGTCTTATGAGGTTGTTATAAGGGGTTATGTAATAAGACCCTAGCACTATTACTATGTATATTATTTTTATAAATAATGTGCATTCATTTTATTATTGTTGCTTTGTAAATAGTTTTTAAAGCACAAATAGTTTTTTTAGTTAATATTCAACCAATAAATCTATTTTGATGATTTAACCAATTTTTTAATTAAATGATATTTTAATAAAATATTATTATTATTAAATTTATTTTTATTAAATATAAATTATCATATAATTTTATGAATGAAATTGTAATTTTTATTAAGGTTTTGAAAACTATTTTTGTCAAAACCTATGAATTTTCTGTAAATGTCAGTTTTTATTTTAAAATTAAAAATTCACATATTTATAAAATTATTTAGATAAAATGAATATTATTTTTTGAATCATTACATTGAAATTATCCAACAGTGAATTTTTTATAATTTATTGAGACATTCGAATTTTTGGGTAAAAATTAAATACAGTTTAAATATATAATGTGTTTTATGACATCATAATGACCCAAAAAGTGATGTAATAAAATACTATAAACATCATGTTCGGCCAATATATGTTTTCTCACTAAAATAATGCGATTTTATATTTGTTTTATTTGTTTTACAAAGCTTTAGTGGACCCTCCAAGACTTATAAAACATTTTGTCTTTTTAAATTGTTTTCCTTTAGAGTGTGACTCACCTCCACATAAGTAACCCTTTTATTATAAGAATTTCGGCCATTGGCCTTATAAAATATTATTTCCACACCCCTTTTGAAAAAACCATGGGCGAAAACCATGTTCTGTTTTGTGGTTTTGATTAGTTTAATGTGAGGTGTCCCAAACCTAAATAATAAACAATTCCCTCTACTTTTCTATATAAACCCACCCAAGGTCCCACTTCCTATTCACTAAAATCCTTTAGAGTTTTACTAACCCCTGATATCCTCTCTCTATAATCCTCTCAAGGTGACCCAATCTCCCAAGAAGCCTCTATTAAGCCTCTCACAAGCCTTTGGTATCACACTTCCAAGTAAGGGATTCCTACCTTTCTCTTTTTATCCAAGTTTCTTAATATTATTATGCCCTTTTATTTTCAATTAAAAATGTTGGGGATATGATATCACACATGCCCCATACTTCCATATTTTTTTAGGAGGATTTGAGACCCCTTTCCCTGTCATTAATGTCTCCCATGTACACCCACTACCATGCTGAAATTCCGTGAGGGATTTCTCTCTTCTCTTTTACATCCAAGTAATTCTTTTTTATTATGAATTCATATTCCATTAAATTTGTTGGGACATGTACCTATATGGCCCCATTAATTTCCATTTCATTTACTTATGATGAGACACCCATTTTTCTCTCATCAGCCATTTTCATGAATCTTTATGTCACGTCGTTGTGCTGCCGAAATTGCAACGTGTTTTTCCAAGCCAAGATCATTGTGTAGTGAATACCATACCCATGTCTCTATCAAGGGTATTCAAATTTATTCACATATACATATTGAATGGTACTTTCATGTATTTATTCCACATTACATAATCGTGGAATAACTTATGATGTTGATTGATTCCATGTTATATGATCCATGTGGCACACTAATACATAAAATTAAATGTTTAAGAAGGGTGTGCCCTAATCGCACTCCAATGCATTGGGTAAAGTATAGTATCATGATATGTCATGTGAAATGGGTGTTGACTCATGATAATTCAAGTGAAATGAGTTTTTACTCATGATTCATGCGCAATGAGTGTTTACTCATTCTCTATGTGCAATGAGCCTTGGCTCATGCTAATTCCATGTTAAGTGTTGTTACCACATTTCCATGTTATGATTATCACGATTTATCATGCCTTTATGTTCGTGTTTCTCTTATTCTCCATTGATATTCCTATTTTCTACCATGTATTTAATTCATCATTTTATTACATGTTTATTACCTTACTGGGTTTATAGCTCACACTTTTCTTAAGCATGTCCTCAGGTTATCCCATGCAATACTAAGTACGAGGGAATGTAGTGGTCATGTAAAGGAAGTTTTCAATAAAGATGTTGTGTTTTTTATGTTATAAGATTTTATGTAATGTTCTTAATCCCCAAAGACTATACCTATTGATCTTATATGTTATATCAAGTGAATATTGTATGTAATAAATTAGGTTTAAGTGTGTAATAAAGAGCAGGGTTGTTATAATGACACCCATTGTGATTTATGTGGATATGAAGTATTTTTATTTTGTATCAAAATATGCTACAGATAAACAGAAATAAAGAAAATAACTTTTTATAGTGGTTAGGGGCACAAATATCTCCTAGTACACTCTATTAATCACCCTCTCTGTGAGATTGGTAAATTTCACTAGTGTGGTCCTCTTATCACAAGACTAAAAATCCACAACTGAGTGAAGACAGTTGACACCTTTACATTAAGGATAAATAAATCCTTTTGGTTATATAGTAGAGAACCAATTATTCAAAGCTTAGATTGAGAATCTCATACTCCACCACAATTGAGTACAATTAGTTGAAACTCCAATAAATCAAAAGAGTTTGATTTGTTGATTTGGGTTGATCTTCATAGTTGCAGCAGCAAGCAACTGACAATTGATGGATCTTATTCTTCAAAAAAGAATATCTTTAAGAATGAAAGTCTGAAACGATCCTAGTTACCCAATGATATTTAATTAAAAAGAAGAAAAAAAACAAAGTAGCAACTAGATTACAAAAGAATGAGATAGAACATATATATCTCTAAAATGTAGTCCTCTATCATATTTGTTCATTTTTTGTAGCACTGAAAAACAAAATTACCAAAGAATGATTGTATATGAAAAATATATTCCTTGAAAAAATATCTCTTGTGTAAAATCGATACACCGATAGAATATATAAAGAAAATATCTTTCTTTATAATTTCAATTACACAAAATATTCTTGATAAAACGTAGATATTAAAATTTAAATAAAATGGGGGAGTCATAACTTCCCTTAAAAAATGATATAAAATATGTTTTGAATATGGCTCTTTGAATCAAATATAAAGAGATTTAAATTCATTGAAAATAAGCTTTGAAACAACCTATAATATCATCAAGAATGTTGTATAAATCTTTCAAAATATCACGAATTTAAATCTTCAACATTGAAAAGTTAAATGTAGGGTTCTTTCAAAAAATGAAAAAATATAAAATGTAGGTCTCAACTACGTAGCATTCATTTTTCAAATGTAATATAGAAAACATAAGGTTGATCTTAAAATTAAGGTTTATGATCCATACATTTATCTCTAAAACACACGATTCCTTACTTACATAGGGTTATTTAACCCTACTTTCTTCTCTTGAAAAACATGAGGTTTCTTTCAAACATAAGGTTCTGTAACCATACTTTTCTGATAATGTAGGGTTGATTAACCATATGTATTTTTCTAAACATAGGGTTTAGATACCATACTTTATTCTTCCAGCATAAAGTTGAATACAAACATATGTTTTATGATCTATACGCACTATACAAAGCATAGGGATTATTCATTACATTATTCTTATCCACATAGGGCATGAACAGTGTTTCTAGAATGCTTAAATACACATCACAAATACTTTAATAAATATTTCTTTCAAATTAAAAGCTAGAAAATAATTTTGGAATAAATATTATAAAGAATATAAATTCCTTGAAATATACTTAAAGTAAAATCATTAGTAAAAAAACAAGGGTATTTTTAAGCAACAAAATAAAAAAAAATTATAGAGTATTGTTAAGACAGTACATGCCCAATAGTTGTAGGGTCCGGACCACATGGACCTTCTACCACATGCTACATTACCCATGGTGGAAGGTCCATGCAAGAGTAGCCTATAGCCATGGTCAATGGATCTCAAGGTGATAATCCCTTTACATGCCCATTCTATACTATTCTTATGCTCTTACTATAGTGGATAGGTAGTTCTCACATCACCATATGGTTATGGACCATGTTTCCCATGGATATAGGCATATCACCATAGGTGATATGGCCCATGGTTATAAGGACCCTATAGCCACAATCATTATTTCTCCATGGTTCTCTTCCAACCTATGACCATGGTTCTTTTGACCATGTCTATAGAACCATGGTTTCAGGGAAATTTTCTATTAGTTAAAAATTCAATCATTCATGTATTCATCTAATGAAAACATTGATTCTCTCATGAATTTCATCTTTGGAAATTTCTATTATAATGATATCTATTGGTGAAAAAAATATAAATGTTAACCATTTAACATTTGGTGTCCATATTAATCATAGAAAGTGACATGATATCATACACCTTGTCGTTTGATATCCCTTGTATAAGACCTTATAATAAAGGGACAAGAAATATGATATTCCTTTGTAACCATGCATGTCATACTATACAAAATCCTTAATCATAAAGCATATATATACCATATATATCACATATAGATTATAATTTTAGGTATATATCCAATAGTTTAAATTAGAAAGAAAATAATTGTCATGTCCATGAATGGAAATTGTTTGCAGTGCATAATGGAATTAAGTCTGATGATCTTTTCTTCAGAAAACCTTTAAATATAAGGATAGATAATACCTATATAAATATTTTCATGAAAATAAATTTGAAAAGGTTTACTTAGGATTTATTATTTCAATATATGAAATGAACTTCAATACTATAACTTTAATATGTAAAATATTAAAGGAAAATATAATATCATTTGAAATTCACTAACATTGTATTTTCATTCTTGTAGGTACAACGGTAGAAAATAAAAAATCAAGGATCTATTCAGATTTAATTGATAATAATTTTTTGGAAGAATGACCAAATTATCAAGGTAATGAATGGAAAAAACTAAAAATTATAATTAATTCTAGAAAATAATATTTTTTAGAAGAAATTATCTTCATCTTATAAATTTTAATGATCAAAATACATATGTTCTTCAAGAATGAAGGCTAAAAACTAGAAAGTGTGGGAAATAGTGGGGGGATAAAAGGAACTAATGACACTAATTTTAAAGAGAAAAAACAATATAGAACCCCATAAAGAATAATCAACCATGTGAGATACTCGAAACCATGTAATACTATAAAATGAAGAAATATCTTATTGACATTATATTGTATCATTGTAGTTGTTTTATTCATCACATGGGCATAATGAATATAACTCAAGGAGAAATCAAAGGATTCCTATATCTGTGGTGTGTACATGGGAAGCACTGAATCTCTGTTAATGCAAGAGGGATTCTTTTACTCTCCATAGTATTCTAGTTACTCATGGTATAAAAGAAGAAGAATATGATATCTATGATAAGAAATAGTTTTTGGCTAATTGCATGAAAGAGTCACACACTAAATCCATGGATTTTGGTATCCTTATATAGTCCCTTGAGACATTATCATGTATACATGAATTAAATAATATTTTATAAAATGTACATGTTAATGATAAAAATCATAAAAACTTTATAACCATTCATCCAAGAAAAAACCCCATATATTTCATCTTATGAAATGGTTCACTTTATGATAGCCCATGTAAAAGATTCATGAATGGTAACACTTTTAATTTGGTATCCCAATACAATAGAGGATATATGATAGAATCATACCATATGATTCAAACCAATCATATCATATAATTATCAAGTTAGTGACAAGAAATATATATTTAGGGTCATATGATAAACTCAAATCATATATTATGATATATCCTAATCACATAATATGTGATTAATGATTTAGGTAATATCACCTTCAATATCCTACTTTCACTAAATCCACTTGTACTTTATTCCATTTCATATTATATTATATCATGTACAATAAAATTTGAAATCATATCCAAAATTCATTTTGAATATCTTCTAAAACACTTTTGTAAGGCTATCATCAAAATTTCCTTGCATCACACCATATGAAATATCTTGTGAATACCCATCCAAAATTACTTTTGGATTAACTCTAAATTATTTTTAGAGCATCTTTATGATTCAAACTCAATCAAAATTTACTAAACCATAGTGTAACCCCAAGGGCCTTTATAGTATTGACAATAAATATGAATCACTCTATTTAAAAATGTAAGTAAGGGGTATCATATATAAAAGAATCAGTGTTACTCAATTTACAAAGGGATTTATCATGATCTTCAATTAACACATGTATCTCTATACCTATGTCCACAAGATGCATCACATGAAAGCATACATTTTTATATAATCCTTTTGTCTAAGACATTGATTAACCTTGGGGTATGAAGTATGTAAATTCCATATAGATACTCATACATTCTTGATTCTCCCAGTATAGACTGACCAATTTGATGAATGCATCACATGTCGTTCACCTTTATGGATGAGAACATTACATGACCTCTACCTAGTAGATAATAACGCCATATTTTTTAAGGTATAGTCATACAGTTCTTCATTATATATCAATCTAGGTCCCAGATATCAAATTTTTCATACAAGGGGACAAATATCATTGTAGTTAAAATCCAACCAATGACATGATCAACAACATACCCAACCACACATAATTATCTAAGCCTCAATGATTCCATAACAAAGTGTATCAAATTATAAAGTTTATCATGATAGGTATCTCTTTAACCTTAGGTAGTGTGGACTCCAAATATGATCCATTCAACCCTAGAATACAAAATAATTAGTTTATAATAGTCTATGTGGTGTACTTATGGGATAATACAAATAAAAAAACTTTTTTATGCCTCATGGGTATATTTTGTATCCATATAAAATAATGGTACTCCCACTAACCTTAAAATTTCATCACAACTAATAATACTTCACAGTGAAAATAGATTATGGATAACTCAAAGTTATACTTTGAGAGGCCAATTATCATTTCACTTTATGAAATATATATCCATATATAAATATATTTTGACAACGTTAAATAATTATAAAGTTCATATTTCCTTTTAGTATAACATAATATATTTTATATTCTTAAACTCTTTTAATAATACTTAACAAAACTATACATAAGAGAATGTATAACATGTCATATATGATATACTTCCAAATCGGGCTTATGTTTGCTCCAATTTCAAGGGTTTTGTTAAACTCATTACATCACTATATAATTCTTATCACATAAATATGTGTCTATCTAATAAGTCCCTTACACTAGCGATTAAAATTTGTGAAGTATGTTAGTTTGTATAATGGTGAGGTTTATGAATCATATTCTTAATGTTTGGATCCTTGAATATATTCAAACTCTCCAACATCACAACATCTAATGTTATGATGTTAGTAACTTATATTTTATACTTAGAACTCTTTCTAAGTACATCATCATCATAATAATTATGAATAAATTCCATTAAATTTTTTCCTTGAAATCTAATTTAACTATTTACATTATATCCAAAAAAAATTACGATATAGTGACATTCACATTGTATTTTGACTAGTAAAATCTTTTATTTGTCAACTTTGAACTTCTCAAAGTCCAAACATATTCCCACTATCCTCTTAGACACTATATTATCTTCATTATATCATTTTAATATACACTAAATTCTTTGTGTTTAGTAAATAAGTCTAATTTAATTAGTGGGAATATTTCATAAATTAACCATCGATTCTATATCAAATATGGTATTTTATGTGTTTGGATAAATTTTCTAAAAATAAGACTTTATTTTTTAAAATATTATGCTGATGGTGGTGTAATATCAATTCCTTGTATTTTAACAAATAATTAGATAAAATATTTTATCTTAGATAAAATATGTTTATCTTTATCTTCTTTCTTAGTATGTTATATAACTTCATGAATTATACATCATGTGTAACATCTTATATTGTTCATGAAAAAACTTTGTTAATAAAAAAATCTTATTATCATATAAAATAAAGGAGATATCTATAAACAATATTTACTAAGATCCATCATAGTTTGATATACTTATTTTCATTCAATTTCGAGATTTAGTAACCATTTTCTTGATTATTTAAATACAAACTACAAGATCTATTAATTTTTACCTTGATTTTGAACTATTGTATACTAAAAACATTTATAAAGTATATATTTCGTATTTAATATCCTTTAAAATTTAAGAATTAATTTCTATTACACTAGTATCTGACATGGATATTACATAGAGTTTCTAAAACTCCATCAAGTATACCAAAAAATTCCATTATATGGAATTTTTATTTATTATTACTAGTAACTCATTTAGGTTTGAATGACCTTTACTGGCTAATAGAATAAACATTTTTGAAATTTTCAACTAAATTTTCTTCTTTTGGTTTGAAATTTTACCCATTTATACTATTAACATGGTACCAGGACCTTGAAATCACACGCACTAGTTCATCTATTCTCAATAATTTGAGAAAATATGGTAAATATTTATTGAATAAGTTCATATTATTTGATAATTTCCATAAAAATTATTATCCTTTAAAGGATATATTTAATCTCACCTATTCATTAACATGATCAATCATATTGAGTATATAGGAAGAGACTAAAATTTCTTTAGTTGTATTTCATTAAATTCCTTTAAAACTTTAAGTGAATCATTTTATGCTTCTAATAATAATCTATTTGATCCACATATTTAAGTAATTCAATATTAAGTTACTAAAGAAGGTGTTTCTCTAACACTTAGTATTATTCTTACATAATATCTTTTCTTAAGTTACTAGTATTTATAGTTGTTTTAATTAATCTTATCCTTTGAAGAATTGATCTAAAAGTAATGTTTTATGATGATGTTTTATAATATGAGTATCATTTTTTACAAAAATTTAATAAGAAATTTTATTAAATGTTCTCCTACTAAAATGATTTCCTGTTTATTTAAAATCCACCATGTTTATTAGTAGGCCAAGATCTAGATTTCACTAGGAAATGAGTGTACTATAAAGTTTCTCTCACCAATTAGTTATTTAGGTGGGAATCATCCCAATCATATCATATAAGTCTTTTTGATAATATAGTGGGAAACTCTTTACCCAATCCATTATATGGATAAAATCAACTATATTACTTAATTAAACTAATTATATTAAGGTTTCTCATTTAATTGTAAAATAAATAAAATGATAATAATGGAAACCTAATATTATTAGGTTCACTAATTACTTGCTTTCCTTCCACAAGATAATCCATTAGAACCCGACTTTGTCATGACCAACCTGGTTAATTGATCGATATCTTTACAAATGACACTTTTGAAGGAATATAACACTTAATATATTTTAAATTGGATTTAATTATCACTATATTGTATCATATTATTCCTTTTATATTATAATTATTCTAATTAATTAGTATTGATTCATATTCCTTCTACAAAATTAATATTTTCAAACTATATTTATTTGTAACCCTTTACACAACTCATATCCTCTGATAATAACCCAAATTAAAATCCAAATATATCTATAAATATCCAAGCTAATCCTATGAATAAGTTATATAAAACACTTTCATTTAAAGTTTCATAGTTATATGAAATCAACAATATTCACATGAGTAAGCATGGATCCCCCGATATCCAACCTTAAATCTTCTAGAAAGGGAATATACCTCAACGATAGTGAGCAGTTTGACCTGAATTCACACTACCCAGGAAAAATTTACTTAATAGATATTTTAATTCCATTATAATTCAAACACCTCATATTTATAAATCATAATTAACTACTTAATTTAAGATCAAAACTTAAGAAAATACAAAGTCAATGTATAATAGTGATATTCCAATATGGAAAATCTAAGAGGTTAGTGAATTGAAGTTAAAAATAATATATAATTAACCCACTCAAAAACATAAACTATTCAAAATTTATAAAATCTAAATATATAAGAGTAATAAAATTATAAATATAGTATAAATTAAAATCTTAGAATTTAAAAGAAACTTAACTGAAGTAACAAGTCAATAAAAAAATATGCACAATGTATAAAAATGAATGAGGTTTGGGATAAAAATACATAAACTATTTTAAAGAATATATTTAAAGGATATACCATTCCTATTGAGGGATCTATTCACTTTTATCCTAAATAAAGAGTATTAGTAAACAAATCCAAGTTATATATGTTCTAAACCAAAAACTTCATCAATATATCCCTAATCAAAAAACACAAGTTCCATACCTTGAACTACTTGGACATACTATTGGAAAAAAGAAACTCAATCCCCAAGATCTTATTTGAATAGAATGATAGGTAAAAATTAAAACAATAAAACTTTATAGAACCATTAGTCCAAAAAGTAGGGAGTTTATATCCTCGGAACCTCATCAATCTCGTAGGATCTAAAGTAGTCTCAATTCATATCCTTAGAATCTTTTTAATCTCTTAGGATCAGAAGTAATGATTACCATTAAAAAACCTAGAATTTTTATAATAAAAACCACACAAAATGGAATCTCTAAATATCATACTAAAAATTATGAAATATAAATCTATCAAATCATTAATGTATTACATATCTCAATGTAATAACTTTCATCAATTTGTCATCATATGTTCTATTCCATAAATCCTTGATCAAATTTATAAATGTCATTATAAAAACCTTTCTCTATAATCAATAAGTGTATTTATAAAAACATCTAAAAAAGCTATATATTCCATTTAAATGTTTCAATGTGACTTCAAAATGATCTAGAAATTAAATTTATCAATTTATATCACTGAAACATGGAATCCAAAGATTAATTTACATATAAACATAACTTTAAAAAACTTCATGTTATCTCAAAAAAAAGTGTATTATTATTTTAAAAGAAAATTATATGAAAATAGAAATTTGGATTAATAATATCCCCCTTTTTGAAATTAAAAATACATAAAAGAAAAGGTAAATTTGGATGAAATGATAAATATAAAACTCCTTGTAACTTCTTATGAAACTTTTCATGAGTGTAACATCCATGAAACTAAATAAACTACACTTTAATAAAAGTTAGTATAACAATATACCCATTAATAAAAGTAAATCTTACCATATTATCCAAACACTCCAATATCTAAAATTTATCCCCATTCATGACTTTCAAAAAGAGAAACATAAAAATAAACATGTAGATTTAAGAAATAAAATAAAGCATGTTAGTTTAGAAGATAAATTGAAATAAAATTAATAAAAAAAATGTGATTACATTAATCATAATATAATTTAAGATATGAAATGAATGTGATAATAACTTCACTCATTATTTAATTTCCCCACTACTAAATCAATAAAATTATATATTTTAGTTGAGATAGCTCGAGACCCGTCCACCCAGATCTGATGATAAAAACATACTCTTTACAATTCCAGATTTGATGCCAAAAAATGAGACTAAATTTTAACCATCAATATTGATAAAAAATTGAGTCACTTATATACCACATACCTTTTAGGTTTAGATTTTTATATAATTGGGAAAACTCCCTCATGTAACAAAACGCATATCTTTCAATCCAAATGGAAATTTTTTCATTATACCCAGATTTTCATGTTCCATAAGAAGACATAAACTTCTCCCATTATATTTTATACACATGATACCCTTATATACATGTATTACATAATATCATTCTTCATAACATGTGTAACACCTTAGTTTCAATTAATGTAAGTGAGATTTTATTTCTAAAGAAATTATACAATAATGCACATAACCTTATTCACAGATTTTATTTAACCCTAAATTACCCAATTTTATAAATTTAATTTGAGGAAATGAATTTAATTTTTGAATTAATAATTTTAAAATTATCTTAGGTTGGATTTTGAGATTTTTTGGGAATAGTTTATTTTTCAGTTGAATAGTGAAAATACATATTTTAAAAATACTATCACTTTTATATTATAATGATATAATAATGACTTTAAAGTTTATGAAAAAAAATTAATAGACCAAATATATAATTACTAATTAATATAATTTATATAAAATTATAATTTTGAACTTATAAATATATGTTGAATATTTTTTAAATCTAAGTATGGTTTTTGTTCAAATAAAAATGGTTTTCAGTTCTTCTCTCTTAATCAAGTATTTACAATGTTATTTCCTTTTTATTTTTATTTTAAAGGAAAATAAGTATTATTTTATTTATAAAATTCAATTAATTCCATTATAATCAAAATTATATTTTATTTTTTTTATAAAATCATTTTTTTCTTAAAACCAATATTTTTCTAAAAACCATTTACATTGTGTTTTACAAATATATATTAAAAGTAATTTTTATAAGTTTTGGAAATTGAATATTTTAAAATTTATGAAATATTTTGAATCATAAAAATTAATATTAGGGAATAATTTTAACTTGATTTTTGGTTATATTAAATAGTAACCATGGTAAATATTTATCACATCAGTTAAGGGTAAAATGAGTTAAAAGAGTTAAAAATAAATGGATAAGGCTTCAAGATGACACAAAAAACTTACTTAAACTACATTGGTTGGTCTTATTTCAACTTTATACTTATAGTATTTGAAAATATTGAAATTTTGATCTACTTTACTAGTGTAATACAGATAATCTATAATAATATTTGAAGTATTTATAAGATTTCCACCTACCACACTTATAAAAAGGCATCCTCTCTTCTATTTTATCCACACTACTTGATCCAATTAGCTTGAATAATAAATTTAAAAATAATATCTCAAAATCCAAAACCACTTCTTATAGTTTCTTTTCTCACCATAAATAAACTTTAAGAAGGTTTATGGTGCAAGCCAAAGGATGTTAACAAAAGGAGAGGTATAAGTTATTACTAAGATTTTTCAAGTTCCTTTCTTTTTATACCTCCTCCAAATATTAAATAACCATATTAAAATAATTAAATCCGTTTATTAACCATATAGTGATTTTTTATACTAATGTTACATCTATTTTCTATCTCCTTTATATCCTATATAAAATGAAAACATCAATCATACGTACATATAGTATATCATCTTCATGTAGTGGTATAATTCATTTTTTATCACCAATTTACTTGTATAGTTATAAAGATTAAATTAATATATATATATATATATATGAAAATTTTATTATTATTTAAACATAATATATCATCTAACTTCTTACCTTTCCATCCATTAGAAAATGATAATGTCACTCATGCATGAGTGTCGACTACCACCCACACAAAGCGATGTGAATAATTTTTATACTTACATCGTGAATGAATGATTATAAAATTGTATATAATGAATAAAAAATATAATAATGACATTATTAAAATTATATAGATAATGTAACTATTTTGTAACACCTTTAACCATGGTCAATATACCGAAGTAATTTTGGAGAAATTGACTGAATAAACATAAATGGACAACATAAGAAAGAACTATTAAAAAATGGTTTTCAAATGATTATAAAAGGACCATAAAATGGAATATAGATTAAAAAATTACAAATAATATATTTAAATTTTTAAAAAATATATAGGAGGATCAATCATGTACTACTGAGTGGAGCCTTGAGCTAATGGATTTCTATTTAAACCTCATTTCTTTCTAGGATTATTTATATTTTGATTTACTTTGGAATACTATATGATCCTAATATTTTAAATCCAATATATTTTCTTAAACCATGGTAATGTTTGGGTTTTACATGTTTATTTTCCATTTCTACTCATTTTGTATTAAGAATCAATAAGTTAGATGTAATGGATTTCTGTTACAAACTCATTTTATTCCTAGATTATTTATGATCAAAATTCATTTAGAAAATTATATGATCCTAATATATTAAACCTGATATATTTTCTTATAATATGGTTATGTTTAGGTTTTACATGTTTATTTTACATTTTTAGTCATGTTGGATAAATAATGAATAATTAAGTTACCTGTAAGGGATACCAACCATATTTCTTTTTTTCGATCAAGAATATTTGTCTTCCATATCCATGTAATTAAAACTGTTTTAAAAACAATTACCTATAATTGAGATATTTTTAAAAGTTAATTTTCACTACCATTAAATTTATTTAAAAAAATGTTTAAAAGTAATATTTTAAAAAAAATCTATCAAGTAGTTTTTTTAATTTTTACAAAATTGTGGAAATGTATGTGGAGTGAATGGATTATAACCCCATAATGACCATTCTTTACTTTGAATATTTCTTTAATATTTTACATGGTTATATTCAAAAAAAAATATTTTTCTCAATATTCTTACAATTTTTAGTTTGTCAAGATACCAAAAGAAAAGGGTATTAATTTCTTAAAGGAATGAAAATAATTTTGAAAGTTCTTTTTAACTTGTTCCATACACAAAGTTAAAAGGAATTTATTTTTATGTTTTTTATGCTATTTTATTTAATATTTATAAAAATGTTGGTTTTACTAAAAACCCTTCATTTTTAATGAATTTATGGTGCTATTTCATCCTAAATGGATTCTTGTTTTTGTGTTCATCAAATTTCTCATGATCGCATTCCCTATCACTCTCCATCATTTTATTAGACATTTTTTTCTCTTATATGTATATATTTTGTGTATCATGGATTTATATGGTATCACTTCCACTATTTTGATATTGTCTTAACCATATACCATTTCAATATATGGTGTTAGTTGAAGAAATATTTTTAATAAATTTATTACATCGACTAGGTAAATATTTTGTATTCTTTATTCAATATAGATAATTACTAATTTATAAGTATTTTCAAGATTGAATTGTATTGAAAATTAAATATATGAGGAATAAAATTGTCATTAATGTAAAGATTGAGGCTCAGTTATAGATAGACCATTGATGCATCGATAGGTCTCATGATACAAAATAGTATGCATGCCATATTAGATTGTAATCTAGTTTACACTTACCCATATATTAAGAATTTATGGGTTGATGTCATGAAAATAATATTCATAATATTTTGGTCAAGGCCTTGATGGTAAAATCATGAGCGTACAATGTTATAAAATTACTTTATAAAGAATTTAGTTTCTATTATCCATGTTATTGATATGTTTATATTATCCATTGATATACTTTTAACTCAAGTTTTTTATTAAATGGAATGTTTTTTTATTATTAACTTTACCATTTGAATTATTCTTTATTTACTCATGATTTATTCTAGTTTATATAACCCTTACTGAGCTTATGAGCTCACCCTTTATTTTTTCAATAAATTGTGATATAAAGAAGGATACTTTAAATAATTTTAAGGATTTAAGAATGTTTTCTATGCTATTATTTATATTTTAAATGTAATAGAGATATCAAGTATGTATATAGTTTTCCAATACTACTAAACTGATCAATATTTTTTGGTGTGATCCCTTATACCTTATACCAATGTAATAAAGTAAAACCTAGATTTGGGTTAGTGGAGTTGTGTTTTTTATAGTTTATATCAGATCAAGTTCAATAGGAACCTTGGGAACTAGATTTAAAATCAACATAACCAATATGAGAATTATGATAATACCTTAGGATATTTGAGAAAATTTACCATCATATTGATATTTATTTTGTGGATCAATATTCATGATGATTATAATATAAATTAGTGTGTTCCATTGTTTAGAGATGGTGTTAAGTTTAAGTAAAGGAATCAATACCCATAGTCAATGTAGGGAGTTTCCTACTAAGAAAGCCAATAAAACTAGTATTGGAGCTGAGCAGATCATGGCCATAGTAGGGCAGCTGGCTGAGTTTATGATGAATAACCTTTCCCATATTGAGAAACATATTATTATATAACATGATTCACCTATTTTGTATGAATTCATGAGACAAAATCCTCCATAATATAATGTAACAACTAATATATTATTAACTTAATAATAGATTAAATCCCTTGAAAATATTCTTCTAGACTTGAGAAGTAATAAAAGAGAAAAGGTTATTTTGAAAGTATATTATTTAAATGGATATTTTTATCAATGGTTGTCATTGATCCAGAATACTAAAAAAATTGTTAAAATAGGAATTATGGAATGAATAGCTTATAGAGTGATATTGTTAGAAATTATATGAAATGGAGAGTAATTTCCTCACTTTAGAGTTGAAGGAATAATAAATTGTTTTAGAGTAGAATCAAAACTTTATAATATTATCTAGGAATACTTTGTACAACATATATAATCTAGAAAGAAAGATTAATTTTTTATTTGACAGGATTAAGTCAATTATTTAAAGGGAATTGGTTTCTTAATCATGTTCATCATGTGATGATATAGTATCAAGTTACATCAAGAAAAAGAAATAATTTTATTGATCTTATATCTTTAAGTGAAATCAAGAAAACAATTTGTTAGATGAGCACCAAGAAAAATTAAATGTGTCAAATAAGAATAAATGGAGGATTGGATTTTTAACATGTGATTATTGTGGATAGAAACACCGAAGTAATTTTTTAATAGGAATAGGAATCTATTTCAAGTGTAGAGAGAAGGGTTATAAGGCTCAGGAATTAAAGGGAAATAAAGAAACCACTGTTATCTAATTCTTTAGCAATAAATATATGGGGAATTATTCAAACCAATGTCCCAAGAATTAATTGAACCTCACATAGAAGAGGAAAAGGGGTCAATACCAAGATTATAAAATTATTATAACTGAATTTGAAATTACTAATGATGTGGTGTTAGGTACTTTGATTGTAACCTCAAATATACATAATACATTATTTAATTCTGGATCTTCACACTATTTTATATCTTCCATGTTTTCTGAAAACATTATATATTTCTATATAACCTTAAGAAGATATTTATCAATCATGACTCCTATTGGAAATATTATTTCAACAAGGATATATCAGTTAGTCTCTATTATGATGCATAGACATGACCTGTTTGAAAACATGGTTATTATACCTATGGTTGACTTTGATATAATCATTGTTATGAATTAGATTTCAAATTATAATGAAAAAAATATTTTCAATATAGGTATATTATTATTTTTTATGGATAAAAGGAATCACTTATCTTCAGAGGGGATACTAAATCTTCTTAATCTTATCTGGATCCACCTCCAATAGCTCTCCTTAATTAAATTCTTAGAGAAAAGTGGAATATGAAACCATTGAAATGGAAATTTATCCTTATAATAAAGGATTTACCTATTGATTAGGAATAAATATTTTTATTTTCTGAAGAACTGAATGGATATCAACCTGAGTGTGAAGTTTAGTTTGTAATTGATCTCATCCCTAATAGAAAACCTATATCTAAGCCTCCCTAAAAAATATCAATAGTTTAATTATTGGAACTGAATAAAAAATTGCAAGAGTTGTGTGGCAAGTAATTTATATACCCTATTTTTCACCATGGATATCCCCTATTATTTTTTATAAGAAGATATATGGGTCTATAAGGTTATTAATTGATTATAGTGTAATTGATTTTATTACCATAAATAACAAGTATCATATGTCGTGCATTGATGACCTATTCAATAAACTTCAAAGAGATAAATATTTTTAAAGATTGATCTTTATTCTGGGTATTATTTGTTATTACTAAAGAAGGAAGATATTCTAAAAATAGTATTTTTTATGAGGTATAGAAATTATTAATTTACAGTAATTCCTTATGAATTTAAAAATTAATCCTCTATTTTTATGGATATGAAAAATAAAGTATTCAAGGATTATCTTGATAATTTTATTGTGATATTTAATGATGATATTTTGGTATACTTGAAAAGTTTTGATAATAATTATAGTCATTTTTAAATCATTATTAAGAATCTTAGAGAAATAAAGAGTTTTATGGAAAATTTAGCAAATATTAATTCTAGCTTCAAGAAGTTTCTTTTCTTAGCCATATTGTCTCTAATTATGGAATATTAGTTGATCCTTCAAAGACAAAGTCAGTGATATAATAGAAAACACAAATGGATATAATCGAGGTATGTAGTTTCCTTGGATTAGAAGGTTATATTCGATGATTTGTTCATAATTTTTCTTGATTAGATAATTCATTAACCAAGTTGACATTTAAAGGGGTTAAGTTCATTTAGTCTAAAGAATGTAAAGAAAATTTTGAATAATTTAAGAAGATATTGGTTAATGCATAGATATTGAATTTACCATCAAGAATTCATGAATTTTTAATTTATAGTAATGCAACAAAGAAGTGACTTGGATGTTTCCTTACAAAAAATGAAAGGATTATTTTCTATACATCAAGGTACTTAAAGATTCATGAACAGAATTTTCAAACCTGTGATCTTGAGTTTGAAACCAGAATCTTTTCACTAAATAAATGTAAGAATTACCTTTATAGTGAAAATGTGAAATATATACAGATCACAAAGTTTTAAATACATATTCTCATAAAAATAAATTAACATGGGAAAAAGTTAATGGCTGGAGTTACTCAAGTATTAATATTCCCTATTACACTACAACCCTTGGAAGGAAAATAATGGGGTCGATTCATTTAGTAAGAAAGATCATTGATTTTTTAATAACATTAGGATTGAAAAAGATCATATATTCATGGATTTAGTATATTTGGATAAGAAAAATTATTATGTAATGGGAAAACTGTATCTATTCCAAATGATTTTCAAACCATCCTTGTTAGAGAAAATAAAAAGTTCCCAGTTTTATGATAATAACATTCAAAATAAAATCAAATTATTAAGTAATATGAAGTTTTTATTATTCATCTATGAAGATGGTATATATAAATTTTGTAAGAGGTTATGTGTTCCATATGTGCCTAAGCTAAAAATTGAATTATTAGATAAATATAATAGCTCAAATTTCTCTATATACTCTAGTACCACCAAAATGTATCCTAATTTGAAAGAATATTTTTGGTGAAATAATATAAAATGAGAAATTACAGACTGTATATCAATATTATTGGTTTATCAATAGGTAAATGCTAAGAGACAATGTCTTAAATGATTTATGAAAGATCTACATATTATTGTGTGTAAATGGGATGATATTACTATAGAATTTGTCACAATATTTCTAAAGACTCCTTGAAAGAATGATGGTATATGGGTTATTGTTTATTGTCTTACCAAGTCCACATAATTCCTTTATATAAAGGAATATATACCTCTTGATAACCACATGATGATTTAAATTACTGGAATTGTGAGACTTAAATGTGTACCACTTATGATTGTATCTGATTGTGACCCAAGGTTTACATTAAAATCCTAGAAAAGTATTTATAAAGATATAAAAATCAAGCTACATTTTATCACTAATTGTCATCCTCAGATAGATGGGTTTCCTAAAAATACTATTCAAACATTAGAAGACATGTTGAGGTCATGGTAACCTTAATTTCAAGGTATGTGGGATCAATATTTACCATTAGTATAATTTTCATTTAATAACTGTAATAACCTAATGTTTTATAAATAAAATTCCCTTTTCAAATAACTAAATTACTTATTAAGAAATGAAATAATAGAAAATTATTACTCTACTTAGATTATTCTAGACTATTATAAGTTATATCCTATCGAATTTAAAATAGCATTAAGCATCATAAAAATTGATAATATAGATGTTTTATAGTGATCGTTATGATTATTATATATTAAGGTTTATGATAAATCTAATTGACACGGACAAAAGAAATGATGGCCACGACTAGTAGGATTGTACCTTATGAATCCCATTTATCAGAACATCCAAGGAAGATGGATTCACTGGGATTTTTTCTTGACCAATCCCAATTATATATTCAACAAATAAATCTTGAGCAAAACCATTTATGGGAGATGTTAAAGCTTATCAAGATCATGGCCTCAACCATGTTCGCTGAACTACCCCAAGAAAGTGTCACTACCGTACACCTCACCCTTAGAGAATAAACTTGGGTAATAAGGGGTTAGGTATCTAGACCCTAAAAAATGAATTTTTATATTTTTATTTTTAATAAAATAATTATTATATTTATTCTTTTTATTATTAATTAATAAATGATTAAATAATGAGTTTTATAAAACTTATATTTTGATACGATGAAAAGAAAATTTTAATTTTGGGAAATATATAATTTCAATCAAGACACACTTTTTTATGAATTCAATAATTATTTAAAAAAAATATTTTAATAAAATATAATTATTAAATAATATTCATTTAAATATAAATGATAATATAATTTTATTAAGTCAAATATAATTTTTATAAGGATTGGAAAACTATTATCATCAAAACCCCATATTTTTAGTAAATAAAGATTTTTATTTAAAAGTAGACATTCTAATATTTAGGAAATTATTTTGATAAATTAAATAATATTTTTTAAATCTTCATGTAAAAATTATTTAATAGTGATTTTTTAATAATTTTTTTAGGAAGATTATTTTTGTGGTAAAAAGTAAATAGAGTATAAATATATGGTATGTATTATGAAATCATAATAGCCGAAAAGTGATGTAATAAATACTATAAACTTTATCCACAACCAAAATTATATTTTCACTTTAAAATATTTTGTTTTTGAAGTTATTTCATTAATTTCATACACCTTTAATGAAACCTCTAAAACCTATATTATATTTGAAAAATAATCATTTCCACGTCATCAAGGGTGTTAGTTTAATGATTTAGATTCTTATACTTATAAAATAATGAAAAATGATCATATTTTGAATAAAACATGGTCAAAACCATGGACAGATTTTTTGTTTTGGTTATTTTATTGTATAGAGTCCAAAACCTAAGTTTAGTAATTAATAAATAATTACCCTAATATTTTCTACAAAACCCACCCAATTTTCCATTACTGTTTACTCTAAACCCTTGTATCATAAATTAACTATACATTTTCCTCTCTATGTACCTCTCAATGTTCTCCGAAGCTCTTAATAAGATCCTCCCAATAT
Source organism: Viscum album (assembly GCA_963277665.1). Lineage (NCBI taxonomy): Eukaryota > Viridiplantae > Streptophyta > Magnoliopsida > Santalales > Viscaceae > Viscum > Viscum album. The sequence goes on along the minus strand of OY728132.1, from coordinate 1,283,908,170 downwards.
TTTAGAGGGTCCCTCTCAAGGTAATGGATCCTCCCCTTCTCCTATTTATTCAAAAACATCTTACATAATTGTTTTATTTTAAAAATTTTCTTGTTGGTATATGTTTTTAAAAATCCTTATTAATTTCATTATTATTTAAAAGTTATGAGATTCCCACTTCACTTTCATTAAACCCTTCCATGAATCTTTATCTACCCCCATTTTGTTGCCAAAATAATCCTATGATTTTTCATTCAAAATATTTGTGTAGTAAATACCCATCCCATTTATGTTCAAGGGTACTCACCAAGATATAAATAAACTTCATTTATTGGTTAATTCCATGTATATAACCCACATTTATTAATTGTGGGATTAATAGTGATAGAAGACATTCTTATGTTGTACAATCTATGTGGAACACTTATGCATGTATGTGACATCAATGTGATGGGTAGGCCTAGAATTATATATCCATCCAATGTATTGGGTTATGTTTTTATCTCATGATATACCATGTATAGTGCATGTTAATTTATCCTAATCATGAAATTTTATGATTTCACAATGGTTATCCTTGACTTATGTTTATGATGGAAGGTTTTATGTTGTTTCCTCATTCCCATGTTGCCCTTATGTTATCATCTTATACCATTCTTCGATACTCAATTTTATGATTCTCACCCATTTTATGTTACCTCAATATTTGTATTAAATCACATGTAATCTTTTACCTTATTTTATTCTTTGATTATTCCCTTATTGGGATTTATATCTCACCCCTTTCTTATGTACACCCCAAAACTATCCCATACAGTTTTAGAAGATCAATGGAATTCTAAGAGAATTTTAAGGAGATTTAATTAATGTTTTTATACCAATGTTTGTAGTTTTTTGGTTATATACCTAATTTAACAAAGACTCTATGTTTAATGATCTTCTGGTATTTTATTATGTGTACCTTTATGTAATAAATCATAAATTAATGTTTACTAAAATTTGGGTTATCATAGTAATAACTTTCATACAAGAATTAAAATGGAACTATAAGAATATTTTTATGGGAGAATATGTCGTACACCAACTTTTTTGGATGAGTTTGGTGAAAATAATAATCTAGGCCCATAACTTGTTAAAGAGACAATAGTGAAAGTGAAGACTATTTAGAATCATATCAAGACAACTCAAAGTGGAAAAAAGATCTATGCCGATAACCAGAGGAAGGATTTAGAATTTCAAGTGGGAGATCATGAATTATAAAAGTTATCTACATGTAATGGTATTATAATGTAACAAATATATTTTTTCATCCTTAAATAAAAAACTATATTTTATATCTTTCTCCACACGCAACATCGAACTAAAAAAAACCACCAAATATTAAGGTAAAATATAAATATGAAATATAACCATTAAAACTGGTCATTGAATTATAAGGTATGAATACGAGTAACCAAAACATAAAATATATTTATAATGAAAATTAAGATAAATTTTAATACAAACTAAATTAAATTAGTATAGAAAAAACATCTAAGAGAATCATTTTATGCTTGAAAATATATTTCTAAAATTGGTATTTTATTTCAAGAAACTAAGTATATTATGATTAAATAATAAAACAATATATTAAGAATATAAATAATATATTACTAATAAATTAATTATTAAATGGTATGAAATAATAATAAATAATAGATAACATTTTAAAATTTTATGTTCTAATATGAAAAGTTTTTTACTCTATATTAGGATTTTATTTAAGTAACGAACTCTCAAATTTTAGAAATTTAATTTTTAAAACATTTCCATAATTTTTTCATTAATTATTATAATATAATATTAGTATTAATTTTTGGTATTTTTCTAAAAAATAATTTTAAGAGAATAGTGTAATATACTGTTTTTAATAATATTTCAACTTTTGTTCCAGTATTAGAATATAACTATGAATTAGAAATTTATTAAACAATTTTATAAGACTAAATATGTATTTTATAAGTGAATTTATAATTTTGAAAATGCTTTTTTAATTTATAATTCCATATTTTACATTTTTAATTTATGTTATATTTAAAAAAAATTAATACATTATACATTTAAGATTTAAAAATTAATTTTTATCACATTTAAAAATTTAATAAAAAATGATTTCAAATTTGAATCATTATTTAAAATTATATAATAATTATCATTTTTTTGGGGATAAAGGATTAATTACCTAGGTAATAACTAGAAATTGTTGTGAAAACTAAAATGGTAAAAATAAATAACCATAGAGGTAAAAGGACTAACATGTTTGAAACATGTTTCTAAATGACTTTTTGAGGTTTTACAGACCTTATATATTATAATACCTATTATTTATAAAAATTTTATCCATTTTCTTTAAGAGTGACTTCCCATTATTGAAATTTTATGGCATTCACAAAAATGCCACACTTTTTCACATATAAAAAGGACACTCTTGTACTCACATCCTTAGACCATAACTGCTTCATTTCATCAAAATATTGTCCCAAAACTCTTCTAAATAGTCCTACACACCTTAAGTAGGTTTTTTTATTCTCAAAAGTCCAACCCTCAAAGGTTTAATCCCCTTTACAAAGGCGATAATCGAAGAAGTTAGGTATAGGTTCCTAACCTCTTTTTCTTTTTTTTCTATTTATTTATGTGTTATTACTCTTCCTAAAATTTTATTTAACCATCTTAAAATGATAAAATCAGTATCATTATTTTACTATTATGTTATTAAAATAATTATATAAGAATTAACCACCCTCCATTTTTCCATTAATAAAAACTAAAACATGAATCATGTGTTGTGTGGACTACCGCCTAAATGAATAAACGTGTTTCCTTTTCCTTCACTTCCAAAAATGGATGGTTTTTTTTATTTGATTATTATATAATATATATGAGTAATATATATCATTAATATGGTTTATTTTTTATAACATAAAAAACTAATCATCATTATAAAGCAATCCATCAATATTAGTAAATAACCCAAAACTATTTTATCATTATTATTGTCTTCAAAAAATTTGAATAAAACTCCCATTTAATAGAATTGTAACATTATAAGACTTTAGAAAACATAAATTATAGTATGTTTACTATTTTTTAAATGATTATAGTTGAGATAAAAAGTAATATGGACACCATTTTTATGATCCTAGTTCAAAACAGTCATGGTTATTAACACCCAATTTTCAAAAGAGATTAAAATAATATAATACATGAAGAAAATTATTATTAATGAATATTATAAGTATAAATGTATATTATTAAGGTTATAAAATAGGTAATTCAGATTATTATCATTATGATACATTAGGTTAAAGAATTTATATGGAAATCAAGAGTAATGTTAAGGGACTTGGTAACTCAAATGCTTTTTTTTAAGTTATATAATTTCTTAATTAACATCATTTTTCCAAGAATTTACATTTTGAAAGATATTCTCTCTTTTTCTGGGTAAAAATGGATTTTTAACCAAATTTATTTTAATTAAAGGGTTTTTATCATTTTTCTTAAAAACTAAGGATACTTTTTTAAAAGAGACTTGTAACTATGACCTTTACACTAATGATTTCAAAATGTTTTCAAGAAAGATCTTCTATGATTAGGTTTTCATTTTACTCTCTATATTAAAAAAATACCCATCTCCAATGAAGTTATATTTCATGTTTCACCCAATATTTTATTTTATTATGTGATTATTTTTGGGTGATCAATTTTTCAATGTCAATAGATTAATTTCATGTTTTTATACTATTTGGAAATGTTATAAAACCCATTTTTATTTCCATGGGTTATTTATGAAAATTGAATGATTTCCATTTAGATTTTTTATGATACCAATTTTATTTATATGGATTATTTATGAAAATAGAATTATTTTTAATCGAAGTTATATAAAACCCATCTTATTTTCAAGGGTTATTTATGATGTAAAAAGTGAATAATTTTTAAGTAGCACACATAAGTATGGATGAATGATGTAAGGTCCCTATATCACCCTATAATTCATTAGTTGAGAGCTTATATCTCATGAGATACGTATTCAAGAGTATATTTTAGTTGCTCGTAAGAATGGGCACTGATGGTGTGTCTCATGAAATTAATGTTACCATATTATAATGTTTATTCCATAGTTAAAGTATATTATTCATTATGATCTTATTATATATTGATTCAAGTATTATATTAAATGACTCTAATCCATTTTATAGATATTATTTTTCCATGTTGATATTTTATATCTTTAATTTCTTATGAAATGTACTTTTAATCTCACTTATGTTTTATAGTTATCACTCATGATGATATGATATTTATCTTACTATCATGTTTTTACTCAGCCTTGATGAAATTTTTATTCAATTATTATTGAGAATTTTATATCACCCCCTTTCTTATATTTTCATTCCCTAGGTTATGCGGATGATTCTTACTAATGATTTTTCTAGAATATGGTCTAGTTTTTTTCCTTTTATAGAGAATTGATATATAATATTATAAAATAATATGATTATTTATATAGTCTCTATGTAACGCCCCAACCCCAGTTACCCAGAGTCGGTGTATTATTACATAACATTAGAATCATCACAAAAGATCAAGTCTCTAAAGACCGATTAGTTTAGTAGCCTTGGAAACACTAGATACATTCAAAAAGTTTACATTACATCATAAAGTGAAAACTACAACAACATCTTGTCTCCACACTCATATCCCCTTATACTATCCCTGCAGGTCATTCATAAAATACTTCTTCACATTCTGGGAAAAATAAAACATAGAAAGGGGTGAGATCAGATTCCCAGTAAGGATAACAACATAGCGGAAACTTTCATAAATAAGCATAAACATTTAATGCAATGTATAACTAAAACAAAAGCCTTTTAAACTTGAACTTCAGTATAATATAGAAAAAATAAAATGAAATAATGCCATTTACTTATTCACACGGATATTCTACTAGTCGAATAATCACATGCAATATCAATAACCACTTTCATAATGATGGAATGCATAATGCCAGACTATCATAACCACATAGTCAAGGCCTTGTGCCAAGACTACAAATAATATTTTTTCAAGGCCTTGTGCCAAGACACTAGCTTGTATCATGAGACCTAACGATTCATCGAGTATCTATATCAGGCTCCACCCATCACTTATTAAGTCCAATGCATTCCACATATAAATAGGTTTAAACATAACATAGACATTCGTATTAAAACTAGCATACGAAATGTCAATACTTTATCCATAAACCATGAATGGTATAAAAATAAGACATCCATAGTCAAACATATCACAAAACATTCAATACTATATGGAAGTTTTGTATCATAATAAATTAACTTTAAATAAGCTTAAAATCTATCAGAGGATGTTGACATAAATGAAATCAAAACTATTTGAGAGAAATATCTCTTTTTTTGAAATCATTTAAAAGTCACATAATTATAAAATAAAATATTTACTTGGAAAATATTCTTATAATATTTTAAGGTAATCATCGATGATTTTATAATGATGGAAAATAGTTGCACCCTCCGTATAAGTTAAAAAAGCCATTCTTACCTTAATTTTGTCGAAAAGGTTAAAAAGGACCTTGTTTGGAAAAAGATAGAAAGATTCCATTATAAACATCTTATAAAAAGTCAAACAAGGGTATAAATGAATTTAACCCATTGTCTATAAAATAGTAATAATGTTTTGAAATACATTTTTAAGAAACATGGATGTGGATGATAAAGAGGTCCTAGTAGATACTTACGTGAAAACAACCTCGGATAATAAAGAGATTGTGAAATAAACACTTACCTTGTACTTTTCCTTAGTTGAGGGTTGGTTAACCTCCTGTATAATGGTTAAATAGTTTTTATTAAATTATACAAGAATCATATACATTAATATGATATCATATATTATCTTTTAACATTGCTTTGTTAATAATATCTTAGTATTGTCGTCATTTTGAGTGTTAACGTACTCGTTTTCTTTTATATGTTTTGTCACATAAGTCATGTTTGTTATGGATAGTTTGTATATTATTCATATCCATAATGATATCAAGTCCTTAAACATTATTTTTAATCATCAAATGAGAATTATACTTGAATGGATACGATGGGAAATGAATCTCATCGCGTTCGTGGAGACGGTAGTCCGTACGTATGCACGAACGACAATATCATTATTTTGATAGCAAAATAATATATAATTGGATGGTATATCATCTATACAGAATCATTATCATGTTATATTTATTATTTAAATAAATTACACATCATTATCATACACATCCAAATAATAATATTTTTAATAACAACTACACCATGACGTGTAGACGGTAAGTCGTACGTACGCACGTATGGTGACATGTCATTCAAAGGATGGATAAAATACTAAATATGGTTGTACCATATTTATAATAACATCAAAGTATATAGAAGATACTGGAGTTATTATTTTAGAATGGAAATAACAAATAAAGAAGAAGTTGAAGAAGAAAGGAACTTGAAAGAGGGTGGTGAAAACATTACCTCTTCTTCGGGTTCTTCCTTTTGATTTGATCAAAAGGGCTCCTTAGGTTGGATTTATGATCAAACTAATGCCTCTAAGTTGAATTTAGGAAATTTGAGAGAATATTTGGGCAGGTTTTGGCCGATACAAAAGGCTTTAAAGGTCTGAATTAGAGGGAAGGGTAGGTGCCCTTTTATAAGAGGGGTGAGGGGAACCTTGGGAAAAGCTAGAAATATTATTTTTTATTAAATTCATATTCAGTTTATAATGGCTCCAAAGTATATTATTTATATATTAAGGTGGGTATAGGTCAAAAACCACTCAACCAATAGGTTTTAGATAGGTTTGGGTCACTATATTAACTTTATCTTTTTGATTTAACTCTTTGTTAAATAGTTTCACATTTACCATGTCTCTTTGTATTTTTATATTATATAGTAAATAAACATATTATAAACTTCCAAGAGACCCCCAAGTGATCCATTAATAATAAAAATATCATTATATAAGTCCTTTGGCCTAACCTTATATTTTTAGGAATATAATATCAATTAATAATATAATATTTTTTTTAAAAACTCATTTATGTCAATTTTGACAATATTTAATAATGGATTTTTGTTAAAATCTTAACAAATTTATTAATTTGAAAAAAATTAATTTAAGAAATAATATCATGTCATATTAACCAATAAAATTTGTATATGTCTTCAAAACTTTCAGATTATATTTATTTTAACATTTATAATACCAATTATTTGATTATTTCATTAATAAGGAAAATACTGCATCATTATTGTGTCATAAATATATCTAATTAGTCAATGTCTAAAAATTATAAATAAAATACCATTATTTAGGAAATATTTTTATATTTCTAATGAATATTTTTAGACAAAAATATAACATATATAACCCTATTTAAAAATTGTTTTGCTAAAAGATATATGCTTTTGTCATTTTTGTATTTACTTTAACTTAATTAATATAAAGTGTCATTATCACTTACAAGTGGATCCATGGGGTCCCAAAATTGACCCAAATATGTCCATGGTCGGACATGTATCATCCAATAGGGTTAGAACACGTTTTAGGGTAATTTATTATTATTATAATATTATTATTATTTTTAACCCTTATTTATCGGATTTACCCTTTAACCATGGTAAATAAAATATTTACCAAAGTAATTATTCAAAATGTCTAAAAATAAAAGTTACATATTTACACAATTTTGACCTCCTGATTCTAAATATGGAATCCATTTTTCTAAATTCAAAACACATAAGTGGCAGAAATTAATTTAAAATTAATTTCTGCTGTGAAAACAAAATGCATGTTTTTAAGAAATAATAACTATCAAAAGATTGACACTTGTTTATGTCCGGTTTAAATGTGAAATTACGTCCAATGACCAAAATTGTATTAAATGGTAAAAATATATTCTAAATATACTTTAAAACCACTCAAATAAATAATTTATCACTATTAATAATTTCGATTAAAAAAGTTGTTTTTAATTAAAATTTAGTAATTTTCACTATTCATAAAAATATGAAAGTTATCAGAATTGTACCAAAACTTCACCCTAAGATAATTTCAATATTATGAATATAAAAATTAATTCCATTTTGAAAGATAAAATGTATAAAATTTCAAAAAGTGGGTATTACTATTCATAACGGCTAGTTTGATTGGTTGTGGTGTGTGTTAGAACTCGAAGTTGCGTACAATACATGCTACTGTATTATTCAAAGAGAAGCATACCATGGAAGCTTGGGGTGTTACATTCTCCCCTCCTTAAAATAATTTCATCCTTGAAATTTCTAGAATTATACCTCATGAAAAGACTCGGGGGGTTCTACATTATAAGTTCCTCGGGTTCTCATGTTGCCTCTTCCATCTTATGGTTTCTCCATAGAACTTTTACCAGAGGAGTCATCCGGTTTCTCAGCACTTGTTATCTCGTATCAAGAATCTTGACAGGATATTCGCAATAAGATAGATCAGGTTTCAATTCTAATTCCTCATAGGTGAGTACATGCATTGGGTCAGGCATGTATTTTCTCAATAGTGATACGTGGAACACATCGTGAACTTTAGAGAGACTTGGAGGCATTGCCAAATTGTAAGCTACTGCCCCAATTCGTTCTAGAATTTTGAATGATCCGATGTACCTGGGACTCAATTTTCCCTTCTTACCAAAACATATAACACCCTTCCATGGAGATACCTTCCAGAAAACATAATCTCCTACCTGGAATTCCAAATCCTTCCTTTGGTTATCAATATAGCTCTTCTGTCTACTTTGAGCTGCTTCAATGTGTTTTTGGATTACCTTCACCTTTTCCATAGTTTCCTCCACCAGTTATGTGCCTACGAGTTTTCTTTCACCAACATCATCCCAACAGGTTGGTGTGCGACATCTCTTTCCATATAACGCTTCATATGGTGTCATCTGAATACTCAAATGGAAGCTATTGTTATAAGAAAATTCTACCAGAGGTAAATATTGATCCCACATACCCTGAAATTCAAGTGAGAATGATCTCAACATGTCTTCTAAGGTTTGAATAGTCTGTTCTGATTGTCCATCTGTTTGAGGGTGGTAGGCAGTCCTCAAATGAAGTTCAGTATCCAAGGCCTTCTGAAGACTCTTCCATAATCTTGAAGTAAAATGGGGATCACGATAAGAAACAATCGTTAAGGGTACTCTATGAAGTCTCAAAACTTCATTAATATATAGTCTTGCTAGATGTTCAAGTGTTAAATCTTCCCTTATAGTAAGAAAATGTGATGACTTGGTAAGACGATCATCAATGACTCATATTGCATCGTTCCTTCTAGGATTCTTTGGTAGTCCCATAACAAAGTCCATTGTAATATTATCCCATTTCCACTCAGGTATGGGAAGAGGTTTCATGACTCCTTCAGGTTATTGCCTTCCAGCTTTCACTTATTAACAAACCATACATGTTGACACAAAATCAGTAATCTCCCTCTTCATGTTGTCCCACCAAAAATGTTCCTTTAAATCTCTATACATTTTGGTGCTCCGAGGGTGTATAGAGAAATTGGAACTATGAGCATCGTCCAATAATTCTCTTTTTAGATCAGGAATATCAGGAACACAAAGTCTCCTCCCAAATTTCAAAATTTCATCTTCAGACACAAAGTCACTCAATCTCCCATCATTCACAGCTTTAATCTTATTTTTAAACTCTTCATCATTGGCCTGAGAACTCTTTATACTTTCTAGTAAATATGGTTTGGCAACCATTTGAAAAATTATTGATGTTTCACCTTCCATGGTGATTCCCATATCCATATTTACTATATCCATGAAAATATGACCCCTTTCAACTCTCATTTTGTTCAAAACTCCATGATCCTTACTACTCAAAGCATATGCCACCTTACTTTCCTTCCCCGTGTGGTATTGTATCATGCAATCATAATCCTTGAGTAGTTCAAGCCATCGCCTTTGCCTCATGTTGAGTTCTTTCTGTGAGAAAATGTACTTCAATCTCTTGTGATCAGTATAAATCTCACATTTTTCACCATAGAGATAATGTCTCCATATCTTCATAGCAAAAATTATAGTAGCTAACTCAAGATCATGAGGAGGATATTTTTTCTCATGAATTTTCAGTTATCGTGATGCATAGGCAATAACCCTATCATTCTGCATAAGGACACAACCAATTCCTTTCTTGGATGCATCACTATAAATAACAAACCCGTCATTCGCTGATGGTAGAGTAAAAATAGGAGCATTGACTAATCTTCTCTTAATTTATTCAAAACATTCTTCACACTCTTTTTTTCAAACAAATTTAACCCCTTTACGTGTGATCTTTGTTAATGGGTTAGCCAATCGGGTGAAATTCTGGATGAAACGTCGATAATAACCTGCTAAACCAATAAAATTATGTACCTCGGTTATACTCCTTGGTGTTGTCCATTCTTGTATTTCTCTTGTCTTAGAAGGATCAATATAGATTCCATCTTTAGAGACAATATGGCCAAGAAAATAGATCTCCTGAAGCCAAAATTCACACTTTCTAAACTTCTTATATAATTCATGTCTTCTAAGAGTCTTTAGGATAATGCGCAAGTGATTTTCATGATCTTTGTAGCTTTTGGATTATACCAAGATATAATCAATAAATACCACCACAAAATCATCGAGATATTCCTTGAAAACTCTATTCATTAGATCCATGAATACAGATGGTGCATTAGTCAATCCAAAAGGCATTACTGTAAACTCGTAATGCCTGTAACTAGTTCGAAATGCTGTCTTCGGAATGTCTTCCTTCTTCACACACAACTGATGGTATCCAGATCAAATGTCATTCTTTGAAAAGTATTGAGCTCCATGCAGTTTGTCAAATAAATCATCAATGAGAGGTAGGGGATACTTATTCTTTATTGTTATAGCATTGATTTCCCTGTAGTCGATACATAACCTCATAGATCCATCTTTCTTCTTAACAAAAAGGATAGGGGATCCCCATGGAGAAATACTAGGGAGAATAAATCCCTTATTACTCAATTCCTCTATTTTTTTTCTTTAGTTCAACTAATTCCACAGTGGCCATTTTATAAGGGGTCTTCGATATGGGCCTTGAACCCAGAATTAAATCAATGGAAAACTAAATTTATCATTATGGAGGATGTTCAGGTAAATCTTCCGGAAACACATCTACATATTATTTCACAATAGGTACATCCTCTATTTGAACATTCCTTTCCTTACACAAATTTATTTCATTCTCTTCCTCCCCAATAATTGAATTTAGTTGAGCTAATGGGGGTAGATCAAGGTAAGAATCAGGTGGTGACGATTCTCCTCTAAAGATAAGGTGTTCTTTATCATCATCATCAAAAATAATAACCTCCTTATTCTTACAATAAATGTTCACATCATGGTCCAAAATCAAATCCATACTGAGGATTATATCAAATTCAATCATGGGTATGAGGATGAGATCAGCAGATAAAGAATATTTATATGACCTAATGGAAACGGATCTACAGAACTCTGTAGCAATGATACTTCCCTTAGGAGTTTTAACTGACAACTCCCTTGTTAAATAAAATTGGAAATATCTAATTTTCTTAGAAAACTGGGAAGATATGAAACAATGTGATGATCCAGAATCAAATAAAGCATTGGCTAAACTTTAGGAAACCATTAAATTACCTACCACCACATATTTCAGAGATTCAACCTCAGCAGTAGTGATAGCATAAGCTTGGCCTTGATCCCTTGGCATTTTATAAGGTAAGTTTCCCTGACGCTTAGGAAATTCATTTACATAATGTCCCATCTACCTGCAGTTGTAGCATTGAACATCGGTAGCTTCTTTCTTCCCCTTGCAATCACGAGCTTGGTGGCCTTCTTCACCACACTTGTAACAGACTCCCATTCCTTTCATGAAAGTACCGGGGTGTTTCTTCCAACATTTACTACAGGATGGATAATCAATTTTTCCCTTCTTCCTCTTATTTCCATTCCCATAGTGATCATCAGATCTCTTCTTCTCTTCTTTTCTTTAAAGTTGTAAGACTTAGAGAATTCTTTTTCTGTCTTGATAGCGCATGAGATAATATCTTCGTACAATGAGAAGGTTTATGAGACTAATGCTCGATGGAGAAAAGGTTTTAACCCATCAAATAAATGATCAATCTTACTTCTTGGGTTACATATATAATTTGTAGCATACCTAACTAACCTTGTAAACTTATCCTCATACTTTGCGACATTCTCATCCTCCTTTTGTCTCAGACTCAGAAATTGCCTTTCCATATCTGCTCGATGGTCACGAGGAAAGTATTTTTCTAAGAAAATCTCTTTGAACTCCCTCCATTCCATATTTGATGCTTCATTATCTTCCTTCATGTTTTGAATCAATGACCACCATTGATCAGCATCTCCAGTGAGGCGGTAAACTGCCATGATAACTTTTTCCATTTCACTACTCCCCAAGTCATGGAATATTTTCTCTAAGGAATTTATCCATTGATCAGCTACTAAGGGATTTATACTCCCATTGAATTTCGGTGGTTTTTTCCTCATGAAGCGATCTAACATTGATCCTCTACACTGTGGATCAGGGTGCTCCGTACGTATAAGGTTATTATTCATAACCTGAGTGAGTTCTCCCAGTATGGTGATTAGCTGATCAGCACCAGTTGCATCACCAGCTCCACTATAGTTATCTTGAGCAGGAGGGAAATCCATACATAGAGTGTGTGTATTGATATAGTTTACATTTATTCTACTAGGATCCATTTCTAATAAATGTCATATATTAGATTAGTTTATGAATCACAATACATAAATTCATTCTTGTAAAACAATTAACATGAATTGAACAGTTTATGGATATAATCCATAATCATAAAAATGTTTTCATTGAGGAATTATATACTCATAAACCCTTCATAATTTTTTTTAAAGAAAATGAGAATTATCCTAAGCATATCTCCTGGGATTGTCGTAACCAAGAGTGCAGCAAGGCTCATTGTCATGCACCAGTTCCCGTTCGAGTCTAGCTCAAAGTGGTGTTTTCAGGTTTTACCCCTAGGTACATCTGTGCTAGATCCACCTCTACCTGCTCATATCCAGACAGTGATTTATTTCTTGGAAGACTCACAAAATCTCTACAATACCAAAATTCTAGGAATTTATTCTATACTAATCCTCATAGTCCATCTTAGGTCTATGTGCTCTAATCAGAGTTTATCTAAACCTAGCTCCCAAGTTTTGTACTAAACTTCCTCTGATACCAACTGTAACACCCCAACCCTAGTTACCCAGAGTCAGTGAATTATTACATAACATTGGCATGATCACAAAAAATCAAGTCTCGAAATAATGATTAGTTTAGTAGCCTTGGAAACACTAGATACATTCCTAAAGTTTACATTATATCATAAAGTGAAAATTACAACAAAATATTGTCTCCACACTCATATCCCCTTATACTATCCCTGAAGGTAATTTATAAAATACTTCTTCACATCCTGGGAAAAAAACATAGAAAGGGGTGAGCTCAGATTCCCAGTAAGGATAACAATACAGCGGAAACTTTCATAAATAAGCATAAACATTTAATGCAATGTATAACTAAAACAAAATCCTTTTAAACTTGAACTTCAGTATAATATGGTATGAATAAAATTAAATAATTCCATTTACTTATTCACATGGATATTCTACAAGTCAAATAATCACATGCAATATCAATAACCACTTTTATAATGATGGAATGCATAATGCCAGACTATCATAACCACATAGTCAAGGCCTTGTGCCCAGACTACAAATAATATTTTGTAAAAGCCTTGTTCCAAGACACTATTTTGTCTCATGATACCTACCGATGCATCGAGGAGCTATAGAAGGCTCCACCCATCACTTATTATGTCCAATGCATTCCTCATATGAAGAGGTTTAAACATAACATAAACATTCTTATTAAAACTAGCATAAGAAATGTCAATACTTTATCCATAAACCATGAATGGTGTAAAAATAACACATCCATATTCAAACATATCACAAAACCTTCAATACTATATGGATTTTTTGTATCATAATAAATTAACTTCAAATAAGCTTAAAATCCATCAAAGGATGTTGACATAGATGAAATCAAAACTATTTGAGAGAAATATCTCTTTTTTTAAATCATTTAAAAGTCACATAATTATAAAATAAAACATTTACTTTTAAAATATTCTTATAATCGTGTAAGGGAAGCTTTGATGATTTCATAAGGATGGAAAATAGCCACACCCGCCATATAAGTTAAAAAAAGACATTCTTACCTTAATTTTGTCGAAAAGGTTAAAAAGGACCTTGTTTGGAAAACGACGGAAAGATTCATTTATAAACATCTTATAAAAAGTAAAACAAGGGTATAAATGACTTTAACTCATAGTCTATAAAATAGTAAGAATTTTTTGAAATAAATGTTTAAGAAACATGGATGTGGATGATAAAGAGGTCTCAGTAGATACTTACATAAAAACAACCTCAGATAATAAAGAGATTGTGAAATAAACCCTTACATTGTACTTTTAGTTGGTTGAGGGTAGATTAACCTACTATATAATGGTGAAATAATTGTTATTAAATTATACAAGAATCATATACATTAATATAATATCATATATGATCTTTTAAAATTTCTTTGTTAATAATATCTTAGTATTATCGTCGTTTCGAGTGTTAACTTACTCGTTTTATTTTGTATTTTTTTTACATAAGTTGTGTTTGTTATGGATAGGTTGTATATTATTAATATACATAATGATATCAAGTCCTTAAACATTATTTTTAATCATCAAATGATAATTATACTTGAATGGATACAATGGGAAATGAATCTCATCGCGTTCGTGGAGACTGTAGTCCATACATATGCATGAGCGACAATATCATTATTTTGATATCAAAATAATATATAATTGGATTTTATATCATATATAAAGAATCATTATCATGTTATATTAATTATTTACATCAATTACACATCATTATCATACCCATCCAAATAATAATATTTTGAATAACAATTACACCACGACGTGGAGATCGTAAGCCGTACGTACGCACGTATGGTGACATGTCATTCAAATGATGGATAGAATACTGAATATGGTTGTAAAATATTTATAATAACATCACAGTATATATAATATACTGGATTTATTATTTTATAATGGAAATAACAAAGAAAGAATAAGTTGAAGAAGAAAGGAACTTCAAAGAGGGTGGTGAAAACATTACCTCTTCTTCAGGTTCCTCCTTTTTATTTGATCCAAAGGGCTCCTTAGGTTGGATTTATGCTCAAACTAAGGCCTCTAGGTTGAATTGATGGAAGTTGAGAGAATATTTGTGTAGGTTTTGGCTGATCCAAAAGGATTTTAAGGTATTTATTAGAGGGAAAGGTAAGTTCTATTTTATAAGAGGGGTGAGGGGCACCTTAGAAAAAGATAGAAATATTATTTTATAATCAATTCATATTTGGTTTCTAATGGATAAAAATTATATTTTTTAAATGTTAAGGTGGAGATAGATATAAAACCTCTCAAACAATAGGTTTTATAAAGGTTTGTGTCACAATATTAACTTTATCTTTTTTATTTAACTCTTAGTTAAATAGTTTTACATTTACTATGTCTCTTTGTATTTTTATATTATAGAGTCAATAAACTTACTATAAACTTCCAAGATACCCCCAAATGGTCCATTAATAAAACATATATCATTATATAAACCCTTTTACAGAACCTTAGATTTTTAGTAATAGAATATCAAATAATAATATAATATTTGTTTTAAAAACTCATTTATGTCAATTTTGAAAATATTTAATAATTGATTTCTGTTAAAGTCTTAACAAATTTATTAATTCAAACCAAATTAATTTAAGAAATAATAACATTTCATATTAACCAATAAAATTCTTGGATATCATAAAAACTTTCAAATTATATTTATTTTATCATTTATAACACCAATTATTTGATTCTTTCATTAATAAGGAAAATACTGCATCATTATTGTGTCGTAAATATATTTAATTATTCAATGTCTAGAAATTATAAAAAAAATACCATTATGTAGTAAATCTTTTTATATTTATAATTAATATTTATAGACGAAAATATAACATATATACCCCTATGTAAAAAAAATTCTAAAAGATATATGCTTATGTGATTTTTGTATTTACTTTAACTTAATTAATATAAAGTGTCATTATCACTTACAATTAGATCCATGGGGTCCCAAAATCGACCCAAAGATTCCCATGATCGGACATGTATCAAAAAATATGGTTAGGACACGTTTTAGGGTAATTTATTGTTACTATAATATTATTTGTTTTACCCTTATTTACAGGATTTACCCTTTAACCGTGGTAAATAAAATATTTTCCGAAGTAATTATTCAAAATATCTAAAAATAAAAGTTACCTATTTACACAATTTGGACATCCTGATTATAAATATGGAATCCATTTTTCTAAATTAAAAACACAGAATTGGAAGAAATTAATTTAAAATTAATTCCCGTTGTCAAAACAAAAAGCGTGTTTTTAAGAAATAATAACTATCAAAAGACTGACACTTGTTTATGTCTGGTTTAAATGTGAAATTACATCCAATGACAAACATTGTATTAAATGGTAAAAATATATTCTTAATATACTTTAAAACCACTCAAATTCATAATTTATCACTATTAATTATTTCGATTTAAAAAGTTGTTTTTAATTAAAATTTTGTAATTTTCACTATTCATCAAAATATGAAAGTTTTCAAAAATGTACCAAAAAATCACCCTAAGATAATTTCAATATTTTGAATCCAAAAATGAAGTAAATTTTGAAAGATAAAATGTATAAAATTTCAAAAAATGGGTATTACTATTCATAACTGCTAGTTTGATTGGTTGTGGTGTGTGTTAGAACTCGAAGTTGCGTACAACACACGCTACAGTATTATTCAAAGAGAAGCGTACCATGGAAGCTTGGGGTGTTACACTCTAAATCCACTAAACCTATAAATCCTTATAATATTATTATTTATGAAATGAAATTCTTATACCAAGTAAATGATGTAAAATAAAGACATGATTATCTTGGGATTCTATAATTGGTATTAGAGTAGAGGTTTAGTTACTTTTGGAGATTATAGAATTAATTTAGATAATTATGGTTAGATAACCATAGTGGGGAACCCTAAAGATGATTATAAGTATATTATGATATATTTAAATACTGGTAAAGTCTTGATTATGTGGTTTTACTAGAAAATTCATCCCTGTCAGTATACTGGAAAGTGGATGCAGGCTCTAGAACAATTGTACCTAGAGTTAATAACCCCTGAGAGGTTTTCTTGTCTTGTAAATCAACAATAATCTGGTCCTTAAAAAGAGTCTTAATTACACACCTATATATACACTCCAAGGAGGTATTCTTTGGTTGATCGCATACGCTTTATAAACCATTTTAAAGTATTGATTTCTTAGTTACTTTGAGAGATTTGTTAGAGAAGTATAATATATACCAACTTAAGTAGCCTAGGTTAAAATAATATTGATATCATTTGAATATAGTGTTCCCCAAAAAACCACACAAATAGGGGGAATAAGCAAGGGAATTTTTGATAAATACCAATGAGGTAGATCATGATAATAAAGTGATGTGAAGTACACTTACTCTTTATTCTAGATCTATAAGTACCTTATTTGATTTTGGTTCATAGCATTATTTTATATCACACAAGTTGGATTATAATATGGAATCATGAGCTCAAGTAATGGATATCAAACTATATTTGAAAATACCTTGATTCTCAATGATCACATATATGAAATATAAATCTTCTCTAATTTATATTTGTGGGAGGATACTTCCTATAGATTTAATTATTCTACTCTTGGTAAAAATTGACATGATCTTGGGTATGGATTGGTTATCCCTACATAGAGCCCATATCAATTGTCTGGAGAAGGAGATTTCATTTCATATTTCAGGTCATCCTTCTCAAGTATCAATATAAGGATGATATCCCCTTAGAATCAAATTCTATAATATCGATTTTGATACCCAACAATGAGGGAATCTTGACTCAAATGGTTGGGGATGAAGTTAACATTTATAACATGCCTATTCTATATGAATATTCTAATATATTTATAGATGTACTGTCTAGTTTTTTCTATATAGTGATTTTAGTTATTGATCTAACTTATATTTGGATTTATACCAATCTCAAGGATTCCATATAGAATGGTTGTCATTGAATTGTAAGAAATAATGAATCTTCTAAAGGAGAATTTGGACAAGGGTTTTATTCACCCTATTTCTTCACCATGGGGAGCACTCATACTCTTTTTTAAGAAGAAATATAGATAAATGTGTCGTTTCATTGACTATTGTGATATTAATAAGATCATAATTAAGAATAAATATCATTTACCCCTTATCAATGACCTTTTCGATCAACTCATAGGATCCCAATACTTCTTGAATATTAATATTGAATATGGATATTATCATTTAAGAATTAAAAGGGAGGATATTTCAAAAAAATAATTCCAAACAAGGTATAGATAATATGAGTTTATAGTGATTCTATTAAGATTTATTAATTCCATATCAATATTCACAGATCTAATGAATAGATTATTTAGAGGCTATCTAGGTTTTTTTTTTTTTATTTATAGATGATATTCATATATACTCAAAGAGAAATAAAGATCATGAATATAATTTGTTAATTATGTTGATGAACTTAAGAAAGGATAATTTGTATGCAAAATTTAGTAAATATGAATTTTGGATACCAAAGGGTTCATTCCTAGGTCATTTAATCACCAATAAGGTTATATCTATATATCCTTTGAAAGTAGAAGTTATTGAACCATATCCCAGACTGACCATTGTAACTGAGATTTATAGTTTTCTTCAGTTGGTAGGATATTACAAAAACTTTGTTATAAATTTATCATAGATATCAAATCCACTAACCAAGTTAACATGGAAGGGAGTAAAGTTCCTTTGGATTAAGGAATGTGAATCAAGTTTCAAGGAACTAAAGAAGAGACAGGTCACTAATCCTATACTTACATTTCCCTACAATAGGGTAGGGTTTTTAATATATAGAAATGCATTGAAAAGGATTTTGGGATGAATCCTCATGAAAAATGAAATGATAATTACTTATACTTCATTATATTTAAAAACCATGAGAAAAATACATGATGAAATATTTAGAGATATTGGCGATGATATTTTCATAAAAAAATTGGAATAATTATCTCTTTAGTGTAAATTATGATATTTATACTAATCATAAGATATTTAATTTACATTCATAGATAAGGAGTTAAATATGTCCCAAAGTAGATGTTTGTAACTAATCAAATACTATTACTGTTCAATACATTACTACCCTAGGAATTCAAACAAGGTGATTGATGGTTTAAGAATGAAATATTATGGTGCGTTATCTATGATCAGGGTTGAAAGAGACCCAATGTTCATAGATTTTAAAAAGGATAAATATTTAATTCATAAGGGAAGGTGATAAATCCAATCTTGGCTAATTAATTTCTCAACCTTTCATTCATGTGAAGATCTAATAATTCTAGAAGGATGATATAGAGATACAAAAAAAGGTAGTGGATATTTTGGAGTTAAGCTTTAATAAAATGGAGTTATGAGGTTTGGAACCTGGATATGTGCCCCATAAAAACAATAAATGAAGAGGTAAATTTTTTATGATCCTCATAGATTATCTTTATTTATACATCCAGGAAGTATGATGATTTATAGAGATCTAAAACAAAAATTCTGGAGGGATAGTATGAAGAGAGATATTATAGAATATATATCTCGATACATGGTATTCTAGAAAGTGAATGTTGAATGAAAAAATTTTAAGGGTATGTTCCAACCATTACCCATACCAGTATGTAAATAGGAAACATTCAGTATGTATTTCATTATAGGACTCCCCAAAACATCTAAATTCCATAATTTTATTTATGTTGTAGTAAATCTCCATAAAAATTCATAAACTTTTAATGTTAGAAAATAAGATGTATCCACTGACCAACTCAAAAAGATACATATGATGGAAGTGTTGAGGTTATATAGACTTATACTATCCATTATATATGATCTAGATATGAGTTTTACCTTTAGGTTCATAGGAATTATTTGAAAAACATTGGAGATAGGGATTAGTTTCATTAAATTTTATCATTCCCAAACAAATAGAGAGTCTAATAGGATAATTAAAACTCTAGAGGATATATTGAGATCTTTTTCTATATATTTCCATGTATTTTGGGAAAAACACCTCCTCCTTATAGAGTTCACATATAAGAATATTTCCCATTATAGAATATATATGGAACCATATGATGCTCTATATGGGAAGAGATGTAGGACTCCAACATACTAGGATAAAGTTGTAGAGAGTAAGTTGATAGGTCCTGAGTTTTTACAAGAAATAATGGAGAATGTTTAAACTATTTAGTGGAATATAAAAGTGGAAAAAATTTATATAGAAGTAATGAAGATAATCATCAATGAGATCTAGATTTGAAAGTAAATGATAAGTTATTCCTTATTATATATACTTGGAAGTAAGTTATGAGTTTTAGGAATAAAGGGGAGTCAAAACCTTGGAATATCGGTCCCTTTGAGATCCTTGATCATGTCAGGGTGGTATATTATCTCTTATCACTCACTCCTGACCTCTCCCAAGTACACGATGTGTTCCATGTATCACTTTTGAAGAAGTACATACCAGACCCTTCACATGTACTAAAATTATAAGTTGTGAAGCTGGAACATGATATCTCAAATTAGTAATAACAATTGAAAATTCTGGACTGAATAAATAGGGTGTCTCAGAACAAGACCAATCCTATGTTTAATGTTCTATGGAGAAATCATAAGCTTGAAAAAGATATGCGAGAACCTAGGGATGTAATTAGGGAAAAGGATATTCACTTATTTTATTCCATGTAATGAAATTTTTAGGATGAAATTATTTTCAAGGGGGTATAATGTGATGACTTGGGATTTTCCTCCTTAAATAAAAACTATGTTTGATAGCTTTCTTCACACGCAACACCGAACTAAAACAAAACCTAACAACTATTTAGGTAAAATATAAACATTACATATTACGATTAAAACCTAGTCATTGAATTATAAATAACTAATATGAGTAACAAAAATGTGAAATATGTACATAAGTAAAATTAATATTACTTTTAATACTGATTATATTCAATTAGAATTGCTAAAAAATGAAAAATAATTTTATGCTTAAAAATATATTTCGAAAATTGGTGTTTTATTTCAAGAAACTAAGTATATTATGATTAAAAAAAAATATATATTGATAATATAAATAATAAATAACTAATAATTTAATTATTAAATTATAGTAAATAATAATAAATAAAAGCTATTTTCCAAAATGAATAGGTTTCCTCTATATTTTGGGATTTTATTTAAGTATCAAATTATCAAATTTTAAAAATTTAATTTGAAAAAATGAATATTTTTTTTTTGTATTAAGAATAATAATATAAGATTATGATGATTTTTTGGTATTTTTATGAAACATTTTAATTTTTGGTGAATATTCCAATATAATTTTTTTACTAATATTGTGGTTTTTATTCGACTATTAGAATGTAAGTATGAATTCGAAATTTATGAAACTGTTTTATAATACTAAATATGTATTTTATAAGTGACTTATAATTTTAAAAATTTTATTTTTAATTTATAAACCCATTTTATATATTTTATAATTTAAGTTATATTTTTCAAAAAAACTAATACATTATACATTTAGTATTGTAAAATTAATTTTTATTAATTTTAAAAATTGAATAAAAAATTGATTTAAAATTTTGAATCATTATTTCAAAATTATAAATAAATTGCCATTTTATTTTTGGTCATAGAGGATAAATTACCAAGGTAAAAACTAGTTACCATAGTGAGAACTAAAATGGTAAAAATAAGTAACCTTAGAGGTAAATGGACTAACATGTTTAAAAATGTTTTTAATAGAATTTTTGAGTTTTTTATTGACCATATATATTCTCCATGATATTATTTCTCAATTTATGATTCCTTCTCCTTGATATTAAGTTCCCATTATTGAAATTTTTTGGGTATTAACAAAAATGTCACCCCTTTTCACTTATAAAAGGAACACTCCTCTCCTCAATTACCCTCACACCAAAACCTCATAATTTTGGACCAATATCTACCCGAAATTATTATAAACACTTATAAACACCTTAAATATATTCTAATATTCTCAAAAGACCATAACTTAATGGTTTAATCCTATTCTTGAAGGAGATAATCCAAGAAATGAGGTATGAGTTACAAACCTCTCTTTATTTTTTTCTATTTCTTTATGCACTTTTATTCTTCTTAAAATGTAATTTCACCATGTAAAAATGATAACATAAGTAAAATTATTATATTCGTATGTTATTATAATGATGTTACAAGAATTAACAACCCTCTCCTTTTTCATTAAGAAAAATGAAAACATGAATCGTGTGTTGTGTGTTGTGTGTTGTGTGGACCACCTCCTCCATAAATAAAAATGTTCTTTTCATCACTTACAAAAATGGAAGATTTCAGTTTATATTTGATGTGTATATATGATATATAAGTAATATATATCATTAATATGGTTCATTTTTTTATAACATAAAAAATAGTTATCATTATAAGGTAATTCATTAATATCAGTAAATAACCCAATACTTGTTCATCGTCGTTTTCATCTTTAGGAAATGTGACTAAAAATATCATGTAATGGAATTATAAAAGTATAATTATTTTATAAAACATTAATCATAGTACCTTTAATGGTTTTTAAATGGTTATCCTTGGGATAAAAATGAATATTGACACTACTTTTATGAAATTAATGTATAATGGTCAATATTATTAACACCAAATGTTGAAAAGATATTACAATAATATAATACATGAATAGAATTATTATTAATTAAGAGTATAAGTGTACATTTATATGTATAAGTTTCTGAAATAGTTAGTTAATATTTTTATCTTTATGTTACAGAAGGTAAAATAATTTCCATAGAAATCAAGGGTAATGGTAAGGGACTTGGTTACTCAAACTCCATTCTTCGAGTTACACAATTTCTTAATGAACTTCACTTTTCCAAGACTTTCCATTTTGAATGAATTTATCTCTAAATTTATGGGGGGAAAGAGTTTTTTAAGAAAATATATTTTCATGAATGTCTTATTTTCATTTTTATTAAAAATAATAGATACTTTTTTAAAAGATTCTTGTAACTACAAATTTTACATAGAAGATTTCAAAATGTTTCAATGAAATCTCATTTGTGGGTTGGTTTTTATTTTATCTCTATGTTCAAAAACATCTATCTCCAATGAAGTTAAATTTCATATTTCACCCAATAATTTCTTTTATTATGTGATTTTTTTGATTAATCAAGTTTTTTATATTAATCAATTTATTTCATGATGTTATACTATTTAGAAATGTTATGAAACTCGTTTTTATTTCCATGTATTCTTTATGAAAAGTTAATAATTTACATTTGTATGTTCTATGAAACCCATTTTATTTTTATGGTTTCTTTATGAAAAGAGAGTGATTTTCTTTTGAAGTTTTAGGAAACCCATCTTATTTCAATGGGTTCTTTATGATGTTAAAAGTGAATGATTTTTAGGTGGCATTCACAAGTATGTATGAATGATGGGTGAGGTACTACATCACAATCCAATGAATTTTTTTAGAGTTTATATCTCATGATATAGGTATTCTTTAGTAAATTTTAGTTTCCATATGATAATGTTTGTTCCAATGTTAAAGGATGTTATTCATTATGATCAAATTCTCTATTGATTCAAGGTTTATGTTAAATTATTCCAATATATGTTATAGCCATTATATTTCCTTGATGATATTTTTATCTTCAAGATATTATTACATCTAATTTTAATCTCACTTATGTTTTGTGGTTATTACTCATGAGGATATGATATTTCTCTTTTTCTTATGTTTTTACTCATCCTTGATGAAATTTTTATTTACCCCATACTAAGAATTTGAGCTCACTCTATTCTTAATTTTTCATTCTCAAGGTTATGAGGATGAGTCTTAATGATTATATTTTTTGAATATGGAGTGGTATGGTTTATTTTAAGGAGAAATGATCTCAATTACTGTAAAATAACATAATTATATTGCTAGTATATAAAGACACTAAACCTATCAGTCCTTAGGATATTATTATTTATGAAATATAATGTTTTTATCAAGTAAAAGATGTAAAATAAAGGCATGTTAATCTTGGATCACTATATATAAGGTTTTACTATAAAAGTTAACTGAGTCCTGTGTGCATCGGGCCTTTTAAAATTTTTAAATAATTAGAATTATGTATTTCCATTTGGAAATTCCACCAAGCCTTTCTAAATTTCAAGTTTTGTTTTACATATATTTATTAAGGAAGTAAATTATAGACCCAATTCATTTACTCACCTACTTGGAAATATAATTTGAAGTTGATTTATCTTACTGTGAAGAGAATATCTAGATTCTGGACACTAGAGAACTAATGTTATGAAATCGGATGACTTAGTTGGTGAAGATATTTTGGAGAAATCAAAAAATAGAAGAAGTAACATGGGAACATGAGAAATTAATAATGAATAAATACAAAAAATCAAGAATTTATATCCATTAAAATTTGTTGGACAAAATATTTAAAGGAGTGAATAATATAAAACTTGAGCTTCAATTATAGTAAGTAATCTTTTCTTTCTAAAGAAACTATAGCATAAAGCTTTATTCAATAATGTGATTAATAACTAAATTACTAAACCTTATAAAATTAATTTTATGAAATGAATTTAATTTTTTTTAGTCATAATTTCAAAATTATATTATGATTAATTATTTAGTTTTTTTAGAAATAGGCAGTTTGGTGGTGAATAGTACAAAAATACGAATTTTAAAAATATTGTCACTTCTATGGAATTATAATAATATGAGAATGAATTTAAAGTTTATAAATAATTTATTTGACCAAATATATATTTAATAAGTAATATTGATCATATAAAAATATAATGTTGAACTTATAAATATATGCTTAACATTTTGGATAACTAAGTAATGTTTTTCTTCAAATAAAAAAAATAGTTCTTCTCTCCAAATCGAGTATTTACAAGGATAATTTAGTTTTTAGTTTGGTATAAAAGAAAGATAAGTATAATTTTATTTAATATAATATAACTAATTCCATTAGAACTAAAATTATACTTTTTTTCTATAAAATAATTTTTATTCTTAAAGAACGTTTTACTAAAAACGGTTTTCATTGTGTTTTATGAACATATATTAAAAGTAATTTGTATAAATTATGGAAAATGAATATTGTAAAATAAATTTTATATTTTATATTATAATTATTAATATTATTTAAAAATTTCAATATAATATTTGGTCATATTGAATAGTAATCATGGTAAATATTTATCACCTCATTTAAGGGTAAAATGAGTAAAAATTGTTAAAAATGGAGGGATAAGGAATTAATATAACTACATAAACTTTATGAAATATAATTTTTTGGTTGTATTTATACATTAACCTTATAATATTTTTATATATTACAATTTTTATCCACTTTACTTGAGTGATAAATATAATATATAATAATATTTCATGTATTTATAAGATTAACACCCACCTCACTTATAAAAGGAAACCCCATATGGTCTCTTATACATACTAATTGAGAAAATTATCTCAAAAAATACCTACAAAAATTTCTTCCCAACATATATACTTGGGTATTAGAGGTCTTGGTCTCAACAAAATACAACTTAAATAAGTCTTAAGGTGTAAGCCAAAGGAGGTTACCAAAAGAAGAAGAATATGTTCTTACTAAGATTTTTGAAGTTTATTTCTTATTAAACATCCCTAAAATCTTCAATAAATATATTAAAATAATTAAATTATTATATTCACCATACTTAAATGTAATTATGTTAATGTTACATTAATTTTATTTCTCCTTTCTATCATGTGGAAAATTAAAGCATAATTTTGCGTATGTATGGCCTATTATCTCCACATAACGGTGTAATTCATTTTTCATCACCTATTTACTTATATGGTTATAAAGATATAATTAATTAATATATATTATATTTATAAAATAAATATTATTCTATAAACATGATATATCATCTACCTTATTATCCTTCCATCCTTTGGAAAATGATAACATCGTCTGAGCGTACATGTGAACTACCACCTCCACGAAGCAATGTGATTGATTTTTCTATTATCACCATTCATGGACGATTATAAAACTATATATAAATAATAAAAGTTATATTAATGTAATTATTAACACTATATTGATTCTTAAACCATTTCTTATGACCTTTAACCATGTCTAATATACCAAAGTAATTTTGGATAAATTGATTTAACAACTATAAATAGTCAATGTAAGCAAGAACTATTAAATGAATGGATTTTAAAGGATTATAAAAGGACCAAAATATATATTATAGATTAAAAAGGTATAAAATTAAGTGTTTAATAAATATAAATTCTTTATACAGGAGGATAAAACATGTATGACTAAGTGGACACCCAAGGTCGGGGATTTCTGTTATAACCTCATTTTGTTCCAAGATTTTTTATAGTTATATTTCCATTAGAAAATTATATGATAATTATATCTTAAACACAATATAATTTAATCTAATCTATTTATGTTTGTATTTTACATGTTTATTTTCCGTTTCTACTCTTTTTGGATCAATAATCAACAAGTGATTTGCATGTACGGAATTTCTGTTACAATCTCATTTTATTCAGGATTGTTTATGTTTAGATTTACTTTGGAAAATTATATGAACCTAATCTCTTAAACCCAATATATTTTCTTTTATTTGAAGATTATTTTACAAGTTTTCATTGTTATTTTCAAAGAAAACATGTTTCTTAATATTCTGGGAATTTTTAGTTTTTAAAGATACTAAAAGAAAAGAGTACTATTATCTTAATTGAATGAAAAAAATTGATTATAGTTTATAAATTAATTCAAACAAAAAGTCACGAGGAGGTTATTTTTAATGTTTTTATTCTATTTTATTTTTTATTTTTTACAGTTTTGGTTTTACTACAAAACCTTAATTTCTAATGAATTGATGGTCTTCTTTCATCCTTTACTAATTTATGGTTTTGTGGTCATTAACTTTATCATGATCACATTATATATATCACTCCATCATTTAATTAGACATTATTTTCCCCTCCATGTCCATATTTTGAGTGTCATGTGTTTTTATGGTATCATTTATGCTACTTTTACATTTTTTAAATTATATATGATTTCAATATATGGTGTTGGTTGAATAAATATTATTAAGAAATTTATTTCATTGATTGGGGAAATATTATATATTCTTGATTAAATTTGGATAATTTTTTGTTTATAAGGAATTTTGAGAATGAATTTTATTGACAATTTGATATATGAGGAATGAATTGGACATGAAAGTGATGGGTGGGGCCTGGTTATAACTAGACCCTCGATGCATCGATTATTCTCATGAGATAAAATAGAATCCATGCCATATTATATGGGTATCTAGTTTACACCTACCAATTTATTAATAATTACATGGTTGAGGCCATGATTTTACGATTCGTGATATCTTGGTTAATTCCCTAATAGTAAGATCATGAATTTCTAGAGTTATGAATTTCCTTTATTTAGAATTCAGTATCCATTATCCATGTGATTTAAATATTTTTATTAGTTATTGATGTACTTTGAACTCAAGTTATTGATTGAATGTAATGTGTTGGGAATATCCAATATTCCATTTTGATTATTCCTTATTTACTAATAATTTATTCCATTTTATGGAACCCTTATTGGAAATATAATATAACACTTTATTTTTTTACTATACCTAAGGATATAAAGAGGGATTCTTTGAATGATTTCAAAGATGAAATAATTTTTCTTATTCTATGTTTTTATGTTTCTAATGTAATATGGGGATCAATTATGTATCAAGTTTTCTAATACTACTAAACCGATCAACCCTTTATGGTGTGATCCTTTTTATCTTATTCCAATGTAATAAAGTAAGAACTAGCTCAAGATTACTAGATTCGGGGTTGTTATAAACTAAGGAAATGGAAATATAAGAAAATGTTGTCTCAGATGCTTGTTAAGGGTAAACATAGGTGATATAAATTGATGATAATATGTAATTACAAAATATGTATAAGGGTGTGATAGAATAATCAAATGTCATGATCATAATATATGATAATTTATAAACATAAAAACATAGATCATAAAACATGAGTTATCGTATAAATATTTAACATAATACAATATTCATATGAGTCAATAGTCATGAACCATGTAAAATTAATCTTGTTCAATTGAACTATTAATACTCATATAAATTATAGTGAAATCATGTTGGTATCTTGGAATATCATACATTCATCATTGAATCACTTAAATATGATAATTAAAAAATTATCTTAGGAGTAACTTCCATCCAGTTAGCACTATAATTTCTTAGGAGTTACTTATATTTATTAAACTACACTTTATCTTAGGATTAATTACATATAGTTAACTCAATCAGTTTACTCAATGCATTGTACAGCTATATTAGGCTCACCCATTATCATGACCTATATCGGGCTCACCTTCCATCATGATCAATATCGAGCTCACCCATCATTATAACTAATTTCCAAGAACCATAACCTTAATAAAGTACATAGAGAGTTCATTTCAATATAAAACTCATATAAATAACCATCATTCCCTTCATAACTTTATTAAATCATTAAAAAGAAAAAAATTCATAATTATTTCTTCATAACTTAATTAACTCATGGGAAAGTAATGGGATTCAAAGAATCATACTTAAAATATAATCATAATCATAATCCATATCTATAAAGAAATTTTATATTATAATTAGATCATATCCTCAGTGAATCATAACAATTCTTAAATTATTTTGACATAGAGGAAAAATACCATTAAAATAGCATTTGAATGTTTCTTTAAAAGTAGGTAAAATAAAATTTTATTTTAGTATCATTAAAAACTAAAAATTCACATAATATTGAAAAAATATTTTATTTTAAAATAACCATGTAAAATTATAAATTAATACTCATAAAAAATAATGGTTAGGAAAGTGGGAAAATTCATTCATTCCATATACATTAAAAGAGAACATTTTTTTCATAATTTTTGTAAAAGGTCAAAATTGAATCATATATAAAACATTTCAAAAGATTAATTTTAATTATTTTTAAATAAATTCAAAGGTAGTAAAAGTAATTTTTATTAAACATTTATTTTTAGACAAAAACTTCTATAAAACATTTTTTCATAACATCAACATTGAAGAAAAAGTTCATTGACCAAAGAGAAAACAAGCTCAGTTTTTCTTAAAAACATTTTCTAAATAATTTTAAGTACCAAAGAGAGTAAAATGGTATTAATACCTAAAAATTACAATAATAACCAAAGTATAAGAAAATATTATAGGTTTAAAGGATAAGTATAATAAAATTTCCCTCAATTTATGTAACACCCCAAGATTTTATGAAACTGGAATACTGTTAAAATATTAATATTTAAAATGATAGGTATCACTTAACCATTGGAATGGTAGGTGTGAATATTATTAACTAAATTATGGAAATATATATTTTAAAATTTTATTTATAATTATTTATTAAGTTTCTAATTAATTATAAATAAAAATAAAAACCATTTAAAAACAAAGGAAATATTTTTTTTTCAAAAACTATTTTTATGTGCACGAATTCATTTTACCCAAATAAATTTAAAAATTAAATTTTTATAAATAATTTTAATGAAATTTATATATTATATCATCAATTCAATGCTTAAAAATCATCTTATGTGTTTTTTGTACAATTTATAAAAATAAAAGTAATTTTACACTTAAAACTGTATTTTTCTAAAAAGAAGTTTTGTTTCCATTTTCACACTTATTTTAAAATTAATTTTTTCCAATTTTTGAAAATTTATTTTAAATAATAAACATAAATTTTTAAATCATCATTTTTAAATTATCTTGGAATTTATTTTTTATAATTATCTGAAATGAGAAATGTTTTTTGAATAGGGAAACCTCTAGGTTTTTATTAAGAATTATCATTTATTTTAAAGAAGATAAAAACTTAAGAATTATTTTTATAAGGTTTTAAAAGTAAAATTAGTTATATTATATATCAATTAATCCAATTTAGGTCATCAATTTCATATTTAATTTTTATATAAAACTTTTTAAACTTTTGAAACTCTTCTCTTTGGAAAACTACTTTTTTCATCTCATCTACGGGATTGATTTCAAATTAAAATGTTCCACTTATATGAATTTAATTTGTAAAAATTGATTAAATATTTTTAATAATAATAATTTATATTATCTATTAATATTAACATAATCTATCACCATAATGAATAGTAAAAATAATAAAAATTAATTATGGTGCTTAATATTATAATAGGTTTACTGAGGGTTATAAGGGGTAAAATTAACTAGAAACAAGAAAAACACCCATTTTATGGATATATTTATACATTATAACCTATAATTTTTTATAATTACCCATTTTGGATCCTTTTTAATTTGAAAAACATGGGTACACCTTTTTATTTTCAAAAATTACAAGTGTGTCAGTCACCTCACTTATAAAAGGTCACCCCCTCTCCTCATCTATTCGCTCCTCCAAAACCATTTGTTTCGGCCAATAACTACCCAAATAATTTCCTTACCTAACTAAACTAATCCTATAGTCCTTATTTTTTTATTAGTCACTTCTATGAAGGCTTTAAATGTATACCTAAATAGGATCTCTAAAGAAGAGGTAAAATACTTAAACTTGTCTTTGTATTTTATTTCTTCATTTAACTCCTTTAATATTTTACAAATATGATTAAATAATAACAAAATTATATAAAATATACTTATATGTTATTATGTTAATTTAATAACCTAAGTCCATATCTTATTTCATCAAATGTGATATGAAATCATCATTCGTGTGTACGGCGGACTACCACCTCATGAACCAATGTTATTCATTTTCTATCACCACCTCTCAAAGCTGGATATAGTGATGGATTTAATATTTATATATTATATTTATGATATTATTATACTCTTTAATTATTATATGATATATCACTCTTTACTTTTCATTCCTTGGGAATACGATAATGTCTCTTGTTTATATGGGGACTACCACATCGTGAAGCAATGTGATTCGTTCACGATTTTCATGGAAGGTAATAAAGATGGGATCAATAAAAATATGTTATATATATGAAATAAAAAATATTACTTAATTTTAATATATAATTTTCCTTTCTTTATTTCAATCCTTTGAGAAAATGAAAACAATATTCATACATGTGTACAGCCTATCCTCTCTATGAATGGTGTATTTCATTTTCTATCTTTGAATTTTATGGATTAATATAAATACATATATACTAAATATATATGTTATTTATATCATGTTTAAAATTTTTTATATTATTTAACCATGATCAAAGTAATAGTACCAAAAATAAAAAATCAAAACATGCATGAAAAAAAACCACCTATAACCTAAATCGTGATTTTAACAAGGAATTGTTAACAAACAGGTAATAAAAGTTAATAAGTAAATAATATATGTTATGATATATATATAAGTATGGTTATGTAACATATTTTTAATAAAATTATATTTATTATACATGATTTTTGAATGTGCACGAAGGAAGTTGACACTTAAGGTAAGGGATTTCAGTCTCACTTTTATTTTCTCTGAGACACATGTCATATTCACCACATGTTTCTTTTATGTAATTTATATTATTCTCATGAATATATTTTTTGATGATTATTCTGAAAATTATTTGTATTTACATATCTATTTGAGTATCTCTCTTTCATGGGTTTTACGATTCAAAAGTTACCAAAGCGGTAAGGGATTTCTAGTCTCTCTTTTATTTTTGGGATAGATATGTAAATTCACTACTTTTTTCTTTGGTGGGGTCTATATATTTCCCCATTGACATGTTATATCATGAATACCCTTATTTTAATGATATATAAAGTTTCATTTCATTTTATTCTTTATTAAGTCTTATGATTCAAAAGATTACTAAATCAGTAAGGGTTTTTTATTTTCAATTTTCTTCTTTGATACATATGTAATATTATGAACCTATCTTATTTTCTGAGGTGTATATACAGACCCTTTAACATTTAATATCATGAATTTATTTATTCTCATGGTATTTTAAGTTTCATTTAATTTTATTCTTTCATGGGGCTTATGATTCAATGTTACCAAGGTGGTAATGGGTTTATGGTACAATCTCATCGTTTATCATGATTGTTTATGTTAGGGGTTTCCATGGGTCGGGTTGGGTCAGGTTGAGGGATATTTTGGACCCGAACCAAGAAAAATAGGTCGGTTCATGTTGGTTCAGGTCAGATATGTTTTTGTATTCAGACCCAACCCGACCCGACCCGTCTCAAATCGGGTTGGGTCGGGTTGGGTTGATCGGGTTAAGGAAAAAAATTGTTCGGTATTTTTTTATGATCCCAACCCACAGGTCGACCGGGTTACGATAAAAAAAAATATTCAGTTCTCTTTTTAGCTATCTCCCTGTGTGTTTATCGGGTTACGTATTCCTCTACTTCATCTTCTTCTCCACACTAGGGAATGCCCGCATCCTCTGCCCTGTAATAAATCGACCCAAAAAACGCCAGTCTGTGACTCGATGGTGTGATGTGATTAGCTAGCCTGCAATTAGTTATCAAGGTTTGAGTAGATTCAAGTCAAGTCCAAGAGGTTGATGAGAATTGGTTAGTGCTTGACACTAATAGATTTGGCACCGCACATAGTCACCATGGATATGGAGGTGGTGGCAGAGGCAGGGGGTACATGTAGGTGTGGTACGGTGGATACACTGGACTGGAGAGGGTGAGGGAGATGTTCAATGATCATTTTCTTAGTTGATCCTCCATCGTCGGATCTTTGAATCATTAAAATTGTTATATCTTCCTTTGGTTTTTTTCTTTTTTTCTTTAGTTTTCGTATCAAAATTTAATGAAATCTAGTTATCTTCATGTTTTTGTTTGTTGATCGGGCATTGTTTTTTCACTTATTTCACATGTCTCGATTCCTTTGAATTTATTTTATGTTTGTTTTAGAAATTTCATGTAGGACTCAATCATCTATGTGATTAATAGAGTATTCATGTAATGATGGGTGATGGTATGGAGTTAGTGGATGGTGCAGGAAAGGATAAAGACAGCGGCGTGGGGCAAGGGTGAGGGGGAATTTGGTTAAGAAGCAAGAGGAGAGGGTGAAGTCTAAAGAGGTTACTCATAGTAGTTAGGTTGGTTGGGTCGTTTTGGGTCAATGTTTTCTCATCCCATGACCCGACCCAACCTGACCATGATATAACCCTACCCGACCCAACTCGTGGTATAAATTTTTTAACCCGAACCGACCCGATCGGGTCGGGTTGGGTCAGGTCTGGACACCCCTAGTTTATGTTTATGATTTTGACTATGAAATATTATGATCCATCTCTCAATAAACTCATGAAATTTATTCTAAACTATTTATTTTATGAGAATACATGTTTTACCACCATTTTTATCTCTTTATGTACTCATGATTCAAAAATAATATTTTTAAAGTAAACCAACTTTAATTCTCTCTTCGTTCAAAAAACCCTTTTTTATTCCATATCCATGTTTTCTAGAAATGTTTTCAAAAATCTATTAACATTATCCAAATATTTTATTAAATATATTTTAACCCATGTTTGTCTTTTACAGAGTTTTTTAAAAATAATCTTCATGTCATTTTAAAAAAAACAATGCTTGTTTGGATTTTACCAAATATGTAAAAGGAATAATTTTTTTAATGTGTGTGGTATGAATGGAATTTCCCATTATTATGGCCATTATTTTTTTTAAATATTCCTTTATTATTTTTTAGGGTTATTTTTAAAGAAAATTATTTTGAAAAAAAGTTATGTTTTTTAAAAGTTATTTTCAAAGAGGAAAGGTTATTTTCCTGAAGAAATATTTTAAATGATTTTAAAATATTCCATTATAAGTTTTCAATATTATTTTAAAATAAAATGATTTTGAAAAAAAAATAGTTTTAAAAGAAATTCAAAGTGGAAATGATTTTTTTTCCTCAAGAAAATTTTAAAATTATTTTTATGTATTCTTTTATGATTTTTCAAGGTTATTTTCAAAGAAAAATATTTTGAAAATGTTTTGTGTTTTTCAAAGCAGGAATGAAATTTTCCTTAACAGATGTTTTAAAAGATTTTTAAAGTTTTATTTATAAGTTTTCAAGTTTATTTTCAAATAAAATGATTTTTAAAATATATTATGTTTTAAAAATGGTTTTTCAATTTGGAAAGTATATTTTCTTTAAAAAAATGTTTTAAATGATTTTTAAATATTCCTTTATAATATTTTATAGTTATTTTCAAAGAAAAATATTTTGAAAATGTTTAATTTTTAAAAAAGTGTTTTTCAGATTGGAAAGGGTATTTTCTTCAAGAAATATCACAACTAGAAAATTCACCTATGACCACGGTTTGGAAACGTGGCTGTAGGCCTGAAAACCGTATAA
The DNA here is from genome assembly GCA_963277665.1 of Viscum album. Classification (NCBI taxonomy): domain Eukaryota; kingdom Viridiplantae; phylum Streptophyta; class Magnoliopsida; order Santalales; family Viscaceae; genus Viscum; species Viscum album. Next base: position 1,283,873,295 of record OY728132.1, on the reverse strand, counting down.
ATATCCTATGGCCATGATTTTGAAAAACTGTGGTCGCAATTGTGTGGAAGTAGGTCTTACCTACTTCCCCGGTATTAACCATGGCATTATGGGATTATTTCCATAGTTTTAACCATGGTAGTAGGGTTCTACTGCCACGGTTAAAATTTTGGTTATAGGCCTTCCAATTTCATAAACAAAACACCCCCACAGCCCCCCCCCCCCCCCACTCCCCCAGTAGCCTCTCCCTTCCCCCTGGACAGACCCTCCCATTACACCCCCCACTCTCCCCCTAGACAGACCCCCCTTTCCCCCTAGACACCCCCCCTAGACACCCCCCCTAGACACCCCCTAGAACCCCCCCCCCCCCAAACACCCCCCTGGACACCCCCTCCCCCTCCCTAGACAGCCCCCCCCCCTCACTAGACCCCTTGGACACCCCCCATCGGACCCCCTTAGACACCCCCTCCCCCCTAGACACCTTCGAACCCCCCCCCCCAGACACCCCCATGCATGCACATTAAGAAAAGGCAAGAATAAAAAGGAAAAAGGAAAACTTTAAACTGAGAGAATGTATACAATATTTTTTCTAAAAAAATATAAAGATACATGATTCAAAAGTGCTTACCTGGGAATCAACTATCTAACCATGATATAGAGCAATATCCAGAAGATCAAATATTGTACACTCAGGAGTAAACTCAAAATCATAAATTCTACAAGCATGGTGTATGCCAAGTTAATTTGATTAAAAACACAACAAATGGTTACTAATGAATTGAAAAAAAGGTGTAAAATAACCATTACCTCCTGAATTTTATATTCAGGTCCACCCAAGACACCCCCCACCACCACCACCACCACTTGCACCCCCATTTCCCACCCTTACCTCTTGGACACATCCCCCCCCTGCACCCCAACACCCCATTCCCCCCTCCCTTCCCCCGGCACACTACCCCTTTCCCCCTTCACCCCCAGCTCACTGCCCCCAACCTTCACCCCCTGCACACTACCCCCCCCCCTTCACCCCCACTACCCCCCTGCACACTGCCCCCCCCCCCCCTGCCCCCTTCAACTCAACTACCCCGCCAACCTTTACCCCCCCCCCTCCCATCCCCCCCCCCACCTACAACCCCACTACCCCCCCCCCCCACCTACACCCCCACTTCCCCCCTCCCCCTACACCAACACACCCCATTCCCCCCTCCCTACCCCTATCACCCCCACTACCCCCTGCACATCCCCCCACCCCCCTCACCCCCTTCACCCAATGCACACTCCCCCCCCCATGCCCCCCACCCCCACTACCCCCTAACCACTGCCCCCCCCCCTTCACCCCAACTTCTCCCCAGCCTTCACCCCCCACTGCCCCTCTCCCACCTACACCCCCTCTATATAGTAATCATTATAAGAAAAATCCTATATAAATTACATAAATGAATATAAAGTTAATAAAAATATATAAGGGGAAAAATAATTTCTCTAACATAAAGGAAATATGGGCCTGAACCTAATAACAACTATAAAAAATAGAATGGTAGAGATTGGATCAGGTTACCGGGATTTGACCACCAAACATGTTCATCACCACCATGAATTGGTAAGATCCACCAATACATTAAAATAAAAGGTTAGGAGGGATAATGAACATGATGTAGAAGTAAGGGTTTGGTGGTGTAAGTATAATGATTGAAAATGACTCTTTACACATGTCATGAAATTTGGTTACTCAAAGAAACAAGTTTTAGTTGAAGAAAAATATATCCCATGAGTTTTTGATAAAGTGAGTATTTATATTCCAAAGGTGTGTCACCATAAAAACAAAGGGAAATATAATATGCAATGTGATAAAATGGAGTATAAAACCACACCCCATGCCAAAACATGGGCCTAAAATATCTAGAGGAAAGTAAAATTGGGATAATCATAATAGCCTATATATAAAGCTATCAGAAATGGGAGAATGAAACAAAATATTAGGTGTTTTTATTTTAAAAAAATTAGACAAATACAATATTATTTCTACATGGAAAATTATTTTTTAGAGAGAAACAAAACAAAAAAATAGGCAATATTTTTTCCATCATAATCTTATTATTTTAATAGTTATTATTTTTGGTTTAATGGATATAGACACAAGGATGCCTACTATGTCACTGGGGTAAAATGATAGGTGACTCCTAAGACCCATAAACAAGGATATAGTAGCTTAAAACATCTTTTAACACATATAAAAAATGTTTTTTAGTTTTTCATTATGAAAGGGAGTGTTATGAACAAAAATATCCTCATAAGTATCAAACTTCAGAAGAATTTCCTCAATGGTGATAAAAGAAGATGAAATAGTATCAGAAGTAAAATTTATCTAATGTTTATTTAAATGATATATAAATTCCCAATTTTTGGTTTTTGGATAGAATATGTACCTCACACTGGAGGAAATATTTATCATAGACAATAAATACATAGTTTTTCACAAACCTGCCTTAAGTCACATGTAAAGTTGAATAAGTCTTCAGCATCGAGGTAAAATTCAAGGAAGATACTTTTCTCACCAATTCCTAACTTCAAACCTAGAAGGTGAGGTGTAATAATAAAAAAGGTATTAAGGCCATCTGGTCAAAAAATAATACATGGACTATAGACCAGAATCATTATAAGAAAATAGGAAAAGATGATGAAGAGGAATCTATCATCTAAGGATACATGTGCCTTTGTTTCTCATGAAATCAAAGAGGTCTCATACAATAAGCCTATTGAGAAGGTCATTTACAACCTACATAAAGGTCACACTAATGAAAAGGAGACTATATAAAGGTAATTTGTGACCTATGTAAAGGTTATCTGAGAAAGATGATGGCTACGTAAGGGTCATCTATGATTTCTAGTAACAACATAAAGTTAACTTTGGGATTACACCAGATTCATGGTGAAGATATGGATACTATTTCATAGGGTGCTGTGAAATAAAAACATAACCACACCATAGTTAATTACTAAGGGGTGTTTTGGTGATTGTGTTAAGATTATAAATTTTTTTATGAGAAACTGTGAGTCAAAAAAATCTTTAGAGATGCTCATTATGTCTAAAATGAGATAATAATGGGTAATTATTAAAATGTAAAACATAAATGCAATAATGTCAAGAAATATATCTAAGAATAAACTACTGCTGTGAGTTTTTACAAACAGTGCACCTCTATTGGAGGAGTTTTATTACGAAACCATGACTTGTTTATCAAACGAAACAATTATCTTAACTAACACATATTCAATAATTTCAATTTAATATAAACAAGAATAATTAAGAAGGTAGATAAATGAAATTTAAAACATTCTTGAATTAAGGAGACTGGGAGAGGGACCCTACCTCAAAAGATCCAAGCCACACTCTACACTTGAAACTTTTATCAACGACAACTCTAAGCTGCTCCATCCATCCTCTGTACATATGCACCTTTTTATAAACATAAGGATGCCCTAACCCCTATGTATGTGTCTTCATGGACATGAACACGCACAAGAGGATCCTTATATATATTCTCACATGCATAAGCCCATTATCACCCACACACATATCAATTTTCCATATATATACATAATCACACCTATCCTTTTATATGTAATCACACTACCATGGGAGGATATACATATAATGGAAGAACTTATTATATATATGCTTACCTATGCATACACAGTGAGTCTCTTTTGACTCTGGTGACTCAAAACTGCCTCAAGGATAATCTAAACCCTGTAATAAAATTACCAAGGGATCTAAAATTTAAAAAAAACTAATTATAAACTAAGAGGCATCGAAGAACGAAGGAAAAACTCACCTTAAACCATTGTCGGTAAACCAAATCAGGTCAAACCTCTTCACCTTTGGCGGTGATTTCCACAACACACATGAACGGGTCCTGGGAGACTTCAAAAAAATTCCAATGATCTGATGAATCAATATTAATTAAACCTATAAGTTGAAGTGGGAGGAACATGATTAATGATAAAGCCAATAATAGAACGGGTGATGAGGAATAGTTTTTCAATTAAATAAATGAACTATAAAGACTAAGTGCATACTGTAGGGGTTCTATCCAGTCTAGATAATAGAACTCATGAATTATAAAACTCCACTATTGTAACATGATGTTCCAATACCGACATGAACCTAGTAAGAATTAAAAGATACCACAAAACTAATTACTATGGTTTAATATTTGAAAAATATATAAGTAAAATAGCATGTAAAAATTGGGTGCATCATACAAGAATTAAGATATAGTACTATAAGGATTATGTGGTTTGATAAAATATTATAATGATCTTATAATCTATCTTCCATACTAGTTTTGAAATGAATACTAACGTTATATTTTCCATAATGTAAATATATTTCATGTTGTATGGGAATCACAACATGAATAAGCTCTTTATTTTTCTCATCTCATCACATGAGCATAGAAATAAGCATAATCATTTGCTACGATGTGAGAAAATCATAACAAAATACATATGTGAAAAAATGTAATATTGTTGTTCATAAAACTCACTCATGATTTTTTTAGACCATACAAGTTTCATCACCAAAATATTGATTTTTTCTGATTCATTTTCTAGTAATATATTCAAATAGTCAAAATATTTACACAATATCTTAAAAAAGCAACGGAATATTGGCCTTATGATTAAAACCATATGAACAAACAAATCCAAAATTAAAAAAGTGGTAGGATACATTTTTTGGGCCAAAAGAATTTGTATGCAGTAATTGATAATAATCCTTTGAAGTCACTGAATCTCCTATCTAGGAAAATGTAGCCACCCTAACATTTATTGATGGATTTTAGAATAATGAAATGAAAAACATGAGACCAGCTGTAATGTAAACATGTTTTGATTCTACTAAAAACATTATCCCCCCACACCCCCTGCCCCACCCCCTTTAACCCCACTACCCCACCCCCACCCCCCCCAACCTTCCCCCACCCCACAACCCCCCCCCCCCCACCTGCACCCCCACTACCCCCCACTTGCAACCCTAACTGCCCCCCCCCCCCAATTTTGACCCACACTCTCCCCCACCCACCCTACACCCCCACTACCCCCCCCCCTCACACCAACTCATTTGAACCCCCCCACGCCCCTCACCCCCTTCCCTTCCCCCCCCCCCCACCTAACCCCCTTCACACCCACTTCCCCTTACACCCCCCCCCCACCCTTCTCCCCCACTGCCCCCCAACCTTAACCCCCACTACCCCCCCCCCACCTGCACCCCCACTTTCCCCCCAGCCCACTACCCCCCCCCCCCAACACCTAAAACTCTTCATGCATATATCCTTCTTTATTTTCTTGATTGAAACCTCAATTTTTAGCATTTTCTTTGTCTAGAATTCACCTTTATTCTTTTTTTATATAGGTTTATCAAATTTATAATGTATATAATTTTCTTTCTTTTATTATTACTCGATTCGCTTAGATTTTTCAAACTAGTTTTCTAATATGATTAGATAATTTTTTAGTGATTGATCTTCCTTCTTCTTGATTGTGTATTCCTTATTTGTAGAAACAATTTTTAAACATGTGATAATTGGTTCTTTCCTTTTATCTTTCAATAATTATTATTTTTAGGGAATCTATGTCATATATTCTTAACAATTTGGACTACTTGGTTTCCCTTACACACACACTTTCAATATCCTTTAAAGTACCCTTTTTAGGCCCACATTCCCCCTATGCCCCCCCCCCACCCTCTTGCACTAATACCCCCCCCCCCCCCGCCCACACCCCCCTACACTAGTCCCCCCCAGCCCCCTGCACCAGTCCCCCCCAACCCAACCCCCTACACCTTTTGAGATCAATAAATTATGTATGACTCCCTTGGGTATAGAGACCCTACTTTTTTTCAAAATGAGGATACTGTCATCTCTAAAGTGAATGAAATTTCATTTTCTACTATTGAGTTGGTTGAAATTTTTTACTAGTCCAAATTGAAGGCTTAGGTAAATCATGTAAAATAGGTGAAAATGTAAGGTTCCACTACATATGGATTGGGTAATGCATGTTCATCTGATCTGTCCTTATCAGCAGGTGGTGGCCATATCGACGACATACTCTATAATAAATTAATGTTTAATGTCATTTTACTCCTCATTGGTTATAACAAAATATTTAAAACCAAATTAACAATACTAGGTATAACCCCCATTTCCTTACACGCTTCCATTAATTAAAGATAAAAACAGATTTATTTATCATAAAACACTTTTCATAAAACTCGTCAATATAAAAATATTTAAGAACATACCTAAGGAATATAAAACATACTTTTTAAAAAATTAAATGAGGTATAAACATTATTTGAAAACAAAATAAACATATAAAATATACTATGATTATAATCATGAAAGAAAATTAATCAAGTTATCATTTAATACACGAACCATTCTGATGAGGATCAATGGTTTGTTCATAGTAACCTACTCATTAATAATAAATATATAGGAAAATGATATATATTTATTTTTAATTTTTTGGTTATTATAAACCACAAGTTATTATCAATTAGAGCATAAAAAAGTGAATATAGGTGTGTGAAATGACATGTGGTCCTATGAGTTCCTAATTATAAATGCTTAATATGTTTCATGATATTTTCATACCTTGGGTAGACTCGAGGGAATGAAGAAAATAAAATGGAATTCTTAAACTACCCCTAGTAACTCAGGATTCTAACATAATTATGTTGTCTAAACATATTTATGGGTTACTTATCAAGTCTCGATAGGCCTAGATCCTAGATACTCTTGAGTTACAAACCCAAGAGCCCAAAAGTGTGGGCTTTAATACTATTTTTTAACAACTATGACCCAATCACCCAAGCATCACTGGGTCTGGTCTTGACAACATCTTAGGCACACATCCTGATTTCCAGAGGTGGGAATAAATTTCAAGGGTTAGAAGACACTAATGTGGGAGGTGGTTTCTCCCATGGGAAGGAAATATAATAAAGGGTATTCTATACTAAAAATTCAGCATGACCCTTGGGGAAAATAGAATACCAAACCCAAGTAATGTTGGGTTTCACCATAGGTACCTGATCATATAGATATATAGACAATAAGAGGGGATATATCTATATAAACATGCATATGTACTTAAACCTATTTCCAAGAGTCTATAACACACATAAGATAATCGAAAAAAACACAAAAACACCATGTATAGAAAAACTCATTCAAACAATGCCTTATAAGGTAAAAGTGATAAAAATGTGATTTCCTCATAGTGGTAAAACTAAAAAATGATGGATATTCAAAAAAGGTGTGTTCCCAAGTGTAAACTCTCAGACCAATGTACAAAACATTTGATAATGATATTGTATTTTCTATCAATATTTAATTGTGATTATTTGATTCATATGAGTTGAAGCATAAATATATGTTGAATTAATTAGAAAGTGATGAAAGCACCATAATTTGAGATGAGCTCAATCATGCTACAATTGTGTCCAAGTGAGACCTAATCCAGCCACAATATAGTCCAAGGAAGCCCTCAATATGGAAGAAAGATTAGCTTCAAGGAGAACCGACAAAAATCAGACCGTGTGAGTACCTTAGGGTTCGGTCGAACTCACACCGTAGTATTAGAACTGCATTGGCTGGGAGGTGGGGAGGTCGCATCAGAGTCGCGTTGGTGAGGATATGGGCTAGTTGTGGTGGAGCGTCAAAAGAGGAAGAGGAATGCTAATGGGGAGGTGGGTTGACCGCATCATCGGAGGAGAATCGTCCCAAGGTGAGTGGTCGTGTCAGAGGAGTAAAATGGCGGATGTTTTGGGTGACAGCATCAGGAGATGAGGGTCATGGGGAGTAGGGTATAAAGGGAGTGAGGTGTGGATCGTGAGTGGGAGTAGGGAAGAAATGGGGTTGGTATCTCAAGCACAAGAAAGGAAGGCAGTGGGGATTGGGAGCATATAGGAAGAACAGGGGTAGAGCCATGGGTATTTTATGACCCGTGGAGTTACCTTAACCTATAGCCATGGTTTTTTTAAACTGTGGCTATATAAGTATGGCTAGATATTTAATTTCTAGTAGTGTATTTTAAATTATTTTTAAATCATCCTTTATAAGTTTCCAATGTGATTTCTAAATAAAATTATTTTGAAATTTTTTATGTTTTAAAAAGTTTTTTTCAATGTGAAAATGATATTTTCTTCAAAAAATGTTCCAAGTGATCTTTCAATATCATTTTCTATCTAAGATGAAATACTTTGATGTTACTTATTCTTTATAGAGGATACAATCCAAGGATACCATTATAATTATTTCTCTAGATGGTTTATTTTTATAATGACAAGATGTTTATGAAACTCATTTCTCTTCCACGAGTTATACCATGATAAAATTCTTATGAAACCTGTTTCTTTTTCACTGGATTATGAAATGATAAAATGATTATGAAATATATTTATTTTTCATAGGTTATTTTATGATGAATTGATTATAAAACTCATTTATTTTCATGGGTTCTGATATAATGAATGTTTTATGATCTTGTGTAACACATATGTATGTTTTTTATTATGTGATGATGGTTATGGTATAACCAAGGGTAGTGGTTAGGTTATAACCAAGATGGGTGGGGCCTATATCTATCACTAATGAATTGGGTAATGATAGATATCTCATGATATAAACAGAACATTAACGGTAAGTGAACCCAGTTCAGTAAGGGACTTTGTGCACTATGATAGTCTTGGTAGTGAAACTTGACAACTATGATGGTTTGGGTAGTGAGCTCATTCTGTTATGATAGTTTTGGTAATGATCCTTGAACTACTAAGGAAATTATTTTCTATGATTATGTGTAAGTCACAAATCTATGACTTATGCCAATGTTATTTTCACATAGATTATGTTATTTGATTCCATTATGATTCTTGTCTTATGAACTACTATGATTTATTCCATGAATCAAGTTTATGATCTATGATATGTAGGTTATGGTTTTAAAATATTATTCCCATATTCTCATACCCTTATGCTCATGATATGTTGATATCTCCCTTGTTTACCCTTATTGAGAATCTAAGATCACCCTTTATTATGTTTCCTTTCCCTAGGTTATGATGAAAGGTGTTATGTATGATATGTCTAATAATAGTTCTAGTTATGAAGAACATAGTGAAAGATGACATAGATCACTTATGGACCAATTGTTGATGTGTCCAAGTTTCCAAAGGCATTAGACTTAGTTGATTATAGTGTTTACCATTATGTTATATAATGAATATAAATCTTTTAAGATGTAATATTTATGTATGAGAAGTTTGGGTTTCTTCAATCTAAATTTAACATAGACAATTCCAAAAATAACTGATATTATAACATAAACAATTACCGTTTTGGTAACTTTTGAATCATAATCTCATTGAAATAACTATATTCAAATAGAACTTTAAATTCCATGAATATGAAGAGATTAATGATTTAATATATCAAAGGTTAAATATTACACCATATAAACTCAAATAGGTGCATAACATGAAACATGTCTCAACAAAACAATATTGAGATGAAATATCTTTACAGTTTTAGAAATCTATGAATCAAAACATAATTAAAGAGAAAAAATTATATGGATTTTTCAATACCTGTAATTTTCATGAGAAGAATCATAAAAAACATACATGGATGGTATATACACCACAAAAAAGAAACAAATGATTAATATGGAATACGTCTCATAGAAATAAAAGTGAGACGAGAAACTCTTACCTCAACTTCAGACTTGCTTCGTACGTGATCTTAACCTCATGTCTAATAAATTTATATTTATTTTAAACCCATAAAAACCATATTTATACATATCATGTTATATATGATTTACTTATAACATATTATCATCATTTTATTAATAGTTTTTCATTAAAATCATTATTTTGGGTCTTAACAGTTACGTTTTTCATGCATGTTTTGGTATGGTTCTTACACCCATCTCATGGTTTCATTATCTCCAAAATATCAATCATGTCATAATAATCATGTTTATTCATTATATTTTCTTTGATAACCATTCATATAATGTGGTTTTCATAAATTAATTCTATCACTTCATGGATATATTAGTCTATACGTATGCAAGAGTGATGTTTTCACTTTTTGATGGATGGAATGAAAGAAATTTAAATATTAATTGAACTTTACATAATTATAATAATATTATATATATAATAAATATCATATATATCATATATATTCATTAAATATATCCTTATTACTATACATATAAAGTAGAAATGGAAAAAAATCACATCGCTTCGTGGAGGTGGTCATCCACACATACGTATGAGCACTACTACAAAAGTGGCCTTTAACAGCACTGGAATTTATCAGCACTAGCTTTAAGCACTAATAAAGGTCACCTTTATCAGCTCTTTCTTTTTGTACTGATAAAAGGTACCTTTTATCAGTGCTCTTTTAGCAATGATAAAGGTTCAAAATAAAATGAAATAATTAAACAAATAAAAAAATATCCTATTTTATTAATTAAATAATTGTTGTTAAAAATGAATAAATCAAATATACATATATATATATATATTATAAAAATTAATAAATAGTATATATTAAATATACATATATATAAAATGAATAAAATTAAATAATTAAACAAATAAAAATTAAAAATGAATAAATTAAGAAAAATATTAAACATTTTGATAATAAAATAATTATTGATAAAAATGAATAAATTTAATATAAATATATATAGATTATAAATATTAATAAATTTTATATATTAAATATATATATATATATAATGAATAGATTTTAATAATTAAACAAAAAAATATTGAAAAAATTAAAGAATTATTTAAAAATTTATTAATGAAGCAATTATTAATAAAAATGAATAAGAATAATATATATATATATATATATATATTAATTCTAAATATTAATAAATAATATATATTAAATATAAATATATATATAATCAATAAGATTTAATAATTAAAAACATATTATTGTCTTATTCATTTTTAATGTTGTTTAATTTTTCTATATAACATATATCAAACATCATGTGTTACATTTACTTCACATACATATATATAATTAATACATATTTATATACAATGTACACACACAAATATTTACACAATTAATGAAATATTATATAGAAAAACATACACCTAATATTTGTGTAGTTTATTCAAATTTTATTATATTTTAGAATTTCAATGTAACATGATACATTTAACATATTATGATTTTAATCTGTCAATTTTATTTATTTATTTTTAATATTATTGTAGTTAAGTATTACTTATTCATTTTTAATATATATTTTTCTTTTTTTCTTTTTTTTTTGAATTTTTGAATTTTCAATTATTTATTTTTATTTATTTATTTACTATGTTTTAGTATTTCTAATATGTATTCATCTTTAATTCAATATATATATATATATCCATATTTTTTAATAATTTAAATTTAATTAATAAAACTTATCCATTTTTTCAATATTTTTAATGTGTAGTCATTTGAATTATTCAATTTCACTCATTTTTAAAGTACATGTATTTAAGATTATATATCCGTTAATAATGTTAAAAATATATTTGTGAATAAATATTTATAAATTTATATTTACTATATTTATAAATTTATATATTTATAATTATTATAAAAAAATAGATATTATTTTTTTAAAAGTATTTATATAATTATAAAAAAACAATTATATATATTGAAATAATTATAAAAACATTAAATTTATTTAAATAATGTACTCAAAGGGATTTGAACTCAAGACCTCACCAAGACCCACAAGGGTAGCTACCGCTGAGCTGCACCCTTGGGGCTATATATATAATTATATAAATATATAAATATTATTTTTTAAGTATTATTCATATATTTATAAATAAATATTTATTTATTTATTTAAATAATAATAAAATTATAATAAATATATTTAAATAAATAATATTTATATATTTATATATTTTTTTTATATAAGTGTAATTATATAAATATATATAATGATATAAAAATATTTATAATTATAAAATTATAATAAATATACTTAAATAATTAATATATTTACTATATTTATATTTATATATATTTATTAAATATATATATAATTATATAAATATATATAATGATATAAATAAATAATTATAAATATATTTATAAATGTGTATTTACTATATTTATAAAATTATATATTTATAATTATAAATAAAAATATATAAATTTTTAAAAGAGTATTAATGTAATTATAAATAAATATCTATATATTAAAATAATTATAAAATTATAATAAACAAATATATATTTATATAAATTTTTTACAAATTTTTTTATTTATAATTATAATTATAAATCCTTTATTAGTGCAATAGTTTTAGCATTGATAAAGGTTCATTTTATTAGCACTTTTTTAGTACTGATAAAGATTGAGCTTTATCAGTGCTAAACACACTTATAAAAGACATCTTTATCAGTGCTAAAACATTAGCGCTGATAAATATATCTTTTGTCAGTGCTTTTTTAGCACTCATAAAGATCCATATTTATTGGAGTTTATCAATTTTGAGCTGATAAAATGGCTCTCTGTCATGGGTTTTTTGAAAGTGCTGATAAAATTGTCCCCAATATTTTTAAAAGAACTCTAATCGTGAATCATTCAGTCACAATTCTCAAGCTCTCTCAGAACTCTCCTATTTTCTGGGCTACTCTTCTATGTTCTCTTGGATGAATCAAGGATAGAATCCAATGTATGTTATTTTCTCCTTTTCCTCTCTCATTGTTTGACTTTTTGGGTTCTGTGGTTTCCATTTTTGAGATATTTTTAACCATGAAGAACCCTATATATCATCTCTCTCTCTCTCTTACCTATACCTACACAACATCAACCCTACTATGTAAATGCATTTCAGCTTCATACGAGACCACTGAAAACTACATCTCCATCTATTTTTGCAACTGATGGTGATTTTTTATGTTTCCATTATATTATTTCTTATTACCTTTTATATATTGTGGTTTAACATTGTTTGAATCTTGTTTCCATAGTATGACATGCAAATGAAGATGAATAAAATTTTAAAATTATATTGGAATAATTTTAGAGGGAATGTTATTTGATATGAATAATATAAAGAGGGTTCATATACATATTGTTTTAATGTAAATGGGTTAATCTAATTCAGGGAACTAAAAATTAAAATTTTCCAGTTTATATTAGTTAACATTATCAATATTTTATATAGATAAAATTTAATAAGGAAAAAAATCTTTAAATTTTCATTAAAATCAAAATAACCATACTTTTTTTAGTTTTTTATTTGATCCAAACTCAAAAGTTGTAATGTATTGTCACTAAGATGTGTCTTTATAATTTATTAATAAGTTCCTAATATTTGAATATATAATGGAAAATATATTCACTAAAACATTACAGTTATGAAAGAAGATGATATTCAATGGGTAGGTTTTCACTGATTATTTTCCATTCCCCTAATCCATATGAAAACCATGTATCTCATTTTTATTTTATAAAAATATTCCTAATATATGATAATTGAAAGAAGCATACAACACATAATAGTCTTAAGAAACAAAAATAATTTTTTATAAAAAATAACCATGGGTTTCACAAATAAGGTTTTATAAATAAGGATTAATTTTGTTAATATAGATATACAATACAATACACTTAATACATTAAATTCCATATTTTCATGCATCTTGAATAAAAATTATTACTGACTTAAATAGAGATATAATAATTAAATACTATAGTATAACTAACTTTCACTGCCTTTATTTAATCTGTACTTATATGCTTGATTTCCTTCTATCTATTAATGATGGATTGGTCTCCCTCTTTCAATATATCCTTCCTCCTATCATTTTGGTTCCAATTTTCCTTGGTGACATACCTTCCACTCGGATTGTATTCATTAATCTCTATTAGTTTCATTGCCACAGCTTTGAATACGACATTTCCAACTCATTTTTCAACTCTTTTAACCTTTCAACATCCTCATTTACTACTTCCAGAGAACACAAAAATGACACATAAAAGTTAATAAAAACATGATGAATGAATTTGTTTGGTTTATTGATATGAATTTTCTTGTATGAATCACTCAGTTAATTTTGACAACACATCATCAAAAATTACTTTTAATTTAGGTGCATTCATATTGGATCCTATTAGAACACGGATGTTAATCATACTTGGATGAAAATACTACAAAGATGGGTGAACTCCTAAAAATAATCATGTTGCACATTTCTTTGAAAAAATCATGCCAATGCACCTTTTTATTCTCTTCCCCTTAAACCTTGATAAATTTAAAAGGGTTCTAATCCAACTCTCAAAGGTATTCCTTCTACAATGAGTAGAGCACTATAGCCCTTATTTTGGCTTCATATTTAGGATAATTTATCTTGGTATCTTGGAGAAATGGTCAGTTTCCAAGCTCTCTCATCCTCCTCACACTAATATCACCAAAATTTTGTATCTCCTCTAATCATTTAAAAAAAATGAAACATTTTAGAGGAATTTGAAAACAGTAAATATTTGTGATTGGAATTAAATTACTGCAAATGTAAGTCATGAGGATTTGAATGTTTATTCCCTAATTTTGGAAATGTAATATGTTATAATCCATAATTAAAATTTCATTTAGGTTATTTTTTAACCTTAGTGGATATAGAGCTCTAATATTTGAGATACGAGTGAGGGAAAAGGACTAGTAACATAGGTTCGAGTCGTTGTAGCTCAGTGAGGAAGATTTAACGTTCTCATGGTAGTGTTAGAGACCTTTGAACTCTCAAACATTTATTATTACATTTTCTTGCTTGAGACTCATACCCCATAACTTCTATATTGTTTGAAAACATCTGACCATTATTCATCAAAAATGATCACTAGTACCTGGTATGGGATAAATTTTTTAGAGTATTTCAAGCAACATAATTGGATGTCAAAAAAATATGGTAGATGGGTGTAAAGAAATAAAATTAAATAATAATTGTTTGTTAGTTATTTCACAATAATGGGAGGAAGGCTAGTTTGAAAGAGGGAGTCTAATGCATCATCAAGAGATAGAAGGCAATCAAGAATCTGAGGATAGATTAAATAAAGTTAGTGGAGGTCAATTGTATGGGAGTATTGAAGTATTATATCTCTATTCAAGATAGTAACAATTTTCATGAAAGATGCATGAAAATATGTACTTTTATGCATGGAGTGTTTTGTTTTGTTGTTATTCAAGAAAAATTAAATGTTTGAATACTCATAAATACAATGTATTATGAACATGATGATGTTACCAATCCTAAGGAAGAACAAATTGTTGATGATGAAACTATTTAATTATTAGGGGATCAAAAACATGTTGATGAAAAAAACAACAACGATGCAACATCATAGTTTTGAATAAAATTGTAAACGAAATAAATCAGGGTATAAAATTTGAGGTTGGTTGGAATCAATGCATCCAACCTATTAACCCTAACAAGTCAATTTTCATTAGTTATCTTGGGGTCACAATGAGGATGAATGTTCCAATTAATATTGATTAATGGAGTCACGTCCAACTTGTAATGATGTAAATACTTTAAAAAGATATAATTGTAATGTTATTATATACTTTCTCTATTTTACTAAAAATTTATATAATGAAACTTTGATTTATTTTTCATTATTCCTTGTATAGTTTGTTTATTTTAAAATATTTTCATAATAAATTTGTCTTAATGGCTACTATAAAATCTCATAGAGTCTTCTAGACTCTTCTTATAAAGTTAAATCTTAGGGATATTGAGGGAAAATTAAAGCCCCACCCACCAGTTAGTTATGCACACATTATAAATCTGGAAACATGGACTGCTTTTATCAATCGTCGTAATGAGAAATCATTTAAGGTTAATTACAGTTGATAATATCTTATTTCAAATTATTTATTTTATCCAAATTTATTCAAAACTATTAATTTATGAAATAGAAAAGTTGTACTAAAAATAAATAACGTGCATCAAAAAAATATACCCCTATCACAAAGAAAGGATGGGGTATTCTTCATTAGATAAGAAATTGGCATGTATTTTAAGTCAATAATAAAAGTTTAATTATTAGATTTGAAACAACATATACTCATTTGTTTATAGTTATATTGATGAATCAAAATATAATGCCACTTCCATCCCACATCATGTGTTATAGAAAGAGGCTTGTGTAAATAAGGAGGGTAAATTAGTTAATGAAAATACAAAAAAATAGTATGTGAAACATGTGTAAGTATGAAATAATTGTATTTTTTTTATTTATAAAAATATTACATTTAAAAATCTATTTATTTTCAAAAAAATTACGGTTTAGACATAAGAATTGACAAAAACCATACCAAAAGAAAATCTACTTTCAGTAACTTTTAAGTGTCCCAAACAATATAGTCACATAAGAGGATTAGGTTTTAGATTCTCTCCTAAAACATATTTTGAGAAGATAAAACCACATGAAGATACATATAATATGGTGAGATGATTTTAGACACAAATAGACTCAGTGCAATATATTATTGTTCGGTATGGTTTGAAAGACCAGTGTATGAGAAATGATCAAAGTGAACTGGTGGTGGAGAAAGGATCTGCACATGAACCAAATGATCCCACTAGCTTTGAGGCTAGTCATTACCCCCAATTTCATACCTTACCCATGTTAATAAATTTCTTCATTACACTTTATCCTAAATATGAATAAAAAAATTCTGATAACTTTATGTTACTAAAATTTTGCAGGGTACAGTTCTATGTGATTTGTATCTATCAACACCCACACACTGCAATGTTGTGATGGGTACGGTGTATAATATCCGGGGAGACAAGATACACCATCAAAACCTCCCAAAAGAAAACATGAGAGTGGTAATTGGGTTATCTCATGAGCCTACTATTGAGTTTCTTGTTTCACTTGATGGTTTGGATATTACAAGTTCAATGATGATATTGGATCATTTATATCATGGTCGTCTAATCTTATAAAGATACATGAGGTATGTATTTATCAAAAAAAATCATATTAAAAACCTATAATGGTTGATGATAAAAATTTTCAAGTGAGTTATGATATTACATATTAAAAAATCAGTGGGTAAATAGAAGGTTGAATTAAGAAAATATAGTGAATCGACTAAGAAAACAAAACAACCATTCAAGAGTACCTTCTCCCGGCCAGTTCAAGAGCAACATTTATTATCAATACAACTTCATGAAAATACCAAATTTAACATAAATCTATATATTAAATTGAATATTAAGAAGAAATATATGGAAATTCATTAACATATAGAATTGGTCTTGAGACTCTAAATGAGATTCTAAAGAATGAATAGTTAGGCATCTCAGTTGTGAATAGATACATAATGTACATTTTTATAATATTTTTTTCTAAATAGTGAGCTAATATGTTTATTAAAGTTAATAACTATTAATATTTTCTATATAGGTTTATATTATAACTATATAAAGGGAAGATCATGTGAAGTATGCTTTGGATTCCTTAATCTATGTATCATTTCTATTGGAAAATTTACTTTGGATGATGAAAATTTTAAGAAGAAAAAAAGATTAATTAATTAAAATGTTTAATAAAAAAGAATCAGATAATAGACTTTTTTTATGCCTAAAATTCAAAAGTAAAACTCTATTATATAATCACATAAAATATATTTTTAATTTTTTTTATTACTTAATTGTTTTTTAGGGAACATTGGATGTTGATCGCAGTCAATTTGGATGCCCCAGAAATTTATTTTTTGGATCCAATGCATGGATATCCACCCAATTGATCACACATGATGTGTATTGTGAATTTTTAATACGCACAATCAAAATTTTATAGATAAACTTTGAATTATATATTTCAGTATATGTTTTAAAAATAATTTTGTTATGATAGGTTGGTTTCTAAATTTAGGATAAATCATGGTATAAAGTAAGTGTATGAATATATAAATCTAATTTATTACTACAAATGGAAAAACAATTAAGGTATATATAGAAATATTTAACTATATAAACATTTCAAAACAATTTACTTATTTTGGTCAATTTTTTTTGTAGTTTCTAAAACAAGATAATGGTATAGACTGTGGATATTATATTTGAAAATTTATGAGAGAGATTATAAAGCATGAAAAGACCAATACACTTCAATAGGTAATTTATAAAGGTAATTAAAATTTCATTAAATATATTTCATAATAATTTTTTTGTATATAATTTCTTAGTACTATCAAGATTTATGACAACCTAGATACTCAAAAGAAGAAATAAATTTTTTTAGAGACAAGTGGGCAGTGTACTTTTTGTCAGAATGTATGTTGAACACAAATTTAGGATATTACCTACTATGATTGCAATCTAGTTTGAGTTATAACCTTTAAAATATATTTAGAGTGAATAATTAGTGTCAAAATGATTATATATTATTTTTGATTTCTTTATCAACGATAAGTATAATGGAGGAAATTAATTTATTTAGAAGTGATGTCCTGTAAACAATAAGATTATTGAGAAATGGTGGAGGCAGAGGTGGTGGCAGAGGTGGAGGTGGAGGCAGAATCAGAGGTAGAGGCAGAGTTAGAGACTGAGGTGGAGAAGGATGCAGAGTTGGAGACTGAGGTAGAAGAGGAGATAAATTATTGGGTTGCAAACAAAAAAATTGGTAAGTAATGAAGTATAATAAGGATCATAACAAGATTTTGTTTGAGAAAAAATATTGAAAAGTTCACACAACAATTTTCACTTAATATAAGATCCATTTTGCAAGTTTTTTTCGCGTTTTATTAAAATAATGTATTTCACCACTTGTTTAAGTGATTTTATACTAGGTAGTAATCCACCTGTAAGATCACTCTATATTGTAAGCTTCAATTTTTACACTAGTGTTATTAAAGAAACTTCTGTACAACTCACAATCATCAAATAGTTTTATATTACAAAAAAAATATTTGAATAAATATGTATGTAATCAACCATCAAAATTAGTAGGTGTATGAGAGAACTATTGGAGGAAAACCAGTGTTGATGTTTTATGGTCATCGAGGAGGGATAGTGTCAAAGTGTCTATTATCAGTTAAAAAATGAAATTTTAATACAAAAAAATTCACTCACTAAAAACTGAGAAAACATGCTCGAACTGTCTTGATAATTATGAAAAATGATTCATAATTTATTTTTTACATCTATGAATCAGTCTCATGTCAAACCCACACATGATGCGACCTTTATGACTCAAAGTGTGTGTTCCTAGTTTAAAATGACATTTTAGTAAAACACACAAGTGGCATACTCAAAACCAAGGAAACTCATTTAGATTTTGTTGATACTTTAGGATACTGATACATTATTCATTTGTGATGTTTAGAAATCATCCTAACCTCAATATGATGCATGATGTGACTCATATGACTCCAAGTGAGTCTTTTTATTTAAAATTGACATTAATTTTAGTGAAAAAAAAATTGACATACTAAAAATCAATAAAATGAATTTGTATTATTTTTTTACTATATAAAAATGATTCATAAGTCATTTGTGACATGTATGAATTATCTTCACCTCAATACGAATAATGGTGTGCCTGGTATGACTCAAAGTGTCTATTATCAATTTAAAATTGACATTTTAATACAAAAAAGTGTCACTCACTGAAAACCATGAAAATTCACTTTTATTATCTTGATAATTTGGTACAATGATTCATAGTTCATTTTTGAAGTATAGGAATCATTCTCATGTCAAACCCACACACGATACAACCTGCATGACTAAAAGTGCATGTTTCCAGTTTAAAATGACATTTTAGTAGAAAACAAATGTGGCATACTCAAAATCAAGGAAACGCATTCATATTGTTTTGATAATTTATTAAAACTATCCATAAGTTATTTGAGATGTTTAGGAATCATCCTCACCTCAATCTGATGCACGGTGTGACCAGTATGAATCCAACTGCATCTTTTTATTCAAAATTGACATTAATTTTAGTAAAAAAACAACAAACATACTCAAAACTTAAAAAACACATTAATATTATTTTGGTACTTTAGGAAAATGATAAATAATTAATTTTTAATATTTATGAATCATCATCACCTAAATCGGATACACGATGTGCCTAGTATCACTCAAAGTGTTCGTTATCATTTTAAAATTGACATTTTAATACAAAAAAGTATCACTCACTGAAAACCAAGAAAAAATTGATCAGATTGTATTGATAATTTAGTAAAATGATTAATAGTTTATTTTTTATGTGCAGAAATTAGACTCATATAAAAACCACACACGATGCAACCTGTATGACTAAAATTGAATGTTTCCTATTTAAAATGATATTTTAGTAAAACACACAAGTGGTGTACTCAAAACTAAGGAAACACATTCGGTTCAATTTTATACTTTATAAAAATTATATATAAGTCATTTGGGATTTTTAGGAATCATATGAATCTCAATCTGACGCATAGTGTGACCGTTATGACTCCAAGTGAATCTTTTTATTAAAAATTAACATTAATTTCAGTGAAAAAAGAAACTAACATACTCAAAATCAATAAAACGCATTTGAGTTGTTTTAGTACTTTAATAAAATGATCTATAAGTAATTTTTAATGTTTATAAATTATCCTCACCTCAATCCAACTCATGGTGTGGCTAGTATGACTCAAAGTGTCTATTATCAGTTTAAAATTGACATTTTAATGCAAAAAACGTGTCGCTCACTAAAAATTGAGAAAACATAATTGGATTGTATTGATAATTTATAAAAATGATTCATAATTCATTTTTTACATGTAGGAATTGGTGTCATGTCAAATTAACACACTATAAAACTTGTATGACTAAAAGTGAATGTTTCCTATTTAAAATGAAATTTTAGTAAAAAAACACAAGTAGCTTACTCAAAACCAAGGAAACACATTGAAATTGTTTTAATACTTTAGTATAATGATCCATAAGTCATTTGGGATGTTTAGGAATCATACTCACCTCAATATGATGCATGGTGTGACTGGTATGACTCTAAGTGGATCTTTTTATTCAAAATACAAATAAATTTTAGTAAAAAAACAACTAACACACTCAAAACTAATCAAAAATCTTCATATTGTTTTGATACTTTATAAAAATGATCCATAAGTCATTTTTGATGTGTAGAAATTAGCTACATCTCAATCCAACTCACGGCGTGACATGTATGACTCAAAGTGTCCATTATCAGTTTAAAATTGAAATTTTAAAACAAAAAAGTGTCACTCATTGAAAACTAAGAAAACATGTTCGGATTGTCTTTACAATTTAGGAAAATGATTCATAATTAATTTTTTATTTGTATTAATTACTCTCATGTAAAACCCATACACAATGCAACTTGTATGACTCAAAGTTCCTATTTCCAGTTTAAAATTACATTTTAGTAAAAAACACAAGTGGCGTACTCAAAACCAAGGAAACACATTAAGATTTTTTTTTGATACATTAGTAAAATGATACATAAGTCATTTGAGACATGTAGGAATAATTCTCACCTCAAAATGATGCATGTTGTGACTAGTATCACTCTACGTGAATCTTTTTATTCAAAAGTGACATTAATTTTAATAAAAAAACAAATCACATACTCAAAACTGATAAAAACATTCGAATTGTTTTCGTACTTTAAGAAAATGATCTATAAGTCATTCTTGATGTGTAGGAATAAGTCGCACCTAAATCTAACTCACAGTGTGACCATTATGACTACAAGTGCACTTTTTTATTCAAAATTGACATTAATTTGAGTAAAAACAACTGACCTACTCTATAATAGTGTTTTTTTCTTTTATTTATGTTGGAACTTTTTTTCATTTAAATTTTGTATTTGTATCAGATTTTGCTAATTTATGCTGCATTTTTGGTGATGCAATTTGTTGTTATAGCACACCGCATGACCTGTTTTTTTGTGTTACAGTGTGATGCAGCATCACACTGCAATATACCCCATTATCAACACTACTAAATGTATTGATAAATGAGTCTTTTATAAGTGATTCCAAAATCACTGATAAAGAATCCCTTTATTAGTTATTCTAAAAGCACTAATAAATCATCCTTTTATTAGTACATTTAGTAGTGATGATAAAGGTATCCATTATCAGTATATTTACTAGAACTTATAAAGTATTCCTTTATGATCACTTGTAAAAGCGCTGATAAAGTGTCCATTTATCAGTGATAAATAAATGCACTGATAAATGGTGCCTTTTATCAGTGCTTCTAAAAGTGATGATAAAATTTTGATTTATCAATGCTTTTTGTTCTATAAAGAACCCCCACATCAGTTCTTTTCTATCACAAATAAAAGCCTTGGCCTTTTAACCATGCTACGATATTTGGTTCTTTTTTAGCTCTGATAAAGGATAATTCTAGCGCTGTTAAAGGCCTCTTTTGTAGTAGTGGAGAGATTTTATCATCTTAAAATTGATGGTATGGTTTGAATATAGATAATATTTTATCGTTTTAGAATCATAATAATGTTATAAATATAATATATAATCATTATTAATATCTATATAACCAACCATGAGAGACGGTGATGAAAAATAAAAAATATTGGTCATGGAGACGGTGGTACATACATATGCACGATGACATTTTCAATTTCTATTATGATGGATGATAAATAGATAATGATTATTATATTAACATAATTACATTTTAGTGTGATAATTTTACTAATTTAAATATGTTAATATGGTTAAATAAGATTTGGAGTAGGTATAAGAAGAAATAATGTTATAAGGATTCAGTGAATATGATTACCTCTTCATTGAGAATTCTCCTTTTGATATCTTATTAAGCGCACTTGGGTTAGTTTTTTGAAGAATAAAAAAACATATATAATGTGTATATAGAATTTTATAAGAGTTTTGTGTAGGTTTCGTTAAGCTAAGTTGCTCAATAAGGTGTGTATAAGAGAGGATAATAGGTTCCCTTGCACATGAGCCTCAACCTGGTTGGTGAGGACTCTTAAGTGAATCCAGACGACCCAGGATCAAATCTAGGAGAAGACATAATTTCTAGGTACTATAGCAGTACTATAGTAGGTACTGTAGCGGGAACTGTGCAGTTTTGTAGTATGCACTATTTGGCACTATAGCAGCTAGGAATTTGCCCCCGTTTGGGCCTTTGGGCCACCGATTTAGTCCCCGAGTCCTTTAAGACCTTCACGTCACCCAAGAATTCAGGCCAGTAAGGCCTTCAGGCCAGCTCAAGGCCTTAGGGCCACCTTAAGTGCAGATGCAAACCAGACAACCTACAACGAACAAGCTCTATAAGGTGGATGAGCAAAGAGCTTTCACCATAGAAAAAGCTACACGGATTGAAAGAATGAGAGGGTATGGCACCTACCATCGGGACAAGCTTGTGCATGCATGGGATATACTAGACGGATATCCATGTGAAGGTGGAGAGATGATTCATGATGAAGATGTTGGGGAGGAGTAGTTCCAAGTAGTTAGTCTAGGTTGTATGTAATGTTGGAAGCATATGGGAAATGAATTCCTCTAAGGCCTACAGGCCATGTAATACTTACTCCTACGAGCCTTTTAAGGGTTCCACCTCACCCCTTGATAGGTGTATTATCAAAAATCAATAAAAGATTAAGGCCTTCAGGCCATTGGATGGATAATAGGTTCCCTTTGAGAAGTGAGGTGGGTGACAATATTTTAAATACATGAAATATTAATATATAATATGTTTTTAACTAATAAAAAATGGATCCAAAGTACCCTATATTGTAATATAATGTTTATAAGGAAAAAATAAATTCAAAAAATAATATTTATACTAGTTTAAGTGTCATTTTGAACCTTATCTCTTAGTTTAACCCCCTCATCAACCCTGTTAATCGTAATTGTGGTAGAAAAATACTAAGTATTTAAGGGTTAATAATTTCATTCTAAAAGGTAAATTTTATCATAAGTGGATAATGGTTTATATGATAGAACATTTCCCATTAAATTGGAAAAAATAAGTTTTTATGATTTTTTAAAACAATTAATTAAATATTGTTTAACATAAAATATCTTTAAAGTCATTTTCAAGACTATTCAGATAATTTGGCTTTAAAAACATCAATATTACTCTGTAGTTAGAATTTTAATATTTAAAAAAATAATTTAATTTAATTTTTATTCATAAAAAATAATAAAATACTTTAATTTATCTAGAATGTGTCACTTTTAATATTTTAAAACTATTTACTTTGATTTTATTCACCTGCTTGTACAAGCACTAAATTAGCTATGTGTAAGCGTTTTAGGTAATTATTCCATAACCAAAAAATTTAAAAAAACTATCATAAAAAAATCTATCCATATTAAAAATAACTATTTATAACTTTTCATAACATCATTTTATTCTTATGAAAACATATTAGATATATTAAAAGAAAAAGAGTAACATTTTGTACTTATTCTTTACTTAAAATAATATAAATGTTAGAATCACAAGAAAATGGAAAAAAATAAATATTTCTGAAGTTATAATGATTATGGATGGAATAAACATATAAAATGATATTAATTCCAGACTTTGAAATATTTTTAATCCTTATCCCCTAATTATAACCATGTTTATCCCATTTTACCATTTACCAAGGTGTTAAACTTTTACCATGGTTACTATTTAGTATGACTAAAAATTAGGTAAAACCTATTAAATAATATTAATTATTATGATTCAAAATATTAAATACATTTTATAATATTTAATTCATATAAGTGGAAGAAATTAATTTTAATATCCACATATGAAATGTGTAAAACCGATTTTTAGATAAAATGTATTTTTAAGCAAAAAAATGAATTTATTATCATTCATTTCCTAGTAAAACCCCTTAGAATAATATTAATATATCTTATTTATTAAATTATCAAAACATTACATTAAAATCATTCATATGTAGTGTAATAACTTGGATTTCCCTAGGACCTTTCCTATGTGAAAATCCATTGTTTAGGGTGTTGTGAGAGGCAATGGTGGCTCATTTAAAGATTTTTTCAAATTTCCAATTTTTTCATCGGCATGTTAGTGTGTTGTAATATTAGCGTGTTATCATGTTAGTGCATCGGCATGTCAAGACGTTGTCATCGGTGAGTCAAGGGGCGTCGGTATCGGTGAGTCAAGGGGTGTTAGCATTAGTGAGTCAAGGAGCATCAGCACCATTGAGTCAGGGGGCATCAGCATCGGTGAGTCAAGGGGCATCCGTATCGATGAGTCAAGGGATGTTAGCATCAGTAGATCAAGGTAATTGGTGTTAGTGATTCAAAGGCATTGATATCGGTAGGGCAAGTCATTGGTAGGTCAGGGCGTCGGTAGGTCAGGGTGTTGATAGGTCGAGACATCAGTGAGTCAAGAGAATCAGTATCGGTAGGTCATCACATTTATAGCTCACCTATTAGTGGCTCAATGTTGGTAGGTCATCGCATCGGTAGGTCAACCATTGGTGGCTCAGCATCAGTGACTCAACCATTAGTGACTCATTTTTAGTTTTCCAGTTTTTCCAGTTTCACCCCTATTACGTGTTTATCTCCGTGAGATGGTAACTTATCAACTCACAGTCATGAGTTGGTCTATATCCACCATTTCTAAAGGAAATTATTAATTTCCTTGTATCTTGTAAAATTCCCACCATCCTTGTAACCGCTGAGCCGCATGGTCAAACAACAATCTGATTTTCAAGTACTTTGAAATAGTCTCCATGATTTTTAGGATCTTTCCCTTTTATAAACCGAGATATCTTATTTCCTTCTTAATTTTTGTTTCCCATGGTGCGTCTAGAGCCTCCCTCCTCAGATGAGTTGTGTGCCTGTGCTAGAGCCCCTCCTGCTCAGTCCTTGAAGATCTTTCATGGGACTCGTATGATCCCTTATTCTTGGTGTAAGGAGGAACTTCAGTCCTTTGATTATACAAGTAGGTATTTCTTTTTCTTATCTTCAATTTGTGCATCATACGGGGTGGGTATACAAAAGAATCCTTATGAGGAATTGATGAGTAATTTTCTTAAAAACAAGAAATAGATAAGAACTGGATTTGATCAACAGACAACACGGGTAAATAAAATTACTAGAGAGAGTGGTTTTATGTTGATCACCTATTTTATTGGTTATCTTTGATTATTTTATAGTTCCCATAGTTATATTCCTTCTTAAAATCACAACCATTGGTGGTATTTTTTTTCTCACTGGTACTCTATTTTGGTTGATATTTTTTTATAAATGTTTATAACATGAAGACTATTTAATCACTTATACTTGGATAATTGAAATGGATACCCTAGGATGAAAACCCTTGTTTTATCACCCTTGTTTATCAAGTCAAATTAAAGAACAGTGTTTATCAAATAAGAATATGTCTTGTTGATAGGTCTGTCTGAGTGATGTGTTCCGTTGAGTTTTGTAACCTTGTGTGAGTTTTGTGTTGTTGTTATTAGGAGAACGGTTGTGGGTTAATAGTAGTTTCCATGGGATTTATGTGTGGGAAAGTATAGGGGGTGTGTTGGATTCTCAGTATGAGAGATTGATTGATTGTGGAATGTATGAACTTATAGGCAACTGAACTACCATATGTTTTGTTGTGTCACAAAGTGACATCAGGCAGTGGGACTGCGGTGTGGTTATGGACTCGTTCTGTAGTGGGACTATATTGAGGAATTGTTTGGGAATCAAGACTGTAGGGCTGGTTTCAATTATTGTTTTGATATGGTTATTTTTAGTAGTTTCTTGGTAGTGCTATAATAGATTTCACTAGACCCCTTACTTAATAAATAGAAATTGGTTAAATAAAAAGGGTTCAAGATTTTGTTTTGTTGTGGATGGTTCTGCTTTTAGGGGTGGCTGAAAAGGTGGTTTTTGTGAGTTGGTTTTTGTGAGTTGGTTTTTGTTCAAAACCCATATGATGGTTTGAGTGTTTTCTTACCTATATTTATACAAATTTTAGTTCCTTTTTATTTCTATATGCACCCAAACCTTGTTGAGCATTATGTTCTGAACACCTCCATTTCAAGGGGGAGGGTGTATTTCCCAACATCCTGGTAGGAGGACGGATGGCTGGTTACTGACTTTCTTCCTCACACCCTCTTCCAGATCTTGCTGCTCAGGCATATCTGGGTAGGCTGTAAAGGATTGAGGCTTACCATAGTCCAATATTCTTCAGGAAAAGGTTTGTTTTGGATGAGTATAATAGGTGTTTGTGGGTCGGGGTTTGTTTTTCCTAAGTATCATTGGGATGATACCCAGGTGTCTTCGGGTGAGTGGTGTGGTTGTTGTGGCCTTGGTGTCTTCAGGAGAGTAGTGAGGTTGTTGTGGCCCATGTTTATACAGGAGAGATTGTGTGTAGTTGAGGCCTAAGTGTGCGTGGGCAGGTTGTCGCAGTGGGACTGTGAATAGAAAGAGTGGTAGCATCAATATGTTATCTATTAGGGACAAGCAGTCAACCAGTGGGAAAGTGGTGTGGGGTACCCAAATATTGATGTGCATATACTATTACTTGACTTGACTTGCAATATTTGGTGAGTATGCCTTGGTGAGGCTGGGTTGGTTAGTATTCCTTAGAAAGTGCTTTGAGGTTCTATTGTTTTATCGTAGGGGAATTAGTATGTTTTCCCCACTTGTGCAACGGTAGCTTTAGTTTTCCTACTAAGTATACTTGTATAATCACCCTACATATATAAAATTGTTTTCAGGTTTCCCAGAGGACATATAGAACTTTGTTATAATTTACTATCTTGGGATTTAGGATTTGTTATTATTGCTACTTATACTCTTTTCTTTTGGTACTCTACCATGGAGTTTTCATTATACCTTGTATCAATTTCACTATTAAACATGCAATTGGTAATGGATTTTGTCCTTTCTTTTAATTTTAGTATTTGGCGATATTTGGTATTTACCATCTTGTCTCCTGATTCTTGTTAAAAAAAGGGGTAATGCCTTCTATCTATGTGAGATTCTATACCATTGGTGTTAGTCTCCACTTTGGGGTCTATTAAAGGTGGGACTCGGGGGGTCATTATCTCTCCTTCATATTGAAAAAGGAAGGCTCTTGTAGTTTTTTGTTCCTTCCCTCATCTTGAAAAAAGTGGTTAATGACATATAAGGATTTTTTTAATTTACTAAAAAAACACATTGTGCACATAAAAACAGTTTTCTGAAAAAATAACACTTTTTACATCCAAATGATTTTATATCCACTCATAAAAAATTGGTAATTAATTTATGAATGATTATTCATTTTTTAAAATTCAATAAAAATAAATTTCATCAAAATTATATTCCATTTCTAATCAATATATTTAATATAGAAAAATATAATACCATAAAATTTTGATCTTTTATCATTAAAAATATCATTTCTAACATTTAAAATTGAGTACTTATTTTCTAGGCATTAATAAAAACATTTTCATTGAAGAAAAATTTTATAAATATTTTTTATAATTTAGTTAGTCTTTTTCATTACCTTAAATCCAACATCTAGGTGATAACAGTCACATTTAAATAATAATATATCCATTGTATATCGTAGTTTGTTTATTCATGGTGTTTCTTGTGGTACACACTATATAAATTAATATTTATTTCAAATAAAATACATTCTGAAACCTCAAGGTGTAACATTATAACCCCTTAAATAAATTGTGTCCTCTTAATTTTTTATGGTTTCTAATAAAAAGGGTTTAAAACATTATCATAATAAACTCTAAGTAGTGGAAGATAAATATACCTAAGTGTCAAGAAATACCTTTTAGTTTACATAACTAACATTTCCTATTAAAAAGGAATTCAATGTCTATGTTAAGACTATTAAAATTATCATTTCCTAAATATTTCTCAAACCATGCATTAACCATTGTGAGAATCACACTTCTGAAGGAGTTTCATAAAGAACGCCTCCATAACTGAGCAATTTTTTCCACATAGGAATTAATAGATTTATTATAAGGACCCAGCCTTAAAACCATACATAATCTTGAATTAAATGAATAATTCACATTGAGGATCTTTTCAAGTTTATATTTTTAGAGATTTAGGCCATTACTATTACATTTCAAAATATCACAAAGTAGACACTTCTACATAGTTTCCATTTTTTTTACAAAACATGAACTTTTGAAAAAAAAGAGTCATGTCTAGTTCCATGTTTTAGATAGCATGACTTCTCCTTGATCTAATCCATTACCCTATACCACATTATGTCCTGTGAAAAACATTTCAAAAACTTGGGATGAGCATAAAAATCTCAGTAAGGGATACACAAATAAGTAAAACTGTTAGTTTTTCAAAACAACAAGTAAACCATTAATAATTTAACATAAGTAATATTTTTCTCCTTTATGAAGTAGTAAATACTCTTCACTGAATAAAAGATCATTACTTACCCTTTTGTAACCAAAATATTACCATAAAACCCATATAAATAACACATAACATATAAAGGTAACTTGGGACATAAACATACATAAATGGAATAACCATACGGTTGACTTCCACACATATCACTAAATGGAATAGTCATACGGCTGACTTCCATACCCAATGCATTGGAGGTTATAACGTAACCAATCGTCCTAGTATTCACAGCACCACCCGTCATTTGGTTTATCACATAACCACCTGTCAAATGTCCAAGTACCAATATAAAACCATAACACATACATAAAATATAAAGGAAAGAGAACATTTCCACATTTCGATCACAATATATCACTTAAATATATTGACATAACAAATCCATTTTCAAAACCATTTTCAATACCAAAAATACGTAAAAGAGTATAAGGTATTTTTTTCTTTTAAAAAACATTCCGGCTTGTTGAGGAAGTCAAAGATCAAATAATACTCGCGGTGGCGGAAAAGGTCGTTGTCACCGCGTACGTTAAAAGAAACATTATTTTTTTCATTTAGTAAAATGCTTCGTGGAAAAATATTCCCTTTGAATGAAATGAAAATTCAAAGGTTTTTATACAGCGTATAAAAGAAAGTCTTGTATTAGAACAAAATATGCCTCAATGAATGGAGATTGAGACGAAGTCCCTTACCTCGTGTCCGACTTGACTCGGTCGTTCTTTAATGTCCTGAATAATAAAATAAAGTTAATTTATTATTTCTTAAGAACCTTTTTCAAGTTTATTATTCCTTTTATATCACTTATTACCATGTTATAAACATTATTTAATCATTTAAGTTAATAACTTTCGTTTTGTCGATATTTGGAACTTGAGTCAAAAATGAACACTTATATTTACAAGTTGTCCATGTGGTCAATAGTCCATTATATCCAGAAATATATTCATGATTTAGATATCATATATATAATATATATCCAGTATATACATGTATTTATAATATTACATAACATTTAGAGGTAAGAAATTAAATGCACCATTCATGGAGACGGTAAGTCGTACGTACGCATGAACGCTACTTTCATTTATATTTCTTATGGAAATAAAACATAATGATACATAGGTATATTATAATTTCAGTATAATATCATATATAATATCATTAACACTATCCTTTATACATCCCACATAAGGCATTAACGAGTCACATCACTTTAAAGGGGCGGTACTCCGCACTTCCTCAAATGAGATTATCGTATTTACCCACTATGGAAACCATAAAGACTTGATATAATTGGGAATTAAATAAGCATAATTAAATAATAAACATAATATATATCATATATAAATACAGTTCCATCATAATGGACACCATGAGAAGCTGTGAGATGTAATTGAACAATCATCATTTCATGAGGCCTTAGTTTTCCATCCACGGAAACATTATGTTCTTCATCCATTAGATGGAGGTGTGTGTAAGTGTAGTTAGAATCCTTATCATAACAACATCATAGTATATTGATGATACTTATTTTGTTACAAAATAAATTAATAAAAAGAGTTTAGGGGTTGGAGAAGTAAAATAAAATAAAACAATTTAAGAGAAATTGATACCTTTAATTTGGGTAACTCCCTTTGGTTTGAACCAAAGGACTTCTTGAAGTGCCTTATGCCTAATTTAAGGATTCTAGGAGGAGGATAGGGATGTAGGGAGCTTAATTGGACAGATTTTGGATGATCCAAATGGCTTGAGAGGTGTGAGTAATTGGATATAAATGGTCTCCTTTTATAAGCAAGAGGAGGGGCTCTTTAGGAAAGTGTGAAAACATTATTTTATTATATAATGATATTCGGTTTATAAAGGTCCAAAAATAATTATAGTTGAAGATAAGATGATTTATGGTTGAAGAAAAATCATCCAATAAGAATTCTACATGTTTTGGATAATATTTTAAACATTATAATCTTATTTATTTAAATCATTTATTAATGAGTTAATACTGCATCATTATTGTGTCATGAATAATTTAATTTATTCAATTTCTAAAAATTATAAAAAAAAATTCTATAATGTAGGAAATATTTTTATCTTTCCAATTAATATTTATAGTCTAAAATAAAACTTATATAATACCATATAAAAATTAATTTACTAAAAAAAATTGTTAATGTCAATTTTGTTTTTACATTAAATTAATTAATCTAAAGTGTCATTATCTTTCATAAGTGGCTCCATGGGGTCCCAAAATCGAACCAAGGATGCCCATGGTCGGCCATTACTCATTCAATAAGGTTTAGACAAGTTTTAAGGTAATTTTGAATTATTATAATATTCTTTTTACCTTAAATTACCTTATTTACCTTTAATCGCGGTAAATAAAAGTCAAAAGTTACTATTCACCAAAAACTATTTTCATCTTAATAAACCACATTTTAATAACTAATAACAACCATGTATGTCGGATTTTCTAAATTCAATTCACAGAAGTGGTAAAATTTCATTTAGATGAAAAAGACAGTTTTTTTAACTACCACTAAGTGGTTTCACTATTCATCAAAAATTGAAGTTTTTCAGAAAAATACAAAAAATTCAGCCTAAGCTATATTTGATATTCCGAATTCAAAAATGATGTCTATTTTTTCAAATTAAAAACATAGAAGTGTCATTAATTAATTTCAAAATTAATTCTCGTTATCAAAACAAATAGCGTGTTTTTAAGAAACAATAGCTATCAAAAGATTGATACTTGTTTATGTCCAATTTCACAGTGAAATTAATTAAAATGACCAAAATTGGATTAAATTGTAAAAATATATTTTAATTTCACTTTAAAACCAATTAAAAAGATAATCTAACCATATAAATAAATTATATTAAAAGGCACTTTTCAATTAGAATACAATATTTTTCACTATTTATTAAAAAAATGAACTTTATCAGAAAAAATTCCACAAATTTACAAAAATTAAATTTTGATGTCCCCATTCTAAAGAAGAATTTTATTTGGACATATAGAATGTATTAAAGTGACCAAAATTATATTTAAAGAGGGTTCTCTATTAAAAGGCGATAAATCAGCCTTTTAATATAAATTATGCTTAAAATTAGGTTCATTCACATTTTAAGCCTCTAACTTTTTATTGGATAATGTAAATACATTTAACAAACATGTATAATCATATTTTAGTTAGTTTCATTCATTCCTACCAATACAAAGGCTAGGTGTTAACTACCATTTAAAATAATAATATTATATTATTAGTGTGCAGCGTAAGATTCCAAAGAAACCTGTTGTTGCGTATCGGGTATGCTATCGAACATAGAAACCCCTTTAAACTAAAATTAATATGAAATTCACAAATACTAATAAATATTAAATATGTCTTATTCTTCATTTAACTAGGATGTTACATTTATCTTTCTCAAACTTAAGATTGAGTAATTCTTTTACCACAAATTTAGGGAATATGAGAGAATATACCTAATTGATTTCTTCACACAAATTCATCCTTTAGTTGTGTTGTGAGTAGGTTTCCACCTCTTATTCATGTTATAAGATAAATAACCATGATGAATTTTTCTTTCCTAAAGTGATAAAATTATCTTTAAAATGATCACAATATCCCCAAAAACATGAAAAATTATCTCTCATGTTTCTAACCATTAACCAAAAACAAAATTGTTAACACGTGTTAATATAATATCAAAAATGAATAAACCTTTATACGTCAATCTCCAAAACCTCAATAATAACACCCAAAGTTCAAATTAAATTATTTCATAAATAATTAACCTTAAAACTCTTCCAAAATATGCTTGACTAAATTAAAAACCCAAAATCTGAAAATTTGGATCACATATTCTTCCAAGATCATCTTAATATTTATCATTAAACAACATTAATCACTCCTAAATTTACATATAATAAATTCATATACCCTAATCCTATATTCTCCAAAATATACTAATAATTTCATAAAATAAGTTGAATCACCATAAAACCACAACAAAAAAATATATTCTTCTACATGTTAACTCAATCATTATTCCACAAATAAAATACCATCCTTGAAAATATTATTAAATTTACCTTAATCATATAATGTTATCAATACATTGAACTTCTTAAAAAATAACTTTAATCACTTAGTCACCAAATCACTTTTCAATCCCATGGTAATCTAAATATATATTCCCAAAATATAATGGCCCCTTTTTCCCCATAAACTATAATTACCTTGTCATTAATGAATGTATTAACCTTAAAGTTTATGTGTTTATTTCAACTTATGTCCCCAATAACATTATTCCTAAATAAATTCACACTAAATCATATTTTAAACTTAAGGGTTAAATATATACCTTAGTGATATATTAAAAGACAATAAACATTTCCCAAAATGTCATTAGTCACCTTAAACTCCCATAATATAAAACCTCAAAAGCATATTTATTCCCTTAAACTTATGATAATCCTTAAAATTATCAACCCATAATGGTTACCTAAACTCTTAAATAATCCTTATATAATAATGTTATAACTTATAAAGTTATCTAAACCCTTCTCTGATACCAACTGAGATAGCTTGAGACCCATACACCAAGATCTTAGGATAAAAACATACTCTTTACAATTATATCTTTGATACCAAAAAATGCAACTCATTTTTAACCATCCATAATTACAATATAAATAGCCAACATTTAGTCACTTACATACCCATGAACTTTTAGGTTTTGGAATTTTAGAGAAATGTAAAAAACTGATCATGTAATAAAACCCATATCTTTTAATTAAATGATAATTTTTTCCATTATACCTATATTTTTGTGTTCCTTAATAAGACTTTAACATCTAACAAAAAATTCTTCACACACAATACCCTTCACGAAATATCTTACATAAAATCATTCTTCATTACCTAGAGAAATGTAAACATAATAAATGTGATCTCATATTCTTAGTAATGGTAAGAATAAGATATATCAATTGATTATCATATATAATAATAAAATAGTCATAAGGGTATGAGATCATAATCAAAGTTCATGAGAATAACATAATAGAATTTATACCCATAAAACATGGATCATAAAACATGAGTTATGGTATAAAGATTTAATATAAGACAAGAGTCATATGATTCAATAATCATGAACCATGTGAAATAAATCTTGTTTAAATGAAACATTAAAACTCAAGTATATCACAAGAAAACCATGATGGTATCTTGGGACATCATACTTTCATCATCAAATAATCTAAATAAGATAATTTCAATATTGTATTAGGGGTAACTTCTATCCAATTAAAATTTTCATATATTATGACTTACTTAGATTAGGTAAACGCCATATTCTCTTATTATTAACTATCATCAAGTTAACTCTGTCACATTTTTCAATATATTGGCGATCAATATCGGGATCACCAGTCATCATGAGTTATATCGAGATCACCCCTTATCATAAAAAAAATATAAAAATTATAACATGAATAAATTATATAGAGATTATATTTCATTATAAAAATCAAATAAATATCCATAATTCCCTCATAACTTTATTAACCCATGTAAAATAAATGGGTTTCATAATGATTTCACAATAACTTCATTAACTCAAGGGAAATAACGGGTTTCATAAAATCATCCTTAAAAAATCATCATCATAGTCCATTTGGAGAAATAACATAGATGATATCATATGATCATATCTCCAGTGAATCATAATAATAGTTAAAGTATGTTGATGTAGATGTAAAAACCTTTAAAATACGATTTTAACATTTTTTTTGAAAGTAGGGAAAATATCCTTTTCTTTTAGTGTCCTTAATAAATAAAAATTCCCAAAATATTGAGAAAAATATTTTCTTTGAAAATAACCATGGATACTTGTAAAGTAATCTTTATAAAAAATGGTTATGGAGGTGGGAAATTTTTTTCATATCATATACATTAAAAGAGAACATTATTTTTATAATTTTATAAAAAGTTAAAATTGATTTGAACATAAAACATTTGAAAAGATTAATTTTAATAATTTATAAAGAAATTAAAAGGTATAAAAAATATTTATAAAATATTTATATATATATATACAAACTTCCATAAAAAATTTAAGAACATGGACATGGAAAAAAAGTTTGTCAACCAAAGAAGAAATAATGTCGATTTTTCTTAAAAATATTTTCTTGATAATTTTAAGTATCAAAGAGAAGAAAATAATACTAGTAGCTAAAAATTACTAGAATAAACATATGAGAATAAAATAGTCATTTTTTAAAGTATAATTATCATATAATTTCCCTCAATGGAAATTTAACATAGATAATCTTGAAAGGAAATGAGATTTTAACATAAACCCTTACCGCTTTAGTAACTTTTGAATCATAATCCCTTTTGAAAGTATAAATTCAAATAGAAAATTAAATACCATTAATATTAATATATTTATGAAATAACATATCAAATGTGTAGTATATACACTATATAAACACAAATAGTTTCATAACATGAAACATGTATCAACAAAACAATACTGAGATGAAGAGCCCTGATAGTTTTGGTAATATCTGAATCAAACCCTAATAAAATGAAAAAACATAGATGTATTACTAAATACACATAATTTCTATGATAAGTATCATAAAATAAATTCATTTGTATTATATACACCACACAAAATACAAAAGTGGTTAATATGGAATATGTCTCATAGAAATAAAAATAAAACAAGAAACCCTTACCTTTAGTCTTAACTTTCTTCATATGTGAACTTAACATACTATATAATAAATTTATATTCATTATAAATATATAATATAAACATATTCATACTTATAATACCATATATTATTTACTTATAACATCTTATCATACGTTTATTAATATTTCTTCATTAAAATCATTATTTCGGGTGTTAACTGTTCTGTTTTTCATGTATGTTTTGGTATAGTAGTTTTGGTACTTGAACCTTGGTCATGGTTTAATAATATATAGAATATTAATCATTTAATAAATATCATATATATATATTCCTTATATACACTTTTATAACCATTTATATAAGGTGGTGAAGAGAAATGAATTACATCACATCATGGAGATGGTGGTTTGTATATATGCATGAGTAATGTTTTCACTTTTCAATGTATGGAACAAAAGAAAGGTAAATAGTAATTAATACTTACATAAACATAATTATATAATATATATTTATTAAATATATCCTTATGACCATCCATATAAATTATAAATTGAAAATTAATCACATCGTTTCATGGAGGTTGTAATCCACACGTACGCACGAGCGATGTTATCATCTTACGATGCATGTGAGGGTCGAAAAGTAGAAAAATTTTATTTTCAAATAATAAAAAAAAAATTTGAAAATCATATATAACCATTAAATCCATATATATAACCAACCATGAGAGTTTGTGATGAAAAATAAAATACGTCGATCATGGAGACGGTAGTCCTTACATACACACGACTACATTTTCATTTTCCATGGGGATTGATGATGAATAGATAATGGATATTATATTAACATATTAATTTTATTAATATATTTTTACTAATTTAACTATGTAAATATGGTTAATGAATATATATAGGATTAATAAGAATAAATAAACATAAAAGGATTTAGTGAACATGATTACCTCTTCTTTGAGAAACCTTGTCACGACCCGTCCTAGTGGGGCCCGTGCTGAAAATCCCCAAGCCTGCCTCCAATAGGCCAGGGGATGGTGACTAGCACTGAGTAGGCATGTCACTAACATGGGAGGCATTTCCTATAAACTTGTACACACACACACACACATCCAAACCCACAAAGATGAAAAGTAAAAACTACTAAAAATGGAAATGCATGCATACACTAAAATCCCAACCAACAGAGTACGACGGGAAAGTAAAGTACAGTAATGTAAAACCATGGGCCAAAAGTACAAGCCCCCCAAAATAAAGTCTGAAACAGAGTCCAACCTGTATATAAAGGTAATGGGACTACAATCTGTAGCCGTAGGAACACACCTCGGCCTTCCTGATCTCACTGACCACTGTCCGGTCCCAGTCCACCTAGAATCTTGTCAAAGGCTCGCTCGTCTGTACAAGACACGACACTTGCGGGCAAAGCCCGTGCAGGGGTGAGTATAACAATACCCAGTAGGACACCCCAAAAACCACAAAGTAATAAAACAAAGTAAATACCACAAAGGAATGATATAGTCATCTATACATAGTATATTTTTACAGAACATATAACAAGAATATCCCGATATACTCATACGTGATCCACTATCACGAAACCACAACTAAGACCCAGCTCGAAGATTCCACTAAGCACGTAACAGGGATAACACACTCCTAGGTCTGAAGAGAGAGATATGAAGTACTCGTTTCGGGAGAACTCACTCCACGAGTGTTAAAGAAAGATACCTGGTGCATCAGATGAGGAACACAACCAGTAGTTATGGGGTGGTTCCAACAACTCAATTTGAACTAACCTAAAAAGTAGAGGATCGGCGCCCGGGTAAATTAGGTCACGTCGATACCAAGAAACTCTACCTAGGGTACCACAAAGGAATAGAGGATTCGGCTCTTAGTCTCATAGAGGGGATTCCAACAACTCTATTCAGGAATTCCTTCTGAAGGGATCATACTCTTATATGTAGGAAATGATACTGAAAACCTTCAGGGGAAAGACCAAGGGGATGAACCCTAAGGAAACTAGTCCAAGTCATAGAAGACCACTGTCTCAATCGATGTATAAACAGGTTACACGACATGTAGTAGGATCACATTCCATGTTCCTTGACGCTAGGCACTGCTCATGTAAACGGATTGTGACTCTAGGCTTGCCATATAAAAAGTAACTACATGGAATGTAGAAGAATTACATGTTGTGTTCCTTAACTCCGGGTACTGCCCGTGTGAAATGGCACATGTCTGAAATCTAAGCTGTGCAGAAAAGTATATACACGACGTGTAAGTCAAAGCACATTCCATTTCATATCAACTGGAAAACACCCATGTACCCTGGTCGTATGCCCGTACACAGTGTCTGTCAGTGTTGCCCTGCCCATGTACCAGTACACAGGGTATCCCGTGTATCTGGTCAGGTCTGGCCGGGGAAATGTATGCACGTCGTGTCCTTGGTCGTGTACCCAACTTGTGTCCTTCTACTCCCGGAGTACATGCCAGGTGGCCCACCGACGAACACACATCGTGTAGCCCATACTACACGCCATGTAGTCGGGAAATTTCCAAAACCATCATCTTCCTCCTCGCGCCTCGGTCGAAGATACAGATTTGCGATCTATCATCTGTTTTCAGCGAAACTCGATATATCAGTTTGCCTCACCGTTGTGATATCGAATCTGTGGGTTTTGGGCCTTTGATCGGCTCCGAAATCTGATTCTGGTCACCCATGTAGAAATCGTTCGAAGAATGATATCTTCTGATCTGCTTCGATCCGTCCATCGCCACCGCAGTTGCACCTCCATGTGGTTGTACCAATGCCAGATCTTCAATTTGGGATTGTTGCGTCGCACAATGGATGCGCAATGATCCATCATTCATATCTCCATGAAGAACGCATAGAACGCACATGAAGAATGCGAGAAATATGGGAAGAAAGGCACAACAAATCTAGAGGGATGAACCTTGAACGATGTTCGTGTCGATCTTGGTTCATCACTGTTAGAAGGATAAATGAAACCAAAATAACCTTCAAGAATCAATCCCCAAAATCCCCACAAAAATCCCATCCTGCAAAATATGATCGATCTGCGGGCTAATTTGTTCGCGGATTAGTCCACGTTCGTCATAGGAATCAAGAATGGGGAAAGGAAATCAAAATCAAACATCCTACCTGGATCCGCAGCGTTCGTTGGTGAAGATCTAGTCATCTTCACTGACGAAACTTGTCAATAACGTCGTCGCCACATTGGGGTTTCTTTCAGAGCCTCCAAAGCCTCCAAGGGTTTCAAGGTTATGAGATCTGTAACCCCGGACCCCTGCATAAATCTGTATTTAAAAAGATAAAAAAACATTCACTATGACAAGATTTAATAAAATATTTTAATTAAATATTTTATTACGATTATGCCCAAAAACTAGATTTCACCGCTGACATGCGCCAGCCGATGTTAGGCCTCTCTTAGGGTAAACTCGCTGCTTTGGACGCAACGGTGCCCTCAGATTTTAGATCTGATCACCCGTTCAAGATTTATTCCACTTTTTCAGGAAAACCATACACGCTCATTATTTAATTATTTAATTAAATTCAAATATTTGCTCCGGGCTCACCAGGCCTCGGAAATACACGCCGTCTCAAAGCCTGGTCTTGAAAATAATCCCCATATAATACTGAAATAATATGCGGAAAAATCCGAGACAATACAAACCTCCTTTGGATATCTTCTTAAGGACCCTTGGGTTTTCTTTTAAGAATACAATGACATATATAATGTTTCTATATAAGTTTAAAAGAGTTTTTTTAATTTTTTTATTGAGATATGTGGCTTAATAATTTTCATAAAAGATATGATAGTAATTTATCTTTTATAAGTTAGGTGGGTGGTAATCTTGCAAATACATGAAATATTAATATATAATATTTTTCTAACTGAGGTAAAATTGATCCAAAGTTTCATATATCTGAGTATAGGTAGATAATATATAAATAAACATGAAAATATAATTTAAAAAAGTTTAATTTTCATCTTGAACTTTATATCTTAGTTTAACCCCCTTGTTAACCCTTTTAACCTTAACTGTGGTAACAAAATACTTAGTCTTTAAGGGTTAATAATGTACTTATAAAATGAAAAGTGGATCATAAGTGTATAATGGTTGATATTATAGACCATTTAAAATTATATTTACAAGATATAAGATTTTTATTATTTTTTTAAATAATTAATTAAATATTGTTTAACATAAAATATCATTTAATTAATTTTTAGGTCAATTAATATAATTTGACTTTAAAAGCATAAATAATTAAATGGAGTTAGAATTTTAATATTTAAAACATAAATTAACTTTCATTATGATCTATAAAAATCATTAAAGAGTTTAAATCATCCATAAAATATCACTTTTAATATTTTAATACTATTTACTTTGATATTTCACATCCTTATACAAGTGTTGAATCAATGATGTGTATGAGTTTTGGGTAATTATATTATTATCAAAAATTAAAAATAAATTACTATCATAAAAAATTATTAATATTAAAAATGAAAATTTATAACTCATCATAAAATATTTTTATTCTTATGAAAAAATAGAGATATTGAAAGAAAGTGAGTGATACTTTGTACTTATTCTTTACTTAAAAATAATATAAAGGTCATAATCACAAGAAAATAGAAAAAATTGACATATTTTAAAATTTATGATGATGGTGGAAGAAATAAAGACGTGAATTATATTGTGGAAAGTTTTTTTTGATATTTTTAAGTCTTATACAATTATTTTAACTATTTTTGACTCATTTTTCCATTTACCGAGGTGTTAAACTTTTACCATGGTTATTATTCATTATGAAAAAATATAAGTTGAGATTATTAAATAATATTAATTATATTGATTCAAAATATATAATTCATTTTAAAATATCTAATTCCTAAAATTTTTATAAATTAATTTTAATATCCACGCATAAAATGCGTAAAAACATTTTTAGAGAAAATATATTTTTAAGCATAAAAATGATTTATTCTAATTAATTTACTAGTAACCTACATTATATTGATATTAATATATTTTATTGAATAAATTATCTACAAATTACATTAAAATCATTTAAAAATAGTGATTAATTTAATTTACTAATATAAAAATACATTATGCACAAAAAAATAGTTCTCTAAAAAATGAATCTTTTTACCTTCAAATGATTTTATCTTCACTTATAACCAATTGATAATCAATGTATAAATGATTATTAATTTATTTAAATTCAATACCAATATATTTCATCGAAATACTAGTTCATTAGTGATAAATATAAATAATATAGAAAAATAAAATACCTTAAAATTTGATCTTCTATAATAAAAGGATGTTATTTTTAACATTTAAAATTGAGTATTTATTTCAAAGGAATTAATCAATACTTTTTCATTAAGAAAAAAATGTAAATATTTTTTTCATAATTTAGTTACTCTTATTAATACCCTTTAATCCAATATCTAGGTGATAATAGTTACATTTAAATAAAAATATTACTATAGTATACTGAGGTTCGTTTAAGGTATGTGTTGTGTGTTGTACATGATATCAAAATTAGTATTTATTTAAAGTAAAATACATTCTAAAATCTAGGGTTGTTATATAGGATACCATAGGTATTCACTTCTCTCCATTTAACATTATTAAATTTTGACTTCTCCTTCTTTAACAATATTCTTTCCCTTACAAAAACAATAAAAATACACAACCTTTCCCCCCTTTTGGGTTTATAAAAAATAACACAACAAAAGGAAACTAGTAAGAGGAAATTAAGTAGTTAAGAAAAAAGGAAAAATTCATTCTATAATTTATATTCTAATACAAATAGATAATCTTATTTGTGTGAACATGGTTTCAGAAGTTTTACTAAAACCTATTCTTAACTTCTGTAGATACTCTCGGTAAATATAAAATTCTTGCACAAGAGTTATAAAAAAAACTCCCATTATAAAAGGATTCAATTAAAATATAAATCATAAATTTCAAATAAAAAAACTAAATATAATCAAATATAATTGTAAAATTTCATACAAAAGTATTTAACATCTAATATAACTATTCATACATAAAATAAAAAAGATCATATATAAAAGTAAAA
This sequence comes from Viscum album, assembly GCA_963277665.1. Lineage (NCBI taxonomy): Eukaryota > Viridiplantae > Streptophyta > Magnoliopsida > Santalales > Viscaceae > Viscum > Viscum album. The sequence goes on along the minus strand of OY728132.1, from coordinate 1,283,830,985 downwards.
CTTAAGAGAGGTATTTATGTAATAGTAAAATATATGAAGTTAAAGTTACCTTCAAGATGATAATTATTGATAAGTTCATCACAGAAGATATCTTTTATAATTTTTAGTTCTAGAAGATATTCAAGATTAATCATATTACTTGTGTACAAAATTATTTCATAAAATATGAAGTACTTTTATAAACATGTAACACAATTTAATATAGATAAATAAAGTAATCCACCTTTCTTGAAGATTTTTTCAATGTTAGGATAATTTAAAAAAAGGAGAGGAAAGTGATAAATTAACACTGATCATACCCATATTCTATTTAATATATTCAAATATCTCAAAATGTGAAGGTTTACTGTAAATATCACCAAATAATCTTTAGTTCCAATAAACTTGAGAATAATATCTCTCTTATGTGTAAACTAAAGATCCATGAAAAAGGATAAAAAAGATAAAAAAACATAGAAAGATATTACCAATATTTTATTATTTTGCAAGATAATTTCTCCAGGATCACACACAAAAAGAATAATTCACTTATATATGATTCTTCCAAATATCTTGTAATATACAATTAAATATTACCTGAATAATAAAATATAAAAAATCCTATTAAATGTTTAGGAAAGAAACAAAATTCCTCCTACCTCATGGAGTTAAAAATAATATGGAACTAAAACTCACAAAGTATATAAGAGTAAAAAAGGATATGAATGTTCATATATAAAAGTAAAAAATTACCAAGTACTAGTTATTTTATCTATCAGTGTATAGCTTATTTATCTAAAATTAAGATTAATTATTTGTTAACCATACCTTCTTTAATATAAAAATGTTTTCAAAAAGAACCTTAGGTTCCCAATTCTATCCAAGTATCCCATGTTCAAGAATTTCAAGTTCCTTAGAGATTAAACATCTGTAATTATTTAGTACCTAGGCTTACTTCGATGTAGAATGGTGTACATTTTGGTACAAAGTAATTTGAATTGAAATGAATAATTATGGTGGATTTACAACGAAGTCGAAAATTTATCCTCTTCATCTTCAATTGTCTCAAGAGTTTATCAAAATTCTTCCTACCATACGAAAAATTAGCAAGAAACTTCTTTAAATTTTCCATATCAAATTTAAATATAACAATATAATTACCATTATAATTAGATACAATAATTTTTTAACTTTCATTTCATAATTAAAAATAACAATTTAACTTTTTTCCTTATTTCCCTTGGATTTAAATTCCAAAAACTTCTTAAAAATTCTTTGATTTATATCCTCAACTTCAAATATATAAATCTATATTTACTCATATGGTTATTTATTTCCATAATTTTTATGAGTTGAGATAGAAATAAATTTATTATATAACATAGAAGTAAGTTTTAGAATTCTATCATTATCCTTAAAAATATTTACCTTAGTGTAATCATAATATTTCTTCAACTTTTTATATATATTTTCCAAAAAAGTCACATATTCATCGATCTTTTCTAATGATGGAGTGTTATCTTCATCATCTAAAGAAGAAGAATATACAAAATCTAAATACAATTCTATAATATAATTAGTTGTTACATTATCCATGAATCATGATTCCTTATGAGGTACTTTAGTATATAACTTGATTATCTTTAGGCTCTAATTACTTTCAGATCCACTATATTTATTAGAATATAGATCATAATTTATGATCCATGTATCAGCAGTAGATCTAAAATATTTCCTTCCTTTTATCATAAAATTTTTTCTAGATTAATTTTACTTAATCCTTAGTCAAGAATAATCAGGTTTTATGTGTCCCAGTTTATTTCATTCATAAAAAAAAATGTTATAAGTATCTTCCCTTCCTATGTTCTTTTCCTATTTTTTACTTATAATTTTTAAATAGATCATTATGTAACCAGTTCTTTCTGATAATTCTGTTCATTCTCATCACTAGTTGAGAAAAATATCCTTTACTAATTTACAAAAAAATACTATGTTAATGTCACTTATAACTTATCTTTATAGTAATAGAATTAGAAGTGTTTATACTATAAGTTAAAACACCAGAAGTTAAATAAAATGAAACTTTGTTCTTCTATTTATTATTTTCTATATATCTTTTTAATATGTTCTCATAGTATATAAGAGTTCCAATCAGATCATCCAAACTCAACTTTATAAGTTTTTTAGTTTTATATATCATTTTTATATTCTATTCCCATTATTTTATAAGTATGTCTATAATTTTCTCTATAATTTTCTCCATAATTTTTTCATCTATAATTTCATGCTCACCCAAATATTACAACCCATTAAAAACTATCATAAAATAAATGATTCCTTTGATCTATTTATTTTTCTAGTAGAAAATGAAATAATTGATAATTAACTCGAATTATCACCCTTTGAGTCTATGAGACTTTAGATGTTATAAAATGTGTTATCTAGATTTTTCTCTAAATATCATCTATGGTTTCACATAAGAAATTCTAACAATAATTTTTAGTGTCATGGAACATAACAAAGTGTTCTAAACTTTATAATTCACTTAATAATCTAAGTTCTCCTCTTGAGTAAAAGTATAAATCTTATTCTTGGGAATCTTTTAATTTTTTAACACCTTTTGATAATGATAAAATCTGATATTAATAAAAATCATCATTATATAATAATTTCAGTATTCATATTCTGGTCCATCAAAAATCAGAGGATGGATTGGATTCAAGTTATTTGATTTTTCTATTATTAAACCACTTACCATGATAAATATATCATTCATATACAAACACGTTAGTTTAAGAAAACACTTGTAATTTTAAAAAGATAAAAAAAAAGTAGTATTAGGAAAGAAACAATATTTAAACACAATTATAGCATAAGGCTATGATACTAACTGTATCAGACAAAACAATAGAGACTATCTTTGATACTAGGTATATTAGAAAAAAAAATATAAAGATTATATTTGATACCAAGTTTTATCCTAGTATAGAAACTTAAAAAGGGGTGAACTAAATTTAAAACACAACTTAAAATTTTTCCGCTTAAAAAACATAAACTATTTGAATGTTACAAACTTTAAATGGATTAGAGTAATGAAAGTAAAAACATAATGGAAATTAAAATCTTAGAAGTTAAAAAAACTTAATCAGAGTAACAAGATAAGGGTAAAATAACCAAAATGTAAAAACAATGCATAATGTTTAGGATAAAAATCCTTAAACTCCTATAAATATTATAAATATTGTTCTTAATAATTGAACTCTTCACTTTTATCCCAAAGAGTTAGGATGATAAATAAACAAATATAGGGTATAGAAGTTCTGAACTATGAACATAATCATTATATCTCTAATAAAAAAATAAAATTCTTTCTCCTAGAACTCTTTCAACACATTTTTGGTAGTAATAAGATCTATCCCCAATATCCTATTTGATCATAATTATCAATAAAAAGTCTAGCTTTTGGAATTCATTAAATCAACAGTTCAGAATTAACTAGGCTCCTATCCCTAAAACCTCATCGATCTCATAGGATCAGAAGTAACCTAGATTCTTATCCCCAGTATATGTTTAATCATACAAGATTTATAGTAATTATTACAACATAAAAACTTAATTCATTTAAAATGAAAACCTCGCACAACATAAGAACTGAGTATCACATTGAAAAATTATACAATTGAAAGCTAATAAAGAATTGAGGTAATGTATAGATTGATGGAATATCTTTTAGCAGTATTTCATCATATGTTTTGTTCCTTTAAGCCTCAATCTAATTTACAAATGTTTTTATAACAAAATTTCTCAGAGATCTTAGTGTAAAATTATTCTATCCTTGTAAGTAGCACTATCTTCTTTTTAAATGTTTCAATGTGAATTCACAATGTTCTGGAAATTATATAGATCAATTCAACTCACTAGAATATAGAATCAAAATATAAGTATGTACACAAATAGAACATACAAAAACATAAAGTTAACTCAAAATCAAAATAAAGTCTATTTTGATTTTTAAAATAAATGATATGAAATTGTTCTTTTGACTCATCAAAGATAACTAAATCCATTATCATACCTAGAATGTAACTCCTTATATGCATGCATGATTACTTAGAAGTAGTTTAAAAATTAAACTAAATCATACACAACAATTCATAATATAAAAAAATTATAAATATGAATAATAAACATGATAATAAAATAAATAAATGAACAATTCATAAATTTAAACATAATATAAACTATTTATTAACAATTCATAAATGAAAACTAATTATAAAAAAATTATAATTTAATAAACTTTAAGGATATTCTATAATTTTGAATATAAAAACTTTATATTCATATCCCAATATTAACTCTTTCATATTGTTTATTATATTGAATTTAAATTAAATATATGATATTATATGAATTGTAAACATTTTATAATCTAATTTCTATTATGTAACTATTTACATAATCTAAATGTCACATATTTGTAATTATTTAAATTTTGATCAAATAATTTTTCAAAACTTATTTTGATGTGGTTTAAATAATTTATCCAATAAGTCCTCTTAATTTTCTCAATTAAAATTAAGTAATTATGAACAATTCATAATTGAAAATAAAATCTTCTATATTTTTACTTTATTTTTGTGATTTATAAACATTTTATAAATTAAATGTATAATTTATAAAGAATTATATAAAATTGGAAAATTGTTTTTAATATTAATAATTATTATTTATGTATATTTATTTAATAAATGTTTTAAAAATATTTAATAATTAATTAAAACACTTAATAATTAATTAATTTATAAACACTTTTATAAATTAATAAATATACCAAAATGCATTTTTTTATAATTTATAAAAAATTTATAAATGATACAATTCAATTCAAATTTTAATTTTATGAAAACAAAATCCATTTTTTAACCCTATGTAAGATTAAACATGGTGTCTTGTGTTAGATTAAATCTACAGTTCCTACATAAGATTCATCTTGGGGATCTTGGGTCTATGTCGGATTAAACCATGTTAGTTGAACTTACATGATATTAACTTATTCCCTTGCATGTTATTAAAATGTTGCATTATAGGATTAACTTCATGGGATGCATGCTTTTCATGACATTGACACTGAGTTATTATTATGTTCATTCTGGCCCACATAAGAATGATTCAGTACCCATATGAGATTAAAATAGTGCACCTTGGATATCACAACATTTGATATGCTGATATGTGATATTAAATGAGGTATAAAAAATCGCATAGTATTAAACAATGTTATCAATACTTGCATAGGATTAACTCAAGTTGGACCATGTTTTATTAACTCGAGTGAGATTAATCAATCACTACATGGCACTAACCCAGTGTGTGAGCCCCAACATGTGATTAACTTCATGTGACATTAGTTTAAACTCACAACACCTTGCGATGGGTTAATGTGTATGATTAGTTAAGTGGATTCTAATTTTATATAGTGATAAACACTGACTCATTTAATATGATTTAGTTCTCTATTTTTTTCAGCAGCTTTCAAAAACTTCATTTTAATCATGATTTAGAATATTGAATGGCATGACATGGATTTGATACTACTAATGGGTTTCAAACTGATGAAACTTGTTAAATAAATTAGAATTAATATAGAAACCCCTAAAGTAATATCAATCATGTGAGATACTCAAAACCATATAATACTATAAAATGAAGAAACAACCTATTGACCTTCCACTATATCATTACAGCTATAGTTTTCATTATATGATCTTGATAAAGATCACTTAAGGAGTAATAAAAAGAGTCTTCCCTCCATGGTGTATCCACGAGAAGTACTAATTCACTTATAATATTAGTGGGATTCTACCACTCTCCATAGAATTATATTACCTTATAATGTAAAGGATGAAGAAGATGAGAGTTATGATAATAAATAGTTCTAATTGGCTACATGTAAGAGTCGCACACCAAATCCATGGCCTATTGTCTCATTATATAATCCCTGGTACATTCCTATGTATGAATGTATTAAATCATACATTATAAAACTTACAACTTAATTATAATAATCACAAAAACTTTATAGCCACTCGACCAAGCCAAACCCCCATATGATTCATCTTATGGAATAGTTCACTTGATGATAACCCACATAGAATATTCATGAATGATAATACTCTTATTTTGGTAACCCAATACATCATAGTATGTATAATATAATCATACCATATTATTCAAACCAATCATATAGTATGATTTTGAAGGTAGTGACATGAAATCAATATTTCATGTCATATTATATACCCAAATCATATAATACAATGTACCCTAATAACATCATGTTTGATTAATAATTTAGGTCATATATTCTCTAAAAAAACTATTGATAGTATGTCTAAATATAAAATTCATATTTAATTATTTTTATATTGTTAGAAATACCATTACAACACACAATGTCAAAAAAATATAAGAAATAAAAAGTCATGGAATAATTAGGTGATAAAAATATAATTTGTATCTAAATTAAAAGAGAAAACTATTTCTAAAATTTAGGCTATCCAAGTAAAAGAATAACTTGAGTAGTAGAAAGGGTAGGAGGAACTTGATCAGTAAAAAGTTCAAAAAGAACTTGACTAAGAAAACATGGATGATGAGTTAAACCCAATCTAGTGAAATAAATATAGAAATATTTACAAATAATTCAAAATATAATTACCCAAACTTTTATAAATTAAATTACCTTTTAAATGAATAAATTCCATATTAAGTATTGTAGTATATGAAAACACATGCACTACTTTGGATTTTTTGAACATTATAAAATATAGATTGTTAGATTTAAAGTATATCATCAAGCATCTTAACCACTGATAATATATTCATTTTATAGAGAATTTTATAATTAGTATATATTATGTTTTATGATAAAATCCAATTCCATGGACAAAATAAGCGTTGGTGTCAGCTAATAGGAGCATACCCTATGGATCCCATTTATCAGATATTATGAGGAATATGGAATCATTGGGAGTTCTCCTTCACTAAGACCAAGCCAAGATCCAACAACTAAAGCTTAATAAAACTCATTTATGGGAGAAATTAAAGGTTATCGAGATAATGACCCAAACAATGTTTATCAAAACACCCCAAGAAAGCATCACCATCGCACACCTTACCCTTATGGCATACACTGGTGTAATAAAGGGTTATGTATCTAGAACCTAGTAATATGAATTTTTATATTTTATTTTTAATAAAATAATGATTATATTTATCCCTTGTTATTATTTATTTATAAATGTTTATATAATGAGTTTGATAAAAATGTATTTTCATACGAAGAAATCAAAATTGTATTTTTGGGAAATACATACTCTCAATTAAGACACTCTTTTGAAAATATCAAGAATTTTTAAAATAATTTTTTTAATAAAATATTCCTATAAAATAATTATTATTTAAATATAAATTATAATTTAATTTTATGAATTCCAATGTAATTTTTATAAGGGTTAGAAATTTTTTAGTATGGTAAAAACTAATATTTTTTAGTAAATAAGGATTAATATTTAAAATTAAAAATTATCATATTTAGAAAATTATTTTTTAAAAATAAATATTATTTTTTAAATCATCATGTTCAAATTAGCCAATAGTGATTTTTTCATAATTTTCTGAGACAATCAGTTTTTTGGTTAAAAACTAAATATAGTATAAATATATTATCTATATTATAACATAATAATAGCCCAAAAGTGATTGATTAAATACCATATAATATATCTATGAAAAAATATGGATTTCCCCATTAAAATATTTTTTTATAAGTTATTTAATTAATTTTATAATACTTTAATGAATCCTACAAAACCAATATTATATTTTAAGGTTTTAAAATCAATTATTTATGAACATGGATCACTTTCACGTCATCAATTGTATTATTTTAAGGAGTTACATTATTATAATTATAAAATATTTAAAACCACTCCTCTTTTTCAGAAACCATGGGCAAAAACCAAGTGAATTTTTGTGGTTTTTACTATTTTATCATATAGAGTCCAAAACATAAGTTTAGAAATTATTAAAAAATTCCCCTCTCTTTTACTATAAATACCCACACATCCTATTAATCCTCATCACTTAAAACCTATTGATAAAAATTTTCCTATCCCTATACCTCTATAAATACCTCCCAAGGTTTTATAAGTATCTTAACAAGCTCCTCCCAAGATTTTAGAAACACCCTCTCATGGTAAGTGGTCTCTCTCTCTCTTCTTTTCCATTCAAGAACCTTCCTTATATTTAGCCTTTTTAATCTCAATTTATTATGTTATAATGTATTTATAAATATCCATTTATTTAAAAAATAATTCTATAATAATGATGTATAATTTATCCTCTCTCATTATAACTTTTTCCTAATACATTATTATGCCGAAGTAAGGGATCCTCTCAACTACCTTTTTTATTTTGAGTAATTTATTTATAATAACCCTTTTTATTTCAAATTTCTCATTCTGTAATGTGTTTTTACAAATAACTTTCACTATAAATATTATTATCATGTAATTATATGATGCCTCTCACTATCATTAATCACATCCATTAACTTTTATGTACACTCATTATGTTGCTGAAATTATCCCATGATTTTTCATGATGAACTTTTGTATTATGAATAATCATCATCATTTACACTCAAGGTTATTCATATATATGTAACTATCCATAATTTATTGGGTACTTACATGTATATCACCCACACTTCTTAATATTGGTATTAAATTTTATGAAATGTGTTCTTATTTTTTATGATCTTTGTGGTACAAAAATGCATATACAATATATAATGTGATGGGTGGGATAGAAATTATATAGCCCTATGATGCATTGGGTAATATCTTTTATCTCATTATATACCATTTTTGTTTCATAGGAGGTTATTAAAATCCCACAATGTTATGATTTCTCATAGGTTATCCTTGACTTATGTTTATTATGTCATGTTTTATGTAGTTTCCACGTTCCAATGTTTCCTTGATGTTATCATATCATACCATTATTAGATGTTAGAAATTATGATTCTAAACTTTTTATGTCATCATGCCATGACCATTGACTCACTTATACTACTTTACCTTATGTTATTCTTTGATTATTACCTTACTGGGATTTATAGGTCGCCCTATTTTTATGTACATCCCTAGGTTATCTCATTCATTATTAAAATATAAATTTATTTTTAGGGAATTTTGTTGAGTTTTTAAATAATGTCATCATATCCCTATTTCAAGTTATTTATTTATGTATCTAATTACCCAAATACACTAGTCCTACCAATAATTTAGATTTACTTTATGTGTGTATTTGTGTAATAAATCATGCATTAAAGTCAATTAAGGATATGGGTTGTCGTAGTTAGAATTTTGAGGAAAGTCTAGCCATTTTTGGAAATTAGGATTAGAAAATTTTAGTGAAATCCTTAGGTATAATACTAAACATAGGAAAATATCCCTAAATTATGGTAAATTATATATTAAGTGGTCTCTAAGAAACAAATTTCATGTATGGATACTAAAAGTGGATGTGGCTCTATCATAGTTGTACCTAGGGATAATAACTATGAAAATGGGTGCATTAGGAATTGACATGATCATCACATAGTGTATGATAAGAAGGCCTTGTTGAAAAACTAGTTTGAAACTTCATAGGATATGATTTTTTAAATTCACAATCTCTTTATGAACCATTAATAAAGGAACAAAAAATTACCATAAAATTTCATGTTATGAAATAGACCATGGATAACTTAGATTGAAACCTATAAATTCATAGGTTAAGTAATGTATGTAATTTATATGTTATCCCATAAATTTTAATAGTTTACATTTTATATAATTAATAGTTTGAAAATTATCATCCTTAAATCTAGTTTGGATGAAGTAAATGATTAGAACCAAAATAAAATAATTGAAGTTAGTTTATCATCCATTCAGGAACTTAAAATGTTTTATGTGACTATAGTTCTATGAATTATTTAATATCACTAAAGTTTAGAATAACTATTGAAACACCACCTCAAAACATGGAATTTGGGATAGTGGTGAAGGAAAAAAATGGGGAAATTATTTCATCCCACATATATAACATCTCTGCTATCCATATTTGTGGGATGAATTTCCAGAAAACCTTATGATAATCCCTTTAGAAGAATTAAATGAAATTTTGGGTATGGGTTGGATTTACTTATATAAATCCAACATAAGTTTCTGAGAGAATGAATCACCCTCCATATTTTAAATCACCCTCCAATTATATAAAAGTGCGAGGATGATGAATCTCTTTTGGTATCATCATCTCAAGCATCGATATTATTACATTAAGAGCAAGCATATCTAGCTAAAATAATTGAGACTAAGGAAAATATCATCCTGGATGACATGCCTATTATAAGGTAATATGTGTATGTGTTTCCTAAGGAATTCTCTAGTATTCCTCCAAGCTATGAGGTTGAGTTATCAATAGATATTATACTTGAAGAATTTGTAATATCCAAGACTCCATATATAATGTCCACTATTAAACTTGAGGAGTTGAAGAATAAACTACAAGAGAATCTAGATGAAGGGTTTGTATGACTAAGTGCTTCACCATAGGGTGTTTTGGTCCTCTTATATAAGAATAAGGGTGATTCAATGAACCCATGCATTAATTATTATAATCTTAACAAGATTATGATAAATAAAAAGTATCCAATACCAAAAATTGATGAATTATTTTATTAGCTATGTTGAGAACAATACTTCTCTAAATTGGATCTTCGGTCAGGAAATTATCAAGTAAAGGTGAAGAAGAAGGATATCCTAATTACTAATTTTCATATAAGGTGTGGGAATTATGAGTTCAAAGTGATTCCATTTGGACTCACTAATGCTCCATCTATCTTTAAGGACTTTATGAGTAGAGTCTTTAGGTATTTCTTTAATATATTTTTGGTAGTATTTATAGATGATATTCTTATCTAATCCAAAAGAAAGGAGGAACACGAGGATCACTTGAATGTTTTATTGAAGACCTTGTGAAAGTAAAATATGTATGTGAAGTGAATTAAATGCATGTTTTGGATGGAGAAAGTAACATTCCTAGGGAATGATATCACCAGTATAGGGTTATATATATATACTTCAAAAATAAAGGCAATTATGGGATGTCATGGACCAATATCTATGATGAAGATCTGTAGTTTACTTGGATTATCCCAGAACTATCATATATTTGTGAGAAACTTCTCATGTTTTTCAATTCCACTAACCAAGATAACTTAGAAGGGATTGATTTTTTTTAAGTACTAATGAATTCAAATAGATATTTAAATAGTTTGATAAGAGGATAATCATGGAACCTATTCTCACATTACCCACTAGTGGGGAAGTATTTTTTATCTAAAAGGATGCCTCCAAAAAAGTATTGGGTTGTTTACTCATGAAAGATAAAAAATGATAGACTATGCCTCATGAAAATTAAATATCCATGAGTAAAACTACCCAAATAATGAATTGGAATTGGTTGTAGTGATATTTGTATTGAATATCTGGATACATTATCTTTATTGGGAGAAGTGTGGCATATATGCAGATCATAAAATCCTCAAGTATATATTCACACAAAAGGAGATCAATATGCACCAATGTATGTGGTTAGAGATGATTAGGGATTATAATTGTTCAATCCATTACCTTCTTGGAAAGCAGAATAAATTGGCAGATGCTCTGAGTAAAAAAGATTCTACAACACTGTCCATGATGAGGATTGAAAGGGATCCAATACTCTTAGACATAAAAAGGATATAGATTATAATAATAAAAGGAAATTCATCCAAACATGCTCAAATAACTGATCAATGATCCATTCTTGTGAGGATCAAGGAGGCACAAAAAGATGATGTGGTGTTACAGAAAAAGGTAGGGAATATTCTAGAGTTTAACTTTGCTAAATATGGATTTGTATGGTTTGGAACCCAAATACGTGTTCCATCAAAATAGGAATTGAAGAGGGAACTTTTGGATGATGCACATTTCTCATATTTATCTATTAATCTAGGAACCACTAATATGTATAGATATCTGAAGAAAAACTTTGGGTGGGATAACATGAAGAGGGAGATTGTAGAATTTGTATCTCAATGCTTGGTATTCTAGCAAGTCAAGGATGAAAGAAATAAGTATAAGGGTATAATGCAACCATTTCTCATACTAATATGGAAATGGAAAAATATAAACCTTGATTTCATCATAGGACTCCCCATCACATCAAAAGGCAATAATTCTATCTAGGTGGTATTTGATCTCCTTACAAAGTCAACACAGTTCATTGATATCATGGAATATTTCTCTCTTTACCAAATAACCAAGATATACATAAGGTAATTCATAATACTATATAGAGTTCCACTCTCAATTAAATCTAATTGATATATGAGGTTTACCATGAGGTTTTAGATAAGCCTTCAGTAATCGTTGGATACAGAGCTGAGTCTCAGTACTATTTATCACCCACAGACAGATGGTCATTATGAAAGAACTATATAAACTATAGGAGAAATGATAATATTATGTTCAATGTATTTCCAAGGATGTTGGTACCAACACCTTCCCCTAGTGGAGTTTTTATATAATAATAGTTCCCATTATAGCATTCAAATGGAACCTTTTTGAGGCTTTATATGGGAAGAGGTATTGGACTCCAACATGTTGGGTTGAAGTTTGAGAGAAGAAGCTTATAGGACCTAATCTTATCTAATATATGATGGAGAAGTTTCAAACCATTCAATATTATATGAAATCCGCACAAAGTTGATAGAAAATCTATATAGAAAATCATTGAAGAGACCAAGAGTTTGAGGCCAAAGATAAGGTGGGTCCTTTTTATATCATCATGGAATAAATTAATGAGGTTTGGGAAGAAGTTAAATCTTATTCAAAGATACATTAGTTCCTTCTATATCCTTGATCTCATCAAAGTTGTGGACTATCAACTAGCACTTACACCTAACTAATATCAAGTATATTGTGTTTATGTACCCCTCTTGAGGAATTACATATTGGACAACTCATATGTGTTGAATCCATAGGTGGTTCCCTTGGAGAATGGTCTTTCAAATTAGGATAAGTCGGTGAATATATTAGATCATAGACACAAAGTTCTACAAAATAAGACAACTCACTTCATTAAATTTATATGGAGGAACCATAAGTTTTAGGAGGTGACATGGGAACTAGAAGAGTTTGTGAAAGACAAGTTCCCTTGTCATTTTTAGTGTATGAAATAAACTTTTGAGGGTGAAATTTATAAAGGGGGGAAATTTTAATGACTCAAACTTTTATAAATGAAATTCACTTTTAAATGAATAAATTAATTTTTAAGTCATGTAGTTATAAAAACACTTGCACTACTTTGGATAATTTGGACTATTATAAAATATATCTTTTTAGATTTAAAATACTGTTAAGTATTTTAACCATTTATATTATAGTTCTTTTAAAGTGACTATTATGATTAGTATATATTAAGGTTTATGATAAAATCCAATTACACAAATGAATTAAGTGATGGCCTTAACCAAAAAGATTATATCCTATGAAGGCCATTTATCAGAGCTTCCAAGGGAGATGGAATCACTAAGATTTTCTCTTGACTAAGCCCAAGCCATGATCCAACAACTAAATCTTGATCTAAAATTTTTATAGTATAATTTTAAGCTTATCAAGATCATGAATCAAATAATGTTTTTCAAACCACCCCAATATAACACCACCATCGCACATCTTACCCTTAGGGAGTATGCTGGTGTAATAAGGGGTTATGTATCTAGAAATTAGTAGTATAAATTTGTATATTTTCTTTTTAATAAGATAATTATTATATTTTTTACTCTTTATTATTGCTTTATAAATGATTATATAATGAGTTTGATAAAAAATGGATATTGATACTAGGAAATCAAGACTGTATTTTTGGGAAATATATATTCACAATTAAGACACTCTTTTTAAAATTTCAAGATTTTTTTAAATAATTTTAATTTTAATAAAATAATATTATTAAATAATATTTTTTAAAATATAAATTATAATATAACTTAATGAAGTCCAATGTAATTTTTAAAAGGGTCAGAAATTTTTCAGTTTCGTAAAAACTAGTATTTTTTTAAATAGGGTTTTTTGTTTAAAAGTGAAAATTATCATATTTAGAAGAAAAAAATTGATAAAATAAATATTATTTTTTAAATTAGCACATAAAAATTATCCAATGGTGATTTTTTCATAATTTTTTGAGAGTCAATTTTTTTAGTAAAAATTAAATACGGTATAAATATGTGGATTGTATTATGAAATAATAATGGCCCAAAGTGATGTAATAGATAACATAAAATTCTTCCATGTCCAAATATATATTTACCCTTTAAAATAATGTGTTTTATAAGTAATTAATTTACTTTTATAATCCTTTAATGAACCCTCCAAAACCTATATTATATTTTAAGGTTTTAAAATCAATTGTTTATGAACATGACTCCCTTTCACATTACCAATGGTATTATTTTAAAGAGTTTGGTTCTTCACCATATAAAATATTTAAAACCACTCTAATTTAGAAGAAACCATGGGAAGTTTTGTGGTTTTAATTATTTTATTATATAGAGTCTAAAACATAAGTTTAGAAATTAATTGAGAATTCCCCTCTCTTTTTCTATAAATACCCACCCATCATTCAACTACTCTTCACTCAAATACCATTTATCATAAATTTTATATCCCTATACATCTCTAAATACCTCTAAATGTGTTCTCAATCTCTTAAGATTCTCCTCTTAATCTTTTAGAAATTCCCTATCAAGGTAAGGGATCTCTCTCCCTCTCTTGTTTTCCATTCAGGAATCTTATTTATATTTAGCCTTTTGAATATCAATTTGTTATGTTATCATGTATTTATAAATATCCCTTTATTATACAATTTATGTTCTATGAATGAGATATAATTTATCCCCTATCATTATAACCTTTACATAAGTTGTTACAATTCTAAAGTAAGGGATCCTATCCTTTTACTTTTTATTTTGAGTTCTTTCTTTATACTAAGCCTTTTGATTTATAATTTTTCATGTTATAATGTGTTTTTACACATCCCATTCACTATCCTTATGATTCCCATGTAATGATATAACACCTTTAACTCTCATTAATCCCATCCTTAAACCTTTATGTACACTCTTTATGTTACCGAAAGTATCCCATGATTTTTAATTCCGTACTTTTGTATTGTGAATATCCATAATAATTCCCACTCAATAGTATTCATCTATATGGTTCTATACTTCATTGATTGGGGACTTCTATGTATGTTCTGACACCCCAAGACTTTACAATATTTTATTTTTAGAATATTTTTGTTCATAACTTTATTTATACAAAATACCAAGTTAATATTATGTTACACACAACATAAAGTTTGGATTTCTCTGTAAGGAATACCAAGGTTATCTTGCATTACATTCAACAATAAATTTCTTGGATGGCTTGCTTAATATGCAAGACCAAGTTTTACTGAACAATAATATATTATTAAGAATATTATTATATAATATAAAAAGATATATCCAAGTCGTTAATATTTCAGTAACGAATTGGATTAATTAACTTATGAAAATATATAGTTTGATTCAATAGTTACTAATTAATTAGAAATTAATATATAAACCAAATGAATATAAAGATAATGATTTTATAAAAAAAGATTTATATGCGCCAAAGGTGTTTTATCATAAAAAATTATATTAATTACTATTAGTGAATTATATTAGTGAAATATATAATTTATATATTGAATAAAATATTTTTGATATTCATCAAATTTATTTTATATGTATAAGACAAGAATAAATCTAGCTTTATGCTTAAAATTCATATTTTTCTAAAAAGGTAATTTTTCCACCTTTTAATGGTTTGCCTATTTAAAAACTAAATTTTGAAAATTTTATAAATTTTATATGCCAGAATAAACTTCATTTTTGAAATTGTAATGTCCAAATTATATTAGTATGAATTTTTTGTATTTTGCAATGAAGTTTTATTTTTTAATGAATAATGAAAAATACTGAATTTTAATTCAAAAATGTTTTTCATATAATTTAGATATATAGTTAAATTATATTTTTAAATTATATTTAGTTAAATTATAAATAAATTAATCTAATTTATTTCATTTTAATAAATTTTACATTGAAATTGTATATAAAAACATTTCAAACTTTTGAACATTTTTACTTTAAAACCCAGTTTTATCTTCTCATCTACGAGATTAAATTTAAATTAATTTCTATCAATTTTGTTATTTAAATTTAAAAATATGGATTAAATATTTTAAATATTAATAATTAATAATTTATAGTTATTTCCAATTATTTTTTTACCAAAAATATTAGTGGATGCAGTTAAAATTAATTACATCGATTAAGGTGAAATTAAGCTTAACAAGGGACTAAACCTTAAACTTAAGGACCAAAATGAGCTAGAAACATGTAAAAACCATGTTTTATAGCCATAAATCAACCATAAACTCCCTTTTATCTAATTGTTTTAATTATTTGAGGCACATGATGTAAGAGAGACCTCTCAATGATGTTTACCTTTTTGTATTTACAAAAATGCCACTCCTCCTCCACTATAAAAAGGCGCCCAGCGCTCCCACTTATTCACACATATCAA
This sequence comes from Viscum album, assembly GCA_963277665.1. NCBI lineage: Eukaryota > Viridiplantae > Streptophyta > Magnoliopsida > Santalales > Viscaceae > Viscum > Viscum album. The sequence goes on along the minus strand of OY728132.1, from coordinate 1,283,814,237 downwards.
GCCATTTTTCTCATAAAATATCTACCCAAATAATCTTCAAACATTCCTAAACTCCTTCTAGAATCCTCACTTTGGGAATAAATCCAACCAAGGATGTCTTTTCGTATAATCCAAAAGGAGTTGCCTGAATAGGAGATAGCGTTCTTCAACGATCACTTTTGTTTCAATTAATTATCCTAACATTAAATTATTTTTATATAATGATTATATAATAACCTCATTATATTAAATATAATTATATTTTTTATTATAATAGTTATACCTACACTTTTACACACATCCATCAAATGGGATATGCAATTATTTATCGTGTGGACAGCGGACTATCGCCTCACAAACTAATGTCATTCATTCTTCCATTAACACATTTCAAGGTTGTAATAATGATGTATTTATAGTTTATATATGATATATATTTTATTTATGATGTCTTTACTCTTATGTAATTTCTATATAATACATGCCTTTTTTCTTTCCATTTTTTTTGGAATACCGTAACATCGTTTGTGGATGTGTGGACTACCGCCTCCCTAAAGCAATATGATTCGTTTATGCTATACATGGGATTTATTAAGGATGATTTTAATAATAATATCTGACATATATGAAATAAATATGATATTATAATTATAATATATATATCATTTAATTTTCATTCTTTTAATATGTTAAAGAAATGGAAGTAGCGTTCATGCGTATATGCGGCCTACCATCTCCATGAACAGTGCATTCCATTTATTATCTCTGAATTTTATATATTATTATAAATAAATATATAATTAATATATATGATATTTAAATAATGGTTTAAATTTTTTATATTATTAAATCATGATCTAATTAACAAGAATAACAAGTAATGAGTCAAAACATACTTGAAAAAATATGGAAATTAACTCCCAAAATAGTGAAAATAATAAACGATTGTTAACAAACTGGTAATAAGATGTTATAAAATTAAATGTATGATATTATAAATATAATTATGGTTATGTGATAATTTAATAACATGATTAAAACCAATATACATGAGTTTAAAGTACGTTCACCCAAAATAAAATGTAAGGTAAGGGATTTTTATCACACTTTTTACATCTATGAGATATATGTCATATTCACCACTTAATTATTTTGTGTGGTTTATATAATAAAAAATTTTCATTTAATATCATGATTCACTAATTATTCATGGTATTTTATGTTTCAATTTGAATTATTTTATCCAATGGGTTTGACATGGAAATTACCAAGTGGTAAAAGTTATCTTTACAATCTCACTTTCTTTTGTGATTGTTAACTTTCTCTTAAAAAAATAACTTCCTTATGATTATTTTTATGGTAAATTAAATTTATAAAAAATATAAATATCCTAATGTAGTGGATATTATTATTTCTTAAACCATATACCATTTTTACATATAGTTTTCACTTTGATAGTTATATGATTAAATGTGGAATTATTGATAAATATGTATCTTTTATTTAATATAGATATTTGATAAATAATATTGTTTATTAATTAAATATATTACTTGATATATGAGGAATTATTTGGAGTATAAGTGAAGGGTGGGACCCAAAATTTATATATCCCCTTAATGCATTGATAGGTTCTCATGAGAAAAATCATTTGGCCAAATTAAATGGGTTTCTACCTATAGTTTTAAAATGTCTTGTGAAAGGTCTTGATGGTATAGGTTTTCATGTACCTCATACATGGAATAAAATAATTTAGAATTTTCTTCATATATATTTCAGTTATTATTGTTATTATACATGATATTTTCATATGATAAAATCTATGGATGCATTTTATTCGCAATTTATTATTTAAAAGCATGTGTTCTAAGTTATTTACCTTGTCATGTTGAGTTATTCTTATTAATTATTTATTTATTTTGATTTACATACCCTTACTAAACATTTGAGATCACCCTTATTATGTTTCCTTTTCTCAGGTTATGTATAGGAATCCTTTGAATGAGTTTCAAGGATGCTGATATTTTACTTATGTTGTGCTTTATTTTATTTTCCTAACATATTATGGGTATCATTAATGTAATATAGTTTTCCAAAACTTCTAAACTTTTAGTCCATTAGGATTTTATTCCTTGTAATCATTCTAATGAAAAAAAATTAATCCACTGGCTTCAAGATTCTCAGGTTGGGGCGTTACAATTGGTATCAGATGAAGTTTAGTAGAAAACTTGGAAACTAGATTTAGAAAATATATATTAGGGAACATAACCCTAAGATAGCCTTTTAGGATAAGTATAGAAGAAAATCCTAGAATTATGGTAAGGTAGAGATTATGTGGGTCTTCTTAGAAATACATCCCTATCTGGATACTAAAAATGGATTTGGTTTTGGAATAGATATACCTAGGGGTAAAAACTATGAAAAGGTGCATGGGATTGACTTGTGAATAACATAGTACATGAAAATGGGCCTTATTGTGCACCTGGTTTGACACTCTCAGGGGATACGCATAAGATAATTCACATTTTCTTTACAAATCATTATAAAGGATTTAAAATTAAGGATATCTTCAAATAAACCATGTTTAAGATTATTAGATTATTTATGCATAAAAATTTTAATTTTTGTTAAGTGTTACACCATATTTAGAATTATAAAAATTTTATAATGATTTGATCTAATCCAATATATTTCATTATTTATAAATGGTTCTTAGAATAAATAATGGTATCACTACTCATGGAAAATGTATATATTTACCTACTGAGGAAACCAATATAGTTGGTATAGGAATGGATCAAATTATTCCAATATTAAATAATCTTAATTAGGTTATGACAAATAAACTTACCCAAAATGAGCAACCTATTCCACATTAAGAATCACCTATGTTGGATCTCTTTATGTGACAGAAGCCCAAATTTTTTAGGGGTACTAATAATCCAATTATATATGAGAAATGGATTAAGTATTTAGAGAAGATATTAATGTCATTAGGATGCACTAAATAGGAAAAGGTTACACTTGAATTGTATTGTCCCAGTGGCGATGCAGATCAATATTGGTCAATGATCCAGAATACTAGAGAGGAATAATAAGTAGATTTCATGTAATTTAGAACTTTCAAGGAGACATTATTTGATAAATATTTCCCTCATGAGAAAAAAACAATGATGAAGAGAAACTTATTTAGTTTAAATAAAAAGGATAAAGAAAGTGTTGTAGAGTATGAATCTACCTTTACAAGGTTATCAAGGTATACTAAAAATTTCATACACAAGACAGAGTGCAGGATTTATCACTTTTTTGAAGGACTTAAGCCATGTATTCAAAGTGCACTGGTGTCTTAAACCTTTTCTTCATATGAAGAAATAGTTTTATGAGCTATCAAGATAGAGAAAAAATTCTCCAAGTCTTATGGCTTGATAGGGAAGTGAGATAAGAATTGGATAAAAGATAAAATAATAAATAAAGACAAAATTGGAATGAAGGAGTTTCCAACATGTGATAATTGTGGAGAGAATCACCCTGTAAAATTCTTTAAAGGATTGGGAGTTTTTTATAAGTGTAGATAAAAGTTTCACTAGGAAAAATAATTCAAAGGGAAGAAGGAAAACATTGTTATTTGGTGTTACAACTACAAGGATATGGGGCACTATGCAAATGAATGCTCTGAGAGTCAATATAATATACCTCAAAGAAGATAAGGGACCATGGTCATGTATATTTTATTAACATAGTTAAAGTGGAATGATTAATGTGATTTTGTATTTATATCTAAGAAATATGTTTTCATAGTATTTTATTGATGATGTTCTAATCATATGAATTATGAAATATATTAGGATTTTACTGTAGTACTTTTAATTGATGATTTGAGATAATATGTTGAATGATACCAAGAAATATGATTTGGTAGAAAGTTAAATTTTTTTAAAAACACATGGTTGGGGGAAAGATAAACCTTAATATGTTCCTGATGTTGAGATAATGACATTTGGATGAAGATATTATTGATATGGATAAAGTAAATCGGATACTACTAACTACTATGGAAATGATTCTAATGTTTTGGATCATAATATTTTGGAAAGGTTAACCATTTATGAAATGGTTTAAGTTGAAATTTGGATGTGTTTTTACAGATTAATGTATTACTTAAACCTATGATGAAACTTTTTCTATAGATGAAGAAGAAATAGTTCAATGAATAACCAAAGAATAATATTGTGCTTATGAAATAGAAACATATCAAGTAATTATATTTCCTTATATTCTTATAGAGTGAAATAATTCCTCAACTCTAGGAAAAAGGGTCTTGAAACAAAAACTTTGTCCTATAATCATTATTTTTTATGATATCAATGACCTTTATTTCCACCTCTAGTTTATGTTTTTGTGGTCAAAAACTTTCTCATGAACATGTTATCTATCTATCTCCATTAGAATTTTATGGTTATATTTCTCTTCCATATCCGTGTTTTCACTAATTTTCTCCTATTCGAAAGCCTAGTTTTGTGGTGACCTCCACATTTCATTCTCCCTATTATTAAGAAATTGTGTTATTAACCCTATTTAAGATTTGTTTTTACCAATGATAGTTTATTTTTAAATATCAATCCCTTGATTACTAAAATTGAGTTTGAATTTTAAGAGTTCAATTTATTTAAGTTGGGGAGAATGTAACACCCCAAGACTTTATAATATTTTCCTTTTAGAATAATTTTGTTCCTAGCTTACTTTATATGAAACACCAAGTTAAAAAAAATTAAACACAAAATAAATTTTATCTTCCTCTAAAAGTAATACTAAGTTTATCTTGCATTACATGAAACAATTACTTTCTTCAATAGCTTTCCTAACACGCAAGACCAAGTTTTACCGAACAATAATATATTATTAAAAATATTATTATATAATATATCAAGATATATTCTACCTATTAAATTTGTGGTAATGAATATAATTAACTAAATTAGGAAAATATATATTTAAATTCATTAGTTACCAATTAATTAGAAATGAATATTGAATCCAAATGAATATAAAGGGAATGATTTTATAAAAAAAACTATTTTTATGCTTCAAAGGTGCTTTATCTTAATAAATTAAATTAATTACTATTATTGAATTTTATTAATCAAATATATATATATATATATGTTATATTAAATAATATATTTTTTATATTCATCTAATATATTTGATAGGCATAAGATAAGAATAAATTCAATTTTATGCTTAAAATTTATATTTTTCTAAAAAGGCCATTTTGTCGCCTTTTAATATCATGCCTATTTGAAAACTAAATTTAGAAAATTTTATAAATTTTATATATCAAAATAAAATTCATTTTTTAAATTTTAATGTCAAAATTATCTTGGGGTTAATTTTTGTTAATTTTCTATGAAGTTTCATTTTTTAATGAATAGTAAGAAATACTGAATTTTAATTCAAAATTGTTTTTTCATCTAATTTATTTATATAGTTAAATTATATTTTAAGTTGGTTTTAAAGTATATTTATTTCAATAATAAATAAATTAATTTAATTTAGGTCATTGGAATCAATTTCAATTTGAAATTAGATATAAAAATATTTCAAACATTTGAACATTTTTACTTTAAAAACTCGTTTTGTCGTCCCATCTGTGGGATTAAATTTAAATTAATTTCTGCAACTTCTATGATTAGAATTTGTAAAAATGGATTTAATATTTTTAATCATAATAATTTATAATTTTTATTAAGGAAAACTTATTTTTTACCAAAAATATTAGTGAATGCAGTTAAAATTAATTACAGCTATTAAGGTAAAATTAAGCTTAATAAGGGACTAAACCTTAAACTTAGGGACCAAAATGACCTATAAATATGTCCAAAACCTATTTTATGGAAATATTTCGACCAAATACTCCATTTTCTCATAAAATATTTATTTGAGGCACATTATGTATGTGATACCTCTCAATATTGTTTACTTTTTTATATTTACAAAAATATCACTCCTCCTCCACTATAAAAAGGCAATCACTCCTCCCACTTATTCACAATTATAAATCCCTTTTTCTCATCCAAAATCTACTCAAATAAGCTCCCAATATCCCTATAGACCTCCTATAATCCTCAATTTTGGAATAAATCCAACCAAGGATGTCTTTTGGTATAAAACAAAAGGAGTTACCTAAATTGGAGGTAACGTTCTTCAATGATCACTTTTGTTTCATTTACTTCTCCAACCCTTAAATTATTTTTATATCATGATTATATAATAATCTAATTATCTTAAATATACTGATATTTTTTCATGTTAATATTTTTACCTACACTTTCACACACATCCATCAAATGGGATACGCAATCATCGTTCGTGTGTACGGCAGACTACCGCATTGTGAACCGATGTTGTTCATTCTTTCATTACCACCATTCAAGGTTGGAAAAATGGTGGATTAATAGTTTATATATAATATATATGATATTAATTATTTATTTATAATTATTTATTTTTTATATAACACATAAATTTATTCTTTCCATTTTGTGGGAATACGATAACATCATTTGTGGACGTGTGGAATACCACCTCCTCAAAGCGATGTGATTTGTTCACTCTATATATGGATTGAATTAAGGATGGTTTTAATAATAATATGTGAAATATATGAAATAAATATGATACTTTAATTATAATATACATATATATAATTTTCTTTTCATTCTTTTAATATAAAAAAGAAATATAAGTATCATTCATGTGTACATGCGGTCTGTCATATCCATAAAAGGTGTAATGACATATGTTTTTTAACCAGATAGAAATCTAAAGGAATTTGAAAATTTTAATTTAATGTATAGGTATTTTTTAAAACTGGGATTCATAATTAAATTATGAGAGTTGTAACACCTCTTAGTGTTGTTTTTAGACTTGGGTAAAGGTCTGAAGGGTCCCTAGGGTGTCTCACCATGTTTCGGGGGCATCGAGTCATAAAAAGATAAGATTTTGGTGGTCTGAACAGGGTGCATGGTTTTTATGAAACCATGTAACCCTTAGTATAAAACTATGTGGCTACATCAAAGGAGAAAAAAATTCATGCACGAGTTGAGCATGGTTTACCTAAACCATGTGCATAGCCCACTTGGTTAGTGCTAAATGGATAGTATGATCCCATTGTTAATTGCATGATTGGAACGTACTTTGGCTGACCATGCAACGTGAACCATGCATTGTTTTTATTTTATGTAAATTAAATTAAAATTAAAATAAAATAAAACAAAACCTAAGTTACCCCCCCCCCATTCTTGGGAAATATCCCCCCAGCTGAATCCCAATGGCGCATGACCTCCCTCTTCACGACCACCAATAGTGTGGCATTTTCTTCAGATTATTTCTCCAGTTTATTGTTCGATTATTCAGGGTAAATAATCTATCTCCCTCCTCTTTCTCTTTTCCACTTATTTTCCCTCTCCCTGTGACCCCATTTGTTTCGGCCAAACCCTAGGGTTAGGGTTGATCTGAGTTTTGGTTTTTCTTTCATTATTAGGGTGTGTGGTGGGACTCTTAGGTCATCTTCGGGCATGTTTCATCATTTTTAGCTAAAGGAAAAGTGTTTCAGACCAACCTCCATCAATTTTAGCGTGTTGTACCTTACCATAGTGTTTTTTGGTTGTTGTTGTCAAAATAGACTTGCATGTTTATGCATAGGTACGGATGTACCTATATAAGTTCCCCCTTTAAATATATTCACCCATGTAAGGATTAATATATATAATGGGGATAGGTGTGCATATATGGGTATATGAAATTGCATACATGTGAAAGTGAAAAGGGTAATATTCACGTATAAGAATATATTTAAGGATCCCCTTGTACATATTTGGCCATGAAAATATGTATATAGGTGCTAGGTGTCCTCACATATAAGAGAAGGTGAGTATGTATGCAAGCGGTAAATGGAAGGTTTGAGTTTCCATTATTAAAGTCATCAAGTGTCGAGATGTTTCGGTTTGGTCTTTTTCTTGAGGTAGGACCCCTATCCATTACCCTTTAAATTTAAGAATACTTTAATTGCTCCCTTTTCACACCTTCCTTGGATATTAATTAGTGAATTATGCTTTTTTAGAACAAATTATTCTCTATCATGAATTAAGTATGACTCTTTAAATGATGTTTAATTATTCTAAATGAATTGTTTCATAAAAAATTTCATGTTTTTATAATAAACCCCCTCGGATGAGGTGCATTGTCTTCTAAGATAAAAAGTAATGATTAGTTATTTATACCATGCTTGGTTTATTAAATTGATATTTTATTATGCCTTTATATTAGAAATTAATTAGTGGCATACTAGTATATAGCTTATTTTTTATTCTTAAATTATGTTTCCCCTTTCCTTTATAAGTGTTAATTGGACCTATTCACCTTCTAAGTGTATGACTTAGCCTAACATATAAATGGAATTACCCATGTAAGTGATTTCCTAAATGACAAGATCACCTTCTAAGTGACCCTTTAAGCATTATAATTGAATTTTCATGTTTTGTTTAATTAAATGACGTGTATTTATTTGAATAACTTTATCATGATGGCTTGTATTCATTTAAGTCAATTAAATTATTTTATATTGGAATGGAATTTAAAGGGTGGAAAGGGCATTCCATTTAACACACGCTTAATTTGAATGGTAATAAATGGAATGCCCTTGTTTATTAATGGGCTTGATAAATGTAGAGTGTGAGAGGTAATACTCATGGATCCAGTTATTAATAATGTTATAATGATAAAAATACCTTATTTATATATAATGGCTTGGAAAAAATAATGGATGGGAGGTAATTACCCATGCTAGTTATAATTATAATTCACCTTTAGAGAGTCTTTGATATGATGGTAATGGTTCAGTTGACTATGGTGATGCTATGCTCCCTTAAATCGAGAGTTGACCATGACGTCTTGCACCAGTGATACGACATGGGTGATGGGTGGAGGTTCCATGTTCCATGATTAGAGTGTTTCCATGGTGGCTCACTCACCATAATGAGTGATTTATTATGAAATCTCTCACTCTATAGGGATGTAGGTAATTTACCCAATTGAATGAGATTATAGGCTCATTAGACTGGTTATGGATGCCTGAGTTATGCCTTGTTCCAGTCCAGCACTAGTATTCTAGGTATATTTCTATTAGGTGTCTGACGCACTTGGTTCATATAGGTGGATTAAATATATAACTAAACTATATATATAAATAATTATTAATATATTTATATATATATTTAATGGTCAGACATTCTTTCCGATAGTGAACTAAAGCAAGCAGAGTTGGCTAAGAGTCCGAGTGGAACATGATTTGACTTGTGTTATTATTTCAGTACTATTTATTGTTTCACATTACCTTTACACTACTTAATTTATATGTCATGTAATATATTGGGCAATACACCATGGTTTTATTCCTATTGAGATTTATATATCACACCCCACTCGGGTTGTCATTGTACTTGGGTACCCGAGTAGACCTTATGTTTGTAGGACCATGGACTATTGCTTGAGATTTCTTGCTTTTACTAGGGAGTTAGGAGCAGAGGACCAATATGGTGCTCGAGATGCTCATGGATCTAGTCATTAGGAAGTTATTATTTTATTACATTGCATTTCTATTTGTAATTTTTAATTCTTGTACTTATAGCATCATATTTCATACATGCATTTTTGTAAATTGGTGTTGGCCACTTTTATTCAAATATTATATTATTATTTTGCTGCTCATGTTTCATTTATTATTGACTCTGATATTGTCTATAATTTACTTTCTGGTTTACCGTTGTACTACTCTATTCATCAGGGTATATTCTCCATGTTATTACCTTCTTAGACCATTTTTGTTAGTCACCAAACTTGGGCATATGGGGAGGCACACTTGAGGCCATGTGACCCATCAGTCTAGCCACTATCTTAGTGGCGAGTCCGGCCGGGACATTACAAATTGGTATCAGAGTTTATTTTTCCTTGGTCTTACTGTTTTGGTATAGTATATAGGAGACTATGAATGTTTCAGTTCTTGGTAAATAGTCATGTCTGGGACTGATCACCCCACCCATGGGGAAATGAACAAGTGGACAGGTCTGATAGTGTTGTTTATATTGTTTGACGTTATAATTGATATGATTTCACCTTGAGTGATTGGTTTATTTTCTTCTGCTTATTGATTTATAGAATTTATGGTATTCTTACCTTTTCCTAGTATGGCAAGGATGAATCCTTACATGCATCATATAGGCGCATTGAAATTCACATTCCATGAATTTTATGTCATGTTGGGTAGTTGAATTTGTAGAGCTACTTGCTAATTTTGATTGTGTTTCTTGGGTGTTATACTATGATTTTGTTTATTTGCATTTCTATTATATTCCATGTTACTTATTTAGTGTCATCCTCAGTTTTGTACCATGTTTAGGTATTTCTTAGCATACCTTTCTTGATTATATTCTATGCCACCAAATTTTTGTAGCATTCCTTGTTTATATTTCATGATTCTGTGTTTATAGCATGTTTCTTGGTGTTTACCACTTATAATAATATTCTATATTTGTTATAAAATTAGATGCATGGGATAAATTTATTGGTTTCGATTAAACAAGAACCAATTTTTAGTTATAAGGTGTATGGTTTCCTTACAATTGGGAAAAGGTAACACATATACTCAAACTATCTTTTGATCCTTGAATATATATCAAGAGATATTTGTTAAAATGAAAAGGATACTAAATTTAAAACTTTAAAGTGAATTTTTTTTATAAATGGGATCCAAATTACAAACTATAAAGTGTATGGGTGCTTTATTTATTATTATATGGATGCCCATATAACTGAACTGTTATATATTTGAGCATGTAATATTCTGAAATGAAATTGGTTTCTATTAAATTGGAGCTAGACTTCAGTCTATAATGTGTATGGGTGATTTATAGATTGGGGTGGTGGAAACCCATGTAATTGAACCACTATTTCTGTGAAATCATATATTTTGAAATGGATGAAATGTAATATTTTTTAAAATTTTCATCAAAAATGGTTTTTTTACCTTATAAAATTCACAATTGAACCCAAGTAGGTCAGTTGGGCATGATTCTTATGGGATAACCCTCTACGATTGTTTTTTAAACTTTTAATAACTAAGAAACTACTATTAGGTTGCTTTCTGAAGAACCTGAGTTGAGTTATTAGGACCCTTTAATTTGACTTATCAATTAAAGAGGAATGTATATCATAAATTTCTTAACTTTTGACAGGATGTCAATAAATTTTTAATGTTTAATTTTTAAAAAGGAAGTTTTTTATAGCTTTCTTGTATGACTTTGTGTTTTTTTATAAAATCTTTTAAATATTTAAAAGTTTCATTGTGAGTTAATGTAATGGATTAAAATAGAACCCTAGGTGGTGTCCTTTGATAAAACCCTCATGTAAGGGTAGTTTAATTTATCCTTGAGTATCCTCAGAACGGGACTGTAATCATTTACCATAGGCCTATATCCTTTTTAATAATGAATTAAATGATAGGCTCTTAAGCATAGTGACATTTTTTTGGCATGACCTAGTGATAATAACAACTTTTTGTTTTTTTAAGGGGCTAGCCCATGGTAGGTATCACCCTTAGATATTTTGTGCCTTGATAAATGTGGTAAGTTTCTAATTTTTTGTGTCATTCGGGTGATGTTGACCCTATTAAGACTCTTAGTTTCTGAATTAAACCCTTGTTCGGATAGGTGTTCATGTTTTCCTTGGCCTTTTTATGGGTATGATCATTGAGTAATGCTCGGTTTTAGCTAGTTAGACATGACTTAGGAATGTTCGATTGAATCATAGGTGTCTTGAACCTTTCTCTTACTCTATGATGGATGAATTGGTATGTCATCATCATATTTAATGGTCATATGGGGAAATATAACTCTGATCTAAGTCTTTTGTACAAACCATCAGATACTTGAATTCATAGGGAATATATAATTTGGGTAGTATCCAAGATGTGTCATTTTTCTTATAAACCTTAGGGATGTATTCATTGGTATATGTGGTACCCTCCAAGTTGTTAAATAATGTAACAAACTAGTTGGGTTTGGTTAAGTCATTAAGCCTTGTGTTATTTATTTCGGTCTCAGGTCATCTTTGGAGTAGAGTGACCTAGGGAATTAAAGGAAATCCAGTTTTTTCCAATGCTTGGGAAGACGTTTTGGATACACGGGTTTTTTGACACACCAGTTGGTTTGGTTTTGGATTTCTTTATTTACATTGATGTGTGTGATCATCACTCAGATGTGTGTCACACATGCGTTATGGTGGTTCTAATCTAGCATGCAAGTGAGTGGATAGTCTAAATTTTCCTTCCAATGACTAGGAAACTCCTAAGGTGGGTTGAATTGTGTTAGTTTTAGTGAATATGTTTCCTTCCAAGTAGAAGGAACACGACCTTTGATGACCAATTGGAGATGGTTGGCCTTTCTTAAATTCCTTTAAGGCTTGAAATTTTCCAATCATGTTGATTCTTGATAAGAAGAATGACTTGAATGTGGTTTTTTGTGTATACAACCATTGAGAAACACCATTGTTTTTTTATGAAATTTGGTGGTTATTCTTAATTGATCATGAAATGTATCATATGTTGAAGGCATTGTGGTTCTATTAATGTTGGTGTGTTAGTAGGTGAATTCAATCTTCTTTTGATGGAACTAGACCAGTAGTGGTTTTACTGTTCTTATTATGGTTTTCTAGTTCACCTCTAGTGTACTCTAGTTTAGTGACAAACATGTCCCCTATCTTGACATCATCCTTGATACACTAATAGAGCATCGGTTATACACTGCACTAAATCTTTAAAAGTTGTTGGGCTTGTTTGGGTGTTTTACTCAGTGTTTCATGTTGGACACATGGTTCTTGTCGTGGATTGGTTATTCTTGAGTGACCCTTGGGTTCCTATGTAGGAACACCATAGATAGACTCTTCTACACCAGCCATTTCCTTTGACTTGACTGCCAGGAGGATACTACTCTAGGCTCAATCAATGATATAATGTAGACATTTTAGCATTGTACCAATGTCTTACTTGTAGATGTGGAGTGATATATTCCTTAGGTTAATTCCTTGTACTTTCATTTTATGAATCCAAGGTTAATCCCAAACTCACTTCCAGGATTGGTGGTGATGCTAAAAGGGTAATGATTCTAGTGGTATGGATCTGGGTTACCCCTTTTGTTCATGATGAGGCACAACCAATTAAATTTTCAGGTGATGGTTTGACCAAAGTGTTCCATCGGAAGTTTGATATGATCTTTGGTGAATGTATTCATGTTAAACGCTCGATGCCTTGGAATAATGTGTTGTGGTAAAGTTGTAATTCATCGACCATATAAGATGGGATTCTTTGATATGGTCATCTAGAGGTGGATAGACGTATTATCCTTCTTGTTAAATGGTTATAGTCATTGAGGAACTATTTTAAATCATGTTATTGGGTTAAGGAGGGTGTGGTTTCAAGGTTTAATATGTCTTTCATGGGAAGCTTGTGCGACCTGTTTTAGTTAGGTCGATCGGGATTTGACCATTTATTTATAATGAGTTTTCTGATATAGCCTCTAATGTAATCAAATTCACCCAGTTAAATGTATCACATTAGGAGTGTTTCTATAATTCTTAGAGGTGTCTCTTTTAAGAAATTTTGATGGTAGAGGTACTATGTTTAGGAATTAGCACCCTATGATGTTAAAGCCTAAGGTGGGGAGCACCTTTGGCTGGAAATTTAACGAGACAATAAATTTATTGTGTCTCTAGATAAACAAGATCATGTAATCTTCATTTTGGTGTTTTTTTTTGGAAGATGAGCATTTTCTCATGTTTTTATGGATTAAGTATTGTGTTCTTAAATGAATTCTTAAAGGTTCATTGGGTGTTGGAAATGCAACATGGACATTTAAATAAGACTTCATAGACCTAGTATTTTGTGTGATGTTTTTTTTTTGTTCCCAAATTCCTCTCAGGAATAATATGTTCTAAGGTGGGGAGGTTGTAACGACCCACATTTTTGAACTGGATAGAAATCCAAAGGAATTTGAACTTTTTCATTTACAAGATAGGCCATTTTTTAAACCGGGAATTGGAATTAAATTACAATAGTTGGAACACCTTTGAGTGTTTTTTTATACTTGGTTAAAGGTACAATGGGTCCCATGGGTGTCTCATCACGTTTTGGGAGCGTCGGGTCCTGAAAAATCTAAGGTTTGGGTGGTCTGCACAGGTTTCATAGTTTGTATGAAATCGTGTGGACCTTACTAGTAAACCATTCAACTATAGAAAAGGATCAAAAACACCTCACACGGGTTGCATGTGGTTTACCCAAACCATGAACCTAGCCCACATGGTTAGTGAAAAATGGATAGTATTCCCACATTGTTCATCATACAGTTGGTGCATGGTTTGGTTAACCATGCGACCCAAACTGTGCACTACGTTTATTATAAAGAAACTAAATAAGTTAAATTAAAAATAAAATAAAACCTAAGCTACCCCTCCCCCCCCCCTCTATTCTCATGTGAAAACCCATCGGTCTAACCCTCATGGTAGGTGACCTACCTCATCATGGCCTCCTCTAGTGCAGCATTTTCCCCAGGATTTTTCTTCGGTTTCTTGTTCAATCCTTCAAGGTAAAGACTATGACTCCCTCTTGTTCCTCTTTTCTACCAAATTTCCCCCTCCCCATTTCCTCATTAATTTTGGACAAACCCTAGGGTTAGGTTTGATCCGATTTTTTTGTATTTCTTTCATTTTTAGGGCATGTGGTAGGACTCGTGAGTCATCTTCAGGCATGTGTTGGCATTCGCTATCAAAGGAAAAGAATTTTGGACGACCCGCCATCAATTTTGGTTCATTGGACCGTTAGTAGTGGTTGTGAGTTGTCTTTGTCAAAATATACTTACATGTTTATGCATAGGTAGTCATGTACCTTTTTAAGTTACCCATTTATATATATTCACCCATATAAGGATGAATATATATAATGGGGATAGGTGTGCTTATATGTGTATATAAAAATGCATACATGTGTAAGTAAAAAGGGTTATATGCACGTATAAGAATATATATAAGGATCCACTTGTACATATTTGGCCAAGAAAATATGTACATAGGGGCTAGTGTCCTTATATATAAGTTAAGGTGCATATGAATACAAGTTTTAAATGGATGGTGTGAGTTTCTGTTGTCAATGTCATCAAGTGCTGAGATGGTTTGGTTTGCTCTTCTTCTTGATATGGGATTCATTTCCATTTCCCATTAAATTTAAGAATACTTTAATTTCTATATTTTTCACCTTCTTTGGATATTAATTAGTGAAATATGATTTTTTATAATAAATGGTTCTCTAACATAGATTAATTATGACTCTTGAAATCATGTTTAATTATTCTAAATGAATTATTTCATAAACAATGTCATGTTTTTATAATAAAACCCCTTGAATGAGGTGCATTATCTTATAATCTAGAAAGTAATTATTATTTATTTATATCATGCTTGGTTTATTACTTTGAGTTTGTCGTATGCCTTTATGTTAGATCTTAATAAGTGGCATTCTATTATATGTCCTCTTTTTTTATTCTTAAATGATTTTTCCCCTTCCTTTATAAGTGTTCATTGGACCAATTAACCTTTTAAGTGTATGAATTGGCCCAACCTATAATGACATTACTCATATAGGTGATTTCCTAAATGATAATATCACCTTATAAGTGACTCTTTAAGCCTTGTAATTGAATTTTCATGTTTTGTTTAATTAAATGACATGTATTGATTTGAATAGATTGCTCATGATTGATTGTATTCCTTTGAGTGAATTAAATTGTTTGAATTGAAATGAAATGTAAAGGGTAAAAAGGCCACCCTATTTATTACATGCTTGATTTGAATGGTAATAAATGGAATTCCCTTGTTTATGAATGAGCTTAATAAATGTCGAGCATGGTAGGTAATGAATTAGGGATCCGCTTATTATAAATGTTATAATGATAAACATGCCTTATTTATATATAATGGATTGGTAAACATGATGGATGGGAGTTAATTCCACATGATAGTTATAATTATAATGTTCCTTTATATAGGTTGTGATACAATAGTAAGTTTTTGTTTGATTTTGGTGATACCATTCCCCCTTACATTGGGTGTTGAGAATGATGTCTCACACCAGTGATATGATATGGTCGATGGAATGAGGCATAAAGTTCCATGATTTGAGTGTTGTCATGGTGACTCACTCTCCATCCTAAGTGATGTATTATGACATCTCTCACTCTATAGGGATGTATTTCATATACCCTATTTCATGAGATTTTAGGCTTATTAGACTAATGATGGATTCCTGGGTTATGCCACGGTTCAGTCCATCACTATTATTCTAGGTATATGGCCACTATGTGTCTGCACGCACTTGGTTTATATAGGTGGATGAAATATATAACTAAACTATATATATATAATTATTAATATATATATATATATAGTTACTGTTCATGCATTCTTTTTATTAGTGAGCTGAAGCGGGAAGATTTACCCTGGTGTCTGAGTGAAACCCAATCTGACCTGTGTTATTATTTCAGTATTGTTTATTGTTTCATATTACATATACACTACTTAATTTATATTAAATGGAATGGATCGAGATTGACACTATTGGTGCTAGACTAATGAGATTTATATCTCACACACTACTTGGGATGTTATTTCACTATGGTACCCGAGTAGACCTTATGTTTACAGGACCATAGATTATTGCTTGAGTTGTATTTCTTTTACTAAGGAGTTAGGAGCAGAGGATTGAGCTAGTTCTTGAGATGATCCTGGAGATAATAGTTGGGTAGTTATTATTTTATTAAATTGTATTTATATTTGTAATTTTCATTGATTGTACTTGTAGCATCATCTGTCATACATGCATTTTTCTAAATTGGTGTTGACCACTTTTATACAGATATTATATTATTCTTCCACTTCTCGTCTTTCATTTATTATTGCTTCGGCTATTGTCCTCTATTTAATTTATGATTTACTAATATTATACTTTGATCATTAGGGTATAATCTCCCCCACTATCATCTTTGTATACCCTTTCTACTAGTCAATAGCTTCTGTAATATGGGGAGGCTCGCTTGAGGCCATGTGACCCATCAGTCCAACCACCGTCTTAGTGGTGAGTCAGGTTGGGACATTATAAATGTTGCATTTCATTTCCTATTTAAAAATTTTATAGATTATTATAAATAAATATATAATTAATATATATGATATTTAAATCATGGTTTGAAATTTGGAGATGATGAAATCGTGATCCAATTAATAGGAAAAATAATTAATGAGTCAAAACACACTCAAAAAATAGGCAATTAACACCCAAAGTCGTGAAAATAATGAAAAATTGTTAACAAATAGGTAATAAGATATTATAATAAGTTTATATATGATATTATAAATATTTTTATAGTTATGTTTTAATTTAATAACATGATTAAAACCATTATACAAGATTTTAAAGGATGTTCACCCAAAAGGAAACACAAGGTAATGGATTTTCATCTCACTTTTTACATCTATGAGATAAATGTCATATTCACCTATCAATTCTTTTGTGTGGTGTATATACTAGTAATGTTTCATTTAATATCATGATTGAATCATTATTCACGGAATTTTAAGTTTCACTTTGAATTATCTCATCTAAGGGGTTTGACTTTAAAATTACCAAGTTGTAAAAGTTATCTTTGCAATCTCACTTTCTTTTGTGATTGTTAACTTTCTATTGAAACAATAACTTCCTTATGATGATTTTTATTTTAAATTAAATTTATCCCAAATATACATATTCTCATGTAATGGATATTATTTTTTCCTAAACCATATACCATTTTTACATAAGATGTTTACTTTTATAGTTATTTGATTAACTGTGGAATTATTGATAAATCTGTATCTTTTATTTAATACAGGTATTTGATAAGACACATTGTTTATTAATTAAATTTATTAATATAAATATGATGAATTATTTGGATTAGAACTTATGGGTGGGGATCAGACTTTATATATACCCTTGATGCATTGATTGGTTCTCATGAGGCAAATCATTTGGCCAAATTAAACAGGTTTCTACCTATAGTTTTAAACCTTCTTATGAAATGTCTTGACATTATGGGTTTTCATGTTCCTCAGACATGACATCCAATAAATAATCATTTCCTTCATAGTTTTTTATTTATTATTATTATCTATGAAATTTTCATATGATAAAATCTATGGATGCATTTCATTCTCAGTTTATTATTTAAATGGCACGTGTTCTTAGTTTTTTACATTTCCATGTTGATTTATTCTTATTGATAAATTATTGTTTCTATTTTTCTTACCCTTAATTAGAATTTGATCTTAGCCTTATTAGGTTTACCTTCCACAAGTTATGAAGAGGAATCCTTTGAGTGAGTTTCAAGGATCCTGATCTTTTAATTATATTATGCTTTATTTTTTTCCCAATGTATTATGGGTATCATGTATGTAATCTGGTTTTCCAAAACTGCTAAACTTTTTGTCCTTCAGTATTTTATTCCTTGTAATCATACCAATGTAATGAAGTAATGCACCGGCTCCATGATTTTGGGGTTTGATCATTACATATGTAACCCAAACTCATTAATCATGGGATTAAAATTTATTAAATACACTCTTATGTTTTTTGATCTATGTGGGACACAAATGCATGTACATGATATGAATGTGATGGGTGGGTCCATAATTATATATCCCTCCAATACATTGGGTAATATTTTTTATCTCATGAGATACCATGTATGGTGAATGGGAGGTTATTCTAAGCACATTATGTTATGATGTCTTTGTGGTTATCCTTGAGTTATGTTTATGATGTCATGTTTTATGTTGTTTCAACATTCTTGTGTTGCCTTGATTTTATCATCTTATACCATGATTCAAAGTTCATGATTATGATTATCACCTTTCTATGTCATCATGTCAACCCTCTTGACTCACTTATACTATTTTACCTTATGTTATGCTTTTATTATTCCCTTATTGGGATTTATAGCTTACCCCTTTCTTATATACATCTCTAGGTTATTCCATACAGTATTAGATGATCAATTTATTTGAATGTCATACTGTGGAGTTTATAAATAATTTCATTTTTTCAGTATTTCAATTTATTTTTTTATGTATCTAATTACCCAAATAAAATATTAATATCAATATTTTAGGGTTTTATTTATGTGCATATTTATGTAATAAATCATTAATTGAGGTGTATTAAGGATGTGGGTTGTCATACAAAATATTTCTAGGAATAAAACTTAAATTATTTACAATATGATCTAGAAAATTAAGGATGGATGGACATTCAAGAGGAATGAACCTTGTTCTATACATGCTCAATGAATATGAAAAACATATGAAGGATTATAAGAATATATATCGAGATATGATTAGTATGATAATTACCAAGGAGATATGGTTGAAGTTTCAAGTTTTTGGTCTTCTTGAAAAAGTTATAAAAAATCAATGAGATAAGCATGGAAGAATTTCTAATCATGAATAGGATTTAGATGATATCATGAATAGGGATTCTGAAACTCCATATAACATATACAACCCTAAAATCAGGAAAGTTCATCGAGTGCAAGAGATATTTTATAATGATATTTTTTCAGTTTTGGGATTTAAAAAGATAAATTCCATGTATAATTGGGTACCTTAAATGGGAAAAATTATTCTGAATAATTAATATCCAAGTTTTTTATAGTGTGTTTCGTATATTAAACTTATAATATTAGTAGATAGATTGGAGATTCTAGGGATCATTTACCTAGGAAACTAGACTAATGGACATGCTAAGAAAGTATTCAAAGAATCAAAATTCAATGAAAAATATTGAATAGAATTAGGTTTGAACAAGATCCATTATAAATGAATATAGATAGCATGAAGTATTTATCTGATCAAATATAAATTGATAAGCAATGATTTTATAATCATTGTAGGAGATAATGTTCTCATACTATAAATTAAAGAGATATAAAAAAACAATGATATAATATCTGATAAAATTCATAGTGGAAGTATAAATGATCCTTGAAGATCACTAGTCATGGAAATGACATAAAAACGTTTTCTTTATTATTAAAGAAAATATCCAGCATACCATCAAAGAATTGATAGAGATAAAGGATTCATTGAAAGTATTCTTAGTCGGTGAGATGATCAATGATTTATATGATATTGAGGAATTTTATATTTTGATCCACACATGAATCATATTTGGTATGGATGGTCATATTGAACCAAACATGACAATTATCTTGTTTTCCTTTTATATGTGTGGTGTGTCATGGAAGATCCATGGTTGTGAACTCCACCATAAACTTTATCTTATCTTTTTTATTTTCTTTTTTCTTTTTTCTTTTATCTTCTTTGGGAGTTCACACTATATGATTTCACATTATATTAATATTTATAATAGGTTTGTGTGTCAAATTCTTAGAAAATCTTTGTCTAGAGGCCTATATAAGGGGACCTATGACCCACTATTTAGAGAGGTGAATATGTAATGTAAATCAATATGATTTCTAATATTATCTATATTTATTATCAATCTATCTATTGTTTTCTTCATGAAAAGTGATTTACAAGAGTGATCCTATGAATCAATGATAGGTGGTCCCTTTATCCTTTTGTGGATATCATTATGCCATTATGCTTGTGAATTTCTTTCCATACTTTATGGATTTATTAAGTGGAATTATTGAATTCCTCATTGAATATTAATCTATTAGTAGGATATAAATTATATGTAACCAATTTCACCATTTATAGTACCCAATTACACATGGAATTTATCTTCTTAAATACAAAGAATTGGGCTACTCCTATTCTAAAAGATATTTAACACCTTATGAACTCTTCTAATTCCAAGTACATATTTGGTATATATTTTTAAAATTCTTATTCCTAACATCATCCAAAATATTTTTAGAACTATAAATTAGTTTATGCCTATTTCCTTGATCTTTTTAACTTTATCAAGTAGACTAGGAACTTGAACCTTTATATATATCTCTTTGGTATTGATCATACTGATCATAACCAAATATATCTTCTTATAATTCTCTATAAGTTCTTTAGATTCCTCAATCATGTCTATAATATGGTTCATACCTATCCTGAATATTCGATTATCCTTACTTTTTTAGATCAAATTATAGACAATAGTAGTTTTTTTCTTAGAAATATTTAGACTTGTTTTTAATTATTTATATATTTCCTTTACTATATTGATCACTTTATATAGATCATCATCCATTATTTCTCAATAAATATCTTTCTAAACTATCCATCAATAGTGTTCCACCTGAAATTTTTTCTTATTTAATTCTTCTTCTAATTAGTAAGCTTGTATTTTATAAATGGTTTTCTCATTTCATTCATAGAAACCTTTTTTATCTTTTAGTTCTTCTAATCCTTATTATTTATGTAAATTTAGTGTTTTAATAGCCTTTTTATCACATAAAAATCATTTAATATGAATTTTATCAACAAAATTATTGTTTATGGATATTTTTCCTACACTTCCTAGTTTTGATCCTTCATTCTTGAAAAACCAATGCTTTCTAACTATTCACCCTTACTGGATGAAGATCCCTTCTTCTAAAGGAGATTATTTTATAAAATTCCTTCTATTTTATGTATTTTTTTATTTATTACCTTTATAACAAGGAATTTTTCCAAATAATAATTATAAATTAAAACTAGATAATATCTTGATCTATGATTTTATGTTATTTCACCTACAAGAATCAAAAATATCATGTTATTGCATACAGAATGATATTATATTTTATTTAATTTTTTCAATATTAAAATTATAGTACTATAAGTCATTCCTCTATCTCATTAATCATATCTGGGTAAATATTTTCAACTTTATTTTAATTAAATTCTTTATATTGGGAACTATTTATCCTTATAGTGAAAGGTTTTCCCATGAAAAGATTGTTATCCCTAATTCCATTAAATATTGTAAGAAATTCTCATTTATGGACAAGATAATTCTAATTTGTCCCATTGAAACATATACTCTAGTATCTACTAAAACATTCATCATGGTTTTTATTTATCATTAACATACATCCCAATTATGAGTTTGATGTATCTATTTCTAATATAAGTTGATTTTCACTCCCATCTGGACACTATAATTCTTAGAGGTTTTGGGATTTCTACTTCATAATTAAGATCACTTTAGAATCTTTTTATGTCTAATTCTAGGGTATCTTCTTAAAAACCTTCCTTTGGATTGGTTCTAAGATATTTGATGTAATCTATTAAATAGATTATTATTACAAGAAAAAACTAAATCTTCTTACAATCTAAAAGATCATTATAGAAAGAAACTAGTTTCTCTATAATATGTAGTTGAAGCTTCTATCTACATCCATGGATATTTAATCCCAAGAATTTGATATTAGGTTACATCTAAATGATCTTAATTTATGAAAGGATTGTCTCTTATTTTTTGAACACTTCATCCACCTATTGTCAGTTCTTGATATGAACTTCTATATTATTACCTAATGTTATCACATTGTCAATGTAGAATGAAACAAACTATAATAATCCATTGAATTCTTTGCCCATATTTCTCTAGAATATTCTTGGGGCATTCATGATCCTAAATGGAATCACTATAGATTTGAAAACTCTAATAGTATTGTGAAATATTTAAATGGTATTTATTATTCACTCATATTAATCTACCAATATCCATACTTAACACTAGTATAGAAAAGTGCTACAACTATAGGAAAAAATCATGGCTAGAGGTCTGGTGATCATGGTCGTAGGCTACAGCCATGATCAAGCGATCTGTGGGGATATTGGTGTATAAATATACCCTAAGTCTGTTTCCATAGGAACCTACACATGGGTATATATATTTCATTATGGGAATTATCTCCCATGGACATAGTTTATGAAAAATTTTAAAAAAATTATGGTAATAAGTTTCAATCTTAGAACCTATGCATTATACAATAAGTCACTCTACCACTGTCAAGCACTGAGATGAAGACACAATTTATTAAAAAGAAAGAAGGAACTACATGATTCTAGAGGAATGAATCATATTACAATCCCTTTCATAATAAGGAAAAAGATCAATCGGAAAATCATCCATCCAAGTGATGCTCTGGTAGATTCCCATATTGGAGAGACAATAAACCACCATGTTCTCTTAACAAAAGGCTTGTCCAGATATATAGTTGATCTCAAGGAGCTAAGAGAGGCATCTCATCCAAAGAGTAGGGAGTAGCCAAGCAAGATTCACAACGCTGTTCCAAATAGCCTGTACAATTGTAGTTGAGTCACTTTCTATCCAGATGTTGTTCCACCCTTTTTTTTATGTAGTCCACAGCCAAAATCACAGCCTTCATTTCTACTTCCAAAGATGTGTCCATTCGACAATTGCTAAAGAAACATCCTTGAAGATTCCCAAGGGAGTTCCTAAAGATAGCTCTGCAACTATCAAGTCCAGGGTTTCCCTTTGAGGCTCCATCAATGTTAACTTTAATCCATCCTAGAAGTGGAGGTTTCCAAAAAACCTCAAAGGTGTGTCTTAGTTGTCCATATAGCCCATCAACCTTGAGTTTACGAAGGATATCTAAATCTCCAAAAGAATTATCACAGAAATATTTTTGTATTGAAGCAGCATCTGATATAGAAATTCGAATTCGCATGCAACCTGTATAAAGAATGAATGAGTAATTGTTATGAATAATGGCGTTTCGAGCATACCAGATAATGTGAAGTAGCTCCGCAACTGCTGCTAAAAAAAGATTCTTGATTTTTTGAAAAGATTCAAGCTCCACACAACAAATTAATTGGGAAAAAATAGATCTAGATTGTAACCATTTGCAATCAAATAGGTCAGTAATGAAATTCCAGAGATCAGAGGCTATAGAACAAGATAAAAATAAGTGATTAGCATCTTCCCTGTGCTGAAAATAGAAATGACACTAAGAAAAAAGTTTAATTCCAAAAGATTGCAAAAAAATTCAGTGGGAACCCAGTTATGAGCAATACGCCAAATAAGATTGAGCCTTGAAGGTTTAATCCAAGGCTTTTCAAAATGTTTTAACCAAGCAAAGTTAATATTGGGATTAGAGAAATTATGATTATAATAACATTTTGAATCAAGGACCCCATTGGGAGCCGGTTCCCAAGTCAGAAAATCATCATCATTGGTGAAAGAGTAATTATCAAAAATACGCATGATGTTGTCATTAAAGTTAGTATGTCTAGAATGGATGGCATCCCTTGTAGTATAATTGGTATTTATCAAATATTATTTAGGGGGTAACATCGATATAAGCGGCGTGCCAGCCCAATTTTCTAACCAAAAGTTTAAAGAAGAATTCTCACTGACTATCCATCTAGAATTAATCATAATATTTGTAAAGGACTGCTTAATGGAGGTCCATATGGAAGACTGGATATAATTCCAATTACCTTTTTGGATATTATAAAGGAATATTTCTCTAAGGAAGGCAATGGGGTCAGAATTATTGTTGACTAGTCTCCAAGTGAGCTTGGCTTGTAGAGCGTTATTAAAAATCCGAAGGTTTTTAATACCAATACCATATTTTTCAAATGGTTTTCATCATTTAGACCAGGGAATGGTAACAAGTTTCCTTTTGAGGATGCTTCTGGTCCATACAAAATTCTTAATGAGAACATTAATTTTCTTTATGAGACCAGCAGGCCATTTTTAGATCATTAGTGAGTAAACCAATTTGGACATAGTGGTGGACTTAACTAAACAAATCCTGCCAGCCATGGAGAGAGATTTACCCTTCTAGGCAGACAGCTGACTAACCACCTTCTCAACAATTGGGGAGAAGTAGGTGGATTTAGGTCGTCCCCAAAATATAGGCACCCCTTGTATGGAACAATCTTCATAGACAATGTGTCATGTAGTCATAGGGACCCTGTGTCTATAGGATTTATTCACATTTTGTGATATTACAACTTAAATCCATAGTTTTTATAATGACGTGTTCCTTTTACACATATTATTACAAGATTTTTAACAAAGATATTCCAATTAATACAACCAGAGGATCGAGAAGGCTAGTATCTTTAGAAGAAGAGGTACATAAAACATCAACATGAAACTAAAATAAAATGTAATTATTTTAACATATATATTGATATCCTAAATTAGTTTGATCTCATAACACTATATAAGATATCCTAGGGAATACAAAGACAAAAGGGATGAGCTAAAAATCTCATTAAGGGGATAAATATGATAATGAATCATTGCATATGAGTCAAAATACATGACATGATATCATGAAAGAAAATTATAGTGAATAATCATATGTGATCATAACATAAAAAACATGTAATCATAACATCATTGCAACATAGGAAAGTGACAACAATATAAAACATGATATAATCATAAGTCAATTCTAACTACCAGGACAACAACACATGGTGGACCGAGTCCCATCATGGATTAAGTTTACTCCCTAATATCAGACATACCATCTCATGGGAAAAAACATTACCCAATGTATTAGAGATATATATGGGTCCACTCATCATAATTGTTATAGGTTTATGTTTACCAATCATAATGCATAAACATAATAATTACCCATGGAAATAAATGGGTTTCATAATATTTCCTCATATAATAATGAAAGGATATTTCATAAATATTCCAAAGAGAAGAAAGAATTAAATATTTTGTATATTCATACCTGAGAACATAATCATAGGTATAAAAATATGGTGTTCATTTGTAAAAAAATCATGATAAAGGGTGGATAATTAGGTATAGAAATGAACTTTCAAAATAGTGTTTTAAGGAATCAGTTAAATAATTTTAGAGAAAGAGTAAGTATGGAATTTTATTTGAAAACTAGAGGTAAAAAAGAATGGTTATGACTAAAATATTACATTATTTAATTAAATAATGAATGGTATTAAATACTTTAAATTATTTCTACATAAAAGGATTAAGGGATATAAAATTTCCCATTAATAAATTTTGATTTTAAAGAAGGAATTTGAGGAATGAACTGAAGGCATGTATTACCCAATAAAAGGAAGGTAGAATAATATAGGTATGTATGTAAGATACATATATATATATATATATATATAATTTAGAATAATTTCTTAACATAAAAGATATATATAAGGTGATTTAGGGAGATAAAGGTCATAACCCAAATAAAAAGGGTGGTTCAGAGAGATTCCTTTTTCTTATGTTCTAGAATCATTATACACTTTAACTTAATGTCATAAATAATAAAATTTAATTCATTAATTACTTAATTAAGAAAAAAATTTATCTATATTTTATTTTTATAACTTTATTATGTTCATATAAAACCATTTTATTGAGATATAGAGACAAATTTTGTTAAAACAATAGAGGAGGTTGTGTTTCCATCAAGATTGATATTAAAAAATCCTTTGATACCATTGATTGGGGATTTATATTTGGAGTCTTGAAAAACTTTGGTTTTCATGAGATTTTTATCAAGAGAATCAAGACCTTATTTAAATCTGCTATCATTTCCATTTTAATAAATGGCACCCCTCGAGGTTTTTTAAAATGTTCTAAAGGTGTTAGACAGGTAGATCCTCTTTTGGTCATTCTGTTTGTTATTGCGGAAGACTACTTTAGCAGACTCATTCATAATCTGGTCGATCAAAATAAACTTAAACCCATTCAAGCCGCTAGAAACCTCAATGTCCCCACTCACCTCCTCTATGTTGATGATATTATTTTGTTTTTAAAGGGAGATCAAAGAAATATTCAATGTCTTAAGTAAGCTATCTCTCATTACGAGAACATTTCTGGACAAACTATTTCCTGGAACAAATCTCATATTTTCTTTGGAAAAAATTTCCCTGTTTGAAGGAAACCCACTATCACCAGTAACCTTGTAATTAAAGAAGGTTTCTTTCCCTTCACGTACTTAGGCATCCCGATTTTCTGGGGACGTCCTAAATCATTTTATTTCTCTAATATCACTGATCAAATCATAGATCAACTCTCTACTTGGAAGGGGAAATCCCTTTCCATGTCTGGTAGAATTTGTCTTGTCAAATCAACCATTTTCTCTAAGTTGGTTTACTCGCTCATGATTTATAAATGGCTCATAGGTACTTTCAAGAAAATCAATACCTATATAAAAATTTTCATTTGTACGGGAAGTATCTTTGAAAGGAAACTCGTCACCATCCCATGGAAGACCTGTTGTAAACCTCTTGATAATGGAGGCATTGGCATCAAAAACTTAAAATTGTTCAATGATGCCCTGCAAGCGAGATTCACTTGGCGTCTCATTAATAGCAACTCTAAAGCTTATTAATTTTTAAATCATAGATTCCTAAATAAACTTTTAAAGGGAAATTTTAATTTCAGTAACTCCTAGATCTGGCCCTCTATTAGAAAATCTTATCATAAGATTATGGATAACTCTAGATGGATGGTCAGCATTGACTCCAACATTAAATTCTGGTGTGACAACTGGATGGGTAATCCTTTAATTTCTATGTTGCCTCCTAATAACACTCCTGTAGACACCAGCCATACTATTAAAGATGTTATGCAGCTTCATAGGCATGAAATCCCCAACAGCATTTCTCAAATCATTGAAAATTATACCTTCTCTATTTTTGGGGACTTCCTTGTTTGGGAACCAGCTCCCAATGGCATACTTGACTCGAAAAATTTATACATGCACAACTTCTCTGGAAATGAACCTAATTATAAATGGGTGATCACCTTCAATAAGACTTGGATCAAACACTCTAGGTTCACCCTTATTTGGTGTATTTCTCACAATAGATTACCCACTGAAACTCGACTTCAAGCCTTTGGCATTCAACTTTTCTCAAAATTTCATTTATGCAATCAACACAAGGAGGATTCTGATCATCTTTTCTTGTCTTTTTCTATGGCCTCGGCTCTATGGAACTACATCTTTGAGCTTTTTAATTGTTCATGGTCCTTATCTGACCTAATTTGTTTACTTTTGAAGAAATGTACTAAACATGAATCCTCTCATCAAGTCAAGAATTTGTTTCTTGTGGTAGTGGCGGAACTACTACATGAAATATGGTATGTAAGAAACGATATTATCCATAATAATCACTCTTTCAGTCTCAATGCAGGAAAATCTCGAATTCTCATTGCAATACATGAAGCTGCCTTAATTCAAAAAGATTTTTTCTGTAATTATAACGGAGACTTCGAGATCCTCATATGTATCTGTGTCCCGGGTATTTTCCCAAAGACCAAGCACCCCTTTGAAGTATTATGGCAACCTTCGATGCCGGGCTGGATTAAATTGAATGTCGACGGTGCCTAAAAAGGCAATCCTGGACCTGCCAGCTGTGGGGCCATTTTTAGAGATTCTTCTGACCATTGCCAAGGTTTCTTTTACAGTGGGTGTGGGATTGCCTCATCCATTGAAGCGGAGATTCTAGGAGTCATCTATGCTGTTGATTTTGATCTCAAAAGAGGATGGCGAAAACTGTGGATTGAAAGTGATTCTACCACCATTGTTCAAGCCATTTGGAATGGAGTTATTCATCTCGCCTGGCTGCTCACTACGTGTTGGATGAATTTCCGGAATTCACTTCAGGAGATTCACTACATTTCCACACATGTCTTTCGTGAAGCGAATGTTGTTGCTGATGCCCTTTCCAACAAAGGTGTCCACCAGAGCATGATTTGGATGGATGCACTACCAGCTGATTTACTTCACCTCTTTGAAATATATTGTAATAAAATCTCATCCTTTCGACTCATGTAAACTATTGTTTCTTTAATTAATAAATGGTGCTTCGGTCTTTGACCGAGGCATTACCCAAAAAAAAGAGACAAATTTTGTTGTTCTGAGTGTGTTCGTTTAACGATTTCAAGGTTGTGTAACTTATGGATAATTATTGAAGTTATTGCAAAATGGGAATAAAATTTCAGAAGTTATATGAAAAGTTTTTATGTAATTAAATAAATTAAATGGTCTCAATTTTCCTTTTTTGAAAAATAGATAATTCATTTAGTAAAAATGTTAATATTATACATTTAGTTCATTTAGGTGGTTTTACCAACTATCATGAACTAGTTTTGTTTTATTTAATATTATGTATATATATTCATTCTAGAACATAAAATAAGTAATAATATACTTATTATATTTTTATTTAACCATAATAATATTTTTATGACCATCCTTGAAGGAAGAGGAGAAATATTAAGTACATTGTCCATGGAGGCAGTGAACCAATCATATTGTAAACAACATTTTTATTTTAGAATCTAAATAAGGGAGGGTGGAAGATGGATATTTCAACATAATAATAACATATCAGTGTATTTAGGATAATAATGTTACTATTTATAGGTTTGTGTAAACGTAAGGGGGTGTTTGAAGAAGAAGAAAATTGGAAGAGGTTATTCAAGAATTTTACCTCTTCCTTTGGTTATCGCTTCTTAGGCTACCCATTAAGGCTCATTGAAATGGTCTTTGGTGAGAACAGGAAAAATAGGCCATGGAGGAGATAATTTTAAAGCTATTTGGGTATAAATTTGGAAATCTTCAAGGATTATAAGTTTAGATTAGAAAGGAAGGTGATGGTAGGTGAAAGGAGGTATTTATAAGGGTAGGAGAGGGATGTTTTTTTAATATTATATTCATTAAATTATGAATGTGACAACTTTAACATCACTTTAAATAAAATAATATAAGTGTCACAATATATTACATATTGATAAAAATGGTCAATAACTCAAACCTTGGATTATTATGATCAATATATACTCTACCAATAATAATTGGAAAAGTTTTTGGGTGTTTTGATGGTTATTATTATTTTAATAATAATTGTTTTATTTATTTCTCATAAATTAATTAATTTGTACACCATCAAAGTATATGTCTTTAAGGTAGTTATATATTTCCTAAAAATTAAAAATAAATTACCATGGAAAAGAAAAACATTTTATCTATAAAATAAGTATTTATAGTTGAATTCATCTTCTGTATAACCTTATAAAAAAAATGGTTTAATAATTAAAATTTGAATGAGACATATTTAACTTTTCTTTAAATAAAATAAATTAAATGTCCTAATCTCATCCAAGTGGATTCCAAAGAACCCAATTTCATTCCAAGGATGATTTATGTTGAAAAAAATTCATACAATGATATTAATACAAGTGTTATGGTAATTTTACAATAGTATTCTTACCCATAATTACTTGTTTTACCCTTTTACCGTACTAATAAAAATTACTGAAGTTACTATCCATAATTCCCAAAAATAAAATAAAGCTATTTAAATAATTTGGGCCTACATATTACAATATGGAATCCATTTTCATAATTCAAAATATAGAAGTTGTAGTAATTAATTTAAAATTATTCCCGTTGTCGAAAGAAAGAGTGGGTTTTTAAAAGTTAAAACATTACAAAAGATTAAAATGTTTTTACATCTGAATTAAATGTAAAATTAATGCTAATGACATATATTATATTGAATGATAAAAATATATTATATTTATACTTTAAAACCATTCAATAATATAATTTAATTACATAAATTATTTTGATGAAACAAGTTGTTTTCAATTTAAATTTAGTATAATTTTATTATTCATCAAAATGTAAAACTTATCAGAAAAATATCAAAAATTCATTGAAGGAAAATTTTTATATCCTTCTTCCAAAGAAAGAGTTTTTTTAAAATATAATATATAAAATGTAAAAAAAAACTATATTTAAAAAGGGTGTTCCATCAAAAGGTGGAAATACTGCATTTTTTGAAAAATACTTCTTTTATCTAAAAAATAGAATCTATTCATATATCATGTATAGAAAACATATAAGATGAATTTTAAACATTATATTTAATATATTACATATATGTTTCCTTAATAAATTCCATCAAGAGTGATTTTATTATTTTATAGACTCACTTATTTTCATTTAAATATATTTTCAAAATAAGTTAATACTATTCATAGTTGTCATTATGATGACTAGGTTATAATATTTAGTTGTTCACTTATAATCGATCTTGCATGAAATTAATTATAACAAAATAAATTGAAATTTTGTGTAACATAAGCCAATAATTGTGTTATGTATACTGCAAGCTAATACAGTGTTGCGTATAGCACAATCTAATCTTGGTGTATCGTACAACATAATACATCAAAGAAATTAAAAAGAATCTATCTCATAAAATCTCAGGGTTTTTTAAAAAAGACTACTCAAAAAGATGTGGGTTCTGAGCTCACATCTGTTTCTTCGACTCTTAGGTTCTCTCCTAAAGAATCTTGTGTTTCCACCAAACATGCACCAAGGGAATCACTCACCCATATCGGATCTTCTCCCATTAATCCTTGATCTCCACTAGGTACTATGCAAGTTTTGTTTCATCCTTGATATCCATCTCACCCCATTTGATATCATGCAATGGGTCATGAACATAACTCCTCAACTATGACATGTAAAATATGTCGTGTACTTGGTCTAACTATGGTGTTATATCCAAGAGATATTCCACCTCACCAACTCTACATCGTATCTAGAAAGGTACAATGAATCTCAGAGGTAGCATTCCACAACATCCAAATCTCTACAACCCATGTCAAGGTGAGACCTTCATGAACACATAGTATCCCCCCTTGAACTCCAAATAACTTCTTCTCCAGTCTACATAGAACTTCTAATGTCTCTATGCTATCCTCATCTACTCTTGGATGATCAGAACCTTCTCTTTCATGGCTCTCACCAACTTTGGTTTGATGAGTGTTGACTCACCTGGATCGGTCTAGCTTAGTGGTGACCTACATGGTCTCTCATACAAGGCCTTGAATGGTTCCATACTGATAGTGCAATGGTAGATTTTTTGTATGAAAACTCCACCAAGGGTATGTGATCCTATCAACTATGTCCAAAGTCCAACATGAATGCATGAAACATGTCCTATAGAACCATAATGGTCCACTCAGTCTAAACATCATTCTAGGGGTGAAATCCCCTACTCTAACGCAACTGAGTCCCAAAGGCCTCCTGCAATCCTCTCAATAATCATGATGTGAAGTGAGTATCATAGAATGAAATGATCGTCAAGGGAACTCCATGGAGCCGAATGATCTCTTTCATATAAAGTAATTCAAAGATCTCAACTTAACTCTACTCTCGAATATCTAGAAAGTGGGATGACTTTGTGAGTCAGTCTATGATCACCTATATGGAATTATGTCTTCTATAAATCTATGGTAACCCTGTCATGAATTATATATATATATAACCTTCCACTTCTACTTAGGAACCTCAAGGGGTAGAGCTAAATCTGCTGGAACTTAGTTCCCATCCTTCACCTTCTAACAAGTGATTCATTAAGAGACAAAATTTGCTACACCTTTCTCTATACCTAGCCACAAAAACTAATATCATAGGTCCTCATACATATTTTCCATACCTAGATGTACCACTATAGGGTATGTATGGAACTCCCTCATAACCTAATATTAGGCCCAAGTTGTGTTTTGGTTATATTTGTTATCAATCGACCAGTATTCTGAAGAAATAAAGGATGTTGAGATAGATGATGAATAGGAATTCGAATTAAAAGGGATTGAAAGAATGAATTTTTTTGTGATTTTTTTTCTAAAAAAGAAGAATGGTATTATGAATCTTTTTTTCATGAAATATTGTATTGGTTTCAAAACAATTGTACTGACCTTTATTTTTAAAATAATCAGATCCATGTTTTCAAAAGAATCAAATCCATGGTTTTAAAAGAATTAGACTCAAAAAAGAATCATACTCACTCTATCCATCATAATGAGTAATTTATCGTTATCTGGAATGATAGAATCGGTTTCATGAAAACAATTATTTTGGGTTTTTTTTTAAAAGAATCGGACTCATGTTTTTAGAAAGTTTTTCCTCAGGATGAGAAGGAAAGAAAGAAACTATAACGAATGAAAAGTTATGATACTTTATAATGTTAAATGTGATGATTATTTGTTGTTTTGTAATTCTCATAAATCATAAGTAAAGTGGTAGAACTTATGATGCAATCTTGATGGAAGAAAGGGGTAAGTAAATGTAGTGAATAGTGATGGAAGTGTAGTGAATGGTGATGATGATGGAACTGCAGTGAATAGAGATGACTATTAAAAAGCTGTGAATGGTGATGACTATTGAAAAGCTATGAATGGTGATGAATGTTTAAAATTTGTGAATGGTGATGACTATTGAAAATTTGTGAATGGGGATGACTACTGAAAAGCTTTTAATGATGATGATTGTTGAAAAGATGTGAATGGTGATGACTATTGAAAAGATGTGAATGGTGATGACTATTAAAAATATTTGAATGGTGATGACAATTAAAAAGTTGTGAATGGTGATGACAATGGAAAATCTATGAACATTCATGCTGATGGAAAAATTCATGCCGATGAAAGAAGAAAAGGTTTGTCAGGATGACATAGTATTCACTTTGTTTTGCATCGAACTTAGAGTCGTGCTGATAGAATAGTCATATCAAAGGGAAAATTCATGCTGATGAGAGAAGAAAATGTCTGTCAAGCCGACACATTATTCACTTCTTTTTGCATTAGACTCAGATTCATTCTGATGGAATAGTCGTGCTGATGGAATATTTGTGCCGATGGAAAGATTCATGTCGATGGAAGAGTATTAGTCATGCAGATTGAAAAGTAATATTCATTCCGATAGAATAGTCATGCCGATGGAATAATCATATCGATGGAATACTAATTCTAATGGAAAGAGTCCTGCCAATGGAAGATTAATGGTCATAAAGATTGAAAAGTAATAGTCTTGTCGATGGAAGATTAAAATTCATGCCTATGTAAATAGTCATGCTGATAGGAATAGTCATGCCGATGGAAAGAGTCAGAGGAAAGATTCGTGTCAATGGAAAAGAGGAAAGAGTTGTGCCGATGAAAAGAGAGAGTGAAGAGATGAAGCCTATCATACTGACAGGGTAATGAATTTGTTTTTTATCGTGCTCATAGGTGAAAGTGAAAGAAAAGAGATGGTGTCCATTAAAGACCATCATACCCAAAAACAATCATACTCAAAAATCGTACCCACATTTGAGATGAAGTTTGTATAATATTATAGAAGCTTATAGAAACTTTGAAAAAGTCAAAATGTATCCCATAATTTCATTAGGAAAATCAAATTTGGGAAAATTTTAGTGATCAGGAAAAACTTTTGGATTCCCACCAATTGTCACGTATAAAAAGCTGGGGTACTTTGTACTTTTTGACAATGAGCACTATTCACAATAGAGGAGAGAGAAGATATGGATTTTAGAGAGAGAATAAGAGGTGAAGAGTATTCATCTTGAATTTTGTTTTAAAGTGTTCATCATATCAAGCTGAATTTATCAGTTTCGAGTTTTCTGTATTGGGTGCTTCCGTATTGGGATTCTCGGGCTGAGGAAGAATTGTACTGAGTCTCTTTATCGGTATTAGGTTTTGAAGTGGTGTTGATTCTATTTTTCATGACTATTTCATACATGTTTTGAAGTGGTTCCGATTCTATTTGTCATGGATATTGAATACATGTTTTGATGTGGTGTCGTGTCTATTTTTATTGACTATTACATACAATTTTTGAAGTGGTTCCGATTCTATTTGTCTTGACTATCGTATGAAAGTATTAGAGTGGTTTTGATTCTATTATATTTTATTCAATTGAAATATTGGACCAAGAATAATTGGACTGGGAGCATCATACTTAGGGTAATCGAACAGATTGTTTTACATAGTCCAAGAAGTTCTTGCCTTTCATTTGGGTAAGGAAAATAAGAATTGTTTTACAATTGAATACATTTGGTGAATTAAAAAATAAGCACAGATAACATTAGATGTTACAAAACAAATGTATTACCCTATTGTGCTATGAGGGTTCACACACACTAGTTTTATTGTTTCATAGTGCTATAAGAGTGAAAAGGTACATCCTACTCATTGTAATCTAAGGATTTATTACTAATGGATTGTATGGTATTGGATCATTTCCAAACCATGCCAAGGACATATTTATTCTTATGAATAGTGAACCTTATAAATATTTGTGTTCCTTTAGATGTGTGCTGATTTGTTTCTCAGTGGGGAATTAAAATCTATAGTAGGAGGTGAATGTTATTTTCAATTGAAAAGAAACATAAAATAAAAAGAGTATCAATGATTCACCCCCACCCCCTCTCAATGATATAATACTCTAACTGGGAACTTTAAACTACTATTTCAATTTCACTGGTACCATCATATGTCTGATGAAAAGTATGACGTGCTCCCCACCTTCAAAAAATCCATTAGGATCATATATAGTGGATATCTAAGTATGTAAGGTCTCATAGTAAGTATCACCACACTGAGCCTCACTAACATGTTATAGAAGTGGTGGGGTAACAACCATCGACTATAGATATTAATTACCATCCTTGTTCACTAAGTACAACAATATTGAGGCTAACTAATCTGAATCCCCGATAAACAACTACAAATAAGACCCCCTGTTGAGATCATCTGCTACCATGTTCCCCTTATCAGAAGTATAGACTATATCAAAGTCATAATATTATAGGAACTATATTTATAACCTCTATCTCATGTTAAGATCCTTATGTGGGAAGATATACTTAAGACTCTTGTGGTCAGAGTAGATGATAAACTGCTCACCTATAAGTTAGTGTCACCACATCTTTAGAAAAATACTATCACTGACAAGTCAAGATCTTGGATCACATAGTTTTTATCATACAGTCCCATCTACCTAGACCCATAAGAAACCACTATCTAACTATGTATCATAACACAACCAAGTTTGGTCCCTAAGGAATCATATAACACTATGTACTCAACACCCTCCACTGGAAATCTCAAGATGGGGGTATTTTTTAAAATCTACCTCAACTCCTAAAAACCTTATGAAACTTATCCATCCATATAAAAAGCATCCCCTTTAGGTTCAAAGAAGTAAAAGTTGATGATATCCTTGAGAAATTGGGAACAAATATCATGTAGTAGACTTTTAATCCAAGGAATCTCTATAGCTCTGTTATGCTCTCACGTGGCTCTTAATCTAACATTGCCTTGACCTTTATCAATTCTAATTCCACACCATAATCCAAGATGAAATTTCCCAAAAAGTGGACCTCCTGAATCTAGAACTAACACTTAGTGAGCTTACCATAAAGGTAATTCTCTCATAGTATGTCTAGGACCATCCTAAAGTGTCTCTCATCCTCCTCCTTAGATGTCTAGCACACTAGGATATCATCAATTTAGACCACTACAAACCAGTATAATAAAGGTTGAAAGATCTAGTTCGTAAGTCCCATGAACATTGATGGAGAATTTATCAGGTAAAAAAGCATCACCAAGTACCCATAGTGACTATAGAGATGTCTTAATTTCATCTTCATTATATCTACATCTCGTACTCAAATCTGGTGATAGCCTAGTCTCAGGTAAATCTTCGAGAACCATTTCACCCCTATCAACTGATTAAAGAGTTCATTGATCCTTGGTAGTGGATAGTTATTCTTCATGTTCACTTGGTTTAGGCACTAATAATCTAAACACAACCTCAATCTCTTATCCACCTTGGAAAACAACACTGGGGTTTCCTAGGGGGGGAACACTAGGTCTCACAAAACCCTTCCTTTGAAAGTCTAACAACTACACCCTCAGCTCTCGAATAACTGTGGGAGCCATCTGATATGATGGCACAAATATCAGGGTCATCCTAGAGTGTAATTTAATTCATAATTATATATTTTAGTGGGGAGGTAAGCTCAAAATATCCTCCTATGCATGATCACATTTTTCTTTGTCTAGGATTCCTTCTCACCCATGAAAAAAAACCATGATCTGTATCGATAGATATATCACATCCTCTTCCTAAAATAGTCAATCTAGGAATAAACTATGGATAGACATTACATACTTAATGTGACATCATAAGGCATCATTAATACTATAAATATATCTTGTATAAATCTATAACCTCCAAGAATCAGTTCAAACTGTCAAAAGAAGTTTGTGATCATTGATTCACATCTTATTAAAGTCTTCAAGTACAAGGGTCGAGCCAAGGGATCAATTGGAATCTCTAAGTCTTGAACCAGATAAGGGGTAAGGAGAGATTTTCTCACATATGTCTATATTAGTACTTTATCTAAGGTAGAAAATACATAGATCATACCTCTAATCATATCAAGATCATCAAGTTTGTAGGCCTCCACTAATTTCAGTTTTCCCTCCCATGTTCACTAACTCCCTGAGCCTGGTACAGACCAGCTAGGGGTGGTGGAAATAAATCAAAATGATAGCCACCTTCTACTATTCTACCAGCTCGTATTTCACATCCTTCATCATATGTAACTCTCCACTCCCACTTATATATTATTCTAGATAGTCCATCAACTATCTCCCTATAATTTTTATATTGGGTCAAAAAATCTCTAGAAAGGTGTCCCTAACCATCGTAGAAGAACCACCAATCTCTTGGATGAATCAATCCATCTTATGATCCCTGAACTACCCATCCTCTATCTTGGGATCATCTTCTAAAGAAACTATCATGCCCTAATCCCTATGACTACCATCATCTGCCAGCTACCAATGTCTCAAATCCTACGTGACTACTACTAGCACTCATTTTTCTCATCTACTCTTCTAGGAATATCTCCAATACTAAATACCACTCAAGAGCTCTAGAATAAGTGGGAATGAAAATTGATATCACTGAATCCTTGATATCTTAGTGTAGGACCTGCTCAATGGTCTAAGACCTAAAAATGGATCTCACACCATATCCAGGGAGTATCGCAAGAGATCAGTAAACCTCACCAAATAATCTTCCATGGTCATACTTCTCTATTTTAATGCAAAAACCTCTTGATGTGCATCGATCAAAATATGGAAAATATAACTTTTACCTAAAGAGAAACTCTAAGTTTGACTAGGCTAGAGTTTTCTCATCATGTGACTAATTTACCATACTTTACAATCACTTAGTGGAGCCATGAATAAGAGTCGTTGTGAGAATTTCTATCTCATTAGTAGGTGTCCTCATAAGGTAGAAAACTATGGTGACTGCCTCTAGACAGTCCTCAAATAATTGGGGATATGTCTCACCCCAAAACCTAAGATGTCACTACCTTTGAAACTTATACAATGCACTCAACCTGCGCACATCCTTAGCCAGTAATTTCGGTGCTAACTACTTCCAAATGGGTTGTGGAATAACTGTAAACCCACCCGGAGGTACCACCTCCTATACAGGGCTCTGTACTAAAGCCTCATCACTTAGTGGATAAATCCTTGTGATAACATAGTGGAATTATAGCTATATATATTTTTAGAGTCATCCTAAAATAAACAAGATGAACCATGGTCAATGAGAATATCGGGGGATCTAACTCAATAAGGACATGAAAACCACATCCCATTACTATATGATTCATGTTCTAATGTTTTTTCCTAAAACTATTGTCCACATGTACTAAGTCAAAAAGTAGGTTATTAGAGTCTAGGTGAATGGATATGTCATCTACCGCACTAACACTATAGTCACTGGCCTAAAAGATAAACTCAAAACACTTTAAATCTATTTCCATAAATCTCAAATCAACCCTCATATACTCTAGTCCTAAGGTAGAATTGACTGCTCTGGTACCACTCTATCGTGGCCCGACCCACTGGGGCCCCCATGGATGGCGGTAATATAAGTGTGACTACCCCAATACAACCTATAATAATCCAAGGGATAGAGACTAGTGTCAAGTATACATATCACACACATAAGAGGAATTAACCTAATATAC
Organism: Viscum album; assembly: GCA_963277665.1. NCBI lineage: Eukaryota > Viridiplantae > Streptophyta > Magnoliopsida > Santalales > Viscaceae > Viscum > Viscum album. The sequence continues at coordinate 1,283,775,237 of OY728132.1, read as the reverse complement.
ATGTACACACGCACACATATCTAAGACCACACAATACTTAAATGTAAGACCACAACTGATACCAATTCATTCATAACATCTATCCCATAATTAGAATATTAAAAAAGTACTGAAAGTGATAAAGGGGCCAAATATAAGACAAATTAAAAACTAAAAAGGAGTATAACCTGGTTATAAGGAGGGGACTACTATAAAAAGAAATACCTGATAAACACCTCAGTCTATCTAGCCCAAAATAAGATCTACCTATTCTTGGTCCTCCTTGGATACTTTCAAATAGCCTATCATTTTTATAAGACATTACATGTGTGAGAAAATCATATGCATGGGTGAGTATAACAATACCCAGTAGGACACCCTGAAATCACTAAGCATAAAGCATCAAAAGTAGTCAATTAATAATAATAATAAGATAACCCAGATATTCTTCTAACAGACAAATGGTCTCAAGGGGGTCTTAACCAATACTACAATCCATAAGATTATACTTTAGGATTTAAAGTAATTCTCATTCTAGGAGAACTCACTCCAGGATCCATGTTATCACTGGTGATGCTCATCAAAGAGGTAATGATCATTGGGACCCACCCAATAAGTACTCATTGAATCTCTGAAGATCTCATCCACTAGGTATGAATCACACCCATGGAAACCATGAACCCTACTATAGCAGCCTTATAGATAGGGGATCGATATACTATTCATAGTGGTTACATTAATACCACAAAACCCACTTATAAATGATAGAAGATCCCACCCTAGTCCCATAGAGGGATGCACCAAACTCTATCTGAAACTAAACCTATAGATGGGATCACAATCCTATACCGATGATTTAATTCTACATTATACCCTCATGGTAAGGGACCAAGTAATCACAGTCACCTAATCATGTTCTAAACTAATGAAAAGAATAGTTCCAAACACCCTCACAGGGAGTCCATAGAAGGTACTAGGGGTACACTATGTGTTTTTCCAACCTATGGCCAAAATGTGTTACATTTTCTCACATAGAATATAAAACTCCATATATGTAGCATGTCCCTTAGGGGTATATGGTGTGTATAGGTTAGCTGGTACTTTTTTGGTGTCGTCTGTCTATTTCTGTGTGCACCTAGCTGTGTCCGACTACATGGCTCAGTTCATGTACTCTGGCCATGTCTGAGTACATGGATTATCCCATGTACTCCAACCATACTCATTTTTTCAAGGGAACATGGTGAGTCACCAAGTTGGTCCACATGGAATGTGACATGTTTTATGCAGCATGTGATTCTTTTCTTCATTACAGAAACCCTATCACCGTAGTCATGGCTCCACACAGTGTGTAAATACAAATTACACACTGTGTGACATGGATTTTTCATAAACGCATGGTTCCTTATCTGTGTATTCTCACACCACTTTCACCTCCAGATCCATAATCAATCTCACTCAGGGATTGTGGATCTCATCTGGCCAAGCCTTTCTATTACTGGAGATCTGATTCTCGCAGTCTGATTTGATCGAGAAAACACCACCGTCACGTATTCCATCATCACGCGCCAAAATGGGGAACCAGTAGCCTCAAAATTGGTCCAATATAAATTCATTAATCCTCCAATTTCATCTATCATTGATCATAACTTTGATCTCAATCTTTACCCATGGTATCAGTCTGTTGTGCTGAAGAACAGTTGCGCAATAATCAAATATCGGTTATTCATCAAACCACGGGCCAAGGAAATTTTCCACAATAAACATGTAAAGAAACAAAGGAGAAAATAATAAAAAACAAGAAAAGGAATGAACCTATTCCATGTTTTGGTTGGCCTCAATTAATTTCCATTATAATGATGAATGAATAACTAAAAAATAATCAAATAAATCCATCATAAATCAATCGTCGATGGGTGAATCATTTTTTGTTAGTGGAATTGATCAGCGTTTGGCAGGAGATAAAAAAATAATGAATTCAAAAAAAAAACAAAAATCCTACCTTGATTTTGTATTGGTCACTGATGAAGAACAATCAGGCATCATTGTCATTGGTCAAATCCATAAACTCCATTAGTGTAGATCATCCTTGTGGTATTGATCAGATCCTCTAATTAGTCATCGTTCGCAAATGATCATCTCCAATTCATTCTCTCAATTATAAAGGTTATGAGGATAACCCTATGAATTTTTAATAATCATGTATTTATAGGAGAATCTAGGTTTTTGTATTTAATTAAATAATTAAATAAATTATTAATTTAATTAATTATTTATTTGGCCATGATGGAACCCAATCCAAACACCCTACGCATATAAAAATTATGTCCCACCTAGGGTAAAACCCATGTTTTGAACTCAATAGTGGTATAAAATTTTTGATAAAAGCATCCATTTTGGATTAATTATACTTTTTTAGGAAAACTGCATGTGTGTAATAAAAATATGTTTAATATTTTTTAAAAATATCAATTACAGACTCACTGAGCCTTAGAAACTCATACTGTCTCAATTCCTAACTTCAAAAATATTACTAGATATATTTAAAATAATTAAATGGAAAAAAGGTGAAATTAAATGAGTGATATGATATTTACTTCCTCGAGAGGGATACATGGAATGCGTTATGTATTTGAGAAAGGGTTGGTGGGAGTACAAGTCAATAGGCCACAACAGTGATGTGATCAAGAATTACAAAGGGGTCGATGTCCCTGGGAATTAGATTTTCCTTCTTCCCAAATCTCATGAATCTCTTCCATGGAGATATGTAGAGTAACACTTTATCTCCAACCTCAAACTTCATGTCTCATAAAATATTGTCATCATAGCTCTTCTGTCGACCTTGAGAAGACCTAATGTGTTGTTGAAGGGTCCTAAACTTTTTTCCATTTCCTTGACCATTTTAGGACCCATCGGTTTATGTTCATGAAATTCATCCTGAAAAATAGGTTTTCTAAATAAATTACCATAAATTTAATCATATGGGCCCATTTTTATGCTTTATTGGAAATAATTATTGTATGATAACTCAACCATAGGAAAAAATTGATCTTATCCTCATTTGAAGCCAATCAATCATATTCTCAACATGTCTTCAAGTATATAGATAGTCTGCTAAAAGTTTCCATCAGTTTAGGGGTGATAATTCATAATAAATTCCAATTTAGTGTTTAGATAATGTTTAATACTTTTCCAAAACCTAGAGGTAAATCTTGAATTTTGGTTAGATACAATCGATAGTGGTGTTCCATGTAACCTCGCCACTTTTCTAATGTATATCCTTGCAAGTTTATCGAGTGATAATTTCTCTCAAAATTCAATTAAATAATAATTATTTTTAATTTAATCCACCACAACCCATATGAAATTATTTCCTCTTAATATTTTCAAAATACCGGTGAAAAAATCTATGGTGATGTTTTCCTATTTCTATATAGGTATGGGTAATGGTTGCATCATTCCCTTAGAATTTTTCCTTTTATCCTTCACATTCTAATATACTAGGAACTTTAATTTTTATTTTGTGATATTCTTATTCATATTTCCCCACCAATAGTGTTCTCAAAGATATTTATACTTCTTCTTACTCCCTGGGTGGATGGATAAGTTGATCCATGTGCATCATTCAAAATCTCCTTTTTTATCTCAGGATTTAATGGTATAAATAGTTGTGCCTAAAATATTATAACTCCTTATTCATCAATTTTATCTCCAAGTATTTATGTTTTTATGGATTCTACCTTCTTATGAATGTCACATATTCTCTTTGAGCATCCTATATCTTCTCTATAATGGATGGTTGAGAAATCATTTGTGAAATGAATGATGATTTTACTTCCTTTATGATCCCCATGTCCATCATTTTCAAGTCTAATAAGATTATATCCTTATTAATTCTCATCATTGATAAGGTTTATGGATCTTTTATACTTAGAGAATCATCCACTTTATTTTTTTCCTATAATGGTAGTGGATTGAGCAGTCATAGTGCTTGATCAACTCTAACCATCTTTTTGGTTCATATTAAGCTTCTTTTATGTGAATATATATTTATAGATATTATGATTCACATATATTTCACACTTCTATACATAGATATAATTTCATCAAATATTCAATGAAAATATTACTTCATCCAACTCCATCTCATGCATTGGATATTTCTTCTCATGAAATTTCAACTACCTTTAGGTGTAGGCTGTCACTTTATCATTTTGTATTAGTATACAACCCAAGATCTTCTTTTAAGAATCGTTTTATATCATAAAAATATTCCCACTTATGGGTAGTGTAAATATTGGTTCAGTGATAATCCTCCTTTTCAATTCCTTAAAGATCTATTTTCATTTATTGGTCAAAAAAAATGTACTCCCTTTCGAGTCCTCTTGGTTAGTGGGTTTGAAAATCCTGAAATGTTTCTCAAAAATCATTAGTAATACCAATCTATTCCAAGAAAACTATGGATCTCTATTACAGATGTTATTCTAGGCCACTCTTTAATTTCCTTTATCTTGTAAGGGTCCAAATATATCCCTTTGATGGTGATAACATGCCCTAGGAATGATACTTCCTCCGTTCAGAATGAACATTTACTATACATTGTGTATAGATTCTCCTTTCAAAAAGTATTTATCGTAGTATTCAAATACTCATCATGATCCTATTTTATTTTGTATTTTATTATAATATTATCTAAAAATACTACCACAAATTTTTCAAGGTTATCTCTAAATAATATTTACTTAGACTATAAATATTATTGGAGCAGTAGTGAGTCTAAAGGGAATTACTATGAAATCATAGTGACTATACCTTGTTCTAAAGGTGGTCTTGGGAATATATTCCTTGTTCACATTTAATTGATGATATCCTAAATAAAAGTATGCCTTAGAGAAGTACTGGGGCCCACATAGTTGATCGAACAAGTCATCAATCCATGGAAGGGGATTATTTTTCTTTATCATTTTTTTGTTTAGTTCATGATAATCAATTCAAAGTCACATTGAACCATCCTTCTTCCTGATGAATAGGATTGGTGCACCATATAGTGAAGCCCTCGAGAATATAAAACCCTTTTTCAAATTCTCTTGTAATAGCTTCTTCAGTTATTCTAACGCAATTGTGGTCATTCTATAGGGAGTCTTGGATATGGGAAAAGATCTAGGTATACATTTATTTGAGAACTCAACCTCTTGGTTGGGAGGAAAAATAGAAAACTCTTCATGGAATACATCAGTATAACCCCTCACAATGTGCATGTCTTCAATAATGATTCTATCCTTTTCCTCAATCATTTGAGCTAGGTATTTTTAGCATAAATTAATAATATCCATTACTGAGATCAATATTCCAAAAGAGATTCATCCTTCTATTTACACCTATACAGAATTGGAGGATGAATTGAGATGTGAAGAGTGATCTCCCTCTCATGAAATTTGATATTGGATTTATATAAGGGAATTCAATTAATGCCCAATATAGTATCAAAATCCACTAAGGTAGTAAGAAAAGATTTTATAGAAGTCTTAGTCTACAAAAATTAGCTGGGTAGAAGTTAAATACTTGGGATGTAATAATTTCTCTATTTTTTATTCTTAAAAACAGCTCAACTCTCATGGTTTGAGGTGGTATTTGAATAGTTCAACTAAACTTATAATATATTAAAGAATCTATAGAACCAGAATAAAAAAGTATGTTCACTATTCCTGAATAAAAAACCAGTATAGATTTCACCACATCATTGTAGGGATCCACCTTAGTAGTAGTGATAGAATATGTATTTCCTTTACCTCTAGAACTTGTAGGTTATTATCATTGATTGTCTCCAACAACCCTTGTATTATGACATTGTCATGCATAATTCACATGTTCCCTGCTATTGAAACACTATACCATAGGCTAGGTTTTGATCTTAACCTTATTTTCTTCCATCAAATTAGTGGGTTTATTTATCTCTATTTGTCATTGATTAGATCTATGCCACTATTTTCTACATTTGAAATATCTCATGGTTCCCTTGATATATTTTCTAAGATGATTATTCCCATATTTTTGACACATGGGAAGTTGGGTTTTCTTTCCTCTATGGAATTTTTCCATTGATCCTCCAAAATTAAACTCTATTTTACTCTTTTTGTCTCTAGCCCCATGATGCCACTAATAGTCACCAATATTTATATAAACCTTAAGGGAACAACAAACAATCTCTTTATATATTTCACAGTCTAAAATCACCAAATCTTTTCATATAATTAGCTTTAATATGCCAAATAAGTGGTCTACCTTACCTTCATTTTTTTATGAAAAAGGTGGAGGTGTACTGTGAAATCCTTGTAAAGTTTTCCTCATACACCCTGATAGAAACATATTTCTTTTACTTTAGTCCAAAGAACCCCATATCTATTTTAATATGGATAGTTTGTGAAACATATTTATTGAAAGTTGTTTTCTTAAATCATTCACATTACAAGGAATCAGTTTCCTCTTCAGACTTTATGTTCTTGATCAATGTCCACCACTAATCAGCTTCCCCTCTAGGTGATAAATATAAAGAAAGACTTTATCTTGGTTATAGAATTAGATAATAGAGAATATTTTCTTAATGGAGTTAATCCATTATTCTGTGATGAGTGGATCAATATATCCACTAAAGTAAGGATGAAAATGTTGTATAAATTACTCAATGGTAACTTGATCTTTATTAGGAGAAAGAGGGTGTTCCACTCAATTCAATTTATTATTCATAACTTGACTCAGTTGATCCAGTACTTCTATGAATTTCTCATCTCCTGATCCCATAAGGTTAGTCATATCATTAGAGAAATCATCATAATTCCTATCACATTTCTTATTGTCATGGTTTCTCTTATTTCCCTTCATTAACTAAAATAAAAAATTAGATGAGAATACTCAAAATAAAAATTATGTAAAAATTGAAAATATGAACATGGAAGGAATAACTTATAAATGACACATAAATCCTAATTTATAAGCCTCTAGGTTTCATTTTAGGTTATCCATGGTAATTTTCCTTCTTGCTTTTCTAACCTAAAAATTTATTCAATTCCTTCATAATGGTTTGTAAAGAATTTGAAAATTTTCCAAATCATATCCCACAGGAGTGTCAAACTAGGTGTGTAGTAATGCCTCTTTTTAATGACCTAGGTGGAGATCAATTTAATACCTAATATACCCTTTTGGATTTATTTCCCCTAAGTACAATTTTTTTATGTCCACATCCAATTTTAGTATCAATACATAGATGTAATTTATTAGAAACTACTCACTCTATATTTCACTAAAATTTCAGCATATTTTCCTATAATTAGACTTATACCTAGGGTTCTTACTAAATTATTATATTCATAATCCCCAAATATATTTATACCTTTATTTGATACCAACTATAGTGACCTAAACCTTTTACATATATTAATACGTGGTTTTTTAAATAAATATTCCAATAAATACGGAAAAAGTATTGAGAGGACAAGTTAATTTAGAAGAAAAGGTACATAAAACATCAACATGAAACTAAAATAAAATATCTTAATTTTAATCTACATAATAATATCATAAATCCCATTGACCTTCTAAATTTTTATTAGATACCCTAGGGAATACAAAGACAAAATGGGTGAGCTAAAAATCTCGGTAAGGGAATAAAGATGATAACAAATCATTTCTTGTGAGTCAAAAGGAATGACATTATATCATAAAATAAAAGGCTTGTGAATAATCATGTGGGATCATAAACTAAAGAACATGAAATCATAAGATCATGAAAACATAGGAAATTTTAAGCAATATAAAATATGACATAAGCATAAGTCATTGCTAACTTCCAAGACAACACCACATAGTAGACAGAGTCTCGTCGTGGATTAGGTTTACTCCATAATCCCATACATATCATCTCGTGAGACAAAAAAAATTATCTAATTTATTGGATAACTATATAGGTTCACTCATCATAAAATGTATAGGTTTATGTGTTCCACAAAATTAAATCAATCATAAGACATAAACAAGATAATTACCCATGGAAAGAAATGGTTTTCAAAATATTGCCTCATATCATAATAAAAGTAGATTTCATAAAGATTCCAAATAGAATATGGAATTAAATATTTTTACATTAAAATATGAGTGCATAATAATAGGTCTCAAAATATGATGTTCATTTGGAAAAAAACATCATGATAAATGGTAGATAAGTGGTTATAGAAATAAAATTTCAAAATGGTGTTTTAAGGAATTGGTTAAAGAATTTTAGAGAAAGATTAAGTATGGTATTTTATTAGAAAACTAGAGGTAAAAAATAATGGTTATACCTAAAATATTCATTTATTTAATGAAATAATGAATGGTAATAAATACTTTAAATTATAATTACATAAAAATACTAAGGGATAGAAAAGTTCCCATTAATCGAGTTTGATTTTAAAGAATGTATTTGAGAAATGAACTTAAAGCATGTATTACCCCATAAAAGAAGGTAAAATAAGGTAGTTATATATGTAATAAACATATATATATAATTTATAATCAATTAATAATAGAAATTATATATATAAGGTGATTTATAGAGATAAAAGTCATAACCTAAAGAAAAAGGGTGGTTTAGAGAAATCCCTAACCCTGTGTTCCAGAATCATTATACACTTTCACTTAATATACTGAATAATAAAATTAATTAATTAATTAATTAGGAATATTTTAAATATATATTTTATTTATTATAATTATATTATGTTTATTTACAACCATTTAACTAAGATATAAGGACTAATTTTTTTAGAATGTTCGTTTCACAATTTCAAGGCCGTGTCACTTATGGATAATTATTGAAGTTCTTGTAAAATGGGACTAAAAATATATAATTTAAAGGAAATGGTATTATTATACTTCATGAAATTAAAATATACCCAAATATTATTATTTTTTTCTCACATAGGGATGATTCATTTATTAAAAAATTTACGTTATACGGTTAGTTCATTTAAGATATTTTACCGACCATCACGAACTAGTTTAATTTTATTTAATATTATGTATATATATTAATTACATAATATTAAATAAGTTATAATATACTTATTATAATCTTATATAACCATAATAATATTTTTATGGCTATCCTTGAAGGTTGTGAATAAAAATGAAGTACGTTGTTCATGGAGGAATTGAACCAACCATATCGTCAACAACATTTTCATTTTAGAATCTAAAGAAGGGAGAGTGGAATATAGATATTACACCATAATAATATCATATAAGTATATTTATTATAATTATTTTACTATTTATAGGTGTATTGAAACATAAGGGTGTGGTAGAAGAAGAATAAAATTGAAAGAGGTTAGTCTTGAATTTTACATCTTCCTTTGTTTGTCTCTTCTTAGGGTACCCATTAAGGCTTCTTGAAATGGTCTTTGGTGAGACCAGAAGCACTAGTATGTGGGGTCGAAAATTTTTAAGGGATTTGGATAGAAATTTTTAAATCTATGAGGCTTATAAGTTGTGAGTAGAAGGGGAAGTGAGGGTGGTATTTATAAGGGGAATAGAGAGGTGTTTTTTGAATATTATATTCATTAGTTTATTATTTTGTCTCACAAATACCAATAGTATTGATTCTTGTGACTATATATAGTAAATGGTGCATGTGAGTTTGAATTAGTGGGCTCTTACATCATCCATGACTCAAAAATTCATGTATTTATCTTATAATGTTAAATATCATATTTTATCGTATTTCACTATTCAACAAAAAAACTCAAATATTTTAGAAAAATACTAAAAAATCACCGTAATAATTTTCTATATATAAATTATAAAAATGAAATCGATTTTAAGAAAATAATTTTCTAAATATAATAGATTTAATTTTTAAATAAAATCCTAATTAATTTGAAAAATATCAATTTTAATATTATGATTAATTTTATGAACCTTTGAAAAATTACTTATGGTATCATAAAATTATGTTATAATTATAATAAAACTTAATATTAATTTATAAACCTGTTATATTAAAATAAAATTTCTTTTAAATATTTATATTTTTTATAAAAATATAAAAAATATTTTATAAAAATATAAACATTTATTTACTTGTATCATGATATAAATATGTCATATTCTCATTTTATAAGATAGCTAAATATTATTTTAAATTTCATATGTGAGGCTACTATTATAATGATTGGGTTACTAATATAATGGTAATATTTGTAACGTTTATATGGTTTCCCTACTTTGTATAAATAACTTATATTTCATTTATTCTTCATTCGCTTTTATTTTCTCAAAAAGTTATATATATATATTCATTTTAAAAATTCATATTGCATTAATAATATTCTTCTTCATTTCTAAAGTGTTTTTTTAGTATGATTTTTCCATGGGATCTAGAAGATCCAAATATTCTTACTATTGTTATCTCATTTCCTATGTTTTGTGTCCCATTTTAATACTTTCAATTATTATGGACATATCTATTCTCTAAATGTAATGTTTAAATTAATATAACCAAATTTAGTTTGTTTTATCATATGGTGGGTGTGAATTAAATAATATTATATTACTAAATATGAGACATTTATATATTCATAAGGAAAATTCCATTGATGAAATTTTGGGTCGTTATAGTTTTTTCGACCATGGATATAAAACTATGGTTGTATAGAAATTTTTTAGTAGTGTAAGGTAAAACCTAGAATATACAATTTCCCTTTAATTCATAATCATACTCTTCAAAGAATCATGATTAGAAATATTACAGCCATTATCCTTTTTAGAATTATTAAGATCATGGTAATCAATAACCATTCTATTTTTACCATTCTATTTTTCAACTTGATTCATTGTTGTGTATGTCACACTCTTTTGAGGACTTTCACTAAGCCTCATTAATCTATGACTGATCAATTCTGGAATATTTTTCTCCAACATATAATAAAATTTAGTTTGTTTTATCATATGGTGTGTGTCAATTATATAATATTATATTACTAAATATAACACATTTATATATTCATAAGGGAAATTCCATTAATGAAATTTTGGGTCATTATAGTTTTTCCAACCATGGATATAAAACTGTGGTCAAAGAGAAATTTTTTAGTAGTGTAAGATCAAACTTAGAATATATAATTTCCATTTAATTCCTAATCCTACTCCTCAAAACCTTCTAATTAAGAATATTGTATCAATCATCCTTTTTATAATTATTAAGATCATGGTAATCAATAATCATTCTAGTTTTACCATGATATTTTTCAACTTGATTCATTGTTGTGTATGTAACACTCTTTTAAAGACTTTAACAAATCCTGATTAATCCATGACTGATCAATTCTGGAATATTTTTCTCAAACTCCATAATCATTCTATATATATAGGCAATTACTTTTCTTCTATTCACCATACTATGATCATTAGGGGTAATTATAGCTTCTGGTGTTGTATTTTTCCATAATTTTAGAGGATTTTCTAAATAGTTTTCTAATAAGTAATATATTATCTTTGACAATGCCTCTTATTTATTTACCCTCAAGACATTAAATCTAATTAGTTATTTCCACTATTCGATCTTTATATGGTATTTTCTATTATATTTTTGGATAGTTTTTTACTTTTAAAATAGATACTTTATATCCTGTAACCATTATAGTTTTCCCTAAATCATTTAGAATCAAGTAATTATCGAGGATAACTCCATCTAAAAATAACATCATTGGTTGATATATTCTAAGGAATAAATTTAAAATCAAGAAGTCATTTTGAAATTTAGGATTAAATAAAATAAATTACTTTATAAATATTCTTCCATTTAGTTCAATCTGAATATTATTTTCCACTTATTTAATCACTATTATTACATTGTTACCTATAGTAACCTACAATACTATAGATTCATAGGTTACTCTAAAAAATTGGATTCTCATGCAAGAAAAGATATATCTTTTATCCACTAGGTAATTACATGTTGTTACATCAATTATTATCTTCACTAATATATCCCACTCCTCTATCATTTCACTAATTAATTAAAATCCCATATATCATATATGAGATTCTTCATACTCATATATGGGTATTTGAACAATCCTTTGTCCAAGTACTCTACTAGAGACCAGCGTTTTAGAACTTGATTGAATCATTTTTATTTAAAACTAGAATGGAATTGTATTGCTGTTTTTTCCCTTATTTGAGTAGGATATATCCCCTTCTGAGTCTTTTGAATATAAATAATATAAAATTTCATCATCTGATTTTATATCTTCTCCCCAAATATGCTCAAACAATATCTAGGAGGTATTCTTTATTAGAATTTCTTTGAGACTACCTCTTATATGTCCTATATATGTACAAGTTTCAACTCAATAACGCTTTTTCCCATATAACCAATAGTATTCACAACTAAATATATATTTTTATTTAGGGAATATGCGATATATATAATAATTTTCCTTAAATTTTTATTTCACATCTTTCTGGATCTTATTTGGTCAAATATATCTCTTAAATTTTTTTATGGATTTCTTCTTGAAAATCGACTTGATAGTATTATTATACCAAATACATTCTAAAATTTCTTCTGTGATTTATTTAATTCACACTTTCCATCTCGACACTATGTTCTAAATTATTTCTACTAATGTTTACCATGATCCTACCTTCTTGGACCACACCCATATCTTTTTACAATACCCTCAACCTTTAGGTGACAGGATAAACTAATATATGGAATATTAATTACATCCTTCAAGACATGAATCTTCATATAATATAGTTTTATCACTATCCTTATGGTTTCTACTTGAAGACCCAAAGTATCATAAAAATATTCACTTTGAGAAATATGATTCTTTAAGGAATGTTGAACTACTTTAGAAAAACTTCCTATAAGTTTATAGATAAGGACATATGATGCATATGTTTGACCTCATGGTCTATAAAGATAATACCAATGATAAAACTCATAAATATGTTCTTTAAAGTAGTACATGTTACAAATCTATTTCATGGTTAAAGTTGTTCTAGATTTTTCACCAAGCCTCCATACTTATCAACCAGTGAATTTATAGCAAACTCCTGGTTAAGGAAATCATCTACTGTTGGTATAACCTTGATAGGTAAAGTTACATAGTCTTATATACTCATTCTCACTTCTAATTTTCTTAAAAATATAACCCAAAATCTCCATGTGTGTATCATCCCGGACTTGAATCATCTGAATCACACCTGATTCAGAGGCCCACTATCCTCAGGCATGCTTCCTCGTACACCAGATGCTACCAAATAGAAGAAAGGTTCTAAGTGGTGATATTGGGGAGACTGTACCCTCTAAAAATAAAAATATAACAATAAAAAACAATGTAATCTAATACATAATAAAAAACATAACAACATATAACATAATGCATGATATGAAAAAAATATTATCAAAAAAGTTATAAAAGTCATACAAAAATAGAATGGATTTCCCATAGGCTAATAATATACAACCATACCCAAAATAATGAATTAAAACCCATCTCGTCATTGAGGATCCACCTGGTTTAACTCCAAAATCCAACACCATCATGCATGTACATCTACAACATCACCAGCTACTAATCTCCAAACATCTAACCCTTGTCCCTATCTTATTATGAATTGTTAAGTTTGTATATATCCTAGAGAACATGTGCATAGTGTGACTATGAACTCAGTAGGACACCACCAATGGTGTACCTAGATTATATCTATATGCATATGAGTGTATGAAAGTTTTAATAGATATTAACCAAAACCAACTCACATAACCTTCTCCACCTATTCTCAATAATCCATGATGAGCACTTTACCTACTTCAGCTAGCGTTAGAGTGTGATAATGCACCCATAATCTATCACACCAAAAGCACCCTTGACCTTCCAATAAATTCCATATCACATGGGGTTATCCACACACTCTTGGATCATATATCTATTCCAAGCCATTATAAAAGATACCTCAAAGGCATGCCCACAATCCATTCCACAAGTTCCACAATAAACACTTGCCTATTCCAACTTTCATCTCGACATCTTAAAAAAAACACACATAATATGTACACATCTATCACTAATCCCATACCAGCAATTGAAACATATCCCACACATATAAAGATAATTTCATTCCCAACCATTAATCTCAGTCACCACACATATCTTATGGCCATACCTATAATGTATCCATCCTCCAAATTTATTTTCAACACTATCCAACCTAATTCACTCAATTATGGAGGATACCTCCAAAAAATAGGTGGGAAACACCACCTAATTGGTATTTTAAAGTGTCCACATGATCCCAATGGCTTTAACCTCGTATTAATTTGATGTTATAAACAAACTATAACCACAACACATCCAAAAAACTTTGATCACCATGTATGGTTGTGATTATCACTACCTACATCACACCATGAATCCCCATCTTCTCATGACAACACAATCCATATATATTACATTCCCAATGAAACACATTAATAAATACATCATAAGTTCCCACACTTTCTATATTTATAGACTTTACATGAAATCCCAAAATCCATCAAGCAAGAACAAGACATATACCAGGTTTAGCTAGCTGAGTCCCACATGAGACTACCCCTCAACATCCCATGTGAATGACAAAAAATTTAAGTGGTTTCATATCTGATCACACACATGAAACTTCCCAAACCCATAAATCACACAACATGTAAACACAAATATAATATAGGAAAAATATAGACACCACCTACCTGGCATACACAGAATCTCACATGTCGAGAATCATCAACTGATTCAAATTCGGTAATAAAAAATTAAAGAACTAGTAAAAAATCCCTAAAATAATGATATTTTTTGAAAATCACCACTATAGTGATAAAACTAGAAAAAAATAGTGAAGGATGTTAAGACTTATAAAAAATGACTCATATGGACCAATCACACGGAGAATAAACCACCATCATAGGATATCCCCTTGAGAGAAGGGAGAATCGTAGAGGGGGTATGGATGGTCTATTAGACAAATAGGCTCCCTGTAAAACATTTTATAACTTAATTAACTAAAACCTAAAAAAATATTTAAAAAAATAGAGGCTATTGGGTACCCTATAATCCTCCATTGGGTATCCACCCTGGGTCTATTGGGTGGCTGGTGGACCTCATAGGGCCACCTTCTCCCCTATTGTAGCCCCCAAGTACACAATACTAACCCACTAGGTACCCTTTTCCCTTTATATTTAAAAGAAGGATCCTAAAACATGATCCACTTTCTCTAATCTAACCTTATGTCTTCTCTGTCCCCTTAAACACCTCAAAAAAATCTAATTACACATGGTTAGGCCACTCTCAAACTCAAGTTACCTCACCTAAGAACCTAGGACATAAAATTCTCCCCACCATATGATATTCCATACTTGAATTGTTTATAACCACGACATGACCAGTCCTAAATGAAACTCTAGAATCTCACTAACAACACTCTCAAAACTTCAAGTCAATATCGAATGAAACCAATATTTTCTAATTACTCTAACTAACTAATTCAAATAGACCAATTCCATGTGTGGGAACTCCCTACCATAGGAATCACCTATTTGATTAATCTGCCTAACACACTGGTGGTGTCATACCCGACCATCATCCTAAATTCCACACATATTGGTTATCAATATATCCACAAGTCATCAACCATCCTATTACCACGCATCATACTTGATTCCCATACCTTATCCAACACCTAGTCATTCCATTTACACATAACACACATTATTCACTAGTATCCACCACAAAAAATCAAAACAACACACTCATGGTGTACCTAACTTTGTAGTATTATACCTTAATTGTCTTAAATTTTTTGTTTCTTCATATTTAATAATAATAGTCTTCCAAAAATCATATGCGGTAATGCATTGAGAAACTATAATAAATTAATATAATATTAATCCATAGATGATATCATTCATAGACCTTGAATTTAAATTATAATCAAATTCTTGATCATTACTCCATAAATCAGGTTCACCAGTATGAATCTTATAGGGTTTCACCACCTTTATATAAACTTTCAAACAATATTATTTAAGTAAATAACTATTTTATATTTATAGTATCCATAATTCTCACCATTGAAATAGTTTTCTCTTACCATAAACATACCTTCTCTTTAATTATACATTGTAGAAACTAGAGATAGATCTTTGAAATTTAACTAGAAATTGTAGAGAACTCACAATTCATTCTATGATACTAATTAAAACTATATTTCAAAGGTAAATAAGAAATAAATCTCTAGTTAAACAATATATATGAATGAATCATTTCAATTCCCGCATGAAGTAATATTTCTATTTAGTCTAACTTCGGTAAGCGATGAACCCATAAGTCCTGGATATATTTTGTTCTATATATTTGGAACTCAAAATATTAAGAAGATGTTTATGAAAGGCTTGAAACCTAAGTATAAGGTTATCAAGAAGTTCATTCAGATTGGAATTTCTCAAAGGGAAAGAGATTTTGAAAAGAGAAATTTTCTAAGATATGTATCTACTATATCTTATAATAAATAAAATATGAGTTAATCCATAAATATGTATACTAATATATATGTACCAATTTAGTTAAAGTAATAAGAAAGTTAGTTTTTATCCCTACTTTAGACTACTAACATCTTGGTTTAAGAATAAATAGATTGATCTAAATGAGATTAAATTTGTCAAATGTCATCATAATAACACTATATATTATAGAATTATAAGAAATGTTAGTTTTTCATAAAATTAATCTCTAAAAAAGATTTATATAATAAAAAATATAGAAGAATAGGAATCTACTAAAGTAAAAGAGATCCTTGCACTTGTTGGTGGGTATGTAATAAAAGTATTTTCATATATACTAAAGTTGAAATAAATAGTCATGATGGCCCTTTGGATAACCATAATGATATATAATATTGATCTATTAATAAAATAGTTGATTCATACCTAGTTGATATTGATATTGGGATTCTATAAATTATATTTGTTGATATAGAGAGGATATTAAATATAGAAGTGATGATTAAAGAGAATTGTAAGGAGACTGGATCTTAACTTGTTAAAGATTTTAAAGAATATATAAAATATATAGATATTAAGAATTATTGGAGTCCTTTATAATAAGTATTAGTCATGTTTTGGATAAAAAAAATCCATCACTATTTAATAATGAGGGATTTATAGAATTACCTTTATACTCTACTAGAAAAGAGGAAGTTGGTTCGGATTTTAATGAGTAGGTACAATGTTTTACTAGTGAAGTGTTTTATAAATTTGATAATGTAAAGGAATAAATAACTTTGTTAAATTCTAATATTAAATAATCCAAATATGAAATAAAATACGGGAAAGTAAATTTTAAATCTAAATTTTATTTTGAGGAGCATAAATATTAGATGGTTTCGTGGACTAATTTTGATGAGAATAAGGAAATACTGAAAGGTCAATCTGAGATAATGAAAATTTTGAAACCTATTTACATAGATTATTCATCATATTTATTGAAAAAAAGATATCAAATATCATATGAATACTATAATATCATATTTGGGAATTCTATAATATAACATTTCATCTTTGCACTATGACATAATAAAATTGGATAAAATTCAGGAGTTGAATAAGGAATTAATTTCTGAAGCCATACTTATAAAGATAGATTATCAATAAGATATTAAAGAGATTAATAAATACTTTAATGATTTTTTATCTTTATTTGAAGAGAAATATTACAAATTTTAGAGATAATTTTCTATAAACTCTTGAAGAATATAAAGATATTTGTAAACTATTTAAAGAATTATAGTTCCTCTAAGTGAAATTTTTATAATTCTAAGAGATAGGTAAACGAAAATTTTGGAGATTATTGATGAGTTTTTTCCTTCAGAATTTGAATCATCATTTGAGGAATCTAAAAATGTAGAAACTAAAATTCAAAGAGACACTTCTAAAGGGAAGGATATTTTAGTCTACAAAGAACAATAGATTGAACTTGTTCCTGGTTCAATAAAATTATCTCTAAGTATCATATAGTGATACTCAATAATTTAATGGATAACTATATAAGAAAATTATACATGACTAAGATACTCAATTGGTAGTGTTTGAGGCTACCAAAAAACAGGTTTAATTTGGGAATGGAGTTGGGACTGAAATGGAAGGTGGGCCTATAAAAACACTAATTTACTTAGGCACCCCAAGGAATCTACAGCATATTTAGATATGTTAGTGCACTCATATATTGATATAAACCTTCTAATGAGCTCTAAGAAGAATATAAATAGAAAAATAATTCATTATTAAGGTTTAAAATAAAGAAGTTTATATGATGTATATAAGAGAGATTCATGTTGATCTCAATGAAGAACTAGAACAATGGATCAACACTCAAGGCTATATTTTACTTCATTGATTAAATGGGGGAAATTTTAATATAGAGGAGTATATCAAAACCTAGTAAAGGATGGTTTCACTCTTTAAGTATCACATTCATAAGGAAATAGACTTGAGTACACCTTTTACTGATTTGAGTCTATAAGGGATTCATGGGTCTAATTGTTTAAGGTTATTCTGGAAAGGATCAACATTTATCATTAAAGTTTAAATTTATAATGTGGTTTAATGTTTATCTGGGATAACAATCAACATACAAAAAAAAATTCAAAATTTAATAAAAAAATAAATTGGATGGTGGTAATGATATTTATTAAATCAGAGAGTAAAAAAGGAAACAATTATAATACTTTAAGAGAAAGTTTAAGTAAACTTTATGGACCACCCAAATCATACCATGAACTAGATATGAATGGTATTTTATTTTCACATAGGAAAGATGAAAAAGCATCTTTTTCTACTATTTCAAAGTAAAATTATTTTATAATTCCTAAGTATTATGTGGATAATTATGAGAAATTTCATGTATATATCATGTCTATTATTTGGAAAACTACTAAAGTGACAATGGGTCTTTAAGTTTTAGAACACCACTCTAGAATAACTACTTACACACCTATAACCTTTTTAAAAGTTAATAAACCTTTAGAAAACCCATAACCAAAGTCAAAATATTTATGTTTTCATGTTTTATATTTTCTAGAAGATTAATTTTCTTCTTAAACTATTTTTTAAATTTTTATTGATTGTTATTTAATACAAGTCAATACCAAATTCATATTATATACAGTTTTATATTATAATAATTTTTTTATTTTAGTGTGCAATAAATATTTGGTATACCCTCTTATTTCACCTTTCTTTTTTATCTCACAAAAGGGGGAGAATATTTGGAAGCATAAAATTTTATGTTATTGATTATTTAATTCCTATTGTTATGTTTTTATTAATAGTTGATTAATATATAAAATTTTATCTTTAAATTTAATGGGTTTTTTGTTATTAAAAAGGTGAATAGTTTTGAATAATGTGATATTATTCCAACATATCTAATTATATCATAAGTTTTGATGCTCATATAAGACCTATTTTTTTATTGATGGGTTCTTCTAAGTGTGTAGTATGTTAAACCAGTCAATATAAGTTTATATATATATATATAATATAATAGAATAATATTCTTCTTTGGGTGGAAATTTTCCTAAATATATACCCTTAGGTTTTAAAACTATGACTCTTACACATTGAATATATTACCTCTATGACTTAGAAGTTTTGAATTTTGAAAAAGTGCATAACTGTAATAAAGAGTATTAGTTTACTTTTATTCATGGATTTTTAAGAAGTAAATAATCTTATGACTTGAAGGAATCTGATGTAAGAATTCGGAGTTAGAAATTTTCCATGGAAAGACTCTTAAAAACTGAAATTTCACCCTTACACATTACAAAATTAGAAAGATTTGATCAAGTGAAGACTATTATGAATTAAGTAGATGACTATTTTGTTTTATAGTAAAGTCATGGAAGTTACTTTTATATATTCTTATAGTACTTTACATATGTGAAATTCAAATAATTTTGAGTATATATTTTCATTGATGGTTTATAGGAGATAATTTCTTTGATATCACGTGTTAGGATTCTTTATTTTATCCCATACCTTCTAGGCCCAGTACATAATCTCTTCTCGGGTTCCATCCTAAGACCAATAGGTGATAGAAGGAGTACTTCATCCAAGATTATATGTCCACCCCCATTATTTATGGAAACTAATGTGGGATTGGGTTTTCACCCAAAACCTCTAATCATTAATGATTATCCATCATACTCTAAGAAAGTTATCTTGATCATGTGTAGATGACCCAAATCCCAACTCCCAAATTCCTAACCTCTTTGTGGAGTCACACCAATGTTAGCCACTACCCCCACTACTGTGTATCCTATCCACTACTATGACATAAGCATGTAGATGATTCTTGGATACTATCTCTTAGAACTACTTCCGGTCCAACCTTAAACACCTTCATGTTTACCAATATTCATCCTTCATCTAATTGTGATATTATCTGGAAAAACCTCTATATATTCCCCCATCTCACTATATGCCTGACACTCCTTTAAAAGTCAATTGAACTGAGACCAAATGTGACATGTCTTTTAACATTAGTAACATATCATCAATAACCCACTTCATGGTGGAAATTTTGATCCCCTACCCTAATTTCCCTATTAGGTCACCTCATTTCCCCAATTTCCACTATGTATACTACCATCATTCAAGTTTTTCTCTACTATCGGCACTTGATCCATGGCCATAGAAAATAATATCAACTTGAAGATATTCACATGTTCCCTGATATCATGTTAGATACCATCCTTGAATGGTATCTCCTTGGTGATATCATCTGTAAAACCCTGTGTCCTCTCAGGCTATAAATCTTAGATGGATTTTGAATTTCTTATTTCTAAAGTAAGGGTTCATTTTAAAAACTGATATTTATATTAGAATTATGAGATTTGAAGCATTCTAAAGAGATGTTTCTTGAAATTAATTGGGGTTTGGAAGGTGTCTTGGGTTCTCAGGTGGTTCTTGGGAGTTTTAGGTTGAATTTTGGAAATTTTGAAAGGTTTTTACCCTTATGTGATGTGACCATATGGTTAGTGAAAATTGTGTGGGTAAACCATGTGAGTTGGTTTTGGATTGGGGATTAGCATGTGTTTTATAAAAGATTACAGATAAATCATACAAAACCTATAATTCAGGTTTAGTGGTGAATCACATGGTTAGTGCGTGGTTTAGAAAATCATGTATCTAAACCGTACAAAGGGGATGGCTTGAGACATTTTCAACCACACAGTTGGCACATGGTTTGGAAAACCATTTAAAAAACAAATGACCTGCTAATTTTCATTAAAAATGTGAAATGGCCATTTTCCACCTAGTATCCTTAACCCCCCCCCCCCCCACCTCCCTTGTCTCCCTCACGCATGCCCGAGCCATCTGACCTCCCCATTTTACCCTTCGAATCCCCCATGGTTTTTGGTGGATTTTGGTGTGATTTATTTATTGTTTTAAAGTGAGATCCCCCTACTCATTCCTCTTTGGTCATCCTCTTGTGTTATTATTTGATTTTTGTGAAACCCAACTAGGGATTTGAGTTATGATTCCACCAGAACATATTGTAATAAACTCTAATGATGTGGATTTTTTTCAACATGGCTAAATAGGATCCCAAGATGACCTACATACATTGTTGCACACCATTTGGATGAAGTTCCATCGTTCAGTGGATTTTCTTAAGGTTTTTACTTAAATTAAATTAAATTTAGTTGTTGAATCATTAAATAATGATGAGGGTTTTTTTGTCTTAGTTTTGTACACATATTAGGAGTAGAATGAACCCTATTGTTGCGTTTTTAGTGAGTAGAAGATAGCCAATGAGATTTTAGTAATTATGCCTATTTTAATTAAAGTTTATAATTGGTTATAAATTGTTATAATTGACTTGAATAATTAATTATAAAATTTTATAATTAATTATTATTCATATTGGTTTTATTTGTGATATAGGGAGGTGACACAAGTCTTGGATGAATTTTGGAGAGAGTTTTTGATATGATTTAAAGGGAATAACTCTGTATGAGGTTATCGGTCCTTATATGTTTATCTATGGTCTATAAATTTTATTTATACAACATGTGATATTTAGTATCACCACTGTAACAAATTTACCTTTTAAATTTAATAAATTTTATTATTAAAAAAATTAAATTTCCATGAATGTAATAAACCAAGTGTTAAGTCCTACAAGGGACCTTTTGCACTGGATTGATGCCTCAGTTGCTAATGGTTGAGGACATGACTATAAATTTATGAATTATGATATAAGGACCTAGAGGGTTGAGATTTAAATGAACTTGGTGATCATAATAGGCATAGATAGGTTCCCTTTCACCCCTTGAGTAGGGTTGAGTGATAAATTGGGGTAATTGGCCTAAGTATTCCATGGTATGACTATGAGATGCTTTAAAACCTTCAAGATAATTTAAATGAGTATTAGATAGTGATCCTACCTCATTGTTATATAATCATTGAGTGAGTGTGTATTGGGTAGATTATGGATGGGTCATGTGTGTGAGGACCAACTAAGAAGGACCTTAGGAAGAGATATGGGTATGATGTCATAGTTCTAGGGTGATGCTGATATGGATTTTCCTAGGATTTCAATGAGACCTTTATGTGACTAAGATGATGTTGAGGGATGCCATATTCTATAAGTTATGGGTTTAAACCTAAGATAATGGAATTATATAGAAGAACCCATGTAGGGTGTTTTTCTTATGGCGTGACCTAGGGAACCCTGGTGGGTTCCCCTATATAATGTTGGCCCTAAAGAGGGAAAAATATGGTAGGAAGATGGTGTTAATTTCAAGTGTCACCTGAGAACTTTAATGGATGGTGTTGGCTTGATGGGGAAGTAGTGATAATGAAATGGGATATTACATAAATAATTTATTACCCTAGAGACTTATAAATGTAATGCTTGGGTCTTTTCACATGGGATTCGGTGTATGATTGATGTCTATTGGGATGACTATGATACTCCCCTAGGATTCAATCTTTGTGCCTAATGAAATGGGATACTTGGGATACTCCCTAGGGTACAGACCTTGAACCTAAAAACTATTAGATTCCTAGGATACTAACTAGGATCAAACCTTTGTGGCTGATGATATGGGATGCCTGGGATGCACCCCAAGATCTAGCCTTTGTGCCTAGCATTATGTAATTCCAAGGATACTCCCTAGGATCTGGTGGATAAACCATATATGAATAAAATTCCCATGATACTTTATATGATCTAGTGAGTATTCCTGATGAATATGGGATTCCTAGAAGGATACATGTGATCCATAGAGTATTCCTAACTAGGATTCCTAAGATACTTCTCAAGATCTATCCATTGATCTTGATAATATTTTGGGATAAGTAGGTTTATTCCTAGGATCAAATGTTTACACCTAATACTTGATGTCACGGTATGTCACACACTCATAGACACTCTAACACTGGTATAAGCAAGTATAGTCAATCTTGGGTCCCACATTTGAACCTGAGGACTAATGGTGATTATTTATTTGTGATTATATAGTATTTATTTATTTATTTTCTAAGCATATCACATGTTCATACACTAAATTTACTGGTTATACTTGGGACTATGTTATTCATGCCCTACTAATTTTTACACACACCCTACTTGGGTAAACATGGAAATTTATTACCTAAGAAGATTTACTTCATCAAGGGTTCATGTATAGTAGAGGCATAGTGTTGCATGATTGATCATGATAGATTATACGAGATTGGATATTGGGTTGAGGAGGCTTAGGGATAGTAGTAGAGCCTTAGTGTATTATTATTTCTTTATTTATATTGTTTTAGTTATTATACTAGGGGGAGATTATTCAATGTATGTTGGTATGACCATGTGTTTGTATGACTTCTTTCTTCCACATTTTCATTTATTATCTATGTTCATGTTTTATTTTTTCTACATGCACTATTTATTTGTTAAATTATTTTTAGTTATTTTTATTATTTCTCACTCTGGTATGGGGGTATACTCTCTCCACGGTTCCACCATAGACCCCCACTACTAGTTATAAGCCTCTAGAATATAGAAAGGCATTCCTAAGGTCACATAGACACCATCGGTTTTGGCACTAGTTAAGTGGTAATAGGCTAAAAAGATGTTAAAAAGTGGAATCATATGTTTTTATTTTGTCTTGTTATTTGGGGAGATGGTAGATATGTGATAATGGAATGCGTCAAAGATTATGATACACCTCTGACTAGTATTTCATGGACACCTTATATGATGGAAATTATAGGTTACTAGGGATATAGGATAAATATTCTTGGTTCCCACTTTTAGGGTTTTATGATTCCACCTAGTGTGACACACTCGAATTTTGGATTTATGATTTTTTTTAAATATTAGCCCATTAGTAAGAGGCTGGTGTACATGAGTCATATTTTTCATGTAGGATTCACATGACATATTTTTTCTTGTGTGTGATTGATATCACTAATAATAGAGGTTTTATCTATTTAAATTTTCAATAATAACTTATATAAATATTTCCTATATAAATTTTTGGTGTCATTCTACTCAGCTAGACCATGCTATATATTTTCTCTAATGACAGGTTATGTGAATTCTATACAGTTATGTTCATTGATGATGGTTATATAGTCCCTCTTGTAAGGGATGTATAGTTACCCTTAATAGGTCAGTACAGGCACTGTATTCCTTCATAATAGACCCTCGTAGGGTGGTTATAATGAGGTTCATTTATTTTAAGTGTCAACTATAACCTATATGATGTTTTTTCATATAGATTCTTGGTGGAATTCTACTTAACCGACCCATATGATTGTGGTATAATTAAAATGAATCATAATAATATGATTCTAATATGTATATATGGATGATATTGTGATTCTTGATGGGATAGTCTCATGTGTAGATGCCCAGTGAGGATCGTTGCCCTAGCAGGCTGATGACTTTTCATGTGATGCCTGTAAACCCAAGATTGGAAGTTTTAACATGTGATTTATCATGGGATGTTGATATAAGAACATAGATATGTTTTTTACAAGTTGTGACCTTTTTTAGGAAAGATTTATAGGATAAGTGGGAGATCCTAGTGCCTTATAGATGCAACTCAGTGTATGGGTGAGCCAGGTTTTTTGCATGAGGGTAACTTGAGATATGGTTTAGCCTAGGATTGTGAGCGCCCTTAGAGATGAAATCATGGATAGATTATTTGGGTTATAATATTAGTGCATTGGAGGTTTTACCGGGTATATGTTCTAGGAATGGTAACGCCTTAGGATTTCACTATGTAAATAACTTGAGGTGATTCGGTATCGAAGTCTGGTTTTGGAGGTTAGGATAAGTGTGATTCCTAATCCTATTGATTTCAAGTGTGGTACCTAATGAGATAATGTATAATAATCCTAGATGGTTGGATTTAGAATTGATATATCATGGGTATATGATTCTGTTTTTTGGAACAATTTCTGATTTAATAAGTGGTCATATGGTAGACCATGACATAAGTGGAATGCCTAGTTTTGAAAATGAGTGTCAAGGGAGCTTCTGGTTAGATGAGACTAAGATGTAGTGAAAATATCAATGGTTTAGTCATGTGATAATAATATTGATGGTGTATGACTCATGGGATAATGATTCAATTTATGTGATTAGGTGGTATGGGATCGTACACCCATTGGATTCAGATGAAATTGAGATGGATTTGTAACACCCCAAGAATTTACAAATAGATTTATTATAGAATGCATAGATCACTAAGTCTCTAAAAACACCACTTTGTTATAACCTATCCAAGTAAACATAATTTTGTCACTTCAATGATGCAAATTTTAAAAATTTGACATACACGGTTGTGATTTGAAAGTTATTTGGAGTCTGATAAGAAAAACTCAATTTTCAATGAATAATAACCTACCCTTATGAATAGTTGCCTACCCTTATGAATAGTAACTTACCCTTATGAATAGTAATATGAATCTTATGAATGGTATACATACCCATGAATGTATAAATAAATTTAGGCACCTTAAAAATGAAGATGAATATTTTAAGTGTATATTTTTTTATTAAATAATGATTTTAATTAAATATTTAATTAATCATATTTAGAAAATTATTTTTTAAAAATGGACTTCATTTTTGGATTATACACATTGAAAAATTGTTAGGGTGAATTTTTGTTATTTTTCTGAAATACTTGAATTTTTTGATGAATAGTGAAATACCATAATTTACAAAATAAGCTAAATACACTAATTATAGAGTCATGTATGATGTTCTATTGATGTAAGCCCAATTGATTCGGATTCACATGATAAAATTACTATTATTGGTCATGGAAAACTCACTATTCCTTGTATTGTGGAGAAATAATAAATTAATGAATATAATATAGAGAAATCCCCTCTCCCCTCCACTATATAAACCACCCTCACCCCCTCTTCCTTCCACACCACCCAAGCTTCAAGCCTTGCCTAAATTCTTCTCAAATATCTCCCTAACCTCCTCCCCCACTTCCAAGACATGTTGGTATCACCAAAAGTCCAAAAACAAATGCCTTAAGAAGTTTCTAAAAGTGGAGTACTCAAGAGGTGAACCACTCTTCCTTTTTCTTTCAATTCCTTTTACAAGTTCCATTATTTTGTTATCTCTTCTCACCTCAACTCATCCCAATTCCATGATAATTCCAATACCATACATGTACTAAATTTTAATTATGCTAATGTAATATTTCATCATAATCTCTCTTTTCCTTTTTTTTATATTATAACTACAAACACCATCTGAGATGTATTAATTTATCACACTCAAGGAAGACGGGTTTTCACTTTTCATTAATATATTCAAGATTGGTCATGAAAACTTTTCAATGTTTGAACCAGATAATTATATATTTATTTTATCTTTTTTAATGTTTTGGAATACTTACACACTCATAATATGGAATAATAATTCAAAACAAGTTCATTGTGCACAAAACCACCAAGCCAAATCCAAGCATTTATCATTAAATGAATAGAATCATAATAAGATCATTTATATCTATTTAATGCACCTAATAATATATATTAAAAATTCTGGATATTAACCACATTTCAAATGAACTTTCATTCATCAATACAAGTAAATGGATCATGAAAACCAAGGAACAAAATGCTTCCAAAACAATAAAATTGAATCTTCTAAACCCATCAAAAAGGTCATGAATGAACCTAATAAAGTTATAAAATATCAATTAATTTTTTATGAGGTTCTAGAATTATTAATTAATTATTCTAAAATTTTATTATTCAGGTCGTTATGAACAATCTAGAACACCATCGAGCTTAAGGTAAGGGATTGCTTAACTCAATTTTCATTCTTTGAGTTAAACATATATTTTATTGGTTAAATTGTTCCAAGAATATGTGTGAATGACCTATGATTGTTTTATAATGTATATCCACTTATATTTTGTGGATTTTTATTTGTATCACATAAATATTTCATTGATTTATCATCACTCTAATGACAAAATATTTGTAAGGGATATCTTAACTCAATTTTCATTCGTTGAGTTAAACATCAATGTCATTGGTTTTGTATTTTCCCAGAATATGTGTGAATGATCTATGATTATTTTATTCTATATATCCACTCTTATTGTGTGGTTTAATGTTTTTCACGCATAATTATGTCATTTATTTGTCCTCAATAAAATGATATGTTCTTGGTAAGGGATCCTCTCTCTCACTTTTGTTCAAGAATTTCCCCTATGTTGTTCCCTTTTATTTTTAATTCCTAGTGATGGGGTATGTTTTTTCGCCTCCCCCATACTTCCCTTATGATATATAAATAATGGGATACCCATGTACCTCTCATTAATCCCTCACAAGAACACATGTTACCATGCCAAAATGTTTGTAAGGGGTTTTCTCATCTCACCTTCATTTCCGTGAGATTTCTAATGTTTGCCACTTATTTCTTGAATGTGGTGTATGTGTACTACCATTTGTCATATAATATCTTTATTCTCTTTATATTCATGGTATTAAATGATTCATTTGATGGTTATTATGTTTTTTTCATATGATTCGACTGATTACATTATGGTAAGGAACTTTGTCTCAATTTTCTATTTCGTTGTGACTTACTTTGTATTGTGCACCTAATAATTCTGATATGGTGTACCTACTACCCATTTGATATCACATTTAATTTAAAATTATAATTCTATTAAATATCTATATTATCATAACATGGATATTATTATTTTCAAATTCGTATACCAATTTTCATACGATATTTATTTTGAATGTTGTTTTAACTATGGAAGTGTTGTTGAATTTGTATCCTCTATTCTATACGGATAATATAAATACATATTTCTATTTTATTGAATCTATATATAAAGAATTATTTTTAAATAAAATGATGGGTGGGTCCCACTATATCCCCTCGATGCATCGACAGGTCTCATGAGACAATCAGTTTGGCGATAAACCCTTCAAGTTTGTTTCAAAAAATCAGACGGGTTTCTATCCACAGAAATAAACCATTTTAATGGTATTATGGTATCATGTTCTAGATACATTACGTCCAATTAATAATTATTCTCTTTATTCATTATCATTTATTATTATCCATGAGGTTTTTACTATGACAAAATCTATGTATGCAGTTTCATTCTCAGTTTATTAATGGTGTGAGTTTTTCATTTATTCATCATGCCATATTGACTATGCCAAGTTGTTTATGATTCAGTTATTATTGATTCATGCCTATTTGTTTAACCCTTACTGAGTTTTTGAGCTCACCCCTTTCATTTTTTTACCTCCAACAGGTTATGAAGAGGAGATCACTTATTGATTTTCTATGGAAGCAGTTTTAGTTTTTGTTATGCTCTGTATTTTGTACCTTTCCAATGTAATTTGAGTTACATATATGTATCTAGTTTCTTCAAGACTTCTAAAATGATTGTTCCTTAGGTCTTTCATTCCTTATAACCATGCCAATTTACTTAGTAATTCACCGGCTCCAGTCTAGAGGGGTCAGTGTGTTACAGTTGGTATCAGAGGAAGTTTAACAGAAAACTTAGAAACTAGATTTAGAAGATGTAGATTAGGGAAGAGTACCTAAGATAGTCTTTGAGGATAAATATACAATAATGTCCTGGTATTTTGGTAAGGAATTGATTATGTGGATCTTTCATGTAATACATCTCTGTCTGGATATGAGCAGGTAGAGGTGGCTCTAGCACAGATGTACCTAGGAGTGAAAGCTCTGACAAGGAGTTTCGGGCTTGACCTGGGGTATCCTGGTACACGACAATGGGCCTTACTACACTCTTGGTTACAACACTCCTAGGGGATATACTTAGGATAATTCACATTTTCTTTACAAGCCATTATAAAGGATTTTAATGTAAATTTTTCCTTAGAGAAACCATGTCTATTAGATTAGCTATGCATAGAATTTTAATTTATGCTTAGAAATTATCAAATTGAGAGTATAAATTATGATTCATAACCTAATCTAGTGTATGAAATTATTTAGAAATGGAACCTAATGGAAAAGGGGAATCAATACTCATAGACAACTTTAGGTATTTTGAGTTTTTGTTAAACATGTGGTTAGTCACTATGTCTATTCTTTAAGTTAAATAATTGTTTTATAAATTTTCATATCAAGTAATGTCAGTTACAAATAAAAGGAGGAGGATCTAAAATGACATTTCTATCCCTTCCTGATGACTTTCTTGCAATAATTATTGCAAAGTCATGTCCTGACAATTCTGAAACATTTTCTAACATACAACTCACTTACAAGATATTGTTTGAGATATCAAACACCTCCATTATACCTCAATACCATCATGGATCATGGGTTGTATTTAATCAAATCCTATTTTCTCAATATATTCTAATATTTTCAAGAAAGGTAAATATTATCAAGGAATTTTCAAATATTTTACCTTATCACAAGATTTTGAAGCATATTATGATTTTGAAAATGGTGCTGAAGAAGGAGACCCTTGCGCAACCTATTTATATTTGATTTTAAAATATAATCTTTCAGAACATACTTATGGAATTTTTAAAGAACTATTGATTTAAATTTTCAACTCAAACTCAGTTCGGTTGTTTTATAAAAATCAAGTTTTATCAGATGTTTTGAAATTATATTTCATACATGATTATTTTCGAAAACTATTTTTCTGTGAACACCTATATAACCCAAGTTGTACAAGGTGTATCTATATGGAGGAAGAAAATGATTTTGAAGGATCTCTAAAACATTATTGCAATGCATGGACCTTATATTTACGTAAGAAATATGATGATGAAACCATATTTACACCATGATCAAGGAACCCTAAATTTTTAATAAGTAAATAAAATTTTTAGGATGAAATTTCCAAAGGTGGGAATAATGTAACACCCCAAGAATTTACAAATAGATTTATTATAGAATGCATAGATCACTAAGACTCTACAAACACCACTTTGTTATAACCTATCCAAGTAAACATAATTTTGTCACTTCAATGATGTGAATTTTGAAAAATTGATACACACGGTTGTAATCAGTAAGTTATTTGGAGTCTGATAAGAAAAACTCAATTTTCATTGAATAGTAACCTACCCTTATGAATAGTAACCTACACTTATGAATAGTAACTTACCCTTATGAATATTAATATGAATCTTATGAATATTATCCATACCCATGAATGTATAGATAAATTTAGGCACCTTAAAAATGAAGATGAATATTTTAAGTGTTTATATTTTTTGATTAAATAATGATTTTAATTAAATATTTAATTAATCATATTTAGAAAATTATTTTTAAAAAATGGACTTCATTTTTGGATTCTACACATTAAAAAATGGTTATGGTGAATTTTTGGTATTTTTCTGAAATACTTGAATTTTTTATGAATAGTGAAATACCATAATTTACAAAATAAGCTAAATACACTAATTAGAGAGTCATGTATGATTTTCTGCTAATGTAAGACCAATTTATTTGGATTCACATGATAAAATTACTATTCTTGGTCATGTAAGACTCATTATTCCTTGTCTTGTGGAGAAATAATAAATTAATGAATATAATATAGAGAAATCCCCTCTCCCCTCCACTATATAAACCACCCCTCACCCATTCTTCCTCCCACACCACTCAAGCTTCAATCCTTGCCTAAATTCTGCTCAAATAGATCCCTAACCTCCTCCCCCACTTTCAAGACCTTATGGTCTCACCAAAAGTCCAAAAACAAAGGCCTTAAGGAGTTTCTTAAAGAGGAGAACTCAAGAGGTGAACCTCTCTTCCTTTTTCTTTCAATTCCTTTTACAAGTTCAATTATTTTATTCTCTCTTCTCACCTCACCTCATCCAAATGACATGATAATTCTAGTAAAATACATGTACTAGATTTTCATTATTCTAATTTAATATTTCATCATAATCTCTCTTTTTCCTTTCCTTTTATACTATAAATGCAAACATCGTCCGAGATGTGTTAATTTATCTCACTCAAGGAAGATGGGTTTTCAACTTGCATTATTATATTCAAGACTGGTCATAAAACCATTTAAATGGTTGAAACAAATCATAATATATGTATTTTATCTTTTTTAATGTTCGATAATTGTTACACACTCATAATATGGAATAATAATACAAAACAAGTTCATTGTGCACAAAACCACCAAGCCAAATTCAAGTGTTTATCATTAACTCATTGAATGAGTCATTCTCATGGTATATAACCAGAATCATTATAAGATCATTTATATATATTTAATGTAACTAATAATATATATTAACTATTATTTATGTTTAACCACATTTCAAATGAACTTTCATTCATTAATACAGGTAAATGGATCCTGAAAACCAAGGAAGAAAATGCTTCCAAAACAATAAAATTGAATCTCCAAAACCCATCAAAAAGGTCATGAATGAACCTAATAAGGTTATACCATATCAATTACATGTTTATGAGGTACTGGAATTATTAATTAATGAATCCAAAATTTTATTATTCAGGTTGATAAGAATAATCAAGAACACCTTTGAGCTTAAGGTAAGGGATTGTTTAACTCAATTTTCATTCTTTGAGTTAAACATCTATTTCATTGGTTACATTGTTCCATGAATATGTGTGAATGACCTATGATTGTTTTATACTGTATATCCACTTATGTTTTTTGGATTTTTATTTGTTAAACATAAATATTTCATTGATTTATCTTCACTCTAATGACACAATTTTTGTAAGAGATGTCTTAACTCAATTTTCATTCATTGAGTTAAACATCAATGTCATTGGTTTTGTATTTTTATAGAATATATGTGAATGATCAATGGTTGTTTTATTCTGTATATCCACTCTTATTTTTTGGGTTTATGTTTTTCACACATAATTATTTCATTGATTTTTCTTCAATCTAATGATACATTCTTGGTAAGGGATCCTCTCTCTCAATTTTGTTCAAGAATTTCCCCTATGTTGTGCCCTTTTATTTTTAATTCCTAATGATGGGGTATGTTTTCTCACATCCCCCATACTACCCTTATGATATATAAATAATGGGATACCCCTTTACCTCTCATTAATCCCTCACTAGAACACATGTTACCATGATAAAATGTTTGTAAGGGGTTTTCTCATCTCACCTTCATTTCTGTGAAATTTCTAATGTTCACCACTTATTTCTTGAATGTGGTATATTTATACTAACATTTGTTATATAATATTTTGATTCTCTTTATATTCATGGTATTAAATGATTTTTTTGATGGTTATTATGTTTTGGTCATATGATTCGACTAATTACATTGTGGTAAGGGACTTTGTCTCAATTTACTATTTTGTTGTGACTTACTTTGTATTATGCACCTAATAATTCTGATATGGTGTACCTACTACCCATTTTATATCACATTTTATTTGAAATTATAATTCTATTAAATATCCATATTCTCATATCATGGATATGATTATTTTATAAGCTGTATACCAATTTTCATACGGTATTTATTTTGAATGTAGTTTTAACTGTTGAAGTGTTGATGAATCTGTATCCTCTATTCTATATGGATAATGTAAATACATATTTCTCTTTTATTGAATATATGTATAAATAATTCTTTGTACATGAAGTTATTGGTGGATCCCGCTATATCCCATAGATGCATCGACAGGTCTCATGAGACAATCAGTTTGGCGACAAACCGTTAGAGTTTATTTCCAAAAATCAGACGGGTTTTACCCACAGAACTAAACCGTTTTAATAGTATTATGATATCATGTGCCAGATACATTACATAAAATTAATAAGAATTCTCTTTATTCATTATCAGTTATTACTATCCATGAGGTTTTCACTATGAAAAAATCTATGTATGCAGTTTCATTCTCAATTTATTAATGACATGAGTTTTTCATTTATTCACCATGCCATATTGACTATGTCGAGTTGTTTATGATTCAGTTATTATTGATTCATGATTCTTTTTTTAAACCTTACTAAGTGTTTGAGATCACCCCTTTCATTTGTTTACCTCTAACAGGTTATGAAGAGGATATCACTTATTGAGTTTCTATGGAAGCAGTTTTTAGTTTTTGTTATGTGTTGTGTTTTTTACCTTTACAATGTAATTTGAGTTACATATATGTATCTAGTTTCTTCAAGACTACTAAACTGGTCGTTCCTTAGGGCTTTCATTCCTTCTAACCATTCCAATGTACTTAGTAATGCACCAGCTCTAGTCTAGAGGGTTTGGGGTGTTACAGATTGTAGAGTCATCATGTGAGGTTTGAGGACCAACGGTTTTGATGAAATTCTTTTAGGCTTAGTTTCTTGATAGTTTTGATGATAATAGGAAATGACCCTCTTATGGGAAATGTGACATTGACGATGGATAAAAGTTTTATGTTATGATCAACCTGGGTGTGTTCCTTTTCATTAATTATTGGGAAAGCATGTTGTTGGACCCTGATGAGGTTACACTTAAGGAGTGGTATAAGGAAATACATATGGTAGAGAGTGCACCATAGGACATTAGATGGTGTGAAACTCATTATGGATGAATTCTAGTGGGTTTAAGAGATGAAATTCCTAGTAGTACATGGTTAGAAAATGGGATTTCATATTGTCACTTGAGTATGAATAGGATGGTCACATACAGTCATTACATGTGACAATGGATGGGCACAAGCTATAGAGGTATGACCCCATGTCGGTAGGGATGTGGGTGTGATGAGATCGGTCATTGGACAGCTGAGATGTCCCCAGATTTTTGGTGTATAGTTGAATCCAATTTTATATGGTACCTTGGTGAATACCAAATTTTGGATTTGGATACAGTATTGTATGGAGTATATGTGTTGGAATTGGTCTTAGGATGGACTTGATTTAATCCAAGTATGAGTTGGGTCGGAGATATGTTAGTACTCGTGATTGGATTATGATATAAAATTCAATTGGTTAATGAACCAACCATTAAATTACACCAAATATCAGGTTATTATTTTAGTGTGAGTGCTTAGATGATCTCATTATACCTTAATTAATTTACGCAACATTATTAGGTGATGTGATAGTGTGTCGGTGGGGGTGGATGAGTGTTTTCGAGAATGGTCATCCAAAAGAGGACTGACTAGTGATTTCTTGTGTAATTGGATGCAATGAGATGGAAACTGCACCAAAAAAGTTGATAGACTATCAATAATGTGCCTTGGTAGATGATTAATATGGTGGGTATCACCATGGATTAGAAATGGCCTTATGAGATGAGACTTATAGTGGAAATTACCATGATACTAATAATAAATCATTTTAAAAACTCATAATATCTTGGGATAGATGGGCATGGGTAAGTGCTATCTTAGATTTTTAGTAATGTTGGTTTGATTAGGAGTCTCGATATTAATGAATATTGTGCCTCATGTTTTGAGTTGAAAAATGAAATATTGATTGTTAATACAAATTGTAATGTGATGAGTTAGTTATGAATTAATGATAAGGTAGATCAAGATTTGTGGTTAAGGAACATTGGAGATTCTTTGGGATGTGAGGTGTTGTGGTGGGAAAGTTATAAAACCTCATGTCCTTTCAGGTTTGGAATTCTAGATGGATTTTGAATTTTTGATTTCTGAAGCATGGAGTTATTTTATGAACTAAGATTCATATTAGAATTTTGAGAGTTGGAGTGTTTTGAGGATATTTTTTTAGATATGGATCGGAGACCAGGAAGTGTCTTGGGTTCTTGGTCAAGTCTCAGGAGCTTTGAGTTGAATTTTAGAAAATTTTAAAGGGTTTTACCCTTGTTTACAGTTACTATATGGTTATGGAAAACCATACGGAAAATCCATGCATATTGGTTTTGTCCTGGGGCTTGGAACACAGTTTGTGTATGGTTGCTGATAAATCATGAAAAACCAAAAATTAAGATCATTTTTTGATTCACATGGTTGAAACATGGTTTGTAAAACCATGTATCCAAACCATACGAGAGGGATGTATTGAGATGGTGTCAACCGTACAACTGGCATGCGGTTTGGAAAATTGTGTGGACACCTTATGACATTTTGATTCTAATTAAAAAGGGTGAAATAGCCCTTTTCCCTTATAATATTTTAACCCCTACTCCACTTTTCTATTCTCCCATTTGTGCATGCCAAAGTTTTACAACCTCTCCCTTTTCTCCTTCAAATTTCCAATGGTTTAGGGTGGATTTTTGCGTGATTTATTCAGGTTTTTAATGTGATATATCCTTAATCCTTTCTCTTTGATCTTCCTCTTGTGATCTTATCTAACTTGGTGTGACCCAGCTATGGATTTGAATGATGATTTCATTGTAGCATGGTGGAATCATCTCAATCTATGGGTATTTTTTTCAACATGGCTAGAGGGTGTCTTGAGGTGATGAACATGCATTGTTATATGATGTTTGGATGAAGGTACACCACCCAATGGATTTTATTAGGGTTTTTATTAAATTTAATTAAATTTATTCATTGAATTGTTGAAAATTGATGGGGATTTTTCATCTCTTAGGTTTGGATAGGTATCAAGAGTATATTTCACCTTTTTTCTCACATTTTTGACAAGCGTATAATGTTTGGTGTGATTTTAGGCACTATTCCTATTTTAATTAAATTGTATAATTAATTATAAATTGTTATAATTGATTTGAATAATTAATTATAAGATGTTATAATTATTTATTGTGTGTATTGGATTTATTTATGACCTCAGGAGGTGATGTGAGGCTTGGATGATTTTGGGTGAGAGTTGTTGAGCCACTTTAAATTGAATAACTCTATATGAGGTAGGTGTTATTTATGTGTTGGTCAATGGTATATGCATTTTATTTATGCATCAAGTGATATGTGGTCTCTACATTATATATTAGTGAAATTTTAAAATTTAATAAATTATTTAGTTAATAAAATAAATTCCCATGAATGGAATGAACTATATGTTAAGGTCCATGAGGGACCTTATGCACTGGCTTGATGCCTTGGTCATCGATGGTCGAGGAATTGATTATAAATGTATGAATTTTGATATATGAACCCATAGGGGTGTGACTTAAATAAAATTAATGATCATAGAGGACCTATATAGATTCCCTTGGACCCCTTGATTAGGTTTGAGTGGTGAATTGGGGTAATTGGCCTGAGTAGTCCATGATATGACTATGATATGACTTAAAAACTATAGGCTAGTTAAAATGAGTATAAGGAGAGTGATCATCCCCCATTATTATATGAGTACCAATGAGTTTTCCCTGGTAGATTATGGATGGGTCGGATGCGTGAGGAATGAATGAGGAGGAACTTGGGAAGAGAGTTGGCTATGATGTCATCTCTCTGGGGTGAGGCCAGTATGGATTTTCCTAATAGTTCAATGATTACTTGATATGAATAAGATTATAATGAGGTTTTTAATACCCTCTAAGTGATGGGATCATTCCTAGGAGATAAAAAGTGGATAGAGGAACCCATGTAGGGTGTTTATGTTATGGTATGACCTAGGGGACCTGGGTGGGTTCCCCAGTATGATGTTGACCTTAGAGCGGGGTAGAGTTGGTAGGAAGATGGTATTGATTTGGGGTGTCACTAGATAACCTAAATTGAATGTGTTCACCCAAAGAGGTGGTAGTGATAATGAAGAGGTATATTATAGTAGGGATACACTTCCATTGAGTCTTTTCACCTAGGATTTATCATATTATTAGTGACTAATTTTATGTCTAGGATACTTCCCTAGGATTTGACCTTTGTGTTTGATAACCATGGGATTACTAGGATACTACCTAGGATTTGGCCTTTATTCCTGATGAAATGGGATGCCTAGGATACTCCCTAGGATCTAACCTTTGTGCTTGATGACTATGGGATACCTAGGATACTTCCTAGGATCTAGCCTGTATGCCTAATGATATGGGATTACTGGGATACTCCCTAGGATCTGGACTTTATGCCTAACATTATGAGATTACTAGGATACTCTATAGGATTTTATGGATTCATCTAATATGTATAGTATATATAGTATACTACCTAGGATCCAATGTGTATTCCTAATGACTATGGAATTCCCAAGATGATATCTGGGATCCAATGAGTATTCTTGACTAGGATGCCTGAGATACTTCTCAAGATCCAATATTTGATCTTAATGATACTATGGGATGCCTAAAATACTTCCTAGGATCCATTTTTTACACCAAATACTTGATGGTTTGGTATTTCACATACTTAGAGGAACACTGGAACTAGTTGAGGAAGGTATAGTCAGTCCTGAATGTCATGTTAAATCCAAGGATTGATGGTGGTTAATTATTTTCACTTCCATAGTATTTTATTATTTATTTTCTAAGAATATCACATTTACATGTACTATATTTACTAGGTATACTTGGGGATACATTGGTGGTGCCCTATTAAGTTGTAATCACACCCTACTTAGGAATCCATCGAACCTGGGTACTTGGGAATATCTTCTTTATCACAAGTTTGGGTAGGCCAGAGGCCTAGTTCTCCATGATTGAGTGGGATATCTTAAAAGATATTATATAATGGGTTAAGGAGGCTCATGGATGGTAGTAGAGCCTTAATGTATTGTTATTTATTTATTTTTATTATATTTTCTATCATCCTAAAGGGTGATCAGTCAATGTATGTTGTTATGACCATGTGTCAATATGAATGCTTGCTTCTACATTTTCATTTATTATAGATGGTTGTGTTTTATTTATTATTCATGATCTGTTTATTTTTTGGATTATGTTTTTTAATTTCCATTATTTATCACTAAGATATGAGGGTATAGTCTCACCATGATACCTCCATAGACCCTTGATTTTATTCAGAAACATATAGAATATGGGAAGTTGTGCCTGAGGTCACATGGTGATCATTGGTCTAGGAACAAGTCGAGTGTCCATGGGCTAGTGGGATATCACATCATCCCCTACCAATGTAAAACACAATAAATCTATAAACCCAAATGAATAGTCCATTATTGATGTCTACCCATGTGTCAAATGCATTAACTCATGGGATCAATATTCCCTCAGAGTCTCGGGAAATAATTTCGTGAAAAATATCACCTCAAATTCCTTCCAAGTTATCCCCTCATATCCACCAACCTAAACCTATACATCCCACCAGTTTTTTCTTGTTCCCTTAGGGGTATAAATCACAAAATTCTCCCTCCATCCTAGAAGTGTCTTTATCTAATCGAAGATAGTCTAAATAGACTTAATCCAATATATAGCCTCTCCCTAAAACAACAGAGGATCCTATGAATAAAACTCACTTATAATATATGTCTTAGATAACTCATCTCCCTAAGATCCTCAGTAAATTACCTATATATCTCATACTAGACTCACCTTGAGATGATAATCAAAATACTACCCAATATTCTTAAACTAATGTGTTTGACCTTATTATCTCAAAACCTATACCTATAGATCTTTCTCATATCTACCCTTAGGGGACCCATATGGTGTACACCTCAGTGTAACCACATCCTCACCCTTTTTATGCTCCAATAGAGGAAATCAAGGCGGCGTCTTACTAAGAACCAAATACCATAATCAATACATATACAATAATTTAGATTTTTCAAATAAGTAAAGTTGTAATAGGAAGCATGTCCTATTGGCCATACACTTACTTACTCTCACACAAGTCTCATACCATTTATAATCATATCCCCACTTACCTATGTTAAGGTTAAGTACAACATACACCACACACACAAGATCTAAAAACTTTATAACACCAAGAACCATATCCTCAGTTTAGCTTAGTATAATGAAACCATGAATCTATATAGTAAAAACCCTATAGGTTTTTTATAACACTTTAAACAACCAAACCATCTTTTAAAACTATATTAGTCATCACAAGGAGGAACGCATGTGTCATGTGGGTCCTACATGCCTAGCATGATGCATGAATTCCACCTCTTACTTCTTGGTTCCAATAGTCCAAAACCATAAATTAATAACATAATAACATCATGTTTATATAGATAAAATAACTCAATTTTAATCATGAAAACCAAAAAAAAATCTTAATTCCCCTAATGACTTGGACTTTAGCCTGCACTTGTGCTGGATAGGAACACAGCATGATGTCTATCCCAAGTCCTGACACATCCTTAAACCTTCGTCTATCATAGCCCAAATAAAAAATAATATTAATATTTTTTAACCCACTTGGTTCCACTATGTAATAACCTTTCCCTAATACCACTTTATAGTATCCCCGACTTGGATTTCCTGGATGACACTTGAGCTAGAGACCCACTAACCCCATGCATGCCTCCCCATATGCTAGAGGTTTCCAACTATAAGTGAGAGTCTAAGGGGTGATAGTGGGGATACTATACCCACTTAAACTAAAATAATAGCAATAGAACAATAGAGGAATAAAATTAATAATAAAATAACATAACAACATAGAAAATAACACATTATATGTAAAAATAATATCAAAAAAAGTAATACAAGTCATACAAAATCCATACAGATCACCCATAGATCAATCATATATAACCATAACCAAAAAAGGACAACCTTTCTCAGCACCAAGGATCCACCCGATCTAGCAAAAAAATCCAATACCAACATACCCATGCATGCACAACATTACTAGCTAAAAATATCTAGACATTGGTCCCTTTCTCCCTCATGTGTCATGAATCATAAAGTATGCACATGTCTTGGAGGTCCCATGCAGGGTGTGAGTATGGACTCAGTATGCTACCACCAACAGTGTCCCCATATAATATTCATATGTATACAAGTGTATAAAAGGTTAAATTGATGGTAACCAACACTAAAATGTATAATACACTCCACCCATGCTCACCAATCCAAAATGATCACTTTACCTCAATTGGTTAGTGCCATAGTGGGATGATGCATGGACTTTCTATCAAACCAGAAGAACCCATGACCTTCCAACTAATTCCCTATCATATGATGTTACTCACCATCACTTAGCTTGTATGACCATTCTATATATTGGAAAAGATACCCCAAATTCATGTCCACAAGTTATTCCATAATTTCTGTAAATAACCTTTACCCATTACATTCATCAAATCAATAACAAAACAAAACCGCACACAGCATATTCACATTTTTTCACCAAACTTGACCCATCAGACCCAATATATACCAAACATATGAGGATAATTCCACTCTTAACTAGTGATCTCAATCACCACCCATATCCCATGGAAACCCCTATGATGTATCCCTCCTTTTAATCAATGGTCAACCCCATCCAACCTAAGTCACTTGCCAAAAAACTAGTGTTCTACACTATCTCATGGGTTATGTTCTATGTTCACATGACCCTAATGGCCCCATATCTATGGTGAGAAAAAGTAACTAATAAACTATGAATATAATACATCTGGAGAACCTATATCACCGCATATGGTTTTGTTCATCACCACCCATGTCACACTGACAAACCCACATTCCCCCATAGCCACACATTCCATATTTGTTACATTATCAAGGAACCATATTAAGAAAAAAAATAAAAATTTCCTACACTTTCCACATAAAATAACTTTAAATTAAATCCCCAAAGACATCAAACAATAACAAGACACATATCAGAACTAAACCACTGATTTCCACACAAGACTACCCCTACACATGCCACATGAATGATGGAAACCGCAATTGGTTCCATACCCAGCTACACAAATGACCCTACCAATTCCTATAAAGCACACGATGCATAAACATGTATATAACATAGGAAAAATCTAAATACCACCTACCTGGTATATATAAAATCTCATACATTTAGAATCATTGGATGATTCTACTATGATAAAAATAAATTAAAGAACCTGAGAAAATTACCTAAAACATTGATATTATTAAAAACTCACTATAATGATTACAAAATAATAAACAAATGATGAAGGGCATCGATAATTACCTAAAATGACTCCTAGGGACCAACTGCATAAAGAAAAAACCACCACCCAAGTATATCCCCTTAAGATAATGGAGAACAAGAGAGGGAGGGGTATGGATGACCCACTAGTCGAATTCCCCCCAAATATTTTATAACTAAATTGATTAATTAATTATAACCAAAAAATAAAAAATACCCTAAAGGACACCAAGTACCCAGTCATCCTTCACCGGGTACACAATACCCATAAGGTACCTGGTAACAATCGGGTACCCACCTTGGGTCTACTGGGTGGTCGATTAATCCTACAGGGCCACCTTCTTCCATGTTGTAGCCAGTAGGTACCTATTACCAACCAACCAGGTACCCAGTTCATTTTTTCATAAAATAATAGAGCCTTACACTCAGTCCAATTTCCCAAACCTGACCCACAATACTTCTCTAATCCCTTTTACACCTCAAACATGCCCAATTACACATTATTAGGCCACTTATAAGCTCAAATTACTCACCTAAGAACATGGGTCATGAAAGTGAATCACCCCTTAGGGTTTCTCCTATGAAATTGAGTGCACTATTTATGGTCCATGACTGTAAAAAAAACTAATATCATAAATTATCAAAGGTCTAGATCTTATTTATTTATGGCTTATCTATGATACTTTTCCTAATCTAACTTAAGGATTATACCATGTTATGGAACTCCTTATGCATTTGTATTTCTTGGTCTATATTTATATTGAATATAGCTTTGATAAGTTTGTTATTCTTCCCAATTAATCTTTTGAAACAATTCCATGAATGACCCTCTCTTTCATTCCCAAGGATTTGGTTTCTAGGAGATCACCTACCAAACTAGATTGGCTTTCTAATATCTAAATTCCATACATAATTCTTTAATAATAATTTTATTATTTAATAATATATTTTTTCCTAATTTATGATGTTTTAAATTTTTAATGGAATGAATTTATTATATATGGATTGAGAGAATTTTGAAGAAAATTATGGTTTCATAAGAATAACTTACACAAAACCCAACTATATAGGAGTAACTAGCACAGGAAGGCTAGATATGTAAGGAATTTGAATTCATGTAGAATCATAGAGGTCAGTCAGCTTCATATTACTAAGCATTGATTTTTAGGGGCTACATATGAATAAAAAAGTGTTCGTTTAATAATAACTCAAGGGTTACAAGGGTTATGTAAGAATAAACACTACATAGAGATAAAAGATTAATTTTGTTTCATAAGAGTAATTAGTATTCATGTAAGATTAACTCAAAATGGAAATTGACTATGTAAGTGTATCTTATACATACATAATAATAAAACTAAAATTATAAATTCTTTGTATATTTTTTCCCTTTGGAGAAAAGAATGGGCTGGTTGTGGAAGAAGAAGTGGAACCTACCACATTGCAACTTAAAATTTTGTGTCATGAAAACCTACACAAATCAAAAGTTTTCATTTATCTATTAGGATATGGTGTAGTGACATTGAAATTATGCTACAAAACATGGTTAACAAATGGAGTATAGATTTTTCATAGGGATTAATTTCATTGTGAGATAATGGTATTGTTACATGGATATATATTTTCATTGTGGTTATGAATATTAGTGGATATGAAATTCTAAAAGATATTGGAACTACATTGTATATTTGAAGATACATGAGGCCAATATTTGTAGATATAAATTCTTATGTCAGGGAAAGAGGTGGTTACAACATAGGGAATGAGATCCAATTATGATAATTCAAAAATATATATGAATCATTATGTTGTTAAAAACACCTTTTCACCATGAGGGTTATGATTGAAGCATATATAAAAACCAGATATCTTATGTTTTGATATATATTTTGGAGGAGATAAGGGTGGTATCTCAGTCAATTTTTAGGGATATTTTTGAGTAATTTGAGTTAGATATTGAAAATTATGGATATAGGATATATATGAGGTGTACATGGGTTAATTTTTATATAAAAGGAGAATATAACTATACCACTGAGTGTTCATTTATTCATTCATTGATTGGAGGATCACCCATATGGAGTTTAACTTTTTTAGAGTATTGGGGATAAAAATTTTGATTAGTTTTGTGTTCTCTCTCATGATTAATAATAGGGGGTAGTTTTATTTGTTCTATTCTATTTATTGAAGGGTGGTTGATTTAGTGAATTTATTTCCCATAATGGTACATGTTGGGTTTTTTTGTTCAAATATTCTTTGATGTATTTTCTATATTATTTATGATTGATAATTTTGTGGTGGTGATGAATTTTTATTCGATGCACTAACTAATTGATTTAATTCATACTTGACTATTGTATCATTTAGAGTGATTATTTTTAAACATGGTTTTGGGTCACCAATATCTTAAATAACTTAAAGTAATTGACTATAAGAAAAATTTAAGTTCATTATTTATAAAGTGAATTCTAAAACCAAGGATACAATTAGAAATAGTTATGATAATAACTTGGATATTAATTTATTATTTTAATTTATATACTTCATGATCCAAGATTTCTTAAATTCAGTGCACCTTAAACAATTAAAGTCTCTTATAAAATTAGTTTTTGATTTTATTTCAATCATTAAAAATGTTTATCTTAATATTTGAACTAGAATTTTCATGTTAAGAATCCTTATATTTATGGGATTGAACTTTTAATTGAGTTATACAAAATACTTGTAGTTTTATGTTTAGGGAATAATAATTTTAAATTGTAAACTTAATACCCTATAGGAATTAATGATTCCTTTTATGTTGTCAAGGTTTTCAGTGTCATTGTTGGGGAATTGGAACTTAGTAGAGTCCTAGGTTTGATATATTAAGATAATTTTATTATTTCCTCTTTTATTTTGTACTTTTTATTAATTTTATATGTTTTTTTCTCATGTTGTGATTTTAAGGAAAAAAATTGATGCATGCGTACTAAAATTAGATAAAAGGAACGGATCAATTTGAATTTTATCTTGAGTTAGATGATTTCTTTAGGAAACACAAGAAGGAAGAGAACACAACTAGATTAGAGTGAGAATGAAATATGGATATAGTTGTATGAAAAGGACAACTAATGAAAAGGACACTAATGGAGTATAGATTATCTTCTAGTGTGGGGATAAACCCAAGA
The DNA here is from genome assembly GCA_963277665.1 of Viscum album. NCBI lineage: Eukaryota > Viridiplantae > Streptophyta > Magnoliopsida > Santalales > Viscaceae > Viscum > Viscum album. Next base: position 1,283,730,572 of record OY728132.1, on the reverse strand, counting down.
ATCTTAGTGTCTATAGTTTTTGTAAATCACTTCAAAATATATCAGTGATCATTAAAATGATTATGAATTTACTTTAATTCATTAGGATTCCACATAAAGATATTAATATACACTTGGGAAGTTTCCTTGAACTTTATTATACTTTAAAATTAAATAATGGTTCTAATGATGTGGTTAGTATTCAATTATTCAAATTTTCACTTAGAGAAAAGGACAAATAATGAATCAAAATCTTGTAAATTCATTCCATCAATACATGGGATGGGATGGGAAGGTGTCACAACCCCCCCCCCCCCCCCCATCCAATGGTACCCCGATTGGGATAACCTTGAAGAGAAGAAGTGAATCCTGAGTCCCGAATTTATTAGTCCCTGGATTGGCGACTAGAACTAAGGGTATATCACACAAATATGAGAGTAATTATTCGCAACTATCCTAGGAAAATATAGATGACGCCACCAACCAATCACCATGAAAATTAAATAGAACAAAATACCATACAATAAAATCCCACAATGTATGAATATAAAATAGATACAAAAATATCTAGAGTAAAACAATACTAGAGGAATCTTGTGGTAGCAACTGAAGAAACTCCAAGATTTGATCTAGTATTTTATATCTCAATTACCAAAATCCTCTTTAAAACCTGAAAATATTTTATATATATATATGGGGTGAGAATAACATGTATACTTAGTATGATTGTACCTAAGGTCTCTCATAAAAAAGTGAAAAGAGTGTATTGATGCCTTAGTGGAAAAAACAACAAAACTAACCATCACCTATATAGGACAACTAGTTCCCCATATACTCACCAAGGCTTTCTCATCAAATAATGCATCCAAGAGTAGTAAATTAATATCATTAAAATGTAGATAATGTCTCCCCACAACCACTCCCCATGATTTTCTACTCCCACCCAATGTTAAGAAAACCTTTTTCTCTCATCCCTTCCATGTACACCAATGACGACACCAACCATATATCATGTATCATAGTAACAACCACATATAACATATTGTGGCACCAACCTCATATCACATAACCAGAGTAGTAGGGTATTGTGAATGCATAGTACATCAACCCCGTGCCCTCTCCTACCACACATGACCCCCACCACATGTCTCATCATCCACTATCAATATCACCAGGAGTAGCTGCTAAAGGTAGAGTGGGGTATAGGGTCTAGTTATTTATCCATATACTCTGTATAAATTTTTTTAGGCTAAAAACCCCCAATATCTTTGGGTGTTGGTTAGGTTATCCAATTTGAGTGGTGTTTATAAGAAAAACAAAAGAGAATATAGGTATATAGTAGTCTCACTCAATCCCATGCCTATGGTTTCACACATATAGTACTTCCACAACCCCTATCAGTACACTACCAATATAGAACCACCAAGTTCTACCTATAATGTAGAAAAACCAACCATAAGAATCACAAAAAGTTCCATAACTTAGGTTCAATTTTCTAATATTTAATTTAATAATTCATCCACTAACCTTTACCCATTTAATTAGTAATATAAATTCAAACCAATTATTTCTTTAACCCTTACCAATTTTTTATATAAGTTGATATTATTTAATTACTACCAAATCCCTATCAATAAACCACCACATTAAGCCATTTCATGAAAACCAAGGCTACCAAGCCAAAAACAACAATGCCAACAAGCTGAAACAACCAAGGCCACTAAGCTACAAACAACCAAGGCTACCAAGTCATGAACATTAAGTTAAGAATAGGATAGTAATATTCAAATGAGTCTTTAAATTTACCATCTTAAATTATTTAACCATTTAAAGGGTATTCTCAAATCAAGAAAATAATATAAGGAATAATTCCATAACAAGAGACAATCATGAAACAATATTTACAATATCAAGGATTACTGGTAACTGCATGCACATCGCCGCATTCCCTTTAATTTCATTAGTATATTTTATTATCTTCATTGTGTCAATTCATACCACTCACCCAATAGAAATAAAAATTATTATAATCTCATATATGCACATAAAATGGAGAGAACTCAAATACCCTACCTTAAAATAAGCTTTTTGATTCATTGCGCAAATACAAAGAAAGAGAGGACGAATTATGGGGACATAACCACATGAGGGATCCTTGAATAAAACAAAAACATAATGATGTACCATAAAAATCATAGAAAAATAAAACCCTAACTACAATTAATACAACCACTGTGAAACCTCTAAAGAAACAAGTAATAACTCAAAGAAAAAGAGAATAAATAATCACCTATAATAACCAATATCAAAACTTTGGAATCCAAGGATTAATGCCAAAGATCATAGGTTTTTAGGGCTAAAAAAAATTCTTAGGTGTTACCTGATATTTGAGAGAATCAAAGGGATTATGAGGTCAATCATAGGGGGTAGAATTTATAGAAAAGCTATAAATCACCCCCATTCATGTTGTGAATGTATAGTTCACACCATGAACCTCACACAATTCAAATATAATGAAAAAAGAGGCACTTGATCCAAAAAACCCAAGAGGGGTTTCATTTCATGAATAAATCCTTTCTTACCATGAAACCTTTGAATACATAACCACTAAAAACTCTACCATGAACATTCAAATTGTGAACAACAATTCACATCAGTAACTACTCATGGACAAAAGTTCTAGAAACCAAATATCCCAAGTCACAAATCCACATGATGAAACATTATTCACATTATGAACCTATGATTCATGATGTAAATTACTACCTATAGTTTTAGATTCAACACCATCTCCTCCTCTCCCTTCCTCAATCATATCTAAAGGTTCCCAACACCTATAAATCACAAAATAATGAGTTATAAGGGTCTATGATGTTATATTAGATACCTATCAAATTATTCTCATACTTAATAATAAAAAACAACTATAAAATGAAAGCACCAACTTCCAAAATCTAATAAACACTCCCCTAGGAGATACCCCACAAATAAGAAAAAAAAGTACCTCAAGACATAATGATACAATCCTAAAATATAATAGTAAGAAATCAAAAACTAGAAAAAAAGTCTAACATCAAAGTATCTAAAACATCATGGAAAAATAACTTCAAGTATTGGATGTGAATATATGATTCCCACTCCCATGTACTCTCCCCTTATCCTCTATGCCTCCATAGGAATTGAACCAAGGGGATAATGCACCCTCACAAAACCTTCTCTTGATGGTATTGAATCTTGATTGGTCATTACATGAACATCATGTCATATATAATATCCAAATCCCCCCATTCAATGACATGAGAATCATCATGAATATATTGGTGAAGCTGGTACATGTATAAGTCATCATGAACTTTGACCAGATGTGGGGTAAGCACCAACCGATAAGACACCTTGCTAATATTCTCTAACACCTCGAAGGGTATAACAAACTAGAGTGAGATCTTGATCCCCTGACCAAACCTTTGTTGTGCATGTCAAGGGGAAACCTTTAGGGAAACATGGTCCCTAACCTAAAACTTTAAAGGCTCCATCCATAAATTGTCATAATCCTTATGAAGTTTATGTGTAGAATTCATATTCTTGAGGACCACCTGAATCTTATCCATCATTATTTGAACCACATTAGGACTAAGAACTGTTACCTCCCCAATATTAGTCTAGCTTAGTGAGGATCGATATGACCTCCCATGCAATGCCTTAAAGGGGTTCATACCAATAGATGGATGATATTTGTTATTATAAGCAAGCTCAACCAAAGTTAGGTGTTTCATCCATGATCCATAGAAATATAAGACACATTCTTATAGTATATCTACCATAATTTGGATAGTTTGATCCATCTATCCATCTATATAGGGGTGGGAAGTGGTGCTAAGGTGTAACTGAGATCCAAAGGTGTGATGAAATATTATCCAAAATCATGAATTAAATTGAGGATCTCTATCATAAATGATGTTCTTCAGAGCTCCATGAAGCCTCACCACATTATCTATATACCATGTTTCCATATCATCCATAGTTCTCAACTCTCATATCTCTAGAAAGAAAGGCGGATTTATCAGTCGATCCATGATCACCTAGATAGAATCATATCCCTCCATATCCTAGGGTAATCTGGTGATGAAATTTATCAATATTTCCTCCCACTTCAACTTAGGGACATCCAAAGTCTGTAGAAAACCACCATGTATATAATGTCATTCCTTTACCTGCTAAAAGAATAGACATCACACTAAAAACTCCACCATTGACTGCTTCATTACTGGCCACCAAAATTACCTCCTCAATCTAGGATACATATTAAATGTATTAGGGTGCACCACCAAGGTCAAGTTATAAAATTCACAGAGGAATCTCTCACACATCATCAATGCGACTCACATCCTTCTTGGGAATATAACATGATATTTTCTATCCTATAACCATCCCTTAAGGGAATCACCATATATGGTCTGATCACGCATCACCTCTGACTCTGAGTCTACCCAATGAGACTCTTCCATATGCTATAAAAAAGTGGGATCTACTTTAATCTGGAACAAGTATCATTGTCCATAATCCTCCTATACTCTAAGATGAAAAGTTATAAACTACTACATTTCCCTCCAAGCATCCTCATATTCTCAAATGGATCCCTATGAATTTTTTATCACCACTTCTTCCATGAAATTTATCTTTCCTGATGTATAGGATATATTGCAATCATATTCCTATAGAAAATCCATCTAACTTTTTTTCATGGATTTAGGTCACATTGATAAAATATATACCTCCGTCTTTTGTGATCCATGAAAATCAAAAAGTGTTCCCTGGTGAGGTAATGTCATCATAGTTTTAGGGAAAACACCAATACTGTTATATAGATCATGGGTTGTGTAGTTATGCTCATGGGTCTGTAACTTTAAAGACCCATAAAATATTACTACTCATTATAGAATCAAGAAAGATACCACACCTATGTGGTAAGCATCATAAAACACTTCAAACATCATTCCCTCCTAAGGAAACCAAAGAAATGGGCTTTTGGAAAAAAAAATCTTTAATTAGTTTAATGCTTCCTAAAATGATCATTTTAAATGAAATTATGGTTCTTCTTGGTCGAGGTTCTTAATGGGGATACAATCCAATAGAAATTATACAAAAACCTTTGATAATAATCCATGAGACCAAAAAATATATAGACCTATTCCAAGTTCTTAGTTATTTCCCAAGAAACAATAGCCTCAACCTTTTTTGAATCCACCCCTTTTCATTGTTGGTACACCATATTTCCAAGGAAATGAACCTTTCACATACAAAAATTACACTTGAATTATTTCCCATATAGCTAGGGGTGTTGAAGAGTTTGTAAAATGATCCTTAGGTGCTCGACATAATCATCCTCTAACCTCAATTATATGAGAATAACATTAATGAACATGACTATAAAGTGGTCCAAAAATTCATAAAATACAGAGTCCATGTGAACCATGAACATATCTGGTGTGTTCGTGACACCGAACAACATGAATATGAACTTGAAGTGCCTATAGGGCACTAGAAAGAAGTATTTGGAATATCTACCACCTTCACCCTCAACTGATGATATCCAAACTACAAATCAGTCTAAGAAACCCAACTAACTCCTCTCAACTGGTCAAAGAGATCATCAATTATCAAAAGAGGCTAATGATTATTAATCATCACCTAACTAATCCTCTAATATTATATGAATGACCTCATACCATTGTTATCTTAGTTATTAAACAAAACTAAATCTTTCCACGGTGACACACTTAGCCTTATAAATCCTTATTATATCAGATCATCAGCCTAGATCCCAACTACCACAACTATGAGGGATCCATATGATAATTATTCATTGAAACTGATGTAGTACCCAACTAAAACTCTATTCCAAACTTGACTTCATTCTAAGGGGGTAGTGTCACAACCACCTCAGGGAAAACATTTAGAAACTTTGTAACAACTCTAGTAACTTCCACTTCCTAAGCTCTTATTAAATCTATCAATGACTCAAACATTAAGGAAAGAATGGGATCTTTTTCCTACCACCCATCTAAAAACCTCACTCACTGGTGAACACCACATTTCTTCCCTTATATAAAAAAACTCATCATACCTCTGAAAATAATCAACAACCACATGAATGTAATACATCCAAGTCATTCTAAGAGTGGAATTGTATAGTTGTATTCATAATACAAACAAATATCCTAATGATTTATATTACTCCATCATCAGTTTTATTCCAAACACATGTCAAATAATTTATCCTAGACTCTAAATGGTGTGGATAATAATAGGGGAAAAGAAAGACTCACTATGTCCAAACCTAATTCTTAGACCAGGATGAGTGAAACAAAGGATTTTGAAGCTCCATAATAAAAAAAACTAGAAACTAGGGTAGAATATAAACTAATCATATCTTGAATAACCTCTAGCCCCTCTAGCATAGATGACTCTATCACATGAATTTGGCCTCTTTTGAATCCTTTGTATAACTGTTGATGGCCTACATATCCATGATTTGTCCAAGGTCTCTGATGGTGAGGGATATCTAGGGATACCCTCTTCTAACTACACTTCTTCCTATATGATAATATGCTAACTAAACAGGTTGTTGAACATATATTGGTAGGACCTGCTACTGATACCACCTCAGGGGAAATTTTCACTGATATTGGAAGGGGGTTTGACCACCCAAACCATACTGACTCTATAATTATTATGGGAACCACGGCTAATAGTGATCATGGACTCTATAACCAAATCACAAAATCTTATAGCTCCTGGTAAAAGTATATTAACTTTTATCCCTTTAAAAACATGATAATGACTACTAAGGTTGTCTCCCTGCCAATCAAAATCTCAACTGGCCCAACATTTGTGACCCTATATCTAAATATTTTCTTCTTTTAGGTCCTTGATGACCCTCAACTAAGGGGGTGAATCATCCTACTCAAACACCCTCTCCATCACCTCCTCCTTTTCACCTCTAAATACATAGGTAGCATAAATGGAGTGACTACAGAATAAAGGGTAGGGTTAAATTCATCCTCCAAGAATCATTCTTAGGTCTCCATATCTGATAATACATCATAATTATATTAGAGAAGTTCCTTAAACTAAATCCCCAATTTATGAATGCTTATACTCTCCTACTAAAGGGATAAAAACTCTTACCACTTTTTTTCCTTCACCATTATTGATAAGAACCCATCCATGAACTCATGTTGGAACTAATCCCATGACATGTCGGTCTCATTCCACTCCCTAGGATACAATATCCACCAATAACGCACTTCTCCCCTCAACTGGATAGTTGTTAATAGAATCAAATACTCAGATCATGCTCGAATCAAGCCAAAATTGATCTCCAACTCATCTAGCTAGTACTATGTATCTAGATCAGAGATACATCCCTAATACTTTTACAAGTTCTAATTTTGAAAGGAACATAATTTATTCTTCCACTACTTATCCTTCTGATCAAGATCAACCCTTTAGAAGTCAATAGGGTTATCCTACTAGACTTCCCCAACCCATACCAGACACAGAAATAGACCAATTGGAATCTCTATAAAGAAAATTGGAATGCCTAATTCAGGTAGTAATGGATGCATTTAGATTCATTTAATTAATTCATTTATTGTTTTTTAGAACCACTCCATTCAAAATAGAACTCAATAAAGTATGACTCATATACCTATCCTAGGTATCTACCCTATAAAAAATCACTTTTATTAATACATTTAGACATATTAATCTCTTTTCATTAGATTCAATGGGTTCTAAAATCCAATTTTCTAGCCAGACTCCCTTTCTCTTATCACATACCATGTTCAGCTAACACTATTTTCTTACCAATCCATGTAATCCTCACCAGTTCCTAACTCCAAACTCTACCCTGTCTCTTAATAAACACCTTTTATACTACTCTATCATGAACCTTCTCCACTGGTACCCCTTGATTCCCACCCCAAGTAGGATCTAGGTTGGAGACTAGCACCGAGGTTATATTACATAAATATGAGATTCATTACCCTCAACTATCCTGGGAAAATATAGAAAATATCACAAACCAATCACCATAAAAGGTAAATAGACCAAAATCCCATATAATTAAATCCCACAATTCATGAATATAAAACATATATAAACATCACCAAAATAAAACAACAGCAAAATAATCTTGTGGCAGCAACCATAATAACTCTAAGATTTGAGCAGGTAACAATTACAAAATTCCTCCTAGAAACCTAAAAAAAATTATATTTATGTGGGATGTGTATAAAATGTATACTAAGTAGGATCATGACTAAGGTCTCTCATGAAAAGGTGAAAAAGATCATATTAATTACCCAATGAAAAAACAATAGGACTAGCCATCACCTACACAAGTCAATCAGTTTCTACCCTAGACTCACCAAGATTCTCTCACCAAATAACACATCCAAGAGTAATAAAGTAATATCATAAGGATGTAGATAAATTCACCACACAACCACTTCCACACTAATTTTTTACCCCCAACCAATGTAAGGATATCCTTTACTCGGATCCCTTACATGTCCAACAATGATGACACAAACCATATATCATGTCTCATGGAACTAACTGCATATCACATATTGTATCACCAACCACATATCTCATATAATATAACTAGAGTAGTAGGGTATCATGAATGTTTAGGGAATCAACCTCATATCCCCCCCCCTACCATGAATTCCCCCCACTACATATCTCATCATCCACCACCAGTATCACCAAGAGTTTCTGTTGAACAGAGAGCAAGGGAGAGGGGGTAGTCAGCCATCTATATCATCCCCATATTAGATGTTAGGGAAAAACACCCCCAAGGTATCTAGTTGTTGGTAAATTTATCCAACTCAGGTGGGGTGCATAATAAAAACATAAGAGAATATAGGTATATAGTAGTCTCACATAAGCTCATGCTATAGGTTCACGTAAGAAACACTACCACAACCATCATCTCTCTAATGTAAAATAACCAACCATAATCACACACAAAGGTCCAAAACCCATATTCTAGTTTCTATTATTTAATTTAACAATTCAACCACAAATCTTTACCCATTAAATTATCTGTAACGCCCCGACCCTAGTTACCCAGAGTCGGTGCATTATTACATAACATTGGCATGATCACAAGAAAGATCAAATCTCGAAAGACCGATTGGTTTAGTAGCCTTGGAAACACCAGATATATTCATAAGTCTTACATTACATCATAAAATGAAAAAATACTACAACAACATATTGTCTCCATAAACCACACTCATATCCCCACATAATATCCCTGCAGGTCATTCATAAATTACTTCTTCACTTCCTGGGAAAAATAAAACATAGAAAAGGGGTGAGCTCAAATGCCCAGTAAGGATAACAATATACCGGAAACTTTCATAAATAAGAATAAACATTTAAGGCTATGTATAACTAAAACAAAAGCCTTTTAAACTTGAACTTCAACATAGTATGGAAAAAGTAAAATGAAATAATGCCATTTACTTGTTCACATGGATATTCTACTAATCGAATAATCACATGAAATATCAATAACCACTTTCATAATGTTGGAATGCATAATTCCAGACTATCATAACCACATAGCCAAGGCCTCGTGCCAAGAATACAAATAATATTTTTCCAAGGCCTTATTCCAAGACACTAGTTTGTCTCATGAGACCTACCGATGCATCTAGGAGCTATAGCGGGCTCCACCCGTCACATATTAAGTCCAATGCATTCCCATATGAAAAGGTTTAAACATAACATAAACATTCGTATTAAAACTAGCATACGAAATGTCAATAATTTCACCATAAACTATGAATGGTATAAAAATAGCACATCCACAGTCAAACATATCACAAAACCTTCAATACAATATAGAAGTTTTGTATCATAATAAATCAACTTCAAATAAGCATAAAATCCATCAAAGGATGTTGACATAGATGAAATCAAAACACCTTTTAGAGAAATATCTCTTTATATTTTTGAAATCATTTAAGAGCCATATAAAATAAAACATTTTCTTGAAAATATTCTTATAATCTAGTAAGGAAAACTTTGAAGATTTTATAACGGCAGAAAATAACCTCACTTTCCGTATAAGTTAAAAAAACATTCTTACCTTAATTCTGTCGAAAAGGTTAAAAAGGACCTTGTTTTGAAAACGACGGAAAGATTCCTATTATAAAAAGTCAAACAAGGGTATAAATGACTTTAACCCATATTCTTGTAAATAATAAAAATGTTTTGAAATACATTTTGAAGAAACATGGATGTGGATGATAAAGAGATCCCAGTAGATTATTACATATAAACAACCTCAGATAATGAAGAGATTGTGAAATAACCCTTACCTTGTACTTTTCCTTGGTTGGGGTAGGTTAACCTTCTGTATAATGGTTAAATAATTGTTATTAAATTATATAATAATCATATACATTAATATGATATCATATATGATCTTTTAATATTGATTTGATAATAATATCTTAGTATTATCATTGTTTCGGGTGTTAACTTACTTGTTTTATTTTATATGTTTTGTTACGTAAGACATGTTTGTAAAGGATAGGTTGTATATTATTCATATCCAGAATGATATCAAGTCCTTAAACATCATTTTTTAAATCATCAAATGATAATTATACTTGAATGGATACGATGGAGAATGAATCTCATCGCGTTCGTGGAGACGGTAGTCCGTACGTACGCACGAGCGACAATATCATTCTTTTGATATTAAAATAATATATAAATGGATGGTATATCATATATACTGAATCATTAACATGTTATATTTATTATTTACATGAGTTACACATCATTATTATACCCATCCAAATAATATTATATTGAATAACAATTACACCACGACGTGGAGACGGTAAGCCGTACGTACGCACGTATGGTGACATGTTATTCAAAGGGTGGATAGAATACTGAATATGGTTGTACCATATTTATAATAACATCACAGTATATATATGATACTGGAGTTATTATTTTATAATGGTAACAACAAAGAAAGAATAAGTGGAAGAAGTAATGAACTTGGAAAAAGGGTGGTGAAATCATTACCTCTTCTTCGGGTTCTTCCTTTTGATTTGATCAAAAGGTCTGCTTAGGTTGGCTTTCTGATAAAACTAAGGCCTCTAGGTTGTAGTGAGGGAAGTTGGGAGAGTATTTGGGCAGATTTTTTCCAAACCAAAAGGCTTTTAAGGTGTGAAGAAATGAGAAGGAGGAGTGCCCTTTTATAAGAGGGTTGAGGGGCACCTTTGGAAAAGCTAGAGAAATTAGTTTATAATAAATTCATATTCGGTTTCCAATGGCTCCAAAGTTTACTATTAAAAGTTTAAGGTGGGGATGGGTCTAAAACAACTCAACCAATAGAATTTATACAGGTTTGGGTACTTATATTAACCTTATCTTTAAGTATTAACTCTAAGTTAATTAGTTTCACTTTTACAATGTCTCTTTGTATTTTTATATAATATGGTTAATAAACTTACTATATACATCCAAGAGACCCCCAATTAGTCCATTAATGATGAAAATATCATGATATAAGTCTCCTGGCATAACATTAGATTTTTAGTAATTTAATATCAATTAATAATATAATATTTGTTTTAAGAACTCTTTTATGTCAATTTTGACACTATTCAATAGTTGATTTTTTTGAAACTCATAACAGATTGATTACTTCAAACAAAGTAAATTAAATCAATCCTAATATATCATATTATCCTATAAAATTAGTTTAATTCATTAAAAGTGTAATATTATATTTATTTGGGTATTTATAATATCAATTAATTTAATTTTTCACTATTTTAGTAATTACTGCATCATAATTGTGTCATAAATAAAATAACTTATTTAATGTCTACAAATTATAAATAAAATATCATTATGTAGGAAATCTTTTTATATTTATAATGAATATTTATAATCTAAAATCCAACATATATAACCCTATGTAATAATTGTTTTTCTAAAAGATATATGCTTGTGTCATTTTTGTATTCATTTTAACTTAATTAAAATAAAGTGTCCCTATCACCTAAAAGTGGCACCATGGGGTCCCCAAATCGACCCAAAGATGCCTATGGTCGAACATGTATCAACCAATAAGGCTAGGACACGTTTTAGGCTAATTTAGTATTATTATAATATTATTTTTTAACCCTTATTTACCAGATTTACCCTTAACCATGGTAAATAAAATATTTACCACAGTAATTATTCAAAATGTCTAAAAATAAAAGTTACCTATTTACACAATTTGGACATCCTGATTCCAAATATGGAATCCATTTTTCTAAATTCAAAACACATAAGTGGCAGAAATTAATTTAAAATTAATTCCCACTGTCAAAACAAAAAGCGTGTTTTTAAGAGATAATAACTATCAAAAGATTGACACTTGTTTATGTTCGGTTTAATTGTAAAATTATTTCCAATGACCAACATTATATTAAATGGTAAAAATATATTCTAAATATACTTTAAAACCACCCAAATTCATAATTTATCACTATTAATTATTTTGATTAAAAAAGTTGTTTTTAATTAAAATTTAGTAATTTTCACTATTCATCAAAATATGAAAGTTATCTGAAAAGTACCAAAATTTCACCTTAGGCTAAATTCGATATTCCGAATCCAGAAATGAAGTCCATTTTAAAATATAAAATATATATAATTTCTAAAAGTAGGTATTACTATTCATAACGGCTAGTTTGATTGGTTATGGTGTGTTAGAACTCGGTGTTGCGTACAACACACGCTATCCCATTATTCAAAGAGAAGCGTACCGTAGAAGCTTGGGGTGTTACATTCTCCCCTCCTTCAAATAATTTCGTCCTCGAAATTTCTAGAATACTACCGCATGAAAAGACTCGGGTGGTTCTTCATCATAAGTTCCTCGGGTTCCCACGTTGCCTCTTCCATCTTATGGTTTCTCCACAAAACTTTTACCAGACGCGTCGTCCGGTTTCTCAGTACTTGTTCTCTTGTATCAAGAATCCTGACAGGCTCTTCACAATAAGAAAGATCATGTTCCAGTTCTAATTCCTCATAGGTGAGTACATGCGTTGGGTCAGGAATGTATTTCCTCAACAGAGATACGTGGAACACATCGTGAACTTTGGAGAGACTTGGCAGCATTTCCAATCGGTAAGCTACAACCCCAATTCGTTCTAGAACTTCGAAGGGTCCTATGTACCTGGGACTCAATTTACCTTTCTTACCAAAACGTATGACTCCCTTCCATGGAGATACCTTCAGGAAAAAATAATCACCGACTTGAAATTCCAAATCCTTCCTTCGATTATCGGCATAGCTCTTTTGCCTACTTTGAGCTGCTTTGATGTGATTTTGGATTACCTTCACCTTTTCCACCATTTCCTCCACCAGTTCCGGGCCTACAAGTTTTCTTTCACCAACGTCATCCCAACAGGTTGGTGTACGACATCTCTTTCCGTATAACGCTTCATATGGTGCCATCTGAATACTCGAATGGAAGCTATTGTTATAGGAAAATTCTACCAGTGGTAAATATTGATCCCACATACCCTGAAAGTCAAGTGAGAAAGATATCAACATGTCTTATAAGGTCTGAATAGTCTGTTCTGATTGTCCATCTGTCTGAGGGTGGTAAGCAGTGCTCAAATGAAGTTCAGTATCCAGGGATTTCTGAAGACTTTTCCAAAATCTTGAAGTAAAATGGGGATCACGATCAGAAACAATCGATAGGGGTACTCCATGAAGTCTCACAACTTCATTAATATATAGTCTTGCTAGACGTTCCAGGGGTAGATCTTCTCTTATAGCAAGAAAATGTGCTAACTTGGTAAGACGATCAACAATAACCCATATTGCATCATTCCTTCTAGGAGTCTTTGGTAGCCCCATGACAAAGTCCATTGTAATATTGTCCCATTTCCACTCTGGTATGGGAAGAGGTTGCATGACTCCTCCAGGCTGTTGCCTTCCAACTTTCACTTGTTGACAAACCATACATCTTGACACAAAATCATCAATCTCCCTCTTCATGTTGTCCCACCAAAAATGTTCCTTCAAATCTCTATACATTTTCATGCTCCCAGGGTGTATAGAGAAATTTGAACTATGAGCATCATCCAACAATTCCCTTTTTAGATCAGGTAAATCAGGAACACAAAGTCTCTTCCCGAATTTCAAAATTCCATCTTCATACACAAAGTCTCTCAATCTCCCATCATTCACAGCTTTAATATTCTTTTGAAATTCTTCATCATCGGTCTGAGAACTCTTAATCCTTTCTATTAAAGATGGTTTGGCAACCATTTGAAAAAGTATTTATGTTTCACCTTCCCTGGTTATTCCCATGTCCATCTTCACTAGATCCATGAAAATTGGATCCCTTTCAATTCTCATATTGTTCAAAAATCCATGGTCTTTTCTACTCAAAGCATCTGCCACCTTGTTTGCTTTCCCCGGGTGGTAGTGTATCGTGCAATCATAATCCTTGAGTAATTCAAGCCATCTCCTTTGCCTCATTTTGAGTTCTTTTTGTGAGAAAATATACTTCAAACTCTTGTGATCAGTATAAATCTCACATTTTTCACCATAGAGGTAGTGCCTCCATATCTTCAAAGCAAAGATCACAGCTGCTAACTCGAGATCATGAGTAGGATAGTTTTGTTCATGAATTTTCAACTATCGTGATGCATAGGCAATAACTCTATCATTCTGCATAAGGACACAACCAAGTCCTTTCTTTGATGCATCACTATAAATAACGAACCCATCATTCCCCGATGGTAGAGTCAATATAGGAGCATTGAGTAATCTTTTCTTCAGTTCTTCAAAACATTCTTCACACTCTTTTGTCCAAACAAATTTAACCCCTTTACGTGTGAGCTTCGTTAATGGGTTAGCCAATCGGGTGAAATTCTGGACGAAACGTCGATAATAACCTGCCAAACCAATAAAACTACGTACCTCAGTTATACTCGTAGGTGTTGGCCATTCTTGGATTGCCTTGGTCTTAGAAGGATCAACAGAGATTCCATCTTTAGAGACAATATGTCCAAGAAAAGAAATCTTCTGAAGCCAGAATTCACACTTGCTAAACTTCCCATATAATTCATGCCTCCTCAGAGTCTTCAAGATAATGCGCAAGTGATTTTCATTATCTTCGTAGGTTTTGGAGTATACCAAGATATCATCAATAAATACCACCACAAATTCATCGAGATACTCCTTGAAAACTCTATTCATCAGATCCATGAATACAGAGGGTGCATTAGTCAATCCAAACGGCATTACGGTAAACTCGTAATGCCCGTACCTGGTTCGAAATGCTATCTTCAGAATGTCTTCCTTCTTCACACACAACTGATGGTATCCAGATCGAAGGTCAATCTTTGAAAAGTATTGAGCTCCATGTAGTTGGTCAAATAAATCATCAATACGAGGTAGGGGATACTTGTTCTTTATCGTTATAGCATTGATCTCCCTGTAGTCGATACATAACCTCATAGATCCATCTTTCTTTTTAACAAAAAGAACAGGGGCTCCCCATGGAGAAAGACTAGGGCGAATAAATCCCTTATTACTCAATTCCTCTAGTTGTTTCTTTAGTTCAAATAATTCTACAGTGGACATTCTATAAGGGGTCCTCGATATAGGCCTTGATCCAGGAATTAAATCAATGGAAAACTCAACTTCTCGTTCTGGAGGATGTCCAGGTAAATCTTCCGGAAATACATCTACAAATTCTTTCACAACAGGTACATCCTCTATTTGAACATTCCTTTCCTCACCGACAGTTATTTCATTCTCTTCCTCCCCAATAATTGAATTAAGTTGAGCTACTGGGGTGGATCTAAATAAGAATTAGGTGGTGACGATTCTGCTCTAAAGATAAGGTGTTCCTTATCATTATCATCAAGAATCGTAACCTCTTTCTTCTTACAATAAATCTTCGCATCATAGTCCGAAAGCCAGTCCATACCAAGGATTATATCAAACTCAATCATAGGTATGACGACGAGATCAGCAGATAAAGAACATTTATGTGCTCTAATGGGGACTGATTCACAAAACTTTGTTGCAATGATACTTCCCTTAGGAGTTTTAACTGACAATTCCCTTATTAAATCAAATTGGAAATATCTAATTTTCATAGCAAACTGGGAAGATATGAAACAATGCGATGATCCAGAGTCAAATAATGCATTTGCTAAACTTGAGGAAACCATTAAATTACCTGCCACCACTTCTTTCGGAGCTTCTACCTCAGCAGTAGTGATAGCATAAGCCTGGCCTTGATCCCTTGGCCTTTTCTGAGGTAAGTTCTCCTAACGCTTAGGACATGAATTTGCATAATGCCCCATCTCCCTGCATTTGTAGCACTGAACGTTGGTAGCTTCCTTCTTCCCCTTGCAATCATGAGCTTGGTGGCCTTTTTCACCACACTTGTAACAGACTCCCATTCCCTTCAAGCAAGTACCAGGATGTTTCTTCCCGCATTTACCACAAGATGGATATTCAACCTTTCCCTTCTTCCCCTTATTTCCATTCCCAGATTGATCAGCAGGTCTCTTCTTCTCTTTCTTTTCTTTAAAGTGATATGACTTATAGAATTCCTTTTCGGTCTTGATAGCACATGAGACAATGTCTTTGTACGACGAAAAGGATTGTGAGACTAATGATCGACGGAGAAATGGTTTTAACCCATCAAAGAAACGATCAATATTACTTCTTGGGTTACGTATATAATCACCAGCATACCTTGCTAACCTTGTAAAGTTAGCCTCATACTTTGTGACATTCTCATCCTCCTTATGTCTCAGACTTAGAAATTGTCTTTCCATATCTGCTCGATGGTCGCGAGGAAAGTATTTTTCTAAAAATAGATCTTTGAACTCCCTCCATTCCATATTTGATACTTCATCATCTTCCTTCATATTTTGAATTAATGACCACCATTGATCAGCATCTCCAGTGAGGCAGTAAACTGCCATGATAACTTTTTCCCTTTCACTGCTCCCCAAAGCCTGAAATATTTTCTCTAGGGAATTTATCCATTGCTCAGCTACTAAGGGATTTGTACTCCCATTGAACGTTGGTGGTTGTTGCCTCATGAATCGATCTAACATTGATCCTCCATGCTGTGGATCAGGGTGCTCCATACGAGTAAGGTTATTATTCATAACCTGAGTAAGTTTTCCCAGTATGGTGATTAGCTGATCGGCTTCAGTTGCATCACCAGCTCCACTATAATTATCTTGAGCAGGAGGGAAATCCCTACATGGAGTGCGTGCATTGATACGGTTTCCATTTCTTCCACTAGGCACCATTTCTAAACAATGGAATAAACTAGATCAGTTTATGAATCAAAATACATAATCTCATACTTATAAAACACTTAACATAAATTGAACTATTTATAGATATAATCCATAATCATAAAAATGTTTTCTTTGAGGAAGTATATACTCATAAACCCTTCATAATGATTTGTAAAGAAAATGAGAGTTATCCTAAGCATATCCCCCGGGAGTGTCGTAACCAAGAGTGCAGCAAGGCCCGTTGTCATGCAGCAGTTCCCGTTCGAGTCTAGCTCAAAGCGGTGTTTTCGGGTTTTACCCCTAGGTACATCTGTGCCAGAGCCGCCTCTACCTTCTCGTATCCAGACAGGGATGTATTGCTCTGAAAACTCACAAAATCTCTACAATACCAAAATTCTAGGAAGTTCTTCTATACTAATCCTCAAAGTTCATCTTAGGTCTACGTGCTCTAATCAGAGTTTATCTAAATCTAGCTTCCAAGGTTTGTACTAAACTTCCTCTGATACCAACTGTAACGCCCTGACCCTAGTTACCCAGAGTCGGTGCATTATTACATAACATTGGCATGATCACAAGAAAGATCAAATCTCGAAAGACCGATTGGTTTATTATCCTTGGAAACACCAGATATATTCATAAGTCTTACATTACATCATAAAATGAAAAACTACTACAACAACATATTGTCTCCATAAACCACACTCATATCCCCACATAATATCCCTACAGGTCATTCATAAATTACTTCTTCACTTCCTGGGAAAAATAAAACATAGAAAACGGGTGAGCTCAAATGCCCAGTAAGGATAACAATATACTGAAAACTTTCATAAATAAGAATAAACATTTAAGGCTATGTATAACTAAAAAAAAAGCCTTTTAAACTTGAACTTAAACATAGTATGGAAAAAGTAAAATGAAATAATGCCATTTACTTGTTCACATGGATATTCTACTAATCAAATAATCACATGCAATATCAATAACCACTTTCATAATGTTGGAATGCATAATGCCAGACTATCATAACCACATAGCCAAGGCCTCGTGCCAAGACTACAAATAAGATTTTGCCAAGGCCTTGTGCCAAGACACTAGTTTGTCTCATGAGACCTACCGATGCATCGAGGAGCTATAGCGGGCTCCACCCGTCACATATTAAGTCCAATGCATTCCCATATGAAAAGGTTTAAACATAACATAAACATTCATATTAAAACTAGCATACGAAATGTCAATAATTTCACCATAAACTATGAATGGTATAAAAATAGCACATCCACAGTCAAACATATCACAAAACCTTCAATACAATATAGAAGTTTTGTATTATAATAAATCAACTTCAAATAAGCGTAAAATCCATCAAAGGATGTTGACATAGATGAAATCAAAACACCTTTTAGAGAAATATCTCTTTCTATTTTTGAAATCATTTAAGAGCCATATAAAATAAAACATTTTCTTGAAAATATTCTTATAATCTTGTAAGGAAAACTTTGAAGATTTTATAACAGCAGAAAATAACCGCACTTTCCGTATAAGTTAAAAAAACATTCTTACCTTAATTCTGTCGAAAAGGTTAAAAAGGACCTTGTTTTGAAAACGACGGAAAGATTCCTATTATAAAAATTCAAACAAGGGTATAAATTACTTTAACCCATATTCTTATAAATAATAAAAATGTTTTGAAATACATTTTGAAGAAACATGGATGTGGATGATAAAGAGATCCCAGTAGATTATTACATATAAACAACCTCGGATAATGAAGAGATTGTGAAATAACCCTTACCTTGTACTTTTCCTTGGTTGGGGTAGGTTAACCTCCTGTATAATGGTGAAATAATTGTTATTAAATTATACAAGAATCATATACATTAATATGATATCATATATGATCTTTTAATATTTATTTGATAATAATATCTTAGTATTATCATTGTTTCGGGTGTTAACTTACTTGTTTTCTTTTATATGTTTTGTTACGTAAGACATGTTTGTAAAGGATAGGTTGTATATTATTCATATACAGAATGATATCAAGTCCTTAAACATCATTTTTTAAATCATCAAATGATAATTATACTTGAATGGATACGATGGAGAATGAATCTCATCGCGTTCGTGGAGACGGTAGTCTGTACGTACGCATGAGCGACAATATCATTCTTTTGATATTAAAATAATATATAAATGGATGGTATATCATATATACTGAATCATTAACATGTTATATTTATTATTTACATGAGTTACACATCATTATTATACCCATCCAAATAATATTATATTGAATAACAATTACACCACGACGTGGAGACGGTAAGCCGTACGTACGCATGTATGGTGACATGTTATTCAATGGGTGGATAGAATACTGAATATGGTTGTACCATATTTATAATAACATCACATTATATATATGATACTGGAGTTATTATTTTAGAATGGTAACAACAAAGGAAGAAGAAGTGGAAGAAGTAATGAACTTGGAAAAAGGGTGGTGAAATCATTACCTCTTCTTCGGGTTCTTCCTTTTGATTTGATCAAAAGGGCTGCTTAGGTTGGCTTTCTGATCAAACTAAGGCCTCTAGGTTGTATTGAGGGAAGTTGGGAGAGTATTTGGGCAGAGTTTTGCCGAACCAAAAGGCTTTGAAGGTGTGAAGAAATGAGAAGGAAGAGTGCCCTTTTATAAGAGGGGTGAGGGGCACCTTTGGAAAAGCTAGAGATATTAGTTTATAATAAATTCATATTCGGTTTCCAATGGCTCCAAAGTTGACTATTCAAAGATTAAGGTGGGGATGGGTCTAAAACAACTCAACCAATAGAATTTAGACAGGTTTGGGTACTTATATTAACCTTATCTTTAAGTATTAACTCTAAGTTAATTAGTTTCACTTTTACAATGTCTCTTTTTATTTTTATATAATATGGTTAATAAACTTACTATATACATCCAAGCGACCCCCAAGTGGTCCATTAATTATGAAAATATCATGATATAAGTCTCTTGGCAGAAAATTAGATTTTTAGTAATTTAATATCAATTAATAATATAATATTTTTTTAAGAACTCTTTTATGTCAATTTTGACACTATTCAATAGTTGATTTTTTTGAAACTCATAACAGATTGATTACTTCGAACAAAGTAAATTAAATCAATCCTAATATATCATATTATCCTATAAAATTAGTTTAATTCATTAAAAGTTTCATATTATATTTATTTGGGTATTTATAATATCAATTAATTTAATTTTTCACTATTTTAGTAATTACTGCATCATCATTGTGTCATAAATAAAATAACTTATTTAATGTATAAAAATTATAAATAAAATATCATTATGTAGGAAATATTTTTATCTTTCTAATGAATATTTATAATCTAAAATAAAACATATATAACCCTATGTAATAATTGTTTTTCTAAAAGATATATGCTTGTGTCATTTTTGTATTCATTTTAACTTAATTAAAATAAAGTGTCCCTATCACCTACAAGTGGCACCATGAGGTCCCCAAATCGACCAAAAGATGCCTGTGGTCGAACATGTATCAACCAATAAGGCTAGGACACGTTTTAGGCTAATTTAGTATTATTATAATATTATTTTTTAACCCTTATTTACCAGATTTACCCTTAACCATGGTAAATAAAATATTTACCACAGTAATTATTCAAAATGTCTAAAAATAAAAGTTAACTATTTACACAATTTGGACATCCTGATTCCAAATATGGAATCCATTTTTCTAAATTCAAAACACATAAGTGGCAGAAATTAATTTAAAATTAATTCCCGCTGTCAAAACAAAAAGCGTGTTTTTAAGAGATAATAACTATCAAAAGATTGACACTTGTTTATGTTCGGTTTAATTGTAAAATTATGTCCAATGACCAAAATTATATTAAATGGAAAAAATATATTCTAAATATACTTTAAAACCACTAAAATTCATAATTTATCACTATTAATTATTTTGATTAAAAAAGTTGTTTTTAATTAAAATTTAGTAATTTTCACTATTCATCAAAATATGAAAGTTATCCGAAAAGTACCAAAATTTCACCTTAGGCTAAATTCGATATTCCGAATCCAGAAATGAATTCCATTTTAAAATATAAAATATATATAATTTCGAAAAGTAGGTATTACTATTCATAACGGCTAGTTTGATTGTTTATGGTGTGTTAGAACTCGGTGTTGCGTACAACACACGCTATCCCATTATTCTAAGAGAAGCGTACCGTAGAAGTTTGGGGTGTTACATTATCAATATATATTTGTACCAATTAATTCTTTAATCCTTACCACATTATTATATAAGCTGATATTTTTCCATTTTTATAAAACCACTACCAAGTAACCATAACTTAAATTCGTTGTATCATAGCTAAGGCCACCAAGCCACAAACAACCAAGGCCACCAAGTCATAATAACCAAGGCTACTAAGTTTCAAAAAATCAAGGACACCAAGATACACACATCAATTCAAGCATAAAAAAGGAATATTTAACTTAGTATTTTTCATTTATCAACTTTAATTATTTAAACATTTAAAGGGTATTCTCAAATCAAACCCACAATATAAGTCATAATAGCATAATAAGCGATAATCATGAAACAAAACCAATAATATCAAGGAAAAATGGTAATTGCAATTGAAGCATACCATTATATTTAATTTCATTAGTCCAATTTATTATATTAATTATGTTAATTCATACCAATCATCCAATAGAAATCAAAAGTATGATAATCTCATAGATTCATATAAAAAGGGAGAGAAATTGAATCCCCCAACTCAAAAGAAAATTTCTGATTCTCTATACAAATCCATAGTAGGAAAGGATGAACTATGGAGCCACAACCACACAAGGGAACATCAAATAAATCTAAAATATAGTGATTTATCGTAAAAAATCATCCCAATAAATACCCAATTCCAATTAAGACAGATTATGAGAAACTTATAAAGAAACATGGAAGAAATCAGAGAGAAATAGAAGCAAGACTCACCTGGAATCAATCATATCAAAACTTCAGAATACAAGGATGAACGATAAATATCAAAGGCTGTTAGGGATCCCAAAATCACCTAGGGTAGCCTGATTTTCAAGATAATCAAAGGTATAATGAGAGAAATTATAGGGATAATTGAATTTATAGACAACCTATAAATTTATTCATTCATGTTGTGAATGTATGGTTCATGTTGTGAACCTCACGCAGTTCACATCCATCAAAAAACAAGGAGATAGATCCAACAAACTTGAGAGGGGTTTCACATTATTAATAAATCCTTTCAAACCATGAAACCTTCTACGTCACAACCACCAAAAACTCCACCACAAAAATTCAAATCATGAGAAACAATTCACATTGTGAACTAATCCTATAAAAAAGTTCTAGAAACTAGGTTTCCAAATTTGTGAATTCACCCATTGAAACATCATTCACACCATAAACCTATGATTCATAGTGTGAATCACCACCTGTGGTTGTAGATTTAACTCCATCTCATCATCTCCTTTACTAAATCCCATATCAAGGATCCCAACATCCAAAAATAAAAAATTAATGGTACATAAGGGTCAGTATGTTACACATGGTGTTTCGTAACATGATTCCCCCCATATAAACCATGAATATTTGGTTAAACATTCTGAATTTCACACAAAATTAATCAGAGTCACTTTATGTTACATGGGATACATTTAGATAGATATTAAGAAAGCATCCCTATCATGGTCAAGAGACATGTTTGATTATAAAAACAATTTATAGTGGATTTTCTCAATCTGATAGGTTTTTTATAGACACTTCCACTAGATGATCATTGATGAAGAATCTAGAAAATATAGTTTCAACTTGTTGCATGATATATCTAGTGATAGTTTTCAATAGAAAGTTGAGAAAATTTGAAAACCATAAGGAACTCATATGATGAACACTAATGGAGTAATAAATTATATTTCAATAATAATTTCTATAATTATATCGGGAAAGAAACAAAATATGGGTATGTGTACTAAAAATTTAAATTATACTGATTTTAATCAATTGGATTGTTTTTAAAGAATGAATCCATAAGGAAAAAAAGGTTTTAAACAAATAGATTCAGGATTTAAATAATAATAAGTAATATAACTTCAAAGTTAAATACATTCATTGGAGGATACCTTGTCAACATTCATTACAATCACTAGGGTTTCCATTAATAAGTTGAGATTGCATTATAAATATCAACAAGATTCCATGAAAAATATTGAATTTCGGGTTGGGAAAATTGTAAATAAAATCAAGGATAATCCAAAAGGATTATTTTAAAGTGACACAGAGTTCAACCCATGTAAATAATTAGAATATATCACTCTCATTAGTGTAAAAATCATAGAGGGAAGTATTGAAATGAGTAGAAAATGGAATGAGAAGAAATAAAAAAAAGAAAGGAAATAAGAGGGAAAAAAATAAGGATAAGACAAATGAATCTGAGTAATGAGTTATAAAAGAAGCCTCACCACCTTAAAAACCACCTCTACCATTCCCAAAATGAATAAAATAACGTAAAATTGATGAAAATGGAGTAAGTTTCTATAAATTTTTAAAAAACATCATATTAGCATTCCCTTTATAAAAGATTTAGAGAATATACCCCATATAAAAATTCCATGAAATATTTGGTTTCAAACAAGAAAAATATTAAGGATATGGGAACAATACCACTTAAAATAGAGCGTCCATCCTTTTTTTCAAGGATTTTATCAAATAAGTAACAAGATCTAGGTAGTTTTTCTATTCTTGTAAGTATTGGATCTTATGAGTTTGGAAATTATTGTGTGGTCTAGGTGAGAGTGTAAAAATTATGTCATAAACAACATTTAAAATATTGGAATTAGAGTATATGAATCCTAAAAAGTTTTTATTAAATTATTAAACATAATAATGATATTTCCATGAGGTTTTTTTGATGGTGTTTTAGTTAAATTGGATAAGTTTTACTTTCCATTGGATTTCCTTATGCTTGAGATAAATGAAGAGAAAATACCCCTTATACTTGGAATTCCATTTTTAGTAATGATTAGGGAATTGATTGATTTCCAAAGTGGGGAGTTATCTTTTAGAGTTAGTAGTGATAAAGTTAAGTTCAATATTCATTAGGTGATAAATAATTTGAGGGAAAATGAGGATTTAAGTTAGGAAAATAAGATAAAATTAGGAGATGCTTTTTAATTGATGAAAGGAATTAAGGAGTTTATGTAAGTAAGAAAGAAAAAAGATAAAATTGATGATAATAAGGATAAAATAGGGTTTCTTGAGAGAATTGAAGAATATGGAAATGTTTCCAAGATAAAGGAGATAAAATAGGGATAAAAAGTGTTGTTAGTATATGAATTAACTTTTTATTTTTAAATATTGAATAAATGTTGGATGATTACTCCCATGGAAGTGAATAAGGTTCTACCTCAAGGAATAGTAAATCAAAGTTAATAGAAAAGAAGAAGACCCATCTACATAAAAGAATCTATACTTAGACCATTCATTTATCTGTATCAGGTAACTTATTTCTAATATTATATTACTTCTTATGGTGAGGAAATGTATAACTAAAATACATTAAATATATATTATAATATATTAGACCTTCCATTTTATTACTTTCTATGGTTTTAGTTTATGGGGGTGTTGGAAGAAGTTACGAGGAGAATCTGGTGATTTTGGAGCTGAAATATCAAATGAATGAGGATCTTACAGTGTGGGGTTGTGATCTATGGTGTGGTGTAGGCCCATATAGTTTAGTGGAGGCCTTATAGTGTAGAGGCCTGAGATGATGTTTTTTGGTGGATCTTCTAATTTTGTCTTAGATACAATGTGAGGATGAGCTACAATATGGTGTCGTTTCGGAGATAGGTCTTACGGTGTGGATTTTTTCATGTGGAATGGAATCCCAAGGGGTAAAGTTTCCCTTTTATATTCCTCCTGATATTTTTTTAAGATGTGAAGGATATCTAAAATATGGAGTCTTAAATATTATGGTTTTATATCTCTATAAACTTGTGAGTGGTTAAGGCATGGTGCATTGGTTGCATCATAGGCTTACCCTGGGCTTATAGAATCTTGACTAGATATGATATGTGGATCCCATAGTCCAATTGAACCAAGGGTTATTGTGTCATAGATATTTGTGTTACATTGTATTCTTAGGTGAAAACATAATGATTAAAGAATGCAAAAGGGTGTTGTGTCATGTTCTTTTAGTTTATCATCTAGATGTAAATAAGAAACCCCCTTCAAAACTTCTTATTACTCTGAATTTTGTATTATATATTTAGTTCACTAGGTGTATCCTTGGGGTTATTTTACCCACTTTTTAGTGTCTTTAATCCTTGATCTTAAAGGATTGTTTTTTGGTAGTCCAAGGTGAGTTTTCTTCCTTCTCTTTCTCTGTTTCCTTCTCGTTATTGCTTTGAATAATATTATGTCCAGAAGAATGAAAGGTTATGGTGAATTTTTTACTAGATCTTGATGGGGAATATTTTATAATAGGTTATTTATACCTTATTAGTGTTACCTTTAGTGATTCATTCTCATTGATCATCATTTTCTTGTTTGGATTTTGCATAGAAAATCATAAATCCCTTTTGTGGTAGAGGATCCTTATTCCCTCCCTATTACTATGAATCTATGGGTTTAGAATGATTTTGTTTTCATTTAGGTTGATATTATGGATTGAATTAATAATATAATGAATTAGATAAACTGAAATTTATGGGAAATTGGATGAGTTCACATTTTCTTATTAGTTTCCTTTTTATTTCCACTTTCTCTTCCTTGATATTTGATGCTACTATTATCATTTAATATTGTTATTCCATTTTTTGTTTTGTTATGGGTTATGGTCCCTTGATATTATTTATTGTTTGAACTCCCCTTTTATAAAATATTAATCACTCATACATGGATAACAAACTAGTTTTGTGTGAATCTGAAAATTATTTGAAAAACCCCTATAAGAGATGATAAAATGTTTTGAAAGCCCCCTTGAAACTAAACTAGTGGAAACTATAGAAGCTGAAATCTATTATGTGTGTTGGTTTAATTGTTTTAATCTTGTTTTGGTTGTGTGAACCTTGTGAGGATTTTATGGTGGTGGTGGTGGGACCATCTCAGGTGTGAAATATGTTTAGGTATTGAGGTTATGATTATTTGAACACATGGAATTCTTGAGATTGTTTTTTCATTAAAAATGGTATTGAATGTTTAAATAAGTGTAACATGGTTGATAAATAGTAAATCAGAAAATTTGTTTAATTTTTAAATTAAATAGGAATTATGGTATTTTTAGCTATTTTTTTGGTGAGTTACATTTAATGGTGGCAATAGTTGGTAGCGAATTTCATGTCGTGATGTGGTAGTGTTGTGGGCTATGCTAGTGGTGTTGAATGTGAACCCTTAGTCTAGGAATTTTTTGCTATATAATATCCGTGTATTTTCATGATTCTTCTATATGAATCCCACCCATATAAATTACTAAGTACCAACACCCATATGTTTTTGGGTGTTTTCCTGAACATCCAGGATAGTGAGGGAATATATGGATAATTACCCCCTCTTCCCTACTCTTCCTTAGGCGATGGTATGTAGAGGTGGTTCCCAGTTGGTGGTGAGTACCATTCAATGATTTCATAGTTGGTAGTGTTGTATGGTGATGAGAGTATGTGATATATGGTGGGGGCATGCATAGTAGGATGAGGGAACAAGTTTGGTTTCCTTTATATTCATGATACCCTATTGTCCTATTTATGAGGTCATGATTGTATATGTGATGTAATGAATGATTATATGAAAATGTCATGATATGTGAGGATATTTACTAATACCATCAAATGATGTTGGGATATATGGGAGGCTAGGGTGGGTAGGTTTGGGACTCAACCCACATCAAACTTGGCTTGATACATGATGACTGGTATATATGGAAGGGATGGGTGCAAAGGATGTTTGATGTTAGGGTGTGAGAGTGGTAAATAAGTGGGGATTGGATGCATAGAACCTTGTATTATTATTTTCTCTTGATATTATCTTACTACTTTCTTTCATTATTTGGTGAGTGAGCCTTATTGAGGTTGGGATGGTTAGTTAACCTGTTTAGGTGCATCTTAGTTCTATTGTTTATCCACTGGTTTGTTAGTATTATCATCTCACATTTTCATGAGATACCTTAGGTATTATATTACTAAGTATACATGTTGTGGTCACCCTGTGTATATATAAACTATTTTTCATGTTTCTATGAGTTTTTTAGAGAAATATTTGTACATTACAAGCTTGGAGGTTTGATTTGTTGTGGAGTTTCTACCTTAGGATTTTTTCCCTTAGAACTATTTTATTTTGGAGACTCTTGTTTTTATTGCATAAAATGCATTTTTGGATGGTTTGGTTTATTTTATATTATATGATAGATTTTGTTGGTGGCTATTTATCTTATATCTCAATCCTTTTCAATAAATTTAGGGTAATGAATCCCATTTGTGTATTTTATACCCTTGGTACTAGTTTCCAACTTGAGCCCTCCTAGAGGCAGGACTCAAGGGGTCACTCCTTCTCTTTATTAAAATCCCAAGAGGGGTTCTAGTGGAGGGTTCATGATAGAGTGTTATCAAACCTATTGGTTGAGAGATAGGATATATCTTGGGGTTATACACATGTGAGTCTTGAATGGGTTGGTAGATAAATAATGTTAATTAAGATTAAACCATGGTGTAAGCAAGGGAGTCTAGTTAGAACATAAAATTTTAGGGGGCCTTATCATCTGGAATAATGACCTTAAGTTTTCTAAACATATTAAGTGAAGTGATATTTCTTGAGGGGTAGATACCTCAGAGATATACATGCATCATTGTTTTTGTGAGTAAGATTGAATTGGGTGATTTGGGAAATTAAAATGAACTTAAATAAATTAATATTAATAAATTCCATGATAATGGGCTTAGGTATTCTCTTATATAATTTTTATAAATGGATCCTAGTTATTGTTCATGTAGAATTTGGGGAGGATAGGTTCAGTAGGATAATCTAGTCAATAATTGGAGGAATGATCCAACTGATGAGGATGAGATGTGGAAAAAACATTGCATGTTTTCTAGTGATAGATTCTAGAAAAGTATGAGGAGAGAATTTTTTATCTAGAGATAGAGTGATGGATGAAGGATCTTGATATTACCTTCAGTATGATTCAAAATCGATATGATTACTATGTTATATTGTCAATTAGTTAGATGTGAGGGGAAGTGCATCATTGGTGGGTTTGTATCTTAGAGAGATGGAGGTGGTTGTTGTTTCTTGGGTAGTTTTCTAGTGAGAGTTTTATTCAAAGTCCTTATTATTAAATATGAATGTGGAAAAGAGGCAGGATTTTCTCTCCCCTCAGTAAGGTAGCCTGAGTGCACAAGATCTCAATATCAGGTTTGAGGACCTCCTACATTTTTCTGTTGATCATTTTCTAGATGAGGATTCTTGACTGTGGAATATTGAGGATGCATTGCACCCAACGATCAAATATGTAGTCACCATATTTACACTTTCAATGTACTTGAAGGTATAGAATAAAGATAAATTTATTGATTTGATGCAATTTTAGGGAGGAGTGTCTCGGGAAGGATGTTATAAAAGAATCTTGATGGGAAGTGTTTCATATATGAGGTCATGAATTTTGGGTTAGTCGAGGCTTTGACTGACATACCTAAATATTTGGGTTCATGTTATCTTATGGATGGAAGTTCCTGAGAGCATGTATGTACCCTATATATGTGTTACACCTATGGGGGACATGGTCACTATCACTCTTAGTTACCAAATACTTAGGTAGGACAGTATGGTTTGGGTAGTCAGACCCCTTTTTGGCTATAATAGCAGTAGTTTTCCCTAGGATCATTTCATCCATAGGGGATTCCATCATTTGTTCAGCAACCAAGTCAGTAGTCTTATGTCCTACCAAAGGGAGATAGAGTTAGTAGAGGCTAGCCTTGTGGTGTTCCTCACCCTCAGGGACCTATAATTTAGTGTGGTGATAGAGGTCAGCAGTGTTGTGGCGGAGGAACTAGGAATAAATAGATGTATTTTCAAGATGCACTAGCACTAGAGGGGATAGAGGTTGTTCAAGGTATGATCAATTAATCATATACCTTATTTTATACCTTGTTTTATTATATATATTTCACTCCTTTGTTTCACCCACTTTAGTTTTCACATTAGGACTGGAGGTAGAGACACTTCTAGTTTCCCTAGTTCTATACATGTCAGTTAGAGGTTGATCTATGTTGTTTAATGTGTACTGGGTGTAGACTGATGATTGTGCAATATCATTCGATGGGTGATTTCTTCCTATTATATATATAGTCATATGATTTCATCCTTGGAATGAATTTTTTGTATTCTATATGTGCAGTTGTTGATTACTTCCAAAATAGAGTAGAGTTTTATGTTTTGGAAGGTTGAAGAGTGGTGTTCAATGGTGATTAAGGCTATCAGATGGGCAATAGGCATATATATCCACTTCTATATTAGTTGGTATAGTTATCAATGGAATCTTAGGTGGTGTGGGTTCCAAAAAAAATTAGGAGTTTCTATATGTATTCTCATATGATATTTTGACGCTACCCTCACATCATGATGTTAAGTTTGGGATAGAGCTACAGTCAGGCACATCATTGATATTAATGGATCTTTATCATATGGTAACCATGGAGCTACGTGAGATGAATATCCAAATCAATTATTTGTTTCATAATGGATTCATATGACCCATTGTATCTCCTTGGGTTGATCCAGTATTGTTCACCAAGAAGGTTGATGATAGTCTGAGGTTGTGTGTGGATTACTATAGGTTAAATAAAGTGATGTTCAAGGACAGTTACCCTCATCTAAGGATGGATGACATGTTCATACAATTTAAGGGATCCAGTTAGTTTTCAAAGATTGACTTGTAGTCTATATATCATCAAATGATGGTAAAGGAGCATGACATCCTGAAGACCACCTTCTGGTGTAGGTACAGACACTTAGAGTTCATATTCATGTCATTTGGTGTCATGAATATACCAATTTTGTTCATGGGATCATGAAATCTGTATTCCATGAGTTCCTATACTAGTTCATAGTTATGTTCATTGATTAAATACTTACATACTCAAAGTCATAATAATAGTAGGGTGAGCACCTTAGAGTTGTCCTACAAGCTCCACGACACTATCATCTCTATGGTAAGTTTTCTAAGTGAAAGTTTTGGACATGTGAGGTGCACTTCCTTGGAAATGTGGTGTATTGGTATGGTTTGGTCATGTACGCATCTAATATTGAGGGAATTGTTTCTTGGGTGGAACCCAAGAACATGATAGAGGTTCATATATTATTTGGTCTTATGGGATATTATCAAATATTTTTGTTTGACTTATATTGTATTTTAGCCATGTTAATGTCCCTAACCAAGAAGTAATGGGTCTCCATCAAGACTTATCAGTGTTAGGAACTATTTGAATATCTAGGGGAGAGGTTGATTAGTTCCCTAGTGCTTTGGATGCTAAAGTAAGTTGATTTTTGAAGTTTTTTTTTGAAACTTTTTATCTGGGTTTTGGATTCATCTTGATGTAGTAGAGGGAAGTGATATCTTATGGGTTTGGGAAGTTTAATCCACATAAGTATAACTATGCTACCCATAACCTAGATTTGGTAGTAGTAGTGTTTAACCTACAGTTTTGATGACATTACCTCATCACCAAATGATTTTTGGTCTTTACAGTTTTAAGGTATGTTTTTACTCAGTGGTATATGATTATATTTGAGTGGATGTGGTTGGAGTTACTTTTTTGCTTGATTCACTAAGTAATAATTCATAGGGAGATGTCATTTGAGAGTCTAAGGATGCTTTGGGGGTGATAGAGGAGGCAGAAACCTTGCATCTTAAAATGGGGGATATCAATGGAAGAGGGTTTCTATGACAAATGGTAGTGTAATATTCATTTTTTCTACTAGTTGAGGAGTATTAGTGGGGATAATCATAGGTGGAGGTGATGAGATATCGCGTCAGTCTTGGTGATGCTCAAGTGGGGTGGTCAAAGGATGGCTAGTATTAGATGCTATTTTAATAAAGATTTTATATTCTAATTTCTATGTGTGAGGGAGTTCTCTGTGAGTTTCACAGCTCATCCTTGGTGGTTCATCTGGGTGTATATAATATTTATTGTGTCTTGAGGGGTCATTTTTTGTGGCTTGGGATGAATTTTTCAGTGTCAGAGTTTGTGACGTGATGTTTGGTCTTCTAGTAGGTGAAAGTATAGAACTATGTCCATGTAGGGTTATTATAGAATTTATATATACTTGAGTGGAAATAGAAAGACATATTTATGGATTTCATCACTGGGTTACCCCAAAACTTGGGAGGATGTGATGTCATTTGGGTGATTGTGGATTGAATGATAAAGCCAGACCATTTTCTGGTAATTCAAGGGTTTAGTACCCTGGATGTTCTGGTGAGGCGATATGTAGATTAGTTGTTAAGTCTTTATATGGTACCAGGTTCCATTATCTATTATAAATATCCTATAATTACCTCATGGATCTTTAGGGGATTTCAATATGATTTTGACTCTTAACTAGGCCTTATCACTACTTTTTATCCCTAAAAGGATGGCTAGATGGAGCATACCATCTATACATTGTAGGATATGTTGTAATATTTTATTCTATACTTTGTAGAATCATGGTTTGTGAACTTACACTTAGTTTATTTTTTATGAAATAATAGCTATCACTCATCCATCGATATAGCCTCATTTGATTTGTTGTATAGATTGTTGTGTCAATATTTGTTGCACTAGATTGAAGTTGGAGAGTTAATAATTCTTATTCTGGATGTGGTGCAGGGTATTGTGGAGAAAATATAAATGGTTTGGGAGTGGATAAAGGTGGAAAAATACCACCAGAAGGATTATTTTATTGTGGATAGTTAACAATTTTTGTTCTAGATGTGGTGTAGGGTATTTTGGAGAAAATATAAATGGTTTGGGAGCAGATAAAGGTGGAAAAAGACCACCGGAAGGTTTATTTTAATTATAGGTTAAGGCCCTTGGAGTTTTAGGTTGGAGACTATATTCTTGAGGGTTTACCCTTATCAGGGGTAGTGGAGGTTTGGTTAGGTAAATAAGATCTATCTCTAGTTTTTTAGTCCATTAGATGTGTTGGGATGAATTTTTGAGGTGGTGTATTTGTCGGTACTTTTATCATGGTTATACAGGGTCCAAAATGTCTTCCATGTGTCCCAGTTTTGATAGTATCTTCATTATTACTTTTATGTCATTGACTATAGATATTTGGATATCAATAATGATGTGATTTTCATGGAATGGTTAACTGAGATCTAAGATCATTAGTAGAAGGTGTTGTGTGGTCATTTCATTCCCCTAGCTCTTATATTTTGGAGGCATGGTGGTATCGAATAGAGTAATTAGGAGTGTGATACATAGATTCATGATCATTATATTGATTTATTTTAAAACTTTGTTACATTATTTTGTTTTGATTGGGTCTTGAATTGTTGGTGGTTTTTGAAATCAGGTTTTTTCCTATTGGTGTTTGTGTTTGGTTGGTGGTTGTGTTTGGGTTGTAATGAGATTCATGGGAGGTATCACATGGGATGGTTCTTTAGAGTTTCCCCTTTCTCCTTCCTTTCTGGGTTGGATTTTTATTCTCTAGGAAAAGAATATATTAATAGGTATCTAATGTAATGTCTTGGACCTTTCAATCTATTACTTTTTTTTTGTTTTAGATGATGGGGTAACTATGAGAAGTTTTAATGGTGATCTGGTGTATTTTGAGCTAGAATATTAGCTGGAGGAGGATCTTGCATCATGGGGATCTGATCTGAACCTTGAAGGAGGCCCTTATGTCATAGTGTAGGCCTTGAAACATAGAGGTTTGGTATGATAATTTAAAGTGGATCTATAAATTCTGACATAGATATGGTGTGAGGATGAGTTGTAGTTTGGTGTAGTTTAGGAGATGGGTCTCTCGATATAGAGTTGTTCTTATAGCGTGGAATCTTAAGGGTTTGGGTTTCTATTGTATCTACCTCCTAATATTTGGTTGATATATGGAGTAGAGTTGTGATGTAGAGTTCTAAAGAGGCTGATTTTGTATCTTTTTCTATTTTGGGTTGGTTGTGGCATGGTGTGTTGGTTTTGTTGTAGCATTACCCCAGGATTATAAGATCTCAATGAGATATTTGGAATAGATCTTGGAGGCCAGTTAGGCCGAGGGTGATGTAAATGTAGATATCTATGTTTCATCTAAGTCTTATTTGAAAACCTAATTATTATGGTTTGTACAAGGGTGTTACTTTGTGGTATTTTAATTAATATGTTGGGTATAAATTGGAAACCCCCTTCAAAACTCCTTATTCTTTATAATTTTATCTTGATTCTTAGGTGTCCTATGTGAGCTCTTAGGAGGTATTTCACACACTTTTTAGTAGATTTGTTCCTCAACCACTCCCTAGTGAAAAAATAGAGTGAAATACTTAATGTTTTTATTGGTATCTTCACCTAAAAAAATCATAAAATTTTGGAAATAATTGGATTACGCCAATTTTAAATTCAAAATCATTTTTTTAGACCATGTTCGACAATTTGAGTGTTTTGTTTTAATAATTGGGGTTCACAAAGATATATTAGGGTTTTGTTAGGATTTTATTTCATGGGTGTGGGCTCACAATGAATACTCAAAGTTTCATTGGTGTTAGACAAGATAATATCCTCAGATTTAGATCTTAAACTTAAATTTCACAAATGAGTTAGTAGAGTTATTTCAATCACTGCTTAAAAAGAAAAAAAATTAGTTATTTGAATATCATTTCATGAAATTAATGAGTTAGTGTTTGGAATAACATCCCCATAAGAAATGCTAATTTTTTGAATCACCTGTTGTGGGGTGGTGCAAAAAAAATATTTCCTAGGTTAAATGTAGAATTTATATCAAATTAGAGTTGGATATAGAGGGGTGGTAAAATTAATTATCACTTTTATTTTTAGAAGGAAATTGGGGGGTTTGAATTTGTTTATTTTTAATAAAAACACATTGAACAATGATAATTCAAATAAAGAGACGAAAGGTGATGGATTAGGGTTGTATGTTCAATTGTAATGCTATAAAAGTATTTAGTAGTCCATTATCCTTTATGATAACTAGTAAGTGAGAGGTTACATGATCACTTCCCCTATCACCTTTGATTGAATGAATTTTGTTAATGGTTGACTTAAACTAAGATCTCAACCCAATCTACCTTTTTTCCTATTTAATTGAAGTGGTATCAATGATTCCAAATAATGAACTAATATTAGATTACTTAGGTAATACCCAATCAAGTGTTATTACTAAACAACCCAATAATATTCCACTACCTTCATCCACATACCAACAATCATCAAGCACTTCACCACTCAGCCAAACCTATTCCATATTATATAGACTAAGTTGGGTAGAGGGATATAAATGATCATTGACCAAATTAGTAAGTAATAAATATATTTAATAGATCAAATACAATCACATTTAAAATTATTAAACAGTTAATGGATACTAAAACCAATTGAAAAGAGAGAGAGTTTTAGTTATGAAGTATGAGACTCATGAACCAAAAATGAACACCCTAACCTTATTCAATCACCATTAGGATTTACTCCTCCATGTGATAGGTAATAGGATTGATGGTTAAAGAAGAATTCAATAAAAAATAATGAATTTAGAAAATTAAAAAACAAAAAATCAAAAGAACAGCAGCAGTAGCGATGTGGGTTGAACTTCCCTTTCTTCATAACCTTTTCTCCTTTTAAAATATCATTTATTACTTCTATATTTCATTAGTAAAATCCTCTAAGATTCATATTCCTTTAAATATTGAAAATCAATCCCTTCTTCTTTAGTCTTAAAATATTCAAAAAATACACTAATCACTTATTTGATGATGTATGTTTTCTTATTTTAGTTGAAAATATCAAACATGGAATTCAATTGATATTATTTTATGTATTACATGTGGTTGAATTTGGTTAGCTTGCATATGTTCTGACATGGACCTCAAGCTTAATTTGTATAGTGAAGATTATTTCTTCAATACTTTCTTCAGAGTAAAAATTTCTACAAAGGAAATGAACTCTAAATTAGCATAAGAAACTCTATTTTAGAAATGTAGTGTTTATATCAACTATGTACAGCCTTCAAAAAACTCTATATGGAACCTTGTCTTGATATTTCACAGAGGGAACTCTACGTGGATAAAATCTATGTGATCATCCAGACAACTCTATGTGGGAAATGTAGAGTTCATAGGAACTCAACATTAGCCAATTAGGGTTCCCAAACAATATTAGAAATACTACCTATACCAATTCATCTATACCAACAGTTTTTAAAAACTATTGGTATAGGTCCCCTTTCCCAATGGTTTTTCAAAACCATTGGGATAGGCCACTTTTACACCACTTTTCTGAAAGGTTTTCCAAAACTGTTGGGAAAGGGTATGGTTATCCCAATGGTTTTCCAAAACTATTGGGATAGGCCACTTTAAGACCACTTTTCCCAACGTTTTTGGAAAACCGTTGGGAAAGTGTATGGCTTTCCCAATGGTTTTCCAAAACCGTTGGGATAGGCCACTTTGAGACCACTTTTCCCAATGATTTTGGAAAACCATTGCGAAAGGGTATGGATATCCAAATGGTTTTACAAAACCATTGGGATAGGCCACTTTGAGACCACTTTTCCCAATGGTTTTGGAAAACCGTTGGGAAAGGGTGGGTGCCTATCCCAATGGTTCTCAAAACTGTTGGGATAGGTACCCTTATTTTTTATGAATTATTTTGTCAAATATTGTCAAATAAAACAATATATAAATTACATATATATATATATATCTAAATATATTCCCAAAAGTAATTATAGGATATTGGTAAAGTCTTTGATATATAACATGCAGGTTGTGGGTTCAAACCACCGCTGTAAATTTTTTTTTAGATTTACCTGCACCAGTGGTTTGAGGAAAATCATTGAGAAAAACCTATCCCAATGGTTTGGAAAACTATTGGGATAGGTCTATCCCCATGCCAAATCACCCAATGGATTCCCATACCATTGGTATAGGCTATAACAATGGTTTTGGGACCTATACCAATCGTTACAAACCATTGATATGGGCAATTTTTCCATTAGTGAAACTTTTCTATTTTTGTGATTTTAGTAGAGAAATTCCAAACTTCTCTAAGGGATCCATAACCTCTTCTAACCTCCAAATATCAACTTCAAAACATAAAAACAAAGAAAAATCAAGTTAAATCCATTCATCTTATTCCAAAAAAAATATAACATTTAATTACAAAATTTATACCATTTAAAAAATATTTACCAAACTTATTGAAATGAAACTTTAATTATAAAACCTCTAAAATATAAATGAATTAATAAATATGAGGGAATAAAATGAATTGAATATTAACAAAATATAATGAATTTATTGACTATGATAGGTTTGGGTCAAGGGAACCCACTTTCACAACAGTTTCTTGAGAGGTACTTGGGTAATGTAGACTTCCAAAACTTGCATTGATATATTTTTAAAATTATTAAAGAACAAGTTTATATTAAGATGATTGTGGAAGTTTTTATTTGAAACATTTTTACCTTTGAAATATACTCTTGTATTTGATCTTCTTTTAATCATATAGAACCCCTGATTGACCTTCATAAGATAGTCTCATTACAATATTGTTTATCTTTCCTACCCTACTCTTGGTATTTTCATATGATTTAAAATGGAAATAAGTGTAGGAAATAGGTTGTTTCATGATATTTAAGGGGATGATATGTATTTTAAAGGTGATATATTCACATAGTTTTCATTGGTTTTGATGGAAAAGTTTATAAATTTTCTTTCATTTTACTTTCATGGATACCCTCTAAAAATAGAGGAGAAAATATTAAATAAAAATAAATTAATTATTATTATTGAAAAGAGGGTGTATATTTCTTTGTGCATGTTATCATGATTTGTGAACCTTTTAATGAGGAAATAGAATTATTGGGTGTTGTAATTCGGAAGTATATTTTTAATGGAGGATAATGACATTGAACTTTATATTGTATATCATGCATTGAACTTTGAATTTTGACCTCCTATATCAATTACCTATCATCCCTTATCCTCATAATCATTTAGACTTTTGTTGACATCCATTGTGATTAATGTTAATTTTTTCTTTATGTGATGGATATTTAAATGATTTATAATCCTATGGTTAGGATGCATGTACTCAAGCATTGATCATAACTCTAGTTAAATGATCCTTGAATGATGAGATAATTTTTTCCATAAAGTCGGATCATAAGTGAGCATGAATATTAATAATAGGTTAAAATATGTGAATGGAAGTTAATAAAGTTATAATCAATTTGAGAGGGAAAATGAAATTACCTGGGTTACTTTTTTTTAACAAGTTGTGGGTATAGTCCACTTTTTATTAAGAAAAGGAAACCCCTTTTTAACTAGGTTGAGAGGGATTCCATTACATGGCCTATAGACCCAGAGGAACATAGTCCTATGAAATGCCTAAACTGAAGGCCTTACGTAGTCTAAAGAAACTATGGCATGTAGGTCCATTACATGGTTCATAGGACCATGAGTCCACTCTCTTTAAGTGATTCATGACCGATTTTTTCTTTTCATCAGCCCACCTGTTGCATAGGTGTTATGCCTCATCTATCCATTGACCTTTCCTAGGAGTGACTATTGCCAACCCCTCTTATGAGAAGAACCCACCCACACACTCATTAGGTTTCCTCTGTCATCGTCGAATGAAGTCACCACCTATTCCCCTGCAAGTATGGCCTACCCTAAAGCTCGCCAGGTTCCTTCATCACTATCAAATGAAGCCATCGCTTGTTCCCCTCTTTCTAGTAGCACCCAATATTATTTCATCATTATCACCAGATGAATCCATCACCCACCCACCTTGTCCTTCCACTGTGCACTACTAGAATCTAATGATTCAATCACCCAATTACTATACCAAATAAATCGAGAAGCAGGATATAGTGGGTTTTAAACCCCTAATTTAGATACAGATCAACAACACCCAATCTACTTGAATGGGTGATGGTCAAACTACATGGATTAATTGATTTTCTTGAAAATTGTGAAGTTTAAAAAAATCTTTTATTTTATGCTTGAAAATTTATTCTTCATTGATGATTTTTTTATTATGTTTTTTAAACATTTTTTATGATTTATTTTCTTTTTGATGATTTATATATTTGTAATTTTAGACACGAAATTTTTTACATGTAATGGGATTTTATAGTTTAATTTCAAGAATATTTTTTAGTAATAATTTTATTGTTTAATAAGATATTTTATCATAATTTATAGTGTTTTTAATGTTTAATGGTAGAAATTTATTATATTTTTATTTATATAATTTTGAAGAAAATAATGGTTACATAAGAATAACACACATAGAACCCAACTTCATAGAAGTAACTCATGTAGGGAGCCAACTGTATAAGTAATTTTAATTTTCACAAAAAACATAGAGGTTGGTTAGCTACATAAAAGTAACAATGAGTTTTTAAGGGTTGTGTATGAATAAAAAGTAGCCATGTAAGAATAGATCAAGGGTTTTAAGTGTTATATAAGAATAAAAAGTCCATGAAGATGAAGTAGAAATGTTTCTATGTAATATTGATTAGTATTCGTGTAATATTAAATCAGAAATAGAACTAGTAGTGTTAGTGTAACACATACCTATGAAAGAATATAAACTAAAATTGCACATTCTATAAATTTTTTTTTACTTGGGTAAAAATAAGGATCAATTTTTGGAAGAAGAAGAGCACCCTACCATGCCACAATATATAACCATGTATCATGAAGACCTATATGGATCAGAAGCTATTTTTTATGAGGTTTTTGTATTGTGACATTGAAATTTCATTGTGAAGCATGGTTAACTAGTGGATCATTGATTTTTCATGGGGAGTCATTTTGTTGTGAGACAATGGTATTGAGACATGGATGTATACTTGAGTCATGGTTGGTAATAGAATTATATCTAAAATTCCCAAAGATTTTGGATCTATAGTGAAACTTTGAAGATACAAGAGGATGATATTTGAATATATAAATGATTTTATAGTGGAAGGAGATGCTTGTGACATAGGGAATGAGATCTATTGGTGAGAGTTTGTAAAGATATATGAATCATTGTGTCATGAACAATACACTTTCAACATGAGGGATATGTTTATAACATATATAAAAACATGATATCTTTTTTTATACACCTTTGATATATATTTTAGAGGATATAAAGATGGTATATCACTCAATATTTAAGGATTTTTTTAGGAAGATTTTGTTGTATATTGATAAGGATGTATATATAAATATGAGGTGTCTAGGGGTTAATTTTTATCTATAAAATGATATTTATATCACACCACTAAGCATTCATCCATTAATTCATCAATTAGAGGATTAGTCGTCTAGTGGGTTTGTATTTGTTGTATTGATCATGTAATATCTCATCCTGGCCCATTTTCTTGGGAAATATTGGAATGCCACTAACCTTAGATGACATCCTATGAACACCAAAGGCTGGGAATAAATGTTGAGGGATTTACTAAATCATGGGGAAATTTTCCTTTTTATAAACAACATATAATAGGAAAAAAATGAAAGAAATATATAATGTATAATGTAAAACCAAAACTAACACCAATAACATCACAAAAAATAATAAAAGTAGTATAAATAAGAATGTACAATCCCAAGACATGAAAGACTCAAGGCACCAAAGGTGCACCATGATAAGACCAACTCCAAACTTCAACTCCCATAAACCATGACTATGGTGTCACAGTACTCCACAGAAGAAGTATGAAATCTTACCTTTAACTATATCATGACAAAAAACATCTATATATGAACCAAGGTGCATATATAGGGGGTGGGTATATCGACTAGTAGGTAACCCCCGATACTTCCCACACATTCCCTTAGGATAAAAACAATATAGCATAATTTATATAAAAAAGGTTGAGATTATAAAACCAATTATTAAGAGAAATAAAATTAAGGAAGTGAAATAATCCACATCAAAAGTAAACCCAGGGAATAAACACAAACACTAATGAAACACATAACCCAATTCATATCTCATCAAAGAGGACTGTCTAAACAGTACAAATCACAAGTAGAAACTACATCCCTCATATCCCAAGTCATCACTTAGTTTTATAATCCAATGAGCCCCATATAGCATGTAAACAAGACCAAACCA
The DNA here is from genome assembly GCA_963277665.1 of Viscum album. NCBI lineage: Eukaryota > Viridiplantae > Streptophyta > Magnoliopsida > Santalales > Viscaceae > Viscum > Viscum album. The sequence goes on along the minus strand of OY728132.1, from coordinate 1,283,689,814 downwards.
AAAAGGATACCCTCCAATGTAGTATTAAGACACACCAACCATGATCATTCCAAGTTATCATGACCCAATTCATTCTTTACACAAAAATACCCATTTAATTATTTCATTGAAAATGTTGTGGGTTACACCCACAACCCAACAATTAAAAATCAATAAATACATGGAGTTTTATAAGGGTTTTCCATCAAATGTTTTTATTAAATAATATGATAAATAGATTCTAGAAAAAAAATCCATTATATTCTCAATATAAGTGGAATGGGGTAAAATCCACCTACCTTAACTATGGTCACCAAGATAGAATCGCACCATTGTCTCACATATCTAGTATATCCTTTCTATTACTTCAATTAATCCTAAAAAGATTCCATCAAAATGATCCCTGAATAATATATCCAAGCATGGAATCCCCATTATGGGGTTTCTCTTTATAGAAAATGATAAGATCTAGAATATAAGGGAAAAAATGAATATCTTACATTCAATTTTATAGATCCAATGCTCTATAATTTGTTGAAATTATCCTTCATGGGGAAGGAAATCACCAAAATTTATAGAGGAAGACTGGGGTTTGAGAGACTGAGAAAATGGAGGTAAAATGATGGTTTTAGTGATTAAATTATATTAAAAATAAAATTTTCATAATTAATTAATCACATCGCACATTTAGGCCACACAGTTTGGTAAAATATGCATCAAATGTGAAAAACACCATTGTATGAAAAATTACAAAGTCACATAGTGACTGCATGGTTTTCCTAGACTATGCACCAACTATGTTCTTGACCATTTATATTTCTTACACCTCACATGGTTTCCTAGAAATTCACATGGTTTACCTAACTATTCTCCTTCAAAAGTTCTTCCAAAACTCACAAAACTCTAAAAACTCCCGGAATTCAACCTAATAATTATATAACCTCAAAATACATAATAAAAGGGAAAATTACCTCGAACTAGGGTGGTGTAACATTTTCCACACCATTGGTTTTTTCATAATTGGAAATTTTTAGGTTATATGGGTCTTGGAAGAGATTTGGTCCTCACTCAAGTATAAACTTATCTCATTCCCAAGTTTTTTCTTTAATTGGACAATAATACTATAATACTTGTACCAAAGAGATACTTCTTCCTTGTGGTATATTTTTTTTATATCCATAAGATGAATTGAGGAATATATAAATTCACCATGTGGTTCAAGAGTAATGTTATCCCAATGAATAACATGGATATAATAAGGCTGGTATTTATTTAACTAGGATACATGGAAAACTTTATGGACAACATTGGATATTGGCGGCAAGGCTAACCAATATGCAACATCACCAATATGTTCCAAAATATCAAATGGTCTGATGTATCAAGGATCCAATTTACCTTTCTTTCCAAAACTGTGATGAATTATCCTTGGTGACACTTTCACAAATATATGATCATCTACATCCAAAGATAAGGGTCACCAGTGATGATTTTCATATGATTTTTCATGAACCAACCCAGGTCGACCCCAAAATGGTCAACTGATCCAGCCTTTAACAACGACCGAGAGGTGTTCCCAATCTTCCAGGACTAGAAACTGGTGTCGGACATCAAATATACTCAATTGGGAATGATTTAAACCATAAATGATAGAAAAATGAATAAATGAAAATAAAACACTAAAATAAATACTAGCCATAGAAAATAAATAATGAACTACTACACATACCTCCATGTAACCTTATAGGTCACCTCTAACCATAAAACCACACATGCTCTATGAGAAAACTGGAGTTGGGTAGAAATTGAAACAGAAAAATGATAGAGGAAAATAGGTTTTGGCATAAAAATTCTCATTATGGATGCCAAGAATAAAAAATTCCCTATGCCATACATTAAAGATAAATCCAATCATGCTAGTTTGAAAATAAGACATATAAAAGTAGGGTTTTATATTCATTTAAAAAACAAGTATCAATATTATATTTTAAGAAAACTATTTTCCATCACATTTTAAAAATATTTTCAAGGAATGAAATACATTTTTTAAAATTCATTATAAAAGGTAACTAGTGATAAAACAGGCATCTCGATACGATAAGTAAAATAGAGATGCCATTTTATAAAGAAACTTGAAAAAAGAGGAAAGTGAAACGTGATTTTTATCATTTTAACCATGAAGGGGAAACTAGGTAGAAGGGAATTTAAAATAAAATACCTTAGAAAACATGAGTAAATGAGAGAAATTTCCATGGAAATTCCTAAGTATCTAGGTTTAGTGGGGACCTAGGATCATTATAGTCTTAGTGATCGACCATGGATGTGAAGTTTTTTTCCTAATTGATCCAACCAATCCACACCATCATAGTTTTGTTACTGTTTTGATGTATGTTGGACTCCTCATGTGTTAATCATGTTTTAATGATCACAAATTCTATACATTCTATAAAGCTTGTTAATCCTGATTAATTTGTCTCAAATCATGTGTACAAATGGTTGGTTTCTTTATGATTTAAATAAACCTATCCAAGATCCTAAGTGCTATGTTTGATTATTGTAAACTAATTCTAATTTGTGTTATAATGTATTTCCTTGATAAATGATTAATTCTAATACATTCTATAAATATCACTGTTTAAGTCTGTATACAGGTATTTGACTAAGTCTGAGACACCGTGACCCAGACATCGTGACCCAGACACCGTGACCTAGACACTGTGACCTAGACACCATGACCCAGACACCATGACCTAAACACCATGACCCAGACACCATGACTAGACACTAAAACTAGCTTCAGATCTGTTGAATTCTGTGACACTGGTTCCATGTTGAGATGCTGTTTAAAGTTTGGTAATGGATCAGACACCATGATCCTAATACTGCATTTGTGCTACCAGTTCCTAATCTCTATACAACTGTGTCACCATAAATTTCTCACCGCTTAAAGGAAAATAAGGATACATCATTTCATGGAGACACCGTTTCCAAACAGACTGTGACACCATTCTTTAATCTATTTTTTCATTTTTCAATTTAATTTCTAATGGTCATATTTGCATCTTTTAAATTCACTAAAATAATTAATATTTCTTTTTAGACATATCACCTGACAGTACAAGGTACGAGGTTCATAATACATGCATCATGTCAGCTCCAACACATGCACTCCAAGAATAAAAAGAGAAGTGTGGCCCAGAAACAAGTAAGCATGCAATAATGAAGAATCACGAGCATTCTTGAGAAAAGAACCGACACATGAAACTCAATACATCTAAAGAACACGTAAAGAATTATCGAATACAAAGAGCTAGGATACCATAGATCAGAGTCAAGAACATATTCGCATTACCAACTCCACAAAGAATATGAGCTAGATCAAATTGGAAACCAGATCATCAGGCATACGGTACTCGGTTTCTTGCAAGAGGACCTAATTCTGACATCTACTTCATCCTATAAGTCTGGAGCTGTATAGAGTAACACTCAGAGCACTTCTAACCTTATCTCATCATTTTTTCTCTGTTGTGTATTGTTTTAGATTCCGATCTGTGTGTGTATATCTGTATTAAAACACACACTATCTTCTATACTGAACTGAAAGGATACAATATATCCTTCCTCTCATATATTTTTACACTTGTTTACTCCCATGGATAAGTGTGGAATAGGTCCATGTGTGACCTGTTAATTCATACCCACAAAGAACTATGGAAGAGGTCGTGTGACCTGGATAGTCTTATGCACTATTTTTTACCCCGATCCAGGGTGTGGATCAAGTTTATTTATATAAACTTCTTGGTGGTAAGTGATCACCAAGTGGAGTGGATTAGGTCTCAGCTTGAGACTGAACCACTTGTTTTATATCCGCTATGTTGTTTAAATTAGTTTTCTATGTTTTACTATATAATTAAGAAATCACTAAATTTACTTTGATAGTTAATCTTGGAAAGAGGTTATAATTGTTTTTCCTTATTAGAATAGCTTAAAAAGTAATATTAATAATTAATATTAAGATTACTGAGAATTAATCAATCTTATAAGAAGTTATTTAAACAATCAAACTTTCATAACCATATTACTTTGATTAACTAGGCTATATTTATTTTTATTGGGGAACTTTTTAAGACTAATTTTCAAACATAAATTTTTATAGATACTCAATTCACCCCCCCTCTTAAGTACTCTACTCCAACCAACATTTGGTATCAGAGGAAGATTGTATTCCTGTTAAGACTATTTTGTTTACCCTATTAAACTATGATTTTATTTTTACTTTAAAGATCTGTAAATTTCTATTAATTCTAAATTTCTAGATCTTTAAAATTATTTCTTTATTGTGGATAATATACTGAAAGGTGTTGTAACAAACAGACCACCGTTATTTAATGGAACCAATTATGTCCAATTGAAAATTAAAATGAAAATTCATTTAGAAAGTATGGGTTTTGAAATATGGTCTTCAATTATAGATGAGTATAAGATTCGTGAAACTGATAGAATTACTTGGGATGACCCAATCAAGACTGCCTACAATAACAATTGTAAATCCATGAATTCTTTGTATTTCTCTTTAAGAGATGAGAAATTTAATATAATTTCTATATGTAAAACTTCCCATGAAATTTGGGATACTTTGTTTCGCATGAAGGAACTTCTAGTGTGAAATAAATGAGACTTAATACTTATACTATTAAATATGATAACTTTAAAATGAAACCAGATGAGCCTATTTCTGACATGTATCTTAGGTTCAACAAAATTTTCAACACAATGATTTCTCTTAGAAGAGAAATCATTGCCAAAGAACAAATTATGATGATTCTTAGATTCCTACCTAAAAGATGGATAGGAACCTCTATCTCTATTATAGAATCATGTGACATTAGCAAGTTACCTATAAAATAACTCATTGGGAAACTAGTGATGTATGAAGAGGAGATGAAAGTCAAAAAGGAAGAGGAGGATAAACCCAAAAGAAAATTTTTTGCATTTAATACCACCACTTCTAAACACAAAGAGAAAGGTAAATTTGAAGTCTCTATAGAAAGTTATAGTAGTGAAAAATCACCACCTGATAGTGATGATGATATATCTCAATTAGCCAGAAGTTTTAAGAGATTTTACAGGAATAAGAAATTTTTTAGAAATCCTAACTTCAAGGGAATTTATGATCAAAAAGGAAGCTATAAGAAAGATTGGAAAATAAGTGACAAGTCTGGTGAGATAGTATGCTATGAATGTAAGATAAAGGGGCATATAAAGGCTGACTATCCCAAGCTCAAGTACAAAAATAAGTATGAGGAAAAAGATAGAAAGTATAAAAAGGAAATGAAAGCAACGTGGAGTGCTTCTAAGGACAATTCAAGTGACTCGGAATCTTCACATGATGAACAAGCTAACAAATCCAATATGTGTTTTATGACAAACACATCTGAGGTAACACTGGAATCTCTTGTACACAATTACTATTATTTTGGAGATGAGAGTGATTATGAAAATATGTTTAATGATGAAATGTTTGAGTACTGTAATATGCTTTAAGAGACATGTAATTAACTAAAAGTTAAATACAAATCTTTAAAGAAACAGCATGCTCTTACCTCAATTGTTAATACTGAACTTACTGTAGAAAGGGGGAAATGCTCAATTACTCAAAGAAAATAATGAACTAAAGCTATCTAATTAGAAATTGAAAAAGGATACTGAAAGGTTTACTAATGGTAAAGATACTTTGGTACAAATTCTAAGTAAATAGATGTCTCCTAAATATACTACTGGTATTGGTTATCAACCTGGTAAAAGAAATTTTGGAAGAACTAATTTTGTTTCTAAGTCTAAGACATACATCTTTACTCTTAGTTCTAGAAACCATTCAGCAGGTTCAAGTTATGATACACTCTCTACTGTTTCAAGATTTTCTGTACCAAATAGAGTTTATTCTTCAAGAACTTTACATAATGATTATAGGAAACCAATGAAGCATATGTGGGTTCCTAAAGCACTAGTCACTAATATTACTGGACCCAAACAAATATGGGTACCAAAATATGTTTTTATTTGACTATTTTGTAACAAATTTTCTTAAAGAACTCATGTAAAAGCTTATGGTACCTGGATAGTGGGTGTTCAAGAAACATGACAGGATACTATTATTACTTCAAGAATTTAATAAAAATTTATGGTGGACATGTCACCTTTGGTGACAATTCCAAAGGAAAGATAATTGGACTTGGTCAAATCGGTAACTCTAACTCATTTTTAATTTCCAAAGTGCTTTTTATTGATGGATTGAAATATAATCTGCTTATTATTTCACAACTATGTGATGATGGATTTCATGTTAAATTAGAAAATGATGCTTACAATGTCTTCAATTATAAAAATGAATTAGTATTTTCTGCATTAAGAAATGAAAATATATATTTTGTTAACTTAGATTCTTTAGTCTCTCAAAATTATTCATGTTTAAGTGTATTTCACAAAGAGACTTGGATTTGGCATAGTAGACTAAGAAACTGTAATATTCACTCCCTTGGAAAGTTAACTAGAAAAGGTTTAGTCAAAGACCTACCCAAACATGAGTTTTCAAATGATAAAGTGTGTAATCCTTTTCAAAAGGGAAAGCAACACAAAATTTCCTTCAAACCAAGAAAAGAAGTGTCAACTTCTCAGCCTCTTGAATTGGTTCACATGGATTTGTTTGGACCATATAGAGTTTCTAGTTTAAATGGTAAGCACTATGTTTATGTTCTTGTAGATGACTTTTCTATATATACTTGGACTTTCTTTTTGGCTCACAAAAGTGAAGCTTGCTCTCATTTTATCAAATATTCCAAATCTATAGAAAATCTTAGTAGACTTAGAATTAAATCCTTAAGAAGTGATCATGGCCATGAGTTTGAAAATAAAGAGTTTGAATCCTTTTTATCACAAAATGGCTATATTCATAATTTCTCTACCCCTAGAACACCTCAATAGAATGGAGTTGTAGAAAGAAGAAATATAACCTTGCAAGATATTTCTAGAACCATGCTTAGTGAATATGACTTACCTATTTATTTTTGGGTTGAATCTGTAAATAAATCATGCTATACTATCAATAGAGTATTTATTAGACCCATTCTTAAAGAACTCCATATGATTTATGGAATAATAGAAAACCCAAAGTTAGCTACTTCAATGTTTTTGGTTGCAAAGTCTGTATCCTTAATACTAAGGAAAATCTTGAAAAATTTGCATCCAAGAGTGATGAAGGAATATTTCTAGGATATTCAATCTCAAGTAAAGCCTATAGAGTGTTTAACAAAATAACTAAATGTGTGGAAGAATCTTTCCATGTCAAATTTGATGAAACGGATCCACATGAGCCTAAGACCACTCTAGAGAACCTGGAGGATGATGTATCAAATCTGGAAAGTAATTCAAAATCCTCTAACCATCCTATAAAGGAATCTATGAAAACTTCCAGTTTTGGAAATTCTTTAGATTCAAGTCATAATGAACCCAAACTTATTGAAAAACCTGAAATCACTAGTCCTTCTTTTTCTAGAGCTGTTAGAACTCTTAAGAACCATCCTTTAGATGTTGTTGTAGGAGATTTAGATAAAGGAACTCAAACTAGAGCTACTCTTAGAAATCAAGTTGAACAACAAGTCTTCTTTTCACAACTTGAACCTAAAAACATTAATGATTCTATCAATGATGAATTTTGGGTGATGTCTATGCAATAAGAACTTAATTAGTTTGAAAGGAATAAAGTTTGGAAACTTGTTGACAGACCTAAAGAAATATTTACCACAGGCACTAAGTGGGTGTTTATAAATAAAGTAGATGAAACTTGTAACATAGTTAGAAACAAGGCTATATTGGTTGCACAAGGCTATAGTCCAGAAGAAGTAATTGACTATGAAGATACCTTTTCCCTAGTATCTAGACTTGAAGCCATCAGAATTATGCTTGCTTATGCTGCACATCTGAATTTCAAACTATATCAAATGAATGTTAAAAGTGAATTCCAAAATGGGTATATAGCTGAGGATGTCTTTGTTGAGAAACCCCATAGTTTTACAAATTCTCATTTTCCAAATCATATTTTTAAATTATCAAAAGCTTTATATGGTTTAAAACAAGATCTAAGAGCTTGGTATGATAGATTAGGTACTTTTCTTATTTCCAAAGGTTTTACAAAAGGAATAGATGATCTTACCCTTTTTATAAAATGAATTTCCAATGATGTTTTATTAGTTTAAATTTATGTATATGACATCATCTTTGGATATTCAAAAAATACTTTATGTAATGAATTTTCTAAAATGATGCAAAACGAATTTGATAAGAGTTTAATGGGTGAACTGAAATTATTTCTTGGATTTAAAATCGTTCAAAATAATGATGGTATTATTTTAAATAAAAGAAAATATACTAGAGATCTTCTAAAATGTTTTGTTTTGGATAGCACTAAAAGTAGTGACACTCTAATGAGTATTACTTGTAAGATGGATCTTGATGAAGATGGAAAATCTATTGATCAAACCACTTACAGAGGAATGATTGGAAGCTTACTCTACTTAACTGCTAGCCGACCTAAAATTATGTTTAGTGTATGTATGTTTGCTCGTTTTCAAACAAACCCTAAGTAATCTCATTTAAATGTTGTTAAGATAATTTTTAAATACCTCAAGCATGCACCCAATCTAGGACTATTCTATCCCAAAGGATAATCATTTGATTTAGTTAGTTATTCTGATGCTGACTTCAGTGGTTGTAAGTTAGATAGAAAAAACACCTCTAGAATATGTCACTTTTTATGCAAGTCACTAGTATCATGGTGTAGTAAGAAACAAAGCACTTTTTCATTATCTACTACAGAATTTGAATACATAGCTACTGGTAGTTGTTGTGCATAAATCATGTGGATGAAACACATATTACTAGATTATGGATATCAATTCAGGCATGTACCTATAAATTGTGACAATACAAGTGCTATTAACATCTCAAAAAATCCTATTTCAAACTCTAGGACAAAACATATTGATGTAAGACATCACTTTTTGAGAGATCATTATCAAAAAGGTGATATCACTTTGGAATTCATTGAAACCAAATATCATCTTGTTGTTATATTCACCAAAACATTAAATTCTAAAAGAATATATTACATCATACATGATTTGGGAATGATAAATCTTAAGTAATAATTGTACTATTTCACAGCTTACTATTTCACAGTTTGCAGTTTCACAAGTCATTGTCTTAAGATTACTGTCTAACTCTAATAGTTCTATAGTTTTACAATCTTAAAATTTACTATTTCATGTTTACGGTCTCATGGTTACTATATCTTGGTTACTGTCTGTCACTTACTATCTCAAACAATACAGTCGCACAGTTTAGAAATCAAACTATTATAGTCTCACCGTGAAAGCCTATTATGGTCTCACTGTAAAATTTTGTTACGGTCTCACCGTAAAATTCTGTCACGGTCTCACCGTAAAGATGCTTTATTGTTTTATTTACATATTATAACCCATATCGTGGTAATTAATTATTTTATTCTTTTACTTTCCCTTGATTTTTATTTTGTGATGCTTGACATCCCTAAAAGATACAAATGAAAGAAGATTCATTCATTTCTTCACTCAAGCCTTCTTCTCTCAAACCGTAATCCCTCTTTCAACCCTTAGGTTTTCTCTCTCTCTCTCTCGAACCTTCATTGAATTCCTATAATGAAACTCTCATCCTCATCAACCCCTGAGAGGCATAGTTCAAAGAATAAGATGAAAATAGCACCAAAGTTATCACCTGAAGGTCCATTGAATTTGAACCTGGTGAACATAATAGTGGTACCTAAGAAGGAAATTTTCCCCAAGTTGTTGTTCTCAAGTAATTATTTATTATTGAAAGTACAAAAGGAGAAAGGGTGGTTGGATTGGTTCATAAAGGATGATCGGTTGATATACCTGAAGCTAGTTGCACAATTTTATCAGTTTGTTCTATTTTATTTTGATATAGAAGATGGTTTTGTTCTGAGAAGTTGGATCAATGGGAAAAGATGTATTTTTTTCTTCGAGGTTATGGGTTGCATGCCTAAGGATACCTCATGAGGGTATTTTTGAGGACTACCATAGAGGTCCTCCACCTCCAAGTAAGATCTTTGTTTTGGAAGAATCTTTGAGAACCTTAACTGGGAATGCAACATAGAGAAGAGCTATACCTACTGAGCTAGATGGGGAAACCATACTTTTGTTTAAATTTGTTCAGAATCCAATTAGCTTCTAAAAAGGTTATTTTTCTACACTCAAGTATCAGGATTTATTTTTGATACATCTTATGAAGAATGGACACGAGATCAACCTATGAAAGTATGTTATCCTTCATATGTGTGAGTTGATAAAGATAACCTCCAAGTCAACCTACCTATTCTACTCAAGTTTAATCTCATCTATGCTTCATGAAAAAGGGTTGGTTGGACCAGATGAAGAATTCATTAATGATTATGAATATTGTATTTCAAAAGTTACAGTCAAAAGAATGAAAATCAGTTGGAATACATGGAGAAAAGCATAGGTGGAAGATAATGATAGGCTCTATGAAAAGTTAAAACTGGTTGAGCACTCTTCAATACCTAAGAACATTCCTAATCCTGGTTTCGAACCAAATGAAATCATTGACTATTCAGATGAGGAAGAAGAAGAAGTGGTTGTTGTACCTACAGGAAAAACTATCCAGGATGAGGAAGATAGTGAACCTATTCCTCAAGTCTTAATTGAGAAGGAATTACCTTTACCTAAATATATTTTTGATTTGTAAGAACTTGTCTCTAAATAAGAATCTATTATTGTTGAAAGGGAAAATTATGTTCGGGAAGAACTTTTAGAAGAAGATATTTCTTGTAACATCCCGGTTCCGAAAGCCACCTAGAGGTTCCCCATACCCAGTTGGTCACATGACCTCAAGCTCATTTCCCCAAACGCCAGAGGATGCTGACTAGCAGTGAGGGCCTTGGGTATGATAGTGGGGAAACTATTCCCTCATTGGCAGAGTACACAGTGAAAGTAAACAAGCATGCAATAGCGAAAGCAGTAAATATCCAAAAATAATGAAAAAGTAAACAGTGGAAGACTAAAACAATAAACCACTGGAGCACATATATATATATGAAATGATGCGTGATACATATCTAGGAAAACAGCCAAACATGTCACAATGCTGGAAATACAAACAGTACCAAAACAAGTACAAAAGAAAAGATAAACAGCTCCTCAGCATCGCAAGCCTAAGCTTGGTCCCATGCTCTCCTGCTCCAAAGCAATCAAGTACCAGAAGTAGAAGGGATATTTCCCTTGTCTATACCTATAACAACATAGTCTGTTTGGGCCCAAAAGCATGGGCCAAATAGGGTGTGAGACTAAATCCCAGTAGGCAACCACCTGAAGATCTGTTCCTCATAGTCAGTGAGCATATAGAAGGTAATAGTATAGTAAGCAGTAAACAGTATAGTAAACAGTAGGCAGTAAACAGTAAGCAGTAACAGGATGATATATAGCGGTAATGAATCCACAGAACAACAAGCAGCAACATAGAAAACATCTAACCAAACAGTAACCCCTTTGGGAAGTACTCGCAGCCAACCCCTTTGGTTCTATCCAAGAAGTACCCACAACCCTCTGGGAAGTGCACTCAGCCTAACCCCTTTGGTTTCTTCATACGAAATTATAAGACTCTCTGGGGAAGCTCGCTCAGTCAATTCCCCTTATATTCTAGGGTAGTCAAGTACTCTCTGAGGAAGATCACACGGTCTAACACTCTTGTAGCCCCAAGGTCTAGAAACTCTCTGAGGAAGCACACTCGGTCAATTCCTCCTATAGTCTCAGGTCTATCACAGACTCTCTAAGGAAGCACTCTCAGTCAATTAATTATTTATCCTGGAAAGGTTTTAAGGAAGTTAAAACAAAGTAAAGACTCTCTGAGGAAGCTCACTCGGTCTACCCTCCTGTAGTCTATAATATCCAAGACTCTCTGGAAAGCTCACTCAGTCTATCCCCTATAGAATATAATAACCAAGACTCTCTAAGGAAGCTCACTCTGTCTACCCTCCTGCAGTCTATAATATCCAAGACTCTCTGGGAAGCTCACTCGGTCTATCCCTTATAGTATAAAGCACCAGGTTCTCACAGTCCCATGCCAGTCAGTGCATAATAATGCTATAAGGCCAAAGTACACCTATAGAGCTACTTGGCTAATCAGTCTACAGCATAACAACATGTAAGAATATCATTCCATCCTACGGTCACAAGGCGTGGAAAACAGGTATAACAGCCAAAGGATAACAAACCCAAAGATCAAAATAAGAACAAAGCATGGGAAAAACATCCAAGCACAAAATTATCCTCAAACATGATCAAATTACCTCTACATAAGCATACAAGCAAGGTCGGAAAGCAACAGGGGCAAAAAGGTAAACACACAATACCTCGTTCACGGGTATTGGTGGAAATTTGCACATAAAACTCAAATACTTCTAAAGTTAAGGCACAAACCACCTACCTTGATGCTAGGAGATCAAAATACTTGAACCACGAGGCTTGATTCTCCTTAGAATGGCATAGATCTATAAAAACGCACAAAACGTTCAACCCATGATAAATTGAGAAAGAGGGAAAATCAAGTAATGAAACTCAAGAAGAAGGAAGAGCCCACCGCCGCAATTCCAACACAATTGACGGCGGTCGATTCGGAAAACAGACGGAGGCTTGGGGGCTCAGAGGATGTTCATGGTCATATGGGGCGCTCTCGGTCAAAGAACCTGAAGAAGAAGACATTTTCGTCGATTAGGTGCGACCCTGGTACGATTAATGAAAAAAAAAGTAAAGTACATGGCATGTACTTATGGGGTACATGGAGTGTACTTGGACTTTCCATACTCCACTTTAAGAGGTCTCCAAATCACCCCGACACACCATGTGTGTGGCCCAGACACGGCCAGCACATGGCCTGGCGCGGCATAAAAGTACACGGCGTGTACTTATAAAGTACACGACGTGTACTTTGAAAATTTCTAGATTTTCATCTTTCTCAAAAATGACCAGAAAAGGAAAACATACCTAAAACGAAGATCCGGGTTCTTACAAACTTCCCCCTTTAAAGAAATTCATCCCCTAATTTCCCTAGAGAGGTGTAGAAGAAGAAACCCTGAACAGCTCCGGCCACTGTGATCGTACATTGGACTCCCTCTCCCAAGTCTCGTCCTGTACTCGCCCGTGCTGCCATAGCACCCGTACCAGAGGAAAAAACCGGCCATAGAGAACATCCGTACTGCGATCGATAATCCGGATAGGATGCTCCTCAAACTATGCATCCACTTCGACCTCAACCGCCTCAGGTTGAAATACATGAGACGGGTCTGAAAAGTAACGTCGGAATTGAGAAACGTGGAAGACGTCGTGCATGGACCGGTACCTCTGAGGTAACTGCAACTGATAGGAAATCGGCCCAACTCTCTCCAACAACTCAAACGGCCCGATGTACCACAGTGAAAGCTTACCCTGTCTCTGAATCCTCTTTTATCCCAACCTTGGTGTGACACGCAGAAAAACCTGATCCCCGACCTCGAACTCCAGAGGTCATCTCCGCTGATCAGCATAAGACTTCTGTCGAGACTTTGTTGTATCCATCCTCTTCTAAATCAACTCTATCTTCTCTGAGGTCTCCTGAACATGACTAGGTCTCAGCAAAGTTGCCTCTCCTACCTCCATCCAGCACAAAGATGATCGGCATGGCCTACCGTAAAAAGCCTCGTAAAGTGCCATTTGAATAGTCACTTGAAAACTGTTGTTATAGGCAAACTCCACAAGAGGAATATGCTTCTCCCAAGAACCGCCAAATTCTAGGATGCAAGCTCAGAGAATATCCTCCAGCACCTGGATATTACGCTCAGACTGGCCATCTGTCTGGGGATGGTATGTTTTACTCAGAAGTACCTGTGTACCCAAAGCCTTCTTAAGTCCCTACCAGAACCAAGAAGTAAAATGTGCATCCCTGTCTGAAACAATGGAGTGTGGAACTCCATGCAGATGTACAATCTCTCGGATGTACAACCACCCCAGCTCATCAACACTAAAGGTCTCCTTGATCGGAAAGAAGTGAGCAGCCTTTGTAAGCCTGTCGACGACAACCCAAACAGCATCACTTCCTCTAGGTGACCTCGGTAACCCGGTCATGAAATCCATCGCGACATCATTCCACTTCCATTCAGGGATGGGTAACTGATGCAAAAGCCCTACTGGTCGCTGATGCTCTACTTTCACCTGCTGACAATTAGAACATCTCAAGACGAACCCAGCAACATCTCTCTTCATACATGGCCACCAGTACTGGCAGTGTAGATCACGATACATCTTAGTGACACCAGGATTAACTTCCCAAACTGAAGAATGAAAATCCCGCATCAGCTCCTCGCGTATGTCTACTGGCACCCATACGCATCCCTGGAAGTGAAATATCTCATCCTCACCCATTGTCCATCTAGGAAGAGGGTCCTCTCCTGACACACTCTCCCGCAGGACTAGGCCTTCAGAGTCTGATAGCTGCCTCATCCGTACCCGATCAAGAAGGGTAGAGGTAACAGCTATAGAAGATAGAAAATTTTGTCCCTGTCTGTCGTGCACCTCCAAATGCATCTCAGAGAATAGATTCATAAGCTTCCACTCACTGTTGGCTTCCTAGACTACCTGAATCTAAGTTCTCCTGCTCAACGCATCAGCCACTGCGTTGCCCTTTCCTGATATATAGGCAAGCTTAAAGTCGAAGGACTGAAGGTACTCGGCCCACCTGCGCTGTCTCAGATTCAGATCACGCTAAGTGAAGATGTACTTGAGACTCTTTTGGTCGGTGAAAACCACAATGTGCTCTCCCAGAAGGTAATTCCTCCAACATTGTAAGGCATGAACAACAACTACCAACTCCAGATCGTGCGTCGGGTAGTTCCTCTCATGCGGTCTCAACTGCCGAGACCCGTAAGCAACGACCTCGTATCCCTGCATAAGCACAGCTCCCAATCCGACACCTGAAGCATCACAGTAGACTATATAGATCTTCCCCAGCTCTGGTAATACTAGAATAGGTGCTGACGTCAACCTCCCTTTTAGCTCCTGAGAGGCTGTCTTACAAGAATCTGACCATAAGAACTTCACCCCTTTCTTGGTCAGACCTGTCAGCGGTGCTGCAAGGCGTGAAAAGTCCTTTATGAAATGCATGTAGTATCCATCCAGCCCTATAAAACTCCTCACCTCAAAGACATTCTTCGGCTGCTCCTAGTAAATTACAGCTCTCACTTTATCTGGGTCCACTGATACTTCGGCCTCTGAGATAACGTGACCCAAGAAGTGAATCTGATCCATCCAAAATGGAATTTCGAGAGCTTAGCATATAACTGATACTCTCTCAGTGTACTCAAAATGATCTCAAGATTGGTAGCATGGTCATGTCGAGAGTGAGAGTACACCAAGATTCCATCCATGAAAACCACCATGAAGGAATCCAAGTACGGATGGAACACTCAATTCATTAGTTCCATTAAAATTGTTGGCTCGTTTGTGAGACTGAAAGGCATGACCATATACTCATATAGACCATACCTACTCCTGAAGGCTGTAAGAGGTATATCCGATGGTTTAACGTGCAACTGATGATAACCAGATCTCAAATCAATCTTTAAGAACACTCGGGATCCTCAAAGCTGATCAAAGAGGTAATCAATCCTCGGTAAGGAATATCAGTTCTTGACCATAAACTGGTTCAACTTCTGATAATCCACGCAAATTCGAAGGGTACTGTCTACCTTCTTCGCAAAAAGGACAGACGAACCCCAAGGAGAAGTATTGGGTCAGATGAAACCCTTTGCCTGCAACTCCTCCAACTGCTTCTTGAGCTCCTGCAACTCAGGTGTAGCCATCCTATAAGGAGGAATGGACACTGGTGCCACTCCTGGCATGATCTCAATCAAGAATTATCCCTCCCATTCTAGAGGAAAACCTAAAAATTTCTCTGGAAAGACATCCTTGAAACGATCCACCACTGGAGGAAATTCTAACTTTGAAGTCCCCTGGTCATCCAGATAAAGACTGGAAATATGGGTTGTAACTCCTCCTAGCCCATGATGATCTGGTCCAGCTCTACCCGCCTGGACATCCCACTCGCCTCTATGAAGAAAATATCTACCCTCTGGTGATACGAAACTCACCATGTGGAGATAGTAATAGACGACTACCTGGAAGGGAACTAACCAGTCCATACCGAGAATGAAATCATAGCCTGTCATATCTAGGTCATAGAGGTCCCATAATAAGTGACACTCCGCAACCTCAAGAGGGAACTCTCTGCACTGACGTACGCTAGATGTCCTCATCCCCAACAGTGTGTCAATAGTCAACATGTAGGAAGACAAAAGGATACAGATCCCAAGGCTCTCCACAATAGCAACAGAGATAAAACTATGCGAAGCACCAGTATCAAAAAGAGATGACGATAAAACTGAGGCTACTAAGATCGTACCTCAAACTGTAGAAGGGTCGGGATCCTGCTCCTGATGGGTCTTCTCCACGGTGAAATTCTAGCCTGAACCGCGGCCCTACACCCTTGGCTGACCACTCTGAGTAGATCCACTCTATTGTCACCGGTAACCTCGTGGCTGACCACCACGTCCACGACCTCCACCTCAGCCCGAACGTCTGGAAGAACTCCAGTTCCTAGACTGATGAGAAACCGGTGATACATATCCTGTACGCGGTGTCATAGAATAACCCCTACCACTAGCTGTAGGAAATAAGATCAAACAAAAACACTGAAGATGGTCCATCTTGCCGCAAGATCGGCACTTCATCGGGTCTCTCTGACACTATGGCCTAGTATGACCACTCCTACCGCAGTGGTATCATACAACCTGGATGCCCGAATATACATTCCGCCTACCCTGATCTCCTCGAGATAGCTCCATGTGGTGATTCCTTCTATCATAAGGAGGAACACTAGCTCTGGAGGTCAAACTGCCCTAGCTCACTACTCCAGAATCCCTCAGATTGCGCTCAGTGATCAGTGCCTGGTTGATGATAGAGGATATCGAAGTCAACCTGAAGATATTCACCTGGGAATGGATCTCCTACCCGATACCATACTCAAACTTTCTAGCAAGGAACAACTCATCACCTACTAGAATCGGCGTGAAGCGCTGCAGCTCGGTAAAGCGAGATGAGTACTCCATAATAGAAAGAGTACCCTACTCTAGACTCATAAACTCCTGGGATCGGTCGGCCCTCAAGGTCTCTGGATAGAACTAATCATAGAATATGCATCGAAACTCATCCCAAGTCATACTATGTTGGCGCCCTGACTGTGACATCACCTTCCACCACCTCTTAGCGGTGTCTCAGAGCATATAAGTAGCAAGTTTCACCCTCTTCTCTAAAGTTATATCCAGATGCTCGAAGATCTTCAGCGTGGCCTCTAGCCACAACTCTGCATCCTAGGGTCCTCCATCCCCTGAGAAAATAGGAGGATGCTGCTGCTGGAAAACCAGCATCAACTCAGCCATCGACGGGGTAGGAGGCGGCGCTCCCTGGAAGGTCTGCGTCATCCTCAAAAAGTCCTCCATGAACTGCGCATCGGTGCCTACAATGGGTATAACTGCTGGTGCCAAGGCTGGAATAGTAGGAGGATCTACAGAAGGTCCCTAATTGGCCATATCTAGTGTCTGATCTTCATCTGGAAGCTGACATATAGACGGAGGACGTCTCGGAGTCATAGCTCTGAAAGATCAAAAGCACGCCTTAGATCAAAATCAACTAGGACAGATAACACAAGAGTACAAAACGGAAACAGGATAAAAGAACAAGCAATTTCTACAAAACACGACTACACAGCATGTATAAACACTACATGGTATGTCCTCTTAAGCCAGACACATGGGTGTGTACTTTAGCCACAGCTGGTCGTGTAACACCCCAGACTACACAGTATGTTGTCCCCACACACGGCGTGTACTTCATCTCCATTATCTTGCCTGAGTCTCTTTACACGGCTAACTCACATGGTCCTCTTAACCCCAGACTACATGGTGTGTTCACTAAGGACACGACGTATACCAAACAAGGTTTCGGCGACCCGTGTTGTTAGTTACACGGTCGGCTACATGTTTGATCCTTACACGGCATGTTCCGAACAAACATGGAATATATAGGAGAGATAACATTATCCTGTGTTGTCTGTGACATGGACAGGTACCTAGAACAAGACTACACGGCGTGTTATTACCCAACACAATGTGTACTACTTGAACTTCCCCAACTCGTGTTGTTAGTGACACAGAAGGGTGCACGGATCACTACTACACGGTGTGTAACCACCGTACACAGCGTGTTTCTGAAAACTTTTTCACCACCCCATGTTTCTGCTCACACAGTCAGTGACACGGTTTAAAACTACACGGCGTGTTGTCAAGTACACGCCATGTATTCTGGGTTTTTCCAGGCAGTAGCTCAGAAACTGCACCAAAGCCCAGAAAACATTGAAAAAAAAAACATGAAAGTGCCAAATTCCGATCTGTGAGGGCCCATACTCCCTGCAAATTAAATCTTGGCATCTCCTATATATCATATATAGGGGAAAAGAGTCAATGATCCACCAAGTTCTAATTCATAAGGGCCCACAACACCTCAAGAACCAAAATTTGGCATCCATTTAATCAAGGTACAATACAAATAATTTCTCTATCAAACTGTAGGGATTCTATCAAAGCATCTATCACAACAGCATGCATAATCAACACAACGTCTATCACAACAACATGCAATCGCTAATGCACCCTAGATGGCATGGAAATAATGCATGGCATGTGATTTATAACAAGTTCCTATATGATGCATGACATGGAATACCCTCATCTCATCGGTTTGTGATAGAAATAGAATCGTAATAGCACAACAATAACAACACAAGGCATGTGAATCACTCTAGGTGAAATCATATCAACCGTAAAATCTCAAAACCAGAAAACTGAAATAAAGGAGGTAGATTGGATTTTCCCTGTACACGGGTTAGCTACTCCCAGGCACAGTTTATTACCAAGTACTGAATCCATCATATCCCTAGCTAAAGGCTCTAAACAGTAAATCAAGAGAAAATATTTCCTCTGATACCACTTTGTAATGTCCCGGTTCCGAAAGCCACCCAGAGGTTCCCCGTACCTGGTTGGTCACATGACCTCAACCACATTTCCCCAAATGCCATAGGCTGCCGACTAGTAGCGAGGACCTTTGGTGTGATAGTGGGAAAACTATGCCCTTATTGGCAGAGTACACAATGGAAGTAAACAAGTATGCAATAGCGGAAGCAGTAAATATCAAACGACAATGCACAAGTAAACAGTAGAAGACTAAAACAATAAACCACTGGAGCATATATGTATATATGAAATGATGCATGATACATATCTAGGAAAACAGCCAAATAGGTCACAATGCTGGAAATACAAACAGTACCAAAACAAGTACAAAAGAAAAGATAAAGAGCTCCTCAGCATCGCAAGCCTAATCTTGGTCCCATGCTCTCCTGCTCCAAAGCAATCAAGTACCAGAAGTCAAAGGGCACTTTCCCTTGTATATACCTGCAACAACATAGTCTGTTTGGGCCCAAAAGCATGGTCCAAATAGGGTGTGAGACTAAATCCCAGTAGGCAACCACCCGAAGATCTGTGCCTCACAATCAGTGAGCATATGGCAGGTAATATTACAGTAAGCAGTAAATAGTACAGTAAACAGTAGGTAGTAAACAGTAAGCAGTAACAGGATGATATATAGTGGTAATCAATCCATAAAACAACAAGCATCAACATAGCAAACAGCTAACCAAATAGGAACCCCTCTGGGAAGTACTCACAGCTAACCCCTCTGGTTTTATCCAAGAAGTACCCACAACCTCTAGGCAGTGCACTCAGCCTAACCCCTCTGGTTTGGTCATACGAAATTATAAGACTCTCTGGGGAATCTCGCTCGGTCAATTCCCCTTATAGTCTAGGGTAGTCAGGGACTCTATGAGGAAAATCATGTGGTCTAACCCTCTTATAGCCCCAAGGTCTAGAAACTATCTGAGGAAGCACACTCGGTCAATTCCTCCTATAGTCTCAGGTCTATCACAGACTCTCTAAGGAAGCACTCTCCGTCAATTCCTTCTATAGCCTGGAAAGGGTTTAAGGAAGTTCAAACAAAGTAAAGACTCTCTAAGGAAGCTCACTCGGTCTACCCTCCTGTAGTCTATAATATCCAAGACTCTCTGGAAAGCTCACTCAATCTATCCCATGTACTCTATAATAACCCAGACTCTCTGAGGAAGCTCACTCGGTCTACCCTCTTGTAGTCTATAATATCCAAGACTCTCTGGGAAGCTCACTCGGTCTATCCCTTATAGTCTAAAGCACCAAGTTCTCACAGTCCCGGGACAGTCAGTGCATAATAATGCTATAAGTCCAAAGTACACCTATAGAGCTACTTGGATAATCAGTCTACAGTATAACAACATGTAAGAATATCATTCCATCCTACAGTCACAAGCCATGGAAAACAGGTATAACAGCCAAAGTCTAACAAACCCAAAGGTCACAATAAGAAAAAAGCATGGTAAAAACATCCAAGCATAAAAATTATCCTCAAACATGATCAAATTACCTCTACACAAGCATACAAACAAGTCTATAAAGAAATAGGGGGGAAACGGTAAACACGCAATACCTCGTTCACGGGTATTGGTGGAAATTTGCACATAAAACTCAAAGACTTCTAAAGGTAAGGCACAAACCACCTACCTTGAGGCTAGTAGATCAAAATACTTGAACCACGAGGATTGATTCTCCTTAGAATGGCATAGATCTATGAAAACGCACAAAACATTCAACCCAAGATAACTTGAGAAAGAGGGAAAATCAAGGAATGAAACATAAGAAGAAGGAAGAGCTCATCGTTGCGGTTCCAACGCAATCAACGACGGTCGATTCAGAAAACAGACGGAGTCTCGGGGGCTCAGAGGACGTTCACGACCGTACGGAGTGCTCTCAGTCGCAGAACATGAAGAAGAATACATTTTCGTCGATTAGGAATGACCCTGGTCTGATTAATGAAAAAAAAAGGAAAGTACACAGCATGTACTTCTGGGGTACACTGTGTTTACTTGGCCTTTCCGTACTCCACTTTAAGTGGTCTCCAAATCGCCCTTACACACTGTGTGTGTGGCCGGGACATGGCCAGCACACGGCCTGGCGTGGCATCAAAGTACACGGCGTGTACTTATAAAGTAAACGGCGTGTACTTTGAAAATTTCCAGATTTTCCTCTTTCTCAAAAACGACCATAAAAGAAAAAACGTACCTGAAACGAAGATATGGGTTCTTACATTTCTCTTGAGAAAGAATCTGATTATGAGGAACATTTGGAGGAACAAGTTGTTCCTAAAATTATCCCATCTACTGAAGATAGAATGGATCAAGCCTTTTAATTAGATATAAAGGAAATGGGTGAGGAAATTGGGGATGAAATCTTGTAATTATATCAAGGATCTAAATCTCTTAGTCCTGAGAAAGATGCACATGTTGAGGGGGAGCAGCACCAAAATCTGGAAAGTTTTGAAGTACTGAATCTGGTTGATTCAAGCTCTGTGGATACATGGTATAAATTTCCTAGCTATTTTGATGTGAATGATTCCCAGGAATCCTCAGTTAAAGGTATAGATCTGTCTATTATGTTTCAATTGAAACTAGTATCTGCTCTTGATGTTATAGCTGCAAAGGAACCTAAGCCTATCTCATCTCCTATTTCTAAACCTTCACAAAAACCTTCAAACTTGGTGAGTAAGGATGATTTGAAAACATTTGAAGCTACCCTATTGGTTGGGGTTGAAAATCTCATGAATAATCAACCTGATCCTGTGACAAACTTGAGTGAAAGAGATGGTACCCTATTGTTATAGGAGATTATTTGGAAGATTCATCCCAAAATGCTTCATGAAATTCAAGAAGTCAGGGTTGAGAACAAATAGTTAAGTGATGAAGTGAAGTCTCTAATAACTATGGTTGAAGAAATGTAGAGAGTGATGAACTCAAGACCAAAACCTATTGCTCATCCTGTTGAGGATGTTAGTGGTCATGTTCCATTGGAAGTAGCCTCCCTGATTCAACCTAACCTCACTTCCTTAGCTGAAAAGGTGGCTGAAAGAAATAAGAAAATTTTTCAATAGATGTGTGATCTTGTTATTGGTCTTGAAAAGTTGACTGATGAGTATAAGGGTTGTCTCCAGAAAGTTCTGAATCGACTGAAGTCTCTTACTTCAGCTATTACTGCTTCTAGTGCCTCTGGACAATCATCTAAACCTTCCTTGGATAGTGATCTACTCAGAACAATTGTCAAAGAATAACTTCAGTTTGTGCTCAGTGGCTTTTAAAAAGAGTCTCTATCTGTGGTTTTCAAGAATAGTTATAGATTTCTTGATTTGGTGAGAATTCATTTTAAGATTTCCAATAATTCTTAAGATAAAATTACTAATAAGGTGGACTTACACTTCAATAGGTTCTTCTCTAAGCATGATATGACAAACCAATTCAAGTACCTTGTAGAGAATCTAAAAATCCCTCCTTTCACTCAATATTTCAAAATTCAAGTTCAAAAGCTTAAGGATTTCACTCCCTTATTGGAAAAGTTCATGGAGAACAAGGATGACTTTGAGAAAGCGATGCAGTATGGTGGTGAGATCATTACTGACTTCATCAAACTTTTGAGGCCATATATTCATGTACAGAGCACTGTTATTGTGGCTCTTGTAGTTGTACCCTTGAGACCTATTTTTCCTACCTTCTCATAACTTCTATGTCTGTCTCTCAGGCTCTGAGTCAGATCAGACATGTTATCCTTGACCAACAATTGCCTCGGTCTTCATCCAAACCTACCTTGGCCCCTACTATTTTTGAAGGACTCCCTCTACCTTCTCTGGCAGTTTCTTCACTTATTTATTCCACTTCTACCTCTACTTCTATGGCTTCTAGTGATGTTTCTACCAAGGTCAAAGAGAAGACAGCTGGTGCTGAAGAAAAATGAACACTATCTTTTGATAGGGATGATTTCTGTATTTTTGTTTCTTACTATTTTTAATGAAACTTTTTATCCATATAATGCATTTTTAACTCTTCTTATCTATTATATTATTTATTTTTGCACTCTTTTTTATAATCCCAAAAGGGGGAGAGACATGCACACTAAGGGAGAGTCCCATTCACTAAGAATAGATATCTCACTCACATGATTTGTGATCATCAAAAAGGGGGATATTGTTGGACTCCTCATGTTTTAATCATGTTTTAATGATCACAAATCCTATACATTCTGTAAATATTGTTAATCCTGTTTAATCTGTCTCAAATCATGTGTACATATGGTTGGTTTCTAAATGATTTAAATAAAACTATCCAAGATCTTAAGTACTATGTTTGATTATTGTAAACTAATTTTAATTTGTGTTATAATGGATTTCCTTGATAAATGATTAAGTCTAATCCATTCTATGAATATCAATGTTTAAGTCTGTATATAGATATTTGGTTAAGTCTGAGACACTGTGACCCAGACACCGTGAACCAGACACCGTGACTAGACACCGAAACCAGCTTCAGATATGTTGAAGTCTGTGACACTGGTTCTGTGCTGAGACACCGTTTGAAGTTTGAAAAAGGACCAGACACCATGATCCTAACACCGTATTTGTGCTACCAATTCTTGATCTCAATACAACTGTACCATGATAACTATCTCACCGCTCAAAGGCAAAGAAGGAGACATCATTTTATGGAGACATCATTTCACGAAGACACTGTTTCCAGACAGACTGTGACACCGTTATTTAATCTATTTTGTCATTTTTCAATTTAATTTCTAACGGTCATATTTGAGTATTTTAAATGCACTGATATAATTAACATTTATTTGTATACATATCACCTGACAGTATGAGGTATGAGATGAATAATACATGCATCATGTCAGCTCCAACACATGCACTCCAAGAATAAAAAGAGAAGTGTGGATCAGAAACAAGCAAGCACACGATAACAAATAAGCATGATCGTTCTTGGGAAAAGAACTGACACATGCAAATCCATACATATGAAGAACACACAAATTATTCTCAAATCCAAAGAATTGGGATACCATAGATCATAGTCAAGAACATATTTTCTTTACCAACTCCACAAAGAACATGAGCCAGATCAAACTGGAAACCAGAGCATCAGACTTATGATACTCTGTTTCTCACAAGAGGACCCGATTCTGACATCTACTTCCCCTAGAAGTCTAGAGCTGCATAGACTAACACTCATAGAACTTCAAACCTTATCTCATCATTTTTTTCTCAGTTGTGTATTGTTTTAGCTTTTGATCAGTGTGTGTGTCTCATTATTAAAACGCACACGGTCTCCTGCACTGAACTGAAAGTATACAAGATATCCTTCCCCTCATATCTTTTTACACTTGTTTTCTCCCATGGATAAGTGTGGAAGTGGTCCCTATGTGACCTATTAATTCATACCCACAAAGAACTGTGGAAGAGGTCGTGTGACCTAGACAATCCTGTGCACTGTTGTTTACCCTGATCCAGGGTGTGGATCAAGTTTATTTATATAAACTGCTTGGTGGTAGGTGATCACCAAGTGGAGTGGATTAGGTCTTGTCTTAAGACTAAACCACTTGTTTTATATCTATTGTGTTGTTTAAATTATTTTTCTCTATTTTACTGTATAATTTAGAAATCACTAAATTTAATTTGATATTTAATCTTGTAAATAAGTTATAATTGTTTTTCCTTATTAGAATAGCTTAAAAAGTAATATTAATAACTGATATTAATATTACTAAGAATTAATCAATATTCTGAGAAGTTATTAAACAGTCAAACTTTCATAACCGTATTACTTTGATTAATTGGGATGTATTTATTTTTATTGGGAAACTTTTTAAGAATACTTTTCAAACAGAAATTTTTATAGATACTCAATTCATCCCCCCCCCCCTCTTGAGTACTCTACTCCGACCAACAATGTAATCCTTATAGGTAGTGGGGGTCATGCCTAGAATAATTGTCCTAGTATTCCAAAAAATATACTTATGATTCCAATATTCCATTCCCAAATGGAGGTGGGTTTTTATCAAGATATCATATACATACATATCGCATTCTTTACACAAAAACCAATCCACCTTCTCAGCTCTAATCTCACTAATTAAGTACATCCCATTTTAAAGTCACACAACTAAGGTACAAGACCTTCTTCCAAGATTATATCAAATTCCATTAATTTAACATGAACACACCACATTTTCATTTCAAGTGGAATTCTTCAATAGGGGTTTTCATTTCTATACAACATTTTAAAGTGAAAATCGGGCCTCACCATTTAAAAGAAACACTTTCTTTTTAGAAAATACATTTGCGAATTACCACTTTTCCTAATAGAAATCATTTAGAAAACAAATTAGACATTTAAAATACCTTAAATTTGAAAATAATATTGAAATCATTCTTTAACAAGAAATACCCATATTGTAATAATAGATAAAATATAGAAAACAAGTAAAAAGAAATATATAAGAGTCACAACCAATTTGAATAACATATAAACATTATATAACAATAAAAACATACTTTAGAAACACCCCAAGTAATCAAGGAGTTCAAATTAAAGGCTTGGACATAGGGAACCTACATCAAAATATGTCGTCTATAATGAGAACTACTTTACACTTACACACATATGCACCTTTACATATATATAAGCACACCTAGCCCCAATTTATATATTCACACCACCATGAGTGAATATATACAAATGGGGTACTTATATATATATTCTTATATATGTATATATATGTATATATATATATGTAAGTCACCTTCAAAGAGCTGCAAGTAGTTTCCTTTGATGAAAACCATAAGAACGAGCTTAAAACTACGTCTCACAAACCCTAAGAACAAAGATACAACCAAAATGAACCCCAAAATTAGGTTAGGGTTTGTCCTAGGTCATGCACACCATAGGGGGGGAAGAAAATCAATAAGTAGGAGAAATGATGAGGATATCAGGATAAACTTACCAGAGATGATCGCACTTGAAAGCGTTAAGAAAAATGGACACTATATGGAGAGGAAAGGAGGAGGTGTGAATGGTCGAGAGGGATCTGGGACATGGGGTGTCATGCAACACAGAGAGGAAAGAGTGATGGGTTAGAATGACAAGAGTATAAAGGGGTTATAAGAGAATAAAATAATAATAATAATAATAAATAAAAATTATTATTATTATTATTATTATTACTATTATCAAAACATTTATTTTTTTAAGTCATGGGAAGGCATCACGTTTGGTCACACAGTCTGTCAAACCATTCTCCAACTGTGTACAGGCTTCGATTCCCCCAGGTGGAAGCAACGTGGGTATCATAAATCTGGTGCATGATTTTTCACATGACTATGTAGCCTATATAGATCCACTGTCGAGGCTGCATGGTTTTGCTTAGTTTGGCACATGGTTTCCCCATACCGTGCATCAACCGTACACCACCCCCTTCCCTTTTAAAAACTCCTGATTCTAAGGAAAAACACCTAGAAATCAACCTAAAAACCATGGAAAAGATAAAGGACCAAAAAAATAAATAAAATAAAAAAGAAAATCAGGGTTATTTTATGAGATTTATGCCCCCAGAAAGTCACCAAGCTTAAATGAGGGAAAAAATTAAAACTCTCTATATAGAATAGAATCTAAAAAAAACTAAAATCGATGAAATACAACAACATTGATGTGACATTTCATCTTCACAAGTCACACCTAACCAGCTCTAAATAAAACAATAAGGAGAAGATAAATGGTGGGTCTCCTCTCCATTTAAAAACCCATTAGTACAGACCAACCCCCAACCCAAGGGGGCCCAATTAAAGAGACTAAAACTAAACACCAGGATAAACCAATATAATTTTCATAAGATGAAATAATCTCCAAATAGAAACTACCCAAAAAATAAAAACATTCCAAAAGAAGGATAACCATTAAAAAGTAAAAATTCACAAGGCACAACCATAGAGATCTTAAGAAAATGAAATCGTTATTTTGATCACAACTAGGGTCCATAAGAGGTCTTCAATAAATATCCCAAAATAAGCCACCATTATTCCCAAACAAAAAGTATTAACAAAAATAGAAAACCATGAAAAGGAAAAACTCAAATAGTTTCCACTCCTACATCAGTTTCAAAAAGTTAGGTTAACATCCATCATACCTAAAAACTCTTACACTGCTTGAAAAGATTCACTCTAAGACCTATTGCTGGAGCTATGATGTCTTGAAGAATATGCTACCTCATAGTTAGGATCTAAAAATCCTCAAATATAACTTCCTCTTCTGGTATCATGAGTGGTCACATGGACAACAATACTTTGAGGAATTTCAAAAGGATTGATTAGAATTAAAAAAATGACCACACTAGAAACAATGAAATGAGTGGTCTATCAAAATGAATTAGGAACTGATAGAGGAGGCACCCCATGAATAAGTTCCTCTGGTTCACACTTCTCACTGAACAGGGAACCCTTACCAATACTGTGAGAAGCTGAACTACCCACCACTACTTTCTGGACCCTTGGAAACTAACTCATCTATGAATGCTTAATCCACCAAATTCTTAAATAGAAAATTCCAAGATGATAGGACCCAATCCTTAACCTCTGGGAAAAGAAACCATATGAAGAGATGAGCTTTTAATAGATCTATCAATGCTAACTTTGGGGAAAATAAACTAGCCTATTCAAGATGGTAAGTACAACCCCTCACCGCATATTGACCTAGCTGAACACCCATAAGCTCTACCATCATACAACCTCTAATGGTCCTTGACCACCATGAAAAATAGGAAACATATGAAAATAACTCAACTCCACCACTACACTAGGAGTCTGTACAAAACCAACAATTTTAAGAGACTTATCAGAAACCTTTTAGAACTTTCTGGGAGGTATACTCTAAACAAGGAGCATAAAACCAAATAAAAACACTCCATAAAACAAAAAAAAACACATATCAATTGTAAATCAAGAACCCAAAATCAAAACACCACTTCAACAACATTTTCCATATACCCAAAACCAAATAGTCCCAAAAATGAAATCCCCAAATCACAAAAGAAAACATCACACAACACCCACTTATCAAAACATTGAAATTTCTTTTTTGAAAACCACTATTAAAAGTCAAAAACCAACTTAAAAGATTGGTAACTTACCTATGGTATTTCATAAAACCTCACATATATAGATTCTTATGATATCTCAATAACTCATCCCCACAAACCATCAACCATCCATTTACCACATGAAAACATCCACATATGTGAGAATTTCAGGAAAACTAAGGGTTATAAAAAAGATGAGTACATCTCAAATAATTTTCTCAAAAAAAAATTATAAATTTTAAAATAACCCTTGTACTTAAATCCAATCATTTATAAATATCTAAATTCAATTTTCTTCTAAATTTTCACAAACTTTACAAAATTCTGAAATAATTTACATTTTATTTTAAAACACCCTAAAGCTTTTCATTTCAAAAACCCAATTTTCGTACACTAAATAACATTTCAAAAACTAAGGTAAACACATAAAAATCAACCCACACCAAATTAAACCCACAAAAAAAGAACGAAAAGCATCTCAACACTTAATGAGTCAAAAATCCTAAAAATTTGAAAGAAACAATTGTTATGTGTGGCTTGTTCACATGGTTTGTAAGACCATGTGACAACCATTAACTAGAAAAAATCAACTAATAGTGGTGGGTTTTTTTTTGTTTTAGTGGAGGTTTAAACCACTACCATATATTTCTATGATGGATTCCAAAAACTGCCACTAAATTTTGTGTTGGCACCCAACTCATGTCAATTTCAACCATTTAGCAGTAATTTCTGGGAACCTTCACATAATGTTTGTTTAGAGGTGGTTTTTTTTAGTGGTAGTTTTAACTCCTAAAAAATGCTAAGGAAATAGTAGTTGTTTAAACCATTGTTGTTCACTGACCATTTTTTTGGGAAGCCAAACTTCCACTAAACAAATTTAGACCTTATATAGTGGTCATTTAAAACACCGCTAAACAATAATTTTTCATATATAGTAGTAGTTTAAACCACAACTAAATAAATTTTGACCTTATATAGAGGCATTTTATGCCTCCACTAAATAATAATTTAGAAAATATAGTGGTGGTTTAAACAACCGCTATATATCACTTTTCAAAAAAAATACAACTACAGAATTTGAAACTCTAGAACAGCCAAACAAAAAAGATAGATATGACAATATAAAAAACAAAATATTCATAAATGTGATAATAACATAATCATAAAATTATAAAAGGACACAAAATAAGATCATATCACTGAAAAGGAAACTCAATTGGGTTATTATTTCCCCTTCATATAAGATTCTGATGAGTACATAAAGAATTTTTACTATATTCCCCAAACTAACCAAAATCATACCACTACTCATTGGTGACCTAACATTCCACAATTAGAGGTAGGATGTCCAGAAAGTTTATATTAACCTAATATTTCTACTCAATACCTTAGGATGAGGATTTAAAGAACCCAATCAACAAAACCACAACCTATAATGAAATGTCATCCATTGCATAGCTATAGTTTCTATGTGTTGATAAAAATTGAAAATTTCTACTAGATTTTTCTCATCGAGAACCATATTCTATTGCAGAGATTTTCACTCTGAACATTCAAAGTAATATACAAGGTTAACATCAAAGTTGAGGACCACTATTCTCCTAGGGAATTGAATGACATGTTCCAAACCATAGGGAAATACCACCTTGTATATCATCTTAAGAATATATATTAATATAATACTATTCAATCAACATCACCACTTAAGATCTCTCTCATACAAAGGAAGAGAGTGGTTCCACCATATATTGATCAAACATGAGTAACATCTCCCTCTCTTATCAAGAATTAAAATTCTTTGAGGATGGATATTTTGGATCCCCCTCTATCAATTATGAAAAAAAATCATTACAAATGGTTTCATCCACCACACCAATTCTTATATAAATATAGTCTCATGAATTGAAATATCATCAAATACTACAATGTCTATCAACCAGTCCATGACTAGTTTCATCAAGACTCTAAGGAAATAATCCACAAATCATGAGAAAAACTATCCACCAGCACTAATATAAGAAATAGGTTCTATGTTCTTATCTCAATAACACATTAAGGGAATCTATCAACATACACATAAACATTTGAACATCATATCCAAAATGAATTTTGATGAATAAGATAGCCTCATATTAGGGGAAAATCATCAGTCACCCTCTGAAATTTATTATTACATTAATTCATAATCACAGGAATAGATTCCTCAACATAATATTATATTTAAATTCATTAAATGGGGAATCCAATCCATACTAAGTATGTCACCACTGGTCTCATGTCTAACTTGAATAAATCCTATAAAATGAATCCTTTTCAACCAAGTATAACCACACTTCAATAGAAAGAGTGAGTGAAATATGGATATCATTAGTAGAACTATCTTTTTGATAAGGTCAATAAATAGTTTCCATTAGAAACTCTAAAATTTGGATAAATGGGGAAGGAGGAATAACTCTCACTGGAGTATAAATGTTTGTAGGTATGTGAAGTGAGGAAATAGATCATACATCAAACCACACCAGGTGACACCTTTCCATAGACATCCATTATGTGCATCTTCTAGTAGGTATTATTATCATCACTCCATGATTAACATGAAATAACTTATTTTTTTCAATAGTATAAATGCATCGAAGCATCATCCATCTCAAACTACTCCTTCCCCCACAAGTTCCAAAGTCAAAAATGACTCTCAATAGGCCACTTTGACATTGAAAATGGAGTCTATGATCTAAAATTTACTCTTATGTAGAGGTTTTTCTGCAACACCACTCTAGTTTACCTTAGTAAGGACACTAATATATACTCAAAACTAAGGTGATTATATTATAATAATTATTAATATACCATTTATCTCATAGGGTCTCAGGTGTAGGTGTAGATTTGTAATTACGCATCCATAACCCCTAGAGACCCCACTCAGGCTTTCAATATTTTTAAATTACATCATAAATCATGTTTAGGGAGTAACTAAAGAGATATGGGAGCCTCAAAACACACTATAATATGGTCATGTTTCCCTATTGAGGTTCCAACAAATCTAGAAAAATAACATTCCACAACATCACTAGATGAAACAAAATCATAGAAAATTGACAAAAATCTAACCATAATAGAGTAGTCACATCATGTTTTTTGAGAAAATGAATATCTAAAAATGGTTTGTTGTGTTGTATAGGGAGCTCAATATAAGAATCATCACTTAGTTTGTTGGTTTCTGAACTAGATAAATTATGTGACTTAGAGAATATAACCAATCCTTTATTGCATGTGGACTAGGGTGACCTCAAAATCTAGAAATACTATTCTATTAAAATCATGTGGCACACTCTGCCTATAGGTGATCTCATCCATCTCAGCAATATCTACCATTCATTGCACATAAAATTCTACAGTAATAAAAATTTGAATAAAATCTACCATTACACCTGAGGGA
This sequence comes from Viscum album, assembly GCA_963277665.1. Classification (NCBI taxonomy): domain Eukaryota; kingdom Viridiplantae; phylum Streptophyta; class Magnoliopsida; order Santalales; family Viscaceae; genus Viscum; species Viscum album. Next base: position 1,283,658,090 of record OY728132.1, on the reverse strand, counting down.
AGGTTATCTCTAAATTGAGTATGTGAATTAATGACTCATCACTCAAACAATTAATTGAAAGTTTCTTAACCACTCGAATGGGATTATTTTAACATAGCCCTAGTAAATTGATAATTTGATCATAGTACCATCATTTAGTTCCATATTCTTACAAACAAACTAAAAAAATATTAAAATTATATCCTTAAGTTTCCAAATCAATCCTTAAAAAGCTATTAACTACAAACATCATCCCTAAGACTCAACCAATATGATACCACTTTGACATGACCCAACCCATAGTGGCCACATATAGACTAGTAGTAAGAAGAGTGTTCCACACTAGGATAGCCACTAATAAGCTAGGGGTTAGAGACTAACACCAAAATCACATAACATTTATGAGATGCTTTATCTTATAGAAAACTAAAATAGGCATTTATATCTAATAATCTACAATAACTAGAAATATTAGTAATATATATCAATAAAAAATTATTCAATATATAATATATTCATGAGACATCATCCAATAAATATAACATCATATAAGAAACCAAAAAGGGAGTAGACATATGAATAACACAACATCACAGGGTAAAACATACTCTAGAAAAAGGAAGTCACATCCACACTATAAGAATTCTAGGATCAACCTCCTACAAAGTTCACCTCCAAACCATAAATCATCTACACAGAAATAACACATGTGGGTGTCATGATTCCTTGTATATAGAATATTCAAGGAAAACAAATCATAATTTAAATTTTGGGATAAAACATAGAAAATTAACCAAGGATATAGATTTTCATGAAATGTAAGGTAAATATAGATATCCCTACCAGAAACCACAACTCGGTTTATGAATCACCATATTAGTGTTAACCTTTCATAAGTTTATCTATACATCATCTCTAAATACAAAGTGAATACTAATCACTACCTGATGAACTTTAATTGAAACCCTCTTTGTCTTTGTCTCCACTCCCTGCTACCAGCACCTGCATGATAATTATGTTGAAAATTAAATAGTGTTGTATATTTAAATTTAAACTTAAAACTAATAAAATGTTGTGTACTGAATTATTTTAAAGTTGTGTGATTTACCTTCTCACTACCATCCATAAAGTTAATATAATGATTTATAGATCCAATTGTCTTCTGATATAATTCAATCAATACTTTCTACAAAGCAACTTCCTTTGCATCTTGCATCAGTATATGTTCCCTTTGTTCCTGAATTGTGTTTTTCATTGCAACCAACTCCCTCTGGGCATCTCAAGGTAGGGAGTAACTACAACCAGGGATATATATTGTCACAATCCCTAGTGGCCTTCCAAATACCTCTGATGGTAATGGTCCCAAACCCATCTCGCACACACGACTAGGATGCTCCTTCCCAAGGACTTTACCAATGTGATCATCCTAGGATACCGAGAAGGACTATGCGGGATTGGCATCCCACCGTTCTTTTATTTTTACCTATAAATAAAATATCAGTCATATTTTAAGTAATACATATTAATATAGTGACAATTGACTATAATTTATTACAATGAAAAAGGAATTCATATCCTAACTTCTTTAGTGATCTCATTAACATAACTCCCATTATATTTTGTATGAACATCCAACCAAAGTTATATTTAGGATACTTAGTGCCCTAAATTATTTGATTTAATTAAACAAAGATGAATAAATAATTTAATATATGAAATAGATAATTTTATCTTATAAATATTTAAACTAATGAAAATATTACCAGAGTCGATCTGTTTTTGGATAAACTCTTTGACCCGATAGTGTGGGGGATGATTTGTTTAGCCTAACTTGATTTATTTTTTCTTTAAACATCATGAAATAAATAAAATGTATTTTAATAATAATGTATACAATGTCATATCCTTTTTGTATGAATGTATATATGTAAAATGATATTAATATAATAATATATATTTCAATACCATGTGATTCTCATGATGATGGATATCAAAAAAACTTACATTGCTCTTTAAGTACCCCTTCGAGTACCTTATCATAAAGATACTAAGTAGTCAACAAAGCATCATTGAATTTATTTCATAATATCCATTTAAAATCCTTTCATTTATTATCCAAATTTTTTAATGTCCACTTTCATGTGATAAGATCTATAGTGGTAAAGTGGAATAACATCTGTACAAAGAGATTAATTTTTAAAATATTAGAATTTAATAATATAATGACATGAAATCACACCATAATGTGTTAAAATTACCTTTATCTAGAAATAAAAGACTTAATTTTTCCAATATTGCGGCACATGCCTCCAACTAGCATAGTTAATGAGAAGGGTAACCAGCTCCACCACCAACTGGCCTAGAATCTAGCTAAATAATTCTACAGTATCATCTGTGGGGACCCCATAATAGTCAAATGGGACAAATATCTTCATTCTATTTATATTATAGACATTTTAAATATTTATATTTCTCACCATAGTAACATTTTTTGTATCTTTTATGAAAAAATATAAAGTAGTATAAAAAATTGCAATACCTTTATTCACATTAAAATTTGTACCTATAACTATCACCCTCTAATATCCTCACAAAGAAACAGGAGTGACGACCCATTCCCTTACTGATAAACCTACTGAATGGGGAGGCATTGTCTCAAATTCAGATGGGATAGAGAAGGGGGGTGTTCTATATGTTGATAGAATAGGGGGTGTGAGAGAAACTAAAGGGGGGCACATGAAGGGTGTCTCAGATGCTGTAGAGAGACAGACTAATGGATCATCATCTGTCAGTGTGGTCAAGGGAACATCAATTGGGAGTTGAATGGGATTAGTGAAATGCTTATTACTTGGAATTCCTATAATTTAATCAAATAAAATTAACTTTAGAATATATATTTCAAAAAAACATGCAGAAAAAAAAAATTAAAAATTATAACAGATGCACAGTACTGATAAAAAAATATACATAGCTATGATAATGAATGATTGTGAATATAAAATGATTGGTTGATAAATTAATGGATGACTACACATACAATCATGTTGTCCTTCAATCATGTCATTTTCATGCTCTATCATTACTTCATATACTTCATCCACACTTGCAAGACTAATATTTTCAATATCATGATAGAAAAATAAGTTCATTTATTGTTGTTGATGGTATTCAATATTAGATGAAAAATCTTCCACTTCATCACCCATATTATACAAGTCTCTTTATATTATGTGAACAGCTATACTATACCCTTCATCCACAACATCTTACACATAATATACCATTTTCTCTTACGATGAGAAGATATACGGATCATGTAATTCACAGTCACTGACATCCATAAAGTGAGAGAAGTTCACATAAGTAAATTTAAAATAATGTCTTTTAATACCCCTGGTAATATCAACACACTTTCATTTGAATAAAGTAACTAAAAATGTCTATAGTTGTTTAATTCAATAATATCAGATAATTTTCTATAGTATCCCAATTTGGAAAATTTAAATATACCACCATTCCATGTTTTTAAACTCTCTTCCTAATTGAATATATAAAATTTAAATCCCTTGGTATGGTAATCATATAATTCTCTATCCTATTTTATAGGACCTTGTTCCAAAAACTTCAAATATTCTAACAACTCAGCCCGAGTATCAGTATTCATGATCTATAAAAATTTATATACATTGTTAGATTTACAAAAATATGTTTCTGTAATGTCTCGGTTTTTTTATGTAATATTTTTAAATATTATATAGAATTATTTTGAGACAATAATTTTTGAAGGAGTTCGATTTTGAGTCCTGGGGTGCCCAGAATAAATGTTTGAAATAAATTAAACTTTTAAACAGTGAATGCGAGTATTTTTCCTAAAAAAGTGGAATAATTTTTAAACAAGTGCCTAGATCAGAAATAAAAGGGAACCATTTCGTTCAGATCAATGACTTTACCTTAGGCAGTGCCTAACATTGACTGGCATGAGTCGGTTGTAGAAGTTAGTTTTTTTGAAGTTTAAGGAAATAAAATAAATTAAAATATTTATTTTATTTAATTTGCAACAATGAAGCGATGGGAGTGTTTAAATAAGTTGTTAAGAAGAATATTAAGGTTTATCTAATATAATTTCATTTTCTTTCCATCGGTTTTTGTCAATTAGTTCTAAATTTGTAACAGGAAATCAGATGTTGAAACAGTGAATGGATGGATGTTTGTGTTTCTTGGACGTTAGTGTCATTGGATGATCGAGTGGTACCTTATATAAATATAGGTGGGAACACTTTCCTAATATTTATGATTATAATATGACTAGTCTCCTGTGTAACACCCCAATATTTCATAGTAAGTTATTTTCTTTAAAGAAATTCAACAGCTTGCGCTACACGCAACACTAAGTTCGAGCGCACCACGACTTACCAAACTAGTCATTCAAAAAGCAGTTATGAATAGTATTAACTTAATTTTGAATTTTATATACTCCATATAATTTTAACATCCATATTATTTTTTTCTTATACATAATATAAGAACAAATTCAATTTTTCATATAAAAGAAGTGTTTTTCAAAAAATGCAATTTTACCGCCTTTTAATGGTGAACCCTTTTTAAAACCAATATTTGACACTTTTATATATTCAATTTAATAAAATTAAATTCTTCTTTATAAGTGGGAAATAAAAATTTAGTTTTGATAAATTTTTGGTACTTTTCTAATAACTTTCATATTTTGATGAATAATGAAAAATACTAAATTTTAATTGAAAAAAACTTTTTAATCGAAATAATTTATAGTGTTTAATTATGAATTTTAATGGTTTTTAAGTATAATTAGATTATATTTTTATCACTTAATACAATGTAGGTCATTATAAGTAATTTCAAATTTAAATTTGACATAAAAACATGTCAATCTTTTGATAGTTTTTACTTTTTAAAAACCCGCATTTTGGTTTTGACAACGGGAATTAATTTTAAATTAATTAATGAAACTTATATGTTTTTAATTAGGTAAAATAGAATTAATTTTTGAATTCAGAATATCAAAACTATATTAGGGTGAATTTTTTGTATTTTTCTGAAAATTTTCAATTTTTGATGAATAGTGAAAAACACTACGTTATTGTTTAAAACCGACTTTTTATTTAAATAATTATTTATTTTATTTAAATTTATTTTAAGTAAAAAAATAGATATATAATTCATATATAAGTTCAATTTAATTCATTGGAATCATTTTATAATAAAATTAGATGTATAAAATTTTGTTGAACTTTTTAACATCTTTTACCCACCTTCTAGGCACATTTGCAAATTTACATAAAATGTAATATTATAGCTTCTGTGAATTGAATTTCAAAAATATGAGAGACACAGTTTATATCAGTAAGTAAAATGTGATTCAATAAGAAGAAAATAATTTTTGGTGAATAGTAACTTTTGACTTTTATTTACCACGGTTAAAAGTAAAGAGGGTAATTAAAGGTAAAAATGATATTATAATTACCCTAAAACATGTCCTAATTATATTGGATAAGTGTATTTCTACGAAAAACAACCTTAAAAATAAAATATGATCCTTTTGGTCTCCTTTTATTTGATAAGGACATTTATTATTATTTTATTTAAAGAAGAGTTAAAAGTGTTAAATTCAAAGTTTAATAACTAAACCATTTTTAATATAGGTTTATATATAAGATAAATTCGACTATAAATATTAATTAAAAATCTAAAACTATTTCCTACATAATGGTATTTTATTTAAAAAAATTAGAGGTTAAATAATTAAAAAAAATTAGGACACAATGATGATGCAGTAATTACTTTATCAATGAAAGATTAAAATAATTGATATTATAAATATAAAAATAAATTTAAATTGAGGCTTTTGATGCATTAAACTAATTTTATAGGTTAATATGACATGTTAGGGTTTATTAAATAAATTTTTTTCTAAGTGATAAAGTTTTTATGACTTTAAAAAAATCAATTATTAAATAGTGTCAAAATTGACATAAATGATTTTTTAAAACAAATAATATATTATTAAATTATATAATAGTCCTAAAAATATAAGTTTCATCCAAAGAAATTATATAATAATATATACATCATTAATGGACCACTTTTGGTTCACTTGTCATTTTATAGTAATTTTCTTAACCATATAATATAAAAATACAAGGAGACATGGTAAATGTTAAACTATTTAACTAAGAGTTAAATCAAAAAGATAAGGTTAATGTGGTAACATAAACTTGTTTAAAACCTATTAGTTGAGAGTATTTAGACCCATAACCACCTAAGTCTTGAAATAAATTCAGTTGGAACCATTAGAAACCGAATATAATTGTATAATAAAATAATATTTCAAGTTTTTTTAAGGTGCCCCTCACCCCTCTTATAAAAGGGCACTTACCCTTCTCTCAAATTCACACCACCAAAGCCATTTGGATCATCCAACCCCCACCATAATATCCTAAAAACTATCCTCACTTCAACCTAGATTCCTTCATTTGAGCAGAAAGAAAACCTAAATATCCCTTTTGTTCAAATCAAAAGGAACCACCCGAAGAAGAGGTAATATTTTCATCACCTATTTCAAAGTTATCTTCTTCTTCCACTTCCTCTTTCTTTGTTTTTTTCATACCAAAATAATAAATCCAGTACATTATACATACTTTGATGTTATTATAAATATGGTATAACCATATTCATTATTCTATACATCCTATGAATGAAAAAGTCACCATACGTGTGTATGTATGGCATACCGTCTCCACATCGTGGTGTAGTTGTTATTCAACACTTAATTATTTGGATGGGTATAATAATGATGTATAATTGATGTAAATAAAAAATATAACATTTTAATGATTCTTTATATATTATATAACATTCAATTATATACTATTTCACCTTCAATTGAATGATATTGTCGCTCATGCGTACGTACGGATTACCGTCTCCACGAACGCGATGAGATTCATTCCTCATCGTAACCATTCATGAATAATTTTAATTTTATGATTAAAAATAACTTTTAAGAAATTAATATAATTCTGGATATTAATAAAATGCATCCTATCCATAACAAACATGACTTACATAGCAAAATATATCAAGGAAAACGAATCAGTTAACACTCGAAACAATGATACTACTAAAATATTATTAACAAAGAAATATTAGAAGATCATGATATCATATTTATGTATGTGGTTATTGTATAATTTAATAATAATTATTTAACTATTATATATGAGGTTAATGTACCATCGACTAAGGAAAAGTACAAGTTAAGGGGTTTTCATCTCACTTTTATTCCCGTAAGATTCATGCTATATTTTCCACTATTTCCTTTTGTGTGGTGTATGTACTGCCCATGGTTGTATTATTTGTGTAATATACCTTAATTTATGGGTATTTAAATATTCATTGTATGATCCTTCTTTCATGGAGTGTATGTTTCATAAGTTACCAAATCGGTAAGGGAACTTCTAATTTTAATTTCAACTCATTGGGTTTTATGTACACTTCATTGATTATTTTACTCCAAGATTATGTGTGAAATCACTATTTATTTATTTATTTAGTAATTTAAACTCCCATTTTTTTGGATATACTTTTGATACACATAATCACTCTATTGATAAATTCTCAAGTCATTGATATGTACTTGATAAGGGTGATCTTAACTAGATTTTCATTCATTGAGTTAAACATCCAAGTCATTGGTTTTGTTTTTCTACAAGAATATGTGTGAATGTACTTTGATTTATTTACACTAAATATCCAATAATATTTACTGTATTTATATTTTTCACACATAATTATGTCATTTATTTGTCCTTAATTTAAGGATACGGTCTTTATAAGGGATTTTGTCTCAATTTATATTCCATTGAGACTTCTTTTTTGTTATGCATAAATTCACTTTTATATGGTGTGTATACTATCCTTTGACATATTATATCATGAATACCTTTATTCTCATGATATTATAATTTTTTGATTAATTTTATTCCTCAATTATTTTTATACAAGTGTCTCTCATTTGGTTAAGAACTCTTTGACTAAAATATCATTTTAACGATTTATTCTTCTAAAACTTTCTCATTAATTTCCATGTTTTAAAAATGGTTTTAAGGATTTATTTATATGGACATGAATTTTTTAAAATTAAAATTCCTTTTGAAAGTTTCAAAGTGGTATGGGACACTTTGATTCGAAAATCTATTTTAGCATCTTCTTGATAAATAGTGAGACTTTTAAATGTTTTCAAGAAAAAGTAGATATTTTCCTCAAATAGTTTTACTGATTATTTTCATCTATGTCAATATCCTTCATTATTATTGATTAGGTTTGATTTATTATAATAAAATCTTCTATATTGTATTGAATGAGTTATGATTGACTGTGGATGGGCTATTTTTATACCATTCATGGTTTGTGGTTAAAATATTGAAATTTTGTATGCTAGTTTTAATACGAATGTTTAGATTATGTTTCGAAATTTTCATATGAGGAATGCATTGGACTTAGTAAGTGATGGGTGGAGCCAGCTATAGCTCCTCGATGCATCGATAATTCTCATGAGACAAACTAGTGTCTTGGCACGAGGCCTTGACAAAATCTTATTTGTAGTCTTGGAAAAAGGCCTTGAATATGTGGTTATGATGCCTAGCATTATGGATTCTATCATTATAAAATTGGCTATTGATATTACATGTGATTATTCGACTAATAGAATATCCATGTGAATAATTAAATGGAATTATTTGATTTATCTTTTCCATATTATGTTGAAGTTTAAGTTTAAAAGTCTTGTGTTTTAATCTTATACATTGCCTTAAATGTTTATTCTTATTTATGATGGTTTCTTCTATATTTTTATCCTTATTGAGCATCTAAGATTACCCCTTTCTTATGTTTTTTTCCAGGATGAAAATAAGTATATTACGATTAACCTGTAGGAATAGTCTAAGGGATATAAGAGTGTTCAAAGGGGGACACAATGTTGTTTTTTTATTTCATGGTGTAATTTAAAACTTATGTATGTATCTAGTACTTATAAGGCTATTAAACTAATCGGTATTTTGGGGCATGATTCCTTGTATCATGCCAATGTTATTTAATAATTCACCGACTCTGGGTAACTGGGGTTGGGGCATTATAGTTGGTATCAAAGGAATTTTAGTATAAACCTTGGAAACTAGATTTAGAAAAACTCTAATTAGATAACATTACCCTAAGATAAACTTTGAGGACTAGTATAGAAGAACATCCAAAAATTTTGGTAATGTAAATATTATGTGGGTTTTCCAAGCAATACATCCCTATTTGGATATGAGAAGGTATAGGCGGATCTGGCATAGATGTACCTAGGAGTGAAAACTACGACAAGGAGTTTCAGGCTTGACCCGGGGTATCTTGGTACAGAAAACAGGCCTTGCTACACTCTTGGTTATGACAGTCTCAGGGGATATGCTTAAGATAATTCATATTTTCTTTACAAACCTATTTGAATTATTTCAATATAAGATGAGAAGAAATAACCTTGGTTAATCATAAGGTGTTTTAGATTGAAAATAAGGTGTCATGATATTCTCTAAATGATTTTATGACTCACACTATGCTTTCTTGTTGTGGTCAATGGCTGGATTCCATGGAAGTCATAATAACATTGAACATGATGTACAAGGTGGTAACGGTGGTGGAAATGAGAAACGAAATGGAATGTTGATAGGTGTAAAATATATCGTGTTCATACCGAATCATTTTTCCAAAAATATGATCAACGACATATATATTAACCAACTCTCAGACTCAACAAAGAAGAGAAAGGAGGTGAATGATAAGAGCTCCAACAGTGGAGACCACAGAGAAAAGAAAGCTTGATTTCCATCATGTACGAAATGTGGGAGGAGACACAGAGGAAAGTGTCTCAATAGAACAAAAAAAATGATTTATGTTTGGGAAAGAAGGACATAAAGTAAAGAATTGTTGAGGAAAATTAAGAGTACTATAGAAGAAAATAAAAATGATCCTAATAATCCATTTACAGTCATTTTCCATAAATATAGGGGACCTGAGAATTTCCCGAGCCAATTCTCTATTCTATAGAATAACCTATTGGTCAAGGAAGAACCTATGTGGAAATAAATAGATGGAAAAATGTTTAAAAGTATTAGTGCTCTTTGTTGATGGAATTACTTTGGAAGAATTTAATCTAGTATGTGTAATCCTGTAGTTTGTTATGTGAAAATGATATTCGAGTAAGAATTATCTTTTCTTTTATGGATATAGTTATAAATAACTATTTGGGTTTATATGATCCTTAAATTTGAGGCAATTACAGGTTATTAATTTTTGGGATGAAAATGCGAGGTATGAGATAACATTTGTGGTTAAATTATGTTATGGTTATTTTGAGGAATTTATCTCATTTTTGGAATGTTATAAAATATAGTTTTTGAAAAAGGACAACCTGGAGACCATGTGACAACCCATCGCATCGGACAAAGCTGCGGGAATCAAACCCACAACCAAAGTGCGACTGGGATTTATCGCCTACCACTCGACTACGTGAAGTCCCTAGTTAGTGTGACTAATTATTTTTAGTTAAATTATTTTATTGATCAATAATAAGTTGATTTGGGATCTTATGTTTTATCAAATGGATATCCTTAGTGTAGGAAAATGATTTGGTGATTAAGTGATAAATTTTATTTTGGAAGATGTTCGCTATGTTGGGAAAACTATATGCCTAAGGAAAATAGAATACTATGGGATTTCATTTAAGGAGTAATGGTGGATTTATATCTATGTTTTTATTTTGTATTTATAAAGATTTGGGTTATTTATGTAAATGATTAAACTATCATAGATAATATGTGATTAGGTTAATTACTTTTAATTATGTGACTTTAAGAGTAGTTGATGTTATTTGGAGATACAATTTAACGTGGAAGACTATGTAATAAAATTATTCTAAGTTTTGGGTTTCGATCTTAGTTTGGATAATATTGAAGGATTTTGAGGACAATTGTTTATTAAATGGTATTTATTTAACTTTGGGTATTGTTGGTTTAATTTTAGAAATTAAGATTAGTATTTCTTTATCTAAAGTATTATCCTTTTTGGGGATCATCTGATCTTGTACTAACCATTTTGGTTTTGGTTAATCTCTAAAGACAAGGGAAATATATAGTTTATCCTTTGTGGATCATGTGATTCTCTAGAAGTTGATTCTAGTGCTTCTAGTGTGACCATGTCATCTTGAATACTCATCGTTTGGAAAAAAGATGAGTTAGTGATAGCAATTTATTAAAGGATGAAACTATACTTAAAAATTAAGTATATATCTTTATTTTCTTAGTCAATATCATAAATAAATTCCTCAACTTTATGAAATGGAACTTAAAACAAAAAACATTGTCTGTTTAATTTTCCTACTGGGAAACTAATGATTGTTTATCCCATAACAAGTTTGTGGTTTTCTTGTTGTTAACTTTCTTCTGGTCATGTTTTCTATCACACTCTATCGGAACTTGACACTTATTTTATCTTCCATATCCATGTTTTCCTACATGGAATCCTAGTATGGGTTATCTCGGGTGACCTTTGTACTTCTCTTTCTTTCTTTTAAAATGATAGTTTTATTGACTCTCTTTATGATGTGGGAATTTCAATGAAGTTACCAAGCCTAATTTTAAAATTGCAAGGATGAAATTTCCAAAAATGGGGAAGAATGTAACACCCCAAGATTTCATAGTAAGTTATTTTCTTCAAAGTAATTCAATACCTAGCGTTACACGCAACACTGAGTTCGAGCGCACTACAACTTACTAAACTAGCCATTCAAAAAGTAGTTATGAATAGTATTAACTGCATTTTGAATTTTATATACTTCATATAATTTTAACATCCATATTATGTGTTTCTTAGACATTATATAAGAACAAATTCAATTTTTTAGATAAAAGAAGTATTTTTCAAAAAATGAAATTTTACCACCTTTTAATAGAGAACCCTTTTTAAAACCAATATTTGACACTTTTATATATTCAATTTAATTAAATTAAATTATTCTTTATAAGAGGGACATAAAAATCTAGTTTGGATAAATTTTTTGTACTTTTCTGATAACTTTCAAATTTTGATGAATAGTGAAAAATACTAAATTTTAATTGAAAACAACTTTTTTAATCAAAATAATTTATAGTGTTAAATTATGCATTTTAATGGTTTGGAAGTATAATTATATTACATTTTTATCATTTAATACAATGTATTTCATTATAAGTAATTTCACATTTAAATTTGACATAAACACATGTCAATCTTTTGATAGTTTTTACTTTTTAAAAACCCGCTTTTTGGTTTTGACAACGGGAATTAATTTTAAATTAATTAATGCAACTTCTATGTTTTTAATTTGGTAAAATATAATTCATTTTTGAATTCATAATATCAAAATTATCTTAGGGTGAATTTTTTGTATTTTTTTGAAAACATTCAATTTTTGATGAATAGTGAAAAACACTACGTTATTGTTTAAAACCGACTTTTTATTTAATTAATTATTTATTTTATTTAAATTTATTTTAAGTAAAAATAGATATATAATATCTATATAAGTTCAATTTAATTCATTGGAATCATTTTATAATAAAATTAGATGTATAAAATTTTATTGAACTTTTTAACGTATTTTACCCACCTTCTAGGCACATTTGCAAATTTCCATAAAACGTAATTTTACTACTTTTGTGAAATGAATTTCAAAAATATGAGATACATGGTTGACATTAGTAAGTAAAATATGGTTCAATAAGATGAAAATATTTTTTGGTGAATAGTAACTTTTGACTTTTATTTACCACGGTTAAAAGTAAATAGGGTAATTTGAGGTAAAAATGATATTAGAATTACCCTAACACATATCCTAATTCTATTGTATAAGTTTATTTCAATCAAAACCAACATTATGAATAAAATATGATTCTTTTGGTCCTCTTGGATTAGATTAGGACATTTATTATTATTTTATTTAAAGAAGAGTTAAAACTGTTAAATTAAAAGTTTAATAACTAAACCATTTTTAATATAGGGTTATACAATAGATAAATTTGAATATAAATATTAATTATAAATATAAAATTATTTCCTACATAATGGTATTTTATTTAAAAAATTTAGAGATTAAATAATTAAATTTATTTTTGACACAATGATGATGCAATAATTACTTTATCAATGAAAGATTAAAATAATTGATATTATAAATAAAAAAATAAATGTAAATTGAGGCTTTTTATGCATTAAACTAATTTTATAGGTTAATATTACATGTTATTTTGATTAAATAAATTTTTTTCTAAGTGATAAAGTTTTATGACTTTAAAAAAATCAATTATTAAATAGTGTCAAAATTGACATAAATGAGTTTTTAAAATGAATACTATATTATTAAATTATATAATAGTCCTAAATATATAATATTAATCCAAAGGACTTATATAATAATATATATTTCATTAATGAACCACTTGGGGTTTTCTTGTCATTTTATAGTAATTTTGTTAACCATATAATATAAAAATGCAAGGAGACATTGTAAATGTTAAACTATTTAACTAAGAGTTAAATCTAAAAGATAAGGTTAATATGGTAACCTAAAATTGCCTAAAACCTATTGTTTGAGAGTATTTAAACCCATAACAACCTAAGTCTTGAAATAAATTTAGTTAGAGCCATTAGAAACTGAATATGATTATATAATAAAACAATATTTCAAATTTTTTCTAAGGTGCCCCTCACCCCTCTTATAAAAGGGCACTTCCCCTTCTCTCAAATTAACACCTCCAAATCCATTTGGCTCGGACAAACTCTGCACAAATATCCTGAAAAATATCATCAATTCAACCTATATGCCTTCCCTTGAGCATAAAGTCAACCTAAAGATCCCTTTTGTCCAAATCAAAAGAAAGCACCCAAAGAAGAGGTAATATTTTCATCACCTATTTCAAAGTTATATTCTTCTTCCACTTCATCTTTCTTTGTTTTTTTTCATAAAAAAATAATAACTCTAGTACCTTATACATACTTTTATGTTATTATAAATATAGTACAACCATATTCATTATTCTATCCATCCTATGAATGACAAAGTCACCATACGTGCGTACATACGGTATACTGTCTCCACATCGTGGTGTAGTTGTTATTAAACACTTCATTATTTTTATGGGTATAGTAATGATGTATAATTGATTTAAATAATAAATATAACATTTTAATGATTCTTTATATTTGATATAAAATCCAGTTATATACTATTTCACCTTCAATTGAATGATATTGTCGCTTGTGCGTACGTGCGGATTACCGTCTCCACGAACGTGATGAGATTCATTCCCCATTGTAACCATTCATGAATAATTTTCATTTTATGATTAAAAATAATTTTTAAGAACTTAATATAATTATGGATATTAATAAAATACATCCAATCCATAACAAACATGACTTTCATAACAAAACATATAAAGGAAAACGAATCAATTAACACCCAAAACAATGATACTACTAAAATATTATTAACAAAGAAATATTAGAAGATCATATATGATATCATACTTATGTATGTGGTTCTTTTATAATTTAATAAAAATTATTTAACTATTATACAAGAGGTTAACATACCCTCGACTAAGGAAAAGTACAAGGTAAGGGGTTTTCATCTCACTTTTATTCCCATGAGATTCATCCTATATTTTCCACTATTTCTTTTTGTGTGGTGTATGTACTGACCATGGTTTTATTCTTTGTGTAATATACCCTAATTTATGGGTATTTGCATCTTCATTGTATGATTCTTCTTTCATGGAGTGTATGTTTCATAAGTTACCAAATCGGTAAGGGAACTTCTAATTTCAATTTCAACTCATTGGGTTTTATGCACACTTCATTGATTATTTTACTCCAAGATTATGTGTAAAATCACTATTTGTTTATATATGTATAAATTTACACTCCCATTTTTTTTTGATATACTTTTGATACACATAATCACTCCATTGATAAATTCTCAAGTCATTGATATGAACTTGATAAGGGTAATCTTAACTCAATTTCCATTCATTGAGTTAAACATCCAAGTCATTGGTTTTGTTTTTTTTAAATAATATGTGTGAATGTACTTTTATTGATTTAAACTGAATATCCAATCATAATTAGTGTATTTATATTTTATCACACATAATTATTTCATTGATTTATCCTTAATTTAAGGATACAGTCTTTATAAGGGATTTCGTCCCAATTTACATTCCATTGAGAATTATTTGTTGTTATGCACCAATTCACTTTTATATGGTGTGTATACTGTCCTTTGACATATTATATCATGAATCCCTTTATTCTCATGATATTATAATGTTTTTATTAATTTTATTCCTCAATTATTTGTATTCAAGTGTCTCTCATTTGGTTAGGAACTCTTTGACTAAAATATCATTTTAAAGATTTGTTCTTCTAAATATTTCTCATTAATGTCCATGTTTTAAAAATGGTTTTAAGGATTTATTTATATGGACATGAATGTTTTAAAATTAAAATTACTTTTGAAAGTTTTAAATTGGTATGGGACACTTTGATTCGAAAATCTATTTTTAACAGCTTCTTGATAAATAGTGATACTTTTAAATGTTTTCAAGAAAAAGTGGATATTTCTCTCAAATATTTTTATTAATTATTTTCATTTATATCAATATTCTTCATTATTATTTATTGAGGTTGATTTATTATAATACAATATTCCATATTTTATTTAATGAGTTATGTTTGATTGTGGATGTGCTATTTTTATACCATTCAAGGTTTGTGGTTAAAATATTGACATTTCATATGCTAGTTTTAATATGAATGTTTAGATTATGTTTTGACCTTTTCATATAAGGAATGCATTGGACTTAGTAAGTGATGGGTGGAGCCCTCTATAGCTCTTAGATGCATTGGTAGGTTTCATGAGACAAACTAGTGTCTTGGCACAAGTCCTTGAAAAAATCTTATTTTTAGTCTTGGAACTAGGCCTTGACTATGTGGTTATGATGCTCAGCATTATGCATTCCATCATTATGAAATTGGATATTGATATTACATGTGATTATTCGACTAGTAGAATATCCATGTGAATAATTAAATAGTATTATTTGATTTATCTTTGCCATATTATGCTAAATTTTAAGTTTAAAAGGCTTGTGTTTTAGTCTTATACATTGCCTTAAATGTTTATTCTTATTTATGATAGTTTATGCTATAATGTTATCTTTACTGAGCATCTGAGATCACCCCTTTATTATGTTTTATTTTTTCCAGGATGAAAAGAAGTATATTATGATTAACCTACAAGAATAGGATAAGGGATATAAGAGTGGTCAAAGGGGACACAATGTTGTTTTTTTATTTCATGATGTAATGTCAAAGTGATAATTTTTTTGGGGATATAGGAGAGTTATTTATCTTCTAAGTTTTAGAACATTAAGATCTTAAAGATCCCTTTCAAACATATTTTTTCTTTTTTGTTCTGATAACCTTATTCCAGTTCTAGAAGTGAGGTTTATTATTCTCAACAATTTGTATCAAATTAAGATTCTTAGAAAACTATTTATAGTTCACTAGTAAACAACCCAAGTTCAATTTTTCATAATTGGACACGTTTTTTTTTCAGTGGGTGTTATAGTTTTTGGAAGTATGGCATCAAAATATTGAAAATTTTGGATAGAAAATTTTGATGGGATGGATTTCAATTTGTAGAGAATTTTGATGGAGGATTATCTCATCCAAAAGTATTTGGAAGTTCTATTTAAGGGATCCAAACTATAAGTAATGGTGAAAGGTGAGTGGGAAAGGTTAGATCAGAAGTCACTTGGTTTTTTATGAATTTCATTACTTTCAAATGTAACTTTAAACATTCAGTAAAAGAAGACCACAATAGAGTTTATGAGTGCATTGATGGATATATATGAGAATCACGTAGCACTTAATAAAGGGTATTTGATGTGAATATTGTTTTTGTATGAGGTTGTCAGAAGGAAGGTCTATAGAAGATCATGTTAATAACTTTAGTTTGATTCAAATACAGCTAGAATCTATGTAGGTAACATTTACAGATGATGTAAGGGATATTTTTTATTATCATATTTACTAGAATCATGAGAAGGTATGGTGAAAAATGTGAGGATCTATAATGGTAAAAATGACTTGATCGTTAAGAATGTCCAGAACTTGATTCTAAATAAAAATCTTTAGAGTAGGGTGACTTTAGATTCTTCTGGTAATAAATTGAATGCAGATGGAAGTGGATTCTCACATCATCAAATAAGTCGGAAGTAATCTGATAGAGATTCAAGGGAGAAAAGTAAAGGTAAATATACTATACCAGGGCTTGTTTTTTGGTACTATGGTAAGAGAGGTTACCTTAATAAAGAATATAATAATAGCAAAATGACCTCAGTCAAACCAACTTGGGATGACCTCACCTGTTACTTGAGCCAGTAGGCCACATAGACTGAAGCATGTTCTTGATCTCCATGATATGATAACAATAACCATAGAATAATAAATTACATCTTGGTAATTTATTCACTCATAGTAAACTGGCATGATCTATCCATGCGTTTGGACAAAAGTAAACAGAAAATTAACATTCAATCTAAGTGGAGTATAAATGACTAAAGGTAGATGCCATAAACAACAACACATCACATACATAACAGGTCATAAAAGAGACATATGCATAATATCTCAATTCAAAAACTCAAAAACCCAAAAATGGGGATAAAGACCCAAAATACCAACATAAACATCCCAATTCTACAAAAAAAACTCCAAAATTTACCCTCATGAGCTAACCTAGTCAGACCACATCTCCACTATCGAAAGCCTTGGACAATGGTAATCAAGAAGAGCCACTTATATACATAGTGCCCTTTCCTTTTATTGTGTCTTATAGAACAAAGCCTACATACACCCAAGGAAATATGGAGGGTATGAGCCTTAAATCCTAATATAATGATACTATAAATTTATTTAAGCCTTTTAAACCATGAAACCCAATAAAATAATTTGAAAACTCATTTTCCAAAACTAATTTACATTGAAAATATTTCACTTAAAATAATTCCTTTGAAATACCTCCGGTTTTTCCTTTAAAAAAAATGTTTTCCAAAACAATTTTCAACATAGGTCGCATAAAGAAATAAGTCCTTATGGCACAACATCTTCAATATAACCAAACAAGGTATAAAAAAATAGGTAAGCATAAACATAATCATATAACCAAATAAATGGAAATGGGAATAACACATGATATCACAGTCAAATAAGACACTAAAAATACATAAAATCATATAAATCACCTAGTTATAAGTAATGTGAACCATTGGATATAACCATAAGGTTCTAGTGAGACATAATAAAAACACACAATTTGCTAGTTGGCTAAAAAAATGGAATCTATCATGATCTTACTTGGGACCAACTCCCAAGAGCTCTCTCAACCTCTTAGTAAATAAAGTGGAATCTCTAATGGTCTTTCTTCCCAAAGGATCTCTTGTTACCTTAGATAGTACACCCTCACACCCTATGTATCCTATGTGATACTCAATTCCAAACACATCAAAATCATAATTGACATTCATAAAATCTATTCAAAATACATTTTAATAAAAAACCATGCCCATTTTTAAAAAACACCTTCCTTAATGTAAAACCATTTCTAAAACCTCTTTAGAAATCTATTTAAACCCATAAAACCATTTTGATCCATTTTATCAAACACTTGGAGTGCACTTAATCCACCATACTTTGGAAAACCCACTTTAAAAAATCCAATTTCCAAATCAAACCATGGATCATATCAAACATTGAATAAACATCAATCATAAATCATTTAAATGGAAATTTTAAAAGCATAAAACAAAGGCAATTAAGAATTCAAAGGCAATCCATGGAAAACGCCCTTAAATAGACACTACCTCGGAATCGATTCCAAACTCATCATATTCAATGAAAACCACATGATTTAGGATGGAGGATAGATCACACACATAAACCATAAGAAATCAAACTAAAAATCCCTTTAAACACCATAGGTTTGGACAAATCACCAAATGGGGTTTCAAACTTCCATCAAAATGGAAGAACAAGGTAAAATAAGGGGGAAAGATGGATAAATATTTAATAAAGAGGATTACCTCAAGAAAAAACAATAAATAGTGAAGGAGAATCCACCACCAAGGAGAGGGGATAAGCTCTAATACCAAGGTAAGGGGTTTCTCATGAGTAGGAGAGGAAATGAGGTTAAAAAAATATAAATTTTTCAAGGTAATTTTGGAAAAAAATCCAAAAAAATAATGATTTGTACAAATTTCGTGGTTGGGCTACATGGTTAGGAAAATCATGTGTCAACCGTACAGAAGAAACTGCCTCCCTAAACCCAAAGATACATGCTTACTCCTGATCCTTATATAGTTTGAAACCCATGATCAAACCATGAAAACCCACTTTTTCTCTAAAAACTCACCCTTGCATGGTCATCCACTCAGTTATACAAATTGTGTGTCAACCATGCACTAGGATATGTTTTCTCTAAAAACCAAGTTTTTGAATCTTGATATGCAAGAACTCTAAGAATGAAATAAAATAGAAATAAAAACTCCAAATAGATATACCAATGAACTGAAGGGTTCCACAAATCTCTCCATCATGTCACATTATACCCCCAAAAAGTCCTCAGGAATCCTCAAAAGAAAGTAGGTGAGGAAACTACTCCCTCACCTAAGAATCCAACTCTCATGTCACATAGATATCACCACCATGTTGACAAAGCACATGGACCAATAGGATCTAATTACCATGGAGTACCTTACTCTCATAATTCAAGATGCGAATAGGCTTCTCCACAATAGTGAAATCATGATCCACCTCCAAATATTCCCACTCTATCACATGAGATGGTTCTTGATGGTATATCTTAAACTAGGAAACATGAATGATTTCATAATTAGTGGTCAAATGTGGTGATAAATCTAACTAATAGGATACTTTCCCAAGCTGTTATGAAGCTCAAAATGGCCCAAAATAACGTGATGTCAGTTTACTCTACTTTCCCAAGAAATAATGTCCCAATTGAACATGTACTAATATAAACACATGATAAATGACCTCAAAATATAATGGGATATAACGTCCATCAATGTATGATTTCTAGCAACTCTGATTTGTCTCTAACATTTTTTGAATCACCACACTTTCTCTATCATATTCTGGATGAGACTCAGTCCTAACAAGGAACACTCACCCACCTCTTCCCAACACAATAGGTAATTGAACATGAACTCATATAATGCCTCAAATGGGGATATCCAGATCGAGGAAGGATAACTATAATTAAAATAAAACTTAGATAATGATAGTTTTCTTTCCTATGAACCCTCTGAATTCAAGAATGCACACCTATAATATATCCCCAAGATCCTATATGGTCTGCCCAGACTGGACATCTATCTATAAGTGATACATGATGATCAACCTCATCTTGGTTTCAAAAGCCTCCTGGAGTCCCTTCCAAAATTGAGAAGTAAAATAGGAATCTTTCTCAGAAACTATCACCTAGGGAACTCCACAAATCCTAACAACCTCTCATAAATATAGGTGTTCATTCCCCTTTACCTTCATCAAATCTATGATGGGAATAAAATGGAATAATTTCATTAAATAGTCAACAATCACCCATATAGTGTCTTTTCCACTTGGTGTACATGTTATTCCAGTCATAAAATCCATCAAGATCTTATACTACTTCTACACTGGGATGGGAAGATTCTGAAACAACTTAATTGGTCTCTGATGCTTAGCTTTGATTCTCTAGTAGGTCAAACATCAGGAAAAAAAGTATAAAACTTAACACCTCATATAGGGCCACCAATATTAATCTAACAAGATATAAAACATCTTGGTATCCCCAGGATGAATGAACCAACTTGAATGATTCCCCTCATGTTTAACCTCCTATATCAAGACTAAAGGAACCAAAAACGGCTTCCTAAAGAGGAGAGAACCATCAGGATTCTAAGACCAATCACCTGAGGTTTCCTCACCATTTACAATATTGTTAATCTACTAAAACTTAGGGTTAGATACCTGCTCACTCCTAACCAAATCGATAAGAGAGAGTGTGACCTGCACACTGGTCAAGAACACCTCCTCTTCATCCTCTTACACCTTCAAAATTATATCAAAAAATAAACCCCATCAAACCCCACTCATCCACTAATTGAATAATATCCTGGATCAGAAACTTTCTACTCAGGGATTCAGTGACAACGTTCCCCTTACTGGGTGTATAAGAAATGTTGAAATCAAAAACCTAAATATATTCTACCCAGTATCTCTTCATGAGTTTCAATTCCCTATAAGTAAAAAATAATTAAGGATTTTATAATTTTAATAAATAATAAAATGCTTCCTAGAGAGGTAATAAGGCCATGTCTTTAGTGCATTAATCGCAGATTCCAACTCCAGGTCATGGGTAGGATAATTTCACTCATGTGGACATAGCTTCCACGATCTATAGGCCACCACATGGTCATCCTACATCATAAAACATCCCAAACTCACACTATAGGCATCGAAATACACAATATAATATTTCCCATGATTAATAAGAAAAAAAACTAATACAGATGTCAAACATGCCTGCAAATCCTCAAAAGAATACTAAAATTCTCTATCCACTTGAATGTTACCCCTTTTCTAGTTAAAATTTTCAAGGGAGAATCTATCTTGGTGTAGTCCCAAATGAAGCATATATAATACTCATCCATGCCCAAAATTCTACTAATCTTGAACACATTCTTAGGGAACTCCCAATACATGACTGCTCGAACCTTCTTGGGCTCCATTGAAACTCCTCTCTCGGAAATTACATGTCCCAAGAACTTAACCTCCTGAATAAAAAACTAATATTTGGATAGCTTGGAATATATATGGTTCTATATATATATTCCTAAATCAACTTCTATATGGTTAGAATAATCCTCCTTCATCTTAGAATACATCAAGATGTCATCAAAAAACACAACTTTTAAGGAGACCAAGAAAAGATGGCAGATCTAGTTCATCAAGCCCATAAAGGCCATAGGAGAATTGGTAATCCCAAATAGAATTACCAAATACTCAAAATTTTCATACCATCTTCGAAAGGTGATCTTAGGGACATCCTATTTCTATAACCTCAACTGGTGGCACCCTAACCTCAAGTGGATCTTTAAAAACCAATGATCTCCTATGATCTAATCAAAAATATCATCAATTTTAGGAAAATGGTATTTACTCTTTATAGTCACCTGATTAATCTTATAGTAATATATATAAATTAGGAGGCTTTCAACTGCCTTATTTTAAAATAGAATTAGAAATTCCCATGGTGACATGCTTAGATAAATAAAACCCTTACTCCCAAGGTCCTCTTACTAAACTTTCAACTCTTTCATCTTGGGTGGATCCATACAATAAGATATAAGGGAAATGGGGCTCATCCCATGGAGCATATCGATAGAAAATTTGACCTCTCGCTAAGGTGGAAACCCATAAAAATCCTCAAGAAAAACATCAGGGTGCTAGTTCACAACCACTAGAAGATAACCCTTTGAGATCTTCTATGAATCATCTAAAAACATCATGGATATCTGGCATGAAATCAAACCCATCTCTAAAACAATGGTTCCTTACCTTCATTATCACAAATCTCATTCACTCTATAAGACACGAGTTCTCCCATGAAGAGATAGAAATTGGACCCTATGATGATAACAGTCAATTTGATCTTTGAATCTAATCAAATATTTCATGTCAATGATGAGTTAGAAGACATCTAGATCCAATATGATAAAATCCCAAACTATTTTCATGTCATAAATTAAAACTCAAAACTCTGGGAAGTTGAAATCTTGCTCTTTATTTCTACCCAGTGGGCTATGAAGATCCATAATAAAAGGCATAAACTCTACTCAAAAACCCAAAGTGTCAAGAAAAATTAACAAGATAAATGAGTGGGAATCTACCTTATCAAATAAGATATATTTTCATAGAAGAATCAATGAAAACCGTGCCTCTCACGATGACCAACATGGATTAGTAATCCTTAGGTATAACATTTTATACATGAATACATCATGAATCAGGCTCTCCCTCGGACCTCTTTTCCTAGTGATAATCCATTTTACCCTAAATGTGGGATCCTATACCCTTAGAAGCATAAAAATGCACCTAATAACCCTTATAGAACATGGATCCAACACCAATTCCCTATGAAAAATCCTGACAGAAGCACTAAATATTATTGATTCAATAAGGTTTCCTTATGACTTTTCCATTCCTTTATGTTTTTAAAATCACAAACACTCTATCTCAAGGAAAATTTTATTTCCCCGAAGATTTATCTTAATAAGGAAATTTTCCTTCCCCAAGGAAATTTTCTCCTTAAATTTGTTTTCATTGTTCATGTTATAGTTTCTCTAAATCTAACTCTTTTTATTCCTAAGTGTAAAATTTGGTTTCAAATCTAAAAACTTTGGAATCCTATAAATACTTATATATAGAGTATTCTATTTTCAAGTTCTGAAATCAGATTCTAAATTACTCTAAATTCAGACTCCAAAGTCCTCTAAATTCAGATTCTGAATTCTCTAAATTCAAACTCTGAATTCTCTGAAATTTAGATTCTAAATTCTTTGAATTCAGACTATGAATTCCTCTGAAATTCAGACTATGGATTCCTTAGAATTCAGACTCTGAATTCCTTAGAATTCATACTTTGAATTCTCAGAATTCAGACTCTTAATTCCTTAGAATCCAAATTCCGAATCCATTGGAATTTTGACTCTAAAGTCTATAGAATTCTGATTCTGAATTCCTTGAAAAATAGAATCCGAATATCCATGTAATATAAACTCCGAATGTTTATTTTTTTTGACTCTGAACTATTTTTCCTTAGACTCCAAAAAATGGATTTGGTTAAGAAACCATATTTTGATTACCCTTATTTTAGTTGTGAATCAATGTTGTACATTATTTTTCTAATTAATCGTTGTTTGAGTGACACGTGTACAGGTCCCTTCGAGATACAAGGAAAAATATGACTGTTGGAGGAGGGAGCCGACCATTGGAGAAATTCCTATAAATAAGATCTCATTTGAACGAGCTCATTACTGATTCATAAATCTAGAGATTACATGCTGGTGATGTGATTTCTAGAGAGAGAGACTCTCATGCTTTGTGTATACTGAACATCTTGTTCAGATTGCTTCGTGAAACTTTGATTATTGTTGTGTACAATCAAGGACTTCCGGGGATAGGAAGACAGAGGTGCCGACTACCTTAAAGTTCGAGGACTTCCTTGATAAGGAAGACAAATTTGCCGACTACCTTGAAGTTCGAGGGATTGTGGGGATAGCAAGATAGACTCTGACCACTAGAAGATAACCCTTTGAGATCTTCTATGAAGCATCAAAGAACAGTATGGATATCAGGTATGAAATCAAACCCATCTCTAAAACAATGGGTCCTTACCTTCATTGTCAAAAATCTCATTCACTCTGTAAGACATGAGTTCTCCCATCAAGAGATAGAAATTATACCCCATGATGATAATAGTCAATTTGAGATTTGAATATAATCAAATAATTCATGTCAATGATAAGTTATAAGAAATCTAGATCCAACATTAAGAAATCACAAACTATTTTCATGTCATAAATTAAAACTCAACACTCTGGGCAGTTGAAATCTTGCTCCTTATTTCTACCCAGTGGACTATGAAGATCCATAATGAAAGGCATAAACTCTACTCAAAAACCCAAAGTGTTAAGAAAAATTAACAAGATAAATGAATGTGAATCTACCTTATCAAATAAGATATATTTAATGGAAGAATCAATGAAAATCATGCCTCTCACGGTGGTCAACCTGGATTAGGAATCCTTAGGTATAAATTTTTTTTCAAGAATACATCCTGAATCAGGCTCTCCCTCGGCCCTCTTTGCCTAGTGAGAATACCTTTTACCCTAAACGTGGGATTATATACCCTTATAAGAATCAAACTACACCTAATAACCCTTATAGAACATGGATCCAACACCACTTACCTATGAAAAATCCTGACAAAAGCACTGAATATGACCTGAATTCCCACACCAATAGAACTTATTTGGATCCTATAAGAAAATAGGATTTGTGTGAATAGCCTTCCCACACAGATAACAAACCATCATCTTATGCCCTGAAGAAACCAATAGACATGTACTTGATGTCTATTGATTACTCTTACCCTCTTTCTAATGGGGTTTATCCTATTTTTGCTTCTGTCCAGATGAATAGATATGATTACCACCCAATAAAGAAACACCACTGAGACGTATCTTCCTAGCCATGTCTTCCTTCACCATAGTTTCCTAATCAACCACCTTTTTATAGGTTTGTAAGTAAATAATAATTATTATATAACTGATCTCATCCTTTGATCCCATATCAAAATGTTAAACCTTGAGATAATCATTCACAAGGAGTTCAGGAAGGACATGAACCAAATTGGTAAATTGATCAGCATACTCCAACACTAAATGGTAACCTCTCTCCAATTTCAAAAACTCACAGTTCTTATATACCCTCAAAGTATCCAGGTAAAACTTATTATTGAAATACACATTAAAATTAGTCCATGTGAGATCCTTGTGCCAGTTTTCTAGAACCATGGACTCCCAACATTTATTACCAAGTCCTTCCATCATATAGGTGTTGAATCCCACCTTAGAGATCTTAGGGGTCTTTACAAACTAAAATATCCACTCTGTCTATTCCGACCACTCCCCGAGATCATGGTCTCCCTTTTCACCATAGAAGATCGATGAATTTTTTTTAGTAAACCCTTGATAATAGTTCACAATTTGTGTCTATTATTAACCACCCTCATAGCCCAAGTATTGTATTATAAAGATCACCAAATCCAATAAATTTGGATTAACTAGAGGATTTTACTATGGGGTATGACCCATGGCACTCTCTCTAAGCCTATATAAGGCCCTTATGGGAGGCATTATCTACAAAACACAAAACACAAGATCAATCTCAATTTAATCTGAAACAAAATCATTTAAACCAAAATAAACCCTTATAATAGGTCTCAATAAACAACATTAGAATAAGAAACACTTTCAAACAAAGAAGGGGTGAAAATTTCAAAAATTTCATCATTGTGTATGGTTTGGTTGCACGGTTAGAAAAACTGTGCACCAACAATGTAAGTGTTAGTGGATGTTGATAGAAAAGGCCACATGGTTTTTAAATAGTTACTACTAACTGTGTTCATAAACAATGTGCCTCTTGTAGACTTCTCCATTTCACCCCAAAGATCAAGATAATATTAGATTTTAAATAGTTTAAAAAATATTAAAATTATTTTATTTTAAGTTTTTAAAAGGGGGAGGTTATTTTTGGAATCCAAAATTAAAAAATGGGTTATAATGGATATGTATGTTTACTAGAATAAAAATAAGTTTTCTAGAAAGTGAGGCCTGGTAAACTTATTTGATCAGGTGTGATCTGATGGATGGGAATAAATCTGGAAAATACACGTGTTTCTAGGAAAGGTATCAACTCAATTATAAGGGGTATGATGCCTTATATGAATGGACGATTCCATTCCTATAAAATAGAATCCCCATTGGATGGAAAAATTAATTCCAAACATTCCCAATCACTCCAATCCTTCCTATAAATTGATATTTCTATAAAATTCATCAACAAGCATAAAAAAAATTAGTGTGAAAAAAATGATTTTATTACTCTCTTATTTCCAAAGCTTATTCAATGGATAATCTCTAAAAAGTAAATGTGCTGAGTATCAAGTCATCATTACATCCTAAATATTTTTGGGCGGAGAAGTGATGGCAAGAGGGGGGGTGAATTGCCTTTTAAAAAATAATTAACAATTTAAAATCAAAGTAAAAGTGCAGCGGAAATAAAAGAGGTAAGACACGCAACTTGATAACGGAGTTCGGCTTAAACCCAAGCCTACGTCTCCGCTCCCAACTCAACCGTTGAGAGATTTACTACCGCTTGCTTTTCAATGGTTTTAGCAAGAAACCCACTAGACTTTAAGGTTAGTCTAGAACCTATTACAGCTTGCTTTTATTGGTTGAGAAAGAACCCACTTGCTTTCAATGGTTGAGCAAGAACCCACTAGCCTTCTTACAGGTGAAGGCTAGCTCACCTATGATTCAAGCCTTTTAAAAGGGAAGGCTTGACTAACCTCTTCACACCTTGAAGGTGGTGTGAAAACCCAAAGAAGAGAGGATGAGAGAAATGAGGGGTTTGTAGGTACAAACCCAAATTGATGCTCAAAATGAATAAAACAAGAAAAACCGTAATGGGAGAAGTCTTGGGCACCAATGGATTGATGAAGTTGATGAAGAGCGCTCCCAAGCTTCTATGGTGGTGCTCCTTGGATGTGGAAGAAGGTTGGAGCAAGTGAGGGTTCTTTGAAGCAATCCGCCGGAGGTTCGCCAAATGATGTAAAATGTGTCCCATGGGCTTCCGTATGTTTCGATAGTGTTCTGGGGCTTCCTAGTCCTTTATTTATAGAGGGGGAACCCTCAAATGGCCTTTGGGGGTCTTCGGAGCCGTTGGAGAGGCCTTCGGAGCCGTTGGGAGTCAAGTGGACAAGTTTGGTCAAAGCCCAACAGCAAGTTTGACTGGCTCCACCGGCTGACCGGTGCTAAGCCACCGGTTGGCCGGTGCTTTGAAAAAGGAGAGGCCTTCGGGCTCAGGCACCACCGGCTGGCCGGTGAGGAGGCCACCGGTTGGCCGGTGCTGAGGCAGTAGCTGACACTATTTGTCTGGGTGCCACCGGCTGGCCGGTGGTGGGACACCGGTTGGCCGGTGGTCTGGACAGAGGGATGCCTTCTGTCCAGGCTCCATCGGCTGGCCAGTGGGCATCCACCGGTTGGCCGGTGGGACTGAAATCAGTCCACTTTGGCTTCTTGCTTTCTTGGCCCAATTCCTTGGCAACCTGAAATCATGCCTATCATCCAAAAACACTTAAAACAAGATTAGATAAATAAGAGAGTGATTGTGATCATGAAAATTAAACCACGAGGGGTACGAGAGGTACAACAATCTCCCCCTATTTTGATGATCACAATCACCAAAACAAGCAATGTAAAAGATTGAAATGAGAGGCATGCTTTAAAGAATAAATGGGAAAGTAAAGTAAAGCATGAAAGAAAGATTTCTCCCCCAATCAACCAAGAATTTCTCCCCCTTTGTGATTATCAAAATAGCACGGGGCATAAAACTTGATTGAGGGAGACGTTGAAAAACGAGATAGAGATTTTAAACCAATTGATATTTTTGAAATTTGAATTGAAAATTTTGAAATTGAAAATTTTGAATTGAAATTTTTGAATCGAAAATTTTGAATTGAGAAAAAAAAAACTCAAAAAGGTTTAAACGATCCTAACTCCCCCTAAATAAAAACAACAAATCACCGAGGAGAGGATTTTGGAACCGAGACAAATTTTGGTCCGGTGAGACTCGCTAAAAGGGATTTTTCAATCCATACTTGTCTAGTGGCGGGTCTTCTCCTAAGAAATTCATCACTAAGGGAAATGGTTTTGGGCCTTCCATACCGGGCATTTTTGCAATCGCACTCATAAATTAAGTGCCCGGGTTTTTTACAATAGTTGCAAAATTTAAATTGGGAGCTCCCCCTTACAAAAATAGTTGGAGCATGGGAAGAGGAAGCTTGCTTGGAATAGCCAATCCCTTCGGTGGTTCTAGATATGCGTTGGGAACCGAGCAATTTGGTTAAATTTTGTTCACCTTGGGTGAACTTGGCAAGAGATTCCCTTAAATCTTTGATTGTTGATTCCATAGACTCAACATCGGGAAGGTTTTGGATTTTAAGGGTCAAGTCTTCCTTCTCTTTGAGAAGTTGTTCCTTTTCAGAAGAAAGTTTTTTGAAATTCTTTTTTAAAGCAACAAATTTGGAAGAAAGTTCGTGAAAACCTTCCTCCAATTGATCTCTAGCATGTTGGAGATCCTCATAAGATAAATGATTAAAAGAATTGGAAGAACTAGAGGAAGAGGAGTCGGAAGAGGTTACCTCGTGAAATGCCATTAGGCATTTTTTACCGTTGTCACTTGAGGAGGAGGAGGAGGAGGATGTGGAACTATCACTCCATGTGGCCTTGAAAGCTTTATTCTTTTCCTTTTGCTTGGCCTTTTTCTTTTTGAGTGGGAAATCAGGCTTGTAATGGCCTTTCTTGCCACACCCGTAGCATGTTACCTCGGGCTCGGATTTTTCGTTGGGTTGAGCCTTGCGGGATTTCTTCTTTTTGTTCTTCTTCATGAATTTGTGCATCTTGCGGGAAAGATTCTCCATTTCGGAATCGCCGCTTGAAGAGGAAGACGATGAGGAGGATGAGCTTTCTTCTTGTTGAACTTTGAAGGCGATGTTCTTTGGAACTTTGATTGGTTTGCCTTCCTTTTCAGCTTGCCTCCTCATGGTGATCTCGTAGGTCATGAGGGATCCGATGAGCTCTTCGACCGACATGTTCTTGATGTCTTTTGCTTCTTGAATTGCCATGACTTTTGGTGCCCATGTGCTTGGTAGGATCCAAAGGATCTTCTTGACCATTGTTTCTGCAGAGACATCATCTCCAAGAGATTTTCTACCATTGCAAACGTCAGTAAAGCGAGTAAACATTTCATAAATTGATTCGGATGGATGCATGGTAAAAGACTCAAAATCTTGACGGTACATATCCAATCGAGTATCCTTCACTTTGTTGGTCCCCTCATGGGTAACCTCCAAAAGTTTCCAGATTTCATGTGATGAGGTGCATGTGGAAACTCGATTGAATTCATTACGATCAAGGCCGCAATGAAGAGCGTTCATGGCTTTGCCATCAAGCTCGAAATTTTTAATATCGGATTGGGTCCATTTGGATTCATCAGGAGAAGAAAGAGAATAACCATGCATGACAATTCTATAAATGAGATAACCTATACTTCTAAGAAAAGTGGTCATGCGGGTTTTCCAATAGGTATAGTCGGTTCCATCAAAAAATGTAGCACGACCCAAAGAATAGCCTTCGGGGGCGAAAGAAGTTGAAGCCATCATAATGGATCTTGAATTTGAAACCGGTTAAGGTATTACTCAAATTTTGCCTCTGATACCAATTGTTGGGCGGAGAAGTGATGGCAAGAGGGGGGGTGAATTTCCTTTTAAAAAATAATTAACAATTTAAAATCAAAGTAAAAGTGCAGCGGAAATAAAAGAGGCAAGATACGCAACTTGATAACGGAGTTCGGCTTAAACCCAAGCCTATGTCTCCGCTCCCAACTCAACCGTTGAGAGATTTACTACCGCTTGCTTTTCAATGGTTTTAGCAAGAAACCCACTAGACTTTAAGGTTAGTCTAGAACCTATTACAGCTTGCTTTTATTGGTTGAGCAAGAACCCACTTGCTTTCAATGGTTGAGCAAGAACCCACTAGCCTTCTTATAGGTGAAAGCTAGCTCACCTATGATTCAAGCCTTTTAAAAGGGAAGGCTTGACTAACCTCTTCACACCTTGAAGGTGGTGTAAAAACCCAAAGAAGAGAGTATGAGAGAAATGAGGGGTTTGTAGGTACAAACCCAAATTGATGATCAAAATGAATAAAATAAGAAAAACTGTAATTGGAGAAGTCTTGGGCACCAATGGATTGATGAAGTTGATGAAGAGCGCTCCCAAGCTTCTATGGTGGTGCTCCTTGGATGTGGAAGAAGGTTGGAGCAAGTGAGGGTTCTTTGAAGCAATCCGCCGGAGGTTCGCCAAATGATGTAAAATGTGTCCCGTGGGCTTCCGTATGTTTCGATAGTGTTTCGGGGCTTCCTAGTCCTTTATTTATAGAGGGGGAACCCTCAAATGGCCTTTGGGGGTCTTCGAAGCCGTTGGAGAGGCCTTAGGAGCCGTTGGGAGTCAAGTGGACAAGTCTGGTCAAAGCCCAACGGCTAGTTTGACTGGCTCCACCGGCTGACCGGTGCTAGGCCACCGGTTGGCCGGTGCTTTAAAAAAGGAGAGGCCTTCGGGCTCAGGCACCACCGGCTGGCCGGTGAGGAGGCCACCGGTTGGCCGGTGCTGAGGCAGTAGCTGACACTATTTGTCTGGGTGCCACCGGCTGGCCGGTGGTGGGACACCGGTTGGCCGGTGGTCTGGACAGAGGGATGCCTTCTATCCAGGCTCCATCGGCTGGCCGGTGGGCATCCACCGGTTGGCCGGTGGGACTGAAATCAGTCCACTTTGGGTTCTTGCTTTCTTGGCCCAATTCCTTGGCAACCTGAAATCATGCCTATCATCCAAAAACACTTAAAACAAGATTAGATAAATAAGAGAGTGATTGTGATCATGAAAATTAAACCACGAGGGGTACGAGAGGTACAACAAATATGATTCATTGGAAACCCATAGTAATACCAATTTGGTGGGGGTGAATCTAATCATTAGGATAGAGACAATGTAACATTCCTTGGTGAGCTCAATATACTACTATCCAAAAGTAAATTCTATATTCATTTCCCATTGATATATCCTCAACATTATTAAGAGTAGAATTTTTCAACATGGATATAGAAATGGTCAATAATGCGATGAAGGTAGAATAATTTGATGATAAAAATTTCAAGAGGTGGAAAAATTGGATGCACTTGATACTTGAAACTCTAAAATTGGCATATGTTATCTCAACTCTGAATCTCCCCACATTCAAATATAAGACACTTCAAGTTTTTCACAGAAGAAAAAAATGGGGGGATAATGATCTCATGTGTCAAGGGAACATACTCAATGATTTAACTAATTACCTCCTTGACACATATCAACATCTTCAAACCACAAATGATATATTATATGACTTGGAAAAAAAGTACATTATCGAGGATACATATAACAAGAAATTCCTGGTAATCAATTTTATTTCATACAAAATGGTAGATAATAGATCTATCATAGACTAATTCTATGAAATAAAACATATCTTATAACACTTTAGTAAAAAAATTATGAACATGGATGATGCCATCCTTTCCACATCCATTATAGATAAGATCCCTCCTTTTAAGAATGTTAAACATTCTCTAAATCACATAAAGGAAGATATTTCCCTTAATGAGTTGCTCAACTAGAAATAAATTGAGAAGGAATGTAAAAAAGCACAAGGAGGAAAATCAATATAAGGATAATAATTATAAGTTTCTCTTTATGGAAAGATTGAATCCATCTAGGTTATCAAAGGTAAAAAACATCCAAACTATCCTAAAAAATGAAAGGTACGATTCAAGAAGAAGAAAAGGGCATGCTACTTTTGTGGTAATTTGGGATGCTTCAAATGGTATTTTCATATCTGTAAGAATAAATATAAAAACAACACTTCCAAAGAGAACTTCATGGTCATGATCTTTGAATAAAATTTTCTTGAGGGTAACTCATCTCAGTGGATCGATTTTGGTGTTACACAACATGTGTGCAATAGAAAATCTCTTTTTAAGAGGATAAAATCAATCAAAATGGGGCATCTCTCTACATGGGGAACT
This sequence comes from Viscum album, assembly GCA_963277665.1. Taxonomy (NCBI): domain Eukaryota; kingdom Viridiplantae; phylum Streptophyta; class Magnoliopsida; order Santalales; family Viscaceae; genus Viscum; species Viscum album. Next base: position 1,283,625,414 of record OY728132.1, on the reverse strand, counting down.
CTGCATGTATAAACATAAAGGTAAGGGAGTGATTGATTTTGAGTTTACCTTAGGAAATATCCTCACCTTAAATGATGTCTTTTATGTGGATAAGTTCATAGGAACTTGGTCTTGTGGATTTTATTAAACAAGCATGGGGTTAATCTTATATTTGAGGTATATAATTTTGTTTTGTCCAAGGGTGGGATAATTGTTTAAAAGGGTCACTTATATGATGGATTATTCAAATTAAATACAAATATTTTTTCTACATACTTAATGAACACTTTTGATTTATAACATAATAATTTAAGACAAATTAATTTCAATAAAATGAATTATATGTAAAAAATGGAATTTTTACCTAGAATGGATAAAAATGATAATAATTGTGTTACTTTTAAGAAAACTAAAATAGTTAGGAAATCATTCCCCACTATATAAAATAAAAGTAACTTAATCAAATTAATACATAGTGATGTGTGTGATTTTAATACTACACCAACCATAGATAATAAAAGGTAATTTGTAACTTTTATTGATTATTATTTAATATTTTTCCATGTATATATTTTACATGATAATGATGAAGTTGAAGATAGATTTAGTATCTATAAAAAAGAGGTTGAAATAATGTGGGATTACAATTAAATTCCTTAGATCTGAAAGGGGAGGTGAATACTATAGTCCTTCTTTATTTGAATCCCTAGGGATCATACATGAAGTTATATCTCCCTTTACACCTCAAAAAATGGTGTGTATAAGAGAAAGAATAGAAAATTAATAGAAATGGTTAACTATATGAAGCCTGTTTCGGGTCTCCAAAAGGTTTTTGGGGAGAGGCATTATTGACAGTATGTCACATCCTAAATCGGGTTCCCACAAAGGGAAGTCTATGATTCCATATAAATTATGGAATCATATAAAACCAAACTAAAATTATTTAAATGTTTGGGGTTTTCATGCAATTATAAGATAATCTAAACCTAAAAGTGTAAATTCAGGTAAAGGAGGTATTGATAGCATATTTCTTGGATAGGAGGAGAATTAAAAGTCTTATAGATTCATGATTGAATCAAATGATTTAGTAGTTGTTAATATAGTTATTGAATCAATAAATTTTATCTTTGATAAATATAGGCTTACCTCTTTACCTAAGAAATTCCAAATAGAGGAATCTGGATCAAGTAATAGTATCACTTGAAGATACTATCGAGGAGTTTTGTAAAATTAAACAAACTTGGATACCCAATACATATGGATCTGATTTATATATGTACTTTTTGGAAGGAACTAATGATATTATTGTTTCACAAACTCTAATTTATCTCAATGTAGAGTCTATCCCAAGAAAATCAAATATTCTATGTCATATTCTGATGTGTTTTTTTGGAAGGAGGCCATAAATGATGAAATAGTCTCTATAACTGAGAATAATACTTGTATATTAGTTTATATTCCTCAAGGTTCACAAAATATAGGTTGTAAGTGGGTATTTAGAAGAAAACAAAAAATTAAATGGTACAATTGAAAAATATAAAGCCATATTAGTAGCCAAGGGGTTTACTCAAAAGGAAATAATTGATTATTTTGATACCAATGATCTCTTAGAAAGGATTTAATTGATTAGAATTCTTCTTGATTTAGATTCTATATATAATTTAGAAATACACAAAATGGATATTAAGACAAAATTATTAAATGGTAAATTAGATGAAGAAATATATATATATATATATATATATATATATATATATGGAACAACCAGAAGGATTCGTATTACTGAGTAAAGAAAAGAAGGTTTTTAAATTGGTACATAACCTATATAGTTTAAAATAATCTCTAAAACAATGGTGTGATAAATTCAATGAAATAATATTATCAAATGGATTTTTAGTTAACTAATATGATAAATGTGTTTATATTAGGTTCTATAATATCCATAGTGTTGTTATTGTTTTATATGCTGATAACATGCTTATATTTGGAACTGATATGAATCAAATAAATGAGGCTACATCTATTTTATCTAGAAACTTTGATATTAAAGACTTATGAAAATATAATTTTATTTTGGGAATAAAAAATTTTAGAATTAAGAATTTCATTCTAATCTATCAATCTCATTATATTGAAAAAGTATTAAAGAGATTTGAACAATTTTATTACTCACCAGTTTCTACCCCAAATTCTTATAGGAGTATAATGTTTCCAATTCCCTGTAAGGTAGTTGCTCAATTGGAATATGAAAGAGTAATCAGATGTCTCATGTATGTCATTACATGAAATAGACTCTAAATTTCATATGTTATTGGAATTTTGAGAATTTATATGAGTAATACAAGTTATACATAATGGGATGTGATTAAAAGAGTACTCAAGTGTCTAAATTCTACTATGGATTACTATATATGTTATAGTGTAAAACCAAGGGTATTGGAAGGTTTTTCTGATTCTATCTATATAACTTATCTAGGGTATCACTCTTCTATGATTGGTTAGGTTTTTACATATGATTTGGATCTATCTCTTGAGGTTTAAAGAAACAAACTTATATAATATACTCCATAATGGATTTTGATTTTTGTTACTTTATAAGCTTCTAAAAAGGTATCAGAATGGATTAGATCTCTTTTATCAGATATACCATTGTGGTTTATGCCAATATCTCTAGTTTATATACACTATGATAGTCAAGAAACATTTTCCAGGACATATAATAATACTTATAATGTAAAATAAAGACATGTTGGTCTCAAAAATATATGTGTGAGGTAGTTGATACAAGATGGTGTCATAGTTGTAGACTTTTTTAGATCAAGCCAAAATTTGGTGGACCCACTAACAAATTATATTTAAAGGGAGTTTGTATACAAAAATTCCTTAGGTATGGGTTTAAATACCTGGTCAAAATTCACCAATTATAGGACCTAAATTTAATATGTGATAAATTTTCATGTATAAGTTTAATGTCAGAAAATATATCATATGTGTAAAGGAAATTCCAAAGTTATATTACATCCCAGGAAAATGATGTTTGTTTACCATGAGAAAAATGAGGGTGAGTTTAAAATTATTAAAGAAAAAAGTATTTCAAACAAGTGTTCAAACATGGGAACACTTTTTGGTTCACCTATGTGAATGTAGAATTGGGGGAACTCCAAATATATTATGACTTTGGATCTAAAACATTCATGAAAGGATAAGTAACACATGTCCATAATGGTGTCTAGAAATAGATGAAGAACTAAGTAATTTGAACGGACTTATGTAGGATGAATTTGGTTGATAACATGAGTTATATGTTCAAGGAAGTGTCCAACTATTTCTTTATTCATCTTTTATTTGTATATACTATATAAAGGATCAAATCAAGAGATTCATTTTTGTAACACCCATACATTTATAAATGAGATTCCCTTTTTAAATGAGTGAATTCCTTATTAAGAAATGAAATTATAGAAAACACATGAACTACTTTGGTTTTTGGACCATTATAAGTTATATCTTATTAGATTTAAAAGACCTTTAAACATCATAACTAATGATAGTATAGCCATTATAGAGTGATCATACTATTAGTATATATGTAGGGTTATGATAAATCCAATTGACATGAAAAAAGGAAGTGATGGCCTCGGCCAGTAGGATTGTACCCTATGAAACCCATTAATTAGAGTTTCTGAGGGAGGTAGAATCATTGGGATTTACCCTTGACCAAGTCCAATATAATATTAAACAACTAAAGCATAAGTAAAACTATTTATAGGAGAAGTTCATGCTCATCGATATCATGACCCAAACTATGTTTTCCAAACCACCCCATGAAAATATCATCATCACACACCTTACACTTAGGGCATTCTCTAGTGTAATAAAGGGATATGTATTTAGACACTAATAGTATGAAATTTTAAATTTTTATTTTTTTAAGAAAATAATGATTATATTTATCTTTTATTACTTTATAATGGTTAAATAATAAATCTTGATAAAAAGTATATTGTGATATTATGAAACACAGATTTTATTTTTTGGGAAATATATAGTTTCAATCAAGACATACTTTTGATGAATTCAATAATTTTTTAAATAAATGATATTTTAATAAAATAATATTTTTTTAAATATAAATGATAAAATAATTTTACAAAGTTGAATGTAATTGTTATAAGGGTCTGAAAACCGTTATTGTCAAAAATAGTATTTTTTAATAAATGGATATTTTTTATTTAAAAGTGTAAATTGTCATATTTAGTGAATTATTTTGATAAAATAAATATTATTTTTTAATTCATCACATTAAAATTATCCAAAAGATAATTTTTCATAATTTTCTATGATGGTATAATTTTAGCGTAAAAATTAAATACGGTACAATTATACGATATATATTATGGCATCACATAAGCCCAAAAGTGATGTAATAAATACTATAAAGAGTATTCATAGAAAAAATTATGTTTCCCCTTTAAAATAATGTGTTTTTTAAGTTGTTTGATTTATTTTATAAACCCTTAATGAACCCTCCAAAACTTATATTATATTTTAAGGTTTTAAAATTAATTCTTTATAAACATGAATCACTTCCACATCACCAAGGGGGTTATTTTAAGGATTTCAGTTCTTATATTTATAAAATAATTAAATAAACTCTTATTAGGTATAAAACTATAGAAAAAACCATGGTATGGTTTGTTTTTTGGATTAATTTATCATATAGAGTCCAAAACCAAAGTTTAGAAACTAATAGATAATTATCCTCTTTTTATATAAAAACCCACTCAACCTCCCATTCCTATTCAATAAAAACCCTTATAACACAAATTTACTCTATCCTTACCTCTATATATCCCTCCCAAGGTTCCCCCAATCTCTTAAGAAGATAATCCCAAGCTTTTAGAAGTTCCCTCTCAAGGTAAGGAATCCCCCACTCCATTCAAGAGACTTATTTATATTTATCCTTTTGAATCTTAGTTTATTATATTTTCATTCCTTTATAAATATCCGTTTTTTCAATTTATTTAATAATAACTATAGATCAGTTATCCCCTCTCGTAATAACCTTTACCTAAGTTGTTATACCGAAGTAAGGGATTCTTCTCCTCTTTATTCAAGAAACTTCTTTATATTATACCTTTTGATTTACATTTATTTGTATTGGGATACATTTTTCAAATACCTATTATTGAAATTATGATTTAAAAGTGATTATATACTCCTTTCACTCTTATTAAACCCTTCCATGAATCTTTATGTACCCCCATTATGTTGTCAAAATCATCATGTAATTTTCCATGCCAAACATTTGTGTAGTGAATACCCATACTCATTTTCACTCATGGGTATTAACATAGATGTGACTATCATTAATTTATTTGGGACTTACATTTATGTAACCCACACTCATTAATCATGTTATTAAAGGTGATAAAAGACATCCTTATTTTGTATGATCTATGTGGCACACTTATGCATGTGTATAATGTGAATGTGATGGGTGGGGATGAAATTACATAGCCCTCCAATGCATTGTGTAATGTTTTTATTTCATGAGATACCATTTATAGTTCCTGAGAGGCTATCCTAATCACACTATTTTTTTATTTCTAGGTATTTATCCTTGACTTATATTTGTAATGTAATGTTTTATGTTGTTTCCACATTCTCATGTTCCCATTATGTTGTCATATTATATCATGTTTTTCTATTCAATTTTATGATTATCACCCCTCTCATGTTACCTTGATATTACTATTGAATCACATGTATTACTTTCATCATATTATGCTTTTATTAGTCCCTTAATGTGCTTTATATATCACCCCTTTCTTATGTACATCTCTAGGTTATCCCATGCAATTTTAGAAGATCAAGGAATTTCAGGTAATTTTATGCAGTTTTATTTTATGTATTTATATTTATATTTCAATTTATTATTCAATGTACCTAATTAACCAAATACACTATTCTTATTGATCTTATAGGTTTAAATTAAGTATATATTTATGCAATAAATCATGAAATAAAGTGTATGAATGATATAGTATCATAGAAAAGTCTAGTTATTTTGGGAGATTTGGATTAAAAACTCTATTGAAATCCATAGGTATAATACTAAACATATAAAAAATTATAAATTTTGGTAAATTATAGAGTAAGTAGTTTCCAAGTAAATACATCTATGTTTGGATACTGAAAGTGGATGTAGATATGGCACAGTTGTACCTAGGGGTAATAAACCTAAAAAAGGAACATTGGTCTTAACTTGATCATCGCCTAGTGTATGATAAAGAGGCCTTATTTCACAACTATTTTGACACTCCTGGGGGATATGATTTAGTAAATTCATAGTCTCTTTACAAACCATTATTAAGGGGATAAAAATGTATATAAGACTTTATGTTAGGAATTAAATCATAGATAAATTAGATTGAAACCTAGAAAGTCATAGGTTAAGGAATATATTTCATTTATGAGTTATCCCTTTAATTTTCATAGTTTCTTGTTTATCTGTTAAATAGTTTAAAACTTTTCATCCCAAATTTTCCTTTATTTTAGTCAATGACTATGAATAAGAGGAACCAAGTCAACAACCAATGTGATGGGTGACATAATGACTATCGAAATGAGATGCATAACATGATGGGGGATAAAGTAATACAACGTGTGATTATGAAAAAATAGTTAACACAAATTATGATCAAAAAACTGGAATATAGTTGACTCACCAAACATAAAAAATAATAAGAGGAAAATGTATCATGTAAATTCCTATGATAAAGGTGATAAAGGGAATATTATTCAATTTCTATATGTCAAAAATGTGGAAATAGGCACCAAGGTAAATGTCATAAAGAAACTAGAAGATATTTTGGGTGTGTAAAAATAGGGTATAAAGTAGCTAATTTTCATGAAAAAATGAAGAATTCATATAATATTATGGAAGAAAATAAAGTTTAATCAAAGTTATAATTAATAGTTCTATGTTGTAAATGTGGGGAAATTAGGTATTATCCAAGAAAATTCTCAATTACAAGGGATAATCAGGATTATGAGCACCAAAAATCTCCAATATAAAGGGAAAAAGGAAGTTTATATGTTGATATAGATCATTATTATTGAAGTTCACATAAACTCTACTCCATATTTATGTACATATTCTTATATTTCAATTCACTCTACACTAGAATATCTTGTAATTTTTCTAATAACATCAATTCACCACCCAAAATGATTTGATACCATCAGTAAAAACCTTCTATGATTATTTATCACAATTTAAAGTTTGTGGGAATGTTCTTCTTGAAAAATCTTATCATTCTACCTTTAGTGTAATTAAATGTTATCCTAATTATGGATTGGTTTTTCTTATATAGAGACAACATAAATTTTTGGGAGATGAAATTAACCCTTCATACCATGAATCACCCTTTGATTCTATACAAGTGTAAGGAGGAAGATGGATCTCCTTTGGAATTATCATCTCAAACATGGATATTATTGCCTTATGATAAATTGTTTCTAGCTAAAATGATTGAGACTGAGGAAAATATCATCCTTGATGACATACCCATTGTGATAGAATATGTTCCTAGAATAATTTTTAGGACTTCCTCTTAAACTATAGGTTGAGTTCTTAATTGAACTTATACTTGGAGTAAGTAAAATTATTGGGGAAAGTTATCACTAACAAAGGGATATATGTGGATCCTTCAAAAATTGAGGTAATTCAAGGATGGGCCAGACCAAACTTTATGAAAAAAATGCATAGTTTCCTTGGATTATTTAGGTACTATCATTGATTTTTTATAAACTTTTCATGATTTTTAGTCCCACTAACCAAGCTAACTTGGAAGGGGATAAAGTTTGTCTACAATGATGAATGTAAAGAATGCTTTAAAGAGATGAAGTGGAGGTTAATTACTACACTTGTGTTTTTATTACTCACCAGTGGGGAAGATTTTTAATCTATAGGGATGTTTCCAAAAAAGGATTGGGTTATATAATCATGAAATATGAAAAAGTGATATCATATTCCTCCTTCCAATTAAATATCCATTAGCATAAATACCAAACACATGATCTAGAATTATCTATAGTGATCTTTGTTCTAAAGATTTAGAAAAATTGTCTCTATGAGGAGAAGTGTGACATATATATAGATCATAAAATCCTTAAGTATGTATTCACACAAAAATAGCTCAATATGCACTAATTAAGGTGGTTAAATATGATCAAGGATTATGATTGTTCGATCCATTATCATCCTGGGAAAGAAAACAAAGTGGAAGATACTCTAAGTAGAAAAAATATTGTAACATTATCCATGATGATAATTTCAAGGGGTCCAATATTCCTGGACATACAGAGGATGGGCATGGAAATAATAAAAGTATATTCATCCTACATTTCTCAAATGACTACTCAACCATCTATTGTTTAGAGGATTAAGGAGGCTCGTAAGGATGATGAGGCTCTATAGAAAGATGTAGAAAATATTCTAGAGATTAACTTTTATATAGATTAATTTATGTTTGGAACCCAGATATGTGTCCCATAAAAATCAGAATTGAAGAGGGAAAATTTGGATGATGTGTATAGCTCATAATTCTCTATTCATCTAGGAATATCTGAGATGTATAGATATTTGAAGTAAAACTTCTGGTGGGATAACATGAAGATATAGATTGTAGAATTTGTAACATGATACTTGGTATTCCAACAAGTCAAGGCTAAATGAAAGAATTCTAAGGTTATGATGCAACCATTTCTTATACCGGTGTGAAAATGGGAAAACATAACCATGGATTTTTTTCATTGGGCTCCACAGGACCCCTAAATGCAATAACGCTATATGGGTGGTAGTTTATCTCCTTAAAAATTCATTGAATTTCTATTATATTAAGAAATATTTCTATCTTAACCAACTCACCAAGATATACATAAAGGGGTAGTAAGACTACATTTAGTTCCAATATCTATTGTATCTGATCGAGATCTAAGGTTTACCTTGAGGTTTTAGAGAAGCCTTCAATAATCATTAGATATATAACTGGGATCCATTACTACTTATCACCCTTATATGGATAGTCAGTCTTAAATAACCATTAAAACTCTAGAGTATATGATAATATCATGTTAAATAGATTTCCAAGTATGTTGGGATCAATACCTTCCCCTAGGGGAGTTCTCATATAACAATATCTTCCATTCTAGAATTCAAATGGAACCATATGAGGATCTGTATAGAAAGAGGTATCAGACTTCAATATGCTAGGATGAATTTGAAGAGTGTAAAATGATGGGACCTAGTCTTATCAAAGAGATGGTAGAGAAGGTTTAAACCATTCAGTGTCATATAAAGTCTATACAAATTCAACATAAAATATATGCAGATGATCATCAATAAGACCTGGAGTTTGAGGTCAAATATAAAGTGTTCTTTTGTATATCGACATGGAATAAATTCATGAGGTTTGATAAGAAGTGAAAGCTTAGTCCAAGATACATCACCCCCTTTGATATCTTTGATTGCATTAGAAAAATGGCCTATCGACTAGCACTCTCACCTAAAATATCATAATTATATTATGTATTCCATATATCCCTCTTAAGGAGGTACATACCATACCCCTAATGTGTACTAAATTCAGAGGTCATACTATTAAAGTATGATCTTTAATATGAGGATTAACTAATTAGGATCTTATATTATAGAGACAAGATTCTATGAAACAAGAAAACTCACCTGGTCAAAGTGTTATGGAAGAACCACAAGTTTGATGAAGTGATTTGGGAACCAAAATAGGTTATCAAACATAAGTACCCTCATCTTTTTTAGTGTATGAATGAAATTTTGAGGGAAAATTTTCAAAAGGGGGGAATAATGTAATAACCCAAACATTTATAAATGAAATTTCCTTTTTCAAATAAGTAAATACCTTATTAAGAAATGAAATTATAAAAAACACATGCATTTCTTTGGTTTTTGGACCATTATAAGTTATATCATGTCAAATTTAAAATACCATTAAAAATCATAATCATTGATATTATAGCCATTATATAGTGATCATATGATTAATATATATATAGGGTTATGATAAATCTAATTGACATGGACAAAGTAAATGATGGCCTTGACCAATAGGATTGTGTCGTATGAAGCCCATTTATCAAATCTTCTAAGGGAGATATAATCACTGGGATTTTACCTTGAACAATCCCAAACTAATATTAAATAACTAAATTATGAGTGAAACTTTTTATGGGATAAGTTAAATATCATCGAGATCATGACTCAAACCATGTTCACCGAACTACCCCAAGAAAATATCACCATCACACACCTTACCCTTAGGGCATTAACTTGTGTAATAAATTACAATGTATCTAGACCATAAAAATATAAATTTTTATATTTTTAATTTTCAATAAAATAATTATTATATTTATCTTTTATTACTTTATAATGGTTAAATAATAGAGTTTTGATAAAAAAAATAGATTATGATATGATGAAACGCAAATTGTATTTTTGAGAAATATATAGTTTTAATCAAGACACTTTTTTTGATGAATTCAATAATTTTTTAAAAAAATGGTATTTTAATAAAATATTATTATTAAATAATATTTATTAAATATAAATTATAATCTGTTTTTATGAAGTCAATTGTAATTGTTATAAGGGTCTGAAAACTGTTATTGTTAAACAACCAATATTTCAAATAAATGAGGATTTTTTATTTAAAAGTGTAAATTATCATATTTAGAGAATTATTTTGATAAAATAAATATTTTTTTTAAATAATCACATTGAAATTGTCTAATGGTTAATTTTTCATAATTTTCTGAGATAGTTAAATTTTTGGGTAAAAATTAAATACAGTATAATTATATAGTATGTATTATAAAATCTTAAAAGCCCAAAAGTGATGTAATAAATACTATAAAGAGTATCCATGAACAAAATTATGTTTACCCTTTAAAATAATTTGTTTTTAAGTTATTTTATTAATTTTATAAACCCTTAATGAATCCTCTAAAACCTATATTATATTTTAAGGCTTTAAAATCAATTATTTATAAACATGACTCACTTCCACAACACCAAGGGTATTATTTTGAGGATTTAGGTTCTTATATTTATAAAATAATGAAATACACTCCTCTTTGGTAGAAACCATGGTCAAAAACCATGGGATGGTTTGTGTTTTGGATTAATTTATCATATAGAGTCCAAAACCTAAGTTTAGATATTAATAAAGAAGCCCCCTATCTTTTTCTATAAAAAACACCCAAAATCCTATTCCTCTTCACTCAAAACCATTATATAATGAATTTACTCTGCCCTTACCTCTCTATATCTCTCCCAAGGTTCCACCAGTCTATTAAGAAGCTCCTCCCAAGGTTCCACCAGTCTATTAAGAAGCTCCTCCCAAGATTTTAGAAGCATCGTCTAAAGGTAAGGGATCACTCTCTCTCCTTTTCCATTCAAGCACATTATTTGTATTTAGCCTCTTAAATCTCAGTTTATTGTGATTTAATGACTTTATAAATATCTATTTACTATAAAATTTATGTTATAATAATGATATTTCATTTATCCCTTCTCATTATAACCTTTACTTAAGTCGTTACTATGTTGAAGTAAGGGATCCCCTCCTTCTCCTCTTTATTCAAGAATATTATTTATATTATGACTTTTGATTTTAATTTTTTCATATTGAGATATGTTTTTACACATACCTATTATTATCCTTATAATTTATATGTTATTAGATACCCATTTCACTCTCATTAAACCCTTTTGGGAATCTTTATGTCCCCCCATTATGCTACCGAAATTATCCTGTGATTTTCCATGCCAAACATTTGTGTAGTAAGTTATCATCCCCATTTCCACTCATGGGTATTCACCTATATGTACCTATCATTAATTGATTGGTTACATCTATGTATGTAACCCACACTCCTTAATTTTGGGATTAAATTTGATGAAGTACATCCTTATGTTGTATGATCTTTGTGGCACACTTATGCATGTACATAATATGAATGTGATGGTTGAATATGGAATTATATATTCCTCCAATGCATTAGGTAATGTTTTTATCTCATGATATACCATGTATGGTGAATAGGAGGTTATCCTAAGAAAACTATGTCATGATTCCTATGTGGTTATCCTTGAATTGTGTTTATAATTTCATGTTTTATGTTGTTCACACATTCCTATATTGACTTTATGTTATCATCTTATATCATGATTTGATGTTCAAGTTTATGATTATCATCACTCTTATGTTACCTTGATATGCCTTTTGACTCATATGTGTTGCTTTCATCATGTTATGCTTTTATTATTCCCCTATCTATCTTTATATCTTACTCATTTATTATGTATTTCCTTGGGTTATCCCATGATTTTTTAGAAGATTAAGGAAATTTAAGGGTGTGTTATGGAGTTTTAATTTATGTATTTATATATCTGTTTCAAGTTGTTATTATATGTACATAATTACAAAAATCCACTAGGCCTCACCATCTTCTAGGGTTGTATTAAGTGTATCTTTATGCAATAAATCATGAAATAAAGTGTATGATGGGTTTTCATACCTTTATTTATACAATTTATTTCCAAGAGAGTATGATGCCTAATTTTCAAAATGGTGTTTTAAATATTTTAAAATTGTGGGGGGTTGTTGGATTTTAAATAGTTTTTAAAAATATTTAAAAAAATATATTTGAATTTTTTTATATGGGAAGTTTATTTTTGGAATCCAAAATTGAAAGATGGGTTGTAATAGACATGTATATTCACTGGAAGGCACATTCGTTTGCTAGCGAGTGCGATCTAGTCAACTTATTTGATTGGTTGTGATCCAATGGATTGGAATAAATTTGGAAAAAACATGTATTTCAAGGAAATGTATCAACCCAATTCCAAGGGGTATGATGAATTATTTGAATGGATGCTTCCATGCTTATAAAATAGAGCCCCTATTAGATGGGAAAATTAATTCCAACCATTCCCAAGCACTATAATCCTTCCTACAATTGAGATTCCTCTAAAATCCTTCAATAATCATCAAAGTAATTTTTTTGGTATGAAACAATAAAATTATTTTATTACTCTCTTATTTCCAAATCTTATTTAATGGATACTCTCCATAAAATAATTGTTCTAAGTATCAAGACACCCTTGTATCCTAAATAGTATTTGTTGGTAACCTATAGTAATACCGATTTGGTGGGGGGAATCTACTCTTAAGGAGAGAAACAACATATAAAGCCTTGATGATCTCCATCTACTACCATCCAAAAGTAAATTCCATATCCATTTACCACTAATATATCCCCAGCATTTAAATAAAATAAAATCCAAAAAATAACTCATGCCACTTGTTGGAACCAGGCATGCAGAAGAAGCCCCAAATAGGTGGGTTTCTTAAAAAAATTCACCGACAGTCGACGTAAACTTGTCGACGTCCGAGAAGAGCAGCTCAGTCTTAGCCGAGAACCACGCGTGGAGAATTTTAAGCACAAACATAAATTGTAAAGTACCTGGTTTAGATTCGAAGTCGCGTATGATTTCTTCTCGTCGTTGACGATCACTGCTCGAAGAATCCGAAGCTTAATTCCTCTAGATCGTCCACATGCGCTTCAAGGAATCTGCAGGAGCGTCGTTCGTCGTAGTCCGGATGCTAGCGCGGAATACCGATGATGCCTTCGACGTTCCAACGATCATCGCATCGTTCGCAAGTGATGCCCGAGAGAGACCTCCATTCGAGCTCCTTGGATCCAGAGCATCTCTCTCTAGAGTGTGGGAGAGAGGAGAGGAGAGAGAAGATCCATGAATAGTGTTTAGAAAATTCCCCTCCTCTTCTATTTATAGTGATTAATTAAAATACCTGGTATAGCCTCACCGGTCTCGGATACTTAACGCACTATCAATGACATTTTATGACTACTAATCTAAGTCATAAATATTATTATCACTCACTTATAATATATTAAAATATATTACATGATAATAATTCAGTCATTAACTCGACTCGTCGCTCCCATAAATATTAATTGAACCTTGAATAATTTAATATTCATCAATTAATATTTTTCATGTATTTACTTAAAACTCATAAATAAATTTAATAAATAAATTCAATACTCATTATTCTAAACTCAATAATATGAATTTATTTATTGTATTAGTGATCGTTTAACTTTGGACAAATCCTGGACCACTGTGGCGGGGCCCACCATGTCCAAAACTCCTATTCAACTGAATAGGGCAGATTCTTGAATACACTATTGTGTGTGACCCTATAGGACCTTATTTTGATAGCCATGAATAGTATTCACAGACCAAGAGCGGGATCTAGAAACCCATCAGGGCCCCTGAAGAAATAAGGATTGTCATAGAAGTGACAACCAACCTACAAACATGCACTGTGTAATATAATCTCTTTGTCTGTAATATCTCATAAAGAATTCACATGTCATCTCCCTTTTCTAGCTTTATAGTTTGTTGATTTAACTGGAGGGATTTACCCTTGAATGCCATGGCCATGGTCTTATAAAGGTACTTCCATCCATATCAACATGGCCTGAGATATATTACTTCCATAACCTAGAAGTGACAAATCCTTTCTTGACCATTCAACCAATGTCATGCCACCAAAGACGCACCTGACACAAACTACCTCGCAACGAATTCATCACCATGGTTTTTGTCTTGCATCAAATTACGTAATCAAGTGACATACATTGGTAATGATATCAATTCAGGAGACCATTACACATGATCATAGATAGGAACATCCAATGACACCTGAAATATGTGGTGTTCCTATTGGAGGGTCAGTCCTCATGATATCACTAATAGAGTTCACCAAGTGCAAACTTCATAAGAAGAAGTCTCAATGCCTATGAACCCCCAGCACCTGATGGTCAGACATCTACTGTGTCCAATCAGTAATATGTATCTAGACCATAGAACATATATTTAAGATTAATTTCATAGTATCTATAGGTTCTCATTATAGCCTGGGAACTGCTATAACATTTTGATACGACAATTAATCTTTGGAAATTACCATTTCAATAGTGGACACAGAAAAGTCTACACTATAATGGTAAGATGACATCATGTATATATTACTTTATACATGATATGTTAATCAAAAGCACTGAATATTTGGGTCTAGGGCACACACTATTTCAACACTCCCACTTGCACTAGAGATAACTTGCTAACCAAACTTGTTAGCCACTCACATGATGAACATCATGTTCCTACAGAGTAACGACTTTAGATACTGGGTCTTCCACGGTTCTGCCACAAGGCTATTCTGCTATAGCGACCTCATCTCTTTGAGTAAAACTACTCAAGAGATGGTATCCTAAGTATATCTCACTTTTTGTCCACTATCATAACATGACATCTTGGCTAGTAAGAATATCATAATCTGAATTATGATAATACTTTTCTCACCAGGTGTGATTCCAAGAACTGGAACAAATTGTTTCATATCTGCTTCTTAGCTGCCTTAGAAGCTACAACGTACTCAGTCTTTGTAGGAATGGATATCACTGGATTATATGAGCTTGACTCACTCATTGCCTTTATACTAACTGCAATTCTAGATCACATTGATCTTTGGAAGACTATTTTGTATCCCCAAAAACTAGTATCCTTTCTTCTCCACTTACTAGGTACATATCTTTTGTACTTACCGAAGTACAATTAGATAGTTTTGACTGCATCCCTTGTAGTTCTCCTGGATATAACTGATATTTGCCTATTGTAAAATATACCTTAGCAATATCAGTTCTTGTACATATCATGGCATACGTGATTGATCCATCGCTCTGACGTATGGATTTCAACTCACCACATTTATCTCTTCCCATTTCATGAACAGGTCAACATGGAGAGATTATTCCCTGTGACATAGGCAACAATTCATCTCTTAAATTATTCCAACATGTATTTTTCAATATAATGTCACTATAAGTACGATTAACTAGGACCAATCAACCTATAGATATACCTTAGTAGATCCTGTTCCCTAGAACATAGGTTATTACTTTAAGTCAATCATTGGAGAATAAATTTCATTTTGCTCTTAACTAACTATGTGACCAATGTCTATTTTCCATACTTTTCCAAACATATTTTGTTTAGAAAACATTGATTCTCCCACTAACCTCACATAGACACATGGAAATCATTTGTTGCAAATGTATATATTACGATCATGTTGCTTACTTTAATCCTAAACTGGATTTTAGTAACTTGCAACCTTTATTAGCATTCTGTGATGTGACCATCCATTTCTGGTTGTATCGTATAGACGCTATCCACGATTGGTGGTCATGACATCCAATTATAAATAAATTGATCATAGATATTAGCTATGATAAGTAAAATTCTAACGGATTTAGGCATAACGGCTTGGTCAAATCAGTCAAGCCTTATTGGTACCAAGATCATACCATCCATGTATCAACTAACTTGAATACCCATCGTAGTATTCAAAATAATAGTCCCTTTTCACTTTGATACATGGAATCTATTAATTGAATTTTAGTTGGTCTTATCAATTTTAGCTATTTTCCATATACTGCTTGCTTGTAGGAAATATTATTCATATTGAATAATAGATCACCGAATGTGGTGAATATAAAACCATCACCATGGTTTTATCCTTCCTATGTAGTATGTGTCTCTGGAACATACTCTGTACCACATGCTCTTGTGGAACTAGTTCCTATGCCAACTATTTGTCCATCAGGAGCATTGACAAAACACTAGTCAATATATCTCCCACTCTCTCTAATAGAGATGTGCACCCTTATATAGAAGTGTAGTATATTACTTGACTACCAAATTTTCTATCTTAGGGATTTATGTAATATCCTAATCAATCATTAGGATAAGTACCTTAGATGCATAATGTGTTTATCTTGATACAAGTTTGTTTGTATCTGAACAAACTATTTGCATCCAAAAACATGTCCTTATGACATAATGGATTTCTATCATACTATGACTCGTATGATATCCATTTTTCATTATAGTTGGCATATGGTTGTGGGATATCGTTGTTATTTGTAAATAATTTCATGAAATATAATGGATGTTTCTGCTAGTTGCAACATTTATATTACTTACATCAATTATTTGATGTATAAAATGTGCATTTAGGAATTACTCCATGCTACATTTTGTTGATCAATGTTGATATATAAGACTTCATCATCAATCCTCCTCATTAGTATCAATGTCGTGATGTCGATAAGGTAATGTGCGTTTAGGAATTTCTCCAAGCTATATTATCATGATTGATGAATTCTTGGTCGAGATATTCTTCGGTATCCCAACCCGAAGCAACTCATATCTCCTAATCATGAAAATACTTCACTTTATTATTCCTTAATTGATTAAAGGAATCTTATGAAGCATATATACCTCTATATTATACTTGGTATAGTTCATGCTTACGTGTTTAACTACTTCCAAAAGCTTTGTGATGTACCTTTATTTCTAAAGTCTCCTTTGTCCAAACTAAAGACATCGATAATACCAAAAGTATTTAGTTGTGCCGATCCTAAATACCATATTTGGTATATTCATGACATCCATTTTTTAGTATGACAAATAATTATCCTATCAAAACTGTGTATAAGTATTACATTTATATTCATCATTAATTTCCTATGATTCATGTATTACTGAACTAGTGATTGAGTTTACCACAAACAACATTCATTCCAGAAACTGAAAGAATGTCTCCTTGCATCCAAGGACACGTGAGATTAAAGTTTGTGGTTATACTCAACAATAGTTCAAAATGAATCTTTCACTTTAAAATTAAAGAAGTCGTGTACTTCTCACCACTGGCCTAGGTATCACCCTTTTACAACCACTTGGAGAATACACCTGACTTCTAGTAAGATTTCTATACTAACTTGTTGTTCATATTAGAATACACATATGTTACCAACATATTGTATTTAATACCCAAGTAGTAAATGGAAACATTAAATTTATGAATATGCCTGATATAGAAGAGTAAAATTGCTTCTTTAAATCATTTTATTGCTTTTAAACCCCCATAATATTATTTCATAATATGTAGTACAAACAACATTTGTTAATACCTCATTAATTGAAGGACGTCGTGAATGTGTCATTAGCATTAAATGACTTTGAACTTTCTGCTTTTTATTTCAATTTATTCACCATAAGAATTAAAGATAAAATTGTCTTTGAATTCTTATTCACTTGGCGAACCTTACCTGGAATGGTAATGAAGCATTTACTCAATAGTTCGTTTTATGACTTAAAACGAAACTTGAGTAATGTGGTGAACATTATATTTAAAGATCATAATCGATCTTTCAATTTACACATGTCGGTGTAAACTTATCCTTATTCATATCATTGCTCTAATTTCTCCTTGAAAACTTCACGAAGATGAGACTTTTTGTTATATCATCTATGTCTTGGTGTAGCAACCACAACTGACATCGGACCTTGATGAAAGCATAATGTTATAACTATCATATGATTTGTACATTAGTCTCCTGTAAGCAATTTTCACTCTCGCTTCATGAGGTATTTTAACAGTGTTGGGGACACTGACACCTTGAGTTTCCTATATCATAGTATTATTCGCATCGATTGTACTATTCATGGACACTCCTGTTAGTATGTACATTTACTTTGTCCATTATAATATCATAGTTTTAGTCTTGTGGTATAACTTTCCATTTTTCTACAAAAAAAAATGAATTTTAGAAGATTAGTGCCTTTTATCTGAATTAACAATTTAGACATTTTTTATTAATTACTTAAATCATTTAATGTCTCCCACTATTTTCTCGGATTCTAGGAACCCTCTATGCTAGAATCGGAATACTTAGTTGCTTAAGTATTCCAGTGGCAAGGATCTCGGAACCACCCCTCATAGTCTACAAGTTATGGCTACGCCACTACTTAGAGGGTTCTAGGTAAGCTTTTGCCTGGCCGACCGCTTTAACTTGCAGCTCCTCGATCTGTTGAGTGAAGTCTCATCTTCTTAAAATCATAACTTGATTTGCTCAAAGATTTCCTCTAAAATTATAACAATCTAGCTATGGATATTTATTTTGTTGCAATTTTAGTTAATTCAACCCATCATTATTATAAGGACTCCCTAGTAGTAAGAGGAGCCCTCATCTATGGCATGATCGGCACCTCAAACAGCTGGTTTTGTCCAAATTTGAATGAAAAAAGGCGGTTATGACTTAATATATATTTTGAGGGTTTTATTATTTTTAATGTGACGAAAGAAATCATTTTCTATTTTATAAGCATGTACTATGTGATCACACTCACAACTGATCATGCAATAAACAGAAATTTCATCGCGTCACATGTTCATTTTATCTTGCATGCTTGTTTATTATTAATCTATGTGATCGTGCAATAAATTACACATGTACAAAAATAATAAACCATGCAAAACAAAATGAAAAAAAAAACTTGATCATGAGCCGATTCTAATGGTTGATCTATTGAATGAATAATGGACCAATTGCAACCCTAGGGGTAAGTACCTTTAATCACATGGATTGCAACTTGAACAGCAACGTCTGCTTATCCAATGCAACCAACTCCTGTCTGGTGTGTCGCCGTCACTTGGCGCGAAGTGCGTCATACGTCATCTTGTCATTATACAATTGTACTTGCACGTAGGCGAGGGGATCTCGGGGAGTAAAATTACAACTCCGAGAATGGGTGCGCAGGCTCTTATACATATAATGACACTCAGATTGCCTTTTATTTAATTAAAATAATTATTACAAACAATTGAAATAAATAAATAATTAAATAAAATGCACCCAACATGCATTGGTCGGGCTAAGCTCATGATCATACATATACGAATTAAACTTGCGTATATTAAATAAATGAAGAATAAAAATTAAACTTGCATTAAATAAATTTTGAGGGCATTTAATCGAATTAAAAACTGTACTCTTGTTTTTAATTCAATTTTAACATCGTTTGGTCCCAATTAATTAATTTAATTTTAAAAACTAAAAATTAAATTAATTAATTAATTTAATCACCAAATTAAATTAATTATGCTGCATTAAATTTTAATAACCAAAAAATTAATATTAATTTAATTTAATTATCAACTGTAATTAAATTAATTATTTTAATTTGTTTTTGATTAAATTAAATCACTCAGGCCCATTAAACTTCGGGCAGGGCCTGTACGGGTCGGGGCGAACCTGTGCAGGCCCAATCCGAGTGATACCGACCCTGTACAGGGGCATACCGGGATGGGTAGGTCCGCCTAAGCCTGTTTCGGGCTGGGCAGACCCACCCGGGCCTGTTTCGGGACAGTGCAGGTTACCTACCCGCTAGGAGGACCGGGCGGCGGCTGGAACAAGGCAAGTCCGGGATGGTGCGGGCTAGACAAAAGGATAGAGGCAGCCCGGTGGGGCTGTCTGCGACCAGTAGGGGCTCGAGGCGGGCTTCCAGCATAGCATTTCCAGCCTGGTGCATTCATGAAGGACTTCCCTAGAGAGGCCAGTAGCCAGCGGAATTAGGTTGGACATGGAGGGAGCCCCAAAGTATGGTTGAGGGGCTGCCAGTTGGGATGGGGTGGCCCTAGTGTTGTGCTGGCATATGCCTGGTGCAGGAGCGCATGCAGCGTGAGTAGGCAGCCTAAGGGCGGAGGGCAAGGAAGAGCTGGGCGCGCGCAAGGTGGAGCTGGCCTGCTACATCTAGCATGAGCGGTGGCTGCACCTGGTACAGAAGGGAGGAGATGGGACCCAGGTTCCTGGTGTGGGAAGGGAGGAGGTGGAGGCATCCCGTGGCTAGGGAGGCACGGCTGGTTTGTCGTGGGGTCGAGGTGATGGGGTAGCCCACTGTAGTGTGGCGGAAGGGGAAGACACTCGCTGCAGGGCAGGTATAGCATCCCGCCTTTTTATAATATAAAATTTCATTACATTACACAAAACTGAGGATCTTTAAGGTTTAGTGTCTTAGAAACCAGGAACATAATACATGAAAACAACATAAAACATTCTTCTTAAACACTTTAAAGGCTTATCATTAAGTTCATCCTAGGTTAATTACTGCATCTCATAACCTGGGGACATACATCAAAAGAAAGGGTGAGCAGAATGCCCAGTAAGGGAAACAAGAGAAACATTTTACATGTGAACTTGAGATACTTCAATAAGGTCATGAAAAGAACTTTAAGGCATGAGAAAGAAATCATGAGGCATTTCATAATAAAAATAACATTTTTCATAACTTTAAAATGTGGCTACATCATTTAATATAGACAATCATGAACATATCACCAAGGTCCATCCCCAAGGTGTCATTTGAAAATCACCAAGGTTATTCACCAAGGTATCGTGAAAATTGTAATCTCTAGTGGTTACATCATTACCCAATGCATTGGAGCGCTATCAGGGCGCACCCTTAAATTTGTCTTTATTATCATGTGAGACACATATATCATCATAAAACATTTCATAAATAACCCATATAGTATAAAATAAATGGGTTTCATTTCATAATCATAACGTTTTTAGAGAAAAACTGCTTTAAAGACATGATCTTTACGTCACTTTAAACCCACAGAAGGGGAGAGCAGGTCTCATGTATGTAAATCCCAGAATTTAAAATAGAACATTTTGATATATATGTGAATACCCCTGTAGAAATAAGAGCTTTGAGTATTCACTTTATAACATAAAATAATTTTGAGAAAAGAGAGAGGCATTTTGAGACGAAAATTCTGCAGCATAACGGCTATGTTTCGGGGTTTTAGAAAACATTGAAAAGAGTGGGGACATGGGTCCAACATTCATAAATAACCCATAAAACAGTATAGGGGCAGAATAAGAAGGATATATGAACATGGTAATGAAATTTGAAGGACATACCATTTGAAATTAAAAACATGGAAGAAGACAAAAATTAGATTTCTCTTATGAAAATTTGGCAGCCTAACGGCGTCACTTAAACTTCAAAAAAATGATTTGAAAAGATCAAATAGGGTCTCTCATCATGTGAACATAAGAGTTCAGTATTATAGATATAGAGATCATACCCCAACATAAAAAAATAATTTGAAAGACTTTACATGAAAGTAGAACTTTGAAAAGAATGAGAAGGGTGAAAGAATCCCCTTAAAAATTCGGCAGCCTAACGACGTCACTTAAGCTTCAAAAAATGAATTGATAAGATCAAATAGGGTCTCTCATCATATGAAAATAAGAGTTCAGTATGATAGATATAGAGATCATACCCCAACATAATAAAAATGAACTTGAAAGACTTGACAAGAAAATAGAACTTGAAAATGAGAAGGGTGAAAGAATCTGTTACAAAAATTTCGGCAGCCTAACGGCGCCACTTAAAACTTCATAAAACGAAATGATGAGAGTAAGAGGGGATATCTCATCATATAAACATGAAAAGGGAAGTAAGAGGAATATAAAAGAACATCCTCCCACATAATAACATGGATCATAAAAGGAATGACATAAAAGAGATTATTTGAAAAGAAAGAGAGAGGTCGGATCCCTTACCTTAAAACGTAACTCTTAAAACTCAAAAGTTTGGACCTTGAGGGCTTGGGGCACCTTGGGAGGACTCCTTGGGAGGTAAGGAGACCAGAACTTCGTTCAAAATGATTTTGGAGTCCAAAGGATGAGAAAATGGCTTGGTATTTATAGGGAAAGTGAGGGGACAAGGCATTAATGGCCAAGGGACACCTCATAAGTGGGTTTCTCAAAACCATGTGCTCTCCCAAGATATTTCCCATGAATTTATGCCACATGGGGCCCCCAATACAATAATTCATCACCTTTGGTCGTCCAACCCATAAAATATCTCACGACATCAGTATGACACAGCTATGATGTCATTAAACATATCGAAACCCTAAAACTGTATTTTTACTATTCACTAAAAATTCAACTTTCTCAGAAAAATCCCAAAATTTCACCTTAACCAAATATTGATGCTCTGATTACAAAAATGAACTCCATTTTATAAAAATAATTTTCTAAATATTTTTAATTTAATTTTTAAATAAATACACTATTCACCGAAAATTCATTTTTTCAGAAAAATCCCCAAAAATTACCATAACATAATATCGACGCTCTGAGTTCAAAAATAAAATCCATTTTATAAAAATAATTTTCTAAATATTTTTAATTAAATTTTTAATTAAAAAAACACTATTCACCCGAAAAAAACTACTACTTGAATAATAATATATGAAATCGTTATTTAACCATTTTATTGAATCACATTACTTAATCAAGGTGCCTAGATTATATTAAAATTTTCT
The DNA here is from genome assembly GCA_963277665.1 of Viscum album. Classification (NCBI taxonomy): domain Eukaryota; kingdom Viridiplantae; phylum Streptophyta; class Magnoliopsida; order Santalales; family Viscaceae; genus Viscum; species Viscum album. The sequence continues at coordinate 1,283,602,045 of OY728132.1, read as the reverse complement.
TTGAGTGAAATTACTAATCCATTTGGTCACATTACTAATCCTAAGCGTAAAATCACTATTCATAATTTACTATTCATCAAAAATAAAGTTGGTCTTATTAGACTCTAAATTTCGTAATGAACATAATTGTAGAAGACCATTTTTTGAAAATCATTACACATTTTTATTTATTTAAGGTTTACATAAACATATTTAAAATATCCTTTTTCTAAAATTCATCAAAAATATGCATACTATATTTATCCGGTCATTTGAAAATTCATAAACTTCATCATAAGAAGAAATCCCAATTTTTATTTAAAACAAGGGATTACAAAAGGCAGTTACGGTCTCCTTACATAGCCCCTTATCACACCATCATAGGACCTAAGTGTAAGGTGTGCTAAGGTGAGAGAATCCGAGGGAGGCTTGGCCAACATCGCACAAGTAGTAATTTCTATTAGTTTGAACTTCTCTCAAAGGCGATTCCGTTCTAGCCTCACACGATGAAGTTCGGCTTGGGTTTGGTCCAGAGCAAAGCCCAGTGGTGCTACCTCCTTCCCAAGTTCTGTTAGATGGGCTTCGATCGGTCCAAGACTACTGGGAGAGGCCATCGAATCTTCTTTCTATAATAATTAACCAATATTACTTGTATTTAGAGACAATAATCAAAACGTTTAGTTCCAGTGGTCATATTGGCCAATGGTCATATAACAGTCAAAAACCCAATGGTCTCATTTTAATTATACTCATGTTATCAAATGAAACATTTTTTTTTAGTATAAAAATAAAATAAAATAACACATAAAATTAGGAAACAAGATTTATTCAAAATTTTGGGTCGTTACAGCAGGTCTGCGTGGGAAGCTCCTGGAGAGCCTGGAGGGTGCGTTGCTGTTGCGGCAGAAGGGAAAAGGGCCTCTGGGGCATCTCACAGTGAACAGGGGGGCCGATCGGCCCCTAGCGGTTTTGTTTTTTTGTTTTTTAATTCCTCCCATCCCCCCCCCCTTACCTTCAAAAAAAATCACAACCTACACATGCAGGTCGTCTCCCCCACCCTTTTTTTAATTTTCATTTAAACTTGATTTTTCAAGTCCACCCCAACACCCCTCTTTTTTTTAACAAGACCTAAAAGAAGGTAGTCCTCCCCTTTTATTTATTTTGATGACTTAACCCACAAATTTGAGTCATCTCTTTTCATTTATTTTACATTTTCCTAAACCTATATAGGTTTAGAAAAACAATAATAGTATTATAATATTAAAATATTATTATGGCAAAATTATTATAATAATAAAATTATTATTATAATAGAATTATTATTATTACAATGAAATTATTATAATAATTATTATTATGAAATATCAACAAATGAAATTGAGGTTCATAGATCTAAAACCTCATATGTATTAACCAATGTTAGATCCAAATTAAAACTTCGGATGACCGCAGAATGGTCATCTAAAGTCGGATTAACACACGGTTTGTGGCATTGGGACTGTATCAATGCCCTTCATTGTATTTTATGAAAATTTAATTTATTTAGCTTAAAATTAACACAAGATTTCTCTTATACCACTTTTTGGAACCGGGCATGCAGTGGAAGCCCCGAACAGGTGGGTTTTTAAAAAAAATCATCGACGGTCGATGTAAACTTGTCGACATCGGAGAAGAGAAGCCCAGTATTAGCCAAGGACCACGCATGGAGGATTTTAAGCACAAACATAAACCATAAAATACCTGGTTTAGATCCGAAGTCATGCATGACGTCTATCATCATTGAAGATCATTGCTCGAATAATCCGAAGCTGAATTCCTCTAGATCGTCCACATGCACTTCAAGAAATCCACGGGAGCATCGTTTGTCATAGTCTGGATGCTAGCGTGGAATACCGACGATACCTTTGATGTTCCAGCGATCACCGCATCGCTTCGCAAGTGATGCCTGAGAGAGAGCTCCATCCGAGCTCCTTGGATCCAGAGCATCTCTCTCTAGAGTGTGGGAGAGAGGATACGAGAGAGAAGCTCCATGAATAGTGTTTGGAAAATGCCCATCCTCTTCTATTTATAGTGCTTAATTAAAATACCCGGTATAGCCTCACCAGCCTCGGATACTTAACACACTATCAACAACATTTTATGACTACTAATCTGAGTCATAAATATTATTATCACTCACTTGTAATATATTAAAATATATTACATGATAATAATTGAGTCATTAACTCGACTCGTCACTCCCATAAATATTAATTGAACCTTGGATAATTTAATATTCTTCAATTAATATTTTTCATGTATTTACTTAAAACTCATAAATACATTTAACAAATAAATTCAATACTCGTTATTTTAAACTCGAATAATATGAATTTATTTATTGAATTGGTGATCGTTTAACTTTGGAAAAATCCCGAAACTATGTGGTGGGGCCCACCATGTCCAAAACTCCTATTCAACTGAATAGGGCAGATTCTTGAATACACTATTGTGTGTGACCGTCTAGGACCTTATTTCGATAGTCGTGAATAGTATTCACAGACCAAGAGCGGGATCTATCAACCCATCATGGCCCCTGAAGAAATAAGGATTTTCACAGCAGCGACAACCAACCTACGAACACGCACTATGTAATATAATATCTTTGTCTGTAATATCTCATAAAGCAGGACGCACTCACGTGTCATCGCCCTTTTCTAGCTTTATAGTTTGTTGATTTTATTAGAGGGATTTACCCTTGACTGCCATGGACATGGTCTTATAAAGTTACTGTCATCCATATCAACATGTCCTGAGATATATTACTTCCATAACCCAGAAACGACAAATCCTTTCTTGACCATTCAACCAATGTCATGCCACCAACGACGCACCCGACACAAACTACCTCTCCACTACTTCATCACCATGGTTTTCATCTTGCATCAAAGTACGTAATTAAGTGATATACATTGGTAAGGATCTCAAGTCAAGAGACCATTACACATGATCGTAGATATAAATATCCAATGACACCTGAAACATGTGGTGTTCCTATTGGCGGGTCATTCCTCATGATCTCACTACTAGAGATCACCAAGTGCGAACTTCATGAGAAGAAGTATCAATGCTTATGAGCCCCCAGCATCTGATGGTCAGACATCTACTGTGTCCAATCATTAAGATGTATCTAGACCATAGAACATATATTTAAGATTAATTTCATAGCATCTATAGGTTCTCATTATAGCCTGGGAACTGATATAACCTTTCGATACGACAATTAATCTTTGGAAATTACCATTTCAATAGTGGACGTAGAAAATTCTACACTATAATGGTAAGATGACATCATGCATAGCTTACTTTATACACGATATGGTAATCAAAAGCACTGAATAGTTGGGTCTAGGGAACCCACTATTTCAACAGGATCACCCCATAACTCATAAAGAATAGAGAAACACATCAAAATCTCATAAAAATTACTCATAATCAGGATCAAAACTTAAACAAAATCTCATACCTCCCATGTGAACTCGATGTTCAACATGAAGAAGAGCTAAAAAAACACTCCTCCACTCCTACCTCTCAATCACTAATGATCCTAACTCTAGTCTACCACTGAACCCAAAATATAAAGAGGGACTTGATACTATTTTATAGAAAATTGGCTTGGGTAAACCCAATCCATCACCTGAGCCGATAGGCCACATGGCCCAAAGCGTGTTCTCAATCACTATGGGTTGTATACAAGAAGAAATCCATAATAAATAACCTCTTTGGAATGGTTTTTCCCATGGTAAAATGGAATGACCCATCCATGAGTTTGGACGGTCACACCAAAATAATCAGAGTCAATGGAAAATAAATATACAATTAGAGTGAATCATCAATGAATAAAGGTGGATACTATAAAAAACATCACATAACATACATAACATGTCATAAAAGACACATATACATGGTATCTCATTTCAAAAGCTCAAAAAACCCCAAAACAAGGGTCAAGACCCAAACAACCAACATAAACATCCCAATGATATAAAAAACGAATCCTCATGATTTAACCTTGTGATACCACATCTCTACCATCAAAATCCTCAAATAATGATGATAATAAAGAAGATCCACCTATATACATAGTGCCCTTACCTTTACTTGTGTCCTGTAGAACAAAGTCTACATACTCCCAAGGGAATATATAGGGTGTGAGGAGAAAATCCCAGTAGGATACTTCCATGAATATATTTAAGGTTTTTAAACCATGAAAACCAATAAACAGTTTGAAAATTCATTTTCCAAAACAAATTCACTTTGAAAATATTTCATTTAAAATAATTCCTTTGAAATCCCTTTGATTTTTCCTTTAAATAAAACATGTTTTCCAAAAAAAATCTTAACATGGATCAAGTAAAAAAATAATTCCCTATGGCACAAAATGATCAATATACCCAAGCAAGGAAAAAATGGTTAAGAATAAACATCATCATATAAAAAACAAAAATGAAATGGTTTTAACACATAATATCACAATCAAACAAGGGATTGAAAAATGAATAAAATAATATAAATCAGTCAGGAATAAGTAATGTTCACCATACGCTCTAACTATGATGTTTTAGTGAGACATAATCAAAACACATGATTTTCTATCCAGTTAAAAAAAATGGAAGCTCTCTTATTCTTCCCTGGGCCTAGTTCCCAAGAGCTCTCTCAGACTCTAGGTTGATAATTTTGAATCTATCTCAGTCTTCCTACCCAAAGGATCTCTTTGTCCCTTGGGAAATACACCCTCACACCCTAGGTATCCCATGTGCTACTCAATGTCAAACACATCAACATCACAAGTTTCATACATAAAAGTTATTCCAAATCCATTTTAATAAAAAATTATGACTATTTTTAAAAAACACCTTCCTCAATGTAAAACCATTTATAAAACCTAATTATAAATCCATTCAAAACCATAAAACCATTTTTATCCATTTTACTAAACACTTGGAGTTCACTTACACCACCTTCCTTTAGAAAAATCACATTAAAACATCTAATTTCCAAATAAAATCATGGATCACATCAAAAATGGAATAAATATCAATCATAAATGTAAATTTGATAAGCATAAATTAAATTTGATTAATAATTCAAAGGTAATCCATGAAAAACACCCTTAAATAGAGACACTAACCTAAAAATCAATTCCAAACTCATAACCTTTGATGAAAAACACCCGGTTTAGGAAGTATACTACCTCACATGACTAAACTATAATAAATAACCCCCCCCCCCCATTAAACACCCAAGGTTCATCTAACACACCAGCTAGGGTTTCACACTTCCATCAAAATGGAAGAACAAGGTAAAATGAGGGAGAAGATAGAGAAATATTGAATAAAGAGGCTTAAATAAATCCAAATCACAAAAGAATCCAGGAAAATCCACCACCAAGGATATAGGAGAATCTTTAACACTATAACACCCTGATATTTTATAAAAAAATTCTCTTCAAATAATTTTTTTTGATAGCTTGTGATGCACGCAGCCCCCAGTCTAAATGAACCCTAATATAGTATACCATTATAATCTAGACATTTACTTTGTGGTAATGAATAGTACTAACTAAATTATGAAAAATATATTTTTTACATATGTATAAAATAAATTCATTGGTTATAAATTTATTAGAAATAAAAATAAAAATTATTTCAAAAAACATTATATATTATATAATCAATCAATTTTTTTAAAATTAATATAATATTTTTTATATATGTGATATAAGAATAAATCCATTTTTATGTTTAAAAACTATAATTTTCTAAAAAACGGTTTCGTCATGTTTTGAACACTTATTTTAAAATTAATTTATACCACTTGTAGAAATTGAATATTTAAAAACTTTTTCTATATTTTTAATAATGATATTAAAATTTGGTAAATATTTACCTTTTTTTGGTTAATATGAATAAAAATCATGGTAAAAGTTATCACCTCGGTAAAGGGTAAATCTGGTTAATCTAGGTTAAAACCAAGTGATAAGGTCATAATTTTTCATCATATTTCCTATTTGATTAGGGAAATTAGACTATTATCACCTTATTATTTAATTTTATTTGTTTAATGGACAATTTTCCATGAAAATGACCAATATAATATTTAAATCAAATAAAGTTAAAAAAATGTCACTCGCTTAGTTTTAAAGTTAAATATCTCTTATATGTACACGTAGGGAAAAAACAAGTGGTGAAAGAATATCAATGGATATTTTGAGAATAATAAAATTATTTTCATGTTATAAAATTATTTATAATTTTTATGTATTAAATAAATACCTTAAATTTTTACACAACATTGAAATAATATTTATTTAATTAATGAAAAAAATAAAATAAATGGTTTTAAAAATATAAAAGTGATATAATTTGAGTGATTTATAGTGTTACATGAATTTTATAGATTAATATGACATATTAGTTTTGTTTTAAATGATTATATTCTAATTATAACTTTTTATCTATGTCTTCTAAGTCAAATTAAATGAATAGTGTCAAAATTGACATTAATGATATTTTATCAAAATAATATTTTATTAAATTGTTTAAAAAACATTAAAATATTTAAATATGAAAATGTGGATAATATATGGTCTAAAATTTCATCCATAGCCCATTTATGAGTCAATTTTCACCTTATATGTAAAATTATAACCCTTTAAGAGTGAAAAAAACATTATCGCACTTAAGGATAAAATAGGTTAAATAAAGGGTTACACTAAAAGATAAGGTTTAAAATACAACATAAACCTATAAAACATTTATTTTTTATTGATATTTTAACCATATACTAACATATCTTCAAATATCCATCCATTTGGATGCATTTGGTTGATAATGAATTAGTTATATTTTAGTCTTTTTAAATATTCCAAGTGTGCCATTTTCCTCCCTTACAAAAGTACTGCTAGAAATCCTACCTATACCAACACATTTATACCAATGGTTTTTAAAAACCATTGGTATAGGTCCCCTTTCCCAATAGTTTTTCAAAACCACTAGGATAGGACACTTTGACACCACTTTTCCCAATAGTTTTTTAAAACTGTTGGGAAAGGGTATGGCTATCCCAATGGTTTTCAAAAACTATTGAGATAGGCCACTTTGAGACCACTTTTCCCAATGGTTTTGGAAAACCATTGGGAAAGGGTATGGATTTCCCAATGGTGTTCCAAAACCATTGGGATAGGTTACTTTAAGACCACTTTTTCCAATGGTTTTGGAAAACTATTGGGAAAGGGTATGGTTATCCCAATAGTTTTCTAAAACCATTAGGATAGGCCACTTTGAGACCACTTTTCCTAACGGTTTTAGAAAACAATTGGGAAAGGGTGGGTACCTATCCCAATGGTTCTCAAAACCATTGTGATAGGTACCCTTATTTTTTATGTAATAATTTGTAGAATATCATCAAATAAATCAATATATAAATTACATATATATATATATACAAATATATTCACAAAGGTAACTGTAGGATAGTGGTAAAGTCTTTGATATATAACGTGCAGGTTATGGGTTCAAACCTCCACTATAACTTTTTTTTTAGATTTACCTATCCTAGTGGTTTTAGGAAAACTGTTGGGATAATTCTATCCCCATTCCAAATCACCCAACATATTCCCAAACCATTGGTATAGGCTATACCAGTGGTTTGGGGACCTATACCAACAGTTCCAAACCATTGGTATAGGCAATTTTTTCATTAGTGAAGGACACCCCTTTCTCTCAATTATTCACACCACTTTGAGAAATATGGCTCAAACAACCCTACCCATTTATATTCTTATAATAATTATAAATTTCTAGATTTTTTGGTATTATTAAAATACCAACCTTATGTTTCATAAGAAATGATCTAAATGAGGTCTCCTAAAGAATAGGTAATCGTCTTACCCAACCTATTTCAATTTATTTCTTCTTTTAACTCCTCTAAATATTTGTTTTTATTAGAAAATAATAACTTCAGTATCTTAAATATATTTAAATATTATTACTATTATGAAACCACAATTATACACCCTCTTTTACAACAAATAGAAAGTGAAAGTGTCGTTCATGCGTATGTATGGCTTACCGTCTCTACGTAGAGATACAATTAATTTTTCATCACCATATTTTATGGATGGACATTATTCTAGTTTCAATGTTTATAATATATTATAATTATGATATAATTATGCTTATGTAATCTACCTTATTACCTTCCAATCCATTGGAAAACGATAATGTCGCTCGTGCGTACATGCGGACTACCACCTCCATAAAGCGACATGATCCATTTTCCATTAAATTTTATATGGATGTTAATAAATATGTATTTAATGAATATATATGATATATATATTATAATAATTATATAAATGTTAATTATTATTTATCTTTTTTGTTCTATTCGTTGAAAAGTGAAAACGTAGTTCATGTGTGCGTACGACCTACCGTCTCCATGAATAGTGTGATTCATTTTTTTATCTTTAACTTTTATGGATTAATATAAATACATATATTATGAATATATATGATATTTATATCATGTATAAAATTATGTATTTGATGGAACCATTATCAAATTTTAAGGACTGAAACTACTGAACCAAAACATACATGAAATATGAAGTAGTTATTGCCCGAAAAAGTGATTTTAATAAAGAATTTTTAATAAATGGGTGATAAAAGATTATAATTAAATAATATATGAATATGGTTCTATAATATATTTATAATAAATATTTTTTTATTATATAGTAGTTTTAGACACATACAAAGTAATTCAAACCTGGGGTAAGGGTTTATTACACAATCTCATCATTATTCGGGATTATTAATGCTTAAGTATCTGTTGGGAGAATTATTTGATCTTTCTATCTTGAGGCCAATTTATTTTATTATATTATGTTTATTTCTTAAAAATACATGTTTTCCTTTCATTTTTCTCTATTTTATTACTCAATATAATGAAGGAATGATTTTAAGGAAAATTGACTTTATTCCTATCTTCGGTAGAAAATCATTTTTCCTCCATATCCATGTTTTCTAAAAAAAATAAAGAATGTTTTTAATATTATTAAATTATTGTTTAAAGGCATTTTTCACTAATTTTTTAATTTTTATAAAATCATTTAAAAGGAATATTATTTATATTTTCCAAACTAATTACTTTTTTACCCTTTTATAAGAGTGTGAAAGGAATGTTTTTTTAACTTATATGGCTTGAATGTAATTTCCAGCTATCATAACCACTCATTTCTTTGAAAAAAATTACAAGAATACAAGGTTATTTTTAAAGAAAATTTTTTCCTTAATATTTGGAAAAAAATTAAATAAATATTTTTAAAGTGAAAATTTGTATTTTTTTCAAGAAACTTTCTCGTGAGATTTTGAAAGTATTTTCATATATATCAGCATCCTTTATAGAATATTTTGGTTTACTAAGTTTATACTCTTATGATATCATATACTATATTTATTTGGATGTTTTATGATCATATTAATAGGGTAAAGTATTTATATTTCATGTTCTAGTTCTTCCAATATAAAGAGTTATTGATTTTTAAGTCATTTTGATTAAGTTATGTTGTTTATTCATATGATGAATGAATTATACTTATTAAATGATAAGTGGGGCCCAAAATTACATAGACCATCGATGCATCAGTGGGTATCATGAGAAAAAATAGATTGGTTATTTTTCCTAAGCCTTAACCATGTATGTAAGATTTCTTGGCATGAGGCCTTGGTGATATGTTTTAGATGTCTTGGCTTGAAGCATCCAGGATAAGTTTCAAATGTCTAGTATTATGAATTCTATCATTATGAAATTAGTTATTGATGTCCAAGTGATTATTTGATTTTTTTTTTATATCCATGGATAATTTTTTAGTTCATGTGATTATTTATATGATAGTATTTGATTATCATTTATTTCCTCTCATATTATTCATGACTTATTTATCTTTTATTGTACGCATACCCTTACTAGTAATATGATCTCACCTATTTTTTATGTTTCCTTTTCCCAAGATACCAGGAAGTGTTTTATGATTGATATGTAGAGATATTCTAAAGCAAACAGTGGTGTTCTCAAATAAAATACTATGTTTTATTTTAAGTTTTCATATATAATGTGAAATTCAAGTGTGTATCTAGTTTTCCATTACTACTAAACTATTCATCCATTTAATATGTGATCACTTGTATTTAATGCCAATGTAATAAAGTAACCATCATCTCAAGGTTACTAGAGTCAAGGTCTTTATAATTGGTATCATAGGAAGTATAGTAGAAACCTTGGGAACTAGATTTAGTAAAATATAAATTATGTAATGTAACCCTATGATGGATTTTGAGAATATTCCCAAATAAACTAAGTTTATTATTATGATATTAGATATGCATATAATTTTCAATTTATATTAAGTGCTTCACTATTTTTGAAATTATACATTATGATTCATAATGTTATGAGGTAATCTAGTATATGTCATTGTTTAGAAATGGAACCTAGAAGAAGGAATAGAAACTGTATCAATACATGTAATCCATGTAGGGATTTCCCACCTATAAAAGATAATGAAGCTAGATCAGAACAAATTATAACTATATTTGGGCAATTGACTCAATATGTGGAGTAGTCTACTGATTTACAATATTAAAATGATTCATTCATCGACAACCTCTATTCTTAGGTCCACTAGGCTGGATACCCTGAGAGGGGGGGTGAATCAGGGTATGGCTAATTAAAAATTAATGCCCGTTCTGATCTTGTTTCGCTGTTAAACAAAACACTCTTCTCTCTTTTTCCTACTGCACGATATAAACAGAAAGAAAAGCAAGCACAGGACATAGCAATTTTACTTGGTTCACCGCTAAGGGCTACGTCCAAGGAGCATACGCCGAAAGGTTGCCGGTCGTACCAAATTCCAATAATCTTCACTAGCTATGGATTACAAGGTTTGGGCTAGATCACTTCTATGCCCAGGCTCACTGCCTTTACAATGTTTAGGGTCATCTCACTAATTTCCCAAGGGTCACTCCCTGTTTCTCTCTCTCTAGCTCACTTCCGGTGGAGAAGATCACCTTCTTCCTCTTCCTAAGCTCACTGATCTTGGAAGGAATCCACTCACAGTTTATAGACCTGTAGGTCTCTTCATTTGCATGAATGAATGCATCTTCCTCTGTGTGTAGATGCTCTGTTGAAGTAAAACTTTCACCCATAGATGAATATCTCTTTGCACCGAAGGTATCGTACAAACTTCCAGCTTCCACGCAGCCCGAAAACACTGCTGGAACAAACCTTACTTGGTGCGCAAGTGAACCTCGATGCGCAAGTATCGGCGCGCAAGTCACAACGGGCACGCAAGTCCTCCTCTGAAACTTGCGCGACACAAGCTTCCTCAACTCCAAACTTGCACGACTCTCTTCCTTTTACGCCCAAACCACTATTGGCGCGCAACTGCAAACCAGCACGCAACTTCTAACACTGGCGCACAACTTCAACCACTGGCGCGCAAGTCCCACCTGCGCGACCACACACACCACTTGCGCGACCACCACACCTGCGCGACGGGAGCTCTGAGTTGAACTCTGGTGAAGAATGAAGAGGGGTGGTCCAGTATTTATAGGCAAATTGACCACCCTGCGCAACGGCGCGCAAGTCACCTGCGCGACGGCGCGCAAGTCACCTGCGCGACCCAGTCTCGGCGCGCAAGTCTTCTCTCCTTCTAGACACTTGTGCGACCAACTCCCAAACTTGCACGAACCTACTTCCTTTGCCATATTTTGATCTTCTGATCTTGAAAAACATATGGCGCGCAAGTTTCCTATTCTCCAAGTCCTCGGCGCGCAATTCCCTTTTCCAAAAACACTTTTCTTCATTTTCCAATTTTCAGGCCCTAAAATTTGGCAAACACTGGAAAACGGTGCCACCTTGTATCTGTTCTTTTGTATCGCCTCCAGATCATCCATTCATTTTATCAAAGTTCTTGAATCAAACATGGATCTTTGAACTCAGCTCTTGAACTCGACATTCCATCATGAAATCCTCTTTGTCAAAAAATTTGTATGTCATAGTTTTTCTTTGTCAACAATCACTACTCAGATGTCCACTTTGTCAACAAACACAATCACCTCAAAAATGATTCAATGATACCTTGAGGGATTTTTGCCCAACAATCTCCCCCTTTGGGTTTGTTGACAACTCTTCCAAAACAAAGATATGTCGTTGATTATTCAGCCTTCATTCGCCTCATTGCGATTCTGATAGAGATCAAGGATTTACTCAACACATACTCTAAGCCCACATGAGCAATGCTCGGCGTGAGAAATAAGAGTAAATGAAAAGTTCATCAATGAATCACTTTATCTCTGACATCCACTGTTGACACCAAACTGATACCAATTTGTACTAAACTGATACCAATTGTTGATGGATTTGTTGGAAGACCAATGTTTGGTTTGGAAATAGTCTTACCACTTTCCAACACCACTCTTCTGCTTTTATCACGATCCTCAGCTGTCGTGATATTTATGCTTTGATCGATCACTTCTAGCATCGTAAGATTAAATGCACTCCCCCTTTGTCATTGCTCCCCCTTTCTGGCTGCTCCACCTGTCAGCTTCTCCCCGTATCTTTCATGATTTCTCAAATAGCCACACTGTCTCCCAATCACTATTTTCTCCTCATTTAACAAACACTTTTCTCCCCCTTTGTCAACGAACCCAAAGGACACTCCTTTGTAGTCTGTAACATAGTAAAGAACACATATCAGCATATTAGGAAAAAAAACATCATACCTCGGGGAGAGGGGAGGGTCCCACATCCACACTATTTCAAGTGCGGGGAATCGACTGAACTCCCAGAGCCAGTCGATGCCTCTCAAAAGCTTCCTTGGGTAAGGCCTTTGTCAGAATGTCTGCAACCTGTAGCTCTGTAGGCACATACTCCAACTTCACGATGCCCTGCTCAACCTTCTCCTTGATGAAATGATACTTGATCTCAATGTGCTTTGTCCTGGAATGATGGACATGATTTTTGCTAAGATTTATAGCACTTGAGTTGTCACACTGGATTCCGATCGGAGACTTCACTTCAACTCCCATATCTTCAAGTTGCTGCTTCATCCACAATAACTGTGTGCATGCTTGAGTGGCCGCAATATACTCAGCTTCTGCGGTGCTTAATGAAATGCAATCCTGCTTCTTTCTCAACCAAGCAATACATAGTCCACCAAGATAAAATGCACCTCCAGATGTTGATTTCCTATTATCTGCTGAACCGGCCCAGTCTGCATCAGTATATCCCAATAATTCTGTCGGAGACTTGTCGTTATATGTCAGCCCGAAGTCCACTGTGCCCTTGATATACTGAAGTATTCTTTTTACTGCAAGAATGTGACTTTCCTTGGGATTACTTTGATATCTCGCTGCTTGGCATGTGGCGAAAACAATATCAGGCCTTGTCGCGGTCAAGTACAACAGACTTCCGATAATTTGCCTATATTCTGTGATATTAACTGCCTTGCCATCCTCATATTTTGATAATCTCATCCGGGTAGCAACCGGAGTCTTCATCTCCTTGTAATTATCCATTCCAAACCTTCTTAGAACCTCCTTGGCATATTTGGATTGAGAAATAAAAGTGCCATTACTAACTTGTGTCACCTGTAAACCAAGGAAAAATGTTAGCTCTCCAATCATTGACATTTCAAACTCATTTTTCATGAATTCGGAGAACTGTATTCATTGAGCTTCATCTGATCCGCCGAATATTATGTCATCGACATAAACCAAAACTATCATCCTTTGATTACATTCATTGCTGAAATAGAGGTTGTAATCAACTCCTCTACGCTGGAAACCAAGCTTCTTCAAGTATTGATCAAACCTTGAGTACCATGCCCTTGGTGCTTGTTTCAGCCCATACAATGCCTTCTTCAGCCTGCAAACTTTTTTCTCATCCTCATGAATGAGAAAACCATCTGGCTGCTCAATGTACACCTCTTCTTCCAGAACCCCATTCAAGAACGCGGATTTGACATCCATCTGGAACACTTTAAAATTTCTTTGCACTGCTATGGCCAAGAATAATCTGATTGTCTCCAGCCTTGCAACTGGTGCAAATGTCTCATAAACATCTATTCCTTTGATCTGGGAGTACCTCTTGCACACTAGTCGTGCTTTGTTTCGAATCACAGTTTCATATTCATTCATTTTGTTGCGATAGACCCATTTAGTCCCATTGACATTCTTGTCTGCTGGTCTCGAAACAATCTCCCACGTCTGGTTCTTCTCAATCTGATCAAGCTCTTCATTCATAGCTTGAACCCAGTTTTCATCTTCAGCTGCATCGGAAAAACATTTCGGCTCCACCTGAGATAAAAACGATGTCTGCTGTAATGACTTCATTCTTCGAGACTGAACTGGTGTTGTCTGGTCACCAATGATATTTTGCCTATCAATTTCAGCTCGACTCTTTGGATTCCTTGCAGATATAGACTTGACACTTTCTTGTTCATCATCAGTATCTTCTTCTGAGTCAGCCTCTGCAACTTCTGCTCCCCCTGTGTTGCTTACCTCGTCATCACTTTCATCCAGAAACTGTTCACTGGGTCGTTGAGCAGTCTGTTCATTTTCGACTATAGTGACATCATTGCTCTCAACAATTTTTCCCAGCCTCTTGTTGAAGCATTTATATGCTTTGCTTTTCCCTGAATAGCCAAGGAATATCCCTTCATCTCCTCGCGCCTCAAACTTCCTATGATGTTCTTTGTTGAGAATGAAACACTTACTTCCAAAGATTCGAAAGTATTTCAACATTGGCTTCTTTCCGTACCACAGTTCATACGGAGTCTTCCCTTGCTTCGGAAATAATAGGGACCTGTTTGAAACATAGACCGATGTCAAAACTGCTTCCTTCCAAAATTTCTCTGGTAGGTCCTTATCAATAAGCATTGTTCTGGCCATGTTGTTGATGATCTGATTTCTCCTTTCAACCACTCCATTTTGTTGGGGAGTTCTTACTGATGAAACTTGATGCCTTATCCCATGTTTCTCGAGATAGTTTTCAACTTGACTGTTTGTAAATTCCGTACCGTTATCAGTACGAAACTTTAGAATTTTCTGCCCAAGCATCTTTTCTGATTCCCTCCTGTACTGCTTTATGCAACTGAACACCTCTGTCTTATGGGTTATGATGAATACCCAGGCCATTCTTCTATAGTCATCAATGAAAAGAACATAGTACCTTTTCCCATCTATAGCTCGTGGTGAGATAGGTCCACATATATCAACATGCACCAATTCGAGCACTCTAGTTGATTTCTATTCCTTTGGCCTGTATGTCTTTCTGATGATTTTCCCTTGCTGACAAGCATCACACGTATGAGTGCGATCACGTGATAGTTTGGGAAGGTCTCTAGCAGCATCACATTTAACGAGATCCTCCATAGATGGTTGGCGTAAATGACCAAGTCACTTATGCCACAGCTGTTTTTCTTTCTCTTTGGATAAAAGACAAGTATCTTCTTCCCCACCTACAAGGTAGAGATTTCCCTTTGACCTTTTTCCCTGCAGAACAGCTGCTCCGTCTTTTCCTTTCACAACACACATCTTCTTGGTAAATTGGATAGAGTGCCCAGAGTCACATAGTTGACTGACACTGAGTAGGTTATGACTGAGACCCTCTACTACCAAGACATCAGCACGTCTCATCTCTTTGCCCCCAAACTTGGCTTTCCCTGAGCCAACAATCTTCAGGCCTTCATCATTTCCAAATTTGAAAAGTCCTTCTTTGTCATATTTGATGCCTGTAACAAGATCCTTATTACCCGTCATATGGGATGTGCAACCACTATCAAGGATCCAAACACCAGATCGATCTGATTCTTTAAGGGAAATCTCCGCCACCACAGCCTTCTCATTTTTCTTCTTCTTGGTCCATACTTTTTCTTTCACACTTGGCATGGATTGAGACTTCTGTTCTTTCTCAGAGCATGATGGACCACCCTCATCTTGCAGAGCTACAAATCTGTTCTGAACTTTTAACTCACTTGTTGGTTTATTGATCTGCTGCTTACGAACATTTTGATTCTTCTTTGACACATTTCTCTGAATGGTTGATGTACAATACCTATCCATGTGTCCAAATCCTCCGCACCAAAAACAGTGTCCTTCAAAATGTGTTCTGGAAAACCATTCTCTGTTTGGATACCATCTCTGTTCATGTTCCCTTCTGTATCTCTTGGCTATGGAACACACATACTGTGAATGTCCCATTTTCCCACAGCAATAACACCTGATATAGGATGCATTCCCTCGTGATATTTCAGCACTATGATTTTCCCTTTGAGATCTCTAAATATTCTGATTCTGTTTTGTGCCCAAATCAGCCTTCACTTTCGGGATGAGTGCTTGCGGTCTGACCGCAATTGTCGCAAATTTTTGTTCATGACTAAGCCCAGAAACGACCTTAACATCTGAGCTTAATTGCTTCTTCTTCCCTACTGAACTGCTAGGCTCCGCTTTCATCTTCTCTATCTTCTGAATGGCCTGCTTTTCGGATATCACATTTGGGGTCAAGAGTTTATCATGATCCTTAAGTTTTTGTTGCAGACTGACCACTTCTTCTTCAAGTTCTTTGATACGTCTAACCTGCTCCTTTCCTGTGTTAGTCAAACAATCAATTTCCTTCTTTTGTTCCTCAATGTTAAGCTTATACTCAACAATATTTTCTGAGCTCTCTGGTGTTGAGGATTTTAGTCTTTCAATTTCTTCTAACAGCTCAGACTTTTCTTCATCCTGTTGTTGTATATAGAGTTTGGCATCACGAACCACTTTATTGGCTTTCTTCGTTTTGGCTCTCCAAACATCTATATCCTCAAGAGCTGCTTCCAATTCGGCTTCCATATCAATTCTCCCTTCAATTTCTTCTTCTTCTTTAGCATCAGCTTCTTCTCCCTTTTGAGAACTACCAACAATTTCCACTAAGGCATTTACCCCACGATCTCTGCAATTTTCTATTTCCTCAACTTCTTCATCCTCAGACTCATCTGAACTTTCAAATTCTTGTGAAAGAAGATTCTTTTTCTTGAAGAAATTTCTCTTGAATTGCTTCTTCCCTTTCACAAAAGCTGAAGTCTTCTTTTTGGGAATTTCAACGTCATCATCATCATCATCATCTTGAAACTTCTTGGGGCATCTTTCCGCAAGATGACCAACCTTTCCACATCTAAAGTATGCTAGTGGAAGTTTACCTTTAAACTTTCCTCTTCCTCTTTGTAGATTTGAAGAAAGGAATGACATCACCTCATCTGTCTCTTCTTCTTCATTAGAATCTTCAATGGTGAGCTTATTCATGGCCTTAAATGCCACCTCTTTAGACTTCCCCTTTTCCACAGCCTCATTATCATCGTTCCTCATTTCATATGCAACCAAGGTACTGTGAAAATTGTCCAATGTTAGCTCTTTTGGATCTTTATCTTCTAGTACTGAAACTTTCAGATTGAACCGAGGTGGAAGTTTCCTCAAGATGTGCTTTACAATCTTTATGTCTTCAATGACTTCTCCAAGACCTCGCATATCTTCCACAACAATGTTTACCCTGTCAAAGAATGCGTCAACAGACTCATTCGGGTTCATTTTCATATCTTCATATTTGTTCCACAACACCTGCAGCTTTGCCTCTCTGACCTTTGTGTCCCCTTCATATATATTCAAAATCTTTTCCCACATGGCATGTGACGTTTTGCATGACATCACCTTCGTGTAGATGGGATTGGAAAGGGATCCCCCTAAGGCATTGATTGCTTTGGAATCAGCATCCAACTCTCTATGCTCAGCTTCTAATAAATCACCACTGTTAATATCAGCTGTGATACCATGCATAGCTGCTGAAAACA
Organism: Viscum album; assembly: GCA_963277665.1. NCBI lineage: Eukaryota > Viridiplantae > Streptophyta > Magnoliopsida > Santalales > Viscaceae > Viscum > Viscum album. Next base: position 1,283,584,137 of record OY728132.1, on the reverse strand, counting down.
CATCCATTCCCAACGATCGGAAATAGTGTTGTATTCGATTCTTCCATATCTGAAAATTACATCCGTCGAAGATCGGAATCCCTCTATGATTAGTGACCTCCATTTGAGAGAATAACAACTGTAAACCTTTCCTCTGATACCACTTGTTAGGTCCACTAGGCTGGATACCCTGAGAGGGGGGGTGAATCAGGGTATGGCTAATTAAAAATTAATGCCCATTCTGATCTTGTTTCGCTGTTAAGAAAAACACTCTTCTCTCTTTTTCCTGCTACATGATATAAACAGAAAGTAAAGCAAGCACAGGACACAACAATTTTACTTGGTTCACCGCTAAGGGCTACGTCCAAGGAGCATACGTCGACAGGTTGCCGGTCGTACCAAATTCCACTAATCTTCACTAGCTGTGGATTACAAGGTTCGGGCTAGATCACTTCTATGACCAGGCTCACTGCCTTTACAATGTTTAGGGTCAGCTCACTGCTTTCCCAAGGGTCACTCCCTATTTCTCTCTCTCTGGCTAACTGTCGGTGGAGAAGATCACATTCTTCCTCTTCCTAAGATCACTGCTCTTGGAAGGAATCCACTCATAGTTTATAGACTTGTAGGTCTCTTCATTTGCATGAATGAATGCATCTTCCTCTGTGTGTAGATGCTCTGTTGAAGTACAACTTTCACCCGTAGATGAATATCTCTTTGCACTGAAGGTATCGGACAAACTTCCAGCTTCCACGCAGCCCGAAAACACTGCTGGAACAAACCTTACTTGGCGCGCAAGTGAACCTCGACGTGCAAGTATCGGCGCGCAAGTCACAACGGGCGCGCAAGTCCTCCTCTGACACTTGCGCGACACAAGCTTCCTCAACTCCAAACTTGCGCGAATCTCTTCCTTTTACGCCCAAACCACTATTGGCGCGCAACTGCAAACCGGCGCGCAACTTCTAACACTGGCACACAACTTCAACCACTGGCGCGCAAGTCCCACATGCGCGACCACACACACCACTTGCGCGACCACCACACCTGCGCGACGGGAGCTCTGAGTTGAACTCCGGTGAATAATGAAGAGGGGTGGTCCAATATTTATAGGCAAATTGACCACCCTGTGCGACGGCGTGCAAGTCACCTGCGCGACCCAGTCTCGGCGCGCAAGTCTTCTCTCCTTCTAGACACTTGCGCGACCAACTCCCAAACTTGCGCGAACCTACTTCCTTTGCCATATTTTGATCTTCTGATCTTGAAAAACATATGGCGCGCAAGTTTCCTATTCTCCAAGTCCTCGGTGCGCAAGTCCCTTTGCCAAAAACACTTTTCTTCATTTGCCAATTTTCAGGCCCTAAAATTTGGCAAACACTGGAAAACGGCGCCACCTTGTATCTGTTCTTTTGTACCGCCTCCAGATCATCCATTCCTTTTATCAAAGTTCTTGAATCAAACATGGATCGTTGAACTCAGCTCTTGAACTCGACATTCCATCATGAAATCCTCTTTGTCAACAAATTTGTATGTCATAGATTTTCTTTGTCAACAATCACTACTCAGATGTCCACTTTGTCAACAAACACAATCACCTCAAAAATGATTCAATGATACCTTGAGGGATTTTTTCCCAACATCTATCATTCAATGGGATTATAGATCCATTTTTAGATGAGAAGTGAATAAGTTCCCTAGTGAAAATATTTCTTTCTTTGGGAAGTAATTAAATGGAGAAGGTTTTCATAGAATTTTATTATCTCTCAGGGGATATGGATCAATGGTGTTCATTGATTCAAAACACTAAGTATGATGAGGAAATATCAAGTATGTAACGGAAGGATTTAAAGGAAATTTTCTTAGAAAAATATTTTCCTCATGAACAATGAGTGGATATGGAAAGAAAATTCTTGAGTCTAAGACAAAAGGAAGAGGAAATTTTTTTTAATTATTAATGGTAAGATGGCTACATCTAAAGTCTATAACTCCTATCTGATATAATTTTGTGGGATGTTTCTTTTTGTTAATATTATTTTTCATCCTCTAGTTAAATTTGATATAATTTTGGGTATGGATTGGCTCTCTCAGTATGGATCCCATATCAATTGTCGAGTAAGGGAAGTTGAATTTGATATTCTGAATCGACCTCCAATTGTCTTTTAGTTCAAGGATTAACTTGAACACCCGATGAAAATTACTTCTATAATATGATTTTTTCTAATGATTCATGAGGGATATCTATATCAAATGGTTGGAAAGAATCTCAATATTAAAAATTTTCCTATTATTAAAGAATATACTGATGTATTTCCTAAGGAGTTACCTAGAATTCCCCTAAATCATGAAGTTGAGATTTCAATAGTACTCATACCTAGTATTATTCCTATTTCAAAGACTCCTTATAGAATTTTCCTAATTGAGTTCTGGGAATTAAAGAAATATCTCTAAGAAAACATGGATATGGGATTCATTCAGCCTAGTTATTCACTATGGGGTGCACTTATTCTTTTTTTTAAGAAGGAATATTGTTCAATGTGTCTTTTAATTGATTATCAGAAACTTAAAAAATAAATATTAATAAAAAGTATCCTCTACCCTTTATTGTTGATCAATTTGATCAATTATGAGGAGATCTATATTTTTTTAATATTGATCTTCAATATGGGTATCATCAACTAAGGATTAAGAAGGTGGATATACCCAATATAACCTTTCATACAAGATATGACCATTATGAATTTATAGTAATGTCATTTAGACTTACTGATTCTCATGTTATATTTATGGATTTAATGAATTGAGAATTAGATAATACCTTAATTGGTTTTTGGTGGTCTTTATAGATGATATTCTTATATATTCAAAGAATGATTAATAGCATGAAAAACATTTTAGAATTATGTATAAAACCTTGAGGAAGGATAATTTATATGATAAATTTACCAAGTGTAAATTTTGGGTTCATAAAGTTTCATTACTGGGTCATATAATCTCAAGTGAGGGTATATCGATGGATCCATCAAAGACAGAAGCTATTGAATGTTGGACCAGACTAACCATAATAACTATGATCCATAGATTTCTTGATTTGGCTATATATTATCAACACTTTATGAAATATTTCTCATGACTATCAAATCCACTCACCAAGTTTACTCGAAAGGGATCCAAGTTCCTTTGGAAAAATTAATGTGAGGAAAATTTTAAGGAATTAAAGAGAAGGTTTTTCAGTGCACTGGTGCTTACACTACCCTGAAGTGGAGAAAGGTTTATAATCTATAGTTGTTCATTAAAGAATGGATTGGGATTTATTCTCATACAAAATTATATACCTATAGCTTATGACTTATGATAATTGAAGTATCATGAGAAAAATTACCCAACTCATGATTTGGAGTTGGCAGTGATAATTTTTGCATTGAATATATGGAGGCATTATCTATATGGTGAAAAGTGTAATATATATATTGATCATAAAATATTGAATTATATATATTTACATATAATTATTTGAATATATACCAAAGAATATGGTTGTAACTGATTAATGGTTTTGATTTCTCAATACACTACCACCCTATGAAGGCTAACAAGGTAGAAAATGATCTAGGTCGAAAAGATCATGCTAGCTTGTTTATGATGAAGATCACAAAAGATCCAATATTTTTAGATTTTCAAAGGATAGATCTTGAAATATTTAAGTGGAAAAGTATTATATTTCTCAAATGAGTGTTCAACCATCTCTCTAAGTGAAGATTAAAGAGGCACAAATGGAAGATATGGATTTGTAAAAGAAGGTAAAAATGTTCCTAAGTTTAACCTTGATTGAGATAGAATGATAAAGTTCAAGAATCATGTACGTGTTTCATCCATACCAAATTTGAATAATGTGCTATTAGATGAGGTTCATATTTTATCATTATCTATTCATCTTAGAAGTACAAATATGTATATAGATCTAAAAGAGTATTTATGGTGGGACAACATGAAGAGATATATTGTTGAGTATGTATATTGATGCTTAGTATATTAGTAAGTTAATGTTGAGAGAAACAAGTATAAGGGGGATATTACAACCATTACCCATGCCTGAATGGAAATAGGAAAACATCACCATGGATTTTGCAGTCAAACTCCCCAAAACTTCTAAAGGTAACAATATTATTTGGGTTCTAGTTGATCACCTTACCAAGTCAGGAAAATTTATTTCTATCAAAGATGATTTATATCTTGATCATCTTTCTAGAGTATATATTAATGAGGTGATAAGTTTGTATGGAGTACCACTTTCTATTATATCTAATCAAGATCTAGGGTTTACATTGAAATTTTGGAAAATTCTTCAACAAGATCTGGATACAGAATTGAGTTTTAGTATAGTGCATCGTTCTCATACTGATGGTTGGTCTAATAGAACCATTAAAATCATAGAATATATTTTGAGATCTTATTATATGGATTTCAAAGGTGGTTGGTATCAACACCTTCCTCCGGTTGAGTTTTCTTACAATAATAGCTTTCACTCGAGAATTTAGATAGATCCTTATGAACTCCTCTATGGAAATAAGTATATAACTACAATGTGTTGGGATAAAGTTGGAGAAAGAAAGATATTAAGACCTGAGCTAGCTAATGAAATTATATATAAAGCTATATCTATTCAAAAATACATCAAGGCAGCTCAGATTCGATAAAAAAGTTGTGGTAACAATCGTCAGTGACATCCAGAGTTTAAATTTTATGAAAAGGAATTTATATGAATTTATTTATGGAAGAGGGTAATGATATTTTTAAAGAAGATAAAACTGATACCTAGGTATATTATTCCCTTCTATATTCATGACTGAGTAGGGATGGTAACTTATCACTTGACACTTCCACCTAACCTCTCTCGACCTCATGATGTGCTCCATGTATCTCTCCAGAGGAAGTACATACATAGTCCATCACATATACTAAACTTAGAGGTTATACCAATAGATGATGATATTTCATATGAGAAAAAATGATTATAAATCTTGGATCATAGATATAATGTGTTATGGAATATGACTACTTACCTGGTTAAAGTTATCTAGAGAAATCACAAATTCAAAGAAGCTACTTGGGAACCTGAGGATGTAATGAAACAAATATATCATCATTTTTTATATGAGAGTGAAAATTTTCAAGGGAGAAATTCATTTTAATAGGGGTATAATGTGAAACATCAATATTTTATAAAAAAATATCTTTAAAAAAAATTGATAGTTTATGATATACGCAACCCCAATTCTAAATGAACCATAATATAGTATATCCTTATAACCTAGTTGTTTAATTAATGGGTATAAATCATAATAACTAAATTATGAAAAAACTATGGTTTACATATCTATAAAATAAATTCATTGGTTATCAATTAATTAGAAATAAAAATAAAAATCATTTGAAAATAAAAGATATTTTTTTCTAAAAAAATATTTTTATGCACACAATGTATTTTTATATTAATAAATTAAATTAACCACTATTGGTGAATAATTTTAATTAAATTTATATATTATATACTCAATAAAAAAATTTATAATTCATCTAATATTTTTTCCAGACATGAGATAAGAATAAATCTGGTTTTATGTTTAAAAACTGTATTTTTCTAAAAAGCAGTTGTGTCATGTTTTGTGCACTTATTTTAAAATTAATTTATAAAAATTATAGAGATTGAATATTTAAAAATGGATTAAAAACTTGTAATAATGAGATTAATATTTTTTAAATAGGACCCTTTTATTTTTTGTCAATATAAATAGTAATCATGGTCAAATTTATCACCTCGATAAAGAGTAAATCTGGTTAATCTAGGTTAAAACTAAGTGATACAGTCATAATTTTTCATCCTAATTCTTATTATATGAAGTTAATTATAACCTTATCACCTTAGTATTTAATTTTATTTTTTTAATTTACATTTATTAATGAAAATTACCAATATAATATTTAAATTAAAGAAAGTTACAAAATGTCACTCTCTTAGTTTTAAATATCTATTATACATACTCATAGAGAAAAAACAAGTGGTGAATAGATATAAATGGATGTTTTGAGAATAATAAACTTATTTTCATTATTTTAAGTTATTTATAATTTTTAGGTATTAAATAATTACCTTAAATGCATACACAACGCTGAAATAGTATTTATTTAATTAATGAAAAAATAAAACAAATGATTTAAAAAATATTAAAATTGAAATAATCTGAATGATTTATAGTATTATAAGAATTTTATATAATAATATGACATATTATTTTTATGTTAAATAATTATATTAAAATTCCAATTATGTCTTTATTTATTTTAATTCAAATTAAATTAATAGTGTCAAAATTGATATTAATGACATTTTATCAAAATAATATTTTATTAAATTGTTTAAAAAACATAAAATTCTTGAAATAGGACAAGGTGAATAATATATGGTCTAAAATTTCATCCAGTTTCCATTTGTGAGTCAATTTCCACCTTATATATAAAATTATAAGCCTTTAAGAGTGAAAAAAAATTACCATAGATAAGGTTAAAATAGGTTAACTATGGGGTTAAACCAAAATATGAGGTTTAAAATACCACATAAACCTGTAAAAAATTTATTATTTGATGATATTTCAATCATATACTACCCTATATTTAAATATATGTCCATTTGGATGCATTTTTCTTGATAATGACTTAGTTATATTTTAATATTTTTAAATATTTCAAGCATGTCCTTTCCCTCCCTTATAAAAGGACACCCCTTTATCTTAATTATTCACATGTATTTTAGATATATAGATCGAACAAAAACTATCCATTTCTCTTATAAAAAACCTTATAAAATTTATAGAGGTGTTTTTCTTCTCAAAATACCACCCTTAGGTTCCATAAGAAATAATCTAAAGGAGATCTCCCAAAGAAAAGGTGATTATCTTACCAAACCTCTTCTAATTTATTTATTCTTTTACCACCTCTAAATATGTATTATCATAAAATAATAAATTAAGTATCCTAAATATATTTAAATTTTATTATGAATATTAATCCACAATTATCCACCCTCTTTTCCATTAAATGTAAAGTGAAAGTATCATTCGTGCGTACGTACGACTTACTGTCTCCACGTAGTGATACAATTCATTTTTAATTACTATATTTTATATAAGGTTATTATGATGGGTTTAATGTTTATATATGATACTTATGAAATAATTATTCTTTTTGAATTATAATATCACATCTAACTTCTTAACTTTCAATTCATTGTAAGATGATAATGTCACTTGTGTATATGTGTGAACAGCCATCTCCACAAAGTGATGCGATCCTTTTTTCATTTTTATTTTATATGGATAGTAATAAGGATATATTTAATGAATATATATGATTTATATGTTATAATAATTATTCTTATAAGATTAATTATTATTTTCATTTCTTTCATTTCGTTCGTCGAAAAGTGAAAACAGCGCTCATGCGTACATACGACCTCAAATCTCCATGAACAATGTAATTCATTTTTTTATCTATAAATTTTATGGATTACTATAAATAAATTTATTATGAATATATATGATATTTATATCATAGATAACATTTTTTAGATGATGAAACCATAATCAAATTATAAGGATCGAAACTACCGAACCAAAACATACATGAAAAAAGAAGTAGTTATTACCCAGAACAATGATTTTAACAAATAATTATTAATAAATGGGTGATAAAATATTATAAGTAATTCATATATAAATATGGTTTTTTAATAGATTTATAATAAATCTATATTTATTATACAAGAGTTTCGAGTACATATGAAGTAAGTCGAACCTGAGGTAAGAGTTTATTTCACAATCTCATCATTATTCGGGATTGTTTATGTTTATGTATTTATTAGGAGAATTATTTGATCTTTATATATTGTACCAAATTAATTTAATTATTATATAGTAATTTACTGAAAATACATTTTTTTCCTTTCATTTTACTCTCTTTGAGTACTCAAGATACTAAAATTATGATTTTAAGGAAAATAAACTTTATTTCTCTCTTTGGTCGAAAATCCTTTTTCTTAAATATCCATGTTTTCTTAAAATGTTTTAAAAAATATTTTTAATATTCTCGAATGATTATTTAAAAAAATCACCCATGTTTTAATTTTTACAAAATGTTTTAAAATGAATGTTCTTATCATTTTCCGAACGAGGTACTTTTTGACCTTTGTATAAAAGTGTGAAAGGAATGTTTTTTTTAACTTATATGGATTGAGCGGAATTTATTGCCATCATGACCACTAATTGCTTTGAAACTTCCTGTACAAGGTTACAAGGATCTTTTTAAATAAAATTTTTTCCTTAATATTTGGGAATTTTTTAAATAAGTATTTTCAAAGTGAAAAGTGGTATTTTTCTAAAGAAATTTTTCAGTGATATTTTGAAAATATTTTCATTTATGTCAACATCATTTATTAAATATTATGTTTTACTGAGGTTATGATATTATGATACCATTCACAATATTTCTTAGGATTTTTTATGATTAGATTTACTAGGAAAATTATTGATATTCCTTATTCTGATTCTTTCAATACAGACAGTTATTTATTTTTAAGGAATGTTGATTAAGTTGTATCATTTATTCATATGATGAATGCATTAGACTTATTATGTGATGGGTGAGGCTCAAAATTACATAGCCCCTCAATTCATCAGTAAGTCTCATGAGAAAAACTATATTGGTTATTTGGTCGAGGTCTTACCCATTTATGTAAGATGTCTTGGCATGAGGCCTTGATGGTATGTTTTAGATTTATTGGAATGTGGTCTCAAGGTTAAGTTTTAGATGTCTGAAATTATGTATTTCATCATTATAAAATCAGTTATTGATGCCCATGTGATTATTTAAATAGTTTTTTATATCCATAAACAATTTTTTATCTTGTGTGATTATTTATATGGCATTATTTGATTATCATTTATTTTCTATCATATTATTCATGCCTTATTTAGCTTTTATTGTATCCATACCCTTATTGATCATCTGATCTTACCCATTTATTATTTTTCCATTCCCTAGGATACCAATAAGTGTTTTATGATTGATATATAGGGATATTATAAAGGGTACTATGGTGTTCTCAAAGAAAATACTATGTTGTATATTAAGTTTTAAAATGTAATGTAAAATTCAAATATGTGTCTAGTTTTTTATGACTATTAAAAAAAATTCTTTCGGAATATTATCATTTGTATCTTATGTCAATATAATAAAGTAATCAAAGACTCGGGGTTACTGGATCTGGGGTCTTTACCAACACCAATAGAAGGGGTAACACACTAGTGGGAGAGGAAATGAGGCCGAATAGATATAAATCTATCAAGGTAATTTGGGTAAAATGCTAAAAAATTAATTATATAGACACACCATGCGGTTTGGACACACAGTTATGAAAACCATGCACCAATCATGTGGGATCCACTACCTCACCAAGCCAAAAGTTGCATGATTACTCCCAATCCTCACATAGTTTGACAAAACGTGCTCAAACCATGAAAAAGAGAATTATCCACAAAAACTCAACCTTGCATGCTAAGCTACATGATTATACAAACCATGAACCAACTGTGCATCAATGTCTGTTTTCTATAAAGACCAAGTTTCTGACCCTCGATGCCCAAGGACTCTAAGAACAGAATAAAAGAGAAATAAAAAACTCAAAATAAGCATACCAGTGACTTGATGGATGTCACAATTTTGATCAAAAAACAAACTCTAAAAGGATTACATCTAGAGAATTAAGTTCTGAAAGTTCATCTTCCAAAAGTAGTGTTAATAACTTTCAAGTGTTACTACTCCAGTGGAATCTTGGATAATAGATTATGGAGCATATTTCTACTCCACTAGTGAAAAAGTGACGCATACCTATCTTGGGGTATGGAAAAAAAATTCTTAACTACCTAGTTGTAGTATAATTCATTAACACTAGGTAGTCTATTTAAGATTAGTGCATGCAAAACAATTTTTCACTTTTGATTGATTTTTAGAAAAATTATTTTTGATTGGTTTGAGAAATTGAAGATGGAAAGCAGTTTAAATTGATTGATTTTAAATTGGATGGTGGAAGTGGTGATCAGAGTGGGTTTGGATAAACCTAGTTCTATGATATCGTCATTTACAATTATTACCAATTATACTTCTACACTACAAAAAAGGTCATTAGTAGTGGTTTTTTTGTTGACTAATGGTGGTTAAAAAATTGTTGTGTATTGCATGGTTGCTATTCATTTAGCGGTAGTTTTTTTAATTTCACGGTAATTTTGTTATGTGTCATTTTTGGATCATTTAGTGACGGTTATTTTATTTAAAAAAATATCTGGGGGAAATATAAATAAAATGAAACTAACCATCGCTGAAAATATTAGTGGTGGTTTGTTTTAGTGGTGGTTAATTGTAATCATTATTAAAACATATTTTATTTAATGTATTTAGCGGTGGTTACTAAAAATGTTTCTAAATAATTTTTTTTAAAATATATTTAATAAAAATATGTAAATATAACAAAATTGACACATGATAAACTAAAACACAAATATATGATAAACTCGTCATATATACGTCATACATCCACAGTCATATATACAAACATCCACAATCATTATAATATTAGTCTCACTCAAACCATACATTTGTCAACCAATACCTCGGTCATCAATATATACATATAAAATTGTCCAATAATAACTCATGCCCAATATATATCAACATAAAAACCTCTACCACATATGTCTGCCTCCACATCATCTCATCAATTGAAACCGACCATGTCATCTCATCAACTATAATAAAAAAGAAAACAAAAATTAAAACTAAACATAATAAATCAGAATTATAATAGAAAACCAGAATAATTTCTTGGATCGGAATGGTCAACCTCATGCCTACTATCGGCATATGCCAGCTACAATGAAAACCAGAACATTTAAGAAAATAAATGTGGAAGAAAAAGACACAGAATATATTAATAATGTTGCACATAAATTTTTTTATTTTTTCAATCAAATAGAAGACATTTTAACATAAAACAAATAATATATAATTTAAAACAATTTGAAAACATAAACTTTCCTATTTAAGATAAGATTCAGCATTTGAAACCAAGAAGGGATAAGTAAATATTCTAATTTATTTTTAAAGCGACATGTAGTGTGCTTGAACATGACTTAATAAAAAAAATAAAAGCTTTGATATCACGACATTTCTAATATTTTAAAAACAACTCAAGGGTGGTTGTCCAAGGATTTCACATCACTATGAGGTCGTTTGCTATGGTTTTGACCACTTCACACATGTTTTAGTGTTTTAAAACACTAAAAACGTATTTATATCCCTCACATGAAAACCGTAATTCAAAATGAAATTTTTTCAGTTTCTATATTTTAAAATTAAATCTATGGTCATTGTACTTTGATTTCAGGTCAATCTAACATCATTTTCCTAGTCTTTCCCCCTTGACACTTTTTTTAAAGGCTTTTATAACTTTAAGAAGTATTTACTGAGTAATTCCGACCACACCACATGTCAGATTGACATGTTGTCTATGAATATATGTAAAAAATAACTCATAATTGGTTTTCCCGTGATTTTACATCAATCTAAAGTCGTTTTCTATGGTTTTGACTATTCCACACAAGTTTTAGTGTTTTAAAACACTAAAAATGTGTTTACAACCATCCCGAGAAAACTTTAATTCAGAATGATGTTATGTTAGTTCCTATATTTCAAAATCAAATCTTCGGTCAATGTCTCCTAATTTTAGGGAAATTCAACATTGTTTTCTAGGTTTTGACCCCCCCCCCCAACACTTGTTCTTAAAGGCTTTTATACCTTTAATAAGTGTTTACCAAGTAATTCTGACCACACCACACATCAGATTGGCATGTTATCTACATTTACATGTTAAAAACAATTCATCAGTGGTTTTACAATGATTTCACATCAATATGAGGTTGTTTTCTATGAATTTGATAGTTCCACACACGTTTTAGTATTTTAAAACACTAAAAACATGTTTACAACCATCCAGGGAAAACCGTAATTTGAAATGATGTCTGATTTCTTCCCACACATCATAAGTGACTTATAAAACATTTTTATAAAGTATCAAAACAATCCTAATGTTTTTTCTTATTTTTGAGTAGGTCGGTGGTCCTTTTTACTAAAATTGGTGTCAATTTTAAATAAAAATATGCATTTGGAGTGATATCATTCACACTATTCATCGGATTGAGGTGTGTATGATTCATACACATCTCAAATGACTTATAGATCATTTTCCTAAAGTATCAAAAAAATATGAATGTGTTTACTCAGTTTTTAGTACTTCACTTGTCTTTTTTACTAAAATGTCATTTTAAACTGTAAACACACACTTTGACTCATACCGACCACATCGTGTATCAGTTTGATGTGAGACTGATTCCTATATATAAAAAATTAATTATGAATTGATGTCCTAAATAATCAATAAAATCTGAGCTCATTTGATTAGTTTTCAATGAGTGACACTTTTGAACTAAAATATTAATTTTAAACCGATAACAGACATATTGAGTCATACCGAGCACATTGTGTATCATATTGAGGATAGGTTGATTCCTATACATCAAAAATGACATATTTATCTTTTTAATGAATTATCAAAACAATCTGAATGTGTTTGCTCAGTTTTGAGTATGTTAGTTGTCTTTTTTACTAAATTGGATGTCAATTTTAAATAAAAAGATGCACTTGGAGTCATATCAGGCACATTATGTGTAATATTTAGGTGTGGTTGGTTCTTACACATCAAAAATGACTTATGGATTTTTTTTATAAATTATCAAAACAATTCGAATGTGTTTTCTCAGTTTTGAGTAGAACATTTTCCTTTTTACTAAAATTAATGTCAATTTTAAATAAAAAGACACACTTGGAGTCATACTGATCACACTATGCATTGAATTGAGGTGAGGATGATTCATACACATCTCAAATGACTTATGGATTGTTTTTATAAATTATAAAAACAATCTGAATGAGTTTTCTTTGTTTTGAGTATGTCACTTGTCTTTTTTACTAAATTGTCATTTTAAACTAGAAACACGCACTTTAACTCATACCGATCACATTGTGTATCAGTTTGATATTAGACTAATTTCTATGCATAAAAAATTAATTATGAATCGATTTCATAAATTATAAAGAAAATATGAGTGTGTTTTCTTGGTTTTCAGTGAGTGACACTTTTTAAACTAAAATGTCGATTTTAAACTGATAACAGACACATTGACTCATACCAGGAACATCGTGTATAAGATTGAGGTGATATTGATTATTACACATCATAAATGACTTGTGGATCATTTTCAAAAAGTAGAAAAATAATAAAAATGAATTTTCTCAGTTTTGAGTAGGTCAGTTGTCCTTTTACTAAAATAGATGTCAATTTTAAATAAAAAGACTCACTTGGAGTCATACCAGGAACACTGTGTATCAGATTGAGGTGAATTTGATTCTTAAACATTACATATGACTTATGAATCATTTTCCTAAAGTATTAAAACAATCTGAATATTTTTTATCAGTTTTGAGTAGGTTATTTGTCATTTTTACTAAAATTGATATCAATTTTAAATAAAAAGACATGCTTGGAATCATACCAGTTATAACATGCGTCATATTGAGGTGAGGATTATTCATACACATCTCAAATTATTTATGTATCATTTTAATAAAGTATCAAAACAATCCTAACGAGTTTACTCGGTTTTGAGTACGTCACTTTTCTTTTTTACTAAATTGTTATTTTAAATTGGAAACACACACTTTGACTCATACAGATGACATATTGTATCATTTTGATGTAAGAATGATTCTTAAACATCAAAAATTATTTATTAATATATGTATTAAATTATCAAGAAAATTTGAGTTTGTTTTCTCGGTTTTTGATGAGTGGGACTTTTTGAACTAAAATGTCGATTTTTAACTAATAATGGATACTTTGAGTCATACCGGACACATAATGTATCATATTGAGGTTAATATGATTTCTATATGTCAAAAATAACTTATAGATCATTTTCTTAAAGTATCAAAACAACTAGAATACATTTTCTCAGTTTTGAGTATGTTAGATGTCTTTTTTACTAAAATTGATGTCAATTTTAAATAAAAAGAACCACTTGAAGTCATATTGATCACACCATGTATCAGATTTAGGTGTGGATGATTTCTACACATCACAAAGTCTCAAAATATCTAACTATAAATTTTACCATGATTTTCATTACCTTTCTTTGTTTAATTTCTGACACTACATATTGACTTGATAATCTTAGCCGAAAAAACCTTTCTTGTTGTTGAAAGCTAAAAGAGAAAAGGAAGATCATGTGCCCATTATATCATGATAATTAACCACAATGGGTGTATTATATTCCTTTAATCTTATGTATTTCAACAATGAGAAAGGTTTTTCATCTAATAACATCGACTCAATATATAGTGTTGGAAGTTCGACAAAGAAATACAATGGAAATTGAAACTGTGGTAACATTGGTAAAAAAAACATTTTATCTCTTTTGTAACTTGTTGTAGATATTTGAAATTAAAATATGACTTCCCAAAAGATCTATTAAAAAACTAAATAAGTATTAGATAAAAATGATAAGGAAATTAACTTACAAATAGTAGATAAAATGATGAAAAAATTAATTAAATAATTAGTAGGAATTCAACTTTTCATGATGGTTGTTTGCATTCTTGATGCATTTCCTTGTTTTCATTATCTTAGTTTAAGGCTCAAAGTCAAATATCTCATTATCATGAGTAGCTTAAAAAAAATCACCCCAACTCGAACAAAATAATCCACCTATATAAGAAAACAATTATTATATGAGTAATACTAAAAAGAAATAAATTAAACATAAATATGAAACAATACATTTTAGCACAAAGGAAACCCATGATCATTCTAAAAGATATAAAATATGAATTACTAAATTGAGAGTTGGAATATGAATTGTATTTCTTGATAAAGATAAAATTATTTTTTCTTATATATTTACTTTTTACTTTTTTTATTTTTACAGTGGTAACATGTTTTTACCTATATAAATTATGTTTTACTAAACATATAAAATAACCCCTCTAACTAAATTTTTGTGTGTTCATCCTTCGTTTTTATGAATTTGTATGAAATACAATTTATAATCATGATAAAATAGACCTTTAAAATAAAACATTTTATATATTGGAAAAATGTTTTCTGTAGAAAAATGATATTTTTACTTTTATTTTTTCTTAATAATGTAATGCATTGATTACCAATAAAATGTCTATTAATATAATCATATATGTTTGTAAACATCATTATAGTGTCATTATTTTAAATAGATTAATCTAATTTATTAGTTAAATGTTACAAATCATTAATAAAACAATTCATTGAAAATAATATTTTTATCATTATCATGGTCATCAACATTAATCATAGTAATTATACATGTATTCCCAAAAAATACACTATAATTATTACATAATATAATAATATTAATCTAAAATAAAATGTACATTTTATGTATATAATTTAAATAGGTGAATAAAACTAATTTTTTAATTTAATCAACTAAATCGGTATTTTGGTTAAAATATTACATATGTTTGAAAAATTATATACAAGTGTTTTATAAATACAACAAAGTATATTTTTGATTTATTATATATATTTTTATAATATAAAAAGTCTTCAAAAAATTTAATCCATTCTTCTATTATAGTAATGTAATGAAAGTAAATATTTTGGAAAAATTGGTATTTTTTCACTATTTAGCTACAAAATGATTATTTATGAAAATTATGAAAAATTATTCATAAGATAATATTTACATGTTATAATAAAAAAATTATGTTTATTTTATAAAATTAAAATTCATAATATTTATAATAAAAAATTATATATATAATGAAATGTGTTTTCATAAAAAAATTACTATTACAAAAATATTCAACTCTATATGTATACCATGGTTGTAAAAGATAACACACCCCCTTATACTATTATAGAGGATGGGCACCATCTATTCAGGCTATACAAAGTGTTTCTATTTCCAATTTTAAAGCTTCCATGGATTCATTAGAAGAATTCTGATGAAATAATGATGAGTTATAATTAATGTGAATAGGGTAAACTATATTGGCCCTAAAATATTCCCAATTTATTAATAAACTTTTTTCTTCTATTATATGGAAGTATATATCAAATGATATCTATCCAATTAATCTAGGGAATGAATAGACTTGAAGTGTGATAACCAATTCCATACCCATAACACCTTTAACCCCTATACCCTATTCTGTATATAAATAAACTCCCTATGAGGGGGTTTTCTAGGATAAACTACAAAAGGAAACAACTATAATTACCTATTCACTAACCAATAAAGTGTAATATAATACCATTTATACATAAAATAATATATATAGAGAGAAATTATAGGCAAATAACCCCATTTAGGAATAATAGATTTAGGGTGATTATGGGGAGGATGATTCAACCTTTAAGGGGGTATGTGTTTCCACGGATGAGGGGATCCAAGCTAGGGAGAGGGAGGTCGAGGGGGTCCACATCATTGATGAGTGGAACCGATCTGAGGAGAGGGAGGTGGGAGGAGGGGTTTGCGTCGCCGGAAAGGAGGGTAACTGAGAGGGGGGTCATAGGGGTCGGGGTCACCACTGAGGATAGAGGTAGGTCAGAGGGGTGGGGGGAATGGGGGTCTCTAATGAGGTGGTGGGGTTGGGTTCTCCGTCAGGGAGGGGAGGGGAGGAGGCCAGGGTATGGGGGATAGGATTCGGGGTTAAGGTCGCACAGAGGGGGGGGAGGGGGAATTAGGGATTTTTATAACATTTAGCGATGGTTTCAATCGAACCACTGCTAATTATTAAAATATATATATATATAGGTGGTTTGATTAAATTGCTGATATATTATTATTATTTTAATTGGATTTATTTCACAGCAGTTACTACAACTGCCGCTAATAAACTGACACTAAGAAGTGTTTTTTTGTAGTTCTACTAGCTGGTAAGAGAGAGATTCCTCTATTGATTCATCTCTCCCCCTTGGTCCAGTGGTGATGGTAATGTCATCCCTAATCAAGTCTCAATCGGTCTACCCTCATTCCTATTTTCATGGTGTTATAATGGGTTTTTTTGATAAATTAAGGCAATTCCCAATTGGTAATTCTTATTCCCTAATTAATAACAATCCCCATCACAATTCCTCACTCATGTTGGTGATTATTGAAAACTCTCCACTCAACCCTAATATTTTATGTATAAAACATATAATAATTAGTTTGAGGGAGATTTTGGATCATCGACCAAGGTAAATCAAAATAAATAATCTAACCCTAACACAATTTCATTCATTATTAAAAACTAAATTAAAAATTGATAAGTGAAAAAACTCAAGTAAATCTCAGAGTTTTATCCTCTATCTTTCTTGATCACTCAAATAAACTACCCCTCCATGGATGGGGAAGTCAATTTGATTCGGGAGAGGGGAGACAACGCATAATAAAGAAAAGAAAAGAAAAAGGAAAATAGGGAAATAAATATATAGTAGGTTATCATCTAGAGATTCCCTCAATGATCGATCCCCTTAAATCCTCCCTTGGCCTCTTATTTATAGGCATAGATAATTATTGGGATGTCATAAATTGCCCATTAAATTGGTAGAAGTAATAATGGGTCATCTCATGTCATAAAAGAGCAGCGACAGTATTAAATCCTATCAAAACTGTCATTTTTACATCAGTGTTGAGGGTTTCACATTGTGTAAGTGTTGCACGATATGTAACATGTGAGGTTGTGAGTATTTATCACATTGTGTATTTTTTAAGGTCCATTTTTTGAATAGTGGATTCATGAAATGTAATTTTCAGGGCCAAACTTTTCATGGATTGTTTTACAACTTGTTTTCCTTTGAGATTCACGTTGTGTATATCCTTTAAATGATGTGTAATGTTATTTTTCTAGCTGGTTTCACCCATTTTCAATTTGTTCCTTAATTTTCAAGCTCTGAATTTAGTCCTTGATTTTAAGGTATATTTAATCTACCTTCAAAAATCTAGTGTCGTGTTGTGTTGCGAAGCAGCGTGGCATGAAGTGTTTTCAGCTTACTTTATTCATCTCTTTTTTGTTCCTTTTTTATCAAACTCTATATCCTACCACAAAACATAAAAAAAATGAAATTCTAAAAAATTTATTCAATTAATATATACAAATGATCCATTTTATATCCAAAGTTCTTAAGAATAATGGAAGTTTCCTTATGGAACATGAGCCTCAACCCAGTTGGTGAGGACTCGCTAGGTGCATCCAAGAGACCCGAGATCAAATCCAAGTGGAGGAATATTTTTCGGTATTGTAGCAGTACTATAGAAGTAATGTAGAAGTATTGTAGCATTATTGTAGCAGTATTGTATCAGTACTATAGCAGGTACTGTAGTAGGCACTGTTCGGTACTGTAGTAGCCGAAACTATTCATCCATCTGGGCCTTCGGGCCACCAGTTTGGTCCTCGAGTCCTGCAAGGCTTTCGAGCCACCCAAGGCCTTCGGAACAGTTGATTCTCAAGGCCTTTGGGACACCTTAAGGCCTTAGGGCCACCCCAAGGCCTTCGGGCCACATGAATGCAGGCCCCATACACACTATAAAAAAGGAGCATCCCCAGAAGAGGATTCAGAGCAAGTGCACTCACCAGAGTAGAGCCAAATGGATTGTCAGAATGAGAGGGTATGGCTATGCTATCGGTACTAGCCTGTGCTTGCATGGGAAGCCTAGCCAGAAGGTCATGCAAAGGTGGAGAGCTACTATCAGGATGAAAATGCTGGGGAGGGACAGTTCCTTATAGATAGTCTCGTTGAATTCCCTAAGACCTTTGGGTCATGTAATCTCCTAAGCCTACAGGCCATGTAATCTCTGAGCCTACGGGCCTTGTAAGGGTTCCCCCTCATCCCTTGAAAGGGGGGTTATCAAAAATCAATAAAAAAATAAAGGCCTTTGGGCCATTCAGGCAATGGATGTTTTCTTATGTTAAAGGATGTGTGTTATATTCCAGGTCTTCTTAAGAACTTGGTCTCAGTATGACAGTTGTATGAAGCAGGTTATGGAAAAAAATTTGTATAAAGAGTGTGGAAAATCACTTGAGGTTTTCTTGTCATATCTTGAGGTGTAAAGGATGGATTACTCTATCTAATTATAAGGGCAGTGGTAGTTTCATTGGTTGGAACATCATCTTTAGAAAGTATAGAATTGTGACATAGTTGACTTGAGCATCTTAGTGAGAAAGGTATGAAGAATCTTGTGAAAAAAAGGCATAATGAATATGGGCCATTCAAAATTTAAAAGTTTCGAGAGTTTCATAATTTGGAATCAATAGAAATTTTCATTCAACTTGAGCAGAAGAACACTAAAATGTTCGAAGCTTGAACTTCTGCATACCGATGTTTGAGCACCTTCCCCGATGAAATATTTTGGAGGGTCACAATACTTTATGACTTTCATCGATGACTCTATGAGAAAGGTATGTATGTACTTCTTAAAACAAAAATATTAATTATTTTTAATTTTTTTAAAGTGGAAGCACTACTATAAAATCAAGCTATAACCATGGACCTATAGCCATGATTTTCCAAAACTGTGGATATAGGTATTTATATGAATGCTATATCCACAGTTTTCTTAAACCGTGGATATAGGGTATTTCATAAAAGGCTATATCCACAGTTCTATGAAACTATGGTTATAGCCTCCACCTATAGCCACAGTTTCATAGAATCGTGGCCATAGGTTTCCCACCTTAGCTCAGGAAAAAATTGTTGGGAATTGAGAGAAGAGCTATAGCCATGGTTTTTTCTTCTATTTCCATAGTTCATGACGATATATATAAATATATATATATATATATATATATCAAAAGTTATCTAAAGTCTAGTGGTAAGTCATCCGGTCCATGGTAGCACAGGTAAGGAGTTTGAATCCAGCTAGGAGCTATTTATTTTTAATCTATAGCCATGGTTTACAAGGTCTATAGCCATGGTGGACAACTATGTGATCTATAGACATGGTTGAAACTATGGAAATAGCCTCTTAAAATCATGGCTATAGATTTTTTCTATAGCCACGATAATAGGTGCCACAGACAGTTGAAACCGTGGTTATAACTTATAGCCATGGTTTTGACCCCTATAGCCACAATTTTGGACTGCGACTATAGCTCTATTTTCCAATAGTGAAAGCTATGATAGAGAGAGATATAGGTTGAAAACTAAAATGTTTAAGATTATAAAATAGTGGGGAATGTACCCAAATAAGTTTTTAGAACTACTGTAAACATAGAGGGATTGGGAAAGAGGAAACTATTCCTAGAACACCAAAGAAAAATGGTGTGGCTAAAATTAAGAATCAAACTTTTATGGAAAGAGTAAAAAGTATGTTGTTACATTTTGGAATGTCAAGGTAAATTTAGGCATAAAAAATTATTACAAGCACATACTTAATCAATCAAAGGCTTTTATCACCTAATAAGTAGGAATTTCCTAAATCAATATGGATAAAAAACACTAAAATTGACTCATCTTGAGGTTTTTGGTAGTTTAGACTATACGCATGTTGATTCAAAAGATAGAGGAAAGCTTGAAGAAAAGTCTTATCTATGTTTCTTTGTGGGATACATAGATGAAGATCTTGGATTTTGAATTTGGTATAAAAACAATAAAAAGTTATTAGAAGTTGAAATTTGATCTTTAATGAGTAGTTCTTATGGAAAAAACTATGAATTGAAGGGAAAGGAAGTTGAAGGGAAAGAGTCAACCTTGTTTTAAGTTGATCTGTGTGGGAGTTCTGAAATAATAAACATTTTGTAAAACATAGATGTCTTTGAGTCTACAAAAAGGACTCAAATTTTGAAAAAATATCAAAGGGTGATGTAGAAAGTTAGGAAGTACAATCAGTAGAGGATATACCTGAAAGATCAAGAATGGGTGAAGCTCAGGATAAATCCCTCGAAGATAAAATTTCGAAATTTCCAATTCTAGTAAAAGTAAAACCGTAGGTATAATTACAAAGGTCAACTGAAATTAGATGAATAGTACATAAGTATGAAGCTGATATGAATTTCTTACTTATAACAGATGTAGAAACCAGAGACATTGGAAGAGGTAGATAGCCTATATGATTCTGAGAAGTATGGGAAAGCTATGCAAGAGTAGTTGAATTCACTGATGCAAATAACACCCGGGAATTAATATAGTTACCAATCGAAAATAAATCACTTGATAACAAGTGGGGTTTTAAAATAAAGGAATAAGTTGATGGGAAAAAGATATATAAAGATAGACTGGTGGTTAGATTTTTTTAGTATAAAGAGGGAATTTATTTCTTTGAAGTTTTATCTCAGGTGGTGAAATATACAACCATCCGGATATTGTTATGTTTGGTTGTATCTAGAGGATTGTATCTGGAACAGATGGATGTGAAAATGACATTCCTTCATTGTGATTTTGAGGAGGAGATTTTTATAAAGAAACCTTGTGGTTTCACATATCAGTGAAATCGTGACTTGGTGTGAAAATTCAATATAAGTCTTTATGGTTTTAAACATCCAACGGCTCGAAGGCATTCAAATTTTTTATTTAAAGCAAACCCCATTTTAAGGGAAGAAAGGGGGAACCCTAATAGACATCATTGACTTAAAACAAACACAACCTGAAGGTCAGTGGGACAAACCAAACCGAAAACATGAAGCTACCCCTCCCTAGCATTTGAATGTGATAAATCCTCCACTAGTGTAATGTTGAATGGAAAAAAAGTGTCTTGTGTCAAATCATAGGCCTGATCCGATGGTTGATGTCATACCCTCTCAACATCCAAATTCATAAAGCACTGCAATGATGAACGACTAGCTCTAGAACCTCCTCTAGGGCCTGAACCACATGGTCGAGTCCAGGTGCACCACCAAACTAACAGACCTTAAACAAGAATCCCTTTCATAATTCTGTGAACACAAATTCACCAACAAAGACCATCATGGACTACCCCCCCCCCCCCATCCTACTCAAGACACCCCTGCCACCATAGCTGCAAAAGCCCAGAATACAGACCAAAGAACATGAGTTCAATCCATCGTCACTTATGACTGGATGACCCAACGCCACACCAATGGAACATCACCGATGAGGGAATTCGGGTCGTCCTGAACCAGAAACTCCACTTTGGGCATGGATCTACTTCAATCGGAACCACAGATACACCCTCACCAGGATCCGGAATAGGCCATACGGTGACAAGAATAAAGATAATGACCGACGAAGATGAACCAGAACAACCCAAACCAGATCCAACCAGTAGAAAAAAATTCACAACATCCACAAAATAAATTCTTGGAAAAACTCACAGAAGCCAAAACTGAGACCCTCCCCCCTCCAAAGCACTGTGGATCTAACTTTTAGCCACACCTATATGTGCCTAACCATCCAAGAAAATAGAACCTTGGGTCCTCACTTCAACATCATCTGGAGGAGACAAGCACATCGGGTCGCACGAAGCCAGAGGAGTCTGACTGATCCTCGACAACGACGTAAGGGAGTCGTGCCGAGCCGACCATCGCTGCTTCGCTGAGAATCACGCCACTGAACACCTGAGGTGATGACACCCACGCTGAGATAACGCCCACGCCGAGATGAACCCAAGGCCACTACAAGCTGATCCCGGCTCGGAGGGGGAAGGAGATATGAGGTTGTTAGAAACCCTAGATCCGTGGAAAAGGGGGAAGATGCTGCTCTGAGGCCATATTTATGGTTTGAAACAAGCACGAAGATTTTGGAATCAAAAGTTTGATTCTTTCATGGAAGAAAATTATTTCAAGAAAAGAAACACATATCAGTGTTGTTATTGGAATAATTTCAGTAGGAGAGACTTCATCATTCTATCATTGTACATGGATGATATGCTTTTGTTAGGTCCCTCAATTCAATGGATTCAGGAGTTGAAGAAATACTTTTCGGGAAAGTTTGAAATGAAAGATATTGGTGAAATAAAGAATAACTTGGGCATGAGGATTAAACAAGATATGAAGACAAAGATATTGGTTTTATCACAAAATGAGTTTATATAAAGAATCATTGAAATATCCAAAATGATTGGATGCAAAGTTGTTTCAACTTCTCTTGTCAAACGCTTTAAATTTTCAATGAATCAAGCATCATGAATAGAAGGAGAGGCAAAGAACG
Source organism: Viscum album (assembly GCA_963277665.1). Taxonomy (NCBI): domain Eukaryota; kingdom Viridiplantae; phylum Streptophyta; class Magnoliopsida; order Santalales; family Viscaceae; genus Viscum; species Viscum album. The sequence goes on along the minus strand of OY728132.1, from coordinate 1,283,560,817 downwards.
TGGAAAGAGTACCATATGAATCAATGGTAGGATGTCTCATGTATGCCTTGGTGTGAACTTGATCATATATCAATCATGCAGTGGGAGTAGTCGGACTGTTTATGTCAAATCCAAGTAAAGATCATTGGGAAGCTATAAAGTGAATTATTCGAACTCTCAAAGGAATGAAATGTATTGACCTTTATTTTAGAGAAAATGATCCTTTACTCAGGTATGTTGATGCTGACTTTGGAGGTGACACTGATTCTTGGAAGAGCACTACCAGATATGTTTTCTCTTTTGGTTGAAACACGGTAAGTTGGATGGAAATACTTCAACCGGTGATTTCACTTTCCATAACATAAGTAGAGTATATGGCAGTGATAGAAGCAAACAAGGAGATGTTATGATTGAGGTGTCTTGTTAAAGAGCTTTAAAGTGGTTGGGGGAAGGTTTTTATCTACTATGACAGTTGGAGTGTAATCCATTAGGCGAGGAATCCGATGTTCCATATGAAGGACCCTAGAACACCCTAAGAGGGTAGGGGTGAATCAGAGTGTCATCTTTTTATTTTAAAGTGACGGATCTTGTTCCCACATTGGTAGGAAATTGTTAAATCTATTCGTTGTTAATGTGTAGTAATTTAAACATTCACATGAAAAAGGACCACACAACAATTTTACTTAGTTCACCACTAAGGGATAGTCCAAGGAGCATACATCAACAGGTTTTCAGTTATACCAAAGTCCACTAATCTTCAATAGTTGTGGATTAAAAAATGTAGCACAGTCACTTAGTGTTAGGCACACTGCATTTACAAGGTTTTAAGGATATCACACCGCATCCCTTAGATCACTTCCATTGACTCCCCCTTATTCACTGCATTGGGAAGAATCTGAACTCAGTTTATCGACTTGAAGGTCACTTCAATGGGTTGGAATTAAATCATGCATCCTCAACTATAGAGAGATTCTCTATTGATGTCTTGTTTTCCCCTATAGAGGTAATCTACTTTTCTGTGTACTATTCGTTCTTGAACTTGTCCCCCATGAACTGGCATTCTTCCTCTGCGTACTGCACTGCACCACATACTATGAGTGCTTCGCGAACCACCTCCATGTACTACCTCTACAAACCGCCTCTGTGTACCGCTTTCACGTACCGCTTCTTCTCCACAGACCAACTCCTCTTTAGTTAACTATATTTCATGGATCTTCTTTTTCATACTATCTTCCATGAACCAACTTTCATGAACCATTCTAGACTTCACCGAATTTCTTTCGGATTTCCAATCAAAGTCTCCTTTATGAGGTTGTCTTCCCACAAACCACTCTTGACTTCACTAAATTCCTACCGGATTTTTAATCTCAGTATTTATCTATAATAAAGGTATTAATGCTCCTTATATAGGAAAATAGATCCACAAAATCCACTAATTTGAGATTCTCCAAATCATCACTATGTATCATTCTCCCACAAACCATTCTTCCCTACGTGGTCTGCATAACACCATTTCCTTCGTAGCTGCCAAAAACACAGTCTTGTTTTCATGAATGACATGTCATCCCATGAACTGACTCTTCTATGAACCAATATCTGCCTCTTTTTCACCATTTATAATCCATTCTACGAATCTTTTTCTTTCTACGTACTGTGAACCTTCCCACGAACCATATCTGTCTCACAAACCATTTTTCATTCATGATATGTGTACCGCCCTCCATAGCCATGTAGTGCCATTACATGGAAATCATACCTCTACTAATTTTCCTCACCAACCCGCATACCTCCTACGGGGTTTTCAAACAAAGCTTGGTATACTCCTTTACATAAAACTTTCCTTTACCAAAATAATAAAATCCTGATTTTTAAGCCCAAAAATTTGACAAACACTGGGAAACTGCACCACCTTAAACACCTATTTCGGCCTATACTTTAAGAATTATTGACTTGAAAATCCCTTGATCAAAACAATGTGGATTGACAAAAAACACAAATCACACTTCATTTCCAGCAAAGACCAATCTTGGTTCCAACAATCTCCCCCTTTAGGTTTATTGGCAATCTGCAGATAAATTCAATGAATCGCCTACAACTATCAGAATCTGATATGCAAGAAACAACTTGGACAACACTCTAAGTTGACATGATCAATGCTTGGTGTAGAAAATAAGAGGGTAAGCATGAATTGAGTTCTCATGTCTCAGAAAACTTAAAGATGTACAAGTAAGCTTTGACTGCTTTCTCATAACACTGAATTGTTTTTTCCATCATCATTCTCTGTACTATTAAATTTATCCATTATTCGCCATTGTAAATAAACCCAAAGAACCTAATTTTGACTTGTAGAGCTCAAAGAACACTCCCCTGGATTATATCTCCTTAATAAACCTGCAAAACTTCAGTAAACAGATTAAAATAGTTAGTACAACTAGGGAGAGGGGACGATCATAACCTCCTCGTGCATGTGGAGGTGGATGAACACTGAGGTTTAACCGATGCTTCTTGAACACATGTTTTGAAAATTCATTGGTCAGTATGTCATCCACTTGATCATCAGTTACAACATGATCCATTTTAATCATGCCTTGTTCCACTTTTTCCTTTATGAAGTGATATGTGATTTCAATGTGTTTTGTATGAGAATGTAGAACAGGATTCTTTGTAAGATCAATTGCACTCTTGTTATCATAGTGAATCATCATTGGTTGTTTCACATCATCACTAATATTAGTCAGTTGTTGCTTTATCCAAAGTAATTAAGTGAAATCCTTTGTAGTGGAGATATACTCAGCTTTAGCAGTACTAAGAGAAGTGATGTCCTGTTTCTTACTCAACCATCCCACACAATTCTTTACAATGAAGAATGTTCCACCACTTGTGGATTTTATATCCACCACATCTCTAGCCCAATCAGTATCATAAAATGCTGATAGTTCATCATATTTTCCTATAGTAAATTATAATCCATACTTGTGAGTACCTTGAATGTACCTCGTGATTCGTTTAACTACTGTCATATGTTCTTCCTTCGGATTTCCATAAAATTAGTCCACTAAGCATGTTGCAAAGACAATATCTAGCTGTGTTGTAGTTAAGTACAATAGGATTCTGATTATTCTCCTATACATGATGGGATTTACAGAAGTCTCATACTCATACTTTCCAATTTTAGTTCCAACTACAATCAAAGTCAACATTGGTTTGGATTCATGCATAGTGAACTTCTTCAGCAATTCTCTTGCATACTTTTCCTGAGAGATAAAAGTGTAGTCTTTCCTTTGAATCACTTATAGCCCTAAGAAGTATGTGAGTTCACCAATCATAGACATTTCAAATTCTGATTTCATATGATTAGAAAATTTATCCACTGATCTCTGCTTGTTTCCACCAAATATAATATCATCTATATACACCAGTACCATGAACTGATCTTTAGGAGAATTCTTCATATAGAGATTGTGATCCACTCCTCTTTTAAATTTGATCTTACTTAGATAATAATCCATTCAGGAATACCATGATCGTGGTGCCTAATTCAATCCATAGAGAGACTTCTTTTATCTACAGACCTTCATTTCATCATTACCAAGTAGAAAACCCACTGATTTTTCTATATAGACTTCTTCTTCATGAAAACCATTTAAGAAATCTATTTTGACATTAATTTGATACACTTTGTGTAACATCCCAAGTAAATAAATAATAATAAATTTTCATATTTATTAATATTTGTGAATTAAATATTAATTTTACTTTAAAGGGGATGATATGTTCGATGGCGTACCCGATACACAATAATGGGTTTCTTTGAAGTCTAATGTTACACACAATGCTGGGTCATACTGAAAAATAATAATATAATATTATTTTAAATGGTAGTTAACACCTAGCCGTTGTATTTGTAAAAATAAATAGAACTGACTACAATATGATTATACATGTTTTTTAAATGTTTTTACATTTATCCAATAAAAGTTAGATGCTTAAAATGTGAATGAATCTAATTTTAAGCACAAATACACTAATACTCTTTAAAAGGTTGATTTATCACCTTTTAATGGAGAACCCTTTTTAAATATAGTTTTAGTCACTTTTATATATTCTATTTGACAAAATAAAATTCTTCTTTAGAATCAGGACATCAAAATTTACTTTGGGTAAATTTTTGTTATTTTTCTGATAAAATTCATTTTTTAATGAATAGTGAAAAATACTATATTTTAATTCAAAACTACTTTTTAATCTAATTTATTTATATGATTAGATTATATTTTTAATTGGTTTTAAAGTTTAATTAGATTATATTTTTACAATTTAATCCAATATTGGTCATTAGAAGTAATTTCACTTATAAATTGGACATAAACAAGTGTCAAACTTTTGATAGTTATTATTTCATAAAAACACGCTTTTTATTTTGACAGTAGGAATTAATTTTAAATTAATTAATACAAATTATATGTTTTTAATTTGGTAAAATGGTCATCATTTTTGAATTTGTAATTTCAAATATATCTTAGGCTAAATTTTTGGTATTTTTCTGAAAAACTTCAATTTTTAATGAATAGTGAAAACACTGAGTAGTAGTTAAAAAACTAAATTTTTCATTTAAATGAAATTTTACCACTTCTGTGAATTGAATTTCAAAAACCCGACATACATGGTTGTTATTAGTAAGTAAATTTTGGTTCAATACTATGAAAATAATTTTTGGTGAATAGTAACTTTTGACTTTTATTTACTGTGGTTAAAGGTAAATAAGGTAATTCAAGGTAAAAAAAATGTTATAATAATATAAAATTACATTAACACTTGTCCTAACCTTATTGGATGTGTAATGGTCGACCAAGAAAATCCTTGGGTGAGACTTTTGGCCATTGAAAGCCACTTGGGTAAGATAATGATATTAATAACTTTTTATTTAAAGTAAAAATAAAAATTTCATAAACATGTATTGTTTTGATAAAAAATATTTAATGTGGGTAATATAATTGATATATTTTACTATAAATATTCATTATAAAGATAAAAATATTTCATAAATTATGGTATTTTTTTTATAGTTTTTAGACATCAAATAAAATAAAATTATTTATGACACAATAATGATGCAGTGTTTATCACATTAATGAATAATTTAAATAAATAAGATTATAGAGATTAAAACAATATCCAAAACCTGTCCAATTATTATTGGATGATTTTAATTCAAACATAAGTCATCTTATCTTCGACTTTAATGAGTTTTGGACCTTTAGAAACCAAAAATCATTATATAATAAAATAATATTTTCAAACTTTCCTAAAGAGCCCCTCCTCCCCCTTATAAAAAGCCATCACCTCTAACCCATTACTCATAACTCTCAAGATTTTTGGATCATCCAAAATTTTCCCAATTAATCTCCCTACATCCCTCTCTTACACCTAGAAGCCTTAACTTAGGCAGAAGGCACTTCAAGAAATCCTTTTGGTTCAAACCAAAGGGAGTTACTCGATTTAAAGGTAACATCTTCTCTTAAGTTATTTTGTTTTATTTTCATTCTCTAACCCCCTAAAATCTTTTTATTCCTTTATTTTATAACAACACCAGTATAATAAATATACTAGGTTGTTTTTATTAGAAGTATTTTAACTACACTTACACACACCTCCATCTAATGGGTAAAGAACATATTGTTTCTGTGGACGACGAACTACTACCTCACGAAACGATGATTGTTCAATTGTCTCCAACCGCCTCTCATGGTGGTCATTAAGATGGTACTATATTTATATGTGATATATATTATATTTATATTGTTTCTATTCTTATGTATTTTTCATTTATATCATACCTTCATGGTTTCTATTATGGTTAAATGCGATAATTTCATTTGAGGAAGTGTGGACTACTGCCCCCTCAAAGTGATATGACTCGTTCATGCCATACATGGAACATATAAAGGTTAAAGTTACTGAAATTATATATATGATATTATACTAGAATTATAATATACCTATGTGTAATTAATTTTTCATTCCATTAAAATATGAAATAGAAATGAAAGTAGCGTTCATGCGTACGTACGGCTTACCGTCTCCATGAACGGTGCATTTCATTTCTTACCTCCAAATGTTATTTACTATTACAAATACATATATATACTGGATATATATGATATATATGATATCTAAATCATGAATATAATTCTGTATATAATGTAATTTCGACCACATGGACAATTTATAATTATAATAAGTTCATTTTTAACTCAAGTTCCAAACATCGACAAAATGTCTAATATGAACTCAAATAATTAACCGATTATTATAGAAAGGTAATAAGTGATATAAAAGGAATAATAAACTAGAAAAAGTTTCTTAAGCAAGTATAAATTAACTTAATTTTATTATTCATGAAATTAAATAATGAACGGGTCAAGTCAGACATGAGGTAAGGGAATTTATCTCAATCTCCTTTCATTGAGGCATATTTTGCTTTATACATGACTTTCTTTTATACGGTGTATAAACACCTTTGAATTTTCATTTCATTCAAAGGGAATCTTTTTTCTAAAAATCGTTTTACTAAACAAAAAAAGTAATGTTTTTAACATTTGCGGTGACAATGACCTCTCTGTCGTCGTAATCGTTAGTTGGCTTCCTCTATAAGCCTTAATGTTTTTAAAATGAAAAAGAAACCCCTTATTCTATTTTTTGGGTGTTTTGGTATTGAAAATGGTTTTTGAGATCAATTTATTATTTCAATATCTTTAAATGATTTCAAATGAAATATTATTAGTGAAATATTTATATTTTCAATATTTTATGTGTTATGATTTTATAATGGTACTTGGACATTTGACAGGTGGTTACCTGATAAACCAAATGACGGGTGGTGTCGTGATAAACCAGGATGGGTGGTTACGTTATAACCTCCAATGCATTGGTTATGGAAGTCAGTCGTATGGCTATTCTATTTAGTGATATGTGTGGAATTCGACCGTATGGTTATTCCATTTAAGTATGTTTATGTCCCAAGTTACCTATATATTTTATGTGTGCTTTCTATGGGTTTTATGGTAATATTTTGGTTAAAAATGGGTAATAAATGATCGTTTATTCAATGAAGAGTGTTTAATACTTCATAAAGGTGAAGAGTATTACTTATGATAAGGAAATATGGTGGAATAGGGTCAATGATGGGATCAAGGAAAATTTATGTTGTCTAAAACATGGAACTTGACATGACTCTTTTTTTCAAAGAGTTTTTATTTTCTAAAAAAAATTGATACTGATTAGAAGTGTCTACATGTAATATTCAAGTTGTTTTGTTTATGTTATGACCTAATTATCTAAAGATATAAACCTAAAAATATCCTCAATGTGAATTATTCATTTAATTCAAGATTATGTGATGTTTTAAGGTCGGGTCCTTATACTTTGTATCCTCTTTGAATTTTCATGTAAAGAAGCAGTTTTATTAACTAAAATATAGCCAATAGAGAAAATATTTCTTCAACATCAACACCTTCAATCTATGAATATCCTTTACACAACAATCGTGCCTTATTTCTGATCACATTTTCATGCTTATAAAATTTATTTTTGAAAATAAACTTTATACCTATCACATTGTGATTTTCGGGTCTCTTAACTAGATCCCATATTTGTTTCTTATCAATCTGATCCAACTCTTAATTCATGCCTTTAACCAATGATTCATCCTTTGTAGATTCTTAAAATGAGTATAGTTCCACAATTTATAGAAATATAGATTGTGCATTATTCCTCATTCTCCTCATATGCATGGGAGTTATCCAATCCCCAATGATGTTGGATTTTTTAATTTCTGCTCTTTAATTTCTCCTGTGAGGTTCAGATGAATTTTCTTCAGCCATGGTTTCCTCTTATGATTCTTATTTTGATTCGACATCATTATGTGATTTCTGAGTATTTTGCACGCCTTCCTCTACTTATATATTTAGATCTGCTTCATGTCTAAATTCTTCTTCATCTTCTATCACATCAATAGTTGAATTTCTTGAGGCATTTCTGGTTTTATCATCAATGATTTTCACATCACTGCTTTCCAAAAAAAATCCAAGTTATTTATTAATACATTTGTAGGATTTTATATTCATTTAATATTTGAGGAATATTCCTTCATCTGCAGCATCACCATACTTGTCTTGATTTCTTTATTTGTTTTGGATAAATCATTTACTTCTGAAAACATGAAAATACTTAAAAGATGGATTCCTTACATGCCATAACTCATAGGGTGTCTTGGTTTCCCCCATATAAATCTAAGTTTAGTTTTGAATATAAACTGCAGTTTAAACAACCTCTTTCCAGTAATGGCAAGAGATATGACTCTCAATCAGCATAGTTTTGTCCATACTATTCACCTGTCGATTCCGGCACTCAACAACTCCATTTTTCTATGGATTTCTCATAACAACTACCTCATGTTGTATTACATGTTTCTCCAGGTAATTTTCAAATTCAATGGATGTGTATTCCCCTACATTGTCTGACTGTAGAACTTTTATTTTCCATCCAGTATCATTCTCGTCTATTTAATGATAAGTTTTTATACAATCAAGTACTTGTCCAGTGCACAGGCAAGTACCTGACTGCCACTGATGACATTCTGACAGTTGACAGGATCATCAAAAAGACTGTTCCGCAGACTCTCAATCAAAAGGGAAATGGGTGCTCAGAATGGGCTGTCAATAGGACTTCAGTCTTGAAGTCTCCAGAGAATGACAATGCTCAAAGCATGAAAGACAAACGTCTTGTAAAGGTAAGTACTCGTAATTCTTTTGAAATTCTTGCATCATGTAGTAGCGAGGAAGAGGTTCAAAGATATGTTCATGCATGTGGATTGGATGAGATAGCGGATACTAATGATGCTGAATTTCCTGATGATGGAGGGGGACCGTGGACGCGGGCCAAAACTGGGAGAAGAGGGAAGCATCCTCGTGGGCGGGGTGGACGCTCCCCTCATCACAATATGAACACTCGGTCTAAAATGGCCTAAAGGTGTTATTTATGTCCTTTACCTCTGTTTTCGATTCCTCTGTATCTTGCTACCTTTCTTTTGATTCAATAAAGAGGCCTATGTGTCTCAATCTCTTTAAAAAAAGTACTTGTCATTTCCTGTGTATAACCATCACACAGTCCATTCTACTATAATCATCAATCAAAAGGACTAAGTACCTTTCTCTATATGTTTTAGAAACATTTATCAAAGCACGTATATCTGTATGAATGAGATTAAGAATATTTTATACTCTTTTCTTCTTTGGATGATATGAATCGCACACCAACTTTCCTTGCATGTAAGCATCACAAGTCTTTACTCATTAATGATTCAGATTTGGGATATCCATGAAAATATTTAGTTTATATATCTTTTCCATATCTTATTGATTGATGTGACCCAATATTCGATTCCATAAGTTTTTTTCTTCTTCAACAGTCATGTAGTAAATGTTCTCTTTACTATCAACTTGATATAGGTTGTCAACTATTCTGCAACCTTTCATGAGACAATTCCACATTCTTCCTTTTATAGTGCACCTATTTTGATTGAATGTCACTATAAGTCCTGAGTTATAGAGTTGAATCACACTAAGGAGATTGTGATGCAACCCATCCACATAAATAACTTTAGTATTCTTCAGCTCATCATTATCCAGTTCAGTACTTCCACTGCCTTTGATCTTTAAAGCATCATCATTACCGATTCTCACTATTCCATCAACCCTTTTCTTAACATTCATTAATAGGTATGCATTTCCCATCATATGTGATAAACATCCACTATTAATAATCCAAGTGTTGTTATTCTTAGTAGCTTTTAGAGCTAGTTCTACAAGGTTGGATTTTTCAATTTTCTTCTTTTCCTTCCATGAAATATTAGTTTGATTGAAGGATAAAGATAAATTTTCAAATATATTTTCCATGTGAATAGGTTCATCATACTCACACTCTTCTTCTAGAGGATAGAACATGTTTGTAAGAACAACACCATCTGTTTGGTGAGTATTAACTTGTCTCTGAGTTCTGTATGAATTGTTCCTTCTATTCCTCTACCTACAATCAATATATTTATGACCAAAGTTAGAATAATGAAAAAAATATCCATAGAATCAGTTTCTTATATAAGAATTAGGATATGAATTCTTTCTCCTTTGTTGACTTCTTAGATCTTCCTCATTCAAATAGCTCCTTTCTACTTCACAGTATGACATGGTATGACCCAGATAGCCACAGAATTGGCATTTCATAAGTGGAAATGTCTTTTCAATTCTATTCCTCCTCATGTAAACTTTCTTAGGAGGATATTTTAACTATCTATCATCTTGGAAAACTAGAGGATAGTTTTCAATCCCTCTTTCAGTATAATTTGAGACTTTCTTTGTTTGTACTTCATGAGTCTTTGTGATATGTCTGACTTTCATCTTGCCTTTATTTTGGCCCATTTTACTTCCAATATTTGATGTTTTAGCATCATAAAAAACTCCTATATTTCCCATTAATTATGTTATTTGATCATTTAGAACCTTTTCAACTCCATCATAACCACGTTTAGCTCTCTCTAGTAGCTCAATATCTGAGAATTTTCCAAACTGAATTTTCTTCTTTGTTTTTTTTGAACTTGATTCACTTTCAAGTTTACTCATAAGAGTAACAACTTCTTCTTCAAGTATCTCAATAGTTTTGTACTTCTCCTCCAATATATATTTAATTTCATTAATTACCTTTTCCTGTTCTTCAATTCTAATCTTTAGTTAAAATATATCTTCTGAGATTTAAAAATTTGTTGAATGTTCCTTTACTAATTCCTCAAGTTGATCAATTTAAGATTCTAGTATATCAACATATTTTGAGACTCTTCCACAATTTATCTCCAATTTTTTCATCTCTTGCATTGATTCTCAAGATTACCAAAATCATCCTTAATTTTTAAATTGATATTGACATCAGTGGTCAACTGATTATCTCTAGCTTTATCTCTCAATGGTTTTGACTTTTCAACGGTATAAATCATTGATGCATGGGTTCCAGATTTAAATTTTGGTTCTTATTCCTCAAATAATTCACTATAATCATCTTTTTCTTCACAGACAAAAGTCTTTCTCTATAATTTATTACCAAACCTAAAGTCTCCCTTTTTGAAAAATCTTTTTTGAGGTTTCTGCATGTCTCCAGCTTCACTTTCTTCATCATTGAACTTTATTTTGCACCAAGTGGCAATGTGCCCAACTCTACCACAATGAAAACAAGCCAGAGGTAACTTTCCTAATTTCTCTTTTCCCTTCTTTAATTTATTATAAATGAGAGAAAGAATTTATTTTTCCTCATTATCTTCATCAATAATATCTCCTAAAATTTAAATTTTGTCCATGGATTTGAATGCCATTTCCTTGTTTACTCGAGTTATTGCATCTTCAAGTTTGACTCTCATTTCATAACCCACCAGACTACTCAGAAGATCATCCAAAGAAATTTTAGAGAGAGATCTTTCCTCAAGGACTGACACCTTTTCATTATAAATAGGTGGAATCCTTCTCAATATTTTCTTTATAATATCAATGTCTTTGATTTCTCTACCAAGTCCTCGTATTTCTCTAACAACTTCAGTAATTCGATTGAAAAATGTATCTACATTTTCATCAAGATGCATCTTCAGATCATAAAACCTATTATGAAAAACTTTTAGTTTTACCTCCTTCACTTTGTTGTCACCTTCATATATATTCTCCAGTTTTTACCATATAAATTTTGTGGAAGTAAAACTCATCACCTTTAGATAAATTTAATCAGAAAGAGCTACAATGAGGGCATTCCATGCTTTAGCTTCTGCATATAGAATTTTCCTATCTGTATCAGTCATAGACATCCTAGTTAGATCAGTGACATGTATTCATTGTGAAGTGGCAGACAGAACTTCCATTCCAAGAGATCTTAGATGATATATAATCATATTCTTCCAGATCTGATAGTTTCTTCCATCAAAGAGGATAACTCCCCTAACATTCACTATATTCTCCATGATAGAAATGAAGGGAATATTTAACACTAGCAACCTTTATTCTCTAATACCACTTGAAGGACCCTGAAACACCCTGAGAGGGGAGGGGTGAATCAGGGTGTCAACTTTTTATTTTAAAGTGATGGATCTTGTTTCCACATTGGTTGGAACTTATTAAATCTGTCTGTTGGTAATGTGTAATAATTTAAACATTCACACACAGAAACACCACACATCAATTTTACTTGGTTCGCCACTAAGGGATAGTCCAAGGAGAATATGCTGATAGGTTGTCAGTCGTACCAAAGTCCACTAATCTTCACTAGTTGTGGAATACAAAATTTTATCATAGTCACTTTGTTCCACACACACTTCCTTTACAAGGTTTTAGGGATATCACACTACATACCTTATATCACTTCCATTGACCCCCCTTACTCACTATGTTGGGAAGAATCTGAACACATTTTATTGACTTGAAGTTCACTTCATTATGTTGGCATTAAATCATGCATCCTCAACTATAGATAGATACTCTATTGAAGTCTCATTTTCCCCTATAGAGGTAATCTAATTTTCTACATATTATTCATTCGTGAACTTGTCCTTTGTGAATTGGTCTTCTTCCTCAACGTACGACACTACACCATGTACTGCGAGTGCTTCGCAAACCACTTCTGTATATTGCCTCCGCAAACTGACTCTGCGTATTACTTTTGCGTACCGCTTCTTCTCTATGGACCAGATCCTCTTTTGCTAACTATCTTCTGCAGATTGTTTTCCACAAACCGTCTTCCATGAACCATATTTCACAAACCGAATTCCGCAAACCATTCTATATTTTACCAAATTCTTTATGAATTTCTAATCAAATTCTCTTTTGTGGGGTTGTCTTCCCATGAACCACTCTAGACTTCACTAAATTCCTCTCAGATTTTTAATCTCAATCTTGATCTCTAATGAAGGGATTAGTGCTCCTTATATAGACAAATAGATCCACAAAATCCACTAATTTGATATTCTCTAAATCTTTACCATGTATCATGCTCTTGTGAACCGTTCTTCCCTACACAGTCCGTGTACCACCTTTTCCTTCACAGCTGCCAAAAACACCATCTTGTTTTTGCAAACAACATGACATCCTATGAACCAATATCTGCCTCTTTTTTACCATTAAAAAGTCATTCTATAAACCTTTTGCCTTTTGCGTACTACAAACCTTCCTGCAAACCATTTTTCATTCATTATCTGTGTACTTCCCTTCATGGCCATGTAACGCTGCTATGCGGAAATACTGTCTCTACCATTTTTCCTCATCGAATCGCGTACCTCCTATGTGGTCTGTGAACTATGCTTGGCATACTCCTTTGCATAAAACCTTCCTTTTCCAAAATAATAAATTCCTAATTTTGAGGCCCAAAAATTTGGAAAACACTAGGAAACTGTGCCACCTTAAACATTTGTTTTGGCATGTACTGTAAGAATCCTTTTCTTGAAAACCCCTTGATCAACCCAATGTGGATTGATAATAAACACAAACCACACTCCATTTCCAACAAAGAATAGTCTTGGTTCCAACACCATACAAGGGAGAAACATATTGATCTTAAGTATTTTTGCATCTAGAATATGATTGAAGATGGAGAGATAAAGTTACAGAAGATAGTTGAAAAGCAGATTTTGGTAGATATGTTCATGGAGACTTTGATTCTGGAGAGACTGAGGTAATGTTGTGCCTCAGTTGGACTCAGATGAAAGGAATGAATGAAGAAACATTGCATGTAGTAGAAGCAGGAGTTTGTTTTTCACTGAGGTGTTTAAGAATGTTATGAAAAACTTGAAGCAGATTTAAAGTGGAAAATTGTTGGGATATGTGAAGACTACTTCAATGAAATCAAAACCAATCTATCAGAAGGAGTGATTATGAAAGATATTCAATTCAAATTAAGGTTGAAGTAGTGTCATTTCTCTTGAATGAATGTTTTTTCAGAAGGATGTCATTCCAATGTTTGTCAACTGAATATAGTCAGTTCATCGAAAGGAGGAAGATGTTTATATCTGAGTCACACTTGCATTAAGTTTACAAGAAAGTGTGAGGCTTAAGATCATTGATCTTCCATTGATGTTTGGTGTTCAGTTCTAAAGTTATAATAGGAAATCATTTGTTACAACAGTGAACAAATGGACATCCACGTTTCTAGGATTTCAGTGTCACTGGATAACTAGGTGGGACCTTTTATAAATAGGGGGTGAGACCACTTTGATGATATGTATGATTGCAATATGATCACTTTCTTGAGTGATCCACATGGTTGGAAAAAGCCACAATTTTTAATCTTTTCTTACAAAGAAATGAAATGGTGTAATGTTTCTCTCGTAGACATACGACTTTTCATCTGAACTGTGTAAAACCAAGGTGTTCTTTACTCGCTTCCATTTTTTTTCATGTTTTTTTGAATGTTTGTGAGTTTTAGTGAATGTTTTGAAGTATATAAGACTAAGTGTGAATATGTGGGTGAGTTATTTCTCTTCCAAGTTTTGAAACATTGATATATTGATGATTTCTTTCGAAACATGTCTTGCCTTTGTGGTTTCGTTAACCTTTTTTAGGTTCTGGAAGCGAGGTTCAATATTCTCAACAAAAGGCCATGTGTAATCTTCTACAATATATTTTCCTGATATAATTTCTCTTTTTGTATCTCTTTGTGGATTCATAATAGCTTCTGAATGATTAAAATCTTCTCCTGCAGCTTTCCCATCAAGCCTCTATTAGTTTTTTTTTGAATATTTGGTCAAATACTAGATCTTCATCCAGCTATGATGTATTTTCTTTTCTAAGAAAATTACATCATAATCACCACTTTTATGTCCTGGAGTTCTTTCTAGATTTCCAACCAGCCATCTACCTCATGGGAGTTGAGATTCAATTCGCCAAATTTGTGCCTTTAGCTTTTTAAGCTTCCTGCAAGTCTATTGGATTTTATACCTTAACTTGCTTGATTTAGGCTTGTTTCCCTAATCTAATATGGCTTATGATAATTGAATATACTTTATAAGCCATATATAACTGACTTTATTCTTACAATACCTCATCCCAACATCTAATTGTGCTCTTTCCGAGTATAGACCTTTAACTATGGAATTTGAAGTAGTGTTTTCTTTCTAGCTATGGTGAAGCAACACTCTAGCTAGATTTGTTGAAACAATGATCTAGTTAGCTTCCTTCTCTTCCTCCCAACGCTTTGACACCACTAATAAATGAACTCCACTCAACAGATTCAGAAATATCACTCCTGACAATTGATTTACACAAAGAACATGAAGATAGAAAACCCAAAGAAAGAGAATAGTTAAAATCATACTCATTTTTATTTCAAATTCACTTAATATCAACACCATAATTAACTTATATGCACACATTATTTCATGGACCCTCTATGATCTGAGGGGGAGACCGTATGGGTGAATCCATCAATCAATGTGTTGGCACCTTCCCCTCCCTTCGATGATGCACAATCAGATTTTTTTTATGGGTTTTACAATTATTTTTTAAAAAAAATGGGATAGGGTTCCAAAAAATTTTAAAAACGGGACCCAAGATGTATGAACCTCGTTCATGCATCTATGATCCCAGGAAGATGCGTGAACGGGGTTCACGAATCTATATCTACCTCCAAAGATGTGTGAACCTCATTCACACATCCTTTGTGAAGTGGATAAAGGATGCAAAAATAGGCTTCACGCATCTTTCCGCTGTGTTTTTATATAAGGATCCCCCCCCTCAAATCTCCTTATTCTCCTCAGAAATTTGTTGCAAAGCCCTGCAAAATTTCTTTCTCAACAAATATTTACTGCTTTTAAGAAGGTAAAATTTTTATTTAAAGTTTTAATTGTTTAATTGTGTTTATTTATTTTATTTGTATGATTTATTTATTTAAATTATGATGTGTAGAAATTATTATTTGTTTATATGGTTTATTTATTTAATTTTTATTGATGCATGTATGAATGTGTAAATTACTGTCTTTTGTATGATTTAATTTTTGAATGAGTTAATGTTTGTTGTATGAATTCATATCGAATGTTTAAGAAATTTAAATATGGTATGTCTAAAATGTAATTTATATATAAGGAAATAAAATTGTATTTAAACATGTATATATTTTTAATATAAATGGAAACTTTAACATATTTTTATGTATATGAAATATGTTATTTTTAAAGTAATATTAAATTAAATTATAATATTTTATAGACTAGATATATCATTTATTAAAAATATATTAGTTATATTAATTATTATATTTAAATTTATTAATAAATATATAGAAAATTCTTTTTGTTAATGGTATAAAAACAGTTTTCTATAAATAAATTTTTTAAATTATATTACCTGTAAATAATTATTATTTGAAGTAATGAAGTGTGAAATATAATTAATTAAATATTGTAAAATAGATAAATGAAATATATATATATATATATATATTTAATTTTATTAAATTGATAATAACATTATTTTATATTATTTTAATGGTTTTTTATATAAGTGTAAATTATATTACTTTTATTTACTAGTAATAATAATTTTAATCAATAAATTTAAATAATATTAAGTATAAATAAATATTCTTTCAAGTAATAAAGTATAAAATATCTTTACTTATATTTTGGAAGGTAGTTGAATAACAAAAAACATTATATATATATATATGAAATTTTATAAAATTGAAAATAACATAAGTGTCCAGTATTGTAATGATTGTTATGTAAGTGTAAATTATATTAGTTCGAAATAATATTATTAAATGTTTATTTAAATATATATATTTATTCATACAAATTGAAGAGTTAATTTTTTGGAAAATAGGTTTAGATATTTAATATATATTTCATCTAATAATATGTTATTTCTTATAATATATAGAACATAATAAGTATATCAAAGAACATGTTAGGAGTATTGGGTGATTACTGATCTTGAGATGACCGACCAATGTATAATTGAAATTGTATGTCTTTTTTTGTGTATGTGGTTATATAATTTGTAATAATTACATTTTTGTTTTTGCATTGATGACCTGTGAGTCATCTCTCACTAAGTTTGTAAGGACCTGTGTGTCCACTTAAAAAAAGTTATGTATTTCATACCCATATACCCCCTCACATGCATGTGAGTAAATTTGTAATTAAAAGGCAATCGACAAGAGGCATTTTTTAAGAGGCATCCCCGAAGAGGCATCCCTAAAGAGGTGTTCCCGAAGAGGCATCCCTGAAGATGCGTTCCTGAAGAGGTGTTCGAGAACATGCATTTGAAAAGAGGTGTTGTTGTTTGAAAGAAGACCAGGGTTACTGAAATAGTTCATAATAGAGACACTAGGATTCCACCCATAGGTTCTGGTTAGTTTATCAGATAAGGATAAACTAATCCATAGTAAGTCTCAAGATCAAGTCATGGTTATTTATTCATAAGTAATTGAAATTTATGAAATTTTTGATAAGTGGTATAAAAATATATAACGTTATATTAAATTTGTTTTAGTAATAATATCAACATGATTATACCTCAATAATTATAAACCAATACAAAGAAAAATTCTCAAGATAAAGTTAATTATTCAATCATAACCAATTTAAATAATTTAAAATTTTTATTTAGTATATAATATTTTATTAATTATTTTTTCTAGGTAATCATGTCTGCGCAAATTTATTGCAACGGTAAGACAATTTATACCGAGCAGGGTTTTAGCTATAGTTTACAACCTACAAGAGTGGAAAATCTTCATGGTTATCTGACATTGGATGAAGTTAGAAATAAGATTCATGGTCGATTAAAACTGAGGTTTGGTCAATCCATTGCTTCAATAACATATCGACATATGAAACATCCTAAATGTTTTTGGCACACCAAGTACCCTCTGGTTAATGATGAGGATTGGATGAATGCATCTTTCTTATTTAGATATCAGTGTGTTAATGGTTTGATGGAGTTATATGTGGTGATTTCTGATATATATTTGTTGCAATTGACTACTACAGAATCGTGTTTTGTGAGCTATATAGAAGTCAGTCCTTCACATCAGTCTTTTTCATTGTCTCCTTCTCATATGACTCTTATGATAGAACCAAATTATGAATAAGATGATCAAAATTTGGAAATAATTGTAAATGACATTCTTGTGTGTATTGTTGATATAGTGAATGAAAGTTTATTTGAGTAAGAAGAATCTATTAAGGCATCAGGAGATTATGTGGGTGAGGGTGATGTGGGGAATGAACCTTCTGAGGTTCCTTTGAGAGAAAGGATTCCACGGTAGGGTGATGTGGGGAATGAACCTTTTGAGGTTCCTATGAGAGACAGACATCCATGACACCCACTAGTTAGTGGTAATCATTCTTCAGTATTGAGTTCCTTAGTTAAAGTAATGTCATGTGGACAACATTTTGATTGGGATTTCATTACATCGGCTTCTAAATTTCCTGTCATTATAGGGAATAGATCTGCATCAAATGATTACGCTATCTATATCAGGCAGGATTTTGAAAGTAAACTTTCCATGAAAATGTGATAAAGGAATACCATATAGAGTGACATTTCACATTTGTGGTTGATGAGTCAAAGAATACAAAATATCTCATTCGCTGTGAAAAATATTGGGAAAAATGTAAATTTTGATTAAGGGAAATATATGATAAATTTTTTTCATGTTGGAAGATAACCAAATTAGAAGGCCCACACACTTGTGTGCATCCAACCTTGTCACAAGATCACTCTCCCCCTGATGTAGAGTTTATATCAACTATTATTGTTGAGATGATAGGGACCTATCAGGATGTTCATGTTTCCCTTATTCAAGAAATAATTCAACAGTTGTATAACTATAAGATGTCCTATAATAAAGCATGGAATACAAAACATAAAGCAATTTTAAAATTGAATGGTGATTGGGATTAATCTTATGCAGTTTTGCCACAACTTATGTAATTATTGTCTCTCAACAATAAGATTGTTTATCAGTTGGAAACTGTTGAGTATGTGTCCCCCAATCACCGAGTAGATCAATCAATGGTGAAATTCAATAGGACTTTTTGGGCATTCAGACTATGCATCGCTGCTTTTTCTTATTGTAAACAATTCATTTAGGTCGTTGAAACTTTCCTTTATGGTAAGTATACAGGTGTTTTACTCATTGCTTCCACACAGGATAGTAATTGTGCTCCTCTACCACTTGTATTTTCTATTTTTGAAAAGGAGAATTTTGAATGTTGGAGCTGGTTTTTGGCATGTGTATGCACTCATGTCACACAAAACTAGGGCGTATGCCTGATATCTGGTCATCATTGAGTGATTATAGAGGCTATAAATAGTGATGGGGTTTCATGGATTGAGCCAAATTTTTATCATGTAAATTGTATTTGGTATATTTCAAGTAATTTCCATATCATTTCAGAGATGATTCAATAAAGAAGGTGATCCTTAAGTTAGGTATGTCTTTATAAACTTACATTTTATTTAAAGAAAATTCAATATCTTTTTTAATATGTTATTTTTTTATGGTTTCAGCATATGATCCCTAACAAAAAATATTTGATCAATGTCTTGAAGAGATTCTAAGGGAAGATGAATATGTCTATGAATATATGATGCATATTTCAAAGGAAAAATGGTCATTAGTATATGATTGTGGCCAAAGATATAGACATATGACCACTAATATAGTAGAGTGCATAAATGGGGTCCTCAAGGGTGTGCGCAAGCTCCTGATCACAGGGTTAGTGCAAGAGACTTTTTATAGATGTGTGCACTACTTTGTTGACCGGTCTCAAAAGTTATATCAGAGGATGGAAAATGGTATACATTTTACTCAGCATTTCCAAAGTGATGTTGATTATATACTAAATGAAGTTTCTAGATGCATTGTTGTAGCCTTTGATAGGGAAAATAGAATCTTTCAGGTAAGGGAGTGCTTCGACCGGGATACATGTAGCAGTGGTAGATTGCTTGTGGTGATGTCGGATAACATGTACTGTGATTATGACAACTTTCAGGCATTGAGATATCCATGTGCACATGTTATTGCAGCTTGTTCTTCAGTAAATATATCATGGGACCCTATGTTGACCCGGTGTATCACATGAGCACTTTGGTTAATTGTTATAGTGCAACTTGGATGCCTATTGGTGACTTTTATTCTATCACATTGTCTGTTGATCATCAAACTATTGTCCCTAATATTTCAAGGTTTCATAAGTTGGTTTTGTTTTCATTTATGTTTTTTTCAATTTCTATTGTTTTTTAAATTATTGACTTCATACTACTAGGTTGTGGCCCCAAGTAAGAACAAATTCAACTCAAATCAGAAATGAGATGGATTGTCCTTGGAAACGATGAGGGCATGACGATGTAGTATTTTTCATACAGAAGGACATACTCGTAAGAGATTTTCCCAAGTGGTAGGACATAGATCCACATCCTATCATCCATGATAGAGGCTGTGTATTTTATCATCAGTGTGTATATTTTGTTTCGTATGTGGACATTTCAGTAACGATTAATTTTATTTCTGACTAGCTACATTTCTTACATGTTTTAATTTTGGTTGGTATCATTTCTGGATTCTAACATAAATAGTTTTGTGATATTGTAACTATTAAAAAAATAAACATACAATTAACATGAATATATCATGATTCCATATGTTCAATGTGGTTTTCTCATTACTGTTGCATTGTATAAAAAAATTATAATAAATTAAACTTTATTGGAGATAAATAACACAAGAAACTCATAACCTAAACCAACAACAACACCCTCATATATTTTCTATCTTATTTTCCTTGTTATGTTTTTTTGTAATAAAAGTTTACAATTTTTATTGAATTCAATATCAAAAACTAATAATGATATCATTTATACAGATGGAAGATTTTCCATTGCTCACATCATAGGCTACTCATGTATCATGGTTGGTTTTAGAGAGACGTCTTGTGCCTCCTTTGAGTGTCTGTAGATATCTTTATTTCCATAATGTCTCACCACCTTCCGCTATCATCCCCTATCTTCATTGTGTTGGATTCTATGGTGTAGTGATGTGCGAATTCGCCTTTTTCGATCATCAACTCATTGTTGCGCTTGTAGATATATGGATTCCAGAGTCACATGTGCTCCATTTTAGAGAGGGGGATATTATTATTACCCTGCAGGATGTGTCCATTATGTTGGGTCTCCCAATCAACAGTGTAGCTATAACAGGACGATTTAGAGCAGATTGGTTCGAGATTGTTCGTCGATTACTAGGCATAGAAGTTCATGGTGATGGTAGGTTCGTTGTTAGTGGTAGATTACGCATGCCTTGGTTAGACCATCACTTCACACATCTAGCAAATGATGTTGATGAGATCATCATGTTGTGATTTGTATGTGCATATATTTTGAGGCTGATTGGTGGAACAATTTTTATTGATCACTCCACTAATTTTGTACATCTGATTCATTTACCTCTTTTGGAGGATTTGGACCAGGCAGGCTAGTATAGTTGGGGGTCAGATTTTCTAGCATATACATATAGGTTGTTATGCAGTGCATGTCGCATCGATAAGAAACATATCACAGGATGTGTTTTTCTTCTACATATGTGGGTATGAGAACACATCCCTAAATTAGATCCACATGCCTGTGCGTCATTGCATGTAGATATTTTAGCAGAGGCTCCACGTGGATGATGGTATGTTATCACTTCCTTCTAATGTCTAACTTAGTTGTATATCTTTTTATTATGAAATATAACTATAACAATGTTATCTACAGGTGGATTCTGGCACATCGACATTCAAATTATACTAGACACAACATCTACATCTACAGACTTTTGTTGGACAGCCTTTAATGAGAAGATGTAAGTAAATATTATTTATATTGTTAAATCTATATTCTCCACTATACATCTCTTCATTTATTAAGTGATTGTTTATTTTTCTTTCAGATTATATGGATTCCATATACATATGATATCATCCAGAGTCTCCCACCATATTGTATGGTGATTCTTGCTACTGGATCCTACATGGTTCCATTGATTCATTTTCATATAGTCAAGTGGTATCAGACCGACATTATTATGGGCAGTTCAGATTTTTTCAGTTTATTCCTGACCCGTCCAGTCAGTTAGCTTCATTACATTCCCTAAATATGTTAGGTAAGAGAGACTTTGATTGGAGGAGATACAATGCCACATATATTGATCTATGGGATAGACGACAGGAGTTCTGGTTATGAGGTTCAGAGACATTACATTTTCATTTATACGATCAGTCGGATTATGCGTCCTAGTACTACAGGTCCCCAGTCAGATTTATGACCCGATACGGATGGGGATTTCATGAGTTGGTATACATTCTTCCTTACACTATTCAATATATATTTTATTAATATTACTTAACAACAGAATTTGTTTTCACAGGATACATGTATTAGTCATCTACTTCACATTTCTGATCCAGTAGATAGAGGCACATTTGATCAGGACCTGTTGTATGTGCGCCTAAGCCTTTACCACTCCACCATATTACTTTTCTCTTCATTTATTAATATATATATTTATTTATTTATATATATTTAGTTATATTTATTCATATATTAATATATATATAGTTATATTTATATATTAATATATTTATTCATATATTAATATATATTTATAAGATCAGTTTTAAATACATTTATAAAATATGCTTTTTAGTGTGTGTTTATAAATAAATAAATACATATATACAACACACACACATGCACATATTATATGTGTATTTTTCAGTATCGCTACTACAAAAACGAGCTTTATCAGTGCTAAAAAAGTGCTAATAAATGTATCCTTTATCAGTGCTAAAAAAGCGCTGATAAATGCCTTGTCTGCTACAATATAAAATTCTACAGCAGCACACCCAAACAAGACCTACAAAAAATCAGCATATCAACAAGTATACTCATACAAAATTAACACATAATTCATAAGGTAATTTCATCAATTATACTCATACAATAAGTATACCCATACACCATTAACACATAATTCATAAGTTAATTAAATACATAAATAATTAAATTCAGAATTCAAGGGGTTGGGGGCTATTCAGGGGTTTGGGGTGCATGTCCAAGGGGGTAGGGGTGTCCAGGGGGTGGGGGTATCCGGGGGGGTGTCTGGGGGGATAGGGTTGTCCAAGGGGGTGGGGGGGTGTTCAGGGGGTGGGGGAGTTGTCCATGGGGGTGGGGTTGTCCAGGGGGTGGGGGTGTCAGGTGGTGGGGTGGTGTCGAGGAGGGGTGGGGGCGTCCAGGGGTGGGGGTTGTCCAAGGGGATGGTGGGGTGTCTATGGGGGTGGGGGCTATCTATGGGGGTGTCCAGGGGGTGGGGTGGTGTCCAAGATATTGGGGGGGATTTCCAGGGGTGGGGGTGTCCAGGGGGGTGGGGTGGTGTCCAGGGGGTGGGGGTGGTTGTCCAAGGGGGTGGGGTGTCTAGGGGTGGGGGTGTACAAGTGGCGGGGTGGTGTCAGGAGGGGTGGGGTGTCGTTCAGGGGGTTGGTGGGTGTCCAGGGGGTGGGGGCTATCCGGGGGGGTTGTCCATAGGGGTGTCCAGAGGGTGGGGTGGTGTCCAGGGGATTGGGGGATTTCCAGGGGGTGGGGTGTCCAGAGGGGTGGGGGTGTCCAGGAGGTGGGGTGGTGTCCAGGGGGGTGGGGTGGGGTTGTCCAAGGGGGTGAGGTGGTGTCCAGGGGGGTGGGGGAAGTCCATAGGGTTTGTGGGGTTGTCCAAGGGGGTTGGGGTGGTGTCGGGGGGTCAGGGTGGTTGTCCAAGGGGGTGGGGTGTCTAGGGGGTGGGGGTGTCCAGGTGGTGGGGTGGTGTCTAGGAGGGGTGGGGGTGCCGTCCAGGGGGTTGGTGGGTGTCCAGGGGGTGTGGGTTGTCTAGGGGGTGGGGGGTTGTCCGTGGGGGTGTCCAGGGGGTGGGGTTATGTCCAGGGGTTGGGGGGATTTCCAGGGGGTGGGGTATCTAGAGGGTTGGGGTGTCTAGGGGGTGGGGGCGGTCTAGGGGGTTGATGGGGTTGTCCAAGGGGGTGGGGTGGTGTCCAGGGGTGGGGGTGGTTGTCCAAGGGGGTGGGGGTGTCCAGGTAGTGGGGTGGTGTCTAGGAGGGGTGGGGGTGCCGTCCAGGGGGTTGGTGGGTGTCCAGGGGGTGGGGTGTCTAGGGGTGGTGGTGTGGTGTCTAAGGGGTTGGGGGTCTTTCTAGGGGGTGGGGGTGTCCAGAGGGGTGGGGGTGTCAAGAGGGTGGGGTGGTGTCCAGGGGGGAGGGGCGGTCCAGGGGGTTGGTGGGGTTGTCCAAGGGGGGTGGGTGGTGTCTAGGGGGTTTGGGGTGGCTATCCATGGGGGTGGGGGTGTCTAGGGGGGTGGGGGTCCAGGTTGTGGGGTGGGGTTGAGGAGGGGTGGGGGCATTTAGGGGGTGGGGGTGTCTAGGGGGTTGGGGGCGTCCATGGGGTTGGGGTGTCTATTTTAAACAAAAGAGATACTTTGAGTGATATCGGTCACATTGTACCTCGGATTGAGGCGAGGTTGACTCGTACATGTCACAAATGACCCATGGATCATTCCCCTAAAGTATCAACACAATCTGAATGCGTTTGGTCGAATTTCCGTACATTAGTTGTTGTTTTCACTTAAAATTATGTCCATTTTAAACAAAAGAGAGACATTTTGAGTGATACCGGCCACACTGTACCTTAAATTGAGGCGGGGTTGACTCATACATGTCAAAAATAACCTACAGATAATTCCCCTAAAGTATCAACACAATACAAATTCATTTGGTTGGATTTTCGTATGTTAGTTGTTATTTTCACTTAAAATTTTGTCCATTTTAAACAAAAGAGAGACACTTTGAGTGATACTGGACACACTATGCCTCATATTGAGGAAGGTTTGACTCTTACACGTCACAAATGAACCATGGATCGTTCCCCTAAAGTATCAACACAATTCGAATGTTTTTGGTCGGATTTCCGTACGTCAGTTGTTGTTTTCACTTAAAATTTTGTCCATTTTAAACAAAAGAGAGACAATTTGAGTGATACCAGACACATTGTGCCTCATATTGAGGCATGGTTGACTCATACACGTCAAAAATGACTCATGTATCATTCCTCTAAAGTATAAACACAATCTGAATGCTTTTGGTTGGATTTCCGTGTGTCAGTTGTTGTTTTTACTTAAAATTCTGTCCATTTTAAACAAAAGAGATAATTTGAGTGATACCGGCCACACCATGCCTAGGATTGTGAATGTGTTGACTCGTACACATCAAAAATAAATCATGGATCGTTCCCCTAAAGTATCAACACAATTTGAATGCTTTTGGTCAGATTTTCGTATGTCAGTTGTTGTTTTCACTTAAAATCATGTCCATTTTAAACAAAAGAGTGACACTTTGAGTGATACCGGCCACACCGTGCCTAGTATTGAGGATAAGTTAACTTGTACACATCCAAAATGACCCATGGGTAGTTCTCCTAAAGTATCAACACAATCCTAATTTGTTTGGTTGAATTTTTGTACGTCAATTGTTGTTTTCACTTAAAATTATGTCCATTTTAAACAAAAGAGAGACACTTTGAGTGATAACGGTCACACCGTGCCTCATATTGAGGCATAGTTGACTCATACACCTCACAAATGACCCATTTATCATTACTCTAAAGTATCGATACAATCTTAATGTGTTTGGTTGGATTTTCGTACGTCAGTTGTTGTTTTCACTTAAAAATATGTCCATTTTAAACAAAAGAGAGACACTTTGAGTGATACCGGTCACACCATGCCTCATATTGAGGCGTAGTTGACTCATACATGTCAAAAATTACCTATGGATCATTACCCTAAAGTATAAACGCAATAAGAATGAGTTTGGTTGGATTTTCGTACGTCAATTGTTGTTTTCACTTAAAATTATGCCCATTTTAAACAAAAGAGATACTTTGAGTGATACTGGCCACACCATGCCTAGGATTGAGGCGGGGTTAACTTTTACACATCAAAAATGACCCATGGATCATTTCCCTAAAGTATAAACACAATCCTAATGCGTTTGGTTGAATTTTCGTACGGCAGTTGTTGTTTTCACTTAAAATTTTGTCCATTTTAAACAAAAGAGAGAAACTTTGAGTGATACTGGCCACACTATGCCTCAAATTGAGGATGGGTTGACTCTTACATGTCAAAAATGACCCATGGATCACTAACCTAAAGTATCAACACAATCCTAATGTGTTTGGTCAGATTTCCGTACGTCAATTGTTGTTTTCACTTAAAATTCTGTCCATTTTAAACAAAAGCGAGACTTTGAGTGATACCAACTACACCGTGCCTCGGATTGAGGCAAGGTTGACTCGTACACATCACAAATGACCCATGGATCATTCCCCTAATGTATCAACGCAATTTTAATGCGTTTGGTTGGATTTCCATACATTAGTTATTGTTTTCACTTAAAATTCTATCCATTTTAAACAAAAGAGTGATACTTTGAGTGATACCGGCCACACCGTGCCTCGGATTGAGGCGAGGTTGACTCGTACATGTCAAAAATGATCCATGGATAGTTCCCCTAAAGTATCAACACGATCCAAATGCGTTTTTTCAGATATGAAGGTATTTTGGAGATTTTAATGGTTTTTCTTATCCAAAGCCCAAAGAAAAGTGGTTTATCATTCTTGCATGTTGCTGGTGCATTTCATCTGTTAAAATGGGCAAATGAATCATCGGATAAAGTATGTTTTATTTAATAATAATTACATTTTTCCTACAAACATTTACATACAACAATGTTTCATCTTTTGATCCCCTTAACTGTTAGAGTTGGTGTCCTGAGAACCAACTGTTTATACTTTGATTACATGAATGTAAACTTATTATATATTGTTCATTGTTCTGCATGACTATAATATAATAATGTCCTGGAATATTTTTTTAATTAATAAGGTCATGGAAGATCCCCTCTGTGATGAGAACCTTGAAATGCTATAACAATATTCTTAAATAAAGTTCTACGGTTGGATGACATACTATGATAGGACACATAGTATATAGAACATCATGTGATAGTACTTGTAAGAAGATGAGACTCTCTCTCATGAAGTTCACACTTGGTAATCTCCAAGATGGGAGATTATAAGAACAGACCGGCCAGTAGTAATTCTACATTTCTTGGTGTCATCAGACATTTCTATCTATGAGCATTTGTAATGGTCCTTAGACTGGAATATTATCATTAACTCATGTCATGACTCGCGCACTTATATTTACTGACGAAAACCATCACAAAGACAGTTAGCGGGAAGTAGGGTACGTTGGTTGTGTCACAAATGACATGTTGTTAATGGATAAGTCGGGTAAGGATTTGTCCCTTTCATATTTATGGAAGTAGATATCTCGGGCCCTTTGATTGAAATAGAACTGTCGCCCAAATTCCAGGACCATGGTGTCACGATGAGTTTGTTTCTGGAAGTCAAAGAATGACAGATCAAGCATATAGGTTTATGACACTGCCATGAAACCTTCTTGATGAGATATTGAGACAAAGGGATTAAATTACATGGTAAGCATTCGTATGAGGTGACACGTCAATGCAGTGTCAACTTCTTTCTCTTGGGTGCCTTGATCCATTTCTAGACAGTAATCTTGGACTTTAGGCAAGCTCGCCTAATGCCAACGAGAAAGAGGCCTAGAGAGTTACACGCTAATTGTATCCAAGTATCTCAAGTAGAATAAATATTATTCTCGTATATTTTTTAATAATTATTCAAGGAAGCCTAAATTGTTTTAACGTTGGAGGAAGAATAAAATGAAAACAAGATATACACACCGTGTACATTGAATGTACACACTGTGTATTTTTCATTTTGGAAAGGAAATGAAAAATGAGTACACGCCGTGCATTAATGATTACACGCCATGTAGTTTTTTCAGTCAGGATTTTGAGGAAATAATATCATTTTATTAAATGATATTTATTATAATCAGTGTGGGTGCATGTCAAGGAATTAATGATTCAACATGGGTGTTTTTAATAAGAGTTTATGAAATAAATAAAACGTGTAACGTGTTTATTTATTTTCATAACTCTATAACCTCAAACCCAATTATAAATATCTTCACAACCCCAAAACTTTTCCCTAATCATTGTACACAAAAATTCTGGAGAATTATCTCAAGGACAAAAGAAATCCTTTCTCCAAGAACACTCTCAAGACCGAGAGAGATCCTCCTCTATCGGATCAAGGTGATCTAGGCGGACAACGCAAGAAAAGGATTCTCCACGCTAACACCTATAGATTCCTTTGGTGACGTCCAGAGATACGTGGTGCACATACGGATCACCACTAGAGGAAGTCTACACTTGGCTTCTGCGATGCAACGACGAACCACATCGTAATGTGATCAAAAATATCAACGAATAAAGAATTCCATAAAAGATACTTCTTTTCAATTAATTACATTAATTATAATCAACCTGTGATGATCCTCCTTTGTGGTTCCAGAAATATTCTTCTTCTTTGTCTATTTCTGTGATTCGATCCATGGATTCTAGCATTTATCGTCGTATTGATCCCAGATTGATCATTGCTAATGAAAAAAATTCAAGTGGGCACATCCACCCATGAGCTTCCACTACGCCCGGGACCTTCAAGTGGTATCAGAGGGGTCACAACGTTGATTATAGTTATTTAATTTTCATTGATAATTTATGCATTTATATTTGATTCAATTCAAGATAAATCATTCTATAAAACTAAATGAACAAGGTCTGTTCTTCCTCCTTCGTTTATCGATTCACATCACAGAAACAACCTTTTAATTTTAATTTTGATTAAAATAAAAATGAGTAACTCATCCGGAGGAGCCGCTCATTCTGTATGTACAACACAGGAATACACAGTATGTAATGAAATATACACGTCATGTACTTAGGTTCAACGAACCGGTACTGGTCCGCCAAACCACACCATTTGAATTGAGAATACCTAAGTTTTTCAATACACTGTGTTGACCAGAACTAAATGGCACATGGAATCCGGAATAAACAACGTGTATGTTTAATCAACATGTCGTGTAGTCTGATCTGGCCCAGGTGAAACTGTGTACAAGGAGAAGCCATGTAACCGCGTACATGGGATTTCTAGGCTGGTAACCGTGTAACAAGGAAGTACATGTCGTGTTAGATTAATCTACACGTCGTGTACTCCAAAATTTCCAAATTATAGAAAACACGCCAAATCCCCCGGCGTGTACTTTTGATAAAGGGTGAAAACAAATACACACCATGTAATATATCCTACACGTTGTGTACTTTCCAGAAATGGAATTTCACCAGGTTTCCTCCAAAGTACAAAGACCCGTACAAGGAATATGTATGAGAAGAATCTCAAGAAAATTCATAAATTAATTTAAGATAAATAATTGATTAATTATAATATCATAATTAATTGAATTCAAGCACGACTTGTCTTGAATAAAAGAACGATTAAAAGAATTTGAATACTAAATATGAGTAAATGTCATTTCATGCTATGGATGATCATGAGCTAGACCAAAGACCCTTTGTGTGTGTGTGGTTTCATTTAAATTTATTTAATTTAAATTTGTTGGCCTACGAGCCTTCTTCTAATAAAATATAGGGCCTATGTGCTCATGGTTTCTTTAATGTAAACCCCATGAAATGGAGGATCTCCCAAGCCAGAGGAGATGGTTCAAAATCCAAAGCTGAGGTGAAATCAATCCAAGAAGATACAAAGGTGGACAGGTGGGAGCTGCAAAACACGAACCATCGGGTTCAAGGTGTTTTTTCCTAGGTCAGGGTTAGTTTATCAAAACTGCTAGATAAGCTAACCAATAGAAGCTCATGGTCATGCCATCTTATTTTTTTTTTTTTTGATTTCATGGTTTATTTATTATGTATGTGTTGTCGTGATCACATAATTAATGAAATAAACAAGTATGAAAATATGGAATAAAATAAAAACTGGACTATGCGTAAACATTATCAGAAAATGGTTAATCACTTAAGCAAGCATCACTTAATATTAACAAGCATGTGATAATGAAAAACTATGCATAAAGGATTGAAATCCACCAAATACCATATTAAGTCAGACCAAGCCTTCTTTTACTTGATTAAGGTAAAGACTCAATAAAACTATCTGTTTGACCAACCCTTGTTGGGACACTTACTTTTATAAAAGAATCTCTTATGAAAGTTTCAGGTTGACTTAAACATTTTACAACAAGAGGAGTATCCCTTGCTAGACTTGTTATAAAATGGAGGCAAGTGTTGAGAAAATCCAAGTCAGGATTTCAGGATTGGGGAGTCCACTCAACAGATCAAGGAACTGTAAGCTCACGGTTGGCAAAGACCTGCCTAAATAAATACCTTTAAATAGCTTGACCAACCTTTGTTGGGGTTATGCGAAGGGGAATATGGATCCTTGCCACTATAATGTCGTAACAACTAGTAATTCCAAGTTCAATGGTGTGGGCTATTGGGACATGATAAAATAGTGGGATAATTGATAAATTCATTTATTATTTTTCATAAAATATAATCAAAAGGCACTGATAAATCTGTTCTTTTAATTTGTATAATCAATATGACAAACTCGACAACCACATTTTCTCTATGATCAATTATGGATAAAGACGATATCCTCAATGCTAGTAACTTTCAGGAATGGTTTAGGCACCTTCGGGTTATCCTACGCCATGAATGAAAGTTTTACGTGTTGGAGTCCTCACTTCTTGATTCGCCTACCCAAGGGGTGAGTGATGAAGATTTCCTGGTCTATGATCAACATTTGAATGATGCACTCAACGTTCAATGTTTTATGTTGTCATCAATGTCTAGTGAGCTCATGAAGTCTCATGAAGACATAGATTCCTATAGCATACTCAAGCACCTCCATGGTCTATACCAGGAGAAAGCAAGACAGGAAAGGTTTGAGATCTCCAAGGATCTATTTTAGAGCAAGCTTGGAGAGGGTTCCCCATCTGGGCCTCATGTAGTCAAGCTCGTTGGCTACATTGAGCACTTTGAGGTTTTAGGGTTTAAACTCCTTGAAGAACTGAGTACCGATCTCATTTTTTCATCACTCATCCATAGCTTCTCTAACTTTGTTGTAAATTTCAACATGAACAACATTGAGAAGTCTCTATCTGATCTTCTTATCCTCATTCGCCAAGTGGACAATGATATAAAGCGTGAAAATCCTTCTATCCTTATGGTGAATAAAAGGAAAGGGAAGGAAAAGAGATTTAAACCCAAAGCTTCTTCAAGGCCTTCCAAGAAAAGGAAGATCAAAGGGGAGGCAAGAGAACAGGAGGCTGTTTGTTTCGCATGTGGCAAGAAGGGCCACTGGAATAAAAACTGCACCTAGCCAAAGAAGCAAGGGGAAGCTTCATGTGCATTTATTATCGAATGAAATATATCTATTTCTACCAATTGAGTATTATATATTGCTTGTGGTGCTCACATCTATATCCAAATACAAGAACTAAGTAGATTCAGAAAGATTGGTCGAGGTGAGGTGGATCTGCGAGCAACCAACGGAGCCAGACTCACTGTTGTAGCTATCAGGGACTACCACCTCACATTGCCTACTGGGATGGTCTTGGTATTAAAAGGATGTTATTATGTACCCTATGTAACAAAAAACATTATTTCAGTATCCATATTAGATACTGATGGATTCATCTTCAAGTTTTGAAATGAATGTTGCTACTTTTATAAAGATAGTATTTGTTTTGGTAGGGCACATTTATATAACGACCTTTATGTGTTAGACTACACAAACCAAGTAATGGTAATAAATGACAAAGTTAATTCACATGACTCATACCACACCCAACTTTGGCATCACCGACTAGGTCATGTCAATGAAAAACATTTGACAAAATTACATCAAGATGGGTATTTAGATTCTTTCGAAATAAAACCACTTGGTGTATGTCATGCATGTCTACAAGGAAAAATGATCAAAGCCCCATTTAGTGGGAAATGTGAAAGGGCTAAAGAGATTCTAGAAATAGTTCACACAGATGTGTGTGGACCATTTCCAGTTGAAGCAAGGGGTGGGTTATTGTACTTCATAACTTTTACTGATGATTTTATTAGATATGGATATATTTACTTAATGAGGTATAAGTCAGATTCTTTTGATCAGTTCAAAGAATACAAGAATGAAGTTGAGAACCATCTTGGTAAGAAGATTAAGAAACTCCACTCAGATAGAGGAGGAGAATATCTTAATCAGGACTTCATTGATTTCTTATGGGAGTTTGGGATTCTATATCAACTCACTCCTCCATACACGCCTTAGTAGAATGGTGTAAGTGAAAGGAGGAACTGCACCCTGTTGGACATGGTGAGATCAATGATGAGTCATGTGAGTCTTCCATTATCCTTTTGGGGATATTCATTACAAACAGAAGCACACATACTAAACCAAGTACTAACTAAATCGATAAATGGTATTCTATACGAGTTATGGAGTGGACGCAAAGCCATATTATCAAATTTACATGTGTGGGGTAGTGAAGCATTTGTTAAGGCCTCTTTAGGTAACAAACTTGCACCTTGAGGCACAAAGTGTACCTTTCTAGGATATCCCAAGGAAACAAGGGGATATTACCTATATAACCCCTCAGATAAAAAGGTTACAGTGGCAAGACATGGCATATTTCTTGAGACGGAGCACATCTCCAAAAGAGATAGTGAGAGAAAAATAGACTTCGATGAAGTCGAGACTCAAGATACACAGGATTTGGTACAAGAACAGATTCCACAAAGCCCCATGGAAGAAAAATCTATTCCAAAGACACAAGAACTGCCTAGGATCATGAGAGAGGTGAGATAACCAGAACGATATGGTTTTCTTGTCACCGAGGATGGTGACTCGTTATTGGTTGACAATGATGATCCTCTTACCTACAAGGAAGTAGTTGAAGGCACAGACATTTCCAAGTGGCAAGAAGCCATGAATTATTAAATGGATTCCATGTACCAAACCCAAGTCTGGATTTTGGTAGATCCTCTGGTTGATGTAAATACTATTGGTAATAAATGGGTATTCAAGAAGAAACTGGACATGGAGGGACAAGTCAGCACCTATAAGTCATGACTGGTTTCAAAAGGTTTTAAACAGCATCAAGGAATTGACTATGATGAAACCTTTTCACCGATTACGATGCTAAAATCCATTAGAATACTATTGGCCATTTCCACTTACCATGAATATGAAATTTGGAAAATGGATGTCAAAACGGCATTCATTAACGGGAACCTATAAGAAGATGTCTACATGACACAACCTGAAGGTTTTGTGACTCCAAAGGATTCCAACAAGGTATACAAGTTGCAAAAATCCATTTATGGATTAAAGCAAGAATCAAGGTCATGGAACATTTGTTTTGATGAATCCGTAATGAAATTTGGCTTTGTTAAGAATGAAGGTGAGCCTTGTGTCTGCAAAAGGTTTAGAGGAAGTGCAGTCATTTTCCTAATAGTATATCTTGATGACATATTACTAATTGGAAACGAAGTACCTATCTTATAGTCAGTTAAGGCATGGTTGGATAAATGCTTCTCTATGAAAGACTTGGGTGAGCCAGCATATATTCTTGGGATCAAGATCCATCATGATAGATCCAAGAGAATGTTGGGCCTGAGTCAAAGTATATACATTGACAAGATACTGAAGATATTCAGTATGGAACAGTCCAAGAGGGGATTGTTTCCAGTGTCACATGACATTCATCTTTCCAAGAAAATGTGTCCTCAAACACATGAGGAAAGAAAGAAAATGGAAAGTATCCCTTACGCATTCGCAATTGGGTAAGTCATGTATGATATGCTATGTACAAGGCTAAATGTTGTTTATGCATTAAGTGTGGTAGGCAGATATCAAGCTGATCTAGGATACCGCCATTGGATGGCAGTCAAGACTATCCTTAAGTATCTGAGGTGTACTAAGGATATGTTCTTGGTTTATGGAGAAGATGAGGAACTAGTCATCATAGGACATATAGATGCTAGTTTCCAGACTGATCAAGATGACATGAAGTCGCAGACTGGATACATCTTCAGTTTGAATGGAGGTGCAGTGAGCTGGAAAAGCTCAAAGCAAGGTGTGGTCACAGATTCTACAGTAGAGTCCGAGTATATCGTAGCTTCTGAGGCAGTTAAAGAAGCAGTATGGATACAAATCTTCGTTCAAGAGCTGGATGTAGTACCTAGCAGTAAAGATCCTATCACACTCTATTGTGATAATACTACAGTGGTGACACTTGCAAAAGAGCCGAGGTCACATTAGCGGACAAAGCACACACTTAGGAAGTATCATATCTTGAGGGATTTTTCTCAGAGAGGTGAAGTTGTAGTGAGCAGTATTTCCATGGAAGACAACGTGGCGAACCCCTTGACTAAAGTTTTGACTCAGCACAAACATGATCATCATGTGAGGTCTAGCAGACTAAAAGTCATAGGCAGTTGGATCTAGTCCAAGTGGGAGTTTGTTAAAGTTTGTGTCCTGAGAATCAACTATTTATACTTTGATTACACGAATGTACACTTATTATATATTGTTCATTGTTCTACATGACTATAATATAATAATTTCCTGGAATATTTGTTGCATTAATAAGGTCATGGAAGATCCCCACCATGATGAGAACCTTGAAATTCTATAACAATATTCTTAAATAAAGTTTTACAGTTGGATGACATACTATGATAGGACACATAGTATACAAACCGTCATGTGCGAGTACTCGTAAGAAGATGAGACTCTCTCTCATGGAGTTCGCACTTGGTAATCTCCAAGATGGGAAATTATGAGAACAGACCCGTCAGTAGTAATTCTACATGTCTTGGTGTCATAGGATATTGCTATTTATGAGTGTGTGTAATGGTCCTTAGACTGGAAGATTACCATTAACTCATTTCATGACTTGCGCACTTAGATTTTTTGACGAAAACCATCACGAAGACAGTTGGCGGGAAGTAGGGTACGTTGGGTGCGTCACGAATGACATGTTGTTAATGGATAAGTCGAGGAAGGATTTTTTCCTTCTATATTTATGGAAGTAGATATCTCAGGCCCTTTGATTAAAATAGAATTTTCACCCAAATTCCATGGTCATGGTGTCACAACGAGTTTATTTCTAAAAGTCAAAGAATGGCGGATCAAGCATATAGGTTTATGACACTTCCATGAAACCTGCTTGATGATATATTGTGACAAAAGGATTAAATTATATGGTAAGCATTCGTTTGAGGTGAAACATCAATGTGGTATCAACTTCTTTCTCTTGGGTGCCTTGACCCGTTGCTAGACAATAATCTTGGACTTTAAGCAAGACCGCTTAATGCCAACGAGAAAGAGGCCTAGAGGGTCACACACTAAGTGTATCCAAGTATCTCAAGTAGAAAAAAGATTATTCTTGTATGTGGTTTAATAATTATTCAAGGAAGCCTAAATAATTTTAATTTTGGAGGAAATAAAATGAAAATAAGGTATACACGCCGTGTGCATTGAATGTACATGCTGTGTAGTTTTCATTTTGGAAAGGAAATGAAAAACGAGTACACACCATGTATTAATGATTACGCACCATGTAGTTTTTCTAGTTGGGATTTTGAGGAAATAATATCATTTTATTAAATGATATTTATTATAATCAGTGTGGGTGCATGTCAAGGAATTAATGATTTGACATGGGGGTTTTTAATAAGAGTTAATGAAATAAATAAAATGTGTAATGCGTTTATTTATTGTCATAACTCTATAACCTCAAACCCGATTATAAATATCCTCACAACTCCAACACTTTTCCCAAATTATTGTGCACAAAAATTCTGGAGAATTCTCTCAAGGCTGAAAGAACTCCTTTCTCCAAGAACGCTCTCAAGACCGAGAGAGATCCTCCTCCATCGGATCAAGGCGATCTAAGGCGGACAATGCAAGCAAAGGCTTATCCACGGTAGAACATGGATATTCCTTTGGTGATGTTCAGAGATACGTGGTGCACATGTGGATCACCACTAGAGGAAGTCTACACTTGGCTTCTGCGATGCAACAACAAATCACATCGGACCATGATCAAAAATATCAACGAAGAAAGAATGCCATAAAAGGTACTTTTTGTCAATTAATTAAATTAATTATAATCAACCTGTGATGATCCTCCTTTGTGGTTCCAGGAATATTCTTCTTCTTTGTCTATTTTTGTGATTTGATCCATGGAGTCTGGCATTTATCGTCGTATTGATCCCAGATTTATCATTGCTAATGATAAAAAGTCAAGTGGTCACATCCACCCACGAGCTTCCGCTGCACCCGGGACCTTCATTAACCCCTCTCAAAAATGACTACCAATTGTACATGTCCCCAAGTTAGATCTTTATGCTATTTGTGTATAATCTTCCATCAGGTATGCGGCCCACTCATTTTTGAACAAATCTATATCATCTTGTGAGTATGAGGCTTTTCGACAGTCATAATAGTAATAAAAAATATATAAATAAAGAATTAAAAAATAATTTAAATGAAATAGTAGTTGTTTTTTAAAATACCTCTTTAGGGATGCTAGTTTGTTGATGAAAAACGATCTCTTTCATAAATTTACAAACATAATAACCGCAATAATTATCATTTGTTTGTTTTGGACACTGCAAAAAAAAATTGATCATTAGGAGAATAAGTAACTTGTGTTGATATGTGTTTAGATAGTAAAATTTTATTATATATACCCTGATATTTTTTCAGACATAGTACTTGTTCGCCTCTTTATGCTTATCCCATGTCCTCATTCTTTGTTTTTAGACGATAATGATACACCACCCTATCATAATAGAATCCTCAGTAAAAGATAATATAAATTATATTACTTGATGTTTAGACCTAAAACGTAGGATGTAGTGTCTTACAGATTCATAAACTCCATCATGTGTGGTCGGTTTGTTGGATATCCTTGCATTGAATCCAGAAAATAAATCTTTGGAGTATCCAAGTTCACCGCAATTAGGAGCCAATGTTGCCTAAAAACACAAAAAAGAATAAGTAATAAAAGAAGTGAAAATATAATTGATATGCTTTAATCATAGATTTTTACCCCTGCATGGTTGGTATTAGGAAGAGTCTGTCATCCGTAATCTTGCTTTCAAATGTTTTCAACAAGTCGTTCATTATTTCATCCTTTTTTATGACTCTAATTTCATTAGCTGTGTTGATGTGATATGAGGACTAATGAGTCCAAATTTTTCCTCATGGGAAAATTCCTTCAACTGTTTTTCATATATACGTCTGTCAATAATATAAAATGCATTTAGTCATTATTTTCACATTATATCTGCTTTTAGAAAAACAATTCATGAAAATATACCTCATATATAAATTTACAGTTGTGACGCCTAGCCAACCATATTCAAGGATCTCGTTTACATTTTTAGCAGCAACGAAATCTTGAATTTCCTCTCTGTATATATTCTTTTCAAAAACCAATATATGACTACTACCACCTCTTAGCTTCGTATCCACATGAGTCTTCAATACTAGTAAATATGGATAGAGAACAGGTGGCGTTATTGTGCTTTTAGTAGCTCTTTGGGATCATTTGGTCGATCCTTTAGATGCTTTTGAGCTGACATTTCTTGTCACCCCCTTCCCTTTCTCCGTCTATAATAACATTCATTGGTTTTAGACCCCTTTTTCATTAATTGTTAAAGGTTTAGCTTGAAAAAAATGGAAATAAATACCTCTTTGTCCACATGTACTCTTACAAGTAAAGTGTTGAAAAGTACTGACAAGATAACTGAATAGAAAAAGGTAAAAACACGTGCTCAACCCGAAAGGTGCCACAGCCCGGCAACAGGTAAACAAAAGTAAACAACTTGTGAGTCTCACACCTGAAAGTCCTACTATGACCACTGAACGTAGCCTAAGCTCTTGTGTCCTCTACGCTCCTCTATAGTCTCGATCGACCTATCCGTCGTCTGCAAGGGCACACCAAGTGAGGGCAAAGCCCAAGCAGGGGTGAGTATAAAGATACTCAGTAGGATGCCCCGAAATCTTGAGAGAGAAACAAGAAGATACTAAAATGGTGAGTAGTAGACATAACAAAGAACAGTGTAAGAGTATAATAGAGAGAGTGCATCTCAACCCAATAGAAGGAAGGAAGTAGACTCATCCAACCAAGAGGAGATAGACACGGAAAGCACGTGGCATGCCCCGCACGTCTTCACCCCTCCTAGAAGGAAAGTAACTGAACCCAAGGAATGAGAACAAAAGTAGGGTGTATAAATATATATATATATGCACAACAAGAAACCTAAGGGGATCTCCATCTCCAATCTCAGCCCAAGAACAGTCGTCAATAGTTCTAAGGATATCCATAACTGATGCCCAACAGTCCCGCACGTCAAATCTGTATCATCGCTAAACCGTACAACCAAGGGTCCTGCTCTGGTAATCATGGATAAAAGTCACTAACTAGCCACATAGAAAGGGCTGAGTCTAAAATAAGTCTTCGAGTAACCCACTGCCCAACCCAACTGGAGGGTAAACCCTAAGTGGTTGTCGGGTAACCCACTGCCCAACCCAGCTGGAGGGTAAACCCTAAGATGAACGGGTAACCCACTGCCCAGCCCCGCTGGATGGTAAACCCTAAGGTCAACGGGTAACCCACTGCCTAGCCCCACTGGAGGGTAAACCCTGGTATGCTGGTGGGTAACCCACCGCCCAGCCCCGCTGGAGGGTAAACCCAGAACTAGTCTGATAACTTCACACTGCTCGTGTCATCACTAGGTGTCACTAACATCACTACTGTGTATTGGTTCGGTGTAAATCAAAGGAACCTCTGACCAACGCCCTTTCATGTTTCCACATTTAATGAGATCTCAAAAGAGGCTCTGCATGCCCAAAAAAATTACACAGTTGTAATCCTTGTGGAAAAACATGCGAGATAGACTATTTACTCGCTGGAAACGGACTCCCGATGAAAAAGTTATACAACACTGCTTGATGCCCATACAACGTCTAGTGGGGCCCACACATCAGTCCCAAAAGGGGTTGCAAAAACTGTGTCATCGCGATACTCTCGAAAAAACACGCCAAATCGACTATTCATTCGCCCCGAATGGACGCCGGATGAAAAAGTCACAAAACGCTGCACACAGCTTAAAATACGGCTCGTGGGGCTCATGCCTCAACTATGGCTTCAACACATGAAACCACCCTAGACTACTTTTTCTCGATTCCAGGGTCACAACACCGCTAACAGAGCCTAAAACAGACTCCGAATGTGCTCGCGCCATCCGAAAGAAAAATCTCGGTGAGACGCTAAACAATACTTAACGGGCGTGTCGTGCCACCGAGCCCCCGTATCAGGAATTAAAAATCCTAAAGACCATCTCAAAACCTCCGTCTTAAGACAAGGATCGTGTCACTGTAGACGGCGCATGAATCCTACATCTGGTTTTCAATTTAGAGGTGTTTTAATGCCAACGGACGGAGACGGGGTGGGCCGGACCGGTTCGGCCGGTCCACCCCCTTCAGACCGGTGGTCCGCAGCTCGGCCACCTGGATCGCCCAGTCCACCATGGCCCAAGGTTCACCGCATGGGACATGCGGCTTTACTTAGACCGTCACGAGCCGATCTGGATCCTTTTTGACGAGACTCGCGCTTTGCGGGTCTCGATCGGCTTTCGGGGTCGCGACGACCCCGGTCTCGCGCACCGCACGCCAACCAGCGAAGCCGGCCAGCACGCGCTCCCATGGCCCAGACCACCGGGCTGCCATCCCTCTTTCCCGCGCCGCCACCGGGGAGCTGTGCCGCCATCGTCGCCCGTCGGACCACCACGCGGAGCCGCCAGACCAGCCTGGAACCGCCGGAAATGGGGGTTTTTGGCCGGAAAACTTCCCGGGGTCACCCCAGGACTCAAAAATTCGATCTGAAAGACTCGTTGGAAAGCTAAGATCGATCCCTACTCAAATATGTCCTTCTCTCGAAAATTAAATAGCATATCGACGTTATAATTTGAGTTCAAAGTAGATGCAGAATTTAGAAAAAATGAAACACACGAACCTACCTCACAAGGCGTAGCCCGTCGCTTCACGAATGGTCCGTCAGAGCCGCAAACACCTTGATGGGGAGGAGGAGGAGCTTGAAGAAGGTTTCTCCCTTATTGGGAGAGCTTTCTCCAGAGAAAAACCAAGGAGGAAGAAGGGGGGTGGATGTGTTTAAGTAGGGAAACACACTTAAACACCCACCAGTAGCCCCATACCCGAACTTTCAACGGGGTCGAGGTTAAGCTACCTCTAGGGTAAAATCCATGTTATGAGCGCAACAGTGGTCTCAGAATTTTAATCCGAGCCTCCGTTTAGAAGTTATAAAGTTCACACCTGAGGCCGCTAAATTACGAAAACGCCCCTGGTAGCGTTTTCCACAGAAAGGTCGTGCCCATGAAAGTTACACCCCTCCTAGGGTAAACGGCACGCTACGGACTCAATGGTGTCCTCGGTTTTCCCATACGAGTAACCGTTTAGGAGTTATTCTGTTTATTTGGTGTGTCTAGTGTGAAGGCACTTAAAATTTAATTCCGGTCATACCAGGGCTCGGAATCACATGTCGTCTGAACGCCCTGCTCTGGAATAACATCAAGAAAATTTCAAAGTCTTATAGGCTCAAAACTCTGGTTCTTACATCATTCCCTCCTTCATGTTTTTCATCCCCGAAAAACAAAACTACAAAAATAACTCGGGATACTGAGCCCGCATCTGGCTCTCTCGTTCCCAAGTGCCCTCCAGCACCCTCTCGTGCCGCCACAGCACACAAACCAAAGGAATGGTCCATCCACACAGAGTTCGCTCATGTCGGTCCTCAATCACCATCGGGTTCTCCACAAAGGTGGCTCCATCCTCAATGTCCAGCTCTCCCCAGTCGATGACGTGTGTGGGGTCGTGCACGTATTTCCTTAGCTGTGACACGTGGAAGACGTCGTGCACCCTCTCCAGCTGTGGGGGTAGAGCAAGACAGTAGGAAACCTCACCAACCCTACACATGATCTCAAAGGGGCTAATGAACCTCGGGGATAGCTTGCCTCCCTGGTCGAACCTCTATGTTCCACGCCGCGGGGAGACTCTCAAAAATACATGGTCCCCCTACTCGAACTCCAAAGGTCTACGATGATGGTCTACGTAGGACTTTTTTCTGCTCTGATCCGTCCTTATCTGCTCACGAATGACCTGCACCTTCTCCGTCATCGCCCGCACCAACTCTGGGCCCATGAGGGAGGTCTCCCCAACCTTCGTCTAGCACAATGGTGACCTGCATGATCTCTCGTAGAGGGCCTCAAAAGGTGTCATGCCGATAGTAGAGTGGTAACTGTTGTTGTACGCGAACTGCACCAATGGAAGGTGATCCTACCAGCTTAGGCCAAAGTCTAACACGCATGACCTGAGCATATCCTCCAACACCTAGATAGTGCACTCGGTCTGCCCGTCCATCTGGGGGTGAAAAGTTGTACTCATCCGCAGCTAAGTCCAGAATGCCTCCTACTGGCCTCGCCACAATCGCGATGTAAACCACGAGTCACGGTCGGAGACGATCATCGAGGGTACTTCATAAAGGCAGACAATCTCCCAAATGTACAACTGCCCTAGACTCTCCACCGAACTCTGCTCCCTGATGGAAAGGAAGTACGCCGACTTCGTGAGTCGGTATACTATCACCCAAATGGAATCATGGCCCTTCGCTGTGTGTGGAAGCCCTGTGATGAAGTCTATAGATATGTCATCCCACTTCCACTCTGGAATATCAAGGGGCTACAACAACCCTGTCGGAACCCGATGCTCTGTCTTCACCTACTGATAGGTAAGACACCAAGAAACGAACTCAGCTATGCTCCGCTTCATGTCAGACCACCAAAACTGCCACTGAAGGTCTATGTACATCTTCCCCACACCGAGATATACAGCCAAGGGAGAAGTGTGGAATTCCCGCATCACCTCCTCCCACATCTCCACTGGTACTACAGCTCACCCCTGAAATAGGATATCGTGATTCCCTCCTTCAGAATACCCATAGGGTGCGTCGCCCATGGATATCTGATCACGCAGTACCTCACTGTCAACATCCCCCAGCTGCAACTCTCTCACATGCTCAAGGAGTGAAGGAGTCAACACCATCGACTGTAGACAATTTGTACCCTCCTGCTCCACCAAGGTCAGGTGTAGGGGAGCCAACTGCTATGAAGCTTCCCACACTAGTCGAGCCTCGGACTTCCTACTAAGGGCATATGCTATTATGTTGCCCTTCCCTAGAGTGTAGACTATCTCGAAATCATAGTCCTGCAGAAACTCCAGCCAGCGCATCTACCTCAGATTCAGATCCCTTTGAGTGAAGATGTACTTGAGGCTTTGGTGGTCTCAGTAGACCACAAAACGCTCACCCTGAAGGTAGTGTCTCTATAGCCTCAAGGCGAAGACTACCACTGCCAGCTCCAATTCATGAGTTGCATAATTATTCTCATGGGGCCACAACTACCTCGACCCATATGCAATCATTGCCCGCTACTCCATCAGCATGCACCCGAGCCCAGCTCTTGAAGCGTCGCAGTACACCATGAACTCAACGCCCTCCTCTGGCAGCCTCAACACTGGAGCACTAGTCATCCTTTGCCTCAACTCCTCGAAGTCCTTCTGGCACTGATTAGTCCAGGTGAATGGCCATCCCTTCCACTTCAATGCGGTCAAAGGGTCAGAAATCTTAGAGAAATCTTCCACGAACCTCCTATAGTACCCTGCTAAACCAAGAAAGCTTCGCACCTCTAACGCATTCTTGAGTGGTTTTCAAGCAAGCACTGCCTCTATCTTTGTGGGATCTATGGCCAAACCCTGTTATGAAATGACATGTCCTGGAAAGTGAACCTCATGAATCCAGAACTAACACTTTGAGAGTTTACCATATAGCTAGTGCTCTCAGAGTAAGTTTAGGACCATCCTCAAATGCTCTATGTGCTCCTCCTCCGTCATAGAGTAGATGTGTATGTCGTCAATAAAGACAACCACAAACTAGTCCAAGTACGGCTGGAAGATCTGGTTCATCAAAGAAATGAAAATGGAAGGGGCATTCATCACGCCAAAGGGCATCACCAGAAACTCGTAATGCCCAAAACGACAACGGAAAGCCAAATTCGGGATGTCAGCCTCATGAACTCGCAACTGGTGGTAGCTGGATCGAAGATCAATCTTGGAGAACCACTTCACACCTCTCAACTAGTTGAAGAGGTCATCAATCCTCAGCAAAGGGTATTTATTCTTTATCATGTCCTGATTCTGGCGATGATAATCCACATAAAGTCCCAGACTCCCATCTACCTTTTTCAGAAACAAAACCGGAGCTTCCTAGAGGGACACACTAGTCCTAATGAATCCCTTCTCACGAAGGTATTCCAACAAAAATCGTAGCTCCTGAAGCTCTTTTGGTGTTATCCGATATGCTGCACATGATATCAGGGCAGTCCCCGGCTACAAGTCAATGAAGAACTCCATCTCTCGCCTCGGAGGTAGTCCCGAGACATCCTCAGGAAAGACGTCCATGTAGTCCTCTACAACGGTAGGGATCCAGGTGCCTGTATCATCTGCTGCTCTGAGATCCATGCTCACCAGCTGGTGAAAAAAAGGTCATGGTCTCCTACTCAGAGTACCTGTTTGCTTTGCCATGAGGTCCCGTTCACCAAGGATGGTGAACCTTGTCCCATCAGAATGGATGCATCTGACTAGTCTGCACTGATAGTCAATCTGGACATGAACCATGTAAATCCAATCCATGCCCAAGATGATGTCATAAGGTTCCATCGTGATGACAAGTAGGTCCCACATGAAACTCTCTCCTCCTAATGACAGTTCGCACTATCTGCAGACACAGGTCACTAACGATGCACTTCCCGTAGGAACCTCGAGGCTAAGGGTGGGTGCCAGTGCCTCTATCGGGAGCTCCAACTCTCATACCAAAATATGTGATATAAAAGAGTGGATGGCGCTTGTGTCTACTAGTACCGAATCAAGCGTAGAGTAAACACAAAGCATACCTCGGACTATCTCATGTGTTGGGGGGTT
This sequence comes from Viscum album, assembly GCA_963277665.1. Taxonomy (NCBI): domain Eukaryota; kingdom Viridiplantae; phylum Streptophyta; class Magnoliopsida; order Santalales; family Viscaceae; genus Viscum; species Viscum album. The sequence continues at coordinate 1,283,516,610 of OY728132.1, read as the reverse complement.
ACGAACACCCATAGCATGAAGCTGTCTGCGACCCCTACCGCTAGCTCCCTGAGCCTGGCGTGGGCCGCCTGGTGGTGGTGGTGGAAGGACCTCTAAATGTCATCCCCCACCTCCAGGTACTGCCGCTCTACCTGCGCTGCCTCCCTGAGGACCACCCTGTCCTCGCTTGGGATATCCCTGGTCATGACGTTGCCTCTGCCGCTGTGGTGCGCCCACTGCCTACCATGGCTGCTTGATACGCCTGGTCGGGCAGTCATGTGCTAGGTGACCCCATCCATAACAAGCGTAGCACCGACTCTCTCCTGACTGTCCTGGTGCTCTACAACACCACTGTGGTGTACGACCCTGCCTCTGAGTCTGCTCATGGAAGGGTCTCCATGACTGAGGCTCTGCTCTCTACCGTCTGTCTGCTACTGAAGATTCTGCTCTGAAGCGGCCACTGCTAGGCCCTGTCAGCTGGCGTCCCTCAGCCAAGAATCTCTCTGTCATGAGCGCCCACTCTAGTACCCCTATATAAGTAGGGATGCACATGGGCACTACACTAGCATGGATCTCCCTGCGAAGACCCTGCTCAAACTTCCGCGCCCGAAAGTAACTATCGCGGATCATATCCTGCGAGTAGCATGTCAGATCGGTAAACCGGGAAAAATACTACACCACGGTCATCCCCCCATGCTTCAACTCCAGAAGCTCCTGAATCCGAACATAGCATAAACAAGAGGGGGAGTACTCCTCTAGGAAGAGCCGCTGGAAGCTATCCCACATGAGAGATGACTTGTCGTGGGTCTGCGTAACCAACCCCCACCAATGCCTGACCATCCCGAGGAAAAGGCTGGAAGCTAGAGCTACCATCTAGTCCACTGGGGTCCGTACCAGCCTGAAAATTCAGTTTACGGACTCTATCTAGTCTTCCGCTGCCTGAGGATCTGGGTCCCCGCGGAACTTCTATGGTCGCTGACGCTAGAAGTCTCAGAGCGCACTCAGCCTGCGCTCAACCTCAGCCTGTGTTGCTGGTACTAACTGTCACTCTCTAGATAGAGGGGATACTGCTGAATCACTGGGTGTAACGATCTCAGGGAGGCCTTCGCCTAAGTACCTCTACACACACACATAGCCCACTCGATGTAGAAGTGCATAGTAAAAAAGAAAACCAAAGGACAAATAACTATAACCCAACCACAGTCATGCATCAACTTCTAAATAGAACAAGTAAAGTGTTGAAAAGTACTGACAAGATAATTGAACAGAAAAAGGGCAAAACACACGCCCAACCCGAAAGGTTCCACAACCCGGCAACAGGTAAAAAAAAGTAAACAGCTGGTGAGTCTCACACTTGAAAGTCCTACTACGACCACTGAACGTAGCCCAAGATCATGTGTCCTCTACGCTCCTTCGTAGTCTCGATTGACCTGTTCGATGTCTGCAAGGGCACACCAAGTGTGGACAAAGCCCAAGCAGGGGTGAGTATAAAGATACTCAGTAGGATGCCCCAAAAGCTCGAGGGAACAACAAGGAGGTACTAAAATGGTGAGCAGTAGACAGAACAAAGAATAGTGTAAAAGTACAATAGAGAGAGTACAGCTCAACCCAACAGAAGGAAGGAAGTAAACTCGTCCAACCAAGAGGAGCTAGACACAGAAGGCACATGGCATACCCCGCACGTCTTCGCCCCTCCTAGAAGGAAAGTAACTGAACCCAAGGAATGGGAACAAAAGTAGGGTGTATAAATATATATATATGCTCAACAAGAAACCCGAACAAGTGTGTAAGGGGATCTCCATCTCCATGCTCAGCCCAGGAAAAGTCACCAACAGTTCTAAGGATATCCATCACTAATGCCCAATAGTCTCGCACGTCAAAGTGGTCTCATCGCTAAACTGTACAACCACGGGTCCCACTCCAGTAATCATGGAGAAAAGTCACTAACTAGCCACATAGAAAGGGATGAGTCTGAAAGAAGTCATCGGGTAACCCACTGCCCCGCCCAGCTGGAGGGTAAAACCTAAGAGGTCGTCGGGTAACCCACTGCCCAGCCTAGTTGGAGGGTAAACCCTAAGATGAATGGGTAACCCACTTCCTAGCCCCGCTGGAGGGTAAACCATAAGGTCAACCGGTAACCCACTGCTCAACCCCGCTGGAGGGTAAACCCTAGTATGTCGGTGGGTAACCCACTGGCCAGCCCCACTGGAGGGTAAACCCAGAACTAGTCCGATAACTCCGCACTGCCCATTCCATCACTGGGTGTCACTAACATCGCTATTGTGCGTTGGTTCGGTGTGCATCAAAAGAACCTCCGACCAATGCCCATTCATGTTTCCACATTTAATGAGATCTTGAAAGAGGCTCTGCATGCTAAACAGATTACATCATTGTAATCCTCGTGAAAAAACACGCGAGATAGACTATTTACTCACTGGAAACGGACTCCCGACGAAAAAGTTATTCAATACCGCTTTATGCTCATACAACGTCTCATGGGGCCCACACCTCGGTCTCGATAGGGGTCGAGTGAACTGCGCTATCGCGATGCTCTCAGAAAAACAATCCAAATAGACTATTCATTCGACCCAAATGGAAGTCTGATGAAAAGGTCGCAAAATGTTGCACACAGCTTAAAAGACGGCCCATGGGGCCCACACCTCAACTTCGGCTTCAATGCCTGAAACCACCCTGGACTACTTCGTCTCGATACTAGGGTCACAACGCTACTGACAGCGCCTAAAACGGACTCTGGATGTGTCTGCGCCATCCGAAAGAAGAATCCCGGTGAGGCGCTAAACAAAACTTAACGAGCATGTCACGCCACTGAGTCCCAGTCTTAGGAATTAAAAATCCTCGAGACCATCTCAAAACCTCCGTCTCGAGTCGAGGATCGCGTCGCCGTAGGCGGCGCATGAATCCGACATCCTTTTTGCAATTTAGAGGTGTTTTAACACCAACGGACGGAGACGGGGTGGGCCGGACCGGTTCGGCCGGTCCACCCCCTTCAGACCGGTGGTCCACGGCACGGCCGCCCGGACCGCCCGGTCCAACACGGCCCATGGTTCACCGCATGGGTCGAACGTCTTTAACCGGACCAGCATGAGCCGGTCCGGCTCCTTTTCCACGAGACCCGCACTTTTCAGGTCTCGGCTGGCTCTCAGGGTCGCGACGACCCCGGTCTCGCGCATCGCACGCCGACCGGCGAAGCCGACCAGCGCGCGCTCCCATGGCCCGGACCACTGGGCCACCGTCCCTCTCGCCCGCGCCGACCACCGAAGGGCCACGCCGCCACCTGGGGAAGCCCTCACCACCGCCTGGTGAAGCATGCGCCACCGCCTGGGAGCTGCGCCGCCGTTGTCTCCCGTCGGACCGCCGCGCGGAGCCGCCGAACCGGCCTGGAACTGCTGGAAATGGGGGTTTTGAGCCGGAAAACTTCCCGGGGTCACCCCGGACACCCCGAGACTCAAAAATTCGATCCGAAAGACTCGTTGGAAATCTCAAATCGAGCCCTACTCAAATATGGACTTCACTCAAAAATTAAACAGCAAATCGACGTTATAATTTGAGTTCAAAGTATATGCGGAATTTTAAAAAAACGAAACACATGAACCTACCTCGCAGGGCGTAGCCCGTCTCTTCACGAACGGTCCGCCAGAGCCGCAAACACCTTGATGGGGAGGAGGAGCTTGAAGAAGGTTGCTCCCTTATTGGGAGAGCTTTCGCCAGAGAAAACCCAAAAAGGAAGATGGGGGGTGGATGTGTTTAAGTAGGGAAACACACTTAAACACCCACCAGTAGGCCCGTACCCGAACTTTCGGTGGGGTCGGGGTTAAGCCACCTCTAGGGTAAAATCCATGTTCTGAGCGCAACGGCGGTCTCAAAATTTTAATCCAAGCCTCTATTCAGAAGTTATAAAGTTCACGCCCGAGGCCGCTAAATGATGAAAACGCCCCTGGTGGCGTTTTCTACAAAAAGTCGCACCCGCGAAAGTTACACCCCTCCTAGGGTAAACGGCACGCTCCGGACTCAACGATGCCCTCAGTTTTCCCATCCGAGCAACCATTTAGGAGTTATTCTCTTTATTTGGCGTGTCTAGTGTGAACGCACTTAAAATTTAATTTCGACCACACCGGGGCTCGGAATCACACGCCGTCTGAACGCTCTGCTCTGTAATAACATCAAGAAGATTTCAAAGTATTACAGGCTCAAAACCCGGGTTCTTACATCATTACCTCCTTCAAGTTTTTTGTCCCCGAAAAACAAAACTACAAAAAAAACTCGGGATACTGAGCCTGCATCTGGCTCTCTCGTTCCCAGGTGCTCTCCTGCTTTCTCTCGTGCCACCACAACACATGAACCAAAGGAATGGTCTGTCCACATAGAGTCCGCTCATGCCGGTCCTCAATCTCTATCGAGTGCTCCGCAAAGGTGAATCCATCCTCAATGTCCAGCTCTCCCCAGTCGATGACGTGCGTGGGTCTGTGCACGTATTTCCTCAATTGCGACACATGGAAGACATTGTGCACCCTCTCCAATTGTGGGGGTAGAGAAAGACAGTAGGCAACCTCACCAACCCTGCGCATGATCTCAAAGGGGACAATGAACCTTGGGGATAGCTTGCCTCCCCGGCCAAACCTCCATGTTCCATGTCACAGGGAGACTCTCAAAAATACATGGTCCCCCTGCTTGAACTCTAAAGGTTTGCGATGATGGTCTGCGTAGGACTTTTGTCTGCTCTGAGTTGTCCCCATCTGCTCACGAATGACCTGCACCTTCTCTGTCATCGCCCGCACCAACTTTGGGCCCACGAGGGAGGTATCCCCAACCTCCGTCCAGCACAACGGTGACCTGCAGGGTCTCCTGTAGAGGGCCTCAAAAGGTTTCATGCCGATAGTAGAGTGGTAACTGTTGTTGTACGTGAACTCCACCAATGGCAGGTGATCCTCCCAGCTTAGGCCAAAGTCTAACACGCACGCCCTAAGCATATCCTCCAACACCTGAATAGTGCGCTCGGTCTTCCCGTCCGTTTGGGGGTGAAAAGTTGTACTCATTCGCAGCTGAGTCCCAAATGCCTCCTGCAAGCCTCGCCACAATCGCGACGTAAATCACACGTCACAGTCAGAGATGATCGTCGAGGGTACTCCATGAAGGAGGAAGATCTCCCAAACGTATAGCTACCCTAGACTCTCCACCGAACTCTGCTCCCTGATGGCAAGGAAGTGTGCTGACTTCGTGAGTCAGTCCACTATCACCCAAATGGAATCATGGCCCTTCACTGTGTGCGGAAGCCCAGTGATGAAGTTCATAGATATGTCATCCCACTTCCACTCCGGGGGGGTTGCAACAACCCTACTGGAACCTGATGCTCTGCATTCACCTACTGACAGGTAAGACACCAATAAAAGAACTTAGCTATGCTCCGCTTCATGCCAGACCACCAAAAATGCCATTGAAGGTCTCTGTACATCTTACCCACACCGAGATGTACAGCCAAGGGAGAAGTGTGGAATTCTCGTATCACCTCCTCTCGCATCTCCACTGGTACTACAACTCGACCCTGGAACAGGATCTCGTGATTCCCTCCTTTAGAATACCCATCGGGTGCGTCGCTCGTGGATATCTAATCACACAGTACCTCGTTGTCGACATCCCCCGGTTGCGATTCTCTCACATGCTCAAGGAGTAAAGGAGTCGGCACCATCGACTGCAGAAAAGTCATACCCTCCTACTCCACCAAGGTCAGTTGTAGGGGATCCAACTACTCTGAAGCTTCCCGCACTAGTCGAGCCTGGGACTTCCTGCTAAGGGCATCTGCTACTACATTTCCCTTCCCTAGAGTGTAGACTATCTTGAAATCATAGTCCTGTAGAAACTCCAGCCAGTGCATCTACCTCATATTCAGATCCCTCTGAGTGAAGATGTACTTGAGGCTCTGGTGGTCTGAGTAGACCACAAAATGCTCACCCAGAAGGTAGTGTCTTCATATCCTCAATGCAAAGACTAACGCTGCTAGCTCCAAGTCATGATTTGCATAATTCTTATCATGGGGCCTCAACCGCCTCGACCCATATGCAATCACTGCCCGCTGCTACATCATCACGCAACCGAGCCCAGCTCTTGAAGCATCGCAGTACACCACACCCTCCTCTGGCAGCCTCAACACTGGAGCACCAGTCAGCCTTTGCCTCAACTCCTCGAAGGCCTTCTGGAACTGATTAGTCTAGGTGAGCGGTCATCCCTTCCGCGTCAATGTGGTCAAAGGGGCAGCAATCCTGGAGAAATATTCCATGAACCTCCTATAGTACCCTGTCAAACCAAGGAATCTTCGCACCTCTGACGCATTATTTGGTGGTTCCCAAGCAAGAACTGCCTCTATATTTGCGGGATCTACGACCAAACCCTATTCCGAAATGACATGACCCAGAAAGTGAACCCCATGAATCCAGAACTAACACTTCGAGAGCTTCCCATATAGATGGTGCTCCCATAGTAAGTCTAGGGTCATCCTCAAATGCTTTGTGTGCTCCTCCTCTGTAGTAGAGTAGATGAGTATGTCGTCAATAAAGACAACCACAAACCTGTCCAAGTACGGCTGGAAGATCTGGTTCATCAAAGCCATGAAAACGGAAGGGGCATTCTTCATGCCAAAGGGCATCACCAGAAACTCGTAATGCCCATAACGATAATGGAAATCCAACATCGGGATGTCAGCCTCACGAACCTGCAACTAGTGGTAGCTGGATCGAAGATCAATCTTGGAGAACCACTTTGCACCTCTCAACTGGTCGAAGAGGTCATCAATCATTAGTAAAGGGTATTTTTTCTTTATCGTGGCCTAATTCAGGTGACGATAATCCACACAAAGTCATAGACTCCCATCTTCCTTTTTCACAAACAAAACTGAAGCTTCCTAGGGGGGAACACTGGGCCTGATGAATCCCTTCTCATGAAGGTCTTCTAACAGAAATCATAGCTCCCAAAGCTTTGTGGGTGTCATCTGATATGCTGCACATGATATCGGGGTAGTCCCTGATTGCAAGTCAATGTAGAACTCTATCTCTCACCTTGGAGGTAGTCTCAGGACATCCTCAGGAAAGACGTCCATGTAGTCCTCTACAATAGTAGGGATCCAGGTGCATGTAGCGTCTGCTACTCCAAGAGCCATGCTCGCCAACTAGTGAGAAAAAGGTCATGGTCTCCTGCTCAGAGTACCCATCTGCTCTGTCACAAGGTCTCATTCACCAAGGATGGTGAGCCTCATCCCATCAGAATGGATGCATCTGACTAGTCTGCATCGACAGTCAATCTGGGTGTGAACCATGGAAAGCCAATTCATGCCCAATATGACATCATAAGGTTCCATCGTGATGACATGTAGGTCCCACATGAAACTCTCTCCTCCAAACGATAGTCTGCACTGTCTACAGACAAAGGTCACTAACGATGCACTTCCCGTAGGAACCTCGAGGCTAAGTGTGGGTGTCAGCGCCTCTACTGGGAGCTCCAACTCCCATACCAAAAGCAGTGATATAAAAAGAGTGGTTGGAGCATGTGTCTACTAGTACCGAAGCAGGCGTAAAGTAAACACAAAGCGTACCTCGGACCATCTCATGTGCTGGGGGGTCACGAACACCCATAGCCTGAAGCTATCTGCGGCCCCTACCGCCAGCTCCCTGAGCCTGGCGTGGGCCACCCGGTGGTGGCGGTGGAAGGACCACGAAACTCGGTCCCCCACCTCCAGGTCCTGTCGCTCTGCCTGCACCGCCTCCCTGAGGACCACCCTGTCCTCGCCTGGGAGATCCCTGGTCACGGCACTGCCTCTGCCGCTGCGGTGCGCCCACTGCCTGCCACGACTGCTCGGTACGCCTGGTCGGGCAGTCCCGTGCTAGGTGACCTTGTCCGTCACAAGCGTAGCACCAGCTCTCTCCTGACTTCCCTGGTGCTCTACGGTGCCACTGCGGTGTACGAACCTGCCCCTGAGTCTTCTCACGGGAGGGTCTCCTTGACTGAGGCTCTGCTCTCTTCCGCATGCCTGCTACCGAAGACTCTGCTCTGAAGTGGCCACTACTATGCCCTGTCAGCTGGCGTCCCTCAGCCAAGAAGCTCTCTGTCACGAGCGCCCGCTCTAGTACCCCGGAATAAGTAGGGATGCACACGGGCGCTACACTAGCACAGATCTCCCTGTGAAGACCCTTCTCAAACTTTCGCACCCGAAAGTAACTATCGTGGATCATATCCTGTAAGTAGCATGTCAGATCGGTAAACTGGTCCGAGTACTGCGCCACGGTCATCCCCCCTGCTTCAACTCCAGAAGCTCCTGAATTCGAACGGAGTGTAAACAAGAGGGGGAGTACTCCTCTCGGAAGAGCTATTGGAAGCTATCCCACGTGAGAGACGACTCGTCGTGGGTCTGCTAACCAACCCCCACCAACGCCTGGCCATCCCGAGGAAAAGGCTAGCAGCTAGAGCTACCATCTGGTCCGCTGGGGTCCGTACCAGCCTGAAAAGTTAGCCCACGGACTCTAGCCAATCTTTCGCTACCTAGGGATTAGGGTCATGGTGCATGGATACGTCAGCTGCCCGTACCATCACTGGACTCCCTTGCCTGAGAGCTGCTCTCGAGACACGTCAACACTATTGCCCTAAATCCCAACCAATTCCTTTTTAGGGACGTCTGAACAACGCCCCAAGGAACGAACCAGCTCTAATACCACTTTTTTACGACCCGACCCTACCGGTCTCGAGCTACAACTACCCCAGGCCCGCATCCATAGGCCAGGGGCTAGCGATAAGCGCTGAAGGCGTAACGATCTCAGGGAGGCCTTCGCCTAAGTACTTGTACACACACACACAACCCACTCGATATAGAAGTGCAGAGTAAAAAGAAAACTGAAGGACAAACAACTATAACCCAACCATAGTCATACATCAACTTCTAAATAGAACAAGTAAAGTGCTGAAAAGTACTGACGAGATAACTGGACAGAAAAAGGGGAAAACACGTGCCCAGCCCAAAAGGTGCCATAACCCGGAAACAGGTAAACAAAAGTAAAGAGCTGGTGAGTCTCACACCTGAAAGTCATATTACAACCACTGAATGCAGCCCAAGCTCCTATGTCCTTTACACTCCTCTGTAGTCTCGATCGACCTGTCTGTCGTCTACAAGGGCACACCAAGTGCGGGTAAAGCCCAAGAAGGGGTGACTATAAAGATACTCAGTAGGATGCCACGAAAGCTCGAGGAAGAAACAAGGAGGTACTAAAACGGTGAGCAGTAGACAGAAAAAAGAACAGTGTAAGAGTACAATAGAGAGAGTGCAGCTCAACCCAACAGAAGGAAGGAAGTAGACTCGTCCAACCAAGAGGAGCTAGACACGGAAAGCACATGACATACCCCGCGTGTCTTCACCCCTCCTAGAAGGAAAGTAATTGAACCCAAGGAATGAGAACAAAATTAGGGTGTATAAATATATATATATGCTCAACAAGAAACTTGAACAAGTGTGTAAGGGGATCTCCATCTCCAAGCTCAGCCCAGGAAAAGTCGCCAACAGTTCTAAGGATATCCATCACTGATGCCCAACAGTCCCACACGTCAAAGTTGTGTCATCACTAAACCGTACAACCAAGGGTCCCACTCTGGTAATCATGAAGAAAAGTCACTGACTAGCCACATAGAAAGGGCTGAGTCTGAAAGAATTCGTTGGGTAACCCACTGCCCAGCCCAACTGGAGGGTAAACCCTAAGAGGTCGTCGGGTAACCCGCTGCCCAGCCTAGCTGGAGGGTAAACCCTAAGATGAACGGGTAACCCACTGCCCAGTCCCGCTAGAGGGTAAACCCTAAGGTCAACAGGTAACCCACTACCCAGCCCCGCTGGAGGGTAAACCCTGGTACATCGGTGGGTAACCCACTGCCTAGCCCCGCTGGAGGGTAAACCCAGAACTGGTCTGATAACTCCACATTGCTCGTGCCATCACTGGGTGTCACTAACATCGCTATCGTGCGTTGGTTCGGTGTGCGTCAAAGGAACCTTCGACCAACGCCCTTTCATGTTTCCACATTTAATGAGATTTTAAAAGAGGCGATGCACGCCCAAAAATATTACACCATTGTAATCCTCACAGAAAAACACGCAAGATAGACTATTTACTCGCTGGAAACGAACTCCCGACGAAAAAGTTATTCAACATTGCTTTATACCCGTACGACGTTTCATGGGGCCCACACCTCGGTCCCGAAAGGGGTCGGGTGAACTGTGTCATCGTGATGATCTTGAAAAAACACGCCAAATTGACTATTCATTTGCCCCGAATGGACGTCAGATGAAAAAGTCGCAAAATGCTGCACACAGCTTAAAAGACGGCCCGTGGGGCCCACACCTCAACTCTGGATTCAATGCCTGAAACCAACTTGTACTACTTCTTCTTGATGTCAGGGTCACAACGCCACTGACGAAGCCTAAAACTAACTCCGGATGTGCTCGCGCCATCCGAAAAAAGAATCCTAGTGAGGCGCTAAACAATACTTAACGGGCGTGTCGCACCACCGAGCCCCCATCTCGGGAATTAAAAATCCTCGAGACCATCTTAAAACCTCTGTCTCGATCCGAGGATTGTGTTGCCGTAGACGGCGCGCGAATCCGACATTCATTTTTCAATTTAGAGGCGTTTTAACGCCAACGGACGGAGACAGGGTGGGCCCGACCGGTTCAGTAGGTCCACCCCCTTCAGACCGGCGGTCCGCGGCTCGGCCGCCCGGACCGCCCGGTCCACCGCGGCTCATGGTTCACTACACGGGATGCACGGATTTACCCAGACCGGCATGAGCCGTTCCAACTCCTTTTCCAGGAGACCCGCGCTTTGCAGGTCTCGGCCAGCTCTCGGGGTCGCGCCGACCCCGGTCTCGTGTGCCGCACGCCGACCAGTGAAGCCGGCCAGCGCACGCTCCCACGGCTCATACCACCGGGCCGCCATCCCTCTCACTCGCGCCGACCGCCAAAGGGTCGCGCCGCCACCCGGGGAAGCCCGCGCCGCCACCCGGGGAAGCTCGCGCCGCCGCCGGGGAGTTGCCCCGTAGTCGTCGCCCGCCGGACCGTCGCGCGGAGCTGTCGGACCGGCCTGGAACCACCGGAAACGGGGGTTTCTGGCCGAAAAACTTCCCGGGGTCACCCCGGACATGTCGGGACTCGAAAATTCGATCTGAAAGACTCGTTGGAAAGCTCGGATCGATCCCTACTCAAATATGGCCTTCGCTTGAAAATTAAACAGCATATCGACGCTATAATTTGAGTTCAAAGTAGATGCAGAATTTAAAAAAAACGAAACACACGAACCTACCTCGCAAGGCGTAGCCCGTCGCTTCACGAACGGTCCGCCGGAGCCGCAACCACCTTGCTGGGGAGGAGGAGGAGCTTGAAGAAGATTTCTCCCTTGTTAGGAGAGCTTTTTCTAGAGAAAAACCAAGGAGGAAGAAGGGGGTGGACGTGTTTAAGTAGGGAAACACACTTAAACACCCACCAGTAGGCCCGTACCCGAACTTTCGATGGGGTCAGGGTTAAGCTACCTCTAGGGTAAAATCCACGTTCTGAGCACAACGACGGTCTCAAAATTTTAATCTGAGCCTCCGTTCAGAAGTTATAAAGTTCATGCCCGAGGCCGCTAAATTATGAAAACGCCCATGGTGGCGTTTTCCACAGAAGGGTCGCACCCGCGAAAGTTACTCCCCTCTTAGGGTAAACAGCACGCTCCAGACTCAACGGTGCCCTCAGTTTTCCCATCTGAGCAACTGTTTAGGAGTTATTCTGTTTATTTGGTGTGTCTAGTATGAATGCACTTGAAATTTAATTCCGGCTACACCGAGGCTCGGAATCACACGCCGTTTGAACGCCCTGCTCTGGAATAACATCAAGAAAATTTCAAAGCCTCACAGGCTCAAAACCTGGGTTCTTACACTCTGGATGACTTCAATTTTTGACATACCCTTTCAAAATTTTCATATACCGTTCAACGAGGTACATCCATCTATAGTGCACAGGACCACAAAGTTGAATCTCTATCACTAAGTAAAGTATCAAATGAACCATTATATCAAAGAATTTTGATGGGAAGAACATTTCTAATTCACATAATATGATAACAATTTCTCTTTCCATATATGGCAATTTCACCGGGTCTAAAACTTTGCTACATATATCTTTGAAAAATAAACAATGTTTGGTTAACATATGATGAACATTCTTGGAAAAAAATACAGCGTAAATCTATAGGAATTAAATCTTGCATCAAAACATGGCAATCATGTGATTTCAAACCTTTTAACTTCAAATAATTCGTTGAAACAATGTTCTTGATATTTTATGAATACCCCTCTAGAACCTTTACATCATTGAAGAAGTTTCAAAACTGATATCTCTCCTCTCTGGAAAGAGTGTAAGCAGCTGGAGGAAGAAACATTCGATTTTCACCCTTCACGGGAGCCAACTCTTCTCGTATTTCTATGTCAACCATATCCAACATTGAATTAATTCCATCCTTTTTTCCAAGGTCATTTAGCAATGTTCCGATAACATTGTCACATACATTTTTTCCACATGCATCACATCAATAAAATGTCTGACGTACAAACAATTCTAGTATGGTAATTCAAAAAAAACTGATCTCTTTTTCTAACCGATTTTCGTAAGGTTTTTCAAAGATGGTTTACCAAAAATAGTGTTCACATCTTTTACAATCTTAAACAGCTGATCACCTATTAGTGGAGACGGTGTTGTGCGTTGTTTTGAACTTCCATTGAATGATGTCATCCAAGATCGGTACTTATGCTGATAAGGTAGAAATCTATGATGTCCTAGAAACATAGTTTTCGATGAATGTTTTGACCTAATTGATTTTGTATCTTCTTCACACACAGGACACCCTTGAGTTCCTTTAATGTTATAGCCTGACAAATTTCCATAAGCAGGGAAATCATTTATCGTACCATACAAAATCGCTCTCAATGTGAAGTGTTCACTTTTATAAGCATCATACAACATAACACCTAAATCCCACAATAACTTCAAATCCTCGATCAAAGGAGAAAAATAAACATCAATATCGTTACTTGGTTGTTTTGGTCCTGATATAAGCATATATAACCTGATAAATTTCCGCTTCATGCATAACCAAGGTGGCAAGTTATAATTTATCAACATAACAGGTCATGTACTGTGAGTGTTGGTTTGAAAACAAAAATAATTCACTCCATCTATAGATAACGCAAGACGAAGGTTTCTCGGCTCTTTTCCAAATTCAGGATACTCGTGATCAATTATCTTCCATTGAGGAGAGTCAGTCGGGTGACGCAATTTCCCATCTTTATTTCTTTTATCTTCATGCCACGACAATTGTCTTATAGTTTCTACACTTCCATATAGACGCCTAAACCTTGGAATGATTGGAAAGTACCATACAACTTTTTTAGTACTGGATTCATCTTTCTTGTATCGAGAAGCACCACACTTTGGGCATTATGTAAGTGATTTTTTCTCCTTAAGAAATAGTATATAGTCTTTAGGGCAGGCATGTATTCTTTAAAAAATCATACCCATCGAGCGTAGCATTCACTTAGCTTCATATGTCCAGTTTGGGAGCTCATTATCTTCCAGGAGCATGTCATTCAAGAGAGCAAGTAGTTCCGTAAAACTGACATCACTCCATCTATTGCCTGGTTTCAATTTATACAACTTCAATACAGCTGACAATGTTGTATATTTAGTGCAACCAGTATACAATGACATCTTTTCACAACTCTTTAACTTCTCAACCAATTTTGGGTAATCACGGAGTTCATCTTCAATTGTCCTTGTCATTTCCTCAATACGATCTTCATCATCATTGACATCTGTAATCACATACTTCATACGGTCTTCTTCATCATCCATATTTGTATTCATATCTGATGATCCATAAAATGCAGTTTTATCCCAGCCAGTAGCTACGTTCGCTTTTCCTCCGTGTTTATTCCAACATTTATAACTCTGATTTATTCTATGACATATCAAATGTTCTTCCAACTCCTCTGGGTTAATTAGTCTATAATAACAACAACGTAAACACAAACAAAGGATTTGAGAAGAATCCTTTGTGTGATCCTTTGCAAACTTGATGAACTCTTTCACTCAATTCTCATACTCTATTATCAAGCGATTAGCATCCATCCAATCTTTATTCATCTCCATTTTATTTGAATCTAAAATATTAGTATTTATGATTCAAATACACAAAACAAGACTTCCAAATATAGTAGAACAGAACCACTTCCTTGTAAAAATAGATATTAATAAAGCCTAACCATTTCCAATAAAGAATTGGAAATCAACAAAACCAGGATAAACCCCCATCAAAATCAACACACTTTCCAACCCCCTTACCAATAGTTCTAACACCCACCACCCTTGCAGCAAAACATTAAACATCCTTTTAACCACCCCTACCATCCACCTCATTCATAATAAAATAATCACATTAAACAGCCCAAAACTAGTGACCAAACTCAAATAAAATGAAAATAAGGATACAATTTTGACGAGAAAACGAATATAGTGGATACATTTCCAAACACAAAGGGGTTTGCGGGGAAAACAAATAACCTAGGTTTATCCAAAATTACTATGGAATATCATAGGTTTTGTTACCCAAATTAACATAAGAAATAGAAAATTAAGGTTAGTAAACATAAATTCTATCATGAACATCTAAAGAATATGCAATAACTCTCCCTCACTAACATGGGGCTCTACCAACGCCTACCATATACCTAGAAAATAATTGAAAAAATTAGGAAAAATAGTTTCTTGTACCTATTTCTAATAGTACTACAAGAAAAATATAACAAACATAGATCGTACCTCCAAACACTCCTAGAGCCTCCTGGTAAAAAGACTCTAGTGACTACAACTATCCGAGATTCTAACCACTAACTTCCCAATATAGGAGTGGTCTACTTAGGGGTAGTATTAGTAGAATCAAACCAAAGTTCCATCCACCTCATGTTGCTCCCCGATCTCCTCCATCACTTTAGTGTTGTACAGACCTCCTTTCTCCAGTTCCTTCCTCTGCCTAGGCTATTCATCAACTGCCTCTGTCATTGTAGCATGAATGTTAAGAAAATGCAATGTGATATGTCTATACCCATCACAATAATATTAAATTCCTTGGAGTAATGGGCTATCCTTGAGGTACCTATGAATGACAGTGCCTCGTGAGATGAGACTTGCATCACACACCTACTGTGGGTGGGTGTTGCTAACCCTACATCCCAGAAGATCACTACCTTAAAAGATTATGATATCAACTCAAACCATAGGCATAATCATAGAACACTAATATAGCCATCCAAAACTTAGTATTACATATTGAATTCCCCCAAACCACTAGAGGTCGGTCTATGAATTGATCAACATAAATTAATGGATTTAATAAAAAGAGATGAAATACAATCCAACCAAGTAAAAGACATTTACAATATCCTAAGAATAAATTCACCCCCCATCACGTAATCGGGTTCTCCATAGTGTAGGTGTACTTAACCAAAATCACTTGGCCTGACACACCAAGGGTAGTTCTTTACTAAAGCAGTCTCCATTAAAAATAACAATCTTTATACCCATGATAGGTATCAGGGAAGAATCACTATCTACCCAATGAAGTGCATGGTGTCTCCCCATTTTCAAGAAAAAACCTTCTAAACTAACACCTAGGAAAACTTGTTATGGAGGTTCACTAAGTTAACACCACCCTTAAATTATCCTTGACATAAAAGAAAGATGTGTGGAATTTACCATTGATCAAAGTCAATAAACATCCCACAATCCTAAAAAGAATTAACCACCCAAATATAATTGCTCACATGTTCATACCACTATCTAAAACCAAAGTCCTTTTCCAAAGAATACCATTCACCTTTCCATGGATGTGTTACTTTGATCTCATCTTTTGTGGCCCTAGTGCATGAAGACTGGAGGCCACTCCATGAATCTTGGTTTAATAATAAATGAACCTAAATGGCTTATAGGCTCTACTATGAACTGTCTCAAGGAGAGATTCAATTTAGAACACTGTAACTTCACAAAGACACTCGTCATCTCTGGTATATGGGTTGATGCATACACCATATCCTTACCAATAGTTAACCATAAGTCTCCCTTATGAAGCATTCTAGAATTCCTCGACATTCATAGGGAAGAAAAGTATTCTTCTTGCACACATCACGTAAAACCATGCTCACCAACTAAGGGAAATATAACTTAACATCCACAGGGTTGGATACACTTTCTATATTTGAGGGGTCCTAATCACTATCATAAATAGAACATTCCCCATAAACACAATCACCAGCACATCATGACACCCACAAAGTGTAACCAATTAATAATGAGGCGGGTACTATCAAAACTCTTCTTTTTCATGAAGGGGTTTACAAAAAGACCATTTTCCCCGGTATAGATAAACCCACCAGAAGGATGAGGAAAAAACACTCAACATTAATAAAATATTCATGTATAACAAGGTCTAGCTTGAGATTGCACGAGAATATCAAACCCTCATACATATGACACTTGGTGAAAAATAAATTCTAGTTCCAGACATCATAAGGACCCATGGGGAGTCATAAAAAAGTCATACTTTAGTTCAAATCATTTGCTAACTAAGTATAAGAATCCACTACATGTGTTATTTCATGACATAGATTGTTAAAACTCTATGTTAGTTAGCATCTAATCCAAGAGTGGTGATCATGGGGAAGAATCCAAACATCACCCTAATAAAAACTACTCTCACAAAACCTATCCATCAAAAATAAACCTAAAAGGATAAGTGGGAGACTTACCTAGAGTAGATCGCACCCGCGATGGAGGGGGAGAAGAAGCATCGAGCGGTCAGGGGGCCTTATGCGCTACGTCGAGAGGCGAAGGCGCGACCGTGAGGGGGAGGTGCACGGGAGGAGTCGCCACCGTTGAGAAATGGAGGAGTAGGGTTCGTAGAGAGTCCAGCGGAGAGGAGAAAGTAAGGTTTGCGGGGAGGAGGATCCGCGGAAGGGGTTCGAGGGGGAGGAGAAGGAGTAGGGCTAGCGGCGGAGCTCTGACAAAGAGAAGATCACGGGGGGGGGGGGGGAGTTGTTGCAAGGGTACATCACCGCAAGGGCTTGAGGGCGCGATAAACAGAGGATATTGTGCACCGGATTTTATAAAAATATGGGACTATGGTTTTATCAGCGCTGATAAAGGCATTCTTTATAAGCGCTAAGAAAAAAGCGCTGATGAAGATTGTCTTTATCAGCGCTAAAATTTTAGCGCTCATAAAGGGTTCCTTTATCAATGCTTTTTTATTAGCGCTGATAAAAGGTGGCGCTTCCCCTACCTGTTTTATATATTAATGTGTTTATTTGTATATTAATATATATTTATAAGATTAGTTTTAAATACATTTATAAAATATGTTTTTTTGTGTGTGTTTATAAATAAATAAATACATATATACAACACACACACACGCACATATTATGTGTATTTGTAAGTATAATTATACATATTTATATATATTTACAAATATTATATATTAATATGTATATACATATGTTTAGAATATATAGATAATATATATCAGTTTGACAATACAGACGCATACAAATACACACACACACACAAACACATCATATAGGTATATAAATATTAATATATTTGTATTTTAAATAAAATGGATGTTAGTTTTTTATTTAGATAAGCCTTATATATTGAGAAGTATACTTTATATGTAAACATTATTAATTAATTATTTGTAAAATTAAATTTTTATGGGTTAATATATATATATATATATATATATATATTGTTATATAATTGATTATAAGTAACATTACATTGTGAAAAATGATAAAATTTTAAAGTCATAATATCAATGTAAATGTAACCCCTCATAATAAATTCAGCCCCCAGTGAAAAGGGTCAAAAAGACCCTTGAAACGAGACTGAAATTCCATCGAATATTAAAAAAATTGGGTATGTGGACTAAAAACTCAATTTTGAAGGCCTTCTAGGCTTTTTTGGCCTCGAAAAATGTAGCAGGAGGTTTCCTTGGATTATAGTGCATAGAGCTCGTCGCAGGGTGTGATTTGATATGTTGTAGAGTTCAAACGGACACCCGGATCAAAAGTTATGACCGTTTAAAGTTTGAGTTGCATTTTTAACTTATTTTATCTTTTATTATTATTTTTGATTTGTTTTGTCTTCATATTGTTATTAAATGGTTATTAGTCGATGATAATTAACAAATTATTAATTAATAATATTTTTTAAAATATTTTAAAGTCATTTTCACTAAATTTATCATATATTAAATGTAATAGTCTATTTATACTTATCTAAAACATATTTTAAAAATATATATTATATTTACATCAAATATAAATATACTTATATATCAATATATTATTTTCATGATTTTTTTAAATATATACTTTATCAGCGCTAGGAAAAAATGCTGATAAAGCCCCCCCTTTATCAGCACTACTAAAAAAAGCGCTGATAAAAGGTAGCGTTGCGGAAACTCAGTTTTGTGGTAGTGACGCCAGAGCAGAGACATAGACGTACACGTCGTGGACGCATCCAATATATGTCTGACTGTGGGACATAGGAGTATCCATGCCATAGGCATAGATTAGGTTGATATTACATTTATGGTACATGTTGTGTGTGTCTTACTATTCTAATTTATAAATTTCTGTTCATTTTTTTAATAAGTGTCATACTATTATCATATTATCTACCAAAATCAATAATTTCGCTTTTGATATCAATACTTAATATTATTATCTATATATGTATATTAAATAATATTATTAAATTCATCGATAAATATTAATAATATTACTTATTTTTAATTTCAAAAGACTCTGGAAGAAAAGATCCGTGAACTTGAAGAAACGTTGATAGATATTATTGATATAAATTATTTTAAATTGGATGTAAAATCGTAGAAGATTATGGAACACGAATCTTTGTTAACAAAAAATGTCGCATGAAGAATAACATAAGTGAATAATGGATACGAAGAGTAGGTGATTGTGATTGAAGATTAAAAGAACCACAATATGAGATGTATGAAATTACAAGTTCATTTGA
Source organism: Viscum album (assembly GCA_963277665.1). Classification (NCBI taxonomy): domain Eukaryota; kingdom Viridiplantae; phylum Streptophyta; class Magnoliopsida; order Santalales; family Viscaceae; genus Viscum; species Viscum album. Next base: position 1,283,497,469 of record OY728132.1, on the reverse strand, counting down.
CCAATTTTGAGAATATACATATTAAAACTTTATAAAAGGACGCAATTTTTACTGGCTCACAATCTTCACTTGAGGATTTTAAGGTTATAAACCCTCCAATAGGTGATAAAATTATGAAAGGATGGGGAGTTTGCGTGTGTGCATGCTTCTTTTTAGCTTTGTAGCTACCCTCTCCTGACCGTTTGCAATATACACAGTCTTATATGTTATGTGTCGCCGAAAAAAAACTCAAAGAATAGGGTTTAAAAAATATATTATTCGTTAAGTAATAAATCCTACAATGTAACTAAAACAAAACCCGTTTTATCAAGTTAGAATTGTGATTAGATAAAAAAATTCAACCACATCAAAAATATGAGTTCACGATCAACAGTCCTATCAAGAATGATATTTTATCTATATATTTATCAGTTAAACGAGACTGAATCAGTAAAACAGAAGAAAAAAACCACTAACCGTGTCACTGTACTATCTCTTCCACCACTCTTAGGTTTACCATGACTTCCTCTCCTCCAAACAATCTTAATCCAAGAATGCTAAAATTCTTTCCCTCCATCCCATCCCATCCCTGATCCCCTCAACATCTGGGCTTTTATTTACCATTATCTATGAAGCCTAATAAGGAAAAACAATCTCCACAAAAATCAAAATGTAATGTGAAGCGATCTTTTTGTTAATATTTTACACATATCGATGATTTTAAAAATTTTCAAAACCTTGTCCCATTAATTTTTTTTTTTTGTAAAACCTATAAAAAAAAAATCCTCCACAATCTGGCCCAACAGGATAGTTTCCCGCCAAATCCCTCCGTGCTGCCTCGCCCTTCCTCTCAGGTTCCCACGGGACAGTGCAGCGCTGTTCACCGGCGATGGACGCGGACATGGAGATCGATATTCCTCCTCCCGAAGAGCTTGAATGGCTCGAAGCAAACTCTCATCTCCAGGCTGACTACGAAAGCATCGAAGTAGGCGATTTTTACCCCGAAGAGGAAGTCGAAGAGGAACACGGACAGCGAGAAAGACGACAGCAGGACCCGCCCCATCCGAAACCTCACGGATCAGAACAAGCCGAATCTGGCGCCGAATCCCATTTCCACTCGTCTGCTTCCGCTGCTCCCGCGGCACCGTCCGACCCCCGAACCAGTAGCCGGAAGCGTACCCCCGTGGACAGTCAAAAGGAATCATGCTCCGCGGATGTGATTCCATCCGGAGAGAAAAGAAGTCGAACCGATGGTGCTGCTGCCAGTACTGAGATCGACGAGGACTGGCTCCGGTACTCGCCGCCTGTACGGGAGACTAGTCAAGCGGCGGAAGCGGAGCCCGTTGAGGCTGAGAAGGTACTCTCACGGTTCGCGTCGGAAATACACGGCGAGTGCGTCCCGGTGACGGGCCCCAGCGGCGATAGGGTTTATGCGAAAATTAGCAAGATTGAAAGAGAATTTTCTGCGAAGAGACTGAATGGACCTGCCCAGTCAAGTGGTAAGGACTGCGTTTCATCTATTTTCGTGTTCTGACCCGCCATTTGTTTTCTTGTTTTTTTGTTACTTTTCCTTCAGTCGTCCATACTCGCAGAACCGTGTTACTAGTGAGAAAATGTTCCTATCAAATACAGGATACATTATTTTAAGTAGAAGATGGTGTACCGCGTTTTGATCATGATAGTTTGCAACGATAATTTATCCCACTTCTCATCATATTCCTTTTGGACAACATGAATTTTAGAAGATTTTGAAGGGATAGAGGATTGAGTTCTTACTGATCTCCTCTTCTTAGACGAAGCAGTCTCAGTCCTTTCTTCCCCTTTCCCTTTCAGTGTAGATGGAAAACTGCTTTGGAGTTTTTTTTGGGTTTCGGATCACCTGTTTCCTCCATTGAAAACAGAACCAAGGAAATCGAAACAAAACAAAGAAAATCTAACCTTTGTCTTTGTTGTAACTCTAAAGAACTTCGGAAAATCGAACCGAGAACGATGACAATGGCAATGATCGAATTGATTTGATGACACTCCAATTTGATGTAAAGATCCACGCGTCCTAATGTGAGAGGATATCAAACAACGAAGGCATCATAATGCCTTATGCACTGGCACGTAGTACAACGGAATGGTGGTGACGTTGTCCGCGTCACTGCTCAATACAACGGTGTCGTCTTGGTGCTATCTGCGTTCTATCCTCATCCAACGCTCTTGAATTGATGCTATCTGTGATGATTCCTCATCCAACATCAAAGGCCTACAGTTGTCTTGATATAGACAAACAAATTGGTTACCTTAATGTTGCAGTCTGTCCCATGTTGCGTAGTCGATGCCGACAACGATAGAAATTGTGACTCTTCCTCGTGGTTTGTCGTATACAGCGTGGCATCACTTTGCTATTTCATAAGGTGACACACAATGTTCTATTATCGCCATATTGGAATCTGACGCATACAATATTCTCAATTGCCGCCTTTCCAAGTACCGACACATACAACGTCCGTAATATTTTGCTATATTGAAACCTAGCACATACAACGCTTTCTCAATTTCGCTTTATGAAGAAACAATGCACACAATGTTAATTGTTGTCGCCTAACAAATGCTAGAAACCTTTAGTTTCCATAAAACACTGAAATCTCAAACTTTTTAGTTCTAAAATGAAATTCCATGAAGTCTCCAACATTCCAAGATGTATATTTAATGCTAATAAACTTGCTTGTATCCCGGGGCTTTGTAAAAACATCCTCCAATTAATTCTCTGTTGGAATGAACTCTAGATCCATGTCTCCCTTCTGAAAATGATCTCCAACAAAGTGATATCTCGCTTTTATGTGATTTATTCTTGAATATTGTAGGGGTTCTTTGAAATAGAAATTTCAAATGAATTATCACACATAGTAGGCATCTTATCATAGAAAATTCCAAAATTACAAAGTTTGTCTAATCCATAATGTTTGTGCATAGTAGGTTGTAGCTGCAACATACCAGCTTTAGCGGTAAACAAAGCAACCGAGTGTTGCTTTTTTGAACTCTATGGAACCAAGCTCTTTCCAAGAAAGTGACACATGTCATTAGTGCTCCTTCTGTCAATCTTACATCCTCCAAAGTATGAGTCAGAGTAACTTAACAACTCAAATGAGATTCTGTACGGATAGAACAAACCGAAGTTTACTTTACCTTTAACATACTTACTAATCCTCTTTACTCGAGTCATGTGATTCCTTTGGGTTAGCTTGAAATTTAGCATACATGCATTCACTGAACATTAAGTCAGATTTGTTGGCAGTCGGATAGAGAAGACATCCAATCATTCCTCGATAAGTTTTTTGATCAACTTTGACTTTCTAGCCACATCTCCATCCAACTTGCACCCAGTACTCATTGGTGTTCTCATGGTTATACTTGAGTCCAAACCAAACTCTTAACTTGTTCCTTTGGATACTTAACACTGATCAAAAAAGATTTCACCATCCCTTTGAAATATCTGAAAACCCAGAAAGAACTTGAGAATTCATTAAAGAGGGATTGACCGAAGAATCCAAAGATTATGTCATCCATATAAATCTGCACAATCAAAAAGTCCTTTGAAAATCTCTTGATGAACAAAATAGGATTAACATTTCCTTCCTCGAAGTGATTCTGTAACAAAAATAGTGACAAACTCTCATATCATGCACGGGGGGCTTGCTTTAGTTCATACAAAGGCTTTTGTCAATTTGTACACATAACAAGGCTTCTTTTCATGCTCAAACCCAAGCGGTTGTTTCACAATACATTTTTTGGAAATGAATCTATTCAAGAGTGCATTATTCACATTCATTTGATATAGCTTAAATCCCATGTGAGCTGTAAAAGCTAGTAGAATCTGAATTGATTCCAATCTGGCAACAGTTTCAAAAGTCTCACCATAATTGATTCCTTCTTCTTGACTGTAGCTTTGAGCAACAAGTCTTTCCTTGTTATCCAGATTCATATAGCTTGTCCTTGAAAAACCATTTAGTGCTAATCACTTGCTGATCATCGGGAGGGCTTACTAGTTCCCACTTGTTCCTTGTGAACTGATTCTATCCTTGCATTGCAAGAACCCAACTGGGATCTTCTAGTGCTTCAGAAACATCTCTAGATATTGTTTGAGAAATGAAAGCAAAGTGCTTACACATATTCCTCGCTGCATTTCTGTTCTGGATTTGAGAATCCACATCTCCAATAACTTTTGTTGGATTGGTGTTGCCCGATCCGGTTGGGCCGAATGCTTGTGGCCCGCAACTTTTGCGGGTCGACAGTACTGTGGCATCTCTGACCACTGTAGCGGAGCTGACCGACCGACACCGACAGGTACTGTAGCGGTGCGGATTTTGGGGTCAACAGTACTGTAGCGCTTTTGACTTCCAGCCGACAGACACTGTAGCACTTTTGACAAAGTGAGCCGCCGATCACTGTTGCAACGCAGACTACTATTCAGAACAGTAGACCGTCTTCTTCATATGTAGCCCTTTTCGGGCTAGGGTTTTAAGCTTGGAAATCCTCTATAATTTTGTGCTCCTGAATCATAGTGAAATTCTGCCTCTCCCGTGGACGTAGGGATTTTTCCCGAACCACGTAAATCGCCGTGTTCATTGTTGCTTTTCCTTCTTTCGTTTTCTCGTTTTCTGTCGTTGTGTCTCCCGACGATTCCGCAACAACTGGTATCAAAGGGTGAGTTCGGAATTCTCCAACGATGGCTCTGGATGAAGGCAAAGTGAAGATCGATCGCTTCGATGAAACTGATTTCAGTTTCTGGAGGATGCAGATCGAGGATTATCTTTATCAGAAAAAGATGCACTTGCCGCTTCTGGGTGTGAAGCCAGCGGAAATGGAGAAGTCAAAATGGGAGCTACTGGATCGACAGGTTCTGGGTGTTGTGCGCCTGACGTTGGCCAAAAACGTGGCGTTCAACATCAGAGAGGAGAAGACGACGGTGGACCTGATGAAAGCCCTCACAAATATGTACGAGAAGCCTTCTGCGGCTAACAAGGTGCATTTGATACGACGATTGTTCAACCTGAAAATGGTTGAAGGGAGAGCTGTTGCAGATCATATCAACGAGTTCAATACCATCATAAGTCAGTTGTCATCGGTGGACATTGACCTTGGTGATGAGGTATGTGCTCTGGTTTTATTATCTTCGTTACCTGAAAGTTGGGAAGCAACTGTAACAGCTGTGAGCAGCACTTCGGGGAATACGAAGATGGCTCTGAAAGATATAAGGGACCTGATCCTTAGTGAGGATGTTTGAAGAAGAGAATCAGGCAGATTCTCTGGTTCTGCTTTGAACGTTGAAGGAAGAGGAAGGTACCCACAGCGGGACAATCGCAGAGGACGGTCGAAATCAAGAGGAAAGAGCAAAGACAAGGCAAAAGGGTCTGGTCCTACCTGCTGGACATGCGGGAAGAAAGGGCATGTCAAGAAGGAGTGCAGAGATAACCGGAAGGGACCTGAAACCAGTGGAGCAAACGCGGTAGCTGAAGGAACTGATGACGTGCTATTGCTGAGCGTTGACAGCCCGATGGAGTCTTGGATTTTAGACTCTGGGGCGTCTTTCCATTCTACATCGGAGAAGGGTTTCCTGAACAATTTTGTTTCTGGAAATTTTGGCAAGGTACATCTTGCTGATGACGAGCCCTTGCAGATTGTGGGGAAATGAGATGCACGGATCAAGACCAACAGTGGGAGTTTGCTGGTTCTGGAAAACGTGAGGTACATCCCTGGTTTAAGAAGAAATCTCATTTCTGTGGGACAACTTGATGATGCAGGGTTGAGTACCACATTCACTGGTGGTGCATGAAAGATCACCAAAGGAGCTATGGTCATAGCTCGGGGAGCAAAGAATGGCACCCTGTACAACATGACAGAAAGTTGCATGGACATGGCTGCATCACTGGAAGCTGTCGGAGGTTCTCAACTGTGACACTATAGACTCGGCCACATGAGTGAAAAGGGGATGAAGGTGCTGACAACTAAAGGGTTGCTACCAGAGCTGAAGTCGGTGGAAGTAGGCTTATGTGAAGATTGTATCTTTGGAAAGCAGAGGAGGGTGTCCTTTGCAAAAGGAGGCAAAACACCGAAGGCTGGAAAGCTGGACCTGGTACATACAGATGTTTGGGGGCCTGCACCAGTACCATCCCTCGGAGGGTCACAATATTATGTGACATTCATTGATGACTCAACGAGGAAGGTATGGGTTTACTTTCTGAAGAACAAATCTGATGTGTTTAAGATATTTCAGAAGTGGAAAGTCATGGTGGAGAACGAGTCAGGAGCAAAGCTGAAATGTTTGAGGTCTGACAATGGTGGAGAATATGGCAGTCAAGAGTTCAGGGAATTCTGTTCTGAAAATGGAATTCGGTGGGAGAAGACAATCCCAGGAACACCACAACAGAACGGTGTGGCAGAAAGGATGAATAGGACACTGAATGAACGTGCCAGGAGCATGAGGCTGCATTCGGGGTTACCCAAGACCTTTTGGGCTGATGCAGTAAATATGGCAGCATATCTCATAAACAGGAGTCCTTCTGTGCCAATGGAGCAATGTCTACCCGAGGAACTCTGGTCTGGTAAGGTGGTAAGACTCTCACATTTACGAGTCTTTGGCAGTTTAGCATATGTTCATGTTGATGATAATGCAAGGGACAAACTTGATGCCAAGTCCAAAAAATGTTTTTTTATTGGCTATGGTGGTGAGGAGTTTGGGTATCGCTTTTGGGATGATCTCAACATGATGGTCATCAGGAGCCAAAACGTGGTATTCAATGAAGGTGTCATGTACAAAGATCGCCATGCAGTTGAAGATGAAAATGAGAACATTGAATCAGAATGCAAAAAGCAAGTGGAGCTTGAAGGTGTGTCTGAGCTTGAGAAATCCGAACCGGTGGAACCTACTACTCCAGTGGAGTTGAGGAGATCATCAAGGGTGAGAAGGCCCGTGCAGAGGTATTCACCATCATTGCATTACCTTTTATTGACTGACGGTGGAGAACCAGAATGCTTTGAAGAAGCAATGCAGCTGAAGGAGTCGAGCAAGTGGGAGCTGGCTATGAAGGAGGAGATTTCCTCATTGCATGAGAACAACACTTGGGAGCTGACACCTCTGTCAAGAGGAAAGAAAGCATTGCAGAATAAGTGGGTCTACCGGGTCAAGGAAGAACATGATGGAAAGAGGAGGTTCAAGGCAAGGCTGGTGGTGAAAGGCTTTCAACAGAAGGAGGGAGTAGATTTCACTGAAATCTTCTCACCAGTAGTAAAGCTTACCACCATCCGGGTGGTTCTCAGCATTGTGGCGTCAGAGGATTTGCACCTTGAGCAGCTTGATGTCAAGACTGCTTTCTTTCATGGAGATTTGGAGGAAGAGATCTACATGCAGCAGCCAGAGGGATATGTAGAGTCTGGAAATGAAGACCTGGTGTGCAAACTCCAGAAGAGCTTATATGGACTGAAGCAGGCACCAAGACAGTGGAACAAGAAGTTTGATTCATTTATGTCTAAAAATGAATATAAACGATGTGGCATGGATCAGTGTTGCTACATCAAGTCTTTCGGTGATGAATATATTATATTGCTTCTGTATGTGGATGACATGCTCATTGCAGGATCATGTATGCAGAGGATTAATGAGCTGAAAGGGCAATTGGCTGAGGAGTTTGAAATGAAGGATCTTGGAGAAGCTGGCAAGATTCTGGGAATGAAGATCAAGAGAGACCGCACAGCTGGAACATTAATGTTGTCACAGGCTGATTACATTGGGAAGGTGCTGAGAAGATTCAGCATGCTGGAAGCAAAGGCAGTCTCTCTTCCATTGGCGAGTCATTTCAAACTATCAAAGGAGCAATCACCGAAGACGGCAGAAGAGGTGGAGTACATGGCAAAAGTTCCATACGCATCAGCTGTTGGAAGCTTGATGTATGCCATGGTCTGTACTCGACCTGACATGGCTCATGCAGTGGGAGTTGTGAGCAGGTATATGGCTAACCCTGGAAAGCAACATTGGGAAGCTGTGAAGTGGATACTAAGGTATTTGAAGGGCAGCAAGGAGGTATCTCTGTGCTTTGAGAAAGGAACTTCATTGCAGGGGTATGTGGATGCTGACCTTGGAGGCGATGTCGACAGCAGGAGGAGTACCACGGGTTATGTTTTTACCTGTGGAGGAACTGCGGTAAGTTGGATATCACAATTGCAGAAGGTGGTGGCTTTATCCACCACAGAGGCAGAATACATTGCTGTAACAGAAGCTGGGAAATAGATGGTTTGGCTGAAGAACTTCTTGGATGAATTGGGAAGAAAGTGAGAAGAGAATGTATTGCACTGTGACAGTCAGAGTGCTATACATCTTGCCAAGAACCCAGTGTTTCATGCCCGGACGAAGCACATTCAGTTGAAATACCATTTCATCAGAGGTTTGATACAAGATGGGTTGCTGACCTTGCAGAAGATCTGTGGAACCAATAATCCGGCAGACATGTTGACAAAGCCTATGGTGATACAGAAGTTGAGGCACTGCTGTGCCTCTGTTGGGGGTTGCAGGGGGCAACGCGCCCCTGCTCTGGGGGTCCGGGGGCCGAAGGCCCCCGGTCCATTTTTTCGCTACTGTAGCATCTCTGACCACTGTAGCGGAGCTGACCGACCGACACTGACAGGTACTGTAGCGGTGCGGATTTCGTGGTCAACAGTACTGTAGCGCTTTTGACTTCCAGCCGACAGACACTGTAGCACTTTTGACAAAGTGAGCCGCCGATCACTGTTGCAACGCGGACTACTATTCAGAACAGTAGACCGTCTTCTTCATATGTAGCCCTTTTCGGGCTAGGGTTTTAAGCTTGGAAATCCTCTGTAATTTTGTGCTCCTGAATCATAGTGAAATTCTGCCTCTCCCGTGGACGTAGGGATTTTTCCCGAACCACGTAAATCGCCGTGTTCATTGTTGCTTTTCCTTCTTTCGTTTTCTCGTTTTCTGTCGTTGTGTCTCCCGGCGATTCCGCAACAACTTTTTCAATTGGGTGATGTCTAAGAGTCTTCTTGACTTGAGGTTAAGAAGTCTCGGGCCCCCCCTCAACTAATGCATCATCTTTGTCAATCATCCTTCCAATAGGATGAGAGTCATCCAAACCAGATTGTCTTTAGTATTCAAAATAGAGACTTTGCATCCAAACATTCGAAAGTAACCAATCTTAGGCTTTCCCCCTTTCTATAGTTCATATGATGACTAATTGAGAACATGCCTTGCTAGGATTATGTTCATCACATACCAGGCAATGTTGACTGCGTCTGCCCAAAAGTACTTTGAAAGATTGTACTCATTGAGAACTGTCCTTGTTATTTCTTGAATACCCCCGTTCCTTCTTTCAACTACTGCTGCATTCTGTTGTGTGAAGTTCTTGGAATAGAGAAATTATGAGAATATCCATTATCACTATAAAGCTTCTCAAATTCATGATTCTGGCACTCTGCATCATGGTCACTCTATTGAATCAAATTACAGTAAGTTGAAAGCTCAGAGGAAGTCTCACTTGATGTGGAAACGTCGGGAGTCGCAACGACAAAACAACGATTCAAAGAAGAGTAAAAGGGAAAAAAAGAAACACTCAGGACACAAAGATTTACGTGGTTTGGGAATAATCTCTACGTCCACGGAGAGATAGAATTTCACTATATGTTGGGAGCACAAATTACAGAGAGATTTCTCAGAGTTTCTAACTACGAAACCTTAGTCCGAAATGGGCTACAAAAAGAGGAAAACGATCAACTGTTTCACCAATCGCACAGGAAGTCTGCATCGCTATATTGAAAGGCGGCCACCTAAGTTAAAAGTGCTACAGTGACTGCCGGCTGAAAGTCCAAAGAGCTACAGTGAATGACAACTGAAAGTCCGCGTCGTTACAGTGTCCTGAAGGTGTCGGTCAGTCAGCTCTGCTACAATGGTCAATATTGCTACAGTCCCCCAAAATTTGGGTCGGGGACCTTCGACCTCTGGACCCCCGGAGCAGAGGTGCGTTGCTCTTGCAACCCCTAATGAGCTCACTGCGAAGCTCGACCAGCGGAAGTTGCGGCATGGTGTGCAGTATGGACCGGAAGCATACGGCCCAACAACATCCGAAAAGGACCGGGTTACACCAATTCCAACATCACTTTTATGAGATAAGAAATACACCCATGTAAATCTGGTTCAATCATCCACAATCACAAAAGTATACCTTTTGCCTTCCAAATTGGATGCGTGAGTAGGCCCAAACAAATCTAAATGCGCATGTTGTAGGTGTCTGCTAGTGCTCACTTCATCAGCAGACTTGAAAGATTCCTTGTATTGCTTGCCTTTCATGCATGGATCACAAAAGTGGTTTTTGCGCGCTTTCAAATCAGGCAGTACATTCCTGTGCTTAGCCAGCTTAGACAATAATATGGAATTACAGCGACCTTACTGTCTATGTCAAAGAGAGCAGTCAGACTGTAAAGCAGTCAAACACTTAACATCTTGCAAGGTTTGCTCATGAAGATTAAGGTGAATCATGCTTGTAAACAAGACATTTATCATTCTTGAATTTAATAGATAAACCATTGTCTCATAACTGTAGAATGCTAATAAGATTATGTTGCAAACCTTCAACATATAGTTGAATCCGGGAATTCTACTTCACCAAATCCTTTTGTTTTTGGAATTGTCTCCAAATGTTTCATGGCCTCCATCACACTTGTTGAATGTTTTGAAGTTTGATGGATCTCCTGTCTAGAACACCAACTGTCCATGTACCAAATTTCATTCTTTGAGTCCAAATGGATTAATAACTGCGCCTTTAGGTAGCCAGATTGATTTAAGAGTAGTATTATAAGGGGTATTTCCAGATAAAGATTTAGAAATAAAAGTTTTGGTGTGACCCAATGACCCAGAATGCCTTGGTGAACATTCACCAGCATAATGCCCTCTCATGTCACAGTTAAAACAAGGAACTAATGAAACTAAAATTGCTAGCAAATTTTGCATGAAGCAAACTTGGATGTTAATCTTAAATGTCAATTTACCAAAAGAGAATCCCACCCAATAGAAGCATTACAGGACTAACTAACTACTATTATAACAGAAAATAAAAGTTTTCCAACAATATATCACTTAATGGAAATCCTTTCTAACCATGGTCATCTTGGAAGCCGCTGCAATTCTAGTTCTGAAACTGTCTTTTCTAGGCCTCTGTATGATCTGATTTTAAATAACCTAAATGAAATTTGCATTTGTCATTTGTATGTTTGTGTCTGGTTTGTCATTTCTTCAATTTCTTTGTTTCTTTATTAAGTCATGCCAACCTGGTTTGTAATTGACATGCTTAATGTAAATGGCACAACTTTATCATATTTATTCTTGTTTCGACTCATGATTGGGCATGCAAACTTTTGCACTTTTACAATTTGATTACTTGCTGTTTGTTTTATTTTTCTGAAATGTTCTGTATGTCTGTTTATATTAATTATTCATAGGGCAGCTAGAATCATTAAATTGTTTTATTTGATCATCAATTCACATTGCAGGTCTTTTATCAGAACCCTTTCAGGTTTTATTGCAAAAAGTGGAGCAAGACAGTTTCATGAAGGTATTCTAGATTCAAAATAAATTAGTATGAATTCAAGTATTAAAAACAATCGCATTGGGTTGTGGTAATATATTCATAAAATTTATGTGATAAAAGCATCAAAATAAGTGCACATAATTTCTTGATCCCATTCAGTTGAGAGTTGTAAATGCTCTAATATGCATTACAATTGTTTTGTTTTTTGGCTTTAGATAGAATTTGGATGGCTGGTTTTGCAGCTAATGAAGTGGTACAGGATTTTATGAGATGAAATAAAGGTGATACTGTTTGAAACCTGAGCAAGCTTCTAATAGTTTGCTGAGGTTATTTTTGTGGTAGGGTCTTATTTCAAAGATTTTTTTTTCTTTCCATTTTGGCTCATGTGGCTGAGGGGTTGTTTATCTCCAGATGATTTTTTGTGATTGTTGATGGGAATCTTAGGATTGAAGTTATATACATTTGTTCCGTCTACTCTGTGTGATGGAGGCTCATTGCAGAATAGATGGAAGAGTTTCTGTTTGGCCTTCTGCAAGGTCTCCAGGTTGATTGAAATGGTTTAGATGCATGCCTTTATAGGTTGTGGTTGATACTCTTTCCCTTTTATCCGATGATAGAAAATCCTCCTGCAATGTGACCGCTTTAAGAGTTGAATTCTCCAAATTTTTTCTGGTGGCTTGGAACTTGTCTCCGGAGTTATTTTCTGTCGTGTCATCACTTGTTTTCAGGTTGTGCTGAGTTGGCAAGGTCTCTATTACCCGCCCCACCTTCAGAGAAGACTGAAAATGGGGAATTGGTTTTGGAAGAGGAAGTTATCCTCCCATGTTGCTTCCTCCATTGACCGCCCCTGCCTTTTGAGTATATTTGGAGAGGTGTCCATGCTGTCCTGCTGCTTGAGTAGCTGAGACATCACCTCCTCTAGTTCTGGCCAGTCCGTCATGTTCCCTGCCAAATCAGCGGGCAGCGTAGGATGTAGAATCTGAGTGCCAACCGCCTTTCTGTTGTCTTTGTTTGCCCCCAGGAGCCAACTAGACAGGACCAGCTTTGCATCAACAGAAATCAATAAAAATAGATTTTCTGCTTTGATCAAGGCATCGATGAATCTGTAAACATATCTCTCGAGTAATCGTGATGCAGACCGATTCCCAAAATCTTGTTCGTTTATATCTTGCCAGCCTCACAGGATCATCTTTGCACCCAGTTGATATAAACATAGATCTAGAATGGGGAACTCTATCTTCAGCGGCATCCATATCGCTAGCGACAAAACATAAGTAATGTATCTCTCTACCAAGGAATTGCATGTCCAAATTCCTGGGATAAATCCTCCTCGGAATGCCAAGAGTGGAGGTATGAGGATGCCTCCACCCTCCGCATGCCACAATCACAACCTGTGTCTTAGCTGCTTTAACAGAATTGCCAGATAACCTCCATAATTGACTAGACATAATAGGAACAGATTGACCAACTTTGGCCCATTCGTTCCCATTTAAAGTACCAGAGTTAGATAGTTTGACAAGGTACAAATATCCATGGGTTGTGGCAACATATAGCACATTTTCATATTCCAAAAACAAGCTTCACACATACTTTTGCTGTCCTTAAGCCTGGCATGTGCTGACAAATTAGGGATTTGGGCAGTGGACATCTCCTTCCCATCATCACAATCCTTTAGCTCCTCATCCTGTTGCTCCAAGTACCTAATGGAAGCATGAAGACGATGAACTTTGTTGGATCCCATTTTAGTATAATGGGTATTTCCGAGTCCCACATCGGAATATCCTGCCTTGTAATTTATTTTACTCATCTATAAAAGAATATTTCCGCCTCACATTGAGGTAAGGGGAATTCACCATCTATATGGTATCAAATGGTACTCTCTAACCTGAACCTTTTTTTTTTTATCTCTCTCCCTTCCAGGGTTGCGAGAACATACCCTGCGGATTCCCGGTTCTGTCCGGCCCCGCCTCTGCCCTCACCCTCCTGGTTCTGTTCGGCGGGATCCTGCAACCGCCATTCTTTTGACGTTGTCTGGCCTCCAGGCGAACTCCCCCACCTCTCGACCCAGGCCTTCTTTCGACCCAACCGCCTTCTTCCGACCCAACCGCCTTCTTCCGGCATTTTCCCGACCCCGCGCCCGATTCCGTCGCCTGGCCTCCAGGTGTTTCTCTTCGACACCGCCCCTCTTGCTCCAGGCGGACTCCCCCGCCTCCCGACGCCGCCCCTGTTCCTCCCGGCAGACCAACCATCTTCAGGCGGATACCCCTCCCGCGATCCCGACGGCCAGCCGCATCCCTTTCTCCTCCCGGCGCGCCTCCCGCTGTTCGCTCCCGTCGACCCTGCACCACCCGACGTTTCTCCCCAGCGGCGTTTCTCCCCAGCGGCGCTGTCCCGCACCTCCAGTCGGCCTCCTCTGCGCACGCCGACCAGGCCCCCTGCGTCACTCCCGGCTCCCCTTTCGGCGCTCCTTCCGGCTCCCGCCCGACGCAGTACACCGCCTCCATCGCACCTCCTCCCTCGCGAAGATCGGCCTGCCCTCCCGGCACCTCCTGATCCCGACGCGGCTCTCTCCAGACGCCGCACGACCCGCCTGTCCCGATGGGCTCCCTCTCGGCGCTCCCACAGCACGTCCTGGCTTGCTTTCGAAGCAGCCACCAGGCACCGTCCTCTAGGCGGAAATAACCCAGCCCACTGACACTTCAATGGTTGGCTTGTCCGCCTGTGGCCCTCCGGCACCACCGTCGATCGCCAACTTTCCTGCAAGGACACACCCTCATTTCCATTGTTGGCCTTCCCGTGCATTTGTGCGACCGTCCGAGCAGCTGTCCCATCCTCCGTCATCGGCTCTACCGCAAGACAGTCCCCCTTCATCCAGTGACCGTTACAGAACGACGCTCTCGCCGGAGGAGATTGCCTTGATACACTCTTATCGTGCAACTGTGCCACCATCTTCTTCTCCAGTCCCCATTGTTCAGACTGGCAGCTCGACCGCTTGTGTTTCTCATCAACAGACAACTTGGATGTTTGACTCTGGTGCGTCAGAACATCTCATAGGGGACTCCGATATATTCACTACATATCATCCGTACACAGGTGCCTCTACAATTACTGTTGTTAATGGCTCAACAATCCCCACTATTGGATTTGACACATGTCCCTTGACTCCGTCTATTTACCTGACGTCGGTCGCTCATGTTCCTCAAAGTCCATTTAATCTTATCTCCGTCAGCAAACTCACTATAGACTTAAATTATGTTGCTACTTTTACCTCATCTCGTGTTGTTTTTCAGGAGCGGAAGACGAATCGGGAACTTGGTTGAGGTTATCTTCGGAATGAGGTTTACATGTTTGATACTCCACCATCTCTTGCTTGCTCATCCACCTCACCCCGTGCCCTTGACCTACATTCTCGCTTTGGTCATCCACTGGCTTCCACCCTACATAAACTTTGCCCCTAATTCAGTTCCCATCTATCCTTCCATTGTGAATCTTGCAAGTTTGTCAAACATCATCGGGCGACGTATGTTCCTCGATCGGAACCACTGCAGCAAATCTCTTCGATCTTGTTCATTCCGATGTCTGTGGTCCTTGCAGGGTTCCTAGTCAGTCCGGGTACAATTATTATATCACTTTTATTGATGACTACTCCCGCATGACCTGACTTTACCTGCTTTGTGATCGGTCTGAAGTTTTTTTTCTACCTTTCAGACCTTTTATAATGAAATTCATACTCAATTCTTCACCCTCCTTAAATGTCTCCGCTCCGACAATGAATGAGAATATTTATCCACTTTCTTTCAACACTTTCTCAAGGATAAAAGCATCATTCATCAGACCTCCTGTCCTGACACACCTCAGCAGAATGAAGTGGCCGAGCTGAAACATCGTCATATTTTGGAGACTGCTCGTGCCTCCTATTCCACATGAAGGTGCCTCTTTTTTTTTGGTCTGATGCCATCCTGACTGCTACCTACCTCCTAAACCGTCTCCCTTCTTCTATCCTTCAGGGGGAGACTTCCTTTCGGACTCTCTTCTCCTCTCTCCCTCCTCACTCACTTCCTCTCCGGGTGTTTGGGTGTCTGTGTTATGTTCGGGACACTCGCTCCAATCTCTCTAAACTTTCTCCTAAATCCCTCTGTTGTATTTTCCTCGGATATTCCCGCACTCAGCGTGGATACCGGTGTTTCTCTCCAGACTTACGACGCTATATCATCTCTGCTGATGTGTCGTTTATTAAGAGCACTCCTTTCACTCCTCCATATTCTCATCCAGAAACTATCATCGATGAGTGCCTTCCTCTCATCATTCACCCTCCTCTGGTGTCTCCCCTTACTGGTCATCGCTTTGGGACGGTCTACTCCCGTCGCCCATCGACTGTACCCCCCGTCCAGGCCGAGGACACCATCGTTCCCACTTCATCCGATGCTCCTGTCACAACACTAGATGACTTGCCTATTGCACTCCGGAAAGGTACTCGCACTTGTCAGACTACTCCTCTCTTTACATCTTCATACAAAGGTTTGTCAACACTGGAGACGATATCTATTCCCTGCACGGTTGGTGATGCCAAATCCCACCTGGGGTGGCTACAGGCGATGCGGGATGAACTGCAGACTCTGGATGACAACCATACATGGGATCTGGTCCCCCTTCCTGCAGGCAAACAGGCGGTCGACTGCAAATGGATTTATACGATCTGTCTCAATGCCAATGACACTCTCCATTGCCTCAAAGCCTGCCTTGTGATGGAGGGCTCTGCTCAGATATATGACATCGATTACTTTGAGACCTTCTCTCCTGTTGCCAAGATGACCTCTGTTCGTTTATCCATTTCTATGGCCGCTCATTATCACTGACCTCTTCATCAACTGGATGTCAAGAATGCCTTTCTTCATGGCTTTCTTGATGAAGAAGTCCACCTACAACAACCCTTGGATTTCATGCCTTTAGAGTCGACTCCCATGTCTGCCGCCTCCGTCGATCCCTATATGGCCTCAAACAGTCTTCTCGTGCTTGGTTTGGCTGCTTCAGCACTGTCATTACTGCCTTTGGCCTCTCTCGCAGTATGAAGGATCACACGTCTTCTTCCGTATGACGTCAAATTGTTGCATCTTACTGGTGGTTTATGTTGATGATATCATCATCACAGGGAGCGACTCCACTAGAATCACCCAACTCCATACGCACCTTCACCACCACTTCCACACTAAAGATCTTGGTCCTCTCACCTACTTCCTTGGCATTGAGGTCTCCCGCTCTGAGGACACTATCTTTCTCTGCCAACGAAAATATGCCCTTGATATCTTGCAGGATGCAGGATTGAGTCAGGCGACTGCAATGGACACTCCTCTTGAGCCTGGGGAACGCTCTCTCCATGCCGACTCAACACCCTTTCCTCACTCAGAGGGCTACCGTCGTCTGGTGAGTATGTAACGCCCCGACCCCAGTTACCCAGAGTCGGTGAATTATTACATAACATTGACATGATCACAAGGAAATCATGTCTCGAAAGACCAATCAATTTAGTATTATTGGAAACATGATTCATACTTAAGTTCAACTTTACAACTTGAAAAGAAATACAACACGAATTTATTCCATTGGAAACATCCAAGCCTCCTAAATAATGCTTGCAAGTCACTCATAACTAACTTCTTCATATCCTGAGAAAATGAAACATAAGAAAGGGGTGAGCTCAAACGCTCAGTAAGGGTAAACAATACAGCGGAAGATAACATAAATATTAAGCATGTTGAATAATTGAAACTACATGCACCAATAATAAACACGAATACTTTTATGGCAGGAATATGAGCTGAGTAAATAATGCCATAATAAAACATAATCATTGGTATTCTACTAGTCGAATGACCACATAAACCATCAATATTATTTTCATAATGAGGGAATGTATAATGCTGGACATTCTGAAACATTTTGTCAAGGCTTCGACCAAGATGTCTAAAAATGATTAAGGCCTCGGCCAAAATCATATATCAAAATTGGGAAAGGGCCTCGGCCAATTCCACGTCTAGTTGTCTCATGAGACCTATCGATGCATCGAGGAGCTATAGCGGGCTCCACCCGTCACTTATTAAGTCCAATGCATTCCTCATATGAACAGGTTTAAACATAACATAAACATTCGTATTAAAACTAGCATACGAAATGTCAATACTTTCTCCATAAACCATGAATGGTATAAAAATAACACATTCACAGTCAAACATATCACAAAACCTTCAATACAATTTGTAAGTTTTGTATCATAATAAATCAACTTCAAATAAGCTTAAAATTCATCAAAGGATGTTGACATAGATGAAAACAAAACTATTTGAGAGAAATATATCTTTTTTTAAATCATTTAAAAGTCACATAATTATAAAAGGAAACATTTACTTTGAAAATATTCTAATAAGCTTGTAAGGGAAGGTTCAACGATTTTATAACGGCGGAAAATAACCGCACCCGCCATATAAGTTAAAAAAAGACATTCTTACCTTAATTCTGTCGAAAAGGTTAAAAAAGATCTTGTTTGGAAAATGACGGAAAGATTTCTTTATAAACATCTTATAAAAAGTCAAACAAGGGTATAAATGACTTTAACCCATAGTCTGTAAAATAGTAAGAATGATTTGAAATACATTTTTAAGAAACATGGATGTGGATGATAAAGAGGTTCTAGTAGATAATTACGTATAAATAACCTCGGATAATGAAGAGATTGTGAAATAAACCCTTATCTTGTACTTTTCCTTGGTCGAGGGTAGGTTAACCTCCTGTATAATGGTGAAATAATTGTTATTAAATTATACAAGAATCATATACATTAATATGATATCATATATGATCTTTTAACATTGCTTTGTTAATAATATCTTAGTATTATCGTCGTTTCGGGTGTTAAATTACTCGTTTTCTTTTATATGTTTTATTACATAAGCCGTGTTTGTTATGGATAGGTTGTATTTTATTCATATCCAGAATGATATCAAGTCCTTAAACATTACTTTTAATCATCAAATGAGAATTAGACTTGAATAGATATGATGGGGAATGAATCTCATCGCGTTCGTGGAGACGGTAGTCCGTACATACGCACGAGCGACAATATCATTATTTTGATATTAAAATAATATATAATTGGATGATATATCATATATACAGAATCATTATCATGTTTTATTTATTATTTACATCAATTACACATCATTATCATACCCATCCAAATAATAATGTTTTGAATAACAATTACACCACGACGTGGAGACGGTAAGCCGTACGTACGCACGTATGGTGACATGTCATTCAAGGGATGGATATAATACTGAATATGGTTGTAACATATTTATAATAACATAACAGTATATAGAAGTTACTGGAGTTATTATTTTAGAATGGAAATAACAAAGAAAGAAGAAGTGGAAGAAGAAAGGAACTTGAAAGAGGGTGGTGAAATCATTACCTCTTCTTCGGGTTCTTCCTTTTGATTTGATCAAAATGGCTCTTTAGGTTGACTTTCTAATCAAACTAAGGCCTCTAGGTTGAAGTGAGGGAAGTTGGGAGGATATTTGGGCAGAGGTTGGCCGAGCCAAAAGACTTTGAAAGTGTGAATTAGTGAGAAGGGGGACCTTAGGAAAAACTTAAAATATTATTTTATAATAAATTAATATTCGGTTTCTAATGGCTCTATACTGATTTATTTCGAGGCTAAGGTGGGGATCTGTCGAAAACAACTCAACCAATGGGTTTTAGACATGTTTGGGTCACTTTATTAACCTTATCTTTTAGTTTTAAGTCTTAGTTAATTAGTTTGACATTTACCATGTCTCTTTGTATTTTTATATTATATAGTTAATAAAATTACTATATACTTCCAAGCGACCCCCAAGTGGTCCATTAATGATACACCTATCATTATATATGTCCTTTGGCCGAACCTTAGATTTTTAGGAATAGAATATCAATTAATAATATAATATTTATTTTAAAAACTCCTTTATTTCAATTTTGACACTATTTAATAATTGATTTTTGTTAAAGTCTTAACAACTTTATTAATTCGAACCCAATTCATTTAAGCAATCCTAACATGTCATATTAACCAATAAAATTCGTGGATGTCATCAAAACTTTCAAATTATATTTATTTTAACATTTATAATACCAATTATTTGATTCTTTCATTAATAAGGAAAATACTGCATCATTATTGTGTCATAAATAAATTTAATTATTCAATGTCTAATGTTGGAGTCTGCATCCCACATCGGACTTGAGGTCCGGTGTGGTCTTTAATATTCATTATAAATTAACCCCAAGGGCTCCTTTAGAGAGCACACCTTAGGGGTTCAGTTTCTCCTATTTTATCATACCACATGGTATCAGAGGGAAATTAATCCCGAACCCTCCTCCCATTTCATTTCCCCCCCCTATCTAGGGTTTCTCATATCCTCTCCCCCGAGGGGGGCGGCGACCCCCATGTAGGGTTAGGTTAATCTTCTGCCGCCGCCCCTCCGGGATCATTTCTCAGGCGGCCCCTCTGCCGTATCTCCTCCCGGCGGATCTCCCAGGCAGCAAATATCCCTCCTTGCCGGCACCATCTTCCCCGGAGTCCCCTTCCGCGGCGACTCCTTCCACCCTTCCCACGACTCTTCGATTTTCCAAGCGTGATCGACCCTTGCCCGCCGTCTTCGTTCCGCCTCGACGAAGGCACACGACTCCCTCTCTCCCCTCAGGCCCTTCCCTGGCTCTTCCCGGCGGCCCTCTCTCCCGGCGCAGCTCCCCTCCCGGCGGCCCTCTCTCCCGGCGGGGCTCCCCTCCCGACGCCTTCACCCAGCGCCAGCCCCGGCTCCCGACGAGACTCCCGGCCCTCGGCTCCAGGCGCAGCTCCCCTCCCGGCGCCTTCACCCAGCACCAACCCCGACTCCCGACGAGACTCCCGGCCCCTGGCTTCAGGCGCGGCTCCCGACGACTACTCCCGCTGGCCTGACGACTCCTCCCTGCTGCGCACGCTGACCCTGATATCCCGCGCATCTCCCGCTACGCACCGCACTCCTCAACGGCACCCGCCTTCCTCGGCGTCCGTTCCGGCTCCCGCAGTAGCCAGCAACAGCGCCCGCTTCTCCAGGCGGACGATACGGGCGACCGTTCCACCTCTCCCGCAACTGCGTCGCCTCTCTTGCAACTTCCCGGCTCGTCTCCAGCGGCTCCCGCCTTACCCGCCGCCATTTTCGGCTTCTGCACCTGTCGGCTCTGCAAAACGGCTCTCGCACCTGGCGGCTCCCATTTCTCCAGGCAACCGCCCTCCCTCAGATGCGGCGCGCCTGCTTCGTCCAGAAAATCCCGGCCCGCCCTTCCCAGCGGCGTCTCCCGGGTCCGCCTCCTCACGCTTCTACTGGCCCCGCCTCTTCAGCATCGGCTTCCGCCCTTCCCGGCGGTCTTTTCGGCACCCGCATCTCCAGGGAGCAGAATGGTCGACTCTCATCTCTCCCTGCACCATGCACCGTAGTGGTGCACCAACATTCTGCTCCCTCCATGCCGGCCTCCTCCTGCGGCAGTCCGCCTCCATGCCGGCCTCCTTTTGCTGACGACCTCACCCGCCGCTGCTCCTTCCGCTCTGTGGGACTCGCCGTCCGCAATCCCGACGGCCAGCCGTGGATCGGCCTCCTACCGACGCGGCCTTCCCTCCCGCGATGGACGCGACGGCCAGCGGATCTCCTCCCGGCTCTCCGACGGTGGCACTCCTCCTGTGCGAGTCTCTTGCTGGCTCTGTTGTTGTCTAGCGGCTTCACCTTGCATGACGCCCTCCAGTGCGCTACTCTGCAAGGCAGCCCTCCCGCCGTTTTCATCCGCTCCAGTCCGGCGACTCTCATCGCCCGACACTTCTTCTGGCAACTAGGTGCTCCCTCCATGCCCGCCTTCCTGCCTGGTGCCTCCTGCGGAATCCCCGAATTTCTGCCTGGTGCCTCCTGCGGAATCCCCGCCTTCTTGCCCGGTGCCTCCTGTGGAATCCGCGCTTTCCTGCCCGGCGCCTCCTGCAGAATCCCCGCATCCCATCGCCGGTGCCTCCTGCGCAATCCCCGCCTCGCCGACATCTCCCGACATCTTTTCGGCAGCCGCATCTCTGTCCGTCGGCATGCCCATGCGCTGACGCAGCAGCTCGACCACCTAGGATTTGGGCCCGTTGGCGCCGTCAGATCCCGCAACACTTCTGCGGAATCCCCGCCTCCCGTCGCCGGCCCCGCAAGTGCGGTTTTCCCGGTGCTAGTTTGGATTTCCCGGCGTTTCATCAACCGACCCCACTAGTGCGGCATTCCTGGCGCTCCGTCCATCAGCCCGGTCTGAGTGGTTCATCTGCTGCGTCCGCGACATCATCCATCCCTCATCCTGCGGGGGAGCTTCGATCGTGAGGGGGAGCAGTAGCCTTTGCAACTTTCTTTTTTTATTTCGTCATGTTTTGTCATCAAGCTGGGTATGTCCAGCTTGAGGGGGAGTGTTTGCAGTCTGTTGATTGCTTTGTCTTCATTTGTTTGGCTTGTTTTTTCTTTCTGTGTCCAAGCTAGGTACACCTAGCTTGAGGGGGAGTGTTGGAGTCTGCATCCCACATCGGACTTGAGGTCCGGTGTGGTCTTTAATATTCATTATAAATTAACCCCAAGAGCTCCTTTAGAGAGCACACCTTAGGGGTTCGGTTTCTCCTATTTTATCATACTACATCTAAAAATTATAAATAAAATACAATTATGTAGGAAATCTTTTTAGCTTTTTAATGAATATTTATAGTCTAAAAGATATATGCTTATTTCATTTTTGTATTTACTTTAACTTAATTAATATAAAGTGTCCTTATCACTTACAAGTGGCTCTATGGGGTCCCAAAATCGACCCACAGATGCCCATGGTCGGACATGTATCAACCAATAGGGTTAGAACACGTTTTAGGGTAAATTAATATTATTATAATATTATTTTTTTACCCTTATTTACCGGATTTACCCTTTAACCATGGTAAATAAAATATTTACCGAAATAATTATTCAAAATGTCTAAAAATAAAAGTTACCTATTTACACAATTTGGACCTCCTGATTCTAAATATTGAATCCGTTTTTTTAAATTCAAAACACAGAAGTGACAGAAATTAATTTAAAATTAATTCCCGTTGTCAAAACAAAAAGCGTGTTTTTAAGAAATAATAACTATCAAAAGATTGACACTTGTTTATGTCTAGTTTAAATGTGAAATTATGTCCAATGACCAACATTGGATTAAATGGTAAAAATATAATCTAATTATACTCTAAAATCACTCAAATTCATAATTTATCACTATTAATTATTTCGATTTATTTAAGTTGTTTTTAATTAAAATTTATTAATTTTCACTATTCATTAAAATATGAAATTTATCCAAAAAATACCAAAAATTCACCCTAAGTTAATTTCGATATTTCGAATCCAAAAATGAAGTTCATTTTTAAAGATAAAATGTATTAAATTTCAAAAAGTGGGTATTACTATTCATAACGGTTAGTTTGATTGGTTGTGGTGTGTGTTAGAACTCAAAGTTGCGTACAACACACGCTATTGTATTATTCAAAGAGAAGTGTACTGTGGAAGCTTGGGGTGTTACAGAGCAAACTCAATTACCTCACTATGACACGATCAGATATTGCCTGCGCTGTTGGCAAAGTGAGCCAGTTCATGGAGCATCCGACCAGATCTCAGTGAGATGCTGTCCTCCGCATTGCCAAATACATAAAAAAAGACCCTGCACGTGGCCTCCGGTACTCACATCACGCTCATTTGGATGTTGAGGCCTTTTGTGATGCGGACTATGCGGGTTGCCTTGCTACCCGCAAGTCTACTTCTGGATTTGCTGTGTTCTTGGCCGGTGACCTCATCTCATGGCGCAACAAGAAGCAGACTGTCGTCTCCAGATCTAGTGCAGAGGCAGAATACCGTGCCATGACCACAGTCACCACTGAGATCATCTGGTTTCGTCATCTCCTCCATGAGCTTGGTTTCCTACTGCCGACATCTGCTCATATCTGGTGTGACAATCAGACAGCCACAAAGATTGCATTGAATCTCGTCTTCTATGAATGGACGAAGCATATCGAGCTAGACTGCCACTTTCTTCGCCACCATCTTGAGCATAACCATATCAGTTTTGGCCATATTTTGACGGCGGATTAGCTTGCCGACATCTTCACAAAAGGCCTCCTAGGAGCTCGTCGGGACTCTCTCACTACCAAGCTGAGTATTCATAGCCTCCCTGATCCAACTTGAGGGGGAGTATGTCTGGTCTTGTTCGATGTCGTTTTTTCTTTTTGTGGGACTCTTGTCCGAGCTGAGCATGTTCAGCTTGAGAGAGAGTGTTGGACCCCATTTTAGTATAGTGGGTATTTTTGAGTCCCACATCGGAATATCCCGCCTTGTAATTTATTTTACTCATCTATAAAAGAATATCTCCGCCTCATATTGAAGTAATGAGAATTCGCCATCTACAAACTTTAATTGCATAATGAGAGCCAGCGGTAACCAGAAGAGAGGAGAACGGATTATTTAGGCATCGACATTCGCCCCTTCCAATGTGTTCTAGTACCTTCTTGACTTGTTTACCATCCAATCCCCATACTTGGCATGTATAATCCCTTCCAACATTGATAATTTGAAGATGGAAAATGGAGCAGTTCCACACCTGAGCATTTTGACCAAAATAACACATGGCCCATAAAACCCCTATCGTTGCCCTCCACTGTGTCAGAAGTTTATTCTTTAAAAGAAATGGTCCAAATACGAGTACTGCCATCTTTGGTGGTAGAAGCCAAAATAAGTCCTTATGAGGATCAAGCTATTCGAGACATTGAATCTTCATGTCCAGCAAGTGCTCATGCACGAACAGCTGAATGCTGCTCTTCGGGTCGGTCATTTTGCTCTTTTGTGGATGCAGGGCAATCTTGACGGGCAAGCTTCCCAACAATGATATGAGAGAGCGACATCTTCGACTCCTCAATGGTCAGATGAATGCGAAAGTACAACTCTGCACGAGTAATCCATCCCCTGGGATCGGTTCCGTCAAATACTGGTATCTTGACTCCTCTGGCGACTGGTATAGAGTCACCTATGGTGTTGACTGCATCGGATGCCGCACTCGCTCCCTCACGCCGTTTCTCCTTTTCCCTAGTTCCACACAAGAGAGTGCCCGATCCCTCCCTAGTCACTGCTGGTCAATCTTTATCCTGAAGCGGCATTTTTGTCACGCAATGCAGCTAACCGGAAGTATACTTGCTGAATTCCATCTGCTTCTCTGCTCCTGATTCCAACATGGTTTTTGCTTCCTTGTATAACCAAATTCCACTAAATGCGTCACAGAGATACCTGTTATGAATGAAGCACTTCTTCCTCTTGTTGCGGCTTCTCCTCCCTTGGATCGGAGCCCAGGAAAACCGGGGGCTTAATTTTCCTGGCGACTGGTATCTGCTCGCGGGTTGTATAGACCGCTTTCATTTCTCCGATCACACCGGCACTCTTCTTTGCCCTCTTGCCAGGTCCAGTCGAGTGCATCTGGTGCGCCTCTTCCTGCTGTGGCGCCTCCTCTAGGCGGCGAACGAATCCAGTCGATCTTATGCCTGCTTCCCTTGGAACCAGGGATGACCGATCATCCTCCAGTTGCGGTCGCTTAAGCGCTTCCCGCTTCCATCTCTGTTGACATTGCCTGCAAGTCTCCGTTATTGACACCATAGTCCTTACTATCGAATTTAATTTCGCCTGCTCTTCTCCATTGAGACGAGCTTGGAATCTCGTTTCCATCCCGGCGGTGCTCTCCTTCCCCACAGAGAATCCTGCAGAGCTCTCCTCCCCAAGAGTCTCCGGCAGTGCTTTGTTTCTGCGAGCACAATCCAACAACGCTCCCCTTCCTGTGAGAGCAACTGCTCTGGCAGTGCTCTCTTCCCCTGCTGATTATATTCAGCAGGTCGGACCAATATTGATAAGATCCCCATCCCAACCCTGCTGATTATATTCAGCAGTTCGGACCAATATTGATAAGATCCCCATCCCAAAAGAATTAAGGGTAACAGTGAAATATGTATGAGTAAAGTGAAGAACCGGAATTACAATATGAAGAAGAAGAAAGAGAAACTTAAGAGAGAGAGAGAATACTCGAGAGGACTACCTAGCTCTCCCGCCCAAGCATGCGGCCGAAACTTCTAACACTATTCTTCTTGCCCCCCCCCCCCAACAGCTTTCTGTTATCCCCCATGTGATCCTTCTAGAATATACATCTGTAGCCAACTTGCTTCCCAAGCAATATGCTCCCCCTTAGAGGCTGCTTTTCCAGGTTGTGCTCAGTTGGCAAGGTCTCCATCACTTGCTCCACCTTCAGGATCAGTCTTGTCCTCAAGACTGAAAATGGGGAATTGGTTCTGGAAGAGGAAGTTATCCTCCCATGTTGCTTCCTCCATTGACCGCCCCCACCATTTGAGTATACTTGGAGGGGTGTCCACGCTGTCCTGCTGCTTGAGTCACTGAGACAACTCCTCCTCTAGTTCTGGCCAGTCCGTCATGTTCCCTACCAAATCAGTGGGCAGTGTAGGATGTAGAATCCGAGTGCCAATCGCCTTTCTGTTGTCTTTGTTTGCCCCCAGGAGAACTAGACAGGACCAACTTTGCATCAACAGAAATCAATAAAAATGGATTTTCTGCTTTGTTTAAGGCATCAATGAGTCTGTAAACATAGATCTCGAGTAATCGTGATGTAGACCAATTCCCAACATCCCATGTATATCTTGCCAGCCTCGCAGGACCATCTTCGCACCCAGTTGATATAAACATAGATCTAGAATGGGGAACTCTATCTTCAGCAGCATCCATATCGCTAGCGACAAAACATAAGTAATTTATATCTCTACCATGAAATTGCATGTTCAAATTCCAGGAATAAATCCTCCTCGCAATGCCAAGAGTGGAGGTATGAGGATGCCTCCACCCCCCGCATGCCACGATCACAACTTGTGTTTTAGTTGCTTTAACAGAATTACCAGGTATCTTCCATAATTGACAAGACATAATAGGAACGGATTAACTAACTTTGGCTAGCTCGATCCCATTTATATTACCGGAGTTGGATAGTTTGACAAGGTACAAATATCCATGGTTTGTGGCAACATATGACACATTTTCATCTGCCAAAGGCAAGCTTCACACATACTTTTGTTGTCCTTAAGTCTGGCATGTTCTGACAAATTAGGGATTTGGGTAGTGGACATCTCCTTCCCATCATCACAATCCTTTAGCTCCTCACCCTGTTGCTCCAAGTACCTAATGGAAGCATAAAGACGATGCACTTTAATTGCAGAATCAGCGCCAATGCTAACCAGAAGAGAGAACAGATTATTTAGGCATCGCCATTCGCCTTTTCCAATGTGTTCTTGTACCATCTTGACTTGTTTACCATCCAATCCCAGTACTTGGCATGTATAATCCCCTCCTACAATGATAATCTGAAGATGGAAAATGGAGCAGTTCCACACCTCAGCTTTTTGACCAAATAACACATGACCCATAAAATCCCCATCGTTGCCCCCCACCGTGTCAGAAGTTTCTTCTTTAAAAGAAATGATCCAAATATTAGTACTGCTATCTTCGGAGGTAGAAGCCAACATAGGTCCTTCTGAGGACCAAGCTATTCGAGCCCATTGAATCTTCATGTTCGACAAGTGCACATGCACGGACAGCTGAATGCTGCTGTTCGTGTCGGTCATCTTGGTCTTTTGTGGATGCAGGGCAATCTTGATGGGCAGGCTTCCCAACAATGATTTGCGAGAGCGACATCTTCAACTCCCCAGTGTTAAGATGAATGTGAAAGTACTACTCCGCACAAGTAATCCATCCCCTGGGATCCGTTCCGTCAAATATTGGTATCTTGACTCCTTTGGCGACCCGTATAGAGTCACCAGCGGTGTTGACCGCATCTGATACCGCACTCGCTCCCCCATGCCGTTATGTCCTTTTCCCTAGTTTTGCACAAGAGTGCCTGATCCCTCCACAGTTGCCGCTGGTCGATCTTCACCCTGAAGTGGCATTTTCTTCACGCTGTGCAGCAAACCGGAGGTATACTTTCCCGAATTCCATCTGCTCCTGCTGCTCCTGATTCCAATGCGGTTTTTGCTTCCTTGTACAGCCAAATTCAACTAAATGCGTCACAAACATACCTTTTATGAATGAAGCACGTTCTTCCTCTCGCTGCGACATCTCCTCCCTCAGATTGGAGCCCAGGAAGATTGGTGGCTCAACTTGCCCGGCGACTGGTATCTGCTTGCAGGCTGTATAAACCGCTTCTATTTCTTCGATCCCACCAACACTCTGCTTAGCTCTCTAGCCAGGTCCAGTTGAGTACATTGGGTGCGCCTCTTCCTGCTGTGGCGTCTCCTCTAGTCGAACAAATCTAGTCAATCTTACGCCTGCTTCCCCCTGGAACCAGGGACAACTGTTCATCCTTTAGATGCGGTCGCTTAAGCGCTTCCCACTACCATCTTTGTTGACGTTGCCTGCAAGTTTCCACTATTCTCTTCCCTCAGAGTCTCAGGCAGCTCTTCGTTCCTGTGAGCGCAATCCAGCAATGCTCCCCTTCCTGAGCAGCTGCTTTGGCAGTGCTCTCCTCCCCCACTGAAAATATCTGGCAGGTCAGAGCAATTCATAAGATCCCCATCCCAAAAGAATCAAGGACAACAGTGAAATATGTATGAGTAAAGTGAAGAACCAGAATTACAATATGAAGAAGAAAGAGATACCTAAGAGAGAGAATACTCAAGAGGGCCACCCAACTCTCCCGCCCAAGCCCGTGGCCGAAACCTCTAACAGTATTCTTCTTGTCCTCCCCAGCCTTCGCCCCCCCCCCCCCCCCCCCCCCCAACAGCTTCCTGTTACCCCCCATTTGATCCTTCTAGAATATACAGTTGTGGCCAGCTGGCCACAGCTGCAGCCAACTTGCTTCCCAAGCAATATGCTCCCCCTTTAGACGCTGCTTTTCCTGGTTGTGCTGAGTTGGCCGGGCCTCTATTGTATTTTCTGTTGTGTCATCACCTGTTTCCACAGATTAAAAAAAGTTGGGTTTACTTCGAAAGGCTTGATGTTTTATTGAGCATTTCTTTTTTGGGTTTTTCTTCATTTTTCTGGTTTAAATATACTAACCAGAACTTTGTGGCTTGTGGAGTAGTCAGTTGGAAAAGAATGTCTTTGTTTTTGTGGATAAGTTTTTTAGTTCGTTAGTTTTTTTAGGGAGAAAGCTGTCTTTCTTTTTGGATGAATTTGAAAATTTTGGTGGCTTGACCTTTTCAGTTGTAAAAAAGGATTGGGATGCTGAATTAGTTTTATTTCTTCAGCATTTTTGCAGTTCTTTTATCCAGGATGAGCAGTTCTCTTATCCAGGATGATTTCTCAGGTCCTGAGTTTTAACTCCTTAGAAAATAGGAAATTTGTTTTACCTTGCACTCACATGCATACTTGTCAATGCGTTTTATTTGCTTCTTATTTCCCTTTTCACATCCCTAAACAGTAATCACTAAGTGTCTTATAGGCCATCCCAATTTTCATTAAAATGGATTTTCATGGTGCTCAAGGCTTTGGAAGCTAGTTCCGAAGGCAATGGCGATGCTGTCATTCCTGAAGCATCGATAACAAATGATCAGCTTTGGGTGAATAAATATGCCCCAGATTCATTCACCGAACTTCTCAGTGATGAACAGACAAATCGGGAGGTAGATTCCTTTTAAGGCTCCTGTTTCTAGAAATGGTTATTTTTTGACACGACTTGCTTTGAATTTTGTTTCCGTACAGGTTCTTTCATGGTTGAAGCAATGGGATTCTTGTGTTTTTGGATCTAAAGTCAGGACTACCGCAGATGAGGTTTTGTCAGCCCTGAGGCGTCATTTTTCCATTTCTCAGCATAAAAAGCACTTCGATGCAGGTTTTCTGAGGAACAATACTAGGCCTGAATTAGGTAACAAAAGTTTTGGATGGTCTGATAATTGGGACACAGAAAACTCCCGTTTCACAGGCATCAAGGAGTCATGGGACAGGAACTTAAAGAGCAATAGTCCCCCAGAACAAAAGGTCAGCTGTCAGATGTATCTGCATGTATTATTTGATTTTTTATTGTGATGTTCTTTTGCGTTTTTGGTTTGTTTCTCAAATCATGTTGTCTTAAATTATGCAATGACTGATTCTCTTCTAATTGAATTGGGAAAAAACAAAAGCATTGTTGTATTGTAAAGGGGCTTAAGAAGCATTGATCCATTCCTTCATGATTGCAAATCTCTTATCCTTCTAGATATCGTTAGTGGAGCTCGCACATTTTGTTCATCAGAGAGAGTTTTTCCTTGATGCTGACCTACATGTTACATTAAACATCTTAAACACTGGTTGTTTTGACTATGTTTTATCAAACGATTCTCACTAATATGTAAAAGATGTCAAATACTGAATTTATCCAATTTGGCATGCCTATAATTTGAAGATAATTCTTTCCTAATAATATGAATAATCATTTCCTCAAGGTTACGGACCAGCCGGTGGTGGAGTGGCCACCGATTGCTTCTCCGTATCCAACAGGTCTGGGGTTTAACCCCCTATGGCCCCCCATTTAGGGCAAAGTGGGACACTGCAGCGCTCGACTACTGTAGCAGTGGTACTATACATCAGAAATGGGCCATAGGGCCTAGGGGCTACCATAAATGTAATGGGCTAGCTTGGATGCAGGCCTATCCTTGGGGGGGGGGGGGCGAGGTGTTGATCCATGCGGGCCCAGCGAGTGCTTGTGTGTTTGTATTTTTTTTTGTAAGCCCTAGACCTAGTAATAATAATTTCCTCAAGGTGCTTTAGTTTACATTGGTGAAAGATATTATAATTTCATGGTGTTTGTTTATAAGAGTTCTAATATTCTACTTTTTTTCATTTATTTCATGGTGTTTGTATTTTTTTTGTAAGCCCTAGACCTAGTAATAATAATTTCCTCAAGGTGCTTTAGTTTACATTGGTGAAAGATATTATAATTTCATGGTGTTTGCTTATAAGAGTTCTAATATTCTACATTTTTTCATTTATTTGATGATGGAAGGACACACTGTTTCTTTCAGTAGTCAAATCTCAGAATATTGCTTTCTTATCAATTGCTTTAAAGTTTCATCTTTATGGAAATTGTAGATTCTCTTACTTTGTGGTTCTCCGGGACTTGGAAAAACAACACTTGCTCATGTAGCTGCCAAGCATTGTGGATACCTTGTGGTGGAGGTATCACTGTTTCAGCATACATGTCTATTATACATCTTCTATCATGGCCATCTTGGATAAGTGTTTTTTTTGTTTTAAATAATTGCGGCAAGGTTGAAATTCTGTAGCTGTTTAGTGCCTCTCACTGTATTAAGCTTTAATCTCACGTGCTTGGCTCTTGATAATCAATGATGGTTACAAAAATTGAGTCCAGGGGTAATAAGTCTACCCCTGGTGCCACTTGAAGAGCTTACTTTGCTGATGTGTTTAAGCTGCTAGTTTGTGGGCTTACAGTGTTTGGAGTCTCAAGGTGCGGCCTTTGCCGTTGAGTGCCCTAAACTGGCTTAAGATTACAAATTATGTTTTGTTTCTGGACTATGGCATTAACGTGATGTCAGTGGTATGTTGTGCTCAACTCGAGGATGGTTTCTGTCATATTTGACCTTAGGATGGATCATCTGTATTACCATATTGCTTATGTCATAATTGACCTTAGGATGACTCATTTTGAATTTTCATATTGTGCACTTGCATGGATCTTCTCATACATGCATGGATCTTCTCGTGCTTGCACATGCAAGGGGACGTTGCGTGTCGTACTTTCAGTTTAGACAAGACAATTTGATGCTTGAAATATACTATTTCTTTATTGCTAATAATTTTGAATTAAACATCACGCCACCTTGAAATTATAGTATTTAAATCGTCACTAAATCTTAAATTTAATACATTATTCAGAAGCAGAATGGTCATGCACAAAGAGCCTGCAATTTTTTTTGTTGATATTTGTATGGCCTGACTTCTTAATTTTGCATTATTTCCTTTTATGAAGGGCATTTTTCATTTTTCAATGTGTACAGATTAATGCTAGTGATGACCGATCAGCATCAACCGTTGAATCTAAAATCCTTGACGTGGTCCAGATGAACTCTGTTGTTGCAGACTCAAAGCCTAAGTGCCTGGTAGATCTAATATTCAAAAATTTGCATGGTAATCTTTTGTTTTTTAGAGTTTTATTTATTGAAATTTCTGCAGGTCATTGATGAAATTGATGGGTCTCTTGGCGATGGCAAGGGTGCGGTGGACGTTCTTTTGAAGATGGTAATGAATGTGTTTTTCGGTTTAGTATTCCATCGCTTGTGGTATTGGTAGCAAGAACGCATTCAATTGTTGGGTAAAATGAAGTCCCTAAAAAATATCTCAGTGGACCCATATCCTTTGTTTGAAAATTCTCTGATGAAGAAATGACTTAAGTCGGGTAATTTCAGTATCATAACTTTCTGTAATGACAATATTATCAACATACACAACTATGAGAATGTTATCTGTAGTAGATAGATGATAGAAAACAAAAGGATCCTTCTTGCTCCGGGACATCCCAAAACTGGTTACAACTGTGCAGAAGCGCTCAAACCAAGCTCGTCGTGACTCCTTAAGGCCATACAACGATCGACAAAGGCGACATACCTTGGAAGACTCCTCTTGAGCAACAAACTATGGAGGTTGATCCATATACCACCTCATCAAGAAATCCATGAAGAAAGACATTCTTGACATTTAGCTGATAGAGAGGCCAATTGTGAGTGGCATCGAGAGGAATAAAAAGACATACCGATGCCATCTTAGCCACAGGTGAAAAAATGCCAAAGTAGTCAACGCCCTAGGTGAGTAGCCTTTTGCAACTAGGCGAGCCTCCGGGCGATTCAGAGTGCCATCAACATTGACACACACAGTATAAATCCATTTGCATCCAACAGGCCACTTACTGGAGGGGAGGGAGACATGATCCCATGTACGATTAGCCTTTAAAGTAATTTATCTTGCATAACCTTTAACCACCCTGGACGAGATTTGGGCTCGGGAATGGTACAGAGGATGGAAACCTCGGCAAGGGTCCCAATAAACAGGGAGGTGACTGCCGATAATCCCTGGTAAGAAATAGAATAAATTGGGCGATCCTGACAAGAACTCGTATCTTTGTGAAGTGTGATAGACAAATCAGTCGGTCGAGAGTTGAGAGCTAACAAGTCATCAGGTGTCGGAGTAGCATGAGCCTCAGATGGAATGTGCATGCTTGGACGTTTAGTGTAAATGCGGCCAAATCGAGACCCACTTCTCGATGGTGGAGGAAGTGTGGGTGGTTGAGGTGTGAGAGAATATCAAAGTGAAACCTCAAGATCACGAAGAGAGGGAAACAAAGAAAGATGTTGGAAAGGAAAAGTGGAGGGTTCAACAAACGAAACATCAATTGAAATCATATAACGATGTAAGTTGGGTGAAAAATAGCAATACCCGCGTTGGGTCTGAGTGTAACCAAGGAAGATGCACTTAAGAGCATGAGTATCAAATTTGGCAATAGCGGAGCGAGTATCACAGACATAACACGAGCATCGAATATGGGGACTACTGAGGGCATAAAGTATAATAAGGTGTCTCTCCCTGAAGAACGGATGAGGGAAGACGATTAATGAGATACGTGACAGTCAGAATGACGTCACTCCAGAATATGGTAGGAACTTTCATCTGAAAGAGAAGGACCCAAGCAATGTCGAATATATGACGGTTCTTGCGTTCGACAACACCATTTTGCTTGGGCGTGTCAGGGCAAGAATGGCGACGAGTCATCAGGTGTTGGAGTAGCATGAGCCTCAGATGGAATGTGCATGCTTGGGCGTCTAGTGTAAATGCGGCCAAATCGAGACCCACTTTCCGATGGTGGAGTAAGTGTGGGTGGTTCAGGTGTGAGAGAATATGGAAGGGAAACCTTGAGATCATGAAGAGAGGGAGACAAAGAAAGATGTTGGAAAGGAAAAGTGGAGGGTTCAACAAACGAGACATCAGTTGAAATCATATAACGATGTAAGTTGGATGAAAAATAGCGATACCCGTGTTGGGTCTGAGAGTAACCAAGGAAGATGCACTTAAGAGCATGAGCATCGAATTTGGTAATAGCGGGGCGAGTATCATAGGCATAACACGCACATCCAAATATATGAAGATGCAAGGGATGTGTGGACTACTAAGGGCATAAAGTATAATAAGGTGTCTCCCCCTGAAGAACAGATGAGGGAAGACAATTAATGAGACATGCGACACTCAGAATGACGTCACTCCAGAATATGGTAGGAACTTTCATCTGAAAGAGGACCCGAGCAATGTCGAACAGATGACGGTTCTTGCGTTCGACAACACCATTTTTCTTGGGTGTGTCAGGGCAAGAACTTTGATGTATGATACCATGGTCATCAAGAAAAGACTGAAAAGAGCCAAAGAAGTATTCACGACCATTATCAGAATGAAAAGTTTTAAGGGTAGTCTAAAATTGGGTTTGGATCTTATGGTAAAATGAGCGAAAGACGGAAAAGATTTCAGATCGATGTTTTAATAAATAAACCAAAGTTATACGAGAAAAATCGTCAATGAAAGTAACAAAGTTACAATGACCCAGTTTACTTGGAACCGAGCTAGGTCCCCAGACACGCCAGAGCACTCGGGGAACATAGATGATTTGGCGATGCTTGGCGTAATGATAGGTTTCACAATCAAAAGGAGAAACAAGACCTAACTCAGAATAGACTTTTTGAAGAATCGATGCGGGAGGATGGCCGAGCTAGTACTAAAGTTGGAGGGTCGTAGTAGAAAGCATGGAGCAGGCAAGAGAAGAGATCGATTCAAACACATATACACTGCCGTAGAGTCTGTCACTGTCAAGCACACGAGTCGCTGAAATCCCTTAAAACAAAACCGTAGTAGGTGAAAAGATGACCTGATATTGTAGATCAACAGTAAGCTTGCTAATGGACAATAAATTAAATGAACAATGTAGAACAAGAGCGTTGAAGTGCGCTAGCATGACATTGTAGATGACCTGAGTAGAATGAGAACGATGGGGGCCGAAGAGGCGTCAAGGTGACCATGAAGCAACCAAGAAGTATCAATGGTGTGATAATTCTTACCACAACAACGCTTGTTGGGTAGGGGCCGACCACGTACGCCAAGCAACCAAGAAGTATCAATGGTGTGATAATTCTTACCATAATGAGTACAATGCTTGTTGGGTGGGGGGCGACCACGTTCGCCAGAGCGTCCACCACCACGAGTGTTGCCACAACAAACCATCACAACACAATCTAAAGGATCAACAATGACTAGTGTTGGAGAATGATTAATATGAATGAGCCGGTTATAAACCAGTGAGGGATGTAAAGTAGTGAGACTGACTAGCATCTCGGTGATAGTAGTCGAGAACTCCTAATTGAGACCATGGAGTAAAGAGAATAAAAATAAGCGGTTGTGATGTCTTGGCCTCCTTGGGATTCTGCAGAAATCGGCCATAAATCGTTGATTTCATCAACGACAAATTTCCACTCATTATAATATGATGAGAATTCAACGAGAACCTTGTTGGAGTGTGAAGAACTGTTGGAGCAAATCAGGGATATGCAAAAGATTTTGTCTCATAAAACATCAATAATAAGGAATCCCACAATTCCTTTTATGTATTGGGTGTCTTGGAAACATGCTTGATGAAAAGATCCATCAACGGATCATAAAGAATTGGGTTGAACGTAGAGGGA
Source organism: Viscum album (assembly GCA_963277665.1). Classification (NCBI taxonomy): domain Eukaryota; kingdom Viridiplantae; phylum Streptophyta; class Magnoliopsida; order Santalales; family Viscaceae; genus Viscum; species Viscum album. The sequence goes on along the minus strand of OY728132.1, from coordinate 1,283,462,054 downwards.
CAATCACACCGGAAGAGACATGGTTGGATGACCTAGGAACTATGCAAATTTGGCGGGTGTGCAGGCTTGGATGGTGAAGGAGCATGCAATGGGGTGTTATGACAACAGAGGCGTGCGCAGTGGCGTAGGACGCGCAACGAGAGGGGCACGCGACGAGCCGGGGAGGTGTAGCGTGGTGGGGCACATAGTAACGCAAGGTGCACGGTTAGCGTAGTTGTGGGGCGATGATGGCACAGATCGTGCAGGAAGTGGGGTGCGACAGAAACCCCAGCCCTCGTGCAACGGAACTTTGGCTGAGAAGATTTTTCAGAAGAAAAATGAGACCTGCTCTGATATCGTCTAGAAATCAGGTATTGGAATCCATGCGTCTCAATTGAGGCCAACCATTTTATTTATAGCAAAACAAATACAAGTGATGAGTGGTAAATACAAAATTCAAAATGACCTGGAATAGGATAAGCCTATTCGAACATAAATATCTCCAACAATAGATAAAGAAATCCAAGTTTCCAGATAACTAATAAATGCAAAATTCAAACTCAAGAGATATGGAGACTGGATAAGCCTATTCAAATAAAATGAATCTAGATTGATCTATATTCTATGTACATAATTGCTCTAACAGTATAATTAAGAAGAATATATTTTTATCATAATATCATTGTTTTAATTATATTGAATTACTTTATTTTCATTTCATTTTGTTCTTTAATGCACTTTCTACCAGCTAAACAGACCTGTTAAGTTGATGAAGGCTCAATTTACTGTTGTGTTTCCTTTCTCCTATTTCCTGTTGTTGCTTCCCAATTTTCTATGGCGTAAAGAAAATTCTTTTTTAAGTTTTATAAATATGACAGCTTCTCTTTTGTTGAATCAGGTCTCTGCTGAAAAGAGGATTGATATCAGAAAGACAAATATTGCAAAGGGATCAAAAAAAAGACCTAAAACCGCCACTCTGTTAAGACCTGTAAGATCAGAGTCATGTTATGGTATTCTTAATAAATCATTTTTAGCTTCAATGAGTGGCATTTGATGTGTAGGTGATTTGCATATGTAATGATTTATATGCTCCTGTCTTGAGGCCATTACGTCAAGTTGCCAAGTAAGTCTGTTTTATGGTCAGCTGAATATTATCTGCAATTTCATTTTATTTTTAAGCAGGTTTTGGTATTCCTGACTGCCCGCTTTCATTTATTTTGCGGGTATGTGTGACTATATTGTGAAACTGACAACTTCATATTAACATTATTTTATGTAATGTTTGATATGCTAGAACTGTTTTCTATATAAGTGGAGTTGAGATTTAAAACTATGTTTGGCGCATTGAGAGATTCTCATATCTTATAATTATGATTTTCATTATTTTAAGTATAATATAATTAAATATTATAATAAAAATATCATTATAAATTTTAAAGTACAAATATTTTATAAAACTATTAAAAATCAATTGATTAATTATTACAATTTAATTTAATTTAATTATTTCAAAATATTTTCAAAATTTAAATATATAATTATTAATGGTATATTAATTTTTATTAATTAATTATAATAATTTAAAATGTATACTTAAATATCACTCAGATTTAGCAATCAATTAGTTAATTAATTGTTATAATAATAATTATAAGTCTTAGATAGAGGAATAGAACCAACAAATGGAGAATGAAAAGAAGAAAGGACCGAGAATGAGAAGCAGAGAGTACGTAAAGAAAAGCAGGAGCAGGAGAATGAGAGAGGTAGGAGACGTGACATAAGGAGCAAGATGATAATAATAATAGTAATAATAATTCTAAATTTAAATTTAAATATAATAAAAATTGAATTGAGATAATTATCATGATTGAATCATGGGATAAGGAGATATGATAAACCCAGTCAAACAAAACAAATCTAGAAGCATCCACATGTTAGGACTATGAGAGCGGGTGAGAGGATATGGAAGAGAAACAACTGTATCGCTGAATAGTAACTAGCAGTGTAGAGCTTCCATTAGAGTCACACCAGAAGAATTGCAGTAGAAAGAGGAGGTGTAGGAGAATATGGAGGAAGATATAGAAGAAGAGAGCTCTCCATGGAAGACCACTTCTAGGGGTCTTGGCCAAATTCTCCTAAGGACTGAGTCCACTCAGCACCTAGCTGAAATGCCAAATGAAATCCTGCCCCCTTTCCAACACACTTCTTCCCTATTTATTACCCCACCTGCCTAGCCAACAACCCCTAGCTACTACAGCTGGCCAAAACAAGCTGTCTACTACAATGTACAAAACTACCCGACAGTTACCCACACATAACACCCCAACACCCTGTCCAGCTCCACCCACGCTGGCCTGCACTCCAACACATGCGGACCGCCCTACCACAACTCAATCACCGACGACCCCAACCAACTCACATGCCTAACATTTCCTCCCACTTGAAAAACCACCTTTTCATAATTGGATGGAATTCTGAAACAAACTGCCACATCAAAAGTAGTCGTTGAAGGTTAACTGAGAAATGCGCAGCGACAGCCCCACCAATTCAGCCCTTCTTAACGACAACAACACCACCCCCAAAAGATACCAAGACACAACAAGGAAACTCATTTGGCACCGCTGCCACAACTGGAGCCAGACGTACCATCTCGGATGCAAAATTTTGCACCAAAGACCGGTCATCATGGTAGCAAGATAATCCCTCAGTTACTCCCAACTGCAATTTGCTAGAAACAAAATCCAACGAATTGTCCAGTAGCTGCCTCTTGAACATGAACAATGTAGCTCGCATCCAAATCAATAAGGCCACTTAAATAGGCTTAACCACCTGTGCTGCAACAACCATGATCTTGCACCCAGTGGCATTGCTTCCTGTAAACGCAATCTTGTCAACGTTAGGGAGATAAGTTCAAGCCGCCCCGACTTCATGGCCTAAAACAGTGAGGATATTAAGAACACCAGTAGGTAGACCTACTTCTCTACACACTCTAGAAAGTTCCAAATAGGCTGCAGATGCCCATTCAGTAGGCTTCGGTATCACCATGCACTCCACAATCTGCACTCCCTCCTTATCAACAGTACTTGGAACTCGATGTAGCTCCTTCCGGTGCGGTGGTTCTTGATCCTCCATGTCTTCCTTCACACTGACGCTCCTCACTTCTGCATTCCACAAAAGAGCCACTGCCTGGACATTTGTCTAAGATGCAGACTTGGTTCCCCTGTCACTACTGGTGTGCAGCGCATTTGGAGGACCTTGCAAAGGACTTGTTCATGGCAGAGGCCGTGACCTCAGCGCATCTCCTTTCGCTGTAGGTTTCCAACCTCTGGACAATTTGTGAGCACTCATTGCAGATACAACTTCACAAGGAACTTCTAATTTTTCCCCTTCTGGTCGGACATAATTGGAGTCAAACTGCTCACCAAGCTCACTATTGCTGACCCTTTCCTGACCAATCTGGAAACTCCTCAAGCTTGCTTGCTGCGATTTCCTCCATCGCAATGGGTTCCACTTCCTCATCAATTCGTTCGTCAGTTACCGAACTAGACTCATAACTGGCCTCACTGCTCATAGCGGTTGGTCTGATCTCCTCTAGCATAGGTGCTTTCATTGCCAATGGCTGCGTTCGCATTGCCTGTGGCAAAATCCCACGCGATGCTTGAGCAGGCGTTGCCCTGCTGTCTCGCCTAGCTCAATTGAGCATACAACAACATTGTAAGATCGTCCTTCCACACATGCCATGTTGGATTGGTGTAGCCCGATCCTCATTAGATGATGTCGGGCCGAATGTTTGCGGCCCATACTGCGCACCAGGCTGTAACTCCGTGGGTCGAGCTCCACGGTGAGCTCGTTGGGGGTTGCAGGGGGCAACGCGCCCTTGCTTTGGGGGCCGAAGGTTTTCGGTTCATTTTTTTTGGGGCACTGTAGCAACTCTTACCACTGTAGCAACTCTTACCATTGGTTTATGTCGACGCTCCTCCCGACACCTCATCTATATAGTCAAAAGAGGAAAAAATCAATCGAACATCAGTAGACAGAAGGCTATAGGTGATGGTGGAGGATAGAGGGTGTGGGCGTGGGTGCGGGTGACGACGATGAACTTGGCGTGTGAGTGTAGGCAGGGATCGTCGGTGTTGAGGCGGCGGGCAATGAAGATGTGGGAAGAGGGGAGGCGCAAGGAGAAAGCAGCGAGGCGTGCGAGAGAATCTATTTTATTTTTATCTTTTTTTTATCTTTTTTTTCTTTGGAATTACTTAATCATTAAATCTAAGGGAAAAGTTAATTTTTATTTTTTTAGCATTCATATTTTTTTATATCTAGCATATAATTTAAATTCCATTCCAAATAGAATATATCATGGATGAAAATTTCAATTTATTCCAAATATTTCCCCAGATTTTTTTGTTAATATCGACATAATTTTTTGTGGTTAAATTAATATTTTGTCTTATAACCAAATTTATTTTTGTGAATATCAACATAATTTTTTTAGTAAACGGTTGACTGATATTAATAAAAAATTTTATTGTTAAATGATTTGTTTATAGTGAATAAATTATAGTAATAATTTTATATGTTGACAAAAAAATTGTCAGTAATAATAATTAATAATAATGGATTCATTTGTTTGTAAAAAAACTATTGGTATCAACAGTTAATAACAACAGATACATTTGTTCCCCGAAGCCCTGCCTAAGCACTCTTGCCCAAGCCAAGCGCGGCATTGTCCGGGGGTGGGGGGGTGCCTGGATATTGGTTTGGGGCGCCGGGGTGAGCTAGTTGCCTGTGTCGCCTGGTCGCCTTGGGGTTAGTGTGGTGGAGAGAGAGTCGAGATACCCTTTAGGGTTTTTTCCATGCTTTGATATCATGTTGAAATTAGGATATTAAAAAGCCGTGCCTCTTGAATGAGGCATGAACTCTACTTATAGAAAGAAACAAAGATACATAAGATTTTGGGATAGGTGAGAGAGAAAATTATACCCATGGGATAAGGGGACATGATAGATTTAGTCAAATAAAACGAATCTAGATGTACACACATATGAGATATAACCATTCTAATAGTTATGATTACTATCATATATTTTTATGGAAATATAAAAAAATTACAAATGATCATTATAAATATAATTCTTACTTTTGTTGAATTCTCTCAATTCCATGATTCATAGGGGGGAACAAATTCCATCATTTTGGATGGAAATGGATTCTATCATGTAAAAAGTTCCTTTCTATCCAGCAACTCATTTATCATTTTACACTTCCTCTCAATTTGAGCATACCAAATGGGTCATTGGTTCTTTTGCAGACCAAGTTTATTTTTAACATTCTAAAACCAATGGAAAATTTTAACGTATTAAAAACAATGGAACATTGCAGTTGCACATCTTAGAATAATATTGGAATTAGTAAGTGATGCTAGATTTGATTAACTGTGGTGTGTAATCTGGGCGTGGCATTATATTTTGCGAGACAGCATAATGCAGGCAGTTTTTATGATGCATTGTGCATAGCGAGAAGACATTCATTATTCTTGCATGAAGCTCTTCATGCCCCCTTCTTTTCTTCCAGTATCCCCTTCTTTTCCTTCAGTATCATGGAAACCGGTTCTAAAGGTTCAATAATATCATGTAAAACCCAAGGGCTCTTTTATTTGGCTGTCATGCATACTTTTTTTGGATTTTAGTGATGGCATATATTGTTTCACTGGCATACACAGAAGCACAATAATGTCCCCATAGTTCTCCATCAATTTTGATGCTTTTCCATTGTTGGTTTTGTGAAAAATAATGCAACATTGCAACAAGCTGCCAGATTTAGTATTCCAAAATGTTTTAATTTTTAGCAAATCAGGGAACTATCTTGACATTGTACGATACTCATGTGTTCAGATAGTACCTGTTCTATTTATTGATTGTGGCTTTGAATCTTTGAGAACTTAAATGGCTTTCATTTCAGGGTTCATATATTTTCTCAACCAACACTGAATCGTGTGGTTAGCAGGTATATATTGTTTGAAATTGATTAACATCTGTTATGATATAACTGTATCTGTTGCTGCTTTCAGCCTCGGCCATTTTTATTTTTCCAAGTTGTTTAGGTTTCCTTATTAGGTTTCACGGTCATGATTTAGGGAGGGCTCAGAAAATTCTGAAATTCTGATTGCTTTTGTTGGATATTGGCAATATGCAACAACTAGCAACTAGATGAATAAAAAAATGGAAATTTGTTTTAATCTTAACCTTTTAAGTACCCTGCTTTGTGGTATTCATATGAAATTTAACTCACTGCTAAAGTTGTCTCATAGAAAAAAACTTAAATTTCATCTCATTTTAACCTTTAGTTCCTTTTTAATTTTTATCTCTATAGTAGAAATAATATTTTATCTCAGATAAATCATTCTACACAATCAATTTTCAGCTTTATCTGATGCAAACCCAGTTTGTGACACTGATTAATTTTTTGAGGGGCTTGTCAAAAGAAACAGATTTTTGCTTAAATTGGAGTACTTAATGCCAAAATTATCTTTTTCTTGTCCTACTTCAGTTGTTGCTATGCTGTGATTATAGGCTCAAGTATATATGTCATAAAGAAGCCCTCAAGGTCAGTTCTGCTGCACTTACAGCTCTTGCTGATTACACTGGTGAACATTCCCTTCCATTCTGAAAATTCATTATCTTATTTTATTAATCAAAGTAGTCATCATACAGCTATAGCTGTTGACATGATATCTAATCAAGTTTTTTGTTTTTCAGAATGTGATATACGCTCATGCTTGAATACACTTCATTTTCTTAAGAAGAAGAATGAACCACTCAATGTGGTAAGAATATGATTTTATTTTAAGCTTTAAAATATTCTCTATTAAGCCATTATATCTAAATTATAGGTTTCAAATTGTCTGCTTGTTATTTGTTCTTGTTCGATCTGTGCTTGGGGAGTCCTATCCTGGATTCACAGAAACTGCAGGCAGCTTGTCTTTCTGTTTTTTTTTCCTAATTAGGGTTAAATATCATTAAAAGCCTTTGTTTACTGATAGGAAGGTGGGCTGGAAGTACAGGCCAGTGAGACCAGGGCTGGCGGGCATGGGTCGTGCATGTGTGTTGGGGAGCCTTGCGTGAGGGTGCTGGGTGCTATGCTTGGTGCGTAAGGGCCACTTGGACTGGGGCTGGGTAAGGGTCACTGGCCGCCTTCTACACAAGGGATACCTGGGGCTGGGTAAGGGTCACTAGGATTGGGGCTGGGTAAGGGTCACTGGCCGCCTTCTACATAAGGGATACCTGGGGCTGGGCTATGTAAGGGTCCTGCAGCTGGATTACCTGTGAAGGGGTCTTGTTGCTTTTGCGTATGGGAATTGCCATGCTGTTTCTGGGTTAATAAACTTCCGGGGGGGTTAGTATTGTAATTATATTAAATACGTGTCAGTGGAGTTTTTAGTGGTTGGAGGGGTATTAAATAAGGGTGAGTGGGTGGGGAAGGGGAGAAGGAATTGTATTTGGAGTAAGCTTTCTGTGGAAACTGAGTGGAGGGTTAAGCCTTGGTCCCAGGGTGCTGCACCTTCCAGGGAATTCTTCCTCCTCCTTACCATATTTCTTTTCTCTTCTGTCATTCTCTGGTATGTACAGCCCATGGGTAATGCTGGTTACGGACTTGTCAATGGAAACACTATAATTTTCTCTCTCCCAATCGATTTCTATCGATTGGTGCTTCCATTGAGAGATTTCTAAAGAGCGAGGTTGAGAAATTATTTTTTGACGCTGACGCTGCAATTGTTTGACGGAGAGCTTCTGGAAGAAGCGATTGAAGCTCGCACAATAAAAGAAAATGCCTCGCAATAATGGGGAAAAATTAGTCACAGAAGACGCAATAGTTGGTTGACCACACAGATGGTGAACAGAGTCACAACTTTGGAAACGAGAGTTTCGGCGCTGAAGATGAAAGTATCGAAGTTGACATTAGGTTTACAACGACAACAAAACGAGATGCTGGAGCTGAAGGCGATGGTGACACGGTTGTGTATGGCATAGGTGGGAAGTGCGGCTCAGATGGTTAGCGAGGGGAAGATAATACCTAGACGACGAAGGAGGTAGCTCCAAAACTGTGGTTGAAGACGGTGTTCAGAAAAAGGTTTCAAAAGAGGATGTCTGAGGTTTGTGTAGAGAAGAACGGGAGGGGCTATAACACCCGAGCTTCAATTATAGTAAGTGGACATTTTATTATATTACCATGCACATTTTAATATTTCATAATGCAAAAATTCTAATTTGATAGAATTAATATTGATTTTGTACTTACTATGTCAAAATAAGCCTAGAATGAATTTTTGAAAATTTCCCTTAATGTAGTATTTAACTAATCTTCTTTTTATTTATAATAACGTGTTATAATATGTATAATTAACCGTGTATTGATTATCAATTTGATAGAAATAAAGATAAGATCATTTAGAGGTAAAAATTGATATTTCAAGTGTTTTTAAGTGCATAATGGTTTTTCATTTTAATTAATTAAAATAATATCTAATAATGAATGATTTAAATGAAATGTACAGATTATATATCCAACGATATGAATTTAAATTCATATAGTCAGAGTTAATGTAAGATCACCTTATGTTGGAAAAATGCATTTTTAAGAAAAACCATTTTTCGTTACTGTTGGAGTATGTGTAACTTCCTGCCCCACTTCCTTTGTAACTTCCTGACCCACTTCCTTTGTAACTTCTCTTTGTAACTTCCCTATCTTTTCTATAAATGAGGGCTCTCTCCTCACCTTGAGGAGCGTGGGGGATTTCTGATTTTACATGGTATCAAAGGGAACTTAATCCCGATCCCCCCTCCCATCTATTTTTTTTTTATTCCGCTCTAGGGTTTAATATTTTTTTTTCTCCCCCACAGGGGGCGGCGGCTTCCATGGCCTACGAGCCTTAGTTTTTTTTTTCTTTTCCCGTCCGCCCCCTGTGGCTTTCCCCGGCGGCCCGACTCCGCGGCTCCCTCCATGAAGGCCTCTCTCCCGGCGGATCTCTCCAGCAGCGGGTCTCCCTCCCCTGCGGACTCCCAGCGCCGCCGCTCCCGCGACGCCTCCCCGTCGGTCCCGGCAACCACGGCTCCCGCGCCTCCCGCTGCTGCCCGCGACGCCTCCCGTCGCCCCTCGCGGTCCCGCTGCACGCTCATCTCGGCGCCCGCTCATCCCTGCGGCCTTCCCCCCCGGCGGCCCTCCTCCTTTGCGAGCCGCGGATCACCCAGCGCCTCCCGCGGATCACCCGCGGCTCACCCGGCAGCTCTCCTGCGGATTTCCCGGCGACCCTTCCGGCTGGCCGACTGCGCCTTTCCCGCCTTGTTCTTCCCGGCGGACCTCCCTTCCCCGGCTGCTCCCTGCCGGACGACTCCCCGCGCCGACAGCCTCCCTTCCCCGGCTTGCGGCTCTTTCCGGCAGCCCGCCTCCTGTGCGAGTCTCCCGCCGGCTCTGTTGACGACCGGCCTCCACCCCTGCCGGCCTCCACTCCTGCCAGCTCCTCCAGCAGCTGGCCTCCATTCCTGCCGGCTCCTCCAGCAGTCGGCCAACAGCCCTGCCGGCCTCCCATGCCACCTCTGCTCAACTGCTCCCTCCATGCCGACCTCCTCCTGCATCCTGCGGAATCCCCGCCTCTCTGCCCGGTGCCTCCTGCGAAATCCCCGCCTCTCTACCCGGCATCTCCTGCGGAATCACTGCATCTCATCGCCGGCCTCCTCCTGCGGATTTCCCGGCGCTTCGACGACCGGCACCCGCCATTGTGGATTTCCTTGTCACTTTGACGACCGGCCCTCCCGAGCGGATTTCTCGGCGCTTTGACGATCGGCCCGACATTACGGTTTACCGGCGCTCTGACGACCGGCCCGTAGTGCGGATTTTCCCGACGCTCTGACGACCGACACCCGCCAGTGTGGATTTCCCGGCGCTCTGTTGTCCGGCCCCGCACTTTTCCGGCGACGACCCATCATTTTCAGCGGCATCACATTACAATCTTGAGGGGGAGCGGCATCATCAATGATTTTATTATTTCTGTTTCTTCTGTTTTCGTCTTGTTTTGTCATCAAGCTGGGTATGTCCAGCTTGAGGGGGAGTGTTGCGGTCTTTTTATTGATTTGTCTGTTTTTCATTATGTGTCCAAGCTAGGTACACCTAGCTTGAGGGGGAGTGTTGGAGTATGTGTAACTTCCTGCCCCACTTCCTTTGTAACTTCCTGACCCACTTCCTTTGTAACTTCTCTTTGTAACTTCCCTATCTTTTCTATAAATGAGGGCTCTCTCCTCACCTTGAGGAGCGTGGGGGATTTCTGATTTTACAGTTACGTTTTACGGGTTTATTTTTAAATTAAATTTTGTCATTTTTAGGAATGAAATTTGATAAAATGGTTTTCATATTTGGAATCCTCATGTCCAAATTTGGTAACGATACTTTTATTTTTTGTCATTATGAATATTAAAAATAGTAAAAATTGATTACCATGATTAAAGTTAAAATGAGTTTATCAGAGGGTTATCTAAAAAAGAAGGGTTAAAATGACCTAAAAACTTACCTAAATCCTATTGGTTGAATTGATTTTGACCCCATATTATGTCACCTTTGAAATAGACTCAATTTGGAGCCACTTGTCCAATAAAGTGACTTAATATTTTAAAATTTTGAAAAATTACAATTGTGCCACCTACACTTATAAAAGAGCACCTCCTCCCCTCACTTTTTCGCACCTTTTGAGCCATTTAATCCTACCAACCCCTGCCAAAATCTCTCCCTAACGTCCTTAGCCACGTTCTAGAGGTGCGACTCTTCCCAAAAGACCAACTCTAGGGTTCTTAAGTGGAGATCTAAAAGAGCTTTTTTCAATGAAGATATACTCATCTTAACCGAACACTTTCATTTTTCTTCTTTTTCTACTACCTTCAATTATGTCATAATCATTCCAATATAATAACACCAATATCTCTCATATATTGAGATGTTATTATGTTGATGACATGATATTTATCCATCTTTTTTCCATCAAATGAGAAACAAAATCATTACTTGTGTATATAGCGGATTACCGCATCACGAACCGATGTAATTTGTTTTTCATCACCGCCTCATGTGGTCATAATGATGAAACTAATGAATATATATCATCTACTTTCTTACCCATCCATCCGTTAAAAAAATGATAACATCGCTCGTGCTATGTGTGGACTACCAGTTCCACGAAACAATGTGATTCATTTTTCATGTCCGTTTTACACGGACGATTCTAAATATGTATGATGTTTGTATCATTATTAACCTTGTGGAGATGATAAAATCATGATCATGACACGAGGATCATAACTGCTGAATTAAAACATACATGAACAACGAAATAGTTAACACCCGAAACAATGATAATAATGAAATAATATTAACAAACGAGTGATAAGATTTGTATATGATTATGATATTTAAGTATAATAAATCTAAATTTATTATACATGAGGTTAAAGCACATTCAACTAAATGGAAGCGTGAGGTAAGAGATTTTTTCTCAATTTCCACTCTAGTGCGACATATTTTGTTTTATGCACTTATTTTTTTTATGTGGTGTATATACTACTCCTTTGATGTATACGCCAATCTCTATTAATTCATGGTAATTAAAGTTTGAATTCAAGTTTAGTCTTTCAAGGGGTTGCAATTTAAAAGTTACCAAAGAAGTAAGAATTTATTTTACAATCTCGTTTTTTTTGGGATTGTTTATATTTTCGTTGAAATAATCTTATAATCTATCTTTTTTAAACTCACTATTTTCTTTTCATTTGAATATTTAATGAGTTTTCCCGTTTTCTTCCAACTTTTACTCTCTTACGGATTTTCCCACCCGCTATAATCGTTTTACGTTAGTTAGCTTCTATAATTTTCCAATGGTTTTATAAAGAAAATTCTTTAATGAAAATTTATTTTAAATTTTTTGCTTTCATTTCCTTATATTTTTCAAAAGACTTGATTTTACTACAAATCTACTTTTTTGATGAATTGATAATTTCTCATCTCTTAATTATTATTGTGGTCATTAACTTTCTCTTGAAATATTCACTTTCTTGTGATCATCTTTCACCGGACATTACATTTCTCTTCCATATCCATATACTCTGTGTCATGGATATGCTTATTGCCTAAACTGAACACCATTTTTGCATATCGTGTTTTACTATGAAAGTTCTTGAATGATAAAAGAGAGACCCAAATCCCTAAGATACTCTCTAAAGAAGGCATTGAGGTTCTTTTATAATAAATAATTAAGACCACATCAGACCATAAATCTGATGTGAGATACAGACTCCAACACTCCCCCTCAAGCTAGGTGCACCTAGCTTGGACACATAAACAAAAGAGACCAAAGCAACAGCAATGCAAAGCAAACAAGAAACGCTGCAAACACTCCCCCTCAAGCTGGACATACCCAGCTTGATTACAAAAACAAGACAAAATAAAAAGAAACAAGCGACGATCGTAGCTCTTCCTCAAGATCGCAACTCCCCCTTAGGATGATGGATGGATGAAGATGTTGCGGGCGCAGCATAGGAACCACACAGACCGGGCCGGTTGACGGAGCGCCAGGAAATCCGCACTGGCGAGGCCTGTAACACCCTGATATTTTATGAGAAGTATATATTTTTTTTATGTCTTATGTTATACGCAACATCAAAGGAATCTTTCACTGCACACAACACTAGCTTGGCTTGCGTTACACGCAATCGCGACCTTTCTCGATAGCGTATGTAGTACGCAATACCGAGTTTCACTAAACAACGATATATTATTATAATATTATAAACTAGCCGTTATGAATAGTATTAATTGAATTTTGAATTTTATAACATTATTATTCATCTTACATATTTTCTAAAACATGGTATGTGAACAAAATAATTTTTTCTGGTAAAATAAGTATTTTTCAAAAAATGCAGTTTTGCCGCCTTTTGATGGCGCACCAACTTTAAATCTAGTTTTTGACAAGTTTATAAGTTCAATTTGACAAAATAAAATTCTTATTTGGAATCAGGATATAAAAATTTACTTTGCATAAATTTTTCATATTATTCTGATAACTTTCATATTTTAATGAACAGTAAAAACACGCTATATTTTAATTAAAAATAACTTTTTTCATCGTAATAATTTATATGGTTTAATTATAATATTGAATGGTTTTAAAGTATAAATAGAATATATTTTTACCATTTAATATAATGTATGCCATTAGTATTAATTTTACATTGAATTCATAGGTAAAAACATTTCAATCTTTGGCAATGTTTTAACTTTTAAAACCCGTTTGCTTAACAACGGGATTAATTTTAAATTAATTACTGCAACTTCTGTGTTTTGAATTTTGAAAAATGGATTCCATATTTGAATTCAGTGGGTCCAAATTATGTTAATAGGTTACTTTTATTTTTGATATTATGAATAGTAATTACGGTAATTTTTATTTACTACAGTTAAAAGTAAATCTGGTAATTAAGGGTAAAAATAAGATTATAAAATTACCCTAGCACTTGCCAAAGTCTTATTGAATGAATAAAAGTCGACTCATATCACCTAAGGATTGGACTAGATTCATTTCATGGACTTTTGACCATGAAATAATATAATTATTATTAAAACCAAAGAAAGTGACAACATGTCACTCTCTTAAATCTTACAAGTGTAATAATTTTAATTTAGTGATAACCATCATAAAACTTCGGATATAAATCGTCCCTAGAAAGCTAATAAAATTATCTACATCATATGAATTTATTTATAATTTTTAGGGATTAAATAATTATCATTAATTATGACACAATAGTGATGTTGAAATTATTTTATTGATTGAAATATCAAATAAATGATTTTAAAAGTATTAAAATAAATATTATATGAACTATTTAATGTGCTCCACTAATTTTCTAGATACATATGACATGTTATGAATCTATTAAATCTTTTAGTTCGAACATATCTTCTGTGTATGTTTTATTTAAATTCAAATAAATGAATAGTGTCAAAATTGACACTATTGTTATTTTATAAAAATTACATATTATAAAATCGTTTAAAAATCAAAAAAATATTTAAAAATTATAAATTAAAATTTATATGGTCGACAATGTAATAAAGTATACAATTATGGACAATTCACAACATATAAGTAATTATTTATAATTATTTAAAATTTAGAATATTATTACCACAAATAAAATTAAATAGATTATATAAGGATAAATCATGTTGATAATGTTTAAAATAAATTATCAACTTGTCTAAATTTTATTGGTTGATGAGATTACAACCTTATCTCATCTAAGCTTCGGATTTGAGTCATTTTTGGAGGTTTTTAAGTGGGGTTGGAATTTATTATAAATTAATATTTCTTATAATTCCAAAGGTGCTCATCTCCTTCCTTATAAAAGGGCACCTCCTCCCTCTCCTCCTCACACCACTTTGAGCCTTAAAGCTCGGCCAACCCCTGCCAATTTCTCTTCTCCACTTCCCTAGAAACATCCTAGAGGTCTTGGTCTTCGTCATAGACCAATTTTAGTGTCCTAAGAGGAGGTTAAGAAGAGGTGCTTCAAAGAAGAGGTAATGTTCGTTACTGATTGTTTTCTTTTTCTACTTCCTCTTCTTTAGTTTTTTCATTATGAAGTAATAACATCAGTATCAATCATATACTGATATGTTATTATAAATATGAAACAATCCTATTTCACCTTCTATCCATCCTACAGAAAACGAAATCACCGCGCGTGCGTACGTACGGAATACCGTCTCCACGCCGTGGTGTAATCTGTTTTCCACCACCACCTTACTTAGATGGGTATAATGGTGTAAAGAATAACTATATATGATTATTGTAAAGTGATATTGATTTTGAAATAGTATACATACATTTCAATACAATTCCACGATCATGAGAACGATATCATCGCTCGTGCGTACGTACGGCCTACCGTCTCCACGATGTGATGCGACTCGTTCTACAAGATCTTCATTGCATAATGATTATATAAATGAATTGAATGAATAAATATGATATATATTAAACTAATACTATTCTGGAAATGAGGTATCTATAACATAAAAAAAAGAATAAGAATTTATTCGACAAAACACGCATAAGAACAAAAAGCAATAAACACCCGAATAACAAGTAGCAATGAAATATTACTAATAAGAAGCTAAGAATATGACCATATATGATATCATAACAATGAGGACGATTCTGGAATAAATCAATAACATTATTTAAATCATTATACAGGAGGTTTGGACACGTACGAAGCAAATCGGACCTAAGGTAAGGGAAAATCTCGCAATCTCATTTTTATCCGAGATTGTTTATACTTCAGAATTTACTGGGGAATATTTATCATCCACATCTATGTTTCCTCAATATGTAATATTATTTCTATCATCCTACAATTGTTTAAATCCAATTTTACCCTTCAGTGAGTTTTTAGTAAAAGATATGAAAGGAATCTTTTGTCGTTTTTACTACGAGGTACTTTTTTGACTTTTTCGGCCAAAGTACGAGAAAAATGTTTTTTTTACTTATACGGCATGAATGGATTCATAAAACATTATTTCCATGAAGCTTCTTTTACATGTTTTCAAGTTTATTTTTAATCAACTTCTTGTAGTTTAAAATTGTATGACATTTTAAGAAAGGAAAAATGTTTTTGAAGTAAAAAGGATATTTTCCTCAAGAATGGAGTTTAAGTGTTTTATCAAAATAATTTTCTATCTAAGATAATATGGGGTCCTGTTTCTATCCTTATTTTTACATTTTTTTTATGTTATGATGAAATTATTTTTATGATGTCCTTTTATCTTATATGGATTATGTTATGATGACATGATGTTTAAGAATCTCATTTTTTTTATTACATGGGTTATGCTATGATGTATGATTTATGATCTTGTGGCACACATAAGAATGATATCATTATGAGATGGGTGAGACCTATATCTCCCTCCAATGCATTGGGTAAAGATTTATATCTCATGAGATAGACATGGCTGGAACGGCAGGTTAATCCGGTTCAGTGACACAAGACTGGAACGAGGAGTGAACTCGGTTCAGAAATGGACTTTGTCCACTAAGATAGTCTTGGCAATGAGTCTTGACTACTAAGAAATGATTCTCTATGATTATGTGTGTATGCCACAAAGTTTCATGTTATGATTATTGGGATTACATTTCACTACTATGATTTATCCCATGTTATGAAATTATGATCTCTTTTGCAGGTTAAGATTTCCAAAATGTTATGTTCTTATGAATATGATGTGATTGATATTTCTTTTGTTTACCCTTACTGAGCATTTGAGCTCACCTTTTTGTATGTTTTCTTTTCCCCAGGTCAGGAGGAAGGGTATTAAATAGGATATGCCAAAAAGGGATTCTAGATATGATGAAATAAATGGGAGACAATGTAGATGCTTTATGAACCAGTTGTTTATATTTCCCACTTTCTAAAGACACTATACCTAGTATGAGTCGTTATAGGGCCGGTAGATGATACGTCGGGAAAGCCACACTAGCACCGGGAAAGCCGCACTTGCGGGGCCGACGACGGGAGGCAGGGATTCCGCAGAATCGTTGCGGGATCTAGCGGCGCCAAAGAGCCCGGTCTGAGGCGGTCGAGATGTTGCGCCATGGTGGAGGAAGCGCGAGGGCGTGCCGGCGCTCTAGACTGGAAGGAGTGCGTCGGAGGGGAGGCGTGTTGCCAGAAATGGTTCCGTCGGGAAAGGGAAGCGCCTGTCGGGAGAGCAGCGCAGGAGGAGGGGTTGTCGTGAGGAGGCGCGTAGGGAAGGGGCCGCCATAGGGTGCCGTTGCCTGGCTGGGAAACGAGGCAGGAGGGGCGGCCTGGTTCGTCGCGCACACAGAGGAGGAGAGCGCCGGGAGGGGCGGACCGGAGGAAGGGCCGCTAGGATTCACAGAGGAGACGCGTAGGAAGCAGCAGGGAGGTCTTGCCGAGAGAGATCCGCCGAAAGGGAGCCGTCACCTGGAGTCCGTCGCCCGCACAGTGAGTTGTGCGTCGGAAAAGCCAAGGGCTGGCGCAGGTGGGTGACGACCACAGAGGAGGCTGGCGGCGGACAAGATCCGGCCAGATCCGGCCGGATCTGAGTGAGAGAAGCAGAGCACCGACGGAAGGTGTAGGGTCGGACTGCGCCTTTTGGGAGAACTTCTGCAGGAGGAGCGGGCCGTCGCGTGCGGGAAGGAGGGAGCCGTCGCCGTCGCGCGTAGAGGAGGAAGCGGGGAGGGGCGGGGCGTCGCGAGGGAGGGATGGGGCGAGAGGGCCGCAGGAGCTGCGTCGGGCGAGCCGGGAGTCGCGTGGGAGGCCGTCGCGGGAGGGGGGTGGCGACGGGAACAAAGGCGTTGGACAGGAACCGCGCCGTGCGGGCGGGAGTAGCTGGGAAGCCGCTCGGAGGGCGGGTCGGGAACCATGACGGGAGGCGGGGCTGGAGCGACTGTGGAGGGGCCGCGCCGTCGGAAAGCCACACGGATAGAGCGCGGGTGGAGGCGTCGCACAGGGTAGCGGCGCAACGAAGGAGGCGCTGGAGGGCCGCGCGGGGGAGAACCCGCGGCGGGCAGGATGCGGCCAGAGGGTGCCGACGACAGGAGACTGCAGAGGGGGAAACCCCTTGCGACGGGAGAAGACAGAGGGGTAGGGGCGACGACTGTTTTAGGGCTTGATGGCCTTTGGCTAGAGAGTCGCCGCCCCTCATCGGGGGAATTATCGCTGGAAACCCTAGATGGGGAAATAAAATATGACAGGGGAGGCTTGGGTTTGGAAAATCCCATCTGATACCATGTTGAATGATAAAAAGAGGTAGACCCGAATATTTGTTGATAAGTCATATTCTTTATGAATTAAATTGATCATCCAATATATGAAGAATGCATTGAACATGCAGTTATGGGTGAAGCTCGGTTATAGATAGCCCCTCGATGCATCGACAGGTCTCATGAGACAAACCAATTGGTTAACCTTATTAAATGGATTTTTGCTGTATACCTACCCATATTTGAAAATATCCAAGGCCTTGATTAAGATGTTCGACATTATGCATTTCCTTCATTGAGAATTCAGTTATTATTATCCATGAGATTTTTACATTGATATTATCCATGAATGCATTTTATGCTCAAGTTATTGATTAAATAACATTTGTTTTCAGTTTTATTTACTTATAAGAGCTTCTATTGTACGCGACTCTTACCGAACGTTTGAGCTCATCCTTATTTTGTTTTCCTTTCTTCAGGATATGAAAATTGAATCTTTGAAAGGATGCAAAATATTTGATTTTTTTATGTTTTATATTTCATTTCCAATGTAAAATGAGAATCATGTATATATCTGGTTCTTCAAGACTACTAAACTGAGCGGTCATTGGTGATGCGATCTTTGTATCTTATGCCAATGTAATAAAGTAAACACCGACTTTGGGTTACTGAAGACGGATTTGTTACAGGGCAGCGTGCTATCTCCAAGCAAGTGGAAATGCGGCAATCTATGCAAGAACATACGCGTGCGTCGGCAAAGTTTCCGTAACGACAACCTCTTTCTCTGAATTTGAGTCCTCTCATTGCGGACGAACCTCTTCTGCAGGAGCAGGTGCAGACGAGGATTTTCCCAGGCTCTACAATGCTTCAACCATGCTGGCCTACTGATTTTGTTTGTGCCAGGAGTTCAGGAAGACAACGGCTGCTGCAGGTGCAGCGATCTTGGCAGCATCTATATTCTCATATCGGGTGCTGACTTCCATTCTACCACCTGGATCTCCAATATGTCAGGCAGAAACTGACCTGAGCCGAGGAGGTGGGAGCTGCAAACAGCTACTAATGGAAGCTATCGAAGCTGGAGTTGTTTCACTTCCAGCAATGTTCACAAGTCTAATCCAACTGGTGACAGCAACATGACTTTCTAATGATGTCAAATCGCCTAAAGATCACTCGCACTTTGAGACTGCTATTGAACAAGCTGCATGGCTGCCAAGGCCTCAAGGGGAAGGAAATGATAGGAAAGTGGGCTGAAAGGGCAGGCCAGTGAGGCCAAGGCTGGCAGGCATGGGCCGTGCATGTGTGTTGGGGAGCCTTGCGTGAGGGTGTTGGGTGCCATGCTTGGTGCGCAATGGTCACTAGGACCAGGGCCATGTAAGGGTCACTGGCAGCATCCTACGTAAGGGTTACCTGAGGCTGGGCTCCGTAAGGGTCCTGTAGTTATACTTACTTGCAAAGGGGTCCTGTTGCTTTTGTGTATGGGAATCGCCATGCTGTTGCCAGGTTAATAAACTACCTGGGTTAGTATTATAATAGTATTAAATAGCTGTTAGGGGAGTTGTTAGTGGTTGGAGGGGTATTAAATAAGGGGGAGTGGCGGGGAAAGGGAAGAAGGAATTGTATTTGGAGATTAGCTTTCTGCGGAATCTGAGCGGAGGGTTAGGCCCGGTTCCTATCAATTCCTAAAATCAAGATGCGATATTTTCTAGTGAAAAAACCAGAAAAGGATGGTTGAGCGAGTGACCACCCTAAATGGGTGCTCATTGGACTGGAGGTTTAGGGTGCATTTTGGAACAAAAAACTTGTTTTCTTGTTTTCCAGAGAATGAAAACAGTTGTGTTGGCCTTCTTTTTTTTTTTCCCACTTTGTAGAACCGTACTCCTTGCTTCCTCTTGGGCCTCCGGGCCATTAAAATTCTGGGCCTATGGCCATTGGTCCTTTGGGCCACGGGCCTTTGGGCAATGTATTTTACAGGCTCATGCTATGTAATAAGTTTCCTCTCAACCCAGTTAAAAAAGCGACTTTCCTTTTTGCTTAAAAGGGGGCTAGACCCCCAACTTATTTAAAAAAAAACAATACAAGTTAGAGGAAATCAACGCGGGACTCTAAAATATACGTAATCGGGTCCAACACTCTTTCTCAAGCTATAACAGATATAGCTTGGAATAAGTCCCACAAACAAAAAACAACGAGAGAAGACATCACAATGACCGAACACACTCCCCCTCGAGCTGAGTCATTGATGGTGTGTATGCTGCTTTTTGCATAGAGAATCTAGTCGAGCTCTTTACAAGCCTTCGGTAAAGATGTCGACAAGGTGATAATCAGTTGGAATGTAACTATATGTTTTTGCTCAAGGTGGTGGCAAAGGAAGTGACAATCAATTTCAATATACTTCATGCGTTTATGGACTAGATTAGAAGCAATTTTTGTGGTTGGTTGATTATCACATCAAATATGAGCAAAAGTCTCTAGCGGGAAACCAATTTCCTGAAGATGACAAAGCCATGGAATTTCGGTAGTGACCGTGACCATCACATGATATTCAGATTCAATACTGGATTTGGAGATGACGAGAGATTAAGTTACCAGCCAAAAAAACCGCAAACCCAGAATAGACTTTCAGGTAGATAAGTAACCAACGTACCCGGCATCACAAAATGCCTCAATGTTTAGATGATTGTGATGTGAATACCGAAGACCACCTATATGGTTTTTCTTAATGTATTTGACAATGTGAAGGATGACATCCCAACGAGGTTTCTTCGGATGTTCTATGAATTGATTGACCAACGTAGACAATATCTGAACGAGTCATTATAAGATAAGTTTGCCCTCAAGACTACGATATCTATTTGGATGAGAATATGAGTCAGTGGTATCATGGGAGGGACCTTTCCCCTGATTCAAGAGAAGTGTCGACGACGGTGGTCAGAGTCAAATCAATATCCTATAAGATATCCAACACATATTTTCACTGTGAAATAAATTTATCGGTTGAAGAGCGAGAGACTTCAATGCCAAGAAAATATTTCGAAGGACCCAAGTCTTTGGTTTGAAACTATTGTTGAAGATAAACCTTGAGATGGACAATGCCATGCGAGTTGCTATCAGTAATAATGATATCAACGCACACAACCCACATGATGCAGCTATA
Source organism: Viscum album (assembly GCA_963277665.1). NCBI lineage: Eukaryota > Viridiplantae > Streptophyta > Magnoliopsida > Santalales > Viscaceae > Viscum > Viscum album. The sequence continues at coordinate 1,283,441,100 of OY728132.1, read as the reverse complement.
GGACATTTGTTGATAAAAAACAGTTTGATCCTTCATACTCCGAGATAAACCAAATGTAGTGATGACAATGCAATATCTATCAAACCAAGCACGATGAGACCGTTTGAGTCTATAAAGAGACTAACAAAGTTGACAGACATGAGAACTGACCCCTAAGGCAATGAAGTCAGGATGTTGTTGCAGATAGACTTCATCATCAAGAAAATCATACAAGAACACATTCTTGGCATCAAATTGATGAAAAGACCAATGACAAGCAGTTGCAAGAGATATGAATAATCGAACAGAGCCTATTTTAGCAACTGGAGAGAAGATGTCGAAATAATCAACATCATATGTCTAAGCAAAGGCCTTTGGCCACAAGGCGTGCTTTAAGGCGATGAAGAATACCTTCAACATTTAGATGGACGATATAAATTCATTTGGTGCCAACAACCTGTTCGACAACCGTATGAGGAACAAGCATCGTCTCCAAAGCGGAGAAGCCTTTGTAGGAAGTTGTGCATATTAGATTATTCTGACAAGAGCGAGTACCTTTCTGCAATGCAATATGCCATTCATCTGTGCTAGTAGCATGAGCGACCAACGAAGTTGGGGAAATGACGTTCTCAGTTTGGTAGAGGGCATATTCAATGGACTATGAGAGTAAACAAAGCCAAAACGACGATCATCAGAGGGTGTCAACGGAGGCATAGGTGGGTGAGTGGATGTTGAGAGGAAGACAATCATCGATGGTGATATCAGGGTGGGGAGAGGGTGGAGAGGATGAGAATTGAGAGTTCTCAATAAAGGAGACATCTACAGTGATGATATAACGCCATAAGTCAGGAGAGAAACAACAGTACCCGCGCTGGGTGCGAGAGTAGCCCAAAAAGATGCAACTGAGGGCTTTTGGGGAAAATTTGAAGAAACGAGGACAAATGTCACGAACATAATAGAGACACCCAAACACACGGAGTGGAAGGGAGTGAGGAGGGAGAGGGGAATAGGAGCCCGAAACAAACTGTCCCCTTGAAGGATAAAAGAAGGAAGAATATTTTTAAGATAGGTGACAATAAGAGTAACATTCCCCAAATACGAAGAGACAATTGCATGTGAAATAGTAGGGCACAAACAGTTTTTAGAATATGACGATGTTTACGCTCGGTCACACCATTCCACTGAGGGGTATCAAGGCCAAATGTTTGATGAAGGACACCATGATTCTTGAGAAACTGCTGAAGTGAAGAAGATAAATATTCCCATCCATTGTTCGAGCCGAGACATTTAATAGGTGTTGAAAACTGAGTGAATTTCATGGTAAAATGTCTTGAAAATATCAAACATCTCAGAACGATCACGAAGGAGATAAAGTCACGTCATACGAGAGAAATCATCAATAAATCGTTACCATAACTTACTCGGGACCGCGCAGAGACCCTATAAATTGGAATAAACTAAGTTAAAAGGTTTAGATTCACATGACATCAAATAAGGAACATAAGACACTCTATGATGTTTTGCAAACTTACAAGACTCACAATGGAAAGAAAGGTGCAGACTGAAATGAGAGCAAAACCGATGTAAGACTGAAGCCGGTGGATTACCATGGCGAAAATATAGATCCAGAGCACAAGCAGAGATGGACGAGAAGACAAGGGATGTCGGGGGTGTTCGGTGTTGTCAAAGGCGCGTTGAGGCACGATGACCTCACTAAGCCGCGCCAAAGGTGCGCGCCTCGCGTGCCTTTCTAGCAAGCGCCAAGGCGCTAAGCGCAAATGTGGCGTGTGCCTCTTAAAATAATCGCACTCCTGTGTTGAAAAGGGGCGACATGAAAGGGGCGACATGAAAGGGGCTTGAGGCTCTTGGTCAAAAGCATCAGATACATTGTTTACAATAGGACAACCCATGCGCACGCTCCATTAGCAGCAACAACACACTCTGTGCAGGCCGCACGCTCTATTTGAAGCAGGAGTAGGAATAGACGCACAATGGGGTTGGGGCTAAAAAAAAGCGTTTAATCAAATAATAAAAAATATATTCCACGCCAAACTCAAATAAAATAGACATCACAGGAGCTCCTTGGTGACAAAAAGTGGGGTTGAGGCTCTTTTGTCAAAAAAGCATTTGATAAAATTATAATAATAAAATATTCTATGCCATACTCCAAAAAAAAATATCACAGTTTGAGAAAACACAGATTGGGCGTACTCCTTAGTCAAAAGATCATTTAATGAAATAATAATAAAAAAATCTAAAAAATAGACAACACAACAAAACATAGCTCGACAACACACTCCACGAAAAAAATACACGGTAGGAATTGTTGATGACATGAATGATGTTTAAGAGAAAGATTCAAGTGAAGGGTGTGGCGGTGATAATGAAGGTTTCATTAATGATTAAACTTACATTGATGATGATTTTGATTTTGGTTTATCAAGGATCGATTATCTTTTCATGGTTTCATTAAAACCAATTAGTGTGCACTTTAATTTGTATTATTTTGACTGATTTTTTTTTTAAATTTAAAATATTGTTGAAAATTGTGTATAATTATGTCATGGGACGCGCCTTAGTTTCGAGAGGTGCGCGCTTCGTGCCGCATCCCCAATTGGCCTTTGCGCCGCGTGTCTTTGACGACTATGGGGGTGTTGCAGAAACACTGGGAGCAACAAACGACAAACAATTCACAGAAGAGTAAAATGGAAAAAACAAAAGAATTAGAAGAAGATCACAAAATACAAAGATTTACATGGTTCGAGAAATGATCTCTACGTTCACAGAGGTAAAAAATTCACTATGATTGGGAGTAGAATTACATGGTGCAATCAGAGTTTCAAGCACACAAAAACCATAGTTCGAATGAGCTCATAAAGGAAGATGATATAACTGTGCCACTAAACGCACAGAAAGGCCTCATTGCTACTGTGTCGTAGCCATCCAAGTCCAAATTGCTAAAGTGATCGGTGACTGGAAATCCACGGAGCTACAGTACTGCTGTCTCCAGAGTCTGAGATGCTACAATAACCATGTCGACCGCACTGCCACAGACAGATCGAGCTGCACCAATCCAACATGTGGTATCAAACATGTACACCCCTTCGCAAAGATGACCTCTACCAAACTCTCAATTTGTCGACCGTTCTTGGAAAACATCAGATCAGATGTTGTAAAAATAGCAACACAATTCAAGTCCTTTGTGAGCTTACTGATGGAGAGAAGATCAAAAGAATTTCAAGGAACATGAGGCACTGAAGTTAGGCGAATACAAGAATTCAAGGAGCAAGTGTCAAATCCCACAATAGGGATTGTGGATTCGTCAGCAATAGCAATTGCAGTGGTGTTAGTATACGGGCGATAAGTAGTAAGCATACCCGCATCACCAGTCAGATGATTAGAAACACCAGATTCAAGCATCCAAGCCGTCGGACGATGAGTGACACAAGCGATCGAGCCATCGGTCCAAGCAACAGAGGTCGAAGAGGTGGCAGGTAGCAAAGAGGCTCAATGAGAGTGCATAAGCTTGATCTCACCCATTGATAGTTTCAGGTTGTGATGAATATCGGATGGTGGAGGGGAGGTGTCGACCAGAGCTGCTTGATTTTGCCGCGGCGGCTGAGATGGACGTCCATGGAGAACCCAATAGTGATCAATGAGATAGTCAGATTTGCCACAGTGCTGAGAAAAGGGACGGTTGCGACCCCCACTACGACCACGACCACGAGTACTTGAAAAACGACCACTGCCATGACTCAGTAGTGCAGTGTGATATGGAGTGTCAATAGGTGGGGAAAACACCCAATGAGCTTTTCCAAAGCGATGGTAGACCAGTGGAATCTCAAGAGAGGAGGGGCTGACCAACATCTCAGTCGCAGTCGTTGCGTACTCTGGATAAAGGCCATGAAGAAGAATGAAGAGACATAATAGATCCCGCTGAGTCAAAACAACCTTTGGTGTTTGAAGAAGGGGCCAAAGCTCAAGTAACTCATCACGCAAAGCCTTCCATTCAGTGAGATACGCCGAAAAAAGATGGCGGTGCTGACGGATGGTGGAAAGACGTTGAAGAACATCTGACACTTGAGCTAAATTATTGGTTTTAGAATACATGGGGGTCAATAAGTCCCAGAGATCTTTGACGGTGTTCGCAGACTGCGTCACATCTTTGATGGAGCATTCCATAGAATTGACAAGCAAGACAAAATTTTTTTGTCGGCAAGCTTCTAGACCTTATACTTTGGATTTGATAGCGACGGTGGAGGATCAACAAGCTGCGAGTCTAGTTCCATATTGGTGAGAGACATAAGGACTGTTTTATGCTATAGACTGAGAAGTTAGTTGTATCAAAACGTTCATCTACAAAGCGCGTGGAGGTAGTGATCAACTGGGGAAGTACCGATGAAGTCGGTGAGGAATCTGCCATATCAGGAGAGAGATTGGGAAAAGGCTACAAGATACCACCATGCCTATTTGAAGGCCTGAGTGAGGAATCCAGCAGGAATAGTTGGAAACGGAAAATCAGGCCTCAACATGAATAGCAGGGCAGCAAGTTACTGAGTGAGATCATCATTAAATCGCGTAGGAAGAGCACAAAGGAAGCAGAAGACGAACAACGGTAGGAGGAAACCGCAAGCGCGTTCTGATGACGTCATGATGCCAGAGCCCCATGCGCGGCACTGCTGCAGCCCTCGCTTGGGAGGTGTGTGTCGGGCGCACTCGCCAGGGGAGCCAGAAAACGTTCTCTATAACCAAACACAACCTTGATGGTCAGGTGGTCAGTGTAACCCACCCCTCCGTTTTGGAAATTGTCCAGTCAAAATGTTCCCTTAGAAACGTACCTGGGAAAAATTGGTCACTTTGGTGCAGTCTTTCCAATGAGAAAAGTCTGTTTTTTCACTGCTGATTAGAATTTGACACTGGTGGCATTAATATGATACAGCCTTGATGGAGCATGGTTATCACTGGTGTCTTGAGATATGTTTATGTTGGCAGCAATCGCAACATACGGCTGAAGTGCTTTCCATTAGATTTGATTAAATAAAGCTATTTGCAATTGGTTAGAGAGGCTACGGGTCTCTGTTATGTGTTTTATTTATTTATTTTTCTATTTCTTAGGCTTGATAAATTGAATTTGATAGCCAGAAAAAAATAGATACATAACTACAGCGATAGTGAAGTTTGTTTTTCTGGGGTACAATTAGTAAGTGCGTTTCCATCTCCATTTTCATTTTGCTGAGTGCTGCTTTACTACCTTTATTCATTTACATTTTTGGGTCCAGATGCAGATTAGTTCTCAAGTGGTTGGCCGAAAGGACATCTCACGTAGTGCTTTTGATATCTGGAAGGAGGTAATTTACAGCTGTGGCATGACCTAGTAATGTTTTTTGCTTCCGAATATCACTTCCAGCATCTTTGACCCCACAGCCTACTACTTTCTCTAGATTTTTCAAAAGCGAGCAAAGAAACAAGAAAAAAACTCTGATGGTATGTGGTGTGATTCATCTAGCGCCAGTAAATTTGATTTTCTGCACTCACTCATAACAAACGGGTAGGTTTCATCTTCTAGTTAATACTTTCTATGCCTTTTATCCCTTCAAGTGATTTTTCATATGGATTTTAATGAACTATTATCATGCAGCGGAAACTATGATCTGATTTTTGATGGTATCCATGAAAATCTTTTGCAACTCCATTATCTTGATCCAGTGATGCAGAAGACTGTAAGTCATAGTGTTATTGTTCCAAAAGCCCGTAACTATATTCATCCAGTGATTATATTGTGTACATTCTTTCTGCGGACTAATTTACTAAGGATTGACATTTCTTAAAGGTCAATTGCTTGGATGATCTTGGTGTCTCTGATTTGATACACAACTATACCATGAAGACACAGCATACTCCCCTTTATGGTAAAGTTGTGTAGTCCATTACTGTTTAACTGTTCTACAAGGTATACTAAAAAAAAAAAATATTCTTGTGCAGCTTATCAGCCCACTATTGCTATTCGTCTACATAGTTTGATAGCACAAGTTGAAAAGCCAAATATTGAATGGCCAAAATCTTTTCATAGGTATTTCAAATGGCTATAACATTATGTTGATTGTTAAGGATGGTTGCTTATTCATTGTATTGTTATAATCAACTTTGCAGGTGTCGATCGATGTGGTTGGAAAGGACGGAAATTTTGAAGTCTTGGTTCTTCAAAATTGATCCAGAAATCTCAAGGCATCTTTCAGTCAGGTCTTTTGTACAAGACCTAGTTTCTCCATTGTTGCATATTCTATCACCACCTTCCCTTAGACCGGTAATTGTCCTGCATTTAGTGGCTTTGTTTGCATTTTAATTTCATCGCATCCCTGTATATTGAAGTTGTGAAATTTTCAATGGCTTGTGTATGCTCATTTATTCCAATGAAAAAAATTTGGGATATGCCATTGCATTTATTTATTGAATAAATTTAGCTTTAAACACACAATGTTTAGTTGCTTCTTTCCTTCATCAACCAAAAATTCAAGTCAATCATGGTCTGCTTTTGGTGATTTTGTTGCGTTGACCAGCAATTTGTTAACGAGGGGATCACATGGTATGAAACATTCAAGTTCATTAGGCATGCCCATGTAAAGAATATTATTATTTTGGGACAATTTGAAACAAATATTGTAAATGCGTAAAATGAAGAAATCTGTTTATGCTTGGAAATCTTAACATACATAAAAGTGATGCAGTCTTTGTTCATACCATTAATTCGCCTTCTAGTGTAGCCATGTTGATTTAACACATTATTTTATCTAATATGTTCATCGTTGTATTCTATAATGTCACTGGGGTTGTTATGGGTGTCTTTCTCTTCCTTGACCAGTTTACAGGGTATTACATTTCTTTTTTAGTGCTTTGATTGTGATGATGTCTTGTGCCTCATTTTAGGTTGCATTACACTTGCTATCTGAAAAGGAGAAAAATGACCTATTGCGGTTGGTTAGCATGATGGTGTCTTATTCAATAACATATACAAATATGAAATGCGATTCTCTTCAAAGTAACCAAATACATGGAGAAACTGGAGATTCATCAACACTTTTGTTTGAACCCCCAATTGTTGACTTTATTCGTTTTAAGGTTTGTTTTCAATCATTATTTATGGTGTGTTATTGGGTTTATTATCCCACCTAACTGCCTCTTGCTTTTCTCATTCACCAGGGCTATAGATCTGTTCATCCTGAACTGGCCTTAGCTATGAAACAAATCTTGGTACATGAGGTGAATAATATGGTTCTTGAAACTCTTCAATTAATTTTTGTTGAGGCTGTTCTGCATCCTAAGCATGGCAACATTTTTCTTTTTGATTTTTTTATGCACAGAGAACACATCAGCTAACAACTGAAATAATCTTTTCCTTTGTAGAAAGAATTTAATATCGTGTAAAAACTAGCATTAAAGATACATAATTGCATAAAAAGTTCAATTTTGAAGTCCATGCACCTTCACGATTTTTTTTTGCAAAAGTTGAGATGTAATGTAAGGGCTCGGATTTTCCTAAACCCTTACCTTGTCATTTCTCAGGTGCTGAGGGAGTCCGGGGAATGTTTGGTGATAGTCTTGAGGGTGAGGGAAGGAGTCTAGCTGGTTTCCTGATGTATCATGCCGTGAGGATTGGATTGCGGTGTGGGGTTGTCTTGCGGCGTGGGGTTAAGACTGTGAGAGTTTGGACTTTGCCTATTTGAGTGGAGATTTGTCGATTGCGTTGGGCTGCGACATGATGAGTGTCGCGATATTTCTAATTTATCTTACGTGTAACGTCCCGGATCTAGGTGCCACTCAACTGGTGCCCCGTACCCGGTTGACCACATGGCCTCAAACACATTTCCCCAAACGCTAGAGGTTGCCGACTAGCAGCGAGAGCCTAGGGTGTGATAGTGGGGAAACTGTACCCTCATTCGCAGAGTGTAACACAGTGGAATAAAAATAAACAATAGCGGAAGCAGTAAACAACATATAACTGAAATGAACAGCGGATGACTGATAAGATAAATAACCAAATATCATTTAATACTGTAGGTTGAGAAACCCCCTTACCTTCAAAGAGAGGTGGAGACCTTCTTTTATAGAATGAGAAGGCGGAATATACAGAGGAGTATTCCGATGTGGGACTCGGAAATACCCATAAGAATAAAAATAGGGGTTAACACTCCCCCTCAAGTTGGACATCCCAGCTTGGACACTGAGTCCCACAAAAAATAAAGATGACATCATACAAGACCTAGACACACTCCCCCTCAAGCTGGGCGTAAGATGTTGTAGATCCCCAGCTTGGAACTGAGCGAGGCAAGGCGAGCACCGGGGAGACCTTTGGTGAAGATGTCAGCAAACTGGTCCGCCGTCGGAATGTGGCTAAAGCTAACATGATTGTGCTCCAGGTGGTGTCGAAGAAAGTGGCAGTCCACCTCAATATGCTTCGTTCGTTCATGGAAGACGGGATTTGAAGCAATTTTGGTGGCTGCCTGATTATCACACCATATGTGAGCAGATTTCTGCTGAGGAAAGCCAAGCTCCTGGAGGAGTTGCCGAAGCCAAATGATCTCTGTAGTGACGGTGGCCATGGCACGGTATTCAGACTCGACACTGGAGCGAGAGACGACCGTCTGTTTCTGGCTGCGCCAAGAGATGAGGTTGCCTGCCAAGAATATGGCAAACTCAGAGGTAGATCGGCGAGTAGCAAGACGACCAGCATAATCAGCATCGCAAAAGGCCTCAATATGCTGATGAGGATGCTGGGAGTAGCGAAAACCACGGGCAGGATCTTGCTTGATGTACTTGGCGATGCGGATGACAGCATCCCAATGAGAGGTGGTCGGATGCTCCATAAATTGACTCACTTTGGAAACCGCACAGGAAATGTCGGGTCGAGTCATGGTGAGATAATTGAGTTTGCCCACCAACCGACGGTACTGCTCGGGATGTGGATACAGTGCTAAGGAGCCATAAAGAGACCGTTCCCCAGGCTCCAGAGTGTCGACAGCAGTGGCCTGAGTCAACCCAGCATCCCGCAAGATATTCAACGCATACTTTCGTTGGCAGAGGGAGATGGTGTTCGAAGAATAGGAAACCTCGATGCCTAGGAAGTATGTGAGAGGACCGAGATCCTTAGTGTGAAAGTGCTGGTGAAGATGGTCCTTGAGATGGGTGATACCCACAGACCCACAGAGTCGCTGCCGGTGATGATGATATCATCCACATACACGACCAATAAAATGCAGCCATGGGAGGTCGCCCTGTAGAACATAGTGTGGTCCTTCATGCTGCGAGAAAGCCCAAAGTCGGTGATGACCGTGCTAAAGCGGCCGTACCAAGCACGGGGAGACTGCTTGAGACCATAAAGAGAGCGGCGGAGTCGGCAGACTTGAGATTCAGCGCCGAGGCAGAAAATCTGGGGGGCTGCTGCAGATAAACCTCTTCCCCAAGGAAGCCATGGAGGAAGACATTCTTGACATCCAGTTGATGAAGATGCCACTTATGACGGGCAGTGAGAGAGATGGATAATCAGACGGAGGTCATCTTGGCAACTGGTGAGAAGGTATCAAAATAGTCAATACCATAAGTCTGTGCGAAGCCTTTGGCCACAAGACGGGCTTTGAGGCGATGGAGAGTGCCATTGAGATTCAGCCTGACTGTGTAAATCCATTTGCTGCCTACCGCCTGTTTGACTGCTGGAAGGGGGACAAGATCCCAAGTATGGTTTTCTTCCAGAGCCTGTAATTCATCCCGCATTGCAGCTAGCCACTCGGGGTGAGATTTGACATCACGAACCGTGTGAGGAATAGAAACTGTCTCCAGAGCGGACATACCCCTGTATGAAGATACAAATAGAGGAGTACTCTGGTAGGAGCGTGTACCTTTCCGTAGGGCAATGGGCAAGTCCTCGGGTGGCGGGGCAGGAGCATCTGACGAAGCGGGAGCGTCAGTGTCATTGGCCGGGACGGGGGATAAAGTCGATGGACGACGGGAGTAGATCTGACCAAAATGGGTGTCAACAGGTGTTGACACTGTTGGAGGGTGGATGATGAGAGGAAGACAATCATCGATGGCGGGGTCAGGATGAGGAGAGGGAAGGGAGAACGGAGAGCTCTCAACAAAGGTAACGTCGGCCGAGATGACATACCGCCGTAAGTCGGGGGAGAAGCAGCGATATCCGCGCTGAGTGCTGGAGTATCCAAGAAAAATGCAGTGGAGAGATTTGAGAGCGAGTTTGGAGAGCCCTGGACGTGTGTCGCGAACGTAACAGAGGCATCCAAACACACATGGTGCTTGCCCTGATCAATACCTGCAATCATATAACCTGTTTGGGCCCAAAGCATGACCCAAACAGGGTGTGAGACTAAATCTTAATAGGCAACCACCGAAGATCTGTACCAATCTGTCAGTGAATATATATATAACAAGCAGTGTACATTAGTAAAAACATTAAACAGTAGGTACTCAAAAATAAGCACAACAAATGTCTCAAAAGGCAAAGTAATCAAGTATAGGTGAAGATCGCATCCAAGCTTGTGCTTTGACTTGGATGGCGCATCATTAGACATTTTATTTCATTATTCAACTCCATTGGATTATATAAAAGTCTCGAGGTCCGGCCTAGGCCCGACGACCTCCCGTATAAAAGTAACCGTCAACTCGTGACATAATAATCATTTAGTCATTTGCCAATAGAGCTCGACTTGGGTATCCCTTAATGGATCCTAGGTTCGCTCGACATTTTAAAATAAGACTCAATGAGCCCGACCACTCTATCCGTGGCTCGCTCACGACCTTTACATAATTAACCTCTTGAGCCCGTCCATTATCTTTTAACCGAGACAATGGATCACGCAAGGTATATAAGGTACAATTAGTCACATGAGTTCGACTTTGTCTTTTTACCTAGACTGTGGCTCGCCCACTGCTAATTACCTCTTTTTATCATTTAATTCAGTTTCACATTCCATCTCAGAAGCAACACATGTGAATTAAACTATCACATGACATTAACATAAACACCTCACGTGGGCACAGTTTACATAATAACCAACACATGTAAATTAAATTATTACATGGCCAAACAAGGATAACTCATGTGGGGAAAACATCTAACAAACCTATTATGCAATTTAAACAAATACAAGGCTTAACACAACAAGTATCTCACGTGGGCAATTTATATAATGAGCAATACATTTTTAACAACCCAAGAATGGGAATTTAAGTCAAGCCTCATAGGCATTCTTGGCCACACGACCATCCAAGGGAAACACACCCATGAGGTGGCCCTAACTCAAGGTTCACAACCCTAAACATGCTTTCCAATCATATAAACAATTACCTATTCATCAATAGGCAATAACAAGGTTCATTATTCAATCAAGCGACACCCTAAAAGTGGGCGCGCGACACTTCGACATATATAAACATCAAGACAATTCGCGAAAGGCACAAAAACAACTACCTCGTTGTAGTGCGACTCTCCTCTTCCAACGTCGGGCTTTGATTCGCCCTAGAACGGAGTAGATCTACAAAACAAGTATAAACGTTCGACCTTAAATAACTGCGTCAAGAGAAGAAATTAGGAAGAAAGACTCAAGAGGAATCGAGGGCTCACCGAGGGGAATCCAACGGATTTGACGGTGTTCGAATCAGAGATCGGACGATGAATCGGGAGCCAAACCCTCGTTCGGATATTCTGGGCGTTCCGTACGTCGAAGGTGAGTCATTTCTGTCCGTCTGAAAAAACGACGTACTGCCCGACTTATTAATCAATTAAAAAAAAGTACACTGCGTGTACTAGAGATTACATGCCGTGACCGTACAATTTTCTAGCCCGACCTTTACGTTGTCGTGTACCGGGATTACTTGGCGTGTAGCCTTACATACACGGCGTGTACCTATAAGTACACGATGTGTACCTATAAGTACACGAAGTGTAGTTCCTAGTCACGTCGTGTAACAGGCCTGCAACCAGCCCCTCAACCTCTTTCCCCCTATTTTCTCAAGTACAAATTGAAAAGGAAAGATCCATACCTCAAAGAAAGAACCGGGTTCTTACATTACGCCGGCCGATCGCAGCGCGGAGTGTGTCTGTAGCGGCGTGAAGGCGTCTTGGGAGCCTTTGGGTCACCCTTACGTATCACCTTGTCGGGATTTACCCTTACATAAGTAACCCTTATGTAACACTTACGCAACCCCTACGCAAGTAACCCTTACATATCACCTCTTTGTCGTAGAGTGACCTTTGTTGGAGTTAGTATCTTAGGATCAACTGTTTGTACTTTGATTACATATATATTTGATGTATTGAATATTAATAAAACATCTTATTGCATATTGTTCATTGTTCCGCATGACTGATGTAAGAATGTTCTAGAGTATACGTCGCATTGATAAAGTCATAACAGTTTTTCGCTATGATGAGAACTTTGAAGTGTTAAGACGATATTCTTAAATAATGTTTTGTGGTTGGATAACGTACTATGATGAGATACATAGTACCTAGACTGATCTCCAAGATGGGAGATTATGAGAACAAACCCATCAGTAGGAATTCCGCATGTTTTGTTGTCATGAATATTCTTATATGCGAGCGTGCGTAATGGTTGTTAGACTTTAAGATTATTATTAATGCATGTTACGACTCACGTACTTAGATGTCTTTTGTAAACCATAACGATAACAATTCGTGGTGAAGTTGAATACGTTGGGTGTGTCACGAGTGACATGTTATTAATGGATAAGTCGCTGAATGATCTATCCCTTTCATCTTTATGGAATTTGATATCACGGCCCTTTGATTCGAATAGAACTATTGCTCTAAATTTCATGGTCATGGTGTAACATGTTTATTTTAGATAGTCAAAAAAAGATGTATAGAGCATATAGGTTGGTGACACGGATGTGCAAACTTCTTGATGATATATTGTGATAAAGAGATTATATTATACAATGAACATTCATATGTGGTTGTCATCGTTGCGACATTAAGTTCTTTCTCTTGGGTACCTTGACTTGTTGGTAGACAATATTTTTGGACTTTAGGCAAACCTGCCTAATGCCAACGAGAAAAAATCCTACAACGTCACATACTAGGTGTTACTGATGATTTTGATTGAATTCTAAGTGAATTTAATTAATAGAATAAATATTATTCTCAATACCGATGAATGATTTTATTCACGTTTATCGATCGAAAATATTTATTGGTGAATAAAATATATATTTATGAATAAAACATTTATTCGGGTATTCATTAAATGTTGAGAAGTTCAAACTGACCAAGACTGCGTCCGATGATAGATATTTAGTGTTGGCACGCGCCACAAAATAATAATAATATTAATATTATTTTGTGGCATGAGCACTTAGAGATTGATTGGCGTTGCTTGGAGATCTAAAGAACACGTGTGAATCACCGCTAGAGGGATTCTATCATTAGATTCTCACAGCACAGTGAAGACAATCCGAAAGAGACTTTTCGGACGATCAACATCCACATCAACAATCCTAAGGCAAGATATTTACTTTCCTTTGATCTAAATAAATTGATTATAAATTTAACATGCAAGATCCTCTATTAGGGTTTCAGTCATCAAATATTAAAAGAAATTCTAATATATCGCCCACCACCACACGCTTGCGCTGCGTTCGGAACTTTCAAAGTGGTATTAGAGCCGTCACATTTTAAATTTATAATTATTTATTTGATTGTTGATCTATACGCAATCGTGGTTGTATGTTTTCATTTCATATTATTCGTTCTTTAATCCGATTTGAATTAACATGTTATCGACATATTAACATGTTCTTTAATTCGATTGTTGACATATTAATTATGTTAGTTTAGTGTTTCATTTTATTAAAGGTCTATGAACAGATAAAGAACAATTGGAGATGCCATCAGAAAGTGCCAAATTTTTGGCCAGTAAAACCGAGTTGCACGACGTGTAGCCAGAGTACATGTCGTGTACCCATGTGCATTGCACCTGGATGTGTTGAGGGATACACGATCCGCCGAGCAGTTAATTACACGCAATGTATTTATTACACACTGTGTGTAGACCGCGCCAACTTGGCACACGGGATGTTGGAGTACACGACGTGTAGCTGGAGTACACGACGTGTAGTCTGCACAGATTAGCGGCGTAAATCGCGCAATCTATGTGGTCATTATACACGATCAAACCGCGTGAGACTGATAGTCCGGAGAATTTATGATATACATGACGTGAATGTAGTGTACATGCTGTGTCATTCATCATTTCCCGCGTTTGAAGTACACGTCGAGCCATTTGGTGAGAACAACGGACACATGACATAAGGGATACACGGTGTGTAGCTGACTTGCACATGCCGAGTGATCCCGCCGAGATACACGCCGAAGACCCAGACGAGTATCTTGGACACACGACAAGTGGATACATGACATGTAGTTGGTATGTACACGCCATGTAGTCTGGGCGAGTCAACATGTCGAAGCCCCAGACGTGCAACCCGAATACCCGACGTGCAACTAGATAGTACACGCCGTTTAGTCTCTGATAACCAAATTTATATACACTTTTTGCCGTTGTTTATTTATGATTTTTTTATTGATTTACTCGATAATGCACTTGGTGTATGCTCAATTTTGCAGAAATAAGGGTTCACAGGATTCCAAAGAAATGCAGAAAAAGTGCAGAAATTGCCCAATACACGTTGTGATTTGTCATTACATGTCGTTTAGTAGGAGTTTACAGCATGAGACAGGTCGTGAGCCAAGCTGTGACCAAGCTTTGAAGTCAGCAGAGGAAATAGTCAGTACACGTCGTGAAGGATAAGTACACGCCGTGACTTTAGTCAAAACAGTTGAGCGAGAAATCCGCGAGAAATCCGCGCAGAGGAACAGTTGGAGGCCAGTACATGTGGTGAACACTTTGTACACGACGTGTAGTCAGTCAAACTTCATAAATCCGCCAGATATGCATGAGGCATACAGGAGATACAAAATCCGCGAAAATCTACGCGGATCAACGGTACACGACGTGTACTGGAGGTACACGTCGTGACCAAATCTGCCTATAAATATAGAGCTGCGACAGAGCATTTCAGAAGCATTCCTCAACGGGCTCCTCTTCTGTTTTCGTCCCCCTTCGAGTTCCCTCGCCCCTTTTCCTTTTAAACTCTAAATTTCTTCATTGTTTACATTTTATTTTGAATTCAAGAGCCGTGGATCGTTTTTCTTCAACATTTTCACATTCCCGCTGCATCGATTCTCGTCGTTCATCATCAATTTCCAACAACACATGTGAGATCCATTTCCGTTTCTTACCTCAAGTTATTAAAGTTGTGATTTATCTTTCATAAAACCCCGATTACATGTCTATTTCTCTTTTTAGTAAATCCAACTCGTTGCATGTCTATTTCTCTTTTTAGTAAATCCAACTCGTTGCATGTCTATTTCTCTTTTTAGTAAATCCAACTCATTGCATGATTAGAAATTGTTCCCTTTCAAATTCAAATAGCATGTCAAGAATGAATTTCTTTATTTATTTAATTGCATCTCCACCCACTATGAGTAGCTAAACCTCTTAGGGGTAGGGATCAAGAGTAGATGTATCTGAACCTATAATCAATCCTTAAATCTAATTTTGGCAACCCTAATGAATTAGTAATCAGGATAAATAACTAAAGTTTACCCAATTCGTGTGAACGTCCTTGACCATGGGATATTCAAACGGAAGACCCTATCCTGATTAAAGTGGACTAGGCTACGATCACTAGCCTATGATACTTTCCGCCAAAGAAGCCAAACTTAATGCACTTAGGCTGTTACTATATCTCGATCACATAATAGTCACTTCCTAAGTAGAAGTATGTGACTTGACCAAAGTCAACTAGCGATCGCTGTTTGCTTCACAGCCTAAGTCTTAAGACCCCGCCAAGATTAGAATTAAGGTCATCCTTTCTCCAGATACGCGAAATTGATCCTGATCCCTTCTTAATTACTTGAAGTCACTCCCAACTAGAGATTTAGTAAAATTCCCAAACACCAAGGTAACTTGAAAGGACTCCTCTAAAGGTCTCGACCCAGTGATCCTCTTTTAAGCCAGCTTCCTCCTCGTGGGTTCGACCCCGTACTTCTACTATACTGCGCCTATGTAGTAAGTAAAGTTTGGAACACACAATTCTAATTTGACCGCCGCTCGTACGAACCCAACGACGCGTGCGGGCGCGTCTGTCTCCCAATTACTGGTAGAATTAAATTACATTAAATTGACAATTGCAACATTAAAACCTTATTGCTTTGATTGACACTTTTAAGTGTTTGACAATTTAATTAGGGTTTTAAAGAAATTTAAATGCTTAATTAATTAATTATTGGTAGGCAGCGGGAGGAGTCAGATGGCCAGCGGGAGGGGTCTGGTGGCCGGTCCAGGCCACTAGTTCTGTTTACATATCAAATAAGGGGGCGGGGGCTTCATTAAGGGTAATATTGTAATTGTTTCCTATTTCTGTTGAGTCAGTCTAGCGGTGGTTATAAATAAGAGGGGAGGTTAGTTTGTTAGACAATCTGAATTTCGGTTAGAAGGCAGATTGGCCTGGGACTTCAGAGGAGTTCTCTCTCCTCTGCTGTTTTGTAATTCCAGAATCTTCTCTAATAACAGTCTCTTTCTAAAAACCTTCTTCTCTCAAATCTAGAAGCTCTATCAATTGGTGCTTTCATTGAGAGTCATTCTCGAGGATTTTTTTTTAGAGAGAGAAACTAGAAGTGAGAGCTTCTAGAAGAGTTCTTATGGCTACACGAATGGAGAATCGGATTTAAGAATTGGAATCGTCTGTAGAAGAGTTGAAAGTCGGACTCCAGCGACAGGAAAAACTGGAAACTGCAGTTTCGTCGATTCAACAGCAGATGTTAGATGTTTTAGCAACTTTGAGCCAACTCAACAGTTTCGTCAGGCATCAGGCAGTGCAATTCAGTAGCGGAAAGGAGAAGGTCTCGACGTCGGCAGCGGAAGAAGGCGACAACAGACCGCAATCAGAAGCTGTAGAACCGGAGCAGAAACACTTCGCAACATTAGTTGATCGAGATCCACAGAAGATTATTGGCATGGAGCTGCGTCAGAATTCTCGGCAAGTAGAGATGCCAATTTTTTCCGGTGAGGATCCAGTTTCTTGGATAACCAGAGCTGAGACGTATTTCTTAATTCACCAGACACGTGAAGAGCTGAAGGTTCCGCTGGCACAGTTGTGCATGGACGGATTGGTTCAATATTGGATGATTTCATTGAAATCCACTAGAGCTGGAATCACTTGGACTCAGTTCAAAGAAGAGCTGCTTGGTCGGTATGGAAGCGCCGATGAAGAAGATCCCGTAGTTTTCCTCAAGCAACTTCGGCAGACATGAACATTGGATGTATATATCGATGAGTTTGAAAGAGTGGCTATGCGAGTTTCTGATTTTACAGAAAATCCCGTAATTTTCCTCAAGTAACTTCGGCAGACATGAACATTGGATGTATATATCGATGAGTTTGAAAGAGTGGCTATGCGAGTTTCTGATTTTACAGAAAAATGGTACATGAGTTTGTTCATTGGTGGATTGAGGCCAGAAATTGGAAGCTCGGTAATGACTCATGAACCTCAAAATAAGGCGCGACTACTGACTTTAGCCAGAAGAATAGAAAGGGAGTTGATTATTAAGGGAATCATTAAACCAGCAGAAGTCCGATCTAGAAATTTTCCTTCTGGACAACAAGGAAAGAGTTGGAACACTAATACTGTGAGGGTGGCTACTACAGGGGAATTTAATGAAAGGAAAGCAGGAAATGTGCCGAGATGGAAAGGAACTAGAAACTTATCCAAAGAAGAATTCGAAGAAAGGAAGGCTAAGGGATTGTGTTACTCATGTGGACAAATTTGGTCCTGCTCACAAATGTCAAGAAAAAGGGTATAAACTGATGGTCTGGGAGTGTATTGAACCCCAAGAAGAGGATGAAGTTGAAGTGGACGGGTTAGGAAGAAAACCAGTGTTGGGAGGAGAAATGGTTGAGCTGGCGATGCAAGGAACTACTGCATATGGAGTAGATTCGGCACAAATAGGACATAAGTCTATGTTAATGGAGGGCATCATTGGGGGAGTTCCTTTGCTAATCCTTGTGGATAGTGGAGCAAGCCACAATTTTGTCTCCAAGCGATTGGTTAAATCTCTATCATTACAGGTTTCTAAAACAGAACCATTTCGAATTCGGCTAGGGGATGGCCATCAGGTGTATTGTGAAGGAATGTGTCAAAATCTGGAAATTATGCTTGGTACATAAGAATTTGTCATTAATGCATATGTCTTTGATACCACTGGGCCAAACTTAGTTTTTGGGAATCTCCTGGTTGGAGACCTTGGGTTATGTCACAACTCATTGGTTGAAAATGACGATGGAATTGGAAAGAAATGGCAAGAAGGTGATCTTGCAGGGGGTGAGAACTTCCAAGGAGACATCAGGAGCACTACAGGAATTTCTGAGTAATGGTAAAATGGGAAAATTATGGGGAACGGGAATGACAGAAATTGGTTTGGAATTAGAAAGTGAACACCAGTTGCAAATGCAGGGGATACTCAAGCAATATTGGACAGTTTTTGAAGTACCTCAGGGGCTTCCTCCGAAGAGGGAAACTGACCATGCTATAAACCTGAAGGAAGGGGCAGAACCTGTTAACATTCGGCCTTATAAGCATGCTTATTTTATGAAGAATGAGATTGAAAAGCAGGTACAAGAGCTTTTGGAACAACAATTTATTATACATAATACTAGTCCGTATTCAAGTCCTATTATCTTGGTTAAAAAGAAAGATGGAGGATGGAGAATGTGTGTGGATTATAGGGCTTTGAATAGTTTAACAATACTGGACAGGTACCCTATTCCAATAATAAAAGAGTTAATGGACGAGTTACACGGGGCATAATTTTTCACAAAGATTGATTTAAAATCAGGATTTCATTAGGTTCGAGTAAAAGAAAAAGATGTCGAGAAAACAGCTTTCAAACACATGAAGGACATTACGAGTACCTTGTAATGCCTTTTGGATTAATAAATGCACCAGCCACATTTCAAGCAACCATGAATTCGATGTTTTGGGAATTTTTGAGGCAATGTGTGTTGGTATTTTTCGATGACATACTTGTTTACAACAGAAACTGGGAAGAGCATTTACATTTGGTACAAGTAATACTTCAGTTGTTGATAGCAAAAAAGCTGTTTGCCAATATTAAAAAATGTTCCTTCGGTAGACGAACTGTGGAATACTTGGGGCACATAATATCTATTCAGGGAGTGGCTATGGACCCAAAGAAATTGGAGGGTGTTAAATTGTGGCCGAAACCCAAGAATGTTAAAGAAGTGAGGGGATTTTTGGGGCTTACTGGATATTACAGAAAATTTGTTAAGGATTATGGGAAAATAGCCAGATTGCTCACGACATTGACTAAAAAAGAGGGGTATAAATGGACTCCTGAAACTCAGGAGGCGTTTGATTTACTGAAAGAGAAGATGACTTCTGCTCCAGTTTTGAGGATGCCTGGTTTTTCTAAAGGATTTGTTGTAGAATGTGATGCTTCGGGATTCGGTATTGGAGCTGTGTTGATTCAAGAAGGGAGGCCTTTAGCCTATTTCAGCAAAGCATTATCTGATACTAATTTGAAGAAGTCTGTTTATGAGAAGGAGCTTATGGCATTGGTTCTATCAATCCAACATTGGAAACAATATTTGATTGGTAGGAGGTTTGAGGTTTTTACAGACCATAGCAGCCTCAAACACTTAATCAAAAGGTGGTGTCAATAGATCATCAATGCTGGCAAGAAAAATTGCTTGGGTATGATTTTGTTGTCACTTATAAACCAGGGAGATTGAATAATGCTGCTGATGCTCTATCCAGGGTGCCGCAAGATAGGGAGTATCTGCAGATCTCAATTTTAGAACCCGGATGGGAGGAACTAGGTGTTCTTAAGGAAGAGTTGGTTCAAGACGCAAAGCTTTCAACAATAATGGAACAACTCAAGCAGGGTAGGGAGGAAAAACCCGAATATACAATTCGGAGTGGACAGTTATTCTATAAGAACCGAATGGTTTTACCCAGTGAGTCTTCTTTGATTCCAAAACTGATACTACATTACCATTCTTCTCCGATGGGAGGACATTTGGGGTATTTGAAAACATATAAACACCTGGCAGGAGGTTTATATCGGTCCGGGATGACTCGTCGAGTTTTACAGTTCGTTCGGGAATGTGAAGTTTGGCAAAAGAATAAATATGAGGCTTTAAGCCCAGCAGGACTTTTACAACCACTCCCAATTCCCAGTTTAATTTGGGAAGAAGTTTCAATGGATTTTATTTCTGGACTTCCAAAATCACAAGGTTATGAAGTTATATTTGTCGTGGTTGATAGACTCAGTAAATATGCGCATTTCATCCCTCTTAAACATCCATTTACTGCAAAATCAGTGGCAGAAGTTTTCCTAAAGGAAGTTGTGCGCTTACATGGAATTCCTTCCGCTATAGTCAGTGACTGGGATCCTCTGTTCACTAGCCTGTCTGGCGAGAGCTGTTCAGATTACAGGGAACAACACTAAAAATGAGTTCTTACCACCCACAAAGCGATGGACAAACAGAAGTAGTGAACAGATGTTTGGAGGTTTATTTGCGATGTTTTTCTTCTGATAAACCCAAACAGTGGGCCTCCTGGTTGTCCTGGGCAGAGTACAGTTACAATACTTCATTTCACACCTCTATTGGTAAAACTCCTTTTGAGGTTGTATATGGACGCAAACCACCACATATTATGCATTATACCAAAGGAGAGGCTGCTGTTGAAGCTGTGGCAACAGCTTTGGTAGCTCGTGATGATACAGTGAAACAATTACGGGTTAATCTGCATAAAGCACAACAACTTATGGTGAAGTATGCTAACAAACATCGGCGGGAAGTTGTTTTTCAAATTGGAGATTTGGTCTGGGTAAAAATAAAACCCAATAATCTTGGTAGTGTGACTAAGGTAAATTCCAAGTTAGCAGCCCGTTATTATGGACCCTTCCCTATTGTTGAAAGGATTGGATCCACAGCCTACAAACTACAGCTTCTTGGGAACAGCAGGGTACACCCTGTTTTCCATGTTTCTCAATTAAAGTTTGCTATAGGGAGAACCCAGGCAGAAGAATTTTTACCGGAAGAATTTATAGAAAAAGATGAATATCCTGTGGCGATTCTGGCCGAAAAGACTCAAGGCAGAACCCTATTTTGGCTTGTCCAGTGGCATGGCAGAGCTGCAGAAGAGGCGACTTGGGAAGATGCTTTGGTAATAATATCCACCTCGAGGACAAGGTGGTTCTTCAAGAGGGAGGAATTGATAGGCAGCGGGAGGAGTTAGATGGCCAGCGGGAGGAGTCTGGTGGTCGGTCCAGGCCACCGGTTCTATTTACATATCAAAGAAGGGGGCGGGGGCTTCATTAAGGGTAATATTGTAATTGTTTCCTATTTCTGTTGAGTCAGTCTAGCGGTGGTTATAAATAGGAGGGGAGGTTAGTTTGTTAGACAGTCAGAATTTCGGTTAGAAGGCAGATTGGCCTGGGACTTCAGAGGAGTTCTCTCTCCTCTGCTGTTTTGTAATTCCAGAATCTTCTCTAATAAAGTTTCTTTCTAAAAATCTTCTCTCAAATCTAGAAGCTCTATCAATTATAATAACTCTGCAGCTATTGGTTCTGTCGTTTATTTGTCATTAATGCCTTTATGATGGTCATCTCCAAGAGGATTCATATGATTATTAAGATAAAAGAGATTTATTTAATTAATTAATCAATGCAAGCGTGTTTATCTTATTAATGAAGAACGAATAAGAATTTATTGATTAGCCATTTACATTTGCTTATATGTTGCATGTATGACTGTTCATGAGCTTGACCAAAACCTGTGTCTGTGTTGGATGTTTTAATTTAATTTATTTAATGAGTTTGCAATTATTTATTATTAAATTAAATATGCTGGTCTGTGAGTCATTCCTCCCTCCATTATACAGGGGTCGGGGAACCCTAATCGGGTATTTTGGACACCCACTATATAAGCACGGGAAGAGCTCTATTCCATGTGCTATTTCATCAGTCAGAATTGTGACCTTCCCTCTCCTTCGAAATCATAGAGGGAGGCTCTATTCGAGCGGTCGATCCAAGAACGCCTTCATGGATTTAAGGCACAGGATCAAGCTGATCATCGCAACATCGAAGAAATTGTCAGAGCTCAGCGCTAGCACTCGAAATTTGATGAACGATGTATGCGTGAATTCTTAAAGCTTGTGTAGACGATCTAGAGGGGTTCAACCTCAGTTCATTCGACCAACGGTCGCCGACGACGTGCGACAGGCGAGCGCGCTTTGATTCGAATGAGGTACTCGTTCTGTTTTAATTTTTGTGCTTTGATAATTCACGCGTGATTCTCGGACCGTATCGGGGCTCAGATCGTTGGAGATGATGAAATTTCATCGCTTCAGTGATGAAAAATTTTAAATCTCCAGCCCACCGTCTTCCGCTGCATGCCCATGTACCATCAATATATGTATACGCAGACTGTGACAGCTTAAGGTTATAGTGTATGTTAAACCGTTATTTTTATTCTTATGGGTATTCCCGAGTCCCACATCGGAATACTCCGTTGTATATTCCGCCTTCTCATTCTATAAAAGAAGGCCTCCATCTCTCTTTGGAGGAAAGGGGGTTTCTCAACCTACATGGTATCAGAGGGAACCTAATCCTGGACTCTCCTCCTTCCAATTTTATTTCCCCGCTCTTCTTTGCGGTTTTCCCGGCTAAGTCCGGCCCGCCTCCCCGGTGCATTTTTTTTCACCCTCTTTCCCCGACGCCTCCTGCTCGGTCCGACTCCCCGGTGCGCCCTCCCTCACGGCGGCCGCTTCTGCGCGCGAGCCCTCCCCGCCGCGGCGCCTCCTGCCCGGTCCGGCTCCCCGGTGCACCCTCCCTCACGGCGGCCGCTTCTCCGGCGCGCGAGCCTTCCCCGCCGCGGCGCCTCCCGACGACGACCCTCCCGTCGCCTCGTCGCGCTTCCATCCGAGCGCGACCCTCCGACGCGGCTTCGTCCGGCTCCCGCGCACCCTCCTGGCCCTTCCCGGCGCCTACGGCCCCCCCACACCTCCCGTCGCTTCCCGTCGCCCGCCTCCTCAACGGCTTCTGCCTTCCCCGACGGTCGTTTCGGCTCCCGCACCTGCTCGCACCGGTTCCCGCATCTCCTGGCGACCGAACCGGTCTGGTGCGCCTCTCCCACTATGCACGAACCTCCTCTCTGGCGGTCCTCCTGTGCGCGCAACACCTCCCGCGGCTTCCCCGGCGGCCCTCCCTCCTGCCTGCGCCGCTTCATCGAGCGCCGACCCCGCCCTCCTCTGCGCGCAGCACTCCCGGCGGCCCTCCCTCCTGCCTGTGCCTATTCATCAAGCGCCGGCCCCGCCCTCTGCGTGCAGCACCCGCATCACTCCCAACGGCCTCCTCTGTGCATGGCTACCGACCAGCCTCGAACCGGCCCCGGCTACTCCCTCCAGACGGACCGGCTCTGTCCAGGCACACCGGGCTCCTCCCGGCTCCTCCTACGCCCAGCGTGCTCAGCTTCCCGACACGCCCGACACTTTTCTAATTCCGGCGCTGCCCCCTACTGCGTCTTAGACCGCTGCACGACGCCTCCATGGCCGACTCCTCCCCTCTGCCTCAGATGATTACTGCTTCCACCCGCCTTGTGGATGACCGGTTGGACTCCATAAATTTTTCTATCTGGCGGAAGACTGTGGTGATGTCCCTGACCGGAATGGACCTTGATCATCACCTTGAGGATCCTCCCCCGGCTTTAACTGACCCCAAATATCGTTCGTGGAAGCTTGCTGACAGCGAGATCTTCGCTCTGCTGGTCAATTCCATGGAACGATCGGTCAAAGATGTCACCCGCACGGCAAATACAGTCAAGGAACTCTGCGACTCCTTGAATATCATGTATTCTGAGACCAATAACCTGGCTCGGGTTTCCGAAATACTTCAGCGTCTATCCCATGTTCGACAGCAGGACCAGTCCTTCATCGCCTACTTCATGGAATGGAAAGGGCTTCGTGATGAGTTGCAGGAGTTGTGGCCCATTCCCCAAACTCCGGCAGAGGCTCAGACCCAGCGGGACCAACTCTGCATCTTCACCCTTCTCAGCGGCTTCGCTCCGGAGTTTGCCACTACGGCAACCGAGCTGCTCGCTATCCCGTCGACGCTGGAGATCCCTCTGGTTTATCATCGGCTGAGCAAGGCGCAGCGGGGTCTTCCTCCTCCCGCCCCCATTATCGACCACTCAGCTCTCCTCAGTCAAAGCAGTGGCCGCTCCTCCGGTCCTCGTGGACGTGGCCGTGTTGAGGGTCGTCCACGTTCCCTCTGTCAACATTGTGGCAAGGTTGACCACACGATTGACCGATGTTGGGTCCTGCATGGATGTCCATCCCAGCGCCCGCGGTAGGGACAGACCACGGTCCAGGAGGCGTCCTCGACAGTCTCCACCCTTCCCCCATCACTGGACCTGTCTATGGCCGACATCCGACTGACTCCTGATCCACGGGACCCTGTCGGACTCGGTCCATCCTCGGCTTCTGTGGCCCATTATGTTCGCTTCGCTGCCTTTGTCGGCTGTCGCTCCCCTGCCTGGATGCTGGACTCTGGTGCCTCCGACCACCTAACAGGAGATGCTGGTATGTTGACCTCTTACTGCCCTTATGCCGGTTCATCAGCCATCACCGTCGCTGATGGCTTCACTATCCCCATTGCGGGTTTCGGCGCATGCTCATTGACTCCATCGATACACCTACCCTCTGTGGCCCACGTGCCCCGCAGTCCCTTTAATCTTCTTTCCATCAGTAAGCTGACAAAAGATTATAACTGTGCTGCCATATTTACCTCTTCTGGTGTTGTGTTTCAGGAGCATACTACAAACCGAGAACTTGGTAGAGGCCGGTTTCGGGACGGGGTTTACATGTTCGATGGCCCAACACCCCTCGCTTGCATGTCTGTCTCTTTTCGAGCATTGGATCTTCATTCCCGCTTGGGACACCCGCCTGTATCCACCATTCATCAGCTTTTTCCTGACTTCAGTCGACATCTTTCTTTTCATTGTGAGTCATGTACTTTTGCGAAACATCATCGCACTACATACATTCCTCGCGTGGATACACGGGCCTCACACCCTTTTGATCTGGTTCATTCAGATGTTTGGGGTCCTTGTACCGTTTCGAGTAATATGGGATATAAATACTATATATCTTTCATCGATGATTATTCGCGAATGACTTGGCTTTACCTCCTTTGTGAACGCTCCGAAGTGTTTTCCACCTTCCAAAACTTTTACAATGAAGTTCAGGACCAATTCTCCATCTCTGTAAAATGTCTCCGCTCGGATAATGGGCGTGAGTATCTCTCCACTCCCTTTCGACAGTTTCTCCAGACAAAAGGCATCCTTCATCAAACCTCCTGTCCTGATACACCCAAGCAGAATGGAGTGGCCGAGCGGAAACACAGACATATTCTGGAGATTGCTCGTGCCCTCCTCTTCCACCGACAGGTACCATTGCATTTTTGGGGCGATGCCATTCTTACCGCCACCTACCTGATAAACCGTCTTCCTTCCTCTATCCTTCAGGGGGAGACTCCTTTTCGGGCTCTGTTCTCCTCTCTCCCTCTTCACTCCCTTCCCCTTCGCGTGTTTGGATGCCTCTGTTACGTTCGAGATACACGTCCAGGGCTCTCCAAACTCGATCCCAAATCTCTCCGCTGCATTTTTGTTGGCTAATCCCGTACTCAGCGCGGATATCGCTGCTTCTCCCCCGACCTCCAGCGGTATGTCAACTCGGCCGAGGTTACCTTTGTTGAGAACTCTCCGTTCTCCCTTCCCTCTCCTCCTCCCGACCCCGCCATCGATGATTGTCTTCCTCTAATCATCCACCCTCCACCAGTGTCCACCCCTGTTGACACACATTTTGGTCAGGTCTACTCCTGCCGTCCATCGCCTTTATCCCCCGTCCCGGCCAATGACACTGACGCTTTCGCTTCGTCAGCTGCTCCTGCCCCGCCACCCGAGGACTTGCCCATTGCCCCACGGAAAGGTACACGCACTTGCCAGAGTACTCATATCTTTGTATCTTCTTACAGGGGTCTGTCCGCTCTGGAGACAATTTCTATTCCTCGCACGGTTGGTGATGCCAAATCTCACCCCGGGTGGCTAGCTGCAATGCGGGATGAATTACAGGCTTTGGAAGAAAACCATACTTGGGATCTTGTCCCCCTTCCAGCAGGCAAACAGGCGGTAGGAAGCAAATGGATTTACACAATCAGGCTAAATCCCGATGACACTCCATCGCCTCAAAGCCCGTCTTGTGGCCAAAGGCTTCGCCCAAACTTACGGTATTGACTACTTTGATACCTTCTCACCAGTTGCTAAGATGACCTCCGTCCGATTATTCATCTCTCTCGCCGCCCATCATCAGTGGCCTCTTCATCAACTGGATGTCAAGAATGCCTTCCTCCATGACTTCCTTGAGGAAGAGGTTTATCTGTAGCAGCCCCCCCGGGTTTTCTGCCTCCGGCGCTGAATCTCAAGTCTGCCGGCTCCGCCGCTCTCTTTACGGTCTCAAGCAGTCTCCCCGTGCTTGGTTCGGCCGCTTCAGCACGGTCGTCACCGACTTTGGACTTTCTCGCAGCATGAATGACCACACTGTGTTCTACAGGGCGACCTCCCATGGCTGCATTTTATTGGACGTGTATGTGGATGATATCATCATCACCGACAGCGACTTTGTGGGTATCACCCATATCAAGGACCATCTTCACCAACACTTCCACACTAAGGATCTCGGTCCTCTCATATACTTCCTAGGCATCGAGGTTTCCTATTCTTCGGACACCATCTCCCTCTGCCAACGGAAGTATGCGTTGGATATCTTGCAGGATGCTGGATTGACTCAGGTCATTGCTGTCGACACTCCGCTGGAGCCTGGGGAACGGTCTCTTTATGCCTCCTCGGCACCGTATCCACATCCCGAGTGGTACCGTCGGTTGGTGGGCAAACTCAATTATCTCACCATGACTCGACCCAACATTTCCTGTGCGGTTGCCAAAGTGAGTCAATTTATGGAGCATCCGACCACCTCTCATTGGGATGCTGTCATCCGCATCGCCAAGTACATCAAGCGAGACCCTGCCCGTGGTCTCCGCTACTCCCAGCATCCTCATCAGCATATTGAGGCCTTTTGTGATGCTGATTATGCTGGTTGCCTTGCTACTCGACGCTCTACCTCTGGGTTTGCCATATTCTTGGCAGACAACCTCATCTCTTGGTGCAGCAAGAAACAGACGATCGTCTCCCGCTCCAGTGCCGAGTCTGAGTACCGGGCCATGACCACCGTCACTACAGAGATCCTTTGGCTTCGGCAACTCCTCCAGGAGCTTGGCTTTCCTCAGCAGAAATCTGCTCACATATGGTGTGATAATCAGGCAGCCACCAAAATTGTTCCGAATCCCATCTTCCATGAACGAACGAAGCATATTGAGTTGAACTGCACTTTCTTCGACACCACCTGGATCACAATCATGTCAGCTTTAGCCACATTCCAACGGCGGACCAGCTTGCTGACATCTTCACCAAAGGCCTCCCTTGTGCTCGCCTTGCCTCGCTCTGTTCCAAGTTGGGGATCCACAGCATTTGACGCCCAACTTGAGGGGGAGTGTGTCTAGGTCTTGTATGATGTCATCTTTATTTTTTGTGGGACTCGGTGTCCAAGCTGGGCGTGTCCAGCTTGAGGGGGAGTGTTAAACCCTTTTTTTTATTCTTATGGGTATTCCCGAGTCCCACATCGGAATACTCCGTTGTATATTCTGCCTTCTCATTCTATAAAAGAAGGCCTCCACCTCTCTTTGGAGGGAAGGGGGTTTCTCAACCTACAGTGTATACATGGATCTAGGCTGTAATGGCTTATAATTATTACATAAGGTATAATGTGTAATTACACGAGATGTAATGACTCTTTGTTCTTATATGTGATTATGAGGATGTGGTTGTGACGCGTAATTGTGGCCGTGATTATGTGGATATGGTTGTGGTGTGTTTGCACAGATGTGCGTAGGGGATGAGAGTGCCACGACGTAAGACGTTGGGGTTTTGCGTGATTGGTTCATTGAGAAAGTGGAAGCAGAGTACCTTTATATATGTTTTCAATATTATGTTATTTCTATGCGATACTTGGTGAGTGATCCTTAGTGAGGTTGAGAACACTTATCTTCTTTCCATCACGATCATTGAAAAATGAAAACGTTATACATGTGTACGTACGAACTACCGTTTCCATGATTGTAACATAGTTCATTTTTCATAACTATAATTCATGGTTATTTTTAAAAGTATAATTTATGTATAAAAATGATTATTGTTTTGAAGATGATGAAACAATGGCCCCTTTGACCATGGGGAACACACTGATGTCGTTGAGAAATTATGTACCGAGCGTCCTCAGAACACCCGACGTGAACATAACTGATCAAGTAATTAAATGTCATTAAAATAAATGAAGTAAATGGTTTAAGTATAAGAGATTAAACCTGAAAAAGGTTCTTAAAAAAACAAATAATCAATATAAGTTTATTATAAAGGAGATAAAAGACACACGAGAAAGTCTGAACTCGAGGTAAGAGTTTAGTCTCAAAACTTCATTCTTTGAGACACATGTTCTTTTATGCACCTAATTTCTTTTAAATGGTGTATATACTGTTTCTTTAGGTATTATATCACGAATCCTTCATACTTCATGATATTTTAAGTTACACTTCATTTACTTTATTAATGAGAGTTGTGATTTAAAAGTCGCCAAAGTGGTAAGAGTTTATGTTTCAATCTCACTTTAATCGGGATTGTTTATGCTTGAATTTCCGTTGTAGGAAATTATTTGATCATTGTCTAATAAAACCCTTTCATTTTGTTCTCCTTTGGTTATTTATGAAATTTTCAAGTAATAGTACAATTTTCTTCTCTTTGATACTTAAAATTATTGAGAAAATGTTTTTAAGAAAAGCTGATTTCATTTTTCTCTTCAGTTGAAAATCGTTTTTTTCCATATCTATGTTTTCTAAAAATACTTTCAAGAATATTTTTAACATTCTCCAAATGATTTATTAAAGACATTTTTACCCATGACTTTTTATAAAATGGTTTGAAATGAATTTTCTTGTCGTTTTCTGAACGAGGTATTTTTTTTAACATTTTTACAACAGTGTGAAAAGAATGTTTTTTTACTTATACAACATGTATAGAATTACCCGCCGTCATGACCATTCAATTCTTTGAAGGTTCTTTTATAAGTTTTCATGATTAAAGAAAATGTTTTCTATAATATTTTGGAAAATTTCAGATTTTGAAAAAGTGATTTCAAATTGAAAATGATATCTTTCTCAAGAAATATTCCATATAATTTTTAAAGAAATTTTCATCAACGACGACAACTTTTGATGTTATGGATTGCTTCTAAATTATGTATATATTTCTCTTACATATATACCTAGCTTATTCTCCGTACTAACACGTCTTTTGTTCATTTTTCAAATGTCTTTCCTTTTCTCAAATGTCTTCATTATGAAGTTTCCTTTGATTATGATATGATGCAAAATTATGCTTACTCATTTTCTTTCCATGAGTAATTCTTATGTTATGCCTTATGATTGATTTTCTTTAAAATGACACAAAAATCATGAACATGTTATGATGGATGCGCCCATATAGCGCTATAATGCATTGAGTAAAGCTTTAGTATCATGAGGCGTCATGTATGAGATTAGGAAGTAAACCTAATCCATTATGAGACTTTGTTCACCATGTAATAATATGTGTAAAAGACTTGAGTTGTTATATTTACTTTTTTCATGAAGTTGATTGGGGGATTATTTATCTTTTATTGAGAATTTTGAGGGTAATGATTCCCATTTGTGCGTGTTATTCTCGGTGCTAGTCATCAACTCGTGACCTATTGAAAGCGGGTTTTGGGGGCCACTCCTGTCTTCATTGATGGCCTAGGAGGGGCGTCATTGGGGGTGTGATTCATATTTACTCATCTCCAGCCTCAGTTGCAGCGTGAAGCCTTCGACCTGATTAAACAGCCCTGCACAATATTTTCACGGGGTCTTGATTGTGGAGTGTATTCGCCCTTTATGGTGCAACAACCTCATTGTGGTGTGACCAACCATCTCTTCAGTTTTCTCTTGCGCATCACCCTTCATGGGGTGCCCATGTCCATTGTGTTATGATTTAGCTTTCCTTTAAGAAAATAACTCCATAGCTCCTCAAATCGAGTAAGACAATAAACCTTTTTATAGCTCACTCGCCATTTGTATAAATTAATTGGGGAACAGTAAATTTCCTCGTTATAACTCTCACAATAATTGAGAGAAATTAATTATCACAATAATTAGGTCATTAGATGAGTCAAATGTGATAATTACATGATTAATGAATAAAAAATATAATAATTATTACGTTGGCAAATTAGTTGACTAGTTATGCGTACAACTTTGTTATAGCAAATTATCAAACATGAATATATTGCGAAGTTTTTTGGGAGACTCCACCTACTTGGGAAAACGCTCCACCGTCTCAATCTTCAGATTGGTGTGTGTGAGAGATCACAATGTTATCTCTTCACTAGCCTTCTTATACCGAGTTACCATGAACTGTACTATTCTACTAATGAACATGTAGGCTAGCTATCCAACTTCTATGTTATCCTAAAAACCAAGAGTTCTGATACCAACTATTACCCCATGCAACAAAAGTCTAACCAATCTCACAGTTACGAGTTAGCTATTAACAAAAAATAAATACAGCTAAAGTCAAGAAGATATACAAGTGGTACATGAGTACTCTTGAATAAAGTATATTAAGACACATTTTAAAGGACCTGTGTCTAATTCACTCAAGTGTGCTCAACCCAATAGGCTAAGAAGTCTATATATAGCTCTTTCATTCTCTACCCTTACAATGCACAATAATAGATGCCTTCGCTATAACTTCCACATTAAGAGAAATTAGTTTTTGTTGTAATTAGATCATTGAATGAGTCAAATGTGATAATACAAGATTTATGAGTTGCAAATATAACAATTTAGTTTTGTCTCTGTTATCTTTACTTGCATGCTGAATCATCATGCGAGCAGGGTGTTTGCATTCCTCCAGGTTTTGTGTTTTATCATACATATGGGCATCAACATGGAGTCATTAGTGGACCTGAAATGAGAGTAATTAATTTCATGCAATCCTTGTTGTTTGTGAACCTATCGGAATTGGTTGCATATTCAATGCACGTGCTCCCTTTTAACTTTTATTATAATGGGTGTAGCCAAGGATTTGAGTTTCGCATTTGATAGGCCAAGGATTTGGTGTTTCGCATTTAATGGGTGTTTCAGTTTCCTATCAGTTTTGTCAAGCTGTCAAATCCTTGTTTCATCGTATGTTTGAAATCTGTGAAGATGGTTGTAGCAAATTATATTTTATGGAAATTAAATAATGATCAATATTTTGCATTTCAGGTTGAAAAGCAAAAGATCTTACAGCATAGTGTTGGCAGAGGTATAAATTCCAGTAGCATCGGAGTTGCAACCCAAACTGTCGGTGCATCTTCGCATGCTGGTGAGAATGAAAGTACAAAGAAAAACCAATCCAAGCCCAGCAGCAATGTATCAGAATTGGATTCTAATGGAAATCCCATGGGTAACCCGAAGCTAAAATCTTCCAGTGATGTTAAGAAATCTCGTAATGGCTCCCATTTCTTTGACAGGTATTAAATCCTTTTGATTGTTTTCTTTGACAGTTATTAAATCCTCTTGATTGTATTTCTAAATTACCTTGAAATGGGAAATGAAATGAAGCATGAACCATCGAGTACGATAATCCTCTTAATAACAAAGTTCTCAATTAAAATGACCTGGTTGGTAGTCTTATTTTTTCACGCACTACTGAAGTTAGGGACGGCAACATGAATCGTGCCTCATATTAGATGAATGTTTGTGGAAGTTGATCATGCTTATTAAATGATTGGTGATTTCGAGCATGAAGGTGAACACTATCTATAAAGCGGGAAAATTCTTCTAACCACTAGGTATCTAGAATGTTTGAGTTTTATGAGACATTCCTATCTCTCAAATCTATGCTGTGAACTGAGTCAATTTTCATAAGCAGTTGTCATTTTTACTCAAAATTAGACTTGTTTAACGTGGCAGTTTATTATAGTAAAATTTTTATGCGGTATTTTGTCATTTAATTTTTAACTAGGTTATTTCAGTTGATTCGGCTTTCGGTTATTTCAGTTTTGGTTAATTAAATTGATTCGTAAATAATTCCAGATGTCAATTTGTTATTGATCATCTGTTTTTTAATTTGTGACGCCAGGTTCAGAAAGTTGAGCAGCAAGGGTTCTGAAAATGAAGAGGTGGGGATACAGAATCCAGTAGCATCGCAGAGAAATTCACATTCTTTGCTGTTTAAATTTAATGAGGTATTTAATGCGATCTCGTACCGTTGGATGCAAAAGTCACATTTCTGCTTCTTTCCGTTCTGAATCCTCCTACGCGTCATCCAATCAGGGGCCTTGAGCGCCAAAAGTACACTTATTGTTTTGTTTTGTTTGTTTGGCGTACATTGTTTCTGCGTTCAGTCATATTGAATTATGTTGCCACTACTGATTTCTTCTTCCCATTCTGACGCAGGGCTTTACCAATGCAATAAAAAGGCCTGTCCGGATTCGTGATTTTTTGCCATGATGAACTTAAATCGATACTATCAGGTAAAACTAATCATTTTAGAAAATAATACTTGTCTTTGCCAAGGTTTCTTGATCTACTTTAGGTTAACTGTTTGAAATCTGTCAGGAATCTGTTTCCAAGTAATCGCTCTACAAATATTCTTCCATTTAGTTCACTTTGAACATTCTTCACCACTAATTGAATTACTACAGTTGCGTTTGAAAATCGGATTATCATGCTAGAGAAGGTATATTACGAATCCACTAGGGCTGTACTTGTACTTACACTAATGTATTTAACTAATATCTTTGCATCGAGTAACAAAGATCCCATAAATCCTACATGTGATTCTTCATCCTCGTATATGGGTATTTGAATGGCCTTTTGTTCGGCTACTCTTCTATAAAATGTCATTATAGGTGCTACTGAAGTACCTTCATCTTTTCCTGCTGAGATTTTTGGATTCTCCACAGGATTCTCAAGTTTTTTTGATTTGAGATCTTCTATCCTCAAATCTAATCTTCTCGATCTCGAGTCTTTTGTCTTTAGATCATCTTATTCCCCAATCTCGGAGATTACAAGTTGATTTCTGGCCCGTTTGATCACTTGGAAGAAGCTTCTTTTGCTGGCTTTCTTCCTATAGATCCAGTGAAACCCATTCTCCTCCTTACACGCCCCAGTGGAATGGTGTAACTGAAAGGAGGAACCGCACCTTGTTAGACATGGTGAGATCAATGATGAGTCATGCAAGTCTCCCATTATCCTTTTGGGGATATGCGTTACAAAGAGCGGCACACATACTAAACCAAGTACCAACTAAATCGATAAATGGTATTCCATACAAGCGTTGGAGTGGACGAAAAGCCATGTTATCAAATTTACATGCGTGGGGAAGCGAAACGTTTGTTAAGGCCTCTTCAGGTAATACACTCGCACCCTGAGGCACAAAATGTACCTTTATAGGATACCTCCTCTGAGTATTCTAAATATATTGAATATAAACTTTGATCATCAGAGTATATCTTCTCCATGGATAGGGTTAAATAATATCTCTGAGGTATCCTTCATCAGTATTATGTTGGGACTACCTCTTCTTTTGTCTGCATCTGGACAAGTGTCAACTCTGTGATTATTCTCCCCTTATAACAAACATCAATCTCCTTTTATCAAATCTTTTTCAGGCTTATGTGGTTTCTTTTATTCAAACTTTTCATTCCGACACTTTGTTCTTAATGATTTCTATTGGTGTTACCAAGATATTCTTAGTTGGACCACACCTACATCTTTCTGCATCACCCTTAACCTTTATGCATCAGGATGAACTTATATATATGAAATATTTCTTACATCTTGAAAGACATGTTTCTGCATATAGTAGAGTCTTATCACCGGTCTTACGGTTTCTTCTCGAACTCCCAATGTATCCTGTAAATTTGTACTTTGAGAGGATAGACATCCAATGCATATGCTTGATCTCCTGGTCCAAGAAGATAACATCAATGCTAAAACTCACAAAGATATTATTCATTGTAGCACATCTTACAAATCTAAATCCTGGTTAAAGCCGTTCTAGCTTTTTCTACCAATTCTTTATCCCTATCAATCGATAAATTTTTAACAAACCCTTATTTGAGATAACCAATTACTATTGATATAACCTCGACTGAGAAAGTGACATACTTCTAGATGGTCGTTCTCACTTCTTAGTGTCTTAACAACATATCCTAAAATCTCCTTGAATTACCCCCTTAGAGCCACTCCTGTGAAATTGAGTGCACTATCTATGTTTTATGACTGTAAACCAACTGATAACATATAATATCGAAGGTCCAAAGCCTATTTATGTATGGCTGCTTGAGGATCCTTTTGTAATATATATTAAAGATCATACCATGTTGTGGCACCCCTTCTTGATGTGTCTATTGGGGATGAGGGTGCAAAAACAGATCATTGGAAATTTGTACTTCTGATAACCTAGCGCAACATAACTTCAACCACTGGAAGCTGCATAACTTCCAATCGAACATCCCCCAAGACTTCGAAGATCGAAATTGGGAAGACCGAGCACCCCAACCACCACCTCGAGTCATCCTCCATCCCTGTTTCATGTCACCTTGTTATCCTCCTTCTGACAGATGTACAAGTGAACAAGCTCACAACCAACACACACATGTAAGCACAAAGTTAAAACAAAATGCACACATGGATTAAGTGGTTTGGACAGTGTGTTCTACATCCATAGAAGAATGACGACATCTATATCATTCATGAAGGAAATAAAGAAACCCATGTTCCGGGTAGAGAAACAAAATATGTCTCACAAATGCTATATTTTGGTCGTTGCATCCTCACTTTGCTCCTGGTCTTCGTCCTTTCGGACCTCGACCTCCACCTTCGGCACTTCAGCCTTCGACACTTGGATGCGCCCAAGTGTGCTCCTTTCAGAGCCATCTCTACCTTTATCAAGCCCTGTCAATGTCTTTCAGTTGTTGTCGGTTCGCTTTGCACAGGTGGACTAATCCCATTATTTATAGTGGGCCTAACTGGTCATCCAGTCAACACTGCCATCCAACATGTGCGAGCGACCCTCTGTTGGACTGTGCAACCCCCATTTCCTTGTAGCATTCGTTGCATTGATCGTCAAAATCCAGTGAACAATGTACGCCATCTCCACTTCACTATAATGAATATGACATATCTCCCTTTTCTAAATCTGTTAGGGTAGACTTCTACATCTCACCATCAGAGTTCATGAAACCCATGAACTTATGCACTTGCATCACCGACTCCCGAATTTTGTTTGGCCACCAGAAGTTGTTCCTTTCATCCGCCTCACTACATTCCTCCAGAGCATGACCGACTCCCCGAGTATATGCATTAGAAGATCCTTCCCAACATTTTTATACTCAGACTCCATTGTCCTGACACTCATCCACTTACTAAAATTCTGATGAAATTACTTCATCTGCATAAACTCAGACTTCCATAGTTTTGATGTACTATCTTTATCTAGGTTCTCCCAAGTGTTACTTTTGGTGACTGAACTTCCGGTGCTCTAACACTTGATTAAGAAAACAATTCTCACACAAAGCCTAACAATCTCTCATTTGGGAATTGTTTTCGTGGGTTGAGTCTAACAATCTCTCACTCGAAGGCTATGCTCACACTCACATCAAAGTTCCACCGACCAGCTTCTGTTCGCAATCCTTTTGCAGCAACCACACGGTTCTCTGTGTCATTCTCCTTCTGATCGTCCAGGCTCCCATTGATTGATGTCCTCAATGCCGCGGAAACGCCGAGTCATGCGACATAGGTTTGCAAGATAGAAACAAAAGAAGAAGAAGAACACATATACAACGATTTACGTGGTTCAAGAATGATCCCTATGTTCACAGAGAGGCATAATCACTTCACTAAAAAACCGTGGAGCAGAATTACAAGGTGATCAAGTTTCACCCACACACAGAACCCTAGCTTGAATGAGCTAATAAAGAAGATGAAGCATAATGCTACCAGACACACAGTAAGTCCACCGTGTTACAATGAATAATGATTGGAAGTTCGAATTGCTACAGTGCTGCGGCCACCCAAGTTCGCATTGTCACAGTGTCCGGTTGCTAGAAGTCTGTGGAGCTACAATACCGTTGTCTCCAAAGTCTGAGATGCGACAGTAACCGTGCCAAAGTCCGCACTGTTACAGTTCCTTGTCGGTGTTGCCTGGTCAGCTTTGCTATTGTCGGTCAGAGTTGTTGCAATCCCTGAAATTTGGGCTGGGGGCCTTTGACCCTTGGGCTCCCGAAGTAGGGGCACGTGCCTCCCTACAATCCACAACGAGCTCACCACGGAGCTCGACTTGTGAGAGTTGCAACCTGGTGTACGTTATGGGGCGCCATCATTCGACCCGACAACATTTAAAACAGATGAGGCTACACCAATCCAACACTCAATTCTTCGGAACCACAATCTGCCATTCCACTAAAATTGTGAAACTCATCCGAATGTCTCCATGTAGTTACTCTAAAGATAACGAGAACTGAGCTGTCACCCTCCGACTTTGTTTAATTTTCACTTACAACCTGCACCATGAACCATGTCCATGGTCTTGCTCTTCCAAATGTTTTCTTCTGACGCTTTGATCCATATCCTTGCAACCCAGGAGCATTCCAGTACATCGAATTCTAGCAACATAATTGAAACTGACCTTTATTTGAAACTTCTGGAAAGTCTGATGTCATCGACATGACAACCCCCCTGAAACTTCCTTCAATGCAACCAAGGTAACATAATCCTTAAGGTAACATAATCCTTTTCTCCCATTACTTCAAACCTTGATTATGACCCTTTGAGGACCTCACCACCATTCAGAGGTCCTTTCGATGCTCTAACAATCTTCTGATGATCGTTTCCACAAAGTCAAAAACCCTTACAAAGAAACCCATGTCAGGACATGGGTTGACCTTCCAACAACTTTAGCGCGACTTATGTCGATACCTTTTATGGACTTTGTAGTTGAGAGAGCACCACCTATCTTGCTTTTGGACGTCTAGAGTATCCTCCAGAAGATCTTGACCCAAATAGAAAACAGAAACATGCTACAACATGTTCCAGTTGAACCCAATCATCTTTCACGAGATTCATCACATGCTTCCAACAAATAAACATTCACTCCACGATACAAATTTTTGGTATTCCAGGTTAGTCTTTTTTAACTGTAGGCAAACTCAGCCAGCGGTCTTTCAGAACTTCAACTTGCTTTGCAAACTCTCATCTTTCGGACCAACTTCCAGTCCATATGCATCATGGTGCTTCTTGAACCTCTGATGATGGTACTTTGAAGTACAATGGATTTCCATGAGAGAAACCATCATAACTTGAACACCTGCCAATGTCATGCACTCATGACAACCATGCCTCAAACTTTATTTTCAGGTCATTTGATCCTTGACATGCTAACACTTCTTCCAAATGTCTTATCCGAATCTTGAAGACTCTCCCCACGTTCCATCACTATGAAGCCCCCCAATATGAAATTCTCCTGACCCCTTTTGTCTGAATGGAAGCATCACATCCAAAAGATTCTCCAAAAACATTCCACCTGTGCCCACTCGACAGATGTTGATCAATGAAACCCCAGAGCCAAAGTCCTTGACTTAAGACTTGGGCTCGATGAGCACTTAGAAGCAATTTCAGTTACCCTCTCTTGTTGGAAGTTTGTGGAACCTCTGAAATTTGAACTTTTGGGAATTAACCTTTTAGTCATCACCCGATTGTTTGAATCGATATATGCCTTCCTCGCCCCTGGCACCTCCTTTTGGCAATATGAATCATCGGTCACTTAACTCCAATCTTTTGGAACAATCATTGTGCTTGTCGCTATGACCTTCCAGTTCATTAACCTTGATTTTGGCTGACTTCACCATTTAACAGAACTTACAAACCTAGGATTATCATCACTAACATCCTCCAAGATCTGCAACCTCCACCATCAGATCATCAAACTGTACCTCACCTTTGTAACCCCATCCTCCAGAAACAAAACTTCCACTACAAGCAAATGACGTAAGGGATAACAAACTATCGCTTGGAAACTTTAGTAGTCTTCCACTAAGCTCTAAAACGTCACCCAATGAATGGAATACATTGTATGACTCCTGTCAGTCAATGGGACTTTTGATATCCCAGAAACATTACTGGTACCACCACCATCTTTCAGTGTCATTCTTCTAGTAACCTAATCGACCACTCAACTATGAGGAACCCAACAATCTCCAACCAAGCTCAAACTATCACCTCAACAAATAGAACATGACTCAAGACTCTTTTGAGTCGAGAGAACTTCAGATATCCTAGAATCCCTTTGGTATTGCCATTGCTTCAGAGTGACTTCCCTTGATAAATTGTTCAACCAAAAAGTCATACAATTGTGCTCTACCACCAAGCACTGCAACCAAGCTCTGATACCACTGGTTGGTATCAAACATTAGAACGAGAACCCATTTTGTGCAGGAATAGATCACCGGAAATCCGTACCTTCAGTAGCCTAACACAACATAACTTCAACCACTAGAAGCACCACAACTTCCAATCTAATATCCCCCATGACTTCAAAGACCAGAACTAGGAAGGCCAAGCACCCTATCCACTGCATCGAGTCGTCACAAAGCACAAACATAATGCACACAAGGATTATGTTGTTTAGACAATTTATCTTACATCTACATGAGAATGATGACATCTCTTTCATTCTCCAAGGAGATAAAAGTATCTCCAAGTTATAAGGATAAACCCATGTTATGGTGCCCTATTCATAGAAATTGAAGAAGTCCTACTAACATTATCTTCCGATCTTTTTATCCTCCCTCTACTCCTTTCGGTCTTCATCCTTTCGGACCTTGACCTTCGTCTTTGACACTCCAGCCTTTGACACCTGGATGTGCTTAGGCGTGGTCCTT
This sequence comes from Viscum album, assembly GCA_963277665.1. Classification (NCBI taxonomy): domain Eukaryota; kingdom Viridiplantae; phylum Streptophyta; class Magnoliopsida; order Santalales; family Viscaceae; genus Viscum; species Viscum album. Next base: position 1,283,401,833 of record OY728132.1, on the reverse strand, counting down.
ACGGAGCCACCTTTGCCTTTTCAAACCCCGTCAGCGTTTGCTAGTCGTTTTTAGTTCACTTTTAACAGGTCAATCCCACTATTTATCATGCGCCCAACTAGTCATCCAGTCACCACTATTATCCGACACGTGCGGGTGACCCTTCGTTGGATTGTGCAACCTCCGTTTCGCTATATCATTCGTTGCATCAACTGTTAATGCTCGTTGAATAGTGCACATCATCTCCTATTCACTCTAATGACTTTGATGAATCTCCCTTTGCCTACGCTCCATCTGTTGAACTTAGCCATCAGGTGCTCCTGTTAATTCAGGTGAACTCACACCGTTCAACGTGGTTTTGTTGACCCGACATGCAAAGGCTCTATCGAATTTCTGTTCAACTCACACTGCTATATTTGGTGAACATAATCATCCACCTGCTAAACTTTCTGTGAAATGAATCTTGCTTCCCGAACTCAGACTTCTACGGTGCTGGTGTAATATCTTCATCTAGATTCTCCCAAGCGTTACTTTTGATGACCAAAATTTCAGAGCCTTGACACTTCACCAAGAAAATAGTTCTCATGCCAAACCTGGAAGTGCATTCCTTTGTTTACATTCCTTTTGAATATAGTTAAGATAAATGAGATTTGCTTCCTAGTTAATATTCTGAAATAATTTCTTGAATGGACTTCTATTTTATTGCAAAGGAGTTAGTTTTTGGAAGATATCCTTCCATATTGTCTTGGATTTCCAAGGTTTTACACTAATTCTTTCAGTGGGAGGTGAACTTTCTTCTCCTTTTTGTCTCTTTAATTTTGGCTTATAGGTCTTCTACTTTTTTGTTGAGCTTTTCATCAAGGTATTTGGAGACACATTCTATGTCATCAAGTTCCCATTTTTTATGAGTGATAATATCATGGATCTGCTTATGGTACTCCTAGATACTCCAAGTAATACGGGAAACATCTTGATACTCTTGAGATTCTCCTGCTAATGTCCACACGTAATCTTACTTGCCCTTTTTTGTATCTCTCTGTAGATTTATATCTGAGATAGTGGCTCCTGGTTGATTGGAAGCTTCTCCTGAATCTTTTCCTTCAAGTCTCTTCATATATCCAATTATTTGGTCCAACACTAGATCCTCTTACAAACATGACATTTATTTTTCTAAGAAAATTACATCGTAATCGCTGTCTAGTTCTTTCTAGGTTTTCGATCTGCAACGGTTTGTTGAAGCTGGGATTAAGTTTGTCTAATTTATGCCTTTACCTCTTCGAGCTTCTCATGAGTCTGTTAAACAATATTTGACACCTATTATGATACATGATTAAATCATTACACACACACCAAAACACATTTCAAAGTACAAACACAATAGGTATAACATATTTTTTTTCAAGGTTCACTACTCAAAATGAGTAGCTTCATCCTTGGTATGATCTGATAAAATACATGTTCTCACGTTCCACTAGAATCATGTGTCTCGTGAAGTTAATGTATCTAAACCATTAAACTTGTGTTTAAGATTACAATCATAACATTGCCAAGTTCTCATTCTACTAGAGAACTAGTATAATCTTATGACATGATAATAAACTTAAGGACATTACTATATAGTGCATGCAGAATGAAACATGTATATGTCAAATTGTATACATCATTATAGGTGGAATCCTAGATCCCGAAGGACTCTAGTCCCATTTTATTAAAGAAGAAAACATTCATGACAAAGGGGGAGATGGGTCAGATATGACAAATCCTTCCCTCATCTAAAGAAAAACCAAGAATTACTCATAATAAAGTAGTTCATCACCATATTCCCCCCTTAGGATCATTATCCCAATCAGAGTGACATGTAGATAAGTGAGGCCTGGTCACCATAGAAGGTTTCCATTGAGAATAGTCCTCCCTCCCCCTAGACTTCCTTAGAGGGATAATTTGAAAACCTTCCTTATCAACCAAGGGCACCTTGCCCTTATATAATGAACCCTTGTAAGAAACCCCTCTTTGAGGTGTAACACAATCTTCATCTTCAATGTTGGCCCAACCCTTGATATTATTTATTTCCATTTTACTATTTGATTTACTCCAGAATTTGACTACCTAATTACAAGTAGAAGGAAACTGATGTGAGACTCGGAAATACACTTAACTCGGAAATACAATTAATTAGGTCTAACACTCCCCCTCAAGCTAGAACATGTATAGCTTGGAAGAAGAGTCCCACAAAAAAGAAAGAAAAAAGACACCAAAAAACAAGACCGTACACATTCCCCCTTATACTGTATGTGGATGCCCAACTTGGTGCATATAGAGTCCAGTCGAGCTCTCGATAAGTATTTGGTGAAGATATCGGCAAGCTGATGAACTGTTGGAATGTAGCTGAAATTGATATAGTGTTGCTCGAGGTGATGACGAAGAAATTGACAATCAACACTGATATGCTTTGTGTGTTCATGAAAGACTCGATTAGAATCAATCTTCGTGGCTGTTTGATTATCACACCAAATATGAGCAGAAGTCTGTGGCCGTAAACCAATTTTATGAAGAAGATGACGAAGTCAAAGAATTTCAGTAGTGACTGTGGCTATCGCACGATATTTAGATTCAGCACTGGATCTGGAGATGACAGTTTTTTTCTTACTTCGCCATAAGATTAAGTTACCAGCCCGGAAAATGGAAAACCCAGAAATAGACTTCCGGGTAGCTAAGCAACCAGCTTAGTCATCATCACAGAAGACCTTAATATTCAGATGACCGTGATGTGAATACCGAAGACCACAAGCATGATCTTTCCTAATGTACTTTACAATGCGAATGACATCATCCCATTGAGATTTCGTCGGATGTTCCATGAATTGACTAACCTTGCTAATGGTGCAGACAATATCTGGATGAGTCATCGTAAGATAATTCAGTTTGTGCACAAGACGACGATATCTTTATGAGTGAGAATATGAGTCTGTGACATCATGTAGAGACTGTTTCCTAGGTTTAAGAGGAGTGTCAACGACATTTGTCCGAGACAAAGCAACATCCTGCAAGATATCTAATGCATATTTTCATTGGAAAATAAAGATATTGTTTGGAGAAAGAGAGAATTCAATGCAAAGAAAGTATGTCGAAGGACCAATATTTTTGGTTTGAAATTGTTGTTGAAGATAAACCTTGAGATGGACAATAGCATGCGAGTCGCTACCAGTAATAATGATATCATCAACATATACAACCAACAGTATGCAGCCAGAGGACGTTTTGCGGTAGAAAATAGTATGGTCATTCATACTCTGAGATAGAACAAATGTAGTGATAATAGTGCAAAATCTACCATACCATGCATGAGGTGACTGTTTGTGCCCATAAAAAGAGCGATGAAGCCAACATACATGAGAACTGACTCTTGAGGCAAGGAAACCCAGAGGTTGTTGCAGATATACTTCTTCAAGAAAACCATGTGGAAATACATTCTTGACATCAAGTTGACGAATGGACCAATGATGAGCAATGACAAAAGAGATTGATAATCGAACAACAACCAAAGAGAATGTATCGAAATAATAAACACCATATGTCTGGGTGAAGCCTTTTGCCATAAGTCGGGCTTTAAGATGATGAATAGTGCCAGCTGCATTTAGGCGGACTATATAAATCCATTTGGTGCTGACAACCTGTTTACCTGTCAGAAGAGGGACCAGATCCCGGGGTGTGATTGTCGTCTAAGACCTGTAATTCATCCCGCATTGCTTGAAGCCACCCGGGGTGAGATTTGACCTCAAGAACCGCATGAGGAACATATATCCTCTCTAGAGTAGAGAGGGGGCATGTTTGATGGACGATGAGAGTAGACGAAGTCAAAACAAAGACCATCTGATTGGGTCATCGGAGGTAGAGGTGGGTGGATGGTGAGAGGGAGACAGTTATCGATGCTGGAATCAGGATGGAGAGAGGGTGGAGAGGGTAACAATGGAGAGTTCTCAATGAATGAGACATCATCAAAGATGATATAACGTCCCAAGTTAGGAGAGAAACAACAGTAGCCGTGCTGGGTACGAGAGTATCCCATAAAGATGCAATAGAGGGCCTTTGTGGAAAATTTAGAGAGCGTGAAGTAAAAGAGGGTGAGGAGGAAGAGATGGAAACTGAGCAAAAAACGGACTCCCCCTGAAAGATAGAAGAAAAAAGACGATTGATAAGATATGTGACAGTAAGAATAGCATCCCCCAAAAAGGAAGAGTGCATGTGAAATAACAAGGCCCGAGCAGTTTCTAGAATATGACGATGTTTACGCTCGACCAAACCATTCTGCTGAGGGGTATCAGGTAGAATGTTTGATGGAGGATACCGTGATCTTTGAGAAATTGCTGGAGATAAGAGGATAAATATTCTCAACCATTGCCCGAGCAGAGACATTTAATAGGTTTGAAGAATTGAGTATGGATTTCATGGTAAAAAGTTATGAAAATATCACACTTCTGAACGATCACAAAGAAGATATGGCCAATCGAGGAGCATACATCGACCGATGATGTTTAGAAAACTTACAGGATTCACAATAGAAGGAAAGATGTGTACTGAACTGGAGGCAAAACTTATGTAAGACTGAAGCCGGTGGATGATCATGACGAAAATGTTGGTTGAGGGTACGAGCAGAGGTGAATGAACAAATAAGGGATGGTGGGGTATCAAACACGTACCAACCTCTACCAAGTTCTCGATTCCTCAACCGTTCATGAAAAACAATACCAGAAGACATAAAAATAACGACACAATAAGTCCTTTGTGAGTTTATTAATGAAGAGAAGATTAAAAGGACTGCGAGGAATATGAGCTTCTGAAGCTAGGCGAATAGACAGAATCAAGGAGCATGTGCTGAATCCCGTAATAGGGATTGTAGATCCATCTGTAACAGTAATTGCAGCGGCATCGATATACAAATGATAGGTAGTAAGCATATTTGAATCACATGTGAGATGATCAAAACCACCAGAATCAAGCATCAAAGCTATCTGTCGACGAGATACACAAGCGGTAGAGTCATCGGTCTGAGCAATGAAGGCTGAAGGAGAGGTAGGTGGCAAAACATCCCGATGAGAGTGTATAAGTGCAATCTCTTTCATTAAGAGTTCCAGGTTGTGACAGATACTGGATGGTGGTGAGGATGCTGCAATATCTGGAAGAAGATAGGGAACCTAGCCTGGGCGACAGGGGACTGAGCTGGATAGCCGGAAAATGCCTTAGCAAGAATAGTCAGATCAGTAGTATAAATGAGTGCAAGAACAACACACAATATGTCCCTAATCAAATGTTTGGTAGGAACAACGAAAGTGTATCAATGATTTGGCGAGACAACAACAGGGGCGCACAGGAACTGGTGTCGCATTACAAGCGGCGTCATAAGAAGGGGCGGTTGAAGGTGTTGCCTGAGGGTGCTGGTCGTAGTTGGTGCATAGGTGTGCGCAGTAGGGACCGTAGACCAGAAGTGTTGTTGTGTGACAAGAGAGAGTAACGACCGTTATGGGATGTGCACATGATAGACCGTCATCAACAGGGGCGTCGGGGTGCGCCTAGGTAGTCTGACACTATCAGTGGTGGCCGGCGGAGGTGCGGTCACCAAGGGAGCCACATGGGTGGCCGGGCGCACAGGAGGAAGGCACACACATGAAGGTCGCAGGAGGAGGAGCGATCAACTGGAGGAGTTTGTCACACAGGGAGGGCGACACACATGAGCCTTGGGTGGAAGGATACTGTCGTGCAGGGCGTAGACGAGGAAGGGGTGCCATCGTAGGGATGCGTTGCAGGTGGGGGGTGTCCGGTGGTCCGTTGCGCAGGGTGGTCGCGTAGGGTGGCGCAGGGAGAAGAGGACCGAGGGGGGGGGGGGGTTGCGAGCGATGGGGTGCAAGGAGCGGCCGACTCGCGCAAGCGGCACTGTGAGAAGAGGACCCGGGGGGTGGGGTGGGGAGGGTCGCGATCGACAGAGCGCAGCGAAAGAGGAGAGGGAATTGTTTTTGGGGGGTGGGGCGTAGCGGACGACAAAAAAAAGGTTATCAGATGTATTCCTCTGATACCATGTAGATTGGTACAGTTCCTACCTCAAAGAGAGCTGTAGACTTTCATTTATAGACAGAAGTAAATAATTACAAGTTGGTGGGAACCGATGTAGGACTCAGAAATACACTTAACCCAGAAATACAATTAACTGAGTCTATCATAATTAAATCTTCTAAAATAATGGCATCAATAAACGACAACTGAGAAGAATGACAATAGATCCGATGTAATAGAGAAACTTCAAGTTCAACTTTACACACACTTATCAGTGTTACACAACTTTTCATAATTCCATTTCAATATTATGAAACTCCTCATTTTGTTTTTCAACTTCATGTATCAACTCATTTTTTTATTCACTCAACGCCTATTAAAGTTCTGATATTCTTCTTTTATTTAAACCACTTTATAGATCTCTTTAAAAAAATCCATCACCCTCTTGAGAATTGGTTTCCTTGGTCGATATGATTTATATGATTGAAAAAAATATAATACTTGTGATAATTCATGTGGAAACCTCTCTAACATATTCTTAGAAATCTTTTAAAAAATCTTATTTTACCTCAGGTGTTCATGGTCGGTTTTGACCAGCTAACGACACAAGTTTGAACCGACCGATTAAAAAAAACCTTAAAAGTAAAACAATAAACTATTGTCAATTTGGTCAAAACCAAAATAAACCAAAATAAACCAAATTGGTTAGTTTATTTTGGTTACGATCGGTTAAAAAAACAAGGATTAAAATTTATATAATTTTCTCTTATATTTGATGAAAATAAAGGTCTGACATGATCAAGGTGGTTAAGGTGATATGATCACTTGACAGATGACGACACAATCCAGCAACCTCGAAAGCTGCAAGTTACTAACACTCAGAACCATGCCTATGTAGTATTCCAGATTCACATGCAGCGACTTAGTTCATGATCACCCAAACACTCACCCTTCCAAAGCAACAACCATGAGCCCTTCAACCATAAACAATTTGTCTCATTAGAATTAACTAATCCAATGAAAAGATACTAGAAAACAACATAATAACTCCTCCCAACAGCTATTGAAACTCGTCACTTCTATTTCCACCTTTGCCCTTACTGTGATTGCTAACATTGAAGCAGATGATCAAAGAAGAAGCTGATGAAATATTGGATCTAAATCAGGTGGAAAACCACAAAGTGAATCCATCAATGAAGAGTACATTTCCATTCATCGAATATATACGCCACTCAATTGTCACGACCTAATCATGGGGGTCCTGTTCCACACTAGCAAGAACATCAAAGCTGCGGTTCATCTGGTTAGTCCCTATCTAAGAGATGAGAGTCGCCCCGACAAAGAGGATGATGATGCGTATCAACCTTGACACCACTGGTTGGGAGTTGGGGCCACTCTCCCGATGAGTCCATGGCAGGACGAAACCAGTGAACCTCGCATATGAAGAGTTGGACGGCTGAACCCCGCTCGCGTTGGAGGGGTTGGGGTGCCGCACGGACGAACTGCTGTGCTGAGACGCTCAGCCTGTAACAAGTGGTATCAGAGGGAATGTGATTCGTGGTGTTGCAGAATGCTGCCGGACGGACCTTGGTGGTGGGAGCGGAGTCCCGAGGTGTCATGCTGAGGTGACACGACAGAGAAGGTCGCGCTCAAGAGAAGTCAGAGGTAGATACACCACTATGAAGGGTGGGTCTCGTGGAGGTGGTTTTCGACCCTGAGAGAGAGGGTGGACCACGGTGGTTTGCGACCCAGAGAGTGGGCGAGCCATTGATGCCAACGATAAGGAAGAAGCGTCCCCTGTGACCATGCTTGGTAGCCGGTTAGTTGGAAGCAGTCGCGGACACACAGAAGACCACGATCCTGCATGATGGAATGGTGGTGGGAGAATGTCACGACCCAATCATGGGGGTCCTGTCCCACACTAGCAAGAACATCAAAGCTGTAGTTCATCTGGTTAGTCCCTATCTAAGAGATGAGAGTCGCCCCGACAAAGAGGATGATGATGCGTGTCAACCTTGACACCACTGGTTGGGAGTTGGAGCCACTCTCCTGACGAGTCCATGGCAGGACGAAACTAGTGAACCTCGCATATGAAGAGTTGGACGGCTGAACCCCGCCCGCCTTGGAGGGGGTTGGGGTGCCGCACGGGCGAATTGCTGTGCTGAGACGCTCAGCCCGTGACACAATGCTATAAAGGTTGGGAATGACGCCTTCGAATTGGGGTACCCACACCTCTCTACATCAAAGACCAGAGAACCTTGTGAAAATCTAGAAATCTTGTTAACCCCAAATTTGGTCCCTTCGAATTGACTAACAACACTAGGCTCAGTAATCGACAGTCATTCCAAATTCACATTTCCTTTTCCTCTATGGAAACACATCTATAGATTACAACACAGTCAGAGCAAACCAATTCCTTAATTCGATTTTCCTACTACAAGATAAAGTGATGGAGCTTTTGGTCAATCACCCATGGAGAAACCCTATCTCCCTGAACCTATATGGATCAACAACCTAAAGCGGATCATGATCGATGGATTTCATCCCACCATGGTCACACCTGGGAAGCTTCTATCGTTCAAATTTGAGCTCAACTTTTATCTTATTCATTTTAACATCCCTGTCATTAGTTCTTATGTGAGACCACTGATTCCACACTCACAACCAACTAGTGCTATCGATGAACTAGGACAAAAAGGGAATGGAAGTGATACTGAACAGAAGGAAGGGTGTTGTGCTGGGTAAGTTATACCTTTTAAGGTAGGTGTGAAAGTAGTGGAAAGAAAATTTCATTTTTTTCATGAAACGTTGTTGGGAGGGGAGGGAGATATTTTAGCCAAACATAAGCAGGTCACTTTCTGTTGCTAAGGCATGGTGGTCAATTTGTTTTTTTGGCTGTACCTAAAAAAACCGAATCTGACCGATAATCAATAAATTTTTAATTTTATAAACTGGACAAAACTGATGTTCGTGCATGAACTGATCCCTTTCCAGGTTATTTAGTTAGGTGGTTGGTTTGGGTTGTCTTGGAAAAACCTACACACCCCTACCTTACTTTATGAGTAATCACGAACTCAATAATATTCTATATAATGTTTCAACAATCTTCCCATTTGAATTTTATTGACAGTCTCATATAAATCCAAATAAATAAAAATTCATGTAATTTTTGGTACCTGGTATTCTTAAATCCCTTTGGCAATCCTTATTGTCAGGTCTTCCACCTTAAAAAAACTCATGCCACTTGTTTTCACTTGTTGCATGAAACACCAATCAAGTGAACAATCACTCACCACATTGATGCATTTTTCATTTATCAGTGATAAAAAATAAATTAATCAACTCTAAATCTATGTGGGCGTAATCATTATAGAAAATAAGAGTGATATATTAATACTTATAAAGGTGTCTATATGTAATAATGACCTCTCAATTTATTTTCCTAAAAGCTTCACTACCTAATGGACTATATTAATCCTAGCCTCACTTACTTAACCCTTCATCACTTAATAAAACAACTCAATTTCAACAACAATATCATTTTCTCATCTCTTTCTCTTGTTAAAACAACTTAATTCCAACAACTCACTTTCTTAGCTCTTCATCTCTTGCTACTTAATAACAACAACAAACTCACTTTCTTAGTCCTTCATGATAGGAAGGTGGGTTGGATGTGAGGGCTATTGTTTGGATGTGAGGGTCTTGGGAGCTGGGGAGCTGTGTGAGGGTACTGGAGCTCGGATAAAGCTACGCAAGGGTCAGGATTGGAAGGAGTGCGCGGGGGTATTAGGGTTGGGGTGAAGCAACGTAAGGTTCAAAATTGGAAGGAGGCCTCTAGGGATGCGTAAGGGTGTTGGGGGGTTTTCACGCTAAGGGGATGTCAGTGTTAGGTGGTACAACTGATGGGGGTAGTATTGTAAACAGGATGAATAGTTGTTAGCTGAGTTGTAGGGTGGTTGGGGAATAGTAAATATTGGGGAATAGTAAATATTAGCTGTGGGGTGAAGCTATGTAAGTGTCAGGATATGAAGGTGGTCTCCAGGGATGTGTAAGGGTGCTGGGGGTTGTCACATTTGTTGGATTGGTGTAACCCGATCCGGTTGTGCCGAATGCTTGTGGCCCGCAACTGTTGCGGGTCGAGCTCCGCGGTGAGCTCGTTGGGGGTTGCAGGGGGCAACGCGCCCCTGCTCCGGGGGCCGAAGGGTCCCGACCCAATTTTTTTTGCCACTGTAGCATCTCTGACCACTGTAGCAGAGTTGACCGACCGACACCGACAGACACTGTAGTAGTGCGGACTTCAGAATCAATTTTACTGTTCCACTTTTGACTTATAGCCGGTAGCCACCTAGCACTTTTGACAAAGGTGGCCGCCGTTCACTGTAGCGACGCAGACTTCCTATTCGGAACAATGGATCGTCTTCTCCATTTTATAGCCCATTTTCAGGCTAGGGTTACTACTGAAAAACTCTGTAATTTGTGCTCTCGTTTTATAGTGAGAATTCTGTCTCTCCGTGGATGTAGAGATTATTCCCGAACCAGTAAATCATTGTGTTCTGTGTGTTTTCTTTTCTTCTGCATTTTATCTTGTTTCTCGTTTCTGTTGTTGCGACTCTCGACAATTTTGCAACAACATTAAGGGGATGTCAGTGTTAGGTGGCACAACTGATGGGGGCAGTGTTGTAAATAGGATCGAATAGTTGTTAGCTAAGTTTTAGGGTGGTTGGGGAATAGTAAATTTTGGAAAGTTGGGTATTAGTTGTAAGGGGAAACATTGTACTTTTACATTGATAGTTGGTTGAAGTAGTTGATTGTTTGGTTAGGGGCAATAAATACAAGTCGGCTAAGGGATGAGGGTATGAATTCGTTTTAGGATTTCAGCAAGGCTTTTAGGGACTTGGACGTTGGGACGTTTCGACTGGCCCTCAGAGAAGTGGTCTTCTCCTGGGGTTCCTCTCTCTTCTTCTCATTCGTTTGCTTTTCCTTCTCTTTGTCCCTCTACTGTAAATTCTGTTATGTTTTATCCTATATAAACCAGACTACCACCGTGCATCAAGGAATCAATTATTCGATTGATTCTTTATTTTTTCTTTAGTTCTGTTGTGCAATCTATGTTATGTTTGAAACCTAACAATTGATAAGGTGGGTTGGAAGTATAGGCTGTTTTTTAGATTACCTATGTAAGGGTCCTGAGAGCTGGAAGGAGTAGATGTGTGAGGGTATTGAGGTTGGGGTAAAGCTATATAAGGGTCAGGACTGGAAGGAGTAGTTGTGTGAGGGTATTGGGCCTGGGGTAAAGCTACATAAGGGTCAGGACTGGAAGGAGGTCTCTAGGGATGTGTAAGGTTACTGATTTTGGTCTTTATTGACTTGCTTCAGTTCTAGCACATAAAAAGTTGAAATGTTTGAGCAAGAAGAAGTGTTTGATACCGAGGCTTCTAGGATGGGCTTTCCATTTATGGGGAAAGATATGAGTGGGATGCCACATGGTGAAGGAAGATGGGAATTCAAAGTTAAAACTGTTTATTTACAGGTTTGTTGTGCTGCAGCACAACCAAAGTTAGGAGTTGGTCGGTTTCTGGTGCTCAAATGGCTGAGCTTTGTTTTAGAGGTCCAACTTGGGGGTAAAGTATTTTTTTAGCATGGGGGAATTGGTAGGAAGGTGGGTTGGAAGTGCAGGGTGTTGTTTGGATTACCTGCATAAGGGTCCTATGGGAGCTGCATGAGGGTATTGGGGCCGGGGTGAAACTACGTAAGGGTTAGAACTGGAAGGAGGAGTCGCGTGAGGGTATTGGGGCTAGGGTGAAGGTATATAAGGGTTAGGACTAGAAGGAGGTCTCCAGGGATGTGTAAGGGTACTGGGGGGTTGTCACGCCTAGGGGGTTGTTGGTGTTAGGTAGTGCAACTGATGGGGGCAATATTGTAAATAGGATTGAATATGTGGTTGAGTTGTAGGGTGGTTGGGGAATAATAAATACTGGAAAGTTAGGTATTAGTTTCCAGGGGAAACATTATACTTTTACATTGATAGTTTGTTGGAGTAGTTGATTGTTTGGTTAGGGACAATGAATACAAATTCATTTTGGGATTTCAACAAGGCTGCTGGGGGATTAGATGTTGGGACATTTCGGCTAGCTCTCGGAGAAGTGGCCTTCTCTCGGGGCTCCTCTCTTCTTCTCCTTCATCTACTTTTCCTTCTCTTTCTACCTCTACAATATTTTTTATGGTTCCTACTGTATAAATCAGACCACCACTCTACAACAAGGAATAAACTGCTCGATTGATTCTCTATCTTATGCTTTAATTCTATTGTGCAATCTTTGTTAGGCTGGAAACCTAACACTTCATCTCTTAATAAATTCATTAAATAGTCTCCTCCCCTTTGGAAAACCATATTTAAAACTTAACTTTGGATTTATGATATTCTTCCCCTTTGACAATAACAATATAAAGAAATAATGGAAGGGGAAATACTAAATTCATTAAATATCAATGAAAGTAATAATAAAACCTATCCATAATTATAATGAATAAATGAAAACATAACAATAAAATAATAAATTAAAATACCTTTTTAAAAATATTCGAAATACTTAGATAAATCTCGAATTGTTGAATCCATGACTCTTTTGGCATGCACCCATGATTACAATGAATAAATGAAAACATAACAATAAAATAATAAATTAAAAATACATTTTAAAAAATATTCAGAATACTTAGATCAAGTTTGAATTGTTGAATCCAAGACTCTTTCGGTATCCATCGATAATGATAACCAGCCACCCTTTGGTGTGATTATCTTCCTATCCAAGTGATGATAGTTACTTAAAAAGACAAAGGATGGAAGAAGGTTAGAGGAAAAGACTATAGAACCTCTTGGATGAGGAAAACTAAAAAACTCTCAGATGAGGAAATCTTGTGAACTTTAAGCATCACCTTTTCTTTCTCATAATCGAATTTTGTCTATACTTTGTATTTATTGCAAGAGGTATATTTAATAGCCTCCAAGGAAGCTAAATGTATAGAAAACCAAAATAAGGTGTAATGAAGAGCCTCCAAAGGTCATTTAGAGTAAACATAAGTGATAACATTCAATGATCATAAGCGATCATAAGATGAGCGAGTTTAATTAAGATACACAAGAAAATCATACCCTAACAAAATATAGATCATAAAACATGTGTCCATAAGCATAAAAGAATGACATATAACATCAAATGATCAAACCTTTACCGTGGAATAAGAAAACAAAACATGATGCATAAAGCACAAGCCATGGAACATAGGAAGGAAAGTGGCTCAATTATAAACATAGGATTTTTTTATCATTGTGAACCTAGATACCCACCAAATCGTTCACACATAAAATTGTGAGTAGAGATGACCACCATCACACTCACCCTTTTGTGAACCTATCCACTCACTAACCTGTTCACATAACATTTCTATCTCACAAGATATAATCCTCTAGCCAATGCATTGGAGGGAGATATATGTATCACCCGTCTCATAATCCATACATTTTTTCCACTTGAAAACAATCATCAAATCCTAAAATAACCCATAAAAAGAAAATTGGTTTTATGACATTTATGAATATATAAAGAACCCATGGAATGAGAAAGGGTTCCATGTCCTTTTTCAACTGGAATGACATAGGGAAGAATTCAAAGTTCCATCATTAATCATGATAAACCCATGGTAATAGTTATATGATTTAGTCAGCAATCTCCCCAATCAATCAATGCATATTTAACTAAGTGAACACCCTTTAATCAAACAAATCAAGACTATGGTATTCAGAAAGGAAAGACATCGGAAGAAAAATCATGCCTATACAGATTGGATGATTAGGCAAAACAAATGCAGTGAAAAGAGAAGTTGGAAATAAATCCAATGACTTGAGTAACATTTAAATCAAAAATCTTGAAGGAGAAAGATCATGAAATTGAAATTGAAATACCATAAATAAAAAATTAATTCTTGATATAACATATTAAATAGGCAGTATCCACATCATGGAAATAAGAAATTGGTCCATATTATGAAAACATGTCTCAATAAAGAAAAATTGAGACGAAACCCCCCATAACTTAAGAAACATTCTAATAAAAACCCCTTTGAAAGTGATAGAGCTTGAATTTGAAGTTCAAATACCATGAATAAAGACAATCCATGATATTATATATTCAATTGGCAGTATACACATCATTTAAAATAAATTCAGTGCATAAAAGAAATTGTGTCTCAAAGGAAATTTTGAGACGAAACCCTTACATTGCTTCCTTGCTTAGTTAGTGACACAAAAATTAATCTATGGAAATTACCCATCACCTGATAGTGAAAAATCTACTGTGTCCAGTCAGTACGATGTATCTAGACCATATGAACTTTGTTTAAGATTAGTATCATAGTATCTCAAGGTTATCATTATAGTTTGGGATCTACTATAACTTTTGACACAAAAATTAATTTATGGAAATTACCATTAAACAATGGATACAGAAAGGACTATATTATAATGGTAAGTATACATCATGTATATTTAACTGTATACACGATATGGTAATAAAAAATATTGTATAGTTGATTTTAGGGCACCCACTATTACAACACCTTCTTACCTTCCAGTCTATTGGAAAACGATAACGTCGCTCGTGCATACGTGTGGTGTACTAACTCCACGAAGTGACGTGATCTATTTTTCATTTCCGTTTTATATGGATTCTAATAAGGATATATTTAATGAATATATATGATGTATATGTTATAATAATTATTATGTAAAGGTTAATTATTATTTACCTTTCTCTTGTTCTGTCTGTCGAAAAGTGAAAAAAACATTTATGCGTACATACGGTCTACCGCCTTCATAAACAGTGTAATTTATTTTTCTATCTCTAACTTTTATGGATTAATCTAAATACATATATTATTAATATTTATTATATTTATATCATGGATAAAATTATATAGATGATTTAATCGTGATCAAATTGCAAGGATCAAAACTACCGAACCAAAACATACATGAAAAACAAAGTAGTTATTACTCAAAACAATGATTTTAACAAACAATTGTTAATAAATGGGTGATAAAATATTATAAGTAAATCATATATGAGAATGGTTCTGTAATATGTGTATAATAAATCTATATTTATTATAAATGATCTTCAGACACATACAAATAAATTCAAACATGAGGTAATAGTTTATTTTATAATCTCATAATTATTCAAAATTGTTTACGTTTAAGTCTCCGTTGGGAGAATTATTTGATCTTTCTTTCTTGAAGCCAATTTATTTTATTATCCTATATTTATTTATTTAAAATACATGTTTTCCTTTCATTTTACACTTTTTGAGTACTCAGGATACCCAAAGAACAATTTTTAGGAAAATTGACTTCATATATCTCTTCGGTCAAAAATATTTTTTTGTTTCATATCCATGTTTTCTAAGTGTTTTCAAGAATTTTTTTACTACTATCCAATGATTGTTTAACGACATTTTTTTACTCGTGTTAATTTTTACAAAATGGTTTAAATGGAATCTTTTTGTAATTTTCCAAATGAGATATTTTTGACCTTTTTATAAAAGTGTGAAAGGGATATTTTTTTAACTTATATAGCTTGAATAGAATTTCACACTATCATGACTGCTAATTTCTTGGAAACTTATTTTATAAGTTTATAAGGTTCTTTTTTAAAGAAAATGTTTTCCTTAATATTTTGGAAATTTTTAAATAATTGTTTTCAAAGTGAAAAAAGGTATTTTCCTTAAGAAATTTTCAGCGATCTTTTGAAAGTATTTTCATCTATATCAGCATCCTTTGTTAAATCTTATGTTTTACTGAGGTTATACTCTTAAGATACTATCTGCCATATTTCTCTGGATGGTTTATGATCAGCTTGGTTAGGGAAAGTATTTATATTTTGTATGGTATTTCTTTCAATACAAACAATTATTGATTTTTAAGGCATGTTGACCAAGTTATTTTGTTTATTCATATGATGAATGTATTGGGATTATTAAGTGGTGGGTGAGGTCTGGAATTACATAGCCCCTCAATGCATTGGTAGGTATCATGAGATAAACTAGCTTGGGAATTTGATTGAGGATTTACCCATTTATGTAAGATGTCTTGATATGAGGCCTTGATGATATGTTTTAGATGTCTTAGCACGAGACCTCAACGGTAAGTTTTAGATGTACAACATTATGCATTCCATCATTATGCAATCAATTATTTATGTCCATGTGATTATTTGAATAGTTTTTTATATCAATGGATAAGTTTTTAGCTTATGTGATTATTTATATGGCAGTATTTGATTATCATTTATTTCCTATCATATTATTAATGCCTTATTTAGATTTCGTTGTACACATACCCTTAATGAGATTCTGAAATCACCCATTTCTTTTATTTACTTTCCCTAGGATACCAAGAAGCGTTTTATGATTTATATGCAGAGATATGATAAAGGGGACTATGGTGTTCTCAAATAAAATACTATATAGTATCACTAGTTTTGAAAATATACATTATGATTCATAATGTTATGAGTTAATCTTATATATTCCATTGTTTAGAAATGAAACCCAGTGGAAGGAATGAAAACCATATCAATGCATGTAATCCATGTAAGGATTTCCCTCATGGTAAAGATAATGAAGTTGGAGCTGAAGATGAAAAAATTATAACTATATTGGGGTAGCTGACTTAGGTTATAACCAATAACATTGCCCATACAAAGCATCCTATTGATCTACAATGTGATGTAACAATGTTCGACCGCTTCATGCATCAACAACCTCCATTATTCAATGAGACTACAAATCCATTTGTAGTTGAGAAATGGATAAGTTCCATAGAGAACACATTTCTCGCTTTGGTAAGTAATGAAAGAGAGAATGTTTTCATGATAGTTTATCATCTCTCAGGAGATGTAGATCAATGGTGGTCATTGATTCAAAACCCTAAGGATTAGGAGAAAATAATTATTATGAAATAGAAGGATTTTAAGGAACTTTTCTTAGAAAAATATTTTCCTCACAAACAATGAGCAGATATGGAGCGACAATTCTTGAGTCCTAGACAAAAGGAATAGGAAGATGTTGATAAGTATGAAGTTAGGTTTACACGGTTATCAAGGCATGTTGTAGACTATGTATGTAATCCAAAGAGAAAGATTGATAATTTCTTTGATGGGTTAACACCAATACTTTGAAGGTCACTAGTCTCCCAAACATTCTCATTATATGTGGATATAATATCATGTGATATCAAGATAAAGAAATAATTCTACAAGTCTTATGGTTTTGAAGGAAAGTAAGAGAAGAAGAGGACAATAGAGAAAAAAATGGATAAGGGGAAGAGAAAGAAGAATTTTCCAACATGTGACACTTGTGTAAAGAAACACCTATGTACATTCCCAAAATGAAAATGAGTTTGCTTCAAGTGTGTATAAAAAGTGCATCATGCTCATGAATGTAAGGGTAAGGGAGAAACCATCAAAGTTACTCCAACCAATGACCCAACCTTAAGGGAAAATGCCACAATATATTCCAAGGGGAGAAGTACAAAATCATGCAATTGCTATAACTAAAGTGGAAGTTCCTAGCGACGTAGTGAATGATACACTTATCATCCACTCTAGGATTGAAAATAATTTATTTGATTCTAGTTCTACCCACTCTTATATATGAAGAATTTTTTAAGGGTATTGTATCACCACCACAACAATTAGATATTGACTTGGCAGTGGAAACTTCTAATGGTAGGATGGCTATATCTCAACTCTATATCTCATCTCCAATAGAATTTTGTGGGATGATTCTTATTGCGAATCTTATTATTCTTCCTCTGGAAATTACTTGTATCATATGGGGTTTTCTACCGATTCATGAGGGATATCTATCTCAAATGGTTGGGGAGAAACTCAATATTGAAAATGTGTCTATTGTTCAGGAATATGATGATGTATTTCCTGAGGAATTACCTAGTCTCCCCCCTAATCATGAAGTTTTGTTTTCAATAGTACTCATACTAGGTGTTGTACATATTTCAAATGATCATTATAGAACGACCCTGATTGAGTTGCAGGAATTGAAGAAGAAACTCCAAGAAAACCTGAATATGAGATTCATTTGGCCTAGTGCTTCACTATGGGGTGCACTTGTTCTTTTTATTAAGAAGAAATATTGGCAATGCTTCTTTTCATGGATTATCGGGAACTTAACAAAATCACTATTAATAACATATATCATCTACCATGTATTATGATATGTTTGATCAATTATGAGGAGTACTATATTTTTTCAAGATTATTCTTCGATCTGGATATCATCAACTAAGGATCAAGAGAGAAGATATACCAATATATCCTTCCATACGAGGTATGATCATTATGAATTTATAGTAATTCCATTTTGACTTACCAATTCTCCTGCTATCTTTATGGATTTAATGAATAGTCTTTAGATATTACCTTGATCGGTTTATGGTAGTATTTATAGAATATATTCTTATATATTTAAAGAGAAAGGAAGAGCATGAAGAAAGATTGAGAATTGTGATAAATACCCCGAGGAAGGATAAGTTATATTCTAAATTTACAAAGTGTGAATTTTGGATTCACAAAGTTTCATTCTTGGGTCATATAATCTCAAGTGAGGGTATATCGGTGGATACATTAAACACGAAAGTTATTGAATGTTGTCCCAGACTAACCACAACAACTGAGATCCATAGTTTTCCTAGTTTGGATGGATAATATCAATGATTTATGGAAAATTTCTCATGACTATCAAATCTACTCACCAAGTTAACTTGGCAGGGAGCCAAGTTCCTTTGGACAGATGAATGTGAGGAGAATTTCAAGGAACTGAAGAGAAGGTTTGTTCACACACCTGTGCTTACACTATGGTACAATGAAGAAATGTTTTTAATCTATAGAGACACATTGAATAAGGGACTGAGATGCATTCTCATGCAAAATGATATGGCTATATCTTATGCCTCATGATAATTAAAGGATCATGATAAAAATTACCCGACTCATGATTTGGAGTTGGTAGTGATAATTTTTGCATTGAAGATATAGTGGAATTATCTTTATGGTGAAAAATGTCATATATATAGTAATAATAAATTCTTGAAGTATATATATTTACATAGAAGGAATTGAATATGCACCAAAGAAGATGGTTGGATCTATTAAAGATTATGGATTCTTAATACATTACCACCCCAGGAAGGCTAACAAGGTGGCATATGTTTTGAGTCGAAAGGATCATGATATGATCAGGATCACAAAAGATCCAGTAAATCTAGATTTTCAAAGGATGGATCATGAAATCTTGAAGGAAGAGGGAAAATCTTATCTTGCTCAAATGAGTGGTCAACTATCTCTCAAAGTGAAGATTAAAGAGTCACAAAAGGAAGATATGGAGTTGTAAATGTAGGTAAGAAATGAACCTGAGTTTAACCTTGATTGAGATGGAATGATAAAGTTCCAGAACCATGTATGTGTTCCATCCATACCAAAGTCGAAGAAAGAGATATTAGATGAGGCTCAAAGTTCATCATTCTCTATTCATCTTGGAAGTAAAATGATGTATAAAGATCAAAAAGAGTATTTCTGATAAGAAAACATGAAGAGAAATATTGCTGAGTATGTATCTTGATGCTTAGTATGTTAGAAAGTTAAGGTTGAGAGACACAATTCTAAGGGGATGTTACAACCGTTACCCATTCCTGAATAGAAATGAGAAAAAATCACCATGGATTTTGATTTCGAACTCCCCAAAACTTCTAAAGGGAACAATTTTATTTGGGTTGTAGTCGACCGCCTTACAAATTCAGCACAATTTATTACTATCAAAGAGAATTTCTCTCTTGATAAACTTTCCATAATATACATTAAGGAGGTGGTAAGGTTTCATAGAGTACCACTGTTTATTGTATTTGATCAGGATCTAAGGTTTATCTCAAAATTTTGGCGAAGTCTTCATCAGATTCTGGATAAGAGTTGAGTTTCAATACGATGTATCATCCTCAGACCGATTCCTCTGGTCGATTTTTCTTACAACAATAGATTTCACTCGAGCATTTAGATGAATCCTTATGAATTCCTCTATGTAAATAAGTGTAGAACTCCAATGTGTTGGGATGAAGTTGGAGAAAGAAATCTATTGAGACCTGAACTATTCGAGGAAATGGAAGAGAAAGTTAGAGCTATTCAACAACACATCAAGGAAGCTTAGAGTTGACTAGAAAAGTTATACTGAAAATTGTTGGTGAGATCTGAAGTTTTAATTTGGTGAAAAGACATTTCTATTAATTTCTCCATAAAAGAGGGTAATGAGTTTCAGATAGAAGGGAAAACTGGGCCTTAGGTATATTTTTCTGTTTGGGATTCTTGATCGAGTAGGGATGATATCTTATCGTTTGGCGCTTCCACCAAACCTCTCTCAAGTTCACAATGTTCTCCATGTATCTCTCTAGAGGAAGTATATATCTCGATCACATATACAAAACTTAGAGGTCATATCATTGGAGAATGATCTTTCATACGAGGAATAATCGGTATAAATATTGGATTGTAGAGATAAATTGCTACAAAACAAGACTACTCAGCCGATTAAAGTTTTCTGGTGAAATCACAAATTTGATGAAGCTACTTGGGAACCTAAGGATGTAATGAAACAAATATATACTCATTTTTTATATCAAAGTGACACATTTAAAGGGATAAATTCATTTTAATAGGGGTATAACGTAACATCCTGAGATTTTATGATTTTTTTTCTTAAATAATTTTTTTTGATAACTTGCAATATACACAACCTTGAGTCTAAATGAACCGTTATATAATATACCGTTATAATGTTGTCGTTGAATTGGTTGCTATGAATAATAATAATTAAATTATAAAAAATTTATGATTTACACATGCATAAAATAAATTCATTGGTTATCAATTAATTATAATTAAAACTAAAAATCATTTGAAAATAAAAGGTATATTTTTCTGAAAATTTGTTTTGATGCGTGGAATGTATTTTTATATTGATAAATTAAATTAACCAGTATTGGTGATTGATTTTAATGAAATTTATATTTTATATACTCAATAAAATGTTTTAAAATTCATCTAATATTTTTTCTAGACATGAGACAAGAATAAATATGGTTTTATTTTTAAAAAATGTATTTTTCTAAAAAACAGTTTTGTCACATTTTGTGTATTTATTTTAAAATTAATTTCTTCCACTTATAGAAATTGAATCTTGAAAAATGGATTTCATATTTTGAATTATAAGGTTCAAATTTGGTAAATAGGTCCCTTTTATTTTTGATTAATATGAATAGTAACTGTGGTCAAATTTATCACCCTGGTAAAGGGTAAATCCGATTAATCTAGGTTAAAACCAAGCGACAAGGTCATAATTTTTCATCATAATTCTTATTGGTTGAATGAAATTATAACATTATCACATTAATCTTGAATTTTATTTTTTTGATAGACATGTGTCTATGAAAATGACTAATATAATATTTAAATTAAAGAAAGTTACAAAATGTCACTCTTTTAGTTTTAAATATCTGTCATATGCACACATAGGGACAAAAACAGGTGGTGAAAAAATTTCAATGGATGTTTTAAGAATAATAAAGTTATTTTCAAGATGGTAAATTATTTATGATTTTTAGGTATTAAATAATTAGCTAAAATGCATACACAACGTTGAAATAATGTTTATTTAATTAATGAAAAAAAATAAAACAAATGATTTTAAAAATATTAAAAGTGATATAATTCTAGTGAGTTATAGTGTTACACGAATTTTATAGAATAATATGATATATTGTTGTTGTTAAAGGATTATATTCAAATTAAAACTTTGTCTTTATGTCTTTTAATCCAAATTAAATTAATAATGTCAAAATTGACATTAATGATATTTTATCAAAATAATATTTTATTAAATTATTTAAAAATCATAAAATTCTTGAAAGAGGATAATGTGGATAATATATGGTCTAAAATTTCATCTCTTTTTTCATTTGTGAGTCAATTTTTTCCTTATATGTAAAATTGCAACCCTTTAAGAGTGAAAAAGACGTTACCACTATTAAGATTAAAATAGGCTGACTAATAGGTTAAACCAAAAGATAAGATTTAAAATATCACATAAACCTATTCAAATTTTATTGGTTGATGATATTTCAATAATATCCTACCCTATCTTTGAATCTTTGACCATTTGGATGCATTTTTCATGATAATGACAATTATATTTTATTATTTTTAAATATTATTTCAAGCATGTCTTTTCCCTCCCTTATAAAAGGACACCCCTTTCTCTCAATTATTCACACAACTTTTAGAAATCTATCTCACCAAAACCCTAACCATTTCTTTTATAAACATCCTTATAAAATTTTTAGTGGTTTCGGTCTTCTCAAAAGACCACCCTTAAGTTCCATAAAAAAGGATCTAAAGGATGTCCCCAAAAGAAGTGGTAATCGTCTCACCCAAAATCTTTCAATTTATTTCTTATTTACACCCTCTAAATCTGTCATGTTATCATAAAATAATAAATCAATTATCCTAAATATATTTAAATATTATTATTATTATTATGAAACTATAATTATCCACCCTCTTTTCCATCAAATGGAAAGTGAAATTATCGTTTGTGCATACGTCCGGCTTACTGTCTCCACGTAGCGATACAATTCATTTTTAATCACCATATTTATGGAAGGTTATCATGGTGGTTTTAATGTTTATATATGATACTTATGACTTAATTATGTTTTTTAATTATAACCTCACATTTACCATTTTACCTTCCAATCTGTTGTAAAACGATAACATCGCTCGTACGTACGTGTGGACTACCACCTCCACTACGTGATGCGATCCATTTTTCATTTTCGTTTTATATGGATGGTAATAAGGATATATTTAATGAATATATATTATTTATATGTTATAATAATCATTCTGAAAAGTCTAATTATTATTTTCCCTTCTTTCGTTCTGTTCGTCGAAAATTGAAAACAATGTTTATGTATACGTACGACCTATCGTCTCTATGAACAATGTAATTCATTTTTATATCTATATCTTTTATGGATTACTATAAATGCATATATTATGAATATATATGATATTTATATCATGGATAACATTTGATAGATGATGGAACCATGATCAAATTTCAAGGACCGAAACTATCAAATCAAAACATACATGAAAAACGAATTAGTTATTACCCAAAACAATGATTTTAACAATGAATTGCTAATAAATGGATGATAAAAGATTATAAGTAAATAATATATGAGTATGGTTTTGTAATAGATATATAATAAATCTATATTTATTATACAGGAGGATCACACACATACGAAGGAAGTCAAACCTGAGGTTATTTGAAAATCTCATCATTATTCGAGATTGTTTATGTTTAAGTCCCCATTAGGAGAATTATTTGATATTTATATCTTGAACTCAATTAATTTAATTTTCATATGGTTATTTATTGAAAATACATGTTTTCCTTTAATTTTACTCTCTTTGAGTACTCAATATATCGAAAGAATTATTTTAAGGAAAATCAACTTTATTTCTCTTTTCGGTCAAAAATCATTTTTTTCATATCCATGTTTTCTAAAAATGTTTTCAAGAATGTTTTTACTATTCTAAAATGATTGTTTAAAGTCATTTTTATCATTTTTTACTTTTTACAAAATGTTTTAAAATAAATATTCTTGTCATTTTCCGAATGAGGTACTTTTTGACCATTTTATAAAAGTGTGAAATGAATGTTTTTTAACTTGTATGGATTGAATGGATTTTACCACAATCATGAACACACGTTTATTTGAAATTTCCATTAAATTTTTACAAGATTATTTTTAAAGAAAAATTTTTCCTTTATATTTGGTAAATTTTTAAATAACTGTTTTTAAAGTGTAAAAGAGTATTTTGCTCAAGAAATGTTTTAGATGTCTTGGAATGAGGCCTCGATGGTAAGTTTCAAATGTTCTAAATTATGCATTCCATCATTATAAAATTTGTTATTGATGTCTATGCGATTATTTGAATAGTTTTTTTATATAAATGGAAAAGTTTTTGGATCACACGATTATTTATATATCATTATTTGATTATCATTTATTTCCTGTCATATTATTCAAGCCTTATTTAGCTTTTGCTATATGCATAACTTTAATGAGCGTCTGATCTCACCACTTTCTCATGCTTCAATTTCCTAGGACACCAAGAAGTGTTTTATGATTTATATGTATAGATATTCTAAAGGGGGATATGGTGTTCTAAAATAAAATACTATGTTGTATTTTAAGTTTTAAAATGTAATGTGAAATTCAAATATGTATCTAGTTTTCTAAGACTACTAAATTATTCGGTCATTCAAAATATGATCACTTGTATCTTATGCCAATGTAATAAAGTAATCACTGGATTTGGGTTACTGGAGTTGGGGTCTTTACAAATTCCAAGGGAATGGGTGGCACACTAGTAGGAGAGGAAATGAGGCCAAAAGGATATAAATCCATCAAGGGCATTTTCATAAAAAGCCAGAATTTTTTATCATCTGGGCACGCCACATGATTTGGCCACATAGATAGGCAAACCATGCACCAACCATGAGGGAGCCACTGCCTCGCCAAGCCCAAAATCACACGATTACTCCTAAGCCTCGTATAGTTTGACAAACCTTACTCAAACCATAAAAAGTGCACTATACCTAAAAAATCACCATCACATGATTAGCTGCACGATTAGACAAAGCATGCGCCAACTGTGCATCCATGTCCATTTTCTCAAAACACCAAGTTTTTGACCCCGGATGTATGTGGACTCCAAGAACATAATAAAAGAGAAATAAAAACTCAAAATAGATGTACGAGTGACCCGATGAGTGTCACAATTGTGATTGAAAAAAACTCTAGAAGGATTGTGTCTATAGACTTAAGTTTTAAAATTTCAGCTTCTAGAAGTAACATTAATAACATTCAAGTGTTACTAGTCCAGTGGAATCTTTGATAATATATTATAGAGTATCTTTATAGTCCACTAGTAAAAGGGTTTCATGAAAATTTATGTGTCCAAAAAATTTGGGAGAGTTCATCGGACATATGATGAAGCTCTTGATATTGCGGGGATAGGAAATGTGAAAGTTCAGAAGAATAATGGAAGTTTCCGTGTGTTAAAGGATGTGTGTTATATTCTAGTACTTCATAAGAACCTAATATTAATAGGATAGTTGTATGAAGCAGGTTATGGAACATGTTTTGTGGAAAGAGTGGCAAATCACTTGAGGTTTTCTTTTCATAGCTCGAGGTATAAAGTATGGATCACTCTATCTAACCGGAAGGGTAGTGGGAGTTTCATTGGCTAGAACATCAACTTTAGGAAGTACATAATTGTGGCATAGTCTACTTTCGAATCTTAGTAAGAAACGTATGAATATTCTTTCAAAAAAAGGTATATTTAAGTTAGACCATTTAGGCTTTAAAAGCGAAAGAGTTTCATAATCAGGAATAAATAGAAAGTGTCATTCAACTTGAGTGGAAGAACACCAAAATGTCATAAGGTTGATCTTGTGCATACTGATGGATGGGGACCTCCCTCAGTGAAATCTTTTGATGGGTCACAATACTTTGTGACTTTCATTGATGACTCCATGAGAAAGGTACATTTGTACTTCTTGAAACATAAATTTGATGTGTTTGGAATTTTCATATATTGGAAAGCTATGATGGAGAGATAAGTAGGTTGAAAATTGAAATGATTAA
Organism: Viscum album; assembly: GCA_963277665.1. NCBI lineage: Eukaryota > Viridiplantae > Streptophyta > Magnoliopsida > Santalales > Viscaceae > Viscum > Viscum album. The sequence continues at coordinate 1,283,375,963 of OY728132.1, read as the reverse complement.
TATTAGAAAACAATGGAGAATGTACCCAAAGAAGTTTTCTTAACTATTATAAACATAGAGAGATCAGGCATGAGAAGACCGTTCTTGGAACATTAAAGAAAAATGGCATGGATAAAATTGTGAATCAGACTTTGATGGAAATAGAACAAAGTATACTGTTACATTTTTGAATGCTTGAGGCATTTTAGGCATAAACAATTGGTACAAGTGAATACTTAAGAAGTAGGAATTGCCTAAAGCAATATAGATAGGGAAAACACTGAAATTGACTCATATCAAGGTTTTTGGTTTTTTATCCTCTATGCATGTTGATGAAAAAGATAGATACATTCTTGAAGAAAAGTCTCATTTATGTTTCTTTGTGTGCTATAGAGTTCAAGATATTGGATTTTGACTTTGAGATAAAAACAATAAAAAAGTTATTAGAAGTTGAAATGTGCTCTTTAATGAGAAGGTCTTATGGAAATTTTGGGACTTGAAGGGAAATGAAGTTAAAGGAAAAGATTCAACCTCATTTCAAGTTGATTTGAGTGGGAGTTCTCAAAAGAATAAACATTTTAGAAAACACAGATGTCTTTGAGTCTACCAGCAGGAATCAAAATTCGAAAGAAATCTTAGAGGGAGGTGTAGAAAGTCAGGAAGTACAACCAACAGAGGATATACCTGAAAGCTTGAGAATGGGTGAAGGTCGGGATAAAGCTCCAGAAGATAAAATTTTGGAAGCTATAGTTCTGGAAACAGTAGAACTGTAGGTATAATTATGACGGTCAACTTAAATCATATGAACGGTACAAAAGTAGGAAGCTAATATAAATTTCTTGCTTATAACAAATGTAAGAGAACCAGAGACATCATAAGAGGTGGATAACCTAGATGATTCCAAGAAGTATGGGAAATATATGCAAGAGGAGTTGAATCCACTAATGTGAATAACACCTGAGAATTAACAGAGTCACCACTTAGAAAGAAATCACTTGAGAATGAGTGGATTTTTTAGATAAAGGAATAATTTGATGAGAAAAATAGATATAAAGATAGGATGGTGGTCAAACATTTTCAGCATAAAGAGGGAATTTATTTCTTTGATGTTTTCTCTCAGGTGGTCAAATAAACAACCATACATATAGTGTTAAGTTTGGTTGCATCCAAAGGATTGTATCTGGAACAGATGGATGCGATGATGAAATTCCTTCATTATGATTTGGAGGAGGAGATATGTATAGAGTGACCTTGTGGTTGCATGGATCAGTGAAATCTAGACTGTGTGTGAAAACTCAATAGGATTCTTTACGGTTTAAAGCAACCACCAAGATGTTGGATTCATAAGTTAGATTTTTTCATGTAAGAGAATGGTTTCAAGAAAAGAAACTCAGATCACTGCTATTATTGGAAGAACTATAGCAGAAGAGACTTCATCATTCTATTTTTACATGTATTATATGCATTTGGTAAGTCCCTCAATTCAATGGATTCATGATCTGAAGAAATACATGTTAGGAAAATTTTAAATAAAAGATCTTAGTGAAATAAAGAAGATATTGGGATTGAGGATTGAACATGATATAAAGAACAAAAACTTGGTTTTATCATAGAAGGAGTTCATCTCAAAAATTATTTAAAATCCAAAATGACTGGATGCAAAGCTGTTTCAACTTCTCTTGTCAGACAATTTAAACTTTCAATGAAGCAAGCACCATGAACGAAAGGAGAGGTGAAGCGCATGGCGAGAATACCCTATGCATCGATGGTAGGAAGTCTCATGTATTCCATGGTGTGAACTCGATTAGATATCGATCATGTAGTGGGAGTAGTCAAACAATTTATGTCTAATACAAGGAAATGGTATGATTGAGGTGTCTTGTTGAGGAGCTCGAAAGTAGTTGGGGGAAGAGTTTTCTCTATCGTGACAATCATACTAAAATCCATTTGGCTCGGAATCCAATGTTCCATACAAGGATGAAACATATCAGTCTTAAGTAATGTTACATATAGAAGATGATTGAAGATGGAAATCTAGAGTTACAAAAGATAGCTGGAAAGCAGAGTACGGAAGATATATTCACGAAGACTTTAGTTCTGGAGAGATTGAGGCAACATTGTGCCTCAGTTGGACTCGGATGAAAGGAATGGATGGAGAAACATTTCATATAGTAGGAGCATGAGTTTGTTTTGCGCTGAGGTGTTTAATAGTGTTGTGGAATTCTTGATTCCATGAACCAACCCAGGTACACTGGTAACCCAATAACCGACCCATTCTTGACATAGTCAGAAGGGAATTCCCAATCCACAAGGGTTGACGACTAGCACCTGACATCATACAAAATGAAAGTGAGAATTTTTTTTACACAAACATTATAGAAGTAAAGACAAACAAGTCAGCATGTATACAAAGGAAACTCTATAGGGAGAAGTGTACCATAAGACAAATAGGTAAACAAACCCAAAGTACTAGAGCAAGGTACCAGAAAAATGAAAGAACAACCTAAGTCCTAACGAATGAAACTCACCAAGTCCAAGGATCAATAGCTACTACCACCACTAAGTGGTGCTTTTCCCCTGCTCAAACCTAGAAGGAGATAATCAAAAAACACTTGAAGGCACATGTAGGGTGTGAGCTAAAATCCCAATAGGGTCTCACCATGGATTCCATAAAAGACACCACATTTAATTAACCAAATAAAGATTTCAATTTTAAATAAATAGGTTTGACATTTCAAAAGTATATTTAAACTAATCATGATTTACATTTCAAATTATGGAAATACTTTTAAAAAATGGATTAATAAACATTTTATATAAAACAAATTATATAAATTTAGAAGGCATGTAAAATAGTTTACAGACATTGACATAAATTTATATCTCAAATATAAAAAAGCAAGTAATGGTCATCTTCCAAAAAGTACAATAGTTCCAGGCTATAGGAATCCACACACTCAAGGTGACACAACAATATGTGTATACACACGTCCCCTTCAACACTGGTCAAGAGGAATTCATCACCATCCTGTTGGGGATGTGACGTACTGCATTTTTGTTTTGGAATGTTGTAAATCATAGAGTGTTGTCCTGAATAACTCACTAACTACCTAGGCTCACATGTGCTATAATAAACAAACAATGATGGAAAATTTATTTTAAAAACAGTTTAAAATAAAATTCATATTATTATCCCATTTCAAACATTCCAATTTCTATTTAAAAATCAAAACATATTTTTAATCAAAAGATGCCTTTTTTCCAAGATAAAACCCAAAAGTTTCTATCAAATTCATTTTAATCTATTTTTCTTATACAAGAATTGGAAATCAATTCACAATTCAATTTCAAAATTCACTTTCTCAATTTAAATTCAACAATTTAAATTTCACAAAATTCCATAAATTTCACAATAATTCCCCAATTCAATGGAATTGGGGGTTTTCCACAATTTTATGTCAAAAATCCAATTTGAAATCCAAATCCCCTAATTCAACGAAATTGGGTTTTTAAAAAATTTAATTTCATAAGAATAAAATCTCACACATTCAATTGAAAGCAGTTTAATCAAATCAAGTAGTTTAGGGTTAATTAAATTGGCCAATCAAAATGGAACCACCTACCTCTGGATTAAGGGATCTCAAAACTCCAAACCCTAATCGGGATTCTCCAATGAAGAACGACGACAACGAGATCCTAGAATCACACCTAGATCCAAGATCCGAAACAAAGGTAAATTGATCTTTCAATCAATAAAGAGATCTATGAAACCCTAGGGAGGAAAGAAGAGAGAGTGGGAGAAAGAGAACGAGAATAGAAAACTAATCAGAAGAAGATCAAACATTGTTATCTTAGCTTTGATTCACTTTCAAAAGGGTGTAGAGGGTCAAAAAACTGCTCTTGGGAACTCTTAGGGAAGAATAAATCACTTGGGGGTCGTACAAGCCCGTTAGGGGTCTAAAAAGGAGGTTTTGAGATTTTAAAACTTAATTTCGGATTAAAAAATCTCATACACACATTTTGCTGGGAAGATGCATACAGTTTAGGCAAACCGTACACCCTAGCTGTACAACCCTTTTATTCAGGTGCATGGTTTCTACTAAGTGGGTGCACAGTTTGTCAAACTGTGTACCAACTATGAAAAATCCCACTACCTTGGTTTGTACGGTTTTCTCTAGTTGGGTGCACAGTTTTGGAAAATCATGCGCCAACCATGCACAACCCTAAAACTTTCAAAATTATCTATGTTTTCACCCGAATCACCCTTAAACAAACCCCAACCAAAGAACGATCAAAATATGGGTTTTGGAATACCTGAAAACAGTAACATTATGTTACAACCTCCCCACCATAGAAACTTTTTGTCCCCAGAATTCCTATTCAGAAGCTTCCATGCCAAAAATATGAGGTCACCACTCTCTCATCATGCCTCCTCTCCCACGTCTCATGAAAATTAGATCCGCGCTATCGTAACACTCAAACCAAAGGTATTTTCATCCCACGAAGTACCATGGTTTCAGAATCAACTATCCTGATTGGCTATTTAGTCATGGATAAATCAGGCTCAACATCGAGATCACTCCAGCTCAGAACATGAGATGGATCAGATAGATACTTTTTGATCTAAGATACATGGAACATGTTATATATTGATGTCATCTGCAACGACAATGCTAAATGGTAAGAAACTTTTCCCACCTTCTCAAAAACCTCAAAAGGTCCAAAAAAATGAGGAGCAAGTTTCCCTTGCCTCCCAAGTCGTCAATGACCCAAACGGGCTAAAAATTTCAAGAACACCTGGTCACCAACTGATAATTCCAACGGTTTGCGATGACAATTAGCATAAGGCGTGTATTGGATCTATGCCATCAACATTCTCTAAAAAATCAACTTAATCTTTGTTGTTGTCTCTTGAACTAAGATTTGTCTAACCAAGGAACTTTCACTGATCTATGACTAACACAACAGAGATCTATAAGGATGGACATATAATGCCTCAAAAGGGTCTATTCTTATCACAGAATGGGAACTATTTTTATAATAAAACTCAACCATCCCCAAATGATCATCCCAAGCCCCACTAAGGTCGAGAATGCAAGCATGAAGTATATCCTCAAAAATCTGTATAGCTCTTTCTGTTTGGCCATTCGACTGCGGATGGTATGCCATGTTCAAACGGACCTAAGATCACAATGCCTCATGAAGGTCTCTCAATAAATTAGAAGTGAACTGAGGATCCCTATTAGAGACTATAGCAAATGGAACTCCGTGCAAACGAGCAATCTCTTTCACATAGATATTTCCCAACTCCTTAAATTTGGTTTCATCATGAATGGGTATAAAGTGATCCAATTTAGTTTACCGATCAATCAAAACCCATATCACATTCTTCTTTCTCTAGGTATGAAAAACCCCAACCACAAAGTCCATAAAGATATCATCCCACTTCCAAGTAGGGACCATAAGTGGATGAAGCAAACCTAAAGGTTTCTGGTCCTCGACCTTGACCTATTGGAACATATAACAACGAGAGAAAAATTCAGGAATGCCCCATCCCATACATAGCCACCAGAATCTTTTCCACATGTCATAAAAAATCTTCATGATTTCTGGGTGCACATTCCACTAAGAATTATGAAAATCCCCTATAACAACTTTTCTCACCACTAACGATACAACAAAGTGATTCTGATAGAATAGAATTCCCTCTTTGGATAAAAACAACTCAACAATGGTCTCCCTACCTTAAACAATCTCTAATACCATGGAACTTATCATAAAGATGTTGTTCCTGAAGAATCATTTCGAGAAGGGCAGAGGTCAACTGAACACTGGCCAAAGAAGCCTTAGCCCCTGATTCCTGGACTCCAGTATGCAACTGTGTAAAGAGAGCCATCAAGTTCCACTCTTCTGAATATTCTTTCATGGTTTGAGTTGGAAGTTTCCTACTCAAAGAATCTGTAATGACATTCCCATTCTCTAGGGTATAGGCAATGTCATAATCGAAAGACTATAGGTATTCCACCCAATAACTCTTGCGGAGATTCAAATTTTTTTGAGAGAAGATATAACTCAAGTTATTGTGCTCTGAATACATGGTAAACCTTTCTCTGTAAAGGTAATATTTCCAAATCTTAAGTGTGTGCATCACAACTGAAAGTTCAAGGTTGTGGGTCAGATAATTCTTCTAGTGTGGCCTAAGATGATGAGAGCCCTAAGCAACTACATGATCACCCTACATAAGAACGCATCCCAAAACCAAAATCGACGCATCACATAAGACCACATAGCCATGACCAACCTCTGGAAGAGTCAACACTGGTGTAGTCATCAAAAGACGTTTCATATTAACAAAATAATTCTGATAATTTTCATCCTAAGAAAACTTTAATCCCTTCTGAGTTAGAGCAGTCATCGAAGAATCCAACTTTGAGAAGTCCTTAACCAACTGATGATAATACCCATATAAACCAAAGAAGCTCCAAATCTTGAAAACATTTCATGGTTTCTCCCATGTCATAACAACCTTCACCCTCTTAGGATAAACTAATATTCCGTGTTCCGACACCATGTGTCTGAAAAAATTCACTTACCGAATCCAAAAATCACATTTCGAAAGATTGACACAAATTCGGTGATTTCTCAATAATTCCATAACTACTCTTAGATGACGTACATGATCCTCCTCAGACTTAGAGTAAACCAGTATGTCGTCCACAAAGACTACCACGAATGTATCAAGATACTCATAGAAAATACTATTCATTAAATTCATGAAAACCACAGAAGTATTGGTTAAGCCAAAGGGCGTGACAAGGTACTCATAATGTTCGTACCTGGTCTGAAAGGTGGTTTTATAAATGTTAGATTATTTTATTCTCAATTGATGGTAACCAGATTGAAGTTCGTTCTTCGAGAAGCAATTTTCCCCTTTCAACTGATCAAACATATCATCAATCCATGGTAATGAATATTTTTTCTTTACTGTGACTCTATTTATTTTTTGGTAATCAACACATAGGTGTAGTAAACCATCATCTTTTTTAGCAAAGAGAACCGACACTGCCCAAGGTGACACACTCGGGCGTATGAAGTCTTTCTCTAGAAGATCATCCAACTGAGTCTTCAGGTCTTTCATTTTAGCTAGTGACACACGGTAAGAGGGAATAAAAATAGGTTGAGTGCCGGGCACTAAATCGATAGAAAACTTTATCTCCTTACCGGCGAAAAACTAGAGAAGTCAGAAGGGAACACATTGGGAAGCTCGAAAACAACTGGAGGGAGATCACCACTCAAATATTACCTCTCCAGATCAAAAGAAAAAACATATATCACTTCTCCCAACTCCGGATAAGAAGGTCTGGATATTATCGACCTTGGGTCCCATTCTCTTTGGAAGACACAACACACACCATCAAGTGTAGTGAAGGGGACCTTTCAAAGATAAAAATCAATCTGGGCTTTATTGGCAATGATCCAATCCATCCCGAAAATGATGTCAAGCGGTTTGATGTTGAGAACCAGATAACTCCAACTAAGCTCAACATCTGACAGAGAAAAAACAAAAGTGGGACTACGAAGACCCTACTCTCTCTTCATACCAAGGGGTGTATTAATATCCATCACATAAGATACAAGATACATAGGAATATTAATCATGTTAACAACACATGTTGAAATAAACAAATGAGATGCATCAGTATCAAATAAATCAGCCATTAATGATGAAACTGTAGTGATGGTACCTCTCACGGTTGTTGGATCCATATCTTCTTCCTATGGACTCTTCCATTGTGTGAAGAAGCTTTGTTCAGGATGCCTGTGTCTGGAACCCCTTTTCCCTTGAATCATCTGATTTCCCTGTAGTTTTAGAAGGTTCCGATGATCTCGTGCCACTACGCGGAGTGGAATAAATATGGCATAACTTATGTAAGTGACCCGAGCATCCGAAAGAACCACATACCTTGGGTGCCTCAGTGAAAACCCTCTTTGAATTTCCTGGCTTACTACACTAGTAACAAATAAATGGGCCTATTACAGGCACTGCATGAGGTTTAGAAGAACCCTATTGTCAAGAACCACAATGAGAATCATAATGCTTCCTCTTTCCTTTAAAGGAACTTGCACCACCACTGGGAGAAAAAGAAACTCCTGAAAACCTAGACTTGCTAGCCAGGTCCATTTCAACCATCAACGCTCTATCCATCACATGAACATAAGAGGGAAGATTCAGAAAGAAAACCTAAGAATGAATATCCCATCTAAGTCCTAGTTTTAACCATTAAGCCTTCATATTCTCATTTGATACATTCTCAGGTGAAAACTACACAATCTCTACAAAATGGGTTTCATACTATATCACAGTCCTGTCAGCTTACTCAAGTTTGAAAAAATCTATAGCCTTGGCCAACAACATCAACTCTGGATTGAACTGGTCACTGAAAAGAACTTTGAAGTCCTTCCACTCTAATACTTCATGCTTCTTTGTCGCCACCATTGTGTCCTACCATCTCCTACTCATTCATTAAAGCATGAAGGTGGCGCACTTCACCTTGATTTCATCAGGTGTCTCCAAGAACCCAAACAAATTCTTGATCCTGCTCAACTATTCCTCAGCCACTTGAGGATCATTTGATCCTTTGAACGCTGGTGGATTTTGGCAAAGGAACTCCTGAGAATGATTATGGAGATCATCCCTCTGAGGTTCCACAGTTGTTGCCTGAATGGGAACCGATGGTGGTGCCTGTCCCATAGCTTGGACAGCACACACTATCACCTCAACCAGACTCGGGTCCACAAGAGGATTCAATTGCTGTGGTTTAGCAGCATCTTCCTCCTGGATCCGATTCACACGTCTTCTCAGAGGCATGATGATACACAACATCAACAGATAACAAGGAAGACATCATACTAACACTCAAACAGAGCAACGAGGGAAATTAATCCCAATAGATAGGAAAAATATGTTTGGATTTCAATATATCCAAATAAAAATCATGGAAAAGACTAGAACTAATCCTGAAGACGTCTTTCTAAAACCACCCCTAGTGACATAAGGTTCATTGCGGTGAGAGATGGTCAGACACTTAATCTCAACTACCTCCTAAGTCCTGATAAGATTTCAAAAATGCATGCTAACATCAAGACAAGAAGCTCAACCTGGAGCTCTAATACCACTTCATCACGATCCGGCTTTGGTACCTTGATAACCCGATAACTGACCTGGTTTTAACATAGACCCAAGGGCATTATCGATCCCCATGAGTTGACGAGTAGCACCTGTCATCATACAAAATGAAAGTGGGAATGTTTTTTACCCAAACATTGTGGAAATAATGACAAATAAGTCAACATGCATACAAAGAAATCTCCACAGGGAGAAGTGTACCAGAAGTTAAATAGGTAAACAAACCCAAAGTACTACAAGGTACCAGAAAAATGAAATAACATCCCAAGTCCCAGCGGACACAACTCACCAAGTCCAAGGATCAACAACTACTACCACCTCTAAGTGGTACTTTTCGCTTGCTCAAACCAGGAAGGAGATAATCTACAAACACCCAAAGGTATAGGTAGGGTGTGATATAAAAGCCTAGTATGATCTCACCAAGGATTCTATAAAATATGCCACATTTAATTAACTAAATAAAGCTTTCAATTTTAAATAAATAGTTTTAGCATTTCAAAATCATATTTAAAAAAAATCATGATTTACATTTCAAATGATGTAAATACTTTAAAAAAATTTCTTAATAAACATTTTATATAAATTTAGAAGGTATGTAAAACAATTTACAAATATTGGAATACAATCAAATATAAACAAGCAAGCAACATGGTCATCTTCCAAAAGACTCGATATTTCCAGGCTATATGACTCCACACACTCAAGGTGACACGATAATATGTGTATATACACATCCCCTTTGACAATGGTCAAGAGGAATTCATCCCCATCTAGTCAGGGATGTGATGTGCTGCATTTATGTTTTGGAATATTGTAAATCATAGAGTGCTATCCTAAATAACTCGTTAACTAACCAGTCTTTCATGTTCTCTAATAAATAAAAAATTATGGATAATTTATTTTAAAAATAGTTTAAAATAAAATTCATCCCATTATCCCATTTCAAACATGCCAATTTCCATTTAAAAACCAAAATGGGTTTTTAATAAAAAATACCCTTTTCCAATATAAAACCCAAAGGTTCATTTCAAACCCATTTTAATCCATTTTTATCATACAAGAATTTGAAATCAATTCGCAATTTAATTTCAAAATTTAAATTCAAAAATTTAAATTTCACAAAATTCCTTAATTTCACAATAAATCCCCAATTCAATGGAATTGGGGTTTCCCCCAATTTTATGCCAAAAATCCAATTTCAAATCCAAATCCCCCAATTCAATGGAATTGAGTTTTTTTAACAATTTAATTCCATAAGAATCAAATACCACACATTCAATTGAAATCAATTTAATCAAATCAAGCATTTTAGGGTTAATTAAATTGGCTAATCAAAATGGAACCACCTACCTTAGGATTACAAGATCTCAAAACTCCAAACCCTAATCGGGATTCTCCAACAAAGAATGGAAACAACGGGATCTGGGAATCACACCTAGATCCAAGATCCGAAACAATGGTTACTAGACCTTCCAATCAACAAGGAGATATATGAAACCCTGGGGAGGAAAGAAGATAGAGTGGGAGAAAGAGAACAAGAAGAGAGAACTAACCTGGAGAAGATCGAATGTTGTTCACCTAGTTTGGATTTTCTTCTGGAAGGGTGTAGAGGGGACAAAAATTTCTCTTAGAAGATCACACAAAATAAGAAATCTCTTGGGGGTCTTATAAGACCATTGGGGGTCTAAAAAGGAGGTTTTGGGATTTTAAAACTTAATTTTAGATTAAAAAACAAGTACACATGGTTTTTTGGGAAAATGCGCACAGTTTAGAAAAATTATGCACTCGAGCTGTGCTCCCCTTTTATCCAGGTGCATGGTTTCTACTAAGTGGGTGCACATTTTGTGAAATTGTGCACCAACCGTGTAAAAACCCTCTACCTTGGTTTTCATGGTTCGCTTTAGCTGGACAAAAAGTTTTGGAAAATCGTGCGCCAACCGTGCACTGCCCCAGAAATTTTAAAATTATCCAAGTTTTCACTCGAAGAACCCTTAAACAAACCCCAACCACAACACTATTTCATAGACCCCCCATGATTCAAGGGGGAGACTGTTCTGGTGAATCCATCAATCAATGTGTTGGCTCCCGTGGGAGACTAGTCAAGCGACGGAAGTGGCGTTTGTTGAGGCTGAGAAGGTACTCTCATGGTTCGCGTCAGAAATACATGAAAAATGTGTCCAGATGAAGGGCCCCTGCAGCGATAGGGTTTATGCCAAAATTACCAGGGTTGAAAGAGAATGTTCTCAGAAGAGAATGAATGGACTTGTCCAGTCAAGCAGTAAGAACCATGTTTTATCTATTTTCTTGTTCTAACCCGTCCTTTTGTTTTATTGTTTTTTTGTTACTTTTATGTTTTCCATCCACACTAGTAGTGTTAGAGTTTAGACGATGTGGTTTAAAAAAGTGAGATAATCATTTTTCAAATTCAATCTGTTTTTTGAGGCATGTGATATACAGGATATCTTTATATCTTTTTGGATGAGATGTGGGGAATATACGTGAGAATCACACAAGAGTCTATGAAAGGGTCAAGAGGCAGCGACCCAAAATAGATACAGGATCATAGGCGCACATATATGGGTGGAATTTTTTTAGTGTGGTAAGTAGAAAGCAGTGATCAACCGGGTTGTGCAATGAGGTGCTGCGATGACACCGCGTGTTCAGTTTTGATCTCTGAAGGGTGACATCTTATCACAGGCGATTATTATAGAGGCGAAAAAGGCGTATCGAGGTGTGGATTTTCACATAGGTTTTCCATGTTATATTCGAAATTCAAGTTTTATGGTTCTACTTGGGTTCTGTGTACTCTTTAATTATTAGTGGGGTTTTCAGAGTTGTCCTATAGTTTTTTAATACTCCACATTGGAGAGTTCTTCCATGTTAAAATTTCTATGTCCCCATTTATTTTCTGTTATTTGGTTTTGTGCTTCATTTAAATTGATGATTATCACAATTATTTTGTCTCAACTAAGATTTTATTCCAGAACCAATCCGCTTTCTCCCAAACTACTGGTATCAGAGGGTTATCCATGTTTCTTGATGATTTAATATGAGAGATTTACGCAAAAGGATTTCTTTCCACATTGAATTATTTAATGGGTAAAATGATTTTATTCTATGGTAGCAACAAATAAAAAATATTTTGGTTTGTGAGAATACAACGAAGGCGCTGAAGAAAAAATCAGAGAAATCAGAGACGATGAGCGTTGGTGATTGACAAGATATGAGAGTTGACAAGTACAATCCTGATGTATTTGGGTGATAATACAATGTGGGAAGTGATGAATCTAATAGATCCAGAGAAGATATGGGCAAAGCTTGAAAGCATGTATAAATTGAAATCTCTTACAAATTTTTTATATCTAAAAAAATGATTTTATCCTTTACGAATGTTAGAGAATGAATAATTAGGTAACCATCTAGGCGATTTCATCAAAATTCTGATGAATCTATCTTTGGTGGCGGTCAAGATTGATGATAAAGTTAATACAATACCTATTGAAATGGAAGAAGAAGATAAAGATTTTCTTCTCTTGGGTTCGTTACTTGATTTATATGATAATCTTGTCACCACATTGTTGTTCGAGAAAGACACACTGAAGTTGGGTGATGTGATTTTATCATTATTGTTGGGAAAAAAATCCCTTATAACATTGTATCAGTGTTTTTGGGGGTGTTTGTGTTTGTTGTAAAAAGAAGACGACAGTGAAACAGAATGGTTGGTGTTGCTGAAGCAGGATTTTCAGGTGGTGTATTTTCATAGTGTTTGCCAAATTTTTGAGCCTCAAAATCGGGAGTTTGTTTTTTTAGAAAATGATTTTTTTTCTGAAAAGGATTCCACAAAGAATAGTTCGAGGTCCGTGAAGCATAGTCCGTAGACCAAGAAGCGTATTTTGCGGACCACAAAGCACAGTTCACAAACTGCAAAGGATGAACGTGAAATAATGATGGAAAATCGGCAAAGGAAGGATTTTTGTATAGCAGCGCTATGCAGACTGTGAAGTGCGGTACGCGAAACGTATAACGAAAACAGTTTGCATGAGGTTTTTTTTTTCACAGGAAGTCCGTCGTTTGTGGTTGAGAGGAGGTGATTCATTTGTGGAATACATCGACCGCCACAAAGGAAGAAAGACACTATGCAAACCACATAACACAATTTGTAGTGAAGGCTGTACCGCATTGAAGATTTGGAAAATTCAGATTAATGGGATTTTCGGATCTATTTGCCTATATAATGACCGCTAATCAGATCATTTAGTATAGAGTGAATTTCATTAGAATATCATTGATCTGGGAATAAATTCGATAAATTTTGAAGTGGTTCATGAGAGAGAATTCCACGAAGGGTGAAATAGTTCGTGGGAGATCATTTCCGCGAAGGAGGCAGTTTACAGCGATAGTTCAAAAAAGGGTTTGCGGGGATCTGTATCTTGCAAAGGAAAATGGTACGCAAAGGAGATGAGGTCTGTGGAAAAATAATCCATCCATGAAGAAGGGACGATCCACAGAAGAAGAGGTGGTCTGCGAAGCACTCGCACCATGCGGTGAAACACGGTTCACGGAAGATTCAAGGTAGTTCATGAAAGCAATTTCTGTAAACCAACAGTACACAGAAAAGTGGATTTCATCTATGGGTGAAGATGAGACTTCAACAAAGCATCTATCTACAACTGAGGATGTGTGCATTCATGTAAATAAAGGGATCTGTGAGTCCATAAATGGTGTGTGGATCCCTTCCAGAGTAGTGAAAAAAGGAAAAGGAAAACAACGATCCTTTCCACCGATAGTGATTTGGAGAAAGTTACACAGGGAGTGACCCTTGAGAAAACAGTGAGCTAACCCTAAACATTGTAAAAGAAGTGAGTCTGGGTATAGAAGTGATATAGCCTAAACCTTGTAATTTGGCAGTGAGACTTAGTGCCTGCCTGAATGGCCCGAATGCCTTCTTTTTTTATTGATTTTTGATAACTTCTCTTTCAAGGGATGAGGGGGAACCCTTACAAGGCCCATAGACTTAAGAGATTACATGGCCCGTAGGCTTAAGAGACATTACATGACCCAAAGGTCTTAGGGAATTGAACTAGAATATAACTACCAGGAATTGCCCCTCCCCAGCATTTTCTTCATGATGATATCCCTCCACCTTTGCATGGTTGTCCGGCTAAGCTTCTCATGCAAGCACATGCTGGTCCCGATGACATTTCCATACCCTCTCATTCTTCCAAATCCATTGGTTCTGCTATGGTGAGTGAGCCTTCTCTGAATCCTCCTATGGGGATGCTCCTTTTTTGTAGATTATGTCTGGGGAAATTGCACTGATCATGTGGTCTGAAGGCCTTAAGGTGGCCCGAAGGCCTTAAAGGTGGCCTAGAGGCCTTAAAGGTGGCCCAAAGGCCTTACTGACCTGAATGCCTAGGTGGCCTGAAGGCCTTAAGGAATCCAAGCCGAAACCGGTGGCCCAAGAAAATTTTTTATGTCTCTTTCATGATTTAATCTCTATCCGTACATTGCTAGAGGAAAGAGAGAGAAGAGTGTTTTGTTTAACAACAAAACAAGATCCAAAGGGGTAGTTGTTTTAATCTATTATACCCCGATTCACCCCCCTCTCAGAGTATTTAACCTAATTGGGATAAGAATTAGTATCAAAGGTAAAGGTTGAAAGTTAGTGGTTCTCTCTCAGTAGAAGAAATGAAGGTTTTCAATCATAAAGGGTTTTTGATCTTTGATGGAAACAATTTTCAATTATGGAAGAATCAAATACAACAGTTCTTCCGACCATTTGGAATGAATGTATTTATAGTAGCCATGCATGGAATATTATCCAATATTGATAGTGGTGCTTTATCAGAAGATGAATAAAGGGAGTTGGATGA
Source organism: Viscum album (assembly GCA_963277665.1). Classification (NCBI taxonomy): domain Eukaryota; kingdom Viridiplantae; phylum Streptophyta; class Magnoliopsida; order Santalales; family Viscaceae; genus Viscum; species Viscum album. The sequence continues at coordinate 1,283,360,924 of OY728132.1, read as the reverse complement.
TAATCTAAAGTAATTAATGCGCACATGAGCCTCAACCCAGTTGGTGAGGTATCCTTAAGTGCATCCACAAGACCCAGGTTCAAAATTAGGTAGAGGCATATTTCCGGGTACAATAGCAGTACTATATCAGGTACTGTAGCAGAACTGTACACTGTGCGGGTACTGTAGTAGAAATGTACGGTGTGCGGCTACTGTAGCAGATACTGTTCGGTACTGTAGCAGTTGGAACTATTCACCTTGGGCCACTGGTTTGGGGTTGGAGTCCTTAAGGCTTTCGGGCCACCCAGGCCTTCGGTTCAGTAGGGCTTTCGGGCCACCTTTAAGGTCTTCAGGCCACCTCAAGGCCTTCAGGACACATGCAGTTGTCCCGGATAGACTCTACAAAAAAGGAACAACCCTATAAGAGGATTCAGAGCAGGTGCACTCACCAGAGTAGAGCCAAATGGATTTTTCAGAATGAGAGGGTATGACTATGCCATCGGGACTAGCCTGTGCTTACACAGGAAGCCTAGCCAGACGACCATCCAAAGATGGAGAGCTATTATCACGTTGAAAATGCTAGGGAGGGGCAGTTCTTTGTAGATAGTCTGGTTGAATTCCCTAAGACCTTCGGGTCATGTAATCTCCTAAGCCTATGGGCCATGTAATCTCTGATCCTACGGGCCTTGTAAGGGTTCCCCCTCATCCTTTGAAAGAGGGATTATCAAAAATCAATAAAAATGAAGGCCTTTGGGCCATTTGGGCTAAAGTAATTAATGATTTAGGAGGATCCATATCCAATGAAATATATACCAAGACGATGTCATGTATGTCATCACATGCTATGTTGAAAAAATTGCTGGATATTTATGAAGGTGACTCAAAAGTCAGAGAAGCAAAGCTGCAAGTTCTATAGAATAAATACGAGGATCTCAGAATTCACCCTAATGAGTCTGTTGATACATTCTTTGAACAAGTGAATATTATTATGGAATACATGTGTGGTCTTAGAGAAATTATCGAAGATATAAAGATTGTTAAGTGAATCTTGAGAAAACTACTACCTCAGTTTAATCTGAAAGTTTCTGTATTGGAAGATAAAGATCCAAAGGAGTTGATGTTGGATAGATTTCGTAGTAATCTTGTTGCATATGAGATGATAAATGATGATAACGATGCCATGGAAAAGGGGAAGTACAAAGAAGTTGCATTCAAGGCCATGAAGAAGCTCACTATTGAAGATAGTCAAGAGGAAGACAATTTGAATGATGTCATGTCATTTCTATCCTCAAATATGAAAAGAGGAAGAGGAAATTTCAAAGGTAAACTTCCACTTGCATGCTTTCAATGTGGAAAGATTGTAAATTTATCAGTTTAGTGTCCTAAGAAGTTTGAATATGACAATGAAGACAATGATGAAATTCTTGGGAAAAAGTATTCAACCAATGTGAAAGTTAGGAGAAGTACTAAGATAAATTTATTCAAAAAGAATAATCTTCTTTCAAAAGAAGATGATGGTTCAGAAGAATATGAGGTAGAAGATTTGGAGGACTGCAAGGATCATGAAGCTAACGCTACGGTGGCAGTTGTCATAAATTCCCAAATAAGGAAAGAAAGTGACAATGATGAAGAAGAAGTTGAAGGAAGAGTTAACCTTTAGGTCGAATTAAAATATGCACTTGAAGAGATAAACGTTTGGAGAGCCAAAATAAAGAAATCCAATAAAGTGGTTTGTGATGATAAACTTTATATGTAGCACTAGGAAAAAGAGAAGTCTGAGGTAAATAATGAAATTGAAAAATTAAAGTCCTCAATGCTAGAGAGCTCAGAAAAGGTTTTTGTGTACAATCTCAAAATCAAAGAGTAGAAAAGTGAGATTGATAGTTTGACTAATACTGGAAAAGATAAAATCAAACATATCAAAGAACTTGAAGAGGAAGTTGTCAGTATGCGACGAAAATTGAAATATCAGGAGAAACTCCTAATTTCGAAAAAGAAGGATACAAATCCAAAAAAAAAAGTAAAAGTATAATTCAGAGTTCCAGTGAAACAAAAAATGGAGTGTCAGGAAAGGAAAATGATTTATCAGAATGATACAGCTGGTATGGGGATTGATCACAAACAGAAAGCAATAATAGTTGAAGTTAGACTACGAGCTCACACTCCGAGATTAAAGATTGATTTGGGTATGAATCAGAACTAGAAGATTCAGAGAACCCAAGGGAGAGTCAATAGTGAATTATTTCCACACAGGAATGCACCTCACATGAGATGTTATTGTTTTGGAAAGACGATACACTCAAAAAACATCTATTCTATAACCAAGAGGTACTTAAGAGAATAAGACCAACAAAGGCATACATACATAAATCAATATTCCAAAATATCATTTGATGGTCACTGTTTCAGGTGTGGAGGATTTTCTCACTTGGAAACATATTGCTCATCAATAATGTAGAGAAATGTGCCGAAGCAGAATGAATGTATTCATAAGCAACAATTCAATGTATCATCAAATGAGCTAAAAATGCAAAATCAGTTTGCAGCATTGAAAAATGAAGTTGGTCCATCATACTTCGAGGAAGGTAAAGATTATCAATCCATACTGGGTATGAAGTAAAAAAAATGGATTAAAAAGAAAAGAGTTGAGCAGAAAATGGTTGTAGAGATTGCTTTTAAAGCATGTGATCACACTGGAATATGGATTATTGACAGTGGATGCACTTCTCATATGATAGGAAATAAGGATTTGGTGACCGAAATTAGGTATTATGTAAAGACTTGGAAATTCTGTGGAATTTTTTTTCTTAAATTCATGGGATTTTTACGAGTCTGTGAAAATTTACAGCGTTTCATTCTGAGGACCGATGTGCCCGGAATCAATTTCTGAAGTTTTGTTTGGGTACGTTCAGTAAACGCGCGAGCGGAATTTTATAACTTTTGAACCGGTGCTTGGAATTGAAATCCGAGAGCACCGTTGAACTCGCAACGCCGATATTCGCTTAAGAAGATTTTCACCTCGACGATAGTTGGTTGAGAATGGAAGTTTGTTTTTGGGGTTTTTAAATAAATTAAATAAAAATAAGGTGATAACTTATTTTTATTTTGTGGTGGTTAAAACCTCCAAGAGGAGGTTAGAGGTGGGGGCCACCACACCATAACCTCCCATGAATGTTATGGTGGTGGGGCCCACCCTCACATAACCTCCCTTGGGAGGATATCCTTGGTGGGGTCCACACGGGCTTTAAACCCCCTTTAACCCCCCATTTATGTGTGATGCAACTCTCCACCTACCCCACTAATTAATTTTTCCAACCCTCTCAATTAATTAATTGAATTTATTCACTTAATTAATTTAAAACCCATTTGAATTCTTTTGAATTCTTTGGCCAAAAAATTAAATAATGGGTTAACATAACCCATTATTTTTGGTTGGAAATTCTTTTGGTGGAGCTTTGAGAGAGAACTTGGAGAACCCTTGGAGAATTATCTCTTAACGAAGAATGCGAAGAACGCCTCTTCATCGTCCACCGAAGAACAACGAACTCTTTCTTCGATCTTCGACCAAGCCAAAAGAGAAGGATCCGACCACGAAGAACACCGACGACGCTTCTTCCTCGGTCTCCTACCCCGGACGCTTCCCAACGTCAACGAATCGACGTCCGCCATTCCTCTCCTTCCACCGTAAACGATCGACAAGCGAGGTAGGTGTTGTTCTATGTATGAGTTTTACCCACCGTTCATCGTCGTTCAATTTATGGATTGTGAACTTCCGATTGATATCACCATAACGAAGAGGGCTCCGAACGCACGAACACGGCCCAACCCTCCCCCTTTGTTCTATCTCGCTTGTTGACGACGACGACAGTGCAACGGCGCCACCAGAAGAGAGGTCCGCACCGGAGCAACGACGACTGACAACATGCCGACCGCGAAGGAAATCGGCGGCGGAAAGGCCGTTGGGTCGCTGGAGGGGTGTGACGCCGTCACGCCGCGCGGAGAACATGGCCGTGGCTAGCATGGGCCGCAGCGGAGCAAGGCGACCAGCCAGGTCGTCGGAGGGGTGCAACGCCGTTGCGCCGCGCGGGTGGAAGGGCCGCGGACAGGCGGGCCGCGCCGGTCGGATGGAGCATCGTGGCGCCGTCACGCCGCGCAGAGCAAGGGAGCCACGACCAGGGAAGGCCACGACAGAGGAGCAGGGGCGCGGCGCCGTCGCGCCGGGCCGGTGGTGCGGAACCGGCTGGCTGGTCGGCCAGCCGGACAAGGCGTGACCCCTCAGGTCTCGTGGGTTACTAAACTGGCGCTTAGCGCTGGTTCTGATCGGAAGGCAGGGGGCGCGACACCCCCCCCCCCCCACGGCGTGGCCAGTCGGGCCACGCAGGCCAGTCAACCAGGCCACGCGGGCCAGCCAAACGGGACACGCGGGCCGCCAGCCAGCTGGGCCACGCGGGCCGCCAACCACCCGGGCCACGCGGGCCGCCAGCCAGCCGGGCCACGCGACCCACCAGCCCGCCGGGCCGCGCCCTCGGGCCGGACCGCCCCCTCAAACCGGGTCGGGCCAGGTCAGTCCGACTGGGTCGGACCGGACCCAGACCCGCTTTGGCCTGTTTTCACCTTTTCGCCCATATCTTGGGCTACAAGTATAACATCCTGCCTTTTTAATACATAACTTTTCATTACATTTTACAAACAGAGGATCTTTAAAGTCTAGTGTCTTGTAAATCAGGATCATAATACATGAAAACAACATAAAAATTCTTCTAAACCACTTGTAAGGCTTCTTCATTATTCATCCTAAGTTCATTACAACATCTAATAACCTGGGAGCATACATCAAAGGAAAGGGTGAGCAGAAGGCCCAGTAAGGGAAACAAGAGAAACATTTCACATGTGAAATTGAGATACATCAATAAAGTCATGATAAATAACTTTAAGGCATGAGAAAGAGATCATGAGGCATATCATAATAAAAATAACGCGTTTCATAACTTGAAGATGTGGCTACAACATTTAACTTAGACAATCATTTCCGTATCACCAAGGTCCATCCCCAAAGTGTCATTTAAAAATTACCAAGGTTATTCACCAAGGTATCGTTAAAATGGTCATCTCTAGAGATTGAGTCTTTACCCAATGCATTGGAGCGCTATCAGGGCACACCCTTAATTTGTCTTTATTATCATGTGAGCCACATATATCATCATCAAACATTTCATAAATAACCCATATAGCATAAAAGAAATGAGTTTCATTTCATAGTCATAACGTTTTAAAAACTTCTTTAAAGACATGATCTTTATGTATTTTTAAACCCACAGAAAAGGAAAGCGGGTTTCATGTATGTAAATCCCAGAATTAAAATAGAACATTTTGATATATATGTGAATACCCTTATAGAATAAATATCTTTGAGTATTCACTTAATAAAATAAAATAATTTGAGAAAAAAAGAAAGACATTTTGAGACAAAAATTCTGCAACATAACGGCTATGTTATAGGGTTTTAGAAAACATTGAAAAGAGAGGGGATATGGGTCACCCACTCATAAATGATCCATAAAATAGTAGGGGGATAGAATATAAAGGATTTAAGAACATGGTAATGAAATTTGAAAGATATACCATATGAAATGAAGAACTTGAAAGGAAGACAAAAATAAGATTTCTCTTATGAAAATTCGGCAGCCTAACGACGTTACTTAAAACTTCAAAAAATGAATTGATGAGATCAAATAGGGTCTCTCATAATATGAACATAAAAATGAAATTATGATAGATATGGATGATCATACCCCAAAATAAGAAAACTTGAAAGAAATGACATGAAAATAGAACTTGAAAAATGAGAAGGGTGGAAGAATCCCTTACATAAATTTGGCAGCCTAACGGCGCCACTTAAACATTAATAAAACGAAATGATGAGAGTAAGAGGGGATCTATCATCATATGATCATGAAAATGGAAGTAATAGGAATATAAAGGAACATCCCCCAACATAAGAACTTGGGGCTTAAATGAAATGACATACAAAAGAGTACTTGAAAAGAAAGAGAGAGGTAGGATCTCTTACCTTGAAGAGTAACTTCGAAAGTTTGAAGGGCGGGACCTTGGGAGGCTTGAGGTAACCTTGGGAGTAATCATTGGGAAGTAAAAAGACCAGAAATTTGTTGGGGAGGATTTGGAAATGAAATGAATGCGGGAAAGTCTTGGTATTTATAGGAGAAGTGAGGAGACAAAACATTAATTGCCAAGGGACACCTCATCGGTTGTATTGACAAAACCATGGGATTTCCCATGATATTTGATAATGGTATTGGCCACTTGGGACACCTCATACCTTATCTTACTATTCATAAGTTTACCAGAATTAGTGCATAATTATCACATCCTTAATGATGTCATTAAACACCCGAAACTCAAAAACTGTATTTTCACTATTCACCGAAAATTGAACTTTCTCAAAAAAATCCAAAAAATTCACCTTAACCAAATATCGATGCTCTAATTTAAAAAATGAACTCCATTTTATGAAAATAATTTTCTAAATATTTTTAATTTAATTTTTAAATAAAAACGCTATTCACTGAAAATTCAATTGTTTCAGAAAAATCCCAAAAATTCACCTTAACCAAATATTGATGCTCTGATTTCAAAAATGAACTCCATTTTATGAAAATAATTTTCTAAATATTTTTAATTTAATTTTTAAAATAAAAAACACTATTCACCTGAAAAAACTAATACTTAACCAGTACTTTTTGGAACAGTTATTTACCTATTTTGTTGAATCACATTTCTTAATCAAGGTGCCTAGATTATATTAATACTTTCTTAAGTAAGGTTACTTAATCTATTTGATCACATTACTAATCATAAGCGTAAAATCATTATTCATAATTTACTATTCATCAAAAATTAAGTTGATCTTATTAGACTCTAAATTTCTTACTGAACATAACTATAGAAGACCATTTTTTGAAAATCCTTACACATTATTAATTACTTAAGGTTTACATAAATATTTTTAAAATATTATTTTTCTAAAATTCATCAATAATATGCATACTATATTTATCAGGACATTTAAAAATTCATAAACTTCACCATAAGAAGAAATCACAATTTTTATTTAAATCAATGGATTACACAAGGCAGTTACAGTCTCGTTACATAGCCCCTTATAACACCATCATAGGACCTAAGAGTAAGGTGTGCTAGGGTGATAGAATTTTGGGGCGGCTCTGCCAACATTGCCCGAGTAGTGATTTCTATTAGCTTTAAATTCTCGCGAAGACGATTCCGTTCCAGCTTCACACGATGAAGTTTGGTTTGGGTTTTGTCTAGGGCAAAGCCCAAAGGTGCTACCTCCTTCCCGAGTTCCATCAGATGGGCTTCGATCAGCCCGAAACTACTGGATGAGGCCATCGAATCTTCTTTCTATATTAATTAACCAAGATCACTTGTATTTATAGACAATAATCGCAACATTTAGTTTCCAACGGTCATATAACAGTCGAAACCCAATAGTCTTATTTTGATTATACTCATTTTATTAAATAAAATAGTTTTGTTGAGTATAAAATAAAATAACACACCACGTTAGGAAAAAAAATTTATTCAAAATTTCGAGTCGTTACAATCTTCCCCCCTTAAGAAATTGCATCCTCGCAATTTTAAAATTGGGCTTGGAAATTTCGTTGAAAGTTCCACATCAGAAAAAGATTCAGTAAAAATACTACTTTAAAAGAAAGAAAGGGAAGTACAAAGGTCACCCGAGTTAACCCATACTAGGATTCCATGTAGGAAAACATGGATATGGAAGAGAAAACAAAGGGTCAATTTCTGATGGAGAGTGATAGAAAACATGATTAGGAGAAAATTAACCACAAGAAGATCACAAACTTAAGATGTGTTAAACGGTCTTTGATCACCCAGTAGGAAACGTAAACCAACAACGTTTTTGTTTTACGTTCTTTTTCATAATTTTGAGGAATTCGTTTACTATATAGAATAAAAAAATAAGGAAATATACTTACCTTCATGTAGAGTTTCATCCCTTAATAAGTTTCCACTAAGACTAATCTTTTCTCCAAACAATGAGCATTCAAAAGGACTTGGTCTTATCAAAAGCATAAGAATCATCTTCTAGAGAATCACATAATCCACAAAAGAATAAATATATTTTTCCCTTGTCTTTAGTCATCAACTAAAACTAAAAAGGTTAGTATGAGATCATATAATCCCTAAAAATGACAATCCTTCATAAAAATAAATATGACTATTAATCTCCAAAATTCAACAAAAAGTACCCAAAGTTCCAGAAAGACCATTCAATACACAATCATCCTTAAAATTCTTCAGAATAATCCAAACTAAGATTGGAACCCAAAACTCAGAAGGATTTAATCACATAATCTTCCCTAAAAAATCTTAACATTTATCTCCAAATAACATTGACTACTATTAAAGTCTCATACTAAAGTGTAATTAACCTATTCACATATTCTCTATGCTAGGTTCATCATTTTCCAGAAATAACCCAAATCACCATATGTCCACAATAATTAAATAAATTCTAAAAAAAAAATTCAACCATTCATCCTCCATTTAAATCCTATAGTATTTTATTTCCCTTAGGCATATTTTACTCTAAAAGAGAAAACATCGTCCAAAATAACCTTTATCATTTAATCACCAAATCATTTTCCTATACAAAGGATATCAATGTGATAAAACATAAGTTTCCAAAATCAACTTATTCTTGATCCATAAAAATAGAAGGTGCATTAGTCATTCGGAAGGGCATATCAACAAACTCATAATGCCTATATCTTGATTGGAAGGCAGTTTTTGGAATATCATCATTCTTCACCCTCGATTGATGATAACCAGAATGGAGATCAATCTTAGAGAAGAATTGAGTCCTATGAAGTTGGTCAAATAAGTCATCAATTCTTGGAAGAGAGTATTTGTTCTTCACTGTGATCCCATTCAGTTCTCTATAATCAATGCATAGCTGCATCGATCCATCCTTCTTCTTCACAAAGAGAACTGGTGCTCCCTAAGGAGACACTCTTGGTCAGATAAACCCATTCTCCAAAAGATATTGGAGTTGTTTCTTTAATTCCTCTAGCTCCACATTTTCCATCCTATAGGGGGTCTTTGACATCAGATGAGATCCAGGTACGAGTTCAATGGAGAACTCTACCTCTCTTTTTGGGGGAGGTTCGGGTAACTCCTAAGGAAATACGTCAACGTGTTCCTAGACGATGGGGATATTTTCTAAAAGAATAAATCCTTCGTGAGAAACTTATTTCATTTATGAATCTTTTAACTAAAAAGGATTTTGTGTATTAAAACTTCATGCTTAGACAATTACATTTTTCTATAATTCCTTCATAATGATTCATAAAAAGCTCGCGATTAACCAAACATATCCCCCAGGAGTGTCGTAACCAAGAGTGCAGCAAGACCCGTTGTCGTGTACCAGTTCCCGTTTGAGTCTAGCTCAAAGCGGTGTTTTCGGGTTTTACCCCTATGTACATCTGTTCCAGAGTCACCTCTACCTGCTCGTATCCGAATATGGATGTATTTGCTTGATAAACCACTTACTCAATACTCACCAAAATACCAAGAAGATTTTCTATATTTAAACTTTTATATAGGGTTCTTCCTAAAGTTTTCATATCCTAATTTCCATAAATAACTAAACTATCCTTTGATACAAACTATAACATCCTGCCTTTTTAATACATAACTTTTCATTACATTTTAAAAACCGAGGGTCTTTAAAGTCTAGTGTCTTGGAAATCAGGATCATAATACATAAAAACAACATAAAAATTCTTCTAAACCACTTGTAAGGCTTGTTCATTGTTCATCCTAAGTTCATTAAAACATCTCATAACCTGAGAGCATACATCAAAGGAAAGGGTGAGTAGAAGGCCCAGTAAGGGAAAGAAGAGAAACATTTTACATGTGAATTTGAGATACATCAATAAAGTCATGATAAATAACTTTAAGGCATGAGAAAGAGATCATGATACACATCATAATAAAAATAACGTGTTTCATAACTTGAAGATGTCGCTACAAAATTTAACTTAAACAATCATTTCCGTATCACCAAGGTCCATCCCCAAGGTGTCATTTAAAAATTACCAAGGTTATTCACCAAGGTATCGTTAAAATGGTCATCTCTAGAGATTAAGTTTTTACCCAATGCATTGGAGCGCTATCAGGGCGAACCCTTAAATTGTCTTTATTATCATGTGAACAACATATATCATCATCAAATATTTCATAAATAACCCATATAGCATAAAAGAAATGGGCTTCATTTCATAATCATAACGTTTTAAAAACTGCTTTAAAGACATGATTTTTATGTAACTTTAAACCCACAGAAAAGGAAAGAGGGTTTCATGTATGTAAATACCAGAATTAAAATAGAACATTTTGATATATAAGTAAATACCCTAGTAGAAGAAAGATCTTTGCATATTCACTTAATAAAATAAAAGAATTTGAGAAAAAGAGAAAGACATTTTGAGACGAAAATTCTGCAGCATAATGACTATGTTACTGGGTTTTAGAAAATATTGAAAAGAGAGGGGACATGGGTCACCCACTCATAAATGATCCATAAAATAGTAGGGGGTTAGAATATAAAGGATTTAAGAACATGGTAATGAAATTTTAAAGATATACCATATGAAATGAAGAACTTGAAAGGAAGACAAAAGTAAGATTTCTCTTATTAAAATTCGGCAGCCTAACGATGTTACTTAAAACTTCAAAAAATGAATTGATGAGATCAAATAGGTTATCTCATAATATGAACATAAAAAGAACAGTATGATAGATATAGAAGATCATACCCCAACATAAGAAAAGTAACTTGAAAGAAATGACATGAAAATAGAACTTGATAAATGAGAAGGGTGGAAGAATCCCTTACAAAAATTTGGCAGCCTAACAGCGCCACTTAAACATTCATAAAACGAAATTATGAGAGTAATAGGGGATCTCTCATCATATAATCATGAAAAGGGAAGTAATAGGAATATAAAAGAACATCCCCCAACATAAGAACATGGGGCTTAAATGAAATGACATACAAAAGAGTACTTGAAAAGAAAGAGAGAGGTATGATCCCTTACCTTGAAGAGTAACTTCGAAAGCTTGAAGGGTGGGACCTTGGGAGGCTTGAGGGAACCTTGGGAGGACTCTTTGGGAGGTAAAGATACCATAACTTCATTGGGGAGGATTTGGAAATGAAATGAATGAGGGAAATGCTTGGTATTTATAGGAGAAGTGAGGGGACAAAATATTAATTGCCAAGGGACACCTCATCGGTGGTATTGGTAAAACCATGGGCTTGCCCATGGTATTTTTCCATGGTATTGGCCACTTGGGACACCTCATACCTTATCTTACTATTCATAAGTCGACTAGAATTAGTGCATAATTATCACATCATTAATGATGTCATTAAACACCCGAAACTCAAAAACTGTATTTTCACTATTCACTGAAAATTCAACTTTCTCAAAAAAATCCCAAAAATTCACCTTAACCAAATATAGATGCACTGATTTCAAAAATGAACTCCATTTTATGAAAATAATTTTCTAAATATTTTTAATTTAATTTTTAAATAAAAACAGTATTCACTGAAAATTCAACTGTTTCAGAAAAATACCAAAAATTCACCTTAACCAAATATCGATGCTCTGCTTTCAAAAATGAACTCCATTTTATGAAAATAATTTTCTAAATATTTTTAATTTAATTTTTAAAATAAAAAACACTATTCACCCGAAAAAACTAATACTTAACCAGTACTTTCTGGAACAGTTATTTACCTATTTTGTTGAATCACATTACTTAATAAAGGTGCCTAGATTATATTAATACTTTCTTAAGTGAGGTTACTTAATCCATTTGATCGCATTACTAATCATAAGCGTAAAATCACTATTCATAATTTACTATTCATCAAAAATTAAGTTGATCTTATTAGACTCTAAATTTCTTACTAAACATAACTATAGAAGACCATTTTTTGAAAATCATTACACATTATTAATTACTTAAGGTTTACATAAATATTTTTAAAATATTCTTTTTCTAAAATTCATCAATAATATGCATACTATATTTATCCGGACATTTGAAAATTCACAAACTTCACTATAAGAAGAAATCACAATTTTTATTTAAATCAAAGGATTACACAAGGCAGTTACAGTCTCATTACATAGCCCCTTATAACACCATCATAGGACCTAAGAGTAAGGTGTGCTAGGTTGATAGATTCTTAGGGCGACTCTGCCAACATTGCCCGAGTAGTGATTTCTATCAGCTTGAACTTCTCGCGAAGGCGATTCCATTCCAGCTTCACACGATGAAGTTCGGCTTGGGTTTGGTCCAGGGCAAAGCCCAAAGGTGCTACCTCCTTCTCGAGTTCCGTCAGATGGGATTCGATCGGCCCGAGACTACTGGATGGAGCCATCGAATCTCTTTTCTATATTAATTAGCCAAGATCACTTGTATTTATAGAAAATAATCGCAACATTTAGTTTCCAACGGTCATATTGACCAACAGTCATATAACAGTCGAAACCCAACGGTATTATTTTCATTATAATCATTTTATTAAATGAAATAGTTTTGTTGAGTATAAAATAAAATAACACACCAAGTTAGGAAACAAAATTTATTCAAAATTTTGGGTCTTTACAACGGGTGTCCGATCGACGAACCTTCTGCGGCGACGAGATGCTTAGAGTGAGACGGTTCTTTTGGCATACCCAACTTGAGGTTTGGACACAGTTGGGATATGGTCGGGTTGGTTTGAACCTAAAATCCAACCGGGCCCCTGGTACGGAAATGCCAATAACTCACAGACCGAGCATCCGATTGATGCGTCGTCTGTTGCATTGAGACCCCTATGACGAGGCATACCTTTGCGATACTTCTACTTGGGACTTCGTGAAAGTTGGAGTTTTGACCAGTAGCTTGTGGAGTGGATCCTCCTAGAGACGAGCGAGCGGAGTACGAAGACCTAGTAGCTGGCTGATACCTGACGACTGCTGACCTTTCAACCCGGAGTGTTTCGACTAGCCCAGTGGGAAGCGCCTCTGTGTGACGCGGCATACCCATAGTGGGGAGCGCCTCTGTGTGATGCAGCATACCCACGATACTCGATAGGAGGAGTACCTCAGCTGGCTACAAGGGGGAGCACCTCTGTGTGACACGACAGACCCACAGTGGGGAGCACCTCTGTGTGACGCAGCAGACCCACGATACTCGATAGGAGGAGTACCACAACAGTCCAGAATAGTGGGAAACGCCTCTTTGTGACGCGACATGCCCACAATACTCTATAGAGTAAGAGTACACCAACAACCGATGTTTCGACAGTTTGATTGGGAGTGTTACATGTTACCACCCCTATAATAAAATCCTGGTTTTGAGCTGAGTCAATGACATTAGTGATTTCCTCATGATTGAGATGGGTTACTAGATAACTTAGGTATATGAATGAGCATATAACTAAGTAATGATTTTATTGATTTCATACTTTGTGGTTTATCCTTGTTGGATTTTGTGAGACATTGAGGGTCTCGGGGTCCCTACTGAGTATCGTTATTATAGCATCCCGCCTTTTTATAACATAAACTTTCATTTCATTACACAAAACTGAGGATCTTTAAGGTTTAGTGTCTTGGAAACCAGGAACATAAAACATGAAAACATAAAACATTCTTCTTAAACACTTGAAAGGATTCTCCTCATGTTCATCCTAGGTTCATTACTACATCTCATAACCTGGGGACATACATCAAAAGAAAGGGTGAGCAGAAGGCCCAGTAAGGGAAACAAGAGAAACATTTTACATGTGAACTTGAGATACTTCAATAAGGTCATGAAAAGAACTTTAAGGAATGAGAAATAAATCATGAGATATATCATAATAAAAATAACATTTTCATAACTTTAAGATGCGACTACATCATTTAACATAGACAATCATGAACATATCACCAAGGTCCATCCCCAAGGTGTCATTTGAAAATTACCAAGGTTATTCACCAAGATATCGTGAAAATTGTAATCTCTAGTGGTTACATCATTACCCAATGCATTGGAGCGCTATCAGGGGCACCCTTAAATTTGCCTTTATTATCATGTGATCCACATATATCATCATCAAACATTTCATAAATAACCCATATAGCATAAAATAAATGGGTTTCATTTCATAATCATAATGTTTTAAAAACTTCTTTAAAGACATGATCTTTACGTCACTTTAAACCCACGGAAGGGGAGAGCGGGTCTCATGTATGTAAATCCCAGAATTTAAAATAAAACATTTTGATATATATGTGAATACCCCTGTAGAAATAAGAGCTTTGAGTATTCACTTTATAACATAAAATAATTTTGAGAAAAGAGAGGCATTTTGAGACGAAAATTCTGCAGCATAACGGCTATGTTTCGGGGTTTTAGAAAACATTGAAAAGAGAGGGGACATGGGTCCAACATTAATAAATGACCCATAAAACAGTAGAGGGGCATAATAAGAAGGATATATGAACATGGTAATGAAATTTGAAGGACATACTATTTGAAATGAAAAACATGGAAGGAAGACAAAAATTAGATTTCTCTTATGAAAATTCGGCAGCCTAACGGCGTCACTTAAACTTCAACAAAAATGATTTGAAAAGATAAAATAGGGTCTCTCATCATGTGAACATAAGAGTTCAGTATGATAGATATAGAGATCATACCCCAACATAATTTTTTTTTTTGAAAGACTTGACTGAAAGTAGAACTTTGAAAAGAATGAGAAGGGTGAAAGAATCCCCTTAAAAATTCGGCAGCCTAACAACGCCACTTAAGCTTCAAAAAATGAATTGACAAGATCAAATAGGGTTTCTCATCATATGAACATAAGAGTTCAGTATGATAGATATAGAGATCATACCCCAACATAATAAAAATGAACTTGAAAGACTTGACAAGAAAATAGAACTTGAAAATGAGAAGGGTGAAAGAATCCGTTACAAAAATTTCGGCAGCATAACGGCGCCACTTGAACATTAATAAAATGAAATGATGAGAGTAAGAGGGGGTCTCTCATCATATGAACATAAAAAGGACAGTATAATGAATATAAAAGAACATCCTCCAACATAAGAACATGGAGCATAAAAGAAATGACATAAAAGAGATCACTTGAAAAGAAAGAGAGAGGTCAGATCCCTTACCTTAAAACGTAACTCTTAAAACTCAAAGGTTGGGACCTTGAGGGCTTGGGGGCACCTTGGGATGACTCCTTGGGAGGTAAGGAGACCAGAACTTCATTGAGGATGATTTTAGAGTCGAAAAGATGAGAGGAGGGCTTGATATTTATAGGGAAAGTTAGGGGACAAGACATTAATGGCCAAGGGACACCTCAAAAGTGGTTTTCTCAAAAGCATGGGCCCTCCCATGGTACTTCCCATAGAGTTAGGCCACATGGGGACCCCCACACAATAATTCATCCTCTTTAGTAGACCATCCCTTAAAATATCTCATGACATCATCATGACACAATTATGATGTCATTAAACATACCGAAACCCTAAAACTGTATTTTTACTATTCACTGAAAATTCAACTTTCTCAGAAAAATCCCAAAATTTCACATTAACCAAATATCAATGCTCTGATTTCAAAAATGAACTCTATTTTATAAAAATAAATTTCTAAATATTTTTAATTCATTTTTTAAATAAACACACTATTCACCGAAAATTCATTTTTTTTCAGAAAAATCCCCAAAAATTACCTTAACATAATATCGATGCTCTGAGTTCAAAAATGAAATCCATTTTATAAAAATAATTTTCTAAATATTTTTAATTTAATTTTTAATTAAAAAAAACACTATTCACCCGAAAAAACTAATACTTGAATAATAATTTATGAAATTGTTATTTACCCATTTTATTGAATCTCATTACTTAATCTAGGTGTCTAAATTATATTAGAACTTTCTTTGAGTGAAATTACTAATCCATTTGGTCACATTACTAATCCTAAGCGTAAAATCACTATTCATAATTTACTATTCATCAAAAATCAAGTTGATCTTATTAGACTCGAAATTTCGTACTGAACATAATTGTAGAAGACCATTTTTTGAAAATCATTACACATTTTTATTTATTTAAGGTTTACATAAACATTTTTAAAATATCCTTTCTCTAAAATTCATCAAAAATATGCATACTATATTTATCCGGATATTTGAAAATTCATAAACTTCATCATAAGAAGAAATCCCAATTTTTATTTAAAACAAATGATTACACAAGGCAGTTACGGTCTCCTTACATAGCCCCTTATCACACCAGCATAAGACCTAAGTGTAAGGTGTGCTAAGGTGAGAGAATCTGAGGGAGGCTCGACCAACATCACACGAGTAGTAATTTCTATCAGTTTGAACTTCTCGCGAAGGCGATCTCATTCTAGCTTTACATGATGAAGTTCAGCTTGGGTTTGGTCCAGATCAAAGCCCAGTGGTACTACCTCCTTCCCAAGTTCTGTTAGATGGGCTTCGATCGGTCCAAGATTACTGGGTGAGGCCATCGAATCTTCTTTCTATATTAATTAACCAAGATTGATTGTATTTAGAGACAATAGTCAAAACATTTAGTTTCCAGTGGTCATATTGACCTATGGTCAAATAACAGTCAAAACCCAATAGTCTCATTTTAATTATACTCATGCTATCAAATGAAACATTTTTGTTGAGTATAAAAATAAAATAAAATAACACATAAAATTAGGAAACAAGATTTTTTTAAAATTTCGGGTCGTTACAGTTATACTCACCCCTGCACGGGCTATGCCCGCACCTCGTTGTGTTGGTTGCAGACGACGGACAGCGCTGACTGAGGCAGAGAGTAGCAGGACTGGACCCGGAGGTGGACCACTCGGAGTGACGGTGCACGGGGTGGACAGATGGACATGGAGTGCTGTGGAGGCCATCTCTACCTACCCTTCAGGTAGGAACCCCGGAGGACGACCCAATAGTTTCTTTACTTACTTTCAGTTGTACTTTCTTTCAGTTGTACCTATACTTTACTATTGGGATTGTATTTTCAGACCCTTTTACTTTCCAGAACTTCTTTTGTATACAGTATTGCTTAGTGTTTTGCTTCCAGTTGTGTACTCTGATTGTGTTTGTTTACTTTTTATAAAGGTAATGCCTTCCCAACTTAGGGATTTAAGCCTTTGTTGCTAGTCGCCAGCCCCTGGCCTAGGGAAGGTGGGCTTGGGGTAGTCACGACATGGGTCCCGAGGACGGGTCGTGACATACGATAAGGAATGTATCATAATATTTGGAAATGATGAAGGCCTGAAGATTGTTGGATCGGGAAAAGACAAGTTTTTAGGAAGACATGAGATGTGTAGATGTCTTGATTTTTGAAGGTCTCAGTCACAACTTGCTAAGTGTAAGTCAATTGTGTGACTCAAGACATGCCATAATATTTTTAAAGAAAATATGTGTCATTATGGAAAAAGATGGTGCGGTTGTTTTGTAGGAAAAGCATACGAAAGGGAATCTCTACCTTGTGAGTGGAGAAGAAGATAGATGTTTTCTGTCCAAGGAAAAAGAAAACAAGTTATGGAATAAACATTTTGGTTATTTGAGCCAAACTTCTTTGGAAAATCTAGTGAAATATGATGCTGCTCGAGACCTCCCTAGGCTATCACGTGATCGTACTCATATGTGTGATTCTTGTCAACAAGGGAAGATCATTCAAAATACAAATAATGCGAAAGAGTAAAGGTCAAAAAAATTGCCTGAGTTGGTGAATATTGATGTATGTGGACCTATTTCACCAAGATCTATTGATGATAGTAGATATTACATTCTCTTTATTGATGATTTTAGCAGAATGGTATGAGTTTCAATCATCACTCACAAATATGAGGTGTTTAGTTTCATAAAAACTTATCAAAGGGATATTAAGAAGATGCTGGGTCAAACAATCTAGAAGATAGTGATGGAGAGATAATCTGATCAGGGGATGTTCTAGTTACAAAGGTTGATTCAGAAGATGATTCAGATAATGAAAAGTATAAGTATAATTCTAAATCTGAGAGAAGAGATGAAATTGATAGACAAAACATAATTGGTGAATAGATAGTGCCAGTACAAACAAGGAGAATGAAGACTCTACAACAAGCATCATATTTATCATAGGTAGATCCTCACTAGTGAAAAAAACATTTTTACGTCGATTTTTAGGTTTTTCATGTCGTTTTTATGGCGACGTTGTTGCAAGCGACGTAAAAAATCATATTTTTTTAACGTCGGTTAAAATAAACGATGTAAAAAATATTATTTCAGAGGTTTTTTACATTGGTTATTTAATAACTGACGTTAAATACGCTTTGGTGATGGGTTTTCACATCGGTTATTAAATAACCAACGTAAAAAATAGTCCACCATATTGGTTTTTATATAACTGACGTGGAAAATCTCGATCCTGATGAATTTTTGACGTCGGTTATTTAATAACTGAAGTGAAAAATGCTTCGGGATGAATGTTTTTCATGTCAGTTATTAAATAACTGATGTAAAAAACTATATAACGCATCTGTTATAAAAAACCAATGTGGAAAACCATGAACCCAAGCATTTTTTACATCAGTTATAAAATAATCAACATAAAAACCCACCAAAATGCATTTTTAATGTTGGTTATAAAATAAATGACATAAAAACTAATTTTTTTAAATAATTTATGAACGCTTCCTCTCCCCTGCAGAACCAGATCTGAAACAACTAAAACCAAACCAGAAACCAGACCAGAAACCAGACCAGAAACCAAACCAGAAACAAGCAGAAACAAACCAGAAATAAGAAAAACCGGCAGGAAAATTACACATTCACATTTACAACATTCAAAAATTACAATATTAACTAAAAAAACCTAAATCCAACCAAAACAACTACCAAATACACATTTACAATTACAACATTCAAAATTACAATATTCACTAAAAACAAACTAAAATCCAATCAAACCTGTAAAATAATTTGACAGTTCCACTTGTAAGTGTTTGACCTCTTATGCACTATAAGTTTGAGGTTCTTCAAATAGATACAAATTAAAAATAAAGTAGTTAACATGTATAATGAATAAAAAAATGAAATATTAAGGAATAATTTATAAGGAAATCTAACCTGGTTGAACTTTGTAACTGTTCTAGTTTTAATTATTTAATACATAAATATTAACATATAATATCCACATTCAATGATGCCTTGTTGTTTATGAAATTTTTGTTTAAATGAGTTTGTTAATTCAAAATCATTTTTATGTAATACATCCAAAATGTACTAGTTATAAATAGATATTCACCTTTACTTTTAAATATTTGATCTTGACACTCTTTTTCTTTGTGGTTTTTAGAAAGATAGCCCATCCCCTATTAGAAAATAATATGAATGAAATAAATTTAAAATTCATTATAATATAAACAATTATTAAGAAATTAAAACTTACTTTTCCAATATCTTCTTAAAAATTCCTAGCACATCTCCATGGACAGATCATATCCAATAAAGTGTTTTATCCCTTGAAAAAAAACACCTAACATCCAATGGTCAATGATATAAAAGAAAATTTAATGTTAGTGGTTATTATGTTAAAATATAAATAAAAATTTGTGAGATATATGTTTCATACCTCTCAACATAAGGAAACATCCAAAACTGTGTAATTATATTCCATTGAAATCTTTCATCAATATAAACTACTTTTTGTTCCTCATCCAATTCATGTCCTTAAGGTGAAATCAACTGCGGGTCCATCAACCCATATAAATCTGTTTGCTAATTTTTCTCACATATTTTATGAATATGCCTAATACAAAACATACATAAGTATAAATTTTCAATAAATTTAACACAGAGAGATTTGTGTTAAGACTTACATGAAAAAAACTTGCACCACGTTGATGCCCAAATTATCTCCAGTAACAAGCTACATGATATCATTTTTCACAATCCCCACATCTATTGCACATCCAAAAACATGATATTCCATTGGAAATGTATAATGACCCACCAACAAATTTGAATATCTTGACAATCTGTCAAGACTACTAGAATCTGAAATTGATGTCATAGCCCTTTGTATTTTTTGTTGGATATACATTATTTTTTTACCTTTAAAGTATTCCTATAAATATATATATAAATATATCAACTTTCAAATGTTAAAAAAAATTAATAAAAAATTAAAATAAAAGATATAACTTAAAAATACCTCTATGGTAATGGGTCGCAGAAGTCTAGATGACCAAACTAAAAAGTTGCTGATAATTTTTCCAACTATAATCACCTCATCTGTAGGTAAAGATACTCTAAATGATATATCTGTAATATCCTATATAGTGACCCTATGCTGCTCTACTTCTAACTGTTGATGATGAATTGTTTCTCCTATATAATATATCATCCCATATGCAACTATATGATAGTGAAGATCATCAACATACAAATCATAATAGATAGGAAGCTTTTGAGGAGGGGGTGTAAGAGTAGGATAAAAAATGGGGTCTATATGCAGAGGTAGAGGATAAATAATGGGGTCTGTAGGCAGAGGTAGAGGATAAATAATGGGGTCTGCAGGAAGAGGTGAGGGAGTGGGAGATGCTGGCGAAGGTGGAGTGGGAGCTGCAGTATCAAATTGTCTTTGCATGTCTACAAACATAGACTGTACCGATGCTCTGATCTTTTCCTCCATCGTCATATTAATATTGTGAACTTCAGCCTCCAATGATTATATTTTTTTAT
Source organism: Viscum album (assembly GCA_963277665.1). Taxonomy (NCBI): domain Eukaryota; kingdom Viridiplantae; phylum Streptophyta; class Magnoliopsida; order Santalales; family Viscaceae; genus Viscum; species Viscum album. Next base: position 1,283,340,067 of record OY728132.1, on the reverse strand, counting down.
ATAAACCCTCCATGGAAGAATCTGAAGAACGTGGTAACACTTTTCTTATTGATACACCCTCCGAGTATCCTCGTACACGACCTAGGTGTTCGGGATTTCCCAATACAACAGATAAAATATTGTGCCTCCCATCAGCTTTAAATACCCACTGTGAGCTCTGCTCCTCAGGAGAATCCTGTATGAATTATTTGAAAAATTATGCAATGATTCAAAGTATATAAAGAATTGAATTGATTTAAATAAATAAAACAAAAAACTTACAATCCTCTCAGCTACGAACCTCGATTATTCTACAAGATATTTCCCCTTTTTTCTCATTCAAGCCCTCTTCCATTTTTCATGTATAGACGAAGGGGATGTAGGGGAAACCTCTCCAAAGCTGAAAGATTCATCTCTAAGTTTTTGAAAATTTTCAGCTATCATTTGTTCTTCCAATAAAGTATACCCTCCATGAGATAAAATATGAGGGTATACATTTCTGGATTGGATCTCCAGCTGAGATATCCTTGATTCTAATAAATTAATAATAAGAAATCATTAATAAATCATTAATAAGATCATTATTATAAGAAAACTTCTAAAATTTTACATTGAACTTACCAAAAATTCTTCTTGTCTTCTACTTTTAACAAATTTTTTCCATGTGTCTTCATCTATAAAAGGATATATATTACATGGACTGTCATGTTGCCTATACCCAAAAAATGAAATCAAATGTGAGGGTTGATTTGAAATCCCTCCATCTCCTAGTAGCCATCGATAAACATTTCCTCACAACTCCACCAGTTTCAGGTATATCAAATGTTATCTGATAAATAATAAGGAAAACATATTATACTATAAACATTTCAAGATTCGTCAAATAATAGAAAAATAGCTTATCAAAATGGTCTCCCACAAATGATCTAGTGTTTTTTTCAACACTTCTCCAATTATTAAATAAAATATTGAATTTTCTTTTACCCTGAGTTGATACAAAACTGCTGATCTATTTTGCATTAGGACATCTTAGAATATCTTTCTCATCAAAGTCTAAAAATATCCTCTAGTCCTGGATATGAGCAAGTGATAATTTTGGTAAATGTGTGTTTCCATGTTTACCAACCCTCAAACCCTTCTTTACCATTGTGGGAGAATATGGAGAAGATTGGGGAACATCAAGAGAATCATGTGGATGTTCCTCCACAGAGGCATGATCATGATTCTCATCTCTAGAAGTTTTTGGTTGATCAACTGATTGATATGTCATTATCCTTCAAATCATAGAAACAAACATTTAGTACACAAAATATAAAAATTCACATATTACAATACTAATGTAAACAAAAAAAGAAAAATTATGAAACACAAAAGTAAACTAAAACTTAACAAATCAAAAATTAATGTAGGATATTAAAAATGGTTCAACCTAATAAATCAATTTTTTACACAAAAAGAATATTTTTTAACATATATATTTAAAATAATTTTCATTCAACAAAATCAATAAATATATAAGTTACATAATGGTAAACATGATAAACTAAACAAAACTAAACTCAAATAAACAAACATTTCTAATTATTACTTTTAATATGTGTTTTAATAAAGAAAAAAAATACAATATCTAACATTTTATGAAATTAATAAAATTAAATGAGAAATAAACACATGTTACCTGTAATACTTGGAATGTACTGATGGATTTTTCCCAAATTCCTTCATCACGATCATTCCTTATGGTAAAAACCATGTCTACGACATGCTCATCATTATTATCTGTTAATCTTTCCCTGGAAGTAGGGATCTCACATAAATCAACATCTTCATAAAGTTGATCATCAACAACATATTGTTTTTTTCATTGTAAAAAAATAGACCATTGCATATCGGATTGATAAAAAACCTATAATTTTTTTTTCATGTGTTTCCATTATAAAAGAATCAGCTGTGTCTTCCAATCTATTCATATTAACAAGTGTCATTCAAAATTCATCATGTCTAACACTTTTGTTACCAATAAACCATTTGAAGTTAAGAACATGAACTTTAATTTTAATATAATAAACCTCCCATATTTCTTCAATGAATCCATAATATTCACTTGATGCAGAAATTGGGTTTTTGTCTTTAGAAATCGAAAAAAACATTGCTTCTGTGAACACCAATACACCACTATTGTGAGCTGCACTTATTTTGTCCCGAGCTTTCATATGAAATGTATAGCCATTAATGTCATACTCGGACCATGTTATAATATTTAAACTTGGACCAACCACTAAAAATATTAATGTCTTTGATGAATTTGATCTACCAAGCATGGTCTTTTTAAACCATGTAAAAAAAGTTTTGTTATGCTCATTCAAAATCTAAATTTCTTTCTTCTTTAGATAACATTGTTTTAACTCATTAATATTCAATGTTATATATGGTTGAGAATAATCCATGTTATTAAAGATGTATAAATGTACCTTTTTCATCTGTTCACCTAACAACAATTTGAATTTCAAACCACGAATTCCCTTTCTCTCATTATTTACCCGTTCATGGAGAGATGGAGGCAAACCAATGTGCTCCACGGCAGACAAGTAGCTCGTAAAAAACTATGCAAACTCCTCAGAAATATACTTTTCAAAAATGGAGGATTCAGGTCGATATGGATTCTTAACATACCCCTTCAATGTCTTTATATATATTTCAAAAGGATACATACAACGTAGATATATAGGTCCACAAAAATTTATTTCTCAAACCATATGAACTATTAAATGCACCATTATATCAAAAAAAAGATGAAGGAAAATAAATTTCTAATTGAAAAATTATAGAAATTTCTTCATTTTCCAAAATGTTCAAAGCATCCATATCAATCATCTTATTACAAATTGAATTGAAAAAATAACAAACCTTCATGATAGAATTTCTGAAATGGATGGGAAATATTCCACGCAATGAAACTGGTAGAAGTTGTTGCATCATGACATGACATTCATGTGATTTCATACCTATCAACTTCAAATCCTTTAAGGAGACAAAATTTTTTACATTTGAAGAATAACCCTGCAACAATTTGATATCATGTAGACACTGAAAAAGCTAATTTTCTCCCTCTTGGATAATTTATGACAAGCTGAGGGAATACATGTTCATATTTCATCAGGAGTGGGAGCTAACTCCAAACATATTCCCATTGATAATAAGTCTAATCTTGCATTCAACCCATCTTTAGTATTTCCTTTAATATCTAATAATGTTCCAATCAAACTGTCACAAATATTCATTGTAAAAAAAAACCGATCAGAAATATTCTTCTCCACATGCCTGAAATCAATGTTATGTTTTACTTTATGATATCTCTAATATGGTAGCTCAAAAAATATTGACCATTTCTCAAAATATATTTATCATTACTAGATTTATGTGCCTTTCCCAATGTCACATCAAGGGTTTTCACCATCTCAAAATACTCATAAGTAGATAAAGGTTTTGGATAAATATCAAATTATTGTGAGCCATTGAATTCCTTTTTTAATATTCTATAAGAATGATCCATAGGAAAAAAATTTTGATGTACCGTGTATACTATTCTCCTCCCATGATGAAATTGACAATATAAAGTCTATTGTTTGCAAATTGGACATGCTTTATGCCCCTTAACACTATATCAAGACAATTTTTCATACGTTGGGATTTCATTTATAGTGAACATAATCACTGCATGCAGTTGAAAACATTTCATTTTATAATAATCATACACCCTAATACCATCCTCCCATAAGAGTTTCAAATAATCAATTAATGGTGAAAAAAAATATAAATATCATTTCTAGGTTACTTTGGTCCAGAGATCATTAAAATCAACATGAAATATTTACGCTTCATACAAAATTTGGGAGATAGGTTGTAAATTACCAATAAAATAGGTCATGAAATATGTGTGCTACTAAGGCTTTGATATGGATTCATTTCATCTGTGCACAACCCAAGTTCGATATTTCTAACTTTATTTTCAAATGTAGGATACTGCTCATCAATTTTCTTCTACTGTGGACAATCTACTAGATAACATATTTTTCCATCACATATCTACCCATCAGTATGCCATCTTAACCTTTTTGCATCACGTGAATTAGCAAATAAACGTTTCAAATGAGGAATTATAGAAAGATACCAAAATAACTTTATAGGGATCTCTGTAATCTCTACATCATCTTGTGATTTTTCTTTCAACTTATACTGCGATTTCCCACATTTTGGACACCCTGATAAAAATTCACATTTCTTTCTAAATATCACACAATCATTCAAACAGACATATATTTTCATGTATCCCAATCCCATCGTGCATAATATTTTCTTGGCCTTATAATGTGAATCTAGAAGATCGTTGTCTTTAGGAAGAATGAATTTAAACAATTTTAGCATCTCTTTAAAACTCTTGTCACTCCATCCATGCTTTTCCTTTAGGTTAATCAATCTTAACATCGACGATAAAACCATTAAATCCACACAACCAAGATACAATGGCTTTTCAGCATCACCATATAAACACTCAATTTTCGGTTCTTTATCAATTTGTTCTGCTTTAATATCAAGAATCATTTCTTTAATTTCATCAGAGTTACCATCTTGAAAAGAATCATCATCAGTATATTTGAAGTTATTCCCAGTTTCACCATGCCAAATCCAAGGGCTCTAACTCCGATTAAAACCATGAAAAATTAAATGATCTTTGATCTCTCTACTTTTCAACTTCTTTATATTTAAACATTTTAGTCATGGATAGGAAAAAATGTAATTGTTTGGAACATTTATTTTAGTAAATTCAAAAAAAACATCAGCACCTTCCTCATATTCATCACTCATTCAATTTGCCGTAATCCAACTTCAACTCATTATTACCTATAAAAAATATCAAAATTATACATCATATTAAGATAATCCAATTTTATATTTATATGAAATATTTCATAATTTGAATGTAACAAAATTTTGAAATATAAAACAAATATATGAATATTTGAAAAATATAATTACAAATTCTACACAATAATGGAATATAAGTTTAAATATAAATGACAAATCATAAAAATATATGCATGGAAATAATTTTAAAAAGAATAGTTAGATAAGAAAGTTTTATATTTATATAAAATATGCCATAATTTGAAAGTAACATAATTTTGAAATATAAAACAGATATATGATTATTTGAAAATTATAATGATATTTTTTTGAGAAATAAGATATAAAGACACTAAATTAAAAAAAAGAACCATCCACTACTGTGATGTATTATTAACCCATCATAACATGCTTTTTTATTTAATTTTTTATCCTAATTATCTAAAATATTAACCTAATAGGTATTAGGATTCTATTGAATTGAAATATTTTCTTTATTTCATGTAATTTTGGTGGTCACATTTTTGGGTTTTAACATTCTAATTGAGTTTTTTTGTGGAAAATGGTATTGTGGAAAAAAGGACTTGTGTACAAGCCTTGAGAGGAACCTAGATTGTCTTGGGAAGGTGGTGCAAATATCCCTTAAGCATAAGAAGTTCTAATTACTTCATTATCAATATGTAAAAATGTCTTATAGTATCCCAATGATCCTCTCATCCATTTATAACACATCAGTATACATAAAAAATATTGATTGGGTGACATGGTATGGATATCTAAATGAAAATCCTTCTTTAATTTTATCTCCCTAAAATACTCATTGAAAATAAGGTAAGTAACTAAAGGGAAAACATCATTGAATAAAAATTACAGGATACCAATGATAAAACAATATTAGGATATTAAACCACCTTCAAAAATTAATAGTGAAAGACACGATGAACAAAATCGCAAAACATAGATTTAGGGCATTTGCAAATGACCAATGATTTATAACATGATGGATGGGTTGGATCTTGGACATGGGACCAACATGGGGTTAAACACTATGGTCTTTGGAGTCTTTATTTGAGTCTTCTTGTCTTTTACCTATATTAATTTCAGTACATCATTTATTTACATTCATATTTTCATACCATTATATGATTTTTATTTGGATTTATTCCCCTTTTCCTATATCATCATTGGATTCTAATTAAATTATTCATATTATTTTTCTTATTCACTAAACTCTTCTATTATATTTTCTCTCTCATTGAAACACTTTACAATACTTTATTTCCTCCACACTATATTCCTTGCACTCTCAATATTATTCAACAACATTTTTCATATGTGGAGGCATACCTGATGTCACACAGTCAACCGACCAGGTCACATGATGGATCAATGGGTTGGGGAAAATACATGAATTACATTCATATTTTAAAAATTAAAATATTATCAACTACACAAACATATTAGATATAGATATAAACTATACTAAAAACCACCATTAATCCCTACTTTTAAATATTATAAGAAACCCTAATAAAAACTCTTATTCAATGAACTAAAATTGACTATTTTCATCCAAATGAGGTAGCATTAACCCCTCCATTCACCTCAAACATCTCCATAACCACCCAAAAAAAGAGACCCCACCCTAATGATTAAAAATAGTGTAAATCCATAATCTATTCTCTAGTGGTTTACAATGGGAAAATATTAATAAAAAAATTCATTTCTATCTATATGTTAATATAATCAACAATAAATAGTGAAAATGAAATCGTAAAATGATAATTAGGGAATCTGTAGATTTAGGGAATCTACGAAAGACCAATGATAAAATAATATTAGGATACAAAACCACTTTTAACAAGAAATAGTGAAATACATGACGAAATTGCAAAATGAGATTTAGGGCATCCACGAATGACCAACATCGAAGCATGTGAAGCTTACTCGAGATTTTTAAGTCGAGAAGATTGATGCGCTGATGAAAAAAATGATGAAAGAATCTTTCAAAATGATTTTGGAGGCCACATGATCAAATAATAGATTGTAGGGTTTCTGCACGAGAGAGACCGAGTCAGTGTTTCTTGAAAGAAAAACAGTGGAATAACACAAAATAAGACTTCATAAATTTTTTAAAAGATTTATCATGTTGGTTATTTAATAACTGATGTGATACAGAGTTTTTTATTACATTTATCATGTCGGTTATTTTATAACTGATTTAATAAATTGGCTTTATCACGTCAGTTTTTTATGAGATGTGATAAATCTAGACACTTGATTTATCACGTAGGTTATAAAATAAATGACGTGATAAATCAAGATAATTCAAGTTTTATGTCTGTTATAATATAACCGACATGATAAATCAATATTTTGGATTTTGATGTCGGTTATTTATATATGAAATAAAAAATTCCAACGTGGTAAATACTTTTTGTACTAGTGCCTAACTGTTTTGATGAAGAAGCTGGAGATGAGAATTGTGTTGAGGCTATGAATAAAGAGCTTGACCAAATTGAGAAGAATCAGACATCAGAAATTGTTTTAAGACTAACAGATAAGAATTTCATTGGGACTAAATGGGTCTTTCACAACAAGATAAATGAAGATGAATCAGTGATTTGAAACAAAGCATGACTAGTGTGCAAAGGGTACTCCCAGACAATGGGTATCAATGTTGATAAAATATTTTCACCTATTTCAAGGATAAATATAATCAAATTATTCTTGTCCATAATAGTGAAAAGAAGGTTCAAAGTTTTCCAAATGGATGTTAAGTCAACATTTCTCAATGGGATTTTGGAAGAAGAAGTTTATATTGAGAAACCATATGGTTTTATAATTCATGAACATGAGAACTAAGTTTTTCGGTTGAAAGAGGCTCTATATAGGATGAAACAAGCACCAAGAGCATGATATTTAAGACTAGACCAATTTTTGAAAAAGCTCAATTTTCAGCATAGTAGAGTTGATTAGAAAATATATGTTAACCATGATAGTAATCAAAGGATTATGGTGCTAGTATATGTGAATGAAATAATCTTTGGTGGATCAGATATAAATTAGTGTAATAAATTCATAGAATTAATGAAAAATGAATTTGAAATGTCAATGATCGGTGAATTAACGTTTTCCCTTGGTTTACACATGACACAAGGAAAGAATGACATATACATTTCTAAATAAAAATATTCTAAGGAGGTTTTGAGAATATTTGAAATAGATAATTCTAAGGAGATAAAAACTATAGTGGCTACCCGAATGAAAACGTCATGGGATGATGAAGGAAATGCAGTCAATATCCCAGAATACAGGAAAATAATGGGCAATATATTGTACTTAAAAGTGACAAGACCTGATATTGTCTTTGCAACATGCAATGCAACAAGATATCAAATCAATCCAAAGTAAATCCAAGTGATTGTAGTGAAAATAATACTTCAGTATATTAAGGGTATGATGGATTTCAGTTTTATTTTTAATGAAAAATCTCCACAAGAGTTATTGGGATATATAGATACTGATTGGGATGGTTCAATAGATGATATAAAATCAACATCAGGTGGTTCATTATATCTTGGAAGATTATGTATTTCTTGGATATGAAAGAAACAATCTTTCATTTCACCGAGTAACATATAATAAGAATATATTATGGCTACTCAATCTTGCATGCGATTATTGTAGATGAAGCAACAGCTTGATGATATGAGAGTTGAAGTGAAACCTCCGATCATAATCCATTGTGATAATTCAAGTACTATAAATCTTAGAAAAAATACAGTCCATCACTTAAGGAAACATCACATTGAAATCAAGTATTATTTTATCACAGAGAAGGTGGAACAAGGGCATGTGAATTTGGAGTATGTGCCTATATAACTACATGATGTAGAAATTCTGAAAAATTCCTTACCCAAAGAAGTATTTGAAAGTCATCGGCTGGATTTGGGAGTTCGTTCAACTCCCTGCACTTGAAAAAAGTGTGGATGTGGGACCCCCTATCCCTAAGGTATGGTGTGTTTTTACTAATTATTCTAATCTGTGTTATTTACCTGATTGCAGACAACAATGGAGTGACCTTCAGGTTCATTGAAAAAGGGGAGAAATTATAGCTAAAAATGGGAGAAAATTTCTTAATCAAGATAGGGGGATAAGTTAATAGGGGGAGTAGTGACGTAGGGTGAGTTTTAAATCTGACAATGCTAAAGGTGATTGATCAAATGTTATATATCATGAAAAATGAGGTTCGTGATGAAAGCAATTGAGAGGTTTAGAAATGAAGTGATTTATTGATTAAATTTTCATTATACTCTTATTTATCACACTGAGAATGGTTCATGTGGGCTTAGAGTGTGTGATGAGTAAATCTTTGATCACTAACTTAATTGCAAGAAGCAAATGCTGGTTGATGACGGAAGAAGTCTTAATGATGTATAAAATTGTGAAGAGTTTTCAAAAAAACTATAGGGGGATATTGTTGGGAAAAAATCCCTCAAATCATCATATCAATATTTTTTGGGGTGTTTGTGTTTGTTGAAAAAGCTAGACGACTGCGAAACATAATGGTTGGTGTTTCCGAAGTAGGATTTTCAGGTGGCATAATTCCCCAGTGTTTGCCAAATTTTTAGGCCTCAAAATTGGGAGATTGTTTTTTGGAAAAGGAAGGTTTTTCTACAAACGAGTCTACAAAGCATAGTTCTTGGACCGTGAAGCATAGTTCGTGGACCAAAAAGGAGGAACACAAAACAACGATGGAAAATTAACAAAGGATTTCCGTATAGTAGTGTTATGAATACCGCGAAGCGTGTTATGCGGACCGTGTAGCGAAAAAAGATCGCAAGAGGATTTTTTGTTCGTGATAAGGCCATCATTTATGGTTGAAAGGTGGTGATTTTTTTTGTGGAAGACATCAAATGATGAAAAGGAATAAAGGAACTATGCATAACATATAACACATTTCGCAGTGAAGGCTGTACCACATCATAGATTTAGGTAATTCAGATTAACAATATTTGTGAATCTATTTTCCTATATAATGACTTCTAATCAGATAAATTAGTAGAGAGTGAATTTCATTATAATATCATCACTCTGGGAATAAATTCAGCAAAGTCTGAAGTGGTTCGTGATGCATAATTCCACAAAGAGTGAAGTAGTTCATGAGAGATCATTTTTGCAAAGGAGGTAGTTCGTAGGGATAGTTTGCAAATGGTTTACGGGGATCTATATCCCATAAAGAAAAATGGCCTGTGAAGGACAGGAGGTCCACGTAAAAAGAATCCATCCAAAAAGTTGAGACGGTTCGTGGAAAAAGAGGTGGTCCATGAATCAATCACACCATGTGGTGCAACATAGTTTGTGAAGGATTCAATGTAGTTTGCGAATGGACTAAAATAGTTCATGAAAACAATTCACACAAAATAATAGTATGCGGAAAATAGGATTTCATCTATGGGTGAAAATGAGACTTCAACAGAGAATTTATCTACAAATGAGGATGTGTGAACTCATGAAAATAAAGGGACCTACAAGTCCATAAACTATGTGTGGATACCTTCCATAACAGTGAGCAAAGGAAAAGGAAGATGATGATCCTTTCCACCGTTAGTAATATAGAGAAATAGACATAGGGAGTGACCCTTGGTAAAGTAGTGAGCTGACCCTAAACATTGTAAAGGTAGTGATCTTGGGCATAGAAGTGATATAGCCTAAATCTTATAATTTGGAAGTGAGTCTTAGTGAATTTGGCCCATCGGAACATCACCATTGTATGCTCCTTGGATCTAGCCCAGTGAGGGTGAACCTAGTAAAATTTCCATGTCTTGTGCATGATTTAATTTCTGTACATACATTTCTATGGGAAAGAGAGAGAAGGGTGTTTTTTTTAATAACGAAATAAGATTTGAAGGGGAAGTTGTTTTAATCTTTCATACCCTGATTCAACCCCCCTCTCAAGGTATTTAACCTAATTGGGCTAATAATTATTAATGAACGAGACTTGGTGAGAGACCAATGATGGTGAATATTTAGGTAGTAGTGGTATTCTGGCTGTGTTAAATGAATTTAGTAATCAGAGAGGTCGATTAATGACAAGAATAAATGTCAAGTGCTTATTTTAAGATAAATAGGGTTATGTGTAGAGAAACTGCTATTCATTGAAAAAGATTAAAGAATAAAAGAAGGCACACAACATCGATTCTAAGGATGCTAGTATAAGTCTTATTTAGGGTGAAGGTGATTTACTTTCAGTTAACATTTATTATCATAGGTTGGATCTGTACACTGAATGGTTGGTTGATTCAGCAACATCATGTCATATCAAACTGAAGAGGGAATTATTTTCTTCATACAAAGAAGGCGACTTTGGTATATTTAATATGGGAAATAGAGATTTTGCTGATGTTATTAGTATTAGTGATATTTGTATCACTATGAATGTGGGTTGTGCGCTGACGTTGAGTGATGTAAAACATGTTCCAGGTATACACCATAATTTTCTATCTTCTTGTACTCTTAATAATGATGAGTTTAGTAGTTTATTTGATAATGGAAGATATACATTCTCCATAGGATCAATGGTATATGCATGAGGCAGAATGGATGACATGATTTACATGATGGATGTAAAGGTGTGTGATGATGTGGCAAATGAAAATACAGAGAGTACTTCATCAGATTTGTGGCACGGATGATTTTTGTGCATGATTCGAAGACCCTCGACTAAGATGAAGAAGGTTTGGTAGCTGAAGCACATTAGTTCAGGTGTTTTAAGTCTTACACCTAATTATTTTTCTTCATAGAGTGACATTAGTAAAGAAATAATTAAATTTTAAGATCGAGGTGATTCACTTATCTACTCAGGGGATTTTGAGCAGGGGGAACAATCAATTTCTGCATGTACTCCTCATTATGCGACAATCACTATCATGGGGGCCAAGTGTTGGTTCTAGTCTTGTTCAATAGGGTAGTGAAAACACAAGTATTATGAAAACTTCAGCATTTGGATTTCTTTTATAGGGGGATCTTTTAGGTTTTCATCATAGATGAAAAAGAGGGATGTCATATATTTTTTTATAGAGTATGATGGTTGGTGAAATACCAACCTTCTTATGATCCAACTAAGTTTTCTAGAATTCATCTCCTTTAATGGGATGAAGTGGGGAGATTATTAGAGTTCATCCCACATGGTTTAAAAAAAGAGATAATCATTTTTCAAATTCAATTTAGAGGCTTCCTTTTTTTGAGGCACGTGAGATATGAGAGATCTTTATATCTTTTTGAATGAGACGTGGGGAAGATATGTGAGCTGCACACAAGGGCCTATAAAAGGTGAAAGAGACAGTGAACCAAAATAGATACATGATTATAGGTGCACATATATGGGCGGTATTAGTTTTTAGCATGAAAAATTTCAATCAACAGAAAATTGGGTTGTGCAATGACACTGTGTGTTTGGTTTTGATCTCTGAAGGGTGACATCTTGTCACAGGTGATTATCATAGAGGCGACAGAGGCGTATCAGGGTGTGGATTTTCACATAGGTTTTCTATACTATACATTCAATTCAAGTTTTGGGCTTTTACTTGGATCCCATGTACTCTTTGATTATTAATATATTTTTTTGCGTTTCCCCATTATTTTTTAATCTTCCACAATGGAGGTGTTTTCCACATTAAAATTTCCACTTCCCCATTTATTTTTTTTCTATTTGGTTTTATTCTTTGTTTACATTAACAATTCTCACAATTATTTTTTTGCTACTGAAATTTTTTTACAGAACTGATCCGCTTCCTCCCCAACACATAGAAGCATGCTAAAATTGATAAAATGTTCCTATCGAATACAAAGTATAGTATTTTAAGTAGGAGATGGTGTACCAAATTTTAATCATGATAATTTACAATGATAGTTTACAAACATCTCATGGTCCATCATGATAGTTCAATGAAGAAAGTGTGATGCTAAGAAACACAATAATTATGATCAATTCAGCACCTAAAATATTCCAGATAATGTGATGTTACCCTATTATAAAAAATTATGTTGAACTGGTTTTGCTGCTATTTTTTCCTCTACTGCTAACATTACATGAAATATTTGCAATTGCAACCATTTATTTTTAATCAGAATCATAAAGCGGTAAATCAAAGAATAAATAATCTCACCTTGAAACTCATCCAGTGTTCAAATTTGATCAGATCATATTGGGAAAGGATGAAATGGTTTTAGGGATTGAAGGGTAATAATATCTTCATTCTTGAAGTTAAATTTGAACATTTATTTATATGGAAATATCATCATCCTTACGGGAATTTTCTTTATTTAATTGATAATGTTTGAGGTTATTTTTTATCTAGATATTTTAATGGGGGGGGGGGGTGGAATGACAATTATAGAAATTAAAACAATTGAAAAAAATAACAAAAAGTTTTATAGTGGTTCAAAAACAAATTCCTCAACTCCTTACAACCCCTCTAACTACCTGAGAGGTGTGGATTATTCGATTGGTGTAGCCCAATCAGTTTTGGATGATGTTGTTCTGAATGATTCTGGATGACACAGACAAGGCATTTTAGTAGTGTGGGCTTTGGCATGACTACTGTAGCAACTCATAATTTGGAGACAACGGTATTGTAGCTCCAAGAACTTATTAACACTATCCACTATAACTACTTGGAATTGGGTGGCCACAAAATTGTAGTAACTCAGACTTCTAGACACCATTCAGTGTAGCACAATAGACTTTCTATGCGGTTGGTGGAACAATGCTTCATCCTCCTTATTAGCTCATTTTTGGGCTAGAGTTTCTGTGTGTTATAAACTCTATGATCTCCCTATATTTGTGTACCACCTCAGTACATAGATGGTATCCAGTTCCATGTACCACCTTGTTATGTGAACAACCCCTCCACCTTCATAGAAATGCACTATACGTAGGGTACCCCATCCTGCATGAGCAAATGGTATTCAAAGTGGGGTACCTTTGAGCGTTCCACATTCCTGTCCCAATCATACCCTTCAATTTCTATCCCGTCCTCTAAATTGCCTCTACTAAGCAGTCCATCGGTATCATGCCAAAACCCCTTCCAAAGACGTTGGAACTGTATGATATAACCAATGGGCACATCAGCACATCATTTTGAGTTTACAAATCCATAGTAAGCGGAGTCACGTGGGTAATCCTATCAATGGTTTGGGCCCTCAGAATGTCTTTAAGTTTACATTCCCATGGTAACCCAGGGCCCAACCTTGGAATACTCAAGTGAACCTGCCCATTCTAAGGATCAAGGGTAATCACTGGATTTTCCATAATGAGGGACAATGACAAGCCAAATGGATCATTCCTGATTTTCCATTTGATCAGAATCAATGCTTATACCTTTTCCCAGTACTCATTTTTGGGAACTCTCCCTGAGGTAATCCCCTAACTTTCCATGGGAGGTAGTGCTCCAGATAATCTTAGGCCTAGCCCAAGATATGTATGGATAGATGTGCAAACGTGGATATCCTGGATATCAACATGGGAAAGGAAATTGACACATTGAAATCCCCTATCTCTCTCTCTCCATTTGGGATCCAAGACCATCTTTCAGCAGATGAAGTGGGATGTGCGATCTCTAGATCCAATGCCTCCTCTTGTTTCTCACACTGGGCATGGCTCACATGGGATTAAAAGTTGATAGTGTCCATAACACCTTCATAACCCTAAAAAATGGGCCTCCTCCTAGGTGTAAGCTTCAATATAACCTCCAAATCATCATGAGTGGGGATTCTCCTCATGGTTCTAGAAACAAGGGAATCCTCCTAGGTGTACACTCCAAACTAAATAAACCATGAGAACTCTGATTCCTACTCTACCCAGGATACGTAGAATGTCTATCTAAAGGCCCGAGCTCAAATAGGCCTCCTCAACGGTGTAAGTCCCAACCATATCTCCTCAAGTGGGTTACTTTAGCGTAAGTCCAACATGAAATATTGACTATGCATATTCTGCCTGGAAGTCCTCTCCACATGACATTAAACTACATGGGTGGGTCCTCATCACATGACCTTAAAAGGTGATGTGTCTTGTAAAGTGGTGCCGAACTATGTGGGTTTTGATTTCTCTCATGAGGATATGTACGAATCCCATCTTATGGATTCAATCCCAATATCTAAGCAACTTATTTCTTCCTTGGATGATGATAAAATCTAGATCGCCTCATCATAGGGCTTAAACTAGTGTTGTCTCATTAATTCCCGACCCATACGTATATATGGTTAATCTTGCAACCTAGGGGTAACTTGCAGACACATGCTTGGGAAAGAACCAAGGATTCACGAATATATGAACATTTCTTAAATCTATAAGAGAGTCCCTAAGTAAGAAATAATTCCCCCCAAAAGGGTGTGATGAGCCCAAACTCCCATCCTCTTGACCAGTGGAGTCCTTAAGTGCTGTTGGACAAATCATCTAACGAGTACCTGTCTTTGGAAAGTAGGTCCATGAATTATGGATAAAAGGGTCATTGGGTGTTTCTATCTCTATTAATAAACCCTCTAGAGACCATCTGATGACATCGTACCCAACACAGACTGATTGCACACATACTCAAGCCCCCTGAAATCACCCACTAGGACCATTCAACTATGGAAAGTCCTTCAAAATACAAAAGGGACACACTTTCCAGTCCCGGTGCGACCATCTCTCCCACCAAAAAGGGTCACGATGTGAATCGAGTTGAAATGAAATGGTAAAACTGACGTGAAACTCTATAATAGAAAGCAGTTAACTATTATCCATCAGATCGTTTTTTTCTCCCTGATATGATACGAATTGGAATGAAACAACAATGGTGAACCCAACGTGAATCCTTAACCAAGGTGGCGGGTCACCCCACCTCAATACCCTTTCACATTCAAAAGGAAGAGGATCGAGAAAGATTAACAATCATGCATGTGATCAAGAGATGCTACCTTGATAGGGTTTCTTTGTCTATGCTTGTTACATGTATTGAAGGTTTCACAGATCTCTCTTCAATCCAAATGGAATATCAATAAATTTCTTAGAAATGTGTGTCAGTGTCTGCACATGTGATCAAATCCTCAACGAACATGACTCCATCGCCTACCCAGTGTCTTCAGCACTGGGTTTCAAACATGCTGATCAGAGATTAACACCAAAATAAAACTCTCCCTATGGTGGAGGTAGTAAGGTAGGCCCTCCAATCAATGAAATCTCACCATCCACCTCTTCATCCGTGGCCAAAAATCTAGCACATGAAAACTCCACTGGCCGTCTCAAATCATTTCGGGAGCCTGTACTAGAAACATGGAAACAAATACCTCCCTTATCTTAGGGAGGAAGATGAGGTCGACACTAATGAATTCATACCAGTTGCACAGGAACCCCTCTCAAGGGATCCTACCAGAGGACGTCTCCACCAGTGGCGTACAACACGATATCCTCACTATGAAGAGGATCTCATGCCGAGGGCACCTAATGAAGTCCAATAGTCAAGGGCTCCTCGGGCTACCTTCCAAGGGTGGAAAATGCATAATCAAGAGAAGGTTATCACCCTAGTCCCCGAGGAGGAGGTCCTCCACACAAACACGATGACATATAATGGGAAGACATACAATTTTCCCCCTCCTACTGAAGCCCGCCACGAAAATATGATGACAATATACGATCGTATGCATATATCTGATTGCTCCTATTAATCCCACTACAGAAATAGGGTGGAACAACATAAGAAAATTCACATTCCTACTAGTTCTCTCCGATACCACTATGCAGACAGAGCGGAAAATTATAGGCAAATAAAAATCTCTTCCAATGCATAAGAATCCCATTATCCAAACAGGAAGGTACCGACTATAAGCATATGCAAATTCTTGCTGACGCATAATAAGCCTAATATCTAAATAGGGAGGAAAATTATGGGAAATCATAAAACACTGCCAGTGTATATGAATCCCACCATCTAAATATGGCGGTAAGCAAATATGAGCAGAGTCAAATTCCTGTGGATGCAAATAAAGACCGTGAGACAAATACAGCAGAAAAAGAGCATATGTAAATTCATACTCACAAATATAAATCCCACCAGTCAAATATAATGGAAATCAGATAAAATAACTAGCATATTCCAGCTATTTGAGTGTATAATTGTTCCTATGTCCAGGCATAAGAGAACCGCTAGTACCCACTAGAAACTCATGGAGGACTAGAGCAGGCACAAACTCCTACTCCAACATCGGAATGGACATTCATACCCGTCCCAACCAAAGAAGTATCTCAAAACATCTTGGCTATGATGGAGGATCAGATGTTTATCCCACACTATATCCTCCAGTAGTGTCAATACATCATTGAGTCAGCATAAAAAGAGAGGATTCAGGCCCATTATCTCATCTCCTTGGGCGAGGTGATTCATCTAAAAAATCATATAATCACCCCAGAGTAGAATTGTATCCCTGATCTAGTCCAGGAGGGTCAACGACCATATTCCGTGATACAAGGACAATCAGATCGGGAACAAATACCCATTCCAATTGGGGGACACTGATCCAACATGGTGGTTACTCTAGGGAAGTCATATATCCCTGCCAGAAATCAAGATGTTCGTCGGCGTATCCCGATGACATTGCAGGAACCAATTAGACATGGACCCATATACAAAGGTCATTGCTAACAGATGGTGACCCCAATTTCCTACAAGAGAGTTCCCAAAAAATGAAAGGTAACAAAGACAACCAGAAAATGAAGAGAACATTCATGATTCTACTCTTCTGGAAGATATAGTTCTTGAAACCATCAAACATCTTTCAATAGAGGCTCAATATCCGGTTGATCTATTACCAAATTATGGAAGTAGTAGTAGAAGTTGTGAATGTCCTCCCCATAATTTCGCTATTGGCATATCTAAAGGTCCTCCCCAAAGCACCCATGGGGGCTTACTCCGTGGATCATAAAAAATAAATCAAGAGAGCCTATCTCATTGTGAATGTTAGGGTAGACCTCCCTTTAACCAGAAGATCTTAAAACAAGAAGGCCCTCCCCTTACTATAGTCTACCCTAATTATCCTCCCTAGGGTATATGCTGTAGATATTTCTCTCTCTTTAGTCAGACGTCAAGCTGTGATGGTAGTCCTTGCCATGATGACATTCTCTACGAAGGCCCTCCTCGTAGTGACATAAAACAACAATAAGGTCCTCCCCTTATTGCAGTACATCCTGAAGTACCTCCTCAGAATGTACACTATAGATACTCTCTTTACATATGGAGATATTATGGTAGTACTCACTATGATAATAGTCATTGTGAAGGCCCTCCCCTCAATGATGCCAAGTAGCATGAAGGTCCTCCCCTTACTGCAGTCTTCCTTGAAGGTCCTCCTTAGGGTATACACCACAGAATTACTCTCTACGGATTGACACTAAGCCATGATGGTAGTCCTATCTATCACAACACCTACTGTGAAAGGCCTCCCCACAGTAAAAGTTTATGCTGATGAGAAGGTCCTCCCCTCATCGGGTTAAATGAAAGAAAGACCTCATATGCCGAGGTGCTTGAAAAAATAGAGTGCGGCACACATGATACTCTCTCCATGAAGAGCGATATAATTTCTCAACCAGAGGGTGGCCCAAGGCTACATTAATCTTTCAAGCCACCCTTGTATCGTTCACATGTCAACAAGACTCCCACTAACCCTGCTGCTTGGAACGAAATCATTAAGGAGTAGTTAAACCAGGCGGATCAAGAAGAAGAGTACCTAACGAAACAACATCAAGATATGTTGCTTATGAGAATACAAATGGACAGGGATGACATACCTATGATGTATTGTCCCATGACCAGTTCTCAGTTCAACATACCAAGAAAGTTTTCAGAAGAATGTATGAATAACATTCACTTCAATATCTAGATAACTCTCCACCATCCAAAGGAAAAATTTCTACCCTATAAAGGGTAAACAAACTATGTTAATGTTATGGGATAGCTTCTCTATCAGATTAACCTAGAATCCCTTCCGTTTGCATGGTAGCCACAATCAAAAAGGTGAAAGAAAGACCTTGGGATAGCCTGCCTCCATGTGTTGTACAAGTTGCAATACCTTATCAGTAATGACTCATCTGGTGTTCATATCCAGGGATGGGGAGAACATGGATCTCTATACTTAGCCCCACTTACATTCTAGAAGAACCCACTGGAAGTGACATCCTGCAATGTTGTCATCCCCAGATGACAAAAAAAATGAAGTTCCTACTCAAGAAAGGTGGAACTCTTGACAAGAACCATCCTTGAGTAAGTCTCTAAAGCATCAGGTCCGATGAGAGAAAGACATCAAGAAGCTACTAAACTAGGACACCAAGAACATCCAGCAGGCCTCCCATCTTAGGTAAGGCAATCAACGAGCACTAATCATGTCCTCAGAAGCAAGTAATTCATGTGCCGACCCAACACCATATCTAGCTCACACCAACAGGGGAATGTATGAGATAAAGAAGGTGGAAATAACAACAGCAGCCACCACAATATGAGACCAGCACCATCCCATAGGGATGGGGGAATTTTTAACATAAAATTCCCCTTTAAGACCAGAAAATTTGGGATGAGTCACTTCAATGTAGGAACAAGAAAAACCCCAGCCTTTAGGGCTAGGGGTATTTTTACCTTGAATTCCCGCCCATCGAACGTCTTTCTTATCCCATATGGGGGAATGATAGATAGAGGGGTCACCCATTCCATCCCATCCCAAAATTCACATCCCCCATAATGGAGGCGTACTGCAAGGTCATATAAGGGTTCCTTTCGAGTCACTCTTCTCTAAGAAACCTGAAGAGTATCACAGAATGGATAGAGAAGATCCAAAAAAGTATGTAAGAAGCTCCCTTACCATTTAACACCTTGTACGACAGCCCCAATGTGATATGCATCAGTGAATGTCATGGAAATAATCCCCACATACCTTGTGAAAATAATAAAAATAATGAGGAAACAGGAGAAGAGGGTTCCCTCACAGAGACAGTTCACACCGATCCTGGAGGTGTGCACTCCCAAAACCAAAGATTTTTCTTAAATTTGGGAACCCCCTCAGTTAATACACCACTACCTTCTGTGCGAATCTCCAACAAGGATAATAATAAGAGCAAGGTTTATGATCCACCTCCTTATCCCCGTGAAGATTATTCCCCCACACTTGAGGAGATATTCTCTTTACATGAGGAAGAAATTAAAGAGTTAAGGAGAATCATTGATAAGATACTCCAATAAAGTCATCCTATTGGGTATATTCCCTAGGTAGAGCATCAACATACACATCCAACAGAAGTTCCTCTGCCCAATGTGCTTATCCTAGTAAATTAAGCAAAGCTGGAAAGCTCGTTTAAGGAAATACCAATACCATCAGTTTACCTGAACCCAATACTGACAAGATATCAAGATTTCCCTCCATTGGGGAAGCAACCAGAAAAGATTCAAGCGAATACATAGAGGATTACCTCATCCAGGTATCTTCCTCAAGTTACTGCAGTGCCAGCACATCCAATATTTCCCCCTTCTACACACAATCATGCTCAGGACTAATAGGACATGCATCAAGGGATCCTGAATACCATCGAGTCATTAACAACTTGAATGGAAACAATAGAGGGGCCGCGTGCTCTAATAAAACCATAATGAAAACCTTACCCCAACTGGGTGAGAAACGTACCGCCTCAACCAATTTTTGGGAATCCTGTATTCCCAGTGTTCAAGGCCTCAGGAGACCCGAATCAACATCTATCGCACTACTCTTCTTACTGCGTTCCCATGATGAGAACCCCAGAGCAACAAGAAGCAGTGAAGCTCAGATGATTCATGCAAACTCTTCAAGGTTCAAAATTTTTATGGTATACTAGTTTTCTAGCTAACCCAATAGTAGGTTGGGAAGAACTGTGGTGGAAATTGCTCTTCCAGTTTAGTTTGACATTTCCAATGACAACAGTTAGTGATATCATAAACTGCAAACAGTGAGAGAATGAGAGAGTCTCAAACTTCATCGCCAGATGGGTCTGACCAACTCCTTGAACTGGAAACTCCCCTAATATGAGATGTTGGCCATGTGCATCGACAAACTCCAAGATGATCTACGAACACCACTTATTCTAGTGAAATATAAAAGTGGGTTCCATGATTTCTCCACCATCGCTCAAAGGATTGAAGATTCCTTGCAACAGACTAATCTCAAGTCTCAGGTAGCCCCAACAGGCATAGAAAAAAGAGAAGGGAGAGATGAAGAATCTTTTATCTTACTTAAGCCACCTCATGCACCAAATCTATCTCCAAGTCCCCCACCAAACCATGCAGGGCACTCTGGACGTCAGCAGCCGCCCCTTCCCCATTAAGACGAGCAGAAGGGGGGCCAAAAGAAATCAATTCAAGGAATGAAAAAATAAAATTTATTCATTTTAGTATGATCAAGTTAGTGGCTACTTTGTAGATTCCATGAATTGCAACTTGCTCTGACTTCTGGAGCCAAAGAGGGCTGATGAAGTAGGTCTTGATGACTGACCATATTACTGTCCCTTCCATCGGATATTGGGGCACAACCTTCAGGAGTTATTTGTCTTTAAGGACCTCCTGAAATGAATGATAGATTTTGGACTGGCCCAGTTAGGACCACCACCAGCGCAAGTTTCATATATTTCCACCACTGACCTGGATGAAGAGAGGGAGTGGAAAAAAGTTATTAACAAAAAGAAGAAAAAGTTTGATAGTTGGTTGAATCAGAAAACCATAAACTGATATCATGATATACTCCATGCATAGTTGAAGTAACCAACCGTTCCTCCAATGGATCCTAATAAAATAAAACCATCATCCTTGGCCCCACAATCCTCCAAAGTCCAACCACCCAAAAAGCAGTCCAATAAGAAGGGTAGAAAGCAAGTGGAGGGAGATGAACTTACACCAAATCCAAAGTTGGATTTGAAACTCTCAGATTTTATGCGAACAGATATGAAGATATGAACACCGCCCCACCAAATAGCACAACGGGCACTGACCCACAAAATAGAACAATAATAACCACCCCACCAAATGGCACAATGGGCACCACCCCACCAAACAACACAACTAGGGGAAGATGATAAGTCAAGTTCATCACCAGAAGATGAACTGATTTTTGGCTCCTTCAATGTCATCCACTTGATGGGTCCATTATTCAATGATGAATATGGATGTCAACCAGAATTCCCTGCATCCAATGGGGGACCGGAGGAAGAAACCATAGATGCCAGTGATATAAAGGGAGGAGTTTACATGGTAGAAACCAAGCTTATGGCTGCGCCCTCGATCAAACCAGCAGTGTTGCAGAAACCTGCAGAAGGACCCTCCAGAAAATCTGACAGGGATAGGAAAATTCTCCTTCCCCCACAAAAGTCACCCTATTCCAATCCTTCTGACATATCTGTTAGAGGAAGAATAGATGACCAATTTCCCTTGGTAGGCAAGTAGACCTACCTGCCTGACCCAATCCAAAAAGGACAGAAGATCCTTCAGCTTCGACCCCAAGGGCTGACCCGTCTCTATAAAATGTTCAATACCCTAACACACCTATAAAATAGAATACCCAAGAAGGAAAGTATCAAACTTTAGATTAGAAATATGAAATTCTTAAATAGTTATCTTAAGTACCAGATGAGATGTCAATCATGGATGCAATGAATCTATCAGCAAATCTTAGGAAATCACTCATAGAATCTTTAATGAGTCCCCAGGAGTTTGAAGATGAAGTATCCACCACTAAAGTATACCTAACAGAGACCAATCCTATGGAATTACACACAGTTATCTCATTCACAGATCAAGATGAAGATGCCACCATGAAAGGACACATCAAACCCTTACATGTGTCTGTCACAATAAACGGTGTCGATATCCCAAAGGTCTTCATCGATAATGGATCTAGGGTTAATCTCCTCCCACTATAGACACTTTGTTAGTTGGGATGCAATGAGGATGATCTGACGCCTTGCACCATGACTCTGTTGGGCCACGAAAAAAGTGAGAAGAAGCAGTTAATCCAAATTAAGCTTGAAATCGAATTCAGTGACCTCATAGCTCACCCATAATTTTTGGTGTTCTGAAATAATACGACCTTCAATGCCCTACTAGGGAGGCCCTGACTACATAAACACACAACAATCCCCTCCTCGTACCATTAGTGCCTAAAATATAGCATTAATGGACAAAGTGGGACACTACATACCGATAAGGCTCCATTTGACTTATGTGAATCACACTATATTAATGCAAGGTTTTATAAACCAAAGGGGAAACAACCCTCAATTTATGTAATTGATTGGGTCACTGCCCCAAATGGGTTGGAAATGGTTCCCACCAATCCCCTTAATAAGATCAGGGAGGAATGCATACTGACTTTCAATCAAATTGGGGGCACAAGTACAAATTCAGACGCATATTCCAAATTCCTCATGATTTTAGTTACGGCTTCTGAGCCTGATAATGTTTAAAGGCTCATTGACTCCCAAGATAATAGGGAAGGTTAAAATAAAAATTCCCCCGAACCATCATCAAAACCTAGGGAAATCCCCGCCTCACCCATTGAGGAAGGAGGAAGTATCTCATCACTCAAAGAAGATGAGGAAACTCTTTTACCCCTCAATAAATCTTCTTTGGAGAAGCCTCCACTGATGGCCGAGATAGAAGATTCACCTTTTCTTCTTAGACACCAAAAGTATGGTTATTACCTCAATTATGGAATGATCATCTCAAGAATTATTCCCCCATTAGAATATGAAAAATAAAATGATGAGGACACATAGGAGGAAGAGGAAGAGGACCTAAAGGATTCCCCTTAATCATTTGAGGAAGTCGTCTCTACCACCATTGATGAACTTAAGGAAATCAAATTGGGTATAAAAGAAGACCCGTGACCCACTATGGTTAGTGTGGCCATGCCTTCTAAAGAGAAAGATGTATACACCTCTTTCAAGAAGTAGAATCGATATGTTTTCACCTCGAACTATACAAAAATTCCAGGCCTCGATCCCGAGGTGGCCACTCACCACATGGGACTTTCAGAAGATCACCATGGCTACAAGCAAGCTACCAGAAGGACACACCCGACCCATGCCATGAAAATAGAGGCTGAAGTCGACAAGCTCATCAGAGATAAATTCATTCAGGAGGTCCAATATCCCATCTGGATAGAGAAATTGTCCCCTTCAAAAAGAAGAATGGGCAGATCAGTGTCTGCATCGATTTTTGGGACCTTAACTGGCACTGCTCGAAAGATGATTTCCCAGTCCCAATCACAGAATTTCTGATTGATGCAACTACCAGGTATAAAACCCTCTCTTTCATGGATAGTTATTCAGGTTATAATCAAATCTGGATGAACTAATAAAATGAAGAAGCCACCGCCTTTAGATCCCCCAAGGGTATTTTTCTACAAGGTAATTCCCTTTGGTTTGAAGAATGTCGGCGCCACATACCAGCATGCCTTGCATCGCATATTCAAACCCTTCTTGGGAATTTTTTTTGAATTCTATTTGGATTATTTGGTGGTTAATTCAATATGGTGCTCAGACCTCCTATCATATCTTGAAATTGTTTTCAGAAAATTACGACAACATTTTTGAAAATGACCCCCCTAAAATGCGCCTTCAGCATCACCTCAGGGAAATTCCTCAGCTTTGTTTTACACCACCATGAAATCAAATTCAACCCTAAGAATACAAAATCTATCCTTGGAATGTCACCTGTTCACAACCTCACTGAGTTGATAGGTATCCAAGGACACCTTTCTTACATTCAGCGCTTCATATCCAACCTCACAGGCAAATGCCTTCCCTTCACTAGGTTGATGAAGAAATTGGTCAAATATCAATGGACTGATGATTTCCAGGAAGCATTTGAAAATCTCAAGAAATATATCTTGATTCCACCAGTTCTAATTCCACCAGTCAAAGGAAGACCACTCATTATGTATGTAACCACCATGGAGCGATCCCTAGGTGCCTTCCTCACACAGAAGAATGATGCCAACATCGAAAATAGTCTATATTATCTCAGTTTAACTATGATTGATGCCAAGACTCGATATCAAATATTGAGAAGAGCTTCTTGGCCTTAATATTTGTAGTTTAGAAGCCAAGGTATTATATTCATCACCACAAGGTACACTTGGTATCTTATAGAAACCCGCTCAAGTACATTCTCATCCGTCCAATGTTGACTGGATACCTGTCATGGTGGAAGGTCATCTTGCAACAGTTCGATATACGGTTCATACCCTAGAAGGTTGTAAAAGTTTATATGTTAGAAGACTTATTGGAAGAACACCCCTCAATAGAAGTGAATCCATTGGATTTCTAATAACCTGATGAATATGTGTTCTCTGTTCAAGAGGATCCCCAGATATGGGAAATGCACTTCGATGGTGCCTCCAGAAGCTTGATAGGAAAAAGAATGGAAGACCCCAGACTCAAAAAAGTGGGACTGGGAGTCATACTTGTATCCCTGGAAAAATAATTCCTGCCTTATTCCTTCCTACTATTAGAGGGGTTCACAAAAAATGAAGTAGAATACTAGGCCCTTATCATAGGTCTAAAACTAGCACTCCAAGTGAAAGATGAACACTTAAAGATAAAAGGTGATTTAGAACTGGTCATCAAGAAAGTCAATGGTGAATATGATATTAATAAATAGGAACTGATTCCTTTGATGAACCATGACTGATGGCATAATTCTCGTTAGAGCTGACATTGACTTATATCCCCCGGTCGCAAAATGTGCAAGCCGATGCGTTGGAAAATGAAACCACAACTTTGGATGATATGGATCGAAATGAAATAGTAATCAGCATCCACTATAAGAAAAGTGCCTCATAGCAGTAGTTTAAAATGCCACCATATGATTATGCAACGGTTTCATGAAACCACTACTGAATTGGGTGTCGGTATCCAACACACAACGATTTATTCAATTTAGCGGTGGTTTTTGGAAAATGCTGTTGTAACGCCCCGACCCTAGTTACCCAAAGTTGGTGCATTATTACATAACATTGGCATGATACAAGGAATCATGTCCTGAAAGACCTATTAGTTTAGTAGTCTTGGAAGTACTAGATATATAAATAATTTTTACATTACATCATGAGATAAAAACAACAACAAAATTTTGTCCCCTTTGAACACACTTATATCCCTTAGCCTATACCTACAGGTCAAGTATAAAATACTTCTTCACATCCTGGAAAAAATAAAAGATAGAAAGGCGTGATCTCAGATGCTCAGTAAGGATAAAAATATAGCAGAAACTTCATAAATAAGACTAAACATTTAAGACAATGTATAAAACTAAAACAAAAGCCTTTTAAACTTAAACTTCAGCATAATATGGCAAAGATAAATCAAATAATTACATTTACTTATTCACATGGATATTATACTAGTCGAATAATCACATGTAATATCAATAGATAATTTCATAATGATGGAATGCATAATGCCAGACATCATATCCACATAGTCAAGGCCTCGTTCCAAGAATACAAATAAGATTTTGTCAAGGCCTTGTGGCAAGACACTAGTTTGTCTCATGATACCTACCGATGCATCAAGGAGATATAGAGGGCTTCATCCGTCACTTACTAAGTCCAATTCATTCCTCATATGAAAAGGTTGAAACATAACATAAACATTCGCATTAAAACTAGCATATGAAATGTTAATATGTTAACCATAAACCATGAATGGTATAAAAATAACACATCCATAGTCAAACATATCACAAAACCTTCAATATAATATGGAAGATTTGTATCATAATAAATCAACTTCAAACAAGTATAAAATCCATTAAAGGATGTTGACATAGATGAAATCAAAATTATTTGAGAGGAATATCTCTTTCTATTTTGAAATCATTTAAAAGTCATGTAATTATAAATGAAAATATTTATTTTGAAAATATTCTTATAAGATTGTAAGGGAAGATTCAAAGGTGTTATAACAGAGGGGAATAACCGCACCCGCCATATAAGTTAAAAAACATTCTTACCTTAATTTTTCAAAAAGGTCATAAGGTACCTTTTTTGGAAGACGACAGAAAGATTCCTTTCAAAACATTTTATAAAAATTCAAACAAGGGTATAAATGAATTTAACCCATAGTATAGTAAAAATAAAAAATGTTTGGAAATACATTTTTAAGAAACATGGATGTGGATGATAAAGAGGTCCCAATAGATACTTACATAAAAACAACCTCGGATAATAAAGAGATTGTGAAATTAACCCTTGCCTTGTACTTTTCCTTGGTCGAGGGTAAGTTAACCTCTTGTATAATAGTTAAATCATTGTTATTAAATTATGCAAGAACCACATACATAAATATGATATCATATATGATCTTCTAATATTTCTTTGTTAATAATATTTTAGTAGTATCATTGTTTTGGGTGTTAACTGATTCGTTTTCCTTTATATTTTTTATTATGCAAGTCATGTTTGTTATGGATAGGATATATTTGATTCATATCCAAAATGATAATATGTTCTTAAATATTATTTTTAATAATGAAATTAAAATTATTCTTGAATGGTTATGATGGGGAATGAATCTCATCGCGTTCGTGGAGACGGTAATCCGTATGTACGAACGAACGCTACTTCCATTTTATTTTTTTATTTTAAAAGGAAATAAAACCAAATGATACATAGGTATATTATTATTCAAGTATAATATAATATTTTATATATGTTACATAAATTCTTTAACACCATCCTTTATACGTTCCATGTATGGTATGAACAATTCATATCACTTTGAGGGGGCGATAGTCCCCACTTCCTCAAATGAAATTATCCTATATATACAACATGAAAAGAATAAAGGTATACTATAAAAGATAATTAAAGAAGATTATAAATGAAATAAATATCATAAATATCATATATAATTATAGTGACATAATATTGGCCACCATAAGAGGTGGTAGTATAAGATTGAACAATCATCGTTTCGTGAGGTAGTAGTTCGCCGTCCACAGAAACATTGTGTTCTATACCCATTAGATGGAGGTGTGTGTAAGTGTAGTTAAAATAATTATTATAATAACAACCTAGTATATTGAGGATACTAGTTTATTAATAAAATAAAGTAATAAAGAGAGTTTAGGTGGTTTGAGAAGTAAAATAAATAAAAAGAACTTAAGAGGAGATGTTACCTTTAAATCGGGTAACTCCCTTTGGTTTGAACCAAAAGGCTTCCTTGAAGTGCCTTCTACCTAAGGTAATGATTCTAAGAGTAATATATGGATGTAGAGAGCTTAATTGGGAAGAGGTTGGACAATCTAAGGGGCTTTAGAGGTGTGATAAATGAGTTATAGGTGAGGGATTTTTATTAGGGGAAGGAGGGGCTCTTTAGGAAAGTTTGAAAATATTATTTTATTATATAATTATTTTCGGTTTATAAAGGTAAAAAACTCATTAAAGTCAAATATAATATGACTAATGTTTGAAATAAAATCATCCAATAATAATTGGACAAGTTTTGGATACTGTTTTAATTTTTATAATCTTATTTATTTAAATCATTTATTAACGAGGTAAACACTGCATCATTATTGTGTCATAAATAATTTTATTTATTTTATGTCTAAAAATTATAAAAAAATAATATGATTTAGGAAATAGTTTTATATTTCAAATTAATATTTATAGTTAAAGCGATAACTTATATAACCCCATGTAAAAATTATTTTATTAAAAGATATATGTTTATGCCATTTTGTCTTTACTTTAAATTAATTAATATAAAGTGTCATTATCACTCTCAAGTGGATCCATGGGGTCCCAAAATCGACCCAAAGATGCCCATGGTCGGACATGTATCAACCAATAAGAATATGACACATGTTAAGATAATTTAATATTATAATAATAATATTTGTTTACCCTTATTTACTAGATTTACCCTTTAACCATGGTAAATAAAATATTTACTGAAGTAAATATTCATAATGTCTAAAAATAAAAGTTACCTATTTATACAATTTGAAACTCATGATTCCAAATATGAAATCCATTTTTACAAATTCAAAACACAAAAGTGGCAGGAATTAATTTAAAATTAACACCCGTTGTCAAAACAAAAGCGTGTTTTTAAGAAATAATAACTATCAAAAGATTGACACTTGTTTATGTCCGGTTTAAATGTGAAATTACATCCAATGACATAAATTATATTAAATGATAAAAATATAATCTAATGGTACTTTAAAATCACTCAAATTTATAGTTTAACACTATAAATTATTTCAATTAAAAAAGTTGTTTTTAATTAAAATTTAGTATTTTTCACTATTCATCAAAAATTGAATGTTTTTAGAAGAGTACAAAAAATTAACCCTAAGCTAATTTTGATATTCTAAATCCAAAAATGAAGTCCATTTTGAAAAATAAAATTTATAAAATTTTAAAAAGTGGGCATTACTATTCATAATGGCTAGTTTGATTGGTCGTGGTATGTTAGAATCTTGAAGTTGCGTACAACGCAAGCTATTGAATTATTCAAAGGGAAACGTACCATGGAAGCTTGGGGTGTTACAGTCATAATAAACCTATGTAACGCCAGTTTTGGTGGCTTTAGTGGCAGTTTCATGTGAAAAAATGGAGTATTTAACCGCTGCTAAATGTAGATTTACAAATAAAAAAATACAGTAGATTCTGCATCCCCAGTACCAGTACCCTGAAAAAATACCATGTCAAGAGAACATATAATAGAATAATCTAAACCAACTAAAAATGTTTAGTAGTAAAAAATCTAATAATGTTTCATAAAAAAACATATACAGAGAACATATAACAGAATAATCTAAACCATAACATCTCAACCATCTAACAATGTTTCATAGATCTAAATTCAAGACTTTAAACTGTATAGAACCAACATCTGAGCTGTAAGCCTTAAAACTACATAGTACTAACTTATGATCTATAAGAATTTAAACTACCTAGCTTAACATTGACCATCATGGACCAATATTTAACGAACATGATATTCTAGACCTTTACTGACATGAATTTCTATTCTAATGATAGTCATCTACCACACTGATTTTCAAAACTAGATATGGATGGATTCTAAGTTTCATGGGATACAAAGATATGCCAAATCTCATATCTTAGTCCCATCCCAAACAATGACCAACCTCAGGACCATCCTCTTGATAATGGGGTTTAATATCTCTTATATATAGGATCACTAAATGTGCACAAGCACATAGTGGTGTAGCTACCAAAACATTGAAATCTGCCCAAAAATCACTTAATGTTCACCTCCACACTTTAGGTCTCCCTCAATTTGGATCCCCATAATCCTCCAAGTATTATTCTCCCCTATAGTGATGGAGTGTGGCCAAAATAGGCTCGCTTACTATCTAGGGAACACACCTAACATAATATCTTATGAGAAGTTATCATTCCCATGTTTCGAATGTGGTCAATGGTCGACCCAACATTTGTGGGCCCTATCCTTGAATGACACAGTTGTGGGGCTCATGTCTCCAACATGAATAAAATGAATCAAATAAACAACATAATAGTTAGTCCAAAATACTAATATACACATCCTAATATAACTCAAATGAAACTATTAAATATCTCCATCTCCCATATGGAACATAGATTACTTCATACTCCATCAACATCATACTTCACCAATTCTAGACTCACTAACTTACTAAATCATCAATCCATATCAAATTTCAATGCCTTTATCAAACATTGGGAATCATGAAAATGTTAGGTGAATACTCTATGTCAAACATGATACATGATACATGATACATGAACAAACCCTCTATTTCTGTATTTTTTCAACATATCAACAAGACCACTAATCACTATCTGATGATGAACACTACTTTTAACCCTCTCCACCTCTATCCCTACTTCCTACTACCGGCACCTGTAAGACAATTACATTGAAAATTAAATAATGTTGTATATTTATATTTAAACATAAAACAAATAAATGTTTGCAAACTAAATGATTTTGAAGTTGTGTGATTTACCTTCTCACCCCCATCATCAATGCAATATCACCAGGGACAAATCCGGTCATCTTTTGATATAAATCAACCAATTCTTTCTGCAAAGAGGATATCAGAGCCCCCTATTCCTGAATTGTGTTTTTCATAAAAACATAATATTTATGAGCATCTCGACTATGACCAGGAGTAGATTCAGCTTCAATCCCTGATGGTCTGCTAAAGACCTTAGATGGTAAGGGTCCCAAACCCATCTCGCACACTCAACCAGGATTCTCCTTCCCAAGCACTTTACCAACTAAGTCATCCTAGGAGGTTGATTAGGACTGTGCGAGATTGATATCCCATAGTTCTTTAATTTTTACCTATAAATAAAATATCAGTCATATTAGAAGCAATATATATTAACATAGTGACAACTGATAATAAGTTATTATAATGAAAAATCAATTCATCCCCTAACTTCTTTGGCAGACTCATTAACAAAAATCCTAATAGATTTTTTATAAACATCCAACCACACTTCTGTTCCATATTATTGGTGCCTTAAACTCTTTGACTGCATTAAACAAAGATAAATTAACAATTTAATATATTAAACAGATAATATTTTATTATAAAATTTTAAACTAATGAAAATATTACCAGAGTTGATCGACTTCTAGAAAAACTCTTTAACCCCGTAGTGTGAGGGATGATTTTCTTAGCCCGGCTCGATGCATTCTTTCTTGAAAGATCCTGAAATAAATAAAATTTAATTTAACAGTAATGTATGAAATGTTATATCCTTTTCATATACATGTATAAATGTAAAATGAGATTAATACAATAATATATATTTAAATACCATGTGATTCTCATCACGATGTCTGTTAATAAAAACTTTCCATTTCTCTCTAGGTACCCCATTGGGTAACTTGTCATACATCTGTTGGGTGATCAAATAAGTATCGTTGACATTTCACCATAATCTCCATTTAAATTCTTTCCATTTCTTGCCTAGTGACGCACACCTATCGTGGGGCATGTACAAAAGCAATTATATTTTTTCCTAGTGCAGCACAGTGGCTGACCAGGGTTGTCTCTCTTGAGGAGTCTTTCAGTGTGTTCACTTACTTTATGCTATATCAATTAATATATCTCTTTTTGTGTTTTTGTTTTTAAATGAAAGTGATGAAAATCTTTTTGGGGTTTTTTATTTAAAAATATAAACAATCATGCAATGCAAACAGAATGAGTTAAGAAGAAAGAACTCGGTTTTGGGGTTCAGTCTTGGATTCAATCATTTTTTCCTACATGTGTTTGATTTAGTTTGATAATTCAAACATGAAATATCATATTTGAATAAATAATCTTTTCTAGAATATAAATATTTTGAGTATAATGTCATTGGGGGCCATCACCCAATCGGGGATATTCGCCTCACCAATGCATGATACTCAAATCTACCACAAACTATAAAACAAACATTAAAGAAAATTCATGAATATCTTGACCTCCCCCCAATCCAAGTCTCGAGTTAGCCTCTCAATTATGAGAGTATGAGATTACTTTGTGGATTGGGTGTAGGAAGATAGAAATATTGAGATAGGGAGAGAGAGAGAAAGAAAAGATGAAAAGTGGATGGAGAAACACAGATGCATGGATTAATAAAACTAAAAATAAAATAAATTACAACTAAAAATGAAATGAAACAAAAACTAAAATGAAAATAAAAATAAAAGAATAAATTAGGGGGGAAGATAAGAGCATCAGTGGACCGTGCCCCAGTGGGACCCCTCCTTGACTTTGGGTGTCGAGCTGATGATTTTGGAAGGGGGGAGGGCCTCCTTTTATAGGCAGCATTCTGTACTCCGAAAGTTTGTGCGTTTTAGACCCAATAAATGGCCGATTCACGCGTGGATCCCTTATTCAATGTTTCTCAGAAATGTGTTTTCCGTTCACCCCAAAAATTTCAGAGCATTTGGACGCCGGATTAAGGAGTTATAAATTTGTCATTGAAGGATTCTGTTTCTGGACGAAGCTTCCATGAAGGTTTCTCCAAACATATGTCATTCTATGGACACCTTAATGACTTTAAAACTCCACAAAATATGGTGTAGAGTCTTCCCTATCTATACTAGTTCTATAACAGGTGGAATAACCTAATTTGGATATGTGTAGGCCGAGTTTTGGTTCTATTACAGTGGGGTGGTCCATGCTGTCCGCCCGGAAAAATGTCAAACTTCAATGAATTTTTAGGACTACTAAATGGCCGAATCAGCTCCTGGTCCAGAAGAAAAAGATTAAGGAAATAAAATCAGGATTCTAAAAAAATTATATTCACTGAATTTGGAATTATATTTCTTATGAAATGAAAAAAATACCCTTGTGTTAACAATCTGTCAAAAAATCCAGAATTATGCACTTTTCACAATTTTGCTCATTTTCATTCTAAAACTCAATTTACCCATTATTTTAATAAAACAATGAAATACATGGATTTTATCATATAAAAAAATTAAAAAATACTCATTATTTGATAAAAAATATGCACGTAAATTTGCTCTGTCAAATACCCCCACACTTAAACCGTGCTTGTCCTCAAGCATTAAATCTCAACATGGAAATCAGAGGACACCAATGTTACCAATATTTAAATTTCAATGCAATAAAATCAAAAAAATTTCAATATAAAATCAAACTTTCAAAAATCTACATAAAATATCAATTTAAGTTCCTATTTTTCAAAGAAACAAATAATTCACATATTTTACTTTTCCCATTTGAAAATTGATGGAACTTATCCTTTCATTCATTCAAGCTCCTTGATTTATCATTATTAAACATGTCATGTCATGATTTACCTCACTTTTTTTATCTCATCACTCATGATACAATTCAAGTAGAGTTATGCTAATATCATGAGAACATGCTCATTATCCATAGGCTTGTAAATGAACTACTTTCTCCACTTTGTAAAGACAAAAGACACATAAAATCATGAGGACTTTCAATAAAGGATCAAATGACTCTGAGACTTAAGGTTGGTAGGATTTGATGCTTTAAAAATTAAGGCTCAAGGAGGAGGATAATCTCTGAAGTACAATGCATGATATTAAAAGTAAAAGTGTAATGAAATTATTCCCTTCAAAAATAGCAACACCCACTTCCCAAAACTCAAAAAAGGTTATGATCGTGTAAGCATAATGAATGATTTGTGCACCCTCTTGATTTTTTTATTTAGTACTTTTTTTTCATTTTTTGAAAGTTATGATTAGATAAAACCTCACATCCATAACCTAACCACATTCAATCATAATATCGTCGGTCTGGAAAATGGTTATTTTTGGTTCTCCAAAATCAAAACCCATTTTTCTATTTTTTTTTCTTTTTGTTAATTTTTTTCATTTTTTTAATTCAAGAGGGGAAAACAATAGAGTATAATTAATGATTTCACAACCTTTTAAAATTCCCACAATAACACCCCCACACTTCTTCCTCAAAATGTGTATCATCCTATCCACCATGATTCCCTTTACCCCCACACTTCAATTTTAAAATATCATGCAAATACCAAGAGTTGGGTAGGAATGGATAAAAATGGCTTGAAACATGGCTCATCCCTAAAAAGGTCATTCATGGTATCTATGGGCTAAACAAAGGATTGATGTAAAGGTGGGTTTTTAAAGAACTTTAGCTTTTCAAAGGATGCCTCAATCATTTTAAATGTGTTTTTGTGTAGTCATAGCTTTGAAAAGTTTCAATACAAGTTCTGGTCGGTTACATGTCCCAAGATCACTCAAGAAATATGATCAAGAATAAATAGGAAGTACTTGGTCAAGAAATCCTCTCGGGAATGAGAAATATAACATTGGACAATCACTCATTGCATGAATAATAATAATAAATCAATTTACATAAATTTCAGAAATTCAAAGCATGAAAGATGGCAGAGAAATTTCATTTACATGAATCAATTAATTCCTTCCAATCACAAGTCATTATTTCAATATCTATGCTTGATATTTAAAAATTCAAT
This sequence comes from Viscum album, assembly GCA_963277665.1. Taxonomy (NCBI): domain Eukaryota; kingdom Viridiplantae; phylum Streptophyta; class Magnoliopsida; order Santalales; family Viscaceae; genus Viscum; species Viscum album. The sequence continues at coordinate 1,283,305,108 of OY728132.1, read as the reverse complement.
TATCCATTTCAATCATTTAATCATATAAACATTGAAACCTAAAACATGGAATCACTGGGTTCCTAAGAAACTCATGTCTCCTAGATAAGTCGAGTAAAACATGAATTCAAGTGTGGGCATGCAATTTTATCGTTAAAGCTCAAAACATGTTGTGGACTAAAATGTGGAGAGTTTAAAAAGATAGACAATGAAAATGAACTCCCTTTTGAAATTAAAGCTTAGGTCCTCATCCTTTGATGTTTGGGGCTTCCTTCTACCATCATGATCCTATAAAATAAAACAACTCAATTAAGCATAAGGATTATGTCATATAAGTTCAAAAAAGATAGAGGGAGTGGGATGTATGATGCACTACATCTAAGAAAAGAAATTGAAATATAAGTTCCTAGAAAGCATGTAAAGATAAATCGTGGCATGATCCCCCAAGTGGGCCATGAATTTTTACTGCCTCCAGAGGGAAGTACCGTCTGTTATCCAAAGTCTGATGGAGGATGAAGCTTCTTTGATTTGAACCACCACATGTGGCTTTTCCCAGCTTGTGCTTCATCCTTGTTCTTGAGGGATGATCCATGGATAGAGTACACCATATCCTTCCCCTTCAAAATGAGGTATAACTTTCATGGTGGGGGTAGAATGAAGTATGGACCATCCTCTTCCTTAGTTGCTACTTGTGCAATCTTCTTAACTTCCAGTAATGGCTTCATGGGGGCTGCATGAAGAGAAACCTCTTGTCTGATTTTCTTAGGCTCAACTACCTGGATCTATTGATGGGGCTCCTCCAATGCATGTTCATTGAAATCAGGGAGATCCATGTGTTCCTCAATAGGCGCATGTACACTTTATTCTTCATCTTTCTCCAAGTCATAACAAAGAATGTCTGATTCTGTATAATCAAAACAAGAGGGAGTGATATACAAATCTGTTTCAATAAAATCAGAAGAGACAGGGTCAAAGAAAGGTTTCACTCTGTAAGAACCTAGATCTTCATTTCAGGTATGGTTTTCCTTTTTCTGGAGTTTTTAAGAAAAATGAACTTTCTGTAAATTTTTGAAGTACATGCTGTGTACTCTTCTTCGGCTCGAAGCCCTGTGCTAGCCGTGCCCGGGACACACACACAGTGTGTAGGGGTGTTGTGGAGGCCGATTTTGGCAGAGTATGGAAAAGACCCAGTAAACGCCGTGTACTCTAAAATTACACGCCATGTACTTTATTTTTCTTCACTAAACGGACCAGAGTTGCGCCTGACGCACAGAAACACCTCCTTCTAGGTCCCGTTCATCCGAGAGCGACCTGTATGGCTGATTCTTCGACGAGATCCCGTCTCTTCATCCGTTCTCTGATTCGAGTGCGGTCGATTGCGTTGGAAGCACAGCGGTGAGTTCTTCCTTTTGCTTGAGACTTGTTTCTTGATTCCTCTTTGTTCTCAAGATATCGTAGGTTGACCGTTTTGTGCGTTTTCTCAGATCTACGTCGTTCTAAGGGGAATCTGTCATCATGGTTCACATATATTGATCTCCTAGGATCGAGGTAGGTGATTTGTACCTTTCTGTAGAATGTTTATGGATATTTTGTGCAAATTCCACCAATTCCTTTGGACAAGGAATTGGGGGTTTCCTGTTTTTGCCCTGCTTTTTTCCTTCTTTGCTTGATTGATTTAGTAGAGGTTGATGCTTGTGAGTAGAGTAATTTATTCTCTGCTCAGGTTGATTTTCCATGCTTTTTTTGCTTATTAGGCGTTTTCCAGTTGCCATGCCTAGTTGTAGGACTGTGGACTATTGCCTTGTATTGTTTCCAAGCCTTAGTTGATAGCCAAGTAGTTCTTGAGGTTTACTTGGATGATGCACGCGCGCTGAGCATGTTTAGTTTCACTCAGGACTGTGAGAACCTAGAGTAGTAGACCAAAGGGAGAATTGATGGAAGGGATTCTCCAGAGTGTATTTTAATTACGATGCGAGACCACAGGAGGAATTAACGTTGAGTGCTTCCTCAGAGAGTTTGTAGTTCCTTGACACAGGCCACAAGGGGAATAGAAGTTGAGTGCTTCCCCAGAGAGCCTTTAGCATGATACTAGACTATATAGGGAATTGACGGTGAGTGCTTCCCCATAGAGTCTATTAATTTCATAGCTGAACCAGAGGGGTGAGACTCTGTGTGCCTCCTAGAGGGTTGCTAGTACTTATAGGCTGAACCATAAGGGTTAGGCTGTGAGAGCTACCCAGAGGGTTATCTATTTTCTTCTTGTTGCTGGCTATTTGCTTGTGTACTTTATTCGTTAGAACTGTGGATTGTAGCTGTTTGTGCTTTACTGTTTACTGCTTCTTGTTTTATTACTTGCCTTATATTAATTGACTATTAGTCATAGATCTTTGGGTGATTGCCTACTGGGATTGTATCTCACACCCTGTTTGGGCCATGCTTTTGGGCCCAAACAGACTATGTTGTTGCAGGTATAGATAAGGGCAAGAGCCCTTCTACTTCAGGTTCTTGATTGCGTTGGAGCTGAGATCATGGTACCGAGCCGTTGATCGCGATGCTGAGGAGTTTATTTTGTTTTCATTTGCACTTTGTTTTCAGTTGTATTCCAGCACGTTGTGGTGTTTTCTGCTTTCCATAGATACTTGTACCTACTGCATTATTGTCATCATTGCTATATATATTCATTGCTTCTGCTGTTTGGTTTATGTTGTTATGCATGTTGTTACTACTTCCGCTATTGACTGTTGTTTTTCCACTGTATACCTTACCGAATGAGGTCATAGTTTCCCCACCAACTCACCAAGTCCCTCGCTGCTAGTCGGCAGCCTTTGGCATTTGGGGAAACACACTTGAGGTCATGTGGCGAACCAGGTACGGGGCACCAGTAGAGGGGCTCCGGATTCGGGTCGTTACAAAGTGGTATCAGAGCGGTTCTTTTCTCTTGGTTTACTATTTGGAGACTTTATCTAGGGATATGACGAACTCAGTACTTGGTATTAAGCTATGCTCGGGAGTAGCTAACCCATGTACAGGGAAAATCCATACTACCTCGTTAATTGCGGTTTGCTGGTTTTGAGTTTTTATGGTTGATATGTTTTCACCTAGAGTGATTCGTATGACTTGTGAAGTTATTGTTTTGCTATTTTGATTCTATTTCTGTCGCAACCCGATGAGATGAGGGTATTCCATCTCATTCATTATATAGGTGCTTCTAGAAATCACATGTAATGCATTCTTTCCATGCCATCTAGGGTGCATTAGCGATTGCATGCTGTTGTGATAGGCTCTGTGTAGATTATGCATGCTATTGTGATAGATGCTTGATAGAATCCCTGCTGTTATGTTAGAGAGCTGTTGTTTCCCTTGCATGTGACTACAGGAGATGCCAAACTTTGATTCACGGGGAGTATGGGCCCTCACGAATTGGAATTTGGTACCTCTTTGCCTTGTTTTTAGTGTTTCTGGGGTTCTGTGCAGTTTTTGAGCTACTGCCCAGAAAAACCCAGAATACACGGCATGCACTTTTTGGATACACGCCGTGTAGTTTTCAGGTCGTGTTACTGACCGTGTGAGCAGAACACGGTGTCGTGGAAGTAACTTTAGGAACACACCGTGTATGGTAGGTACATGCCGTGTAGTAATGAGCCGTGTACCCGGCTGTGTCACTAACAACACAGGTCGGGGAAGCTCGGGTAGAACACACTGTGTTCATAGGGAACACTCCATGTAGTCCTGCCCAGGTACCCAGCCGTGTCACGAACAACACGGGCCGGCATTACCTTCTTTTCCACACGCTGTGTTTGTTCGAAACACGCCATGTAGTCTTGTCCAGGTACCCGACTGTGTCACGAACAACACGGTACGGGGTCACCTTACCTATACATGCCATATTTGTTCGAAGCACGGCCTGTAAGGTTTAGCCATGTCGACGGCCGTGTTCTTAACAAACACGGGCCGCCAAAGCCTTGTCTAGTACACACCGTGTTTGTTTCGAACACGCCGTGTAATCTCGGGTTAAGTCGCACCGTGTGGGTTAGCCATGTAAGGGACTTGGGAAGGGGAATAATTCCAATTACACGCTGTGTGTTGGGGTCAACACGTCGTGTAGTTTGAAGTGTACACAACTTTTAGGGAAGGAGTACACGCCCATGTCAGTGGCTTAAGAAGACACACCGTGTAGTTTTATACACGCCGTGTAGTCGAGTTTTGTAAACTTGTGTGTTTTCCTTCTACTGTTTTCCATTTTGTGCTCTTGTGTTCTCTGTAATTGTTTTCTTGATCTAATGTGTGCTTTTGATCTTTCAGAGCCATGCCTCTGAGACGTCCTCCGGTCGTACGTCTGTCGTTAGGCAATGATCAGACGCCAGATAGGGCTGATCAGGGACTTCCTGTCGATCCCCCATTCAAGCCAGCCTTGGCACCGGCTGTTATACCAGTTGTAGGCGCTGACGCGTAGTTCAGATAAGGTTTCATGAGGATGATGAAGGCCTTCCAGGAAGCGCCGCCTCTTACCACATCTATGGAAGAATTGACGTGATTTTTCCAGCAACAACATCCTCCTACTTTCTCGGGGGAAGGAGGACCTCAAGATGCAGAGTCATGGCTGGAAGCCATGCTGACTATCTTTGAGCATCTGGAGACGCCTCTAGAGAGGCGGGTCAAGATCACTACCTACATGCTTCGAGACTCCTCCAAGAGGTGGTGGGACGTGATCTCACAGGCGGGTCACCAGCAGATTATGGCTTGGGAGGAGTTTCAGCGCGTCTTTTATGACTACTTATACCTGGAGACCCTGAGGGTCGACCGAGCCCGGGAGTTCATGATCTTAGACCAGGGTACTCTTTCTGTCATGGAGTATTCTGCTCGTTTCACCGAGCTACAGTGCTTCACACCCTTCCGGGATCGGAGTGGAGTGTTCTTATCAAGGAAGTTTGAGGATGTTCTCAGGCGGGATATCCGCTCACATGTGAACATCTTCCAGCTGACTTCCTTTACTTCCATCATCAACCAGGCACTGATTGCGCAGTGCAATCTAAGAGACTCTGGAGCTGCGAAACAGGGCGGTTATGCTTCCAGAGCTAGTTTGCCTCCAGATGACAGCAAGAAGCGCCATAGAGAGCCTACCCGTGGTGATCCGAGGAAGCGAGATGCAACGTCAGGCAGCTAGGTGATATGCTACCAGTGTGGTCGGTCAGGGCACACGAGGACATAGTGCCAGAGGGACCCGATGGAGTGCCGATCTTGCGGCAAGATGGGTCACCTTCAGCAGTTCTGTCAGGTTTTCTCACCAGCAGCTGGTGACCGGGGTTCTTCCATGAATCCTCATTCAGGAGTAGCACCACTAGTTTCTCACCAGTCGGGGAACTGGAGTTCTTTCGGACGTTCGGGCCGAGGTGGAGGTTGAGGCCGTGGCAGTCAGCCACCAGTCCCTCAGCACCAGCAAGGTGGAACAGATCAGAGTGGTCAGCCAGGGGCGCAGGGCCGCGGTGCAGGCCAGTCTTTCGCCGTGGAGTAGATCTATCAGGAGCAGGATCCCGGACCTTCTACTGTCCGAGGTACGATTTTAGTAGCCTCAGCTTTATCTTCATCCCTTTTCGATACTGGTTCTATTCATATCTTTATCTCTGTTGCTGTTGTGGAGATACTTGGACTCTTCATCTTTTCTTCTGCTGACTCGTTGACACTAGACACACCTTTGGGGACGAGGACATCTAGTGTACGCCAGTGTAGAGAGTTCCCTCTTGAGGTTGAAGGGTATCGTTTCTTATGGGATATCTATGTCCTAGAGATGACAGGCTATGATGTCATCCTTGGGATGGACTGGTTGGTTACCTTCCAGGAATTTGTCGACTGTTATCACCACAGAGTGAGTTTCATTTCACCAGAGGGTGAATCTTTTCCTCATAGAGGCGAATGGGATGTTCAGGCGAGTCGAGCTGGAATTGATCATAATGGGCTAGAAAGGGTGACAACTCAGATTTCTAGTCTTTATCTGTATGAACAAGGGACTCCACGATTGAACTTTCCTCTAGTGGTGGATCGTTTCAGGGACGTCTTTCCAGAGGAATTTTCGGGTTTGCCTCCGAAGCGTGAGGTAGAATTTTCTATTGAGCTCATTCCATGAGCAGCACCGGTGTCCATCCCTTCTTATAGGATGGACACACCTGAGTTGCAAGATCTCAAGAAGCAGTTGGAGGAGTTACAGGCAAAGGGTTTCATCCAACCTAGTACTTCTCCTTGGGGTTCGCCTGTCCTGTTTGCAAAGAAGGTAGACAGTACCCTCCGACTTTGTGTGGATTATTGGAAGCTGAACCAGTTGACGGTCAAGAACCGATATCCTTTAACGAGGATCGATGACCTCTTTGATCAGCTTCGAGGAGCCCAGGTGTTCTCAAAGATCGATTTGAGGTCTGGCTATCATCAATTGCGTGTTAGACCATCAGATATACCTCTGACAGACTTCAGGAGCAGGTATAGTCTATACGAGTATACATTCATGCTGTTCGGTATCACGAACGTGCCTGCAGTTTTCATGGAACTGATGAACCGAGTGTTCCATCCTTACTTGGACTCTTTCGTCGTGGTCTTCGTGGACGATATCTTGGTGTACTCTCACACTCGAAACAACCATGCAACACATCTTGAGATTGTTCTGAGTACACTGTGAGAGCATCAGATTTATGCTAAAATCTTGAAGTGCCACTTCTGGATGGATCATATTCACTTCTTGGGTCACGTCATCTCAGAGGCAGGAGTATTTGTGGACCCAGAGAAAGTGAGAGTTGTAGTTTCCTGGGATCATCTGAAGAACGTCTTTGAAGTACAGAGCTTATTAGGGCTGGCTGGATACTAAAGACACTTCATTCAGGACTTCTCTCATCTAGAAGCACCTTTGACAAGTCTGACCAAGAAGGGGGAGAAGTTCTTATGGTCAGATTCTTGTGAGTCAGCCTTTCAGGAGCTGAAAGGGAGGTTGACTTCAGCACCAATACTAGTCTTGCCGGAGCCAAGAAAGAACTACATTGTTTACTGTGATGTTTCAGGTATCGGTCTAGGAGCTGTGCTTATGCAGAGGGATGGAGTCGTTGCGTATGGGTCCTGGCAGTTGAGGCCACATGAGAGGAACTACCCGACACACGATCTGGAGTTGGCAGCTGTTGTTCATGCCTTACGCTGTTGGAGACACTATCTGCTGGGGGAGCACTTTATGGTCTTCACTGACCACAAGAGTCTCAAGTATATATTCACTCAGCGTGATTTGAATCTGAGGCAGCACAGGTGGGATGAGTATCTACAGTCTTTTGAATTCGATCTCGCCTATACGCCAGGGAAGGGAAACACAGTGGCAGATGCGCTGAGCAGGAGAACTCAGATTCAGGCAGTTCAGGAGTCCAGCAGTGAGTGGTAGTTGATGGCTCTGTTCTCTGAGATGCATCTAGAGGTGCACAACAGACAAGGATAGACCTTCCTATCTTCTGTAGCTATTACCCCTACACTTGTTGATCGGGTACGGATGAGGCAGCTATCAGACTTTGAAGGCTTAGTCCTGCGGGAGAGTGTGTCAGGAGAGGACCCTCTTCCTGGATGGACTGTGGGCGAGGATGAGATCTTTCGTTTCAGGGATGCATATGGGTGCTAGTAGACATACACGAGGAGCTAATGCAGGATTTTTATTCCTCAGTTTGGGCAGTTCATCCAGGCGTCACCAAGATGTATCGGGATCTTCATCGCCAATACTGGTGGCCAGGTATGAAAAAGGATGTTGCTGGTTTCATCATGAGATGTTCTACTTGTCATCAGGATCAGTGACCAGCAGGCCTTTTACAGTAGTTACCCATTCTGGAGTGGAAATGGAATGACGTCGTGATGGACTTTGTGACTGGGTTGCCGAGGTCGCCTCGAGGGAACGATGTTGTTTGGGTTGTCGTCGACAGGCTTACAAAGGTTTCTCACTTCTTGCCGATCAAGGAGACCTCCAGTGTTGATGATCTGGGATGACTTTACATTCGGGAGATCGTTAGTCTGAATAGAGTCCCACACTTCATCGTTTCAGACAGGGATGCGTGCTTTACCTCTCGGTTCCAGTAGGGACTTCAGAAGGCCTTGGGTACACAAGTACTTTTGAGTACAGCATACCATCCCCAGACTGACGGCCAGTCCGAGCGCACGATCCAGGTGCTTGAGGATATTCTCCGATCTTGCATCCTAGACTTTGGCAGTTCTTGGGAGAAGCATATCCCTCTCGTGGAGTTTTCCTACAACAACAGTTTTCAAGGGACCATTCAGATGGCGCCATATGAGGCCTTGTACGGTAGGCCATGCCGATCACCCTTATGCAGGCTGGAGGTAGGAGAGGCAGCTTTGCTGGGACCTCGTCTTGTTCAAGAGACCTCAGAGTAGATAAAGCTGATTCAGAAGAGGATGGCTACAACATAGTCTCGACAGAAGTCTTATGCTGATCAGCGGAGAAGACCTCTGGAGTTCGAGGTCGGGAATCAGGTTTTCCTGTGTGTTGCACCGAGGTTGGGTCACAAGAGGATTCAGAGACAGGGTAAGATTTCACCGCGATACGTCGGGCCGTTTGAGGTCTTGGAGAGAGTTGGGCCGGTCATCTATCGGTAGCAGCTACCTCAGAGGTATCGGGCCATGCACGACGTCTTCCATGTCTCTCAAATACGACGTTACTTTTCAGACCCGTCTCACGTCTTTCAACCCGGGGAAGTCGAGCTTGAAGCAGATTCATCGCTCAAGGAGCATCCTATCCGGATTGTCGATCATAGTACGAAGGTTCTCCGTGGGCGGTCTGTTCCTCTGATATGAGTGCTATGGAAACACGGGCGAGTACAGGATGAGACCTGGGAGAGGGAGACTGATATACGATTGCAATGGCCGAAGCTGTTCGGGGTTTCTTCTTCTCTGCCTCATTAGGGAAATTCGGGGATGAATTTCTTTAAGGGGGGAAGTTTGTAAGAACCCAGATCTTCGTTTCAGGTATGGTTTTCCTTTTTCTGGAGGTTTTAAGAAAAATTAACTTTATAGAAATTTTCAAAGTACACACTGTGTACTTTGTGAGTACACGCCATGTACTTTGTGAGTACACGCCATGTACTCTTCTCCGGCTCGAAGCCGTGTGCGTGCTCGGCCCACACACACGGTGTGTAGGGGTGATGTGGAGGCTGATTTTGGCGAAGTACGGAAAAATACCCAGTACACGCCGTGTACTCTAAAAGTACACGCCGTGTACTTTCTTTCTTTTCACTAAACGGACCGGGGTCGCGCCTGACGCATAGAAACACCTCCTTCTAGGTCCCGTTCATCCGAGAGTGACCCGTATGGAAGAATCTTCGAAGAGCTCCCGCCTCTTCATCCGTTCTCCGATTTGAGCACGGTCGATTGAATTGGAAGCACAGTGGTGAGTTCTTACTTCTTCTTGAGCCTTGTTTCTTGATTCCTCCTTGTTCTCAAGATATCGTAGGTTAAGAGTTTTGTGCGTTTTCTCATATCTACGTCGTTCTAAGGGGAATCTGTCATCATGGTTCACATATATCGATCTCCAAGGATTGAGGTAGGTGGTTTGTGCCTTTATGTAGAAAGTTAATGGATATTTTGTGCAAATTCCACCAATTCCTTTGAACAGGGAATTGGGGGTTTCCTATTTTTTCCCTGCTTTTTTCCTGCTTTGCTTGATTGCTTTAGTAGAGGTTGATGCTTGTGATTAAAGTAATTTATTCTGTGTTCAGGTTGCTTTTCCATGCTTGTTTTTCTTATTAGGCATTTTCCAGTTGCCATGCCTAGTTTTAGGATTGTGGACTGTTTCCTTGTATTGCTGATGAGCCTTAGTTGATAGCCAAGTAGTTCTTGAGGTTTACTTGGATGATGCACGCACGCTGATCATGTTTAGTTTCACTCAGGACTGTGAGAACCTAGAGTAGTAGACCAAAGGGAGAATTGACGGAAGGGCTTCTCCAGAGTGTCTCTTAATTACGATGTGAGACCACATGGGGAATTGACATTGAGTGCTTCCTCAGAGAGTCTGTAGTTCCTTGACGTGGGAAATAGGGGGAATAGACGTTGAGTGCTTCCCCAGAGATCCTTTATCACGATATGAGACTATAGGGGGAATTGACGGTGAGTGCTTCCTCAGAGAGTCTATTAATTTCATAGCTGAACCAGAGGGGTGAGACTGTGTGTGCTTCCTAGAGGGTTACTAGTACTTATAGGTTGAACCATAGGGGTTAGGCTGTGAGAGCTACCTAGAGGGTTACCTATTTTCTTCTTGTTGCTGGCTGTTTGCTTGTGTACTTTATTCGTTAGAACTGTGGATTGTAGGTGTTTGTGATTTCCTGTTTACTGCTTCTTGTTTTATTACTTGCCTTGTATTCATTGACTATTAGGCACAGATCTTTGGGTGATTTCCTACTGGGATTTTATCTCACACCCTATTTGGGCCATGCTTTTGGGCCCAAATAGACTATGTTGTTGTAGGTATAGATAAGGGAAAGAGCCCTTCTACTTCAGGTTCTTGATTGTGCTGGAGCTGAGAGCATGGGACCGAGCCGTGGATCGCGATGATGAGGAGTTTATTTTGTTTTCCTTTGTACTTTGTTTTCAGTTTTATTCCAGCATGTTGTGGTGTTTTCTGTTTTCCATAGATACTTGTACCTGCTGCATTATTGTCATCATTGCTATATATATTCATTTCTTCCACTGTTTGGTTTATGTTGTTATGCATGTTGTTACTGATTCCGCTATTGACTGTTGTTTTTCCACTGTATACATTACCGAATGAGGGCATAGTTTCCCCACCAACTCACCAAGGCCCTCGTTGCTAGTCGGAAGCCTCTGGAATTTGGGGAAACGTTCTTGAGGTAATGTGGCGAACCGAGTACGGGGCACCCATGGAGGGGCTCCAGATTCGGGTCGTTGCACACTCCCTGAGTTGGTTCAGCTTTAATCTCCTCCTCAGTGGTAAGTGCCTCTTGGAGTATGATGGTGGAAGGTGAAGGTAGGTATTCAGGATCCTCCACCTCAAATTTTCCCTCAAGTTCATGGATTTATTCTGTGAAATTCGGTAAGACTGGTGGTACTTCCTTCTTGGCCTCAAATATTTTTAAGTCGTTTTGGAGTTCATTGACCATAACCATTAAGTCTTTCGGTGAGATCCATGTTGTAATGCCTCTTTTCCATTTCTTGGCCATTATCATCAGCGCATCAGCTCTTCGTTGGAGGGCTTCCTCAGTGTAGTCGTGTTCTTTCACCTGTGAGTAATTTTCAGTCCATGTAGAATAATAATCATTTGAATTCATCATGGAAAGATTTTTTTTGTTTTTTTTTTGTTTTTTTTAAAGAAATGAAATCTAAATAAGATGTGAAAATAGAAAAAGTAAATGAATAAATGATTGGCTCCCGGGTAACGACGCCATTTTTGACGCACGCCTGTCACGGGGCGTAGACAAAAGCAATTATATTTTTTCCTAGTGTAGCACAATGGTTGACCAGGGTCATCTCTCTTGAGGAGCCTTTCAGTGTGTTCACTTACTTTATGTTATATCACTTAATCTATCTCTTTTTGTGTTTTTGTTTTTAAATGAAAGCGATGAAAATATTTTTTGGATTTTTGATTTAAAAATATAAACAATCATGCAATGCAAACAAAATGAGTTAAGAAGAAAGAACTTGGTTTTGGGGTTCAGTCTTGGATTCAATCATTATTTTCCTACATGTGTTTGATTTAGTTTGATAATTCAAACATGAAATCTCATATTTGAATCACTACTCTTTTCTAGAATAGAAATATTTTGAGTATAGTGTCATTGGGGGCCGTCACCCAATCGGGGACATTCACCTCACCAATGCATGATACTCAAATTTACCACAAACAATAAAACAAACTTTAAAGAAAATTCATGAATATATCGACCTCCCCCCAATCCAAGTCTTGAGTTAGCCTCTCATTTCTGAGAGTATGAGATTACTTTGTGGATTGGGTGTAGGAAGATAGAAAGATTGAGAGAGGGAGAGATAGAGAAAGAAAAGATGAAAAGTGGATGGAGAAACACAGTTGCATGGATTAATAAAACTAAAAATAAAATAAATTACAACTAAAAATGAAATGAAATGAAAACTAAAATGAAAATAAAAATAAAAGAATAAATGAGGGGTGAAGATAAGAGAAGAAGAGGCCCGTGCCCCGGTGGGATCCCTCCTTGGCTTTGGGTGTCGAGCTGATGATTTTGGAAGGAGGGGAGGGCCTCCTTTTATAGGCATCATTCTGTCCTCCGAAAGATTACGCGTTTTTGACCCAATAAATGGCAGATTCACTCATGGACCCATTTTCAAATGTTGATCATAAATGTGTTTTCCGTTCACTCCCAAAATTTCAGATCATTTGGACTCCATATGAAGGAGTTATGAATTTTTCATTGAATGACTATGTTTCTGGACGAAGCTTCTAGGAAGGTTCCTCCAAAAGTATGTCATTCTATGACCGCCTTAATGACTTTAAAACTACACAAAATTTGGTTTAGAGTCGTCCCTATATGTCCTAGTTCTATCCAAGGTAGAATAACCTCATTTGTATATGTTTATGCCGAGTTTTGGTTCTGTTACAGTGGGGTGGTTCACGCTGTTTGCCTGGAAATATGTCAAACTTCAATGACTTTTTAGGACCACTAGATGGCTGAATAAGCTCCTTGTCCAGAAGACAAAGATAAAGGAAATAAAATCAGGATTCTAAAAAAATTAGATTCCCTGAATTTGAAATTATAGTTTTTATGAAATGACAAAAATACCCTTGTGTTAAAAATCTGTCAAAAAATCCAGAATTATGCACTTTTCAAAATTTTTATCATTTTCATTCTAAAACTCAATTTACCCATTATTTTAATAAAACAGTGAAATACATGGGTTTTATCATATAAAAACATTAAAAAATACTCATTATTTTATCAAAAATATGCACGTAAATTTGCTCTGTCACCTATATTTTTCAATGTCCACTTTCATGCTGGCACATCAGCAACCATAAAGTGGAAAAACATATGTACATAGAAATTAATTTCAAAAATATTAGAATTTAATAATACAATGACATTCAATTACACCATAATTTATTAAAATTACTTTTATTTGTGAATCAAAAACTTCATTTTTCCAAGATGAAGGCATATGCCTCCAATCATCATACGTAATCGGAAGGGAAACCGGCTCTACAACCATCTGACCTAGAATCTGGCCAAGTGATCCTACAACATCATCTATAGGGATCCCATAGTAATCAAATGGGATGACTATATTTTTTCCGGTTAGATTCCATACATCTGAACTTTTCATATATTTCTCCATAGTTTCATTGTTTCCATATTTTATGAACAAATAGTTAGTATAAAAAAGTGTAATAAATTTATTCATATTAAAATTTGTACTTATAACAGTAATCCTCCAATATCCCTGAGAAGAATTAGGAGTGGCGCCCTGCTCCCTCACTGCTAAGGCTGCTGAATGGGAAGGAGTCACCTGAGCTGCTGATGGGATGCTCATGAAGGGTGTGAGATATGGTGTATGGGAGAAAATAGATGGTGTCTCAGATGCTGTAGGGAGGGATATAGATGGATATTCATCTGTCGGTGTGGTCGATGGAACAATATTACACTTCCTCCTTGGAATTCCTATCATTTAATCAAATAAAATTAAATTTAGAACAAATATTTTAAAAAAATTATGCAGAAATACAATTTATAAATGATAATAGATGCACAGTACTAACAAACAAAATATACATAACAATGATAAATAATGAATCATTTTAAATATGGTTTTTTATTGACTTTTTACTACAACCAGTTTTATAGACTTCTCTTAAGGATTTCATTCAAATATTTGTTGTATTTATAAAATATCCCCAAATGACATAAAATGTTTTCTAGTTCAAAAATGAAGCATCAAAGAAGGTTGTGTTCAACATGTTGATATATAGGTGAAAAAGTCTAAAAAAAGACACTAAACCCATAGTAAATGATGAAATGGTTGATAGTTGGAGTATCATATAAAAATGGTCAAATCTAAAAGGACTATTCCTATGGTGTGAGGAACATTAAAGGCCTAAAAATTAACTGGGCTATATAGTGTATACGTAGTGGTGTGAGTGTTTCGTGTTTGGGTAGGGAATTTGAGAGTTTCTCGGTGGCTATTCCATAAGGGAAGTGATATTTATAATTTCTTAAAGGACACCAAAGTTATCTTGGATTATGGAATGAGTTGTTTTGGAAATGGTATAAACTATATTAAGTTAATTTAAGGGTTTATAAGAGGTTATCCTTGAGAAATATACTAATTAGTGTAGGTCCATAAGAATTATATAGGATAAGATATGGTAATAGACTTAGACTCTTGAAAATCCTTGAGCGAGAAGATTGGGATGTGGGAATGGGTCGAATGACCCATGATAAGTCATTGGTCTTGGGGTATCTATGTTATTGGATCATAGAAGAGAATAGCCACTCTCTTTGGGTGTGTTTAGTGTAACTAGGTGATTGTAATTGAGAAAATAGTCTCTCTTGAGTGTGGGGATCCTGAGGGAGTGAGGATAAATCATGATATAAGTAAGAATTCCTAGTGAAAGGTCATGTAAGACTTAGATAGTATTGAAAGGGGTACACCTTGGTGGAACTGAGTGGATTTTGGTTAGTTCATATATAGAATTGGTTCTTGGGAAGTGATGGGAAGGGGAAGAAGTATCCAGTGATATCAGGATAGTGAAAAATCCATGAGGGTCATAATGAGTGGTATGATCATAGGGTCAATTTGTGATGTAAGTGAGGCATAAGGGCATGAGATCATTATGGATGCTATGTATTAGATGTTTATAATTGAGATGAGGTTGAGGACTGGAGACATAAGGATCAGAGTACAGAGTTACATCTCCTAGGTTATCATATTTTCTTGAGTTATATATATATATATGTGTTTATCTATGGTATATACCTCATGTTAGTGTGGTTTAGCTCATACGGTGGGTCAAATATTAAGATTTTATCCTCAAACCACTTCTAATAATGGTTGATCTATATGTAACTAGCCACGGGAATTACCATATACTGATATGGTTTGGATTGTGCGGGAGGTTGGAAATTGAGATACCCTCCTTAGACTACTTCTGATGTTGACTGGTGGATATGAGATGTGTCCATGGGACCCTACCTAGTGGGAATGATTCAACTTGTGAGAGAGTTTGGATATTGAGATTCTATCCTTAAAAATAATTCTATATGTGATGGATTTTCTATATGATTAGCACTGTCTATTGTGATGACCATCCCTTATGATTTTTATTATGATTTGTACTAGATATTGAAATTCCATTCTATGATGGAACTCTAATGAATTTTGGATACAATAGATGTATCACTAGAATTGATCAAAATATGTGAGGTTAAGTATTGGGGTAACCTAGTTAGCACCTGATAACCCAACATGGATTCTTGTATGTTTTATATCACTTACCATTTTATTTTATCATACATGAATAGACTGTATATGATGGTGTATATATGGGGAACTTGGTGAGAACCTACCAAGTTTTATTCTCATACCCCACATGGAAATCCTAGTGTATATACAAACTTTATGTTTCACTTTTAGGTGATAGTATTTATAAGGAATTCAACTAGAGTATCTGGATAGATGTTGGGAGACCAATATGATAAGGTACCTGAGTTTTATAGTTGAGTCTCCCCTATTTTTTTCTATTTATTTTATATTTATAATCCTAGTAAGTGACCCATGATGTATGATTGTATGTTAAGGAGTATAATTTTTTATATCATGATATTGTCTATCATTTTCTGATGGTTGGATCTGAACTGTATTTCCTTTCACTTAATCTAATGATAAATGATATTATTTTTATTTACCTATGATTGTGTGTCATGGCACCGAGAGTATAGTCTCTCCATGTTGTTTTCAAATTCTCACTACTAGTTGGAAGACTTTGGCATATAGGGCAGCATGACCGAGGTCTTTTGGCATCCCCCATTTGGGTGTCATTTAAATGATTCGGGTATGGAATTAAAAAGTATAATAAAACCATTTTTTTGTTAATTTACTATTTGGGTTTGTTAGTTGGAGGTAGGATGTGATTTTATAGATTAGGAAAAGCCTTATTCTTGGGTATAGTTAATACTTACACGATAAAATTACAATATACCAAGGGTAGGATTAATGTAAAGTTATTTTTGTTTTTCTAATTGAGATGATGGTTCAAGAATAATTTTCTAAGTGAGTTTATATTTTGTTGCAATGAAGATCCCATGATAAATTTGTATGGTTTTAGAATGTGATGGTGGATTGGATCACTCCACATTAAGAATCCCACCCAACAGTTATGTGAGACATAGAGAAGATTAAAAAATGGCCACATTGTAAAAATATATTTATGTTGTGAGGATGAAAACATTTTAAGAATCAATTGAAAATCAGAAGGAATCTAAAATACAAGTCCAAAATGAAACTGCAGGACCAAACTACAGTATGTCCATATTTTAAGATGATATGAGAATCCATTAGTATGAAAGGCCTTATCTATATGTAGTAAAGAATACATTTACTCTTGATGATGTGTAGTTATTATATCTGACAATAGAATCATAAAGAATTTATATGTCAATACATATCAGAAATTTAATATTAATTCATTGGATACTACACTTTAAGTGTAAATTAATTGTTATAAAATATAAATTTCATTTTAATGTTGTATACTACACATATGCAGGTAGCTTATTAAAACTATAGCATATAAGAAAAAAAATTAATGAATATGGAATGAATATTTGATATATGAAGGTAGTTTTAAGTTAGATATTATATATAAGAAGAAATATTATGTAAAATTTATAATAGTTGGTAGACTATATAAAGAGTGTTTCTTAAGATAATGCAGTTTACACATAAATGCAAAGATTGTGAGTATACAATAACTATTAAAACTATAATTTAAAAGGCTAATTAATTTAAAAAAAAATATATTCCACTCTATTAATATAATACCTTATTAGGGAAGGGGGATTAAGACCTTTCACAACAAATCTTGGAAAAATAATTTGTCATCACCAATATACACATAGATATATTTTTTTAGAAACCAAAAACAAATATGGTGAAATTATAGAAGGGGAATATTAAATGATGGCTCTAGAACTCATTTATTTGATATGAAAGAAAAATTGGATGAAAATTAATACTTGAGGATGGGTCACTATGACTGGGGAATAAGATAGAATCACTCCTAGGGCTTTCTGTTAGGAGAAATCAGAGGTGAGGGCCGACAAGGTGAGGCAAGGTGTGGCAAGGCGAGGTGTGTTGAGTTATGACGATGGGTAGCTATAGGTGGCGAGTGATGGTGATGGGAGGCGATGGGCAGGGTGGAGTGGGGGGTTGGGGGGAGTTGGAGATGGGCAACGACAGTGAGTGACGACGATGATCGCTGCAACTAAGGCTTTGGGGGGGGGAGTAAGCGGGGTGGGGGGTTGGGGGAGGGGGAAAATGTCAGGTTTGTGATTTTTTTTACATTTTAGTGGAGGTTTATAAAAAAACCACTATGAAATTATTTTAAAAAAATTAACGGCGATTTAGTAAACCATCGCTAAAAAACTACCGCTAAACAGTCAGTTTGGTGTAGTGACTTCTCACTACTGGATGGTTTTACCATATATTCAGGCCAACACAAAAGAAATTAATGAAATCAGTCCCATCTCTGAGATGTATGGTCCTACCACTGGCTGGATGAATCCCATTGTGTACAATCACTAAAAGGGAGAACTCCCACTAGATAGGGATGGAAGGGAACAAATCTGAATAAGAGCAGTCAATTTCATTTTGTATGATGACACAAATTGAAAAAATGTTCTTTATAAGGAAGGCCTTGATGGATTCCCTCTCAAGTGCATTGATGGAGAAGAGACTGTTGCCTTCATGAAATAAGTTCATGCAAGAACTTGTGGGGCACACCAATCAACATTCAAACTCTTATCAAATTCTAAGGCTTGTGTACTATTGGCCCACCATGATGCAGGATTGTGCTGATTTCACCAAAAAGTATCTTTCCTACCAAGTCCATGCCAATTTCATCCATCAACCCTTGAAGTTTCTTCACACAAATAAGTATTCCTGGCCATTTTCCATATAGAGAATGGACGTCGTGGGACCATATCCTCCCACCATTTCCAGATAATTCATGTTTATTGTCATAAAAACCAACTTATTTTCCAAATGGATAGAAGTTTCACCCCTTAAAGAAGTTGGAGAAAAAAGAATTGGCAGATTTTTGAAATCCAATATCATCACTAGGTTTGGTGTCCCTCACACAATACTAACAAACAACAACACTAATTTCTTCTCTATTTAATTGGAAAAAATCCACCATGAGTATGATATTAAATCCAACCGTTAATCCTGCTACCATGTAGTAGCCAAAAAATAGATATAGGCTTTCAACAATACCCTATCCAACATACTCCAAAAGATTCTATACAAGGAGAATAAATTGTGGCCGAACAAGATCCTCCATGTTCTTCGGGATTACCAAACCACAACCCGCACCACCACTCAAGCAACCCCATACTCGTTATTATACGGGACAGAGGCAGTTCTAACCATTGATATTCAACTTCCATCACTCTGAATCACCGTATTTGATCAACTATCTGTAGACGAGTGTAAGGCGCTGTCATGGATGCCCTCAAATGATGTGTGATTTTTTGGGTACTTGGGTGTGATAGAGTGGCTGACCAAGGTCGTCTCTCAAAGGATGAAGTAAATTAAAAAAAAATCTTAAAGGTATTCTAAAAATAAAATAAAAGAGAATAAAAACACTTCATAAATATTATGAGGGTTTCTTTACCATTTATAAAAGAAGAATATGTTTTCTAGAAGAAGATTGCACTTTTTTTGTTTTTTTTTGTTTTTGAAATGAAGTTTGATTAAAAAGACACAATAAGAAGATGTTTTTTTAGAAAATATTTTAAAAGGTATAATTGATCTAACTCTACCACTTCATTTACTTATTTATAATTATCATTTTAATCGATATCCATTTAATTTTTATCCCTTAATCTGTTAACCCCCGAAACCTATGAGAATTAACTTAACCACCAAGATGAAATTAATTAAACCCAAGGCTAGCTTTGAAACATGCAATCACAACACACTCCTTTGATTAATGTTCTAAGGATAGATTATGGTCAGTGGTAAATTAGGGCATATTTCCACTCTTTAAATGAGGATTAATTGAGTTTAAGGATTATATTCTAACTCTACAAATTGATCCCTGTGTGGTCTTGTATTACTAGTCAAGATCACGCTCTCACAATTCACACAATACTCGACCTCACGTGTTTTGTGCTAATTGTTCAATTGCTTTCTTAGTTTCATTAAAATTATAAAATCAATTAATAGATCATATTAAATTAATTACAATAGCTCATTTATTCAAAATAAATGAATGAATAAGGTAATAGGTCGATCGATTACTAAGAAAACTACTCTTTCACAGGCGACACAGTCATCATAGAAACATTTTTCTTTCGCAATAGTTTAGAAAGAGTATAACCCAATCCTGTTTATAATATTTAATTCTAGTCCAAAGAGGAAGATTAATTAGGAATATAAGTGAATAAAAAATAGTAAAACAGAAGAAATTAAAGAATAACTAAGGAGTTTATTACGCAAACAAAAGTATTACAACATGAAGAAGAAGAAGAAGGTTTCATCGAAGGGATCCTTACTTCAAGATATGCCTTTATTGAAATGGTTGGATAATTAGAGTGTATCCAATTATAATCTTCCCTAAACTTCATAATACACATCCTAATTCATCTAAATTATAAAAAACCAATTTATAGAGTGGAGGGGAGGCTAGGTTTCAAGTGGTTTCAAGTGGGAATGGGGAATTTCATCCAAATATTTTATTCCAAGTTTAATTTCCTGTTTGACCTTCAAAACGCGTGAACCAACTATCTATATAGAAATATTATTTGTTAATTTTTTTTCTTGATATCCTCTCCAAATTTTAGCCCAATACAAGTATGGATGTAGAAGTTATGGCCCAAATACAAAACCTATGTCCAATATAGTAAGTCCAACCCAACTTTGACTTCATGACCCATTTACACCAACCAAATGCACGATTTAACTTATATGTCCTGAATAAAAGTTGTATAAAATTAATTTGGGAACAAATTTACAAAATATTAATTTAAAATAATTCAAATAAAATTATTTATGTTCGAAATACCACAGTGAATTTTTAAAGGGTAAAAATGGAATTTGCATCAAATTTTCAAATAAATGATCTAATCCCAAATATTTTATAAATAACCATATTTAACACAAAGTGATGATTTTTTTTTTCATTTATTATCAATAAAATATTAAAAAAAAAATTGTTTTATCAATAATAAATCTAAAAAATGTTTTGATGAGATGAAGCAGTTGGATGAGAAAAGATTACACACTTTGTACGATTTTGAAGTCTACCGAAATCATATTGCATGAGCCTTTAATAAAAAGGTTCACCTCCAAAAATTCCTTGAAGGATAAATGATGTTGTTCCTTAGAAACTCAATGATACTCATGAAGATTCATCTAAAGTTGGAGCCAAAATGGGAAGGACTGTATGTTATACACAAAGTTTACTCCAATGGAGCATATGCCCTGATTTCAATAGATGGAAAGCTCACCATAAATCCCACCAATGTAAGGTTCTTGAAGAAATATTTCATGTAGAAAAATTAATAGCAAGAAATAATTTTCACATGACATTAAAGTGTATGAAATATGTCCGATCACCTAACAATAAACTTTACAATGAATTCGTCCATTCTGCACAATGTTAAACTGTTTAACACCCCCATCATAGCTGCAAGACATTAAACTGCATAGCAACATGTCCTCCACACTGTATATCATTAAAATTATTATCATCTTCATCCTTACTGAAAGATTATAAACTGCATGGTGATCATTTTATTTGGTACAACAATTTGTTGCACATAAATCAAATCTATGTGAGGGAAAGGTAAAAATGACCCCAATTTCTATGTATAGGTCAGAATAACATAGAGAGTGTATCTTAGAATTATTTATTTCTTGATTAACATTCTTCAGTGGGATACATAGTGATTCCTAGATTCTATATCCTAGTTCAGCCACCATTCAAAATCAATAATTCCCCTCTCCCTGCATACAGGTCAAGCTTGCACAGGGAAATTCCTGAGTCCTAATCGCATGATGTTAAGATGCATGGCCAAAGTCTTTCTTCCCACATGAAATTAAACTATATGGAAGACATCCTGATCGTATGGAAATAAACTACACGATGAATTCATCCATGATTCATGACGTTAAACTACTCAGCATCTTCATCCTTACCGCATGATGTTAAACTGCATGGCCCCAACAATGTTCTCACCATAGGGATCATTGCCTACGTTATCATCCACCTACCATGCTGTGCTATAGAACTACATGTAGCTTGATTCCCATATACCGATGGGATATGTAGTGACACCGAGATCTTTCATCCTGGTCCAACCGCCATAAAAAAAATGACCCCTTTCCTATGCACGGGTCAGACTGGTACAGGGAACATATTGTCTTAAGAACTATGTATAAATTGATTACCATCTACATATGAGATACATAGAGATTCCTCGATCCTAAATCTTGGACCAACCACTACATGGTAACAAAATACCTCTATTTTTACTCTTAACTTCCTCTATATTACAAGAGGAGACCTTAGATATTTCTTGTTTCTCACATCGAGAATAGCTCACATGAGCTTAGGAATGGTGGTAAAAGTTTCCCCTTGGACTAATAGAGGATATAGGTACCCTACAAGACCATTAAAAAAATTGTTAAAAATTCACCCTCTCTATGTATGACCCAAACCTATACAGGGAGGAAGATCTAGAATTACGTGTGGCTTGATTCCTACTCTCGTGGGATGCATAGTGACGCTAGGATCCTTCATCCTAGTCCAACCACCATAAAAAATCCTCCTTTCCCTACAAAAAGGTCAGAACTGTGTAGGGATTTTCTTCATAAGGTCCATATATTGGTTCATTCCTTCCATTTTAGGATACATAAGTAGCACGTGGATCTTTAAACTCAGGCTTGGCTTCAATAAAGTATTGAAGGAAAATAACCCCATCCTTATTCATGATTCCCCTATGTGGAAGAGTAATCCCTTTCCAGCCCTTGTTTCTCACACGGAGGACTTCTCACATGGTCTTAGGAGTCTTGAAAGAGGATTCCTCATAGGCATACCATCTCACTACTAGCCAAATTTCTTACTGCAATATGTAAAACTGCTGAGTACCCCAAGAACTACATGTGGCTTGATTCTTGCTCTCACAGGATACATAGTGACACACAGATTCTTTGTCTTGATCCATCCACTACCTAAAAAAATGATCTCTTCACTACATATGGATCAAACATATGTAAGGAATTTCCTTCAAGAATTACGCATGGCTTGATTCCCTCCCTCACAGGATACGTAGAGACACCTTTACCCTAAGTATTAGTCTAGACACTAAATGATAAAAATGCCCCCCTCTCTGTGAACGAGTTAGAATGGCATGAAGAGTTTTCGAGAACTATGTATGGATTGATTCCTACCCTCATAGAATACGTATCAATTCCCAGATACTTCATCCTGGTCAAACCACCATTCAAAAAAAATTCTCCTTTCCTATACATGGGTCAGACTGACACAAGGAACTTGTTCTTCAGAAGTAAAAACTTTGATTCCAAACTAACTGGGATATGTAAGAAACCTCCATGAGGTTCAAGCCCAACACTTCACTCACCTCATCCTTTTCACATCGATTTATGAGTCATAACCGTATGATGTTAAACTGCATAGACAAAGAAGTACTAATTGCATGACATTAAACTGTAAGGTATTTCAATAACTATATGTGGATTGATTATCAGTATAATGAGATACGTAGCGACACTTGAGCTAGAAATACTGGTTTTATACACTCAGAATAGAACAAAGAAAAAAAATCCACCCAACCCCCTGCATGTGAAATGAAAATAGATGCAGGGGATTTTGGATCTGAACTCTTACATCCATAAAGTGACAAAAGACCATGCTTCCCTTTACATACAAATCAGATCTATGTAGAGGATATTGTACCTTAGAACTAATAATGGCCTGGATATTTCTCACGTACCCATACATCCCCTTTTCATCCATCGAACTCTATGCCCCGAGAAATCTCAGATCACTATAATCACCCACAACTATCAGAAATGGATGGCTAGTGTCTTGCAGACACCTTTGTTTAACCATGAACACAATGCCCCTGTGGATCTGCATATGTTTCCCACAAAAGTGTCCTTTAAACCAAAGGAAAATTCATCCTTAAGAGAGGATATTCCTACTTCCTTACACCCATTGGCTCCCAAGCCTCTCATCATCCCTCATGACTCAAGGGATTATGGAATCATGGTTTACACCTTCTTCCCCCGATCATGTCTAGGGCGTACCAGGAATATCCTAGCCTGATTATCTCATATTCAAACATGATCCCTTTGATATTTCATCCCTAAAACATGACAATTAAATTGTGTTGTCAATGTTATTTCCACAAGAATTAAAATTTCATGGACCCACAACAGCTAGCTCATTCACATTGAGTCACCCACATCCTCACCACAAGACGTTAAAATACATGGACCAACAATGATATTTTCCTTTATCCTTCTATCCCTAATCATTTTAGTGAAACCCTTACTACCCCTTGTTTCTCACAATGATCATACCTCATGTGGGATTAGGAATTTTGGCAGGGGACTCCCCACAGAGCAAGGGTGAATCAATCTACAATTAATACCCTACTGTCATGAATTTAAAGTCATATTAGTTTTCCCACTCCATAGTTAGAAACCTAAATTCCTAAATGCATGAAATTAAACTGAAAGGTAACCCGGATAAAGCTAAAATTCCTCCCATGCACATACCAATCCTGTTCAAGGAGACTGACTTCAGGACTTCCGGATCCACAAGCTCGGGTCCAGCCCCAACAAAGGAATAAAAATACCCCCACACCTCATGAACAAACCAATCCTATGTAGGTAATATGATATTGGGACACATTAATCTTCAAAACTGGGCCCCGATCTGATAAGGGAGTCAAAATGTCTTGCCTCACATACAGTTCAAATCTTTATAGAGAGACTCCCAATTTCGTGAATAATCACGACCTGAGTGCTTCTGATATGTCCAAACCAACTATCTCAATTAATCAAACTATGTGTTTTGAGTGATCTTGGATCATCATAATACTTCATGGCTATTGGGAATGGAAGGTTAGTGTCTTACGAACACCTTTTTTTGACTATGCACACAATAACCTGGCGGCTCTGCATATGTTTCCCACAAAAATGACCTGTTAGCCAAATGAAAATTCATCCCTTGGAGAGGATTTTCCTAATTTCGTACACCTAATGGCTTCCAAGCCCCATGTGATTTATCCTAATCTAGGATCCCCCAAAACCATAGTTTAAACTCTCCTCCCCATCCCCATCCTGGACATTTCAGAATATCCTGGCATGATCACCCTCTAGTTACTCAGGGCTTCTATATCAACATCCGAATCACATGTTATTTAAAATTCATGATACTTGATACCTATTATTCACCCTTAGGCCATGTCATGTTAAAGGGTATTTTCCCTCATGACCCTATGAAAGAAATGAATATATGCAGGAAAGTTCAACACACATCCTGCCACATTGGTGAATCCATATCCAAAATAAAAATGCCCCATCCATATGCATGGATCAGATTGGAATAATGAATGAGCCTTAAAAGAACTACTTATAGCTTGATTCCCATCATAACAAGATATGTAGTGACATTTTAATTTCATATGTTAGATCTAACCATGAAACATAAATTTCCCCTCTCTGCCTGCATAAGGGCCAGACCTGCGCAAGGAAATAACTCTTATGTATAAGATACAAATTCCTCTACTTATTCTTGGTAAAGTTAACCTAAAATTCCCCTTTCTATGACCAGGAACACCTATTTAAACACAGTAGTCTGTGTCCAAAAAGGTTAGAATACCCATAACCATCCCTGTCTCTCAGAAATAGATGGATAGTGTCTTACAAACACCTTTGTTTGACTATGCACACAATGCCCCAGCGGCTCTGCATATGTTGCCAAAAAAAATGTTCTGTAAACCAAAGGAAAATTCATCCTCAAGAGAGGATTTTCCTATATCTGTATGCACTTATGTAATTTATGTCCCACCTTAATCCTTGTATTTAGAAACCCATTGGATTAGAGTTTACATATTTCTTATTCTCAATTCTTGAAGAGAAAGGACATTTCTGGTCAAACAAATGTGAAAAATATGAATCATTTACCCTCCTCTAGTCAGAGTGAAATGATTTCACAAAAAAAATATCAAATATCCTAGTTTTACAACATTAAAATACCCATGCACTAACCCTCATTTACACAAGTCAAATTCACGTGGGAGAATTTTCTCATCCAAATCCGATTAAAATACCCTTATTACTTTCAGAAATCATTCTCTTAATAGGATAACCACTATGGATATCCATAGAAAAAAATCAAGTATTCTATACAAATTTTATAGAAATCAGAAATGGATGGCCAATGTCTTTTAGAAACCTTTATTTGACTATGTGCACAATTCCCCAGTGGCTCTGTATATTTTTCCCATAATAATGGCCTATCAACCAAGGGAAAATTCATCATCAGGAGAGGCCTTTTCCTACTTTCATATTCCCCATGGATTCCATGCCCCATATCATGTCCCATATCCATAAATAACAAGTTAGGGTCAATAAAAATCCCTCATTTATGTCTAAAAGTTTCTGGTACATTCTCGATTAATGAGTCCTAAATTGGGCCCCTTGCCCCACAATTCATGGTCAAAGATGTTCGACCTAAAACATCAGTAATGATAGTCCAGTTTGCAAGAATCTAAACTACCAATGAAAAAGACACAAAACTCTCTAGTTTGAAAACCCACAAAGGGAACCCTAGACAAAAGTCAAGTACCAGTTCACTAAACCTATACTACATACGGTTTAGGAAAAACATCATGCAATAAAAAATCATCAAGATATGCAAAACTTGTTAGGTCAAAAACCCTCGAAGGTTGGCCTAATAAAAATTCAAGTTATACCTATTGGGCCCACACCATAACAGTCTTAGGAAATAATTAGGTTGATAATGAAAAAGTCACAATGTTTTTAGGGTTTTTTATGTGACCCTAGCAATAATCAAACTACACTCGCTCATCCCCTCCACTCAAGTAAAAATTAGGGCATGATTTTATTATTTTCTTTATCCTGGATTACGATTCAAATAAATATCCAATTGACATTATGGTTTAAAACTAAGTTGATCATAAATGATTGATATTGTAGGAAATGGTAAAAGAGGAACACTAGAAATAAAAATGTTTCTATTTTATCAAAATAAGTGAGAGTGGGGGGAATCCACAATCTGGAGTCTCTTCCCATGGTAGCCCAATGGATTACATTGAGGCCCGACTTTCTCTTTCCAATAGGTCGATAACTGCTCAATGAGGGCTTTCAAGGGCCTATTCCAAAGCATCCCTCTGTTCAGATTTAGCTTAAACCATTGGGCGTACTTGCTTCATAATAGTCCTAAGGTATTTCCCTTTATGTTTGACGACCTTATAATTAGCACTTGATGATGCCATTTTCACTTTTAGTCTGGCCATGTGAGCCTCGAACACACACAGTTCCTACATCTGGGAAATCACCTGGTCATGAACACAAGCTTCCCTAGCCTCCATATGATGCAACTCATCAGTAATATCCCATAAATTTTGATCTTTGTGGTGAGAAGCGTTAAACCAAGAAAGGTCACCTTCGTAAGTAGCGAGATCCTCTCGAGCTATAACAATTTGGTACAAAAAAATATGTTGATATATGTAATAAAAGATACCTGAACCCAGATCAAAAAATAGTCGTATAAAGTTATTTTCCACATTGGAAAAGTCTATCAGGAAATTTTCCACTGAAAGAGTATGGATTTGACTCCATTCCCATATTCACATAGCTCGATGCCTCCTAATGGAATCCGAATCTTGGTCCTCCTACACCACGACCTGTATATAATGAGGAAGAATAATTCTAGAAGATAGAAGCTCCCTGAGTTGGGTCACCCAAATAGGGGGAATTTACCACCCAATAGATGGTTCAGCCTCTGGACTAAATGAGGGGGGCTGGCAGCAACTTCAGGAACACCTGGTGATGTCCCACTTGGACCAGATTTAGTGGGACCAAGGACCACATCATCCAAAGATATGGGATCTGAGTCTCTTTCCATGGATATGGGTTGTGTGGGTAAATCCCCTTCCAAATTCATGTGACAATGGGTAGAACTCCTTCTCACTATAGGGAGGGTAATAGATAGTGCAACTGGCATGGTTGGGACAAGGTCAGAAACAATCTAAAGTCTATGAACCCATCAAACTAGCCTTCCCAACGCCCTATCAAGGTAGAAATCTACCCATAATTGGGAATACTCTAATTCCAGGTAAGTTAAGGCTACTATGATAGGAATTAGAACTTCTATATTAGCATCCTACCACATCTTTTCTAGCCACAATTCAAGAATAATCACAGGATGAGATTACCTCTTAAC
The DNA here is from genome assembly GCA_963277665.1 of Viscum album. Taxonomy (NCBI): domain Eukaryota; kingdom Viridiplantae; phylum Streptophyta; class Magnoliopsida; order Santalales; family Viscaceae; genus Viscum; species Viscum album. The sequence continues at coordinate 1,283,277,402 of OY728132.1, read as the reverse complement.
CAGAGTAGCAGGGAGAGGTGCAACCTGTTGAAGGAATCCAAATTTCATGTCAAACCTATAAGGGATGTAGGGTTCACATATGGTTACCCTGTCTATGTGAGCAGTTAAAACTCCATAAAAGAGTGCAATGATATAAGAATGCTCTTCTGAAGATCCCATTCCATTATCCATCACAAATCTGTGGGGCACAATGTAAGGTGTGAAATAAAACTACGAAAAAGTACTTAACAGTTTGATTGCATCATACACAATCAATGATTGGGGATGAACGATGACAATGTTTAGAAGGGATGGACGACAGTCAGAATAAGGAACTCTCACAGTATGTCGATACTCATAGCAGGAGAAGTGATCTTCTATCAAGCCATAAAAAAATTGAAATAGCTTGATAAGATGATGCAGGGGTTTCCATTTCTGTATATTCCCTAAAAGTTCATAAAATTCAGATGAGGGTAGGAATGAACAAGTTAATGGGTTGTCCCTCTACCAATGTGGATGCCATTATTAGAGTGCAAACCCTAACACCAGTATAAACATCACGATAGGGGAAGATCCATCCACTCAAAAACATAACAAAGAAACCTTAAAATCTATACTCGATAGGTACATCTGACTGAATTCCATACCCCCATGTGGTGTATCATACTGCCTCAAGGGTGGAGCAGTATGAGCTCAGGATTTCCCATGATTTTTAAGTCATGTGAGTCTGGCAGTGGCGAACCCTCAACTTAGGACCATTCGCCTATACGAATAGACCAATCCAATATTCGAATGAAATAAGAGAATGAGCATGGAGGGGTTGATTGAGTAATTCCTCTTCTAGGACTAATAAATTTCTTTCCAGTAGAGATACTTATTCGACATTCCCCTAGGAATTGGCTGCTGGAAGAAACTCATCATACATGTTTCCTAGAATTGGAATCCCTCTGAGTTGATGGATGTCCCATAAACTAATACCCACCTCCCTGTGCAATAGGTGGAAGTTATTGGTGCTTGAACACTAATGGATAAGCAGTTTGGGAAATATATTACCTGGTGAATAGATTGCAAATTGGGAAACCCATGCTGCCTGATAGAAGTTTACTTCTTCCAACTAGCTAGGGGGCTCCAAACAAATTTGATGCACCTAGAATACCTAGTCCCACTCATCGAAGAATCATACTCTAGATCGAAATTCCCATTTGGTTCTCCACCTGACACTGGGATTCTCTCAAGAAAGATTGACAATGGATGGGTACTCCTGGATGAACTACCTCAAAGAGGTGTTACGATGATAATGATTACTCTAAGTCCACACAGATCCTTTTAGTGTGAACACATTATCTTGAGTAAAAGAAGTTACGAGTTCTACTGTTGAAGAAATATTGGACTGATCATGCCCTCAGGATACCTCGAGGTGAATAATAGAAGTATTGTGATTGTCCAATGGTAGGGGAACGTCATCTAGGAGGATGAAATTGTAAAGCGGAAACTAGAAAAATAGAGGATTGGCCATGAGATCTAGTGAAATAAGGTCTCTGAGAATACCCTCTTGAGGAATAATGTTGGAATTGAGGTTATATTTAGAATTATCAACCATAGATACCATCCTCCTAGTCAATTCTATTGAGATAAAAGGAATATCCATCTCTTCCTCCATTAAAAATACCATGAAAAAGGTTCGGTCTAAAAAAATGATTGGGAAAAAGACCATTTTTTTAAAAAAGACTACAAGAAGTCCATATAGAAAGGATCACCATACTAAACCCTAGAAATGGCTCAAGAAATGCATTCCCCACAAACTGATAGTTCACAGAACACCCTACAAGACACTGTCCCACGAAGCATTGGCCAATGAATCAATCCCAGTTCGCAGAATGGGAAAGATGTGCATCGATCTTCACTATGCGGTTGTCCACAAATTTATAACTCGAAGATTTAAATTTCAATTAGGAAAACTTAAAGTTCAGTTTTCCGAAATGAGGTTTAGTTTGCGGAGAAGGAAAACCATTTAGTGTCTTACTATGTTGTATTTCAAACTTATGTTTACAAATTTTAAATGTCGGTTCACTGATGAGAGCGATCGAGAAGAGTTTGCAGTTCATGGAATGCGAAGCATGGTTCACGGACGACGAATTTTGCGAAGGAACTGGTACGTGGAAGTAGGGAAAGATGAGAGCACTTTGCGGAGCACTTTTCACTGATAATTCTAGTAAATGACAAAATACTTAGGTCCCCTATATATAGGCATGGTCCCCCCAATGGTTCAACCATTATACCACAAACTAATTCAGTTTAGGACTTCTCTCTACATCAGAATAACCTCCTCTTCATCCCAATCAGATCCCATTTTGATGGGGGTCATTTGTAGGGTCCTGAAAACTTTGCAAAGGGAAGACAAACAATCCCATAGATTTGATGAAGGAATAAGATGCATATTTGATTGAAAATTTGAGAAGAAGATTGAAGAAATCAAATTTGGAAAAGGACCAAAGTGGTCTGTGTACTGATTTCCAGGAATGGTATGCATGTGGTATTGCATGCGAATCGAACAGTATACAGACCGCCCGAGAAATGATAGCTTGTGAAGTGTTGGCCAGAAAACTAGGCTATTCACAGAATAAATGAATAATAGTGTCAGTTCCTTACAAACCACATCGTTGGCGGGATGGAGGTGGGGAAATTACACCCATGAACCACAACCCCATGAACCATGTCGTTGGAGAAAACATGATGGAGAGGTACGCCCCTGCACACTGTCCCCACAAACATAGTTCACTAGCGAGGAAAAGTCGGAGACATCTTGTGAATTGCATTGTTCACAGGATCGAGGTAGTGATTTATGCCACCGTGAACTGTAGCGCCATGAACCTCAGCCCCACAAACCTCGGTTGACTAAGTCATCTGTGGGCTAGACAGTTTCCTCACGGGCTTACGAAAATGGTGTCGTGTGACCCAAAGATACAGCTTCCCCAACACTCTATAAAAGGGACCACAAGGAGAACTGAAGGTAGAGTAGGATTTTTGGATAGAACTTGGAGTTTATAGATAAAATAATTTTAAGGCAAATGACTAATGAAGTAAAAAAACACAAATGGTTTTTAGCAGGAATAAATCCACCGTGAACCATAAAAAATAAGGAAGCATAATAATACAGGGGAACCACAAACCTAATTGGAAAACTACGAACCATAACCCCCTTGTAGATGAACTTCCCATGAACTATAGGACCAATTCCCCTTCTCCAATCCAGTGTACTGCATAGCACCTAGCTATGCAGATGAAACCCTGCCTCACGTAGTGCTCCGCTACACAGATGGACTCCATCGTCACATAACTCAAAAGTATGTGGATGGAACCCAAGGTCGCGTACCACTACAGTACGCAGAACACATCTAGGTCCATAAACCATCTCAGTACAAGGATGGCATCTAGGTCCGCGTACCACCTCGGTACGTGGATGGAATCCAGGTCCATGTACCACCTTGATACATAGACGACCCTTAAACCTACATAGAAATGAACTATGAGAAGGTCACCCCACCCCACATGAGAAAATGGTATGTGGACTGGGGTATCTTTGGGCATTCTGAATTTCGGTCCCGATCATTTCCTTCTGCTTCCATCCCATCCTCCAAATCCCTTCTGTTAACCAGTCCATCAACATCAGGCTAAAGCCCCTTCCAAAGCCGCCAAACCCATATGATAAAACCATCAGGCACATCAGTGCATCCTTTTGAATTTACATACCCATGATAAGTGGAGTCACATGGGTAATACTTGCAAGGGTGTGGCCCCCCATAATGTATTTATGTTTACATTCCCATGGTAACCCAAGGTCCAACCTTGGAATACTCATATGAACCACCCCATTTTAGGGATTAAGGGTAATCAAGAGATTTTCCATTCAATAAGGGATAGTGACAAGACAAAGGGATCACTCCTTATTTTACCTTTGATGAGAATAAATGATTCTCCCCTTTCCCAGAACACATTTTAGGACACTCTCCCGGAGGTAATCCTCTAACCTTTCCACGAGAGGTAGTGCTCCATATCCTCTTAGGATCAACCCGAGATATGTCTGGATAGATGTCCAAATGTGGATATACTAGATATCAACATGGGATAGAAAATTGGAACATTCAAATCCCCCTATCTCACTTAATTTGGGCTCCAATACCATCTATCAGCAGATGAACTGGGACATGCGATCTACATATCTACTACCTCCTCTTGTTTCTCACACCGAGCATGACTCACATGGGCTTAGAGGTTAGCAGTGGCCATGACACCCGCATAACCCAAAAACATGGGCCTCCTACTAAGTTTAAGCTCCAATTAAACCTACAAATCATGATGAGTCAAGATTCTCCTCATGGTTCCATAAACATGGGTCTCCACCTAGGTGTAAGACCCAAACTAAATGAACTATGAGAACTCTGATTCCTGCTCTAACCAAGATACATAGGATACCCGTCTGAAGGATTGAGCTCAAATATGACTCCTCTACAATGTAATTACCAAACAAATCCCCTAAAGTGGGCCTCTTCAGTCTAAGTCCCATGAAAAATCTTGACTAGGCATCTTCTTCCTTGACGTGCTTGCTGCATGACGTTAAACTGCATGGGTGGGTCTTCGTCAAATGACCTTAAAAGGTGATGTGTCATGTAAAGAGGTGATAAAATATGTGGGTTCTGATTCCTCTCATTAGGATACATAGGAATTCCATCTTATGGGTTTTATCCTGATATCAACACAACTTTTTTCCTCCCTGAATGATGATAAACTCCAGAGTGCCTCATCATAGGGATTAAACTAGAGTTGTCTTAGTAAATACTGACCCATGAGTATATATGGTTAATCTTATAACCTAGTAGTAACCCGCATACACATTCTTGGCAAAGGACCAAGGATTCATGAACACATGAACATTTATTAAATCTATAAGAGAGTCTCTGAGTAGGAAATAATTCCCCCCAAAAGGGTGTGATGAGCCCGACCTCCCATCCTCTAGACCAGTAGAGTCCTTAAGTGTCGTTTAAAAAATAATATAATGAGACCCTTACTTTGGAAATTATGTCCATAAATTATGGATAAAATGGTCGTTGGTTGTTTATGGCTCAATGAATAAACCCGTTGGAGACCATCTGATGACATTGTACCTGAGGCAGACTGATTGCACACATACTCAACCCCCTTAAAATCACCCTCTAGGACTGTTCAACTCTACAACATCCTCTCAACACAAAAGGTACACACTTACCAATCCTGGTGTGACCATCTCTCCCACCAAAATGGTTTATAATGTGAATTAGGTCGAAATGAAATGGTAAAATCGATGTAAAACTATATAATAGAAAGTGTTTAGCTGTTATCCATCGGATTGTTTTGTTTTCCCTGGTACGACGTGAATAAAGATAAAACAAATTCCCATAAATGTAATATATGATAATTATACTTAAATTTATAGGTATTTACATTTTCATTTTATGTTCTCTCTTTTATGGGGTTTACAGTCCAAAATTTACCGAATTGGTAAGGGAATTTTGTCTCAATTTTCCTTCTTTGAGACAAATGTAAGGTTATGAACCTATATTCTTTTAATAGGTTTATATACTACCATTTTACATGTCATATCATGAATATAATTATTCTAATTATATTGTAAGTTTCATGTAATTTTATTCTCTCTTTAGTAGGAAATATGTGTTTCTTCAAATCAGTGCTTTCTAAAAATGTTTTAAAAGTGTTTTAAATGATATTTTAGGAATTTTTAAGGAAAAACAATATCAAAGATGTTTAGAATAGTTTTCAAATCTTCATTTATAAATTTTTAAGGTGATTTCCAATGAAAAATGTTTGAAAAACGTTTTATGATTTAAAAAGAGTTTCAAGTGATCTTTCAAAACCATTTTCCATGCAAGATAACATTATTTGATGTTATTTATGATTTAATAAGGATATTATTCAAGGAAATTATAATAATTATTTTATGGTTGTTTTTTTTATATTTATGAAAGAAATTACTTTTCTATTGGTTATGATATAATTTTTATAAATCCTATTTCTTTTTACAGGTTCTGATATAATAAATAATTTATGTTCTTTTTGGCCACATATGTAAAATTTTAATTACGTGATGGGTGATACATATATCTCCCTCCAATACATTGGGTAATGATATTATATCTCATGAGATAGACATGAATGGAACAGGTATTGAACTCAGTTCAGACAAAATTGGAATGAGAAGTGAAACCAATTTAGTAAAGGACTTTGTCCACCATGATAGCCTAGTGAGTGAACCATGACTACAAAGATGGTTTATAGAGTGAACCCATTCCACTATGATAGTATTAGAAAATATACTTGACTAATAATGAAATGATTTTCTATGATTATGTTTTTTCCACAATTACATGTTTTATTTGAAGGTTATTATTCTAAAATTCATGTCTTATAATATTTTATGACTTATTCTATGACTCAAGTTTATGATCATTGATATACAGAGTATGATTTTATAATGTTATGCTCATGTTCTTATACCCTCATGTTCATGATTATGATTACATATCTCACTTTTTTTATCTTTACTGATCATATGAACTCACCATTTATTATCTTTCCTTTCCCCCGGTTATGAAGAAATGTTTTAAGTAGGATATATCTCCAAAGGGTGTTAGATGTGAAGAATTTTTGGGAGATAATATATATTTTTATTGTCCATTTGTTTATTTTTATAATAAATTTAAGAGTTTTTCCAAATTATATAAAACAATAAACCTAAAAGGTCATTGGTTATATAAGTGATCCATTATTTCCTTTTGATGTTGTACATTTTGATGGAAAAAACTGAGTCACGTTTTTAAATTTTATGTATTTTGCACCAGATCTGGAAGTGCGGATTCTAGGTTGTTACATTTGGTATCAGAGCATAGTTTAGTTAACTTTGGATATTAGGATGTTTTCAAGAGAAGTAATCTTAAGAGTTATAGAAAAAATCATTAGTATATAAGACTCTAAATTTAGAGTCTTAGAAGCCCCTTTTTTGGGTTTTAAGATATTAAAATTTATGGTGGCTAATGATATTCTTGGTATCATTTTTTTGAATTTATTAAGAGTTATTTCATTTTGGGATGCAAAATGAAAGGTAAGATATAAAATTTGAGGTTAAAACACTTATTTAATTTACAATATATTAAGGTTATTTTTTAGGATGTTTATCATGTTACTATAATTTTAAAAGGATGATATTAGCATAGTTTTAGACAATGGAAAACACACAGGATGGGTGATAATCCATCACATTAGGAAAGTTTGTGAGGATTGAAACCACAACCAAAGGGTGAAAAGTGTACATTACCCACCACTGCACTACGTGAAGTATCAGTCAGTATTTTATTTTCTTTTTAGCTAAATGATCTGATGGATAATGGGAAAGTTCATTTTGAGAACATAATTTTTATCATATTGATTACCATGGGAATTAGAAATTGATTTTGTGTTAAGTGATTATTATTATTTCGAAAGATGTTAACTATTTTGGAAACCCTATTTAATTTATGAAAATAGAACACTATGTGATTTCATTTGAGGAATAATGGATGAATTATATTTTAGAATCATATATGATTTTATTTTTGATTTATGGTGATTTAGGTTATTTTTGAAAATTGTTAGCGTATCTTGAGATTTATCAGAGAAATTAAATTTTGATATGAGACATTAAGAGAAACTAATGTTATTTTGAGATAAATGTATCTCTGAAGGCTATGTGATCAAATAATTCAGATTTTTATGTTTTAGTCATAGTTTAGAATATTTTTTAAGATTTTTAAGGTTATTTATTTTTTGAATGGTCTAATTTGAACTTTTGGTATTTCTGTTGAATTTTGGAGATAAAAATAGTTTTTCATCATTTAATGGTTTATTATATTTTGAGAATTAACTTATCTTATACTAACCATTTTTGGTTTTGGTTAATGTTTCAAGATAGGATAAAAATATATTTAATATTTTTTTTATTATGAAATTTATTATATGTTAATTCTAGTGCTTCAGGTGTGAAAATTTCAACTTGAATACTCATTATTTGAAGAAAAAGATGAGTTAGTGGTGGAGATTGATTGAAGGATGAAAATATACTTTTTTTGTAAGTATTTTTCCTTATATTCATAATATATATAGTAACAAAGTTCCTCAACTATATAAAAATAATATTTAAAAACGTTCAATAAAAACGTTATCTATTTACTTTTCATACTGAGAAATCAATGGCCTTTTAACCCATTATAGATTTATCATTTTGTGATGGTTAACTTTATAATGAAATTTTTCTATATTAATATAAATCAGAAAATGATATTTAGTTTTCTTATCCATGTCTAAGTTTTTCTACATGAAATCCTACTATGTTTTATCTCAGACAACCTTCGTACTTTAATTTATCTCTTTTAAAATGGAAGTTTTATTGACCCTTTTTCCCATGTGGGATTTCAAAAAAGGTATTTTGAAAATTCAAACCCTTGGTTATTTAGAACAAGATAAAATTATAAGGGAAAAATTTATTAAATAGGGGGAGAATATAATATCCTAACATCTTAAAAGGAAAGACCATGTTTGATAATGTACAAGACATGTAACACTAAGTTTAAACAAAGAACCAAATATCATTATTTAGATGCGACCATTATAACCCATTAGTTAAATAGGTGAGAATGAATAGTATTATGGAATATATATAATTTTAATACTTATTTATAATATATTAATTATTTTTAAATAATTATCATATTTTTAGTAAAGTCATTTTATTCATCAAAAACTTATTTTCTTAAAAAAATGATTTTTATTTCTTTTTATGTACAAATGATATAATTAATTTCTCAAAATTTTATAAAATTTATTTGAAAAATTAACTTCACTTTTTAAATCATCATATCAAAATTTTTCAATAGTGAAATTTTGATAATTTTTTGAATAGTTTGATTTCTAAATGAATAGAAAATAATACTGATTTTTATTGAAAACTGTCTTCTATTTAAAGTATTTAAAAGTAAAATTATCTTTTTTATTAGCTCTAAAATATATTTAGTTCAATTTTATTTAAAATAATCAAATTATGGTTTTTAAAATAGATTTCATACATAAATTTAGTATAGAAACATTTTAAATTAAAAAAAATACATTTTTCCAAAAAAAATTCTTTTTTATGACGTTTTTCCAGTTTTATTTTAAATTAAATTCTGAAACTTTTGTAAATTTAATTTTGAAAAATGGATTACATATTTGGATTCATAATTTCCAAATTTGGTAAATATTTCCCTTTTATTTTGGGATAATGTGAATAGTAACTTTGGTAAAATTTTGTTACAATGGTAAAGAGTAAATCGAGTTATTAAGGGTAAAAATAATATTATAAATATTATAAAATTACACTAACACTTTAAAAAATGTTATTGGATTAATTTAATTTGAAAATTAACCCATAAGGTTTGAAATAGAAATATTTAATGGACACTTGTCCATGAAAATGACTTATATAATATTTAAATCAAATAAAGTCACAAAATGAAACTTTCTAAGTCTTAAATATCTCTAATGTTTCCACATAGGGGAAAAATTAGGTCATGAACAAATATAGAGGATTAAATTGAGATTAATTTTTTTATGATATTAATTTATTTTTAGTTTTTATTTCTGAAATAACTACGTTTAATTCTTATGAAACACTCAAGTAGTGCGTGTGCCAGAAGATGAAAAATCAAAAAAATGATTTTAATTAAAATTATTAAAACCATTAAAAGACCAAGAAACTTGAGTAAATATCATTTTTGAGTATATATAGACCATAATCTTCTGCGGTTCTAATGAATTACCATTTGGAGCCACTTGAATATGATTATGACCTTTATAGTATTTAATTTAATGAAAAGTCAAACATGTCACACTTATTTTTAATAAGTACAATATTTGTAATATGGGGTTAAATCGATGATATTATTGAGTATAAATATTATTTGGAAAGATAATTTATTTTTCTACATTATGGAAATTTATTTATAATTTTTATAAATTAAATAATTATCTTAAATAATTACACAATGATGATACAATAATTAGTCAACTAAAGAAAAAAAATCAAATAAATGATATTAAAAATATGAAAAGAAATATAATTTAAATCAATTAAGGTTATTAAATAATTTAATAGGTGACTATGACATATTAGAGGTGTATTAAATTATTTATATTGAATTTATCTTATTGTTTTAATTTTCTCAAATTCAATTTAATGAATAGTGTCAAAATTGTCACTAATGATATTTTATGAAAATAATATTTTATTGAATTATTTAAAAATCGTGAAAATAATTAAAAAAATACAAAGTGATTATGATAAGTTATAAAATTTCATAAATTTACTGTTTATTTACAATTGAAATCATATAAGTATAAATTACAACATTTTAATATTAGAATATTTTGTTACCGTAGTTAAAAATAAAATGGGTTAACTAAGGGTTAATCAAAATGATAAGGATTAAAATAACACAAAAAATTTTCAAAAATATTTTGGTTGATTCTATTAAAACCTTGTTTTATATTATCTTATAATTAATGGTCTTTTGGTGGTATTTGGATTGAGATTGAATTTATTATATATTAATATTTTGATAAATTCCAAAAGTGCCCCTCACCTTCATTATAAAAGGATACCTCCTCTACCATCTCATTTCAGGAAATTTATTCTTATATCTATACCAAAAATTGCCAAATTATCTTATCCTCTTCTCTATAAACATTATATAAGTTTGGTTCTTCCCAAAGGGCCAACTCTAGAGTCCTTTAGAGGTGATCTAAAGGAGTTGTTTCGAAGAAGAGTTAATCGCTCTAACCAATCACTCTCTTTTTCTACCTTTTTATACCTCCTATTAATATATGATATATATAAAAAAATAATAAATTTAGTATACTAAATATTATTAAATTTTATTATGATTATGAATGAACCATTATATAGTCCATTTCCCATCAAACAAGAAGTGAAAGTATCACTCATGCATACGTATGGCCTACCATCTTCACATAACGATACAATTAATTTTCCATCACCATCATTCATGAGTGTGAATTATGATGGGTTTAATATTTATATATGATATTTATGAAATAATTATAATTTTATAATCATTATATAATATATACCTTCATGCTTTCTATTTTGTGGGAATACGATAACTTCATTTGTGGATGTGTGGACTATCGCCTCCTCAAAGAAATGTGATTCATTCATACATTAAATGGAATGTATCTATGATGGGTTTAGTAAAATTATAAGTTATATATGAAATAATACTACTACTGAGATGTTAATATATATATATATATATCATTTACTTTATTTCTTTTAATACGACAAGAAAACAAAAACAATGTTCATGCATACGTACGACCTACCATCTCCATGAATGGTGTATTCCATTTCATATTTATATTTTTATATATTATTATATATATATATATATAAAGGATATATATGATATTTATATCATGTTTTACATTCTGGATTTTATGATATAAGTAAGAGGATGAAAAATATAACAAATCAAAACATATATGAAAAACAAAGAGGTTATTACCTGAAATGTAACCCTAACATGAAATTAATAATAAAAGGGTAATATAAAGTCATAATAAAATCATATATGGTTTTATATATAATAATATGGTTCTTTGGAATTTGGATAATATACTTATACTTATTATACAAGAGCTTTGAACATGTATGAGGAAAGTCAGGACTTAAAGTAAAGGTTTTCTCATCTCACATTTTCTTTTATGATATATATGCCTTATTCACCACTTATTTATTTTATGTTGTGTATATAATTCCTATGAATTTAATATGTGATCATTATACTTAAATTTATTTGTAATTAAATATTCATTTTATGATATCTCTTTCATGGGGTTTACTGTTCAAAAGTTACCAAATCAGTAAGAGAATTTTGTCTTAGTTTTCCTTCTTTAATACACATGTTATGTTATGATCCTATTTTCTTTTAAAACGTGTATACAATTTCCTTTGACATTTCATATCATGAAGATCCTTCTTTTCATGATATTATAAGTTTCATGTAATTTTATTCTCTCTTTGGACGGAAATCATTGTTCCTTCAAATCAATGTTTTCTAAAAATGTTTTAAATGACATTTTAGGCATTATTAATGAAAAATGATATAAAATATGTTTAAAATAGTTTTCAATTCTTCCTTTATATTTTTTTCAAGGATATTTTAAATGAAAAGGGTTTTTTAAATTTATTTTGATTTAAAAAGCGTTTCAAGTTATCTTTCAAAATCATTTTCCATCTAAGATAACATTATTTGATGTTACTTATGATTTAAAAGGAATATTATTCAATGAAATTATCCTTATTATTTTATGTATGGTTTTTGATTATATTTATGAAACTCATTTATTTTCCATGGGTTATGATATGATGTTTATAAAACATATTTCTTTTTATAGGTTCTGATATGACAAATGATTTATGTTATTATGGAACACATATGTATAGTTTTAATTATGTGATGGGAGAGACCAATATGTCACGACCCCCTCCCCACAAAGTGTACCCATCCTGGGTTGGAAATGGGATAAGGGAGATAGTGACCTATGAGTCCCACCTTCAGTAGGCCTCGAGTTGGTGACTAGAACCAAGGTTATAATAAACATGAATATGGGAGGAATTACCCTCTAATAGAAACACATGCGGAAGAGAGAGATAATATATACACCAACCAACCCCTACTCAGACTAAAAAATAATGAAACCCAAGTACACAAATGTAATGTCATGTAATAACTACTACAATTGAAAGGAAAAACTACAAGTACCGAAAGAAAGTAAAGATGACAGCGACCAAGAAGCCCAAACAACTCTTACACCCCACAAGCTGGTAGTAAGCAGTCTGATCTCCAACCTTCTCAAACTAATCTTAAAGATAGTTTATATATACATAGGATGAGTATAATAATATACTCATTAGGATCCTCTCTGTAGTTTTTCATGTAAAATTAAAGAAATCATGATAAATAACAATGAACAAAAAGTGAAACTAACTCATCACCTAAATAGTTATACAAAATTACCAACCTCGCTATGGATAATCTCACTAAGTATCGTATACAAGAACATATTATATAATAAAGAATATCAAAGGTACCCGACTACTAATTCCCCACTGGTTTACCACTCTACCCCAACATCGCACATCCTGAACATCTCTCTCCAAAAGGCTATCCTGTAGAAACCTGGGTGAATCACTACAACATGCACCTCATGCAACACACCACCACATCCACATAACCAAAAGTAAATAGATATTTTATGGGATCCACTAAAGCTTGAATAATGTGTATCATACGTCGAGTATTATACCTCAATCCATCACATCCCATATACTGAGTAAGGATCCACAAGCCATCACAACTTATACACATTATACCTATAGTAGTCCTTATGAAACTATATCCAGAATATATGTTGTGAAATAATCTCAAGACATTTCAACCCTCTACACACATATACGGTAAAAACTAACCACTGTGCATACCAGCATAAGTAACTACCAATAGAAGAGAGAGGAACCAAAGCGAGTAGTCATCCATCCATCCTACCATCGAGATGTTGGGGAAAACACCCCCCATGGATCAAAATCTCCGAGGTGTCAGTTTCCCTAATTGATAGGGTGGAATAGAATATAGAAACATAAAAATTACATGATATAATATAGCTCACAACCACACTATGGGCATAACCTAGTCTTAGAATCAACTGTAGCTAATGTCTCTCAGACTCCCGACTACCACTAATAAGACTAGATATCCTATAAGTATACAACCATTTAAAGAGATGCATTAAGTTACTTTGTCCCTTTTTATTAGTTTAACTTTATGTTAAATAATTATTTAATAAATAATTAACCATCATCATTTCCAAATTTCATTTCATTAGAATCATGAAAAAGATACATGCCCTCTAGGCATAACCAAACCAAGTCTATAGTTTATCAGAATTATAACCTCAGTATTGAATCCCAAAAATCTCCAAACCCATGGGTTAAACATTTAATAATTTATTTAAAAAAATTACTTTTCATATACCTAGGTGCTCTCGGAAAACATTTTAAACTCCCCAAACACAAGGGTCTCAACACGGTGATTAGATGAACTACCCATCAGGTCTTTTCCACCTATATCATGAGAGTAAACTCATCCAACCACGAGGAGATAAACATGAAAAGAACATGGAATAACCTAAATGTATTCACCACCCATGGAAAGAGAGTAACCAAATAAATATGTATACCTCAAGCAATGGGGAAAGGGATGTAGATAAAAAAAAATATATTCAACAAGCACCCAAATTTTATATTAATGAGTAAGACCGACTTCAACCCATTTCATCATCTATGACATCATCCCCAACACGACATGCATAAACCGATGCATATCACAACTCTAGGAATCAACTACTTCCACAAAAACTGGGCCTCCCCACCCTACATACCACAACAACCCTACAGGCTCATCCATCCCAGGCTCAAGTCACATCCATGCCTCCCTTCCCCACAAACCACAGGTCTCATATCCAGAGCACATCATATGCAGTAGAAAAAAACATAGCAATAGGATCTTGACCCTAAAGTAAGGCATTCAGACTTCACACACAATGATCTCTCATGGATCCAAAGTATAAGAAACTTAGCCTTTATAAGAAAGTGGGAAACTCTATCCCTACAAAGTCATTATCCTTATCACACAACCAATTCTTATTCCATATTGAATTAACCGATTCATTATTCATAGGTTCCAACTACGGACAAGATAAGCAACATGCTATCAAAACTATAAAAAATTAATTAAAAAATTAATTTAACATGCCTTTAATTCTTTTATCCACAATAATCAACATGATTCAAGGTCATTAACCAATTCAATTAAACATGCACACTTGCATCAATTTTATTAACATTAAATTAAAATAACAACTAGATTCATTAAACATGCCTCTTAAAACATTATCTAATTAATTATCAATTAATTATGGATTTATGTTCTTTACCAATTTCTATAAAAAAACAACATTCTAAACCAAGAAAGGAATATATATCACACCATCTAGCAAATCAAGAGGCAATCTATTATCACGGTATAAAGCAACAACATTTCTACGTGATTGATACCAATTATTTAATTCAGTTTAAGTATTTAATTAGGTCAATTCCATTTCAATCCAAGGGAAAAAATCATGATAAATCTATGATTGAACATAAATAAATAAATAATCCATGAATCCCCTATATCAAAAGGCTATTGAAATTATTCACATGAGAACAGATCAACACAATAGATCCCAATCACCTCTCCTGAAACAACTGCATCCTCCCGATGATGCTGTGTCACAACCGCACAAACCAACAACCAATTAACCCCACTAGGAACATGTAGATAAAGTTCCATCACATGGAAAAGAGAAACATGAGGAAAAAGGATTGAAGAAACCACAAGAACGGAGGTATATCATACCTCAGATCTAAGATGGATCACTACAGATTGAAGATGGAAGCCTGAGATCGATTCTCATTGAAGGGATCTCTAAAATGTTGAAGAGAGGGTCACTAGGTTTCCTAGAGTCAAGAGATAGGGATACTATAGTAGTAGGGTTTGACAACTAGAGTGTATGAAATGTTTTAAAACATATAGTATTGAGGGATTACATGATGTATAATCCCATTTCATGTAGTTTAATACCTTGAAGCTGGTTTTCACTGAAAAAACCATCGCCTCTTCATTTTATTTATTTTTCAAACCCCAAATATTACATGATGTGAATCCCACTTTAATTCTATGAAAGTCCCATAAATCCAATTCTCAACACCCTAACTCCTCCAGACATCCTCTGAGGCTCCTCCAAGAACCTCAATCTTTGGAAACACACAACGGGACAATCCATTCAGATTCAAGACCTTACATATATCTACCTCTAATGAATTGGGTTATGATATTATATCTCATGAGATAGACATGAATGAAACCAATATTGAACTCAGTTCACACAAGACTGGAACAAGGAGTGAAACTGATTTAGTAAAGGACTTTGTTCGGCATGACAGTCTTGGGAGTGAACTATGACTACTATGATGGTTTAGGGAGTGAACCCATTTCACTATTATAGTCTTGTAAAAGTTATTTTACTACTAATGAAATGGTTTTATATGCTTATGTGTTTTCCATAATTCCATGCTTTATATTAAATTTATTCTTTTATAATTCATGTCTTATGATTTTTTATGATTTATTCTATGACTCGAGTTAATGATCCTTGATATGCAGGGTATGATCCTCTAATTTTATGATCATTTTATTATACCATTATAATCATGATTATGATTATATATATCCCTTGATTATCCTTACTGATCATCTGAACTCACCCTTTTTTAAGTTTCTTTTCTTTAGGTTACAAAAAAAGGTTTTAAGTAGTATATATCTATAAAGGGTTCTAGACGTGAACAAATATTGGGAGATAATATATATTTTTATGGTCTAGTTGATTATTTTTCTATGACATTCAAGAGTTTGTCCTAATTATATAAAGCCTTAAACCTAAAAGGTCCCTGGTTATGTAAGTGATCCATTATTTCCTTTTTATGTTGTATGTTTTGATAGAAAAAATTGGGTCACATTTGTAAAGTTTATTTATTTTTCACTATATTTGGAAGTGAATATTTGGGGACGTTATATCATCTATACTATGAAAAAGGATGATGTAATAACCACATTTAGAAAATACAACTAGAGCATGTCTAGTGGATATCTGAGAAGGTAAGGTATCATAGTCGATATATCCTCACTAAGAAACCCTAACATACTATAAAATTCTTGAGGTAATATCCATCAATTAGTGTAAGTTGCATTATCTCCACCTGCAAGGAACAACTATAACAAGGCTAAATAATCTAATTCCTCGATCAGAAACTACGTGAAATACCTCCTACAGAGAGAATATTTTATAATGTTCCCCTACTGGGTGTATAGAAAAACTCAGACATAATATTAGAGGAACTATATCCATAAACAATGTCTCGCATTGATATCCTTCTAAGATATGATATACTTAAGACTCTTATGGTCATAATAGATGATAAAATTATCACCCATAAGGTATTTTTAGAAAATATTTAGGATGAAAAAATAACAAAAAACTCCAGATCATAGGTCTCATATCATCTATCAGGACCCATAGTCATTCACTACCTACCTATACATAAAAAAACCCATTATGGTCCCTCAAAATAAAAAAAACATACTCAACACCCTCATATGAAAATCTCATGATGGGAGCACTCATCAACCTACGCCAAAACTCCTAAAATTACAACTAGCACATTTATATCCACATGAAATGGTATCCATTTTAAGTTAAATTACTAAAAGGAACTGATATCAAAGGGAAATTAGGCAAAAACCTACCATAGTTACATGAAACCCAAGGAAGCTCCTAACCACCATCACACTCATGGGTGGATCCATAACTAACACCAAGTATACCTTTAATGGTTGTACTTATATACAAAAAAAGATATTATTTATCCTGTAGTATAGATGTCTCAAATCTAGAACTAACATTTTTGAGAGATTCCCATAAAGTTGGTTCTCTTAGAGTATGTACAGGACCAACCTATGGTGTCTCATGTGCTCCTCCATAGACACCGATTACACTATAATGAACTTAATGAAGACCCAATAAAACATATCTATGAAATGCTACATGATCTATTTCATGATTCCCATGAACACTGTTAGAGTGTTCATTACACCAAAGGGAATCAAAAAGTACTCATAATTACCATATCAGCGTCATAATTCCATATTCTGTATGTACACATCTCATATACGAAGCTAGTGATAACCTGATATGAGTTATATGTTCAAGATCCATCTAAAACCTCTCAAATGGTTATATAGGTTATATATCCTTGGTAGTGGGTACTTATTTTTAATGATCACCTAGTTCAAGTGATAATATTACACACACAAACTCAAAATCATATCCGTATTATTGGAAAATAACACCATGTCTACCCATGGTGACATAATGGGTCTGATAAATACCTTCTCCTACAATGTCCTCCAATTGAACCTTTAGGACAAGAAGCTCTATAGGAGCCTATAATATGCTGGAAAAGATATCATGACAGTCCTTGGGTGAAATTATATGCATAAATCTATCTCTCAATGGGGAGGTAAGCCGAATATTCCCTTAAGAAATACACCATAATACATTGCCACCAATGTAGGATACATAATCCCCTTCGATATGATCCTCCACATTCTTGAGTCGAGCTTATAGATTAACTAAAATATCTATTTATTGTACTAGAGAAGTGGAAATAAAGGAGTAACTCACACTTATGTCAATTCATACTCTAGATAAATTAGAGAAGAAATAGATCACACCTCTAATAATACCTAGAGCCTCAGTACCATAAGCCTCTACTACCTACAATCATCCTCTCCCTTGACCACTAGGTCCCTTTTCCTGGTGTAGACCACCTGGGGATGGTGGTGGCAACATGTCAAAATATATTCCACCTCCGATTACTCTCCCTGCTCCTCTATCATGCCTACCACCCTATGGAACTCCATGAACCTAATTATTTATATTCTTGGGTGTTCCAAAAACTATCTACCTATTTGATGAAAAACTGGTCAAAAAATATCGATTGGTTTTCCTCAATCATTATATGATAAACAACACCTCTCTTTAAGTTGAATAGAACCATCATAAGAATCCTTCACTATAGACCCGCTATCCTAGAATCATCTCAAATAGTATCTCCCTTGCCCATATACATGTTTCTGACATCAAATATCATTATCTAATGTCTTAGATCCTGTGTTCCTACTACCATCACCAGTTGTTGACATCATTTTACCCAAGAATATCTCTACTATTAGATCCCACTTAAGCACTTTAACATAAGTGTGAACAAAGAGAGATATAACAAAAACCATGATATTTCAATGTAATACTTATTCAATGGTTTTTGATTGGAAAAATAGATGTCGAACCATATCTATGGATTATTTTGAGAGGCTGGTGAACCTCACCGAATACTCCCCATAGTCATAATGCCCTATTGTAGATAAAAAACTACTAGATATGAACTGGTCACAATGTGGTTGGATTAAGATCTACTTTAAAGAGAAACATGAATTTTTACCAAGAGAGAGGTGTATAATCAAGATTTTGAATCAAAAAAGTCTACCATATCCCTAGGAATCCCTAAATAATATTTTTCTCTAGGACCACCATCTGATTTGAAGGTGTCCTCACAAGGTGTAAAACTCAAGACACTGCCTCTAGATAGTCCTATTCTATACGGGGGTATGTATCACCTCAAAACATGGGAGGAAACTACCTCTAAAACTCATAGAGAATAATCATTATGTGAACAGCCACATCTAGTACCTGAAGCATAACATGATTCTTAGTAGGTGGTGGAAAAATAGTAAAACACAACCAATTCCTATATGATGCATGTACTAATTTTTTCCCTCTAACCAATGTCCTCATTTACCAATTCAATAGGATGGTTGTTAGAGTCCTATTGAATGGATATGTTATCCTTTGTAATAAAAATGGATTATCTATCATTATATTCAAACATGAAACACTTTAACACTATTTTCCTAGTTTCTAAACTAATCTCACTTACAAAAATATACATACTCCTATCATAAGATAAACCCTCTTTTATACCACTTATAATTTTCCTAACCCATCAGCTCCTCCACTCCAGTAAAAATATGTGTATGAAACCTCAATCCTACCTTCAATAGGCCATGTCTATAAACCATCACTAGGTAGAAATATCACACACATGGGAAGAATTAACCTAATGTACAAGTGCACATACTAACATCTCGAAATACCTATACAATAATGAAAGGTAAATAAAACTGATAACAAAATTCATGAATAAAATATATCCCATAGTAGTGTATGAAATAGTACTATAATGAAATAAAATAGTAAAATAAAATCCCTCCCAAAAGAAAAAAATAGTCCTACAAATTAAGGAGGGGACTACTGTCAAATTTAACACTGGGTACAACCATGGTTTGTCTAGCCCAAACTTTGCTATACCAACTACCAGTCCTCAAAGGACTCTTTTAAAAGTCCATTCATATATATAATAAATGATACGTGTTGGATGAGATCGTGAAGGGGTGATAATAACATTACCTAGTTGGACACACCGAAATTACTAAACATAAATAATCAAGAGTAGTCATCTCATCAACTGAAATGAATATCAATTAGGATGTGAGACAAAGTAATATGGATAAACATTAGAACCCATATATACTCATAACTTACTCAAATTATTATACATGTTTCATCCACTTCCAACCATATCATTTTAATAAATGATTAAATGTAACTCTCATTTGGGAAAACTCACTCCATGAGCTATTCAGTCACTGATGTTTCTCATTGAGTAGTCATACTCATCTGGTCTCACCTAAAATTTAATCATTGTAACTTCAAAGATGTTGACAACAAGATAAGGTATCACACCCAATACTACTTGGGTGAACTAAAAATTCTACTAGATTAATCTTCTAGATAATGGATTGGTGCCCTGTTCATCTTTTCATACCTATACCACGAACCCAACCTAGGGAAGAATATATGATAGTTGATCTCACATTGGACCTTACACAGGGATAACATGAATCATAACTAAGTAATTACCCATAGATGGTAAAATAATACTATTCTATAGAAATAATTCCACACTATGGTTTATTTGGGTCAAAATAAGGGATCACACTCATCTTAACTGGTCCAAACCGAAGAGGTGGAGGGCCTCCCCTTTGTCTGAAAAAATAATACATCGTGTATTGAGGGGTAAAAACATATCATTCCTTCCCTGAGTTTTCCTGTGTCTCATCATCTCAAATGGAATATAATCCTCCATATACATAGCATGTAATTTTGAGGTACATGATGTGTATAGTTTAGGATCACACTTGGAATGCTTCCTTCCCATGATCATGTACATATGGTCATGCCCATGTATATATGGTCATGCCTGTGTACTTAGAGTCATGACCATGTACCAGGTAGTGTTTGAGTATTGGGTCATGCACATGTACTCTATTCATTACCATGTGACAGGATGTGTACATATCTATATACTATATAACATACATGATGAGTCACCAACTCTGGGTACACTGCATGTGACATGTGCCACATGTTGTGTTATATTTTTCTCTATGCATAAACCCTAGCGACACAGAAGAGTGGCTAGTTGGAGTGTATTCTTAGGACTTCATATCGAGTAACACAAGATTTTTTAAAACCAGTGGGATATTTACATGTGTACAGAAAGCTACGTTTCTTCCACTAGATCAATTACCCATCATGAACAGAGATAAAAAATATGGGGTTGATCAACCTTTCCATATCTATTAGTCATATTCTGTTCATATGATCCACTCGAGAATTAGTCCTCACCCCACCATGACATTTCCACATTCCATAAAAGGAAGTAAGGATTAGTGACCCCATATAGATAATCCTTTGATCCTCCTCCTTTGTCATCAAGCAATTATGGATCCATCGATCAGATTCCCAAACCATCTACATCGATCCATTGTACCAAATAACTGTCGTGTAATGATTGAATATCTGGTATTTTTGGAACAATCAGCTCAAGGAATTTCAAGCGATGAATATGCTAATAAATGGGGAATAAATTCAAAAATAAAAAAGTGGATTGAAACTAGTTCATTTTTCAGGTTTCCCTTTATTATTTTCCATTACAATGACCAATGAAGAGAAGAAAATAAATAATATCAATTCCCCATGATACCATAAAGATAAACCCAAACCCATGAGGTATGATTGACTTAAAATAAAACTACTAGAATAATTGAACAATATTAATCATGGGATAAAAAAAGGAGAAATAGAAATTAAAAATAAAATATCACGTCTCATATTGGATCAATCGTTGGTGAATAACCCATCCACTATCAAAGAAGATGAAGATCCCACTACATTCTCTATCCGTTTGTCAATTAACTTTAATCCGTTCATCGACGATCCTAAACCCCAATACACTAATGAAAAAATATCTCCTCATCTCTGTTATCCTATGTTCATGTAGAAAAACAAGAATCATTTCCATAAAAATGAATTTTTAGATAGGGTTAGGTCACTGCTAAAAAAACAAACAAACAAAATAAATTATTTTATTTTATTTTATTATTTGTGCCCATTATGACACATTAACAATATGCCAGACACTGACAAAGATTATGTCATGCCTAAGGTAAACCTCTCATTCTAGACTCAATGGTGGTCTCAAATTTCCAATATAAGAATATGTTTAGGTTTTATTCCTTTGTATCACAAAATAGTATGTATGTTATATTAATATATTTAATATTTATATATCATCAATACTGAACCTCACTATGTAACACCCCAAGATTTTTAGAAATACATTTTTTCAAATACATTTAATCATTTAGATAATTTTCATTACACTAAATACAAACTTTATCTTATGTTACACACAACATTGAATTTTTATTTCCATACACACAACACTGGGTTTAGCTTGAATTACACACAACACCGAGTTTATACAATACATGACATACTATTAAAATATTATTATTTAATATGATAATTATCACCTAGCCATTGGAATAGTGGATGTGAATAGTATTATCAAAATTATGAATATATTTTGGTTAATAATTTATATATATAAAATTATTTAGTATCCAATAAAATATAAATGAAAATAAAAATATTTTAAAATTAAGGAAATCCTTTTCTGAAAATCAATTTTTATGTAAAAAAATATTTTTTACATAAATAAATTAAGAAAAATCACCATGAGAGAAATATTTTATTGAAATTTATATATTATATATTAAATAAAATGTTTAAAATTAATTTTATTTGTTTTATATAAAAATGATAAGAATAAGTCAAATTTTATGCTTAAAAACTCTATTTTTCTAAAAAATAGACTTTCCACATATTTGCATTTTTATTTTAAAAATATTTTTAATACATATTAATTTTTTTGTAAAAATAATGTTCAATTTTTAAATTATCATGTTAAATTTATCTTAAGATGAATTTTTGAGAATTTTCTTAGAAGATAATTTTTTCAACGAAAATTGAAAAATAATATTTTTTATTAAGAATTATCATGTATTTCAAATATTTTAAAAAATAAAAATTGGTTTATGATGGTTTTAGAAGAAAAATTATTATAATTATGTATATATATTATTATTTTTATTTCATTTTATTCATTTTCATATTGAATTTTGATATAAAAACTTTTTAAATTTTTGAACATTTTCTCTTTGAAAACTCACTTTCTCACCGCATCTATGGGATTAATTTTAAATTATAATTTTTCACTTCCATGAATGGAATTTGGGAAAATATATTTAATTTTTGGAGTCATAATAATTTATATGATCCAATTAGTTCAAATAATTTTTTTACCATTGTAACATCCCAGAAATTCCAAACTTAGTTTTGCTATATAAATATTTTATTAAATGAATTAGTTTATAATTAATAAAAACTAATAATATTTTTGAGATGATTTTACTTGAAAACAATAATCCAAAAGAGGTGTTTTAAATAATCAAAATAAAAATTTGATCTGTAGTTAGATATTTAAAAATATATAATAATATTACATTGAATTATTATAAAAAAAGTTATATTTCATCAATTATGATTTTATGAAAAATTCATTTTAAATTAATATTCCAAAAAAAAATATTATTTTGTTTTGTTTAAAATAATATTTTAAAATAAATATATTTATTTAATTATTTTTGTAAAATAAAGTATTTTAAAAGAATAATTATATAGGAATATACTTAATTTTGTTTTTTTATTTTCAAGATATGAAATATATATATATATTAGTTTTGAATTATAAATTATGATTAGATTATTTTTATAAAATTATTACTATTATAATTTTTATTTAATTATAATTATATATTATAACTATTTTAATTAAATATTGAAATTATACATATTTTATTTGGAATTATTATATTATGATAATGTTATTTTAAATATATGAAAATTATTATTTTTTTGTTTTATAAAATCTTAAAAGAACATGTTTTGTATAATAATTTTTAAAAATGAATAAATAATAAAGAGATAAATTAGGAAATCAAAAACAATAGTTTTGATTTGGGGATGGGGTTTCATTTTCTCGAGGGAGGCCAAGCGCAGAGGGGAGCCGTGAAGGTTCCGAGTGTAGCAGAAACATGGTTGGGACGAAACCCAATTTTGGTTTTTACCATGATCAATGATTATTTCGGGATCAATACGACGATGAATTCCAGTATCCATAGAATATAATCAAATATTTAGATAAAGAAGAAAGAGGCCTAAAACCTTTAGAGAGTTTCTTTCACATCATGTTTATAATTAATTTAATTAATTTCATAAAGAAGAAAAATACCTGGATCTTTGGTATTTTTCTTCGTTGATGATGTTGATCATCCGGAATGACTCTTCTGGATTATATTTTTGCGCTTGTAAGGATCCAAACTAGAATACCTCTAGCGATGATCCACACGTGCTCCAATGGCCTCTGATCAACATTGCTCGTTCTCTGGGTGGTAGCGCGACGAAGTGAGTGTCTTGTGTTGGTTGTTCTTGATCGCTTGTTCTTTAACCTTGAAGAACGTCTCTCGTTCTTGTGATGGGAGAGAAGAGGATTCGAGAGAGATATTGTTTGGCTCAACAATTCTCAATTCACCAGGCGTGTGGTGTGGTGTATGGTACAATAGAACTACTTGTCTATTTATATACATGGAATTTAACTTACAATATTTAATTTCACAGCAATAATTAAATATATTCATGAACTTCAAGAAAAACCATGATCTTAATAATAATACCGCGTCATTATTCATGGTGCACCAACTTTTGTAAAAAAGAATTATAAAATAAAATTCCAGGTCACAAAATAATAGCAACATCATAATTATTTTAACTTGTGCCAACATGTTAAATAATCATTTACTATCTTGAAAATAATTATTTTACTACAGGAATGACCTTGGTTCACTCGAACTCCACTTCCATTTATTGAACACCAGAATAAATAAATAAATAAATTATTCTCTTAAATAAATATTTTATTTAAAAACTAGTGAATAAATATTTATTAAATGTTCAATAATATAAATAAATATATTTTATTTAATTTAGGCGATCATGTTAACATAAATAAAATTATTCCATGGTCTAGAGAATAATATTTATTTCATTAATTAAATTCAAATAGAATTTAACCGAGACCACCAAAAACACTTAGTGTGTGACCCTCTAGGATTATTTCTCATTAGCATTAGGTGGGCTTGCCTAAATTTTAAGAGTACTGTCTAGCAATGGGTCAAGGAACCCAGGAGAAAGAACTAAAAGTCACAACAATAATATCCACATACAAATGCTCACTATGTAATATAATCCCTTTGTCACAATATCTCATCAAGTAGGTTTCATGATAGTGTCATCAACTTTTATGCTTGATACATTATTCTTTGACTACTTGAAATAAACTAATCATTAAACCATGGCCATGTAATTTCGCGTGACAGTTCTATTTCAATCAAAGGGATGAGATATCAACTTCCATAAATGGAAGGGAAAAATATTTCCTCATCTAATCCATTAATAACATGCCACTCGTGACGCACCCAATAGACCCTACTTCCCGCCAACTATCTGCATGATAGTTTTCGTCAGTAAATCAAATCACGTTAGTCATGACATGTATTAATGATAATATTAAAGTCTAAGGATCATTACACATGCTTGCAGATAGAAATATCTAGTGACACCAAAACATACGAAATTCCTACTACTGGGTCTGTTCTCATAATCTTCTATCTTAGAGATTACCAAGTGCGAACTTCATGAGAGGAAGTCTCATATACTTACGAGTACTCACACCTAACAGTATATATGTTATGTTGCCGATCATAGTATTTTATCCAACCGTAGAACTATATTTAAGAATATTGTTATAGCATTTCAAGGTTCTCATCATAGTGGGAAACTACCATGACATTATCAATGTAACAAATACTCTAGGACATTATTACATCATAGTCAAGAAGAACAATGAAAAATATGTAATAATACATTAAATATCCATGTAATCAATGTAAAAAGAGTTGGTTCTAGGCAACCAACTCTTAAAAACTCCCACTTGGACTAGAGCCAACTTCCTATGACTTTCAGTCCGCTAGACCTCACATGATGATCATGTTTCTGCTGAGTCAAGGCTTTAGTCAGGGGGCTTTCACGTTGTCTTCTGTGAAAATAATTCTCATTGAAACTTCACCTCTCTGAGAAAAATCCCTCAAGAGATGATACTTCTAAAGTTTGTGCTTCTTCCACTGATGTGACCTCATCTCTTTTGCGAGATCCACCACTGTAGTATTATCATATTACAATGTGATGAGATTTTTACTACTAGGTATCACATCTTGCTCCTGGATTAAGTTTCTCATACAAACTACTTCTTTAGCTGCATCAGAAGCTATGATATACTCAAACTCTACTGTAGAATCTACGACCACACTCATCTTTGAGCTCTTCCAGCTCAATGAGCCTCCATTCAAAGTGAATATGTATCCCGTTTGTAACTTCATGTCATCTTGATCAGTCTAGAAACTAGCATATGCATATCCTCTGATGAGTATTTCCTCATATCCTTTATAAACCAGGAACATATCCTTAGTATGCCTCAGATACTTTAGGATAGTTTTGACTGCCATCCAATGGCGGTCACCTGGGTTAGCTTGATATCTGCCTACCACACTCAATGTGTAGGCGACATCCAACCTAGTACATAACATGACATACTGTTCTGGTTCGCTAACATCTCTTGTACTCCTATGTAATACTTATGTCTCTGGAACAGATTCTTCTTCCATGGGGCTTTGTAGAATCTGTTCCTATACCAACTCTTGTATACCTTGAGCCTCGACTTCATCAAATTCTATCTTGATCCCACCATCTCTTTTGGAGATGTGATCCATCTCAAGGAATATGGCATGTCTTTCCACTATAATTTTTTGTTTGAGGGGTTGTATAGGTAATATTTCCTTGTTTCCTTGGGGTATCCTATAAAGGTACACTTTGTGCCTCAGGGTGCGAGTTTGTTACCTGAAGAGGCCTTAACAAACGATTCACTACCCCACACATGTAAATTCAATAACATGGATTTTCTTCCACTCCAGAACTCATATGGAATTCCATTTATCGATTTAGTTGGTACTTGGTTTAGTATGTGTGCCGCTGTTTGTAACACATACCCCCAAAAGGATAATAGAATACTTGAATGACTCATCATCGATCTCACCATTTCTAACAAGGTGCGGTTCCTCGTTTCACTTACATTATTTCATTGAGGTGTGTAAGGAGGAGTGAGTTGGGATAGGATCCCAAACTCTCGTAAGTAATAAATGAATTCCTAATTAAGATATTTACCACCTTGATCTGAGTAGAGTTTCTTAATCTTCTTACCAAGTTGGTTCTCAACCTCATTATTGTATTCCTAGAATTTATCAAAGGAATCTGACTTATACCTCATTAAGTAGATATATCCATATCTATTAAAATCATCATTAAAAGTTATGAAGTATGAGTATCCACCCCTTGCTTCAACTAGAAATGGTCCACACACATTGGTATGAACCAATTCAAGAATATCTTTACCCCTTTCATCTTTCCCACCAAATTAGGCTTTAGTCATTTTTCTTTGTAAACATGCATGACATATGCCAAGTGGTTTTAGTTCAAAAGAATCTAAATATCCATATTGATGTAACTTTGTCAAGAGTTTCTCATTTACATGACCTAGACAGCGATGCCAAAGTTGGGTGTGGTATGATTCATGTGAAATATCTTTGTCATTGATTTCCATTACTTGGTTTGTGTAATCCAACACATAAAGACTGTTGTATAAATTTTCCCTACCAAAACAAATACCATATTTATAAAAGAAGCAATATGAATTTCCAAAATTGAAATCAAATCCATATATTTCTAGTCTGGATACATAAATTATGTTTTTGGTTACACAAGGCACATAAAAACAACCCTTTAACACCAAGATCATCCCAGTTGGAAATGTGAGGTGGTAGTCCCCGACAGCTACAATAGCAAGTCTATCTATGTTGGCTACTCATAGATCTACCTCCCCTCGACCAATCTTCCTAAATCTACTTCGTTCCTTTATTTGGATACATATGGGAGAACCAAAATCTGTATCTAATACCCAATTTGTAGAAACAGATATATTGCATTCGATAACAAATGCACCTGAAGATTCCCCGTGCTTCTTAGGCTGGGTGCATTTCTTCTTCCAGTGGCCCTTCTTGCCACATGCGAAACAAACATCCTCCTTTTCCCTTGTCTCCGCTTTGATCTTCCTTTTCTTGGAAGGTCATGAAGAATCTTTGGGATTAAAACTCTTCACCTTCCACATGTCCACATCTGTATCTCTTGGGATTGGTTTCTTCTCGGCTCCAGCTTGAACCGCCACCACTATCTTGGGGGTTCCATTCATTACATATTCCATTTTTATAACTCACATGTAGTTGGGGGGTAAAAAGGGGGTTTTACATAAAAAACCTTGGGCATGCAGGCCCTACATATTAATTAGGAGAAGGCTCTCAGGCCAACAAATTTAATTCAAATAAATAAATTAAAAGAAACCATCCATATATACTATATTCATTACCATGTGACAGGATGTGTACATATCTATATACTATATAACATACATACTGAGTCACCAACACTGGGTATACTGCATGTGACATGTGTCACATGTTGTGTTATATTTTTCTCTATGCATAAACCCTAGAAACATAGAAGAGTGGCTAGTTGGAGTGTATTATTAGGACTTTATATCAAGTAACACAAGATTTTTTAAAACCAGTGGGATATTTACATGTGTACAGAAAGCTACGTTTATTCCACTAGATCAATTATCCATCATGAATAGAGATAAAAAATATGGGTTTGATCAACCTTTCCATCTCTATTAGTTATATTCTGTTCATATGATCCACTCGAGAATTGGTCCTCACCCCACCATGACATTTCCACATTCCATAAAAGGAAGTAAGGATTAATGATCCCATATAGATAATCCTTTGATCCTCATCCTTTATCATCAAACAATTATGGCTCCATCGATCAGATTCCCAAACCATCTGCATCGATCCATTGCACCAAATAACTGTCGTGTAATGATCGAATATCTAGTATTTTTAGAACCATCAGCTCAAGGAATTTCAAGCGATGAACATGGTAATAAATGGGGAATAAATTCAAAAATAAAAAATTGGATTGAACCTAGTTCATTTTTCAGGTTTCCCTTTATTATTTTCCATTACAATGACCAATGAAGAGAAGAAAATAAATAATATCAATTCCCCATGATACCAGAAAGATAAACCCAAACCCATGAGGCATGATTGACTTGAAATAAAACTATTAGAATAATTGAATAGTATTCATCATGGGATAAAAAATGAGAAATAAAAATTAAAAATAAAATATCACGCCTCATGTTGGATCAATCGTTGGTGAATAACCCATCCAATATCAAAGAAGACGAAGATCCCACTATATTCTCCATCCGTTTGTAAATTCACTTTAATCCGTTCATCGACGATACTAAACCCCAATACACTAATGAAAAAATCTCTCCTCATATATATTATCCTATGTTCATGTAGAAAAACATGAATCATTTCCATAAAAATTAATTTTTAGATAGGGTTAGGTCACTGCTAAAAAAACAAACAAATAAAATAAAATATTTTATTATTTGTGCCCATTATGACACATTAACAATATTCCAGACACTGACAAAGATTATGTCATGCCTAAGGTAAACCTCTCATTCTAGACTCAATGGTAGTCTCAAATCTTCAATATAAGAATACATTTAGGTTTTATTCCTTTGTATCACAAAATAGCATGTATGTTATATTAATATATTTAATATATATATATCATCAATACTGACCCTCACTATGTAACACCCCAAGATTTTGAGAAATACATTTTTTCAAATACATTTAATCATTTAGATAATTGTCATTACACTAAATACAAAGTTTATCTTATGTTACACAAAACATTGAATTTTTATTTCCATACACACAACACTGGGTGTTGCTTGAATTACACACAACACCAAGTTTATACAATACATGACATACTATTAAAATATTATTATTTAATATGATAATTATCACCTAGCCATTGGAATAGAGGATGTGAATAGTATTATCAAAATTATGAATATATTTTGTTTAATAATTTATATATAAAAAATTATTTAGTATCCAATAAAATATAAATGAAAATAAAACTATTTTAAAATTAAGGAAATCCTTTTGTGAAAATCAATTTTTATGTAAAAAAATGTTTTTTACATTAATAAATTAAGAAAAATCACTATGAGAGAAATATTTTATTGAAATTTATATATTATATATTAAATAAAATGTTTAAAATTCATTTTATTTGTTTTATATAAAAGTGATAAGAATAATCCAAATTTTATGCTTAAAAATTGTATTTTTCTTAAAAATAGTCTTTCCACATATTTGCGTTTTTATTTTAAAAATATTTTTTTTAATACATATTGTTTTTTTTGTAAAAATAATGTTCAATTTTGAAATTATCATGTCAAATTTATCTTAAGATGAATTTTTGAGAATTTTATTAGAAGATAATTTTTTCAACGAAAATTGAAAAATAATATTTTTTATTAAGAATTGTCATGTATTTCAAATATTTTAAAAAATAAAAATTGGTTTATGATGGTTTTAGAAGAAAAATTATTATCATTATGTATATATATTATTATTTTTATTTCATTTTATTTATTTTCATATTGAATTTTGATATAAAAACTTTTTAAATTTTTGAACATTTTCTCTTTGAAAACTCACTTTCTCACCGCATCTGTGGGATTAATTTTAAATTATAATTTTTCACTTCCATGAATGGAATTTGGGAAAATGTATTTAATTTTTGGAGTCATAATAATGTATATGATCTAATTAGTTCAAATAATGTTTTTACCATTTTAACATCCCAGAAATTACAAACTTAGTTTTGGTATATAAATATTTTATTAAATGGATTAGTTTATAATTAATAAAAACTAATAATATTTTTGAGATAATTTTATTTGAAAACAATAATACAAATAAGGTGTTCTAAATAATCAAAATAAAAATTTGATCTATAGTTAATTATCTAAAATTATATAATAATATTACACTGAATTATTATAAAAAAATTTATATTTCATCAATTATGATTTTATGAAAAATTCATTTTAAATTAATATTCCAAAAACAAATATTATTTTGTTTTGTTTAAAATAATATTTTAAAATAACTATATTTATTTAATTATTTTTTTAAAATAAATTATTTTAAAATAATAATTATATAGGAATATAATTAATTTTGTTTTTTTATTTTCAAGATATGAAATATATATATATATATATATATTAGTTTTGAATTATAAATTATGATTAGATTATTTTTATAAAATTATTAATATTATAATTTTTATTTAATTATAATTATATATTATAACTATTTTAATTAAATATTGAAATTATACATATTTTATTTGAAATTATTATATTATGATAATTTTATTTTAAATATATGAAAATTATTATTTTTTTGTTTTATAAAATCTTAAATGAACATGTTTTGTATAATTTTTTTAAAAATGAATAAATAATAAATAGATAAATTAGGAAATCGAAAACAATAGTTTTGATTTGGGGATGGGGTTTCATTTTCTCGAGGGAGGCCAAGTGCAGAGGGGAGCCGTGAAGGTTCCGAGCATAGAAGAAACATGGTTGGGACAAAACCTAATTTTGGTTTTTACCATGATCAATGATTATTTCAGGATCAATACGACGATGAATGCCAGTCTCAATAGAATATAATCAAAGATTTAGATAAAGAAGAAAGAGGCCTAAAACCTTTAGAGAGTATCTTTCACATCATGTTTATAATTAATTTAATTAATTTCATAAAGAAGAAAAATACCTGGATCTTTGGTATTTTTCTTCGTTGATGATGTTGATTGTCCTAAATGACTCTTTCAGATTATCTTGTTGCACTTGTAAGGATCCAACTAGAATCCCACTAGCGATGATCCACACGTGCTCTGATGGCCTCTGATCGACATTGCTCGTTCTCCAGGTGGTAACGCAATGAAGTGAGTGTCTTGTGTTGGTTGTTCTTGATCGCTTGTTATTTGACCTTGAAGAACGTCTCTCGTTCTTGTGATGGGAGAGAAAATGATTCGAGAGAGAAATTGTTTGGCTCAACAATTCTCAATTCACCAGGCGTCTGGTGTGGTGTATGGTACAATAGACCTACTTGTCTATTTATATACATGGAATTTTACTTACAATATTTAATTTCAAAGAAACAATTAAATATATTCATGAACTTCGAGAAAAACCATGATCTTAATAATAATACCGCGTCATTATTCATGGTGCACCAACTTGCGTAAAATAGAATTATAAAATAAAATTCCACGTCACAAAATAATAGAAACATCATTATTATTTTAACTTGTGACAACATGTTAAATAATTATTTACTATCTTGAAAATAATTATTTTACTACAGGAATGACCTCTGTTCACTCGAACTCCGCTTCCATTTATTGAACACCAGAATAAATAAATAAATAATTTATTCTCTTAAATAAATATTTTATTTAAAAAATAGTGAATAAATATTTATTAAATGTTCAATAATATAAATAAATATATTTTATTTAATTTAGGTGATCATGTTAACTTGAATAAAATTATTCCACGGTCTAGAGATTAATATTTATTTCATTAATTAAATTCAAATAGAATTTAACAGAGACCACCAATAACACTTAGTGTGTGACCCTCTAGGATTATTTCTCATTGGAATTAGGTGGGCTTGCCTAAATTCCAAGAGTAATGTCTAGCAACGGGTCAAGGAACCCAAGAGAAAGAACTTAATTTCACAACAACAATATCCACATACAAATTCTCACTATGTAATATAATCCCTTTGTCACAATATCTCATCAAGTAGGTTTCATGATAGTGTCATCAACTTTTATGCTTGATACATTATTCTTTGACTACTTGAAATAAACTAATCATTAAACCATGGCCATGTAATTTCACGTGACAGTTCTATTTCAATCGAAGGGATGAGATATCAACTTCCATAAATGGAAGGGAAAAATATTTCCTCATCTAATCCATTAATAACATGCCACTTGTGACGCACCCAGCATACCCTACTTCCCGCCAAATATCTGTATGATAGTTTTCATCAGTAAATCAAATCACGTGAGTCATGACACGTATTAATGATAATATTAAAGTCTAAGGATCATTACACATGCTTGCAGATAGAAATATCTAGTGACACCAAAACATACGGAATTCCTACTACCGGGTCTATTCTCATAATCTTCTATCTTAGAGATTACCAAGTGTGAACTTCATGAGAGGAAGTCTCATATACTTATGAGTACTCGCACCTAACAGTCTATATGCTATGTGTACGATCATATTATTTTATCCAACCGTAGAACTATATTTAAGAATATTGTTATAGCATTTAAATGTTCTTATCATAGTGGGGAACTACCATGACATTATCAATGTAACAAATATTCTAGGACATTATTACATCATAGTCATGAAGAACAATGAAAAATATGTAATAATACATTAAATATCCATGTAATAAATGTAAAAAGAGTAGGTTCTAGGAATCCAACTTTTACAAACTCCCACTTGGACTAGAGCCAACTGTCTATGACTTTCAGTTTGCTAGACCTCACATGCTGGTCATGTTTATGCTGAGTCAAGGCTTTAGTCAAGGGGCCACCACGTTGTCTTCTGTGAAAATAATGCTCACTGAAACTTCACCTCTCTGAGAAAAATCCCTCATGAGATGATACTTCCAAAGTTTTTGCTTCTTCCGCTGATGTTACCTCATCTCTTTTGCAAGATCCACCACTGTAGTATTATCATAGTATAGTGTGATGGGATTTTTACTACTAGGTATCAAATCTAGCTCCTGGATGAATCTTCACATCCAAAATACTTCTTTAGCTACATCAGAAGCTATGATATACTCGAACTCTACTGTAGAATCTATGACCACACTCATCTTTGAGCTCTTCTAGCTCAATGCACCTCCATTCAAAGTGAAGATGTATCCCGTTTGTAACTTTATGTCATCTTGATCAGTCTAGAAACTAGCATATGCATATCCTCTGATGAGTAGTTCCTCATCTCCTTTATAAACCAAGAACATATCCTTAGTATGCCTCAGATACTTTAGGATAGTTTTGACTGCCATCCATTGGCGGTCACCTGGGTTAGCTTGATATCTGCCTACCACACTCAATGCATATGCGACATCCAACCTAGTACATAGCATGACATACATGAATGACCCAATCACTAATGAGTATGGAGTCCTTTACATTATCTTTCTTTCCTCATGCGTCTGAGGACACCTTTTCTTAGAAAGGTGAATGCCATGTGACGCTGGCAGCAATCCCTTCTTGGATTGTTCCATACTGAATCTCTTCAGTATCTTATCAATGTATGTACTTTGACTTAGGCCCAATAATATATTAGATCTATCATGATGGATCTTGATCCCAATAATATATGCTAACTTTCCCAAGTATTTCATGGAGAATCATTGATTCAACCATGCCTTAACAGACTATAAGACTAGTATCTCATTTCCAATAAATAATATGTCATCAACATATACTATTACGAAAACGACTGCACTCCCACTAAACCATTTTTAGACACAAGGCTCACATTAATTCTTGATAAAACCAAATTATTTTATGGATTTATCAAAACGAATGTTCCATGACCTAGATGCTTGATTTAATCCATAAATTGATTTATGAAACTTTCATACATTATTGGCATCCTTTGGAGTCACAAACCCTTCAGGTTGTGTCATGTAGACATCTTCCTGAAGGTTCCCGTTAAGGAATGATGTTTTGACATCTATTTTCCAAATCTCATAGTCATGGTAGGTCGTAATGGAAAGTAGAATTAAGATGTATTTCAGCATTGCAACTGGTGAGAAGGTTTCATCGTAGTCAATTCCTTGATGATGTTTAAACCCTTTTGCAACCAGTTGTGCCTTATAGGTACTGAATTGTCCTTCCATGTCCATTTTCTTATTGAATACCCATTTACAACCAACATGCTTTACATCAACTACAGGATCTACCAAAATCCATACTTAGTTTTGGTACATGGAATTCATTTCAGAATTCATGGATTCTTGCCACTTGGAAACTTCTATTCCACTTAATGCTTACTTGTAGGTTAAAGGATCATTATTATCAACTAATAATGAGTCACCATTCTCGGTAAATAGAAAACCATACTGTTCTGGTTTGCTAACCTCTCTTGTACTCCTATGTAATACTTATGTCTCTAGAACAGATTCTTCTTCCATGGGGCTTTGTAGAATCTGTTCCTATACCAACTCTTATATACCTTGAGCCTCGACTTCATCAAAGTCTATCTTGCTCCCACTATCTCTTCTGGAGATGTGATCCCTCTCAAGGAATATGACATGTCTTTCCACTATAATTTTTTGTTTGAGGGTTTGTATAGGTAATATTTCCTTGTTTCCTTGGGGTATCCTATAAAGGTACACTTTGTGCCTCAGGGTGCGAGTTTGTTACCTGAAGAGGCCTTAACAAAATCTTCGCTACCCCACACATGTAAATTCAATAACATGGATTTTATTCCAGTCCAGAACTCATATGAAATACCATTTATCGATTTAGTTGGTACTTGTTTTAGTATGTGTGCCACTGTTTGTAACACATACCCCCAAAAGGATAATGGAAGACTTGCATGACTCATCATCGATCTCACCATTTCCAACAAGGTGCGGTTCCTCCTTTCACTTACATTATTCCATTGAGGTGTGTAAGGAGGAGTGTGTTGGGATAGGATCCCAAACTCTTGTAAGTAATCAATGAATTCCTGATTAAGATATTTCCCACCTCGATCTGAGTATAGTTTCTTAATCTTCTTACCAAGTTGGTTCTCAACCTCATTATTGTATTCCTGGAATTTATCAAAGGAATCTGACTTATACCTCATTAAGTAGATATATCCATATCTATTGAAATCAACATTAAAAGTTATGAAGTATGAGTATCCACCCCTTTCTTCAACTAGAAATGGTCCACACACATTGGTATGAACCAATTCAAAAATATCTTTAGCCTTTTCAGTTTTCCCAACAAATAGGGATTTCATCATTTTTTTGTAAACATGCATGACATACGCCAAGTGGTTTTTGTTCAAAAGAATCTAAATATACATATTGATGTAACTTTGTCAAGAGTTTCTCATTTACATGACCTAGATAGTGATGCCAAAGTTGGGTGTGGTATGAGTCATGTGAAATATCTTTGCCATCGATTTCCATTACTTGGTTTGTGTAATCCAACACATAAATACTGTTGTATAAATGTTCCCTACCAAAACAAATACTATCTTTATAAAAGAAGCAATATTCATTTCCAAACTTGAAAAAAAATCCATATATTTCTAGTATGGATACAAAAATTTTGTTTTTGGTGACACAAGGCACATAAAAACAACCCTTTAACACCAAGATCATACTAGTTGGCAATGTGAGGTGGTAGTCCCCGACAGCTACAGTAGCAAGTCTATCTTTGTTGGCTACAGGTAGATCTACCTCCCCTCGATCAATCTTTATGAATCTACTTGGTTCCTGTATTTGGATACATATGGGAGCACCAAAAGCTGTATCTAATACCCAGTTTGTAGAAACAGATAGATTGCATTCGATAACAAACGCACCTGATGATTCCCCTTGCTTCTTAGACTGGGTGCAGTTCTTCTTCCAGTGGCCCTTCTTGCCACATAAGAAACAAACATCCTCCTTTTCCCTTGTCTCCACTTTGATCTTCCATTTCTTGGAAGGTCATGAAGAATATTTGGGCTTAAATCTCTTCACCTTCCACCTGTCCACATCTGTATCTCTTGGGATTGGTTTTGTCTCGGCTCCAGCTTGAACCGCCACCACTATCTTGGGAGTTCCATTCATTACATATTCCCTTTTTCTAACTCACATGTAGTTGAGGGGTAAAAAGGGGTTTTTACATAAAAAAACCTTGGGCACGTAGGACCTACATATTAATAAGGATAAGTCTCACAGGCCAACAAATTTAATTTAAATAAATAAATTAAAAGAAACCATCAACATATAAAGGTCTTGGTCCAGCTCATGATCATCCATACATGCAAGGATATTTAAACATAAATAAAACTAGCATTCAATTTTTTAACCGTTATTGTTTAAGATAAATCATGCTCGAATCAATTAATTATCATCTTTAATTAATCAATCATTTCATCTTAAATCCTTTTCTGAATTTCCTTGAGATTCTCATCCATCATAATTTTAAACAAATAAATTCATTTAAAATTATCTTAGTACGTAACTGGTACCTTGGAGGAAACCCAGTGAATTTCTATTCATAACAACCCAATGAGTATAAATGAACATTACAAAAATTTTAAATTAAACACACATATATAAAACACCTATCAAATATTGTGCCTCAACTTTATGCCCATAATATGGTACAGATATCAAGGGTTTGTATAATATAATAATAAATCTTAATAAGTCCGCGCAATTTGGATAAGTACAAGACGTGTAGTTCCAACTACATGACATGTACTATTGTTTACCATCCATCCGAAGTAAACGCTTGGGGAAATGACGTCTGAGTGTACTTCAGAAATCTTCGGAGTACACGGTGTGTCCAGTTTTCCACACACCGTGTAGTTCGTCATTACAGAGTCTCCAACTGGGCTAGCCATTTACGTGGTACATGGTCCAATCCTTACCAGAAGGGACTACATGCCGTGTCCATTTGGACCACATGACGTGTAATCCGGAAACCGTGTGCCACCTGTTCTTGGTCAAAAAAGAGAGTCATTTAAGACTTAGAAAGACTCCAACACAGGGCTTGGTTTAGCGGACCAGTCTAATGCATTGAATCTTGACTACATGACGTATACTGCCGAATACACGCTGTGTGTTCTGGTGTTGCTTGACCAAGAAGCTTGGCACCTCCGGATGAGATCCTCTATTTTATTTTAATCAAAATTAAAAAGAAAAGATCATTTCTATAAGATGAACGAGAAACGAAAGAGGATGAATAGATCTCGAGATTCAGATTTGAAGAATGATTAACTTGAATCGAAAAAACTAAATTATTAAATGAGTAATTCATCAATGAAATATTTAAAAAATTATAAACTATGATGTAACCACTCTGATACCACTTGAAGGTTCTGGGCGCAGTGGAAGCGTGGTTGGGACGACACCCAATTTTGATTTTTAACATGATCAATGATTATTCTGGGATCAATACAACAATAAATTCTAGTATTTATGGAATATAATCAAAGATTTAGATAAAGAAGTAAGAGGCCTGAAACCTTTAGAGAGGATCTTGCACATCATGTTTATAATTAATTTAATTAATTTCATAATGTAAAATAATACCTGGATCTTTGGTATTTTTCTTTGTTGATGATGTTGATCATCTAGAATGACCCTTCCAAATTATCTCATTGTGCTTGTAAGGATCCAAACTAGAATCCCTCTAGAGGTGATCCACACGTGATTTGATATCCTCCAATAGACACCGATCATTCTCCAGGTGCTAGCGCGGTGAAGCGAGTGTCTTGTGTCAGTCATTCTTGATCACTTGTTCTTCGGCATTGAATAATGTCTCTAATTCTTGAGATGAGAGAGAAGAGGATTCAAGAGAGAAATTTTTTGGCTCAACAATTCTCAATTCACCAGGCATGTGGTGTGGTGTATGGCACAATAGGCCTACTTGTCTACTTATATACATGGAATTTCATTTACAACATTTAATTGTATAGAAACAATTAAATACATTCATAAACATAGAGAAAACCCATGCTCATAATAATAATACCACATCATTATTCATGGTGTGCTAACTTGCGCAAAATGGAATTATAAAATAAAATTCCGCATCACAAAATAATAGCAGCGTCATTATTATTTTAACTTGTGACAACTAGTTAAATAATTATTTACCATCTTGAAAATAATTATTTTACTACCGGATACACCTTGGTCCTCTCGAACTCCACTTCCATTTATTTAACACCCGAATAAATAAATAAATAAATAATTATCTTAAATAAATATTTTATTTACAAACTAGTAAATAAATATTTATTAAATGTTCAATAAAATAAATAAATATATTTTATTTAATTTATGCGATCATTTTAACTTGAATAAAATTATTCCATGGTCTTGAGAATAATATTTATTTAATTAATTAAATTCAAATAGAATTTAACTAAGACCACAAAAAACACTTAGCATGTGACCCTCTAGGATTCTTTATAATTGGTATTAGGCGGGCTTGCCGAAAGTCCAAGAGTAATGTATTGCAACGGGTCAAGGAACCCAAGAGAAAGAACGTAAAGTCACAACAATGATATCCACATACAAATGCTCACTGTGTAATATAATCCCTTTGTCACAATATCTCATCAAGCGGGTTTCATGATAGTGCCATCAACTTTTATACTTGATATGTTGTTCTTTGAATACTTGAAATAAACTCATTGTTACACAATGGCTATGGAATTTTGCATAATGATTCTATTTCAATCAAAGGGATGAGATATCAACTTCCATAAATGGAAGGAAAAAATCCTTCTTTGACTTATCCATTAATAACATGCCACTCGTGACACACCCTACTTCCCACCAACTGTCTACATGAAAATTTTCATTAGTAAATCAAAGTGCACGAGTCGTGACACATATTAATGATAATATTAAAGTCTAAAGATCATTACACATGCTCGTAGATAGAAATATTCGATGACACCAAAACATGCAGAATTCTTACTAGAGGGTATGTTCTCATAATCTTCTATCTTGGAGATTACCAAGTGAGAATTTCATGTGAGGAAGTCTCATCTACTTACGAGTACTCGCACCTAACGGTCTGCATGCTATGTGTCCGATCATAGTATGTCATCCAACCACAAAACTATATTTAAGAATATTGTTATAGCATTTCAATGTTCTCATCATAGCGGGGAACTTCCATGACCTTATCAATGTAGCAAATAATCTAGGACATTATTACATCATAGTCATGCAGAACAATGAACAATATGTAATAATACATTAAATATCCATGTAATCAAAGTAAAACTAGTTGGTTCTAACACACCAAATCTTACAAGCTGAGGTGCTAGAGGGGCCGATTAAGCTGAGGCCGTGCGTCTTCAAGTCAAGGTGTGTAGTGGTCAAGCGAGTCGAGGTCGAGGACTCGAGTTGGGAGTTTCTACCACTGGAGAGCATGATGGATTCAAGTGCCAGTTAAGGAAATCCAAATCACGTTAGGGTTTTGAACCATAACTATCTTCCTCTTTTTTTAATTTTCCATATCTGTTTTGAGGTAGGTCTTTGTTTTATTTTCTAGATGTTGAATCTTGCTGAAGAATTTTTCTACAGATTTATTCATCATGTGTTGTCTGTTTCTTGAATTTTTACCACAATCAATTTCTACAAAATCATGTCACTGGTTTGAATTTATCAAATTGTGGTCATCTCTTATCCACATCATCAATTGGTAATTTTATATTGTTTATGTCTTTGTTTATATGTTGGCATTTCTTTGGCAGTATTTCTCGATACTCAGCTTACCGAGTAATCTTGTAAAAGTCTTTGTCTATGAATCTCCTCTGGTTCATGGTTGTCAATTGTTTTAACATAGATAATTGATTGTTAAGTTTGAATTTTATGATCCTGTTGAGGAAATTTTTCTCCGACTTTCATCATCTCCATACGCATCTTGCACCACAAGATGGTATGAGACGCTGTTTTGATATCTCTGCAGAGATGCTTTAGTCTAGCTTTTTTTATGTCTCTATCATTTTACAACATGATTTATGGCTATAAAATCCCTATATATGTGTTCAAATGTAATTTTCAAAACATTTTTTAGTTCTTGTGAGAGAGTGTGTGCATGAAAAGTAGGAGAAAGAGAAAGTCTTTATCATTTTTCTTCTTCAATCAAGTAAGGGTGTTATAAAATTTATTTTTAGATATTTTTTCTTGATTTTTACTAAAATATATAAGGGTTATATTAAAATCACGGTCCTTAATTTTCAAATTAGCTATTTTCTTTTTATGATTATTGATTAGAAATGGATTGTTTTTTTAACTTAAGTTGTGTGTTTTTTAAAAGGGTTTAAATTTTATTCTACCTATTGAAGTTTTTATTTGAAAATATATATGTATATAATCTTTTAAATCCATCCACCTATTTTATTTTCAGAATTTATAACATGAGGTAATTGTTATTTTTAAGCAAGGGTTTGAGGTCGATTTCAAAATCTACCAGTTTATGCATATAAAAATGAATATGAATATCTACCTATCTTTTTTTAAGGATTCAAAATCATTT
Source organism: Viscum album (assembly GCA_963277665.1). Lineage (NCBI taxonomy): Eukaryota > Viridiplantae > Streptophyta > Magnoliopsida > Santalales > Viscaceae > Viscum > Viscum album. The sequence goes on along the minus strand of OY728132.1, from coordinate 1,283,235,606 downwards.
ATAAAATTATTATTTCATGTTCAATTCTATCATATTTTGTGAATTGAAATTATGGAAATCGCATTTGAAAATATCTACGTCCATGTGTTATGCATAACATCGACATTCCATGTATTCTTTTTTTAGGTATGCTTTTATTTTATTATGCATTTTATTTATGAATTTTAAATAAGAACATCTATTTTTAAGTATGAGATTATCCTAAAAATGGTTTTTTAAATTATAAAGAAAAGTTTTATGACTTGTTATTAGAAAGTTTATTTTATTTTAAATAAAATAATTTTTATATATGTATTTTGAAATGTTTTGGGTTATGATTGAGAAAGGCAGGTCCATTAAAAGTGTTTTCTAAAATTTTTAATTTGTATAATGAATGTTATATTATGGAGAGTTAACCAATAAATCTTAATGATACTTTGTTCCATATGATTTATGCCTAGTGGACTTATATTTTTAATACGGTCTACCAAGTATCAAAAATTACCCACCAAAAATCATTATTTTCAATGGAGAAATCCCAATGATCTTTTTAATTATAGTTATTCTGAGAAAGTAATATTTTTATAAATTATTAATTTAGTATACTAATGTTATGAAAATATATTTTTAAGTATGTATTTTTATTTCAAGGAATTATTTTAAGATAATTTATTAATGTTTTCAAAACTCCTTACTGGGCATACTAAATTCTCACTCCATGTTTTAAAATCATTTTTCTATAGGTTTAGTAGATTTTTCAATGGTGTTCACTTAGATTAAGTAGTTAATGCACATGAATTATTTTAGTTTTTTTTTATTTTTCTTTGTACAATTTTGTTAAGTTTTAAGGAATGTATCTAATTCTCCAGAACCTAAATCGGAAAATTTCCAAGTATGTGATAAATGCTGTGTATTTTCCTATTGTATTTTTATAAAAAACACACAACATTTATTTAAGCATTGAACCTAGAAGTGTGGGTTTGGGGAATTAAAATTGGTATTAGAGTAACGATCTAGACAACTTTGGAGATTAGATGTTGTCATCTAAATGATAGAGTATAGAGGTTCATCAGTCTTAGTTTTTCTTAATTTTGAAGACAAAAATTCATAATTCATATTTTTTCTGACGAACTAATTGCGAGGATGTGATTCTTTTTAAGGGGGGAAGAATGTAACATCCCAGAAATTCCAAACATAGTTTTGTTATATAAATATTTTATTAAATGTTTTAGTTTATAATTAAAACAAACTAATAATATTTTTGAGATGATTTTCTTTGAAAATAATAATCCAAATTAGGTGTTTCAAGTAATCAAAATAAAAATTTGATCGTAAGTTAAAATTTTAAAATTATATAATAATATTAATTTGAATTATTATAAAAAAAGTTATCTTTCATCAATTATGATTTTATGAAAAATTCATTTTAAATTAATATTCTAAAAACAAACATTGTTTTTTTTGTTTAATACAATATCATAAAAAAACTATATTTATTTAATATTTTTGTAAAATAAAGTATTTTAAAAGAATAATTATATAAAAATATAATTAATTATTATTTTCTATTTTCAAAATATGATAATTATTTATACGAAATATTAGTTTTGAATTATAAATTATGATTAGATTATTTTTATAAAATTATTACTATTATAAATTTTATTTAATTATAATTATATATTATAACTATTTTAATTAAATATTGAAATTATACATGTGTTATTTGGAATTATTATTTTCTGATAAATTTATTTTAAATATATGAAAATTATTATGTTTGTCTTTTATAATTTTTTTAATAAATATGTTTTGTATAAACAAATAAAAAAAATGAATAAATAATAAAGATGGAAATTGGGAAATTGAAAACAAGGGTTTAAATTTGGGGATGGGGTTTCGTTTTCTCGGGGGAGCCCGAGTGCAGAGGGGAGTTGAGGCATTGGAGTATCCGATCGAGCCGATGCCGTGTGTTTTCAATTCAAGCTGTGTGGTGGTCGAGTGAGATGAGGTCGAGGGATCGAGATGGGAGTTTTGACCACTAGAAAACGTGATAGAGTCGAGCGTCAGCGAAGAAAATCCAAGTTTCATCAGGGTTTCGAACCAGAATCACCTTCCTCTTTGTTTTGATTTTCTAGATCAGTTTCGAGGTAGGTCTTTGTTTTATTTTATGGATGTCAAATCTCTCTGTAGACTATTTTTGTGGATTTATTCATCATTTGTTGTCTATTTCTTGACTTTTTACCACAATCGCTTTGTAAAAACTCATGTCACTTGTTTGAATTTATCAATTTGAAGTCATCTCTTATCTTCATTGTAAACTGGCCATTTTATATTGTTTCTCTATTTGGTTATATGCTAGTATTTTTTTCAACTTTTTTTCTCAATACTCAGCTTGCTGAGCAAGCTTGTAAATGTCTTTTTATATGAATCTCCTCTAGTCTATGGTTTCTAACTATTTTAATATAGATAATTGATTGTTAAGTTTGAATTTTATGATCTTGTTGAGGTTATTTTTCTCCATCTTCTATAATATACAAATGCAAATTGCATCACAAGATGGTGTGAGACATTATTTTGATATCTCTGCATAGACGTTCTGGTCTAGTTTTTTATGTATCTATCATTTCACAGTAGAAATTATGGCTATAAAAGCCCTATATCTCTATGCAAATGTAATTTGAAAAACCTTTTGTCAGTTTATTTGCGATAGAGTGTGTGTGATAAGTAGAATAATGAGAAATTCTTCAACATTTTTCTTCTGCAATCAATTAAGGGTGTTATTAAATTTATTTTTCCGATTTTGGTTCTTGATTTTTTCTAAACTCTGTAAGGGTTATATTAAAAATATGGTCCTTTATTTTCAAATTAGATATTTTGTTTTTATGATTCTTGATTAGTAAGGGATTATTTTATTACAGCTTAAGTTGAGTGTTCTTTTTTTAAGGGTTTTAATTTTATTCTATCTATTTAAGTTTTAAATTTAAAAGATATATGTAAATAAGAATTTAAATCCATCTACCTATTTTATTTTTAGAATTTATAACACGAGGTAATTTTTATTTTTAAGTAAGTTTTTGAAGTCAATTTCAAAATCTATCAGTTTATGCATATAAAAATGCATATTCATATCTACCTATTTTAATTTAAGGAATCATAATCATTTTGAAAATTATTAATTCATGTTCAATTTTATCATATTATGTGAATTGAAATTATGGAAATCACATTTGCAAATAGATGTGACCATGCAGTATACATAACATTGACATTCCATGTATTCTTTTTTAAGCATGCATTTATTTTATTATGCATTTTATTTACAACTTTTAAATAAGAACATCTCTTTTTAAGTATGATATTCTCCTAAAAATGGTTTTTTAAATTCTCAAGAAAATTTTTATGAAATGTTATTAGGAAGGTTATTTTCTTTTAAAGAAATTTTTTTATATGTATTTTGAAATGTTTTGGGTTATGATTGAGAAATTTAGGTCCCTTAAAAGTGTTTTCTAAAAATTGGCACTAGTACAATGAATGTTATGCTATGGGTACTGAACCCATAAATCTTAAGGGGACTTTGTTCCATATGAGTTATGACTAGCAAACTTATGTTTTTAATATGGTTTGCCAAGTATAAAAAATGACCCACCTGAAAATCATTATTTTCAATGGAGAAATCCCAATGATCTTTTAAATAATAATTATTTTGAGAAATTAATGGTTTTATAAATTATTCATTTTGTATAAGAATGTTATTAAAATATATTTTTAAGTAAGTATATTTATTTTAAGAAATTATTTTAAAAGAATTTATTAAAATTTTCAAAACCCCTTACTGGGCATAATAAATGCTCACTCCATGTTTTAAAATAATTTTTATACAGGTTTAGTAGAGTTTCTTATGGATTTATCTTTGATTAAGGAGTTATCTTATGTGAAGTCTTTTTTATTTGTTTTATTTTTCTTTGTATGGTTTTGTTATGTTTTAAGGCACTTATCTAATTCTCAAAAAACTAGATCTGAAAAGTTCCACGTATGTAATAAATGTTTTTTATTTTTATAAAAAATAAACATCATTTATTTAATCACTAAACCCAAAATCATGGGTTTGGGGAATTATAACCCTAATGAATAGTAAAAATAGAAAAAAGTTATTTATCATGATTAATTTAAAAATGGGGTTATTGGGGGTTAATATACAATGATAAGAATTAAAAATGACCCCAAAACATGAAAAAAACCATTTTATGGAAATATATTTACCATAAATCTTATTTTTTTGAGAATGGTCCATTTTTATCATTCTTTAATAGAATAACGCGAGTAAACCTTTTTATTTTCCAAAATTACAAGTGTGTCACTCAAATAACTTATAAAAGGAAACCCATTATCCTATATTATTTACACATCAAATACCCTTTGGATTAGAAATTCCCATACCAAATTTATTCTTTACATACATCCTCCAATCCTAGAAACCTTATTTTAGTCAAAAATCTAACCTATGAAACCATTTGGTGCAAACTAAAAGAAGTTTTCTAATGAAGAAGTAAAATCCCTAAATGAGAATTTTATATTATCTTCCTCCACCTCCATCACTTCTCATTAAAACATGATTATATAATAACTTAAATATATTAAATATATCGAGACACTATTATGTTAATTTAATTAATTACAACTATCTCATCTTCCATCAAATGAAATATGAAATCACAATTCATGTGTATGGCGGACTACCGCCTCGCGAACTGATGTTATTCATTTTTTATCTGTACCACTCATGGATGGATATAATGATGGATTTATTTTTTATATAAGATATTTATTATATTATTATTCTTTTGGAATCATTATATCACTTATTACATCTTATAATCTATAGGAGTTCAAAAACGTTGTTCGTGTGTACGGAGGACTACTGCATTGCGAAGTGATGTTATTCATTAAAAGTTTACATGGAAGGTATTAAGGATGGTTATAAGGAACATATGTGATATATATGATATAAAAATGACTCTATAATGGTAATATAATATTTAAACTTCATTCTTTATTTCCATTGGTAAAATGGATTCAATGTTCATGCATACATACGGTCTACCATCTCCATGAATGATGTATTTCATTTTCTATCTATAACTTGTATGGATCACTATAAATACATGTATAATGATTATATATGATATTTAAAAAAAAATTAAAATTATATATATTATGGAAACAAGATCAAATTAAAATAAAAAATTTTAAAATCAAAACACACACAAATAACAAAGCAGTTAGTGCCCGAAAGGTGACATTAACATGGAATTGTTAATAAAGGGGTAATAGATAATCTTAAGTAAATAATATATGATATTATATATATATGTATTGTTATTTTGTAAATTTATAATAAAATTATATTTACTATATCAGTGGTTTGAACATGTGTGATGGAAGTTGAGACTTATGATAAGGGGTTTCTATTATCTCTTTTTATTTTTAGGATACTTAGGATATATTCACCACTCATTTATTATTTGTGTTGTATGTAATTCCTCTTTGACATGTTATATCATTAATAAAAATCATATCATGTTATTTAAATTTAAATTTTTATTTTTTAATGGGGTTTACAATTCAAGAGATTACCAAATCGGTAAGGTATTTTTGTATGAATTCACCTTCCTTGAGACAAATGTTATATTATGTAAATATCCACTTTTATAAGGTGTATATACTACCACTTTGACAAGTAATATAATTAATTAATTTTTTCACATGATAATTTATGTTTACTTTAATGTTATTCTTTCATGGAGATTATAATTCAAAGTTACCAAAGTGGTTAAGATTTTATGTTACAATCTCATCATTTTTCGAGATTGTTTATGATTATATTCCAGATGATAAAATATCATGACACATATATCAATAAACTCATGGAATTTATTATCCTATGGATATTTCATAAGAATATAAAATTTTCTTCATTATAATCTCTTTATATAATTAATAGATCAAATGAATGTCTTTATTAAAAACCCTCTTTATTTATATCTTTGGCATAAAACCCTTTTTCATCAAATTTTTTTTCTAAAAAAATTTCATAAATATTTTTAAAATTATTAAATTATTTATTGAAGGAAAATTTCACCAATGTTTCATGTTTTACAAAAAAAATTGAAATCAATCTTCATCTTGTTTTCCAAACAATTCCAATATGTATTTCACCAAAAATATGAAAGGAATAATTTTTAACATATACGACATAAACATAATCTATTTCCATTATGACTATTATTTTCTTTGAATATTCCTTTAAAAGTTCCCTCAAATATTTTTAATCAAAATGTTTTTTAAATTTTTTTTAGGTTTTAAAAACATCTCTTCAAAGAGGAAAGAATAATTTCTTCAAGATATTTTTTAATTGAATTTTAATTATTCCGTTATAAGAGTCAAAGATTATTTTCATATAAAATACATTTTAAAATGTTTTATGTTTAAAAATATTTTTTTCAAATTGGAAAGTTTATTTTACTCAAGATAGGTTTGAAATTATTCTTAAATCATCCATTATAAGTTTTAAATATTTTTTTCAATGAAAATTATTTAGAAAATGTTTTGTGTTTTAAAAAGTTTTTTTTTTCAAAGTGGAAATGATATATTCCTCCAAATGTGTTCCAAGTGATCTTTAAAAATCTTTTCAAACTAATATTGCATCATTTGATGTTACATATTCTTTACATGGTATATGATCCACAAATACCATTAAAATTCATTTTTTGAATAGTTTATGTTTATGGTGATAAGATATTTATTAAACTTGTTTCTCATCCATTGGTTATACCATGATAAAATTCTTATGAAACCCAATTCATTTTCTGTGGGTTATTATTTGATGAAATGATGAAATGATTATAAAAACTGTTTCTTTTCCATATATTATGTAATCGTGAAATGATTATGAAACCTATAGAGTTTCTTGATATCTAGTATGATGAATTATTTATGACCTTGCGATACACATATGCATGATATTGATTGTGTGATTTGTGGGACCTATACCTCCCTCTAATGAATTGGGTAAGGATTTATATATCATGGGATTGATAGGACAGGAATAGGGGTGAACCCGATTCATTAAGGTACTTTATCTGTTATGATATTCTTGGGAGTGAATGTAGGGACCCAACCCTAGAAATCCTAGAGCCGGTTCTAGTTACCATTACATTGACATAAGATATAAGTAAATCGTGTCCCAAAGGACTGAACAGTTTAGTAGTATTAGTAAGATACATACATACATGAGTCTTGTATTAAAATGAATACACTAATTACAACATATTTTTTTCTCTAGAGTATAATAAATTTATTCCATATATGTTGTATCCTTGCATAAATTTCTCAGTACACTTCAAGGAATCATGGAGAAAGGAAACATAATAAAGGTGATCTCAAATGCTCAGTAAGGGTAAAGTACATTGGAATAAATAATTAATAAATGAGAATAGTAAATATGGTAAGGTAATAACTTAATATACATTCCATTAAATCCGTAAACTGAGATGGAAGTGCATAAAAAATATCTAAAGTTAAATAACTAAAAACACATTCCATTCAAATAACTAGATAAGGAAAAATCAGTATGGAAAGGTAAGAAACTGAAAACACATGCCACATAAGCAACAAACTGAGGATGAAATGAATTCATCGAATTCTTCATAGTGAAAATATCATGGATAATAAACACTGAATAAAAATGAAGGTAATGCTTAATTATTGGGCATCATGTCTTAGGAACATGAAAACCTATACCATCAAGAACTTTCACAAGATGGTTTAAAACTACTGGTAGAAACCTATTTAATTTTCACAACTAATTTGTCTCATTAGAACCTTTCGATGCATCAAGGAGATATATAAATTCTAGGACCCACCCATCATTACCAATCCAAAGAATTCCTCATATCGAATAATCAAAATAAAGAAAATGACCAATCAAATATCCATATTGAATAAAGTACACATATTTATCAATATTTCCACTGATAATAAAATAAATGTAAATGTAAACACCATATATAAAAATGATATACGTTTTATTTAATAAACATATCCATGATAAATGATATGGATAATTAGGGTAAATTCAATGTCTAATGATCATAAGAAAATGAATATTTCAAGGGGACTAACAAAGGAATCAAAGAAGTGAATGTCAATACTATATTTATAAAAATAAATCATAAACCATCCAGAGGAAGAATAATGATGATATCAATACAAAGTATCTCAAGTGGAGTAAAAATAAAGTTTTTTTTGTCATTTATGAATATAAATACTATAAAATGATCTTTTTTAAAACATTCTTAATGAAAATATACTTTTTTATTTTGATTTTTTTAAAAACTATTTCCTTGAAAATAAAACATTAAAACACTTTCATTAAAAATTAACCTTTAAAATATGAAAAGTAAGATTCCAATAAATTATGGTAGGTAAATATGCACATGTTGTAAAGGTAAAAATAACATTCCTTTTGCATGGTAAAAAGTTTAGAAAAATGCTTTGTTTGAAAAGTGAAAAGAATATTCCTTTGAAAAAAATTATAAAATATAAAAGGGTAAAAATTTATTAAACAAATCATTTTGTAAGCATAAAATATTTTTCAAAACATTTTTAGAAAACATGGTTTTTAGAAGAAAACATGTTCTTCGACTAAAGTGAGAAATGAAGCCATGTTTTTTTAAAAAAAATTTATATTACATTTAAGTAACAAAGAGTGTAAAAATTGTACTATTACTTGAAAAAGTTAATGAATAAATATAGGAGAATAAAATTAAATTATTTATTAAAAAATTATTCAATAATATTCTATTATGGAAATTCATGTGTAAACAATCCCGAACAAAATGAGATTGTGATGTAAACCCTTGAAAAGACCATAAAGTTGATGTGAGAATAAATCAATGAATAGATTATGTGTGTCAAATGTAAATAAACATAAAATAAGTTTAAATTCAACTATATATAGAAAAATTCATTAAACACATAATCTTAGAATATTAAAAATAACGAGGAAGTAATATAACCTAAATAAAATAAATTGGGTTATGAAATTCTTTTCCACTTTGTATCAATTAATTCAAATACACTTAGAAGAAATTATTGAAATTAAAACTCAAAATTCCATTAAGATAAAATAAATATTGACATAATTTATCAAAATGTGCAATATATACACCATACAAAATAATTAAGTGGTGAATATGGCATTTATCTCATGAATGTAAAAAGTGAGATGAAAATCACTTACCATGTATTTCCTTTTGGGTGAAAGTCCTTTAAATTCTAGTATAATGGATTTAAACATGTTAATAACTTATTATAGAACCATATTAATATATATTATATCATATATTATCTTATTATAATATCTTATTACTCATTTGTTATTAATCTTTCATTATTTTCACTATTTCGGGTGTTAATTACCTAGTTTTTCAAGTATGTTTTGACTTGTTACTTGTTGTTCCTATCATGGATTCATAATCTCCAGGATGTAAACCATAATTTAAATATCATATATATTCAGTGTATATGTATTTATAATAATCCATAATATTTAGAGATAAGAAATTGAATACACCTTTCATGGAGATGGTAGGTCGTACGTACGCATGAACTCTACTTCCATTTATTTTTCATATAAAAATAATAAAAAATAATTTATATTTTTGTATATTATAATTAATATATCATATTTATGTCATATATTTCAGAAAATTTTATTAAAACCGTCCTTAATACATTCAATGTATAGTGTGAATGAATCACATCACTTTGAGGAGGTGGTAGTTCACAGTTCCACAAACGAGGTTGTCATATTTACAAAAAATGGGAAGTATAAGTGAATGTGTTATATAAAAATTAAATAATTATAAAGAAATTATAAATAACATATATATAATATATAAATAGCATTTCTATCATAATTCCCAACTATGATAGGTGGTAAAGGAGAAATGAATGATATTGTTTTGTGAGGTGGTAGTTTTCTATACACATAAATGGTAAGTTCGTCACCCATTATATGGAAGTGTTTGTATGTGTGTAGCATCCCGAACTTTCTCACCCCTAAACCAGTGGCCGAACCGGTCACCACATGACCTCAAGTATGTCTCCCCTTATGCCAAAGGCTGCTGACTAGCAGCCAGGGTCTAAGGATAGTCAGTGGGGAGACTATACCATCTTTTTAGTGTTAAAACAAAATAGATAAAGGCAATAAATAGCTGAAATGGTATAATAACTGATAAAACAATGGAAAATAGATTTTATAAATCTTGTACAAAACAAATGGCCAACGCCAAATTGTATAGAAGATGCATGCATGACATGATAATGATACAAAATAGAAAACAATGAACATAACAACATACTTTACATTCCAATATAGAAATAAATAAATAATGACTCAAAGAACCAAGGCGGTCTCCTCGAGCATTCCAAGAATCTGCTCGGTCCTCTACTCCTATCTCCCAAGTAAAATCAAACATCATAATCCTGCAACCAAATATAATATACTCGGGTACCCTGTGCAATGGCGGCCCGAGTAGGGTGTGAGATATAAATCTCAGTAGGCCGGGACCACTGGTGTCTACCCTAATTCCAGACATTTAATAAATAATTTAAAACACGTGAAGACATGCATAAATAAAGTGAGCAGTAAAATGTAACTATATACCCAAGTACCTGCTTCAACCCTCAGCTGGTGTCTGAACCTACATTATTCATTTTCCATGCATACTCAACAATCATTACATAATCATTTTTCATTTACAAATTACTCAAATATTATTAGGAAAGTCTTGAGATTTAGCCTACGCCCGACATCCCCCATATAAGTCACTCCCCACAGATGTCTCTAAGGACCATCTAAGTACTCAAAGTAAATATTGGATCCAAGCTTATGCTTTGGCTGGGATAACACGTCATAATTTATTCAATTTAATCTTTCATATACTAAGTCTGAGCCTGTTCACTAAAATAGAGATTCTTTCCTAGGTCCATCCACTAACAGTGATTCACCCAATTCATTAATAAGTCTGAACCCTTTCTCATAATCAAATCACAAAATCATTATGTCACAAACACTTTTATTTCCTATCACTTCATTTCATTCATGAAAAATTGGACCCACCGTCCAATGTTAATTAATGGGTGCAGAACATCATGTCTAGAACCCTCGTGAGTATTTGGAGCATCAGCCCTTGTCTCACAACCCATGGGTATTTGGAGCATCAGTCCCTATCCCATAAAAGAATATTCTCTTTCAAGCTAGGTATAGAACTCTATATCTATCACCCCATGAGTATTTTGAGCATCGGTACTTGTATCATAACCCATTTATCAAACATACATATACATCTATCATTGCTGTCGAACGCCATGTCTAACCACCTATGAGTATTTGGAGGCCCAATCCGTGTCTCACAACCCATTAATCAAACATAAATATTTATTTATCATTGGTGTAGAATACCATGTCTAACACCACACAACCGATACGTTAATTAATTCAACAACTAATTAACAACACAAATCTCTCTTCAGATAAGTCATCACTTAATTAACCATATTCCTTAACAAGTCTGAACCCGTCCACTCAAACTATGATTCATCCAAGACTTTAACAATCTACAAGCACCCCATAATCATCACAAAACATACTGAACAAATCCAAGATATTTAGAAACCATCTCACACAACATATCATATTTTCAAACAACTCCATCCAAGACAACTTAATGCATGTAAAACTAATACGCATCAAAAGTACTCCTGGCTAAGAATCATAACAAACAATCAATTCACAATATTAATTTAATGCATGAAAATTAATTAATTCAATAATTAATTAATTAAATATCATCTCTTTAACCAATCATCAATTAGTTAACCATTTACCATTTAACATGTAATAATTAGTCCATCTATTAATTATTACCAGTTTCCAAATTATATACCGAATATGTCAAATATTCAACATTCCCAATAATCAGTGAAGGCCACAATTTCATTCCAACTCATGACTTGATAATTAATTATACCATTAATTACCATATTAATCATTCTTCCCATTCAAATAATTCAACTTTTTAATCATATCACTTTAACTAAATTAGTAACCCATGCTTAAAATCTACACATGTTCAAGTCCTCATTTATCTCATGTGGGCGACATTATTTAATAACATTAAAAGTGTCATGCATCGACATATCATAATCAAGGAAAATCACATTATCAATTTATCAAAAGGAACTCAAATTCTCATATAAAGTGTCAAAGATTTGGGACCCTACCTCAGGGTTTTGACGAAAACCACAACGAACGAAGAACACTCAAGAGAAACAAGTTGATTCTTCAAGAACCCACCTTAGATCACCTCTCCTAGCAAGAAAAGACCAAAACTCATCATAATTGTCATAAATACACTTATATTTACTCATAAAGGGTGCAGATCTAAGAAAATGAGAGAAGAGGAGATGTATATCTAAGTAGATCTAAGAAACCGAACAAGACCAAAGAAGAATATCTACCAACCTCAAGAATGTGAATTTGATTCACTAAGAGAAGCCTTCGAATTGCCTCTAAACCACTTGGGAGAGGTTCTACTACCTTCAAGGGAGGGTGATACCGAGTTATGGTCTCTTAGGATGAAAAATGAGCCATCTAGGGACAAAAACATGTGATATCCACTTTTTTATGATCTCACTTAAGTGACCGCATGATTTGCTCGCACGGTTAGACAAACCGTGTGCTAACCATGCATTAGATACTACCTCGAAAAACACTCCTCGCAAGGTTAGGCCACATGGTTATAAAAAATTTGTGCTAACCATGCATTATCCACTACCTCAAAACTTCAACTATGCACAATTTGGCCGCACAGTTAGATAAACCGTGCGCCACCCGTACGACTTCCCCTTTGCCTAAAAAATTCAATCAAAGTTCGAAAAACGACATCTTTAGGTGTTCCAACACTCAAAATAAAATCTCGGAGTTTGGTTTAAAAAGAACGAACTATTGATAAACTGAAAAAAAGGAAATTCAAAAATATTTGTGTTTTAACCCAGTTCAAACACATGAGATTTTACATTATACCCACCTTAAAAAAAATTTCTCATCCTTGAGAAGCCATCGAGGACCACTACTAAAACAAATGACCTACCAAGGTCATTTAATCTTTTTATAAGTGACATGTTGTGTTCCCAATGCCAAATACACCTTTAACCCTTCAAAAACCTGGTGGATAAGCCTTTACAACTAGATCCAAAGATTACTCTAAAGCTTAAACATCGAAACAGATCTTATATCTAAGGTCATTTGAAGGACCTTGTCAACATAAAAGGTTTAATCTCAATAAATCCATAGAAAATATTTCACATGCTTCCCTTGAAATAATTCATGGACCCAAAATCCACATTCTCCTTTTATCTGACGACGTGTCCAGAAGTGCGCACTAAGAGAAAATCGAGGTCATGAAGAAGATCAGTCAAACCATTATCGGACAACTCTATTATAAAACTCGACATCACCTTCCAACATGTTCATCGAGAACAAAGTGACAATACCAACCTTAAGATTTCCCAAGACGTCTTAAAAAAAGATCATCCACTCACCAGCACACTAGATTAACAACAATATCGGTGTGTCATAACACCCGAGTCTTTCGAAAACCATTCCATGTATTGAAAAGAAACCGATTCTTTAACGCTCAAGTCACTCTACATGGAGTTGACCCAAGACCGTACTCAATAGTACAAAAAGACTTATTACGGAGTCATATTGCCTCATACGACCATTTTCCTGGACGACACTATAACCAGTCATCCATTACTAAGAAGGAAGGGTCAAACGACAAACAAAGCAGTCGACCATGCCCGAGGCACATCTAACCAACTGATAAAGATCATTTCTCAATGCTCAGGCCCATAAAAAGGTCAAGAAACACATCACCAGCCGTTCAAACAAGGGTGTAATTGGAAACTGGAAGTCCTACCTGGGACAACGGCACCCAAAAACACCAAAAGAGTGAGAAAATCCATAGCTCTAGCAAGGCATTTCAGTTCTGAGGGTGCTACCGACCACAGGTTAGCCCCTTACGAAGAATAAGTGTCAACCCTAAACCGGGTCACGTCAAACAAGTCACTAGACTCAAAAGATAAACATAAGGCCATTGCTAAGGAGAATAACGCCTACGAAAATTACTTATTCTTCCGTTCCAAGGAAACTCAAGAGAAGTTCAAACTACCCTTTACATGAGGGTTTTAAACAGTGGACACCACAATAGGTTCTATTTCCAAGCCTCTTATATTTAATCACTTTTAATCTTTAATCATCAAAGTTTTAATCAAAACATCAAAGTACCATTTTCAAAATTCCCCAAGGAAAAAATAGGCAAGTCTCAAAAAACTCCCTTTTAAAACATTTTTGTTAGTTGATAACCCATCATTTTCAGGAAATTTATCAAAATAAATTCCTTTTAAAAAGATAAGGTGACCTAAAAGAGTCTCATTTTAACCAACCTGGGTTCTCTATAAAGCAACCCAATAGAAAACACATAGGTATTAAAATTCCAAACACCCAAACGGGTCATCCCATAAAAACACTCCCCAACTGACCTACTTGGGTCCAGTTGCATTTTGGAAGCTAGCCATTTGATTTCAGATCAATATCAACATCTTTCACATTTATAAGCATTTCATAAGGCATCAAGTCATCACATTTTATATGAGTCATCATTTCCCAATTCATAAAGCACCCATAAACTCCATGGATTGAAAATTGGCTCTCATTAATTGATACCAATGTCAATTCAGAAATTAACATGATCAACCTAATGGTCCAAATTATATGGGTGACCACCTACTGACCGATAAGGTGCCCATACACCTTATCGCTGGATTTTGGCTCCCATTTAACACAATCAAAATTTATTTCATATTTTATCTTTGGAACCTCTTTCACCCATCAAAAACATCTCTAACATGTTAACATAAGCAATAACACAATAGCATGATGCAACATAGAAGTATGGAAAAACAACGAAACAAGCTAATAACTGAGGTAGTATGGAATATAATCATTCAAGCATATTAAATCTATCACCGAAACATGATATCTAGAGAGGTATACTAAGGAAGATCAAACATGGCATTGTACCCAAGGAACACAATCCAAATTAGTAGGCATCCTACTAATGAAACTACATGGCATGATATATGCATGACATGTGAATATATAAGTGCCTAAGATGATGCATGTATGAAACTTCCTTGCCATATCAGGCCAAGAAAATTATTATTTTCAAAATTCTCAAAATCAATAAACAATGGAAAATACATCAGACACTCAAGGTGAAATCATATCAACTGTAACATCTAATATTACAAACATCAATTCCCATCCCTGGACACTTGGTCATTTCCCATACACGAGGCGATCAGTCCCAAGCATGACTATTAAACCAAGCACTGACAAATTTCTAGTCTCCTGTCTACCAACCCCAAAACAGTAAGACAAAGGAAAAGAAAGGAAACCTAAACCTTTGATACCACTTTGTAGTGTCCCGACCCGGCTCACCCCTGAACCAGTGGCTGGACCGGTCGCCACATGACCTCAAGCGCGTCTCCCCTTATGCCAGAGGCTACCGACTAGCAGCGAGTGTCTAAGGATAGTCAATGGGGAGACTATACCCTCATTTTAGGGTTAAAAAAAATATAAAATAAATAAATAGCAGAAAAAATATAATAAATGATAAAACAATGGAAATCAAATTTTATAAATCTTGTACAAAACAAATGGCCAACACCAAATTGTACAACAGATGCATTCATGACATGCTAATGATACAAAATAGAAAACAGTGAACATAACAACATTCTTTAAATTACAATACAGAAATAAATAAATAATAACTCAAGCCCCAAGGTGGTCTCCTCGAGTATTCTGAGAATCCACTCAGTCCTCTACTCCTATATCCCAAGTAAATGAAAACAACATAATCCTGCAACCAAATATAATCTACTCGGGTACCCAGTGCAATAGCGGCCTGAGTAGGGTGTGAGATATAAATCTCAGTAGGTCGAGACCACCGGTGTCTACCCCAATTCCAGACATTTAATAAATAATTTAAAACATGTGAAGGAATGCATAAATAAAGTCAGTAGTATAATGTAACTATATACCCAAGTACCTGCTTCAGCCCTCAGCTGGTGTCTGAACCTGCATTATTCATTTGTCATGCATACTCAACAATCATTACATAATCATTTTTCATTTACCAATTACTGAAATCTTATTATGAAAGTCTTGAGATTTGTCCTACGCCCGACATCCCCCGTATAAGTCACTCCCCACAGATGTCTCTAAGGACCATCTAAGTACTCAAAGTAAAGACCGCATCCAAGCTTGTGCTTTGGCTTGGATAACACATCATAATTTATTCAATTTAATCTTTCATATACTAAGTATGATCCCATCCACTAAAATAGATATTTGTTCTTGGGTCCATCCACTAATAGTGATTCACCCAATTCATTAATAAGTCTGAACCCTTTCTCATAATCAAATCACAAAATCATTATGTCACAAATGATTTTATATCCCATCACTTCATTTCATGCATGAACAATTGGACCCATATTCAAATTTTAATTAATGGGTGTAGAAAATCATGTCTAGCACCCTCATGAGTATTTGGAGCATCAGTCCTTGTCTCATAACCCTTGGGTATTTGGAGCATCAGTCCCTGTCCCATAAAAGAATATTCGCTTGCAAGCTAGGTGTAGAACGCCATGTCAAGCACCCTGTGAGTATTTGGAGCATCAGTCCTTGTCTCACAACCAATTTATCAAACATACATATACATCTATCATTGGTGTCAAAAGCCATGTCTAACCATCTGTGAGTATTTGGAGCCTCAGTCCTTATCTCACAACCCATTCATTAAACATACATATATATTTATCATTAGTGTAGAATACCATGTCTAACACCAAAAAACCAATCCATTAATTAATTCAACAACTAATTAACAACACAAATTGATCTTTAGATATGTCAACACTTAATTAACCATATTAATTAACAATTCTGAACCTCTCCACTCAAACGATGATTCGTCCAGGACTTTAATGATCTCCAAACACCCCATAATCATCACAAAACATGCTGAAAAAATCCAAGATATTTATCAACCATCTCACACAATATATCATATTTTCAAACAAATCCATCCAATACAACTTAAGGCATGGAAAACTAATACGCATCAATAGTACTCCTGGATAACAATCATAACAAAAAATCAATTCACAATTTTAATTTAATGCATGAAAATTAATTAATTCAATAATTAATTAATTAAATCTCATCTTTTTAACCAATCATTAATTAGTTAAACATTTACCATTTAACATGTAATAATTAATCCATCCATTAATTATTACCAGTTTCCAAATTATATACCGAACATGTCAAATATTCAATATTCCCAATAATCAGTGAAAGCCACAATTTCATTCCAACTCATGACTTGATAATTAATTCTACAATTAATTACCCTATTACTTATTCTTACCATTCAAATCATTCAACTATTTAATCATATCACTTTAACTAAATTAGTAACCCATACTTAAAATCAACACATGTTCAAGTCCTCATTTATCTCATGTGGGTGGCATTATTTAATAACATCAAAAGTTCCATGCATCGACATATCATAATCAAGGAAACTCACATTCTTAATTTATCAAAAGTAACTCAAATTCTCATATAAGGTGTTAAATATTTAGGACCCTACCTCGAGGTTTTGACGAAAACCACAACGAACGAAGAATACTCAAGAGAAACAGGTTGATTCTTCCAGAACCCACCTTAGATCACTTATCCTAGAAATACCAAGACCAAAACTCATTATACCTATCATCCACACACTTATATTTACTCATAACTAGTGTATATCTAAGAAACTGAGAGAAGAGGAGATGTAGATCTAAGTAGATCTAAGAAACTGAACAAGAACGAAGAATAAAATCTACCTACCTCAAGAATTTGGCTTCGATTCTCCAAGAGAAGCCTTTAGATCACCTCTAAAATGCTTGGGAGAGGTTCTCCTACCTTCAAGAGAGGGTGATCCCGAGTTATGGATACTTAGGAGGAAAAACGATCCATCTAGGGGAAAAAATGTGTGAGATCCACTTTTTTAGGATCTCACTTAAGTGCCCGCACGGTTAGAAAAACCATGCGCTAACCGTGCATTAGATATTGCCTCAGAAAACACTCCTCGCACAGTTTGGCCACACAGTTATACAAACCGTGATCTAACCGTGTGTTATCCACTGCCTCAAAACTTCAACTACGCACGGTTTGGCCGCACGGTTAGACAAACCGTGTGCCTCCCATGCGACTTATCCTTTTCCTCAAAACCTCAATAAAAGTTTGAAAAACGACATATTTAGGTGTTCCAACACTCTGAATAAAATCCCAGATCTCAGTTTAAAAAGAACTACCCATTGATAAACCGAAAAAAAGAAAATTCAAAAACATTCGTGTTTTAACCCGGTTCAAACACACGATATTTTACAATGTGTAGGTAAAAAAATTATATTAAAAATATATCTATATATTTAGGATATTGGTTTTATTTTATAATAATTTAATAATAATATTTTAGGGGGTGGAGAATGAAAATAAAGAAAAATAGCTTGAGGAAGGATGTTACCTCTTATTTGGGTAACTCCTTTTGGTTTGCACCAAAGAGATTCCTTTGTTGGAATTATTACCAAAGGTAAGATTATAGGTTGAGGGTAGGTATTTTTAGGAGATATTTGAGTAGATCTTTTTCAATCCAAAGTTTCTTTAGAGGTGTGAATAAGTGGAAGGGGTGAGTGCCTTTTTATTGTGGAGGAGTGGTATTCTTGTAAATTTTTGAGAAGGGAATTCCACCCAAGTTTTTGCAATGTAAAGTGTCTCTAATAATGAAATTTATTATATATAAGAGAGTATAGGGTCTAAATATGGCTATAAAATGTATTTTGGACATGTTTCTAGGTCATATTATCCCTTAAGTTTAAGGTTTAGTCCCTTGTTATGCTTATTTTTCTCTCAATCACCATAATTAATTTTAATCACTTGCACTAATGTTTTTGGTCAAACACTAATTTGAACTTATTATTAATTATAAATTATTAAAATTATAAATATGGAATCCATTTTAATAAATTTCAATCACATTAGTGGTAGAAATTAATCTAAATTTAATCCCATAGATGAGACAACAAAGCGGGTTTTTTAAAGTAAAATGTTCAAAAGTTTGTTAAGTCTTCATATCCAATTTCAAAGTGAAATTGATTCCAATGACATAAATTTTATTAATTGATTTAAAATTTATCTACTTGAACTTTAAAACCAATTAAAAATATAATTTAACCTTACAAATAAATTATAAGAAAAAGAAAATTTGAATTAAAATTCAGTATTTTTCACTATTGATCAAAAAACGAAACTTCTCAAAAAAATACAAAAAATTTACCCTAACCTAATTTTGATGTTATAATTTCAAAAATTAATTTTATTCTGACATAAAAAAATTATAATATTTAAAAATTTAGGTTTTAAATAGGTTTTCCATTAAAAGGCGACAAAAGTGTCTTTTAAAAAATAATGATTTTTATGTGAAATATCAAGTTTGTTCCTATATTATGACTATAAAAGCTATTGGATGGTTGTAAGGAATATTTTATGGAATATATAATATATATATTTAATTAATATTACTCACTAATTTCAATTAATCTAATTTATTAGGATAAAACATCTTTTTGGGCAGAAAAATAATTTTCTATAAAAACATTCCCTCTATATTCAATTTGGTTCTTATATTCATTTATAATTAATTTGTAATTAATGAATTCATTTTATATTTGTGTAAACCATAGATTTTCAAAAGTTAGTTAATTATATTCATAACCTCTAATTTAATGGCTAGGTTATACCTTATTTTATTAAATAATAATATTTTTAATAATATATTATTTCTCGGTAAAACTCGGTCTTGCGTGTAATGAAAGCTATCAAAGAAAGTATTTGTCGCGTGTAACAAAAGACAACCCAACATTGAATGCATTTAAAGATATAGATTTAATTTATTTAAAATATTAATTATATTATAATATCTCAAAGTATTATATTCCTTTACACACTTGGTCTTACATGTCATACACGCTATCAAATACAATGTTCTTATTTTAGAATTTTAGGGTGTTATATTCTGCCCGCCTTAATTAAATTGCATCCTCACAATTTAAACTCAACCTTGGTAATAATTTTTTTGATACTTATAATGTTTTAAATCCCATATTGAGATAAGGGTTCATAAAAAATCCTCTAGAAAAGATAAAATGGGAAGTACAAAGGTTACATGGACCAATATATCACTAGGTATCTAAGTAGGAGAAAATTAGTGGAAAATGAAAATATGGACTTGGAGGAAAAGTGTAAATATTTATAGGGAGTGATTGAGGTCATTAATAAAAAATATTTTAATGATAAATGTATAGTTGAGGGTCTCAAAGTCATAAATTTTTGATGATTCAAAATATAGTAGGTTCAAAAAAATTAAGATATTAGGAAAATTTTTATTTCTAGATCATTTTATTAATATTGGGTATTTATTTTAATACCTAAGAATATAAGGAAATATAATTTCATAACATAATTAATTTTTACAAAAATAATTATCATCCTTTTTTTGTTCTTTGATAAAATTCCAATTCATCCACTACATCATGAAATGGATATATAAAAAATTAACTTTGATGCCTAAAGTACTAAAATAAAATTTTAACAGATTGTAAGGATTCTAAAAGAGTGAAAAGTATAAATATTTTCCTCTAACGATTATATAAATCCAAAATGGTAAATAAAGTAATATCTAAGTCTAAAAAGTGATACTAATAGTTCATTAATATTTATTCATTAAATTGTTCAACTATAAATAATGACATATTAACAAGGACATTATGTAGGTTAGTGGTCGGAATTAAACCCTTATTATCCTTCGATCACGGGTTCAAGTCTCGAGACCTTTTTGGATTTGATAGGTTTTCACCCTACATATTGGTTGTCCTTTTTAAAAACCATATTTATTAATATTATGAACATCCTTAAAATTTAGTCATTAAATAACCTTTTAACTAAGGTTTTCAATACAAACTCAATACATAAATACTTAGTCTATTTTTTTCCACAATGGTCCTTGGTCTAGGTTTTGTACTTTATAATAGGCAATTGAATCAGGTAATACCCAGGTTACCCACATTTAAGGAAACAAACCATAAATGGATCCTTAGGATGATATTTATTTCCTTCCATTATACTCTTCATTTTTCATCAACAATACTTTTATTTATTTCCTTCTTTTCCACAAATAAAGCATTTTTCTGCTTCATTGAGACACTTTCCTGGGTGTATCCTTCACATTTCTCACTTGATGGAAAATGAGTCTTCTTTTCTCTATACTTTCCACTACTCAAGATTTTAAAAACCTCCATCCTTCTCTTCTTTGGAGTGTTCATAAGTTGGTTAAGGTATATGCTGTTAATCATATTTTGAGAAAAATGATTAGGAATAAACATGATAACTTTCACTCCTATCAACAACTAATTTGGTTTCTAATTATCACCACCCTTTCCTTAATGTTCAATGTTAACATGACCCCTACGGGTTCCAGCCATTGACAAAATCCATAAAGAATAGTGTGAGTAATAATAGTCATAGTGAGAAAAGTGTATAATCATTTATAGAATATCTAAATCATGAAAACTTATTTTCAATCTAAAACACCTTAGGTTTAACCTAGTTTATTCATTTTTATAACATATTCAAATCCTTCACAATGGTTTGTAAAGAAAATGTGAATTATCCTAAGCATATCCCCCAGAAGTATCAAACTAGGTGTTCAGTAAGGCCCATTTTCATTTATTAGGTTATGCTCGAGTTAGGTGTAATGCACCTTATCAGAGTTATTACCCCTATGCACGTCTATTCTAGAACCACATCCATATGTAGTATCCTGACAAGGATGTATTTTTAAGAAGACCCAAATAAGACATACTTTACCAAAATTCTAAAATGTTATTCTATACTTATCCTCAATTTATACCTTAGGGATATGTTCTCTAATATATATTTTCCTAAATCTAGTTTCCAAGGTTGCTACAAAACCTACTCTGATACCAACTGTAGTGAACTGACCCCAGAAATCCTAGAACCGGTTCCTTATACAATTACAGTGGCATAATATACAAGTAAATCATGTTCTAAAGGACCAAATAGTTTATTAGACTTGGTAAACTAGATATATACCTGAGTCTTGTATTAAAAATTAATACACTAATTACAACATAGTTTTTTTTCTTTCTATGATAATAAATTTATTCCATATAGACTATCCTTTCACAACTTTCTCAATACACTTAAGGGAATCCTGGGGAAATGAAACATAATAAGGGTGAGATAAAATGCTCGATAATGATAAATTATAAAAGAATAAACAATGAATCAATGGGAATAGTCAATATAAAAAGGTAATAACTGAAGACACATGATATGAAATCAATACATTGAGAAGGAAGTGCATAAAAAATATGTCAATGTAAATAACTAGAAACACATACTATTCAAATAACTAGATAAGTAATAATCAATATGGCAAGGTAAGAAACTGAAAACACATTCCACTTAATCAACAAACCGATAATGAAATGAATCCATAGACTTTTTCATAGTGAAAATCAAATGGATAATAAATATTGAATCAACATGAAGGCAATGATTAATTATTGGAGCCAAAATGAGCCTGTAACCAAGTGGTAAAGGCTTCTTCTTGGCATCCAAAAGACCCAGTATTGATTTTGGGTAGGGAAGAAATTACCGGGTTACTGTAGCAATAATGTAGCAGGGAACTATAGCAGTACTGTAGCTATGGCAGAACTGTAGAGGTGGTGACACTGTAGTGGCGAAGGTACTACAACAGGAACTGTAGTGACATTGGTAATGTAGTAGGTGATGTAGTATTTCGGGTACTGTAGTAGTACTATTCACCTGAGGGCCCTTTGGGCCATAAAATTGGGATTTCATGCTTCCGAGCTTTTGGGCTAGGTAATGGGTCTCCCTCTACCCAGTCAACATAGGTCTTTGCTTTTATTTAATAATAAAATGGGGATTCATCCCCAACCTTAAAAAAATGCTTAATTATTGGATGTCATGTATCTGACACATGAAAACCTATACCGTCAAGAGATTTCAAAAGATGATTTAAAACTATAGGTTGAAACCTCTTTAATTTTCAAAACTAATTTTTCTCATGAGAACATGTCTATGCATCAAGGGGTTATATAAATTCTGCACCCCACCCATCATTTCCAGTCCAAATAATTCCTCATATCAAAAAATTGAAATAAATAATATTCCTTAGCAAATATTTTTATTGAATAAAGTACACATATTTATCAATATTTCTCTAGATAATCAAATAACTATAAAAGTAAACACTATATGTAAAAATGATATATAGTTTAGGCAATAAACATATTCATGATAAATGATATGGATAATTAGGGTAAATTCAATGTCTAATGATCATAGGAAACTGAATATTTCAAGGGGACTAAAAAAGTAATAAAGGAATTGAATTTCAATAATTTCCTTGTAAAAATCAATTACAAACCATCAAGAGTAAGAATAAGGATGGTATCAATACAACACATCCCAATTATATTAAAAAAGGGATTTTTTCCATAATGAATATAAATACTATAAAAATATATTTTGAAAAAATTATTGAGGAAAATATAATTTTTATTTTGAAAAACATTTTGAAAATAATTTTCTTTGAAAATCACTTTTGAAAACATTTATTAAAAAAATTAACCTTTTAAACATGCAATTAATCTTCAAAGAAATGATGGTTGGTAAATTCATACATGTCATCTAAGGTAAAATGTACATTCCTTTTGTACTGAAAAAAGGTTAAAAAAATGACTTATTTGGAAAGAGACAAGAATATTCCTTTGAAAAAAATTATAAAAGATAAAAGGGTAAAAATTTATTTAATAAATCATTTTGTAAGGATAAAAAAATTTTGAAAACCTTTTTAGAAAATAGGGTTTTTATAAGAAAATATGTTCTCTCACTAAAGTGATAAATGATGTTGGTTTTTCTTAGAAAAATTTTCTAAATCAATTTAAGTACCAAAGAGGGGAAAATGGTACTAGTAATTGAAACAGGTTATGAATAACCATAGGATAAGAAAATAAAATAATTTATTAAACAATGATTCCTTAATTTCCTTTTATGGAAATTCAAGTGTAAACAATCCCAAACAAAATGAGATTATGAAGTAAACCCTTTAAAAGACCAAAAAGTTGATGTGAGAATCAATAAATGAATAAATTATGTGTTTAAAATTTAAATCCACTTAAAACAAGTGGAAATAAAATAATATATAGTAAAAATTTATTTCACACATAATCTTATAATATTAACAACAACGAGGAAGTAATATAACCCAAAGAAAAGAAATTGGGTTATGAAATTCTTTTCCACTTGATAATACTTAATTAAAATACAATTAGAAGAAATAATTCAAATTGAAACTCAAAATAACATAAATATAATACAATAAATGACATAATATATCAAAATTGGTATTATATACACCATACAAAATAAGTAAGTGGTGAATATTACATTTATCTCACGGATGTAAAAAGTGAGATGAAAACCCCTTAGCTTGTGTTTCCTTTTGGGTGAAAATCCTTTAAATTCCTTTATAATGGATTAAAACATGTTAATAAATTATTACAGAACTATATTAATATTTATTATATCATATATGATCTTATTATAATATCTTATTACTCATTTGTTAGTAATCTTTTATTATTTTCACTATACAGGGTGTTAATTACCACGTTTCTCAAGTATGTTTTAACTTTTTTACTTGTTATTCCCATCATGGTTTCACCATATCTAGAATATAAAACATGATGTAAATATTATATATATTAATTATATATTTAATTATAATAATCCATAATATTTGTCAATAAGAAATGGAATGCATTGTTCATGGAGACAATTGGTTGTACGTATGTATGCTTGCTACTTTCATTTCTTTTTCATATTAAAAACTGAAAAATAAATTATATATATGTATATTATAATTTCAGTATCATATTTATGCCATATATTTCATAGAGTTTTATTAAAAACATAATGTATACATTCCATTTATAGTGTGAATGAATCACAATTCTTTGAGGAGGCGGTAGTATGCTCTTCCACAAACGATGTTATCATATTTACACAAAATGGAAAGCATAAGGGTATGTATTATATAAAATTTAAGAAGAATAAATACATTATATATATCATAAATATCATATATTGTAACGCCCCGAACCTAGTTACCCAGAGTCGGTGCATTATTACATAACATTGGCATGATCACAAGAAAGATCAAATCTCAAAAGACCGATTGGTTTAGTAGCCTTGGAAACACCAGATATATTCATAAGTATTACATTACATAATAAAATGAAAAACTACTACAACAACATATTGTATCCATAAACCACACTCATATCCCTACATAATATCCCTGCAGGTCATTCATAAATTACTTCTTCACTTCCTGGGAAAAATAAAACATAGAAAAGGGGTGAGCTCAAATGCCCAGTAAGGATAACAATATACCAGAAACTTTCATAAATAAGAATAAACATTTAAGGCTATGTATAACTAAAACAAAAGCCTTTTAAACTTGAACTTCAATATAGTATGGAAAAAGTAAAATGAAATAATTCCATTTACTTGTTCACATGGATATTCTACTAATCGAATAATCACATGCAATATCAATAACCACTTTCATAATGTTGGAATGCATAATGCCAGACTATCATAACCACATAGCCAAGGCCTCGTGCCAAGACTACAAATAAGATTTTGCCAAGGCCTTGTTCCAAGACACTAGTTTGTCTCATGAGACCTACCGATGCATCGAGGAGCTATAACGGGCTCCACCCGTCACATATTAAGTCCAATGCATTCCCATATGAAAAGGTTTAAACATAACATAAACATTCGTATTAAAACTAGCATACGAAATGTCAATAATTTCACCATAAACTATGAATGGTATAAAAATAGCACATCCATAGTCAAACATATCACAAAACCTTCAATACAATATAGAAGTTTTGTATCATAATAAATCAACTTCAAATAAGCGTAAAATCCATCAAAGGATGTTGACATAGATGAAATCAAAAAACCTTTTAGAGAAATATCTATTTCTATTTTTGAAATCATTTAAGAGCCATATAAAATAAAAAATTTTCTTGAAAATATTCTTATAAGCTTGTAAGGAAAACTTTGAAGATTTTATAACGGCAAAAAATAACCGCACTCGCCGTATAAGTTAAAAAAAACATTCTTACCTTAATTCTGTCGAAAAGGTTAAAAAGGACCTTGTTTTGAAAACGACGGAAATATTCCTATTATAAAAAGTAAAACAAGGGTATAAATGACTTTAACCCATATTCTTGTAAATAATAAATTTTTTTTGAAATACATTTTTAAGAAACATGGATGTGGATGATAAAGAGATCCGAGTAGATTATTACATATAAACAACCTCGGATAATGAAGAGATTGTGAAATAACCCTTACCTTGTACTTTTCCTTGGTTGGGGTAGGTTAACCTCCTGTATAATGGTGAAATAATTGTTATTAAATTATACAGGAATCATATACATTAATATGATATCATATATGATCTTTTAATATTGATTTGATAATAATATCTTAGTATTATCATTGTTTCGGGTGTTAACTTACTTGTTTTCTTTTATATGTTTTGTTACGTAAGACATGTTTGTAAAGTATAGGTTGTATATTATTCATATCCAGAATGATATCAAGTCCTTAAACATAATTTTTTAAATCATAAAATGATAATTATACTTGAATGGATACGATGGAGAATGAATCTTATCGCGTTCGTGGAGACGGTAGTCCGTACGTACGCACGAGCGACAATATCATTCTTTTGATATTAAAATAATATATAAATGGATGGTATATCATATATACTGAATCATTAACATGTTATATTTATTATTTACATGAGTTACACATCATTATTATACCCATCCAAATAATATTATATTGAATAACAATTACACCACGACGTGGAGACGGTAAGCCGTACGTACGCACGTATGGTGACATGTTATTCAAAGGGTGGATAGAATACTGAATATGGTTGTACCATATTTATAATAACATCACAGTATATATATGATACTGGAGTTATTATTTTATAATGGTAACAACAAAGGAAGAAGAAGTGGAAGAAGTAATGAACTTGGAAAAAGGGTGGTGAAATCATTACCTCTTCTTCGGGTTCTTCCTTTTGATTTGATCAAAAGGGCTGCATAGGTTGGCTTTCTGATCAAACTAAGGCCTCTAGGTTGTAGTGAGGGAAGTTGGGAGAGTATTTGGGCAGAGTTTGGCTGAACCAAAAGGCTTTGAAGGTGTGAAGAAATGAGAAGGAGGAGTTCCCTTTTATAAGAGGGGTGAGGGGCACCTTTGGAAAAGCTAGAGATATTAGTTTATAATAAATTCATATTAGGTTTCCAATGGCTCCAAAGTTGACTATTCAAAGGTTAAGGTGGGTATGGGTCGAAAACAACTCAACCAATAGAATTTAGACAGGTTTGGGTACTTATATTAACCTTATCTTTAAGTATTAACTCTAAGTTAATTAGTTTCACTTTTACAATGTCTCTTTGTATTTTTATATAATATGGTTAATAAACTTACTATATACATACAAGCGACCCCCAAGTGGACCATTAATGATTAAAATATCATGATATAAGTCTCTTGGCAGAACATTAGATTTTTAGTAATTTAATATCAATTAATAATATAATATTTGTTTTAAGAACTCTTTTATGTCAATTTTGACACTATTCAATAGTTGATTTTTTTTAAACTCATAACAGATTGATTACTTCGAACAAAGTAAATTAAATCAATACTAATATATCATATTATCCTATAAAATTAGTTTAATTCATTAAAAGTTTCATATTATATTTATTTGGGTATTTATAATATCAATTAATTTAATTTTTCACTATTTTAGTAATTACTGCATCATCATTGTGTCATAAATAAAATAAATTATTTAATGTCTAAAAATTATAAATAAAATATCATTATGTAGGAAATATTTTTATCTTTCTAATGAATATTTATAATCTAAAATCCAACATATATAACCCTATGTAATAATTGTTTTTCTAAAAGATATATGCTTGTGTCATTTTTGTATTCATTTTAACTTAATTAAAATAAAGTGTCCCTATCACCTACAAGTGGCACCATGGGGTCCCCAAATCGACCCAAAGATGCCTATGGTCGAACATGTATCAACCAATAAGTCTAGGACACGTTTTAGGGTAATTTATTATTATTAAAATATTATTTTTTAACCCTTATTTACCAGATTTACCCTTAACCATGGTAAATAAAATATTTACCACAGTAATTATTCAAAATGTCTAAAAATAAAAGTTAACTATTTAAAAAATTTGGACATCCTGATTCCAAATATGGAATCCATTTTTCTAAATTCAAAACACATAAGTGGCAGAAATTAATTTAAAATTAATTCCCGCTGTCAAAACAAAAAGCGTGTTTTTAAGAGATAATAACTATCAAAAGATTGACACTTGTTTATGTTCGGTTTAATTGTAAAATTATGTCCAATGACCAAAATTATATTAAATGGTAAAAATATATTCTAAATATACTTTAAAACCACTCAAATTCATAATTTATCACTATTAATTATTTTTATTAAAAAAGTTGTTTTTAATTAAAATTTAGTAATTTTCACTATTCATCAAAATATGAAAGTTATCCGAAAAGTACCAAAATTTCACCTTAGGCTAAATTCGATATTCCAAATCCAGAAATGAAGTCCATTTTAAAATATAAAATATATATAATTTTGAAAAGTATGTATTACTATTCATAACGGCTAGTTTGATTGGTTATGGTGTGTTAGAACTCGGTGTTGCGTACAACACATGCTATCCCATTATTCAAAGAGAAGCGTACCGTAGAAGCTTGGGGTGTTACATATATAAATAGTGTTTCCATCCTAATTTCTGAACATGATAGGTTTTAAATAAATAATGAACGACATCATTTTGTGAGGCAGTAGTTTACCATACACATAACCAGTAAGTCTGTTACCCATTAGATGGAAGTGTGTGTAAGTGTAGGTATAAACCATAGAATAAAAAATATCAGTATATTGAGTACAATTATGTTATTATATATTCATGTAATAATAAGAGGTTAGGGAGTGGATAATGAAAATAAAACAAAAGAGCTTGAGGAAGGATGTTACCTCTTAGTCAAGTAACTCCTTTTGGTTTGCACCAAAGGGATTACTTGGTTGAATTTCTTCCCAAATACAAGATTATTGTTGAGTCAATAAGGTTGTACTTATGAATTTTCCATTCCTTCATACTTTGGGGAGATTTTTAAGTCAATAAGGTATCCTTATGGTTTTACCATTCCTTCTTGTTTTGAAAATCACAAACACCTTATTTCATGGAAAAACTCATTTTACCCCTTTCTTTACTTCTATAAGGAAAATTTCCTTCCCCAAGGAAATTTAACCTTACCTAGATTTCATTTCTCATATCAATATTTTTCCTAAGTATAAAATTCGGTTTGTAATAAAAAACCTCAGAATCTTATAATTAATTATATATGAAGAATTCTGTTTTAGGATCCGAATTCTCAAAATTTTGGTTACGAACTCTTCTGAGTTCTGACTTCGAATTCTGAATCAGAATTCTGGTTGCAAACTCTTCTAAGTTTTGAATCTGAATTCTGAATCATAATTTTGGTTACAAACTCTTCTGAGTTCTGACTCCGAATTCTGAATCAGAATTCTGGTTACAAACTCTTCTGAGTTCTGACTCTGAATTCTGAATACAAATTTTGGATACGAACTTCTTTAAGTTCTAACTCTGAATTTTGAATATGAATTCTGGATACGAAATTCTCTAAGTTCTGACTCCGAGTTCTCTGAATTCAGACTCCTAACTCTTATTAGTTCTGACTCCTAATTCTCATGAACTCCGACTCCGAACTTTGTAAGTTCAGGTTCCGAATTCTTGTAAATCCAGATTCTGAATTTCATTGAAATTCAGACCCTGGAATTCTATAGAATTTAGGTTCCAAATTCCTACAAAATAGAATCTCAATATCCTTATATTATAGACTCCAAATTCAATTTTTTTCTTAGACTCTGAACATTCATTTTCTTACATTCCGAATATTAGATTTTATTTGTTCTTACACTCGTTTTGTTATAAAATGATTTTGTTCTTTCAGTTATCAACTAACCGTTGTTTGAGTGACACGTATATAGGTCCCTCCACAATTCAGGGAAGAATATGACCGTTGTAGGAGGGAGCCGACCATTGGAGATGTGCCTATAAATTGGAGCTCATTTGAAAGAGCTCATACAAGTTGATCAATCTAGATATTACATGCTTCTGAAGTGATTTATAGAGAGAGAGATAGAGAGGCTTTTTTGCTTAGTGCGTACTGAACTGCTTGTTCAAATTTTCTTCGTGAAACTCTAATTGCTGTTGTGTACAATAGAGAGCTTCTGGGGATAGGAAGACAGAGGTGATAACTACCTTGAAGGTGAGGCCTTCCTTGCTGAGGAAGACAGAGGTGCCGACTACCTGATAGTCGAGGGCTTTCGGGGATATCAAGACATACTCCGATCTTCATATCGAGGGCTTACCCTGGTGTGGGTAAGTCAGACTTTCTTGAAAGTATAAATCAACGAACCTTAATCCAAGGTTGTTGGATACCCTTCTCTTTGGGTTAAAGTATTTACCTACTTGTTACTTGTTTTGTTACTAGTTTTCCACTGCATTTGTATTGTTGAAAAAGTATAAATATATTATACTTCCTTATACTTGTACTCCGATTTAGTTAGATTCTATATGCTTTAAGGTAGAATCTTGGTTATTGTAAAATTTTGTTAAGTTTCATTTCTGAAATTACTTTTCCATAATCAAGAAAGTTATTAGAACTTAGAGGTTTTGTGAATTATATTGTTTAACCTTGTTAAACATAACCATCTTTAAAAGTTCCAAAGGAATTTTTAAAAGTACAATTCACCCCCATTTTGTATTTGAGCATCTCATGTTTACATATTCGATCCTAAATTTGGTATTATCGAGTATATCATACTCATATACCATCTCACAATTGGTATCAGATCAATTGGTACAATCTAAATTAATCTCACGATTAGGTTCAGAAGATAATTCTCGGAATTGAACTTCCGGATTCACATTTTTTTTTCAGAATCAATTTTTCGAACTCATATATTTCAGATTCATTTTTGCTTATAGATACTCTTGTTCTATATTTTTCTTGCTTAGGAATATTTTCCTTGTTTACAAACTTTTTCTATTAACAAGTTTTTGTGGAAAGAATATTCTTTAAGATGGCAGGAATCAATGTTGGTTCCATAGACAATCTCAATCCAACTAGACCACCTATCTTTGATGGAAATGATTATGAATATTAGAGAGATTTCATTAAGACTTTCATTATCAATACCTGTGTTTATAATTTTGTTATTCTTACTAGAGGATATAAAATTCCTGACAAAAAAGTTAGTACCTTTACCAATCAAGAAAAGCATGAATATCAACTAAATTATAAGGTTGACAACACTTTGCTTTGTTCCATGACTAGAAACATATATAGCCAAATTTCATCTTGTGAAGCAGCAGATTGTATATGGAAGAAACTTGAAGTTACTCACTTTGGAACATCCAAAGTAATTGAAACTAGAAGATCCATGCTTAGAGCTGAATATCATGGTTTTTTCTTTCCTTATAGAGAACCCATATGTAAGGTGCAACAAAGATTCATGACTATTGTAAATATTTTACAATACATGGGTGAGAAAGGACTAGATGATGAATCTCTTATTGATAAGATCATAGACATCATGCCAAATGAATGGGAATCCAAAAGGATTGCTATTGATGAGAACATAAAGGTTACTCATATTTCCTTAGATGAGTTGTTTGGAACTATTCTTCAACATGAGACTAGAATGAAGAGAGATGCTAACAACATAAAGAAAAATAATGAAAATGGCAGTGTTTCTTTTACTACAACTTCTAATCATATGAAAGCCAAGACTCCTGAGAGAGTTACTAGATCCAAATCTAATAAAGTTGTTATCCAATTCAAATCTAGTGGAAGTTAATCCTCAGAAAATGAATTAGAAAATCTTGATCGAAGGATGAAAAAGATAGCTGGACAGAGGAACTTTCAATCTAGATATAAGAAAAAGGAAAGGAAAGATAAGAAAGATTCAAAAGTCACATGTTATGAATGCAAGAAAGCTGGACACATAATACTTGATTGTCCTATGCTTAAGAGAAAAGAAATAAAGGAAAGAAATTATGAGAAAAATAGGAAGAAGTATTACAAGGATAGAGATAAGAAAGTCTTGAAAGCTAATGACACTTGGAGTGCCAGTGGTGGAGACTCTTCAGATGAATCTTCAGATTATGAATCTTCTGGACAAAATAATCTTGGTCTAATAGCCAGAATACCTATTAAAAATCAATGTTTTATGGCTAGGGTACACAATACTGAATCAATGACCAATGTCTATTTAAATGCAAATTATAGTAATGATAAATATTATAACTCTTCGGATGAATAATCTTCTTCTGATGAAGATAATACTTTACCTATCTATGAATAAGTTTCTAGGTTTTCCAAACTTCTTGAGATTGAGAATTCAAAACTCATGAAAAAACTTGATAACGCAAATTCTAGGAATACTATTCTTACTAAGGAAATATCATATTTTTATAAAGATCTTGATAAGAAAAATTTTTATTTGGAAAGTATTTCAAAAAATCTTGAGGAAGTAAATTCTGAGAAGAATAAACTTTCCGAAGATCTAGAAAATTTAATTTATATGAAAAATGTTTTTGAGCTTAGATCTAGCTCAAAATCAAATTTTTTTGAAGACAAGAACTTAGTTATCAAACTAAAATTTGACATATTTTCCTTGAGGATGTGTTTTTCAAACTTTACCTTAAGTAAGGAAAATTTTGATAAAATTTATTCAAAAATCCGACCACTAAAGTAGAGTTCTGGTTTTGGATATACTGGTTCTAAACCAATTTTTAGTAACAATTATTTTATTCCTAAAAGTGCTCCATTCTGCACTAAGTGTCAATATGGTGGACACTGGGAAAAGAATTGTTCTCTAAACAAAACCAAGTATTTAGGATTTCATAATGCCTATTTTTCTAAAAAGATGTGGGTGCCTAAAATTTTGCTTTCTGAGATTTCTGGATCCAAGAAAGTTTGGATTCTGAAAACCTAACTTTTTCTTATTTTCATGAAAATAAAGAAAGTACCAACAACAATACGTGGTACATGGATAATGGATGTTCCCGACATATGGCTGGTAACAAAAACTATTTTGAAATGATTATCAGGATCAAAGTAGGAAAATTAACTTTCAGAGATAATGCTCGGGGAGAAATTATTGGTATCGGTAACATCGTTCTTCTTGGAAAAACTTTTATTTCAAATGTCTTAATTGTTAAGGGTCTTAAGCAAAACCTCATTATCATAATACAATTATGTTATGAAGGTTACCTTGTGAATTTTAGGAATGAAAAGTTCTTAGTACACAATTCCAAGGAAGAGTTTATTCTTTCTGCCCATAGGCAAGAGAATGTTTACACACTAAACTTAGAAGACCTTAGGATCCAAGATTTACTTGCCTTAGTGCAATGGAAGATCATTATTGGTTATGGCATAGAAGGTTAGGACACTGTAAACCTAGGAACTTATGAAATTTTTTTAATAAAATATTAGTTAAGGATCTACCGGAGCATAGATTTGATTCTTAAAAAGTATACGACCCTTGTCAATATGGAAAGCAACATAAATCAAGTTTTAAATTAGTCGGTGAAGTCTCAACTAATGATGCATTACAGCTAGTGCATATGGATCTTTTTGGTCCAACACAAACTGGAAGCATTGAGGGTAAGTATTATGTATTTGTCTTGGTTGATGACTACACTAGATTTACAAGGGTTTATTTTATAGCAAAGAAATATGAAGCTTTTTCTTATTTCAAAAGTTTTAGATCCCAAGTTAAAAATGAGAAAAAGCTTCCATTGAAAACTATTCATAGTTATCATAGTGAAGAATTTCAAAATTCTGATTTCAAAACTTTTTTGTAGTAAAAAAGGTATTACTCACAACTTTTCAGCACCCAGAACACCTCAACAAAATGGTGTTGTTGAAAGAAGAAATAGAATTATTCAAGAGATAACTAGAACCATGTTGAGTGAGTATTCTATAGCCAAACATTTTTGGGCTGAAGCTATAATTACTTATTGTTATACTATAAATCGTGTTTTGATTAGACCTTTTCTTAATAAAACTATTTATGAGTTATGTAATGGTAGAAAATCTAGACTTTCCTAATTCAAGGCTTTTGGTTGCAAGGTATTCGTTCTAAATACTAAAGATAACTTACACAAATTCACACCAAAATATGATGAAGGAATTTTCTTAGGCTACTCCACAACTTCTAAGGCATATAGAGTTTTTAATAAAAACACTTGTACTGTTGAAGAGACAATACATGTAAAATTTGATGAAACCGTTCCTTTTGTTTTTAAACAACCCCAACCTACATCTTTGGATGTGTTTTCAAAAACTGATTATCAACCTTTGATAGAATATTTTTCTGATAAGGAAAATGTTCAAGAAGATACTACTGAAACATTTACCCCATAAGATTTCCTAAACTATGTTGATGAATATGTTTTACAAAACCCAAATCAGTTGTTTCTAAAGAATCATCCTAGTGATAGTATCATTGGTGATGTGAATCAACCTGTAAGGACTATAATTTTCTTAAGAAATGAATTAGAACATATATCATTCCTTTCCCAATTAGAACAAAAAAGAACTGATGAAGATTTAGGTGATGATGATTGGATTAAATCCATACAAGATGAACTAAATGAATTCGAAAGGAATAAAGTCTGGACCTTAGTTGAAAGACCTACAGAAACTTATGTTATTGGAGTAAAATGGGTATTCGAAAATAAGTGTGATGACAATGGAATCATTTTTAGAAATAAAGCTAGATTAGTTGCTAAAGGCTATAATCAATAAGAAGGAATATACTATGAAGAAACCTATGCTCCAGTAGCTAGACTTGAATCTATTTGTATTTTACTTGCCTTTGTAGCATTCTTCAATTTCAAAATTTTTCAAATGGATGTGAAATGTGATTTCCTTAATTTTTATATTAAATATGAAGTTTTTTTTGAACAACCTCCTGGATTTGAAGATACAAAACATACTGAACATGTTTATAAACTTACCAAATATTTTTATGGACTTAAGAAATCCCATCGAGCTTGGTATTATAGATTTATAGGATTTTTGATTCAAAATAATTATGTTAAGGGAAATGAAGATCCAACCCTTTTTATAAAGAAAGATAAGAAAAATGTTTTTATTATTCAAATTTATGTTGATGACATTATATTTGGTTCAACTCAGCAATATTTAATCGATTTTTTTGCGGATCTAATGAAATCTGAGTTTGAAATGAGTATGATGGGTGAGTTAAAATTTTTCCTTGGTTTTCAAATTTCTCAAAAACCAGAAGGAATCTACATATCCTAACATAAGTATATTAAATATCTTCTTAAAAAGTATGGATATGACAACACTAAGAGTATTAGTACTCCCATCGGTACCTCAAACGCACTTGATCTTGATGAAGCCGGAAAACCAGTAGATCAAACATCTTTTAGAGGTATGATAGGAAGATTACTATACTTGAAAGATAGTCATCCAGACTTAATGTTTTAAGTATTCTTATGTGCAAATATCAATCCAATCCTAAGGAATCTCATTTAAAAGCTGTGAAAATAATTTTTCGCTACTTAAAGGGAACCATGGATTTATGACTATTTTATACTTCTGGAAATTATTTTGTTTTAAAAAGATTTTTGGATGCTGAATTTGGTGGATGTAGAATGGATAGAAAGAGTACATCCGGAACTTGTCATTTTTTAGGATATTCATTAGTTTCTTGGTCTTGCAAAAAGCAACACTCAGTAGCACTTTCCACTGTTGAAGCTGAATATGTAGCCGCTAAAAGTTGTTATGCTCAAGTGTTGTGGATGAAACACACACTCATAGACTATGGTATGAGTTTTACCAAAACAAAAATTTTGTGTGATAATACAAGTGCCATTTCCCTTAGTAAAAACCCTGCACATCACTCTCATGAAAAACACATAGATATTAGGCATCACTTTCTTAGGGATCACACACTAAAAGGAGATATCATTCTTCAATTTATCAGAACGAAAGATCAAATTGATGACATTTTCACAAAATCTTTAACCTCCGATAGATTCGAATACATTAAAAAGAAGTTAAAAATGACAACCATAAGGTAATCCTCCTCAATAACTTCATGTTGAACCATTATCCTTACAGTAATAAACTCCTTTTCACAGGGGGAGTACATTTATTAATGAAGTTTTTTCATATTTTTCGTAATGAAGTTTTTTCATATTATTTTTTAATGAAGTTTTTTTCATATTCTTTCGTATTAATTTTTTTTTTCATATTTTTTTTAATGAAGTTTTTTTCATATTTTTCGTAACGAATTTTTTCATATTTTTCTTAATGAAGTTTTTTTTTCATATTTTTCGTAATAAAGTTTTTTTCATATTTTTTCATAATGATGTTTTTCATATTTTTTGCAATGAAGCTTTTTCATATTTTTTGTAATGAATCTTTTTTATATTTTTTGTAATGAAGTCTTTCATAGTTTTCATAATGAAGTTTTTCATATTTTTCGTAATGAAGCTTTTTCATATTTTTCCTAATGAAGTATTTCATAGTTTTCATAATGAAGTTTTTCATATTTTTTGTAATGAAGTTTTTTTATATTTTTCATAATGAAGTTTTTCATATTTTTTCGTAATGAATTCTTCATACTTGAGATTCTCATAATGAAGATTTTTGTAATGAAGATTTTCGTAATGAAGATCTGTGTACTAATTCTTTTTCATTCTCAATTTTTTTTTCGGAATCTAAAGTCCTTCAACAAGAATTTTCCTCAATATGAATAATTATCCTGAACAATCCGAAAGGTATGTTTCTTTCTTAAATTTTTGTAATAACCTTTTACTTGCTGGTAGTTTCTTTTGTTTTTAAAATTTCTCGGATTCCAGTTTCCTTAAATCCGATTTTTTTTAAAACCTCAAAAGATCAGATCCTACCAAATTTTCTTTGTGGCTATTATTTCAGCCGTCAGATAAAATAAGAAGAATTCTCAACCTTTAGATTGAAATGGGAAGATGAATCGTCACTTCAACACCTATAAAAAGGGGACCCCTGATGGTTGTCCCACATCGGTTTTCAAAGCTTGTGCGTGTCGAAGCTATGCTCCTCTAAAAAATCCCGTTTTGAATTCTTCAGAAGTGCTCCAGTACGAATGTCTGCAGAAGTTCCTTCTCAAGATATGTCTACTGTCAAGCCAATTTCGGAGTGGAAAATTTACAGGGAGAGGTTAGTGCATCCAAACTTCTTCAACAAATATGACTCTATAATCTCTAAGAACATCAAGCTTAATGGATGGGAAAGTGTAGCCATTTCAAAGATAGGAGCTCAGGATGTTGTGTATCTAGATTTGCTTATAGAATTTTATGAATCAGTTAGATTTTTCAAAGAAGATGGCCGAGAAAAATTTTCCTTCAAGAGTTGTGGAAAAACTTATGCAATCTCTTACACCAAGGCTGCTAGTTTGGTGGGGTTGTCATATGAAGTGGAAACTGAGTTTTTCTCCCACAAGCTACTGGATGTTCAAGGAAGTTTCGTAAAGGTGAAGGCTATGGAATGCCTTGGACTTACTGATGTCAAGACTGCCAAGATTTCCCATCTATCTACTAACAATCAGATTCTTCAGCTATGGGTTCAGGGTCTTATCGTACCGAGGAAGGGTGATAAGGACACCCTTAAGAACAGTGACATGTATATCTTAGATTTTTTGGTAAACCTAAGGAAGGTCAACCTCATGAATCACATTCTCATTACAATAGAAGATATCAAGAATGGGAATATAAGAGCTCCGATAATCATGTATCCTGCCTTACTCTCCAAATTGATAGTTCAGTGTCTCTAATCTTTCAAGATCTCTTGCAGTTCCAAGATAAGGAAGAGAAAGGTGATACTTATCAGTGATGATACCCTCAAGAGAATGAAGGTTGGTTTTTATAAAGAGTCAAGTGAGTTCTGTGATCTACCTGAGGATGAGGCATAATCCATTCCAAAAAATACAGAAGAGGATGAACCATCAAAGAAGGTTGGAAAGAAGAGGAAACTAAAGGAAGTGGAAGAAATAGACAAAACCCCTAAGGACAAAGAAGCTCAATCCACACCTCCAAAGCCCAGAAAGTAGAAGTCCTACCTGGATGAAGTGGTTACCAAATGAAGGGAGGATAAAAAGGCTCGGAAGGAAGGGGAAACACAATTTAGCCTAGATCCTGCTGAGGCCAAGGCTTTGAAAGAGAAAGTTGCTAAGGAGCTTGAGAAGCAATCCAAATATAAAAAGCTTAAGAAGAAGATGTCAGAGGCAGATATTGTGTAATCTCTTTTGAAGGCTACTGAAGTAGCATCTGAGAATATTCCGGTGCCGAAGCCTTTCCTAGTGGAACCATTAACTTAGACTCCGGGTAAAAGGTTTATGAATCCGAAAAAACCACAAGAGAGGGTTGTGGAAGAGAAGAAATCTATAGAAGAAGTACAAGAAGCTGAGAGTAGTGGTGACTCTGATGATGTGATTAAGAAAGTTTAAGATTATCATGAAAAGCAAAGTTCTTCTGAAAAATTGTCAATCTGGACTTCTTAAGTCGGATTTTCAAAACTTGCTACTCCTGGAATAGATGAGAAGGGTGAAGAGGAATTAAACAAGTTATCTGAGGAAGAGAGTCATAATCATGACTTCATTCTTTCTAAAGATGTTAAGGCAGGAGCTGAAAAAGAGAAAATTGATGAAGATAATATTTTACAGTTGTTTGGGAGTGAGCAGGAATCTCCAGATAAAGAAGCTATTTCGAGAATCAGTAAGGGAAAACAAGTGGTTGCTGATACCCCAACGAAAGAAATTTTGAGAAAGATGGAAGCTGGAGGATCCTATAAGTGGAAGCTGGTAGAGTTAGAGGAAGAACCATCCCCAAATAAAATGTCAGATTTAGAGTCATCAGATTTAGGACATGATTTTGTTGTTCAGTCCCTAAAGAATCTTGTGGATACCATTCTAATCTTTCCAACAATTAACTCTAGATTCCAGATGCTCCAGCACAACATGAATCAGAAATCAGACTCTATATCCATGGTGATGGATAGGTGTATAAAGGTGGAGGCCGAACATAAGAATTTCCTTATCAATTATAAAGCCCACAGAAAATATTGCAAGAAAATGACCATCTGGCCGAAGAATATTGTTGAAGATCTGAGAGAGATTGATCAATTTTAAGAATATTTCAAGGAATGTTTTGATACCGAAGACACCAAAATCAAGGATCTTACAAATAGATTTCAGGAAAAGCTAAATCTTGAGAAGAACACTCGGATCCAGGATGTCAAATACCTGAATGGGAAGCTGAATTATGTTGTCCAAAGCTAGAAAATAGATAGGGATCTCTAGATCGAGATGGAAGGAAAGTTAGAAAAGAAAGATGACTTGTTGAAGTCTCAGGAAGAGGCCCTGAAGGATCAAGAGGATAGGATCATAGCCTTAGAAAAGAAAGCAGAGGAGGATCATAAAGAGCTGAAAAAGATTAAAACAATCATGAAGAAGCTGATGCCCAAGAAAAAATAAACAAAATAGACCCAAATCCAATCTTTTGTTATATTTTTTTCCTTATACCAATTCTTCCAATCGTAATTAAATTATGGTTGCTTGTTTTGTTTGGATGTCTATACTAATATTTCAGGTACCATATTTTTTTTCCATTCCCTCAAACTCTTTTTGGAAATCACAAAGGGGGAGAAGGAAAAATAATTCTAAGTATAAGAAGTTATATCCCTAAGTAAGGGGGAGTTTATCTAAGGGGGGGGGGTGATCATTACTAAGATTTCCATACCCAAGATAATTAAAATACCATTCCTAAAATCTATAATAACATCCTTAGTGTTCCAAAGCCTAAGGGGGATTTAGTCATATTCATCTTTTCCAATGTGAAAAGGGAGATAAGTTTTATTTTCTAAGTCAAGAAAAGTTTTTCTAAGTCCTTATATTCTTTTTCATAAGGTTGTTTGTGATTTCCAAAAAGGAAGAGATTGTTGAGTCAATAAGGTTTTCCTTATGACTTTTCCATTCTTTCATACTTGAGGGAGATTGTTAAGTCAATAAGGTATCCTTATGACTTTACTATTCCTTCTTGTTTTGAAAATCACAAACACCTTATTTCAAGGAAAAACTCATTTTACCCATTGTTTTCCTTCTATAAGGAAAATTTCCATCCCCAAAGAAATTTACCCTCACCTAGATTTCATTTCTCATATCAATATTTTTCCTAGGTATAAAATTTGGTTTGTAATAAAAAACCTTGGAATATTATAATTACTTAGATATGAAGCATTATGTTTTAGGATCTAAATTCACAGAATTCTAGTTACAAACTCTTCTAAGTTCTGACTCTGAATTCTGAATCAGAATTCTGGTTATGAACTCTTCTAAGTTCTGACTCCGAATTCCAAATCAGAATTATGGTTATGAACTTTTCTGAGTTCTGACTTTAAATTCTGAATCAGAATTCTAGTTACGAACTCTTCTGAGTTCTGAATCCAAATTATGAATACGAATTCTGGATACAAACTTCTCTAAGTTCTAACTCCAAATTCTGAATACGAATTCTGGATATGAACTTCTCTAAGTTCTGACTCTGAGTTCTTAGAATTCAGAATCCAAACTCTTATGAGTTCTAACTCCTAATTCTCATGAACTCCGACTCCGAACTTTGTAAGTTCAGGTTCTGAATTCTTGTAAATCCATATTCCGAATTTCCTTGAAATTTAGACTCTGGAATTCTATAGAATTTAGGTTCCAAATTCCTACAAAACAGAATCCGAATATCCTTTTATTATAGACTCTGAATTCAATTTTTTTGCTTAGAATTTGAACATTCATTTTCTTATATTCGGAATATTAGATTTTAGTTGTGCTTACACTCGTTTTGTTATAAAACAATGTCGTGCTTTTAGTTATAAACTAATCGTTGTTTGAGTGACACGTATACAGGTCCCTCCAAAATTCAAGGAAGAATATGACTGTTGGAGGAGGGATCCGACCATTGGAGCTGTGCCTATAAATAGAAGCTCATTTGAAAGAGCTCATACAAGTTGATCAATCTAGAGATTAAATGCTGCTGAAGTGATTTCTAGAGAGAGAGTCTTTTTTTCTTAGTGCGTACTGAATTTCTTGTTCACCTTTGCTTCGTGTGACTCCGATTTTTTCTATGTACAATCGAAGGCTTCTGGGGATAGGAAGATAGAGGTGCTGACTACCTGATAGTTGAGGGCTTGCGGGGATAGCAAGACAAACTCTGATCTTCATATCGAGGGCTTACCCTAGTGTGGGTAAGACAAACTTTCTTGAAAGTATAAATCAAGGGAACTTTATCCAAGGTTGTTGGATACCCTTCTCTTTGGGTTAAAAGATTTACCTACTTGTTACTCGTTTTGTTACAAGTTTTCCGCTGTATTTGTATTGTTGAGGAAAGTATAACTATCTTATACTTCATTATACTTGTACTCTGATTTAGTTAGATTTTATACGCTTTAAGGTAGAATCTTAGTTATTGTAAACTTTTGTTAAGTTTCATTTCTGGAATCACTTTTCCAGATTCAAGGAAGTTATTAGAACTTATAGGTTTTGTGAATTATGTTGTTTAACCTTGTTAAACATAACTATCTTTAAAAGTTATAAAGGAATTTTTAAAAGTACAATTCACCCCCCTCTTGTATTTGAGCATCTCATGTTTACATATTTGATCCTAAATTTGGTATCATTGAGTATATCATACTCACATACCATCTCAAAATTATAATATTAGGGGAGGAATATTTAGAATCTATTTGGGAAGATCATGGTCAAGGTAATTTGGATTGAGAGCTGTGAATAACTAGGAGGGGTGAGTTCCTTTTTATAATGGAGGAGTGAAATTCTTGTAAATTTTTTAAAAGGGAATTCCACCAATGTTTTTCCTATGTCATGTGGCTCTAATTATGGACCTAATTAGATAAAATGTATTATAGATTCTAAATATGACCATAAAATAGATTTTATACAAGTTTATAGGTCATTTTGGCCCTTAAGTTTGAGGTTGAGTCCCTTGTCAAGATAATTTTTCTTTTAATCGCTGTAATTAATTTTAATCACTTTCACTAATTGTTTTTGTCAAAAACTAATTTAACCTTATTAGACATTATAAATTATTATGATTTAAAATATGTAATCTATTTTTACAAATTAAAATCACATAAGTGGAGGAAATTAATTTAAATTTAATCCTATAGACAAGACGACAATGCTAGTTTTTAAAGTAAAATTTTCAAAAAATTTCCAATTCGTTATATCTAATTTCAAAGTTAAATTGATTAAAATGACCTAAATTGGATTAATTGATATAAAATTGATATAATTTAACTTTAAAACCAACTAAAAATATAATTTAACCATATAAATAAATTAGAAAAAAGCAGTTTTGAATTAAAATGGGTTCTCCATTAAAAGGCGACAAAAGTGCCTTTAGAAAAATATTGTTTTTTATGAAAAATATTGGGTTTATTCCTATCTTATAACTATCGAATCAATTAGATGAAATTAGAAAATAATTTATTGAATATATATATATATATATATAATTAATATAACTCATTAATTGTAATTAATTTATTATATTAGGATAAAACAGCTTTGTTGGCATACAAATAGTTTTCTATAAAAACATACCCTTTATATTCAATTGGTTCTTATATTCATTTATAATTAATTTTTAACCAATAAATTAATTTTATATTTGTGTAAACCATATAGTTTTATAATTTATTTAATACTATTCATAACCTATAATTTAACGGCTAGGTTATATCTTATTATACTAAATAAAAATATTTTTAATAATATATTGTTTATCAGTAAAACTCAGTCTTGCGTGTAACACAAGATATAGAAGAAAGCTTTTATTGCGTGTAATGCAATATAACTCATAATTTCATGCATTCCAAGATATATATTGAATTTATTTAAAATATTAATTATATTTTAAAGTCTCTGGATGTTATATTCCCTTACATGCTTGATGTTGTGTGTTATACACACTATTGAATACAATTTAATTATTTCAGAATTTT
This sequence comes from Viscum album, assembly GCA_963277665.1. Taxonomy (NCBI): domain Eukaryota; kingdom Viridiplantae; phylum Streptophyta; class Magnoliopsida; order Santalales; family Viscaceae; genus Viscum; species Viscum album. Next base: position 1,283,191,937 of record OY728132.1, on the reverse strand, counting down.
GGGGTGTCACATTCTCCCCACCTTAATTAAATTGTGTCCTCACAATTTAAACTATAACTTGGTAATAAATTGTTTGATACTTCCTATGTTTAAATCTCACATCATGAGAAGAGTTTGTAGATAATCTCTATAAAAGAGATAATTGGAAGTACAAAGGTAACATGGGCTTACATATAACTTGGTATCTAAGTAGTAGAACATTAGAGGAAAGTGAAAATATAATTTTGGAGGAAAAATATGTATATTTATAGGGAGTGATTGAGGTAATAAATCAAAAACAAGTGAATGATAAATGGAAATTTGAGGGTATCAAATTCATAAATCTATAATTATTCAAAAGACCATTGGTTAAACAAAAATTATAGTTTTAGGATAAATTTTTTATTTATAAATCATTTTCTTAATGTTGGGTAATTCTTTTACTGCCTAAGAATATAAGGAAATATAATTACATAACATATTTCTATTTTATAAACACAACTTTCATCCTTTTTTGTGCTTTGATAAATTTACAATTCATCCATTACTTCAAGAAATGGATATAAAAAAATTAAATTTGATTTCAGAAGCACTAAAATAAAATTTTAAGGGATCACAAGGCCCATAAAAGAGTGACAAGTATAACTATTTGTCTCTAACTATTCTCCAAATCCAAAATGGTTAATACATTAATATCTAAAACTAAAAATAGATACTCCTAGTTCATCATTAATATTTATTCATTAAATTTTTCAATTATAAACAATTAAATATTAACAAGGACATTGCATAGGTCAGGGGTTATCATTAAACCCTTATCATCCTTTGGTCATGGTTTTAAGTCCCGTAAACATTTTAGATTTGATGGGTTGTCACACAACATGCATGATTTACTTTTAAAAAACCATATTAATAAATACGATGGAAATCATTGAAATTTAGTTATTAAATAACCTTTTAACTAAGGTTTACAATACAACCTCAATACATGAATACTTCATCTATTTATTTCCACAATGGTCCTTGGTCTAGGGATTATTCTTTAGAAGAGGGAATTGACTTGAGTAATTTCTAGGTTCCCCACATTTAATGAAATTAACCATAAATGGATCCTTAGGATGAGATTTATTTCTTCCATCATACTCTTAATTTTTACTCAGAAATTCTTTTCTTTATGTCCTTGTTTCCCACACATAAAGCATTTCTCCATTTTTCTGAGAATTTTTTTCTAAATGTCCCAAAGGCTTTATTTTATTTATTCTCTTCACCACTTGAACTCTTAAAAAACTCCTTCCTTATCTTCTTTAGTGAGTTTGGAATTTGGTTAAGGTATATATTGTTAATCATATTTTAGGAAAACTAATTAGGCATAAACATTATATCTTTTAATCCTATCAACACCTCATTTGGTTTATCGTTATCACCACATTGTCCTTCATGTTCAATGTTAATAGGAATCCTTTGGGTTCCATCCATTGACTAAATCCAAAAATCATAGTGTGAGTAATAATAATCATAGTGAGAAAAGAGTATGATCATTTATAGGATATCTAAATCACAACTAATTATTTTCAATCTAAAACACCTTAGGTTTAACCTAGATTATTCATTTTCATCACATATTCAAATCCTTCATAATGGTTTGTAAAGAAAATTTGAATTATCCTAAGCATATCCTTAGGGAGTGTCAAACTAGGTGTGCCGTAAAGCCCATTGTCATGTACCAGGTTATGCTCGAGTCAAGCCCAACACACCTTGTTAGTGTTTTTACCCCTAGGTACATCTATTACATAACCTTATCCATTTGTAGTATCCACACATAGATGTATTTCTAGGAAGACCAAAATAATAACTACTTTACCAAAATTCTATAATGTTATTCTATACTTATTCTCAATGTCTACCTTAGGGATATGATATCTAATCTATATTTTACTAAATATAGTATCCAAAGTTTTTAATAAACTTGTTCTGATACCAACTGTAGCGACTGACCTCAGAAATCTTAGAGCCGATGTCTGCTACCATTACATTAGCATAAAATACACGTAAATCACATCCAAAAGGACTAAATAGTTTAATAGTATTGGTAAACCAGATACATACATAAGTATTTTATTACAAATGAATACACTAATTACAACATATATTTTTTTTACTTCAAGGATAATAACTTTATTCCATCTAGAATATCCTTACATAACTTTCTCAGTAAAATTTAGGGAACCTTGGGAAATGAAACATAATAAATGTGAGCTCAAATGATTCATAAGGGTAATGTACAATGGAATAAATAATGAATCAATGAGTATAGTAATTATGGTTAGGTAATAACTAAATACACATTCTATGAAATCAATAAATTAAGAAGGAAGTGCGTAAAAAATATGAAAATGTAATTAAATGGAAACACATCCCATTAAAATAACTAGATAAAAAAAAATCAATATAGAAAGTTGAGAACACATGCCAATTAATCAAAAAACATAGAATTAAATACATCTATATATTTTTTTAATATGAAAATATCTTGGATAATAAATACTAAATCAAAATAAAGGCAATGATTAATTATTATAAGTCTTGTCTCAAGCACATGAAAAACTATACCATAAAGATTTTTCATAAGAAGATTTAAAACTATAGGTTGAAACCTATTTAATTTGTGTAGATAATTTGTCGCATGAGAACCTATCGATGAATTGTGGGGATATATAATGTGCAAACACCACCTGTCATTTACAGTCCATAAAATTCATCATATCGAATAATAAAAATAAATAATATGTCTTATGAAATATACTTATTGAATAAAGTACATGAATTTATCGATATTTCCCCAGATAATAAAATAACTATCAAAGTAAACATCATATGTAAAAATGATATATGGTTTAGAAAATAAATTTATCCATGATAAATGATATGGATAATTAGGGGAAATTCAATGTCTAATGATCATAGGAAACTGGATATTGTAAGGGGACTAATAAAGGAATCATGGAAGTGAATATCAATACCATCCTTGGTAAAATGAGTCATAAACCACCCAAAGTAAGAATTAGGATGGTATCAATACAACATATCCCAAGTGAAGTATAAATAATGGGTTTTTTTATGAATAGAAATAATATAAACATATATTTTAAAAACATTCTTGAGGAAAATATACTTTTTTATTTTTTATTTATTTGAAAATAATTTTCTTGGAAAATAATTTTTGAAAAAATTTTCTTTAAAAATTAACCTTTTAAACATTCAAATTAAGCTTCAATGAAATGATAGTAGGTAAATTTTCACATGTTGTACAAGGAAAAAAGGTCATTCCTTTTGCATGGTAAAAAGGTTAGAAATTTTTTTTGTTCATAAAGAGATAAGAAAATTCATTTGAAAACATTTCTAAAATAAAAAAGGGGTAAAATAAACTTTAATAAATAATTGTTTAAGGATAGAATATTTTTAAAAAACTTTTTTGAAAATAGCATTTTTATAAGAAAATAGGTTCTCTAACTAAAGAGAGAAATGAATTTGTGTTTTATTAAAAACATTTTATAGAAAATGTTAAGTACTAAAGAGTGGAAAAATTGTACTATTACTTGAATAAGGAAATTAATAACTATATTAGAATAAAATTGAAGTATTTATTAAATATTGATTCAATACTTTCATCTTATGGAAATTCAAGTGTAAATAATCCCGAACCAAATGTGACTATGAAGTACACCCTTGAAAAACCATAACATTGATGTGAGAATAAATCAATGTATAGATTATGTGTATGAAATGTAAATCCACATAAAAAATTGGAAATGAAACAATAGATAGTAAAAATTTATTACACAAATAATCTTATAATATTAACGACAATGAGGAAGTAATATAATCCAAAGAAAAGAAATCGGGTTATGAACTTCTTTTCCACTTGGTAACGCTTAATTAAAATCCCATTAGAATAAATAATTCAAATTGAAACTCAAAATAAATTGAATATAAAACAATTCATGATATAATATATCAAAATTAGAAGTATATACACCACACAAAATAAGTAAGTGGTGAATATGACATTTATCTCACAGATGTAAAAAGCGAGTTAAAAATATCTTACCTTGCATTTCCTTTCAAGTGAAAATGATTTAAATTCATGTATTATGGATTTAAACATGTTAATAAATTATTACATAACCATATTAATATTTATTATATCATATATGATCTTATTATAATATCTTATTACTCGTTTGCTAGTAATATTTCATTATTTTTACTATTTCAGGTGTTAATTTCCATGTTTCTCAAGTATGTTTTGACTTGTTACTTGTTGTTCTTATAATGGTTTCATCATATATATAATGTAAAACAAGATGAAAATATTATATATATACATTATATATTTATTTATATTAATACATAATATTTTTATATAAGAAATGGAATTCACCATTCATGGAGACGGTAGGCCGTGCGTACGCATAAACACTACTTTCATTTTTTTTTGTATTAAAATAATGAAAAGTAAATTACATATATTCATATTATAATTATAGTATCATTTGTATGTCATATATTTCATATAGTTTTATTAAACCAATTCTTTATACATTCCATGTATAGCGTTAATGAATCACATTTCTTTGAGGAGGCGGTAGTCCACACTTCTACAAATTATGTTATCATATTTATACAAAATGGAATGCATAAGGGTATGTGTTATATAAAAATTAAATAAGCATAAATAAATTATAAATATAATATATACTGTATATAAATAGAATTTACAACATAATACCCAATCATGATAGGTGGTAAAGGAAAAACGAATGATATCGTTTTGTGAGGCGGTAGTTCACCGTACACACAAACAGTAAGTTTGTTACCCATTAGATGGAAGTTTGTATAAGGTTAGTTAAAAACATGAAAATTAAAATATATAATTTTATTTATTAAACTATTTTTATTATATAAACATTTAATAAGAATATTTTTGGGGGTGGAGAAAGAAAATAAATCAAAAGAGTTTGAGGAAGGATGTTAACTCTTATTCGGGTAACTGCTTTTGGTTTGCACCAAAGGGCTTACTTGGTTGGATTTTATACCAAATGAAGTATTATAGTATTAGGTTAGGGATTTTTTGTAGCTATTTTTTTAGATATTGGTTGATCTAAAGTGTTCTGAGATTTGATAATAATTGGGAGGGGCGAGTGACTTTTTTACATTAGAGGAGTAGTGACATTATTGTAAATATTTGAAAAGGGAATTCCACCCATGTTTTTCCTATGTCATGTAGCTCTAATAATGGAAAAAAATTTATAAAAGGGAGAGTAGGGTCTAAATATTTCTATACAATGGATTTTGGACAAGTTTCTAGGTCATTTTGTCCCTAAAGTTTAAGGCTTAGTCCCTTGTTAAGCTAATTTTTCTCTTAATCACTATAATTAATTTTAATAAATTTAAATAATATTAAAAATATTTAAAATTATTAGAAATTAGAAATTATTATTATTATAAATATTTAATTCATTTTTTCCAAATTCCAATCCCATAATTTTTAGAAATTAATTTAAATTTAATCCCATAGACGGAATGACAACATGAGTTTTTAAAGTAAAATGTTCAAAAGTTTGCTGAGACTTTATATCTAATGTCATAATGAAATTGATTAAATGAACTAAATTGTATTAATTGATATAAAATTTATATAATTTAACTTTAAAAATAATTAAAAATATAATTTAACCTTATAAATAAATCATACAAGAAATTTATTTTGAATTAAAATTCTATATTTTCACTATTCATCAAAAAATTAAACTTCTCAAAAAAACACCAAAAATTTACCCTAACCTAATTTTTATGTTCCAATTTCAAAAATTATGTTTTTTTTGAAAAATAAAATTTATAAAAGTAACAAAATTTACTTTTAAAATAGGTTTGTGATTAAAAGGTTACAAAAGTGCCTTTTAGAAAAATATTGATTCTTATATGAAATATTGGGGTTGTTCTTATCTTATCACTATAAAATATAATGAATAAATTTAAAAAATATTTTATTGAATATATTATACATATTTCATTAATATCAATCACTAATTTTAATTACTTTAGATTATTAGGATAAAATAGCTTTGTGGGAATAAAAATAATTTTCTGTAAAATCATTCCCTATATATTCAATTGATTCTTATATTCATTTATAATTAATTTGTATCTAATTAATTAATATTATGTTTGTGTTAGACATAAATTTTCATAATTTTGTTAATACTATTCATAACCGCTGATTTAATGGATAAGTTATATCTTATTATATTAAATAATGTTTTTTTAATAATATATTATTGCTTGGTAAAACTCAGTCTTTCATGTAATGAAAGCTATCAAATAAAGTATTTGTTTCATGTAACACAAGATAGCTCAACATTGTATACATTGAAATATAGAGATTAAATTTATTTAAAAATAGAAATTATATTGTAATGTCTTGGGATATTATATTCCCTTACATTCTTAGTGTTGTGTGTCATACATGCTATCAAATACAGTGTTATTATTTTATATTTTTGGGGCGTTACAGTGAACCTTGAATACTATGATGGTTTGTGAAGTGAACCAATTACACAATTATTTCCTTGGTAGTGAGCCTTAACTACTATGGAAATTATTTTCAATACTTATTTAAATTCCAAAATTCTATGTCTTATTCCAATGTTATTCTCTGATGGCTCATGTCTATGGATTCCATTATGATTCATGTCATATGAACTTCCAATCCTTATTACATTACTAAATATTATTATATTTATTATGAATTTCATGGAATTAAAATATTATTCTCATGTTCTCATACCCTTATGTTCATGTAATTCTTATGTATCTCCCTTGATTACATTTATTAAGAATCTATGCTCACTATTTCTTATGTTTCCTTTCCTGAGGTTATGAAGAAAGGTTCTATGTATGATATATTTGTGATGTGTACTAAAGGGGAATATTTTTATGTGATATGTTGAAGATATTTCACCATTTTATAGTTTCATGTACCTATTCATCAAAAACACTAAACTATTATGGTCCTCAGGTGTGTGGTTCTATAATGTAATGAATATTTATCTAAAAAGTTTTAATATCTATTTATGAAATCCCTAGGTCTCTAAAGATGGTATCAGAAGAAAAGGATGGATTATGACCCTTGGTAACTCTCACATGTTAGTGTTAGATGAAGCATGGATCTACACCCAAGGGATTCAAGAGGAAAGGACTACCACTATGGATGGTGGTGTGTCCCACCCAGGAGGTATAGCCACCCATTGAGTTCACTGATAGGTATCAATGATACTCTACTAAAAATAATTATACATCACTATAGTCGGTAACACATGATAGGTTTAGTTAACATTTTAAAACTAGGATGATAGAACATTAGTGATATCCCTAGGGGATATTTCTAAGAAAATTTCTATGGACGTCTTTAAGGATATGTCTAAGGATTAGTCAAATTATTGGAAAATTCATAGGAATTTTGGTAAAGTATTGAGGAAGTTGTTTCAAAATAGTCAAATTCATGTTTGGATACTACATGTGGATGTGGATTGGGCCCATGGGTACCTTGGGGTAATAAATCCAAAAAGGGTGCATTAGGTTGGACTCGATCATCACAAAGTTCATGAAAACTAGCCTTACTACACACTTGGTTTGAAACTCCTAGGGTGTATGCTTTGGAAATTAAAAAACCCATTATGAACCATAATAAAAGATTTAAATAGATTATTAACATGAAAAACCTAGGGTAAAAATAAGGTTTCAATGATTAAAAATAATGTGTCATGATTTATACTTCATATAAGTATTTTTTATTTAGTATATTCTCCCAACTAGGATTATTGTTTATTAAACAATGCTTTTTTATTTTACTCAGTGAAGGGAACTAGAAGGAGTTGGATCAACATTGTATATGACTTACAATGTGTTAATGAGAAACTAAAAGGGTTTAAAACTAAATTAAATCATATTTTCATTAATAATAATCAGTTATTATGATATAGGATTTAAAACTTGCACCTTGACCAACTCTCAAATTCACCAGAGAAGAAAAGGATAGAATTCATTAAGAGATTTTATAGTGGAGACCATATAGGAATAATGATTTTGTTTCTTATATGTCTAGAATGTTTGAATAAGAACCCAAGTTAATGTCTTAGTGGGACATTAAGTTGTTTTGATTGTGTAAAATAAGAACACATATCAAGTAAATGCAGATGAAAAATTAAATGTTCAGCTAACATAATGGATGGAAATATTGGTCTTTCTATGTTATTATCAACAGATCAAAGTTTTAAATATTGAATTTATGGGTATTATTCAAATTTATGTCCTGGAAGGAATTTTAATGAAGTGAATATATATGGTGGTACATGTAATGGTTATACTATTGATGATGAAGATACCATGAATGATATATGAAAGGTATCAGCTGTTATAATAGTATTGTTTGTGTTAAACATGAAAAAATGAATAAATTTAGGTTGATTAATATTAAAAAATGATTCATATTTAATAATATAGGAAAGTGGTATTAAGTAATAAGATGATTGTTTCTGATGACCGAGAATCATGGTGTCTAACCATATAATGAGAACTCCAATAAAAGAATCATGGCATCCCTCTTGGTATGTTTTATCATGATGGGTATGAATATTGTACAATATTTCATATCATTTTCACTATTTTTTGATCTCTCACCTTCTTAAGATATGTAGGTTTACAAATGGGTTTGTTTATGGAATAAGAAAATACCAATATTTGACATATCTATGATGACTCATGGACCTACATTCCAAAGGATTGCACTCATTGGGTAAAATGGCCATCGATACTTAAGAACTCACATTGGTCGAGGGGATGGGAATTTGGGATCATCACACCTTTTTTTGGAAGAATTATTTCTTGTTTTGGGACTCTCTTATAGATTTAAGATATGATCACAAATCCTTTATTCATTCCCAAGACTGATGTAGATCACCCTAAATTAACAATCAATTATATGAATGTGTTAAAAATCATCTGTATATATTCAAGGTTCTTCATTGACGGGGATATCTCTATATATCCAATGTTCTTCATCAATGGAACCATTATATGAATGGATTAGAGATTCATTGGTCATTTATGAGGATAATTGTGAATTTAAGCTAGGTTTTGAGGAACTCTTGATTTTACTATCATCAAGGGGGAGTTGTTTTGATGTCGGGATGAGACCCATAAGATGGTCTTCCTATGTATCATTGTGAAGGGAATCAGATCCTACATATTTTTTTCCACTTAATAATAGAAATCACAATTTAAGGTCATGTGATAAGAAATGAACCATATAGTTTAATGTAATATGGAAAGGATGTCCAGGAAAAAGGTGCCTAACCAAGGATGGCATGGGACATACAACGAGGTGGCCTGAGGGACTTCTAAGATATGTGGTTTCCCAGGTGGGTTCATGAACTTACTAGGGATGTAACCCAATATGGATGGTGATGAAAGATACCTGGAAGCAATGTAGCCCTTTGGGTTGGATATGAACCTACTGGAAATGTGTCCTGGATAACATTAGAGTGAATTTGGGTGTTGTGATTGGACCTTAAGAAGGCTTCCTATGTATCCCAGTTAGTAGGGAATCAATTACTATGTAGTTTGGAAAGGTATGGGGATTTCACCTATAGTGGGACACCATTTGAAAGGAGGTTGGGGATTAAATCTATGGAGAAGGACCATTTGAGTGGATATGATTGGGGATTATACCAAATAAGAGGCCCATTTGTTTTATCATGGTTGGGTATTACAATAAATAAAAGTTTCATTGAAGGTTTGGGATCCTACTGATCTCATGATCACTAGTAACCTCTAAGCCCATGTGAGTCATTCACAATGTGAGATAAAAAGGGAAGTAGTAGATCTAAAGATTACACGATCCAATTTTTCTACTAGTGGATGGATGCTAGAGCCTAAAGGGAGAGAGTGAGAGGGATTTGAATGTTCCTATCTCCTATTGTATTTTAATAATTAGGATAGTCACATATGATGATCTATCCATCTATGACTCGGGTAGTTGAAGAGGATCAAAATTTCCACCTCCCATAAGAAAGTTTAGGGGTTTACTCTAGGAGGGATTCCCCAGGATTTGTTTATGGTCATCTCATTATTATTACATGATGCATCTTAAGCTGAGAACATAAGTTATATCATTTTTATCATAGGGGGCATCCTATATTTATCATTTATGGTAGATTAATATTTAAATTCATGTAGTGAGGACTATGGAAGCACAATTTAACCTCCTTCCGCAAGGATGATGGAAGCATAGTTTAATGTCATGTTGTGGGGATGACTATAGGTAAGACACTTAAAAATGGATAGTGTGGGACATACTCAAGACCATAAATTTACTATTCAACATGTAATCATAGTCAGGTGATGAGATTATAGTAGTTTCTTGAGTAATTATTGACTCAAGGTACTCGGGGAATCCTTGAGGAGAATCTCAACTCATAACATGGGAAAGGAAGTGATAGGAGTAGGCTAACACAATTACTTTTTAGGGACTAGAGAAGTATGTTAACTCATGGAATTACATGGGGTGTAGATTGGGCTACATAAGCCGTAAATGAAAATTTCATTGACCTAGACCAAAAAGTTTATGGTGTAAATCTCCGTTTATTATGGGGGTCAGTGACTCTATGGACTTGCCTGGAGGTCTGGGACCACAACTTGAAATTGATTAAGAGTGGGGGTATGTGAGCACAACCCTTGAGGTATGGATTAGTGAGATAGAATTATTATATGAATGGGCACATAGATATGTACACATAGAATTTTCTGCAAAGGGGTTTGTGAAGGACCATCTATGAATTGGGCCGTAAAGGACCTTCCATAAAGGGGGTTCACGAAGGACTATCCACAAAGGGGGTCCTCGAAGGAAAATCCATAAAGGGGAATGAAAAGGACATTATATGAAGGGGGAATAAAAGGAAAATATGTGAAGAAATTTATTCATTACATGGGGATCAGAAAATAACACCTCATACAAAAAATGACACTACCTCCATATTGAATCTTTTGTAGAGGGTCTTCCACAATGGGACTATGCAAAGGGTCATCTGCAAAGGGTGACCCACATATGTTTCGTGGGATGGAATTTGAAAAGGGACACTTGCATATTGTTCATGGTATGGATTCCGTGAAGGAATTCAGGTATGAATATGGTCTAGGGATTTAACTTAGAATTATGCGATAAGTTTACCTTCCAAAAAATATTTATCCTATAGTTTCTATTAATTTTTAATCAATATTTTATTAGCTCCCCCTCAAGGATTTTAATGGAGGAATGGGGTTAAATGACTAATGGGATATATATTCATCTACTATGGGGATATCATTTGTCGGGAATAGAAAAGACCCTCTACAACCTCAAAATTCTTTTTCCATTTGTGAAGGATAGGAAACGCCATCCACACACAAAATTGGTTTTATTTTATGGAATTCCATAAAGAGTGGTGAGACACGACATGGAGAAATTGTCCATATATCATGATTCTATATAAATAAGCAATAATCCATTGTGAATTTTCATCCATTGAAAATTTTCTTCCTTTTATTCTTATTTTTTGTGTGAATATTCCCTTTTCCAAATTCATGGAATCCTTTTCTCCTTGCATGCAGATTTTTCAGGACCCAATAATGATTAAGTATACTTAATGATTTAATAACGAGGTTGAAGGATTGATCTATTTTCTTATTGGAATTAGAGATTAATTTTATGTGAACTATGAAATATATAATTATTTTCTAGTATATGTCTTTCGTTAAGGATTTTCAAAAATACATTGAATGGTATTGATGACCTATAAATGTGATTTAATAGAAAGGTTATATTTTTATTAATGGAATATAACCATTAGTATGTTCCTAATGTTGAGAATATGGTGTTTAGTTTAGATAAAGAGATGATTGATATGAATAAAGTAAATTGAATAGTATTTATGACCTTTGAACTGATTAAGGATTTGTGAAAAAAGTGGTTTATCTTAGCTTTTTTTTGGGTTTTATCCCATTATTGGGTTTCTAGAATATATTCAATAATATGGGGTTTTATTCAAGTAATTAATATTTATATATGTTTTCATTATGGTTTGATATAAATTATGATTATTATCATTCTTTAAAGAAATATATTACTAAGGTATTCACTTATTTGATATGTGAGACTAAAGAGTTAATTCATGATAATTAGGGGATTAATGTTAAGTTTGTTTTGATAAATTTTGTGGAATTATTTATAAATATTGAGTTATGTAAGGTTTATATGGTTAACCATTTATGGAATGGTTTATGTTGAATTTTGGATGAGGTTTTAGAGGTTACTATATTATTTCACCATATAATGATCTATACATAATTTATGCTATCCATTTTGTTTCTGATAGTATCTAGAGATAAAAGGAATGGATTATATTTATATTATGGATCTTATTTAGTGCATCAGACATGAAAAATTCATCTCTTAGAGTAAGTGATAAAGTGGAAATTGATCAAGGAATAACCAAGGGATGATATTGTGATTATGAAATGGAATGGAATCAAGTAAGTATATCTTATCATAAAAATTCCCCAATATTAGGAAAAAGTTATTAAAATAAAATATAGTCAAATTTCCTTAATATTTTATAATATCTATGAACCCTTTTAAACATCTTTGGTTTATGTATTTGTGTTTGTTAACTTTCTCCAGACTATGTTCTCTATCCCTATACATTATTATTTGTGTGATAGTTTTCTCTTCTATGTCCGTGTTTTCACCTCCCAACTATTAAATCCTATTTGGAAACATGGTCTTTGTAATTAAATATGAACATTAAACATCCATTTATAACTTTATAATAGGAATTTTTATTAACCCATTTTATGATGGGGGTTCCCCATAAAGGGATTTTAAAATGTTAAACCCATGTTTACCGAGCATAAGTTCAAACGTGATATACTATTAAATTATTAATATTTTAGTTAAAATTTATCCTTTTTAATTGAAGGTTTGAATAATATTAACTAAATCATTCAAATAAATGGTTAAAAATTTATATATAATGCATTATTTGGTGACCAATTTATTATAATTAAAGATATAAACTATTTCAAAATCTTTTAAAAAATAAATATTAAAGAAAAACATGTTTTACATAAAGGAATTTTAAAAATAACTTTGGTGGAATTATTTTCATTAAATATATACATTATATATTCAATAAAATGAATAAAATTAATATTTTGTGTTTCTAAAACAAAAGATAAGAATAAATTCAATTCTACTGCAAAAAATTATTTAAAAAAAAGAAATTTTGTTTCCTTTTTCACACTTATTTTAAAAGACTTTTGAAATTTAATAAAATAATTTGAAAAAATTTTCCTCTTTAAAATAATCAATTAGTAATTATTTGAGGGTGAATTTTTGTGAATTTTATGTGAAGAAAAAGCTTTCAATTAATAGTGAAAAATATTGGTTTTTATTAAGAAGTGTAATTTCTTATAATGTTTTTTAAAACATAAAAATGATTTTATGAATGGTTTAAAATAAAAATTAGTTAAATTTTATATCTATTAATTGAATTTATTTTATTGGAATAATTTTATATTTAAGTTTCATATAAAAAAGTATTAATATTTTAAACAATTTCTATCTAAAAACCCGCTTTCTTATCGCATATGCTGGATTAGTTTTAAATTAAAATTTTCCACATATATGAATAGAATTTTGAAAATGGATTCCATATTTTTAATAATTATAATTTATATTATCTAATAAGGTGAAATTAATTTTTTTTCCATAATTAATACTCAAAATAGTTAAAATTATTTGCCATGGTTAAGGTAAAAATTGGTTTACTGGGGGGGGGGGGGGTTAAATTAAAAGTATAAGGATTAAAAATGAACCAAAACTTTTTCAAAAACACATTTGATCAAAATATTTCGAACTTATCTCTTATATTATCATGATTGGACCATTTTGGATCCTTTTTGAATGGGAAAGATATGGGTACTTCTTTTTCTTTTCAAATATTGCAAGTGTGCCACTCACCTCACTTATAAAAGACCACCCCTTCTTCTCCCCACTTCACATATCCAAAACCCTTTATTTCATCCATTTAATAACCAAATTTAATCCATACTCCCATAATACCATTTTAGAATTATTAGTTTTTTAATAAATATAACCTAATAATCCTTTTTGTGAAAACCAAAATATGTTGTCTGAAGAAGATGTAACACCCCTAACGAAGCGTTTTATTTTATTTCTTCATCCACCTCCTCAAATTCCTATTAAATCCTTTTGATATAATATCCTAATTATCTTAAATATACATAGATATTGTTATGTTATGTTCATGACCTAGAAATACCTCATATACCATCTAATGGGATACAAAATCATCAATTTTGTGTACGGTAGACTACCGCATCATGAACCGATGTTATTTTTTTCTATAACCACCACTCATGATTGGATATAATGATGGATTTATTATTTATATATATTATATTTATTATATTATTATTCTTATGAAATCATGATATCACATGTTTTTTATTAATTTCCATTTTGTGGGAATACGATAGAGTCGTTCGTGTGTACGAAATACTACCGCCTCATGAAGCGATGTGATTCATTCATGCCTTACTTGGAAGTTAATATTGATGTATTTAATGAAAATATGTGAAATATATGAAATAAAAATTATTCTATAATGTTAATATATTATTTTCCTTTATATCTTTCTTTCCACATGGAAAATGGAAACAACATTCATTATACGTACAACCTACCTTATCCATGAACAATGTATTTAATTATCTATATCTAACATTTATAGATCAATTTAAATATATTTATACTGAATATATATGATATTTAGGTCATTTTTAAAATTATAGAGATTATGGATATAAGGATCCATCCTTAAACATTATTTTTTTTAGTTTTTTGTAAGAATTTAATTTATTTAACATTGAGGATCTTTTTAGGTGTAGAGTTTTAGAGAATTTGGCCATCATTTATACATAACATCCCATGTTCATAAAAAGTGAATACTACTAAACTAGTATCCATTTTTTATAAAATGTGAAACCTTTTAAAATAAAACATGGATTCTTTTTCATTTAAAATATTCATAACATTCAACTTGACTTAATTATTTCTATTACCCATCCTTATACCTTGAAAAACATTTTAAAACATGGGATGATTAAAAAATATCTGGAAAGGATATAAAGAGTGAAACTGTTTAACCACCGAAAACATAAAAACTATTAAAAACTATTTTCCTAAAAACTCATTAGCATGCAATAAAAAATCATACAGGTGCCTTGGGATATCATTAACATATCAATCTTACATTGAACCTTATAAATAGAATAACTTTATGGTATAATACTATCTCTAGAGTACCCAATACATTGGAGAGCTATACTTGGGCTCACCCATCATATCTTGAGCTATAATGGGGATCAACCTATCATATCTTGAGCTATAATGAGAATAAACCCATAATATCTTGAGATATAATGTTCTAAACCCATAAAAAACAATATCCAAGGAACATATCATGAACAAAAACAATGAAAACTCCTTTAAAAACATGAGAGAAACATTTTCAGGTATCAAAATACAATTTTCCTATAAAAAATCACTTTTAATATAAAAACCACACACATAATAATGAAATTTTTTTATTCAAAATAAAATATGAAAACTTAAAAATAAAAAATTAAATTAATATATCTTATTGAATGTGGGAGAAACCACTCATTCCATATAAGTTAAAAAGAACATTCCCTTTGAGTTTTGTAAAAAGAGTTGAAAAAAGAACCTTAAATGAGGGTTTTTAAAAGAAAGTCCCTTACTCTAGGTCTGTCTCATCATGTGAAATATAAATATTACTGATTAATAAAATTAGGTTAATAATATAATTTCTTGAGAAAATTTTAATTTTAATTATTCTTTTTATATCACTTATTATAATGTTCTAACAATTATTTAATTATTTATGTTCACATCGGACGTTTTGACAATATTCAATAATTTAGGTCAAAATGAATTTTTTATGATGTAAATATTCAAAGTGGTCATAAGTAAACCATCCCAAGAATAATATTCATTACATAACAATCACTTTTATAAATAAATTATACTTTTAAATCAATCCATTTATGTATGGTTATGAAAAATGAACAAAGTTATAACCATGGAGATGGTAGGCTCTACCTACACATGAGAAACATTTCCATTTTTCAATGATCATTATGGAAAGAAAGTAATTCTTATTTTTTCTTTCCAAAATGATATTAATATAATAAATATAATATTAATAATTTAAATATACTTATATGCTTCATCCATGTGATGTGGTGATGAAAAATGAATGACATCTCTTCGTGGAGGTGATAATTCACACGTACGCACGAACAACATTATCATTTTTATGTGGATGGAAAGGTAATAAAGTAAATGATATATTATTTTTAAATTATTATAAATATTTCATTAATATAATTTATAAACATTAATTTCATCATTATAACCATTATTTAGAGTTGGTGATGGAAAATGAATTATATCTTTTCGTGAGGCGGTATTTCGCCGTACAAACGAATGATTAATTCTTTTCCCATTTGATGGAAATGGAGATGGATTTAGGTGATGATATTAGAGTAATAACATAAAATTATATTTAGTATATTATATTTATTATTTCATCAGGGTTGAATAATATTTTAATTATGTTGATGAAGAAATAAAATAGAAACACTTAATTAAAAACGATACCTCTCCTTCAGGCGACTTCCTTTGATTAACAACTTAACACCTCTAAGGAAGGTTTCATACCTAAAATAAGGCCTCTTAAATGTGAAGATAGATTATAGGAAAGTATTTAGGCATATATTGTCTTAACCAAATAGGTTTTTAGGTGTTAATAAAAGATAATAATTAGTTTACTTTTATAGGAGAGGGGAGGGGTACTCTTAGAATTCTTCAAAATATTAAATTAATATAAATTAAATTTCTATTCAAAAATGGGTACAAAGTGTTTTATTTTGATGACAGTATTAGGATTGGTCGAAATAAATTCATACAATAAAAATTATACTAGTTTTCTTAGTTTTTTTAATCCTAATCATTTTGTTTCAATCCTTGTTTAACCCTTTTACCTCTTACCATGATATCATGTAATTTTCAATTTGAGGGTTACTATAATTAATATAAAATTTTTAATGACTGATAAATGATTAATTGATGAAATTTTAATACTTATACTAATTATTTGGCCGAAATTTAGTTTTATAGAAATTTTATATCATTTAATAAAATATTATTCATTTCAAAATAACAATATGGTCAATTTTTACTCTATTCATTACTTGAATTTTTAAAATTTCTGAAAAACAATATAAATTAGAAACAATACCTCTAAAACATCAATAACATATCAAATTATTCTACAAAATTGGTGGAAGACATTAATCATATTAATTTTTTAGTATTTTTAATATCATTTATTTGATATTCCCTTTAATTATACAATTATTGCATCTTCACTGTGAAAGTATTTAATTTCATTTTTTCTACTCTAAAATTTGAAAATAAATTATCATGATAAATATAAAAATATGGTCTTTCAGAAGTGTATCTATAGTCTAACATATCCCCTATATAAATTTATATTTAAAATATTTCACTTGCTAAAAATAAAAGCATAACAAAATTGAATTTTCTTTGAATATAATATTATAAATCTCACTATCCTAAAAGTGAATTAAAAAGAGTATAATTCTAGTACATGAGATATTTTTATCAACACACACTCATCCAATAAATTTTTTAAAATTTTTAGTGTAATTTTATATTATTTATAATATTATTTTTACTATTAATTACCTGATTTACCTTTAACCATATTAAATTTTTTTACTAAAGTTACTATTCATAATGTCCAAAAATAAAAGGGACTTAGTTAATAAATTTTAACATTATTATTATAAATATGGAACCCATTTTTTAAAATTCAAAACACTAAAATTGTATAAATTAATTAAAAATTAATCTTGCTGATGGAATGAGAAAATGTGTTTTTAAAGGTAAAATGTTCAAAAGATTAAAATGCTTTCATATCCAATTTCAAAGGGAAACTGATTAAAATGACATTAATTGGATTAAATGATAAAATAATGATCTAAATATACTTTAAAACCAATTAAAAATATAATTTAATACTATAAATTATTTAGACGAGAAGCTATTTTCAATTAAAATGCATTATTCTTTCAATATTCATCAAAATATGAAACTTATCAGAAAAATACCAAAAAAACTTAAGTAAATTTTGATAATAATATTTTTAATAAGTATTTTATTTATTCAAATAAAATTTTTAAAAGTGAAAAAATAGATATAAATCAAGTGATCCATCAAAAGGCGGTAAAAGTTTTGTTTAGAGAAATACAATTCTGAAGCGTAAAACTAGATTTATTCTTATATTATGACTAAAAAATCTATTGGATAAATGTCATAAAATTTTATAAAATACTATAAAATTATTATATCATTACTTTTTTTGTTAAAATTCAAACATGTTCAAAGTTATAGGACCAAAAATAAAAATCAAAACATACATGAAAAATAAAACAAGTTTTGTACGAAGCATGACTTTAACATGGAATTGTTAATAAACAGGTAAAAAAATTTCTTAAGTAAATCATATATTGTATGATATATATATATATTTATGGTTAAATAATATAATTATAATTAAAATATATTTATTATATAGAAGGTTAAAACATGTACAAAGGAAGTCATGGCTTATGGTATAAGATTTATGTTATCTCTTTTATTTATGGGTGACTTATGACATATTCACCACTCTTTTATTTTGCGTGCTATATATAATGACACATTGACATGTTATCAAATTAATCAAAATTTTATCAAGATATTTAAGGTTTTTTATATAATCTTTTAATAGGGTTTTCCATTCAAGAGATTACCAAAGCGGTAAGGGATTTTTGTCTCAATTTTCATTCCTTGATTCACATGTTATTTTATGCACCTATATTATTTTATGAGGTTTATATACTTTCCATTTGAAATTTAATATCATGAATTTATTTATTATAATGATATTTTATTTTTTATGTAGTGTTATTCTTTCATGGGACTTTCAATTCAATGTTACTTAAGTGGTAATGATTTTATGTTATAATATCATCGTTTATGAGGATTGTTTATGATGATGTTTCAGATTATAAAATAATATGATCCATATCTAAAGAAACATATGTTTTTATTATCCTATATCTATGTAATAAGGATACATGTTTCCATTTTTCCTTTTTTATGTATTAAATAGTTGAAAAAAATGTTTTTAATAAAAAACATATCTATTTCTCTCTTTGGTCGAAAGCCTTATTTCATAAAAAACCATTATTTCCAAAAAAAATCATTTTTATTAAAATTAATCAAATGAAATAAATATATAATTTTTTACCCGTGTTTTCATTAAAGAAACTATTTTTAAATGAATATTCATGTCATTTTCTAAACAATGTTGTTTGGATTTTATAGAAAATGTGAAAGGAATCCTTATTTTAATGCGTCCTACATGAAAATAATTTACCTCCATTATGAACATTATTTTTTTGATTATTACTTTATATTTTTTCATGGTCATTTTAAATAAAAGTATTTTTTAAATGTTCTATGTTTTAAAAATTTATTTTTTAATGTGTAAAGAAAATTTTCCTAGATAAATGTTCAAAATGATTTTTAAATCATCCTTTCCAAGTTTGAATGGTTATTTTCAATGAGAACGATTTTTTAAATTATTTATGTTTGAAAAAAGCGCGTTTCTAGGTGGAAAATATATTTCCCTCAAGAAATTTATTAAATTATTTTTAAATCTTCTTTTATAAGTTTCATAGGTTATTTTCAATGAAAAGGATTTTAAAAATGTTTAATGTTTTAAAAAGTGTTTTTCAAAGTGGAAATGTTATTTTCATCTAGACACGTTCAAAGTGATCTTTCAAAATAATTTTCAATGAATGATGACATTATTTAATGATACTTATTATTAACTTGGGATATTATCCAAATATTCTATTCTTATTCCTTCTTTAAATGGTTTATGATTATAATGAAAAGTTGTTTTTGAATCTTATGTCTATTCCATGGGTTATACCATGATAAAATTATTATGAATCCCAATTATTTTTCCACATGTTATTATTTGATAAAATTATTAAATGATTATAAAACCTATTTCCCTTAAATATTTTATTTTTTGATGAAATGTTTAGGAAACCAACTTATTTTCATGGGTTCTGATATGATGAATGTTTTATGGTATTTTGTCACACATATATTTGATTTTCATTATATTATGGGTGAGAATAATATCTTTCTATAATTCATCAAATTAATATTTTTATCTCATGAGATAGAAAATAATAAAATGGAGATTGAATCCAGTTTTTTATGGGCTTCGTCTTATATGATGGTTTTGGGAGTGAAAATTTACTACTGTTATTGTTTTGGGAGTGAATTCATCCCACTATGATAGCCTTGATGGTGAAATTTAACTATCATGGAAATAATTTTATATGGAAGTATATATGAAAAAATTAGTTACTTAATATAAATAGTATTATCTTGTGGATCATGTTCATTAATTCACTTAGGATTTATGAATTATAAAATACAAATACTTTTTCCATGACTCTAGATTATAATTTTTGATATACTGGGTATGTTTTCCATTATTATTCTCATGTTACCAAACACTTATTTTCATTTTATGCTTAAGTATATCCTTTTTTAACCTTATTGAGAAATTTATATTACCCTTTCATATGTTTCCTTTCCCCCAAGTTATGAATAAATGTTTAATGTAGGATATTTTTTTTGGAAGTGTACTAAAGGGGAAGATATTTATAGGGGATGTTTAAGATCTTTCACTAAATTGAAATATTGTGTACCAAGTCTCCAAATACACCAAACTAATATGTTCCTCTAGCATGTGATTATGTAATGTAATTAATTTTCATCTAAAAAGATGTAATATATACAAATAAAATACTTGGATCTCTACCATCAAGGCCTAGAAATACCACATCGACTCAGTGGATAACTTCAAAAATATTATTAGATATAATCCAAATATTTACAATGTAAAAGATTTATTACTTATATTATAGGTGATATGTTTAGAAAATAAAATTAATGGGTTATTTTTAATTTTTTTGATATTAATAGAGGTTTTTTGGTAATATATATCAATTTTTATTTAATGGGTGTTTTTATGAGCATGATTTATGATATGAATTATTGAATAATGATATAAATTTTAAATAAAATTTTTAATATATTGATGTTATTTCATTATAAATTTAAGATACCTTGTCTATATGGTTCTTAAAGTTTTGTGAAAATTTATTTTTTTCAATTCATAGAGGGGTTATATTTTAATATGCTGATTAAAATGGGTTTTTTAATGATTAGAATATCTTAAAATAGGTTTTTTTATTTGGGATGGGGATAAGAGGGTGACATAGTGTTTTGGGGGAGCACCTGAGGAATTTTTTGGTTGGATGGGCTAAAACTATATCCACTATAAATCTAGTGCATGGTTACCAGCTCTCCTTTGGCTTGTGTAGTAGACTTTCTGGTCTATTGAAGGAAATATATAATGGTGTTTTTTGGAATTGGTAGGAGATAAATACATTATCCAATGGATAACCAATGCAATTATAAGAAGGTAATAATTTTAATTCTTTAACCTCATCTTTTTTATAAGGGGAACCCCACCTTCCCCTCATGTTTTTAGAAAAAAATGGGGTCAAGGCCCTTCTTCTCTGGGTACCAACTTCAAGATTGGTCTAACAACCCATGTGCACTCTTATTTTTAGGTTTGGAATACAACTCATGTAATATCTTGTTTTAATGCTTGGGCTATAACCTGTGTACCCTCTTGTTTTAGGGCTTGGGCTATAACCCCTATACCCTTTTGTTTTCGGGCTTGAGTTACAACCCATGCAACCTCTTGTTTTTGAGTATGGGATAAAACCTATATACCCTTTGATATCATATACCACACATAATTACCCAATTAATTGGAGGGAGATATAGGTCCTACCCATCACATAATAAAATCATACATATATATACCACGAGATAATAAATCTTGCATCATATCATGACCCATAAAAAGAGATGGGTTTCATAAGCATCATATCATATCCCATGAAATGAAATGGGTATTATAAAAATTTAATCATATCATAAAATATGAAAAATATATAGGTTTCATAATAATTTTATCCTAGAATAACCCATGAAAGGAAGCAAGTTTCATAAGAATTTATCAACGTGCAACCCATTGAGGAGAAACACGTTTCATAAACATCAAGTCATCAAAACATAGACCATTTAGAAAAAAAATTAGAATGGTATCCTCAGGTCATATCTCTAGTAAAGCATAAAATATTACCAAGGATATCATATTAGATGGGTAAGGATTTTAAAATATCACCTAGAACATAAATTTTATTTGAAAACTACTTTTTAAACTATATATCATTTTCAATATTCTTTTCCTTGAATTTTTTTGAAAACATATAAAAGAATCATGAAAAATCATTTAATACATTTATTAGGGATAATATCATTTACACTTAAAAATTATTTTTAAAACATAAAAAATTTGGAAGACTATTTTATTTTAAAATAACCTTTAAAACTTATAAATAATCTTGAAAAAAATTTAAATACCTTTTTCATTGAAAATAATTTGAAAACTTATAAAAGAAGCTTTGAAATCTTTGAAATCCTCGTCTTTAAAAAAAAACTTTTGAAAACATATAAAGGAATCCTTGAAAATAATTTAAAACATTTTTTAAACATAAAATAATTTTTGAATACCATTTTTATTTGAAAAAAAATTTAAAATAAAAAATTTACAAAATATTATGGAGTTAATTTTATTTTAAAAAATAACCTTGTAAATTTTCAAATTAATCATCAAGGAAATGACGGTCATGGTGGTAGGTAAGTCTATATATTATGAACATTCCTTTTACAAATTAAAATTTTAGAAAGGTGCCTTAAACAGAAAAAGACAAGAAGATTACTTTTAAAACAATTTTTTAAAAATGTAATACATGGGTAAAAATTTCACTTAAACATCATTGGATAATAGTAAAACATTTTTGATTTTTTTAGAAAACAAACTTTTGAAGGAACACATATTTCTGACCGAAAGGAGAAATACAGTCCTATTTTCATAATTTTTGTTATTCATTATCTTAAGTACCAAAGAGTGAAAAAATGTTACCATTACATAGATATAACATGAATAACCATAGGTTAATAAAATTGATTATATTTCTTAAGATATGGATCTTAATATTTCATTAATGGATGTATAATCATAAATAATCTCAATAAACAATGAGATTATAACTATCAATTGTTACCACTTTAATAACATTAAATCATAATAAAATAAAAATAATAACAATAAATGAATCTTATAATATCATTAAAATAAGTAAATTCATGATATAACATGTGAAATGTAGTATATACACCTCATAGAAAAATATATATGTATAACATGACATGTGTCGCCAGGAAGAAAAATTGAGAAAAAATTACTTTACTAATTTGGTAACTTTTGAAAAATAAAAAAATGAATAAATATCATCAAATGGATATGTAAATACCCATAAATTAAATTATAATAATCATATTATACATCCATGAGTAGTATAAACACCACAAAAAATAAATGAGTGGTGAATAAGTGTTATAACCCAGACCTTATTTTCAGGTATGTTTTCCTTTTTTAGGTGTTTTTGAGAAAAAGAGGAATTTCATGAAATTTATTAAGTACACGCAGTGTAATTTATGAGTACACACTGTGTACTCTGTTACCGTGGGTAGCTAGGTGATGGCCGTGTAACAGCCATGCACACAGCCATGTGTGGTGACCTAGAGACCATCTAATGTGGGGGCTAGTGAAGGTAAGTACACACCCTGTACTTATAAAGTACACGTTGTGTACTTTTTTTTCATTTAACGTAGTGGGGTTGCGTCTGACGGATAGAAACACCTCCTTCTCGACCTAGTTCGTCTGAGAGCATCTATACAACCACAATTCTTCCTCGAGCCCCCTATCAATCATCTATTCTTTGAATTGACCACCGTCAATTGCGTTGGGATTGCCTCATTAAGCTATTCCTTCTTCTGGAGTTTCGTTTCCTGATTCTACCTCTTTCTGAAGCTATCTTCAATTGAGTGTTTTTAGCATTTTTGTAGATCTACAGTGTTCTTGGGTGATTCAAGGCTTGAGTTTCACATATAACGATCCTACAACACTGAGGATGGTGGTTTGTGCCTTTCTGTTGAAAGACTTTGAGTTATATGTGAAAAATTTCCCAATACTCTTGATTGGGGTATTACGTGTTTACAGTTTTAGCCCTGTTTATTTCCTGTTATGCTTGTATTCTTGAGTAGAGGTTAATTGAATGTTAATAGGGTTAATTTCTATGCTTTGGAAGTGTTTTCCCATGCATGTTTTTATGACCATTTGGTCTTGCTTAGCCTGCTAGGATGCCTTGTTGTTTCCCATGCCTAGTATTATAGGATGGGGTGTTTATTATCGAGCATGCTATTGTGCAGTAGACTATTTATCCAAGTAGTTCTTGAGATTTAATTTTTCCACTTTGAATTTCTATGCTTGTTTGACTTACACAGGGCTGTGAGAACCTGGTGTAGTGGACCATAGGGAGGATGTATATAAGGGCTTCTCCAGAGTGTGTTATTTTTGTTACGATGTGAGACCATAGGGGGAATTAACATAAGTGCTTCCTCAGAGTGTATGTAGTTCCTCTATGGGGCCACAGGGGGAATGTGATGTAAGTTCTTCCCCAGAGCACCTTTTAGCTACCGATACGAGACTATAGGGGGAATTGAAACTGAGTGCTTCCCCAGAGAGTCTATACTAAAGCTGAACCAGAGGGGTTAGACTGTGTGTACTTTCCAGAGGGTTGATTGTGTTTTCTAGGTAGGACCAGAGGGGATTAGGCTGTGAGTACATCTTAGAGGGTTAACTGTTTGTGATTATCTATTTACTTACTATGTGGAACTGAATGCTTTGAAACTGTGGAATTGTTTACGTTTGAGTACTTCCTTGTTTACAGCTTCCTTTCTTTCTTATTTCCTGCCATATGTATTCACTAACTGTTAGGCACAGATCTCTTGGTTGTTCACTACTAGTATTTATTCTCAGACCCTATTTGGTTCATGATTTTAGGCCCAAATAGATTATATTGATGTAGGTATAGATAAGGTCAAGCACCCTTCTACTTCAGGTACTTGACTACTTTGAGGCTGAAGATCATGAGACCAAGATTTGTATTGCGATGTTGTGGAGCTGTTTACTAGTTTTCTTGTACTTTGGTTTAGTACTATATTTCAGCATTGTGACATGTTTGACTGCTTTCCTAGACATATGTATCATGCATCATTATATATGTGCTTCATCTGCTTATTACTTTTAGTCTTCCGATGTTTCTTTTTGTATTGTAATATTACTGCTTCCGCTATTGTTATCTGGTTATCTTCCGCTGTGTTACTCTGCCAATGAGGGAATAGTTTCTCCACTATCACACCCAAGGCCCTCACTGCTAGTCGGCAGCCTCTGGCATTCGGAGAAATGCGCTTGAGTCCATGTGACCAACCGGGTATGGGGCACCTTTAAGCGGCTTCTGGAATCGAGATGTTACAAAGTGGTATCAGAGGGATTATTTTCTTCTTGAATTACTGTTTGGAGCTTATATTTGGTATAGGAAGGAATAGGTACTTGTTAATAAGCTGTGCCTGGGAGTATCTAACCCATGTACAGGGAAAAGCCAGTCTACCTCGATTATTTAAATTTTATAGTTTTGCAATTTTACAGTTGATTTGATTTCACCATTGGGTAATTCACATGCTTTGTATTGTTATTGTTGATATTATTAAGGTTTTATTTCAGTTGAAACCCCATGAGATGAGGGTATTCCATCTCATGCATCATATAGTCACTTACTAGAAATCACATGTCATGTATTCTTTCCATGCCATTTATGGTGCATTAGTGATGTCATATTGTTGTGATAGATGTTGTGCTAGATATGCATGCTGTTGTGATTGATTCCTTGATAAAGTACCTATTGTTTGATAGGGTATTGATTTGTGTAAGGTTTTGTTTGAATGAATGCCAAACTTTGGTTCTTGAGGTGTTATGGGCCTCCATGGACCTAAATTTGGTGGATCATTGCCTTTTCCCTTTGTTTATGGCATGTAATAGATGCCAAGATTTGATTCGTGGGGAGTATGGGCCCTCACAGATCGGAATTTGGCACTTTAATGTTCGTTTCACTATTTTTCTAGGTACCAGAGAATTTTCTAAGGCTTACTATCCAGAAAAACCCAGAATACACACCGTATAGTGATGAATACATGCCATGTGTTCTTCTATTCAGGATGAAACTATTTTTCTTACGTACACTTCGTGTACTGTATGTACATGCCATGTAGTCTCTAACTGTGTCACTAGCTATGTGGGCAGAGACACGGGGTTGGGAAATCCTTGGGGGAACACGCCGTGTACCGGTTGTACACGCCATGTTGTGTAAACCAAGTGTCCACCCATGTGACTAATGACATAGATGGATAAAAGCTTAAGCAATACATGCTGTGTCAGTCTTGAACATGCCATGTAGTGTAATCCTTGGAATCTGTCCATGTAAATAACAACACTGGTCAGTGGGAATCCTTTAGTGCATGCCGTGTCCGTCTGGAACATGCCGTGTAGTGTGATCCGTGTATCCAACCATGTCACTAACGACAAGTGTTAGTGAAGCTCATCTAGTATACACCTTTTATGGAATGAACACGCCGTGTAGTCTTGTTTTAGGAGGACCATGTAGCTTAGTCGTGTAGAAGGACTCAAACATGGGAAGAGGATTCAAGTACATGTCGTGTGTTAGGAGAACACGCCGTGTGTCTGGGGTGTTACATGACCAGTTGTGGTGGGAGTACATGCCCATGTGAAAGGCTTAAGGGAACACATATTGTGGTTAAGTATACATGCTGTGTATCCATGTTTTGTAAAACTTGAATTATTTATTTCTCCTGTTCCCTTCTTACTCATCTAGTTTTCAGTCCTTGATAATCATGATCTAAGGTGTGCGCTTGATCTTGCAGAGTCATGCCACCGATATGTCCTCCGGTTTTACGCCAGTTGCAGGGTAGTGATCAAACGCCAGACATGGCTAATCAAGGACTTATAGAATATCCTCTAGTTATTCCAGTCTTAGAACCATCCATCATTTTGGATACAGGTGCTGATGAAAAGTTCTGATAGGGCTTCATGAGGTTCATGCAGAACATCCACAGAGTACTGCATCCTGCCCCATCTATGGCAGAGCTGAAGTAGGGTTTTCAATAGTATCATCCTCCCACCTTTATAGGGGAAGAAGGACCTCAGGCTACAGAGTCATGGTTAAAATCCATTCTTTCTATCTACGATCACCTAATGACGCCTCTATAGAGTAGGGTCAAGCTCGTTACATACATGCTTCGAGATTCCGCCAAGAGATGGTGGGATGCGATCTCACAGGTGGGATGTCAGTAGGTTATGGATTGGAATGACTTCCAACATGATTTTTATGACTACTTATTTCCGGAGACCTTGAGGGCCGGTCAATACTAAGAGTTCATGAGTCTGGAGTAGGGTAATCTTTCTGTTATGGAGTATTCTTCTCACTTCACTAGGTTGTAGTGATTCATGCCTATTCTAGGAGGTGATGAGTTATTCCTGGCAAGGAAATTTGGGGATGGTCTAAGGCACGACATCCGATCTCAGGTGAATATCTTCAATTTGACGTCTATTACTTCTATCGTCAACCAGGCGCTGATCAAAAAGTGTAATTTGAGGGATTCTAGAGTTGTGAGCCATGTCGGTTCGACATCCGAAGTTAGTATCCCTCCTACTGACAGCTGGAAGCATCATAGGGGGTCTTTGTGTGGTGATCCAAGGAGGCGAGACACTTCCTCTAGTAGCTAGGCGGTGTAAAAACAGTGTGAGAAGAGCGGGTATATGAGGCCACATTGCCCGAGAGACCTAGTGGAGTGCCGATCTTGTGGCAAGATGGGCCATCTTCAGTGATTTTGTCAGATCTTATCACCAATAACTGGTGACAGAGGTTTTTCTATGACTCCTCATTTAAGAGAATCTCCACTAGTTTCTCATCAGTTTGGGAACTGAAGTTCTTCCAGCCATTCAGGCCAAGGTGGAGGTCACGACCGTGGTAGTCAGTCATCAGACTTTCAACGACAACAGGGTGGATTAGCTCAGATTGGTTAGGTAGGGCCACAGGGTAGCGGTGAAGGTCATACTTTTTCAGTGGAGTAGACCCAGTAGAAGTAGGATCCCAGACCCACTACTGTTCGAGGTATGATCCTAGTTTCCTCAGTTTTAGCTTATGCTCTTTTCAATACTGGGGATTCCCATTGATTTATATCTGTTGGTTTTATGGAGAGCCTTGGGTTCTGTATCTTTTCTTCTGCTGATATCTTGACATTGAACACTCCATTGGGGACAAGAACGGATAGTGTAAGGAAGTGGAAGGATTTACCTATATAGGTTTCTGGGTGTCCCTTATTATGGGACATTTATGTCCTAGAAATGATAGGATATGATGTCATTCTCAGAATGGACTGGTTAGTTCCCTTCCAAGCAGTTGTCGATTGCTATCGTCATTGGGTGAGTTTCACATCACCAGAGGGAAGATTATTTCTTCATAAGGGAAATTGGGATGTCGAAGAGAGCAGAGCAGGAATCGAGTATCATGGATTGGGAGGAGTTATAGCACAGTTTTCTAGTCTATATCTAGATGACCAGAGGACTTCACAGATGAAATTTCCTCCAGTGGTGGACCGTTTCAAGGGCGTCTTCCCAGAGGACTTTTTAGGTTTTCCTCTGGAGCGTGAGGTAGAGTTTTATATTGAGCTCGTGCCAGGAGCGACACCAGTGTCCATTCCTCCTTATAGGATGGCTACACCTGAGTTGTTAAATCCCAAGAAGAAGTTGGAGGTGTTTCAGGAAAAGGGTTTCATCTGACCTAGTACTTATCCTTGGGGTTCGCATATCCTATTTGTGAAGAAGGCAGATGGTACCCTCCAACTTTGTGTGGATTATCAGAAGGTGAACCAGTTGACAGTCAAGAACCAATATCCCTTGCCAAGGATTAATGATCTCTTTGATCAACTTCGAGGATCCTGGGTGTTCTTAAAGATTGACTTGAGGTTTGGTTACCATCAGTTATGCTTTAGACCATCATATATACCTCTTATAGACTTTTGGAGCAGGAATGGTCTATAGGAGTATGTGGTTATTCCGTTCGGTCTCATGAACACACCTGCAGTTTTCATGGCATTGATGAACTGAGTTTTCCATCCATACTTGGATTCTTTCATGGTAGTCTTCATGGACGATATCTTAGTATACTCTCACACTCGACACAACTATGCCATACATCTTGAGATCATTTTGATTACACTGAGAGAGCATCAGTTATATGCTAAGCTCTCAAAATTCCACTTTTGGATAGACCAAATTCATTTTGGGTAATGTTATCTTAGAGAAAAAAGTATCATTAGACCTAGAGAAAATGAGAGCAGTAGTTTCCTGGGAGCAGCCGAAGAATGTCTTTGAGGTAAGAAGTTTTCTAGGGTTGGCTGGATACTGCAGACGTTTCATACATGACCTTTCACGCTTAGCAGTTCCACTAACAGGCCTGAATAATAAGGGTGCAAAGTTCTTATGGTCAAATTCTTGTGAGTAAGCCTTTTAAGAGAAGAAGGGGAGGTTTACAGCAGCACCGATACTATTATTTCTAGAGCCAGGAAAGAGCTACACTGTTTATTGTGATGCTTCAGGTATCGGAATGGGAGTAGTGCTTATGTAGGGAGAATGTGTCGTTGCCTATAGGTCTTGGCAGTTGAGGCCACATGAGAGGAATTAACCGATGCATGATATTGAGTTGGCAGGAGTTGTTCATGCCTTATGTTTTTGGAGAGATTATCTTCTAGGAGATCATTTTGTGGTTTTCACCGACCACAAAAGTCTCAAGTATATCTTCACCCAATGTGACCTGAATTTGAGACAAAAAAGGTGGGTTGAGTACCTTCAGTCCTTTGACTTTGAGCTTTCCTATACGCCAGGGAAATAAAATGTTGTGGCTGATGCATTGAGCAGGAGGACTCAGATACAAGCAGTTCAAGAGGCTAGTAGTGAGTGGTAGCTTATGGATTTGTTCTCTGAGATGCATGTGGAGGTGCAAGACAGACAATGGCAGATGTTTCTTTCTTCTACAGTTGTTACATATACTCTTCTTTGTTAGGCGGAGAAAAACGGGAAGTGATGGCAAGAGGGGGGGTGAATTGCCTTTTAAAAAAAATGATTAACAAATTAAAATCAAAGTTAAAGTGCAGCGGAAAATAAAAGAGGCAATCACACAAGAAATTGATAACGGAGTTCGGCCAAAACCCGGCCTACGTCTCCGCTCCCAACTCAACCGTTGAGAGATTCTACCGCTTTCTTTTCAATGGTTTTAGAAAGAAACCCACTAGGCTTTGAGGTAGCACTAGGACCTATTACAGCTTGCTTTTGATGGTTGAGAAAGAACCCACTTGCTTTTAATGGTTTAGCAAGAACCCACTATCCTTCTTACAGGTGAAGGATAGCTCACCTATGTCTCAAGCTATTTAAAGGAAATATTGACAACCTTTTCACACCTTAATGGTGATGTGAAACCCAAAAGAAAGAGGGGATGAGAAAGAGTTTTGGGTTTGTAGGCACAAACCCAATTTTAAGCTCAAAATAAATAAAACACTAAAAACCGTAATTGGGAGAAGCCTTGGGCGCCTTTGATTGATTTATGATGTTGAAGGCCGCTTCCAAGCTTCTTTGATGGAGCTCCTTGGATGTGGAAGTTGTTGGAGCAAAGAGGGTTCCTTTGAGGAAGTCCGCCGGAGGTACGCCAAAGTTGGAAAATGTGTACGGTGGCTTTGTATATGATCCGGTAGGTGTCCGGGGCTTCCTTGGCCTTTATTTATAGGCATGGAACCCTTGGGGAGTCTTCGGAGCCGTTGGAGAAGTCCTCGGAGCCGTTGGAGGCCAAAAGAGGGTTGACTGGTCAAAGCCAACGGCTAGTTTGACTGGGCTACCGGCCGGCCGGTGCAGGGCCACCGGCTGGCCGGTGCCTTGGATGTTGAGAAGGCCTTCTGCCCAGGCTCCACCGGCTGACCGGTGCCAGAGCCACCGGCTGGCCGGTGGGCAGACAGTAGCCATCACTGTTGCATCAGGTTGCCACCGGCTGGCCGGTGACAGAGCCACCGGCTGACCGGTGGAACCTGGAAGTGGGCAATGCCTCTGCCAGGTCCACCGGCTGGCCGGTGCTATCACACCGGTTGGCCGGTGGACTGAATTTCAGTCCACTTCTTGTCCATTCTTGGGCCAACTTATTGGCAACCTTGTGCCTATCATTCAAAAACAATTCAACCAAAATTAGACAAATTATAAGGTGATTGTGATCATGAAAATCAAACAACGAGGGGAACGAGAGGTACAACAATCTCCCCCTATTTTGATGATCACAATCACCAAAATAATAAATGTAAAATAAAAAAAAGAAATACATGCTTAAAGGATAAAGAAAGTAAATGCTAAGTATGATCAAAAAGGATTCTCCCCCAATCAATCAAGAATTTCTCCCCCTTTGTGATTATCAAAATAGCACGGGGCATAAAACTTGATTGAGGGAAAATTGAAAATCAAGATCAATTGGAATTTTTGAAAATTGAATTGAAAAATTTGAATAACAGTTTGAATTGAAAGTTTTGAATCAAAAACCAATTGAAATTTGAAATTTGAAACCAAATGAAATTTTTGAAATTAAGAGTTTTGAATAATGAATTGAAAATTTAAATTGAAAAAAGAATCGAAAGAAATTTTTGAATTTAAGAAAATTTCTCCCCCTAAATAAAACAAAAGATCATCGGGGAAACGAAACTATTTTTGGCCCGGAGAGACTCGCCAAAAGGGATTTTTCAATCCAAATTTGTTTCATGGCGGGTCTTCTCCTATAAAACTCGTCCGAATAAAAAATAGATTTGGGTTGACCGTACCGGGCATTTTTGCAATCACACTCATAAATGAGGTGCCCGGGTTTCTTACAATAATTACAAAATTTAAAACTAGAGCTCCCCCTTACAAAAACAGTGGGTGCATGGGAGGAGGAAGCTATATTGGTGTAGCCAAGTCCATTGGTGGTTCTAGATACTCGTTGAGAACCTAAGAGTTTGGACAAATTTTGTTCACCTTGGGTGAACTTGGCTAGGGATTCCCTAAGGTCCTTAATGGTTGATTCCAAAGAATCAACATTTGGGAAATTTTAGATTTTTAGGGAGAGTTCCTCCTTCTCTTTGAGAAGTTGGTCTTTTTCGGAGGAAAGATTTTTGAAATTCTTTTTCAAAGCAATGAATTTTGAAGAGAGTTCATGAAAACCATTTTCAAGTTGGTCTCGCACATGTTGGAGTTCTTCGTATGACAAATGATTGAAAGAATTAGAAGAAGTAGAGGAAGAGGATGAGGAATCGGAAGAAGTTACCTCGTGTTTTGCCATTAGGCATTTTGTACCTTGGTCGCTTGAGGAGGAGGAGGAGGAGGATGATGAGGTGTCACTCCATGTCGCCTTGAGGACCTTTTTCTTTCCTTTTTCCTTTTGCATGGCCCGTTTTTTGTTGAGTGGGCAATCGGGCTTGTAATGCCCTTTTTGGCCGCACCCGTAGCATTTTACCTTGGGCTCGGATCTTGCGGTGGGTTCTTGCTTTCGCGCCTTGCGAGATTTCTTCTTCTTGTGCTTCTTCATAAATTTGTGCATTTGGCGGGCGAGATTCTCCATTTCCGAGTCGCCGCTTGAAGATGAAGGAGATGAGGAAGATGAGGATGATGAGGAGGAGCTTACTTCTTTTTGTACCTTGAGGGCAATGTTCTTTGGTGTCTTGATTGGTGTGCCCTCCTTTTGAGCTTGCCTCCTCATCGTGATCTCGTACGTCATTAGGGATCCGATGAGCTCTTCGACCGGCATGTTCTTTACATCCTTAGCTTCTTGGATAGCCGTCACCTTAGGTGCCCATGAGCTCGGAAGGACCCATAGAATCTTCTTGACCATTGCTTCAGCTGAAACATCATCACCAAGAGATTTTCTACCATTGCAAACGTCAGTGAAGCGTGTAAACATTTCAGAAATAGACTCATTTGGATGCATTGAAAAGCTTTCAAAATCTTGTCTATACATGTCTAATCTAGTGTCTTTGACTTTATTAGTGCCTTCATGGGTCACTTCTAAAAGCTTCCAAATTTCATGAGAAGAAGAGCAAGTAGAAACACGATTAAATTCATTTCTATCTAACCCGCAATGAAGAGCATTCATGGCTTTGCCATCAAGCTCAAAATTCTTAATATCGGCGGGGGTCCATTTGGATTCGTCGGGGGAAGATAAAGAATAACCTTGCATGACAATTTTGTAAATAGGATATCCTATGCTTCTTAAAAAAGTGGTCATATGGGTTTTCCAATAATTATAGTTGGTCCCATCAAAAAATGGAGCCCTACCCAATGAGTATCCCTCGGGGGCGAAAGAGGTAGATGCCATCAAAAAATCTTTAATTTGAAACCGGTTAGGGAATTATTCAAAATTCCCTCTGATACCAATTGTTGGGCGGAGAAAAACGGGAAGTGATGGCAAGAGGGGGGTGAATTGCCTTTAAAAAAATGATTAACAAATTAAAATCAAAGTTAAAGTGCAGCGGAAAATAAAAGAGGCAATCACACAAGAAATTGATAACGGAGTTTGGCCAAAACCCGGCCTACGTCTCCGCTCCCAACTCAACCGTTGAGAGATTCTACCGCTTGCTTTTCAATGGTTTTAGCAAGAAACCCACTAGGCTTTGAGGTAGCACTAGGACCTATTACAGCTTGCTTTTGATGGTTGAGCAAGAACCCACTTGCTTTTAATGGTTTAGAAAGAACCCACTATCCTTCTTACAGGTGAAGGATAGCTCACCTATGTCTCAAGCTATTTAAAGAAAAGCTTGACAACCTTTTCACACCTTAATGGTGATGTGAAACCCAAAAGAAAGAGGGGATGAGAAAGAGTTTGGGGTTTGTAGGCACAAACCCAATTTTAAGCTCAAAATAAATAAAACACTAAAAACCGTAATTGGGAGAAGCCTTGGGAGCCTTTGATTGATTGATGATGTTGAAGGCCGCTTCCAAGCTTCTTTGATGGAGCTCCTTGGATGTGGAAGTTGTTGGAGAAAAGAGGGTTCCTTTGAGGAAGTCCGCCGGAGGTACGCCAAAGATGGAAAATGTGTACGGTGGCTTTTTATATGATCCGGTAGGTGTCCGGGGCTTCCTTGGCCTTTATTTATAGGCATGGAACCCTTGGGGAGTCTTCGGAGCCGTTGGAGAAGTCCTCGAAGCCGTTGGAGGCCAAAAGAGGGTTGACTGGTCAAAGCCAACGACTAGTTTGACTGGGCTACCGGCTGGTCGGTGCAGGGCCACCGGCTGGCCGGTGCCTTGGATGTTGAGAAGGCCTTCTACCCAGGCTCCACCGGCTGACCGGTGCCAGAGCCACCGGCTGGCCGGTGGGCAGACAGTAGCCATCACTGTTGCATCAGGTTGCAACCGGATGGCCGGTGACAGAGCCACCGGCTGACCGGTGGAACCTGGCAGTGGGCAATGCCTCTGCCAGGTCCACCGGCTGGCCGATGCTATCACACCGGTTGGCCGATGGACTGAATTTCAGTCCACTTCTTGTCCATTCTTGGTCCAACTTCTTGGAAACCTTGTTCCTATCATTCAAAAACACTTCAACCAAAATTAGACAAATAATAAGGTGATTGTGATCATGAAAATCAAACAACGAGGGGAACGAGAGGTACAACATTCTTGATCGAGTGTGAATGAGGCAACTATTAGATTCTAAAATCCTAGTCTTACGAAAGAGTGTTTCAAGAGAGGAACCTATTTCTAGATGGACCATAGGTGATGATGAGATCTTGCGTTTTCATGGGTGTATATGGGTGCCAGCAGACATACGTGAGGAGTTGATGTGAGACTTTAATTTCTCAGTTTGGGTAGTTCATCCTAGTGTCACCAAGTTGTATCATAATCTACACCATCAGTATTAGTGGCCAGGTATGAAGAGAGATGTTGTTGGGTTTGTCATGAGGTGTTCCACCTATCAGAAGGTGAAGGTGGAGAATCAGTGACCCATGTGTATTTTTCAGTAGTTACACATTCTTGAGTGGAAATGGAACGATGTTGCGATGGACTTAATAATGGGTTTAGTGATGTCTACCAGAGGGAATGATGTAGTTTGGGTTGTCATTGACAGACTCACAAAGGTTTCTCACTTCTTTCTGATCAAGGAAACCTTCAGTGTTGATGAGCTAGGAAGGTTGTACATCCGAGATATTGTACATTTACATGGGGTTATACACTCCATTGTCTCAGACAGGGACACAAGTTTTACTTCTCCGGTCTAGCAGGGGCTGCAGAAGGCCTTGGGCACATAGGTACTTTTGAGTACAACTTACCACCCCCAGACAAATGGCCAGTCCGAGTGTACGATTCAGGTGCTTGAGGACATGCTTTGAGCATGCATCTTGGGTTTTGGAGGTTCTAGGGAGAAACAAATACATATTTTGGAGTTTTAATACAAAAATAGTTTTGAATCAACTATTAAGATGACACCTTATGAGGTTTTGTACGATAGGCCATGCTGATCACCCTTATATTGGATGGAGGTAGGAGAGACAGCTATGTTGGGACCTCGTCTTGTCCAGGAGACCGCAGAGAAGATAGAGTTGATTCAGAAGAGGATGGCTACTGCACAGTCACAACATAAGTCTTATGTTGATCGATGGAGACGACCTCTGGAGTTCGAGGCCGGGGATCAGGTTTTCCTACATGTCACACCGAGGTTGGGACATAGAAGGATTACTAGATAAGGAAAGCTTTTGCTGAGGTACGTCGGGCCGTTTGAGGTTTTGGAGAGAGTCGGGTCGGTTTCCTCTCAACTATAGTTACCTCAAAGGTATCGGGCTATGCATGACATCATTCACATTTCTCAGCTTCGACATTACTTCTCAGACCCGTATCATGTTCTTCAACCCGAAAAGGTTGATTTGAAGGTGGAGGCCTCATTCGAGGAGCATCCTATTTAGATTTTTGATTGTAGTATGAAGGTTATCCATGGACAGTCTATTCCTCTGGTATGAGTGTTATGGTAGCACATGCGAGTACATGACAAGACTTAGGAGAGGGAGGCCGATGTACGATCACAGTGGCCGAAGCTATTCAAGGATTCTTCTTCTACGCCGTCTTGCTAGGGAAATCCGAGGACGGATTTATGTAAGTGGGGAAGTTTGTAAGAACTCAGATCTTTTTTTAGGTATGTTTTTCTTTTTTTTTTGGTGTTTTTGAGAAAAAGTGTAATTCTATAAATTTCTTAACTACACGTCGTGTACTTTATGAGTACACACCGTGTACTCAGTTACCGCGGGTAGCCGGGTGCTGGCTATGTAACGGCCAGGCACACGGCCGTGTGTGGTGACCTGGGGACTGCCTAATGTGGAGGCCGATGAGGGAAAGTACACGTCGGGCAATTTCTTTTTTTTTCATTAAACATGCTAGGGTTTCTTCTGGCGGACAGAAACACCTCCTTCTCGACCTAGTTTGTCTGAGAGCATCCATACAACTACGATTCTTCCCTGAGCCCCCGATTAAGCAACCGTTCACTGAATCGACCATTTTTGATTACATTGGGATTGCCTCGGTAAGATCTTCCTTCTTCTAGATCTTCATTTCCCGATTCCTCTTCTTTATCAAGCTATCTTTGGTTGAGCATTTTTAGCATTTTTGTAGATATATGGTGTTCTTGAGTGATTCAAGTCTTGAGGTTCATGTATAACGATCCTACAACACCGAGGTAGGTAGTTTGCGCCTTTCCATTGAAATTATTTGAGTTATATGTTCAAAATTTTCCAATACTCTTGATTGGGGTATTGCGTGTTTACGGTTTTAGCCCTGTTAATTTCATGCTATGCTTGTATACTTGAGTAGAGGTTAATTGAATATAAATAGGGTTAATTTCTATGCTTTGGAAGTGTTTTCCCATTCATGTTTTGTTTATGACTGTTTGGTATTGCTTAACCTGTTAGGCTGCCTTGCTATTTCTCATGCCTAGTATTATAGGATGGAGTGTTTATTATCTGCCATGTTGCTGTGTTGTAGACTGGTTATCCAAGTAGTTTTTGAGGTTTACTTGGCTACTTTGCATTGATATGCTGGTTTGACTTACACAGGGCCGTGAGAACTTGGTTTAGTGGACCATAGGGAGGATAGACATAAGAGCTTCTCTAGAGTGTCTGATATTTTTGTTACAATGTGAGACCATAGGGGGAATTGATGTAAGTACTTCCTCAAAGTGTCTATAGTTCCTCAATGCGGGCCACAGGGGGAATGTGACATAAGTGCTTCCCTAGAGCACATTTTAGTTACTAATATGAGACTATAGGGGGAATTAACGATGAGTGCTTCCCCATAGAGTCTATACTAAAGCTAAACCAGAGGGGTTAGACTGTGTGTACTTCCCAGACAGTAGCTTGTGTTTTCTAGGTAGGACCAGAGGGGATTAGGCTGTGAGTACATCCCAGAGGGTTACTTATTTGTGATTATCTATTTAATTTCTACGTGGAACTAAATTATTTGAAACTATGGAATTGTTTACTTTTGATTAATTCCTTGTTTACTGCTTCCTTTCTTGCTTATTGCCTGCCATATGTATTCACTGACTATTAGACATAGATCTCATGGTGGTTGCCTACTGGGATTTAGTCTCACACCCTTCTTGGGTCATGATTTTGGGTCCAAACAGATTATATTATTGTAGGTATAGATAAGGTAAAGCACCCTTCTAATTCAGGTACTTTACTACTTTGGAGTTGGAGAGCATGGGACCAAGCTTTGGATTGCGATGCTGTGGAAATTTTTTACTATTTTTCTTATACTTTGGTTTAGTACTGTATTTTAGTGTTGTGATGTGTTTGGATGCTTTCCTAGACATATGTATCATGAATTATTATATATGTTCTCCATCTGCTTATTACTTTCATTCTTCCACAGTTTTGTTTTGTATGGTAATATTACTGCTTTCTCTATTGTAATCTATTTCTCTTTTACTGTGTTACTCTGCCAATGATGGCATATTTTCCCCACTATCACACCCAAGGCCCTCGCTACTAGTCAAAATCCTCTGGAATTCAGGGAAATGAACTTGAGGCCATGTGACCAATAAGGTATGGGGTGCCTCTGGGTGGCTTCCAAAACTGGGATGTTACAATAAGGAAAGTATCTCACAGAAATAAAAAGTGAGATGAAATTCCTTTACCTTAAGTCTAAATTTATTCATACCTGTTCAAACCTCCTTTATAATAAATATATATTTATTATAAATATAACAAAGAAACATATTATTATATTTAATACCATATATTATTGGTTTATGACTTTATATTACCTGTTTATTAATAACTCCATGTTAATGTTACGTTTCGGGTAATATCTGCTTTGTTTTTCATAGAAGTTTTGGCTTGTTATTCTTGTTCCTATTACTTAGATCATGATTTTATTATTTTAATAATGTAAATAATGATATAAATATAATATAAATTCAGTATATATTTATTTGTAATAATCTATAGAATATCTAAATATGAAATGAAATATACCATTTATGGAGACGGTAGGTCATACGTATGCACGAATGCAATTTATATTTAATTATCATATTGAAAGAAAGAGAGTAAATTAAATATATGTATATATATAATAATTATAGTATAATTATTATGTAATATATATCATATAATTTTACTGAATCCATCCTTAATACATTCCATGTAGAGTGTGAATGAATCAGATCGCTTTGAGGAGACGGTTGTCCACACTTCCCCAAACAAAATTATCTCAATTACAAAAAATATAAAGAATGAAATTATGATTCATATAATAATTCCAGAAGCATAAATACATTATATAAATCATATATATCATATAAAAAGATAATTAATATCAAAATTACCAACCATGATGGGTGGTAAGGGAAATACGAACAACATCATTTCGTAAGTTGGTAGATTACCGTATACAAGAATAGTAAGTTTGTTACCTATTATATGGTTGTGTGTCTAAGTTTAGGTATACAAATTATAATAAAAAATATAATTATATTTATTATACTGAGGAAATTATGTATTCATGGAATAATAATAAGTTAGGTAGTGGATAATTAAAATAAAGGAATGTGGCTTGAGGAAGGATGTTACCTCTTCTTTGGGTAACTCTTATTGGTCTGCATCAAAAGGATTTTTTGGTTGGTTTTTTTTCCAAAGGGAGGATTCAAGGAGTAAGGGAGGGATTTTGGGAACTGAATTTTTTATATATTTTCTAAAACTGAGTGGTTTTATATTTTTGAAGAAGGGGGAGAGTGGGTGAACTTTATAAGGGAGGGAGGGAACACACTTTGCATTTTTTAAAATAAATTAGGTATAACCATGTTTTTACCTAAGAAAAGTCATAAAAACCAACCAAAATAAATAATATATGGTTTATGTATGAAATATGTCCATAAAATGGGGTTTGAACAATTGGATAGGTCATTTTTCCCTCAATTTTAAGGTTTAGTCTCTTATTAAGCTTAATTTTACCTTAATTACTGTAACTAATTTTTATCACTTTTACTAATATTTTTGGTAAAAAAATAATTTGATATTATTATAATATAAATATTATAACAGTTAAAACCATGTATCTATGTTTTTTAAAATTCAATTAACAAAATCACCAAAATTATATTTAATGATAATCCTGCAGACATGGTGAGAAAACAAGTTTTTAAAGTGAGAATGTTCAAAAGTTCATTGAGATTTTATATCTAAATTCAATATAAAAATTATTATAATAACATAAATTGGGTTAATAAATGTATGATATATCTATTTTTACTTTAAAAACAACATAAAATATAATTTTGTTACATAAATAAATTATATTAAAAAGTAGTTCTGAATTAAAATTCAATATTTTTTACTATTCACCAAAAAATGAAGTTTCCCAACAAAATCCCAAAAATCCCCCCTAAGATAATTTGTACATTATGAAATAAAAAATTAAGTTTATTTTATCAAATTAAAATTCTAATAGTGCCTAAAATAATTGTTATTATTGTTCATAGAAGGAAATAAAAAGCAGTTCATTTGAGAAGATAGTATTTTAAAACATATAATGACTTTAACAATATTACATGTTTTATTATCAATAATTTTTATTTATATAAAAACATTATAAATAATATTTAAAAATTATTTATTTATATTCATATTACCATGTTTAATTTCTAGGTTATAATTATATCATTTAAATAATTATAAAAATAAAATGATGTTTCATAGAAACTCGATGTTGTGTATAACGCAAGCCAAGTCAGTGTTGCGTGTAGCACAATATTATCTTGCTGTCACATATAATTAATATTAGACCTAGTGTATCTTGAAAATACTGACATCAATTAAATTTAATTATTTGATAAAAGTTCATGAAAACTTAGGGTGTTAAATTATACCCCTTTAAAATGAATTTCGCTCTAAAATTAGTTTAGGTTATCAATAGTCTAATACTTAAAATTTAATTTCTTTGAAACCCACATCGTAAAAGTGAATACTAAAACTTCCTTTAAAAAAGGAAAGTTAGAAAAATAAGGGTTACCCAAAGTAACACCTAATTAGGTTTCCACATATGAGAATATATTTGGGAAGGGAAGATTAGACATAGAGGAAAAATGTAAATAATCATAGATATTGATAATGATCATTGATCACAAAAAAGTGAGTGATCTATAGAAAGTTAAAAATAACAAACCAATAAAGTGAATAAGTGTTAAATAGGTCTTTGATATCATACAAAATTATGATAATAGGAAAAAATTTATTTCAAGACCGTTTTCCTAAAAAGGATATATTTACTTGATTTCATTCCATTATTTGTGAACTATCTCATTCTTTTGTTGTGCCTTGATCAATTACCAATTTATCTCTTACTCCATGGAATGAAGCTGAATTTTTTATTACTGAAGAACTAAAATACCATGATATCCATAAATAAAATAATAGGGCATTCCATCTATCACAATAAAAATGTTATCACAAGTTATCCATTATGAATAAATAAACATATGGATAAATGATACATTAATCCCTAAAACCTCATCCAAAGTTTAAAATTAACTATTCCATAAATGGTTAAACATATAAACCTTTCAGAATATGAAAATACAAAAATTTATAAAGAAGGTCACTGAATCAACTTAACATTGATCCCCCATATATCATAAATTAGCTATTGGTTATCACATTCCAAACATGTGAATACCCTCATCATATATTCTCTTGAAACACATAAATAACCTAAATTACTATAAATCCTCTTCTAAAACATGAATGCTTTCTTATTCTAAAGATTACTAGATATATTTCTTAAAACCAAGAAGTTTTAAACTTCATCCATGATAACATATACTAAATTTTCAATGAATCCTTTATCAGTTCTGAGGTAATCAATACTGTCCAATTTACTTACTCATATCTAACATATAATTATCTAAACATCATTATCTCAACATTATAAATAAATCAAGGATTACCATACCTTAATCAAAATATAACCTATCCATGAAATAAACTTTAAACCTAACTATAACCATTCAACGTATCCTTTTAAATCCTTAATGAAAAACTTATAATTAAAATACTTAAATATTTCATGATTTGTATCACAAAATATTAGAATTCCAAAACATAAATACTTCATTCATCTATTTTTTTCTCAAAAGATTTACGAAGATTTATCATCTTATTCCTTAAAACCCCTTTCATAAAATATGAAGTACAAATCATGTCTTAACATTTATCAAAATCAATTTAATCATTTTTGTAAAAAATATTATTATAACAACACATACCTTTCTTATATAATTTGTGATGTCTTCATCATTAGTGGAAAAACCATTAATTATGCCACTATGCTAATTATCTTCATGATACTTTCAATTAGGAAATAAATTTACTTAATTCTCATACTTTACACTTTTAAATTAGTAATAAATTGATAATACATTAGGCTAGCCAATATTATAATCCATTAAATTAACTAAAATTGTAATTT
This sequence comes from Viscum album, assembly GCA_963277665.1. NCBI lineage: Eukaryota > Viridiplantae > Streptophyta > Magnoliopsida > Santalales > Viscaceae > Viscum > Viscum album. The sequence continues at coordinate 1,283,149,473 of OY728132.1, read as the reverse complement.
TACCTTTCTAGTTACTTTCTTTGTGTTCTTATTTTCCACAGTTAAAACATCTTATTATTCATATAATATATACACTTGGGTGCTTCTTCCCACATTCTCGACATGTAGGAAACCAAATCTTATTTTCTCCATGGTCTCAATTACCTGAACCCTTGGAGAACTACTTCTTTATCTTATTTGGTGAGTCCAAGAGTTGTTTAAGGTACACATTGTTAATCATGTTACATGAAAACTAATTAGAAATGATTACAATATACTTCACTCCAGTGATCATACCATTTTATTTCTCATTATAATGTTTCCTGTCACATTAATCTTTAACCTAGTTCCTTCTGGATCCCTCCATTGACTTAAACAAAAAATCAGAGTTATAAACCGTTTCATAGTGAGGAACCACATAATAATGAAAAACACTTATAGGATGTATAAATTATGAAAACTTATTTAATTTATGATACCTTAGGTTTATCATAGTGTATTCATAGAAAAATTATTTTTAAATCCTTCATGATGGTTCATGAAATGTTTTTGAATTCTAAAAGAACATCCCCCAGGAGTATGAAACCATGATCGTAGTAAGGCATATTATTGTGTACCAGGTTACTCTTGAGTCAGTCCTGACACAACTTTCCAGATTTTTTACTCCTCGGTACATTTGTACATAAAACACATACACTTTTAGTATCCATATAGGTATATATTTCTAGTAAACCACTCTCTCTATCCTTTACAAAAATTCTAGGATATTTTCCTATACTTTTACTTATCCTTAGACTTATCCTTAGACATGTCCAAATAGTTCTCACTAAGGTTTTCTAATTATAGTTTCCCAAGGTTGAATAAAACTTTGATTTGAAACAAACTATAATGAAGCAATATTATCATACATAAACATTACATCATTTTTGCGAAACACTTAATACATTACAAAAATAGACACACAAAGACCATATTAGTTTAGTACCTTTAAAACTTGGAACAAAAATATTTTAACTCAGTGAAATATATTCAATGTTTCACACAAATATCTTATCCCTTAGTAATTATACTTAAATACATTTCTTCATAACTAGGGGAAAGGAAACATAAAATGGGGTGAGCTCAGATGCTCATTAAGTGTAACAAGGGTGATACATAATCATAATCATGAACATAAGGGTATAAAAACATGATCATATCATTGGAAGGTCATACCCTACATATCAAAGATCATATACATGAGTCATGGAATAATATTTACAGTTCATAAGACATTAATTAAAAGTTAATCAATATAATAGGCCATGTAAACATAACATAGGAATAAGACATTGAATTTTTGGAATACACATAAGCATAAAAAATCTTATGTCAAGGCTACCTACCAAGACCTTCATAAAATTTTAGTCTTGGGCCATAACCTATGTACTTGATTCAGTATTGGGCTAAAAACCTATTTACCCTCTTATTTTTGGTATTAGTATACAAATTGTGAACCCTATTGTTTTTGGGTTAGGGCTTTAACTCGTGGACCCTCTTGTTTTCTGGCTTGGGTTACAACTCATGTACCCTCTTGTTTCCTGGATTGGGACACAACCCATGTAACCTCTTGTTTTTGGGCTTGGGATACAACCCATGTACCCTTTGATCTCATACACCACTTATCATTACCCAATTCATTGGATGGAGATATAGGTCACATCCATCACATAATAAATTTATATATACATGTTCCATAAGATAATAAAAATTGCATCATATCATGACCATAAAATAGTTGGGTTTCATAAATATCATATCATATCCAATTAAATGAAATTTGTATCATAAAAATTTAATCATATCATAACCTATGTAAAATATATAGGTTTCATAATAATTTCATCACAGAATAATCTCTGAAAAAAGAAGGTTTCATAAGCATTTATCATGGTATAACCAGGTGAAGAGAAATGGGTTCCATAAACATAAATCCATAAAATCATATACCATTTAGAGAAATAATATTAATGGTATCCTTGTATCATATCCCTATTAAATTATAAAATATAACCAAAGATGTCATCTTAGATGGAGAAGGATTTTGAAATATCACTTGAAACATAACTTTTATTTGAAAATTAATTTTTAAAACATATAAAATTTTCAAAATAAATTTCCTTGAATTTTTTTTTAAAATAGAAAAAGGAATAATGAAAAATCATTTAAAACATTTCTTGAGGAAAATATCCTTTATGCTTAAAAAACACTTTTTAAAATAAAAAACATTTTAAAGACCATTTTCATTGAAAATAACCATGAAAAATTATAAAGAAACTTGAAAAAATTTTGAAAACATTTTTCATTAAAAATAATTTTAAACCTTATAAAATAATCTTTGAAATCATTGAAATAATTTTCTTGGAAAACAATATTTTGAAAACATATAAAGTAATCTTTTAAAATCATTTAAAACACTTTTTAAACTTAAAACAATTATGGAAAACCCCTTTCACTTGAAAACCATTTTAAAATAAAAAAATTACAAAATATTAGAAAAAAAATTTTCTTTAAAAAATTAAACTTTTAAACTTACAAAATAATCATCATGGAAATGATGGTCATGAGGGTGGGTTGGTCCATACATTCTGAACATTCCTTTTACACCTTAAAAGTTTAGACAAGTTTCTTGATTAGAAAACAAAAAAGAATATAAATTTTAAAACCATTTTTAAAAAGGTAATACATGAGTAAAAACGAACTTTAAACATCATAAGATAATACTAAAATATTTTTGAAAATATTTTTAGAAAACATAGTTTTGAAAGAACACATATTTTCAACCAAAATGACAAATAAAGCGAGATTTTCATAAAAAAAATTCTTAATTATCTTAAGTACCAAGGAGTGAAAAAATAGTACCATTTCATGGATATAAAATGAATAAATAGAGGTTGATAAAAAAAATTATAGTTATTAATATATGGATCATAATATTTCATTGATGGAAGCATAATCATAAACAATCTCAATAAACAATTGGATTATAACTATAAATTATTACCACATTGGTAACATTAAATCATAATAAAATGTAAATAATAAAATTAAACAAAGATTAAAATATCATTAAAATAATTAGATTCATGATATAACATGTAAAAGTTAATATATACACCTTATATCAAAATATAGGTTCATAACATGACATGTGTCTCAATGAAAGAAAATTGAGACAAAATTACTTTAACGATTTGGAAACTTTTGAAACATAAACCCAATGAAAGAAATATCATAAAATGAATATTTAAATACCCATAAATTTAAGTATAATAATCATATATTACATCCATTCTCAGTATACACACCACACAATATAAATTAGTGGTGAATAAGGCATGCATCTCATGGAAATAAAAAGTGAGATGAAATTCCCATACCTTAGGTCTTGACTTTCATCATACACATTAAAATAGAATGTATAATAAATATGATTTGATTATAAATATACAATATAACCATATTATTATATCCAGTACCATATATTATTGTTTTATTAGTTTATATTACCTGTTTTCTAATAACTCCATGTTAATGTTAAGTTTCAGGTAATATCTGCTTTGTTTTTCATATAAGTTTTGGCTTGCTATTATTGATCATATTACTTATATCATGATTTAATTATTTAAATAATGTTAATAATGATATAAATATAATAAATATTCAGTATATATTTATTTATAATAATATATAGAATATATAAATATGTAATGGAATACACCTTTCATGGAGATGGTAGGCCATACGTACACATGAATGTTGTTTTAATTTAATTATCGTATTAAAAGAAAGAAAGTAAATGAAATATACGTACATATGTATATTTATTAATTACATTAGAATTATTATTTCTTATATATGATATACATTTACTTAACCCATCCTTAATACATTTCATGTAGAGTGTGAACGAATCACATTGCTTTGAGGAGGTGGTAGTCCACACTTCCCTAAACAAAATCATCATATTTACACAAAATAGAAATAATGAAGGTATGTGTTATATAATAATTAAATAAGAATAGATACATCATATGTATCATATAAAAATAGATTTTACACCATAATTACAAACCATTAGAGGTAATAAAGGAAAGACAAATAATAATGTTTCGTGAGGGGGTAGTTCACCGTACAAAAGAATGATAAGTTCGTTACCCATTAGATAGAAGTGTGTGTAAGTGTTGATTGAAAAATTATTATAAAAAATATCAGTATATTTAGTTTAATAATGATATTATTTATTCATGTAATAATAATAATTAAGTTAGTGGATAAATAAAATAACAGAAAGGAGCTTGAGGAAGGATGTTACCTCTTCTTTGGGAAACTCCTTTGGTTTGCACCAAAGGGATTCCTTGGTTGGATTTATGAAAAAATTTAGGATTAAAGGAGGAAGGGAAGGATTTTGGGAAGTTAATTGGTAAGATATTTGAAGAAACTATGTTTTTTTAGAGGTGTGAATAAGGGGGATAAGTGGTGGCCTTTTATAAGGGAGGGAGGGGACACACTTGAAATTTTTGAAAATAGGTTTGGTGTACCCTCGTTTTTACCTAGAAAAAGTCATAAAAAAACTGAAAATCTCAAGAATAAAAGTTTTAATGAATAAATATGTCCATAAAATGGGTTTTGGAAAAGGGGATATGTCATTTTGTCTCTTAAGATCATGGTTTAGTCTCTTGTTAAGCTTAATTTTACCTTAATCACTGTAATTAATTTTAATTACTTTCACTAATATTTTTGGTCAAAAATTAAGTGGATATTAATAGACTATAAATATTACACTTATTAAAAATATGTATATAATTTTTTTTAAAATTAAATTCACAGAATTGGATAAATTAATTTTAATGCTAATCCTGCAGACATAGCGAGGAAACATGTTTTTAATATGAGAATGTTCAAAAGTCTATTAAGATTTTATATCTAAATTAAATATAAAAATGATTCCAATTTAATAAATTTTATTAATAAATTTATAATTGATATATTATTACATGAAAACCAACATAAAATATAATTTAACTATATGAATAAATTAAACAAAAAAGTAGTTTTGAATTAAAAATTCGGCATTTTTTACTATTCACCCAAAAATGAAGTTTTTTCAGAAAAAGCCCAAAAATTTAACTCAAGTTAATTAAGATATTATGAATTATAAAATGGAGTTTATTTTATAAAATTAATTTTCTTTGAGTGTCTAAAGTTAATTTTATTACTTTTCACAGAAGTTTGTAAGAAAGACTCCATTTGAGAAAATAATATTTTCAAAAATTTAAAGACTTTAACAATATTACATATTTTATTATAAATATTTTTTATTTATATAAATACATTAAAAATAATATTTAAAATTTAGTTTTTTATACTAATATTACTATGTTTAATTTCTAGGTTATAACTATCTCATTTAAATAAATATAACAATAAAATAATGTTTCGTAGAAACTAAATGTTGTGTGTAACACAAGACAAGTTAGTGTTGCGTGTAGTGAAAGATTATCTTGTTTTTTCATATAATTAAAGTTTTAAATAGTGTATCATGTAATTCCTAAAATCAAAGAAAATTAATTATTTGAAAAATTTTCAAAAAAACTCAGGGTGTTATAGAAATCCTAAGAAGAGTATTAAAGCTATGGATTTAATAATACAAAATGATGTTATTGAGGTCGGTTGTCCTTATACTATCACTATGTCATTATGCATGATATTATGTGCCTTTTTATGTGTAGTATCACTGATGAGGTGATGAAACCCCATTTATTAACTAAGTTGTTAATTTTAATTTCAATATTATAATTTAAATTAAATTGTGTAACATAAATAAGAACATAAGGGTAATGGGGTAAAGAGTTCATAGGATACCATGAAAATAGTAAAAAAGATTAATTCTTTTATGGTTGATAGTTAAGGGTTGGAAAATTTTATTCCTTGACACATAAAACCCTTGAGGAGAGTTAATCAAATGAATTGAAATGTATAAGACATGATGTCCCTATCTTAGGCTACATTGATGTTGATCAACCATAGTGGGTAGTTCACAAAACTAGTGATACCTTGGATCTCCTAGTATTATTTAATTTAAGATGATAATGTATCCATCTCCAATGATATATGACTAACATGTGATTATAACATGGATATACTACTGATAGGTTGGGTGTCCAGACCAACCTATCCTAACCTTGGACATTTAGGTAGTCTATGATCTCTCTGTAACTATATTTAAACCTTTTCTAATGTGGTGTGACCTTAAGAAATATGAGGTCATATAATCTATGACACTTCCAATGAACATGATACCCACCATTGTTGGGTGTTGACCCAAGACATGATTGAGACTAAGTAAACTCAGTAGGGTGTTTCCTATTTTATAGTTTACAAGGCTACTTGATTAGGATCCTCAATAATTTTATGAAACTAGGAGTGTGTGTGAGACATGGGTAAATATTGTTACATGTTTCACCTTATAAAATATACCCTTAATATTAATCAATGGGATATGGATAATAATAGTTTGTTTTGGGGTCCGACTAACCCCTAGTTTTTTATTTTTTTAAGTGATTTAGAAAACTCCCTGGGGGTGTTGTTTATATTATTTTAAATGTAAAAAAACCATGGGGGTGGTCTAATTATGTTTTTTTATTGGAAAAGACCCACATGAGTGGTCATAACAAATACCCCTATAGAGTAGTCCATGATGACACAAGAAAACTACACATATTTTGTGTTATACAATACTAATGAAAACTCCCCATGTATGGGGGTCTATCATACAATTTTCATGGATTCCATGGATTTGGAGTTGAGATAATATTGGTTCTAGTAGAGGAGTGTTCCATCCATGTCATATATATTGGATCTTATGGGTTCTTTGGGGAGCATGGTCCAGTTTCCCACAAAGTTGTGCCTTGACTTAAAATAACTATTATATATTGGAATGGGTCATTCCATGGGTAGTGATATGGTGATGGAGAATTATCTTGTTATTTACTATGTATATTGGGTTGAGGGTATCCCCTAGGTTGTTATTGGTATATTGAGGTAAATGATCTATGGGTCAATATATGTGTTTTAATGGTCATCATGGAGTTCTCAAAAAATAAACTATGGAACTTGTTTAAGTAGTTATACTCAATCAAGGTCACAAAATAGAGGATTGAAAGTGGTTATACTTTATTTATTTATTTTTACTAGGTTTTATATATTTATTATGAGCATGTCACATGTACATATAATTATCTTTAATGGTATTTACATGACCATATAGGTGGATCCCAATTGAGTTTTGTACTCACACCCAACCCAAGATTCCATTACACATGGGTACCTAAGAAAAATATCACATGATTGAAGGAAATGGTTAGGCTATGCCCATAATTGACTACGTGGGATGGATCAGGCATGTATACATAGCTTGGGATGAGGTATGGCTCTCTGGTGCAGTGGATCCTTTCCTATATTTTATTTATTTTTTCTATTATATATATGGGATCATCCCATTAGATGGGTTTTATTTTATGACTATATGTCATTATTTCAATTATTATGTTTTCTACCATTAACTTATTATATGTAACTATGATAGTGATTAATTATTTATGGTTTTTTGTAATTTCATTTATTATTACACACTATGATATAGGAGGTATAGTATCCCAACTATATCTCTAGAGATCCCCACTACTAATCAGAAGCTTCTAACATATAGGGAGGCACATCTAAGATCATGTGGTGCCACTAGTCTAGCTACTATCCTTAGTGAGGTTGGTTAGGATATTTCAAAATTATATCAATGTAGTTTTTATTTATATTACTATTTTTAGATGGAATCTTGGATTTATAATAATGTTTCAGAGCTTGAGATGGTTATCAGACTAGTGTATCAAGAGTAACTATCCCAGAATGAATTTAAGGTCATTGGGGACATGGGATTGATGTTCCTCAAATGAAAATTTAGTGTTATTTTTTATTTCAACTAATTTTATCTACATTTTTCCAAATATTGATGATTATTTTTCATATTTTTGTCTATTGGAACCTTTCCATGAATAGAATTATTATATTTTTACTCAGATATCATGGTTGAAAGAGGTTTCACAAATATCATTATTGGGAACATCAGATTCAAATGACAGATAATGACTACTAGTTTGCTTACTAAAAAACATAGTTTCATCTATTTAATTATTATAGAATAATTCTTATGTTATTTTATCATATAAGTTATTGTTGCCATTCTAATCAACTAGACGACCGTATACATATATTCTATTAATGGAAGTTTGTAAAGATATATGATGAGATACTCAATAATAGAAATGATGATACAATCCCATATACATATTCATATAGTTACCATATTAGTTCAGAGTACTCATAGGTTCCCTATTTATGGATCTAATCAAGTGGGAGTGTTTCCTTAATATAATTTTATATAATAACCTATATGGTGGTTTTACAATATTATATGGAATGGCCTTCTAATTTATTGTATAGTGTGACAATGATTGACTATTTATGGGTCATTTATTAAAATTTTATTGGTTGTAGTAGAAATGAATGATGAGGTTGTGGTTCTCGAGGTAATAGTCTAGTAGGTGGATGATCAGTGATAATCAGTGTTCTAGTGAGTTGAGTAATAAGGCCCTAGCAGGAAAGTGGTTTTGGCATGTGATATCAATTACAAGTATATGATACTATAGGATAGGTAATTTTACATAGGAAATTACTTGGTTTAGAACTTTTTTAGTTTAGTTTATAGGATATTTTGGGGGATATATTGACTTTAGGATGTAAATTGTTGTTTGGATGAGTCAGTGCATATATTTTTATATGAGGGAAACTAGAGTGAGGGGTTATCTAGGGCCAATGAGTTCTTTAGAAATAGAATCTTGGGTAGGTATTTTAGTTTGAGATCAATTCACAAGAGATGTAGTGATGTTTATCAAAATGTAATAATTGTACATTTCAGTTTTATAATGAAAGAAAATTGAGTGTTTTTTCTTCAGAATAAAGGTTGGAATTGGTGGGCATGATCGATGAGACACCTGAAACATCTACATTTGGATGAGTATTAGAATCTGGGAAGAATAATAGATAGATACTCATGATATGGGAACAACATCATATGATTTTGTTGGTGTGTTTTGGACCATGGTGCTAATGAAGTGCCGACTTTGAAGAGGCATGCTGAGGGAAACTTGGATTGATATAACTGGTATACAGATTGAATTATCTTTTCATAGTATTATTTTACATTCTTGGTTAGGGAGAAATATAAATTATTGATGATGAGTCAGGTTATTTAAGTATATTTTACTTGGGAATATTCTTGTTTCACTCAAATAATATCATGGTGATGCATGTTATTCATGTGTGTAACCTAGTGAAAATTAAAATTGGATATTTTAATGGTTTATTTGAGGAATGATGAAATTTTGTTGTTTTCTTATGGCCATAGTATATTAAGAATATCACAAACATATACTTGGAGAATAGACACACATTCGATCATGATAATCCCTTAAGTTTTCTATTCTTAGAGTAGTTGAGGGTCCAGACCTAGTTTTTGAATTATTTCAAAGGATGCTGAATGATGATGTTTCCATGAGAAGGGAATATGTAGTAAATTATTTTTTAACATTGAATCTAGGTTCTGATATGGGTAGCAATGCATTACTATTATATTCAATGAATGATGGAGCATGGGACACGATGATTGGTAAAATAATCACATAGGGAAATGATAAGAAAATTTTAATAGTGGGGATTGTCATGTCACATAAACTCTGGGAATGTGACCCTCATGTGGGAATTGTCATTTTTATGTCAAGAATTTTAGTGGATATTTTTAATATAATTAGATGATAGTGAACATGTGACTTCAATTTTATCTGGTTTCCTTATTGAATTCCAGTGTTGACTTAGGATGTAAAGATCAATCGAATGGCTCAAGTGGAACTTCTTGAATTTAAAAAATTAGTTGTAGGAGTTTCTTGATAAAGTGTTAATCCATCCTAGCACTTAACCATGAGGTGATCCTGTTTTTTCATTAATAATAAATATGGTTCAATGAAACTTTTCATTGATTATAGATCTTTGAATAATATTATTGTTAAGAATAAGTATCATTTACCTCATATCGATGACATTTTTGATCATCTCCATAGAGCTCAATATTTTTCCAAGATTTAATTGTGATCTAAGTACCATTATGTGAAGGTGAAGGATGATAACATCTTGAAAACAACTTTTTTAACCTGATATGGGAATTATGAGTTTGTTGTTATGCCCTTTGGTTTGAAAAATTCCCCAACTATATTCATGGATCTTATGAATAGAATATTTCTTGAATATTTGGATAAGTTTTTTGTTATTTTTATTGATGATATTTTGGTATTTTCAAAAAAAGTTATGAGGATCATGAAAAACAATTAAGTATTGTCTTGAAAACTCTCAAATAAAAGAAGTTATATGGAAAATTTAGAAAATGTGATTTTTGGTTACAATATATTTCTTTTATTGGGAACATTGTAATTAAGGATGGAATAATAGTTGATCCCACCAAAAAAAAGTGGCTGATGAATGGCCAAGTCCTACAAATGTTATAGATATTTTTAGATTTCTTGGATTAATAGGTTATTACTGATGGTTTGTTAAAACAATTTCATGGTTATCTGGTATGCTAACTAAGTTGACATGAAAAGGGGTTAAATTTATTTGGATAAAAGACTATGATATTTTTTACATGAATTGAAGAAGAAATTTTTTAATGCTCCAATTTTGGTCCTACCTTATAGAAATAATGACATTTTCATCCAAATTGATGCTTAATTGAAAGGACTTAGTTGTGTTCTGATGCATAATGATCATATAGTTTCTTATGATTCAAGATAACTGAAACCTCATGATTTTAATTGACCCACACAATATTTGGAATTAGAATTTGTGGTTTTTTTCTTTGAAAATTTTGAGGAATCATTTATACAGATCCAAATGTGAAATATATACTGACCATAAGAGTATGAAGTATATATTCACTCAAAAGGAATTAAACATGAGGTAGAGAAGATGGTTTGAACTGATAAAGGATTATGATTGTATGATTAATTAACATCATAGAAAATAAAACAAATTAGAAGATGACTTGATTAAAAAGCATTATGCATCAATAACCGTGTTACATTTAGAATAATATCCCTTGATTAATGATTTGATGAATTTTGGCTTGGAATTTGTTGGTGCGGGAAATTCCTCTATTTTGTTTTAGGTGTCAGTTTAGTTGTCTATATCAGATAGAATTAAGAAATCACAGAAGGAATACTGTGAGTTACAGAAAAAGGTATAATTGGTGAAAAAGGGTAATTTTCTTGAATTTAATGTTGATAAAGACTTTGTTTCAAGATTCAATAAGAGATTATGTGTGCCCTGTTATTCCCAACTGAAGAAAGAAATATTGTGTGAAGCTCATAGTTCTCCATTTTCAGTTCATCTTAGAAGTACCAAGATGTACATAGACCTTTGGAAGTATTACTGGTGGAATGGAATGAAAAGAGATATTTTAAATTTTACCATGAAATGTTTGACATGTCAATATGTCAAAGAAGAGTGAAAATTACCAAAGGGGGTGCTTCAAACTTTTCCAATACCAAAGTGGAAATGAAAAAAATATATCCATAGACTTCATGGTGGGACTAATGAATACTTTTCAAGGTAACAATATGATTTGGGTTATTGTTGATTGATTGAAAAAATCTGCACATTTCCATCCTATTCAAGACACTCCTTATCTAGATCATCTTTATCGACTATACCTTAAAAAAAATTTCTAGTTGCATGGATTTCCTCTATCAATTTTATCTGACCATGATCCCAGGTTCACTTATAACTTTTGGAGAGTTCTTCATAATTCATTCGACATAGAATTAAAATTCAGCACTAATTTTCATCCTCAATCTGATGGACAGACTGAGTTAAAAATTCATACATTGGAGGATATTATTTGATATTTTTTCATGGAATAACATCGAATTTGGGATCAAAATATTTCTTTATTTGAGTTTTCTTATAATAATAGTTTTTATTCCAGTATACATATGGAACCGTTTGAGGTATTATATGGAAAGTGGTGTCGAACTATAGTTTTTTGGGATGAATTTAGGGAAAAGAAGTTGATGTAACTAGAATTAGTAGAGGAAGTGGATGAGAATATGAAGATGATCCAACATCACATGAGTACAATTAAGAGAAATTAGAAAAGTTATGCAGATAATAGGAGGAAATAATTTTCTTTTGAGGTAGGTGATCATGTTTTTCTTGGAATCTTACGAAGGAAAAGTGTTATGTATTTTGGTAAAAAATAAAAGATAAGTCCATAGTTCATTAGACCTTATGAAATCTCAAAGAAATTTGGATCAGTCATCTACTGAATAGATTTTCCTCCAAGTTTATCTCAATTACACATTTTTTTTCACGTTTCGATGTTGAGAAAGTACGTGACGAATTCATCTCGTGTTTTGAGCCTAGAAGTTGTTTAATTGGAAGAGAACCTCTCTTATAAAGAGAAACCAATTTGGATTCTTGAACATAGAGAGAAAGTATTACCAAATAAGGAAAATCAGTAGGTTACCATTTTTTAGAGAAACCACATGGCTAAAGAAGCAACATGAGAATATGAAAATGCTATGAGGGAAAGGTACCCTCACTTGTTTAATAAATAAATAAAAATTATGAGGACATAATTTCCAGAAGGTGGGGAGAATGTAACAACCCATGTAATTATATAATAATTTTTTTCATTTTTTAATTAAATATTTAAATTCATTATAAATGTATAATAAAATAAGTGGCATTTATAGAAATTAAGAAATTTAAACATATAGAATTGTAACTTGAACTTAGGAATAGTAACACGACCATTAAGAATAGTAATTTATCCAATAGAATAACAACCTCACCTAATAAATTTTATATAAAATTTATCCATCATATAAGTGAAAATATTATATGTTTATATCATTGAAAAAATAATTTTTTTTAAAAAATTATTAATTAAGTGATGGTATTTTTGTAAGTCATAAATATTTAATTAAAATTTATAATTAATATAATTATTTAGAAGAAAACATATTTCCATAAAATAGATTCAAAAATTAATATTTTATTGTCTTATGATTATAATATATTTTTATGAGACCTTGATTAGTTTTTCAAGGTGTTATAAAATTAGTTATAGTTTTAAAATTAGCATTTTTCAAATAAATGACCATTTTAATTAAAAATTTTATGTAAAATATTTAGAAAATTATTTTCAAAAATGGAGTTCATTTTTTAATTTTACACTTCGAAAAATTTTTGGGGTTAATTTTTGGGATTTTTATGAAATACTTGAATTTTTGGTGAATAGTGAAATACAATAATTTAGGATATAAGCCAAATACTTGATTTATTGTGTCATAGATGATTTAAGTTTGATTAAAGACCAAAATATCTAACTATAATATATTATTTTAATATATTTGATTATAATTCTCAAACTATTCATAGTCTTGATCCAAAATAATAAACTAACGAATATAATAATGAGAAAACATCTATCTCCTCTACTATAAATACCACCTCTCACCACCTCTTCCCATAACACCTAGAAACCTTGAATATTATTTAAATTATACCCAAATCCATTCCCAACCCTCGTCCCCACGTCCCAGACAATTTTTTATCACCAAAAGTCCAAAACCAAGGGCCTTAAGGAGGTTCTCAAAGAATAGAATTCAAGAGGTAAAATCCTCTTTCATTTTCTTTTATTTTATTTTCAATTATTTTTCTTTTATTATACTCTCTTCACCTCCCATTATACAATTTAAATTAAAACTAAATTATATTATATATATACTGGAATTTTATCTTGTTTATGAAAAAATTTATCTTCATACTTTTCCTCCTCTCCATTTTATTTTAAAAATAAAAACATTGTCCGTGATGTGTCGATTTACCGACATTGTGGACGATGTGTTTTCAATTTCCATTACCGCCTTCAAGAATGGTCATAAAACCATTAGTATGATTAAATAACATTTTATTATAAATATTATAAATTATTTAATGTTTTTAACCAATATATAAACATGACATAGAATAAAGTGATATAAGTTTGTGATGATCATAAAAACCACAAAAATAAATTAAATCATTCTCATTAATGTTTTATATAATGATTCATCCTCATATCAGAATTTTTTTAAATGGAATCATTTAAAATTCAAGAAACATGTTAACACTATTTCATTCCACTTATGTAGTTTTTCTTTCATTCGACAAGAGAATCCACAATGAACCAACCATGGAAACCATGAAATAAATGCACCTGAAACAATGAGAATAAAAAAATATTTTTAGTAAATAGTGTAAATATGTTATAATAATATCATATAAGTAATTATACATAATAATATTATTCTTTAATGTATTAATAGAACTCTTTAAACCATTATACAAGTGTTTTTAACACATTTTAACTAAGACAAACTCGAGGTAAGGGAATTATAAATCAAATTTCCATTATTTGGGTTAACCTTCTACTTCATTGATTATGTGGTACTAAGAATTATTGGTGAAATTAATTTGGATTATTTTATGTTTTATTATGTTTATTTATAGTTTATACACATATTTCATTCTTTTTTATCAATTCCCACTTCAAATATATTATATTTGTAAGGATTTTTCTTTTAAAAATACTCTTTTAAATTTCTATTTTACAAAATTAAAAATCAATGTTTTTATGAAATTAATTATGTTTTATGATTATGTTAGGGTTATTGGGTATTTTTTATGATTAAGGTTGAGATCTGTATCTCCCTACAATTCATTGGGTATATTTATGTTGGAGTTCAACCGTATGGTCACTCCAAGTGTAACTTTGATGGTTACCCCATAAGGTAGTTGTGAGGGATACATCGTAAGGTAGCCATGTGGGTTATATTATAAAATATCTATGAGGTTTACAAATCATATAGTATTTGAAAGGGTTAGAATATTATGTAAGTAACTTCCCAAATTAAATTTATGGTATTATTTATCTTTTCTATGCTTTATGTAAATCTCGTATTTTTAAAAAGTAACTGTATTATACTTATTGGGTGAGAAGTATGTCTCTGTGAAAATGATTTCATATGTTTTTAAGTATCCATGTACTAATGATTTATCTCATTCTTTTTATATCCCTTACTGATATTTTTGTTCTCACCAGAAGTTTTAATTTTTTTCATAGGTTTTAAGGATGGATAAGAGAAAAGGAGAATCCAAGATGAATGTTGTGAATAATTTTCATTAAATGATTTCTTTTTTTTATTACAAAAATTTGTATTATGAAAAAATGGATATTTTTTTTAGGTGTAACCACTTTTTAGGATTGTGGTTTGATATGTATGAATTATTTTCTAACATTCTAAAACTCTAATATAAAATGATCTTTGGGAATGTAAATAAGTTAATTTTAAAATAAATTACTAGATTATGTAATGCTTAAGGCTGGGTCTTTATAGTAACCATTTCAGTTTTTGATAAAATTTAATCTCATAAAAAATAAATTATTATCTTTTTTTTGGATCATTTGATCCACTATAAGTTTTATTTAGTTATTCATTAATGAAAAATTCATCTTAAATAATCATTGTTTGGAGAAAGGATGAGATTGTGGAGGAAATTAATTAAAGGATGGAATTCTAATTTTAGTGTAAGTATATTTCATTATTTTCATTGTCTAAATAGTAAAGTTATTCAAAAACTAATTTAAAATGATCTTGAAATAAAAATTCTATAATATTATGATCAATTTTTATGAATAAATATTCTTTACACCCATTATGGTTTTATGTATTTTTGGTCATTAACATTCTCATGTCCATGTTCTCTCTCACTCTCTATTAGTCAATGGGTATAATTATTCTTATAAATGTCCATATTCTCAATTCCCATTAATGTTATCTTATTTAGAAATCTAGTTTTGTATTACTGTATATGAAAATCTAATTTCCCATTCCCCTCAAAAAATTGAGAGGATGAAATTTATTAATGAGGGGGGGGATGTAATGCCCCATTATTCTAAAATAATTTCATTATGTTTGATAGCGTATACATCTCATAAAAGTGATATTAAAAAAAATGAAAAACATTATTATTAAATATGAATATTAAAACCTAGTTTCATAATTATAAGGCATTAATTGGATTTCCCAAATTATGAAATATATATAATGGAACTAATCAATAAAATATGATTTATTAATAATTAATAAATAAGTAGTAAATATTTATTAAAGTCTATTTATACATCGAAATAAGTATCAATCAGAAATAATTTTATTAATTCAACTGATAAAATACCATAATTAATTTCTAGAAGATGAATAAATTATATTTTATTAAAATGATATCATTTTTTTAATCATCATGTAAAATTTTTATTAGAGTTAATGTTTGGGAGTTTTCTAAAAACTATATTTTTTAAACCAATTATAACATTTCATTTTTATTTAAATAGTATAAAAGTAATTTTTTTATTTTATATTATTAATGATAAAATTATTTTCATTTGAATCAATTTTATTTTTTTATTTAGTATTAAAGTTTTGCTATACTTCAAAAGATATTTTACAGAAAACTTATTTTCATTGCGTTTTTTGTTTTTATGTTAAACTAATTTATTACACTACTAGTTATTTAATATTAAAAAAAATTCCATATTTTTAATATAGATGCACATATTTGGTAAATTTTTCCTTATTATTATTATTATTATTTTAGTTTTTAGTAGTAACCTTTGTAAATTTGTGTCACCTTGGTATGTGTTAAATGAGTAAAATATGGTAATACATTGGGATAAGGCCATAACATTTCTATAAAACATTCCTTTTTCCAATTGGGTGGGTAGATTTAGGCTATTTACATCCATGTATCAAATATATGTCCACATGGTGGCATATTATTTTTATTATGAACTATATATTAATTTTAGAAAAGAATAAATATAAAATGTTATAATCCTGAAATTAATATTACTAATATTTTATCATAAGAGTAAAATGATATTATGATTAGTTATAAATGTTAATTTTTAAGGTAAATTTATTTTATTTGTAATATTAATCTAGTTTTAATTTTTATTGATTGAAAAATTACTCTAAATTCCAACATAATACATATATAGTATTTATTTAATTAAAAGAAATAATAAAATAAATGAATTTCAAAATGATAACAGTAAGAAATTTTGGACGAATTATTGAGTTACACTAATTTATTTTATAAATATTACATATTATAGATTTATTAAGTTATTTTATTTTAGTTCTATCTTTTTCTTGTTGTCTTTGTGGTCAAATTAAATGAATAGTGCCAAATATGAAATTATTGATATTTTATGTTAAGTAATATTTTATTAAATTATATAAAAATAAAAAAAATGAATGTGGAAAATTAGGATAATAAATATTTTATAATTTCATTACTTTTCTATTTATGTTCCAATTTTTACCATATATATAAAATTACAACCCATTAAGAGAAAAAAATGGTCACTACAATTAAGTTTAAAATAGTTTAACTAAGTGGTTAAACCAAAATATATGGTTTAGAATACCCCATAAACCTATCAAAATTTTATTTTTAGACATCATTTCAACCTCAAACTACCATTACATTTAATATATATCCACTTGGAATCATTTTTCAAGATATTTTATTTATTATATTTTATTATTTTATGAAATTGCAATAGTGTCCCTCTCCTACCTTATAAAAGGACCCATATTTATCTAAAATATTCACAAAACATTGATCCATATATCTAGAAAAAATAGTTACAATTTATATTCTATACATTCCTAGCCACTATTTAGAGGTTCTTTTCATCTTAATAGAAAATTTTAAGGGTCCTTAATAGGGAATCTATAGAAATTCTATTAATGAAGATATAATCATCTTTACTAACTCTTTAAAATATATTTCTTCCTCTACATATTCTAAATTTTTTGTAAACAACAAAAAATAGTAAATATAGTATCATAAATATACTGACATGTTATTAATATTATGATACAACCATTTTCCATCTCTTTTTCATCCTATAGTATGCAAAAGTATCACTCGTGCGTACGTACAACTTATCGTCTCCAGACAGCGATGCCATTCATCTTTCATCACAAAATTAATTGGATGTGAATAAATATATATTTAATAAATATATATTATATTTATGAAATAATTATTCTTCTATAATTATAATAAAATATATACCTTATTACATTCAAATCCATTAGAAATTGATAACATAACTCATGTGTACGTGTGGACTACCACCTATATGAAGCAATGTGATTTATTTTTTATTTCAAAATTACATGAATGATAATAAGAATATATGTAATTAATATAGTTTATACAATAATTAATCTTTATATTTTAATTATTATTTACCTTTATTTGAATCTATCCAACAAAATGTGAAAACAACGTTCATGCATATGTATGACCTACCGTCTCCATGAATGTTGTAATTCATTTTTCTATCTCTAAATTTTATAGATGATTAAATAAATATATATATATATAAGGAATATATATAATATTTATATCATGATAAATTTTTTAAATATTATTTAATAATTATCAATATACTATGACCAAAACAATATTATCAAAACATACATGAAAACTAAATAAGTTATCACTCAAAAAAATTATTTTTATAAATAATTGTCAATAAATAGGTGATAAAATGTTATAATAAAATCATATATGGTATTAAAAACATTTATATGTTTATTTAAATGATATATAATAAATATATATTTATTATATAGGATGTTAAAACACATATGTTGGATATTGGTCCTAGGGTAAGGGTTTTCTCATCTCACTTTATTTTCCATGAGACATATTCCATATTAAACACTTATTAATTTCATTTGTTATATATATGAAACCTATGATAAGATATATCCTGAAAAAAATTAAATTTATGGTACTTAATGTTTCAATTTAAGATACTTTTTATGGGGGTTATAATTAAAATGTTACCAATGTTGTAAAGGTTTCTTTCACAATAACATCATTATTTTGTATTGTTTATGTTTAAGTCTCTATTGAGGTAATTATTTGAAAATTATATATTAAAAATATTATATTTTATTCACCTATATATATTTATATAAATTTCACACTTCACTTAATTTTAATATCTTTATTTAATCAATACATAGAAATAATGTTTTTATAGAAGACCACCTTTTTCTACTCATTAGGGAATATTTTTCTTCTTTTTAAATATTTTCCTTAAAATGTTTTAAATAATTTTTTTACTATTATATAATAATTTATAAATAAATTCTTATCAATATTTTTCTTTATTAAATTTTTTTAAAAGGAATCTTCATTTTGTTTTCAAAATGAGGTATTTTTGTCTTTTTATCAGAAAAGTGATTTTGTAAATGTATACGACATGAATGAAATTTTATCCCCTCCTAAAAAAACCAATGGTTTGAAGCCTCATTTATAAGGTTTCATGATTATTTTCAAATATTGTTTTATTATTATTCTTTAAATTTTAAAATTTTAAAATCAATTTTCAATATGAAAATGGTATTTTCCTCAAGAATGTTTTAAATGATATTTTTATGGTATTTATTTTTATCAATGATAAAAAAACATTTATTTTAATTATATAAATATAGAAATATATTATAATGAAACCATACTTACCCTTTACCTATATGTTTTATGATCATATTGACTCAAGATCGTATTGACATTTCGTATGATAATTCTTCCTGTAAAGATAGTTTTTGATTATTAATACATGTCGATTATGTTGGATTTTTTATCTATATGAGTAAGGAATTGGACATATTAAGTGATGGCTGGTGGCCATTATGGACCCTAGATGTATCAAAATATCTCATGAGACTAACTAGTTTTGTTATTTAGCCAATACTTTACCAATTTATATAAGATGTATTGGTATGAGGCCTCGATGGTATGTTTAAGATGTCTGACATCATACATTACATCATTATAAAATTACTTAATGATGTCCTAGTGATTATTTCAATAGTTAATATTTTTATGGAAATGTTTCAAGATCATATGAATATTTATATAGAATTATTTGATTATAAATTATTTTGGCCATATTATTACTTGTTCTCAATTTATTTAGTAAATTGAATGTATTTTAAGTTATTTACCTTTCCATAGTAATTATTCCTTATTTACTAATTATATATTCCCCTATTTTCACTCCCTTACATAGCATATGATCTCACATGTTATTTTTTGTTTTCATTTCCCTTGTATATGAAGAAGTAATATTTGAATGTGTTCAAGGATGTATAATATTTACTTCTATTATGTTGAATTTTATGTTTTTAAATGAAATGTGTGATTCAAGAACTTTTTTATTTTACCAAGACTATTAAACCAATCATTCCATCAAGAAATTATTTCCTTTATCTTATTCTAATGAAATAATTTCACCTCTGGATATGGTCTACTTGAGTTGGGGTATTTACAATCATTCTCGTTTTCCTCTATATTCATAGGGGATTATGCTTAAAAGAATCAAATATTTCCATATTAAAATTAATTAAATGTTAACATACATCTATATTTACATTTTACTCTATGATTTCTTTTTTGATAATAGAGAGATAAAATATTCCATTTCTATGGAATCATCTTTATAATTGGTATATTCCTCCTGAAAAATCATTGGTACAACATGATTTTTTAATTTTTTTGGAAATAAACATAATATTTGTAATGAACCAAACTTTTATTAATGAAAATTCTTCTTGATCCAATTAAATGTATTATCATATAAAATTATTATATATAATATGAAATTCATTGGTTTTATGTTTTTGGATTTCAAAATATCGTTAAGAATTGTTACCATTGCTAATATAGTCGTTGAACAGTTATCACATGATTAGTATAAATATGGGGATTTAACAAATCCAATTTACTTAGAAAAAGGAAACGATGACCTCATCTAGTAGAATTTCTCCATATGAAGCCCATTTTTTAGAGCTCAGAAAGGAGGTGGCATTATTGGGCTTCACTCTTGACCAAGCCCAAGCCGAGATTCAGAACGTGAAGTTCGAATGGAACTGCCTATGGGAGAAGTGGAAGTTGATAGAGGTTACCACCCGAGTGTGGTAATCCAAGCCACCCCAAGAGTCTTACACCATCATGCACCTTACCATTAGGTATTATATAGGTGCTATAAGGGGTTTTGTTACATGGCACTAGCACTATGATTATGTGAATTATTTTTGTATAGAGAATATACATTCATTTTATTATTGTTACTTTGCAAATAGTTTTAAAAGTACAAATAGTATTTTTAGTTTATATTCAATTAAGAAATATATTTTTATGAATTAATGTATTTTTAAATTAAGTAATATTTTAAAAAAATATTATTACTAAATTAATTTTTATTAAATATAAATGATCATATAATTTTTATGAATACAATTGTGATTTTTATAAAGGGTTGAAAGCTGTTATTGTCAAAACCCATGAATTTTTGATAAAAATCAGTTTTTATTTTAAAAGTAAAAATTAAAATATTTAGAAAATTATTTATGTAAATTGAATATTATTTTTGGAATTAGGGTGTCAAAATTATCCAATGATGAATTTCTCATAATTTTATGAGATAGTCGAATTTTTGGATAAAGAATAAATACCGTTTAAATATATAATGTGTTTTATGATATAATAATGACCCAATAGTGATGTAATAAAATACTATAAATGATATTTTCGGCCAATATATGTTTTATATTTAAAATAATATGATTTTATATTTGTTTGGTTAATTTTATAGTGCCTTAGTGGACCTTCCAAGACTTATAAAACATTTCAACTTTTTAAATTGATTTCCTTGAGAGTGTGACTCACCTTCACACAAAACAAGCATAATATTTTAATAATTTCTTCCATTGGACTTATAAAATAATTTTTTCCACTCCCATTTTGAAAAAATTACAAACACCATGGGTTGGTTTGTGGTTTTGATTAGTTTAATGTGTGGTGTCGAAAACCTAAATAATAAAACATTCCATCTCTTTTTCCTATATAAACCCTCCCAAGATTTCACTTCCTCTTCACTAAAAGCCTTCGAAACTCGAAAAACCTATTAAATACCCTATCTATAATCCTCACAAGGTCCCACAATCTCCCAAGAAGCCTCTCTCAATCCTCTCCCAAGCCTTTGGGATCACACTTCCAAGTAAGGGATTTCTTTCTTTCTCATTTTTGTCCAAATTTATTTATGTTATTATGCCCTTTTATTTTCAATTAAAAATTTTGGGGTATTATTTTTCTCTAATTATTTTTTAATGATTATATACCTCTTTATCTCTCATTAATTCCTCCCATGTACACCTGTTACCATGCCGAAATTCTATAAGGAATTTTTCTCTTCACATTTACATTCAAGCAATTATTCTGTATTATGAATCTAAATTACAATACGTATGTTGGGACATGTATATATATGACCCCCTTACTTTACATTTAATTTAAATATGATTAGAAACCCATTTATCTATCATCAACCATTTTTAGGAATTCTTATGTCACGCTGTTATGCTGCCGAAATTGCACTACGATTTTCCAAGCCAAAGTCATTGTGTAGTGATTACCATGCCCATTTCTATATCAAGGGTATTCAACTTTATTCACATTTAATTATTGATTATATAGTTTAATTTATTAATTCCAAATTACTTTATCATGGAATAAATGATTATGTTTAATGAATCCATGTTATATGATCCATGTGGCACACTTATGCATGAAATGAAATTATTAAGAAGGGTGTGCCCTGATAGCGCTCCAATGCATTGGGTAAAGATTAATATCATGATACGTCAAGTGAAATGAGGGTATAATCATGATAAGTCAAGTTCAATGAGGGTTCAATCATGCTCCATGTGCAATGAGACTTGTATGATGCTAAAATCATGTTAAATGTTGTTTCCAAATTTCCATGTTATGATAACCATGCTATATCATGCCTTTATGTTCATGTTTCTCTTGTGCTCCATTGATATGCCTTTTTCCTAACATTTAATATATTCTTCATGTTATGACTGGTTTTCTCCCTTACTGGGCTTTATAGATCACTCTTTTCTTATGCATGTCCCCAGGTTATCCCATGCAATGCTAAGTAGGAAGGAATGTTGTGGTCATGTAAAAGAAGTTTCCAATAAAGATGTTGTGTTTTATGTTATAAGTTGTTATGAAATGTTCCTAATCCCCAAAGACACTATACCTATTGATCTTCTATATTTTATCATGTGAATATTTTTATGTAATAATGTTTGTTTAAGTGTGTAATAAATTTCAGGGTTTTTATAGTTGGTATCATAGGACCAGTTTAGTTATTTTTGGGATTAGTATTAGAAAACCATAGTGAAAGCCTTAGGGATAAGACTAAGTATAATAAAAACATCCATAAATTCTGGTGATTATTGATTAAGTGGTTTATCAATCAAATAAATCACTGTCTAGATACAAGTGGGTAGATGTGGATTTGGCATATATGTATCTAGGGGTAAAACCCAAAAACACCGCTTTGAGCTAGACTCAAATGGGAACTGGTGCACGACAACGGGCCTTGCTGCACTCTTGGTTACAAATCTCCTAGGGGATATTCTTTGGTAAATTCATGTGCTTAGTATAAACCTTTATTAAGGGTAAAAACCCCTAATAATATACATTGGGAAGTAGATCATGGATAACTTAGATTGAATCCTATAAGTTAATAAGTTAAGGAAATAATAGTAATTTATAAGTCATATGTTTTTTTATTTGGATTAATGTTTATGTGTTACCCCTAAATTTCCTTTTATTCTATCCAATGGGAAGTAATAGGATGACTCATACTAAGAATCGATGTGAAGATAAATGTGAGGACCGTTCTAATGAGATTCCCAATCTTATGGGAGCAAAAATCATGAACTTTGTCCAAATACACTCTCAGTTAACTCAAGTTTTGAATATAAACTTGGTTCAAGTGGAAAATTTAATCCCCCCTAAGAAAGAACAATTCATAATTGAGAGCTTCACGAGACAAAGGCCTCCTACTTTTAATGGATCATCCGATACCTCAGTCGCTGAAAAATGGATCAAATCCATTGAAAATATCTTCTTCATTATTCAATGTTTTGAACAAGAGAAGGTACTTATGGATGCATATCATATTGATGGTGAAGCTGATAAATGGTGGACATTGATAAAAAATACGAAGCCTGAGGAGGATATCGAGGTGTTGTAATGGAAGGATTTCCAAAAAAAATTCAACAAATATTTTCCTCGCACCCTCCAACTTAAGATGGAAAGTGAATTACTTGACCTCAAGAAAAAAGGAAATGAATCCATTAGAGCATACAAGGAAAAAATCACAAGGATTGCATGATATGCTTCCAAATTTTTTGTTACCCCCGAATTCATGGTTTACCGCTTCTTTGGTGGGCTAAAACCTAGAATACAGAAAGTCCTAGTGATCCATGAATTCAAAAGCTATGAGAAAATTGTCTGATGTTTCCTTAAAGTCGAAATGGATATTGGTGAATCACAGGGGTACCATGGTGACAAGAAGCATAAGGTGGACTTTAATTCTGGAAGTCTGATGGATAAATCCAATGGTGCTAAGAAAATCCATAACACCACTTGCCAATGGTTCATAAAGAAGCACCCCTAAAATTTCCTGAAGGGGATGAGGAAATACTTTATGTGTAGAATAGAAGGGAACCTGGCTATTAACTGTCGGTAAGAAAAAACTGTGGGTACAATAGAGTAAAAGAACTCTTCATTTGACCCTCAATGCATTGATAATTGCTTCAACTACAAAGAACCATGAAACTTTGTAAACTAGTTCCCTAAGCCAAGGGTTTTCAGAGGCAAACAAAAACCTCCAAAGCAACAAGGAAAATATTTTTCCATCACTACCGCCAAAGTGAACCTTGAAAAAAGGGGTGATAGGTATGCTAGTTATTCATTCAAGAATAGAGAATGTACTTTTTGATTCTAGTTCTACACATTCTTTTATATCCCAAAAGTTTAGTAGAACAATCCCATCAACACCACAAATCATGGAAGTAAAGATGTTAGTGAGAATGAAAAATGGGGCAATTGTTGCAACCCCCAAATATAACTCCTCACCTACAATAATTTGTGGATTGGTCTTCCCGGAGAACCTCATCATACTCTCTTTATTGGGATTTTATGCAATTCATGGCATGTATTTTCTTTCCTTATATAGAATCAACATAAATTGATGTGAGAGGGAAATCACTCTCCATATGGAGAATCGACCCCTGATTCTGTACAAGTGCAACGAGGAGGATGAATCTTTTTTAGTACTATCATCTCAAGTGTGGATATTACTGCCCTATGATCATGCGTATCTGGCTCAGATGATTGAGTCTAAGGAAGAAAACATCATTAAAGACATTCCTATTGTGAGGGAATTTGCTGAAGTGTTTCCTAAGGAATTTCCTGGTCTTCCTCCTAGAAGAGATGTTGAATTATCAATTGATCTTATACCTGGGGAATTTCCAATATCCAAGACTCCATATAGAATGGATGTTGTGGAGCTTGGAGAGATGAATAAACAACTATAGAAGAATTTGGATAAAGGGTTTATACGCCCAAGTGCTTCACCATGGGGTGCACCAGTCCTCTTCGTCAAGAAGGATGGGTCAATGCACCTTTTCATTGATTATCGCAAGCTCAACAAAATCATGATAAAGAATAAGTATCCTCTTCCATTAAATGGTGAATTGATTGATCAGCTACATGGAGTACAATACTTCTCCAAGGTTGATTTTCCTTTAGGATATTACCATTTAAGGGTGAAGAAGAAAGATATCCCCAAGACTTCTTTTTGTATAAGATACGGTGCTATGAATTCATAGTAATGCCTTTCAGACTCACTAATTATCTATAAATATTCTTGGAATTGATTAATATAGTCTTTAGATATTACCTTGAATTTTTTTGGTAGTATTTATAGATGATATTATAATATAATCCAAAACCAAGGAGGATCATGAGAAGCATATAAGCACTATACTAAAGACCTTATGAAAGTAGAATCTCTATGAAAAGTACAATAAGTGTGATTTTTGGTTTAAGGAGGTGTAATTATTAGGTCATATCAACACAAGCAATGAGATATCTATGGATCCATCCAAGATAGCTGTAATTGAGGTATGACCAAGGAAAACATCAATAATACATATCCGTAGATTCTTGGGGTTAGCTAGATATTATCACCAATTTGTGAGAAATTTATCACGATTATCCAAACCTATTACCCATATAACTCAGAAGG
This sequence comes from Viscum album, assembly GCA_963277665.1. Taxonomy (NCBI): domain Eukaryota; kingdom Viridiplantae; phylum Streptophyta; class Magnoliopsida; order Santalales; family Viscaceae; genus Viscum; species Viscum album. The sequence continues at coordinate 1,283,123,039 of OY728132.1, read as the reverse complement.
GAGTAAAGTTATCTTGGAGTTATGAATGTAAATAGATCTTAAAGGAGTTGAAAAGGAGGCTTATCACTGTGACCTTGATCACACTACCCTCAAGTGGAGAAATTTTTGTGGTATTTAGGGATTCTTCGAAGAAGGGCTTGGGTTGTGTATTGATGCAAAATGACAAATTCATTTCATATTCTTCAAGGAAATTGAAAGTTCATTAGAAAAACTATCTAACACCTGATCTGGAGTTGGTTATAGTAATATTGTATTTGAAAATTTGTTGAAATTACCTATTTGGGGAGAAGTTTGAAATATACACACATTACAAAAGCCTCATGTATATATTCAAATAGAAAGAGTTGAACATGCACCAATGAAGACAGTTAGAGATGATCAAAGACTATGACTGCTCAATCCATTACCACCTTGGGAAAGAAAACAAGGTGGTAGATTCTCTAATTAGAAAGGACCCAACAATTCTATCATTGATGATAATTGAAAAGAATCTAATCTTCTTAGATTTAATGAATATGGATATGGGAATCATAAAGAAGGTAAAATCATCAATACTTTCACCAATTATTGCTCAACCATCTCTTTTGGAAAGGTTCAAGGATGATCAAAAGGATGATGTGGGAATTTAAAAGAATTTGGAAACTATTAGAAAAAGGAAATCCTCAGAGTTCAATGTTAATGAAGAAGGAATTGTGAGATTTGGGAAAAGACTATATGTTCCATCAAGTCTAGAGTTTAAGAAAGGACTTTTGGATGATGCACATAGTTTGAATTTCTCTATTCACCCAGGAAACACAAATATGTATCGATATCTCTAAGAGGATTATTAGTGGAATAACATAAAGAAGGAGATCATTGAGTATACATCAATGTTCCTAGTATGTTAGAAAGTAAAGGCTGAGAGGCAGAAGTTTAAGGGGATGATGCAACCATTACCCATACTAGCATGGAAATGGGAGAACATCACCATGAACTTTGTTACTGGACTTCTGAAGACATCCAAAATAAAAAATGTTATCTGGGTTGTTGTGAGTCATCTTACAAAGACTGTACACTTCATTTCAATTCGGGAGGATTTATTATTGGATCAACTGGAACTGATATATATTAGCGAAGTGGTAAGGCTTCATGGAGTGCCACTGTCTAGTTTACCCAATCAAGATCCAAGATTCACCATATAATTTTGGAAGAGTATTCAACATTCTCTAAATACTGAGCTGAAATTCAGTATGGATTATCATCCTCAAACTGATGGCCAATCTGAGAATTCTATCAAGACACTTGAGGACATGTTGAGAGCATTCTCAATGGACTTCAAAGGAGGATGGGATCAACATATTCCTCTGGTTGAGTTCTCTTACAATAATAGTTTCCACCCAAGCATCCAAATGGATCCTTATGAATCCCTTTATGGGAATAGGTTCATAACACATGAATATTGGGATGAATTTGGGGAGCTAAAACTCCTAGGTCTAGAAATGGTCGAAGAAATGGTGGAGAAGGTTAATACAATTCAGCAGCACATTAAAGATTCTCAGAGTCGAAAAAATAGATATACTGATAATCATTCATAAGACCTAGAGTTTTATGTCAGAGACATGGTATTTCTACACATATCACCGTGGAAGAGAGTTATGAGATTTCGGAAGAAGGGAAAGCTTAGTCTAAGGTACATCGACCCTTTTGGGATCCTTGATCACATTGGAGAAGTGGTCTATCAACTATCACTCCCACCAAACCTATCTCAAGTAAATGATGTATTACATGTATCACTCTTAAGGAAGTAAATAAATGAACCATCTCATGTACTCAATCCAGATGTGGTACCATTGGAGAATGACCTCTCCTATGAAGAGAATCCAGTAACGATCTTATATCGTAAGGAAATATTTCATAGAAATAAGACAATTATCCTAGTGAAAGTGTTGTGTAGAAACCAAAAGTTTGAAGAAGAAATTTGAGAATAAGAGGAAGTGATGAAGCAGAGTTACCCACATCTATTTTAGTGTGGGAAAAATAAATTTATAGGGTGAAATTTCATAAGGGGGAGAGATTTAACGACCCAAAATTTTATTAACAAAAATTCTTCTTGGTCTAATTAAATGTATTATTATGTAAAATGGTTATATAAAATATGCAATTCCTTGGTTTTATGTTTTTGGATTTCAAAATAATGTTTATAATTGTTATCGTTTCTAATATATTCGTTGAATAGTGATCACATGAATAGTATAAATATAGGGCTTTAACAAATCCAATTTACTCAGACAAAGGAAGAGATGACCTCATCCAGTATAATTACTCCATACGAAGCCAATTTTTTGTATCTTAGAAAGGAGGTGGCATCATTGGGCTTTTCTCTTGACCAAACCCAAGCTGAGCTTCAACATGTTAAGCTTGAACGGAACTGCCTACGGGAGAAGTGAAAGTTGATAGAGATTACCACCCAAGTGTTGTTATCTGAGCCACCCCAAGAGTCTATTAACATTGCACACCTTACCCTTAGGTCTTATGCATGTGTTATAAGGGGTTCTGTAACAAGACACTAGCAATATGATTATTTGAATTATTTTTCTATAGAGAATATACATTCATTTTATTATTGTTACTTTGTAAATAGTTTTCAAAACACAAATAGTATTTTTAGTGGATATTCAATTAAGAAATTTATTATATGAATTAAGGTATTTTTGAATTAAATAATATTTCAATAAAATATTATTACTAAATTAATTTTTATTAAATATAAATGATCTTATAATTTTTATGAATACAATTTTAATTTTTATTAAGGTTTGGATGTTTTTTTTGTCAAAACCCATGAATTTTAAAAAAATGTCGATTTTTATTTTAAAAGTAAAAATTAAAATATTTAGAAAATTATTTATATAAAATGAATATTATGTTTTTAATAAGGAGATTGAAATTATCAAATAGTGAATTTTTCATAATTTTTTGAGACAATCGAATTTTTGGGTAAAAATTAAATAGTGTTTAAATATATAATGTGTTTTATGACATCATAATGACCCAATAATTATGTAATAAAATAATATAAATTATATGTTCGTCAAATATATGTTTTATCTTTAAAATAATGCGATTTTATATTTTTTTGGTTAATTTTATGGTTCCTTAGTAGACCCTCCAAGACTTATAAAACATTTTAACATTTTAAATTGATTTCTTTGATAGTGTGACTCACCACCACATAAGAAAACATAATATTTTAAGAATTTAGGCCATTGTACTTATAAAATAATGTTTTCTACTCCCCTTTGGAAAAAAAACAAGGGAAAAAACCATGGGTTGGTTTATAGTTTTGATTAGTTTAATGTGTGGTGTCCAAAACCTAAATAATAAAGAATTCTATCTCTTTTCCTATATAAACCCACCCAATCTACCACTTACTATTAACTCAAAGCCTTCGTATCTCTAAAAAAATCTTCCATACTCTCTCTATAATCCAACAAAGTCACCCCAATCTCCCAATAATCCTCTCTCAATCCTCTCTCAATCCTTTGGGTTCACACTTCCAAGTAAGGGATTTCTTCCTTTCTCATTTTTGTCAAAATTTTTTTATGTTGTTGTGCCCTTTTATTTTCAATTAAAAATGTTTTTATATGATTTGAAATCTCACATATACTTCCCTACTTATGTTTTAATTATGATAGACCTATTTCTCTCTCATTAATTCCTCCCATGTACACCCGTTAGCATGCCGAAATTCCGTGAGGAATTTCTCTCTTCACATTTACATTCAAGTAATTATTTTGTATTATGAATCTAAATTCCATTAAATATGTTGGGAAATATATATATATGACTCCATTACTTTCTATTTCATGTACATATGATGATACACCTTTTTCTCTCTCATAAAACATCTTTATGAATTTTATGTCACGCCGTTATGCTGCAGAAATTGCACCACGATTTTCCAAGACAATGTCATTGTGTAGTGAATACCATGCCCATTTATCTATCAAGGGTATTCAACTTTATGAAAATTTACTTATTGATTATATATATTAATTTATTAATTTAATATTCCTTTGTCTTGTAATAAATTATTATTTTTAATGAATCCATGTTATATGATCTATGTGGCACACTTATGATGAAATGAAGTGATTAAGAAGGGTGCACACTGAGAGCGATCTAATGAATTTGGTAAAGATTAGTATCATGATACATCAATTGAAATGATCATTTACTCATTTTAATTCAAGTGCAATGAGAGTTTACTCATGCTCTATGTGTAATGATCCTTGGATCATTCTAAAATCATGTTAAATGTTGTTGCCACATTTCCATGTTATAATAATCATGCTATATCATGACTTTATGTTCATGTTTCTCTTTTCTCCATTGATATGACTATTTCATAGAATTCAATATATTCTTTATGTTATGACTTTTTTACTCTTTTACTGGGATTTATAGCTCACCCTTTTCTTATGCATGTCCTCAGGTTATCCCATGCAATGCTAAGTACGAAGGAATGTTGTGGTCATGTAAAATAATTTTTCAATAAAGATGTTGTGTTTTATGTTCTAAGTTGTTATGTAATGTTCCTAATCCCCAAAGACACCAGACCTCTAGATATTATATTTTTTATCAAGTGAATAGTTTTATGTAATAAATTATATTTAAGTGTGTAATAAAGAGTAGGATTATTATAATATTCTTTTATATTTTCCCATTTCTCATTAAGGATGGAAGAAATCTGATCTTCTAAGTAATGAAAAAATGGTTGAGATTTTTGATTATACACTCATCTATGTATTTATATTCAATTGATGATATCTTCATATAGTATTTATCTGATTTTATTTTTATTACCTTCTTTATGATGGTATAATCCTCAAGAAATTTACCATAGTGTCAAATCGAGCATAGAATTATGCTCACTCAGATGAATAACTAACCAAATAATTAATTTCATCCCAATAAAATATCTTCAAATAGATCATAGATGTATTATAACCAGTAATATTTTAAATTATTCTATCAATAATGTATTTCATGGTGTTTCCTTTAGTTTACATTCATAGTCTTTATTCCCAAAACACATTCCTCTCTTTATATGTGAGTAATGAATGAAACATGTAACATAATATCTCCTAAATAGTGAAATTCTTATAATCATGAAAAGTTTAGGCCATTTCATATTTGGAATTAATAAAACTAATTTTGTTAATACAATGAAAATTATGATGAGTGATAGAAAATACAAAACCATCCTTAATCTCCATAGATGGAATTCATTTCTGTATAACATTGGGACTTAATTATAGTTGATTTTAATCATTTAATACATGGATATTTTCGACCAATGATATATGTAATTAATTGGAAACTAAAATACTTTGTAAATTACCTATAAAATTTTTTCAAGAGTTATATAATACCCAGATAATGGTTTAAGAAATAAATACTCTAAAAATGATCTTAATGTGACACTAATACCATATGATAGTCCCATGAGAGTGTAATTCATAACTTATAGGTAGTCAGGAAATGGTAGTTTTATACAAACTATCTATTTAAATTTTTATAATCATTAGTTAGTGTGGATTAAAACTCATTTTTAGATATGTGATGATGACATATTGATCAAGAAAGGGAGAAACTATAAATACAAGTTTTTATAAGGTTTACTCACCCTAATTGTTAGGTTGTTAGATAATGCTACCCAATTTACTATTTTTTATCATTAAATAAATGAAATGGAGTGGGATGATTGTTATTAACTACAAAATACATGATGAGAAAAATATGATAAAAAGATTAAGGATATTTAATTCCTATAACTAATGATTCTTTAGAATTTATACATGATGTGCACCCTTGTTCTCCTCTTTAATATCTAGTGAAATTGATCTTGGAAAATGGTTGTTTCTCTATAAGTATCTTATTTTTATAAAATATAGCATCTAAATGTAGTTTATAACTTATTTATATATTTATCATACATTACTATGTGCATTTACATCCTACAGTACAATCCTTAGAACCTAACAACATGAATGAATACTCCCCAATAATCATGAAGTATCTTGTAATATAATTAACCAGATATAAAAAATGATAAATTTTTTTCATCATGGAATATTTAATTTAAGATATACTAAAAAATAATCTAAACTATTGCAGTTAGGCTCATTGTGGTATAGAAAATTCATTACAATATGGTACACTATAAATATCAAGAAATAAAAAATACATAAAATGTTATGAATGGGTTTTAGCATCATGGTTTGTTCTACTATATCACATTTTTATTCACTTCACCATCCCATTAAGAATTAACCATTATCTATTGGTATTTGGATACATTACTCACAAAATATAATGATACTTAGTTCTCCCTAGTTTTTTCATATGGAAAAGTTGACTCTTCAAAATTCATAGGATGACAGATCATGTAACAAACTATCCTACTAAAACATAATCCTTCTCAAATTAGAGTCATTAATTTTTCTCATCTTATAAAATCTATAATAAATCTATATCATGTCAAATTTACACTTTTCAACATCATCTTTATCTAGGAATTACTGAAACCACCATAGTGTAATTGTTCTCATTCTAGATTAATTAATTTTTATGGAATATTCACTCAAAACCATTTAAAATATTTTCTTTAAAACATAATTTATATTTTCTTCTACATGATATTATCTAATTAATGTTATAGAATTATCAATTCCATTCAAATCATGGTTTTTACATCTTATGTCGAACATAATTTCATTCATTCTTTTAAATCTACACTAAAATATAAAAACCCTCCATATCAACCATGTCCTTGTTTTCAATGAATAAAATATGAAAATATAACTAACACATGGATAAATTATATCATGAAACACTTTGAAACATGCCTCCATTAAGAAACTTATATAAACACCCACCATAGGCTATAATGTTTATTGTGAGAGAAATTTATCTTGTGGAGTATGATAAATTCTATATAGTCTATGTATCAACTGAAATTAACTCATATCCCCTTTTTTAATGAAAAAAATAAGGGTTTAATAGTCTCTAATTTCTCAATGGATATTGAAAACAGTATTCCCAATATTTTAATTATTTGGGATATCGATATGTCATAGAGTTTATCAAATAAACATATATCTTATTAGGTTTTATTTTATTTTTATTTAATGAATGATACCCAATTATTATTTTTTATATGTTAATTGAAGTTAATATTGGAATATAGATAGGAATTATATTTTGTTATAGATAATATTCATGCTATTAATTTCTATATTCATTTTAATATTATTAAATAATTTATTGACTTGGTTAGGTGTCTTTGTTAAAACTTAATTTAAAATATTTTCTACGACTAACTAGTCGCATATAATAAAATTTATGATATAATAATGAGCCCCATGAAGTTTCTATAAAGTGAATGAATTTAAATTTATTTATTCATTTATTTATTTTGAGGATTGGAGTCAAAGTTTTAGAAATATTGACAATTTTTAGTTTCATTATCTAGGTGAAAAGTTACTCTAATTGTGAATTTTAATCATAAAGATTATATACCATAATTCTAGTATATTTTACATATTTATATTAAAGCTTGCACAACCATGAATCCAAACCATAAAGTTTTTCTATAAATTCCTATTTTTTTATTTTTATGTCATTTTTGGGGATATCTCAATTATTTTACACACTTTACAAGAAAGATGCCAAGAGAGTCCCATGTTAAATTCCCACCCTTCAACTCCAATTACTATTCAGTTGTATATCCTTTATCCATTTATTTTTCTTTTTTATCTAATGTAATATTATATATCCCTATTAATTTCTATTTTCTCCCTATCTACTCCCATTTTTTCTCTTACACTTTACATCATATGTCTATGGGGAAAATACTTCTAATGTTAATAAAGACAAGATATTATTGATGTTTAGGGATATTTAAGATTCAATCTTCCCTAAACCCTCAATTATTTTTTATAGGAACATTTATTTATCTTTATTGATTTAGAAATTTTTATACTCGTCCATTTACATAAGGTGACTATGGGTGGTTGAAATTTAAAAAATACTTTCATAGCTACGTAATTAAAATACATGCCCTCTATGATTTATTTTTGAAGTGTTTTTATGAATTATATTATTTTACTTATGATATAAATTTATCAATTTCACAACTCAATTTTATTTTTACTCAATGTATATATTATGTACACTACATGATTGATAAAATATAAAATTTATTTCTTTGAAAGGATTTAATTTTTATAATTTTTTTTTATTTTTTATTGCTAAAATTTTGGAATTACAATGTTCAAATTTATCGCATGAGTATAAAGGTGGGTTTTTATTATGTAATGGATATAGTGCCTTTTTTCACTCATATTTTTTTAATATTTTTTATTGATGTGTTTATTATACTAAATGTTATATTCAAGTGAGTTTTTAGTGAGGATTTTGTTCTTATTTATCTTAAAATATTAGACCTGTGATTTGGAATACTATTATAAAAGTAAAGTCTAATTTGAAAAATAACTAAAGTATTTTCATTACCTAAATAACACTCATAGAATAATTTCACCCCTAATTTTGAGATTTTTAGTTATAGAACATATGTAATTTTAATGAGCTTTTTTTATATAAAAGTGAAAAGGGTTATCTCTTTGAGTGGTAAAAAGGGGATTTGTTGATTTGAATATTGAACATTATAAATGTTATAATGTGTTATTATTCTTGTTTTATCACCTCCAAAAAGAAGAATAATATAATTATTTGTGGTTTTATATAATATATTATAATATTAGTGCTATTCCAGTAAATATTTTTCTCAATAAAGTACCCTCTTGTTAGGATTTTAATTTTTTTAGGGGTTGTTTAACCCTATAAGTTGATTTTGAATTTGTTTTCAATACATTTTAATTTATAATTATTATTAAAATGATATTAATTTTTTGAAATATAACAATTAAAGAATAATTATATCATAAAATGGTTTTTTTGGTGAATTTTTCCTAGAATGTGAAGAAGTTGGATAAGGAATATAGGATCCTTCTTTTTATGTATCATGTTGAAACTATAAAAAACAGGTAGATTTGACCTATTTAAAAATATTTTAAAATAATTGAGATGTCCCAAAAATTATTTTATGATGGAGAAATTTTTTTAAGAAAATTTGGATATACTATTATAGAGTCAAAAATTAGAAATGGAAAATACTGTATGATGAGGTTAGTGTATGACACATCATCGACAAATCATATGTGTGATGAGATGAAAAAGGAAAATATCATATATACTTCACCTCTCATATAAAATTTTATATCCAAATATAATATTTGATGATTTTATATGATATTTTGGATCCACATATAAATATTCATCAATGAGACTTAAATAACAAGGAATGTCTATAAAGGGATTTATTATACACACTAGTGGTTTTAAGAAGACCAAAACTAATTTAATCTATTATAATATGATATTTAATGATTATATAAGAAAATTTATCTTAATAATGTAATATTATTGATGTCTCATTAGAAAATTGTGTTTGGTAAACAATTAATTAGAAAATTTATCTATGCGAAGTGTGTATGGGGAATTGCTTTGTGAAATTCAGAGAACAAAAAATTAAGGGTTGTAAAAAATAGAATTAAATGATATATATAATGAATATTTCAAAAAAATATTATTTAATTTGGTTAAAATTTTTTCAATAACCTTCATAGATCAAGTGAATTATTATGATTCTTTACGATATCAATGGAGTTCTATATCAAGGAAAACCTTGGGGTGTTACGATGAGTTCCCTGATACAAAATGAGATTCCATTCACTATATATTCATAGAAATCTAAAGCAAATAATAAGGCATGGATTTTATTAGAGAATTTGAATTTATAAAAATACCATTACATTATAAATACCCCTCTTAGTGATTAATATATTCTTTAACTGAACATTCTATATGATTTGAAAAATTATTTTACATGAAGATTATGAATTTCAATGAGTGAATCCATGAAAAAGAAAATAAATGGAGTCATATTCACCTAATTATGGAAAAAAATTAACATATGAATATGTGAATATATATATATAAGGACATGATGTAAGACATAGAGCATTTCAATTTAAAGAATAAAATATAATATAAAAGTTTAAACAAGTTAAAAGAAGACTATGAAAAATGGTTGGAAAAAGTTATGAAATGAAAATGAAGATCATCATCTAGCGTCCATGTGGAGGATCATGTGACCATATGTGAACACTATTTAGGAGTCATGAGTGTTATTATTATGTGAGATTGCAGCTAGTTGGTGCACCCTATTATATGAGTTTAATTTCATACCATTTTTTGAGTTCTATTTTATAATAAGATGGGGAATGTGTATATGGGATAATAACCATATTCCATCTAGGTAGTAGTCAACCAAATAGAGATAATACACTTTTATAAACATGACGTGTCATTATATTTTCATTAAAAGTGAGTATCGTTATAGATAATTTGAAAAAGATCAAGATTTGAGGGGATTTCAAATTAGGATACTCGCTAATTCACCCCTACTCTCAGAGTGTATAACCCTACATGTGATCTATCAACTCATATCACAACCATGTTTTATTCTACTACCTATCATGTTTCTAATATGGATTATCATAATTATATTAACATTATTTTTTCTTAATGTTTGATGACATAGGGTTTCTCACTTGGAATGATATAATAGTTACTTATTTCTTTCTTTGGGGCCTGTTCTTCTTGGTTCCATTCAATATGGATTAGAATAGGTAGAAAAAAACTCAAAATGGTCTCTAAATGACTAAAGTAATATTTAAAATGATGGTAATGGTAGAAGGATTTATTACCATATCTATCAATTTTTTTTACCTAGGTCATGGGATACAAAACTACTTTGTCTATTTGGGTGAAACATTATAGCATTTATGATGAAAATAAAAAGGTGAATGATGAAAATATTTTTTTTTATTAAAAATAGTTTTAATATTTCATAATATATAAGGATAGAACTATTGGTGAATTATTTACTAGATTAAATCATATTGTGAGAACTATTATAGGATTAATAAAAACTTTTGAAGATTCTACTATTGTAAAAATGTTAATGAGAATCATAATATATAAATTTGATAAAAATATCTCATATCTAAAATATATATATCTTTATGACTACACCATAACTATAATAAATAGAAATCTCATTAACTAGTAAATGAGAATAGGATCAACAATAAAAATAAATTGAATGTTGGAAAACAGAAATGATTTCAAGTAAATCAATTATTTTATGATTTAAAGAAAATAGAATAATACATATAAACGTGCAAACATTGAAGATTTTTTAAAGAAATTTCTCTCATGAAAATAAATTTCAAAAGAGGTGGAAGAAGTATGAATTTATGTAAACTAAAATTTAAATATTTTAATTTTATAATGTTTTTAAATTCTTATTCAATAGTTCCAATTAAATTTTGAATAAAAAATGATTATGAGCAATCTTACAAGATGACTACTAATAAATTTCCAACTTATTCTAAAATAAATACAGAGAATTTGAATTCACATAACACTTTTATATGGAACATTTAGTATGTATATGAATTTTTCTATGATTGTGAAGAATGTGGTAATGTGGAAGTTCATAGTGATATCTCTCAATGAGTTCTTATAACACTAAATAAAGAAGAAGTAAATTATTTAGTAGAATAATAAAATGGTAGGAATGTATTAGTGCAAGTAGAAACTTCAAAGGAATATAGAATGTTAATGGAGATAAATATGTGTTTTAGAGAAACTATAAGTATAAGAAATAAAATGCATTACTAAATATAAGATCGAGAAGAAAATAAATCTTTATGATTAAAAAAATAATATTATCAAAGAACATGAGATAAAGATTATTAAAACCTAAATGAATGAAAATATCATTGAATACATGACCTCCCAAATTATATTATGGGATATGAAAATTGATAGACTCCTAAAGAAAAATGATTAAACAAAGAGTAATAATGATAAAAATTAATAAAAAAGCATAGTTTTATTGGAGAATTTCAAGAATGATCAAAGAAAACAATAAAAAAATGGATAATCAATGCATGATAAATGATTAGAAAATGAAAATAAAATAATGTTATATCATAATGTAATCCAATATCTATGAAATAAATATATGATAGATTACACTCAAGAACTTTTGATGTCTCTGAATAATGACCCAAATCTACTCTAATCTTGACATAAGGAAACTCAAAAAAACACCCTTAATTTTTTTAAATTAATGAAGGAAGAACAAAAAAAATTTATATTCCATTTATTTAATCATTCTATGGATGAAAATAAAAAAAGGAGAAATTCCATTAGTAGAAAAATAGTTCCAAAAAAGAATATTTTAGGGATACTTTGGTTGATGTGACACGTTTTCCTGTAAGGATTCTATTGAGACCCAATTTTTTCCTTGTAAGAATTTATAATATTTTTATATATATTACTAGATATAGTGTCTAGGATGATGTGTGATTCCAATAACCAGTGTTCCTATAATTGATTTTATAAAAATATTGAATATATTTTATATTACACGAGCATAGTTTCTTAAACAAAATCAGATAACTCTTAAACGAAAACCCGAATCCAAAATCCAAGACCATTGTTGAGTATTTAATGCATTGTTTAAATTATGAGTTACCTAAAATAGGTGAACATAGGGTGTTCATAGATCTCTCAAGTCGGTGGCATGTTTAGCAGATTAATTAACCCATTTAAGTTAATTAATTAATTAATTTGACCTAACCAATTTTCATACAAATAAATATCTATGGATAATCCTCCAGGGATAGCCACATAAACCCTAGGAGAATTCCAGAGATTCTTTAGCTCTTTTCATTAGAGAGTCACATCATATAAAGATGAAGCTCCAGATCAGAGCAGATTAAGATGCAGCGAACACAACACCTTCATTTAATCATTGGTGATCACATTCTTAAATAATGAAAAATCCAATATATAGGGATAAATCATAAATTTTTGGGTCATTATCATTTTTATTAAATTGATTGAGTGGATAAATCCACTTTTATTGATCTATGCAAATTATGTCCTAAGAATTCTCTTGTGTACTAATTTAATTTCTTAATCCATGGTTTTTCTAACCTTAATTGTCTACATTTATTATCATTGTCCAAGAATGATTGGAAATGGCCAATTAAACTTTTTTTGTGGTTCCTTTCCCCCTAATTTCTTCATTTTCATCGCAGGTAGAAACCCCAGTCCTGTTTAGACATTTTAGGTAGTATCGAGCCCTATTAGACCCCCGAAATTGCGAAGAATTCACAAATAATGAAAATATTGGTGAAACAATGTTAGATATGGGATGTTTATACGTTTTGGATGTTCTTTTAAATGATTATATGGTGGATAATAAACATTGAAAGGTTTAGAGGTGTGAGGAATGTGCGAAGTATCTCTGAGGATTGATATAATATTATTTCTAATGACGGACAGTCAAAAACTATGATCCATGGTAGGATCTACTATTTTAGGTTGAAATTGAAGCTATAATGGAAGAGAATTTCCAGATTCTACCCATGGGAGTGGATCTAGAAAACAATAAAAAACCCAACTACATGAAATGTATCATGATGAACACATGACCTGTATCTCTATTTCTATAGTGTCTAGGGTTTTGGGAAAATAAAATGACAGCACACCATGTAGAGTCCCAACATGTCATGTACCCCCTTCACCAAGTGGATGAGCCATGTGACGTAGAACATGGAAAATCACACATCATGTTCCCGAGTACATGGGTAAGGCCAGAGCACATGGGAGGAACCCCGTGTGAAGAGGCACACCATGTAATAAAGTACACAGATACAGGGTAAAGTACACATAAACAACTTTGATTCAAAGACATGGACAAACACATGGGCATGACCCCGAGTGTAATTAGAATGCTATGTATATCCCCAAATTTTGTATAATCTTACATGATTGGTGATCCATGTACCTATAGGGACTCAGCCAGGTGTAGGAGTAGGGCCACAAACTATGTGGGTCCCCTCACACACAGTGTACTACCTATCTCCTTTTGAGGAAACTTCAATATTCCATATCTCCTTTGTTCAGACTCATATTTTGGCCCACGAGTAACCTATCTTGAGTATTTTTTCATATAAAACACGATGGTTCCATATATTGTATCTTCATGATATGATGTTTAATTTTATAGTTATAAATCTTGATTAGGTGATGCTCAATGATGGTAGTGATCACGCTGGATCACCAGAGGCATCCTGAGTAGAACCCTCTAGATGGGATGGGAATTGGTACTTGATGGATTTAAGAGAGGAAATGTCCATATGGGATGGGAATGGGACCTCTATAGACTTCTAGAGTGGAACCATATTACTGGGCAGGGCATGGGTCCTCTACCAAATCCTGAGCGGAACCCTCCAACAGGGATGGGAATGGGTCCTCAATGACTTATAGAGTGGAACCCTCCTATTGGAATGAGGATGGATCCTCTACTGACTTCTAGAGTGGAACCCCCCAACTAGTATGGGAATGGGTCCTCTACCGACTCCTAAGTGGAACCCTCCATCTGGGCTGTGCATGGGTCCATAATGAATTCTAGAGTGTAACCCTCTTAATGGGTAGTACATGGGTCCTCTACTAATTTTTAATTGGATCCCTCTAGATGGGCTAGGCTTGGGTCCTCGATGACTTTTAGAGTAAAACCCTCTAGATGGGATGGGAAAGGGTCCTCTACCGGCATATAGAGTGGAACCAACCATCCAGGTTGGGCATGGGTAATCTACTTCTAATTTGAATCCTCCTATTGTTCTAGGGCATGGGTCCTCTACCTAGATATTTTGGCCCCTCGAATGTGTGGAATAGTGACGAGGCATGGCTTTACTTGGACAATTACTTCTGGGTAGATGAGTTAGATGTTGGGCATCATTGATGAAATTTTGGAATATTTGGTGACTTTTATTCCTTGGATAATCTATGAGATGAAGACCCCCTTTGTCACATACCATCCCTCTGCATTGTTTTGAGTCATGGTGTAATTTCTAGTTGTCCTTAAACAACATCCCCAAGGTGCCAAAGGATAGCAATAAATACAGATGGCTCCACTATCAATTGGTGGATGATTTACCTTTGAAATAAAAACAACCAAAACTAAAAACATCGTAACCAAAATCCCCTAAATGCAGCATGTAAAAAATGTAAGATAACTCAACTATATAAAAACAGACCAAACTATATCAGAGTACCAAGGAGAAATAAATATCAACATCAACTATAAAGAGGAAGACTAAGCCAACAAAACCCAAGGACTTCAAAGACACCAACTATGCGAATCACAATTTTATTAAAGATCCACATCCATCATACAATCCCAATATCATGAATCACCACTAAATCTATGTTTTCTATAACATAGTACTATTTTTTGAATTTTTTTTTTTGAATTAATTTAACCTTTTTGATATTTTTCATTTCACGTAACACCAAAAATAGTTTATTTTATATTAATGCACTATGTTTGGATTGCTTTATCCATAACACCAAGTTAATCACACACTACAGACAACATAAATTGTATATTTATCTATATGGAATACTAACTTGGTGTATGCAACACACAACACCTTCTTGGCGTATGTTACATGCAACACTGAGTTTATATGAAACACGTTTTTATTATTATAATTATTTAAATGATATAATTATAATAAGGACATTAAAATTTGTAATATGAATAGTTATAAATAATTTTCAAATATTTTTATATTTTTTTTATATAAATAAAACATATTGATTATGAATGGCATAATTTTTGGTAAAGTTCTTATATGTTTTAAAATACCATTTTCTCAAATGAACTCCGTTTAATGTCCGTCTATGAAAAATAATAAAATTAATATTAGACACATTTATAAATTTAATTTAATAAAATAAACTTCATTTTTTATTTATAATTTCAAAATTATCTTAGGGTTAATTTTTAGGATTTTTCTGAGAAACATCATTTTTGGATGAAAACTGAAAATATTAGATTTTAATTCAAAACTGTTTGTTCATCTAATTTATTTTTAAGGATAAATTATATTTTAAATTGGTTAAAAAGTTTAATTGGATAATATTTTTATCATTTAATCTAATTTAGTTCATTTGAATCAATTTCACTTTGAAATTGGGTATAAAAACATACCAAATGTTTGGATGTTTTGATTTTAAAAACCCACAGTGTCGTCCCGTCAGTAGGATTAATTTTAAATTAATTTATGCCAATTATGTGATTATAATTTGAAAAAATGGATTCCATATTTTTAATAATAATAAATTACAGTGTATAATAAAGTCAAATTAGTTTTTGACCAAAAATATTAGTGAAATTATTTAAAATTAATTACATTGATTAAGGTAAAATTAAGCTTAACTAAGGACTGAAACTTAAATTTAAGAACCAAAACGACTTATAAACTTTTCCAAAACCCATTATATATAAATTATTTGGACATTAAACTTCCATTATTTCGTTTGGTTAGTTTGGTATTAATTTCTTTAGGTAAAAACATGGGTACACCTAACTTTTTTTCAAAATTGCCAAGTGTGTCCTTTCCCTTCCCTATAAAAGGACACCACCTCCCCCTCTTCTTCACAGCTTTCAAACCAATTAGGTTCAGAAAATATCTACCTAATAATCTTCCCAAAACACCTACCTTCCTCCTTGAATCCTCCCTTTTGGTTGAAATAAATCTGGGGAAGTCTTTTGGCACAAACCAAAAGGAGTTACCCGATTAAGAGGTAACGTCTCCTCTCAAGATCCTTTCTTTTATTTTCTTTATCCAACCCTACACTCTCTTTATTCCATGATTTTAAAAAAAAGTATATTAAATATAATAGGTTTTTTATGCTAATGGTTATACCTGAAGTTACACACACCTCCATATAATGGGTAATGAACATACTGTTTATGCGTACAACGAACTACCACCTCACTAAATGATGATTGTTCATTTTTCATTTACCACCTATCATGGTGGAAATTATGATAGAAACTTTTTTTATATATGTAAAATATTATATTTATTATTTATTTAATCTTATTTATTATTTTTACAACCCATACCTTTTTTACTTTCCATTTGGTGTAAATATGATAATTTATTTTGAGGAAGCGTGGACTACCGCCCCCTCAAAGAAATGTTATTCATTCATGCATTACATGGAATGTATTAGGGATGTAATTAGTGAATATATTTGAAATATATTATAATAATTATTTATATATATACATAGATATACATATATGTCTTTTACTTTCTTTCTTTCAACACAATAATTAAACGGAAATAGCGTTCATACGTACGTACGACTTATCGTCTCCATGAACGGTATATTCCATTTCATACCTACATATCCTCTAGATTATTATAATAAAAATATAATTATATAAAATATATTTAATTAATGGGTTACATTCTGGAAATAAATACAAAAATATAAGCATTTAAGATATAATAAATTAAGACACTTGCAAAACAAAGATGATATTAACCGAAGAGAAACCTTAACATATAATTGTTAAAAAGTGGGTAATATTAAGACACAATCAAACCATATATGGTATTAGATGTAATAATATGGTTCTGTGATATATTTATAATAAAATTATATTTATTATATAAGAGTTTTGAATGATTACTACGAGAGTCAAGAAATAAGGTAAGGAGATTTCATCTCACTTTTTTATTTTCATGATATACATGATTTATTCACCACCCATTCCTTTTGTGTGGTGTGTATACTAACAAAAGATGTATTAAATTATTATTATAATTAAATTTATGGGTAATTACAAATCCATTATATGATCTTTATTTCATGGTATTTACATTAAAAAAGTTATCTAATCAGTAAAATAGTTTTGTCTCAATTTTCCTTCTTTGAGACTCATGTTTTGTTATGCACAAAAATTATTTTCAAGGTGTATATACTTATATTTTACATGTTATATCATGAATATTATTCTTTTCATGATATTTTAAGCTTAATTTAATTTCTTTTTCTTACATTGAGATTATGATCCCAAGTTACCAAGTGGT
This sequence comes from Viscum album, assembly GCA_963277665.1. Lineage (NCBI taxonomy): Eukaryota > Viridiplantae > Streptophyta > Magnoliopsida > Santalales > Viscaceae > Viscum > Viscum album. Next base: position 1,283,104,896 of record OY728132.1, on the reverse strand, counting down.
AAGATTTTATTGAAACAATCTCATCACATTTCAAGATTGTTTATGATCATACATCAATTATTGAAATATCATGATCCATATCTCAAAAAATCTAATGAATTTACTTATACTCTAGTTATTTAAGATATCCTCATGTATTATTACTATTTTTTCTAATCTTTTTTATATAAGATAGTTAAGAAAGTGTTTTTTAAGAAAGCCCGACATCACCCTATCTTCAGTCAGAAATCTATTTTCCTTCAAAACCATGTTTTATTAAAATGGTTTACAAGAACATTATAATATTATAATATAATTTTTAAAACAAAATTTTCTCTTTTTTTATTTTTTCAATGTTTTTAATGGAATATTCTTGTCATTATTTAGTCAAGGAACTTTTCTAAAATTTTTACTCCGCAAAAGGAATGTTCTTTTTACCCCGTACAGAATGTACACCTTTACCCAAAGTCATTTCTATAAAGTTTCCTTTGAATTTTTAAAAGGATAATTTTTAATAAAATGTTTTTTTTAAAAATAATGTTCAAATAAATGGTTTTCAAAATATTTTTATTATTTATTTATAAGTTTTGAAAGTATTTTTCAAAGAAAGTGTTTTAAAAGGTTTTTCAGATTATTTAATATGTTTTTAAGGATTTTTTTTCAAAATTTGTTCAAAACTACATTCATATGTTTTAAGAGAAAAAAATATTTAAATTTTTTTTAAAGCTTTATTTATATGTTTAAAAAGTATTTTCAAAGAAATAGTTTCAAAAATATTTCAAGATTATTTTAGAAATCTTCAAGGAAAAATGTTTTCAAAATAATTTAAATTATAATTTATAATCTTTCAAGATTTTTTATAAGAAAATTATTTTCAAATGGTTTTATGTATTAAAAATACATTTTCAAATAAAAAAGTATATTTCCCTCAAGAAACATTTTTGAAAGATATTTCAAAAAAATCCATATGAGATGACATTTGTTGATGTTACTCATTCTCCTCTAGGAAATGATATAAAGGTTCAATTAATATTCTTTCTATAAATGGGTTAATCTTAATATCATGTTCTTTATGAAACCTGTTTCTATTTCATGGGTTATATGTTTATGAGATCCATTTCTCTTTCATGGGTTATGCTTTTGATGAAATGATTATGAAACCTGTATCTTTTTCCAAAGGTTATTGTCTGTTTATATGTTTTTCATACACATTTCATTTAATAGATTAAGATTTTATTATTTATGATTTTATGGACATATATGTATGATTTCACTTTGATATGGATGGTACTTATATCTACATCCAATAAATTGGGTAAAGATTTATATCTCATGATATAGACATGGATGAAATGAGAAATAAACTTAGTTTAGTATTACAAGATTGGAATTAGAAATGAACTTGGTTTAGTAATATTTGTATGGAACAAGGAGTGAAATCAGTTTTGTAATAAAAGGTTATAATGACGAGTGAACTCAGTTTACAGGGATGGAATGGGGTGTGAACCCAGTTTAGTAAAGGACTTTGTACACTAAGATGAACTCTATATAAATTCTTTGACTACTATGGAAATTATTGTATATGCTTATGTGTTTTCCACAATTCCATGTTTTATTCCAATGTTATTATTTCATGGATTATGTTCTTTATTTACATATGATTCATGTCTTATTAACTTTCAAGATTTATGAAATGATTTATGTATATGATCTTTGATATACAGGGTATGATCTTATATTTTTATTATAATGTTATCATACCCTTATGCTCATGATTATGATTACATATCTCCCTTGTTTACCCTTACCAAACCTTTAAACTCACCCCTTTTTATGTTTCCTTCCCCTGGTTATGAAGATATATATTATGTTTGATGTGTCTAAGAAGGGTGATAGTCAAGAATAACCTAATGGGAGATATTGTATCTCATTTATATACCATCCCAAATTTCCTCAAGGCCTTCTATTTTTATTCATTTTTGACAATACCCCATTTATATACCAGCTAATTTATATGCCAATGTTAATTTTTTCCATGTTTCCAAAGGAACTAGACTAGTACGGTCTTTCGATGTCTATTTGTATATTGTTTTAAGTATTTCAAAATATTTATGTAATTTATATGTATGAAAAGATAGGGTTACTATAATCTATCTTTAAAATAATTATATTTTAAGTTTATTTGATTAATTATATATATATATTATGAATCCTCTAAAACCATTAATATATATTAAGGATTTAAAATCATTTCTGTAAAAATATGACTCACCTACACATAAACAAGGATATTATTTTATTAATTTTTACCCTTGTCCTTATAAAAATTTGAAACCCTTTCCAATTTTAATGAATCCATTATAAAAAACCATGGGAATGTTTTTGTTTTTGGTTATTTTTTATAAAGAGTTCAAAAATTATGTTTGATAAATAATAAATAAATCCCCACTCATTTCCTATTTAAAACCACCTAATCTCTAATTTATCATTAATAAAAATACTTTAATAACACCCTTACTCTTCCCTTTCTTCTATAGAGTCCTCCTAAGGTGCCCCCAAACTCTTAAGAAACTCCTCCTATGCATTTGGAGTCACATACTCTAGTAAGGGATCCTCTCTTCCTCTTATTTATTAAAAGTTTCTTTATTATATTTTGCCTTCAATTTAAAATTCCCAATGATGGAATATGTATTTATATGTCCCTATTACAACCCATTTTATGTCCAAATGACGAGATACCCCATTCGCACTCATCAACCCATTTTATGAATTTTTATGTGACGCTGTTATGCTACCGAAATTTCACAGTGACTTCCCATACCAAAATAATTATGCAATGAATACCTTAACCAATTCCTATAAAGTGGTTTCACTTTTATACACCTGTTCTTATTTGACTTGAGATATACATGTATTTATTTCACACTCCTTGATCATGGAATAAAATATGATGATGGGTGAATCCATGTTTTATTATATATATGGCACACATAAGAATGAGAATGAAAATATTGTGACCGGTGCACTGGGTAATGTTTAGTATCATGAGACATCATGTTGGGACAAGGAGTTAATTTTATTCCTTTATGGGATTTTTCTATCATGATGTGTTGGGAGTTAACCTTGACCTATGTTTATGATGCAATGTTTTAAATTTTTGCCACATTTCCATGTTATGATTATCATGCTATGTCATGTCTTATTTTTCATGTTACTTTTTATTCCCCATTGATATTCCTATTATCTAACAAGTTTTACCTCATTCCATGCTTATTCCCTTACTGGGATTTATAAATCACCCATTTCTTATGTATTTCTCTAGGTTATCCCTTGTAGTTTTAAAATCCATGGAATATTATGATTATTTAAAGAAATTTTTGAATAAAGTGGATTTATTTCCTATTTTAAGTTGTTATTTAATGTACCGAATTCCCAAATACACTATAATTCATGATATTCTGGGTTTTATTAATTGTAATCTTATGTAATAAATCATGTATTAATTTGAAAGTAAGAGTAAGGTTGTTATAGTTGGCATCAATGGATTTTTTTTTGTGATTAAGATTAGAAAAATCTAGAAAAAGTCTTAAGGATAAGACTATGTATAAGAATACATTCATAAATGATGGTAATTATAGATTAAGTGATTTATCAAGAAAATACATACCTTTATGGATATTACAAGTGTATGTGGTTCTGGCATAAATGTTCCTAGGAGTAACAACTCCAACAAGGTGTACCAAGACCGAATTTGTGTAAAATGGTACATGACAACAGGCCTTACTATACACTTGTTTTGACACTCCTAGGGGCTATTCTTTGGTAAATTCATAATCTCATTATGAACCATTATTATGGTAACAGAAAAATTACCAAAAGAGTATATGTTATGAAGTATATAATTGATAACATATATTGAATCCAAGAAATTCATAAGTTAAGAAAAAAATGTAATTTATAATTTATCCCTTTAATTTCATAGGATACCCCCTTTATGTGTTTAATAATTTTAAAAAACACTCATCCTTGATTTTTTCTTTTATTCTAGACAATGGATAGAAATAGAAGGATATGAGTAAACACTAAATGTGAAGGGAAATGTGATGACTGCCCCAATGAGATGCCCAACCCTATAAAAGCAGGAATCAAAAACATCAGGATGATACTCTCTCAGTTGACTCAGGTTTTGAATAGAAACCTAGACCCAGATGAGTTTCAAAATACCCTAAGAGAGAATAAGCTATGATCAAGTCCTTTATGCGACCAAGGCCTCTGAATTTCAATAGATCATCTGGTATCTTAATCACAATATAATGAATCAACTCCATTAAGAAGATATTCTCCATGATTCAATGTTTTGAACAATAGAAGGTTCTACTTTCTATTTATTGAATGGATGGAAAAGTTGATCAGTGGTGGACATTGATCAAGAATACGAAGCCTGAGGAAGATATTAATGCGATGGGGTGGAAGGAATTCTAGGAAATGTTTTTTGATAAATATTTTTCTTGCACTCTCTGACTTAAAATGGAAAGGGACTTCCTTTCTCTCAATAAAAAAGATGATGAATCTATCTGGGTGTATGAGAAAAAATTCACAAGACATGCATGATATGCCTTCGACTTTGTCATTACCCCCAAATAAAATATTTATTGCTTCTTTGGTGAGATAAAACCTAGTATATGAAAATCTTAGGAGATCTAAGACATTGATAGATATGATGGAATTGTATGATTTTCCTTGAAAGTAGATATAGAGATCTTCAAATATGAAGGGAACCTTGAGGAAAAGAATTAGAAAGTGGAGTTCAATTTTGGAGGTTTGATGGAGAAATCTAACAATTCTAAAAAATTTAAACATTCCACTTATCAAAGGATTGGAAAAATGATCCCCCAAAATTTCTTAAGGGGATGAGGAAATGCTTTATTATGGGAAGGAAGGACACTTAGATAGAAATTCCAGATAGGAGAAACCCACTAATGCAATGGAGGAAAGGAATGATCTAGTCAACCCTCAACTCACTGTTTATTTCTTCAATGTAATGACTCAGATTTTATCTAGTTTTTTTATAAATTAATTGGGAAAATTTTGAGACCAGGAATTGAGATGGTGTGAGATCCTGAGGCCCAATATTCCCAAAAAAATTTGTTGAAAAATGTTATGTTTTTAATAAATCACAAAAATATTTTATTATTTAAACAATAATAACTTCTAAATTGGTACCATAATCAAAAATCAAAGTGCACTATTGCATTAAAAACAATGACTTTACCTTAGGCATGACCTAACCTCGATTGGTGCAGATCGAGGGTGAAATTAAATTTTTGGACGTGAGCGTCATTAAAATATTTAATAAAAAATTTTATTGAATGTTATGTGTTAACTTAGTGGCAGTTTATTTTTTTTATAAGCCATGTCATGGAAATTTAGGGTTATCTTCATAACTCTGGAATTCTCCTGTGGTAAGGAGAGAGGCTCTATCGGTGACAAATGTTGACAGATCAAGGATCTCTGATGACACAGACCTTCATTCTTCATCAAAAACCGATCCAACCTCGAGGTAGGATGTTGATCTCTTTGTGATTTATTTTCCCTTCTTGGTTCAAATGATGAGTGTAGACCAAACCATGAACAGGTTTATTAGTGGTTCGATCATTCTTGTAGGATGGATTTTTATTAATGGGATTAAAGGGATGATAAATCTTTGTGAATATAGATTGATTGTTCTTCGTTAAACCTTCTAACATGAATGGATCAAGGTCAACATGAACAAGGCCAAGATCCTTCCATTTCAGCATTCATGTTCTTTGTCTCTCCCCCAACCTCCACATTCTTCATTCCTAATGATTAATAATTAGAGAATCGTTGCACCTTCGATTCGTGGTGCGATGATCAGAGACCGGGGATTTGGTTCCAAGGTGGTGGTAGCACAAGGTGGTGGCTGGAAGAGCCAGCTCCAGCCATCTCAGGTGGAGCTTGATTGGGTAAGGCTGCTGGTGGGGAAACAAATGATTAAGTTAACACCATTCCAATAATCGCAGCTGGGCTAGGCGGGGAGTGGAAGTAACGAGACATTGGTAGGGTGGCTGACGACGGTGGTGAGACTTGTTCCAGGTAGGACCGCACAATAGGAGGCTGCGGACGGTGACCATGGGAGAAAATAAGAGGCTATGGCGGAAAAAACTGGGACAAACCCCAAAGACAAGTCATATGGGGGACCCCACAACATAATGGCTAGGGGACCAAGTGAATGAGGTGGGATAGCCGCGTGAAACACGGTTCAACACCGCATTGACCGGGGGAATCGGCTGGCCACGCGATCGGGCATTCCGTATTCGGCAGAGCAGAACAGGGCCACTCTAACAGCCCAAAAGATCACAGTCTAGTGTCCCAATGAGCCAAGTCATTAGTCCAGCCCAAACTAATCGTGTCGGGTTGGGTCAGCCGAACCGGTTCGGGCCGGTTGGACTGGGTTGGGTCAGACCCGGATCAAACATGACCATTTTTACTAAATTGACCATATCTTTCAAATCATGTGTCCATTTAACAATCCATTTGTGATGTTGTGACCCTTTCCAAGAGGTGGTCCTTTTGAGATACTATAAGTGATTTTTTGTGTATGTTGTTTTTTGACTTAATGGCTTGAGGTATAGCTTCTCCTGGAACAAGAGCGCTAAGAGTGGAATACCATGTCTAGCTTTGGCTATGTGATCTTAGTGACTATGTGATCATGAAGACTATGTGATATTGGTGACTATGTGACTTGGTGGTTGTATGAACCATTGATTCTACGTACACCATTGATTACCCGTGCACCATCGACACCCCGAGCACCATCGACGCCCTAAGATCCATCGCCACTCTGGGTTCCATCGACGTTCTGTGCACCACCGATGCTCTGAGAAAAATCAATGATCCTTGCACCATTAACACTCCATGAACCATCGATGCTTTATGATCCTTCAAAACTTCTAGTTTCATGGAGACTGATAGATATATGGACTACAAATGGAAATCCTTCTATTCATGCTTTATACTTATTCTTGTGAAAGTTGACCATTTTTTACTATACTTCCTATGTTTCCTTGGTGGTGTACTTCATTTGTTTCCTTTTTGGTATACTTCATGTATTTCTTTGTTTTATTACCTTTGTGGTTTAAAGGTTTACTTCTGATTATTGTTTTACTCAACCCTACATGGGATTTTCCCACATGTGTCATGTCTTGTGTGAATGATCGATGATTTTATATAGTTGTAGGTGTACCAGGACATGGTGGTTCTTAGAGTGATTAAACAGGGGAGGTGTGATCCTACAGCTTTAAATAGCTGTCCTACTCCTAAAATTTAGGTAGGGTTTTCTACAGATGAGTTTCATGAATTTGTTCATTCACTTTGGTAGAATTTATTGTTGATGGGATGGTATTCAAGACTTGTTTAATTTCTAGTTTTCCTACTATCATACTATTTTGTTGGTATCTTAGTGGTATAAATTCTTGTTTACTTAGTGTTTTTACATTTCACCAATTTGGGATTGATGCCTCCCATTTATGGGATGTGCCTACTCAGTGCTAGTCACCTGGCCCCTAGACTATCAGAGGCGGTCATAGGGTAGTCACGGTATGGGACCCTCTGGGACAAGTCATGAAAGAGTGGTATTAGAGCAGGCTAGTTCTATATAAAAAACAAAGAGTCTGGGAGATGGGTTTGGGGAAATAGTGTTACATGTTTTGAGTTCAGCTTTCAGACTAGGGACTCCTGTGTTGGTGTGGCAACTGACGTATCCATATACTGGGACTCATAATTATTATTTCCAACTCAGTACATGAAAAAAATAATTGTAGAGACAATAAATGGTACATGCATCCTACAGGATTGAGTGTGTTATCATGTCCTTCTTGAGTCGGTGTTATCTCACTAGGTATACTCTATTGATTGTGGTACTTCTTGATCTATTTCAGGATGCCTCCATGAAAACATCCTGTAAGGATTCTGATGTGTGATCATGATGATTATACACCTAGAGATGAGGCATCAGTACAAGGACCAACACTAAAGATTGCACCCATGGGTGGTGTACCAGTGATACCACCACCTAGAGATAAGTAGTTAATGTCATCACTACCGGTAGAGGATGCACACAGGATGAGTGCATTGCATGAGTTCTAGAGGTAGAATCCTCTCAGGTTCAGGGGTGATCCAGACTCCCAGGCATCTGAGGATTGGATGGAGGTGGTTACGTGTCTATTATGCCTAGTGAGGAATCCTCCTGAATATATGGCAGTCCAAGCCATGAGTATTCTATAGGGATCATCAGGGAGATGGTGGAGCTTAGTGATCTAGATGCATGAGGAGATGACCCTCACTTGGATAGAATTTGATCGTCTCTTCAGGGAGGAGTTATTTCCAACTATGTTATGCTCCATGCATATATAGGATCTATTGCATCTATAGCATGGAAGATAGACAATAGAGGTGTAATTGAAAAGATTTATGAATCATTCTCTCTATTGCTCATATATGGTGAGGGACCCGTTCTTCATGACTCAAACCTTCAAGCCAGGACTATGCCGGTATATCAGGGAAACCATGATATCCCTTAGAATTATGACACATTCTAGGGTACTGGAGTGAGCTCTTCTAGTATACACTTTCCTAGCTAAGTATAAAATGGTAGTGGGAGCTACCACCGGGTGTCAGGTAGCTGAATCTTCAGAAGTAGGTAGCTAAAAACTGACATAGGGATCCAAGAAGATCGGAAAGTTTAAGGGATGACCTTAGGACATGGGTTTAGTGGTGAGAGGCTCCCAGGGAATATAGAGTCAGCCAAAGGATAGGTTTTATTACACATGTGGTGGTTGGGGACATCTGGCTAGAGATTATCTAACCCATTGTATGACCAATCAGGAGATAGTCAAGGGACCGCTGAGGTAGAGGCAAAAGAAAGAATATGGCGATCCTCTAGGCAGAGGACATGGAAGAGGAGTTGGATGGGTAGAAGGAGGTGGACAGAGGTTTAAGGTACCACTACCACCATCCCTAGGTGATCCACCATAGGCTTAGATTGTTGGTGGACAAGGATGAGGCCAAGTTCAGGCGATGGAGGCTTATGTCCTTGGTGATCTAGAGATGATTAAAGGTAAAATATGTGTCTTTTCCACCCTATATTCTATTTTGATATACACAGGTTCTATTCACTCTTTTCTCTCCATGACCTTTGTTTGAGACTTCGAGATTTTAGTGGAACCATTAACTCGATCAGTACACTTAGGGGCTCCTACAGGGAGAGATTTGATGATCACACACTGGTGCTGATAGTGTGACCTTACTCTAGGGGGCGAGATTTTCTGTTGTGATCTCTTGATGGCAGTGTTGATGCCTTACGACATCATTCTCATTATGGACTGGTTATGCACAGTTCATGCCCATATTGGCTATTTTAGGCACAAAGTACGGTGTGTCCACAAAGACAGGATCAGGTTTTCTTTTTTCGGAGAAAAGAAAACACATGCATCATAGGACACACTTAAACATAGGAGTGTGAAACTGATCAAACATTAGTTGGCTATCCTGACCCTTGTTATAGTAGATGATATGAGTCCTCAGTTTCCTGTAGTGGTGGAGGAGTATGAGGATGTCTTTCCCGAGGATGTACCCAGATTACCTCCCTACAGAGAGTTAGACTTCTATATTAATCTATACTCTGGTATTTCAATGATATCTACACAAGAATATCTGATGGATTTCGCAGATCTTCATGAGTTAAGGGTACACCTGGAGAAACTGTAGAAAAAGGGCTTCATGAGACCCAATGTTTCACCTTGAGAGTCCCTAGTTTTGTTTTCCAATAAGGGAGATGGGAGATTGAGGTTATGTGTGGACTTTTGATGCCTAAACCAGGTGAACGTGAAGAATAAGTATCCACTACCAAGGATTTAAGACATCTTCAATCTGTTGAAGGGAGTGAGGTGGTTCTCTAAGATAGACCTCGGATCTGTCTATCACCAGCTTTGTGTACGGGATAATGACATCCTGAAGATAGCCTTCAGATGTCGGTATGACCACTATGAGTACTTAGTGATTCCGTTTGTCATGATGAATTTCCCGATAGTGTTCACGTGACTCATGAATAGGATCTTCCATCCTTGCTTAAACTGGTTCTTCATGGTCTTCATTGATGACATCCTAGTGTACTCAGTATCATAGGAGGATCACACAATACACTTGAGGATGGTTCGGGACACACTTTGAGAGAACTAGATTTATGGGAATCTCTCAAAGTGTTAGATCTGGATTTGGGAGGTCCACTTTCTAGGAAATGTAATTTCAGAGGTTGGAGTTACAGTAGATCCAGTGAAGATTGAAGTCGCATTTTCTTAGGATCCAGCAAGGAGTTTTATCGAGGTGAGAAGTTTTCTAGGATTTGATGGGTACTATCAGAGGTTTTTACCCCACTTTTCTAGATTATAATCACCCTTTAAATCCTTGACATAGAGGGGTCATCCTTTTTTGTGGACAGAGAAGTGCCAGTAATGCTCTTAGGAGCTGAGTTTGAGCTTGACAGGAACCCTTATCTTGAGATTACTAGAGCAGGGTATTGAGTATATAATTTTCTGTGATTCATCAAGGACTAGGCTTGGTTGTGTCTTGATTCAGGGGAAAGAGAAGATTGACTATGGTTCACGCTAGTTGAGGTAACATGAGAAGAACTACATGACCAATGATCTTGAGATAATAGTGGTAGTATTCACATTGAAGATGTAGCAACACTACCTAATGCATGAATAGTTTACTATCTACTCTAACCATAAGAGTCTCAAGTATATCTTCTCTCCAAAGGATATGAACTAGAGACAAAAACAATGGATATAGTTCCTCGAGGATCATGAATTTGATATTTTCTATACTCTTAGGAAGGGGAACATAGTGGTAGATGCTCTCAATAGGAGATCCATCTTGCCATTTCTAAGTGAGGTGTCAGAGTAATTGATTGAATTAAAAATATCCTTTGTGGATGGAGATGGAGTAACTTACCTCTATTCTATGGTTGTCACCCCTACACTCTTATAGAGAGTTGGGGTGGTACAACTCAGAGACATAAAATATGAGACATTATGTGCTTAGATGTCTATAGGTAATTCCATTTATGAATATTCGATAGGTAGGAAGCACATCATTCTCTTAAGAGGATGAATAATAGTACCAGTGAGATTGTGAGAGGAGGTCTTGAGGAAATTCCATACTTCCCCTTTTACGGTACATCCAATAGTGGAAAAGATGTATCAGTACTTCCGATGTTAGTTATGGTCACTGGGGATGAATAAGGTGGTGGCAGAGTTCATTTCTAGATGCCTCACTTGCCAGCAAGTGAAGGCTGAGCACTAGTTTCTGGTGGGTTTGACTTGACACCTATAGGTTACAGAGTGGAAGTGGTATGGGATATAAATGGACTTGATGATGGGTTTACCATGCACATTTAGGGGACATGATACCATTTGGGTGGTCATTTACTAACTTAGAATTTCAACCCACTTCTTACCAATCCATGAGTAGAGATCGGTAGAGAGATTGGGATGCCTCTACATACAGGAGATAGTTTGACTCCATAGAGTCCCATCAATGATTGTCTCAGATCATGATTATCTCTTTACATCCTAGTTGTGGAATGGATTGTAGGAGGTGTTTGGGACTCATTTTTTCTTGAGCACAAAGTTTCATCCCTAGATAGATGACAAGATAGATAGAACCATATATGTTCTAGAGGACATGCTATGTGCTTACATCCTAGACTTTGTCCGTAGTTGGGAGGATCACCTACCACTGGTAGAGTTTGCGTACAATAGTAGGTAGCACTCCTCCATTATTATGGCACCATTATAGGGCTTGTACGAGTGATTTTGCAGGTCACCACTATGCTGAACAAACCTAGGAGAGTCATCACGCATGAGTCTAGAGTTGGTATGGGCTACCATCAAGAAGGTTAAGATTATCCAGGAGTGGATGAGGACTACACAGAGCCGGAAAAGTCGTATGATGATATGATGTGGAGGCCTATGGAGTTCGGGGAGGGAGACCATGTGCTCTTTAGGGTCTTTCATCAATAAGGATTGTAGATATTTGTCCAGGGCGACAAGTTATCTCTGTGATACATTAGCCCTTTTTAGATTCCAGGAAGAGTTGGTAAGGTGGCGTACCACCTAGATCTACCCCTATAGTTGCACTGGGTACATGATGACTTCCACATGTCACAATTGAGGAGGTACGTGCATGATCCATCTCACATCATCAACTGGGGTGAGCTAGAAACTGAAGATGGGGTAACTTTTACAGAGTACTCGATGGAGATTGAGGATCGAAAGGAGTGAATCATTCATGGATGGTCAATTCTTCTAGTACATGTTTGGTGGAAGCACGAGAATCTTGTGGAGAGAACTTGGGGGCAAGAGGCCCATATTTTTACTTAGTAAAATCATCCTTTTGTTGAGTATCCCTTTTTTTGACTTTCGAGGACGTAAAACCCTAAGTTGGTGAGAATGAAATGACATATATTTTCTCTAATTTTTTTTTATAAATTAATTGGGAAAATTACGAGACCAAGCATTATGACAGTGTGAGATTCTGAGGCTCGATATTCCCTGAAAAATTCCTCAAAAAATGTAATGTTTTTAATAAAGAATGCGGAAAATTTCTTCTTTAAATGGGAATAACTTCTAAACAGGTACCTGGATCAGAAATCAGAGGGAACTATTTTGTTCATAACATCGACTTAACCTTAGGTAGGACCTAACATTAACTGATGCAGATTAAGGTCAAAAGTTAATTTTGGGACGTGAGTGTCATTAAAATATTTAATAAAAATATTTTATTGAACGTTACGTGTTGAAAAAGTGGAAGTTTATTTTTTTTATAATCCATGTTAGGTAAATTCAGGGATATCGTCATAACTCTAGAATTACCCTAAGGTAAGGAGAGAGAATCTCTCTCCACGACAAATGATAATGGATCAAGGATCGACAATGACACAGACCTCCATTCTTCATCAAAGACCGATCCAACCTCAAGGTAGGATATTTATCTCTTCATGATTTCTTGTCCCTTCTTTGTTTCAAATGAAGAATGTAGACCAACCCATGAATAGGTTGATCCATGGTTTGATCATTCTTGCGAGATAGATTTTTATTATAGGGATTAAAGGGATGATAAATCTTTGTGAGTATCTGTTGATTGTTCTTTGTTAAACCTTATAACATGAATGGATCAAGGCCAACATAAAAAAGGACAAGATACATTCATTTTAATCATATGATCATTGCACCTTCGATTCGTGGTGCAACATTCGAGATCGGGTATTCGATCCTGTGGCAGCACAACGCGGTGGACGAAAGCACAAACTCCGGCCGACTCATGCGAAGTGCGGTAGGGAAAGGCCACTGGTGGGGTAGAGGATGGAGGAGGAGGAACCAAACTAGTAGTGTCGACCAGGATACGCAAGGTACAAAAGGAACGGGCCACTAAAAGGGTAGGCAAGCGATGAGGGTGAGACACGGTCCAGGTGGGACAGTGTCGGAGGAGGCCTCGACCCGACAGTGGCGGTTAGGCCAGACAGAGCGTGACAATAACGGGCCATCTAATGGGTGGGTAGGTGGCGGCGGTGATATGTGGTCTAGGTGAGACCATGTCAGAGGAGGCCCGTGGTGGCAGAGGTAGTGGGTGGTGACTAGGGACCATGACAGAAGGTTGTGGCAGCGGCAGTAGGAGGCGGCGGTGGCAGTTGGGACATGGATCAAAGTCGCGTCGGATGAAGGACCCCATGGTGGATGAGGTGGTTGGGCTGTGTGAAACATATTCCAATGCTTCTTTGATCTGGGGAGCCAACTAGCCACACGATTGTGCGACCACATGGACTAGAGAGATCTAGACAGGGTGGACCATGTTTGGTGGAGTAGAACCGACCCGCATGACGTGGGAAGAGTTGGAGAGTCAGGTCGCTCCATCGGGCCAATGGGTTGGACCACGTAGTCCAGTGGCCTAATGAGATGGTCTAGTTTGGTCTGGTCTAGACCGGATGAGTCGGGTTGGGTCAGATGAACCGGGTCAGGTTGGGTTAGTCAGACTGGGTCAGATCGAACCTGAACAGAACCCAATCCTTTTTACTTAATTGGCCATATCTTTCAAACCATGTGCCTATTTGATGATCCGTTTGTGTTGTTAGGACCCTTAAGACGAGACGATCCTTTTGAGATACTCTAAGTGAGTTTTTTTGTGGAATTTGGTTTATGACCTAATGGATTGAGGAGTAGGTTCTCCTAGAATAATTGTGCTATGAGAAGAATCCGATGGATGGCTATGGATAAGTGATCTTAGTGACTATATGATATTGGTGAATATGTGAATTGTGGGATGTATGTCCCATTGAATCTCCATGCACCATCGATTCTCTATGTTACACTAATGCTCCAAGTGCTATTGATGCACCATGCACCATCATCATTTCGAGAACCACCAATGCTCTGTGTCCCATTGATGCTCTGTGTTCCATCAATTATCAATATACCATTGATTCTCCATTAACCATAAAAACTCTATGCACCATAAAAAACTTATTGTCATAGAGGATGGGAGATTTTTGGACTACAACTGGAAATCCTTCTATTTGTGCTTTAGACTTATACCAGTGTGACCTGACCATTTTTTACTATACTTTGTGTGTTTCCTTGGTGGTGTACTTTGTGTATTTACTTTGTGGTATAATTCATGTATTTATTAGTTGTATTACCTTTGTGGTATTGGGGTGTCCTACTGAGTATTTTTTTACTCACCCCTGCACGGGCTTTTCTCGTACGTGTCATGTCTTGTACAAACAATTGATGCTTTGATAGAGTCCTAGGTGGATTAGGACTAGGTGGTTCTTAGAGTGATCAGACAAGAAATGTGTTCTTATATGACTTCAAACAATTTCCCTACACATACCCTTCAGGTAGGGTTTTATACAGATGAGTTTTTGGAAGTTGTGAATTCACTTTGGAAGACTTTACTGTTGGTGGGATTGTATTATAGACCTATTTACTTTCTAGTTTTCCTACTACCATACTCTATTATTGGTATCTTAGTGGTATGCATGATTGTTTACATAGTGTTTTTATATTTCATCAATTTGGTCTTGGGGATGTGTGTGTGTGTACATGTACTTAAGAAAATGCCTCCCATTTGTGGGATATGCCTACTCGGTGCTAGTCGCCAACCCCTGGCCTATCAAATGTGGGATTGAGGTAGTCATGAAATGGGCCTCTCTAGAGTAGGTCATAAAATTTAACTACAAGGAACCATATAAATTTTCAAACCAATTCCCTAAACTAAGGGTTTTTTAAGGAAACCAACAACCTCCAAGGTATAAAGTGTGATATTTTTCCATCACAACCACCGAGATGGATCCGAAAAAAGAATTAGTGATACATATTCTAGTTATTAATTCATGAATAGTGAACATACCTTTTGATTCTAGTTATATGCATTAATTTATATAAATAATGTTTTGTAGAACTATTAAAAACAACACCATAAGTCATGGAAGTAGAGATTTTAGTGGAAATGGAAAATGGGGAAATTATTGCATCTGAAGTATATAACTCCTTGTCTATCACAATTTTTGGGATGAACTTCCCAGTGAAACTTTTAATACCCCCTGTTGTGGAATTTGATGTAATTTTAGGTATGGATTGGATTTCCCTATATAAAACCAGCATAACTTGCCATGAGAAGAAAATAACTCTTTGTATTGTGAATTGACCCCGATTCTGTACAAGTGCAAGGAGGAGGATGAATCTTTTTTAGAACCAAAATCTCAATCATGGGTATTATTTTTATACGAAAAAATTTATCTAGAAAAAATGATTGAGTTTAAAGAAAGAACCATCCCCAAAGACATGCCTATTGTGAGGGAATATACTAATGTGTTTCTCAAGGATTTTCCAGGTCTTCCTCCTAGATGAGAGGTTGAATTTTCAATAAATATTATACTTGGAGCATTAATATTATTCAATAATCCATATATATTAGCTATTGTAGAACTTGAGTATCTAAAAAAAAACAAGAGAATTTGGATAAAGGGTTCATACACCCAAGTGCTTCACCATGGGGTGCATGTGTCCTCTTTGACAAAAAGATGTATAGATCAATATGCCTTTCTGTTGATTATCTAGAGCTTAACAAGACCATGATAAAGAATAAGTATCATTTAGTATAGATTGATGAATTTTTCAATCATCTACATAGATCACAATACTAATCCAAGGTGGATCTGTGGTCGGGATATTATAATATTAGGGTGAAGAAGGAGGATATCCCTATGACTGCTTTTTTTACAAGGTACAAGAACTATGAGTTCATATTAATGCCTTTTAGACTCACTAATGGTCTCAAAATCTTCATAGACTTGATGAATAGAGTCTTTAGAGATTACCTTGAAAAATTTGTGGTAGTATTTATAGATGATGTTTTAATATTGTCCAGAACCAAGGAGGATCATGAAGAGCATCTGAGCACTATTATAAAGACCTTATGAAAGGAGAATATTTATGCCAAGTATAGAAAATGTGATTACTGTTTGAATGAATTATCATTCTTGGAGAATATCATCATAAGGAATTTGATTTCTATGGACCCTTTGAAGACAGAATAAATTTGAGGGTGGCCAAGGCCAATATCTATGACAAATATCCATATTTTTCTTGAATTAGATTGGTATTATCATCAGTTTTTGAGAAATTTCTCATGATTTTAAAACCCTCTAACTAAGATAAATCTAAAGGGAATCAAGTTTTCTTGGAATGATGAATGTGAATAGAGATTCATGGAGTTGAAAAGAAGGCATATAATTTCCCCTACACTCACACTACCAATAAGTGGAGAAATTTTCATTGTATTCAGTGATTCTTAGAAGAAGGGACTAATCTGTGTGTTAATGTGGAATGATAAATTCATAGCCTATGCTTCCAGGAAGTTGAAATTTCATGAACAAAACTACCCAACACATGATCTAGATTTGCCTATAGTGATCTTCAGTTTTAAAATATGTTGAAATTATCTCTTTTGGGAGAAGTGTGAAATTTATATGGATAACCAAGGCCCCAAGTATATATTCACATAGAAAGAGATGAATATGTTCAAAAAATGATGGTTGGTGATAATCAAGGATTATGACATCTCAATCCACTACCATCATGGTAAAGAAAATAAAGTGACTAATTATTTAAGTAGGAAGGATCCAAAAATTTTATCCTTGATGGGAATTTATAAGGATTTAATATTATTTGATTTGAAAAGGATGGACATGAGAATCATAAAGGAAGGAACATCATGAATCCTTTAATAAATGATTTATCAAACATTCATTCTAGAGTATTTAAAGGATAACCAAAGAGATGATGTGGGAATTAATTAGAAAGTCGAAACTATTATAATAGGTAAATCCTTAGAGTTCAATGTAAATAGAGGAGTTGTGAGATTTGGGTCACGAATATGTGTACCATTAAATCCCATGTTAAGTATGTAACTATTGGTTGATGCATAGAGTTTGACATTATATATTCACCTAGGAAGAACAAAGATTTATCAAGATCTCCAAGAGTACTATTGGTGGGACAATATAAAGAATAAGATCACTAAATTTACATCAAAATTCCTGGTATGTCAATAAGTTAAGGATGAAAGGAAAAAGTCTAAAGAGATGATAAAAACATTACCCATACCAATATGAAAATGGGAAAATATCACTATAGACTTTGTTACCGGAATTCCAAAGACTTCCAGGGGAAACAATGCTATATGGGTTATTTTGAATCATCTTAGAAAGATAGCTCACATTATCAAAATTTGAGAGGACTTACCACTAGATCCACTTTCATAGATATACATCAGAGAAGTGTTAAGGATACATGGAGTAACACTATCTATTGTAACTGATCAAGATCCTAGATTCACCTCCATGTTCAGAAATTTCTCTAACATGAACTAAACACTGAACTAATATTCAATATGTCTTATCATCTTCAAACTGATGGACAGTCTGTGTGTACTATTAATAAACTAGATGACATGTTATGATCATGTTATATGGACTTAAAAGGGGTATGAGACCAAAATTTACCTCAAGTCATGTTCTCTTACAACAATAGTGGATCCCTATGAATCCCATTATGGGAAGAGGTATAGAACACCTGTATGATAGGATGAAGTTGTGTAAAAAAACCACTAGGTACTTAAATGGTTGAGGAAATGGTAGAAAATTTAAAGACCATTTAGCAGCACATCAAGTCTACTCAATGTTTATAGAAGAGATACACTACAATCATCGATGGGACCTAGAGTTTGATGTTGAAGACAAGGTATTCCTCTACATATCTCCATGGAATAATGTGATAAGATTTGGGAAAAAGGGAAATATTAGTCCAAGATACATTGACCCCATTTAGATCCTTGGCCGCATCAGAGTGGTGGCCTACTGACTTTCACTCCCACCTAGCCTATATCAAGTACATGATGTATTCCATGTATTCTTCTTGATAAAGTAAATTTCAGACCCCTCACATGTACTCAATATATAGGTGGTACCATTGGATAATGACCTTTCTTATGAGGAGAAACCGGTGAAGATCTTGGATCGTGGAGACAAATTTCTAAAAATTAAGATAATTCATAGTGTGAAAGTAATTTAGAGAAGACAAAAGTTTGAATAAGTACTGTGGGAACTAGAGGAGGTGATGAAATAGATTTACCCTCATATGTTTTAGTGCAGGAAATAAAAATTTGAGGGTGAAATTTTTTAATAGGGGAATATTGTAATGAACTAAACTATTATAAATAAAATTCCCCTTGAAATTTAATTTAATTTATTATTATATATTATGGATATAGAAAACACATGCACTTATTTGGTTTTATTATATTCTATCAGACTTAAAAGACCTTCAATCATCTTTACCATTGATAATATATTAATTTAATATTGATCATGTGATTAGTATAAATATAGGGTTTTAGCAAATCCAATTGATATAGAAAAAGTGATGGCCTCAACCAGTAGGATCATACCCCATGAAGCCAATTTATCAAAGCATCCAATGGAGATAGAATCAATAGGATTTTACCTAGACAAAACCCAATATGAGATCCAACAACTTGAGTATGATTGAAATAATTTTTGGGATAAGGTCAAGCCTATTGAGATGATATCCCAAACCTTGTACACCGAACCAGCCCATGAAAGTCTCATAGTCGTACACCTTACTCTTAGGGAGTTTTCTGGTGTATTAAAAGGATCTGTATCAAGACCCTAGCGATATGAGTATTTAAATTATTTTTTAGAGAATAATGGATATATTTTCATCCTATTGATGTTACTTTATAAATGATGTTTATTTTTATTCAATAAAACATAAATAACATTTTTGGGTAATATTAAAATTCAATTAAGGAACTTGTTTTTATAAATTAATGGATTTTTGAAATAAATAATATTTTAAAAAACATATTATTATTAAATATTTTTTATTAAATATAAATAATCATATAATTTTTATGAAGTCATTTTTAATTTTTATAAGAGTTCAAAAACTATTATTGTCAAAAAACCCAGAATTTCTTAATAAATGTCAATATTATTTTAAAAGTAAAAATGAAAATATTTAGAAAATAATTTATAAAAAATTAATATTATCCTTGGAATTAGAATTTCTAAATTATCCAATGGTTAATTTTTCATAATTTTACAAGGTATTCAAATTTTCACGTAAAAATTAAATACCGTATAAATATACTTTTTGTATTATGACATAATAATGACCCAAAAGTGATGTAATTTATACTATAAATGGTACTGAATAAAAAATATATGTTTTCTATTTAAAATAATGATATTTTAATTCTATTTTATTAATTTTATAAAGTTATTAGGAATCCACCAAAACCATTATTATATTTTAGGGTTTTAAAATATTTTCTTTAAGAGTATGACTCACCTCTACCTAAGAAAGGGTATTATTTTATTAATTTAGAACCTTTTCCTTACAAAATAATGAAATACTCTCCATTTTTCTAAAAACATGATAAAAAACCATGGTAAGGTCTATAGTTTTGTTTATTTTATTATGTAGAGTCCAAAACCTGTGTTTGAAAAATAATAAAGAAAGCCCCACTCATTTACTATACAAACCCATAGAATATCCCATTTATAATCACTCAAAATACTTGTATTACGTTATTAATCTTCCCTCCCCTATCTAGATTCCTCCTAAGGTTCCCCCAATCTCTCAAGAAGCTCCTCCTAAGCATTTGGATTCACATTCTCAAGTAAGAAATCCTCTCTTCGTCCTCTTTATTAAAATATTTTTTTATTATCTTGTGTATTATATTTATACTTACTAATGATGGGATATATATTTACATTTCCCTATTAATTTTCATTTTATTTCCAAATTATGATATATTTCTTTCACTCTCATCAACTGATTTTATAAATTTTTAAGTGATGTCAGTATGATTTTGAAATTTCACTGTGATTTTTCATGCCAAAATAATTGTGTAGTGAATGCCTTACCCAACTAATATCAACGGTGTTCACCTATATACACTTAGAATTATTTTAATTGGTACTTATATGTATTTATTCAACACTCCTTGATCATAGAATAAAATATTATGATGAATGACTCCATGTTTTATGAATTATGTGGCACACTTAAAAATGAGAATGAAATGAAAGTGATGGGTGTGCATAGAATTATATAGCGCTCCAATGCATTGGGTAATATTTAGTCTCATAAGACATCATGTTGGGACATGGAGTGAACCTGATTCCTTTATTTTACTTTTTCTGTCTTGATTTATTGGTAGTTAGCTTTGACCTCTGTTTATGATGTAGTGTTTTATGTTGTTTCCATATTTACCATGTTATTATTATCATTCTATATCATAACTTAGTGTTAGTTTTCCTTTTATTACCATTTGATAGACCTATTTTATAACATGTTTTACATTATTCCATGATTATTCCCTTACTATGACTTATAAATCACCCCTTTCTTATGCATGTCCCCAGGTTATCCTCTGAAGTTTTAAAATCCATGGAATATTATGATCATGTTAAGGAAGTTTTCAATAAAGTTGATGCATTTTATATTTTAAGTTGTTATGCAATGTACCTAATTACCAAAGAACTAGAATTATTGATATTATAGTTTGTATTAAGTGTAATCATTTGTATTATCATGTATTAATTTGAAATAAAGAGTAGGGTTGTTATATTTGAGTCGTACTTGGACTAGTTTATCATAAAATTCCTGTAAGATATACTCATATACTCTACTTCTGAGGAGGACCATGTAAAAAGCTTCAGTTTGGTTCTAGATTTTATTTAAAAGCACTAACTTTATGGAAATATCTCTAAGTTCCAGTTCTAGATTCATGATTTTCACTTTCTGGGGAATGTCATTTCTGAGCATGATTTATCCATGGACCCAAAAAAGGTTGATGGAGTGATTTCTTGGGATCCACCTAAGATATTTTCAAAGGTGTGGAGTTTTCATGGATTGGAGGGGTATTATAGGAGGTTTTTGGAATACTTATTTAGGATTGAATCCCCTTTGTCCGCCCTGACATGGAAAAGGCAGTTGTTTAACTATTTTGAGAAGTCCTAGAGGGACTTGGAGGAGTTGTGGAAGAGGACGACGAGTGATCCTATATTGAGACTAAAATAGGAGGGCATAGAGTACATAGTGTATTGCAATTCCTCATGAGCTAGGATTTGATGCATGTTGATCCAGTGATAGTAAGTTATCACATATTGGTCGAGGTAGTTAAGACCAAAAAATCATAATTATAAAACTCACAAAATAGAGATATAGGTGGTAGTGTTTACCCTGAGGATATGGGGAAGGTACCTTTTGGGGGAGTGATTTTTGGTTTAGTCAGACCATCAAAGACTTAGGTACGTCTTCACATAGAGACACTTAAACCTAGAAAAATGACACTGGTTAGAGTTCCTACAAGACATTGAAATAAAGATAGTCTATACCCCAGGGAATGGAAATGTAGTATCTGATTCCCTTTGTAGAAAGTCTCAGACTCACTTTGTGGAGGAGGCTTCAGAGCAGTTTTCTTCCTTATAGCTGACTTTGGTGGAGCAGGAAGGTACATATTTTCATCAGTCAATGGTGTTGACTCTTATGATTCTATAATATATGAGATATTACTAACTAGTATATATATATTTTAAGGTATTACATGAAAAAATATCTACAAGGGAATCACCATATGGATATTATAATGTAGAGAATCACATCATCATTTTCTCATAATGGATGGTAGTTCTAGTCACTATTTGAGAGGTGGTTATGCTAGAGTTCCACACTTATCCCCTAGTTGTAAAAACTAGTGTTGGGAATAGCTAAAGAGACAATTAACGGTAGTTTTGGGGGTTTATCATGATATGAAGTGTCGTCACTTAGTGCCTTACCAGTGATTAGGTGAAGGATGAGAACCAAGTTCTGACAGGATTGTTTCATCCCCTTGAGATTCTAGAGTAGAATCAAAATGGTATATATATGTAATTTGTCATAGGTCCTCCTAAGATAGTTAAGGTCCATGATTCTATCTAGGTGAAATTTGATCAACTCACAAATTTAGAACACTTCCTTGCTATCAGGGATAATATTTTGATGGATATTTTGGGGTAGTTTTATGTATGGAAGATCGTTTAACTTCATGGGGTTCCCTCAATGATTTTATCCTATGTTAATTCATGGTTTAAATCAAAATTTTGGAGAGGTATTCATGTAGAATTTGAGACCCAAATTAGGATGAGTAAAAACTTTCACACCAAGATAGATGGGGGGACTATATACACTATCTAGGTGTTGGAGGATATAATGAGAGATTGCATGTTAGACATTGTCCAGAGTAGGGAGGATCACTTTCCCTTGGATTTTTTTTATATAAAAATAGATACCACTCTACCACTGACATGGAACCTTTAGAGGCCATGTACGAGAGACCCTTCAATCACCCTTGTGCTGAAAAGAGATCGGTGATATTTCTCTTGTGGGTTCAGAGATGGTAAAGGTGATGACGAAGAAGGTACAAATCATCCTTTAGTGGATAAGAATGACCCAGAGTAGACATAAATCTTACATAGATCTATATTATAGGACCATGGAGTTTGAGCAGAGATACCATGTTTTCCTAATAATCTTCCAATGTTGAGGATTACAGAGGTTCTTCCTGGGAGGAAAGTTATCTCTAAGGTTCATCATCTCGTTCATTATCATGTAGAGGGTTGGAAAGGTTACTTACCACATTACCGTACCCCCATGGCCGGAGTGGGTGCATATTGTCTTTCACATGTCATAGATAAGGAGATACATTTGTGACCACATGGACACCATCGACTAGGGAGAGATGGAAATCATATATGAAGTCAACTTTACTGAGCACCCAGTGGCCATCAAGGATCGACAGATGAATACCATACATAGATGGACCATCCCCTTGGTTCGCATGTTATGGAAGCATGAGAACATGAAAGAGATATCCTGGGATCGGGAAATACAAGTTCAAGCTTAGTATCATGATTTGTTTATTTACATTTTCATTTTTAGGATGAAAATATTTAATGAGGTAATGATGTATAAACCCAATTTTTTAATTATATGGATTTGAAATGTTTCTATGTATATTTATAGAGCCATACACTGAGATGGAATAAGATTCTGAGGCCTGGTGTGCCCAGAATTAGTTTTGTAATAATATTAAATATATTTTATATTTTTCATGAAAAGTTTCATAAAATTGGAATAAATCTTAAATAAAAACCCAGATCAGAAATTTGAGACCACGGTTGAGTCCGTAACGTGTTGTTTACCATAGGTGCAACCTAAAATAGGTTGGCACAAGGTGTTAATATATCTTTCCCAATGGAGGTACATTCAATGGATTAGTTAATTAATTTAAGTTAATTAATTAATTCATTCGAGCTAACCAAATTTACTAAGAATACATCTCTATGGAGAATCGTCTAGGGTTAGCCTTATAAAACCTTAGAGGATTCCAGAGCCTCCTTTACTCCTTCCACTAGATAATCACATCAGATGATGACAAAGCTCCAAATTGGATCATATCAAGATGCAATGAATGCAATGAATTCCATCAATCATTGGTGAACACATTCTTCAAAGAAGAATGATCCAATATCCAGGTATCTATCTTCAATTTATGTATTATTCCCATTTTGATTAAATTTATTGAGTGGTTCAATCAACTTATATTGATATACTCCAATTGTTTCATGAGAATGTGCTCATGTACCAATTTAATTACTTAATATTTGTTTTTTCTAACCCTTATTATTCCCGTTCTTTATTTTTGGCCAAGAAATCATTTCCAAAATCATTTAAACATTTTTTATAGTTCCTTTCTACCTAATTGCTTCACACTCTTCACCAGTAGGAACCCACTGTCCTGGTTCGACATTTTCGAGCGGTACCGATCTTGATCGGACCCCCAAAATAGAGACCAATTCATGAACGAGGTACAAA
The DNA here is from genome assembly GCA_963277665.1 of Viscum album. Classification (NCBI taxonomy): domain Eukaryota; kingdom Viridiplantae; phylum Streptophyta; class Magnoliopsida; order Santalales; family Viscaceae; genus Viscum; species Viscum album. The sequence continues at coordinate 1,283,080,333 of OY728132.1, read as the reverse complement.
TCGATGGAACAAGGATAGATCTAGGATGTTTACATGTTGTGGATGATTGTTTCAATGATCAGAGATTTTATCAACAAACTAGGAAGTATTGAGGGGTGCACAAAACATGGGACATTTCTCCAATGATCAATGGAATCCAATTTCCAATGAACAGTGGATAAAAACTATGATCCACGACTAGGTCCACAATATTTTGGTATAATTAATGTCAAAATCAATGAGGCATGGCTAGATTCAACACATGGGAGTGGTTCTTGAAAACATTCAAAAACAAAACTAAATGTTGTGTACTGTATTTAACACATGGATTGTATCCCCTTGGATATGGTGGCTAGGGTTTTAGGAAATTAAAAGGATGACATGACATGAAGAATCTCTACACACCGTGCACCCCTTCCCCATGTGGATGAGCTGTGTGACTTAGCACACAATCAAGAACATGCCATGTTCCTAAGTAAAAGGGCATGGCCAGAGAACACAGGAAACACTTCGTGGGAAGACGGTCATCATGTACTAATGTAAACAGACACTGGGTAAAGTATACAGACATGGATTAGATACACGGACACAACCAAGAACACTGGTGGGACCTTGAGTGGCATGGGAATGCTATGTATATCCCTCAAATTTTGTGTACTTTTACATTATTTGATATCCATGTACCTCTAGGGAAGAAACCAAGTGAAGGATAGATACCACATGCCTTGTGGGTCCCCTCATACTCCATGTACCCCTTGGAACTTTTTAAGGAAACTAAAATCTTCTATATCTCCTTTATTTGGATTCATATTTTGGCATGTGAGTATCCTATCCTAAGTGTTCTTCTATTTAGAAGACAGTGGTGAAATCGGTTGTGGGTTTTTGGATACAATGTGGATTTTTTTGGTAATTACACATGACTAGGTGATGCTCAAAAATGATGGTGATCGCGTATTATCACTATAGGAATCTTGAGCGGAACCCTCCAGTTGTGTTGGGCATGGTTCCTTGATGAATTTTAGAGAGAAAACCTTTAATTGATCTTGGCATGGGTCCTCTGTAGGCTTATAGAGTGCAACCCTCCTACTAGGTAGGGTATGGGTCCTATACCAACTCCCTAGTGGAACCCTCTAGTTGGGATAGGCATGGATCCTTGATTACTTCTATAGTAGAACCCTCTAGCTAGGCTATACATGGGTCTTCTACTAAAATCTAAATTGGAACCCTCTAGCTGGGCTGGGTATGGGTCCTCTACCGAATATAGAACGGAACCCTCAAGATGGGCTGGGAATGGGTCCTCAATGAATTATATTATGGAACCCTCCTTCTGAGTAGGGCATGGGTCCTCTACTAACTCATGAGTGGAATCCTCTAGATGGGTTGGGCATGGGGACTCAATGAATTCAACCATGAAATCCTCTAGCTAGGATGGGGATGGGTACTCTACCCACTTCTAGAGTAAAACCATCATGCTAGGATAAGAAAGGGCCTTCTACCATTGAGTGGAACCCTCCAGTTATACTAGTTAATGGTTCCTCTACCTAGAGATTGTGGCCCCTCAACTGTGAAAAATAGTGATGAGGCATGTATTGGCTTGGACGACTATGTATGGGAAGACACGTGAGATGTTAGATATCATTGATGGACTTTTGGAACTGTTGGTGACTCTTCTTCTTGGGTTGAGTTGTGAGATAGAGGTCCCTATTTTCTCTCTATTGGGATTATTTTTATTGTGAATATATATATATATATATATTCATTGGCATGCATACCTTTTTATTTGGTTACTCTCCTTCTATGGGCTACAAAGACTTACATGATATGTGTAACACCCCGGTTCCAGAAGCCGCCCAAAGGTGCCCATACCCGGTTGGTCACATGGCCTCAAGTGCATTTCCCAGAATGCCAGAGGCTGCTGACTAGCAGCCAGGACCTTGGGTGTGATAGTGGGGAAACTATGCCCTCATTGGTAGAGTACACAGTGTAAGAAAAAAACAATAAACAATAGAGGAAGACGTAAACAATCCATACATAAGTGAACAACATAATACAAAATATGATAAACAGAAGGTGAACACACACACACACACACACACACACACATATATATATATATATATATGATGCGTGATACATATGTCTATCAAAATAGACAAACAAGTCACAATGCTGTAAATACAACAGTACTAAAACAAGTACAAAATAAAGATAAACAGTTCCTCAGCATCACAAGTCTAAGCTTGGTCCCATGCACTACAGCTCCACAATAGTCAAGTACCTAAAGTCAAAGGGCGCTTGACCTTGTCTATACCTGCAACAATATAGTCTTTTTGGGCCCAAAAGCATGACCCAAATAGAGTGTGAGACTAAATCCCAGTAGGCATCCACCCAAAGATCTGTGCCTAACAGTTAGTGAATATATGTCAGGTAAAAGCACAAACAAATAGTAAACAGAAACATGCTGAACAATAACAATCCAAAATTCCAAGGTCATGCAACAGCTAACAAGTAGAAAAGCACAACAGGTAATCCTCTCGTCCCACTTAGCAAAAACCAACAACCCTTTGGGTAGTGCACTCAGCCTAACCCCTCTGGTTTAGTCATACGGAATTATAAAGACTCTCTGAGGAAGAACACGTAGTCAATCCCCCTTATAGTATAGGGTAGTCAGGAACTCTCTGAGGAATCTCACACAGTCAATTCCCCTTATAACCCTAAGTTCAAGGAATATTTGAGGAAGCAAACTCATTCAAGTTCCCCTTATATCCCAGGTCGTTCATGGACTCTCTGAGGAAGCACACTCAGTCAATCCCACCTATAGCCTATGTTAATTAGGTGATTCAAACAAACAAAATAGAGACTCTTTGAGGAAGCTCACATGGTCTATCTCCATATAGTCTAAAACAGTCAAGGACTCTCCGAGGAAGCTCTCATGGTCTATCCCCATATAGTCTAAAACAATCAAGGACTCTCTAAGGAAGCTCTGACTATCTATCCCCTTATAGACCAAAGTAATCCTAGTCACTCTGAGGATGCTCACTCAGTTAGTCCCCTTATAGCCTAAATATCAAAGACTCTCTGAGGAAGCTCACTCGGTCTATCCTCTTTTAGTCTATAGTACTTGGTTCTTACGGCCCCGGGTAGGTCAATGCATAATAATGCTATATGGCCTAAGTAACCCGATAGAACTACTTGGATAACCAATCTACAACATCTCAAGCATGTCAGAAAACAAAACTCCACCCTATGATCACAATGCATGGAAAACAGGTAAATAGAAAAATAGGCTAAACAGGACCAAATGGTCATAAATAGAACGAAGCATGAGCAGAGAAACCAAGGTATAACAATCAACCCTAAACATGTCCAATTTACCCTTACACAGGAATACAATCATGGAAGGCATACAATGGGGGTAAAACGGTAACCACACAATACCTCGTTCAAGGGTATTTGTGGAAGTTTCACATAATATTCAAGGAATTTCAACAGAAAAGCACAAACCACCTACCTTGGTTCTAGGAGATCAATATACTTGTACCATGAAGCTTGGATCTCTTTATAACTTCATAGATATATGAAAACTCACAAAACATTCAACTCACTATAACTAGAAAAAGAGGAATAATTGGAAAACGATGATCTAGAAGAAGGAAGAGCTTACCTCTACGGTTCCAACGCAATCGACGACGGTCGATTCCGAGAAAGGACGGAGGCTCAGGGGCTCAGAGAAGATCTACGACCATACCATCACTCTCAGATGAACCAAAGATAAAAGGAGGGTGTTTTGTCTGTCAGACATGACCCCAGTGCATTTAATGAAAAAAATACACGGTGTGTACTTTTGGAGTACATTGCCTTTACTTACTGTTTCCATACTCTACTTTAGGCAGCCTCCATGTCACCCCACACGACATTTTTTGTGGCCCTTACATGGCCAACACATGACGTCGCACAGCAATGAAGTATACATCATGTCCTCATAAAGTACATGGGATGAAATTAAAAAATTTCTAAAAACTCCTCTTTTCTCAAAAACTCTAGAAAAAGGAAAAACATACCTAAAAAGAAGGTCTGGGTTCTTAAAAACTTCCCCCCGTAAATAATTTCATCCCTGAATTTCCCTAGTGAGGCATAGAAGAAGAAACCCTGAATAGCTCTGGCCATTGTAATTGTACATCGTCCTCCCTCTCCTAAGTCTCTTCCTATACTCGGCCGTGCTGCCAGACCATCCATACCAGAGGAACAGACCGACCATGGAGAAACTTCGTACTATGATCAAAAATCCGGATAGGATGCTCCTCAAAAGATGCATCCGCTTCGAGCTCAACTTCCTCAGGTTGAAAGACATGAGACGGGTTGGAAAAGTAAAGTCGGAGCTGAGAAACATGGAAGACGTCGTGCATAGTCCGCTACCTTTGAGGTAAATGCAACCAATAGGAAACCGTCCCAACTCTCTCCAACACCTCAAATGGCCTGACGTACCTTGGTGAAAGCTTACCATCTCTCTGAATCCTCTTGTGTCCCAACCTCGATGTGACACACAAAAAACTGATATCCAGCCTCGAACTCCAGAGGTTGTCTCCACTGATCAACATAAGACTTCTGTCAAGACTATGCAGTAGCCATCCTCTTCCGAATCAACTCTATATACTCTATGGTCTCCTGAACAAGATGAGGTCCCATAAAAGCTACCTCTCCAGCCTCCATCCAACATAAGGGTGATCGGCATGGCCTACCGTACAAATCCTCATAAGGTGCCATCTAAATAGTTTCTTGAAAACTCTTTGTTGTTGGAAAACACCACAAGAGGTATATGCTTCTCTGAAGAACCTCCAAAATCCAAAATGCAAGATCGGAGCATATCCTCAAGCACCTGAATCGTATGCTCGGACTGGACATCATTCTGGGGATGGTAAGCTGTACTCAAAAGTACCTGTGTACCCAAAGACTTATGAAGCCCCTGACAGGACCGAGAAGTAAAATGCGCATCCCTATCTGAAATAATGGAGTGTGGATCTTCATGAAGACGTATAACCTCTCGGATGTACAACTTCCCCAACTCATCAATACTAAAGGTCTCCTTGATCGGCAAGAAATGAGCAACCTTCGTAAGCCTGTCGATGACAACCCAAATAGCATCATTCCCTCTAGGTGACCTCGGAAACCCCGTCACAAAGTCCATCGCGACATCATTCCACTTCCACTCCGGAATGGGTAACTACTGTAAAAGAATTTCTAGTCTATAATGCTCCGCTTTCACCTGATGAAAAGTGGAACACCTCACGAAAAAAATAGCAACATATCTCTTCATACCTGGCCACCAATACTGGTGGTGTAGATCACGATACATCTTGGTGATGCCAGGATGAACTACCCAAACTAAGGAATGAAAATCCCACATCATCTCCTCACGTATGTCTACTGGAACCCATACACATCCCTGGAAACACAAGATCTCATCCTCGCCTACTGTCCATCCCGGAATATGGTCCTCTCATAACATGCTTTCCAGTAGGACTAAGCCTTTAGAATATGATAGCTACCTCATTCGAACTTGGTCAAGAAGCGTAGAGGTAACAACTACAGAAGAAAGAAACATTTTCCCCTATCTATCGTTCACCTCCAAAAGCATCTTAGAGAACAGATCCATAAGCTTACACTCACTGTTGGCCTCCTGAACTGCATGTATCTGAGTTCTCCTGCTCAACGCGTCAGCCACTGCGTTGCCCTTCCCAGGTGTATACGCAAGATCAAAGTCAAAGGACTAAAGATACTTGACCCACCTATGCTGTCTCAGATTCAGATCACACTGAGTGAAGATGTACTTGAGACTTTTTTGGTCAATGAAAACCAAAAAATGCTCTCCTAGAAGGTAATGTCTCTAACAGCATAAGGCATGGACAATAGATACCATCTCAAGATCATGTGTCAGGTAATTCCTCTCATGTGGCCTCAACTACCACGACCCGTACACAATGACTCCATCTCCCTACATCAGCACAACTCCCAGTGCGATACCTGAAGCATCGTAGTAAATAGTGTAGCTCTTTCCTGGCTCTGGAAAGACTAGTATCGGTACTGACATCAACCTCCCTTTCAGCTCATGAAAGGCTGACTCACATCAATCTGACCATAAAAACTTCGCACCCTTCTTAGTCATACCTGTCAGCGGTGCTTCTAAGCGTGAAAAGTCCTGTATGAAGCGTCTGTAGTATCCTGCCATCCCCAGAAAACTCCGTACCTCAATGACGTTATTTGGATGCTCCCAGGAAAATACTTCCCTCACTTTTTATGGGTCTAGTGATACTCTTGTTTCTGAGATGACATGACCCAAGAAGTGAATATGATCCATCCAAAAGGGGAATTTCGAGAGCTTAGCATATAACTGATTCTCTATTAGTGTACTCAAAATGATCTCAAGATGGGTAGCATGGTCTTGTCGAGTGTGAGAGCACACCAAGATGTCATCCACGAAAACCACCATGATGTAATCCAAGTAAGGATGGAAAACTCAGTTCATCAGCACCATGAAAACTGCTGGCGTGTTCGTGAGACTGAACGACATAACCGTATACTCGTATAGACCATACATGCTCCTGAAGGCTGTCAGAGGTATATCTGATGGTCTAACACACAACTGGTGATAACCGGAGCTGAAGTCAATCTTTGAGAACACTCAAGCACCTCGAAGCTGATCAAAGAGATCATCAATCCCAAGAAAAGGATATCGGTTCTTGACCATCATCAGGTTTAGCTTATAATAATCTACACAAAAACTAAGGGTACTGTCCGCCTTCTTCACAAACAGGACAGGAGAACTCCAAGGAGAAGTACTGGGTCAGATGAAACCCTTTTCCTGCAACTCCTCCAACTGCATCTTGATCTCCTGAAACTCAGGTGTAGCCATCCTATAAGGAGGAAAGGACACCAGTGCCGCTCCTGGCACAAGCTCAATCAAGAAGTCTACCTCACACTCTCGAGGCAAACCTAAAAAGTCATATGGAAAGACATCTTTGAAACGATCCACCATTGGAGGAAAGTCTAACTGTGAAGTCCCATAGTCATCCAGATATAGACTAGAAATCTATACTATAACTCCTCCTAGCCCATGATGCTCGGGTCCTACTCGACTCGCTTGGACATCCCACTCACCCCGAAGACGAAAATATCCACCCTCTAGTGATATAAAACTCACCCTTCAGCGGTAGCAATCGATGACTGCCTGGAAGGGGACTAACCATTCCATTCAAAGAATGACATCATAGCTCTTCATCTCTAGAACATAGAGGTCCCATAATAAGTGACACCCCACAACCTCAAGAGGTCACTCTCTGCACTAACATACGCTAGATGTCCTCATTACCAACAGTGTGTCTAGTGTCAACATGTCGATAGGAGAAAAGATGCAGAGCCCAAGGCTCTCCAAAAAAGCAACAGAGATAAAGCTATAGGAAACCCTTGTGTCGAAAAGAGCAGGAGATAAAACTGAGGATACTAAGATCATACCTTGAACAGTGGAAGGTCCGAGATCTTACTTCTACTGGGTCTGCTCCATCGCAAAAGTCTGGCCTGCTTCATGACCCTATGACCCTGCCTGACCACTCTGAGCTGATCCGCCCTACTGTCACTAATAGACCGGCGAATGACCACCCCGACCACGACCTCCACCTTGGCCTGAATGACTGGAATAACTCCAATTCCCAGACTGGTGAGAAACTAGTGGTGATTCTCCCGAACGTGGAGTCATAGAAGAACCCTTGTCTCTGGCTGATAGAGGAAAAACTGATAGAAATGCTGGAGATGGCCCATCCTGCCACAAGATCGGTACTCCATCGGGTCTCTCGGGCAACGTGGCCTTGTATGACCACTCCTTCCGCACTGCTATCACACCACATGGATACCAGAAGGTGTATCCCGCCTACTATGATCTCCTTGAGAAAGCTATCTATCGCGCTTCCTGCTATCAGTAGGAGGAACACTGGCTATGGAGGTCGAACCTCCCTGGATCACTGCTCTAGAATCCCTCAGATTGTGCTCTGTGATCAGCGCATGGTTGACGATAGAGGATATCGAAGTCAACCTGAATATGTTCACCTGGGAATGGATATTCTGCCTAAGACCATCCTCAAACTTCCTATCCAGGAACAACTCATCACCGACTGGGATTAGCGTGAAACACAACAGCTCCATAAAATGAGAGGAATACTCCATCACAAAAAGATTACCCTACTCTAAGCTCATGAACTCCCAGGCTCGGTTGGATCTCAAGGTCTCTGGGTAGAATTAATCGTAAAAGATATGCTGAAACTCCTCCTAAGCCATATTTTGGTGGTGTACCGCCTGAGAGATGACATCCTACCACCTATTGGAGGAGTCTCAGAGCATGTAGGTCGCGAGCTTCACCCTCCTCTCTGGTGGTACCTCGAGATGCTCAAATATCGTCAATGTGTCTTCGAACCATGACTCTGCAGCCTGAGGTCCTCTTTCCCCTGAGAAGGTGGGAAGATGCTGCTGTTGGAAAACCCGCATCAAATCAGCCATCGATGGGGTAGGAAGCTGCGCTCCCTGGAAGGTTTGCATCATCCTCAGAAAACCTTCCCTAAACTGTGTATCGTTTCCTACTACTAGTATAACCACTGGTGCCAAGGCTGACACAACAGGAGGATCTACAGGAAGTTCCTGATCAACCATATCGGGTGTCTGATCACTCCCCTATGACTGGTGGTCAACCATAAGATTTCTAGGTGTCATGATTCTACAAAGTCAAACGCACACCTTAGATTCAGGATTAACAAGGGCTGAAAAAATTAAGGCATAAGAAGGAACAAGGAAAAGAGGGCATTCAAGTTATGTAAACATGACTACATGGCGTGTTATTTCCCTACACGATGTGTTCACTTAAGTCATTCACATGGGAGTGTACTTCTACCTAAACTGGTCATGTAACAACCCAAATACACAACGTGTTGTCCTAACACACAGCGTGTACTTAAATTATATTCCCCTGCCCGAGTCTCCTTACACGACTAACCCACATAGTCCTCTTAATCCTATACTACACGGCGTGTTCACTAAGGACACGACATGTACTAGAAAAGTTTCAACGACCCGTGTTGTTAGTTACATGTCTGACTACACAGCTGACACCACACGGCGTGTTCCAGGAGGACACGACGTGTACGAGAAGAGGTAACACCGACCTGTGTTGTTCGTGACACGGCCGAGCACCCAGGTCATACTACACGATGTGTCAAATTCTGACACGGCGTGTATGTGAAAAGATAACATGACTCGTGTTGTTCGTGACATGGGCAGGGTACCTATTTCATAACACATGGCATGCTAAACTAGCACACAACGTGTTCCTACAAGATTTTTCACAACCCCGTGTCCCTGCTCACACAGTCAGTGACACATCTATAGACTACACGGTGTGTATTCATAAAGTACACTCCGTGTATTCTGGGTTTTTCCAGACAGCAGCCTCAGAACCGCACCAGTGCCCTGAAAACACTGAAAAACAAGTGTTAAGGTGCCAAATTCTGATCCATGATGGCCCATACTCCCCACGAATCAAACCTTGGAATCTTATAAAAGTTATAACAAGGAAACCGGGCAATGATACACTAAATTCCGGTCCATGAGGGCTTATAACACCTCGAGAACCAAAGTTTGGCGTCCATCTAAGCAAAGTACTATAAAACCAAATTCTCTATCAAACAACATAGATTCTATCAGAGCATCTATCACAACAGTATGAATAATCTACACAACACCTATCACAACAACATGAAATTTCTAATTCATCCTAGATATCATGGAAAGAATGCATGACATGTGATTTCTAACAAGTTCCTGTATGATGCATGAGATGGCATACCCTCATCTCATCGGGTTGCGACAGAAATAGAACTGCAATAAAAACAATGGTAAAATCAAAAATCATGTGAATAACCCAATGGTGAAATCAAATCAACTATAAAATTGAAAACCAATAAAATTGAAATAAATGAGGTACTATGGATTTTCCCTATACACGGGTTAGATACTCCTGGGCAGAGCTTATTACCAAGTTCCTATTCCGTCCTATCCCTGGATATAGGCCCCAAAAAGTAAGTGAAGAGAAAATAATCCCTCTGATACCACTTTGTAACGCCCTAGTTTCGGAATCCACCCAAAGGTGCCCATACCCGGTTGGTCACATGGCCTCAAGCGCATTTCCCCGAATACCAGTGGCTGTCGACTTACAGTGAGGGCCTTGTGTGTGATAGTAGGGAAACAATGACCTCATTGGAAGAGTACAGAATAGAAGAGAAAAACAATAAACAATATCAGAAGTAGTAAAAAATCCATACACAAGTGAACAACGAAAGACTAAATATGATAAATAGTAGGAGCACATATATATATGATGCGTGATACATATGTCTTGGAAAATATCAAAAAAAGTAACAATGATAGAAATAAAAAAGTACTAGGACAAGTACAAAAGAAAGATAAATAGCTCCTTAGCATCTCAAGCCTAAACATGATCCCATGCACTCCAGCTCCACATCAGTCAAGTAACTGAAGTCGAAGGGCACTTTCCCTTGTCTATACGTGAAACAATATAGTCTGTTTTGGGCCCAAAAGCATGACCCAAATAGGGTGTGAGACTAAATCCCAGTAAGCAGCCACCCGAAGATCTGTGCCTAACAGTTAGTGAATATATTGCAGGTAAAATCACAAAAAAATAGTAAATAGAAACATTCTAAACAATAACAATCCACAGTTCCAAGGTCAAGAAACAACTAACAAGTAGCAAAGCACAACAGGTAATCCTATCATCCCACCTAGAAAAAACCAACAACCCTCTGGGTAGTGCACTCAGCCTAACCCGTCTGGTTTGGTCATACAGAATTATAAAGAATCTTTGAGGAAGCACACACAGTCAATCCCCTTTATAGTCTAGGGTAGTCAGGAACTCTCTGAGGAAGCTCGCATAGTCAATTCCCCTTATAGCCCCAAGGTCAAGGAATCTATGGGGAAGCACACTCATTAAAATTCCCTTTATATACCAAGTCGTTCATAGACTCTATGAGGAAGCACAATTGGTCAATCCATCCAATAGCCTTTGGTAATCAGGTGATTCAAACAAACAAAATAGAGACTCTCTGAGGAAGCTCACATGGTTTATCCATGTATAGTCTAAAACAATCAAGGACTCTCTAAGGAAGCTCTCACGATCAATCCCTGTATAATCTAAAATAGCCAAGGAATCTATGAGGAAGCTCTCACAGTCTATCCCCTTATATCCCAAAGTAATCCTAGGCTCTCTGAGGATGCTCACTTGGTCAGTCCTCTTATAGACTAAAGTTCAAAGACTCTCTGAGGAAGCTCACTCAGTCTATCCTCTTTTAGTCTATAGTACCAGGTTCTCACGACCCCGGGTAGGTCAATTAATAATAATGCTATATGGAAAATGTAACCCTACAGAACTACTTGGATAACCAATCTACAACATCTCAATCATGTCAGAAAACAACACTCCATCCTACAATCACAATGCATGGAAAACAAGTAAACAACAAAATAGGCTAAACAGGACCAAACGGTCATAAAAAAAACAAAGCATGAGCAGAGAAACCAAGGTATAACAATGGACCCTAAATATGTACAATTTACCTCTGCACAGGCATACAAGCATGGAAGGCATATAATGGGGGTAAATCGGTAAACACACAATACCCCGTTCAAGGGTATTGGTGGAATTTGCACATAATATTCAAGGACTTTCAAAGGAAAGGCACAAACCACCTACCTTGGTGCTAATAGATCAATATACTTGAACCATGATTCTTGAATATTACTAGAACGTCATAGATCTCTGAAAACGCACAAAACGTTCAACCCATGATAACTAGAAAAATAAGAGAAATTGGAAAATGATGGTCTAGAAGAAGGGAGAACTTACTACTGCGGTTCCAATGCAATCGACGATGGTCGATTCAGAGAACAGATGAAGGCTCGTGGGCTCAGAGAAGATCCCCAGCCTTACCCTCTCTCTCGGACAAACCAAAGCTAAAAGGAGGGTGGTATGTCCATCAGACGCGACCCCGATGCATTTAATGAAAAAAATACATGGCGTGTACTTTTGGAGTACACGACATGTACTTTCTATTTCTATACTCTTCTTTAGGAAGCCTCTACATCACCCACATGACCATGTGTGTGACCCTTACACGGCTAGTACACGACCTCACATGGCAACGAAGTACACGACGTGTACTTAAAAAATTTCCAGAAACTCCTCTTTTCTCAAACACTACAGAAAAGGGAAATACATACCTGAAAAGAAGTTCTGGGTTCTCAAAATATGCCACCTACTTTTTTTGTTTATCTTCTCATGGTTTGATGATTCTATTATCCTACTATATCCAGAAAATACTCAACATGTAGTTAATCTATACACCATGTTGTTACACTTGTATTTGGATGATGTTACTCTCTCTTGGGTTATGATGAGCTGTTCTCTTTCATTATATCTTGCATCATGTAAACTATATACTTTATTTATATTCCTATTGTATCTATTACTATTCCTCCTTTTGCATTTGGGTCATCCATCTGGGTATTTATATACTTACCCTAGCATGGGCTATGCCCATAGGGGTCATGTATTATGTAGATGACAGACATGTTAGCGGTGACTTCAAAGGATATTAGGGATACCTGGTACTTTGGACCATGTATTTCATCTTGTATAAAAAGAGACATGCTCTCTTAGTAGTTTAATTTTATAGTTTTTCTAGGAAGGGACATATTTCTGTTTGGGCATGTATTTTTTCCCATTACTTTTTAGTTTTCACTGTAGTACTCTCGCACACCCTATAGGGTTTTTATGCCTGATTAAATTCATAATTGTTGAATATTTTTATTATCATTCCTTAGCACTTCTACATTGATATAGTCTGGTGTGTTAGTACAAGTACTTAGGAAAATGCATCCCATTTATGATATTCCTTTCAACACTTGTTTCCACCCCTAGCCGTTAGAGATGGGCTTGAGGGTAGTTGCAGCTCGATCACCATCTTGGATCAGGCTGTGACAACTTCTAAATAATGGTACAAGATGTGTCCTCCTAGACATATGATAGATCAAGAATCCTAGGTGTTATAGAAATCATAGGTGGGAACTCATCTGAGTCATCAATAAATTGATAAGGATGTTTTAATGAGAAAAACGTTTGAATAATTACAATAATTCAATGGTATGTGTCATTAAGGGGGGAATAACTTAAATGAATCTATCTATTTTATCCAAAATCAGATGAATAAATTTCATAATTTTATTAAAAACTAGACTCATAGCCAATACGGGAAAAATAAATATAGGGTTTAGGTTTAATTTAATAATGAAAAATATGAAAATCTATGGAACATGGATAGTGGGTGTTCATCACACTTGATTAGTGATCTGAACTACCCTTATTATGTTGATAATTATGAAAGGGGATTTTTTGAATTTGATAATTACAATTTAAAATGATCAATGGTATTAGGAAAACAATAAAATGTAAAAAGAAAATCTGTCAAATAGTTTGTGGTTTATTGATTAGACTATTATGTGTAGAAGAAATCTGTGATGCTAGAAATGATGCCATTATCAGGAAAAACATGTCCAATGAAAATAATAAAATATAGAGATGTGATTACATGGGGAATAAGAACCATAGTAAATATGTTTTAAACTTGGGGATAAATTTTAGGTTATTTAAATAGAAAACAAAAAGAGAATGTGTTACAATATAGAAGGCATTGCCACATTGGTCAAAACAATATGAAGAAATAGACCCAAAAAGAAAATATAATGATTCATAACCTTCCAAAAAAGACACAGCCCCTATTTTTAATGTATGGAAAAACAGAAAATGGTTAAAAAGAAACAAAAGGTAGTTGAAATTCAAACTTTAGTTCCAATTGAACCGATTCACATTGTTGTAGAAAGTTATATTACATAGAAGTAAATAAATAGTGAGTAATATTTGATCAACTTCATAGTCAATTTCAGAAGTATGACCTGAATCATGTTTATGTTAGAAAAATTACAGGCCTTGGGAAGATTCAATATAATTAGAATAATTTTATTGAAACAAGAAATAATTCACTTAACGAAGTTGAAAATAGACAGTGGGAGTGAGTTTTCCAACAATAGTTCACAGAGTATCAAAAAATTCATAGAATTAGATATGAATACATCGCTCCATATACACCACAAAAAATGGGGTGGATTAATATAAGAATATATGGCTATTTGATATTTCTAGATCTATTCTAGATGAAAAAGAAACCTCAAGATATTACTTATTACAGGGAATCACTTATTATGTAATATTTTAGAACTAATTAAATTTATGTACAAAATCCAACATGACTCCATATAATATGCGTTATAAGAAGAATTAAAATTGTAAACATTTTTTTGAGTTTGGATTACCTATCTTGATAAAAAATGTTCAGGATTAGAGGGAAGCTTTATGGTAAAACTAATGATGGAATATTTATTGGGTATACACTACATGGAACATCTTATAGGTGTTACAGTAAGAAGTATAAATGAATAATTGAGAGTAATTATGTCCTGATTTTTGAAAATAAAGACAAAATGAGGAAGGAATTTACTATGAATGGTGAATATGATGTTTTTATAGAAGAACCAGTTGAAAAAAATATTAAAAACACGTGGTTTTATGAAAATGATTAAAATTATACAATTCTCAGGATGAAATTAGATAAGTTATATCTAAATGGAAAAAATAAAACGATGAGAAAATAAATTGTTGTTGAGAACATCATTAGGGTCTTAAATTGTGTTGTGTAGATAATGAGTAAGATGATGGAAACTGAACATAAAAGTCTATTGGTAGTATTTGAACACACATTAGTTAGTAAAGCATTAGAACATAAGGAATGTATTTAAGCTAGGGATCAAAAACTAGACCATATATATAAGAATTAGTATTTGGATGTTGTTCCATGAACCATATAAATGAATGTTACTCGGGTAAATGGGATTCAAGAAATAATCTTGATGAGGATGGTGATGTAGCTAGAGACAGAGATAGAATCATATTAAAGGTAAACTAAAAAATTTAAATCATCGACTTTCATGAATTTTTTCCCTAGTGTATATAATTGAGAGAATTAGAATAATACATTCTATAGAACCTCAGAATTAAATCAAGAAATTTCAAATGGATGTCAAATGATAATTTTTTTGAGGGATCTTTATGTGGAAGGGTATATGGAATATCCTAAAAGATTTATGATTTATTAAGATAACAATAGAGCATGCAAGTAGAAG
This sequence comes from Viscum album, assembly GCA_963277665.1. Lineage (NCBI taxonomy): Eukaryota > Viridiplantae > Streptophyta > Magnoliopsida > Santalales > Viscaceae > Viscum > Viscum album. The sequence goes on along the minus strand of OY728132.1, from coordinate 1,283,065,009 downwards.
AAATCTCTCTATGTATTGAAGCATGTACTATGAAGTTTTTATTTTGAGCTTAATGAATTCCATAAAGGAGTGAGATTTTAGAAAGGGAAGGAAGATAAAAAAATTTATATAAAAATATAAGGAACAAATCACTTTTTTAATTATTTATTTTGATTATACTATTTTTTCTACCAATGAGGAAAGATTGTGTAGAGTTATAAAGACACATGAATGAATGATTTATGATTTCAATGTATAGATAAATTGTTTTTTTCTTGAGATTGTGAATCTCAAAAGAATATGATTTCATTTTGTTTTGAAATAGAAATATAATAAATTAGTATTGAGTAAGTTTGACATACAGAAAGCTAGAGGAGTTCCTACACCCATTAAAGTGGGTAAAAAGATGATAAATGATAATGGAGGGAAGAATATTAATGAGATATAGTTCATAATCATGATTTGAAGTATCATGTATTTAATAGAAACAAGTCAATATATTTTTTATCCTATCACACATAACACTAGGTTCCAATCCAATCATAAGAAATCACATCTGTTAGCAGAAAAGAGGACATTGAGAGAAATTTCAAATAAATTAATTTATAGGATGATATGTAAGAAGATAGATGAACTAGATCTGAAAGGATTCATTGATCTAGGTTGAAAAAGAGTTTTAAGTGATTCAAAATACACATATAGTGTGGAATTTGTTATCGTAAAATATATGTTTCATGGTATTCAAGATAAAAAATGAAAATTATACTATACTCCGTTGAAGGTGAGTACATGGATGTATCACTAGAAGTGATACAAATGATAGGGATGAATACATAACTAAAATAATTAAATATTGAATCCGGTTATCCTATGATTGTGAGATATGAAAATTACATTCCAAGACATTATAATATATTTCTTTTGGAATAAATTTAATTTGTTTGATAGCTTGTGATGCTCACCAGGTTTAAACGAAACACTATTAAGCCAATCCTTTCACACTTAATTTATTATTGTGTTTTAATAATGTTAGAGAAAATTTATTTGATAAAATAAACATAATTTTTGATATCATCATATAAAAATTAACTTAGGTTTATTTTTAGGATATTTCTCTAAAGTTTCATTTTTTGATGAATAGAGAAGAATACTGAATTTTAATTGAAAACTACATTTTCCTTTAAATAATAAATAATGTTAAATTATATTATTAATTTATTTTAAAGTAAAATTAGTTCAATTTTATATCAATGAACCCAATTTAGGTAATTGTAATAATTTTAATTTTAAAATTTTATATAAAACATTGTAAACTTTTGTACATTTTCATATTAAAAACCCACTTTTTTTGTTGCATTCAGGGGATTAATTTTAAATTAAATTATTCCACTTATGTGAGTTGAATTTAGAAAAATGGATTCATTATTTTTAAATATAATAATTTATATTATCTAATAATTTCATCTTAATTTTATCCATAATGGTTATTTAAAACAGTTTAAATTAATTACGATGATTAAGGTCAAAATAGTGTTTTGTTCATTACATGCGTTTGTGTTAAAAATAACATTAAACACACATAGGAATTTTATTTAATAAGTTAGATCAAATATTTAAAATCAATATGTCATTATTATACAATAAATATCATTTAAATTTTAATATTAATTAATAAATTACCTAGGTAAATAAATATATATAAGTTACCATGGTAAAAATTAAAAGGGTAAAATTGACTAAACTTAAGGACTAAGGAATATAATTATAAGAATGTATTTATTTTTGTGTGTTGGAGGTATTTTTAAAACACATAAACCCTAACCTACATTATTATTATTTTTTGGATCCACATGAGATAATAGATACCTCCCAATAGTGAATACTTTTGGGTATTTACAAGAATACCACTCCTCCTAAACTATAAAAAGGTACTCACCCCTCCATTCACATTTTAAAAAAAATTTGGTTCATCCTATACCTACCCAAATAAAATCCAAAATTCCCTCCCCTAATTCATGAATCCTTATTTATGTCATATATCCATCATTTGAAAGATTTAGTGAAAACCTAAAAAGGATACCTAGAGAAGATTTTATGTTCTTTGATGGGTGTATTTATTTTATTTCTTTATCAACTTAATTAAATTCTAATTATACCATGATTATATAATATGATTAGTATCTTATATATAATTATTTTTTCTTTATGTTAAGTTTATTATGTACAACCACACACACTTCCGTCAAATGGGTAATGAAATCATCATTCATTTTTAAGGTGGACTACCACCTCGTGAACTGATGCCATTCATTTTTCCATTACCACCTCTCAAGGATGTGCATGATGATGGATATAAATTATATATATGATATTTATAACATATTTATACCATTTTAGTTATTATATAATTTATATTCTTTTTTACATTTCATTCTCTAGGAGATGTGATAACGTCGCTTATGTGTACGATAGACTACCACCTCCTGAAGAAATGTGATTGTTCTTTCACTAATGCTTTGCATGGAAATTGATAAAAATAATTTTAATTATAATAATGAAATAATTATAATATTAATTAAATAATTATTATTATTGAATGCTAAAATATATCATCATATTTTGTTTATTTTCAATCGTGTAAAGATGATAACATCATTATTGTACGTGTGGACCACTACCTTTACAAAGTGTTGTGACTCACTTTCATCACCACACAAAATGGATGGTATATATAAGTATATTTAAAAAATTAATATTTTAATTATGTCATGATTATTATTTTGTATATGATAGAAATATTTAATTTTTGTAAGAACTAGAACTTTCATGACAAGACACAAATTACAAAACATGGATAATTAACACACAAAACAATGAATAAAATGAATGATTATTAAAAAAGAGGTAATAAAATGTTATTAAAGGAAAATATATGATATTATATGCATTAATATGGTTTTGGTATAAGTTAATGTCATTTTAGAAACCACTATATAGGAGGATGAATCATGGTCAACCAGAAAGAAGTGTGATCTAAGTGATTTTCACTCAATTTAAATTCCATTCAAACATATTTTTTTATTATAAACCAATTCAATATTATTTCATGTATATACTTCCCCTTTTGTAATAAATTTAATTTCATCGATAGTTTGTGATGATGAAAATATTTAATCAAAACACTGTTAATCCCCACTTTGCACACTTAATTTAATATTAAATTTCAATATATTAAGAAATTTTATTTGATTAAATAAAGTTATTTTTTGAAATTATAATATAAAAATTATATTAAGGTTATTTTTTGGGATTTTTCTAAGAATTTTTATATTTTGATGAATAATGAATAATACTGAATTATAATTAAAAACTTTTTTTCTTTTTATAAATTCATAATGATAAATTATATTTTTAATTTTTTTTAAAGTAGAATTTATTTGATTTTATATTAATTAATACAATTTTTCCCACTAGAATAATTTTAATATTGAATTTTTATATAAAAAACTTATAAAATTGTGAACATTTTCACTTTAAAACTTGTATTTCTTATTGCATATCTTATATTAATTTTAAATTAAATTCTATGACTTAATTGAATAGAGTATAGAAAAAAGGATTCAATTTTTGGAATCAGAATATTTTATATTATTTAATATGGTGAGATTATTTTTTACCATAATGAGCAGTTAAAATAGTAAAAATTAATTACTGTGATTGTGGTTAAAATTGGGCTTTGCGCATTACATGCGTTTATATTAAAACTATCTTTACTCACACATTGGATTTTTATTTAATAAATTTAATTAAATATTTATAATCATTAGGTAAAAAGTATCTAATAATTCTCATTTTAATTTTAATTTTAAAGGATAAATTACATAGGTAAATCAAAAGATACAAGTTACTGTGGAAATAACTAAAAATGTAAAATTGAGTAAACTTAAAGACTAAAGAATATCATGATGAAAATATTTTTATTTATGTGTGGTGGAGGTTTTTATCCACCAAATAAACCCTACCCTCCATTATTATTCAATTTTTGAGGTACAATAGGTAAGGGAGACATCCCAATATTGAATACTTTTGAGTACTTACAAGAATTCCACTCTACCTCAACTATAAAAGGGCACTGACTCTCCCCCCTTCTTCACAATTTAAAAACAATTTTTTTCAGAAAATACATACCCAAATAACTAAATATATTCTCTCCCCTCATCATATATTCTTTTTTTGACTATAAGTATTCCATTGAATGTTTTAGTGCAAACCTAATGAGGATACCCAAAGAAGAGGTAATGTTCTTCCATGAGAATATTTGTTTTATTTATTTGTATGCCTACATAAATTCCCATAATAAAATGATTATATAATAACCCAATAATATTCAATATATTCAGATTTTTTTATGTAAAGGGTATGACCAAAAAACACACACTTACATAATTTTTTTTTGAAATCATCATTCTTCTGTATGAAAGACTACCCCTTTATGAACTGATGTTGTTCATTTTTACAATACCACCTCTCAAGGTTTGGCATGATGGTGGATATAAATTTTATATATGATATTTATAACATATTTAAAAAATTATATCCATTATATCATATATATATATATATATAATTTTTTCCCATCCCATAGGGGGATACAATAATGTTGCTTGTGTGTATGACAGACTACCGCCTTACGAAGCAGTGTGGTTCGTATTTAACTAGAATATTTCATGGAATGTGATAAAGATAAATTAAATGATATACATGAAATAATTATGATAATAAAGAAATACTTATCATTCTATAAAGATAATATATATATATATATATATATCATTTTATTTCTTTCCTTTTCTCTAGCGTATAAAAGATAACATCATTCGTGTTCGTGTCGATTACATCCTTCATGAAGAGTTGTGACACTCTTCAATCACCACACCAAATCTATGATATATATATAAGTATATTTGAATTAATAATATTATAATTATGTCATTATTATTGTTCTAGATATGATATAACTATATAATATGGGAAAGAATTGAAACTTTCATGAGAAAACATGCATAAGAAAGAAAGGACAACTAATAACCAAATCAATGAAGATAATGAATGATTATTAACAAATGAGTGATAGGATGTTATAAAAGGATAATATATGATCTTATAAGTATTAATATGTTTTTGGTATAAGTTTATTACATTTTTAAATTCACTATACATTAGGATAAATCAAGTTCAACCAAAAGGATTCATTAGGTAATGGACTGCACCACAATTAACATTCCATTGAGACTTATTTTTTATTTAGAACCAATCCAATTTTATGTGTTGTATATACATCCCATTTAAAATTTAATATCATGATTCATTCAGACATCATTTTATTTAATGATTCAATTTGAATTATTTCATCTAAGGAGATGTGACTTGAAAATTAACAACTGGTAAACATTATTGAACAATATCACTTTATTTTAGGATTGTTATCATTATCCTGAAACAATAAAATTCTTGTAATAAATTTTCATTGGAAACTAAATTTATCATAATTATTCATATTATTTAATAATGTATAAGATTATTTCCAAAACCACATAAAAATATTTACATATTCTATTTACTTTGAAAGTTATTTGATTTAATTGGGAAATATTGATAAATATGTATCTTTTACTAAATATGGATATTTGATGATAATTTATATTTGATCATGAAATAAATCAATTATTTGATATATGATGAATTATTTGGACATGAATTTATGGACAGGGCCCATAATTAAATATCCCCTCAATGAATCTGTAGGTCTCATGAGACAAATCTGTAGGAAAAATTAAACAGATTTTTACCTGTTATTTAAACCGGATTTTGAAAGTATATGAAAGTAGTGGTATAATGTTCCCAAGACATGAAATAAAATTATTAATCATTACCTTCATCTATAATTAAGTTATTATTAACCATGATTGTAAGGGCCCAAATCTATGTGGATAGACCCTTTGCATGTTTTCGAAGATCAAAGTGCTCAGAGGAGGCATGGAAGATGTTTGGGGAAGTTTGTTTATGTAAAATCTGGAAGGATGGGGGGGGGGATTACATGTTGTGTAACTGAATTACATGATGTGAAATCCAATTTCATGGGTTTTTTTGGAAATCTTTACTATGTGCATACTTTTACATAGTGTTAATGGGGGATTAATGGTTTAAAATACTTTGGGGTCTAATAAAATAAAATAAAGTGATGAGGTGATGAATTTTTCAGCAAAAACAAACCCTAAGGCATTACCTGACATGAAAGGGAATTACACATCATATAATTACCCACTTCTATATCTTTTTAAAACATTTCATCCACTCAGGCATTCAAAAACCAACGATTTTAGTGGTTTTCCCTCAACCCCAGGAGACCCAATGACCCTCTCTTCAGCGTTTTGGGGATTCCTTCATCAAGGAATGATCCCTAGACTCCTCCTTCAATCCATAGTGATCTGTCTTCAATATAAGGTATAATATAACTCATTTATTATGGATTATTTGATATTTTCCTCACATTTCCCATTTCCATGCTATGGATCCTAATCTCTATGTTTCTAACAAAGTTTTCTTGGTGGTTGGTTGGTACAGTTGGGCCGCGACATCCTCATGGGGATGCAGTTGAATTGATCTGTTCTTGTACGAAGAACATCAATTAACTTTGGAGGTAAGGGATTTGATGATTCTATATTTAATTACATGAAATCATAGAGTTATCATGATTTATCCCCATGGATAGCATTGTAATTGACCTTATTAAATAATTGAACAAGATTTATGAATTGGTATTGATCGAGTAGCGAGGTTGTTTCTTTGTACCATGACAACGATTTGCCACCTGATTTTATAGATTGTGTGATATCTATTCCTTTCTTGGTTTAACATGTTTTTCTTGATGGAGATTGTTAAATAATTTAAATCCAAAATTAATTTATCATTAATTGGAAAAAGGATAAAGATGCATATTTAATGAATCCGGTGTTGCTACTGCTAAAATTTAATGATGATAAAATTGATACAAATATGAATTTTTAATGGAATTGGTTAATGAAACTAAATCAGATTTATTCTTTTTGATAAAGTAATTAAAGGAATGATAAAGTAACCAGTTAATTAATTTGTGATAGCCTATGATAATCTGTTGTTTAGGTTTTCTATAGTTGGAACCTATTAATAATGAATCAGCTAATTAAATATAGAATAAGAACTGGTTGTGTGATAACATACAATGCCTTTTTAGGGGATGATTTGCCTGCTGATTGTGAATGTGAAGTTCCTTTTGATTTGGAGATGTGTTAACTTGTTTTATGTAAAGGATGGATGCCTTTCTTTAGGGATAAGATTCTGGTTGCTTTGTTTGTTTCCTACTACTTGTGATGTGATGTGAGCCTAGGATGGTTGAGTTGAGAGGGATATTTTGGTATATAGGGTGGGGACATCTGAATGGGATGTGAGCCTAGGATGGGTAATCCTAGATGTCTGTTATGGTGTGAGGGGTAGGGAGGCCCAGTTTTTGTGGAATCAGTTGATTCCTAGAGTGGTGAGATGCATCGATTTAGGCATATGAGTGTCGGGGAGGACACTAGAGATTATGGAAGAGGCTTAAGCTGTGATTACTCATTGATATTAAAGTTTAATTCTTGTTGAATCTATTTTTTGATTATCTACTTTAAATTACCCAATGTTTGAGATAAATGGGTTTTCTTACTCTCCATCCAATGGAGGTGAAGACACGTGGTGTATGCCACATGCTTTCTGTGTTTATCTTCTCATGGTTGGATGGGTCTACACTCCTATTATAGGTGGAAAAGACTTGGTGGGTAGTTCATATACCCACTATGTTGAGCCCCTTGTGTTTGTTAGCTTAGAATGTTTTCCTAGAATACCTAAAAATATGGAAAGTGGTAATGTTGTTAAAGAAATGAAGAAATATTTAACCCATGGGGTTGGAGATGGTTGGAATGCAATGGTGAGGTTGAAATTATGAGAAGCCGGGGACTCAGTTATTCTTAGAGGGCATGGATCTTGATGGAATGATAATGTAATGAAATGTGGAAGTTTTTAATGGTTAATTAATGGTAAAATAATTAATTAACTTAAAGTGAAACCAATAAAAATGGATAATGTAATTTAATGTAGATCTTTAAATGGTTGTGTGATTATATGATATCTAGTCTTAGCAGTGGCAGTTGGGAGTCTGAAAGACGTTATCTATAGTTGATTATAAGTCTATATTATGCCCATAGCGTGGTTTTAATCTATATTATATCATGTACTTTTTGTGTTTCAATATGTTACTCCACCATGTCGGTTAGGGAAACTGAATCCCTATTGATTCTGAGCCCGAGGGGGGGTACTCAACATCTTAGTGGGAGGATGGATGGCTGGCTACCCCCTTTGGCCCCACTTTATTCTCCAAGTTATTACTTGTGATGGTATTAAAGATAGTTAGTTTTCCCTATATATGTGTGTAGAGGGATATAATGGATTGTGGTTATTCAAGCACATATATTCTGGATATAGTTTCCTAAAGGCTTCTATAGGTATAACATGTATGGGTTGTGATGGAATGAGGATACTAACTCAGTGTATGGGTTGTATTGACTTGAGGTATAATAACCAATGTATGATACATGTTATGCAGGATGTGGTGGTTATCAGAAACTACCTGGTTACTTTTGGATTTGTGGATGTGGTGGTGATTTGCATGTGGTGCATGTTGTGGTGATTTTCCCAAGTGTCTTCAAGATAGAATTTTTAGAGTTATATGCTCAGGATGTGAAACATAGGATAAAATAAGAAAACAATTGGGGAAGTGGTAGTGGGGTAAACTTGATATTATTTATTATATTAAATACTCTTGTATGCGATACTTTGTGAGAGTAGCCATGGTGAGGTTGGGAACTTAGTATACCTCTTTAGGTGATGAGTTAGTTTCACTTCTTGTTCACTATGCTTTAACATGATTTCTTTACTTTTTTATGAGAGGCATATGGGAGGATCCAATTGAGTATACTATTATACTCACCCTATGTATACATATATAGTTTTTAGGTCAATTGGAGCAGGTTGGAGATCAGAATGGTTGCTACTAGCTTGTGGGTTGGAAGAGTTGTTTGGGCATCCTGGTCGCTGTCGTCTTTACTTTTTTTTGGTAATTATAGTTTTCCCTTTTTAGCTATAGTAGTTCTTGCATGAAATTACATTTGTTTACTTGTGATTCTTTTATATTGTAGTCCATGAAGTATTTGGTTGGGTTCTATATTATCTCTCTCTTTTGCATGTGTATCTCTTAGAGGTTAATGACTCCCATTTGCAAGTTTATTATACCCTCACTGCTAGTCGCCAACCCATGTTCTATTGGAGGTGGGACTTGGGGGGTCACTATCTCTCTTATCCCATTTCAAGCCCAGTGGGATTACAATTTATGGGGGCGGGGTTCGTGACAGACTGGAATAAGGTGTCTAGTTGAGGGATAGGATGATGTTTGGAGTTAGACACAGGTGAGGGTGCATGGGTTGGTAGGAAAACGACATCAGCTAAGTTTATAAAGTGTTGTAAACATGGGATACTGTATGAGACACAAGTATTTAGGCCTCCCTATGATCTGATGCATGAACAGTTAAGCTTACAATGGATACTAAATGAAGTTATTCCAGTTGGAGGGTAGAGACCTTGGAAAGGATCATGCATAATTCTTCTTTGAGCCATCATTTGAATGAGTAGACCATGGGATAAGTTAATCTAAAATGAATAAAAGAAAACAATTAATTAATGTTAAATTATTCCATATTCCAATTTTAGGAGCTCTAATTGTTTGTTATTTTATAAAAATGGCTCCAGGTCAACATCCTCTTTAGGGTCGTGTATAAGATGTTCAGAAAATTGTGCCTGTAGATCACCATAGAGTATAGGTTGACGATGACAACACATGGAGGAGGACACTCCAAGAGTTTTAATGCCAGAGTCTGCCGAGGTATGAGGGATCTGTTTTAGATGCAGTCACAGAATACTGGTTGGAGGAGGTTGAGATAGCCTTCAGTTCAATTCGTACTTGGAAGGAGCATTGGGTATCGTTGGCTGTGATGATGCTACATGGGGTAGTGAGGCAGTGGTGGTTCTTATTCCACAGAGATCATGAGGATTCCGCATTCTCATGGGAGAAGTTCTGATACCAGTTCATAGTTGAGTTTCTTTCTTCGACCACGAAGGCAGCTATTCACCAGGAGTTTCTTACCTTTCAGCATGGGATATCTAGTGTGAAAGAGTTAGGAATCCATTTTAGAAACCTTCTGTGATATGCTTCAGACCTATTTCCAGATAAAGAGGCTCAAGTGAGACATTTTTAGGAGGCTTTGCGTCCAAAGATTTAGCGCCAGGTCACCCCGTTTATACGGAAGATATATCTCAAGGTGTTGGAAAGAGTAGAGGTCATCAAGAGGACGTTAACTAGAACTAGATCATCATGAGAGGGGAGTCGTTAAGATTCTTCATGAAATAGAGTTTTGGTATGGGGTCCCAGTTTTCAGGAGATACACTACCACAAAATAGGGCAAGGGAAGTGCATCGTTTTATCAGCGCTAAGCAGAAAGCACTGATAGGGGGGGGGGCTTTATCAACACTAGCTAAAAGTGCTAATAAATCTACCTTTTATCACTGTTAGTTTTAGCATTGATAAAAGTTTTTAATAATAATTTATATATAATTATTATATTTATATTCAAAAATGATTTTTATTTGTATATATTAAATAAAAAATGCATGTTTATAATTAATATATATTTTTTAATAATTCATATATATATATATATATATATATATAATGCTTTCAAAAAATTATAAGATTGTAATTAAATATATATGTGTTTCCAATGAATTTGGTCATTTAATATCTTGATCGTGCGTGCATATATGTTGTGTGACATCATGAATGTTCATTTATACATTACACTCTTCTTATTATTCATGTTGTCCATTGATGGTGAGTTTTTTTATTTTGTATGTTTTACTATATGTGTATATGATTAATTCATGATACCCACATATATATATATATATATATATATATAATATTATGTTCTCAATACTTATAAAATTAAATTAAATATATTTAAATTATAAATATATTTATTATATTTACAATTATAAAATTCTATGTATATATAAATACATTTTAAATATATTTATTTTTAATTATAATTATAATTATAAATATATTTAAATAATTATAAAATTACAATAAATACATATATTATAATTACATATATATATATATATAAATATATTTATAAATCTATAAAAATATTTATAAAAATATTTATTTATAGTTATAATTATAACTATATATATATATATGTAAACAATTATAAAATTGTAATAAATATATTTATTACACTACTTATAAAGTTATAAATATATAATTAAATAAATATATTTAAAAATATATACAAATATTTATAAATATATACAAATATTTATAAACAAATAAAAATATTTATTATTATAATTCCTAAAAAGATATTGATATATTTAAGTAATTAAAAAATTATTATAAATATATTAATTATATATATTTATATACAAATATCTATTAATAAATAAAAATAGATATAAATATAATTCTAAATAAATGTAGATATATTTAAATAATTAAAAAATAATAATAAATATATTAATTATACAAATTCATATAATTATAAATATTTTTTTTATAATTTTACAATTATATATATATATATATATTAATTTATAATTACAGCTATAAATAATTTATTTTTTATAATTTTTAATTTCAAATAAATAAATATATATTTATTTTTTATAAATATAAATAAATAAATATTTATTTAAATAATTTTTAATTCATAAAAAATATATTTATTATTTTCATATATAATGTTATATATAATAAAATAAATATATAAAAATATTGAGAAATAAATACAAATATTTATATTAATAATTATAAATAAATACATATATATTTAAAAAATTATAAAATTAAAATGAGTATATTAAATAAAATATTAATAAAATTATAAATATTTAAAATAGTAATTTTTTATAATTTCATAATTATTTAAATAAATAAATATATTTTCATTTATAATTATAATTATAAATAAATATATATTCATATAAATTATTATAAAATTAGAAGAAATATAGTTATATACATCTGTAATCCTATAAATATATATAATTAATATATTTATTATATATATTTCTAAGATTATAAATATTATAAATATATTTATTATAATTTTATAATTATTTAAATTATAATTTTCTAAATATAAACATATATTTATCACGTATATAATTTTATAAATATATATAATAATAGAAATAAATTATTAACCTTATATCTTTATCCTCATTTTTTATTATTGATAAATGTCTATCTTTATAAGTGCTAAAAAAGTACTGATAAAGACATGTTTTATTAGTGCTTTTGGGCTAGCATTGATAAAAGGTTCACCCGATTTGTATAAAGTAACCCTAACTTTCTTCTCCTTCCTCAAACACCTCAAGTAATCATGAAAGCCAATTACTACCGCCGCACCTCCTCCTCCTCCTCATCTTCCTCTTCTCCCACCACCTCACCTCTATTGCGAACCACACCTCTATCGTGCGCCTGTCGTCTACCGCAAACAAGACCACCATGCACCTCTCCTTCACCATGCCCCACACTTTCGCTGTTTGCAAACCAGACCACCATTCACCTCTCCTCCACTGCATGCCACACCTCCGTTGTGTGCCAAAATTTAATGCCCTGAAAATTCCGTATAATTTTTTTATATGGAATTATTTTGAAACCAAGAAATCTGACGGTGCGTGATTCCGAGGGTCGGAGTTCTCAGAATGATCCGTCGAAGTTTTGTTAAGCTTTATTTAGCATGCATAAGCCATTTTTATGAAAAAGTCGAATAACTCTTAAACAACTACTCAGATTAGAAATATGAGGGCACCGTTGCGCTCAGAATGGTAGATTTACCATATGCATGACTTAAGTTTAGTCAGTGCGAGCCTCCTGTGAGAAAACCTGAAAATGGAAAAACCGTAACTAAAATAATTAAATTATTTTATTTCATTTTTCAAATTCTTATAACCCACAAACGGTAACTCAGATTAAAAATTTGAGACCACCACTAAACTTGTAAGGGTATTCTTTCTTTAGGCAGATACTAACATTGGTCGGCTCAAGCCACCTGTGAAAGTTAGTTTTTGGACTTAAATAAAATAATTAAGTGACAATTATTTTATTGTAAAATATATAACTTTTAAATGGTAACTTGGATTAGACAGCTTTGAATTCAAAACACCGATATTCACTTAAGGATACCTTCACCTTGACTGTAGTAGGTGGAGGGTGGAAGTTAGTTTTCTCGATTTTCATGGGAGAGTTAAAAGAATAAAAATAAAATAAAACTACTTTTATATTATTTTTCTTTTGAAACCTTGAATTTGAATTCTTTATGGTGGGGACCAACTGAACCCTTATTTTAATGGGATGAGACTCTTGGATTTCTCCAAATTAAATGGGCCAACTTAATTTTATTAATGTACATACTTTAATTAATTTATTGCTTAAGCTTATTTATTTTGGCACCTCACCTCTCACGGGAAAAGAGATTGGAAAAGTAGGGGATGGATTTGGAGAGTTGGAAAGATCTTTCTCCAACAAGGGAGATCCTCCAACGAAGAACGACTTCTGGAATCAAATTTCGAGGAACCAACCTTGGAGTGTCTTACGGGAGTGATGAATGCCGACGTCAATCTTCAACAACTTCATCTTCTTCCTTGCGCCACCTCCAATAGAAGATCAAGGTAGGGGTTTTATTTTATTTATATATGATTGAATTTATTTATCGATTCTTCATATTTTTGTTTCACAACGATGATGACCAAACTAACATGGACATTGTCCCGCATATATACCTTTCCTCGTCCCTTTTTTTCTCCACGCATTCTTCGTACGTTCTTCAACGCCAAATATTTAATGACAATAGAAACACAATATTTTGTTGAGCATGACATATGGACGCAGATCACTCTACCCGAGGATCGCGAATATGTGATAATTTTATTTTTCAGGCTAAGAATGGAGATGCAGGGACCCGTGGAAGAGGAGGAGGGCCAAAACACCGGCCGACCACATGAAGGTAGGGCGGCACATGTTCGCACCGCCGGATGAGAAGGAGACCGCGACCGCTTGGCTGCGGCGAAGGACGAAGAGAGGCAGACACCCAACCAGCTGTGGTGGAGCAGCGGCGCGTGACCGTACCGCTGGGAGGGGGACCAGCCGGAGCACCCGGCCGGCCGAGGCAGATCGGCGGGACCCTCTTGGGTCCCGCAGTGACTTGGCAGCACCTAATGGTGCTGCCCTTTTGTGTTCTGACAAAAGGGGGGCACACCCCCTTCGACGCCAGCTTGGGCGGACTGCGCCACCAGGCCGCGCTAGTGGGCCGGGATGAGCTGCCCCCTACACGGGTCGAGCCGGACCATGACCCAACAAGCTGGGACCGCCAAGGCCTAGGCCCTCTAGACCAGACCTGGGTCAACCCGAACCGCGTCGGGTCAGCCCAGGATGGGTCAGACCGGACCAGGGCCCATCCGAACCTTGTTTCTCCTTTTTGGCTGTAACTTGAGAACCAGGCGTCCATTTGAAGAACTTTCTAAGGAACCTTAATATTTGGATCAAGACAATACTTTTGGTATACTACAATTGAGTTTTGGATAAATTTGGAGAATGGATGGGTTGGATCGAACCTCGAATCCAACCAGGCCCTCGGAGCAGAAACGCTAATAACTTACAGACTGGGCGTTTGATTAACGCGCCATCTATTGCGTCAGGTCCCTTATGAAATGACGGAAAATTGGGATAATTATTCGTGGGACTTTGGGGCGTTTGTGGTATGAACGATGGCTTGGGGAGAAGTTCTCCCAAGTGGGATACGTATGGAACCCTGTGACTGGTTGAGACTTGATGACTACTGACCGTTTCGACTCGGAGTGACTCGACAAGTCCATTGGGGAGAGCCTCTATGTGCTACGGCAGACCCACAATGGGGAGCACCTATGTGTGACATGGTAGACCTCTGATACTCGACTGGATGAGTACCTCAGTAGGACATGAGGGGGAGTGCCTATGTATAACGTGGCAGACCTACGGTGGGGAGCACCTCTATGTAACGCGGCAGACCCACAGTACTCGACATGAGTAGTACCTCAACTATCCAATGTTAGTAGGAAGCACCTATGTGTGACGCGGCAGGCCCATTGTACTTGTTAGGGGAGGAGTTCTCCAGCAGCTGAGGTGTTCGACGTTGTGACTGTGAATGTTACTTGTTCCTAGGCATAGAGAATTTGTGGTTGGCTATCAGTATTCAAATCAATCCTATGTGGGTCAGAACTCAGAGATCCTATGTGGGTCAGCGCATATTGATCCTATGTGGGTCAGATCCTGTGTGGGTCAGAGCTTAGCGATTCTTTGTGGGTCTGCACATACCGATCCTATTTGGGTCAGATCTTGTGTGGGTCATTGTGGGGGTTAGTACCTATCGATCTTGTGCGGGTCAGACTCCGTATAATCAGCAGTAGTGCCTCTTGACTGAATAAGATGATCTAGATTCATGACTAATCATCTGTACTTCTATACTTCACTTATACCTGTGTGAGCTGAGTCTTATGTCTTCATGGTGTACCTGTGTGGTACTATATATTCGTCGATTTACCTGTGTGGTACTCCTACCTTCGTGGTGTTACCTTTGTGGTATTCATCCCTCATGTGTGAGATGAGTTTATCTTGATAACTTAGGTATATGTATGGGAATATACCTAAGTAGGGTTGACTGTTGTTTCCATGATTTTTGGTTTATCCTTTGTGGATTTTGAGAGACCTTGGGGGGTCTCTGGGTCCATACTGAGTATCGTTATACTCACCCCTGAACGGGCTATGCCTGAACCTCGTTGTGTCTTGTGCAGATGATGGACAACACTGACTGAGGATGAGGGTACTAAGACTGGAGGCTACTCGGGGAAGACCTTTGAAGAGGCATACCATAGAGACGGCCATTCGAGAGCTATACCTACCCTTCAGGTAGGATCCTTGACATGTGTTCATTGGATATTTTTTTGAGTTTTACTTGTACTTTTCTATTTTCCTTGTACTTTCCAGTTGGGATTGTATTTCGGCCCCTTTTACCTACTGTACTCACTCTGTTTACTATATAGTTTACTTTGTGCTTGTATCGTGTTGTGCACTTGGTTTTGTGAGTTTACAGGTTCTTAAGGCAATGTCTTCCTAGTTTTAGGGATATGCCTTTCCGGTGCTAGTTTCCCGCCCATGGCTTATGGAAGGTGGGATTGGGGTAGTCATGGCACAGGCCCCGGGGGATAGGTCGTGACAAATTGGTATCAGCGGAGTTCAGTTCTACTGATGAACTAAGACTATAATCTTTTCCGTGAAGCAATAGTGTTAAGTGTTATGAGTGTGGTTTTCAGTTCGGGGAGTCCAATGCTGGTGCGGCGACTGACATATCCATACACCAGGTCCCTGAATTCGGAATTCTGACTCAGTGCACGAAAACACTGATTGCGCGTGTTATTGATTTTTTTTTATTTTGATTTCTTTGGAGTCATCTCACAAAGTATATCTTAATGACCATGGAACACCTGTTCCTTATCAGGATGCCGCCACGTAGACATCCAACCAAGATTCCCGGGAGAGTACATGATGACGGACCACCGAGTAATGAGGCTTTGGTGCAGGGCCCTCTTATGAGGTTAGCACCTTCGGGTGGTGTACCAGAAGTACCACTACCCGTTGGGAATCCATTACCACTGTCTCCACTAGTTGAGGATGCACGCTGACTGAGCGTGTTGCACGAGTTTTAGCGGTAGAGGCCTCTGAGCTTTCGATGCGAGACGGACCTGCGAGCGGCTGAGGAATGGATAAAGGATATGGCTAGAGTTTTTTCTCTTAATTGAGACACCAGTAGAGAAGATGGTGATCTTAGCTTCTAGTATTTTCCAGTGAGTGACCATGAGGATGGTTTTCATAGTGATGAGGCTTCAGTATGTGAACCATTTACCGAGATAGTTCCTTCAGGCAGCGTGTTAGCTATATCACCGCCCATTGGTCATTAGTTACAACTGGTGGTACCGGTAGAGGACACATATAAGCTTAGTGCCTTACTCATGTTTTAGCATCTGGTACCCCTTAGGTTCCGAGGTGAGCTCGACCCACAGTCGGATAAGGACTGGATTGAGGAGGTGGTCGAGATTTCATCTAGTCAGGGCACCATTCAATCAAATGGTGGTCCGGGTAGAGAGCCTTCTATGTAGCTCAGTAGGACGATGACATGGTTTAGATTACCCTGATCTTGCAAAGAGGTGACTTTTTTTGAGGATAAGCTTGAGAACCTTCCTCAAAGAAGGGGGTATGTTTCTATAAAGAGACAAGGGATGAGAGTTCCCTATATCTTCTAAAGCTTCGGTAGTATGACATGTTGGTAGCTGAGTACTGATCCTGGCATACCGACCATCCAAGGTGCTCGATGAATACAGTAAGATCAGTGATTTAGGGCTCGTTATCTGAGTGAGGTGTGTTTAGGGACATCCAAGCCATCACTATTCCTCTAAGAATTCCTACCTATGTTAAGGTTCTATAGAGAACCTTTGTAGTTGAATGTTCTTTGGATGAGTGGATTCAACCATTGAATATTAGTAGTGGGAAAGCATGAAAATAGAACCAGTATCAGAGACTTGGGTGTGTAAAAATGTTTTGGGAAGAAGAAGTGTTAGGGATAGATGAATCTACAGGGCTTCAAATGTGGAAGCAAAGCTAGGAGAGAAGCATGAGGTGGTTTGCATTTCAACATGTTACATCCACCCCCTTTGTGGACCCCACCGGGCTCAGGGAGCTGGAGGACAGGGGATTGGAGTAGCTGCATATGGTTAAGGAGTGTGACCCAATGGCTCTAGGAATGATTCGAGGTACGGTCTATGTCTACTACTAGATTTCTTATTAATAGACATAGGTACCAATCATTTATTCCATCCAAAAATCTTGTACAAGACCTAGAGTTTCTGGTTAATCCATTTACATAACCCTCACGTCTGGATATAACTTTGGGAGGAGACTCGATAATCACACTTATGACTATGGTGTGATCTGACCCTTGAGGTGAGAGTTTCAATTAGAACCTCTTGGTGGAAGCGTCGAGGCCTTACAATTTTAGTTTGGGTATGGACTGGATATCCACAGTTCATACCCAGATTGAACATATTAGACAAAAAGGTTGTGGTTAACCTACAATGTTGGAATGGGATTTTCCTTGTTCGGTGAAAAAAAGGGAAACCCAGGCAGTACAGGATAAACTCATGCATAGGAGGGTGCATCCGATCACTCTTGAGTCGGCCAGACACACCCTCATGGCCGTAGGAGTTTTTAGTTTTTAGTTCCAAAAAGGAGTGGCAGAGCATGGGGACATCTTTTCAACAGATCTTTATAGGATTACCTCCCTGAAGGGAGAGGGACGTCTACTTTGGCTGGGTACTATCAGAGATTTGTACCAGACTTCTCCAGTGTAGCAGCACCCTTATCAGCTTTAACTAAAAAGGTAGGTCCTTTCCTGTGGATGGAGAAGTGTCAACAGAGCTTTCAGGAGCTGAGACAGATACTGACAAGTAGAACTATGCTACCCATGACCTGGATTTAGCAGCAGTGGTCTTTACGCTAAAGTTGTGGCAACACTACTTGATGGGTGAACGTTTTATAGTCCACTCTAATCACAAGAGTCTCAAGTATATCTTCTCTTAGAAGTACCTGAACCTAAGATAGTGGAGATGGATAGAGTTTCTCCAGGTCTATGACTTGGAGATAGTGTATAATCCTAGGAAGGGGAACATGGTAGCATATACACTCAGCTAGAGGTCTGATCTACAGTTGCTAAGTGAGGCGACATAGCAGCTAGCTGTGTTGCAGATGTCCTTCGTGGATAGAGATGGAGCAGCATACCTCTAGTGTATGAAAGTCACACCCCCACTCCTTCAGTGAGTCAGGGAGGCATAGCTTGGGGACACTGACTTCAAGGATCGACGTGCTCAGATATCCTCAGGGTAGACACCTGATGGATTTTATGAAGGTGGGGAGCACATCATCTTTTTCAGAGGACATACCATGGTACCAGTAGCACTATGGGTGGAGGTATTGAGGGAGTTCCATATGTCCTCTCTGGCAGTACATCCTGGAGTGGTGAAGATTTACCAGGACCTACGATGTCAGTACTGATGGCCAGGGATGAAGAAAGCAGTGGAATAATTTGTGTCACGATGTCTCACTTGTCAGTAAGTGAAGAATGTAAAGAGTTGGAAGAAGTCTT
This sequence comes from Viscum album, assembly GCA_963277665.1. Taxonomy (NCBI): domain Eukaryota; kingdom Viridiplantae; phylum Streptophyta; class Magnoliopsida; order Santalales; family Viscaceae; genus Viscum; species Viscum album. The sequence goes on along the minus strand of OY728132.1, from coordinate 1,283,045,609 downwards.
ATGCTAACAAGATATGGAGACCCTTTTAGTTCTAGGAGGGGGACCATGTTTACTTATGAGTCTCCCCTCGATGGGTAATATGGAGATTTGGCCAAGGTGGAAAGTTATCACTGAGGTTTATCAGACCATTTCTGATACTTCAGAGGATTGGTGACGTGGAATACCACTTGGCACTACCACCATAGTTGTAGATAAGTGCATGAACCTTCTCAAATCATCAACTTGGCAACATGGACTTAGACGATGGGGAGACATTTACGGAGGTTCTAGTAGATATTGAGGATCAACAGGAACAGGTCCTTCATGGGCAGTCGATACCTCTGGTGCACATTTGCTGACAGCACGAGAACCTCCAGGAGAGCACATGGGAGTGGGGGGCTCATATCCGTGCTCAGTACCCCCATTTGTTTCCTTATTCTATGTTGTGGTTTCTAGGGATGTAAATCCCTAATGTGGGGAGAATGTAATGCCCCAAAAATTCCGTATAATTGTTTTATATGGAATTATTTCAAGACCGCGAAATCTGATGGCGTGTGATTCTGAGGCCCAGAGTGCCCGAAATGATCCATCGAAGTTTTGTTAAGATTTATTTATAGCTTGTAAGCAGTTTTCCTAAAAAAATGGAATAACTCTTAAACGATTACTTGTATCAGAAATCTGAGGGCACCGTTCTGCTCAGGATGGAAGGTTTACCCAAGGCACGACTTAAGTTTAGTCAGCATGGGCCTCCTGTGAGAAAACCCAAAAATGGAATAACCGTAAATAAAATAATTAAATTAAATTATTTTATTTTTCTAATGTAATAACTCACAAATAGAAACTCAGATTCAAAATCTGATACCACTTCTGAAATCGTAAGGATATTCTTTCTTTAGGCAGATACTAACATTTCCCGGTGCAAGCCACTAGTGAAATTTAGTTTTTTGCCATAAATAAAATAATTAAGTGACCATTATTTTATTATAAAATTCATAACTTTTAAATGGTAACTCGGATTGGAAATATGAGTGTACCATTGGGTTCATTGGGGTGTGTTTCATTTGGGAATAGCCTAACCTCGACCAGCACGAGTTGGGGGTGACTTTTAATAATTTTACGAACGTTTTTTTTTGGGTACGTTCAGTAAACACGCAAGCAGAATTTTGTAACTTTTAAACCCGTGGTCAAAATTGAAATCCAAGGACACTATTGAACTCGCCATGCCAATATTCTCTTAAGGAGACCTTCAACTTGATCGTAGTAGGTTGAGGGTGAGAGTTAGTTTTCTGTATTTTCATGGGAGAGTTAAAAGAATAAAAATAAAATAAAAGAACTTTTATTTTATTTTTCGTTTTGAAACTTCCATTGGAATTAATGATGGTGGGGACCACCTAAACCTCTCTTTTAATGGGAGGAAACTCTTGGCTTTCTCTAAATTAAATGTTCCAACTTAATTTAATTAATGTATAAACTTTAATTAATTTATTGCTTAAGCTTATTTATTTTGGCACCCCACCTCTCATGGGAAAAGAGATTGGAAAAGGAGGGAAGAGCTTTGGAGAGTTGTAAAGATATTTCTCCAACAAAAGAGATCTTCCAATGAAGAACGACTTCCGAAACCAAAGAACGAGGAACCGACCTTAGAGAATCTTGTGGGAGTGACAAACGCCGACGTAAATATTCAACGACTTCATCTTCTTCCTCGTACTACTTCCAATGGAAAATCAAGGTAGGAGTTCTATTTTATTAATATATGATTTAATTTATTTATCGATTCTTCATATTCTGGTTTCACAATGATGATGGCCTAACTAACATGGCCTTCGTCCCACACATATACCTTTACTCTTCCATTTTGATTCTCCGCACGTTCTTGATGTGTTCTTCAATGCCAAAAATTTAATGATGCTGGAAACACAATATTTTGTTGAGCACGACATATAGACACGAAGCCATCGACTCGAGGATCGTGAATACGTGATCATTTTATTTTTTAGGCTAAGAATGGAGATGCAGTGACCCGCATAAGAGGAGGAGGGACGACATACTGGACGACTGTATGAAGGTAGGGTGGTGTGCGTCCGTGCCACCAGATGAGTAGGATACTGTAGCCTCTAAGCCGTGGCAGAGGCCGAAGAGCAGGCGACACCCGACTAGCTGCGGTGGAGTAGCGGCGTGTGACCGTGCCCCTGGGAAGAAGACTGGACAGAGCACCCGGCTGGCTGTGGTGGATCGGTGGGACCCAATTGGGTCCCAGAGTGACTTGGAATCCCCTAATGTCATTGATCTCTTGAATTACTAATGAATGGGGCATGCACCCCCTTCAGTGCTAGCTCGGGCGGACCGCGCCACCTGGGCGCGCCAGTGGGCCACGACCTACGGGCAGGGTCGGGCTGCCCCCTACGTGGGCCAGTCTAGACCACAATCCAGCAGGCTAGGCCTGCCAAGGACTAGGCCATCCAGGATAGACCTGGGTTGGGTGGGGTCGGTACGACTGGGTTGGACCGGACCCGGGCCCATCCGGACCCATTTGCACCTTTTTGGCCATAACATGAGAACTAAGCGTCCATTTGATGAACCGTTTGTGGCACCAAACTTCTAGGATCGAGACAGTCATTTTAATATACTCCACGTGAGTTTTGGATAAATTTGGAGTACAAATAGGTTGGATTGAACCCCATATCCTACCGAGCCCTCGGAACGGAAACACTAATAACATACAGACTAGACGTCCAATTGACGCACTGTCTATTGTGTTGGGTTGCTTATGATGTGACAGACATTTGGGATATTTTTAGTGGGACATAGGGGAAGTTGAGGTATGCAAGATGGCTTGGGGAGCGGTTCTCCCAAGCGGGCTACGTATGGAACCCTGCGACTGGCTGAGACTTGATGACTGCTGACCGTTTTGACTCTGAGTGACTCAACATGCCCAGTGAGGAGAGCCTCTGTGTTCCACGGAAGTCCCATGGTGGGGAGCACCTCTATGTGATGTGGCAGTCCCATGGTACTCAACAAGAGGAGTACCTCAGCAGGCCATAAGGGGGAGCTCCTCTGTGTGATGCGGCAGACCCACAGTGGGGAGGGCCTCTGTGTGATGGGGCAGACCCACGGTACTCAACAGGAGGAGTACATTAGCAATACAAGGTTTGTGGGAAGTGACTCTGTGTGACACAACATGACCACTATACTCGTTAGAGGAGGAGTTATCTAGTATCCAAGGTGTTCAATGTTGTGACTATGAATGTTACTTGCTCATAGGACTAGAGAATCTGTGGCTGGCTATCAGTATTCATATCGATTCTGTGTGGGTCAGCGCTCAGCGATCCTATGTGGGTCAGTGCATATCAATCCTGTGTGGGTCAGGTCCTGTGTGGGTCATTGCGAAGGTTAATACCTATCGATCCTATGTGGCTTAGACTCTTTATAATCAGCAGTAGTGCCTCTTGATAGAATAAGATGATCTAGCTTCACGACTAATCATATGTACTTCTATACTTCACTTATACCTGTGTGAGCTGAGTCTTATGTCTTTATGGTTTACCTGTGTGGTACTATATCTTCGTGGAGTTACCTATGTGGTACTCATACCTTTGTGGTGTTACCTTTGTGGTATTAATCCTTCCATTGTGAGATGAGTTTATTTGGATAACTTAGATATATGTATGGGTATATACCTAAGTAGGATTGAATATTGTTTCCATGCTTTGTGGTTAATCCTTTGTGGATTTTGAGAGACCTTGGGGGGTCTCGGGGTCCCTACTGAGTATCATTAAACTCACCCCTTCATGAGTTACGCCCGTACCTCGTTGTGTCTTGCGTAGACGATGAACAATGCTGACTGAGGACAAGGGTACCGAGGCTGGATGCTACTCGGGGACGAACTTAGACGAGGCATACTACAGAAATGACTGTTCAAGAGCTGTTACTACCCTTCAGGTATGATCCTTTATGGGTGTTCATAGGAGCTATTTTTCAGTTTTACTTATACTTTTTAGTTTTCCTTGTACATTCCAGTTGGGTTTGTATTCTGGCCCCTTTTACGTACTGTAATCACTCTATTTACTATATAGTTCACTTTGTGATTTTATCTTACTATATGCTTAGTTGTGTGAGTTTACAGGTTCTTAAGGAAATACCTTCTCGGTTTTAGGGATATGCCTTTCCGGTTCTAGTCTCCAGCCCATGGCCTATGGAAGGAAGGCTTGGGGTAGTCACAACACGGGCTCTGGGGGACGGGTCGTGACACACACCTACACCGTACACCACACCTCCACCGTGAACCTCTCATCTGCCTCAAACCTCTATTCCGTTGGGTGACTCTCCTCGGTCGGAGGACTCCTCTGCTGCGTGCCTCTCCTCCGCCGTGAACGCACCTCCACCACGCACTGAACGACTGCTCTATAGTGAGTTTTCTTATCTTTCACTTTGTTTAATGATGATTTTCTTAATTATACGGTCTAAACACCCCTCCGAAAATCATTTCCATTGGGGGTTCTTGTTTGTGCACTAAATTAATTACATGTTTGTTGGGTTTTGAAAATAAATTGGTGGTCCTCTAGTAAAACATGATTGTATACCCTGAATGTGTGTGTGTGAACATGGGAAAGGTTATGCCAAGTATGAATGTATTGTAATGATCATGTTTATGGGTTTATCATATGGTTTTAACTTATACCTTTTTATAAACTTTTTAAATGTTATCCAATAATTTGTTGGTTTTATCATAAGATATCCATAATACCAACATTCTCTTAACTTCCTTAAATGTTTCTTATCATCTGAACTTGTTGTAGGTAGTTGTTTGTATAAAAATATTTTTAATTGACCTGCCTTGGATGATTGAGTATTTTAAACCCCTTCTTCATCTAAAGAATATTGAATTATGCTATTTTGGATGATGACATAATTATTCGTTATCAAGGGGACCTTCAAGTTAACTTAAATGGGTTTACCAAAGTTCATTTATCATTATTTTGTTAGAACCAATTTCCAATTCACTCTAAGTGTTTTTGTAAATTTCTTATAGGACCTTTTCATGCACTTTTATTTTTAAATAGTTGTTCAAGCCACCTAATGACCTTGAAACATTTTCTATAAGTAATAAATTAATAATTCTACTTTATTTCCTAATTAAATGTATTTTTTTGAAGGGGATTTGATTTTTATTGGACTTTAGTGTTCTTTTGTGATCATTTTCTGAATATTATATATTAATTTTATTTAGTAATATGTAATGATATTTTATATTATTTTTGTACACCTCATTATGTATGTTTGATATATTTATATTGGAATTTAATTCATTTATTATTTAAAGGAGTTGTTCATTAAGTTTTGAATCGTGTTTGGTATCCAAAAAAGGATTTTATGTGTTCAACTTGGGTGAAATATTTAAGGATATTTTGGATAATTCTTAAAAATAATTTCATGTTTTAATTATCAATGAATTCTAAAAGGTCTGATTAGAACTTTATAAAAATATTTTTTTTATTTGGGAACATTTTCTCTATATTATATTTAGATTTTGATGGTTTTATAAAGTGGGTTGATTTTATTTTGGAATGTGTTATACATGGGTAAAAAGGAGTTGTTTCAGTGAAGTGTGTTTAGAGGTGAGATGAATAGTTTTTTTGTCATTCAAATTTTATGTGATTGACTTTATGATTGATTTTGATCTCCTCCATTTCATTTATCATGAGAACCCTAGTTACTTAGGTAGGACCTAGGACATGTAATTTCTAGACATTGATCCTCTCTCCCTAGTATGGGATTATATCCCTAAACTTACTAGGAATGAATATACTCTCCCTAGATATGGATAAAAATTCTTCAATGGCACCACCACTTTATTACGAGTGCAATTACACTAAATCTTAGAAAACCACTTCACTAGAGGAAACCCAGTAGTCTTAAAACAAAGACTTTCTATCAATTCTTGATAAAATAATTTCCATCTGTTATGTAACCAAGATTTAATACCAATTTTTGGTAACTAATAGTAGAATAAGAAAAATATATGATACCACTAGTTGGATTTGGTAAAAATCAACAATCCTAATGTTAAACCACAAAAACATAAATTAAACCCCTGAAACTTGAAGATAGTGGAAGAAATTCTAGAACGTACCTAAATTGAAACAAATACCCAAAACTTATAGACCATAAAATAGAAGTAAAGCTACAACTAAGTCACTACATCAGATCTCTACCTTCTAGTTCCAGTAACCACATGGTTTTTCAAATACCTCCCCCAGAGGAAAATGAGTAATAAAGGATAGACACATGACATAAACGGAATAAGCACACCACATGAAATTTATGTTGTTTATATGAAAATCTTACTTCATAGGGGAATACAATGATATTTTTATTAAAGGATAAATATATTTATAAGGAAAACATATCTTTTGTTATCCCTACATATCCAAAGCTACATGAAACACTTTCTGGATGCCCTAGTCAAATAACCATAACAACACATGTAATGAATCCTTCCACCTGCAAGCACTTTATGGTGAATCCCCTCAAAGGGAAAAATGATAAAATTTAAGTGATTATCAAATAAATTTTCTTCTTAGAATTATTTTATATCTGTATGTATAAATTATTATTTTATTAAAACATTAACAAATTATATGAATGAATTATTAAATATTGATATTCAATGTTATGAAGTTGTTGTGCCATTTAGGTTGATGCATACATCAATGGTACCAAACCTAGATTTTCTTTTTAAAATATTCTTTAAAAGGTTCTAGAATACTTTGGGACTTGATGTTGTTAACCTCATGAATGAGTTTTGGAGAGGTAAGAATTATCTTGAGACTTATAATGATATTCTCATCACTTTGATTTTAGAGGTTACTGATATGTGTTCAGTTAATAATTTTAGAATGACTAGTCATTGTAATGTCATTTATAAAATCATTTGGAAGATTTTAGAAAATAGACTATGGAAAAGCATACGATCTATTAGTTTGGTACCATAGTTCTTTTCTTATTTTTAATTGAGACATGATGCACTTAAAAGGACCAGGAAAGAAACATAGTTTCTTCTAGCGATGAGTGGAATAGGTAAATTATTTGTGTGAAAGGAATGACACTTGAGAAATTTTTTATTATGTAATGGGTTCATGATTATAGATTTTATTAGGTGTATTTATAAAGGAAGGAACTGATAGTACTTCATGTGAGAGACATATACATTGTTATTGGGGTGTAAAACCAATTTATTTGGTGTGAGCCAAGGATCATTGGGATAATTTAGTGCTTTTAGTTAACTAGAATGTGAGTGTTTCATGGTTGCGAGTGTGGTCACTAACTATGGAACATATATGTTGGGACTCTGGTGTTGTAGTGAAGGATAATTGATATAACTTAAAAATAGAATCATGGATAAGGGATATCCAATAGTGGGTAGAACAATATCAAATGATTATAGAAATTATTATTATTACACCTAAATTTGGAATAATATGATGGAATCATACAACACTGATTGATTTGGGATGAATTGAGGTGTTTTCTATGTATCATTTATAAAGTGTCTCTATTGGGATCTATGTATTTGTGAAAATTACTAAGTAGATCATTTAAAATGATTCAAGTGTTTTGAAGTGTTTCTTAGAGGGACATCACTCATTTTAAATGATTAATATTTTTAGGTCATGAAGTTTCTTGAATGCTTTAAAAAAAGTAATTGTGGTTTGGTTAAAGAGTGGTTGGAACTAATTGATTTATTTTTAAAAGGGCATGTTATTTTAAAGAGGAGTTTGTTTAAATTGTTGGTTTTTTAATGGGATTTCAAGTGTGATTTCTAAATAGTTTTTAAAGGACATTTGAACAGTAGTTTTCTCATAATATGTTAAGTTTATATTTTTATAGAATTAGGAAAACCATTACATTATATAAATATTTTTTGTATTTATTTTGTTAAATACTAAGATAACCAAATCAAATAGGATGGATATGAATAAATAATGGATGGATGCCAACCATTTGACAAGAGAGTATGAAGATGGAGTGAAATAGTTCATCGAGTTTGTAAAAGATCATGGATATGACCATTCTCAAATCCTTTGTCCACGTTTATGTTATTTTTATTCAATATAGGTTAGTCTAGAGGAGTTGGAAGAACACCTGATCTGTCATGGAATAGAATAATGTTATAAATGTTGGAATAAACTTGGGGAAAAAGAGAATGTCACTAGTGGATGGGATAATAGTGAATTTTATGGATCATCTCATATGAATACAAGTGTGTACAATTAAGAATACCATATTGAGGAAGTGATTATAGATGTGAATGATGATGAAGTTCTTATTGAGGAAATTATTGGGACAGTTGAAGATGACCTTCATGATTTCCCAAAAGTGTTTGAGCAGTTAACGTGTTGTGAAAATATGCCTTTGTATGGTGGTTTCACTAAATATACAACATTTTCAACTATAATGAAGCTGCATAATTTGAAAGCAGGAAATAGATGGAGTGACTTTAGTTTTATCAAATTACTTGCTCTCTTAAATGACATGCTCCTAGAAGATAATGAGCTCCTGAGGCAAACATACAATTCCAAAATTAATACCACATTCGATGGGTATGATCTTTTAATGAATAAATTCCCACCCAAATGACTGTATACTGTTTCACAAGGACCAAAAATCACTTCGAGAATTCCCAATTTGTGGTGATTCTCTATACAAGAAAGATGAATCTGGTCCTATAAAATTTGTATGGTACATTCCGATCATTCCAAGGTTTAGGAACCTATATGGAAGTGAAGAGACCGCATATCAATTGATGTGGTATGAAGATAGAATAAATAATGATGGGAAACAATATCACTCAAAATACTCTACCCAGTGGAATAGAATAGATCATAAGTATCATAATTTGGGAATCCAGCCGAGAAACCTCCATCTTGTGCAATCTACTAATGGAGTGAATCCTTTTGGTTTTCAAAGTAGAAATCATAGTACATGGGTGATTTTGTTGGTAAATTATAACTTTTCACCATGGTTATGCATGAAATGAAAACACATCTTGTTATCTATGCTTATATCAGGAAAAAAACAACTGGGTAATGATATTAATATTTATTTGGCTCCATTGATCAAGGATTTGAAATTATTTTGGGATTCATGTGTTATGTTGTATGATATTTATATAAATGAAGATTTCACATTGAGATCCATGTTGTATAGGATGATAAATGACTTTCCTACCTATGGAAAGTTTTCAAGATAGAGCATTAAAGGAAGTCATGGGTGTCCCATCTACAAACAAGGTACATAGTCAATTAGGTTGAAACATTCATAGAAAATTATGTCTCTAGGACATCGAAGATTTATACCCCAATGACATAAGTACTGATCCTGGATGACATCATTCGATGGAAGTTCAAAATAACATAAAACACTATCTCCACTAATAGGTGATCAAATGTTTGAGAAATTAAAATATATAGACATTTCATTTGGTAAAATATTTTTTAAAAACATTATAAAACCCTGTTGGAAGAAGAGTTCAGTTTTTTTGATTTACCATAATGGAATTGTCTGTACGTTAGACACTTTTTTGATGTTATGCATGTTAAAAAAATGTATGTGATAGTGTCATTGATACATTAGTAAATTCACCTAGGAAAACAAATGATGGAATTGAGGCTAGGTTAAACATGATTAACAGGGGAATATGAGAAGATTTGGAACTAGTGAAGGGTGAAAAACAAACTTTTATTCCTCCAGATACTTACACTCTTTCTAGTAAGGATAGATATCGGTTTTTCAACTTCTTGAATGATGTAAAGGTTCCACAAGGTAATTCATCCAATATCAATGACATCGTATCAATGAACAATTTAATGTTAAATGTTTTGAAATCACATGACTTACATGTTTTGATTAAATATCTAATTCCCATAGGTTTACATTGATTTTTTCCCAAGAATGTCCATTATAATTTAACGAAGCTCTGTTTATTCTTCAAATCTATATGCAACAAAGTTATAGACCTGGTGAAATTTTAGAGTATGGAAAGAGAAATTACAGCCATATTTTGTGAATTGGAAATGTTCTTCCCGCCGTCATTCTTTGATTTCATGGTTCATTTGATGGTTCAGTTAGTGAGAGAGATTTGACAATGTGGTTATGTAAACTATAGATGGATGTACCCCATTGAATGGTATATAAATATTTTTAAAGGGTATGTCAAAAATCAAAGTAGGCCAGATGGTTGTATTACAGAGAAATATATTGTTGTGGAAACTGTTGAATTATGTATCGAATACCTATATAGTATGGAAAGGATTGATTGAATGAAATCTCATCACACTGGGTGGCTTGAAGGTGAAGGCATTTCTAGAAGAAAGGTTTTCACTATCAATATTATAGATCAGGAGCATGCCCACCTTTATGTTTTGCATAACAGTTTGGAGGTTGACCCATATGTCAAAACCCACAAACAAATTATTTGGCATTTGAATCCATCAAGGGATGAAAAATGGATATCAAATACACATAATAAATAGTTTATAGGATGGTTTTGGGACCATATATTTAAGGAGTCAGAAGAAAATCCAAACTCAATTTCAGAACGACTTCGATGGCTAGACGAAGGACCAAGTGTGTATGTATTATCTTATAATTCTAGTGTAATTAATGGTTATACATTCTATACTAATGAATATGATAGAGAAAGTACCATGAAGAATAGTGGAGTTACAATTGTGGCTAAAACGATGCATGTTTTTGGTGATAAGAACAGAAATCCAATTTATGCGAATATGTCATAATTTGGAATCATCAAATAAATATGTGAGTTAGATTATACGAACTTCTAAGTGTTTATTTTTCAATGAATGTGGGTTGATAATATGAACAATCTTAAAATAGATGAGTTGGGATTCGTGAAAGTTGATTTCAGTAAGGAAGGGTACTAAGAAAAACCATTTATAATGGAATCAAAGGTGATAAAAGTATTTCATGTTACAAATCCCGCAAACCAAAAGTGGTCAATTGTTCTGTTATCGACCAAAACCACTGAAGGGATAGATGAATATTCAATGGAGGATGACCCTTTCATTGGGATGTTCCAATAATTTCACAGCAGTCCCAATGTAGATGATGTTTTGTATGTCAGAGGATACCACAATGAAGGGATTTAAATAGTTGATAGAGGGGTCAAATACCTTCAGCCTTTAAGAAAAGAGAGTTCAATAATCAGGTTATATATTTTTTGTAATATACATAGTGTTACCTTTTGTTATTATCTATTCACTTATACTTTTATGTAATATAAATTAAATGTTAAACCACCTCTATAGATAATTACTTTTTCACATGATGATTATCCCAATACCAATGTACAATAGGTCTCTCAACCTACTGCTGCTCACAGTGCAGAGGAACAACATTTCTCTCAACCTTCTGCTGCTCACAGTGCATAGGATGAACAAGTTTCTCAACCTATTGTTGTTGATGCTCCCAGTGTAAAGGTATAATAACCATCTTCACATGCTGATTCTAGCACTCTGAAGGAACATATTTATGATTTTGAAACCAAGGAAATGGTAGGAAACAAAAACACTAGCAGTGCAGAAAAAAACAAGAGCACCGTAGTTTGACAGTGTTAGCAAAAATCTTTAAGGAAAATGAGAAAGGCATGATATATGAGGTCTGATGGAATAAGTGGGGATAACATGTTATCCCCAACAAGGCCATGTTCAGTAGTTACATTAGAATCATCACTAGGAAATGCGTGCCGATTGATGTACAATTGTGTCACCATGTTGTGACCTGGATTACGATACTGATGTGGGGATATATTACAGTAACATTATGATAACATTTCTTTAATTTACTAAAAAATAAAATAATGAAACATTTAATTACTCTTCATATTACCTTGTATTGTGCATTTATAGTGTGTGACTCACACAAGGAATATGTATTAAGGCTTTTTGGAAGGATTCATAGAGGCTTTCACAAAATTTTAACAAGATATTATCTTAATGATGCTGAAGGGAAAATAAACCCACACCCACCCCATATTTATGAACACCAAATAACCTAAAGAGCATGGAATGAATTTACTAGTCATCGTGTGGAGGAGTCTTTTCAAGTACATTGTGTTTGGTTATACGTTGTTTGAAGGTACATGTATTCATCACTTTGATTGACCATTTTTTATTTATGAAATAGTAATTGAGTGTTGGAAATAAGGAATGAGCAGAAGAATCAGTGTACCCCTACCATAAAGCAAGAATGGGGTATACTTCACTTAAAAGAAATTGGTATGTATTTTAAATCTACCATAATACTTTTATGTGACATAAAACAACACTATAACTATATTCCTCTATTTATATGAAGATTGATGAATCCAAGTACAAATTTACTTCCATCCCACACCATGTTTTATGAAAGGATCCACGTGTAAATAAATATGGGATAATAATAGATGAAAACCCAAAAAATCATGGGAAACATGTGTAAGTAAGAAATAATAAATATTTGTTTTTATTTAGATTGATATTATATAACAATGACTACTTATTATCTTATATTTTCTATCTGACATAGTCAAATGAATCAACAAAATCCCAACCGGATGCAGGCATAATTTTAGTGGCCTTGAAGTAGTAAGAAAAGTATTGTTGCGTCAGTGGTGTAGGTTTTGGGGTGACACCCTAAACATTTTTTGAGAAAAAAAAAGAGGAGGATAAAAGTGAATAAATAAAAATGACGAGAGAAATAATAGATATCCTTAAAGAACATATGCAATTGTAGAGAGAGTTCATGAAAAAATTGATGGCAGGGGGGAGCGAAGAAGCAACCCACTATCAACCAGCATTTTCAGATCCTGCCCCACCCCCCACAATCTCTAAGCCGAGACATTCCTCTCAAAAACCTATCTTAGCTGAGGTAATAAATGTTCTAATAATTGTTTCTATGAATTGTGAATCAGATAGACACTAATACCTTTCATGTACTGATATTGTACGGGTTAAAAATGGCTATGATTTATATCTATCAACAACCACCCATAACTTTGTAGTGAGGGAAACGATGTTCAATATATATAACGCCATGATACATAATAGACCCCTTCCAATAGTTCATGTCAAAGTGTTGATTAATGTAGCCCATGATCCAAGCGCCGAGCTATCTATTCCAATTAACGATGAAGATATTAATCAGGTCAAAAAATCTCTTAGAAAATTTATTTCAAAGCCATCATAGCCTATAAAAAAACATCGATAAGAAGGTATTCATTTACAATTTATTTTTCAAGATAAACCATTAACATTTAATGAAAAAAGGTCTGAAATGAAGAATTTTATTATATATAGACACATGAAATGGGGTGAAAAGAAAGAACAGATCAAAAGCATCTCACGAATCAACCAACCGATTGAAAAGATCTACCAAAATCACCTTAAACCTACTCGTAATATATCTTCATTTATTATCATTGGAGGCTCATGTGGATATGAAGTTGAAATATGGTGGTACTCGCAAAATTGTTTTTGATGGAAATAAGTATGAAGGGGATGATCCTGATTTCATTAGTGTTGAAAATTTAAGTGAAATCCTGATGTATGATTGGTTAAGAGGCTCAGTAGTAAATATATACATGAGGTATGTTTTCATGATTTTATTTTTTAAAAGTTGATATACTATGATAATTATAACTAAATTTATTTCATATTTTTTTAGGTGTATATATGAAAAAATATTGAAGGGATTTCTGCATGAAAAAAATTTGGACTCTTTAGTCATCATGTCCCCTCTACAGAAGAAACAAAAATAGAATCTGAGAAATTGAGTGGAATAGTTACATGACATATCAAATTATTTAACAACAAAATAATGGATTTAATATTCTTTTTAATATCAATGATGCATGTGTAAAACTATAAAATTTAATCATATCAAATATATTTTAATTTCTTTCATTATATATTACTTTTTTGAGGCATCATTGGTTTCTCATTACGGTCAATTTGGATACTCCAAAGATTAAATTCATGGATTCAATGAATGGATATCCCAAAAACTGACCACACATGATGGCGTTTGTCAATTTGTAACAAACTATATCCAACATTTTAGAAGTAAACATCTAGTTATATGATTTATATTATCTTTTAATAAGGATCATCTACATCATGGAATTAGGCCAGGGGAAAAGGATAAGGAACATCACAAGTACTACGAATGAATAAGTATTAGGGTATATATAATAAGATTTCACTATCCAAACACATATAAAAATAATAATTATTTTTATGAATTTTTCAGTAGTGTCCAAAAAAAAACAAAAAATACTATGGTTATTATGTTTCTAAATTTATGAAAGAGATCATATTCCATTAACAAACTAACATCCATGAAGAGGTATTTTTTATGATAATTTCTATTTCATTTAAAATATTTTTTAATCCTTTGTGTATTTATATTTTTTCAGTACTATGATGATTATAAAAAAGGCTCATATTCACAAGATGATTTAGATTTTTTTATAAAGGAATGGAAAACATAACTAATAGAAGAATGTACACAAATAACATAAAGATATGACTGGTATGACTTGAAGTGTCTATTTTTATTTAAAATTATGAGTATTTTTAGTAAAAAGAACAAGTAATATATTAAAAATTGAGAAACTTTATTAGTATTGTTTTGATACTTTAGTAAAATGATCCAGAATTCATTTGTGATGTGTAGGAATTAACCTCACCTAAATCCGACGCATGGTGTGACCGTTATTACATTAAGTGTGTTTTTTATATTAAATTAACAATAAATTTAGCAAAAAAAAAAACAAGTGACATATTTAAAACCAAGAAAAAACATTCAGATTGTTTTGATACAATAGAAAAATGATCCATCATTCATTTGTGACATGTTGGAATCAACCAAACCTCAATATGACAAACAGTGTGACTAATATGGCTAAAAGTAACCATTATCAGTTTAAAATTGACATTTTACCTCAAAACATGTCACTCACTAAAAACCAGGAAAACTCACTCCGATTTTATTTATAGTTTAGTACAATAATTCATAAGTTCTTTGTGACATGTATGAAGCAATCTCATGTCAAACAGATGCATGACGCAACTGGGATGACTCAAAATGCGTGTTTCCAGTTTAAAATGATATTTTAGTAAAAAAACAAAACAAACATACTAAAAACCAAAAAAAAGTGTTCTAATTGTTTTTATACTTTTTTAAAATGATATAGAAGTCATTTTTAATGTGTATAAATAAAGAACACCTCAATATGATGCACAATGTGACTGATATGACTCAAAGTGTCTCTTTTTATTTAAAATTGACATTAATTTTAATAGAAAAACACGACTGACATACTAAAAACTAAGAAAACAAACTCATATTATTTTTTTAATTTATGAAGATGATCCATGAGTCATTTATGATGTTTAGGAATCAACCCAACCTCAATACAATTCACAATGTGACCTTTATAAATCCAAATGTGTCTTTTTATTTAAAATTGACATTAATTGAAGTAAAAAGAGAAATTGACATATTGCAAACTGAGAAATTTTATTCTGATTTTTTTATACTCTAAAAAAACAATGCACGAGTCATTTGTGATGTGTAGGAATCAACCACACCTCAGTCTGATGTACAGTGTGACAGGTATGACTAAAAGTGTCTATTATCAGTTTAAAATTTATGTTTTATCTCAAAAAGTGTCACTCACTAAAAACCAAGAAAATTCTTTCTGATTGTGTTAATAATTTAGGAATGTTATTATTAAGTCTATTATGATGTGTATGAAGTAGTATCACATCATATTGATTCATAATGTGATCGGTATGACTCAAAAAGTGTGTTTTCAGTTTGAAATGATATTTTAGTAAAAAAACACAATTGGCATGTTAAAAACCAGGAAAACGCATTTGGATTGTTTTGATACCATATAACAATGATCCATGAGTCATTTTTTATGTGTAGTAATCAACTACATCTCAATCCAATGAACAATGTGACCAATATAAATCCAAATGTGTTTTTATTTAAAATTGACATTAATTTAAGTAAAAAGAACAAGTAACATACTAAAAACTGAGAAAACACATTCATATTGTTTTGATACTTTAAGAAAATGATACCCGAGTCATTTTTTGATGTGTATGAATCAGCTGCAACACAATTCGACACACGATATGACCATTATGACTAAAAGTGTCCGTTATTAGTTTAAAATTGACATTTTTTCTCAAAATGTTTCACTCACTAAAAAGAAATAAAACACCCTCCAATTGTATTCCTAATTTTGTTGAGTGTCTCATAAGTCCTTTTTGATGTGTATGAAGAAGTGTAACCTAAAACTGATGCACGATGTGACCGGTATAACTTAAAATGGGTGTTTCTAGTTTGAAATGGTTTTTTAGTAAAAAACACAACTATCATACTGAAAACTGAGCAAACCCATTCAAATTGTTTTGATACTTTGGAAAATTGATCTTTGAGTCATTTTTGATGTGTAGGAATCAACCACACCTCAATATGATGAATGATATGACCAGTATAAATCCAAATATTTCATTTAAATTTGATATTAATTTTAGTACAAAAATAAGGGTCATTCTCAAAACCAAGAAAACCCATTCATATTGTTTTTATATTTTAGGAAAATTATCCATAACCCATTTATGACATGTAGGAATAAACTCCACCTCAATACAACACACATTGTGACCTGTATAACTCCAAAAGTGTATTTTTATTAAAAATTGAGATTTTATTAATGTATTCTTTAATAATAATGTTTAATTTATTTCATTATAGTATTACTAACATAATATTTGTTTTCTTATATAGGAGGAACCTTTTTCTTGAGTTGGGTTGATTTTTTTAGCAACTAATACCAGGGTCATGCATTTTTGAGAGGGTATCATGGATGTCGAATGATGAAACATTAATGTTTTTAATTTTTTGTTGGATAATTATAAATGTAATTATATAAAGAATTGTTTGAAATGTATATAAAATTGTTTTCCAAACCCCTGTGTTCACTTATTTGTTCTTGTGGGAACTTCTTTTTTATTGTGTGTGACGTGCATGGGTGTGTGTGTTTACTGTACAGGTGCTGGTGGGTGGGATGTTATATAAACATCACATCATAGGTAGCTAGGCCTTTATCAGAGCTAATTAAATCCCTAATAAAGTGGTCCTTTATCAGTGCTAAAAATAGTGGTGATAAAGGGGGTTCGTTTATCAACGTTTTTTTAGTGTGCATAAAGGAAACCCTTTATCAATTCATTTTTAACACTATTAAAGAGGACCCCCTTTATATTTTTTGAGATTAATAATGATTTTATAGAACTGTTAAATTCCTTTTCTATCACTTTTAAAAGAACTATTTCTAGTAGTGAGAAGAGCTTCTGATCAGCCAGGGGTAGGTCCCAACCCTCAAAGTCTTATTTCTATAGGGGAAACAACTCTCAAACATATTACAAGGGATCAGATGCTTGTTTTTTTATGGAGGCTAAGGTCATCAGTAGTGAGATTGCTTGACCTTTCTGAGTAGTCAGTGTGCGATAGGTGTTCCACTCGAGGTTTCTTCATTGAGAAAGTTCCAACCGAGGTAGAAGTAGTAGGTTTATATAGTTTGAGATCAGTAGAGAGTAGATGGGGTAGGTAGAGGAAAACATCAGTATTCTCCCCATCATCATAGAGTAGAGTACAGCCATGGAGGTGGTCATCAGTAGGGTCAGAGAGGTCATGGAGAAGGTCTTGGTCAGCTTCATGCTTTAATACTTACCATGTTGGGTGATCTATACATTATTCAAGGTATCCTTTACTCATTTTCTACTTGGGTGCATACCTTGTTTGATTAAGAAGTAACACACTCTTGCATATCACCTACCCTTGTCCATACTTTGGGACATGAGGTAGAGAGACTTCCAGTGACCTCGGAATTGACTACACCAGTTTAAGGTCGAGCTGACTTGTTTGTAGTATGTAAATATTGTGATCTAATTCTAGGGAAGCACTACTCTTAAGGAAATTTTCTATGTTTACATTTAAGACCATATTATATAATCCTAGACCTGGATTGGTTGTATATAGTGTAGGATATCTTGGATTTCTTCAGGATTAAGGTCATGTTCTTCTATGATGATGGAGATCTAGTAGTGTTTGTTGGTGAGCAAGACCCTCAGATGGGTTAGAGGCGTGTCCTTACTTTTCATCCTTGATGGATGATCTTATTCTGATTTTGTCAGAGGTTCAATTGTTGGCATTTCCTAGGGTCGTAGAAGAGTACCCTGATGTCTTTCCAAAGAAGGTTATAGAATTACCCCCTCAATGAGAGATCGAGTTTGGGATCGAACTATAGCCAGGTGTGTATCCTATCTAGATTTATCTATATAGTATGGAATGGTCAGAGTTGTGGGAGAGACATATATAGATCTATGGTCTGTTTCCATGTGGTTTTGTTCAGCCGAGTGTTTCACCATAGGGTGCACCAGTTTGTTTCATGAATATGGATGACAAACAATTGTGGTTGTGTATCAATTATCGTCGCTTGAACCAAGTGACAGTGAAGAATCACTATCTTATTTTGTGGATTGAGGATTTATTTGATCAAATTAATGGTGAAAGTTGGTTCTCAAAGATTTATTTGTAGTCAAGATATCATCAAGTGAAAGTAAAGGATAAGGATATTCTGAAGACTTATTTGCATTGTCCTTATGGGAATTATGAGTTCATTGTGATTCCATTAGGTGTGATGAATGATCCAGTTATTTTCTTGGGTTTAATGAATGTCGTGTTCCATGAGTTACTAGATAAGTTTATGGTGGTTTTCATTTAAGACATCCTTGTGTACTCTGTATCTGAGGATGAGCATACAGAGTATTTGTGTGCCGTTTTGGGAGTTCTTTGTTGTCATCAACTATTTGAGAAGTTTACAAAGTGTGATTTTAGGGCTCACAAAGTCCATTTATTGGGGCATGTTGTGTCACAGTAGGTATTAGTTGTGGATCTTCCAATGATAGAATCACTTGTGTCTTGGGAATCCCTCATGACAGTGTCAGAGGTGCGAAGCTTCCTTGGTCTTACAGGCTATTACTAAAGGTTCATAACCAATTTATCTTGGGTTGTAACTGCTATTATAGTGTTGACTATAAAGTATTAGATGTTTGTGTGGATTGATCGGTGCCAAACATCTTTTAATTATATAAAGAAAAAGTTGGTTAGTGCTCTAGTTCTTTGTCTGCCAATAGATGGATTTTAGTTTGAGGTTTTATGTGATGCTTAGCATCTTGGGTTGGGTTGTGTTTTGATGTAGTAGAGATCAGTCATTTCTTATAGACCTCGGAAGTTACGTACCCATGAGCGTAACTATTCCACCCATGATCTCAAGTTGGCTGAAGTTGTGTCTAACCTAAATTTGTGGATACGATACTTAATCAGTGAGTGATTTGTGGTCTTCACTGATCATAAGGTCCTAAGGTATGTTTTATCCCAAAGTGATTTGAACTTTCATCAGTTTCAGTGGATGGAGTTCTTATAGGATTATGACTTCGATATTTTGTATACACCTGGGAAGGGAAATTTTGTGGTTGATATGTTGATTAGGAAGTCGTGTAATGATGCAGTGTGTGAATAAGGTGATTTATGGAGAGTGATGGAAGAACTTTCAGCATTGCACCTATATATGGTAAAATTTGGGGTAGAGTTTTTCTTTTTCATTTGAATGTTCAGTCATATCTATTTCAGCAGGTGGAGGAATCCTAGTTGGGGGATTTTGAGGTGGAGGTCTGGAGGGACCGAGTTGTTTGTGGCGAGGCCCCTAATGGTTGGTCTGAGGATGAACAACACCGAGTGTTGTTTCAAGGAAAGATTTTATTTCCTTTGATGATGTGTGAGATGATTCTCAAAGTGTTCCATAGTTCACCCTTAGTGGTACATCCTAGGGTGAAAAAGATGTACCAAGATTTGAGTAGTTAGTTTGGGTGGCCTGGGATGAAGCGTACAGTTGCAGAGTTTGTATCTTGATGTGTGGTCTTCCAGAAGGTGAAGGCCAAACACAGTGTTCCCAATGGTTTTCTCTAGCCATTATATGTTCATCAATGAAAGTGGGAAGACATATAGATAGACTTTTTTATTGGTTAACATTGATCTCAGAGAGGCTATGATACTATATGGGTGGTATTGGATCTATTTAAGAAATCATCCCACTTCATAAAGATGAAGGAGTCGAGCTCAGTGGAGGTTTTTCCAAGGTAGTATCTTGAGGAGGTGGTAAGACTCAATAGAATCCCATGGATTAACATTTCCGATAGAGATCCTCATTTTACCTCTAGGGTGTGGGGAGGTATCCAACCTTTTTTTGGTTTTCAACTACATCTTAGCACTATTTTTAATCTATAGACGGATGATCAGACAGAGCAAACCATCTAGACTCTTGAAGACATGTTTCCCTCTTGTGTCCTAGATTTTTGAGGTTTATTGATGAGGAACCTTCCCTTGGTGGAGTTTGATTATAACAATATTTTTCAGTTCACCCTTGGTAGGATGCCATTTGAATCCTCGTACAGTCGACCATTCCATTCTCTATTGTTCTATATTGAGGTTGGATAGTCAACAATTCTCATGCTGAAAGTGGTACAAAATACGATAGAGATGGATCAGGTGATTCGTGAGATGATGAAGGTAGTGTAGGATCATCATAAATCCTAAATAGATCATAGGAGGAGAACTATAGAGTTTGGAGTTGGGGATCATGTATTTCTTAAGGTGACTCCTTGTTGAGGGTAGTGAAGGTTTGGTTATAGGAGTAATCTTTCTCTGTAGTTTTTAGGCCTTTCAAGGTGTTGGATCGTATTGGAGCTGTGACGTATTGGGTAGCACTTTCACCATAGATGATCTAGATACCTGATCTTTTTCACATGTTTCAACTTCATTATTATCTTCATAATGACTCTTATGTCATCGATTAGGGTGAGATCTATATTGATGATGATGAGACCTTCAAGGAGCAACCTGTAAAGATCTAGGACTTCTAAGAGAAGGTGTTTCGTGGGAATTATACCCCCTTGGTTTGTCCCTTGTGGAAGTATGGTGGCATGGATAATAGTACTTGAGAACATGAGTCATAGATACAAGATCAGTATCCCAAGATGTTTGGTGTTTAGCACTTCTCTTGTATTGTTGTTTGTTTGGTGGTTGTAGACCTTTTTATGGTTATGATATTTATTTCCCTTACTTATTTTTGTAACTTTCTATATTTTGAGAGGTATATCCCCCAAGAAAGTGTTTAGGATATAGTTTTGGTAGTTGTGTGGTTTGAGGTTGTTCCTATAATGAGGTGATGATCTCTTGTGGGGGTGAAAGCTTGGAGAGGTATCTTGCGGGGTTATTTTTCAGATGACCTCTTTATGTTTCCTCTCTGGGTTGGTTTTGGATTCTCAAGGATGGAGATGTTTTGATAGGTATCTAATGTATAGTCTAGAATCCACATGGATCAACCCATTTCATGTTTTTGAAGATTAAAGTTCTCATAGGAGGATCAGAAGAAGTTTGGAGAAGTTCAGTTAAGTAAAATCTGGAAGGGGGTGGGATTAAATGTTATGTAACTGAATTATATGATATGAAATAATATTTCATGGGATGTTCTAGAAAGATTCACAATTTCTAGACTTTTACATGGTGTTAATGAGGGATTCATGGTGTGAAATACTTTAGGGTCTAAAAAATTAAAATAAAGCATTAAGGGGATGTGTTTTTTGGGGGAAACCAACCTGCAACATTACATGACATGAAAAGGGATTAATAAACGTATAATTCGGCACTACTGTATGTTTTTAAAACATTTCATCTACTCATATTTTCATAAACCTACAACTACAACAGTTCTTCCTCAACCCCAGGTGACCCGAAGACCCTCTCTTTAGTTTTTTGGGGATTCCTTCATTAAGGAATGATCCCTGGATCCCTCATTGGACCGATAATGATATTTATTTGATATAAGGTATGATATAATTCCATTATTGTGGTTTCTATGATCTATTTTTCATATTTTTCTTTTCAATGAAATGGTGTGTGATATCTATGTTTCTAATGGAGCTTTCTTGGTGGTTGGTTGGTACGGTTGTGCTACGACATCCTCAGGTGGATGTAGTTGTTGTAGGAGAGGTGATTGAGATCCTTTTCATTGACCCATTCTCATTAAAAGAACATCGAAAACTTTTTGAGGTAGGGTATTCGATGGTTCTCTATTTAATTACATGCAATCGTAGAGTTACAATGGATAATCCCCTTGGATCAAAAAGTAATTGACCTAATTAAAAACTTAAACTAGATTAATGAATTGGTATTGATCGTGTAGTGATGTTATTTCTTTGTATTGTGACAATAGTTTCCCTCTTTATTTTCTAGATAGTTTGATATCTATGAATTTCTTGGTTTAGAAAGATGTTCTTTATGTTAATTGGTAAAGAACCTAAAGTTAGAATTAATGGGTAATTAATTGGGTAAATGATAAAGAGGCATGCTTAATGAATCCAATTGTCGAAACTATAATTTGATGATGATCAAATTGATACAGATATGTATT
This sequence comes from Viscum album, assembly GCA_963277665.1. NCBI lineage: Eukaryota > Viridiplantae > Streptophyta > Magnoliopsida > Santalales > Viscaceae > Viscum > Viscum album. The sequence goes on along the minus strand of OY728132.1, from coordinate 1,283,023,024 downwards.
TTAATGTTATTGGTTAATGAACCTAAATCATGTTGATTCATTATTATAAAAGAATTAAAGGCATGATAAATTTATTGGATAATTAATTTTTTATAGTCTTTTGTTTAGGTTGCCCGAAATTGGAACCTATGAATAATGAATCAAATAATTCATAATGGAATAAGAATTAGTTGTGTGATAAAAGAGAATACCTTTATAGGGACTAAGTTTCTTGCTTCCTTGTGAAGGCCAAGTTCCTTGTGCTTTGAAGCTGTGATACCTCACTGTAAGTAAAGGATGAATACCTTACATTAGGGCCAAGAGCCCGATTGATTTGTTTGTTTACTAATGTTTGAGATGTGATGTGATCTTGGGATGGGTGATCCTAGAGGGATGTTGTGGTATATGGGGAAGGGAGGCTTGGATGTGATGTGAGTCTGAGATGGATAATCCTAGAGGGATGTTGTGGTGTGAGGGGAAGGGAGGAAAAGTTTTTGTGGTATCAGTTGACGCATAGAGTGGGGAGATGCATCAGTTTATGCATATGGGTGTTAGAGAGGACACCCGAGATGATGGAATAGGATGAAGCTAGTCTTACTCGCTGATATGAAATTTGGATGCTTGTTGATTCTATTGTGTTTTATCTACTTTAATTTCCCCACTTCTTAAGGTAGATGGATTTTCTTACTCTTTTTCCAAGGTAGGAGAATACATGTAGGTTATGTCACTTGATTTCCATATTTGTCTTCTCATGGTTGGACGGGCCTATGATTTTTCTATAGGTGGAAAAGACTTGACAGGTTGTTCATCTACCCACTATGTTTAGCCCCTTTTGTTTGGTATCTTATAATGTTTTTCTAGAATACCTGAAAATATAGAAAGTGGTAATATTGTTAAAGAAATTAATAATTGTTTATCCCATGGGGATGGAGCTTGATGGGAAGCAATGTTGAGGTTGAGATTATGAGAAGTTGTGGACCTGGTTTTCTTATGCCTAGAGGTCAGATATCTTGATAGAATTATAATGTAATGAAATTTAGAAGTTTTTAATGGTTAAAGAATTAATTAATATAAAGTGAAGTTGATAAAAAGGGATAAATCAATTTAATGTATCTTTTTAAATAGTTATGTGATTATATGATATCTTGTCTTAGCAGTGGCATTTAGGAGTCTGAGAGATGATAGAAACAGTTCAGTCTAAGACTAGATTATGCCCATAGTGTGGTCATGAGTTACATTATATCTTTTACTTTTTGTGTTTTGATTTTCTACTCTACCCTATTGGTCAGGAAAACTGACACCCTAGGGATTCTGAGCCATGGGGGGGGGGGGGGGGTATTTTTCCAAAAATCCTGATGAGTGGACAGATGGATTCCTACCCCCTCTGGCCCCACTCTCTTATCTTTGTAGTTACTTGTGATAGTATGCACAATGATTATTTTTTCCCATATATGTGTGTAGATGGATGTAATGGATTTTGGTTATTCACACACATATATTCTGGAAATAGTTTCATAAAGGCTACTATAGGTATAACGTATATGGGCTGCGATGGATTGAGGATCCTTACTTGGTGTATGGGATGTAATGGCTTGAGTTATAATACCCGATGTATGATATACATTATGTGGGATGTGGTGGATCATGGAAAATACCTAGTTAAATTTGGTTTTGTGGATGTGGTGGTGAGTTTCACGAGGTACATGTTATAGTTCTCTGACTAGGTGTCTTTGGGATATCATTTTTAGAGAGAGATGCTCATGACTTGTGACGTTGGGGAAAAGTGGAAAAATAGTGGGGAAGTGGTAGTCAAATACACTTGATATTCATTATTATATTTTATTCTATTGTATGTGATACTTTGTGAGAGTATCGATGGTGATTATGTGAACTTAGTATACCTATTTAGGTGACGAGTTAGTTTCACTTGTTGTTCATTGTGCTTTGGAATACTATCTTTACTTTTGCATGAGAGGATCTGGGGATGATCCTACTGAGCATAATGTTATGCACACCATACATATATATATATATATACTATTTTTCAATTTAGTTGGAGAAGGCCAGAGATCAAACTGGTAACTACTAGCTTGTGGGTTAAAAAAGCTGTTTGGACTTTATGGTCTCTACCATATTTACTTTATTTTGGTACTTGTAGTTTTCTCTTTCAGTTTCAGTAGTTCTTTCATGAAATTATATTTGTTTACTTGGTTTTTTTTATATTTTAGTCTGAGTATGAGTTAGTTGGCATCTATCTTATCTCTATCTTTCGCATGTGTTTCTCTTAAAGGCTAATGCCTCCCATCTGCCAGTTCATTATACCCTTGGTTCTAGTTACTAAATCGAGGCCTACTAGAGGTGGTACTCAAGGGTCACTATCTCTATTCTCCCATTGATGGCCCAAGAGGGGTATAATTTTGGGGGAGGGGTCATGAAAATGATATTTTTATTATGATATTATCTATGGATGCATTTATTTTTTTGTTTATTGATTAAATAGAACGAGTTTTTAATTGTTGACCTTTCCATATCAATTATGCCTTATCTTTTTATACCTATATGGTATTTAAATGGTATGTTTGTTCAATTATTTAACTTGAGATATTCATTATTAAATATTTATTGATGATAGATTTTACAATACTTAACCCTTACTAAGAATTTGATCTCACCCTTATTTTTTTTCTTTTTCCCCAAGATATGAAGAATATATCATTGAATTAGTTTTCAAGGATGCAATTAATTTGTTTTTGTTATGTATTATGTTTTACTTTCTTTTACCAATGTAAAATGGGTATCATGTATGTATCTTTTTCTCCAAAACTAATAAAATAATTGATTATTCAGGATTTTATTCCTCATATATATGCATATGTAATAATTTATGGCACATGCTCTGGGTTACCGGGGTCGGGATCACTCTAGTGACAACCAAAGATCCATTAATTTTCCTATAAATATAGTTCAAAACCCCCTATAAAAAACTTTGAGGTTGAGTATCAATTTTTATTGAAGAATATTTAATAGTGTATTCTAATACTAGAGTTTATCCATCTAAAATAATCAGTGGTAGATATTCTTATAAAATCACTAAAAAATGGATAGTTTTAGAATCTCTTGCCATAAATAAGAGTTCAACCCACTAACCTTCATTGAGTTACATTTTGTATGAGTTTTATCCACCATTCATTAATTCTCATTAATATATGGAGATATTGTATCTAGAGGAGAGATTTTTATCCCAGAGTTATGAATTATTTTGATGTGTGTGTTGGGTGGTTCAAGATAGGACCTATGAAATTTGAGTTCATTTTTCCTGAGGACATGATAGGGTTGAACTGAGATAATTTATATAGAAAATTTATGAATTTTTTAATCAATATCCCATTCTATAATTTAATTCCTCATGAAGAATTATTGATGGTTAATTCATGATTACTTTTCTAATAAGAGTTTGAGTTTACCCATGATAACCAATATCTTCAGGTTTGTTTTCATGAAGGGGGATATAAGTTTGGTAAGGAGAAAAAATCAAAATAAAGAGACTATTGAACCGTATAATATGGTGTTATATTTTTTTCAATACATTTTTATGTAAAATAGATTATTAAATAATATACAAGTTAAATAAATGGAATAGTGAAATAGAGGTACTTTATACAATTAATTGATGAGGATGTATGTTTCTTAGCATGTGAGGAAGTTAGTTGAAGCATGGTGGTTCTATAAATTGGTATATCACATTATAGATAGTGAAAAAAATGTATCGATGACCTATTGGATGATGTTATAATTATATTAATAATTCCCAAAAATAATTTTAAGATGGTAATAATTTATTTAAAGTCAATATGGATATACTATGATAGTGTACAAACATTTCAAAGAAAAATTTACTATGACAGGGCCCACGTAACTCAATTAATCTAAAAATCAGATATTTGAGTAAATGAAAAAAGAAATATCATATTAATTTAAATCCCATTGTGACTTTTTTAGCTCTATATTATATTTTAGATGGAAAATTTATTATGGGATTTCTTTTACATGGATGTGGTTTTAGGAGCATGTTTTATAATTTTTCATACAAATCAATGATATTTTAGGTTCTTATAAGATAACTTATCATACATATATAAGATACATGATATAACTATATAAAAATTGAGTTAAATAAATTGTTCATAAGAAAATTTTGTTATTCATAGTGGGTATGATGGTTTACATGCTAAAATTAAATGAACCTTGAATCAAGAAAGTTTAAGAATATAATAAAATGTTATATATTTATATATAAATATTATGATAAAAGGATATTTAAATAAAATTAATCTTGTGTGTGGTCCTTTATGGATCAAACATCATGATAAAAAACAACACCATGATTCATGCTAAACTCATAGACATGTAAGATCAATGAGAATGTTAGGGTGTTTAGATGTGTTCCATGCTGTATAATTAAATTTCATATCACCATGTCTATGTAGAAATTTCATTAAAATTAAAAGGTGTAGATTCTTTATAGAATTTTTATATAGAAATAGTCCATGATAACTAAAATATCTCACACTATAAAAAATTTATTCTTCTACTGAATTTTCAGGAATATTTTAAGGAATATTTTACATAAAGATTATTAATTTTAATAATTCAATACAAGGAAAAAAATAAATTGTGGTTTATCTAAATTAATGTTGGTTTAAAATTATAGTATGATTATATGAGTATAAAAAACCATCACATGATGAAATAAAATTAGTTTTAGAACTCTAAGAAGATAATCTAATAGGATGTTGTATTGAATTTAAAATTTAAAATAAGGAAATTAGATGGAGAAAAAAATAAATGGGGTGGAACTACATCATCTGGAGTTTTTGTGGAAGATGATATACTCATATGTGATCAATATTTGGAAGGAGGATTATATGATCCATTAATGCAAGATTGTATTTGTTAGTTATAGTAGATTGTATGAGTAAAAGTCCATACACTTATTTGAGTATTCTTTGATAATAAGATGTGGAATGTTCACATGGGATAGTAACCATGTGTCTACGGGGACATATTCATCCATAAAGAGATGAACTTAAATATAATACTTGGTGTGTTGTAATATTTTCTCTATAAGTGAGTATATTGAGTGATGTGTGGAAAAATATTGAAAATGAAAAGGGTATAATTGTAATACACACTTATTATCTCTCCCCACTATTAGTGTGTGTCACGATTTGTGTAATTCATTAATGAAATTCCACCCAATAAATATGGTTGCTAGTAAATCAAGGGATATTTTTCTAGGACTATAACACAGTTCATCAGTTAGTTCCTCCCAAGATTATCTATTAAAAACACTATATTTCTTAGGGTAGTATCCCATAATTCAAATTGTTTTGGTGTTATTCATATAATGATAATTATTATTTCTCAGTTACATGTTCAATATATATATTAGGGTTTATGATATAATTGATTCTTATAATTAAAAATATATATTCTTTATTCTAGTATATTCCGTTTTAATTTCTTAGTATTTATTATATTTTTTTTAATTGTTTTCTCTTAATATTTTATTTTTATATATTTTAATGAATATTTAATTTTTTCTAGAAGTTTTGAATTGAAAAATTAGTTCAGTTGAAAACATTATTTTTATCATATAAAAGACTATCATTTCATGAACACCTTTAAAAAATATAATTATATCATTATATATAAAACTATCTCAAACATGGATTTATTAAAGATGGTATATGGACATGTTTATTATTTTATAGATTTTTATATTCTTAGAAATGGATTTTTTTTGGAAATGTTTCTTTCCAAATACATAAATAAAAGAAAACATATTTTCTATACATTATATTAAAAAATAATTTTAGGTTTCTCATATAATATGAATATTATGTAAGCTTTAGTTTAATTTTATTAGGAAATTGATCACACCCAATATGAAAAAATTAGAGTGCATACATTCATCATGTCATTCATTAGGTATACATGTAAAGTCTTTCAGTTTGGGTTCACTAAATTCCTTTTTAGAAGTTTGTTAAAGTTGAGGCATGGTAGTGACCGCAGGTCACATCAGGATAATTTTGATTATATTTTGTATCATTAGTATTATATTATTAATTTGAATTATTATGTTTCCTCCCAATTTTTTTTAATTTAATGATAAATTTTTATAATATTAGTTCATATTTATTATAATTCCATTTGAAAATTTTCAATTTTTTTTATGTTATGACTTTTTTTGAACTATTTTGAAAATTAATTATTTGGTAATCATGAATATTTCATAAATATTTATATTCATAATGTAAGAATAATTGAAAAGATTTGATGATTAGTTACTAGATTTAGATAGTGAAAACATACTGAAGATGTATCATTAATAACCTTAGTGCGTATTCCCTGCTCATGTTAATCATGAAACTGATTTAGGCCTCATAGAAGGACAGATTGGCTAAAATTGAAGGATCACTTGGGGCAGTTCATTAAAAAATGGAAATAGATCCATGTTTATATTAAGATAGTAAATTTAGATAGAATACATGATCATATGAACCTAATGGGTAATTAAGAGGGTGTTTTAGGATATCTCTTTATCATGTTGATCCTTGAGTTACCATCAGACGTTTGGATTTTATTAGAGTTGATATTTTCATTACATTATTTTTGATATTTTTGCATTTTTTACTATTAATATGGATTAAATATTGGTTTTTTGAGTTATTTTGTGAAAATATAAGTTTTATAGTTAAACTAGGTGATATTACCAGGGTACACGATTACTTTTCGTAGTCTATAAATACATTCATAGAATCATAAAAAATGTTAATAATGATTGGGTTATGGTCTTTCTAACCATGTTTCCAAATGGTAAACACTTATAAATCCTTATATTTTATATATCGATGGATCATTATGATCTCAAAATATTATGATTATTATTATTTATTTTATTGTGATAAATTATTGAATGTATTAGGTGGTATTATTGATACTTTATTAGGTTTGATACATTGTGTTTTGGAAGTGAATTTAAATTTATAAAAAAAAGTATTATTTTTTTCAAACATGCTTTTTATTAAATGTTACGTATTCTAATATGATTTTTTATAAAATATTAATGAATTCAATTTTATAATTTTATATCTCTTTTTGATGACTGAATTTCATTGATATATATATTATAATGTAATTTCAATGTGCATGTGATAATTTTATAAAAGGGAATTTTATATGTTATCTATGAAAAAATTTGATTTAAAAAATGGGGTTATATGATATTATGTGAAGAGGGTGTTTTGGAAAATATAATGAACATATTCTCAATATTTATCTCCTAATATAGCCATAATGACTTTGAATTTTGATCATGATGAATCATCATTATTGGTAAGGTTCCACAACCTTTCACTCCTAAGTCTAATTCCAAAAAGCATAATTTAAAAATGGATTTTTTTACTTAATCTAAAGACCTAATCTACACTTATATATATAAATAATTAAATCCCCACATCTTCTAATAGTCATAAAATCGAAAAATGGTTTAGTGTCTTTGAAGATCAACTACATAAAAAAATTATATTACGATAGTTGTGAACCATTTTTCATAATGAAATCATAACATATTCTATTCTTGAAAAATCCCTGGTTATAATATCCTTTTATAACATTGGTAATAGACTTATAAGAAATGGGTGGGCTCAAATTCTATATAAGGGAAAAATCACGAACATTTCATTAATGTGATAGATCATAATAATATGATAATCCATGAGAGGGGGATAAATATATTTTTAAAAGGGTCATGGAACAATAATTTTTTTTCCAAAAGTAATGATAGAAGAAAATGTAATCTTAATTATATAGAATTTATGTTGGAACCTATACAAATTCATTTGGAAACAAACATGATCCATGAGAGTATAATATATATATATATATATATATATATATATAAAATATGACCTATGATTGTAATATAAAAATAATCATATAAATCATATATCAAGGTAACCCACTATTAAATTCATCACAAAGTAGGATTCAACCAACACCCATTGAACCTTATTAGGATTAGGAATACCCCCTGTATACCTTAATTATTCCTAGATTTACCACATGTGTTCCCATGGTCATTGGATTACAACCATTGTACCCTTATTTGGTATGGTCTTATTGGTTATGTTCCCATGGGAGTGTGTTTTCCTCTTGTATACTCATGGCCTTGGGAATACCACACATGAAAACTATTAGTATAGGTATTACCAGTTCTATACCATATTGGGTTTGAGATTACCACCCATATATCCTATACAATGTGTGATTACAACTCATTAACCCTTGGTCTTTGGTCAAAGCACATGTGTAGATTTTTCTTCTCACATTTAACCAATGCATAATGTGGATTTAATAGATACATACCATCACATAAATATAAACATTTAATATGTATTACCATTGAATATAAAAAATTCTTCATTTCATCATTTCTTAATTTTCACATGGGATAGAATTAGGTTTCATGATTACTTCCTAAAAATATTATCATTATAGGCCGTTGAGAGAAAAAATATTTATGAAATTATAATAACCTATCTGAATTGTATCATATTGAATTTAAAGGGATGATCATGTAAATTAAAAAACAAATTTACAATTATGGTGTAAATTACATGAAAAAATTAGATAAGTTATCCCTTTTTATAAATTATAAAAATTTATGTAAAAATACATCCATTGAAATGAAATTATTTGAGATTTATAAATAATATTTAATAATACTTAAAAAACATTATTAGAAAAAAAATATTTAAAATAAAATCTTAATGTATGAATAATTTCAATAAATACTTATTTATTAAATACAATATTCATTAAAATACATTTTAAAATCAATAATTACTTTTTAAAAGAAAACATTTACTTCTGAAAAATAAAAAATATTTAATTTTCATTTCAAAATAATTATGAATTAAAAATAATTTGGAAAACCATTTTAATTCATAGAAAGTGAGATTCATAGTGATGAATTCTAATTATAGTAAATGAAGTCAAAAAATCGATTCTAATAAAAACATTCTGGTAGTCTTAAAAAATGAAGTCACTGGTCACATTGAAAAGTCATTTTCAATAAAGTATTTTTTTTAATAATTAATTTTAAATTAATTTTTTAAAAATGAATCCATAAAAAATACAAAATTTTTTTCATTAAAAATGTGGAGTGGAAGATAAAAATATGATCTCTAATGTTTTTTTTATTAATTTGAAAATAATATTATATAAAATCACATAAAAGAAATATTGATAAATCTTCCAATTTAAATGAGGTAATGATATATTTTTCAATTTCCAGAATTAAAACATATTTAGACTTCAAAATAATAAATGATAATGTTAGTGGGAAGATTGAAAATCATTATGGTAGAGAAAGAACTCACTTATAGAGAAAGGGAGTTATTATTAACATCATCAAAATTTTATAAGAACAAAACCAATCAATGTAATTACCCCTAAATAATAAATAAAATTCATAATAATATCATCATAGTGTATAATAAATATATTATGTAAAACTATAGTAAAGATCATAATAATTATGAATCATGAAAATAATTTGATTCAAGAAAACGACGTACCTTTAATCACACTTAGATGAATTCACTCTAATGTTATAGAAAAATAAGTATCCTAATCACGTATTTCATAACCATAGTCATATCTATAATGATTTATAATTTTTTCATAATCATATATTATAAATATATTAGTTAATAATATTTTATTTTCATCATAGTGTGTTATTATAATGTTTATATTGTAGTAGTATCAAAATGGTGGTGTCAATTATTGTTTAAAAATTCAATTTTCATCATTTTGATATCATTATATGTATAATAATAGATGGTAAATAATTAATTTTAATGTTATAATTTCACTTCATAAGTATTTTTATTATGATTTATGATGATGAAGTTTGTGATGATCATGCTTGGTTAATCTTTATTGTACAAAAGGGTGGTAAAATAATAATACATTAAATATTAAAATAAACTTTTCATAACTAGAAACCAAATATTATTTTCCCATTAATTTATAATAATACAAGTAGTTACATATCCATATTCATCCATGACATAAATTTATAGTATTATTCATATATATGGTTAAACTGACCAAAACAAGAAAAATAAATAATCTATGAGTGATTATAATATTATTTAAGATGAATAGTTTCATTAGTTATAATTTTTTATGTTGGTGAATTATATTTTAATAGGTCTTCATAATAATAAAAAAATATATGAAAAATGAAATATGACACATATGTGGTGGTGGTAGTCCGCATGTATGCATGGGTGATTGGTGAAGTTACATAGAACGAGAAGATGATATGAAATGATTTATTATTTTAAATAAAGTTATAAATATCATGTTAATACATTGAATACCTCTTTTTAACCATCCATGAAATTTGGTTATGTATAAATAATTATATCCTTAATATAGGTGGGAGTTGTCACATAAGCATAGAAAACATGCTCGTTTTCTTCCTAAGTATATGAGAGGAAAGTATATTTCCAATATTCCATATTTATAATAACATTTTAATATATATAAAAATATTATTTAATTATAATATAATGTGTGAAATATATTTAATAGAGGATAAGGGTAAAAAAATTAGTAAAAGAGGATAATATGTGATTAAATTTTTTTACTATACTCCTTAGAAAAGTCCCTTTAAAAAATTGTTTATCAATTTGAAAGGTGGTGTTTTAGAATAAAGAAAAATATAGAAAATTTATTTGAGTTTTACGTAATTATTTGTTTAGATTTCAGTCAAATCTATGAGTCTTGGGCTGTGAGGAGTAGTAGAGTAGTGAATAGTCCTTTTATAAGTAAATGGAGTTGTATATTTATGTTAATATAAAAGATAATGTCACTATTCGAAGGAAAAGTGGATCTAATAATGTAAAATAATAGAGTGGGTGATGGTACATGGTTAGGAAATCCTGAAACATACATTTTCACACATTATTTCATCCTATTATTATGACATTCACTCTTAAAATTTTCTAGTCTACCATTTTTTGTTCATACGTTGGAAAGTAATTGTTTAAAAAATAATTTAATTTCAACTACTAAAAATAAATTTTCCATTATTAAATTATATTTATATAATTAATACTAATATTAAATCATATTTGAAAAATATAATTTCTAATGGAGTTAAAAATTAATCTTAATGTTAGTTTACAAAGAATGTAGAAACCATTTTCAGAAAAACAGCATTTTTTTGAATAAGATAAAATTATAAATATTTTTGATTTCATTGTAATTAATTGTTTTATTTTAAACGATATGTGATTAATATTTATTGATAAAAAATAAAAACCAAATTTCACAAAATGGATAAATAGTTAAAATAAATATAATAAAAATAATGTTTATTATTATAAAATATTACTAATGTTTCTAAAATTTTAAACATGAGTAAAAGATATTCAACATTAAAACCTATAATTATATATATATATATATATATATTCAAATAACTTTCAAAACATTCTTAAATTATTATAATTACCACAAGATGACATTATTTTCAAAATCATAAATTTTCACTATTCACCTAAAATTGATCCTTTTCAGAAAAATCACAAACATTCATTATATGGAAATTTAAACATGTTTAATTAAGAAATTATGTCTATTTTATATACTTAAAAATTTTTATTCGTGAAATATATCATTTAATAAAAAAAACAATGAAAAATAGTTTTATTGCATCATGGATACTTTAAGTCATCTTTATATTATTTCATATGATTTTATGGTTTATGTAATGTAAATATATAAGTTCATATATAATAAGAACAAATATATTTTAAAAAAATAGTTATTTTAGAAATAAAAATCATTTTTAATATGAAAATATGTTAATTATTTAGCCTCTTTGTGTAAGCAATTTTACTTATGTAATATCATTTTATTTTTAATATCTTTTATTATTATTATAGTTTTCTTAAAATATTAGTGTAATATCTCATGGATAATTTTATATTTGAATTATATGTGTATAATTCTATCAAATTATTTATATTTATTTAAATTAATTATATATATTAAAATCAATTAAATTTATATTCCCCATTACAATAATTTATCCTTACAATTTTTATTTTCACATACTAATAAAAATACCTATTGATATATATAATATAGAACTAAAAAAATATAATTTCAAATTATATATTCCCCTCATAATAAAAGAAAATATTTGGAAACTATCTATCTAGAAAATTATAATTTAGGAGTTCATCAGGACATACAATTCACATCTTCATTTTCATCATCTTATTTTCAACTAAATAATAAAAATTATTGTTGTGATAATATCCAATAAAATCTTAGTAATAGATCATATGAATATTAAAACTCAATCATAAGATTAATTCTCTTATGTAACCATTATTTCAATATATTATACATTTAGTTCAACTATTAAATAATTTTATCGACCTATAACTCCTTCAGTTTTACTAATTTTGCCCCCGTCCATTTGCTTCTCAGGTTCTATAACATAATTTGTTTCATATTAAATTCTAAAATTCCATAAAAATCCATCATAATGGTTCATAAAGGCATCATAAATCATTTAAATACCCTTAAACTAGTAGGGAAAATATGGTGGTTACATTATTACAATGAAACTAGATATAAGTAATGATATCCTAGAGGGATGAATAGTTTATTAGTCTTGAAGAACTAGATACAGACAATATTCCACTATTCCATAATAAATATAAAATAAAAGGAATTAAAATATTAATTTAATCCAATTTATTATTCATAATACCCTTTTTTATATCATGTGTAATGGAAAATCGGTAAAAGTGTGAGCTTAGATTTTTAGTAAGTGTATGTGTAAAATGGATTCTAATAGCATAGAAATAATATGGAAAGAATAAATAGTGGTCAAAATAATTCTATATAAATAATAACTTGAACTGTAAACTCATGAATGGATATAATAAAAATAAAAAAATCACATGTACATCGATAAATAAATTAATAATGATGTAATTAGTAATTCCTTTTGTCAAAAACTTATCTTTAAGGCCCTAGCTAAGACATCTGAAAATATCATCATGGCCATATGCCACAACATCTAATGATAAATGGGTAAGTCCTCAGCTAAAACAAAATATATTTTGACCCATGAGACCAAAAAATAAATCATGGGATATAGAGTGCCTCATTCTACATTTCTATGTCTAATTTATATCTCATATGAATAAAAAATATTACTAAATCAATACAACTTAAAAAACAAAAAACTATCAATAATAGAAGAACTAATCATATAGAATATCATAAATTACCTAGTTAAACTCATCATAAACCATCCCAAAAAATAATATGAATATAATTATTAGAGCAAATCCTTAAAAAATATTCAACAAAGGATATTAAAATGAATTAAAATACGATAAAGAGATTATTGGAATATTTCTTTATAAAATCCACTTTTTTACTTTGAAAATCATTTTTCTTAATATATAAATATTTCACACATATTAAAGAATCTATTTTAGATGAAAAGAATATTGGTAACTTATAAATAATGTTTCAACTCATCGATTTTTCATGATGGTGTCAAATTCCGTTCATGTTGTATATGTTAAAAACATTCATTTTACACTTTCGATAAAATCTGAAAGGTACATTATTTAGAAAGTGGCATGAAGACTCATTATAATGAATTTTATAAAAATTAAAAATGGTATATGATGTGTTTAATCAAATATTTTATAATAGAAATATAATTATTTAATTTGTTTTTTGGAGAATATGAATATATAAGAAGAGAATTCCCAAAACAGAGACTTTATCATAAACAATCCCAAATTTTGATGAGATAGTGAAATAAACTATCACCACTTTTGTAAATTTTGAATCACAGTGAAAATGAATGAAATAACATAAAACTAGAAATTAAATAAAGTTAAGATAAAGAGATTCATGATATAACATATCAACCAGGAATTATATACACAAAATAAATAAATAAAGAAGTGTTAAATATGGAATATGTCTCATAGAAGTAAAAGTGAAAGGAGAAACCCATACCATAGGTCTAATTTCCTTTAAATGTGTTTGGAAATATTTTTTAATATATATATATATTAAAAATATATTACATTAACATACTCATATATTTCACACCATGTAATATTTATTATAATCATTTATCACTAGTTTATTATCAATTACTTTTTTAAAAGCATCATTCTAGGTAATAAATATTTGGTTTTTATGTATATTCAGGTTTGGTAGTTTCTATACTTTTAATTATATCATGGTCCCATTATATATATAATCTCAACATGATATAAATATTATATATATTAATTATATATTTATTTAGAATAATCAATAAAATATAGTGATATAAAAATGAATTTCCCCATTCAAGGAGATGGTAAGCCATACATATGCGTAGATGTTATTTTTAATTTTTAATGAATAGAAAAAAATAAAGGAAAATAAAATATCACCATTAAATAATCATTATTATATGAATTATATCTTAAATATTAAATAAAACTATCCTTATTACTATCAATAAAAATCATATAGAAAAGTAGAATCAAAACGCTTTTTTTGAGGTGGTAGTACACATGTACACATTAGCGATGTTATCATTTTCAAATGGTTTTAAAGGTTAAAATATAGATAAGATGTTATAATTCCATAATGATATTTATGTCATAAATACAATATTTATTCATTATTTACTTCTTTACAACAATCTATCTAAAATGGTGATGAAAAACAAATTACACCACTATGTGAAGATGGTAAGCCATATGTATGAAAGATCAATGTTTTTGAAATTTTTAGGATGTAAAAGAGATGGAATTATATAACCTTAACCATAATCATTTTATTATCTTCATTTTATGTCCTGAATTTTACTTTAATTCACATTGGGAGTCTTTTTAAGTTTATATTTTTAGATAATTATTTCAAAACTCATACATAAAAAATCCATAAAATAAGTGGAACCTTCAAATTAATATCCACTATAATAACTCAAGTTTTGAGCCTGTAAGACTTTGAAATTTTCTTAATGTTATTCCAGAGCAGCGCCTTCAGACGACGTGCGATTCCAAGCCTTGGTGTGACCGAAATTAAATTTTAAGTGCATTCACACTAGGCATGCCAAATAAACAGAATAACTCCAAAAAGGTTGCTCGGATGGGAAAACTAAGGGCACCTTTGAGTCCGGAGCATGCCTTTTACCCTATGTGGGGTGTAATTTTCATGGGCGTAACCCTTCGGTGAAAAATGCCACCAGGGGCATTTTCGTAATTTGGAAGCCTCGAGCGTTAAGTTTTGTAACTTTTGAACAAAGGCTCGGATTAAAATTTTTAGATTTCCATTGCGCTCAAAATGTGGTTTTTACCCTAGGGTTGGCTTAACCTCGACCCCACCGAAGGTTCGGGTACAAGGTCTATGAGCGGGGGGGTTTAAGTGTTTTCTATTTAAACACACCACCCCCACCCTCTTCTCCCCCTTAGCTCATCTCCTTGGTGGTTCCCTATTGATGAGCTACTCCTCTCTCCAACACCTCTCCGGTGAGGCGCATCAACTCCGGCGGGCCGTTGGTGAAGCGTCGTGCTACACCCATCGAGGTAGGCTTGTGTTTTTGTCGTTTTAATTCCTACAACCCTCTCTGAATACAATCCTTCACATCGAAATGCTATCTGATCATTGAGAGAAGCCCCTGGTTGTGTGGGGATTGAATTTATATTCCCAACGATCCTTTTAGATCAAAATTTTGAGTCCCGGGGCGTCCTGGGTGGCCCCTGGAAGTTTCCAGGCCATTTTTTCCTTTTTCCGGCGGTTCTACGGAGGCCCGGCGAGCAACGGCGGTGGCGCAGCGCATTCCAGGTGGTGGCAGTGGCATGGTTTTAGCGGTGACAACAGCTTTTTGGGAAGGCGGTGGGCTCCTCAGCAGTGGCGGCTTCGTGCGGCGTGACAGCGGCTCCAGGCGGCAGGTGAGGTCGATAGCGAGGCGGACCGGGGTCGCGATGCGCGACCCCGAGCGGGGACTGAGACCCAGCTTTGGCGGGCCTCTGCACAAGACCAAGACTGGCCGCGGGGGCCAGTCGATGCTGGGTGGATCAGAGGTCCACGACCAGGCCATGCGGCTGAGCCGCGGGCTGGCGCTGTGAGCCGGGGCAGCCCGGCCAGTCCAGGCTGGTCCATCCCAAGGGGTTCGTCCCCTCAACCTCTGACACCCGTAACATTCACTACGGGTGTCCATTTTGAATGTTCTCTATGGCAGTCTGAACCTCGTCTTGATGCAGAGAATTTGAGATGGTTTTGTGGATTTCTAATTCCTGAGATGGGGGCCTCGGTGGTGCGACACGCTCATTGTGGATTGGCGTTTTTCTGAGGGTTTTTGTTTTGGGATGGCGCAGACACATCTGATGTCAGTTTTGAGCACCGTTAGCAGTGTTGGGACCCTGACACTGAGGCAGAGCTTTCCAGTGTGGTTTTAGGCATTGAAATTGGAGTTGATTCTTGGGCCCAACAACCTGTCTTTTAAGCTGCGAGTAGCGTTTAATAACTTTTTCATCGGACGTCCGTTCGGGGCATGCGAGTAGTCAATTTTGGGTATTTTTCCGAGGGCATTGCAATGGTGCAATCCGATCTCTTTAATTCTTTATGGTGGAGCAGGCCCCATCAGGGTTGTTTTGGGCGTCGGCGGTGATTTCTATCCTCTTCACCAGGTGTCCGTTTTGGACTAGTGAATAGTCAATCTTGGGTATTTCTTTGAGAGGATAGCAATGATGCGATCTATTGGTAGCACTTCAGGACTATGATGCGGGACCCACGTAACACTTCTCATGTGCGGTATGATGAAATGAATCATTTTCTTCGGATATCCATTCCACATGTGTAAGTAGTCAATTTGACGTGTTTTTACAAGGGGATCACAATGGTGAGATGCGCCTGACTGTTTTCAGGACTGAGACTCAGGACCACGGGACGTCGTTCAACCGTAAAGCGGTGTTGGACAAATTTTCCATCGGATATCCATTTTAGGTGAGTAGATATTCTATCTCGCATGTTTTTCCGAGAATATTACAACGGTACGATCCGTTTGGATGTGCGGAGCCTCATTTGAGATCTCATTAAATGTGGAGGCACGAAAGGTGCATGGGTGGAGGTTTTTCCTATGGTGTTTGCAGAGAACCCTTGGCAAGTGATTGTGAGAAATCCTATGAGAGTGAAGTAAATGTTTGAATAGGTGTGGTTGGTCATGCTAGGGCCATGTTGGAAGCAAGTTGGAGAACTTATGTTTTCTCCCTTTTTACGTTGACGTTGGACATCGTGTGCACGATAGCCTTTAGGCTGGAAATGTGGTATACTCTGGGAGAATATTTGTTTTCCGAGAGGTACATGCTGTAGTTTGTACCTGAGTATCTATACATGGTTTAGAGATGAGGTAGGGCCACACATCGTGAGGGGCCCATGTGTATACCGTGTTATACTTATGTACCTTTGACCTCCCATGACGCAGAGGGTCCTTCTATTAATGATGGTTTAGACCAATAGGGTGGAGTGGTTTCCCTTGGTTTTGTTCTGGATGGTTTGATTGGCGGAGTTGTTTGGGTTCCCCTGTTCCTTTAGCCGTGTGGGATTTCAGTATCACATCCCTCCGTCTTCCCTGGTAGGGTTATTGTCGATTCAGTGTGAGCAATACTTTATGCGGGCACCAATCCTCTACCCAGGAGGTTGTTTCCAGTAGGGTACAAAGCCTAGTGATCCCTGGGCACAGAATCCCTAGCCGAGTATTGTGATCATATATTCTTTCTGCGATCTACCGTGACGTGTTTCCCTAGGAAGAGTTCCAGATATCTGCGTGACCCACATTACACGGGCACTAACCCTCGTCTAGGTGAGTTGTTCCGGAGTTGGGTTGTCGCGTGATACCCACTCCATGTTCCATTTCCCAGTGTTGTACCATCTGGTAGGGATGGCCAGAGCAGTTCCAGGTTAACCCTCCAGCGGGGCTGGGCAGTGGGTTACACATCGACTTCTTAGGTTTTACCCTCTAGTGGGGATGGGCAGTGGGTTGCCCATTGACTTCTTAGGGTTTACCCTCTAGCAGGGCTAGTCAGTGGTTTACCTGACGAATTTTTAGGGTTTACCTTCCAGTGGGGCTGAGTAGTGGGTTACCCGACAACATCTTAGGGTTTACCCTCCAGCACGGATGGGCAGTGGGTTACCCGATGACCTCTTAGGGTTTACTCTCCAGTAGGGCTGGGCAGTGGGTTACCCGACGACCTCTTAGGGTTTACCGTCCATCTGGGCTGGGCAGTGGGTTACTCGACAACTTCTCTCAGACTCAGTCCTTTATACTAGGCTAGTATGTGACATTTCTCCATGACTATCGGAGTAGGACCCTTGGTTGTATGAGCTAGTGATGTGAAACCTTTGACTTTGAGAATACCTCTTGACTGTGTGACAGTGACGAGGTATGGTTTGACTTTCCCCATAACTCTCAAGAACGAGGGTTTATTTCCCCACTGATACATGTCCTTGTGATGCGACCTAAAACCATGCGGGCGAGTCAGTACCACCCAAAGCGGATAGTGTCAAGGTGTGGTGATTTGAGCCCCTTGACTTGTAGTTTGGGGTAGACATGCGGGATACTGGGCATCGTTGGTGTTTACTTCTGGGACTGTTGGAAACTCACTTTATTGGGTTGGGCTATTAGATGGAGACCCCCTTACGATCTTGTTTGGGTTTCTTGTTTGAGCATATGGATATGTATATACCTTGTTCCAGTACCCCCTTCTTGGGTTTTGGTTACTCTCCTTCCAGGAGAGGCGAAGACGCACGGGGTATGCCATGTGCTTTTCCTGTCTAGATTCTCATGGTTGGACGAGTGTACTCTCCTGCTATATGTAGTGAAGGATCGAAGGGAAGTTCATATTCTCACCATTTCAAGATCCTTGTGTTAAGATGAGTCTACTTCCTTCCTCTTATTGGGTCCAACTATACTCTTTACTGCACTCTCTGTTGTACTCTTTTACTACTCCCTGTTTGATCTACTACTCACCCTTTGGTACCTACTTTTTGGCTACCTCGAGCCTTCGGGGTATCCTACTGAGTATTTTTATACTCACCCCTGCTTGGGATTTTCCCGCACTTGGTGTGCCCTTGCAGGCGACAGACAGGTTCCTCGTGACTATAGAGGAGCTTAGGAGTTCGAGATCTTGGACCACGTGCGGTGGTCATAGTTGGGTTCCAGGTGTGGGACTCTCCTAGCTGTTTGAATTTTGTTTACTTATTTCCTTTTTGTTGCACTTTTCTGGTTCGGCGTGTGTTTTTCCCTTTTCTTTTCAGTTTACCATTAGCAATCACTTTGTACTATTTAGTGGTCGATGCACCTTATTGGTTTGTTTATAGCAGTTGGTACTTTAGTCTTCCTTTTACTCTTCACTTCTGCATTGAGTGGGCTGCATGTGTGTGTACAGGTACTTAGGAAAAGGCCTCCCCGACTTTTTTAGCCTTTAACACTTGTCGCCAGCCCCTGGCCTATGGAGGCAGGCTTGGGGTAGTTGCAGCTCGAGCCCGGGTAGGGTCAGGTCATGAAAAAGTGGTATCAGAGGTGGTTTGTTCCTTGGGATGTTGTTTAGACGTCCCTAAAAAGGAATTGGTTCAGATCTAGGGAAATAGTGTCAACATTTCTTGAGAGCGGCTCTTAGGCCAGGGAGTCTAGTGATGGTGCAGCGGTCGACGTATCCATTCACCAGGACCCTGATAACCCGCTTGTCGACTCGACATGGTGAGACACCCATTGTAGGGAAAATTGGTTTGGGCATCATATAGGATTGAGTCTTTGACTTTCGTTATTGAGTCAGCTCCCCATTGTTGTTACTATCATATACATATATGCTCATTTGATTTCGGTTGTCCTTGATAACATTCAAAATTCCTCTGTGAAGACAGCTAGCTAGGATACCAGCTTTGGTTCGTGATGAAGAACTTGTGGGTGATGGGGCCTCAGTCTAGGACCCATTATGTGAGTCCCTTTCTCTAGGTGGGTTGGTAGCATCACCTCCTCCTGGTGAGCATAATATAGCGTCAGCAGAGCAGACTGAGCTTGAGCCCGGGTTGAGCGCGCTCCGTGAGTTCTAGCGGCAGAGACAGCTGAGGTTCAGCGGTGAGCCAGACCCTCATGCAGCAGAGGTTTGGATAGAGACAGTGGTTCACCTCTTCAAGATTGTGTAGACACTGGCAGATCTTATAGTGACTTTGGCCATCAACCTTTTCCACGGAGCAACTGGGCGTTGGTGGAGTCTGGTGACTCAGTTACTCGATGAGTCATCACTTTCATGGGATGACTTTCAGCTGCTATTTCGTGAGGATTTTTACACCTAATACTTACGCTCCGTCCAGATCCAGGAGATCTTGCAGTTTCAGAAGGGAGGGATGACAGTGACTGAGTGCATGACTAGGTTCATGGACTGTGCATTATTTTAGCCAGACTTCGTCCATGACAATAACCTCTGAGCGCGGAAGTTCGAGAAGGGTCTCCACATAGAGATTTGTGCCATCCTCGCACCCTTGTGCATCCCCACTTATGTCGAGGTGCTAGAGCAGGCGCTGGTGACAGAGAGTTTCCTGTCACATTTTACAGTTGGTTTTTGCAGTAGTCATGACAAATCCGAGATGTCTGCCGTAGCTAGCAGGAACCGAATGACAGAACCTCGATGCAGGTGGCCTTCCCACCACCGGTTTTGGAGACGTAGTTGTGAAACACTGTGGAAGCAAAGAGCAGGGCCTCAGCCGAGGATACCCTTCTATGAGTGGACTCTGGGCTGTGGTCGTACACCACAGTGGCACCAGAGGGCACCAGGGCAGCCCAAAGAGAGCTGGTGCTATGCTTGTGATGGGTGAGGTCACTTGGCACGAGACTTCCCAACTAGGTATGCTGAGAACTTCGGGCAGGTAGAAGGTGCACCAACATGACAGAGGAAGCACCGTGATCGGAGTAGTTCCTAGAGAGGTGGTTTTAGAAGAGGATCAGGGGGAGCTGGAAGTGGGGGATGAAATTAAGAGGTCATCCCATGAGTACCAGGCACTCCACGTCAGGATCCAAGACCTGACAGTTGGGACCATGGAAAACCGCGAGCTTTGGATGTCTGCGATCCTACAGAGCATGAGGTGATAAGTGGTACGCTCTACAAATCTTCTACTTTTTGTAGTAGAATTGTTAGACTCTGTAAGTGAAATTATTTTCTCCTTTCTCCTTGTTTGAGGTGTTACCAGGGTGATGCAGGGTGTCGGTGAAACCCTGTGTTAGTAGATTAGAAGACATGGAACCTTTTCTTTAGTCAATGGTATCGACTCCTTCGATTTCTAAGCGTGTAAGAGAGTCTTGATTGTGGGACATCGACTGTGAAACCTCGTGTGACCAGATATCCTTGAGTGTTTCACCATAAGGATATTCTAAATAAGGGAATCACCAGGCTTTGTCCTAGGTACAAATGGTGATTCCAGTCGTGGTGTGCGATGTGGGGGTTCGACCGAGTAGGTGAGCTACACATGAGGGAATTCAGGCCATTTGAGACCATGTGAAGGGATGACGAGGTTGTCTACCACCTTGCCCTAAGACCCCAATGTCTAGAGTGGGTGCACGAAGCCTCCCACGTGGCATACCTGAGAAGATGTGTTTGTGCACCTATACACGTCATCAGCGAGGGCATACCTCATGGGAATGGATCAAATCCTTTGGGTGCAATGACGCAGAACTGTGCAAGAGTTTTCCTGGGTATGGGAGAGCTAGGTGTGGGCTTAGTACCCTGTGTTGTTCCCTGGTTTTTCTTTACGGGGACGAAAAGATTTAAAGAATGAATGATGTAAGAACCCAGGTTTTGAGGCTATACCACTTTGAATTTTTTTAATGTTATTCCAGAGCAGTGCCTCCAAACGGCGTGCGATTCCGAGCCCTAGTGTAGCCGGAATAAAATTTTAAGTGCCTTCACACTAGTCATGCCAAATAAATAGAATAAATCCAAAACGGTTGATCGTATGGGAAAATTGAGGGCACCGTTGAGTATGAAGTGTGTCGTTTACCCTAGGAGGGGTGTAATTTTTGTGGGCGCACCCCTTTGGTGGAAAATGCCACCAGGGGCATTTTCGTAATTTGGTGGCCTCAGGCATTATGTTTTGTAACTTTTGAATGGAGGATCAGATTAAAATTTTGATACCATCGTTGCGCTCAGAACATGTTTTTTACCCTAGGGGCGGCTTAACCCCGACCCCGCCAAGGTTCAGGTATGGGGTCTACAAGCGGGGGGTTTAAGTGTGTTCTATTTAAACACACCACCCCACCCTCTTTTCTCCCTTAGCTCCTCTCCTTAGTGGTTCCCTCTTAACGAGCTCCTCCTTTCTCCTCCATATCTCTAGAGAGGCAACTCCGGCGGACCGTTGGTGAAGCGTTGGGCTACGCCCATCGAGGTAGGCTTGAGTTTTTGTCGTTTTAATTCCCACAAACCCCTTTGAATACAATCCATGGCATAGAAATGCTGTCTGATCATTGAGCGAATCCACTGGTAACGTAGGGCTTGAATTTATCTTCCAAATTATCTTTTAGGATCAAATTTTCGAGTCCCAGGGCGTCCGAGGTGGCCCCGTGAAGTTTCCCGGCCGTTTTTCCCTTTTTCCGGCGATTCCAGGGAGGTCCGGCGACCGACAGTGGCAGCGCAGCACGTTCCAGGAGGTGGCGGCACGGTTTCAATAGCAACGGCGGCTTTCCGGGACAGCGGCATGGTGGCGGGATCTTTAGCAGTGGTAGTTTTGCGCGGCGCAGCGGCGGCTCCAGGCGGTGGGCGAGGTCGACGAAGAGGCGGACCGGGGCCGCGATGCGCGACCCCGAGCTGGGATCGAGACCCACCTTTGGCGGATCTCTACGCAAGACCAAGACCAGCCACAAGGTCCGGTCGACGCTAGGTGGACCGGAGGTCTATGGCCAGGCCGCGCGGTTGAGCCCCAGGCCAGCGCTACGAGCTAGGCCGACTGGCGCAGGCTGGGCGGATTGGCCGGTCCAGCCCAAGGGGTTCGTCCCCTCGACCTCGGACACACATAACTTTCACTACCGGTGTTCGTTTTATATGCCTTCTGTGATAGTGAAAAACTCGTCTCGAGGTGGATATTTTGAGATGGTTTTGAGGATTTTTAATTCTCGAGACGAGGGCCTCGATGGTGTTACACGCTCATTGTGGATTGGTGTTTTTCCGAGGGTTCATGTTTTGGGATGGCGCGAACACATCTGATGTCCGTTTTGAGCGCTGTCAGTGGCGTTGGGACCCTTGCGCCGAGGTGGAGTTTTCTAGGGTGGTTTTACGCATTGAAACTGGATTTGAGGCGTGGGCTCCATGGCCCATCTTTTAAGCTTCGAGTAGCGTTAAACAACTTTTTCATCAAACGTTCGTTCGGGGCATGTGAGAAGTTGATTCTTGGTGTTTTTATGAGGGCATTGCAATGACACAATCCACCCGCTTTAATTCAGGACAATGGAGTGGGCCCCATGGGGGCCGTTTTGGGCATTGGCTGTGATTTCTATCCTCTTCACCGGGTGCCCATTTTGGACAAGTGAATAGTCAATCTTGGGTGATTCTTCAAGAGGATTACAACGGTGCGATCCATTGGCAGCGCTTCGGGACTGTGATGTGGGACCCACATAGCACCGCTTGTGTGCAGTATGACAAAATGCATCATTTTCCCCGGATATCCATTCCACACATGTAAGTAGTCAATTTGAAATATTTTTCCAAGGGGATCACAATGGTGTGATGCGCCCGACTGTTTTCAGGACTGAGGCTCGGGACCACGGGATGCCATTCAGGCGTAAAGCGGTGTTGGACAACTTTTCCATTAGATATCCATTTGAGGTGAGTAGAGAGTCTATCTCACATGTTTTTCTATGAGGATTACAATGGTATGACCCATTTGGATGTGTGAATCCTCATTCAATATCACATTAAATGTGGAGGCATGAAAGGTGTACGAGTGGAGGTTCTTCCTGAGGTGTTTGTAGAGAACCCTTAGCGTGTGATTGTGAGCACTAATGTGAGAGTGAAGTAAATGTTTGAAGAGGTGTGGTTGGCCGTGCTAGGTCCGTGGTGGGAGCAAGTTGGAGAACATACATTTTCGCCCTTTTTGCGTTGACGTTGGACATTATGTGCACAATAACCTTTCGGTTGAAAATGTGGTATACTCTTAGAGTATACAGGTTTTCCTGGAGGTACATGTTGTAGTTTGTACCTGATTATGTGTATGTGGTTTGGATATGAGGTAGGGCCACGTGTCGTGAGGGCCCCATGTGTGTACTGTGTTTTACTTTACGTACTATTGACCTCCCATGACGTAGAGGGTCCTTCTGTTAACGATGGGTTAGACTAGAAGGGTGGAGTGGGTTCCCCTGGTTCTGTTCTCGAGGGTTCAATTGTCAGAGTTGTTTGGGTTCCCCTATACCTTTAGCCTTGTCAGCTTTCAGTATCACATCCCTTCGTGTTCCCTGGTAGGGTTATTGTGGATTCGGTGTGACCAATACTTTACGCGGGCATCGATCCTCTACCCGGGATGTTGTTTCCATTAGGGTGCAGAGCCCAGTGATCCTTGGGCATAGAATCTCGAGCTGAGTATTGAGATCATAACTTACTTCTGCGGTCTACCGTGACATGTTTCCCTAGGCAGAGTTCTAGGTATCGGCGTGACCCACACTACACGGGCACTGACCATCTGCTAGGTGAGTTGTTCTGGAGTCGGGTTGTCGCATGATACCCCCTCCATGTTCTATTGGTCAGTGTTGTACCATCTGATAGGGATGTCCAGAGCAGTTTCGGGTTTACCCTCCAGTGGGGCTGGGCAGTGGGTTTTACATCGACTTCTTAGGGTTTACCCTTCAGTGGGTTTGGGTAGTGGGTTGCCCATCGACATCTTAGGGTTTACCCTCCAGCGGGGCTAGGGAGTGGGTTACCTGACGACCTTTTAGGGTTTACCCTCTAATGCGGTTGGGCAGTGGGTTAACCTACGACTTCTTAGGGTTTACCCTCCAATGGGGCTGCGTAGTGTGTTACCCAACGACTTCTTAGGGTTTACCCTCCTGCAGGGCTGGGTAGTGGGTTACCCAAAGACTTCTCTCAGACTTAGTCCTTTCTACTAGGATAATATGTGGATTTTCTCCGTGAATACCGGAGTAGGACCCTTGGTTGTATGGGCTAGTGATGTGACAAATTTGACATTGAGAAGACCTCTCGACTATGTGACAGTGACGAGGTGTGGTTTTACTTTCCCCAAAACTCTCAAGAATGAGGGGCACTTTTTCCACCAAGACACGTCCTTATGACATGACCTAAAACTGTGTGGGCGAGTCAGTACCGCCCAAAGTGGATAGTGTAAAGGTGCGGTGATTTGAGCCCCTTGACTTGTAGTTTAGGGAAAACATGTGGGATATTGGTAATCGTTGGTGTTTATTTCTGGGACTGTTGGCAACTCACTTTCTTGGGCTGAGCTATGAGATGGAGATCCCATTACGATCTTGTTTTGGTTTCTTGTTTGAGCATATGGATATGTATATACCTTGTTCTAGTTCTACCTTCTTGGGTTTTGGTTACTCTCCTTCCAGGAGAGGTGAAGACGTGTGGGGTATGCCACATGATTTCCGTGTCTAGCTTATCGTGGTTGGACGAGTCTACTCTCCTACTATAGGTAGCGAAGGATCAACATGAATTTTATCTTCTCACCATTTCTAGATCCTTCTGTTAGGAAGATTCTACTTCATTCCTCTTATTGGGTCAAGCTGTACTCTTTACTACACTCTCTGTTGTACTCCTTTACTACTCCATGTTCAATATACTGCTTACCCTTTGGTACCTCCTTTGTTGCTCCCTCGAGCCTTTGAGGTATCCTACTGAGTATTTTTATACTCACCCCTGCTTGGGCTTTGCCCACACTTGGTGTGCCCTTACAGATGATGGGAAGGTTGCTCGTGACTACAGAGGAGCTTATGAGTTTGGGAGCTTGGACCGCGTGCGGTGGTCGTAGTTGGGTTCCAAGTGTGGAACTCTCCCAGCTGTTTTACTTTTGTTTAATTGTTGCCGGGTTGTGGCACTTTTCTGGTTGGGTGCGTGTTTTTCGCATTTCATTTCAGTTTACCTTCAGTACTCACTTTGTACTGTTTAGTGGTCGATGTGCCTTGTTGGTTTGTTTATAGCAGTTGGTACTTTACTTTTCCTTTTACTCTTCACTTTTGCATTGAGTGGGCTGCGTGTGTGTGTATAGGTACTTAGGCAAAGGCCTCCCTGATTTTTTTAGCCATTGGCATTTTTCGCCAGCCGCTAGCCTATGGAGGTGGGCTTGGGGTAGTTGCGGCTCGAGCCTGGGTAGGGTCGGGTCATGACATCCACTTTTCTAGTAATATAAAACATTAAATAAATCATGTCGTATTCTCTTGAAAAATCTTCATGAATTTCCAAATTACTTATTCCTTTCCCATACCAATCCATAAATCCTGTAGAAACATTTTTGAAAACATGGGATGATGATAAAATCTCTGAAAGGGATAAAAAAAGAAACTGTTAGTCCAGTGAAAAAAATAAAAACCCATAATTACCCATTTACTGAAAACATATAATTTTACCCACAAAAGGAAACATAATTCAATTTAAAATATCATTTATTTTACCATTTTAAAACAAATTATTTCCATGAAAACTCATTAGAAAACATAGAAAATTCATACAGGCACCTTGGAACATCATCTCGTAGAACCCTTACAAAACCCTTATCAAACACTTATAAAACCCTTACATATTGAAATAAATATACAAAAAAATCCCTAAATAATTATCTTGATAATAAAATTATTACCCAATGCATTGGAATGATAGTTGGACGCACCCATAATTCAAGCTATAACGGGCTCACCTAGAACTATCTAGGACTATCTATCATGTATAATGTCCACAAACCAAAACCAAAATTAAATATCCTATAATTTGAAGAAATATTTTAATATCTTATGTAAATCACTTTCAGATAATCAAAATACCATTTTCATTCAAAAAGGAAATTTTTAATACACTTTTATTTTATAAATAATGTTCAATACCAAAAATGAAAAAAATAGAAAGGGGGTTTATAATTTAAGAAAAAATTTATAATTTCAACATAATCTCGTAATAAAATAAAATTCATGATGACATGAAAGGTTTTTTCTAAGAAATTTTAAAATTGTACATTTCATTTATCGTTTTTCAAAGTTTTATATTTAAAACACGTAACAATTATAATATTAAAACCCTTTGAAATATTATAAATTATACATAAAATGATGTTTATAAATAATTTATGTCCATATAAAATATTTAAAAAATAATATAATACATGGAAATGAAAGGTAAATAGTGTTTAAAGGGAAACATTTAAAGGGTATTTTTATCAAAGAAAATCCCCTTATCACTAGAAAAACACTTGAATCATAAAAACCATTATAGAGTAACACTAAAGATAAAATTAAATATATTTATAATAGATAAATTATTTATATGGAATGTAAAAGTGGCTATATATTTGCGTTATAAAAGAATAAATGTGCATAACATCAAGAATTTCCTCAATGAAAGGAATCCGAGACGAAGTCCCTTACATTGATTCTAATTCATCGTGTGTGTGTTTATATTCATAAATAATAAAATTATGTTAATTATATAACTTAATTATAACCATTTCCAAGTTTATTTTTAGTTTTATTTAACTTTTCAATGAGTTATATACAATTATTAAATCAAGTAATATTAAGTCGGGTGATTTGACAATATTAAGCGCATGTGTCAAATATGTCAAATATAGTTAAATGGGTCATTGTTTAAACATATATATAATAATAATTAAATAATTTATATAAAATCTGTATATAAATTATAATTTTAAAACCAATTATGAAATTTGGTTATGAAAAATTAACTGATCTTACAATCATGGAGACAGTAGGCCATATGTACACAGTAGTAGTATTTCTATTTTTCCAATGATCATTATGGAAAAAGGTAAGTAATATATATCTTTATAGAATTATAATTTTATCATAAATTCCATTATATTTAGTTTTATATATAGACATATATCATTATTTTTAGGTAAATGGAATCACATCACTTTAAAGAGGCAGTAGTCAACCCATCCACAAACAACATTATCAGTCATTCAGTGTGTGAAAAGCAGAGAATAAAATTATATATTATATTTATATAAATATAATTATGTCATGAATATAATAATTATTTCATATATATCATATATACTCATCATAGTTAAACTAATTTCCTTCCATGAAACATAATAGTGAAAAATGATCTATATCGCTTCATGAGGCGTTAATCCACCATACACTTGAGTGATGTTACTGTATCACTTACGAAATAAAATATAAAAGGGTGAATACTATATAAGGAATAAATTGGTATAATTAATTTATAATTATCAGAAATATAATATATAAATTTTATTTATATCATTATTCCCTACCATGATAGGTGGTAATGGAAAAACAAAAAATATCGTTTCGTGAGACGGTAGTCTATCGTACACACGAATGATGATTTCATGAACCATTTGAGGGATGTGTGTGTGGGTGAATATTGAACACTTAAAATAAAAAAATTTCAGTATATTTAGGAGAATTATGGAATTATATAATCATATTATAATAATAATTTAATGTGATGGAGAAATAAATAAAACAAAAACACAAGTTGATGAACATTACCACTTCTTCGAGTAACTCCTTTTGATTTTCACCCAAGGACTTCCTTGGTTATATTTATACCCAAATTAAGGATTAAAGGATGAGTGTAGGTAATATTATAAGTGATATGGGTATTTATTTTTTGAAAAAAAGGTCTTAAGAGGCATAAAGAGAGGAGGAGAGGGAGAAGACTTTTATAAAGGAGGTGAGTGGAAAACTTTTAAGTTTTTGAAAAAGGGAATTCAACCCAAGTTTTTTCTAATCCAAGTAGCAGTAATAATGAACCAAAATAAATTATATAAGGTATATTTTCATATTATTTTCATCCAATGGATTATTTTTATGTTTCAATGTAATTGGGTTACATAAATTTAATGTTTAGTGTATGGTAATTCTCATTTTACCTTAATCACTATGATTAATTTTAATTGTTTTCACT
Source organism: Viscum album (assembly GCA_963277665.1). Lineage (NCBI taxonomy): Eukaryota > Viridiplantae > Streptophyta > Magnoliopsida > Santalales > Viscaceae > Viscum > Viscum album. The sequence continues at coordinate 1,282,993,757 of OY728132.1, read as the reverse complement.
AATAAATTTTCTCAAAAACCATATTGACCTTATAAGAAGTTATATATTATTATTATTAAAAATATTTAATACATTTTAAAAAATTAAATACAAATACATGAAAAAATTAATTTTAATATTAATCCTAAAGTTGTTTCTAGACAAATTGATTTTAAGAAGAGTATTTTTTGAAAAAAGATGATTCTATATTTACTCCATGAATAAATATAGTCATTATAATAAATTAAAGAAATATTTACTAATATATTGGATATAAATTTAATTTAAAACATTACTAATTATGGATTATATTAGTTAATTAAAAATATGAAACATTATGAATTGTAAAAATGTTTTTAGGAAAACCACGTCTTTAAACCCAAGAATGAAATTATTTTAAAAATATATAAATTTTATTAAAAAGTAATTAAGTGGAATAAATATAAATAAATAACAAGTTAATTTACTTAAAAACATATTCAAAAAGTATTTATACTTTAAAATTACATAATTTATTAACAATAAATGTCTTTTTTACAAAAATCAATATTTTTCACTATTCACTAAAAAAATCAGTATTTTCCAAAAAATACTGAAACTTTACCCAAATAAAACTTTGATATAATGATTTAAAAAATGATATTAATTTCATAAAATTAAAATTATAAATTTTAGACATTAATATTTTAAATAAATACATATAATTATGTGTTTATTTAATCTTTTCCCTTTTTTATTAAAAATTACATAATATTTATCTAACTAATGTAACTGCATAATTCATATTAATAATTATTGAAATGTTTTTTATATCAATAACATGGTTGTTACATCCTTCCCACTTTTATAAATTTTATCTTTGTAATTTTATTCACTTATTAAACAAATATGGATACCTTTTCCTCATAACATTTTTAGATTCCCATGTTTCCTTGTCAACCATATAGTTTTCCACAGAACATTAACATGATGAGTCACCTTATTCTACAAAACTTTCTCTCTGGGGTCAAAAAAATGAAATGGATATTCCTTATAAGAAATAAAATCATCCAACATTACAATATCAGTGCTCAAAACATGAGAAAAATCCGACATTTATTTCCATAACATTAAAACATGGAAAATTTTGTGTATCTTAGATAAAAACAGAGGAAAATCCACTCAGTAGAAATTGATCTAACATTATCCATGATTGCATATGGTCCAATGAACTATGGACTCACATTCACTTTTATTTCCAAAACATATCACATTTTTCTATAGAGAAACTTACAGAAAGACAAGATCACCCACCTCTAAAAAAATATCATTCTTTCTGTTATTCACATACATTTTCTTATTTCCTTGAGCTATGATATTGTTTTGTAGAACCAACTAAACCATCTCATCCATTTCATCTACTAACTCTAGTCCCATAAATTACCTTTCTCATGCTTTATCCTATAAAGTAGTTGTCCAACAACGCTTTCCATGTTATGCCTTTGATGGTGCCATACTTTTACTGGAATAAAAATTGTTAATAAAATAAAACTAAACCGAATAATTATATTGATCATATTATACCTAGTATTTTGGTGAAAAAGAAAAAAAATAATATATTTAATTTTTTTTAATTTTTTTCTCAAGTTTTCTATCAGAATAAGAATGAAAATTCATAATGAAATTTAATTTATTACATAATTACATCAGAAGCCCTTTCAAAAAATTGGATGTGAACATGATATCATGGTATGATAAAATAGAGAGAGGTTCTCCATATATCCTAACAATATCCTTTATATAAAGTTGATAAAGATAATATAAAGACATTATATCCCAAATAATAAGGAAATGTGAAAATTTATTTAGTCAATCAACAAAAACACAAATAAAATTATTTCCTCCTGATTTCCTTGGAAATCCCATCAAAATTTTATGTATATATTTTCCTATTTCCACAATGGAACTAAAAAAGTATATAGAATACCTTATTGTAAATTTCTTTCTACTTTATCTTAGTCATAAGATAAAAACTTTATGGAAAATTCATTAATATATCTTTTCATTCCATCCCACCAGTAATACTCCTGAAGGTCTACGTACATCTTAGTATTGCACAAATGAATGGAAAACAGAGAACTATGATCTTCTATCAAAAATATTTCCTCAAATAGGAATCACAAGGCACACATAATATTTATCAAAATAAAAAAACACCTTCCTCATTAATTTTAAAAATAAGAAACTTACCCTTCTTAAAAAATTCTTTATATTCCTACAAATATTTATCCTCCTTTTGATACCTATTAATTCTTTTTGATGAAGTCATATATACTACAATTTGAAACAAAACAGAGGGTTTCCTTGTATCCAAAACATCTAGGCCAAAATCCATCAAATAATTAACCAAATTTCTATATTCCTAATGTAACATGGTTAATGTAGAATTAATTTTTAAATCAAAGCATCAACCACATTGTTTGGGCTTCCTAGATGGTAATGAATCATGAAATCAAAATCCTTGATTAGTTTTCTCTATATTCCCTATTCATGTTCAGTTATTTTTAATATTGTTTATACTTCAAACTATTTTGGTTAGTATAAATTTCCCCCATTAATCCATACAACTAATGACACCGAATTAATTAAATCAAAAATAAAAACAACTAATTCCAAATCATATTTAGGGTAATTTAACTCATGTGGTTTTACCTGATGTAAAGCATATGAAATTTTTTGATCATTATGAATTATGTAAAAAGAAATTATTTTTAATGAAAGGTCACTATAGATTATGAATTCACCATTTCTAGATGGAAAGTCCAAAACTAGATCATTCACCAATATTCCATTCAGTTTATTAAAAAAATAATCACATTATCTTATCAAGATTAACTTAAATCCTTTGTAGTTTAACTTGGTAATTGGGATAGAGAACCAATAATTTTTTTAAACAAAACTCTAGTAGTAACCCATTAATCTAAGAAAAAAATGAACATCAATGATATTTTTGGTTCTTGTTCATTCTTCAACTACTTTTTTATTAGAAAGGTCAACATTTATTCCATTTTTAGAAACAATATATACAAGGAATAAAATTTATTTTAACCAAAATTCAAACTTTCAAAATTTACTATATAGTTTCTTTTCTTCTAAGGATTGAAAAAAACCCTCAGTTTTCTTTCATGGTCCAGATAAATTTTAGAATATAGAAAAATGGAATCAAGAAACATAACCACAAACTTATATAAGAACTCATGAAAAATTACATTACTAAGGTCCATAAATACAACAACTATATTAGAGAACCCAAATAATATAAAAAAAAATTCATATTGACCATATATAGTCTAAAACACAGTCTTTGAAAATATCATCTTCTTTAACTTTCAACTAATGGTACCCCAACCTCAGGTCAACCTTTGAAAAATATTGTGCTCCCTGGAGATGATCAAACAAATCCTTGATATAAGAAAATGGATACTTGCTCACAATAGTGATGTAATTCAAGGATCTATAATCAATGAAAAATCTCATTGAACCATATTTTTTTAACAAATAGGATAGAATAACCCTATGGTGAAGTGATTATTCAAATGAAACATTTAAATAACTCTTGAAATTTATTTTTTAATTATAAATGTTCCACTTGTTCCATTCAATAAGGGGTGATATAAATTATCTTAGCTCAAACGGCCCAAAGGCCTTCATTTTTATTGATTTTTTGATAACCCCCCTTTCAAGGGATGAGGGGGAACCCTTAAAAGGCCCGTAGACTTAGAGATTACAAGGCCCATAGGCTTATGAGATTACATGACCCGAAGGTCTTAAGAAATTCAACCGGACTATCTACGAGGAACTGACCCTCCCCAGCATCCACGTCATGATAATAGATCTCCACCTTTTCATGGCCGTCTGGCTAGGATTTCCGTGCAAGCACAGGCTAGTCCCGATGTCATAGCCATACCCTCTCATTCTAGTTAATCTATTTGGATCTGATCTGGTAAGTGAACCTGCTATGAATCCTCTTCTAGGGCTTCCCCTTTTTTGCAGTGTGTCTGGGGTAACTGCATGTGTCCCGATGGCCTTGAGGTGGCTTGAGGGCCTTAAAGGTGGCCCAAAAGCCCTACTGACCCGAAGGCATGGGTGGCCCGAAAGCCTTAAGGACTCCAATCCCAAACCGATGGCATAAGGTGAATAGTTCCACCTACTACAGTACTGAATAGTACTTGCTACAATAATTGCTACAGTGCCTGCTACAGTACCCGCACAATGTACAGTCTACTACAGTACCTGTTCATTTCTGCTATAGTTCTGTATAGTGTACAGTCTACTACAGTTCCTGCTACAGTACCTGCTATAGTACTGCTACAATACCGGAAATATGCCTCTACCTGGTTTTGAACCTGGGTCTTGTGGATGCACTTAAGGATACCTCACCAACTGGGCTGAGGCTCATGTGCATAAATTGTCTTAGAATCATGCACTATTTCAATTATAAAATCAACCTATCTAACATGAATATAACCAAAAAAACCATCCATAAAATCATACAAGTATTCATATACTACTAGCACATCACTAAATCGAATAGTTTCTTTATTTTCAACAATATTAGCTAGGTAATACTAACTACCATCTTTAATCAATTTATTATCTTCTTGGTAAGTTATAAAAGGCATTAAGTAATTAAACACAACTTTCCCAAAAATAAAATCTATCTTATAATGATAAAATGAAATTCAATCCATACTAAGAATGATATCATGCTCTACTATGTCCAGTTCAACATGATTTGAAGGATAGACTATCCCACTGATTACAATTGGATGATTAATATAAATCTTGGTTTCTTTAATACTTACACTATAACTTTTCACCAAAACATTAGTATTACTTTCATGAGGTTATATTCCCAATTTAATTGAAAATTTCTCAGAAATGATGGGATTTAGAGATCCAATGTAAAATTGGGGTTTTGAATAATTTGAATACACAAGTAACATACTTATAACCACTTCATTTTATAGTCCAAAAACAGTTATAGTAGTATAAAATCACCTCGATACATCCTTATTTTTCCAATCATGAAGATTTACATCTTTTTAAATTAACATCTAGCACGCATTAGCATAATGACACATCTCATTGCAACAAAAAAATATTTCCATCATATGGCTATTGGTTACCACATTCTTTAATTATTATGGTTTATTTTACTTTCTTTCATGTTCCATGTGTAAAAACTTCACACTTTGGTTATACTTCATTGACTTCATAAGACATTTTCCAGGGTGCTTTTTACCACACATACAATAATATGATAACATCAATTTGTTACCTCTAGATTTTTTTAATGTATGTTTCCCCATCACCTACCATCCCGGCCTCTTTATAATTTCATCTTCACAAGGCACATAAGATTCAAAAAACACGATCTCAAATTTTCATCACAATGAAAAAAAAATCTCAAAAATTTTAAATTATCATTTAGTTAAATATTTTCATTGACTTAGTTTCAATCATGAGTAAAACCTATTAATCTTACTATCGATGTCCAAAATAACATATAGAACATACCCAACCATTTTTTTGATATTTTAATCATATGAATCTACTGAGTATTTATAATTATTCCTCAATTAAATGATTTTTTTCCATATGGTATCAAACAACCATAGGGAAATATTTTTCAAGAAAAAAAATACTTGAATGTTTCCCATTCTATAGAATCTAGATTATTTATTTCTTTGGTATTCTTAACAAAAGACCATAATTGATCATATTAAACTTCAAAAATATATAAATAAAGGGATACATTTTATGTTCTAAACATCCCATACAATCAAGAATCATTTACAGAGCATTGATCCATACTTCGGCTACCATAGTGTCAGGTGATCCGCTAAATGATGGTGGATGTTGCCTCATAAAATGCTCCATAAAACACATTTTCCTTCATTGTATTTCAGGTTCATATTTAGCATGGATACCACCAAAATTTATCAATGAATTAACCTGATCTATCAATGCAACAAATTGTTCTATTCTAATTCCAACCATCTTGGGATGCTGATTTGGAAAGACATCTTCCTATTAGTTCCTTTCCACCACAAATTCCCTATTTCCTCCATGGAAAACCATTTTTAAAAAGGCGTAGTTTAGATGAAGAAACATGGTAATTATCAAACATTTTAACTTAACCATAAGGTAAAATCATTCAATGTAATTCTTTTATAATTATACTAACCTATAAAGTTATCTAAACCAATTGTTGATACCAATTATAAGGCCCCGACCTTAATCATTTCATAATCTTAAGATTAAGTGAAGAACTTTAATTTATTTCACATTGATGATATTTTTAGGTATATTTTTTTAGGAAATTAGGAAATAAAGCATACATAAGAAACTATAAAATACATTTTGGACACTTTTGATTAGTATCCATTTTTTCTATAATATTAATATTTTGAAACAAATCATGAACTCTTTTAATGAAAACAATTCAAGACTTTCAACTTGACCTCTTCCTTTCCCTTACCCATCCTCAAATTTTATAAACATATTTCTAAAAAATGGTATTAGTATAGAAGATTAGTATGGGATACAAAAAGAAGTAAATTGTTAGTCCAGTTAAAAAAATAAAAATGCATATGAAAAAAGTTCTGAAAAAAATAATGTTTTACCCACAAAGGGAAACATAATTTCCTTAAAAGTATCTTTAATTTTTAATTTATATAACAATTTTTTCCCATGAAACCTAATTAGAAATCATAGAATTTTCATGTAGATACCTCGATACATCATCTCATAAAATCCTTAAAGAACCCATACAAAACCTTTATCAAACCCTTCTATCACTACTAAAAAAAATGGGCTTTATCAGGGCTCCAAATGGGCTTTAACAGTGCTAAAAGAGTGTTGTAAAGCTCAACATAGATATAGGGGGTCCCTTTTATCAGCACTTCGAAAGGCGCCGATAAAGGCCCCTTTTATCAACACTAAAAAAAGCGCTGATAAAAGACCCCTTTATCAATGATCTTTTTAGCGCTCATAAAAGATACATTTATCAGCACTTTTAAAAAGTGATGATAAAAGTCAAAAAAATAAAAAAATAAAAAATAAAAATAATGCGTGGAGAATTTTAACAGCGCTTGACCCCCCCTCTATCAGCGCTAGGAAGTCTCCCGTGCACTTCCCTTTCTGTGCATCCTCACACGTACACACCCCTTTGCTTCCACCCAAACTCGACCCCACGACCTCCCCCCTTTTGCGGCTGCACCTTTACCACTATGCCATCTCATTTTTTTCTCTATTTAATGATATATATATTTATTTATATATATAGTTATATTTATTTGTATATTGATATAGATTCATATTAATATAAATATATTTATTCATATATTAGTATATATATATATATTCATTAGTATATTAATATATATTAATATTTATTTATATATATATTTTTAGTTATAATTTTTTATCCGTATATTAATTTGTATATTAATATATACTTATAAGATTAGTTTTAAATACATTTATTAAATATGTTCTTTATGTATGTTTATAAATAAATAAATAAATAAATAAATGCATACATATATAAAACACACACAAACAGACACATACACACACACACACAAACACATATATATTTACAAATATATATATATATATATATATATATTTATATATATATATATCTATATTTGAAAAGCCATAGAATGTTAAAACGACCATAACATATAATCCAGAGGCCTGTTTCAACTCCACAACCAGTCAAATCAAAAAAATGAAACAATATTCGATATGATATGTGTTACAGGCCTAACAGACATCCGGATCAGAATTTATGCTTGTTTGAATGGTAACAAATCGGGGTATCCCGACTAAAAACTCCATTTTGGAGACCCTTTGGGCCTTTTTTGGCCTCAAAATATGTGGGTGAAGCATAACTTCAGTCACAAGCACGTAGAGCTCATCACAAGCTTTGATTTGATATAATTTAGAGCTCAAACGGACACCCATATCAAAAATTTATGGCCGTTTGAAGTTTGAGTTACATTTTTAACTTAATTTAGATCTTTTATTAATTATTTTGATTTTTTGTATCTTCAAATTATTATTAAATTATTTTTAATAAATAATAATTAGAAAATTATTAATTAATAATATTTCTTAAAATATTTTAAATCCATTTTCACTAAATTATATATATATTAAATGTAATAGTCTATTTATACGTATCTAAAACAAATTTAGAAAATATATATTATATTTACATAAATATAAATATAATTATATAACAATAATTTATTTTTCATGATTTATTTTGAAACATAAAATTTATCACCGGTAGGAAAAAGCACTGATAAATCCCCCCTTTATCAGTGCTACTAAAAAAGAAATGATAAAGGGGTCCCCTTTATCAGTGGTAAAAAAAATCGCTGATAAAGTGGGGCCTTTATCAATGTTGTTAAAAGGGCCCCTTTATCAGTACTTTTTTTAGCACTGATAAAGGCCCCTTTATCAGTGCTTTTTTTAGCACTGATAAAAGGGTAGCGCTTCCCTTGCCCGTTTTTGTAGTAGTGTATATATTAGAATAACCATAAAGACAAATTCAAATACAATTATCTAGAGAATATAATTGTAACATCTCAGTTCTGGAAGACACCTAGAGGTGCCCCGTACCCGGTTGGTCACACGGCCTCAAGCACATTTCCCCGAAATCCAGATGCTGCTGACTAGGAGTGAGGGACTTGGGTGTAATAGTGGGGAAACTATGCCCTCATTGGCAGAGTACACAGTGGAAGTAAACAACACATACAATAGCAGAAGAAGTGAATATCCAACAACAGTAAATAATGGAAGACTAGAATAATAAAAAACTAGAGCACATATATATATGAAATGATGCATGATACATATGTCTAGGAAAACATCCAAACAAGTCACAATGCTGGAAATACAAATAGTGTTAAACCAAAGTACAAAAGAAAACATATAAACTCCTCAGCATCGCAAGCCATAGCTTGGTCCCATGCTCTCTAGCTCCTCAGAAAGTCAAGTACCTGAAGTTAAAGGGCTCTTTCCCTTATCTATACCAGCAACAATATAATCTTTTTGGGTCCAAAAGCATGACCCAAACAGAGTGTGAGACTAAATCCCAGTAGGCAACCACCCGAAGATCTATTCCTAACAGTCAGTGAATATATGGAAGGTAAAAGTACAGAAAATAGTAAATAGGAAAGTGCTCAGTATTAAACAATACATAGTTTTAAATCAAGAAACAGTGAAACAAATAGATAAACCTCAAACATGTAACCCTTTGGGAAGTACTCACAGCCAGCCCCTCTAGTCCTACCTAAGAAGTAAAAACAACCCTCTGGGCAGTACACTCAGCCTAACCCCTCTGGTTCAGTCATAAGAATATAATAAGACTCTCTGAGGAAGTGCTCACAGTCCATTCTCCTTATAGTCAAAGGTAAAGCAAGACTCTATGACTAAGCTCACACAATAAATCCCCTTATAGTCAAAGGTAAAGCAATTTTCTCTGAGGAAGATCATAGAGTCCATTCTCTGTATAGTCTAGGGTAGTCAAGTACTCTCTGAGGAAGCTCACATAGTCAATTCCCCTTACATCCCCAAGGTCTTGGACTCTCTGAGTAAGATCACTTGGTCAGTTCCCCTTATATCCTAGGTCATACAATTCAAATAGAGACTCTCTAAGGAAGCTCATGCAGTCAATTCCCTTATAGTCTAAAGCAACCAAGGACTCTCTGAGGAAGGTCACTCGGTCGATTTCCCTTATAGCCCTAAGTGGTTCTAGGATCTCTAAGGATTCTCACTTGGTCAATCCCCCTTATAGCCTAAGTGCTCAAAGAATCTCTGAGGAAGCTCACCTGGTCAATTCCTCTTATAGTATACTACACTAGGTTCTCATGGCCCTGTATAGGTCAACAAGCATAAAAATGTAAAATGGACAAAGTAAACCTATAAAACTACTTGGTTAAACAGTCTAGAACATATCAAGAATGTTATAATATAAAATCTCCATCCAACAGCAATAGGAATGGAAAACAGGCAACCCATCCAAAGGCTAAATATGACCAAATAGTCGTAAATAGAATAAGCATGGGAGGAAATCAACCTGGGTAAAACGGTAAACACACAACACACCATTCAAGGGTATTGGTGGAATTTGCACAAAATAATCAAATACCTCGAATAGAAAGGCACAAACCACCTACCCCAGGGTTATGAGATTGCTATACATGAACCTAGAAGCTTGAATCTCCTTGGAACGTCGTAGATCTAAGAAAACGTATAAAATGTTCAACCCATGATAACTTGGAAAAGAAGAGGAATCAGAAGATGATTCTCTAGGAGAAGAGAGAACTCACAGATGATATTATAATGAAATAAATGGTGTTATAATTAGAAGATGGATGGAGGATCAGGGGCTCATCAAAGATCTGCAGTCGTACAAACTCACTCGGACGAATGAGACCTAGAAGAAGGGTGTTCTGTCCGTCAGACGCGACCCCAGTGCATTTAATAAAAACCAAAATACACAGCGTGTACTTTTGGATTACCTGAATTGTAATTTCATTTTCTATACTCTACATTAGGTTCCCTCCAAGTCACTCCCACACAGCCATGTGTGTGGCTACTACATGGCCAGCACACAGCCTGCTACGACAAGTACATGGCGTGTACTCATAAATTACATGACGTGTACATAGAAAATTTCCAGAATTTCCTTTTTTTCTCAAAAATGACCAGAAAAGGAAAAAAATACCTGAAAAAAAGGCCATGGTTCTTACAAACTTCTCCCCTTAGAGAAATTCATCCCTGAATTTCCCTAGTGTGGCGAAGAAGAAGAAACCTCGAATAGTTCTGGCCACTGAGATTGTACATCGGCCTCCCTCTCCCAAGTCTCGTCCTGCACCCACCTATGCTGCCACAACACTCGTACCAGAGGAATAGACCAACCACATAGAACCTTCGTACTTAGATCCACAATCCAGATAGGATGATCTTCAAATGACACATCCACTTCAAGCTCAACCTACTCGGGTTGAAAGACATGAGATGAGTCTGAAAAGTAATGTCGAAGCTAAGAAATGTGGAAGATGTCGTGCATAGCTCAGTACCTCTGAGGTAACTGCAACCGATAGGAAACTGGCCCAACTCTCTCCAACACCTCAAAGGGACCAACGTACCTCGGTGAAATCTTACCCTATCTCCTAATACTCTTGTGTCCCAACCTCTGTGTGACACGCATGAAAACCTGATCCCCGACCTCAAACTCTAGAGGTCGTCTCCACTGATCTGCATAAGACTTCTGTCAAGACTGTGCAGTAATCATCCTCTTTTGAATCAACTCTATCTACTCTATGGTCTCCTGAACAAGAATAGGTCCTAGCAAAGTTGCCTCTCCTACCTCCAACCAACATAAGGGTGATCGACATGGCTTACCGCACAAAGACTTATAAGGTTCCATCTGAATAGTTGCTTGAAAAATATTGTTGTAGGAAAACTCCATAAGAGGTATATACTTCCCCCAAGAACCTCTAAAATCTAGAATGCATGCTCAGAGAATGTTCTCAAGCACCTAAATCATACACTCAGACTGACCATCTGTCTGGGGGTGGTAAGTTGTACTTAGAAGTACCTGTGTACCCAAAGCCTTCATAAGCCTCTGCCCGACCTGAGAAGTAAAATGTGTATCATTGTCTTATACAATGGAGTGTGGAACTACACAAATACGTACAATCTCACGGATGTACAACTGTCCCAACTCATCAACACTGAAGGTCTCCTTGATCGGTAAGAAGTGAGAAAAATTCATGAGTCTGTAAATGACAACCCAAACTGCATCATTCTCTTTAAGAGACCTCGACAAACCGGTCATGAAGTCCATCGCGACGTCATTCCACTTCCACTCGGGAATGGGTAACTACTACAAAAGGCCTGCTGGTTACCAATCCTCTGCCTTCACCTACTGAAAAGTGGAACACCTCATGAAAAAACCAGAAACATCTCTCTTCATACCTGGCCACCAATATTGATGGTGTAGATCACGATACATCTTGGTGATTCCAGGATGAACTGACCAAACTGAGGAATGAAAATCCTACATCAGCTCCTCGCGTATTTCTGCTGGCACCCATACACTCCCTTAGAAACGCAAGATCTCATCCTCGCCTACAGTCCATCCATAAATAGGGTCCTCTCCTAACATGATTTCCCTTCAGACTAGGCCTTCAGAATTGGATAGCTTCCTCATTCAAACTTGATATAGAAGAGTAGAGGTAACATCTACAGAAGAAAAAAAATGTCTGCCCCTGACTATCGTGAATCTCCAAATGCATCTTAGTGAATAGAGCCATAAGCTTCCACTCACTGCTAGCCTCCTAAACTGCCTGTATCTAATTCCTCTTGCTCAACGCATCAGCCATTGTGTTTCCTTTCATAGGCGTATATACAAGCTCAAAGTCAAAGGAATTTAGGTACTCAAACCACCTGCGCTGTCTCAAATTCATATCATGCTGAGTGAATATGTACTTGAGCCTTTTTTAGTCAGTGAAAACCACAAAATACTCTTCCAAAAGATAATGTCTCCAACAACGTAGGGCATGAAAAACAAATACCAACTCTAGATCATGCATCGAGGAATTCCTGTCATGTGGCTTCAACTGCCAAGACCCGTACGCAATGACTCCATCTCCCTAAAAAAGCGTAGCTCCCATCCTGATACCTGATGCATCATAATAAACATTATATATCTTGCTCGACTTTTTCAGGACTAGTATCGGTGTTGAAGTCAACCTCCCTTTCAGATATTGAAAGGCTGACTCACAAGAATCAGACCATAAGAACTTCACGCCCTTTTTTGTTAGACCTGTCAGTGGTGATGCTAAGCGTGAAAAGTCCCGTATGAAATGGCTATAGTATCTAGCCAGCCCTAGAATACTTTGCACCTCAAAGACATTCTTTGGCTACTACCAAGAATCTAAAACTCTCACTTTCTCTGGGTCTACTGATATACTTGCCTCTGAGATAACAGGACCCAGGAAGTGAATATGATCCATCCAAAAGTGGAACTTTGAGAGTTTAACATATAACTGATGCTCTCTCTATGTACTCAAAAACGATCTCAATATGGGTAGCATGGTCATGTCGAGTGTGATAGTACACCAAGATATCATCCAGAAAGACCACCATGAAGGAATCCAAGTATGGATGGAACACTTGGTTAATTAGTGCCATGAAAACTGCAAGCACATTCGTGAGACCGAACGACATAACCCAATACCAGTATTGACCATACCTATTCCTGAAAGCTGTAAGAGGTATATTAGATGGTCTAATGAGAAAATGATGAAAAACAAACCTCAAGTCAATTTTCAAGAACACCCAGGCTCCTCAAAGCTGATCAAAGAGATCATCAATACTAGCCAAGGGATATCAGTTCTTGACCATCAACTGGTTCAACTTCCCATAGTCCACACAAAGCCTCAGGGTACCGTCTGCATTCTTCACAAACAAGACAGGAGAACCCCAAGGAGAAGTACTGGATCAGATGAAATCCTTTTCCTACAACTACTCCAACTGCTTCTTGAGCTCCTACAACTCAGGTGTAGCCATCCTATAAGGAGGAATAGACACCAGTGCGACTCCTGGAACAAGATCAATAGAAAAGTATACCTCACGCTCTGGAGGAAAACCTGAAAAGTCCTATGGAAAGACATATATGAAACGATCCACCACAGAAGAAAAGTCTAGTTGTGAAGTCTTCTGGTCATCCAAATAATGACTAGAAATCTGGGCTGTAACTCTTCCCAACCCATGATGCTCTAGATCCGCTCTGCTTTCCTGGACATCCCATTCACCCCTATAAAGAAAAGATCCACCCTCTAGTGATATATAACTCACCCTACGACGATAACAGTTGATGACTGCCTAGAATGGAACTAACCAGTCCATCCCAAGAATGACATCATATCTTGTCATCTCTAGGACATAGAGGTCCCACAGAATGTGATATCCACCAACTTGTAGAAGGAACTCTCTTCACTGATGTACACTTTCCTTTCTTGTCCCTAATGGAGTGTCCAACATCAAGATATCAGTGGAAGAAAAGATGCAGAGCCCAAGACTCTCCACGAGAGTAATATATATAAATCTATGGGAATCCACTGCAAAAGTCTGACATGTACCATGACCCTATGACCCTTCCTGACCACTCTGAGCTGATCCACCCTGATGTCCCTGAAAACCACGTGACTGGCTACCACAACCACGACTTCCACCTTGGACCGAACGACCAGAAGAACTCCAGTTCCCAGTCTGGTGAGAAGCTGGTGGTGCTGCTCCTGAATGAGGAGTCATAGAAGAACCCATGTCACTAACTACTGGTGAGGATAACTGACAAAATCACTGAAGGTGACCCATCTTGCCGCAAGATTGACACTCCACTCAGTCCCTTAGGAAAAATGGTCTCATATGTCTGCTTCTCTCACATTGTTAGCACACTAGCTGGCTACCAGAAGAGGCATCCCGCCTACTCTGATCTCCTCGTGTAGCCTTTCTATGGCGCTTCCTACTATCAGCTAGTGGAGCACTAACTCTGGATGCCGAACTACCCTAGATCACAACTCCATAATCCCTCATATTGCACTATGTGATCAGTTCCTAGTTGAAGATAGATGATATCGAAGTCAATCTGAAGATGTTCACCTAAAACCGGATGTCGTGCCCTAGACCATCCTCAAACTTCCATGAAAGGAACAACTCATAACCTCCTTGAATAGGTGTGAAATGATACAACTCTATGAAGCGAGAGGAATACTCCATAATAGTAAGAGTTCCCTGCTCTAGACTATTGAACTCTCAGGATCGATCGACCCTCAAATTCTCCAGAAATTAGTAATTGTAGAAGATGTGCCAAAACTCATCCCAAGCCATATTATGTTGGCGTCCCATCTGTGAGATCACATCCCACCACCTCTTGGCGGAGTCTCAGAGCATGTAGGTAGTGAGATTCACCCTCTTGTTTGGAGGTATCTCTAGATGCTCAAAAATCATTAGCGTGGCCTCTACCCATGACATTACAGCTTAGGGTCCTCTATCCCATGAGATGGTGGGAGGATGCTGCTGCTGGAAGACCTAAAGAAAATCATCCATCAATGAGGTAGGAGGCGGCACACCTTGAAAGGTCTGCATCATCCTCAGAATTCCCTCCCTGAACTGTACATCAATACCTATGTCAGGTACAACGGCTGGTGCCAAGGCTGGCATAACTGGAGGATCTTCAGGTAGTCCTAGATCAGCCATGTCTGGTGTCTGATCACTGTCTAGAAACTGGCACACAATCGGAGGACGTCTCAGTGGCATGAATCTGCAAGGTCAAGCACACACCTTAGATCAAGATTTTCAGGGACTGAAAACAAGGAGTGTAAGAAGGGAACAAGAGAAATAAAGAAATAAATTTTTACAAAACATGACTACATGGTGTGTACATTTCCTACATGGCGTGTTCCCTGATGTCATTTACATGGGTGTGTACTCCGGCTTAAACTGGTCATGTAACACCCCAAACACATGGTGTGTTGTCTTAACACACGACGTGTACTTGAATCCTCTTCCCCTGCCCGAGTTTTTCTATACGGTTAAGCCACACATATGTCCTAAGGAAAGACTACACAACATGTAAAATTCCTACATAGTGTGTACTAGACAAGATTTACTTGACCCATGTTGTTAGTGACATTACCTAACACACGGCTCAAAATACACGGCTTTTTCCAAACAGAAACGACAAGTATGATAAGGGATAACATTGACCCGTGTTGTTCGTGACACGGCCGGGTACCTAGGTCAGACTACACTGCGTGTTCAAGGCGAACACAGAGTGTATGTGAAAGGGTAAAACCAACCTGTGTTGTTTAGGGCATGACCAGGTACCTAGGTCAGACTACATGACATGTTTAGACGGTACACGATGTGTATTAGACACGACTCGATGAACCTGTGTTTTTAGTGACACGGGTGGGCATTGGTTTGACACTACACAACATGTATGGACAATACACAGCGTGTTTACTCCAGGTTTCCCCATCCCTTGTCTCTTCCCACACGGCCTCTGATACCAATTTGTAACATCCCGGTTCTGGAAGACACCCAGAGGCGCCCTATACCCGATTGGTCTCATGGCCTCAAGCGCTTTTCCTCGAACACCAGAGGATGTCGACTAGTAGCGAGGGCCTTGGGTGTGACAGTGGGAAAACTATGCCCTCATTGGAAGAGTACACAAAAGAAGTAAATAACACATACAATAGCAGAAGCAGTGAATATACAACAAAGTAAATAGAGTATGACTAGAATAATAAACAACTAAACACACATATATATGAAATGATGCATGATACATATGTCTAGGAAAGAAGAAAAACAAGTCAAAATGCTAGAAAAACAAATAGTATTAACCCCAAGTAAAAAATAAAATAGATAAAATCCTCAACATCGCAATCCATAGCTTGGTACCATGCTCTCGAGCTCCACAGTAAGTCATGTACCTGAAGTAGAAGGGTGCTTTACCTTATCTATACCTGCAACAATATAATCTATTTGGGCCCAAAAGAATGACCCAAATAGGGTGTGAAAATAAATCCTAGTAGGAAACCACCCGAAGATCGGTGCCAAATAGTCATTGTATATATGGCAGGTAAAAGTACAAAAAATAGTAAACAGGAAAGTGATCAACAGTTAACAATCCACAGTTTCAAATCATGAAACAGTGAAACAAACAACTAAAACCTCAAACAGGTAACCCTTTGGGAAGTACTCATAACCATCCCTTATGGTCCTACCTAAGAAGTAAAAACAACCCTCTGGGAAGTACACTCAGCCTAACCTCTCTGGTTAAGTCATAGGATTATAATAAGACTCTCTAAAGAAGCACTCATAGTCCATTCCCCTTATAGTCAAAGGTAAAGCAAGACTCTCTGAGGAAGCTCACACAGTCAATCCCCTTATAGTCAAAGGTAAATAAATAATCTCTGAGGAAGCTCACACAATACATTCCCTGTATAGTCTAGGGTAGTCAAGGACTCTATTAGGAAGCTCACATGGTCAATTCCCCTTATATCCCCAAGGTCTAGGACTCTTTGAGGAAGCACCCTCGGTCAATTCCTCTTATATACCAGATTGTAAAATTCAAACAAAGACTCTCTGAGGAAGCTCACACGATCAATTACCTTATAGTATAAATAAATCAAGGACTCTATAAGGAATCTCACTCGTTCAATTCCCCTTATAGCCCCAAGTTCTTCTAGGCTCTCTGAGGATGCTCACTCAGTCAATCCCCCTTATAGACTAAGTGCTCCAAGACTCTCTGAGGAATCTCACCTGGTCAATTCCCCTTATAGTCTACTACACCAGGTTCTCATGGCCCTGTGTAGGTCAACAATCCTAATAGTGTAAAATTTCCGAAGTAAACATATAGAACTACATGGCTAAATAGTCTACAGTGTATCAAGCATGTCCGAATACAAAATCTCCATCCTACAGAAACAGGCATGGGAAACAGGTAAGGCAGCCAAAGGCTAAACATGACCAAATGGTCGTAAACAGAACGAGAATGGGAGGAAATAAACAGGGGTAAAATGATAAACACGCAATAACCCGTTCAAGGGTATTGGTGTAATTTTCACATAATACTCAAAGACTTCGAATGGAATGGCAGAAACCACCTACCTCAGGGTTAGGATATCGCTAAAATGAGCCTCGAAGATTGAATATCCTTAGAACATCATAGATCTAAGAAAACATATAAATTTTTTAACCCATGGTAACATGGAAAAGAAGAGGAATAAAGAATATGATGCTCTAGGAGAAGAGAGAACTCACTGATGTGATTACAATGCAATCAATGATGTTTTAATTAGAGGACGAACGGAGGCTCGGGGGAATGTCGAAGATCCGTAGCTATATGGACTCTCTCAGATGAATGAGACCTAGAAGAAGGGTGTTCTGTCTGTCAGACACGACCCTGACATATTTAATAAAAAAATTACACAGCCTGTACTTTTGGAGTACAAGGCGTGTTATTTCTGTTTCAATACACTGCATTAGGTGGCCTCCAAGTCACTCCCAAATGGCTGTGTGTGTGGCTACTACACGACTGACACACGGCCTGCTGCGGCAAGGAAGTACACAGAGTGTACTCATAAATTACACGACGTGTACTTAGATAATTTCCAAAATTTCTTATTTTTCTCAAGAACAACTAGAAAAGGAAAAACATACCTGAAAAGAAGGTCTGAATTCTTACAATGATCATAACCCAATAAATTAGATCCCAATCTGGATGCACCCATCATTTAAGCTATATCAGACTCACCCAATGCTATTTAGGTATACCCATATGTATAATTTCCATGAATCACAACATGAATAAAACATTTCACCATTTAAAAAGATCTTTTAAACTTTTATGTAAATCACTTTTAGACTATCAAAATACCATTTCCATTCAAAAATTTCATTTTTAATATAATTTTCTTTTGAAAATATCTTTCAATACCAAAATAACCAAAAAAAGGAAAGTGGGTTTATCATTTAGGAAAAAATTAGTGTTTTAAATAAATATATAAATAAAATAAAATTCTCAATGACATAAATGTTTGTTGTCATCATACATTAAAAATATGTTATTTTATTTATCGTTTGTCAAAACATTTCATTTAAATAATTGGAAAATATTCCACCTGAAAACCATAAAAAAAGTAAACGAGACATAAATTTAGATTTATAAATAATTTATTTCTTTAAAAAAATTTCCAAAATAATTTTAAAACATGGACACTAAAGAGAAATATATTTTTAAGGAAAACATTAAATGAGGATTTATATCAATATAATACCCCTTATTTATTGAGAAACACTCAAATCATAAACCCCATTAAATAATGAAATTAAAAAAAATAAATATCATGAGAATAAATAAATTATTGATATATAATGTCAAATTTTCATTATATAAAAAATATAAAAGAATAATGGTTCATAACATCAAGAATTTCCACATTGAAATGAAATTTAGATGAAGTCCCTTACCTTGAGTCTGATTCATCACATGTGTATTTATATTTATGAATAATAAACATATATTGATTATTTAAATTATGGATAATCCTTTTAAAGTTTATTAATACTTTTATTTTACATTTTAACTTTGTATATACAATTAATTAATCAATTAAGATTAGGTCTGATGTTTTGACCATATTAAGCTTATTGTCAAAAATGACTTTGTTAGGTCTTTAATGGTATAAGATGTAATTATTTAAACATATACAAAATATTAATCACGAAATATATATCATATTAATATATCATTTATACTTTTAAAAACAATAATGAAATAGGTTTATGAAAAATGAACGAACATTACGATCAGGGAGATAATAGACCGTACGTACTGAGTAGCATTTCCATTTTTCTAATGAGCAATATGGAAATAAGATAAGTAAAATTTAACTTTATATAATGATAATTATATCATAAATAAAATTTTATTTAATTATATATACTTATATATATCATTATTTTGATGTAAAATAAATTACATGACTTTGAGGAGGTGGGATTCCACACCTCCATGAACAACATTATCACCTTTTCAGTGTGTGAAAAGGTAAGAAGAAAATAAAATAATATATTTAAATAAAGATAATTATGTTATTTATATAATAATTATGTAATATATATCATATATATTCATTATAATTACACATATTTCCATCTATGTAACACGTTAATGAAAAATACTTTACATATCTTCGTGAGGCGGTAGTCCGCCATACAAACAAGCGATACTATTATATATCTTATGCAATGGAATATAAAAATGTTTTATAGGGTATAATTAATAAAATGGTATAATTATATTATAAATATCATATTTAAACTCTAATTCAATCATTATTACCATCCATTAGAGGTGGGAATGAACAAATGAATGACATCATTTCGCAAGGCGGTAGTCTATCATACAAACGAATGATAATTTCACCACCCATTTGATGTAAGTGTGTGTAGTTTTAAGTCATAAAAATAAAATAAAAAATTTCATTTTATTTATTATACCAATTTTATTATATAATATTTTTATATGAATAATTTAAGGGAGTGGAAAAATAAATAAAACAAAAACACATGTTGAATGAAATTACCTTTTCTTCAGTTAACACCTTTTAGTTTTCACAAAAGGAATTGGTTTTATTTAATTACAAATTAGGTATTATAGTATGATAGTATGTAATATTAGAAGTGATTTGGGTAGTTATTTTCCAAGAAAAAGGTATTTAGATGTTTGAAGAGACGAGGAGAGGGGGAGTCCTTTTATAAAGAAAGTGAGTGGAAAACATGTAAACTTCTCAAATAGGGAAGTAAACCCATGCTTTTTCAATGTAACATGGATGAAATAATACAAAATAATCAATAATATAAAGATATGTTCGAAATATTTCCATAAAATGGGTTCTAGACAAGTTTCTATGTCATTTTACCCTTAAGATTAATGTTTAGTCACTTGGTAATTCTAATGTTTACCTCAATCACTGAGATTATTTTAATTTTTTTCACTAATAAATTTGGTCAAATTTATGTTAAACATATTAGACATTATAAATTATAATTATAATAGTTAATTAATTTAATTTATAAAATTCAATAAAAATAAGGGGAAAAATTAGTTTTAATATTAATTCTACAGTCGCTGCGAGACAACAGGGTTTTAAAAAGAGTATTTTTTTTAAAAAGAGAATATTATGTATTAACGCCATGACAGAATATAATCATTGTATGAAACTAAAATATTTATTTTGATATATAGTATATAAATTTCATAACTCTTTGGATATCTCGTGTAGAAATTTTTGAAACTCGTTTTCCTCACTCAGTTAATATATGTGATTATCAATTGGACTGCTTCATGCAACCACTTTATCAATAGCTGATGAATATTTTTACTATGTAATGAACTGAAATATTAAATAAAATATGGGGTATAGTAAATAATATTATCCATGGTGTCACTACCTTCTACCTCCAATCAATTTTGGCGGGTGAGCTTTCTACTGTGAAGTAAGCCAATGAAATCCAAAATTGTCATTGAGATAATTTGATATGTGATTTAGCTATTCTCAAGTGTTTTGGAATTTTAAGTAATTGGATATCTCTTTATATAACATTGTAATTCATTTGGACTCACTCACTTCAGGTTTGGATCAAATGCAACACTAATGGTGCCTTTTGAGGAAATCATGGTCCCTCTAGTTATAGAGTAATTTTCAGAAATAAAAATGGTGAAGCAATGGGATGTTTATTTAGTTATTGTGGTTATACTTATTCCCTCATTTTGGAAATTCTTAGAATCATAAATGCGGTGAATTTTTAAAATAAATGAAATCATCTCAATCTATGGATTTCTTGTGACTCCACCACTATTGTGCAATCTATTAGAAATGGTATTGTTCATTTTTCATGGAAGCTGACGGCCAGATGAAGTAACTTTCATGAATCTCTTTCCTCCATGATCTACATAATCACACATGTTTATCTTCAATTTAATCACATGGAGGATGTGTTTTCTAATAAAGGGATTACTGCTCCTAAGATAATATGGCTTGATGATGTTCCTGATGAGCCTTTCTCTTTTTGGGAAAAGGGACTTTGGTAAAAACTATTTTTAGACTAATGTAACCTTAATTTTTTATGTAATAAGGTTGTATTTTCATTTTGGAAAATATCTCATTAAAAAATAATAATAATTAAAAATTTAAAACATTATACATTTTAAAATAATTTTTAGAAAAACCATTATTTAAATAAAAAAACATTTGTTAAAAAACATTATAATGTTGATTAAAAAGAAATGAAGAAGAATATATATATCTGAATAATACTTAGGTTACATAAAAAAATATTCAAAAAATATTTATACTTTTATATTAATTAATTTTTAAAAGGAAATTACTTTTTTCAAAGATAGGTATTTTTCACTATCCACTGAAAAATCAAAATTTTTTCCAAAAAATCCCAAAATTTTATGAAATTTATATTTTGATATTCTGATTTGAAAAATGATATTAATTTCATAAAATTAAAATTCTAAAATTTATAAATTAATAATTTTAATAAACATTTGTAATAAAAACTTTTAATTAATCTATTTTTATTTTTATTAAAACTTAAAAAATATTTTTCTAACTTATGTAACAATTTAATTCATGTTAATAAGTATAAAAAATGGTATTTTTCTATCATTACATGGGTTTTCTATAGGAATATTTTTTCTCATAATCATGATAACTTATTATTTTATTTATGATAGTGTAGATATTATTTTTGGATAGGTGCAACACATTAAGAGGAAGTATAAAATGAAAGTAACAAGAAAGGGTCACTAAAGATGATGACCTCTTATTCATAGACTTACTATATATATCTTTATTATGGACCTCAGTTTGAAATTTTGGAATGAATAAATCCAGTTGAACTTTTATAAGGAAGTTATAAGAGTAACTAAAGGGGTTTTCCAAGCTAGATGGCTCAATGTGGTTGAACGAAGTGTGGGAAGCAGTACCCATTTATAATTGAGGTGAGGAGAACTTTTCAAATTTCATAAAATATTAAAATAAAATAAATTCACTCTCAATACATAGGTGTCAAAATGAAAAGGTATTAAAACCTAGGTTAGTATATGGTTGAAATAAGTCAACAAATAATATTTTTATAGGTTAATGTGTGGTTTCAAACAATGTCTTTTGGTTTAACCCCCTAGCTAACCAATTATAACATTAACTGAAGTAATGCGTTTTTCTCACCTAATGGGTTATTTTTTACAAATAAGGTAACTATGGGATTATAAATTCATTGTGGATTAAATTATCAATAATATTTTACCCACTGTCCCCTTTTAAATATTTTAATGAATTTTAAATGTAATATAATATTATTTTGATAAATTATCATTAATGCCAATTTTGAAACTATTCATTTAATATAACTTCATATTCATCATGAAAAAGGAAAATTTAGAATATATATCATTTAAACATTAATAATAAGTAATATGTATCTACAAAAATTCTTGAACACTATAAACACTCAAGTTATATTATTTTATTATTTTCAATTGCATTTAATTTATTTTTCTCTTAATTGAATAAATAATGTATTACTATTGCATAAAAATTTATGGTATTTATATAATCCCTAAAATTTAGAAATAAATTATCATCATGAATATAATTTCATTATGAAAAAAATTATATTTATTTTCACTCATAACTCTCTTTTGTTCTCTTATAAACACATAATAGATATTTAAAATCAAGAGAGTGACATTTTGTAACTTTTATCCTGTTTAATATTATATCGATCTATTTTATGGACTTGTGTACAATAAAAAAAAATCAACTTCTATAAATTCATTTAATTTTAATTATGTTTAAATATCATGGCCTTATCCCTTAGTATTAACCTAGATTAACGAAATTTACCTTTTACCAATATTATAAATTTAAAATCTTTACTATTCATATTGAAAAAAATGGGTCCTATATAACTAATTTCAACCACATGATTTAAAAAATTTAATCATTTTTTAATATTCAATCTCTATAAGTGGTAGTAAAAAATTTAAAATCAAAATTCAAAATACAACAAAAGCATCTTTTTAGTAAAATGTTTTTTTATATATAAAAAATGTTTTCCATCCAAATTTATTCATCAAATGTTTTCTAATGAACCTAAATGAATTGTTAATAATATAATACATGTAATTTTTAAACCATTTTAAAACCAAAAAAATGTATCTTCATCAATTAAAAACATAAAATTTTCAATAGAAAACAATATTTTTAATTATTCACTAAAAAAATCAATCTTTTTAGAACAATAAATAAATGATCATCAAAAAGTAATTTTGATATGATTATATCATAAATAATATATTTTTTTATAAAATAAAGTTAATAAAAATTATAAAAATTAATTATATTATTTTCTCTCACAGAGCAATAATTTTCATTTTTGAAGAAAATGTATATATGAAGTATTAAATAATCTTACTGATAATTGAAGATTTTTTTACTAAGAATTAATCAATGCATTTGTATTAACTTGGTCCTTTATATATATATTTCATAATTTAGTTAATGAAATTTATACCTCCCATTTCAATAGATAGGTTATAACAATCACATTTAAATAATAATATTTTTTGATTTGTTTAAGATCGGTGTTTCCTATCATGTACGTTATCGAACACAGTGTTGTTATAAAATCATAGGTTATTACATTACCTACCCTTAAATAAATTATTTCCTTTAAATTTTAGCTTATTACTTATAATAAAGGGATTTATTCTGGATATTATTTTTTTGGAAATTCCACATTGTAAAAAGAGATAATAAAACTTCTTAAAATAGGGAAATAAAAGTATGATGGTAATAAAAAAACAAAGTTTCAAAATCGGTAAAAATTGTTGGAAGTGAAAGAATAGAAATCATTGAAAATTTTAATATCTAAATAATTATAGAGAGTGAAAGATATCATTTATTATAATAAATTTAATTATCATGATAATGTGAATTACCACTAAACCAATATGGTAATAGGATAATGTTTTTTTCAAGATATTTTTCCTAGATTAGAAGAATTTCTTTACCATAAAAACTAATAGGATGAAGAAATATACTTAATTTACAAGTATAATATCATTAGTTAATCAATTTCACCTCAATATTATATTTTTCTCCAAAATATGAATATTAAATAATATTTTTATTCCTAAAGTAATAAAATCAACATCTAAGGGATAACTTAATCACAAAAGGATAAAATCTATTCCTACCATCTATAGACATTAACCAAAATTTAAGTGGTTAAAACAAGTTAAAATGATAACCAAAATGTATAATCCTTTCTATAATGAAATTAGTCATTAATATAAAAAATTAATCAATAAATCCAGTGGTTTAAAAATATTTAAATAATTATCCCTATATCCAAAATAAAATCAATAAAATCAATAATAAAAAAGGTTTTAACATCAAATTTTATATCATACTCTTTAGATTACATGTCAAAAAACAAAATAGTATTCATCCAAAAAAAAACATTATATTATAGATAAAAGTTATATATAACACAACCCAAGAAAATGTATCTTGGAATACCATTAATAACCTATAAATCATTAAAATTAAAAAATATTTGATATTATAAAATGTTTCCCAAATTAAACATAATATTTATCCATAAAAAAATTTATATAAAAACAATGTCATACTAACTATTTCACAATGTAGTCTAGTGGTAGGAAATACACCCTTATAACTCTTTGGTTGTTGTCTTGAGATTCAAGACCTTCCCAGATGTGATAGAATGTCACTTGAATTACATGATTTTATTTTTCTAAAGCTATATTAAAATGATTCTTATAAAATTCCTAAAATAAATATGAATATACTCTAAATTACATTAGTCATCAAATAACATTTCAATCCCATGGTTATCAATATGATAAAATATATATTCCAAATTATGATAACCTATAATTTCTTCATCATCAATGATTATATCAACATTAAATATTGTCAACAACATTATAATTATTTTCATAAAATAAAAAACCATATTTCTCATATAACCTATTAACTAAAACGTGTTCTAAACTAAAGAGTTGTATTACCATAAATGTCTCCCAAAATACTCTTAATCAACTTATACTTCCATCACATAAAATAACAAAAGTGGTGTCTATTATTTTAAAATGATGATAAAAATTAGATTTATTAACCCATAATAGTACCTAATGTTTATAAACTATCCTCTTCCAAAACATAAAGTTTGTTTATTTTTTGAAATTTCCTCAAATTCATTCATAGGTTATGTTCCCTAATAAATGTTATCATAAATATGGTTCCCAAGGATTCAAATATAGTTTCTCTTATAAAAACTATAAATAACCCGAACACAGTAACCCATAGTTGATGTTTAATTTTTAAAATTTTCACTAGATATATATAATCAACTCCCAATAGACCAAATATTTTTGTGTCCTTGATGAACCAGGAATGAACATGATTACCATATAACAATTAAAATATAAAATACATATCATAAAAGTATTCATTCATCCTTTATGTTATTCATAACACTATTAATCATATCATGTGTAAAATAAAAATAAAATAAAATGCAGATATTGGATTCTTAGTAAGGGTATGCATATATCTGAATCTAATAAGGCATGGATAATATATCATGAATAAATTATGGTCAAAATAATTTAGTTTAAATAATCACATGAACTATAAAATCTTAAATTGATATAATAAAAAATAAAATAGTAATATGGAAATTAATAAATGATTTCATAATGAAGGAATTCATAATTTTGGAAATTTAAATCATACCATCGATGCCTTTTCCATGACATATAAAAACATCATTGAGGCCTTATGCCAAGACATCTAAAAATAAATTGGTAAATAATTGTTCAAAACGCAATCTAGTTTGTCTCATGAGGACTACTAATGCATAAAAGGGATACAAAGGACCCCTCAAATAACTTTAAAATCCAATTCATTCCTCATATGAATAAAAAATACATTATGATCCAAATTCCTTAAAAAATCAATAACAATTTTTATTGTAAGAAATAGTCATATATAATATGAAATATTTCCCTTATAAAACTGATCAAAACCAATCCAAAATAAATATGTTAGATGGTATAATCAGAGTAAACCCTAAAAATAATATTAATGAAATAAGTTTCACATATATTAAAATGTATTAAAGGAATTATTTAAATATTTATTGAGGAAAATAACATTTTAACATTGATAATTTTTTATATGTAAAAACTTCACACATTTTAAAGAGACCATTTTCATTGAAAATATTCTCATAAAAACATAAAAGAAGATTTAAATAATTTATAATTCATGATGGAGGGAAATTACACTCATGTCACATAAGTCAAAATATATTCCCTTCGCACTTTGGTAAAAGTAGAAAAGTACTTCATTTTGAAAATGATATGAATATTCCATTTAAACCATTTAAAAACATAACATGGATATAATATGTATTTAATAAATAATTTTATAATATTATGATACTTATTTAAATAATTTTGATAAAATATGTATTTGGATGAAAATACTTTCTTAATGGATACTTTAACATAAACAATCCTACATAGTGATGAGATTTCAAAATAAACCCATCCCACTTTGGTAACTTTTGAATCATAATAAGTACGAAGAAATATCATGAAATTAAACTTTAAAAACTATAAAGATAAATATATTCCTGATATAAGGTTTAAAATAGGTATTATATACAAAAAAAGTGAAATAAGTGGTGAATATAGTATATGTATAACTGAAGTAAAAGTGAGACAAGAGGCCCTTACCTCGAGTATATTTCCATTCATATGTGTTCAAAACTTCTATATAATAAAAATAATTTTATAAAAAAAATATTCCATAACCATACACATATATATAATACCATATATTATTTTCATATATTCTTTTATCACCCATTTATTAATTTTTTTTTCTAAAATCAGTAGTTCCGTGTAATAACTGCTACATTCTTCTTGTATGTTCTGGATTAGTAGTTTCATTCCTTTTACTATATTAATTATTCCATCATCTCAATAATTTTATCCAATAAATAAATATATTATATATATATTCAATATATTTGTATTTATAGGTAATCCCTAAAATATAGAGAATGTAAAAAGAATTATAACATTCACAGAGATAGTAAGTAGTACGTATGTATTAATGTTGTTTTCACATATCAACATACGAGACATAATAAAGGTAAATAATAATTCACATTTAAAGAACTATTATTATATCATATATATATATATATTATTTAAATATATACTTATTAATATCCATCTAAAAAATAAATGAAAAAATAATCACATTACTTTGTTGTGGGGGTAGTCTACACATATGGAAGTGTGATGTTATCATTTCCCAAATGATTCGAAGGTAAAAATATATACATGATGTTATAGTTCTAGAATCATATTAATGTGATAAATATAATATATAATCATTTTTATATAATTATAACCATCCAAGTATAATGGTGATGAAAAATGAAATACTCCATAATGTGGATACGGTAATACGTACGTACACTTGAGTGATGTTTTCTCTTTTTATAGAATGGAAAAGAAATGGAATATGATTTTAAAATAATAATAATAATATACAAATAATTATAACATACTTAAATTATTATTTTCATATGGGTAAAATACATTATGGGGATGTGGAAGAATAAATATACATAAAAGTGTCAGTAAAGTTGATCACCACTTCTTTTGTACAAATTTTTTATATCCCTTCTTATAGAAACTAGGGTGGGTATTTTTCAATGAAATGAAAATCCAAAAAATTGGTTAAGTATATTTTTAAGTCAGTTTATTGGGTTTTTATTGAGATACGTGGCTCAATGTGTTGTAAATAAGTGGGGGAAGTGATGCCATTTTATAATTGATATGAGAGGAACTAATAGAATTTATAATAAGTTTAAATTATAATTAATTAATTATCATTAATAATTATGCCAAATGGATAAGTATTTGAACCTATATAATTATATGGTTGAAATTTCATCAAAAAAATTTATATGTTTTTGTGGTTTTTGCAAACTTATCTTATGGTTTAACACCTTAGTTAACCTATATAACATTAACCACAATAAAAGTGTTTTTTCACTCTTAAAGGGTTATGATATTACATTTAATAAAAATATTAAATAATAAATGGGAAATGAATTAAAATATAGACAATATTTTACATCACATTTCTTCATTAAATATTATGATGATATTTAAATTTAATCAAACATTATTTTAATGAATTAGTATAAAATTTAATTTTAACACTATTTAATTAATTTGATTAAAAATATAAGAAAAAAGAGATAGATTTCAAAATTAATGAATTCAAACATAACTAACAATTCTTACTAATCCAAAAAATTCTAGAAACACTATAAATCTATTAAATTTTTTCACATTTAAAATTTTTAATACCATTTATTTTATTTTACCATTAATTTATTAAATATTCAATTAGTTTTTCACAAGAATTTAAGGTAATCATATAATCACTAAAAATTATAAATAATTTATAATGATGAACATAATTTCATTGTGAACAAAATTAACATTTATATTCACTTATAACATTATTTTACCCCTACGTGGACACATAATAGATATTTAAAACTAAGATAATGAAATTTTGTTACATTCTTTTATCTATATATTATATTGGCCATTTTCATGTACAATTGTCCATTAACAATGTTAATTTATAGAAAAATGGGATAATGGTAAAATTATGTTCATAAAATATTAATTTTTAAGAAATATTATGACCTTAACAATTAGTTTTTACCTACATAACCTTAACTAACCTTTTACTGAGGTGAAAAATCTTACCATGGTTACTATTCAAATTCACTAAAAATAAAAGGGGCCTATTTACCAAATTTGATCCTCCTGACTCAAAATATGAAATAATTTTTTTATGATTAAATTTCTATAATTAGAAATAATTAATTTAAAATCAAAGTAAAAAACACAATTGTCACATCCCAACCTCAGATACTTCATTAGGTTATCATTTTGTTAGTCTTGGATCATTGGGTCAAGTTTCAATTTTGTGTCCCAGTCAAAATTTTGAGTTTTTGGAGTTTCAGGAGGTTTTTTCAAGCGTCGCACTGTTACCGCACAATTAGTTGTAACAATGCAGCAAGGCCATGCGGCTAGTGAAAATTAAATAGAACTAACGGAACATCTTATACACAACCGTATGGTAGGTCTTAGGTATGTTTGTGTCCTCTCCTCCATGGGTAGATAGTTTAACATAGTTTCCACAGTGTTTGGAAAACTGTGTGGCTAAACTGTGTGGGCCATCCAAAAATTTTAAAACCTAAAACCCTATTCTATCCTCCTACCCATTTAACCCAAAAACAAACCCCTCCCCCTTGGTTGACCATGGAACAAAAAGGGAACCCACTAGTTTCCCTTCCATGGATTCTCCTCCCTCCAAGGCACTTCCCTTCGATCCAAGGTGAGTTTTTAGGGTTTCTTGGCCATTTTCTCTCTATTTTCTCTTCCCCTATTCATCTTCTTGGTTTTCCTTGTGGTTTTATTTTCTAGGAAAAACCCTAATACCTAAGGTTTGTTTTAGGTTTTATTTTCTTGATGGCTAGGGTGTGTGGATCATTCATGGGGATTATATATCCTACTTCATGAAGTTTCGTTCCATCCACACTTGATTTAAGGTAGATGATTCCAACTTTTCCCTTCCGGAACAATTCATTAGCACATTTATTATTTAAATTAATTTTTAAATTCCATTATCACCTTTAATATACCTATAGATTAATGAGAATAGTTTTTTAATGTTTTTAGAATTTACAAAAATAGGTTTTCACTAAGATTTGTGAGAAACACCTAGGTCTATGACACCTAGGGATTGGTTGAAATACCATTATTCTAATGAAGTGAAATTGGGGGGGGGGGGTTTAAGAAATATTTATCCATAATATTTTTGTGATAGTATCTAATTGTATGTTGAGTTATCTTGGTGTGTATTATTTTATAGTAAGATAGCTTGTTTTTTGTGTTTAAGTATCCTGGAATGGGTTTTTATGGTTTCTAAAGGGATTGTTTGTGTTCTTTAAAGATTGTGAGTTAGGGGATTGGTTTGTAAGAAATAGTAAGTTCATGAATTTTTTTAAATTTTCTCTTATAATTTTAAATAACTCCATTGGATGTAGGCACATCCATAAGTTTATTAGATTAATGCATGGATGTGGGCTCAAATGGAGATGGTGATTTGGATTGGTATTTTTTCAAAACCATGGTATCCTAAATAATTATTATTTTCAAAATATTTCTAATATCCTCATGTGGATTTATAAAATGGTTTGAAATGAAATCATAGACCAAATTCCCTTTGGCTCTGGGTGTGTGTTTTGGTTGTTGTTTGGTTTAAGGGTTTGTTTGGTTTGTTTTATAAAATTTGATATTAGTCTAGTGTTCTAAAATAATTTTATGGTAATGATTTGGAAAATCTGAACCTAAAGGCCTATTTGGAACTTAAAACCTAAAGGTTATGTCTGAGGTTTTGTTAGTTAGAGTTTGGGTGATGTTTTGGGAAATGATTTTGGATGTGAAAGCATAAAGGCCCATTTGGAAATTTACTTGTTTTGAAGAAAAATTTTTGATTTTACAAATGTTATGAAGGCCCAATTGGAACCTTTGAATTATGTGAAATTTATATTTATGTATATGGGGAACCTTTATAGGAGTTATTTCCCTTAGGTGTTATCGTATATTGGTTTCCATGTTTGGGGAAGGAAAGTGCAGTGATGAAAACTGAACTGAGTCACGTATGTGTTGGTATCCTACTTACACAAGATTATTATAACAACCATGGGTTCCTAGGAGTCTTTTAAATGATTGAGTGACAGTAGATTACCATCCCCTATTAGACGGGTTGGTACCCTATGGAGTTGTAGAAAATCTCTGAGGGTTATGCCACTAGTGTGGCTAAGTTAGAGCAGCCTGCTAGTTATTGACTTAGGTTCTTCACCGTATGCCAACAGGTGGTTCCAAACTGAGTACATCCAATAGTTGTGGAATGATATTTTGGATCACGCATGGTTATTATTTATATATTTTTTACTTTTTCTACACTATTTTATATCCATATTGTACTGTTTATCTTTTTATTTTTTTATAGACTTTGTATTACTTTTTTTGGTTTTTGGTTTATAAAATAACAATTGGTTTTGGAAATAATATGTAGAATTCATTGGATTTTAAAATGGGAAAATGGTGTTTTTTATTAAAAATATGAAAAAACTACTTTTGTAACTATATTTCAAACTTGTGTTAATGATCTATTTTGGGAAAGAAAAACTCTTGGATTCCATGGTTTATATTTGGAATTCCTACTGAGAATCTCGGTGCTCATGCATATCCTATATTTTAAGATATAGGATCCATTTATTATCTAGGTACTTGTTTTATTTTCTCAGTAATGAAATAGGTTTGGTCTTGTAGTTGGAGGTGACCAAAGGGGTCACACGAAGATTATGGTAGCGTGGTTTTGTTTTCTATTTTGTTTTTTGTCACTTCTTGTTAAATTGTATTATGTATCTGGACCTACTATTTGATTTTTTTATGTTTAGTTGTTAGTTCTTGTGTCTTGGTTGGTTCTTTTTATATTTATCCTGTTTTTTGTTCTAAAATCATTCCCTTTAGTTTAATGTTTTGATTCCTGACACTAGTTTCCAGCTAGTGGGGATCAAGCATGTCCCAAACCAGCTATGATGACCAGTTCAGGGTCGATCCAGGTTGGATCATAAATAAATGGTATCAAAGGAGGTTGTTGTTATTTGGGGATGTTTGGTAAATGGAGATTTGGATTTTCAGGGCTTAGGGGGTAGGTTATGGGTCAGTGCCTGATCACCACCGCTCATGAAGAAACCCGAGTTACCAAGTGTAGTCCGGGTTTTGAGTCTTTTTATTTTGTTTTGGAATTAAGGAATGATATTACAGGTGAACCGGTGTCATGTTGTGGTCTCACATTGAGTAGTGACCCATATGGAGTCCAAGTTCCTGGTCCACGACCTTATTATTATTATTCCATATCTGGGGCATGGAACACTACCATGTCTCTAGGTTATGCATAGACACTAGTTCTTTATTCCAGTAGTTCATTGTTGTCTATGTTTTGTTTTGGTTCTATTGGTGAAAGTGTTCTTTTGGAAATGAAAGTGGATCTTGGAATTAAAATGGTTTTGAAATGGGAATGATTTATTTCAAATGGTTTTAAATTGGTAAAATGGGTTTTGGAAGAAAAAGTGTTTGGATTGGAAAATTTGGTATATATTTTTATTTGATAAGGAAAAGGGAAGTTTGACCCTTGGTACTCTTTATGTAAAGTCACATTTGTGTGTCTATGTATGGAAAGTTCATAGGGAACTTGTTCATAGAGTATGTATGTGTAATTGGATAGGTGCATGTGTGATGGTTCATAAGATGCCATGGGTAGGTAATTGAAATTAAAGGATTGGATTTGTTTTTCTAAAGTGATGTTTAAAGGTAAAATGATTTTGGAAATTGGGTCTTGTTTTAGAATTTGGATTTTTTCTTGTGAAAAATGGGTTTTAGTATTTGGGAAGTGACCTTGGAAGAAGGATGTTTTTAAATTTAAAAGAAATTAGGGTTTTTGGAAAAGTGATTTTTTATTGTGTTTGTATATGCTTGGCTTAAGAGCCTATTGCCCTTGGCTTGGGGTGTTTTTTTACTGTAATTTAGTTTGATGTTGGTTTTGGTTGTGTTTATCGTGTTGTTCAGTGTACATTTCCTAGAAAGGTTCTTAATGTTTTTAAATAGTAATGCCCAGTTTCCTGTTCTTTTCAAGTATCTCCTATTCCTTGAAGTGATAGAGGACTGTTAGGGGAAGTGACATGATTTGAAGGAAGTAGAGGTTTTCTTTAGGTTTTTGGGAACTCTTGGTTTTATTAAGGTTCACGCCATCTTGGGTCTGTTTGAGGGGTTACTTTTAGACCAGTGGAGGTTGGGAATCTCATCATCATTGGGATTTAGGGTGCATTTGGTGGTGGCTAACTTTTGTGAGGATTCCTCATCTAGCAAGAAGTGAGTGCTAGAAGAACCTGGTTATCAGAAGATATTTTTGTTGGTTCGGTCATTCAAAGATTTCTTTCTACATTCCTCTAAAGTCTTTTCATCATTGTGGCCATTTGGGTCACTGAGTAAAGTTCTATATGGAGCGTCATTTGAGGAGGGAGTTCTGATCGGGAGATGCTGTGCTTGACTGTGAGGAATAATATGCTTCATCTGTCAATGCCCCATCCACAGGTCTCGAGGTGAAGCTCATGTATAGTCAGGAGTTGTTGTGGGTGTGTCAAACCTTGTCTTAGTTCTTGTATCCGTAATGGGATTGAATTGTTTAATATTTTTTCATTGTTACCTTCCAGCTGTTGTGGTTTTTTATGTTTTTGTAAAATTTTCATCTCATTGTAATAGTGGGATGGAATTGTCCTTTTGTAACCAAAGTGTTTTTTCTTCTTGGTCATAGTTCCTTGAAATTTTCATTTTTCTTAAGGAGAGATTGGATCTTGTGTGGGATGGCTTGGGTAGTAGAGGAATTCATTTGATCATAAAAGTGCTTGAGTTTTTTGCAGATTATTGGTGGTGTTTTTGGTTTTGGGTGGTTTCCTATTTTATGGTTATTACCTAGTATTGGGAGATCTATATCAGTGTGGGAAATTCTTAGTTCTAGTGGTGTTTCTAGAGGGAGATCTATCTTTCTAGTGCTCGGTATACTGGGTTGATTTGTTGTGTCTTTCATGTTTGAGCCCTAATGGTGGAATAGTTTTTCTTGTGATAAAGGAGCTGGTTGTATTCGAGACTATGAACTCCTTAGTCTCCAGTTGTGTTAAGGAAACTATTTTTTTGGTGTGAGGTGTTGGGCATGTTCTCGTTGGGAGTTCCTGTATTGCACCCCCAGGGTGTTGTGTTGGACTTCTAAGGTTTTCAAGATTATTAAGTTATTGTGGTGGGTAAAAACCTCTTATTTTATCTCCTTCTTTTGTGTTTTCGTTTCTCCTTGATTGGTCGGATGAGACTTTAGGAATAAGTATCTACCGTGAGGTCTACAGTCTTCTTTGATTTCGATTGGAAATGAACTTATGTTTTGGTTAGTTTACAGATTAGTGACTTTCTGGGGGGAAAAGTGTCAGTGTTGGGGAGAATTGTCACACTCAAACTTTAAATAATTCATTACATTCTCCTTTTGTTCGTCTTAGATCTTTGGTTCATGGTCCAGGTTTGATTACCAGTTGAAATTTTGTGTTTTTGAAGTTTCAGGAGGGTTTTTAAGGTGTTACACAATTACCACATAGTTAGTAATAACCGTGTGGCCCGACCATGCAGCTGGAGAAAGTTGGGAAAAAACGACCACATGACTTGTGCATGACTATGTGATAGGATCTAGGTAAGTGTGAAATCTATCCTCTATGGGTAGAGAGTTCCACATGGATACTGTATGGTCTTGGAAACCGTGCAGCCAAACCGTGCGGGCCGCCCATAAATTATAAAACCTAGAATCCCTATTCTCCCATACCACCCATTTAACCCAAAAAAGAACCCCACCCCTTGGTCAAACACGGTGCATTAATATAACCCATAGGTCCCCTACCATGGATTTCCCCCCCTCCTGGGCGCTTCCCATTCGATATAAGTTGAGTTTTTAGGATTATTTTGTCCATTTTCTCTTCCCTTTATCTTACCCTCTTCCTATTATTGGTTTTCCTTGGGGTTTTATTCAATTTTAATAAACCAAATACCTATAGTTTTCTTTTGGTTCGATTTTATTTATGGATAGGGTATGTTGATCATTCATGGGGCTTATATCTCCCTCTCCTTCAACTTTCGTTCCATCCGCACTTGATTTAAGGTAGGAAATTCCAACTTTTCCCTTTCCAGAACATTTCATTATCACTTTTATATTTTAAATTAATTTTTAGATGTCATTAAAAACTTTAATATACTGAT
Organism: Viscum album; assembly: GCA_963277665.1. Lineage (NCBI taxonomy): Eukaryota > Viridiplantae > Streptophyta > Magnoliopsida > Santalales > Viscaceae > Viscum > Viscum album. The sequence continues at coordinate 1,282,958,059 of OY728132.1, read as the reverse complement.
GGATTAATGTGAATGGTGTTTTGTTGTTGTTAGAATTTACTAAAAATACATTTTCAAGGAGATTTGTGTGTAACACCGAGGTCTATGGCACCTAGGTCTTGGTTGAAATAACATTATTCTTTTAAAGTGAAATTAGGATGTTTTAAGAATTTTTTAGCTTCAATTATATTTTTATAGTATCTAATTATATGTTGAGTTGTCTTGGTGTGTATGATTTGGCAATAAGATATCTTGTTGTTTGTGGTGAAATACCATGGAATGGGTTTTTATGGGTTCTAAAGGGATTTTTTGGGTTATTTAAAGAGTGTGAGTTAGGGGATTGGTTTTTAATAAATGGTGGGTTTATAAAAATGGGTTTTAAGTGTTATATTATAATTTTAAATCATTCTATTAGATGTTGGCACATCCATGGGTGCACTAGGTGCACACATTTATGCACCGCCAAATAAAGATGGTTCTTTGGATTGGTATTTTCTCAAAAAAATGGTTTCCTAAATATTTTTTATTTTATAAATATTGTTAGTCTCTTTATTTTTATTTATAAAATTGTTTGAGATTAAATCTTTGAGAAGATTTCCTTTTGGATCTTAGTGTGTGTTTTGGTAGTTTTTTGGTTTAATGGGTCGTTTGGTTTGTTTTATAAAATTAGATATCACTCTAGAGTTATAAAAGACTTTTATGGAAAAACTTTAAAAATTTAGAACCTAAAGGTCCATTTAGAACTTTAAACATAAAAGATATGTTTGTGGTTATGTTGGATAGAGTTTGGGTGTTGTTTTTGGAAATGATTTTGGATGTGTAAGCATAGAGGTCTGTTTGACAATTTACTTATTTTGAAGAAAAAGGATTGAATTTATAAATGTTATGAAGGCCCGATTGGATCCTTTGAATGATGTGAAATGTATATTTATGTATATGGGGAACCTTTATAAGAGATATTTAACTTAGGGGTTATTATATATTGTTATCTGTGTTTGGGGTAGGCAAGTGCAGTGATGACAGCTGAGCTAAGTCATGTGTACATTGGCCTCCTACTTACACATTATTATTATTACTACCATGGATTCATGGGCGTCTTTTAGATGATCAAGTTACAGTAGCTTTCCAGCCTTGATTAGATGGGTTGGTATGCTCTATAATTGTAGATAGGCCATGTGGGTTGTTCCAATGGTGAGGCTAGAATAGAGAAGCCCATTTTTATTGACTTTGGGGATTCACCATACGCCAGTAGGTGGTTCCAAACTGAGTACATCCAGGGGTTTTCTAGGGATGTTTAGTGTCACCCATGGTTATTATTAATATTTTTTTTTACTTTTTTCTATACTAGTTTATATCCAGCTTATATTGTTCATATTATTCTTTTAAAATAACCTTTATACTATTGTTTTGGTTTTTGGTTTTTAAAATGGCAATTGGTTTTGGAAACAATATATAGCATGAATTGGATTTTAAAATAGGAAAATAAAAATGTAAAAACCCTACTTTCATAAATGTATTTAAACTTGTGTTAATGGTCCATTTTGGGAAATGAAAACTCTTGGATTATGTGGTTTATCCTTGTAATTCCTACTAAACGTCTCAGTACCCATGCATGTCCTATCTTTTTAGATATAGGATTTATTTCTTTTCCAGGTTCTTGGTTCAGCTGCTCAGTGATGGGACGAGTTTGGTATTGTGGTTGGATGTGACTGAAGGGGTCACACATAGATCATGGTAGCGTGATTTTGTTTTTATTTTTGTTTTATTATCTCAGCTTGTTCAGTTGTATTATGTATCTGGACCTCTTGTTTAATTTTTTTTTACTTTCAGTTGTTAGATCTTGTGGCTTGGTTGGTTATTTTTATATTGATCCTGGGTTTTTTGGGCTAAAATAGTTCCATTTAGTTTAATGTTTTGATGCTCGACATTAGTTGACATACCATGGGGATCAGGAATTCCCTTTGGGCGATGCCGCATACCAGATTGGGTGACCTGTCCATGGTAGACTCGGGTTGGTTTGTGACAACAATGAATATAAATTTTTTAGAATAATGAGTTTTATGTAAAAAATGTTTTATACCAAATTAAATAAAAAAATATGATCCAATGAACATAATTTAATTATTAATAATATACGATAACATATTTTGATTTAATTTTCATTTAAAATGACACTTTTTAAATAATTCACAATAAAAACATTTTTTTAATAAATATCAATATTTTCAATATTCATTAAAAAAGTAATCTCTTCAGAATAATCTAAAAATATCACCCTATGATGATTTTTATATTTTTATTTCAAAAATGATATTTTGTTATATGATTATATTTATTTATGATTGACAAATTAACTATAATATTTTCACTCAAAAATAAATAATTTTTTTGAAGATAATATATTTATGAAGCATAAAAAACCTTAATGAAAATGGAGAGAAATTTTCGTAAAAATAAAGCAATGAATTTTTATTTAGGAGGAAATTAATATTTTTTTTATAATTTAGGTATTAATATTAATACCCTCCATTTAAATATCTAGGTTATAATAGTCATATTTAAATAAGAATATTTCATTGTTCATTTAACGTCGGTGTTGTGTGTCGTGTTGGGTATCAAACAAAGTGTTTCTTAAAAATACAGGGGTATTAAAAATCACCAATGAATACCCCCAATATCATTAAACTATTTTTCTAGTTATTCAACCTTTTTCATATAGTAGTTGATTATTGTGTACATACTCAAAAAACCATGTCCGAATTATTTTCTATTGGTACATCTCTTCCAGAGTTTGTGTCCACATGCAGTTTCTAAACAAATATTTCATTTCTAGGAATAACACATACTAAATTCCTTTAAAAAATTTGGATTTGATCTTTTAATTAAACTTATCAATAGGGTTTTCACTAAAATTTAGTATTATTATTTCAAAAAATAAGTAAACTAATCCCAAAAAATTATTAAACCCAAATATAATACAAACTGAAGCACCCAGACATGAACTCCCACGTCCAATAGTAAAATAATATGATTTACAATAAGGTACTATATGAAGTGAGAAATATAAAAATATGAATACATATATGTTAATAATTTAATAATTATATATTACTATAATCACATAATGCAATTAAAGGAATTTTTAGTGTTTATGATGATTAACTACATAAGTTAATTACTTTATGATACTTGTGAACATTTCCTCATAATATCACCATAATATATCCACTTATATACACCTATTAGGTTATAATCTAGATAATAACATGGAGAATTCCATTATATGAAAGGGGTGAGATAAAAAACTCATTATGAGAAAAATTCATCATTATGGAATCAACTGGTTAGATCATAAGAATAATTGAAACCATGAGTATAGGATAAATACATTATCAAAAGGATAAATTTTTTTTTTCTATAAGTCATGGTTTAAAAACAGGCAATCTCAATGATCTAACCTATAACACAACATAATAGTGGAGAATTACGAGGTAATAAACATGATCCAAGAGAGGATAACATAAGAAAAAGAAAATTCCATAAGAGTGCCACAAAATCATAATCATAGAAGTATTATGTCATAGATTACCACAATGAAATTCATGATATTTTGGGCTTTAAATAAACTCCTGTGTAACTTCCTGGGCCTTTGATTACAACTTGTATACAATTATTGGGCTTTAACTTACCACTTGTGTACCCATGGGATTGGGATTTCTACATTTGTACCATTTAGAGTGGGATTAACACCTATGTAACCTTATATGTTGGATGAACACATTTATACACTATTAGAATTTGTTTTACCACTTGTAAAACCTATTAGTCTTAGACATTCCACATGTCAACCTTATTAGGATTGGATATAAAACTCATGTACTATTTGTCTTGGTATAAACTGCCAATGTAGCCTTTTCAGAACATAAGATATAAAACATTTAATCAATTAATGTTAGGTTATTAATAAACCAAACAGATCACATAACAATAATCCATTCATAAGTATACCATAATAATGTAAAAAATTCTTCACTTTTACATATCTTAATTAAACCATTAGAACAAATTTTTTTAAAAACCCTCCAAAAAACTGAATCATTAGAAGGAATCCATAAAATGACTGTAGATTTTATGATAAAACATATACAATGTTTATTTTAAGGAATTTAAAATCATTTTGACATAGATTAAAAAGAAAAACTTTAGATTATTAGATAAATCACTTCGAAAACCATGAGAAATATCACTTTTTGAGATTCTTGAAACTTCATAAAATGTTCATTCATTAAAATGAAATATTTTGATATTGATAAACAATATCAATAGTTTTAGTATAAGAGAAAAAATTCAAAAAAAAAATCATTCAAAACTGTGTATTTTATAAGGTAAAAAGAAACTAAATAAATCACTCATAAAAAATAATACATTAAATTATATTCTCAAATCACGAGTTAATTTCTAAAATATTTTTTATACTTGTTAAAACTAGAAAAATATTTTATTTTCATTTAAAAATCATTAATAATTATTAATATTCTATAAAAATATTTACGACATGTAAAGGAGACTTGTAAATGAATAATTCTAATAATTTTGAAAGAAACTGTAAAATAATTTTTTATAAAAAACTATTTTCATAATCATAAATGATAAAGTTATTGATTACATTGAAAATTCATTTTGTATAATATGAAATGAAAAAATCTGAAATCTTTAACTTTTGAAATTAATCTTCAATAATCAATCCATTAAAAACACCTATGGTTTTTCATATGAAATGTGGTATGGTGGATAAAAATAAAACCTTTAGATGAAAATTATTTTTAATATTATAAAAATACACTTATTAAAAACCAAATCACAAAAAATGTGTTAAATAATTCATTCGAAAACATGTATAAGTAAACTTTAATATTACATGAAAATTAAAAATAACTATACTTCAAAATAACAAAGGTGAATATTAGTGGGAATGGTGGACACAGATTTGGAAGGGAAAATATCAATTTGAGATAATGGGAATTACTCTTAACATGAAATTTTTTTATTCAGGACAAAATTAAACAATTTAAGTCAATATAAATGATTGAGTAACTGAATTATAATAGTATCATTTAAAATAAGAAATGAATATTTTAAAATTATAGTAAAAACATTATCTTTATAACTCATGAAAAAAACCTAAATTAAGAAAAAATATTACCTCTATTTCATGTTATCACTTTTCGTGAAGTACTAATATTAAAAAAAATTGCTATTTTACTCACCTATTTTAGTGCCTTATTCATTACAATAATTCTTTATAAAATTAATTTATAACAATTCATTAAAAATATTTTAGTTATTTATTTTATATTTTCATCTTCAGATATTGCTAACATTGATCATTTTTTTAGTTATATTTTTTTCAATGTAACTGTCAATTATATTTCATATATTCAATGATAATCACTATTATATCATTATATACTTAATAATAGAGGTTTTATAATGAATTATAAGGTTCTAATTTCATTTCATAAGTGTTTTAGTTATGATTGATGATGATGAAGTCGATGAGGATATTGTTTTAGTAATATTTAATAATCACAAGTGTTATATAATAATATATAAAATATTAATATAATATTTTTAGAACAATTAAAAAAATAATTATTTATTATTTTCAAATAACTGAGGTATTTATGTTTCCATTTTCATCCGTAATAGAAATTTATAGCAATGTTCAAGTATGTGGTTAAACCAAACCAACCAGTAACAAGATATAATCTATGGGTGTGAATAATTTTATTGATAAGAATAATGATATTATTTTGATTATTAATTTTATGAAACATATTTTAATAGTGTTTTATTATAAATAATAAGCTATATTAAAATTAAAATTTGTCACTTCTGAGGAAGCTTCAGTCACTACAAACGCATCGGTGAAAAGTTCCTATATATATATCAAGGGTAAGATAAAGAATGATTTATATTTTTAGAGTGATAATAATGTTATAATAGTCATATTATTTCATTAAATAATACTTTTAACCTACTAAGTATAGTCGTTCTAAAAAACTATTTACTTTGTTCATGGAGGCAGTAGTATACATATACATATAAACAATGTTCTCATTTTTTCGTAAGAAGAATGTAAGAAACATGATATTGAGTTTTCCATAAATATAATAATAATTAAATATATTATATAATAATATTTTCTTATAATATAATTAATGAAATATATTTGAATGAGGTTAAAGGCGAAAAAAGAATAGAAACAAAAAAACTTCGATTGAAAATTTTTACATTATTTATTGAAAAAGAATATTTGAAATGTAGGGTAAGGAATTTAATGGTGGTATTTTTAGAACACCCATACCACTAGGGAATAAATAGTAGTGTTGTTGAATCATTTAGGAATATTTTCTTTATTTTAAGAGGCTTGGGGTGTGATGAGAAGTGAGGTAGTGATGGGCATTTTTTAACAAAATAGAGTGGTATTATTTTAATAATATAAAATGTATAATCAAAATTAAGAAGTAAAGTGGATCTAATATTAGAAAATAGTTAATTAGAGAAATTTTTAAATTCATAAAATCCTCAAAAATAAATTTTCAAACATATTTTTAACATGATTTAGGATCTATTACACTAAGATTTCTCACTTTTACCTTTTTTGATTTTTAATGTGGTAAGAAAGTTTTATATAAGTAAATTAATTTTAATTAATGGAAATAAAATGATCTTTATTACATAATTTGGACCTAATGATTCCAAACATTAAATCTGTCTTTTAGATATGTAATTTAGAATGGTTATAAAAATTTATTTTAATTTTAGTGCACATAGCATGTAAAATCTATTTTTAGAATAAGTGTATCTTTTTTACATAAAAATTATTATTAAGACAAAATTATTAGTATTATTTATTTATATGAATTTATTTATTTTATTATTAACTAAATAAAAGCTATTTGGATTTTTAAAATAATTCAACCTTGAATTTTACATCACTAATATATAATTAAAATAAACTAACAAAAAATATGTTTTATTGTATAAATATATTACTTAAGATTCTAAAATTTTAATTTCTTATATATTTAACATTTTACTTTATAATATTTTACATAATTTTATAATTTTTTTAAAAAACTAAAAATGTTCCTATACTATGTGAATGTCCTCAAAGTGACAGTATTTGAAAAATTATAATTTTTCACTATTCACAAAAATGTAAACCTTAAAAAAAAGAATCCTGAGATAATTATGAAATTTTTAATTATAAAATCATATTTATTATATAAAATTAAAATTATAAAATCTATAATTTTATTTCTTAATAAAAAATATAAATAAAAAATTATTTTATTGAAAATTGAGGTTCCCTAGTATTCTTTATATGTTTATATATCACGTTATAATTAAAATAAAGTTAATATATTAGTTTATATATGATAATATATAATATAATAAAATTTTAAAAAATGTTTTATGAGAAAGGAAATTCCCTTTAATATTAAATATTATTTTTTTTTTATCGTCTATGTGTAAGAAATTCAAGTTGAGTAATATCATTTTATTTATTAGAGATTTTTATATTATTATAATTTTCTTAATAATTTTATTATAATATGTATCAGATCATTTATGTATTCTGATTCATGTTGAGAAATTAATAAAACACATTAGATTTATTTAAATTAATGATATATTTTTAATATTGGTGTGTTAAAATAATAATAAACATCATTTCCCAGAGACTTTTATTGAAAATGTTCAGAATAATCCCTTCTTGAATATGTATTTTTAATAAGGAACATAGAAAATAATTTTAATATCATTGACATAGATTAGTATCATAATAATTCATCATGTAAAAATTTACACAAAACACACAATGTTTATAGGTTTTCATACTTAATCCATAATCAATAAAAAAACATAATATTTCGTACCCCAAACATGGTGTTTGTTTTAAGACATACAAGAACATAGAAAACATGAAAAAATATTTTTTTCACCATTCCACATGTAGATATATTCCACTAAATCAATTTATAAGAATGTTGTTTTTCCAAAAGCTAAAAAAAATTACAAAATACATAATGAGGAACAATAATAAAAACAATGGAAAAAAGTAAATATGAATAAAAGAGAATGAACAAATATATTTACATGGTTCTTGAAGAATACCAACACCCACATAGATCCATAATGTTTATCACTTTAATAGTGAAATTGAATTATATATCCATGTATAACATTGTCATAATGTCCATCCAAGTTCTATTGTACCCTAATTTACTTTTGCGCAAAGATCTATATAGTATTTCATTATTTTTCAATAATAATCCTTCATGAAACTAGTTAACTCTATTTAGCATGATCCTCTAGTAGTTTTCCTAACCCTAATAGACTCATCTAGATCCACAAAGACAATAATGAAAAAAATTAATCTTTATAATTGATCAATATTTATGTATTGTCAAACCATCAATATAGAACACTGGAATAATAAAATCATTAAAAATTGAATATAAATAGAAATATTAACATATTATTTAGAATAAGGATAAAAATAAATAAGTAGAATGAACTCAATGTGTATTTCTATGAGATTTATCTCCAAAATACCCACTACTAAAAATCCTTGTCCCTATTAAAGCCTCAAACAATTTTTTTTAAAACAAATGTTCAGAATTAGTTTGTTTATAAACTTTAAAATTGTATAGCATTGGTGCACAATATAGTGGTTTCACCCCTATGCTGGCATGGTGGAGGTCTTAAGATTGGTAAAATCCAACTACGTGTGTTAGTTTTTACCCACACCATAGTTTCTTGTGATAAATATATAAATCTTATTTACTATTATGGAACGTATACATGATCAATCTAAACTACTATATGTGATAAATATGTGAAATGAAATATTAGCAATAGAAATATTACAATATAAATGGTTAAAATATATAAAATCAATAAAAATAAAAAAATAGAAAATTAATAAGATAAAATCACAAGAGTTTCCATAATTTAGGAGAAAAATATTATTTGGATAATATTTTTGTATTATTAAAAATAAGTTTTCAATACACCCCTTAAATGATAAATAATATGAATGATTTAAATTTTGTATTACTGAAGAATAATTTTAATTATCATAAGAAGATATCATAATCACATCTACTATATTCCTATAAAAATCCATCATTTCATTTACATACATTTAAGAAGAATTTTATAGAATACTATAAACATAGAATTTATTGTGATCAGTTTAAATTAATGAAATTTATCTACTAAAACTGAAAGATATAATTAATTCCAAATCACTTTTAATATAAAAAACTTAGACAAAAAACAAAATAATATATTTAATTTAAATCCTAAAAAATTATATATCACCAAGAATATTATGTATACTATAATTATTTATAAACCTTTTAATTTTCATTACATTTCTATTTTGTTTCACTTATCTCAACAACCAACCTCTTAAAGATTAACCGAACTCCTCCATAGGAACATTGAAACAAAAGATTATAAAAAAATAATTTAAAACCATATCATAATTATAAAACAATCAAAAATATCAGTTAGAATATAAATAATAAATAAACACTAAAATAATAAAACAATGGTTCCCTGAAATAACTATTGGAAGAAAATTTCATTATAAATGTCAAAGTGCATCAAGAAATAAATCATTTAAATATATAAATCATAAACTAAACCCAAAAATCATATATCAAGGTAAAAAATTAGTAAACGGTGAATCCTAGACTATAATACACCGATCAAAGTAATATTACATAGTTCATTTTCAAATCTACCTTGTCCACCCTACAAACTATGCTCTAGTGAAATATAATGTTACTCAATATTGGCCTATACAACTATATGTGAGGAAAACTATGACTTTAATCTCTAAATTAATTAAATGTATTATATTCTCATATAATTACTAGAATATTATCTAACCACTATATATCAGCTTCATCCAAATTTTTTTTCCCAAAGATACACCTCTCTTACACAACTGGTTCATAGGAATATGTCATAATTAACCTTTTGTAATTTCATATAGAGTATTTTACACTAAAATATATAAAATTAACACATATAATTATATATTTAAATATTATAAATACAAGATTAATAGATCAAGTTAACTCAATTGAAGTATATTAATCAATATTCCACAAGTAATAACCAAGTTTTTATATTATGATAAACATGAAAAAAACTAATAGATTAATAGAACTATGGTCTAATACAAATGACAAAAAATAAAAATATAATGAATAAAAATAAATTACATTAAATCATTAAATAAGTCTAGGAAATAATCAATTACCATAATTTACACAGAATATATATGAAATCAAATCATGTCTAATATACACTTTTATACACAATTGATTGAAGGGATATTATTACCATGGTTACTATAACAACCCTGCTCTTTATTTCACAAAAACACAAGATTTATTAAAAAAAATTTCAATTACTAAAAAATGAAATATCAATAAGTATAGTGTATTTGGGAATTATGTTAATTACATAAAAAATTAAAATAGGGAATACATCATCTTTATTGAAAACATCCTTAACATGATCATATCATTCCTTCGTACTTAACACTGCATCGAATAACTAGGGGACATACATAAGAAAGGGGTGAGATATAAATCACAGTAATTTAATAAACATGGAGTAACATGAATTATGTAATACATGTAAAAAAATAGGCATATCAATGGGAAATGACATGGGTTAGAATCATAAACATGAAAAATGAGGAATTATATTGCATGATATCATAAATGAAACATGGGAAATATGGAAGCTACTTAAAACACTGCATCATAAACATAGTTCAAGGATAACTACCACACATCATGATTGAAAAATTCCTATGATGTATTAGGATCACTTATTAATCCCTTTAATGATGAATCATTATATTGATACATTACACAATGCATTGGAGCACCATATAATTCAGTGCAAACTTGTCACTTTTATTTCATTCTCATGCTTAAGTGGGCCACATAGATCATAAAACATTGATTCAACCATCAAAATATTTTATTACCAAATCATGGAGAATGAAATAGAGGAATTTAATTCCCAAAACATTAAGTATAATTTCATAAATGTGAACACAATTGATAGAAAATTGGTTTGGTATTCACTACACAATTGTTTTTTCACGATAAATCTCATTGTTATTTTGGAAGCATAACAACATCAATTAAAGATTCATAAAATGGGTTGATGAGAGTGAAAGGGGAATAAAATCATCTAGATATAAAATTTATAGTAAAATGGACATGTAAAAACATATCCCAACATTAGGAATTAGAAATTTAGGTCAAAGATAATGAAGAAACTTGAATAAAGAAGAGAAGGAACATATCCATTACCTTGAAAGTGTGACTACTAGTGGTTGGGAGGAGCTTCTTGAGATCTTGGAGGAGCCTTGTGAGGAATAAATATAGGATAGGGTATATTAATGACATTATCCAAGAATTTTTAGTGAATAGAAATGGGATATTGTGGGGTTTATATTGGAAATTAGTGAAGAATTATTTATCATTTCTCAAACATTGATTTTGGATTCTATATAATAAAATAACCAAAAAACAAAAACCTACCATAGTTTCTTCTTATGGTTTGTGAAAATGGGGATTTATTCTTCATTATTTTATAAGTAAAAGTTCCAAAATTAATAAAATAATATGCTTCTTGCGGTGGAAGTGAGTCATACTCTTAAATAAATGATTTTAAATTATTAAAATATATTATTGATTTTGAAAAATTAATAAAATATTTATCAAAATAACCAAATAAACCTATAATCACATCATATTAAATGTAAAACAAATATTTGGTTTTTTATACCCTTTATAGTATTTATTACATCACTTTCGGTTCATTATGATGTCATAATACACATCATATATTTATACGGTATTTAATTTTTCCTGAAAATAAGAAAATATAGGTAAATTATTAAAAATTAATTATTGGATAATTTCAATGTTATGAATCCCAAAATAAAATTCATTTTATCAAAATTATTTAATATTTTTTTATTTTAAATTTAAAAATAATAATCAAAATTTATTGAGAAATAATTGGTTTTTTTTTACAATAACAGTTTTTGAGCCATTATATAAATTACATTTGAGTTCATAAAATAATATGATCAATTATTTTTAATAAAAATAATTTAATAATAATATTTTTTTAAGATATTATTTATTTTAAATATCCATTAAGTCATTAAAATAAACATCTTAATTGAAGTTAAATACTAATTAAAATTAAAATTTTGTTTTATTGTATAAAAATCAAATTCATTTATAATGTGATGATAAGAAGAAAATATCAAAATATTTAAATTGAAAATACAATATAATTATTCATATTATTATGGTCTTGATACATATTTCATTAATACACTTGAAGAATCTCTAAGGGTAAGGTGTGTAACAATAAGACTTTTATGGGGTGGTGTGGTGTACACGGTTTGGGTCATGATATCTATGATCTTGAACATCTCTTGTAAATAGTTTCATTCATGCTTAAGATATTGGATCTCATATTATTCTTAGTAAAGAGTAAATATTAGTAATGAAATATCCCTCAGATGTTTTGATAAATTGGATTTAAAGGGTTCAATCCTACTTATTGAGGCCATCACTTCCTTTGTTTGTGTAAATTGGATTTTTGAAACCCTATATTTATACTAATACCGTGATAAATGTTCAATGGAAATATTATCAATGGTAATGATGATTCAATGTCTTTTAAATATGATATGATATAATAAAACCAAATAAGTGGAAATGTTTTATATAACCACAATACATAATAATACATTTAATTTAAATTATAAGGGTAATTCTATTTATAAATGTATTGGTCATTACAATCTTCCCCCCTTTATAAATTTTTCTTAAGATGTTTTAATTACACACACTAAATCAGATGACTATAGTTTTGTTTTATCACATCCTCTAGTTCCCACATTTTTCATCACACTTGTGGTTTCTCCACATCACTTTGACCATGTTAATTATCTTATTCTGTAGGAGGATACAAGAAAATAGCAACGTAGCGGCAGTTTAAATCAACGCTACATGGTTCTGCAATGGTTTCCAAAAACTGAAGCTAAAATTATTGTCAGAATCCAACATATGGTGGTTCCTTCCATTTAGTAGCATTTTCTAGAAATAATCATAGAAAATTTATCTAGAGATAGTTTTCTATATTTTAGAAGTGGTTTTACGGAAAAAAATGCTGATAATTTAGCGTCGGTTAAAACCGCCGCTAAATTCTGAAGTTGTTTACCAAATGAACTCCTGCTAAAATGGAAGAAACCACAAGTAAATATATTTTTTTTTTCATATTTAGAGGTTGTTTTTACTGACATGAAAAAAATATACCATAATATATTGGCAGTTTAAACTGCTGTGAAAAGAAACTATATATAGTTGCAGTTTAAACCACCGCTATATGATGAATTACAAAAAAAAATGAGCTGCATAATCTACAATCCCCGAAAAAACTTGTAAAAAAACAAACAATGCACAGACCAAATCATTCCACCATATAGTTATACCAATATGTACATAACTCATAATTTGATTAAAGATAAATTAATAACGTAATTATAGAAAAAATGAAACACAACATATAAACACATAAGGAAAGTTCCAATATCATACAATTAGCGTACACATAAACAATGAAAAATGGATCACTCAACATGGTCCAGTTTATGACACAAACAATTCATGAAAAAACTCTCTCCAATAATCATTGGATGATTGAAATATTCTCATCACCCTCTCCATCTCCATCTCTACATCTTATTACTATCACCTATATGAAAGGTTTATTGAAAATTCAACAATATCATATATTTATATTTAAACTTAAAATCAATACATGATTATAATATAAATTATTTTGAAGTTGTTTCACCTACTCACCACCAATCATCGGTGAAATATCATCAGGGATAGATCCGATCATCTTCTAGTATAAATCAAACAATGCTTTCTACAAATAGGATATCTGATCCCCCTATTCCTGAATTGTGATTCTCATAGAAACAAACTCTCTCTAAGCATCTCGGGGTAGGGTTTGCCTAAAACTAGGAGTAGATGCAGGTACAATCCCCGATGTATTTCCAAATACCTCATATGGTAATGTTACTGAACCTAACCCACACACTTGACCATGATGGTCCTTCTTAAGGGATTTACCAAATGGGCCATCCAAAGAGAATGAGAAGGACCACATGGAATTAACATCCCATAGTTATTTAATTTTTACCAATAAATAAAATATTAGTCACATTGGAAGAAAGATATATTAACATTTTGAAAAAGGATAATAAGTTATTATAATGAAAAATGAATTCATACCCAAACTTATTCTGTAGAATTATTAACAAAACACCAATCATATTTTTTATAAACATACAACCACACTTCTATCCAGGATGCTTATTACCATAAATTCATTGAATGCATTAAACAATTATTAATCAAAAATTTAATATATTTAATATATAATATTGTGTTATAAATATTTATACTAATGAAAATATTACTAAAGTCGACTGGCTTTTAGAAAAAATCTTTGACTCTACAGTGCGAGGGATGATTTTCTTAGCCCAAATCGCTGCATTATTCCTTGAAACATCCTTAAATAAATAAAATTTAATTAATAGTATTGTACGAAATGTCATATTCTTTTCATATGCATGTATAAATTAAAAATTAGATTAATATAACAATATATTTATAAATACTTTATGCTTCTTATAATGACGGATATCAATAGAAATTTTCCATTTCTATCTAGGTACTCCATTGAGTACCTTATCATATAGTTGTTGGGCACTCAAAAAAGTATCATTGTATTAGTTTCATAATCCTCATTTAAAATATTTCCATTTCTTGCCCAAATTTTTCAATGTCCACTTTCGTACTATTAGATCAACAATGAGAAAGTGGAAAAAATCTATGAAAAGAGATTCATTTTGAAAATATTAGAATTTAATAACATAATGACATTCAATTACACAATTATGTATTAAAATTATCTTTATATGTGAATCAAAAACTTCATTTTTCCAGGATGAATGCATATGCCTCCAATAATCATATGTAATTAGAAGGGTAATCAGCTCTACTAATAGCTAGCCTAGAATCTGGACAAATAATCATGCAGTGTCATTTGTAGGGACCCCATAACAATCAAATGGGATAACTATATTTAGCCCGTTCAGATTCCAGACATATGAAAATTTCATATTTTTCTTTGTAGTAGAATTGTTTCCATTTCTATGAAAAAATAGTTAGTAGTATAAAAAAGTGCAATAACTTTATTCATATTGAAATTTGTACCTATAATAGTCACCCTACAATATCCCCACTAAGAATTAGGAGTGGAAGCCTTCTCCCTCATTGCATAGGTTGCTGAATGGGGATTCATCAGCTGATATGTTGATGGGATGCTAATGGAGGGTGTGAGAGATGGCATTGATGGGAAAGTGGATGGTGTCTTAGATGCTGTAGGGAGGGAGATAAATGGATGAAAATCTATCATTATGGTCAAGGGAACATTTATTGAGAGTCGAATAACATTAATATAATGATTTCTCATTGACATTCCTACCATTTAATCAAATAAAATTAACTTCAGAAAAAATATTAAAAAAAATCATGAAGAAAAATATTTAGAAATGAAATAGATGCATAGTATAGACAAACAAAATATACATAACTATGATAATTAATGAATGCATAAATGTCATAAGTGGTTTATAAATAAATGGATAACTGCACATATAATCATTTTCTCCTTCAATAATGTTGTTATCCTGCTCCATCATTACTTAATCTAATTCATCCACCCTCCCAAGGCTAATATTTTTAATATCACTAAGGAAGAATAAGTTCACTTCTTACTATTTATGGGATTCAATGTTAGAGGTCAAATCTTCCAATTCATCACCCATATCATACAAGTCCCTTTGTTTCATGTAAGAAACTACACTCCACCGTTCATCCATGACTTCTTCCACATAATATACCATTTTCCATTACAATGATAAGATATACAGATCATTTAATTAATGGTAACCAACATCCATCAAGCGAGAGAAGTTCAAAGAAGTAAATTTCATGGAATCTCGTTTAACACCCCTAATTTTATCAACCTAGTCAAATTTGAATAAAACAATTGAAAAATGCCTGTGTATTTTTAATTCAATAATATCTGTTTACTTTCCATAGTATCCCACTTCAAAAAATGTAAATATACCACTATTTCATGTTTTCAAACCCTATTCCCAATCGACTGTACGAAATGTAAATCTATTCACGTTGTAAACATCAAACTTTCTAGCCCGTTTTAGAGGACCTCACGAAAGAAACATAAAATATTATGACAAGTTAGCATGAGTATCATTATTCATGATCTAAAAAAAGTAATATACCCTATTATATTTACAGAATATATGGGTCAAACTAATTTCTATATTAATTTCAATATTTATGAACTTACACATCGTGCAAACCATTTTAAAATCTCTTTATTAACATCTTTTGTTATATCTTTATCATTTCTTGTTCAGCTCCAATTTGTATATTTTTTGCATCCTCAAATCTTCAATAAATGGATCAATAATCTCACTATTCACCAATACATATATATGTGTCTATAATAATTCAATTTCTATCAGTGTAACATTTGAGCTCCTCCCAACTAATTAGCCTATAATAGGAAAGATTTTTTATTTCCCATGTAGTTGATATTTGTTCGATGTATCTTCAACATTTCAAAATCCATTGATTATTGTCTTGATATCATCTAATTATATATAAAAAAATGTTAGACACTCCTCCTCCAAATATAATTTAAAAATAGTTTCTTCAAGTTGAGCATTATTTTTCACATATGATTTCAAATTCCCAAGATATCTGTAAAATAAAATAAAAAAACACAATTTTTTATTTAATGAGGTTCCAAAAATTGTTTAATTAAATGAAAACCATAAAATTAAAGTACCTATCAATTGGATACATCCATCAATAATATACAGGGCCGCCTAATTTAGATTCCTCAACCTAATGCACAGTTAAATGTATCATGATAGTAAGATATGATAGAGTAAATATCATCTCCATCGCACAAAATGTCAATAGAAATATATCCTGAGGATTTTTAAACTCAAATGGTTTTAGAGTTTTACCATATATTTCTCTAAAGAATGTGAAAAATTAGAGTACACCAACAGTCACCTTTTTAGGTAGTATTGTATTCAATGCCAATGGTAACAACTGTTGTAACAAAATATATGAATTGTGACTTTTCAGTTCATGTAATCTTCATTGATTTAAGTCAAAAAAACCTTGATATGTTACTTGATTAACCATCAGATACCTTCAAATGTTTTAGAATTGAAAGGAATATATCTTTACCAATATTTTTCATTTGTAAATTTTTTGGAGCATACTTTCCATTCTCATATGGATAGAGATCATGCTTTATGTTCATTGTTTGTAAGTCTTTCCAAGAATTAAGGCATTCCTTCAATTTTCCATGATCATTATGTAATGTGAAGATAAAATTGTCACAAAAAGTATTCTCAATATGCATAACATCAAGATTATACCACATGAAATTAAATTACCAATACAGAAATTTGAAGAATATACTTTTTTTCTTCCATTTTTGTGTTCCGAGTTCACTTGATGATGCACTTCGAGATCATTTACCACTATCATTCAAATGATTCCCCTTCCCAAATTATGTTTCAATATTTACAGGATGTGCTAATATTTCATAACATGTCTACAAATTTAGATGAGGTCTACGATCAATTGAACCATTTAATTTCGACATATTCAACCAAAATCTATGAGATGCATCGAGAAATATTCGATGACACAAGATGCACCAATTTATACTATGAGGTAATTGTTTGGTGTCAAAATAAAAGTTAAAAATAGGACAATACAAACCCATTTAAGTGTTCCAATCAGCTAAATTACCAAGTCTAGGGAAGTCACTAATGTCCCATATTAGAGAAACTTGTATTTTGAACATTTTTCTAGAAGATGCATCATACGTTTCAACACCATTTCTCCACAACTACTGCAATTATTCAATTAGAGGTTGAAAGTATACATCCACATTATTTATATGCATTTTTTTCTTGTAATAATCATTGAAATGATAAAATATGTTTGTTTTATACACATCCATGGAGGTATATTGTATGGGATAAAAAAACCGACCATATGCCCTTACTAGTATTCAAAGTAACAAATGGGTTGAATACATTGACAACCAATCCCAATAAATCATTCATAGGATCTGATGAGAAATAGAAATGTAATGAATCAAATTTATTCCATAATTTTTAATATATTGGATTTCACATTAAAGCATCATTGTTATTTTCTATATAATACCACTTCATGTGCTCAGTAGTTTTCGATGACATGAATAATCATTACAATCAAGGTTTTAAAGGAAATTAATGCAAAACCTTTTCAAGTGTGTTATTTCTCTTCTTATTCATAGTAGTATGCTGATTAAGACATCCAAAATCATTCATTGAATTCCATTGAGAAGAAGAATATCTTTTGAAATCCTGTCTTCTTGAATCCTCTCCCAAATAAAGAATACAATCATAGGGACCCATATGTATTTTTGTATAATTTTGACCAAGCTTCTTAATAATTTTTTCATAACATAAAAATACTCAGGAATATTTTCTTCAGGAAATGAATCCCACAACAATTCCAATATCATGGGAATCACCTTATTTGTAATTTCACATAGGAATTTTAAGTGGTAAAACTTCAGCATAAAATAATGTTTTTAATATTTCAAACATACACTATAAAACAATTGATTTCCATATTAAACTAACCCATGAAACAAATATGTCTGATCTGTGATGTTTTCTCTTAAATTATTCTCCAAAAAATCAATAGGAGGATCGAATGGTATGTTACAATCATGATTTTGTTGTCCTATAGTCTCAAAAACCTCATCAATCACTTTGTGATTTATAAAACCCTCAATTAGTTGTTCTGATATGTTTTGATGTTGATGTTGTTTTATTGCAAAACTGAATGCATCATTAATAAGATTTTTTATTTCATTTTCCATTTTTGACAAAGTAGGGAGCTCATTCGGTTGATTGACGTCAGTGATCAAAGTCTTTGTAATGTTTGATTCTCCATTCCAAATCCAAAAAAAATATTGAGAAGGTAATTGCTTCAATATTAAGTGTTCATAAACTTAAACTCTCTTCAAACATCTTATAAATTTACCTTTAGGACATGGAATTCTTATTCTACCATCAACAGATCGATTAGAAATTGAAAAATTTAAAAACTCTTCTAAATCCTTAGCATACTAAGATGTGTTCCTCGGTAATGTGATATAACTTTTATCCATATATATCACAATGTACTTACACATTATTAAAAAAAACACATAATAATTACTAAAAAGGAAAATAGATAAATGGAAGTGAAAAAACCACAACCCACATAGTTATAATAATATTCATATAAGAATAGGATTATAAGTAATAGAGGGGATGTCACATAATGCTTCGCTATCATTGATAGTGGTTTTGGAACTCAGGAAAAAATCAATTAAATTTTATAGTTTAACATATCACTTTGTGTTAGTCATCATTAAATTTTATATATCTGTAACTGGATATTCTTCTACCGCTTTTATATTATTAAATACTGAATTTATCATAATATTATACCTTAATATTTAGTAAATTATTCTTTGATTATATTGCATTCTCTAAAATTTACCTCTATCAATATAACTAGTACAATATCATTAATGTATATTCAATTATTAAATTGAAATATGTATTTATATGTTTTCTAAAAATTCATGCCTAAACCAATAAGTTTTCTAAATCTCCTTAATTAATATCACCAAGAGGAAAAGCAATATCAATTCTATCTAAGAGGAAATCATGTTAAATAAAAATTCTCAATAATTTATCAAGGTGATCAAATGTATTCACCTAAACATACACAAAAAATGGGAGATAATTTATAATGTCTATTTAATGATATTGTTATTTTAGGATGATTTAGTATTCCTATTCCAAAAATATACATAGTACTATATGATCCAATATATTTTTACATATATAGTTAATGAATTTTATTGAAAGTTAAGATATTATTCAATATTTAATACTCAAATATTTGGTGGTGGTATTCATTTCTTGATACCTATAGTCATCACTAAATGATTGATGAACATAAATTCAGATATATTTTTAGTTACAACTATTAGTATTAAAGACCCTAATAATTTATATAAAGATAGAATTTATTAAAATTTTATGAATTAATTTATTTTATAGATAAATAGATATATTCTATTTTTTTGGATTTTAATAAATTTTTCATGGGATAAAATGATCTAGAATACTATCTAAACTAGAATTTATACCAATTTCCACTAGCCTAATGGGATTTCCCAACCCCCACGGGTTAGAGACAATCACCTGGGCATCAAGAAACATCCTTTAAGAATAATGTCACCCAAAAAAATTTAATATAAAAAAAGGATTCAATAGAAATATAAAACAAATTAAAACCAATTCATCATGATACAGCCATAAAAAAGATAAATACAACCCAGGGACATCAAAGGAAAACATAACCACAATAACCAATCCCCTGGTGGTCCTCGAACACACACCATTTTTCTAGAAACCTACCATCAACCAACAAAGAAAAACCCATTAAAATATGATGAGGAGAATTTTACCCCTATTATAAAAAGATGAAAGATAAATACATCAAGTGGTATATACAAGATGTAAGAAAATAGATCCCATATGTATCCCATAATGTAGTCTATGAAATTTATCTTTTAAGAGATCCATATATAGTTGAAAAAGATATATGAATATGTTAAATAAGGGTTTCTTATATAAAAACATATGGTAGATATTGAAGCATTTGAAAAAGGATAATTGAAATCCATAATGTCTAGTTGTGAGGAAAATAGTGTGTAAAAGAGTTAAAAATTTCATTTAAAAACCATTCAGAAAACCAAGAGGAAAAATAAATGTTGAAATCCATTTTTAATAAAAATATTCCTTTAAGAAATCCTTGAAAAAAGTATCATAATCCAATTTCAATAATTAATATTGAATCTATGAGTATGTACCATGTTCGTATGAGTAATACATCAAATCAAAAAAGATACATTGATAAAAAAATGTACCTCATAACAATCAGATAGATATAATAAACGATTTAAAATGTAGAAATTCTAATGTCAAGTAAATATCAAGTGATCAAAGAAACATAAGAAGTAAAAAACCAACTATTGAGGTCATATATCATTGGATATTCCTAGGTATATTAGTAATAACATAGAAGATAATAAAAATATAATAATTAATTTCAACATTCAAATTTTGTATCTATTGTGTACACAAGCATACTGACTCAGAGCACAACAGCTTCCTCATTGTATTTCCCTAGAATAAATTCAAATTTCTGGGTAGATTATATTTGGGATGTGAGTCTATAAATCCTAGAATAAATCTACACTTTATTATCCTTCTACAATAGATTCACCTTGACCAATTAAAGTGGTGAGTGATATTTCAAGAAACAAGGATCCCAATAATGATCTTTAATGTAATAAACATCGACAATCAACATTTCATTAGATACAAATTTCCTATATATCCCAACCCCAAGATCCCTTAATGACCAAAAACCATATTTCTATAACCATTATATTTTTTTACCATGAAACATACATCAAGGAAAATTAGAAGTAAATTATTCATCAATAATTAATCAAATAAGATAATTTACATTACAAATTTCAAAATGATCCTTTTTGGAAAACCATGTTGGAAAAAATTCCTTTATAAATAAAATAAAGCATTTCATTCAATCATTATTTTAATAAAACATAATCATACCCGCTTCTTTTAAAAATGATTTTAATTTGTTGAAAGGGACTTTGAGGAAAGAATATGAAAACACTATGAAATTCCTTCAATGTTTTGAAATGAAATATGATAGACATTCAAAAAAAAATCGTTGAATGTTTTTTTAAATCATTCAAAAACAAATTTAAAGGAAACATGCACATTAAAGAATGTGGAATTAACATTAGTGAATAAACATAATTTTATTAAAAGAGAACATTATATTTTTATAACCAAATCCACTAAGATTATTAAGAAAATTAGATATCATTTCAAAAAAAGGCTGAAAACACTATATGAATTCATCTATGAAAATAAAATTTTATTAAAAATGGGTCATTTTTGGATAAAAATCGATAAATTAGGCTTAAATAATTTCATATAGAATAAATTATATTTCTATCAATAAATAAATTAAAAGAATAATAAATTACATAAAATAACCTACCTCAATACTTGTATAATAATATGTCAAACTGATGATCTACAACCAATGAGGATGAAGGATACTACAATAGAAAGTGGAGGAGGGGGACTAGAAGTGGGGCGGTGACCAGGGGGAGCAGTGGCAATGAAATTTGGGGGGGGGGGAGCTTAGTGTCTAAGGATCAGGATAAGGGGGCTCGAGGGTGTCAGTAGGGGAAGGGGGTATTTGTATCTTAGGATTGGGATTGGCGGTGAGGGGATAGGGATTGCGGGCTTTGGGGGATCAAGGGTGGGGGTGTTGGGTTGGGGGTGGGTGGGTGAGGGGGTTTCAAGTGGAAGAAGTGTCGTGTTTCAAAAACATTAAAAAAATTTAGTGGCGGTTTTTAAAAAACCACTATGAAATTATTTTTTTTAAAAAATTAGCACATGTTTCATAAACTGCCGCTAAAAAACTACTACTAATTGATGATTTTGGTGTAGTTGAACTTTAAATATATGATATAAAATCTTCACTGACTTCTCCTCACATGAAAGGTCATTCTCCAATGGTACCACCTCTAGATTGGGTAAATTTGGGGGGTTTTTGTATGTACTTACTCAAGAAGGATACATAGAATACATCATATACTTGAGATAGGTTAGGTGAGAGTTCTATTCGATAGGCCACCTCTATGATGGGATCAAGGATCTCAAAGGGGTGGATGTATCTTGGACTAATCATTCCCTTTTACCAAATCTCATGACTTAATTTAATGGAGACATCTAGAAGAATACTATGTTTCCAACATTAAAATCTAGGTCTCATCAATAATTTTCAACAGAATTATTTTGTCAACTCTGAGAATCCTTGATTTGTTTTTGAATGGTATTGTCATTTTTCACCATTTCCTTGAAAATTTTAGGACTTATCAGTTTGAATTCCCCAACTTCATCCCAATATGCTGGTGTTCTTCACCTATTCCCATAAAGGTATTCATAGAGATCCATTTGGATGCTAGAGTGAAAATTATTATTTTTTGAGAACTCAAACTGAGGAATATATTGATCCAATCCTCATTTGATGTTAATTAAGCATTCTCTCAAAAATTTCTTTGAGTTCCTGTATAGTCTGCTCGGATTGGCCATCATTTTGAGGGTGATATTCCTGCTGAAGTTTAAATATGTATTTAGAGTATGTTAGAGACACTTCCAGAACTTGGAGGTCAATATTGGGACTCAATAAGATACAATCAATATTGGTGTTCCATACAACATCACCAATTATCTATTATATATCCTTGTAGGTTGATTAAGTGAAAAAACTGCTCGAATTTCACTGAAGTGTAAAGTCTTTATAAGATGATACACCATAACCCATACAACATTATTTCAGATTGATGCCATTTTAAGACCAGTGAAAAATTCCATGGTGATCTTTTCTCATTTCCATATATGTGTGGGTAATGGTTCGAAAATCACCTTTGATTTTCTCATTTCTACCTTCATTTGATGACCTAGAAGATTTCTTGATGTATATTCCATGATCTCTTTCTTCATATTATCAAACCAATAGTGTTCTTAGGTATATTGATACATCTTTGTGCTTCTTGGATTGATGGATAAATTTGAACTATGTGAATCATCCAATAGATCCTTCTTTAACTCTTGATTTTATGTTTTAAATAATCATGACTAAAATATTTCAACGCATTCTTCATTAACATTGAACTCTAAGGAATTTCGTTTTCTTATATCTTCAACTTTTTTCCTGAATTTCCATATCATCTATTTGCAAATATTTTATTCTATTCATTAGGGATGGTTGAGTAATAATTTGTTAAAGTATTTATAATGTTTCTTCCATTATGATTCCCATGTCCATCATTTTCAAGTATAATATGATCAGACCCCTCTCAATTCTCATAAATGATTGAATTTATGGATCCTTTATACTTGGAGCATCTTAAACTTTATTTTCTTCCCAAGAATGGTAGTGAATTGTGCAGCAAATGTACTTGATCAGGTCTAACAATTTCCAGTGGTTTATATTCAGTTATTTTTGTGTGAATATATAATTGAGGATATATTGATCCGTATATATTTGAAAATTCTTCCTAAGGATATAATTCTGTAAGATTTCTAATGTGAATATCTCTACAACCAACTATAGATCATTTGTTGGGTACTTCTGTTCATGAACATTCAATTTCTTTAAGGTATTTCTATCACATTTTAATTATTCATTACAAAAACCCAAGACCTTTTTCAAAGTATCATTGGATACCACAAGAATTTTTCCACTTATGGGTAGTGTGAGTATAGGTGCAATGATAAACCTAATTTTAACCTATTTGAATCTCTCCTCACATTCAACACTCCAAAAAAATTGACTCCATTTAAGTTATCTTTCTTAGAGGATTTGAAAATATTAATAAATTTATCACAAATCTATGATAGTACCCATCTAATCCAAGAAAAATATAGATATCTATCACAAATAATAGATTCAGCCATCCTTCAATTGCTTATTTCTTTTAAGGGTCCATAGATATCCCATTTATTGTGATAATATTCCCCAAGAACGAGACATACTTCAACTCGAATTCACATTTTCTATAATCGTCATAAAGATTATCCATTCTTAAGGTATTTAACATAGTGCTCAGATACTCCTCATGCCCATCTTTGATTTGGGTTTATATAAAAATATCATCTATAAGGACTATGATTTTTTTTGAGTTAATCCCTAAAGACTCTATTTTTCAATTCCATGAATATTTATGGAGCATTAGTGAGTATAAATAGAATTACTATGAATTAATAGTTCTCGTACCATGTAGGTAACACAGTCTTGGGGATATTATTCCCATTCACCCTAACTTGGTTATATCCCAACCACAGATCCACCTTTGAGAAGTATTGCTCTCCACATAACTTATTGAAAAATTAATCAATTAGTGGTATATGATACTTCTTATTTTTCATGATCTTGGTGATATCATGATAATGAATTCATAAGCACATTGAAACATCCGTCTTCTTGATGTAGAGGATTGGTGCACCCCATAGTGAAGCACTTGGGGTGTATGAATCCTTTATCAAGATTCTCATTTAGTTGTTTCTTTAGCTCATCATGTTTTATGAAAACCACTCTATAGAAAGTATTGGATAGCAGCAATTCACCATTTATATGATTGATTATAAATTCAACCTCTTGATAAGGATTAAGACCAAATACTTTATTTGGGAAACACTTTAGCACATTTCTCCACAATGGGAATGACATCAAGGATGGTATTTACCTTACACTCAATCATTTGAACTATATTTACTTAGTCACATGGAAACAATATCCATGCAAGGGATTTTGGTGCTAAATATGTTTCACCATACTCCTTGAACTTGTATAGAATCGAAGGATGATTCCCAATATGAAGACTGGTTTCATTATCACAAAAATTATTGTTGGATCTATAAATAGAAATCCAATCCCTACCCAGAATTGTGTAAAATTTTACCTAAGGGGGTATGAAAAGGTTGTATGGGAAGTTCATCCCACAAATTTTGATAGGGGAGGAGTGATATTCATGGGATGTAATAATTTCACCATTTTCCATTTTTTCTAACAACTCTACTTTAATGCTTTGTGGTGGGGTTTTGTAACATCCTGACCTAGGTTCCCTACACCGATTCCCCAAACCGGTTGATCATATGACCTCATGCAGTCCTCCCTGTACACCAGAGGTTGTCGGCTAGCAGTAAGGGTCTAATGTTGATAGTTGAGAGAGAATACTCTCTTTATAAAAGTTTTCTAATAGGATAAATAAATAATAATAACCAATATATATAACATAACTAGAAAAATACCAGTATCAAAAGATGACCAAAACTGGAAATAAAATATCAAAACTGAACAATAGAAATTCCATAAAAAAGCACATTCCAAGTATCAAAATGAAAACCCAAAAGTAAAGGCATTGTAAAATCCCAAGAGGGTACAAAACCACATCTGGTTCCCTCATCCATTCTCCATACAAAGTCATCCATTTAACACATGGCCCTTTCCTTTTTACTATATGAAAAACATGAAGTCTATTTTGGTATCGATCAAGAAACCTGAGTGGGGTGTTGAGTACAACTCAGTAGGAAACCACCAATGGTGTCTAAAAAAATATCCAATATGTAGCAGTGTATGAATTTGTATAAAGAATAAAATACTTTCAATAAATTAAATAGTTTACATTTATTAAATTACTATTTATTTTACCATATAAACCATCAGGTTTCCTAGGACACCCGAAAATCAATACCTGCTTCGACCCATGCCAGAGGCTGAACTATTCCCAAGGAATATCATATATCTGAATTCCATTATTACTATTTATCATCTCATTTCACATGTGGACCAATTGTAACCAAAGTCCAATTCAAAATCATGGGCGTAAAATGTTGTGTTTAACACCCCATGGGTATTTGGGTCCTCTGTCCCTATCCAACACCTCAATGTCACATGGGTATTTGAAAACTTAGTCCTTGTCCCATACTCACTACCACATATGAATATTTGGAGCCAAATTTATTGTCTCATAAATATTTAACACATATGAGTATTTGGAGAATCATTCCTTGTCTGACAGACATTTAACACATATTGGCATTTGGATCCTCGATATATATCCCACAAACATTCATCACATATTTCAAAATATCACAGTTTTACACGTGTCACAATATCACAATAATTATTCCAAAAATTAATTAATCAAATTAAAAAATTTTATAACCACATCAATACATTAATTAATTCAATAATTAATTAATCATATCAATTACATTAATTAATACAATAATTAATTAATCACACCAATTCCATTAATTAATTTAGAAATTAATTAATCAAAATAGCCCCCTAAATTAATCCACCCATTAATTTATTACATCAACTAAAATAATTAATTCAATAGTTAATTAATCACATTAATCAATTAAATTAATTAAATAATTAATTGATTACATCCATTTTATTAATTAATTTAACAATTAATTAATTGATTCAATTAATTTCCCAATCACAACAATATCCCTTAATTTTTTTAAAAGGTTGGGGTTGAAGCCTTAATTTATTATCAATGCAAAGACCTCTTTTAAGTATGGGTAGAGGGAGACCCATTACATAGCCCGAAGGCCCAAGGCTAAGTGGATGGAATACAAGGCTCGAAAGCCCATTTTTTCCCAAAGTTCCCCTCGGTGAACAGTACTTCTATAGTACCCACACTACTATAGTACCTGCTATAGTACCACCACCCCTACAGTTCAGCTATAGTCCCTCCACCGCTATAGTACCACTGCTTCTATAGTACTGCAAGAATGCCCTGCTACAGTACTGCTACAGTATCCACAGAATTTCATCCCTACCCGGATTTGATCCTGGGTCTTTTGGATTCCAAGCAGGTGCTTGTACCACTTGGGTACAAGCTCATTGGAACAATACCACTTAATTAATTAAACTATTAATTAATCCATACCCAAAATCCCAATATCCCCAATTTAATAATTCTTTAATTAATTAATATACTAAATTATTAAATTCAAATTTGGGAACTCAATCACTAATCATACAAAACCAATTATATAATTACATACACATAATTGAAATAAAAGACTTTGGGATTTAAATAATAGACCACCTACCCCAATATTTATAAAGAATTATCACCAATGGAAAAATCTAATTTATGTAAGATAGTTTAATCAACAACAAAAGAAGATATATAGACCAAAACCTAGGATCAAGATCAACCCCAAACCCTAAATATATCAGAGGTTTCACCACTTCATCAGAAGGAGGAAAATAGGGGAACCAAAGAAAAATGGGATTACCAGGTATGCATCACCAATCCTCAATGATTAGAGATGAAGAAATCACTCCAAATCCCCCAAGAGTCTTCCTAGGGTAAGAGGATGAAGGCTACACCAAGGAAAATAAACCAAAATGAAACATATGAAAATTTTTAATCTATTTCTTCGAGAAATACAAAGTGTGTAATTCCATTAGATGTTATGTAATTATTTTTAATAGTTAATGCTGAAAAAATCATCGCCTTAGGTGATTTTATCCCAAAAAACTGTTACACAACATTTAATATCATTACATAACGTGTAAATTTCCTGAAAAACGTTTTTTAGCCAAAAATGTTTTTTCATAAAATATTTTCTCAACTCCAAATCCTTCTAGACTGTAATAAAACACTTTACAAACCTATAATAATGGATAAAACTAAAAAAATGTACCTTGAAAGAGAATGAGATCTTATAATCTCCCCACCTTATAAATTATCATCATTGAGCTACACTCCCAAGAGTATCTAAGAATTTAAGGTAAAAATATTGGGCCACAGAGCCCATATTTATACTTCTCTATCCCATGATTCCTTCTGAACACGCTTATAGCATCCCACCTTTTTATAACATAAACTGTCATTACATTATACAAAATCGTTGATCTTTAAGGTTTAGTGTCTTGGAAACTAGGAACTTAATACATGACAACATAAATTTTTTTTCTTAAACACTTGAAAGACTTATTAATTTGTTTATCCTATGTACATTACTTCATCTCATAACCTGTGAACATAAATCAAAGGAAAGGGTGAGAAGAAGTCCCAGTAAGGAAAACAAGGGAAACATTTTACATTTGAACTTGAGATACATCAATAAAGTCATGATAAATAACTTTAAGTCTAGAGAAAGCGATCATGAGGCATATCATAATAAAAATAACGTATTTCATAACATGAAGATGTGGTTACAAAATTTAAAATAGAAAATAATTTCCGTATCACCAAGGTAAATCCTCAAGGTGTCATTAAAAAATTACCAAGGTTATTCATCAAGGTATCATTAAAATGGTCATCTCTAGAGATTAAGTCTTCACCCAATGCATTGGAGATCTATTAGGGTGCACCCTTAATTTGTATTTATTATCATGTGAGCCAAATATATCATCATCAATCATTTCATAAATAACCCATATATCATAAAAGAAATGGGTTTCATTTCATAGTCATAACATTTTAAAAACTGCTTTAAAGACGTGATCTTTATGTCATTTTAAACCCAAAAAAAGTAAAGCGGGTGTCATGTATGTAAATCCCAGAATTTAAAATAGAAAATTTTTATATATATGTGAATACACATTTATAATAAATAGTTCTGAGTATTCACTTAATAAAATAAAAGAATTTGAGAAAAAGAGGGAGACATTTTGAGACGAAAATTCGGCAGCATAACAGCTATGTTGCAGGGTTTTGGAAAACATGGAAAAGAGAAGGGACATGGGTAAACCACTCATAAATGGTCAATAAAATAGTATAGGGACATAATATAAAGGATATAAGAACATGGTAATGAAATTATAAGGACATACCATATGAAATGAAAAACTTGAAAGGAAGACAAAAATAATATTTCTCTTATGAAACATTCGGCAGCCTAACCGCGTCACTTAAAACATCAAAAAAATGAATTGATGAAATTAAATAGGGTATCTCATAATGTGAGAATAAAAGTATATTATGATTAATATAGATGTAATACCCAAACATGTAAAAAAGGAACTACAAATACTTGACATGAAAGTATAACTTTGAAAATGGGAAGAGTGAAAGAATCCCTTACAAAAATTTGGCAGCCTAACGACACCAATTAAACATTTATAAAATAAAATGATGAGAGAAAGATGGGGTATATAATCTTATGAACATGAAAAGTAAAGTAATGTGAATATAAAATGACACCCCCAACATAATAACATGGGGCTTAAAAGAAATGACATAAACGAGAGTACTTGAAAAGAAAGAGAGAGGTAGGATCCATTACATTGAAGAGTAACATAGAAATCATAATGTTTGGGACCTTGGGAGGCATGAGGGAACCTTGGAAGGACCCTTTGGGAGGTAAGGAGACCAGAAATTCGTTTAGGAGGATTTTTGAATGGAAAGGATGAGATAATGGCTTGGTATTTATAGGGAAAGTGAGGGGACAAGGCATTAATGGCCAAGGGACACCTCATTGGTTGTATTGTAAGAACCATGGGCTTGCACATGGTATTTGCTCATGGTATTAGAAAATTAGGTCACCTAATACCTTATATTATTATTCATAAGTCTACCATAATTCTTAAATAATTATTACATCCTTAATGATGTCATTAAACACCCGAAACTCTTAACTGAAAATTCACTATTCAACGAAAATTCAACTTTATCAGAAAAATACCAAACATTAACCTTAACATAATATCAATTCTCTGAATTAAAAAATGAAATCCATTTTATAAAAATATTTTTCTAAATATTTTTAATTTAATTTTTAAATAAAAAACGCTATTCACCTGAAAAAACTAACACTTAACTAATAATTTCTGAAAAAGTTATTTACCTATTTTATTGAATCACATTACTTAATCAAGGTGCCTAAATTATATTAATAATTTATTTAAGTGATATGACTAATCCATTTGGTCACATTACTAATCCTAAGCGTAAAATCACTATTCATAATTTACTATTCACCAAAAATTATGTTGATATTATTAGACTCCAAATTTATTACTGAACATAACTGTAGAAAACCATTTTTTGAAAATCATTACACATTGTTAATTATTTAAGGTTTACATAAATATTTTTTAAATATCAATTTTCTAAAATTCATCAATAATATGCATACTATATTTATCCAGACATTTGAAAATTCAAAAACTTCACCATAAGAATAAATTACAATTTTTATTTAAATCAAAGGATTGCACAAGATAGTTACGATCTCATTACATAGCCCCTTATAACACCAGCATAGGACCTAAGAGTAAGGTGTGCTAGGGTGATAGAATCTTGGGGTGGCTCGGCCAACATTTCCCGAGTAATGATTTCTATCAGTTTGAACTTCTCATGAATGCAATTACATTCTAGCTTCACACGATGAAGTTAGGCATGGGTTTGGTCTAGAGAAAAGCCCAAAGGTGCTACCTCTTTCCCGAGCTCCATCAGATGGGATTCCATCGGCCTGAGACTACTAGATGGGGCCATCAAATCTTCTTTCTATATTAATTAATCAATACCACTTGTATTTATAGACAATAATCACAACATTTAGTTTGCAATGGTCATATTGACCAACGATCATGTAACAGTCGAAACCCAACGGTCTTATTTTAATTATACTGATTTTATTAACTGAAGTATTTTTGCTGAGTATAAAATAAAATAACACATAAAGTTTAGGAAAAAAAATTTATTCCAAATTCCGGGTCGTTACAATCTTCCCCCCTTAACAAATTGTGTCCTCAGAATTTTAAAATTGGGCTTGGTGGTTTCGTTGAAAGTCTTACATCGGAAAAAGAGTCTGTAAAACTATTACTTTAAAAGAAAGAAAGGTAAGTACAAAGGTCATCCGAGTTAACCCATAATAGGATTCCATATAGGAAAACATGGATATGGAAGAGAAAAAAAGGGTCATGTTCTGATGGAGAGTGATAGAAAACATGATTAGGAGAAAATTTATAACTATAGAGCCATAAATCTACAATGATCTAAGGGACCATTTGATTTATCTGAAAAAAGTACTAGGATGGTACTTTATTATAATTATTATTATTATAATAATATTTTTTTTCAAGATCCTTTCCATCGAGTTAAAACAACTAAGTTAATTTATAGACTAAGAAAATAATGAAACATATTTACTTTCATAAGATGTAGAGTTTCGATATTTAATAAATTCCACTAAAAACTCATCTTTTCCTCCAAATGATGTGTGTTCAAGATGAATTTTGAATTTTTGTACCTAAAGCACTAGAATCTACTTCTAGAAAACTTCTAGAGAATCACATAATCCACAAAAGATTAACTATCTATTTCTTCTTTCTTTAAACATTATCCCAAAAATAGAAATGGTAAGATAAAATAACTCTTTAAAAGGAAATAACCCCATAAGAAGGGAAACTACTTTTAATCTTCAAAATTCCACGGTACTACCCAAAGTTCGTCATAGTCCATTCCATAAATAACTGTCCTTTAAATTCCTCAATATAAACCAAAATAAGATTGAAACCCAAATATAAGAAGGATTTGATAACATAGTATTCCAAGATAAACTTTATCATTCATATCCAAAACAACATCCACCATTCTTAATGTCTTATAACAAAAGAAACTAACCTAATCACATTTTCCCCAAGATAGGTTAATCATTTCCATAAGTAACCTAAATTACCATAAGTTCACCTTAAATTCATCGATTCTTTAAAATATAAGTCAACCTTTACTTCTCAAAGAAAATATCGTAGTAATCTATTTACCTTGATCATATAGTGTTCCCAAATTAGTGAACATCTTTCAAAATAATATTTATCTTTAAATCCCCTAATCATTTTTATAAGAAGGACAACTTCACAACACCAACATGTGATACATAACAATATGTGTTTTCCTTAATGATATAAAACCATCTTAGGTAGTGACTCGATGTTCTTAGAAAAAATTAAAGATATGCTCATAGAGCACGAACTAAAATACAACATGACATGGAAAATTATTGAAAAGAATTTACATGTACTTCAGTCATCATGATCCATCTCAGTATAGGAATTGCATTATTACCTTGTCCTTGAAGATTGTTGATTCTCATCATTCTTCTCATCCCTTCCAAGAGTGCATTGCCTTAGGTAATGTCCAACTTCTCCACATTTATGACATTGAATAGTATAAGGTACATTAGATTTAACCTTATCTCCATTAATCACATTGTACATTTTTTAAAGCAATTGGATACTTTATTCCCTATCATCCAACACTTAAAACATCTCCCGGTTCCTTTGTGAAATTTTCCTTGGTGCCTCTTTCCACACTTTTTGCACAAAGGAAATTGGGTCTTCTTTCCCTTATCACCTTTATCAGATGATCATCCTTGAGACTTCATATTCCTCTTCCGGGATGAATTTGGGCATTCAACTATGTACCAAATATTAATTGTGATTTTTGATAGCTATTTTGGAATAATCACAATATGTTCAACTTGATATCTCGTCATCTCTGTCATATTAATAGGGAAATCGTCACATTTCCTATCACATTGGTTGTTGTGACGTGTTCTTCTATTTCCCACCATTAACTAAGAAAATAAAGTATAATTAGAGGGCTTAAATACTTATCCAATAATCATGAAAAGGAAACTTTAAGCATAAAAGGATAAACTTGTATAAGAAAAGTATATCCTAACTTATGATCCCCTAGGTTCCAATCAATGTTATCCAGGATCATATATTCTTATGTGAATCTTTATTTTATTTTATCTTTGTTCCTTTAATAATGGTTCATACTAAGCTTATAAATTTACCAAAGCATATCCCTCGGGAGTGTCAAACCAAGAGTGCAGTAAGGCCCATTATCGTGCAGGAGGTTACCCCGAGTAAAGCCCGAAACACCTTGTTAGAGTTTTCACTTCTAGGTGTATATTTGCTAGAACCACCTCTACTTGTTCGTATCCAGACAAGGATTTTTTTTTTTTTTGGAAACCACTTACTCAATACTTCACCAAAATAGAAGGATGTTTTCCTATATTTAATATTTTCATTAAGAAACCTTGTAATGTTTTCAAGTCCTAATTTCCACAAATAACTAAACCATCCTTTGATAACAACTATAGCATCCCGACTTTTTATCATATAAACTTTCATTACATTATACAAAACTGAGGATCTTTAAGGTTTATGTCTTGGAAACCAGGAACTTAATACATGACAACATAAAAAAAATTCTTCTTAAACACTTGAAAGGATTCTTAATTTGTTCATCCTAATTTCATTATTGCATCTCATAACCTGGGAACATACATCAAAGGAAAGGGTGAGTAGAAGTCCCAGTAAGGAAAACAAGGGAAACATTTTACATGTGAACTTGAGATACATCAATAAAGTTATGATAAATAACTTTAAGGCTTGAGAAAGATATCATGAGGCATATCATAATAAAAATATCATGTTTCATATCATGAAGTTGTGGATATAACATTTAACTTAGACAATCATTTTCGTATCACCAAGGTCCATCCCCAAGGTGTCATTAAAAAATTACCAAGGTTATTCACCAAGTTATCGTTAAAATGGTCATCTCTAGAGATTAAGTCTTTACCCAATGCATTGGAGCGCTATCAGGGTACACCATTAATTTTTATTTATTATCATGTGAGCCACATATATAATCATAAATCATTTCATAAATCACCCATATAGCATAAAATAAATGGGTTTCATTTCATAGTCATAATATTTTAAAATCTGCTTTAAAGACATGATCTTTATGTCACTTTAAACCCACGGAAAAGGAAACAAGGTCTCGTGTATGTAAATCCCAAAATTTAAAATAGAACATTTTGATATATATGTGAATACCCTTTTATAATAAAGAGTTTTGAGTATTCACTTAATAAAATAAAAGAAATTGAGAAAAAGAGAGAGACATTTTGAGATGAAAATTCGGCAGCATAACGACTATGTTGCAGGGTTTTAGAAAAAATTGAAAAGAGAGGGGGCATGGGTAACCCACTCATAAATGATTCATAAAATAGTATAGGTATAGAATATAAAGGATATAATAACATGGCAATGAAATTTTAAGAACATACCATATGAAATTAAAAACTTGAAAGGAAGACAAAAATAAGATTTCTCTTATGAAAAATTCAAAAGCCTAACGATGTCACTTAAAACATCAAAAAAATGAATTGATGAGATTAAATAGGGTCTCTCATCATGTGAACATAGAAGGAAATTATGATGAATATAGATATCATACCCCAATATGGAAAAAAGAAACCTTAAAGACTTGACATGAAGGTATAACTTTGAAAATGGGAAGAGTGAAAGAATCCCTTACAAAAATTCGGCAGCCTAACAACGCCACTTAAACATTCATAAAATGAAATGATGAGAGAAAGAGGGGGTCTCTCATAATATTAAAATTAAAAGGATATTAATATGAATATAAAATAACACCCCCAACATAAGGACATGGGGCTTAAAAGATATGAAATAAACGAGAGTACTTGAAAATAAAGAGAGAGGTAAGATCCCTTACTTTGAAGAGTAACTTTGGAATCATGAAGTTTGGTACCTTGGGAGGCTTTATGGAACCATGGGAGGACTCCTTGGGAGGTAAGGATACCAGAAATTCATTGAGGAGGATTTTGGAATGGAACGGATGAGATAATGGCTTGGTATTTATAGGGAAAGTGAGGGGACAAGGCATTAATAACCAAGGGACACCTCATTGGTGGTATTGTCAAAACCAGGGGCTTCCCATGGTATTTTCCCATGGTATTGGCAACTTAAGACACCTAATACCTTATATTACTATTCATAAGTTGAACAGAATTATTACATAATTAATAGATCCTTTATGATGTCATTAAACACCCGAAACTCTAAACAGAAAATCCACTTTTCACCGAAAGTTCAACTTTTTCCGAAAAATACCAAAAATTAACCTTAACCTAATATCGATGATCTGAATTCAAAAATTAACTTAATTTTATAAAAATACTTTTTTAAATATTTTTAGTTTAATTTTTATATTAAAAACACTATTCAACTGAAAAAACTAATACTTAATTAATATTTTCTGAAACAGTTATTTACCTATTTTATTGAATCACATTACTTAATCAAGGTGCCTAAATTATATTAATACTTTCTTTAAGAGATATTACTAATCCATTTGGTCACATTACTAATCCTAATCATAAAATCACTATTCATAATTTATTAATTCACCAAAAATTAAGTTGATCTTATTAGACTCTAAATTTCTTACTGAACATAACTGTAGAAGACCATTTTTTGAAAATCATTACAAATTATTAATTATTTAAGGTTTACATAAATATTTTTAAAATAAACTTTTTCTAAAATTCATCAATAATATGCATACTATATTTATCCAGACATTTGAAAATTCACAAACTTCACCATAAGAAGAAATCACAATTTTTAATTAAATCAAAGGATTACACAAGGCAGTTATGATCTCGTTACATAACCCCTTATAACACCAGCATATGACCTAAGAGTAAGGTGTGATATGGTTATAGAATCTTGGGGCGGCTCGGCCAACATTGGCCGAGTAGTGATTTCTATCTGTTTGAACTTCTCACAAAGGTGATTCCGTTCCAGCTTCCCATGATGATGTTCGGCTTGAGTTTGGTCCAGAGCAAAGCCCAAAGGTGTTACCTCCTTCCCGAGATCCATCATATGGGATTCAATCGGCCCGAGACTAAGATATGAGGCCATCAAATATTCTTTCTATATTAATTAATCAGGATCACTTGTATTTATAAACAATAATCGCAACATTTAGTTTCCAATGGTCATATTGACCAACAGTCATATAACAGTCGAAACCCAACGCTCTTATTTTAATTATACTCATTTTATTAAATGAACTATTTTTGTTGAGTATAAAATAAAATAACACATATAGTTTAGGAAACAAAATTTATTCAAAATTTTGGGTCGTTACAATGCTCATACTTCCACAATACTTAAACTATCATCATGATCATTCCTCGAAACACCTTATCATTATTATCCAACACAAGTATCATATTCTTCTCAAAAGATTAATCTATATAAAGGTCAACACCATCCATATAATTCACATTATAAGGGTTGGTTTCATACTTCCAACATTGTGACACATAGAAAACATCATTCATAACACTGTATATCTATGGAATATCCAATCAGTAATCCACCAAACTGATTCCCTCCAAAATATCAAATGGTCTAATGAACATGGGTTCTATATTTCCTATCCTCCATATCCTATAGTGACCTAATCTTGGTGACACATAGAGGAATGAATTATCTCCCTCTACAAAAACTAGGGTTCGTCGACATCTATATGAATAAGACTTCTGTCTACACTGATCCATAACCATATGCTTCTGAATAAGCTAAACCTGCTCTGGCGTATCTCTATGAGACTCAGCCCAATAACTCTGACTCACCTACCTCCAACCAATATAGAGATGATCTTCGTGGCCTACCATAAATTACATCATATGGATATATCTGTGTCATAGCCCAATAACTATTTTTATAAGAAAATTACACTAAAGCTAGGTGCTTCTAACAAGACCCACGAATGTTAAGAACACATACATTCAATATATCCTCAAGAAACTATATAGTTTGCTCCAAACACCAATCTATCTGTGGTTGAAATTCCATACTCCATAAAACCTTTTTACCAAGAGTATTTTTTAATCACTTCCAGAATCACTAAGTAAAACAAGAGTCATGATGTGAAACAATAGTCTGTGGCACCCCGTGTAGATGGAATATTTTCAGAACATAAAAATATATTAGTTTCTCCACTAAGAAGGTATCCCATATAGAAAAAAAATGTGACAAATTTATAAAATAGTATAAAAACAACCAAATAGAATTAGTCTTCCAAGTAATCCTCAAGAGACCCACCAAAAACTTTATAGTAACATTTTCCCACATCCATTCCAAAATAGGCAATGGTTGTTGAAAACAAACAGGTCATTGATGCTAAGACTTCACCTACTGACAGATGTAGCTTCATTTCATGAACCCTACTATTTCCTTTTTATTCTCTAAGATCAAAGATTTCATCACATTTCATGGTATATTATGGTAACACCTGGCTACACCACCCACTTTATGGCATAAAATTCATGCATCAACGCCCCCTACATACTCATTAGCACAATAACCTGATCCCTAACATAGGTGATATCATCCTCATCTATGATCCAATATGAAGGTGAGTTCCCACCCTCATAGATTTTCATCAAGTCTAATTATTCAAGATCCTCATACTTCTTATCTATGATCTTCCTAAAGGGTTTTGAATCCACTAAAACTGATACAAGAGTCTTCTACTCCTGACTCTCCTAGACCATAACGTGCATCTCAACCAGTAAGTTCTCCTTCTTCAACTCATCACTAGACTCCTGTACTACCTGAGTCTGAATTTTCATACTTAAAGAATCAACAACAATATTTCCCTTTCTATGTGTATAGGCTAGCTCAAAATCAAATGAATGTATATAATCTATGAGCCTCTATTGATGGAGATTCAAGTCTCACAATAAAATGATATACTTAATTTTATTGTGATTTATATACATAGTAAACTTTCCATCCAATAGATAATTCTACAAACACTTCAAATCATAAACCACTACAGCTAACCTAAGGTTGTGTGTAGGGTATTTCCATTCACATGGACTCATGTTCTAAGACCCATACACCACAACTTGATCTCCTAAAATCAACACTCATACAATTACAATCCCAAAAGAGTCATAAAACACCATGTAATGTTCAAATAACTAAGGTAGAATCAAGATTTTTTCCGATGTAAAATTCTTCTTCAGCTCCTAGAAGGAATTTTCGTCTACTTCCATATATTCAAACTTTATCCCCTTCTTGGTCAATCCCAATAGTGGTGTTACCAATCAAGAAAAGTCATAGATAAACCTCTAATAATATCCTTCTAACCTCATAAATATATGGATATCTAAAATGTTCTTAGGATTCTCCCAAGGTACAAATTTCTAAACCTTATCTGTGTCCACTAACACACCTTCCTATGAGATGATGTGACCCATGAAGTGTACTAGATCAATCCAAAACTGACACATAAATAGCTTGACATATAGAAAATGATCTCTCAATGTACGTAAGATGATGTTAAGATGTTGGGAATGATCATAATGAGTCTTGGAGTACACCAAGATTTCATCCATGAACACAACCACAAATTGATCTAGGTGTGTTCCTCAACCCAAAAGACATTAAAATGAACTCATAAAGGCCACATATTTTTTTGAAAGTATTCCTCAGTATATCATAAGGTTAAAATATCAAATAAGTATACCCCAAGATCATTTTGATCTTAGAGAATACAAAATCACCCCCCAAATGGTAAAAAAGATCATCGATATGTGAAGAAGATACCAGTTATTTACAATCATCTAGTTCAACTTATGGTAATCAACTCATAAGCATGGAGTCCAATCATAATTCTTAAAAAAAACTAGAGAAACCCAAGAAAAATTTCTAGGATAGATAAAAAACTTATCTTAAAATCTTCTTATTGAGTATTAAGATCTTGAAGCTTTATCGGTACTATTTTGTATAGTGGAATATAAATTAGATCAACCCAAAATATGAGATCAGTTGTAAATTCAACATCCCTATTAGGTGTATTCCCTGAGAAGTCTTTAGAAAACACATTTTTAAACTGATCCCTTATTAGTGGAACGATATCATGCTTGAAACCTTCTTCATCTAGTAATAGTCTTGCAACCTGGGTGGTTGGATCCCCTAGTTTCCAGTGAACTGGACCTACATGACCTGCCGTGATGTCTCACTCTCCATGATGGACATAATTTTCATCATTAAGAGATATAAAATCCACTCTCCTTAGGTACGAATCTGTGTGGGATCATTGTGCTACTAACCATACCATTCCCATGATTTGATCAAGTAGTGATATATTAATAATATAAAGATCCCACATAAAAAGATACTCCCCAACCTTGAGAGAACACCCTTTTCACAAGAATATGTCTCTAAACCATACATCCAATGACATATATATTGTCAACAACCTTCTCATAAAATCTATTTCCAACCTCAAACTATTAAAAGGTTTTGTAGAAATAAAGTAATGAGAGGAACCTATATCAAATAAATTACTAGCTAATGTAGAAGCTACAAGAATAGTACCTCTCAATATTGATGTTCCGGCCTTGCTATCGACAAGTGTATATTGAATGACATGTAACTTTAATTACCCTATTCCCTGTGATGTACTTTGAGTCCCCTGAGATACACTAATCTTCTGGTATAGTTGCTCTTATCCTGAAGCACCATGTCCACTACCTCTATTTCCACCACCAATAGAACTCAAAATGTTAGACTGATACAGTGTAGAAGATCCACTTCCCGTACTTTGGTTCTATCTAACTCCTCCATCAATACCCATCTATCGCAAGTTCCAAAAAAACCACTATAGATATCCCATCATGCCATAGGCTCGGCACTCCACCAGTGGTCTAGGACAATGTTTATAAAAATGGGCCATCCTACCGCACTGGTGGAAAATAACTTGGGTATGATCTTGAGTAACTAATATTTCCCCCAGGACACTCTTCCTGCAATCCACTTGGATAATATTCTCATAGTGGCTATTCTTTCCCTTAAAATACACACCTCTTGATCATCCAACAACAATCATATTTCTTATAGTGTAACCTATCTTCAAGTTCCCCTCATCTATGAGATCCTAATCCACAACCTCAGAAAACATCACCAACCGAAATGGGTTAACAAGGGACTTAATATCACATTTAATACCACCCTAAAAATGCCTTTCCATAGTTGTCTCATCCCCTTCCATCATAGGAGGAAAGTGTTTTAGGTATTTAAAGTGACCAACATAGTCCATCATAGACATGATTCCATGAGTCAACTGTATGAACTCAACATCTCCCTCCTATCTCAGTGTCTTTAGATAAAAGTGTTCCAGGAACTTCTCCAAAAATTTATTCTAAGCCATCCCGTCTGCATACTTTTTTCGGGCCTAAACATACCACCAATGATTTTATGATACTTACAACATGTAAACATCCAAATTTAACCTCTTCTTAGTATGATTCTCTAAATAGTAAAATATAGTCTGGATAGAATCAATCTAGAACTCTTCAGCCTCAGTCCTACCCTCTCTAGTAAAACTCTGAGGGTGATATAACTAAAACTCCCTCATTAGGCCATGCATTTTGTTTTCACAAAATGTCTTAGTTCTATATCCATAGACTCCATAAAGTGAGGAAGGTTAGATCATATATTCTCCCTTAATTCATCACCTGACACTATTGGTGACTCAGGTTCCACTACCTGTAGATCATCCCCAACTATATCCTTTTATTATCCTTTAAACATGCATCATCATAAAGGCATATTTGTAAAATAAATAACATGCACCTTAGGTCACTTAAAATAATAGTAACACAT
This sequence comes from Viscum album, assembly GCA_963277665.1. Taxonomy (NCBI): domain Eukaryota; kingdom Viridiplantae; phylum Streptophyta; class Magnoliopsida; order Santalales; family Viscaceae; genus Viscum; species Viscum album. The sequence continues at coordinate 1,282,916,528 of OY728132.1, read as the reverse complement.
TTACAAGAAGTCACAATATTCTGTTACCAGTCATTCCACACTTTCATCACCACATGGTTAAACCCGCGGTGTTATCACAACCTTTAATGATACTACATCCATGTTATGGTTAAAAAATTGTAAAATCGTTCTCATTATTCATATTTCTCATTAGACATCAAGTTTTTGTATCACTTTATCTCAAAATGTATTATTTTTAATATCATGTTCATATTAGGCACCATTTTTAGTTCAATTTCCCATGAAAGGAAAAATATTTCAAACTCAACATCTTACCCAAAACCTATTTTCCATGAACGCATAAAATGATGTATGTCACAAAATAAGCATGAGTTCCTCAAATGAAGAATTCATACTCAACTATAGTACCATTATATTATATTATAATCTTAATGTATACTTATGGAATATGTTTGTGGACCCTTTTATGCTGCCTCTTCAAATTGAATATTCATAATGTTAATGCGAGAAGGTTGCATCTATCATGTTTGAAGCTTTAAGTGGTCCTCCTCCCAAAATTTCATAGTGAATGGAAATTTAAAGTAAGATGCATGTTTTAAATTCAAGTCTCTTTAGAGTGATTGAAATGATCAATGAAGGTAAATATGATTCCCATGTTGTGTAGGTTCATGAGGACTCCATAAAAATGTTGTCCAAGTCCTTAGATCACTTGAATGTAGAAGATGATACTCATGAAGGTGGATTATAGGTGGATGTTACTCAAACTCCCACATAGAAAGAACCCGATGATGTTTTAATTTATGGAAAATATAAGAGGGTAAAAGATAAATTAGAGGCTTAAATTTATGACTCAGAGAGAACTGATGTTGAAGTCATCTTTAAACAAGTGAAAAATTCAAGGATAGGCCTCCACACTAGGGGTAGAGGCTGCGAGTGAGGATTAATAAAATTTGATTGGAATTCAATTCACGATGAGGAGTTTATAATTAGAAATAATATTAAAGAAAAATTAGGTCTTTGACAATTAACTGATGAGGACAGTTTTTTATGCCTCACCTCATCTTTTTTATTTCTCTATTTTCATGTTTTTAAATAAATGGGGTTTTCCCTACCTTTTCAAAAAAACAAATATAAATGAATATATTTATTTAAATAGTTAATATTTTAATTTATATATTTTTATTCATATTAAATAAATTAAAATACACTTACATATATTTGTATACATGTGTATGCATGTGTATGTATGTGGATATATGTGTTCATATATATCTGCATGTATAAAAACCCAAAATTAAAGACAATATCAACTCCCAAGTGAATCCTGAACCACTCTTGGTTCCCCCATATATGCTCTATCCCAAATCAAAAATCCAACACATGGTCTATTCCAATATATTATCCTACCAACATGAGGTCTATTTGGGTATTGCGTAGGCATACCGAGTAGGGTGTGAGCACAAATCAGTAGGCCACCACCAACGATATCTAAAACAAAATCCAATCTATAGAAGTATGTAGAGTTGTATAAATAATAAAATTCAAGTAATAATTCTTTTTTACATTTATTCAACTACTCTTTATTCAACCATATAAACCCCTAGGATCTCTAGGACAGCTGGACCTCAATACCTTCTTCAGGCCATGTTGGAGTCTAAAATATCACCAAGGAATATCATATATCTGAATTCTATTATTACAATTCATCATCCCATTAAAAATAAAGACTTATTGTAAACATTTTCTAATTCTATGTCATGGAAATAGAACTTCGTTTCTAACACATTGTGGGTATTTGGAGCCTCTGTCCCTGTCCCAAACCTCAATGTCACATGGGTATCCAGAGCTCCAATATTTTCCAATACCTAGTATCTCTTATGGGTATTTGGAGCCTCATGCCCTATCCCACACACATTTTACACATATGGGTATTTTGAGCCTCAATATATATCCCACACATATTTAACACATATGGGTTTTTGGATCATCAGTACCTATCCCACACACATTTAATACATATATAACAATATCAAAATTTCAAATGTTTCACAATATCAAATTAATTTAATAATCAATTAACGAATCAAATAAAAAAATTACATAATCACATCAATCCATTAATTAATTCAAAAATTAATAAGACACATCAATTCCATTAATTATATCAAAAATTAATCAAGCACACCAATTAGATTAATTAATTCCCCAATTAATTAATAACGAAAATTCATTTAATTAATCAACCCATTAATTGATTATATCAATTACATTAATTAATTCATTAATAAATTAATCACGTAAATCCCTTCAATTAATTCAATAATTAATTGATTATGTACATTTCATTAATTAATTTATCAATTAATTAATTGATTCAATAAATTTTCCAATCACAATAATACCCCTTAATGAAATCATTAATTTATTAATCAATAACCACAATCCCAATATCCCCAATTCACAATTCCATAATTAATTAATCTAAAAAATTAATAAATTCAAATTTTGGAACTCAATTTCTAATCATCCAAAAGAAATTCTATAACTACATATAAGTTATCAAAATCAGGACTTTTTGATTTTAATAATAAATCACCGACATCAAAATTTATGAAGAACACTCACCAAATACAAACTCTATTTCATTTAATATGGCCAAGTCATCAATGGTAAAAGAGATCTAGACCAAAACCGTGGATCAATATTAACTAAAAAACACAAAACTATCAAAGGTTCCACCGCTTCATCTAAAGAAGGAGGAAAAAAAGGGGACTAAAGAAAAAAAGGGATTACCAGTTATCTAAAACCAATCAATAATGACCAGTGATTAATAAGTCGCTCAAAATCCACTAAGAGTCACCATAGTGTTGGAGGAGGAAGGCCACATGAAGGAAAATAAACCAAAATGAACCGCAAGACACTTTTTAATCAACTTCTCAGAGAATTACATAGTGTGTAATTCCATTTCCTTTCATGCAATTATTTATAATTGTATATAATTAAAATCCCATATCCTTAGTTGATTTCATCCTGATTAAACTATTACACGATGAGTAATATCATTATACAACATGTAAATTTTCTATATATAGTTTTTCAGCCCAAAAATATTTTGCATAAAATATCCACCCACCTAAAAATCCTTCCAATCCAAAATAAAAAACTTTCTAAACCATGAAAAAAGATGAAAACTAAAAAGGGATGTACCTCGAAAGAGAATGGGATCTTACATGTTTGAATAATTATACTAAAAATTTATTATATGATTGAATTAATAAAACGAAAAAAAGTATTTTTACTATTCTTGAATGAATAAATAATGTACCAATCACACATCATTGTCAGGATCCACCTTAGTTATTGTGATGAGAAAATATAACCCTTTCTCCATTGGAGTTTTTTGGTTTTCTTTGAAAACCCTAGGCTTAGTTCATTAGTTTACAATGTACCATGGTTCCTTGTAGCTGAATCAATGAAAAATGAATTGAGGGTTGATTGAAGCATTCCTTTACTCCATCTCATTACTGGGTTTATCTTGTCTAAAATCACTAGCTCAGTGTCTTTTATTCCTACACCTAAAGAATTTCATTATCTCTCTTAAGGAACTTCTGAGGTGCTTCTTTCTACACTTTTGACCAGTGGGATGTTGGAATTTCTTAGCACTATTATATTTCTCCACTGTACCACCATAATTGAAATCTAATTTCCAATTATTTCCCCATGATTCACTCTAGATTTACCGATATCTGTTTTAAATTTGAGGGCACATCAGACAATTTTATCATAGCTATCAATGTCTTTAATTGTAAGCTTATTTCATAAACTAGGTTTTATCCCCCCAAATAAGTAGTCAACCTTGATTTTGGGTTTAATTACAATGCCAAAGGAATATCATGCATGTATAGTGAAATTTTTCTTATACACCCTAATATAATCATAGTCCTTTTTCTAGAGTTTGAGACAGTCCCTTTAAATTTTAAGGCAGAGAGTGTGAGGAAAATTTTATCCAATTTTTTTTTCTGTAATTCCTTCCACCCCATCACTTCGATCTCTTGATCAAACTTTTTATTCTTGATCAATGTCCACCACTGATAATATTCTCTCTCAATATGATAAATAACCATTATAACTGTCTCTTTATTAGAATATTGAAGGGTAGAGAATAAATTATCAATGAAATAAATCTATTGTTTCATGATTAAGATATAAAATTTTCCATTTAATGTTGGGAGACTTTATCACATCAACCTCTCAATTTTATCCTATTCTTTCTTAGGGGGATTTGGGTGCTCCTCAGTATCTAGGTTTCTATTTAGAACATGAGTCAGCTAGGAGTGTATCATCAAAAAGTTCGTGATTCCTGCTTTTATGAGGTTTTACATCTCATTGGGGTAGTCATCACATTGACCCTCACATTGGCTGTTTACCCAATTCCTCCTACCTTAGACCATGGGCTTGAATGAAGGAAAAATGAGGGATGAGTATTTTTAAAATATTAAACACATAAATGAGAATCCAATGAAATTAAATAGTTAACTTATAAATTACTTGAATTTCCATAATATAAGATTTTTTAGTCTTAAATCTATGTTATCCATGATCTATTTCCTAACATATATTCTTATGGAGAATTTTTTCCCTTAATAATGGTTCGTGATGAGTTTTTGAATTTACCAATGCATATCCCCTAGGAGTGTCAAAATAGGTGTGCATGAAGGCCTATTGTCATGCACTAGTTCCCAGTCGAGTCAATCTTAATGTGTTGTTTTTAGGTTTTACCCCAATATGAATATGTTCCAGAGACACATAAACTTTTAGTATCTATAATGTGATGTGTTTGGTTGATAAACCCCTTACTATATACTTACCAAAATTTAGAGATGTTTTCTTATACATAGTCTTATCACTAAGTCTTTCTCTATAGTTTTCCTATCATAATCACAAAAATAAAGAAACCTTTCCATTGATACAAACTATAAATTCTGTTCACTTTATTTCACATTAATACATGATTTATTAAATTATATTTCACATAATATAACCTTTAAGATCAATAAATATCATTTATTTGGGAATTAGGTAAATTAAAAGACAACTTAAAACATTTAATATATCATCTTTATTTTAAACATCCTTAACATGATCATATTATTCCTTTGTACTTAACACTATAAGGGATAACCTGGGGGCATATATAAGAAAGGAATGAAAAATAAATCCTGTTAAGGGAATAAAAATGGAATAAAATGAAGAATGTATTACATGTTAGAAAATAGGAATATAAATGGGTCATTAAATGGGTCATAATCATAAACATTAACAATGATGCATGATATAACATTATAACATAAAATAAACATGGGAAATGTGGAAAAAACATAAAAAAAATCATCATAAAAATAGGCTAGAGATAACTACCAATACTTAATGATGGATAAATTCCCATGATGGATTATGTTTACTCCCTAATCACTTTCATAACATCTCATTAGACTAATACATTACCCAATTATTTGGAGCACTATATAATTCTGTGTGCACCCATAAGTTTCATTTCATTCCCATGCTTAGGTGTTCCACATTGATCATAAAAAATGGATTCATTAATAATAATATTTTATTACATGATCAAGGAGTGTGAAATATATATATATATATATAATTTCCAAATAAAAATGTATATGTGCATAAATTTTAACATCCTTGATAAGAAATGGGTATGGTATTCACTACACAATTGTTTTGGAATGAAAAATCACGGTGAAATATCGGTAGCATAGAGACATCACTTAAAGATTCATAAAATGAGTTGGTTAGAGTGAAATGTTTCTCTAATAATTTTTAAATAAATTGTATAGTAATAGGGATATGAAAAATATATCTCAACAATAGGAATTAGAAATAAATTTTATAAGATAATGATGAAATTTGAACAAAGAAGAGAAGGAATGGATCCTTTACCTTGATAGTGAGAATCCAAATGCTTGGGAGGCGATTGTTGAGAGACTAGAGGAACCTTGGGAAGAATCTATATAGTGGAGGACCAAGTAAGGATTTTATCCATGGGTTTTTACTGAAGATAAATGGGATCTTGGGTCATTTTATATATTAAATAATTGGGGAATTCTTTATCATTTTTCAAACATAGGTTTTAGCCTCTATATAGTAAAATAATCAAAACCACCATTTTTACCATGGTTTTCCCATAGTTTCTACCAAATGGGAGTAGTTTTAATTATTTTATAAGGCCAAGGAATTAACAAAATTAAATAATGACCTTTATTATGTGGTTGTGAGTCATACTCTTACATAAATGATTTTAAAACATTTAAATATATTAATGGTTTTGGATGAATCATAAATGATTTATAAATGTAACCATAAAAACATAAAATTAAATTATTTTAATGTTATAACATATATTTTGTCATGGATAACATTTATAGTATTTATTACATAACTTTGGGGTCCTTATGATGTCATAATACACACTTTATATTTATACATTATTAATTTTTACTCGAAAATTTGATTATCTCAGGAAATTATGAAAAATTAACCTTTAGATAATTTCAATGTTCATATTCCAAAAATAGTATTCAATTTATTAAAATAAATTTATAAATATGTGTATTTTAACTTTTAAAATAACAATCTACATTTATTGAGAAATGCTTGATTTTTTGACCATAATAGTTTTCGAACCCTTATAAAAATTAAATTTGACTTCGTAAAAATTATATGATAATATATATTTAATAAAAATTATTTAATAAGAATATTTTATCAAAATATTATTTATTTTATAAATCTATTAATTCATCAAAATAAACATCTTAATTGAAATTTATTACTTATTAATAAAACAATTGGTGTTTTATTTTATAAAAAAAGATATCATTTATAGGGTAAAAATAAAAAGAAAATATGGAAATTATTCAATTGAAAATTATATATACATATTAATATTAATATGGTCTTATTAAACATCCCTTTAATACACCATAAAATTCTCTAAGGGTACAATGCATGATTGTGAGACTTTCATGGTTGGTTTGGCATAGATGGTTTGGGTTGTGATCTTTATAAGCTTGAAATTATCCAATGAATGGTTTCGATCACTTTTAAGTTAATGGATATCAACTTGGACTTAGTCAACATCAAATACTAGTGATTTTATCTCCCTTTGAATCTCTAATCAATAGGATTCCTAGGGTGTGATCGTATAGGTTGATGAAATCACTTCCTCTATCAGTGTCAATTGGAATTGTTAAAACCCTATATTTATACTAATCATATGATAATTGCTAAATAGATATATTATCAACTGTAATAATTCTTAACAGTGTTTTAAATACCATAAGATATAATAAAACAAAATAAGTGCTTGTTTTTTCTATACCCATAACACATAATAAGAAATTTAATTTAAATCATAAGAGGAATTTTATTTACAAATGTTAAGGACATTAAAATTAAAATTTAAAATAACATCACATAAAGGAATTCAGTATATGGAATGATATAATATCCAATTTGGTTTTGGTAGCTATATATAGATTCACATTGATAATTTCTCAATGAAAACAACAAAGTTAAAATAAATTTCAAAATATATATGGATTATTCAATACATCAAGAAACATGAAAATATATTGATATGAATCTTTGTAATATAGGGAAAAAACATACAATTCTTATTATAAACTAGTATAATTTAAACCAACATTATATTAAAAAATATAAAATGATATGACCATCAATAAATGGTTTCTGAAAAATCATCAATGAAATAAGAAAATCATTCATCACTAAATATGAAAATGAAAATAGAAAAAAATATATTTAACCTAAAAAAGTAATGTTTTTTATTCCACCACTATAACACATATCAAATAACAAGAATCCTATCTATAATTTCAAAAATATATTTTAAAAAATATAGAACAATATTTTTTACTCACTATTAAATCCACTAAAAGATACACGAATTACTATATGTGTATATTTTTATTTATGAAAATTCACTAGTACACTAAGTTATTATGGATACTGTTGAAACATATTTTTCCAAAAAATAAAAAATATTATAAAATTATTTAATTATGATTATTTAAAAATTTTTCTTAATTGATTAATTTTATTTTTACAAAAGTTTGAATAATGTTTTGATATTATTATGAGGTTTGAAAATGTTTTGATGATGTTAATGTGTAAACAAATATGTGTTATATGAAGATTTAGATTTCGTAATTTTTGAAATATTATTTTAAAATAGGGTTGAATTTAATATATATAATAAGGAAGTAAATAATGTTGTGATAGTTTATAATATATTCTAAAAAGAAATTTTGATTCGTTGTCTTTGAAATTTCAAACAACCTATTTGGAGGAGATAATGTTTGAAATGATATAAAGAAGAGAATCATTCTATTTTTTTAATCATTGTGAAATTTTTTTTAAAATTTTATTTCAAAAAAATATTGGTAAAGTGTTTGGAATGTAGTTTATAAGGTGTTCTAGTGAACAGAAAATAAATTCATTGTTTGATCAAATCCACTCTACCATAGTAATTCATTATTTTCTGAATATTATTTCTCAATATATTTCTAAAGAAAAAACTTTAATGATAAATTGGGGTTCATTACATGGTGATGGAAAACATGAAACTAAAAAAGAGAGAAACAGAAATAATAGTAATGAAAGAAGTGATATAAATCATAACATTTGGAGTCAATTCACTAACTGTGAAACCTCATAATATGATGATTTATATTCCATGTCTTTTTTATATTTATAGTTGTTTTGAAAAAAAATACTTTTAACTATGTATTTTTTATAGATTGTTTTTTATTTTAACTTGAACAATGTATATGATTTTACCTAACCTATTTTGGGTGAAAATTAGTGGAACCAATTTGAGGAGTATTATAGAGGGTTTTTCTAGAAAATATAAAGGGATTATAAATAGAGATGTAATGCCAGTAATAAAAATTATAGAAGTTTGAATGTATTGATTTTTTGAGAAATATTGACTAGGTTATTATGATAATTTTTGTATATCTAATTATATAATAATGATTCAAATAAAAATGAGCTGAATGAAAAGAATAGAAACACAAATATTAGGTTGGTTTATTTTGCATACATTGATTATTTCATTATAATGGGTGACTTAATTTTTTTGTAACCTTGTTATAATGCAGTGTGTTGGAATATAATGAGATTTGGTGATTTTAGATCGATGTAATGATTCAATCCCAAAAAATATGTTGAATAAAAATATTTCATTTAGTGATATGGGTATAATGGTACCTTTCCATGTGAATTATCAATCGGAATACCCCATTTGTGTGATCCAAGAAAAATTCATATATTTTCTTGATTTATTTCTTTTCATTGATGATATAATAAATGTAGATTTTATGATAGAGTATTAAGTTCAATTTTAACTATGAATAGGATCTAATTTGAATGAAATAAATGTTTGTAATAATTCAACACTTGAGGTGTTTTGGATAATAGTTTTTATAATAATTGGTATCGATTCTGAAAGGTTATATCAAGATTAGATCTCTTAATGGAGCCCTAATATTGAATGTGTTTTCAATGAAAAAGGTGTTATAATCACTAATTTAACTATTATTAATTAATGGTGAATTAAATGTTATATATTATATTATTATTTTTATAGAATACTTTCTTTTCTTTAATCAATAGAATATATATCATTGATTACAAATTCAACAAATAGAATGAATCTAACAAGAAGTTAAAAGATATTGATTATATGTTTTAATATTCATTTTTTAGAAACTCCAAAAAATATACTTATAGAAACCCTGACTTCCATATCCTAGCGCCAGTAAAAGATTATTACATTGGAATAAGTTTCAAGGAATCACATCCTGAAGGATGAAATAGATTAGTAGTCACACTAAACTAGAAACATATTTGAGTCATAAATTACACTTGAATACAAAAATTAAGACATAATTTATTTCAAGAACAAAATTATCACCAATAGAATATGATTACATATAAAACATAGTACACATCCTAGAATATTATGAAATTAAAAAAATAAGGGTGAGATCAAATTCTTAGTAAGGATTAAGAATAACCGAAGATATCATGAATCAATAAGCATAATTAAAATGGACAGGTAAATAACTAAAAACAAATTCCACTGAAATAACATTAAAATAATGTTAAGATAATAAATAATAAAAATGGAAAGTTAAATAACTGAAACCCATTCCATTTAATAAATAAAATGACAATTAAATGCATCAAAAAATAATATCATAGAAAAAATCTCATGGAAAATTGATGGGTCCTAAAGACACTGCATGGAAGGTAGAAATAATTTGATGAATTTTGTAAGGGTAAAACTAATCCTGAATAATATTTTGGAAAAAATGTTAATGGAAATGAATTCACAAAAGAGTGTACAGTTTCCTATAGAAAATCTCACTATGAGAACCACAACTTCGCACAACATCAAACAAATGATATCATTTTCGAGTCGCAGAGGTGTTTGCGAGTTCCCACAAACAAAAAAAAACATTTTTGGGGACATATGATAATTTATATCACCTATAAATGACTATCACAAAAAATGATAAATCATATGTGGGCCTAGAATTTATTTTTTATCCCCTACAAACAAAATAAATTTTACATTGTGACATTCTTAATGGGGGTCCTACCAAAAAAGTACCCACGACTCACCATGGATGACTAAAAATCCTGATGGATAGATCCCCTTACTACCCTATAAAAAACCCCAGTGGTGTACCATAAAAAGAGAGGAAATATAGATTAGAACTCAAAGAATGCACAAGGGTCACCGATCTGGAGCAGGTAATCCTACTACATAAAATTAAGGTTGAAAATAAATTCACCAAGACATCAGAAAAACCAAAACTCTTTACATATTCCATTCAATAAAGAATAAGCAGATAGTCTCTTTGCAGTCCATGAAACCATATAGAAAAAATATATGTAAAGAAATCCCTGCAACAATTCTCTGAGCCTGTGCTTCTAGATTCAGTGCTAAGCAAGTTGTGTAATAATTTTTTTTTCTAAAAGAAAAAGAATAAATACACAATACATTACAAAAAATGAGGACCTTTTACCAGTTTAGGTTTTAGAGAATAGCGAAGGATAAAATTTTTATTAGATTTGAAAAATATAAAATAAATTGAACAAAATTTCATTATATGATCTAACCCCATAAATGAAGCGAATTTCACCCTAAAATCTACCTAAACTATAGAAAAAATAATTTAAAATAGGGTTGAGCATTAAATATGCCCAGTAAGGGGTTTTAAAATCTTTGATAAATCCTTTTAAAAATATTCGTTTGGAAATAAATTTGAAAATACATTTTGAAATATAATTTTGAAGATACTATTTTAGATTACTTATGCCATAAAAATACTATTTCACTTTGGAAAATAATAATGTTAAGAAATTGCTTAAAAATAATCCAGTTATTTTTTCTAAAAACACTAATAAAGCTTTTGAAAAAAAAACACTAAGCTGAGGCCACATGAAATGTTGAAGGATGGATTGGGCCTACCCACTTAAGGGATGTGTTCATTCCACAATTCCCTATCATATTTACAAAGTTAAAGTGCCAGATTTTTATGAAACAATTTTAAGCTCACTTTAATTATATATACTTTCACTAGAGTTTTTGGTTCAAAAAACATGTCTATGCGTTAAAACTCACAATAAAATTTATATATATATTTATAAATAAAAAACATTATAGACATTCACTTATTAGAATTGTCATAACCAAATATCTCGATACACATACTTTGCATATTTACATGGAAGATTAATGGTCATCCATGTACTTAAACATTTCATTCATAAACCCATGAATATATATTTGAAGGTAGTTCTGATAAAGGTAGAATTCATTCAATGCTTATGCATATGTATATATTCATATAAATGTGTATGAACATATTATCATAACAAGTTTCATGAAAAATCATCGATATATGGCCATAATCATGATTTTAATATGACATGCATGTAAATCAATCATTTAAATTTATAAGATTCCATAAATAATCACTTGAAATATATTTTTAATGAATAATTAATAAAAAATAATTATTATAATTCAAATGAAACATAATTTTAATATCAATTTGGTGTATAAAATCAATTATATATATATATATATATATTTAAATATGTATATATTTTTAAACATGAAACTAAAAGACAAAAAAATTAAATGATCATGAATATTGATCAAATCATATATGTGTACTTATTTTATTACCATAAATTGTGTAATATATATAATAATCCCATAAAAATACTTACATGATTTAGAAGTATAAATTATATAATATAACATGCACATATAAACATAATGTTACATACATACATGTATATAAATTGTGTATTAAAGAAAATATTATCTCTGAAATCATAAAACTTGTTTGAAATAAAATGAATTCCCCTTTTTAATTTTTCAATAGAAAAAGTGAATAATAGATTCTTCACTTTAGACATGCACTCAACTATGGAGTGATAGACCATGTTTCAATTTCATTCGCACACATTTTTTAGGACCTACTACTTCAGAAGCACATTCACCCTCTCTTAGGACACACTTATTGAATTTTTTTTCATTTTATCAAAGAATGGTATAAATATTTTATATCTAGAAAATCCACTGTTTAAACAGTAACAAAAACGAGCATGAAGTGAAAGCTGGGTAAACATTTTCAGATATAAAATCAAGAAAAAATAATTTATATTTATGAAATAGAACATCCAAACAACAAAAATGTTGACAGTTCAGTGCAAAATCAATGAACAAGTGTACTGAAAAAGTTCATACAATAAACATAAATTTATTCCTAGTATGAAAATGTTGATAGAAATGATATAAAATGGTGATAATAGGGACAACTGACGAATAATGAGATTTAAAAAAGGTTCAAAAAAATAATTAAAAAGGAAAACAAGAAACCTAACATGATAGATTGAAGAAGTTACGAACACTCGAATTTGGATTTCAGTCGAACCCTAACCCATATACGGATCCTTCAACAATGTTTGGTTCACTGATGGTCGAACTCATTCAGGGTCCTCGCCGACAGCTCTGGACCCTTAATCGAAAAACCCAACGCTCGACCTCCATCTTGGACTCCTTCATCAGAACCAATCTCCCTCAGGTTTGATTGAACCTTCTCCGCCGCCGGATCTCCCCAAATGATACTCTTCCCAACTCTCACTTGTTACGTGACTCAAAAATGCCTAAGCCTCATCCTCAAATCACGATCCCATCTACTCACAGGATCCCGAAAAACTGAAACACTCTACTTGAACATCCTTTTTTTAATATATTTTTTTCATTATCCATTTTTCATTTCATTTTATTTAAAATGAAAATTAATATAATTTTCATTATATTAGAAAACATGAAAATCAAAATTTTCATAATTTTTATAATTTTCAAATTTGATTAAACAAATTTATTTAATAATATTTTTTATAACAATTGCATGTTTCATTATATTTATAATTTAAAAATACAAAAATTTTATATTAGATATTTTTAAAATATTATGTTAATTTTAATATTATCTTTATTTATTTTTGTTATATATATATTTATATTATATAATGAATAAAATATATTTATATGTCAACTTATAAGAAAAAATTATCATTAAAAATCAATTCAAAAGAAATTTTATTAAATCATGTATTTCAATTATTTATAGTATCATTATAATTCAAAATAATACCAAGTTTATTAAAAATGGTATTTGTGAATATTAAATTAAAATTAAATCTTATTTTTTTATTTACAATAATATAACTAATAATTTGAAATATAATTATTTATAAGTATTATTATTAACTTATGATTAAATTAATTAAAAATAATAATTAAAAATATTATTTTCAAAGAAAATCTTCTAAAAAATATTACTAATTGGATTTAATTATAAATGAATCCCTTTAATAAAATATTTTTATAATAAAAGTATGTTTTGAATTCCTAGGATATTACACCTACCCCATATAGAAAGAGGCCATATAGGGATAACTCAGACCCACATAGAAAAGAACAACATGGAAATAAACTAGACCTATGTAAGAAAATTAAACTTGGACGAAACCCCGGTCTGCATAGAAAAATGCTATGTGAAGGAAACACCACCCAAAATACCAATATGATATGCAGAATGGGTCATCGTTGGATGTATTACTTTTGCACCACATTACATCCCTCTGACATAGTATTCGGCTCCACTTTGGCCCCTCTATGAACCATGCTAATGGTACCAGGACAAGGCCTCTCCCAAATCCACCTGATGTGTATGATAAAATCATTAGGAACATAAGATTTCCCTCTTAAGTTTATATACCCATGGTATTCGGGGTCCTATTGGTAACCTCATTAACAACTGGGGTCATCAAAATGCATTAAAGTGTACATTCTTATGGTAAGAAGGGTCCCGACTATGGCGGTACTCAATTGGACTGCCTCATTTCAAAGATTGAGGGGAACCACTCAACCATCCCTTAGATGAGGCATAATGATGGATCCTTCTCTCATACTCTCTAAAATTAGGAGAATGGAATCCCTCTTGGAGTAATCCCCTAGTCTTTCTTGCTAGAGGATGTGCTCCTCCTCCTCCTTGTCTACTGGGCCATATCTCGATAGATCATAAGATGTGACTACCCTGGTTATGAAAATAAGAGAGGATATGGGTACCCAACAACTATTTTCTCTCTCTAAGGTCCTAAGATATAAAAAAAAGTGGGAATACGGGAACTAGATCTCTACATATCCTTCTTTCTTTGGGATCCATCATTTATCCATCAGTGGAAAAAGTGAGATTTTGTGATTTCTATATCTAATGCTTAATCTTGTTTCTCGCACTAAGAATTACCTACATGATCTTAGAGGATAGTTTAGATAATGATATGCATATGACCCCAAGCACCCATGGGCCTCATATTCAGTATAACCCCAACCATCCCAAGCACCTATATACCCCCTATTCTATATAATACCCAACCATTCTCAAGAAAATATAAATTCTTATGAGTTTAAGCCCCGACCAAACCTCCAAATCATAGTGAGTTGATAATTTCCTCATGGTACCAGAAACATGGTCCTCTAATATTTTTTAAGCCTCAAAACGATGCCTAAAACTTCAAAGGGAAGTATTCTCAATGTTGAAAACCCCATGAGACTTTTCCATAGGTGTAAGACCCCCAAACCCTATTAAATATGTGGGATTTGATTCTTGAAAAATTGGGATATGTAGGAAGCCTCCATAAGGTCCAAACCCAAAACCCAAATCCACCATAATGTTCTCTGGGATACCTCCCCTGCAGGGTCATATCCAACCTGAAGGGCCATATTTATTTTTGGATCCTTTCATCACCATCCTTATTGAGATATATTCCTAGTGAGATCATACCCCACCGAGGAAAACATTTAATTTATACGTACCTTAGGCCACTTCATCATAAGTCTCACCCCAAGCATTGAGTTGGATCCTTTTTCATAGAAGTCCATGGTGCATGATGTTAAACGGAATGGTTTGGTACTAGTCACACTTCCATAAAAGGTTACATGTCCTATTAAAAGGCACCAAATTTTTTAGTTTTTTATTCTTTTAATAAGGATAAGTGCGAAGCCAATCCCATGGATTCGATCTCGATATAAAAACAACTCTTTTCATCTGAGATAATAATAAATTCCAGAGAACCCCACTATGTGGCTTATAACCAGAATCAAAATGAAAATAAAATATAACAATCCACCATCCTCATATAAAACAGTACAATTCATAGAAAACATTAGATACAGATATAACTTTTAAATGGGATACCTTGGATAGATACAAATGAATCAAAATCCATGCATGATAATAATTGATCATTAATTCAAGTATGAACATTGTCATGATTGGGAATGAAAACGTCATGAACATGTCTTACATCAAATATCTAAGAGTGTCCCGGGGTAGGAAATTTTTCCCCCCAAAAGGGTGTGATGATCCCAAACTCAAATCCTCTCGAATAATGTTATAAGTTATGTTTTTTGGTCCATTCCTTGGTAACCACCTTTGTTTATAAAAAAAGTTCATGAAACATTTCAATGAGGGAACTATTAGGTGTTTATCAATCCACGAACAAACTATTGGAATCTATTAAAAAATGGTGAATACAACTTTAGTAATTGTTAAATATTAAAACCCCCCATAATTAATCCTACTAGACACTGTGATTTACATCAGAATTAATAATGGTGAAACCAGCATAAATCCTTAACCAAGGTAATAGTGTCACCCACCCGTTAGGCCCCATAAAGTCCAAAAATAAAAGGGGTACAAGAAAAATTATGGGTAAATCATGATTTAATTTATGGATATGCTTCTTTGATGGATTATTATTATGTGTGTATGTCAAAAATATAGGAGGCACTTTTCACCGGAACACTCTTTCATAAAAGGGAATCTCAAAAGTTCTCAAAGATGTGTGCATCAGCCACTACACAATCTGGATCATGGACCAAATAGAAGAAGTGATCACCCACACAACATCTTCAAAAATGGGTTTCAAATGCATTTGACCAGCTGTACCATAAAAATTCTAATAGCACAACCCTGGATGTAGGTCGTTAGGCCCTCAAGCATATAAATCCCCACCAAATTTCTTATCAACGACGGTCAATAGTCCAGATCCAGATGGCCCAATAGCTATCTCAAACCTTTTTGGAAGCCCATCCCTAAAACACGATAACAAGTTCCTCCATTACCTTAAATAGGCTGATGAAGTCGTGTTAAAAAAATTCATCCCAGAAACATAGGGGTCCCGCCCAGGAGCTCCTGCAGGAAATCAGTGTTTCTAATTCTGTGTAACCAAACATCTGCATAATGATAAGGATACCCCCATGAGCCCCATAAAATTTCACATGAACCTAGGTCCTTAGGGTGGCCCAAAGAGGGATATTGTTGAACAATATGAAGGGGGAAATCGTTTTTTTTCAGATTAAGAATCACTCTAGGTAAATACGACGATAATAAATGAGCATATTAAAATCCCCTATCATTGATATTAAGACCATAACTCAAATACAGTGAAAACCAAAGAGAATATGAAAATCCATGATCTCACATGTCAAGAATGCCTGGTAAATACGGTGACACACAATTATTAGTTATATACTCTTGCTCATATATATCAATCTCAGTAGGCAAATACGACCACAACCCACAAGAATATTTATATTTCTACTCATAAATATCAAGAATGTTAGGAAAATACCACAGTAACAATGGGAAAATGTATAATCGTGATCATTCATATCAAGCCCTCTAGGAAAATATTTTAGAAACTAATGACAAGAAGAAAATTACTTCCCATGCATATCAAGCCCGGTAAGAAAATATAATAGAAAAATACAAGAAGATGAAACTCTGTGCTCACTCATAGAAAGACTATCAATCAAATAAAGTAGAAAACAATGATAAGATAAAAAAATAAGCTCGCACTTCTAAAATTTTTTAGTCAGATACAACATCATAAACTGAGAAAATTCATGTCCCTACTCACTCATATCATTCTTATCTGTCAAATATAGTGGAAACCAATTATTTGATGAAAATCCCTAATCATGCATATCAAAACTGTTAGTCAAATATGGAGGAAAACCAAGAGCAGATGAAAATAATTTCACCAACATATCAATCACAGCAAGAAAATAAGGCAACAAACTATGAGAAGATTCTAATAGATGATCATACATATCAATCCCTCCAGGTAAATATGGTGGAAATCAGAGGACCTAGCCAAAGTACCTCAACTATAAATTAAGGACAAAATCATATTACTAACTTTACACCAGAATGGTTTTATATTCCCATTCTTACTAAGTATGTTTCTAAACACATCCTATAAATGATGGAATGTCAGACATAAATTCCTATCAACATAATTAAAAACTTACAATAATTAATCACATCAACAGTTTTAGTTAGGAGTCAGGCCCATGACCCCACCTCTTCATGTGGGGTGACTTATCTGCACAATGGGATGGAGACTAGGGAGTAGAAAAAAATTACTACTCCAATCCATGAAATTTGTTAGAAATATTCCATGATAAATTGAAAACTATATGACCCAGATACTCATTGGCATACTTCTACAGTTAAATAAGAGTTTCCAAAACCCACTCCCATTAATTAGAATCACCATTTACAACACATTTTTCTAGATTCCTGGGAGAGATAATAAAAAAAATCCCACACTGGGCATTTTGAAGTTACTAAGTAGGATTATGACCCATTTCTATTGAATAATGGGGTTCTTGAATAAATTAAACATCTATCAATGTTAGTACATGATGTTTTCAATTTTTTCAAAAATTATGAAAGTGATAGTATCAATCGAGAAGTTCCACCCCATAGTATGACTACTAGTAGATTTGGAGGTCCCCTAGAATGACTAAAATATAAAATGTACTCATGGGAACAACCTACTTGATCATGAAATCCCATATCTTGATGATCTCTATGACACCCCCTCATGGGTAGAATATTAGTTAACATGAAGGAACACCACTAACCAAATTATATATGATAAATACATCATAATATGAGTTTATTAGAAATATGGGTTAAGTAACATGTGGTACCCAATCATTGACAAGAAATATCCATTATAAACCAGAAGATGACTCAGGGAACCATCATCCTATGAAAAACCTCCAGTCGGTATACAATCCAATGACACCCCCACCAACCTCACAACTTTTGAAAAAATAGATATGAATTTCTCTTGTTAGGCTGATCAAGTAGAGGAATCTATGGAATAATAACATCATGATACATTACTTGTGAGATGAAAATTGTCTAGGGATGATATAACCATCACACATTGGCTCTCATGCACTTATAATTTTAACATTATAGAGGGATTTTTCATAATATGTCATACAAAACATTCTATAGAATCAATGGATAACTCTCCACCACCTAAAAGTGATGTTATTTCCTTACAAAGGGTATGGAGATCATTTCAATGAACTGGGATTGTTTCTCTGTCAAATTTACTAGGAATTCCTTCCATATGTACAAAAACCATGATCAAAGTAGAAGTGAAAATATATTCAATTAAAATTCATTATTTCATTCCATGAATTAAATCATCTAATTATTTATTTTCGTCCTAGTTTTCATATCCATAGATGGGGGGGAACATGAATCTTTTCATGTCACCTCACAAACTAGTTAGTAAAACTGACAATATTGTATTTTCATTACTCTATAGAGGCTATAAAGGAAGAATAAAACTATGGAAAGGTGGTCCACTAAGAAGGAATCATCCCTGATTAAGTCTCTAATGTGTCAGTCCCAACGAGATCATGCTATCAAGAAACTTAAGAACTAGTAAACTGAGATCATTAAGAAAACTTCTCACTTAATGGAAGCCAATAATAAAGCTCTACTGATGTCCTCAAAAGCAGGTGGTTCTTTTTCATAAAATTCATTTCACCCAACTCAAGATCAAACTAGGATTAAAGAGATAAAGGTGGTGGCGACAATAGTAATAACCACCGCTGTACGTGATCAACCCCAGCCCACATGGTTGGGGGAATTTTTAACCCAATATTCCCATATAAGGATGATAAATTTGGATTAAGTCATAACAATTAAAGAACATGAGAACCACCATCCCGTTAGACTGAGGGAATTTTTACCTCATCTAACCCTTCAACCAAAAATTTTCATCTTCGATTTTGGGGGTTGAGGTATAGTGAAAAATGAGTTCTAAGATATTTTCCCATATCATGACATATTTCACGAAGAATGGACGTATATGAAATGGTTTTTTGGTTGTTCATTCTAAGTCACTCTTAATCCAGAAATCCAAAGAGGACCCTAGAAAAGAAGGAAGAAGTCCATTAAAGGGCATAAACAACACTCTTATCATTTGGTGGCCAATATGGTTTCTATGATGCAATAAGAATCATTAAATGGCATATAAGTCAATCCTATAGATGAAACCTAAAATGATACCAACATAGAAGATCAAGGAGAATATGGTTCTATTTAGAATGTAGTCTACAGTAAGATAAATGAGGGAGGTGTGCATACTTGGAAAATGATACTCACATTAAATTTTGGTATTCCATTGACCAATCGTTCCCTTAACCCTTAGAGAACCTCTAACAAAGAACGGGATAAATTCAAGGTTTTTTTACTACCCACCTCCTCCTCTTAAGGAAGATTAACCTCTCGCACTAGAATAAATATTCATTCAACATGATGAAAAAAATAATGTGTTCAGAAGAATCATTAGATAATTAATATAAGGAAATATTCCTACCTAATATTTTCCATATAAAAATTAACAACATAAACCTAAATAAGGTTCACCTCAATAATAGGGGTTTCCCCTAGTGGCTGAAGTAGTTTTAGGAAATCTTCCCAACTTTGTACTTGGACCATCATTTTACCTGTACCCATTCTTTTTTGGATATCACGATTTACCACTATTAGGAAAAAACTAGGAAAAATCCAGGAAAAACCTAAAAATATGTCCCTTTCTAGATAATAGATGTAAATATTAACAAATCTAGCACATTAGGACCTGTCTATTACTACCCCTATTCTAGATCCTATTCAACCAAATATTCATCAAGGTATTATTGACACCATTGATTCATTGACAGCTCGATTTAATTCTCTAGATGAATGGAGTGAACCTTTATATCCCTTATAAGAACCTTACCCTGAATGGGTGACCGACATAGCACCCCCTCCAAATTTCAAGGGTCCTATATTTTCAATATTCAATAGCTCAGGAGACCCAGGACAACATCTACCAAACTTTTTGTCCCACTGCGATCCCATGATTGGAACTCCCTCACAAAAATAATTAGTGATAATTAGAAGCTTTGTCCAAAATTTTCAAGGGTTAACCATTATATGGTACACCATTTTTACAGATCAGTTAATCCTAGGATGGGAAGAAATCCACCATAAATTTCTTTCTCATATCATCTTGACTCTTCAAAATAAAAAGATCATTGACCTCTCTAATTATAAACAATGGGAGATCAAGAGAGTCACTGATTTAATTACTATTTAAAAAGCACTGGCCTACCTCCTAAATCCATCATTTCCCCAAGAATATCTGATTTCTCTTTCCATAGAAAACCACCATGATGAATTGCGAACAACAATCATCTTCATTAGTTATACATTCGGGTTTTGGGGTCTTTCTATAATTTCTCAATGGATGTAAGATTCCATATTATGAACTATGATGAAGTCCTAAATGATTTTTTCATCCCCAGGGATGAGAATAAGAAAGGCAGAGTCTGTATCCATCACACATAAGCTAGAATATATAGAAAATCACGTACCAAAGACCACACCATATCATGGATCACCCAATGGGAATCAACAGAAATAGAAACCCCTTCCATGTTAGGAAAATTTGACAGGACATGGGAGAAATCCATTTGAGTAGTGAAGAATTTTTTTTACTCATTCCTAGATGAGAATTTTCATGAATACTTTATATCCACTATGGAAAATGATATATTATGCCTTCTAGAACCCAAAAGGCTAGACTAGGTGGGTCAGGAATTCCAAATACATTTTCCCCTTCCATAGTATTATAGGGAACACAATTCGAAGCAATCATGATTTTTTTTGGAAAATGGGAAGGTGAGATTATGAAATCTTCCAATGAAAGTTGAGTATGTTTTCACTACTAACCATGAGGAAAGAGGTGAGTTGTAAGAAGTTATTAGAAAAAGGGTGAAAAAATTGATCATTGGATGAATCAACATACAATTATAAAAAATTTATGTATTCTATAAGAACATCTAAAGCAAACAACTATAACCCTTTCAACTTCTAATAAAAAACATCATACACCATCAACACCCCAATACTCTATAATATATACTTTTAATAAGTTGTCTATCCAGAAGGGTAGATATTAGATAAATACATTTCAACCTACATCAAGGAAAATGTTATCTTTTAACCTATAAGACTTTACACCTTCAGGTTTGAAACAAAAGGTGTCACCCTACCAAATGGTATAACCAAAAATGTTCGGCCTGAAAAAATCCTCATTGGATGAGGATTTATTCTTCAGTTCCATTAATGCAATTCACTTAATGAATCCATTATCCAATTGTTATTATGAATATGAAACTAATTTCACCACACCTAATTTGGGAACCATAATAAGTGTCCAAAGTAGTTGAGGGTATAGGGAAAGAAACTATCATGACAAAAATAAGAATTCTAGCCATGTTCCTACTCAGACTGTTAGTGTGGTGAAAACTCATGAAAGAGCCCTTCAGCGAGTTGAACAAGAAAATGGAAATTCCATTACATATTCAATAAAAAACTTTGAAACGATCATTCTGTAATATCAATCAAAATGGGTACAAGTGTCTGATCACCTTAAAAATGTAGACAAACCTATTCATCTTAACAGACTAAGGACAAGATCATCTTCAACTCCTATTCTGAGGGTCTATACATCCATTTCAAGCACTCCTCCAGCCCCCAAAGTGCCTATGATAGAGCATCACCATTTTGTAAAGAACAATACTTCAGCATAGAAGTATAATATCTTCCCTAGTACTGACCATGTTATCGATCATGGACACCCAACATTTTAAAAAAAACCCTAGGGATGCACTTATATGGGATTTTCTAACCCTCTAGGGGTTTTAGGAAGAGGTTTACGATGTTGAGGTATTTTGGATAGAGAATGATCCTATAGAATTTCACATGATTATATCCTTTATGTATCAAGATAAAGAATCTATTATACATGGAACCATTATACCCTTGTACCTATATGACCGAACAAATGGAGTCGATGTATGAAGGGAATTCAATGAAAATTACTCTAGAGTAAATATCATTCTAGTAAAAAACACTTCACTGTCTACAAAATAATGTAGATAACCTAACACCATCTAATATAACATTAAAAGGTTGTGAAAAAAGTGATAAAAATCTATTAAGCCAAATCCCACTCAAGGAATAGTTTGGAGACCTCGTATCAAACTCAATATTTCTATTTGTTCTTAAAGATACAACCTTCAATGTATTGATATAGATTACAATGTTTCATGATCATGTGTAAATCCCATTATCATACCATCAATGCATTAAATAATGAATGAATATAAAAATTGGGATGTTTCATACTAACAAGGCCCCATTAGAATCCATTGATCCACATTATATCAGTGTAATAATTTATCAAAGGGAATTAAAAAAACCATTTGTTGATGGTGATGGTTAGGTAACGTCCCAAAATGGTCTAGAAATGATCCCGACTAGCACCTTCAAATAGATTGGAAAATATTATGTGTTACCTATAAATTAGGTCAAGTATACAAGTATAAATCCATGTGCATACTCAATAACCTTCATATTATCAATCATGAAAACTGAGTCTATCATTGTGGAAGATGTCATTGACTCTCTAGATAGAAGTAAAATCTTAGATGAAAATTATCTCATTCCATCATCGAAACACCGTAAAATTATTATTTCATCAGGTGAGTCAGAATAGGGTTTCTTTTCATCCCAATAAGATGAATACACTCATTATCCATTGCTCATTCGATACCCTTTAGTGTTTCAAATAAATCCCACATTTTTATAGCGTATAAAGTAATTTTTTTCATCTTCTAAATGTCAAAATATCCACTCTTATCTAAACATTGGAGAGCTTACCCCATTAAATTACCCCCTTTATAATAGTAGGAATATTATTAAGAAGGGGAAGAAGAAGTGGATAAAATCCTCATGGATACCCCTCCATCATTTTAAGAGGGTGTCTACAACACCATTGATGAACTTAGTGAAAAAAAATATTTTTACAGAAGAGGAACCATGACCCACTTTGATCATTGCGACCATGTTTTCCAAATAAGAAGATTTGTATTCCACCTTTCTGAAGTATAATTGGGATTTATTTACCTAGAACTACACTAAAATATTGGGCCTTGATCTTATGGTGGCCACTCACCACAAGATTTCTAGAGGACCACCAATTCTATAAGTAGGTAGTTAGAAGGAAACATCTGACACATGATGTAAAAATTGAAGTTGACGTTGACAAGATCATTAGGGATGACATAATTTGAGAGGTAAATATCCAAAATGGATGGATAATATTGTACCTATCATGATGATGAATGTGAATATATGAATGTTCATCAATTTCAATGATCTCAACTGGCACTAGTCGATGGTTGATTTCCCAGTCCTGGTCACAGTGCTACTGATTGATGCTATAACTGGATGTCATTCCATCTCATTCATGGATGGCTATTCAGGATAAAATAAAATATAAATGGCCCAAGAAGATGAATAAGCCACTACCTTTTAGGCCCATGAGGTAGTATTTTTCTATCGGGTATTTCACATTATCTTTAAGAATACTAGCTCTACGTACCAATGTACCATGAATTAAATATTTAAACCTTTCCTGGGAACGTTTTTCAAATGATACATTGATGACCTGATGGATAATTCTCGACTAAAGTTTTTCCATCTATCTATTCATGGAACCATCTTTAACAAACAATGAAAACACATCATAATAATAAACCCCTTGAAATGTTATTTTGACACTACCATAGGGAAATTTCTAGCCTTATTTGTAAACCTTCATGGCATAAAAGTAAATTAGGAGAAGAAAAAGGTCATACTTATAATGTCACCTCCTCAAAACCTCAATGATTTTAGAGGAATTCAAGAAAACATGGCCTACAGTTGGATTTTATCATCAAACTTATAGAAAAATGTTTTCCCTTTACCAGCTTGATGAAAAAGGTTGATACATATCTATGGATTAATGATTGTCCATAAGTATTCATGAGTCTAAATAATTACCTCTTAACATCTCCAATTACAATTCTACCCGTCGAGGGATGACTACTCGTTTTATATGTGATATCCATAGAGCGATCACTTGGTGACTTACTCACACAAAAAATGACATTGGTAGAGAAAAAAACCTTTATTACCTCACCTAAAAAATGATCATTAATGAGACTCATTATTCGGATATTGAGAAGAGTTTTATAGTGCTAATAATTGTGGTCCATAAACTGAGGAACTACTTACAACATCATGGCATCCATTTGACCTCCCATAGAAACCCACCCAAATAAATTCTCAGCTATCCAATATTGAACTAGTGTCTGTCTAGGTGGGCGGTCATCCTATAATAGTTTTACATTTAGTTCATGCATCTAAAATCAGTAAAATGTTAGGTGTTATAAGACTTTCTAGTAGATGATCCCTTAGAGGAAATTATTTCTTTTAATATAGAATTACCACATAATGGGATATTATCTATTCAGTAGGTCCCTAGATATGAGAGATGTATTTTTAACATACATATAGAAAACTAATAGGGAATAGGATGGAAAACCCCCATATCAAAAATTTTGGGTTGGGAGTCATAATTATTTACCTATAAAAGGAAGATATACCTTACTCATTCCTTCTTTTGGAAGGGCACATGAACAATGAAGTTAAATATCATGATCTCATTTCAGGGATAAAGATAGAACTTCAGGTATAGGTAAACCATATCAAGGTAAAGGGATATTCATAATTATTCATCAAGAAATTCAATGATGATTATTCCATAAAAAACATATAATCCTACCACTAGACCATGTCCATGGACTAATAGAAGAATTACCTTTTGATTTGACACTGAATCACATCCCATGATCAAAAAATGACTTGGAAAATGCCCGGGAAAATGCATCTACGACTCTAGAAGACCCATAATGAGATGGAATAATCACTAGTATTTCACACCATATGAAGTTTTTAACTTTTATTCAAGTCATTATAGAAGATATCAATGAGATTTTCCCAAACCTGAGCAATACGGTCCTAACATCGGATGAATGATTTCTATTATATACTACCCTGAAAATAGAGTACTCTAATTGGACATAGATGGAAAAGATAAAATCTAAATGTGAGTAATTAAATTTGTTCTATATGTTAGAAAAAATCCTCAAAAATTACTCTATAAACCAAGACTTGATGGGGTCCTTCACATGACTTTTGTTGCAGAAGAGATCAATGTTTTCATGAAATAAGTACACATAAGAGCCTATGAAACCCACCCATTAGGGTTCAAGATTTATCTTCAAATCAAGAGGTGTGGGTATTAATAGCCCACTATGGCAGAAGATTTCATGAAATTTACCAAAAATTTCAATTATGATCAGGTTCAATCCAACTCCATTCATCAACCCCTATAATTTCTACACATAGCCAAATACTTCTGGCCGTTTTACATATCGAGAATTGATGTCATGGTACTATATCCTTCTACCAAAACCTATATGTTCAAGTAAATTCTTGCTACAAATAAAATCTTATACAAGTGAGCCAAAGTTGTACACCTCAATAAAGTCGCGGTAAGAAATATTTTCAACATCATGAAAGCCAAAATCGTAACCATATTTGGTGTCCCTCACACAATAATAGTGGAAAATGGTACAAATTATTATTATTATGGATTATAGAAGTTATATTAGGAATATAATATCAAATACAACCATTAATTACACTATCACATAGTGAATAATTGATAGATGTAGGACTTTAACAAGACCCCATTGAATATAATCTAGAATATAGTAGAAAAGATAAAAATTCATTTTTAAGAAAGCTCCCACATGAATTGTGGGCTTACCAAAAAATAACCTGCACTGCCACATTAGAGACCCCATACTCATTATTATATGATACATAGGTTATCCTAACCACATAAGTTTAATTACACCACTCTTCATTTCCATCTATAATCACCTATCCATATATTTTCAATCCTAGAAATAAATGGATGAATTAGAGAAATTGGATGAGAAGAGATTCCACTCCTTGAAACATTTGGAAGTCCCCCAATAACAGATTGCACAATCATTTAAAAAAAGGTTTTCCACTAGTCACTCCTTAAAGTATAATGGTATTGACATTTAGAACTATGATGATACCTAAAAAAATCTCCAAATATTGAGACAAAGTGGGAGGGACCCTATTCTATACATAGGGTTTACGATGATAGAGATTATTACTTGATTCCAATAGATGAAGAGATTACTAAATCCCCCACCAAGGAAATGCTTCCCAATAAATAATTTATGTAATAAAAATAATAGATCATATTTTATTCTCGATGTTAAAATGAATCACTACTGGAAATCTATCATTTCCCAACGGTTTAGAACCGTTGGGAAAGGCTGCAGAACCATTGGTATACATTATACCAACGGTTCTGAAAACCGTGGGGAAGTAAGACGTTGGGAAAGGCTTTTCCCAATGGTTTACACAAAACCGTTGGGATAGGTTAGAAAAAATCAACCTATCCCAACGGTTCTGCCAAACCATTGGGAAAGGCCTTTCCCAACGGTTTGGCCCGTTGGGAAATCAACAGAGCATTTGCTTTCCCAACAGTTCCATGAACCGTTGGTAAAAACAACATTCAACAAAGTATCCCAACGGTTTCAAACTATTGGGATAGGGTGTTTTTACCAACGGTTCAAGGAACCGTTGGTAAAACCACCTGCATAGAGCCTATGCCAACGGATTTCAAACCGTTGGCATAGGCTTTGCTGTGCAAATTGCACAGCAGCCTGCTCTGCAATTTGCACAGCAGATTTTTTGACATTCACCCTAGGTTTCAATCCAATTATGCCCTCGTCTTCAATTCATTTTTCAATCCAATTATTGTACCTGTAACACATATAATGCATACATATAGAGAACAAAACAACACATACAAATAATGAAAACCAACCAACCAACACATATAATGCATCCTGAAAATATACTCATCCATAATTAAAGTAGAATTCATAACATAATTATAAACATACATAATTCATTTAGAATTTATTTTAAAATTTTGATGACAATCATATGTGGAATCTGGAATTCAATTCATAATTTGATTGGTTTTTCATATACCGTATATTTTTAATAGAAATGATATCCATTTTAAACAAAATACATACATCTGGAATGATACCGGTCACACCGTGCCTTAGATTGAGGCGAGGTTAACTCGTACACGTCACAAATGAATCATTGATCGTTTTCCTAATGTATCAACATATTCCGAAATCGTTTGGTCGGTTTTCCGTATGTTAGTTGTTGTTTTCACTTAAAATGAAGTGTTTTTTAAATAAAATAGAGACACTTTGAATGGTGTCGGCCACACCGCATCTCGTATTGAGGCGGGGTTAACTCGTACACATCACAAATGACCCATGGATTGTTGTGCTAAAATATAAACACAATCAGAATGTGTTTGGTTGGTTTTCCGTATGAATTTAAAATGTAGTCCATTTTAAAGAAAAGAGATACACTTAGAGTGTTCTCGGCCAAACTGCGACTCGGATTGAGGCGTGGTTGACTCGTACACGTAACATATGACCCATGAATCGTTGTCCTAAATTTTCAACAGATTCCGAATGCGTTTGGTCAGTTTTTCATATGTAAGTTGTTTATTTCACTTATAATCTTGTCCATTTTAAACAAAAGAGACACAGTCAGAGTGGTACCGGCCACACCGCGTCTCATATTTCGACGGGGTTGACTCTTACACGTCTCAAATGACCCATGGATCATTTTCCTAACGTATCAACACAATCCGAATACGTTTGGTTGGTTTTCCGTATGCCAGTTGATGTTTTTCACTTAAAATGACGTCCTTTTGAAACAAAAGACGGACACTATGAGTGGTGCCGACCACACCGCGTCTCCAATTGAGGTGGGGTTGATTCGTACACGTCACATATGACCCATGGATCGTTCTCCTAAAGTTTAAATGGAAACCGAATGCGTTTGGTCGGTTTTCCGTATGTACTTCAAAATGTTGTCCATTTTAAACAAAAGAGTGACACTTAGACTAATCCTGACCACACCGCGACTCAGATTCATCCCGGGTTGGCTCGTACATGTCACATATGACCCATGGATCGTTGTGATAAATTATCAAAAGATTACGAATGCGTTTGGTCAGTTTTGTGTATGTCAGTTGTTCTTTTCATTTATAATCATGTCCATTTTAAACAAAAGAGACAGAGTTAGAGCGGTGTCGGCCACACCGCGTCTCGGATTAAGATGGGGTTGACTTGTACACGTCACATATGACTCATGGATCGTTGTGATAAAGTATCGATAGAATCCGAATGCGTTTGGTCGTTCTTCCGTATGTCAGTTGATGCCTTTCACTTAAAATGACATCCTTTTGAAACAAAAGACGGACACTTTGAGTGGTGTCAGCCGCACCGCATGTCGGATTTAAGCGGGGATGATTCGTACACATCACATATGACCCATGGATCTTTCTCCTAATGTTTCAATGGAAACCGAATATGTTTGGTCTTTTTTCCGTATGTACTTAAAATGGTGTCCATTTTAAACAAAAGAGAGTCACTTAGACTTATCCTGGACACACCGCCACTCAGATTCATCCCAGGTTGGCTCGTACACGTCACATATGACCCATGTATTGATGGGATAAATTATCAACAGATTCGGAATGCGTTTGGTCAGTTTTCCGTATGTCAGTTGATGCTTTTCACTTAAAATGACATCCTTTTGAAACAAAAGACGGACACTTTGGGTGGTTCCGGCCACACCACGTCTCCGGATTGAGCTGAAACCACCATGCAACATTCTAATTATTATTTGTGATGTTTACGCGTATAAGGCACGTCAATCGGACGTGCGGTTTGCGCGGTACGGCTCAATATTCGTATTTTAAGTGATGCACGTGCTTCGTAAACGCGCGTGAGGGGGGTCCAAACGGGCCGAACGATTTCGGAATGGCCTGAAATCAGGCGAAAAATATGGGTGAGTGATTTATGAAGTGGTAGAGAAGACGACACGTCATTTGGACGTGCCATGTGCCTGCGGTGACCGACAACGCAGTTCTGGTGTCATAAACGGCCAAAACGGGCGTCCAATGGTCAAATTCATAGAGAACAACCTCAGATTGAGCTGAAACCACCGTGAAACATTCTAATTATTATTTGTGACGTGTACGCGCAGACGGAACGGCAATCGGACATGTGGTTTGCGCGGTACGGCTCAATATTCGTGTTTTAAGTGATGCGCGCGCTTCGTAAACGCGCGTGAGGGGGGTCCAAACAGGCCAGACGAGATCGGAATGGCCTGAAAACAGACGAAAAATATAGGTGAGTGATTTCTGAAGTGGTCGAGCAGACGGCACGTCAATCGGACGTGCCGTGTGCCCGCGGTGACCGACAACGTAGTTCTGGTGTCATAAACGGGCAAAACGGGCATCCAACAGTCAAATTCATAGCGGACGACCTCAGATTGAGCTGAAACCACCGTGAAACATTCTAATTATTATTTGTGACGTGTACGCGCAGAGGGAACATCAATCGGACATGCGGTTTGCGCGGTACGGCTCAATATTCGTATTTTAAGTGATGCACGCGCTTCGTAAACGCTCGTGAGGGGGGTCCAAATGGGCCGAACGAAGTCGGAATGACCTGAAATAAGACGACAAATACGGGTGAGTGATTTCTGAAGTGGTCGAGCAGACGACACTTCAATCGGACGTGCCGTGTGCCCGCGGTGATCGACAACGCAGTTCTGGTGTCACAAACGGCCAAAACGGGCATCCAACGGTCAAATTCATAGCGGACGACCTCAGATTGAGCTGAAACCACCGTACAACATTCTAATTATTATTCGTGACATGTACGCGCAGACGGCACGTCAATCGGACGTGCGGTTTGCGCGGTACGACTCAATATTCGTGTTTTAAGTGATGCGCGCGCTTCGTAAACGCGCGTGAGGGTGGTCCAAATGGGCCAAATGATTTCGGAATGGCCTGAAATCAGACTAAAAATACGGGTGAGTGATTTATGAAGTTTTTGAGCAGACAACACATCAATCGGACGTGCCGTGTGCCCGCGGTGACCGACAACGCAGTTCTGGTGTCATAAACGGCCAAAACGGGCGTCAAATGGTCAAATTCATAGCGGACGACCTCAGATTGACCTGAAAACACCGTGCAACATTCTAATTATTATTCGTGACATGTACGCGCAGACGGCATGCCAATCGGACGTGCGGTTTGCGCGGTACGGCTCAATATTCGTGTTTTAAGTGATGCGCGCGCTTCGTAAACGCGCGTGAGGGGGGTCCAAATAGGCCGAAAGAAGTCAGAATGACCTGAAATCTGACGAAAAAAACGGGTGAGTGATTTCTGAAGTGGTCGAGCAGACGGCACGTCAATCGGACGTGTCGTGTGCCCGCGGTGACCGACAACGCAGTTCTGGTGTCATAAACGGGCAAAACGGGCGTCCAACAGTCAAATTCATAGCGGACGACCTCATATTGAGCTGAAACCACCGTGCAACATTCTAATTATTATTCGTGACGTGTACGCGCAGACGGCACGTCAATCGGACGTGTGGTTTGCGCGGTACGACTCAATATTCGTATTTTAAGTGATGCACGCGCTTCGTAAACGCGCGTGAGGGGGGTCCAAACGGGCCGAACGATTTTGGAATGGCCTGAAATCAGGCGACAAATACGGGTGAGTGATTTATGAAGTGGTCGAGTAGACGACACGTCAATTGGACGTGCCTTGTGCCCGTGGTGACCGACAACGCAGTTCTGGTGTCATAAACGGCCAAAACAGGCGTCCAACGATCAAATTCATAGCGGACGACCTCAGATTGAGCTGAAACCACCGTGCGACATTCTAATTATTATTCTTGACGTGTACGCGTAGACGGAACGGCAATAGGATGTGCGGTTTGCACGGTACGGCTC
This sequence comes from Viscum album, assembly GCA_963277665.1. Lineage (NCBI taxonomy): Eukaryota > Viridiplantae > Streptophyta > Magnoliopsida > Santalales > Viscaceae > Viscum > Viscum album. The sequence goes on along the minus strand of OY728132.1, from coordinate 1,282,884,651 downwards.
AATATTCGTGTTTTAAGTGATGCGCGCGCTTCGTAAACGCGCGTGAGGGGGGTCCAAACGGGCCGAACGAAGTCGGAATGACCTGAAATCAGACTCCAAATACGGGTGAGTGATTTCTGAAGTGGTCGAGCAGACAGCATGTCAATCGGACGTGCCGTGTGCCCGCGGTGACCGACAACGCAGTTCTGGTGTCATAAACGGGCAAACCGGGCGTCCAACGGTGAAATTCATAGCGGACGACCTCAGATTGATCTGAAACCACCGTTCAACATTCTAATTATTATTCGTGACGTGTACGCGCAGACGACACGTCAATCGGACCTGCGGTTTGCGCGGTACGGCTCAATATTCGTATTTTAAGTGATGCACGCGCTTCGTAAACACGCGTGAGGGGGGTCCAAATGGGCCGAACGAAGTCTGAATGACCTGAAATCAGATGACAAATACGGGTGAGTGATTTCTGAAGTGGTCGAGCAGACGGCATGTCAATCGGACGTGCCGTGTGCCCGCGGTGATCGGCAACGCAGTTCTGGTGTCATAAACGGCCAAAACGAGCGTCCAACGGTCAAATTCATAGAGGACGACCTCGGATTGAGCTGAAACCACCGTGAAACATTCTAATTATTATTCATGACGTGTACGCACAGACGGCACGTCAATCGGACGTGCGGTTTGCACGGTACGACTCAATATTCGTGTTTTATGTGATGCGCGTGCTTCGTAAACGCGCGTGAGGGTCGTTCAAACGGGCCGAACGATTTCTGAATGGCCTGAAATCAGACGACAAATACGGGTGAGTGATTTATGAAGTGGTCGAGAAGACGACATGTCAATCAGACGTGCTGTGTGCCCGCGGTGACCGACAATGCAGTTCTGGTGTAATAAACGGCCAAAACGGGCGTCAAACGGTCAAATTCATAGCGGACGACCTCGGATTGACCTGAAAACACATTGAAACATTCTAATTATTATTCGTGACGTGTACGCGTAGATGGCATGCCAATTGGACGTGCGGTTTGCGCGGTACGACTCAATATTCATGTTTTAAGTGATGCGTGCGCTTCATAAACGTGCGTGAGGGGGGTCCAAACGGGCCGAACGAAGTCGGAATGGACTGAAATCAGACGACAAATACGGGTGAGTGATTTATGAAGTGGTCGAGCAGACGGCACATCAATCGGACATGCCGTGTGCCCGCGGTGACCGATAATGCAATTTTGGTGTCATAAACGGGCAAAACGGGCGTCCAACGGTCAAATTCATAGAGGACGACCTCAGATTGAGCTGAAACCACCGTGAAACATTCTAATTATTATTCGTGACGTGTACGCGCAGACGGCATGTCAATCGGACATGCGGTTTGCGCGGTACAACTCAATATTCGTATTTTAAGTGATGCACGCGCTTCGTAAACGCGCGTGAGGGGGGTCCAAACGGGCCGAACGATTTCGGAATGGCCTGAAATCAGGCGACAAATATGGGTGAGTGATTTATGAAGTGGTCGAGCAGACGACACGTCAATTGGACGTGGTCCCGACCACGTCCCTCTCCACCAACTGAACCGGCACCCTCTTCCCACTGCCCGACTTTTTGTTAATGTCGTTTCTGAGATTGAAATCGTGAGAATACCCGCCGCCACCGCCGCCGCCTCCAATCCTTCCTTTCCATGGCTGAAAATCTCCGAAATGATTGCCCCCACACACAGCGCCTCCCCTTCTCCTGCCGCCGCCGCCGTTTCGCTTCCGAAACGACGAGCCATTGGATGTCGCCTCCGTCTTTTTATCGGGCAGGGTGCCGAGCCCTTCGAATTTCTCTTGGATACCCAACGGATGCGCCGGTGGCTCCGGCGGCGGAGGCAAGATGAGAGATAGCCGAGCCACCAAAGGCAGAACGGTGACAGGAAAGGCGGAGAGGTGTGTTGAGTATCGAGGCCAGGAGTGCGGTGGATATGGGAAATACAAGGCCGGGGGGAAGCAGGGAACAGAGGTGATAGAGTCCACGCCGGAGGGAAAAAATTCCGCCGCCTCTGGATTCAGACCATTTGGAGGGGCAGAGGCGGCCATGGTGAAGTGGAGTGATGGAAGACACAGTCAGTGTTTTTTATCCCCACTTTTTTTATTCAATCTCGTTTTGCCGATATATAGATAAAAACCCGTTTTGTCAGGACTGTTAATGATGAAATCGTATTTTTGACGTGATTGAATCCACAAATCTAACTCCATAAATCAGGTTTTATTCTAGTTATATGATATATATTTTAGATCAAATTCCTTGAGTTTTTCTTTAGGCTTCGCACATGTGTTTATATCATATAGTATGAGCTATTTGTACTTTATTAAACATATGTTATGTGTTTACATCCATAAAAAACACTAATATTTTGTAAACATGTGTTATAAATATTAAGAGAACAAATGTAAGTAATTTTATCATTGTATATAACATATTTGTAAAGTATCAAATACTGTCCATTTTAAACAAAAGAAAGTCACTTAGAGTGGTCCCGACCACACCGCATCTCGGATTTAGGCGGGGTTGACTCGTACACTTCTCAAATGACCCATGGATCGTTGTCTTAATGTATCAACACAATCCGAATGCGTTTGGCCGGTTTTCCGTATGCCAGTTGATGTTTTTCACTTAAAATGATGTCCTTTTGAAACAAAAGACATACACTTTGAGTTGTTCCGACTGCACCGTGCCTCGGATTGAGACGGGGTTGATTCGTACACGTCACATATGACCCATGGATCGTTTTTCTAAAGCATCAACACATTTCGAATGCGTTTGGTCAGTTTTTTGTATGTCACTTTTTGTTTTCACTTAAAATCTTATGGAAATTCATATAGAATATTTTTATATCATATTTAGTATGGATTAGATTTTAGTTGATTGTGCTATGAAACATTTCAGAGCTAATGAAATTAAGGAAGGTGGAGGGGCTGTCCGGGGGGCTGTCCGGGGGGGGGGGGCTGTCCGGTGGGTGTCCGGGGGGCTGTCCGGGGACCAAGGAGGAGGGTGGGGGGGCTGTGCGGGGTCTGTCTGAGGGGTGTTTGGGGGCTGTTCAGGGGGTTGTCCGGGGTTGTTCAGGGGGCTGTCCAGGGTTGTTCAGGGGGTTGTTCAGGGGTTGTTCAGGGGTTGTTCAGGGGTTGTTCAGGGGTTGTTCAGGGGGGTTGTCCGGGGTTATTTAGGGGGCTGTCCGGGGGGGTGTTTGGGGGGTTGTCCGGGGTCCAAGGGGGAGGGTGGGGGGTTGTCCGGGGGGCTGTCCGGGGGGTTATTCGGGGTCCAGGGTGGAGGGTTGGGGGCTGTACGGGGGGCTGTCCAGGGGGCTGTCCGCAGGGGCTGTCCGGGGGGGCTGTCCGGTGGGTGTCCGGGGGGCTGTCTGGGGACCAAGGAAGAGGGTGGGGGGGGCTGTGCGGGGTCTGTCCGGGGGGTGTTTTGGGGTTGTTCAGGGGGTTGTTCGGGGTTGTTCAGGGGGCTGTCTGGGGGTTGTTCAGGGGGTTGTTCAGGGGTTGTTCAGGGGATGTCCGAGGTTGTTCAGGGGGCTGTCCGGGGGGTGTTTGGGGGGGGGGGGGGTGTCCGGGGTCCAAGGGGGAGGGTGGGGGGGGGGGGGGGTTGTCCGAGGGGATATCCGGGGGGCTATCCGGGGTCCAGGGTGGAGGGTTGGGGGCTGTACGGGGGGCTATCCGGGGGCTGTCCGCGGGGCTGTCTGGGGGGTGTTTGGGGGGTGTTCGGGGGTCCAAGGGGGAGGGGGGGTTGTCCAGGGTCCAAAAATGAGGGGGTTGTCCAGGGAGTTCACAAACAAACAACCACTAAAAGACAACAACATCCATAAAAACAGACAATATATAAAAATAACTCAACTCCAATACTATACTACGAGTCTAGAAAAAACCAACAACTATAATAGATTAAACATCAAATCTCAGTAATATAAGTCAAAAATGTAACGGATCAATATGTACCACATCAGCATCACCATCACCATCATCATCATCATCATTGCCCTCGTCATCGTCCTCATCATCGTCCTCACCCTCCACAGCGCCTTCCTCCTCGCCTTCGCCCTCCTCCTCGCCCTCCTCATCTCCCTCCTCTTCCGCATCAGACTGCTCGCCATCATCATCTTCAAGCTGGACATCGGCCTGACCACCACTGGAACTGCCACTTGGTGCACCATATATAGAATGTATCGACGACATGTATTCATCAATCGCTGGGCTGGCCTCTGCTGGAAGTGTTGGACGTAGAACTTCAATAAATTTCATAAATGCACTGTTTGCCCTAGCAGACTGTTCTGCCGTCTCTGTGGCCCTTTTCTCAGCCTGTTCTACCTATGCCCTAACTTTCTGCAGCTCGGTGGCACTACAACTCGTACCTGAGGCAGGCCAATACCTCGTCGGGGCTATCCTAGGTCGGCAGCGTACTCTGCCAGAATGATCCTCTCCCAACACCTGATGTAAGTGATCAGATGACCCAAAATTGTCTGCTTCTTGGGCATCGAGGGCCTCTAAAGCATCCTGTTACAAACATAAATATATTATTAAGTTACAAAATAGATATTAAAATATAAAATCAACAGATTAAAACTTACAATCTGCTTCTGAGTCGCTTCGTTGACAGCACTTCCATCCTTTTTTCGTCTACTCGAGCAAAACAGTTTTGCTCGAGGCACACGTCCTTCAATATTTTGTACTTGCCTCTACAATTACATTGAATACAAAATTTATATAAAAAATTTAGCAAATAATTAAATAATTGAGGAAACAAAATAAAATGTAAGTCGTAAAGAAAACTTATAAACAATTTTCATACCTGCTGCCTCTCATGATCCGGCATCATCGTGCGTCCTAGTGTATGGAGGTATTTTTTTGCATCAATGTTTTTTTATTTTTTCCAGATGATTCCTAAATAAAATTCGATAATTCAAAGGATAATATTAATGCAAAACTTGAAAGTTATTATTTAAATACCTCAAATGTAATTCATACCTTAAACTGGGTACTCGTCCAATGAGTAATCATCTGACGATACTGCTCTATAGGACAATCATCCACGACTGGTACCGCCTCTAACTCAGTGCCAACTCTAGCACGCCATCCAATATACAGCTCATGCTTGTAGGCTCTCCAAAGCTCGCCTAAATCCTTTAGACGTTCTAGTCGTGCACCCTCACCATCAAGAAAATTAAATCGAAGCTGAAATCAAAATATTAATTCATATAAATACAAAAAAAATCATGGCATTAAATACAACATATTTTTTTACCCATATCTCTGCCCAAGCTCTATCTTTGACCTCATGTGGCAAATGTCTCCACGACAGCGGGCTGACGGGAATGATGTCGGAGTATTTGGAAAGCGTCTCCATAAAACTCCGACATTGCTGCCCTGTTTTCTCAACCATCTGATTGTCTTTATTATATTCCACCATAACCTGTGTGTGACGGTTCCACACCGAACGCATGCGTGTACGGCCCCGCCCCCGCCTCCTGTCGGTAGATGTATCTGTCATGAAAGAAAACAAATATTTTATCAAAACATGTTATAATGAAAATAAATATTGCTATAAATTTTTTTAGGGTTTTATAAATATACCTGCGCTAGTCTGATCAATGAGTGGCGCCGGATCCACAGTTGCTGATGGAACACCCTCTGGTGGAACAGGAGTCGAAGACGATGGAATATAAAAGCTCAGAGAGAAAGAAGTAGAAGGAAAAGAAGATGGAACAGTTGTATGACCTGATGCTGACTGGGGAGTGGGAATCATCATGGGATGTGAAAATGATGGGGCAGAAGATGCAGAAGGTAGCGAAAACATGGGAGGTCTAAATATCCCGTGTGTCCCTAACGACACACCGGGATCAGAATGTGGGAAGACTGAAATGTCAGTGGGAGGGGCAGGGTCTAGTCGGGCACGCGCAGCTCTACATCCACCTCTGGTACGAACCCTCCTCATACCACCGGCCTGAGTACTAGGACCAGTACTAGGCTCCTCGTCGAATAACTGTCGACGTAATGGTGGATCCTACGAAAAAGTTTACAAAAAAAATTAATCACATGACATTATATATTCTGTAAATATATATATATATATATATATATATTTGAAATAAAATACTCACTGTAGGCACTAATGGTGGAATGCCCATCTCCTCCATCCGACGATTGTTCTCTGCCATTTTTTTTCTTCGTCTCTCTTCAATTGGCTGCATTTCCTGCATTGGAAAACAAATATGTAATTAATTAGAAAGAGAAAATTAATGTGTAAACCAAAAAACTAAATATATGAGGGAATGAGGGGATTCATTGGTAATTTAGCTATCAATTGTTTTAGAAGAGCTTGAATGAATTTAATAAAACATACAAGTTGTAATGTTCACCAAGTTAGAAATATTGTTTGATTTGGTTTGAATACAGTTCAATTCCAAATTAGAAAATGCAATTCAAATAAAACAGCAACCAATAAACATTGAAAATTCACATAACGGTCAAGTCAGCTAAAACATATTTGTGATCAATACTAAATAAATATGAATATTACCAACCTTAACAACCCAACTCGTGGTAAACCAAAAGATTTGAGAACATGGATGAATTATTCTATATATTTCCAGCAACAACTTCAGGTTCACAATCAACTCTGACAATTGAGCTATTGGAGTCATCAAAAGAAATAAATGGATTGGTTCCAATGGCAATAGGGACAGTGTCAATTCCATCATCAGCATCATCAAAAATATGTCTTGGAATTACATCAACTATGACACCAAATTCAGGTTGAAGTTGATCTTTGACATAAAAAACTTGTTTAGCCATTGATGCCAACACATATGGTTCTTCGGTTGCAAGAGTACGGGTCATATTAACTACTCGAAATCCACAATCATCAATAAATGTGCCATGTCTCGTCATCGAATCAAACCAATGGCATTTCATCATTGTGACTCGTCCATGAGAGTAATAATCCAATATTATTATTTTCTCAACGACTCCATAATAACCCACATTTTCAAGTCGCGGTCTACTATCTGATGTACTGGCATAACAATCTGTTGTGGCAGTAACCATAATACCATCATGTTGTGTTCTCATGTTTTTGGCTCGTTCAGTGACAATAAATCTGTACCCACTGATAACAATTGATTTACAGTCACGAACCACGATATTAGGACCAAAAGCCAAAGCTCTTATTTCCTCAGAGACAGAGTAAGCAAACAAACTCAATACCTGCAATATAAATGACAGTTAAACTTATATAAATATTGAAATAATTAATTTAAACAGTAATATTTTTACCTTCAATTTTAACCAAGCAGAAAACTCTTTGCTATGCAAAGTCTCTCTCCTTCTCAAAGATAAAGAACGATGCTTCCTATTTATCATTGTTTTATGTTACCTGTAGATAAAAAAATATGAATAGTTTAACAGATATATATGTAAGATATACATATTCAATTTTGTTACCTGATATAGTCATCGAACAAATCACAGTTGAACAAAACTGTGCGATGTGCCATCTCCCGCTCTTCATGGCTTAATGTCTTCAATGTATATGATCCAGGAATTCCTCCTGTTTGAGGAAGTGATGGAAAACTGGGTTCAATTTGCTCATATTGTTCTTCTTCATTTCTCATTGGTCTGTTCATTCTTGTAGTAAGATCAGACAAATACATTGAACAAAAAACCATACATTCTTGAGCTAAGTAACCGTTCATGATAGAACCTTCGGGATGATTCTTGTTTCGAACATAAGACTTTAATGTGAACATATTTCATTCAGTTGGATACATCCAACGAAAAGAAACAGGTCCTCCGAGAAGTATTTCAGTTGGAATATGGACAGTCAGATGCAGCATGCATGTGAAAAATGATGGGGGAAATATTTTCTCCAACTCACACAAAATTAATGGGGCATCTGTCAACATTTTTTGCAAGAAAGACTTGGACAAATTCTTAGCACAAAGATCTCTAAACAAATGGAAAAACCGAATAAAACCCACCCTTACATTATTGGACAAAAGATGACGGATTTCTATTGGAAGCAACTCATGCAGTAGAACGTGATAATCAGGAGTCTTCAAAGATTTTAGCTTTAACTCTCTTCTGTTGACCCGTTTAGATATGTTGCTTGAATAGCCATCAGGAACTCTAATAGTCTCTAATACTTCCAAAAATTGTCTTTTTTCAGTAGTTTTCATCACATAAGAAGCACATAGAAGTTGCCATTTATTTTCACTGATACGCACAGGATGCAATTTTGGTCTGATGCCCCAATCCACCAAGTCACGTCGAGATCGTAAATCATCTTTTTTCTTCCCCCTTGACATTTAGAAGAACTGAAAGCAACATTTCACATATATTCTTTTCAATATGCATTACGTCTAAGCAATGGCGTAGCAAATTGGTTGACCAATAAGGCAAATCAAAAAAGATACTCGTCTTCCTCCAATTGTAACAGGTTTCTATGGAAACATTCTTTCTCTTTCCAGATTTCATTTGACCCTTCCCGAACGAAAAACTGAAATCTTTCAATTCATTAAGCACATCAGTTCCAGACATACGCTGAGGTGGATCATTAGTCACTATAGTATTATCAAATCTTCGATGATTCATTCTATATGGATGATCCTTTGGAAAAAATCGTCGATGTCCCATAAAACTGAAACTACAACGATGTTTCAGTCTTCTGGATCGTGTATTCTTCATACAAACTGGACATGACAGTTTTCCCTTCGTGCTCCATCCAAACATCATTGCATAAGCCGAAAAATCATTGATCATCCACATAAGCGTAGCACACATCTGAAATATGTCTTTCAAACATGCATCGTATGTGTGCACACCCACATCCCAAAGAAGTTTCAACTCTTTTATTAAAGGTTTCATGTATACATCAATATCAATGCCGGGATCAGAAGGACCAGATATGAGTATACTCATGAAAGTGAAAGATTTTTTCATACACAACCATGGGGGAAGATTATAAATGTGTATAAAAACTGGCCATGTGCTGTGCGAAGTAAGCATCTGCCCAAACGGATTAAAACCGTCGCATGAAAGACCCAGCCTCACATTACGCACGTCAGCTGCAAAATCAGGATGTCGAGCATCAAATTTCTGCCATGCAAATCCATCTGCAGGATGAACCAACTCATCATTAGTCTTCTTTCTCTCGGTATCATGCCATCTCATTTTTATTGATATGTCATCAGACATAAAAAGATTCTGGAGTCTGGGGATAAATGGAAAGTTCCACATTACTTTCTGTGGAACGCGGGATGGTGTTCCATCAGATTTTGACTTCCAGCGGGATGTGCCACATTTTATACATTCATTTAGTTCAGCGGTTTCTTCCCAGAATAAACTGCAATCTTTCAGGCAAGCATGAATTTTGTTTCTGGAAAATCCAAGTTCTTCAACTAACTTCCATGCCATATAGTGGTTTGAGGGAATATCTGCATCATCTGGAAGTAAATCCTTCAAGAGGGTAAGAATGTAATCAATTACTGTATTAGAAATCCCATACATAGTTTTTCCATGAAACAATCGGATTAAAAATTCCAGCTTTTTCATTTTATCGCATTGTCGATATACTGGAGTCGTGGCAGCATCATTCAATTTTTTCACCCTATCAATATCATCATTTTCACTAGATGCATCAGTTGTCCTCATATCGACGTCTTCTTGAGTTGAAATCCTTTCTTTTTCATGATGACGAATAAATGGAAACCGATCATCTAACAAATTCTCCATCCCAGTCCATTCATTTCGATCATCACCAATTTGAGATTTCATTTTCTCCCCATTGTGATACCACACAAAGTAGTTAGCTTGAAAACCATTTTTGGTTATGTGGTAGCTGACTTCTTCACGACTCAACCAAGGTCTACCAACACAATTGGAACATGGGAAGTGTATGCGACCACTATCTGAAGCATTGTGAAATGAAAAATCTATAAAGCTCTCCAAATTGTTTTGAAAATCGCATGAGATACGATCGGTTTCATACATCCAACTTCTGTCCATTCTGTAAAAAAATTCATATAAGTCATTTTGTCATAAACAATTCAATAGGATTGAACTTTAATAGAAAATACATTTAAGTAAACGATAAAGGAAGAAAATAATCATGGTATCAACTAGACATGTGAAAAAAACATACTAATGTGTTATTGAAAAAATGTAAAACCAACAAGAACTTAATGTGTTATCACATCATAGCATGCCTCATCCCATAACCATATTAGTAGGTTACCCTCGTGGATAGCCCCGCCCACCCCCGTGGACAACCCACCCACCCCCGTGGACACCCCCTACCCCCTAGACAGCCCAACCACCCCCGTGGACAGCCCACCCACCCCCCTCGACACCCCTTCTCCCTATGGACAGCCCCCACCCCCTTGGATAGCACGCCCACAACCCTGGACACCCCTACCCCCTGTGGCCAGCCAACCCACCCCCCCCGGACAGCCCGCCCACCCCTCCTTGACAGCTCGACCACCCCCGTGGACAGACCGTCCACCCTTGTGGATAGCCCGCCCACCCCCGTACCCCCCCCCCCAGGATAGCCCCGCCCACCCTCCCAAACAGCCCACACCCCCTCCCCTGCAACCCCACTACCACCACCTAGACATACCACCCCCCCTGGACACCCCACACACCCCTCCCCCACCAGGACACCCCACCCAGACCCCCAGGACAGCCCACACCCCCTGGACAGCCCCGCCCACCCCCGTGGACAGCCTTTCCCACCCCCGTGGACAGCCCCGCCCACCCCCGTCGACAACCCACCCACCCCCGTGGACGCCCCCTACCCCCTAGACAGCCCAACCACCCCTGTGGACAGCCCACCCACCCCCCTCGACACCCTTTCTCCCTATGGACAGCCCCCACCCCCTTGGATTGCCCCCCCACCCCCCTGGACACCCCTACCTCCCGTGGCCAGCCCACCCACCCCCCCTGGACAGCCCGCCCACCTCTCATTGACAGCCCAACCACCCCCGTGGACAGCCCGTCCACCCTCGTGGACAGCCCGCCCACCCCCGTACCCCCATGGACACCCCGTACCCCCCTGGATAGCCCAGCCCACCCTCCCAAACAGCCCACACCCCCCTTCCCGGCAACCCCACCACCACCACCTAGACATACCACCCCACCTGGACACCCCACACACCCCTCCCCCACCAGGACACCCCACCCAGACCCCAGGACAGCCCACACCCCCTGGACAGCCCCACCCACCCCCCGTGGACAACCTTTCCCACCCCCGTGGATAGCCCCGCCCACCCTCGTGGACAACCCACCCACCCCTGTGGACGCCCCCCACCCCCTAGACAGCCCAACCACCCCCGTGGACAGCCCACCCACCCCCTCGACACCCCTTCTCCCTATGGACTGCCCCCACCCCCTTGGATAGCCCGCCCACCCCCCTGGACACCCCTACCTCCCGTGGCCAGCCCACCCACCCCCCCTGGACAGCCCACCCACCCCTCCTTGACAGCCCGGCCACCCCCGTGGACAGCCCGTACACCCTTGTGGACAGCCCTCCCACCCCCGTACCCCCCTGGACACCCCGTACCCCCCCTAGATAGCCCCACCCACCCTCCCAAACAGCCCACACCCCCTACCCTGCAACCCCACGACCACCACCTAGACATACCACCCCCTGGAATGTGTAGAAATAACATAAAAATACATGATATACAGATAGCACAAAATACTCACCATATGGGTTAATATTAACTACATAATCACACACTTCACTACTACCATAAACACATAAACCACACCACCACCACACAAGACGCATAGCATTTCTCACATTCATTTATAAGCCACTTCATTCACACTTACATTGTCCATTCATTTAATGATAAATTAATTAAATCCATTTACCACACATCCATTTCTATTCCATATCATTTATTTAATATCTTGTTTTTTTGTTTTAACAGCATAATTTATTCCATTGCTAACCAGGAAACTAATAAAACCACCACACAACAACTCACCATCTCACAATAACCATCGACACCATGTTACATCGACCAACCATCTCACCAAAATAACCACATATCACAATAAAAATATTGCACATCACAAACCACCGCACAACCAAAACCACCTCACCACATTATACACCACAACTTCATCACACAACACCTCCACAAGACACAACACCACCACACATCATCACTATCATACAACTTCACATGACACATCCATGCCCACTAACCATCACATTACAGCCCCACATATCACAAAGCCCAACTGGTCACCTCATTCCCCATAAAACAGCCTACAACATACAATGAAACACAACAAAAAACCTCTCATAGAGGCAACATACCCCAACTTACACAATTTATTTATTCAAGGTCTTTTATTACATTACCCCTTTATTTAGCATGGACATTATAACACAACTGATATTCCAGGGGAAACTAATTAATTAACAAAATATTTATTCATTTCCCTATTTTACACGGTGAAATCAAATCAAAATCCAAACTTAAAACTAAAATATTAGATCAATAACAATAAAAACAAGGTACCATATGTGTATAAAGAAAAAATTACTTGATTTGAGATGATTCAAATGGCTTTTCACCTATTCGGATTGGGGATTTGGAGACCAGCAGAGAGGTGGAGGTGGATTGATAACTTAAAACTAAAATACTAAAGCAATAAAAATAAAAATAAGGAAGTATATGTGTATAAATGAAAAGATACCTGATTTGAGATGGTTTTCACCTCTTAGGATAGGGGATTTTGCGAGAGGAGAGCGGTGGAGCGGATGAAATTAGGTTCTGTGTGAATGGGGGAGAGCAGCCTCGCGGCTGGATTTGGGGGAAATAATTCCCAACGGTTTTAAAGAAGCATTGGGAAAGAGATGCTAAGGACCCCTTTGCCAACGGTTTGAGGAAACCGTTGGCAAAGGGGTGGACTTTCCCAACGGTTTCAATGAACCGTTGGGAAAGGCTTTCTTAATCCTTTAAGCCCAACGGTTTTAGCAAACCGTTGGTAAACACCCGTTGGAAAAAACAGCATTTCCAATAGTGAATATCTAGTATTTTTCACATGACTATAAAATACATGACACATTGTCCAACTCATAGGAAAATAAAATATGTGATACCCATGTCCTCTATGTACGATGTTAAATCACATATCATCATTTTCCCTACCATATGACATTAAAATACTTGGATTCCTTTATCTCCACTGTAGAAAATTAAGCTATGTTTCTGTCCTTTGTCACATGACCATAAAAATCATGACACATCATCCCGATTGAAAGATGATAAACTACGTGACACCAATGTCCATGTTGTATGATGTTAAATTAGATATCTTCATTTTTCGTACTATATGATGTAAAAATACATGGATTCCTACATCTCTATTACATGAAGTTAAACTATGTAGTTGACTATTATCACATGATCTTAAAAGGTGTGGAAAATAATAATTTTTGTAAGATGAAAAACCACATGACACCTATATCCTCACAGTATGGAATTAAATTGTATATTATCTTCATCTTGAAAACATGAAGTTAAACTAGAGATGATGGGTCCTTGTCACATGATGGTAAAATATATGGTAGATATCATTAGAACCTGACATTAAAATCTGTCAATGTCCTATATAATAAACATGGGAATACTCTTGTCACAAATTAATGATATTTTAGTGTCCTTACAGGAGATGACACCACCCATGACATCAGTCTTCTACCATGTCATATTTAGGAACTATATGTGGCTTTATTCCTATCATAAAAGTATATGTAGTGTTTATTAGATATCCAATCCCAACTCCATATATAATAATACATGGGAATAGTTCCACCTATAAATATTGATCGAACCTGCATGGAAAATTTACCATTTATAACTATGTATGTCATGATTCCTATTATCATAGGATATGTAGTGACACTTGGATTTCCAATCCTAGGTCAATCCAAAAAAAATCAACAAAAAAATACCCCACCCCATGTATGGTTCACACCTATGTTGGGAGTCTTTAATAAATACAAGTGTCTTGATTTCCATCATCATGGGATACATAGTGACACTCAGGTCCCTTATCCTGGGTCCAGCCTAATCATCAACATATCATGAAGTCCATTCCCTTTGGAATCCTGATAGTGGACCCAATTCAATTTTTTCTGGAGAGTTTTTGTGAAAAAGGGGTTTTTGGCCCTCCTTTACCACCGAGTCATCAATTATTAGCCAATGCGTGTCACTTTATGAAATTCTCACCCCAACATAGTCAAAGATATGAAATGATAAATTGTAGCATTTCCCCATGAAGAACTTGGGATGTCTCATGAAACCATGCATGAGAGGAATTAATGATAACATCTTAGAAGTATGATGTTAAACTGTATAGTCAGTCTTTGTTGTGTGACCTTAAAAGGAATGATATGTCATCATCACTACAAGATGAAACACTATATGGTTCATGTCTGTGTTGCATTGTAATGACCCAAACTTTCATTAATGTAAATCCCTCTTGATCTAATTAAATATCCCTTTATGTAAAAGTTTTATATAAAATTTCAACTTCATTGGTTTTATGTTATTGGATTTTAAAATACTGTTAAGAATTGTGACTATTTCTAATATGGCTATTGAATAGTGATCACATGATTAGTATAAATACATGTCTTTAACGAATCCAATTTACTTATACAAAGGAAGTGATGGCCTCATCCAGTAGACATGCCCCATACGAAGCCCATTTTTCGGAGCTCAGAAAAGAGGTGGAATCATTGGGCTTCGCTCTTGACCAGTCCCAAGCCGAGCTTCAACAGGTTAAGCTCGAGCAGGACCACCTACGAGAGAATTAGAAGTTGAGAGAGATTACCACCCGAGCAATGTTATTCGAGCCACCCCAAGAGTCTATCACCATCGTACACCTTACTCTTCGGTCTTATACGTGTGTTATAAGGGGTTATGTAACAAGACCTTTGCACTATGGTTATGTACATTAGTTTTGTATATAATAATGAATATACTTTCTTTTTATTATTGTTACCTTATAAATAGTTTTTAAAGCACAAATAGTATTTTTAGTTAATGTTCAACTAAGAAATCTATTTTGATAAATCAATTGATTTTTGAATTAAATAATATTTTAATAAAATATTATTATTATTATTAAATTAATTTTTATTAAATATAAATAATTGTATAGTTTTATGAATGCAATAGTAATTTTTATTAAGGTTTAGAAGCCATTTTTTGTCAAAACACATGAATATTTGAAAAATGCCAGTTTCTATTTTAAAAGAAAAAATTAACATATTTAGAAAATTATTTAGATAAAATTTATATTATTTATGGAATTAGGATGTCGAAATTATCCAATGGTGATTTTTTTATAATTTTCTGAGACAATCAAATTTTTGGGTAAAAATTAAATATCGTTTAAATATATAATGTGTTTTATGACATCATAAGGACCCAATAGTGATGTAATAAAATACAATAAGACTTATGTTAGGCCAATATATGTTTTAAAATTAAAATAATGTGAGTTTGGGTTTGTTTGACTTTTTTTACAAAGCACTAATGGACCCTTCTAGGATTATTAAACATCTTGTCTTTTTAAATTGTTTTCCTTCGGAGTGTGACTCAACTCCACATAAGCACCCACATTGTTTAAATAAGTTCAGAATTTATCCTTATAAAATATTTTTTACAATTTAATTTGCCAAAAAACATGGGCAAATTACATGGGATGGTTTGTGGTTTGGATTAGTTTAATGTGAGGTGTCCCAAACCTAAATAATAAAGAATTCCCTCACTTTTCCTATATAAACCCACCCAAGCTCCCACTTTCTCCTCACTCAATGTCATTGGAGTTCATACAAAATATGCCCTACTCTATCTAGAATCCTCCAAATGTGTCTCAAGCTCCCAAGAAGCCTCTCTCAAGCCTCTCTCAAGCCTTTGGAAGCATACTTCCAAGTAAGGGTTTTTCTTCCTTTCTCATTTTTGTCCAATATTCTTTAAATTGTTATGCCCTTTTAATTTCAATTATAAATTTTGGGGCATGGCTTTTCACCTCCCCCATACTTTCCTATTTATGTTTTAATGATGGGATACCCCTTTCTCTCTCATTAAATTCCTCCCATGTACACCCGTTACTGTGCCGAAATTCTGAAAGGAATTTCTCTCTCCTCTTTTACATTCAAGAAACTCTTTTGTATCATGACTCTAAATTACATTACAATTGTTGGGGCATGTATCTATATGACCCCCTTACTTTTAATTTCATGTACATATTATGAGACACCACTTTATCTCTCATCAACCATTTTATGAATTCTTATGTCACGCCGTTATGCTACCGAAATTGCACCGATTTTCCACGCCAATGTCATTGTGTAGTGAATACCATTCCCATTTATCTATCAAGGGTATTGACCTTTATGAACAATTACTTATTGATTATAAAGTTTAATAATCTAATTCCACATTACTTTATGGTGGAATAAATTATTATGTTTTATGAATCCATGTTATACGATCCATGTTGGAAACTTATGCATGAAATGAAATGTTTAAGAATGGTGCACCCTTATAGCACTCCAACGCATTGGGTTAAGAATAGTAACATGATAAGTCATATGAAATGGGTGTTTACTCATGAAAATTCAAGTTCAATGTGGTTTTACTCATGCTTCATGTGCAATGAGGATTTACTCATGCTCCATGTGCAATGAGCCTTGGCTCATGCTAATTCCATGTTAAGTGCTGTTGCCACATTTCCTAGTTATGATTATCATTCTTTATCATGCCTTTATGTTTAGGCTTCTATTGAGATCTAATGATATGCCTATTGTCTAATATGTATATTATTCCTCATGTTACTCCATTTTTATTCCCTTACTGGGCTTTATAGCTCACCCTTTTCTTATGCATGTCCTCAGGTTATCCCATGAAATGCTATGTACGAGAGAATGTAGTGGTCCTGTAAAGGAATTTTTCAATAATGATGTTGTATTTAATGTTTTAAGTTGTTATTTAATGATCCTAATCCACAAATACATTATACCTATCGATCTTCTATGTTGTATCAAATGAAGTTTATGTAATAAATTATGTTTAATTGTGTAATAAAGGAGCAGGGTTGTCATAGTTGGTATCAGAGGATAGGTTTAGTTATTTTTGAAATTAGAATTAGAAAACCCTAGTGAAGCCTTAGAGACAAGACTAAGTATAATGAAAACATTTCTAAGTTTTGGTGAGTATTGAGTAAGTGGTTTATCAAGAAAATACATCCCTGTATGGATACGCTCAGGTAGAGGCAGCTCTGGCACAAATGTATCCTAGGGGTAAAACCCAAAAACACCAATTTGAGTTAGACTCGAACGAGAACTTGTGCAAGAAAATGGGCCTTTCTGCAGTCTTGGTTACAACACTCACAAGGGATATGCTTTGGTACATTCACAAGCATAGTATAAACCATTATTAAGGGACAAAAAAATCCCCTAAGAATATATGTTAGAAAGTAGGTCATGGATAATATAGACTCAAGCCAATAGAATCATATGTTATGGAAATAAAATTTATTTATAAGTTGTTAATTTTGTCCTTGTATTACCCATTATGTGTTACCCCTAAATTTCCTTTTATTCCGTCCAATTTCTGGTAATAGGAGAACTCAGGCGAACAACCGATGTAAAGATCAATGTGATGACTGTACTAATGAGATGCCCAATCCAACAGGAGTGGGAATTGAGAACATTTTCATGCTTCTCTCTCAGCTAAATCGAGTTTTGAATAGAAACATGGGTCAAGAGGAACATTCAACCCCCCCTAAGAAAGAACAAGTCTCTATTAAGAGCTTCATGAGACAAGGGCCTCCTACTTTTAATGGATCATCTGATCTCTCAATCGCTGAACAATGGATCAAATCCATTGAAAAGATCTTCTCCATCCTTCAATGTTCTGAACAAGAAAAGGTTATCCTGGCTGCTTATCGTATGGAGGGTGAAGCTGATAAATGGTGGATGCTGATCAAAAATATGAATCTTGAGGAGGAGATCAAGGAATTGGAATGGAAAAAAATTTAGAAGATGTTTTTTGATAAATATTTTCCGCACACCCTCCAGGTTAAGATGGAATGGGACTTCTTTTCCCTCAAGAAAAAAGATGATGAATCTGTTGGAGCGTATGAGGAAAAATTCACAAGGCTTGCATGATATGCTTCCAACATTGTCATTACCCTCGAATGCAAGGTTGACAACTTCTTTGGTGGGCTGAAACCTAGACTCCAGAAAGCACCGACGATCCGTGACTTCGACAACTATGAGAAAATTTTCTGATGTGACCTCAAGGTTGAAAGGAAGATTGGAGAATCTCAGGGGTATCATGGGGATAAGAAGCGTAAGGTGGACTTCAATTCTGGAGGTCCGATGGATAAATCCAACGATTCTAATAAGATCCAACACCCCACTTGCCAGAGGTGCAGAAAGAAGCACCCAAGAAATTTCCTCAAGGGGATGAGGAAATGCTTTAGGTGTGGAAGAGAAGGGAACCTAGCTATTAACTTCTGACAAGAAAAACCCATGGATAAAACAGATGAGAAGAACGCTCTATTAAAACCTCAACATTTTGTTCATCACTACAACAACAAAGAACCAGAGCATCTTGAAAATTAGTGCCCTAAGCTAAGGGTTTTCGGAGGCGACCAACAACCTCTAAGGCAGTAAGGGTGAGCTTTTTCCATCACTACGGCCGAAGTGAACCTTGACAATGAAATGGTGACAGGTACACTAGTTATTCATTCAATAATAGAAAACATACTTTTTGATTCAAGTTCTACGCATTCTTTTATATCTCGAAAGTTTAGTAGAACAATCCCAACACCGCAACAAATCATGGAAGTGAAGATGTCGGTGAGTATAGAAAATGGGGAAATCATTGCATCACATGAATATAACTCCTCCCCTGCCATAATATGTGGATTGAACTTCCCAGAGAACTTTTTCATACTCCCTTTGGTGAAATTTGATGTAATTCATGGCATGGATTAGCTTTCCTTATATAGAGCCAACATAAATTACCGTGAGAGGGAAATCACTCTCCATGTAGAGAATTGACCCCCAATTCTTTACAAGTGTAAGTAGGAAGACGAATCTCCTTTTTCTCCATCATCTCAAGCGTGGATATTACTGCCCTATGAGCCCACATATTTGACTCATATGATTAAGTCTAATGAGGCAACCATCCAAGCGGACATGCCTATTGTGATGAAATTCGCTGAAGTGTTTCCCAAGGAATTTCCTAGTCTTTATCCTAGAAGAGGTATTGAATTCTCAATTTAACTTATACCTGGGGTGTTACCAATATGCAAGAATCCATATAGAATGGCTATTATGGAGATTGAGGAGCTGAAGAAATAGCTACATGAGAATCTGGATAAAGGGTTTATATGCCCAAGTGCTTCACCATGGGGTCCACCAGTCCTCTTCATCAAGAATAAGGATGGGTCAATGCGCCTTTGCATATATTATCATGAGATCAAAAAAATCATGATAAAGAACAAGTATCCTCTCCCACGAATTGATGACTTGTTTGATAAGCTACACGGAGAACAATACTTCACCAAGGTGGATTAGTGGTTGGGATATTATCATATAAGGGTGAAGAAGGAAGATATCACCAAGAATGCTTTTCGTACAAGATACGGGCACTATGAATTCATAGTAATGCCTTTCGGACACACTAACGCTCCAGAAATATTCATGTACTTGATTAATAGAGTCTTTAGATATTACCTTGACAAATTTGTGGTAATATTTATAGATGATATTCTGATATACTCCAAAACCAAGGAGGATCATGAGGAGTATCTGAGAACTGTACTAGAGACCTTATGAAAGGAGAAGCTCTATGAAAAGTTCAGCATGTGTGAGTTCTGGTTGATGTAGGTATCATTCATGGGCCATATCATCATAAGAAATGAGATATCTATAGATCCCTCTAAAATTGATGAAATTGATGGATGGATAAGGCCAACATCGGTAATATATATCCATAGCTTCTTGGGGTTAGATGGATATTATCGACGATTTGTGAGATATTTCTCATGATTTTCCAACCCTCTTACCAAGCTAACTTGTAAGGGAGTAAAGTTTTCTTGGAGTAATGAATGTGAAGAAAGCTTCAAGGAGTTTAAAAATAGGCTTATCACTGTGCCCGTGCTCACTTTACCCACAAGTGGAGAACTTTTTGTGGTATTAAGTGATGATTTGAAGAAGGGACTGTGATGTGTGATGATGAAAAATGAGAAAGTTATTTCCTTTTCATCAAGGAAATTGAAAGTTCATGAACATAACTATCCAATGCATGACCTCGAGTTAGATGCAGTGATATTTGCTTTGAAAATTTTGTGGCACTATCTCTTTGTGAAGAAGTGTGAAATATATATAGACCAAAAAAGCCCCATGTATATTCACACAAAAAGAGTTGAACATTCTCCAATGAAGATGGTTAGAGCTGATCAAAGACTATGACTGGTCAATCCATTACCACCCTGGGAAAGCGAACAAGGTGGCTGATTCCCTAAGTAGAAAGGACCCAACCATTATATCATTGATGAAAATTGAAAAGGATCCAATATTCTTATATTTAATGAAGATGGACATGGTAATCATAAATAAGGGAACATCATCAATCCTTTCACAAATTATTGCTCAACCATCACTTTTGTAAAGGTTAAAGGATGCTCAGAAAGATGACGTGGGAATTTAGGAAAAATTGGAAGATATCGGAAAAGGGAAATCCTCAATGTTTAATGTTAATGAAGAAGGAATTGTGAGATTTGGGAAAATACTATGTGTTCCATCAAGTCCAGATCTGAAGAAGGAACTTTTGGATGATGAAAATAGTTAAAATTTCTCTATTCACCCAGGAAACACAAAATTTTATTGAGATCTCCGAGAGCATTATTGGGGGGATAATATGAATAAGGAGATCGCTGAATATATATCAAAGTGCCTGGTGTGTCATCAAGTGAAGGAAGATAGGTAGAAGTCTAAGGGGATGATGCAACCATTGCCCATACCAGAATGGAAATGGGAGAACTTCACCATGGACTTTGTCACCAGGCTTCCGAAGACATCCAAAGGAAACAATGCAATCTGGGTTGTTGTGGATCGTCTTACAGAGGCTTCATGATTCATTTCTATTCGGGAGGATTTCTCATTGGATCAACTGGAACAAATATATATCAGTGATGTGGTAAGGCTGCATGGAGTACCAATATCTATTGTGTCTGATCGAGATCCAAGATTCACCTCTATGTTTTGGAAGAGTCTTCAACATGCTCTGAATAATGAACTGAACTTTAGTACGACTTATCATCCTCAAACTGATGGCCAATCCGAGCAGACTATCCAAACACCTGAGGACATGTTGAGAGCATGATCAATGGACTTTAAAAGAGGATGAGATCAACATCTTCCTCTGGTTGAGTTCTCTTACAATAACAGTTTCCACTCAAGTATCCAAATGTCACCATATGAATCCCTTTATGGGAAAAGGTGCAGAACACCAGCGTGTTGGGATGAGGTTTGTGGGTGTAAGCTGATTGGACTAGAAATGGCTGATGAAATGGTGGAGAATGTGAAAACCATTTAGCAGCATATCAAGGTAGCCCAAAGTTGACAAAAGAGTTATGTAGATAACCATCGATGAGACCTTGAGTATAATGTTGGAGACATTGTATTTCTATGCATATCTCTGTGGAAGAAGGTCATGAGGTTTCGAAAGAAAGGGAAGTTAAGTCCAAGGTACATTTTCCCCTTCAAGATTCTTGATCGTGTCGGGGATGTGGCCTATCGACTAACACTTCCACATACCATGAACAAAGTACATGATGTCTTTCATGCTTCACTCTTAAGGAAGTACATACCATACCCTTCACATGTACTCTCTTTAGAGGTGGTACAGTTAGAGGATGATATTTCTTATGAGGAGAAACCAGTGAAGATCTTAGATCGTAGAGAAACTGTTCTACAAAATAAGACAATTCACCTCATCAAGGTGTTGTGGAGAAACCACAAGTTTGAATAAGAAAAATTGGAATCAGCGGAAATGATGAAGTAGAGTTACCAACATATGTTTTAGTGTGAGAAAAGGAAATTTCGGGGGTGTATTTTTTAAGGGGGTAAGATTGTAACGACCCAAACATTCATTAATGGAAATCCCTCTTGATATAATTAAATGTCCTTTTATGTAAAATGTTTATATAAAATTTTAACTTCTTTGGTTTTATGTTTTTGGATGTTAAAATACTATTAAGAATTGTGATTATTGCTAATATGTCCATTGAATAGTGATCACATGATTAGTAAAAATATTGGTCTTTAACGAATCCAATTTACTCAGACAAAGGAAGTGATGACCTCATCCAGTAGACGTGCCCCATACGAATCCCATTTTCCAGAGCTTAGAAAAGAGGTGGCGTCATTGGTCTTCACTCTTGACCAAGCCCAAGATGGGTTTCGATAGGTTAATCTCGAGTGGGACCACCTATGAGAGAAGTGGAAGTTGATAGAGATTACCAGCTGAACAATGTTATCCGAGCCACCCCAAGAGTCTGTCACTATCACACACCACACTCTTCAGTCTTATGCGGGTGTCATAATGGGTTATGTAACAAGACCTTATCACTATGGTTATGTACATTATTTTTTTATATAATAATTAAAATACTTTCTTTTTATTATTGTTACCTTGTAAATAGTTTTTAAAGAAAAAATAGTATTTTTAGTTAATTCTCAACTAAGAAATATATTTTGATGAATTAATGGATTTTTGAATTTAATAATATTTTATTAAATAATTTTTATTATTATTAAATTTATTTTTATTAAATATAAATGATTGTATAATTTTATGAATGAAATAGTAATTTTTATTAAGGTTTGAAAGCCATTTTTTGTCAAAACCCATGAATTTTCAATAAATATTGATTTTTATTTTACAAGTTAAAATTAACATATTTAAAAAATTATATATATAAAATGAATATTATTTCTGGAATTATGATGTCTAAATTATCCAATGGTGAATTTTTCATAATTTTCTGAGACAGTCAAATTTTTGGGTAAAAATTAAATACCGTTTAAATATATAATGTGTTTTATGATATCGTAATGACCCAATAGTGATTTAATAAAATACTATAAGCCTTATTTTTGGAAAATATATATTTTACCAGTAAAATAATGTAATTTTTGGTTGTTTGACTTATTTTACAAAGCATTAATGGACCCTTCAAATATTATTAAACATCTTGTCTTTTTAAATTGTTTTCCTTGGGAGTGTGACTCACCTCTACATAAGAAACCCCGTTATTTTAAGAAGTTAGGAATTTGTCCTTATAAAATATTGTTTTCCACCTCCCTTTCCAAAAAAAACATGGGAAAAAACCATGGGATGGTTTGTGGTTTGAATTAGTTTAATGTGAGGTGTCCCAAACCTAAATAATAAAGAATTCCCTCACCTTTCCTATATAAACCCACCCAAGATCCCACTTTCTCCTCAACTAAAATCCATTAGAGTTCATAAAACCTCTGAAATAATCTCTATAAAATCCTCCCAAGGTTCTACAAGCTCCCAATAAGCTTCTCTCAAGCCTCTCTCATGCCTTTGGAAGCACACTCCCAAGTAAGGGTTTTTCTTCCTTTCTCATTTTTGTCCAATATTCTTTAAATTGTTATACCCTTTTAATTTCAATTATAAATGATAGGGTATGGCTTCACACCTCACCCATACTACCCTCTTTATTTTTTAATGATGGGATACCCCTTTATCTTTCATTAAATTCCTCCCATGTACACCCGTTACTATGCCGAAATTTCGAAAGGAATTTCTCTCTACTCTTTTACATTCAAGAAATTGTTTTGTATCATGACTCTATATTCCCTTAAAATTGTTGGGACATGTATCTATATGACCCACTTACTGTCCATTTCATGTAAATATGATGAGAAACCCCTTTCTCTCCCATCAACCATTTTTATGAATTCTTATGTCATGCCGTTACGCTGCCGAAATTGAACCGATTTTACAAGCCAATGTCATTGTGTAGTGAATACCATGCCCATTTTTCTATCAAGGGTATTCACCTTTATGAACAATTACTTATTTATTATAAAATTTCATGTTGTAATTCCACATTCCTTTATCGTTGAATAAATTATTATGTTTTATGAATCCATGTTATATGATCCATGTGGCACACTTATGTATGAAATGAAATGTTTAAGAAGGGTGAGCCCTTATAGAGCTCCAATGCGTTGGGTTTAGAATAGTATCATGATACTTCATGTGAAATGGGTGTTTACTCATGCTAATTCAAGTGAAATTATGTTTTACTCATGATTCATGTGCAATGAATATTTACTCATGCTCCATGTGCAATGAGCCTTGGCTCATTCTAATTCCATGTTAAGTGTTGTTGCCACATTTCCATGTTATGATTATCATGATTTAACATGACTTTATGTTTATGCTTCTTTTATGATCTAATGATATGAATATTTTCTAACATGTATTGTATTCCTCATGTTACTCCATGTTTATTCCCTTACTGGGATTTATAGCTCACCCTTTTCTTATGCATGTCCTTAGGTTATCCCATGCAATGCTTAGTACGAGGGAATGTAGTGGTCATGTAAAGGAAGTTTTCAATAAAGATGTTGTATTTCATGTTTTAAGTTGTTATATAATGATCCTAAGCCACAAAGACACTATAACTCTCGATCTTCTATGTTTTATCAAATGAAGTTTAAGTAATAAATTATGTTTAATGGTTTAATAAAAGATCAGGGTTGTCATATGCATGATGTAACCTATGTATAATTTTAATACATGATAGAGAAGATTATAATCTTCAGTGTCAATATCTGACCACACATTTCCTCAAGAACTACATGTGTCTTTATTCCTGTTATAATAGGATATTTAGTGACACTTGGTTCTATAATACTAGGTCCAACTATAACCATAAAAAATTCAACAATTTTTTAATTGGCCTGACCTGCATGTGGTGACTGTTCTAGAAATATGTATGGCATGATTTAAATTCTAATGTGATACATAGTGATGTCTAGATCTTATATCCTGGTTCAACCACCATAAAATAAAAATTCCCTTATCCTTCCTTTTTATCGCATTTGTGTAGTGGAATAAACCATTGATATCCCTTTTTATTACACTGTGCATGAATCATGTGGGATTATGAGTTTTGGTTAATAATTCCCTGCATGATCAATGAATATCAATTCAAATCAGTGTTACTATGGCCATAGTCTCAAGATCTTAAAAGGCACCACATATGTCCTTACTGCATGAAATTAAATTGAATAGTTATATCTTGGTTAATAACTATGTTTGTCTTGAATACTACCATTACAAGATATGTAGTGAAATCTATCAAATAAATCTTAGGTCCAACCACAATTTTTTCCTTTTCACCTCAGCAAAATCATGTCCTCATCTCATGAAATTGAAATTCATGATTTCATGAAGATCTACATGTGGTTTTATTGTCTCTTTAATGAGATATGTAGTGTTTCTTAGAACTCATTTCCTAGTCCCAACAATGGGTTAGAAAAGATTTACGACTCTCATGCATTAAAACAAATATATATATGGGAAATCTGAAATTTGGGTTCCCTAATTTAAGAGTTTATCAAATAAATAGAAAATATCCTCTCATATATATGATTCATATCTCTTTAGGGAACTTCACACTCCATAAGAAATTACAAATTGAATGCATCTTAGGTACTCAGACACATTCATTTCACTTATAATATTCTGGGTCCTAGGCAATTTCAGATCTCCAAAATCTTTCTCTAGCCATCAAAAAGGGAATTTTAATGTCTTGAGGAAACCTTTGTTTGATTAATCATAATACACCCTAGTTTTATTTTCGTAAATTTACCCAAAAAGTCCTTTTAACTAAAAAATTAATCTGTAAAAGAGGTATCTAATGTCTCCATAATACCTGATGAAAAATTTTCCCATATAAATTATCCTGATCTGAGAACCCTTGGAATCATGGTTTACATTTTTTCTCTTCACGTCTGAGGTATGTTAGAACATCTTTCCCCAATATTACTTTTATTACTCATCATTTCAATGATATATGGTACTAAAAATACAATCTAAAACTATAATACCCCACATCATCCTAGTCACATGATGTTAAAATATATGATAATTTTTTTTGCACATGATGTTAAAAGGTAGTCATAACATGTGTTCTAAGCATAGGTTTCTCAGAGTAGCCAGCTCTTAAATATTCATACCATAAACATGATATACCTCCTACATGGTGACTCCCAAAAATTCCCAAATACCATTTATGGAGTTTCATGCCATATTTTTCATGTCAATTCACCTTTCTCCTTACCTAATGACACTAAACTACATGTATTATGTCCTTATCACAGAGAAATAAACCAAACGATTTCAAAAAACTAATTTTGGAATTATTCCTATCATGACTTGATTTAAAGTGACACGTGAATCTCCAATTAGAGGTGTAGCCACAACATAAAAATATCCCCCCTTTTTCTTGTCTATGGGTTAGAATTGCGCATGGAACCTTCACAGAAGATATATACAAGGCATGATTCTCAGTTTGTTGAGATACATAATGATGCCATGATCCTATATCCTAGCCCAGACACAAAAATAAAAAATACCACCACTCTCCTATATATGAGCTAGATTTTAATAGGAGGGTCCAATATTCATATCACCACATTAGTGATCCTGTATTCAAAAAACATTCCCCTTCCCCAAACAATAGTTTGATCAATATATGGGGAAACCATCATAGAAATATGTATGGTTTGATTCACATTTTGAGGAGATGCATAGTATTTCCTAGACATTATGTAGTGGGCCTAGCCATAAAAAAAATGCAAGGTCAGTGTTCTGAGGGCACATTCATTTGACTATTCATAATTTTACCCAATTGGATTTA
Source organism: Viscum album (assembly GCA_963277665.1). NCBI lineage: Eukaryota > Viridiplantae > Streptophyta > Magnoliopsida > Santalales > Viscaceae > Viscum > Viscum album. Next base: position 1,282,857,616 of record OY728132.1, on the reverse strand, counting down.
AAATAATCACCCACATAAAAGGCCTATAAACCAAAGGAAAGTTCATTCTTAGGAAACACATATTCTATATCTATAAGACACAACAACATTTTCATTCCATATCACTCATTTGATTCAGAAAAAACCAATGTTTTATATTATAACCATTCCACTTCCGGCCTCATGATAATGAATTATTATTGAAAAAATTTATATAAAAAATGAAAATCACTAATTTTTCAGTCAAAGAAAAGTGATCTTAAATGATATCCCTCAAAATTACTTGTTCTAAGATGTTAAACTATATAGTCCATGTACTGGTGGCATGGCATTAAAATTCACTATGATTCAACCCTCCTTAACACAATACAAATTTTTGTAGGGGGGGTTTCTCATTTAGGTCTAGGGTCCATAAATATTCCCACATCATTTTTTCAAAAATCATTCCCTTGAAAAACCACCCTTCATGGTCTTTAGAAATATGAATAATCATAATCTTTATTTTGACAGTGGATATGGATGGTCATTTTTCTAAGGACACCATAGTTTTACTATGCATATTTTCCCTATTTAGATCTACAAAAATAACCCAAAAAAGGACCATGAACAAAAGGAAAATTCTCTCAAAGGATAGACCTCTTCTATCTCATTACGCGCTGACAGGATCATCTAGGTAACTATATTTTAAATATGCTCTATGGTTAATTCTCATGTACTTTTCCCATATAATACCTTGGATTCATAAATAAAAAAATAAGGCACTAAAATTTCCCCTTCATATGTTTGAAAAATAATGTGAAATTCTCAGCCAGTATTCCTTGCCCATGTAATCATGCCATAACTCATGGTCAAAGATGTTCAACAAAAAATTCCAATTTAATTAGTCTAAATTCCAAGAATTTAAGCATCCCACAAAAAAAAACATACACAATACTTTCCTAGAAGAAACCATACAAAGGGAAACCTAGGTAAAAGTTGATTCCCAGCTTGGTTGACCTATGAAATGCATGGTTTAGGAAATAATTGAGCATTGAAAAGAAAATGCACAAAAATGTTATGTCAAAATCCTACAAAGGGTGGCCTATAAAGAATTCAAGTCACACCTATTAATCCAAAACCATTGTGGAATTAGGAAAAATTATTGTAGTAATATAAAAAGGGTGAAAATTTTGTAGGGTTTTCCATGTAATCCCCATAGTAGTCAAAACTACACTCACTTTGTCCATTATAAATGAAAAAATAAGAGCATTACATGAACTTTCATACAAATAAGACAACATTGTTATTAAATTAACGATTTATATTAATATCCAATGACAAAACCATTAGGTTTATATGAAATATTATCTTTTAAAATAGTAATAATTATGATGGTTTGGCACTGCAAGATAAGATAAAAGATAAGTATTAGTGGGGGAAAGAGTCTAAATATATTTATTTAATGGGATCATTGGAGGATAATACGCATCTTGGAGTCTCTCCCTGAAGTTACCGAATATAAAAAACAATTGAAATGGATATCATAAAACATTAATTTCTTTCTTTACCAAATTAGGTACCACCTGACGCAAGATTTCATGGGCTCACTCCAAACTAATTCTTTTCCTGCTTCAGATTCAGCAAATGTTTGTACTTGTTTAATAACATCCCTGGTCTCATTACCTCTAAATTTGATGTCATCAAGTCCCTCATTTTATAATTATTGATGAGAATTTATACTATCTATGTGAGCCTCTTATTCTCATATCTCTATAGTTTTTCCAACCATCCGATCATTACATCATGCTTCCTTAGCAACCATGTGATGTAGTTCACTAGTAGTATCCATTACAGATTCTACGTGATGATTGGAAAAATTAAACTGAAGAAAAAAACATTCACAATAAGACAAATCTTTAAGAGAAATGGAAACACAGTGAATGAGGACATGTAAATACCAATAATCAAACCCATATTTACTCAAATAAAGGAAAAATTGACAAATGATATCCTTCTTAACATCAATATTAGCTAAAGGAGTCTGCATGATGATAATGTAAATATTGTTCTAATAAATTATTAACATTGCCTAATGTTTAATAGAAATACTATGATCCTGACCCTGTCCACCCACTATTATGGGTATATAATATGTGATCACATTCATGATATATAAGATCATACTAAATTGGAACAATGAAGTATTAAAATGATTTATCTCAGATTTTTGTTCAATATTGGGAACTAATATGACATGTTTTGCATCTATTGATGAAATTATCAATACTTTCACACTGTAATGGGCCTCAGAAGGGATGCCAATGGTTCCAGTCATAAGTGTGAGGTTCTAACCACTTCTTAGAAAAGTATAACATAAGGATGAATATCCATCATAATTCTCATAACATTATGAAATAAATATTTCCCTTTTAGAAGCTAGAAAATTTCATTCAATGGGAAAAGAACTAAGAGTGCCTAGTGGTTTATGCACCTATCGAACTGGATTCCCCAACACTTCATTGGTATAACATTACAACCAAATTTCTCTATAGCCCCATGATAAGTTTATTATATATCTCATTGGGATATAAAGCAGTTTTATTTTCAAATTACTCATGCGTCATCATCAACCATAATTGGCGAAGGATGACTGAGTGTGATTTTTTTTTTAATCTTGGTAAGGTGTAAAGATGTGACCTATTTAAAACTTCCAAATTTTAGTGAAAATATATAGGGAACATAAGGTTCAAAAATGATAACCCCATCTACCAAATTATTCAGGATATCAACTCGTAATTAGAGGATGTAGGAGCGTTGTCTAAGAGAGACTATAAAATTATCTACTACAGCTCGATATGGTGCTGGATAAGGAGTGAAAGAAAATTGGGAGAATAATTTATAACTCAATAACACCATTTATTCCTAGGGATGTTGAGAAAACATAAAAAATATTTAAAGGTGAAACTAATAAGGGAATAATGGGGGAATGATGGGGTATAATAATATTCATAGCACTAAAAGTGTTCTTCCACTTTGCCACATAAAAACAGAATCCGCCCGTAAATATGATGGGGAGATCCACCATATTTCATATGTACCAAAAACTTATAAATGAGAGAAAGAGTGAAAAAAACTAGGTTGGTGGGTTATCCCTTTGATAACATGAACACCATTATTAGGGTTTATACCCCGACACCAGTATATCTGTAATGAGATTGGAAGATACATCCACTCAGAAACATGGTGAAAAATATCACTAACCCAAATTATTGGTATATATTTGGCTAAATCTGGTAACCTCATTCACTATGTTGTAATTAATCAAGAGTAGTCCAATAATAACCTTAGGTGCATCGTGATTATTGAGTCAGGGGAGTCCTGATACATCAAACCTTTATACTTAGATAACTATCATGAAAAAATATCATTCTATAGTCTTGTAATAGAATGAGTGAATGAGAATTAATTGTAGTATCCAGTGATTTCTAATCCATAATAATTAAATATCCCTATAAATTAAAAATGATCTATGTCCCCATTTTTATAGCAATGGTCCATATTGCAGGTCCAGAAGCATACTCTGGACTGGTTAAAATGGGACCAACTTGTTTATCAGAACTGCCTACTCTTCATCCCAATCAGGTGACATTCTAATGAAAGAATATTTTGCGTTCTAAAAACTCTACATGGAAGGATAAAATACTTTTATGAAATTTTAAATGGTAAACCTATGCCCAAATAAGAGTTTTAATTTTTTTAATGGATGAAATGTTGAAATGGAGTCCACTGTTCTATATAACATATCTCTCTATGATGACCACTTCTCCCCATGGATTCCCATAAAAGAAATCATTTGTGTGATATAGTAGTGTGAAAAAGTTCTTTTGAATGAAACAAGATCATATATAGGGGATAGATGGTGATTTCCCCCTACGAAAATGGCCTTCCCCTAGAAAGAAAAATCATTTACGATCCCAGACTGTATTTTTCCATCCCTTGAGAATGAAATAATTTGCAGTTCAAGAAATCATAAATTAGGATCTTGAAAATGAAGTTTCCATTCCCCACCAAGGATGAATAGAAATCTAGGTGGTCTATTACAAAAATTAATCAATAAAAAACCCTCTAAGGGATCCAAGAAAAGAGATAGGAATAATAGAGGAGAACTCAAAGAAATTGTGATAGCCATCGATTTGGAGTAGGTAAACCTATTGTATAACATTAAGGTTGAATTTTGTTCACCCATACATCTCCAAAACCGAAACCCTTGATGGATACCATGTTGTGATGAATAATTTGATGGATTCTTTGTGGACCACGAACCCATGTGGTAAAAAGATAGATGGAGGGGTCCTTGACCCATGTGTGATGATGCTATGTGGGGAGAACTAGGACTTGGGTAGAAAAGTTATATGCCGAAGGCACCCTAACATGTGTCGAAAATACTTCATGAATGGACCCTATAATATGTAGAAAAATGCTACATAGAGGTAACCCACCCTCAACACAAACAAACAATGAAGAGTGGAACATACTAGGATGTGAATCTTTCCTAATTGCATTATTTCCCATCTTCATAGAATTCAGCAATCTTGGGCCCCTCTATGAACCATTCTAACAGTAAAAAGACAAACCCTCTTCCAAATCCACATGATGTGTATAATAAAATCATTGGGAACACTAGAATGAGATCTTGAGAATACATACCCATAGTAAGCAGGGTCCTATTGGAAAAATCCTTGACAAGGGGGATGCTCATAATGTCTTCAAGTGTACATTCGGATGGTAATAAGGGTCCTAACAATAGATATACTCATGTGGATTTCATCATATCATAGATAAAGGGTAACTAATATTCATTTCCTTTGATGAGGGAATGTGATGGATCCTTCCCTCACCCTCTCAAAAATCAGGTGTAAGAAATCCCTCTTGGAGTAATCCCCTATTATTTCTTGTTTTAGGATACACTCTTCATATTCTTCATCTATATATCCATAACTAGATTGATCATCAGATGTGACTATCCAAATTATGAAAATAAGAGAGGATATGGGTACCCAAGATCATTTGTCTATATGTTTCAATATAGTATATGAAATACAAGATAAGATACCGGCTATGATGTGTGAAGGTTTATGTAAATTCCCTTGGTGATGTTTTGTGTATTTTTTTTAGAAACTGGTTATTTCGGTGAAATGTTACTTGTTGTCAGATTTTAAAATGTTGATTTTAAAATTGGTATATTGGGTTAATTTGTGAAAATGGATTGTGAAAATGGTTTGAAATAAAATGGGTTACATTATTGAATGTGATATGGCATGGAATAAGTCATAAGGGAATGTTTGGTTGTAAAATAGTTGCTGCATATTGGTATGGCTTTAGCTGGTGTATATGCTTGTTATTGGTTTAAGAATTTTATACATGTGTTGATTGTGGTGTAAAGTGGGTAGATATTACCAATATAAAAATGGTATTGATAGTAGATGGAATGGACAATATCAAAGATAAGTGGGTGTAAAGTACCACTGTGTTTGGAAAGACATAAACGAGTTTGAATGGGAAGTTACACTTTGATTGTAACATCAGTTTGAGTGTGTGAAACATCTTGGATATGTTTGATTATATGAGTGGATAAGCGAGATGAAATTATTATGATAACATGTGATCGTAAAATGAATTATGGATTGTTGGTTAGATTCACTTGTATTGTGTGGATTTGGGTGGAAAGTGTCTTGGTATGTGTAGAGACTCATGTTTTGGCCATGTCAGACTTTGGAATATTCCTACAAATAATTCCAGAGCTAGGCACGAAGACGGCGTGTGATTCCACGACCTGGTGTGCCCGAAATAAATTTTATAAAAATATTAAGTATTTTTATACTATGCACGTGGAGGGGGTGTGATATCTCCTAAAAAGTAGCTCAGAATGGTAATCTAAGGGCACAATTGTGTTTGGAACATGCCGTTTACCCTAGGCGGGGTGTAAACTTTGAGGGCGTGGACCTGCTGTGAGAAAAGAAACCAGGGGAATTTTCGTAAATAAAAAGAAAAGTTTATTTAAGAGCGTCAACTTGAATAAATCCGGAACGAAGTCTTAGATAACAAGTCTAAGTCCTCTGTTGCATTCAGAATGCCATGTTTACCCTAGGTGTGACTTAAGTTTAGTCGGCGCTGGGTGCCGGGTCGGAGGTGTGATGGCGGGGAGATGAAATGAGGTTTTTATTAAAAAAAATAATAAATAAAAAAAACCATCTACCCCCAACCCATTGTACATGTAGGAGCCAATGAACACCCATAACTCCTATGTTTCTTCACCGAATCGAGCCCCGGGCGTCCGTTTTCAGTGCCGATCGTCCGCAGATTGAGCTCCTACGTGTCGCATGCGTCATTCTGCACCCGAAGTTTCGGCGATCCACCAACAGGTAGGAGTTTTGAGTTTCAAAATCCCGAATTCAGATTTGGTTGGTTTTTCTCTGTTTTGAGCCTGAATATGGGTAGATCCAGTCCCGAGGGGCGCGCAAATGCCTTTGGATGCACGTTTGGACCCCCTGGGATGCCCTCGGCTACCCTCGGATGTTCCGCCTGCACGGCACCGACCCGCGGCGGCGAACTGCAGGAATATCATCGGACCGCCATAGGGGGAGGTGGTCCGGCTACCAATTAGAGGAGAACCCTCATTGGGGGTCATCCGTGTGCATGCGACGCTGTGCCGCGACAGTGTGGCCCACCGGCCGGTGACGGCGGCGGCCGGGTCGGCAGGTTCAAGCCGATCCGGCCCTCTCCTTGGACACAGGGGTTTTAATACCCCTGTTTCATGCAATCCAGAGGTCAGATTCATGTGCCGTCTACAGCGACGCGTCCCTGGAAATAATGAGAACCATTTGAGGTGGGTTCGGGGGATTTTCAGTTTTGGGATCGTGGTCCGGGAGCTTGAAACATCGAATAAAATAATAATATTTTATTATTATTCGACTTCGGGCCGTTGTATCTTCTACCCAGAGCGTCCGATTGACATTTCGTCTGTGGAATTGAAGTAATGATGGTGCAAAAAAACTTTTCTTGTTGGTTTTCGGGTGTTGGGACCGAGTTTGGCGTACGGGCCCCATGAGGCCGGGTTTGGGCATTTACGTAGAAACACAACATTCTCACTAGGAGTCCGATTTTGGCAGATGAATAGTCGATCATGTGTGTTTTTTCGAGAAGATCACAATGGGGCGATCCGTTCTATGAGTTTCAGGATAGAGGCGTGGGCGCAACCCGAGTTGGCTTCGGTGAATAGTACCTTTTTTTCACCAGGGGTCTGTTTGGGACGAACGAGTAGTGGATCCCATGTGTTTTTTCAATGGAATCGTAGTGGTATGATCCTCTTAATGAGTTTCCAGATCGTAGTTTGGGCCCCGCACGGGCTAGCAATGTTGAATAGTGAATGTTTTACCGGTTGTCCGTTTCGGGCGAGTAAAGAGCCTATCCTGCGTGTTATTCTGCGTGGATCGTGATGGTGTCCTCAGTATCAGCCTTAGAGGTGTGCGGTGTGGTGTTGTTGCGGGTCGCTCGGGTTAGCGATGTTTGGATGAGCAGTGGTTGAGTGTACTCCCTTTTTTCATTCCTATGTGGGTTTTCCCAAGATCAAAACCTTAGTATAGGTTTGTGATCCTCTGGATGGGATGTTTAATCTGTTAGAGTTGTGGCATCCCTTTGGTGGGCCCGGAGCGGGATCCTCTTGCATCGTTTCTCTAGATTGAGTTATTGGTATCGTTGTGACCGCTTATCCATGGGCGACGATCCCCTATCTAGCAGGTTAACCCCATAGGGTTTGTTGCGTCATTGGGAATATGATCCCTTATGCAGTGGGCCTTGCTCAGTAGGGTTGTGGAATCATCCAGTATACGATCCCCTACTCAGAATGAGGATTATAGTAGGGTTGCGGTATCCTTGGTTATACGATACCCTACTCAATGTGTGGTTTCAGTAGGGTTGGTGCATCGTCAGTTTAATCACCTACATAGAGAGTTATACTAGATAGAGTTCGGGTATCGTCATGACCACCTTTACATGGGTGACGATCCTCTATCTGAGTGACGTGTTTCTGTCAAGCGCCAGATCATGTTGTGGTATCCCCAAGTGGATCTCGGGAGTGATCCCCAATTAGTGAGATATATGAATTCCAGATCGAGTTGTGGTATCCCCTAGCGGACCCTGGGAGTGATCCCCTATTTGTGAGATCTTCGTAAACCAGTGTGGGTTTTGGTATCCGCTAGTGGACCCTAGGAGTGATCCGCTACCCAAGGAGTTTTGTGTTTATGTTGTTTCAACGAGTTTTCCTCAGTGACAATATCCAATGAGCGTGATCTCTCGGGTGAGCATCTGGGATTTTTGTGTGGGATCCGATGGAGTGTATCTCTCGGATGATTGTCATCTTGGATGATAGTGATCGTAGAGTGTGTGCTCTCCTAGTTTTGAATCGTTGCTGGTGATGGGGTCGATACCTCACGTGGCTTGGTGCGTGAGTTGAGTATATATGGATTGCTCATGGTGTATGTATGGGAATACACCTGAGCTGTGATGAATAGTTGTATTTTTCCAAGGATGGTCATGATATGGAGTTTCTCTCTCATCAGGGTTCTCTCTTGCTGGGATCAGCAGACTGTAGCCTCTTAGATGCTCTCTTTTCTTTTTGGTTTTTGGGGTGCCTACTGAGTGTTTTTATACGCACCCCTGCATGGTCTTTTCCTGCACATGTTTGTGTCTCATGCAGACCACATGCCTTTTGATGATGTCCCAGGAGGACTTGGAGTAGGTGGAGCTGATTGAGGGGGACTGACCGTAGAGTCTTACCAGAGCTGTGTCGAGGAGCTTTCCAGTGGTTTTTTGGCAGCGTACCCCTTCTTTTGAGTAGGTTTGAAGCTTTTGTAGTTTTATTTTTGTGGGACCTATTTTTCCCTTTTTAATTTTGTTTCACTCTGGTTTGGGATAGTTTTATGCATGAATTTTATTTTCAGTTTTTATATATATCTCTGCAATATTGCATGGAGGTGTATGTGGGTGTGTGTGTACAGGTACCTTAGGATAATGCCTCCCATTTGTTTGATAGCCTTCTCGGCGCTAGACGCTAGCCCCTGGCCTATTGGAGGCTGGCTTGGGGAGTCGCGGATCGAGCCCCATTGGGTTGGGTCGTGACAGAGTGGTATCAGAGGAGGTTCCACCTTTGGGATCTCAGAGCGTTGCTGGTCTAGCTATGAGTTTGGTTTGGGTTGCATAGCGGCAATGTTAGGATGTTTCAAGTTTGGTTTTCATGCTAAGGACTCTAGTGTTGGTGCAGTGGCCGACGTATCCATTCATCAGGACTCTAAAAACCTACTTTCCGACTTGGGACGTTCATACACTGGTCATAGGGGGAAAATAATGGGACATGCATCATATATGACTGGGGTTTCAGTTTTTCCTCGCCCTTCTTGAGTCAGCTCTCCAGATAAACTCTTTGACCATGGTGCGTCTTGATTGTATTTTAGGATGGCTCCATGACGACAGCCAGTGAGGGTTCCACAATAGGATTGTGGTGACGATCTTCCCCATATAGAGGCTGTGGACCAGGGCACAGGTTCTAAGGTTGGACCTCTAGGTGGTCCGCCAGTTGAGCCACCACCTATCGAGTAGTTGGTTATGTTGGGAGTGTATGATGAGGATGCACGTAGGATGAGTGTGCTACATGAGTTCCAAATGAATCGACCTCTAAGGTTTCGGGGTGATCTAGACCCTTATGCAGCTAATGACTGGCTCGAAGATGTCACCCATGTTTTCTGCCTAGTGAGGACACCACCAAATCCAATGGTGGTCCTAGCGGTGAGCCTTCTGCATGGTTAGGTCGTGCGATGGTGGAGTTTGGTGATGTAGTCCCACGATGACGAGACGCTCACATGGGTAGAGTTTGAGCAGCTCTTTAGGGAAGAGTTTTATCCGGTTATGCTGAGGTCAGTGCGGATTCAGGATCTTCTGCAGCTTCGACAGGAGGGCATAACTGTGTCAGAGTACTCAGTGAGGTTTACAGACCTGTCACACTACTCTCTGGATGTGGTTGGAGACCCATTCTTTAGGGCTTGAAACTTTGAGCAGGGGTTACGTAGGGACATCTGGGAAGGTGTGGTTTCTTTATGCCTACCCACCTATGCTGGAGTACTCGAATGATCATTGGTGGTGGAGAGATTTCTAGCTAAGCAGATTCAGCCCGTCAGTGCTAGGCATGTGGTGGCTGGGACGTCAGAAGCTAGTAGCCGGTGGAAGATGTAGGGGTCGGGACGTGGCCGACATTTCAAGAGGTGACCCTAGGATGGAGGATATGAGGCTCAGGGCTCACAGGGCTTGCAGTTTAGTTTTGGTCAGCCACAAGAGAGGCGATGTTATGCTTGAGACGGTTGGGGACATCTTGCTAGATATTGTCTGACCCGTCGTGTTACTAAGAGGGAGTCGGTCGACAGACCGCCTTTCCAGATGTAGCGTCTCAAGAAAGAAGGTCTGTATGGCGGAGGATGTGGAAACGAAGCTGGTGAAACAGTAGGAGGTGGTAGGAGGTATTAGTTGCCACCACCCCCACCCCCAGGTGGTCCACGCCGGGCTCAGGGAGCTGGTGGAAAAGGGCGAGGACAGCTGCAATCCTTAGAGGCTGTTGACCCAGAGGCTCTATGGATGGATAGAGGTATGTCTTTTGTTCTTTCCACTTTCTACAGTAGCTTGTTATACACTGTTTAGAGGTACTATTCCCTTTCTATTGCTTGCTTGAGTTTTGTTCAGGGCATTGGTAAGACCCTGTGTGGGAGTTGTTCGGTGTTCTTCGAATGCGTGGGGAAGAGGGATCCTTCCCCCACCGAGACGCGTTTTTGTGACGTGATTAAAACTGTGTGGGCGAGTTAGTGCTGCCCAAATCGAATAGTATTGAGGTGTGGTGGATGAGTCCCTCTGACTTATGTGTTCGGGCGGGGGTGTTTGCTGGTGGACTTACTGGTGTGGGAGACCCAGTTGAGGGTCCAATTTATTTCCTTGTTCTTATGGATTTTCGGGGATGAAAATTTCTAATGGGGGGAGGATGTAGCGACTCGGGTTTTGGACGTGTCAGACTTTGAAATATTCATACGAATAATTCCAGAGCTAGGCACGAAGAAGGTGTGCAATTACGTGGTTTGGGGTTCCCTGAATAAATTTTATAAAAATACTAATTATTTTTATACTATGCACATGGAGGGGGTGTGATATCTCCTAAACGGTAGCTCTGAATGGGAATTTGAGGGCACAGTTGCGTCCTAAATTTACTGTGTACCCTAGGAGGGGTGTAAAATTTACGGGTGTGGGCCTACTGTGAGAAAATCCACTGGTGGCGTTTTAATAAATAAATGGAAAAGTTTATTTATGAGTGTCGGCTCAAATAACTCATGAATGGTGCCTCAGATCATAATTCTGAGTCCGCCGTTTCATTCAGAGCGCTGTTTTTACCCTAGGCGGAACATAAGTTTAGTCAGTGCCAGGTGTCGGGTCAGAGGTGTTATGACGGGGAGATGAAATGAGGTTTTTATTAAAAAAATAATAAATAAAATAAAAACCCATCTCCCTAAACCCCTTGTACACGCATGATCTGATGACCCCCCTTCTTCCTTCGTTTCTTCACCCGATCGAGCCCCTTGCATCTGTTTTCAACGCCGATCGTTAGCAAATCGAACTCCAGCGCATCGCAGACACCGTTCTGCACCCAAAGCTTCGGCGATTTGCAAACAGGTAGGAATTTTGAGTTCCAAAATCCCGAATCCCGATTTGGTTGGTTTTTATATGTTTTGAGCCTGTAGATGTGTAGATTCGGTCCCGAGGGGGGGGGGGCAAGAAGATGCCTTCAAATTCGCTTTTGGACCCCCGGTGACCCTCGGAAGGACCGCCGACACGACACCTGTGCGGCGGCCGGCGGCGGGCCGCACGAATATTATCCAACCGCCGCAGTGGTCGGCGGTCCGACTGCCTATTAGAGGAGACCCCGCATCAGGTGTCGGCCATGCACGTGCTACATCATTCCGTGGCAGCGTGGTCTGCCTGCCTGAGCAACCTACGACGATCGCTGCCGGGTCTGCTGGTGTGGGCCGAACCGGCCGGTCTAGCCATCTCCTTGTACACGGGGGTTTTAAAACCCTTGTTTCCTACAATCCATGGGTTGGATTCACGTGTCATCTGTGGAAACGTAACCCCGACCATAAGGAGAACCCTTTGATGTGGGTTCAGAGGTTCCACTGTTTTGAGATCGTGGCTTGAGATCTTGAAACGTCCAATAAAATAATAATATTTTATTATTATTCGACTTCGGGACGTTGTATCTTCTACCCGGAGCATCCGATTGACGTACCGTCAGTGGCGTTGAGGCCCTGATGGTGCGACAGACTTTTATTGTTTGTTTTTAGTTTTTGGGACCAAGTTTGGGGTGCGGGCCCCATGAGGCCGGGTTTGGGCTTTTACGTAGAAACACAACTTTCTCACCAGGAGTCCAATTTTGGCAGATGAATAGTCGATCCTGTGTGTTTTTTTGAGAGGAAGCAATGATGTAATCTGCTCGATGAGTTTAGGGATTGAGGCATGGGCCCCACCTGAGCTGGCTTCGATGAATAGTACATTGTTTTACCGGGGGTCCGTTTGGGATGAACGAGTAGTGGATCCCTTGTGTTTTTATGAGGGGATCACAGTGGTATGATCCACTTAATGAGTTTCGGGATCGTAGTGTGGGCCCCACACAGGCTAGTTATGGTGAATAGTTCCTTTTTCACAAATTATCCTTTTCGGGCGAGTAAACAACCTATTATGCGTGTTTTTCTGTGTGGGTCACAATGGTGGCCTTGGTATCGACCTTGGAGGTGCGTGGTGTGGCGTTGTTGCAGATCTCTTGGGTTTTTGACATTTAGACCAACAGTGGTTGAGGGTACTCCCTTGGTTCATTCTTATGAGGGTTCACGTGGAATCACAACCTTAGTATAGGTTTTTGATACTCTTGATGGGATGTTTAATCTGGTAGAGTTGCATCATCCCTCCGGTGGGCGCATATCGGGATCCTCTAGCATTGTTTCCCTAGATCGTGTTCTTGGTATTATTGTGACCGATTATGTAGGGGCGACGATCCCCTATCTAGCATGTTAACCCCATAGGGTTTGTGGCATCATCGAGAATATGATCCCGAACGCAGTGATCCATGCTCATTAGGGTTGTGGCATCATCGATTTTACGATCCCCTACATAACATGAGGATTATAGTAGGGTTGCAGTATCGTTGGTTATACGATCCCCTACTCAGCGCGTGGTTTCGGTAGGGTTGGTGCATCGTCTGTTCGATCCCCTACATCGCGAGTTATACCAAAAAGGGTTTTGGTATCATCGTGACCACATTTATGTAGGCGATGATCCTATATCTGAGTGAAATGTTTTTTCTGAGTGCCAGATTGGGTAGTGGTATCCCCCAGCAGATCCTGGGAGTGATCCTCTATCCGTGAGATCTACGAATGCTAGATCAGGTTGTGGTATTCGCAAGATGACCCTGGGAGTGATCTCCCATCTGTGAGATCTTCATATACCAGTGTGGGTTCTGGTATCACCTAGAAGACCCTAGGAGCGATCCCCTACCTGAGAAGTTTGGTTTTTATATTGTTTCAGCGAGTTTTCCTCAGTGACGATATCCGACGAGCGTGATCTCTCAGGTGAGCATCTGGGATGTTTGTGTGGGATCTGATGGAGTGTATCTCTCAGATGAGTGTCATCTGCGATGACAGTGATCATGCAGTGTGTGCTCTCCTAGTTGTGAACCATTTATATTGATGGGTTCGGTAACTCATGTAGCTTGGTGCGTGAGCTGAGTATATCTAGATTACTCCTGGTGTATGTATGGGAATACACCTGAGCTTTGCTGAATAGTTGTGTTTAGCCGAGGATGGTCATGAGATAGAGTTTCTCTCTCATTTTGGTTCCCTCTAGCTGGTATGAGCGGACTGTTTACTTTCATCTGATCTTTTTTTTTGGTTTTTGGGGTGCCTACTGAGTATTTTTATACTCACCCCTACACGGGCTTTGCCTGCACATGTTTGTCTTCTGCAAACCACAAGCCTTCCGACGGTGTCCTAGGAGGACCTGGAGCAGGCAGAGCTGAGTGCGTGGGACTGACTATGGAGTCTTGCCAGAGATGTTTCAAGGAGCTTTCTGGTGGTGCTTTTGGCAGAGTACCCCTTCTTTCGAGTAGGTTGGATGCTTTTGTAGTTTTATTTTGGTGGGCCCTATTTTTCCCTTTTGTACTTCTGTTGCACTCTGGTTTGGGATGGTTGTATGCATGCATTTTCTTTTCAGTTCTTATATATATCTCTACACTGTTTGATAGTGGTGTATCTGGGTGCGTGTGTACAGGTAACTTAGTCTAATGCCTCTAATGTGTGTGATATCCTTATTGACACTAGACGCCAACCCCTAGGCTATTGGAGGTGGGCTTGGGGAGTCGCGGCTTGTGCCCCGTTGGGTCGGGTCGTGATAGTAAGGGTGTGTTTGGCTTGTTGGAAATTGTTTCACTATTTGATGTTTTATATAATATACTATAAATAAATGTTCTAGAAGTTCTATCCTACTGCTGTGTGTAAGGAATTTATTTTGAAAAATCTACTGAGTATTAGCACTCACCCCCTTCTTTGGCACTTTGGTGCTTTTATAGATGTTGTTTTTCAAGAAAACGGTAATTATAAAGCATGTCATTTCACTTGCAATTAATCATGATTCTTGGATGGTTTTGTGGTTCTTGGATCTTGGATATTGGCTTTTAGGTGTGGAGTTGTGTCATAGATTCTTGGGTTTTGTTTTTTTGACTTCCACTTGGTACTCTGATTATGGAACATTGTGGTTGAGTTGTATTTTTATATGAGAATTTTTATGGAATTGATTAGTTTTCATGGTTGTTCCTTAGTAATGTGATGCTTTGTTTTATATTGTTTACATGCATCATGTAGATGTGGTTGGTCATATCTTGTTTGGTTGGTGATTTTTCATTAAAGGGAAAATCATTCCTAAAAGGTTCTTGATTCCCTCAACATTTATTTCCATCCTTTAGTTCTTTGGGAACATTTCCTAAGGCCAAGTAGCATGTCACCTTATTCTTAAGACAATGAGGAAGGGGTGTGACATTACAACAAACTCCATATAAAATAATCTAGGTTCATAACATTACTATTTCCCCCAATGAAATGAAAATGAGATGAAATTCCTTAACTTATGATTCCATTTGATTGAGAAATCATTAACCATATGTATAGTGGTTTTAAAAATGTTTTAACATTTTAACATAAACATATTAATATTTTTAATATTAATCAAGATCCTTATATACCATCTTATCACCTATTCTTTAATTATCCTTCATTATTTTTATTATATATTGTGTTAATTTCCATATTTTATCATTTGTGTTTCATCATGAATAATCCATTTCATGCACATAATATATAACTTCATCATAAATATAATAATAATCATGTCATAATTTTCATATTTTTATATAAATTTAATTTTATAATGAATCATGAATGATGGTTATGAAAAATGATGTACATTATGACCATAGAGATGATATGTCATACATACGCTTGAGTAAAGTTTCCATTTCTCAGTGATCAGGTTGGAAAATAGGAAAGTAATATTTTATATTAAAATAATATAATAATATCATAAATAATATATTATTTATTTAAATATACTTTTATATTTATATTCTATGCGGTGTGGTGATGGAAAAAGAGTAATATCGCTTCATGAAAGCTGTCCCTACATACATGAATGATGTTATCATCTTTAGAAGTAAAAATAAATAATTATATATTATCTTCTAAGAGGGATGAAAATTTTATGAGTATCATAATTATTTAATGTACATCACATAAAATCCGTAGCATTATTCCTTATCACTTTCCATGTAAAATGTTGGTGAAAGACGAATCACATCGCTTCTCAAGAAGAATGTTTTTCGTACACACGAGTGATTAAATCACGATTCCTATGAAATGAGAAGTAATAATTTTTATATTTTATAATGAATATAGTGGTATAAAGTTTTTATAAATATCTTATACATACTTTATATACATCATGATAACTAACTTGGAAATGTGGAAATGAAAAAAACTAATGAAATCGGTTCGTGATGTGGTCGTCTTTTGCACACATGATCAATGATTTTGTATCCCATTTGATGGATTTGGAGATGGTTTTTGGTCATTAAATTATCATAAAACTTCTTATTATGTGGAATATACTAGGTATATTATATCTAAAAGGTTCCATAAGGCTTTACGTAGGTGGAATAATAATTAAAATAAAGACGCTCACTGAAGAACATTACATATTCTTCTGGTATACTACTTATGTTTTCACCAAATCCTTTATAGGTAGGATTTATTCCCAAAATAAAGTATATATAATGAGTTTAGGGACGCTGTGAATGTATTTTTTTAGTTATTTTATGAAAAAATAGGTTATATGGTGTGAATAAGTGAGGTGGGTGAGTGCGCTTTTATAACTGAGGAGGAGTGACATTTTTGCAAATAACTAAAAGTATTCAATATTGGGAGATATCCCTTAACTAATGTGGCTCCAAAATTGAACAATAATGGAAGGGAGGGTTTATTTGGTCAATAAAAACGTCCAGTAAAAAAATAAACACATTTATTATCATTTCATTTTTTATTCATTAAGTTTAATCAATTTTACTTTTTTTAATATGGTAACTTGTATCTTTTTATTTACATGTAATTTTTTATTTTATGAGTAAAATTAAAATGAGATTTATTATATAATTTATAAATTATTATTCTAAATATAAAAAGTAATTTATTTAATAAAAATTCTAGTTGTTTTTAAAAGTAATTTTGTAACAAATGCATATAATGCGTGAAACCTTATTCAAACCTTAATCATAGTAATTAATTATAACTATTTTTAGTAATAATTATCATAAAAAATAATGTTGAACTTATTAGGTAATATAAATTAAAATTATAAAAAATATGGAATAATTTTTTTTTAAATTCAACTCATAGATGTTGAAGAATGTAATTTATAATTAATCTCGTTGATGTGATGAGAAAGCCTGTTTTTAAAGATCAAATGTTCAAAAGTTTACGATGTTTTTATATATAAATTAAATATGGAAATGATTTCAGTTACCTAAATTGGATTAATTGATATAAATTTTAAATAAATTTACATTAAAACAATTTCATTTTACAAATTATCATTATAAAATATGTAAATAAAAAGGAATTTTTCAATTAAAATTCAATATTTTGCACTATTTAGCAAAAAAAGAAACATTTTATAATAATCAAAAAAATTCACCTGAAGATAATTTATATATTATGATTTCAAAAATAAATTTTATTTTATAATATAATTTTTATAATTTTTTTAAAAAATAATTTTAAAATTTGTCCTCAAAGTGTGATTAAATGGTCTGTTTGAAAATACAGTTCTTAAGAAACCATTTATTATTATTTTAAATCATTATTGTTTTATTAATAGTCAATAAATAACTTATAAATTCCTGTAAAAAATTATTTTAATAATTTAATTAATACTATTAATACGATCCATTCCAATGGCTAGGATATATCTATCATAATAAATAATTATATTAATAATATGTTGTTCTTTGGTAAAAATCAACCTTGCGTATAACTTAAGTTATCAAAGAATCATGTTATTGTCTTTACCATAAGATAAAATCATTATTTTGTGCAATTTAAGTTATTGAATATATTTAATTTATTTAAAAAAATATATATTTTAAGGTATTAGGAAGTTATATTCTATTTTATGATTAGTGTTTCATGTCATACACACTATTGAATATGATGTTCATATTATATATTTTTGGGGTGTTACAATACATGAAGGTGATAAGTTAATAATAATATAAATATATATGGGGAAATGTTATAATATATAAAATGGATATAATAACATTAAGGAATCAATGACCTAGGATTTTCAGAAAATATTTAAGGATTTAAATATATCTATGAATGAAGAATCAATTTTTTATTCTATTTAATAATTTAAGTAGTTACATATATGAAATTAAATGAAAAAGGCATTCAATATGTGGAGATAACGATGAAAATAATATGAAGGATCCCATTTTATATGAATAAAAATGTCTTAATTCTTGATGAATGCGATATGATTTAATCATATTATGATGATTTAAAAGCGTAGTTTCATGGTATACAAGATGAGGTTAATTTGTGAAGGAATGTTAATTCAGTCATCCATGGAATAAGATATTTTAGTAATAAAAGTAATTAATATAGTTATGAGTAATTTTTGAATGATGTTATTGATGAGTTTCTATTATTGGTGGATAGAAGATTAAAATAATTAAAATGCTTATTTATAAGAAAACTACCATTGAAATTATTAAAATTTTATAATTTTAGATAGAACAATGAAATGTTCTTAAATGTACAAGATATAAAATAATGTGATAATGATTAAAGAAAATGTAACATAATGATTTTCCCATGAGAAGAAACTCAAAATCAAATATCAGAAACCCTATTGAGGGAAGGAGTCAATTATGGTGTGTTATGTATAATGTGAAAGAAAATTATATACCTCAATTTGAATAATAATATATATAATTCAAAGGGGATTTGGAAGATTTTATTATATAAATATTTAGTGGTACTTAAAATAAAAATAATGATGAAGATAAACTAAAGTGTGTATTTGATCTAAAACTATATTATAAAGGAATAAATATAATATCATATAATAAAACTAAGTATAATAGAAATATTATAGGATTTATAATTTATAATACCAAGTATATTGATGGTATTGAGGATAAAATAACTCAATTTGAGTTTTTTTGTATGATGAAAGTATTAAATATGAAATTTTTATAGAAGTTATTGATTTGAAACTTTGAAATGATGAAAATAAAAGGTGATTTATTATATTAATAGATAAATCAAATCACAATAAGAAAGATCTAATTTCTAAAAATAGATGTGGTCACCTTAATGAAAAAATAATTCCATGTTGAAATATAGAAAATATGATAATAAGATGAATTTGGGTATAATTAGTAATATTTTTTCTAATAAAATTATAATAAATTATCATTTAGAGTTGAAAGAGGATCTACAAACACCATCCTATTGAATGATAATATTTCAATATTTACTTATCATGATTAAATGTTCACTAGTTGTAAAATTATTATGAGGATGAACCCAATTATTATTTAAATTAATAGGTAATTTTATATAACTAAAAAAGGGAATAAAATGATATCGTAGAGAAACATCTATTAAGTAATAGCAAGAATAGTAGTTCCTTGATACATAATAGTGGTTGTTCTTCCAAAATGATTCATAATATGAGATTTTTCTTGAACATGAATTATTGTGTGGAAGACATTTTTGGATATAGAAATTGTAGTGGAATGAAGATCATGTGAACTATAATGTTAAGTATAATCGATGATGTTTTCATAAATACTGACATACACTTTGTAGATATATTGTTTTACAAGCTATTAAGTGTGTGATGTGTTTTTTTATTAAGGATAAAGGGGAAATGTGATTAAATTAACAGATACTATTGATTTTGTATATATAATGAGGACCAAGATTATATCTTTATATGATGTATAGAAAATAAAATAAATGTTTACATTTGGAAAAACTGTAAAACAACTAATGAAATTGCTGGATTACAAGCATAAATTAACATAACATATAACGTATTAAAAGTCATAGTGAAGTGAATTATATTTATATATATAATAAAAATATTAAATAACTGTGATACTTTTCTAATTGGAAATATAATTTATAATCCATACAATTTGATGATAAGTAAAGCCACAAACATACATAATTATTTTCTCACCAAATGTTAATCACCCAAATATAAAAATACGGGTCAAAGGGGAAAGGTATTTCACATTTCTAGTTGATGAATATTGAATGATATATTTCACATTGTCTATGAAATAAATAAAGGATATTAATAATTTTATGAAAAAATTACAAAGGTAATATGAAACTCAAAATGAATTTGTGAAAAAAATATAACTGCCATAAATTAACCTCGCCATGATCCCTCTTGAGTTAGTAATAATGTATAAATAATTAAACAAAACCTACCTCTATTATGTCATGGGATCAGTAAAAACACTAAGTGTATGAAATTATAAATTTTGGAGGCTTAAATTTTTTTATTTAAATATTAACATTTATGACCACAATAACAATTAATCAATATTAAATAAGAAATATATGAGTAGTTATAGAAGGTTCCAAAGAAATAACTACCTAGTAAAAAATAGAAAAAACCAATTATAATTAATCATATATAACTCCTCACGCATGGACTAATGTATTATCAAAAAGCCATTGATTTTATCTTGTGCTTCTAAAAATTAAAAGATAATATTATGAAGAGTATATAAATACACTAACTAGGTTATTTACAAATAATTTCACATATCAGGTGAGTAGATATAATAACCCCTCTCTAAATCACATATATATATTATTATTTTTTTAGATAACAACTATCAAGAGAAACAACATCACATGTCAACCCCCATCACATGTCATCTACCACAGACATTATATAACCACATTTAAATCAATAAAATAACAATATATCACTATCCACTCTTTTTAAATTATTCACCTAGAACCATAAAAACAACTTGTATCTACATTGAAGAACCATATAAATCCAAAAATAATAAATGAAAAGTGGTATAGCGGTAACAATTATAACTAAACCTTTTTTTGAATATGACTTCCATCATATCACATAATCCTAATGGAATAGAACAAATCTTACACCCTAAATAATAACATCAAATAAAAAAATGTTTGTGTGTTTTAAATCATAAATTTCAATGATAAATAAATAATGACATTTGAAAAATATAAACATAATAAAAAATATATAATAAAAATTCACCAAAAAAATATATCCAGAAACTATAAAATATATAATCATGATCTATTATCATTATATCGATCATAGTTTTATTAGTCTAAACCAAATGGGCTTGAAATATATAACTAATGTACAAAAAGTTAAATTATTCCCCCTAAAATCACATTTTAATATTTTAACACGTCCTCTTACACTTCATCATTCTAATCACTTAAATAATCAACAATTATCATGTTTTGTAACATTAGATAATAACATAACCAAGAAAACCAAATTAATATAAAATAACCATGAAATAAATTACCAAAAATAATAAATTATATTTATTATTCATATTTTAAATAACCACTAATATCCACATCATTGTTCTATGTTAAATAATTTCATTATAATTTACCAAAATTACCATATTTCTAATAAATTCATGTTCTATAGCAAACGAGTCTCTACTCTAGTGGCACAGGATCCTGCTTGGCATCCTAAAGACCCATGATCAAATCCAGGTAGGGGAAAATGTCCGAGTACTATAACAGTACTATAGCAGCGGCAGAGCCGTAGCAGTGGAGGGACTGTAGTAGGAAGTGTAGCACGCAAGTAATATAGCAGTACTGTTCACCATGGGTTCCTTTGGGCCAAAAAATGGGCTTTCAAACCTTGTATTTAGGCCACTTGGCCTCGGGACCTCGGGCTCTGTAATGGGTCACCCTCTACCCAATCTAAAGAGGTCTTTTCTTTAAATAATAAATTGAAGCTTCAACCCCAACCTTAATGAAAAATTCATGTTCTATACAAATTCAATTTCTACTTCCTATTCATGAACCACTGATTATGTAATTTATAATATTAAAATCATATAAAACTTATCCTTTACTCATAATAATATCAAATATATGAAAAAGAACTTATTAGAAATGCAATATGTTATAAATTACCATTCCCTACATTGATCATTTTCAATATTCATTCCATAAAAATCAATATTCACTACCCCAAATATGTTTGTAAATTAAATTAAAATTTGAAAAAGAATAATCTCAACTCTATAATTAAATCCCTTAAATAATTTTTATGATTTCTAAAATAATTTATCTACTTAAAAAATTATTTTTTACAAAAAATAAAATGCATAGGGGTCAAAGAGGAATAGTTCTAATTATTATCCCTTTAATAAGACTAATATCAAATTATCCAACATCAATAACATGTTAACTATTATATTAAATAAAAAAATCATCATGAGGAAAATATTATTTCATAGAGAGTGTTCAAGGTTTTATTTTTTAAATATGGTTTTTGATTAGTCAAAGGTCATATCATTTAACTTAATTTAATGTGTACGGTAAGTCTCTAGGATATCTCAAACCATATAAAAAACAATTCAACCACAATTTTTTGAAAACCCAAAATACATGGGAGAAATATATGATTTTCCAAAACATTAATCTAATCATGAATTCTAAACTACCTCTAAAATGCAATGCCTATAAAAAAGTATAATTCCCTTAAATATGATTATAACTAAATAGTTTTGGTAAATAAATCTCCAAAATTCTATCTTATATTCAAAATATCTCACAACATTAACCCAATGGTAAAAAATCACATTATGAATATAATATGTAATTTAAAAATATTTTTTTTCATCCAACACACCATTAAAAAAACATTAAATCCCTATAGTTCACAAAACAACCATTAAAAACCAAAACTACAGAAATAAAAATTTTATGTCTATATTTGATAATGAAATATATTTTTCTCTTTTAAAAATTTAGAATTTTTTTTATTAAACAAACGAATCTCATAAAATTAATTCCATCACATTAAATATCAATGAATTTATTTTAATACAAAAATAGAAAACCACTGAACAAGTTATATTCAATCATACAAATTATTTTACATAAAATAAGGATAAAACATTTTAGTGTTTATTATCTCACACACTAACATTGTTACCATGTACTATACTTGTATCAATTACATTTTCATAAAAAATATATAAGGAAAATGACTTACTCACTTGACCTTATAGGGTTTAGATACAGAATCCTTAAGGTATACATATATAATCACCATATTATTTTATAATATATTTCAAAACATATAGGATCTAGTAAAAGTTGGAATAATGTGATGTTAATTAGGGCCTAAATTAATCTACTTTGGAAAAGGAGTCTTCACTATTAGTGTCTTACTCTTTCTAATTGTAGATCATTTCTTTTATTTGTAATGTGTTCACGCATATTTCATTTAATATTTGTCATTAGTTTTTATTTTACAAATTATCTAGAATTTATCAATAATTGTTTCCAATATTTTATTCTACTTTGAGATAATATTTTTATAAAATAGAATATAAATATTTATAAACTACTATTTATTGAATTTCTAAATTAAAAATTATAAAATACTAATTTTATGCTTAATTCAGATCATATTTAAAATATATATTAATCAATAATTTTAAACTTAATTCTTATAACCCAAATACATTTGATATAATATCCTGATCCGGTATTATATGTATTTTATTGTAATGGATTCATTTATTTAATTTATATCAATATCTTATTATTATATATTGTGGAAAAAAATATAATTTTTTATTTGTATGGTTAAAAATATGTCCGAGAAGTAGCATAAAATTGAAAATGAACATAGAATTATATTCTTTGATGGATTTAGTCCCTCAAACACAAATTAGAATGCATTAACATGACATTAGTAGCTTAAGGTGACTTATAACAATATATTACAATGTTAATACCCCACTATATAGGAACATCTCATTTCCTCAAATAACCATCCTAGTGTAAAATCCCAATGAAAACTATTAAGTCTATCTAATTTATTCTGTAATTTCATACTATGTTATTTTGAAATTATCAATATCCTATGAATTGGATTATACCATAGAGCTAATGCTTCTTCAATCCTATCCAAGACACAATGTTTGGTCACCAATAGAGACACACGTCTCAATACTTCCTGAGTTAACAATAATGACCAAAAATATTATAAATTAAATTCCTTTGCGAATGAATAAAATATTTATTTAGAAAAGGTACTTATAGAAAAAACATGCACAATATTTCATTTTATTATTTTGGACCATTATATAATATGGTCACAATTTTTCTATATGGAATAAATGTCTGTTAAGAATAATAAATGTGGTCAATATAGCTATTATAATTTTTTATTATGATTAAAATATATTAACAGTTTTGATAATAAAAAATTGATATATATAAAAGAAAAAATGACCATATAATGCCCCGATCCAAATCACTATGTCCAAACTGAAGTGTTACATAACCTCAAGTGCACCACTACATATACTGGAGGTTTCCCACTATGATCCAGGGTCTACAGTAAGTCATGGGGGGTTTATACCCATTGGAATAAGTAAAATAAAATAGAAATAAAAAAATAATATTACATAAGAATGACCATCCTGATATATTTTATTAAAATAACCACAATTATATATCAAATGATGCAACCAAACATGACATATTATCGATTGTCTCAAGGGATTATCATTGACATGAGGAAAATCAAAAACTGAATGTAAAACATACGTGATACTGAATGAAAACTTTTAGTATAATTTAAATTTGACTTCCACATACACAATGTGATGCCACATCATGAACCACTTCACATCCATGAGATCAACCTAAAAGAAAATGTAAGGTATGTTCCAGCACTAAGGATCATATAATAGGTGTTAGAATAAAAACTCAATATGTTATCACAAATAATCACATTTTTAACATAATCATATATGTTGGCATACATAGAAGATAATATAATAGACAGACTAAAATACCACACTGATCATCTGTGTGATTACTAGGTTTCTATGAACCCTAGTCACAATTTCTTTTGCTCAAAGACAGAAGAATGGTCATAATATAAAACTTGAACATCATAAACTCCAAGGTCACCTCATATACCTATGAACATATAGATGTTTAAAGAACAAGTAAGTTTCCTTCACCACATGTCACAATACATGCCTCAAGTCTTAAAATCAGTTGGAACTCTATTCCCATCACTCTCATATTCAGGTTCTATCTTTGATTATATGCCACACGAAACACCCTAAATCTATTAATTTATAATAACATTTCATTCCCCACCCTATTGGTAGTATTTATCAATAAAACCACATTCTGGACCTCGATGGTGGTCATTATTAGAACCCCTGCACACCTCACAATTATAGTGGTTCTTATCCTTATATAATGGTATGTATCACTAGACTTGTTTGAAAAATTTGGATAATCATAACACCAACACATGGAATCCTCCAACTTCATTATTTTTCTAATGGATACTAAATTCAGATGCATGGTCAACTCCCACATCAATTATCATATCTACGATCCATCCCATACCATGAAATGGTCAATAGTCTCAAGCCGTCATCATACCATCAATGTCCTCCTCCAATGGGACATCTAAACAAAAATAAGGAACAATAAAATCTTGATACATGATGTTAGGTTCCCCAAGCTATTTTATACCAAAAATAATATTTATCTTCACCATGAAAAAGAATTAATATTAAGAACATTTTTCAATAGGATACACATATATGATATAATCACATATAAAACATGGGTCTCAAGGGATACTGAACAAACATTATACATAATACAACAAACATAGTCTTCGTGAGAATCATTCATATACCAAATCATGTCACAAACTCCAAAATTTAAAAAAAACAAAAATATAAATGGTATATAACTTCTAAATGGTCTATGGGAATATCATTGACACTTAAATGTGTCACATACACCAAGAAATATTGAAATTTTCTCCAAACACATAATAATACTATATTTTTCACAAGCATGATGTCTTGAAACATGGTTAAAACTCAACACACTATACATTGACTCACATAGCATGATCTATACATGTACTAATTACTCAAATCATATAATTATAAATACTAATTGAAAGAAAAAATATATAGATTCCTAATCTACCTAAATGCCTGATTTTCTATACGAATTACCCACACTATGTATCATCTCTGTGGATCACCCAATATAAAACACATATCCATGTAATAATTATCAACACTCATATGCAACATCATCTATATAATGTAACATCTCTGTGGATCACCCAATATAAAACTGTAACCCTCAGGCTTTTGTTGATTCATTAAAATGGTTTTTTTCTTCATGTGGCCTTTAGGATTGTATGATGGTCGATTTGGTTAAACCACATCATATTATTATTCAACTCACAACCAGTAAATACCTGATAAATCTTTATTCTTGGGATGCATTCAGTTTTAAAGGGTTTTATGTTTCTCTCACAGGAACACCCTATATGAAAAAGTTTACTCATCATGAGTCTAGAGATGTATGGTCCCTAAATTTTTAGTCTAAGGGTTTCTCAAACTATCGTCATACTAACTAAAATAAAGTAATCAATAATTCACACATATGAAGAATTGAGGAACATAATTCAAATTATATTTCTATACAACATGGAAACAAAAGAAACTTTTTATCTATAAACACATTAATTATAGAGTATTGATAGGGTAAACAACCATAAAAAAGAAAACCATGATAAAAAATCACCAAAAATAATTCCCTATTCTTTTTAAAGAATCATCCTAGCTTCATTAATCCACAATGAATCCCATTAATACCAATGATTTCTCAAAAAATCAACCATCAGTTCTAAATTGTAGAATTTAGACAAAATTAGATCTTTCCACAAGCTAAATATAAGATTATATGTCACCAATATGAGAAAAATCATTAAATTAGGCCAAATATTATAGATAATACCACTAAATCTAAGGTTTTAGGCTTTTTTCCAAGGAATATTATATCATCTAACAAGAATACGAAGAAAAAGGGGAAACAAGAACATACCGTGAATTTCCCAGAGTCAACTTCTCTTGATCTGTAAAGAATACACTAGGAATTAGTTAGACTACAATTGGGAATCTTTTAGAGTCTATAAGTTCTATGAAAAAGGATAATAATATTAAAAATAACTATAATTTGTGGTTTAATTTCCAATTAAAGGAGTTTCATTTCTATAAAATTATGTGCATAAGATTTGGTTTTGTAGTTTAGAAAATTGGGAAAAACCCGTGTAGGGATAATACCTCTCATTGAAAACCCACATGATTTGGTCACATGTTTTTTCAAACCATTCAATTAGCATGAATTTTATAAAATAAAATTTCTTATATATTTCTCAGTTAAGCCAACCATTAGATAAACAATTCACCTTAATATCAAATTACAATATGTTACACTATATTTCAGCACATAGTTTCCTAAAGGACCTACATGGATTGTGAAAACCATTCTCCTACTATAAACTATAAAAAGCATCTAAATTACTCCAAAATTCCTTGAAAAAACTGAAAACCTCTTATATAAATCCATGAATTATATTCCCATGGACCATATGGTTTTTATGTTCTATATATGAATGTGTTTTCTTTGGAACCTCTTGGTGGATATAAGATTCATCAGTATGTGTGTTGTGCTGATGTAACCTGTAATTTCTATGGTATGAATATGTAAGTGAGTGTACCTTGAGAAAAATTCTTATTATTTGATCATATGATTTATGTGGGGACTCTTAAGAAATATTCATGATATTTCATATTGTCTTTAGATTTGATACATATTTTTTATTTTATTTCATATCTTGTGGAACCTTTCCTCAATTATTAGGCTGTTTAAGATCTTTAGTTTTTGTTAGAAAAACCATTATAGGGGATGTGTGACAACATGATAAGGGATATATAATATGGATTATTTGATTATATGGGATGAATTAGAGACATGTATGTTGATATGCGAGTGAACCATACATCAGAATTTAGGATCTATTATCTATAAAGAAAGGTGGGAGATTTAAATACATGGGTAAGGTTAATATCAATTTTTTTCAAACATGTTAGGTGGGACATACATCATAGGAGGATAATGAATACCTCCAGGGTGGGGCTTGTAGAGTTACTTATAACACCCACCATCAGAGTGGGGCATGCAGTGTTCCTAATAATTAAAAACATCAGGGTAGTTTTTATAGAATTATTATTGATTAAAACCATCAAGGATAGGTGTATAGCATATATTCAATGTTAGAATATGGAGATAGGAATGATAGGCACTAATGTTTAGAAAAAATGAATGTATTGCAACGTTTGGTGACATACATTGTCATATTTTTTCCCTATAGACATTTTGATATAAATGAGGTGAACTTGTGGTTTTTCATTGGTGTTTTTCCACTTCATCAGCTATTGAGTATAAATAGGTACTATCCGGTTTCGTAGTGTTTTAGTTAGTGAACATACTATATGTATCATATTTTATTTTATATGAATTTGTCATCGATGAATACACACATATATCGTTACATTAATTCAGGGAGGTTTCTAAGACCCTACTAAATTTATATTCTCACACCCAGCATTGGTACCTCAGTGCTCCAGTAGAAATTTCCTCTGCATCCTAGTTTTACCCTGATACATATGGTGTTTCAAGATAATTAAGTTCCATGTGTTTTTGGAGATTGGGGTTGACTTGTAGTTAGAGTTTTCATTAATTTCTCTATTCTCATTACATTTAGTTTTATTTTTTATTAATGTATACAATTGACCCTTTGGTTAGTAAGATCTATATCTTATTTTATAACATAATGTCTTATATAATTATGAATATTTTTATTCTATATATCATGATGGTTATGTTCATGTTATATGATTTTTTATTTCTACTACATTCTACTCTTATCAGAGGGTATAGTATCCCCATCTAATACTATTGAACCTCATACTAGTAGAGAAACTCATGGGTATGGGATGTTGTTCTTGAAGATAAATAACAATTTACTTTAGCAATAGTGATTCAAGGTGGGTTGTTACGGAATTATATCATATATAATACCAAACCTGATGTGTAGAGGTACTATGTGAGTTTATGGATTGGGTTCCGAAATGAGGGAATTTTTATTTAATTTATGATAGAGTGTAAACCCCATGGAAAAGTGAGAAGGATAAATATTATTTCCCATTTTCAAAAGATTGAACTTTTAATTTTGAGATACTATGTGATTATAAAATCATTGTAATTCATGTTTTTATATAGTAATTTCAGGATGGATGACCTCTGGGAAGGATTTCCCATGGGCTATGTGAGTAAAGAAAAATCCCATTGAAAAACAAGTATTGGCCATTGGGGTTTTTTATTATCATAAACAGTGAAACTAGTGGGTAATAGCCTTTGGTGTGCTAGGAAGGTAACCGTGGTTTCATTTGAGACACACGGGGTCTATTTACCAAGTTCATGATCTGGGGTGGTCAGGTCATGATAGGCCTCGACTAGCTGGATCATACCATAGGATTACCAATTATATGCGCAATTAAGGGAGATTGAATCACTTAAATTTTCCCTTGATCAATCCGGAAACTAGAATCAACAACTAAAACATGGTAAAACCAATTATGGGAGAAAATAATTCTCATCAA
The DNA here is from genome assembly GCA_963277665.1 of Viscum album. Lineage (NCBI taxonomy): Eukaryota > Viridiplantae > Streptophyta > Magnoliopsida > Santalales > Viscaceae > Viscum > Viscum album. Next base: position 1,282,828,128 of record OY728132.1, on the reverse strand, counting down.
CTTCTTGAACCAATCCTTATTTGCTGAACCACTCTGATAAAGTACCAAAATCACAAATGTTAACATTATGATATACTATGGTGTAATAATTTTTTATGTATCTAGACCTTAATAGTATTAATATGTAAATTTTATTTTTAATAAAATAATAATTATTTTTATCTCTATTAATTATTACTATATATAAGTACATTATTATATAATGAATTTAATGAAAAAAATAATTTTATTCAATGAAATCAATTTTTTTTTGATAAATATTAATTTTAAATTAAACTTTTCTAATAAATTCATGAAATATTTAAATAAATTTTATTTTCTCAAAATAGTATTATTATTTAATATATAATTAAATATAAATAGTAAGGAAATTTAATGATTACTCATGTAATTTTTAATATAATCATAATGTTATATGTATCATAAAAACAAGTATTTATCAATAAAATAGTTTTTTATTTATATATGGAAGTTCTTATATTCATGACATTATTTATAAAAAATAAATTACATTTTTGAAATAAATACATCAAAATTAGCCAATGGTGAAATTTTTCATACTTTTTTTGAGAGAGTATAATTCTTAGGTATAAAATTAAATATCCAATAAATATATAATATATAGTATGGGGATATAATCACCCAATAGTGATGAGATAAATACTAAGAATAGAATCCATGAAAAAATAGATTTCTGTTTAAAATAATTTGATTTTGATGTTTTTTATTTAATATTTCAAATCCATAATGATTTCTCAAAAACGTATTTTATATTTTATGGTTTGGAAAATAATAATTTTTTAACATGAATCACTTATACATCATCAATGGTATTAATTTTTAGAGTTATGTACATATAAAAATAAAATTTTGAAAACCACTCTTCTTAATTAGAAATAGTGGGAGAAAACCATGTAATGGATTGTGGTATTTATTTTTTTATTAAATATATTCCAAAAACAATGTTTAGAAATTAAAAAATAATTCACCTCTCTTTTCTTATATATACCCACCAAAACTCCCATTCCACTTCCGTCAAAACCAATTGTTCATAAATTTTTATTATATCACTCTCTATCGCTCTTTAAATCCCACCCAAGGTCTTCTCAATCTCAAAATAATATCGTCTTATGATTTTAGAAGCACTATCTCAGGGAATGATACTATCTTCCGCCTCATCATAATTCAAGTAATTTCTTTGTATTAAGCCTATTGATTTGAAAGTTTCAGGTTATAATTATTTTTAAAATACCAATCTATTATTCTTATAATGACTATGTAATTAGTATGTTATTTTATCTCTCATTAATCCCTTTAATTAACTGTTATGTTCAATCATTATTTTTCGAAAACTTATCCCGCTATTTTTGTGCCAAACTTTTGTGTTGAGAATTACCATCCCTATTTACACTCATGGGTATTAATGAAGATGTAAGTATATTTTTTTATTTGTTATATTTTATTATGTAACTCTCACACCTTATGTATGGGATTAAAATTTATTTTGTTTTTCTTATGATGTATTATCTTTATGGAACACAAATTCATGTACATGATATGAATGTATTGGGTGGGACCGAAGATATATATACCTCCAATGTGTTGGGAAATGTTTTTATCAGATGAGATTCCATGTATAGTTTATGGGAGGATAGAATATGAACACTATGTTATTATGTCTCAGTGTTTAACCTTGAATTTTTCTAATGATTTCTTGTTTTATGTTTTTTTCACATTCTAATATTTCCTTGATGTAATTATATTATATCTTGAATTAATGTTAATTATTTTTATTATAACCCTTTTATGAAAAACTTTTATTCCTCTTTAATCACATGTATAGATTTAAAATTTTATATTATTTGATTATTAATTTAACACAATTTATAGATCACCCCTTTTTTATGTACATCCTCAGGTTATCACATGAATATTTTGAATATGAATGAAACACAAGGGATTTATATATAGTTTTTAAATAATTTTGGTGTGTCATTGTTTCATTTTATACAACTATATATCTAAATATCCAAAAAAATGTCCTCTCAATCTTTTTGGATTGTATCGCCTGTATATTTTTGTTATCAAGAATGGATCTTAGTATATAAAAGATATGGGTTATCATAGTTGGAATCAAAGGAATCATTATTTATTTTTCATTATTAGGGTTGTAAAAAATCAGTTAAAACCATTGGGATATGAATAAAATGAAAAAATTCCTTATGTTTATAAATTATAGAGTGAGTGGTGTCCATGTAATGTAATATAATTATCGATTATAGAATTTGATGTGGCTTTGGAATAATTATAACTAGGGGAAATAACCCAGTAAAGGGTGAATTGGTTATTAAATTAAACCTTACCTATTGAATGATTAATAAAATTGTTTTAAAAAAAATTTAACATTCCCATGGGGTATTATTTAGTAAATAAAAAATTTATTTACAAAAAATTATAAAGGGAACAACAAAACAAATGAAAATAATGTTTAGAAAAGTGAATACTATAACATTAGATTGAAACATATAAATTCATAGGTTAAGTAATAAATTTAATTTAAGTTTTATCCCTTAAATTTTCATGTTATATATTTATTTAAAAATAATTTAATTAAAAAAATGAATATAATTCACGATGGTAGGTAAAATGGACTAAATGAACAAATCACATAACGTTAATGTTTTTATTAAATGAATCTTCCCTTTGTCAGAACAAAGAAAATTTGAGAATGTATCAATTATTGGAAGGTAATTAATACCACTTAATTTTAATTATAGAGTTCTAGTATACTTTTATAAGTACATTAATAATTATGCACAAATGATCTAACCCTTTAACCATAAAACAAACACTCTTAGAACAAAAAAATAGATCTTTTTAACGAAATGATTTTTTATAAAGGAAATTAAAAAAATTATAGTATGTAATATAAATATTAAAATATTTATGAAATAATTAATTAGATAATTTAATTTTATTATCCATGATTTTGTTTGAAAATTAAGAATAATTCTAGAACCTATGGTAAGTGATCTCTCTAAACAACTCTTTTTCTTTGGGTTTATGATATTTCTCTCTGTAACTCACATTCTATATCTATTTATGATATTAATTAATTATTATAATTACTGTATATATTTATCATACATATTTACCTAAATTTCCCTATTCTATTGATGTGGAAATACATACATTATGTTTATTTCTCAATGGGATTTATTAAAATCATACCCTATTAAGAGGAATTTTTCTATCCCTTAATCATTATTTGTAAATAACATTAGAATTTTTTATTTTTATTCATGATTTAATTAAATAAAGGATTATTTTTTATATAAATTTGGTTTTAGCTTTATTTTCCAATGAAAATTTCAGACTTACTGCTTCTCTAAATATCTTGAACCGATTCCTCAAAACCCTTTTTTGGGAGTTCATTTTTACACCAAAGTCTCTACCCTTTTCCATAAAGTTTTTTCAAAATGAAAAAATTTATTTTGATAATTATTATTATATAGTATTATATGAAAATAAAATTATTCAGTTCATTATTCTATATATAATAATTAAAAAATATCCTTTGATTAGGATATGAGGTAAAATTATGTGACACATTTATCGCCATGGAAAATTCTTATGTTTATTATTTGTATTTTATTTACATTTTTTTCACACATAAGAATTAAAATATTATGATGGGTTCAACCAAATTTTTCTCTAATACATTTTACAATTTTGTTTCTCATGAGACGTTATACATTTGAATAAGGATTAATTCTAATCTAGGATGGGCTTTTTCCACCCTGGGATGTTGTCTTTCTAGTTATCATTGAATTTTACCCATAACTTGATTTATTTTTTTCATATTATTTTTATTAATTGATGTTTTTATTCTATAAAATTTATGTTATGCCTTGATTTGATTATTTAAAATCATTTAACTTTATTATATCATATCATTCCTTCAACTCATATAATATGAATCATTACCATGTTTATTCCCTTACTATGATTTATAGATCACCACATTATTTTATATATTTCCTAGCTTATACATTGTATTTTTAGGCATTCAAAACTAATTAAGAGATAATTATGGATAATGAAATAGTGATTTTTCATTTTATTTTCATTTTGATATATTATAAACTAATTATTTTAAATAAGTTTGGCCTCACGTTATCTAAATTGTGTTTATTGGATGTTTATGTTAAATATCATGTAATTATATGTTTAATAGACTTGGGTTCAAATATTTTTCATAGAAATATATAGTTGATTTTGTTGATTAATATTAGAATAAATTAGTGATGGCTTAAGGTATAAGTAAAAGTACATAAAAATAACCTAAAATTTTGGTGAACAATTGAGTGATGAATTTCCAAGAAATGACATCTGGGCATCGGCAATACAAGTGGATGTGGAAATAGAATAGTTGTTAACACGGGTAATAATCTTAAAAGGGGATCATTGCATATTAACTTTGTCATCACATAGTTCATGAAAAAGATTCATTTATATACACCTAGTTTGAATGTTCTTGGTTATATAGTGGAAAAACCTCACAATTTTTTTATGAACCATTTTGTGGTAAATGAATTGATTTTTAAGAAAGAATAACTAATAAGAAAAATTTCCATTGATAAACTATAATGAAACCTATAGACACGTAAATTTATATTTTTTATTCAATTTATAATTTATTCTTTCCATGTTCATAATTTTCTATTTATAATATTTTCTATTGGACTATTCTCTTACTTATATTTATTTTATATATCATAAATTACTAGAACTAGAATAAAATAGTAAAAGGTGAAATAAATTTCTATTTATTATATTAAAACATCTTATATTAATATAGTTATATATATTCATTATTATCATGAATTTTTAGTACAAATATTCAATCACAACTTCAAAACATGGGGTTTGAGATATCTGTGAGAATAAAAAATAGATAAATAATTGTATTCCAAGTATATAACCCCTACCTCGTTAATGTTTATGGACTTAAACTCATATAAATTCATATCATACTTCCTTTGAGTAAATAATATGTAATATTGGGCATGTATTGGTCATAATTATATAAGAAAAACATCACTCTTCACATACCAAGTCATATTATGATTCTATACATGTGTAAGGAGGAGGATGAATCTTCTTTGGAATAATCAACACAAGTAAGGGTATTATTTCATTATGAACAAACATATATAAATTATTTTATTGATTAAATAGAGTAAATAATCTTTTAATATATGATCATTGTGAGGTGCTATATGAATTTATTCCCTGAAGAGTTTCCTAGTCATCATCTTGACTAAGAGGTTGTGTTATCGACTGAATTTAAACAAATATCTTTTTCAGTACCCTTGAATCCTTATGGAATGGTCACCATTGAGTAAGAATAAGTAAATAAGAAATTAAAAAATAATCTAGAAAATGGTTTTTTACACTTTAGTGCTTCACCATGTGGTATTTAATTGCTCTCACTAAAGAAGAATGATGTTCCAATGAGCCACTTAATTGATTATAATGAGATCAATAAAAGCATGATAAAGAACAAGTATCCCCGTAACATGTATATATGAGTTATTCAATTATTTTTTTAGGGCCCAGTATTTTTTTATGGTGGAAATTTTGTTGGGATACCACCAATTAATCACGAATAAGCATGATATCCCCAAAATAACTTTTTAAAATAGGTATGGACACTAAGAGTTCATTATGATTCCCTTTAGACTCACCAATGATGTAACGATTTTCATGGAATTAATTAATATAGTATTTAGTGATTGAATAAAAAAATTATTTAGTATTTATATACGATATTACAATATACTCCCAGAATATGGAGGATAATGATGATAATTTTAATACTATACTATATAATTGGTTAAAGGAGAAGCTATATGAAAAGTATAAAAAATGTGAGTTCTGGATGGGGGATGTTTCATTCTTGGGGCATGTCTTTACCACCAAAGGGATATCTATGCCCTATACTAAAAAATGGAAATTGAGGAGTGGTCCAGAGTAAAAACAATGATGGATGTCTACAGTTATATTATCTAGATAATTATTAATGAATATTTTTGAGAAACTTATGGTGATTCTCAAACCTTCTATCCAAGATGACTCAGAAATGAGTAATAATTTTTTGGAATGATAAATGTGAAGAGAGAATTATTTAATTGAAAAAGATACTTATCACAACACTTGTATTAACAATTACCTTAATTTGGGATCTTTTCATAGTTTATAGAAATAATTCAATGAATTTCGTGGTATTTTTACAAACAAATATTGATAAACTCATAGCCACGACTAAGGGTAGTTGAAGTTTCATGAACATAACTATCCAATTTATGATCTGTAGTTGGTATTAGGAATAATTTCACTGAAAACATTGTGGAATTATATTTAAGGGGAGATGTGGAAGATATATAAAGATCTTAAGTGTGTCTAATATATATTAACATATATGGTGTTTAATATGAACCAAATATTATGGTTATAGTTGATCAAGAAATATGAATACTCAATCTGCTACCATCATGGTAAAGAAAATATAGTGGAAGATACTCTACGTAGAAAGAATCGTACGATTATATCAATATTGAAATTCAGATGAATGTGGAAGCTCTATATAAGGGAAAATACATGGAGTTCAAAAATTATAGTGAAGGAGTTGTATGATTTTGGAGATGAATATAAATACTAAAAATACATAGGTAAAGAAATAGTTTTAGAATAATGGCCTTTTCCAAAACATCTCCATCCGATGAGGTAGCATAAATCATGATCTCTAATATCGTTATTTATGAAAAAACCTAAAGAGTAATATAGAAAAATATAGGAAAAAATTTCTGGTGTTCCTTCAAGTACTGTCCAAAATAATTTTTTTTACTGACCAATGATTTTCAAACATAGATATGAAATATTTTTATTTTAATATTCATTATATTACACAAACACAAACCTAAGTATTGTAATAAAATATAGTTATGAAAACATTGAAACATAAATAGCTTGTTCATAAGTGATCGACATCATCTCTTACTAAGTTTCCAATAACTATAACCCTTCTTATACAAATCATACATAATGCATTTCTTCATATCCAGGGTATAGGAAGCATAATAGAGGGTTCACTCATATGATCAGAAAGGGTAACGAAGGGAGATATCAATGATCAAATAACTATAACATGAGGATAGTAATATGAGAACATGAGATTAACATTTGAGTACCATACCATGCATATTATAGATAATAAATTTGTTTCATGTAATAAATAATGGTTTTTTAAGAAATAAATCATAAAAGCATCAATTTACATAATCCATGAGTTCATAACATTGGCATAATACACTAACTTGTGGCATTCACATAATCATTGAAATTTTATATTAAGGATATCTGCTAATACATTCATAAAATATTAGGACCGAGATAACCACCAGAGTACCTTTTTAGGGCCTTAGATAACCTTCCATGTACACTCTTTTAGTATTGTGATAACATCCTATGTACCCTCTTTTGGGCATGAGAAAAACTCTCATGTACCATTTCATATCATATAAAAGCAATAATTAACCAATTCATTGGAGAAAGATATTGGTCCCACCTATAACATAATTCATTTATTTGTATTCCAAATGATCATAAAACGTTCATCATGTCATAAACCATTGAAAGGAAATGTGTCTCAAAAATAGTTCATCATAACATAACCTATAAAAATAAAATTGGTTTCATAATCATATCATCAGTTTATTATTGTATAAACCATGAATAAGAAATGATTTCAATAAAAATATGTTTATTATAAGAAAAAATAATACACATAAATAATAAGTATGGTATAATTGAATCATATATCCAGTAAATAATATGTAACATAAATGGACTTCATTATACCTAAAAAATATTTTCGATGATTACATTAAAAAATTCTTGTGAAAATATCCCTTCCAAATTGAAGAATATTTTTTAAAATATAATAAGTTTTAAAAATATATTTCTATGAAAATAAACATTAAAAATTATAATGGATTTTTATAACATTTTTTGTTTATTACATCATATAGTTCCATTAATGTTGTTCACTTTAAAACATAGATTCATTTCATATATTCAGTAAATGGAAAAAATGCCTTGTTTGGAAAATAATATGAAGATTATATTTAAATAACATTGAAAAAAATAAATCATTGGTAAAAATTTATTTAATAAATCCTTTTTATAATTTTAACTCTTCTTTGAAATCATTTTTAGAAAACATAAATATCGAGGAGAAAGGGATTTCAATTGAAGAGAGAAATAAAGATTATTTTTCATAGAAACATTATTTTGGACTATTTAATCCATTAAGAGAGACAATTGAAAGGAAAAAATGTGTTCTATAGAAATAACCATAAGCTAATAATGTACATTTTATTAATGATAGATATATCATATTATTTCTTTTTAGGAATAATAATCATAATAAATCCTGATAAACAATGAGACTATAACATAAAATCATTCCACAATGGTGACATTGAATCATAAGCCCCATTAAAGGATAACATCAAAAGAAACATTAAATATAATTAATTTGCGGAAATAAATTATATGAAATGTTTTAGGGTAAGTATATACACATCAAAATGAACATTGGTTCATAAGACAACATTTGTATAAAATAAAGAAAATTGAGGCATAATCCCACACTGCTTTCGTAGTCATTTGAATCATAAGACCCAACATATAGTGATATAAAATTAAACCATAAATATAATTAAAATTTGGATATTCATGATATAGAATTACATTGGGGATTTATATATTCCATAAAAAAGAAATGTATGGTCAATATGGAATATGTATCTCAAAAATAAAAGAGAATATAAATCCATTAACATAATTCTTTATATCCATTGTACAATTGAAATACAAAGGTAAAATAAAAATAATTTCATCATATTAATGTTATATAGAAATAATCATATTTATAATACTATAAATTATTTAATTATGACCTTTTATTACACTTTTATTGGTATTATCTACATTGTGTTTCTCGAATGTTTTTGTTTTGTATTATTAGTCAACTTACGCTTATCATGGTACCATCATCTCCTAAATTTTTAGCATGATATATATATCACATACAAACAAAATATATATATATATATATATAATATGTATTCAAATTAATCAACTAAAGTTATATTTTAAAAATGAATTACATCGTTTATATAGACGGTAGACCATACATACAGAAGAACAGTTTTTCCATATTTATGATAGATGAAATGAAAAAATGAAAAAATGAATTTAAAATTAAATAATAATTTTTATTTCATATATATAAAAATTTTTCATTATACCTATCATTGTTACTTTCCATGAAATGATTAAGTGAATAACAAGTCACATCACTTCACGAGGATGTAATCCATCCTACACACTTGCAATATAATAATAGTTCAAAAAAATGGAATTTAAAAAGGTATATGTGATATCCTAATTATAGAAATATAATAATATAATTAAAATAATATTTAAATATTAAATCAATAATTATATCTAGCTGTGAGTGGTGGTTATGGAGAATAAAATACATCAGTTCACTGGGATATAGTCATCTATACACACAATCAATGATGTCGTTTTACATTTGATAAAAGAAGAGATGGATATATATTATTACATAAACATTAGTACACATTGGTATATTTTAAAGTCTAGTTTTATTATTTTTTAATTCACTAAACATGAATGAAGGTGGTAAGAGTACACATAAAAAGAAATGAATTTTTGAAGATAATTATCATCTCATAGAACAACCCCCATTGGATCTCTTAATAAGGACACCAGGGTTGGTATTTTGAGAATACTAGAATCTCTATAAAATTTATTAGGATTCATGTGGGGTATTTTTTCATGTTTTTGTTATAAAAATGGGATTAAGGGGTATAAGGGTGTGAGGAGAGAAGTTTTCCTTTTATATTGCGGGATGGGTGACATTTTTATAAAAACAAAAACTATTCCATAATGGGAAGTCACTATCAACAATGAGCCTCAAAAAATGATAGATAGTTTAATTGAGATATGATATTTTTGATACTCACCTCCACCAATATATAAAACATATGCTTTAAACTTGTTACTTCATTGCCTTTTTGTTTACTTAATTTCACCAATTTAGTATTCGCCACTAAAATTTGTATCTTTTTATTTACCTAGGAAATTTATAATTTATGAGTATAATTAAAATGAGACTTATTAGGTAATTTGAAACCACAAATTCTAAATATTAAATCCTATTTATTAAATTAAAAACTTGTTTTTTCAAAAAATTAATTTTTACATTGCCATATGTAATACGTAAACCCTATTTGAACCTTATTCGCGACATTTAATTTTTAATGTATTTATTAATATTTATTAACATAAATTAATTTTATCATAATATAAATTATAAATTATTCTTATTCCAAATATATAATCCATTTTATTAAATTAGAAAAAAATAATTTAAGAATTTAATTTAAGATTAATCCCATAGAAGTGATGAAAAAGTGATTTTCAAAATAAAGGCTTTTCAAACATATATAATGTTTTAATACCAATTCAATATGATATTGATTATAATTAAATAAATTTGATTAATATAAATAAAATTTAATTGATTTTATTTTTAAAACCATATTAAAATAAAATTTATTTTGTGAATTCGTAGAATGAAAAGTCAATTTTTTCATACAAGCATGTATTTTCCATTATTTATCAAAAAAATTAAATTTTCAGAAAATTGTTAAAAATTAATTGTAATAAAATTTTTACATCTATATTTCAAAAAAATAGATAATTTTTTCAAATAAATTTTATGAAAGAGTAAAAATATTATTTTAAAATAAGATCATGAAATGTGAAAAAATAATTTTTATAAAAATACTATTTTAAGTATACTTTTAGATTTATTCTTATCATATGAATAGAAAAAATATATGTTGTATGTGAAATATTTTTCTGAATACTGATATTTTTATTTCATTAAAATAATTTAAAAAAATGATGTATTTAATTTATTGTTATAAAAATGTGTCTGTGCGCATAAAAATAGATTTTCAGAAAACATTTCCTTTATTTTCAAATGGTTTTAAAATTAATTAAAAAATTATTAGTTAATTTATAATTAATTTTATATAGATGTATAAACCATATAAATTCATAATATTGTTATTCCCATTCATTCCCTCTAATCCATGATCTGGGAAATAACTATCATATTAAATAATAATATTTTTACAGCATGTCACATTTTGTTTAAACATGGTGTTGCTTGTGAGAGAAGTTAATATTGGATTTGGGTGCAAAAAAGTAAACTCAGTATTAAATGTAAAAAAATATATAGAAAAACTTAAATTTCTTTTCTAAACATTTTCATAATATATCAGGGTGTTCAAAATATTTCAAGGGTTGATTCTACCATTACCGATACCTATTTGAAAATGGGAAAACATAATTGTGGAATTTTCCCTAGTCTTCAGAAGATGTCCACAAACAATAATAACAATATAGAGTTAAAATTGGATCAATATGAACTAATATTTTCCATAAATTGTAGTAAAATTAGTCTTTGGATATCTTTTTTCATCACCTTTAAATTATAATATCCTAATTTTAGAGACTGAAACATCTCATACATCAATATTACAGGTTTTAGAAAAATATTCAATACATTACCAAATCACATGCTTTGAGGAATATATAGGTTTAGTTTCCATAGATAATTGGTAAAAAAGTTTCTTATTTAGTGAATTATCTTCAATGAATCCCATAAATATCATACCATTTACTACTATTCATAGTAACAACCTACATGAAACCTTTCGTCCTAAACTAGGTAATGGAAGCATATAAAAGGTTGATCTCAAATTCCCTATATGGGTAACCAAGGGGGAATAAATATAAAACTATCATATAGGCATGAGATCATGAAAATAATATTTTAAAACCATACCTTTCATATCATAGAACATAAAAGTGATTCATGGAAATAATATCAATCGTCTTGTAAGTCATGAATCATAATGGGATCAAAGAATGTGATCCATGTGTGAATAACAATATCATAATAAATTGATTTGTTTCATACCCATAGCCATAGAGAATAATTTCCTTTTTTGTTATGAATTATTTAAAAAACTATTATATTAGAATTTGGTTCAGTCCCCAAAGCATCATAATAGTCAAGTTTCACTCCCTAGACAATCATAGTAGACAAAGTCCCTTACTAAACAAGGTTCACTCCCCAGTCTACTGCAATTTATCTCATGAGATATTAATCTTTACCCAATGTATTTGAGTGATATAGGACCAAAACATTATTTTTCAAAATATTACCACTTTCCATGCCTATAACATAAACACCTTCCATGGTTATACCATAATTGTTGTCACATAATGAAAATGATACATAAGTGTGGTAGAAGATAATAAAACATTTCCTATATCAAAATCCATGAAATGATATCATATTTTTAACATAATTATCATATCAGAACCCATGAAAATAAATGGGATTAATAAACTACTCATCATAATAAACACAATAAAATTAAAGGATTTTGTAAAACAATTAGTTATAGCTTAACCTGTAGAAAAGAAACATTTTTTATAAACATCTCATAATTATATGGATAAACCTTCTAGAGAAAGAATATAAATGCTATCCTTGGATTATATTCCTAGTAAAGACTAAGTAACATCAAAGGATATCATCACAGATGTAATATTACAGTAAATGACCATTTAAAAAATTTTCTAGTAAAATAACTTGTCCCCAATAAAGAAAAATATTAAATCACAAAAAAATTGAAAATAATTTTCCTTGAAATTAAATATTGAAACTTATAATAGATTCTTTAATAATTATTTGAAAAATTTATTTAGGATAATAATAATTTCAATTTTAAAAACTTTTATTAAAATATATATCCTTTTCCAAATCTATTTTATTGAATAAAAACATTGAAAATTATAATGTAATATTTAAAACACGGTGTGTTTATGACATCTGAAAATTACATATATGTCGATCATATTAAAATAATGATTTTTTTTAATTTTATTGGTAAATTCTAAAAGTACATATTTTGGAAAATGACTTGAAGATTCATTTTGTTTTTTTACAAAAATAAAAAATGGGTAAAAATGTATATAATAAATCATTTTAGGAATGTAAAAATAAATTTCAAATTTTTTTTAAAGAACAATTTTTTGTAAGAAAAAAAATGTTCTCGATTGAATATATAAATATAGATGATATTTCTGAAAAAAAATATATTTTGAAATCAAGTGTAATTAAAGAGAGTAAAATTATGGGAGATGTGTATTATCAAGAAATGAAAAATGGATAAGAAATAAAAGAAATTATTTAATGACGGATCATTTGATTAAATCCTTTGAAACATAAACATAAACAATCTTGATAAACGATGATATTGTATTATATAATCCTTACCACATTGGTTACATTTATTCATAAGACCCAAAAATGAATATAAATAAATGAAATTTAAAATATCATTAGAATAGTTAAATTCACGATATAATATCTTAAATGTGATATATATACACCTCATAAATTAAGATAGGTTTATAACACAATGTATTCCTCAAAAAACACATATTATGAAAAACATACCTTAGTACATTGATATCTTTTGAATGTCAAACAAAAAAATTATTGATCCTAAAATTGATATTTAAATTCCATAATTTATTTAGAAAAATCATAAAATACAATCATGTAAAATATATACACCATAAAAAAGGAACATGTGTGTATATGTCATGTATCTCACATTTATAAAAATTGAATAAAAATTACTTACCTTATGTCTCAACTTATTTTGCACACATTTGAACCTCAAGAATATAAAATATAAAATTTAATATAAATAAAATAAATAACAAAAACTATATATATATATATATATATATATCCTAATATATATTAATTAGTTACGACCTTTTATTACCCATTTATTAAAAATTCACTGTTAAAATATAGTTTCAGGAGATAACCAAATTGATTTCATTTATGTTTTGATTTGTTATTTTTTTCCTATTAGAATGAAAATGGTTATATATTCTAAAAAATTATAATTATGAAATAAATATTATATTTATTATTTACATATGTATTTAAATTAGTCTGTTAATGTTAGATATAGAAAAATAAATACATCGTTCATGGAGACGGTATGTTGTATGTATGCATGAATGTTGTGACAATTATACCAATGGATGAATTTATAGAAAAGAAAACAATAATATACCTTAAAGAAATTATTTTTACTCATATATATAAAATATATTAACTAAATTTACCCTTATTACCTACCATGCAATGTGTTAGTGAAAAACGAATCACAATGCTTTGCGAGGCGGTAGTCCGCCGTATACACATGAGACATTATTGTATACCATACAAAATAGAATGTAAAAATTTATATGTGAAATACTTATTAATGATATATAATTATTTTAAAAATATAATATTGATTAATTTAATATTTCCTTATTAATATTTTATTAAAAAATTGAAAAACACATCACATCGGTTTAAAAGGATGTTGTCCGCCGTACACACAAGTGACATTATTATTTTACAAATGGTTGGTTGGTAAGAAGGTATATGTATTATAATAATTCTAATAGAATAAAAATATCCTAAATATCATAAATGCAAATTAAATCTATTTATATATATAGAAATGATTTAGTAGGGATAGAAAATTAATAACATTGTTTCAAGAAGAGGTAGTTTGTCGTACACAAGAATGATGATTTCATATCCCATTTGATTGAAAGAGAGATGGATATAGGTTATTAAATTAAAATAATAACATATTAGTATATTGGATATATTAGTTTTTTATATCATCATAATTTATTATGAGTGTTTGGATGTAGAATATGAAATAAAATAAAGACACTCAATTAATAATGATACATCTTCATCGGGCAACCTTCTTAGGTAATCACTAAAAGGATTTATAAGATGGATCTATGATCAAACTAAGGAATCTATGTCATGGGTAGGAAAGTAAGGAAGATATTTGGTTATTTATTTTCTGAGAAAATGGTTTTTATGGTGTAAATAGTAATAGATATGGTGTGGAATGTTTTATGTGAGGTTTGTGGAACACTTGTAATTTTTGTAATGAAAAAGGTGTATCTATGTTATTCACATAAAACAAGGCTCCAAAATGGTTCATTCTAGAACCTCAGAGGTTATAATGTCTAAATATGGCTATAAAATGTGTTGTTTAAAATATTATAGGTATATTTACCCATTTTATTTTTAGTTTTACCCTTAGTAAACCCATTTTAATCTTAACTACAGTAATTAATATTTACTACTCTTACTATTAATAATGGTAAATAAATAAGAAAAAAATTTTAGACAAAAATAAATCATGATGATTCTAAATATGGAATAGAGTTTTCCATATTTAATTCATAGAAGTGGAAATTTTTATTTAAAATTAGTTCCATAGACAGGATGAAAAAATGGTTTTCCAAAGTGAAAAGTTTATAACATTGAAAAATGCTTTTATATCAAAATTCAGAATAAAAGTAATTTCAATTATAAAAAACCAACTCAATTCAACTAGAAAATCCACCTGATAAATCTAGCCATATTGTTTAGGTGAAATATGATAATGGAAAAAAGAATCATATATAATAAATCAATACATTCAACAATTGAAAAAAACAAAAAGAATGGGATAAAAAAATATAAACAAATCCAATACAAATCTGCTAAAATAGAATGTTGAAAAGATAATACCTTCAAGTCTCTATGTGGCCATATTTTACCTCCAATAAATCACACAATGAAGGCTATGAAGAAAATATATGCCAACATTATACACAATCCCCTTATAATTATGTAAATCATGAAAACAACATGTACAGCCACCCAAAGGAAAAAATAGAGTGTGAGAACAAATACAAGTAGGATTCCACCATAAAATGTATACAATGTATAATATATTTAATTAAATAGTTATAGATTTAAAATCAATAAATCTTGTCAAAGAATTATCATAAATAAATACTAGTTGTAAATAGGTATTTTGTTTTTATAAATTCCTTTCATATTTACAAGATACAGAATTTGAAAAGTACATGTGATAAGAATGAAATGAAAATTAAAAAAAATCCATGGGTACACAATATGAAAGGCATGTACGAAATATGACCCTAAAAAAATCTATCCTATAAAAGTATGTGATCAAATTACCATAAAACAATCTATTATGTAGGAATAAAATCATAAATGATAAATTAAAGTAATTGGTCTCTAAACTATGAGTATATTTACTAGACATATACAATAAAATCCCAATTCAAGCCTATGGTGTATCCAACTGGTATACTTATTTTAGAATTACACCCACTAAAATGAATGTAAGCCTTAAGTTACAATACACACACACACTAAGATTGAAATGTCAATTAATAATATAACCAAGGTAACCCAATGTGCAATGTGTTTTAAAAAAAAAAATTAAATATAATTGAAAATAATTTATAAAGAATACCAATGTAATTTCAGTCCTCTTCAGTGCTAGAAAACCCAATATTTAAACTAAAAAAAAATTCATTCATTTTATAAAAAACTTGTTGTGAACAAACTATTTTTAAATAAACTCACATTTAAAAACAAATATTCCTTTCAAAATAATAATTATAATCACAAATAAATTCAATTCAACGAATAAACCAAAGTAATTTTAAGAAAATAAATTCATATAATTATCTATTTGTATAGATACAATTTCAATAATGGAGGTACAATTTAATTCTATGGAAAATTAATAGTGGGGAAGAGTAGATTACGCACTTATTATACTAGAATCATAAGAAACACATCAAAGCATCACAAAACCCATTATTTATGAAATCCACATCCTATATAGGTTCCAATGATACATGGGAAAGAGATATCTAGTGGGGATATATGAAAGGAAGTGGAAACCACAATATTACCAGAAAAAATCATGAAAACTTCATAAAAAAAGTAAATTATCCAATAATACCAAGGGATAAATCATTATATATCTAGTAAGGATTAAATTGATCCTAAATGAGATTAGGGGTGATTATAAAAAACAATAACATAGGTAAAAAGGTTTACACCCATATTTTTTATGAGTTGGAGTGTTTCCCATGGTAAGACCACATGGTTTGACAAAATATTAACCAACCGTGTGTGTCTACCATCTCTTTAAAAGACATGTCACATTGCATCCTAGGATTAGCCGCATGGTATGGTCAGTCCTTACAACCCCCTTATGCAGATAGCTAGACCCTACATGGTTTAATATTGATGCGTTGAACAACTTAATTAATTATTCTAAAACTATTAAGAACCACACATTCAATACATATATCCATACCCAATGGTTTCTTTAGATTTATTACATACCATGAAAGAAGTGTTTGCATGGTCCATTAAAAACGTGTATCCACAGCATTATTAACCCTCATTCCCCCCAAAACCTCAGAATGATGAAAAATGAAATCTGTGATTTAATTAAAATATACCTTATTTCTATTGTGTACCAAAATTCTACATCATCAATGTTTCTCGCTCCCACCTCTCATGGCTATATTTTCCACACCTTAATAGTACCTGAACCAATGGAGTCAATTTACTACAATGTACCTGATCTTTATGATCCATAACCAGAACTCATTTCTAAAAAATGCTGGTATTGGTCTCAATATCAGTATCCTCCTATTCAATCTCACGGGAAGGATTTTGTCGA
Source organism: Viscum album (assembly GCA_963277665.1). NCBI lineage: Eukaryota > Viridiplantae > Streptophyta > Magnoliopsida > Santalales > Viscaceae > Viscum > Viscum album. Next base: position 1,282,810,285 of record OY728132.1, on the reverse strand, counting down.
TACCTCCTAAGTTGGGAAACATGAAACACATTATGACTAGAAGTTAAGAGATATGGTACATCCAACCGATATTACACCTTTAAAAATTACTCCATGATCTCAAAGGGGGAACAAACATTCGTACCATCCTACCCTACTAACCTATCGAAAGAAGTACCAAGTGAACTAGTGATCCATAAAAATCTAGGCCAATAACCTCAAGCTCTAACAACCATCAATTATGGTATGAATAAGATTTGGGAAGACTATGTGTTGTGACTAATATCTTTTGAATCATATTAACCTTTTTTTGTTTCCTCATGAATGAGAATTATCCAAAATAGGGAATTCTCTCCAATGCTACCCAACACCAGGGATATGAACATGGACACCCATAAAATTCATAAAATGGTTGTACTTTTATCAAACCCTAATAACTACTTGTATTAATATATTTGACCAGAGGAAAATTATTTTACCAAGATCCATAGAAATAAGGCACACAAGATCATAGAATATCCTCACGAACTTGGATAGATCTCTCTATCTATTTATTTTTCTTTTGTTGATTGGTTATACACAATTTCAACCAGGAACCCATCACATAATTTAAACCTTTCCAGAACTAGGATTTGAACCTTCAGTCCCTAAGAGAGAAAATAGTAGGTGGTCCCCAAGAAGTCTTAAGATTTATTAAATGTATAATTCTCCATGATATTTTACTTAAATAATCTCCTTGATTAGTAATAAATGGGATGATTTCATGAGTCAGTCTATGATCAACAATATGAAAACATTCCCACTTGGAGTCTATGAAAAAAAAGATGAATTACATGGAAATATCATCCCACTTACATATCAGAATTCCTAACGGATTTAGAAAACCAATATGTCTCTAGTATCCTGTATTAATTTTTTGACAAGTGAGACCCCCCATGATACTAAATCTACAATTTATCCAATTATCCCCAACCACCAATATTGACATATTAATTCACAGTACTTGAAATATCCCAAGAATATATTAAATATATTATTTATAATTAATTTAAATTCTTTAGTAGACTGTGTTATAAGAAATAAATAGTTTATCTTTAATCAAAATAAACATGATGTTTATCTTGTGTTTCTTGTAAGATCAATTTCCTCTAATGAATTATGTTACGCACAAGTCTGAGTCTTATGGGGAAAAAATATACTGTTAATATTATTGTGATATTTATCACATTTCCATTGGAATATAAATAATGTAAGAGATTAACTAAATTATGAAATTTTAATTTACACATGTTTCAAAGATGAATTCATTGGCTACTAATTAATTTTAAACTAAGGGAAAGACTAATTTAATATAAAGGATGGAAGAGACCCGGTAATGATAGAATATTTATTTTTCATATTTTTTTAATATTTATGAATTAGATAATAATTTTTAAATTTAATGGGATTTTATGTTAAATAGAGTATATTACATGTAACATGAGTTTCTTCTAAATCCTATGTTTCATGCAATACAGAGTTATACTGAAGAATTATATAATATCAATATTATTAATTAATATGATTATTTTGTGGTATTCTAATAGAATTATTATTTTAAAACTAAATTGTGACAAGTTTTAATTTTTTATATGATAAAATAGACATCATTTATAGAATCAAAATATAAAAACTTATTTTGGGTGAATTTTTGGTATCTTTCATTGAAGTTTCATTTTTTGATGAATACAAAAAAACATTAAATTTTAAATGAATTTTTTTTTGTATAATTTATTTATGTAGATGAATTATATTTATAATTATTTTTAATAGATAAATAAAAAAATTTTATATCATTTAATTAAATTTAGCGCATTTGAATCAATTTAACATTGAAATTGGATATAAAAATATTTCAAACTTTTGACCTTTTTTACTTCAGAAACCTAATTTCTCATTCATTTTGTGGGATTAATTTTAAATTAAATTTTATCACTTATGTGATAATAATTTTGAAGAATTTATTTCATATTTCGAATCATATTAATTTTTATTGTCTCATAAGGTCAAATTAGTTTTTGGAAAAATGATTAGTGAAATAAATTAAAAATAATTACAATGATTAAGATAAAAATGTATTTACTTAGTGGTTAAAATTAAATCTTAAGAGATAAAATGGCCTATAAACTTGTCAAAAAACAATTTTATGGAAATTATATTAACATTTACCCTCTTATATAATTTTTTTATTATTGTAGTCTCATGGTGTATGTGAGACCTCATAAAAGGTTTTATCTTATTATATTTACAAGAATACCACTCCCCCTCCACTATAAAAAGGTACTCACCCTACACACATATTCACACTTCTCAAGAAATTTTGATCCAGCAAAAAAACATTAATTATCTCTAAAAATATGTTATATCATCATAGAAGCCTCACATTGGGTAGAAATAAATCCAAATAAGTCCTTTGGTGAAAACCAAAATGAGTTACCTAAAAATGAGGTAACATTATTTAATGATTACTTTTATTTTCTTTATTTCTCAAACCAATTCAATTATTCATATTATATGATTATATAATAACTAAATTATACTAAATATACTATTTTTTAAGTTAATGGTTTTACCTAAACCTAGAAAAACATCCCTTAAAGGGGATACACAATCATTATTCGTGTGTACGGTAGAATATTTCCTCAGTAACTGATGTCATTCGTTCTTCCATTACCACATATCAAGGATGGGAGTAATTGTGGAAATACTATTGTTATATTATAAATATAATATGTAAGATTGATTAATACTTTAATGATTATTATATAACAAATAAATTCATAATTTCTATTTTTCGAGAATATAATAACATCATTTATGGACGTGTGAACTACCGCCTCCTCAAATTGTTGTGAAACATTCATACTTTATATGGAATGTATTAAATATGGTTTAAATTAAAAATATGTGACATAAATTCATTATGTATTAAATCATGACATAATTACCTTTTTATAAATATGATATATTATTTTCTTTAATTCCATTTCACACACTGGAAAACTGATAACGCCACTCATGGACGTGTGGAAAATCACCTCCTTGAAGCATTATGATTACTTTTACATCACAATAATTATATATATAAGTATGTATGATTAAATAAAATGGTATTTATGATATAATTATCATTTTTTAATGGTTAATGTTACCTTATTTTATTAATAATCATTGAGAAGTGGCAATGTTACTAATTCATATGCATGGATTACCATTTCCATGATTGTAAAATTGCACAATTTTTCATAAACATATATTATAATTGGGTTTAAATGTATAAATGATGTATAAATATGATAATTATGTTATGATTATTATTATGGATATTATGAAGTTACTAAAGCAAACCCCCAGGAAGTATCATACTAGGTGTGTAGTAATACATATTTTTGATGTATCGGGTGATGATCAAGTTAATCCCAATATCCCCTTTTCAATTTTATTACCCCTATGAACAAATATACAAGATCAAAAACTTATTTTTGTATCAGTAAATGGATTTATTTTCTTGGAAACCACTTAATCTATAGTTTAACAAAACATAGGGATATTTTACATTGTTTTTTATTATACTTGTGTCTTTTACTAGGATTTTATAATCCTAATTAGAAAAAATAGACTTAACTTTTATACCAATTTTGACAAACTATATTTTTATAAACATTAATTAATTAACTGTTAAATGAAGGTGCACATAATAAAATCCTAGAAGATCATGTCACCTAGTTTAATTAATAAATTAGGTATGTAACATAATAACATGAATAGTTTGTAAAAAATCATTCTATAAATCTTTAGAATAGAATCTTAAAACCCTATTTCTCTTCCAAAATTATATGGGATAAAAATTTTATATAATTAATAATGGGGTGATATATAAATCCTAATATGGTAATAATCAATTAATAACATAAGGTAATCTTGTAATTGTGAGTATCGAATAATATCAAGGTAGCATAAGTTGTGTGAGAATCAAAAACATGAATATCAAGTCATGAAATATGATGACAAAATAATGAAAATATTGTAATGTGAAAAAAAATAAAAATTTATATAATAATATTATGTTAAGGCTGACCGCCAAGAAAACATAACATATTTTCTATAATATAATCTCCTGTCCAGTATACATAAGGTCTCATGAGATAAAATACTATCCAACACAATTGAGGGATATATAATTATAGACACACCTATCACATTAATACCATGCACATGGAAAAGTGTTCCACATTGAAAAAAAGTAAGTATGTATTTTATCACTTATAATCCAAATAATTAAGAGGTTGTAACACGTCAAGATTTAAAAACGGACATTTTTTTCGATGATCTGTATGACATAAAACAATGAAAATAAATTAAAAACAAAATATTTATATTTAAAATATGAAAATTATAACCAATACATTAATTTGGATGGTTTTAATAGGGTTAACTATATTATGATATATATATATATATATATATATGGATTTTAACTAATTAAAAATTATTTATTAATTCTTCAAAAATAATAATTTCATATATAAAAATGTAATTTTATGCTTCTAAAATATGTTTTCCCCAAATATGATTATTATAGTTTTTTATTTGAAAGTATTATATTTAGTTACTCTAACATTTATAAAATATATTTTTTAAATTTAAAATCATTTTTGCAATATTTATTTTGAAATTATCACGTGTTCAATTTAATTGATTTTTGTAAACAACTTTATTTTTCAATAAATAATAAATAATACTGATGTTTTTTAATATGGTATTTTCATTTCAATTATTTAAAAAGTAAAATTATATTTTGTGACATTTTGTAAAATTTAATTATTTCATTTTGATTAAAAATATTCCAATTTTTTGTTTTCAAATGAATTTAATGATTGAATTTAGTTAAAAACATTGTATACTTTAAAAGGGAATTATTTCTAAATAATGGGTTTTCATCACATTTTTTTGGTTTAATTTTAAATTCAGTTATACCACTAATGTGTCATGAATTTTGAAAAATGTATGAAATAATTAGAATTAGGAGGTATATATTTATTAAATAGGTTTATTTTATGGTTAGTCAATATGAATAGTAATGTAAGTGATTTATTTTACCACGGTAAACCCTACATCAGGTAATTAAGGTGAAAAAATATCACATTGAATAAGTAATGAAACTAAAACGTTCCATTGTTTTATTTTATTAGTTAATATTTACTATAACAATAAAAATATTTAATATATGTCATTTTTTAAGTATTTTTAATATTTTTACCATTTATATAATTTTATATATAAGAAAAGTAAAAAATGTCATTCTCTTGGTTTTATTAACATTATTTTTTTTCATATGGATAAACAGTTGTTATGTTTGGTTATAAATATTTAATTTATAGATACCTAATTTTTTCATCATGGTAATTTATTTTCAATTTTTTTAAATATAAAATTTCTATAAATTCTTATGAAACACTGACATCGTGATTTTGAAAATAGTAATAAATCAATAAAATGATTTTAAAATTTATTAATATAATATATTATAAATCAATTTTGGGGATAAAAATTTATATATAGTTACATATGATATATATGTGAGTTTTTTATTCATTTTATATAAAATAAAATATTTTTTTTAGTTTTAAATGTTAAATTAAATGACTAGTTCCAAAATTTAAAATAATTATTTTTTTAATAAACAATAAGTTATTAAATGATTTAAAATTTCTAAAAAAAATATATCTACCACATTAAATTTAATATGGATTATTAAATAAACCATGGTCCATTAATGATTTTTTTCCTTTTATTGCTACTATATTAACCCATTAATAGTAAAATCATTGATATCACCGTAATTTTCAAAATGGTGAATGAAGGTTGAAAACAAATATATACAAATATAAATGTGACCCAAACCTATAAAAATATTATTTTATTGGATTATTTAGAATAATATTAATATTATATTTTAATATTATATTTTAATATTATGAATTTGGATCCATTTTGACATTAGATTTAATTTTTATTATTTTATTGTTTTAATAAATTTGAAAAGTTTCTCTCCCCTCTCTTATAAATATGTACCTCTTATTCTCATTTATTCACACATAAAAAGATCTTTTTAATAAAAAAAACTCAATATTTAAATCCCATATAAACACCTTATATGTTATAGATAGTTAAAAACACAATCCTTTGGGGTTTTATATTTTTAAGAAAATGAGGTTTTTCAAAGAAGAGGTATCGTTCAAAACTGAGCGATTTTGTTTTATTTCGTCTTCAACATTAATAAAATCTTCTTCAAATGTCATTATATAATAAAATATTTATATATCACATATTTATATTTTATTATTATAACTAAATGACCAATATACATCTCCAACCTATGTAAAATGGTAATGGAATCATTCATTTGTGTGTGCGGTAGACTACAATGTCGTGGACCGATGTAATTAATTTTCCATTACCACCACTCAAAGATAATGATAATGATTTATTTATTCTATATATATTATATCCATGACATAATTTTTATTATTAAATTTTATTATAACATATAAATTATAACCTTCTATACAGTAAAAAATGATAGTGTTGTTCATTCCTAGACGTGCGCTACCATATCTACAAATAATTGTGAATCATTTTTCATCACAACATCACAAAAAATGACAAATATAAGTATATTTTATAAAATAATTTGGTATTTTTTATTCAATTATCATTCTTAATTGATATAATAATACATAACTTATTTCCATAATGATATGGGAAAATAAGAATGGTACACTTGTGTAGGTATGACCAATCATCTCAATGATTGAAATGTAGATCATTTTTCATAACCATCATTAATGGTAGGATTTAAAAGTGTAGTTCATATATGAAAATTATAATTATTTTTTTATACTTGAGATGATGTAATAATAACTACATTGACCGTAGTCATTTTACCAATGTAATTTTAGACATATGTGTCGAATATCATAAAAAATTCTAACTTAAACATAAATTATTATGTAATTGTATATAACAAGGTAATAAGTGAAATAAAATGAATAATAAAATTAAAAAAATCAATAAAGTAAATATTTTTCTTAATTTTGTTATTTTGAATGATAAATAATATACATGATGCGTCAAACTCAAGTTAAGGGTCATTATTCTAAAAAAATATCTCTCTTAATGTTTCACATGAAACCAGTTTTCTTATATGTAAATACATTGAAAATTGTTTTCGAGATGTATTTATTTTTATATAAAATAATTATAAAGGAAATTTCATGAAACTTTTTCCATTATATCAATGGTTTTCAGAAGGAATTATTTTATGGAATGGATTGTCCTTCTTTTAAAAATAAAAAAAATTCCATTTAAACACATACGGTGAAAATGAATTTTCATGCTTCCATAACGATTATTTTAATTTTTTCATAATTTACAATATTTCATTTATTATTCAAATAAAACCCCTATTTCCAATCATTATGGGTACTATGGATTTGAAAATGGGTTCTTAAATGAAAATGGGTTTTCAATATCTTAATATTTTTTTTGGCATCAAAAGAGTCTTCCATAGGTTTTATGATTAGAAGGTGAAACCATAAAATGTTTAATTAAACATTTAGAACATGATAATTATGTATGTTATTAGAGTGTGCTCTATATATATTATAGAAATAGTTGATCCCCAACATATATAGTGATGAATGTGCGAGCCGGATACAACTTATTTGTTAGATTGAGACCCATTTAGGTCATTAAAACTGTATGTGAGTAGTATAGATTTTCTAAAGGGTGATTGAAATTATAGATCCCCAAATAATTGGGATATGTTCCATGTCATAAATATCATTTTAGATGGTTTTAACCACTTTGGTTTTTCTAATTAATTTAACTGGGCTCCGATTATTTCTAACATGGGTTTAAAACTGGTTTTGAATTTCATTCATTAAATTCCCAAAAAATTTGTTTCAATTGATTACTATGGTTTAAGATGATTTTCATTGATAAAAAATTGTTTCTTTATATTTTTTAAATGACCAATTTCATGAAATCATATAATAATGTTATAGTGATAAGTATTTTATTATCATTCATGTTTTTGACTAGACTAAAAAATTTATTCTTTTTATCTGAATTTATGTATTTTTTTTGATCATTCCAAGTTTAAAAATGTTTTTAGAGTTTTTTACTGATGAATAGAGAAATGGATGAGTTAAAGATCAAAATTATAATGATATTTCAGAAAAAGAAAATGTTTTATTTTTCAAAGTTTTAAATTTCGGAAAAATGGATACTAATTGGTAGAGTACATTTTATATGTTAATATTTATTTGTGTATATGTGATGACCTTATTTTATAAAACTGAAACAAAAATGATATTTATGTATTTAAAATAGCGAATTATAGTTTACAGACTGTTTATTATGTATTATTTATGGCCAAGTGCTGGTAGTTGGTATCAGATAAGGGTTTAGATATATTTAGATGTCTGGATTTTATTTAAAAATTCCTCTATAACCAAAAAAGTTATTATTATATGGAAATTTATTATTACTTTTGGTAAATATAAATAATTAAAGATATAGTGGTTAAAGATATATTATTTTTTATTCTATCCATGACAAGGTTTATTATGATTTAATTGATATACTGATAGTATCTTTTTAGGTTTTTGTAAGAGGAATGATTTAACATAAACCATCATATCAAAGTATGTAAAAGAAAATGTGGTGGTTTTAAGAATTTGAAACTAAATCAAATGATATATTTAGTGAAGATATTGTGATTATTCATAACCAGTTAGAAAAAGTTATGATTTACAACTTAACCCTAGGCGAGATTCCTAATATATGAAAAATGAGAGAAATGAATGTGCATGTATGTTAAAGTGATAAAGTTCATAATGTTAAAAATATTCAATTACCTATATATCCTTAATGTAGGAATATGAACTCAGAAATATTTCTTAAAAGAATAGGAAGATATTTTTTATATTTTAATGGAGATCATAGAGAAATAATATTCAATGAAAAAAGAAGGCATTTACTTAATTCCATGAGAGGAATAATGTTCTTCCCAAGGAATCATTTGAATGATTTAAATGTGGGGATTATGGGATTTATAAAATTGAATATCCTAGGAGTAATGATAAATAATGGGATCCATGATTCTATGTAGATAATAGTTATGAAATGCCTAATTCTATAATTATTTTGGATGAGGAAATAGAAAATGATATATGGAAGGTATGGAATATATTATGGATTTTGTTTTGATATTATTGAATCTTAAGATATGATTCATATTTTAATTTTTGGGAAGGAATTATTAATGGTTAAAATGTAAAATAATGTTTAATGGATTATTAATAATATTTAATGATTAAGGATTATAAATATATAGATTTAGGAGTTATGAAATAGTGGGAGATTTAATTATGATAAGAAGTTTATAATTATTAATAATCCTTTGATGTTTTATATTATGGAAGTTCTTGGGATAAATTTATGGTGGTTTGGTAAATATTTGAGGTATATGTAATAATTAGGATAAAAATATGAAAAGAATATATGATAATGAATCCTCATTTAATTTTGAGGAAATAAGTTTTAAGGTATTAATATCCTTTAGGGATTATATTACATTTGATGATTATAATTAATCATTTTTATTTTCAATAATTTTATTGGAACCTTATAAAATTAATATTATTATCATTTTAGAAAAAGGAAAACCAATAGATTGGGTGACAACCAGTTACATCCAAAATAGTTTTGGTCCTTGAACCCATAAATGAAGGGAGACAAGGGTGAAACATCTACCACTATAATATGTGATTTCTTGGTTAGTTTGAAATTAATATTTTTATCTTGATTTTGGGAAAATATTTTTTATCATATATATAACCATGAGATAGGAAATTGATTTGTTTATTAGGTGATTAATGTCATTTTTTATGAAGTTAACTATTTATATAACCTTATATTATTAAGGTAAGTAGAACATTATTGGATTTTACTTGAGTAGAAAAGATTGAATTTTCTATTAGAAGCATATATTAATTTAATTTGGATTTATGGTGATTCACATTATTAATGAAAATTATTAGCATATCTTGGTGATTATATAATTACAGAATATAAATTTTTTGGAATATGAATTTATGAGTGACAAATTATAAGTGGACATAAAAGTTAAATTAATTTAATAAGTATTTGTGATCACATCCATGTGATTTGTGGGTATAAAAAATGGTAATGAATATATTTTAGATTTTAATGTATATTTATTTATCAAATTATTTTAGGTTTTTCATTGTGTATTATTATTCTATATTTGGATATTAATGTTGTATTTCATAATATAAATGTTTATTTATTTTTGGAATTATCTTACCATGTGCTAACTATTTTGGTTTTGGTTAATGAATAAAAATTGGAGAAATATATTTCTATCCTTTTTTGGATGTATATGATTGAATGAAGGTTAATTTTAGTTATTCAAATATAATATATTTATCATCAATACTCATCACATGGAGTAAAAGATGAGATTATGGTGAAAATTGATTAAATTATGAAATTATACAAGTCAATCAGGTAGATATCATTATGTTAGTAGTCCATATAGAAATGGAATTACTCATAACTACGAAAAAGGATATAAAAAAATACTATTATATACATTTTTGATTAATGAATATTCTTTTCAACACCTCATTAGTTTATGGTTTTGTGGTCATTGAATATCTTGTGATCAATCACATTCTCGTCATCAATGATCCCTATTACTTTATATAAATATTTATACATTATTATTTTCTTATATTTCCATATTATAAAATCCCAATAATGTTTCACTATTTAGATCCTTGTTACGTGTTATTCCATATAGCCTATGTATTTACCTTTACATGTTCTAAAGTGGATGTTTTAGTAACCCTTTTATTGATTTATGATTTTAAAAAATGTATTTTCAGATAAAAAAATTTATTAATAATATCATGTTCTATTTTTTTGGTTGGAATTTTTCTAATGGGGGATAATGTTAAACATTTAAATTTTAATGAAAATGACATAATGTATGCTAATATATAAGACACACAACACTAAATTTATAAGAACAAAAAATATTAATCTTTAAATATGACTATTATATATAAACATAAATTTGGATAATATAAAAAGGTTAATCAATATTATGATATATAAACATATATAGTGTTTTGAATCAATTAATAAGTATTGATTAATGATTTAGAAATAGGAAATCAATTTTTAGGGAAGACATTTTACCCTTCAAAAATAAATTTTCTCAAAAAATGTTTTTATATATTTTTTTTACAAAATATTATAAATATTTTTTAAAATTTCGTATCTCTTATTTTTTTAAAATGAATATAATTTTATAAATAATCAAAACAAAATTATCTTAAGGGGAAATTTTTGGTATCGTCTCTGAAAAAATTAATTTTTTAATTGATATTTAGAAAAACAAATTGTTATTGGAAATTATATTTTATTTACAGTTTTTTAAAAAGTAAAATTTTATTTTGTAATAGTTTAAAATTTTCATTACTAAATTTTTATTTAAAATAATACAATTATTGTTTTTGAACAGAATTGTATACATGAATATACTTTAAAAAATAATTATATTTAAAAATGAAACTATTACCAAAAAACTACTTTACATCTCATTTTTCAATATAAGTTTAAAGTAAAATCTACCACATATTTATTTTAAATAAAAAATAGATTTCATATTTTGAATATGGTGGTCCAAATATAGTAAATAGACCTGTTTTATTTTTGGTCAACATGAATAGGAATCGTAGAAATTATTGTCATTTTGGTGAAGGGAAAATTGGGTAATTAAGGATTAAAGTAAAATAAAAAGGACTCAATAATAACCATAAAATTTTCAATAATATTATTTTATAAGTATATATCATCCATAATCATCCAATGTAATATATATTTCAGTTTTTTCCATTCAGACATGATTTTGAACCTTTTTATTATTTTACATAAAGGGATGTCTAAACTGTGATTCCCTTTGTTTTATGAAGATTAAATTTTTGACTCATGTATAAAAAAGGATATATACGATTTTAAATGTCAATTTTTAATCTAAATTATTTTTTCATCATGAAAAATGTTTTTAAATTTATATATACAAAACTATTTCTATAAATGCTTATGAAATACTAATACAATTCTTGGGCCAACTATAAAAAAATTAACAATATGATTTTTAAAACATAGAAAACAATATTATTTGAGTGAGTTTTCATGTTAATTTTTTTATTGACAAAAATAAAAAATTATTGGGGTTTAGAAGTATTATATTCAAATTATTATGTTATGCTGTAGTTTCAAAATTCAAATTAAATGAATGGCTTGGAAATTGAAAATTTTTGTTTTATAATAAATAATAATTAAATAAATAATTTAAGATTAGTAAATATATTATATTTCGAAAATTGAAAAAGATAATGTTTATGTAATAGAACATGTTCCACGAATGAGCCTTGTTTCTATTTAGTTTAACTATATTAACTACTTAATAGTAATAAACACTAATATCACCTTAATTTTCAAAAGGGTTAATAAAGGGTTTCAACTAAAAGATAAGGGTAAAAATGTAATCAAAACATGAAAAAAAATTCTATTTTATGATATTATTTTGACTCATTATCATCTTAAATTCAAATATTATCAAACTTTATCCTATTCTAAATCAAAATTACATTACATTAATAAGATATTTTTAGAATTTCCAAGAGTGTCCCTCCCCTCTCTCATATAAATGTGCACATCTTCTTATAATTTTGTCACACATAAAAACATTTTTTATTATCCCATCCCATCCTAAATCTCATACATAGATCCCTCAACACATCATAGAGGACTCATTTTGGGCTTAATACCAATGATAGTGGTTTGAATGTGTGAATAAAAGGGAGTTTTCTAAATAACTTGTATAGTTATTAACAAAGCGTTTTATTATTATTTCTTCTTTTAACCCATTAAAATCATCATCAAACATGAAAATATAAGAACAGTATAATATAATATAAAATTATATTCTATTATAGTAATTTAATAAACTATTTACATCTCCAACATCCATCATATGATAGTATAATCTATCCTCTGTGTGTAAGATGGAAAACTTCCTTACAAATCGATGTAATTCGTTTTTTATCACTTCCTGAGACAATTGGTTATAATGTTGGATTTAATATATATATATATATATATATATATTTATATTTATATTAAATTTATGACATATTTAAAATTATTAAACTATAATATATAATATAAAATCTTGTCCTTCCATTTATTGGAAAAAGATAATGCCATTCTTACGTATGTGTGGACTACCATCTACATGAGGAGAAATGATTCATTTTTCATCACTACATAACATGGATGAAAAAAATAAGTATATTAATAGAATTAATATCTTATTTATAATATATTTATCATTATATAACGATAAAATAATACACACCTTCTTCCCAAGATGATCATTGGAAAATTGAAATTTTATACATGTGTAAGTACGACATACTATCTCCTTGATTTTAACATAGTTTATTCTTCATAACCATCATTAGTTGTTTGTTTTAAAAGTATTATTTCTATTTAAAAATTATAATTAATTCAGGATAATTGTTATATAGATTATTATATAATGAATTCCTTGGACATAGTCAACCTAAAAAAGTCATTTTCGGTAGATGAGATGAATATCTTCAAAAAACCTGATGAGAATTTAAATTATAATGTAATAGTATATAAAATGTTAATAAAGAACACACATGATGATTCAAAATCAAGGTGAGAGACATAATTTTAAAGAAATCCCACTTTTATAGTTTCCATTAAAACACCTTTTCTTGAACGTCCATATTTTAAAAACCATTATATATATTTATTTATATAAACATAGAAGAATTATAAACTAAATTTTATGAATCATTTTACTTTATTTCAATGGTTTTAAAAAATAAAACATTTTTCAAGATTTTATGAAAATATTTACAAAATGAATATATAATCTTATATTTTAAAATATATTGTGACAATGTATTTTTCTACCACTATGTCCATTATTTGATATTTTTCATCCTTTACAAGAAATCAAGTTTTATTCAAAGTGTTTTTCCTATTATATATGTGACATGGATGAGCCCGATATAACTTATTCAAAGTGTTTTCCCTATTATATCTCATAATGAATAATTGATCCTGATATATCTTATATGATGGGTTGATCCCCATGATAGATCATGAAAATGGGTGAGTTAGATATTGATTATGTGAAGGGTGATCCCAATTATACCTCTCTAAAGCATTGTGTTATGATCTATGTCATCAAAGTTAAGAATGAGGGATTTAACTAGGGTGGTTTCTTCAATGAATATAACTTGAATTTATATATTTCTAATATTGATTTAAATCTTGTTTTGAATATATTTCTCTATCACTCCTAAAAAGTCATTTTAATTGATTTATTATGGGATTAATGGGGGTTTTCAAGAAAAGGTGTGTGTTTTTCATGAGAAAATTATTTATTTCATATGGTGAAAAAGTAATATGACAATGGTATATATATATTTTGGTTGTTATTTATTTCACTAAACTAATGAATTTATTCTTTTTATGTCCCTTTTATGATTTTTCTTCTCATCACATGTTTTAAAATGTTTTTCACATGGTTTAAAAGATTTTTAGGGATAAGAAATAGGGTAAGCAAAATATTTGTAAAGATATTTTAGGAAAGGAAAATAGGTTTAATTTTTAAAAACCTATATTATGTAATATATGGATTCAAAGTTGAACTACCCACTACATAATTTAATATTTTTTTAATGGAAAATAAAATATTTCTCTAAATATTTAAACCAAATAGATTATTGTGAGTGATAGAATGTGAATTATAGACTAGAGACTATATATTTTATAATGATTATGAATGGGTCATATAGAGTGTGGGTTAAAAAAATAGATGTCCCCAATAAATTAAGGATAGGTACATATAGGTGAATATAGTTGAGTGGAAATGGATATGGGTATTAACAACAAAATTTTTTGGAATGGAGATTCATATGACAATTACACCAGAATAACTGGGGTACATAAAGATACATAGAAAGGAATAATGAGAGTGTAAGGGGTATCTAATCATGTTAATATAAAATGAAATGTATGATATATTTTTAAATACATATCCCAAGATTAATAATTTTAAATCTGAATGAATAATATAAAAATGGTTCTTGAATAATGTGGATACAAAGATATTCCCTTACCAAGATAGGATGATTCTAATAGTTTGGGAGGAATTACTTAAGATATTAGTATACCACCCCATGATTTTTATGAAATATATTTTTAAATAATTTGATTTAATTTCTGTCTTAGGTTTCACACTATATCAAGTTAATCTTTCTTTACACACAAAATGAAGTTTGTCTTATGGTATAAGCAATACTAATTTTGTCTTGTGTAACAAATAAGAATGAGTTTTTTTGAGAGATTGTGTTACATGAAATAAGATGAATATACTATTAAATATTTTTATAGTCATAAAATAGATACTATAAATGATGGAATGAATAGAATTAACCAAATTAGAAATGAATTCTTAGGTTACCAATAAATTATAAATAAATATAAATACCTATATAAAATAAAGGATGTGTTTTTATTGAAAACATTTTTTTCACACAAAGGTGTTTTATCTTAAAAAATTAAATTAATAACTAATAGTGAATTATTTTAAGGAAATTTATATATTATATATTCAATAAAATGTTATTAAATTCATCCATTATTTTTTACAGGAATAAAATAATAACGTATCCTTTTTTAAGTATTAAAAGCTATATGTTTCCAATAGGCAGTTTTGCCATCTATTAATGGAAGAATTGTATTAAAAATAAAATCTGAAAACTTTATAAATTTTATTTTAAAAAATGAACGTATGTTTTGAAATATTAATATCAAAATTATCTTAGGGTGTATTTTTGGTATTTTTATGAGTATATTCTGTTTTTGAAGAATAGTGAAAAATACTGTATTCTAATTGAAAATTGTCTTTTAATCTAAAAAATATAAAATGTAAAATTATATTTTTAATTGTGTTTAAAGTAAAAATAGTTCAATTATACATTATATAATCCAATTTAGGTCATTTTAATCATTTTTATATTAAATTTAGATATAATAACTTCTTAAATATTTGAACATTTCACTTTTAAAACCCACTTTCTCGCCCCATCTATGAGGTTAATTTTAAATTAATTTTAGCTACTTCTGTGTTTTGAATGTTGAAAAATGGATTCCATATTTGGAATATGATTTTCCAAATTTAATAATATGCCTCTTTTTTTTTTAAATATGAATTGTAATATTTTATTTTATTACCCCAATTAAGGGATAATTAGGAAATTAAGGGGACAAATAATATTATAAATATTATCAAATTACCATAAAATTTTCATAAATTTACTGTACGAGTGATCATCAATCAAAATAACCCTTTTTATAAATTCATTTCTTCTTTTAGTCATCTTTATGATGTAATTCATGTTATAGTATTTTATTTTTAAAAAATGTTATACTTGTCACAAAAATGTTTTTAATAAGTATAATTTTTTTAATATATGGTAATTTAGAATACATATTTGATAGTAAAAAGTAATTATAAGTTTAAAATATTTATCTTCATCATATAATATTTTTTATTGTTCAGTGAATTAATAATTACCTTAAATTCTTGCACAATAGTGTTATAATAATTATTCAAATAAAGAAATAATAAAACAATTATTTTAAAAATATTAAAATAAATATAATTAGAATAAAAAATGTCACTCCAAAAATTTTACATACTAATATTAAATTTTAGCGATGTTTTATAGTTTTTCTGAGTGTATCATGACATATTTATATTTTTTAAAAGTCAATGTAATGAATAGTTTAAAAATTGATGGTGATGATATTTTAAAATATGTAATATTTTTTTTAATTATATAAAATTAATTAAAATATTAAATTTATTTAAATTATTTGGATATGGTTTTAATATTTCATCTATGATCCATTTATGGCTCATTTCGCATTTTATTGTTACAATATTAACCCTCAAAGAGTAAAAAACCATGTTGTCATGGTAAGAATAAAAGGGGTTAAATAATGGTTAAAACCCAAATATAAGGATTAAAAAAAATAAAAAATATGAATAATTTTCCATTGATTAATTAATTTCAATAAATAATTATTATGTCTTCATAATAAATTATTATTTTTTAATATTAATTTATATTAATTTAATATTTTTTGAAATTTTAGGAGTGCCCCTCTACTCTCTTATTAAAGGGAACCTCTTCTTCTATTTTCATCCCACTTAAAACTCTATTTGGTTATGAAAAATACTATAAAAATATTCTTCCAACTTCCATAACATCATCCTATATTCCTTCATTTTAGAAAAAAATCCATTCAAGGAAGTCGTTTGGTGCAAACCAGAAGGAGATACATAAAGAAAAGGTAATCTTCATCAACAAACATTTTTGTTTTATTTCTTACATAAGCTGATGAAATTATTATTTGGCATGATCATATAAGAATATTAGTTTCATAAATATAATGAGATATTTTTTAAGGGTACTACCTACATCTTCAAACATTTCCATCAAATTGGACTCACGATCAATGTTTGTCTGTAGGAAGACTACTACCTCGTGAACTGATGTCGTTCATTCATCCACTAACACCTTTAAAAGATCGATAATAATGATGGTTTTGTAGTTCATATATGAGATATATTATTTTTATTATTATATTATGATTCTATAATTATCATATCGCATATACCTTCATGATTTCAGTTTTGTTGGAATACGATAACATTGTTCGTGTGTAAGAATGACTACTGCCCCACGAAGCGATGAAACTAATTTACACTTTACATGGAATTTATTATGGATGGTTTTAATGAAAATATTTTTTATATATGAAATAAAAATTATTTTTTATTGATAATATATCATATACATTTCATTCTTTTAATTCGATATGAAAATTAAAATACCACTCATGCGTACGTACGACCTACCATCTCTATAGACTATGTATTTTATTTTCAGCCTCAAACATTTAGGAATCACCATAATACATATATAAATAATATATATGATATTAATATCATTTTTACAATTATTTCTATGATGAAATCATGATCTGATTTAGAAGACCATAAATAGAAAGTCAAAACAGTTAAAAAATAAAAGTGGTTATTACTCAAAATATAATTTTAATAGGAAATTATTAAAAAGAAACTAATAAAAAAGTTGTATGTAAATAATATATGGTATTATATATATGTACATGGTTATTTTTTTAAATTATAATAAACTTATATTTTATACATGATGTTTGAAAGTGTACAATAGAAGTCAAGACTTAAGGTTTGGGGATTTCTAATCTCACTTTTATTTCTACAAGACGTATGCCATATTCACCACTCATTTATCATTGGTGTTGTATATAATTACCATAAATTTAATATATTACCCTTATAATAATATATATGGGTATGTAAATATTCATTTTACGATCTCTCTTTGATGTGGTTTACGGTTCAAAAGTAACCAAATTAGTTAGGCAATTTTGTCCCAATTTTTCTTATTTGGGACACATGTTTTGCTGTGCACATATATTAATTTATGACTTGTATATAATTACCTTTAATATGTTGTATTTGAATATTCTTATTTTAATGATATTTTTAGTTTCATGTAATTTAATTCTCTCCTTGTTCATGAATTGTATTTATTCAAAACCCATGTTTTCAAAAAATGTTTTTAAAAATGTTTTTAAATAGTATTTTAAGAATTTTTAAGAAAAAGGATATCTAATAAGTTTAAAATGGTTTTAAAAGAATCATATATATGTTTTAAATTTTATTTAAAATAAAAAATTATTTATATATGTTTTATTATTTAAAAAACATTTTTTAAAGTATAAATGATATTGTCCTCAATAAATTATTTAAAAATATATTTTAAAATTATTTTCCATATAAGATGATATCTATTTGTGTTACTCATGCCTTAATAAGGATATGAACCATGTGTTCCATTCATATTTATTCTATGAATGGTTTTTTATGTCATGACTTTAAAAATCTTTTAACATTTTAATAAGACATTAAATGATGAAATGTTTTGGAAAACCATTTATTTTCATAATTTCAGATGTGATAAATGATTAATGATCTTTTGGAATATATCTGTATGATATAATTATGTGATGAGTTGGACCTATAACTACCTATAACGCATTGGGTAAAGAATTATAACTCATGAGATACATGGTTGAAATGGGGAGTGAACCCGGTCTAGTAAAGGGATTTGTTAACAAAGATGGTCTTAGGAGTGAACCTTGACTAAAAATTTGGTTTGGGGAGTGAACCCATTAAACTAAGATGGAATTGAAATTAATCATTGACTACTATAGAAATAAGTATATTTTTTAAGTGTTTTCACAACTCTATGTATTATTCTTATGTTATACTTAAATGTATTATTCTCTTCACTCCCTTATGATTCATGTCTTATGAATTTCCAATATTTATGACATGACTCATGTATATGATCTTTGACATCAAGGTTGTGATATCCTAATTTTAGGAAGATATTATTATACACTTAGGTTCATGTTATGTTTACCTCTCTACATTACCTTTACTGAGCATCCATTCTCAACCTTCCTTATGTTTCATATCCCCAGGTTATGAAGAAAGATTCTAATTAGGATAACAAAAGAGAAAGATATTTGGGGGAAACATTAAAGATCTTTAACTAGAATAAATATTTATGTACCATGTTTCAAAATGTTCTAAACTATTATGGTTATGAGGAATGTGTTTGTTCGTTTTAGTGAATATTATTCTAAAAACATGTAATATCCATGTATGAAAATCTTGTTTCATTATAGTTGATATCAGATAAAATTGTTAGTCAAACATTGAAAACTAGGATGAGAAAGATTTACTGAGATACCTTGATATAATTATAAGGATATGTATATAAATTTATACAAGTATAAGTAAAATAATGAGTTAAAATATAAAAAAATAATTGGGATTTTGGTAAAGGATAGAGCAATTGTTTTTCTTTGTATCACATTTATGCCAAGATAATACAGGAGGATGTGGCTCTGGCACTGATGTAACTTGTGGTAAAAACCTTATAAACACCATAATGATATTGAATCTGTTATGAAATTGTGAACAACAATGGACCTTGTTGTACACTTGTTTTTCATCTTTAGGTGGATATGCATTAAAAATTCACATAATCTTTACAAACTGTCAGTAAGGACTGAAATAGAAGGATTCCATGAATGATAAAGGATTAAACCTCATGTTTCATAGATTGAAATTTTATAAGAAAATTCAATTGATTAAATGGTTTAATGACAATTATTAGTGTCTTTGATATTATAATATTTGGTTTTATTCAATGTGTGGAGCCAAAATAAACCACATTGGAAATAAATATGATAGGAAATTCAATAATTGTATTACTGAAGAACCTAATTATGGGAGAAGGTATGAAAAATATTTTTCCTATACAGAAAAAATGTTTTTATGATTTTAATCTTGATGAACATTAAAATTAACAAATTAGAGAACAATATTATATTGAGTATTTCATGAGATAGCTTCAAAATAATTTTAGTGGCTCTTCTGATCCACTAGTTTATGAGAAATGGATCAGTACAACTAAAATGATATTTTTAGTACCCAAATGTACAGAACACAATATTTTTTTTATTTTCTATATTTTAAAAGGTGAAGCAGATTAATGGTGGGATATTATCCAGAATACAAAAAAAAATAATGCAATTGAATCAATGAAATAGTATGAATTCATGAAAATGTTTCTCAATAAGAAATTTACTCATATTTTGTTTCTTAATATGGATAAGGTATTATTTGAGTTAAATAAAATAGATAATGAATCTGTTTGAACCAATAAAGAAAATTTTATAGGACTTGGGAGGTACATTACGGGAATTATCATCCTACCTAAAAGTAAGGATGATACATTATTTAGTGGATAAAAACCAAATAATCATAAGAGAGTTAGAAATTATGAACTTCAGTAGTTGTGATTAAATTATCCAATGATTCATAAAGTTGGAAATAGAGGTTGGAGTTTCAAATAAATCTCACCGTTTTGATAAGAAAAGGAAGATTAAGATTAAAGGAAAATTTTAAAATCATGTAGAACAGATGATGAGTTTTACTTTATTTTCAAAGTGTGGGAAGAAGCATAGTTCCAATAGTCTTAAGGGTACTATTAAATGTTTCATGTGTGTAAATGTTAGTAATCTAGAAATCAAATTCCATTGTGATGTAAAAAAGATAGATACTGATGGAAGTAGAGAGAAGGTTTCACTAAATTCACCCCGATAATTAACTAATCAAGTGGATGAAATATGTTCATTATGATAATCATTTCCTAAATACAATGTTTAATGATGGTGATTGATGTTGACACTTTTAATGCTAAAGAAAATTGAAATATCTTGTAGGAATTATTAGTGATGTAGAGTATGATAATGAAGTGGTGGAATGATTGATTGTTTATGTATTGGAATTCATGAATAATGTTTAAGAAGTAAATTTATTATATTATGGTATAACGAAACATATAAGGATTGGTCCTTTGTACTTTTTCATTAAGGATTTGAAAGCATATGTTGAATGGTTGTTATATCCATGAAAAATAAGTGAGGTGTTTTTATATATAAATTCATGATTGGGGGAAGGATAATACATAATATTTTCTTGATGGTGGGATAATAATACAAAGATATGTTTGATTATGATAAAGTAAATAGAATAATATTGATGACCATGAAACTGATTATTAATATCATTACAAGGTGGTTTATGATATAATTGATTGGGTTTAGAGAATTTTTCAAATTTTTGTATGAGAAAAGAGTTAGTTTTTAAAAAAATTCATGTTTTCAATAAGTTTTTATGTAAATTCAGGTTATTACCATGTTTTAGGAGAATAATTGATAATATTATTAACCGATTTTGTTTGTGAAAATTAATATCTACATCAAGATGTTAGAGGGAGTAAACATAAGTTCATTTTTGGAAGCTTGGTGACATTCTTTCAATTTTTTTGCCTTTAAATATTTTTGAAGGTTCATAAGGGTAACCATTTATAAAATTTTTTAAGATTAAATTTGGAAAAGGGTTTAAATAATAATGTATTACTTCACCATATGATGATCTATGTGTATTGGATAACCTGTGCTAACCATTTTTCTATAATGATAACTAGAGACTAAAGGAATAAATTATCATACCATTACGGATCTTATGTTTCACTGGTTATTCAAGCATTAAAATTTTATATTCCTTTCATGGATCAAGATATAAAGTAGAAAATTGATCCAAAGGCACACCCGATGGATGATATTGTGATTATAAAATGTAATTAAATCAAGTAAGTATATCTTATTAGGAAAATCCATCAACTTTAAGAAACGTATATGGACACAAAAATGATATCCTAGTACATTAATTTTGGATTAATTAAATGTTCCCTTAGATCATCATAGATTTAGGGTTTTATGATGTTTATCTTTATAATGACCTTGTTCTATTTCACTCTCCATCAGAACATGATTGTTGTTTTTCTCTTATATATCCATGTTTTTAGTTTCCACCTATGTTCTTCTATCTGGAAACCTAGTCATGAGTTACATTGGGAAGCTATTAAGTTTCCAACACACCCTTTTGAAAGGATTTTTTATGGTTAATTTTTATGATGTAGTTTTCTCTGAATGTAACTTTCTTTTATTGAACCAATGATGGCCTATATAAATTTTGAGGGAGAGATTCATTTTAACTGGGTAGAATGTAACGAACTAAGATTTTAATGGAATATTTTTTTAAATAAATTAATTTCTTGAATGTATTATGTTTTACACTACACCATGTTATAATTATGAAAAATGGAACACATATTTTTGTTTCAGGTACATGTAACTTTAAATTTGTCTTGTGTTATACACAATAATGAGTTCTGTCAATAGCTTATGTGACACTCATGAACGATTTTTACCGAACAAAAATATAATAAAAATAATATTATAGTCATAACATAGCTATTTGAATGGAAGAAAAGAATAGGGATAAATTAATTATGAAGTTAATTCTTGGGTTACCAATTAAATATAAGTGAATATAAAAACCAATAGAAGATAAATGATTTCTTTTTTTTAAACTATTTTTTGGCCCACAACAGAATTTTATCTTAATAAATTAAATTAATCAGTTTTAGTGAATGATTTAAATGAAATTACTATTTTATATAATTATTAAAATTTTTCTAAATTAATTCTATAAATTATAAAAGTATCAAATAAGAACAAATTTACTTTTAAGGATAAATGCTCTATTTTTCTAAAAGGAATTTTTGCTTTATTTTAATGAAGACTTATTCCAAAACTACAATTTGGTAGTTTTATAAATTTAATTTGTAAAATTAACTTATTTTTTGAAATTGTAATATTAAAAATTGTTTAGGGTTAATTTTTGGTATTTTTATGAGAATATTCATTTATTGGTGAATAGTAAAAAAATAAAAGATTTTAATTGAAAGATGCCTTTTCATCTCAATAATATATATTGTTAAATTATATTTTGAATTTATTTTAATTTCAAAATATTTAAATTATATATCAAATAATCCAATTTAATCCATTTAATAATTTTTTTATTAAATTTAGTTATAAAAAATTGTTAAATTTTGAAAAGTTTCACTCTAAAAACCCGCGTTCTCACCTTGTATACGAGATTAATTTGAAATTAATTTTAGAAAAATATATGTCTTGAATATTAATAAATGGATTACATATATTGAATTATAAGGCCCATATTTAGTAAATATGCCCCCTTTTTTGACAATATGAATAGTAAGCATAGTAACTTTATAACCATCATTATGGGTAAATAAGGTTATTAAGAATAAAAATAATATTATAAATATTATACAATTAACCTAAAACATGTACAAATATTGTTAGAATGATTTAGTGTTGAAAAATATAATCCTTTTGATGAATTTATGACCTCCTTTATCCACTTTTATGATATTAATAACCTGAGAGTATTTTATTTTATGAAAAATCAAACTTTTCATACTAATATTTATAATAAGTATAAATTTTTTAATATATGTTAATATAGAACTTATATTCAACCATAAATATTTTATGGAAAGCTATAGTATTGATATTAATTATCCCCATATATTTTTAATTTTTAGTGAAAATATAATTACGTAAATTCTACATATGTGTGATGAAGTAATTTCTAAATTAATAAAACAATCAAATAAATGATATTATAAATACTAGAATAATTATAATTATAATAATGTTCAATTCTATAAAAATTTTAAAGATGTATTTGACATTTTATTTATGTGTTAAGGACTTGGTTTGACGTTATATTGAAGTATTGATATTTTTTAAAAGTCAATATAATGAATAGTGTGAAAATTAACATTAATGATGTTTTAAAATAAATAATATTTTCTTAGATGACATAAAATTCAAAAAAGTCATAAATTCATCCAACTAATTATGATAAGGTTGAAAATATTATCTATTATCCATTTATGGTTATTTTGTAATTTTATACTAAAAATGCTAACACTCAATGAGTAAAAATCATTATTATCACAGTAAGAATATATGGGGTTATATAAGGGATAAAACCAAAAGATAAAGACTAAAAAAGTAAAAATATGTATAATTTTTATTTTATGAGAGTATTTAGACCCATCAAAATCAAATATTAGATAAAAATTAGTTTGAAGTCTTTTCTAATGGAAAATTAATTTATATTAATTTAATATTTTGAGAAATTCCATGAGTGCCCATCCCCTCTCTTATAGGATGTAACCTCATATTATCTTTTATTCAAGATTTAAAATCTATCTGGTTCATAAAAAACAAATTCAAATATCTTCCCAAATTCTCTACCATCATCTTAAGATATTTATTTTGGAAAAAAAATCCAACCAATAAACACCTTTCCTACAAACCAAAAAGAGATACCTGCTGATGATGTAGCGTTTATCAGCAAAAGTTTTTTTATTTATTTCTTACTTAAACCCATTAAATTCATTTTATTTAATGTTTATATAATATAATAATTATATTAAATATACCGAGATGTTTTTTTGTTAATTTTATGACCTAAAACTTCAGAACTATCCATCAAATGGGATACACAATCATTGTTACTCTGTATGGTGGACAACTACCTTAAGAACTGATATTGTTTATTCCCCCAATACCATATTTAAATGTTTATAAAAAATGATTTATTTATAGTTTTATATGATATTTAATACTTTTATAATTTTATTATGATTCTTTAATTTTTATTCTCCACATACCATAATGCTTTACATTTTGAGAGAATATGATAACTAGTTTCAGTGTACGGTGAAATACCACATTACAAAGCGATGTGATTATTTCAAGATTTAAATGGAGTGTATTATGGATTATTTTAATAAAAATATGTGATATATATGATATAAAAATGATTCTATAATAATAATAATATATAATATAGGTTTCTATATTTTAATCTATTATGAAAATGAAAACAACAGTCACGTATACGTACGACCTACCATATCCATTAACCGTGTATTTTATTTTATACATGAATATTTTATGAATAACCATAAATACAAATATAATGAATATATATGATATTTATATAATTTTTATTAGTATGGATATTATCAAATCATGATATATGTAAAAGGACTAAGAATAAAAAGTCAAAACATGTAAACAAAACAAAATGTTCATTACCCGAAACAAAACTTTAACCTGAAATTGTCAATAAGCGAGTAATATAAAATAAATAAGAAAATAATATATGATATAATATTTATTAATATATATTTATGGTTTATTTTATTAAAATCATATTTATTATATAGGAGGTTTTGATGATTACGAAGGAAGTCAAGACTTAAGGTAAGGGGATTTCTTGTCTCACTTTTATTTCCATGGGAATTATGAGATATTCACCACTTGATTATTTTGTGTGGTGTATATATTAACCATTAATTTAATATATTATAATTATCCTAAAATTTATTAGTAATTACATATTCTTTTAATGGTATCTCTTTTAGGGGGTTTATAGTTCAAAAGTTACCAAATGGGTACCATAAGTTTGTTTCAATTTTCCTTCTTTGAGACACATATTATTTTATGCACCTTTATTCATTTTGGAAGTGAATATAATACCATTTTAAATGTATTATAATGAATATCATTATTTTAATGATATTATATGATTTATTTAATTATATTACATTTTTAGTTGAATTTTTCTTGACTAAAAAACATGTTTTTTTTAAAATGTTTTCAAAAAAGTTTTTCAATGATCATTTAATAATTTTTAAGGAATTTGATTTAAAATATATTTAAAATGATTTTAAAAACATCCATTATATTTTTTAATTTTTATTTTAAATAAATTTTTATGTTGATTTTTTATGATTTAATTTTTTTTAAAGGGGAAAGGATATTTTCCTCTGAAAAATCTTAAAAATACCTTTCAAAACTATTTTCCATCTAATATGAAGTGCATTGGTGTGTCTCATTCCTTACTAGAAATATGATAAAATTTTTCCATTAATATTATTTCTTTGAATGGTTTTTATTTTTAAGGCACTATGTTTATGAATCCCGTTACTTTTCAATGAGATATTCTATGCTAAAATATTTAGGAAAATGAATTATTTTAATGATTTATGATGTGATGAATGATTTATGATCTTTTGGAACAAATATACTTGATTTCATGATGTAATGGGTGTGACATATAACTCCCTCCAATGAATTGGGATGATTTTATGTCTATTGGGATATATATTGTTGAAATAGGGAGTGAACCCAGTTCTGTAAAGGACTTTATCCGCTAAGATGGTCTTGGGAGTAAAATTTGGCTACTAAGATGGTCTGGGAAATGAACCCATTACACTAAAATGTCCTTGTAAGTAATCATTGACTACTATAGAAATCAATGATATTTTTATGTGTTTACCACATTTCAATTTCTTATTCCTACGATCTGTATTCATTGATTATACTCTTGACTCATTTATGATTAATGTCTTATGAACTGCTAATATTTATGACACGAGTCATGTATATGATCTTCGAAATGTGGGACATGATCTATAATTTATATTATTATGTTCTTATACAATTATGTTCATGTAATGTTTACATATATCATTTTTCCTTATAGAGAACTTGATTTCACCCTTTCTTATGTTTTCTATCCCTAGGCTATGAAGAAAGATTTAAAGTAGGAGTTCAAAAGGGGATGATATTTGTGAAAGAAATTAAGTATCAGTAAATATACTAGAATTTTAGGTTCTATGTTTTCAAATGGAACTAACATATTATGGTCCACAGACATGTGTTTGTGTAATGTAATTAATATTTTTCCGAAAATATGTAATATACATATAAGAAAATATTTTTAGCTATAATTAGGGATACCTATGGAGGGATTTATTTAGGTAATTTCTGAGTAAATTCATGATTTTATGGTTTTGAGTGATGAGGAATGGGTGGTTTAATGGGTTTCTTATAATAAAATATACGATGATTCATCATTAATTTATAAACAATGTTTCTAGATTCAACATAATAAGATAATAAAAACCATAATTCTTTCTATGGTTTCAACCAAAATGATGTTATTTTATATATATTATATTTATTTCAATTAACCTTAGTTAAATAATACCCCTTGTTATATGGAAGTGAGTCACATTCATAAATAATTAATTTTAAAACTGAATGATATATTATTATTTGTTGATGGATTAATTAAGATTTTATACGATTAATGAATTAACATAAAAATGATTTTTTTTAAATTATAAAAAAAATTGAATTAGATACACTTTATTGTATTTATTCAATCACATTTTTTATTTTATAACGTGATAATACGTACCATATATATATGTATATCAAATGTAATATTTGTGCAAAACATTGACCACCAAGGAAAATTATAAAAAAAATCCCCATTGGAGAAATTTGATAATATTATTTTACATATAATATCTTTTAGTAAAAATATTTATATAAATATATAAATTTTATATTTTAAATAAAAAATCCCCATTTATTTGTTTTTATGAGGATAAAATTTTCTAACCCTTACAAAATATGATGTTTGACTTTGTCAAATTATAATGTCATATATATTTATAAGGAAATTATAAAATAGTAATATTTGAATAAAATTAATCTAATTAAAAAAATTTAACTACCATGTCAATGATTAAATAGAAACCATTCACTAGATAATTCATCATTAAAATATTATGTAAATTTCAAATCCGAAAATAATTTTTTTAATTAACCTATTTTCTTATAAGGATTCAGTTAAATGTTTAATTTCTAAATTTTATAAATTTAATCAGAAAAAATTAGTTTCATTTTTTAAATCATAATATATAAATTTACACTTGGTTAAAATTTTTTGGTTTTTATAAAAGATAGATTTTTAAGGAAATAATGAAAAATATCGATTTTTGTAAAAAATAATTTCTTTTCAAAAAGATATGAAATTGAAGAGTACCATTATGTTTTAGATATAAGTTAAATAATTATTTATTATTTAAATATAATCCACTTAATTAATTTTTAATTAACTTTATATTGACTTTTATTAAAAGATTGTTTTTTTGGTTTAAAAACACAATTTCTCTAAAAATGGTTTTAAAATGCATGATGTTTCTCAATTTTTATTCATCAAAATTTTCCTTAAAAATTAATGTATTAAATAAAATGTATATATTAAATATAAATAATTATTAATTTATATTTATAAAATTATTATCCTTAATAATATAGTTAATATAAAATAATATTTTCATAAGAAATACACATTTTGGAAACCTTCTTTTCACCGTGTCTACAGGTTTTCCTTTAAATTTAATTTCCCCCCATATTTGAATTGAATTTGGTTAAGTTAATTTATAAATAAAAATAAAAATAATTTATATTTCATTAAAAGGTCAAAATATTTTTTCCACCCTAATAAATAGTGAAAATAATAGAAACTAATTACTAATATTAAATTAAAAATGAGGTTATTGAGGGTTAAAATAAAATTATAAAGGTTATAATTACCTAATTTTTTTAAATCTTTTTTTTGGAGACATATCAGCCTTATCATGTCTATGGAATAAAAATAATCCATTTTTACCCTTATTTCATTTGAAAAATCTTGGTACAAATTTTTCTATTAAAAGATTAAAAGTATGCGGGTCACCTCACTTATAAAAGGCCACCATATCCCCTATATTATTCACACCATAAAACCATTTAATTAAGACAATAAAAGAAAAAATAACTTATTCACTTATACCCCCTATCTATGATGCTTTTTTGTTCATAATTACATTATAATTATACTTTTGGTATAATTTTAAATAGGTGTTCTGAGAAGTGGTAAAATTCCAAACTATGAATTTTTATTTTATTCCTTCATCCACATCATTAAAATATTACAGTAAAATAATAATATGAAAAAATATCCAATATATAATTAGATATTAAAAATTAATTTCATGTTTTGTATTAGTATCCTCTTCCCTTAAATAGGAAATGATAACATCACTTTTGTGTACAATAAAATACCTCCTCACAAACTGATATGACATGTTTTCCATAAAAAGATCTCATGTTAGGGTATGATAATGGATATAATATATTATATTATATATATATATATATTATATTAAAAAAATGAATATAACTATGTATTAATTATATAATATATACATTTTTTACATTCCATTCTGTATGGGTTATGATAATGTCTCCAATGTGTATGGTGGACTACCACCACACTGAGTAATGTAATTTTTATTTCACTAACACATCAACTGGATGATAATAAGGATACAGTTAATTAAATAATTTGACATATATAACAATATTTGGATATTAATTAAATATTTTTCATTATTAAAATATAATACATCATTTTCATTCGTTCAATGAAAAATAATAATGTCATTCGTGTATGTGTGGACTGTCTCCTTCATGAAACGATGAGACTCTATTTTACCCACCACACCACATGGATGATATATATATATATATGTATATTTAATTAAATAATATGTTTTATATGATGTAATGATAATTATGTAATGATATAATATTACTTACCACCTTTACATAATGATTGTTGAAAAATGGAGACATCGCCCATGTGTACGTGCAACTTACCATCTCCATGATCATAATATACCGCATTATTGAAATCCATCCTTCATGATTTGTCTAAAAATTATAATTGATGTATAAATTTGATTAATATATCATTATTATTATTCTATATATGTTTTAATAATGTCCTATTTGACCAATACTCAACTTTCTATAGTCATTTTTGACTCATAAGATGAATATCATCAAGGAAACCAATGTAAACATAATTGATTATGTGGTCATATGTAACATAGTAATAAATAAAATAAAAGTAATAATAAACATTGAAATTTATACTTAAGAAATTAAATAATTAACAAAATTATATCATATAGGAACATAATAAATGAACATGATGAGTTTGGCTTAATTGATAGGGACTTCATCTCAATATCCCTTCATTAAGTCATATTTTTATGTTATGAATGTATATTATATTAGGTGTTTTATATATAGACCTTATGATGTTTTATATCCTAAATTTCCCAATTATCACGGTATTTAATGTTTTTGTTGTTATTATTTCATACTTATTATGACACAAATATTTCAAAAGTTATAAGCGACATTTCATTATAATTTTTTTATTTTAATGCGTTTATTATAAATCTATTTTTCTTTCATGTACATGTTTTTAAAATTAATTTTTTTATGGAAATTATAGATTTATAAAGGTCATGGAATTTTCTATTTTTTCATATAAAATCCCAATGAATTTTCAACCACATTAACCATTATTTGATGTTTGGATTCCATTAAAACTATTAATGTTTAATTGCAATAAAATACCTTATTCCGTTTTTAGGTATTTATGTATTAAAAAATAGGTTTCTAAAATGGATGGATATATTAATATCTGATTTTTTAATTATGGGTGAATATAATATTATGTTAGTGTAATATTAAATATTGTAAGATGATATGGGGTATAATTATATTATTTTTCTTGAAAATTATTTATGTTGACTATTGGTCATATTATATACCAATCACAGGTGCTTACATTATAAACAAAGGATGCATGGTTACGTTATAAACTACATATTGGTGGTTACATTATAAACCAAGGATGGGTGGGTCTGTATAGTTATCTAATGCATTGGGTATTGAATCCAACACTATAGTTTTTCCATTCGTAAGAGTGATACATATAATGGTTTCCTAAGAATCGTGTATACTTTATATATTTTTTTATTGGATTAAATGATTATCAATGATTAAAAAGTGATTTTTTCATGTGAGAATGATTTATTTCATTCTCTTAATGAACATTTATATAATGTTAATAATTTCATGGGTTTTCTATTCATAACTAATAATGAAATTTTAATACTCACATAAAATTTATAAAATGTTTTTTCACAAGGTTTGAGGATAAGAAAGGGGAAGATAGAAATTATGATGAGATTTCTTAATATTTTACAAGAAAATAAATCCTATTTTTTTCATAAATGTTAATTTTTTTGAAAAATATGGATACTATTCAGAAGTGTCATATTTGTATTATGTGGGTATGTTTTGTATGATTTGTGGCCTAATTATCCAAAAATCTAAAGATAAAAAATATAAAAATGTACAAGAATTATTTATTAACTTTAAAATCTTGATTATATATTACATTTGGTCAAAACTTTATAGTTTTTATTAGAGGATAGATTAGATAACTTTAGAATTTAATACAATGATAATAAAATTTCATTGAAATATTTTACATTAAGGTTAATTTCAAAAAATAAAAAAATAAAATATGAACAGGTACATTCTTATAAATGTTGTATGTTCATAAAGGGTTTGTATAGATGGAACATGAAAGATGTAGTATAAACGAACCAAGAGGAAAATATAATTCCAAATCGGTATAGAGATATGGTTTGAAATATAGTAGAACATTTTTATAGAGTGATAGATTAGTTGAAACAAGCTAGTAATGGTGTAGGTATCCATACTAGAGAATAACCTGATCTACAATGATGCAACATGTTAACGATGGATCATTTTATGTGAAAAAACCCCTCATCATTTAGTGGATCACCTAACCCCCTGATAGTTGAGGGATAGATTAAATCCATAGAAATGATATTTGATGTCATTGGATATTTATATCATCCAAAGGTAAATCTTATTATCTAGAATTTTTAATTTTAATCCATATAGTGGTGGTAAATGATTAAGAATATCAGAGAAAGGGAAGAGTATATTTCTATGGAATGGGAAGAATTTAAGAATATTTTTCTTGTGAAATATTTTCTTAATACTTTTGTACTTATTATATAAATACAATTCTTGTAATTGAGACAAAAGGAGGAATATTTGATGGATATATATAAAAAACCCCACCATATTTGAAAGGTATATCATAAATTTTATTTTGGTTCCTTTTGGTAATATTAATAAGTTTGAATCGTGATTAAATCCAATATATTAAAGGGAATTGGGTTCTGATGAATTAAAAAGAAATTAGAAACTTGTTTGATGTCTAGATAAGGTAGAAATGTTGTTTTTTGATGAACATGTATTCCAGAAAGTCATGTATATGAAGAGGTCTAGTTGGATTTAATTGGGGAATAATTCATCATATAATTTGTGAGGTAAGAAATCCAAGTTCCAATACTATGAGAAGTGTTGTAGAAACAATCCTTAATAACTACTTATGAAGTATGGTTAGTACTTTTAATGTCGTAAATAAGATCATATGGGTCATTATTTCATGGAAAATGATCACACAAGATATGAAATGATTATGTTATGATGTTTTATTTTCAATGTTTTGGAGAATTATGACAACATGTGTCCAATAATAATCACTAATTGTGAAAATTTGCAAGATCAAATAAATAAGGGTGTGAAAAAATATTTTTCACTACCATGATTGATGATGGGAAAACAATTGAAGTGGTGATAGACATGTTACAAATTTAGTAGAATTATTCCAATACATTTTTTGACTCTTTACCTTCACATTCATTCATTGATAAGAAAAATTCTTGTAACATCAGAATATAACAACATGTGTATAATATATATCTTTTGGTTAAAACTATATGTTGAAATATTTATGCCACCAAGATTTATTGGAATATTTCTGTTGTTATTAGTTGGGTGGAATTTCTTAAAAATGTTTTTGAACTGGCCATAATAGAGTTTTATATCATTCAATGAATAGATTGAATTTTATTTAATCAAGACATGATAGATTTCAATGATACAAAAGTTATATATAATGATTCTTTGGATTTAAAAATATAACAAGAAGATGAGATATTTATTAGAGGTTTTATTCAGTGTTACCTTGCTCATATTGTTGAAAATAAAGTAACTATTCAAATTTGTGATTCTTTAGTAGTAATTGAACTAATGGATTCATTTATAGATGATTTTCCTGGAGCTATTATTTATTAGTAGGTTGAGTTTACTATTGATTTAGTTACTAATGCTAAACCATTTTATAAACCCTTATATATAATGGATAAAGAGGTACAT
The DNA here is from genome assembly GCA_963277665.1 of Viscum album. Classification (NCBI taxonomy): domain Eukaryota; kingdom Viridiplantae; phylum Streptophyta; class Magnoliopsida; order Santalales; family Viscaceae; genus Viscum; species Viscum album. Next base: position 1,282,776,385 of record OY728132.1, on the reverse strand, counting down.
TAGGAATTTAAAAATAAATTGAATGATTTTGTTGAAAAATGTTTTATTTTACCTAAAAATTCACTATGGTATTATCTTAAATAATTAGTTAACATTTAAATAATACTTTTCATTGATTATCAAGACTATAATAGAGTAATAGTTAAGAAAAATTATCCTTTTCTCCATATTGATGATTTCATAGATCAGCTCTAGAGAGATCAATATTTATCAAAGGTTAACATATGATTTGGGTAAAACAAATTGAAGTTGAATAAGGATTATGTTTTGAATAATGGATATTAGACTAGATATGGGATCTATGAGTCTATAGATAAGCCACTTGGGTTATCTTACTCACCTAAAAATTTTATGTACCTTATGAACATTGTTTTTTATTTGTTATTGGAAATGAATGTGGTTTTATTTATTATTGAGATTATGGTGCATTCTAAAGTCAATAGGACCATGAAATACAAGTATGTATTTTTTTGAACATTAAAAGAAAATAAACTATATGGAAAATATAATATGTTTGAATTTTTTTGGTAATAAATTTCTTCCTTGGATATACTATTTCTAAATATGACATAACTGTTGACCCTAGTAAAAAATGTAATTTAGAAATTACCAAGACTCAAAAATATAATAGATATCCATTGATATATTGGATTATAGGATAAAAACTTGAGTTTTATTTAAAAAAATTATTGTTTTTCAAACCCATAGAATAATTTGACTCTAAATGCAGTAAAACTCATATTAAAACAACAATGAAATTATTGGTTTTAGGAACTCAAAACATGATTGATGAATAATCTAGTTTTTTCTAGCCATTAAGAAATGGATATTTTATCTACATTTATTCTTCATTTAATAGAGTTGGTTGTGTTCCAATTAATATAAATTAGCGAATTGATTATGTATCACTTAGATTGAATCCCCGTGAGAAATATTACTATACTCAAGTTCATGAATTAAATACTATGGTTTTTTCATTATAGATTTAATGGAATATATTTTTTGGATTCAAGTGTGAAATATATACTGATCCACAAACATTAGAGAATATATTCATTCAGAATTAATTGGATATGAGATATAAAATATGTCCAAAATTGATGAAGGATTATGATTTCATGAATCATTACCATCCTCTAATGGAAAAAAATTTGGTTGATTCTTTGAGTTTAAAAAATACTGCTGAATTATCCATGTTACATTTATTGGATTACCCTTGGATAATTGTTTCATAAATTAATTCCTTGATGTTGTGAATTTAGAGATATCCACTATTTATTTCATGTTTTAGTGAAATCTACTTTGTCAAAAATAATTAAGCAACTGAAAAAATAGAATAGATCATTCTAAGAAAAGGAAGAGTCCATTATGAAGTGTATTTTTATATACTTTAATATTCATGTAGAATGTGTTTTATGATTTTAAAGAAGATTAATTTTTTCTTGTGATTCCAATTTGAGGAACTAGTTGTGGAGTAAAGCTCATAATTCTCTATTTTTTGATCATCTAGGTAGCACAATGATGTATAAAGACCATCAATAGTATTACGGGAGGGAGAAAATAAAAAGAGTTATTTCTAAATTTACTATTAAGTCTTTGAATTGTATTAAGGATAATAGAGAATCAAAATTACCTAATGTAATGCTTCACTATTTTTCAGTTCAATAGTATAAATGGGAAAATATATCTATGGATTTCATAAATGGATTACCAAATAATTCTCTAGGTAACAATTTTTTTTGGGTTATAATAGATCGTTTAACAAAAATTTAAATTTTCATTCCCATTGTAAATCCAATTCATTAAGATCATTTTTATTAACTATACCTAAAAGCGATATTAAGGTTTCATGGAGTTCCTCTCTCCATTGTCTATGAATGAAATAAAAAATTTACTTCTAATTTTTCTAAAGGACATTATAAACATTTTGGTACAAAAATAAATTTTAGTAAAACTTATCTTCCTCAAGATGATGGTAAGTGCAATTTGATTATTATAAAAATTAAAGATATACTTTGTTTTTATTCAATGGTTTAATATGGAATTTGTGATAAAAATATTTATTTGGTTGAGTCTACTTATAACAACAATTTTCATTCCAGTATACAGATGAGACCATTTGAGGAGTTATATTGAAAGTGGCGTCGAATGATTTTTTGGATGAATTTGGAGAATATATTTTTATTGGAACAAATATAGTATAGTAATTGTCTAAAAAAATTAGTGGATTCCACAATATATGATGATGACTGAGTGTAGGAAGAAAAGTCATGTGGTTAACCAGAGGAAATATAATTCTTTTATGGTTTGTGATTATGTTTTTCTTAAATTATCTCTATAGAAATGTGTTATGGGTTTTTGTAAAAATGGAACTCTATGTCCATGGTATATTAGACCATATAAAATAATAGATAAATTTGTATCATTTAACTACCGAGTGCCTTTTCTCTTTGAGTTTATCCCAGGTACACAATGTTTTTCATGATTCAATGATAAGGAAATATGTTCCAAATTCATCACATGTTTTGAGTCCTCAAGTAGTTTATTTAGAAGATAATATTTCTTATGAGGAATATCCTATTAATATTACTTACTATAGTGAAATTTTGTTGAAGAATAAGTTTATTCACAATGTTATGGTTCTATGGAAAACCCATATGTTTGAGAAGAAACATTTGAATCTAAAAATTATATGAAGGAAAGATATCTGCACATATTTAATAATTGAATTAAATTTTGAGTGTTAAATTTACTAAAGGGGGAATAATGAAAAAACATTAGTAATGATAGAATAAATCACATTCATGACTTTATCCATACAAAATATTAAGTAATTTAATAATCCAGAAATGAAATAGTTCGAACTAAACTATTTTATTATATGGTTCTATATAAAATTATTGTTTCTAAATTTTAAAATTTGAATTATGAAAAATGAATTTATTTTTTTAGATAATTATTCCAAAATTTAATCTTGATTATTTTTTTGGGTATTTGGGAAAATATTTATTTTTCAATAAATAATGAAGAATATATATTTTTCTAAAAAGGTTATTTATTTTCAATTAATTAAGTAATTAAAAGTCCCATTATCTATTGAATATTATTAAAAGTAACAGAAATGTAATTTTTTTATATTTCATCCAATTAATTTCTTTTAATTCAACTTTATATTGGATTTTGGTATAAATTTGTTTTTTTGTTTAAAAATGGATTTTTCTTAAAACTATTTTTAAAGGAATAATGTTAATCCATTTGAGTTAATTAATGTATTCCATATTGAAGAATGTTTTAAATGAAATTTTTATATTATATATTAATAAATATTAACTTATATTTATACAGTGACTATTATTAAAAATAGAGTTATTAAAAATCATCTTTTCTGGAAATATACACCCCTTGAAAACCCATTTTTTCATCGAGCCTGTGAGTTTTGTAGTAAATTTAAATTTTCCACTTTTGGGAATTTATTTTGGTAAAATGAATTACTTATTTATAATAATTATAATTTATATGTTTTAATAAGTTCAAATTAATATTTTACCATAATGAAAAGTGAAAAGTAAAAATCAATTACATGATTAAGGTAAAAATGTGTTTATTGGGGGGTTAAACTAAAATGATAAGGGTTAATATGGATGGATATATATATATATATATATATATATATATTATTTTATTTCGTAATTTGGTAGTAATATGTATAATTCTTTATAATACTATATTTTTTGACCCTTTCTCATGTGAAAAACAGTTATTTTCAGTTTTCTTATCAAAAATTAAAACATTGCCACTCACCCAAATTATAAAAGTCTAGCATCTCTCCTTTCTTCATCACACCATGAAACCCATTTGGATCATCCATTAACTACCCAAAGAGAATCCCAAATGCCATCCCCTCTTCATATAACAATTGTTTTAATCATAAATCCACTATAGGAAAACATTAGTTATAATCTTAAATAAGTTGTTTGAGAAAAGGTAAAATTCCAAATATGCAATTTTTGTTTTATTTATTACTCCACCTACTTTTATCATCCTAATATATAAAAATATGATTAATATAGTATCTACTATATACTAATATTTTATTACATTAATTTCACGATCTATATCTATCACCTCTGTCATTAAATGGGAAACAATAACGACACTCATGTGTATGGAAAACTACCGCCTCACAAACCGATGTGATACGTTTCCCATAAATAACATTCATGGTTGCGTATGATGATGTTTTGAAACTATATATATTTATATGGTATTGATAATATAGTTATACATCTAGATAAATTATATCATATATACATTTTTTTACATTCCATTTTGTAGGAGATACAATAACGTCACTGGTGTGTATAGTGGACTACCACCTCACGAAGCGATGTGATTTTTTTTCCAGTAATGCTTTACATGGAATGTTATTAAGATAATTTTAATTGATATATGTTATATATATTAAATAATTATTATATTAATGAAATATTTACCCTTATTAGAATATAATATATCATTTTATTTCTTACAGAAAAAAATGATAACACCTTCATGTACGTGTGGACTACTACCTCCCTGAATATATGAAATTATCTTTTCATCCCAAAACCACAGAGAATATATATATATATATGTACATATAAGGAAATAATATGGTATATATGACATTTTGGTCATTCTGGAAATATATTATTGTACATACCTCCTTTCCATAATGATGATTAAAAAACTAAAATGTTACTAATTTGTACACATGAAATAACTTCTCCATGATCATAACATAATTATTTTATAAAAAACAAGATTTCATGATTATAATTAAATTATATTTTATGTATAGATATGATGATTATTTAATTATTATTTTTTGGAGATTTTTAAAAAATGACCTCTTTGACCAACACTCAACCCACCATAATCATTTTTAAACATAAATTTAATGTCATTAAGACAAAAGATGTAAAAATAGTTGATTAAGTGGTCATATAGAAAATAGTAAAAAGTAAAATAAAAATAAAAATAATCATAAAATAGGTAATTATTCAAGTAAATAATAACATATCTTTATTATTATAGAAATTAAAGAATGTATGTGAGTGTTCCACTTCTGAGGTGGCACATTTTGTAGGTTGTGAAGAAATGGAACAACGAGGATCATTGCTCATACATTTGACTATAGAGACATGTTCTCATTAAATTCACCATTTCTTTTGTTTTGACCCATTCAACATCATTATCCTTCAATTAAGGTTGGATTAACCTTGCGAGAACTGTTAGTCCCCGCGGGCGATTGCGTGGGGGTCATACACATGTGCAATCAGTCATTCTAGGATATAAATTCCTTAGATGGTCTCCGATTGGTATATTTGTGGAGCAAGGAACTCCCATTAAAACATGCTATCAATGATTCATGGACCTTATTTCCAAAGGTAGGCACTCTTTGATTTTTGATTTTGCCAACAACACTTAAAGAATCCATTGGTCGAGAGGATGGGAGGTGAGGCTCACCACGCCCTTCTAAGGGAGAATTGTTTCTTGTCCCAGGACTCTCTTATAGATTTAATTCATGTTAATATGTTCATGAATCCATGGTTAATTTTTGAAGAGCGTGTCCATATGCTACACTTTATTTTCAATATAGTCTTAAGCACACATATATTTTATGTTATAGAGGTGATGCTTACTTGAGCCATACAATAAGAAACTCTAGTGCTTATCGTCATCCAGGGGGATAGAAGGTGACTTGATGTTGGGATCAAGACCATATAAAGGGATTCCTATGTATCATCATGAGGGTAATCATAACCCAAGTAGTTCGGATTTTCTGGGGCTTACGCATAGAAACTTCCCATTGAAGGGGCTTGGTTTGATGGGAATTTCATGGGAGGACACCCTTTTAAGCTCAGGCCTTCAGGAAGACATCCTACATATCCTGGTTTGTTTAGGAATCAGAGTTCTTGTATTTTAGATTGTGTGGGGGCTTAGAGATAGAACCTTCCCATTTGATGAAACATGATTGGGTGGAACCTTTTTAGGAGGGAAACCTTTCGAGGTTAGTCTTTCCAGTAGGCATCCAACATATCATAGTTTGATTAGAAATCAGAGTTCTCGTAGTTTATATTATGTGGATGTTGTGATCATTATAAACCCCAAATCCCATATGAGTCATGATCTATGTGAGAAACAAGGGGATGAGAGAGAACCAACCAAACACATGCTTCCTCTCTTGCTAGTGGGATATGGAGAGACAATAACGAAAGAGACGGAGGTGACCCTGGGCGAGGGTGCTGAGTAATGAAACCTTCAATGTTAAATGAAATTGAAGGTCACACAGCCCCACCTCAAAAGATTGGGGACTTACCTTAGTTGGAGGGACCTAAAACATCATGTGAGTTATACTATAGTTTAAAGTCATATATCTTGGATAATGATTAACATGAGGATAATCATGTTGGGATGTTCTGACATGCTTCAAGCATGAGAGGGGAATATTGTGTAAACAATGAATATAGAGGATCCTAGATTAGAAGAAATGATATGGGGGCATGGAAGCCATTAAGGCATAAAAAGGTAGGAAATGAATCTCATGAGGAATAATTTGACTCTTGTTTTTAAGACATTATTGTGGGAAACATATGCAAATCAACAAGGGAATGATGTGCATAGTCAAGCAGAGGTGTCCTCAAGACACTGGACTTCCATATCTGATTTCTATGGATGTTTATGAAGATCCAAAATCACCCTGTATACTACAGTTTAATGTCATATATCTTGGAAGGAGACATCATTGTTTAATGTTTTGTTTTCAGGACTAGTACCATACGATTTAATGTCATGTGGTTAGGATGATAAATCATTATTTAAGCTCATAGAGTTTGGAAGATTTGTTGTAGGAGCCATTATTAACTAAAAGATAATTAGGTTGGGTTGTTTTGACATGCCTCGAACATGAGAGGGAAGGAAATCATAAACCGCGAATCAGGGGATTCACAGATCCGGATAAATGATATGGGGACTGGAATATATTGAGTCATATAGAGGGAGGAAAGGACTATCCTAAGGAATAATTTTCCTTTGGTTGATAGTCGTTTTTGTTGGAAACATATGCAGAGCCACCAGGGCATGATGTGCATTGTGAAGAAGAGGTGTCCTAAGGACACTGCCCTACCTCTTCTAATGGCCATGGATATTTATTAGGATCTGAAATCACTAGAGACACATAGTTTGAGGGATAGAAAATATGTGTTCAGGTATTTAAGAAAAATTCAGGCTGTGATTTTCCAGGTGGTTATTGGTCAACTTGGCATAGGAGGCAGGTGATAGGGCTTTTTTGGGAGGTGTATGAGGAATGTATCTTCTCATGGTATTTAAGGGAAAGATGTTTGGGAAGAATAAGGGACAAATGAAAAATGCCATTGACCTGGCTCAAAATGATTGTCGTGTGACTCACCATTTTTCATTGGAGTGAGTGATGGTAGCGAAGGGGACAACCTAAAAGGTTGGGACTGCAACCCGGCATTGATCCCAAGAGCATGGGGGGGGGGAGTCCCTGTGGTATAGACCTATGGGCGCCGGAAAATTTATGCATAGGGAATCCACCTAAGAGTTGGCGACATAGGTGCTGGCCGCTTAGGATGGTACACGGAGGAGTTGCATGCGTATCATGGTACGTGGGGGAGCCGGCCTCAAACTGTCTTCCACATAGGGGGCCTATATACTGTCTTCCACATATGGGTGTATTTGTACTATCTTTCCCATATGGGAGTTTGTGCACTGTTGTCCGGATAAGATCTGGTCATGAACTATCTGTTCACTAAAAGGCAAGCCACGTAGGATGATACACAGAAGATCTTCCACCATGGACCTTCCGTGTACTGGGTTCCACATATGGGTGTCCATGAACCATTATTATTATTATTATATTTGGGTTGGTGGTTGGTTGCAGAGGGTCTTCTGAATACCGTTCACTGGGAAGCCTTCCACGAACTACTTCTTTATATATGGGTTGTGGGATTGATTCCGAGAACTGTTTCAGATGTGGGATGGAGTCCCACAAACTACTTCGGGTGCGGGAAACATTTCTCCCACACCCTCTGCTTCTTTATTCTACTTTTAGTACATCCCAAAGATATCTCTCTTGTTTTTTTTCAACCTCTCCTTTTTAATTCCCATGGTGGTCCTTTTATAGAGTTCTAGGGAATATGTATTTTCGGTACATGCAACACCTTATCCGGAAGATTATGGGGGAAATCTGGCCCCATGGATGACTTAGTCAACCACAATTTTTGGATCAGGGATTTGTAGGGAACCACCAACTAATCATTTTCTAAGAACTAATCATTTCATGAGGATGGTATACAGGGTGTACTTCTATAAGATTTTCTCCAATGAAAACGGTTTGCGGAGGCTTTAATTTGTGGGTGGAAATTCACCAAAAAATTTTCATTCATTTGCCAACGCCTCGTAGGCCAGCGCGCCGTATGCCATCTATATTCTAGTGGTTCACTTTTAATTCCTTACATTATCCTTTCCAGGTGATGGTTTGTTGCCAGGCCAAATTCCTTTGCCAAAATTTATTTCTTCAATTTTATTCTCAATCTTTCAAACAAACATGCATATATCTTTTTTATGAAACTTTTAGGAGTATTTACCTTTCCTGTGATGAATTTTTGGGACCCTATAGTGACTAGTCATACTTAACATAAGAGACTTCATCTTAATATCCTTTTTAGGGATATTCTTATTTTATACACATATATAATTATACAAGGTTCATATATAGCCACATTGACATGTTATATCCGGAATTTATATTTTCACATGGTATTTATTATTTTATTTTTTGTTATTCTTTCATGGATATTATGATATCAATATTTTCAATGTCAATATATACATTTCATTAAAAAAATCTCTTTTAATGTTGCCCTTATAAATAACTCTTTCTTCAATGTCCATATTTTTAAAAATTATTTTGTTATGTTCATGAGGGTTTTTCAAAGGGAATTTTGGTCTTTCTTTAAAATTCTTTAAAAAGGGAGTATTTTCTTTAAATGTGTGACTTTTTTCACAAATAAAAAAAGAATATTATATTTTAATGTATTTGGTGACAAAACAATTTCCACCACCATAACCATTATTTAATGTTTATATTACTTTAAAAGACTTCGGGATTTATTACAAAAACCAACCATTCCCAATTTGGGGTATTTTGGTATAACAAATTGAGTTTTTAGAATTTTTGTGATATTTTAAATTCAGAAAATGGTCTCTTAAGGGTGAAAAGAATATTTTTTGAGTGTGATATTCAAAATTACATTATTTTAAGTGTTATGATTATGTTATAGATCTTGGAAATTAATTTTATTGGAGGATAGTTATTTTATAAACCATGTTCAGGTGGTTACATTACAAACCAAGGAGAGACAGTCAAGTTATAAATGAAGTATAAGTTGTTATGTTATAAACCAAGTAAGGGTGGTTATGTTATAAACCATATGCATATTGGTCCATGATATACCACTAATTAATTGGGTATGGATTTCCACCATATTTTTATTCTATATGTAATTGTGATACTAAAAACTATGTCCAATACACATACATGATTTATATATTCTTTCTTTGGGATTTAACAATTTTATTGTAGAAGAAAGAGTGTGTGTTTTCTTGGTGTAATTTATTTGTTAATTTTTCTCAATAAACCCTAATATAGAGGTTAATATTTCATTAAATTTCATGTTTTCATCCAAATAATGGTTTTCATTCTTTTTATATCCTATATTTAGCCTTTTGTTCTCATCCCACTTGTCACGCCCTAGCCCTAGACTGGCCCAGAGACAGTATAGAGATTAAATAAGAGATGGTGTGTAAATTTTTTTATAAAAATGATAAGCTAAATTCATACACACATGTTTCACTTGAGAGGATTGTTTTAGTTTAGGTTCTAAAGAATCAGATACAATTATTACAAATCCTTTAAAACAATACAATAATGTCTTCAATAAGCATTCACTAAACAGAGGGAACCAAATCTACTAAACCTGTAAAAGAAAATAGATTTAAATTATAGGGTGAGCATAAGAATAAATAGTAAGGGGTTTTGAAATAACATAATATACCAATTAAAACCTTTTGAAAACATTACTTTAAAATTATTCATAAAACATTGGATTTCCTTAACACATGTATCATAACATAAAATTTTGTCTCAGAACTATAAGAGCACATTTCATTGAATACTATTAGTGTAAAAAGAAAACATGTTCTAATTATAAGCATTCTCAAATAGAATACATGGTTTATAAAATAATAATTAAAAGTCATTCAAAATTTAATGGTTATGACATGTGAAAGTGAAAGTACAAAATTTATAACTAAGAGTAACACATGATCCGAGTTTCACATGAAAATAATAACTTCAATTCCATCCTTTAATACTATGAAACATAAAATAGCTGATAAATCTCAGAGTATTGCATAAATAATATGGCATAAGATTTTACTTCTTCTGTTTCTCATAAACATAATATCTTTAACCAAGAATATTCTACTGGTTGAATATTCTTTGGTTAATTAAATTACATAGTCATAATGAGGAAAATGAATATGTGGGATTGTGTCAAGGCCTCAACCAAGGCGTCTAATGATTATGACCTTAGCTAGAATCCGTAAATCATAAATTTGTGAAGGCCTTTTTCCAAGACCATAGTTTGTCTAATGAGACCTAACGATGCATCAAGGGGCTATAGCGGGCCCCACCTGACAGTACATAAGTCCAATGCATTCCTCATTTATATAAATTAAAGTTCTCAAACCACTTAAATTAATTAAATTACATATCAATTATCATTGAAAGTGTCACATATTACTTGGTTTCTTATTTCATATTATTAAAAGTGTCCCATACCACTTTGAATAATTTAATTTCTCATTTAATATTATTCAAAGTTTCCCATACCACTGTGAATAATTTAAATTCTTAATTCCATAAAAGGACATTTCTTTAGCATTTTCATATATAATTTTATTCATGCAAGTGTTAAAAATAATATTACTATGGATCTGAAAATAGATGACATGTATGATAAGAAGATTATAGCATATGTGATGAGAACTAATGAACAAAAATAAATTCCAATTTTGTTACATAAAATGATAACCCTAAATTATAAAAACATATTAATGAAATACATATTGGAAATTAATCATGGATTGGTTGAAAAACTAATTTAAAGGTAAACCAAATATTTCATGTGGGGTATTAAATACATAAATCTCCAAACATTTATAACTGGTATGCATATGTATATCATATCACAAGTGTACACACAATGTTAAAAATGAAAATTATGAAATTCAACCATACCTAATACCATTTATTATTTATGAAAATAAGTGATTCATCCATATTTATATAAGGGTCACAAACCCCAAAAATTATACTAAAGAATTCTACCTAACTAATAAATGATTAAGGTTTTATGTTGTGTAAATCCATTTATACACAATAGTGTATATAACGATTTATATTTTTAAATAAAAACCTTTCATGTTTTAAAAACCACATTTTCCAATCATCCTAATCAGTATTGGAAAATCTAAATTAGATTTAGAATCCAAATTTATTTTTATATAAATAGATTTATAAATGTATAACTAAAATATACAATATATATATAAGGGTCTTATACCTAGATTAAATGTCACTTACATGTTTTCAACATATTTGGGACATTTTTTTATAAAACATGGGTACAAAAATTTCAAAATGTGCCATTAAATATAATGGTTTTGTTTTTGAATTATATATACACACATATATATATACACTTATGTATATTAGAATTTATATATAATTAAAAAACATCACACATCCTTTTAATGATAAAGGATTAAGAACTTCATGTAGAAATAAGGTCTCACCATCTTATAAAGAATTGGTAGGTATTATACCCTACCATATATATATATATATACATGTATATACATCTATGTGTATATACATAATAATTCAAACTGATGTAGGGCAAGACAATATAAGATCCTTACATGATTTGAATGAGGAGGGGCTTGGAGAAGTGCATTGGAGGATTGAGAGGAAGATCAAATGAGTGGTTTTGGGGTGCAACGAGTTGTATATAAACTATATATTACATAAATTATATAAAATATCTTTAATGCCACTTTCTAGAAAATTGAGGCCTTCTCATTTTATAAAACGATCGAGGTTTCTAGTCTTGTGGAAGATGGGTTAAAGAAGACCTCAGATGGTGATGGGAGGTGTCATGGGCGTGGAAGAATGGAAAGGGGAAAGTGGAATAAACCACTAGTTATGCACATGCAGGAGGAATAAGACACCATTGGAGTGGAAAATCCGAAAAAGAATGAATGGATGGGATCAAATGAAGATAGATCCTATGGTGGAGGTGAGTCCATGGATTTTAAAAAGAGATGGATGGTTGAGATATGCTGAGGATTGGATCAGATGAATATGGTGAAAGACATAGATTTATAAGGAAATTTTAACGATGATTAAATCACGATGGATCAGACAGTACATAAAAACACAGAGGATAAACTGTTGCCACTGGGGATCGAATGCCAAACTGATCGAATGGTTCAGATTGTGCGTGACATGATCAAACAGCCTAGATTTTATCATAGAAGAAAATCGTCATCCCACATCAAAATAGATCATGTTCTGTGGCTCCTTTATAAGCCTCGAGCTCTGATCCATTGCTCAGATTACTCCATCCCCCCTCCTGGTACTGCCCTGTTCTGGGTTCTCTATTGGCGTACTCTTGATCCCACCCACACCGCCGTGCCTCCCCGCACGATGGAGCGCTTGGTTCCTTTCACATGCACTCATGTGTTCCATTAGTGTTAACTATGCCCTTTTTGCATGATATACCTACCACACACCCTATGTGCACACCACCTTGGGCCATTGTTAGGGGTTGTGTGAGAAGCCCATAAAGGCCTAAAAGGCTGCCTTCAAGGTGACCCTCGAATAGGTGGGGTACTAACTTAATTTGTAATAAAGGAATTTTTTTTGTTAAACATAAAAATAGGTTTTTAGATATATATATAGGTATTTTGAAAATATGAATTATCTATTATAATTAAACAAAGTCCTAAAACCAATATTTCCCTTAGTTTTAGAAAACACAATGTAATAAATAAATGTTTTATAAACCCTTATACTAGTATTACATTTCAAAATCCAGAACATATTTTTAGTTACGACCTTGTTTTAAACATCAATAATGAAAAATTTTATAAAATATTTTAAACACATTTTTTATATTCGAAAGGTATTTGAAATCCATACCTCATTTTGAAATCTTAATAATTGTATCTATAATATTAAATCACTATCCTTTTTAAATCATATAAAAAGAGTTAATATGTTTAAAGCTATAATTTCAATACATACCTTAATTATTTTGGAAAACATGTTATACCTAGATATTTTAAATCAAACCAACAGAATGTCCTAAGGATATTATTATAGTCGTTAGAAACTCAACGATCGCCTAAAGACAACGATTGAATTAGGGCCATTATAAATACATGTTTAGGTACAATGAACTTCAAGACAACCTAGTGAAAATGGTGCTCGTCATACCACTGATGCTCAATGTGGTTGTAGTGGCTTTGACCATACTGGTGTTTATTGTGGAAGATCTGAAAGATCCTTACTATATTCCTGGAGTTTTTTTTATATTGGATGGTCTCCCAATAATTTTAATTGCTATTTTAATAGGTATTTTTGGGTAGTATGGTTTTCTTTTATCTTGTTGTATGTAATCACTTTGGTGTTTAATTAAATAAAATTACTTGTGTTTAGTTTTCATGTTTTGATCATGTGATATAAAAATTAAATAGAATAAAACCATAATATTATTATTACATGAGAAATAAGTTTTAGGGAATCACAATATCCCCACATAAATGAATTGTGTCCTCACAATTTTAAAATATTTGTACACAACCCACTAGAAAAACCAGACTCACATTTTACTCCTGAGGTCCCTTCACCAGGAACACCACTGGGGTTAGGGTTCTAAGGACATCATGTGGTTTCCTAAGGTAATATTCACATCCTCAATTTACTTGGTCTAAATAAACAATGAAAACCTAGGGTCTAACCTATGCCTAAAGCACTCATGATTTCATATAGAGGCATGAGAGGTGTGGAGGTTGGAAATTTCAGAGTGGACTAAATCCCTATAAATTTCTAACACCATGTTGTACATGAAAATATTGATGTTGTAGAGTTCCCCGTACATACTAAAACTCTGGACTTGGAATATGTAGGCCACTCAATAGTAACCATCCAAAGCAGCTTCTAGAAATTTACCTATAGCTCAGTAGTTATCTACCAAAGTGTAACATAGAAAAAGAGCTCCATGATACTTTCCTCTTTGCATATATTCTTCAAATTGTGTATTTTCAATATGGTAATAGAAAAAAAAATTCCATGGTAATGATGGAGGATATTTGGTTGGTTTTCCACCCGATAGAGTCATTTTCAAGTCAGACGTATGTTTTCATAGGGTTTTCATTCTTTTAAGCATGTCTTGACATTTATAATTTCTAACAGTTCGGTAGGAAGTGATAAGATATTGGTTGGTGAACTAATTTCTTTTATCTAAAAATTTCAATAGATATGTTTTATTTAAGAAGATATAACCATTTAAAATAGAGACTTTATTTGTAAAATGATGTTAAAGTATCAAAACATATAACAATATTCAGTTATACAAAGTTCATAAACCCAAGGTATTATATAACTACTCTCTCACTCTCAAAATAATAGTATGGATTTCCTAACATCCTCCAAGATGTCACTTTACTAGATTCACCAGTGTTAGAGATTTCCCAAATTCCCAATCAAATGAATTCCCAAAGCAGTACCAAACGCTTCATACTCCTTTGTCCAGATGCAACATGGGTTGTCTAGATCAATCAGGCATGGACGTCTAAAGTTTCAGGTGAGAAAGGCATGGCGTGTATGAAGCTAGGTGAAATCAGTATGAACTAGATGTCAATATCGTAAATGAGTATACTTTTTTTAAGAGCTCCAAAGTCAATAACTTGTCCACGATGACTGTAGGTCCGGATTTTACATAAGTAGGCTGCGCGGAGTTCTCCCTCCTATTCACCCACATGGAAGTCCTCTCATGATGAAGAATTATCTGGTAGGGTTAAAAACATAAACAAAACCTCAAAGTATTTTACTTTATGTGCATAGAACTGGAATTGAGCATTCATCATAAAAATATAGTCGAGGCCTACTCCTTAGTGAAGTAGGAGTACACGAGGAGCATTGGATATACGGCAGAGGGTTTGACATGATAAAAGAATATTTTCAAGAGTCTCTTATTTTTGTACACATTATTTTCCCAATATGGTCTCTAATACTTCTGTTGGAAGAGACAGAAGGCATGATTCTCCATCCATCTAAACGTTTTAAGGAAACTACTACTTAGTAAGACATAAACAAGTTTTTATAATTGTATTAATTTTCTAGGGTTTTCTAAACCAATACTCTAATACCAACTGTCACAACACATCCCTAGACTTCCCTAGAGATGGTGTGGAGTTTTAGTAAGACATGGTGTGTAATTGTTTTTTATAAAAATATAATTTGAATTCACACACACATGTTCCACTAGAGAGGATCATTTTGGTTTAGGTCCTGGAGAATCAGATGCAATTATTAAAAATCCTTCAAAATAGAACAAAATTGTGTTTATTAAGAAGTCACCAAATAGAGGGACACAAATATACTAATCCTATAGAAGAAAACATATTGAAAATATAGGGTGAGCATTCGAATGACCAGTAAGGGGTTAAAAAACATTATATACCAATTAAAACCTTTTTAAAATATTCCTTTAAAATTATTCATATAACACTTTCTTTTGGAATTATATACACAAGTATCATAACATAAAATTTTGTCTAAAAATTATAAGAGCACATTTCAAGGAATACTAACAGAGTTAAAGGGAAAAATATTCCAATTATAAGCATACTCATATAGAATACATGGTTTATAGAAAAATAATTAAAATCAATTCTAATTTTATTGGGTATGACACGTGAATGTGCAAGTAAAAAATTTATAACTAAGAGTAATACATGATTAGAGTTGTGCAAGAAAATAATAACTTCAATTTTTTCTTTACTGTTGTAAAACATACACTAGCTGATAAATCTATGAGTACTGCATAAATAATATTCCATAAGCTTTTACTGTAACGACCCAAAGTTTCATTAATGGAAAATCCCTCTTGATATAATTAAATGTCTCATTATGTTTATATAAAATGTCAACTTCTTTGGTTTTACGTTAAGAATTTTGACTATTGCTAAAATAGCCGTTGAACAGTGATCACATGATTAGTATAAATATAGTACTTTAACAAATCCAATTTACTCAGACAAAAGAAGCGATGGAATCATCCAGTAGAATTTCTCCATACGAAGCCCATTTTTCGGAGCTTGGAAATGAGGTGGCGTCTTTGGACTACGCTCTTGACCAAGCCCAAGCTGAGCTTCATCATGTCAAGCTCGAATGTGACCGTCTACAGGAAAAGTGGAAGGTGATTGAAATTACCACTCGAGCGATGTTATCCGAACCACCCCAAGAGTCTGTCACCATCGCACACCATACCCTTAGGTCTTATGAGGCTGTTTTAAGGGGTTATGTAATAAATCTCTAGTGTTATGTTCATGTATATTATTTTTGTATATAATAATGAAAATACATCCTTGTCATTTTTGATACATTGTAAATAGTTTTTAAAGTAAAAAATAGTGTTTTTAGTTATTATTTAATTTATAATTCTATTTTACTAAATTAATGGATTTTTGAAATAAATAATATTTTAATAAAATATTATTATTAAATTAATTTTTATTAAATATAAATGATCTTATAATTTTATGAATGTAATTATAATTTTTATTAAGGTTTGAAAGCCATTTTTGTCAAAACCCGTGAATTTTTTATAAATGTCTGTTTTTATTTTAAAAGTGAAAATTAACATATTTAGAAAATTATTTAGATAAAATAACTGTTATTAATGTAATTAGGATGTCAAAATTATCCAACAGTGAATTTTTCATAATTTTCTGAGACAGTCAAATTTTTGGGTAAAAATTAAATACCGTTTAAATATATAACGTGTTTTATGACATCATAATAACCCAATAGTGATGTAATAAAATAATATAATCTTTATGTTCTTCCAATATATGTTTTAACATTAAAATAATGTGATTTTGGGTTTTTTTGACTTACTTTTCAAAGTATTAATGGACCCCTCAAAACTTATTAAACACATTGTCTTTTTAAATTAATTTCCATGGGAGTGTGACTCACCTCCACATAAGAAACCTTATTATTTTAAGAAGTTCGGACTTTTTCCATATAAAATATTTTTTTCCTCTTACCTTTTCCAAAAACCATGGGCAAAAAACATGGGATGGTTTGTGGTTTTGATTAATTTAATGTAAGGGGACCCAAACCTAAATAATAAAGAATTCCCTCACTTTTCATATATAAACCCACCCAAGCTCCCACTTCCTCCTCACTCAAAGCCTTTGGAGTTCATCAAACCTCTGACCTACTCTCTCTAGAATCCTCCCAAGGTGCCCCAAACTCCCAATAAGCCTCTCACAATCCTCTCTCTAGCCTTTGGAAGCACACTTCCAAGTAAGGGTTTTTTCTTCCTTTCTCATTTTTGTCCAATTTTCTTTAAGTTGTTCTTCCCATTTAATTTCAATTATGAATGTTGGGGTATGGTTTCACACCTTCCCCATACTTCCCTATTATTGTTTTAATGATGGGGGACCCCTTTATCTCTCATTAAATGCCTCCCATGTACACCCGTTACTATGCCGAAATTCCGAAAGGAACTTCTCTCTCTTGTTTTACATTCAAGCAATAATTTTGTATCATGAATCTAAATTCCATTACAATTGTTTGGAAATGTATCTATATTACCTAAATACTTTCCATTACATGTAAATATTATTAGGAACCACTTTCTCTCTCATCAACCATTTTTATGAATTCTTATGTCACGCCGTTACGCTGCCAAAATCGCACCGATTTTCTAAGCCAATGTCATTGTGTAGTGAATACCATGCCCATTTCTCCATCATGGGTATTTACCTTTATGAACATTTAGTTATTGATTATAATGATTCATTTATGAATTCCACATTCCTTAATGGTGGAATAAATGATTATGTTTTATGAATCCATGTTTTATGATCCATGTGGCACACTTATGCATGAAATGAAATGTTTAAGAAGGGTGCGCCCTTATAGCGCTCTAATGAATTGGGTAAAGTATAGTATCATGATAATTCATGTGGAATGAGTGTTGAATCATTCTAATTCAAGTGAAATGAGGGTTTACTCATGAATCATTTGCAATGAGGATTTATTCATGCTCCATGTGCAATGAGCTTTGGCTCATGCTAATTCCATGTTAAGTGTTGTTTCCACATTTCCATGTTATGATTATCATGATTTATCATGCCATTAGTTCATGTTTCTCTTATGATATATTGATATGCCTATTGTCTAACATGTATTGTAATCCTCATGTTATTCCATGTGTACTCCCTTACTGGGCTTTATAGCTCACCCTTTTCTTATGCATGTCCTCAGGTTATCCCATGCAATGCTAAGTACGAATGAATGTAGTGGTCATGTAAAGGAAGTTTTCAATAAAGATGTTGTATTTCAGGTTTCAAGTTTTTATGTAATGATCCTTAGCCCCAAAGACACTAAACCTCTCGATCTTCTTTGTTCTATCAAGTGAATTTTTATGTAATAAATCATGTTTAATTTTGTAGTAAAAGAAGGGTTGTCATAGTTGGTTTCAGAGGATAGGTTTAGTTATTTTTGGGATTAGGAAACCATATTAAAGCCTTAGATACAAGACTAAGCATAATAAAAACATCCCTAAGTTTTGGTAAGTACTGATTAAGTGGTTTATCAAACAAATACATCCCTGTCTGGATACGATCAGGTAGAGGCGGCTCTGGAACAGGTGTATCCTAGGGGTAAAACCCAAAACCACCACTTTGAGCTAGACTCGAACGGGAATTGGTGCACGAAAATGGGCCTTACTGCACTCTTGGTTATGACACTCCCGTGGGATATGTTTTGATAAATTCACAAGCTTAGTATGAACCCTTATTAAGGTAATTAAAAAAAATGCCCCTAAGAATATATGTTAGAAAGTAGATCATGAAAAGCCTAGATTGAAGCCTATAGACTCATGAGTAAGGAAATAAATTTTTATTTATAAGTCATTAACTTTTGTCTTTGGATCACTCTTTATGTGTTACCCCTAACTTTCCATTTATTCCAGCCAATGGCCGGTAATAGGAGGACTCGGGCTAACAACCGTTGTGAAGATCAGTGTGATAATTGTACTAATGAGATTCCCAATCCAATGGGAGCGGGAATCATGAACTTTGTCACGCTTCTCTCTCAGCTAACTCATGTTTTGAATAGAAACAAGGGTCATGAGGAAAGTCCAAAACCCCCTAAGAAGGAACAAGTCACTTTCGGGAGCTTCATGAGGCAAAGGCCTCCTACTTTTAGTGGATCATATGATCCCACGACCGCTGAACAATGGATCGACTCCATTGAAAAGATCTTCTCCATCCTTCAATGCTCTGGACAGGAGAAGTTCTCCTGGATGCTTATCGTATGGAGGGTGAAGCTGATCAATGGTGTACGTTGATCAAAAATACGAAGCCTGAGGAGGAGATCGAGGCGTTGGAATGGAAGGATTTATGGAAGATGTTTTTCGACAAATATTTTCCGCGCACCCTCCGGCTTAAGATGGAAAGGGACTTCCTTTCCCTTAAGAAAAAAGATGAAGAATCTATTGGAGCGTACAAGGAAAACTTCACAAGGCTTGCACGTTACGCTTCTGGCTTGGTCCTTACCCTCGAATGCCAAGTTTACCACTTCTTTGGTGGGCTGAAGCCTAGCTTTCGGAAATCATTAGCGATCCGTGACTTTGACAACTATGAAGAAATTGTCCGATGTGCCCTCAAGGTCGAAATGGAGATCGAGGAATCAAAGGGGTATCATGGGGACAAGAAGTGTAAGGTGGACTTCAAAGCTGGTGGTCCGATAGATAAATCCAACGGTGCTAAGAGGATTCACCACCCACTTTCCAAAAGTGCGGAAAGAAGCACCCTGGAAATTGCCTTAAGGGGACGAGGAAATGCTTCAGGTGTGGAAGAGAAGGGCACCTAGCCATAAACTGTCGGCAAGAAAGACCCGCGGCTACGACAGGGGAGAGGAACGCTCTGTTCAAACCTCAACGCGTTGTTCAATGCTACAAATTCAAAGAACTGGGTCATTTTTCAAATTAGTGCCCTAATACAAGGGTTTTCATAGGCAACCAACAACCTCTAAGGTAGCAAGGAAGAGCTTTTTTCCATCACTTCTACCGAAGTGAACCCCGACAACGAAGTGGTGTTAGGTACGCTAGTTATTCATTCAATAATAGCGAACATACTGTTTGATTCAGGTTTTACACATTATTTTATATCTCAAAAGTTTAGTAGAACAATCCCAGCACCACCAAAAATCATGGAAGTGAAGATGTCAGTGAGTACAGAAAATGGGGCAATCATTGCATCCCATGAGTATAAGTCCTCCACTATTATAATCCGTGGATTGAATTTCATGGTGAACCTTGTCATAATCCCTCTGGTGGAATTTGATGCAATTCTTGTCATGGATTGGCTTTCCTTATATAGAGCCAACATAAATTGTTGGGAGAGAGAAATCACACTCCATATGGAGAATCGACCCCCGATTCTTTACAAGTGTAGGGAGGAAGATGAATATCCTTTAGCTCCATCATCTCAAGAATGTATATTACTACCCTATGAGCACGTGTATCTGGCTTAGATGATTGAGTCCAAGGAAGAAACCATCCTTGATGAAATGCCTATTGTGAGGGAATTCGCTAAAGTGTTTCCCGAGGAACTGCCTGGCCTTCCTCCTAGAAGAGATGTTGAGTTCTCAATTGTACTTATACCCAAGGCATTACGAATATCCAAGACTCCATATAGAATGGCTGTTGTTGATCTTGAAGATATGAAGAAACAACTACAGGAGAATCTGGATAAAGGGTTTATACGCCCAAGTGCTTCACCATGGGGTGCACCAGTCCTCTTCGTCAAGAAGAAGGATGGGACAATGTGGATTTGCATTGATTATCATGAACTTAACAAAATCACAATAAAGAACAAGTATCATCTCCCACGAATTGATGACTTGTTCGATCAGTTTCATGGAGCACAATACTTCTCCAAGGTGGACTTGCGGTCAGGATATTATCAAGTAAGGGTGAAGAAGGAAGATATCCCCAAGACTGCTTTTCGCACAAGATACAGGCACTATGAATTCATAGTAATGACTTTCAGACTCACTAATGCTCCAGAAATCTTCATGGACTTAATGAATAGAGTCTTTAGATATTACCTCGACAAATTTGTGGTAGTCTTTATAGATGACATTCTAATATACTCCAAAACCAAGGAGGATCATGAGGAGCATTTAAGAACTGTACTAGAGACTTTGCGCAAGGAGAAGATCTATGCAAAGTACAATAAGTGTGTGTTCTGGTTGAAGGAGGTCTCATTCTTGGGCCATATCATCACAAGAAATTGGATATCTGTGGATCCCTCTAAAACAGATGCAATTGAGGGTTGGACGAGGCCAACATCGGTAACAGATATCCATAGCTTCTTGGGGTTATCTGGATATTATCAATGATTTGTGAGGAATTTCTCACAATTATCCAACCCTCTTACCAAGCTAACTCGGAAGGGAATAAATTTTTCATGGAGTTATGAATGCAAATAATGCTTCAAGGAGTTGAAAAGGAGGCTTATCACTGCAACCGTTCTCACTTTACCCACAAGTGGGGAACCTTTTGTGGTTTTCAGCGATGCTTCGAAGAAGGGCTTAGGCTGTGTGCTGATGCAAAATGATAAAGTGATATCCTATGCCTCAAGGCAGTTGAAAATTAATGAGCGAAACTATCCAACACATGATCTAGAGTTGGAGGCTATGATCTTTGCCTTGAAAATATGGCGGCATTATCTCTATGGAGAGAAATCTGAGATATATACTGACCACAAGAGTCTTAAATATATATTCACACAGAATGAGATTAATATGCACCAGAGAATATGGATAGAGGTTATCAAGAATTATTACTTTTGAATACATTACCACCCTATGAAGGAAAACAAGGTGGCAGATGCCCTAAGTAGAAAGGATCCAGCAATTCAATCAATGATTAGAATTGTAAAGGATCTAATCTTCTTAGACTTGATGAAGATGGACATGGGAATCATAGAGAAGGGAACATCATCAATCCTTTCACAAATGATTTCTCAACTATCTATTTTGTAAGGGATAAACAATGCTCAAAAGGATGATGTGGGAATTCAAGAAAAAGTCCATGCTATAAAAAAGGGGAAATCCTTGGAGTTTACTGTTAATGAAGAAGGAATTGTGCAGTTTGGGAAAAGACTATGTGTTCTATAAATTCCGGAGCTGAAGAAGGAACTTTTGGATGACACACATAGTTTAAATTTCTCTATTCACCTAGGGAGCAAAAATATGTATCGAGATCTCTAAGAAAGCTTTTGGTGGGATAATATGATGAAGGAGATCGCTCAATATACATCAAAGTGCCTCGTGTGTCAGAAAGTGAAGGCAGAGAGGCAGAATTCTAATGGGATGATGCAACAATTGCCCATACCAGAATGGAGATGGGAGAACATCACCATGGACTTTGTCACCAGACTTCCGAGGACATCCAAAGGAAACAATGCAATCTGGGTTTTTATGGATCGTCTTACAAAGACTGCACACTTCATTGTTATTCGGGAGGATTTCTCATTGGATCAACTGACATAGATATATATCAGGGAATTGGTAAGGTTGCATGGAGTACCACTATTTATTGTGTCTGACTGAGATCCAAGATTCACCTCTAAGTTTTGGAAGAGTCTTCAATATGCTCTGAATACTGAATTGAACTTTAGTACGACCTATCATCCTCAAACTGATGGCCAATCCAAGCGGACTATCCAAAAACATGAGGATACGTTGAGAGTATGCTCAATGGACATTAAAGGAGGATGGGATCAACATCTTCCTCTGGTTGAGTTCTCTTATAATAATAGTTTCCACTCAAGCATCCAAATGGTACCATATAAAGCCCTGTATGGGAAAAGGTGCAGAACACCGACATGTTGGGATGAGGTTGGTGAACATAAGCTACTTGGACCATAAATGGTCGAGGAAATGGTGGAGAATGTGAAAACCATTCAGCAGCATATCAAGGAAGCCCAGAGTCAACAGAAGAGTTATGCAGATAATCGTCAACGAGACCTTGAGTTTAAAGTTGGAGACATGGTTTTTCTACACATATCCCCATGGAAGAAGGTCATGAGGTTTGGAAAGAAAGGGAAGTTAAGTCCAAGGTACATCGGCCCCTTTGAGATTCTTGATCGTTTCGGGGATATGGCCTATGGACTATCACTTCAGCCTACTATGGACAAAGTACATGATGTCTTTCATGTATCTCTCTTAAGGAAGTACATACCTGACCCTTCACATGTACTCTCTTCTGAGGTGGTACAATTGGAAGACGATATTTCTTATGAGGAGCAACCAGTGAAGATCGTAGATCATAGAGAAAAAGTTCTACGAAATAAGACAATGCCCCTCGTCAAGGTGTTGTGGAGAAACCACAAGTTTGAAGAAGCAACTTTGGAATTGGAGGAAATGATTAAGCTGAGCTACCCACATCTGTTTTAGTGTGGGAAAAGGAAAATTTCAAGGGTGAAATTTCTTAAGGGGGGAATATTGTAACAACCCAAAGTTTCATTAATGGAAAATCCCTCTTGATCTAATTAAATGTCTCTTTATGTTTATATAAAATGTCAACTTCTTTGGTTTTATGTTAATAATTTTTACCGTTTCTAAAATAGCCGTTGAAAAGTGATCACATGATTAGTATAAATATATGACTTTAACAAATCCATTTTACTCAGACAAAAGAAGCGATTGCATCATCCAGTAGAATTGCTCCATTCGAAGCCCATTTGTTGGAGCTTGGAAAAGAGGTGGTGTCTTTGGGCTTCGCTCTTGACCAATCCTAAGCTGAGCTTCATCATGTCAAGCTCGAACGTGACTGTCTACGGGAAAAGTGGAAGTTGATTGAAATTACCACTCCAGCGATGTTATCCGAGCCACCCCTAGAGTCTGTCACCATCGCACACCTTACCCTTAGGTATTATGCAGCTTTTTTAAGGGGTTATGTAAAACATTTCTAGTACTATGTTCATGTATATTATTTTTGTATATAATAATGAAAATACCTCGTTGTCATTTTTGATACATTGTAAATAGTTTTGAAAGTAAAAATAGTGTTTTTAGTTATTATTTAATTAAGAATTATATTTTGTTAAATTAATGTATTTTGGAATTAAATAATACTTTAATAAAATATTATTATTAAATTAATTTTTATTAAATATAAATGATCTTATAATTTTATGAATGCAATTATAATTTTTATTAAGGTTTGAAATCAATTTTTGTCAAAACCCGTGAATTTTTGATAAATGTCAGTTTTTATTTTAAAAGTGAAAATTAACATATTTAGAAAATTATTTAGATAAAATAAATTTTATTTCTGGAATCAGGACATCGAAATTATCTAATGGTGAATTTTTCATAATTTTCTCATACAGTCAAATTTTTGGGTAAAAATTAAATATTGTTTAAATATATAATGTGTTTTATGACATCAGAATGACCCAATAGTGATTTAATAAAATACTATAATCTTCATGTTTGGCCAATATATGTTTCAAAATTAAAATAATGTGATTTTGGGTTTGTTTGACTTACTTTTCAAAGCATTAATGGACCCCTCAAGACTTATTAAACACATTGTCTTTTTAAATTAATTTCCATGGGAGTGTGACTCACCTCCACATAAGCAACCTTATTATTTTAAGAAGTTCAGACCTCAGCCTTATTAAATATTTTTTTCCTATTCCCTTTTACAAAAACCATGGGAAAAAACCATGGGATGGTTTGTGGTTTTGATTAATTTAATGTAAGGGGACCCAAACCTAAATAATAAAAAATTCCCTCACCTTTCCTATATAAACCCACCCAAGATCCCACTTCCTCCTCACTCAATGCCTTTGGAGTTCGTCCAACCTCTTCCATACTCTCTATAGAATCCTCCCAAGGTTCCCCAAGCTCCCAAGAATCCTCTCAGAATCCTCTCTCTAGCCTTTGGAAGCACACTTCCAAGTTAGGGTTTTTTCTTCCTTTCTCATTTTTGTCCAATTTTTATTAAGTTGTTCTTCCCTTTTAATTTCAATTATGAATGTTGGGGTATGGTTTCGAACCTTCCCCATACCACCCTATTATTGTTTGAATTATGGGATACCCCTTTATCTCTCATTAAATGCCTCCCATGTACACCCGTTACTATGCCAAAATTCCCAAAGGAACTTCTCTCTCTTCTTTTACATTCAAGAAATAATTTTATATCATGAATATAAATTCCATTACAATTGTTGGTACCTGTATCTATATGACCTAAATACTGTCCATTACATGTAAATATGATGAGGAACCACTTCCTCTCTCATCAACCATTTTTATGAATTCTTATGTCACATCATTATGCTGCCGAAATCACACCGATTTTCTAAGCCAATGTCATTGTGTAGTGAATACCATGCCCATTTATCCATCAAGGGTATTTACATTTATGCAAATTTACTTATTTATTATAAAGATTCATTTATTAATTCCAAATTCTTTTATCATTGAATAAATGATTATTTTTTATGAATCCACGTTTTATGATCCATGTGGCACACTTATGCATGAAATGAAATGTTTAAGAAGGGTGCGCCCTTATAGCGCTCCAATGCTTTGGGTAAAGTATAGTATCATGATACATAATGTGCAATGAGTGTTGACTCATGATAATTCAAGTTCAACGAGGGTTTACTCGTGCTTCTTGTGCAATGAGGATTTACTCATGCTCCATGTGCAATGAGCCATGGCTCATGCTAATTCCATGTTAAGTGTTGTTGCCACATTTCCATGTTATGATTATCAAGCTTTATCATGCCTTTATGTTCATGTTTCTCTTATTATCTATTGATATGCCTATTTTCTAACATGTACTGTACTCCTCATGTTATTCCATGTGTACTCCCTTACTGGGCTTTATAGCTCACCCTTTTCTTATGCATGTCCTCAGGTTATCCCATGCAATGCTAAGTACGAGGGAATGTAGTGGTCTTGTAAATGAAGTTTTCAATAAAGATGTTGTATTTCATGTTTCATGTTTTTATGTAATGATCCTAAGCCCCAAATACACTAAACCTCTCGATCTTCTTTGTTGTATGAAGTGAAGTTTTATGTAATAAATCATGTTTAAGTTTGTAGTAAAATCAGGGTTGTCATATTTACTTCTTCTAATTATCATAAACATAAGATATTTGACCAAGACTATTCTACTAGTTGAATATTCTTTTGATTAATTAAATTACATAGTCATAATAAATAATGTGCATATGTGGGACTGCGTTAGGTCCTCGGCCAATACGTCTAATGAATAAGGCCTCAGCTAGAATCCATAAATCATAAATTTTTCAAGGCATTGTGCCAAGATAGTAGTTTGTCTCATGAGACCTATTGATGAATCGAGGGGATATAGAGGGCCCCACCTGATAGTACATAAGTCCAATGCATTCCTTATTTATATAAATCAATTTGCTTATACCACATCGATTTATTAAATTAATTATCAATTATCATTCCAAGTGTCACAAATTACTTGGTTTATTATTTAATATATTTGAAAGTGTCCCATACCAATTTGAATAATTTAATTTTTCATATCATATTATTCAAAGTGTCCCATAACACTTTGAATAATTTAAATTATTAATTACATAAAAGGCCATTTATTTAGCATTTTCATATACAAAGTGAATCATGAAAGTTTTAATAAAAAAATTATTATGGATATGAAAAATAGATGACATGTATGATAAGAATATTATAGAATATGTGATGAAAACCAAAGCACAAAAAGAAATACATGTTTTGTTACATAAAATGACAACCCCAAATTCTAAAATCTTAAAAATAAAATATATATTGTAAATTCATTATGTATTGGATGCATAAATAATTTAAATTTAAACCAAATATTTCATATGGGGTATTAAACACATAAATGTACAAACATTTATAAATGGTATGAATATGTATATCATATCACAAGTGTACACACAATATTAAAAATGAAAAGAATGAAATTCAACCATACCTAATACCTTTTATTATTTATGAAAATAAGTGATTTATACATATGTATATAAGGGTAGAAAACCATAAAAATTATACTAAATAATTATCCATAATTACTAAAAAATTAGGGTTTAGTGTTGTATAAATCTGTTTATACCGAGGGGTGTTTATAAAAATTTGTATTTTTAAATAAAAACCTTTCATTTTTCAAAAACCACATTTTCCATTCATCCTCATCAATCATGGAAAATCTAAATTAGATTTAGAATACAAATTTATTTTTACATATACATATATAAATGTATAAACAAAATAATATATATATATATATATATATATATATAAGGGTCTTACACCAAGATTAAATGACACTTACATGTTTTTAACATAATTGGGACATTTTTTTAAAGAATACATGGGTAAATAAATTTCAAAATGTGCCATTAAATATAATGGTTTTGTTTATGAATTATATATAATTATGTATATACTTATGTATATTACAATTTATAGAGAATTACAAAACATCACACATCCTTTAAATGATAATGGATTAAGAACATCCTGTAGAAATAAGGTCTCACCATCTTAAAAGGATTTGATAGGTCTTATACCCAACCATATACTTATATACAATTATATACATATATGTGTATATACATAATAATTCAATCTGAAGCAGGGTAAGACAATATAATACCCTTACCTGATTTGAATGAGGAGGAGGGGCTTAGGGAAACTTGCTAGAGGCTTGAGAAGAAGAAAATCTGAGAGATTTTGGGGTGAAATGATTTTTATATAAACTATATATTACATAAATTATATAAAAAATCGTTAAAGATGCTTGTTGGAAAACCAACGCATAATTGGTTTATAAAATGACTGAGGGTGCCGGTCTTGTGAAAGATGAGTGAAAAAGGCCTCAGGTGGTGGTGGGAGGTGTCACGGGCATGGAAGAATGAAAAGGAGAAAGTGGAATAAACCACTGGTTCAGTGGATGCTAGAGGAAGAAGACACCATGGGAGAGGAAAACCAGAAAAAGGATGAACAGATGAGATATAATGGAGATAATTCCAGTGGTGGTGGAAAGTTTGAAGGTTCTAAAAAGATATAGACTTTTTAGATTTGTTAAGGATTGGATCGGACGAATATGGTGAAACATTGAGATTCAAAAAGAAATAACAGATGTGATTAAATCGCGATGGATCAGATGGAGAATAAAAAGCTAGATGATAAACCACGACCACTGGGGATCGAATGTCGAACTAATTGAATAGATCAGATCACTCATGGCATGATCAAACAACCCATATTGGTTCTTAGAAGAAAAAATTTCATCCCACATCAAAACGGAGCAAGCTTTGTGGCTCCATTATAAGCCTGGAGCTCTGAGCCATTACTCAGATTACTCCTTCCCCCCTCCCAGTACTTACCCATATTGTGTTCTCTGTGGGAGCGCTCTTGTGCCCACCCATTCCATCGTGCTTCCTCGCACGATGCCGTACACTGTTTCTTGAACACGCACTCGTGTGCTCCCATAGGGGTAACTATGCCCCCTAGGCACGGTAGACCTTGCATTCACCTTGCATGCACACCACCCTGGGCCATTTCTAGGGGTTATTTGAGAAGTCCATCAGGGCCCAGAGGGATTCCTTCAAGGTGGACCTCACCTAGGTGGGATACTCACCTAAATTTTAACAAAGAAAATGTTAATTTTTTTTGTTAAATATAAAAATAGGTTTTCATATATATATATAGGTATCTTTAAAATAGTAATTCTCTATTATAACTAAACGAAGTCCAAAGACCAATATTTCCCTTAGTTATATAAAACACAATGTTATGCATAAATTTTTTAGAAACCATAATACTAGTAATAAATTTCAAAAAACAAAACATATTTTATATTAAGACCTTGTTTTAAACATCCAAAATGAAAAAAATTATAAAATATTTTCAAAACTATTGAGATATTTGAAAAGTTTTTGAAATGAATACCTCATTTTTAAATCATACTAAATGTAGCTAAAATATTAAATAACTATCCTTTTTAAAGTTTATAAAAAGAGTTTATATGTTTAAAGTTATAATTTCAATACATACCTTAATTATTTTGGAAAACTAGTTATATATAGATATTTTAAATTAAACCAACAGAATGACCAACAACTATTATTATAGTTTTTAGAAACTCAATGGTTAGCTAAAAGCAACAGTTTAATTGAGGCCCTTATAAAAACTTATTTATGGTCAACACACTTCTAGGAGACCTGGTGAAAATGGTGCTCATCATACCCCTGATCCTCAGTGCGGTTGTAGGGACTCTATTTATACTGATGTTTATTGTGACAGATCCAAAATATCCTTACTATATGATTGGGGTTTTTGTTGTATTGGGTTGTCTCCCTGTAATTTTAATATGACTTTTAATAAGTATTTTTGGGTTGTATGGTTTTCGTTGATCTGGTTGTATGTAAACACTTTAATGTTTAATTAAATAAAATTCCTTGAGTTCAGTTTGCAAGTTTTGTTCAGATGACATGATAATTAAATAGAATAAAACCATAATATAATTATTACATGATAAATAAGTTTTCGGGCGTCACACCACTTTTGTAAAAAAACATTTCATAGGGTTCAATTATCAGTAATGTAAAGGAGGAGTTCAAGATGAAATTCTAGAATATTTTTTATGAAAAGAAATCAGGTTTTACCTTAAAAGTTTCATAATGTGAAAAAATGGATACATATATGAATTTTCCACATTGTATTATATAGTTATGTTATTTATGAATTAAGGCCTAATTCTCTAAAATTGTACACCTGAAATCTGTCGATAATATTGAATTTCACCAATAAAAGATTTCCCTCATGATTTAGATGTTGAATCTCATCAAGGGATTCATCAGAGAAAAATCCCATTGATATCATCTCACTTAGAACACAAATAAATGGTCTCATAGGGTATGATCATATTGGTTTAGACAAACTCTTTATCCACCTCTCTTAACTAAACTATATAATAACCCTATATATATATATACTAATCTTAATGGTCCCTTTAAAAAGGATATATTATCAATTATTATGATTCATATTCTTATTATAAATATGAAATGATAAAACATATAATGGTACAAAAAACTAAAATAAAGAATGTGTTTTCTATAACACCATTATGTAATAAGGCATATGTTCTTTTCAAAAAGTTAATTTAATTTATAAAATTTTAGGGTTGTTACAATGACATATACCATATATCCATATTATGATACAGAATACTAGATCCCTCACATATAACAAATTCATATGTGCTATTGATGGGAAATGATATATCTTATGAGGAGAATCTGGTGAAGATCATGGACCATTAAGATAATATTATACACAACATTACATATCACATAGTCAATGTAATATTACTAAGCCATAAGTATGAGTTGCTGACATTGGGACAAATAAAATTATGAACGAGATGTACCCTCCCCTATTTTTACAATAGTATTTAAAAACATTCAATGGAGAAATTTATTAAGGAGAAAGAATGTAATGACCTAGAAATATACTAATGGAATCTCCCTTCTAATTATATTAATTTCACATATTTAGTATATCACATACATCACAACACAATACAAAAAGATGTTATATAATATTAATAACATTAAATTTAGATAATAAAAAATGTCCTTATAAATTGAATATATTAAAATGGGAAGAAAAATAAAATATTAGATAATAATAATATGATACTTTCAATATTCTGGATCACCAACAATAATCAAACTCATGAATGAAATAAAGAAATCATTTTGATTGTTAATAATTAAATATACAATTAGAAAATAAAAAAAAATATTATATTCAGAGAAAAGAAAATTGAATGATGTATGAATGAAACATTAGGTATTTGTAGAAATTATAGAACCCATATGACTGTTAATAATTTAATCATTGAAATACTAATTTGACTGTTGGAACATTAATATAACCATTATAATTTTAATCTAACGTCTAGTAATAGTAACCTAACCACTAGAATAGCAACCTTAAATTTTTAAATGTAAAGTAATAAGTAGGTATCTTATAAAATAAGAATAATATATATTTATTTTATGATATAAGTAAAAATAGTTTTTGAAAATGATAAAATACATTTCTAGATTATTGTAAATCCTTTATGCTTTTTTTTATTTTTATAAAAAAGGAAATGATTCAAAAGATTTTTTTATTAAATGGGTTTAAAAAAATATATTATATCTTATTATAATGGTAATATAATTTAATGAGGCCCAAAGTAATTTTTTCAAAGGATTATAAAATTGATCTTAATATTAAAAATTATATTTTAAAAATAAATAACGACTTTATTAAAAAAATAAATTTATCATAATATGAAAATTATTATTGTAAATTGGATTTTATTTTTGGAATCTACACATATAATTATGGTTAGGAAAAATTTGTTTAATTTTCTAAAATATTTTGATATTTTGTTATCAATGAAATATGATGTAATAAGATATTTAACATTATATCCCAAATAAATGAATTTCAAAGTTATATATGATGTAATCACCCACTAGTTTAATATCACATGAACTATTTACTATATATAATAAAAATAATCAACACTATAAGATGTCATAATCCAAAATAATAATCTAATGATTATAATATTCAAAAATACTCCTCTCATACACATACAAATACCACCACCTCTCCTAAAAAAACATAAGCATTGGATATTTTCCATTTTCTTAATTTCGTTCCCAATACCATCCCCCATATACTAATACTTATTTTATCAATAAAACACCATTTTTAGAATCTATAAAAGGTACCTTAAGAGGCAGAAAACAAAGGAAGAGGCATGATTATTAACTAATCTCTTTCATTTTTATTCATATTATGCTACAACCATATGTTTTCCATAAAAAAATAATAACATTACTATATTAAATATCAAATTATAAAATTATATTTTGTATAATACTCATCATATAGCCTCCCCACTTTGGTTTTTTAAATCATAAATATTGTTTACAATATGGTTGGTTCTCAACCTCCTTGAACAACATACTTCATTTTCCCCTCCACCTTCAAGGATAGTTGGAGAAACAATTTTATGTTTAAATATAATTATAAATTGTATATATTAACTTATATAATAACATTTTTATTAAATCATTTAATCTAATAAAATAAGTCTCTTTCATGATGTTTTGTAAAACGACCTAAACAAACTAACCCCATAATGTTAACATCATCACTACCTAAATCATTGCATTTTCATAAAAAATAGATATTAGGTACCATTACAATTTATAAAAGGAAATGAATAAAATTTCATTAAAATTATGGATATATATTTTGGTTTGAAAATAACATCAATAATTATACCCAAGTTATTTGACTTCAGATCAATAAAACGAACACTCTCAACAAGACAAAATTGAAATTATATCTCATTGAAATTTTTATAAATAAAAACAATAAAATTATAATAAATAAATTATAGATAGATAATGATCTGAATTTTCTAATTAATGAATATAATTTGATTATAAAATACATTATGTACATGAATAAAATGATTCTAAAACCTATGATAGGGGAACTCTCCAAAAAACACATTTTCTTTAAGAGATGATGATTCTTTAAATAACCCACATTATGTCACTCCTTTATATTATGAATTGAATTTTATCTGATGTATATACCTATATTATTATCCCTTCCATTTATGGTGAAATACGTTCCTTAAGTTCATTTGAAAAAACACTTTATCAAAATCTTACCTGATTAAGGGGAACTTTTCTATCAATTAATACTAATATATAATGATCATATAAATAATTTAATCTCATGAAAGACTTCATTAAATAATGGAATATTTTAGGTATATGCATTTTTATCTAACAATGCTTTTCATGGAAAATATAAAACTCACTCCTTAAAATGTATTTAACTGATTCCAAATGTCGTTTTGAGAATTGATTTCAATACCAAGATCAATACCATTTTAAAAAATGTTTTTTTCCAAATGAACACTATATCATGAGACCTATTCTTATGAAATCAGTTTTGAAAAGTTAAAATAACCAATTATTTCATCACTTTTAATTCTTTAAGAAATGATTTTTTTTATGATATGATTCAAGTTTAGGAATCCTACTTATATACATTCACTAACAAATATTTAGGCTATATCCACAATTTGAAACCAAGGATATAAGCCAAAAAACTATGGCTATAGGTTATAAACACAGTTCAATAGACTGTGGATGGTATAGGCGTGGCTATAGAGAAAGGCCTATATCCATGGTTTGACACTGTGGCTAAAGGCCTATAGCTAGAGTTTGAAACTCTGGCTAATGCCCTATAGCCATGGTTTAAAACTATGGAAGAATCTTAATCCCCCTAGGACCGATATCCATGGTTTGAAACTATGGCTATAGGCCTTCCCATTTTGAAAAAACACCCCAAACCCCCCCACTCCCCCTGAACCCCCAAGACAGACCCCACCCTACGCCCCCTCCCTAGACAGACACCCTACTAACCCCCTTGCACCCTCCTTAGAAAGACCCACTGTTGACCCCCTTTCACCCATTGAACACCCCCAATCTCCCCCTAGATAGACCCCAACCCCTAGAAAGACCCCCTATAGACCCCCTTGCACCCCCTACAAACCCCCCTTAAACCCCATGAATACCCCAACTACCCCCTACAGACCCCCCTTAAACCCCCTGAATACCCCAACTACCCCCTACAGACCCCCTACAGACCCCATTTAACCCCTCCCTCCTTACCCCCTTCTAAATCCCCACCCTCCTAGATTCCCCCTCAAACTTGGACACAACCTGAGATAGCCCTTGAACCCCATCCTAAACAACCCCCTCCTAGAAACCCCCTCCCACCAAGCCACCCCTCCCTCCTTAACACCCCCTAGACAACCCTCCTCTATTGGACACCCTCTTAGAAACCCCTCCCTCCTTGATATCCCCCTCCCTCCAATAAACCCCCTCCTAGACACCCTATTGAACACCCCCAGGATACTCCCTCCATAAAGGACACCCCCTCCATATACTAAAAATCCCCCCCTCCACCCAAAGGAGAAATGACTTGTGTTTTTCTTGTGGTTGGATGCAGTGAGGTGAAAACCTCATGGAGATCATTTTTCAAATTCTAGTTACTAGGTAGATAGTCAATTGGAAGATCATTCTCAATAGGAAATTCATATGTTTTGGAGAACTATGATGTTTAGTAAAGCTTCACGAGAATATTATTATGGTGTAGAAGATGGAGAGGAGTGTCCAGATATATGGGTGTGGTGGGATCATTCTTTGTGTTAACATTTGTAGTGAGTGAGTGGGTCAATTTCTGGTGTAATGTGTGTCTTGATGATTAGATTTCTGTATCAAAAACATGTTTAGAATTTTGAGGTGAAGAATTGTGAGTTTAGGGAATTGAAAACTATATTTGTTTGTGAGACTTGTTTTGATGAATAATATGGATTCTTGGGGATGATAAGTGTTATAGTAAGGAGTTTAGCATCCCCAAAAGGTTTCTGATTCATTATTCAGGGAGGAAATATGTGTTTTTAATATAAATCATGGATTTTTTCTTAAATTTGAATTTGGATCAAGAATCATAACCTCAAACAGTCCTAAATGGTATTCTTGGATTTGGTTTAAGTCCTCTGTTGGTACCTCTAGGGTTTGGGTGGTTTTTGGTGGAGGTTCATGATGAAAAAATAACTGAAATTTAATACATTGTATCTTTCCTTGTTGTGACCCATCGAGTTTATGACTTGAATGGGGTTAGTTGAGGGGTGATCCCCCTAACTCGAACATTTCATGTTGTGAACCTATGTTCAAGCCAAGAAATTTCTAGGGGTAGGAATTGATGTTGTGAAACCCCTGGTCACACCATGAATCATGTATAGGTGGATTTATTTTAAAAGATTAAATTATATATTTTTCTAGGTCATGTGATTCATGATATAGAAAATATGGAGTGTTTAGGAGAGGACATTTTAAGTTTGTTCCTCCCCTCCTACATTCCTCATTCCATCTCCTTCAGGCTGGGCTATTTTTTGAGGCATTTCCATGGACACCCTATCTAAGCACCCCCTACACCCTCCCCCTACACACCTCATTTCCCCACCCCCTGCACACCCTAATGCACCCCCATCCCCCTATACCAACCCATCCTTCACCAGCTGCCACCACCCTCAGCCGCCCCCACCTTCTCCAATCCACCCCCCTACTGAACCTCTGCCCACTCATACTACCCCCAAAAATATCCCCCTTCCCCCTGTTGCACCCCCATCCCATGAACTATACCCCAACCCCTTTTACACCATCCCCCAGTGCCTCCCCCAACCCAATGAACCCCCACCTGCACCAGTCTCCCCTACGGCACCCCACCCCCACCTACTGCACCAGTCCCATACACTTTCCCCAGCCCCCAACATACCCCCTCCCATTCCCCATCACACCCTGGACAAAAGTCTTTTGACATTATAGTACTGGGATAATAGGGGAGAAACCATCATTAAGTGTTAGGACTACATTCTTAGATGTTATTGGGAATGTAATAAATGTTGTATTTAGAGTAGGATTAGAGAATTTGGATCTATATATAAATTTTTTTATCCTATGAGAACATGAATCAAGCTATGTGTTGTTCTTAGATTATTGTATTTTCTACAAATAAGGCTACACAAGAGAAAATTTAATGGTTTTTCTTGTTTAAGACTATAGGAGAGGACATTACATGAACAAGTAATCCCATACTCTTGGAACTCATAAATAGATATTTCCTTGATAAAGCTTGTGGTTATTAGAAAACTAGTTTATAAAACAATTAAGTAATTATAGAATAAAATTTTTCAAACAATAAAGAAATTATATAATTCAAATTAAAGGGTTTGATAGAGGGAACCGACCTCAACCTCGAGGCACACTTCTTTTGATGATGACAAATAAAATCTTCCTTTTCTCCCTCTTGAACTTATATGAAACTTCACATATATATAAGGACACCTAGCCCCTATGTACATATTCTGATGGGAAAGAATGCATAAGGGGGTCCTTATATATATATTTATACTTGCATATACCCCTCTATACTTACAGATGTATTCATTTTTCATATCCATATATAAGAACACTGAGCCCCAATATATATATTCATAATTTCATGAGGGGATATATATAAATGGGGAACTTATATATATATATATGTATATTACTACCTATGAAAACCCATGAAAGCCTTAATCAACGAAAATTTGAATCCACCTCAACAAGATCCAAAAAGCACTTCAAAAATATAAGGAACCCACAAATCAAAAAATACCTATTTAAATTTAGACCAAGGATTAAAAATAGAATAAACCTTACCCAAATCAAATGTTGAACTCAATATCTTTGATGGGGGTGGATTGAACCAGCCTTATCATAAGAAACCACCTATAAAGAAATAGTTGGAAAAGAGATGAGATATAATTACTTCTTATATATATGTGATCACTGTGTGAACTGTACATGATAAATGATACATTAATCTATAACCAACTGTGAACAGATAATATTAATATTTATATTTAAATCCCAATAATAAGTAACATGATCATTAATAAAGGATTTTTTTTCAAATTCCCTCATCATATGAGTTGAAAAATCCTTCTTTAACTTATAATGTAATGAAAACACATTTCTTCAATTTCCCTCATACTCTGGGACATTCAAAGTCATTCTCTTGGTAGAAAATTTGTATGCATTGGCGCACCAAGTCAAATGTCGGGACATACAAAGTTCTACACTAGCTAAATTCTCATGTAGGGACTCTAATGTTTTTCCACTCAATGTAGACTTCATGAATTTTTTATTCTTG
Organism: Viscum album; assembly: GCA_963277665.1. Classification (NCBI taxonomy): domain Eukaryota; kingdom Viridiplantae; phylum Streptophyta; class Magnoliopsida; order Santalales; family Viscaceae; genus Viscum; species Viscum album. Next base: position 1,282,739,043 of record OY728132.1, on the reverse strand, counting down.
ACATTTTCTCGCCCATTATATTTTATAATAAATCAAACTTAATCAACATGTTGAATACAAACCCTAAATGAATTATGAAAGTGATCAATATTCATTTTCTGTTATTGTTATATATAATTATATATTTATCATGAATGAATAAGTATCTGGAATCTTGGTCTTACAAAACCCCGTAAAATGATTCTTTCAATTATACTTCACCATGGTTATTTTAAATCTTTTAGGCTATCCGTTATATCCCAATACTAGTTTTGAAATGAATACTAATGTGATATTGTCCATAATGTACAGATCATTTTGAAGACAAACCACTGTGAGATTTTTTATTCCAATTCATAAATGACCCCATGGATTTACCACCAAACCATATTTCCTAAACACCTCTTCAAGATGAGAGTCAACATCATCAATATAAATATTGTCAACAATGATTTTGTGACATTAATCAAATTTATAGGGAGATAATTCTAGATAATCATTATCTATTAGAGCAGTCATGTTTACTATACACTAACCATTAGTGTAATTTCATAACCTAATTTTTATCAATAGAGGTGTTCAATAAGATTTTATATTGAATGTAATATTTTATTTTCACAAAACTCACTCATGAGTTACTATAAACTACTTCCCCCTACACACTGCCTCACCCCCACACCCCCATGTACCCCCACACTCCATGTCCCCCTCCCTACCCCTTGCACACTGCCCCCCAGCCCCATTCACCACCACTGCTCCCCACCCCCTTCACCCCCACTACCCTGTTACCCCACTAACTTTCACCCCCACCTGCACCCCCACTTCCCCCACACCTGCACCATCACTACACCCCCCCACACACCACCACTACCCCCACAACAAGTACACCCCCACTACCCCCTCCCACACCTGCACCCCCACTTCCCCCCACACCTACACCCCCACCCACCCTTCAACCCCACCTACACCCCACTTCCCCCACCCATCACCCCAACAAATTTGACCCCCCCCCACACACACACCCCGACCCCTCCTTGCCCCTGCACACTTCCCCTAACCACATGCCCATTCAACCCCTGCCCCCTTTAGCCCACCCTTCACCCCCACTGCTCACCGAATAGGGATAACATTTGTTATAAAATAGAAACATTATTATGTAAAATTCAATGTAGGGTAACCTTTGTGTGATACTATTTATCCTATTAAAAAAATCCAGATGAAATATTTAAAGGAGATGACATCATATCTGTCTTCTTCAACCTCAAGTGCAGGGAGAGTATTGTGATACAAACACTGATACCACACTAAAATAGCTAGTTAATTATATGTATAATATCATGGTGACTATGAATAATTTTATGGATAGTTTTCATGATGCAATTATTTTGATATAGTGAAAATACAGATTTAGGGGATATAGTCACACTGTGATATCCAAATGAAACACTATAGAGAAGACGATTAGAGTATCTATAAAACAGTGGTAGAGTAATGACCATGACATAATGATGATCATATTGAGATTAAAAACCACCTATAAGAAACAATGATACTATACCACATAATTTCCAGTTTCATAAGGATTTCTAGAAGTAGGAGACTCACATAGAGCCTTATTCCATGAAAAAAGAAAAATATTACGTATGTGTGTGCATTTGAGTTATTAGCATGGTACTATATATATGTACTTGAAAGTAAAATCAGATTCATTTTCTATAGAATATGATTCATCCATTCATATGAATAAATATGATGATGCTTATATTTCACATCAAATTCCAAAATCATGAGGAATTTTCCATGATTCATGTTGAGATAAAAGAAGGTCCAACTGAATAAGTTGCTAAAGATAAAGAGATATCAAGCTAAAATAAAAAATTTAATAAGGAGATGATAATGATAAAGAAGATTTACCTATGAGGAATAAATTAAGAAAATCAAACTTACACATACTATTATCATGATAATACCAAACCAAGCATGAATATTAAATAATTAGAGGAAAATTACAATGGAATGAAGATGAATAAAACATATACTTCTAGTGAACCAGATTGGTCCCTTGAATATAATTAAATTTTAAATTATTATCATGATACTTACTCTAATGAATAAATAACAAGTGGTGAGGACCTTATTTTCAATGATCTATATAATAAGAAATATGAATATTCATGTTCCTACTTTGATTAAATTTAACAATGATTTCCCAAATATTTTGATTCTTTTATTTTTATCCCCTTAAAGAATTTTGGTAATAAGTCAATTGTCTTGAAAGGTAATCAGAGATGAATGTGAAGTACTTTTCCAAAAATGATATTGAATGTGTAAATATTAATAATCAAATAGAGGCAAAAAAACAATGAGTTTTAAGCATTAAGGAAAGTACTTGAGATTTGAGACGAATTTTATGAATGAAATCCATGAGAAAGAAAAATCCCTAAAAAAGATATGAGTATAGAACCATACATATGAATAAGTAGTTTTTTTCATGAATAATGAACTAGTGGTCAAGGAAAATTAAATTAAATTGTTTGACCATCTCTTATAAGAAAATAAAAAAATTCACGATGATGAAGTTGATAAAATCTAGAATGACCATGAAGACAAGATAAAAACAAGTGATGATGAGAGAAATTATTCAATATGATATTTTTATATTTTGAAGTTAAATATAAAAATCTATAAGTAACTCAACCTTGTACTTTATTGAACATTGGAATAATTGATGTTCCACACATTGTTCATAAGGAGACTCTTAGGAATAAAGATATTCAACTATTTCTAATAACATATTGAGATCATTTAATGATCAATATTCAATATCTATATAAATAAAGGTACTAACCACATCTGAAAATTTTATTGATAATAAATCTATTTTTGTATATAATATATGAATAAACTAAAAACCAATAAAAAATTGGATAAATATAAATTAAGAGAAATCAACCACTTTATCCAATGTTTTTGAATGTAAGTGTATGAATTGATTTTCCTTATATTGAGTCCAAGCACTTGGAAAAGAATCCCCAAAATCGATATATAATATGATCTAAAATAATATCAGTAGTATGGATTTCATAAAATAAAAACAAGTTTTGTTCTTCATTACTATAATTATAATAGGTTTTGGTACAATGCATTTGAATTTTGACATAATATATCTCTTGATAAAATTTAGAGATGTCCATGAGTGAGAGGGAGTAAGCCTAAGATAAGGCAATAACTATAGGTGGAATGGAATAACCTATATACTATAAATAAGTTTTAAAAATTTGAAGATCTCTATTTTATGTTTAATGGTAGTGGTCACATGTGTGATTAATGTTTCTCTATGTATGTATAGAAATAAAATAATGATAATAGATCACAAAATCAAATAAAGAATGCCGAGTCTACATTGGAAAAGAAATAGAAGAAAGATAAACTTTAGTGAATGTACAAGAAGTTCAATAGAAGTGTTACATTTATTGAAACAGATGTGAAAAAAAAATCAATCTCAGGAATCCATATGAATAATCAAAAGAATCTATCAATATACCTATTGATTATTTACTTATATCCCTGACTCATTTGGAAATGGAAAAAAATGAAAGAAGAAAAAGATAAAAAAATGCTAAAGAAAATATTCCATTCCATATTAAGGTGTAAAATAGAATCATAATGAGGGATTATAAATAGGTAAAAACATTAGAACTCATAAAATTTTTTGTGGGAGGTTTAAGCAGGCTAGTAAAAACTTAATAAGTTTCATGAAAATTTATCTTTCCATAGATGAAATCTAGATAACAAGGAAGAATTATGTAAGTGATCTATTTTATTTTAGGGAACATGTTAAAAAGAAGATATCATACAAATAAATAAGAAGATAATTCATTCTAACCAATATTTTTATGAAAAATATAAAATCTAGTGTGAAGAATCTACATAAAATTAGAGTTTTAAAAGAAATATTTTCATGGTTGAGAATACATTCTTATCCTTTTTTCTAATTCAAAGGATTTTAAAGAGGCTCCACCATATTCTTTTAGAATTTGTATTTTATTTTTTGGCTAAATATATAGGGAATTAAAGGTGATTGTTATTCTCAAATAGAGAAAAAATGAAGAAAATTAAGCTAGAATAATAATTCACTAACAAAAAATGTAACCCTATTTGTATGATTTATCAACTTCTATTCTACATTACATCTAGATAAAATATCTATCCTGATGATGTGAAGGAGGAGATCATCCCTTGAGGTGGAGTTTCTTGAGAATTATTAACAGTTAATAATTAAAAAAATATGAATTTTGAAAGGTTCTTGTGAATGTGTAAATAATGTGTTACCATTGGATTTATGAAGATCCATTCACTTATAGAAATGTTGTTTGAAGTGAAAGACAGTTTATTCCATCATTTTTTAACAATCATAAGAATTAGAGGAGATTATATAAAAATATTGTTGAATGTAGTAGAGAGGGTTCAAATAGAAGGGTTTATTAAATTTCTTCTCAGTGCTATATTACTCATACTACTATTTGGAAAATAAAAATTGATTTGTTTAAAAAAAATTGGATAGGTCTCTATGCCATCACCTTAATTGTGTACTGAGGAATCAAGGAGGAAACAACCAAGCTCAAATGATAGATTCTGGATAAGATAAGAATATGTGAATATACAGGGAGCCTATATAGGAAAGTTCATGAATCACGGTAAATGTAAGAGAGGGGTACTTAGCATTCACATATGTGGGTCAACACGGTGGGCAATGAGAGAGTACCGAGACATAATAGAATATATTAAGTAGCTAATGGAGTGACATTTTTTATATGGTACAACTTTAGTGTGGTATCAATCAACCAATTAGAACATGTACATGATTGTCATTTTTAAAAGAGATAATGTTGTCTTTATTATCTTTAACCTCAATTTTAAGGGTAAGCCTGCAATACAAACATTGATACCACTCTGCAACATTTGAGTAATTCTTTTTACATGATTATGGTGATTATGAAATTAGAGTATGGACTATGTTTTTTATGTGAGTATTTTAATGCATTGAAAAGATTTATTTGAAGGATGTATTAATATCATGATATCCTAATAAAAAACTATAGAGAAAAATAGTTGGGTACTTGTCAAATAGTAAGATAATTATGACCATTCCATAGTGATGATCAAGGTGTAATTATAAAAAATATGTGGAAAATGGGAAGAATTCAACACACCATAATTAATTCCATAATGATGTCTAGAAGCAAGAGACTCATAGAGAGCCTTGTGCCATAAAAAAAGGATGATACAGTGTACACGTGTCTCTATGATTCATATGAATCCTTTGTAAGGTGCTACATATGTGTCACTAAATGCTGTGTTTGGGTCATTGGATGAATAATATGAGTCATCCAATCATATGAATAAATCAAATGATTATTATTCACAAATTCAAATTAAAAAACCATGAGGTATGTTCCATGATTCAAGATGATATGATATAAATACCTAATAATGGGGATTTAAAGGAAACAGATCCCCACATTTTAGTATTACACAAAATAAAATATAGTGAAATAAGATTAAGAAGAAGTGGGACATTCCATATTTGATACTGTAGTGAGAATTTTGGTTTCAAAATAGTAATGAATTTGACACTATACTGTAGTGATGATAATTTCAAGAATAATTTTTATTTGTAAGAAATGTTGAGTTAGATTTTGATTTTTAGTTTACCATGATGATTCAATTGATATATGAGACACCATGATGAAAAATAAACAGTAATTGTTTCTATAAAATACACATGATTGAAATTTGAGGGGTTAAAAACCCAAATACCTTCGGGGGGTAATAAAGAGGACTTACCGTTCGATGAGGAAGGTGATCCCTAGGAGGTGGGGTAGCCATGTTGGAGGTAGACCATATGAGGAAGTGGGAAGTTGTAACAGATCCATGTTGGTGGGGTAGCCTCATTGGGTGGTAGTGTTGGGGAAGGATGGTCATGGAGAGGAGACCTCATATGGGTAATAGTTACCCGCATCAGAAACGTTTCAGAGGATGAGTTGGGGAGGCCACCGTGAATAGTATTGGCTGGGAAGAGGAATGGAGGCATTTATTGGAAGCATCGAGGAGGAGGGTGCCATAGTGAGAGAGGTCGTCAGGGAGGAGAGAGGCATGGTGAGAGAGGTTATCGGGTAGGATGACACCATAGTGAGAGGGTCGGGGATCAGGGGAGGAGGAGGAAACTGATGGGTATTGAAAAAATGAGACAAAAATCTATATTCATGGACTAGTAATTGAATCGTGCCTGTAAACAAGTTATATCCATGGACCTATAAAATTGTGGCTATAGATCCATGTTTATAACATAAATTTCTTTTAGTGATGATCAATTATTATGTCAATGATTTATATTTGATTTCCATTTATGGAATAAGTAGGCATGAATACATTTTTATGAGAGCACACAAATATATCTCCATTACATTTTGTTGTGTTTATGTCTCATGGGATATCATTTATCATATTTAGGTGTAAAACTAATCCATTATTGGAATTCTTCTACAATGTGATCTTTTCCTAGTAGCTAGCCTTTAACTACGATTATTCCTTATTTTATATTATTTCTACATTATGATGTTTTCAAAATCCTAATAATACATGTACTCTATATTATGCATCTTTATGATAATTCACAATCCTTGTTTTGATGACATCATTTTATGTCTTTTAATAAAAATTTTATGTATTATTACCATTTTTATTCTATTACATGGAATTATTACTCACCCCATTTTTTTATGTATTCCAAAAATTATCAACTAAAGTATTTAGTTCTCACGAAAATATAAAATATCATTATCGATAATAAAATAGATATTTTTTAGTCTCATTTGATGTACTATGAACATAGAACTACAAATACAGTATCTCTCATGATATTTGGGTTGTTTTGTTTTTTATTATGTTATAAATAATTTAATAATATGAGTGAAAGTCTTGGATAACTATATTGAGAGAAACAAATATTTCACTGAAGACCCAATAAAAGGAAAATTTGTATATGAAGTAAAGTAAGTGCTTGTTTTGGATAGCGAACGTAACATTCCTAGGGCATGTTATAAATACAACAATTCAAATTTATAGATACTTTGAATATAAAGGATATTAATGGAGAAACAATACAAATAAAATTGATGAATATCCATATATTCCATGGATTAGTTATGTATTATCATAAATTTTTGGGAAACATCTCACACTTTTCCAAACCACTAACAATGTTATATCAGAAGCGAGTAACATTTATCAATACTTATAAATGTGGGGGGTTGATTTAAAGGGTTTTATAAGAGGATAATCACCTCACCTTTACTCACATTACCCACTAAGTGGGAAGGATTTTTGATATATAATGATGGATCCAATAAATTTTTTGGTTTGTATATTGATCAAAAATTTGAATGTAATAGCATAATACTCCATCTAATTAATGATCCATGAGAAAGACTACCAAATTCATGACCTATAAATATATTTAGTTATTTACAAATTGAATATTTGGATACAAAATTTCCCTTAAGAAATGTGGGACATACATATTGAACAAAAAACACACAAGTATACTTTCAAAAAAATGGAGCACATTATACGCCAACAATGGTGGTTAGATATTTTCATGGATTATAAATGCAAATTCAATAAAATACAAGGAAGGAAAATAATATTTGATATTACATGGTTAGAAATAATCTGACACAATAATCATTGATGAGGATTGAAAGAGATAAAATATTCAGGGAAAAGTAATGAAATGTTATGGTAATAATAAAAGGAATGTCATCCTACCTTGGTGAAATAAATTTTTAACCATCCAATCTTGATGGGATCAAGGATTTACATATAGATTATGTTTATCTACATAAAATGGTATAACATATTCTAGTGTTCAAAATTTCTAAAATGGAGTTAAAAGGTTTCCAACATGTTTATGTGTTCACTAAATGCCATAACTGAAGGGTGAACTGTTGGATGAAGTAAATAGATCATCCATATATAGTCATCAAATAAGTACTATGATATATAGAGATTTTAAGGGAAAATTCATGCATGATGACATGAAAATGGATATTAATACATTTATATCTCGATGGATAGAATTTTAATATATCATGGATGGATAAAATATGTCTATTGATACTGAAACAATTAACCATTAATATATGGAAATATGAAAACACAACAGTGGATTTCTTCATACAACTTAATATGAAATATAATGGAAATACCATATTTTGGTTTTTAGTTAGTCAATTCCCAATGTTAGTTAATTTTATTTATATAATGTAATATTTATATCTTGACCAAATTATTATGGTATACACAAGAGATGTGGTAATAATACTTGGGGTAACTCTCTATTTTGTATCTGATTGAGATCTAATTTTTAGATCGAGGTTCTATGGAACCCTTTAGAATTGGATATAGAAAAATGTTTAAGTACTACCTTTCACCCTATGGTGGATAGTCAATTTGAGATAATCATTCAATCTATCAAAATATTATAGAATCTATATCATTTTATTTCCAATGATGTTGGTATCAATACCTTTCCCTAGTGAAGTTCTCACACAACAATAGTTTTTATTATAACGTTCCAATAGAACCTTATAAAGATATGTATGGGAATGGGATTAATACTAAAACTTTTATTTTATGATTTTGAAAATCATAAAATGATAGAACCTGATATTACACGTGATATGATAGAGAAGGTTAAAAAATTCGTCATCATAAACAATCCATGAAAATTTGACATCAATTTTCGATAAACAATATTACAGGAGACTAAATGATTGATGTCAAAGATAAGATGTCCTTTATATATATAAATGGAAGAATTTAATGAGGTTTGGGAAGAAAGGATTTCTGAGTCCTTGATATATCACCATAATTTAGATCATTGATTGCCTTGGATTTTCCCCTATATACTATCACTCCCTCATAAACTATCTCTAGAACATGATATGTTCTATTTACCCCTTAATAGGAATTTTATACCAGACCACTCACTTGTACAAAATCCATAGGTAGTATGATTGGAGAATTGAAATTCCTATGAATATCCACCATTGAAGATCATAGATCATTGAGAAAATTTCCCAAAAAATAAGACAACTCACCTGGTCAAAGTACTATAGAGAAACCACATTTTTTTGAGGAAATACAGGAACCGAAAGCGGAAATGAAATGAAATTACCATAATATATTTTATTGTAAAATGTGTAATTTGAGGGTGAAATTACCAAGGGGGCAGGGGAGGAATTTGATTACCATAACTTTTATAAATGAAATCCCTTTCCAAATCAGTAAATTTCATATTATGAATTGTAGTTTTAGAAACACATGTACAATATTTCATTTATTTTATTTTTTTCCATTATAAAATATTTCCATAATTAATCAATTGGTAATAAATTTATATTATGTGACATAAAAATTATTAAAATATCCCTAGTATATTGAAAAATATGATAATTTAATATTATGTGTTATGATAATTTCAAATTGACAAAGACTAAAGAAATGATGGTCTTGACCAGTAAGATTGTACCCTACAATGCCCATTTATCATACTTTCCTTGGGATACTAAATCATTGAAATTATATATTGAAAAATCCCAATATGAAATTAAACAAATAAAAAATGATTAAAAACCATTTGGGGAATATTTTTAAGATTATCTATATCTCCATTGAAACTGTATTATTAAACTACCATAAATAAGAACCACTATCACACTTCTTATACTTAGGGAATGCAATGGTTTATTTGGGAGTATATATTTCTTGACCCTAGAAGTATGGAAACTTATAATTTACTTTTTTTAAATTAATAATTACATTTATCTATTTCTATTATTAATTTTTTTATATACATGATTATATAATGAGTTTGAAAAACAATTATGCAATGAAATATTTGTTTTTGAAATTATAATTTAAATTAAAATAAACTTTTGGAAAATATTAAATAATTATTGAAATAAATTTTATTTTCAGGAAAGAGTAATTTTATGTAATAATTATTTACATTTAAATGATATTATGATATATTTTTTTCCTTTTTATTTATTATAAGAGTTATAATGATACTTGTATCATAAAAATAATAATATCGAATAACTAATTTTTTATGTAAAAAAGAACATTAATATTTCTAAAATAAATTTGGTTAAATAAAATAATGTTTCAAACCAACATATTGAAATTAGTAAATGGTTAATTTTTCATACTTGTCAGACAAAATCTATTTATTTGTTGTAAAAAATAAAATATTTTATACATATAGGTTATGTATTATGATATCATAACATCCCAAAATTGATGTAATAAGTATTAAAAAAGTCATACATGAAAAAATTATATTTCACCTATAATATAATATGTTTTTGAAGTTATTTTATTATTTTTACAATCCTAAAATGAATCCCACTAAACATATATAATATTTTATAGATTTAGAAATAATTATTCATAAACATGACCCAATTCCACATCATCAATGAAATTATTTTATGGTTTTACATCCATATCCTAATAAAGTATTTTAAACCACTCCTATATGGAAGAAATCATGGTAAAACCCATGGAAAAGTTTTTTTGTTGATTATTTTATTACTCAATGTCTAAAATTAATGTTTATAAATAAACAATGAATCCCCATCTCTTTTGATATAAATACCCACAAAACCTCCCACTCCTCTTTAAAAAACCAATTGATCACTAATATGCTTCCAATATAACTCTCTAAATACCACACAATGAATTAAATATATCTTAAGAAGATCATCCTAATCATTTACAATCACCTTCTAACGGTTAAGGATTCTCTTCCTCTTCCACTTATTTCATGTACATTCATTGTAGTAATATTTTTGATATAAAATTATTTATATTATAATTTTTGTTTACTCCCCACTTTACTGTCCCTATGATTCCAATGAAATGAGATACCATATTTTAATATAATAAATCCCTTCCATGAACTATTATTTATACTCATTATGCTATTGAAATTATCAAGTGATTTTACATGAAAAAGTTTTTATATTTTGAATACCCCTCACAATTTCCACTCAAGGGTATTCACCAAGAAGTAATAATCACTTATTGATTGTGGCATTCCATGTATGTAATAAATACTATATAATCATGGGATTAAAAGAGGTTAAATATGTTCTAATGTTATATGACTTATGTGGAACACAAATTTATGTACCAAAAAGGAATGTGATGGGTGGTTGTGGAATTATATATCCCTCCAATGCATTTGGTATATTTTTATCATTTGAGATACAATTTACAATTTATAAATAGTTATCATATGAAAATTATGATATTATTTCTTATAGGTTATGAATGAATAATACATATAATGTTATGTTTTATGTTGTCTCAATATTCCTATAATGAATTGATATTATTAAATAATATTATACTTAGATGAAAATAATCAAGATCCTCACCTTTAAATGTTAGAATTTTATAGTTCTTAACATACATTTATTTATTTATATTATGTTATAATTTTATTATTACATCAATGATATTTTTATCCCAATTGGTTCCAATTATGTCCCTAGGTTATGCTATTTAGTTTTAGAAGATCATTGTAATGTAAGGTAATTTTATGAATTTTTTTGAATAATATTGTTATTATCTATTTTATTTTATTGGTATATATGTCTTATTACAAAAAATAAACTAGTCCTTTCAATATTTTAGGATTGTAAAATATGATTAATTAATTAATAACTATTGAATCAAAATATATAAAATATATTGGTTTTAAAATTAATAACTTTTGTCTCATGATGAATCCTCATATATCAGCAACCACCAACATTGCACATTGTACCACCAAGAGATTATGACTATGTTTCTACACACTATTAATGGATCAAAATAATATAATGAAAAAGTAGGCACAAAGGGCAACATTTAATAACATTATAATCATCATTTACATAGATAATAATTGAAGGGTATTTAATATGATATTATTTCCTATAATATTATTTAAAATATATTTATATTTCATGTATAATTAATGGGAAACCAAAAACAATTTTAGTTTAACTATCTAAAAAAATAGTGTACCAAAAAATCTAAACACATAGAAGCCAAAACCTAAGTTATATGGATAATATTAATACCATGGAAATAGTTTGGGAAATTACTAGAGAAATAATTTCAGTATCTTGGAGGAAAATAGTCACAATACTCTATTTCCATGTAGTTTTTCTCAATAGTTTGAGAAAAAATGCATTAGGGAGATTCATATTTAAGTATGAATAAGAAATAGAAGGGGGACACCCAAGGGATATATACCAAATTAAAATCATATATTATAGGGGAGTATTTCACACATACTAGTGGAGATCTTTGAGATTTATCCATGATAGATGATCACATCATTAGTTATTAGAGTGGCCAAAATTTTAGATGACCAATGTGAATTATTTTTCATTACTCTATATATCATTATTTGGATAAGTGTGTCTTAGGAAACTTCTAAATTATATCTAGGATTTTGTTTATAATTGATTTTAAATCTTTAATAAATTAAGATTGTTTTATTATGTGTTTTTAATGATTTCAAAATTTCTTTATAAATAGACTTTCAATGAAGAACATGTAAATATGTGTAATGTCATAAAAGTGTAATATCACACACTCACATGTGAATCTATTCACATTTTTTTCATTATATATCAATATATTTAGGGACACTTATGATTGTTAAACCCTTAATGAGAGCATTATTTATAAAATTGGGTTGATTATAGAGGATGTAAAAAGAGTTACACACACGCATATGTAATTGTTAAGAACACTAGTGAGGGGATAATAATACTTTGTAATACAAAAAAACTAATAGAATCAATTGAAACAAAATATAATTGAACTGAAAAAACATTTTAGACAATGTGGAGAGATAGGATACATTATAAGGAAAAGTATTCCCATCAGGGAGGCTTTGATAAATTCTCTAATCGAGTGTCTTTGTGTAAGTATCAGTTTCTTATGATGACAATTTAAAACATAATGCAATGGAATACTTTATTTTTATATATTTCAATTTTACATTGTATGTGAGATTACACTATAGTGAGGTGAATCATTTTATACTCTACTATTTTATATGTTTTTCTCTAACTGTTATATAAATTTATCTTCACACACATTATATTAATCACTGCTCTACTGATTTTTCTATGACAATAATCCAATGTGGTTGTAAACCACCAATCTATGTGACTAAATGATATATCCAATAAAAAATATTATTTGCGCTCGAAATAATTTATTGAAAAAATAATGTCATTTAACAGGATAATGTTTTGTAATTATTTCATTGATAAAAACACAAACAAAATCATAATTTTATTTATTTAAAAAATTTAAAAATATCAAAATAATAGAATCATCATAAAAACATTCATAGTTACATTATTTTTTTATCATTTCTTTAATGTTTCATGTTTAAAAAATTTAATTATTAATTACTTTCAATTTAACTTGTACCATCATGAAATTATTAGACATAATTAATTTTACTAGAAACTGACATTCTAGGTTTTACGGATATATATGATGGAATTTATAACATATATGAATTTTTTACATCCATTATATATATATTTATTTATCAAAACTGAGGATTAATCATCCATAAAATAATGTCCTATTGCTTATGTTCCCTATATAGGATGATTCCCATAATGAAGAAGAGGAATAAGAAGGCACACAATATATGTTTGTAATATCTGAATATCAAAGTGAACTGATGTATGCCTTCCCCATCAGAAAAAAACTTATTAATCTCACATATGATTGTATGAATTAAATAGGATTTGAGTTATATTTTACATCATAATATAAATATGAATATCCTAGTAAAATTGATATAATTTCAATGATGGATGTCCACATAGAGCCACATGGGAATAATGTTAATGATATCAATTCAGGGAGTATTAGAGAAACCTATATTTTCAATTTCATACTAATGATGTCACACACTATATAACTTGGGGATAATTATATGAGAAAGAATTATTGAGTGAATTTAAACATTAGTTCATACTGGTAAGAAACCTAACACATTTATTGAGATTTATGTATATTAAATTTTATCTAATGTTTTTTGTTGGATAATTTATCTAAAAAATCCTTATTTTTTATATTTCCCTGATTATAATTTTATTAACCAAGATTCACCCTATAGTTGAGGAAGAATCCCTTCCTTTTACTAGAGTAAAGAGTAACATCACATGAGGGTCGTGTCTGTTGGACTCCTCATGTTTTATTCATTTTTTAATGATCACAAATTATGTAAATCCTATAAATCCTAGGAATCTTATTAATCCCATTTTATCTATCTCAAATCATGTGTAGAGATGGTTGGTTTCATTGTGATTCAAATAAACTTCCACTAAATATTGTTAATACTAAACCCAATTTTCTTATTTTAACCTATGTTTATCTTTGTTCTAAATTGATTTATTATATGAATGATTAAGTCTAATTAAATCAATGAATATTACTACATAAGTATAAATACAGATATTTTGTTATATCTAAGAAAACATGAGTTTTCCACTGATTTTGGTTTTCTGGTAAAGGAACCAGAAAGCATGACCCAGACACCATGACCCAGACACCGTAACCCAGACAACGTGACCAGTTTCTAATCTCTTTAAATCTGTGACACTGGTTCCATGCTACCATTACTAAGACATTGTTAGAAGTTTGGAAAATCACCAGACACTATGATTCTAACACCACATCTGTGCTATAAGTTCCTGGTCTCAACAAAACTATTCCATCATGACTATCTCACAGCTCAAAGGAAAATAAGATGACACTGTTTCAAGATGACACTATTTCCAAGAAGGCACCATTTCTAGATATATTGTGACATCGTTATTTAATATATATTTTTCATTTTCAATTTAATTTCTAACGGTCATATTTGAGTCATTTAAAGGCACTGGAATATTTAATGTTTCTTTATTGAAATCTCACCTGACAGTACGAGGTACAAGGTAACAAATACATGCATATTATTAGATCCAACCTGTGCACTCTCAATTAAAAAGGAATATAAGATGGGTTGAAAAAAAGAAACACAAACATAGAAGAAGAGAAGAAGTATGAGAATTTTTTAAAGAGTGAACTGATACATGAAACAAGATACAACTGAAGAGAACATGAATAAATCTTGATCCAAAGACTGTACTACCATAGATCAAAATCAAAATTAACTTCATAGTACCAACTCCACAAAGAACACATGATAGATCTAACTAAAAACCCGAGCACCAGACTTGCAATACTCTGTTTTCCACAAGAGGAATCGATACATGCATCTTCTTCATTATAAAAGTCTCGAGTTGCATAGAATAACACTCATATCCCCTCTAACCTTATCTTATCATCTTTTATCTATTGTGTATCGTTTTTAGATTTTGAGTAGTGTGTGTATGTCTGTATTAAAAAACACACTGTCTATTTTACTAAACTAAAGGATACAAGATATCCCTCCTCTTATATATTTGTAAATATTTTCACTCCTACATATAAGTGTGGAATATGTACTTGTGTGACATGGTAGTTTATAACAAAAAAAATAGTGGAATAGGTCGTGTGAACAGGATAGTCATGTGTACTATTGTTTACCCCAATCCAGGGTGTGGATAAAGTTTATTAATATAAACTGATTGGTGGTAGATGATCAGAAAGTGTAGTGGATTATGTCTCAGCTTGATACTGAACCACTTGTTTTATCTATTGTGTCTTTGAATTTATTTTTTCTCCTCTTTACTGTCTATTTTAGAAAAAACTAGATTTTAATTTGATAGTTAGTATGGGATAGAAGTAATAATTGTTATGTATTATTATAATATCTTCAAAATTATTATTAATAACTCTTATTGATATTAATTAGAATTAATAAACATTATGAGAGATTTTTTGAACAGTTAATATTTTATCACTGTATTACCTTGATTAACTGGGTCATATTCATTTTTACAGGGGGAACCTTTTTAAGAAAAAATTTTAACAGAAATTTTTAATAGATACTCAGTTCACCCCCTATTGAGTACTCTACTCCGACCAACATTTGGTATCAGATGAGTTTATTCCAATTAAGACACTGTTTTTAAATCTGTTCAACTGTGATTCTAGTTGTACTTTAAATATCAGTAAATTTCTGTTACTTATAAATTTATAGCTCTTTAAAAGTATTTCATTATTATGAAAAATAATCTCAAATCTGATACAACAAACAGACAACCATTCTTTAATGGAACTAATTATTCCCAATAGAAAATTAAAATGAAATGCATTTAGAAAGTTTGGGTTTGGAAATTTTGTCTTCAATCACAAATGAGTATAAAATTCCTACTATTGATATAATTAATTGAGATTAACCAACTAATAATAACTATAATAAAAATTCCAAATCCATGAATGATTTATATTGATCTTTCGGAGATAAGGAATTTAATAGAATTTCCACATGTAAAACTACCCATTAAATTTGGGATACCTTGTCTATTTCACATGAAGAAACTTCTAGTGTGAATGAAATGAGACTCAATACTTATACTATTAAATATGATAATTTTAAAATGAATCATAATGAGCCTATTTCTAAAATGTATCTCATTTTCAAAGAAATTTTCAACACAATGGTTTCTCTTAGAAGAGAAGTCACTAACAAAGAAAAAATCATGAGGATTCTCATATTCCTACCTGATAGATTTAGAGGAACCTCTGTCTTCATTAGAGTGTCATATGACTTTCTCAAATTACGTATAAAAGAAGTCATTTGGAAACTAATTATGTATGAATAGGAGTTCAAAGTCAACAAGGACGAGGAAAATGATCCCAAAAGAAAATATGTGACTTTCAATACCACCACCTCTAAACACAAAGGAAAAGAGAAACTTCATGTTCCTGCAGAAAGTTCCAGTAGTGAAAAATCATCACTGGATAGTGATGAGGAGATGGATTATTTAGCGAGAAGGTTTAAAATTTTTTACATGATGAATAAATTTTTATGAAATCCTAACATCAAAGGAAAATGTGATCAATAGGGATGCTGGAATAAATATCGGAAAATAAGTGAAAATTCTAATGAGATAGTATGTTATGAATGTAAGAGAAAGGGTCATGTAAAGGCTGAATGTCCCAAGATCACGTATAAAAAGAAATATTAGGAAAAATATAGAAAGAATAAAAAGGAAATGAAAGAAACTAGGTCTGATTCTGAGGATAGTTAAAGTGACTCAGAATCTTCACATGATGAATAGGATATCAAAGCCAATTTGTGTTTCATGACAAACACATCTGAGGTAACACTGGAATCTCTTATACCCAATTCTTATTATTATAGAGATGAAAGTGATTCTGAAAATACATCTAAAGTAGAAATGTTTGAGTATTTCAATATGATTTAAGAGACATGTAATAAACTAAAAGATAAATACAAGTCTTTAAAAAATAGTACTCTCTTACCTCAACTGTTAAATCTAAACATACTGTCGAAAGAGATAAAAATGTTCAATTACTCAAAGAAAGCAATGAATTAAAGCTATATATTGAAAAATTGAAATAGGACCTTGAATGTTTTACTTATGGTAAATATACATTGGTACAAATTCTTGGTAAACAGATTTCCCCTACATACATTAGTGGTATTGGCTATCAACCTAATAAAAGAAATTTTGGAAAAACCGATTTTGTATCTAAATCTAGAAAAAACTGTTTTACTCCAAGTTCAGGAAAACATTCTGCTAATTCAAATCATGATACACTACCTACTATCTCAAGAATTTCTAGACAAAATAGATTTTATTTTTCAATTACTCTATATAATGATTGTTGGAAACCTATGAGGCGAATGTGGGTTCCTAAAGCACTGGTTACTAATATTATAGACCTAAACAAATATGGGTACCAAAGTCTATTTTTATTTGACTATATTTGTAGGAAAATTGTTTTAATGAGATCCTCTGAAATATTATGGTACATAGAAAATGGGTGGTAAAGACACATGATATGAGACTATTCATGCTTCAGAAACGTAATAAAAATTTATAGAGGACATGTCACTTTTGGTGACAATGCCCAAGGAAAAATCATTAGCCTTGGCCAAATTGGTAACTCTAACTCAGTATTAATTTTTAAAGTACTTTTTGGTCATTTAATTAAATATAATATTTTTATTATTTAGAAACTATGTTATAATGGATTTCATGTTAAATTTGAAAATTATTCCTGCTATGTTTTGTTAACTTATATTCTTTATTTTCTCAAAAATTCTTCATGTTTAAGTGTTTTACACAAAGAGTCTTGGATTTGGCATAAATGACTAGGACACTGCAATATTCACTCCATTATAAATTTAACTAGAAAAATATTAGTTCAAGACCTTCCTAAACTTCATTTTCCAAATGATAATGTGTTTAATCCTTATCCAAAGTGAAAGCAACACAAATTTTACTTCATACCAAAGAATGAAGTGTCAACTTTTAAACCTCTTGAGTTGGTTCAAATGGTTTTGTCTGGACTATCTAGAGTTTCTAGTTTAAATGGGAATCACTATGTTTATGTTATAATAGATTAATTTTCTAGATATACATAGACCTTCTTTTATGCTCACAAAAGTGAATCCTGCTCTGATTTCAAAAAATATGCTAAAATTGTAGAAAATATTAGTGAACATATATTTAAATACATACGTTATGATCATGGCCACGAGTTTGAAAATAAAATATTTGAATTATTTTTCTCACAAAATGGATATATTCAAAATTTCTCTTCCCCAAGAACACCTCAAAAAAAAAATAGAGTTGTAGAAAGAAGAAATAGGACCTTGCAAGAAGTTTCTAGAACCATGCTTAGTGATTATGACTTACCTATTTATTTTTAGGATGAATTTGTAAATAAAACACGCTATATTGTTAATAGAGTGTTGATTAGACTTATTCATAAAATAAATCTATATGAGTTGTGGAAAAATTAAAAATCCAAAGTAATATACTTCAATGTTTTTGGTTGAAAAGTGTATATCCTTAATACTAAGGAAAATCCTGACATGTCTACATCAAAGAGTGATATAATGGAATTTTTATAGGATATTAAATATCTAGTTAAGTATATAGAGTGTTTAACAAAATAAGTAAATGTGTGGAAGAATCTGTCCATGTCATGTTTGATGAGAAAGATACACATGAGTCTAAGACCTCTCTAGAGAACTTGGAGGATGATATGTCAAATCTGGACATTAATGCTAAATCCTCTAACCATCCTATAAAGGAATCTATGAAAACTTCCCATTCTAGAAATTCTACACATTCAAGTCAAAATGAACCCGAACCTATTGAAGAACATAACATCTGTAGCCCTAACTTTCTAGAGCTGTTAGAACCCTTAAGAACCATCATTTAGATGCTGTTGTAGATGATTTAGATAAATGACCTCAAACTAGAGCTTCTCTTATAAATCACGTTGAACATCAATTTTTCTTGTCACAAATTGAATCTAAAAACATTAATTATTCTATAAATGATGAATTTTGGGAGATGGCTATCCAAGAAGAAAAAAATCATTGTAAAATAATCAATGTTTGGAATCTTTTTGACAGACCCAAAGACATTTTTACCATAGGTACTACGTGAGTGTTTAGAAATAAAGAATAAGAATCTGGTAATACAGTTTGAAATAAGTCTAGATTAGTTGCACAAGGATATAATCAATAATAATGAATTGACTATGAGGAAACCTTTTCATCAGTATCTAGACACGAATCCATCAGAATCATACATGCTTATGCTGCCCATCTGAATTACAAACTATATCCAATGGATATCAAGAGTGCATTTATGAATGGGTATATAGATGAGGATGTATTGGTTGAATAACCCGTAGTTTAAAAAATATTCACATTCCAAATCATTTTTTCAAATTATCAAAATCTTTATATGATTTAAAAAAATCCAAGAGCTTGGTATGATATATTATGTACTTTTATAATTGAAAAATGTTTTAAAAAAGGTATAACTGATCCTAACCTCTTTATAAAATGAATTTACAATGATATTCTAGTAGTTCAATTTTATGTAGATGATATTATCTTTAGATCATCGAAAAACTCTTTATGTATTGAAATTTATAAAATGATATAAATTGAATTTGAAATGAGTTTATTGGGGAACTAACATTCTTTCTTGGATTTCAAATCTTTCAAAATAAAGATAGTATTATTTTAAATCAAAGAAAATATACGAAATATATTCTAAAACATTTGGGCTTGGATAGATCTAAAAGTATTAATACTCCAATGATTACTAATTGTATGTTGGATCTTGATGAAGATAAAAAATCTATTGATCAATCCACTTACAGAGGAATTACTGGAAGCTTACTCTACTTAACTACTAGCCAACATGACATTATGTTTAGTGTGTGTATATGTTCTCATTTTCAAGAAAACCATAAGGAATATCATTTAATTGTTTTTAAAGTGATTTTAAAATACGTCATGCATACACCCAATCTATGACTATTTTTTCATAGAGAAAAATCATTATAGTTAGTTAGCTATTTTGATGATAATTTCGATGGTTGTAAGTTAGACAGAAAAAGAAACTCTAGAACATGCCACCTTTTAGGCAAGTATCTAGTATCATGGTGTATTATGAAACAAAAAACTGTTGCATTATCTACTTTCAAAGATAAATACATAGCTGTTGGTAGTTGTTGTGCACCCATTTTTTTGATGAAACACACATTACTAGATTATGGATATCAATTTAGACATGTACTTAAAAATTGTGAAAATACAAGTGCTATTAACATCTTAAAAAAAATACTATTTCACACTATAAGACCAAACATATTGATGTTAGAAATCACTTTTTGAGAAAACATTATCATAAATGTGATATAAATTTGGAATTCATTGGAACTGATTATCATCTTGATGATATATTCACCAAACCATTAAATTCTGAATGGATCAGTTATATCATACATGAATTAGCAATGATAAATCTCATGTAGAAAATTTACTGTATCACATCTTAATATTTCACAGTTTACTTTTTCATGATTTATGGTTTAACAAGTCACTATCTTGAAGTTACAATAATTTGTTTATGGTCTCACAGTTTCTCTTTTTGGGTTACTATCTGGCACTTACTATCTCAAGTATTACAGTTGCACCGTGTGGAGACACACCGTAAAGATGACAGCATGAAAACCTATTCTGGTCTCACCATGACAACCTGTTCCAGTCTCACCATGACAACCTATTCCGGTATCACTGTAATGACACTTTTTCATTCTATATTTATTTTATTACCCATATCACCATGTGGATTATTTTACTATATTCATCCCTCACTTTTGAATTTGCTAAGATTGAAATCCCTAATTGATAAAAACAAAATATGTTTCATTCTTTTCTTCACTTGAGCTTCCTTCTCTCAAAATTGAAACCTTTCTATCCCAAATCGTAAGACCTCCTTCATCCCTTTTATCTCCATAAATCTCTCACTTTAGAACACCTCATTTAATGTCCAGAATAAGTTGCCCATATTCTTCAACCCCGGAGTAGCGCCGATCTATGAAGAAAGTGAAAAGAGCACTGAAGGTAGCACCTGAAGGACCACTGAACCCAAACCTTGTTGATAGAATAGTGGAAATAGAAAAGGAAATCATTCCTAAGTGGTTACTATCAATTAACTCGTTTTTTAATGTACAAAAAGAATAGGGATGTCTAGATTGGTTCACAAAAGATAAAAGACTGATTTATCCAAATCTTGTTGCACAGTTCTATCAGTTTTTTCCATTATCATTTGATACATAAGATGGTTTTGTTGAGAGGAGATGGATAAATGTCCAAAGATGATCCTTTTACTTGAGGTTAGGTCCTAACTACCTTGGGATACCTCATAAAAGAATTTTTGAGGACTAACAGAGAGATCCTCCTTCTCCTAGTGATATTTTATTTTTAGAGGAGGCCTTGGGAAGCTTGAATGGAAATAAAAGGAAGAGAAGATCTATTTCTGCAGAGTCAGAGGGTGAAACCAGATTGTTGTTTTGGTTTATTTAGAATATAATTAGTCCATGAAAAGTATATTTTTCTACCCTCAAATATTAGGATGCATTTTTGATACATCTTATGAAGAATGGACACAAGATTAACATGTGAAAGTATGCTATATATAATATGTGTGAGTTGATTATGAAAATGTAAAATATACTTCCTTGGTCTACTAAAGGTTAATATCTGATATGGTATATTCCAATGGAATGGTTTTACTAAAAGAATAAGTCATCAATGATCAAGAATTATGAATCTCAAAGGTTACAGTCAAAAGCATGAAAATAAGATGGAATCCATAGAAAAAGGACTGGGTGGAGGATAATGAAAGGTTATATGAAAAGATTAATCCATTTGAGAATCATTCAAGACATAAGAACATATCTGATCTTGTCTTGGTACCAGATTAAATTGATGACTATCCTGTTGAAGAGGAAGAAGAGGCGATTGTTGCACTTATTTAAGAAACTGTCTTGGATAAGGAAGATAGTGGATCTATTCCACAAAACATAGTTGATAAGGAAGCACATGTTACTGAAAGAAGTATTGAATTGGAAGAAGAACCTACTTCTAGAAAATAATCTGTTTTTAGTGTAATAGAAAAGTCTATTCCTATGGAGCATCTGGAAGAAGAAATTTATCTTTAAAAAGAAGCAGCTATTGAGGAAAATTTAAAGGAACAAGATAATCCTGAAATTATCCTTTCTACTAAGGAATGAATAGAACAAGCCTTCTATCTAGGTAGAAAAGAAATTGGTGTGAGTATTATAGATGATATTTCAAAACTGGATCCTGGAATAGAATATCTTAGTCTTGTGAGAGATTCACTTATTGAGGGGGAGTAGCACCCTAGTCTAAAAAGTGTTGAAATTCATAATCTAGTTGATCAAAGAACTTTGGATACCTGGTATAAATTCCTATGCTACATTGATGTTGATGATGCCCAGGAAGCCCTAGTGAAATACATAGACATGTCTACTATGTTTATTTTGAAACTAGTCTCTACTCTAGAAGTAATATCTTCTATGGAACTTGTGCTTTTCTCAGTTCCAGTTCATGAGCATTCATGAGAACCTCCTGCTTTTGTGAGTCAGAGTGATTAGAATAACTTTGTAGATACTTATTTGGAAAGAGTTGAAAATATCATGAAAACCCAACCTTCTCTTGTAATAAATCTAAGTAAAAGATATGATTCATTACTTTTATAGAAGATCATATGGTAGATCCAGCCGAATATGCTTTATGAAATTCAAGTGGTCAGAATTGAGAACAAACCGCGGAGTGATGAAGTGAAGTCTCTCAGAGCTATGGTTGATGATATATAGAATGTCTTTCAATCAGGACACGTTCCTTTTTCTCATCCTATTGGGGATGCTAGTGTTCAGATTCTAAAGAAAGTTTCCTCTCTGATTCAACTAAACATTACTTAATTTGTAGAAAAAGTGGATGAGAGAAATAAGCAGATAGTCCAAGAGATGCGTGAAATTTTTATTGGTCTCAAAAAACTGACTGATGAGTGTAAGGGATGTCAACAGAATGTTCTAAATCAACTCAAGTCCCTCACTTTAGCTATTACATCCTCTAGTACCTCCTCATAGTCATATAAACCCTTTGATAGTGATCTTCTCAGAACTGTTGTTAAGGAGGAACACCAATCAGTGTTCTAGTGGTTTTGATAAAGAAATAATATCTATTATTTTCAAGAATAGTGAAAGAGTCCTTTATTTGGTGAGGATTAATTGAAAGATTGCAAATTGTTCTTATGAAGAAATTACTAAGAAAGTGTATTTCTACTTTAATATGATTTTCTATAAGCATGATACGACGAATCATTTCAAATATCCTATATAGAAAATTAAAATTCCCCCTCTCACTCAAGAATTCAAGACTCAAGTACAAAAGTTGAACGATTTCACTCCTCTATTGGACATATTCATGGATAACAAAGACGATTTTGAGTAGGCAATGCAGTATGGTGGTAATATTATTACTGGATTTATTCAGTTGTTGAAGCGTTATCTTCATGTGAAGAGAACTTCTATTGTGGCTCCTGTAGCTGCACCCTTGTAGTCTGGTTTACCTCCTTCCTCATCCACTACCTTTGGATTTACCTCAATGTCTATATCTCAGGCTCTAAGTCAGATCAGACCTATTATCAATGACCAAAACATTCCTCATTCTTCCACCAAACCTAGTTTGGCACCTTCTATTTTTGAAGGACTCCTTATTTATTCTCTGACTGTTGGATCTCTCCCTTCATCAACTTATACTTTTTCTCTTGTGGATCCTTCTGATGATGCCACCAAGGGCATAGAAAAGACATCTAGTGCTGAAGAAAATTGATAATTGTATTTGGATAGGGATATTTTGTACTTTTTTCTACTGCTTGTTTTGCCACATATTTTTCCTCTAATGAAAAGTGAACTGTTGTTGTCTATTTTCTTCATTACATTCATTTTTTTCTCTTCCTTGTAAACTTTTTAATAATATCAAAAGGGGGAGATCAAAACACTCACCAAGGCTCTAAGAGATAAATCACACTAAGAATAGATATATAATTCATTCAATTTGTGATCATCAAAAAGGGTGATATTGTTGGACTCCTCATGTTTTAATCATTTTTTAATGATCACAAATCCTGTAAATCCTATAATTTCTATAAATCTTGTTAATTTGATTCAATATGTTTCAAATCATTTTTAGAGATGGTTGGTCTAATTATGCTTTAAATAAAATTCCTCAAAATTCTATTAATCCTAAACCATATATTATTATTGTAAACTATGTTTAACATTGTTCTATAATGATTTATTAAATTAATGATTAAGTCTAATTCATTTAGTGAATATTACTGATTAAGTATGTATGCATATATTTGGATAAGTCTGAGAAACCATGAGTTTTCCACCAGTTTTGGTTTTCTAGAAAAGACCCAGACACCGTGACCCAGACATCGTAACCTAAACAACATGAACTTGACACCATAACCTAGAAACCATGAACATTTTCAAATCTCATGATGTTTCTGACACCAGTTCCATTATACCATCACTAAGACACCATTAAAAGTTTGGAAAATCCCCAGAAACTGTGATTCTAACACCACATCTATGACACCAGTTTCTGGTCTCAATAAAACTATTCCATCATTACTATCTCACTACTTAAAGGAAAGGAAGAAGATACCATTTTGTGATGATACTGTTTCCAAGAAGATACAGTTTCTATACAGATTGTGAAACCGTTTTATAATATGTTTTGTCGTTTTCAATTTAATTTCTAATGGTCATATTTGAGTCATTTAAAGGCACTAACAAATTTAATGTTTCTTTATATATAGGTCACATGACAGTACAAGGTATGAGATAAAGAATACATGCATATTTTCAGCTCCAACATGTTCACTCACAATTAAAAAGGATGATAAGACTGTTTTCAAAAATAAACACATACATAAGAGAAGAGCAAGATTACGAGCATTTTCTGAAGAGTGAACACATGCAACAAGATTCAACAGACGAAAACATGAAGAAATCTCTATCAAAAGGCTGGACTAACATAGATCAGAATCAAAATTATATTGGAAGTACCAAATACACAAAGAACATGAGCTAGATCTAACTATAAACCCGGGCACGAGACTTGTGATACTCTATTTTTTACAAGAGGACTAGATACTTTCATATACTTCATCCTATATGTCTAAAGCTTCATAGAATAACACTCATAGCACTTCTAACCTTATCTCATCATCTTTTCACTGTTCTGTATTGTTTTTATCTTTCGAGCAGTGTGTGTATGTCTGTATTAAAACACACACTATCTCTTATACTAAACTGAAGGATAAAGGATATCCTTCATCTCATATTGTTGTACATATGTTTACTCTCATGGATAAGTGGGTAAGAGGTCCCTGTGGGACCTGGTATTTTAAACCCACGAAGAACAATGGAAGTGTTCGTGTGACCTGGATAGTCATGTGCACTGTTGTTTACCCCGATCCAGGGTGTGGATCTAGTTTATTAATATAAACCACTTAGTGGCATGTAATCACCAAGTGGATTGGATTAGGTTTCTTCTTGATACTGGACAACTTATTTTATCCGTTGTTTCTTTGAATTTAGTTTTTCTCTTCTTTACTATGTATTTCAGACAACACTATATTTTACCTTGATATTTAGTCTCGGATAAAAGTTATAATTGTTCTATCTTATTAGAATAACTTCAATAGTAGTATCAATAACTCTTATTGATATTACTAAGAATTAATCAATCTTCTGAGAGATTATTTGAATAGTCAAACTTGTATAACCATATTACCTTGATTAACTGGTACGTATTCAGTTTTACTGGGGAACCTTTTTAAGAAAACTTCTTAACAAATTTTTTTAATAGATACTCAAATCACCCCATCTTGATTACTCTACTCTTACCAACAGTGTCTTAGTTTTCCTCTTTTTTATCATACCATTCATTTAAATAAATCAAAATTATTTATTTATTTTACCTAGTGTCTTTATTTGATTGAAATATATCATAACCTACTTGAAAATATATATTGGTATAATAGGTTACCCACATAAATTGTATTCAAAGAAAAATATAAGATGTATATTACTTATAAAAAAATATTATCTTATAGATTAAGTGATTTATTCTATTGGAATTAAAGAAAATAAATAGTGGTGTATTAGTCTAACTACAAATATTATATTGGAGAATGATGTCTTGGCAATGGTAAGTTAACAACTTTTGTAGATGAAACATTTTATAACATCATTTTAAATGTAAAATTTATATGACTGTTACCTTGGTAGATTTAGACTTTTTTATAATTATTTTAAAATTTTCAAATAATGAAACAGAATTTCATTAAAAAAATTGTTTTAAAAACCTATATATAATAGTTCAAGACAAAATTATGAGTCATTTTTCTAAAATAGATTCTAGAACAAGGAGTAAGAAAAACTGTCTCAATGGGTTACATCTATTGGGGATTTCATTATTCATGACTCACTATAGTGATACTAAAAATTATTTATTTGAGAGGTAGTTATCCGCATTTCATTCCATTCCATGACTATATAATATATTCTCGATGGTGCATGTTGAGCGAAATTATTTAGTTTTATCTATTCTAAATTCATCCTTAAAAAGTAAATCATAGAAGATGCAATGAAAATAAAAATATAAAAATGTGTGATGTAATTACATGACCATATGTGAGAATATTTGATAACTGAGTTTCAATCAAAAATGAAAAATATAAGCTTATTAATGAATTCTATAAATATGTATACATATTTTGAATGAACCATATTACATTAATATTATTGGTTTTATATAATAAGGGATTTTTTAAAAATAATTACATTAAATGTTTTTAGGAATATCCAAAAAATATATATTTGTTTAAAATTTAGGAAATAATAGAATTTTATCCTATGAACTTGTGAAATCCATTTCAATAATGCTTATATTAAATATTCCATACATGCATGGTTTTAGTGTGGGGGAGTGATTAGCTAAAAGTTATCAATAATTTTTCCTAATTTGTATTCTATTTTAAGTTTATTTATAATCATAATATATTTTATATATCTAGGTTCATAAGATTAAATTTTCAACACACTGAGAATTGGAAACAAATACTTTTATTCCTAATTAGATTCTTATTTACCACACTCATAATGAATCCATTTTAAACACAATACTTCCATACCAAAATTAATTTTATTTATGACTTTAATCCTACATTATATGTATTTTATAGTAATCCACTTACATATACAATTTATTGTTTCATTATTTTATTTATCAGTATTTCAGGATAAGATATGTTATTTTTTATTTATAGGATCAAGAGTATGATTTGGAAAGATTGTTACCATAAAAATGAACTTGAAATTTAATTCCTTATATAATGTAGTCTCACGAGCACACATAAGATTGGATTAACATGAAAACAATTAACCCCAAGGTGACTTGTAATAGTATATTGTAATGATAACATAATCCCACAAAGGATCCTCACATTACATCACATATCCAATATTTCATAGAAACTAAAAAAAATGTTAACAAATCAATCCAATTACCTTCACATAGTGATAATCTAATATTTTTAAATTTTCAAATTCTATAGTAAATAGATCTAATATATATACAACACAACTATATTATTGACCCCGAAATTACTTCCATCATACAATGGATCACCAAGAATAAACACTAATTAAATTCTTTAGATAATATTGTCTTATGTTGAATCCTCCCATTCATCAGCGGCTAATGTAGCATTGTTCCCTACATATATATTCTATCAGACAGTCAATATACAATGCATAGATAGAAAACCAGTATTTAACAATATGATAATAAAAAAACATTAATAAAGAATAAAATAAAAATAATTTACATGGTAAATTAAGGAAGTGTGTAAAATAACATTATTTGGATGGTGAGATGATAAAAAATACACAAATATTTCATACTCAAGATAAGGGGATAAAAAAGAAATTTTAATCAATGTAACCAAATCAAGTATTGGACCTAATAAATTATCACATGGAAGATGATACTAGAGAGATAGAAACTAATGAGACCATGGAAATGGGTGAAGAAATTAATAGATTCATAAGTCTATTTTACAAATGTAAGAATCTATCAAAAATTAAAATGACAAGTGAGTGTGATCCTAGAACTAGGGAAAGGAATTATAAGGGAGACAACTAAGTATCGAGGAAAAAGAAATAAATTATGGCAGACTTTAAATATTGATCCATGATTAAAAGAAAATGTAATAAAAGAAGATTTGGTCTATAGAAGAATATATAACCCCATGTTATACAAGATAGATTAGCAGATCATCGGTCATTAGATAATGAAAATTTACTAATCGACTACGATTTTTATTCTCACTTTTTATATATCTCAATATTTGGAAAATTAATTCCAAATATGTTCATTAATTAAATAATGTTGGTTTTTAATCAATTTTTTTGTTAATATAATTTTATATTTTTAATTTTATATTTTTTTATTTATTTCATATTTCGCATCTAAATAGATTTTCCATGCACACCCTGTGAATCTGGGTAATTCTAAACATGAAGAAAATAATTTATTAACTTGTGCATCATTGAACTATTTCAATTGTGTGGGGGGGGGGGGTTAAATATTATATTTAAACCCATAATGAGATCATTAGGAAAGATATTGATCTGATCATTGCGAGTGGTTTATGGATTGAAACCTACAAAACATATTATTGACCACTACATAAGTGAGGCTCTGATAAGTCAAATCTATAACTAAATTTGAAGGAAATAATATAATCACAAAATAAGAAATTTAAAATAAATTCCTATTAGTGAATAGAGTCAATAAACCTTATGGGTATGTACATTCTCATTATGGAGGATTAAAGATAATCTCTAATTAAGTTTATTTTCTTGATCAACAATTTTTTCAAATGATTGTTTCATATAAAATATGATGAAATAAGTGTTTTAGGTTCATTTATATATTAAAGTGTAATTTATTTTCCACTCCATGGTAGTTGAATCACTTGGAATTTTTTTTGTAAATTTTTATTTATATCCTAAATTCCCAATTATCTCTAATGACATCATATCCTCTACTCCTTTTAATAATTTTTCTGTAACAATAAATAAAAAATGTAATTATCCTGTCATTGTATTTAACCAAGAATTGCACAACAACTTATATTATTTCTCAATATAATTATACATAGTTTAGGTGTTATATTTAATAATAAAAATAGAGTTTCGAAATTAAACATATTACACCATTGAGGATAGTTTCCACCCCATGGCCTATTACATGAGGTATTTGGGGGGTCCCTATTTATTTTTTTACACTGACCCATAATTATCATAGATAAACATTACATCTTATTTTATGTATACACAATTTATCACATTTTGATCCATTTCATAATAAAAAATGTTATAGTGTAATTGGATACACAAATACATAAACAACTTCTTCCAATGTGGTATGCATCATTTTTCACATTGATCATTATAACCAAAACCCTTCTTAGATATATCATACTTAAATTATTTCTTTATTACCTAGGGAAAGAAAATATAATAAAGTGAGAAATCATATTATTATTAAGGTTAAATATAAATGATATAAATAATTATTTAACAATAAATTGAGAAAAAGGTATATGAACCCGAGAATAAAATTTTAAATTCATACCTTGAATATCATATATCATAATCATGTATCTATGAATAAATCATTAAATTTTTTTAGATATGAATCATAAAGAATTCAATGAATACGAGTTATGAGGAATTAAGTTGGAATTAAAAATATGTTTATATCTTAGAAATAATCATATAAAATTATTTCATTATTCTAGGATCCCAATCAAAACTATTATAGCTAATTGGGTTCAGTCCCCATTCAAATATAGGCCTTGTCAAGGTTCACTCCCAAGA
Source organism: Viscum album (assembly GCA_963277665.1). Taxonomy (NCBI): domain Eukaryota; kingdom Viridiplantae; phylum Streptophyta; class Magnoliopsida; order Santalales; family Viscaceae; genus Viscum; species Viscum album. The sequence continues at coordinate 1,282,708,419 of OY728132.1, read as the reverse complement.
CTATAAAATTTTGTTGTGTCCCTTAATGAACCATTTTAACACCAAATTCAAGTCCTTATAAAATTATAAAAATCAATCTTTCCCCATGTTGGATATATAATTCTGGGTCCATCAACTAAAAACTGAAAATTAGATATATGCATTCTAAAATTTCATCAAAAATTTATATTGTCATAACATGTTGTAAGGAATCATGATTCAAAAGCCATTGAACATTTCATCTGAGATTAACCAATAAAAAATAAATATGTATCATAAAAACATTTACATCATAATCATAGACCATATTAAAAAATAATAAGGATGGTATTCGTGGATTAAATCCCATGTAAATATTATGTATCATTTAAAGATGATTTCATAAAAAATCCTCTAAAATATTATGATTTATTTTTCATGGGAAAAAAGCCGTCATCATTTTAAAATATCCTCTTTAACAGTTAAATATTTATAAAATATTAATGGTAATATTGTTTTTCAAAAATAACCATAGATTCACATATAGGAATCTTAAAAATAATTATCACCCTTAACGATGGGAAATTCAATTCTTACCATCCATGTTATAACAAAGTTTACATTTACATTATTTGGTAAATGTCAAATGTACCTTATTCAGAAAATGAAAGAAAGATTCCTTTTTACCAATTTTTAGAAAATTCAACCATGGGTAAAAATGACTTTAAAAAATCATTGTATAATATTAAAACATTATTGAAAATATTTTTAAAAGATTACAACACTGAATAAAGGTATTTTCAACCAAATAATGAAAATAATTTCATATTTCCCCAAATATATATTTTTCAGTCTATTGAGTACATAATAAGAAGAAAATTAAATTATAATATAAAATATAAATATGTATGTTTTTTAGATTAAAATACATGTGATTTATTATAGTTATATCATGGAATTTAATACTCAAAAACATAATAAAAAATGGTCTTGATAAATAATAAGATTTTATCATAAACCCCTTATCTCAATCAACATGCATTGGAAGCACTCTTATCTCCAATATAATAAATTTTAATATATTATTATACTATAATTAAATCATTTAAATATTTATAATACAATAAATTATGATATTATACATTTTAACACCCATTTATTGACAAAATTTTGATAAAATCGTTATTTTTTGTGATAATTTTTTCAATATTCATGACAATTTAGGTTTGGTATTTCTGATCCTTTTTGTTTGATCATGGTAACATAATAAACATAATGTTAATCCTGATATAAATATAATATTTATTCATTATATGCATATTTTTAATAATCCATACATGATTAATATATAAATATGAATGAAACCATTCATGGAGAAGGTTGTCCATACGTACACATGAATGTTATTTTAACTTTTCAATAAATTCAAAGAATGAAAGATAAATTGTAATTCAAATTTATAGAATAATTATTATATAGTATACATCATATATATTATTTAAATATCTCTTTACTACCATCCATGTAAATAGGAAAAAAAATTACTCACATCAAATATTAGTGGGGGTAGTCCACACATAGGAATGAGAGACATTATCATTTTCCAATGAATTAGAAGGTAATAAGGTAAATATGATATTATATTTCCAAAAGAATAATTATTTTTATAAATATTATTTATAAAAAATAAATTGAAAATAATAATATTCCATGAAATATGGTGATGGAAAATGAATAGTATTCTTATGTGGAGGCAATAGTCCACAGGTATGCATGAGTGATAATTTAACATTACTATTGATGTAATAGACGACCAAAATTTATGGATCCAAAATAACTATTAAATTTATTTTTCTTAATGAAAAAATATATATATTATTTTATAATTTATACCATGGAATTAGAGGAGGGTGAATAATAAATAAAATTATAAACTCTTGATTATGAGTTATATCTCTGGGTTGAGAAAACTCTTTTGGAATACACCTTAATCCTTGAAATAATGTTCCATTGGAAATAAAAGATTATAAAAGATTTTTTAGGGATGGTATATCGATATTATGGTATGTATGGATCAATATACAAGGATCAAATTTTTTAAATAATGAACGAGATGTTGAAATTTTTTATAAGTGTGGGGACGTGAACTCTTGGAATCACCTGGAGTATTAATTACATTGAAATTAATTTTTATAGATTTTTTACCGAATAGATATAATTAAGTGATATTCTGGGTATGTTTCTAAAATATCATCTACAATAAAATTTGAACATTTTTTGGTTATGTTTTTTTCTTTATCTTTTCGTTTTGACCTTTTATAATAATTTTTACAATTATTATGATATCACTATTTTTTACTATTTAGGGGTATATAATGTTACTATAAAAGGGAAGTTGAATAATAAATGGACTATGGATGATATTATTAAATAAATATTATTCAATTTTCCGAATATATATATTTTTATTAATTTTAAATCTTTTAGTAAAACATTATTTATTATAAAATGTCAACCATGTTATTTTTTTGAATCACATGAAATATTATAATATAATATTTCACTAACTCATGTAAAGTGGTTCCGTAATATTATTATATTCATGAGAAATAATATATTATGTTAACATAATAAATCAATAAAAAATTTACTTTCTTTGGTATCATTTAAAACATTATCAATTATTTTACACCTTGGTTAAAGTTTTTTATCTTTAACAGTGGTAATGAATATTTCAATATTAAAGGGTTACAATTTCAAATATAAGGTAAAAATTAGAACATAAATGTCCAAGGGATGAAATTTTCAACCATTTATAATCCTACTTATATCATTTAGAATTTTCATAATTCTTAAATAATGAAAATAATAAATTTATGCAAAAATACTATTAATGTCATGTTATGAACTATTGATATAATTAAAATTTTAAAACTACACGGAAAAATGGAAATAAAATGAAAAACATTAGAACATCTCAAATATTTTATAAATATCACTGAAATTAACTTATTAGATTAACTCACTAAAAAATATTACATTTATCATTTTTAAAATTAATACCTAGTTTTCTTATTGATTTTGAAGGGGTTGTTTCAAAATTTCATAAGATTTTAGGATAATTATTTCATCAATAAAATGAAAAATTAATAACCTTGATAAAAAATAATTTATATAACTTATATAATATAACTGAAAATATGTTTCTTTTATCCCTAAAAATAAATATTAATTATTCTAAAATCATTAATGTCATATGTTTTCATTTATCATTTACATAAATATTAGAATAACCAAAATCACTGTAAAATGACAAAAAGATTATATTATTTAATATCAGATTTTTTATTTAAATAGATGAATAAAATAAAATAAATTCAACTATTTTAATTAAATTTAAGCTTTATCAAATTAGTTATTTCCCTAATGAATCCATTTTACCTTTACCATGGTAATAAAAATTTATAATGGCTACTATTCATAATGACAAAAAATAAAAGGGGAATATTTACCAAATTTAGACCTCTAGATTATAGATATGTTATCCAATTTTAAAAAGTCAATTTGAAGTAGTGGAATAAATTAATTTATAATAGAAATATAAAATTAAAAGGAAATTTTTTTTTCAATAACAAGCATTTTATACCTAAAAATTATGTTTTACCAAATTCAATAATAAAATTGATTGAAGTACATTTAATTAAATTTTTAATCATATATGATAACTATTGATACTTTGATACAATTTTAAAACAAAAGTTAACTTTGTAAAATATTCAGAAAAATATAGTTTTCAATAAAAATCATTATTTTAACTATTCCTAGCCAAAACATTATTTTCAAAAAAATACTAAAACATATAATGTACCATAATTTTTGTATACTGATTTGAAAAATGATATTATTTTAAAAAAATAGAATCTTTAAATTTTCTATAAATTAATTTTGATATTAACTCACAAATATCATTATAAATTATTTTGATGTATAGAATAACTTATTATAAAAATTGAGTGCTTATTTCCAAATAATTTATCTATAATTTATTATTGATTATGATGTCAATATATTAGTTTCATAAATTAATACCAACCAATTTAGTGGCTATTTTAAAAATTTCATAATCAATTCTTGGTTTTTATTTAATTCTCAGTGTTGTGTTGTGTGTACATTATCCGACAGTGTTTTCTTTTAAAATATCAGGGTGTAACATTTCTCCCACCATTTTATAAATGAATTCATCTCAATTTGGTCTTTTACTCAATAATAAAGTTATTTATATTTGAAAATTTATTTTTTGAAACCCAAAATCATAGAAAGGGTTAATAAAAATTCCTCTAGAAAATATTTAAGGTGAAATGCAATGGTCATCAAGAATAACACATAGGTAGGTTTCTAAGTATGAGATCATATACGAGAAGTGAACATATGGACATTGATGAAAAAAATAATGTCCAAAAAAGGATAGAGAGTGATAGAGAAAATTGATCACATGTGTCACTATCCCATCATATATATTATAATGAAGGGAGAGAGATAGTGACCCCTATGTCTGATATCTAGTAAGCCTCTAGTTAATAACTAGAACAGATGGTATTAATCTTTCATAGAATATATGTGAAGACCCCCTCCCAAAAAATATACTATAATGAAGGTAGATTTATAATGAATCTCAAGTTCCACATCTTCTAGTCCCTGACTTGGGAGCTAGCACAAAGGGTAGAAAAAACTCATAAAATTGGAGGCATTACACACTATAATTATATAGGATCAGTTGAAAAGATGAATCGAACATAAGAAACTACATGTTTTAATATAAACTAAATCTAAAAACTATCTCACAATTTATGTATAAATATAATATAATATTGGCAAAGATATCCAATGTAAAATAACTAAATGTAAAGCTAAATTAGTGACATGACAACTATCAGAAGATAAAAGTTTGTAATGTCAATAAGACTCCACATACTCCTCTTGTAAACGTAAAAATTAGTTTATATAAATTGAGTGATTATATAGGTACACTCAGTAGGAAAACCAATACTTCTCATGAACATGAAAAGAGGCATAATAGTGACCTCGTGACCAAACAAGAGAACCACTGGTACATAAAAAGGTCATCTATTTACCCAAACCTCACCATAGCATTCTAACCAAATAAGGAAATCCATGTATAATAACATAATATAAATAATATCATTAATGGGTACCCCTCACAACTTTACCACAAATTTTTCTCCCTCATTACCCAATAACATATATCGTGGTCCTCTCACTACTTCTTTATATCACATCATTCTATGCACCCCACATGAAAATATCCATCACATAACATCTCTCCTAAAGTCACCTAGGCCATAAAATCACTACACATAGCAAGAATTATTGGGTATTGTAAATATGTTGGATATAAAACACATGTTCTTTTCACACCATAAACAATCACCAGTATAAAGCATCTTAACATATCAACCAAAAAACCACCTAGATCAAGGCATATGACCACGCTTAAAGAAACCAGGTCCATCTTATCACACCTCAATAGTGTAATTTTTTTACATCAATACATCACATCATATTAATGTCATAATCTACTAGAAAAGTGATAAGGGAAGAGTGTGTCGCCAACCATCCATCGTTCCCATCATGATGTTGTGAAAACACCCCCAAAAAGTTTGGTTTTCGATACTAGGTTATCGACATGGGTGGGGTGCATATATAATTTCACAAGAATATACAAGGTACATATAATCCAAATAGAAAAGTATATCATGTGGGTTCACAATAAGACGTAACCATCTGACAAAATCTTTACTTTTACTGCCACCTCACAATGAATTAAACATGACAACATGCTATAATACGATAACCATTTTTTTTATTTCAAGACAATATATTTCCAAAATTATTTTACTAACCCATTTCATTACACTGCCAATTCATTCCACTATTAAAACATATTATTTCCCATTTTAAATCAACCCCATTTGACTATAAATACTATTTTCAACCATTCTTTAATTATATTCATGCTATAAATTTTTATTTTCAACGGTGTCTTTTATTTAACTAAATCACTACTAACAAAACTAGCATAACACAACACATCACAACATCAGATATCCCATCATCTACATGCTAAAAATCTCTCACAACCACCATCACAATTACAAAAACCTCCTTATCACAACTACTACATCACTACCACTTTCCATCACAATTTACTTATTGAATGGTTACACACCCCATCATCCATGAATAACAAAACCAAACATCACACATTAACATATTCCAAAAAACATATTCACATCATCACAAACCATTTTACAGATTCAAAAAAGATATGCACATTAAATTCACTTCTTCTTTAATTTTATTCCAAAACAAGATGTATATCTTGGTGAAACCAATTTAATTTTTGAGTATATGTGGGGAAAAATTCATTAATGGTGTGACAAAAAAATAAAAAAAACAATTAATTCACAACATATATCAAAAATAAAACTTTAGGGGATACGAGTGGTGATATTTTTTAGTTAGAGAATTAAAATGGGTAAACTAAATATCACAATATCAAAATAAGTCTATAAACATGTCAAACATTCCCATTCCCCTTCGATTCAGTGAAATAAATTTTATATATTTATAAATCTGTTGTGTACTAACTTTCCAAAAAACATCAAAATCGTAAACCACTCCAACATTTTATAAATAATGAGAAAAAATGAGTCCCTATATAGAAGAAAGAATCTTTACATCAATTTGCTGAACTAAAAAAAGTGGGCACACACACATGAGGAAATAACCTATAGGGAACTCAAACCAAAATGTTCCAAAAATCCATGGCAAAAGTATATATAACCTTTCATATCAAGTTATATACGTTTTAAATAATGAAATAAATATATTAAATTTATAATGATCAGATCCAAAACTTGTGGGATCTCAAATGGTTTTAATTGACCATTAAATAAATATCTCATCAAATCCACATGGTATAAATAATAAAAAGGATATTAATATTTTAAAAATAGAGGATGTAATTACCATACATTAAATTATATTTAAAGTCTATTAATTATTTAATTAAAACCATTTTTCATAAAAATGTAAAAAAGAAAAAACTGGAAATTCTAGATTAATTAGATCTACTACCAAGGTCTACCACAAGTGATATACTACTTGATATCAAACCCCAGTAATATAAACAAGTAATATATAAACAATGATATACCACTATGGATCCACCACTAGTGATTTACTGAATGTGACCTACCACCAATGATCTACCACCATTTATCTAACATCAGCGATCTACCACCAAAGATCTACCCCCAGTGTTCTACTATAAGTGATGTACCGCCAGTGATCTACAACCGGTGATATAATAATAATGATCTACAACAAAACATATATAGCCCATGATCTATGTGAAGAATCTACTACTAGTGATCAATTGTTATAGATCTGCCACATGGACCCCCTTCATCCTCTAAAACACGTGTTTTTTTACAAAAACACCAAAAAACATATCCCATCCAACACCAAAAAACTCTAGAATTTCCATAGACACCTTAATCAACATATTTCCCAGAATTTAATAGGCATATTTACCAGACTGTTATATCACATACCCCTCTAAATTGTTTCAAATTAGATAATTCAAAATTAATACGGAAGGAATGAAGGGAAAGGTGAAAACAACTATCCCTTTGGAAACCTCTCAAGGATATCCCTATATTTTAAAAACTAATCCCCACCAAAGACTTTATCCAAAATCCTCATATCTTTCACATAACCACTTATAAAACTTATTCAAACCCCCAAAACCCTATTAAAAAAATACCATACCTAACAAATAAAATATCATCAGATACCCAAATCAAGGAATTCCATATATCATATCAAGATACTATCCACTTTTGTTAGAACTGACTCACCATCATTGTTCCATTCACATCAAGGTATAATGAGTACTGATTATGGTTTCATTTTTCTATTTTTATGTGTTTAAGCTTTAATCACACATCATAATAGCACGTAATAATCAAATCTTATAACAAATAGTAATGATAAAACAACACATCAAAGAAAAAAAATTCAAGAAAATACATAAAATGACTCAAAGACACATCATGTACTTAGAACGAAACTAAATATCATTATCCCATGTAATCACTTCTGGGAAACTAGGAATCCAAAAAACATGAATCAACAGAATGGTCCACACTCTTAGAAAATTCTATCAATTATATTGGATCTCCACTGGATGCTCCAAGAATTTCATTTCGTTATTGATATCAAACTATATATTTTAAATGAAATGAGAGTCATCAGGAAAAGACTAAGAGAGTCGAGAGACATTGGAGATGTTTCGGATTCAATCCAGTCATAGGGGAGGTGCCAACCAGTATTCCACCTCAACAATGTACAAAAACAGCACCAAGGGACCACCAAACTTGGGTGATAGATTACTCCCCTTAGAGGAAATATAATACACACGTCATGTATAAACACATAAGAATAGATGGAATCCAAATTTTATCTCAAATAGCCTACTCCTATGAACAAATTAAGACCTATGCCTATCTTTTTATTCTTTCATCCACTCTCAAAATGACTAAATATTTTCATTCGCGATCTCTGCCACGATTGGATAAAAATCTACTAGCTCTCTATTCTTAGACTAGAAAAATTAAGAAAGATAGATCCGCACATACAAAACCTATAATTAGTCCCTTTCTATATATGATTGATAGATATTATTATAAGAAAACAAAACCAAGGAAAACTTTCATTCCCAAGATCAGAAAAATTCCAATACCCATGCATGGAACATGACCTATAGTGTATGGATATTCCTCTATATCTTACCATATGTCTATGGGTGGAAAGCAGTGCTAGAGAATAACTTTGTTCAAAAATCATACAATAATCTCCTCAAGACTAGCAAGGTATGTGTGTGTACCAATCTGAGACAATGTACCTTGGGACTCCATGGAGCTGGAAAACCCCATCCGCATAATTTTTTCCAAAACATACATTGTAAATGACTCATTGATATCTAGCAAGTAAGAAAATTTATTCACCCGGTACACAATTATCCAGATAACAACATAGCCTCTCTGATCACTGGGTAAAAAAATGATGAATTCCACCAAGATATCATCCCATTTTCATTCAGGAATATCCAATGGATATAAAAAACTACCGGGAATATATTTCTCATCCTTTACCAATAAGAAAAATAGACATCGATCCACAAGTACTACCCCTAATAATTTCATCTTAGGTAACCCAAACTATTCCATTTAGCCACAGTACATCATGAAAACTCCTAGGGGTATTGTTAAATGTGATATATGATACTCTTAATGGACTCCCTCATTCATTTCTACCTGAAAAAATAACCACCCACATAACACCATTCACATCAACCATACTCCAACCATCCCTTTGGTGCATAATTGTGGACAACACGATCACACATCACCTATACATATAAGTCTCCCCACTAAGAGTCATCCACCTACCAATTTAGATAGGAATAAATCATTATATAAATCATGAAACTTACTTCATCAGCCACCCTTGAATCAATATTTTGGGCTACAAACTCCTCCATTACTCCCAAAACATATATAGACTCTTGTAATACATCCTTAAATGAATTTGTACTCAAATCATTGGCCACAACATTCCCCTTCACTGAGGTATATGTTCTCACAAAATCATAGTCCTAAAAAAGCTCCATCCAAATCTTTTATCATAAGTCTAGATCAAAATTTGAAAATGAATACCTCAAATTCTTATTATTCGTAAATATCACAATGTTCACCCCGATGAGGTAATTTCACCATAACAACTGTACTAACAAAACCATTTCATTATCCAAATAATTGGATGAATATTTGATATCATGGGTTCATAACATCCTAGACCCATAAGGGATCATCACCTTATTTTACTTCAATATGCATCCCAATCCAAGACAGGATCCATAAAAAAACCTCAAACAACAGCACACCTTTTGAAACTAGAGAAATGGATTTTTTATCATCTTTTATTTTAGATAAATTATCTATATATGACACTAATACGTACACATGAATTCCTTGTCCTTCCTAGTAAATACGGACAGAGGGGATTAAATTTGTGGGAATTTAAGTGAGAACCTACGATAATAACCCCTGAGACAAAGGAAAATATGATACTATACCACATTTGTAGATGATATCGAAGAAATGTCTTCCTAAATCTCCAATGTATCCACACCCAAATGTTGTTTAGATGCCACATGATTAATGAAATTAGAAACTTGTGTAAAAAACATACACATGGAAAACTTTATATAAAGTTGGTGGTGTTGATGCAATTGTATAATATCTTGGAGATGCCTTACATGCTCCTCCTATGGATTTGAATAGATCAATATGTCTTTGATGAAAATAAAAATGAAAAACTCCAAGAATTCCTTGAAAATTGATTTGAATGAAACATAATCACATATATAATATTAGTGACACTGAACGACATGACCATGAACTCAAAGTTCCCATAAATGTATCTGATAGTAGTATTTGGGATATCCCCCTAATTCAAACTCAGCCATTGATAAAATAACACCAATCAATCATAGAAAAGAAAATATCACTTAATGATCAGTCGAAAAGATCAATTATCTTCAAAAGAGGATACAAATTCTTGATCATCACCTAATTTAGCCTCTATTAGTTTATACACTACCTTACACTACAATTATCCTTCTTGGCGAACAACATTGTAGCACCCATTGATGACACACTAGCTCAAATGAATCAATTTTTCATTAGGTAATTTATCTTAAAGATTAGTTATCTTAATTCAAAAGGTTCAATCTAATAAGGATCCATCAAAATCATAGAATTACTAGGGTATAAGTTTATGCCATACCAAAAATCATGTCATGGGGGTAGTGACACATCATCCTTTGGGAAAACATCCAGTAAACCCTGATGACCCTGTAAACCTCCACTCTCCTAATGTATACTAAATTAATGAAAAATTAATTTATAATGTTACGAATGGGCTCCACACCTATACTATCCACATTAAAACCCCACTATCCAATGAAAAATACACACTCTCCATCCATATATAAGAAGACAAATCCACTCTTGAAGAATTTGAAAAAAAAGTGGGTAGAATAAAACCATTAGAAACTAAGGATGACATTGTATGGATAAATATTACGTAAGAAAAGGTCTAGTTGAGACTGATGTGGCCCCATAATCATTCTACCCCACATCAAAAATTAAACAAGTTGGTTTTTAATCTAACTAGTGTAATCAATACTATGGGAATGGGGTGCCTCCTTACATATAGTAGTAGATCTTATACTATTACACTCTAAATAGAGGAGTGAACCACTAATAAATCAAACAAGGAAAAGAAAGGGTATATGGTATACAGTAGGTCGAATGGTTGATCTTCGGACACTTTGGTATTGCTACCTTTATTGAATAAAAGTAACCAAATACAACTCATATAACACTATAATGGAGGAAACCTCCATAATCACACATCTTTAAGGCTCCCCGAGGGAAATGGACATCATGAGGTCACCTCCCTTCTACCTAATTTAATCTCAATAATGCATTATCCTACTACTATTGCTTCTAAAATATCCTCACTAAAAAAAGATACTGAAACTGGCTACCTCTGCAAAGATGACACCCTAGAACCACTGGGAATTGATTCTGATAATGACCATGAACATCTCACATGAAAAAAACTATACCAAAACTACTAAGAGTCTACAAAATATTTTTTTGGCTGACTCTTTGATAGTCTAAAACTCAATGGCCCTGAAGCCTGATACCTAGCACCAACAACTATACATTACAAGGAAAATTACTAAATCATCTCTCCTATTAAACCTCATCATGAGTGCATCAAATAGATCACATTTTCCATCTTCTAAACATCTAGGAACCTTGGTAATGTAAAAGGAGAAACAACAACTAAATTGGAGGATAGAGTACATCCTCACGAAACTTCTCTCAAGAATTCTCATATGAGATATGATATAAGAAAAAAAGTATAATTTCCTTAATCTTGATCAAATAATCCCACAAAAACAAACTAATATTCTATAAATAAATATGAACTATATGATCTCGACTTTTTATAGGTACATCTATCTTTTAGTTTTTTTGTTTGACCTTGGTGGCCATGTCTTGTATGGAAACAAAGAAGCATTTTTAGAGAAAATGACCTTGTTTTTTTGGTATGTATATTTATATAAAAAAATGGAGTCATGGTATAATTTTTTTTAATGAGATTATGAGGGTTTTTTGAGTTTGGAAGGATTTGAAGTCTGTTAAGTTCCTTATGTTGAAAATGTGTGGAAATATTTTATCTGGAAAATTACATGCATTGTAAATGTTACGTGACATATAAATTACACCAAACACATATCACAAATTGGTTCATGATGTGAGACGATTCCATGTCATACAACAAATTCACATCTTGTAAATGTGAATAGGGAAAAATATTTACTTCAGGTGATGAGTTTTCAGAATAACTTAAAAACAAAGAGTACAAAATTTAAATGGTTTAAACATCATCCAATCCTTCAACATAGTGGTTTTAAGTAGGAATTATGTAGTATTATATCTTTTCATTTGGTGCATCATGAACACCTCTCTATCTTACGAAAATTACGGGAATTTTTTCCCTTCCCTTTGTTCCAAACATCCCGATATCACATTCAATCACATGTAATTTACTTTTCATAGGTTTCCCTCTTCTATTATGTTGTTCCTCATTCATTATATTGTAATATTTTGATCATGAGTTTGTTTTGGGGTTTTTTATCTTGTCTTGGGTGACCTAATTTCATCTTGTGATCTTTTGTGAAAAAATCCTTATTAGAGTTTTCTATTGGAAGCACCGTGTTAATATTTAGTTAAATATAAGGGGTCTAAACATTAACCATTTGGTTTGACAATTGTAATTTATATAAAATATTTTGATTGAAATAATAAAACATGATATCAATTATATTATTTCATTGATAAATGGTTAATTAGGAATTGGAATATGGTTGAGATCCCTTTTAGTTCAATTGATCCGGACATGGAGTTTAGCTACCCATTGGGCAATAAGACTGTTTATTTAATTTAATTGGACAATTGTTTAAAGTGTGTTTATAATTACATGATTAATTAGGAAATTTCATGATATATAATACCTAGGTTATGGTTTTCTATTGATATGACCATTGATAACTTGATATGTAAATGAAATAGAAATTGGAAGATAAATTATAGTTTTCATAATTATCTATTTGGATGTATGATGTGATATTGTGATATTTCTGCTATTATGAACTATATTATCATCATGTTGTAATGATTATATTAAGTGGGATTAGACCTATCCAATAATAGAATTCTTTTATTGATCAGCGTTATCCTAGTCCCTTATAACAATTATTATACTGAGTGGGTTCAGCATAGTCCAAGAATTAAATTCTTATATTGGGTTGGCTCTTACCGGTCCAATGCTCTAATTATTATATTAAACGGGATCTACATGTTCCCATGTATAATTACTTATATAAGGATATTGTCCATATTTTTATGTTTTTTTGATGGATATATTATTTTTAGTTGGTATATCTATGCTATATGCGTATAGATTTTTTTACATGGTTACAAAGAAGGTTGATCGATGCAATATATTAGTTGACCAATTAATACAAATATTTATCACATTAGTGAATACACTTATTATCAGACTAGTTGGTTTTAGACGTGGTTATTTTGACATACTAAGTTTTACTCATGCCCAATTTGGAGTGCCAATTGGTACCCTAATAGATTACATGGATGCATGTTTAAATAAGGGAAAGTTACATTTTTGCTGATTCTTTTATTGCTTGCTTGATGTGATGGAGTTTTGAAGTGGTTCTAACATGGTGTTGAAGATAAAGGTCATTGGGGATTATTTTATTTTAGTTTTTTCTTTTTTTTTCTTTTTGATACATCACATCAAGTCACTACATGATTATTTGTTATTGGTTTAGTGGTTTATCCTTCACTTTCCAGTTGTTTAGTATTTGGATTACATTATGTAAATTAGTATGATTATATTTATATATCTCTTATTTATAATGATATGTATCTCCATTCATGAGTTTATAGTCTTCCCAATAATTATATCCCTCACCGCTTCTATTTGGCATCATCTCGTATACACGAAGGTGTGCTTGAGGTCATATAATCAATCTTATTTGGGAACATTTCAGAGATCCATATTGAGGGACATTAAAAAGTTTTATAAAGGGACTATGTTTTTATTTTTTTGATGCATTAATATTTAGAAAAGGTCGGGATGAGACTAGAATGTGTCAATACATTTTAATGAGCTTCTCAATGGGAGTAACTAACCTATATGTGGGAAATTCTGAGTTCCCATGGATGGGATAATAGTTTATGATCTTAAATAAATAGAGTTTATTTTTTTTCATCATTTTTGATTCACATGATGTGTGATGTTATTGATTAGTGATGATATTATTTCTTGAGACTAGTAGTCAGGGCCCATGATGGGAGAATATGAGTATTAATGCTTAATGGTAGGCACCTAATGATATATATTAACATGAATTATTTATGATAGGGAGATATTTATTACATGTTTTATATAATTTATTATATGAAAAATAGAATTAGATAACCTATATATTAGATTTATGAAATAAACTGAACAATTATGTAAATCTAAAAAACATGAAATCCATGTTTAGAGAGTCCATGAGTAATGGATATCTATTATTGTCCAATGTGGATGTTGATCTTTTGATATATCCAATGTTCTTTGTAGCGTGTTTTTCTAGTAGAGAAAATGAATTCTATTCATATTTGAGTAGAGCATCAGGATATTGAAAATAAAATCCTTTTAATGTTGTTGGGAGAGAAATTCCAATAGATCTAGAGGATCATATGGATGTTTATATTCATAAAATATTTCTTAGGTACATTTGATCCTTGTAAAGGGAGACTATTCGTATTGTGCCTTCATTTTCTATGATGACGAGAGTTTTCTAGCTATATCATCCACCTACAATCACTAGAGAGGGATGCCCATAGGAAATCAAGTTCTAGATGTAGTCATTCTCGAAAATGTTCAAGAACCATGAGACACCGACATATATGAGGGATAATCATGAAACATATTTTCTTCATGGTCTTTCTATGAATTAGTGGGATATTCAAGAGTAGGTTGGCCAGCTAGAGGATTTATCATTGAATGAATTTGAGAATATGTTCCTAAGCCACATCTATCCAATGATTTTGAGGGATGAAAAGGAACATGAGTTCATGCATTTGACCTTGGATGGTGTGTTAGTGATGGAAAATACTGAACATTTCAATGACTTACAACATCATGAACTAAATTTAGATTCTGATGAGATCTCTAGGGAAATACATTTTTATGATGAACTTCTATAGGAATTAAAGTACCCTGTGAGGTTTTTTGGTTAGAGTAGATTTTTTGAGGTGATGAATTAGAAACTCATCATGGAAAAAAATCTAAGCGATGTACTAAAATGAGTATAGTATTTTTCTACATGGTGAACAATAATCACTTCATCTGGTATCCAGAAGTTCCTCAATGATAGTTTCCACCAAATAAGTAGCAGGAAGATAAGTGTAAGATCCAGGATTTTTTAAGGTACATTTTTTCTTAAGTTTTAGTTTATTTCCTCACTTTTAGATAAAAAAGTGTTTCCAATGTCCTTAAGAAGGATCAGGGGTGTTCCTATTGTTCAGGACACAAAAAAGGGAGAAAATGAGTTTTTTGGGTAGGCCGTATGTTCTGTTCAAGGTTAGTCCTAACCATGTGGACTGCCCAGGTAAACCGTGCAAAGGAAGAAATTTTGGATAGTAGCCTCCACATAGTTTGTATATGGTTTGGAAAACCGTGCGGGTAAACCATGCGAGGGTGATATTTTTGGATAGTAGCATCTGAATGGTTTGTGCACGGTTTGGAAAACCATTCAGGTAAACCGTGCGACCTAGAAACTTTTTAAAAAATTAAAAAAAAATCCATTACAAGATTTTTTTTACCCAACTCGAGATTTCATCCTTTCATCCTTCTTGGAACCCTAGGAATGAAACAAATCTTCCAATATCTTCTATGGATCTATCTCCCTCATCTTAGGGATATTTTTAGTGCCGTCAATTGTAGATTGAAGATCCAAGTAAGGCTAAACCCCTCCATGAGTTTTTTCTTGATTTGGGTTTGCATCTCTCTCTTATCTTCTTATAAAGCTCTCAAATGATTCTTTTTAGTTTGTTATAGGTTGAAGCTTCATGGGTTGATTAAATGATATAAGGATTTGGTTGGGAGTGCGTCCGCCAATAGATTTAATGTAGGATATTACAAGCTATATACCTTGGGTCCCAAGTGGATTTGTGCATGCAGGGTTATATTATTAATTTTCCAGTTTGTGTTCTTGGTTACCTTGATTTATTTGGGTATACTGGGTGTCTAAATGGTTAATTAAACACTTAATGATCCCTATGGGATGTAAGGAGAATGGCCAAACTAGATTTTGGCCACCCATGGGGTGTGCCGATATTCCCTAGACATAGAGTTTATCTATGTGTATAGTAGTTGTGTGAGATCTTATATCCATTTGTGGACATGTTAATATTCTTTAATGATGCACAATTGGGGTTTTAGTAATACAATTAGGTTGGGTAATGGCCTATGTGGTTTTTTGGTTGGCATGAAGAATGGTTAAATGTATTAATGGAAAAATTCTACAGGAATAGATTTATACTTTAATATGAATAGCGAGAAAGGCATGTGAAATGGGAAATTTGGATAAAGGGTTATGTAATATAAATTATGAATGTGTAAATGGATTGAGTAAAAAATGTTAATTTCTTATTTATTGATATTGTTGTGATGATGTAAATGATGTTGACTATGCTTGATGTGATATTGTTGATTGTGGTAATTGATAAATAAGTATGTGCTCATGGCTTGAAAGATCAGGGTATATACATGATGTTCTATGCCCAAAAGTTGAGCTGGACCTTGGATTTATCCCCACCCCAAAATGCATGGGTTAGGGAAGAGGAAAGAGTTCTATTCACCTAATAATTTTATTCCACTCAGACTGAGGCTTCAAGGTGAGGATTATGAGGTTGTTATAATGTGATGCATAGTGAGGTAGGGCTTGATTTTATTCCCCCATTCCTGATAACAATGAATATGAATAATCCATTGATCACATGAAAATGTTAAATTAAATTAGGAAGTGTCTAGTAGGGAAACTGAACTCAAGGGTAATATAGTTTAAGGAACATTATCTAGAATGGCCTATTGAACTGTTTTTCTTTAGTTTCAATTATTTATCACTTGCATGCACTATCCTCTTTTTTTGGATATTTCATAGACACTGTTGGTGGTGGCCTAATATATTATACTCACACCTTTCATGGGCCCCCATTGGGTATCCAAGCAGATGTCACGCTTATAGGCTTGGATAATGGCATAATCCCTACGATAGGGAGATGAGTTGTGCATGGGACATATTTGGGTGAGGTTCGAGATATGGATTCCATACCATTTTGGGGATTTTTCTGTTTTCCTTCTTTTGGGGTTTTGTTCACATGTCACTGTAGCATGGCATGACATATTTACTTTTAAATATGGTTGTACCCAGTTTTTGGAGTTAGTTATTTATGCATGACATTGATTGTTCTATTTTGATTCCATCATTTAAACTATTTTATGCTATGTATAACTTTGGTAGAGAGGGAAAAGTCTCCCCATGTATCTTATTAGTCCCTCACCACTAGTCGACAACCTATGGTGTACGAGGAGGCATGATTGAGGTCATGTGGAGACCCGGATCAGGGAACCAGTTTAGTGGTTACTTAATTGGGGACGTTACAAAGTGATATTAGTGGAGTTATTTTCTCTTTCTACTATTTGGGGATGGTAGACTAGAGGTTAGGAAAGTGTTGGTCCTTGGTAATGATATTGTGAATGGGAGTAGCTAACCCGTATATAGGGAATAATCCAAGTCATCTCGGGAGGGGATTTTTATTCTTATTGTGTGTTGTTATATTTGATTATATTTGACCTTTGGGTGATGCTCTTGCTGTGTGATTTGATGGTTTTATGATATTTCTCTTGTGTCCGGAAAGGTTTGAGGGTGGGAATTCAGGCCTCATTTTAGGCACCATTGTAGGAAAGTGACATACATCATGATAGGAACACACACTAGATGGGTGTGTAGGATATAAAGGTTAGGATGCATATGTTTTCGTACAAGTAATGAAATTTTGCCTAATGGGAAGATATTAATGGGTAAAAATTAATCTTAAAAGGGTAATTAATAATTATAAAATGGAGCTTAAAAAAGAAAAAAAAGTGGATTAACATGTGGTAAAAGTAAATTGAAATAGGGAAACATTTTGAATCAGGTAAAAGATAAGGCTTGTGAACATATGAATTAGATCCCGTGTTAGCCATGGCCTTAGGAGAGATTGACAAGGTTATTGATCTTGTTGTGAGTGGAATATATTGGGTAGTGAATGTGAACTGGTTTGGTTGTGGAAAGTGATGAGCCTATCTATATTTATTTCATTCTCATAAAATCAATATGGTTGCATTCTAAAGATAATGATTGGAATTGTAGAGAAATTCCACTTGAAGATGTGTTCCGGTTGTGAGATATGAGGGCCTTGTCAAGAACACTCCTCCAGTAGTGTGATAAGAGAATGTTGTAATCCAGGAAAATAGGTAAGAGATGGTCTATGAGAACTTAGATCATTTTATGCAGATGATGGAATAAGACCCAGGGTGGGTTGCACTGAGTATGTTCGAGTTGACCAGAGAGTTTCAGCAGCAACACCCTTTGACCTTTACTAAAGAGGGTGGGCTATAAGAAGCAGAGTTCTGGATAGATCCCATTCAAACTATTTGTGACAATCAAGAGACCCCTCTCTTGAACCAAGTCAAGTTATTGGCCTATATGATGAGGGTCCAAGCCAAGTGTTTGTGGGACATTATGGTTTAGACAGAGCATGGTGAAGGGATTATGTCGAAAGAATTTTAAGAGAATTTTCTTGAGAAATTATTCCCAAAAACCTTGAGTCTAGAGAAAGTTACAGATTTTATGAGGATGACTTAGGGGAAAATTTTGGTTATGGACTATGCTAGTCGTTTTACTGATTTGAGACACTTTGTTATGATATTTATGGGAGATGAGGGAGCTATGGAGAAACGCTTCCAGGATGGGCTAACACATGAGATCAGGTCTCAAGTGAATATATTTCATCTGAAAAGGTTTACTGAAGTGGTGGATAAAGCCCTTACCTCGGAGGGGAGCCTGAAGGGAGCTTCAAGTTGTGAAATTTTGGTGCTAGCTAGGCGAGAAAGTGGTGTGTCTTCTGATAGTAGGAATAACCATTTTGGAATATTTTAGAAGGGAAGGAGCACACCAAGTTATCAGAAGAGGGGGTTAGACTCTTAAAGTGGTGACATGGTCTTCTGCTATCAGTGTGGAAGGTTGTGGAACAAACATGGCCAGGGTCCTTTCCCACCAGTTGAGTGATGAGTGTGCCGATGTTTAGTTCATGTGCAAAGGTTCTGTAGGATCCCATAATAGTCCGGAAATGATGGAGCTTAAAGGAAGATTTTGAGTGTAGGAAGGGGGTCAGTTACCCCTTATCAGGTAGGCAGTTGGAGCTCCACGAGTTGTTCTAGTAGAGGCAGTGGACGTGGAACTCTGGGGAGAGATCATCCTTAACAACATAGCAGTGAAGTGGATGGTACTCAGGCTAGAGTGCAACGTAAAGGGGCAGGTCATCTCCTAGCAGTTCGGGCTACACCTGAATGTGGTGAGGAAATACCGTCTATTGTTTGAGGTATGATTCTTGTAGATTCCATGCTTTCTAGTAATTTATTTGATATAGGTGCTACACATTCCTTTATTTCTTCTTATTTCATTATTGGGTTTGGCTTAACTGTGGAGACTGCATGTTGGTAATGTCTCTTGATACTTCTCTAGGGGTATGAGTTGAGGACTTCAAGAAGTGTATGGGTTGTGCTCTAGAGGTTGGTGGGTATAGTTTTCTATGGGATCTGTTTGTGCTTGAAATGTTAGACATTGACCTAACTATGGGGATGGATTGGATGGCATCATATCAATCCCATATTGACTATTACGGACGTCGGGTAACATTCACATCTCTCGATGGAATCACTTATGTTCCTCAGGGTGAGTAGGATTCTCGAGCGAGTCATGTAGGGATGTTACACTATATGTTGGGGGAACTCACAGCCCAAGTGTCATGCCTATGTTAGATTATGTGGAGAAAGGATATCATGTCCTCCCATTTGTTGTGGACCAGTTTCAAGATGTGTTTCCTAAAGAATTAGTAGGGTTACCACCTGAGAGGGATGTGGAGTTCACAATCGAATTGTTTCTAAGAGAAGATCCAATTTTAATTCGACCCTATCGAATAGCGCTAGCAGAGATCCAAGAATTGAAGGTTCATTTAGAGGAATATGAGCATAGGGGGTTTCTACGTCCTTGTAAATCACCTAGGGATTCTATAGTGTTTTTTGATAAGAAGGATGATGGATCACTAAGACTATGTGTCGATTACAGGATGTTGGACCAGATGACAGTTAAGAACTGATACCCTATTTCTAGAATCGATGACCTGTTTGACCAGCTCAATGGTGCATCCATGTTTTTTAATATTGATTTGAGATCAGTATACCATCAGTTGAGGGTGAGAACTTCTGACATAACCCATATAACATTACTAAGTAGGTACAGGTTGTGTAAATTTTTGCAAATTTCATTTGGATTAACCAATGAACCAACTATGTTCATGTCCTTGATGAATCAGATATTCCATCCATATCTGAATCGATTTTTAGTTGTCTTCATTGACAACATCTTGGTGTACTCCAGAACTCATGATGATCATTCCAAACATCATGACAACGTGTTGAGAACACTAAGATATCATATTCATTATGCCAAGAAATCAAAATGGTAGATTTGGTTTAATGAGGATCATTTTATGAGACACATAATTTTTGAGTCAGGTGTGTAGGTGGATCCTGAAAAGATTCAGGTTGTGGTGTCTTGGGAGCAGCCCACGAATGTCTCTGATATTCAGTGTTTTTTTGGGTTTGGATAGTTATTACTGAAGGTTTATTTTATATTTCTATTGTTTGGTATCACCTCTAATAGGCCTAACCAATAAGGGGGTTAATTTTGATTGGTCAGAGGATTATGAGAATTATTTTCAGGATATGAATAAGCGGTTGACTACCACACCGATTTTGATCTTACCCAAACCAGGTAAGAGGTATACCTTGTTCTATGATGCATGTAGTGCTGGAATTGGGGTATTTTTGATGCTGGATAATCAGGTTGTATCTTATGGGTTGAGAGATTTGGGAAAACATGAACGGAATTATCCTGCTCATGGTCTTGAGCTAGCTATTGTGGTTCATGCCTTAAATTTTTGGAGGCATTACTTGTTGGGATAACTTTTCATGGAGTTCACTTTCTATAACAGTATCAAATACATATTCTCTCAGTGATATTTGAATATTTGACAGTGAAAGTGGGTTGAGTAACTACAGTATTTTGATTTTGAGTTGGTGTACACACCAGGGAAAGGGAATACTGTTGTTGATGCTATGAGCTAGAAGACTCAGAATTATGTAGTTCAGAAATCTAGTTCAGAGTGGGTGATGATGGCCCAATTTTTAGAGATGCATTTGGAGGTAGTGGATGGGAATGAGAAGATAACCCTTGAATCTGTAGTAATTGAATCTACACATCTAATCCGAGTTAAAGAGAGTCATTTGGTGTATCTGGAGTGTTAGATTATGAAGGAAATCCTTAAATATGGAGAGTCACCTTCTGGTTGGACATTAGGTGTTAATGGAGTTGCTTATGCTCATGGTTGTGTTGTGGTGCCGATAAATGTATGGTAATAGTTGATGTGAGAGTTCCACTTGTCAAATTGGAAAGTTCATCCAGGATTGACTAAGATATAAAATGATATCTATAGGTAGTTTTGGTGTCCAATAATGAAGAAATATGTTGTGAGTTTTGTGGAATGATGCCTTACCTGTCAGCAGGTGAAGGATGGACATCAGCATCTAGGTGGGTTTTTGCAGTCATTGCCTATTCCAGAGTGGAAGTGGAATGAAATCACAATGGACTTCATAGTGCATATTCTAAGGATTCCATAGAATAATGATGCAATTTGGGTGGTGGTAGATTGGGTGACCAAGGTGGCCCATTTCTTACCGATTTAAGAGTCCTATACAGTCGACCAGTTGGCAGAATTGTATGTTTGAGAAATAGTACAATCATATGCCATTCCGAGAACAATAGTTTCAGATACTGATTCATGTTTCACCTCACATTTCTAGAAGGTACTACCGAAGACACTTAGTATTCAAGTTTTTTTGAGTACGACTTACCACCAGCAGAATGACAGGTAGTCAGAGCATACAATTCAGGTATTAAATATAATTTTCAAAGAATGTGTTTTGTATTTCATTGATTTGTGGGAAAAGAACTTTTCTCTTATTTAGTTTTCTTAAAACAACACCTTTTAGGCTACAATTCATATGTAACCTTTTGACGAACTTTATGGGAGACCGTGTAGAACTCTGTTGTGTTGGTTAGAGGCTGGTGAGTCTGATATGTTAGGACCAAGTCTTATGCTAGAGATGTCAGAGAAGGTTCATTGGATTCAAAATCATATGGTAACATCTCAAAGTAAGTAAAAGTCATATAAAGATCAGAGCAATATAACTCTTGAGTTCATGATGGGAGATAGTGTGTTTCTTCAGGTGTCACCAAGGATGGGTCAGCATTGAATTCGAAATCAAGGCAATTTAGCGTATTGATATGTGGGGGCATTTAATATTGTGGAAAGGATTGGTCTGGTGGCTTACTGATTAGATCATCCATAGTGGTATAGTGGGATGCATGATTTTTTTCCATGCTTCACAAATCTGATAGTATCATCCTAATCTAGTTAATGTGATTAATGCTGATGATGTCGAGATTGTTGCTGATGCATCCTTTGAGGAGCACCCAGTCTTTATTGTGAACCATAGTGAGAATGTTTTACAGGGAAAGGTTGTTCCCTTGGTTCATGTTATATAGAAACATGGAAAAATTTAGGGAGAATCATGAGACATAGAATCAGATTTTCAAGCCCAGTTATCCTATCTCTTTTATTTGGTAACTCAATGATGCTTAGGAAGACCAGCTCAGGGATGAGTTGTTATAAGGTGGGGAGATCGTAAGAACCCAATAATTTTTAAGGTATGTTTTTATTAAGTTTCTGTTTATGTACTCTATTTTGAATGAAAAAAATGTTTCTGAAGTCCTTAAGAAGGATCTGGGGTGTTCCCATGGGCCAGACCACAAAAAAGGGGGGAAATTAGTTTTCTGGGTAGGCCGCATGGTCTACGCAATGTTAGTCCTAACCGTGAAGACTATCCAGGTAAACCATGCAGAATAAGAATCTTTAGACTATAGCCTCTGCACAGTTTGTGCATGGTTTGGAAAACTGTTCGAGTAAACTGTGTGAGGGGGATATTTTTGGATAGTATCATCCCCAAGGATTGTTTACATTTTGGTAAATCATGCGGGTAAATTTTGTGGCCCAATTTTTTTTTAAAAAAAAATTACAAAAATTCCATTCCGAGATTTTTATACCCAACTCAGGATTTCCTCCTTTCTTACTCATTTGGACTCCAGGAAAGAACCAAAGCTCCCAAGAACTTCCAAGGATCTATCTTCATAATATTAGGGCCATATGGAGAACTGTTAGTTGTAGATTGATGATATGGGTAAAGCTAAACCCCTCCTTGCTTATTTTTCTTGATTTGGGTTTGCATCAGTCTCTTATCTTCTTTCGAAGTTCTAAAACACTTTTTTTCCGCGAATTTTAGGTTGATTCTTCAAGGGTTGATTAAACTAGGATCTATCGCATCATTTCAGAGTGTGTTCACCAACTAATTCAAGTTAAGTGGTCTACGAGTTGTATCCCATGTATTTCAAGTGGATTTGTGTATGTAGCATTATATTCTTAATTTTAAATTTTTGTGTTATTGGTTACCTTTATTTATTTGGGTACATTGGGTGTATTAAAGGTTAATTGAACTCCTCATTATCTCAACGAGATTCTTGAAGGATAGAAAAAAAAGATTTGGTCCACCCACGGGGTGTGCCAATATTCCCTAGACATAGAGTTTAGCTCTGTAAGTGTAAGGTTGTTTTGTGAGAACATAGAGCCCCTGATGAACATTTTAATATTCTTGAAGAATTTCAAATTAGGGTTTAAGTAATACACATAGGCTAGGTAATGTACTAAGGGGTTGTTTGGTTGGAAGGAAAAAAGGTTAAATGGAATAACAGGAAAATTCTAGGGGATTAACTATATAATTGAATATGATTTACCAGATAGACTTGGGAAATAGGAAATGGGGATAAAGGGATAAGTAATATAAAAGATGAATGTGTTAATGGATTGAGAAAAAAATGTTAATTTCCTATCTATTGATGTTGTTGTGATGTTGCAAATGGTGTTGGATATGCATGATGTGATATGGATGATTATGGTAAATGATAAATAAGCATGTGCACATGGCTTGAAAGAGTAGGGTATAGACTTGAGGATCTATGCCCATGGGTCGAGTTGTACCGAGGATCTAGCTCCACCTCCAAATGCATAGGTTATGGAAGGGAAAGAAGTTCTATTCCCTAAATGGTTTCTTTCCACCCAAACCGAGGCTTCTAGGTGAGGATTATGAAGTTGTTATAATGAGATGCCTAGTGAAGTATAGCTTGTTTTTATTCCATTTTTCTTGAGAACATTGAATATGAATAATCAATTTAACACATAAATATGGTAGATTAAATCATGAAGTGTCTATATAGAAAACCAGACCTCAAGGGTAAAATAGTTTAAGGAACATAGTATTGAATAGAATATTGAACTTTTTATCTTTACATGCCATTATTTATCACTTTCATGCACTATCTTCTTTTGCTGGATATTTCATAGACAGTATTGGTGGTGTCATAGTGAGTTATTATTAGTCCCTAGCCTTAAACATAACATGATCTTGAAATAAGGTAATAATGCACATTGAGGATCATTTCAAGTTTAGAGTTTTAGAGAATTTGGCTATAAATATTACATTACATCTCAAAAATAACAAAGTAGACACTTATACTCTATCCAATTTTTTTCACAAAAATAAAACTCCTTAAATAAAACAAGAGTTATTTTCTTGATATAAATATTCATGAATTATTCCTTTCTATTACCCTTCCTTATACCATGTGAAAAACATTTCAATAACATGGGATGTGCATAAAATGCTTAGTAAGGGTTATAAAATTAAGAACAAAAACATTAGTCCATCAATATATACTAATTAATGAAATCATACTTTTAAATCTTTAATATACAAAAAAAAATCATAGGTCTTATGAATAACACATGGAAATCATAAATCATAAAGGTAACTTGTGGCATCTATATCATACTTAGGTTGTAGATTTCCCAACAATATAGGGAGTTTCATTTGGAATACCCATTACCGTATATTCCCTAAATCTCTTAGGAGAAACATTAAAGTTTACCTCCGTCACGTTACCCAATGAATTGGAGAGCTATCTCAGGCTCACCCGCCCTAGGTTTATCACAGAACAACCTGTATATGTAAACAATTCCCAAGAACCATGTCTTATTAATAACATATAAAACAAATATAATGGAAAGATGACATTTCCACATTTCAATCACAAAATATCATTTAAATATATTGACATAACCAATCCACTATCAAAACCATTTTCAATACCAAAATACATAAAAGAGTATATGTTATTTATTTCCCATTTAAAAAAACTAATTCTTGTTATGGAAGCCAAAAATCAAATAATGCTTGTGGCGGTGGAAAGGTCATTGTCACCACATATGTTAAAAAAATAAACATTCCCTTGGTCATTTAGTAAACTACTAGGTAGATAAAAGATTATCTTTTAATGAAATAATAATTAAAAGGGTTTTATACACCATATAAAAGAAAGTTGTGTATAAATAAAAATATGCCTCAATAAAAGGTGATTGAGACAAAGTCCCCTACGAAAATTCATCTCCCTAACGACGTCACTTAAAAATTCAGAAAATGAGTTGATAAGAGCGGAAACGGTATCAAATCATTTGGACATAAAATGTATTGAAATATGGATGTAGAAGAATATATACGAACACAAGATAATTAAAATTAAAAGACATATATAATAGAAGTCTTTGACTAAAATATGAGGGTGAAATGTTCCCATTCAAAGAACATATCATTACCTTATGGATAAATAAATGACATAAATATGTGTGAAAAACATAAATACACCCAATATAGGTGGATATTATGTGTAAAAAAATCAGAGGTCATTCACACATATTCATATAATGCCAAAATTAATAAGTATAAGTTTAAACCAAATAAGGGAAATTGGGTTAATAAATCCCCTTACCTCATGTCAGACTAGACTCATTCGTTCTTTAGTCTCCATTAAATAGGGTAACTCTTCTTGGTTTGAACCAAAAGGTTTTCTTGAAGTGATTTTTACATAATTTAAGGATTATAGGAGGAAGAGAGGGGTCCTAAGAGCTTATTTGGGAATAGTTTGGATGATCCAAGCAGGCTTGAGATGTGTGAGTAAGTGTTTAGAGGTGATTGATTTTTATAAGGGGGAGGATGGTCTCTTTGGGAAAGATTGAAAATATTACTTTACTATGTAATGATTTTCAGTTTATAAAGGTAAATAAACTATTTAATTCGAATCTAAGGTGTATATAATTCATAATAAAATCATCCAATAATAATTTTATAGGTTTTGGAGAATTTTTAATCAATATATTTTTTATTTAACCCTTTGTTAACTTATTTAACTTTGACCATGTCCTCTTACATATTCATACGATATGGTCAATATATTTAGTATAAAATGTCATGTTACCCAAAACGGACCATTAATGAAAAGTTTAAGATCATGTATTTTATTTGGCCAAATCATATATTTTTAGGATCACTTTATCATTTAATAAAATATCGATTGATTTAAAAACTCTATTGTGTCAATTTTAACACTTTTCATATCATTCCTTTTTTTAAAAATCAAAAACTACTTAATTATTTTAAAAAAACATAACTAATTAAAAAAAATAAGAATTCATCATAATTTATAAAATTAGTGGATGGCATAAAAATGTTCAATATAAATTTATTTTTATGTTTATAATATCATTTATTTGAATCCTTTTTTATTGAAGCAATTACTGGATCCCCATTATGTCGAAACTAAATTTGTGTATTCAATGAATAAAAATTATAAATAAAATACCATGATGTAAATAATAGTTTTATCTTTTTATAGTTGAAGATATAACTTATATAAACCTATATAAAAATTTTTATAGTAAAAAAATTCATATTTTTGTTATTTTTGTCCTTACATTAAATAAATGAATATAAAGTGTCATTTTCAATTTCCAAGTGGCTCCATGGGGTCCCAATGTTGACCCAAGGATGCCCATGGACGGAAAAGATTAATCTAATAGTGTTAGGACATGTTTAATGGAAATTTAATGATATTGTGATATTATTTTTCATTCTTATTTACATGATTTACCCTTCAAACACGGTGAATAAAATATTTATTGAAGTAAATATTCATAATGTATAAAAATAAAATTACCTATTTATGAAATTTGGATGTACTAATTCAGAATATGGAATCCATTTTTCATAATTCAAAACATAGAAGTTTAAGAAATTAATTTAAAATTAATTCTTGTTGTCAAAACAAAAAGTGTGTTTTTAAGAAATAATAACTATCAAAAGATTGACCCTTATTTCTATTCAATTTCAAAGTAAAATTACTTCCAAGGACCAAAATTGGATTAAATTTTAAAAATATAATCAAATTAAAACTTAAAATAATTAAAATAATAGTCTTACTATATAAATAAATTAGATGAAAATAATGTTTTGAATTAAAATGCGGTATTTTTTCACTATTCATTTAAAAATTATCTTTATCAGAAAAATACAAAAAATTACCCAAAGTAAATTTTTTTGTCCCAATTCTAAATAATAATTTTATTTTTTCAAATAGAACATATTAATGTGTTAAAAAACACATTTAAAAATGTTTCTCCATCAAAATGTGGTAAATCATCCTTTTAAAGAATATTAGAGTATTTATGCTTAAAATTGGATTTATTTGCATTTTAAGCTTCTAAAATTTAATGGATAAATGTATAGAAATTCAAAAAACTTGTATAATCATATTTTAGTTTTTTCTATTCATTTACTCCAACACAATGACTAGGCGTTAAGTACAATTTAAAATAATATTATATTATTATTTTTTAGTATGACTCAGCCTTATGTGAAACATGAGATTTTCAGAGAAACCCATTATTGCGTGTCAGGTATGCCATAGAACATAGAATCCCCTTTAGATTAAAGTTAATATTTAATTCAAAACTATTAATAAATATAAAAATTTTATATACTTTATTTACCTGGGATGTTGCATCCCTCCCCCCTTTTGGAAATTGCTTCCTCGAAATTTTAAAATTAGGCTAAAAACATCATTGAAAGTCCCACATTAGAAAAAGTGTCAAAAAAATATATCACTTTAAAATATATAATGAGATGTACATAGGTATCCTAAGATAACCCATACTAGGACTCTATGAAAAAATGGATATGGAAGAGAAACTAAGTGTGAAGTTCTGATTGAGATTGAAATTAAACATGATCAGGAGAATGTTAACCACCAGAAAATCACAAAAATGTGATGTGTTAAGCGGTCTTTGATTCCCTAGTAGGATAAGTTAAAAAACAACGTTTTTTAAGTTACTTTTACTAATGTTGAGGAGTTTATTTATAATATTAACTAAAATCATAAGGAAACATACTTACTTGTCATGTAGACTTTCATCCTTTAAAAAATTCCTACCACAAACTCATCTTTTCTCCAAACGACGAGTATACAAATAGACTTGGTCACATTAAAAGTGCTAGAATCAAATTATAGGGAATCACATTATCCATAAAATTTGATCTATATATTTATCTTGTCTTTGAACATTAACGAAAACCAAAATGGTTAGTAATAGATCAAATAATCCCCCAAAAGGATAATCCTTTATAAAAATAAATACTAATCTTAATATCCCTAAATCAAAAAACAATACCAAAAGTTCAACAAAGACCATTTAATAAAAAAATTTACTTCAAATACTTCAATATAATCCTAACTAAGATAGAAACCCAAAACTCAGAACGATTTAATCACATAGTCTTCCAAAATAAATATTAACATTTATCTCCAAATAACACTGACTACTCTTAAAGTCTCATACTGAAGAGTAATTAACCTAATCACATATTCTCTATGATAGGCAAATAATTTCCATAAATAAGCCAAATCACTATATGTCCACAATAAAAAAATAGATTCTTTCAAAATAAAATTTCAACCATTACACCACAAACTAAATCCCATAGTGTTTTATTTTCCTTAAGCATATAATATTCCCCAAAAGAGGGAACATATTCCAAAATAACCTTTATCACTTAATCACCAAATCATTGTCCTGTATTAAGGAAATACATTTAATAAAACATAAGTTCAAAAATTCAACTTATTCTTGATTCATAAAATCATTTAACTAAAAAGAATAAGTCATAATAATCGGGGACTTCACATAGGATAGTGGTAGGTATAAGGACCCGACCATAAAACATTACATAATATTGAATTAAATGAACAATTCAAATTTAGGATCATTTCTGGTTTAGAGTTTTAGAGAATTAGGAAATAACTATTACATCTCAAAATATTACAAGGTAGACACTTCTACACAATTTCCATTTTTTTTTTCATAAAATATAAACCCTTGAAAAAGGAGTCATGTCTAGCTCCATGTTTTAGACAACATGACTTTTCCTTGATCCCATCCTTGACCCTATTCATCTTTAAGTCCTGTGAAAACATTTCAAAACTTGGGATGAACATAAGAGGCTCAGTAAGGGTTATAAAACAAAGAATGAAAACATATGTTCATAAATATATACAAAACATGAACTCTTTTACCCACCTCATGAAATCAGAAGATTTATAAAATATGCATAGAAATCATAAATCATAAAGGTAACTTGAGGAATCCATATCATACTTATATTGTTACTATCACAGCTACATAGGGAGTTACATTAGAATACCCATCATAGTATAGTCCCTAAAATATATTCAGAGAAACATTCACATCTACCTCCATCACATTACCCAATGCATTGGAGATCTATCTCGGGCTCACCTGCCGTAGGTTTATCACAGAACCTCTCGTATATGTAAATAATGCCCAAGAACCATAACATGATCATAACACATAACATAAGCATAAATGAAAGATAACATTTCCACATTACAATAATAAAATATCATTTCAAGATATTGAAATAATAAATACATTCTCAAAATAATTTTCAATACCAAAATACGTAAAAAGAGTATATGTTATTTATTTTCCCTTTTAAAAACATCCTGGCTTGTTAAGGAAGACAAAGATCAGATAATACTCAAAGCAGTGGAAAGGCCGTTATCACCGCTTACGTAAAAAAACGAATTCCCTTTTTTCATTTAGTTAAATTATTTTTATAAAAATATTTCCTTTGAATGAAATGAAAATTCAAAGGGGTTTATACATAGTAGAAAATGAAGACATGTATAAAACTAAAAATGCCTCAATGAAAGGAGATTGAGACGAAGTCCCTTACCTCATGTCCAAATTGACTCGATCATTCTTTAATCTCATGAATAATAAACTGAATTTAATTTCTAATTGATTAAGAACCTTTTTCATGTTTATTATTCCTTTTATATCACTTATTACCATGTAATAAAAATTATGTAATCATTTCAGTTAATAATGTTCGTTTTGTCGATATTTGGTACTTGAGTCAAAAATGGACTTCTTATAATTACATGTTGTTCATGTGGTCAAAGTTTCATTAAATCTATAATTATATTCATGATTTAGATATCATATATATCATATATATTTGGCATATACATGTATTTATAATAGTAGATAACATTTATAGGTATGAAATGAAATGCAATGTTCATGGAGATGGTAAGCCGTACGTACGCATGAACGCTACATCCATTTCTATTTCAAATTTAATGGAATTAAAACATAATGATACATATTAGTATTATAATTCCATTATTGTATCATAAATAATATCATTAAATATATCCTTTATACGTACCACATATTGTATGAACGAGTCATGTCACTTTGAGGGGGCGATAGTCCGCACTTCCTCAAATGAGATTATCACGTTTACCAATAATGGAAACCATAAATGCATGATATAAATGTAAAATAAAGAAGCATAAAGAAACAATAAACATAATATATATCATATATAAATACAGTGCCATCATAATGGCCACCATGAGAGGCAGTAGGAGATAATCGAACAATCATCATTTCGTGAGGCGCTAGTTTTCCATCCACAGAAGCATTATGTTAAAATACATTAGATAGAGGTATGTGTAAGTGTAGTTCGAATCCTTATAATAAAAAAATCCTATTACATTGAGTATAATGGTTTTGTTATGAAAGAAAGGAATAAAAACAGTTTAGGGGTTGTAGAAGTAAAATAAAAGAAAACAATATAAGAGAAATCGTTACCTTTAATATGGGTAACTCCATTTTTTTTGAACCAAAGGACTTCGTGAAGAGACATATGCCTAAGATAAGGCTTCTAATAGGAGGATAGGGATATAGGGAGAATAACTGGGAAGAGTTTGGAATAGAAAAAAGGCTTTAGATGTGTGAGGAATTGTATAGAAATGGTTTCCTTTTATAAGGGAGAGGAGGGGATCTTTAGGAAAGTGTTAAAACATTATTTTATTATAAAAATATATTAGTTTTAAAAAGGTCCAAAAATAATTATAGTAAAATATAATATTACTCATATTTCAAATAAAATAATCCAATCCAAATTGGACATGTTTTGGATAATATTTTATTCATTATAATCTCATTTATTTAAATAATTTATTAATGAGGTAAATACTGCATCATTATTGTGTCATAAATAATTTAATTTATTTGATTTATAAAAATTATAAAAAAAATACCATGATGTAGGAAATATTTATAGATTTATAATTAGTATTTATAGTCGAAAGGATAATTTATATGACCCCTTTTAAAAATTAATTCACTAAAAGATATTTGCTTTTGTTATTTTTGCCTTTACTTTAAGTTAGTTAATCTAAATTGTCATTATCACTTCTAAGTGGCTCAATGGGGTCCCAAAATCGACCCTAAGATTACCATGGTCGTAAATGAATCAACTAATAAGGTTTGGACAAGTGTTAAGGTTATTTGGAATTATTATAATATTCTTTTAACCTTGAATTACCCTATTTACCTTTAACCGCGGTAAATAAAAGTCAAAAAATAATATTCACCAAAATTATTTTCATTTTATTGAACCAAATTTTACTTCTTGATAACAAACTTCTATTTCATATTTTCAAAATTAAACTCAAATAAGTTGTAAAATTTCATTTAAATGAAAAAGTTAGTTTTTTAACTACTACTAAGTGGTTTCACTATTCATAAAAAATTTATGTTTTTCAGAAAAATACCAAAAACATCTGCCTAAGATATATTTGATATTCCAAATTAAAAAATTATGTTTATTTTTACAAATTAAAAACCTAAAAGTTTCATTAATAAATTTTAAAATTAATTCCTGTTGTTAAAACAAATAGCATGTTTTTAAGAAACAATAACTATCAAAAGATTGACACTTGTTTATGTCCAACCTCAATGTGAAATTAATTCAATGACCAACATTGGATTAAATGGTAAAATTATATTATAATTAAACATTAAAACCAATTAAAAAGATAATATAAAAATATAAATAAATTATATTAAAACATAGTTTTGAATTAAAATACAATATTTTCACCATTCATTAAAAAATGAACTTTATCGAAAAAATTCCAAAAATTTACACAAAGTAAATTTTGATGTAGCCATTATGAAGAAGGATTTTATTTTTTCATATAGAATTTATTAAAGTATATAAAACTATATTTAAGGAGGGTTCACCATTAAAAGGTGATAAATCACCCTTTTAATGTAAATTATGCTTAAATTTAGATTCATTCACATTTTAAGCCTCTAACATTTATTGGATAAATGTAAATAAATTTAACAAACATATATAATCATATTGTAGTTAGTTTTGTTCATTCCCACCAATACAATGTCTAGGAGTTAACTACCATTTTAAATAATAATATTATATTATTATTGTGCAACGTAAGATTTCAAAGAAACCCGTTGTTGCATATCGGGTACGCTATCGAACATAGAAACCCTTTTAAAGTAAAATTAATATTTATTTCAAATAAATTAATATGTATAAAAATATCTTATTCTTCATTTACTTGGAATGTTACATCCTTCCCCGCTTTTGAAAATTCCTTCCTCACAATTTTCATTCACTTATCATAATAAATGGGGTATTAATCCCTCATAGAATTTTCAGATTCCCATGTTGCCTCTTCAACCATATGGTTTTTCCACAAAACCTACTTGGTGAATTACCTTTTTTGCAACACTTTCTCTCTATGGTTAAGAATATGGACTGGTTGTTCTTAATAAGAGATATTCTCTTCCAACTGACCTACCTCTGGGCTCAAAACATGAGATGGATCTGGTATATACTTTCTCAACATCGAAACATGAAAATAATTGTGTATCTGGGATAAACTTGGAGATAAAGTCACTCTGTAAGAAACTGATCCAAATTTCTCTAGAATTTCATAAGGTCCAATGAACCTCTGACTCAACTTTCCCTTCTTACCGAAACACATAACACTTTTCCATGGATAAACATTGAGAAAGACATGATCACCTACCATAAAAGAAATATCCTTCCTCCGATTATCTACATAACTTTCCTGTCTTCTCTAAGCTGTTCTCATGTGCTTTTGAATCAACTAAACTTTCTCTACCGTCTCTTCTACTAATTATAGTCCCATCAGCTTACTCTCACCTACTTCATCCCAAAAATCTGGAGTTTGACAACGCTTTACATATAATTCCTCAAATGGATCTATCTGTATACTAGAATGAAATCTGTTATTATATGAAAATTCAACCAAAGAAAGATGTTGGTCCAAAATTCCATGATAATCCATCGATCAAGCATGTAGCATATCCACTAATGTCTGAATAGTTTGTTCTGATTGCCCATCTGATTGAGGGTGAAAAGCTGTACTAAAATTTAATTGAGAAACCAATGACTTCTAAAGTCCTTTCCAAAAGTTATAAGTAAACCAGGGATCACGATCAGATACAATGGAGAGGGGAACTCCATGAAACCGGACTATATCTTTAACATATAACTTAGAAAGTTGATGAAGATACAAAGTATCTCGAATAGGATGGAAATGAGAAGATTTAGTCAATCGATCCATTATAACCCATATTGCATTATTACCTCGAGATGTCTTTGGTAATCCCACAACAAAGTCCATGGATAAATTTTCCCATTTCCACTCTGGCACCGGTAGATGCTGAAGCATCCCTGTCGGTATTTTCCACTCTTCTTTAACCAGCTGACAAGTCAAAAACTTCACAGTAAAATCTGCAATATCTCT
The DNA here is from genome assembly GCA_963277665.1 of Viscum album. NCBI lineage: Eukaryota > Viridiplantae > Streptophyta > Magnoliopsida > Santalales > Viscaceae > Viscum > Viscum album. Next base: position 1,282,673,594 of record OY728132.1, on the reverse strand, counting down.
TTTCATTCCATCCCATGAGTAATACTCATGGAGATCTCTGTACATCTTAGTATTTCCAGGATGAACTGAAAACAGAGAACTATGAGCTTCACATAACAACTCATTCTTTAACTGTGAATCACAATATACAAATAATCTATTTACAAATCTCAAAGCACAATCATTATCAATGCTAAATTCAGAAAACATACCCTTCTAAACCAACTCTACCTTTTTCTCCAACTCACTGTCTTCTTTCCGGTCTTTCTTTATTCTGTCTGATAGAGATGATATCACTAACACATGATACAAAATAGAATAATTTCTGGCACCAACAACTTCTATTCCATAATTTATCAAATAAAAAACCAAAGGATCTTGTTCCAAATGTAGTATAGTTAATGAAGCATTACTTTTTTTTGACTCAAAGCATCAGCCACTTTATTTTCTTTTCCCAGATGGTAATGGATTGTGAAATCATAATCCTTGATTAATTTGAACCATATCTTCTGTCTCATGTTCAATTTTTTTTGAGTGAATATATATTCTTCAAACTTTTGTGATCAGTATATATTTAATACTTCACTCCATAATAATAATTCCTCCAAATTTTTAAAGAAAAAACAACAGCAGCCCATTCCAAATCATGTGTAGGGTAATTTCACTCGTGAGGTTGCAACTGACATGAATCATAATCAATTACCTGATCATTCTTTATTAGGATACAACTAAGTCCTTTTAATGAAGAATCACTATAGATAACAAACTCACCATTTCTAGATGGCCGTGCCAAAACTAGAGCATTCACCAATATTCTTTTCAATTTCTGAAAACAATGATCACATTCTTTTTCCCAGATGACCTTAACACCTTTTCGATTTAACTTAGTCATTGGAATATATAACCATGAAAATTTTTCAACAAACCTCTGGTAATATCCTGCCAATCCAATAAAACTACAGATCTCGATTATATCTGTGGGTCTTGGCCATTCTTTAACAACATTTGTTTTACCAGGATCAATAGTTATGCCATCATTTGAAACAATGTGACCAAGGAAAGAAATTTGTTGTAACCAAAACTCACACTTTTTGAATTTCCCATAAAGTTTCTTTTCTTTTAATGTTTGCTAGAAAACCCTTAAATTAATTTCATGTTCCTATTTAATATTGGAATAAACCAAAATATCATCAATGAACACAACCAAAAACTTATCCAAGAACTCATAGAAAATTCTATTCATAAGATCCATGAACATAGTAGGTGCAATGGTTAAACCAAAAGGCATAAATAAAAATTCATAATGGCCATATCTAGTATGAAATGCGGTCTTCAGAATGTCTGCTTCCATTACTTTCAACTAATGGTACCCCGGCCTTAAATCAATCTTCGAGAAATACTGAGCTCCCTGGAGCTGATCAAACAAATCATCAATATGAGGAAAAAAATACTTATTATTAACATTGATGTTATTCAATGCTCTATAATCAATGCAATGTCTTATTAAACCATCATTATTTTTAATAAACAAGACAGGATCACCCCATGGTGATGTTCTAGGTCAAATGAAACCTTTATCTAATAACTCCTGCAATTGCTTCTTTAACTCTAAAAGATCAATTTGATTCATTCGATAAGGGAGTTTTGAAATTGTCTTAGCATAAGGAACTAAGTCAAAATTAAATTCAACTTCCCGATCAGGTATAACACCAGACAACTCATCAAGAAAACATCAACGAACTCATTTACCACTGAATCATCATTAATCTGAACAGTTTCTTTGTTTTCAACAATATGTGTAAGGTAACATTCATTTCAATTTTTTACTAGTTTCTCATCTTCCTCATATGTTATCAAAATAAAGGGTTATTTTTTTTATACAAACTGAAAATCTTTTTCAAAAGAACCCTATTTAGCTCTACAGTCAATCTTAGCATGATAAATAGAAAGAAAATCCATGCCCAAAATAACATCAAACTCTTCTAGAGGAAAAACAATAAGGTTTTCAGGTAGATTCTTTCTTCACACAAGGACAAGAATGTTCTTATGTTTTCTTTTTGTCTCTATATTTCCTCCAAGTGTTTATACCATAAGTTTTTTATTCATATATTGAGATGGAATTACCAATTTACTAGGAAACTTATCAGAAATGAAAGAGTGTGTAGACCCTAAATCAAACAACACATTGGAATAATCTGAACAAATGAACAGTGTACCTGATACAACTTCATTTGATGTCCCAATATCTGCTGAAGAGGTTGCAAAGGATTTCACCACCCCTTTCAGCTTGTAGTCTGGCTGATTTCCCTCAGTTGAGTTCTCTGTTGGACACTTATTTGCATAATGACCCATTTAATTGCACATAAAACATTTTACTGATTGTAAATAAGATTTTGTCCTACCATTACCCTGATCTTTTTCAGTGCAATTACGAGCCTTATGTCCCATTAAACCACATCAGTAGCATTTACCATAAATCAAAAGACATTCCCCAACATTCTTTTTAGCACAATTTTCACAAACTGTAAACTTATGTTTCTTACCATCAGACTTTTTTGAAGAGTTATTCCCTTTCCCTTGCCACATCGACCTCGTATTCTGTTGTTTGTCAAAGAATATCTAATCATCAGAAAAATCCATTTCCACTTACTCCACACAATGAACAAGTTTTTCATAACTTTTTAACTCACGAGAAGATAAATCCCTTCGATACATTGGCTATAAACCTGAGTAAAAACGGTTGATTTTACTATCAACATCTCGTATGAAATTTAGAGCATACATTTCCAGTCGAGTGAATTTTTCTTCATAAGTAGCCACTGAGTCATCCTCCTGACTCAATTCCAGGAATTGTTTTTCCATCCTAAGTTGAACCACCGTAGGAAAATATTTCTCAAGAAACATACCTTTGAACTCATCCCAATCAAGAGCATAAATCTCCTCACTATCCCAAATATTTGTCACCATCGAACACCACTGATCAACTTCACCTTCAAAATGGTAAAAAACGAGACTAACCTTTTGATGTTCTGAACAACCCATGACATCAGAAATCTTTTCTAGTGCATTAATCCTACCTTTTTCTAGCACCGGATCAGATGATCCTTTAAATGATGGGGGATGTTGCCTCATGAAATGCTCCACTACTGACATGTTACTCTATGGTTGATCTGGATGACCTCGTACGTGGATACCACCACCATTTGTAGCATGAGTCAACTGTGCCATCACTACAACAAACTGTTTAGTTCCAATTCCGATCATCTCAGGTTGCTAATTTCGAAGGTTGTCTTCCTCCTGATGCCGTCTTAACATAGCTACCCTGTTTCCTCTGCGGAAAACCATTCTGAACACAAAAATATCTTAGGAGAAGCAACATGGTAATCTGGAAATGCTATATGATTTTAAAATTAACATAAATTACTTTATGGATATTAATCTAAAACTACCCTAACTCCTAAAGTTATCTAAACCAACCTCTGATACCAAATATAAGGACCCGACCTTAAAACATTACATAATATTGAATGAAATGAATAATTCACATTGAGGATGTTTTCAGGTTTAGAGTTTTATATAATTAAGACATAAATATTACATCTCAAAAGATTACAATGTAGACACCTCTACACAGTTTCCATTTTTTCCATAAAATACAAAATCTTGAAAACAAGTCATGTCTAGTTCCATGTTTTAGACAACATGACATTTATTTGATCCCATCCTTGACCCTTTTAATCTTTAAGTCCTATGAAAAAATTTCAAAACTTGGGATGAGCATAAAAGGCTCAGTAAGGGTTATAAAACAAAGAATAAAACATTTTTTCATAAATACATACAAAACATGAACTATTTTACCTACCTCATGAAATCATAAGATTTATGAAAGATGCATAGAAATCATAAATTATAAAAGTAACTTGTGGCATCCATACCATACTTACATTGTAGTTATCATAGCTACATAGAGAGTTACTTTGGAATACTCATCATAGTATATTCCCTAAAATCTATTCGGAGAAACATTCACGTTTACCTTCATCATGTTACCCAATTCATTGGAGAGCTATCTCAGGCTCACCCACCCTAGGTTCATCATGAAACAACCCGTATACGTAAATAATTCCCAAGAACCGTAACATGATCATAACACATAAAATAAGCATAAAGAAAAGATTAAATTTCAACATTGTAATAATAAAATATCATTTCAAGATATTAAAATAATAAATCCATTCTCAAAATCATTTTCAATACCAAAATATGTAAAAAGAGTATATGGTATTTCTTTTTCCCTCTAAAAACATTCCGGCATGTTAAGGAAGCCAAAGATCAAATAATAATCGCGACGGCAGAATGGTCGTTGTCACTGCTTACGTAAAAAAACATTCATTTTTGTCGTTTAGTAAAACTCTTCATATAAAAATATTCCATTTGAATAAAATGAAAATTCATTGGGGTTTATACACTGTATAAAATAAATTCGTGTATAAAACTAAAAATACCTCAATGAAAGGTGATTGAGACCAAGTCCCTTACCTCATGTCCGACTTGACTCGATCGTTATTTAATCTCCTGAATAATAAAATAAAGTTAATTTATACATTATTAATAACCATTTTCAAGTTTATTATTCCTTTTATATCACTTATTACCATGTTATAAACATTATGTAATCATTTAAGTTAATAATGTTTGTTTTGTCGATATTTGGTACTTGAGTCAAAAATGGACATCTTATAATTACATGTTGTTCATGTGGTCAAAGGTTTATTATATATAGAATTATATTCATGATTTAGATATCAAATATATCATATATATACAGTATATAAATGTTTTTATAATAGTAGATAACATGTAGTGGTATGAAATGAAATGCCCCGTTCATGGAAAGAGTAAGTCGTACGTACGCATGAACGCTACTTCCATTTCTATTTCATATTTAATGGAATTAAAATATAATGATACATAGTAGTATTATAATTACTGTATAGTATCATATATAATATCATCAAATCTATCCTCTATACATACCACATATGTTATGAATGAGTCATATCACATTGAGGGGGCGGTAGTCCGCACTTCCTCTAATGAGATTATCACGTTTACCAATTATGGAAACCATAAAGGCATGATTTAAATGGAAAATACAGAAGATTAAAGAAAACATAATCATAATATATATCATATATAAATACAGTTCAATAATAATGGCCACCATGAGAGGCAGTAGGAGATAATCGAACAATCATCGTTTCGTGAGGCGTTAGTTTTCCATCCACAGAAACATTATGTTCTTTACCCATTAGATGGAGGTGTGTCTAAGTGTAGTTCAAATAAATATTAAAAAAACATCCTAGTATATTTAGGATACTAGTTTTGTTACAAAATAAAGGAATAAAAATAGTTTAGGGGTTGGAGAGGTTAAATAAAAGAAAACAATTTAAGATAAATCGTTACCTTTAATTTACATAACTCCCTTTGGTTTGAACCAAAGGACTTCTTGAAGTGCCTTATGCATAATGTAAGGCTTCTGGGAGGAAGATAGGGATGTAGGGAGCTTAATTGGTCAGATTTTGGACGATCCAAAAGGATTGAGGGGTGTGAGAAATTGGATAGAAATGGTCTCCTTTTATAAGGGAGAGGAGGGGCTCTTCAGGAAAGTGTGAAAACATTATTTTATTATAAAAATATATTCGATTTTAAAAGGTCCAAAAATCATTATAGTAGAATATAAGGTGACTAATATTAGAAATAAAATCATCCAATCAGAATTGGGCATGTTTGGGATAATATTTTAGTCATTATAAACTTATTTATTTAAATCATTTATTAATGAGTTAAATAATGCATCATTATTCTGTCATAAATTATTTAATTTATTTGATGTCTAAAAATTATAAAACAAATACCATGATATAGGAAATCTTTTTATATTTATAATGAATATTTATAGTCTAAAAAATATTTTACATAACCCCTTCTAAAAATTAATTTACTAAAATATATTTTCTTTTGTCATTTTTTCCTTTACTTTAAGTTAATTAATATAAATTGTCATTATCACTCCCATGTAGCTCAATGGGGTCCCAAAATCTACCCAAAGATTCCCATGGTCGTAAATGACTCAACCAATAAGTTTTGGACAAGTGTTAATGTAATTTTGAATTATTATAATATTCTTTTAACCTTGAATTACCCTATTTAACTTTAACCACGGTAAATGAAAGTCAAAAGTTACTATTAACAATTTTTTTTCATCTTATAGAGCAAAATTTTACTTCTTGATAACAACAATATATATCAGATTTTCAATATTCCATTCACATAATTGGTAAAATTTCATTTGAATGAAAAAGTCAGTTTTTTTAACCACTACAAAGTGGTTTCACTATTCAACAAAAATTGTTGTTTTTTAGAAAAATACCAAAAATTCAGCCTAATATATATTTGATATTCCAAATTAAAAAATGATGTTTATTTTTAAAAATTCAAAACATAAAAGTTTTATTAATTAATTTTAAAATTAATTCTCGTTGTGAAAACAAATAGCATGTTTTTAAGAAACAATAACTATCAAAAGATTGACACTTGTTTATGTCAAATTTCAATGTGAAATTAATTCCAATGACCAAAATTGGATTAAATGGTAAAAATATATTCTAATTAATCTTTAAAACCAATTAAAAATATAATATAACCATATAAATAAATTATATTAAAACATAGTTTTGAATTAAAATACAATATTTTCACTATTCATTAAAAAATTAACTTTATCGGAAAAATTACAAAAATTTACACCGAGTAAATTTTGATGTCCCCATTCTAAAAAAAGATTTCATTTGGTCATATAAAATGTATTAAAGTAATAAAATCTATATTTAAGGAGGGTTTTCCAATAAAAGGTGATAAATCGGCCTTTTAATGCAAATTATTCTTAAAATTAGATTCATTCAAATTTTAAGCCTCTAACATTTATTGGATAAATGTAAATACATTTATCAAACATGTATAATATTATTGTAGTCAGTTTTGTTCATTCTCGCCAATACAACGGCTAGTAGTTAACTACCATTTAAAATTATAATATTATATTATTATTGTGCAACGTAAGATTTCAAAGAAACCCATTGTTGCGTATCGGGTATGCTATCAAACATAGAAACCCTTTTAAATGAAAATTAATATTAAATTTAAAAATATTAATAAGTATGAAAATATCTTATTCTTCATTTACTTGGGATGTTACAGTAGGTGATGCACCCGTGTGGCACTTCAGTTGTGGGTTCAATTCCTATGGCCTTACCAGATGCAATGGGTTGTCACCCATCTTGTGTGTTGTACTTTTTTATGAAACTCATAAATAACCCAACATTATTTAACCTCAATGGTTTTATTTTAACTATCAATTTCATACCAACTGATAATTACCTCAATATCATAATTCATGAAGTCTTATTGACATTTTTTACCTCCATAAAATAACATTATTCCTAAAGAAAGAACATCATACCTTGATCATGGTGTCCACCTAGTTTTATCATCATCTTGTTCACATAGATATATTGTCCATGCATTGAAAAAATGATTTAGAGATCCTTCAAAATCATATTCTTCTTTTATCCAAATACACCGCGTATAACTTGGTCCATATGGGTTTTCACAAAAATATAGTTCCAGAAAATAATCATGTATGACATATAATGTCAAAACATCTGATAAAGCATAATTTCTATAAAATAGATGGACCAAGTTTCAGTTAAAACATTCAATAAATGGTCCTTTTAAAATACCCTAAATATGTACTAAAAGATTATAATTTAAAATCAAATATAAATAGGCAGCGTAAGGGTCTCCTTATTTAGCACCTTTTTGAAAATCATAATATGTTTAAAAATATTCTGATAAGGTAAAATATTTGAAAATTCCATGATAATATTTACCATTCATAAAAATATAATAATATTGAGATAATAGTATTTGATTAAATACAAACCATTATCCACAATGGTATGAAGGTATAGAGGAGGTGTTTGATATCTCAAACAATTGCTTGTAAGTGAGTTGTATGTTTGAAAATGTTTCAGAGTCATCTGTACATGACTTTTCTATAATTATTGCAAGAAAGTCGTCTAGAAGAGATAGTAATGTCGTTTGAGATTCTACTCCTTCCATTTGTAATAGGAATTCCTTGATATGAAAAAGATAAAAAAATAAGTATTTAACTTAAATAGTAGAGATAGAGACTAACCATGTGTTTAATGAAAAATCATAATCCCTAAAGTTGTCTAAATCGAACTCTGATGCCAACTATAAGGCCCTAGCCTTATCTATTACATGATATTGAAATAAGTTAATAATTAACATTGATGATTTTTCAGGTTTAGAGTTTTATCGAATTAGGCCGTAACTATTACATTACATCTCAAAAACAACAAAGTATACACCTCTACTCCATCCAATTTTTTCACATAATTAAAACTCCTTAAATAAAAAAAGAGGTATTTTATTAATATAAATATTATTGAATTCTTATTTTCTCTTACCCTTACTTATACCCTATGAAAAACATTTCAAAAAAATTGGATGGGCATAAAAATCTCAGTAAGGGTTGCAAAATAACGAAAGAAAACATTAGTCCATTAATATATAAAAATCAATGAAACCATACTTTTGAATCTTTAACATACCACACAAAATCATAGGTTTTATGAATAACACATAGAAATCAATAGTTATAAAGGTAACTTGTGGCATCCATAACATACTTACATTGTATCTTTCACAACTACATAGGGAGTACCATTTGGAATATCCATCATAATTTATTTCATAAATCTCTATAGAGAAACATTAACGTTTACCTCTATCACGTTACCCAATGCATTGACAAGCTATCTTGGGATCACCCACCATAGTCTTATCACAGAACCACCCGTATAAGTAAAAAATTTCCTAGAACTATGACATATTTCTAATAAATAAAACAAACATAAATGAAAGATAACATTTCTACATTTCAATCACAAAATATTAATTAAATATATTGACATAACCAATGCATTATTAAAACCCTTTTCAATACAAAAATACATAAAAGTGTATATGGTATTTATTTTCTATTTAAGAACATTACGGCAAGTTAAGGAATACAAAAAGAAAATAGCACTCATAGCAGCGGAAAGGAAACTGTCACCGCGTACGTTAAAAAAAAGAAAATTCCCTTTGTCGTTTAGTAAAACGCTATGTAGAAAAAAGATACCATTTGAATGAAATGAAAAGTAAAATGGGTTTAGACACTGTATAAAAGAATGTCAATTATAAATAAAAATATTCATTAATGAAAAGTGCTTGAGACATAGTCCCTTATGAAAATTCTACAGCCTAACAACGTTACTTTGAAATTCAGAAAATGAGTTGCTGAGAGAAAAAGGGTATCTCATCATTTGGACATAACATGTACAGAAATAAGGATGTCGAAGAAAATATCCCAATATAAGATAATTATAATTATAATACATGATTTAATAGAATTATCTTACTAAAATGGGATGGTGAAAGGTTCCCATACAAAGAACATATCCTTACATTATGGATAAATAAATAACATAAATATGTGGGACAAACATAAATACACCCAATATAAGTGGATATTATGTGTAAAAATATAAGTGATAATTCCCACATATTAATAGAATGAAATAATTAATAAGTATAACTTTAACCCAAATAATAGAAATTTGGTTAAGAAATCCCCTTACATTGTGTCCGACATGACTCGTTTGTTCTTTAATCTCCTTTAAATCGAGTAACACCTTTTTTAAACCAAAAGGCTTTCTAGAAGTGATTTTTGTGTAAGGTAAGGCTTATAAGAGGGAGAGAGGGATCTTTAGAGCTTATTTGGGTAGATTTTGGTAGAGCCAAGGGGGGTTTATAGGTGTGAGTAAGGGTTAGAGGTGATTGATTTTTATAAGGGGGAGGAGGGTCTCTTTAGGAAAGATTGAAAATATTACTTTATTATATAATGATTTTTTGTTCCAAAAGGTCCAAAAAATATTTAATTCTATGATAAGGAGTGTATAATCGAAATAAAATCATCCAAAAAAATTGTTCAGGTTTTGATATTTTTTGATCCATATATGTTTTATTTAACCCTTTGTTAACTTATTTAACTTTCACTATGTCCTCTTATATATTCATACTATATGGTTAATATATTTAATATAAAAATTAAAGAGATCCAAAATGGATCATTAATGAAATTTTCTACATCATATTTGTCATTTGGAAGGATATTGTATTTTTAGGACTATTTTATCAATTAATAAAATATTGATTGATTTTAAAAAAAAAGTTGTTGATTTTAATACTATTCATATCATTATTTTTTTTAAAAACCAAAACAACTTGATTATTTTGAAAAACCATCATGAATTAAAAAATAAAAAGTATTTCTAATCTATATAATTAGTGGATGGTATAAAAATATTCAAAATAAATTTATTTTAATATTTATAATATCATTTATTTGAATCCTTTATTAATGAAGAAATTATTGCATCACCATTATGTCATAATTAAATTTTTTTATACAATGTATAAAATAAATAAATAAAAAACCATGATGTTGAAAATAGTTTTTTATTTCTAAATAATATTTATAGTCTAAGAGATAACTTATATAACCACATAATTTTATTTTTAGTATAAAGATTCATGTTCATGTTATTTTGTCCTTACTTTAAATTAATTAATATAAAGTGTCATTATCACTCCAAAATGTCTCCATGGGGTACCAAAGTTAACCCATGGATGTCCATGCTCAGACATGTATCATAAAATAGGGTTAGGACAAATGTAAGGGTAATTTAATATTATTATAATATTATTTTCACTCTAATCTACCAAATCTACCCATTAACCATGGTAAATAAAATATTTAATGAAGTAATATTTACAATGTCTGAAAATAAAAGTTACCCATTTAAACAATATGGACCTCTTTATTCCAAATATGGAATCCATTTTTCCCAATTCAAAATACAGAAGTTTCATAAATTAAATTAAAATTAATTCCTGTTGTCAAAACAAAAAGCGTGTTTTTAAGAAATAATAATTATGAAAAGATTAACACTTTTTATGTTGAATGTCAAAGTAAAATTATTTCCAATGACCAAGATTGGATTAAATAGTAAAAATATAATCGAATTACAGTTTAAAATAAATTTAAAAAATAATCTAACTATATAAATAAATTTGATAAAAAGTAGTTTGGATTTAAAATGTAGTATTTTACACTATTCAATAAAAAATTAACTTTATCAATAAAATATAAAAATTACCCAAAGAAAATTTTGATGTTCCAATTCTAAATAATAATTTTATTTTGTCAAATAGAATATATAAAAGTGTCAAAATGTATATTTAAAAAGGTTTTTCCATCAAGAGGCGGTAAATCACCCATTTAAAGAATATCAGAGTATTTATGTTTAAAATTGGATTCATTTTCATTTTAAGCATCTAAAATTTATAGGATAAATGTAATGACATTTAAAAAACATTTATAATCATATTTTAGTTAATAATATTCATTCCCAGCAATACAACGACTGGGCGTTAACTAAAATTTAAAATAATATTATATTATTATTTTTCAGAATGACTTAGACTTATGTGAAACATGAGATTTTTGGAGAAACCCATTATTGTGTGTCAGGTATGCCATGAGACATAACATCCCATTTAAATTAAAATTAATATTTAATTCAAAAATATTCATAAATATCAAAATTTCATATTCTTTAATTACCTATGATGTTACATCCTTCACCCCCTTTGGAAATTGCATCCTCGCAATTTTAAAATTGGGCTAAAAAACTTCATTGAAAGCCCCACATTAGAAAAAGAATAAAAAACAATCACTTTAAAAGAATGAAAGAGAAGTACAAAGGTCACCCGAGTTAACCCATACTAGGATTCCATGGAAACATGGATATGGAGGAGAAACTAAGTGTCATGTTATGATGGAGAGTGATAGAAAACATGATCAAAAGAAATTTAACAACCAGAAAATCACAAACTTCTAATGGGTTAAATAGTATTTTATTCTCCAGTAGGAAATGTTCATGGAAAACGTTTTTGTTTTAAGTTACTTTTCATAAATATGAAGAATTTATTTACAAGTATAACTAAAAACATAAGGAAATATTCATACTTGTCATGTAGACTTTCATACTTTACTAAATTCCTACCACAAACTAATCTTTTCTCTAAATGATGAGTATTTAAACGAACTTGGTCACATTAAAGGTGCTAGAATCAACTTCTAAAGAATCAGATAAACTGAAAAAGATAAACTATATATTTCCCTTGACATTAAACATTAACCAAAACCAAAATTATTAGTACGAGATCAGATAATCCCCAAAAAGGATAATCCTTTATAAAAATAAATACTACTCTAAATCTCCAAAATTCAACAAACAATACCCAAAGATCAACAAAGACAATTTAATAAAAAAATTTCCTTTAAATCCTTCAATATAATCCAATCTAAGATTGAAACCCAATGCTCAGAAGGATTCAATCACATAGTATTCCATATTAAATATTATCCTTTATCTTCAAATAAAATTGACTATTCTTAAAGTCTCATACTGAAGAGTAATTAACCTATTCACATATTATCTATGATAGGTTAACCATTTACATAATAAAACCAAATCTCTATTTGTAGACAATAAATACATAGATTCTTCCAAAATAAAATTTCAAAAAATACTCCACAAACTAAATCCCATAGTGTTCTATTTTCCTTAAGTATATAATATTGACCAAGATATAGAACGTCTTCCAAAATAACCATTATCACTTAATCATCGAATCATTTTACTATATTAAGTATATCCATTTGATAAAACATAAGATCCCAAAATCAACTTATTATTGATCCATAAAATCATTTAGCTAAAAATAGTAAGTCACACTAACTAGGGACTTCACATAGGCTAGTGGTAGGAAATGCGCCCTTATCGACCTTCAGTTGGGGGTTCTATTCCTGCAGATTTTTTGGATGCGACAGGTTGTCACCCATCTTTCATGTCACAACTTTTTATAAAACTCAGAAATAACCCTAACAAGATTTAAGCTCAATGGTTGTCTTGTACCTCTCATTTTCTTCCCAACTCATAATTACCTCAATATCTTAATTCAAGAATGTAATTCCCTGACCCTAGTTACCTAGAGCCAGAGCATTGTTATATTACATTAGCATGATACAAAGAATAATGTCTCGAAGGACCAATAAGTTTAGTATCTTTGGAAGTACTAGATACATACATAAGTTTTAAATTAAATCATGTAATAAATAAAAACAACATTTTGACCCCTTTGAACACACCCTTATCCTTGGAATATCCCAAAATATTAATCATAATTTACTTATTCACATCCTGGGAAAAATAAAACATAGAAAGGGGAGAGCTCAGATGCTTAGTAAGGATAAAAATATAGCGAAAACTTTCATAAATAAGCATAAACATTCAAGGCAATGTATAAGACTAAAAAAAAGTCTTTTAAAATTAAACTATAGCATAATATGGAAAGATAAATAAAATAATTCCATTTAATTATTCACATGGATATTCTACTAGTCGTCTAATCACATGTAATATCAATAGAAAATTTCATAATGATAGAATGCATAATGCCATACATCATAACCACATATTCAAGGCCTCATTCCAAGACTATATATAAGATTTTTTCAAGGACTTATGCCAAGACACTAGTTTGTCTAATGAGACCTTTCGAAGAATTGATGAGCTATAGTGGGCTCCACCTGTCACTTATTAAATCCAATTCAATCCTCATATGAAAAGGGTGAAACATAACATAAATATTTGTATTAAAACTATCATACAAAATGTTAATAAATTATCCATAAACCATGAATGGTATAAAAATAACACATCTATAGTAAAACATATCACAAAACCTTAAATAAAATATGAAATATTTTTATCACAATAAATCATCTTCAAATAAGTATAAAATATATTAAAGGATATTGACATAGATGAAATCAATACTATTTGAGAGAAATTTCTCTTTCTATTTTGAAATCTTTTAAAAGTCATGTAATTATAAAAGAAAAAATTTATTTTGAAAATATTCTTAGAAGCTTGTAAGGGAAGTTTCAAAGGTTTTATAATGGAAGAAAATAATAGCACCCACCATATGAGTCAGAAAGACATTGTTACCTTAATTTTTCGAAATGGTCATAAAGTACCTTGTTTGGAAAACAACAGAAAGATTCCATTCAAACCATTTTATAAAAATTAAAATAATGGTATAAATGACTTTAAACTATAGTCTTGTAAATAGTAAATATGTTTTTCAATTTGTTTTTATGAAACATGGATGTGGATGATAAAGATGTCCTCGTAGACACTAATGTAAAAACAACCTCAGATAATAAAGAGATTGTGAAATTAACCCTTACCTTGTACTTTTCCTTGGTCGAGGGTACATTAAACTCCTGTATAATAATTAAATCATTTTTATTAAATTATAAAAGAACTATATATATATAAATATAATATCATATATGGTATTCTATTATTTCTTTGTTAATAATATTTTAGTAGTATCATTTTTTCTGGTGTTAACTGATTTGTTTTCCTTTATATGTTTTGTTATGTAAGTCATGTTTGTTATGGATAGGATTTATTTGATTCATAAACATAATGATATTATTTTCTTACATATTATTTTTAATAATCAAATGAAAATTATTCTTTAATGGTTATTATGGGGTAATGAATCTCATCACGTTCGTGGAGATGGTAATCCGTACATACGCACGAACGCAAATTCAATTTCATTTTTTTATTTTAAAAGGAAAGAATACCAAATGATACATAGGTATATTATTATTCCCATAAAATATAATATTTTATATATGTTACATAAGCTCATTAACACCATCCTTTATACGTTCCATGTATGAAATGAATGAGTCATATCACTTTTAGGGGGTGGTGGTCTGCACTTCCACAAATGAAATTATCATATATATACAACATGAAAAGAATAAAGGTATTCTATAAAAGAGAAATAAACAATATTATAGATAAAAAAATATCATTAATATCATATATAATTATAGTTATAACATAATGGCCACCATAAGAGGTTGTAGTAGAAGATTTGATAATCATTGTTTTGTGAGCTAGTAGTTCTCTGTCCACAAAAACATTTTGTTCTATAACCATTAGATTGAGGTGTTTGTATGTTTATTTCAAATAATTCTCATAAAAACAACCTAGTATATTAAGGATACTGGTTTTTTTAAATAATGGAATAAAAATATTTTAGGGTGTTTGATAAGTAAAATAAAAAGAAAATAACTTTAGATGATATGCTACCTTTAAATCGGGTAACTCCCATTGGTTTTATCTAAAAGGCTTCCATGAAGTGCCTTCTGCCTAAGGTAATGTTTCTTAGAGGAAGATATGGAAATATGGTGCTTAATTGAGAAAATATTGGATGAGAAAATGGGATTGAGAGGTGTGAGAAATGGGTTAGAGGTGATGGCTTTTTATAAGTGGGATGAGGGGCTCTTTAGGAATGTCTGAAAATATTTGTTTATTATATAACAATATTCAGGTTATAAAGGTCCAAAACTCATTAAAGTAGAATATAAGATGACGCATGTTCAAAATAAAATCATCCAATAATAATTGGATAGGTTTTAGATATTTTTTTTTTAATTTTTAAAATCTCATTTATTTAAACCATTCATTAATGAGGTAAACAATGCATCATTATTGTATTATAAATAATTTTATTTATTTGATGTCTAAAAATTATAAAAAAATAACATGATGTTGGAAATATTTTTATCCTTATAATTAATATTTATAGTTTAAAATATTACTTATATAACCCATTGTAAAAAATTTATTACTAAAAGATATATGTTTATGTCATTTTTGTCTTTACTTTAAAATAATTAATATAAAGTGTCATTATCACTCTCAAGTGGCTCCATGGGGTCCCAAAATTAACCAATGGATGACCATTGTCTGAAATGTATCAAAACATAGAAATGGGACACATGTTATGCGACTTTAATATTATTATAATATTTTTTACCCTTATTTACTGCATTTATCCTTTAACCATGGTAAATAAAATATTTACCGAAGTAATTATTCATAATGCACAAAAATAAAAGTTACATATTTACACAATTTGGACCTATCGATTCCAAATATGGAATCCATTTTTCCAAATTCAAAATACATAAGTGGAAGAAATTAATTTAAAATTAGTTCCTATTGTCAAAACAAAAAGCGTGTTTTTAAGAAATAATATCTATCAAAAGATTGACCCTTGATTATGTCCAGTTTAAATTTGAAATTAAATCCAATGAAATAAATTATATTAAATGATAAAAATATAATCAAATGACAATTAAAACAATTCAAATGTATAATTTAACACTATAAATTATTTCAACTAAAAAAGATGTTTTTAATTAAAATTTAGCATTTTCACTATGTCTCAAAAATTGAAAGTTTTCAAAAGAGTAAAAAAAATTCACCCTAAGATAATTTTGATATTACGAATCCAAAAATTAACTCCATTTTGAAAAATGAAATTTATAAAATTTCAATAAGTGGGTATTACTATTCATAATGGCTAGATTGATTGGTCGTGGTGTGTTAGAATCTCAAAGTAGCGTACAACACAAGCTATTGCATTATTCAAAGGGAAACATACCGTGGAAGCCTGGGGTGTTACATTCTTACCACCTTTAAATAATTTCTTCTTAGAAATATTTATAATATTAATGCATAAAAATATTTGGGTGGTTCTTCATCATATGTTCCTCTGGTTCCCACGTTCCCTCTTCCATCTTATGATTTCTCAATAGAACTTTCACCATAGGAGTTTTCTGGTTTCCCAACACTTCTTCTCTGGTATCAATAATTATGATAGGATATTTTTAATAAGAAAAATCAGGTTCCACTTCAATTTCTTCAAAATTGAGTATATACATTTGGTCAAGCATGTATTTTCTCAACAGTGATACATGGAACACATCATTAACTTTGGAGAGATTTGGCGGCATTGCCAAATGATAATCTAGAGATCCAATTCCTTCTAGAATATCGAAAGGTCAGATGTACCTGGGACTTAATTTACCATTCAAACCAAATTGTATAACACCCATCCACAGAGATACCTTCAAGAAAACATGATCTCTTACTAGATATTCCCAATCTTTCCCTCTGTTATTGGCATATCTCTTTGGACTACATTGATTTGATTTGATGTGGGTTTTGATAACCTTCAAATTTTCCATTTTTTCCTCAACAAGTTTTGGACCAATGAGTTTTCTTTCATCAACATCATCTCAACAAGTTGATATGCGACATCTCTTTATATATAACGCTTCATATGGTGCCTTCTAAATACTTGAATGGAAGCTATTGTTATAGGAAAATTCTATCAGAGGTAAATACTGATCCCACATACCTTGAAAATCAAGTGAGAAAGATGTCAACATGTCTTATAACATTTTATTAGTTCGTTATGGTTTTCCATCAGTTTGAGGGTGGTAGGTATTGCTCAAATGAAGTTCAGTATCCAAGGAATTCTGAAGAATTTCTTGAATCTTGGTGTAAAATAGGGACCACAATAAAAAACAATCAATAGGGGTACTCCATGAAGTCTTAAAACACCATTAATATATAGTTTTTCTAAACATTAAAGTTGTAAATCTTCTCTTATAGAAAGAAAATAAACTGACTTGGTAAGATGATCAATAATGACCCATATTTAATAATTTCTTCTTTGAGTCTTGGTTATTCCCATGACAAAGTCCATCATAATATCATCTCATTTCCACTCAGGTATGGGAAGAGGTTTTTTGACTCCTCTAGAATGGTTTCACCCATATTTCACTTATAGAAAAACCATACATCTTGACACATTATCAGAAATCTCTCTCTTCATGTTGTCCCACAAAAAATATTCCCTCAAATATCTATACATCTTATTACTACCAGGGTGTATAGAGAAATTGAATCTATGATAATCATCCAAAAATTCCCTTTTTAGATCCGGGTTGTCAGGAACACAACGTATCTTCCCAAATTTCACAATCCCATCTTTATATACTAAGTTGATTAATCTCCCATCATTCATAGCTTTAATTTTCTTTTGAAACTCCTTATCATCAGTCTAATAACTTTTTATCCTTTCTTGTAATGATGTTTTAGCAAACATTTGAAAAAGTATTGATGTTTCACCTTCTATGATTATTCCCACATCCGTATTTACTAGATCCATGAACATATGATCCCTTTTAACTCTCATCTTCTTCAAAATCCATGATTATTTCTACTTAAAGCATCTAGCACCTTGTTTTCCTTCCCCAGGTAGTAGTGTATGGTGCAATCATAATCCTTGAGTAGTTCGAGCCATCACCTCTTCCTAATAATGAGTTCTTTTTGAGAGAAAATATACTTCAAACTCTTGTGATCAACATAAATCCCACATTTTCAACCATAGAGATAGTGTCTTCATATCTTTAGAACAATGATACACAACCAAGTCCTTTTTTAAGCATCAATATAAATAACAAACACATCATTCCCCAATGGTAGAGTAAATATTAAAGAATTTCCTAATATTCGTTTCAATTCTTCATAACATTCTTCACACTCTTTTTTCCAAAAAAATTAAACCCCTTTACGTGTGAGCATTGTTAATGGGTCAGCCAATCACCTAGAATTCTGGATGAAATTCCAATAATAACATACTAAACCAAAAAAACTACATACCTCAGTTATACTTTTCAATGCTATACATTCTCATATTTCTCTTTTCTTAGAAGGATCCATAGTGATTCAATCCTTAGAGACAATATGGCCAAGAAAAGAAATTTCCTGAAGCCAGAATTCACACTTGATGAACTTCCCATATAATTCATTTCATCTAAGTGTCTTTAGAATGGTGCACACATTATTTTTATAATCATCATATCTTTTGGAGTATACCAAGATATCATCAATAAATACCACTACAAATTCATCAATATATTATTTGAAAACTCTGTTCATTAGATCCATGAAGACAGAGGGTGCATTATTCTATCCAAAAGGTATTACTGTAAACTTGTAATGCCCATAACCAGTTCGAAATGCGGTCTTAGGAATTTCTTCCTTCTTCACACACAACTGTGGATATCTAGATTGAAGTTCAATCTTTGAAAAATATTGACCCTTATGAATTTGATCAAATAAATCATCAATGTGAGGTAGGGGATACTTGTTCTTTGTTGTTATAGCATTGATCTCCCAGTTTTCAATGCACAACTTCATAGATCCATCTTTCTTCTTAACAAAAAGAGTAGGGGATCCCCATGGAGAAACTCTTGGATGAATAAATCCTTTATTACTCAACTCCTCTAGTTGTTTCTTTAGCTACACTAAGTCCAAAGTGGCCTTTCTATAAAGGGTCTTCGATATGGTCCTTGAAACAGGAATTAAATCAATGGATAACTCAATTTCTCGTTCTGGAGGATGTCCAAGTAAATACTCTGGAAATACATCAAAATATTCTTATACAATAGGTACATACTCTATTTGAACATTTCATTCCTCACCCATAGTTATTTCACTATCTTACTCCCTAATAATTGAATTTAGTATAGCTATAGGGGTGGATATAAATGAGAATCAGATGGTGACATTTATGCTCTAAAGATAAGGTATTCCTTATCATCATCAAAAATTGTAACCTCCTCCTTCATACAATAAATTTTCACATCATGGTCTGAAATCCAATACATACTAAGTATTATATCAAATTTAATCAGGGGTATGACAACTAGATCAGTGGATAAAGACCATTTATAAGCCATAATGGGGAACTAATTCAGAATACATTGTTTGCAATGATACTTCCCTTGGGAGTTTTGAATGACTAATCCCTTGTTATATAAAATTGGAAATATCTAATTTTCTTAGAAAATTGGGAAGATATGAATCAATTCAATGATCCATAATCAAATAATTCATTTTCTAATCTTGAGGAAACCATTACATTACCTACCACCACGTCTTTCAGAGATTCAACCTTAGCAGTAGTGATTGCATATGCTTGGCCTTTCTCCCTTGGAATTTTTCGAGGAATGTTTCCTTGGTGAGTTGGAAATTCATTTTCATAATGCCCCATTTTTCTACAATTGTAGCATTCAAAATTGACAACCACTTTATTTCCTTTACAATCAAGATCTTGGTGGCCTTTTTTACCAGACATGTAACAGACTCACATTCCCTTAAGGCATGTACCAAGGTATTTATTCCCACATTTAACACAAAATGGATATTCAAAATTTCCCCAATTCCCATTATATCCATTTCAAGAGTGTTCAACAGATCTCTTTTTCTCTTGGTTTTCTTTAAAGTTTTAAGACTTAGAGAATTCATTTTCTATCTTGATAGCACATGATAGAAGATCTTCATATGATGAGAAGGGTTGTGAGACTAATTCTTGATGAACAAATGGTTTTAACACATAAAATAATCGATCAATATTACTCCTTGGGTTATGTATATAATATTAATCATTCCTTACTAGCCTTGTAAATTTATCCTCATACGTTGTGACATTCTCATCCACCTTTTTCCTCAGACATAGAAATTTTCTTTCCATATCCGCTCGATGGTCATGGAGAATGTATTTTTTCTATGAAAAGATCTTTAAACTCCATCTATTCCATATTTTATACTTCTTCATCCTCCTTTGTGTTTTGAATTAATGACCACCATTGATCTATATCTCCCATGAGACAATAAACTGCCATGGAAACTTTTTCCCTTTCACTTCTCCCCAAAGCATGAAATATTTTCTCTAAGGAACCTATCCATTGCTCAGCTACAAATGGATTTGTAGTCCAACTGAATTTTGGTGGTTGTTTCCTCAAGAATCGATCTAATATTGATCCTTCGCATTGTGGATCATGGTGATCCATACGGGTAAGGTTATTATTCATAAACTGTGTGAGTTGTCCCAATATGGTGATAAGCGGATCAGAACCACTTGAATCACCAACTCCACATTAATTATCATGAGTAGGAGGGAAATCCCTATATGGCTTATGTGCATTGATATGATTTCCATTCCTTCCACAGGGCACCATTTCTAAACAATAGAATATAGTAGATTAGTTTACAAATCCCAATACATAATTCCAAACATGAAAAACACTTAACATAAATTCAATAGTTTATGAATATAATCCATAATAATAAAAATGTTTTCTTTAAGGAGGTATAAACTCATAAATCCTTAAAAATGGTTTCTAAATAAAATGTGAATTATCCTAAGCATTTCCCCGGGAGTGTCATAACCAAGAGTGCAGCAAGCCCCGTAGTCATGTACCAGGATACCCCAGGTGAAGCCCAAAACTCATTGTCGGAGTTTTCCATCCTATGTACATCTATATCAGAGCCGCCTTTACCTTCCCGTATCTAGACATAGATGTATTTCTTGGATAATACAAAAAATGTATACATTAACAAAATTCTAGGAAGTTCTTCTATACGAATCCTCAAAGTCTAGTTTAGGGTAATTTTCTTTAATCAGAGTTTATCAAAATAGAGTTTTCGTGGTTTGTAAAAATCATCCTCCGATACCAACTATAACGCCCCGACCCTAGTTACCTAGAGTTGGCGCATTATTACATAACATTGGCATGATACATGGAATGATATCTCGAAAGACAGATTAGTTTATTAGCCTCGGAAGTACTAGATATATACACAAGTTTTACATTACATCATGAAATAATGAAAAACAACATTGTGCCCCCCATGAACACACTCATTTCCTTGGCCTATCCTTACAGGTTAATCATAATTTACTTCTTCACATCCTGGGAAAATTAAAATGTAAAAAGGGGTGAGCTTTGATGCCCAGTAAGGATAACAATTTATTGGAAACATTCATAAATAATCATAAACATTTAAAAAAATGTATAAGACTTAAAAACCTTTTAAAATTAAACATCAGAATAATATTGAAAAGATAATTTAAATAATTCCATTTACATATTCACATGTATATTCTACTAGTATAATAATTACATGTAATATCAATATCTAATTTTATAATAATGGAATGCATAATACCAGACATCATAACCACATAGTCAAGGTCTCATGCTAAGAATACAAATAAGATTTTGTCAAGGCCTTGTGCCAACACACTAGTTTTTCTCATGATACCTACTGATGCATCGAGAAGATATATCAGGCTCCACCCATCACTTACTATGTCTAGTTCATTCCTCGTATTAAAAGGTTGAAACCTAACATAAACATTCATATTAAAACTCGAATACGAAATGTTAATAAATTAACCATAAAATATGAATGGTATAAAAATAACACATCCATAGTCAAACATATCAAAATACCTTAAATACCATTTGGAATATTTGTATCACAATAAATCATCTTCAAATAAGTATAAAATCCATTAAATGATGCTGACATAGATGTAATCAAAACTATTTGAGAGAAATACCTCTTTCTATTTTGAAATCATTTAAAAGTCATGTAATTATAAAAGAAAACATTTATTTTGAAAATATTATTACAATATTGTAGGGGAAGCTTAAAAGGTGTTATAATAGAAAAAAATAGCAGCACCCACCGTATGAGTTAAAAAACATTCTTACCTTAATTTGTCGAAAAGGTGATAAAGTACATTGTTTGGAAAATGAGGGAATCATTCCTTTAAAACCGTTTTATAAATAGTCAAACAAGGGTATAAATGACTTTAAACCATAGCCTAGTAAATAGTAAATTTTTTTTGGAAATATATTTTTATGAAACACAGATCTGGATGATAAAGAGGTCCTAGTAGACACATACGTAAATACAACCTCGGATAATATAGAGATTGTGAAATTAACCCTTAACTTGAAGTTTTCCTTGGTCAAGTGTACGTTAACCTCCTGTATAATAGTAAAATAATTTTTATTAAATTATAAAATAACTTCATACATAAATATGATATCATATATGATCTTGTAATATTTCTTTGTTAATAATATTTTAGTTGTATCATTGTTTCAGGTGTTAACTGATTCATTTTTTCTTTATATGTTTTTGATACGATTGTCATGTTTTTTATGAATAATATGTATTTTATTAATATAAATAATTATATAATGTTCTTAAATATTTTTTTTAATAATATAATTAAAATTATTCTTGAATGGTTATGATGGGAAATGAATCTCATCACATTCGTCGAGATGGTAATCCATACGTAAGCACATACGCAATTTCCATTTCATTTTTTTATTATAAATGGAAAGAAGAACAAATGATACATAAGTATATTATTATTCCATTATAATATAATATTTTATATATTTTACATATGTTCATTAACACCATCCTTTATATGTTCCATACATGGTATGAACGATTCAAATCACATTGAGGGTGCGGTAGTCCATATTTCCTCAAATGAAATTATCATATATATAAAACCTGAAAAAATAATGGAATGCTATAAAGGATAATTATCGAAGCTTATAGATAAAATAAATTTTATAAATATCATATATAATTATAGTAATATCATAATTTCCACCATAAGAGGTGGTATTAGAAGATTGAACAAGCATCGTTTCATGAGGCAGTAGATCACCGTCCACAGAAACATTATGTTCTATACCCATTAAGAGAAAATTTGTGTAAGTTTAGTTCAAATAATTCTCATAAAAACAACATATTATATTGAATATATTGGTTTTGTTATTAAATAAATAAATAAATAGAGTTTAGTGGTTGGAAAAGTAAAAAAAATAAAATAACTTAAGAAGATATGTTACCTTTAAATCGGGTAACTCCCTTTGATTTGAACCAAAAGGCTTCCTTGAAGTTCCTAATTCCCAAGGTAAGGATTTTAGGTGAAATATAGGGATATAGGGAGCTTAATTGGGTATATTTTGGATGATCCAAGGGGCTTTATAGATGTGAGAAATAAGTTAGAGGTGAAAGCTTTTTATAAGGGAGGGGGAGGGGCTCTTAAGGAATGTTTGAAAATATTATTTTATTATAAAATTATTTTCTGTTTATAAAGATAAAAAACACATTAAAGTAGAATAAAATATGACTCATGTTATAAATAAAATGATTAAATAATAATTGGATAGGTTTTGGATATTGTTTTAATTTTTATAATCTCATTTATTTAAATCATTCATTAATGAGGTAAACATTGTGTCATTATTGTGTCATAAATAATTTTATTTATTTGATTTATAAAAATTATAAAAAAATACGATGATGAAGGAAATATTTTTATCTTAAAAATTAATATTTATAGTCGAAAATATAACGTATATAACCCCTAGTAAAATTTTTTTTACTAAAAGATATAGGGTTATTTCATTTTTGTCTTTACTTTAAATTAATTAATATAAAGTGTCTTTATCAATCTCATGTGGCTCCATGGGGTCCCAAAATCCACCCAAGGATGACCATGGCCGGACATATATCAAAAAATTGGAATAAGACACATGTTTGGGTGATTTACTATTATTATAATATTATTTTTTACACTTATTTATTAGTTTTACCCTTTAACCATGGTAAATAAAATATTTACAGAAGTAGTTATTCATAATGTATAAAAATAAAAGATACCTATTTGAATAATTTAGACCTCATGATTATAAATATGGAATCCATTTTTTCAATTTAAAAACTTAGAAGTGGCAGAAAATAATTTAAAATTAGTTCCTGTTGTCAAAACAAAAATCGCGTTTTTAAGAAATAATAACTTTCAAAAGAT
Organism: Viscum album; assembly: GCA_963277665.1. Classification (NCBI taxonomy): domain Eukaryota; kingdom Viridiplantae; phylum Streptophyta; class Magnoliopsida; order Santalales; family Viscaceae; genus Viscum; species Viscum album. The sequence goes on along the minus strand of OY728132.1, from coordinate 1,282,648,712 downwards.
TGACACTTGTTTAAGTCAAGTTTAAATGTGAAATTACATCCATTGACTTAAAATATATTAAATGATAAAAATATAATCTGATTATACTTAAAAACCATTCAAATTTATAATTTTACATAATAAATTATTTCTATTAAAAACGTTTTTTTAAATTAAAATTTAGTATTTTTCATTATTCATAAAAAATTGAACGTTTTCAGAAGAGTAAAAAAAATTCACCCTAAGCTAATTTTGATATTCAGAATCAAAAAATGAAGTCCATTTTGAAAAATAAAATTTTTAAAATTTTTAAAAGTGGGTATTACTATTAATAACGAAGAGTTCGATTGGTCGTGGTTTGTTAGAATCTCAAAGTTTTGTACAACACAAGATATTGCATTATTCATAGGGAAACATACCATGGAAGATTGGGGAGTTAAAATTAAGTCTTATTGACATTTTCTACCTCCATAAAATAACATTATTCCCAAATTAAAACATTGTACCTTGATCATGATGTCCACCTAGATTCATCATCATCTTGTTCATGTAGATAGATGGTCTATGCATTGCAACAATGATTTATAAATCTTTCAAAAATAATATTCTTCCTTTATCCAAATACACCTTGTAAAACTTAGGTCATATGGGTTTTCACAGAAAAATAGTTTCGGAAAATAATCATGTATGACATATAATTTCAAAACATATGATAAAACATGCTTTCTATAAAATAGTCGGACTGAGTTTGAGTTAAAAAATTCAATCAATGGTCCTTTTAAAATACCATAAGTATGTACTGAAAGTATATGATTTAAAATTAAATATAAATAGGTTATGCAATGGTATCCTTTATCATCTCCTTTTTCAAAATCATAATATGCTTCAAAATCTGGTGATAAGTTAAAATATTTGACAATGACTTGATAATATTTACCTTTCTTGAAAATATGAGAATATTAAGAAAATATGATTTAATTAAATATAACCCATGATCCATGATGGTATCAAGGTATAACGTAGGTGTTTGATTTCTCAAACAATTTCTTTCAAGTGAGTTGTATGTTAGAAAATGTTTTAGAGTCGTTTGGACATGACTTTGTAATAATTATTGTAATATAGTCATCCAGAAGAGATAGGTGTGTCATTTGAGATCCTACTCCTTCCATTTGTAACAGAAATTCCTTGATCTGAAAAGTAAAAAAATTATGATTTAACTAAAAGAGTATACATAGAGACTAACCACGTGTTTAACAAAAATTCCAAATCCCTAAAGTTGTCCAAACCAACCTCTGATACCAACTATAAGGACCCAACCTTAAACATTACATGATCCTGAAATAAGTTAACAATTCACATTGAGTATCTTTTTAGGTTTAGTGTTTTAGAGAATTAGGTCATAACTATTACATTATATCAACAAAATAAATAAGTAGACACTTATACTCTATCCAAATTTTTCACCAAAATAAAACTCCTTAAAAAAAACAAGAGTTATTTTCTTGATATAAAACTTCTTGACTTATTTATTTCTCTTAACCTTAATTTTACACTATGAAAATCATTTCAAAAACATGGTATAAGAATAAAAATCTCAATAAGGGTTATAAAATAAATAAAGAAAACATTAGTCCATCAATACATACAAATCAATGAAATCATAATTTTCAATCACTAACATACCACAAAAAATCATAGGTTATATGAATAACACATAGAGATCATAAATCATAAAGGTAACTTGTGGTATCCATATCATACATATTTTGTTTCATTGACGTCTAGATAGGGAGTTACATTTGGAATACCCATCAAATTATATTCCCTAAATATCTTAATAGAAACATTAACGTTTACCTCCATCATGTTACCCAATGCATTGGTGACCTATCTCGGGCTCACCCACAATAGGTTTATCAAGGAACCATCCATATATGTAAAAACTTCTCTAGAACAATGACACATCATAACACATAAAACTAACATAAAAAAAGAGAACATTTCCACATTTCAATCACAAAATATCATTTAAATATGTTGACATAACCAATCCATTATCAAAACTATTTTCAATACCAAAATATGTAAAAGATTATATGGTATTTATTTTCCATTTAAAATCATTATGGCTTGTTAAGGAATCAAAAAATGAAATAATGCTCATGGCGGTGAAAAGGTCATTGTAACCGCATATGTTAAAAAAAAGAAACATTCCCTTTGTCTTTTAGTAAAATGATACAAAGAAAGAAGATTCCCATTTAATGAAATGAATATTAAAATGGTTTTAGACATACTATAAAATAAAGTCTTTTTTAAATCAAAATATTCCGCAGTGAAAGTTGATTGAGATGAAGTCACTTACAAAAATTAAGTTGCCTAACTACGTCACATTAAAATTCAGAAAATGAGTTGATGAGAGAGAAAAATTTATCTCATCATTTGGACATAAAATCTAAATAAATAAGGATGTAGAAGATCATATCCCAACATAAGATAATTTAAATTAAATTAAATTACATAATATAAGACTTTTTCTAAAAGAGGAGGGTGAAAGGTTTCCATACAAAGAACATTTCATTACATTAAGGATAAATAAATTACATAAATATGTGTGAAAAACATAAATACAACTAATATAAGTGGATATTATGTGTAAAAAAAATTAGAGGCCATTCAAACATATTCATAGAATTAAATAAATAATATGTATAAGTTTAAGCCAAATAATGGAAATTTGGTTATGAAATCCCCTTACCTCGTGTCTTACATGACTCGTTTGTTATTTAATCTCCTTTAAATCCGGTAACTCCCTTTGGTTTGAACCAAAAGGCATTCTTGAATAGTTTTATGCATAAGGTATGACTTATAGGAGGAATATAGGGATCCTGAGAGCTTATTTGGGAAGAGTTTGGACGATACCCGGTATAGGGAATAACTCATGGGTGATAGGTTGGGTCAAAATGAATATGGTATGATCTGATACATATTATTCATACTAATTTATCTATTATTTATTAGGAACTCTTGGTTTCAGGAGTAAAATTATTATATCATTGACCCTTTCTTATATTTTTTGTGATATAAGAGAATCACAATCCTTTTTACCTAATTTATTTTTCAAATTTATTGGTCTTGGGATTGGATTTATTCTATTATGTATTGACCATCAAAACATAGTTGGGAGGGTGACCAAATAATTACAAATGTTTTAAGGAATGTTATATTAAGATTGGTGGTCACTATTTCATGTGGGAATAATTTTTGATGGTAATGATAGTTTTCAATTTTATTATTGGAATGAATTGGTTAGTCAAATATTAGTCTCATATTGAATGTTACCATAGGAGAGTTACCTTTCATTCACAATAAGTAGGTAACTATTCTAATTAGTTTGAGTGGGATCATCAGGATTTTCATTTAGTTACAATTAAGTATAGATTGGATTGTCACATGGCTCAGATATCTAGTCTTTCTCTAGATGATGGTGTAATATTGTTGGGTTATTTTCATATAATGGTATACATTTTCCATATTTTTTTTCCTAATGAGTTCTATTCCTTATGGCCCGAGTGATAGATCATTTTTATGATCGAGTTAGTGTTGGGTGTAGAGCCAATTTCTATCTTTCCATATAGAATGGAACTAATAGAGCTTTTGAGGAAGGAAAATAATTTCAAAGATATAAATTCTAATGGTTTATACAACTTTGTATACATCCATCGGGTTCTAATGTTCTTTCCAGCAAAAAGGATCAAAGTACCTTGTTCTCCTGTGTATATTTTCAGAGATTGAACTAGATGATGGTCATGAATAGAAATCCTTTCCCACAGATCGATGATCTCTTCAATTAGCAGAGAGTTTCTTTGATCTTCCTAGGGGTATATTTCATATTAGGATCCCACCAGTTAAGGGTTATAACATCAAACATACATCATACAAATTTTAGGCGTATTGATGACTTTTATGAGTTTATAGTGATTCCATTTGATTTTACAAATGCACCGAAAATATTCATGGCTTTAATGAATTAGATATTTCATATTTTTATGGACTAATTTATGGTGTTTTTTTGACAAAACATTAGCACACATCTATAAAAACGATGATCATACAAATCATGTTGATATTGGCTTGATTACATTGAGAGAGAATCAACATTACACTAAGAAAACTAAAATAATTTTCTCAATTGATAATGTAAAATTATGGTGCCATGAAATCTCATAGGTAAGAGTTTCAGTGGACCTAGAGTAAGATGTAGATGTGCTATATTGGGATTTACCCATGAATGCATTTTAGATTTGGAGCTTTCTCAGTTTATAAGTTTCTGATAGACACTTTATCTACGAATTCTCCCATCTCGAAGCACCAATTTTAGGTTTGACCAATATGGGAGTGAATTTTGTTTTATCAGATTCTTGTGAAACATTTTTTAGAGATGGAAAACTAGATGACTACAACCCCTATCGTCACATTACCTATTTTGGGTAAATATTATAACATGTATTGTGATTCATCTTGAGTTAGACTTGGATTAGTTCTAATTCCGAAGGATCGAGTGCTTAATTAATGATCCAAATAGATGAGGCTACACAAGAGGTATTACCTAGATAATGATCTATAGTTTGTGACTATGATATATTCCCTGATATTTTGAGCAAACTATCTTATTAGTTATTGGTTTTATGTGAAAACATAAAAAAATATCCTATGGTATATATTTTCTTAGTAGGAATAGAACCTTCAGTAGAAGAGGTGGGTGAGTATCTAAAATCGTTCAACATTGAGCTAACTTTCACACCGGGAAAGGGAAACATTTTTTGATCAAACCTCTACAATGATTGAGGTAGTGTGGGAGTCCTAAAATGAGTGGTATATGATGGAACTCTTTGAAAGAATTCATCAATATTTCTATGAGTCTTATGTAAGATATGATCTGACTTCAAGATCAGTTATACCCATTATTTCGGAGTAGATCAAGACAAAAATATTATCAAATACAAAGTGATTAATTTTGGGAGATAGATTATTAGGTGAAGAGACCCTATCAAGATGGTCTTATAGTAATGCTAATTATTATATTTTTGTGGTCGAGTGTGGGTTCTTACAGGCTTTCGCTTGGATATAATGAGATATTTTTATACATCTACATGGGTGTTACATCCTGTATTGTAAAATATGTATCATGAACTCCATAGATAGTACTAGTGGTCAAGAATGAAGGAGGTAGCAAGATTTTTGGCTTGGTGTTTCATCTATTAGCATGTAAATTCCAAGAATCAGAAGCCAGTTAGGTGGAAATATCCTCTTCCCATTATAGAGTTGGTTTAGGTTGATGTCACTATGAAATTTATGATAGTATTTTCTAGGAAAACCCATAAAAATGATATAATATGGGTTATTTTTTATTGACTATTTATGTTATTACACTTATTACCTATTAGGGATATCTTCAACACTATGATCATGGTAGTCTGTATGTGTGAGAGGTAGTTTGATTGAAAAATATTTTGAGGAGTATCATTTGAGTCATAGGTCCATGTTTCACATAATGATTCTTCTTGGGTCTTCAGAAGGCTCTATGACCAGTGGTTATTTTGAGTATGACCTATCATCATTAGAATGATGGTCAACTTTAGTGGACTATTCTTGATCATAAAGATATATTATGAGATAGTGTTTTGGATTTCAATGGTTCAGGGGAGTTTCATATTTCACTCATGGTTTTTTCATATACTAAAAACTTTTGGACATTGATCCAGATATCAAATTTATATTATTTTTATATAAGATCATTCCATTCACCAATTTTTTGGGTGGAGGTAGGTGAGTGAGTTCTTATTGGGCCTAATATCATACATGAGAATTATGATCTGATTTAACTAATCATAAAGAAGTTTGTGACTGTAGAGAGTTGGATAAAATAATATACCAACTATCAGAGATGACTTTTAGAGTTCAAGGTTTCTTATATTGTTTTACTTCTAGTGTCACCTAGGTTTTGGAAATACCATATCCAGAAATAAAGAAATTTGACGCCCATATTTTTCAGGTAGTTTGAGATAATGGATAGGGTTGGTCTATTGGTGTACTGATTACCCCTTATATAATGTAACAATTTAATGAATGTTTTGTTTCACATGTCATATCTTCTAAGATATAATTCTGATCCTTATCTTGTGATAGACTTTGAGGATATAAATCTTTGTGCTTATTCTTAATTTGAGAAGAATATGATACAGATTATGTAATGTAGTGAGAAATATCTCCAAGGAAAAAACTATACCTATGGTTTAAGTGTAGTGGTAGCATGGGTGTGTTCAGAGGGAGACATGGGGGAGGGATTCTGATATATTATAAATGTGGAGATAAAATTCACCAATTCCCACGTTGAGGCTTAGAGCATCTTGAGGAGGAGCTGTTATGTGGTGGAGAGGTTGTAAGATCCGGACATTTTCTAGGTATGTCTCTTTTTGGATTTTTTTCATTAGACCATGGTGGATGATTATTTTTTAGATATAGATATTCTGTTTTGTGGGAAATAACCTAATGTTAAAGGATTTATGTTTATTTTTATTATTTGAGGGTAATTATAAATGTGTTTAATAGGATTATGATAATTTTCTATTAATTTTGAATGATTTGGAGGTGGTTCAGAACCTTATGTAGAAATTGGGAAAAAATGTATTCGTTATAAAATTAGACACTGTGTACATGAAACATGGCATGTAACTGATACCAAACACATGTTATAAACGATTTCATAATGTTAAATGGTTAAAAATAATGAAACAAATTCACACCATGTAAATGTTAATTGGGATAAATTTTAATGTGAAGCGATGAGTTTTCCAGTGTAACTGAAGAATCAAAAGTTATATGATGTGGCGGAATTACATGCCCTATAATCATAGATAATAAATTGTTTGATGTAGGAAGAACATATTATTCTTTATTTCATTCAGTGAATATTTTCAACTTCTCAACCTTGGGTGAATTCATGGAATATTTTGGGCCCCTTCCCTCAATTTTAGACACTGAGGTTTTATATATGATCAATTCTAGGTTATATTTCTAAGGTTTTCCTCTTCTATTTTATCGTTCATAGTTTCATTATTTTTAAAATTTTGACCCTGAGAATTTTTTGGGTTTTGATCTTGAACATCATTGATCAAGGCTCTTCTTAAAATCTTCTGCACTATCGTCCTTATTTGTGGTTGTAGTTGGCAAAATTGTGTTAATAACCATATAATGGTAGGTGGTATAGACCTTAACTTTATGGTTTGATAATTATCATTTTGGTGAAATATCATTACTGTTCCAAGAAAAAATGCGGTCAAATAAATTTTTTCAATGATAAATAGTAAATCATTAATTGGAATATGGAATGGATCCCTTTTTTTAATAGATTGTGGTGTGGAATTTGGCTACCCATTGGTTGAGAAAACCCTTCATTAAAATTGAATTGGAATTGGTCAAAGTTTTGTATATTTATATTTTTATATAAGTTATTTCTTGATATAGAATGCCTAGGTCATGGATTATTTCTCAATGATATGAATATTTATCATTTGAGATGTAAAGGAAATTGTACTTGAAAGATAAATTAAAATTTACATAATTAACCATTATGATGATTGATGTGATAGTTTGATACTTGTGCTATTATAACATGTTGTGTTATCATTTTTTAATGCTTATAGTGAGAAGCCTCAGCCCATTCCCAACCTATAAAAGTTATATTGACGACGTTTTGACAGTCCCATGTTATAACACTTATATTGAGCAGGTTTAGCCCAGTCTTATGTTGTAATGATTATATTCAGCAGGATATACCTATTCAAATTCTTTAATGCCTATATTTAGGGTTTTATAACCCATTCCATGTGAAAATTCATATATAGTATGATAAACCCATAATTTTGTAATTTCCCAAAGATATATGGTTTTGGTTGACATGGTTGTACTACATGCTTATAGATATTCTGTCACGGGGACAAATTATATTGATTGATGTATTATATTAACTGATTAATTAATAAACCCGATAATCACTTTATTTCATACACTTATCATAAGTGTAGTCATTTTTATACTTGGTGGTGTTAACCTATAGATTTTTACTATCTCCTTATTTAGGCCATTTTGGGTGCCCGAGAAGATTACATGGATGTAGGTTCAAACAAGGATAAGGGACCTTGTGGTAGAATTGTTTTTATTATTTGTTGGATGTGTTGGAGTTTGGAGATGGGTCTACAAGGGGTTAAGTAATGGGGTATTTTGGGATTATTTTTTTCTACATGTTTTTTATTTGTGTTTTCTATCAGTTTAAAAATTATAATCATCTCATCATAGCATAACATGATTCTTTATTTTTTGTTAATTGGTATCTATTTTAATTCTTATTTGTATTGTATTTTGTTTCTTCTATGCATATTAATATTATTGTATTTATTTATATATGTTTACCACTACTATGAATATTTATAATGTGGGTATAATATACCCACTATACATATCAAACCCGCACTACTAGTCATCATCCTCTTATGTATAGGGAGGTCTGCCTGAGGTCCCATAATAATCCTGATTTGGTAACATTATGGAGTTCCAAATTGAGGGACTTTAAAAGAACCATCCTTTTCATTTCATTAATTCTAGAAGAAGGGATATACTTTTAGTTATAATTCTGAAATTTTACCCTTGAATAATTTTCATCATTTGGATCACCAAGATACAATGTCAACCACTAATGTACAGTTCCCTACATCTAGCCTACTGCCAATGGGACTCAGTACTGCAACATGGATTGGATAAAAATCAATGTGATACCAAGATCCTCAAACCATATTTCTATATCCACATCTAAAACACTTCTCTCACACTTCCCCCAATCCTACCACTAAAAAGTTCAGAAAAACATCATGTACTTATCATCCTCCTTAATAAGATCAACCCTATTTTGATCAGCTGGGTCAGCCTATTGAACCTCCACTACCTAAGCCATGGATTGATGCTGAATAGGATCCGTATCTAAAAAGGGAGACAAATATTTGATAATCCCTGTAGAAAGGAATTCTATTGCAATTTAATTAACTCATATTAACTTATTTCAAACCACACAGAATAAAAATCACCCAATTAAAATAATAAAACAAGTCATTGAGATACATGTACTTCTCCTGGGTCTATACCAAACAAATAGTTCTACCACACATGGTCATTATGTAAAAACATAGTCTTTTCTCTGAATCATGGGGGGCCAAAAATCTTGTGTCTTAGCCCATATCCCTAGCCCATGTCACATATCAAGGTCAAATTACACTATTTCCATACTATCCCATAAATTACTCATTATTAATTTCTTCAAACTCCATCCAATAAATTTACCATCACCTTAGATACCAATCTTTATAAACCCATACATACAAAGATACCACAATAAAGGAGAGAGATAATGACCCAATAAGTCTCGCATTCAGTAGGACTTAGGAAAGAGTATAACACCAAGGGTATTAAAATCTCATAAAATGTGAGGAATTAACCTATATAAAAATATAGAATCAGGAGATAAGATAAATCAACTACATGAAATCACATGTGGTAATATAAAATAAATCCAAAAAATAATCTCTCAATGCATCTATAAATAATACATGATACAGATAAAAATATACAATATAGAATACCAAAAAGTAATGCTAAAGTAGCAATATAAAAACTGTATAATGATATGATATTGTAATTTCCAACACGGTCTACATAGACCTTTGGAAATATGAAAATAAATTTATACACATAGGGTGAGAATACAGGTATACTTAGTAGGAAAACAAAGGACTCTCGTGCACATGTGAATGAGGCAAACTAATGCACGCCTAAGAAAATAGTATAACCAAAACACATAAACCGGTCAAAAATCCACCCATACCTCACCAAGGAATTCTCACCAAACAGAAAAATCCATTTATAATAACATTATATGAAAAAAAATTGATATAGGTAACCTCAAAAAACATTTCCACTAATTTTCCACCCACACACCCCAATGACAAATGTCATGTAGCTCCCACTTCTTCTATATAACATGTCATCCTAGAAACCCAATGTTCAACTAATCATAACATAAAATATCACCCGAATACACCTGGTCTATCACCTAAAATAAAATAATATGAGAGGTGAGGCATCATCTAGGACATCATCCTTGTGTCCTCATGCTTTAATATATAACCCCACCATACAATATCTCATCAAATCATTCGAAAATTCATTGTTTAACAGGTCACACCTATCATTAAGACAAATGTTTTTTTTCATCACACATCAATAGTGCAAATTTTTTATTCTAGCCACTATATCCCTTGAATGTCAACATCCCTAGGAAGAGGGAGTGAGGGTGTGTGGGTTTCTAGTAATCTATATCCCCCACCATGATGTTGGGAAATGTTCCAAAAAAATGGTTTTTGGGAATAGGTTCTCAACAATGTTAGGTTACATATATTAAATCAAAATATTATAAATGAAATATAAAATAATTACACAACAGTCTATCCTATGGGCTCAAAACAAGAACTAATTATCTCACAAAATCCCCACCCTCATTTCTTCCGTTAAATGAATAAAACCATATAACAAACCATAATCCACAAAGAGATTTTTTTCATTTAATTTGAAAAAAATTTAGTTTCCCATTGAAAATCCATTTTATTACATAGAATATTCATTCCACTATTCTTTACCATTAATTCACATTTTACATTATCCCTATTTTACCCAACAACCTATTATAAATCGTTCATTAACGATTTTATTCCCATGTTTTTTTCCCAATGTTATCATTTATTTAATTTCATAAATACTCATGAAACCTGCTTAAGACAACACATTTCATCACTAAACATCCAATAATCCACATGCTAACAAGAAAACATAGAAACCATCATAGTCACAACAACATCCTCATCAGAACATACACATCACCACCAACTTTCATCATAATTTCCAAATACCAGGGCTAAAAAACCAATTATACCCATGTTCCACAACCAAACAAAACAAATTCAGATAGAAAAGAAAACTTATTCACAACATCAAATAAAATTTCCCATATTTAACAAATATTTGTCCATTATTTACTTTACATTGTTATAGGGGTATTTTCATAAAATCCATATATCATGGAGAAACCAATATATTTTCCAAGTATAAGTTTTTTTCCATTCAATCACTAAGTGTCACAAAAATATCACATTATGGGATTAAAAACATATATCAAACCCAAATAAATAGGGCATACCAATTGGACTGTTTTTTGTGATACACAAAGCTTGTATAAACTTAACATTACAATTTCAAGAATCTATAGATGTAGGTGAAACAATCCCCTTCCCCATAAATTATATTAAATAGATTTTTCATCTTCATTAATCTAGATTATATTATCCATTGAAAAGAAAATTAAATAATTAACCCCTTTTATGGGTTACGACTGATGAGAATAGAAGGAATCCATACATGGAAGAAAAAATCATTAAACAAATTTTCTACCCCAAAAACCATGGTGCACACATAAGAGGAAATCACCTACAGGGAAGTAAAACCATATAGTTACATGAATCTAAGTGAAAATCATCTGAAAAAAATCATTTCAAAAGAAAACATTAATTAAATAAAGAAGGAAATATCTTATATTTTGAATGATCTTCTAGGAAACCTATAGTATTTTATATAGAATTAATTGACTATTAAATTATGAATTCCTTTAATCCAAATGGTATAATTATAAAAAATGTTCAATAGTTTTTATAAAATGTTGGTATAAGTATCTACCTTTTAAAAAATTCTTATTTTCAATTAATCAAGGAATTAAAACAATATTTAATGAAAATATTCATCAGAGGAAAAAATGGAAATTAAGGAAAAGCCAGATCTACTGCCAAGATTTACCACCAATGTTTTACCAAAAAATATATACAACCATTAATCTACCAACCATGATATTTCACTAGTGAACTACCTACAGTAGTCAACCATGAGTGATCTAACACTATTAATCTAAACCAGTGATCTAACATTAGTGATCTACCACCAGTGATCGACAACCAGTGATCTATCACTAGTGATATACCAATAGTTATCTACTACTAGAGACCTTCTATCAGTGATATACCACTAGTTATATACCAACATATTTCTATCACCAATTATCTACCAAAATATATCTTTAACCAGCGAACTACCATAAATGATATACCCCCAATGAACAAACTCTCAAGATGTACCTCCAGTTATCTTTCTCTTGTGATCTACTTCCAGTGATATTTTTCTATAGATCTAACTCAAGTGATTTACTTTTAGGATCTCAATCCATTGATCTACCTCCAAAGATCTATCACTAGTAATCTGCTTCTATGACCTAATTATATCATCTCAATCACCCATTTTCCCACCAAACCACTACAACAATTTCAACTTGCACAATAAAAAACATAAAAACATGCATGGGACCCCTCAATAACCATATTTTGCACAAATTAATCATCCATATGTCAGAAAAAATTATAAGAATAAAGTGAATTATCATGATAATGCTATTTCACATGAAACCATAAATTAACGAGGTGTGAAAAATATCGTAATTTCATCAATAATGATTGTATGAAGATAACATTTTTGAATAAAAATTCTTTTAATAGAGTTATAGAATTAAATTACCATATATAATAAAAAAATAAGTAAATATTTTTTTTTGATAAGTGTAATTCCATAATTCAATTAATTTATTGAACAGTCTCAAATTTTTCTCAAAACAATCAGTATTAAAGATAAAGATTTTCATGCGTGAATTACTAAAATAAATATCATAATCAAAAATAGTATGAATATATATTCCACCTTTCCTTAAATATTAACCAACACAAAATGTTTACCTCAATGTAATATAATATTCAAAATTAATAAACATTAATATGATGAAATAATAAATTTGACACCTATATTTCAAAAAAAATAAAAATTGTTCTATAAAATTAATTTCATAAAGAAACCAACTTCCCAAATCACCTACATAACCTAATTGTTATATAATGTTATAAACATAACATCTATCTCATGCCTTTCATCTTAAAACCAAGATTCCTTTTAAATTTTAGCTAAAATTATATATTTCATCCATCAAAAAATGAAAAAAAGAATTATTTTAAAAAAATTTAAAAATATAGTAATTGGAAAAAATTAAATTTGTAAAAGATTGATTAATAAAAAAATTCAGGATTTTTTTTAAAAATAAACAAAGGAGAAAAATGATTTTCTTCAGAAAAGTTAAATAACTTCAGTTTTCCATTAAACAAATCCTTATGTACATTGAGAACATAAATATAAGAAATTTAAAGAAAACAAATAAAAACAATAAATATCTATATTATTAGAAAATATAAAATATTCTTGATATATAGATAAGGAAAATTCATCATTGGAAACCTAATCCTAACCAATCCTTGTAAATAATTATATTTTAACATAAAACCACTACCTCATGTTCAAAATTATTCAAAATCTATCATACCTCCTATTTAATAAATTTAAATTGTTTATAATCCCATGAAAAATATTTTATATTTTTAAATACCATATCTCATATACTTATAAAATCTCAAAACACATTTATTAACAATTCCATATTCAAATTACCATTTCCATGCATGAACTATTTAATTTATCTAGGGAATTTTAGTTTAGTAGTTCCATTAAATATAATGTAATTATGGTTCTATAATATAAATAATGTTAATAAATATGTAAATATTATATATTTTAATTATATATAAATTTAGAGTAATCCATAATGTATAAGGATAGAAAAATGAATGCAACCATTCATGGAGACTCTACGTTGTACGTTTGCATGATAAATGTTTTCATATTTTAATAGATAGAATAAAAGAAATTTAAATAATAAATAATATTTATATAATAATAATTATAATCGATATTTATATATTTTTTCATTAAATGTTTCCTTATTACCATATATTATATGTACAAATGAAAAATAAATTGCATCGGCTGATGGAGGTGGTATTCCTCACATATGCACAAGTAATGTTATCATTTTACAAATGGATTAGAAGGTAAGAAAGTAGATATGGTTTTATTATTATAGGATAATAATTATTTCATAAATATCATGTATCAAAATTAAAACCATTATAAAAACCATCCATGAAAATGGTGATGGAAAATGAATTAAATCATCAAATGGAGTTGGTAGTCCACATGTACACAAGAGTGATACTGTCACGACCCATCCTAAGGGCCTGTGCCCTGACTACCCCAAGCCCGCCTTCCATAGCCCAGGGGCTGGCAACTAGCACGAAAGGCGTAAATACCGATAACTGGGAAGGCATTGCCTTTATAAAAGTAAACAAAACACCACAGAGTACAAGCAGAAGTAATACACTAAGTACAAAAGAAGTGCTGAAATGTAAATGGGCTAGAATACAAACCCAACCGGAATTACTGCTACAACTGAACGAAGGTACAATAGAAAAGACAAGAAGCTAGAAGAATAGAAGTAGCTCCTAGGTCGTCCACCTCGAATCCTACCAGAAGGGTAGGTACAGATAGCGTAGCTCCTGGATCGTCCACCACGGATCCTACCTGAAGGGTTGGTACATATAGCCTCTACAACGCTCTCACCCGTCAACCTCCTCCGAGTATTGTCTCATCGTGAAGTCCACCTTCGGATACTGACTCATCGTGAGGTCCACCTCTAGGTACCATCCAGCCCTCGAACACTCGGCCTCTGTCAGCGCTGCCCGTCGTCTGCAACCAACACAATGAGGTGCAGGCATAGCCCGTGCAGGGGTGAGTATAATGATACTCAGTAGGGACCTCGAGATCCTCAAGGTCTCAATAAATCCAACAAGGATTACCACAACGAAGTTCTCAACAGATAACCATTGCTTAGGTATAAGCCCATACTTATACCTAAGATATCAATTAACCCATCTCAATCATGAGGAAACACAAAGGTTATGAAATCAACAGATAACCACTACCCAGGTATATGCCCATACATATACCTAAGTTATCAAGTGACCCATCTCAATCATGAGGTAAACACAACGGTCATAGACTCATCTCAAACTAGGGTTTTCATTATCGAAATCGTAACTCCTGAAGAGCTTCATCTTTGGAGAGTACAGTGATCCTGTCATGACTCTGAGGTACTTCTCACTAACCTAATACTGCCGAGGTACTCCTCCTGTCGATTACCGTGGGTCTTCCACCTCACAAAGTAGTGCTCCTCCGCCATGGGTCTGCCACCGCACATAGTAGTGCTCCCCCTCATAGCCTATAGAGGTACTCCTCCTGTCGAGTACTGCGGGTCTTCCACCTCACAAAGTAGTTCTCCTCCACCATGGGTCTTCCACCTCACAAAGTAGTTCTCCCCATTGGGCTACGCAAGTCACTCCAAATCGAATCGGACAAGCATTCATCAGGTCTCATCCAGCTACACGGTCTCTATACTCCATACGCTCATCTCCGGGAGGGTCCGCTCCACGAGCTATAGTTCAACACTCCAATTATCTCAAAGTCCCATGAATAAGTATCTCAAAGGACCGCCTCGTCATGGGTGTCTCAATGAAACAGACGGCGCGTCAATCAGACGCCTGGTCTGTGAGTTATTAGTCTTTTTGTCCTAGGGGCCCGGTTGGTTTCGTGTACGAACCAACCCGATTGTATCTCAACTGTACCCCAAACTCACATAGGGTATACACATAGGGACCGTTTCTCAGCGTGATCACCAACACCACTGACGGTTCGTCAAATGGACGTCCGGTCTAAAAGTTATCAACTTTTCCGTTCTAGGGGCCCGGTTGGTTTTTAAGTCAAAACCAACCCAACCACACTCCAATTGCATCCAAACCACAAGGGGAGTAAGCCAAAAGGTCCTTCTCACTATGAGGAATCCAACAAGGTCGACGACACGTCAATCGGACATCCGGAGCTCAAGTTATAAGCGTTTCCGCTCTGAGGGCCTGGTTGGTTTCGTGTTCGAACCAACCTAGTTGTACTCAATGTTCGCCTAAACCTTGAGTGTAATATACCGAAATGACCGTCTTGATTCAAGGATCACATCGTAATATAGGGTGCATCGATTAGAGGTCTGTTTCCCAAGTCATGGGGATTTGAACAGGCCTTTCTGAAAATAGGGGGTTTTGGGCCCGGATCGATCCGGCCCGAGACCCCGTGGGCGGCCCGAACCGGGTCGACCCGACCTGGATCCGGGTCCGGACCATTTGGGCGCTCCCCTGCCTGGCCTACGCGGCCGGTTGGCCCGGCGCGAGCATGCCCCGCATGGCCATCTTGGTCATGCCGTTGCAAAAAAGGGGGGGTGGCTGCCCCCCTTAATTGATCTGCGGCCCCCACGTGGGGGCCGCTCCCTTTGACAACCAGGGGTTACGACGCCCGGTATTCCCCTGGTCCCGCGTGGCCATGGGACCGGTCGCCTGCCGCCGCAACTTCAGCCACGACGGTCCCTCTTGGAAGCGCACCAGAATGCCGCCGCCTCCGGCCACCGGCGCCGCCATGCCGGCGTGGCGCGCCGATAGGGTCTTCTGCGGACCACCGAACGCGCTCCGGTGGTCCGTTTTGCCTACGGTCTTCGCCAGCGGTCCTTCCGGGACCTTCTCTTCACTAAAATGTCTTCAAATTGCCTATGCGTCCCGTTCTATCATCTCACGTCGATCTTCACGTCAAATAAACAATATGTGGAGTCTTTGAATCGCCTTTGCGGCCCCGACTTCGGCCGTGGTTTCGTTCGGCCTAAACGGAACGGCACGACGGCGCCGCGCTTCTTCGCCGTGATTCTCCATGTTCACGCGCGGTGCCGTTGCACCGCGCTGCCTTTTTCCTGCCGCAACAAGAACAACAAGAACGAGGGAGGAGGGTCGACTCTGTTCGTCCGGTCCAACCTCCTCCTGTGATAACGATAACAGGAGGCCCCAAAAGAATAAAAACCCTCGTCAATCAAATGCAAGAATTAAACCATAATATTTGAACTCAAACCCCTACCCGATGAAGTCGTCGAACGAAGGTCGTCGCAGGAAAAGGACGTCATGGAAAACGGCGTCGCAGAAGATGGCGTCGCGGACCGAGGATCCGTAAGCGTCGTTGGCATCACGGAGAAGAGAATCGTTGGCGTCGCGGTACATGGCAGCACATCGTTGATCACTGAGGATTCGGCGTTTTTCGTCGTCCTTCGTCAGAGGCTGTCATTCTTCGTCAGCGACGGGACATTCCTCGCATTCTTCAAGGAGGAAGATGAAGATCAAGACTTGAGAAAACCCTCTCCAATCCTTCTCGCACAACCCAAAAAACCTTAAATAAATAAGGCTTGTCTTATTTAATTAACTCACACAAGCCACCAATCATTTCGAAATTCAAAATTGAATTCTCAAATTAATTATATTGAACAACTTAAATAGTTAATTAATTAAGAGAGTTGACATTTCATAAAGGTGGGGGGGGGTGTTACGCAATTAATTGGGGGTTTGTGGAAGGTTAGAGAATTTGAATAGGTGGGGACTCGTGTGGGCCCCACCTCACAAATATCCTCTCATGGGAGGTTATGTGGGTGTGGGACCCACAAACAACCTCCCCCTTGTAGGATATAACCAACTCAAATAAAATTGTGTGCAACACAATTATTATTTAATTTAAGGTTAAAATCCAAAATATAACTTCAAACCTGCATAAATGGAAACTGCGGAAAAGGCCCCCTTAAGCGAAAACAGGCACTGTGAGTTCATCAGTACCTTCAGATTTTGATTTCGAGCACCGGATCAAGAGATAGAAAAACCCGCTCGTTAGTTCACTGAACGTACCTGAGCTAAACTTCAGAAAATGATTCTGGGCACACCGGGCCTCAGAATCAGGTGCCATCAGAAACTGCGTACTTGTAAAATTCCAAAGAAATTAAGAAAAAAATTTCCTTGAAATTTCTGGGTCTTTACATTAATCCCACTTCAGAGATTTATGTCCCTGTAAAGCTTAAACACAAACTAGGGATACAAAAGTGGTACTGAGCACACATCTGAGACTTCTGCTCCCATGTGCTCTCCTGGAGGTTCTCGTGCTGCCAACGAAAGAACACAAGAGGAATCGACCATTCTAATAGGACTCACTCCTGTCGATCCTCAACCTCTACTAGAACCCTGCAAAATTCACCCCATCGCCAAAGTCCAGCTCCCCATGGTCGATGATATGCGTTGGGTCAAGCACGTGTCTCCTCAGTTGAGATACGTGGTAGTTGTCGTGCCCCTGTTGCAACTGAGATGGATGGGTCAAGCAGTAACCCACCTCGCCTACCCTGCTGAGGACCTTGATGGGTCCGATGAATCATGGAGATAACTTTCATCCCCATAAAAATATCCATAATTCCACATCGAGGTGAGACCCGTAAGAAAAAGTGGTCGCCATCCTCAAAATCTAGTGCTCTCTGCCTCCTGTCAGCAAAAGACTTCTGTCAGATCTGAGCTGTCTTCATCCACTCCTGGATGACCTGGACCATCTCTGTCGTGGCTTGGACTATCTTTGGTCCCACAAGAGCTACTATGATTTCTTCATTTCCTATAAAAGAAATCCGGTCTCATCCCCTGGATGAACCACGTTCTTTGCCTAATACAGTCAATCCGGACATGAATGATGCATTAATGCTATGGACAACATCGTAAGGCCTCGACCTTAGTACCAAGAGATCCAACCATCACTCTCACCTCTAAGGGTCGAGTCACACTGTCGGCATAAATTTGAGGTAACTGGGTCTCCTCTAGTACGAATCTCGAAAGTGAGGGCCAAGTCAATAGTTTTAACCGGGACCTCTCAATACACAAAAAGAAAGGAAGGAAATGTCACAAGGACAAGTGTCTTTTATTACTACAGCTCGAAGTAAAAAGACACATAAAAATTAAAAAAGGAACCTAAAAGCACCAAGACCAAAGTTCCCATGCCTGTATCTAGTCCCACTCTTGTCCACCAGCTTCTGGAGCTCCATAGCCGTATGCTTCTGCTGCCTGAAGCTAAGCTCTTCCATGTCCACCTGTTCCCTATGGTCGGGGTGGACCTCCTGGTGGTGGTGGTGGAAATACCTCGAAGCATCATCCACCTCCAGCTGCACGACCAGCTCTCCTATCTCGGTCTCCTGTTCCCTGTGGTCCTCCACGACTGATGCTCTGCCTCAGCCTGGGAGGTCCTTCATTTATCTACGGGTCATCTGTATGGTGGGTCAGACAGTCACGTGCAATGTGACCAATCCCGCCGTAGGAGTAACACTTCATGGCAGGTCTAGCTCAGTCATTCCCCTTGGTGCCTCGCACTACCGACCATGAGTTACGTGGTCAACCACCTGTAGGTTTAGTCCTCTTGGACCTCTGCGTCATCTGTCTACTGCTTGCTGTAGAAGACTCTGCCTCATGCCCGCTAGTGGTGGGTCCTGCTGCTGGAGACTGCTCAACTAGGAAACTCTCCACTAAGAGGGCTCGCTCCAACACCCATGTCTGCGTCCGGATGCTATGAGAAAGAACAGAAGCACTAATCTCTCACCTGAGCCCCTACTCGAAGGTTCGGGCCCTGAAGATTGGGTCCTATACCATATCTGTGGAGTAGCCTGAGAGGTCTGTGAACCTCGCTGAGTACTGTGCCACCATCATGCTACCCTGCTGTAGATGCACCAACTCCTATATACGCACCGCTCAAAGGGTGGCTGGTATAAACACTGCCCGGAACAGGATCTCGAAGTCTTCCCACAGAAGTGCCACCTCATCGTGCATCTGGTGCATCAGGCTCACCCATCTGCCAGTTGGAGCCTGGAAGAGGCTGGCAGCAAGGATCACCAATACGTCTGTTGGCATCCCTACTAGCCTGAAGACTCTCACCACAGCCTATAGCCAATCCTCAGCCGCCTGCGGGTCCGTCTCTCCCCTGAACCTGGGTGGCCTCTGGCACTGGAACTCGTGGAGTGTGCTCAAGCGACGTGCACTCTCTGCTGCTGGGGCTGGCGGCATCGGTGGCACAACGGGTGGTAGTACCACTGGTGCCTCCGCTAGTGCCTCAACTGGGATAGGGCCCTGTACTGAGGCCTCGTCGCTCGGCGGGCTGTCAGTATGTACAACGCTCGGGGCTCTAGCTGGTCATCCGCTGGGAGGCATCTTGAATGAAACATACGTGACACGGTCAAATGATTATAACTGGTGATTAGACCTGGTTTGAGCTGTTTTAAGGAAAAACCTTTGAAAACACACATGCAATTAGTGTTTTCATGAACTGAGTCAGAAATCAGAAGTCAGGGTCCTGGTGTTTGGATACGTCGGCTGCCCGCACCAACACTGGACTCCCTGAACTAAAAACCACACTCAGTACCCATAACACTGTTGCATCATAGTAAAGAAAAATTAGAGTTATAAGTTATGTGGTAGAACTGACTCCTTTGATACCAATTTGTCACGACTCGTCCTCAGGGCCCGTGTCGTCACTACCCCATGCCCACCTTCCATAGGCTAGGGGCTGGCGACTAGCACCAAAGGCATAAATCCCGATAACTGGGAAGGTATTGCCTTTATAAAAGTAAACAAAACACCACAGAGTACAAGCGGAAGTAATACACTACGTACAAAAGAAGTGCTGAAAAATAAATGGTACAGAATACAAACCCAACCAAACGTACAGCTACAACTGAATGAAAGTAAACACAAAAGACAAGAATCTAGAAGAATAGAAGCAGCTCCTAGGTCATCCACCTCGGATCCTACCTGAAGGGTAGGTACAGATAGCGTAGCTCCTGGATCATCCATCACGGATCCTACCCGAAGGGTAGGTACAGATAGCCTTCACAACGCTCTCGCCCGTCAACCTCCTCCGAGTATCGTCTCGTCGTGAAGTCCACCTTCGGATACTAACTCATCGTGAGGTCCACCTCCGGGTACCGTACTGCCCTCGAACACTTGGCCTCTATCAGCACTGCCTGATGTCTGCAACCAACACAACGAGGTGTGGTCATAGCTGGTGAGGGGGTGAGTATAACGATACTCAGTAGGGATCTTGAGACCCTCATGGTCTCACTAAATCCAACAAGGATAACCACAAAGAAGGATCTCAACAGATAACCCTTATTTAGGTATAAGCCAATACTTATACCTATGTTATCATGTAACCCATCTCAACAATGAGAAAACACAAAGGTTATGAAATCAACGGATAACCACTACCCAGGTATATGCCCATACATATACCTATGTTATCAAGTGACCCATCTCAATCATGAGGTAAACACAAAGGTCATTGACTCAGCTCAAACAAAGATTTTATTTATCGAAACCATAACTGATGAAGAGCTCCGTCTCTGGAGAGTATAATGATCCTGTCATGACTCTGACATACTTCTCACTACCCTAAGACTGCTGCGGTACTCCTCCTATCGAGTATCGCGGGTCTGCCTCCTCACAAAGTAGTGCTCCTCCACCATGGTTCTGCCACCTCACAAAATAGTGCTCCCCCTCATAGCCTACAGAGGTACTTCTCCTGTCGAGTACCGTAGGTCTGCCACCTCACAAAGTATTGCTCCTCCGCCATGGTTCTGCAACCTCACAAAGTAGTGCTCCCCACTGGGCTGTGCAAGTCACTCCGAATCGAACGGACAAGTAGTCATCTGGTCTCAGCCAGCTACATGGTCTCCATACTCCACACGCTCGTCTCCGGGAGGGTCTGCTCCACGAGTTATAGGTTGATACTCTAAGTAACTCAAAGTTCCATGAAGAAGTATCTCAAAGGGCCACCTCGTCATGATGGTCTCAATGCAACAGACGGTGCGTCAATCGGACACTTGGTCTATGAGTTATTTGCCTTTTCGTCCTAGGGCCCCTGTTGGTTTTGTGTACGACCAACCCGACCATATCTCAACTGTACCCCGAACTCACATAGGGTATACTCATAGGGGCCATTTCTCAACGTGATCACCAACGCCGCTGACGGTTCGTCAAATGGATGTCCGGTCTGAAGGTTATCAGCTTTTCCGTTCCGGCGGCCCGGTTGGTTTTTAAGTCAAAACCAACCCGATTGCACTCCAACTATGTCCAAGCCTTGAGTGAAGTAAGCCAAAAGGTCCGTCTCACTAAGAGGAATCCAACAAGGTTGACGACACATCAATCAGATGTCAGGAGCTCATGTTATAAGTGTTTCAGCTCTGAGGGCCCAGTAGGTTTCGTGTTCGAACCAACCCGGCCATAAAAACGTTTTCCGAAACCTTGAGTGTAATATACCAAAACGACCTCCTCGATTAAAGGATCGCATCGCAACTAACGATGTGTCGATCGGAGGTTCGTATCCCATGTTATGCGCATTTGAACAGACCTGTCAGAAAATAGGGGGTTTAGGGCCCGGACCGACCCAGCCCGAGACCCCCAGGGTCGGCCCGAACCGGGTCGACCCGACCTGGGACCGGGTCTGGACCATTTGGGCACGGCCCGGCCCAGCCTGCGTGGCTCGGCCCGACACGAGCGCACCCCGCACGGCCATCTTGGTCGTGCCGTTGCGAAAGGGGGGGGGGGGGTGCCCCCCTTAATTGATCTACGACCCCCACATGGGGGATGCTTCCTTTGACAGCCGGGGGTTACGACCCCCGGTCTCCCCCTACTCTCGTGCGGCCGCGGGACCGGTCGCCTGCAGCCGCGGCGGTCTCTCTTGGCGGCGAGCCGGAACGCCGCCGCCTCTGGGCGGCCGGCCGCCGGTGCCACCGTGCTGGCATGGTGTGCTGGAAGGGTCTTCCGCGGACCAACGAACGCGCTTCAGTGGTCTTTTTTTCCTACGGTCATCGCCAGCGGTCCTCACGGGACCTTCTCTTCACTGAAAAGTCTTCAAATCGCCTCTGCGACCCGTTTCGTCATCACCCGTCGATCCGCACGTCAAATAAACAATCTTTGGAGTCTTCGAATCGCCTCTGCGGCCCAAAATCCGGCCGCGGTTTCATTCGGCCTCAACGGCATGGTGCGAAGGCACCGTGCTTCTTCGCTGTGATTCTCCATGTTCCCACGCGGTGCCGTTGCACCACGCTGCCTTTGTTCGTGCCACAACAAGAACAACAACAAAGAGGGAGGAGGGTCGACCGTGTTCGTGCTGTCCGACCTCCTCCCGTTATAATGATAACAGGTGGCCCCAATAGAATAAAAACCCTCATCAAGCAAACGCAAGAATTAAACCATAATATTTGAACTCAAACCCCTACCCGATGAAGTCGTCAAATGAAGGTCGTCGCGGGAAAATGACGTCGCGGAAAACGGCGTCACGGAAGACGAAATCACGGACCGAGGCTCCATAAGCATCGTTGGCGTCACAGAGAAGAGAATCGTCGGCATTGCGGTACACGGAGTCGCGTCGTCGATCTCCGAGGATTCAGCATTCTTCGTCGTCCTTTGTCGGAGGTCGGCATTCTTCTTCAGTGACGGGGAGTTCCTCGTGTTCTTCAAGGAGGAAGATGAAGTTCAAGACTTGAGCAAACCCTCTCCAATCCTTCTCGCACAACCCAAACACACTTAATGAAATATTACTTGTCTTATTTAATTAACTCACACAAGCCACCAATCAATTCGAAATTCAAAATTGAATTCTCGAATTAATTATATTGAACAACTTAAATAGTTAATTAATTAAGAGAGTTGAATATTCATAAAAGGGGGGGGGTGCGGGTGTGTTACGCAATTAATGGGGGGTTTGTAGAAGGTTAGAGAATTTGAATTGGGGGGGACTCGTGTGGGCCCCAACTCAAAAATATCCTCTCATGGTAGGTTAAGTGGATGTGGGCCCCACCAACAACCTCCCCCTTGTAGGATATAACCAACTCAAATAAAAATGTGTGCAACACAAGTTTTATTTAATTTAAGGTTAAACCCCAAAATACAACTTCAAACCCGCATAAATCGCAACTGCGGAAAAGGTACCCTTAAGTGAAAACCGGCGTTGCGAGTTCATCGGTGCCCTCAGATTTCGAATCTGAGCACTGTTTCAAGAGATAGAAAAACCCGCTCGTTCGTTCACTGAACGTACCTGAGCTAAACTTCGGAAAATGATTCTGGGAACACCGGGCCTCGGAATCAGGTGCCGTTAGAAACTGCGTACTCATAAAATTCAAAGAAATTAAGAAAAAAAAAATCATGAAATTTCTGAGTCTTTACAGATACTATAACATAAATTTTGAGGAGAAAAATGATGGATATTTGGTACTTAATACTCATAATAAACTTTTACTATATTCAAGATAACAATTTTATAATATTATAATTGCTTCCAAAGATTTTAGGTCGTATTAGAAGAAATAAAAATAAAAATTCTCAATTTTGTTTCATACCTCTTCATTGATAAATCCCTTTTGGATCATACTCTATACCTTGAAATAATGGTATTTTACCAAGAAGAGGTTGAGAATAAATCCTATTATATAATAAAATTTTAACATGTTTTTTTATATTTTCCATTATTTATTAGTTTTTATATGACATCACATTGTCTTATTTCATGAATTTCCTATATCCCTTTTCATATTTCTTATTTGGGTAAATTTTTGGGCTGATAGGGATGGAGTGTATTTTGTAGGAAAAATGATATAAGTATTAGGGATTTATGTTTTTTCTAATCAATGGCATCTGATATAAATGTGCAGAATTATAAAGAGTCTATCCTTCAATATATGGAATTCTTTCTTTTGGCTGGGCATTTTCACATCATGAATGGTTTTCATGACATGAAAACTTTTTCAGAAATATTTCAAGATTTGGTTCCATGTCTGAAACATTTAAACACAATGTATCATGTTCTTATTATAAAAAGTTCAAAATCAGGTTATATAATCTGCGGTGACTCAATTTAAGAGTATTTTATTAATTGACAAATTAAAATCATGAAATGGTTTCATTTCAGGATTGTTTTTGATTTTTTTTAACTATGATGATCATGAGATTTCATTTTCATCCAGTTTCATCCTTCTATATGGATTCCAATGAGCTCTACTAAGTGAATTTGTTAATTAATGACCATTCCATATAATTTTATTCATTAAATTTCCTTCATTTTATATGTGGTATATCTCTTCGAGTAAGCGATAATTTTTCATCCTTATTTTCATTAATTATGATAGCACCATTATGATACATTTTTTTTATCCTTAAATATTTTATGATATTATTCTTCATCCTTTCAAAATCTATTCAGTATTCTTCTTCTGGAGGCTGATGCAAGTATTTTTTGTGGTCTGACATGAGTGTTCTTTAAGGTATATTGTTATCTTTCCTCTCTACTATCTATTTTTCATGTTTTATTGATTATAATTTTAGAGTATTGATTCTTGAGCCTCTAATATTGTCGGTTAATTATTCGATGCTAGTGGAATCCATTGATGATGTGTGCCACCTATGTTTGATGTAGGTGTTTCTGCCTCAGGTTTATATTGGATTAACTACACTTCTATGGGTTTTAAAAATTAATTTAATTGATTGAATTGTATGTTTTGAAACATGTTTTTTTATAAAATTTGGATTTTACCATGTTTTGAAAAAAGAATAGGTAACTTAAATTCATTTTGGAATGGATTTATAAAATGGTTTTCAAATAGTGGTTTTGATGAAATTGTTTGAAAAATATTCCACATGGGAAGTATATTGTACTTAGGTGTAAGGTGTAGTATTAAGCATTTTCCATTGATATTATCAGGGGTTTCACTCAGTGGTTTTTCCTCTCCTACCTAGGACCATTGTTTTGGGGGAAATTAGACACTCTTAGAAGATTCAATTTTTAGGGATTCCTATACTCTCTAGATTTGATGAAAATATCTTGAGGTTTGATAAGAATTATTTTCTATGTTTGGGTATGAGTGTCTAGGAAATCTTGGAAAATTTTAATCCGTGGTGTGATGTTACATGTGATTTCATTTTTATAAGATTTGATATGTTATGTTATGAATGATTTTATTTTACTATATTGATGTAAATGAAATGATTTAAAACTATATTTCTCAGAATATTTAGTATTTTTGGAAAATGAAGAATGGTTCTACTATTAATTTGAACTAAATACTCTTTAACTGATTATCATTATTTTGTATCTATAGTTTTTCATGTTTGGATTATTTCACTGAAACTTTATATAGAAAAATAGGATGGGATCCTACTGAACATATTTTTCTCATACCCTGTGCATCCCTTCAGTGGTTTATAGATATTATTATTTCTTTCGATGTAGTTAAGGTAAAGCCACCCCTATGATGTAGCATCGTTTCTATCAGCTGTTTCTGGGCAAATATTGGACATATAGTGGGTGTTTTCCCATGAGATCACATTAAGTGACTATGTTGGTATTAGTTTTCCTTTGATGTTGGACTTGTACCATAGATATTTTTTATCTACTATTTAGTTTTATCACTTTTGATGTTTCCTTTTTGATATGACATATATTTATTTTTTAATCTTCCATTACTTCTTCATATCAAATATTTATACATATATATATATGTGTGTGTGTGTGTGTATTGTTGTTTGTATTAGGTGGAAAGGAATCATTCCCACCGGTTATTAATGATTCCCAAGTTCTAGTCACCAGCCTATAGAGATTTGGAATTTTCTTTGGGTATGTGATGGTTTGGGTTGCGTTCAAGTTTTAATGGGTATCTGGTTCAGGTTGACCAAAATGTTGTATTGGGGTTTAGGTTATTCTCAATATTGGGATGTTAGAATAATGAAGATCCAATTTTTGGTTCATGAGAGGTAGGTTATAATGAGTTCCTAGATAGATCTTTCTATGATGAGACTCAATTTCAAAATGTAATTTTGTATGAGTATCATTTTTTCAATTCTTGATCTTAATATCAGCTTTTTTCTTATGGGTTTTTTAACTAATATTATCTTATTGTCTGACCATTTCTTCTTTTTCAGTGTGTAGCTTTATGGATCTAAGATTTCTTCCATGGGTATCTTAGGAGGGTAAAAAAAATACTCATCAAGTTTATTACCATTTATATAAGTATAATATTGATTATATCATGTGATATTTTTGTTATATCAAATAGAATGTAAATAATGTTAAGAACAAAATTTTTGATATACACCCATGAGATAGATGAGAAAGGGATGGATCATTTGAGTTCTTTTATAGGAATCCACCATTCCTTATAGGTATATATTTACCTCATGAGGAATATGATTTTTATCACAATTTATAAAAATTTATTTTTCCTGGATACCCTTGAGAATGTTAAGGTGAATTGTGAAGAATTCATACTCAAGTATCCCAAGAAGTGATGGTCAGATTCCATGGTACATGAAGAAAGACATGCGACCATAGATTAGTATGTTTTCAAGAATATATTCTTCAATATTTTTTTTGAGTCTCTATTGATGGAGAATTTTATAGAGTTCCTTGATTTTCTATAGGGAGTGTGTTCAATGCCAATGTACACCAATCAATTTTATGAAATGGTTCATTTTTCTCTAGAGGAGGTAAATAATGACATGCTGAAGGCTCAGATATACATATAGGGTTTGTAGCCAGATATTATATCCTTGGTATTTATGCCAAATTTTTAAAACTATATGAAGATAATAGATAGATAAATGTTTTTATATATGGATAAGGTATGAAATGAATGTTTTTATACCCCCTATCTTCCACTATGTGGTTGATTTATTTGATTGTAGGTAAAGTGGAGAAAGTGGCATGATGATCACATGAGTGGTGTGTTGGTTCTCTGCAGTAGACCAAATATTCATCATTAGTTACATAAAACATTGTTCCTTTTACTAGATATTAGTGTGGTGTGGTTGGGTACACCAGGAATTCTTGATACACACATACAAATATGTGTAATAGATGTCTGTGTTATGGTCTTCTTCAATGTTTCTATCAAGCTATGTATATGTTTCATTATGGTCGAGGGTCTTCAGATCCAAAGGCTACTATGTTTCATTAATATACATTAATGATGACAAGGATTGAGCCACAAAACTCTAGAGTGAATCACCTTCCCACTGTGGATGTGTTTCCAATAGAGGTAGATGTGGATCTAATGATAGTGATTGGTTCCATTTTTATTACATCATTAGTATTGACTGCTTTATTTGACATAGTTACTTCCCACTCATTTATATATTTCCATTTTTTTATATTCATAAACATACAATGGAATTAGTATCCTTTTTTATTGAGTTAGAAACACCTCTTGGAAGGATGAAATTGAATTTTTTTAGCGTCCTTTCATATTATTGGTAGATAATGTAGGGTTATTCTAGGATTTACTCACTCGTGATCTTGATTTTTTAATTTCATCATTGGGATGGAATATATTAATACTCATTGTGCTGAGGTTCATTGTCACTTTCCATATGTTTTGTTCATTTCTAACTCTGGGAGATCTGATGTTTCTTAATGAGGATGGGGTCGAAGATTAGGTCATGCATGATGTTCCCACCCTAAGCTCTAGAATTTTTTGTCTGTACTAGCATTTGTTCCATATAAAATTTCATACATTGTTCAACTTCCTTATATTGTTCATGAATTTTCTAAAATTTTCCCAGATTATCTCTCTTGTATTCTTGTAGAGAGTGAGGTCATCATTATGATTGATAGGGTGCTAGGTATTTAGACTATTTCAATACATTTTTATTCAATGTAACCATCTAAACTGAAACATGTCAATATTCATTTGGACGATCTAATGGAGAAACATTTTTTATCCTAGAGTTTATCCATGGGAAACCCAGTTCTACTTTCTAATAATATTAATGGTTTCCAACAATTATGTGTGTACTATCAGATGTTGTAATGGGTAACAGTTAAATATACATATCCTTTTCTCCGTGAAGATGATTTTTAAGACAAGTTAATGGGGGAATGTTGGTTTTCAAAGATCGATATTTGGTCGAGTTATCATCATCTTAGTGTTTTGGTGTATGATTAACTGATGACGTATTTTAGGAGTATGTATATCCATTATGGATATCATGTGATTCCATTTGGTCTAACTAATACTCCTTCAGTTTTTATTGATTTTATTAATTGAACGTTCTATTAGTATATCAACACATTTTTATTGGTGTTCATGGATGATATTTAAGGATATTTGAGATCTGATCATGATCATGAGATATATTTGAGTTTGGTTTTGGAAATACAGATGAGTAACCATCTATATGGAAATTATTTCAAATATAATTTCTTGATCCATGTTGTTATGTGATTTTTCCACGTGCTTTTTGATCATTAATTATTTGTTGACCCTGATAATGTGAAGGATGTATTATCATGGGAAGTTCCAAAAAACATCTTTATGATTTGGAGAATCCTTGGTCCTACTAGATTCTACCAATGGGTCATCAATTATTTCTCAATTTTGGCATCACCTTTGACTACTCTTACCTAGAAAGGGGTAAAATTCATATTGGATGAAAAGTGTTGATCTTATTTCATTGAGTTTAATTGAATTTAGGAATCAATTCCAATTAAAATATTTATTACACCCAAAAGGGGAATGTGGTTTTCTATGATGCTTCTGGTGCTGGTCTCGGTTGCATTATTATGAAGGAAAATCATGTGGGTGTTTAGTGGTCTCACCATCTTCAACTATATGAGAAGAGTTACCACTCTAATGATTTTTAGAATTATATTGTTATGAATGTGATTAAATGTTAGCGGAAATATCTTTTTGGGGATTGGGTAAATGTATTTTTTAACTATTTGAGTTTTAGATATATATTTTAATTGAAAAAAATTAATATGAGATAGAGGTGGTAGGTGGAATACCTTCAGATGTTTGACTTCGACACCACCTACACCCCAATAAAGGGGAATTTCACTGCATAAGCTCTAAATATGAATGTACCATAAAAGTATATTCTTGATTCAATGGTGGAGTGAAACTATATTGGACACTTCACTCAATTTCACCAGGATTCTGATGATGATGTTTTTGGTACAATTCTTACAATTTTTTTGATATAATTATAATTCCTCAAGTCCATTTGGTTGTATCAACAACCAGATGAAGAGTTTATGGGTATTCAAGAATTCTTATATGGTGGGGAGACCATTTTTAGTTTGTCTCTCTCTATATATGGTATTATACATTATGAGGATTGGTTTCAGCCCAAATAGGTGAGGAGATCAATTTTTTGGGCTATCATATTTCTTCGTGGGGTATTAATCAAGGATCAATGAAGCTGTATTTTCTCATTTGATGATAATTATAGTGGATTAGCATGAAGAGTGACATTGAAGATTATCTATCCCATAGTTATACCTACCAACAGATAATGATAGAGCATCTACAACCCTATAGGTTAATCCAACCTCTTCTGGTGACTATTTGGAAATGGCATGATGTGTGCATGAACATTGTTTTTGGATTACACCATACCCTCCAAGGAAGAAAAACTGACCAAGTGGTGAATCATTAGTTAAAAAATCCAACTTAATTCATTCCAATTTTCGACATTAACAATTTTGAAGACCAATATATGCTATATATGCATAATATTGGGAAAATTTATGATGTTCCTTTTTCAATTGTTTTAAAATTTGATCCCAGGTTTACATCATGGTTTTCAGAGAGACTCTAGGAGGTGATGGGGAATTAGGTCATAATGTGTATAGTTTCTCATTCAAAAAAATACGGCCAAATAGATAATTCTATCCAGATCTTGAAGAATATTCTCCCTTTCTATGTCTTGGATTTTAGTGGATCTAGGAATTTCCATATATGATAGGTTTTGTTTGAATATGATAATTGTTATCATCATTTGATCAGAATGGTTACCTTATATTAGTTGTATGGTCACTAGTTTAGGTCACCACATTGATGGGTAGTGGTTGGAGAGGTCTCTTTTATACGTCTGAGTCTCATTTAGAAGATGTTAATGATGATTCAGGATATACATCAGTGACTGGTAATAGAATAGTGTCGATAGAAATCATATATAGATCATAAATGCCATCAATTGCAGTTATCCATTAGTGACTATGTTTTCTTGATTTTTTTATCCTCGATTGGGTGATTGTTTTCTTTTATGATAAGGAATGATGGTTCCATGATAAGTGGGAAAATTTTATGTTACTAATTAGATTGGGTTTGTAGAAAATTAGTTTTCATTACCTTATAAGTTAATATGTATTCATGATATTTTATACATGTCTCATTTCATGAACTACCATCCCGACCCTATGACAATTTTAGTTTAAAATAGATTGATTTAGAGAAATATGTATCTATCATAAAGAATCCAACAGAGAAAATTAACACTTGGTTAAATTTAATTCAGGTTAATTCGATTTTGTCGATTAGAGTGTTATAGAGACATATGTGTGATTATTAAAAGTACTCAGTGTTCATGTTGTTAATGAAGCATGAATGGCCTGAATTGTAGCATTCCAACTCTGTTTCCATGCCTCTTTTCCCCAAGTCGGTCAGTCACATGTCCTCAGGAACACCTCCACATTGGCCAGAGGTTTCTGACTAGCAGCGATAGTTTGTTATATCAATCATGGGGAGACTATAACCTATCTTATCAGAATAAATAATTCACCAAAAAATAAGAAACAATAACTAAAAAACATGAAATCATAATATATAATAAGTAGTATCACAATATGGTCAAAATTGGAAATACATTATCAAAACTAAAGAAGAATATATTCAAGGAAAATGTATGTGTCAAGAGTATAAAATGGAAACCAAAATAAAGAGACTAACTACTCCCCCAAGTGGATCCCGAATAATGTCTGGGTAGTTCATCCCCACTCCATCACATATCAAACATCTAACACATGAACCTTTCCCTTAACCTATCTAGAAAATAAATTCTCTATTTTGGTAGGGATTAGGAAGGCCGAGTGTGGTGATACTAAAAATAAGTAGGTCATCACCATTGATGTCTAATACAAAATCCATTCATATAATAGTGTATGTATTTTTATAATGAAATTAATTACAATTCATAAGTAAATAGTTATCCATTATCAATTAATATTTATTTAACCCCATAATCTCTTATGTTTCTATAGGAACTATTACCTCAATCCATGATTCGGTTCATGCTAAAGTCCGATGAACATCCGAGGGATATCATATCTCATAATTTCATTATTACCATTATTTAGTTCAAAATAGAATTCCCTTGTTACCATTCATAAATTACGCAATAGAATGAACATGATACAAATATTTATTTCACAACTTAATTACCGTGTTACCATTCATACCTTACACATTATAATGAGCATGTTCCCATTCATTATTTCATAACTAAGTGACCATGTTACCATTATTACCTTACACATTAGAATAACCATTTTCCCATTGGATATTTGACAATTAAATGACATTATTACCATTCATACCATACACATTAGATTTTCAATGTTCAATTTTTTTTATTTCTCTACCAAATGACTATTTTACCATTCATACATTACACATAAAAATGGGTATGTTAAAATTCATTATTTCACAACAAAATGAACATGTTACCATTCATAACACATAATTAAATCAGAAATTAATTATCCACATCAATTCCATTACTAATTTAAAAATTATTTAAACACAAAAATTATATTATTTAACTCAAAAAATATCTAATTACATAAAACCCTTATTTAATTTCACATTTAACAATGTACATAGACCCCATTAGTTAATTCATCAATCAATTTATTAAAATCCACAACTAAAAATTCCATAATTAATTCCATAATTAAATATCTCAATTATTAATCTCAATACCTCATAATTAATTCATCAATTAATTATCTAAAATAAAAAGTGCCTATATCACATAATTAATTCTATAATTAATTATCTCAGTATATGAAATTCCCAAAATATCCAATTTCACATCTCCTCAATTTATTAATTAACCAAATTAACTAATTCGATGAAGAACAAAATTTTTAAATATATAGTATAAATAAAAAAATTACATACACATAATTTAAATAAATTATTTGAGGTTTGAATTATATACCACCTACCCTTATTATTTGGTGAGCGATAGTCGAAGAGAATTCCCTAAAATTTGAGTGGCACAATGACATAGAACGAGATCTTGACCTTAAACCCTAAATAAAAAAAATCAACATATCTTAAATCTGGTTTTAGATATAAAATCCTATATCTAGATACAATAAACCACATATATATATATATGTATATATATATATATGTATATATATATATATATATTTAAAATATGAGGAACAACCCCTTTATTAAATAAAGAAGAATCAAAGATTAATGGGAAAACAAAGTAAGATTGGATCTACATAATGGGAGTTTTGTATATCTTTGATATGGTATTAGAATCGTGAAGAATGAAGTTCCAGAATACTTAAAATCCATTTGAGAGGCTCTAAAATATTTAAATATCATCTAGGGTCAAATGGAGGTCTATTAATGATTTATTAGGGGGGTCTGGGTTATTAAAAATCCAAATTTCTGGTCAACTTAATTCCTACACAAAGTGTAATCCCCCGACCCTAGTTACCCAGAGCCGGTGGATTATTTTAATACATTGGAACGATTATAAAGAATCACGTCCCAAAGGACTGATCAGTTTAGCAGTCCTGGAAAATAGATTACATATAAGAATGTTACATTACAAGTTAGAAAATAAAACACAACATAAATGATCCTTTGATAATTCCATTAATCCCCAAGCTTAACCCTGCTTATCAATCATAAAACACTTATTGGAATCCTATGAAAATAAAACATAATAAATGGGTGAGCTTAGATTCTCAGTAAGGATAACAATATAGCGGAAACATTCACAAATAAGCATAAGCATTTAAGGAAATGTATAAGACTAAAACAGAAGCCTTTAAAAAATAAACATCTACATATTATGGACAATATATATAAAAAATTCCTTTTACTTATTCACATGGATATTCTACTAGTCAAATAATCACATGAAATATCAATAGCCAATTTAATAATGATGAAATAAATAATTCCAAACTTCATAACCACATATTCAAGACCTTGTGCCAAGACTACAAATAAAATTTTGTCAAGGCCTTGTGCCAAGACACTAGTTTGTCTCATGAGACCTACCGAGGCATCGAGGATCTATAATAGGCTCCACCCGTAAAATACTAAGTCCAATGCATACCTCATATGAAAAGGTTTAAACATAACATATGCATTCATATTAATATTATCATATAAAATGTCAATACATTATCTACAAACCAGGAATGGTATAAAAACAACACGTCCACAATCAGACATATCACAAAGCCTTCAATAAAATAAGGAATATTTTTATAATAAATCAACCTTTATCAAGAACGAAATCCCATAAAGGATGTTGACGTAGTTGAAAATGATCAGTAAAAATCTTTGAGATAAATATAAATTTTTCATGAAATCATTAAAAAGTCACATAATTTATAATGAAAGTCATGTAAATGATCGTTTTTAATTAATGTGTCCCATACCACCTTGAAACTTTTTAAAGTAATTATCTTTTTAAAACATTCATTTCTATATAAATAAATCCTTAAAATCATTTTGAAAACATGGACATTAATGAGAAATATTTAGAAGAATACATCATTAAAACATTTAAAATGATGTTTTAGTAAAAATTAACTTAAAATATACTCCTTTGAAAACTCTTTTATGAAACATGGACATGGATAATATATATTTCCCAGTAGATACTTACATAAAAACATCCTTAGATAATAAAGAGATTGTGAAATTAACCCTTACCTTTCACATTCCCATTGGTTGATGGTATGTTTAACCTTCTCTATAATGAGAATATTATGTTATTAAATTATACCAGAACCATATTAATATTTATTATATCACACATGATTCATTTATGACTTTATAATTCCCATTCAATAATGATTTCACTATTAAATTAACATTTTGTGTAATAATTGCTTCCTTTATCGTATGTGTTTTAACTTGTTATTCTTGATCGTATCGTTTAGATCACGATTTAAATACATCAAAAATATAAACCATGATTTATATATATTATATATTTAGAATTTAAATATATATAATAGATAGATATATTAAATGGAAGGCACTATTTATGGATATGGAAGGTCGTACGTATGCATAAATGCTTTTTCCGTTTTCTTATTGTATTGAACGAAAGTAAGTGAATAATATATACGTATGTATATACACACACACACACATATATATATATATATATATATATATCCAGTATCATTATTATTTCATATATTACATACATATTAATAATATATATTTTTATAATAATCATTGAATGGTTAACGTGGAAATGAATCTCATCGCGTTGTGGAGACGGTAATCCGTACATACGCACGAGCTACAATATCATTATATTGACTGTGAAATCATATGTAATTGGATGTTAAATAATATATACAGAATCATTAACATGTTATATTTATTTTTTACATCAGTTATACTCATTATTATACCCATCCAAATAATGAAGTGTTTGAATAACAAACTACACCACAACGAGGAGACGGCAAGCCGTACATACGCACGTATGGTGGCTTTGTCAATTATAGGATGGAGAGAATAATTAATATGGATGTAAAATATTTATAATAACATCAAATAATGTATGAGGTACTGGATTTATTATTTTTATATGGAAACAACAAATAAAGAGGAAGTGGATGAAGAAAAGAACTTGAAAGTGGGTGGTTAAATTATTACCTTTTCTTTGGGTGTTACATTTTGAGTTGATCAAAATGCATCTTATATTGGATTTATGATCAAATTAACGACTATAGGTTTATTTGAGGGAATTTGTAAGGCTATTTGGGAATGGGTTGGCCGATCCAAAAGGCTTTTGAGGTTTTATTTTGAGAGAATGGGAATAACCCTTTTAGAAGAGAGGTGATGGTCACTTTAGGAAAAGATTGAACTATTTTTTTATAATAAAATAAATTTTTTTTTATAATTTCTAAAAAATGATTTCTTTATAGGATAAGGTGGTTATGGGTTGAAAAAATATCAAAAAAATGGTTTTATACAAGTTTAGGTTACCATTTTAACCTTATCATTTAGGTTTAACTCTTAGTTAAATAGTTTATTTTTTATCGTGATTTCTTGTATTCCTACAATACATGTTTAAAAAACAAACTCTAAACATCAAAGATAACCTCAAGTGGTTCATTAATTACATATATAATATTATTTAATACCTTTGGTCAAAGCTTATATTTTTAGGAATATTATATCAACCAATAATATAGTATTTTTTTAATAATTAATTTAGGTCAATTTTGACACTATTTGATTTTTTGTTTTTGTAAAAGTCATAACAGCCTTATAAATTCTAAAAAAAAATTATCTAATAAACCTTAAAATGTCACATTAACTTATAAAATTCGTTGATTGCATCAAAACTTTTAAATTCTATTTATTTTAATAATTATAATATAAATTATTTTATTATTTCATTAAGAAGGTAATTACTGCATCATCATTGTGTCATAATGAAATTAAATTATTTAATATCTAAAAATTATAAATAAAAAACCATTATGTAGGAAATATTTTTATCTTTCTAATGAATATTTCTAGTCGAATTTATCTTATGTATATCCCTATAGTAAAAATGGTTTAGTTATTAAACATTGAATTTAACACTTTTAACTCTTCTTTAAATAAAATAATAATAAATGTTATAATCTAATACAAGTGGACCTAAAGGATTATATTTTATTCCTAAATATTTTTTTTTGTCGAATTAAACTTATCTAATAGAATTAGGACATGTGTTAGGGTAACTAAAATATCATTTTTACCATTACATACCCTATTTACTTTTAACCGTGGTAAATAAAAGTCAAAAGTTATTATTAACCAAAAATTATTTTCATCTTATTGAATCAAATTTTACATAATGATGTAAACCATGTGTCTCTGATTTTTTGAAATTCAACTCATAGAAGTGGTAAAATTATGTTTTATGCAAATTTTCTAATGAGCCTAGAAGGTGGGTAAAAGAGGTTACAATGTTCAATAAAATTTCATAAAGCTAATTTTATTATAAAATGAATCCAAAGAATTAAATTGAACTTATATATGTATTATATATCTATTTTTACTTAAAATAAATTTTAATAAAATAAATAATTATTTAAATAAAAAAGTCGGTTTTAAATAATAATGAAGTGTTTTTCAGTATTTATCATAAATTGAGAGTTTTCAAAAAAATTCCAAAAATTCACCCCAAGCTAATTTTGAAATTTAGAATTCCAAAAATAAGTATATTTTAAGAAATTAAAAACATAGAAGTTTAATTTATTAATTTGAAATTAATTCCCATTGTCAAACCAAAAAGAGGGTTTTTAAAAAGTAAAAACTATCAAAAGATAGACATATGTTTATGTCAAATTTAAATGTGAGATTATTTATAATGACATAAATTGCATTAAATGATAAGAATATAATCTAATTATACTTAAAATCAATTCAAATGAATAATTTAACAATATAAATTATTTTGATTAAAAAATATGTTTTCAATTAAAGCATAGTATTTTTCACTATTCATCAAAATATGAAAGTTATCAGAAACGTACCACAAATTTATCCCAACTAAATTTTTATTTCCCAATTTTAAAGAATAATTTAATTTCATTAAATTGAATATATAAAAGTGTCAAATATAGGTTTTAAAATTGCTTCTCTATTAAAAGGTGGTAAAATTGCATTTTTTTTTTCAAAAATACTTCTTTTATCTGAAAAAATGAATTTGTTCTTATATTATGTCTAAGAAACAACTAATATGGATTTTAAAATTATATAGAGTATATAATATTCAAAATTCAGTTAATACTATTCATAATTGTTTTTTTGAACGGCTAGTTTGGTAAGTTTTGGTGCGCTCAAACTCGGTGTCGCGTGTACCACAAGCTATTAAATTACTTTAATGAGATAACATTCTATTAAATATTGGGGTGTTACATGGTGTTTTTGGGGAAGAGGTGCATAGTTTTTTCTAAACGTGAACCTATACCATGAGACACAATTATAGGGGTGCATGGTTACTCCAAATAGGGCCCATGGTTTGATAAACCCTGAGCCAACCATGAAAATCCCCACTATCACTGGATGAACTATTTTCTTGGATTGGGGGCATGGTTTGGGAAAACCATGTGCCAACAAGGCACTGTCCTTCTCTCTTAATATTTCCTAAAATGTCCACCCACAACACCAAAAAGTAAAACCCAAGAAAAATGTACTCAACAAAAGGAAAAAATTACATGTAAATGAGCCTGAGTCATCCTCAGAAAAGGATGTGGTTTTATAATCTCCCCACCTTATAATAGCTCATCCACGAGTTGTACTCCCAAGCACCTCTAAGATTCTAAGTCAAAAATATTGGTCTATTGAGACCTCATATCTACTTCTATTTCCCATGTTTCCTCCTACAAATTTCTATGTTCCCAAAATACATGAAATTTTAACATGGTCATTCCCCACAATACTTTCGCATTGCGATCCAACGCATGTATTAGATGCTCCTCAAAGATGTATCTACATGAAGTTAAATTTTATCCACATCAATAACATGCGAAGGACCTGGATGATACCACCATAGTAATGTCACTTGGAAAAAATCATGCATTGCTCTGTATCTAAATGTATGTGCCAATTGGTACCCCAATGACCTAATTATCTCTGAAACCTCAAATGATCCAACAACCCTATGCACCGACTTTCCCTATCTCCAAATCCTACGGTGACCCAACCTAGAAAACACCTAGAGAAATAAATTATTAAACTCTAAAAAATATAGGGGTTTTGGAAATCTATCATCATTATACTTCTATCTACTTTGATCTGTATCCATATGATTTCAAATCAGTTGTACCTGTTCTAAAAACAGCCATACAAGACTTGGTCCCAATAGTTCAAAATCACATGCCTCCATCTAGCATAGAGGTGACTTGCATGGCCTACCACAAATAACCTTGTATGGTAACTATTATTATAAGTGAAATCCACTTGTTCCAGGTGTTTCTACCAAGACCCAAAAAAGTATATCATATCAGATCACCATATATCCTAAGGAACCTATATTTTATGCTCCGAAAAAAATATGTATGTGGGATGAATGTTGAAATAAGTATAACCTGCGTACCTAGTTCCTTCTATAATTCCTACCAGAAGAAAGAAGTAAAATGTGTGTAACAATATGATACTATAGTTTGTGAAACCCAGTATAGATGGAATATATCCCAAACATACCATTATTATATATGCTCCATTGATAAAGTAACCTGTCATGACCCGTCCTCGGGACCCGTGCCGTGACTACCCCAAGCCCGCCTTCTATAGGCCATGGGATGGCGACTAGCACCAAGGCGTAAATCCAAAAAAAAGGGAAGGCATTTCCTTTGAAAAGTAAACAAGCACAACAGAGTAAGAAAGCAGAAAAGTAAACTCTAAGTAAAACTGTAACAAGCTGTGCTGAAAGTAAAAGGGGCCAGAAATACAAGCCCACCTGCAAAGTACAACTGAAAGGGGAAAACAACAACTGAAAAGAAAATCCGCAGCGTCGAGCCGTCCTCTGGAAGTCCCACTTGAAGGGTGGGTACAGATAGCCTCCACAGCACCTCGGTCCAGCCGTCCGCTCTGAGTGCGTCCCGCCCAGTGGTCCACCTCCAGGTACCGTCCTGCTCCTCACGGCTCCTCCACGATCAGCGCTGTCCGTCATCTGCAACCAACACAACGAAGTGCGGGCATAGCCCATGCAGGAGTGAGTATAAGCTACTAAATAGGGACCCCGAGACCCCTGAAGGTCTCCCGAAATCCACAAAGGATAATCCACAAAGGAAAGATACAATCACGAAGTAAAAAATGACACTGCTTAGGTATATGCCCATACATATACCTAAGTCATCAATTCCCGTTTGGCTCCAACGTCTGAGCCCAAGCACAACCCAGTCCACACAAGAAAGGAAAACGTATACCCACACAGGATAGCACAACACAATCCACAAAAGGATAGTAAATATTAAACCCACAAAGGATAGCTCAACACAATCCACAAAGGAGAGTAAACAGTAAATCCACACAGTATAGCTCAACACAATCCACAAGGAGAGTAAACAGGATTCAGCTCACACAAGTATACTTCTTCGGATGATGATAAAGATGATCACCGATCCATCTAAGTCGTCGGACCCACAAAGGATCGATAGGTAACTAACCCCCGCAATGACCCACACAGGATCGGGCCCACACAGGACCTGTAGGCGCTGGCTCACACAGAACCGCTGAGCGCTGACCCTCACAGGATTGGACCCACACAGGATCAGGCCCACACAGTGCAACGCCCCGACCCTAGCTACCCAGAGTCGGCGCATTACTTCGTAACATTGGCATGATCACAAAAGATCAAGTCTCGAAAGACCGATTAGTTTAGTAGCCTTGGAAACACTAGATACATTCGTAAACGT
Source organism: Viscum album (assembly GCA_963277665.1). Taxonomy (NCBI): domain Eukaryota; kingdom Viridiplantae; phylum Streptophyta; class Magnoliopsida; order Santalales; family Viscaceae; genus Viscum; species Viscum album. The sequence goes on along the minus strand of OY728132.1, from coordinate 1,282,608,194 downwards.
TACATTACATCATAAAGTGAAAAACTACAATAACAAAGTCTCCATAGTCCACACTCATATCCTCTTCTCACAATCCCTGCAGGTCATTCATAAAATACATCTTCACATCCTAGAAAATATTAAAACCTTGAAAGGGGTGAGCTCAGATGCTCAGTAAGGATAACAATATTGCGGAAGCTTTCATAAATAAACATAAAAATTTAAGGCAATGTATAAATAAAACAAAAGCCTTTTAAACTTGAACATCAACATAATATGGCAAAAGTAAAATGAGAAAATGTCATTCACTTCTTCACATGGATATTCTACTGGTCAAATAATCACATGAAATATCAATAACCACTTTCATAATGAGGGAATGTATAATGCCAGACTATCATAACCACATAGCCAAGACCTCGTGCCAAGACTATAAATAAGATTTTTTCAAGCCCTTGTGCCAAGACACTAGATTGTCTCATGAGACCTACCGATGAATCGAGGAGCTATAGCGGGCTCCACCCGTCACTTATTAAGTCCAATACATTCCTCATATGAACAGGTTTAAACATCTTATAAACCATAACATAATCGTATCACATAAAACACGCATAAAGGAAACATAACATTTCCACATTTCAATCACAAAATATCAATACAACACATTGATATAATAAAAACGCTTTCTAAACCATTTTCAATACCAAAATAAAAGAAAAGTATAACATGGTATTTATTTTTCATTAAAAAAAGGGTATGGCTTGTAGAGGAAGCCGAAACTCAAATAGTGGTCACGGTGGCGGAGAAGTCGTTGTCTCCGCATACGTACGACAAAAACATTCCCTTTTGTCGTTTATTAAACGCTTCGTATAAAAAAGATTCCTTTTGAATAAACGTAAAAGTCAAAGTGGTTTATACACCGTATAAAAGAAATTTGTGTATAAAACCAAATATGCCTCAATGAAAGGAGATTGAGACGAAGTCCTTACAAAGATCATTTTTAAAATAAAATAGATATATTATGTGTATTCACTATAGGTACACATAAAGAAAGTAAAAATACAAAATAAGACATAATAATATCATGACATAATTTGAAAGTAGGAGATTAACCCAAAGAATGGAAGTTGGGTTAAGAAATTCCCTTACCTCGTGTCTGACTTGACTCAACCGTTCTTTAACCTCATGAATAATAAACTAGAGCTAATTTATATTTACTTAAGAACCTTTTTCATATTCATTATTCCATTTATATCACTTATTACCATGTTATGAACATTATTTATTTATTTAAGTTAATAACGGTCGTTTTGTCGATCTTTGGTACTTGAGTCAAAAATAAACTTCTTATAATTACAAGTTGTTCATGTGGTGAAATATCCATTATATCCAGAATTATATTCATGATGTAGATATCATATATATCATATATATACAGTATATACATTCATTCATAATGTCACATAACATTTAGAGTTAAGAAATGAAATGCACCGTTCATGGAGATGGTAAGTCGTATGTACGCATGAACGCTACTTTCATTTCTATTTCGTATTTAATGGAATGAAATCATAATGATATAAATGTATAATATAATTCCAGTATAATATAGTGTATAATACCTTTTACTCCATCCTTTATACATCCCACATATGGGATTAACGATTCAAATCACTTTGAGGGGGCGGTAGTCCGCACTTCCTAAAATGAAATTATTGCGTTTTACCCATAATGGAAATCATAAAGTATGCCATAAATGAGAAATACAGAAGAATAAGTAAAACATAAACATATTTTATATCATATATAAATATAGTTACATCTTAATGGCCACCTTTGAAGGTGTTATATGAGTGTTGAACAATCATCGTTTCGTGAGGTAGAAATTCGCCATCCACAGAAACCGTATGTTCTTTAACCATTAGATGTAGGTGTGTGTAAGTGTAGCTCTAATACTTCTTATAACAACATCCCAGTATATTGAGGATACTGTTGTTGTTACAAAAGAAATTAATAAAAATATTTTAGGGGGTTGGAGTAGAAAAATAAAACAAAACAACATTAGAGAAGACATTACCTCAAAATCGGGTAACTCTTTTTGATTTGAGCCAAAGGCTTCCTTGGGAAGAGTTCTGCCCAAAGTGAGGCTTCTAGGAGTAAGAGTGGGAAGTTGGGAGAGTATTTGGGCAGAGTTTGGCCGAAACAAAAGGCTTGAAAGTGTGAATAAGGTGGTAGAGGTGGGGACTTTTATAAGAGGAGAGGAGGGGCTCTTTTGGAAAGATTGAAATGTTACATTATTATACAATGCTTTTCGGATTCTAAAGGTCCCACACGTATATAATTCGTGGCTAAGGTGATAAGGGTTCGCAATATCCTCATCCAATAGGCTTTGGACAAGTGTAAGCCTTGGATTTTGCATTATCTTCTCATTTTATTTAAATCGTTAAATAATAAGGTCATCGCTGCATCATAATAATGTCATAAATAATTTAATTTATTTAATGTCTAAAAATTACAAAAAAAATACTATGATGTAGTAAATCGTTTTATCTTTCTAATGAATATTTATAGACAAAATTTGGACTGGTGTAACCCGACTTAAAAACTGTTTTAGTAAAACAACTCATGTTTGTGTCAATTTAATTTTAACATTAAATAAATATATATTAATGTCATTTTCCAACTAAAGTGGCTCCATGGGGTCCCCAAGTTGACCCATGGGTCTTCTTGGTCGGCCATGACTCATACAATGGGAGTAGGACAAGTGTAATGCTCATCTCATATTATTAAAACATTATTTGTACCTTAAACTACACTAATTACCTCTAATCGCGATTAAGAACTTAAAAGTTACTATTCACCAAAAATTTATTTTAATCTCATTGAACCACATTTTACATCTTAATGACAACCATGTATGTCGGATTTCTGAAAATCAAATCACAGAAGTGGTAATATTTTATTTAAACGAAAAATCAGTTATTTAACTACCACTCAGTGGTTTCACTATTCATCAAAAATTGAAGTTTTTCAGAACAAAGACAAAATTTCACCCTAAGCTACAATTGATATTCCGAATTCAAAAATTATGTCTATTTCAAAAAATTCCAAACATATAAGTTGCATTAATTAATTTTATAATTAATTCCCGCTGTTACAAAAAATGGCGTGTTTCTCAGAAACAATTTTTATCAAAAGATTGGCAATTTTTTATGTCCAATCTCAATGCTAAATTAATTCTAATGACCACCATTGGATAAAATGGTAAAAATATATTCTAATTATTCTTTAAAACAACTCAATAGTATAATTTATAACTATAAATTATTTTGATTAAAAAAGTTGTTTTTAAGTATTTTTCACTATTCATAAAAAATAGAAGTTCTCAGAAAAATACCAAAAATTCAACATAGGCTAATTTCGATATTCTGAATCCAAAAATGAAGTCCATTTTGATAAATAAAATTTATAAAATTTCAAAAAGTAGGTATTACTATTCACAACGGCTAGTTTAATTCGTTGTGGTGTGTGTTAGAGCTCGAGGTTGCGTACAACACACGCTATTGCATTATTCGAAGTGAAACGTACCGTGGAAGATTGGGGTGTTACATTCTCCCCTCCTTAAATAAATTGTGTCCTCGCAATTTGAAATTTTTCTTTGAAAATAAAAGATTGAAAAGAGAAAATACCTTTGAGGAAAACCCACATCGTAAATAAGGTTAATAAATATATAACATTAAAAGAAAGCAAGATAAGTACCAAGGTCACCCGATATAGCCCATTCTAGGATTCTATAAAAATATGGATATGGAGGAGAAACAAACCATCAAGGTCTGATGGAGAGTTATAGAAAACAGGATTAGGAGAAAGTTTAACTACAAGAAAATCACAATCTTGTGACTGGTTAAACGGTCATTGAATCCCCAGTTGGAAAAGTTAACCGACAACATTTTTGTTTTAAGTTACCTTTTATAATGTTGAGGAATCTATTTAGGAGATTTACTAAGAACGTAAGGGAATATACATACTTGTTATGTATACTTTCATTCGTTAATAAATTTTTACCACAAACCCATCTTTTACTCCAAATGGTAACGAAACTCAAAATTAATCTTTTTATCCTAATTGTATAAGGTTCCAAATATTAACACATTCCATTTAGATTAGTAAAACTATTTTTTAATAACCAGGGACTTCCTGTAGGCTAGTGGAAGGAAATAAAGGCTTGTCACACTATGGTTGTGGGTTTGATTCCTGCAGCTTTGTCCGACGTGACGGGTTATGCCCCACCCTGCAGGTTGTCCTTTTCCTAAAACTATAGTATTATAATATTCCAAAAATAATCTTCATAAATTTTTTAACCTTAAACAATACTATCCAAAGATTAACTTAATCCACTCCCACCTTTATAGTTATCCAAAATACCTCTGTCCAGACATTCTCTAAAAGGTCTCTTAATTCCAAAATCAATTGTAACATCAGATTCCCCAAACAAAGTAATGTTTCTCTTGTTGTCACATACTAAAAATATAATTACCTTCATCATATTAAAACCTTACTGAAATCAAAAAGTATTGCAGTACAATCCATATATATATATCACATTATTCTTATTACCAGAATATAATCCTTGAGTCCAAAAGCACCAATACATTAATTATTCCGCTTCAACTGTAGTCACAACATAAGATTGGCCTTGATCCCTTGTCCTTTTCTGAGTTAAGTTTCCTTGACGCTTAGGACATTCATTTGCATAATTCCCCATTTCCCTACAATTGTAGCATTCAACTTTGACCGCCTCTTTCTTTCCCTTGCAATCACGAGCCTGGTGACCCTTTTCTCCACATTTATAACAAACTCTCATTCCTTTTAGGCACGTACCAGGGTGATTCTTCCCATAATTATCACATAATGGAAATTCCTTCGTTCCCTTTTCCCTTTATCTGTCTCTTGTTCCACCGTTCTCTTCTTCTCTTGCTTTACTTTCGTGTCATAAGACTTAGAAAATTCCTTTTCTATCTTGATAGCACACGAGACAATATCTTCGTATGATCAGAAGGATTGTGATACTAAAGCTCGACAGAGAAATGGTTTTAACCCATCAAAGAAATGATCAATATTACTCCTTGGGTTACGTATATAATCGGAAGCTTGCCTCGCTAACCTTGTAATGTTAGCCTCATACTTTGCGACATTCTCATCCTCCTTCTGCCTCAGACTCAGAAATTGCCTTTCCATATCTGCTCGATGGTCACGAGGAAAGTATTTTTCTAAGAAAATCTCTTTGAACTCCCTCCATTCCATATTCGATATGTCATCATCTTCCTTTGTGTTTTGAATCAGCGACAACCACTGATCGGCATCTCCAGTGAGGCGGTAAACTGCCATGACAACCTTCTCCCTTTCACTACTCCCCAAGGCATGGAATATTTTCTCTAAGGAATTTATCCATTGCTCAGCTACTATAGGATTTGTACTCTCATTGAAGGTTGGTGGTTGTTGCCTCATGAAACGGTCTAGCATTGATCCTCCACGTTGCGGATCAGGATGCTCCATACGAGTAAGGTTATTATTCATAACCTGTGTGAGTTGTCCAAGTATGGCGATTAGCTAATCGGCACCAGTTGCATCACCAGCCCCAATATAATTATCTTGAGCAGGAGGGAAATCCCTACATGGAGTGCGTGCATTGATACGGTTTCCATTTATTCCACTAGGCGCCATTTCAAAACAATGGCATAAACCAGATCAGTTTATGAATAAAAATACATAATCCCATAATTATAAAACACTTAACATAAGTTGAACTATTTATGGATATAATCCATAATCATAAAAATGTTTTATTTCAGGAAATATATCCTCATAAACCCTTCATAATGATATGTAAAGAAAATGAGAGTTATCCTAAGCATATCCCCCAGGAGTGTCGTAACCATGAGTGCAGCAATGCCCGTTTTCATGCACCAGTTCCCGTTCGAGTCTAGCTCAAAGCGGTGTTTTCGGGTTTTACCCCTAGGAACATTTGTGCCAGAGCCGCCTCTACCTGCTCGTATCCAGACAGGGATGTATTGCTCAGAAAACTCACAAAATCTCTACAATACCAAAATTTTAGGAAGTTCTTCTATACTAATCCTCAAAGTTCATCTTAGGTCTTCGTGCTCTAATCAGAGTTTATCTAAATCTAGCATCCAAGGTTTTTACTCAACTTCCTCTGATACCAACTGTAACGCCCCGACCCCAGCTACCCAGAGTCGGTGCTTTACTTCGTAACATTGGCATGATCACAAAAGATCAAGTCTCGAAAGACCGACTAGTTTAGTAGCCTTGGAAACACTAGATACATTCGTAAACATTACATTACATCATAAAGTGAAAAACTAAAATAACAAAGTCTCCATAGTCCACACTCATATCCTCTTCTCACAATCCCTGCAGGTCATTCATAAAATACTTCTTCACATCCTGGAAAATATTAAAACATTGAAAGGGGTGAGCTCAGATGCTCAGTAAGGATAAAAATATTGCGGAAGCTTTCATAAATAAACATAAAAATTTAAGGCAATGTATAACTAAAACTAAAGCCTTTTAAACTTGAACATCAACATAATATGGCAAAAGTAAAATGAAATAATGCCATTCACTTCTTCACATGGATATTCTACTGGTCGAATAATCACATGAAATATCAATAACCACTTTCATAATGAGGGAATGTATAATGCCAGACTATCATAACCACAAAGCCAAGGCCTCGTGCCAAGACTACAAATAAGATTTTGTCAAGGCCTTGTTCCAAGACACTAGTTTGTCTATTCAGACCTACCGATTCATCGAGGAGCTATAGCGGGCTCCACCCGTCACTTATTAAGTCCAATACATTCCTCATATGAATAGGTTTAAACATCTCATAAACCATAACATAATCGTATCACATAAAACATGCATAAAGGAAACATAACATTTCCACATTTCAATCACAAGATATCAATACAATAAATTGATATAATAAAAATGCTTTCAAAACCATTTTCAATACCAAAATAAAAGAAAAGTAAAACATGGTATTTATTTTTCATTAAAAAAGGGTATGGCTTGTAGAGGAAGCCGAAACTCAAATAGTGGTCACGGAGGCGGAGAAGTCGTTGTCGCCGCATACGTATGACAAAAACATTCCCTTTTGTTGTTTAGTAAACGCTTCGTATAAAAAAGATTCCTTTTGAATAAACGTAATAGTCAAAGTGGTTTATACACCGTATAAAAGAAATTTGTGTATAAAACCAAATATGCCTCAATGAAAGGAGATTGAGACGAAGTCCTTACAAAGATCACTTTTAAAATAAAATAGATATATTATGTGTATTCACTATAGGAACACATATATAAAGTAAAAATACAAAATAAGACATAATAATATCATGACATAATTTGAAAGTAGGAGATTAACCCAAAGAATTGAAGTTGGGTTAAGAAATTCCCTTACCTCGTGTCTGACTTGACTCAACCATTCTTTAACCTCCTGAATAATAAACTAGAGTTAATTTATATTTACTTAAGAACCTTTTTCATGTTCATTATTCCATTTATATCACTTATTACCATGTTATGAACATTATTTAATTATTTAAGTTAATAACGGTCGTTTTGTCGATCTTTGGTACTTGAGTCCAAAATAAACTTCTTATAATTACAAGTTGTTCATGGGGTGAAATATCCATTATATCCAGAATTATATTCATTATGTAGATATCATATATATCATATATATACAGTATATACATTCATTCATAATGTCACGTAACATTTAGAGGTAGGAAATGAAATGCACCGTTCATGGAGACGGTAAGCCGTACGTACGCATGAACGCTACTTTCATTTCTATTTCGTATTTAATGGAATGAAATCATAATGATATAAATGTATAATATAATTCCAGTATAATATAGTGTATAATACCATTTACTCCATCCTTTAAACATCCCACATATGGCATTAACGATTCAAATCACTTTGAGGGGGCGGTAGTCCGCACTTCCTAAAATGAAATTATCACGTTTTACCCATAATGGAAATCATAAAGTATGCCATAAATGAGAAAAAAGAAGCATAAGTAAAACATTAACATATTTTATATCATATATAAATATAGTGACATCTTAATGTCCACCTTTGAAGGTGTTATATGAGTGTTGAACAATCATCGTTTCGTGAGGCAGAAATTCACCATCCACAGAAACCGTATGTTCTTTAACCATTAGATGTAGGTGTGTGTAAGTGTAGCTCGAATCCTTCTTATAACAACATCCTAGTATATTTAGGATACTGTTGTTGTTACAAAAGAAATGAATAAAAAGATTTATGGGGTTGGAGTAGAAAAATAAAACAAAACAACATTAGAGAAGACATTACCTCAAAATCGGGTAACTCTTTTTGATTTGAGCCAAAGGCTTCCTTGGGAAGGGTTCTGCCCAAAGTGAGGCTTCTAGGAGTAAGAGGGGGAAGTTGGGAGAGTATTTGGGCCGAGTTTGGCCGAACCAAAAGGCTTGAAATTGTGAATAAGGTGGTAGAGGTGGGGGACTTTTATTAGAGGAGAGGAGGGGCTCTTTTGGAAAGATAGAAATGTTACATTATTATACAATGATTTTCGGATTATAAAAGTCCCACACTTATATAATTCGTGGCTAAGGTGATAAGGGGTATAAATCTCCTCATCCAATAGGCTTTGGACAAGTGTAAGCCTTGGATTTTGCATTATCTTATCATTTTATTTAAATCGTTAAATAATGAGGTCATCGCTGCATCATAATGATGTCATAAAATATTTAATTTATTTAATGTCTAAAAATTACAAAAAAACTACTATGATGTAGGAAATCTTTTTAGATTTATAATGAATATTTATAGTCAAAATTTGGACTTGTGTAACCCCACTTAAAAACTGTTTTAGTAAAACAACTCATGTTTGTGTCAATTTAATTTTAACATTAAATAAATATATATTAATGTCATTTTCCTACTAAAGTGGATCCATGGGGTCCCCAAGTTGACCCATTGGTTGTCTTGGTCGGCCATGACTCATCCAATAGGAGTAGGACAAGTGTCATGCTCATCTCATATTATTAAAACATTATTTGTACCTTAAACTACACTAATTACCTCTAATCGCGATTAAAAACTTAAAAGTTACTATTCACCAAAAATTTATTTTAATCTCATTGAACCACATTTTACTTCTTAATGACAACCATGTATGTAAGATTTTTGAAAATCAAATCACAGAAGTGGTAATATTTCATTTAAACGAAAAATCAGTTATTTAACTACCACTTAGTGGTTTCACTATTCATCAAAAATTGAAGTTTTTCAGAACAAAGCCAAAATTTCACCCTAAGCTATAATTGATATTCCGAATTCAAAAATGATGTCTATTTTATAAAATTCCAAACATATAAGTTTCATTAATTAATTTTATAATTAATTCCCGCTGTTACAAAAAATGGCATGTTTCTCAGAAACAATTTATATCAAAAGATTGGCAATTGTTTCTGTCCAATTTCAATGTTAAATTAATTCTAATGACCACCATTGGATAAAATGGTAGAAATATATTCTAATTATACTTTAAAACAACTCAATAGTATAATTTATCACTATAAATTATTTTGATTAAAAAAGTTGTTTTTAAGTATTTTTCACTATTCATAAAAAATAGAAGTTCTCAGAAAAATACCAAAAATTCAACATAGGCTAATTTCGATATTCCGAATCCAAAAATGAAGTCCATTTTGATAAATAAAATTTATAAAATTTCAAAAAGTAGGTATTACTATTCACAACGGCTAGTTTAATTCGTTGTGGTGTGTGTTAGAGCTCGAGGTTGCGTACAGCACACGCTATTGCATTATTCGAAGTGAAATGTACCGTGGAAGATTGGGGTGTTACACACAGGACCTATAGCACTGATCCACGTAGGATCACTGAGTTCAGTAGTCGTCTCAGTCCACTGAGGATCTCTGCACAGTCGTCGTCGCAGTCCATTGAGGATTCTATGCACGGTCGTCGCTGCAGTCCACTGAGGATCTCTGCACGGTTGTCGCTGTCGAAGTAGCAGTCACAGCCAGCACTAGGGTTCCCGCACATAGAAAGCTCATTCGGGAGGGTCCGCTCCACGAGCCGAGAGGCTGATACATCAACTGACACAAAGTCCAAATTTGATGTATCCCAAAGTTCCATATCGTCAACAAGAACTCAACGTCGCAGATGGCGCGTCAATCGGACGCCCGGTCTGTGAGTTATTGGCTTTTTCGTCCCAGGGGCCCGGTTGGTTTTTAAGGCAAAACCAACCCGACCGTACTCCACCTGCATCCAAACCTCGGGCGGAGTGAGCCAAAAGATCCGTCTCAAATAGAGGAAATCAACGAAGTCGACGGCACGTCGATCGGACGTCCGTAGCTCAAGATATGAGTGTTTCCATTCCGAAGGCCCGGTTTGTTTCGTGTACGAACCAACCCGGCCGAACTCAAAGTGTTCCGAAACCTTGGATTGGATATACCAAAACGACCCTCTGGATCCAAGGATCGTTTTGCCGCTGACGGTGCATCGTTTGGAGACTCGTAGCTCAATTTACGGGCATTTGACTGAAAACGGTCCAAAGATGGGGGGGTCCGGGCCCGGGCCAACCCGGCCCGACCCCCCCCCCCCCCTGGGTCGGCCGAACCGGGTCGACCCAGCCAGGGCGTGGCCTGGCCGGTCAGACTGGCTTGGATCGGCTAACCCAGCCCGGCTCAGCTGAGCGACGCGGGGGGGGAGCCGCCGCCCCCGCGGGACACCCCCGCGGCACCCGCGGGGTGTCGCCCGAGACAACCCGAGCGACGCGGTGGGGAGCCGCCGCCCCCGCAGGACAACCCCGCGGCACCCGCGGGGTGTCGCCCTGGACAACCCGAGCGACGCGGGGGGGGGGGGGGGGGGGGAGCTGCCGCCCCCGCGGGACACCCCCGCGGCACCTACGGGGTGTCGCCCTGGACGACCGGACGCGGCTTCAGCCGCGTCCCGTGCGCGCCGAACCCACGCGGTCGTGGCTTCAACCGCGGCGGCCCTGTCCGGCGGCGCGCCGCCATCCCCGGCTGCCAACGCCGCCACACCAGAGACCCGCGCCGCCGGCGGCTTCCGTGGGCCACCGGAGTCGCTCCGGTGGTCCGATTCTGTTCCCATCTACGCCGCTGCTCCTCCCGGGACTCGTTCTTCACTACGGAACCATCAAACTTCCGTTGCGGCAGGTTCCGTCGTCGCCCGTCAAATCTGCACAACAACGAAGAACGGCAGAGGGTTGTCGGGCCGTGTTTGTTTGGCCCGCACCCTCCGCGTTAGAGATAAACAACAGGAGACATATATTCAACACATGAATCAACAATTTTAAAGGATTAAAATTGTTCTTATTGTCCGGTTCTTCACTTTTAAAAGAAACCATCACGGGAAAAAGGAATTATTCACAACAACCCCTATCTTGTAGTCAGCGTCGCACGCACGTTCTTCGCGGAAGGAGGGGATCCTCGCGTTGCCGCGGAAGGGCGCCGCGTCGTCGCGGAATCCGGCGTTGAGTCAGCAAACTCAACGGACCAAGAAACAACAGATTTAATTTAATTATATAAAATTAAATCTGTCTTTTGTTAAAGAAAAAAACAAGGGAGATTTAAGAGAATCCCGAAGTCTCTTACCTCAAACAGATGATCAAAGATTTCGTTTCAGAGGAAGAGAAGTCGCAGAAGAACGTTGCAGGAAGGGAACGTCGGCATCACGGAACACGGTGTCGCGTCGTCGACTCCCGCGGGTTCAACGTTCTTCGTCGGAGGCCGGCGTTCTTCGCGTTCTTCGCGTTCTTCGCATTCTTCACGAAGGAGGATGAAGGCTCAAGAACTCCGAAAAAACCTCTCAACGAGTAATCCTCCAAGAAGACTTGTTCGTCTTATTTTATTATTACGCCAACAAAAAAAGGGGTATGTAACGACCCATCAATTCGTTGAATTAATTCAACGAAAGAAACCGCCCATTTGATTCACGAAATAAACCACCCACTTAAATGGTGCATTAAGAATTTAAGAAAACGCGTCAGTTGACTTTCATAATGACGGGTTTTCGCGGGCGCATTACTTAGTGGAAAGAAATGGTGGGGCTCGTGCGGGCCCCACCTCACAAATATCCTACTAAGGGGGTAGGATATTTCTTGATAGCACCCTATCCGTTTTAACTCAGTTTAAGTGTCTTTCAAGTGGCTTCAAGTGGCTTAAGTGAAATAAAATAAAGTATGTCGAACAAATTATTTTATTTCTAAACTTTAAGCCCAAATATTAAAAACCACACCCGAGAAAACGCAACTCTAGAGGAGGAGTTTCTAAGAAAATATCGGCGCTGTGATTTCTTCGGTACCCTCAGAATTCGATTCCGGGAAACGGTTAAAAAGTTAGAAAAACCTGCTCGTCCTTTCACTGAACGTACCCGAGCCAAACTTCGGAAAATGATTCCAGGCACACCGGACCTCAGAATCAGGTGCCATCAGAAACTGCATTCTTGTAATATTACAAAGAAAATTAAGAAAAATATTTCCTTGAAATTTACGGGTCTTTACATTACTCCCACCTCAGGACTTTACGTCCCCATAAAGATACAACATAAACTAGGGAAACAAATGTGGGTACTGAGCACGCATCTGAGCCTCCCGCTCCCATGTGCTCTCCTGGAGGATCCCATGCAGCCATCTGATGCGCACAAGAGGAATCGATCGCCCACGTAGGACCCACTCTTGTCGATCCTCTATCTCCACCGGGACCTCCACAAAAGTCTCCCCATCATCCACGTCTAGCTCCCCATAGTCAATGATGTGCGTCGGGTTGTGAATGTATCTCCTCAGGTGAGATACATGGAAGACATCGTGAACCCGGTGCAACTGAGGTGGTAGAGCCAGGCGATAAGCCACCTCGCCAACCCTGCTGAGGACCTAGAACGGTCCAATGAAGCGTGGAGACAACTTGTCGCCTCGGCCAAATCTCCGCAAACCACGTCTAGGTGAGACACGCAAGAAGACGTGGTCACCATCCTCGAACTCTAGTGGCCTCTGCCTCCTGTCAGCATAAGACTTCTGCCGGCTCTGAGCTGTCCTCATCCGCTCCTGGATGACCTGGACCTTCTCTGCCGTGGCCCGGACCATCTCTGGCCCCACAAGTGCGGACTCCACAGGGTCTGTCCAGCACAAAGGAGATCTGCAAGGCCTGCCATACAACGCCGCGTATGGTGCCATCCCGATGGTGGAGTGGTAGCTTTTGTTGTATGCGAACTCCACCAAGGGTAGGTGGTCCTCCCAGCTACGACCAAAGTCGAGGACACATGCGCGGAGCATGTCCTCGAGAGTCTGAATGGTCCTCTCCGCCTGACCATCCGTCTGAGGGTGAAAGGTGGTGCTCAGATGTAGCCGCGTCCCGAACGCCTCCTGCAACCCCTTCCGAAGCCGGGAAGTAAAACGAGCATCCCGATCGGAGACGATAGTTGATGGAACACCGTGAAGCCGTACAATCTCATGAACGTAGAGACGCCCCAAGCTCTCCACTGAGCCCTGCTCTCTGATGGGTAAGAAGTGTGCCGACTTGGTGAGTCGGTCAACAATCACCCAAATGGAGTCGTGACCTCTGGAAGTGCGTGGATGTCCAGTCACGAAGACCATAGATATCCCTTCCCACTTCCACTCTGGGACCTCCAAGGGCTGTACCAAGCCTGTTGGTACCTGGTGCTCTGCCTTCACCTGCTGGAAGGTGAGGCACTGTGAAACGAACTCTGCCACAACCTTCTTCATGCCCGGCCACCAGTGCTGTCGTCTGAGGTCTTGGTACATCTTCACCACTCCAGGATGTACCGCCAAACGAGAAGTGTGAAACTCTCTCAGCACCTCCTCTCGTAAAGAGACTGGGACCAAGGTACGTCCTCTGAAAAGGATGTCGTGCTCTGCTCCAAGGGAGAAACCATCAGGTGCCTGTCCCAAGGATATCTGTGCACGCCACGTCTCACAGTCAGCATCCTCACGCTGTGCCTCTCTGACCCACTGCAGTAGTGGAGGAGGGACTGTGAGAGACTGAAGGAAGGCTGCTCCATCCCTATCCACGAAGGATATCTGCAAAGCGGATAGCTGCTCTGTCGCCTCCTCAAGTAGCTGGATGCCCGTCCTCCTGCTGAGGGCATCAGCTACTACGTTCCCCTTCCCAGGAGTATAGACTATCTCAAAGTCATAGTCCTGGAGGAACTTGAGCTATCACCGCTGTCTCAAGTTCAGGTACTTCTGCGAGAAGATGTACCTGAGACTCTGGTGGTCAGAAAAGACTGTAAACCGCTCGCCCATCAGATAGTGCCGCCATGTCTTCAGAGCGAAGACCACTGCTGCTAACTCCAGGTCATGGGTAGCATAGTTCTGCTCATGCGGCCTCAACTAACGTGATCCATAAGAAATCATGGCCCGCTCCTACATCAGGACACACACGAGTTCGGTCCCTGATGCATCGAAGTAGACTACGTATCCAAATCCCTCCGCAGGCAACCTCAAGATAGGTGCGCTGGTCAATATCTGTCTCAGCTCTTGGAAGCACTGCTGACATCTGTCTGACCACACGAAGGGTTTCCCCTTCTTCTTCAAAGCCGAGAGTGGCGCTGCAACTCTGGAGAAGTCTGGAACAAATCTCCGATAGTATCCGGCTAGACCCAAGAAACTCCGCACCTCCGTCACGCTCCTGGGTGGCTCCCAAGCTAGCACTGCCTCGATCTTCATGGGATCCACTGCAAATCCCGCCTTAGAAATGACGTGCCCCAAGAAGTGGACCTCACGTAACCAGAACTGGAACTTCGAGAGCTTACAATAAAGCTGGTGCTCTCGGAGTGTGTCTAGCACAACCCGCAAGTGGTAGGCGTGCTCCTCCTCCGTGGTCGAGTACACCAAAATGTTGTCGATGAAGACCATGACAAATCGATCGAGGTATGGCTGGAAGATCCTGTTCATGAGGCTCATGAACACTGCTGGAGAGTTGGTTACGCCGAAAGGCATAACCAAGAACTCATAGTGGCCATACCGACATCTGAAGGCCGTCTTCTGCACGTCCTCATCTCGAACTCTGAGCTGATGATAGCCTAAACTGAGGTCTATCTTCGAGAACCACCGTGCTCCCTTGAGCTGATCTAAGAGGTCATCAATCCTCGGTAGCGGATACTTGTTCCTCACTGTCACCTAGTTCAGGCGACGATAGTTGACACACAGTCGCAAGCTCCCATCCGCCTTCTTGGCGAACAAAATCGGGGAAGCCCAGGGTGAAACACTGGGTCAGATGAACCCCTTGCCCTGCAAGTCCTCCAACTGTACCCGTAGCTCTCGAAGCTCAGCGGGGGCCATCCGATACACTGGAGTGGATATCGGGGTTGTCCCGGGGTACAGATCAATATAAAGGTCTACCTCTATGTGAGGAGGTAGCCCTGGAATGTCATCGGGAAAGACGTCCGCATACTGATCCACCACTGCAAGAAAACTAGGACCCCTCACGTCAACTGGTCCAAGGATGAGGCTAGCCAACTGATGATTGATGGGATGAACTCTCCTCTACATGAGTCCATCCTGTGCTGCGAAGGCTCCCTTATCGCCGGTGAAGGTGAAACTGCTCCCATCGGTGCACACACATCGCACCTTGCGCCTAAAACAGTCAATCTGAGCATGGACTATAGATGACCAATCCATGCCCAATATGACGTCGTAAGGCCTCGACCCTGCTACAAGAAATCCCAACCGAAGCTCTCACCTCTTAGAGTAATCTCACGCTGCCGGAACCAGTGCGTAATCGTCGAGTATGCTCTCGTAGGAGTCTCTAGACGTAAGGATCGAGCCAATGGCTCTGTCGGAATCTCCGAGCTCCGAACAAGGGCAGCGGCTATGAAATAGTGACTCGCTCCTGTGTCTATAAGAACTGTAGCAAGGGTGGAATAGACACAGATCGTACCTCGAATCATCTCTGGCGCGCCGTGGTCGTAGGCCTCTACTGCCTGGAGTTGTGCCTGTCTCTGCCCGCCAGCCCCCTGTGGTCGGGGCAGGCCTCCTGGTGGTGGTGGTGGAAGAGCCTCAAAGCATCTCCCACCACCTGCTGCTCGGCCAGCTCCTATGGCTCGTCCGCCTCCTCCCTGCGGACCGCCACGGTCGACCCTCTGCCTCTGCCTGGGTGGCCCCTCCACCGTCTGCTGCTCCTCGGTACGGCGGGTCGGGCAGTCACGAGCCATGTGGCCCTGCCCGCCGCACAAGTAGCACTGCCTGCCTCTCGGAAGACTGGCTCCACGCTGTGTGCCCCGAACTGCTGAGCCAGTGTCCTGATGTAGTCTACGAGAGGGTCTGGTCTGCCTGGAACCCTGAGTCATCCGTCGGCTACCAGCTGCCGAAGACTCTGCTACCTGTCGCCCTACGGTAGGTCTCGCTGTGGACTCATCCAGAAAGCTCTCGATCAGAAGGGCTCGCTCTAGCACTCCTGACTGGGTCGGGATGCTGAGGGAGATAAGCGATGCCCTGATCTCGTGTCTCAATCTGTTCTCGAAGGTCCGGGCCCGGAAGAAGGGGTCCTGTACCATGTCGGTCGAGTAGCGAGAAAGATCGGTGAACCTCGCCACGTACTGGGCGACCGTCAAGCTGCCCTACCGCAGCTGAAGAAGCTCCTGAATGCACACCGCACGGAGGGTGTCCAGGACGAACACTGATCAGAAGAGGCTCTCGAAGTCCATCCAGAGAAGAGACGCCTCGTCGTGTACCTGGAGCATCAAGATCCATCATCGTCCTGCTACTGCGTGCAGTAGGCTCGCCGCGAGGATCACCATGAGGTCTGCTGGTGTCCTCACTAGCCTGAAAACTCGAACGACCGCCTCCAGCCAGTCCTCGGCTGCGTGGGGGTCCGTCTCCCCACGGAACCTGGGTGGTCGCTGGCACTGGAACTCGTGCAGAGCTCCGAGGCATTGTGCATCGTCAGCGGTCAGTGCTGGAAGCATCGGGGGCTCGGCGGGTAAAGGTACCGCCGGTGCCTCTGCTGTCAATGGGCCCTGTACAGAGGCCTCGTCGCTCGGCGGGCTTTCTTCATGCTCTACTCTCAGAACCCTAGATGGCTACTGTCGTCGGGCCATCCTGAAAAGGAAACAAGTGCGCCACGGTCAGAACAGTATACCTAGTGAGCTGACACAAGTAATCATAAAGAAAACTTGAAACACACATGCAATCAATGTTTTCGTGCATTAAGTCGGAAATCAGAAGTTAGGGTCCTGGTGTACGGATACGTCGGCCGCTGCACCAACACTGGACTCCCTGGACTGATAACCACACCTAATATGTTGAACACTATTGCTTCACATAGAATAAAGATCAGAGTCAGCAGTAGAACCGAACTCCTCTGATACCAATTTGTCACGACCCGTCCTTGGGGCCGATGTCGTGACTACCCCAAGCCCGCCTTCCATAGGCCAGGGGCTGGCGACTAGTACCAAGGCGTAAATCCAAAAAAAAGGAAAGGAATTGCCTTTGAAAAGTAAACAAGCACCACAAAGTAAGCAAGAGGAAAAGTAAACACTAAGTAAAACTGTAACAAGTTGTGCTGAAAGTAAAAGGGGCCGGAAATACAAGCCCAAATGTAATGTACAACTGAAAGGGGAAAACAACAACTGAAAAGAAAAGCCGCAGCATCGAGCCGTCCTCTGGAAGTCCCACCTGAAGGGTGGGTACAGATAGCTTGCACAGTACCTCGGTCCAGCCGTCCGATCCGAGTGCGTCCCGCCCAGTGGTCCACCTTCAGGTACCGTCCTGCTCTGCACGCGTCCACCACGATCAGCGCTGTCCGTCGTCTGCAACCAACACAACGAAGTGCGGGCATAGCCCGTGCAGGGGTGAGTATAAGCTACTCAGTAGGGACCCCGAGACCCCCGAAGGTCTCCTAAAATCCACAAAGGATTATCCACAATGGAAAGATAAAATCACGAAGTAACAACCGAAACTGCTTAGGTATATGCCCATACATATACCTAAGTCATCAATTCCCGTTCGGCTCCAACGTCCGAGCCCAAGCACAACCAAGTCCACACAGGAAAGCAAAACGTATAACCACACAGGATAGCACAACACAACCCACAAAGGAGAGTAAACAGTAAATCCACACAGGATAGTTTAACACAATCCACAAAGGAGAGTAAACAGTAAATCCACACTCGATAGCTCAACACAATCAACAAGGACAGTAAACAGGATTCAGCTCACACAGGTATACTTCTTCGGATGACGATAAAGATGATCACTGATCCATCTAAGTCATTGGACCCACAAAGGATCGATAGGTAACTAACCCCCGTAATGACCCACACAGGATCGGGCCCACACAGGACTTGTAGGCGCTGGCTCACACAGAACCGCTGAGCGCTGACCCACACAGGATCGGACCCACACAGGATCGGTCCCACACAGGACCTGTAGCACTGATCCACGTAGGATCGCTGAGTGCAATAGTCTTCGCTGTCCACTGAGGATCTCTGCACAGTCTTCGTCGCAGTACACTGAGGATTATCTGCACGGTCGTCGCCGCAGTCCACTGAGGATCTCTGCACGGTCGTCGTTGTCGAAGTAGCAGTCGCAGCCAGCACTAGGGTTCCTGCACATAGCAAGCTCGTTCGGGAGGGTCCACTCCACGAGCCGAGAGGCTGATACATCAACTGACACAAAGTCCGAAGTTTATGTATCCCAAAGTTCCGTATCGTCAACATGAACTCAACGTCGCAGACGGCGCGTCAATCGGACGCCCGGTCTGCGAGTTATTGGCTTATTCGTCCTAGGGGCCCGGTTGGTTTTTAAGGCAAAACCAACCCGACTGTACTCCACATGCATCCAATCCTCGGGTGGAGTGAGCCAAAAGATCCGTCTCACATAGAGGAAATCAACGAAGTCGACGACACATTGATCGGACGTCCGTAGCTCATGATATAAGTGTTTCTGCTCTGAAGGCCCGGTTGGTTTCGTGTACGAACCAACCCGGCTGAACTCAAAGTGTTCCGAAACATTGAGTGCAATATAGCGAAACAACCGCCTCAATCCAAGGATCGCGTTTCCGCTGACGGCGCGTCGTTTAGAGGCCCATAGCTCAAGTTGCAGGCATTTGACCGAAAACGGTCCGAAGACGGGGGGGTTTGGGCCCAGGCCGACTCGGCCCGACCCCCCTGGGTCGGCCGAACCGGGTCGACCCGGCCGGACCCGGTCCGGCCTGGCCAGGGCGCGGCCCGGCCGGTCGGACCGGCTTGGCTCGGCCTGCCCGGCCCGGCTCGGCCGAGCGGCCGAGCGACGCGGGGGGGGGGGGGGGGGGGGGGAGCCGCCGCCCCCGCGGGACACCCCCGCGGCACCCGCGGGGTGTCGCCCTGGACAACCCGAGCGACGAGGGGGGGGGGGGGGGAGCTGCCGCACCCACGTGACAACCCCGCGGCACCCTCGGGGTGTCGGCCTAGACAACCCGAGCGACGCGGGGGGGATCCCCCACCCCGCGGGACACCCCCGCGGCACCCGCGGGGTGTCGCACTGGACGACCGGACGCGGCTTCAGCAGCGGCGGCCCTGTCCGGCGGCGCACCGGGGCGCCGCCGCCCCCGGTTGCCGGCGCCGCCGCGCCGGTGACCCGCGCCGCCGGTGGCTTCCGCGGGCCGCCGAAGTCGCTCCGGTGGTCCGATTCTATTCCCGTATGCGCCGATGCTCCTCCCGGGACTCTTTCTTCACTGCGGAACCATCAAACTTCCGTTGCGGCACGTTCTGTCGTCGCCCGTCAAATCCGCACAACAACGAAGAACGGTAGAGGGTTTTCAGGCCGTGTTCGTTTGGCCCGCACCCTCCGCGTTAGAGATAAACAATGGGAGACATATATTCAACACATGAATCAACAATTTTAAAGGATTAAAATTTTTCTTATTGTCCGGTTCTTCACTTTTAAAAGATACCATCACGGGAAAAAGGAATTATTCACAACAACCCCTACCTCGTAGTCGTCGTCGCACGCACTTTCTTCGCGGATTTGTTCGTCGCGGAAGGAGGGGATCTTCGCATCGTCGCGGAAGGGCGTCGCGTCGTCGCGGAATCCAGCGTTGAGTCGGCGAACTCAACAGACCAAGAAACAATATATTTAATTTAATTATATAAAATTAAATCTGTGTTTTGTTAAAGAAAAACAGAAGGGAGATTTAAGAGAATCCCGAAGTCTCTTACCTCAAACAGCTAATCGAATATTTCGTTGCGGAGGAAGAGACGTCGCAGAAGAACGTTGCAGGAAGGGAACGTCGGCGTCGCGGAACATGGCGTCGCATCGTCGACTCCCGCGGGTTCGGCATTCTTCGTCGGAGGTTGGCGTTCTTCGCGTTCTTCACGTTTTTCAGGTTCTTCGCGAAGGAGGATGAAGGCTCAAGAACTCCGACAAAACCTCTCAACGAGTAATCCTCCAAAAAGACTTGTTGGTCTTATTTTATTATTACGCCAACAAACGAAAAGGGGGTAAGTAACGACCCATCAATTCGTTGAATTAATTCAACGAAAGAAATCGCCCATTTAATTCACGAAATAAACCGCCCAATTAAATGGTGCGTTAAGAATTTAAGAAAACGCGTCAGTTGACTTTCATAATGATGGGTTTTCGCGGGTGCGTTACTTAGCGGAAAGAAACGGCGGGGCTCGTGCGGGCCCCACCTCACAAATATCCTACCTAGGGGGGTAGGATATTTTTGGATAGCACCCTATCTGTTTTAACTCAGTTTAAGTGTCTTTCAAGTGGATTCAAGTGGCTTAAGTGAAATAAAATAAAGTTTGTCGAACAAATTATTTTATTTCTAAACTTTAAGCCCAAAAATTAAAAACCACACCCGAGCAAACATGACTCCAGAAGAGGCGTTTCTAAGAAAATACCGGCGCTGCGATTTTATTGGTACCCTTAGAATTCGATTCCAGGCACCGGTTCAAAAGTTAGAAAAACCCGCTCGTCCGTTCACTGAACGTACCCGAGCCAAACTTCGGAAAATGATTTCGGGTACACCGGGCCTTGGACTCAGGTACCGTCAGAAACTGTGTTCTTGTAAAATTCCAAAGAAAATTAAGAAAAAAGTTTCCTTGAAATTTACGGGTCTTTACATAAACCATATAGGAAATAAATGCATTACCTTTTTTAATGTAGTCATGATAATCCATATTGAATTATTCTTCTATGGAATCCTTGGGAGACCCACCAAAAATATTATGGTGACATCGTCCATCTTCCATTAGAGAATGATGAAATTATGTAACAAATCTCCAAGGCATTGATGCTTAGCCTTCAACTAATGAGAGGTGTAATATCATGTTATGAACCTTGATATTTCTTTTTCATTCATGGCCATGAGATCTGTCTTAATTAGTC
Source organism: Viscum album (assembly GCA_963277665.1). NCBI lineage: Eukaryota > Viridiplantae > Streptophyta > Magnoliopsida > Santalales > Viscaceae > Viscum > Viscum album. Next base: position 1,282,586,764 of record OY728132.1, on the reverse strand, counting down.
TTGGTAAATTTTAGTCACAAATGTATGTATCACTAACTTCATTGCATGAAATTCATTCATCAGAACCTCCCACGTGCTCATAGGAAAAATAACCTGATTCCAGATGTAGAATATCTCATCCTCCTCTGTCATACAATGTAATGGTGTGTCCCCACCTTCAAGGATTTCCCCCAAGGTAAAACAATCTTGATCCTCATATCATCTTTCTTAGATCCATCTCAAAATTTTAGTCTTCCCAAAAATTGATATGATAGTCATGTTTTCATGACTCTCTTGAACCACAACTTGCATCTTAGCCAGTAAAGCCTTCATTTTCCTCTTATAACTAGACTCTTAAACCGTCTGAGTCTGAGTTTTCCTTCACAAATAATAGGAAAAAATATTTCTATTTTGGAGCGTATATACTATCTCAAAATAGTATGAATTCGTATACTCAACCCATCTCTACAGCTGATGATTCATGTCTCTATGTGAACATATCTACTTTAATCTATTCTGATCAGTATACATAGTAATCTTTTCTATGAAAAAATAATGTCACTTACATGTTAAAGAATAATCCACTTCTACCAAATCAGGTTCATGCATAGGGTAGTCCCATTTATGTGGCCCCATATTCCGAGACCCATATTCCATAACTCGATGTCCTTTCATTAACACAGCTCCAAGACCAATCCCTGAAGCGTCAGAAAATACCATCTACTCCTCACCCAAATTAGGTAGGGTTAATATAGGTACTAATGTTAAGCACTTAATTAGCTTAATGAAGATATTATCACATACTTCAAACTATTCAAACTTTATCCCCTTCTTGGTCAAGCAGATATGTGGAGCTTCCAATCATGAAATGTCATGGATAAACCTCTTTTTTTAACCAACTAACTTCAAAAAGCTAAAGATATAAAACACATTATTGGGATTCTCCCAAGAAAATAATACATAAACCTTCTATGGGTTCACATAAACACCTTCCACAAAGATGATGTGGCCCAAAAAGTGTACCCAATCAATCAAAAACTAAAACTTAGATAGCTTGACGTATAAACGATTCACTATTAGTGTACTCATGATGATGTCAAGATGTGGGTCCAGATCATCATCAGTCTTGGAGTATACCAATATTTTTTCCATAAACACAACCATAAAATGATACATGTATGGCTGGATGATCCTATTAATTAAGGCTATAAAACCTTCTGGTGTGTTCATCAACCCATATAACATTACTATAGACTCATATAGGCCATACCTTCTTCCGAAATAAATCCTTAGTATATCAGATGTTCAAACACTCACCTCATGATACCTTGATCTCAAGTCAATCATTAATAACACACAAACTCCTCTCAAATGGTCAAATAGATCATCGATGTGAAAAAGATGATACCCGTTCTTCATAGTCATCTGGTTCAACTTTCGGTAATACATAAAGAAGAATAGAGTCACTCCAGCCTTATTTGGAAGAAACACTAGATAACCATAAGGAGACACACTCAAAAATATGAATCCCATATTCTATAACTCTACTAGCCGAGTCTTGAGCCCTTCATGCACTATATGTACCATTATATATGGTGGAATAAAACTGGTTCTTCCCCAGCAAGAGATCATTTGTTACTTTCACTTATCACTTCAGTGGATTTCCAAAAACTAATAAAACAACCTAAAACATATACACTATGGGTGGAAGGTGATATCAAATTACACCCCCATCATCTAAAAATGGACTAGATTAGCAGGCTATGAGAACTCCCAGTTGCTGAGAAATTGGACCCATTAAAATTTCATGGATATCCCACTCTCCATTGTAAATATACATTTCAACCTTGGAATAAGTAAAATACACTCTCCTATGGTAACAATATATCTGGGATTGGTATGCTACAAACCAATCCATACCCATAATTAAGAGAAATCCTAACACTTATATGGTATAATGATCCAATAGCTAGTAATACTCTACTATATCGAGAGAGCACCCCTTGCACAAGAAAATTACTCTCAACCATAGTCCCATAGGTTTGCCTATTTTCAAAACCCCACTCAAGAACTAAACTATTACTATCAAATCATTAAAAAGTCTTACTAAAATAAAATAATTAGAAGCACCAGTAAAAAATAAAGCACTAACTAGCATAAAATCTAATGTATAATAAATCTCACTATCGATAGTCCAACCTCTCTATCCTCAAGTGTTGGAATAATATCACGTAACTGAGTTTCCATTCTTCCATGTGATGTTGTCTGAAACACCTATTTTTCTACAATCTTCTTATAAGGGAGATCTTTCCCTAATGATACATGTCCACTTCCTCTATCTCCATAGCTAGTAGAACTCTACCTACCAGACTGATATGGTGGGGAATATCCTCTGCCTACACTCTAATTTTGGTTATATACATCCTCACTTACTGACTATCAGTGGGACCTCCAAAACCATTTTAGATGTGCCATATTGTTGTAATACCAGCACTAAACTAGTGATTAGGGGAACTATCTTGAGAATCATTAGAAAGGACCACACCGGGGAAAGATCAGTTGATCAAAATCATGTGCAACTGATTCCTCTGTTTGGGTACAACATTTCCCACCAACATAACTAACACTATTGTTGTGATGCTTTATTCTCTTGGGAGTCACACCTCAAGATCATCATACTGAAACTATCTATCCTACAATAGAAGCCTCCTTTAGGATTCCCTTAACTCTGAGAACCCGATCCACCACTTTAGAAAACATCTTTGCCGAAAATGGTTAACCTGGGACTTAATATCACATTAAATCCCATACAAATAAAATATCTCAATAGATGTCTCATCCTATACACATTTTGGAGAAAAGTGTTTCATCTATGTAAATCTTTTGGCATAGTCCTTCACAAAGATACTCCCCGGAGTCAACCATATGAGCCCAACTACACTCTGATACCTTAGTGTCTCTGGATATATGTTCTCTAGGAACATCCCCAAAAAATCATTCTATAACATACCATCATTTTACATCATATGTACCAGAATATCCTCCCAACTCTTCGTTGATCCTCATAGTATATAACCATCCAACTTGACCCTTCTCTCTGGAAGAGTCTCTATGTGGCTAGGTATTGTCTAAATGGACTCAACCTAGAACTAAGAACCCTAATTCAGAGGGAAAACAATTTTAACTCCCTTATCAAATCATATATACTCTACACATCCCATTGTAGGTCTATTCCCATGAATTTTATGGAGTGGGAAAAGTTATCTCAAAACTATTCCTCAACTTCCTCACCTAGCACAATCGGTGCCTCAGGTCCCACTACTGGTAGATCACATATATTCATGACCTCTGGTCATCCTATCAACAAGAGTAGTCATAGAGGCATATCTCTATAATTCCAAACATGCACCTTATGATAAATTTTACAACATTAGCACATTTATGACAGGAAATTAAATTTTTATTTGAAAATAATGAGTCATCATAAAAACACCCCTTCATGGGGGACAAAAATGGTGAAATACTAGAGAATCAACTTTAGTTATGAGCTAAAAATCACTAGGTAGTGACCCTAGACCAGATTATATAATTGGATTCTCACACGAGCTCCCTTTGCTAGCTAGAGTGTCGATAACACAATTCCCTTCCCAACAAGTGAGATTGATGGAGATGTCTTGATTGAGAAAAGATTTTCATGTTCTGATTAGATAACTCAGATCCTAATAAATAGAATCCTTATTCTATAGAATCCAAATAAGCATAGTATAACCAGACTCAGTAAAAAAAAAATGGATGTCATGATCTCTACAGAGAGAGATACTGGTGTGCATGGCTCTCACCTCATCACCTAAGCATGAGCCTGGACCTTAAAAGGCACTAAATATGAGAATAAAAAAACCCCATGTCTCTTAGAAGACCTCCTCCTTTAATCAGTCTATCACAACATGATACATCAACATTTAATTTGAACCTTGATGAGGCATGTTTCATAAAAATACAACCACCCTCGATAATATTTATATTACCCAAACACAAGCAGCATGATGGGATAATCATTCTCAAGGTGAAAGAATCCAAAGAACCTTTGATCAAAACCCCTAGTTAATTCACCATAATATTGACACGCACCAGCACAAAGATGAGTGAAAACTTAGTTCCTTCAATAGACTTATTTATTTGTTCCCATTGAACCCATTATACCGCCACAAAAATATAACCCGAACCATGTGTTCCACACCTGAATACCCAGCACCTTGAAACCATGTGTCAATAATGTCTTTCATAGAGCCACAGTTGTAACACCCTGAACCCAGTTACCCAGAGTCAATGCATTATTACACAACTTTGGCATGATAAAAAAAGATCAAGTCTCGAAAGACCGATTAGTTTAGTAGCCTTGGAATAACTAGATACATTCACAAAGTTTACATTACATCATAAAGTGAAAACTACAACAACATCTTGTCTCCACACTCATATCCCCTTATACTATCCTGGCATATCATTCATAAAATACTTCTTCACATCCTGGAAAAAATAAAACATATAATGGGGTGAGCTCAAATTCCTAGTAAGGATAACAATATAGCAGAAACTTTCATGAATAAGCATAAACATTTAAGGAAATGTACAACTAAAACAAAATCCTTTTAAGCATGAAATTCAGCATAATATAGAAAAAATAAAATGAAATAATTCCATTTACTTATTCACATGGATATTCTACTAGTCTAATAATCACATTCAATATCAACAACCACTTTCATAATGATGGAATGCATAATGCCAGACTATCATAACCACATAGTCAAGGCCTTGTGTCAAGACTACAAATAATATTTTTTCATGGCCTTGTGCCAAGATTGTAGTTTGTCTCATGAGACCTACCGATGCATCTAGGAGATATAACGGGCTCCACCTATAACTTATTAAGTCCAATGCATTCCTTATATGAACAAGTTTAGACATAACATAAACATTCGTATTAAAACTAGCATACGAAATGTAAATACATTCTCCATAAACCATGAATGGTATAAAAATAACACATCCACAATAAAACATATCAACAAATCTTCAATACAATATGGATGTTTTTTATCATAATAAATCAACTTCAAATAAGCTTAAACCCATCAAAGGACGTTGACATAGATGAAATCAATACCACTTGAGAGAAATATCTGTTTTTTCTGAAATCATTTAAAAGTCACATAATTATAAAATAAAACATTTAATTTGAAAATATTATTATAATATTTTAAGGGAGGATTCGACAATTTTATAATGGCGGAAAATAGCCTCACCCACCATATAAGTTAAAAAAAGACATTCTTACCTTAATTTTGTCGAAAAGGTTAAAAGGGACCTTGTTCGGAAAATGATGGAAAGATTCCATTATAAACATATTATAATAATTCAAAAAGGATATAAATGACTTTAACCCATATTCTATAAAATAGTAATAGTAATTTGAAATACATTTTTAAGAAACATGGATGTGGATGATAAAGAGGTCCTAGTGGATAATTGCGTATAAACAACCTCAGATAATGAAGAGATTGTGAAATAAACCCTTACCTTGAACTTTTCCTTGGTTGAGGGTAGGTTAACCTCCTTTATAATGGGGAAATAATTGTTATTAAATTATACAAGAATAATATACATTAATATGATATCATATATGATCTTTTTACATTTCTTTGTTAATAATATCTTAGTATTATCGTCGTTTCAGGTGTTAACTTACTCATTTTCTTTTATATGTTTTGCTACATAAGTCATGTTTTTTATGGATAGTTTGTATATTATTCATATATAGAATGATATAAAGTCCTTAAACATTATTTTTAATCCTCAAATGAGAATTATACTTGCATGGATATGATGGGGAATGAATCTCATCGCGTTCGTGGAGACAGTAGTCCGTACATATGCACGAGCGACAATATCATTCTTTTGATATTAAAATAATATAAAATTGGATGGTATATCATATATAAAGAATAATTATCATGTTATATTTATTTTTAAATCAATTAAACATCATTATCATACCCATCAAAATATTAATGTTTTGAATAACAATTACACCACGATGTGGAGACCGTAAGCCGTACGTACGCACGTATGGTGACATGTCATTCAAAGGATGGATAGAATACTGAATATGGTTGTAACAAATTTATAATAACCTCACAGTATATATAATATACTATAGTTATTATTTTACAATGGTAAACACAAAGAAATAATAAGTTGAAGAAGAAAGGAACTTGAAAGAGGGTGGTGAAAACGTTTCCTCTTCTTCCGGTTCTTCCTTTTGATTTGATCAAAAGGGCTCCTTAGGTTGTCTTTCTGATCAAACTAAGGACTCTAGGTTGAATTTAGGGAAGTTGAGAGAATATTTGGGAAGGGGTTGGCCGAGACAAAAGGATTTTAATGTGTGAATTACAGGGAAGGGGAAGTGCCCTTTAATATGAGGGGTGACATGCACCTTAGGAAAAGATTGAAATATTATTTTATAATAAATTCTTTTTTGGGGTTTAATGGCTCCAAAGTGGATTATTTAAAGGTTAAGGTGGGTATAGGTCGCAAAAAACTCAACCAATAGGTTTTAGATAGGGTTGGGTCACTTTATTAACCTTATCTTTTAGTTTTAACTCAAAGTTAATTAGTTTGACATTTACCATGTCTCTTTGTATTTTTATATTATATGGTTAATAAACTTACTATAAAATTCCAAGAGACCCCCAAGTGGTCCATTAATAATAAACCTATCATTAAATAAGTCCTTTTTCTGTCCCTTAGATTTTCAAGAATAGAATATCAATTAATAATATAATATTTGTTTTAAAAACGCCTTTATGTCAATTTTGACACTATTTAATAATTGATTTTTTATAGTCTTAAAAAATTTATTAATTCTAAAAGACTAAATTAAGAAATCCTAACATGTTATATTAATCAATAAAATTCGTTTCTAGCATTAAAACTTTAAAATTATATTTATTTTAACATGTATAATACCAATTATTTGATTTTTTCATTAATAAGAAAAATACTGTATCATTATTGTGTCATAAATAAATTTAATTATTAAATGTCTAAAAATTATAAAAAAAAATTTAATCATGTAGGAAATCTTTTTATATTTCTAATGAATATTTATAGTTGAAAATATAAAATATATAACTATATGGAAAAATTGTTTTTCTAAAAGATATATGCTTATGTCATTTTTTTATTTACTTTAACTTAATTAATATAAAGTGTCATTATCACTTACAAGTGGATCCATGGGGTTATAAAATAGTTTCAAAGATGACCATGGTCTGACATGTATCAACCAATAGGTCTATTACACGTTTTAGGGTAATTTAATATTATTATAATATTATTTTTTACCCTTATTTACCAGATTTACCCTTTAACATTGGGAAATAAAATATTTACCGATTAATTATTCAAAATGTATAAAAATAAAAGTTACCTATTTAAACAAATTATAAATCCTGATTATAAATTTGGAATACATTTTTATAAATTCAAAACACAGAAGTGGCATAAATTAATTTAAATTTAATGCTTGTTGTTAAAACAAAAAACATGTTTTTAAGAGATAATAACTATCAAAAGATTGTCACTTGCTTATGTCCAGTTTAAAAGTGAAATTATCTCCAATGACCAACATTGGATTAAATGGTAAAAATATAATCTAATTATACTCTAAAATCAGTCAAATTAATAATTTATCAATATTAATTATTTTTATTAAAAAAATTTATTTTTAATTACAATTTAGTAATTCTCACTATTCATCAAAATATGAATGTTATCCGGAAAGTACCAAAAATTTACCCTAAGCCAATTTCGATATTCAGAATCCAAAAATGAATTCCATTTTGAATGATAAAATGTATAAAATTACAAAAGGTGGGTATAACTATTCATAACGGCTAGTTTGATTGGTTGTGGTGTGTTAGAACTCGATGTTGTGTACAACACACGCTACCATATTATTCAAAGAGAAGCGTACCATAGAAGCTTGGGGTGTTACATTCTCCTCGCATTAAAATAATTTCATCCTAAAAATTTCTAGAATATTACTGCATAAAAAGATTCAGGTGTTTCTTCATCATAAGTTCCTCAGGTTCCCATGTTGCCTCTTCCATCTTATGGTTTCTCCATAGAACTTTTACCAGACGAGTCGTTTGGTTTCTTAGCACTTCTTCTCTCGTATCAAGAATCTTGACAGGATCTTCGCAATAAGATAGACCGGGTTCCAGTTATAATTCCTCATAGGTGAGTACATGTGTTGGGCCATGCATTTACTTTCTCAACAGTGATATGTGAAACACATCGTGAACTTTGGAGAGACATGGCGGCATTTCCAAATGGTAAGCTACAACCCCAATTCATTCTAGAATTTTGAATGGTCTGATGTACCTGGGACTCAATTTTCCCATTCATACCGAAACATATAACACCCTTCCATGGAGATACCTTCAAGAAAACATGATCTCATACTTGAAATTCCAAATCCTTCCTCCGGTTGTCAGCATAGCTCTTCTGCCTACTTTGAGCTGCTTTGATGTAGTTTTGGATTTTCTTCACCTTTTCCATCGTTTCCTCCACCAGTTCTGGGACTATGAGTTTTCTTTCACAAACATCATCCCAACAGGTTGGTGTGCAACATCTCTTTCTATATAATGCTTTATATGGTGCCATATGAATACTCAATTGAAAGCTATTGTTATAGGAAAATTCTTCCAGAGGTAAATATTGATCTCACATCCCTGAAAGTCAAGTGATCATGATCTCGACATGTCTTCTTAGGTTTTAATAGTCTTTTCTGATTGTCCATCTATTTGAGGGTGGTAAGTAGTGCTCAAACAAAGTTCAGTATCCAAGGCCTTCTGAAGACTCTTCCAGAATCTTGAAGTAAAATGGGGATCATGATCAAAAACAATTGATAGGGGTATTCCATGAAGTCTCACAACTTCATTAATATATAGTCTTGCAAGTTGTTCAAGTGGTAAATCTTCCCTTATAGCAAGAAAATGTGCTGACTTGGTAAGATGATCAACAATGACTCATATTGCATCGTTCCTTCTAGGAGTCTTTGGTAGTCCCATGACAAAGTCCATCATAATGTTATCCCATTTCCACTCAGGTATGGGAAGAGGTTGCATGAATCTTCCATGTTGTTGCCTTCTAGCTTTCACTTTTTGACAAACCATACATTTTGACAAAAATCAGCAATCTCCCTCTTCATGTTGTCCAACGAAAAATGTTCCTTCAAATCTCTATACATCTTGGTGCTCCCAGGGTGTATAGAGAAATTGGAACTGTGAGCATCTTCCAACAATTTTCGTTTTATATCAGGTATATTGGGAACACAATGTCTCTTCCCAAATTTCAAAATTTCATCTTCATACACAATTTCACTCAATCTCCCATCATTCATAGATTTAATCCTCTTTTTAAACTAATCATCATCAGTCTGAGAACTCTTTATCCTTTCTAGTAACGATTGTTTGGAAACCATTTGAAAAATCAATGATGCTTCACCTTTTATGGTGATTCCCATATGCATCATTACTAGATCCATGAAAATTGTATCCCTTTCAACTCTCATCTTTTTCAAAACACCATGATCCTATATACTCAAAGCATCTTCCACCTTATTTTCCTTTCCTGGGTGGTAGTGTATAGTGAAATCATAATCCTTGAGTAGTTCAAGCCATCTCCTTTGCCTCATGTTGTGTTATTTTTGTGAGAAAATATACTTCAAACCATTTTCATCGGTATATATCTCAAAATTTTCACCATAGAGATAATGCCTCCATATCATTAAAGAAAATATTACAGAAGATAACTCAAGATCATGAGTAGAATAGTTTTGCTCATGAATTTTCTGCTGTCGTGATGCATAGGAAATAAATTTATCATTCTGTATAAGGACACAACCAAGTCCTTTATTTTATGCATCACTATAAATAAAGAACCCATCATTCACTGATGGTAGAGTCAATATAGGAGCATTGAATAATTTTCTGTTCAGTTATTTAAAAAATTCTCCACTCTCTTTTGTCCAAACAAATTTAACCCCTTTATGTGTGAGATTATTTAATGGGTTAGCCAATCGAGCAAAAATCTAGATGAAACGTCGATAATAACCTACTAAACCAATAAAACTGCGTACCTCAGTTATATTCGTCGGTGCTGGCCATTCTTGGATTTCCTTGGTCTTAGAAGGATCAACATAGAATCCATCTTCGGAGACAATATGGCCAAGAAAAGAAATATCTTGAAGCCAGAATTCACACTTGGTAAACATCTCATATAACTCATGTCTTCTAAGATTTTTCAGGATAATGCGCAAGTGATTTTCATGATCTTCAAAGATTTTGGAATATACTAAGATATCATTAATAAATACCACCACAAAAGCATCTATATATTCCTTGAAAACTCTATTCATTAGATCCATGAACACAGAGGGTGCATTAGTCAGCCCAAAAGGCATTACTGTAAACTCGTAAAGCCCGTACCTGGCACGAAATGCTATCTTCGGAATGACTTCCTTATTCACACACAACTGATGGTATCCATATCAAAGGTCAATATTTTAAAATTATTGATCTCCATGCAGTTGCTCAAATAAATCATCAATGCGAGGTAGGGGATACTTGTTCACTATTGTTATAGCATTCATTTCCCCATAGTCGATACATAACCTCATTGATCCATCTTTCTTCTTAACAAAAAGGACAAGGGATCCCCCTGGTGAAATACTAGGGCGAATAAATCCCTTATTACTCAATTAATCTAGTTGTTTATTTTGTTCAACTAATTCCATAGTGGCCATTCTATAAGGGGTATTAGATATGGGCCTTGAACCCAGAATTAAATCAATGGAAAACACAATTTCTCATTTGGGAGGATGTCCAGGTAAATCTTCTAGAAACACATCTACATATTCTTTCACAATAGGTACATACCCTATTTGAACATTCGTTTCCTCACCCACAGTTATTTCATTCTTTTCCTCCCCGATAATTGAATTTAGTTGAGCTACTATGGGTGGATCAAGATAAGAATCAGGTGGTGATGATTATGCTCTAAAGATAAGGTGTTCTTTATCATCATCATCAAAAATCGTAACCTACTTCTTCTTACACTAAATTTTCTCATCATGGTATGAAAGCCAATCCATACCGAGGATTATATAAAATTCAATCATGAGTATGACGATGAGATCAGAAGATAAAGAGCATTTATATTCTCTAATGGGGACAGATCCGTAGAACGTTGTAGCAATGATACTTCCCTTAAGAGTTTTAGCTGAAAACTCCCTTGTTAGATAAAATTGAAAATATCTAATTTTATTAGAAAACTGGGAAGATATGAAACAATGCGATGATCCAGAATCAAATAATGCATTTTCTAAACTTGAGAAACCATTAAATTACCTGCCACCACATCTTTAGGAGCTTGTACCTCAGCAGTAGTGATAGTATAAGTTTGGCCTTGATCCCTTGGACTTTTCTGAGGTATGTTCCCTTGATTCATAGGACATTCATTTGAATAATGTCCCATATCCATGTAGTTGTAGCATTGAACATTGATAGACTCTTTCTTCCCCTTGAAATCACGAGCTTGGTGGCATTTTTCACCCCACTTGTAATAGACTCACATTCCATTCAAGCAAGTACTGGGGTGCTTCTTCCCACATTTATGGTAGGATAGATAATCAACTTTTCCCTTCTTCCCCTTATTTCCATTTCTATAGTGGTTAGTAGATCTCTTCATCTCTTTCTTTGCTTTAAAGTCGTAAGACTTAGAGAAATCTTTTTCTATCTTGATAGCGCATGAGACAATATCTTCGTACAACTAGAAGGTTTGCGAAAATAATGCTTGACGAAGAAACAGTTTTAACCCATCAAAGAAATGATCTATCTTACTTCTTGGTTTATGTATATAATCTGCAGTGTACCTCTCTATCCTTTTAAAGTTGGCCTCATACTTTGTGACATTCTCATCCTCCTTTTGTCTCAGACTCAGAAATTGCCTTTCCATATCTGCTCGATGGTCACGAGGAAAGTATTTTTCCATGAAAAGCTCTTTTAACTCTCTCCATTCCATATTTGATACTTCATCAACTTCCTTTGTGTTTTGAATCAATTACAACCATTGATCAACATCTCCAGTGAGATGGTAAAGTGCCATGATAACTTTTTCCCTTTCACTACTCCCAATGTCATGGAATATTTTCTCTGAGGAACTTCTCCATTGCTCAGCTACTAGGGGATTTTTACTCCCATTGAATGTTGGTGGTTGTTTCCTCATGAAGTGATCTAACATTGATCCTCCACGCTGCCGATTAGGGTTCTTTATATGGGTAAGGTTATTATTCATAACCTGAGGAAGTTGTCCCAGTATGGTGACTAGATGATCAGCACCAGTTGCATCACCAACTCCATTATAATTATCTGGAGTAGGAGGGAAATCCATACATGGAGTGCATGAATTGATATGGTTTCCATTTCTTCCACTAGTCACCATTTCTAAACAATGGAATAAATTAGATTAGTTTATGAATCAAAATACATAATTCCAAACTTGTAAAACACTTAACACAAATTGAACAGTTTATGGATATAATCCATAATCCTAAAAATGTATTCTTTGAAGAAGTATATACTCATAAAACCTTCATAATGGTTTTTAAAAAAATGAGAATTATCTTAAGCATATCCCTTGGGAGGGTCGTAACCAAGAGTGCATCATTTCCCGTTTCCGTGCACCAGTTCCCGTTTGAGTCTATATAAAAGAGGGGGTTTTGGGTTTTACCCCTAGGTACATCTATTCTAGAGCCGCCTTTACCTGCTCATATCTAGATAGGGAATTATTTATTGGAAAACTCACAAAATCTCTACAAGACCAAAATTCTAGGAATTTATTCTATACTAATACTCAATGTCTATCTTAGGGCTATGTGCTCTAATTAGAGTTTTTCTAAGTCTAGTTTCCAAGGTTTTTACTAAACATCCTCTGATACCAACTGTAACGCCCTGGACCCATTTATCCTGAGTCGGTGCATTATTACATAACTTTGACATGATCACAAAAGATCAAGTCTCAAAATACCGATTAGCTTATTAGCCTTGGAATAACCAGATACATTCATAAAGTTTACATTACATCATAAAGTGAAAACTACAAAAACATCTTTTCTCCACAATCATATCCCCTTATAATATCCCTGCAGGTCATTCATAAAATACTTCTTCATATCATGGGAAAAATAAAACATAGAAAGGGGTGAGCTCAAATGCCCAGTAAGGATAACAATATAGCAGAAACTTTAATAAATAAACATAAACATTTAAGGCAATGTATAACTAAAACAAAAGCCTTTTAAACATTAACTTCAACATAATATAGAAAAAATAAAATGAAATAATTCCATTTACTTATTCACATGGATATCCTATTAGTCAAATAATCACATGCATATTAATAACTACATTCATAATGATGGAATGCATAATTCCATACTATCATAACCCCATAGTCAAGGCCTTGTGCCAGGACTAAAAATGAGGTTTTGTCAAGCCCTTGTTCCAAGACACTACATTGTCTAACGAGACCTTCCGATGAATCGAGGATCTATAGCTGGCCCCACCAGTCACTTATTATGTCCAATGAATTCCTCATATGAATAGGTTTAAACTTAACATAAACATTTGTATTAAAAATAGCATACGAAATGTCAATATTTTCTCCATAAACCATGAATGGTATAAAAATAATATATCCACATTCAACAATATCATAAAACCTTCAATACAATATGTATGTTTTTCATCATAATAAATAAACTTCAAATAAGCTTAAAATCCTTCAAAGGATGTTGACATAGATGAAATCAAAACTATTTGAGAGAAATATCACTTTTTTGGAAATCATTTAAAAGTCACATAATTATAAAATAAAAAATTTACATCAAAAATATTCTTATAAGCTTGTAAGGGAATCTTCAACTATTTTATAATGACGGAAAATAGTCACACTCGCCGTATAAGTTAAAAAAAGACATTCTTACCTTAAGTCTGTCGAAAAGGATAAAAGAGACCTTGTTTGGAAAACGGCAGAAATATTCCTTTATAAACATCTTATAAAAAGTCAAAAAGTGTATAACTGTCTTTAAACCATAGTATATAAAATACTAATAATGATTTGAAATACATTTTTAAGAAACATGGATGTGGATGATAAAGAGGTCCCAGTAGATAATTAGGTATAAACAACCTCGGATAATGAATTGATTGTGAAATAAGCCATTAACTTTTAATTTTCCTTGGTTGAGGGTAGGTTAACCTCCTGTATAATGGTGAAATAATTTTTATTAAATTATACAAGAATCATATACATTAATATGATATCATATATGATCTTTTAACATTGATTTGTTAATAATATCTTAGTATTATCGTCGTATCGGGTGTTAAATTACTCATTTTCTTTTATATGTTTTGTTACATAAGCAGTGTTTGTTATGGATAGGTTTTATATTATTCATATAAATATGATATAAATTCCTTAAACATTATTTTTAATAATCAAATGAGAATTATACTTTCATGGATAGGATGGGGAATGAATCTCATCACATTCGTGGAGACGGTAGTCCGTACGAACGCATGAGCAACAATATCATTCTTTTGATATTATAATAATATATAATTGGATGGTATATCATATATAAAAAATAATTATCAGGTTATATTTATTATTTAAATCAATTACACATAATTATCATACCCATCCAAATAATAATGTTTTGAATAAAAATTACACCACGACGTGGAGACGGTAAGCCGTACATCCGCACCTATGGTGACATGTCATTCAAAGGATGGATAGAATAATGAATATGGTTGTACCATATTTATAATGACATCAAATTATATATATGTTACTAGAGTTATTATTTTATGATGGGAAAAACAAGGAAATAAGAAGTTGAAGAAGAAAGGTACTGGAATGAGGGTGGTGAAAACATTACTTCTTATTCGTGTTCTTCCTTTTGATTTGATCAAACAGGTTCTTTAAAATGGATTTCTGATCTAAATAAGGCCTCTAGGATTAATTTAGGGAAGGTTATATAATATTTGGTCAGGTTTTGGTCGAGACAAAAGGCATTGAAGGTGTGAATTAGAGGGAAGGTGAAGTTCCTTTTTATAAGAGGGGTGAGGGGCACCTTAGGAAAAGCAAGAAATATTATTTAATAATAAATTCATATTCAGTTTCTAATTTCTCAAAAGTGTATTATTTAATGGTTAAGGTGGGGATAGGTATAAAAAGACTCCAATAATAGGTTTTAGACAGTTTTAGGTCACTTTATTAACCTTATCTTTTAGTTTTAACTCGTAGTTAATTAGTTTTACATTTACCATGTCTCTTTGTATTTTTATATTACATGGTTAATAAACTTAATATAAACTTCCAAGAGACCCCCAAGTGGTCCATTAGTAATAAAAATATCATTATATAAGTCTTTTGGATGAACCTTATATTTTTAGGAATATAATATCAATTAATAATATAATATTTTTTTAAAACTCCTCTATGTAAATTTTGACACAATTTAATAATTGATTTTTTTAAAGTCTTATCAACTTTCTTAATTCGAAAAAAATTTATTTAAGAAATACTAACATGTCATAGTAATCAATAAAATTAGTGGATAGAACCAAAACATTCAAATTATATTTATTTTAACATTTATAAAACCAATTATTTGATTCTTTCATTAATAATGAAAATACTTCATCATTATTATGTCATAAATAAATTTAATTATTCAATGTCTAAAAATTATAAATAAAATACCATTATGTAGGAAATATTTTGAGATTGATAATTAATATTTATAGTCGAAAATATAACATATATAACCCAATGTAAAAATTGCTTTGCTAAAAGATATATGCTTATGCCATTTTTTTATTTACTTTAACTTAATTAATATAAAGTGTCATTATCACTTACAAGTGGATCCATGGGGTCCCAAAATCGACTCATAGATTCCCATGGTTGTAAACGTATCAACCAATAGGGTTAGGACACATTTTTGTTTAATATATTATTATTATATAATTATTTGTTTACCCTTATTTACCGGATTGACCCTTTAACCATGGTAAATAAAATATTTACCGAAGTAATTATTCAAAATGTCTAAAAATAAAAGTTACCTATTTACACAATTTGGACCTTATGATTCTAAATATGGAATCCATTTTTCTAAATTCAAAACACAGAAGTGTCAGAAATTAATTTATAATTAATTCTCGTTTTTAAAACAAAAAGCGTGTTTTAAGAGATAATAACTATAAAAAGATTGGCACTTGCTTATGTTCAGTTTAAATGTGAAATTATGTCCAATGACGAAAATTGGATTAAATGGTAAAAATATAATCTAATTATACTCTAAAATCAATCAAATTCATAATTTATCACAATTAATTATTTTGATTAAAAATGTTTTTTTAATTAAAATTTAGTAATTTTCACTATTCATTAAAATATGAAAGTTATCTAAAAAGTACCAAAAATTAACCCTAAGATAATTTTGATATTCCGAATCCAAAAATTAAGTCCATTTTGAAAGGTAAAATTTATATGATTTTAGAAAGTGTGTATTACTATTCATAACAGCCAGTTTGATTGGTTGTGGTGTGTTAGAACTCGATGTTGTGTACAACGCACGCTACCATATTATTCAAAGAGAAGCATATCATGGAAGCTTGGGGTGTTACACCAGTCACCAGTGATGTTATGTTACTACTTAATATATCTCAAAATACCATTCTCTCAGTCTCTATGGAAGAATACTTTCCAACCTTTTTCAGAATGTGGTGATGCGCAACACTGATAATGAGAGGCCAGTACAATACCTTCTTGATGTAATCATCCTTAGGAAGACACTAATTCTTCAATATCCAAACAAGAAAATTTATTTTCACCAGAATTTACCTACACCATAGTTATCTAGAAATTCCATCAAAACATCCTTCATTATGAATGAGCTTGTTGTAATCCCAACCTCATAAACTCCCAGAAGTTCACCCCATAGAATCACACTTGTCTGGTTCATCAATCAGCCTGATGGTATCATAACTATTTTTCTGCTCACTATTTAGTATGGAATCCAGAAAAAAAAGAACAAATATTGCCACATTGAAGGAAATACCTAATATAAGACACCCTAGTAAATAAAAAGGCTCCTCTACCCAATTATCATATGAAAAATTGCTTTCTCCATAGCCAAAAATCCAACAGGTGTGTACATAAAAAATCTAAATATGTTCTTTTATGATTTTGGAAAGACTAGACATTCTACTATTGTGATCTTCCCAATTTGAATAGTCCTCCCATAAATATTTCTTATAATTATTTCCCATAATGTATGCCCGTCAACCATATCCCACACTATTCTTTCTTGCATGCCCAACATGGTTTCATCCACACTACGGATACCCACACCACCTTCCTCAACAGGTTTGGCAATGCTCTTCTAGGAGGTCGAATGATAGCGACCAACCTAGATGGAATACCATATAAAATAAATATTTATATTCTCAAATTTTATTACAGTACCTTTTGAAGGCTTGAGGATGGAGAGAACATGCCTAGGAATAGAAAAAAAAACACTATTGATAAGTGTGATCCTCCCTCCAAAGGAAAGAAAAAAGTTCTTCTAATTACAAATCGACCCCGTGATCTGGTTTTGAGGACTATCAAAAAGGATTTTATTGACTCTACCATTGGATAAAGAAGCACCAAGGTAGATCATTGGAATTCATTATTGTTCCATGCCCATGTTATCTTGAAAGTCAATAATCATATTTGAGAGAATTTATTTGAAACAAATACACAAACTTTCCTAGAATTAACCTTTTGTTCACTCATATTCCCATAGGTTGACATAATATTGATGAAATAATTGATTGATCATTGCCATACATTAATAAAGCATAAGATATCATCCGAAAACATGAGGTCGGAAACCAGACAATTTCTAGAACTATTCTTGAAAGTTAATATCCTCTAGAAATTGAGACCCAGTTGGATGTTTCTAGAGACCACCTCATGAGACAAAATAAACAAGCTTGGAGAGAAGGGTTTTCCTTGTCTAACACCATGAAAATATTTTAAGATACCAAAGCCCTTCCCCAATAGAGAAATAATAATCCATGGTGAGGCATAACATCTAAATCATAGATCACAGAAGTAATCATGAAATCCAAAATTCCCCATGACCATTAAGATGAATCCCCATTCCAATCTTTCATAATAATTATCCAAAACCAAGGTTATGTCACTACCCTTAACAATATTATATATTTATATCATGTTTAACAGAGTTAAAATCATTCTAAAAATTCATTTTTCTCATTATGATACCCTATAATTCTAATATTACATCATTTTATAATCATTCTCAATTTCATGTTAGGCATCATTTCTAGTTCAATTTTCACATGTAGGGAAAAAATTTCATGTCCAACAACTTACCCATAAGAAATTTTCCTACGAATGCCTAAAATTATTCATGTCACAAAAAAATCATAATTTCTTATAATGATGCATGAATACTCAACTCTTATGCCATACTAGTCCATGACACAATTATTAACAAATGTAAAAAATATTAATCAGATCACAAAACATGTGTCTCACCCAAGGTGTAATAATATTAAAGTGTAACAACAAAAAATAATTACATCAATACCCAACCTGGGTATTTTGGTTCCCTCCCATACCTGGGATAACTACTCCAATAGAAAAGATCAAAATAAAGGAACCACTCTTCCAAGTATCTTGTTTACCATTCCCCAAATAGTAATTCAAAATAATATGAGATGATAACCCTCCGATAACACTTTGTATCATGCCAACCTAGGTTCCACACAATAGTTCCCTGAGCCAGCCTATCACATGACCTCAAACGTCACTTCCCATATGCTATAAGATTCTGACTAGCTATGAGGGTCAGATATATGAATCATAGGGAGACTATACTATCTTCTATCCGAGTAAATAGACTAATAGATAATAAGAAAAAGTAATTAAATATCATTTTATCATAAAATGAAATGACTACTATCACAAGATGGCCACAACTGAAAAATAATTATCCAAACTGAAGTAGAAAATATGCCATTCCAATCTACATGTCAAGTGTCTAAAATAAGAGCCAAATTAAAGAGACTGATGGCTCCCCCACGAAGGTCCCAAATCAAATCTAGTAAACTCATCCATGATCAATCCCATATTAGACATCTAACATAGGTTCCTTTCACTTATCCAATAAAAAAACACAAATTCTATTCAGGTACCGATTAGGAAACTCGAGTAGGATGTGAGTACAACTCAGTAGGCCACCACCAATGGCATCTAAAACCATATCTAATAAAATAATGGTGTATATAGTTTTATAAATAAAATATTTACATGGAATAATTAAATTGTGACCAAATTATCAATTAATCATTATTTAACCACATAAAACCTAAAGTTTCCCATAGAGACCTGTACCTCAATCCCAGCTTCAGCTCATGTTGAATCCCAAAGTATGTATGAGGGATGTCATATCTTAGAATTCCATTGTTACCATTATTTATTTCATACATGAATTCCCATGTTTCCATTCATAAAATTCTAAATAGAATGACCATGTTCTAATTCTTTATTTCACAACTATATTACCACGTTACTATTTATACGTTAAAAATTAGACTAACCATGTCCCCATTCGTAATTTCAAGACTAAATGACTGTGTTACCATTCATACCTTTCAAATTAGAATAACCATGTTTCCATTATTTATTTCATAACTAAAGGGCCATGTTACGATTCAAAAATTATACATTATAACGACCATGTTTCCAATATTTATTTCACAACTAAATGACCATGTTACCATTCATAACTTACACATTCAAATGATAATGTTTCCATTCTTTATTTCACAACTAAATGACCATATTATCATTCATAACACATAATTAATTGAACAATTAAGTATCCACATCAATTACATTACAAATTCAACAATGAGTCAAACACAAAAATTCCAATAGTCTATAAAACAATTAACTAATCATACATCCCCTTTAAATAACTCCCTAATAAATTATGTAAAATAAACCCATTATTTATTTAATTATTTAATATCCACAACTCCAAATCCTATAATTAATAACACAATTAATTTTCTCAATTCTCAATATCAATACTTCATAAATAATTCACCATTTAATTATCTCAAATCAAAAATCTATATATCTCATAATTAATTTGAGAATTAATTATCTATAAATCAATAATTTTAGAAATCCTCAATTTCACATCTCCTCAATAAATTAACTCACCAAATTAACCAATTCAATCAAGGAAAAAATTTCTAAATATCTAATAAAAATCCTAAAATATATACATATAATTTAAATAAAGACTTTGAAAATTTAATTAAAGGACACCAACCTCAATTCTTTGGTGAATGATCACCCCACAAAAATCCCAAATATTAGAGCGACAGAACAACATAGAATGAGATCCAGACCTAAAACCCAAAATCAAGATTAAAAAATTATCAAGATATCTTAAATATTGTTCTTGATATAAAATCCTTGATCTATATCCCCAAATAATGATCTAAATCTAATAAAAATAGGAGGAAAAACCCCTTTCATGAATAGATATGAAAGGTAGTGAAATGATAAAACTAAGATGGATTGGATTCACTTATCGAGAAAGGTCTAAAACTTTGATCTGGGCTTCAAATAATTAATAACAGAGGACATACAGGATTATAAAAAATCATATAGGCTCCAAAATCATTCAACATCATCTAGGGTCGAATGGGGATTGCCTTGGGAATAATTAGGTGTTTTTGGTAATTAATAATCTAAATTTACAATCAACTTAATTTTCACCCACAATTTAATGGGAAGAGGACCACAATTTTTCCTAAAATTGTGCCTAATATGCACGACTCTATTATTAGGGGTATGGTTACACCAAATAAGGAACACAGCTTGAAAAACCATCTACCAACTATGATGATTCCAAATATATTATGTTTAACAGTTTTCTGGGATAGGGAACATGGTTTGGGAATTTTTTTTGCCAATCGTGCACTGCCCTTCTCCCTTCCAATTTCCCCAAATTTCAACCAAAACACACACTAAAGGTAAAACCAACCAAAATGTTCCCAACACAATAAGAAAATAATACACATAAAAGAGCCTATGAAATCCCTAAAAAAGGATGAGGTTTTAAATCACCTATTTCTAATAATTATTCATCCACATGACTTCTTGGGGAACTGAAGTCTTTTTGTGTGGGGTTTTTAACACCCAATTATCTTCTTTCAAAAATTTCCTATATCTCTATTCATATTCTGGTCTCTTTTAGTTCATTTTGGTAATACGAATCATGGATTATTTTTTCACAATAAAGTGACCAAATATTTGGGGATATATGAATGTAGTAATTAATGGAGTCCTGGTATAAATGTTTTGATGTTAAAATGAGGATATCCTTCCGAATCATGACTATTTAATTTCTACTAGATACTTTCACATAATGAATGGTTTTCATGATATGAAGCCTTTTTTAGGAATATTTAATGAATAGGTTTAGTTCATTAATGTTTTAAACATTGTGGAATGATCAAAAGAGGGATTTTAAATCCATGCTAACACATTTTTTGTTGAGTTTTTAAATTGAATGATTCAAGTCCCAAACTGTTTCACTTCAAAAATGTTTTATAATTTAGTTTTTTAACCATGAAACATGTTTCATTTATAATTTATTTGGTTTAAACTGTATATCTAGATATATTGGAGATCTAGCATTTAATTTTGGGGATCTACCCTCCTTCCAGATATTTTGATTTGGTGATTAATATATATTTTAAATCTAGTGCATCCCTCCATTTAATAGATCCTTATAGTTCATCAATGTCACTGATCATCGTAGCACTATTTATCTATGAAAATGGATCCTTTTATATATGATGATAATATTCTTGACCTTTTATATTTATTTTTCATGATTTTCTTTTAGAGGTCGAACCATAGATTGGTTGTGGTGCGCTGCGATCATTCAATGATGTATGATGTGATTTTTCCAATCTATGAACCATTTTTCTTATTGAATTGATTTTGAGATCTAATTATTGATTCTAGGAACTCCATTATTGTATTTTTCATTAATAAGTGGTGGAGGGTCCCCATGTGGATTTTTTTATA
The DNA here is from genome assembly GCA_963277665.1 of Viscum album. Classification (NCBI taxonomy): domain Eukaryota; kingdom Viridiplantae; phylum Streptophyta; class Magnoliopsida; order Santalales; family Viscaceae; genus Viscum; species Viscum album. The sequence continues at coordinate 1,282,564,450 of OY728132.1, read as the reverse complement.
TGAGTTTAAGCTCAGTTGTTTTGTCACTATCCTATATTTGTTGAGATGTATTACTTTGGTTTTTATAATATTATTTATAAATGAATTATCATTATTAACTTGGTTGTATGTAAATGTGTTTTTTTAGAAAAGATATAATTTCATGTGTTTTGGTAAAATAAAAGGTATTTTCAAATCATTTTGAAATGTATTTATGAAATGGTTATCCAATAATGTTTTTGAGGAAATGTTTTGGAAAATGTAGCTCATGGGAAGGATTGAGTACTTATGATGAAGGTGTAGTAATAGGCTTCGTATGCTGATATATTCAAGGGATTAACTGATGGGGTGTTTCTCTACTACCTAGATTAATTATTTTATTTTTTTATTAGAATATATTAGGAGGTTAAATTTCTTGGCTTCTTCTATACTCTCTATATTCAATGCATATGACTAGATGATTGATTCATGAAATTGTCTATGTCTGGAAACTAGTGTCATAGAAAACCTAACCTATTAGGTTCCTTGGAATGATGACACCTACTTATTGGTTTATAATGTATATGAAATGATATGTGATTAATTATATGATATTATTGATTTTATTTATATGAGATGATTTTATATATTTTTACATGGATTATTTGGAATTGTGGGAAGAAAAAAAATGTTTTTCCAAAAAATTTATATAATAAGAGTTTAGTGGATTATCATGACATATTTTTCCTAAAGTTGTGCATGTTCTGATTTTTGTACAAATACATGATATGGAACTCTTTGGTGGGATATGGCTGATCCTGTTTAGAAAACATTATATACACCCCTTCTGTAGTGCGAAGATATTCTATGTCTTTTTATGTAAAGAAATACAAGGCACCACTATGAGGTGGTGTGGTTTATGTTAGATGTGTCTGGGTAGATAGTGATGAGATGGTAGGATTTTTCTCATTTTATCACATGGAATAAATAATTTAGTTTTAGTTTTCCCTTCCAGTTTGAATTTTAACTTTGAGATTTTTTATTGACTTTTGAGTTATACCACTTCTATGGTTTTCTTTAAGATACTATATATTTTTATTATTTTATCTTCTTTGTTTTATTCCCAATTTGTATGTATATATATATATATATATATTCCAGGTATTACAATTCATGTTAGATTTAATCTAACCCTTTAGTTGTTGTTGATGCCCGGGTGCTAGTCGCCAACATTTGGGCATCTAGACCACCCTTTGAGCATGTGATGATTTGGGTCAAGTTCCAGTTTTGGAGGGTATTTAGGTCGGGTTTGTCATAATTTCACCCCTATCATTCCTTTTTGACAATTACTTTGATATAAATGTTTTTTAATATTTTGGGGTATATAAAGATACTATAAAATCACAAATTACTCGTAAATGGACCATGGTTGATAAGTCTAACCTTATCTCATTAACATGGATGAAAATTGCATTTTATTAATTGTAACTCATTTAATATGATATTATTTATTATAAAATATAAATATTGGTATTTTTGGATATTCAAAAAATATTATATTTTGATACGTTTACAACTCATGTAAAATGTTTTGAAATTTAAATTACTTCAATTATTAGGAATCTATTATCATAATACAATAATCCAAAAAAATTCTAGGTTTATTTTTTATTTAAAACCTTATCTTTTTTATGATTCCCTTCGTAAAATAATTTTAACCTTATCCATGGTAAAAAAATTCAATGTTTAAGGGTTATAATTTAACATATAAGGTGGAACAATGATAACTAATATACTTGGGATGTCATTTTTTTCATTAGTAATCTTAATTTTATTCATTCACAAATAATTATGATTTAAAATAAATTAATAATATAAATTTAATATAAAATACAAATAATTTCAATTTAATAACTATTAACATAATTTGAATTTGAAAAAAAACATCACAACAATAAAATTAGAATATAAACCTTTAAAAACAAATAATGTGTTATATTTATTAATTATAATTTTTTTGAAACTTTAAATCATCCATATAATATAACTTTTACTATTTTTAATGTCATTTACATTATTTTCTTACTGCGTAAAAAAGGTTCATGTTACTGTTACACATGGAATTAAGGTCATTATACAATCAATAAAAGATAAAATTGAATTTAACTGGTAACTAAAATTAAATAATATTTCATATAAAAATTTAAAACTGAACATATTTTATTTTAATCCCTATCATAAAAAATTTAATATATTAAAATAAACTAAGTGATAATTTTTACTTTATCATTTAATTAAATATTTTTTAGGTAAAAATGAATGTGAAATGGTAAAAAAGGCTCAAATTTTCAAACTTTTGGTTTTTATGGAAGAGAAAGTCTCATGAAATGAACAAAATTCAATTGTTTTAAGGAATTATAAGTCTTATCACATTTGTTTTAACACTAAATAATATATTTTACCATTACCATGGTCAAAAGTTTTTTTATGGATAATAATCACAATCATGAAAATTAAAAGGGGTTTCTTTAACATATTATGAAATCCTAATTATTTATATGGAATCCATTTTCAATATTCTTTTTATAGTATTTGTAAAAATTAATTAAATATTAAAATGAAAAAATCCAATGGAAAAAAGTTTTTTAAGAAGATTGTTTTTTATATATAATTTTTTATAAAAAATTAAACAATCGAATTGTTCCAATTGAAAATATTTGGATTTTAATAACATAAGAGAACTATTGTTTCTTTAAAAAAATTGAAAAATAACATATTAATTTTAAATTGATTTACAAATAATATAGTTTTCAATAAATATAGGTATTCTTCGATATTTAATGAAAAATCAATTTTATCATAAAAATATAAAAATATAAAATGATTATATTGAGGTTTAGATATAAAAAATTATACTATTTTAATAAAATTAACATTTTAAATATTCTAAGAAAGTATTATAATATTCACCCTTAAAAATAAAGGAAAATTAATTTTGGAGAATAAAACGTCTTTACAAAAAAAGTAATGTTTATTTACTAAGAATTTAATAGTATGTTTTTATTGGATACAACATTAATAATTAGTTTAGTAATATTCATTGATACCAATTTTGAGTCCAGTTTATAAAGGTCATAATAATATTCCATGGTTTGTTTAAGTATCAATATTATGTGTTGTATATGATATCGAACATAGGGTTCTTTTAAAATGTTGTGGTGATAAAGTTTTACTTAATTAGGATGTGTTTAAGGGGAATAATTAAATTAAACCATACAATTATAGTATAATACTTATATGGATTGTATATACAGTGTAATTATGCTCTAATGATACTATAAAGAAAATGTGTTAATCTCATGATAATATTAGAAAAAATAAACTCCCAGAAATCCTAACATATCATTATGTTAAACTAGGTTTGGTTGATGGGGTTAAATATAGGATTTAATATACAAACTTTTCTAATAAAATAACTTAATTTTGTGATCATGGTTATTTGGTATAGTTTCTTTATCATTAAAACTCACTATGATGCACCAAATATGAAACATCCATCCCCACCACATTGTCTTAAGAATGTTAAAGGAAATTATCAGGCCTTAAGAAACACCTCCAATATTCCCATGGTTAGAAATAAATTCCAAGGGATTCATGAATTGATGTGTTATTATTTTCCCTTTGAAAATAAAAAAACCAAACCAAACATTCCATAACCATGTAACCACTACATGAAACATTGCAATTATATAAAACAACTTATGGATATATCATAAATATCAAAACCAAACTATAAAAGAGTACCATAATGGAATATTATAAAACTTAAAATAAAAAGTAGAAGAAAAAACCAAACAAATATCAAAGAATCCAAGACACGACTCCATATCCACCAATACACTCTATGCTCCATCTAAAAAAACAATCTATGTATGATGATGCCCCACTAAATGAGTGTGATACTTTACCTTTATATGTGTCGTGATAAACAATATCTGTAAAATCACCAAAGCTCCAAAGTAGAGGAAAGTAATGAAACTCAATAGTATTTCCTCAAATGGCATCCCAACTCACCCAAAAGGGTATAACATGTTACAAAATTTATATAAGAAAATTTATATAAAACCAATTACAATAGTTAATAATAATAAAAGTAGTTCAATACCAAAACAAATTTCCATGCTAAAATATTTTCCAAGAAAATAATCTAAAAAATGTTCTAAAACCATTTAAAAAATTATATTTTGGCATAATCCATTCCATTACACATATCCACACATCCAAGCATGCATGAAAACACATACTTCCCTATACTCTTGAGTGTCGAGTCATCCTTTCACTAAGCCATCACTTAATGAAAAATTTTGATAGGGGAAGGTTCAAACAATTATCCATCCCACAAATGGCTGGGAAAATATCATAACATTATTCTTTATAAATAAAAATGAACATACATAATCCATTTCTGCAAAAACCAATGAAAAACAACTATTTCAACCATTTCAATAAAACCACACTTTTATTGAGAAACATACAAACAACCCATTTCAATAAAACCAACTTTTTTGTTGAAACTATTCCAAAAAATCATTTCAATAAAACCAATATTTTTTTGAAATTGTTTCCAAGAATTAAATATAAATAACCATTTTAAAATCACTATTTTATAATAATGTTACCATTTTCACATTCCAAAAAAACAACCAATTTTGAACAATACCCTAAACTATCACCAAATAAGGTTTCCATCAATCAATGAATAACAATTTCAAAATAAATTTCAAATAAAAAACCAATTTCAAATGAATTATTATATTTATATGCAGATTATTCATGAGTGTATCCATATACCTCAAGATTTAGGGTGAAAACAACGAACATAACTAAAACACCAATGAAATAGGGTTGAATCTCTAAAAACCTGCCTTAGATCTCTTCCCCTATTAAAAGAAAGGAAAATTTTAATCAGAATTGGAATAAAAAACCTTAGATATATAAACATGGGTACTAGAGATAAGAAACTAGGAGTGATAGAGAAGTATATATAACAAAATATAAGAAAAAATTCCATAAATGATGACCTGCCATGAAAAACGACGTTCAATGCAAATGTGAATGAATCTCGATTGCCTCCAATTTGACTGGGAAGGGTTCAAAAGCTTTAGGAGGATGAATAATCATGTTAGGGTTGACTTTGGAAAAAAAGGAGGGGTTAAAACACAATTCTTACCCCGGTCCACTTTTTTAGGATATTTTTTAAAAAATTTATATGATTAGTCACACAGTTACGAAAACCATATACAATTTTTTGGAGCCTCTGCCTCAAGGAGAACCCCAAGGGGTTGGATCACATGATCAAAAAATGGTGCGCCAAATAAGAAAAATCCTAATGTCCTAATTTTCATGGTTTATCTTCGTTGGATTCATGTTTTGGATAGAACATGAGCATACCCATGCACCTTCCCTATAGCCTATATCTCATTGTGCATGACATCCAATTGGGTTTTCATGGTTTCTACAAACTATTCTCAATCCATCCATCTATAGAAAATCCCTCAAAACATGCCAGAAGGATATCAAACCCTCCCAAACATCACCCAACCACATTATATACTTAAATACACAAATTTTGGGTTACATACTTGAAATGGGGGGGGGGGGGGGTTCTAAAAGGACCCGACCATAAAAAATTACATAATCTTGAATTAAAAGAATAATTCACATTGGGGATCTTTTCAGGTTTATATTTGTAGAGAATTAGGCCTTAAACATTTAATTTCATCTTAAAAATTACAATGTATACAGTTCTACTCAATTTTCATTTTTTTCATAAAATATAAACCCTTTGAAAAAAAGAGTCATGTCTAGTTCCATGTTTTAGAAAACATGACATTTCCTTGATCCCATCCTTGACCCTATGCCACTTTATGTCCTGTGAAAAACATTTCAAAAACATGGGATGAGAATAAAAATCTCAGTAAGGGATACACAATAAAGGAAAACAATTGTTATTCACAATATCATGTAAACCATGAATACCCTATCATAGGTAATACTTTTAACCTTTATGAATTATTAAATACACATCATTAAATAAAAGATCATTTCTTACCATTTTGTAACCAAATGATTACTATAAAACCCATATAAAGAACATATAACATATAAAGGTAACTTGGGACATAAATATACTTAAATAGAATAAACATACTATCAACTTCCACACATATCACTAAATGGAATATCCATACGGCCAACTTCCATACCCAATGCATTAGATGTTATAACATAACAACCCATCCTTTTTTATCATGGCACCACCCATCATTTGGTTTATCACATAACCACCTGTCAAATGTCTAAGTACCATTATGAAATCATAACACATAAAACAAATATAAAGGAAAGATAAAATTTCCACATTTCAATCAAAATATATCATTTAAATATGTTGAAATTAAAAAATCCATTATCAAAACCATTTTCAATACCAAAATATATAAAAGAGTATATAGTATTTATTTTCCTTTCAAAAACAATATAGCTTGTTAAGGAATCCAAAGATCAAATAATACTCACGGTGGTCGAAAAGGTCATTTTCACCACTTATGTTAATTTTTTTTGTCATTTAGTAAAATTCATCATAGAAAATGATTTGCTTTTAATGAAATGAAAATTTAAAGTTGTTTATATACTGTATAAAAGAAAGTTATGTATAAAACCAAATATACCTCAATGAAAGGAGATTGAGACGTAGTCTTTTACAAAGATTATTTTGTAAAAAAAATAGATCGATTATGTGTATCCAATATAAGAACACATAAAGACATTATAAATATATGATAATATATAAAAATTAATTTCTCACATAATCAAAGAATGACATAAACCAGAAATAGAAGATTAACCCAAAGAACAGAAATCGGGTTAAGAAGTTCCCTTACCTCAGGTCCGACATGACAACTTCGTTATTTAAATTTATGAATAATAAACATAAGTTAATTTCAACTTTATTAAGAACCTTTTTTATGTTTTTATTACTTTTATATCACTTATTAAATTTTTATAAAAATTATTTAATTATTTTAGTTCATATTGGACATTTTGTCGATGTTCGGAACTTGAGTTAAAAATGAAATTTCTATTATTATAAATAGTTCATGTGGTCAAAATTATATTATATCCATAAATATATTCATGATTAAGATAATTTATATATCTTATATATCCAATATATATATGTATTTATAACACTACATAACATTTTGAGGTAAGAAATGAAATTTACCATTCAAGGAGACGGTAAGTCGTACATACGCATGTACACTACTTTCATTTATATTTATTATTTTAATATTATTAAAATATAATTATAAATAGGTATATTATTATTAAATAATAATATCATATATAATTTAACTAACTCCATCCTTTATACATCCCACATAAGGTATGAATGAGTCATATCACTTTGAGGGGGGTAGTCTGCATTTCCTAAAATAAAATTATCGAATTTACCCATAATAGAAACCATAAAGGTTTTAAATAAATTGAAAATATATAAAAAAATAGATTATAATCATAATATATATCAAATATAAATACAGTTCCATCATAATGTCCACCATAAGAGGCAGTTAGAGTTATTTGTACAATCATTGTTTCGTGAGGCCGTAGTTCACCATCCACTGAAACAGTATGTTCTTTACCCATTAGATGGAGGTGTGCGTAAGTGTTGTTAGAATAATTCTCATATAAAAACCTATTATATTTATAATACTGGTGTTTTTACAAAATAAATTAATAAAAAGAGCTTTGGGGGTTGGAGAAGTGAAATAAAAGAAAAGAACTTAAAAAAAGATGTTACCTTTAAATCGGGAAACTCCCTTTGGTTCGAACCAAAAGGTTTTATTGAAGTGTCTTGTACCTATGTGAAGGATTATAGGTGGACGAGACAGATATTTTTAGCTTATTTGGGAAGGGATTATATGAGACAAGGGGCTTGAGAAATGTGACTAATGGGTTAGAGGTGAGGGCTCTCTATAAGGGGGAAGAGGGGCTCTTTACGATAGTGTGAAATTATTATTTTATTATATAATGATTTTAGGTTTCGAAAGTTCTAAAACATATTAAAGTTGAATATAAGATTACTCATGGTATAAATAAAATCATATAATATAAATTGGACATGTTTTTGATATTATTATAATCATTATAATCTTATTTATTTAAATCATTTATTAATGACGTAAACACTACATCATCATTGTGTCATATATAATTTTATTTATTTGAGGTCTATAAATTATAAAAAATGACCATGATGTAGGAAATACGTTATCTTTCCAAAGAATATTTATAGTAAAAATGATAACTTATATAACCATATGAAAAAATTAATTTACTAAAAGATATTTTTTATGTCATTTTTGTCTTTCTTTTAAGTTAATTAAAATAAAGTTTCATTATCACTCATAAGTGGCTTCATGGGGTCCCAAAATAGACTGAAGGATTCCCATGGTCGGAAAAGACTCATTAAATAAGGTTAGGACAAGTTTTAAGGTAATTTTTTATTATTAAGATATTCTATTTACCTTGAATTACCCAATTTACATATAACCAAGGTAAATAAAAGTCAACAATTACTATTAATAAAATATTATTTTCATCTTATTGAACCAAATTTTACTTAATAAGAACAACCATGTATGTCAAATTTTCTAAATTCAATTCATAGAAGTGGAAAAATTTCATTTAAATGATAAATTCTTTTTTAACTACTACTTAGTGGTTTCACTATTCATTAAAAATGATGTTTTTCTATAAAAAAACCAAAACTTCATCCTAAGATATATTTGATATTAAAAATTCAAAAATGATTTCTATTTTACCAAATTCATAACATAGAAGTTTGATTAATTAATTTAAAATTAATTCCCGTTGTCAAATCCAAAAGCATGCTTTTAAGAAATATTAACTATCAAAAGATTGACACTTGTTTATGTCCAATTTAAAAATGAAATTAATTTCAATGACCTACATTGGATTAAAATGTAAAAATATAATCTAATTATAATTTAAAACCAATTAGAAAGATAATTTAACGATAAAAATAAATTATATTAAAAGTAAATTTTGAATTAAAATACAGTATTTTCCACTTCATAAAAAATGAATTTTATCAGAAAAATACCAAAATTTTACCCAAAGTAAATTTTTATGTCTTGATTCCAAAAAAAACCATTATTTGGTCAAATAGAACATATAAACGTTACAAAAATAGATTTAAAGAGGGTTCACCGTCAAAAGGTGGTAAATCATCCTTTTAGGTAAATTATACTGAAAATTAGATTAATTCACATATTAAGCCTCTAAATTTTAACAGATAAATGTAAAATCATTTAACAAATATGTATAATCATATTGTAGTTAGTTCTATTCATTCCCTCTATTACAACTGTTAGGCGTTAACTACCATTTATAATAATAAAATTATATTATTATTTTTTTAGTATGACTCAGCCTTGTGAGAAACGTAAGATTTCATAGAAACGTATTGTTGCTTATCAGGTACGCCATCAAACATGGAAACCCTTTTAATGTAAAATTAATATTTAATTAAAAAATATTAATAAGTATGGAAATGTAATTTATTTTTTTGGGTTGTTACATTCTTCCCCCTTTTGGGAATTTCATCCTCACAATTTTCATTCACTTCTCAAATAATTGGGGGTATTTATCCCTCATAGTTATTTCAAATTCCCATATTGCCTCTTCAACCATATAGTTTTTCTACAAAACCTTTACTAGATAAATTTCCTTTTTCAACAACTCTTACTCTCTTCGGTCAGGAATCTGAACTAGTTGTTCATCATAAGAGATATTCTCTTCCAAATGAAATACCTATAGGCTCAAAACATGAGATGTACTTGGCATATACTTTCACAACATTGAAACATGAAAAAAATTGTGTACCTGGGATAAACTTGGAGGTAAATCCACACTATAGGCAACTGATCCAACCTTTCCAGGATTTCATAGTTTCCAATGAAACATAGAATCATCTTTCCCTTCTTGCTAAAACCTATCACACTTTTCCATGGAGAAAATCTGAGAAAGACATTATCACTGACCTCAAAAGAAAGATCCTTCCTCAGATTATCCGCATAACTTTTTCACACACTCTGGGATTCTCTCAGGTTCTTCTGAATCAACTAAACTTTTTCTACCTTCACTTCTACCAATTTTAGTCCCATCAAATTCGTTTCACCTGCTTCAACCCAAAAAGCTAGAGTTCGACAACTGTTTCAATATAATGCCTCAAATGGAGCCATGTATATAATAGAATGAAAACTATTATTATCTAAAAATTCATACAAATGATGATGTTGGTCCCAAAATCCTTGGTAATCTAGTAAACAAGTGAATAGCATATCCTCCAAGGTCTAAATTGTTCATTCTGACTACCCATCTGATTGCAGATGAAAAGCTGTACTAAAATTTTATTTAGTACCCAATGAATTCTAAAGGACTTTTCAAAAGTTATAAGTAATTCTGTGATCACGATCACATACATTGGAGATTTAAACTCCATAAAACCTGACGATAACTTTAACATACAACCGAGAATGTTGATCTAGAGGCAAAGAATCTCAAATAGGAAGGAAATGAGCAGATTTAGCCAAGAGATCAATAATAACCCAGATTGCATTATTAACTTGAGATGTCTTTGGTAATCCCACAACAAAGTGTATGGATATATTTTTCCATTTCTACTCTGGCACCAGTAATGAATGAAGCATTCCTTTCGGTAACTGCCACCAAGATTTATCCTTTTGAAAAGTCAAACAACTCATAGTAAAGTCATCAATATCTATCTTCATTTCGTCCCACCAGTAATACTTCCGAAGATCTTTGTACATCTTAGTACTGCCAGGATGAATTCAAAATGGAGAACTATGAGATTTATATAACAACTCATTATTTAACTGTGAATCACAAGGCACACATAATCATTTCCCAATCCTCAAAACACAATCATTATCAATGTTAAATTCAGGAAAATTACCATTCTGAAAAAACTCTACCTTTTTTTGCAACTCACTATCTTCTTTCTACAGTTGCATTATTCTGTATGGTAGAGATTATTTAACTGGAACCTGAAACAAAATAGATTAATTTATTGCACCAATAACTTCTATTGCAAAATCATCAAATCAAAAACCAAAGGATCTCATTCCTAACGTAGCATGGTTAATGTGTTAATATTATTTTACTCAAAGTATCAACCACTTTATTTTCCATTCTCGGATGGTAATGGATTGTGCAATCATAATTCTTGATCAATTCCAACCATCTCCTTTGTCTCGTGTTCAATTATTTCTAAGTCAATATATACTTTAAACATTTGTCCCCAGAATATATTTTATATTTTACTCCATATAGATGATGCCTCTAAATTTTTAAAGAAAAAAACAGCAACTAAATCCAAATCATGTGTAAGGTAATTTAACTAATGAGGTTTCAACTGATGTAAAGAATAAGGAATTACCTGATCATTCTGTATAAGGACAAAACCAAGTCCTTTCAATAATGCATCTATGTAGATAACAAATTCACTATCTCTGGAAGGCAGTTCCAAAACTGGAGCATTCACCAATCTATTTTTCAATTCCTAAAAACAATCATCACATAATTGTTTCCAGATGAACTTCACACCTTTTCGAGTTAACATAGTTATTGGACTAGATAATCCTGAAAAAATCTCATCAATCCTCTAGTAATAAACCGCTAATCAAAGAAAACTATGAATCTGGGTTATATTTGTCGGTCTTGACCATTCTTCAACAACTTTTGTTTTAGAAGGATCAATAGTTATGCCATTTTTTAAAATAATGTGACCAAGGAAGGAAATTTATTATAACCAAAACTCAGACTTTATGAATTTCCTAAACAGTTTCTTTTCATTTATGGTTTGTAAAAAAACCTTAAATGACTTTCATGTTTTTCATTACTTTTGGAATAAACCAAAATATCATCAATAATCATGACCACAAACTTATCGAAAAACTCACAGAAATTCAATTCAAAAGATCAATGAATACAAAAGGTGCATTGGTTAACCCATAAGGCATAACTAAAAATTCATAATGGCCATATCTAGTATGAAACACATTCTTTTTAATGTCTTATTCCTTTACATTCAACTGATGGTACCTCGACCTCAAGTCAATCTTCAAAAAATACTGAGCTCCCTAGAGCTGATCAAACAAATCATTAATATGAGGAAAATTATACTTTTTCTTAATAGTGATGTAATTAAATTCTATATAATCAATGAAAAGTCTCATTGAACCATATTTCTTTTAAAAAACAAGACAATAAAACCCCATGGTGATGTACTAGGTTGAATGAAAACATTATCTAATAACACCATCAATTGATTCTTTAACTCTAAAAGTTCAATTTGTCCCATTTGATAAGGGGGTTTTGAAATTGGCTTATCATCAGAAACTAAGTCAATAATAAATTCAACTTCCCGATCAGGTATAATACTAGAAAAATCTTCAGGAAAATCATCAAGATACTCATTGAAAACTGGAACATCCTTAATCTGGGTAGTTATTTGTTTTCAACAATATGTGCATGGTAACATTCATTTCCCTCTTTTACTATTTTCTCAGCTTCCTGATATATTATCAAAAGTAAGGGTTCATTCTTGTACAAAAACAAAAAATATTTTTGAAAAGAAACCTCTTTAGCTCTACAACCAATCTTAGTCTGATAAAAAAGACAATCCATACCCAAAATAACATCTAACTCTACTAGAGGTATAAAATAAGGTTTGGAGGAATATTTTTTGAAAACAATAGGACATGAAGGTTCTTATTTTTTCTTTATGTCTCAAAATTTCATCCAGGGGTTTTTACCATAAGTTCAGGATTAATATATTGAGATGTAATTCTCAATTTACTAGAAAACCTCTCAAAAATGAAATAATGGGTAGACCCTGAATCAAACAACACATTTCCATAATTTGAACAAACAAACAGTGTACCTGATACTACTTCATTTGATGGCCCAACATCTGTTGAAGTAGTTATAATGGATTTCACTACCCCTTTCTTCTTGTAATCTAGATGATTCCCTTCATTTTAGTTCTTCATTGGACACTCATTTTCATAATGAGCCATTTCATTACACATAAAACATCTTACCGTTAGGTTTTCATTGACAGCTTGATCATCTTCCTTATAGTTATGAGAAATATGACCAAACTTACCATACTAGATGCACTTTCTGGACATTTAAGAACATTATCTAGGATTTTTTTACCACACTTCTCACAAGATGGATATTTAATTTTCTTACCCCCTTGATTCATTGATTAATAAATTGCCTTTTCCTACCAACTGGACCTCTTCTTTTGTTTTCTCTCTTGGAACACCAGATCCACAGAAAACTCCATTTCTACTATCTCGGCACATCTAACAAGTTTTTCATATCTTTTGAATTCTCGAGAGGCTAATGATCTTCAATATTGAGGCTTCAGTCCTGAGTAAAATTGATTTATCTTACTACCAAGATCTCAAATGAATTTTGGAGCATACCTTGCCAGTCGAGTGAATTTTTATTTATAAGAAGCCAATTAGTCATCCTCCTACCTCAATTACAAGAATTGTTTTTCCATCCTAAGAAGAACCACCTTAGGAAAATATTTCTCAAGAAACATACCTTTGAATTCATCCCAATCAAGAGAACAAATATCTACATTATCCCTAATATTTTTCACCATCGAACACCACGGAGCAGCTTCACCTTCAAAACAATATACAACAAGACTAACATTTTGATATTCTGAACACCCCATGACATCAAAACTATCCTCTAGTGCTTTAATCCACCCTTCATCTAGAAAAGGGTCAGATGATCCTCTAAATGATGGGGGACATTTCCACATGAAATTATTCACTACTGACATGCTCCTTTGTGGCTGTTATCGCTGATCTCGTGCATGGATACCAAAACCATTTATAGCTAGATTCCATTGTGCCATCATTGCAACAAACTATTCTGTTTCGATTCTAAGCATCTCAGGTTGCAGATTTGGAAGGTTATTCGCCTTTGTATGCCTTCCCAACATAACTACCTTATTTCCTCTATGAAAAACCATTCTGAACACATAAATATCTTAGGTGAAGCAACATGATAATATTAAAATTCTATATCATTTTAATCTTACCATAAATTAATTTAACAATATTTAAACACCTTAAGTTGTCTAAACCGACCTCTGATACCAACTATAAATACCCAACCTTAAAATATTACAAAATCTTGAATTAAATGAGTAATTCAAATTGACGATCCTTTCATGTTTAGAGTTTTAGAGAGTTTGTCCGTAACTATTACATTTCATCTAAAAAATTATAAAGCATACACTTCTACTCAGTTTCCATTTTTTTCATAAAATAAAAACTCTTTGAAAAAAAGTGTCATGTATAGTTCCATGTTTTAGATAGTATGAAATTTCCTTGATCCCATCCTTGTCCCTATTCCACTTTATGTCCTATGAAAAACATTTAAAAAACTAGGGATGAGCATGAGAAGATTAGTAAGGAATACACAATGAAGTAAAACTATTAGTTTTCCAAAAAATAGATAAACCATGAATACCTTATCGTAAGTAATAATTTTCAACTTTATAAAGTATTAAGTACTCTTCACTAAATAAAAGATCACTTCTGCCCATTTTGTAACCAAAAGATTACTATAAAACCCATAGAAAGAACTTATAACATATAAAGGTAACTTGGGACATTAACATACTTAAATGGAATAACCATATGGACAACTTCCACACATATCACTAAATGGAATAGCCATACGACCTTCTTTTATACCCAATGAATTGGAGGATATAATGTAACCAACCGTCCAAGTTTTTCACAACACCACCTGTCATCTGGTTTATCATGTAACCACATGTCAAATGTCCATGTACCATTATAAAATCATAACACATAAAATAAATATATATGAAAGATAAAATTTCCACATTTCAATCACAATATACCATTTAAATATATTGAAATAAAAAATCCATTATCAATACCATTTTCAATACCAAAATACAAAAAAGAATATTTGATATTTATTTTCCTTTGGAAAACATTATAACTTATTAAGGAAGCCAAAGATAAAATAATACTCACAGCGGCGAAAAAGGTCATTGTCACTGCTTACATTAAATAATTTTTTTGTCATTTAGTAAAATGACTAATAGAAAAATATTCTATTTGAAAGAAATAAAATTCAAATGATTTTATATACCACATAAAATAATGTCATGTATAAAACAAAATATGCCTCTATGAAAGGAGATTGAGAGGAAGTCCATTACAAAGATCATTTTGTAAATAAAATAGTCCAATTAGGTGTATTAAATATAATCAAATATAAATAAAATATAAATACATGATAAGATATAAAAATTTATTTATGACATAATCAAATAATTACATAAAAAAGAAAGTTAAGATCAACCCAAAGAACAAAAATTAGGTTAAGAAGTTCCCTTACCTCGTGTCCAACATAACCCATTCATTATATAATTATTTAAACAATACACTTATGTTAATTTATAAATTATTAAAAAACTTTTTCAGTTTTATTATACCTTTTATATCAATTATTACCTTTCTATAACAATTAGTTAATTATTTGAGTTCATATCAGTCATTTTGTCGATGTTATGAACTTGAGTTAAAAATTAATTTGTTATAATTATAAATTGTTCATGTGCTGAAAATTACATTATATACATAATGATATTAATGATTGAAATATAATGTATATCTTATATATCCAGTATATATATATATGTATGTATTTATAATAGTACATAACATTTGGAGGTAAGAAATGAAATGCACTGTTAATGGAGATGGTAAGTCGTACATACACATGAACACTAATTTCATTTCTATTTTTAATTTTAATGAAATTAAAATATAATTATACATATGTTTATAATAATTCCAGTATAATATAATATATAATTTAATTTAATCTATCCTTTATATGTCCCTCATAAGGCATGAACGAGTCATATCACTTTGAGGGTGCAGTAGTCTGCATGTCCTCAAATGAAATTATCGTGTTTACCCATAATGGAAACCATAAAGGTATGATATAAATGGAAAATAGAGAAGCATAAATAAAACATAAAAATAATATATATCATATATAAATATAGTTCCATCATAATGGCCACCATAAGATGTGGTTGGAGATTTTTGAACAATCATCGTTTTGTGAGGTAGTAGTTAGCAGTCAACATAAATAGTATGTTATTTACCCATTATATGGAGGTGTGTGTAAGTGTAGTTGGAATAATTCTCATAAAAACAACCTTGTATATTTAGGGTACTAGTTTTGTTATACAAAAATTAATAAAAATATTTTAGGGGGTTGGAGAAGTAAAATAAAAGAAAAGAACTTAAAAGAAGACGTTACCTTTAAATCAGGTAACTACCTTTGGTTTGAATAAAAAGGTTTACTTGATGTTACTTATACCTATGTTATGGATTATTGGTTGAAGATAGGGATATTGAGATCTTATTTGGGTAGGGTTTTGATGAGCCAAAGGGTTTGAGAAGTGTGAGTAATGGGTTAGAGGTGAGGGATTTTTATAAGGGGGAGGAGGGGCTCTTTAGGAAAGTGTGAAAATATTATTTTATTATATAATGATTTTCGGTTTATAAAGGTCCATAACATATTAATTTTAAAGTTAATATGACTCATGGTCGAAATAAAATCATCAAATAATAATTGGATGAGTTTTGGATATTATTTTAATCTTTATAATCTTATGTATTTATATCATTTATTAATTAGGTAAACACTGCATCATTATTGTGTCATAAAATACATTATTTATATGATGTCTAAAAATTATAAAACAATTACCATGATGTAGGAAATATTTTTAAATTTCCAATTAATATTTATATTCTAATATATAACTTCTATATCCATATGTAAAAATTTATTTTACTAAAAGATATTTGTTTATGTCATTTTGTCTTCACTTTAAGATAATTAAAATAAAGTGTCATTATCACTCTTATGTGGCTTAATGGGGTCCTGAAATAGACCCAATGTTTCCAATGGTCGTCCATGACTCATCTGATAAGGTTCAGACAAGTGTTATGGCATATTTGAATTATGATGATATTCTTTTTACATGGAATTACCATATTTACCTTCAACCGGAGTAAATAAAAGTCAAAAGATACTAGTAACCAAATATTATTTTAATCTTATTTAACCACATTTTACATATTAATAACAACCTTGTATGCTTTATTTTATAAATTCAATTTACAGAAGAGGTAAAAAAAAATTTAAATGAAATAGTCTGTTTTTAACTATTACATAGTGGTTTCAGTATTCATAAAAAACTGATGGTTTTCAGAAAAATACCAAAAATTCAGCCTAAGATATATTTTATATTATGAATTACAAAATGATTTCTATTTTACTGAATTATAATCAAAGAATATGGATGATTTAATTTAAAATTAATTCCCTTTGTCAAAACAAAAAGCGTGTTTTTAGGAAATATTAACTATCAAAAGATTGACACTTGTTTATGTCCAATTTCAAAGTGATATTAATTCTAATGACCAAAATTATTTTAAAAGATAAAAATATAATTTAATTAAACTTTAAATACAATTAAAAGGATAATTTATCCATATAAATAAATTAGATTAAAAGGAAGTTTTGAATTAAAATACATTATTTTCCACATTTCATAAATAATATAATGTTATCAGAAAAATACAAAAAAATTTACCCAAAGTCAATTTTGATGTCCCAATTCTAAAGAAGTATTTTATTTGGTCAAATATAACATATTAAGGTGAAAAAAATGATTTAAGGAGGGTTCTCCATCAAAAGGTGGTAAGTCATCCTTTAAGGTAAATTGTGATTAAAATTATATTAATTCACATTTTTAGCCTCTATATTTTATTGGATAAATGTAAAATCATCTAAAAAAAATTTATAATCATATTATAGTAAGTTTTGTTCATTACCTATATTACAACGGTTAGGAGTTAAATACCATTTAAAATAATAATATTATATATTTTTTTAGTATCACTCAACCTTGTGTGCAACGTAATATTTCAAAGAAACCCATTGTTGTTAATCGAGTACGCCATCAAACATAGAAACCAATTTATTGTAAAATTATTATTTAATTCAAAAATATTAATAATAATGAATATTTATTATTCTTTTTTACCTAGGTTCTTACAGGTGCGACATTATCCCCATCAATGGCCTTTCCATCCATGGAATGTAGAAAACCATTACATTCCAGAAAGAGTTCGGTCTATTTATATTTCATTTAACTCTCATGTTTAAAAATGTCTCTTTGGGAATATGACCATGTTTCCACAAAACCTACACGAGAAATTTTTTTTTCCATGAAATAATTTCTCATTCCTATCAAATCTCTACACTAAAACATGCACTAACGAAGCATCTGACTATAGGTCAACGTGCTCCCATAAAATAGCATGGTCATGATCAAGCAGATAATTTTTCAACTGAGATACTTGAAACAGACTTTTCATTGCAGTAAACCATGGTAAGAACTTGAACTGATATTCCACATTACCAACCTATTCAAGTATCTCAAAAGGGCTTAAGTATCGAGGGGGTAACTTTTCCTCCATCCCACAACAATGATTTCCAAGAATTGGAGAGATCATAATTTACACATAATCAATAAACATGAAGGTAATATACTATCAAAAATGATCTACATGTGATTTATATTAACTTCAATCCATCTCTATCAATTTCTAGATCAACGGAATATTCTCGGTTTTTTATTTGATAAGGCTCGGCCTAACCAGTGATTTCTCACTTGATTACACTCAACAAAGTGGTAAAAAAAGGATACCCATAAAATGATGCAAAAGGAGACATCTATATCATTTTTTAGCTATTTTTATATTATAACTCTACCAATGATTTTTTCTCTCCCCATGATCCACCAAAATCTTTTATATAATCCCGCCACATGTCGTCTAAAATTTGTATCTTCCATTATTATTGGCCATTCGTCTAAGGACGATATGTCATACTCATATTCAACTATGTGAAAAGGTATTTCATTATTGTTTTCCATAAATAATATATAAACCACAGATATTTGTTTGATACTATTTAAACTGGTATACCGTGCCTCTTTACCACTTCTCCGATAGAGATTTTGGACAAGATCTCCGCTGTATGAGATTAATAAATAATAATGAAATAGGATATCATTGTGAGTTAATCCACTATCACCAATATGGAATCGTCTTTCTAAACCATTATTTTGAGATCTATTAAAAAATACACAACTATCTACTCCCATTTTTATACATGAATAGGAAAATACTACATCATACTAGCTGGTCACTAAGGATTTTCCTTAATCTGTTGACATGAAAAGAATATCGAAACGAACTCATCCACCTTTCTTTTTATATTGACCCACAATAACCATGGTTTCAATTCCATAGACATATTCTGTATTCCAGGATGAAAAACCCATCTAGAGTGGTTATAATCATAAATATGTTATTCTCGATAATCCATAAGTACTTCCATCAGATTACTAAACCACAACACTGAATTCCCATTAAGTCTACATCCCACAATGGTCTCCTCACCATTGAGTTATTACCTCACTGAAAAATATTCAGAATAGGATTTTTATGCCTCTTTATCTAACTTTACTAAATTAGTAAAAACGTAGTTGGAAGGAAAACCAGAACATAACTTTTGTCTTCACATTCCAATTGTGTGTCGGTGATGATGGACATCAACTTCCACCATTCTAATGCCACTTTTTCCAAGTAATAATATGGATTTCTTCTTAATGTACCTGCCACTGTATTTCATTTCCCTGGCGTATACATCATGTTAATGTATTTTATTTTGAGATACTCTAAATTTTTTTTCTCATGTTCAAATACTTTTGTGGTATTTTTTTCAATCTCTTATGATCCATAGACATAGTAAATTTCTCACAAAAGAGGTAATGATGCCATGTATTCAAAGAATGGGCTACAAAAGATAACTCTAAATCCTATGATGGGTAATTAATCTCAATTAACCACAAATTCATTGATCGATAAGGAACAAAATGATCTCACTGAATGAGAACACATCCCAACCGTGATTTTGAATCAAAACATTACACTACGTAACTTCATCCTGATACTATAAAAATCAAGATTGTTGCTGATGTAATGAGAACATTACGATCTTGAAAAGACTTGTGAAATTTATAATCCAATTTGAATAGAACATTATAACATGTAAAATATGTCATATGTGAGGCCAATAATGAAATTTTAAAAACAAAGCATCATTAAAAACCATCTATACCAAAGAAACTGTGTCTGTCAAAAACACTTTTCTGTGGTATCCAAGAGATAACAACATATATCCCTTAGAGATCCGAAAAACGTTTTTTAGAGATTACATGGAGATGAAAACATACCTATTATATCAACAAATCACACTTTGATAGTTTTCCATATAACCGATGCCCCTTAATATTCCCAACACTATCACCAAGTGTTTCTCACACTCTTCCTTTATCATAGAATACCACAACATTTAATCCACAAAGACCATTATAAAATAATACAGATAACTTTAAAATATCAGATTCATCAATGCCATAAATATTTATAATTCATTCAAAGACCAAAACTTATTACCACATATTTATAATGGATACACCTTCTTCTGAAATTTGTCTTTGGGATATCTTCCTTTAGATCACCCAATTGTTGATATCCTAAGAGAAATTCAATCATAGAGAACTACTAATATCACATCAATTGATCAAAAAGATCATCAATTCATGAAAGTGGATAAATATTATTTATCTTACCTCAGTTAATCTTATGATTATCCACACACAACCAAATATTTCAATCTACCTTTTTGAAAAACACGATATGTTATATCCATGGAGATGTGCTTAGATAAATAAAACATTTTTTCCATTCAAGATACTTAAATTACACTTTCATACGACTTAATTATTTTTCTTCCATTCAATAATATATTCGGTAAATAGGAATGTTCACCATAAAAGGATCAATTGTAAATTCTGCTTCACTTAAAGGTGGAAAACCTTATAAATTCTCCATAAAAACATGTGAATACTGATCCACAAATTTTGAAAAAATGATGATGTCGATCTCTTCCATCAACGATAAATTGAAATCACCCAACTGGCATGAGATCATTCCATTTTATGCTTCCCACAATCCCATTGTACCTGGATTTACATTTCACTCTCCTCAATGGATAATTTTGATGCCATATTCAGTTGTAGAAATGACCATTCTAGTACAAATGTCGATATGAGCCTTGGATGATGTAAACCAATATATACTCATGATTATAACTTGAAAATCCATCTCATGCATATAGATCTCCTATATCAACTAACCTCTATCAATAATTATAGAATATTCTCAACAAACCAAGGATTTATATTCTATTTGACCAAGAGGAGTTTTATGTTTTATCCTAGAAGGCATTATCTAAACATTTAGACCCATAAAATCCACAAAATGAGAAGAAATAAAGGAGTGGGATACACCCATATCAAAAAAATCATGCATAATGGTAGAATAAAAAAGAATCATACCACTCACCATTGATAGTCAAGATTTATTATCCATAATAACATGTTTAGCTTCATATAATTTCTTACTTTGTACACATTTTCCCTTATTTAACAATTGATATTGCCTTTGATAAAGAATTCATGTTATTATTGTAATCACCATGGATATCTCTACTCCACTAACAAGATTGATTATTTACCCTCACCCCATCTAAGCATATGACCTCTGTGACACTTGAAAAGTATCCTAAACACTAGAACTCATAGCACAACAACAATAGCACTAAATATTCCTCATCTGGTTGAAATAAAACAATTCTCTATATGGGTCCATACATTATCACTTAATGTGGTCATATGAACCACATTGAAAAAACTTTTGAAGAGTCTTTGGTTTTGGAGAGATATTTACCGATCCTTATATCTAAATTTGAACTATTCAGCTACCTTGGAAATAGGTTTCCCTCTTCCTTTTCCTCCATGTATTTGAGTTCCCATCATTTTTTGTAGTTATCAACATGCTCACCCAACTCATATCTTTTGATATTTCCCTTTCTATTATTGTCTCTCTATTGACCATCTATGTATAATCCAATATACAGAGCATGTAAATCTACAAGAAAACCTCTTTATATTATTGTCTCTCTATTGACCATCAATATTTAATCCACTATACAGATCATGGAAATATTCGAGAAAACCTCACACCTTAACCCCGATTCATGATGCATTCCTTCAATGACACACTAGAAACTACTTTGGGTGAAAAGTGAACTAATTTCATGAATTTAACTATGTAATATGAGAGAAAAATATTTTACTACTTCAAATTAATGATTCCCAATTTTCTTTGAATTTTTTATATTTTGGGATATAAGTGTATGTTAAACAATTCATGAAAATCATCCCAGACAAGGAATTAGCCCAATTTAGGCAGATCAGTTCAGTCCCATCATTGGAATTTAAGATCCTCTATCACATAAATCGAAAAAATAAATTTCATCTATATTGGTGTGCCAATAAAATTAATGATATGATTCATTTAGTTTAGCCATACTTTTAACATATCTGCTTCAAAATCACCCCAAAAGATGGGTGGATTCTACTTATGGAACTGCGCTTTCATTGATTTATCCATCCTATTACTACTATCCATGGAATGAAATGACTAGAATATAATTTTTACCAAATGTTTGTTCACCTTTGGAATAGGTGAAACCATGTTCTCAGTAGATTCATTTGGTTGGTTTTTACGATGCGTACCAGATTCCATTTTCATTAATAAAAAAATCCCATAATTCTTAATCTCTAGAAACATAAGGCTTAACAACTTAAAACTCTATTGCCTCAAATAATCACAACATTTCTTTCCAAAATTCAATATTTTTCTTGTTCAAAAATTTTGGAAAATTTCACCACTATCTTTACAAATCAAATCATTTTCAAAATACCACAATCATGCTCATTTTCAAAATCTCACAATTAAAAAAACATTATTATTTTCCCAAAATCAATATTTTTATACAAAATAATATATAATTAATCAAAACATAATATATACTTCTAGTAGGAATTAATTTCTACATTTCATTTCATGCTCGTATCATTGTTTGAACCCATGAAAATTAGATTTCAAATCCTATAAGTGTCTCCAAAATAATTATATACCCATCTCAATTGTAATATAATATTTAGCTTTAAAAGGATAGCTATGAATTTTTATTCTCTACATTTATATTCCTAAAAATCATACTCCTTTATACCATCCAGAAACAAGGAATATATCCACACTAATTTCAAATACAAGACCAGGAATAATGAATACCACTTATTAGTGATCAACCAAACAAACAGAAACCACTTGTTCCATAAATTTATTTCGAAGGACCATGACTAATTCTACTTATAACATCCCT
Organism: Viscum album; assembly: GCA_963277665.1. Lineage (NCBI taxonomy): Eukaryota > Viridiplantae > Streptophyta > Magnoliopsida > Santalales > Viscaceae > Viscum > Viscum album. Next base: position 1,282,540,855 of record OY728132.1, on the reverse strand, counting down.
CCCCTATTAATTTGCTTGAGATATAGGAAGTTAATTACATGGCCTTAAGAAAAATCCCAAAGACACCACTGGTAGGAAATTATTTCAAAGGGCTTCATGAATTGATGGGGGAAATTTTCCTTTCAAAATAAAACAATCCAAAAAATAATGAAAAAAATTCACCACTACATGATGAATGTTAATCATATAAAAAAACTCATGAAAATACCATAAATATCAAAACAAAACTATAAAGAAGTACTATAGAGGTATTATACATATCACCATGTAATTAGTGGATGAAAATGACAACAAATGCTTAAAGACTCAAAGATAAAACTCCATTGATCCCATTATGTTCCATGCTCCATATCCACAAAACAGTCCATGTATCATGATTCAGTAATAAAGAATTGTGATAATTTACCTTTCCCAATGTCTCAATAAAAAATATCTGCAAATGAACCAAAGAAAAAAATTATTGGTGAGTAATGAATCTCTACAGGCTTTCCTCAAATGGAATCCCTACTTAATGAACAATTTTGACAGGGGATGTTCATATGCTTATCAATCACACAGATGATAGGGAAACCACATAACCTTATCCTTTCTGGATGCACATGAAAACACACAAACCCTTTAAACGAAAACCAATTCCAAAACAACCATTTCAAGCATTTTGATAAAACTATAGTTTTATTGAAAACCATAAAATCAAAACATTTCAATAAAACCAACCCTTTTATTGAAAACAATTATAACTAACCATTTCTATAAAACAAAAATTTGTTTTGAAAACACCATTCCATGAATTAAAACCAAAACACCTTGTTAAAATCATCATTTTTGAAATCAAATTTCCAATTTCATTTTTCATCAAGACTCCCAATTTTCCAGAATACCATAAATTGTCACCAAATAAGTTTTCTATCAATCATTAAAGAATAATTTGACAATAAAATTCACACAAAACAACCAATTTGAAATCAATACTTCATGTTCTAATTAGAGGTGTCAACTATGAATCCACCCACCTAAGGATTTATGGTGAAAATGAATAATGACACTAAAACAAAAATGAAACCTGGTTATATCTAAAAAATATATCCTTATATATCTTCCCCTATTATAAACACTTTGAAATATAATCTTGATTATCCTAAAAAAACATATATCAATCTATTGTATAACTAGATCTACGAAACTGGGGGATAGAGGGTTTTATATATGAAAACATAAGAAAAAACACCACAAATAATGACCTACCACAAGAGTCTATATTCAATATACTAATAAAAGACCAATGGTTGCTTCCAATTTGATGGGGAAGGGTTCTACAACCATATGGATTAAGAATAATCATGTTACAGTCAATTTGGGAAAAAACGAGGGGTTAAGACATAATATCAACTCATATATACATTTTTAGTATATTTTTCTTAACATATGCATGGTTAGTTTCATAGTTAGGAAAACTATAAACTAAACATTGTCCAACTTCTACCTCATGGAGGACCCCGTAAAGTTGCCTTGCATAGTTAGACAACCCATGCGCCAACCATGAAAAATCCCGGTATTCCATTTTCAACTGTTCCTCTTGGTGGAAAAATAGTTTATAAAAACCATACACCTGCCCATTCTCCTTTTTCTTATCCAATGACTCATTATGAATGGTATCCTATTCAGGTTGTACTATTTTTTCAAACCATTCTCAAAACATTCACCTCTAGAAAAAAAATCAAAACATGTCAACATGTTTCAAAACCCTTCTAAACACCACCCAAACACTTTATATACTTAAATACATAAATCAAGGATTACTTACTTAAAAATGGGGGTTCTAAAAACTATCTCAAAAAATATGAAACAGGGGAAGAATATAATATTTACCTTACCATTATGGTAGCAATATATTTCCAACTATCATAAAACAACAATTCATCTGTAAAATCCTTATTTTGATAATAATTAGGATATCCATGAAATCTTGAAACCCCCCTATCTTCAAATAAATAATATGGATTCTCTCTTATTATGAACATAAATGGAAACACCAATTAATAATAATAATATATAATTATATATTTTATGTTAACTAATTTTTTAATTATTTTAATTATATAGTTCTATTAAAACCCCATAAAAATTTAATTGTTAGAAAAAGATTCATCCACAATATGATTAAAAAATAACAGTGATTTATTCTTAATTATTTCATGAAATATTTAATGATAACCAAGATCAAATATAAACAATCCTCCTCATGAACTCTAAAAAATGAAGTGTAAAAAATAAATAATGACATGATAAATATATAAAAAAATACTTATTTTATGTGGTCTACATGAACATTATGAGAAATAATTAGTCTTTTATTTCATTTACATTAAGAGAAATAATTTACTTAGTCATGAATTTAAAATCATAGAATAATTTTTTTCATTGAATAAAACCGAATATTAGTAATTTTAATGTATTTAGAAGGAACTATTTCATCATTAACAAATATAATATGCCATGAAAATATAATTTTATTTTTGATGATGGAATATTTCATGTTTATTTCACAAATAGTAAAACATGAATGTATTATAATAAGATACTAATTAAATTATTTCGTGAAGCTATGAGATATTGGTTGAAATAAAAAATAGATTTCATTTATGTAACTCTTACATGTCATAAATATATATAGAGGGAAATAGTTGTGAATCAATTTATATAGTGACTCAATATATATCTCATGGATATTTAATTGGATTAAAAAAGATTAAAAACATAGAATTAAGGTGATTCCTCCACCAACACATAAAAAAGATTTAAAATTAAATAATATTGTATCATTGGTGAGGAAACAATATTACCCCAAAATAGGATAAATAGAAATATCAAAATTTTTTGAAATATAATGTAGATCCAACATTTAATGAATAATAAGTAAACCTTAAATCACATCTTCAATCCACATATTTATATCTTAATCAAAATGAAAATAATGGTTCATGCGATATTATTATGATACCAAATGATTATAATATCCTTGGAAAAAATTTATGTTCTAGAACAATACTGATGATCATTGTAATGTTTCTCAAAAAAATGGTAGATTTTTAAATGGGTATTCACTAATTGATGGAAATGATTCTTAAAATAAATACACACCTCTTGTAAGGAATAAATCAATAAAATTATTATTTTTGGTTGAAATAGAATGTGAAACAATGATATATAAAATTGTTATAAAAATGAAATTATATAGTTGATTCCCCAAAGTAACATTCTACATTTAAAAGATAATAAACTTGTAAATAAATAACAATAATGGAATGGTGTGTTTGGTCTAGAAATCAATACATTGATTAAATAGTGACATGATGTATGGTATAAATAATTAGATATATACCTAAATGAGAATAAATTCAAATTATTTGTCGTTGAACAGAATATTTATGCAATGAACATGAAGGAATTTTTTTTTATTACTCACTAATGTCGATGATGCATAATTTTAGGAATGTAATAAGAAATCAATTAATTTTTTTCAAAATTGATGATATCATATATTTACATATTTAAGATTAAAAAACTCAATTATTTTCTAGGATACATATAAAAAGCAATATGAATAAAAATTTACCTCTATTGTAATTTCTATAAATGTAAGATATAAAAGATTTAAAATCGGATTGAACTCCATTAAATATTGTAATTAGATAAGGAATTTGTGATAATATAGTCTCTATTAGTTATTTTTTCACATTTATGATTTTATGTATACTGTAATTAATATAAACGAGGCCATACATTATTTGTACATCATTCATAGGGTCTATGATTCAATGAAATCTTATGGAGTATAATTTTATAGTAGAATATATGATCTTGAGTTATACAAATGATGCACATAAATATAGATTAATTTAGAAAATTTTAATAGAGAAAAAAAGTTAAATTTAGGGAATATATTGGAATGGGTAAATTGTAAAATTAAATCTATAATTGTATTATTCTTATTTACTAAGATAAAATTTATTTTAGAAATTAGTAAAGAGAAATATAGGATTTTATTTATTACATCTGAAGTAGATTGCATTTTCATGATAAAGGAATAAACCCAACTTATTTTGATATAGGATCAATTAAACGAAAATGGTGATGATATAAAAATACCATAGTGAAATTTTAAGGTAAACAACTATGATTTTTCATATATAAAACTTAGTGAAAAAATTAAATAGAGAATACATTGTGATTTATTAAAAATTTATCAGTGAATATTTAGAGATGTATATTTTCCAAATAATTCCCATCTAAATAAAAGAACATGTGTAGTTGATATTTTAACAAAAACTTTCTCTATATTATAAATTCAAAATAATTAATTTAATATCATTGTTTAAGAACCACTAATGGAAAAATATAGTGTGTAGAATGACATATCTTGAAATGATTTTATTTTTAAATATTGATTTTAATATTTTTATGAATTTATGAATATTATCTTTTGGTCTTATTATCACATGGTAAGGAATATTATACATTCATATCTATTCCTAAATGGGGGATACATATTCACTTATAGTGAGGAATTATAGTAGTAGAAGTTGAATGCGTATAAGGGTGATAATATCTATGTGGAATATTTAATTTGTATATAGGTCACCTAGAAATGAGGAGTAATAATTTAATAATATTTGTATAAATGAGAATTATAATTATTATAAATCGATATAATAATTAATATTTATATATTAATCGTATTTTATACAAAAATCACTAAAAATTTAAGAATAGTTTTTTGATATAATTTTTAATTTTAATTGATTATAATATTAGAGTATATGATAGTTTTTAACTACACATGGAAAACACTAAAATTTACAATATACCAAAAGGGAGATAAGTTTTGATACTACATTAAGAATAAATTAAATTTATTGAAAAGATAAGTAATTGTAAAAATTTTGAATTAATTTTTTTTTAATTGACGTAATATAGAATATTAAATTGTTATATTAGTTTTAGAAGTGATTAGATTAAGTTTAAAGAAATTTTTTGATTATTAACATGTAATGACAATGAATATTAATATTTATGATTATTATTTTATAAATATTATACAAAAATATAGTGGAAGATAATGTTATTCATGTGGAGATAAACTAATTTCATAGCATTTCATGAAAAATAAGATTCAGTGATGGTCAAAGGAATCAAGAAGTGTCCGCATGAAAAATAATCATTTTCCAGTGGTATCATAAAGAAAACCATTTCATAGTTTGATTTATAGTGAATACTTTTGTTTTACAAAAAACCTTATTCCAAATTCTATATGATAGAGTTTATTACATTGAGTAAAATTAAGTTTAAGAGATTAAATACATTTATATGTGTTAGAAAAAAACTATGTATTAGTAATTCATTTTATTTTAAAGATGATGGTTATTATTTTTCCAAATAAAAAGATTTATTCATAATAAAGGACCATTCCGATGAGAAAGTAAACCATAATATTTAAAAATTATTAAAAGTGATATTTAAGGTGCATTAAGAGATATAAATTGTCTTTTTTAGAAGCTACAAAATTACTGAGAAGTCATGCAATATAATTGAATTATATATCATATTTTTTTGTAATACTAAAGAATATTTATATTTATATATATTTCCATGTATAAAAATATGTAATATATTTATGGAAGATTTAACATGACCCATATGGTTGATATGAATTACTTTAAATTTATTACAAATGGGGGTATGATTATAATGGGTTTACAAATATATTTTTGAAATGATAAAATAAGAATAGAATTATAGGATACAGAACTCATTTTAATAAGAAAATATTAATTGATGCAGATTATATTCAATACTGATGATCTAGGGAAATATGAGTAGATAGAGAAAAAGAAAAGCACATATATTGGTTTTTTATATTTTGGATACTTTTTTTTATAGTGGATGACATGAAATTGATTTTATAAACTAGTTTCAATAGAAAAGAAAGATAGTTACTGATAGGTTGTAATCCTAAAACATAATGTTGAATTAATCCTAGAAACATTATAATAAAAATATGTGCATTTAGTGACTATTAGTGGACAAATACCCTTTAAACTATATGTTTCATAGATATATCCTTTTTTTAAAAACAAAACAAAATATTTATTTCATAATGAATTATTTTCTTTATTTGGATGATATGATTGTGGTGATTTTCAGGATATATATTTTGGTAATTATTTCAAAAAGAAAAATATACAGTCATTAAGAAAAAGTAGTCAACCAATATTCACCCACCACTTTTAGTATGTTTTGAACCTAAAATTAAGAATTAATTTATATCACAATGATATCCCATACAAAAAAATGGAAGAGAAAACCATTTCTAGGATACTATTATAAATTCGATGCCACACATGAGAAAATAAATTTTTTTTATGATGAGATTTAATTATACCACTATAAAAAATCAATAAAAACTATATGTTAGTGAAAACCCAAAAAGACTTTTTTATTTTATTTAAATGTTTGATAAATATTACAGATAACTCTTCTTTCTCATCTAATGAATATCTGGTAAAACTAAAGTCCAATATTGAATGATTTATTCCCTCTGGACCACACTTAAAATGTCTTCATAATAAGCCTTCACAAAATTAGAAAGTTAAATTACCTAATAATTCATATTATATTCCCTTAATCATGTAACCAACAATGTTACTAGGTTTTGGGTTTGACATTAATCTTAAAGGGTCTCTAAAATAAAACAATAATTTTTTAACCACTTTAAAAATAAATTATCTCAATTTATATATTCTTACATTCATAAAAACCTATATTGAGGTTCCCCATCCCAACACTCTCGGATCCGGGGATAAAAAATACTTACATCACATGTTATAATTGATACACATATTTTATTAAACAATATTTCTAAAATATTATAACATTCAAATTCTACATACCATTTTATTTTTAGATTTTTAGAGTTTTTTGAAGAAATATTTAACAAGAGGAACCACTATTATTTGTGTTAAAGGGAAATTTTTTCCATTATATATGAAAAAAATGAATTTATAATGATTCGATAAAAACTCACATAAAATATCTATATAATTTTTTCCAAGATATGTGTTATATAATACGTACGATCATAAATTGAGAGAAATGGAAATGTATGTAGGGTGATATTAAAATCTTAGTAGGTGTATACATAATTGATAAAAATCAATGATCATAAGTGATCCTATGATGGAAATATGGGTATAATAGAGAAATGTAATGGATTCAAATTAAATGAATCTTAGATCATAATAAAATTTTCATATAATCATAATGTCAACATAATAAAAAAAATATTACTGTGGCATAGAATGCAACATAGAAAAAATTACAATGAAATGCATCATTGAATTTTGGAACAACAATAAAAATAATAAAAAATTGGTAAAAAATACATATATGTATACCCTTTTATATACTAAACAAATCCAATTGTGTCTATACATTTATTTTTATATATGTCCTCATATGTACACACATAATTATTTCATTACATATAACAACTTAACCAATTAATTTAAGAGTGATATATGACCTTACCATTGATCATTTGTACATATTGGTGCCACATGAAATCAATCCTTCATCATATCATAAATACATGATGGAAATAAATTCAATATCATTCAACACATTATAATGACATTGAGAAAATAAAATTGGTCCCATATTCTTTTCCAATTTAATATGAAAATTAAATAATGAATAATCATAATAATATAACCCCATGTGAAAGAAAAGGGTATCAAAAGATATTCAATAACATCGAAGGTAAATACCCTATAATAAATATAAAAATGATGTGCTATTTAAAACATATAGATAATGGGTATATAATTAATACAACAATTTCCTCAATTAATCTATGTATGGAATCAAGGTGAACATGATTTAAAACAAAGAAAATACAAAATCTTGTGCTCATAGAGAAAAGGACATGGAATAAAATTTTATTATTATACACTTAATATGAATATACAAGAAAATTAGTGATGGATCATTCCGCTAAAAGAGAGAGAAAACAAAAAATTAACCCAATTAAATAAGGTGGATAGTCAAATATTAACAATATCTTCAATAAAGTATTATATTTTTCCAAGGTAAATTACTTGGATGGAAATAATTTTCAGGATTCTTAGATAAACATCATTGGAAATTTAAAATATTTTCAATCAATTTAAAGAAGACAAAATGTGAATAATATAATTTTTGGAATGGAATAATTTCTTTTGGAAACCACAAAAATGTAGAGATAAACTATCATATAAAATACTAGTGGTGGGAGAAATATATGTTCATATATAAACATGAAAATATATTATTATTTTCATAAATGTGATATAAAGTGAATGATAAAAAATTTATTTTCATTAGATATTTTATCATACAATGTCTTGGTAGTTGCTGATAATAATTTTAAATTTTCAAAATAATTCTTTATAAACAAACAAAATATGGTGTAAACTATAAATGAAACTATTTTTTCATTTTTATTTAAAAAAAAACTTCTATTAAAAACCACATTGCCTTAAGGATAATAAAACATCCTATTTTAAAAAGTAAATGAGATGAAAAATATTAAAAACAATTTTGATAAAATTATCAAATGATTATGTTATAGAAAAAAGGATTATATAGATTTCTATAATATGTTATCAAATTTTAGAGTATTTCATTTTAAAATAAGGATTGTAAATAGAAACCTTTTAGCCCAAATATCATTCAAATAAAACCCCATGAAGGAAGTAGTGATATTTAAATTGAACTTAAAAAATCATGATAAGTATATAATTTATGAAAATATATATCAATAGGTAATAAAATATTCCATATATAAGAAAATATAGCATGAAAAATCAAACATGACTCATTTAATTGAAAACAGAGACAAATAAACATCAAAGATATAAAATTTATGGAGAAAAAATCGTTTTAATTAAAAAATTAGGTCTTAAAACCCCATAAACTAAATGAAAATGATAAAAAAAATTCAATAAATATAAAAGACCATATTTTAGATATAATGGTTCAAAAAATGAAACATTTCCCATTATATTAATTTGACACAAATAACCCCTTATGATGCTTCCATTCATAATAAAATGAGTTCTATGATCCATTATAGAAAAATAAATACTAACCTAAAATTTTATATTATTTTTCAAATAGTTAACCTTACATAAATATCTTTAAAAATTATTCTCTCTATTTTTATTAGTAAGATATTTCTAACATGAATATGAGGAATGGATAATTTTGTTCATTTTGAACTAGTTTTTTAATAGTTTTCTTATGCATTAATATTTTCAAAAATATAATCATTACTCGATAATATAGGGTACTAGAATTAATAATTTTTAATTATGTATAACATTATAATTTCATTATTCAGTATTATAGGTTATGATTTGGAAACATGATTTCGCTGATGAAGATATTTTGATGGTTCATAGAAAAGGAAGAGTGTTTTTCTAATGAATGGAAGAACTTTTTATATTACTATTCCAAAACAAAAAAATAAATATTTACTAAATTACATATTCCATTAATTATGATATATTATATTTATAATTTCATCCATAATATTTATTCATGATGCTAGTCATGTACGTTGTTAAATAGGACAAAATACGAACATGCTATAATTAATTGATAAGTTTTATTTTGTGATGATTTAGTTATAATTTCATTATTACAAAAGTATAATTACATTGTATATATTGTATTAAGGTGTTCAATCATATTAAATTTTTGTATGATATATATGAAATGACTAGGTTAAAAACTATTTTTTCCACATTTGTAGTGGTAGTAGTCCGCATATACGTACATAGGACGTTGTATTTTTTTCAAATATTTGGCGGAAGGTATGGAATTGAAATTATTTAAATAAAATTATAAATATTATAAATAAAATATCAATTTATTATAGAAATATTTATTACCATCCATGAATGTAGGTAATTAAAAATGGAATGCTTTGTTCCCTAGAGGTTTTAGTGTACAAATTCACATAGATTTTGATTTCATGTTCCATTGGATGGGAGATATGAGTAATACAATTTATTATTTAAACAAATTAAACATGTTTTAAATATAATAAATATATAATAAACATAATTTTGGTTCTATCCATGTACGATGGGTAATGAAAATGAATTATGTCATGTCATTGATATTGTAGTCCTTACAAAAGCATGATAAATATTTTTTATTATTTTAGGGGAATTATGAAAGGGTATATAATGTATATCACATAATGTTAACAATATAAAATTATATAGGTAATAATTATGTCATAATTTAAAAAAATTCAATAAATTGTTATATTTAATATATTAAGATGGAAAAATATTATAGTGAGATGTGCATACATTGAGATATGGGGAATGTTTCCTAAAGTAATTATTCAAAATAGAGGAAATTGGACACTGCCAATAGATCATAAAATTATCAGAGTAAAATTGGATTATATGAAAAGTAATAATGGTAATTTTTAATGAATAAGTTTTATTTCATTATTTTTCATTAATGTGTGCTGAGAGGCTTCTTTTATAAGTGAATAAAACAGTTATATAATTATTTTGAATTAATATAACAAGATAACATTATTCAAATGTTATGTGGTTGAAAAAGTAAACAATAATTTATTTTATAGTGAGTTATATTAAATAAAATCCCCAATTCTCAATTAGATATATATTTTAAACAAGATTCTAGCCCATTACCCAAATATATAATAACATTACTATTTTAGATTTTACCATGGTTACTAGTTTTTACTAAGTAAAATCATTTCTTATACCTAGAATTATACATTCTATTATTTAATAAATTGAAACAAAATATTAAAAATAAAAATTTATTTTTTCTTGTAAATTTTTTATATATTTGAAAAATAAAATATGAAATTAGTGCATTTATCACGTTAAATATCATTTATAGAGAAAGTGGGATATTTATAATTAAAAATCATGTGTATAGTAATACTTTGAATGTAATTTATTATAATAATATATATTGGTTTTAAATAAAACAAATAAATATTATGTGTCATAAAAATCAAGCTATGACTGAATTTTAAAAAGTCATTGTTTAATTAAAATAGAAGAAAGAAGATTATTTGTAAATTTAAATGAAATTTAACACATGTTTTATAATGGTTGACATAAGTTTAATGGGACTAATATATTATATTAATATACCTCATTATATACTTCAAATAAATATTTTATTTCCATAGAATTTTTATATACTTCTAATTTTGACTTATATAATATTAATTTCATAAAATGAATACCTTTGGTAAACCCAATAAGTTTCAGAATTCAAAAAAAACTAAATGGTTTTAGAAAAATCCCAAAGTTTCTTCCTAAGATAATTTAGAAATTAATAAGTAAAATATTATGTTATATTTATATAGTTAAGATTCTAAATATTATGAATATTTTTTTATTGAAAATAAATAATATAATAGAAAAACTTTTATTGAAATGTGGAATATTAATACATTAAATATTCTTAATAATACTACATTCTAGTATATATCAAAATGAATAACAATATATTATTTCATATATATGAAAGACATATATTTTCATTTAATATTTTTCAATTTCATTATCAAAATAATATATATGGAGATTTTAAAAATTATATGAAAAAATAAACCAAAAATATTGCTTATCCTCTAAATGTAAGAATTATTAGATAATTAATATATATTTTTTAATAATAGTATTATTCTTATTTTTTTCTTAACTTAATTTCTATAATAATTGAAAACAAATTTTATTTAAAAGTTTCATTTTAAAAAATTTATTAACATAATATTTATTTAATTAAAATACATGTTGAAATCACTGTCCATTATATTCTCCCACCTTCAATAAATGTTTTGATTAAAATTATAATTATTATTGATCCAAAAAATATAAAAGAAATTAGAAATGAATTTAATAATTTAGCATAAAAATTTAAGATAGTAATCAACCATAATTTCTTGGGGAACATATCTTTTTCCCTCAAAATAGGATTATCCTAAATATTGTGTTTTTCCTGAACCATTTGATCCTAGAGTTATCATTTTTTAATGTTATCAAACACATTTATTTATTTTATTTTAAAATGAATCTACTAGAATCCATTAATTTAAGGAATATCATAGGTTTTTTTGGTAACAAATCTATCAAAAAAATCACATAAAATTTAACTCATGGAAGGATAATAAGATTTACAGATGAAAAATTAATATAATGATCATCTTGGGAGAAAATAGTTATACCACTTCAATATTTATTTGAAAAACAATCATCATGGAGGTGATTCAACAATAATAGAAAACCTCATATATGTATTATAGTTCCTATAATAAAATTCTAAAAAGGAATATACAACTCTTTATTTGAGGGTACTATTACTTAAATATCATGATCCACTTAGGTTTTCCATTTTCATTTAGGTAATGGAGGTTGTGGACTCTCATAATCATGTTTATTCATTGTATTTGGGAATTTATGAAAATAATTAATAAGTTTCCCAAACAAAAGACACAAAACTTGTAGTGGTACCATACGATAAAATCTATTTTATTCAAATGTGATAATTCCACCACACTTTTTTCTCGACGGTTGAATGTCAAATGATCTCACTTACCAGATATAAAATACAATCTATTTTTTCGATGTTTACAAGTTTTGTAATTCCTTCCGAATTCATTCCATATTGAAATTAAATCTTCATAAATTCCTCATCTTCTATACTCAAACTCTTATGATTTCCCATCATTTTTAACTTTGGATTGTTTATAAATTAATCAGTGTTTTATATTTAAATAATAATTCATGATATTTGGTTTTTTATAATCGCATTTTTTATGAAATAAAAACTTATCCCATTAGGTTTCATGTTGGTAAAATTTTTATGGAACCCTTAAATTATAATATATAATTATCATTACACAAGTCTATATTCGACAACTTTCCCCACATAAGACACCGAACATAGAGGAAACTACCGTATTTTTAGATAAAATATAAATATATAAATATAATCATTAAATAAAAATACATTTAAATAATATGAAAGATTTTGAGTAACATAATTATGAATTAGGTATATATAAATTAATATATTCATTTAATACGAATTAAATTTCGTAAGTTTACCTTAAATGACTAATAAAATCATATATTCTTTAAATAATTATTTTTTATAAAAATTAATGTTTTATAAAATAAGAATTTATATTTTAAAAAAATACTAATGATATAATATGTTTATTATTAATAAACAGTTTAAGCCAAATTTTTTGGTAATTAATATGAAATAAGAATAATAATAGTTAATAATTTAAAATTATTATTTATAATGAAAATGAGTTTTCAACTTCATTTTTTTGTTTTATTCAAATAAATAAATAAAATTTTTTATTTCAAAATAGCAAATATCAACATCATTTTTTAAAAACTAAAAAATTAACCAAATAATAATTGTAATTGGTTTTTTTAAAAATTCGGTGTTTAGTAAACAAATTTTTTTTTTAAAAAACATGTGGTTTGTATGACATTACCATTATATAATGATTTAATAGAAAAATATAAACCCACAAATTAAATCAAATATTAATTTAACAATTTAAGTTATTCATTTTAAAATATTATTTTATTTTAGAATAAACTATGGAATGAATTGAAATATCTATTTAAAATGATAGTTTAATATAAAAAAAATTATTTTGTCTTTTCATTTTATCAAATACTGGTCATGTGATATTCAGTCTGGTTTGAATTTGAGTCCTCATATCCTTTATTATTTTTATAAAAAATAAATTCCTTAAATTACAATTAATATGAATAATAATTTTACCTTATATATAAATTAAATAGTTAAAAAAGATACTTTTTCAGAAAGCTACTTTTACATGATTATGTAAGATTAGATTTAAATTACATTTTAAAATTATTAAAAAATTTATTTGATAAAATTATTTTCAAATTTTCTGTTAGAGATATAAAATTATGTAAAATGTTCAATATAATATATTTTATCAAAATTAATTAATAAATTTTTTAATTAACTAGAAATATATATATAAATTAATATAAAATATAAAAAGAATAAACAAAAATACATGAAATAGTAAATTTATTCTAAAAAAGGAGTGGTTGTTATGAGTTTCAAAAAACACACATTTTATTATTTTTGGCCTTTGGTACATGAATAGTAAACATATAAATTTTAATATGTATGTTTTACTCCAAAAAAAAACCCTTTCCTTAACATATAAAAGTAGAACATTATCACCACTTTAAGATACATATTTCATTTTAATTACATGATGATACTATTACATTATATTATCCTACCACTCTATCCAACAAAAAAAGGTCATGTTCAATCATAGTTATCCTAATCATTTCAAATTCCATAAGAGTTTTAAGGAAAACTCAATCCTCTAACATGAGTAATGTCAACTACATAGTTTTAATCTTGATTATCATTATTAAAATTATTTATCCATTATAATATAATCATTTTATTATGATTTATATAATTTAAAATTAAAATATTAATTTTTTTATCATTATTTATTCATTTACCCCATCCATTAATTAAAATAGTATTGTTGTTCGTGCATTGTACACAATATTGTCTCCAAGACGTGACATGTTTCATTTTACATAACATCCATAAATGGTTTCATATTATGATGATACTAAATGATAAATATGGTATTTATAATATCCCTAAGTATATGGTATGAAAAATTTAAGAACCTATTAGTGATATCATCAATATATTATCACGATTCATTTAATAGTTCAAAATAATACTACTTATAGGATAATAATTTATTTAAAATCTTTAATGAAATAATTTACATTATTTCATCTTATTAATCATATAAATACAAAAATATATCACCAATAAATAATACAATTATCATTTTACATCGTGTGTAATGGTGTCATAACAATACCACTTCTTAATGATTCATTAAATTTGGGTATGCTCATGTTTGTGTCAATTTAACAACATAATTGAACAATACTATGGAGTTATATCATGAATTAATGTATGAACATAATTAACAGAATAATTTAACACAAATATGTATTTAATGATGTTTATTTCTTTTAATATTTCATATTTATATTTAATTCAATAAATTGGAAAGCAACTCTTGATCGTCAGCAATAATTGAAATATGATTGTTCTCAATATCAAATTCTTGTGTAATGATAATGATTGTGATGAGAGGGATATCAAACATCATATATAATTATAATTCATATATTATGGTAAAATTAAAGATATATTAATTTTTATGAATGAATGAATAGTGAATAAGAACATAAACACTACCAATATGAATCTTTTAAAAACGATCAAAAATGTAAACACCTTCTATAGAAAATTGGAAGAATACATTTAAAAAATGACTATTTTTTATGTGTAAAAAAAAAAATTAGGATTCAATGAATTATGTGATTAATATATATATATATATGTTTGAGATATAACAGGTTAAATTCCATTCATAATTTTTAAGAAAATATTTATGGTTTTCAATCTCAGTTTTTATTCATTCAGGCATGATTATGATATACACCATGTATAATTTTATATGTTGTACTTACCACCCCATTAAAATATAAAAATAATTATCATCTTATATTTCATGATATAAAATTTCCCATTTCATATTAAAATCATCATGGGATTTTGGTTTTAATGATCCAAAGGTTCCAATGTGTTTCATCTAAAATTCACTTCTTAGAGACATGTTTGGTATTATTAATTTATTTTATTAATGCACTATATATAATGAACATTTCAGATATTATTTCATGAATTATATTTTAATATTTTTATATGAAATTCAATTATAATTTCTCTCTTTCCGTGGGGTTTTATTTGAATTTTTCTAAATCTATAATTCTTTTCACGGTCTCATTTAGGATTCATATAGATATAATAAATTTTATAAACAATGATTAATTTTATGGTGTATTAACTATCCATTTATATAATTTTATCATAATAATTATATTTTTTTGGATATATTTTATCAAAATCATTTTCCCATATTCAAGTGGCTTTTGTTTTAATTGTTTCTCCAGTAGTGAGGGAGTTTTTTATAACAAAATTTCATTTATTAAGTAATGATTATACTTTAAAATTATTTCATATAAATCATGTAAATTCATACCATTTATTTTTTTTTCTGATATTATCTCATTTATATGTATGTAAGTACATTCCCACCACCAAAACCCTTTCAAAAATATTTCTCACATCATAGAATATGTTCTGTTAAATCCATCAACTTTAATTCTCTCAATGGATTATGAACACATTATTCCAATATTAACATATCCTCATTCCTTTTTATCTATAAATTAGAAACATTAAACATTGAATAAATAATATTTTATTAATTTTAGTTAGAAATAATTTTATTTAATTAACATGAGGATTCTTTTTGTATTTTTTTACTCTAAAATAAATGTTTTTTTGTAAATTAGACTATGTAATTTTTAACCATCCAAATTATTAATTTTGATATGTAGTGAGCATATTATAACCTTATTGGTATGGTTAAAATTTTTAGACATTTATAATGATGGAAAAAAGTAATAAAAAAGTATATATGTAATTATATTAATTGTGTGCAATTAATATATCATCATCTGCATTAACCTTTACCAAATTAGAGGAATGATATCACCTCTTCTGCGTGCGTACGATATACCATCTCCAAAAAGTCATGTGATTCTTTTTCTATGTACATCATTCGTGAATGGTTCTAAAAATGATTCAAAAAGATAAATAAGATATTTATAACATAAATATAAATATATATATGATATATTTTTATAATATTCACAATAATAGGGGAATAAACAATAAAAAATGATTGTGAAAATGAAAAATTCAACCACCAAACAAGTGGAAATAAAAAAACTAATAATAATGAATGATGTCATGACCCGTCCTCGAGGCCCTTATCGTGACTACCCCAAGCCCACCTTCCAAAGGCCAGGGGCTGGCGACTAGCACCAAAGGCATAATTCTGATAAAAATGGAAGGCATTGACTTTAATAAGCAAACAAAAACAACAGAGTACACAACTGGAAGTAAACACTAAGTAAAACCGTATACAAAAGAAGATGCTGAAAGTAAAGGGGATAGAAATAGAAGCCCAATAGTAAAGTACAATACTATTGAAAAGCTAGTACAACTGCAGTAAAGTAAAATAACAACAACTGAGTCGTTCTCTGAAATTACCACCTGAAGGGTTGGTGCAGATGGCCTTCTCATCACCCCATATCCGTCCGTCCGCTCAATGTATGTATCTCCAAGTGGTCTACCTCCGGATACTGTCCAGCTATACAACTCTCTACCACGATCAGTGATGTCCGTCATCTGCAACCAACACAACGAAGTGTGGGAATAGCCCGTGCATGGGTTGAATATAATGATACTCAGAAAAGACCCTGAGACCCTCAAGGTCAAACAATCACTACTGGAAACCTGACTTTTCCCAATGCTTCTATACCAATGGTGTGTAAAAACCGTTGTTATAAGTCCTTTTTCCCAACGGTTTGGCCAAACCATTGGGAAATCCCACTTTGTGGCCACTTTTCCCAACGGTTTGACAAAACCGTTGGGAAAGGGTATACATATCCCAACGGTTTGGCCAAATCATTGGG
Source organism: Viscum album (assembly GCA_963277665.1). Taxonomy (NCBI): domain Eukaryota; kingdom Viridiplantae; phylum Streptophyta; class Magnoliopsida; order Santalales; family Viscaceae; genus Viscum; species Viscum album. The sequence goes on along the minus strand of OY728132.1, from coordinate 1,282,523,090 downwards.
AAAAGTCAACTTTGTGGCCACCTTTCCCAACGGGTTGGCCAAACTGTTGGGGTAGGTATACCCTTTCCCAACGGTTTTGGAAAACCGTTGGAAAAAGACCACTTTGTGGAAACCTTTCCCAACGGTTTGTCCAAACCGTTGGGAAAGGGTATACATATCCCAACGGTTTTCCAAACCTTTGGGAAAGGTCCCCTGGAGATCAACCTTCAGCTCAAAATGAATTCCAATTCTCAGGACCTATACCAACGGTTGTCAAAACTGTTGGTATAGGTCTATACCAACGGTTTTGACAACTGTTGGTATAGGTCCTGAAATTTTTTTTCATATCGTCTTACGGAGAAAATTATATAAATCAAAATTTAAAATAATTATGACAATAAATATATATATTTATGTAATTATGTTCACAAAAGTCATGTTAGGTTAGTGGTTAAGTCGTTCAATGATAAACTAGGGGTACTGGGATCAAATCCCAGCGAATGTTTTTTTTGAAATACATATACCAACGGTTCCATAACCGTTGGTATATATTTTCATATTACTTATACCAACGGTTTCCAAAACCGTTGGTATAGGTCTATACATACGGTTTTCGCAAAACCATTGGTATAGACCTATCACAACATCTTACATGGCTATGGTTCTCTAAACCATTGGTATAGGCTATACCAACGGTTTGGAGGCCTATAATAACAGTTCCAAACCGTTGGTATATGTTAGTTTTCTAGTAGTGAATATACAACAAGGATAACCCACAAAGAAAGATATGATCACGAAGTATCAACGAACCCTACTTAGGTATATGTCCATACATATTCCTAAGTTATCAACCACAGTCCGACTCCAACTCTCAATCCCAAGCCCAACCCACTCCACAAAGGAAGTAAAGTCGATCACAATGATGTTAATTGTTGAAAGGCATGACTCAGATCACATCGGTATACATCTTTTGCAGAGAGATTGAGATGATCATATATAGTCACAGATTTATCTAAGCTATGGGACACACACAGGATACAGGACCAGCTAAGCTGTCGAACCCACAAAGGATACAAGACCAGCTATCTCATCTAAGCTGTCAGACCCACACAGGATATAGGACCAGCTAAACTGTCATAATCACACTGGATACTGGACTAGCTATGATTCATCTGAGCTGTCGGACCCACACAGGATATAGGACCAGCTATTTTGTCAGACCCACACAGGATCCAAGAATAGAAGTCAGAACTGTCGGACCCACTGAGGATCCCGGTACAGTTGTCATCATTGTCGAACCCACGGAGGATTCTGGTATAGTAGTCATCACAGTCACAGCCAGCCCTAGGGTTCCCGCACACATCACGCTAGATTCTGGGAGAGTCCTCTCCTCAAGCCAAGTGTTGATACATCAACTATCACAAATTCTTGGGTTGATGTATCTCATAGTTATATCATCATATGTAACCCAACGCGACAGACATCACGTCAATCAGACACCCGGTTTGAGAGCTATTGGCATTTCTCTTCCAGGGGCCTAGTTGGATTTACGCTCGATCCAAACCCGAACATTTTACAAACTCATCAAAAAATCACTTAAAGTATCCCAAAAGAATCATCTCGCTCCCAGAATTCCATCGTCATAGGCGGTACATCAATCAGACACCCGTAGCCCAAGATGCGGGCTAAAAGGTGTAAATGGCCATAGCGGGACCAGGTCAGATCCGACCTAGTCGGACTGACCCCGACCGACCCGATATGATCTGCGGTCTAACCCAAACCGTGGGTCCGACCTAGATTGAGGAAGCTTCTCGAGCCGAGGGGATGGCCCGACCTGAAGAAATGGCACGACCCGACGGGCGGCCCGGCCCGAGGACGGCCTGGCCAAGGGTAGCCCAGCCGATGGAGGCCCTGCCATGGGTGCCCCAACCGAGGGTGGCCCAGCCTTGGGGGGCTCGGACTTGGGCGGACTAGCCATTGGAAGCCCGGACTAGGGTTCCCCGACTCATGGATGCCCGGCTCGTGGAAGCCCGACTGGCCACATGATGGAGGGGGGTGTCGCGCCCTTCCCGGTTCGTCGGGCAGAACCGGCGCACTGCGCCGGTTGAGGAGCAGCGGGACCTGGCTGGTTCGGCAAGACCGGCTCCATGGGGTTCGGCCCAGCCGGCTGCCACCGTGGCGCGACGACGCCATGGTCCTCCAACCCTCTTTGCGTCGCGATGATTCCCCGCCACCTCCATCACGGCCGGACCTGGCCACGACCTTTGGTTCCACCATGCGACGCGATGTTGCCGCGCTCCTCAATCCGCTGCGACCCACCCAGCCGCGGTTCCTCATCTGTGAGGCGCTATGGCACCGAACCCCTTTGTCGTGGCCTGCCCTGGTCATGATTCCGCATCTCTAGCTAGGCGTGATGCGACGGGGTCACACCACCTTCGTTCGTCGTGGTTCTTCTCCAGTGCAACGCATTGGCACCGCGCCCTTCCGGGTCTCCCTCCAATGTCAACCAAATAAGATTCAACGGAGGGACTTCAGGTCATGTTTGATCGTCCCGCGCCCTCTGTGTTAGGTGATAACAATTGGCCACTGTCAATCCAAAAATAAATGTCTATGAATGAGATTATAATTCATACAATAAAATAATCAAACCCCATACCTCGAGTTTGGTGATGTTGACGGAGTCACAGAAAAGTGGCATCGTTCCGTCAATGTCGGAGGTGGAAGAAGGTTACGTCGTTGCTGGTGACGTTCTTCATGGGAGGAATCTTCTACTTTGACGTAGAGGAAGAGTAAAGAATATGGGAGTTCTTCGTGGTTGTCCCCTCACTTTCTTTCCCCAGTTGAAGAAGGAAGAAGGTGATTGAGTTCTTCAAGTTCTTCACTGGAGAGGGTGATGTCCTCCAAATTCTTCCAACTTCCACCAAACTAATATGTTCCAACCCAAAATAATAGCTTTGGCTATTATATTATTCATGATATAAATTCAAAATAAATCAATTTAATTAAGTTGATTCACTTAATTAATTATAAAGGAGTTGGCACATTTAATTGGAGATGGAAGGCATAGAGGCTTCCAACATTAATGGGGGTTTAAGGGGAGTTAGAGAGGTCGGGTGGGCCACACCTAATAATCCTTCCAAGGGAGGTTATGTGTGGGTGTGCCCTGCCGTAATAACATCCTCCCAAGGGAGGTTTGGGTGTGGTGGCCCCCACCTCTAACCTCCCCTTGGATGTTTTAACCACCCAAATTAAATAGACTTAATACATTTTTTTATTCAATTTAATTTTAAACCCCCTAAAAACTATCTTTCAAACCCGTCAGAACGCAACTACGGTGAAGGTCTAAATAAGAAATCACTGATGCTGCAAGTTCAACTGTGCTCTCGAATTTCAATTACTAGCACCGGTTCAAAAGTTATAAAACGTCACTCGCACGTTTACTGATCGTACCCGAAAAAAATGTTCGAAAAATTATTAACTGACATCTTCAACCCACTACTATCGAGGTTAGTCTCTTATTAGGTGAAAGAATCTCCAATGAACCCAACGCTACCCTCATATTTCTAATCCGAGTTACCGTTTAAAAGTTATGAATTTTACAATAAAATAATTGTAACTTAATTATTTTATTTGCGGCCAAAAACAAACTTTCTCTGGTAGCCCTCTCCAACAAAATTTAGTATCTGCTAAAAGAAATCCTACCATCATGAGTTCATCGGTGGTATCAGTTTTTTAATCTGAGTTACCGTTTTTGAGTTATAAGCATTTGAAAAACAAAATAACTTTGTTTAATTATTTTATTCACGGTTATTCCATTTTTGGGTATTCTCACAGGAGTCCCGTTTCGACTAAATGTAAGTCACTCTTAGGGTAAAACCGCCATCCTGAGTGCAAAGGTGGCCTCATATTTCTTATCTGAAAATCTGTTTAGGATCTATTCCTCTTTTTCAGGAAAACTGCATATGCGCATTAATTTATTCTTAACAAAACTTCTACGGATCATTCCAGGCACTCCTGGCCTCGGAATCGCACACCGTCAGAAACTGTGGGCTCATAAAATTACCGTGTATTTTGAAAAAAAATTCCACGGAATTTCTGGGTCTTTACATTCTCTCCACCTCAGGGCTTTACGTCCCCATAAGCTACAACACACACTAAGGGAACAAATGGGGGTACTAAGCACACATCTGAGCCTCCCGCTCCCATGTTCTCTCCTGAAGGTTCTCGTGCTGCCAATAAATATACACCAGAGGAATCAACCATCCATGTAGGACTCACTCCTCTCAGTCCTCAATCTCCACTAGAACCTCCGTGAATGTCTCCCCATCATCAATATCTAGCTCCCCATGGTCGATGATGTGGGAAGGGTCGTGCACGTATCTCCTCAGCTAAGATACATGCAGGACATCGTGCACCCGGTGTAACTGAGGTGGAGGAGCCGAGTGTTAAGCCTCCTCGCCTACCCCGATGAGGACCTAAAAAGGTTCGATGAATCGCGAAGATAACTTGCTGCCTCGGCCAAATCTCCATAGACCTCAATGAGGTGAGACCAGCAGAAATACGTGGTCGCCATCCTCTATCTCCAGAGGTCTCCATCTCATGGATGTACATGGAAGACCCATCATTAAGTCCATGGATATGTCATCCCTCTTACACTTTGGGACCTCTAAAGGTTGAACCAAGCCTGCTGGTACCTGATTCTCCACCTTCACTTGTTGACAAGTCAGGTATCGAAAGACAAACTCCGCTACTGCCTTCTTCATAAAAGGTCACCTATGCTGTCGTCAGAGGTCTTGATATTTCTTCCCCACACCTGGTTCTACCACTAAAGGAGATGTGTGGAAATATCTCAAGACATCCTCCTGAAGTGCAACTGGTACCATGTTACATCTTCTAAAGTGAATGACATACTCCACACCTTCAGAAAATCCATCAGGTGTCTGCCCTGTGGATATATGTGCACGTCGTGTCTGAAAGTCAAAGTCCCCACGTTGAGCCTCCCTGAATATCTAAATAAGTCGAGGAGTTACTGTGACAGACTATAGAAAGGCCGCTTCATCCATATCCACAACAGATATCTGCAATGTGACCAGCTGCTCCGTCGCCTCTCCTAGTAGCTGAATTCCCGATCTATTGCTGAGAGCATCTGCTACAACTTTCCCCTTCCATTCCAAAACTGATAGTGGTTCTGCAAATTTGGAGAAGTCTGGCACAAGTTATGTTTGGACGACTCATGAGTGATGGACCACACCCTCTTATGCATAATTCTATCCTGTGCTGCCTGGGTTTTCCTTCTCACCGTCCAATGAAAACCCATCCCAACGGTGTAGATAAAACACATCCTTTTTGACTAATATAATAAATCTGTGTATGAATTGGGGTTGCCCAGTCCATACCCAAATGAACGTCTTAAGGCCTCGACACTTCCACCAAGAGGTTTCAACTGAAACTCTCTTCTCAAGGGTCAGATCACACCATCAGTGTAACTGTGATTATCGAGTCTCCTCCCAAAGGTTTCTCTAGATGTGAGGGTTAAGTCAATGGCTTAACCAGAAACTCTAGGTTGGGGACAAGATTCGTGGAAGGAAGGAATGATTGGTACCTATGTCTATTGATATGGTAGCTAGTTGTTGACACAGACCGTACCTCAAATCATTCATATATCCCTTGGGTCACACTCCTTGACTGCATGCAGCTACTCTCTTACATGGCCCTCCACCCCCCTGGGCTTAGTGGGGACAACAAAGGTAGGTGGTTGCAACATGTCAGATTGTTTGCCACCTCATGCTGCTATCCTAGCTCTGCTCCCACATTTGCTGCCCTGCAGATTCACCTGTCCTTAACACTTCCACTTTCTGAAACATCTCACACACCCAAGTCTCTGAGACTGGAACCATTTCACAACTTCCCAATGCTAACATTCACTGGTTGTATCCGCTCAGCCAAAGATCATTCAACCACAACGGTTCTCTCTAGAACCCTTAAATAAATAATAATTCATAGAGGAAAAAGTTTTGGCACAGATATCTATAAACACACCTCACTCATAGGTCCGAGATCTAAAGCACTGATCATATCATATTCATCGAGTACCAGGAATGATCGGTATGCCTCGATGAATAATCACCTACTGACACATCATCATGCCGAAGATGTATAAGCTCTAGTAAACTCTCAGCAACCTCCTCAAGCCAGTCCTTAGCCGCTAGCGAGTCAGGTTCACCTCGGAACCTGAGGGTTATCTGATGGTGAAACACTTGTAAGGCACTAAGCCTATAAGTATCCTCTATAAGTAATGCCGGTTGAAACTGCTGACCAAAATCCGGTGATATAGGTGACACACTACCCATAGGTACTATCTCAAGTAATGGTTCACGTACCAAGGCCTCATCACTATACGGACCATCCTCATGTTCACTCACTGGAAAATTCTAGTAGCTAAGATCACCATCTGCTCTACTGGTGTATCAAATAAGCAGAAAAATCTAGCAAACACCTCTAGCAATCCCTCAGCTGCGTGGGAATATATCTCACCTCGAAACCTCAGAGGCCTATACAGTTGGAACTCATAAAACGTGCTCAGAAGGCGTGCACCATCCGCCAATGCGACTGGAGGTATCTGCTTCCCAACGGGTGGTGGTGCTGCTAGTACACCACCTGAAGGTGCCAATGTTAAAAGAGGGCCCTAAACTAGAGCCTCGTCGCTTAGTGGACCGTCATCATGTACACTTCGGAAACCCTACATGGCTATCTACGCAGCGACATATTGATTAAGAACAGGTGCGCCACGATCAATAATTTATAACTGGTGAGATGTCTCAAAGAGTTCACAAAGAAGGATCTTGAAAACACACTCGCAATCAATGTTTTCATACACTGAGTTGGAAATCAGAAGTCAGGGTCCTGGTGTATAGAAACGTCGGCCACCACACCAAAAATGGAATCCCTGGACTAAAAACCATAATAAATAATCTTAACACAATTGCTTCACAGTAAGATAGATCAGAGTCCTACGTTATGCGGTAGAACTGACTCCTCTGATACCAATTTGTCATGACCCATACTCAGGGCCCATGCCGTGACTACCCCAAGCCCGCCTTCTATTGGCCAGGGGCTGGCGACTAGCACCAAATGTGTAATTATGATAAAAGGGAAGGCATTTCCTTTAATAAGTAAACAAAAACAAAAGATTACCCAAATGAAATTAAACACTATGTAAAACTGTATAAAAAATAAGGTGATGAAAGTAAAGGGGTTGTAAATACAAGCCAAATAGTAAAGTACAATACAACTAAAAAGCTAGTACAACTACAGTAAAGTAAAACATCAACTACTGAGTCGTTTTCTGGAATTCCCACCCGATGGGTGGGTATAAATGGCCTCATCAGTACCCCAAGTCCGTCCGTCCACTCCGTGTACGTCTCGCCAAGTGGTCCACCTCAGGGTACCATCCATCTCTACAAATATCTACCTCGATCAGTGCTTTTCGTCGTCTGCAACCAACAAAAAGATGTGCGGGCATAGACCGTGAAGGGGGTGAGTATAAAGATACTTAATAGGGACCCTGATACCCTCAAGGCCTCAAAATATCCAACAAGGATAACCCAAAAAGAAATATATGATCATGAAGTATCAACCAACCATACTAAGATATATGGCCATACATATATCTATGTTATCAATCACAGTCCGGCTCCAACTCTCAATCCCAAGCACAACCAATTCCACAAATGATGTAAAGTCGATCACCACGATGATAATGGTTGAAATACTTGACTCAGCTCACAATGGTAAACATCTTTTGCAGAGAGATAGAGATGATCAGATATAGTCACTGATTCATCTAAGCTATTGGACCCACACAGGATACAGGACCAGCTAAGCTGTCGGACCCAGATAGGATATAAGAACAACTATCTCATCTAAGCTATCAGACCCACAAATTTTACAGGACCGGCTAAGCTGTCAGACCCACACAGCATACAGGGCAAGCTATGATTCATCTGAGCTATCGGACCCACACAAGATACAGGACCTACAATTCTGTCAGACCCACACCGAATCCAGGAATTGAAGTTAGAATTTTCATGCCCAGGGAGGATCCCAGAACAGTTTTCATCATTATTGAACCCACGATGGACTCCGATATAGTAGTCATCACAGTCGCAGCCAGCCCTAGGGTTCTCACAGATAACACTCTCGATATCGGGAGAGTCTTCTCCTCGATCCAAGTGTCGATACATCAAATATCACAAAGTCCTGAGTTGATGTATCTCATAGTTATATCTCATCATAAGGATTCCCACGTGACAGAAAGCGCGTCAGTCGGACGCCCGGTCTGAGAGTTATTGGCATTTCTGTTCGAGGGGCCCGGTTGGAATTTTTATTGATCCAAACCTAGCCATTTTATAAACTCATCCAAAACTCACTTAGAGTATCTCAAAATAATTGTCTCGCTCCAAGAATTTTATCATCGCAGGAGGTACGTCAATCTGACACCCATAGCCCTAGTTGCAGGCTAAAAGGTGTAAACGGCCATAGCTGGTCCGGGTCTGGTCCGACCTAGTCAGACCGACCCCACCTGACCCATTCTGATTCTGGGTCTGACCCAGACTTAGTAAGCGTCCTGAGCCAAGGCGACGACCCGGCCGAAAGAAATTGCATGACCCGACGGGCGGCCCGACCATGGGTGGCTCGACTCGTGGCGGCCCGACCGGCCACGTGATGGAGGGGTGTGCCACACCCCTCTAGATTCTTCAGACAAAACCGGCACGTTGCACCGGTTCAGAAGCCATGGGACACGGTTGGCCCCGCCCGACTGGATCCACAGGGGCAGGCCTGGCCGGCCACCGCCACGGAATGACGACGTCGTGGTCCTCCAACCCTTCGTGTTGCGTGTCGGCGCCACACCACCTCCGCCGCAGCCCGACCTGGCCACGTCCTTTGTCTCACCCATGTGGCGCACCGGTACTACGCTCCTCAGTCCACCGTGGCCAACCTGGCCGTAGTTCCTCTTTGGTGTGGTGTGACGGTGCCACACCCCATTTCCACGGCCCACCCTGGCTGCAGTTCCGCATCTCCGATGCGGTGCGACATGTAGACATCACGCCTCCTTCATTCTCCGTGGTTCTTCTCTGGCGTGGCATTATGGCACCATGCCCTTCCGGCTCCGCCTTGGACGTCAACCAAATAAGATTCAACGAAGGGACATCGGGTCGTGTTGGTTCGACCCGCACCCTCTGAGTTAGGTGATAACAATTTTGACACCTTCAATCCAAAAATAAACTTCAATGAACAAGGGTACAAGTCATACATTAAAATACTCAAGTCCCCCTACCTCGAGTTCAGTGATGTTGATGGAGTCACAGAAAATCTGCGTCGTTCCGTCAATGTCAGAGGTGGAAGGAGGTGACATAATCGTTGGTGACGTTCTTCACAAGCGGCATCTTCTCCTTTGATGCAGAGGAAGAGGAAAGAATATGGGCATTTTTCGTGGGCATCACCTCACTTTATTGCCCCGGTTGAAGAAGGGTGAAGATGGTCGAGTCCTCACGTTCTTCAGTGGAGTGGGTGATGTCCTCCAAATTCATCCTTGTTCCACCAAACTAATATGTGCCAACCAAAAATAATAACTTTGGCTATTATTTTATTCTTTATATTAATTCAAAATAAACAAAATTATTTTAGTTGATTCACTTAATTAATTAAAAGGGAGTTGTCCCATTTAATTGGGGATGGAAGGTGTAGAGGCTCCCCACTTTAATGGGGGTTTAAGAGGGTTTAAGGGATGTAAGAGAGGTCGGGTGGGCCCACCTAATAATCCTCCCAAGGGAGGTTATGTGCGAGTGGGCCCCAACACTATAACATCCTCCCAAGGGAGGTTGGGTGTGGTGGCCCCCACCTCCATCCTCCCCTTAGAGGTTTTAACCACCCATACAGAATAAAGTTAATACTTAATTTTTTTCAATTTATTTTTAAACCCCCGAAAAACTATCTTTTAAACCCGTCAGAATGCAACTGCGGTGAAGGTCTTAATAAGAAATCACCGATGCTGCGATTTTAACGGTGCTCTCAGATTTCAATTCCACGCACCGGTTCAAAAGTTATAAAAAGTCACTCGCACATTTACTGATCGTACCCAAAACAAAGTTCAGAAAATTATTAACAGCCATCCTCGACCTAGTGTGGTTATAGTTAGGCTCTTCTTAGGTGAAACACACCCCAAAAAACCCAACAGTACAATCATATTTCTATTCTGAGTTACCATTTAAAAGTTATAAATTTTACAATAAAATAATTGTCACTTAATTATTTTATTTGCGGCCAAAAACTAACTTTCTTTGGTGGCCCTCACCGACCCAAGTTAGTATCTTATAAATGAAATCCTACCCTCAATAGTTCAGTGGTGGTCTTGTATTTTTTATCTGAGTTACCATTTTTGAGTTATAAGCATTTGAAAAATAAAATAACATTATATAATTATTTTATGTAGGGTTATGCCATTTTCGGGTTTTCTCACAGGAGGCCCACGTCGACTAAACTTAAGTCACGCCTAGGGTAAACCCGCTATCCTAAGCATAATGGTGACCTCTGATTTTTGATCCGAGAAACTGTTTATGAGTTATTATACATATTCATAAAAAAGCATACATGTGTTAATTTATGCTTAACATAACTTCGACGGATCATTCCGGGCTCTCCGGGCCTCGGAATCGGGCGCCTTCAGAAACTGCAGACTCATAAAATTCCCATGTATTTAAAAAAAATTCCTTTCAATTTTCAGGTCTTTACAATGGAGTGATATGATTTCATAAGCAGGTCCTGTATAGAGAACTTGAAACAATTATCAAGCAACAATTTTTTAGTTTATTACAACTGAATATGATTCAAGGAATCACATCTCAATGGGCCAAATAGCTTAGTAGTATTGGTAAACTAGATTATTACATGATACCCATAATACATTTGAAAACAAAAATTACATCATAATTTTTTTTGAGAATAACATTATATACACACAAATGTATTATCTCACGAATAATAGTACACATTATTTAATATTGGGGAGAGAATATAATAAGGGTTTTCTTGAATGATCAATTGTGTATTAGTCAAACCAAAGCTATCGTGAATTAATAAGCATTATTTAATGGCATTGTATATTATAGAACACACATTAAATTTAAATAACATGGATCCATTGATATGATGACTATTAATAAATATGACAAGTAAGTAACTAAAAAAAATTCCATTTAAATAACAAGGATAGATATTGTATAATCAATATTGCTACATGTATAGTATAAAATATATTCCATCTAGTCAATAAAATGTGGATTAAATGCATCCAGAAAAAATATCATTGAGAAAAATTCATAGATTATAAATAAATAAATTCTCATTGAACAAAATGATTATTTTTTGGATGTCATGATATCAAGAATCATTATACATATATTGTATACATAATTTCACAATACATTTTAATGGTGATGGATAGGTATACTATAGAAACCCATTTAAGTAAGAATATCTAACTTATTCATCCCATGCGACTAATGGTTTATGAAGGGGTATCTATAACTAGGACCCAATAGGCCTATATGTCAAATTAATTACTAAAATATTGAATGATTGATTTAATTCATTAACAATATGACCTATAATGAAATTTCATTATTGAGTATGGAATATATATTTTTCAATATTTCCCTTTATAAAAAATGACATTCAATGCATAAAATCATAACTAGATGTGATATCCGGGTCACTAAATGAACATATCACTGCTAAATAATATAATACATGGGGGAAAATTTGATTTCCATTGATCAAATTTTGTGAATATTTCAAGGGAACCTTAATGACTATATATTTGAATCATTAGAGTGAGTGTTAATACTTTACTTGTAAAAAATAATTTTAACAATCCATAGAAAGTATAAGTATCATACAAAGACATCATATAACCATTTTATTAAGAATAATTAGTTGTTATTAATTATTAATAGAAATAGAATATAAATTATTTTAAAATGAATTTAGGGAAATGAACATTTTGTTTAAATAATTATTTTAATACTAAAATGTCAAAAACTATTTTGAAAATAATATCACATGAAAATAAATTTGGAAATATAAAATTTCTTGTTTAAAAAAATTGTGGTCATGAAGGATGAAAAATCCCTTATTGATTAAAATGTTAAAAAAATGATTCTTTTCACATTTTGATAGAGGAAAAATAAGAATTATTTTAAAAATAATATGAATATTCCTTTTAGAATATTACATTAAAATGAATAATGGGTAAAATTTTTATAATAAATCATTTTTAAATTGTTAAAAAATTATCAATACAGTTTTAACAAAAAAATGGTTTTTATGTAAATGGTTATTTGACTAAAGAGATAAATGAAGTAAGATTTTTTTTAAAAATCTCAATAAATTTAATTACCAAAGAATCGGAAATTGAAATATCATTTGGTAAAGTTAATGAATTACCAGGGGAAAATAAAATGAAATGGATTTATTATATAATGATTAAATAATATCCTTCAATTAAAATTCATGCAAAAATGACCCCCATTAAAATTAGATTATCAAATAAACCCACAAAAACATTATAATGTTAACATAATAATTAATCAATGAATAAATTATGTGTTTCAAATGAAAATAAGAAAAAATAAAAATAAAAAATTTTAATAATACAAATCCATTTCACACATAATCATATAATATCAATGATGATGAAGAATTAATATTTCTCAATAAAAGGAAATTGATTTATGGAATTATGTACCAAATCAAAATTTTCAACTTAAAATCCCTTTGATGTTATAATTAAAATTTAAAATCTATAATTATAAGATTTATTAGGGGATCATTATATTAAAATTCATTGTGAAATTTATACACCATACGATATAAAATCTGTGTATAACATTACAATATACCTTAATAAAAGAGAAAATGGGATGATGTACCTTACAAATATAATATAATTGAAGTGGGGATTAATCACTAATGTGATTATGAAAATTGAATATAAATCCTCATAAAAATAATAGATACAAAAAAAGTAAATTATATTCCTAATATTTATTTGAAATAGTCTATGAATTATATATTTAACACGATGAATTGAAATTGAGTTAAACATCCCTATGCCCATGCTTCCTTTTGGAGTAACAATATTTATCCTCATATATTGTGGTCTAAAGTATTTTATTAACTTATTAATGAACCATATTAATATTTATAATATCATATATCATATTTTGAAAATATCTTATCACCCATTCATTAATAATCAGTCGTTAATTTTTTTTATTTCAATTATTAATTTCCATGCTTTCTAATTCAACCATTATAGTGAAAGGTATGTTTCTGGGGAATACTAATTAGTTACATAATTATATAATATTAATCATGAAATAAATAAAATATTTATATAACAATTAGATTCTTAATAAAAATATTAAAATAAATTTTTTAAAATATAATAAGTGTTCGGATAATAGAGAAAGTAGGTCATACATGGTTATTTGTAACATCATAAATTTTATAAAAAAAATCATGAAAGGATTAAAGTGATAGTTTATCTATCAAAAATTATAAACAATTCATAAATACTGTATTATTTCTTTAAAATATCCTTTTAAATATCATTAATATGGATTGGTGATCAAATAAATTTCACTTTGCTTTATAAAGGCGTTAGTCCACATGTATAGGAATGATGTTTTCATATTTTCTTGAGTTAAAATGAATGAAATAAAATAAAATTTAATATTTTAATAGAGATAAATATGTCCCAAGTAACATTATTATTTCATTTATATCACAACTATTCATTATTTGTATCTTTATCATATTCTATGTAATGAATTAGTGAAAAAAATCAAATCAGGTCATGAGGTGGTAGTATGTCGTACACACAATAAATATTAATGTATCACCTATGGAATAGAAATTTAAAACATATATATGATATAATCAGTATATATGTATAATTCTGCAATTAAAATCACAGATAAACATTATATTCATACCCAAGAGTTAATGGTTGTAATAGAAAAATGCCTTACATCTGTTCACAAGGTGGTAGTCCACCGTACATAAAAATAATGGTTGTGTATCCAATTTTAATTAAGTGGGTATAATTGTAGTTAATGCAATTAGTATAACAAAATATTAGTATATTTAAGTTACTAAGATTATTATATGATATTTTGTTTAATAATAATTGAAGGATGTGGTGTAATAGATAGAATAAAGTCTTTATTGAAAGAACGTTAGCTCTTCATGGTTAACCTCCATAGGTATGCCCCATAATCCTTATTATTTTTCATTAATGACCATGTAATATATATGAAATAGTAGGGGTGATTTTGGTTTGTTATTTTTGTATTCACTTTATGAACCATATGGGTTTAATTGTGGTATGTGGATAAGATATGGGTGACCTTTTATAAGTCAGGTGAGGGGAACACACGTATTGTTTTATAATAAAATGGTATACCAAATTTTTTCACAAATTATTTGGGTAAAAAGTGTATCATTACATAAAATATAAGTTGAATGGGTCAAAATATTGAAACTAAATATATTTTATTAATTTTTTAGGTCATTAGAACAAATAATTTATTTGTTTAACCCCCTGTAAATCCATTTTTTAACTATTGTAATGGTGTTTTACACTTTTCCCGTTCTATAATGGTCAAAAAGTAAGTTAATATTTTTAAATGTAATAAATTAATTATTATATACAATGTGTAATGCATTTTGAAAAAATCTATTTATATAAGTGAAAAAGAAATTTTTATTTTAATCCCATTAACATGATGAGAAAGCATGTTTTTTAAAGAGAAGATGTTCAAAATTATAGAATGTTTATATATAAAAATTAAATACTAAAAATTATATAATGGCCTAAATTTGATTAATATATATTTAATTTACCTAATTTAACATTAATACTAATTCAAAATATAATTTTTCTATACGAATACATTAAACTATAGGGTAATTTTTAATTAAAATTTAATATTTTTTTGTTCATCAAAAAAGAAAATTTTCAAAAAAACCATAACAATTCACTATATCAAAATTTTTATATGATGATATAAGAAAATATGATTATTTTATCCAAAAAATTATAAATATAAATTTAAAATTATTTGCATAAAACTTGACTAAACCATTTTTAGAGAAAATAAAGTTCTTCAGAAAATATTTATTTTTACTATTTAATGATTTTTAATTTATTTATAATAAAAATAATTACGTAATATTAATAATTTATTAAATACTGTTTATAACCACCATTTTAATGTCTAGGTTATAATATTATACTATATTTTTTTCATTTTTACTTGTGGTTGTGAGATTCGCCCACTATCAAAGAGATTAAATATATAAATTTTTTTGTGGATTGATTAAGCTTGGTGTTGTTTTTCAAATATACTATCAAATAAAATTTTTTATTTTAAAATTTTTTGATGTCACATTCACCCTAACTTTAATAATTTTCATCCACATAATATTAACAGTCTCTCGATGGAAAAGGGTGTTATATTTGGAAGTCATTTTTTTTGAAAACCAATATAGTAAAAGTGATATTAAAATTTCATATTAATAAGAGAGAAGTTGAAGTAAAACGTCATATGGGATAAAATTTTACTAGGGTTCCAATGAGGTTATAATTGGTGAAAATTGAATATATGGAAATTGAATATAATTATAATTATTTACAGATAATTATAGAGGAAAATCATCACATGGAATAGAATGTACAAAGGATTGTTAAGGACCTTCAATAAATAATTATTTAATGACATAACAACCATGTTATTAATTATATAAGAATTTAATTGGAATGTTTTTTTGTTTTCTAATCCTTACCTAATGTCGAGGAATTAATATATAATATATGAATGTAAGGTAATATAATTACATGATACGTATCTATATAATACAGAAAATATAATTCATTTTTTGTGCTTCGATCAATTTAAAATTAATATATTACTATAATAAATAAATAAAAAAATTTATGATTGAATAACTATATTTAATTTTAACAAATATTTATATTCATAAAATAGTAATAAGGATTTTGGTTGATCAATTTCTATTTTGAAAAACTGTTATAAAAATAAGAAGTTATCCAATATAATATTTTAACCATTAATCCAATATAGTAATACCACTAGTTCATAATTTATATTTCATTGTCAAATAATTTAATTAATGACATATTGAAAATGATATCTTATACACTAGTGGTAGGTGATAAAAACATGTCATCCTTCAGTTGTGGGTTCAATCCCCACAACCTTTACAAACATGATGTGATGAAACATGGTAAGAAGATGAATATTTTTTTAAAATATATTTATATAATAAATTTAAAAATACGTAAACTATATGTTTTACATAATTAAAATCAAATTAATTATTAAATTATACTTTTACCTAGGAATTTATTTCAATTTTTTTTCACAAGCTATTATAATATTATTTTATTGTTAATGTAATGTCATTAATTATCATATTAACTATTGAGGATACTAATACATTTAATACTATATCTTTTATATGTAAATACATTATTTCCAAAATAATATTATCACAAAAGTAGAAATTAAAAAATCGGTTGTATTAAAATAATGAAATCTAATAATATACTTAATAATAGTATAATCCCATCAAATTAATAATAAAAAGGGATATTTATGAATTTTAATTCCACTACTACGAAAACAAGAAAGGGAAGCGCTACCCTTTTATCGGAGCTAAAACAATCGGAGATAAAGGTGTGATTTATCAGCGCTTTTTTCTTCTGGTGAAAAATTTTATGTTTCAAAAAAAGTAATGAAAAATAAATTATTATTATATAAGTATATTTATATTGATATAAATATAATATATATTCTTTAAATATGTTTTAGATACGCATAAATAGACTATTACATTTAATATATAATAAATTTAGTGAAAATGGGTTTAAAATATTTTAAAAAATATTATTAATTAATAATTTTTTAATTATTATTTATTAAAAATCATTCAATAATAATTTTAAGACACAAAAAATCAAAACAATTAATAAAAGATCTAAAATAAGTTGAAAATTTAACTCAAACTTCAAACGACCATAACATTTAATCCGGGAGTCCGTTTGAGCTCTACAACAAATCAAATCAAAGCCTGTGATGAGATCTACGCGCTGGTTATTGAAGAAAATGTTATGTCACATTTTTCGAGGCCAAAAAAGTCCTAGAAGGCCTCTAAGGATCAGTTTTTAGTCAGGATACCCTGATATATTAACATTCAAACAAGTATAACTTCGGGTCCAGATTTCTGTTAGGTATGTACCACATATAATATCAAATATTGTTTCATTTTCATCGATTTGACTAGTGGTGGAGTTTAAACAGGATTTTGGATTATATGTTATGATCATTTTAACATTCTACAACATTTCAAAAACACACACAGATATATATATATATATATTCATAAATATATATGTGTCTATTTGTCTATGTGTGTCTGTGTGTTGTATATATGTATTTGTGTATTTTATTATTTAACTATAAACACACATAAAAAACATATTTCATAAATGTATTTAAAACAAATCTTATAAGTATATATTAATATACAAATATATAAACGGATACAAAATTGTAACTAATATATATATATATATATATTAATATATAAATGAAAATATATATACTTATATATGAATAAATATAATTATATTAATATGAATCCATATCAATATACGACGAAATATAACTAAATATATATATATATAAATAGATATATCATTAAATAAAAAAAAATAAGTTTGTAGTAAAGGTGCAGCCGCGAAAGGGGGGAGGTCGCAGGTTCGAGTTCAGGTGGATGCCAAGGGGTGCGTGTGTGTGAGGATGTGTAGGAAGGGAAGTACCCGAGAGACCACCTAATGCTGATAGGGGGGGGGGGGTTATGCAGTATTAAAATCTCTCAATGCGTTATAAAATTCTTATGTATTTTTTTAATTTTTTTAATTTTATCATCACTTTTTAAAAGCACCGATAAAGGACCCTTTTATCTGTGCTATAAAAAGTGCTGAAAAAGGGGTCTTTTATCAATAATTTTTTAATGCTGATAAAAGTGGCCTTTATCAGTGCTTTTTGGAGTGCTGATAAAAGGGACCCCCTATATGAGCGCTGAGCTTTACAGTGCTTTTTTAGCTCTGTTAAAGTCCGTTTTTAGCACTGATAAATCCTGTTTTTATAGTAGTGTTTTATGATCAATCATAAAATCAGAAAAAGATGACAATATCCATAACTCTAATATTAATGAAGATGTATATGTTTATGAAATTTTACTCAATCCAAATATGTTCGATGATTCTTATAAGTAAATACCATTGTTTAAACACTTACACATTTTAATTAATGAACCACAGTACATATATACTTCATCTATTTTTATCAACATAGTGACATCCATTTACTATGGGTTATTCAAGAACCTTTGTGATATATTTACAAAAAATGTTATTATATTTATTGAAACTAACATTTCTTATTGAATAATGTTTTTGAAATTCTTGAATCAGACCTAGTCCACTGTATTGGGTTTTTTTTCATGAAATAAGATTTGAGACACCGGTTTTCATATTGAGCTTCACTAGACACTAAACAATTTTTGAAGATAAAGTAGTTTAATAGTTAGTTTATTGTATTCATGTCCATATCCATGACTATGAAAATCATCAGATTTAAAATAATTGGAGGGATAATTTATTTTTTGTGGTAGGTTTTTTATTTTTGTACTCAGAGAATGAGTTAATTTGTGACTTAGAACGAAAGAACTTCCTTCTATATAAGTTTCTTGTTGAAGAATTCGTATCTCTAATGAAGAGTTTTGAAAGAATAATGAGATGTTGGGATTAAGAAAATATTCATTCTTTAAAAAAAATTAGATGATTCTTTTTTGATCATAATGTTTATACAAATCAGGAAAACTCTCCTGATAAATGTTTTTGAAGAAATTTTGGAGTGGTTTGAATAATTCCATAGTGGAAGAAAGGTTATTACATCATAATGGTATTCCCATAAAAATGGTATTTCCATCGTACTTGTATTTCCATTGTAATCGGATTTCTATCGTAATGTGAAAATCTATCATGATGGGAAAATCCATCATATTGGAAAAATCCATAATAATGGAGAATCCATTACAATGAGATGAGAAGGGAACATATAGTAATGAGATGAGAGAAAAAAATATCATAAAGAGATAACAAGGAAACATCTCATAATTTACAATAAAGGAAATAAATCGTAATGTGCTAAGAAGGGAATAAATCATAATTAGTTGAGATGGAAACACATCGTAATGAGATAAGAAAGAAACATACCATAATTACCTGAAAAATTTATAATTTTTTAATGAGGTCATACATGATATTTTTTTGATACATCTTGTAGAAATCTAATGAGGATTGAAGAATTCAATGTTGATGATTCAATGAAATTTTTTTTTTGAGTTTTGAAATTTGAGGAAGTGAGGAATGCTTTTATGTTTCCCACATTTTTCTGAGTTTCCCATAATTACATTCTCTAATCATTCATCCATTTTAAAAATTTAAAAACATATAAAAGGATGAATTCTATAGAATTCAAAGAAAAATATCACATGTGATTGAAGCAGAATTTTATTGAGAAATATAGTATAGTTTGACTTTTTTATAATGATAATATGTCCATTATATTGATTCCATCATTTTAGTGAATCACATCAATGCGCATAATATTCATAGAATCTGAATTGCATCATCATGTTGTAAAAATCGGATCTAACATCATTATATTGGGGAAATTTGATCCAATATCATCATATTTAGAAAATAAAATTGATCATTAACATAATGAGAAAATAAGATACAGCCAAATCTGACTAAGGATTCAGACTAAGAAATTTTGGAGCAGTTTCAAAAAATAATTTATTCATTTTTTGGCTCAATTGTTTTATAATATAACATTATAAACTTATAGGATTCATTATAATAATTCTTATTGGGATATATAAGGTGTTTAATTGTACATGGAAGATGTTTTATTCACTTATTCATAATAGTATATTCACATAGACCCATAGTAGTGGCTACAGAAAGGATATAGGTTCTCACACATAGGCTGAATCTTTATAATATTATGTGTTTTAATTTCATTCCAACATGTTCTAGAATGACTATTTAATAAATTTGTGAAAGGAAATAAACCATTATAGGTTTCTGGGGATAAGATTCAAATAGTTTTGAAAACTATAAGAAGTGATCAATTGATTAAACCACATGATCTATGTTTTTATTTTATCCTTTGGAATATTAATTGGTATTAGAGGGAAGCTTCCCTTCATGAATTATTATCCTAGATAATATCTATTCAATAAGTAGTAGAATAATTCCTACATTTTTGGGGAAAATTGATTATAGATGAAAAAATATGATGATTCTTTATCTCATATATCTTGGCTTGGATGTTATTGTAGTTGGAACAATTAGTTTTCCACCTATAGATGATGTTTCTCCTAGGAAATTCGTAGATAAGATAAATATAGAAGTTAATAGAAAATCTAGATATGTAATCTTTATGACCTTATGACAGAATGTTTATCAAAAGCTAATGGGTATCAATACTTCAAAAGGTATATGGCACAAGCTGGAAAAGGTTTTTGAAGGGAATAAAAATGTTAAGGAATACAATAAAAAAATATAGCATTGAAAGTAGGAAGACCTCAGAGTAAGAGATAAAGAAACACTATATAAATACTTCACTAGAGTAAAAGAAATTTATGGAAACCTCATAGGATTCTGATATTTACAGGAAGATTCTAAAAATATAATGTAACTTATGAGAAACATTTCAGATAGTTTTGATTCTAAAATCACTTCATTAGAAGTTATGAGTGATTTATCTATTTTTGAATTTCATAATATTATTTTTTCTCATGAAATGAGAAAAGATTAAATTATTGAAACGAATATGAGAGATGAAATAGATTTTGAAGATATTAGAATGATGAAAATATAAGATGTTAAATAAGTTGATCATTGTGTGTTTGAGGATAAAAGGGACAATGAGTTTAAAAGAAAAATAATTTCTCCTTTATCCTTGAAATATCGATGATGAAGGGGAATTTATTGAAGAAAACTTCCTCAAAAATAATATGAGGGAGGTATAATCAGACACTTTTCTATTATTTTCCAAAAGATAAATATTAGAAAATTTCAGGATGATTCTGATAAAAACCCACAACTCAAGAAGTGTAACAATAATGATAATGAAAAAAATTATTCCAATAGATATAGTATGATGTTTACTATAAAAAAAGAATTATGTTGTGTAAGAATGTTTTATTAGACTCATATGAAAATAATTATTCCAATGATTAATGTTTAAAAAAATTCATAACCTTCATTGAAAATGTTGAGAAAACAAAATATTCCTTAGAGACTGAGGATGGTGCTGATGAATCTCAAAGATAGTATCACTTTTGAATAAAACATGTTCATGTATTGAGACGAAGACTCTGAAGAAAGATGTTATTTTAATGAATAATTATTGAGAATATGTTTTTGATGGATTTAAATATTTCATAAATAAATATGATAAATAAATTATGGATATTTTATGTTACAATATTAGATTTGCTGAATAGGGAAATACGATTGAAGATATTATTAAGAAGGAGGAAGGTAAAGAAGAAGAGTTTAACAAGATTAAATAAAATCATCCTAATTATGAAAGTACCTTTAGTAAGATGAATGAAAACATCAACGAATCATCAGAAGTAACAGTTGAGATTTATAAATATGCAATGAAATTTCAATACGATAATCTGGTAAAATACTCTCTTATAAAAAATATTGTTTCATATGATTCATTTTACATTTATAGATTTTGAAAAAGTATTTGTAATTATTGGGTTGATAAAGGATGTTATAAACCTATCAAATATTTAAAATTAGAAAACTCATAAAAAATAAAAGATAGTTTACATCATTAGTATTTTAGATATAAATGACGTATCCACCTTCAACAATATTTTTATAATGAAATATTTTTCTTAAATATAAAATCTATATTTGATTTATATTTTTAGTGTTTTGGAATCTATGGGAATGCTGAATATAATTTTTGGAAAAACATGTCTCTAACTAGATAAATATTTGAGCAACATAGATGAAATATTTGGCATGTAATGAGTAACATTCATATCTTAAAAAATGTTAAAACATTGAATTCTTAATATTTTATAATCCTACCAACAAAAAATTAATTTGATTGTTTGGAAGAATATTGTGTATGATTTTATTAGGATGTTAATAATTTTGAATGATGTGTCAAACTCTATCCATAATAGTTTTCTCATGATACAAATGAAAATAAATGTGAAAAGATGATGGCTGAGGAAAGATATTTTTTTGAGGCAACATTGAAAGAATGTACGGGGAACCAACCCTAGATACTTTATAGTGATTTTTTGTCACACATGACATATGATATAAAAATCATGAGACATATTGAAATTCATGATGTATGATTATTTACGGTTTCTAAATATAGTTCCTTAAATATAAGAAGAATTAGAACGACTAAGATTGAAGCCAAATAGTTGAAATGTAATGATGTTTTATTTGTTTATGGGTTAAAAATAACGTACATATGGAAATTCAAAATTGAGATGATGGCAAAACGTTTTTTAGGAAGGATTTTGTATCATTAAAAGTGTGAAATATGGTGTATTCATTTTAAAATGAGAATAAAGATGTGTGAATATCTTCCTAATAGGGGAAGTTAATAACTCATATTATATTAGAGAGGAAGATGAAAACAAACTGTGGCACTGATGGATTGATCACCTTCTACATAAAAATAGAAACAAACAATATAAATTTGATGTCATTCAAAATTTTACAAAATTTAAAATAATAGAGAAAGTTTTTTTTATTAATTTTAGAAAATGAAATATGACTATCAACAATCATAAGAGAATTGAGACTCAATCTACCATACCTATTGAACATATTCATTCCAATTTGTATTGGTCAATGAGACATCAATCAACAAAAATATATTTTTAATTTATTAATTTAATAAATGATTTCACATAGAAAAAAACATAACGGTTATGAATCTCAAGTTATAGGTTATTGAAAAGTTCAAATTCTTCAGAAAAGACATTGAGAAAGAAATAGGGGTTTCTATAAAAAAAGAGAAGAAATAATATTTCTGAATTCACAAATTATTCTTTTTAAACATATTTTATAAAGAATGGAATCAAACACTAGTATAGTGATTGCTATACCCCACCTCAAAATGGAGTAGAACAATGAAAGAATATATATTTGGCGGAAATGGTAAGAATTATGTCAGTATAATACAATCATTCAAAACACTATTGGAGAAAAGATGTTAGTATTTCTATACATGTCCAAAATAGATACTTCTTTAGGCTAGAAACTATTATGAATATAGATTAATTTTGGTATAACAAAAAACCATCATTGAAATACATTAATTATTTTAATTCCTTGTTTGTTCAAAATAAAACTATGCAGTTGCAAAATTTTGACCAGAAAGCTAAGGAAGGAACATTTATGGGATATTTAGCTAATGAAAGAATTTAAAAATGTTGGATTAAATATTTACAGAATATGGTTGACTCATGTTATGTATATGTAATTGATAATCAATGTTTTTTACACATATTTTGTAGAATTTTGAGCAGGTTAAATTAGTAAATTACAACATTGGTGAAAAGTAATTAAAAACATCCTTATCATGATAAGAAGTGTCGTGTGATGATAAAATTTTACTTCGGAAAGAAAAATTTAAGTATAATTCATTACAAAAAAATGTTGAATCTAAAAACATTATTTGGTATTAGAAGGTATCATTTTAGACAAAAATAAATTTGAGATTATATCCTCAGACTTCACATATCTAATAAGATGAACAGAAATAAGATTGAAATTATATTCCACATAATAAATGGTTAAATGATATGAATAAAGTGTTGGATCATATTGAGAATAATGAAACATGAGAACTTGTTTCATGGCCAGAAAAAAATATTATCATAACAAATTGGGTTTACCAAAAAAAGATAAATGAACGTAGAGAAGTTTTAAGAATCAATGAAAGTCATGTTTGTAAAGTCAATCCGTAGGAGGAAGGTGTGTATTTTGAAGAATATTTTTATGCTGTTATAATATTAGAAGACATTAGAATTTTTATTTTAGTGGATGCACATTATAATTAAAATGTTTGTAAGATGGATGTAATGTTATATTTCATAATTGGTGAGATCAAGGAATACATTTACATTGAACAAAATTGTGGGTTTCTACATGATGAGGTTGAAAAATAGTTTTTAAATTGATAACATATTTGTATGGGATAAAAAAAGCTCTATGTTCTTGGTATTATAAACATGCATTTTTTCAAAATGTTGAATTTTTCAAATGGAAATTTTGATTGGAAATTATATGTTAATGATGTTGAATCCATAGCTCTAATTATAACTGTTTATGTGGATGATATTTTTTTTCTGGATATAGAGAAGTTGTTTATACAACGTTTTCTGATGAAAATGTAGAATAATTATGAAATTTCTATTTTGAGAGAACGTAAATTCTTACTCAACATATAATTACAAAAAATTACATTTTTGTATCTCAAGAAAAGAAATCGAGGAAATTGGGAAAAAATTTTGGGATGGAAGAATCAAATGAAGGATTAACTCCTTTTTCAGTGAGCCCAATGTTTTGTAAAGATGAATCTAGACTGTGTGTTAACCAGAAAGTATTTTGGAAGATAATAAGAAGCCTTCTTTACTTTTGAACTTGAAGACTTATTATTTTATATTATGTAACTTTTGGTGTCAGGTATCAAAGTATTTAAAAATAATCACATATATTAGTAGAGAAGAGGATTATGATATATGTGAAAATAACATATTCACATGGTATATCATATAAAATAAATTTTGAGATGATGTTTCATGGTTATACTGATATTGATTAGGATATAGATTGTAATGATAGAAACAAACCTCAGGATAATCATTTTTCTTGTGTGAATGTTTTATGAGATGTCATAGTAAGAAATAATGTTTTATAAACTTATGTACAACTAAATTTGAATAGGTTTCAAATACTAAATATTGAACTCAAATGTTGAGTATGAATCCTCAGCTAGATTATTTGAATGTAAATGTTTCTAAACCATTAAAGATATTTTTTGATAATTGTATATCAATTAGAATTTCTACGAGTCTTATCGAACATTCATGATCAAAACACATTAATATAAATATTCAAATTATAAAATAATTTTTTTCGGATATGATTTGTTGGAATATATTTCCATAATTTATTAGATTGATGATATCTTTACAGAATAACTGAATAAAGAACAAGTTTTGGAATTGAGGGTGAATCATAATGTTCAACCTCCGCCCATGTCTTCTAAAAAATCATATGGAACTACCCCCACAATTTTTTGGATTATTTTAACATAGGGGGAGAGAAAGTAACAACTTTCTACATTGAATCAATTTTTCACCTATCTTTCATAAATGCATATGATGTTGAGTTTATAATAAAATGGGGGAGAGAATATTGAATGTGAGAGTAAAATATATTATTTAGGGGAAGTTTATCATTAAATTTTCACATGGTTTTCATTCCACTGATGGATGAGATTCATTCGAAAACATTTATTTATCTTGTAGTGTGGTTTTAGGACACATTAATTTGAGATATGATATGTTATTATAAATGTAAAAAATATGAGTTGGTTAAAAATTTGAATTTTGGAAAATTTGATGAGTTGAAAATGTTTTTAACAAGCATTTAAAACAAACCCAAATGTGGAGATTGAAGAACTATTAGGATAAAAAAATTTAATAACATTTTTATATATGTTCAAAAAAATTCTTTTTTTTTGAATGATGTTTTTGTTATTCATGAATTAGACCCAGTCCATCATAATGAGGTTGTTTTCCAGACAAGACATAGTGTACCCATGTTTTTTTACTAATATGCACCAGTCACATGAGATGTTAGGAAGATGAAGTTGTTGATCTGACACATTATTGTATTCAAGTCAATCATCATGACACTGGAAATCATCTAATTCAAAATAATCAAAGAAGAATATATTGTTTGATGAAAGTTTGTCTTTTTGTAATTAAAGAAATAATAAAGCTACTGAGTTAGAATGGAAGAAGTTATTGCGACAAATTCTTCTAGTTGAATAATAAATATTGTTTCAAAAGAGTTTTGAAAGAATAATGGGAAGTGAAAAGTAAGAATATTTCCATAAACTCTAAAACAAAGACATATGATTCTTTACTGATCATGAATTTCATCACATATCATAAAAACTCTCATGTTAAAATCTTTTTAATAAATATTTGAGAGGTTTAGAGATGTTCAGTGATGCAGAATGGGGATTCCATTGTAATTGCATTTCCATCATGATGGTATTTTCATCATAATGGGATATAGATCATAATGGTACTTCTGTCATAATGGGGTTTCCATTGTAATGATATAATCTATCATAATGGTAAAATCCATTATAATGGGAAAATACATCTTAATGGTAATTCCATCATAATGAGACGAGAATGAAAAATATCAAAAATAGTTGAGTAGTAATGAAAATATAATAATCTAAGAAGGAAACACCTCAAAATGAGATGAGAAGGAAAAAAATCATAATGAGGTGAGAAGGAAACACATCATAATGATCTAAGAAGAAAATAATACATAATTAACTGAGAATTAAACAAATCACAATGACTTGATAATGATATAAATAGTTGAAGACATCAAACATGAAATTAAATTTCTCATATATCTCATAGAAATATATGGAGGATTGAACAAATCAAAGATGATGTTTAAATGATAGATATTTTCAGAGTTTTTAAATTTGACGAGGTTGGTAATGTTTCATGTTTCCCACATTTTTTGGATATTCCTATTAATAATTACTTAGATCATTAATCCATTTTCAAATTTTCCATTAAATTGAAAATTCATAGCACTGTATAATTCAATGTAAAAGATCTTATGTGATTGAAGATTTATTGTATTGATAATTATAGAATAGTTTCAGTTTTATTTATTGATAATGAGTTCATAAAATTAATTACATTATTTTAGAAAACCGAATCAGGCTCGGTTATTAGGTTTCCATGGTACCAAGGTTGGTTCATGGAAACATTTGGTGAATGATAATTTAAATGTTAGGAGAATGTGGTTCTCTGTTCTGAGAATGTTTTGATTGATTTTTCTAAAATTTATGTTCCTTAATATGAAAAAAATAACAAAAGGTCATGATCGAATTAAATAGGGATGGAAAAGACTATGAATCCTAGTGGTATTTCTAAAACATATTCCATGTGTGATAAAATTAATTTCGGAAAATGTATGATAAGAAATAAAGTTTTTAACGGTGGGGTATGATTGATCAATAGGTTCATTACTACAAAAAAATTAGTCCTAAATAATAAATGAATGATACATTAGATAGCCGTACAACCATGAGATGTTTTACCTATAATGTGTTGGGAAATTATGCTAATGTGTTATTGAGGATACATACTAATTATAGAAATATTCATGATCTGAAGAAAAAAAAGGTGGTAAATTAATTTTATACTTTTGAAGTTTATTTTGGTCCATCAGTTGAATTGGTAATAGCTTCATAGAGCTCGTTATTTTTTGAAGGTGGATCATAAGATCATTGTCTAAGGCATCCCTCTTTTTCTGATTTATTAATCGAAAACATTTTCAGATATTTTATGAGTTTTCATATAAATATAATGTATTTTTTTAGAGTAAATAATTTATCTACATCATATTGAACGAATTATAATTTTATTAATAACCTTTAGTGAAATATGTCATTAAAAAAATTAAAACAATATACAAATTAATTTATTAGATTTTTTTAAAACAACAATCTATTGAGAACCATTTTAATGATTTTATTAAATGATTAATAATATTTATAGTACGTAAATGATATTTTTTGGGAATTTTATAGTATTTATATTAATATGTTTTAGAAGAAGGACATATCTTAGGATATGTGGCCAAAAGTCATATCTATAAAGGACATAGGGTTTGATCACATGTTAAGAGGATGGAAAAGGGTTTAGTTCCCACAAATCACCTACAAAATTTTCTTGTTAATACAATTTTTTTAATGTTAAATGATTTTATAAAACAATATTAGTTACAAACATGTGGTGATACCTTTTAGGTATAGTGAATAATTTATTATGTTGTATAACATAATCTAACTATTTTGATTTTGGAAAGTATTTTGAAGTAGACAGAAAGATTTTTCACACTTTTATAAATCACATGATCTGTTAAATTTGATTTTTAGTGATTCAAGAAAATGAATTAAGTTTTGTATATTCATTTCATGGTGTATTGGATGAATTGGAAAATGATTGAAGCCCAAAGAAATGATGATATTATGCTTATGAAATGGAAACATTTATGGGAAATAAATTTTCATATATTTAGAGAACACAAATGAATTCTTAAAATTTAGTGAATGGATCCTGGAAAAATATTATCATATTATATTCAAATCCAATTAGTTATATGGTCATTTAAGAAATACATATTTTTGGTTTTGAGTCCCATAAATATTTATTGATCATTTACATCCTTGGGATAAATGTCGTAAAACACTCTCAGTAATTATTTATGATTTTATTCATGTATATAACTTTACATAACACCATGATTCTCCACTTAGAAACCTAGTTATTTTTTATTAAATATGAATCATTAACTTACCCTTCCCTCTTATTAAGTGGATATATTTTTAACCCTTTTTATGATGTGGTTTCTTCAACAATGTAATTTCCAAATTAAAAATTCTTAAAAACCAAGATCATGTTTAAATTGTGAGGATGCAATTTATTTCTTTTGGAGAGAATGTTACACGCCATGATTTTAAACTGATATCATTTTATTTGATTTAGTATGTGGGACACAACAATGAACTTAAACAACTCATGAAATATAATGAATTAAATTGAATCTCTCTAACTCCTTGTAGAAAACAGAAAACTGAGTATAAATGAAATGTAATAAAGTATACTTGTGAAAAATAGATATAAAATTGAAGTATATAAATAATACCAAAAAAATATAAAAATTATTGATACCGATATAATAAAAATAAAATAATAAAATTTCTTTGAAACTGAAATGACTTATGAATAAATGAAATTATTTTATAAATGACGATTTTCCCTTTGCACATATAATTTAGAATAAAAATTTACCACTTTTACACAATTTATTTTAAAATGAAAATTCATTTTTAATTCATCATATCAATATTATTTTAGGTTGAATTTTAAACATTTTTATCACATTATTCATTTTTTATTAACAGAAACTAATATATAATTTTATTTGAAAACTGTATTTTTGTTTAGATTATTTATAATTCAAAATTCAATTTTTAATTTTTTTATAAGTAAAATTAGATTACATTTATAACAAATTAATCCAATATTTTTCATTGTTATTATTTCTCATATTTAATATTTATATAAAACCTTTGTAAACAATGGATAATTTTCCCTTTTAAAACATGTTGTCTCATCGCATCTAAGAGATTAATTTTAAATTAATTTCTAATTTTTTAAGTATAGAATTTGGAAAAAATTTGATGACCCTTCGCTAAGGGTCATGTGCATTGAATACCCCATGAGAGCCTCCAATAGGCCATGGGTAGGTGACTAGTACTGAGTAAGCATATCCCACAAATGGGAGGAAATAACATAAAGTACATATACGAATGCACACATCTCTAAGCCACAACTTTTGAAATGTAAAAAAACTTAGTAAACATTTCAATCATCCACTATATGCAACATATAAGGCCCAGACCTTAAACCTTACTTAATATTGAATTAAATGAATAATTCAAATTGAAGATCTTTTAATGTTTAGATTTTTAGAGAATTTGGACATAACTATTACATCTCAAAAGATTACAATGTAGAAACTTCTACTATGTTTTCATAAAATAAAAACTCTTAAAACGAAACATGTCTAGTTCCATGTTTTTGGTAGAATGACTTTCCCTTGATCCCATCCATGACCCTATTCCACGTTAAGTCCTGTGAAAAACATTTCAAAAACATGGGGATGAGCATAAAAAGCTCAGTAAGGGATACAAAAAGAATGAAAACTGTTAGTTTTTTCAAAACAACAAGTAAACCATGTATACTTTAACAAAGTAATACTTTTCACCTTTTCGAAGTAGTAAAAACTCTTTACTAAATAATAGTTCATTACTTACCCTTCTGTAACCAAAAGATTACCATAAAACCCATATAAAGATCACATAACATATAAAGGTAACTTGGGACATAAACATACTTAAGTGTAGTAACCATAAGGTCGACTGCCACACATATCACTTAATGGAATAGCCATTCGGACAACTTCCATACATACTTAATGGAATAGCCATACGACCGACTTCCATACCCAATGCATTGGAGGTTATAACGTAACCACCCGTCCTGGTATTCACGGCACCACCCGTCATATGGTTTATCGCGTAACCACCCGTAATATGTCCAAGTACCATTATAAAATTATATCACATAAAACCAATATAAAGGAATGATAACATTTCAACATTTCAATCACAATATATCATTTAAATATATTGACATAATATAATCATTTATCAAAACCATTTTCAATACCAAAATACATAAAAGAATATATTGTATTTATTTTATTTTAAAAACATTACGACTTGTTGAGGAAGCCAATGATCAAATAATACTCGCAGCGGCGGAAAAGGTCGTTGTCACCGCGTACGTTAAAAGAAACATTCCATTTTGTCGTTTAGTGAAACTCTTCTTAGAAAAAGAATCCTTTTGTATAAAAGTAAAATTCAAAGGGGTTTATACACCGTATAAAAGATAGTTGTGTATAAAACAAAATATGCCTCAATGAAAGGAGATTGAGATGAAGTCCCTTACAAAGACAGTATCCTTGGTTTAAGGATAAGTTAATTACGTAATTATGTGTGATAAATGAATACACCCAATATAAGTGGATATTAAGTGTAAAAAAATCAGATTTTATTCACACATATTAATAGAATGACATATTCAAGGAGTACAAGATTATCCCAAAGAATCAAATTTGGGTTAAGAAGTTCCATTGCAAAAATATGACAGCCTAATGGCGTCAGTACAAAATTCAGAAAATGAGTTGATGAGAGATAAAAATGGTATCTCATCACTTGGAAATAACATTTACATCAATAAGGTTATATTAGAACGTATCCCAACATAACAATATGTAAATTAAAAGACCCAACAAAAGAAGTCTTTTAAAAAGAGGAGGGTGAAAGGTTCCCTTACCGACATGTGTATCTTTCGAGACATGCACCCTGTGAAGGAAGGACAATACAACATTGATGTAAATACTCATAAATGAAATTATTATACACAATGAGTAAAGTAATGGCCAGTACATACACTACTCAAAGTAAATTGTGGAAAATGTAGTATAAATCTCACGGGAATAAGAGTGAGATGAAAAATCCCTTACGAAAACTCGGCAGCCTAACGACGCCACAAAAATCGATTGATGAGATCAAATAGGGTCTCTCATCAGATTAACATAAATTTTACAGAAAGAGGAATATAGAAGAACATCCCAATCATAAGAAATATGATCTTAAAACGAATGACATAAAAGAGTGTACTTAAAAAGAAAGAGAGGGGTAGGATCCCTTACCTCGGGTCCGATTTGACTCGATCATTCTTTAACGTCCTGAATAATAAACTTGAGTTAATTTATACTTTCTTAAGAACCATTTTAAAGTTAATTATTCCTTTTATATCAATTATTGACATGTTATAAACATTATGTAATCATTTATGTTAATAATGGTTGTTTTGTCGGTATTTTGTTCTTAAGTCGAAAGTGGACTTCTTACAATTACATGTTGTTCGTGTGGTCAAAGGTTATTTATATCCAGAATGACATTCCTGATTGGGATATCATATATATCATATATATCTAGTATATAAATGTATTTATAATATCATATAATCATTTAGAGGTACGAAATGAAATGCACCGTTCATGGAGACGGTAAGCCGTACGTATGCATGAACACTACTTTCATTTCTATGTCATATTAATGGAATTAAAAATAAATGAGAGGTATGTATATTTTAATTACAGAATTATATTAATTATTTATATGTAACATACATCATATATATCTATTATATATATGTACCTATAATAGTACATTACATTTGGGGATAAGAAATGAAATGCACCGTTCATGGAGACGGTAAGCCGTACGTACGCATGAACGCTAATTTCATTTCTATATCATACTTTAATGGAAAGAAATAATAATGATATACAGGTATCTTATAATATCAGTATAACATCATATATAATAACTTTAAATCCATCCTTTATACATCCCATATATGGCATTAACGAATCAAATCACTTTGAGGGGGCGGTAGTCCGCACTTCCTAAAATGAAATTATCATGTTTACCCATAATGGAAGCCATAAAAGAATGCTCAAAATGAATAATACAGAATCTTAAGGAAAACATAAACATATTATATATCAGATATAAATATAGTGACATCTTAATGGCCTGCTTTGAAGGTGTTATATGAGTGTTGAACAATCATCGTTTCGTGAGGCAGAAATTCGCCATCCACGGAAACAGTATGTTCTTTAACCATTAGATGTAGGTGTGTGTAAGTCTAGAAAGAATCCTTATTATAAAAACATCCTTGTATATTGAAGATACTGGATTTTTTACAAAATAAATGAATAAAAAGAGTTTAGGGGGTTGGAGAGGCAAAATAATACAAAAGGACTCAAGTGAAGACATTACCTTTAAATCGGGTAACTCTCTTAGGTTTGAGCTAAAAGGCTTACTTGAGAAGACTTCATCCCAAAGTGAGGCCTCAAGGAGTTATAGAGGGATTTGGAGAGACACAATGGGCAGGTTTTGGCCGATACAAAGGCTTTGGGAGTGTAGGTAAGGAGGTAGAGGTGGAGGCCTTTTATAAGAGGAGAGGAGGGGCACTCTTGTAAAGTTACAAAATGTTACTTTATTTTCAAAAGAGTTTCGGATTTTAAAGGTCACACATTAATTTATTTCGATGAAAAGGTGATAAGGGTTCTAAATCCACTCATCCAATAGGTTTTGGGCATGTGTAGGTCTTATATATTACATTATCTTTCCATTTTATTTAAATTGTTAAATAATGAGGTCATTGATGCATCATCATGATGACATAAATAATTTAATTTATTTAATTTTCTAAAAATTATCAAAAAAATACTATGGTGTAGGAAATATTTTTAGCTTTCCAATAACTATTTATAGTGAAAACTCTGACTTTTATAACCCCATGTAAAAATTGTTTTAGTAAAACATCTCATGTGTGTGTCATTTTTACTTTAACATTAAATAAAAAGGTATTTATGTCATTTTCCAACCGAAGTGGCTACATGGGGTCCCCAAGTTGACCCATGGATTGTCTTGGTCGGCCATGAGACATCCAATGAGGGTAGGACATCTGTCTAGGTCATTTCATTTTATTAAAACATTATTCTTACATTAAACTACGCTAATTACCTCTAATAGCGATTAAAAACTTAATAAGGTACTATTCACCAAAAAATTATTTTAATCCCATTGAACCAAATTTTACTTATTAATGAAAACCATTTATGTAGGATTATTGAAATTCAAAACACAAAGGTGGAAAATTTTCATTTAAACGGAAAATCAGTTTTTATAAGTACCACTTAGTGGTTTCACTATTCATCAAAAATTGATGTTTTTCATAAAATTACCAAAAATTCACCCTAAGATATTTTTGATATTAAGAATTCAAAAATGATGTCTATTTTACAAAATTCAAAACATATAAGTTGCATTAATTAATTTAATTATTAATTCCCGCTGTCAAATAGCATGTTTTTATGAAACAAAATGTATATAAAGATTGACACTAGTTTAAGTCCGATTTCAAAGTGAAATTAATTCCATCGACCACTATTGTATTAAATGGTAAAAATATATTCTAATTTCACATTAAAACCAATTAAAAAGGTAATCTAATCATTTAAATAAAATAGATTAAAAATAGGTTTTGAATTAAAATACAACATTTTTCACTATTCATTAAAAATTGAACTTTTTCGGAAAAATACCAAAAATTTAGACAAAGTAAATTTTGATGTCCCGATTCTAAAGAAGAATTTTCTTTTGTCAAATATAACACCTAAAATTTTCAAAAAGTGGATTTAAAAGTGGTTCTCCATCAAAAGGCGGTTAATCGACCTTTTAAAGAATATTAGAATGTTTACGCTTAAAATTGGATTCATTCGCATTTTTAATCCTCTAAAATTTATTGTAAAAAGTAACAATATTTGACAAACATATATAATCATTTGGTAGTTAGTTCTGTTCATTCCCTCCATTACAACGGCTAGGCGTTAACTACCATTTAAAATAATATTATTTTATTATTAGAGTGCAACGTAAGATTCCCAAGAAACTCGTTGTTGCGTATTGGGTAATCCATCGAGCATAACATCCCCTTTAAAGTAATATTAATATTTTATTCACAAATATGGATAAATATAAAGATTTCATATTCTTTATTTACCTGGGGTGTTACATACTTCCCCCCTTTGGGGAATTGCGTCCTTGCAATTTTAAAATTGGGCTTGGAAACATCCTGGAAAGTCCCACATCAGAACAAGAGTTGGTAAAACAATCACTTTAAAATAAAAAAAGAAAAGTACACAGGTCACCCGAGTTAACCCATACTAGGATTCCAAGTACGAAAATATGGACATGGAGGAAAAAACAAAGGGTCATGTTTTGATGGAGAGTGATAGAAAACATGTTTAGGAGAAAGTTAACCATAAGAAAATCACAAACTTGTGATGGGTTAAACGATATTTGATTCCCTAGTAGGAAAAGTTAATAGGCAACATTTTTGTTTTAAGTTACTTTTTATTGAGGAATTTATTCATAAAGAAACATAATCACTTATCATGTTGACTTTCAACTTTTATTATATTCCTTACACAAACTCATATTTTCTCCAAAAGACGAGTATTTAGGAAGACTTGTTCACATTAAGAGTACTATAATCAACTTCTATAGAATCACCTAATCCATAAAAGAGAACTATATATTTCCCATGTCTTTAGACAAAATCCAAAACCAAAACCAAAAAGGTTAGTACCAGATCAGATAATCCAGAAAAGGATAACCCTTTATAAAAAGAAAATCTATTCTTAATCTCCAAAATTTGTCCAACAAAACCCAAAGTTCAACGAGGACCATTCGATAAACAATTTGTAAATAAAATCCTTCAAAGTAAACCAAACTATTATTTAAACCCAAATATTTGAAGGTTTTAGTCACATAATCTTCCAAGTTAAATCACAACATTTATCTCCAAACAACATTAGTTGCTCTTAAAGTCTCATATTGAAAAGTAATTAACCTAATCACATATCCTCCGTGATAGGTTAATAAATTTCCATAGATAACCCAAAATCAACTTACTATTAATTCATAAAATCATATAACTAAAAATAATCAGTCAAACTAACATGGGACTTCACGTAGTCTAGTGGTTGGTGATAAATACCAGTCACACTTTGGTTGTGGGTTCGATTCCCGCAGTTTTGTCCGACGTGACAGGTAGTCACACGGTCTGCGTGTTGTCCTTTTTCCAAAACTATATAACTCTTAAAACATTCCCCAAAGTGAGATAAAATATTCAAAAAAAAATCATAACATATTTTAACCTCAAGTTTATCTCATGCCTTTCATTTTCCATCATATCATAGAGTAACCCATAATTACCTCAAAAGTAAGGATCATATAAACTCTAATGGTTACCTTTATAATTATTACCTAAACTTCCACATCGATTGGTCATCTTGTACCTGATGCATTACAAAACGTACCAAGGTTCAAGTGGTTGATCATGACTCCTTGATAGTTGGTTTAGAACAACCACGAGTTTCCTCATTGAATCCTCCATTTTATCTAGTATCTTAATCAGAGAACCACCAAAGTTTCCTTCAAACCTGTTGTCTCTTTGGTGCCTGCTAGATCCATCCATTCACTAAAAACAGAAATGTCAGTGTGAGTATATCAACAGAACCATCATGTAATAATGAGGAAGATATACTTACTCATTCACTTTATCTAAAAACTATGACTCTTTCTGAAATCCTCACCATTATGGTAATGTCACTTATGCTTAAAGAATACCCTAACCTCTAAAGTTATCTAAACCGACCTCTGATACCAACTATAAGGCCCTAGCCTTAAACCTTACTTAATATTGAATTAAATGAATAATTCACATTGATGATCTTTTCAAATTTCGAGTTTTAGAGAATTAGGACATAACTATTACATCTCAAAAGATTACAAAGTAGAAACTTCTACTAAGTTTCCATAAAATAAAAACTCTTAAAACGAAACATGTATAGTTCCATGTTTTTGGTAGCAGGAATTTCCCTTGATCCCATCCTTGACCCTATTCCACATTAAGTCCTGGGAAAAACATTTCAAAAACTTGGGGATGAGCATAAAAAGATCAGTAAGGGATACACAAAGAATGAAAACTGTTAGTTTTTTCAAAACAACAAGTAAACCATGTATACTTTAACAAAGTAATACTTTACACCTTTTCGAAGTAGTAAAAACTCTTCACTGAATAAAAGTTCATTACTTCCCCTTCTGTAACCATAAGATTACCATAAAACCCATATAAAGATCACATTACATACAAAGGTAACTTGAGACATAAACATACTTAAGTGGAATAACCATAAGGTCGACTTCCACACATATCAATTAATGGAATAGCCATTCGGCCAACTTCCATACATACTTAATGGAATAGCCATACGGCCAACTTCCATACCCAATGCATTGGAGGTTATAACTTAACCACCCGTCCTAGTATTCACGGCACCACCTATCATATGGTTTATCATGAAACCACCCGTAATATGTCCAAGTACCATTATAAAATTATAACACATAAAACAAATATAAAGGAATGATAACATTTCCACATTTCAATCACAATATATCATGTAAATATATTGACATAATAGAATCATTTATAAAAACCATTTTCAATACCAAAATACATAAAAGAGTATATGGTATTTATTTTATTTTAAAAACATTACGGCTTTTTGAGGAAGCCAATGATCAAATAATACTCGCGGCGGCGGAAAAGGTCGTTGTCACCGCGTACGTTAAAAGAAACATTCCTTTTTGTCGTTTAGTAAAACGCTTCGTAGAAAAAGATTCCTTTTGTATAAAAGTAAAAGTCAAAGGGGTTTATACACCGTATAAAAGATATTTTTGTATAAAACAAAATATGCCTCAATGAAAGGAGATTGAGACGAAGTCCCTTACAAAGACGGTATCCTTGGTTTAAGGATAAGTCAATTACATAATTATGTGTGACAAAAGAATAAACCGAATATAATTGGATATTAATTGTAAAAAAATCATAGGTTATTCAAACATATTCATAGAATGACATATTCAAGGAGTACAAGATTATCCCAAAGAATCAAATTTGGGTTAAGAAGTTCCCTTGCAAAAATATGACAGCCTAACGACGTCACTACAAAATTCAGAAAATGAGTTGATGAGAGATAAAAAGTGTATCTCATCACTTGGACATAAAATTTACATCAATAAGGTTATATGAGAACGTATCCCAACATAACAGTATGTAAATTAAAAGACCCAACAAAAGAATTCTTTTAAAAAGAGGAGGGTGAAAGGTTCCCTTACCGACATGGGTATCTTTCGAGACATGCACCCCGTGAAGGAAGGACAATACAACATTGATGTAAATACTAATAAATGAAAGTATTATACACAATGAGTAATGTAATGTTCAGTACATACACCACTCAAAGGAAATTGTGGCAAATTTAGTATAAATCTCACGGGAATAAGAGTGAGATGAAAAATCTCTTACGAAAACTCGACAGCCTAACGACGCCACAAAAATGGATTGATGAGATCAAATATGGTCTCTCATCATATTAACATAAAGTTTACAGAAATAGGAATATAAAAGAACATCCAAATCATAAGAAAGATGCGCTTAAAAGGAATGACATAAAAGAGTGTACTTAAAAAGAATGAGAGGGGTAGGATCCCTTACCTCGGGTCCGACTTGACTCGATCGTTCTTTAACGTCCTGAATAATAAACTTGAGTTAATTTCTAATTTCTTAAGAACCTTTTTAAAGTTAATTATTCCTTTTATATCAATTATTTACATGTTATAAACATTATTTAATCATTTAAGTTAATAATGTTTGTTTTGTCGGTATTTGGTTCTTAAGTCGAAAGTGGACTTCTTACAATTACATGTTGTTCGTGTGGTCAAAGGTTATTTATATCCAGAATGAAATTCCTGATTTGGATATCATATATATCATATATATCTAGTATATACATGTATTTATAATATCACATAATCATTTATAGGTAAGAAATGAAATGCACCATTCATGGAGACTGTAAGCCGTACGTACGCATGAACGCTACTATCATTTCTATGTCATATTAATGGAATTAAAACTAAATGAGAGGTATGTATATTTTAATTCCAGAAATATTTTAATCATTTAGATGTAACCTACATCATATATATCCATTATATATATTTACTTATAATAGTACATTACATTTGGGGATAAGAAATGAAATGTACCGTTCATGGAGACGGTAAGCCGTACGTACGCATGCACGCTACTTTCATTTCTATCTCATACTTTTATGGAAAGAAATAATAATTGTAAATAGGTATATTATAATTCCAGTATAAAATCATATATAATAACTTTAAATCCATCCTTTATACGTCCCACATATGGCATTAACGAATCAAATCACTTTGAGGGGGCGGTAGTCCGCACTTCCTAAAATGAAATTATCGTGTTTACCCATAATGGAAGCCATAATGGTATGCTCAAAATGAATAATACAGAATCTTAAGGAACACATAAACATATTATATATCATATATAAATATAGTGACATCTTAATGGCCACCTTTGAAGGTGTTATATGAGTGTTGAACAATCATCGTTTCGTGAGGCAGAAATTCACCATCCACGGAAACCGTAGGTTCTTTAACCATTAGATGTAGGTGTATGTAAGTGTAGCTCGCATCCTTCTTATAAAAACATCCTAGTATATTGAATATACTGTATTTGTTACAAAAGAAATGAATAAAAAGATTTTAGGTGGTTGGAGAGGTAAAATAAAACAAAAGGACTCAAGTGAAGACATTACCTTAAAATCGGGTTACTCCCTTTGGTTTGAGATAAAAGAATTCCTTGGGAAGACTTCTGCCCCAAGTGAGGCCTCAAGGAGTTAGATAGGGATGTTTAGAGACAAAATGGCAGGGTTTTGCCGAGCCAAAGGCTTTGGGAGTGTTGGTAATGAGGTAGAGGTCGGGGCCTTTTATAAGAGGAGAGGAGGGACACTCTTGTAAAGTTACAAAATGATACATTATTTTCAATAGAGTTTCGGATTTTAAAGGTCCCACATTGATGTATTTCGAGGATAAGGTGATAAGGGTTCTAAATACACTCATCTAATAGGTTTTTTACATGTGTAGGTTTTAGATATTACATTATCTTTCCATTTTATTTAAATCGTTAAATAATGAGGTCATCGCTGCATCATCATGATGTCATAAATAATTTAATTTTTTTAATTATCTAAAAATTATAAAAAAAATACTATGGTGTAGGAAATATTTTTAGATTTACAATGAATATTTATAGTGAAAAATATGACTTTTATAACCCCATGTAAACATTATTTTAGTAAAACATCTCATGTGTGTGTCGTTTTTACTTTAACATTAAATAAAAAGGAATTTATGTCATTTTCCAACCAAAGTGGCTCCATGGGGTCCCCAAGTTGACCCATAGATTTTATTGGTCGGCCATGACACATCCAATGAGGGTAGGACATGTGTATAGGTCATTTCAGTTTATTAAAACATTATTCTTACCTTAAACTACACTAATTACCTCTAATCGTGATTAAAAACTTAATAAGTTACTATTCACCAAAAAATTATTTTAATCCCATTGAACCACATTTTACTTCTTAATGACAACCATGTATGTCATATTTTTGAAATTCAAAACACAAAGGTGGAAAAATTTCATTTAAATGGAAAATTAGTTTTTATAAGTACCACTTAATGGTTTCACTATTCATCAAAAATTGGAGTTTTTCAGAAAATTACAAAAAATTCACCCTAAGATATTTTTGATATTCTGAATTCAAAAATGATGTCTATTTTACAAAATTCAAAACATATAAGTTTTATTAATTAATTTAATAATTAATTCCCGCTGTCAAATATCGTGCTTTTATAAAACAAAATGTATCAAAAGATTGACACTAGTTTAAGTCCGATTTCAATGTGAAATTAATTCCATCAATCACTATTGGATTAAATGGTAAAAATATATTCTAATTTAACTTTACAACCAATTGAAAAGATAATCTAATCATTTAAATAAATTAGATTAAAAAGAGGTTTTGAATTAAAATATAACATTTTTCATTATTCATTAAAAATTGAACTTTTTCGGAAAAATACTAAAAATTTACACAAAGTAAATTTTGATGTCTCGATTCTAAAGAAGAATTTTATTTTGTCAAATATAACACATAAAATTGTCAAAAAGTGGAT
The DNA here is from genome assembly GCA_963277665.1 of Viscum album. Classification (NCBI taxonomy): domain Eukaryota; kingdom Viridiplantae; phylum Streptophyta; class Magnoliopsida; order Santalales; family Viscaceae; genus Viscum; species Viscum album. The sequence goes on along the minus strand of OY728132.1, from coordinate 1,282,482,165 downwards.
TTAAAAGAGGTTCACCATCAGAAGGCGGTTAATCGACCTTTTAAGGAATATTTAAATGTTTATGCTTAAAATTGGATTCATTCGCATTTCTAATCCTCTAACATTTATTGTAAAAAGTAAAAATATTTGGAAAACATATATAATCATTTGGTAGTTAGTTCTGTTCATTCCCACCATTACAACGGCTAGGCGTTAACTACCATTTAAAATAATATTATATTATTATTAGAGTGCAACATAAGATTCCCAAGAAATTCGTTGTTGCGTATTAGGTATGCCATCGAGCATAGAATCCCATTTAAAGAAATATTAATATTTTATTCACAAATATGGATAAATATAAAGATTTCATATTATTTATTTACCCGGGGTGTTACACAACAACCAGACTACAATAATGTGAGTACATAAAATTAAATAGGGCGAAAACAATCTATAAAAAATGTGTTTGTAACCACTAGTCCAACCTATAAGAAAAGGGGTAATTCGATTAATGTCTAAACCGTATGAACAAAACTTCTGTATCAAATCCTGTTAATCCCTTCCTGGTCCTAGTCCACCTAGGAATCTATCAAAGAGTTGATAATCTGCACAAGATATGTCACTTGGTGGAAAATCCCATGAATGGGTGAGTTTAACAATACTACGAAGGACACCTCAATATCTCAATTAAAAATACATCAAAGGAAATACCACAAAATAAGTACTATGAATGAATGAACACAATGTAATGTACAGTTATCTCAGCATAGGTATATGTCTATAACGCATGGATCAATAATACCTTGATATAATCAATCCAATACACAAGTCTTGGGGTAAGTCACAAAAAAATTACCATCCATAGGATTATGTTCGAAGCATTCCCATTCAAAGAGAACTTTAGTCCTAAATCTTGGATATAATGAGAGACACTCACAAATAGGTCTATAATATTTGGCCCTTCCAAAATGAGTAGAGTTTGGTCAATGAGGATTATGATACATAGATAAGGGATCCTATCCAACACCTTAGGGAATACAACTAACCTAATCTGGATCAATTAAAAATGTAGTGGATCATTCTCAACACCCTTGGGAATACATATAAACCGACAAATGAGACCCTATAGATGGAGGAACAACTCCCTACTCTCGGAGGGTACGTCGATTCCACAAAAAATGAACAGGTGATGACAGAGGATCCAACTCTAGTCCCACAGAAGAATATTATCTAGGTTGCAACATCTAGAGGGAACTATAATATAGTAATGTGAATATAATGTATTATTGAACCCTCGAGGAAATGACCAAGGGTAATATCTTAACAAATACATGTCCAACTAAATGCTCACAACATTATCTTTAAATGTTTCTCTCATAGCTAGTGTCCAAATGCCTCATTAGAATCGTCCAAAAAACGTATTATTTGAATGTTACCAAAGAACTATGTTTCAAGGGGGTCACTCACCATGGGGATTGACAGTAGGGTTATTCCACTTAACGGTTTGGTCGACCATCGTGGTCAACCTCCCTAGTCTGCCACACCACCCACCACCACAGACGTGCGGTGGATTGAGCGACCACAGCTCAAAACCAACCGTAATGGTCAAATGTGATCCGGATTCGGCTCGATCACCCTAGATTCATCCTGGGACCAACCAACCCACTGGGCCCAACCGGGCCCGTTGGGTGCGACATAGCACGCTGGAAAATGGAATTCTTATCCCGGATCGTTCCTCATGATTACAGGCCACGCCCCACATGACCACTGCCATTGCCGCATCACATAGAATTTATATGCCTCATGGCCATGTATAATGCTGCCACTGCATCTTAATCACTATCGCCTCCACATCTTTGGCTCTACGACCTCCGTGTTACAAAACTCTTGCACCTCAACTTCTCGGGGCCCCTACGACCACTTTCAGTCTCCATTTCCTTGATCATCATTGCATTTGATTGTGTCTCACCTAACTTTATATGACACTACCTCATCACGCAAGACTTCCATGCTAGACCCATGCCAGGTTTCTTTTCTAGATACCATTAATCAACCTTGGATTACAAGAATATGAAATGGTTGCAGATCCCCACTCCTTGGGTCCCTATCTACATAGATCTGACCTTAGTTTCTAGTTTGCATCAAATCTGGGGCTCCGATCATGTTTAGAGCCACACATAAAGTCAAAAAATGGCTATAGGGGTTCAACATCGCATAATATGTAGAACGAGGGAGAGAAAATAACTAAGAACATGTTTAGCGATGATCATCATCCATAGTTCATGTTACCTACAATTAATTTTCATGTGAATGAAGATGAATAAGGAAAAATCCTGAAATAATCTATATAAATACTATTAATCCCTTAATGGAAAAAAAGAGGATAAATATATTTGTGTATTGATAGGAATTCATCATGGAAATGAAGAATGGAAAACCATAAATAAAAAGTTTCCATACCTCGATTTTGATTAATAATTGAAGAAGTATGATCATTGAGTTGTCACTGTTGGCGAGGTTCCTTCCGATCGGTTGTGCGTTGATCATCGATCCATGATCCATCACTAATTTTTTGAGAGAGATCATTCTTCACATCATAGTGTAATTCTAGGGTTATTGTGATAACCCTGAATTACTGACAATGACACAGTAAAATGAAAATTTTGTTGCATTATAATAGATACGTTTATAAACCTATTTTTATTATAGTTTTCCCCTTAATGAATTTTTCTACATAAAACCCATTACAAAAAAAGTTATATAATTCCAAGGGAAAATCTAGTTATTTTAACTCAATTTTATATTCAAATTTCTAATTTTGGTAACCATTTATGAGTTACACCACTCTTATAAGAAAACTATGTGTGTGCTATTAATAGTTTTCTATTTTTCAATAAATTGTTCTAGGAAAACCCGGACTTCGAATCAAAATCCATCTCAGCTTCTAGTCTTAAAAATAGTCTACATAATTTCTAAATATAAAATATTATAAAACATGGGATATTTCATTCTTCCCCCCTTGGGGATTTACGTCACTAAAATCCAAAACAAGGGCTAGTCAAATATATGAGGGTACTGAGCCCAAATCAGAACCACCCACTCCCATGTGGCATCATGGTGTTTCATTTTTTGCCACAGAACATGATCCAAAGGAATCAAAAATCCATAAAGGATCTTCTTTTATTATCCTCAATATCTACTGGTTAATTAAAAAAATTCACTACATCCTTGATGTCTAGCTCTCTATAGTCTATGATGTGAGATGGATCATGAACATAACTCCTCAACTATGACACTTAAAAGACAATGTGTACCTGATCGATCTATGGTGGAATTTCCAAGTTCGAACCCACACTTCTGAATCTATGCAAAATATGGAATGTTCCAATGATCCTCGTAGATATCTTGCCACCATAGAAAAATTTCTGGAATCCTTATCATGATGGTACTGGAAGAAACCCCAGGTATCCTTTTTTTCTCTCAAGAGGACTTCATCACCTGTCATAATTTGATGTATAAGGGTCATGTGTACTCTTCATACACTCCTTGATGATCATAACCATCTCCGAAGTAGCTCACAACAACTTTGGGCCCATGAGTGCGGACTCTCCTAGGTCAGTCCAGCAAATTACCGACCTGTAGTGTTTCCCATACTAGTCCATGAATGGTGCCACACTAATGGTGGAGTGATATTCATTTTAGTTTGATATCTTCATTAGTTTTAGGTGATCCTTCCAAGAATGGGAAAAAATTAACATTAATTTCTACAATATGTCATCCAAAAACAAAATGGGCTGCTTATTATAGTCATCCATCTATAGGTGAAACATCTTCCTCAAGCATAAATGGGTACTAAAAACCTCATATAATCCATTCCATAGCTGGTATGTAAATAAGGAAGCACAATCTCAAACTATCATTGATGTAACTCCATATAGTTGAGCTATATCTGGTATGTAGAGGCGTCCAAAACTCCATATTGAACTCGGCTCTTGGATAGCGAGGAAGACGGATGACATAGTGATTCAAACAATGATCAACCATATATCATCATGTCCCCTCTATGTAGGTGGTATATTTTTCTCAATGTCAATTGTTATCCAATCCCACATCTATTCCAGCATCTCAAGGGGTTGAACAAAACCCATTGGAACCTAGTGCTCGACCATCACTTGCTAAATTGTGAAGTGTTGAGAGAAAAACTATGGAACTCCCTTGTTTATACATATCCACCAAAACTGACGTCGGATGTTCTGATACATCTTACCTACACCTATACATAATACCAAAGAAGATATATGAGACTCTCTCAAAACATCCAATTAAAATTCCAATGGTACAACTATTCATCTTCTCAAAAGAACAACATGATCCCCACCATATAAAAATCTATTGGGAGCAGAGACAGTGGAAAACTAAGCATGTAGGGTCTCAGAGTTATTATCCAAAATCAATGCCTCCCTAACTCATCGAATGAGTGGTAAGGTAACAACCATTGAATGAATGTACGATTCTATATCTACATCCATAATGGATATCTTCAATGAGGACAAAATCTCTGATGCCTATTTCAACAATTGTAATCAAAATTTTCTGCTAATAGCATCTTGCACCACGTTCAGCTTCCTTAGATTATAGACAATCTCAAAGTCATATTCCAAGAGTAACTCTTGTAATTTTATCAATCTCAAGTTCACATCAGTCCAAGAGATGATATACATGAAATTATTGTGATCATAGTCAAAGATAAACCACTCACTCATGAGGTTGTGTCAAACACATCATCAATGTGAAAACTACCACAACTAGCTCAAGATCATGGGTCACATAGTTCTTCTCATATAGTCTCAAATGCTGCAAAAAATAGTAAATCTCCACTTTACCCTGCATTAGTACAAAACCACGCCCAATACCTTGTGAGTTATAGAACACAATGTTCTTGATTCCTTCCTCTGGTAACATTACGATGGGGGGGGGGGAGTTCGCATCACCCTATTCCCCATCTCCATAAAGTATAGTTGGAACAATTATATCCACCTGAATAGTCACACCATACCTATCAAAGCCATCTAGTCTGATGACACTCTAGAGAAGTAGGGAATAAAATACAATAGTACCATTATAATCCAAGGATACATCTTACCATAGTAGCACTATTTTTAGGATTCTGAGAAATCACTTCCTCAACCTTCAATGGATCCACTCCAACTCCGGCCTCTAAGATGGCATGTCCTGAAAAATGGACCTCCCGAAACCAAAATTGACATTTTAGGGTTTTCCTATATATTTTCTACCCATGGAGTGTATCCATTACCATCCACAAGTGAATCATGTGCTCCTTCACAGACGCCGAGTACACTAGGATGTCATCAATGAAAACCATCATGAACTGGTCCATGTAAGGGAGAAATATAAGATTTATTAGTCACATGCACACTGTTTGGGAATTATTCATTCCAAAAGACTTAAAAATATACTCATAGTGACCGTAACAACATCCGAATGAATAATTTTTTATATCATCATCCCATAATATCTACTATTGATAGAATTTTCTGAGGATGAACTTCATGAACCATCAAACTTCTTTAAACTGATCAAAGAGGTCTCCGATCATCAATAATGGAAAATTCATCATCATGGTCACCTGGTTAAAGAGTTAATAATCCAATCATAACCTCAAGATCACATTTTACATTTCAGAAACCAAAACTGGGGATGCCTAGGGTGAAACATTGGGTCTCAGAAATTCCTTCCTCTAAATGTCCTCCAATTTTACCCTAAGCTCGAAAATCTCTGTAGGAGCCATCCAATAAGTAGAAGTGGATATCAGATTCATCCTATGGTTTAGATCAATGAATATTTTCTTCTACTTATAATTTTGTAATCCTGAAACATCATTATGAAATACATCCTCATACAATTCAACCACTATAGTAAACTAAGGACTCCTATCATCCACTACACTGATGGTGAGGCTTTCCAACTAATGAGTAATCTGTTTCACCCACCTATATGTGATTCTATCCTAAGCAACATCCATTTCCTTTTCAAAAAAAATTAAAAACCTAGTTTCATCACTGTTGACACACATTAATTATTCTTAAAATAGACAATCTGCGCATAGACATTTGGATAACATGTCCACATCATGAATTACATTGGTAGGCCTCGACACCACTACCAAGATAACCCAACTGAAACTATTACCTCAAAGAGTCAATACACACAATGGACACCAGTGTGTGATTATCATATCACCTCTTATAAGAGTCACTGAAAGTAATGGTCATGTCAATGATTCAACAAGAATATCTGATTCATGAACAAGGTTGGTGGAATGAAATGAATGACTGGAACCTATGTCTATCAAATCAATAACTATGGTAGAAAACACATAGATCATACCATGAGTCATCCATGGAGCCTTAGGCTCATTAGCCTCAATTTCACACATCAAACATCATCCATGTTAACCAGCTCCATGATCCGGGCGTGGACCACCTCCGGTTGGTGGGGGTAATTGGTAAAAACACTTACCATACCTTTCTAACATTCATTATCCTCTTCCAATGATGCAACCCTTTGGAATATCCTACTCCTATCTCTGCCTCTACCTTGGAGGACCGTCAACTGTCCCCCGGTATGCTATTTGATGTGTTGGGAGATTTCAATACAAATGTCCCTAACCGTTGCTTGTTTATCCCTGTCAGTCCCTGGAATAACTTGATCCTACATTTCAGCCCAACACTGCTGACCCTGAGTCCCAGGATCATCCATTAAATTGCATGTCCCTCTTAGATCCCTGTAACTACCGTCGGAATCCAGCTATTGAAGTCTCAGCTACCCTGTGCCACTACTAGATCTAACTACTAGTGTGTTCTCTGCTATAAATATATCAACAAACATGGATCTCTCTAGTATCCCAACATATGTAGAAATTCAAATGGATATCATCGATACAATGATGTACCAGTGTAATCCCTGATCGATGTTTCATACCCAGAAGAATGGGTCTCGCCCTATGGCCATGGATTAGTGAAAATGGTCGGAAAACCTTGTTGAATTATCTTCCACGATCATACTTCCCTTTTTCATATTCATAATATATAGTATTTGTACCAAAAACATCATTCACATATAGAATTCCTATCAAAATATATGCTTGAATCTCATATAGAAGAGATATTTATCAACACAAGACTGAGTCACCAAGAAAAACCATCACCCCATGGATCCCTAAATAAGAACTACAATGAGTACTACCATCTGTTATGCTGGTGTCCTGAAAAGGAATGATAAAATGGGTGACTACAACTAGAAAATCCTTAGCTATCTGGGGGTCTGTCTCACTGCAAAACCTAGATATTCACTATCTCCAAAACTCCTCAAACACACATTACATTAGTGAATCCTCAACTTCTAGTTCTGGTAGTATCTACTACTCACTAAGTGGTATAGCTGTAAAACTACTAAGTGGTGCTATCTCTGGATTAGTCCCATGTACCAATGTCTCTTCAGTAGGTGGATCATCCTTGTGATCACATTTTAGAATCATGCCTTTCTATATTCATTGATGCATCCTTATAAAAAAAGATGTACCACAATCAATAGAGTATATTTGGGGAGATGAATCAAGAATGAAAAGGAAAACACAACCATTCCAATATGATTCATGTGCCATTTTTTCATGAAAACTACTGTTTTCATGTACTGTAATGAAAAGAAGGTATTCAAATTCCTAATGTATAGATATGTCAGCTACCAAACCAACATGAGTCCTTAGCTTGAATAATGAACTCAAAACACTCTACATTATGGCCCCAAAATATCCTCATGGACTCCTAAGCTAAAAATATAACATACATCCTCTAGTGCCAAGTTTTCAAAACACATAAAAGATGTGACCATGATGTTACTAACCCTCTCCCACCTACAATATACTAAGGGCTGGTGAATAGCACTGAGTAGCCATATGACACAAAATGGATTCACTAGCCTATGTACCTAAACGCACAAACAAAATTCCTTGACACAACTACTAAAATGTAAAAACCCTAGGTAAAAAAATCATGAAACCAATATATCCCACAAAAAGATTACAAAAAAGAAAGTACGGTAAGGTAAAATGGTCCAAAACTTTCCCAAAGAAGAGTCTATAACCACATGGCCAACCTATAAGAAAGAAGGTTTTGGGACTGCTGTCTAAACTACATCAACACACCTCTCATGTCAGACCATGATAAGCACTGCCTGGTAACAGTCCTCCTAGGGATACATCAAAGGGTCAATCATGTTCAAAATATGAAAAGAGTGAGGGGAAATCCCATAAAATGGTGATAGAAAAAATATTCAGTAGGAAACCCCAAATCCTCATTGGAAACAACAAAAAAAGAAAGTATAGTCAGCTACACCCATGAATATCTCTACAACCCTTGTTGCAAGAATTCCCAGAAATACTCAATCCCACACATAGGTCTAGGGGTAAGTCATAACCAATTACCAACATCATGATTATCTTGAAACCACACTCATTCAAGTAGAATTAACTCCTTTATCCATGATGTCATTAGAAAAACACATGATGTGCTATAGCTCATTGGGCCCCACCGGAATGATAATTGATTTCCCATGAAATATTATGACAAACCAAGAAGAGATCCTACCAAACACTGTAGGGAAAACCACTAACCCAATTCGGATCAATTGAAAATATTGGAGATCCTACCAAACAGCATGGGTAATACCACTAACCCTATTGATGCAGCCTACAAGATAGAGGACCAACACCTTTCTCTCAGTGGTTAAGTCCATTATTCAAAACACCACTAGGGTTGATAGTGGATCCTTCTCCAGGCCCATGGATGAATATCCTAACCCTATCAAGGACTCAACTACTAGAGGGGAATACAGTTAAATTATGTGGATGTATTACCATACTGAACACTCGAGGAAAGGACCAAGGGAACTCGCATCTTATACTAGTCCGAACTAAAAAACCCATAAAATTATACAAGAATATAATTATCATCTATAATGTCCTAATTCGGTAGAAGGAGCATCAAATTGTCATACCATTTGAATGTTACAATAGTTCAATGTTTTAGGGGGGGGTCACTAGGATCATGGAGCGACCATGGGGGCCAACCTCTCAGACTGACTGCCATGCGGCCAACGAGGATGACTGCATCAGAAGATGTTATGGTCTCAAGGATGTTAGAGCTACTGTGGCTGATGGTTGACCAACGCCATAGACTGTGGCCTAAGTCTCGCCTGGTTGCCCTAGGTCTGACTTGGGTCCTCCAAGACCACTCCGTCTAACATGCTCTGCTGGTCCAGACCCAACCCAATGAGCCCAACCCTGCCTGATGGGCTCGACATAGCCTGCTGGGTCCAACTTAGCATGCTGGTATGCAGACCGCCTGGCCCGACCTGATCCATGCGGTCACTGACAACATCCCATATAGCTGCCACCACCGCAGAATCTATCAACTCCACTACGACCAATAGACTTGCATCAAGCCTTCTCCGCATCCCTGGCTCTACTACCTCATCGTCCATTGATCTAATACATATACATCCCATAGCTTTGCCTCCACCATGTCTCTTCGACACCACCTTCTTTTGTTGTCACCCTGATCATCATCGCCTTTGATCACCGTCACCTAAAACTACTGACGCCACCACCTCACCTCACCATGCCACCATCATAGACTTGCATTTTTTTTTAAATTTTATAGACAATCAAGTAACCTATGATTCATAGAATTGAAAATAGTTGCATATCCAAGCTCCTCAGGTCCCAATATACATAGACTCAACCTCTGTTGTCTTCTTTCTTCAAATCTTGGGGACTGAACATGTTTCGAGCCACCTGAAAAGTAGATTCATGGCCACGGGGGTCCAATAATGAATAAAGATAAAATAGAGGGAGATAAAAGAACATATAAAACCCTTACAAATGAACCTCATATTTTATTCATGTTATACTCAAATAATTCTCAATAAAATGAAGAAGAATAAGGGAAACTTCCAAAATAATCCAAGCAATTACAATCTATCTCGCATTGACGGATATTTAGATTAATCTATTCATGGATTGAACCATGTTCTTCATGGAAATAAATAATTTGAAAACCCCAAAATAAACTACCACCCTACCATAATTTTTACCATTCGATGAATAAGGATTATCATTGTGTCCTCTTCATTGGAAAGGTTCATTCGAATCATCTTCCCATTGATCATTGATCCATGAAATTTCACTGTTTGTTCAAGAGAGTTCATTCCCCACATCTTAGATGAATTAAAAGGATATGGAAATAAACGGAAATTCATAACAAAGGATTAATAAATATAAAAATTCATTTCATTATAAAATAATTTTATTTAAAATTCATCCCTCCTCGACTTTTCACATAGACGAGTGCTGCAGAAAAAGTTATGTTGCTCCTATAGTAAATGAACTTCTCTGAACTCAACGTTTCCTTCAAATTTCTAATCCTAACACCCATTATGTATTAATCCTCATTTTTATAAAATATGCAGTCGAATTATATTAAATTATTACTTTTTAAGGAAATGATTAGGGAACACTATGCCTCATAATCACACATCATCTTAACACCACTTCCCAAAATAAATCCATATAATTTATAAAAGTAATACACGGGAAAATATGATATTTTATAAACATGAAAAGAAAATTTTAATTAGAACTATTTAATATTTATAGTAATTTGAATTTAATTTTTTTGAAAATAAATAAGAAAACCCAAATAAAAATTAATTACCATGGTTAAGGTAAAAATGTATTCACTGAGGGTAAAGTAAAATGATATGTGTTAAAATAAAAAAAACATTCATAAAAAACATTTTCAATACATATTTATATATTTGGTCTTATATTATGGATATTGTTCAATTATTGGATCATTTTTACTTGAAAAAACATCGTTGGGATTCAATATTTTGTAAAATTGCAATCGTTGCACTCCCCTCACTAATAAATGGACACCAATCTCTTCCTCTCATCACAACATCCAAACCAATTTAATTGATAATGAAATTTTCAAATAACTTCTATACATAACAAAAAAGATCCTATATGCATTAATAAGGGTATAAATCCATCAATATAAGGCCTTATTAGAGTACCAAATGAAGTTACCTGAAAAAGATGTAATGTTCCCCAACGATATTTTTTGTTTTACTTATTCCTCAACCCAAATTAATTTAAATAAAAAAATAATTATATAATATAATATGTATCTTAAATATAATTTGATATTATTTATATTGATTTAATAACCAAAAACATTTTCCCCTTCTATCAAATGGGTTACGAAATAATCATTATTATGTACCGCAAACTATCATCTTGCGAACTGAGGTTTTTATTTTTTCCATTAAAACCTATCATGGATAGATATGAAGATGTATAAAAAGTATACATATTATATTTATGACATAATTATACATCTGGAATAATGATATCATAGAAAAAAATTTCAATTCCATTTCCTAGGTGATATGATAACATCAATTGTGTGTATGAGGTGCTACCACCTCATGAAGTGATGTGATTCATTTTTTGTATCATGTTACATAGAAGGTAATATAGGTAAAGATAATTCTTATATGTAATATAAATAGAAAATTTTCTTATATTGAAGAAATAATTATTATTATGAAAATCTGATAACTCATTTTCATTCTTACCCTTTCACACTGAAAATGTTATAACATCATTCTTATACATGTGGACTAACCCCTTCATGAAGCAATGTGAATCTATTTTCATCAGCACAACTTAGTGATGATTTATATATGTATATATAAGGAAAAAATGGTATTTATGAATTTATTAAATTATTTTAATGGTACAATAGTACTTTTCCACTTTCCAATTTTTTTTACAAGTGGCAATGTTAGTCAGGTGTACTTAGGACCTACTGTATCCATGATCATCACATACCTAATATATCAAAACCATCCTTATTTATTGGTAATAATAATATAATTAATTAAAATATATGAAAAATATTTCATGATTATAATTTTATAAATTTTTAAACAATGATCACTTTGACTATAGTAATCCTACTGAAGTCATTTTGAGACATATGCGGAATATGCTCAAACAAACAATGTAATATTAATTGATTATGTACTTGTATATAACATGGTAATAAGTAAAATAAACGGTTTGATAAACTCAAATAATTTTATCAGTCATGTAAATAATTATCATATTTTTTTATTTGTAATGATTGAGACACACATAACAAGTCAACATAAAGGTAAGGGACATTGACCTAATTTCCATTAAATAATGCATATTTTTATGTTATAAAAAATACATTGTTATGAGGTGTATATAATCTCTATTAAATTCTGTATATTGAATTTTTCTATTATAATGGTAGTTATTGTTTATTTTATTTTTATTGTTTCTATTGATTTCGTGGGGTCAACCACTTGCATGTCAATGTGTGTTGGCATACTTGTTACCTCGCATTCTTCATTTGAAAAGGAAAGTGGAATTCATCAAATTAATAAAATATTTCTACTCGTTGATCATAACCTGATGATGAGATTTTAGTTAATCATTCCATGGATTCCTCCTTGGAACATGTTTCCTAGTACATGTCTCACTCATAGAGTTATGTGTTTTTTTGTGGAACTAATTCATCGTGACATCCCACTGTGAACATTGGATAACTATTCATCATCTTCCTAGACATTATAATGGGTCTTGACATGGAATAAACCATTGGTAAAGAGGGTAGTCTTGTTGGTTATCACTAGCATGAATGGATTCTAGGAATATTGGTCAACTATATTCTTCTTAATTGTAGGTTATCTCATGGAGGCGTGTTATGAATAGAACCCAAGGAATCCAATGTTTATCACGAGGTATCTAATTACAAATGAGTATACCTTCCATAGATTTAACCTTAGGCATTCCATGATTTTTACGAGGTAGATGATTCCATGGGAACATATCTTCGATTTTATTATACTCATTAATCCCATGATTTTTATGAGATAACTAACACTATATGTGAAAATATTCCATGGATTTATCCTTAGGAATATTATGGTTTTCCATATGGTATATATTTTGGTAAAATGGTTAACATCATTTGGAGACATAATGGAAAGTACATAACAGAATAATTGGGGAATGAAATTGTTATCTTTTGGATACATAATTGATTGATTTTGTTGCACCATGAAGGAAGATCAAGGCGGTGCATCACGTGGGAAAGATGTCAAACCTGAATGTTTATAGATGGATGAATCAAAATTCCCTATAGAAAGGGATCTATTAATTCTATCCCATAAAAGGGAATATGTCACACCCAGAAGGTTAATTAGGACACCCCAAAAGATGGATCATAAAGGAACTTCCCTAGGAGGTAGTGCATGAATGGTTTACCAATGGATGGATCAAAATGCTTTATAGAGATTCATCCAGGAGGTGTTTCTCATAATATAAAGATTTCACAGTGTGATGGTTTATCAGAACTCCACTGAATCAGGATCAAGGAGTTAAAACCCTAGGTGGGATAACCTAGAGGTTATACCAATGGATGGATTAGAATAGCCCATAGAGTCAGACCCGAGAGGTGTGTACTGTAATGAAAAAATGTCACATAGTAAAGGTTGATAAGAACACTTATTTATGTGGATAAAGAATGTAAATTCAATGAAGAGAGAGCCAATGTTTTCCACTGGTCTATATTGAACCTCAAAGCAGCATCTTACATACCCTATCTAGAAGATATTGTTATTAAACCATAATGTTTGATTCTTTTATTTAATATGGTGTGGCAGAACCAATCCATAATGTTTGACAACATGCAGCAATGATGTTGGCATCCCTAAGGGAGAACTGATGAGGGACGGTGTGGGAATTATGCATGTATAATGTCCTTGAATGAGTATTTCTCCTTGTTGGGGTTATTTATGTGGTTATAAATTGAGAATTCTATGGTACCTGGAGGATATGAGGTCTCCCTTGTGATGGAAATTATCTTATTAGTGATGTGACACATAGAAAATATGGATGGATGTAAATGTAGGGTTCAGACATCAATGAGGATTCTGGTATATCCCCATTAGTTGGGAATCAAATCCCATGTAGTTTAGAACTATTTGGGGATTATACCTAAGAAAGAGTCCCAAAGGTGAATGTGTTTGGTTCCTACACATAATATCCATCCATGGGGTGATTATAGTTGGGTATCATAATGATAGGTATCAATTTAAAACATTTTTTGGGGATTACATCTGTGGAGATGGAAAATAGTGGTGTTTGAGAGGATTTTATGATCACTAATAGCCTCTATGCTCATGTGAGTCATCCTCAGTTTGAGAAAGAGAAGGAAGTAGAATACTGAGTTCTCATGTCTTGAATGAAGATAAAATGAGAGATTTTTTGGGGATTTTATATGGAAGAATTCTTGGGATGAGGATAATATATGTGAGGAGGATATCATTCCAAGTGAGGAGGATCTCATACCATCTATGGGTTTCATGTTTGGATTTAATCCCAATTCACTCAATCACAGAGCCTTATATGCTTATTTCCTAGTGTAAATCCATTGGTTAACATCATGTGTTGATGATGTTAGGACATGTTTGTTTTATGTTATGCAAATTAGACGTGGGGAACTCACTCCATACCCCTTAGGATTATATTACACCTTATCTTCTGCCTCTTGGAGGTAAATAGATTTGTGAAATCTAGGGTGTAAAGGTTGGGATGTGTCTTCACTGATGTGGTCCAAATTATGATCCCTATGTTGACAGGAAATAGGTGTTACAATACCTATGATAATAAGAAAAAGGTATTGAAACACATGCACAAGAGGAATAGGGTAAATCACACGAGATGATAGGATATTATTTAGTGCAATCATAGAGGGGTGGTTTCAAGTGGTGCGAAAAATGTATGGGTGTTTTTCACAAATGGATATCTAGCATGGTTCTGTAACATAAAGAAAATACATGGAGATTTAAATAGGGGTGCATGCATGATTGGGGTCTGTGAACAAGGTCATGGATTCATATAAGAGGAAACTGTTTGTAGACATGACATGGGATAGATGTTTTTGAGTGAGGATTACTCAAGTGTGGGCCTAATAAATCGAGAAACCATTGTAAACATATCAAAAATAAGTATCTACACTTTATGTTCCATGAATTCAAGATGTTGTAAAAGATAGGTTCTATGCATAGGAGGGGGAAAATTTGTATTCCAAGTATTCATCCTTAAGAATGGGGTTAGCTTCAATTTATTTCCAAAATATTCTACATTGGGCTTTGAAGACACTGATTTTTGAAAAAAAATCACATGGGTGTTCCTATTTCCATGGGATATGAGGTGTGCATGAAGTCACCCATGAAATCACATTTAGTGAATAAGGATATCCCTTGCAAAAGGCATTTATCTTTTGGGTGTAGTGAATTTCCCTTAAACACACTTTCCTTCACTATCCATTTTACCATGGTCGGAGAAGTGAAAAATCGTGTCCCCTTTATTGTGAATGAACTTTATAGGCAACATAATATCATATATGCATACATGGGATCTTAAACGCATCATCCTTGTTTGTTCAAGAATTCTCTAATAGGACACTATGCATGCATGGGTTTCTCAAAGCTAACCATTAATGGATTTAGATGTGATTTTAGCACTAACAAGTCCCCCCTCGTAATATATGATGAAATGATACTAGATGGTCAGGTTTCGAAGTAAAATCCAAGTATGTTTATTTGTTTCAATGTCCATGCACAAAAATCACATCATTGAATATAAGGTTCCTACACACATTCTCAAGGGTACATTCAGTGCCTATTAATAGTAATAGGGGGACCTTGTATGTCACGTTGACTTTTTGTGTGATATAGGTCATTCTCTCATGCACGTTTGACTTCCTTTTTCAAAAATATTGAGCCATTTCTTCTTATTTCATGTAAAATACCTCTTCTACAGAGCTGATTCATCTTCTTGATAGGAATCTTCCAAACCTATTATTTAGATCTCCTTCACCTTACCTAGTCTCTTCAAACTAATCTAAAATGGATAAATAATAGAACCCTGTTGAGATTGAAGTCACTATTTCTATTCAGAGTGGTATGATGTCTGTAAATCCTCGAATCCCTCATTCTAAGAGGGTCATGTTAGATAATCGTGTGCTCAAGGACATATATAAAGATGAATATAAGATATTTCCACTGGGAAACTATCTCTCTATATGAAGATTTAGGATGATGTAAGTGGTGATCATCCTAAAATTTGATGTTAACACACTAAAATAATGGGTCGCATATGAGGACAATCACCATTACAGTAACATCACCATTCATGACCATAAAAATATAGATCATGGGTTTATCACTATATATGTACTGAACAGGTTTCCCATGATGGTCACAATGGAGAAACCAGAGGTAGAATAATTCTCCTCCCACTACAGAACCATTTTTAATGTTGCATGAGGGCCCATAATTTGGGAATATAATATTATTGGGACCTACACTTGGGAGGAATCATCACTAGTGAATGGGTGTGAGCATACTATGTACACAAGACATGTCTGGAGTATGAGGCTGAGCTATATCACATAGTACTGTATGAGGTGCTGTGGAAGTCATAATTACACTTATACCATCATAAAGAGTTTGTTTCAGATATCTTTAGGAAATGGTCCCTAGACAATCAAAAAATTCATATTCATCATGGGGAAGTTAACATTGATCTGTGGGAAATCCTCAACATCAGTGGAATTCCACTAGAATTATTCCAATATGAAGAGTTCCTTATTTCAAATTAAACCTGGAATGGAAGGTATCAGAATTATATCCTAGCTCAACACCTTTTAGAGGCTATAAAACATAGGCTAGGTTATTCTATTGTTTTCTATATAGATATCCCATTAATGACATGGTTCGACATGTTTCTAAAGAAGGACCCAAACATAAGGATGTCAAACTAAGGAAAATAATGCCCAACATCACTGTAGAGGAGGAGGTTATGATCATACTACTTTATCTTGTAAGAGTGATAGTTTCCAAAATGGGGGGTGTAACATGGAGGGATATTCTGATTTACTAGACCACTACACAGTGTTTTATTCTAAATTCATGAGTGGTTGATTGTTGCTGGTCAGGGGAACATAGATTAGACAACACCCAGTGACATTGTTTATTGAAAAGATTTTTGTGGATAGTAATTGATTTAACTATGGGATTACTATGTTGGTGAGGATCTATAGCCTCTTTTTCCCCGCTGTAAGGGGAATCACAGTTAGGATGTAACGTCCCGGTTCTGGGTGCCACCCAGAGTTTCCCCGTATCTGGATGGAAACATGGTCTCATGCACATTTCCCCAAATTCTAGAGGTTGAAAACTGCTAGTGAGGTACTTGGGTGTGATAGTGGGGAAAATATTCCAACATTATCATAGTAACACAGTGGGAATAAACAGATAAAAATACTGGAAGAAATAATAATACAATAAAATAGTAAACAGTGGAAGACTGGATGTAATAACATCTAAGCACAAAAATATATAATGTATGGTACATATGTCTTGGAAAGAAGCCAGAAAAGTCACAATGATGTAATTCAATACTAAACCATACTACAAGGAAGAGAAATAAATCCAACATAATTGCGAGCCACAGATTTGTATCATGCTATCCCACTCTACAACAATCAACTATGTGAAGTAGAAGGGAGCATTCCCTTATCTATCCATACAAAAATATATCCAATTTGGAAATAAAATAATGACCCATAGAGGGCGTGGAATGAATACTATTGGGCAACCATATAATGTTATGTGTGTAACAGTTAGTGAATATATATGGTAAGCAATAAAAAAAATGAATTAGTAAATAAGGAAGTATAGATAGTCACCATCCTACAATTGAATTTCATTCATTTTCATATATCAAGTATGGAACTAATCAAAATCAGGTAACCCTATGGGATGTAGTCACAACCTAACCCCTCTAGTTCAACCAAAACAACACAAGAAACACATTAAGATGAACACATAGTCTAGCTCCTTTTATTTCATCTGTATCAAAGAATATCAAAGGAAGCACTCACCGTCAGTTCCACATGTGGTCTTGTATCGGTAACTAATAGGAATACTGAAGAAGCACTCAACGTCCAATTACCCTAGTGGCCCATATTGAGGAAATTGCAGACATTATGAGGGAGAAAAATGTATATCCCCCCTATTGTATCACAACAAAATAGTAATCATACACTGTAGATAAGCCCTCAACATCCATTATCCCTATGGTATACTACCCCGAGTTCTCACAGCCTTTTGTTAGTTAGTCCTACACAAACGATATGTGGTAGCCAAAGTTAACCAGAAGAACTACTTGGATAATAGTCTACAACAACTCACATCATGTCAGATAATAGTCACTCGATCCTATCAATATTTGTCATGGAATGAAACACAGTCTAACTAGAAAACTACACCGAATGGTCAAAACATGCAATCATTGGAAAAAAATGATATCATGGAAAAGTTAAAACTATTAATAAACAATTAACCTCTATCCATACAAGAAAGGAATAACAGGAAATTACAGGGCTAAAACCCATAAGAACACAATTCCCCGTTCATAGGTATTAAGCAATTTATTATATAAAATTCTAAGACTATATTTAAAAAGACACTAACCACCAACCTCAGTGTTGTGAGATCGATATACACAAACCTCATGCCTTGAATTTCCCTAGAACAATGTAGATCTACAGAAACATTCAAAACATTCAATCTAAGATATCTCGTGATAGAGGAAAACCAGGAGTTGATGTTCAAGAAGAAGAGAGTACTCACTGATGCGATTAGGGACCAATCATTAAATTCCCCTCATCCTAAATTCTCAGTGAAAACTATCATAACCAGGATATATTCATCATATGATCAGTCTGATCTTAATATTGCATATTTCCAAATTTATATACCCTAAATCCTCTTTAATGTTTAATCCCCACACTGGACTTATCATGGATCCTTTTTAAAATGAATCCTCACTGCATTATGTAAAAACTAGTATTTTCCTTATAACATGACCCTAATTGGTGTGATGTGTCCCATATTGTGGAACCAAACATCTCAATTTATAATTACATTCAAAATGAGATGTTGGAATTCATTCTCAAGAGATAAATCCCAATATCAAAACATCTATCATCTCCGGATTTGAAAATAATTTACATTGAACTATATATGTGAATTAAAATTGTCATTATAATGTGATGAATGAAACAAAATCGATACTATATAATACATACAAAAAATTATATACACATTCATTAAAGAAATATTTTCTAATTAGAGGGTCATCATCCTTATTATGGTATTTCAAAAAGATTCATGAATATGACTTAAATATATTTGATAGCCTCAGAGTTAGAAATAATTTCCCTAAATAAATGTTTTACGATCCAGACCTCACATCTACTCAACCAATGGGAGTTCCTAAGAATAATTAGAAAAATATCTTTTAGTTTCCAAAATTTAGAAATAAAATATGTAGCATATCATATATATATGGGAACTATGGGTCATTTAGATTCCTTGAATAACCACATTTTGAAATCAACTGAAGGGTGCATGTAACTACTTACAAATGAAAAATGAATGACCACCCCTTCCTAATTGAAAAAAAATCTGTAAATCATACAATATTAATTCATTAAAAAAAATTCAATTTATCCCATAATCCAAACCAAGTCCACATTCATACTTTTACAAGGCTTAAATAGGCCTACCATGGACCCTTTCATGAAATCAATCACAAATGTGTTTTGTTAAATGTGGTCAAAATATGATAGATTTTTTTTCTATTTTATATCCTCATACAAATTAACTGTAACTGTATTAATTCAATAATGGAATATTAAAAGCAATGAAAAGAATACACGTCGACAATCATATAAGTTGGGTGTCTAATAAGACCCAATGACCCCATGTCCCACCTAGCTTCTTCAACACGAGGTGGACAATTAATTCGATTTAAAGTACCATAAAAATTATATTATCCTGAATCTAGAGGTAACATGTGAAACTATCTAGAATATAGATCCTATCAAGTATTTATCCTAATTATGACTGATTATTATGAAGCATGCAACACCTTTTTTTGTCTCGAGTTGTTCAATGGTCCTCCCTATAGAACACAGTAGTATGTTCGAACATTATCTAAGGGAGGTTGATTATTATTCCAATATTAGACTCCTTTTAATAGTACATGACTTACCTTAGAATTAACTTTCATGTAGTAGTTTCTATAAAAAATTCATGGAATCATACTGTCAGCCTATTGAGGATGTCATACTATTGGCCCTATCATAGGTATACTAGACATGGTTACCATGATTTCCTACTATAGTTAGAAGATGACCAACATTATGTAGTGGTACTATATCTCAATTTCTATATAATAATTCCACTACTATGATACTTATGTAATCCAAGATTAGGAATATACCCCATATACATGACGACTATCGATATATCAAAAATAAATTTCAATTGATATAATAAAAATATATCAACACTCTAACCAATGTATTGATATATATCCATATTTCCACTACCAATGATAGCCCACATATCTTATCCGAAATGGCAGGACATGAATCAATATATGAAAACATTACACAAATATTTCAACATATCATGATAGTAGTAACAAAAGATAGGGTTTAGTCACACAACCCCATACCACCCATAAAATAGCTCAAAATCATCAGGATATGGCTACATAGTGGAATGTATGTATTCTATCTCTTTTTTAGGTGGATTGTTGGTAGACACATGTGATAAATGGATGATAGGATAAGGAATAGATTCTCATTAATCTTATAGATCATTATCCTATATTAATTTACATTATAGGACATGAAAATTTTCCCACCAAAATTATAGAAGGATGTCATTATATCCTGGATGTACATAGGAGTCTTTTGGGGATGCTACCATATATGAAAATTTTAGTTCTCATTGACAAAATCACGCCATCGGATGGATGACATATGAAAAGAAAACCCATAAATGGAAATTTGGAATCTAAGAGAATGGATATGATTGTGAACAACAAAATTTTTCTATTCATGACCCCATAAAACAACTATCAAATTTTTTCCATTATCCCATTGATTAATTTCAAGATCATATAACCATAAGTTGTAGTTAATAAGGTCCTCCCTATAAATTTTCTAGCATCAACTCTGGAGGTCATCCCAAAATCCATTCATGTGAATGAATCCTTTGAATTCATACTAATATTGACTATAATTAAATGACTCTTTATGAGTAAAATGGAATCCCTCCTCATTTTCAAAATAATATAGAGTAATAAGACCCCAACCACTTTCATTGTCCACCCTGATGGTCTTCCTCTTGGTATAGGCTTCATCATTCCATCTATCGGTTAGACATTAATCCATGATGGTCGTCCTCCATTTTATGGTGTTCAATATGAAGGACCACCCATAGTGATTAATCATTTTGAAAATATGGTATTCAAATTTATAATGAATTTTAAAGAAGGTTCAATATTAAGTGGTTCTTGGGATGAATAATATTTTCATTATTGTTTTGTTGTCATTGACAAAAAAAATATTTCACATTCCTAAAAGATCCCAAGGAAATAGCAAACCATCAAACCACAATTGGATAATTTTAATTTCAACATAGAAAAGGAGACTCATGCATACCCACATTCCTAAACATAGTATTTCTAGAAATTTTTTGTAATTGCTTGAAAAGGGAGATGACCATATCTTATTAAATAAAGTGAACATAATGATGGTGATGAAAATATATGAACTGAAAATATACTGATCAAGATTTTTTTCATTAGACATTCCTCGTTATGACATTATATTAACATTTACTTCAGAATTCATACATAATACTCACATAAATATTTGGCTAAACTAATGAAAAATGAATGATAAATAATTTTCATGTGAAGAATATTAATATAATGTAAAAGTAAAAGTGGATATTATTATAAATATTTATTTGGTCGTCCTTTAATCTATATAATGCCTAAAATTTAAAAAGTAACATGATTTTATCATATTTCTATGTTGTAATGTATTTTTCAAACTATTTTAGTTGAAAATTAAATCCTCACCAGATATACATATCATGGTATGAAGAAAAGACCAGAACTTAAATTACACCTCACTCCCTAATGTACATATTCAACCATAATCGATGTCATCCAATATCATTAAAACCCAAAAACTTGAAGCATTCATTTTCGAAAAGAAATTGTACACTAAGTATGAATTGGTGACGAATAAAACTCAGAAACATTAGTATTGATTAGATAAAGAAAACAAAATACTCATGAATAATGAATATAAAAATATTTTGAATGATAATTCTTTGATAAATGTCGATCATCGAGGTGTTATAATGCCTTTAGAAGAGATTGTCTCATGGTTGGACCTAGTATGATAGATATCTAATGATCAAAAAATAACCACATTAATCCCAGATAATCTATAAAAATAGAAATCATAGAAATATAGGAGAAACAATATACCATAGGGACATCATAATTTTCAATCGAGTCTCTACCTTAATGGGTGCCAAATCTGGCATGAATATTTCATACAAATAGAGGATGAACTACCCAGTCCAGGTGGATGGGGAAATTTTTACCTCAACATCCTCACATAATGATGTTTGTCTTCTTCAGTTATTGAAATAAAAAATTTAAGTTTCAACATCCTTACTCATCTTTTTTCCTAAGATTTTACATTGGAATTCAAACAACAATGTTTTCTATAGACTCTATCTAGTTTACTATTCATAATGATTCCATATAAGAAACAATTAAAGAAATGATGATGTCTTGTAAAGGTCACAATTCAATATAACCATTCAAAAAGACCATTTCTCTAAATGAATGAGAACACTATAATAAAAAACATAAGGGTAAGTAACACTCTTTCAATTATGATAATGACATGATGCACAAAATGTATTATGAATGAATAAACATTCTCAAAACTGGCCATGTACACAATATTGAACAAGAAACCAGAGAAAAATAAATATTTGACGATGCCATTGTTTAAGTCGCGAGACATAGAAAAATGACTGAAGATGGTTTTCATAATAGAAATCAAAGGAATATTAATATTTTATGTGCCCCCTAATTATCGACTTCCAACTCATTAGTGAGATTCAATTAACAATTAGGGTAATGAAATGGATACATCAAACATTCTACCCAAAGTGATTAAATATCTCATTCTTGAGGTGAGATTTATCCAAAATTTGGTGCAGATGAAAGAACTGGCTAGAATCAATGATAAATTAATTAGTGGAAATATACAAGGTAGCTATATTATTTAAGAAAATCCTTATACTACCCTTTTATAATATCTCTCCCAATTAGAGGAAGACGTCATTAAAATAATATATGGTCCTTGGAACCTAAAAAAGTTAATTTATAAACCACTAATATATCAATATCTAATAGAAGCATGTTGTCCCTCTCTGAGGGATGTAGTCCGATAAATGGAAAGTGATTAATTACATGATAGAATAAGTGGGAAATAAACATAGATTTTTTATAACCAACATATCTAGATCTAGAAACTCATTACCCTATTTATACAAGATCTCAATTGGCAATATTATAAGTAAACCAAAAAAACTATTTAAACATTCATAGCTTGATCATTTGATATAGAATGCTAGTTTACATCTATAAAATTACAGAGGAAGCATTACTATAAACAGGTAGATGAAACTCTTCCCACTCACTTCACTAGTAATTACACATTCCTAACATTTAATGGAATGAGGATTTAGAAAATCATTTGAATCATTTCATATATCAGCGTGATTCCATGATGTGGGCCCTTTCGTAGTAAGAATCTTCCAAAATAATTTAATTCATACAACCAAAGAGTAAACAACCTTTTTTTGGTATACTAGTTTAATGGTCAGGCAGATAAATGTATGAGAACAACATCACCTATATTTTATGTAACAATTTAGATCTACAATACCAATGTAAAGACCCTAACCCTATTAATCCTAAGCCAGTTCCTTTCATTATAAAATTGATTTAATAAAAAAGGATGTATCATACTGAAGGACTAAATATATAATACACTTTGAAAACTAAATACAATCATATGTATTTTTATTAATACATCAAATGAAATAAAACATAGAGACTACATTGGAAATATCCAAAACTCCAATATTATCCCTAAAAGTCATTCATAACATACACCTTCACATCCTGGGGAAAGTTAAAACATATGAAATGGATGATATAATATAATTAGCACAGGGAAAAAATATCAGGAAGGATCATATAAATATAAACAATATGAAAAGGTGAATAACTAAAAACACAAGACATTAAAGCATAATATAGAGCATATTATTGTATGAATAATATCTGAATAAATAATGTACAACTAATAATCACAATAAATTTAAACATAAATATGGAAATTATATGAGTGTAATTACCATATGGATTATCAATTAAAAATATCATAATTATGGAATTTGAAATGCTTGAAATCTAAAACATACTATTGAGTCCACAAACATGACATCTGAAAATAAATGGTTAAGGACTTAGCCAAATATATATATGATAATAAATGGGCATGGCCTTGGTGATGTCCATATAATTTTTATTGCATGAGACCAACCAATGCATCAAGGTTCTATATAGGACCCATACATTAACCTACTATGGAGAATTCATTAATCTTCTTAATGGGGTGAAAAAAACAATATATACATATGAAATGTAAATAGCTTCACCAATAAGTAATAATAATCACTAACCATTATTAGTCTTATTATAAATTTTACCAAGATAGAAAATATATCTTATAACTAATTTGAAAACATTAAAAAAATATGGAATATGTGATTAGAAATATAAATGTTAATCCGTCATGTAACTTAACAGAGTCTGTTGAGATCGATGAAAATAACTTAATAAAATTATTGAGGAAATATTTAGATAAATACACTCTTTACTTTGAAAATAAAACATTATTTAAAAAGAAATATGTATATAAATATATTTTAAAAATTTTCTCCCATTAAATAAAAGGTAAGGATGAAATTATATTTAATGAATAAATATTGTCATATTGAAGTGAAACACATAAAAACTATCTTTTGAAAAGTGCTAGTTTATTGAGGTTTATGAAAAAATATAAAAGAGTATTTATGTGAAAACCGGTCCCAGTGATAGCACATACACCCCGCCTTAACAAGGTCGTCGAGTCCTGGCCTACCAGGTACCACCAGTTGCCCCCGTAGACACATGGGGCCCACCCCAGGGTCCACCCACATGCCCGAATGGGTCATCTGACTAATGATAATCCCCACAGGCAAGAACATGTCCTTTCCAATGTGCTTTGTCCTCACTCGCACACACCCTGGGAAAATTCCCAGAAGTCATCCATCCTGATCACTACTCCAGGCCAAGCATGCTTAACTATGGAGTTTTAATCAGATAGGCTCCCGAAAAGGAAGGCGCACCTTGTTGACATGAGTCATATCATTTAGTCATTTAACCCTTTACCATTTGGGGGGGGGGGTTACATTCACCCCCCTTTAGAGTACAATGTCCTCGTTGTGGGCCCTACATTTCAACCCAGGCAGTGCACCGCGCACTTAAGGCTAGGTTCCACCTCTGATACCAATTTGTCACGACCCGTCCTCGGGGCCCGTGCCATGTCTACCTCAAGCCCGCCTTCCATAGGCAAGGGGCTGGCGACTAGCACCAAGGCGTAAATCCCGGTAAAAAGGGAAGGCATTGCCTTTGTAAAATAAACAAACACCATAGAGCAATCAAGAAATAGAAGCAAACACTAAGTAAAAAATGAGTACAACAGTAAGTGCGGAAAATTAAGTGGGCCAGAATACAAACCCAAACTGAAAGTAAAGTACAACTGGAAAGGGAAAACAACAACTGAAAGTAAAGCTGCAGCCTTGAGCTGTCCACTGGAACTCCCACCTGAAGGGTAGGTACAAATAGCCTGAACAGCTCCTCGAGTCCAGCCGTCCGCTCCGAGTACGTCCCTCCCAGTGGTCCACCTCCAGGTACCGTCCTGCTGTGCAATCCTCAACCATGATCAGTGTCATCAGTCGTCTGCAACCAACACAATGTAGTGCGGGCATAGACCGTGCAGGGGTGAGTATAACGATACTCAGTAGGGACCTCGAGACCCTCATGGTCTCACTAAGTCCAAAAAGGTTAACCACAAATAAGATCTCAACAGATAACCCTTACTTAGGTATAAGCCCATACTTATACATAAGTTATCAAGTAACCCATCTCAATCATGAGGAAACACAAAGGTTATGAAATCAACGGATAACCACTACTTAGATATATGCCCATACATATACCTATGTTATCAAGTGACCCATCTCAATTATGAGGTAAACACAATAGGTATCATAGGAGGAACCCATCCTTAAGTGCGGTGCACTGCCTGGGTTGAGATGTAGGGTCCACAACGAGGGTGTTGTGCTCTAATGTGGGGGTGATTGTAACATACCCAAAATGATAAAGGGTTTAATGACTAAATGATATGACTCATGTAAACAAGGTGCACCTTCATTTTAGGGAGCATGTCTGATTAGAACTCCATAGTTAAGCGTGCTTGACCTGGAGTAGTGATCAGGATTGGTGACCTCATGGGAAGTTACCCAGGGTGTGAGTGAGTGAGGACAAAGCACAATGGAAAGGACATGTGTTGTCTTGTGGGGACAGTCATTAGTCAGATGACCCATTCAGGCACGTGGGTGGACCCTAGGGTGGGCTCCATGTGTCTTCGGGGAAACTGGGGGTACCTGGTGGGCCAAGACCCGATGACCATGTTAAAGGCGGGGTGGTTGTGCTGTCACTAGGGCCCGGTTGTCACAAGGCGGAAGAAGGGTGGTGCGTAAAGAAGGGTGGTGCGTGACATGGGGGTGTGTGTGAGTGAGGACAAAGGTCACTGGAAAGGACATGTGTTGGCTTGTGGAGATAGTCATTAGTCAGATGACCCATTCAGGCACGTGGGTGGACCCTGGGGTGGGCCCCATGTGTCTGCGGGGCAACTGGTGGTACCTGGTGGGCCAAGACCCGACGACCATGTTAAAGGCGGGGTGGTTGTGCTGTCACTGGGGCCCGGTTGTCACAATGCGGAAGAAGGGTGGTTTGTAAAGAAGGGTGGTGCATGACATGGGGTAATTGAAAGAAATCAATTAAAATTAATAATATAATAATGGTATTATTAATTTTGATGATAAAACAATTTTTTGTCCGTAACATCATCGTGTGATCTCAGTTTCATGAACCGTCAGTGACAGTGTGACCATGACATCGAGAAGGAATTTATGAGTCCAATATTGGATGTCTTTTTCGGGTTTTCGGATCGGGTACCTGAAGCGCTCGAAAAATAATAGATTTAATATTATTATTAAATCTTCGACCCACCATAACTCATGCGTGCGACATCCGATTGGCTTGCCGTCAGTGGAGATATAATCCCATCATTAATACGGTCGATTCAAGTCTGATGTTGGATACTAAATTCTAGTTCGTGGTGCGGGGCCACGAAACACCGAATAATAATAATAATATTATTATTATTACGGGATCTTGTATCGGACATATCTCTCTCATACAGTGTCGGAATGACGAACCGTCTGCGACGTTGCGACCCTGGAATTATGACGGATGTTTCAAGACTAATTTTGGATATTTAAGTCGAGGTTGAAGAGCGGGCCCCATGAGGCCCGGTTCGCGCATGATGCGGTGAAATGCAATTTTTTCACCGGCTATCTGTTTGGGACCAATGGGTAGTCCATCTCGCGTGTCTTTTCGTATGGATCGCAATGGTGTGACCAGTTTGGTTAACCGGTGTCATTTGAAGTACGACTGGGATGGATCGTACATGAATCCAACCGGGCCCTCGGAGCAGAAACGCTTATAACTTGAGCTCCGGATGTCCGATTGATGTGTCGTCGACTTTGTTGGATTCCTCTTGATGAGACGGAACTTTTGTTATACTTCTCCTGAGGTTTGGATGATGTTGGAATATGGCCGGGTTGGATTGTACCCAAAATCCAACCGGGCCCCTCGAACGGAAAAGCTGATAACTTTCAGACTGGACGTCCGTTTGACGAACCGTCAGCGGCGTTGGTGATCACATTGAGAAACGGTCCCTACGAGTATACCCTATGAGAGTTCGGGGTACAGTTGAGATATGGCCGGGTTGGTTCGCACACAAAACCAACCGGGCCCCTGGGACGAAAAGGATAATAACTCACAGACCAGACGTCCGATTGACATGCCGTCTGTTGCATTGAGACCTCTATGACGAGGTGGTCCTTTGAGATACTTCTTCGTGGGAATTTGAGATACTTGGAGTATTGACCTGTAACTCGTGGAGCGGACCCTCCCGGAGATGAGAGTTCGGAGTACAGAGACCGTGTAGCCGGCTGAGACCTGATGACTGCTTGACCGACTCGACTTGGAGTGAGTCGACTAGCCCAGTGGACGGAGCAGTACTTTGTTGGGTGCAGACCCATGGAAGATGGATCACTACCTGTGTGACACTGCAGACCTACGGTACTCGTCCGGAGAGTACCTCTGCAGGCTATTAGGGGGTGTGCACTACTGTGTTTGGGTGGCATACCCTGGTGGGAAGCACTACTGTGTTTGGGTGGATGGCCCGCTGTACTTGACAGGAGGAGTACCTCAGAAGTCTTAGGTTAGTGAGCAGTACCTTGGAGTCGTGATAGGATCACTGTACACTCTAGAGACGGGACTCTTCAGCAGTTACAGTTTCAATAATGAAAATCCTAGTTTGAGCTGAGTCTATGACCATTGTGTTTACCTCATGATTGAGATGGGTCACTTGATAAATTAGGTATATGTATTGGCATATATCTAAGTATTGGTTATCCGTTGATTTCATAACCTTTGTGTTTCCTCATGATTGAGATGGGTTACTTGATAACTTAGGTATAAGTATGGGCTTATACCTAAGTAAGGGTTATCTGTTGATATCTTCTTTGTGGTTAACCTTGTTGGAATTAGTGAGACCTTGAGGGTCTTGGGGTCCCTACTGAGTATCATTATACTCACCCCTGCACGGGCTATGGCCGCACTATGTTGTGTTGGTTGCAGACGACAGACAGCCCTAATCGTGGTTGAGGCTTGCGGAGCAGGACAGTACCTGGAGGTGGACCCCTGGGTGGGACGTACTCGGAGCGGACGGCTGGACCCGAGGAGCTGTGGCAGATTTTTGTACCCACCCTTCAGGTGGGAGTTCCAGTGGATGGATCGAGGCTGAAGCTTTACTTTCAGTTGTTGTTTTCCCTTTCCAGTTGTACTTTACTTTCAGTTTGGGTTTTTATTCTAGCCCACTTACTTTTCCGCACTTACTGTTGTACTTAGTTTTTACATAGTGTTTGCTTCTACTGCTTTCTTGTTCTGTGGCGTTTGTTTACTTTACAAAGGCAATCCCTTCCCTTTTTACAAGGATTTACGCCTTGGTGCTAGTTTCCAGCCCCTGCCCTATGGAAGGCGGGTTTGGGGTAGTCACGACATGGGCCCCGAGGACGGGTCGTGACAATTTAAAGTGGAAAAGGATTAGTTATTTTCATAAAACCAAATAATATCTAATTTAAATTTTATAATTAAAATAGTAATTTTGTAAAAACATTGGTTCCTTAAAATATATTATTTAATGTACATGAGAATGGGTATTAAATTGTGAAGTACCATATAATGAGGCTTGCTTATGGAGAGTAATAGAAAATGAATCCTTATAAAACAAGTTTTGAACCGTAAAAAAGGATGAAATGATATTTATACATGAGTTTTAAATTAATATAATGAATTTATAATATGTATATAAAAATATGGATTAAATAAAAAGGGTTAATGAGAGAGAACGTGTAACCTGAATGATAAATGGGGGTTTGGATGGAATCCATTAACTTATGTTCGAAAGTAGTATTCACATGCACTTAATGTCCTGGATAGTGAAATAAAATTCATTAAAAATTAAATTCATAACCAACTCAACATGAATTTTATAAAATTAATTTTATTATGTTCGTTTATAGCCTTTTGTATTTGTTATGATATCAATTTTTTTATTTGGTAGTGATTGTTTCCTTGGTTTTCATGATTAGTTCACTTGTATACTTGTACAAAAGATTTTTTGAAATGGAAATAGTTATATTGAATTGAAAATATATCTCATTCATGAAATTACATAATATTTAATGGCATTATATATCAATTTTTCTAGATATGATGATGATTCATTAGTTAAAGTGTTAAGGATATTCCTTCAGATTATCATGACATTTTTTTCGGACATCACACAATAGTTTTGTCCTAGATATTAATATTATGTATATATATGTATTCCAGAATAGTAAATATGTTTTATTACATATAATAATTTGTTTTTTATCAATAAAAATTTAATTATTTATAGCATTAAATGTGGAAATGAAATATGAAAACGCATCATCAATGGAGGTGGAAAATCGATACCTCACGTAGGATGTATTCATTTTTAGAATAAAAAGGGGAAGATAAATGAATTAATTGTGTATATTCCATTATCATAATAACATTAAAATATATATAATATACTATATTTATCATTTATGTTTGGATCTTGGTGGTAAGGATTGTAAAATAAAACAAAAGAAATTGAAAAAAAAATAAAACAATGAAATGGGATTTTACCTCATGAATTCCTATCACTGAGAAACACCTTAACGAACATTGAGAAGTTATTTTTGGTGGGACTGATATGACCATCACAAGGGAGATATGTTTTAGAGAGGGATTGGGAAATATTGGACAAGATTAGAGGCATTAGAGATGTGTTTGGAAAAGGTGGTTATGAGTAGTATTTATAGTGGAGGAGAGGAGTTTGATTATTAGTTTATCCATTAGTTTATTAGTTTTGATAATGAATATAAATATATTAAACATGACAACTAAATATATGAAAATAATGATGGATAATTTGGCATTTTGGTCTTAAATCATCCATATATCATCTTTGACTCAATAATTCATGTATTTTTCGAATACAATAAATTACCATATTTTTCTATTCACCCAATATTTATCTATTTTAGAAAATTACAAAAAAAACCTAACCATTTACAAGGTGTAGAATTAAAAAATGGTACCCATTTTATAAAATTTATTTCCTTAATATTATTAATTTCAATATTAAATTAACTAGTCATATACTCAAAAAAATATTGACTATATTATTATAATGGATTGTATGACACATACACAAATTAATTAAGGTCTCATAAAATTTACTTATAATCAAAAGAAATCAACATATTAATTTTTTTAATATAATTCATGATATCAAATTTTTTTAAATAATTATATTTTTTAGTCAAATTTAAATAATAATTCATGTTTCACAAAACTCCCAACACTAAATGTATCATTTTAAAACACTAATTTACATATTACATGATGTAATTATATTTTATTTCATTCATATGATAAATATTTTATACATACATTCATAGGTGAAGTTACTCTTCAATTAACCAGATTAATATTCTTAAGGGGCACATTACTTTTCCAATGATAATATTTAATAGTACATTATTGGTTTTTGAATTATTCTTTTGTGATATATAAACAATCAAAGTAATTAAATTTTAAAGGAGAAAAACCATAAAACATGGGGGTGTAACATACTACCCTCCAAACAATTTATTCCTCACAATTTACAAAATTTATTCTCATAATTTTTTTTGATAGTTCATCATCATGATTTCTTATGGTTCATACATCTCTTATTTATTTTTAGGATTTTTCCAAATTTCATTTATCAACAAATCATCTAATTCCTCAACAAAAGTTCCCTAATGTCCAAAATCTGGATATCGAATTCAGAGTAATATAAATCAGGATCTAATTATATTCGATCAGAAGTGTAGTCATGTATTGGGTATGGCATGTACTTCCAAGGAAAAGTGATGTGGAACACATTTTGTACATTATAATGGCCAGGTGGAATTTCCAAATGATATGACACAACTCCAATTCTCTCCATAAATTTGAAAGTTATAACATACCTAGGAATTTTTTTACTTTTGAATCCAAATCATAATACACACTTCCATGGAAATACCATCACGAAGACATGATCTCCCACTTGGAACTCCAAATAATTCATCTTGTTATCATCATAGATCTTTGACCTACATTGTGCTAATTTGATATGTTTTTTAATATTATTTTCATTTTCTATTGTTTCCTTCACAACTTTTGGGCTTACAAGCTTCCTTTCACCAACTTCAACCCAATAATATGGTTTATGACATCTATTTCCATACAATGATTCATATGGAGTCATTTTAATACTAGAGTGGAGACTATAATTGTATGATATCTCTAATAAATTTAAATAATATTCCTAGGTGCCTTGAATTCCTTTTGAGGATGATCTAATCATGCCTTCTAAAATTTATATTTCCCTTTCAAACTAGTGTCAGTTTGAGGGTCATGAGATGTACTAAAATGAGGTTCATTATCCAATGAATTCTATAGAATTTTCCAAAACTTCAATGTATATAATTGATAACCACCAGACATAATTGAATAATGAGATCTATTTATTCATACAACATCATTAATATAGAGTTTTTAGGACACTCCTATGGAAAATAATCCCTTACAGAAAATAAATGTATTGATTTGGTATCTCAGTAAAAAACCAAGAATATTTCATTATTATTTCTCGACTTTTTGGTAATCCAATGAAAAAATCCATATTAATGTCATACAATCCACGTATAAGAATAGGTATAGATTTCATTAATCTTATAGAATATTTTCATTCATCGTTAACCTGTTGAAAAACTAAACATGTTCATAAAAATCTATGATTTCCCACTTTATTTTACCCAACTCAAAATGCTCCATCAAATCACTGTTCATTTTTGTGCTACCATGGTGAATTGAAAAATTATAGCTATGGTCACAATCAAATAATTCAATTTTTAGATAGTGTATAGGGAAAATAATGTCATTTCCCAAATTTCTGAGTTCTATCTTCTTGGAAGAAGTGTTCCAACAAACCTCCATTCACATCATTAATTATCCTATGAAAATTATCATATTTAGCCTGAGAACATATAATCATTTACAATATATACGGCTGTGAATAAAATTGAAAAATAGTGATATTTCACCATTAATGATAATTCTCATATCCATCATCACTAGATCTATCAAGATAATGTCCATTTTAATCCTTATTTACTATATAACTCCATAATACATCATGATCAATGCATATGCTGAATTATTTTGTTTCTATGGGTGATAGTTCATATGGAAATAATAATTCTTGGGTAGCTAAAGCTATATTCTTTGACTCATGATGAGTACATTCTAAAACAATATATATTTCAAAATATTGTTATCATTATATATGTCAATATTTCACAATATTTATAGTGTCTCTATATCTCCAATGAAATAATTACAGCAGCTGACTCAATATCATGAGTGGGATAGTTCTCTTTAGGGGTTATTAACTACCTTAATGGGTAGCTGGTAACTCTATCATTATTCATAATCAAATCTATGTACATTTTTTTGATGAATCAATATAAATAAAAAATCAACCATTCCTTAATGGTAGATTCATGATCATAGAATTCACTAATCTCATTTTCAATTAATCAACACATTCTCCACATTCCTTTTTCAAAATAAATTTAACCCCTTTATATGTAATCATGGTTAACGGGTAAGCTAATAATGAGTTATACTCAATGAAATGCAGATAGTAACATGCTAAACAAATGAAAATATAGGCCTAGGTTTTTTTTGTGTATTACATTCACAGATATCTTATTTTTCAAATATCAATTGAGATTATATCATTTGAGACAGTATATACAATAAAATGAATGGTTTAAATACATAATTTTCACTTTTTATAATTATATTCAATCTCTTTTCTTCTATGAGTCCCCAGAACAATATAAAAGTGGTTTTGATGGTCCCCATATATTTTTATATATATCAACATTTCATCAATAAATACTACTAAAAAATAAAGAAGATATACTATAATCAACCTATTCATTAGATCAACCAAAACAGATGCTATATTAGTATGTCTAAATGGAATTACTATAAAATTATAATGTATATTCCAGGTTTGTTAATGTTGTATTTGGAATTTTTTTCTTCCTTAGACAAAATTAATTTTATCAAGATGAAAGGACAATCTTCAAAAAATATTGAGCTCCTTGATGTTGATCAAATAAATCTTTAATTTGTGGCAGAGTATAATTGATCTTTATTATAATATACATTATTTCTCTATAGATAATATATAGCCTCATGGATACATCTTTCTTCAAAACAAAGGGAACATGGGCTCTCGATAAAAAATACATGGGAGAATAAATACCTTAATATAAGACTCTTATAGATGTTATTTTAGCTTTAATAATTCTACAATGTTAATTCATTAAGGATTATTTTATATTGGCCATACATCATTGATTAAATGAATAAAAACAATTAACTTCCCCGAAGTGGATGTCCTGGAAAATCCTCTTGGAATACATCAATATATTCTTGTACAAATATTAACATCCTCATTTTAAGGATTTATTTACACAACCATTGATGATTTCTTTATTCTTCCATGGGAATTTCATTTAAAAATTCTACTGGAGGTGGATTTGGATATGACTCAGACAATGAAGTATCCCCTCTAAAGATGATAAATTATATATCTTCACGGTGAATCATAATTTTGTTTTCTTTGTAATATTTTTTTTCATTATATATAAAAATAATACCCCTAAAAAAGAATAATATCAAAATATCCAATACTTAATATGATAAAATCTATAATTAGAGAACATTTATGTTTCATAATATGAACATTGCGACACATCTTTATTATAATAAAGTTTCCACTAGGATTCCTTACTGAAAACTCCCTTATTAAGGTGGATTAGAAATATCTAATTTCTAAATAAATCAAGTATGATACAATGGAATGAGATGATATATTATCTGATAATGAATTATCTACATTTGAGGACATGATTAATGTAACATCCACCACATCATTAGGAACATCAACATCAACTTTTTTAATTACATAGGATTTTTCATGATCCCAGTGCCTTTTTTGAGGTAAAAATCCTTGATACATCAGAAAATATTTTTTATAGTGTCCCATCCCCCTAAAATAATAGGATAATGAATTGGTAGCTTCTTTCTATCCCTTTCATGTCATAAGCCTGATTTCCATTCACACCAAACCTAAATAATACTCCTTTTCCTTTCCACCATGCACCAAGTTATTTTATTTCACAAGTATCACATATTGTAAAATTCCTTTTTTTAATTCTTCCATATATCCATTCATTACTCCACCACCCAATTTTTTCTTTTTTTCCCTTAAAGTCATATGACTTAGAGAATTTGTTCACTATCATGATAACACATTACACTATATCTTTGTTTAATGAGAATGATAGGGGACCATTTTAATTTTGATGAATGAGTTTAACCCGTAAAATAATCAATTAATCATTATCTTTTGAACTATTTGTATAATCCATATAATTCCTTAAAAATCATTA
The DNA here is from genome assembly GCA_963277665.1 of Viscum album. Lineage (NCBI taxonomy): Eukaryota > Viridiplantae > Streptophyta > Magnoliopsida > Santalales > Viscaceae > Viscum > Viscum album. Next base: position 1,282,446,438 of record OY728132.1, on the reverse strand, counting down.
AATGTTTTTTTCATACATAGAAACATTTTAATTATTATTTTTACTAAGAATAAATAATTTTCTCTCCTAATACTCTCTCTATTCTTAATTGATGAATTTTTATATGAAATTTATTATAAAATACTTCCATTCCATATTCAAAATTTTTTCCTCCTCCTTTTTTTGTATTAATCCCCACCATTTATTAATATATCCGAGGAGATAATAAACCACATTCATAACCTTCACCCTTTAATTACTTCCTACGGAGACAAATATATTCTCCATGGATCTTGTCAATTTCTCATCTACATATGGATTTATATTCTCATTTAATGATAGAGGATATTATGGAATAATGTGGTATAATATAGTTACATTTTTTGTGGGTCAAGATACTCCATACGATTAAATATGTTTCTCATAACTAGTGTAAATTTTCTATATATTGTTACAAGTTTCTCAGATAAAGTTGTAGCTCCCACTTCAAAAAAATTTTCTTGTGTAGATGATAAATCCCTATATGGAATACGTACATTAATATAGTTTTCATTCTTTCCACTAGGCGTAATTTATAAATAATTTCATTCATTAATACAACTTATGGATCACAATGCATTATTTAAAAACTAAAAAATTAGGTATCATTAAATGGAAATTTATTCATAGATAATCTCGTAATCATAAAAATGGTTTCTTTGGGGACATGTTTACTTTTAAATCATTCATAATGGTTTATAAAGTAAATTTATATTACCCAAATATATCCCCAAGAGTGTAAAATAGGAACACATTAATGCATGTTGTCATGAACCTGGTAATACCGAAGACCCACGTAATCTCAAAATTACCAAAATTATTGGATGTCCTTCTATGACTATCATTAAATTATATCATAGGGTTATGTTCCCTAATCTATGTTTTCAAACTCTAGTTTTCATGGTATCTACAAAACATTCTCTCCTACCTACTATAAATACCCCAAACCTAGTATCCAAGAGATGGTGGCTTACATAATAACATTGCGATAAAAATATGGATGTGACATACCAAATGACTTTATTTTTTAATTGGTTTGGGAAACTGGAAATAAATATACTTTTTACATTAGTACATGAAATGAAAAACAAAAATGAAACATCATAAGAAACATTCAAAAACTCTTATACTATCCATGAAATTCATTCATAATATACATATGTGTATCATGGGAAATAATAAACCCAAAGAAAGGTTTGATCTATGATCTCATTTTGGGTAAACAATAAAATAGAAGATAGTATAAACATAAACAATAATTCAAGGATAATACCTAAAAATATAAGCCATTAAAAAATAATCTTGAGCATATTGTGGTTGGAATAAAATTTGAATAAATAATATGATATAAGTAATCACCTGAGAATGATACTTAATAATGGATATTATACTAGTAGAATAATAAAATGGTTTATCAATTAATAATATCATATTAATTGAATGAATAATATTAGACATCTAATAAATACCATTAAGGCCTCATCCCAAAAATTTGAAAATAAATGGTTAAGACCTAGGCTAAATCTATATCTAAAATTTAACGGTCCATGCCTCAACTAAACCCATATCTATTTTTTATCATGAGTCCAAATGATATATCATGGGGATATAGCTGGCCACTCCCATCACTAAGTAAATCTAACAAATTCCTCAAATGAATGGGGTGAAATAAAAAAAATATACAATGGAAATGTTAATTAGTAAACAAAATCACTAACCATTTTGAGAACTATGCTGAATAATATCAAGATAACATAACTATATTGATTATTATCATAAAATATTTAATAAAAATTTATAGATGAAATCAAATAAGATCAATCCTGATTATTCAAAAGACTAAATTGTGGTTTTTGAAATAAATTATAATAGTATAATAAAATCATGAAGGAATTCTTGTATGACATATAATGTTTAACATTCTAAAGAAGTGTTATTTTTAAAAATAAATTCTATAATCTTATATTATAATCATGATCATCCTAGAAATGAAAATGGATGAAAAAAATTATATTTAAGGCATAAATTATGTACAACTGAAGTGTGAAAATTTAAAAAATTACTTTATAAATGATAGACTTTAGTGAAATTTAAGAGAAAATATTACAATGTATTTAAAATGGAAAAGTAATTGTTTCTTTCATAAAACTAGAAAATAACTACACTAATGTTTCCTGATAAATTTAGATATTTCAGAATAATATAAGTGACTTATAGTGGATTATGAAGCATACAGGAAAATGTGTAACAAATTGGGAAGAACCCTTCAATCGGGCTTGCTTATCGAGAGTAATTGAAATGAAATAATTATAAAACATGAATTTTTCATTCAATGAAACCTGAAATTGTATGGATATATAATTTCGTAACATATGCATAAAATATATACGATTTATATAAAAAATAATTACATTGGGATAAGGAGAGATAAAGCACAACCTGGATGAAATAATATTCATTAATAATTTTATTCAGAACCGATTAAATATGTATTTGATTTCATATAATTTTTTAAATTTTATATATAACCTTTTTATGGGATATGAGATAAATTTCATCTTTCTAGTGTTTTTGATTCCATGGTTTTCCATGAATGGTTCACTTATATACATGTATGAATGATTATTTGAAGTAGGAATAGTTATCTAGAATTGAAATAATATGTTATTAATAAACATCAAATAGATTTAATGGACTTATGTTTAATTATTTTTCCAGATATGATGATGAATCATTATTTAAATCATTAATTATAACAATTAAGGGAATTTTGGAAAATTTTCAATCATCCTGCACGAGTTTGGATTTAGGAATTAATATTTTTTAAATATACAAGTTAAAAAAATTATATATGTTATTTTCTAGATCATCCATTTAAATGTTTTTTAACAAGTTCGTATGGTTTAATATAAAAATGTAAACTTTTCATCGACGAAGGCGGTAAATAGAAACCTCGCGGACGATGTTTTAATTTTTAGAATAAAAATGGAAGGAGAAAAGAATTCATGGTCGATATCCCATAACCATGATAATAGTCCAGTATATATATGATACTAGATTTATTATTCATGTTATGATAGAGTATGTAAGGAATGGATAAGAAAAGTAACTTAATAGAAATAAAAATAAAAAAAATTAAATGGGATTTTGTGTCTTGAATTCCCCTTCTGGGGTGGCCTACATAAGGAACATTGAAATATATTTTGGGTGAGAAAAAAACTAAAACATGGAGGGTGAGGTTTGGTAGTGTTATTGGATAAAATTTTTACAATATTCAATGAATAGGAGATGTGATGATAAGAGTTTTTAAGGTTTGATATTTATAGAGTAAGAGAGGGGTGTTTTTTAAATTATCCATTAATAGTATATTTTTCTCATGAAAATAAATGGATTCGACCTTATCCATAATTAAATTCAACTAATAAAGGAGTGTTCGAAATTATGGGATTACATCATCCATACATCTTCTACAAATCAATAATTCCTATATATGTTAAATTATGTAAATTACAATATTTTACATTTCACCAAAATATCATCTATTTTATAGAAATACTGATAAATCACCCTAAATATTTTTTTATTTTTAAAATTTAAAAATATACCGCCTTTTATAAAATTAATTTTCTAAATTTTTGAAACAAAATTTTAATTTAAAATCACCATTTTTCTGAAAAATACTATTTTTAATATTACTATATGATTTATGAAACTTTAAAAAAATATTTAATGTCTCATAAAATTATCTTATCATCATAAGATAGGGAAATATTAACTATGTAATCTATTTAAGGAAAATAAATTTTCTTTTAAATAATTATATTAATTATTAAATTTTAAATAATCAATTTTGTTTCACAAAAATACAGAAACATTATTTATCTTTTTAAAAAAATCATTTACATAATCAAAGATATAAATATATTATATTTTAATTCATAGGATACCAACCATTTATGTTCACTTTAATTGGTGTTGTTAATATTATATTGGATAGATTAATATTCCTAAGGGTCACATTACTATTCCAATTGTCATATTTAATATTATATTATGGATTTAAACTTATTGTTGTGTGAAACATAAACAATTGAAGATATTAACTTTTGAAAAAATGCATGCCATATAATATTGGGGTGTTACAATAGCGGAAAATGATCCTTCACTTATTAAATCGATAAAGAGAATAAGGTATTTGTATATTTAATTAATAAGAGGAAGGTTTTGACATACAACCTAAACATGCATCTACATGAAAAATATGTAATGGGTATCTTTTTTTCCAAAACTACCTGATGAGTTTTAAATGAAAATAATATGTCAATGTTTCTAGGTTGGATTCTAGAGCATGATATAGATTTAAAAAAAGTATCATTTCATTTTTTGAACCATATCTATATTTCGACTAACACAGATTGGTTAATGAAAGAGATATGAATGTTAAGAATTTCTGCTAACACTCATAAAAATTCCCTTACGTTAATTCCATACCTTATGATCTTGATTTATCACAATACACCACCAATTTAATGGAAATTTCCTTCATATATGTACAAGAAGAACATTATTTATTCCTTCCAATATAACTACCATTCTTTTTCTTACATAACTGTTACTTCATTTTAATGGTAAATAACTTCATAGTGTTTAAAAACTAGGATTAAACAGTTTAGTGACTTTGGAAAAATTATATCATACATAACTCCTATATTATAAAACATAATACATTATTTCATTCAATATTTTCAAGCTTCATAGGGTCTTTCTCATCCTCCTTAGAATAATTAATCGCCTGAGGATATACTTAAATGAATGGGGTGATCTAAATGTCTAGTAAAAGGATAAATAAGGAACATTAGTCAACATATCATGTGTGAAAATATTCATCGTCATAATAAAATATCAATATGATCATCATCATAATCATGAGAGGAATAATAATATAACAGGATAGGATGTGGAAATATATAAAAATGAAACTTTTTGTCTTAGTTGTCAAATACCACTCATAGTTTTAAATAAATCATGCAACATGTTCATAGATAACATATGTGAATAAATCTAAAATAATTATTTTCAAATAATCTAGAATCATTTTCACACAAAATTAATATTATATCAAGAGATACATCACATTACCCAATACATTGGTGCAATATATAATTATGGGAACACCTGTCACATCATAAATTTTTCATAATGAAACCTACCACATATAGCCTATAATAATTAGAGTCAGGAAGTAACCCTTGTGATGGAATGGGTTTCATAATAATTTATACAATATTTAATAAACATTTGGTTCCCAAAAGTAAAGGGAAAATTAATTTAGGATAATATTATTCATTATTGAGCGAAGAATAAACAACATAAGAGAAGTGAAAATGCGTGGCTAAGAGAAGAGTTATTTTGAAAAATCATTTTAAAGGACATATAAATAGAACATGAACATGTATATCAATGAAAATAAAGGGGTATAACAATGAAATAATATTCACACTGAAATATGGAATGAAATAAGAATAAACCAAAGAAATGAAATGTGGTTTGAGAATTTCTGAAACTTGATTCCAACATAATTATTTCTCTTTTACACCCACTGAATAAAAAATGTTTACTAATTAAAAAAACCACCAGTGAGATAAAATAATTTATAAAAATATAGATCAATAATAATAATTGGATTATATTTTATAATTTTTATTGATGACATTCAATCATTTCGACAACGTTCCTTTGTTAATAATTTCTTTTTTCGCCTCGATTTCGAAATTTTTGATAAATTTAAATTATAAAATTCTATAATTAAATATAATTTCATAGAATAGATGTAATTAAATATATATATATATATATATATTATATGTTATTCATAATATCCATCCATGAAGGTGTTTATAATATTTTTTTGGAAATGTCTCAATAAGTAGTTAACTAAACATTAATATGACAATGTCAAAAGAGCACAATATGGGACTAAAAAATTTATATAAGTCATATATATGAATCTTGAATAATGTTGAAATAATTAATATAAATTTATGTTACTGCATAATTAATTTTAGAGTACTTTATTTTGAATGGAATTCAGAAAAAGAATAGGGATAAAAAAAATACTTGGAATAGTTAATAGAGCCTTACTCTTTCCTCAGTGTGTCTTCTATTGTATAAAACTATAAATCACATATTTATTGGATTTTTTATGGATTAATAACATTTATAGGTTTTATATGAGGCATATTATAGACTATTTAGTGAGAAAATTTTCATTGGAGAGGGTGGGATGTTCAGTTTTCCCTAGTAAGGGATCGAGGATATTTATACTCAAAGAGAATGGTATTTTTTTAATAAAACATTATATAAAATTCTATATCAAATATAAGGATTTTAATAGTGAATATTTTTATGACATAAAAAATTTATTAAAATAATATTATGGTTTTATGAATTTAAAAAATATTCAAAGTCTAATTCCTTATTTTATTTAAAAGTAATGTGAAAAAAATAAGAAAAATTATTTTATAGAATGACTTATGGCTTAATTTTTTGGATAATAATTTTTATATTTAGAAATTATTAATTTTTTATTAAATAAAATGTTTTTAAAATAATATATATTTTTTATCTGAACTAGATGTTTGGGTTCTTATTATGACATAAATAAACCATGACTGATGCAATTTAAGTTACATCGGTTATATGAAACACTGTTTTTTATATTTATCAGAAAATTGATGTGTTTTACAAAATTACCAATAAATCATACATGGAAAATACAGAAAAGATAATATCAAAAATTTACTCCATTTTTGGAAAATAAATTTCCTAAAATGAAAAACTAATTTTTTAAAATCATATATTATTCGATAAATATCGATATTAATGTTATTATAAATTCTATGATAAATTAAAAAAATTAAATAAGGTTTCCCAAATATATATTATATCATTAATAAACCAAAATATGAATCTATTTTATAAAAAAAATATACATTTAAATTATTATATTAATTAAAAAAATAAAATAAAAATCTATATTCTAAAAAAATATATGAATAAATGTTTTCATTTTTTAACAAATTATCCAATTATACTATGATATAATTATATAATATTTTAATTTATAATATGCCAAATCATTTATAATTTCATATGTGAGGTTTCAATTTTATTTTCTATATTACTATACCTAATGATTATGCTACTATTCCAAGGATCGTCTTGTTAATTCATCAGTAATGATTCTATAGTATCTTGATGTACCTTTTATTCAATATTCATTTAAAATGTTTTTATTAGGTTCTCTATGTGATTTCGTGTTATTTATACTATACAAAATTTGTATAAGAATGTAATTTACATGGATAAATGCTTTGTTTATTAGATTCTTCCCCCTTTTATGAAATTTTATACTCAAATTGTTTATATAATTAGTTGATGGTACTTCTCATTTATTGCTTCCTCTGACTATGAAGTCCCTTCTTCATACTCATGGTTCAACCACAAAACTTTGAAAAGTTTATTTGTCCTTTTTAGGGATTTATCTCTTCTGTCCAAAATATTTATCAGCTTCTCTTCATACAACATGTCATTTTTGTAGTTGTCCCACTTCTAGATTCAGTACATGTGAAGGGTCAGCTATGTACTTCCTTAGGAGTGACAAATGGAACAAACCATCAACTTGATCCATATTTTCTTGATAGAAAATCTGAAAGGACACTTGTCTAATGAAATCAATGATCTCAATGGGGATAATTTTCCACGGGTATGCTTCGTTTTCTTCAGAACCCATGTGAATTTTTTCTATGGTGATACTCGATTGAATACATTGTATCGTTCAATGAACATCAAGTCCCTTAACTGAGTGTCAGCGTAGATATTTTTCTTACTCTAGGAATCTTTGATATGTTTTTGGATTTAATGAAGCTTCTCTATAATATATTGCACAATTTCAGGTCCATGTAGCATTATCTTTCAACCTTCATCCCAATAGGGTGGAATAATACATCACTTCCTATATAGTGCTTCGTATAGAGCCATAAAAATACTGAATTAGGATTTATTGTTACATGAGAACTCATCCAATGTGATATGCTGATCCCATCATCCTTGGAATTCCAATGTACAGTCTCTTAGGATGTCTTCAATCATGTGAGCAGTCCTTTATGATTGGATATTAGTTTGGTTGTGATAAGGCATGATATAATTCAATTCAGTACTTAGTGCATGTCGAATACTTATACAAAATTTAGAGGTAAAACATGGATGATGATCAATGATAATCGAATGTGGAACCCTAGGTATCATAACCAATTCCTTCTCATATATCATAGATTTTTTTCTTGAATGGTATCTTATTGAATTGAAATAAATCGTGGAGTATTGGTGAGTTGATCCACCACAATTGATTTTGAATTATTTTCTTTGGATATCTTTTGGAGTCTAGCGCTAATGTTCCTAGTGAAATTCTTCCATTCCTACATGGTTTTAGCTAAATTTTAATCACCCCCTTGGAATTCTGTCTCTCTACAATAAACTGCTAACATACCAAACAATATGAGATATATTCTACAATATCCTTCTTTATGTTATCCAACCAGAAGTGTTCTCAAAGGTCATAGTACATCTTCATACCTACATGATGGATGGAGAAATGTTATATATGTGTATTGTTCAATTGATCCTTCTTTAACTTAGAGGATGATGATACACAATATATCCCCTTCCAAACTAAATAAAACAATCTTCATCAATATGGAAATACTATAGATTCCCTTATTTTATATTATTACCCTTCTTTTGAAGTTCCATATCATCCTTGTGTGACTCTATATTCTTCTCATTGATATATGGATGGGAAATCATTTAGGCAGGGTAAGATGAATTCATTTCCATTATTATTTTCAAATCCATATTTTTCATATCCATGATGATTGGGTCTTCCTTAATTTGTATCATGTATGGAGTTGGATGTTATTTTCATCTAATTGAATTCGATACCATGTTTTCCTTCCAACAAAAACATCGAGTAGGGAAATCATAGTCCATGAGTAGTTCTATCCATCTTCATTGAGTAATATGAGATCATTTTTTTGTATATATACATAAGGATATTTTGATCATTATATATGTGACTCTTTTCACCATTGAGGTAGTGTCACTAGATTTTCAGGTCATAAATAATAGTTGATTGCTCCAAATCATGCGTCTAGTAGTTCTTTTCATCGATATTTTACTTCCATAATGCATATGCTATCACATTTTAATGTGTAATTAGTAGAAACAAAATACATTCTTTAATGTATCATTGTATATCACAAAATATTCTCCACTTGTTGGAAATATTAGTAGAGGAGTTGTGATCATCCTCTTCTATATATCCTTGAATTGTTCCTCACATTCTTCTATTGAGATATGGCTTACATTGTTCCTTGTTTACATAGTCATCATGTCAGAATAATATGATTTTTTTTCATAAAATGTTATTATTACCTAGCTAACCATAAATAATTGTTGATTTCTGTGAAACTAGTGGGTCTGAGCCATTCGCTAATTTCATTTTTATTTGAATGGTGCACAAAAATTACATCAATAATAATGAATTGTCTCTGCTATGTGACTTGCATCATCCAAAAGTTCCACTTTTGGAACTTTTAATAGGTTTCCTCTTTCCATACTATTAATAGCTCAATATGTATATTCTATTCTTGTTCCTCCTTACTCGTAGATTAAATGTATAAACTATTGATAAATTCTACCTGAATTTTGTCTATGTAGTATCTATAGAATCTATTAATAAAATACATGAAGAGTATAGAGGAATTAGTATGTTTTAATGTCATATCTATAAACTCATAGTGATCATACCATGTACAGAATGAATTCTTCTAAATGTAACCATTCATTTATATAATTTGATGCTATATAAAATGAAGACCTGTCTTTGAGATGTAATCATCTTTTCAAACTCATAAAAAAAGACAAAAATACTTGTAAGAGGAGAATTTTTCATTGTGGTGATCTTGTTGATATCAAGGTAATTGATACGCAGTCTTAATTATCCATACTTCTTCTTGAAAAATAGCACTAGTACACCCTAGGGGCCTGCACTAGGGAATGTGAAAACATTAATGAAATTCCCTTTAATAGGTTTCTTGGAATCTTCTAGTTAGATTGTGGATAACAAGGATGGTAATTTCATGATATGATTTTCTCTAGGTATAATGTTCATTTGGATCTCTACCTCATGTTCTTAGGGATGTGCAGGTAACTATTCAATAAATAAATCACTATATTCCCTCACAATGTGAATTTACTCCATGTTTATACCATACTATGATTCATCCAATTGAGAAAGGTATTATAATATACAGTGTATCAACACCCACACCATTGATGCATTATTCATTGAGATTCATGGTCTTCCATGAATTTTCAAGTTGCATGAGATGGTGTGGAATTTGTAAAACTATTCCCTTCTCCCAGAAGTTGATGTGTGGTCAATATAATGAGTACCAATCCATCCCCAGTATAGTGTTTTGTTACACTAAGGGAAGTATCTTGAAATTAACTAGAATAATCTTCCCACATATGCCAATATGATAAGAGTCCAACCAATGTGTTGCATCAATCACACAACTATGTTTTTTCTTACAGATATTTATAGTTCAAGATATCAGAGCAACGATACATCCATTCTTGAAAACATAAAGGATATAATGAAATGTGTATAACTATAAAGAAATAAGGCATTTTACATTATTGGGTTAATAGAATGTTTACCTTGAGAGACTTTATTTTCTTTCTCTACTTCAATAGTAGTGACGGAATATTCATTACCTTTCTCAATTGTAATTTGTAATTTATAATGATGATTACCATTGGAAACATGAGGTTTAGTGCACTGGATTTCATAGTGATAAAGATTTATATAGTTGAAGCATTGAACCATGTATGGTTTTCTATATTTTTCATCACATTGGTTGGATTCATCATTTTTCTCCTATATTTATGAACTTGGTGTCTTTATCTCCCAGACTTGATGAATTTTTCCATCCAATTTAGGAAATTACCATGATTCTTCTTCCCACATTTTATTACAAGTGAGTGGTTTTGTTTCCTTTCCATCATTGTCATAATATCCTCCATCTTGAAAATATAGGTTTTGATTCATATCTATATATCTATGAGGCCATTATTTGACCTATGTCTCCACATTTAGATCACATGAAAAAAAATCTTCACAAATCCCAATGTAACGTATTGGTAGTTCATTTTAATGGAATTGTTTTAAACCACTAAATAAATTATCTATTTTACTATCATTTTTGAAAAAAATGGAGGCATGTATTGAAATCCTTGTGATTCATTCTTCATAATCCATGATATATTTAACTTTATTTTCCCTTGGATCTATGAATTCTCTCTCCATATTTGAATGAAGAGTTCAATGGAAATTCCTTTAAAGAATTATTTTTATAAATTCACCCCATTAAATATCTGGAACTTCATCCTTCATCTTGGTTATATTAATCGATGACCACCATTTATAAGTCTCTATATTTATATGATAGACACCTATAGTTACCTTCTCTTTATCATAAGAATGGAAAACATAAATAATATTCTCCATTGAGATAACCCATTGTTTAAAAAATGTGAATCGGTAGATCCACTAAATGTGGGTGGTTGTTTCTATATAAAATATTTTATATATTGGTCCTCTCCCTTAGGTGAATATGGATGCAGAAAATTTTCAGGTTATTGTTCATAGGAAGAGACAACTGTCTATGAATTGTAAAGAAAAATTTAAATCCTCCCATAATGAAAATGGGTATGTTATTTGGGAAATCACATCATTATCCCTCAAATGGGTTGTTTTCCTAGTTTCTAATGGTTCCATATATATTATAAAATAATAAACATTTTAAAAATATAATATGTAAATTCATAAAAATATAATTTATTTGATATTTTAATTAACAGTAATAGAATACCTTAATGGATCCTTATTTTTTTCATTTTTCTAAAATAAAACATTATTAATATTTACATGTACATATCCATATCCTATGTTTTTTCAATAATGTTATCTAACAATAATTCTCAAATTAACTAAACCATGATGTAATACAAAATATGGATACCCACCTTTTTCTTACATAACCATTGCATTATTTTAATAATAAACAACAAAATAACATTACAAATTAAGGATCACATGGTTTAGTGTCCTAAAAAAATTACGATCATATAAAATATTTATGTAATCAAACATAAAAATTATCAAATTCTTCATTGTATAGATTCATAGTGTCCCTCACATTATTCTTATAATAAGTAATCACCATTGGATATGCATCCATGAAATGGGTGATCTAAAATCCAACCAAGCAGATACATATAGAACATGAATCAATATAATAGGGCCGAGAATAATCATCACCCTCATAAAATATGCATAATATCATCATTATAATCATGATAGGAAGCATTATTTTATGTAATTTGATATGGAAATTCATTGAAATTAAACATCATGTCTTATTTGTAAAATACCACACATAATTGTAAATAAATATAGAATCGCATTTATATAGAACATCTGTCAATAATCATAAATAAATTTTGTGATCAAATAAATAATCCTTTTGAAGCATATTTCACATTTTCTTATGAGATACATCAAATTACCCAATTCATTGGAGTGATTGTATATTTTTTGTGCACCCATAACAATATAAAATTTACATAATCATGCATGTTACATTGAACATATTCTAGAGTGATGAAGTAACCCTTGGGAACGAATAATATTCATAATAATTTTATATTCATGAATAATTTTTTTGGTTCTAGAAATAAAATGCAAAACATATTTAGTATATAATTCATCATTCATGAGTAAAATGTAACAACTCAAGAGAATCCAATTTTTTTTTGGAATGAAGAGTTATATTGAAAAATATTTATATTTGTTAGAAAGACATTTAAAAAACATATATATCCCAAATAATAAAATTTTATAATAATTAAATAACAACGACACTGAAATTTTGAATGAAATATGAATAATCAAAAGAAGGGAAATTGGGATCCTGAATCACCTTACATTAATTCACAAATAATTACATCTCATTTATGCCTCTAGAATAAAAAACATATATTTATTAAAACATATTTCTAGAAGATAGTTAATTTTTTTTGTTAAATTATTTTTCAATTATCTTCATTAGGTTATATTTTTTTAATTTTTTATGAAATTGAAGCTTTTTTATATCATATTTCTCTTACAATCACATGTTTTCCTTGATATAACAATTTTTCAAAAAGTATGTTATAAGTTATTATAATTAAATCCAAAATAATAGAATAATTTTTTTTAATATTAAAATATTATATTTAATTAATACTATCCATCCATGATGGTGGTTGTAATAATATTCCTGGAAATTTATCCCATGGTGGTTAACTAAAAATTAGTTGGATGTTGTCAAAATAGCAGAAACTGAGGGTACATAATTTATATATGTCATATAAATGATTTTTGATATATCATGAAATCACTAATATAATTTTAATTTTTTTTTAATTTTTAGAGTATATGGTTTTGAATGGAATTGGAAAAAATAATACGAAGAATAAAAAACATGGAATAGTTAATGGGGACATACAATTTCCTCAGTGTGGATTCACTTATTTGGAACTATATCTCCATTAGTGATTGGATTTATATAGATCTATAATGTTTATAGATTTTATAGTGGTATTAAGAGGGATAATTTTTCAAGATAATTACCCTTTAAAATAATATTAATAGTTGTTTTCCAAAACAAGGGGGAGGGGAATTTTTACAATTAAATATAAAATAAAAAATTATATCAAATGACAGACTTGTACTAGTGAGTTTTTGATAGTATAAATCATTTATTAATATAATATAATGGGTTTAAGACTTTAAAACACCATTATCATTCGAACTGAATAGTTGATTAAAAAGGTAACTAGAAAAAAATTTATTTTAAGGAATCACATTTGACTTTTGGTTATGGAGAATAATTTTTAGAATTGAAAAGTGTGTTTATTGTGTTTTAATTAATAATTTTTTAATTTTTTTTTGTAATATCCTAAATTTATCTTCTATAAATCATTATGTCACTAATACATTATGAATGATGAAATTTAATTTACCCTAGTATTATGAACACACTATTATTACTCTTAATTGAAAAATTAATGTATTTCAGAAAATTATAGTAAAATCACCCAAAAATAATTTGAGATGATAATTTCCAAAATCGCCTCATATTTATGAAAATATTTTTAAAAAATGATATATTTAATTTTTAATGAAAATCACAATTTATTAAAAAATCACATATTATTATATTAACTGATTATCTAAAATATTGAAAAATAAATTACGTTAGATAGATAATATCTAATATTTACAATACTATAAAATAAGATTCTAGTTTATGATAATAAACTTTATTTTATATAATTATATTAATTATAAAATTGTAAATAAATATTGACTTTTTACAAAAATACAAATAATTAATTTATAATTTTTAATATATATATTTACTTATATTATGATATAAATATATACTATTTTAATTCACAATATTCTTTTTAATTAAAAATTTTATATGGGAGGTTACAATTCGAAAAAAAATTGATTTTTATTCCTAATGGTCATTTTACTATTGAAAGGTTTAAGTTACTATTTTATCATTATAGATTCCTAACTTTCTAGAAATAAAATTTATTCATTACGGATTTTTAAGGTATTAATTGTAATATATAAATAATTTCATGTCATTTATACTATATAAAATTTTTATAATAACGTAATTTACATTGATAAATGTTTGGGTCGTTACATCCAAGATGACTATGTTCATGGTTACCTAAGAGTAGAAATGGAAATCAATTTACTATTATTTCCAGATCCTAATAAACATGATCATGTCTATATAAATATCCAAAAAATTTATATCCCCTTTCATAAATTATTTTTTAAATTTTTTTTAAATTTTTGTACATTAAAAAAAACACTGCACAAATGATATTATACATCGGGATGGTAAAACGGGGAAATCCACCAGTACAGGTTGCACGGGTCTCAACTTTCATATCAAAGTAATAATATAATGGATAGAATTCATAATTAAGAGTTATAATATTTTTAATGTTTTTATTAATGGCATTATTATCAGTTAGTATCTTGATATCCCCATGGAATAGTTAAACTAGATGAATTTTCATCCACTCTCTCCTTGTATAGTGCATCTACGATAATTGTCAACGAAATCCTATAAGATTTGATCATACATAAATTGAGTTTATAAAAAAAATAAATTCATTTATATTATTATGAAATAATATTTATTTATAAGGAAATCGTAACCCTATCATACGTTATTACACTAATCTTGATATTGCATGACTTGTCCTACAAAATAGTCCAACAGACACCACCATTCCTTAGAATACTCATAAGATGGTGGATTAATTTTCAGTTCCCGTACTAGAATTCATTTAATGGACCCATTGTCTAATGAAAAGTATTATTATGATTCAAGTATTTCTACAGGTGATCTAATAACTAGATGCATAGGCTGCACAAGATTTGAATACAGGGGATGTTGCAGTCAATATTTAGTGCAACATCTAGGAAAAATTTCTAGTGAAGCTATATAAAATTCCAAAACTCATATATTGGAACAATAGTAACACAAAAATAAGTATAGTGGAACCCTGAAATCTCTAAATAGTTTAACAGATATAATATTTTCAGTTGAATAATTAAATATTATACAATATACAGATTTTCCAAGGAAATTGTTCAATGACTGTAATCTTAATCCACTAGTGAAAAGGGTTTCTTAAACTTATATTAAGAATCCCAATCCATCAAACATAGACTATTTATCCCATAATTATTCTTATAAGTGAATAACTTGAATAAAAAACTGTATCCCTCTAGCTAAAAAATATGACATAATGAAATAATTGTTCATGACCCAAGTGTAACATTCCATTTTGATTCCATTATTTTATCGAAGGGTATTCGAGAAGCACATTTAGAATCCATTTTGATATCTCAAGAGTTAAAATAGGATGTCACTACTAAAAAATTGTATTGCACAAATATTTTCCATCTGTAGTTTCATGTGGTGATCAATTTCACAATTTGTTACATGGAAAATGTTATACACATAAAAATTGGACCCTAGTATGTGTCTGAGAAGCTAGATTCCATTAACATATAATGAGATTTCGTTGATAATTACCTAGAAATCAACTCATTATATGAAAAATTATTCCTAAATTAGGTTCAATAAAATATAACTCCTACCCTTATGCTCTAAAAAAATTAGTTTTGTGACAAGAGTCTGAAAAATACCCATTATCTTGTTATTCATTGATCTTAACATGAAAACCTTATATTTAATAATTAATTACCATGTATCTATTTGGATACAAATTTAAATGTTCCAAGATGTTAGAATTGGAATAACCAACATAAGATAGTTCCTTTATCATACCATCAATATCTAGAGTACTCTTTTAATGAGAAGATTGAAAATTTCACATTGATAAATCTCTATTTGTATCCTATAAATAATAGTACATCGATGCATGAATTTTCCATAGTGAAAGGATAAAACAAATAAATCATCACGTTATTCATTTTACCCCATCAAACTATTTTTATATTACACCTGAAAAAATTTAAATAACTTGATAAAGAATATTTATGACCCATCAACGAGATCAAAAAATAATGTTCAGATTATGTTATGCATGCATCAACACTCATTATATCAGTTATTTAATTTAATCCTAGTTATGATGAAGAGTTATCTGATCCAAATAATAATGAAAACACCCAATATTGGAATTACCTCATATAATCCCTCAAGATTCAAAAAAAATTGACATGACTAACTAAATTAGAAGAAAATATCATATCACTGGTGGAAAGTTGTAATAACCCTAATTCGACTTCCATATTTCAGGATATTTGATTTTTATATAACTCTAATGATCCAATTAATTAATAATTATTCATAAAATTTTTACATAAGATTAATAATTATAATACCTAATTTAATCCCCCAAAATAATTTGAGTTAGGTGTCTCTACCACTATCGATGAGCTCTAGTAGATAAATATGGCTATATGGGAGGAGATGTTACACACAACAATCAGTATATCTGTAATCTGTGATAAACAAAAATTTATATAAAACATTTATAAAGTATAACTAATATGTTTTCATATAGAACTACATATAATATCAGTGAGAATATCTAAGTGTAGCCATGTAGCCTTTTTTGTTCGTAGAAATGTCATAGCATTTACATGAAGTTGAATAGAATAACACATATAACTCATACAATGAATGTAGAATGTAAATTTCGAAATATTCATCGAAGTGAATATCATTATATATATCCAATACATGTTTTGTACATATAATATATTCCCATTCATGTATAAAGATTATCAAATCATAGTTTATATCATTTTCAAGGATCCAAATTAGCATTGTTGAAAAGTTGATTTCTTGATTCCATTTAATGAACATATGATCAATAAAACTACTACTTATCAAAACCCCTACATCATGAATGTATTTTCATGATATAGAAAAATATAGATGGACCTGGATCATGGAGAGGACACAACATTATGTTCACAATAAAGGTTATACTACTATCATGTAATGCCATTCATTTTGTTTAATACAAAAGATATATACCATAATTGCCTAAATAATAAATTAATTCACATCATGGGAATATGAATCAAGTTTTAAATTGATGAAATGGTAGTGAAATATAGAAATCATCGTGATAATATATTTGATCTTGATAACTTGTTTGGCAAGATTTGAGAAAATATTATTAAATTTAATTCCTCTTAATGTTATTTTTTTTATTTTAGAAAATTTCATGACATTATATTACACCACCAAGGCTTAGAAATTGAATGTGTGTAGACTAAAGAAATTCATGTTATGTTCCCTACCCAAATCTTTTCTATGTTAATATAGATATAGGTATGCCTCAATAAAATTTAATGATTTATATTAAATCATACATGAAAATATTTACCCCTAATTTATCTAAAAAATGATTTTATTTGTCAAAGGATTAAGGATTTCCTATTTTCCATTAATATTCTCATGAGATATTATTTGATTTTAGTCATGAAAACAACTACTGTTGAAGGATGGACCATCATTATATATGTTATGACAATTTATTTGACATATAGATATTTAATCGCAAAAAATATTATTTTATAGAATGAGAAAATATTTTTTAATCTAAGAATAACCATTCTCATTATATAGACTCTTTATTTTGATATTATGAAGAAATTTATTGAATAAATATTTATAGTTCATAAACTAATGCACAACCTACACCACCATGATGTCCACAAAATCTCAAGTAGTAACCCTCTCAAATAAATCCTCAACCGTACAATACTGAATGGACACATAGCCTGATGAGTGGTCGATCAAAAATAGGTTGACATATGGATCATTCCAAATAAACATGAAAAAAAGGAAAATAATTATAATAAATTGTTCTAGAGAATACTTCTATAGAAAAAAAACATTTAATTCTTAATTTATTGATGAATACATTTATCTATTCAATTTTTCCCATTGAAATGGGATATTAGATTTTATTTGTCCCCCATAATCCCAATTTTGAAGAGAAAAGTTGATTCTAAAAACAACTAATGTGGTTGTAGAGTTATTATTATATCACCCAAAGGGTTGTTCATATATATTACATCTTTTTTGAAAAGATTCACCAATAATGAGGAATAATGCAAAATCTTCATTGTAGGTTTAGAACAATCACAGAAAATACAATAGGATCACTAGATGGTCAAAAGATGCTAATATATTATAATCAAGAAAATTATTGGTTATTATTATATTAGAATAGATTATTTGATACCCTAAGATGACTATGTGCTTGTATTTATTGTGGAAATACCCTCAGATCCATAATAAAATCATCTAACATTCTCATCTAATTCCCAAGAAGATACATTAGAAAATACTGCAGCAGTCATAGAAGATTGATCCCATGAAAAAATTAATTATTTTTTATTTTTTACATGGAATGGGGTTATAATTAATCTAAAATAGAATTTAATACACAAATTATAGTACTTGTCTTACTAAAAAATATAATCAATTAATTGGTTGGATTCCACCCTTAATGGATTATATTCAAATTTTAAATCTATTCGAGGAATAAAAAATTATTTGGAAAATATACTGGCGGGTGGCTAGAATTATTATTCAAGATAACCCAAATCATTGGAATGAAATATATAAAATAAGATTTTATGGAGATATCCTAGGATGAATTGATTAATGGAACATTATTAACACTATGTAAGAAGTGTACCCTAGTGCCTATGGTACCCATCATTCTGGGATTAAAATTATTCATCCAATCAGAAGTATATGGTATTTCTGACATTCAATGATGAGATATTTTATATAATTCACCAACATGTACCATTCTTATAAGATACATACCTAAATAAACCATTAACTATTGGAGTTATCACACACTTCCTAATACTCTTTCCATTTTATGTATTTAGAATTCATATTTTAGGTCCATGTTATCTTGATATAGAAAAAAAATTTATGTAATTTCAAATATTATTTTCTTATTCTCCAAATGGGATGGGGTCAAACACCACATGCAATTCCAAAAAATGAATATCATTAACTGTAGGTTCCGGGCGCAGAAGAAGCGCGTTAGTGGGTTTGCCCAACTTTAATTTTAATGTTAAACAACGTTCAATCCGAGATCCATCGCGATATAAAACGCCAAATCTTCGGAATAGAACGAAGAACGAAAAAAAAGAGTCCCGGAAACCTTGAGGAGGATCATCATATGTTGATTATAATTAATTTAATTAATGCATAAGAGTTACCTCATTGGAATTCTTTCTTCGTTGATGTGTCCGGTCACAATTCGGTGATCCGTCGTTGCGTCGTAGAATCCAAGTGTAGGATTCCTCTAGCGGTGATCCACACATGTTTCACGTATCTCCGGACATCACCGAAGGGATCTCCGAGTGAAAGCGCGGAAGAACCTTTGCTTTCGATATCCGCCTTTGACCGCCTTGATCCGGTGGAGGATCTTGCTCTCGTAACTTGAGGGCGTTCTTGGTGGAAAGGGAATTCTATCTTGGATTGAGAGTATTTCCAAATCCGTTGTGCACAACCAATGGCTCTTCAAAATGTTGGGGTTGTGAGGATATTTATAATCATGTTTGAGGTTAATAGAGTTATGACAATAAATAAACGTGTTACTCGTTTTATTTATTTCATTAACTCTTATTGGAACCCCCCCCCCATGTCGAATTATTAATTCCTTGGCATGCGCCCACACTGATTATAATAAATATCATTTAATAAAATAATATTAAATCCTCAAAATACCAACTGGAAAAACTACACGGCGTGTAATAATTAATAAATGGCATGTACTTGTTTTCCATAAAACTACAAGGCGTGTATATTTAATATACACAGAATGTACTTTTATTTTCCATTTTTCTCCACCACATTTATTAGACCTTGAGTAATGATTATTTATTTCTTAAATAAATTTAACCGCATTACTTGTTAATAAATATATTATTTCGGCCACAATATATTCTCTCGCATAACTAGTGTCAAAATAAATGCGATCAGACATCCTTAAATAATTATTAAACCACAGTCAGGAATAATATTTATTTAACTGGTTAAATTAATATTTAACTAAGATACAAGGACACACTTAGTGTGTGACCCTCTAGGCCTTTTTCTCAGTGGCATTAGGCTGAGCCTGCCTAAAGTCCAAGGTTATCGTCTAGCAACACGCCAAGGCACCCATAGAGAAAGAAGTTAACGCCGCAATGACGTGTTACCTCCTACGAACGCTTACCGTGTAATATAATACCTTTGTCTCGATATCTCCAATCAAGCGGGTTGCATGCTAGTGCCCTCAACCCATGTGCTTGATTATTATTTCTTTGACTTCCCGGAATTCAACTTGCCCATACCTTACCATGGCCATGGATTTATTTAGGCTATATCAATTCCATCAAAGGGCCTGAGATATCTACTTTCGTTATGGAACGGAAGGGACAAATCCTTTCTCGCATTATCTATTAATGCGGTATTACTCGTGACGCACCCAATGTATCCTTCCTCGCTGCGAACAGTGTGTCGTCACAGTTTTCGTCAATACATCTAAGTGCGCGAGTTGTAATACCCATTAATAATAATCTTAAAGTCTAAGGATCAATACAAACATCCGTAGATAGGAACATCCAATGACACTATGAAATGTGGATTTCCTACTGGTGGGTCTCGTTCTCATAATATCCTCCTGGATATTACCAAGGACGTACACCATGAGAAGGTGCCTCAAAGTTTTATGAGTCCTCACCCCTAATGACCTGTATTATTTGTGTCCCTCAAATAATATCATCCGGACATAGAACATACATTCAAGAACATTGTTATGGAACTTCCGGTTTCTCATCATAGGAGGGATCCGCTACGACCCTTTAATGCAATAGCAGTCCTTTGGACATTATCACATGACATTTCACGTAGAAGAACAATCAAGATGTGATAAGGCTTTTATTTAATGAATAAAGTACAAAGTAGTTGGTTCTAGACCACCAAATCCAACAGACTCCCACTTGGACTAGAGCCAACTGCTAACAACCTTTAACCCGTTAGCTCTCACATGATATTCATGCTTCTGCTGAGATAGGCCTTTAATCATGGGGTCCGACACATTCTCTTCCGTGGATACTCTACTCACTGCAACTTCACCCCTTTGATAGAAATCCCTCAAGAGGTGATACTTTCGGAGTATGTGCTTTATCCGTTGATGTGACCTTGGTTCTTTTGCAAGATCCATCGCTACAGTATTACCACAATACAATGTAATGGGATTTTTACTGCTAGGCACCACATCAAGCTCCTGGACAAAGTTCTGAATCCAAATGGATTCTTTGGCTGCATCAGAAGCCGCTATATACTCGGACTCCGCTGTAGAATCGGAGACAACTGGCTGCTTTGAACTCTTCCAGCTCACAGCTCCTCCATTGAGACAAAAAACATATCTAGATTGCGACTTCAGATCATTCTGATCTGTTTGAAAACTAGCATCAGCATACCCTCTGATGACAAGTTCCTCGTCTCCTCCATACACCAAGAAAATATCCTTAGTTCTTCTCAGATACTTAAGGATAGTCTTAACAGCAGTCCAATGCTGTTATCCTAGATCTTCTTGATATCTGCCTACCATGCTCAGTGCATAGGCAACATCAAGCCTGGTACATAACATGGCATACATGATGGATCCTATAGACGAAGTGTGTGGGATCTTGCTCATCCTATGTTTCTCCTGTTGTGTCTGGGGACACATTTTCTTAGAAAGATTTAAGCCATGTGACACTGGAACCAATCCCCTCTTGGATTTTTCCATACTAAATCTCTTTAGTATCTGGTCATTGTATGTACCCTAACTTAGTCCAAGTAGCCTCTTGGATCTATCATGAATGATCTTGATCCCTAGAATGTAGGTTTCTTCTCCTAAGTCCTTCATGGAGAAACACTTGTTCAACCAGTCCTTAACTAACTGTAAGGCTGGTACGTCATTTCCAATAATCAATATGTCATCAACATATACCACTAGGATGACGACTGCATTCCCATTAAACCGCTTATAAACACATGGCTCAAATCTGTTCTTAATGAAACCAAATTCCTTTATGGCTTCATCAAATCGAATGTTCCATGACCTGGATGCTTTCTTTAATCAATAAATGGATTTCTGCAACTTGCAAACCCGTTTGGCTTCACCTAGTGTCACAAACCCTTCTGGTTGTGCCATATAGACATCTTCCTGAAGGTTCCCGTTAAGGAATACTGTTTTGACATCCATCTGCCAAATCTCGTAGTCATGGTAAGCTGCTATGGCAAGTATGATTCTTAAGGATTTAAACATGGCAACTGGCGAGAAGGTTTCATCATAGTCAATTCCTTGACGTTGTCTGAATCCTTTAGCCACTAGCCTTGATTTATAGGTGCTAACATGACCTTCCATGTTCAGCTTTCTTTTGAATACCCATTTGCATCCAACAGGCTTTACATCAACTCGCTCATCGACCAGAACCCAAAATTGGTTCTGATACATGGAATCCATCTCAGAATTCATAGCTTCATGCCATCTTGTAGCTTCTGAGCTTTCTACTGCTTCCTTGTAGGAGAGAGGTTCATCATTGTCCAACAATAATGATTCACCATCCTCGGTGACTAGGAAACCAAATCTCTTTGGTTCCCTTACCTCTCTTGATCTCCTACGCAGTACTTGTGTTTCTGTAACCTCTTCCACGGGGACCTGTGGAACTTGTTCCTGTACCAACTCCTGTGTATCTTGATCATCAACTTCGTCAAAGTAAATCTTGCTCCCACTATCCTTCTTGAGGATGTGCTCCCTCTCAAGAAAGATGGCTTGTCTGGCGACTGTCACTTTCTTGTCATGGGGGTTATATAGGAAATATCCTTTTAATTCCTTGGGATATCCTATAAAGATACACTTCGTGCCCCGGGGTGCTAGTTTGTTGCCTGAGAAGGCCTTAACAAACGCCTTGCATCCCCATACACGTGTGTGCGACAAAGTGGGTTTCCTTCCATTCCATAACTCTTATGGAATTCCATTTGCCGCCTTAGTTGGTACTCAGTTTAATGTGTATGCTGCAGTTTGTAATGCATATCCCCAAAAGGATAATGGAAGATCCGCATGACTCATCATCGACCTCACCATGTCCAACAAGGTGCAGTTCCTCCTTTCACTAACACCATTCCACTGTGGTTTATAAGGAGGAGTGAGCTGAGATAGAATCCCAGACTCCTGTAGAAGATCGTTGAACCCTTGGTTCAAATATTCTCCACCTCAATCCGATCAAATCTTCTTTATCTTCTTACCAAGTTGATTCTCTAATTCATTCATGAATTCCTTAAATTTCTTTAAGGACTCTGACTTATACCTCATTAAGTAGACATAGCTATATCTACTCAAATCATCAGTAAAAGTAATAAAGTAAGAATATCCACCTCTAGCTTCTTCTGGAAATGGTCCACACACTTCTATGTGTACCAATCCTCAAAGCTCTGTGGCCCTTTCACCTTGTCCACCAAAAGGCAGCATGGTC
Organism: Viscum album; assembly: GCA_963277665.1. NCBI lineage: Eukaryota > Viridiplantae > Streptophyta > Magnoliopsida > Santalales > Viscaceae > Viscum > Viscum album. The sequence continues at coordinate 1,282,422,134 of OY728132.1, read as the reverse complement.
ATTTTTCCTTGTAAACAAGCGTGACATCTATCAAGTGGTTTTAGCTCAGTAGAGTCTAAATAGCCATCTTGGCAGAGCTTTGTCAAGCGCTTCTCGTTCACATGACCAAGGCGGTGATGCCATAACTGGGTGATGTAAGAGTCATGTGAGTTGGTTTCGTTATCGATTTCCAACACTTGGTTTTCATAATTTAATACATACAAACCATTATTCAAATGTGCCATACCATAACATACGCTGTTCTTATAAAAGAGACAACCCTTATTTCCAAACTTGATAATAAATCCATCCATATCCACAAAAGATACAAAAATTATGTTCTTGGTAACACTAGGCACAAAATAACAGTTTTCTAAAACCAAAATCATGCCAGTTGGCAATGAGAGGTGATAGTCGCCAGTAGCCAACGCAGCCAGCCTTGTGTCATTGGCAGCTCGAAGATCCACCTCTGCCTGGCAATATTTCCAAATCTACATGGTTCCTGCATTTGAATACAGATGTGAGCCCCACAAGCTGTATCTAATACCCAATGTGTAGAAATAGAAAGATTGCACTCGATAACGAACGCACCTTTAGCGTCCCGACGCTTCTGGGTGCAGTTCCTCTTCCAGTGGCCCTGCTTGACACATGCAAAACACACTGCTTCCCGTTCCTTGCCCTGCCTCTGGATCTTCCCCTTCTTGGAGGGACGGTGCTCGGGGGCTTTAGACCGTTTATAAGTATTTTCCCCCTTTTCCTTGTCCTTCTTTTTCTTGTTCACCATAAGGACCGCATGTTTGTCACGCCCCATGTCCTTATCTACCTGTTGAATCAAGGTTAGAAGCTCCGATAGACTCTTCTCATTGCCGCTCATGTTATAGTTGATAATGAAGCCAGAGAAGGTCTTGGGCAATGATGATAGGATGAGATATGTACGCAACTCATCTGGGAATTTAATCCCTAAGATGTACAAGCGTTCAATGTAGCCAATAAGCTTGACCACATGAGGCCCAGCTGGCGCAGACTCTCCAAGCTTCGTGGTAAACAAATCATTGGAGATCTCATAACTCTCCTGTCTCGCCTTATCTTTGTAGAGATCTTTAAGGTTAGACATCATGCTATACGCATCCATGTTTTCATGTTGCTTCAAGAGCTAATTAGACATGGCTGATAGCATGAATCACTGGACATCTATGGCATCATCCATGTGTTTCATGTAGAGAGATAATTCCTCATCACTAGCCTCTTTCCCAGGCGCAACTGGAATAGGCTCTTCCAGCACATATAATTTTATTTTGTGGCGAAGGACAACGCATAAATTCATCTGCCACTCTTGGAAATTGGTGCCGATGAGATGGTTTTCTTTTTAGAGTATGGTACGCAATGGTATGTTTGAATTCATTTTCTTGCCATTTCTTCAATTTATGATGAGCAAAGGTTTAGTACTTTATTTAAAAAATCGAGGAAAATAAATAAATTAATACTTATTAGTCTCCCACTATTTTATCGAAATCCAATAACCCTCACCATTGACTTCAGTATATTCTATTGCGTGAATATTCTAGTGGCAAGGATCCATATTTCCCTTCGCACTACCCCAACAATGGTTGGTCAAGAAACTTGAAGGGTTTTAGGTAGGCATTTCAAATGCCAACTACATTAACTCGCAGTTCCTTGATCTGCTGAGTGGACTCCCCAATCCTGAAATCCTTTTTGTATTTCCTCAACCATTGCCTCTTGGTCACACCAAGTCCTGCTGCGGCAGTCAACCCTTGATGCGAACCAAGTCAAGTCAACCTAAAACCTTGAATTAGAATTCCCCGATAATTGAAAGCACCCCAACTAGGGTGGGTCAAGCACTTTGAACTATAGTTCGATTCTAACCAAGATTATGGAAGGCTATTCCGACTTAAAATTTATTTTGAGGGATTTTATCCTTATACGTAAATTTCCATTTTATTATCTTTGATTACATGCTTGTTAATATTAAGTGGGATATACTTAAGTGATTAAACATGTCTATGATAATATTTACGTATAATCCAATTTTATTTTAGTTCCATCTTGCATGCTCGTTTAATTCATTAATTTTGTGATCATGACAACACACCCACAATAAATAAACCATGCAACTGATAGAAATAAAATAAATGGAATGATCATGAGCTTTTCTATTGGTTAGTTTATCTAGCAGTTGATAAACTAACCCAAGACCTAGGGGAGAATCACCTTGATCCTTTTGGGTTCGTGTTTACAGCTTTCCACCTGTCCACCTTTGTATTTCCTTGGATTGGTTTCATCTTGGCTCCTGACTTGAGCCGCCTCCACTATCTTGGGAGCTCCATCAATTACATATGCATTTATCTCACACATAGGTGAGGGGCAAAAAGGGGTTTTTACATAAGGCATGTAGGCCCTACATATTAGTGAGGAGATGGCTCGCAGACCAACAAATTTAATTTAAAATTAAAAGAAACCATTCACATACAAAGGTCTTTGTCTAGCTCATGATCATCCATATATGAAACGATATTTACGCATAAATAAAACTAGCATTCAATTCTTTAATCGTTCTTGTTTAAGATAAATCACGCTCGAATCAATTAATTATCTTTAATTAATCAATCCTTTTATCTTAAATCCATTTTTTGAATTTTCTTGAGATTGTCATCCATCATAATTTTAAATAAATAAATTCATTTAAAATTATCCTTGTACACAACTTGTACCTTGGAGGCAACCCGATGAATTCCCATTTATTACTCAAATGTTAAATTAAACACATATATATAAAACACCTATCACGTGTTGTGCCTCAGCTTTACGCCTACGCCATGGTACATGTCTCAAGGGTTTGTATAATATAATAATAAATTTTAATGAATCTTGGTAATTTGGGTGAGTACACGACATGTAGTTCTGACTACACGGTGTGTACTTTTTCTTCACCGTCCATCCGAAGTACACGCCCGGGGATAAGGCGTGTTAATGTACTTCGGAAATTTTCAGAGTACACGGTGTTTACAGTGGGACACACGCCGTGTAGTTTCTACGTTACACGGTTTCCAGCCGGGCAGGCTATGTACGGTGTACACGACCCAACCCTAACCCGAAGGGACTACACGCCGTGTTCATTGGACCACACGACATGTATTCCAGAAACCATGTGCCACCTGTTTTTGGTCAACACACGGTGTCTCAAATTCTTAGAAAGAATCCAATACACGGCCTAATTTTGCGGATCAGTCAATGCATTGAACCTAGACTACACGGTGTGTACTTCCGAATACACACCGTGTATTCTGGTGTTATACGGCCAGAAACATTTGGCTCCTCTGGATGAGTTCCTCTATTTTATTTTAATCAAAATTAAAAGAAAAATCCGTTTCTGTGAGGTGAATGAGAAACGAGAGAGGAGGAACATATCTCGATATTCAGATTTCCAGAATGATTAAACATGAATTGAAATAACTAAATTATTAAATGCGTAAATCACCAACAAAAAACTAAATAATTATAACCAATGATATGACCCCCTATGATACCACTTATAGGTTCCGGGCGTAGCGGAAGCGCGTTAGTGGGTTTTCCCAACTTTAATTTTAACATTAAACAACGTTCAATCCAAGATCTGTCACGATATAAAACGCCGAATCTTCGGAATAGAACGAAGAACGAAAAAAAAAGAGTCTTGGAACCCTTGAGGAGGATCATCATATGTTGATTATAATTAATTTAATTAATGCATAAGAATTACCTCGTTGGAATTCTTTCTTCGTTGATGTGTCCGGTCACGATTCGGTGATCCGTCGTTGCATCGTAGAATCCAAGTGTAGGATTCCTCTAGCGGTGATCCACATGTGTGTCACGTATCTCTGGACGTCGCCGAAGGGATCTCCGAGTGCTAGCACGGAAGAACCTTTGCTTGCGATATCTGCCTTTGACCGCCTTGATCCGGTGGAGGATCTTGCTCTCGTAACTTGATGGCGTTCTTGGTGGAAAGGGAATTCTATCTTGGCTTGAGAGTATTTCCAAATCCGTTGTGCACAACCAATGGCTCTTCAAAATGTTGGGGTTGTGGGGATATTTATAATCATGTTTGAGGTTAATAGAGTTATGACAATAAATAAACGCGTTACGCGTTTTATTTATTTCATTAACACTTATTGAAAACCCCCCCATGTCGAATTATTAATTCCATGACATGCGCCCACACTGATTATAATAAATATCTTTTAATAAAATAATATTAAACCCTCAAAATCCCAACTGGAAAAACTACACGGCGTGTAAAAATTAATACATGGCGTGTACTTGTTTTCCATAAAACTACATGGTGTGTTCTTTTATTTTCCATTTTTCTCCACCACATTTATTAGACCTTGAGTAATGACTATTTATTTCTTAAATAAATTTAACTGCATTACTCGTTAATAAATATATTATTTCGTCCACAATATATTCTCTCTAATAACTAGTGTCAAAATAAATTTGATCAGACATCCTTAAATAATTATTAAACCACAGTCGGGAAAAATATTTATTTAACTTGTTAAATTAATATTTAACTGAGATACATGGACACACTTAGTGTGTGACCCTCTAGGTCTTTTTCTCAGTGGCATTAGGCTGAGCCTGCCTAAAGTTCAAGGTTAGCATCTAGCAACACGCCAAAGAACCCATAGAGAAAGAAGTTAACGCCGCAATGACGTGTTACCTCCTACGAACGCTTACCGTGTAATATAATCCATTTGTCTCGATATCTCCAATCAAGTGGGTTGCATGCTAGTGCCATCAACCCATGTGCTTGATTATTCTTTCTTTGACTTCCCGGAATTGAACTTTCCCATACCTCACCGTGTCCATGGATTTATTTAGGCTATATCAATTCCATCAAAGGGCCTGAGATATCTACTTCCGTTATAAAACGGAAGGGAAAATTCCTTTCTCGCATTATCTATTAATGCATTATTACTCGTGACGCACCCAACGTATCCTACCTCGCTGCGAACAGTGTGTCGTCATAGTTTTCATCAATACATCTAAGTGCGCGAGTTGTAATACCCATTAATTATAATCTTAAAGTCTAAGGATCAATACACATGTCCGTAGATAGGAACATACAATGACACTCTGAAATGTGGATTTCCTACTGGCGGGTCTCGTTCTCATAATATTCTTCTGGATATTACCAAGGGTGCACACCATGAGAGGGTGCCTCAAAGTTTTATGAGTCCTCACCCCTAATGACCTGTATTATTTGTGTCCCTCAAATAATATCATCCGTCCATAGAACATATATTCAAGAACAGTGTTATGGCACTTCCGGGTTCTCATCATAGTAGGGATCCGCTACGACCCTTTAATGCAACAGCTGTCCTTAGGAAATTATCACATGACATGTCACGCAGAGGAATAATCAAGATGTGATAAGGCTTTTATTTAATGAATAAAGTACAAAGTAGTTGGTTCTAGACCACCAACTCCATCATTAAAAACATGAAATCTATTATTACCACCAGATCAATTATCCCTTAAAATATATTGATATAAAAGGACACATGTATTTAATCATATATACTGAAAATGTTGTAATAGGAGTACAAAATCAATTTCAACTATTCATGAAACTTTAATGCATCATCCAATAGACATATCTTGTATTTACCCAAATCAATGCCAAGTATACACTAAAAATAGTGGACCAAGATAATAAATCATATCCCAAGAACAATTTACATTCCTTGGGGTATTACTATGACATAAACCATAATGCTACTTAGGTGACCAAATATTTAGATATATATGGGACCAAATTTTTCATCATATTGAGGTCTAATTCACAATACACTGTATTGAAATTTACTATCAATTATTCATAGATAATAAATATTATAATAATTTTTATTAATTGGAATGGATAAATGAGAGAATTCCATAAACCATTTTTCGTTTACATTTCGGGTAAGATGGAATAGGGAAACTAATTTTACAAGAATGATCTACTTCATTCAATCCACAATGGGGAACTAGTTTTTCTATCATGACCCTAATATGAAAACTATAATGAAACCTATTAATCATGAACGAAAATTGGAGGGACCTTTGGGAATCTATATGATACAATCCAATGGAGAATATTCTATAATAATCATGGACATAGATCATACCATGCACATTGAAAATAAATAGTCTATTAGAGAATATTTTATATAATCAATGCCTAACTATACCTGTGACATGACCGCAAAAGCGAATATATATGGCCTTTTTCATAAAACCATTAAAGGAACCATTGACGGTCCATATTGTATGACCTTAAAAGGAAGAAATAATGGTCCTCAGTGAGTGACATTAAAATGGGCACAATTTTTTAATGTAATGTGACACTAAATTATAGAAAACCATATGTCTTCACCATATTATATAATACTAAATTTCCAAATTGTCACCAAATAAAAATATAAAATATGGTCAACCATTTATTTGGGTCACATGACATTAAAATATATAACAACATTCCCACCGTGAGCTAATAAATCCCATGGTGCTTATAGAAAATAGTTATTCAATAGATTTTTTACATAATAAGGATAACCATTTTATTTATAGTTATTCATCACAGTGATCATTATAAAAATGAAAATGGTTATTTTATTAGATTATTTCTGTTTACATAATTAATCCACCCCACAAAAAGAGTTATGTAATGTTTAGTCCATCTAATATAACCTTATTGTTTATTGAGAATGAATTCATTACACACCATTAACTATCATTTCATATGAAAAAACCATATCAATAAATTTTGAATGAATCAACATGATGATATATTCTCATACTAATGAAATACTTATTGTTTCCAAGATCTATCATTCTTGTCAAATTAATTAAATTGAAAAATTTGAAAACTATGTGGGGATTGATTCTAATATAAATGAGATACGTAGTGATCAATTGATCCATCATTCTAGGAACATGAATTGAATTCATAAAGTCCCATCCGTATATAATATATTCATCTATGTAGGAAGAACATTATCCCATAGAACAACATTTGAGATGATTCACATTTCGATGAGAAATTTAGTGACTCATGGGTCCTTAATTTTATTCCCTTCCTTGATATAAAAATATAAACCCTCCCCATCATACGACCAAGATTGATGTAGGAGATTCCAAAACGTATTCTTCAATTTATGATATGGAACTCAAAAAGGTACCCCTTCCCCCATATATGATCCAAATCTATAATTAGACTATTCATATTCATATAAAATTAGGTGTCTTAATAATAATTTAATAGAGGTATGTGGGGATAGATGGATCCCACATCCTAGCTCCCCTTTAATAATAAAATTTGACAACATTTCTATCCAAAAAAATTAAGATATATATGGAGGAAATTTATATACTATATCTATGTGTGGAATAATTCTCACACTAATGAGACATGTAGTGATTCTTGTATTCTCTTTCATAATACAATCCATGAATAATGACATAAAAATGGAATTTTCATTACATAGGTGATATATATATGTTGAAAAATCTATATGATCCCTATTTTCTTTTTAATAATTGTATCACAATGTGATAAAGACCACCTGATCATTAGATACTCAAAAATAAATTCGTTCATCACACATTATATACTACATTAATTAAAATATCAATCACTTTCTCTTAGGAAACTTAGATCCTCATTAACAATCCATTTTTATTTGTTACATGTACATATGACACTAAATGACTTGTCTATTTTCACAATTCATAATACAACCCAAGTATTTCTCTTTATATATTCTCCCAATATGGCCACCCAACTAGAGGCATCTTTATCCATATAAAAAATTTCATTTTATATCTCGTACATGACAACATGGAAATTGAATAATCATTTCTAATATGGTAAATGATCATTCATCACATACCTAACCCTTATAATCATATCATATATGGGAGTTCTAATATAATGATCCAGAATTTAATCCATCCTGATCAAGAGAAGTTTGAGAAATAATTTCAAGTTATCCTAATTCATGTAATTTTTTCAATATAAAATAGTAAAATTTATTCCCATTGAAACATTAGCTACCCTTTTTTCACTCTAGTATGTCCAAATACTTCATAGAGTTTCAATACTTATATGGATTCTCCCTCCACAAATATAATCCAGACCTATTTATGTATTTTTTTCATCAAGACATGGGCAATTGTGGTTTAAATGATTTTATCATACATTGTGGAAACATTCAATAAAACATTACACTTTTTATCTTAGGAAATGTGATTCCTGACAAAAAATTATTTTCTAGTAGTGATAAGGATATTTTAATCCAATGGTCACATATGTTTCAAAAATTATAACTATTCCATGGATAATTCTATGCACATGTGCAACAAATAATGCTTATCATCAATTAGAATATTTTTCGACTAGAAAAATTAATTTCATCATCCCATTCCTTGAAAACATTGTAATTTATGCCATTTAGATCATAGTATTCAATAAATCGTGTCATAAATGTCTCAAGTAATCACCCCAAATTTGGGAGATCCTGGATCAAGATTCAAAATATTTCAATTCATCATCAAATTATGTTGAGTCATTCATGCCTAGTAGGTTCCATTCGTATTGTTAATCCCATCTTATTGGTCAAAGGATTATAAACATAAACTGAATAACTCATCATTATTTGTGATATTAAAAATTAGTATTGGGTATCTCTTTTCATGACATACATTCTTCATTCCCTTGATGTTATTTATTCCTCATTCAATTAGAAAAATTCATTCATCATAGAACATCATCTGCATTTGTATATTTTGGAGGACCTTAAAATACAAATGGAAATTTACATAATAAACACTAGGAATATACCTCACATTCGGAACACTTGTAAAAAATAGAGCATTTACACACAAGAAACTCACATCACATTATCAGGAAAAAGTATATCATTTGAAATTGAATATAAAAAAAATGTTAAGTAAAAAAACAGATAATGGTATCCACATCAAAATCTAGTATTCCCCACCAAGCCATCTAGGTATTGGACATAAGAAAGAGTTAAAGTGGAAATAATAAAATGTATAATTTATGATGGAACCATGATATATCTCTACAAATTTACTATTAAATATCACTATTTCCTAATAATTAGGAGGAAGAATGATCCTTCTCCCATTCCATTCATTGTATTTTGGATACATTAAGACAATATCAGTAATCCAAATATAAAAACTCTAGTGTTATTTTGATATAATTTACGCATATATCCATCCCTAATATGTTTGTGGAAGTGAAATTTCAAACCTAAATTCTATATAATTATATTTATTTTAGTAAGTAAATCAAAAATTGGGGACCTAAAAATTTAGAATAAGATTCATCACATTTATAAATCAAAAAATGTGGGGAGAATCTATAATTTTTTTGTCTCTCTCTCATGAAATAACATATATTGTCAATATATAATTTGATATTTTGAATAGATTTTTGAGCCACATCAATATTCTATTAAAGCCTTATGAGATTTGTAGAATTAATTATATCCAGAAAATGGATGTCCTCCAATATAGTAGCAATAATGTCAATCACCAAAATATTAACATCCAAAAATACCTAGTTAATGTAAAAATGTCTCCCTATGAAGAATTCAATTTTTATTTCAGGTATATCATTTTATGTTATTTATCTTGAACTTTATAGTTTCATTACTATATATTAATAGTTTATTATAGTTATTCATGGGATTGTGAAACTCAGAGGTCCTCAGATATTTTACAAAGCCTATACTCAATGAAGGATGATGATATTTTTCCTCATGTTCACATCATCAAGTGACCTCCTTTATGACATAACTAATTATTTGGTATTAAATTATTCATATTCCTAATGTAGTAAACAAGCTTTAGAGATGAAATAGATTTGGGGGTTGGACATAAAAAGAAGTTTATAAAACTATAAGGAATTTTTATTTGTAAGTAAATGTATTGGATACTCATAAATCATTGTAGGATACCTTTTAAAGGTTGGAATAATTATAGTGGTGTGGAGTACCATATAATTAATTCACGAATAGAAATATAATATGTATTTTTTACCAGAGTAACTTTGGTTTCTCAACTTGCATTGGCCAAAAAAGTGAAAATAATTTGTATATCGATACATTCCAAAAATCTAGTTCCAATAAAATTAAGTTATAAAAAAATAATCAACAACAGAGTTAAACAATAAAATAAGTGGCATAAATATTAAAAACTACTTTTAAAACTCAGACACTAATTGATCATATAGTTAGTCCCAGAATCCCCCAATATCAGTAACTTTATCCTCGAAGAGGGTGTTGAACACTTTATTGAGAACACCATCATATATAATATTAAAACCCAAATCAATTGGGCCTTGAAAATATCCCATAATTTTATTCTATGTTTTATGAATCTTTTATTATAAAAAAAGATACCCTAGTACCATATTTTAAGATTAATTGAGTATATTTACATATAGATAATCCTACTTGAGTTATGAATCTTTAAAAACATTCCAGAAATAAGAAGAAAAATTAGAAATAAAAAAATTACATATATAATTTAAAATTTTGGTTGAGAGACCAAAGATTATTTAATATATAAAGATAAAAATTTTTTCTAGAATGCCTAGTTTTTTATTACATAATTAAATAATTCACTAAATGTTATTTCATAATTACAAGTGCAAAAATTTGGAATGCCTTGGTTAAGAACCAAATATGTTCCATTTCAAAATTCACCCACTATAGATCTAAAATGTTTTGCTTTATAGAAATGAATTTCATCAAATCCTCATGGTTTTATGTCTAATTGTATATAGATTTTTTTGTTTCTGATAAGTTTACCTTCACCCAACCTATAACATCTTTGATATTCATCGAGAGGGGGTGTTTATTTATTGTAGAAACCACTCATGATGATAAAACATTACTGCCTCCATGGGGCCCATTGAATTAGGGTCGTATCAGTGGCTTGCATTAGATGATGCAATCCCCCAATTGAACTCATTTGAGATGGTTATTGAATCGGTTTTCATTACCATGTGGTCATAAAATATAGGCGATGGGTTTAGAAATATAATTTATAAAGAAAACTATATTTTCAATATAATTTTTTATGAACAATAATCATTACAAATATTCTACACTAATTTCACGGTAATACTAATGGGTGTGTTCATGTCCAATGAATATTATATCATCGATGTTAAGGATTTTCAAGAAATTGAATACACTCAATATCGAACATCTACCTCATTATTTGAAGGATGATTAATATATCACATAATGGTTTAATGATTACAATATTCCACAATCCATGGGCATAGTTAGATTCATCTTTCTGTAATATTAGGGGGAATTGTATTATAGAAGACAACCATGTATAATGACCTGATTTAGATAAATATTTCTCTATCTACTTAAATTTTACATCAGATCGTGGATGATTGTTTGTTATCCTATCAAATATATTGCGGAGAGGTAGGATAGGGAGATCTTTGTCCATTTATTCCTCAACTTTTCCTTATATTGTAAATAATTCAACAATATCAATAGTATATTAGACCATTATACCAACATGGGTACTAACATATTATATTTTTTTTGGTTCTTAATTTGGTTGTTTATCTTTTGATGGTTCAGGGAATAGTTAAAGCAGGTGGTGATGGGTGATATAATAAAATTTATTTTAATAATTTCTTCCCAAAACCAAGTTAGATTATAATCCACATAAAATTTATATTTATTTTATTTAAAATCTAATAAAATAATCACCTTGTCTTAAGAAATTTCTTCATTGATGAATGTTGATCATCCAAAAACCCTTTCAGATTACCTTTATTGTGTTATGAGGATCCAATGATAGAATCCATCTACTAGGGATCTATGTGTTCTCCCCTTGGGTGCTAGGGTAGTGAAAAAATTTTCATTAATTTTTTATTAATTACATATCAATATTGGATCATGAAGAAAAACCTCATGTGTTTCTTGTTCTGGAGAGAGTGAGTGAATAAGGAGTTCAGATGTATATTTTCATGCGTAACAATTATATCTTCTCAGTGCACCCAAATACACCACAAAATAGACACTTTTGTATCTTTATACAGATATGGTTTAGTATAAAAAATAAAATTTATTTTCGTTCATTAAATAATATTATAACCATTAATGAACCCACATTTCATATAATAATTTTATTATTTTTATTTTGGTGCACACCTACCTGTGTAAATTGATAAATTATATTTTTTCACTTGTAAAAAAATATTTATCTTTGAACATGGTATTTGTCCCATAAAACTAATTTGTAAATATTTAATACCAATATAAAAATATTATTTAAAAATTTACTTTTTGTTCGCATACTGGAAAAAATATTTTTTAACTATTTAAAAACATTAATTAATATATTCTAATTCACAAATCGGTGAATAAATATTCATTAAATTTATGCATTAAAAATAAATTGAATAGAAATTTAAAATATTCTATAGTTTCACATTTCAATTAAAAGGTATTTAATCATGATTAATAGAGACACATTGTGGGTGACCCTGTTGGATAATTTTTTTTGGAATTATAACAGATTTCCAAAATTCCATGATTATTATTTAGAAAATAGTTAAAGAACTAAAGAAAAATAACATAATATCAGAATGCATACAACCATATATAAATGTTCAATATTAAATATAACATATTTCTCACAATATATAATCAATAAGGTTTAACATATGTTTCAAAATCCTATATTATTGATATGTCTTTCTTTGAGTTCATGAAATTTATGTCATTACACCATGAACCTGGAATTAAATGTGATAGTTTTATTCCAAGAAAAGGGTTGAAACATAAAATTTCATTAACATTTAATATATAAATCATTCATTTCTATATTCATTAAATACATGTTAAATATGAAACACCAATGATACATTATATCCCACAAAAACATTGTCCGATGGTTTTTGGTAACGACTCAAGTATTTATAGATTAATAAATTTTCATATATATGATTATTAATAAATAAAATAATAATTTTATGTTATAGAGGACACTTTGTTCAATAAAATACTCAATATGCAATAATGTGTTTCTTAGAAATCTTATGTTGGACTCAACATTGAGTTATAGAGAAAAATAATATAATATTATTATTATTTTAAATTGTAGGTGACACATAACTTTTGTATTGCTTGGAATGAAAATAATTAATTACATTATGAATAATTATTATTGTTAAATTTCATTACATTTATCCAATAAATTTTAGTTCCCTGAAATTAGAATAAATCAGATTTTAAGCATGAAATACTCTAATATTCTTTAAAAGGTCGATTTACCGTTTTTTACAAAGAACCCATTTTTAAATATATTTTTTATCACAATTATATGTTACATTTGACAAAAATAATTGACTTATTTATAATAGGTACATAAATATTTACTTTTGGAATATTTTTGGTATTTTTCTAATAAATTTCATTTTTTAATGAATACTGAAAAATACAGGATTTTATGTCAAAGTTAACTTTTCATCTAATTTATTTATATGGTTATATTATCATTTTAATTGGTTTTATAGTGTAATAACATTATGTTTTTACAATTTAATATTATATTGTTCATTATAAGTAGTTTATCATTTTAATTAGAAATAAACACATTTCAATCTTTTGATATTTATTATTTTATAAAAACATGCATTTTGGTTTTGACAACAAGAATAATTTTCAAATTAATTCCTGCAAATTCTATGTTTTTAATTCGAAAAAATGGATTCTATATTCTGAAATCAAGTGGTCCAAATTTTTTATATAAGTAACTTTTATTTTTAGACATTATGAATAATAACATAAGTAAGTAAATTTTCACCACAGTTTAATGGGAAATGTCGTAAATAAGTGTAAAAGATAACATTATAGTAATATAAAATTACCCTAAAATGTGTCCTAATACTATTGGATGTTACATTTTTGACCAGTGAAATCCTTGGGTATATTTTAGTACCACATGGATCCAATTGTGTGTGAAAATGACAATTAATTGCTTTTTCTTTAAATTTTATGAAAATATAACCTAACAATATTTATTTTAGTAAATAAATTTTTATATGGGGTTATATAAAATATATATTTGATGATAAAATTTATTTTCAAAGATAAATATATTTTCTATATCATTTAATTTTTTTTATAATTTTTATACATCAATAAATAATTTTATTTATGACTCAACGATGATGTAGTTATTACATCATTAATGAGTGTTTAAGAAAAATAAGATTATAAATATTAAAATGAATTTATTATGGTGATTTTTAAGATATACAATAATTTTGGTGTTAATTATTACCTTTTATCATATAATTAATTTTGTTTTCCCGAAATAATCATGTTTTTATGGGTTTTAAAAAAGTCATGATATGAACAATATAAAAATTGATATAAATGTGTTTTTAAATTAATTAATATATTATTTAATAATATAATATTCCTAAAAATATAGTATTCAACTACTTTACATATATGATGTTACACATTTCATTAATGATCCATTTATGGGTCACATGTTTTTTTATAGTAATAATATTAACCATATAGTATGAAAATACAAGAATACATGGTAAAAGATAAATTAGTTAAGTAAGTGTTAAACCCAAAATATAAGGTTAATTTTATGACCTAAACATGTCTAAAACCAATTGGTTAAGAGTATCTAGACCAATAATCCTCTTATTTTATAAATATATCACATTTTTATTTGAACTATAAAATAAATTAATAATAAAATGATACATTCAATCATTCCTAAAGTTCCCCTCCTCCTTTTTATAAAAAGACACCACCAATTACCTAACTAACACATCTCAAGCCCCTTAGATCATCAAAAAACTGCCCAAATAATCCCTCAAGATCCATCTATTCCTCTACAAAGCCTTAAATTAGGAATAAGGCAATTCTATAAAGCCTTTTGTTTCAAACCAAAGGGTGTTACCCAATTTATAACTAACACCTTCTATCAAGATCATTTCTTTTATTTTACATCATAAACCCCAATAATATTCATTTTCATTGATTAAAAAAGTATAATAAATATACTATGATGTTTTAAGAGAATTATTTTAACCACACATACAGACACTTCCGTCTAATGGGTATAGAACATACCGTTTCTATGGATGGCGATCAACTGCCTCATGAAACGATGATTGTTAAATCATATCCTAACACCTCTTATGGTGGAAATTATGATGGAAGTATAATTATATATGATACATATGATATTTATTTTATTTATATGATTATGTAATTATCATTACTAATATACCTTTATTATATTCATGTAGTATAAATATGATAATTTCATTTAAGTGCGGACTACCACCCCCTCAATGTGATATGACTCATTCATGCTAAATGAGGAACATATAAAAGGTGTAATTAATTAAATTATGTAACAAATATAACATATATATTATGATTTAATTATAAAAGACTTGTATCATTTTTTTCATTCCATTAAATGTGAAAAGAAATTAAAGTAGTGTTCAGGCATATGTGCGACTTACCATCTCCATGAACGGTGTGTTTCATTTACAATATCCAAATGCTGTGGACTATTATAAATTAATATATATAGGATATATATGATATATATGATATATAAATCATGAATATCATTCTGGATATAATGTAATTTTGACCACATAGACAACTTTTAATTATAACAAGTTCATTTTTTCTCAAGTTCCAAACATGGAAAAAATGTACGATATGAACTAAAATAATTAACTAATTGTATAACAATGTAATTAGTGATATATAAGGAGAAATAAAATTTAAAATGTTATTGAAGCAATAATAAATTATCTTATGTTATTTATTCAGGAAGAATAAGGAACATACAAGACAAGTTAGACCCGAGGTAAGAAAACTTCTAAACCCAATTTTCATTCTTTGGGTTAAACTTATACTAATTTATTATGTAATTAAATATTGATATCCTATGTGGTATTTGAACATTATTTTTTTTAATTACAGTGATTTCAGAAAATAAATCTATTTTACTGAAGAAATGAATTTTTGGTACTTATTCATAATAACCATTCATTGAGGAATATTTTTATTTATACATGAATTTATATTACATGGTGTATAATAAACACCATTGAATTTGAAATTAATTTAAAAGGGAATATTTTTTTCAATGAAACGTTTTACTAAAAGAAAAAATGAAAGTTTTTAACTTATGCAGGGATATCGACCCCCTGCTGCCAAAATCGTTATTTGGATTCCTCTAGAAGCCTTAATGATTTTAAAATGAAAAACCCCCTTATTCTGTTTTTGTGATTTTTGGTATTGATTTTTTTTAAATGGATTTAGTATTTCAATATCTTGAAATGATTTATTTTTATTTAAACTTATATGTTATTAGTGAAATGTTTATATTTTCAATATTTTATATGTCAGGATTATATAATGGTACATAGACATTTGATTGGTGGTTACATGAAAAACCAAATGATGGGTGATTTTGTGATATCCCAGGAATGGGTGGTTACGTTATAACATCAAATGAATTAGGTATGAATGTTGATCGTATGGAAATTCCATTTAGTGATATGTGTGGAATTTGATTGAATGGTAATTTCATTTAGCTTTGTTTATGCCCCATGTTAACTTATATACTATAGGTTTATTTCTATGGGACAGTGGTAATATTTTTGTTACAAAAGGGTATGCAATGATCTAATATTTTGTGAAGTGTTTTTACTAATTTATAAATGTTAAAAGCGTTACTTTATATAAAAAAATTCTTGCTTTTCATTCTATTTTAATACTAAATGTTTTTGTTCTTTATGTATCCCTTACTGTGCCTTTTTTAGTGATCCCTTGTTTGGAAATGTCTTTCACAAGACTTAAAGATGAATATGGAAAAGGATGTGATTAAGGAATATTCATGATGTCTAAAACATGGAATGAGACTTGTTTCCTTTTTTATAAGTTTTTGTTTTATAAGAAATTTGATTGTGAGTATATGTGTCTACTTGTAATATTCAAGTTGGTATATATAAATTATGGTTTATTTATCTAAAACATTAAATCAAAAAAGATCCTCAATTTGAATTATTAAAATAATTAAGGATTCTGTAATGTTTAAGGCTGGCACTTTTAGATGGTATAAATGGCCAGTTTATCTAAAATTAAAGTTTAGGGTGTTATTTAAGAATATGTGACATAACAATAATGGTTACCATATTAGAAATATTCATAGTTATTTTAGACAAATTTAATGTTTTTTTGGGTAAATGAATATGTATACCTTATTTTTAACCCTCCTTATAAGATAGTATATAATAATTTTACTAATATACTCACACCGACCTTTTTGGTTTTAGTAAACGGATGTATCTATTAGGAAACAAAGTATCAATGGATGTGAAGGAAACTGTGGTGGTTACCTGAATGACAAAATGAATGAAATGGTAGCTGTAATTATAAATCTTGTTGTTATTCATAAAAACCTATATAGAGTTATGATTGACCACTTGATCTTTTGTGATTATTCTAAAAATACTTATATGTTGGAAACGAATCGCAATAAATGTTGAGGTAATAATCATAAAAGTAAGTATATTAAAAAACATATGTGTCATTGATGTGGAAATAAACACCTAGGAAAATGCATCAAAGGGACTAGAAGATGTTCTTGATGTGGTAATGATGTTCATAATGCAATAAACTGCCATAGAAAAAGGAAGTGTCCAATTAACTGAAGCAAAGGGAAAAAAGTTCTTTCTGAGGGATCAATTTAATATTTTAAATTTATTCTGCATGGTCATTATAGAAATAGATTTCCTATAAGAAAGGATCTGCAGTGGGATCAATAAAATCGTAAAAATATATGTTTACCAATACATAATACCATTCCAATTGAGGATGAGGAAACTAACAATAACAAATAAACGGTATGGATTATTTCTTAGCTCATGTTTTTACTATAATTAAATCTTAGGAAATTATGAATGATTTAGTTTTTAATAAATAATTATAAATGAATGTGCTGAGAAAACATCAATAGAGTATCATGAAGAACGTTTGATGATTAATATGTCTCTATTATTGGAATTGAAGAGTTATGTTGGATCTACAGATGATTACATGTTAAAATATATTAATGATAAGATTAATTTGGAATAATTTTAATAGTATGTGTAACCCTCATGTTTGATATGTGAAAATTTTATTCAAGAATGAATTATCTTTTCTTGTGTAGACATAAGGGGTAACATGAAGGGTTCATATGATATTTTGTTTTTGAGGTGATAAATGATTATTACATTTGATGATGCAAAAAGAAAGGTATTAAATAACCATAGAGCATAAAATAGGTTACTGTTTTTATGGAAATTATCATATTTTTGAAAATTTTATATGAATTATATGTGTTTAGAAAAATTAAAACCCACAAGATGGGTGAAAAACTATCACGTCCATCAAGGCAATGAGAATCGAACCCACAACTATAGGGTGATAAGGGCATATCACCAACTGCAGGCTTACATGAATTCCGTAGTTAGTAGGACTTATTCATTTTAGTTATATGATTTTATGAATCAAGATTATATTGATTTTGGTAATATATGGTTTAAAAAATGGATATCCTTAGTATTAGAAAAAGATTTGGTGATTAAATGATAATGTTTATTTTGGAAGACAATCTTTATTATGGGAACACTAAATGAATAAAAGAAAAATAATACTATGGGATTTAATTTATGGAGTAATTGTTGTAATTTTTTATTTGGAAGAATATGTGTTATTATTGGGGAAATATGGAGATTTGAATTATTTATGTAAATGATTACCATATCATAGAGAATATGTTATTTTGTTAATTACACTTCAGTAAGAGACTTTAAGAGTAATTGATGATATTTGGAGAGAAATGTTAAGATTTACTGTGGATGAAAATGTGATTAAATATTTCAGAGTCTCGGGTTTCAATTTATATTTGGATTTCATGGAATAATTTTAAAGAAAATTTATTATTGAATGGTATTTGTTTAATATTGTGTATGGTTTGATGAATTTGGGAGATTAAAAGTTTTATATATTTTTATAAAGAATTATCCTCTTGGGGATTATCTAATCTATTACTGCCCATTTTGGTTTTTGTTAATTTCTAAACACAAGTTAAATATATAGTTCATATTCTGTGGATTATGTGATTCTCTTGAAGTTGATTATAGCACTTTTCAGTTGACCATGTCATCTTGATTACTCATCGTTTTGAAAAAAGATGAGTTTTTGGTAGAAACATATTAAAGGAAGAAACTCAACTAGAAAAGTAAGTATATTTCCTTATGTTATTAGTCATTCTCAAAACTAAATTCTTCAAATTTATGAAAGGGACAACAAAAATATTATTCGTTTATTTTTATAATGGGGAATCAAATACCATTTAACCTATCACACATTTGTGATTTTCTAGTGGATAACTTTCTCTTAATCTTATTTTTTCTATCATTCTCCATTAGAATTTTATGGTTAGTATATCTTCTATATTCATGTTTTACTACATGGAATACCAATATGGGTTATATCAGGAGACCTTTTTACTTCAATTTAATTCTTTTAATGTGATAGCTTCATTAACTATTTTTCCGATGTGGGACTTTCAATGAAGTATTCAAGACCAATTTTAAAATTGGGAGGACCCAATTTACAAAAGGGGGAAGGATGTAACACCCTAGGTATAATTTACAAAAGGGGGAAGGATGTAACACCCTAGGCATTTTTATAATAATAACTTTTCATATCTATTAATATTTATGAATAAGATATTAATTTTTTGTTTAAGATGACACTTTTTTCGATAGCGTACTCAACACACAACTATGTGATTCTTTGAAATCTTATATTGCACCCAATATTGAGTTACACAGAAAAAAATATATAATAATATTATTATTTTAAATGGTATTTAATGTATAGTGGTTGTACTACTGGGATGGAATATAACTAACTAAAAAAATGATTAAAAATGTTTTTTAAATGTCTTTACAATTATTCAATAAATTTTAGAGGCTTAAAATAAGAGTGAATTCGTTTTTTAACATGAAATAATATAATATTCTTTAAATGGTCGATTTACTGCCTTTTTATGTTGAACCCTTTCTTAAATCTTGTTTTTTTGTCACTTTTATATGATGAATTTGACAGAATATACACATTTTTAGAAGTGGAGAATCAAAATTTACATTGGGAAAATTTTAGTATTTTTCTAATAAAGTACATTTTTAATGAATAGTCGAAAAAAGCACATTTTAATTCAAAATTGACTTTTCATCTGATTTATTAATATGGATTGATTTCTTTAAAAAGTGGGTTTAAAGGGAAATTAGATTATTATTTTTTATATTTAATCTAATTTTGTTCATTATATGTAATTGCACTTTTTAATTAGATGGAAACTAATGTCAATATTTTGATAGTTTTTGTTTCTTAAATAATTCTTATTGGGTTTTAAAAATGGGAATTAATTTTATAATAATTTATAAAACATTAGTGTTTAAAATTAAAAAAACTGGATTTCATTTTTGGAATCAACATGTCCAAATTTTATAAATGTGTAACTTTTATTTTTACACATTATGAATACTAACTTCAGTAAATATTTTTTTCCATAGTTAAAGGGAAATGTTTTTAAATAAGGTTAAAGAAATAATATTATTGTAATATAAAACAACCCTAACATGTGTCCTAATCATACATTATGATATACTAATGACCATGGGCATCCATGGGTCAATTTTATGAACCCATAGATCTAATTATGTGTGAAAATGATATTAAATTACTTTTAATTTAATGTTAAGGAAAATATAACCTAAACATTTATCTTTTAGTAAAACAATTTTTATATGTGGTTATATATGTTTTACAATTAGACTATAAATAGTCATTAGAAATCGAAAAATGGTTCCAACATCATGGTATTTCTTTATAGTATTTAAACATCAAATAAATAAATTTATTTATTAAACAATGCTGATGAAGTGATTTTTTCATTAATATATGTTTTAAATAAATGAGATTATAAATAACTAAATAAATTTATTTTGAAACCTTTATTGACATAAAAAAGTTTTATTGATGATTATGACTTTTTATCATTGCTTTAATAATTCTTTTTCAAATTAATGAAGTTTTTATGTATCTTTAAAAACTCAAGATATGAATAGTATAAAAATTGGCATATATGAGTTTTAAATCAATTAATATTTTATTAAATAATATAATAGTCTAAAAAATATAATATTTGGAAAATTAACATATATGATGATAAAAATATCATTAGGGATTCTTTTTTGGGACTTTTGAAATTTTTTAATAACTATATTAACCATATAATTTGAATATACAAGAAGACATGGTAAAAGATAAATTAGATAACTAAGGGTTAAAGCTAAAATATAAGGTTAATTTAATGAACTAAAATGGTCTAAAACCTATTTTATGAGAGTATTTTGACCTACAATTATATGATCTTATAAATATATCACTTCTTTGTTATTATAATTCGACAATCAATAAATAATAAAACAATAATTTAAAACATTCTTAATTTTCCCCTCGTCCCTCTTATAAAAGGACACCCCCTCTAACCATTACTCACACCTATAAATACCTCTTGGATAGTCCTACCTTTTCCTAAATAAGATTCCAAGATCTCAATATTTCTCCTAGAAGAATTACCTTATGTATTAGGATTTTCAATAATGCCTTTTGGTTCAAACCAAAGGGATTTACCCGATTTAGAGGTAATGCCTTCTCTCATGTTTTTTTATTTATATAATTCTTCACTCTCAATTATATTATTATTCTAAAAATACATAACATTAAAATTATAATTAATATAATTAGATTATTTCTGATAATTATTCAAGCAATACATACACACACCTCCGTCTAATGGGTATAGAATATACTGTTTCTAGGGACGATGATCTACTGCCTCACAAAATGATGATTCCTCAATCTTCCCCTACCACCTATTATAAAGGACATTATGATGAAACTGTAATTATATATGATTCCTATTATATTTATTTTATCTCTATTCTACTGTTATTATCTTTTCAAACATACCTTTATGATTTTCATGTAGTATGAATTCGATAATTTAATTTGCAGAAGTTCAAACTACCACCCCGTTATAGTGATATGACTCGTTCATTCAATAATAGAACATATAAAGGATGGAAATAATGAACATAGGTAAAATATATAACATAGATATTATATTTTAATTATAATATACTTATGTATCATTTAGTTTTAATCCCATTAAATATGAATAAAATAATGTAGCATTCATGCATATGTACGATATACTGTCTTCATGAATGGTGTATTTCATTTCTTTCATACAAATGCTATGGACTATTATAAATACATAAATACTGGATATATATAATGTATATAATATCTAAATAATTAATATCATTCATGATATAATGTAATTTTTTTACCACATAGAAAAATTGTAATTATAACAACTTATTATTGACTCACATTCCGAACATCAGCAAAATGTCAGATATGAACTCAACTAATTTAACAATTGTTATAACAAAGTAATAATTGATATATAAGTAATAATAAACTTGAAAACGTTTCTGAAGAATGTAGAAATTAACTTATGATTATTATTCAGGAAGAACGAGGTATATATGTGAAATATTGGACTTGAGGTAATGGAACTTCTTAACCCATTTTCCATTCTTTGGGTTAAACTTATACTTCATGATTATGTCATTAAATTTTGATATCATTTCTTTTATTTATGCATTAATTATTTTTACTTATAGTGAATACACATATTCGGTCTATGTTATTTAATAAATGATCTTTGTATGGGGCTTCATCTCAATCTTCTTTCATTGAGGCATATTTTCATTTACACACGACATTCTGTTACATGGTGTATAATAAACACCATTGGATTTTAATTTCATTCAAAGGAAATATTGTATATTTGAAATATTTTGATAAATGATAATGGATAATGATGAATGTATCAGGGATGAGATCAGTAGGATCATATATATATCTATATATTTACCAAGACCAAATTCCATTCCAATTGACTATGAGGAAACTGACAATGACCAAGGAAATGTATGTATTATTTCTTTTCTCAGGATTTGAAATTACTGAAATATAAGGACAGTAAGCTAGATTAAATTTTTAGGAATTAACTATAAAATAATAAAATGGAAAAACTTGGATAATGTGTCATGAAGAATAATTGATGATTAATATGTATACAGTTTAGTAATTGAAGAGTTATATTGGATATAAGAATGATGATATGTTTAAATTTATTAATGAAAGGATTAATTTGGAATAATTTTTCTAGTATGTGTAACCCTAATGATTGATATTTCAAAATGTTATTCAGGAACAAATTTTATTTTCTTTTATGTACATAATGGATAACCACAGGGGTTCATATTATCTTATGTTTTCAGGTGATAAATGATTATTTCATTTTGGGATTCAAAATTAATGGTATTAGATATCCTTTGAGGATATAATAGGTTTTGGTTATTTTTTGAGAAATTATATTATTTTTGATAATTTTATAAGATTGAAATGGTTTTAGAAAAAGAAAACCCACAAGATCGGTGACAAACTGTCACATCCTGCAAGGCCATGGGAATCGATCCCACAACCAGTGAGCGGTAAAGTTGAATCACCTATTGGTGGCCCACATGAATTTACTGGTCAGTATGACTTATTATTTTTATTTAAATGATTATATGTATAAATAATAATAGGATTTTGGGAACTTAGGTTTTATAGAATGGATATCCATAGTATATGAAAATTAATTAGTGATTAAGTGATAAAGGATATTTTGGAAGACATTCTCTCTTTTGGGAACACTATATGCTTATGTTAAATAAAATACAATGTTATTTCATTTTTGGAGTAATGGTTGAAATTTTATTTTTGGAAAAATACATGTTTTTATTATTGACATAGAGTGATTTGGGTTATTTAAGGAAATTATTAACCAATCAAAGAGAATATGTGATTAGGTTAACTACACTTTAGTATGAGACTTTAATAGTAGTCAATGTTTTTTGGGAATAAATGATATGATTTACTATGGAAAACTTTGTGATTAAATCCTTCTACATTTTGGGTTTCAATATTAGTTTGGATTACATTGAACAATTTTATGGACAATTGTTTTTTGAATGGTCTTTATTGATCATTGGGTATTGTTTGTTGATTTTTGTTGAGATTAAGAGTATAATTTCTTTGTATATAGGTCTATCCTCTTTGGTATTATTTGATATCATACTAAAAATTTTGGGTTTGTTTAATATCTAAACACATGGGAATTATATAGTTCATCTTTTTTGGATTAGGTGATTTTTTAGAAGTTGATTCTACCACTTTTGATGTGATCAAGTCATCTTGAATACTAATAGTTTGGAGAAATGATGATTTTTTTAGTGAAAAGTTATAAAAGTATAAATCTCTACTTAAAAAATAATTACATTTTGTTATTTTCATATTCAATATCATAAAAAAATTCTCCAAATTTATGAAAGGTAACTTAAAACAAAAAACCTTTTCTGTTTATTTTTCATACTGGGGATTCATAGGCCTTTTAACCTATCACATGTTTGTGATTTTATGGCAGTTAACTTTCTCTTAATCTTGTTTTCAATATTTCTCCAGCAGAACATGATGTCTAGTTTCTCTTCTATAATCATTTTTTCCACATGGAAACTTATTAAGGGTTATATTTTGTGAAAATTGTACTTATCGTTGTTTATTTAAATGTGATAGTTTTATTGACTCTTTTTTCAATGTGAGACTTTAAATAACTATTCCTAGCCCAATTTTGAAATTTTGAGGACTCCTTTTCCAAATGTGGGGAAACATGTTATGACCCAGTTATATATAGATTAATAAATATTCATATCTATTAATATTTAGGAATAATATATTAATTTTATGTAAAATATAGCACTTTTTTGATTGCATAATCAAAACACAAAAGTTGGATTCGTTGAAATCTTATGTTGGACAAAACTTTTGTTTACAAAGAAAAATATCATAATAAAAATACTATTATACGATGTATTTAACACATAAAAATTGTATTACTAGGAATGAACACAACTTACTACAATATGATTAAAAATGTTTGTTTAATGTATTTATATTTATCAAATAAATTATAGAGTCTTAAAATAAGAATGAATATGATTTTAATAATGACATAATCTAATATTCTTTAAAAGTTTGATTTGCCACCTTTTAATGGGAACACTTTCATCAATCTATTTTTTTAAATTTTTATGTTCCATTTGAAAATATAAACATATTATTTTGAATCGGTTTATTGAAATTTACATTGGGTAATTTTTTATTATTTTTCTGATAAATTCATTTTTTAATGGATAGTGAAAAAATAGCATTTTTAGTCAAAAATGTCTTTTTATTTGATTTATTTACATGGTTATTTTTACTTTATATTTTGTATTAAAATTTAATTATATTATTTTTTAAAAATTTATTTCAATGTTGATAATTATATGTAATTTTACATTTTAATTTTACAAAAACTCATGCCAATCTTTTGATAGTTATTATTTCATAAAAACATGCTTTATTGGTTTTGACAACGAGAATTAATTTAAATTACTTTTTGAAACATCTGTGATTTGAATTTGGAAATATGGAATACATATTTGAAAAAATGATGTCAAAATTGTGTAAATAGGTAACTTTTAGTTTTAGACATTATGAATAGTAAATTCAGTAAATATTTTTTCACCACAGTTTAAAGGTAAATTTGGTAAATATAGGTAATAAATTAATATTATAATAATAAAAAACTACCCCGACATGAGTCTTAATTATATTGGATTATAAATTTCTTACCATGTTTTTCCTAGGGTTGATTTAAGGAACCCATGGAGCCACTTGTGTGTGAAAATTACAATTAATTACTTTTAATTTAAATTTAAGGAAAATATATCATAAACATATATCAATTAGTAAAACAAATTTTATATGGGGTTATGTAAGTTATATTTTCAACTATAAATATTAATTAGAAATATAAAAAGGTTTCCTATTTCATGGTGTATTATTTATAATTTTTATAAATCAAATATATAAATTTATTTATGAAATAATGATGATGTATTGATTACCTCATTAATGGATGTCTTAAATAAATGAGACTATAAATATAAATATAAATATATTTTTAAATTTTTTATTCCATAATAGATTTTTATGGATGATTATAAATTTTAATCTTTTAATTAATGAAGTTTTTCAAATTAATGAAGTTTTAATGGATTTTAAAAAAGAATTGATATGAATAGTATGAAAATTAACATAAATGAGTTTTTAAAATCAATTAATACAATATTGAATTATATAATTTCCTTAAAAATATAAAATTTAGTCAAATTAAATATATTATGTTTAAAATTTATTTAATGATCATTTTTTGGGAATCATTTCATTTTAATCTAACTATAGAAACCATATAGTCTGAATATACAAGAAGACAAGGTAAAAGATAAATTAGTTAAATATTGGTTAAAGGAAAAAGATAAGGATAATTTTATGAACTATAGTAGTCTAAAATAATATTAGATGAGAGGATTTTGACCGATCCTTGTCATATCATTGAAATATATAAATTTATTATTATTATTATTCAAAAATCAATTAATAATAGAATAATTCTTTCAATAATTCCTAAAGTGCCCCTATTCCCTCTTATAAAAGGAAAACACCTCTATCCCTTAATCACACCTCTCAACCCCCTTGTGTCACCAAAAATCCTCCTAAATAATATCTTGAGATCCGTCTATTCCTCCAAGATTCCTTACCTTATGAAGAATTCAATTCAATAATGCCTTTTGGTTTAAACCAAAGGGAGTTACCTGATTTTCAGGTAACGTCTTCTCTCATGTTCTAGTCTTTTATTTTTACTTCATCACTCTCTATTATATTATTATTATTTTATTACATAACAACCAAAGTATCCTAAATACACTATAATGTTTTTATGATAAATATTCGAACTAAACATACAAGCATATTCATCTAATGGGTAGAGAACATACTACTTATATAGATGGTAATCTACTTCCTCAAGAAACGATGATTGTTTAATCATTCCTACCACCTATTATGGTGCACATTATTATGGAACAAAAATTTTATATGATACATATAATATTTATTTTATCTCTATTATTCTGTAATTCTCTTTTTGAATAATCATTTATTATTTTAATTTCGTATAAATATTGTAATTTTATTTGTGGATGTGTGCACTATCTCCCCCTCAAAGTTATATGACTCGTTCATGCTATACATGGAACATATAAATGATGAAATTTATAAACATATGCAACATATATAATATGTAAATAATAATATATTTATAATATACCTATGTATCATTTAGTATTCATTACTTTAAATATTAAAATGAAATAAATTAGCATTCATGCATACGTATAGCTTACCATCTCCATGAACGATACATTTCATTTATTATATAAAAATGCATTGGAATGATCTAAATACATAAAAACTGGTTATATATGATATATATGATATATAAATCATGAATATAATTCTATAGGTAATGTACATTTGACCACAAGGACAATTGGTAATTATAACAAGTTCATTTCTGACTCAAGTTTTGAACATCAGAAAAATGTCTAATATGAACTCAAATATTTAACTAATGGTTATAGAATTTTAATGAGTGATTTTTAAGAAATAATAAACATGAAAAAGTTTCTTATAAAATTATAAATTAACATAATTTTATTATTATGGAAGAACAAGGAATATACGAGAGAAGTCATACTTGACGTATGAGATCTTCTTAACCCAATCTACATTCTTTGGGATAAACTTATACTTCTTGATTACGGCATTAAATTTTGATATCTGATGTTGTATTTATAAATTATTTATTTTTACATATAGTAAATACACATAATCAATCTATTTTATTTAAAAAAAATTCTTTGGAAGGGTCTTCTTCTCATTCTCCTTTCATTGAGGCCTATTTTGATTTATACACAACTTTATTTTACTTGGTGTATAATAAACCCCATTAACATTTAATTTCATTAAAATGGAATATTTTATAATAAAATTGTTTCACTGAACTAAAAATGTAATATTCTTAACATCAGCAGTAACAGTGACCTCTCCACCACCATAATCTTTATCTGGATTCCTCTATTGTTCGAAAAAATTAATTGAAAAGAAGAATACCATAATTCTGTTTTTGGGTGTTTTGGTATTAAAAATGGTTTTTGAAATGGATAAAGTATTTAAATATCTTGAAATGGTTTCTTGTGATTTGAAATGAAATATTATAAGTGAAATGTTGATATTTGAAATATTATATTTGTTATGATTATATAATGGTACATGGATATTTGACAGGTGGTTATGTGATAAACCAAATGATTTGTGGTTCTGTGATAATTCAAGGATGGGTGAAAATGGTATGACCTCCTATGCATCGGGTATGTAATACATCAATATGGCTATTAAATTTAGTGATATGTTTGGATTTTTACCATATGTTTATTCCATTTGTGTATTTTTATTTCCGATGTTACTTTATATACTATATGTTTCATTATATGGGGTTGTGGTAATCTTTTGGTTACAAAAGGGCAATCAATGAGCCTATATTCAGTTATGTGTTTTTACTACTTCTTAAAGATGAAATGTATTATATTATAATAAACTATTCATGGTTTTTATGTTATTTAAGGACTAACATTTTTATTTAATTATGTTTCCCTTCATGATATTTTTATAATCATCCCATTTTTTGAAATATTATTCACTGAACTAAAAGATGAATAGGTCCCAGGATGGGATCATGGAAAAGTCATTATATCTATAACATGGAACTATAAATGTTTTCTAAGAGTTTTTGTTTTATAAAAAATGGCTAATGATTAGATGTGTCTACTTGTAATATTTAACTTTTTATGTATAATTTATGACCTAATTCTCAAAAACTGTAAACCAGACAAGATCATCATTGATAATTACTAACTTAATTAATGATTATATTTTTTTTAAGTCTAGGCCTTATAGTTTTGGTTAATAAATTTATATGTACATGCTATTAAATTAATTAATGGAAATCATAATGTCAATGAACCATTATAAACATTCGTATATACGAATATCCTATGATTCCAAAATAATTAGAAATCCTACTGTATGTATAGTCTCGTAACCTCTCATATATGAGATTACCAAAGTGAAAATTTCATGATAACAATCCTCATCATCTTATGAGTACTCATACATAAAAATATACATAATATATTCTCTATCATAGTATGTAATTAGACCGTAGAACATTATTAAGAAATATCATCATAGCTCTTCAAGGTTCTAATTCTAGTTGGGAAATTAAATGAACATATCAATGAAACCTATACCTTGTTATGTTACCACATTAATTATGTATTTTGGAATATTAAATATGATTTTATATATTTAAATTATTATTAACATAATCATATATATAACGAATATAATGTACAAAGAAGTTCGTTATAGGGAACAAACTCCCACAAACT
This sequence comes from Viscum album, assembly GCA_963277665.1. Classification (NCBI taxonomy): domain Eukaryota; kingdom Viridiplantae; phylum Streptophyta; class Magnoliopsida; order Santalales; family Viscaceae; genus Viscum; species Viscum album. The sequence continues at coordinate 1,282,392,418 of OY728132.1, read as the reverse complement.
GTCACTTTCACTAGAGCCAAAAGCTAATCAAAAGGTAAATCCACACAATTGAAACATAATTATAAATAAATTTTCAATTTTTTTTAGTCCCTTAACATTTAAATGGTTAGTATTGGTTACTCCACATGTTTTTATGATTATTTTTTTTACGAAAAAAATATATGTCCTGAATATATTCCTCAAGTAGTGGTTGAACTAGGAATCAACTTCTTATTACCTTGTACATATTCTGACTTTTTTATAAAATCCATAGTGAAAATTTATCATAAAATTATAAATCAATTTTTTTTATAACCCAGAACCCAAACAATAAGTTGATATACTGCATGTTATACTATATCATAAGCTCAAGCATGCTTAATTGTTGTATATATTGAAATCAATTGAAGTATGAAGTTTTTAATGAATATTACTATAGTTGTACCAGGGATACTATATCTACTTGATATAAATAATGATTTTTTTAAAATACCTATTATCACTTGTATTTTCACTTTTCTAGGAATGATTAAATCATACAATTTCTCATTTAAAATTACTATCAAATATTTCTAACTACAAATCTATGTAATTATGATGGATTATTTTTTTATTAACATATTTTTATTTATTCATTATTAATATAAAAATTTAGTTCACATCGTCACAAAAAAAATAATATTTTACCAAGAAATATTCTGAAAATTTTTTATTCTCCACAATCACTTCCAATTCCCTTGTAAATTCTATGTAATGGATTATATTCCAATATTAATTAATTATTAATTTTTTCACTACATTAATATATGTACTATGAAAATATTATTAAAGTAGATATATCCATTTATGTAGATCTTAACACACAAAATAAAAATTCATCTTTTAGTAAAAATATGATAAATATCAACCCTTAGCCTTAAAAAACATTTAAGGACTATTTTTTTATTTTATTAAATTATTTATTTTGAAAACATATATTTCTCCAATTAATACATTTGATATACAAGTCATTAATTTTCTTCCAAATGAATATCTTATGTTCACTATTCATTACTTTTCCATAATTAAATTTATGTAAACAGAAAATCCTAACTAAATTTATGGATATCATCATCCCTTATAGTTATTCATAGTAGTCATATACCATAGTGTATCCTTTTGGTATTGTATTATATAAATTTCACAATATTCCTATAAATAATGTTACACTGAAAATAAATAGACTGAAAGGATGATCATAGAATACTATTGGTCATTTACAATTCAAAAATTATTTTAGTCAGGATGAGAGTAGACATTTTTCCCTTGAATAATATTTTGATAATACATCTTTTTTTATTAGCACCGTCTTATACCATCAATGACTAGTTTCTTTTGAAAACTCACTAGAACTAATTTATAATAAAAACACTCAAAATATTGAATCCCTAATCTGGATACATGGAGTAAATTACATGAAATAATATTTACATTTCAATATTATAATATTAAAAGTTAATGATTCTTTATAGGAATCAATATTCTAAAAGAATATTCGATGTAGAGACCAATACGGTCAACTTATACCACCTATTTGGTTATGAATACCTATGTAGTATGTGTCTCAATAGCTAGTCCTACCTCTATGCTCATTGGAATATAGTATTTATATGCCAACATATGTGAGTCCAGATCCTTATCATATATAAATGATTTATTTACCTTATTTATTAAAATATATTTAAATTCATTAAAGAATTATAGTTAATATTTAATAGATATTAAAGTCCTTAGTGGATATATGATCATTAAAACCAATTTTCATTAGTTTTTAGTGTTATTTTATTGACAATATCACCCTTTACAAAGTGTTTTCAACTAACACATACTATAGTTTCCAACATTATTTTTATCATTTCGTAATTGATATGACATCCAATTCAAAATGTTGTTATAATATGGGTTTTTTTCATATCCTTGAATTATATGTTTTTTATTTTATAATGGATAATATAGATATATATATATATATATATATGTGTGATCTATCTCTATTATTATACTTACTATCATCAAATAATTGATGAATATTTTGAAATTTGCATTCATAATAACATTTAATCCACACATCTAATCAAATATTACTAGGCTTAGATGTTATCCAACAACACCTCTCAAAGATTCCTCTATCCCTACCAAGTGAACTCATTAACTTCTATGATAATTTTTAATATTTCATAATGGAATGTCATGAAGTGCCTGAATTTACCAAAATCATAAAAATATGTCACATGGAATTTTTGAAACATCTTTAATGGATTTTTGATGAAACCTTATGTATAACAGTTTCAATATGTAAAAGATGATAAGTAGAATGTTTGAATATCCAATACCTTAACTCAATTGATACTAAAAAACACAATGAAGGGAATAAATATTTCAACTATATTAAATATTATTTTACAAAAATTATATTTCCAAAATTATGTAATAGTATTATATTTTATATTCACAAATCATTAAAATGGATTTAAGTGATTTGAGAGTTATTTAATGAAAAGATTTCCATTTAAATTACCCAACAAATATTTCATTGTAATTGTAAAATTATACCTCATAGTGTCTCGCCTAACACTAATGTAAAATTTATGGTAAATATAATTACTAACCTGAATAAATACATTTATAAATAAAACTAGTGATCTTCCCTGGGATGACATATGAACCACCCTTTCTCATCTCTATTTGAGTTCACATTATAAAATACTTATTATTTCTTATTTCGTGTATTGAAATTAAAAATTTTTTAATCATATTTTATTTTATATAAATTTGATGAATAGAAACTTGATGAATATACTTGAAGTGGATAAAATATCAAGCTTATTCAATTTGGAGATATTTTTCCTCCAAATATTGAAACATTCCATAAGGGAAGAAAATAGCCTCATGTTTATTCATCTACCTTTGAATAATTTGTCCCCTGGATTCATGTTGTGAAAAATATTTAGAATTTATAGTAATAAGAGGATGGTAGGCCCAATCTTTCAATTAATTAACCATAAGGTATAGATAAAGGGGTTTTTAGCCAATCCTTATCAACTTGTTGAAGTATGAAAAAAGTATCCTATATTGCTTTTACATTTTTTTACAGGCTTCGAAAAATATGGATAATCATGGTGGAATGGATAATAAAACAATATTAATAACTAATTTGTTATCAATGTGGTATCCAAATTATTCTAGTATATTAATATACCTATGAAATTTAAAATCATGATAAGTAGGTGTATTACCTACTTCTGGATTACACTGATATGGTGTATTGAATATCTTATTTATTTAAATCCATTCAGTCCATTTCTAAGGGGAATTGAGACATGTTGTTTGGTTTTAATAATCCATGTTTTTAGGATGTATCATAATATCTCTGTACATAGTTCAAAATATAATACAATACACATAAGTATCATCCTCAATATTAATATGGCCGTCTTCCCTTTTAGTTTCCCTCAACTGATGTGGTGGGAGAACCTGAATAGATGTTCCCAAAACACAATACAATCGCTCTAATTATATTTTATCACATGAACTATTTTTCCATAATTGAAGATTTTTTAATGGCATGCCTTATGTTTCATTATTATTTCACTAACATCTCTATTTTATTTAAATTTTTTCTACGACAATTAAAATAGATGATTAGTAATTTACATGATTAAAAATTATTTTTAAGTGATAATGATTTAATTTTATTAAATATGATTATATCATATGATGTCAAAATAGACATAATTGTTGAACCCACAATTTCTAGTTATTTGGGAAATATTGGTGAGAGGATCTAAATTCACATTCACATGACCCCAATATGGACTATTTCAGCTAAATGAAATTATATATATAGGCATATCATTAGAAACTATAAGCTAACTGCTCCTTGATCAATTTATTAGACACCCATACATGGAAATCCTAAAATTGAATTAATCATCACTTTCTTCCAAATTGCACCTAGATAAGAACGTATTTCTCCTCTTGATGTTCAGTCAACCAAAAAAATTTATAATATTTCCCCGTATAAAAGAATGTGTTTCAAACACGGGGTGGTCAAAAACATAGTTCTGTTGAGTTTCATTCCAAATGAAATTTTGGAAGATGAAATATTACATAATATATAATATACTAATATTAAAATTTTATGAATAAAATTATTCATGAATTATCTTGTACCAGTATTTATAATATTGTGTGTCTGTTAATTAATTAACATTTTTAGGTAAAACATTTACACATAAATCCTGAATATATTTTATGTTTTTTCACAGGAATTAATTAATTTATTTGACTATGTACTTGAAACCATAAAATAAATACTTTCATTGACACAATTTAATATATAATTAAATAACATGTTTATGTGATTTACCTATTGGTTTTTTAACATGAAAACTTTAGATCATCCATTGATCAAGGGAAAAATCATATTTTCCATCCTACCATGAGATATAGCATTCCACCTACTCTCTTGTGTATTACGTAAGTTTCTGTACTGACCTAGCCCTCGAAATCCCAGAGCTATGGATGTAATACCATTACATTATCATAATATTAAATTAATTCACTTCCCAAAGGACCCAATAGTTTAGAAGTTTTTGTAAACCATATAAATACATAAGTCTTGTAATGACCCAAAAATTTATTAATGAAAATTCCTATTAATGTAAATAAATGTATTATTATATAAAATGGTTATATTAAATATTAAATTCCATGGTTTTGGGTTTTTGGATATCAAAATACCATTAATAGTTGTTAGCGTTGCTAATATAGCCATTTCATAGTTATCACATAATTAGTATAAATATAGGTGTTTAAAAAAATTAATTTACTCAGATAAAGTATGTGATGACCTCATCTAGTGGAATTGATTCTTATAAAGCCCATTTGTCAGATATCAGAAAGTAGATAGAATCATTGGTATATTATCTTGACCTAACCTAAGGTGAGCTTCAACACTTTTATCTTGAATGTAACCGCTTATAGGAGAAGTGGAAGTTTATAGAGATTACCACCCAACTGTTGTTATCTGAGCTAGCCCAAGAGTCTGTCACCAACACCCACCTAACCCTTAGGTCTTATTAGAGTGTTATAAGGGGTTATGTAACTATACCAATGAACTATAATTATGTGAATCATTTTTGTATATATAATATACATTCATTTTATTATTTTTACTTAGTAAATAGTTATTAAAAACAAATAGTATTTTTAGTTGATATTAAATTAAAAATATATTTTGATGAATTAATGTATTTTTGAATAAAACAATATTTTATTAAAATATTACTACTCAATTAAATTTTATTATATATAAATGTTCCTATAAATTTTATGAATACAATTGTGATTTTTATTAAGGGTTGAAAGACGTTTTTGTCAAAACCCAAGACTTTTTTATAAATGTCAGTTTTTATTTTAAATGTAAAAACATACATACTTATCAAATTATATTGATAAAATGAATATTATTTTTTTAATCTTGATGTTGATATTATACAATAGTGATTTTTTCATAATTTTATTAGCCAATTGATTTTTGGCTAAAAATTAAATACCATTTAAATATATATTGTGTTTTATGGCTTCATAATGACCCATGAGTGATGTAATAAAATACTATAAATGATATGTTCGAACAAAATATTTTTTATCCTTAAAATAATTTAATTTTAGATATGTTTGGGTAATTTTATGGTGCTATAGTGGACCCTCCAAGACTTATAAAACATTTTAACTTTTTAAATAGATTTCCATGAGAGTGTGTTTCACCTCCACATAAGAAAGCCAAATATTTTGAAACGTTTTTACATTTAAAATATAAAATATTTTTTTCCAATCCCCTTTTTCAAAATCCATTAGATAAAAACAAGGGTTTCTTTCTGGTTTAGATTATATTAATCTGCGGTTTTCAAAACATAAATAATAAATAATTCCCTCTCGTATCTATATATCCCACCCATATTCCCACTACATATTCACTCAAAGACTTTGGATCTTGACTAAAATCATCCCTCCTATCTCTATAATCCTATCAAGGTTCCCCAAGCTCCCATGAAAACACTCTCATGACCCTATCATGCCTTTGGGATTACACTACCAAGTAATCTATTTCTTCCTTTCTCATTTGTGTCCAAATATATTTATGTTGTTATCCCCATTTATATTCAATTTAAAAATATAGGGTATGAATTAAAACCTCCCCAATAATTCCCACCCTTTTTAATGATTATAGAACTCATTATCTCTCATTAATGCATCCCTTTTACACCCATAACGATGCCGAAATTCCATAACGAATTTATCTCATCACATTTACATTCAAGAAATTATTTTTTATTCTAAATATAAATTCCATTATATATGTTTGGACATTCATATATATGACCACATAACCTTAAATTTCATGTATATATGATTAGGTGAACCTATCTCTCTCATCAACCATTTTTATGAATTCTTATGTCACTTCGTTATGCTGACGAAATTGCACCACGATTTACCAAGGAAAAATCATTGTGTAGTGAATTCAATGACCATATCCACATCAAGGTTGTTCACCTTTATGAACATTTACTTATTGATTATAGTGTTTCATGTATTAATTCCACATTAATTTATAATTGATTATATTATTATGTTTATTGAATCCCTGATAAATGATCCATTTGGCACATTTATGCATGTAATGAAATGATTAAGAAGGGTGTTCCCTGATATCGCTCCAAAAAATTCGGTAAAGATTAGAATTACGATAGATAAAGTGAAATGTGGTTTTACTTATGATAATTCAAGTGAAATTAGGTTTTACTCAAGTTACATGTGCACTGATCCTTGGATCATGATAAAATTAGGTTGACTGTTATTTCCAAATTTCCATGTAATGATAATCATGCTATATCAGGACATTATTTTCATATTTCTCTGGAGCTCCGTTGATATTCCTATTGCCTAACAGGTAATATATTATTCATTTCATTCCTTGTCTACTCCTTTACTAGGCTTTATATCTTACCCTTTTCTTATGAATTTCCTAATATTATCCCATGAAATGCTAAGTAGGAAGAAATGTTGTTGTCATGTAAAATATGTTTTCAATAAAGATGTTGTGTTTTATGTTCTATATTTTCATGTAATGTTACTAATCCTCAACTACCATAAACATTTATACCTTCTAAGTTGTATCAATTTAATAGTTTTATTTAATAAATTATGTTTAAATGAGTAATAAATATAAGGGTTATTATGGGTGGTATTAGAGGATTGTTTTAGTTATTTTTAGGATTAGGATTAGAACACCTTTGTGAAAGACTTTGGTATAAGACTAAGTATAATATAATCATCCCTAAATTCTTGTGACTATTGATTAAGTGGTTTATCAAGAAAATGCATCCTTACTTGGATATGAGCATCTAGAGGAGGCTCTAGCACAGATGTATCTAGGGGTAAACCCGAAAACACTACTTTGAGATAGACTCAAACAGGAACTAGTAAACGACAATGGCTCTTGCTACACTCTTGGTTATGAAACTCCTGAGTGATATGTTTCAATAAATTCATGAGTTTAGTATGAACCATTATTAAGGGAAAAAATGCCCCTATGAATATACTTTGGGATGTAGATAGTGGATAAGATAGATTAAATCCTATACGTTTATAAGATAAATAAATAAAAGGAATTTATATGTCTTCCATTTTTGTATTTTGATTACCCTTTATGTTTTAACCCTAAATTACCTTTTATTCAATAAAATGTCTTGTAATAAAAGGAATCGGTGTAAAAAACAATGCAGAGATCAATATGATGACTGCTCAAATGAGATGCCCAATTCGATGGGAGGGGAAATCACGAACATTATCATGATTCTCTCTTAGTTAACTCTTTTTTTTGAATAGAATCATGGCTCAAGATGAATATTCAACCCACCCCCCCATGAATGAACAAGTCACAATTGATATATTTATGAGAAAAATGCATTCAAATTTTGATGGATCATCTGATCCCTCAATCACAGAAAAATTGAAAAACTCCATTGAGAAGATATTCTACAACCATCAATGCTCTGAAAAAGAGAAGGTGTGTCTATATGATTATCGTATGGAAGGTGAAGCAGTTCAATGGGGGGAATTGATCAAAAATAATAATACTAAAGAATAGATCGCATAGTTGGAATAGATGGATTTCTAGAAATTGTTTTTTAAAAAATATTTTTCTCGCACTCTTCGACTTATGATGGAAAGAGACTTCATTACCCTCATGTAAATGGATGGTGAATCCATATTAGAGTACATGGAAAACTTCACAAGTCTTGCACAATATGCCTCAGGATTTTTCATTACCACCAAATATATGTTTGACCGCTTATTTTGTGGGCTAAAACCTAGCCTACTGAAATACCTAGTGATCCATGAATTTGAAAGATTTGAGGTAATTATCTGATGATTACTCAATGAAGAAATAGAGATTGTTGAATACCATGTGTATCAAGGGGATATGAAGTGAAAGGTGGAAATTAATTTTGGTTGTCCGATGGATAAATCCAACTGTGCTAAGAAAATCTAGCACCCCACATGCCAATGGTGTGGAAAGAAGAACCTCATAAATTGAATGAAGGGAATGAGGAAATGATTTAGGTGTGGAAGAGAAGGGAACCTGGATATTAACTCTTGGAATAAAAAACCCACAGTTGTTCCAGAGGATAGGAACTCTCCATTCAACCATCAATTATTTGTTGATTGCTTCACCTACAACGAAATAGGTCACTTTGGAAACCATTTCCCTAATCCAATTGTTTTCGGAGGCAACCAACAACATCCAAATCGTCAAGGGATACATTTTTTCATAACTAAAATCGATGTGAACCCCAACAACGATGTGGTGATGGGTAAACCATTTAGTCCGTCATGAAGAGAGAACATACTTTTTGATTATGGTTATATGCATTATTTTATAACCTGATTGTTTAGTACAACAATCTGAAAAACACCACAAATCATGGACGTAAAGATGTCAGTGAGAATGGAAATTTTTTAAATCATTACAACCCACAGATATAATTCCTCCCTTATCAAAATTTGGATATTTAACTTCCTAGAGAACCTCTTCATACACCGTTTGGTTGAATTTGATGAAATTCTTGTCATGGATTGGCTTTCCTTATATTGAGCCAACATAAATAATGTGAGTTGTAAATCACTCTTCATATTGCGAATTAGCTACATATTCTTTACAAGTGCAAGGAGGATGATGAATCTTCTTAGAAAAATCATTTAAAGCGGGGATATTATAGCCCTATAATCACTTGTATCTGGAACATATGAAGGTGTCTAATGAAGAAACCATCCTTGACGACATTCATATTTTGAGGTAATACGCATAAGTGTTTCTTGATGTATTGTATGGTATTCCACCTAGAAGATATACTGAATTGTAAATTGTTATAATACTTGGGGATTTGAAAATATCCATGACTCCATATATAATGGTTTTTGTAGAGCATTAGGTGATGAAGAAACCTCTACAGTATAATCTGGATAAAGGGTTTATACGCCCAACGACTTCACCATGGGGTAAAACAGTTCCCTTTATAATGAAGATTGATGGGTCAATGCACCTATGCATCTACTTTCATGGGCTCAAAAAAATCATGATAAAGAAAAAGTATCCTCGTTCATGAATTGATGACTTGTTCGATCAGCAATATGGAGCAGAATACTTCTCCGAGGTTGATTTTCAGTCAGGATATTACCATGTAAGATTGATGATATAGGATATCCCCAGGATAGTTTTCGTACAAGATACGAGCATTATGAATTCATATTAATTCATATTGTACTCATTAATTCTCCATAAATATTCTTGGAATTGATTAATTGATTTTTTGTAGATTACCTTGACAAATTTGTGGAATTATTTATAGACGATATTCTAATATACTCCAAAACCCAGGAGGAGTATGAAGATAATCTAAGCACTGTACTAGAGACCATGTGAAAGGAGAACATCTATGTAAAGTACAATAAATGTGATTTCTGCTTGATGTAGGTATCACACATGGATCATATCATCACAAGCAACGGGATTTCTATATATCCATCAAAGAAAGCTGCAATTGAGGGATGGAAAATTCCAACATCGGTAATGGATATCCACAAATTCTTAGGGTAAGCTGTATATTATCATTGATTTAAGGGAAATTTCTCACAATTTTATAACCCTCTTAAAAGGAAAACTCAGAAGGGTGTAACATTTTCTTGGAGTGATGAATGTGAAGAGAGCGTTAAGTAGTTTAAAATGAGTCATATCATTGCACTCATTATCAATCAACCCATATGTGGGGATCATTTTGTGGTAATTAGTGACGCTTCAAAGAAGGGAATCACTTGTGTGTTGAAGAGAAATGATAATTTCATTGCCTATGATTTATTGATATTGAAATTTCATGAGAAAAACTATCCAACACATGATCTTGAGTTTGCTGCATAATCTTCAATTTGAAAATTTTGTGACATTACTTCTTTGGGGAGATGTGTGAAATATACATATATCACAAAACCCTCATGTGTATATTTACACAGAAAGAGATGATCATGTACCAAAAATTATGGTTAGAGCTGATCATAGACTATGACATCTCAATACATTACCACCCTATGAAAGTGAACACAGTGGCATATTAATAAAGTAGAAAAGACCGAGAAATTATATCATTTTTAATAATTTAAAGGGATAAAATATTTTTATATTTGATAAAGATATCCATGGGATTCATAAAGTTGGGAAAATCATCAATCCATTCACAAATGATTTCTCAACCATATTTTTTGAAAGGTTAAAGGATGCTTAAAACAATGATGTGGGAATTTAGAAGAAAGTGGAAACTATCATAAAATGTAAATCCTTGGAGTTCAATGTTAATGAAGAATTTATTTTGATATTTTAGAAAATACTATGGGTTCCAAAATTTCTGGAGTTGAATAAATTACATTTGGATGATTCACTTAGTTTGAATTTCTCCATTACCCTAGGAAAACAAAGGTATAACAATATCTATGATAGCATTATTGGTGATATAACAAGATGATGCATATCACTGAGTATACATTAAAGTTACTTGTATGTCTTTAATTAAAGGATAATATGTAGATGTATAAAGTGATTATTCCACCATTACTTATACCATCATGGAAATTGATGAATATCACCATGGAATTTTTACTAGATGTCTGAAGTCATCGAAAGGAAACAATGATATATGGGTTGTTGTGGATCATCTTATAAAGGCTACACACATCACTGAAATTAGAGAATATTTCCCATTGGATCGACTAGAAACGATATATATCAGAGAAGAGTCAGGGCTTCATAGGGAACCACTATCTCTTGTATCCAATCGAGATCCAAGATTCGCCACTATGTTCTAGAAGAGTCTTCATGATGCTCTGAATACTGAGCTCAACTTCAGTAAAACATATCATCCTCAAAGTAATTTCCAATATATGAGGCCTATCAAAACACTTGAGGTCATGTTGAGAGAATTATCAAGGGACTTTAAAGTTGGATGGAATCAACATCTTCCCATATTTGAGTTCTCTTACAATAACAGTTTCCACACAATCATCCAAATAGATCCTTATAAATGCTTTAGGGGAAGAGGTGCAGAACACTGTCATGTTGGGATGAAGTCAGGGAGAACAATATCCTATGTCTAGAAATGGTCGATGAAATGGTGGAGAATGTTAAGACCATCCAGTATTACAATAAAGCAACTTAGAGTTGACAAAAGTGATATTCTGATAATAATCGATGATACCTAGAGTTTGATTTCAGAGATATGTTATTCCTCCGTATATCCCTGTGGAAGAGATTTATGAGATTTGGGAAGAAGGAAAGCTTAGTCCAAGGTACATCATCTATTTTGATATTTTCAATAACATTGGAGTAGTGGCCAATTGATAAGAACACCCACCAAACCGATCTCAATGAAATGATGTATTCCATGTATCACTCATAAAGAAGTATAACCCTGACCCATCGCATGTACTCAATCCAAAGGTGGTACCATTGGGAAATGTTATCTCCTATGAAGAGAATCCGGTGAAGATATTATATTATAGGGAAAAAATTCTACAAAATTAGACAATTCCCCTAGTGAGAGTGTTGTAAAGAAACCACAAGTTTGGAGAATCATTGTGGGAATTTGACGAAGTGATGAAGCAGTGTTACCCAAATCTGTTTTAGTGTTGGGAAAAGGAATTTAGAGGGTGAAATTTATCAAGGGGGGAAGATTGTAACAACCCAAACATTTATTATTGAAAATTACCCTCGATCTAATTAAATTTAATATTATGTAAAATGGATATATAAAATATTATCATACTAAATTTTAGGTTTTTGGATTTCAGAATACCATTAAGAAATGTTAACGTTTCTAATATAGTCATTGAACTGTGATCACATTATCAGTTTAAATATAAGGTTTTAACTAATCCTACCTACTCAGACAAAGTAATTGATTTCTTCATCTAGTAGAATTTGTCTGTACGAAGCCCATTTTTAGATCCCATAAAGAATGTTGCATCATTGGGCTTCACTATTGACCAATCCCAATCCAAAATTCAATATGTTAAGCATGAACAAAACATCATATGGGAGAAGTAGAAGATTATAGAGATTACTACCAGAGCGTTGATATCTGAGACACCCCAAGAGTCTATCACCATCACACAACATACCCTTAGTTCTTATTCAGGTGTTATAAGGGGTTATGTACCATGACCCTACCATTATGATTATGTGAATTATTTTTGAATAGAGAATATACATTCTTTTAATTATTGTTACTTTGTACAATGTTTTTTAAGAAAAAATAGTATTTTTAATTGATAATAAATTAATATATTTATTTTGAAGAATTAATAGTATTTGAATTAAATTATATTCCAATTTAATATTATTACTAAATTTATGTTTCTTAAATTGAAATGATCGTATAATTTTTATGAATACAATAGTGTTTTTTATTAATTTTTGAAAGTTGTTTTTGTCAAAACCCACGAATTTTTGATAAATGATGATTTTTAATGTAAAAAGTATCACATATAGAAAAATATTTAGATAAAATGAATATTATTTTCATAATCAGGATGTCAAAATTATCTGATGGTAAATTTTTCATAATTTTCTGAGATAATGGAATTTTAGGGTAAAAATTAAATTCTGTTGAAATATATAATGTGTTTTATGAAATAATAATGAACAAATTGTGATGTAATAAAATAATATAGTTGTGATTTAGGGCCAATATATGTCTCATATTTAAAATAATGTGAGTTTATATTTTTTTGGTTAATATTATGTTGCCTTAGTGGACCCACCATGACTTAGAATGAATTTTAATGTTGTAAATTTATTTCCTTTAGAGGGTGACTAACCTACACATAATAAAGCCTAATATTTTAACATGTTCGTCCATTTCCTTCATAAAATAATTTTTTCCACACCCCTTTTGAAAAAAACATTTGAAAAAATCATTGTTTGGTTTGGGTTTTTGATTATTTTTATGTGTGGTGTCCAAAACCTAAATAATAAATAATTTCCTCTCTTTAACAATATAAACCCACCAAAGCTCCCACTTCCTCTTCACTAAGATCCATTTGAGCATGAAAAACTTCTTTCCTCCTATCTATAGTATCCTTCCAAGGCACTCCATTCTCCCCAAAATCCTCTCTTAACTCTCTCCCAAGACTTTTTGATCACACAACTATGTAAGTGATTTATTCCTTTCTCATTTCAGCCCAAACTTATTTATGTTCTTATTCCGTTTTATTTTCAATTAAAAATATTAGGGTTTAATTTCTCACCTCCCCAATATTTAAATAATAATTATTTTTAATTATAAGAGACCACATTCTCTCTAATTAATTCGTCCCATGTACACCCGTTACCATGCCAAAATTCTATAAGGAATTTTTCTCTTCACATTTACATTAAAGAAATTATTTTGTATTATGAATCTAAATTCCATTAAATATGTTGGGAAATCTATCTATATGACCCCCATACTGTCCATTTCTTGTAAATATGATGTGATCCCCATTTCCCTCTCATCAACAATTTTTATGAATTCTTATGTTACACCGTTATGCCATCGAAATTGCAATGTGAATTTCCAAGCCAAAGCCATTATGCAGTGAATACAATGCCAATTTCTCTATCAAGAGTATTAACCATTATGTACATTTACATATTGATTTTATAGTATCATGTATTAATTCAAAATTACTTTATCATGGAATAAATGATTATGTTTAATGAATCCATGTTATATTATCTTGGTGGAACACTTATGAATGAAATGAGATGATTAAAAGGGTGCACCCTAATAGTGCTCCAGTGCATTGGGTACTGATTTGTACCATGATAATTCCAGCACAATGATGGTTTAATCATGATAATTCATGGTCAATGAGGATTTCCTAATTGATACATGTGCAATTAGCCTTGGCTAATTCTAAAATTATGTTTAATGTTATTGCCACATTTCCATGTAATGATAATCATGTTATATCCTGCCTTTATGTTCATGTATCTCTAGTGATTTATTGATAATTCTATTGACTAACATGTTCTATATTATTCGTGTTATTCATTTTTTTACTCCCGTAATGGGATTTATATCTCACATTTTTCTTATTCATGTCCTCAGGTTATCCCAATCAATGATAAGTACTAATGAATGTTTTGGTCATTTAAATGATGTTTTCAATAATGATGTTGTGTTTTATGTTCCTTGATGTTATGTAATGTTACTAATACCCAAATATACATGACCTATAGATCTTCTATATTATATATTGTGAATAGTTTTATGTAATTAATTATTTTTAAGTGTGTAATAAAGAGAATGGTTATTATAAGTCTTCTATTAGAAAATAAAAAACTAATTACGACATAATTTTTTATTCATTATATGATAATGAAATTACACCATCTAGAGACTCCTTTCATAAAATTATTTTTACACTTATGTGAATCTTGTGTAATGGATACATAATAAGGGTTAGATAAAATTATCAAGGAGGGTAAATACTATATAAGATATAATAAATCAATGTGAATAATCTATATAAAATGGTTATAACATAAGATCCATTCCAAGAAATAAATAAAATGAAAAGGATCTATATAAAAAAAAATGAAACTATAAATAACATTAAACACTTTCTATTCAGATAACTAGATAATGAAAACTCAATATTGAAAATAAATAAACAGAAAAAACATGCAACTTAATCAATAAAATAGAAATTTAATTCAATAATATATTTCATCATAGTGAAAATAACAAGGATAATAAATAATGAATCAAAATAAAGGAAATTCTCAATTATTGGACATTATTTCTCAAGTACATGAAAACTTATCCCATCAAGACCATTTAAAAGAGGCTTTAAAACTACGTGTAGAAACTTGTTAAATTTGTGAAAAATAATTTTCCTCAAGAGAAAATATTGATCCGTCAAGGGAATATATATCCTCTAGTCCCCACTCTTCATTTCCAGTCCAATTAATTCCTCTTATAGAATATTAAAATTAAATAATAATCCTTATCAAATATTTTTATTAAATAAAGAATTCAGATTTATAAATATTTCCCTAGATAATCAAACAACTATAAATGTGAAAAAAATATTTTAAATTTAATAAATTTTATGAAATAAATATATCCATGATAAATTAGATGGATAATTAGGGTGAATTCAATGTTTAATGATAAAATACAATTGAATATTTCTTTTTAAAATAACAGATGAATCATGTAAGTGAATGTAAATACTACACATGAAGTAGTCAATAAAAATCCATCTAGACGATGAATATGGATAGTATCAACAAAACATATACCATATGGAGTAAAAATATATTTACTTTTTCATTGAAGAATAGAAATACTCTAACAGGTTCTTCTAAAAACAATCCAGAATAAACTATCCATTTTTAAATCAAAAAACATTTTGAAAATACATTTATTTTAATGTCATATTTTAGAAACCTATTTTTTTTAACAATGTTGAAAATTATTTTGACAAATTATTTTTAAATTTTTTTTAAAAAAAATTGGAAACATTTTAATAATACATTTTTATATGAAATCGGGTTCTTCAACTAAGAAGATAAATGAAGTTATGTTCACATAAAAAAATTTGTAAATAATTATGAGTACTGAAGTGTGGAATATATTTCTTTTACATGAAAGAGGTTATGAATAAATAGGGGAAATAAAAATAAAATGTTACATTGAACATCGATCTATTAATTTTTTATAATGTAAATCTATGTATATATTTTACCAATCAAAATGAGACTGTGATGTAGACCCTTGACAAGACCATGACATTGGTGTGATAATAAATCAATAAATATAATATTTTGGTCCAATTTTAATCCACATAAAAGATCTGTAAATAAAAAAAATACATATTTCAAATATATTACCCACATTATCATATATTATTACCAACAATGACTTATGTAATATAACCTGAAGAAAGAAACTGGGTTTTAAAATTCATTTCCACTTGGAAAAAAATAATTAAATTACACATTGATTAAATAATACAAATTAAAACTCCAAATAACATGAATAATTATATAATAATATTATTATATTTCATACTATAAGTATTTATACCATATATAAGAATTTAAGACCAGAATAAAAAATTATGTCTCAAAGAATGGGAATATATATGATGTCCCACACAATTTGGTGATGTTAGTATTATAAACCCCATTAAAGAAATAATTTCAAATGAAACAATACAGATCATAAATAAAAAATAATTCAATATAAAATATGTCAAATGGGGTATTAGATGCACCACACAAAATAAGTAAGTGGTGAAAATGGTGTATACCTTATAAGAAGAAAAATTAGATTAGAATCGCATACCTTGTGTTTCCATTCAAGTAATAATCCATTATTATAATGTATAAAGGTGTTCAAAATTTTAATAAATTATAATAGAACCATAATAATATTTATAATACCATATATTGACTTCTAATAATATTTTTATTACTTATTTTAAATAATATTTCATTATCCTCACTATTTCATGTGTTAATTTCTTAGTTTATCAAGTATGTTTTGATCGGTTACTTGTTATACCAATGGTGGTTTCATTTTATAAATAATGGAAACAATGTTTTAAATTTCTTATATATTATTTATAAATATATTTATATTAATCAATAAAATTTGGAGATAACAAATAGAATTAACTATTCATGGAGACGTTAGGACTTACATATACATGAATGCTACTTTAATTTTTTTTTAAAAATAATTAATATATATTAATATATATGTATATTATAATTAAAATATAATATTTATTTCATATATGTCATATATTATTTAGAATATCCTTCTATACATTACGTCTATAGAGTTAATGAATCATAATGTTTTGAGGAGGTGGTAACCTGTACGTTCACAAATGATGTTATCGTATTAACACAAAATATAATGCATAACAATATGTGTTATATAAAAATTAAAGAAGAATATAGTAATTATAAATATCATATATGACACATATAAACATAATTTCAATTATAACTCCTATCTATGGGAGGTGTAATTGGAATAAATGAACAATATCTTTTTTTGAGTTGATAGTTTTATGTACACATGAATAATAAGTTTGTTACCCATTAAATGGATGTGTTATTATGTTTTTGTCTAAATATTTGAATAAAAATATCTCAGAAGATTTAGGATAATTATATTTTTATATTACCGTATAATTATAATTTTTGATTTGGTGGATAATTAAAATTAGATAAAAGATCATAAATAATGATGTGATCACTTATTTGGGTAACTCCTTTTATATGGCACGAAAGGGATTCCAAGGATTTATTTTTTCCAAAAGGTGGGATTATAAGAATGGGGATGGATTTTGAGGATCTATTTTAACTAATCATGGATTATCCAATGTTTCTTTCAAGGTTTGATGATTCGTTGGTGCGAGTTCCTTTTAAAGTATTGGAAGATTGGTATCATAGTAAATTTTTTAAAATGGGATTCCACCCTTGTTTTTTCTATGATAAGTATCTACACTAAGGGACCTAATCAGGTAAAATGGATTATAGTGTGTATATATGGCCAAAAAATAAATTTGGGACAATGGTATCATTCATTTTGTCTCATAAATTTATATTTTAGACCCTTGTTGAGCTCAATTTTCCATTAATCGTTGTAATTAATTTTAATCTCCATCAATAATCATTTTTTTCAATAAATAAGTTTCCATTAATAAAAAATAAAAAATATTATGGTACCAAATATGGAATCCTTTATTAAAAATTCCAATCACATTTGTGGTAGAAGTTAATTTAAATATAATCCCACAGACATGATTACAAATAATGTTTTTAATATAAAAATTGTTCACGGTTTTTCTATATTTTATTATTCAATTTCATAGAAAAATTGATTCCAATTATATAAATTGGATTAATTCATATAATATTTATCTATTTTTAATTTAAAAAAAGATAACAATAAAATATATCCTTACTAATAAATCTGAAGAAAATGATGTTTTGAATAAAAATTCCGTATTTTTAACTATTTTTCAAAAAATGAAAATTATATGAAAAATACCAAGAATTCACACTAAGATAAATTTAATTATCCATTTACAAAAAATTTAGATTATTTTTAAATAAAAAATTTATTGATGAAAAATTATTTTTATTTAAAATAGGTTCTCTATTAAAATGCTGCAAAAGTGTCTTTATAAAAATATTTATTTTAATGGGAAATATTGGGATTCTTCTTATCTAAGAAATATATAATATATTGGATGATGGTTTATTTATTTAATATAATATATATATATATAATTAATATCACTAAATAATTTCAATTAATTTAATTTATTATTATAAAACAACATTATGGGATTAAAATTATTTTTTATATATACATTCACTTTTATATTCAATTGGTAATTATATTAACTTCTAAATAATTAGTAACCAATAAAATAATTTTATATATTTTCATCCATTTATTTTCATAATTTAGTTTATAATATTCATAACCTCTAATATTATATATAGGTTATAACTTTTTATATTAAATTATAATATTTTTAATAATATATTTTTTCTCAATAAAACAAAATATTACGCATAAAAAGGTATAAAAGATAGTCTTTATTGAACACAAGATAGGCCATAATTTATTGCATTACAAATTATAAATTGAAATTAATTTAAATATTAATTATATTTTAAAGTATTAGGCTATGATATTTTCTTATGTTAATGGGTTTTTGTGTTATACAAGGTATCAAATACAATATTCTTATTTATGAGTTTCAGGGCATTACATTTTCCCCACCTTAAATAAATTATATCCCTTCAATTTAAAATATTATATGAAAAACAATTGATTGATATTTACTATGTTGAAATCCCACATCAGGATAGGGGTTCATATTACATCATCTAGATTAAGGAGAATGAGAAGTAAAGTATTCACATGAACTAAAATAGAGAAATATATCTATGATGGAGAAAAATCGTTGAAAGTGAAGATATTAATATAGAGGTAAAACATTACTATTAATATGGAGTGAGTTGTGTCAAAAATAATAAACAAGTTAATGTTCAATGAAATTTTTAGGGACTCAAATCCATAAATCTATGATGATCTAAAATACCACAGGTTCAACAAAAACTATGTTACTAGTATAACTTATTTATTTAATAATTTTCTTAATTATGAGGAATAACTATACTACATAATTATTTCTTAAAATATACTAAATTGACATTTTTATATTAAAAACTGTATCCATTGTTTTTGATTTTATTATTTTGAAAAATATCATTCACTCCATGAAAAGTAAATCCAATAATTAACATTAATTCCAAATTTACTAAAGTATGCTTTTAACTGGTCTTAATGTCTACAAAAGGGTTAAAATTGTTACTATTTGCATCTACCTATTCTCAACAACTTGTATGATTATAAAATTAATCCAAAATCCTTAAATGTAACTCTATCGGTTCATCATTACTATTATTTCGTTATTTTTTATAAAAAAATCGAAATATTATCTATGAAATTATGTTGGTCAGTGTTTGGAATAAATCCACCATCATCATTCAATCATGTGTTCTAGTCCTATGGACATTCCAATTTTTATGGGTTGCCACCCGAGACAAATTTTTTCAATTTCATTTACTATATTAATAGAATTTTTAAATTAAATATAATGGAAATACCAAATACATTTTTACTAAATATCTATTTAACTATATTCATCCATACAACCTCAATAAATAAATACATCACCAATTTATTTCCACATAGGTGTTTCCTTGGACTAGAGTTTATAATTTTGAATATAAAATTTACTCATTAAATCCTTGTTTCCCTATAAATATGTCAATTAACCATAAATGTATCCTTAGGATGCAATTTATTTCCTTCTATCATACTCAAACTTTTTTCATTAACAATTATATTCATTATTCCCTTTATTCACATAAAAAAAGAATTTATATATTAGGTCCATACACATTCATGGGTGTCTCCTCCCACATTTCATTCATGATAGAAATCGAACCTTATTTTTTCAATTCCCTCCAAAACTGAATCTCTTATCATCCTCTATACTTCTTTGATTTGGCGAGTTCATAAGTTTGCTAAGGTATATGTTGTCAATCATATTTCATTACAACTGATTTGGTGTAAAAAATATATTTATCACTCTTATCAAATCCTTATTTGGTAGTTTATTATAACCATCATTTACATCATGATCTATATTATGGTTAATCCTTCGGGTTCCATCGACTAACTAAAACCATAAATCATGGTGAGAGTAACAATAGACACAGTGATAAATGAATATGATCATTTATAGGATATCTAAATCATGAAACCTTATTTTCAATTAGAAAAACCTTGGGATTAACCTTGAATATTAATTTTCATCAAAAATTCAAATATTTGATGATGGGTTGTAAATAAAATTATAACAATCCTATGGATATACCATAAGAGTGGAAAACTAGGTGTGTAGTAGAGCATATTATTATATACTACCTTATGTCCAGGTCAGGCCCAATGCACCTTGTTAGAGTTTTTACCATGAGGTATATATTGTATAGATCCACAGAAACATTAGTATCCATAAATGGATATATTTTTTATTTCCCAAATAATATCTATGTCACAAAAATCCTAGGATATTATTCCATAATTATCATAAAATAACATCTTTGGGATAAGTTCCCTAATATATGTTTTTCGAAATCATGTTCCCAAGGTTTCTAATAAACATTATTTGATACCAAATAGAGTGAACCGACCCTAGAATGTCTATATTCAACGTTGTGATTCCATTATATTGGAATATAATTCAAGTAAATCATGTCCCAATGTTCCAAAATATTTACTTTTCCTTGTTAAAATAGATACATACATGGTTGTTGTATGGTTAATAAAATAGTAATTACAACATACTTTTTTCCTTATGAGGTTAATAAATTTACTTCATATAGAATATACATGGATAAAAGTATTAGAAATATTTAGGTTATCATGTGGAATGAAAAAAGTTATAACGGTTCTCTCAAATTCTCTGTAAAGATAAATACAGTAGAAGAAATAATGAATCAATGATAATAATAAATGATGAATGGTAATACCTAGGGACACATGACATGAAATAAATTATCTAGGAATTATTTATTTAAAATATGGAAGGTATATAACTACAAAAATATGGCATTTATATTATTAGATAAATAAATATCAATATGGAATAGTAAGAAACTGGAATCTTATTTCAAATAATCCTTAAACTGAGAATGAAATGGAACCAAAGAATTATTCATGGGGATAATATAATGGATAATAAATAAAAAATGAAAATTATTTTAAAGAAAAATTATTTGTTTTCATGTATTATCCACATGAAAACCTATACCATCACGACATTTCAAATTAGAGTTTAAATCTACAGTTATAATCCTATTTATTTTTTCAACTATTTTGTCTCTAGAGAAACAATCGATACATTGAGGGGAAATATATTATCTGGACCCCACTTATCATTTCCAATATGAAGCATTACTCGTGCGAATAATCATACTAAATAATAATTATTATCAAATATTAGTATTAAATAATTAATAATGAATTATCTATATTTCCATATATAATCAAATAATAATCAAACTGACCACCATATTAAAAAATGATATATTGTTTAGGAAATACTAATATCCACGATAAATGATATAGATAATTAATAAGAATTTTATGTTCAATGATCATATGTAATTGAAAAATCCAAGGAAATATTACAAAGTAATCAGGGAAGTCAATAAAAATATTATTCATTGAAAAATAAATTAAAAACCATATAGAGGAAGAATTAGTATGGTATCAAAACAACATATCCATGGTGGAGTAAAAAAATGTTTGTTGATGTATATGAATATAATTACTATAAAAATATATTTTAAAAACATTATTTTAAAAAATATAATTTTTATTTTGAAGAATATTGTGAGAAACCATTTAATATAAAATAACATAAAATAATATAAAAAAGTGTAAAGATTAAAAAATACATGGATAATTATTTCTAAAAATGTTAAAAAAACATATATTTTTTTTATAAATCATCAGCTTTTGAATAATAATAGTTCTCTAACTATGGAGAGAACTCATATCAAGTTATCTTAAAAAAATTATAACACATTTTTAGTTCCAAATAGTTGTAAAATTGTATTGTTACATGAAAAATGTCTTAAATAATAATATTATATAATTATTAGGTCAATTGAAAAATTATTCAATAAGTACCTTTAATAAAAATTTCAGTATAAACAATCCCGATCAAAATGATTTTTTGTGGTAAATCCCTCAAAAGACTATGATGTTGATGTGAGAATAAATGTATAAATAAATCATGTGTGTATAATATGAATATATATTGAAACAAATAAATAAGAAAATATATAATAAAAATTTATTGGGAACCTAAGAATAGAAAATTAAGGGAAATGAAGAATTTGAATGATCCAAAGAATAAAAATTGTGTTTTAAAATTATTTTCTACTAGGTAATGCATAATTCAAATCCATTTAGATGAAATAATTAAAATTGAAAATAAATATTTTGGGGAAAATGATTGGATAATGATATTATATGTCAATTTTGCGGGTTTTACACTATATATAATAATTTAGGAGCACAATAGTAAGGTATGTCTCAAATAATAGAAATTAAGATGAAGACCCTTAATATTTGGTAAATTTGGAATTATAATCCCCATGAATAAAATAATTTAAAATTAAACATTTAATACCATTATGGTAAAATAATTCATGATATAATTAATCAAAAGGGGTATTAAATACACCCAAAAAAAGAATGTGGTGAAAATGGTGTATGCCTCATGGATAGAAAAGTGAGGCAAGAATCCCTTATGTAGGGTTTCAATCCATGTAAAAATCCATTATCCTCCTAAATAATAATTCTATAAATGTTGATAACGTATAAAAAAACCACAGTTATGTTTATAATTCCTTAAATTCACATATTATCATATCTTATTACCCCTTTGTTAAAAATATTTCATTATCATTACTATTTTATGTGTTAATTTCGCTGTTTCTCAAGAATATTTTGACTTGTTACATGTTATTCCTATAATGGTTTCATCATCTCCAAATTGTGAAAATCAATTTAAATATCTCATATATACATTTTATATGTATTTATAAAAATCCATAATATTTGTAGATAAGAAATTGAATCCACCTTTAATGGAGATGGTTGACCATATATACGCATGAACTCTACTATCATTTTATTTTCACATTAAAATAATGAAAATAAAATTATATAAAATTATATTATATTTCTATTGTAATATTTATTTCATATGTTTTATATAATATTATTAAAACCATACATTATGCATTCAAAGTATAGTGGTAATGAATAACTTCATTTTGATGATATGGTAGACCACGTATCCACAAATGATTTTATCATATTTTAGAAAATAAAATGTAGAAGGGTGTGTGTTATATAAAAATTTATGAATCCTAAATAAATTTAAAATATAATATATATATATATATAATGTATAAATGGTTTTCAAATCATAAATCCCATCCAAGATAGGTTGTAAATGAAAAACCCAAGGACATTGTTTGGTGAGTTGGTAGTTCGTCACACACATAAAAAGTGAGTTCATTAACCATTAGACGGAAGTGTCTGTAAGTGTAAGTAAATACATTATTATCAAGACACCCTAGAATATTTTGGGATATTATTTTTTATATATCCATGTAATATAATGATTTTTTGGTGTAGAGAATGAAAATAACAAAAATGGTTTTTAGGAATGATATTAGATCTTCTTTGGGAACCCGATTTTTTTAATACCAAATGGATTAATAAGATGGATTTGTTACAAAATGGAGGATTTTATGATTATGGAAGGAATTATAAGGAGATATTTGGAATGATACTGGCCCCAAAAAATTTCTTAAGAGTTGTAAGGAAGTTGGAGGGATGAGTTCTATTTATTGTGGAAGAGGAGTGGCATTCGGGTAAATTTTTGAAAACAGAATTACGCCCACATTTTCCTTGTCAAAAGTAGAACAAAAAATGAACAAATACCTAGATAAGTGATTATAGGGTCCAAATATGGATTTAAATGGATGATGGAAATGTTTCTATGTCATTTTGGCCTTTATGGTTAAGCTTTAGTCTCATTTTAAACTAAATTTTCCCTTAATTTCTATAATTAATATTCATTGCTATATCAAATTTGTTTTTTCAAATTTTTAGTAGAGAATATAAAAAATTATAAATTAGGATTATTCCAAATATGGAAGAAATTTTTAATAATTAAATTCAAATAATTGGAAGAAAATAATTTAAATCTAATCTTGTAGATGAGAAGGCAATATGGGTTTTTAATATAGAAATGTTCATATAATTGCTATGTTTGTAAATTCTATTTCAAATAGAAATTAATTAAAAAGACATAAACTGGTTTAATTGATGTAATATTGATGTAATATAACATTCAAAGAAAATAAAAATATAATTTAACCTTTTAAATAATTCCAAATAAAAATAGATTGAATTAAGATTTAATATTTTTTACTTTTCATGGAAAAATGAAACTTCTCATAAAAATACCAAAATGCACCTTAATATAATTATTATTCCCATATTAAAAATAATACATTTATTTTGACAAATAAAATTTATAAAATTTAAAATAATTATATATAAAATATTTTCTCTATTAAAATTCGGAAAAAGTGACTTTTGAAAAGTATTGATTTTAATGAGAAATAGTTGGTTCGTTCATATAATATAACTATCGACTCTATTGGAATAATGTCAAAGAATTTTATTGAATATTATATATATATAATTACCATCACTCAAATTATAATTATTTTTATTTATTATGAAACAACTGCTTTGTGGGCATAAAAATAATTTTTCATAAAACATTCCATTTTGAAATTAACAAGTTTTATATTAGTTGTTATTTAATTTTTAACCAATTAATTCACATTAATTTTATGTAAAACAAATATTTTCATATGTTAGGAAATAATATTCAAAAATTCTAATTTAATGTCTACGTTATATTATCTTATATTAAATATTAATATTTTTAATAATATATTATTTCTTGGACAAACTCAGTCTTGCTTGTATCACAAGCTATCGAAGGAAGTAATAATTTCATATGAAAAAAGGTAACTATAATTTCATGCATTATAAGTAATATGTTTAATTTTTTAAAATATTAATTATATAGTCTTGTCTCGAGATTTTATATCTACTTACATGCTTTGTATTGTCTTTCATATAATGTATCGAATTAAATTTTCTAACATCCGAATTTTTATGTGTTACAATAAGGGTTATTCTATTAGAAACATCCATGCACATTTTAATTCTAAATTAATTAAATGTATTTATTACTCATTGGATGTTGAGGGGAAAAATGAATTGATTAGAAGGGGATTACACAAATATCCATGGACACGCTATTCATACATAATAATGGATGGTGGGATGATGTGTAGGAATCATATTTAATTTAATAATAATGAATAACACATAAAATATATTAAATTACAACATCCAACCCAAAAAGAGGACTTGTTCAATCTCATGATTTGTTATACATGAATTCATTACATAAAAATAACTTTCTAGCATTCATTTCATAATTATTTTTAGATTACTAATTTGAATATGCCTAAATTTAATAATTCTATTTCTTATTAACAATAATATATTATTAATTGTAGATAATCATATTTTATGGAATTCATGGAAAATAAACTGCATACCCAATAAAAGAAAATATTTACAAAAATTAGAAAATTGTGTATTTAATAATCTTTTAGTCCATTTTAAGATATCAAGAAACAAATTGGTGAACCAATCAATAAAATAATGTATTAATAATTTAATTTTTTATTTAATGTAAATTTTAATTATTTCCAATAGTGGGGGAATACAAAACATATACATCCAACTGCATTCCAGGTATCTTGATTTCTAAAAACACATGTCTTAGTCTACTATGTGTTCCTGGACTAAACTAAAAAACATCTATATTCCAATGGAAAAACATTTTTTTCCACATTCCATGTGTCCAGGATGTATTTCTCGGTCATTTGTGTGTAACTCGGGGGACTACATGGTGTGTATAGGCTAGCTCTATTTTTTGTGTCTCTTTTATTCATCTGTATGTTTTTATTGTTGTTTGGTTCAGTGTGTTCTTTAGATGTGTGCTTTATGTAACTATAAGATGTGTACACCACATACATGTTTCATATATCAAAAATTATGCATGTTTTCATTCTATTACAGTTTTACCATGTATAACAACCACATGGATTGCGTTATTTATGTTGCAAACCCATGTAACCTATAGGTAATGTACAGTGATACACAAATTGTATTCAAAATACTATGTTCTATTTTGGACTATGAGACTGTGGAGTACAACATGTGTAATTTTAACATGGGGCTCTAAATATCCATTGTCGTATATAAATGAATTGAAATGAAAAAATGGTGTGAATTATTTTTGTAATCTTTATAACCCTATATTACTATTTAAAAATGATCATTTTTTGATGGCATCTCCGTCCATTCATCATATGATTTTAGTCCTTAAAAAGGTAACTTATGGAATCATTATTAATATGTTCAATCATGTTAATTTAAATCAGATTATATATTGAATACTATGAAATTTAAATCTAACTAGAATTGTGAATATATTAATAGTCAAAGAAATAATTATATATTTAAAGGTAACCTCCCTCCAATACGACACGATACCTCCATATTCATCAGATGAGTTCAGTGGTGAGTGACATATTAAAATTTATTTTAATTATTTTTTCCTAAAAATATGAGCATGGATATTTCACATAAAAGTTATTATTAATTTAACTAATATTTATGGAAATGAATATCTAGGACTAGGATCATTATTTATTGATGAATTTTGATCATATAAAAAACCCTCTCATATTTCCTTCTTTCATTGTAAGGATCTAAGGATTGAATCTATCTAGTGGTGACCCATTTTATATATCCAAACACTAATAAATAGAAATTAACTTATTATAATTATGTTATATAGTATAAATCACCAAAAATAACTTTTGAAGCACAATTCAAACATTAAAAATGAATAATTAATGAAATAATATGTATTTCAATATGTTAAAGAACCCATACAAATGAAATAGTAACATGACCATTGGAATATAAATATGAATATTTTGACTAGTAAACCTTTAAATATAATAGTAACCTTACCTATGAATGTATAAATAAAATTTTAGTATCTTATAAATGAAAATATGATATAATTATATCATAGTTTAAATAAATAATTGTTTTTAAAATTACTTAATTAACTACTCTTATTTAAAATTTTATAAATATATAATTAATTTTTTTAATTAAAAAATACTAAAAAAATTATATTACATAAAATTATTTCAAAAATAATTATATTCTTGTCTTATTATTTTAAGAAAATCTTATATGACCTCAATTAATTCTCCCACGTGTAATAAAATTAGTTAAAATTTCAAAATCATTATTTTCCAAGAAAATATTGATTTTTATTAAAAGATAAATTTATCATATCTAGAAAAAAAATTTCATAAAATTACGTTTATTTTTTATTTCTTCACATTAAAAAATAGTGTGGGTAAATATTTGGCATTTTTCTAAAAAACATTAATTGTTTCTTGAATAAAAAAATATAATACTTCATGGTATATAGAAAATATATATTAAATTCACTATTCCTAGAGTAATGGATAAGGTAATCACCATTGGTTTGAACTCACATGATTTAATTATTGTATTTATTCTCAAGAATCAAAACTATTTCATTTCATGAGAAAAATATTAAGCAAATGACAAATATAAAGAGAAAACACCCGACATTTCCACTATATGTACCACCCCTCACCACCTCTTCTTCTCACACCATCCATGATTTAGTATTTGTACAAATTATTCTCAATAATAATAAAAAACCTCTTACCCACATCTATGATATATTGGTATCACCAAAAGAAAAAAACCATTTCTCTACGGAGGTTTTCAAGGTGGAGAAATTAAAGAGGTAAATTCCTCGTTCCTTCTATTTTAAAATCATTTCATGTTATTTTTTTTTAAATTCTCACCTCATATCATCCAAATTGTATGATAAGTTTCGTAACTCACATATACTATAATTATATTATTCTATTGGAAAAATCTACCATTAACACTCCTTCCCCTAACTTTGACCCTAAAAATGAAAACGTCGTTGCTGATGTGTTAATTAATCACCTTTACGGATGAAAAGTTTAATTTTTCAATAAAATCCATCAAGGATGGTCATAAAATAATTTTTATTGTAAAATAAACTTATAAAATTATTTTTAAATTATATTTAATTTAAGGTAATTAATATAAATAAATGATGTTAAATAATAAAACAAAACAATTTCATTATGAGTGAAAACATCCCAAAATATTCCAAAAGATTATCCCTAACATCTTCTATAATGATACACCATAAACTAAAATAACCAAATAGATTATATAATAATTGAACCATATTTATTTTAATTAATTACTTATATCTTAAATTATTTATTTCTTTTTCTATTATACATGATCTTTAATAATATTATATAAGCAAACCGATTATTAAAACTATGAAAACAAGCACTCTTGAATGATGAACTTGAACTATATAACTCAAAAATAGACCACACATGAAATTTATAAAATTATAATATATAAATTAAATTTATAAAATTTTCTTTACTTATTAATTAATAAATTTTATTTAATTTTTTAGAACATTAAGGTCAGGTGCATAACTGTATCAGACAAATGCTAAGGGATCATTTTTGAAACACTATTTATATGATCAAAATATATATTTTTACATTTTATTTTTTACAAAAATAATGATTCCTATTATGTTTTAAAGAATCTATAAATATTTTCCTTAAACACCATAAAAAATGTTTAATTTAAAATTTTTATTAATCACTATTTTTTACATGTATTAAATTTATTTGGAAATAAATTATCATGATCTATGTGTATTTTTTCATCTTAATTTCCATGTATGGTTTACATCCTTTCCTTCATGGAAATAATTATCATATTCTCATGTGTAATTACTTTTGACATGATTATGATACCAAATTCGTACAATTAGTAGCAATTATATTTATGTTTGATTCCTTATTTTTTTAATTTTTGTAGAAAACAAGTTTGTGAACATGTTATGATGGATACACCCAAATAGTGCTCTAATGCATTGGTTAATTTTTAGTCTCATGAGATGTAATGTTGGGTCATAGAGTGAACATGATTACATTATGTGCATTTTCCCACCATTTCTATGTAGTTATCCATTATTATATGTCCCCATGTTATTGATGTTTTTTTTATTATATTTATACATGTTCATTGACTTTTATGTCATCATGATATGATTTATAACCCATTTACTATGTTTTATTCATATTATTATATATTTTTATATTTTTAGATCATTTATTCTGTTCATGTATTCCCTAGGATATCCTTTACAGTTATAAGAGCTTAATTTAGAGATTAAATCAAAGATGTTTTCATGATGTTTACTTCTGTAACTAATCTTCCAAATCGACTATAATTTATGTAACGAACAAGGAATTTATGAAATAAATACTTTTTCATTTTTCTTAATATTTATTAATATAAATTTAATTTTATGATGAAGGGGAAACTTTTTCCAATAGAATACTTGACACGCAATAATAGGATTCTCTAAAGTCTTACGCTGCACACAACATTGAGTAACACCGAAACATAATACAATAATGTTATTATTAATATAAATAGAATTTAATTCCTAGAAAATGAAATGGAGGTAATTAATTGTATCCAATAAATTTTGAAATATAGTTTACACATGTTTAAATAATGATTTATTGGTTATCAAATTTATTATAAATAGAAATAAAAACGAATTGAATATAAAGGCTGTGTTTTTTATAAAAAACTTATTTAAATGAGAATAATAATGTTTATAAAATCACATAACCATTAATGGGTTTGAATATATTCAATTTTAAATTTTATAAATTTATTTTACATAATTTCATTATATGACATAAGAAAAAATTAATTTATTTGGATAAAAGAAAAATGTTTCTAAAAATGTTGTTTAACATCCTTTTGATGGGGAAAATTTTTTAAATGTATTTTTGACCTATTTTATGTTATATTGGAATAAATAAACTTTTTATTTAGAATTGGGACTTAAAATTTTTCTTTTTACTAATTTTGATATTTTTTCTGATAAATATCATGTTATGATGAATAGAAAAAATACGCTAAATTTTAATTGAAAACAAATTTTTCAATCGAGATAATTTATATTTTTAAATCATAATATATAATGGTTTTAAAGAATAAAGGTAATATATATTTACCATTGAATGCAATTTTTTTCATTTAAAGTAATTTCCCACTAAATTGAGCACAAACACGTTTCAATCTTTTTATAGTACTCACTTCTTCAAAACCCATTTTTCTGATTTTGACAAGGGGAATAAATTTTAGATTAAATACTGAATCATATGTGTTTTGAATTTTTAAAAATGGATTCCATATTTTAAAATAATAAGGTTCAATTTTTTTAAATAGGTACCTTTTATTTTTGGACATTATGAATAGTAACTTCAGTATTTATTTTATTTACCATGTTTAAGGGGTAGATCTGGTAAATAAGGGTCAAAATAATATTATAATAATATTAAGCTACACTAACCCATGTCCTTATACAATTTTATGAGATATTTCTAACCATTTAAATCCTTTTTTCGATTTTGGGACCCCATGGATCTACATGGATGTGAAAATTACATTTTATAATAATTAAATTAATTTAAAGAGAAATATGCGAAAAATTTGTATCTTTGAATAAAACAATTATAATATGGGGTTAAATAACTAATATAATTGACTATAAATATTAATTAGAAATAGAAAAAGTATTCCGTTATCATGGTATTTTATTTTTAATTTTTTTAGATTAAATAAATAGTTTAATTAAGAAACAATGATGATGCAGTAAATGAATCATTAATAAAGGAATCAAATAAATGACATTCTAAGTTCATAAATAAATTTGAATTTAATATTTTGATTCCATCCATGAATTTTAGGTATAATATTGACATATTATATTATATTTAATTCCTTTAAATTGAAGGAATATGTTTGTTATGAATTTATATAAATTTCATATATGGATAGTGTCTAAAATTTTCATAATTCATAACTGAAAACATAAAATACTTTATTAAATTATATAAAATTCCCAAAAATTTATGATTCAGCTAAATGGTTAATACAAGTCTAAATATTTCATAAATTAATTTTTTGGTCATTTTTATGGAAATTATAATTACATTAATCCACAAAGTGTAAATAATATGATATCACTTTTAGATTAAAAATGGTAAAATATGGGTTAATTAAAAATGATAAAGATAACTAAATATTCAAAACGTATCTAAAAAATATTTAATTATGGTTATTAAACTAAAATCATTTTAACTTCTATTTAAAATAGTTAGGACCATTTTTAATATAAATTTATTTTATAATGAATTAATATTTCAGGACCTTCCTAAAGTTCCCCTCCTCCCACATATAAATGGACACAACTAATACCCACTTACAAACACCTATCAAGCCCATTTTTCTATCTAAAGTCCAATAAAATAGGCTCCCAACATCCCTACCTTACTCATAGAAGCCTTACCATGGGAATAAAGAAATTCAAGAAATACTTTTCAGCAAAAATAAAAAAAATGTTACCTGATTTAGACATAACATCTTCTCTAAAGATCATTTACTTTATTCTCTTTGTATGATCTGTATAATCTTATTATTCTTTGATTAAATAAAAAAATTAGTATTCAAAATATATTAGGATGTTTTTATGAGATTTATTTTAACCACACTTACCCAGACCTCTATCTAATGGATATGAACATAATGTTTCTGTGTACGGAAAACTACTACCTCACAAAACGATGACTGTACAAATTTCCCCTAACACTTATAATAGTGGAAATTATGATGGAAAAATAATTATATATTATATATATTATATTTATATTGTCCTTAATCTTTATTAATTTTTATTTACATCATACCTTTATACTTTCCATTATGTGAAAATTCGACAATTATATTTTAGAAAATGTAGCCTACCACCCCCTTAAAGTTATATGACTTGCTCTTTATATAAGTGGAACATATAATGTATGGGTTTTTAAACCTAATAGACATACATGAAATAAATATAATAATGGTATTATAATATGTACTTATATCATTTAAATATTATTTTTTATAGTTAAAAATAATCAAACGTAACGTTCATGCGTACGTACAGAATACCTTCCCCAGGAATGGTGTGTTTCATTTGTTATAAAAAAAATTATTGACTATTATAAATACATATAAACCATATATATTTTATATTTGAATAATTATTGAGATGATGTAATTTTGACTATGGGGAAAATTTTTATCAAAACAATTTCAATTTCAACTCAGGTACGGAATATCAAAAAAATATAGATATTAACATAACTAAGTATGTTTTTTTCATAACATTGTAATAAGTGATATAAAAATGAATAATAAATATGAAATTTGTTTTGAAGAAAGTATAAATTAACCTATGTTTATTATTTAGGAATATAAAGAATTAACGTTACAAGTTTGACTCGTGGTATGGGACTCTGTCTCAATCTCCATTAATAGAGACATATTTTGATAATATACACCTCCTTCTTTTACACGTTGTACGATAAACCCATGTAACTTTTAATCTCATTTAATGGTAATATTTGTTCTATGAATCATTTTACTAAACAACAAAATTATTTTTTTTGACATATGTGTTGACAATGACCTCTCTGTCGCTATAATCATTATTTGATATTTGGCTTCCTCTATAAGCCTAGATGTTTTTAAAATGAAAAGGAACCCTTATTCCATTTTTGAGTGTTTTGGTATTGAAAATGGTTTTTTAAGTGGATTGAGTATTTAAATATAGTGAAATGGTTTCTAATGATTCAAAATGAAATGTAATCTGTGAAATGTAGACATTTGCAATATTTTATGTGTTACGATTATATAATGGTACTTGGACATTTGACAAGTAGTAATGTGATAATACAATGAACGGTGGTTTTGGGATAAACCAAATCATAGGTGGTTTCATGATAAAATATGGATGGGTGGTTACATTATAACCTCCAATGAAATGGGTATGGAAGTCAGCCATATGGATATTCTATTTAGTGATATGTGGGGAAGTTATCCATACTGTTATTTCATTTTTGTATGTTTGTGTCCCAAGTTACCTTTATATGTTATATGATGCTTTATATGGGATTTAAAGTAATATTTTGGATAAAAAAGAGCAATCGATGAGCTTATATTCAGTGACATGTTTTTGAATCTTCTTAAAGGTGAAAATTATTAATTTGTGATAATGTTTTCATGATTTACATGTTCTCACATGGCTAACTGTTTTCATTCATTATGTATCCCTTATTGAGATTTTTATGTGCATCCCTTGTTTTGGGATTTTTTTCACATGAAATAATCAATAATAGAGTCAAGGATGGGATCAAGGAAACTTTATGTGGTTAAAACATGAAACGATGTTATGTTTATTTATAAAGAATTTCTTTTATAAAAAAGGATAGTGAGTAGATGTGTCTACATTGTAATATTTCATATGTAATGTTATAGTTATGAAATAATTATCAAAATCACTAAACCATAAAAGATCTCCGATGTGAATTAATGTAAGATGATATACTCATCTCAAGATTAAGTAATGCATAAGGATGGGAACTTATAGTTGGTATTAGTGGGCGGTTTAGATACCATTCGAGTTTAAGGTGTTATTTACACATAAGTGACATACTCATAATAGTTAGCATATTAGAAATATTAATAGTAAATTTAAAAAAAATTTATTGAGTTTTATATAACATGAATTAGTATATCATAGTTTTTATCTCATCATACTATAATATATGATAATTTTACATATATACTAACAATGACTATTTGGGTTTTTGTAAATCAGTGGATCTAGCATTCACTAAAATAACAATGGATGTGAAGAAATATATAGTGGATTTCTGAATAATTAACCAAATGAAATGTGAGATACAATAACAACTCCATTGGTTATTCATTTACAATGATTTGAAGTCAAGATTAACCACTCTAACCTTGTTGATTTTTCTAAGTAATAATATGTAAAATAAAATAGTACCTATCAATGTTCATGTAATAATCATAATGGAAAGTATATTAAAAAACCTATGTCTCAATTATGTAGAAAAAAACACCTAGAAAAATGTTTCAAAGGGACCAAAAGATGGTATATATGTGGTAATGATGTTTATAAGGAAATAACCTTCCCTAGAAAAAGGAATTGTTTAGTTCGGTCCTTGAAAGGGAAAGAAGTTATTTCTGAGGGATCAATTAAATTTTTTATTTTCAGTGTGCATGGTCATTATGAAAATAGATATCCTAATCATAATGACCTGAAATGGGAGCAGAAGGACCATACAAATATTTTTTACCAATACCTAATTCCATTCAGATTGAAGATGAAGAAACTGAAAATGACTTTTGCAAGGTATGCATTATTTCCTAGCTCATGTTCTGACTTTATTGAATCTCAGGACATTATGCATGAATTTTTTTGTAGAAATGTAGTATAATAGAATAATATGGAAAAACAAGGATAATGTATCATGATGAATTTTTGATGATTAATATGTCTACATTTTAGGAATTGAGGAGTTATATAGGATGTATGGATGATGATATTTTTAAAAGTAGTAATGATGTTATTACTTTGGAAGACATAAAGTATTTTAAATCCTTAATTTAATTATTAAAAAATGTTATTTGAGGAATAATTATCTTTTATTTTATAGATATTGTTATAAATAATAGTTACGGTTTATATGATCCTTGAATTTGATGCAATTAAGGGTTATTACTTATAATGATTCAAAACGTGTCATATAAGATAACAATTTATGTTAAAATATTTTATGGTTATTTACAAGAAAATTATCTTATTTTTTTGAATGTTATAAGAATGATATGGTTTTAGAGAAAGGTAAACGTGTAGGGTCGGTGAAAATCTATCGTGTTCGGCAAGGCAATGAGAATTCGACCCACAACCGAAGAGCAACAAGTGTGCATCACCTACCATTGACCTACATGATGTTTTAGGTTATTATTATTTATTATTTTTAGTTTACTAGTTAATTGGATCTAGAAAAATTTTATTTTTGTAACTTATTTTTAATCAAATTAATATCCTTATTATAAGAAAATGAGTTTCTGGTTAACTGTTAAATGTTATTTTGGAAGACATTCGCTATTTTGGGAACACTATATAACTACGGAAAACAAAATACTATGAGATTTTATTTGAGGAGTAATGGTTGAATTTTATTTGGGATGAATATATGTTTTTATTGAGTACAAATGGTGATTTGGGTTATTTATGGAAATTATTAACCTATCATGGAGAATATGTGATTATGTTATCTACTTTTAAGTGTGATACTTTATTAGTAATCGACGTTATTTGGATATAAATTTTATGATATATCGTGGAAGACTAGGTGATCAAATCAATCTGAATTTTCTGTTTTCAATCTCATTTTGGATTAAATTGAATAATTTTAAGGAATTTTTTTATTTAATGGTCCTTATTGAACATTGATTTATTATTTGTTAAATTTTGGAGATTAAGAGTAATATTTGTTTTTATAAATGATTATCCTTTTGGGGATTATCTGATCAGATACTAACCATTTTGGTTTTGGTTTATGATTCAAGATTGGATATATATATATATATAAATAATTTTTAAAGCATTAAGTGATTTATTTAGAAGATGATGATTTTGCTTCAAGTGTGACCATTTCATTGTGAATACTCATTGTTTGAAGAAATAATGAGTTTACAGTAGATATTTGTGGATGAATGAAACTATACATTACATGTATGTATACATCCTTATTTTATTATTCAAATTTGTAAAATAATTCCACAAATTAATGAAAAGTACCTTAAATTCATTAACCATTAAATTTTCCTACCAATAAAACAATGACGATTTATCCCATCACAATTTTGTGGTTTTCTGGAAGTTAACTTTCTCTTGAACATGTTTTCTATCACTCCCTATCAAAACATGACACTTAGTTTTTCTTACATATCAATGTTTTACTACATGGAACCCTAGTATGTGTTATCTCAGGTGATGTTTATTTAAATTCTAATTTATCCTTTTAATGTGATAGCTTTATTGAATCTTTTTCGGATTTTGGATTTTAGGTGATATTTCAGAGCCTAATATACAAATCACAGGGAAAAAATTTCCAAAAGGGGGAATGAAGTAACGACCTGAGTATTTATAGAAAAAATAATTTTTTATTTATATTAAATTTTTTATAATAATATGTTACTTATTATGATAAAGGGGATAGTTTTTCAATAGTGTATTGGTCACACAACAATGGGTTTATCCAAAATGATACTTTCTATACAACATTGAGTTATACTGTAAAATAATATTGTAATGTTATAATTATACAAAATCGAAGGTTACACCAAGCCATTGTAATGGAGTTAATTATTATTATAATACAATGTTTTGAAATTTTACTTACACATGTATAAATAATGATTAGTTGGTTGCAAAGTTTTTTAGAAATAGAAATAAAAACCAATTGAATAAAAAGGAAGTGTTTTTATGAAAACGTATTTTAAAGATAATAATTATGTTTATAAAATGATATAACTATTTATATATTTTTATTTATTCAATGTAATGTTATAAATTCACTTTATATGTTTTCTAGATAGGATAAAAGAACAAATTAAAATTTTTAGATGAAATAATTATTTTTCTAAAAATGTAGTTTTATGATCTTTTCATGGAGAACCCATTTTTAAATTTCATTTTGACCCCTTTATGTGTTCTATTTTAAAAAATAATCATCTTCTTCAGAATATGAACATAAAAATTTTCATTTCATGAATTTTCGATATTTTTCAGATAACTATCATGTTTTGATGAATAGTAAAATCAATATAAATTTTAATTAAAAACCACTATTTCTATTGAGATAATTTATATGGATAAATAATAATATTAAATGGTTTTAATTTATAAATGGAATATATTTTTATCATTTAATCAAATTTTAGTCATTGGAGGTAATTTCCCATTGAAATTGGACATAACCACATGTCAATATTTTGATAGTTATGACTTCTTAAAACCCCACTTTTTGGTTTCGACAATGGGAATTAATTTTAAGTTAATCACGAAAACTTCTGTGTTTTAAATTTGAAAATATGGATTACATATTTAAAATTTATGGCCTTTATTGTGTCAATAAATACCTTTTATTTTTGGAACATATGAATTGTAACTTCGGTAATATTTTATTAACCATGGTTAAAGGGTAAATATGATAAATATTGGTAAAAAAATAATATTATTATAATATAAAACTACAATAATATATGTCTTAATCCTATTGATGGATATCTTTCCAACCGTGTGAATCCTTTGTTCGATTATGGGACCCCATGGAGAAACATGGATTTTAAAATGACATTACAGAAGAATTAATTTAAAGTAAAGTGAAATATAACATAAACATGCATCTTTTACTAAAACAATTTTAATATGGGGTTATATAGCTGATTTCTTGGACTCTAAATAGTAATTATAAAGATATAAATATGTCTTTACCACGGGTTTGTATTTATAATTTTTAGACATTAAATAAATAATTTTAATTATAACGTAATGATGATGTAGTGATTTCATC
Source organism: Viscum album (assembly GCA_963277665.1). Lineage (NCBI taxonomy): Eukaryota > Viridiplantae > Streptophyta > Magnoliopsida > Santalales > Viscaceae > Viscum > Viscum album. Next base: position 1,282,353,801 of record OY728132.1, on the reverse strand, counting down.
ATTAATAAAGGATTCAAATAAATTATATTTTAAATGTTAATATGAATGTAATTTTAATATTTAGATTCAATACAATAATTTTATGTATAATATTTACATGTTATCTTTTATTTATTTCTATTGATTTGAATAAATAAGGATTTTATGAATATGTACAAATGTTATGTATGAATATTGTCCGAAATTGACATAATCCATAACTTAAAACATAAAATAGTTTATTAAATGATTTTAAATTCCTAAAAATATAAGATTATGTAAAATGGTTAATAAAATTCCATATATGTCATAAATGACTTTTTTTGTCGTTTGACATGATCTGGTAATTACATTAAACCACAATGTGTAAATAACATAATGTCGATGTAATATTAAAAAGGGCAAAAAAAGAGTTAAACCAAAAAAATAAGTATAAAAAATATTCAAAACATGTATAAATATTATTTTATGATGGTTATTTGAACCAAAATCATCTTTAATTTTATTTAAATGAGACTTGGACTATTTGAAATCGAAATTGATTTTATAATAAATTAATATTTGACGACCTTCCAAATGTGTCCCTACTCCCACTTATAAAAGAGCATCACCTATACCCTCATAAAAACACCTCTGAAGACCATTTTTATAAGGACCCAGCCATAAACATTACATAATATGGAATTAAATTAATAATTCACATTGAGGATCTTTTCAGGTTTAGTGCTTTAGAGAATTAGGTCATAACATTTACATAACAACATGAATATTTCATGTAGACAATTCTACTTAGTATCAATTTCTTTAATAATATAAAAACTATAAGAAAAAAGAGTCATTTCTAGTTCCATGTTGGAGATAGCTTGACTTTTCCTTGATCCCATCCTTGACCCTTATTCATCTTTATGTCTTGCGGAAAACATTTCAAAAACATGGGATGAGCATAAAAAGCTCGGTAAAGGATAAAAAATAACGAATGAAAACATTAACCCATCAATAAATACAAAACAATTAAACCATACTTTACAATCATAACATACCTCATTAATTCCTAACATTTATGAATAACACATAGAAATCATAAATCATAAAGGTATCTTATGGCATTCATATCATACTTACATTGTAGCTATCACAACTACATTTGGAGTCACATTTGAAATACCCATCACATTATATTCCTCAAATATCCTAGGAGAAAAATTAATGTTTACCTCCATCATGTAACCAAATGCATTGGAGAGCTATCTCGGGCTCACCCACCCTTGGTTTATCATGGAACAACCCGTATACGTAAACAATGTCCAAGATCACATAAAATAAACAACAACGAATGATATCATTTCCAGAATTAGTAAAAATATATCATTTAAATATATTGACAAAACAAATCCATTATCAAAATCCATTTTCAATACCAAAATACAAGAAAAGATTATATTGTATTTATTTTCCATTTGAAAACATTACTGCTTGTTAAGGATGACAAAGTTCAAATAATACTCACGGCGGTGGAAATGGTCGTTATCACCACTTTTGTTAAAAAGAAACATTCTATTTTTTGGCGTTTAATAAAACTCCTAATAGGAAAATATTCCCTTTGAATAAAATGAAAACTAAAAGGTATTTATATACCGTATAATAGAATGTTGAGAGTAAAACAAAATATGTCTCAATAAAAGGGGATTGAGATGATGTCCCTTACCTTGTGTCTGACTTGACTCGATCATTATTTAATCTCCTAAATAATAAACTAAAGTTAATTTATACTTTCTTAAGAACATTTTTCAGGTTTAGTTTTCGTTTTACATCACTTATTACCATGTTATAAACATTATTTAATCATTCAAGTTATTAACAGTTGTTTCGTTGATATTTGGTACTTGAGTAAAAATAAACACCTTATAATTACAATTTGTTCATGAGGTCAAATATCCATTATATTAAGAATGATATTAATGATTTAGATATAATATATATAATATATATCCACTATATTATTTTATTTATAATAGTATATAACATTTGGAGATAAGAAATGAAATGCACCATTAATGAAGACGGTAAGTCGTACATAAGCATGAACACTGATTCCATTTAGATTTCTTTTTTAAATGGAATTAAAACTTAATGATACATTGGTATTGTATAATTACAGAATAAAATCATTTATAATATTACTAACTCCATCCTTTATACATATCAAATAAGGCATTAACGAGTCACATCACTTTAAGGAGGCAGTAGTCTACACATCCTAAAATGAAATTATCGTGTGACCCATTATTGAAACCATAAAGGCATTATATAAATGAAAAAAATAGAAACCTAAAGAAAATATAAAAAAAATATATATCATATATAAATACAGTTCTATCATAATGTCCACCATGATAGGTGGTAGGAGTTAATTGAACAATCATCATTTCATGATGCGTTAGTTTTCCATCCACAGAAATATTATGTTCTTTACCCATTAGATGGAGTTGTGTTCAAGTGTAGTTATAATAAGTCTCATAACAACATCCTAATATATTTATGATACTGGTGTTGTTTTAAAATAAAGTAATAAAAAAAGTTTAGGGGGTTTGAGAAGTCAATAAAACAAAATAACTTAAGATAAGACGTAACATTTAAATCAAGTAACTCCAATTGGTTTGACCCGAAAGGGGTTTTTAAAGTGCTTTCTTCCTAAGGTAAGTCATCTAGGATGAAGAGGGGAATTTTGGGAGGTTATTGGAGTAGATTTGGAAAAATAAAACGGATGGAGAAGTGTGTGGAATGAGTTTGAAGTGAGAGCTTTTTATAATGTAGAGGAGGGGATCATTAAGAAAGTTAGAAAAAATTATATTATTATATACTCATATTCAGTTTCAAAAGGTCAACTAATCATTAAAGTTAAAGTTACGATGACTAATGGTCAAAATAAAATCACCCAATAATAATTGGACAGTTTTTGGATGTTGTTTTAATATTTACAATCTTATATATTTAAATCATTTACTAATGTGGTTAATATTGCATCACTATTGTGTCATAAAAAATTTAATTTATATGATGTAAAAAAATTATAAAAAAATACCATGATGTAAGAATTATTTTTAGATTTCCAAATAATATTTATATTCAAAATTATAATTTATATATATTCATGTAAAAATTAATTCACTAAAAGATATTTGTTTATGTCATTTTTATCTTTACATTAAATTAATTAAAATAAAGTGTCATTAATACTCCCATGTGGCTCCATGGGGTCCCAAATTAGACCAAAGGATTCCCATGGTTATATATGTATTATCCAATAGGATTAGGACACATGTTAGAGTATTTTAATATTATTATAATATTATATTTTACCCTTATTTACTATAATTACATTTTAATCATGGTAAATAAAATATTTAGTGAAGTAACTATTTAAAATGTCTAAAAAAATCCTACATATTTAAAAAATTTGGACATTATTATTCCAAATATGTAATCCATTATTAAAAATTCAATACATTGATGTGGCAGAAATTAATTAAAAATTTATTACCACTGTCAAAACAAATAGCGTCTTTTTAAGAAATAATAGCTATCAAATAAATGACACTTATTTAAGTCCAATTTTAAAATGAAATTACTTCCAATGACCAACATTAGATTAAATGGTAATAATATATTCTAATTACACTTTAAAACAAATTAAAAAGGTAATATAATGATATAAATAATTTAGATAAAAAGATAGATTTGAATTAAAATACAGTATTTTTCACTATTCATTTAAAAATGAATTGTATCAGAAAATACCAAAATTTTATCCAAAGTAAATTTTGATGTCCCGATTCTAAATTATAATTTTCTTTTATCAAATAAACCATATAAAAATGACCAAAAATATATTTAACCATGGTTCTCCATTAATTGGTGTTAAATCGACTTTTTATCGAAAATTATGCCTAGAAATAGATTCATTCACATTTTAGGCCTCTAAAATTTATTGGATAATTGTAAAAACATTTAACAAACATATATAATTATATTTTAGTTAGTTCTATTCATTCCCACCAATACAAAGGCTATGTGTTAAATATCATTTAGAATAATAATATTATATTACTAGTGTGAAACGTATGATTTTAAGAAACCTATTGTTGGGTATCAGGTATGCAATCGAAAATAGTGTCCCCCTTAAAGTAAAATTAATATTTAATTCATAAATATTAATAAATATTAAATGTGTGTTATCCTTTATTTATGTGGGTAGTTACATCCTTCCATCCTTTTGGGAATTACGTCCTCGCAATTTTAAAACTGGGCTTAGAAACTTCATTAAAAGTCTCACATCCGAAAAGAGTTAGTAAAAGTACCGATTTAAAAGAAAGAAAGAGAAGTACAAATCACAACCAAGAAAACCCATATTATGATCCCATATAATAAAACAAGGATATTTAAGAGATAACTAAACTTCATGTTCTCAAATAGAGTGATAGAAAACATGATTATGACAAACTTAACCCCTATAAAATCACAAACTTATGATGTGTTAAGTAGTCTTTGATTACATAATAGGGAATGTAATCCATTAGCATTTTTTACGTTCCTTTTCATAAATATGAGGAAATCATTTACAATATACAATAATAACATAAGTATATATACATACATTCAACTAGTGTTTCATCCTGGAATAAGTTTATACCAAAGACTAATCATTTATCCAAACAATGAGCATTCAAAAAGACTTGGTCACATAAAAATCACAAGAGTCATCATCTAGAAAATCACCTAATCCTCAATAAAAGAACTATATATTTCCCTTGTATTTTTATTTCAACTAAAACCAAAATGGTTAGTCAGAGATCAGATTGTACCCAAAAAGAACAATCTTTTACCAGGAGAAAAACTACGCTTAATCTCAAAAATTTGTCAAAAAACACAAAGTTCAATAAAGACCATTCCATAAACATCTTACATAATATTCTTCAAAATTAATCCAAACTAAGATTGAAACCCAAATCTCATAATGATTTAATTACATAGTCTTCCAAGATATATCTTAACATTTATCTCTAAATTACACTAGTTACTCTTAATGTCTCATATAGAAAAGTAATTTACCTAATCAAATTTTCTCCATGATAGGTTAATAATTTTAATAATTAAAACAAATCATCATATTTACACAATAATAACATAGATTCTTCCAAAATAAAATTTCAACCACTATTCTAAAATTGAAATCCCATAGTATTCTATCTTCCTTAGGCATATAGTGTTTCCTCAAAAGAAAGAACATCTTCCCCAACAACCTTTATCTCTTAATCCCTGAATCATTTTTATATACTATGTATATCTATTTGAGAAAACATAAGTTCCCAAAATCAAGTTATTCTTGTTCCATAAAATCATTTTAAAAAATTAATAAGTCATACTAACCAGGTACTTCATGTAAGATAGTGGTAGGCGATGTTCCCTTGTCTCCCTTCGGTTGGGGGTTCGATTCGTATATCCTTGCCGGACGTGATAGGTTGAAACCCATCCTACATGTTTTCCTTTTTATAAAACTCACAAATAAACTTAACAAGTTTTAACCCCAATGGTTTCATTATACCTCTCATTTTCATCCCAATTCATTATGATATCAAAATCTTAATTCTTGATGTTTTAATTCACTACCATATGATAAAGTAAAATGATCCCCAAAATTTATAACAGCATACCTTGATCATGGTGTCCATTTGGTTTCATCGTCATCTTTATCACATAGGTAGAAGGTCCATGCTTTGCAACAATGATTTAGAGATCCTTCAAAATCATTTTCTTCATTCATCCAAATACACCTTGTAAAAAATGGGTCATATGGGTGTTCACAGAAAAATTGTTTTGGAATATAATAATGCATAACATATAATTTCAAAAAATCTGATAAAACATGATTTCATTAAAATAGTCGAACTGAATTTGAGTGGAAAATTTCAATTAACAGTCCTTTTCAAATACCATAAGTATGTACTGAGAGAATATAATGTAAAAGAAAATATAAATAAGTCACGCAAGGGTCTCCTTATTCAACACCTTTTTCAAAATCCTAATATACTTCAAAATCATTTGTTAAGGTAAAATATTTGTAAAATATTTGATAATATTTAACTTTACCGAAAATATGATAATATTGTGAAAATAAGATTTGTTTAAATACATCCCATGATCCATGATGATAATGAGTTATATTGGTGGTGTATGATATCTCAAAAAACTTCTTTCAAGTGAGTAGTATGCTAGAGAAAGTTTCAGAATCATCCAGACCTGACATTTCAATTATTATTGAAAACAAGTAATCAGGAAGAGATAAGAATGTCATTTTAGATCCTCCTTTTTCCATCTATAACTTTCTTTCCTTAATCTGCGCAAAGTTATAAAAAAAGGATCCAACTGAAATAATAGACATAGGGACTACCTATGTGTTTAACGAAAACTCATTCCTATAGTTTTCTAAACCGACCTCTGATACCAACTATAATGAACTGTCCTTAAACATTACATAATCTTTAATTAAGTGAATAATTCACATTAAGGATATTTTCATGTTTAGAGTTTTAAAGAATTCGGTCATAAAATTTATATAACAACATGAATATTACATAAATACAGTTCTACTCAGTATCTATTTTTCATAAAATAGATACTATTGGAAAAAAGATTAATGTTTTATTCTATGTTTTAGACAGAATAATTTTTTTTGATCCCATCATTGACCCTTATTCATCTTTATGTCATGTGGAAAACATTTCAAAAACATGGGATGAGTATAAAAATCTCAGTAAGGTATCTAAAATAATGAATGAAAAAATTAACCCTTCAATAAATAAAAAACAATGAATCCATACTTTTCAATCGTAACATACCTCATAAAATCCTAATATTTATGAATAACACAACGAAATCATAATTCATAAAGGTATATTATGGAATTCATAACATACTTACATTGTAGCTATCACACCTATATAGGGAGTCACATTTGGAATACCCATCAAAGTATATTCCCTAAATCCCATAGGAGAAACATTTAGGTTTACCTCTATCAAGTTACACTATGCATTGGAGAGCTATCTCGGGCTCAACCACCCTCGGTTTATCATGGAACCACCCGTATACGTAAACAATACCCAAGAACACATAAAATTAACATAATGAAAAGATAAAATTTCCTCATTCTAATCACAATAAAAAATTTAAATATATTTACATAAAAAATTATTTATCAAAATCCATTTTCAATACCAAAATACGTAAAAAGATTATATGGTATTTATTTCCCTTTTAAAAACATTACGGCTTGGTAATGAAGCCAAAGATCAAATAATACTCGTGGCGGTGGAAAAGGTCATTGTCACCACATACATAAAAAAGAAACATTCTTTTTTTTCATGTTGTAAAATTGATCATAGGAAAATATTCCAATTTTAAGGAAATGAAATGTCTATGTATTTATACACCGTATAAAATAATTTTGAGAATAAAACAAAACATGCCTCAATGAAAGGGGATTGAGATGAATTCCCTTACCTCGAGTCCGACATGACTCGATCGTTCTTTAATCTACTGAATAATAAAATAAAGATAATTTCTAGTTTCTTAAGAAACTATTTCAGGTTTATTTTCCCATTTATATCACTTATTAACATGTTATAAATATTGTGTAATCATTCAAGTTATTAACAGTTGCTACATCAATATTTGGTACTTCGGTAAAAATGAAGAAATTATAATTACAATTTGTTCATGTGGTCAAATATCCATTATCTAAAAAATGATATTAATGCTGTAGATATCATATATATATATAATATATATCCACTATATGTTTTTATTTATAATAGTACATAACATTTGGAGATAAGAAATGAAATGCACCGTTCCTGGAGAGGTTTAGCCGTACGTACACATGAACATTGCTTCCATATCTATTTCATATTTTAGTATAATTAAAACATAATGATACATAGGTATTTTAAAATTACAGCATAATATCATATATACTATCATTAAATCCATCCTTTATTCATCTCACAAAAGGCATTAACGATTCACAACACTTTGAAGGGGTAGTAATCCGCACTTCCTAAAATGAAATTATCATGTCTACTCATTATGGAAACCATAAAGGTATGATATAAATTAAAATACAGAAGAATAAGGAAAATATAAACATAATCTATATCATATATAAATAATGTTCTATCCTAATGGCCACCATTAGAGGCGGTAGATGTTAATTGAACAATCATCATTTCAGGAAGCGTTAGTTTTCATTCCACACAAACATTATGTTATTTACCCAATAGATGGAGGTGTGGTTAAGTGTAGTTAGAATAATTCTCATAATAACATCCTAGAATATAGAGGATACTGTTTTAGTTATAAAATGAAGGAATAAAAATATTTTATGGGGTTGGAGAAAAAAAATAAAACAAAATAACTTTAGAGAAGACGTTACCTTTAAATCAGGTAACTCCTTTTGGTTTGAACCAAAAGGGTTTCTTGAAGTGATTTTTAGCTAAGGTAATGCTTCTAGGATAAATAAAGGGATATTAGGAGATTATTGGAGAATATTTTTTATGATACAATAGCTTGAAAAGTGTGGATTGATCTATAAGTGAGGGCATTTATAAGGGAGAAGAGGGGTTCTTTAGAGAATTTGAAATAATTATTTTATTATGAACTCATATTTGGTTAGAAAAGGTCAAATAATCATTAAAGATGAAGTTACGATGTCTCATGGTCGAAATAAAATCATCTAATAAGAATTGGACAGGTTTTGGATGTTGTTTTAATATTTATAATCTTATTTCTTTAAATCATTTATTAATGAGGTAAATATTGCATCATTACTTTGTTATAAATAATTTAATTTATTTTACATCCAAAAATTATAATGAAATTCCATGATGTAGGAAATAATTTTATTTTTCAAAATAATATTTATAGATGAAATGATAACTTATATAACTCCAAGTAAAAATTAATTCACTAAAAGATATTTGTTTATGTCATTTTTGTCTTAATTTAAATTAATAAATATAAAGTGTCGTTATTACTCCCATGTGGCTCCACGGGGTCCCAAATTTGACACAAGGATGCCCATGTTCAGATATGTATTAAAAAATAGGATTAAGACATGTGTTAGGGTAATTTAAAATTATTATAATATTATATATTACCATTATTTACTATATTTGCCTTTTAATCATGGTAAATAAAATATTTACTCATGTAAATATTTAAAATGTCTAAAAATTAAAGTTATCTATTTACACAATTTGGATATACTGATTCAAAATATGGAATCCATTTTTATAATTTCAAAATACAGAAGTGTAAAAAATTAATTAAATATTAATTCCCACTATCAAAACAAATAGCAGGTTTTTAAGAAATAATTACTATCAAAAGATTGACACTAGTTTATGTCTAATTTCAAAATGAAATTAATTCAAATGACCAAAATTAGATTAAATGTTAATAATTAATTCTAATTACACTTTAAAACAATTCAAAAATATAATTTAACCATATATATAAATTAGGTAAAAACGGATATTTAAATTAAAATACATTATATTTCACTATTATTAAAAAATGAATTTTACCAGAAAAATATGAAAATTTTATCGAAAGTAAATTTTGATGTCCTGATTATAAATAAGAATTCAATTATGTCCAATAGATCATATAAAAATTATTGAACCAAGATTTAATGAGGGTTCCCCATTAAATGCCTGTAAATCATCTTTTAAATTTTTTTTGCCTAAAATTAGACTCATTCACATATTAATCCTCTAAAATTTATTGGATAATTGAAAAAAAATTTAGCAAACATATATAATTATATTTTAGTTAGTTCTATTCATTCCATCTAATACAATAGTTAGGTGTTAAGTACCATTTAAAATAATAATTTTATATTATTAGTGTTCAATGTAATATTTCAATGAAACTTGTTGTTTTGAATCGGGTACGCCATCGAACATAGCATCCCATTTAATGAAAAATTAATATTTAATTCAAAAATATTAATAAATATGAAAACAATCTTATTCCTTTATTATCTGGGATGTTACAATTGGACCCTCCAATATTGGGTCAAAAAGGCTCCCAACATCGATCCCTTTCACCTAGAATCATTACCTTGGGCAGAAGGCATTTCAAGAAATTATTTTGGCCTCAAATAAAAAGATTTTACATGATTTAGAGGTAATGACTTCTTCCATGTTCCTTTCCATTATTTTCCTTCTCCACTCCCAATGATATTATCATTCTTTTATTACATAAGAAAACCAGTATCCCTAATATACTATGATGTTTTTATGATATACATATGAACTAAACTTACACACATCTCCATCTAATGGATACATGAATACTAGTTCTCTTTACATTAAACTACTCCCTCACAAAATGATGATTGTTTAATTTTCCCCTACAAACACTCATGGTGGACATTATGATGGAAATGAAATATATATGAAATATATTATATTTATATTATCCCTATTTTTCTATTATTTTCTATTTACAATGTAACTTTATTCTTTCCATGATGTGAAAATACGATAATTTTATTTGAGGAAGTGTGGACTATCGCCCACTCAAAGTGATATGACTGATTCATGCAATACCTAGAACTTATAAATGATGGTTTTATAAAACCAATGAGACATTATTGACAAAAATATAGTACCCGTATTCTAATATAAACTTATATCATATGAATATTATTCTTTCAATATGAAAATGAAATGAATGTAGAGTTCATGCGTACATACATTCTACCATCTCCAAGAATGGTGCATTTTATTTCATATCTCAAAATGTTATGGAATATTTTAAATAAATATATATTGGATATATATGTTACTTATATCACTATCGAGATGATGTACTTTAGACTACATGGAATTTTTTTGTCAAAACAGGTTCATTTTTGACTCAGGAACCGAATATTGAAAAAAATGATAGTAACATAAATAATTATGTAATTCTTATAACAAGAAAATAGTTTACATAGAAAGGAAAATTAAACATTAAAAAGGTTCATATTCAAGTATAAAATAACCTACATTTATTATTCGATAATAAAAAGAAAGAACAAGAAAAATCATACTCAATGAAAACGAATTCGTCTCAATCTCCATTAATTGAAGCATATATTGATAATATAAACCTCTTTATTCTATACGATCTATAATAAACCCCTTTAACTAATAATTTATTTCAAAGGGAATATTTTTTCAACAAATCATTTTACTAAATTAAAAAAGGATTGTTTTAATATATGTAGAGACAACAACCTCTCTACCACCGTAATCGTTATTTGACATTTGGATTCCTCTATAAGCACTATTGTGTTTAAATGGAAACAGAATCCCTTATTCCCTTTTTGGGTCTTTTGCTATTGAAAATGATTTTAAAATTGATTGAGTATTTTAATATCTTGAAATGATTTCATGTGATTTCCAATGAAATATTATTAGCGAAATGATGATATTTGAAATATTTTATTTGTTATGATTATATAATGGTACTTGGAAATTAAGAGGGTTGTTACATGATAATCCAATGATGGGTGTTTACATGATAAACCAAATGATGCGTGGTTCCATGATAAACCAAGGATCGGTGGTTACGTTATAACCTCCAATGCATTGGTTATGGAAGTCGGTCTTATGACTAATCCATTGAGTGATATTTGTTGTAGTCGACCGTATGGTTATTCCATTTATGTATGTTTTTGTCACAAGTAACCTTTACATGTATTATGTTTCTTTCTATGGGGTTTACGGTAATATTTTGGATACAAAAAATTGTAAGTAATGAGCTTATATTCAGAAAAGTGTTTTTTCTATTTCATAAAGGTGAAAAATATTATATTATGATAAAATTTTCATGGTTGACATGTTTTTAAAATGATTATATTTTTATTTAATTATGTATCCCTTACTGATATTTTTATGCTCATCCCATTTTTTGAAATGTTTTCACTAGACATAAATAATAATAAGTAAAAGGATAGGTTTAAGAAAAATCAATGATGTTAAATCATGAAACGATGTAATGTTTCTTTATAAAGAGTATTTTTTATAAAAAAAATAGATAGTGAGTAGAAGTGTATATTTTTTAATATTTGAGACATAATGTAATATTTATGACTAAATTATATAAATCTCTAAACCTGAAAAGATCCTCGATGTGAATTAATGTCAAATTATTCACTTATATCAATATTAAGTAATGTTTAATGTTGTTTCCTGATACATTACGATCCATAGCATGTGAAATGATGTTTAATAGTGATTAAAATCATGTAAAAAGTATGTGTAAAAGTCTAGGGTCACTATAGTTGGTATTTTAGGATATTGTAGTTATTTTTTCATTAGGATTAGAAAACTATAATGAAATCCATACAGATAAGACTGTGTAAAATAAAAACATCCTAAAATTTTGTATTTAGAGTGTATGTTGTTTATCAAGGAAATAAATCCATGAATGGATACTACAATTGGATGTTGTTTTAGAAATAATTTACCTTCGAGTAACAACTTGGAGAATTTATTTTAGGTCTGACTTGGTGTAAACTGGTACATGATAAAGATCCATACTATGCACCTGTTTTGACACTCCCATGGGATATTCTAATTAAATTTCATAAGATCATTACGAACCTTTATTATGGGAACTAAAAATTATCATAAGAATATATTCTTGGAAGTCGAATATGGATAATCTAAATTGAACCCCAGGGACTCAAAAGATAGGATATACATTTCATTTAAAGGATAATCCATCATTGTTCAATGATTTATTTTTATATTTTTGTCATATATGTATTCAAGATCCCTAAATATACATTTTATTTATTTTACATAATGGATGGAAATATAAGGAATCATACCAACATACAATGTGATATGAAATGTGAAAATTTACCTAATGATATGATGAATATGATGGGAATGGTTGATCAAAACATTACAATATTAAATGCTAAGATGGCTCAAGTTATGAATAATAACTTCAATTATGTGAAACACCCTCATTATAAAAATAAAGAAAAAGTTTCTATTTAATCCTTAATGTTTAAAAAGCCTCTGATGTTTGGTATTTCTTCTGATCCCCTCCTCTTAGAACAGTGAATTAAATCCATTGAAAAGTTATTCTCAATCCGAAAGTGATTTAAAAATTAGAAATTTTTGTTAGCAGTCTATTTTTTTTATGTGGATCTTTATCATTGGTGGACACTGATAAAAAAAATCCTCAAGAGGAAATTTATTTCATGGAATCACAATATTTTAAAAAAAATTCATTAAATATTTTCATTGAACCCTCCAACTGAAGATGGAAAAGGAATTCCTTAAACAGAAGAAAAAGTAAGATGATTCTATTAGGTAATACAAATAATACATCACAAGTATTTCACGATATTCATATAGATTCTTCATGAACAAGGAAATCAAGATCGATCACATATTTAGAGGACTAATGTTATGTCTTTGAGAAGTGTTGGCGATTAGATACTTTTACAGCTATGAGGATATTTTTTGTTGTTCCCTCAAGGATAAAATGTAGATTGAAGACATTCCGTGACCTCATGTTCCCAATGAGAACTGTGGAAGATTTAGTTTAATATGGGTGATAAATCCATTAATATAATGAATATTATACATCCCACTTGTTAAAACTGTGAGGATATGTATCCTGGAGACTTCATAAATAGAAACTTGAGTAGCTTCAAACATGGAAGTGTAGGGAATATGGATAATAACCATTGGTGGTATATAAAGGACCCACTAATGATGATGAATAAAAGAAGGTTCAGATAAAAACTCATAATGTAGTGTAGTGTTTCATGAGAAAGGAAGATGGGTATAATGAAAACAATTACCCTAAGCCATGGGTTATCAGAGGAAATCACCAACAACAATCTCTACATCTGCAAGGAAGAATTATATTCTATCACTACTATTTAGATATATTCCCAAAATAATGTGGTGGTAGTACACTATTTATTCATTTAGGAAGAGAAATATAATATTTTATTTTGGTTATATGTTTTCTTCATATATTGTATGTTTAGTATAACAATTCAAAAACAAACAAAACATATAGAGGATGAAATATATTTGAGAATAGATAATGGAGAAATTTCGACATCTGAAGAATAAATCTCCTTGATGGTTAATGTCTATTTTCTAGCCCTAGTTATTTTAATCCTTTTTTGAAGAGTTTGAGGAAATTTTGGGCATGGATTGGCTCTAATTTTTCAACACAAACATTGACCATTATGAATGGGAGATCACACTTCACATCATCAAGAATACTCCAATTATGTACAAATTTAAGGATGATGCTGAATCTCTTTTAGATACATTAACTATATTGTGGATAATGGTTATTTATGAGCATGTTTAAATAGTTCAAATGGTTGAGACAAAAGTTAAATTCATGCTCAAAGAAATGACTATTGTGAGTGACTACACTGATGTGTTCCAAGATGAATTTCATGGCCATCCTCCTAATTGAGAGATTATGTTCTCAAATGAACTTATTCCTTGATATCTTCCTATTTCAAAGATACTGTATATAATGACCACTTTTGATCTAGAATATCTGATGAAGTAGTTACAAGAGAATATGGAAAAGGGTTTTAAATGTTCGACTGCTTCACCATAGGGTATGTTGTTCAAAATCATCAATAAGAAGAATGGATTAATGTGCCTATACATTGATTATCATGAGATGAACAAAATCATGATAATGTACAAGTACCCCTTCCATGAATAGGTGAATTGTTTGATTAGCTGCATGGGGAAAATTATTTTTACAAGGTGTACCTTTGGATGGGAAATCACCAATTAATGGTGAGGAAAGAAGAAAATCCCAAAGATTGTCTTTCAAATAAGTTATGGACACTATGCGTCCATTTTGATGACCTTCAGACTCACTAATTCTCAAGAGATTTTCATGGACATAATAAATATAATCTTTAGATATTACCTCGATAATTTTTTGGTAGACTTTATTAATGATAATCTGATATACTCCAATTAGAAGGAGGAAAATGTAGATCATTTTATATATTTTATATAGACTTTTTGAAGGGATAATTTTTATGAAATGTATAGTATATTTTAGTTCTGGATGGGGAAGTATCATTGTTGGAGAATTTAATCACCAAAAAAATGGATATTTGTGGACCGTTCCAAGAAAATTAAAATGGAAGAGTGGCTAAGTCCATCTTCTGGAATATATATCCAAAACTTCCTTGGTCTAGTAGGGTGTTACCGTCAATTTGTGAAAAACATATCATTATTATTTAACCCACTAACCAAGCCAACTTGGAAGGGATGAATGTTTGTATGGGCCATTGAATGTGAGTATTTCTTCGAAGAGTTGTGGAAGAGGCTTACGACTGTACAAAAAATCTCACGTACTAAAAGTTCGGAACTCTTTATGGTAAACTACATTGCTACAAAAAAGGGATTATGAAGTTTACTTATGGAAAATGATAATGTTCTTGCCTACTCTCCAAGGTTGCTGAAAATGCATGAGAAAGATTATCCCACTCATGATCTTGAGTTGGAAACTATGATATTTGAATTGAACATTTAGTAGAATTATCTCTATGGTGATAAGTAGGAGATATATATTTATCATAAGAGTATAAAATATATTTTTACACAAAAAGGATCTTAATAGGTGCCAGAGAAGATGGTTTGAGATCATCAAGTATTATGACATCCCAATCCACTACCATATTGGTAAGGAAAATAAGGTGGAAGATTCACTAAGAAGAAAGGATATTGTTTCTTTCTCAATGATGATAATTGATAAGGATAAAATCATTATATATTTTCAAAGGATGGACATGGTAATAATTTTAAAAGTAACCTCATCAATCCTTTATCAAATGACTGCACAACCACCCCTTATAAAAAATAAAATATTCTCAAATAAATAATGCAGAAATCCAGAAAATGGTGGAAGTTATGAGAAATGGGAAACCCATAGAGTTTAAAATTAATGTGGAATGAGTTGTAAGATTTGGAGTTGGAATATGTGTACCTTTTTATCTATAAATAAAGAAGGAGATTTTAAATGAATCACACAGGCCAAACAACTCTATTCACCTTGGGTGAACAAAAATATATATATATGATTGAAAGAATTATTGGTGGGACAATGTGAAGAAGGAGATCATTGAGTATAAATCAAAGTGCATGGTATGTAAGTAAGTGAATATTGTAAGGAGATGATTCAATTATTAACAATAAAAAATGTAATTGGGATAACATTAAAATGATCATTGTCATTATACATCCAAATTCATTCAATGGAAAAATTGGTATATGGGTGGTTTTGGATTATCTTACAAATACAAGTCACATTATCATAATTTGAGAGGGATTCTCACTATATCAACATGAACGAATATACATCAATGAAGTTGTAAGGTTATGTGGGGTACCACTATCGATTGAATCTAATCGGGTTCCACAATTCGCCTTGATGTTCTAGAATTGTCTCTAAAATTCTCTAATCACTAATATGAACTTCAATATATCAAATCATCATGAAACTTATGGGGAATATAAATAAACAATTTACAAACTTGAGGACTTGTTGA
Organism: Viscum album; assembly: GCA_963277665.1. Classification (NCBI taxonomy): domain Eukaryota; kingdom Viridiplantae; phylum Streptophyta; class Magnoliopsida; order Santalales; family Viscaceae; genus Viscum; species Viscum album. The sequence continues at coordinate 1,282,337,144 of OY728132.1, read as the reverse complement.
GATCATGTTATATAATCATCAAAGGAGTATGAGGCCAACACTTTTCCTTTATTGAAATCTCTTATATTTATAGTTTCTAGTTCATCATCTAAATATCTCTATTTGAAGCACTTTCGGGGAAAATATTTTAAACAGCGGCCTACTGGGATGAAGTCGGTGAACGTAAGATGGTAGGACTGAAAATGGTCGAAGAAATGGTGGAGAAGTTGGAAACAATTCAGAATCATGTCATGGATTCCCATAATTTTCAAAATATCTATGTTGAAAATCATCGACGATAACATGAGCTTAAGGTTATAGTTATGTTATTCCTATGCATATCAACATGGAAGAGGATCGTGAGATTTGGGATTAAATTAAAGCTAAGTCCAAGTTATATCATCCCCATTATGATTCTTGATCATGTTGAAGTTGTGGCCCATCGACTAGTATATACATCAACCATGTATTAATTAAAGGATTTATTCCACCAATCCCAATATAATAAGAACATACTTGAATATTCACATGTACTAAATTCAAATGTGTTATAGTGGTAAAATGATATCTCATACAAGAATCAACCAGGGAAGATCTTGGATCATAAGGATAATGTTCTGTTCAAAAAAGACTATATAGCTGGTCAATTTACAATGGAGTAACTATATATATAAAGAGGTATATCGAAACATGACTAATAAATTAAGGAGAAGTACCCACAATTGTTTTCAACATAGAATGTAAATGGAAATTTTAAGGGTTAAATTTCATAAAGGGGGAGAATGTAACATCCCCAAATTTTATAAATGGAAATTCTCTTTTTATAATAATTTTATATTGTATAATGAATATAAAATTACATTAAGAACACACTAAAAAATTTATTAAAATATAAATAATGAAATAAGATGTATTATTATAAGTTAATGAACCTAAATCAATGAAAAGTTAACATGTCATTTTTAATTGTAATATGACCCTTATGAATATTAAATTAGACAATAGAATAGTAACCTTACATATGAAATTATATACCAAATTTTGGTTATATAAAATATGAGAAAATGATATTATTATATCATATTTTAATGTAAATAATTTTTTATTAAAAAATGTAACTTACTGTTGGTGTTTTATAATTCATAAATTCTTAATTTAAATTTTATAATTAATTTAATAATTGAAAAGAAATTTTATTTTCATATGTTTAATTCATAAATTAATATTTTGTTCCCTTAGTATGTTAATATAATTTTATGAGTCCTCAATTAATTTTCCAAAGTGTTATAAAATAATTTATAATTTAAAAAACTACATTTTCCATCTAAATGATGATATTAATTATAAATTAAATATAAATTATTTAAAAACTTATTTTCATAAAATTATTTTCATTTTTGATACCTACACATTGAAATATTGTTAGTGTTAACATTTGGGATATTTCTGAAAATAAGTGAATATTTTGGTGAGTTGTAATACATAGTAATTTATGGTATATATACATTATAAGTTAAATACATTTTTTGTGGAGTTGTAGCTAACATAAGAATCATTTTAATAAACTCAAATGATCTAATTATTTTAACCTCAATATTCAACAATATATATTTTCTTGAAGAGAATAAAAAACTATTGAACCCCTCTCCTACACTATAAATACAACCCCTCATCACATATTCACCCCACACCACCAATGATTTATCCCTTTTAAAAATTATACACAATACTATTCCAAAACCTCTTACCCAAATTTTGGAGCTTGTGATAATATCCAAATACGAAAGCATTTTCCATATGGAGGTTTTCAAATATGTGATATTTAATTGGTAAAGTCCTCTTTTCTTTTCTTTTATTTCATTTTCTTGTTATATTCTTATTATCTCCCTACGTCATCTCATTTAAATGGTATGATAACTCCAGTACATCAAATATAGTATATTAATAAAATACTAATGGAATAATCCATAATTAAACACCTATTCTATCCTTTTTATTATATAAATTAAAATAACATTCATGTTATCTTAAATTTTTGGTTTCAAGGATGAAATTATTCATATTCCATTAACACCATCAAGGATAGTTATAAAAAATTGTCACAAAGAACACCCGGTACCCTGGTAACGCGATAACGTAGCAAGTCCTAACATAACCTGAAGGGAGTCATAATCTCCATGGTCTGTAGAATATCTCCTGACATCACACAAAATAAAAGTGGGAATGACTTTTCCACAAGAATACAAAAGCGACAGATAAAAGAAAATATGCATATCAATAAGAAATCTCCACATGAAGTAAGTTACGAGAAAACAAAAAAGGCATAAAGAAAATGTAATGAATCCCATATACTAAAATAGGAAATCATACCCAAATTCCTCATGGACACAACTCACCATGTTCGTGGCTCAACTGCTGGATCCACCTCCAAGAGATGAATTCTTATTCGCTCAAGCCAGGTAGGAGAATGCCTATAAAAACCCAAATGAAAAAGTAGGGTGTAATCTTAATACCAGTATGATACAACCAAATATTCTATAAAAAATTTGAAATATATTATGCAAATAAATGTTTTCAATTTTTTTAATAAATTGGTTGGGAAATTCGAGGGAATATTTATACAAAACATGATATACATTTTCAAAATGATGTAAAATGTATTCAAAAAACATGAATTAATTTACAAGAGATGCAATGTATCTAAAAAATTTATTAATTAAAACAATTTATATAAAATATTAATAAAAATTTAGCATGCATGTTATACAGTTCAGATAAACATTTCAATACAATTATATTTTAAAAATATATAAACAAGGGTGAAACATGATTATCTTCCAAAAGATATGATTGTATTAATCAGTTATAGGATTTCTAACACTCTATATGAACTCATGAAAATTTTTATACACATTTCCCTAAGGCACTGGTAAAATTAGACTCATCACCAACCCATCAGTGATGTGACCCACAACATATATGTTTTTGACTGTTGTCGTAGCATAGAGAGTGTCCAAATAACTCATTAACTACCTAATTATTGCAAGTGGTCTTTGATTTTGGGAAGAATATTTTAATGTTTTTTAAAATATTATCAATCCCATTCTACCATTTCAAAAATTTCAATTTCATTCCATTTGAAAATGAAACTACTTTTAATAAAAAAACATCCATTTTTCACTAGATAATACCACTATGTTTCTATCAAATCATTTTAAGCCATTTACATCTTTGAAATTCAATAAAAACCAAATTCATCCATTTTATAGTTCCTTTTTCCAATTAAATTAAAAAATTTAAATAAAATTTTCATCCAAACCACAATTTAAATTCAATAATTGAAATCAGAAAATTTTCCACAAACCTAGAATAATTCAATGGAATTTGGGGTTTTCCAAATTCTGTGCCAAACCCATTTCAAATATCCAAATTCACTAGAGTTGGGATTTTTTAATGAAATTGAATACCGTATTTAGAATTTAAATTTATGTAAATAATTTAAATAAATAATGCTATACAATGGTAATTATTTTGGAAAATTGGGATGGAACCACATACCTCTTTCTAGAAGAATGACACTCGCAATGGCTCTTGCAAAGAGGGACGAAGGTGGAGTCCTTGAAACTAAACCTAGTAGCAGGATTAAACACCACAAGAAATAGGTCCATAAATACCTATATGATACATTGAAAACCCATTTTTATAGAAGGAGAGAAACTCAAACTTTGAGGGAGAACCATTTCCCAAGAATCACAAAGCTAATGCAATGAAGATCTGAAGCCGATCATATCGAACCGAATAGCGGTACACCTATGAAGATCTCATAGGGAGAGTCTAGGGTTGAGATACAAGATATATGGTAATAAAATAATGATAGATACTTCCAAAAACATTAAATTATGCTAGGTTCAGGCCGAGTCACAATGTGTAACCAGTGGTCACGACATGTATGCCATGACCGATAAGTACGCTTAAAAACCCATCGCCTCATTTTGTAAAAATTATATTTAATCCTTACACTACATGTACCTCAGGTAAATAGTGTGTACTATCTCACAACATGATCTCCCCATTCATGACATGATCACCCAGTTCACAGCATGCAACAAGAACCAGGTATATGATGTGTACTTCAGGTATACAATGTGTACCTATTATGAAGTCCATAATAAACCCAAAAAAATCATATAAAAGGGGTTTTTAACCGAAAATGGACATAGAAATTTTGTGAAATTACCCGATCAACATAACGAGATGTTACGGCCTCCCCATAATAAAAATGTTCTTCCCCAAAAAGCCTACGAAGATGCTTTCATGACAAAGATATGAGGCCACTACTCTCTTGTCCTTGCCTCACATTCCCATGTCATGTGATTATCATCACCATGCATCCATAGCACCCAAACCAAAAGTACTATCCTCCCACGATGTAACATGGTATCATAATCAACTATCCTGACCGGTCACTCAGTCATAGATAAATAAGGCTCGACTTCAAGATCACTCCAACTCAGAACGTGAGATGGATCATATAGATACTTTCTCATCTATGATTCTTGTAACACATTATGTATAGAAGAGAGATATGGTGAAAATGATAAATGCTAAGAAACTTTCTCCCACCTCAACAGCCTTTTATAGTCTAAAAATGTGAGGAGCATGCTTCCCTTTCTTCTCAACCAATAGATGCCGCATCCAAGGTGAACCATTAAGAACACCATATCACCAACTAAAATATCTGATGTTCTATAGTGTAGATCACTATAAGACTTTTATCGTATTTGTGTTATCAACATTCTTGGAAGAATAAGCTGAATATTTGATGTCGTCTCCTACCCCATGCTTGGTCTATCAAAATAACATTCAAAAACCTCTGACCAACACAACCAATATTTACAATGAAGGTCATATAAGGTCTCTAAAGGTTCCATTCTGAGCGTTGACTGTTAAATTTTTTTTATAAGGTAAACCAAACAACCCCTGGTGATCATCCCAATCCCCACTGAAGTCGAGGGAATATGTGAAAATCAAATCCTCATGAATTATTATATCTATTACTAGCTGGCCATCTAACTATGGATCATAGGCCATGCCCAAACGAACCTGAGATCCCAATGCATTTTGAAGGCCTCTCCAAAAACGAGAAGTGAATCGAGGATCCCTATCAGATAATATAGAAGATGGAACTCCATCCATGAAATAAAATATTTCAGGTACATATTTCCCAACTCATTATATTTTTCTATATCATGAATGGGTATAATGTCAGCCGACTTGGTCAGACTATTGATGGAAACCCATATTACATTATTCTTTCCCTAGGTATGATGAAACGAAACCAAACCAAAAATTCCATAGTGATCTCATCCCACTTCCATGTATGAACTGTAAGTGGATGAAGTAAACATAATGGATTCTTGTGGTCCTCTTTCACATGCTTTCATATCTAGTAATGAGAGACAAACTCACAAATGTCTTGTCTCATTACCAGCCACTAGAATTTTTTCATCATGTGATAAAACATCATAGTGGTACCAGGGTGTACAACCCACTAAGAGCTATGGAAATCACCCATCACAACATTCCTTTCTGATAAATGAACAAAAAAGTTGTTTTGATAGCATTGAATACCCTATTTAAAGAACATCCAAAGAGAACCTATCCTCCCATCATAAAAAGATACAATATTTCTATAGAACTCATCATCAAGAACTTGAGTTGAAGAATCATCTTTATAAGATTATATTTCAACATAATATTGGATAAATAAACCTCATAAACATCCTCCTAGACTACAATATGATGGTTAGAAAAAAGATCCATCAAATGTAACTCCTTTAAAGATTTATTCACTACCTATGTTGTAAGTTTTCTTCTCAAAGGGTTAGCAATGAAATTCTATTTCCTCAGGGTGTAGGAAATTTCAATGTTGAAAGACTACAGGTACTCCACCCAACATCTCTATTGAAGATTCAAATATTTTTGTTAGAATATATAATTGAAGATTTTATTGTTTGAATACACCTTAATCCATTAACTGAAATGGTAGTTCCTCCAACTTTAATGCTCGTGCATCACATATTCATATTCAAGATCATGGGCAGGATAATTTTTCTCATGATTCCAAAGATAATGAGATCCACATGCTACTAAATGATCAGCTCGCATAAGAATGAAACTAAGCATAAATTTGATTCATCACTAAAGTCTACAAATCCATGCCCAACATTTGGAGGAATCTACACAGGCGTAGTAGTTAATAGACATTTCATGTAAAAAAATATGACTCTAAAATTTATTATCCCACTCAAACTTCACCCCTTCTATGTAAGAGCATTCATCATTGAAGCCAACATCGAGAAGTCCTTCATTAACATGAGATAATGTATTTCTAATCCCAATAATCCTTGGATCTTGAAGTCATTTTGTGGTTACTCCGGCATCTTTACAACCATCACCTTATTATGATCAACTGAAACACCCAGTTTAGACACCATGTACCTCAATAATTTCACTTCATACATCTAAAAATCACACTATGAAAGATTGGTATAAAGGATGTGATTTTTCAGCAGATTTAAAACTATTCTCAGATTTGTACATAGAACATAGAGTAAACATTAATGTCATCCACAAAGACTACCAATAAGATATCAATATACTCATGGAAAATATTTTTCATTAATGTCATTAAAACTGCAGGAGCATTAATTCAATGAAAAGGGCATAACAAGGTACTCAAAGTGCATGTACCTTTTCCGAAAGATGGTCTTCAGAATGTCAGATTATTTTATCCTCAACAGATGGAAACCAAATCGAAGGTCGATCATTGACAACCTCTTTTCATCTTTTATCTTATCAAACCGTCATCAATCTATAACAAATGGATATTTTTTCATTATCATACCTGGATTGAACTTTGGATAACAGAAACATAAGATAAGTGATCCATCATCCATCTTAGCAAAGAAAACTGAATCTACCTATGGTGATGCTCTAGGAAGAATAAATCCTTTCTCAAGAAGATCATCCAACTGATACTTTAGCACTTTTAGCTCAACTGTTGACATGTGATAGGAGGGGATAAAGACCTGTTGAGTTCCAAGCATTAGGATAATATAAAACTAAACCTCTCTCACCTATTTCAGACCAGAGAAATTCGAAGGAAACAAGTCAGGATACTCGGTGATAAATATAAGAAGGTCTACACCAATTAAATATAGCTGCACTTCAAAATAGAACACTGATAGCACTTTCCCCAACAATGGATAAGAAGGTTTTTATATGATGTACCAAGGCTCCCATTATCCTTGAAATACATGTGGCACACCAATAGGTGTAGTAAAGTACATTAGTTGAAGATAAAGATAAATTCAGCCATTTTTGGCAGTGAGACAATCCATTCAAAATGTGATGTCAATATGTTTCATATAAAGATCCAGAAAACTACAAGGTAGCTCGATATTAGATAGAGAGGAGACACTTTCTGGACTATAGAGACCCTACCCAATCTTCATAACACTAGGTGTAGTAATATCCATTTCACAAGATAGTTTATCATAATAAAATTAATTAGGTTAACAATACTAATTGAAATAAAAGAGTGAGATGCACTAATATCAAAAATAGAATTCAATAATGATGAATCCATGGTAATGGGACCTATCACAGTTGAACAGTTGATGGACCCATGTCTGCATCCTCTGGAAACACTTACAGTATGTGTAAAATCTTTATTATTCATGCTTGGGGATAACACCCTTATAAACATGAAGCATTGGATTTCCCCAATATTTTAAGAGTAGTTGATGATCATTTACAACTACACAGAGTGGAGAAGTGATTGGAAAACTTCTGTAAGTGTCCTGAAAGTCGGTAATATCTACTCTCCATGGTTTCCTCAATGCAAACCCTATTAGAATTTCCTCACATTCCACAATGGTAGTAAGTCAAAGGACATTCTCCTAGAATTATTGGAGCTCTATAATGACTCTTTCATCGAGAAATTTTTTGGGGATAAGAATGATTCTTTTTTCCATAGATGGAACCAACACTACCCCAAGGAGGAAAACGAAATCCCATAAACCCTAACTTTCAATAAAACTCCATATCAACCATCATCACCCTATCCAACACTTCAGCATAAATAGGGAGTTTTAGTAAGAAATCTTGAGAATGGAAATATGATTGAAGCCCCATCTCAAACTGCTGATCCATCATCCTCTCAATAGATACTATCTTAGGTGAAACTAAACCATCTCAACAAAGCGATTTGAATACTCAGCCTTGGTTTTGTCGGCCTTCTCAAGCATTAAAATCAACATAGACTTGTCCAACACAATTATATAAGGATAGAACTGATCGACTAAAAGAAAACTGATTTCTTTCCACATTATGACATCAAGGAATCCTACAATTATCATTGTGTCCCACCATCTTCTGATCAGTCCGTCTATAATGAATGTGCCACACATCACCCAGATCACTTCTAGAATCTCCAAGAAATCAGATAGAAATTCTATCATTCCCATCCATTTCTTGAAATATTGAGGATCAGTGGAACCTTTGATGACTTGTCACTTCTGGTGGAGAAACTCTTGAGAATGACTCTGAAGAACATCCCTGTGATGATTCAAATATTAAAACTGAGTAGGAAATAGAGGTGGTGCATGTCCCACAATATTAATATTGTTAACAGTCACTTCAATGAGATTTAGATAAGCAACCTGATTTTCTTACTGAGGATCATTAGTATCCTTTTCATGTATCAGATTCACACATCTTCTAGAGGGAATGATGCTACTCAATATCAGTAGATGAAAAGAGAATATTATGTTAACCCTCAAATTTCGTAGAAAGAGAAAATATTATCAACCGAATAGACAACCAGAATTTGGAATTCAATCAATACAAATCTCTATAGGGAAATGAAAAGAACTAATCCATAAGACATGTTTTACTAACCACCCATCAAGTCATATGGTTCATTATGTTTATATCTAGATATTCACTTAATCATTAATGCCTCCTATTTCCGGGAAATATTTCTTAAGTGTATAACCACTTATAGAAAAAATAACAATATCCTTCTCTAATACCAACTTGTGAAGAATCATCTTAGGTAATAGGTAACCCAATAACTGAGCTAGTCTTGACATCAACCAAATGGTGTTCTCAATCCCTCTGGTCCAGAGACTAGCACCTAGTTGTAGACAACATACATGTGAGAATAGTTTTACAACAAGAATGCAAAATGAAAATATAAATGGAAGTATCCATAACCCTAAGAAAACTTTTTAGGGATTAATGTACTAAAATAAAAAATGGCATAAATACAAAGTACTAAAACCCATGTACTAAAAAAAGAAAACATCCAAAAATTCCCTATGGAAACAAATCACTAACGCCAAGGATCAATGGATGGATCCACCTCTAAGAGTTCCCATCCCTTTTTCCCAAGATTTATAGATTATGCTTATAAAAAATTGAAGGATAAAGTAGGATGTGATCCTAATCCCAGTATGATATCACCAAATATTCCATAACATATGTAAAATAAAGATTATCCAAAAATAATAATTTTCTTTTCGGAATAAATTTGTTTGGTAATTGAAAATAATATTCATAGAAAAAACATTCTATGAATTTTAAAAATGATTGAAAATACATTATATGAGTAGGGGTTATATTAATATAGATGTATTATTTCGAAAATAATGTCTTATGTAAAACATTTATATAACACAATCTATACAAATTCAGATGGCATGTTAAGTAGTTAAAACACTAATTGGCATAAATTTATATCTCAAATATAAATAAACAAGCAACCAACATAGTCATCTTCCAAAACATAATATAGTATTAACTAGTTATAGGATTCTTCACTCTCTATTTGAACTCAAAAAAATCGGTATACACATGTCCCTATGACACTATCCAAAGGAGACTCATCACCAACCCATAAAGGATGTGACCTACCACATGTATATTTTAGAACATTGTCGTAGTATATAGTGTATCCAAATGACTCACTATATATCTAAGGTTTTCATATGCCTTTACATGATATGAGAACTATTTTAAGACTATCTCAAATATGTTCAATCCCATTAATTCATTTAAAAAATTAAAATTTCATTCCATTTGAAATGAAAACATTTTTTATTAAAAATCATAAATTTTTCAAAAGAAAAAACCCCTAGGTTTCTATCAAAACATTTGGATCCATTCAAAAATTATAAATTAATTCAATAACCAAATTCCATTATTTTTAAAATTCATATTTATAATTAAAATCAACAATTAAATCAAAAGTATTTCCATCAAAACTAAAATTTAAATTCAACAATTTAAATAAATAAAATTACACAAACCCACCCCAATTCGATAGAATTGGAGGTTCTCCATATTTCATGCCAAAACCATTTCCAATATCAAAATTCACTGTAATTACGTTTTATCAATGAAATTGAATGAATTTGTGATAATTTTAATTTAAATATAAAATTTAAACAAATCACGAAATGTGATGTTAATCAATTTGGAAAATCATGATAGAACCACCTAACTATTTCTTGATGAATGACACACACAATAGAACCTACCAATGTGAATGAAGGAGAATGAGTAATCTAAACTCTCTCTAGAAGAACGATCCAAAACCAAAAGACATAGATCCATCTATACCTAGATTATCCCTTGAAAACCCAATAGGATAGAAGGAGAGAAACTCTATGAACTAGGGAGAACCCTTACATGAGAATCCCACTATAGATGAAATAATAATCTATAGACGATGAGATCAAACTGGAAGGTATAGAACCTATGAAAATTTCATAGGGAGAGTATTGGTTCGATCCACACAAGGTCTAAGAATAGTATCCTGAGAGATACTACCAAACACATTACATAATGCAGGACGCAGGAAAATTCATGATGTTTAACTAGTGGTCACGACCTGTAGGTCACGTTGGATAAGTACAATGAAAAACCCATCACATGGGGATGAAATCCCATTATTTAATCACTACATGATGTGTACCTGAGGAACATAGTGTGTACCTTAGGTGCACGACATGTACTAGCTCACGAAATGACATCCCCATTAATAACATGATCTCCCAATCCAAGACATGCAACAAAAAACAAGTACATGATGTGTACATTAGGTACACAAAGTTTAATTCTTCTACAGTGTGTAGTAATCCCATGAATTTCACATAAAAATGATTTGTTTCTAAATAGAAAAGGGACTTAGAGACGGCGTAAAATTTCCTAATCATGGAAATGGTATGTAGAAAAAACATTTTTATGTGTAAAAATATTATTATATATTTTCTACATCTTATTTAATGTTCTAGAATAATTATATATGCATGTTGATAAATAATAAAACAAAAAAATAACATTGCGAGTGAAAATATCCCAAAATAATCCAAACAAATATCAAAATCATCTAATCTAATGATTTATCCTCACCAAAAATAATCAAATTACTTATATATCAATTTACCATACATATGTTGATAAATAAATTATAAAACCAAATCTAGATTTTATTTCTATTTTACATGAACTTCCATACTCTTATAAAAGTGAATCTATTGAGAAAATTGAGAAAATGGGCGCTCCCGAATAATGAAACTAAACACTATAACTCATCATAATGAAGATAACTGAACTTAATAAAATTATAGTAAATAAATTACATGAATAAGTGGTTTTTTAATAATTAATTAATGAATTTTATTTGATTATAATAGATGTTATGATCATGTTCAAAACCAATTCAGACATAAGTTAATGGATCCTTTTCGAACATATATTTTTCCTTACATTTGTAAATTATATATATTTTCCCCAATGTAATAATTATTTAATTTTATGTACATATTATAAATTCGATTTATATGTTGAGAAATATTGTATCCACATCATATCATCATTCTTTTATAGAGAAATACATGCTTTAAAAAGGTTCCCATTTCAATTCTTTTCGATAAGAAAGGCTGATTCAAATGAACTTCATCTTTTTATACCAATTTTTATGTGCCCTACATAATTTATTTTAATCCACTATTATAAAAAAAAATCCACATTTCATTATGAAAATTGATGATAGTTTATCTCTATTTTTATTCAAACAATTGTTCCTTTTTTACTATAAGGAATCTTTAATTATTTTTCCTTAAACCGTACTTAAATGTTTTATTTATGAACATTCTTATTAATTATTTATTAATCATATTCACTTCATTTTAAAATCATTTCATGTTCTATTCCTAATTTCCATTATGAATGTCCATGTATAGTTTAAATATTTTCTTTCATGAACACTATTATGATATTACCTTATGTTATTCCTTTTGACATGATTATGATACCCATTTTTTTCAATGGGTAACCCTTATGTTTATGTTTGATTAATTATGTATGATTATTTATGTTGGACACACATTCATGAAAAAGTTACTATGTTCCAAACCAGATAGAATTCCCAAAAATTACATACTATTTGGTGTCATGAGAAGGAATGTTGGGACATATAGTGAATCTGATTCCATTATCGGACTTTCCCCACCATGTCTTGGAATATTACTTTAGCTCATGTTTATGTAATGTTATTTGTTGTTTCCACATTCCTCTGATGAGGAAATTATATGATACCATGTTATAATTTTAATTTTTCCTTATGTTTATTAATTTTAAATTCCTCTTATTCTATCATGATATATTTTCTAACCAATGTCCAATTTTTTATTCATTTTTTTACTTCAATACTTAGATTTTAGCTCATCACATTAGTTCATCTATTCCCCATGTTATCCTATACTATTATTTGAACTCAATATATGTTTTGAGCTCATTATGAATACAAAATAAACTATGTTTCATGATGTGTAATTATGTGCATAATCTTATAAATACACTAAACTTTATGATCCTTGGAATTTAATTCGATTTTTTATTATGCATAAAATCGTATAATAATATGTTTTAAAGGATGGATTTATTATATACACATGTGTTTCTATGATTTTAGGGAAATTCTGCTCTGTATATTGGTGATATTAAAGTGAACCAAATATCTTTAATTGTTGGTTTTGGATCATTCATTCTTCTATCATGAATAAATAACATATTCATTTCTCATTCTTGAGTGGTAGAGATAAGTAGGGGTCGATAATGAATTTTTTATGTGCAATAATTACCTCTTTTCAAATTTCACACCACTACTCCACAAAGTAGACATAAATTCCTTTTTATGGAGCTAGAGTTCAAGTAAAAAAATAATTTAATTTCATGTATGTCATAGAATAATATTAAAAACATTAATGAAACACCATTGTACATAATAATAACAATATTATTATATTGTGGCATGAGAAATTGTTTGAATAATGATAATTTATATTTTTGAGCTAGTAAATGGTTATTTTTAGCAGATGCAGTCTTGGTTTATTTGATGTCCTCAAAATTTTATAAATACACAAATATGTATTTAATTCATAAATAAATATTTCTTTCACATAACAGCAATTAAATATTTAATAATTATGAAAAATATCAATAAATATATTGTTATTGAAGTACATGTGAATTATTATTTTATTATATTATGAAATCTATATAACATGAATAAAATAATTCTTGGTTCTTTAATATAATATTTATACCATTTATTATATATTAATTGATATTAATTGAAACAATAAGTCTAGGATCCTCTATGATTATTTCTCATTATAAATATATTGGGTTTCTTAATGTCCCTAATTACATTCTTGAAATGGGTAAAGGAACCCATGGAAATGAATTTAATGTCCCAACATCAATAACCAAATATGAACATTCACAGTGTAATATAATCCATTTTCTCTAAAATATCTCATCAATTTGGTAGCACATATATGTATCTGACCAATATTGTTGATATATATTTAATTGACTATATAAATTAAATATCATTGCAGCAACGTTGTGGAATTCAATATGACAGTTATATTCCTATCAAAGGGTTATGTTACAGACTTCCATAAAGAGGTAATGGAGAAATCATTCCTCAAAATATTCATTAATGAAATACATATCATGATACGCCAATTCACCCAACCACCTACTGTAACATCCCAAGTAAGTAATGAATAATAGATATTTTTATCTATGTCTATTAATGATTAATATAGTGTTATAGAGGCTTAAAATAAAAATAAATACAATCTTATGCATGGAATACACTAATATTCTTAAAAGATTGTTTTACTGCCTTTTGATGGCAAACCATTTTTGAATCTATATTTTGACAATTTTATAAACTATGTTTGTCCAAATAAACTTATCCTTTATGATTGGGACATCAAAATTTACCTTGTGAGAATTTGTGGTATTTTTCTGACAATGTTCATTTTTTAATGAATAGTGAAAAATACTGCATTTTACATCAAAACTGCTTTTTAATCTAATTTACTTATATGATTAGATTATGTTTTGAATTGGTTTTGAAGTGAAATTAGAATATATTTTTACCATTTTATCCAATGGTGGTCATTGGAATCAATTTCACTTAGAAATTAGACTTAAACTGGTGTCAATCTTTTGATTCTTATTGTTTTGTAAAAACACGCTATTTGCGCTGGCAGTGGGAATTAATTATTAAATTAATTAATGTGACTTATATGATTTGAATTTTTTAAAATAGACTTCATTTTTGAATTCGGAATATCAAATATAGCTTAGGGTGAATTTTTGGTAATTTTCTGAAAAACTCCAATTTTTGATGAATAGTGAAACCACTAAGTGATAATCAAGCAAACTGATTTTTCAGTTAAATGAAAGTTTACCACTAATGTGTATTGAATTTTGAAAATCTGACATACATGGTTGTCATTAGTATGTAAAATGTGGTTCAATGAGATTATAATAATTTTTTGGTGAATAGTAACTTATTAAGTTCTTAATCACGATTAGTGGTAATTAGGGTAGTTTAAGGTATAAATAATACTTTAATAAAATGAAATGACCTAGAAACATGTCCCAACCTCATTGGTTGTGTCATGGCCGACCATGACATGCCATGGGTCAACTTTGGGATCCCATGGATCCACTTTTTTTGGGAAATGACATAAATTACTTTTTATTTAATGTTAAAGTGAAAATGACACAAACATAATTTGTTTTACGAAAACAATTTTTAAGTGGGGTTATACAAGTCCAAATTTTTATTATAAATAGTCATTGGAAAGATAAAACGATTTACTATATCATAGTATTTTTTTTTAATTTTTAGACATTAAATAAATTAAATTATTTATGACATAATAATGATGCAGCGATGACATCATTATTTGACGATTTAAATAAAATAGAAAGATAATTTAAAATCTATGAACTACACATGTCCAAAACTTATTGGATGAGTGGATTTCGAATCCATGTCACCTTATACACGAATTATATCAATGTGGGACCTTTTGAAACCGAAAAACATTTTCAAATAAAGTAATATTTCTTTACATTCCAAAAGTGCCCCTCCTCTCCTCTTATAAAAGGCCCCCACCTCTACCTCATTTCACACACTCCTAAAGCCTTTGGCTCGGCCAAACCCCGCCCATTTACTCTCTACACATCCCTCTCCTCATCCTAGAGGATTCCCCTTGGGAAGAATCCTTTCAAAGGAAGCCTTTAGGCTCAAATCAAAAGGAGTTACACTTTTAAAGGTAAATCATTCTCTCATGTTCATTTGTTTTATTTTGCTTCTCCAACCCCCTAAACTCTTTTTATTTACTTATTTTGTAACAAAACCAGTATCTTCAATACACTATGATGTTGTTATAAGATTTATTTGAGCTACACTCTCACACAACTGCATCAAATGGTTAAAGAACATACAGTTTCCGTGGATGGCGAAATTCTGCCTCCCGAAACGATGATTGTTCAATACTCATTTAACACCTTCAAAGGTGGAAATTATGATGTCAATATTTTTATATATGATATATAATATGATTATGTTTTCCTTAAGATTCTGGTTTTTTTCATTTTGGGCATACCTTTATGGTTTCCATTATGGGTAAACACGATATCTTCATTTTAGGAAGTGCGGACTACCGCCCCCTCAAAGTGATTTGATTCGTTAAAATACCATATGTGGGACATATAAAGGATGGAACTATGATATTATATATGATATTATACTGTAATTATAATATACCATTATATATTTATGATTTCATTCTATAAAATATGAAATAGAAATGAAAGTAGCGTTCATGCGTACGTACGGCTTACCGTCTCCATGAACGGTGCATTTCATTTCTTACCTCTAAATGATTATGTAATATTATAAATGCATGTATGTACTGGATATATATGACATATATGATATCTAAATCATGAATACCATTCTGGATATAATGAACCTTTGACCAAATTAACAACATGTAAGTGTAAGAAGTCTATTTTTGACTAAAGAACCAAATACCGACAAAATGAACATTATTAACTTAAATGATTACATGATGTTCATAACATGGTATAAAAGGAATAATGAATTTGAAAAAGATTCATAAGAAAGTAGAGATTAACTCATGTTTATTATTCAGGAGATTAAAGAACGGTCGGGTTAAGTCGGATACGAGGTATGGGACTTCGTCTCAATCTCCTTTCGTTGAGGCATATTTTATTTTATACACAACTTTCTTTTATACGGGGTATAAACCCCTTTGACTTTTACATTTATTCAAAAGGAATCTTTTTTATACGAGGCGTTTACTAAACGACAAAAGGGAATGTTTTTGTCGTACGTATGCGGCGACAATGACTTCTCCGCCGTCGTGACCGTTATTTGAGTTTCAGCTTCCTCTACAAGCCATACCTTCTTTTTAAAAGAAAAATAAATACCATGTTTTACTTTTCTTTTATTTTGGTATTGAAAATGGTTTTCATAATGTTTTTATATCAATGGGTTGTATTGATATCTTGTGATTGAAATGTGGAAATTTTATGTTTCCTTTATGCATGTTTTATGTATTAAGATTATGTTATGGTTCTTGGGCATTATTATGAAGACGGGTGGTTCCGTGATAAACTAAGGGCGGGTGAGCCCGTTATAGCTCTCCAATGCATTGGGTAACGCGAAGGAGTGAAACGTTAAGGTTTCTCCGAAGAGATTTTAGGGAATATACTGTGATGGGTATTCCAAACGTAACCAAGAGGGTTACTCCCTACGTAAGAATGTTATGAATGCCTCAAGTTACCTTTATGTATTATGATTTATAAGATTTATTCATTATTTTATGAGGTATGCTAAAGTGCCTATGTTTTATGGGTAAAGTATGATTTCATTCTTATGTATATATGAACTCATGTTTCCTTTCCATGTTTTTTTATAACCCATACTGAGTTTTTATGCTCATCCCATGTTTTTGAAATGTTTTTCACAGGTCAAGGGAAAGGTACATGATAAGATGATAGAGTCAAGGATGTGTCAAGAAATAATCCATGTTTTATTTTAAATGTGTTTCCATTGATGGGAATGAAGAATAAAATCTTTATGTAACCACTTTGTTTATATGTGGAATGTAATGCAAGTTTTATGATCTAATTCTCTAAAACTCTAAACCCGAAAAGATCCTCAATGTGTAATCTTGTAATACCTCAAGATTAAGTAAGGTTTATGGCTGGGGCCTTATAGTTGGTATCAGAGGTCGGTTTAGATAACTTTAGGAGTTAGAATTCTATTAAATGATTATCCAATTTTTTTTTGTGAAATGATATAGCTTTTAAAGATTACCATGTTGCTTCATCTAAGACATGTTTGTTCAGAATGGTTTTCCGCAGAGGAAACAGGGAAGCAGTGCTAGGTAGGCATACAGAAGGAAATAACCTTCCGAATCAGCATCCAGAAATGGTCGGAATTGGAACTGAACAGTTTGTTGCAGTAATGGCGCAGTTGACTCAAGCGATAAATGGCGGTGGTATCCATGCACGAGATCAGCCAGAACAACCGCAGAGGAACATGTCAGTGGTGGAACATTTCATGAGGCAACATCCACCATCATTCAAAGGATCATCTGACCCTGTTCTAGCTGAAGGGTGGATTAAAGCACTAGAGAAGATTTTTGATGTCATGGGGTGTTCAGTCAATCAAAAGGTTATTCTTGCTATTTACCATTTGGACGGTGAAGCAGATCAGTGGTGGTCTATGGTTAAAAATATCAGGTACGCCGATGAGATTGATGCTCTTGACTGGGATGAATTCAATGGTATGTTTCTTGAGAAGTATATTCCTAAGGCTGTTCGACTTAGGATGGAAAAGCAATTCTTGGAATTGAGGCAAGAGGAAGACTCAGTGGCTGCCTATGAAGAAAGGTTCACTCGATTGGAAAGGTATGCTCCAAATTTTATCCGGGACCTTGATAGTAAAATCAATCGTTTTTACTCAGGATTAAAGCCAAAGTATCGAAGGGCATTAGCTTCTCGTGAGTTTAAAAGTTATGAAAAGCTTGTTCGATGTGCTGAGAAGGTGGAAATGGAGTTTGCCGATGACCAAGTTTTCTATAACAACCAGCAGAAGAAGAGACTGAGGTGGCAGGAGAAAGGTAAGAATTATTCAAAAAAGTCTGATGGTAAGAGAACTAAGTTTCCAGTTTGTGATAAATGTGGAAAAAGGCATGCTGGGGAATGTCTTCTGAATTCTGGAAAGTGCTACCGATGTGGTAAGATGGGACATAAGGCTCGTGATTGCACTGAAAAGGGTCAAGGTGAAGGTAAGAACAAATTTGATTTATAGTTAGTGAAATGTTATAAGTGCAATGAGATGGGTCACTATGCAAACGAGTGTCCGACAAGGAGCTTGAGTGATGGGAAGCAGTTAGACTACAAGCAGAAAGTGGTGGTAAAATCCTTTGCAACTACTTCAGCAGATGTCGGGCCATCAAATGAAGTTTTATCAGGTACTTTGTTTGTTTTTTCAGATTATGCCAGTGTGTTGTTTGATTCGGGGTCTACACATTCTTTTATCTCTGAATCCTTTTCTAGTAAAATGGGAATACCATCTCAATAAATGACTCCTGAACTTTTGGTAAAAACACCTGGGGGAAGTGTCGAGGCAAAAAGAATTTATAAGAATCTTCCTATCCTTATCTGTGGAAAGAACCTACTTGAAAACCTTATTGTTCTACCTCTAGTAGAGTTTGATGTTATCCTGGGTATGGATTGGCTCTCTATTTACCATGCTAAGATTGACTGTAGAGCTAAAGAAGTTTCTTTTCAGAAAGACTTTCAGTTTGTTTACAAGAATGAACCCTTACTTTTGATAACATATCAAGAGGCCGAGAAACTTGTAAAAGATGGAAATTAATGTTACCTTGCACACGTCGTTGACAATAAAGGAACTATTCATATTAATGATGTGCCAGTGGTAAATGAGTATCCTGATGTTTTTCCTGATGGGTTGCCTGGAATAATACCAGATCGGGAAGTTGAGTTAACTGTTGACTTAGTTCCTGATGCTAAGACAATTTCAAAACCCCCTTATCGAATGGCACAAATTGAACTTTTAGATTTGAAGGAGCAATTGCAAGATTTATTAGATAAAGGTTTCATTAGACCTAGCACATCACCATGGGGTGCTCCTGTTTTATTTGTTAAAAAGAAATATGGTTCTATGAGACTTTGCATTGATTATAGAGCCTTGAATAATATCACTGTTAAGAACAAATATCCTTTGCCGCATATCGATGATTTGTTTGATCAGCTCCAGGGAGCTCAGTTTTTTTCAAAGATTGACCTGAGATCGGGGTACCATCAGCTGAAGGTAAAGGAGGAAGATATTCCGAAGACCGCGTTCCGTACGAGATATGGCCATTATGAATTTGTAGTAATGCCTTTTGGGCTAACCAATGCACCTGCTGTATTCATGGACTTAATGAAAAGAATTTTCCATGAGTTCTTGGATAAGTTTGTGGTGGTTTTCATTGATGATATTTTGGTGTTTTCTAAAAGTAAAGAGGAGCATGAAAAACATTTAAGGGTTATCTTGCAAACCTTAAAAGAAAATAAACTGTATGGGAAATTCAGCAAGTGTGAGTTTTGGTTGCAACAAATTTCATTCCTTGGTCACATTGTTTCTAAAGATGGAATAACTGTTGATCCCGCAAAAACAAAAGTTGTGGAAGAATGGCCAAGACCCACAAATGTAACAGAGATTCGTAGCTTCCTTGGTTTGGCAGGCTATTACCGAAGGTTTGTTAGAAATTTTTCATGGTTATCTAGTCCAATGACTAAGCTAACTCGGAAGGGTGTTAAGTTTATCTGGAAAAAAGAATGTGATGATTGTTTTCAGGAATTGAAAAGAAGATTGGTGAATGCTCCAGTTTTGGCACTACCTTCCAGGAATGGTGAGTTTGTTATATACAGTGATGCTTCATTGAAAGGACTTGGTTTCGTCCTAATGCAGAATGATCAGGTAATTTCTTATGCTTCACGACAGTTGAAAACTCATGAGGTAAATTACCCTACACATGATTTGGAATTAGCTGCTGTTGTTTTTGCTTTAAAAATATGGAGGCATCATTTGTATGGAGTAAAGTGTGAAATATATACCGATCACAAAAGTTTAAAGTATATATTCACTCAAAAAGAGTTAAACACGAGACAAAGGAGATGGCTGGAATTAATCAAGGATTATGATTGTACAATTCATTACCATCCGGGAAAAGAAAATAAAGTGGCTGATGCTTTGAGTCGAAAAAGTAATGCTTCATTAACAATGTTGTGTTTGGAACGTGATCCTTTGGTTAAGGATTTGATGAACTTTGGAATAGAAGTTGTTGGTGCAGGAAGTCCTTCTGTTTTGTTTCAGGTATCAGTGAGATCTTCTCTATCAGATAGAATCAAGCAAGCACAAAAGCAAGACAGTGAGTTGCAGAAAAAGGTAGAGCTGGTTCAGAAAGGTAAGTTGCCTGAATTCAACATTGATAGTGATTGTGTTTCGATATTTGGGAAGAGATTGTGTGTGCCTTGTGATTCACAGTTGAAGAGAGAGTTGTTATGTGAAGCTCATAGTTCTCCATTTTCAGTTCATCAGGGCAGTACTAAGATGTATAGAGATCTGCAGGAGTATTACTGGTGGGATGGAATGAAAAGAGATATTGCTGATTTTACTGTGAAGTGTTTGACTTGTCAGCAGGTTAAAGCAGAGTGAAAGTTACCGAAAGGGATGCTTCAGCCTTTACCAGTGCCAGAGTGGAAATGGGAGAATATATCCATGGAATTTGTTGTTGGATTACCGAAGACATATCGAGGTAATAATGCAATCTGGGTTATTGTTGATCGCTTGACCAAATCTGCTCATTTACTTTCTATACAAGATACTTTCTCTCTTGATCAACTTTCCCGTTTGTATCTTAAAGAGATAGTCAGGTTACATGGAGTTCCTCTCTCCATTGTATTAGATCGTGATCCCAGGTTTACTTCTAACTTTTGGAAAGGACTTCAGAAGTCGTTGGGTACTGAATTAAATTTTAGTACAGCTTTTCATCCTCAATCAGATGGGCAGTCAGAACGAACAATTCAGACATTGGAGGATATGCTACGAGCTTGTTCTATGGATTATCAGGGAATTTGGGACCAACATCCTTCTTTGGTTGAGTTTTCATATAATAACAGTTTTCATTCCAGTATACAGATGGCACCATTTCAGGCATTATATGGGAAGCGGTGTCGAACTCCAGCTTTCTGGGATGAAGTGGGTGAAAGAAAGTTGTTGGGACCAGAATTGGTAGAAGAGATGGCAAAAAAAGTTCAGCTGATTCAGAAACACATGAGAACAGCTCAGAGCAGGCAGAAGAGTTATGCGGATAACCGGAGTAAGGATCTATCTTTCGAGGTAGGTGATCATGTTTTTCTCAAGGTTTCTCCTTGGAAAAGTGTGATGAGATTTGGTAAGAAAGGAAAGTTGAGTCCGAGGTTCATTGGACCATACGAAATTCTGGAGAGAGTTGGATCAGTTGCATACCGAGTGGCTTTACCTCCGAGTTTATCTCAGGTACACAATGTTTTTCACGTTTCGATGTTGAGAAAGTACATGCCAGATCCATCTCATGTTTTGAGTCCAGAGGTAGTTCAGCTAGAAGAGAACCTATCTTATGAGGAACAACCGGTCTAGATTCTTGACCACAGGGAGCAAGTGTTAAGGAATAAGGTGATTCATCAGGTAAAGGTTTTGTGGAAAAACCACATGATTGAAGAGGCAACATGGGAATCTGAAAATGCAATGAGGGATAAGTACCCCCATTTATTCGATAAGTAAATAAATTGCGGGGACGCAATTTTCTAAAGGGGGGAAGGATGTAACATCCCAAGTATGTAATGAATAATAGATATTTTTATCTATGTCTATTAATGATTAAGATAGTGTTATAGAGTCTTAAAATAAAAATAAATACAATCTTATGCATGGAATACACTAATATTCTTAAAAGATTGTTTTACTGCCTTTTGATGGCAAACCATTATTGAATCTATATTTTGACAATTTTATAAACTATGTTTGTCAAAATAAACTTATCCTTTATGATTGGGACATCAAAATTTACCTTGTTTGAATTTTTGGTATTTTTCTGACAATGTTCATTTTTTAATGAATAGTGAAAAATACTGCATTTTACATCAAAACTGCTTTTTAATCTAATTTATTTATATGATTAGATTATGTTTTGAATTGGTTTTGAAGTTAAATTAGAATATATTTTTACCATTTTATCCAATAGTGGTCATTGGAATCAATTTCACTTTGAAATTAGACTTAAACTGGTGTCAATCTTTTGATACTTATTGTTTTGTAAAAACACGTTATTTGCGCTGGCAGCAGGAATTAATTATTAAATTAATTAATGTGACTTATATGATTTGAATTTTTTAAAATAGACTTCATTTTTGAATTCGGAATATCAAATATAGCTTAGGGTAAATTTTTGGTAATTTTCTGAAAAACTCCAATTTTTGATGAATAGTGAAACCACTATGTGATAATCAAGAAAACTTATTTTTCAGTTAAATGAAAGTTTACCACTAATGTGTATTGAATTTTGAAAATCCGACATACATGGTTGTCATTATTATGTAAAATGTGGTTCAATGAGATTATAATAATTTTTTGGTGAATAGTAACTTATTAAGTTCTTAATCACGATTAGTGGTAATTAGGGTAGTTTAAGGTATAAATAATACTTTAATAAAATGAAATGACATAGACACATGTCCCAACATCATTGGATGTGTCATGGCCGACCTTTACATGCCATGGGTCAACTTGGGGACCCCATGGATCCACTTTTGTTGGGAAATGACATAAATTACTTTTTATTTAATGTTAAAGTGAAAATGACACAAACATAATATGTTTTACGAAAACAATTTTTAAGTGGGGTTATACAAGTCCAAATTTTGATTATAAATAGTCATTGGAAATATAAAAAGATTTCATATATCATAGTATTTTCTTTATAATTTTTAGACGTTAAATAAATTAAATTATTTATGACATAATAATGATGCAGCGATGACATCATTATTTGACGATTTAAATAAAATAGAAAGATAATGTAAAATCTATGAACTACACATGTCCAAAACCTATTGGATGAGTGGATTTAAAAGCCTTATAACCTTATCCACGAATTATATCAATGTGGGACCTTTTGAAACCGAAACACATTTTCAAATAAAGTAATATTTCTTTACTTCCCAAAAGTGCCCCTCCTCTCCTCTTATAAAAGGCCCCCACCTCTACCTCATTTCACACACTCCTCAAGCCGTTGTCTCGGCAAAACCCTGCCCATTTACTCTCTACACATCCCTCTCCTCATCCTAGAGGATTCCCCTTGGGAAGAATCCTTTCAAAGGAAGCCTTTAGGCTCAAATCAAAAGGAGTTACACTTTTAAAGGTAATTCATTCTCTCATGTTCATTTGTTTTATTTTGCTTCTCAAACCCCCTAAACTCTTTTTATTTAATTATTTTGTAACAACACCAGTATCTTCAATACACTATGATGTTGTTATAAGATTTATTTGAGCTACACTCTCACACAACTGCATCAAATGGTTAAAGAACATACGATTTCCGTGGATGGAAAAATTCTGCCTCCCGAAACGATGATTGTTCAATACTCGTTTAACAACTTCAAAGGTGGCCATTATGATGTAACTATTTTTATATATGATATATAATATGTTTATGTTTTCCTTAAGCTTCTGTTTTTTTCATTTTGGGCATACCTTTATGGTTTCCGTTATGGGTAAACACGATATCTTAATTTTAGGAAGTGCGGACTACCGCCCCCTCAAAGTGATTTGATTCGTTAAAATACCATATGTGGGACATATAAAGGATGGAACTATGATATTATATATGATATTATACTGGAATTATAATAAACCATTATATAATTATGATTTCATTCTATAAAATACGAAATAGAAATGAAAGTAGCGTTCATGCGTACGTACGGCTTACCGTCTCCATGAACGGTGCATTTTATTTCT
Organism: Viscum album; assembly: GCA_963277665.1. Taxonomy (NCBI): domain Eukaryota; kingdom Viridiplantae; phylum Streptophyta; class Magnoliopsida; order Santalales; family Viscaceae; genus Viscum; species Viscum album. The sequence continues at coordinate 1,282,312,615 of OY728132.1, read as the reverse complement.
TACCTCTAAATGATTATGTAATATTATAAATGCACGTATTTACTGGATATATATGACATATATGATATCTAAATCATGAATACCATTCTGGATATAATGAAACTTTGACCAAATTAACAACATGTAAGTGTAAGAAGTCTATTTTTGACTAAAGAACCAAATACCGACAAAATGAACATTATTAACTTAAATGATTACATGATGTTCATAACATGGTATAAAAGGAATAATGAACTTGAAAAAGATTCATAAGAAAGTAGAGATTAACTCAAGTTTATTATTCATGAGATTAAAGAACGGTGAGGTCAAGTCGGATACGAGGTATGGGACTTCGTCTCAATCTCCTTACATTGAGGCATATTTTATATTATACACAACATTCTTTTATACGGTGTATAAACCCCATTGACTTTTACATTTATTCAAAAGGAATATTTTTTATACGAAGCGTTTACTAAACGACAAAAGGGAATGTTTTTGTCGTACGTATGCGGCGACAACGACTTCTCCGCCTTCGTGAGCGTTATTTGAGTTTCGGCTTCCTCTACAAGCCATACCTTCTTTTTAAAAGAAAAATAAATACCATGTTTTACTTTTCTTTTATTTTGGTATTGAAAATGGTTTTCATAATGTTTTTATATAAATGGGTTGTATTGATATCTTGTGATTGAAATGTGGAAATTTTATGTTTCCTTTATGCATGTTTTATGTATTATGATTATGTTATGGTTCTTGGGCATTATTATGAAGACGGGTGGTTCCGTGATAAACTAAGGGCGGGTGAGCCCGTTATAGCTCTCTAATGCATTGGGTAACGCGAAGGAGTGAAACGTTAAGGTTTCTCCGAAGAGATTTTAGGGAATATACTATGATGGGTATTCCAAACGTAACCAAGAGGGTTACTCCCTACGTAAGAATGTTATGAATGCCTCAAGTTACCTTTATGTCTTATGATTTCTATGATTTATTCATTATTTTATGAGGTATGCTAAAGTGCCTATGTTTTATGGGTAAAGTATGATTTCATTCTTATGTATATATGAACTCATGTTTCCTTTCCATGTTTTTTTATAACCCATACTGAGTTTTTATGCTCATCCCATGTTTTTGAAATGTTTTTCATAGGTCATGGGAAAGGTACATGATAAGATGATAGAGTCAAGGATGTGTCAAGAAATAATCCATGTTTTATTTTAAATGTGTTTCCATTGATGGGAATGATGAATACTATCTTTATGTAACCACTTTGTTTATATGTGGAATGTAATGCAAGTTTTATGATCTAATTCTCTAAAACTCTAAACCTGAAAAGATCCTCAATGTGTAATCTTGTAATAACTCAAGATTAAGTAAGGTTTAAGGCTGGGGCCTTATACCAACCAACATATGTTTTGATGGTTTTTTATAGAAAATCTAATTGTTTGACTCATGAAATGTGTTAATGATAATCTTCACGTCTAACGAAAATTATACATGTTCACATATAAGAATATTAAATGACCGAATAACCAGTCAAATTCTTAATGGATGGTTTGTTCTCCTAATTTCTCATTTTGGAGATTACAATGTGTGGAATTCGAGATATTAAGCCTCATCATATAATGAGTACTCACACCTGACAGTATAAAAACTATGTTCACTATCATAGTATGTTATCCAACCATAGAACAATTTTTAGGGATATCATCGTAGCACGTTAAGGTTCTAATCATAGCGAGGAACTTTTATCCTTATTAATATGACCTATACCATTAGAAATTATAATATTAATTTTATTTTGATGAACAATCAATATATGATATTACATTTATGTTAACATTTACTTCTTAGAATATTAATGTTATATAATGTATATTGTAGCCCGTTCTCTAGAACAAATTACAACATCTACATCTAAAAGAAATTAAATGTGATATATTTTCTCATTATAATTACCTCAAGAAGAAAATAAAAGGAAATGTGATTCTATTAAATTATTTAAAAACATAGGATCGAAAAAACAACCCCGTTCATCTTTATGAAGATCTACCACACCTATAGTGACACACCACTTCATCCTTATAGATAAAATTCTTATGGCTAAGATTCACTGATTAGTGAAATAAGGTATACTATATAGAGGGTAGATATAGTTATAAAAAATTGTATGATTAGTACTATTGACATTATATAATAGAGCCCATATGTTTGTTTTTTAGATAATATACATTCTATCATCAAAACATCATATATGTCTCCAAAATTTGATGGACTATCCCACAAAAATTGGTCTACCTCATGAGGTATTGAGTAAAACTCTTCATCCAGTTTCAAGGAGGTATCATATCCCTTCAACATCACATGTAATCAAAATCATTCCACCTCCCCAGTCTATGAATATGGAATAGAAGTCGCCTCATAATTGTGGAGGATAGAAGACATTATAATATCTCTATATATTATAGTATTTCATATTTTTGATTATCTAGTTCCCTAGGATCAGGTTCATGGGGTGTTTGTAAAAATTCATCTTGATCCCTGTCTAGAAAGTGTATCATTCTACACCATTATCTTCCAGATGATGTATGTGTAATACATTTGAGAAAACTCTTAAATATCATCCCTTAAGGATATAAATAGATATATGAGTTTTCATACCATTCAGTTATCCTAGTGGATGCATCTCGATTCCTTCTCGAGAAGCTTCTTATGTAATAAACAACCAAGTTATCATGGCCACCAATAGAAGTTCCATTGATAAAAAATTTGTTGGGTGAAGATTTCTTATGATTTATAAGAACATGAATCAATGTTCAAATATAAAAATGTACATAAGCGTAATAGATAATATTATTTTCTATTTGTTTTTCATATTCAGAATTTCCCAAGACTAGAATATGTGATCTTGGCTCATAATCACCAAGTACATCCTCACCGATTGAACCAGTGTGCAGATCACGATATGGGAATAAGTTTTACTCTATTAATAAACTAAAAATATTTTGAATTTTCTCATACATTAAGATAATGCATATAATATAATAAATATCTTAAACAATGATAAAGTCCTAATATATGGAAATAACGAATTCACTATGCCCTATATAAAGGTAGAAATGTTCTAGTATCAATCCCCATAATAAACAGAATTTACTTAAAATAGGTAAATGTGCATCAAGAACCGAAGTATATTTTATATTGAAAGATATTCCACCCCCACATTATTCCCTTTATTAAACATAAAAACCATGATGGATGCCATGTTCAACACATAGCTAATTGACATATGAAATAAAAGATGATAGTTTCTATAAAACATTTCAATAATGATTAAAAATTTGTATTTTCATGAATGTTGACGTCGATGCAATTTCCACATGTCTTATTTTTGTATTTATCTAAAAAATAGAATATTTTTCCATGGGATTCCATTATTTTCAATTATACATCATCTCATTGGACACATTCATCTCATCACTTACACATAAAGATTTACAATATCCTTTATCCATAACATTGAATGAGGGTTTATCTCTCTAACCCTAAACAATTGTAATATATCCCTAGATAATGTAGGTTTCCATTCAGTATCATTCCATGTCAGATTCAGCTGGATGATCCCAGCATACATGGGACCAAATATAGTTTTCACTAAAATCTAATAGACATTGAAAAAATTGAACCCTGATTTCCAAAGTGTCAGATGAATAATATTAGTTCGATCTTTCTTTGTGTTTGTATAATTATGTCTTTGCAACCAAAATATGATGAATATAAGTATAGCCTCAATTTCATCACATGCATCTCTTAACAAGATATCCAAAACTCATTCTTAGATTACTCCCCCTTTAGTATGTATATACCATTCATCATTCCAACACCTTTATTGGTCATAATTTTAATGGTGAAAATGCATTGGTCAATGGTGAATCACTATCTCCATGATATGTGGTTTTACATTTAAATAACATATATTATAGTGCATCCAACACATAGATCTTGTTGTTCCTTCAATAATATACAATTACTTGGCACATATGATGTTTGTTGTATGATTTGTGTATACTATACACTATGAGAGAAAGGTTTAATTAATCTTACTTAGTGTGATAACTCCATTTAGAATCCCATGGTTAGGTAATAAAGATAATTCAATTCTAGGATATACAATTTGATACATCTTCATATTCATGGAAATATGTGACAGGTTGATTCCTTAGAAACAATAGTATTATTGTCCAAAAATAAACCACATCTCATCAATAAGAGCACCATACAGATGTTCAGAAATCAGAATTTTTTTCCAATCCATCAGATGTTTGTAAGAAAGAATACAAGAATTCGTTTTCATTAAAATTATTAACAAGTGAATTATAGAATAATCACTCATTCTCCAGTATAATGTGTGCCAATTTCCCATAAATTTTAAATATTAATCCTCAGGAAGTAATTTGATAATGTAAGAATAATTCATACCTAGATATATATATTACAACCTCATTAAATAAACATTTTATAGGTCATTGATCCCTAGTAGTAGTGCACAATTTTTTCCAGGAATGTATCCTCATGAAAATCACATCAATTAGGTAACTTCTCACAATTGATTTCACAAATTTCATCTCACAAATTTCACATCCGATGAAATAGGCTGATGTGAATATTTAAACCAACACTAAATGGTTGTGATTAATAATTTAGTTACCATTCTATTTCCATCAATCAAAATAACAAAAAAAGTGAAAGTAAGGGGGGATAAAACTAGGTGAATGTTTTTATTTATTGGAATACCCACAAACCACAATAAGTCATGGAAAATAAAATTTTCCAATCATATAGATTAGAGAAACAGGTAGAAATTTCATTTCAATGGTATGTATAAATAATTTAAAGGTGTGAAAAAATTCTTCGTCTAATATGACAAATGATCAGTTTATAAGGATAAATTCACATTAGTGCCCATTACTATTAGATTAAATCCTTATTACTCTAATCAGGCTTAATACAGAGGGGGGGGGGGTTGTTATTTTTTAAACTAAATTATTTATGGAGGATGTCATGTTTTAATTAAAAAATACATAAATGCATGAAAAATAATGTTATGAGGAGAGGAAATACACAACCCTAAAATTATTGGGGTGAAGTCTAGGGGGTATTTCATGTAATACATGCATTATCGACTGTCATGAACATGTTTAGAATGTGTGAACCACCTATTAAAGTCAATTATGAAAGGTTCCTACTTCACCTAAAGTTCCATTTAATCCTATAAATAATACCATTTAGCTCATCCATATCACTTATTATGAGTTAATGAAATAGAAAAATCCATAATCACACAACTCCCTCACACATGATTTCAAAAAACACAATGGAATCATATTACACCTCAAGAAAAAAATTAATTAAGGGAGGGGAAGGGTGATTGGTTTCCCAAATGTATAAAATAAATAAATCATAGAATAAACTATTCCCTATTTTAATATAACTTTTTATAGAGTACACTACACAACTATGAACATTCACACTCCCTATACAACTAAATTTTAAGGAGGCCCCTTATCATTAGGTAAATTATCCACCCCTGTTATTTCACCGAGATCATCACCTGTCACATGTGAAACTTGAGAGAACTCATTTTCATCATGTATATAGATCACATAAGTAGTGTTTTGGGACCATGTTTAAAATAGTTCAGGCCACCTCCATATCACCCATGTATCACATAGAAGAATTCCATATTTGTTTACTTAAATATTTCCTGGGTGAAACCTCCTCTAAAACTCAAAACACCGTCATACCACATATGAATGGTAATCTGCCTTCCCAGGTCTTCAATCCTAGCGAGACAAAATCATGACCTATACCTAGTCCTATATACATCTATAATTAATCCATATGTCAAACTTGAATTTCACTCATTCGATTATGTATTGCCATAATAGATGATACCCCACATAAAAAATCCAGCATATGTATAGTCCTTTGGGTGTACCCAACCATGAATCCCCTAGGAAATGTGATCCACAATCCTATAGGTATTGAAATGAACCTTCTAATTCCCTGTAATAACAACAATTTCTATCATAATTCATTAAAAATAAAGAGAATCGGGTGGTATTCAGGTGTTTTGTTTTCTTATAAATGGACACATAAGTACAAATATATGGTATAGAAATAAGAAAAAACAAAACAATGTATAATACCCATATTTCAAAAAAATATCCCAACATATAACGTTCTTCTTCCCTAAGAGGATAATGTGGAATTATCTCATATAGGAATCAATAATTTTGTTAGTCACATGCCTTTTTATAGTATTCCATTCATCTACTTCAATCCACACTCATTCAATTACCTAATTGTAGATAAATAAAAAAATTCCACCACATGATTCCAATTAATGTTTAATTACCTCAAAGGAATGATTGTAAAACATGGAAATCATCATATGTAAATTATTTCTCACACTGATCATGGTTCACTTGGGTTTAGAGAACCACAATGATAATTTTAGTTTAATAATAAAAATAAATATTGGGCCACTCCTTTATTTGTACATACCAACACTTTCTATCAAAATTCTCTTTCATTTTTTTCCTAAGAGAATGCATTGGAATTCTCCTTTGGGATCAATCCAAACAAATGTTTTTTCCACCATCATTATTAGGTTATATTCCTTGTAAGATAATTCATTATCCTCAAGAGATATATTCCATCCAAGTCAAATCATTTTATCCACATCGACCCATATTCTAGGTGAGAGCTATCATCAGAGTTACATATTCCATGTAATATCAATATACTATAGTTATGACATATTCCTTAAGGGATCAACTACAAATTGACCCTATTACATATTTCCCATATAATAAATTTATAGGAACCTTTTTCCTAAATACACTTGTTACATGACATTAAAATAATCAATATGGTCTTCATCACATGGATTTTAATGGTATGATGTGTCATATTACGTGAAACAAATCTATGTAGGTATATATTCTTTTCTAATTGATACAATGGAATACCTCTTACTTATAATGATCCGAACAAACAAACAATAACTGTGTCACAATGAAATATTAAATTATAAATCCTATAGCTTTAGGGCTTCAAAAATTCTGTAAAACTAAAAAAACTAAATGATGAACCTTTCAATCATATAGATAGATATAGAAAAATTCATAAATGGGTGATTACAATTATTAAGTGTGAGTAGTTTAATTTTTTTATTGGTTGAGGATTTAATAACATGATGTAAATCGATGATATAGTCCTAATGTATCCAATAATCCCCCCGCCCAATGTGTGTGATGAGTCAAAACACTAGTCTATTGACCACTATTAGTTACAAAGCATCATTGAAAAATGATGGATGATCAATTTAATTTAGAAACAAAATTTTTTGCCTATCACTAAAATGGGAAACATTGGGTTCTTTGTTTCAAATTTTATAACACAAAAAAATAATCACAATGGTATTAATCAATTCCCTATATATAAAAAACCAAAAAACAATCCACCTTAGGTGAGAAAATCATAATAATATATTAAAGTTGATTAATGGAATTTTAAAAAGTATTTATTTTTTTATTTTGGTGTTGTGAGTGATGAAATTTATAGAACATTGTGTTTAGTTAATGAAAATTATATTTTAGAATAATAAATCATTATAAATCCTATTGTAGGAATGAATTAATGTTTTTATATTACCCAAATCAATTAATGTACTTCCTCCAATATGTAAAGATTTCCATGGTTGTGACCCTTGACTATAGAAATTATTTTCAATTACTAAGGTTGTACCACAATTCCAGTGACATTTTCTTATACATAGGATATTCTCTCTTGTTTGTTGATTTATTTATAACAACTCATCACCCATTGTACTCAATTAATTTGAAATTATTAGGCTTTATTCCAAGGATCATGATTTATTTTCAATGACTAATTGTTCTTGAATTTAATATTTATATTTCATTCCATCATAACACTATAATTATATTATATTTTATATGATACTCATTTTTTATATCCCATGTTTTCATATACTATGAATCTATTCACATACATTATTTTTTTCTCATTTTCTGATGTTATTATTAAAGGTTACAAGGGTAATTTTCTAAAAGATATACAATGAGAGAGAAAAAATTGGGATCTTTTGAATATCATTCATTATGTTTGTAAATTATGTATCTAGCCATCAATGTCAATAAATAATTAAATATATTAGGATAGGATTATGGTTTAATATATTTCGTTCTCATTAAATATCATGTAAAATTTATATATGTTTCTATAGGGAAAACTCATTTATGATGGTTATATATGTTACAAATTTCACCATAATGATAATTTATCTATATCATCATTGATTAAATTACGACTAATAGTTACAAATCAAAACATCCTTAATTTATATTGGGAACATTAAATTGTAATATGGAATAATATACTACCAAGTCATTCTACATGATAGCATATCCCATACCCTAAATTTAGGAATCACTATTGATCAATTAACCTCTTCTACTATAGATTTGGAGGAGCATAGGCGCACTTAAAAACCCTCTATCCATTTCAATGCATTTTATCACATTTATAGATCCAATGGAACATAACAGAATTATATATATATATTCATTGTGGGTTTTATTGGAATATAAAATTTACCAACATTTAATTGAACTATGTATCCAATTGATTAAGAGTATTGATTTAAGCAATTATATATGTTTTATTCCATTTTCTAAAACCTTGTATAAATGTGGGGTCCACTATTATAGCACATACTGTAATTTCATGACCCATGAATGCTACATTCAGAAAATAAAATTAACAATTACTAAATTTTAAATACATCTTATCCACATTAATGTCTTATAATTAATCCTCAAATGACCTACATGATTATCTTTTCTACTTGAATATATAATAATATCATCTAAAAATACAAAACCATAGTATTTTTTAATATCTAAAAGGATTGTTAATTAAATATATGAATATTTCAGGGATTTTTATGTCCAAATCGAAATACTATAAACTCATATTGACTATACAGAATTCATAAGATTGTATTGGATGCTTCCCCCTTTTTGAAAAATTACTGATGATATCCCAATCAAATCTCTATATAACAACAATTATTGAAATCCATGTAGTCGATCAAAAAAATAATCAATTGGGGTACAAGATACTTATTATATATTGTTATAATATAATGTAATAAATAATCAATGAAATTGTGCCTTGGTCCAATATTATTATTGACAAAATGAATATGTGCGCACTATACTGATTCACCTAGATTAATGAATAAAAAAACATGATTCACCTAATGATTCTTCATCAATTCATATATCTCAATTTGGGTCATTATATAATGACCCTTTTAAGTAATCATAGAACTAGGTGTTGGTTATATTAAAAATTAAACATCAGTATTCAGGTTAATACTTGAAAAATATTTCAAAAGTCATTTTATTCTAGAAAAATATATATCATCAATGATGTGTTTTGAAAAAACCATTTCAGAAAAATAACCCTCATTAATATGTAATAATATATGTATTATTTAATAAGTTTCCATTTGAATATCAGATTCATACATTCCATGATATAAAATAATTTTTTCATTTTGTTTTTTTAACGTTATTTTCTTAAATTGGATATAGATTTGGGACCTATATATGGAAATATAATATCTTACAAAAATATCAAAAAATGAAATTGGTGCGAGATTCACATAATTTGTAGAAAAAACATTACTATATAATATATTTCATAGGAGTTATAGAATATATATGAATCAATTTTAAAATTATTATTTTCACTGATAAATAAATATCTAATAAATTAGGGGGATATGTGACAACATTATCCTATTCATTGGTTATAAATGAGTGAGTAGAACCATAATCATGAAAGAAATTTTTTATAGTGGGTGATATGTTTTCCTTTGGTTACATCATTATCGTAATCCACATTGGTGAACAATGTTTCATTGTAATTCCGTTATTCATTTCACATACAAGGGAATCAATGATTATTTTCATCAGTAACCCATATATTTATGAACATGTATGAATAATACCATTACATATTGATATTCAATATATGAAGTGTGGGTGTTGAATTTTATTTAAATCTCTACTATTTAATTTAATTAGATCTACTGATCATATATCTTTGAAATTTACTTGATTGATGACCATCTTTTAAATATATTAAAAAATTAGTAGTTTCGTTAAGATAATTTCAAATATGATTCTTCCCATAATTATGGAATAAAAAAGAATTCACAATATTTCCTCTATGGTTTCTATTTTTATGATTTATGAAAAAAAATAATTGACATACTCTCAGAATAATGAAAATGAGTAGAATATATAGTCTCCATTTCTGTCATGACATAACAACAAACAATTTCATCATAGATATTAAATTTCCTTATCACCTAATACATGAAGAGATATGGATTTATACTACTAATGAACTAATAAATTTTTCATTTATGAATTATTATTAAAAAAAGTCTTTCCTAATGATACTTGTAAAATATTCCACATAGACAAAATTATATTATCCATCCTTCATCATGAGATATTGAAACTCCATTTCTATTTTCATACCAAAATCTCATGAAATGTTATTAATAAAAATTCACTATTGAAATCATCATATATCATTGATTTTTTTCCACATTACACATATTTATAATAATAATCTCTTAATTAGATTTCTTCTATATCAAAATAATGAATTACTATGAATTTTTTTTATGATCTGAGTAATAGAGAATGAAAAATACCACCTTTGTGGAACAGATACATTACTCAGATTCTAGTTGGTCATAGGGCCCACTAAATAAAATGTAGTTTTTCCTCAAGAGGTAATAAATTGTGTCCTTTCTCTTCATTTATCAATTTCAACCTCAATATTACTAATTGGATGAGATGTTTGTGTGACCATAAGAACCTGATTTTTCATTATATCTCAAATTCCATTTATCTTTTTAAGAATAAAATAACTATAATTTCAACAATTTTTTTATTAAAATGATACCTCATAGTACAGTCCATTGAATGAAACCAAAGAAAATTGTATAAGAATTGAGCTATAATAATCAAAGTCATAAATCATATAATCATTAAAATTATTCATGATATGTTCAATACAATTTATTTTTATCAATATATAACTCATTATGGTTCATAATGAATCACATTAAATTAATCATATGTTTTGTTATTTTACTTCCGCATATCTTCCATATGATAATATATAAAATTACTATACCCTACAATGATACCAAATGATATGACCTGATCCCAAGGTATAATAAAATGTAATCATTAAAAATGCATAATACATAAATTTTACAATAATACAAAAATAAGAACCATTTTTTAGTGTATTTGATTTTTAGATACATAATAATAATTTTTTCTAAATTATATTCCACATAAACTAAAATATTATTCCATAAATGAATCCTTCGTGTATTTATTATAGAATGAAACAATCTTCTTAACTTGGGTAAATGGATACATAATAAACGGTGATAACATGATATCACAAAGGGTAAAAATTAGATAAATTAAAATACATTCATATGAAATCACAATATAGTCATAGGGTCATGATATCATTAGAAAAACATAATGATTTCATAAACATTCGTTAAAAAATAATAAATAATGATTTACTAAATAAATATGTAGAATTTTTAAAGATAAGGCACATATGAGTGAGGAAGAGTCATTATTTAAATTGGGGTTATGATATACTATAATATAAAAATAATATTTCATTTTAATTTTAAAACCATTAAAATAATAGAAAATAATTTCATTAGTGAATGATATCATCCATGACCATAATCACATAGTGGAAAAACTCACATTATAAATTGGGTTCACTCGCCAAAATATTTTTATCCGAAAAATAGTTTCACACCCCTTATTATTAATATTAACTAATTAAATATCAATCACTAATAAATTATTTATTTGAATATAAAATAACCACCCATAAATTAATTGAAACTAAACATATATGTGAAATTTTATCATAATAGTATTCATCACCTCATCAAAAAATGAACATTGTAAATGAATTTTTTTTTATAATTTTATTATCATCACATAATCATAATTATTATATTAAAATACCATGTTTTCTATCATTATATCATATATCTATTTAATCATAAGACACATCAATGGTTAATGAAATATTTCAATTATAAATTTTATATTATATTCAAAAAATTGTTTAAAAACAAAGTAATATATACATTTTTATAACTATTGAAATGAAATTTTATAGAATAAGAAAGATTTTATATTTATTTAAAAGAAGTATAGAAACATGTATAGAAATCATTTGATCAATGATGATTATAAAGGAGAGAAAATACACTTGTAACATAAACATTAATCTAATGATTCCTTTCACACTTTTTGTATAAACAATTATAAACAATCATTTCTAAAAACTTTTATTAATTTAATTTTAATTTTTCAGAATAAATATAAACTATTTTTTATAATTAATTTAAATAATAATTGGTCAAATAAAATAACAGTCTTCATGTTTTTTTAATTAATAGAGATTATGGGAAAAAAGATTCAATGACAATTAAAGAAATGTTGTTTTTTTAAATGATATTATCAATTTTTTATGTACCAAAGAGTGGATAATGAAATAAAAATATGAAACCATAGAAATATCTAATTAAACAAAATATAGGATAGTTATATGATATAAATATAATATTACACCCCACAAAGGAAACTCAAAAATAATAATCCATATTAATAATGGGATTCTAAAATAAAAACATAACTCAATTACAAGCATTACTCTTAGACATTCGAAATATCATATATTATACATTTAAATTTCATAAAAAATTATACATAAACTATATGAAAAATTATGATATAATATATCATTACCCCATAATTTCCTATATCATATTAATGAATAATTTTTTTAAATCAATATTTACCTATTAATTATTTAGTTTTCCATTCATATTTTGTTTTTATGGTTCTGATCATTGCACCATTTTCACGATTGATCATCATTATAATCATATTAATGTAATCTGTACAATATTTATTAATTATATAAATTTTCTTATCATTTAGATATGAATGAGATAAAAAAATTACATCATTTCATGAATAAAATTTTTGATACATACAATGATGTAATGGATTAATTTTCTTGCAAATGAAGAGAACGAATGGTAAAAATTAATATATATTTGGAAATAATTATAATATCATAAATATATTATATTATTATTGAAAAAATATATATTAAAATCCCCATATTAGGGATATAAAAAATGTATAACATCATATTGAGGAGGGGGTAGTCTTCATGTTGATATAATAGCCTGAATGGTCTGAATGCCTTCATTTTTATTGATTTTTGATAACCCCTTTTGAAGGGATGAGGGGGAACCCATACAAGGCTCATAGGCTTAAATATAACATGGACTGTAGTATTAATAGACAATATATGACCCAAAGGTCTTAGGGAATTCAATCAAACATTAACTACAAGTAATTTCCCATCCCCTGTATCTGGATCATGATGGTAGCTCTCCACCATCATATGACCTTTTAGTTAGGATTCCCTAGCAAGCATAGGCTGGTACTAATGGAATAAAAATACCCTCTCATTCTTCCAAATCAATTGTTTTTGCTCTGGTGAGTGCACCTGCTCTGAATCCTCCTCTAGAACTACTTCTTTTTAGCAGAGTATATCTGGGGAGACTGCACTAGTCATGTGGCTCTATGGCCTTGAGGTGGAACGAAGTCCGTAATAGTGTCCCAAAAGGCCTTGAAAACTAGAAGGCATGGGTGACACAAAGGCCTTAAGCACTCTAAGAACAAATCAGTTGCCCAAGGTGAATTGTTTCGGGTTCTATTGTACTGAATAATACCATCTACAGTACTATACAATACTATTATAGTACCAACTACAGTATTGCTACAGTACTCAGAATTATGCCTCAGCCTGGTTTTGGAACTGGGTTATAATTAATTATCATTCCATAAATAATAATTACTATTAAATGTGTATTAAATAATTTTATCATATATATCACCTTAAATTTTCATTAAAAAATATAACAATAGTTATAAATTCAATTTATTTATATAAAAACACATTTCATCTATAAAAGTAGTTTATTTTTAAAATCACTAGATTTACCTTAAAATTAATTTATTTAAATTACTATAAAATTGATAACATATGATTATATGTTCATCATTTTTAAAAATAAATCTTCATAAATTCAATACTTTAAATTAATTATTAAATTAAAATTATATGAAAGAAAATTTAATTAATCAAATTCATTAAAATAGTTCTGTTGGATCAATGGTATTTACTAAATGAATTTGATGTTATATTCAACTTTTATAAATCACTTTAATAAAATATATTTTTATTAATTTTGTAATTTATGTTAGTTATTCTATTAATTTATGGGTTATATTATATATAATATATTGAATTTATTTTAGTATTATTTAGAATTATATACTAAAACACTATAAGGTGTCAAAATTATAGTGCAAGGACCCTCACGCTTTCAAAATGAATCATCCAAGAAATTTAAGGAATATGGTAAACATATGAATTTCATTCTTAGAAAAATATATTAAAACTATTTTAAGATTATGGTTTATATAATATTAGTCAGATATATATTGAGAAGGTGTTATATTAAAAAAATTACAGATATGAAGATGTTATATGTTATAAGAGTCTGTATAATGTTTTCAAAATCGAGGCGGTAGTGATATTATAATTTTTTAAGTAGTTTATGAACATGTAATGATTAAAATTATGTAAGGGGTAACCTAAAAAACAAGGATAATCATTTATAATATTTTCATGAATTATTTATTTTTTACGAAATTATATATATATATACATATAATAGAACCATAATAAAAAAAATAAATGAATATTATGATATATAAATGCATATCAATGATAAAAACGCACCATAAGAGGTGTTCATGTACAATGGGAAAACTATAACATGAGTACAAATTAACTAAAAGATTTATGTACACATCATTAAAATATGACATGAATGTGATTCTAAAACAATTATTATACATTGTTGAAAATGGTGTAGAATTATAAAATTTATTTTGGGGATGAAGTTATAAAATAATTTTTTTAGTTATTTATATAGTAACATATGACTATTGCGTGTAATTTCTATTTATTCAATAATATTACAGTTGAATTTTGTCAATATGGGATCCCTGAAAATAATATGACACAATGTAAATAGTTAATGTAAATGATATGTTTTATAACTATTCATTCTCAATGAATACATGATACAAAGGATGTTTTATTTAATTAATAATCATTTTCAAAATATTAAAAGGGATTTTTTTTTGACTTTATGGTTTCAATTTGATTTATTCAATGTTATTGAAATATTGAAAATTGTGAATATCCTTACATATATTGTAGAAACTAATGAAAGTTTTATTTTATAATTTTGTAAATTTTCACCAACTCTTGGAAACTAATACTTAATGAATGTTGAAAATTCAGCAATGTATTAAACCTTAAAATATTTACTGAAAAAATATTGGAAGACTCTTATATATTGAATTTTTTCTTTACATATATCATTTTGGATTGAGTAATTTTTCAATTATTATACAATTTCAGTACATATAAATATTTAATTTATACTATTATATCCTTTATATATTGAACAATTGACCCATATATATTACAAAATGATCATAGAAATAGATGATTTTATATATTAATGGTTTGAAAATTCATTCATAATTGACATTGATTATTCACAACATTGATAAATTAAATCAAATATATTATCACATGGCTCATTTAAATCCTAGTATGTCACAATTATTTTTCAAATATCAACAACATCATCCTCGAGATCTTAACATCTAAAATATTTAGTAACGTACAAATGTTTTCTCATCCTGGACATGTTCTGAATCATTATATTTCCTTCTTTATAATAAAACGTCTTGCTTCATTCTTGAAAAATAATTTCAAATATTGATATATAATGTCCAAAAAATCATATTGTCATTATGTTTAAAATTTTTAAATCCACACTTTCAATAATATTTTTATTTATAAAAACTTATGATTCAACAAAAATGACATGGTTTGTGTAAACACTAAACCTTATTTAGAACACCATGTATGTGATTTGGATTCTCATACCACAAAAACCCTTTAATCAACTAAAAGAATTAGGTATAATGTTCACATTTGATTAACTAGATGCCTTTAATTATTATAATCCAATTAATAAGAATATGTGATTTTTTATGATAATTTTATATCATATACTATTATTTTCATTATCAATGATTTTAATTGTTATAAAATATATTTTACACTAATTATTTTAGTTTGTCCATTATTTTGTAAACTATTTCCACTCTGAGTACAATTATGTTTCTACTGAGAAACCCAATGATATAATTATATCTTGTCCAATGATTTCATGTAATATCATTGTTTTCATCCATATGACCTCTATATATTTCATCTAAATAACATTATTTATCATGGTAAATTTCAAAATTTACATATATTGTCTCCAAATCATTATCATTATATATTTATTAATTCCCACTTACTTATTGGGGACTATATCAATTTTATAATTAATTCAACACATCACAATTCTTAAATACATTAATATGAATCAATATATTCAAAATTTTAATCCATCATGGTCAGTGTATGCCCACATATATTTAAATTTTCACCCATATATATCTTTTATTTATTATGAATTTTCTATATAAAACATTGAAAATCACAGTTCTAAATTCCATCCAATTTTTTTTTCTTATTCTCTAAATTATCTCATTATTATTAATAGTTTCAATATTTTTTAAAAGGATTTACTATTGTTATATTTTATAATTTTAAAAATATATATTGATTTATAACATTTCCTTTAATAATGTTAAATAGAATGATAGATTTTGAATCACATTTTTTCACAGTTTTATAATGTAGTCTCAATTGAAAAACTTATGTTGACATAAATATATGATTAGTCCAATAATATGACAACTAAAGTAGTGATAAGAATGTAATTAAATGTTATTATGTCCTAGTGAAATTTAAATAATTTTAATGTAAGATATGATTAGAAATGTATAAGCTGAAATATCATAACAAATGTTAAAATTTATTATATATGAAATAAAATTATATAAAGATTGATATTGTTAGTTTATTTTTAATGCATAAAATTATTAAATATGGGGATAAAAATAGATTATATTGTTATTTATGATAAAAATATAAATTATAATTCCTAATATAAAGATACATAAATATTAGTATATTTAAAATAAATGAAGATTGTTTCAGAATTTCAAGCCTCCAAAATTTATGATATATGGTTGAGACATCCAATGGATTAAATCAGCCTTACTTTTTAAAAATTACTCTATTTTATGATAAATTTCATTATTTTTTATTTAATAGGGTCACAACCTCCACACATTTCCAAATATATATGTTTTAGTAACTGATATATGTTTTTCCAATATTAACTCTTCAAAAATTACTATGCACATTATTTTTCATTTAATCAAAAAACAATGTCCTTTGGGTATCATCACCAAGGTGATCGTTCAGAAAAAAAATTATTCATTATATGGGACTCAAGTTAAGGTGATTTCTAAATTTGTTTCATTTTATTGAGTTACATTATTTCTTCAACAACTATGTTCTTATATGATTTTTATTTTCGATATGTATTTTTATATGATTGGTCAATATTGTATTTCCTCATTATTTATAAGTATTTAAACTAATATAACATAGTCACTATTGAAAAATATTCATAAATGGTTTGTTATGTACAATGTATCGTGTTTTTATAAAAAATCCTTATTATATTTTAAATTATTTTTCATAAAATTGATTTTTATGTATTTTCCATTTTTTCTTTGATATATACCAGACATATATGTTTTTTATGTATATAAATTATTTGATAATGTTTATGGAATGGAATATAATCTATTATAATCATTATTCATGTTCTGTTTCCATGAAATCCATTATTTATTCTATACATATAATAGTCCTTTTACCTTATAAATCATGATGTGTTGGATAAAAATTGCATATCTCCCCCAATAAATTTTTTATCACATAATATCTCATTATATAAATATTTATTGAAAAATTAAATTAATAAATTTTCATATAATGTAATATTTAACATGACACTATATTTCTCATAATATATGAATTTATATTTATAATTCTTAAACATGATTATATCGATTATGATAATATATGAAATGATATTTGAAATGTAATGCATGTATATGATTATAAGATTATTCTCATTCTATGTATCACTACAAAATTATCTAATTTTTACAATAGGGGAATGTATATTGGTAAAAGTATATTCTCTCTTGGTAAAACATTTTACCAACACATATGTCCTAATCACTAAACTGTCAGTCAAAAATTTGTAGCTAAATGAATTTTATATTGATAAAATAGTTCTGTTTCAAAAATAATAATAATAATAGATAATAAAAATGTGGGATAAAGTTTTATCAATAGATTACTGTTAATTGTTTTTCTATTTTGATGAATATTCCAATTGTATAATATATATTTACAAATTATATTGGAATAAAAATTATAAATTTATTTTTACTAAAATTTTATATTTTATTTTTTAATTTTTCATTTATAATTCATTTGTTTTTATTATTAAAGTGACTCATATCTATAATAATGTAAAAAATTGAAGAAAATTATTTACACTATTAACGAAATGTAATACAGAAACACAGGACTACCAAGAGGACCCCCCAACAATAGGATCCCCCGTCTAAAGTACCACCAACGAGCCCGCATAAGATTTACCACAAAATTTTGTGAACTAGAAACCTCAAGTACCATCATTCTGCACCAATATCACCACAACACACCAGCTAGCTCTAGAACAAATTTATCCAACTCTTACTACAGCGAGATTCCACATGTCACTTTTATGTCACACCCTTTCGGCCCAATGTCTAGATCACAAACAAACCTAAAAACACACCCACGAATTAATGATAAAAATACACATGAATTGAAACCAAAATGTAAATATAGGGATGTATAAAAAATTATTTTCATAGTGAGCATTTTTCATCATCCCTGTTAACATAACAAGGATTTTTGAAAAATATAGAACTTCCCAAATCAGTTCACAAATAGTGAATTAGATGGATCAAGTGAAGATGTACAATGAAACGAGAAACTAGACAAGTTCAATCTCATAACCAATAAGATTTAAACACCAAAAACTCAAAATTTTCCCATATTTAGAATCATAGTACTGAAAAATGATGATAACATGGAAGCTGTCAATAATTTCCTTTAAGAAAAACTCTAGATATATCCTGTGAATTCTATTCAATGTAACAATAATTGAAACCAGTGTAATCTCATAACAACTAAATTTAAAATATAAAAACTCACCATTTAACATAATTTAATTTATAAATACTTAAAATTTTCATCTCATAAAATCCATAAATAATTTCATTTAATAACATCTCAATAGAGGTGAATCTTATTCCCACATCTCCATCTATCTTTGAACACATACTGTGTTGGGTAAAAAGGTATATCATTCATTCTCTTTTGACTAGTAGGATGGAAGTTACTGAACATCAAAATTCATATGGTTAATATTTATGATAATGTGGTCAAAATGGAATACGTAATGATTTTATGTCTCTAATGTGAACAAGTCCCAATGGTTTTATATGATCAATAAATGTAGAATAATGGGAGAAAAAAATGTATCAAATTAATAACAAAAAAATTTTGTTGTCTTTATGTACACAAGAACAAAGTATGATGAAATTAACCCCCTAAAAAATTTTCTATCATAATGATAGCATAGATAAAATGATGTAAAACAAGAATAAATTTAAGAAAACACGTTGTATGAACACCAACAAGAAGAGTCCATTGAAAAATAAATTAATTTAGTAAAATAATGTCATAGTAGTGAAGCAGAGCTTCCACCATGAGTGAAATTCAATATTTAATGAAGAGGAGAGGGAGAAATTGGTTACCAACATGGTATGTGTTTCCATTTATATAAAATACTCTCCCACATCATCTCTCTCATTGGTAGGCTGCTTAGTTTCCTTGTTGTCTTAGGTAGTTGGGCTTCAAAATCTTGTAGGTTTCTTAAGGGGGTTACTAGGTTATGGGCTTAATATTGGTTTATGTGGTGAAGGAGTTGTTTTTTTTGTTTGAGAAGATAGGATTAATGATTAAAATTAGAGAGTGGTGGGATAAAAATTTAGGTTGGTAGTGGAATTTTTTGGATAGGTTGTCTATAGGTCTAGTTTCATTTAGGCTGGTATGGGATTCATAAGTGGCAGTTGATTGGGTCAAATGGAAGTGGGACTTATTGGGAATGAAATTTTTTTAGGGATTAAATTGTTTAGGGGGTAATGTTGGTATTGGTGAGGTTAAGAGGATGGTACGGGATAGTTTGTTTGTCTTAGAGTGAATTTAATGGGCCATTGTAGAGGAGGTGGATTGGTACATGGGTTTTAGAATATGTGGCCTGGAATTGTAATGGTTGGTGGCTTTGGTTGGAATTTGAAAATTATGAGGTTGTGGTTAGGTTGTCATTGTATGTGACTTGGGAATATTGGATATTGTGGTTTTTTTTGATAAGTTTAATTGAAAATTGTTGAAGGGACGCTGACACTAGTAATGAGATATGAGAGACCTCCCATTTCAAGCTAGTTGTTTTGATACATCTTAGTGACTTAGATTTCAATTTAACTAATAGTTTGATCATATGGATTGAATAAACACATTTGAGTTCTATGTCATGGGGGCCCTCTATATATTTAATTTTTCATTTTTTTCATCAAGTTATCCATAAAATGAACCATGTAGATTGAATGCATTTTGATTCTACACGAAAATTAAATGCATGTTCAAACTATATGAAAATTAAAGGCATTTTTAAAATGAATAAATATCCATTTTTGTTGAAACTGCATAATTATATGATGATTTTTTTATTACAGACTTTCAGATCACCAAGCATCAGATATAATAAAAGGCATAACATTTTAAAACCATTTAATGTTAAGCCTATTGAGTAATCATATGAAATGAAATGTGAACATTAAAAACATTGAATTAAAGATGAATATATGAATATATATATATATAAATATCAGTATGGAAACTAGAACACATAATGTGGTTAAATCATATAGATTTAAAAAAATAAATATTTTTTAAGAACCGTATTCTGAATTAAAACATCAAAATAAATGAAATCAAATACAAATAGTGGAATATCACATATATCACACATGGTTGTCATAAAGATAAAACTATAATTATATTTTTAAATTATCTATATATTAGACTTGTTAAATTTTTCATGAAAAAAATTATTGTTCCATAAAAATACCACAGTAATAAATATGATAAAAATGTTCATTCCTTGTCAAATAATAAAACATTGTTTTGGTATACCATATAAATTAATACAAAAAAAATACCTAGCATTGTGGAACATATTCAAGAATGTATAGAAATCATAATTTAGAGAAGGAAATAATATTTCAATTTCAATTAAAACAATATATAATTACCTTTTAAACACATATCACCTATCATTAATTCTATTATCAATAATAGAATTCCCACGTGATGGGCCTTCAACTGTAAGGAATATAAAAACTGGGTTTGGATATTTATATATTATAACATACCTACAATGTGATGGAAATGAAGATGAAAAAAACAAAAAAAAAATAATACCCAAGTGATGAATTTGTCACCAAAAATAGAAAACACTCTAATTCAAAATGTAGAAAGTATTATGTTCTTAATAGCTACAAAAAATACTACGAGAAAAGAAAAACAGAAAAAAAAAACTATGTCTCAATATTCATTGGTTCTTCATGGTGTCATATATTGTCAAAATATTACAAGACAAATATTAATAAATATGAACATATATTTAAATTTTTTTGAATAAATATGATGTTTTATTAAAAAAAATATAAACCATTACAAATAATTATGAAAGTGTATGAAAAATATGAATAGTGTACAAAAGTAAGTTGCCTTTATAGTAGAGCTACATCTAATGAATATGAATAATCATGAGCATGACCATTAGTTATTGATAAAATATAGAAGAAGAATGTATAGAATAAAAAACATGTATATTAATATTTACATAACATGAAATTCAAGGATTGGATATCTTTTATCCCATAAAGGCTTATAGTGAAATTTACAGAATCTACATACACTATTTTCAAAATATCCAATCAAATAAATTATAATTTTTTATATATTATTGATTATTAATTTAACTTATATATTGGAATCAAATAGAACTATTTTTTTGGTATAATCAAATTACATAAATAATTTCTTGTATTATTGTGAGTTTTCATTCAAGATAGAGATCGTCAGTTTAGTGAAAGCATCATAGATTGCATAGTTTATAGCGACACAACAAATAATGTTTTAGTTTCTTCAGCCTTAGTAATAACCTATTCGTATAATAACAAACAAGTATGAAACTCAACAAAAAATAAAGATAAAAATTATTGTAATACAACAATGAAAAAACGTGAACCTATATATTCTATTGAAATCTATTAGTTTCTTAATATATATGAATATTTGTGAAAAGAAATGATCAAACTTGAACCAGTATTACAAAACATGAAACAAATATGATCATAAATTATTGGAGAAAAATGAAAAAGGTAAATATGTGTAATTTTGTTTTGAAAAAGTAGTGAACCTTTAGGGTTGATATGGGGAACCTGGTACAGAGGGGCCACATAGGGACTCCGATCTGAAATGTTGTGGATGATGGAAATTGAGTAGGGAGAATGACATTCAAGAAGAGACAAAAGTCAAGAATGGATGGAAATTGAGAAAGGATAATAGATAGAGAAGGAAACCGGTTGGGTACAATAAGGGGGTTTTTGTGAGGAGGTTTATGTGCAATGCCACAGAGGGACAATGAGGTATGTTTTTTGGAAGGAGTCACGTGATACGATAGAGGGAGGTAGGGTTGGGAGAGAGGGACCCTAGTTGTAGGAGATGGGGGAGGGGAGCCGGGTAATGGGAGATGGTGAGGGGGTAGGGTTTTGGTTGGGGGTCATAGGATACTATGGGGGTGTTTCATATTAGGGTTAATTTTTTGATATATATATATATAATTGAATATTATGAATTTTAATAAGAAATTATTTTGTGTAAGGATTTTGTTTATATATATTACTAATAATTATTACTAAATTATTTATATTTTAATTGATTACATATATTTATTGTTAAATTGATATTCTATTAATGGGTAATATATATATATACATATGTGTTTATATGTTCAATTTCTGGTAAAATATTTTATATTGTTGAATAAATTATTGGTAATAGATCTTTTTAATGGTAAATGATTTGTTAACAATAACTAGTAACAACATATTCATTTTTTCAGTAAATCCATTGTTTTTTTAGAATGATAAGACAATATATTTAAATGTTATTAATAAATATTTGGTATTGATCTACTAATATTAATAGGTATATATTTTGGTAAATATAATTGTTGGTACCTATAGTTAATAGCCACAGAATTAAATATCAATTGGAAATAATCATTTTTACAAATAGATATATTATATATCAGTAATTTTCTATATGAAAAGATCACTTTTTGTAGTGCATGAACATCTTCCATAATGCCATATCTTTTCTTGTAAATCATTGTCAGTCCCTTGTATTATTATATGAGTTCTAATTGGAATAGTTAAATATTATGAAACAATAAGATTATATCATGTTTTGAATTATTTTTAATTCAAGATAAATGTTATTTGTTTACACGTAAAACATATCCTTGTATTATCATGTATTACAATGGCCTAATGAGACTTCACATTCTAATATACTCCATACTTATCTTCATTGTTAATTCCACATTTTCAAATAATTTTAACAATGCCTATGGATGGGTTTGAGACATTATTAGGTTAATGTTCTTATTGTGAGGATATTACATTAAATAACGTATGTGTATTTGATTAAGAGATGAGTATAATGGATAAAAAACAATTTTTTTAGTAAAATTTGGAATTTAATGTTGTAGTTGGTTCTCCCTAATATCCAAAAAAAATATTTGTAAATGGTATTTTGAAAGTATGTAATAAAACTCTTTTAACATAATGTTTAATTATGGGGTGACTATGTTTTTATTATTACATGTTTCCACAAGAAAATGGTAAGTTAGAATAATAAGTCAAATTTCAGGATATTACATAATTTTTTAAATGATGTGAGGTCCTAAAGACCTCAAAAAATCTAACAACCTATACATTTGGACAATATTTGTTTCATATTTTTGTGTATTATTTTATTTTATACTCAACAAAATTATATTCTTTTACAAATTAAGTGAGTATAATCAAAATAAAACCACTGGGACTTTACTATTATATGACTATAAGGTTAATATGACCATTGGAAACAAAATTCTTAATGTTATGATTATGTTTTATAAATACAAGTGATCATGCTTAATTAATATAGAAAGAATTGTTGATGGCCTCATCCAGTAGATCGGGCCATATGAATCCCATCTCTGAGAGCTTGGGAAGGAGGTTGTCATGACCCGTCCCAGTGGGGCCCGTGCCACAACTCCCCAAGATCGCCTCCAATAGGCCAGGGGCTGGTTACTAGCACTGAGTAGGCATGTCACTAACATGGGGGGCATTGTTTATAAACCTGTACACACACACGCACACATCTCTAAGACCACAAAGCTGGAATGTAAAAACTACTGAAAAATGAAATGAATGCATACACTAAAATCTCAAACAACAGAGTACGACATGAAAGTAATGTACAATAAGGTAAAACCCTGGGACAAAAGTACAAGCCCACCAATCGAGAGTCTGTAACAATGTCCAACCTGTATAGAAAGGTACTGGGACTGAAATTTGTAGCTGTAGGAACACACCTCGGCCTGCCTGATCTGACTGAGCACCGTCCAGTCCTAGTCCACCTAAATTATGTCAAAGACTCGCTCGTATGCAAAAGACACGACACGTGTGGTCAAATCCCATGCAATGGTGAGTATAAAAATAACCAATAGGACACAGCAAAAACCGCAAAGGAATACAACAATGGAAATACCACAAAAGAATGATACAGTCAGCTCTACATAGTATATGTCTACAGAACATTTAACAAGAATATCCATATATACTCATACATGATCGACCATCCTGAAACCACCACTAAGATCCTGCATGATGATTCCACTAAGCATGTAACAAGGAAAACACACTCCTAGGTCTGAAGAGAGAGATACGAAGTACTCGTTCTGGGAGAACACACTCCACAAGTACTTGAGAATATGATGATAACATGAGGATCACAACCAATAGCTATGGGGTTATTACATAAAATCATTCTGAACTAATACTCTATGAAGAGGATCATCACCCAGGTAAAGTTGGTCACATCGATACCAATAACTCTACTTAGGGTTCCAGGAATGAGTAGAGGATCCGACTCTACGTCTCATAGAGGGGATTTCAATAACTCTATTTAGGAAGTCCTACTGAGGGGATCATACTCTTGTACGTAATAAAATGATACCAGAAACCATTAGGGGAAAGACCAAGGGTACGAACCCTAAGAATTCTATTCCATGTCATGGAATACAACTGGCTCAATCCATGTAAAAAAAGTTACACGGCGTGTAGTATGGTTACACGCCGTGTTCCTTGAATCCGGGTCCTGCCCGTGTAAACGGCCTGTGTAATCCGTCAAAGCTATGTAAAACTCAATTATTTGGCATGTAGAAGGATCACATGCTATGTCCTTGCACCTGGGGTTCACTCAATGTATGCTGGCCATGTGCTCGTACATGGTCTATGTCTGTGTCGCCATGCCCGTGTACCAGTACATGGGGTATCCCATGTATCTGGATAGTTCTGGCCGGGGTAGGGTATACACGCCATGTCCTTGGTCGTGTACCCAACCAATGTCTGTGTACTCTTTGATTACACGCCAGGTGGTCCGCCGATGAACACATGCCGTGTAGCCCATACTACAGGCCGCGTAGTCGAGATTTCTCTAGAACCCCTATTTTCCTCTTCGTGCCTCGGACGATCTTCTAGATCTCGATTCCCTTGTCATTTTTCCATGAAACTCAATATCATGGGACACCTCGTCGTTGTGATACTGAATCCATGAGTTTCGGGCCTTTGATCGGCTCAAAAATCCGATTCTGGTCACCCGTGCAAAAATCGTTCGAAGAATAATATCTTCCGATCCGCTTCAATCCGTCTATCGCCACTGCAGTCGCACCTCCATGGGGATGTATCGATTCCAGATCATCAATTTGGGATCATTGTGTCACCCAATATATGTGCAATGATCCATCATTCATATTTCCATGAAGAACGCGTAGAACACACATGAAGAACACGATAAATCGGGGAAGAAAGGGACAACAAATCGAGAGGGACGAACCTCGATCGGTATTCGTGTCGATCTTGGTTCGTCACCATTATAAGTTTAAACGAACCCAAACTAAAATCATGAATCAAATCCCCAAAATCCCTGAAAAATACCATCCCACAAATACGATCAATCTGTAGGCTAATCTATTCGCGGATTAGTCAGTGTTCGTCGTAGGAATCCACAACGAGGAAAGGAAACAAAAATCAAACGTCATACCTAGATCTGCGGCGTTCGTTGGTGAAGATCTGGTCGTCGTGTCGTTGTCGCTGGAGAAATTCGTCAAGAATGTCATTGCCATGTTGGGGGGTTTCCTCCAGAGCCTCCAGATCCTCCAAGGGTTTCATGGTTATGAGGTCTATAACGCCAGACCCATGCACAAATCTCTATTTAAAATATAAAAGTTATTTGCTGCAACCGGATTTAATAAAATATTTTTATTAAATATTTTATTACAATTACATCCAAAAACTAGATTTCACCACCGACTTGCACCAGCTGATGTTAGGCCTCACCTAAGGTAAAATCTCTGCTTTGAACGCAATGGTGCCCTCGAATTTCTGACCCAAGAACCCATTCAGGAGTAATTACACTTTTTCAGGATAACCACACACACACATAATTTAATTATTTAATTAAATTCTAACACTTCTTCCAGGCTTAGAGGGCCTTGAAACTGCATGTCGTCTCAAAGAATGGTCTCGAATGAATTCCAACATATTAAAATAAAATATGCAGAAATCAAAGACATTACATCACAACCACCTTAGGGATTTATGTCCCCGAAAATCCAACCCAAAGGCTACTCAAAAATATGTGGGTACTGCACACGAATCTGAACATCCCGCTCCCATGTGCTCTTCTAGAGATTCATGTGCTGCCACCGGACATGCAATAAGGGAATAACTCACCCACAAAGGATCTTCTTCTGCCGATCCTCGATCTCCACTACGTACTCAACAACGGTCTCTCCATCATTGATGCCCAGCTTGCCCCTGTCGATAACATGCGATGGATCATGCATGAACCTCAACAGCTACGCCACATGGAAGACATCGTGTACCCGGTCCATATGAGGAGGTAGAGCCAAGTGTTACCCCACATCGCCAACTCTACACAGAATCTGGAAAGGGCTGATGAACCTTGGAGATAGCTTGCCTCCTCGGCCAAATATCTGCAATCCCCGTCGAGGTGAGACCTGATGGAACACATGGTCTCCTTCCTCGAACTCCAAGGGAGTCCATCTCTGGTCGACATAAGAGTTCTGTCGACTCTATGTAGTCTTCATCCACTCCTGGATGACCTGTACCTTTTCTATAGTAGCTATCATAATATTTGGGCCCATGAGTGCTAACTCTCTTGGGTTATTCCAGCAAAGTGGTGTCCTGCAAGGTCGCTCATACAAAGCCTCTAATGGTTACATACCAATAGTGGAATGATAAATGTTGTTATAAGAAAATTCCTCCAGTGGTAGGTGTTCCTTCCAACTATGACCGAAGTCATGTATGCAAGCTTGTAGCATATCCTACAGAACCTGGATGGTTCGCTCTGTCTGACCATCAGTCTGAGGATGAAACGTTGTGCTCAAGCGTAACTGAGTCCCAAAAGCTTCCTGTAATCCCTTCAACAACTGGGATGTAAAAGAAGCATCACGATCTGAGACTATCATTGATGAAACTCCATGAAGACAAACTATCTCCTACACGTAGAGGAATCCCAAGATCACAACTAAACTATACTCCTATATGGATAGGAAGTGGGCCAACTTGGTGAGCCGGTCAACGATCACCGAGATGGAATCGTGTCCCATTGACGTACGCGGTAAACTCATCACGAAGTCCATGGATATCCCATCCCACCTCCACTTTGGCATCTCAAGGGGCTAAGTCAAACTTGTTGGCACCGGGTGCTCAGCCTTTACATAGTGAAAAGTAAGGCACCGAGAAACTAACTCTGCCACATTCTTCATCATTCCTTGCCCCCATAACTAATGTCGGAGGTCCTGGTACATCTTTTTCATGCCTGAATGCAACACCAAAGGTGATGTATGGAACTCCCTCGGAACCTTCTCCAGCAACATCATTGGTACTACTATTTTCCCTATGAATAGAAAAATGTTCTCCCCACCTTTTTAATATCCATTAGTAGCATCGCCTGTGGATATCTGAGCACGTAAAGTCTCACAGCTAGCCTTCTCGATCTGTTCTTCCCTGACTCGCTGTAAGAGTGGAGGGGTAACAACCATCATCTAAAGGCAAGATTCATCATCTCTATCCGCGTAGGATAAATTTAAAGAGGCCAACTACCTCGTCTCCTCAACCAACAACCTTTAACTGGATTTACTGCTAAGAGAATCTGCCAAAACATTCCCCTTCCCAGGAGTATAAACGATATCAAAATTGTAATCTTGGAGGAACTCAAGCCACCGCCTCTATCTCAAATTCAGATCCTTCTGAGAAAAGATATATCTAAGACTCTTGTGATCAGAGTAGATAGTAAACCGCAATCCCATCAGGAAGTTCAGCCACATCTTCAACACAAAGACTCCCACTACTAACTCAAGACCATGGGTCGCGTAGTTCTTCATATGTGGCCTCAACTGACGTGAGCCATAGGCAATCACCGTTTTCCTCTGCATCAGGACACAACCAAGCCCAGTTCCTGATGCGTTGCAAAACACCACGTACTCGACACCCTCTTGTGTTAGTCTCAATATCGGGTCCCTCGTCAGACTCTATCTAAACTGCTGAAAAGTCTGCTGGCATCTCTCGGTCCACACGAAAGGCTGGCATTTTCGGGTCAAATCTTTCATGGGTGATGAAATCCTGGAGAAAAAAAGGATGACTATCCGATAGTAGCCTAACATCCCAAGGAAACTCCGCACCTCCAGCACACTTCGGAGTGACTCCCATGCTAACACTGCCTCTATCTTGGCTGGGTCCACTGCTACACCATTTGATGAGATAACGTGTCCCAGAAAGTTGACCTCCTGTATCCAAAATAGACACCTCTAGAGTTTCCTGTTCATCTGGTGCTCTCGGAGTGTGTCTAGAATCATCCTTAGGTCTCTCGGATGCTCCTCTTTAGACATAGAGTACACAAGGACATCATCGATGAAGACCACTACAAACCGATCTAGATAGGGTGGAAAGATCCGGTTCATGAGTCCCATAAACACTGTCGGGGAGTTCATCATGCCGAAGGGAATCACCAATTAATCATAGTGACCATAGTGGCATCTTAAATCTATCTTCAGTATATACTCATCCAATACTCAAAACTGTTGATATCCTGATCATAGATCAACATTTGAGAACCATCGTGCCCCTCTTAACTGGTCGAAGAGGTCATCGATCCTCGGTAGTGGATACTGGTTCGTCACTGTCTCCTGATTCAAGCACTAGTAGTCCACACACAACCTCAAGCTCCCATATGCCTTATTGGAAAACAATACTGGGGCCACCCAGGGTGAAACACTGGGCCTCACGAATCCCTTCCTCTATATGTCATCTAGCTGCTCTCTCAACGCGCAAAGCTCTGAAGGAGCCATCCGATATGCTGATGTGGATATCAGTGTCATCCCGGGTTGAAACTCAATGCAGGAATCTATCTCTCGATGGGGAGGTAGTCTGGGGACATCCCCCAGAAATACGTCCTCGTACACATCAACTACTACTAGAAATTGGAAACTCGTAACATCTACGGTACCATGGGCTAGGCTAGCCAAATGATGTGAAATCAGTTGTTCCTTCGTACGCACGAGTCCATCCTTTGCTGCCTGGGTATCCTTTTCACCGACGAAGGAGAACCTCATTCCATCACTACGGATAGACCACACCATTTGACTAAAACAATCAATCAGGCATGAACTATGGATAGGAAAGCCATACCAATAATGACATCGTAAGGCCTCGACGCTACCACCAAGAGGTTCTAAATGAAAATATCACCTCCAAGGGCCAGGTCACACTATCTGCAAAGGTGTGTGATCTATGAATCTTCTCCCATCAGTGTTTCTAAGCATAAGGGTGTAGTCAACGTATCAACTTTATTCTCAAGGGCTCGAATAAGATAAGCAGCCGGAAAATAATGACTCGCACCTGTGTCTATCAGTACAACAACCAATGTAGAAAAGACAAATATTGTTCCTCTAATTATTCTAGGAGTACTTGGTTCATAAACCTCCGCTGACTGCAGTTGTCCCTACCTCTATCTACCAGCTCCCTGAGACTGGGGTGGACCACTTGGGGGTTGTTTTAATAAAAGGCCAAAACGCCGACCACCTTCAGCTGCTCTCCCAGCACCTCTACTACAACCACCGCACTGAAAATCTATCTTCTCCGCACACTGCCTCTTCTTCGGTGGTCCATCCACTGCTACCATGACAGTAGTATGGTGGGTCAGACAATCTCGAGCGAGATTTACCCTGCCATCACAAGAGTAACATCACCTCTCTCGAGGCTATATGGATGTGCCCTGTGAACCTTATATGGCAGATCCCATGTCCTGGGATCTCCTCTGAAAACGTCTCCCACGCCTGGGTCCCTGATTTCAGCTCCCTACTACGGAGGTCTCTACTTCAGCTCACTCACTACTGACAACTACTGGCTGTCTCTGCTCTACCAAGAATCTCTCGACCACCAAATCACGCTTGAGCACCCCAACATAAGTAGGAATGCTCATAGGGATGATGCTAGATTGGATGTCTCTGTACAAGCCCCACTAAAAAGTCCATGATCTGATGTTCTGATCCCTAACCATATCCATTGATTACTGTGAGAGGTCGGTAAAACTCGATGAATAGTCAACCATCATCATGGTTCCCTGCTGGAGCTGAAGAAGCTCCTATACACGTACTGCTCTCAGGGTAACTAGTGAAAACTTTTCTGTAAAGAGATACTCAAACTCTGACCATGAAAGAGTCACCTCGTCATGATTCTGGATAACCAAACTCCAGCATCGCCCTACCATGCCTTGTAGAAGGCTCATGGCCAGGATCACCATCTGGTCTGCTGGTGTCCTGACCAAATGGAAGACTCTGGTCACTGCCTCAAGCCAGTCCTCTACTGCCTGAGGGTCAGGCTCACCTCGAAACCTGAGGTTTCTATGTCTCTGATACTCAATGGTGTGCGCTCAACCTGTGCTCCTCCTCTACTAGAACAATAGAAACTAAACACTGATCTACAGGTGGTGGAAGAACTAGCACACCACTTGATGGTAAAACTGGGGGATTTGGTCCCTGTATCTAAGTTTCGTCACTGAGGGGGTCATCCTCATGATCGAGCTGCTAGATCCTAGCGGATGCGCATCATAGAGGCATCCTGTAAAGAAACAACATGTATCTTAGTCAGTGAGTATATCTGGAGAGCTGACTGAAGAATGACATGGAGACCACAACCCATTCCTATATGATGAATGTACCATTATTTTCCCCTACAACTAGTGTTATCGTGCTCCGAGTTGAAAAGAAAGTTATTAGAGTCCTGAGGTATGCATACGTCCTCCGTCCGCACCAACACTGGGGTCCCTGGCCCAAAAGCAAAACTCGAAACACATAACACCATTTCCCCAAACCAACTCACAGACTCTCGGTCATAAGGTAGAACCGACCACCTCTGATACCACTCAGTCATGACCCGCCCCAGTGGGGCCCATGCTACAACTCCTCAAGCCCAGCTTCAATAGGCCAGGGGTTGGGTACTAGCACTAAGTAGGCATGTCACTAACATGAGAGGCATTGCCTATAAACCTATACACAAACACACACACACAAACACACACACAAATATCCAAGCCCACAAAGCTGGAAAGCAAAAAACAATTGAAAAAGGAAATGCATGCATACAGTAAAATCCCAACCAATAGAGTACAAAAAAAATGTAAAGTATAGTATGGTAAAACCCAGGACCAAAAGTAAAAGCCCGCCAAAATATGTTGTGTAACAAAGTCCAACCTGTAATGAAAGGTAGTAGGACTGCAATCTATAGTTGTAGGAACACACCTCAGCCTGCCTGATCTCACTGAGCATCTTTCGGTCCTTGTCCACCTAGAATCCCATCAATGTCTCCCTCCTCTAAACAAGACACAACACGTGCAGGCAAAGCCCATGTAGGGGTTAGAGTAAGAATACCCAGTAGGAAACCCCAAAATCCACAAAGGAATGCAACAAAGGAAATACCACAACGTAATGGTACAATAATCTCTACATAGCATATGTCCACATAACATATAACAAAAATATCCAGATATACTCATACATGATCGACCATCGTGAAACCACCACTAAGATCCAACTCGAAGATTCCACTAAGAATTTAACAATGAGAAAACACTCCTAGGTCTGAAGAGAGATATACGAAGTACTCGTTCCAGGAGAACACACTCCACAAGTACTTGAGAATATGATGCTCAGATGAGTATCACAACCAAGATCTCTGGGGTGATTCCATCAACTCATTTTGAACCAATCCGCTAAAAAAAGGATCAACGCCTGGGTAAAGTAGGACACATTGATACTAAGAACTCTACTTAGGGTTACAGAGAGGATTCCAACAACTCTATTCATGAAGTATTGTTGAAGGGATCATACTCCTATACTTAAGAAAATGATACAATTAACCTTCAGGGGAATGACCAAGGGTATGAACCCTAAGAAAGACAGTCTAAGTCATGGAAGAAAACTGGCTCAAGCCATGTAAAACAGGTTACACAATGTGTAGTATGGTTACACGTTGTGTTACTTGACACCGGTTGGTGCCTATGTAAACGGCCCGTGTTATCCGTCCAAGCTATGTAAAACTCAACCACACAGCGTGTAGAAGGATCATATGCTATGTCCAAGCACCTGGGGTTTTCTCCATGTACACTGGCCATGTGCCTGTAAATGGTCTTTATCCATGCCACCATGCCCCTGTACCATTACACAGTGTATCCCGTGTGTCTGGCCGGGTCTGGCTGGGGAAGGGTATACAAGCCGTGTCCTTGGCTGTGTACCCAACCCGTGTCTATGTACTCACGGAGTACACGCCAGGAGGTCCGCCGACGAACACATGTCGTGTAGCCCCTAATACATGCTATGTAGTTGGGATTTCTCTAGAACCGCCGTCTTCCTCCTCGCACCTCGGCCGATCTTCCGGATCTAGATTCTCTTATATGTTTGCCACAATACTCAAGATCATGGGTCGACTCATCATCGTGATGCCGAATCCCTGGGTTTCAGGCCATCGATCGGCTCTGAAATCCGATTCTGGTTACCCGTCTGAAAATAATTCAAATACCGATATCTTTTGATCTTCTTAGATCCATCCATCACCACCAGAGTCTCTCCTCTGTGGGGTTGTACCAATGCCAGATCATCAATTTGGGATTGTTTCATCACACAACTGATGTGCAACGATCCGTCATTCATATTTCCGTGAAGAATGCGTAAAATGAACACGAAGAACGTGAGAAATCGGAGAAGAATGACACAACAAATCGAGCGGGATGATCCTTGATCGATGTTCATGTTGATCTTGGTTCGTCACCGTTAGAAGTTTGAATGAACCAAAACATAATTCAAGAATCAAATCCCCAAAATCCCCGCAAAATCCCATCCCAATTTTATGATCAATACATGGGCTAATCTGTTCGTGGAGTAGTCCACGTTCGTCGTTGGAATGAAGGAAGAGGAAAGGAAACCAAAAATCAAACGTCCTACCTGGATCTGCGGTGTTTGTTGGCGAAGATCCAGTTGTCGCATCGTTGTCACCGGCAAAATTCATCATGAACGTCGTCACCACATTGGGGAGTTTCCTCCAGAGCCTCCAGAGCCTCCAAGGGTCTTAGGGTTACGAGTTCTGTAACTTTGGACCCCTGCACAAATATCTATTTAAAAGATAAAATATATTTGCTGCAACAAGATTTAATAAAATATTTTTATTAAATATTTTATAACTGTTATGTCTAAAAACTAGATTTCACCACTAACCTGCACCAGCCAATGTTAGGCCTTTACTAATGTTAAATCACTATTTTGAATGCAATAGTGCCCTCAGATTTCTGATCCAAGCACCCATTCCTGAGTTATTCTACTTTTTCAAGAAAACCACATGCACCCATAATTTAATTATTTAATTAAATTCAAACATTTGTTCCAGGCTCACCGGGCCTCGGAATTGCATGCCCTCTCAAAGCCTAGTCTCGAAATAATTCACACATAATATTAAAATAAAATACGCAGAAATCGGAGACGTTACAGAGGTTGCATCATTGGGGTTTTATCTGGACCAAGCCCAAGCTGAACTCCATCATGTGAAGCTTGAACATAATTGCCTATGGGAGATTTTCAAGTTGATAGAAATCCCAACTCAGAAAATATTTTCTGAGCCAACCCAAGATTCTATCACCATATCACATCCTAAACCTAGGTCCTATGCAGGTGTTATAAGGGTCTATGTAAGGAGATCTTAGTTACATTGTGTAATCCTTTTGTATAAATAAAATTGTTATTTCTTATTGTGTTAAATTTGTGAATTTCAAATGTTTGGACAAATGTGAGATGATGTTCCATGTTACTGATGCATTTTGTAAAAGGGTTATTTTAAAATATTTTTTGTTTAATCCAAAGAATTAATAATGGAAAATCATTTTGAAAAAATTGTCTTGTATAGTTGTGACCAGTAAGAAATTTAGAGTCTAATAAGGTCAACTTAATTTTATGTTAATAGTAATGTATGAATCGTAATATTTCCATTATGAATAGATATGTGACCATGGAAATAGTAAACTCACTTAAGAATGTATAACTATTATTTAAGCATCCTTAATGGTGAGGTGATATAATAGAATAAGTCAATAACTATTTCAGAAATTATTAGTTAAGTATTAGTATTTTCAGGTAAATAATGTCTTTCATGAAATTTAATTATCTCATTATAAAAAAATTATTTTTATAAAGTGGAGTTCATTTTTGTATTCATGTCATCTATTTTAGTTTAGGTTGAATTTATGAGATTCTTATAAAATGTTTTTTTTCTATGAATAGTAAAAATACAGTTTTCAGTTTTTGGGTGACTAATGACATCATTAATGACTAATAATGATGTTATCATTCTAGAAGACTTATGAATAGTATGATATGTTTTGAGATGTCCCAAGTGGCCAATACCATGTCCAAATACCATGGTATATCTAATGGTTTTGCAAATACCACCAATGGGGTGTCCCATGGAAATTAATTAAATATTCTCTCACTTTTTCTATAAATACCAAGAAAATCCCTCATTACATTAATTATAAAAAAATCCTCAACAAAGCATTGGTCTCTTTACCACCCAAGAAGTCCTCCCAAAGTTCCCTCAATCCTCCAATGTCTAAACCTGTCACAAACCGTCCGCTAGGGCCCATACCGTGACTACCCCAAGCCCACCTTCCAAAAGATAGGGGCTAGTGACTTGCACCGAAGGTGTATTACCTAAAACTGGGAAGGCATTGCCTTTATAACCTATAAACACACATAAAAAAGCACACAAAATGATACAGAATCACGTAACTGAATAGTAAACAGTGTGAGTACAGTAAGTAAAAGGGGACTGAATACAAGCCCAAGTATGAAAGTACATGAAACTGAATGTACAAGTAAACTGAAACAACTCCTGTGATCTCCCATGAAGGATCCAACCTGATGGGTAGAAATATCTCTCGTATGGTTGTCTATAGGGTATGCCTCATCTAAGGTCCACCTCTAAGCTACCTCCAGTCTTGGCACCATCATCCTCATTCAGCGCTATCCATCCTCTGCACCCAACACAAAGAGGTGCGGGCATAACCCGTATAGGGGTGACTTTAACGATATTGAGTAGGGACCCTGAGACCCTCAAGGTCTCACAAAATCCACAAGTATAATCCATAAACTAAGAAATCAATTGACAACCCAACCTAGATATTTTTCCATACATATTCCTAACTTATCATGTTTACCCATATAAATCATGGGGGAAAAATAGAGTCCAACTCAAATCCCAAAGCTCAACTATTCCACA
The DNA here is from genome assembly GCA_963277665.1 of Viscum album. NCBI lineage: Eukaryota > Viridiplantae > Streptophyta > Magnoliopsida > Santalales > Viscaceae > Viscum > Viscum album. Next base: position 1,282,275,968 of record OY728132.1, on the reverse strand, counting down.
ACAGAAGGAATACCATATTGGTAAGTTCCAAACAGGTACGCCACACTGAATAATACCACCAAGGTATTACCATTATGGAGAGTACCACATGGTACAGACTCAGCACACACCAGGTATTTCTTAGGTATAGTAGTAAAAATAATTAGATATAACTACTAAATCATCTTACTCTGTTAAGAGGTAGACCCACGAAGGATCACTAATCATTATCAGACCCATGGAGGATCATAGTACATCATCAGACCCACATAGGATCTCTGGGTGCCACCCCACACAGGATCGCTTGGTGCTGACCCACACAAGATCGCTCGGTGATGACCGACAAAGGATCACTATGTGCTAACCAACACAAGATTTCTTGGTGCTGACCCACACATGATCGATTTTCATTCTTCACGTCACCGAAAACTAAATGGTTTCCACACTAAGCCTGCTTTTTTCTGGGAGAGTCTGCTACTCAAGCCATTGTTCGATACTCCATCTTCCATGAAGTCCCATAAAAAAGTATCTCAATGTACCATCATGTCATAGGGGTCACAATGCAACAAATGGTGCGTCAATCGGAGGCCCAGTCTGTAAGTTGTTATCATTTTAGTCCTGATGGCCCAATTGGATTTGTGCATGATCCAACCAAAAAATATACAAGCTTTATCCAAATATTTTGTGGGATATACAAAAGGGACAATCTATTTCAAATGTTTCTAGCACCGCTGACGGTTCTTCAAATGGACGCTCGGTGCCAATGTTATGGTCAAAAGAGAGTAAATTGGTTGAAATGGTTCTAGGTCCATTACAACCCTGTTGGACCGACCCAACATGGGATGAAATTATTTTGGAGCACTGGCCCGACCCACTAGGTCCTGCCATGCCTACTGGGCGGCTCGTCCTGGCCAGGAGCTCGCAGGGTGGCCGCGTTGGACGCTGGAGACCACATGAACTGCGAGGCGGCGTGAGGCCGTTGGAGCCGCGGGCCGACAGAGGCTGCGAGGGGTGGAGTCTATGTGTGTCGTGGAATTATGGAGGTCATGGGTTCCGCATGGCGGTGGAGGCCCTGGGTTCCGCGGGGCGGTGGAGGCCACGGTTTCCGTGGGTGGCGGAGGCCGTGGAGCGGCGTGGTGAGGTTGCGGGGCAGTGGCGGCCACATGCGGCGAGGCCGCGGGGTGGCATGGCAAGGCCGTTGGGTGGCAATCCACTAGGGCTAGCCGTGTGGTAGGGTCATTCATTGTACCTTCACCAGTGGACGACTTGTCAGGCCACCCTCCATTCATCGTCATGACACAAATCACCTTCTTCCATTGCGAAGGATACACCATTAAAGAAGAATTGAGGAGGGGTTGGTCCATGTTTGTTTGGTCTACACCCTCCGCATTAGAGCGGTAGTAATCGGATCAACAAGAACATGAATTAATAACATCAAACCCTAGCCTCCCACAATGATTATTCCAAACTCGCAAAAGAAAAATTATGTGTATCAACTAGTTAGAAAGTCGATCCGTGTTATTTGTTTTAGAAGGGAAGAACATTGGAATACATAATCATACACAACCAAACCCTTACCACGAAGGTTCATTGATGATTCACACGATTATAAATGGTGAAGGCAAAGAGGGTTCCAATGATCGTCACTTCTGCAATCATGCTTCCGAATTTGGATTGTGAGTCATCCTCTTTCTTGGTTCGGAAGAACGTTCCTTTATGGAGATAACATTATTCGTTTGAAGGAGAAGTTATTCATTGGTGGATGAGTTCCTCCCAAGTTCTCTGAAACCCCCTTTTCCAATGCTCCCCAAAAATAGAATATCCAAACGAATAAAATATGTTTAACTATTTAATTAGTTGGAAATTAATGTTCGATTAATTAATTTAAGGAAGTTGGCACAATTAATTTTTAAAAATAAATGCATTGCATTAGCATAATTAAAATGGGAGGATACCAAGGGTTATCTCCCATTAATGGGGAGTTTAATGGGTTTCTCCCATTAAGAGGGGAGTTTAAGGGGGTTTAGCCTTGGGTGGTCCCCACCACCATAACTCATATAAGAAGTTAATTTTGGTGGTCCCCACCTCCATATCCTCACATGGGAGGTTTCCTTCCGGTGGTCCCCACCTCTCAACATCCACATGGGAGTTCCAAGTAAAATAAAATGTTGAACAAATTTATTTTATTTTTATTCTTTCACAAAAAACCTAAACTCTATCATTCACCCTCGATCAACTGTAGTTGAGGTGAAGGTCCCCTTATGCGAATACCAGTGCTGCGAGTGCCCTCAGATTTCAATTTCCAGCACCGGTTCATATGTTACAAAAACCTGCTCTGGTGTTTTCTGAACGTTCTCAAAAAAATTATTATAAATATATTCTTAGCACATCAGGCCTCAGAATCATGCACCATAAATTTTCATAGACTCATAAAATTCTCATATATTATAAAAAATTACATGGACTTTTTGGGTCTTTAAATTCTCCCCACCACAGGGCCTTGCGTCCACGTAAGCCACATCTCAAACTAAGAGAACAAGTGGGTGTGTTGTCCACCAATCTGAGCCTCCTTCTCCCATGTGCTCTCCTAGAGGTTCACGTGCTACCAACAAACATGCACCAGAGGTATCGACTTCCCACGAAGGACCCTCTCCTGTCGATCCTCAGTCTCTATTGGAACCTCCTAAAATGTCACCCATCAATGATGTCCAGCTCGTCGTGGTTGAAGATGTGAGAAGGGTCATGCACGTATCTCCTTAGCTAGGATATGTGGATGAAGTCTTGTACCCGATGCAATTGTGGTGGAAGAGATATGCAGTAAGACACCATGCCAACTCTTCTGAGTACTTTAAATGATCTATAGAATTTTGGAGATAACTTGCTGCCTCGGAAAAATCTCCGTAAACCTCGTCGGTGTGAGACCCGTAGAAAGATGTTGTCACCATCCATGAACTACAGAGATCTCCATCTCTTCTCGGCATATGGATTGTGCCTACTCTATGCAATCTTCATTCACTCTTGGATGATCTGCACCTTTTACGTGGTAGATGTACCATCTCGGGTCCCACTAGTGCTGAATCCCCTGGGCCAGTCTAGCACAAAGGTGATCTGCAAGGTCATCCGTACAATGCCTCAAATTGTGCCATCCAAATGGTGGGGTGAGAGCTGTTGTTGTATGAAAACTCCACCAAAAGATTTTGATCCTCCCAACTGTGACTGATGTCAAATATGCAATCGCGCATCATGTCCTCGAGGGTATGAATGGTCCGCTCTGTCTGGTCATCCGTCTGAGGATGGAAGGAAGTTCTCAAACAAGCTACGTTCAGAAAGCCTCGTGCAACCCCTTCAATATCCAGGAAGTAAAAGGTGTATCACATTTTCAAAAAATATTTGGGGTTACTCCATGTAGTCTCACAATCTTTTGCACATAGAGCCGTCCCAAACTCTCTAATGAACCCTTCTCTCTGATCAATAGGAAGTGGGACGACATGGTGAGTCGGTCGATGATCACCCAATAAGAGTCATGACTTCTGGATGTATGTGGATGTCTTATCATGAAGTCCATTGATATCCCATTTCACTTCTACTCTAAGACCTCTAAAGGCTGAACTATGCCTGTGGGTACCTGATGGTTCGCCTTCACTTGCTGAAAAGCGAGGAACCATGAGAAAAACTCTACGACTTCTTTCTTCATTACCGGACACCAGGGTTATCATAGAAGGTCCTGGTACATCTTCACCACTCCTTGATGTAATGTTAGAAGGGATGTGTGAAACTCCCTCAATACTTCCTCTTGATGTGTCTGAAGAGGATGACATGCTCCCCACCTTAAGAAAATCCATCAGGTGCCTGCCCTGTGGATATCTGAGAATACCTAGCCTCGCAGTCAGCGTCTCCACACTGCACGTCGCTGAAGAATTGTGGGAGTGACTGTCAGAGACTGTAGGAAAGATGCTTCATCCCAATCCACAGAGGATATATGCAAAGCGGCCAACAGCTCCGCCACCTCACCTAGTAGTTGTATACCAGATCTCTAGCTAAGTGCATCTACTACAACGTTCCCCTTCCCATGATTACAGACTATCTCGATGTCATAGTCCTTGTGGAATTCAATCCAAAGTCTCTATCTCAGGTTCATGTCCATTAGTGAGAATATATACCTCAGACTCTTCTGATCAAAGTACACTGTAAAATGCTCTCCCATCAAGTAATGTCGCCACAACTTCAATGCGAAGACCACTGCTACTAACTCTGGGTCAGGGGTAGTGTAGTTCTACTCATGTAATCTCAGCAATCATGAAGCATAAGCGATCACTGCTCTCTCCTGCATCATGATGCTTCTGAGCCCGGTCTATGATGTGTCGCAGTAGACTACATACCATACGCCTTCCTCTGGAAGCCTCAAGATGGGGTCACTAGTCAGCCTCACCTCAGACTTCGAAAACTCTACTGACATCTCTTTGTCCACGTGAAAGGTTTCCCCTTCTTCATCAAATAGGATAATGGTGTTACAACTATGGATAAATATGGAACCAATCTCTGGTAGTATCTGGCCAATCCCCGGAAACTCTGTATCTCTATCACACTCTTGGGTGGCTCCCAAGAAAGTATTTCCTCGATCTTTGCTGGATCCACTGCGACTCCATCCTACGAGATGAAATTTCCTAGAAACTGAACCTCTCGGATCCAAAACTAGCACTTTGAGAGCTTACCATAATGTTGGTGCAATCGGAGTGCATCCAGTACTACATGCAAATGGTAGGCATGTTCCTCCTCAGTAGCCCAGTAGATCAGAATGTTGTCGATGAGGACTACTACAAATTGATCATGGTATGGCTGAAAGATATTTTTAATGAGTCCCATGAAAATTTATGGAGCATTGGTTACACCTAATGGTAAAACCAAAAACTCATAATGGTCGTACCGACATCTGAAAGTCATCTTCTGCACCTCCTCATCTCATACTCTGAGCTGGTGATAGCCTAATCTGAGGTATATCTTCGAGAACCACCATGCTCCCCTCAATTGATCAAAGTGGTTGTCAATCCTAGGGAGTGGGTACTTCTTCATCATGCTTGCCTGTCTCAGGGGCCGATAGACAACACAAAGTCTGAATAGCCCATTTGACTTCTTAGTGAACAAAATCCGGGCTGCCCAAGGAGAAAGACTAGTCCGAATGAACCCTTTCCCCTTTAAGTCCTCTAGCTATTCCGCAGCTCATGAAGCTCCATGGGAGCCATCTAATATTCTGGTGTAGATATCAGTGTCATACTGGGGTACAATTCAATGTAAAAGTCCACCGTTATGTGAGGAGGTTGACCTAGACAATCATCAGGGAAGACATCCACGTACTGGTACTCCAAAACAGAATAACTCGAACACTTCACATCAACTGCTCTGAGTGTAAGGCTAGCCAAATGGTGAGTGATCGGCTGTACTCTTCTCCGGGTAAGTCCAAACTATGCTTTGAAGGCTCCCTTCTTGCTGGTGAAGTTAAACATGGTCTCATCCATGTGGACACATCGCACTGTGTGCCTAATATAGTCAATCTGAACATGGACTATTGATAACCAGTCCATACCCAAGATGATGTCGTAAGGCCTCGACCCTATATATAGGTAATCCCAGCAGAAGCTACCACCTTCTAGAGTAAGCTCTCACTGGAAGAACCAGTAAATATTCATCGAATCCTCTCCCATAAAAGTCTATGTCCGTAAGGATCGAGCCAACGAATCCGTCAGAATCTTTGAGATTTTAACGAGGGTAGTAGAAATAATAGAATGACGGGCACCTGTGACTATAAGTACTGTAGCCAAGGAGTAGTAGACACATATCATACCTCATATCATCTCCGGAACACCACGATCATGCACCTCAGTTTCCTGGAGATGGGATCTCCCCAATCCACCTTCACTTTACCGTCAGGGTGGACCTACTGGTGGTGGTGGCGGTAACACCTCGAATCATCTCCTACCCCCAGCTGCACGACCAGCTCCTCTGCCACGTCCAACTACTCCATGTGGGCCTCCTCAATTGAATCTATGTCTCTGAATGGGTGGTACTTAGACCATTTTCTCATAATCTGTACGGTGGTTCGGGTAGTCATGAGCCATGTGACCCTGCCCGAAACATGTGTAACATTGCCAACTCCCGACGTGACCGGCTCTGCCTCAGGTGCCCCACACAACGGATCCTGAGTCCTCTGGTTATCCACTTGTAGGTCTAGTCCTCTTGGAACTCTGTGTAATCTATCTGCTTCTAGCTGCAGAAGACTCCACTACGTGATGAATGTTAGTTGGTCTCGCTGTTGGTGACTGCTCAGCAAGGAAACTCTCTACTAAAAGGGATCTCTCTAACACACCTGCTAGTGTCAGGATGCTAAGTGAGATCATCAATTCCATGATCTCCCACCTGAGTCCCTACTCGAATGTCGGGCCCTGATGAATAGGTCCCACACCATATCAGTGGAGTAGCATGAGAGGTCAATGAACCTCACAGAGTACTAATCTATAGTCATGTTTCCCTACTACAGATGAAAAATCTATTGTATGCACACTGCAAGAAGAGTCGTTGGGACAAACTCCACCCGAAATAGGCTATCAAAGTCTTCCCAGAGAAGCATCACCTCGTCATGATCATAGAGCATCAAACTCTACCATCTTCCTATTGAATTATATAGAAAAATGGCGACTAGGATCTCCATGAGATCAAATGGTGTCCCTACCAGTCGAAAAACTGTCACCACAACCTCTAGCCAATACTTAGCCGCCTGTGGTTCTATATCTCCCCTGAACCTGCGTATCCTCTAGCACTGGAACTCATGCAATGTGCTCAGGTGGTGTGCGCCATATGCTGATGGGGATGGTGGCATCAGTGTCCCATCTGGTAATGGTATCGCTGGTGCCTCCACTAGTGCCTCTACTGGAAGACGACCCTGCACCGAGGCCTCGTCGCTCGGTGGGCTATCAGTGCTTACTATATCATAAACCGTAGCTAGATATTAGTGTGGGGGAATCCTGAAAAGGAACAAGTGATCCACAGTGAAAATGTCATACCAGGTGATCTTACTAAAGAGATCACAAAGAAAACTCTTGAAAACACACACACAATTATTGTTTTCATGTACTGATTTAGAAATCAGAAGCCAGGGTCTTGGGGTATGGTTACGTCAGCTACTGCATCAATACTAGATTCCCTAAACTGATAACCACACTCACTACACATAACGTAGTTGCTGTAAAAAATATTAGAGTCCTATGTTCTATGGTAGAACAGACTGCCCTAATACCAATTTGTCAAGACAAGTCCCCCGGGGCCCGTGTTGTGAATACCCCAATCCCTCCTTCCATATAATAGGGGCTGGCGACTATCTCCGAAGGTGTATTCCCCAAAATTGGGAAGGATTTACATTTATAACCTATAAACACATGCAACCACGCATAAGGCAAGACACATACTCAAGTAACTGAATAGTAAATAGAGTGAGTACAATAAATAAAAGTGGCCAGAATGCATTCCTAACTGGAGAGAACAAGAAACATAATGTACAAGTAAACTATAATAGCTCCTGTGATCACCCTCCAAGGATCCTACCTGAATGGTATGTAGAACTCTCTTATGGCCATCTCTATGGTATTCCTCATCTACGGTCCACCTCCCAGCTACCTCCAGTCCTGGTACTCTCATCCTCAATTAGTGTCGTCTATCGTCTACACCGAACAAAATGTGGTGCGGGCATAACCCGTTCAAAGGTGAGTATACCAATACCCAGTAGGGATCCCAAGACCCTAAAGGTATCACAAAATCCACATGGATAATCCACAAATCATGAAATCATCTAACAACCCAATATAGGTATATGCCCGTACATATACCTAAGTTATGATGTTTACCCATCTCAATCATGAAGAAAACTAATATTCCTACTCAAAGCCCAAAGCTCAAATGTTCCACAACGGATGGAATATCATAAATTATGTACCAAACAGGTACACCACACTGAAGAATACCACCAAGGTATTACCACAAAGGGAAGTACCATAACGTACAGACTCATCTCACAATAGGTATTTCTTAGGTTTAGTAGTAAATATGATTAGATGTAACTACTAAATCAGCTTACTTTGTTAAAAGGTATACCCACATAGGATCTCTATCATCATCTGACCCATGGAGGATCGTAGTACATCATCAGACCCACATATGATCTCTATGTGCTGACCCGAACATGATTGAATAGTGCTGACCCACAAAGGATCACTATGTTCTGACCCACATAGGATCGCTAAGTGTTGAACCATATTGGATCGCTCGGTGCTGACCCACACAGGATCACTATTCATTCTTCACGTCAAAGCAAACTATAGGTTTCTCGCACTAAGTATGCTCATCTCTGGGAGTGTCTGCTCATCAAGCCACTAGTCGATACTAAAACTTAGACAAAGTCCCAAGATGATGTATCTCAAAAAACCGCCACATCATAGGGGTCTCAACGCAACAGACGGTGCGTCAATCAGACACCCGGTCTGTAAGTTATTTTCCTTTTTGTTCCGAGGGCTCGGTTGGATTCGTGCTCAATCCAAAACATATGTATCCCAACATTATCCAAATCATATGTAGGATATACCAATGGGACCGTCTCTCTCCAAGTTTTCCATCCCCACTAACAGTTAGTCAAATGGATGCAGGGTGCCAAAGTTATGGCTAAAAGCACGTAAATGGGTTGAAGTGGGTCCAGGTCTGGTCCGACCTGGCATTGGCCGACTAAATTTTGGTTGACCCAGACCAACCTGCTTGGTCCATCCTGGAAAGCTAGGCGTCCTAGCCTAGGAAGCAGCCCACGGGGCGGCGGGGTGGTCGCAGTGGCCATGGGTGGCCACGAGATCCACATGGTGGTGTGAGGCCACGGGTGCCATTGGGAAGCGGAGGCAGTGGGTGCCACAGGGTGGCGGGGGCCACTGGTGCTGTGGGGTGGCATGAGGCCTCAGGTTCCAGATGTGGTGAAGCTGTGGGGTGACATGGCGAGGCCGCGGGGTAGCACGAAGAGGCTGCAAGAAGGTGGTGGCCATGGGTGGCGAGGCCGCAAGGAAGCGTGGTGAAGCTAGAAGGTGGCGATCTATCATGATTCATTGTGCGGTGTGGTCACGTGCCATACCTTCATCGGTGGCCGACATGTACTAAAACCCTCTGTTCTTATCCGTGGCACAAGTCTTCTTCTTCCATCGTGAAGTATACCCCATTCAAGAAGAACAACGAAATGGTCAGGCCATGTTTGTTTGGCCCGCACCCTTTGTTTTAGAGCGGTAGCAAGTGGCTCAACATGAACTTCAATGAAGAACATCAAAATCTAGCCTCCCACAAGGATTATTCCCAAATCTAAAAAGAAAACATCCGCAGATCAACTAGTTAAAGAGTTTTTCTGCATTCGTTGTTTTAGAAGGGATGACCATGGGAAAATATAATCATACACAATTAAACCCCTACTCAATGGTTCGTTGATGTGTCACACAATGAAGAATGGTGAAGGCGAAGAGTGTTCCAATGATCGTTGATTTTTCAATCACACTTCTGATGTCGGATCATGTGTCATAAACTTTCGGGGTTCCAAAGAACGTTCTTCGATGTAGATGTCATTCATCGTTTAAAAGAGAAGTTCATTTTTGGTGGATGAGTTCCTCCCAAGTTCACCCAATTCCTCTTTTACAACACATTCCAATTATAAAAATCACCAAGTAAATAAAATATGTTTAACTATTTTTTTTTCAATTAATGTTGGCTTAATTAATTAAAATAAAGTGGAATAATTAATTGGAAACAACAAATGGGTTGCGTTGGAATAATTAAAATCAAGGGAGGTAAATGGTTATCTCCCATTAAAGGGGATTTTGAGGGGTTTTAACCATTAAGAGGGGAGTTCAATGGGTTTTTAGTGTTGGGTGGTCCACCCCACCATAACCCACATGGGAGGTTAATCTTGGTGGTCCCCACCTCCATAACCTCACATTGGAGGTTTAGTTCTTGTGTTCCCCACTTCTCAACATCCACATGGGAGTTACAAATAAAAAAAATGATATGCAATTTTATTTTATTTTTATTCTTTCACGAAAAAACCAAATTCTATCTTTCACCCTAGACCTTCTGCGGTCAAGGTGAAGGCCCCTTATGATAATACCAGCACAACGAGTTCAACAATTCCCTCATATTTCAATTCCGAGCACTGGTTACAAATGTTAGAAAAACCCACTAGTATGTTTACTAAATGTACCTGAAAAAGAAGTTCTGAAATTCACTTCAGGCACTCCAGGTCTTGGAATCATGCATTGGAAATTCTTGCAGACTCATAAAATTCCCATATATTAAAAAAATTACATGGGTATTCTGGGACTTTACAAAACCTGTGATCTTTATAAATTACTTTTCAAGGTAAGGGAACCTTTCACCCTCTTTTTTTAAGTCATGATTTCTTATATGTTATGTGTTATAGTTTTTTTTCATTATGTGGGGGTATATTATTCTATATCATTCATACTATCCATTTTATGTCTATATTATTAGACACCCTTTCTACTCTCATTAATAGATTTTCTGGATTTTTATGGGATGCCATTAGGCTGCCAAATGTTTCATTAAAGAAATCACATTTTCACTTTTCTTTTATGTTTCATTTTTATGTGGTATGTCATTAAAATATCCATCCCATGATCATATTTCAGTTTTATTCTATCCCTATACATTAAAATTCTTTATTTATGGTTGGGAGACTATGGTCCCATCTTTGTTTTTTGTTTTCTAAAACCATGTTACATAGCTGTTATGCTGCAAAAATTTCATCCAAAAACTTTTCTCTCTTTCTCTCGAGAAATTATATTATCTTATTTATGTGAATACCAAGACCTATTAAGTTTATATGGGTGTTCATAAAGACATAAAAATTATATTCTTTATTATGTAATGGACTAGAATATAACCCATTCTCCCTTCCATGTGTTATAAATGTCATAATGATATTGTTTTTAAACATGTTTTAAAACGTTATGATGGTGACATTAAACCCATTATTTTTATTCTCTTTGGGTTATTTATAAAATTTATGACTGTCATATATGTGGCTCACATGATAATAAATACATATTAATGGTTCGTTTTAATATAAATCCAATATATTGATAAAATAATTTAATATCCTGAGATGACAAGTTTCACGATACCTTGGTGAACAACATTGGTAATTTTTTATGACACCTTTGGGATAAACCTTGGTGATATGTTCCAGGATGTCTAAATTAAATGTTTTAGAAACATATTCATGTTATTATTCATGTTATTTTCATTATCATATGTAACTAATTCTATTTCTCATGTCTTTAGGTTTTTCATCATGTTCTTGTTGATATCACATGTATATTGATTCCCTTGATTTTATGGGTGGGTATTCTACTCACCCTTTTTTATGTATGTATCTAGGTTATGAGATGATATAATTGTACTTAGTATTTACCTTTGATGAATCCTTACATGTGTATAAGAATAACGTATATTTTTTTCTTGAATTTTGTTCCTTATTTCCATGACACTAAACTTTAATGATCATTTGTTTGTAAAATGAAATGAAAGTTATGTAATAAAAAGGCATGATTCCATAGTTGGTATCAAATGATAGTTTAGTTATTTATGGAAATGGGGATATGAATACATTAAGAAAAATTGTATAGTAACATTTAAATATACGAAAAGTTCTTGGTATTCAGTTGAAATATTATATAAGTGGTCTGCAAAAAATTAAATCCATGTATAGATACATAGGAGAGGATGTGACTCTGGAACAGATGTATCTAGGAGTGAAAAATCCAACATGGAGTTTTGGGATTGATCTAGGGTATCCTGGTACATGACTACGAGCCTTAATGAACTCTTGGTATGACACTCCCGGGGGATATGTTTGGTCAATCTCAATCATTTTATGAATCATTATAAGTATTTATATGGAATTGTAATTGTTTAAGAATGATGTTTTATGACATAAAATCCTTAATATTTAAATGTTTCAATAATGTAATAATCCTTTAACTAATGTTTTATTATTTTAGAAAAGGGCAGGAAATAGGAGGAACGGTGAAAACAGTGAACACATTAGGCCATGTGCTGACAACCCTCTGATGGATGTCAGAATGGAAACTTTCATGAGAATGATGAAGAAAATGACTCAAGTTATGGAAAATAACTTGAATCAAGATGAGAGACCGATATCACAAAGAAGGTAAAAACATTCTGTTGAGTCATTTATGTGTCAATGAACACCAACCTTTTGTGGATCTACCGATCCATTGATTACTGAACAACTAATCAACGCTATCGAGAATATATTGTATGTGCTCTGCTATTCGGAAAAAGAGATGGTCAACCTAGCTATTTACTGCTTAAAGGGAGAAGTTGATCAGTGGTCTGAGATGATTAAATACAATTTTCCAAGAGTGGAAGATTAATCTATGGAGTGGGAAGAGTTCAGAGGGATATTCTTCAATGTGTATTTCCCTCGATCAATGAGAACAAGAATGCAGAAGATGTTTCTCGAGCTGAAGTAGAATGAAAATGAATCTTTGGGAAGCTATGAGATGAACTTTATAAGGATTTCACATTGAACCTATATCATTGTCATGGATCCTAATGGTAAGTTTGATAGATATTTCTGTGGAATGAGACCACATCTACGGAAGAATCCAGCTAACTGAGACTATGATAGCTTTGAAGAGATTGTTTGGAGTGTGATGAAAGTTGAACTGGAGTTTGGTGAGACACAATGGTTTCATAAATCCACTTACAAGAAAATAACAATGGATTCAAGCTTAAGGAGGAATTTTGGTCATGTAAGAGGAGGAATGATAGTGCAATATCCCACAAGTAATTAATGGGTGAAGAAGAATTCAGGGAAGTACCTGCTTGGGAGTAGGAAGTGCTATAAGTATCGAAAATATGACCACATGGGGAAGAGTTATCATAGTGTGGTGAAGCCACAACATCCCAACATGAATGACTAAGGGATTATGGTGAAGGCCCTACCATATGTCCAATTATATTAGTGTGGAAAACTTGTGCACATTTCCAGTCACTGTCCAAATCCAAGGGAAGTAGAGGGGAACCACCATCAACCTCAGCAAATGCCCAGGGGGGAAGGCTGTGTTTTTCTATAACGAAAACTGATGTTGAAGCTCAGAATGATTTGGTGGAAGGTACTCATGTTTTTCTCTAAATTTTATCAAGTATATTGTTTGATTTTGGTTCTATTCATTCCTTTATTTCCTCCATGTTCGCAATGAACATAAAATCAAAACTAGAATTTATAAAAGTAGAGTTATCAATCAGGACTCATGGTGAGATTATCCAAGCCTCATCAGTGTTTAGAAAATTTAGTATTTACTATAGTATGAAATATCTAATCACAAATCTACTATTCATTCCCATGTTGTAATTAGACATTACTATAAGGATAGACTAGATCTCAGAGTATAATGCTATGATCAAATCTAGAAGTAACGAAATCTCAGTAGTATTGAATGGAAAACCTATAGTTATATTCCATGGAGAGATATCTACACATGATCATTGTCTTGAAGAACCTCCTATATCAATATTTATGGAGTAGATCTGTGATGTGGAAGAAGGAAATTAGAGTTCAAGGATAGAAAGTTTCCCAACATCCCAGAATACGTAGACATATTCCCTAAAAAGTGACCCATACCTTCCCTATAAAAAGTGGTACAATTCTCCAATTATCAAATTTCTAGATCTCATATGACATAAAATACCCCTTATAGAATGGAAAATTTATAGCTTGAAGAATTATAGAAAAAAATCAATGAACTTTTGGAGAATGGTTTTATCTAACCAAGTGTCTCTACTTGGGGAGCACCAGTTCTCTTAGTGAACAAGTAGAATGGATAACGCATATATGCGTTGATTATAGAGAACTGAATGGGATCATAGTTATGAAAAAATACCCACTTACAATAATTGATGTCTTATTTAACAAACTTTGTGTGGCTCAATTATTCTCTAAGATTGATATTCATTCTGGTTATCATTAATTAAGGGTGAAAAAAAGATATTCCAGAAACTACCTTTCGATCAAAATATGCGAATTATGAGTTTGTTGTTATGACCATCAGACTTACTAATGCACCTGCTATTTTTATGGATTTTAGGAATATAGTCATTAAGGACTACCTTGATAACGTTGTGGTAGTTTTTACTGATGATATTATGATATATTTAAAAAGTTGTGTGGATCATAAAGATCATATAAGGGTTATTTTTCAGACACTACAAATGGAGAGGCTTTTTGGAATGTTTAGCAAATGTAATTTTTGGTTACAACAAGTTTCTTTCTTGGGGCACATTGTTAGAAATGAATGAATCAAAATTGACCCTACAAAGAAAAACGATGTTGAGGAGTGGCCTTAGCCAACAATAATAATTGATATTTCTAGTTTCCTTGGATTAGAGAGATATTTTAAGAGGTTTGTGAAAAACTTTTCATGACTATCAAATCCTTTAACCAAGATAACTCAAAAAGTGGTCTTGTTCATCTGGACAAAAGAGTGTGAGGAATGTTTCCAAGATGTGAAAAAGAGATTGGTTACAACACTAGTTCTTACTATACCTTCATGTGGAGAATTATTTTTTAGTTTTAGAGATGCAACTTTAAAAGGGATTGGATGCCTCTTCATGAAAAAATAAAAATTCATTGCATATGCATCTCGGCAGTTGATGACACATGAGAAGAACTATCCTATGGATGATCTGGAGCTGCATGCATTCGTTTTTGCTATGATGATATGGAGGCACCATCTTTTTGGGGAGAAATGTGAAATATAAATTTAACATCAATTTTTGAAGTATATTTTTTCACAAAAGGAATTCAACATGATATAGAGGAGATGGTTGGAAATTCTAAATGTCTATGAATGTTCATTTCATTATCATCCCAGAAAATCAAATGAAGTCATTGATGCATTAAGCTGAAAACCCCAGTTGTTCTATCCATGATTAGGATCCAAAGAGATCCTTAAATCAATGACCTATTAATGCTATTCAAAGGAATTATAATGGAAAGGACATCATCAACACTCACCCATATGATTTCTCAATAGCCATTATTAGAGATGATCAAGAAATATCAGAATGAAGATCCTTTGTAACAAAATAAGTAATAGGCTATGAAGAATGGGAAGTTTTATGAGTTCAATATTGATCAAGAAAGTGTTCTAAAATTCTGTACAAGACTAAGTGTTCCATATATGACGAAAATAAAGAAGGAGTTGATGGATGAAGCACATAGATTAATGTCCTTTATACATCTTGGGAGTACATAAATGTTTAGAGACCTTCATGATCATTATTGGTGGGATAATATGAAAATGGATATTGTTAACTAAACATAAAATAGTTTGATATATCAATAGGTGAAGGTAGAGAGACAACATCTTAAAGGGGTATTGCAACAACTACCCATACAAACAAAGAAGTGGAACAATGTCACTATGAACATTGTCACTGGTCTCCTGATAACATCCCAAGGAACCACTGTGATATGGGTTATTATGGACCATCTCAACAAGAATTCCCATTTTATATTCATTCGGGAAGATTTCTCTCTTGATTAACATTCCATTATTTACGTAAAGAAGTGGTAAGTCTACATGGAGTTCTACTTTATATCAAATCTAATCATGATACATGGTTCACATCAAAATTCTAGAGCTATCTTCAACAAGATCTGATAACAGAATTGAATTTCAGTATGGCCTATCACCCCCAAAATTATGGTCAATCCGAAAGGACTATTCAAACACTCTAGGATATGCTGATAACATGCTAAAATGAATTTAATGGTTGATGGGATCATCATCTCCCTTTAGTTGACTTCTATTACTACAACAGCTTCTACTCAATCATTCTAATGGAAACATATGAATTAATGTATGGGAAGCTATGTAGACCTCTTACATGTTGGGATGAAGTTGGAAAGATAATACTACTTGGACCTAATCTTGTGAAAGAGAGGATAAAAAAGATTCTTTCCATCTAGTAACACATTAAGGCTACTCAGAGTCGCAAAAGAGATATGTTGATTACCATTAAAGGGTCATAGAGATTGATGTTGGTGATAAGGTCTTTCTTAAAATATCACCTTGGAATAGAGTAATGAGGTTTGGGATGAAAGGGAAGCTCAACCCCAGGTAGATTGGACACTATGAAATTCTTGATCGCGTAAGAGAAATGGCCTATCAGTTAGCACTTCCTCCAAATCTAAAAAAATTCATGGTGTCTTCTACATATACCTCTTGAAAAAGTACATACCTATCACTTTACATGTTCAATATCTAGTGATGGTACAACTAAAACACAACCTCTCTTTTGAGGAACATGCGGTGGATATCTTAGATCATAGAGATAGGGTTCTACCCAACAAGACTACCCACCTTATTTAGGTTTTTTGGAGGAACCACAAATATGAAGAATCCACATGGGAACCAGAGGACTTTATGAAGCATAAGTACCAAATCCATTTCTCTTCTAAGAAAATGAGTTAAAATTTAGGGGAAAAATTTTTATAAGGGTGGAGAATGTTTTGAACTGAACTTTTGAATAATATTTGTTTCATAATTTTGGGTATTATTTTATTTTATACTCAAAAAAACTATATCCTTTAATTAATGAAGTGAGTATAATTAAAATAATACCACTAATATCAAACTGGGTGATGGAGCTCTCGTCAAAGCCGCCGCAAACACTAGGGTTTTCTCGGTTCATTGATCTTGGTTACACTGATTGATTCTGACTTCCCCATGCATATGGCAGGTTTTGATCCAGAAGAAAAATTTGCCTCCATGCGGAAAGAACTTACAGTCCAAACCATTGCAATCGACAAACCGAGAGGTATTTCATTTGTTGAATCTCTTAAAGGCACTGACCAGAGCATAGTGACATCCTTGAAGGCCTTTCTTTGCAAGAATCTTGAAGATGGTCGATTCACGATCGATGCCGACCCGGTTTCACTACAACAACGAACGGACCTATGTAAGTTTTCAGTTATGGCTCGAATCTCATACCTCAAAGGTGACAAACTGTGGTCAAACATGGATCTGAAGCTTCGTATCTCGCACATTTGGGGTCTCACAGATTGGAAAATAGTTCCAATCGGTAAGGGCTACATTAATTTTCTCTTGAATTATCAGGATGATCTTGATCGAGTATGGAGTTTGGGTAATCTTCAGCTCAAACCGGGGGCTCTTCGCATCTCAGAATGGGACCTAAACATCAATCCACATAATACTCACAGCACCCTGGTGCATATTTGGGTTCGCCTACACGGTCTTAACTAGATTTATTGGAATCCGAAGATTATAAATGATATTGCTTCTTGTATTGGGACACCGCTCAAGATCGACCAGTGCACTCTCAATGCAGAACTGGGTCTTTATGCCCGTGTGATGGGGGAGGTAGATATGGCTGTCAAAATCCCTAAATCTATTGTTTTCAATTCTAATGATCATAAAACGGTGATTTGGTTCGAATGTGAGAGAATTCCTCCATATTCTGAGCTCTGTAAAATCGTTGGACACTCCCTGTTAAAGTTCATAGTGATCAAAATCCTGGTGAATTCGACGGCAGATGATGATTGGAATGAGGTCAAGTCAAAGAAGAAGAACAAAGTGGAGGGTTCTGAAAAACCAGTACCTCCGAAAAAACCCGTTGTTGTCTGGGTCAAAAAACCACTGGTAATTGGTGAATCCACTAATCCCACCTGGGCCAACCTGGTTGAGGAAGAGGAAACCTTGAAGAAACAGGAAATCATTCTCAAAGACATTGAAAGGCCTATGCTAGACACTTGTGAGCTTGATCTGGAAAATTCTAATCAAGAGGTCGGACAGTCTTCGGTGTTGTCTGGGGATAATCCCTCAGCTACAGTTGATGTAGCACTCATGCCTCCTCATTCTACTATATGTGACGCAGTAGGTAATCGTTTGAATTTACCAGCTACAACTGCTTTGGCTCTGATTAGTACAGGAACAATAAACTACTCACCTCTGGAGCCTAAGGATACTTCTACTCTAGTGATGCTGCCTACTAATACAGGTACTAATGGTTTAGTATCTGTGCTTCCTGTTTTGGTGCCTGCTAACCCCCATACTGCCTCTACAATTTCCCTAGAAAATATTATAGGCAGTGAATCGAATGGAGCAGTAGGCCTTCCATCAGCTACTACTCCACAAACTCCAGTTGCATCAAGTGATACAACAATGAATAATTTGGTTAACAATATTACTGATAATAAATATTCAATTATTATTGCATCAATTAATGATAACAAAAATGTTGTTGACTTATTGAGTAAATAGGATTTGAAATCATCTCTAACCTCAGCCTCTATGCTCAGACGATCTAATAGGAAGGAAGGCTTGGGGGGCTCCAACAAGAAGAAAAGGAGAGGTGGCTCCAAATAATGGTTTTAATGGATATTTTTTTGAACTACCAGGGTGTAGAAAACCCTGGAACCATTGTAGTTCTTAAGAGACTTGTCTTATTCCATAAACCAAAACTTTTTTCAATTGCTAAACCTAAAATTTTCTTTACTAGGAAATATATGCACTTTTCTTATTCTGGTTACTCTTTTCTAGGTGCTTGCACAAATGATACACCTTTTGATTCCCTTTGGGTTTTTCATCATAGTTCTTTGAAATACATTAAAATCATTAATATTTTCGATCAAATTCCCACCTGTGATTTTATCTTGGATGGTCAGCATACTCATTGTTCGTTTATTTATGCCAAGAATAGATACCAAGATTATCGTCCTCTCTGGCACAATATTACTGCGTTGGCTTCCACCATACATGACCCTTGGTTAGTAATAGGGGATTTTAATGATATTCAATATCCTAGTGAAAAACATGGACCAATGAATTCCCACACTACTTCAAGTGAATTTAGGGCTACAATAGAAGACTCCAATTTAATTCAAGTCAATCTGACTAGTGCTAAGTTCACTTGGTACCGTCAGCATTACAATAGGACTGTTGCTAGTAAACTTGAAAGAGCTTTTGTAAGCATCCCCACATTGGATTATTGGGACACCATTTCTAGTATTATGTTACCTAAATTAAATTAGGATCATCATCCTATTCTTCTGAGTCTCCTTCCTAAGTGCCCCAACCCGAATATTCCCTTCAAATTTAATAATGCTTGGTCTACCGACCTAGATTGTTCCACTCTTATACAAAATTGTTGGGATTCCATGAGCCACCACTCTGATACCTTTTCTTGTGTGATTAAACTCAAACATTTAAAGGAAAATCTCAAAATTTGGGGTGCGTCTAAAACTATACAAATTGACAAGGATATTGTCTCGTTGGAAGTGGAGCTCAACCTCATTCAAAACACTGCCACCAATACTGATTTATATTTAGACCCTCAAAATGAAATTATCATTTCTATGAAACTTGATTCCCTCCTTCTGGTCAAAGATAAAATTAGTAAAAATGTCATAAAAACAAAATTGCTTACTAATGGGGATAGAAATACTAAATTCTAAAATTCCTTGCAACGTGTTAGGAAAGTGTGTAGACCTATTTCCTTCCTCAATGATAATGAAATTCTTTTGGACATTGATGCGGCTATTGCTAATCTTGTCATTTCTTACTTTGAAAATGTTTTTAATGGTCTTCCCATTTATAAAGATCTCATCCCTCATATTGTACCTACTATTGTGGATGATGAGGACAATCGTTCACTTTTGTGAATCCCCCTTGATCAAGAAATCATAGACACTGTGTTTGGTATCAATGCTGATAGTGCCCCGGGTCCAGATGGGTTTAATAATGGGTTTTATCAACATTATTGGGACGTTATCAATGATGATGTTTGTGGGCTTGTCAAATATTTCTTCTCTCATGGTCACTTATCCCATGTTCTTAATTCCCAATTCCTTACTTTGACTCCTAATGTTCTTAGTGATTCAGAAATTCATCTTAACCGGCCTATTTCTCTTATTAACTCTATCTATAAAATTATTACTAAGATTTTGGCCAATCAGCTTTCTCTCCTCTGTATCAAAATTATTTCTTGGAACCAGTTTAGATTTATTAAGGGAAGATCCATTCATGATTGCATTTTCCATGCCTCTGAATGTACCAGTATCCTTAATAAAACCTCTAGTGGATGCAATGTGGCCATCAAGCGTGACATTAAAAAGGCTTTCGATACCATTGAATGGAACTTTATTTTTAAGGTTCTACATCATTTTGGTTTTAATGAAGTGTTTATTAAAAGGATTCACACTTTTTCACCTCTTATGGTATTTCTATCCTTGTCAATGGCTCCCCTAAATGATATTTTAAATGAAACAGGGGTGTCTACCAAGGTGATCCTTTATCTTCCATCTTGTTTGCCATTTCGGAAGACTATCTGAGAAAACTTCTCACCAAGTTGGTTTCTCAAAATAAATTGAAACTGATCCAGGCTGCTCATAGTCTAAATGCTCCGTCCCATCTTCTCTATGTGGATGATATCATCCTTTTTATTAATGGAAGTAAAAGAAACATTCTGAACCATAAGAATGCTTTATCCCATTATGAGGAGGTCTCTGGTCAAGTGATGAGTTGGAGAAAGTCCTTTATATTATTCGGAAAATGTTTTCATGAAAACCATAAAATCAACATCATTGAATGCCTTGGAATTAAGGAGGGTACATTAAATTTCACTTATTTAGGTGTCCCCCTATTTTGGGGAATGCCTAAAGCCTTTTATTTCTCTTCTGTGGTTGATCAGATCCTTCACCAACTCTCTTACTGGAAAGGGAAATCTCTTTCCATGGCTGGTAGAATTTGCCATTTCAAATTGACCATTATATCCAAATTGGTCTACTCTCTAATGATTTACAAATGACCAACCTCTCTTAAACGAATAAATAGTTACATCAAGAACTTAGTTTGGTCAGGAAGTACTGTTGAGAGGAATCTCGAAACTATCCCCTAGTCTATGTGTTGCAAACTGTTGGAAAAGGGAGGGCTTGGAATTAAGAATATAAAAAATTTTAATGAGGCGCTTCAAGAAAAACTCACTTGGAACCTTATTAACCAAAACTCTATTTCTATTTATTTTCTGCATAAAAGATATTTAGATAATATTAAAAAATGAAACTTGAGTTATATTAGCTCTTCTATCTGGACCTCCATTAGAGACTCTTTTCACAACATTATGCATAAATCCAGATGGCTGGTCATAAAAAATTCTTCTTTAAATTTCTGGCTTGATAACTGGTCAGGCTCCCCCTGATCTCCATGAATTCTACTCACTCTTTGTTGGATACCATTAATCTCTCCATTCAGGAGGTTATGGATAACCATTATCCTACCCTCACGGAGGATATTCTATAGGTGGTTAAGAGCCATACCTTCACTAATGAGGATGATTTCCTTGTTTGGGAACCTTCTCATAATGCTATCTTGGATTCTAAAGTTTACTATCATCATAATTTTTCCTCTTCTGAAAATCCTTTTGTGTGGCTCAAACATTTTGATAATCATTGGATCAATCCCTCCATACTTTCTCTAATATGGAGGATTTCACATAATCGTGTCCCGACTGATGTTTTCCTCCAAGTCTTTGGTATCCAACTTTGTTGTAAATGTCATATGTGTCATTAGCATCATGAGGATACCAATCATCTCTTTCTTTCATGTTCCACTATTGCAGCTCTTTGGTAATTTATTACTGACATGTTTGACTGCAGATAAATTTTTTCTAACTCAATTATTACTAATATGAAATGTTGTGTGGATCTCTATGCCTTGAAGCAAATCAAGAACCTCTTTCTTGCTGCTATCACTGAGCTCCTTCACATTATCTGGTATGATCATAATGATATTTTGCATAACAGGCACTCACTTAATCTCAATGTAGGTTGTTCGAGAATTCTCACTGACATCAGGGAGGCTTCCTCGATTCAAAAAGATTGCTGCAACAATTCAGTGGAAGACTTCATGATTCTCAAACGTCTCTGGGTTATCGCCCTCTACAAAAAACTATGTCACTCTATTGAGGTGTTCTGGAAAGTCCCTATTCCTGGCTGGATCAAAATAAACGTGGATGGAGCTTCAAAAGGGATCCTGGGTCAAGCAGGATTTGGAGCTATCTACAGTGATTATCTGGGACGCTGTTATGGGTGTTTCTTTGGTGGTTGCACCACTTCCACTTCCTTAAAAAGTGAGATGATGAAAGTTATCCATGCTATTGAATTTGTTCAATTGAAGGACTAGAACAACATTTGGATTGAAAGCGATTCTACCTCCATCATCCATGAAATTTGGAATGGTGTGATCCACCATTCCTAGACTCTTACATCTCACTGGATGAGATGTATGGACTCTCTCCGGGATATTCGATATATTGCTACTCATGCCTATTGGGAAAAAACATGGTGGATGATGCTCTTGCTAAAAAGGTATCAATCAGGGCGTCACTTGGTTTGATAATATGCTGATTTACCTTATGTCTCTCTGTGAAAGAGATTGTAATAAAACCCCATCTTTCAGACAATTGTACTTTCCTTCTTTAATAAATTGTGTCTTGGTCATTGGCCAAGACATTACCTTATAAAAAAAATAATAACAATACTAGTGGTTTTTGACTGTTATATGGCCTCTTGATAATATAACCAGTAGAAAATAAATTCTAAATGTTATTATTATTGTTTATAAATACATGTGATCGTGGTTAATTAATATATAAAGAATATTCGATGGCCTCATATAGTTGACTCAAGCCATAAAAATCTCTTTTGTCAGAGCTTCAGAAGGAGGTTGCATCAATGGGTTTTTCTCTTGACCAAGACAAAGACAAAATCCAACAAGTGAAGCATGAACATAATCACCTATAAAAGAAGTTAAAGCTCATAGAAATCACCACTTGGGCAACGTAGTCCGATCCGCCAAAAGATTCTATCACCATAGTACATCGTACACATAGGTCGTATGAAGGTGTTATATGGGGCATTGTAATGAGATATTAGTTACATTTTTTAATTTTATTATATAAATAAAATTGTTATTTCTTATTTTGTTAAATTTGAGAATTTAAAATGTTAAGATAAATGTTGGATAAAGTTCCATATTATTGGTGAATTTTAAAAAAGGGTATATTAAATAACTTTTTGTATACTTTATAAATAATTAATAATGTAAAATTATTTTCAAAAAACGGTCTTTTAGAAATGTGACCAGTAAAAATTTAGAGTCTAATAAAATCAATTTAATTTTTAGTGAATAACAAAGTATGAATAGTAAAATTAATGTTCTGATTAGTAATGTAACCAATGGAATATTAACCTCACTTAAGAAAGAATAAATATGATTTAGGCATCTTGAATGGGGAAGATATGTAATAGCATAAGTAAAAAACTATTTCATAAATTATTAGTTCGGTATATGTATTTTTCGGGTAAATGGTGTTTTTACTTCAAAATTAAATATATCATAATTAAAAAATTATTTTCATAAAATGGAGTTCATTTTTAAATTCAGAACATCTATTTTAGGTTAGGATGAATTTATGTGATTTTTATAAAATGTTTTCTTTTTGGGGGAATAGTAAAAATACAGTTTTGAGTTTCAGTGTTATTAATGACTTCATTAATGACGTAATAATGTTGTAATAATTTTAGATGACTTGTGAATAGTAAGATATGTTCCGAGGTGTCCTAAGTGGCCAATACCATGGGAAACCCATGGTTTTACAAATACCACCGATGATGTGTCCCATATAAACTAATTAAATATTCTCTCACTTTTGCTATAAATACCAAGACATTCCCTCATTCCAAAATCCATATCAACAATGCTCTGATTATTTTACCACAAAATGTAAAGAACCTTAAATTTCAAGGGAGATTTTTTCTTAATTTTCTTTGGGATATTACAAGAATGTAGTTTCTGACGGAACCTGATTCCGAGGCCCGGTGTGCCAGGAATCAATTTCCGAAGTATAGCTCGGTTACGTTCAGTGAACGAACGAGCCGGTTATCCAAACTTTTGAACCAGTGCTCGGAATCGAATTTTGAGGGTATCGATGGAATCGAAGCACCGATAATTGCTTAAGAACACCTTTTCCGGAGTTGCATTTTCTCGGGTAAGATTATTAATTAAATGGGATAACTAAAGAATAAAATAAAATATTGTGCTACAATTTTTTTTTCTATTCTAGGTAGTTTAAACCTATGCTTGGTGTTTGGAGTGGGACCCAGTAATATCCTAACTCCACTAGGTAGGATATTAGTGAAGTGGGGCATACACGAGCCCCACCCCTTTATTTCTTTTTTTACCTCCCACGTGCATTTAATTTTTTAACTCACCCTCACCCCCTTCTAAATGCCAAGTCAACTCTCACATTTAATTGGATTATTTAACGCCTCATTAATTTGTCAACGCACGTTAATTAAATCATGTTTTAATTTTGAATTTCAAATAAGCGATGGCATGAGTAATAAAATAAGGCAACGCCTTATTTTATTATTGTTGAGGTATTGTACGAGAAGGTTGGAGAAGAATTTCTCAAGCCTGAGAATCTTTATCCTCCTCCTTAAAGAACGCGAAGAACACACAGTCACCAACAAACAATGCTGACGGTCCTCTTCTCAGTGACGCCATATACTGAGACACCGTGTACCGCGACGTTGTGTACCACGACGCCCACGATCCTCCTTCCGCGATGTCGTCTTCCGCGACGTCTCTATCCCGCGACAAACCACATTCGACGACTTCATCAAGGTAGGGGTTTGGAATTTTGGATCGTGATTGTTCTTTCCATTCATCATTTTTTTTAATTTAGGCTTCCTGTTATAATTTTAACAGGAGGAGGTCGGGCTGCACGAACATGGCCGAACCTCCTTCCCCTTTGATGTTGTTCGTTGCGGCTTGAAATAAGGCGGCGCCGTGCAACGAAACCAAGCGGAAACATAGAGGAATGCGGCGAAGAAGCGTGGCGCCGTTGTGCCATGCCGTTGAGACTGAAAGAATCCGCGACCAATGTTGGGCAGCGGAAATGGGGCGTGACGCCGTCACGCCGTGCCGGTTGGACCAAGGCAACGACCATTGGCCGCGGCGGAGAAAACGACGGCGGCCGGAGCCGCTGGACGCCGGTTCGCTGAAGGGCGGGACCAACTTGTCCCGCATGATTTGTTGGCCGGCCGTTACGACCGGCTATAATCCGGAAAACCGGGGGTTGAACCCCCGGTCAACTCCACCAGGGCGGACCCATGGGGGTCCACTAATTCTTTGAAGGGGGTGGCGGTTCCCCCCCTTCTGCACTCGCGCGGCCCGCGGTGCCCGTACCGGCATGGACCGGCTGCCCCGGCAGGACCGGCCGCACCGGGCCAGGCTTCCCACGTAGGGCTGGGCCGCACCCACCGGGCCGGGTCGTGACCTAATGGGATGGACCTGGACCTAGGTTGGGTCGACCCGGTTCTGGCTGACCCATGGGGTCTCGAACCGGGCCCCAAACCCCCTAAAATGGACAGGTTCGTTCTTTTTCTCATATCTTGGGTTGCAGAACTCCGACCGACGAACCGTCAGCTGAGATGTGATCCTTGGATCGAGACAGTCATTTAGGTATATTAAACTCAAGGTTTTGGAGAACATTGGGTATGTCTGGGTTGGTTCGAACACGAAACCAATTGGGCCCTCGGAGCGGAAACACTTATAACTTGAGCTCCGGACATCCGATTGATGTGCCGTCGACTTTGTTGGATTCCTCTTAGTGAGATTTACCTTTTGGATTACTCCTCTTGATATTTGGATGCATTTGGAGTGCGGTCAGGTTGGTTGTGACTTAAAAACCAACCGGGCCCCAAGAATGAAAAGGCCAATAACTCTCAGACCGGGCGTCATATTGACGCGCCGTCTGTCACGTTGAGTTGCTTTTGTTGATATGGAACTTTGGGATACATCATTTCCGGACTACGTGTTAGTTGATGTATCGAACCCTTAGTTCGTGGAGCAGACCCCCCCAGAATCGAGCATGGTGTGTGCAGGAACCCTAGAGCTGGCTGCGACTACGATGACGATGACGACTGCACTAAAATCCTTCGTGGGTTTGGCAGTGACGATGATTGTACTGAAATCCTCTGTGGGTTAGACAGAGATGAAGACTGCACTGAAATCCTCCTTCGATTCGGCAGCGATGAATGCTGTACTAAAATCCTCTGTGGGTTTGGAAGCGATGAATACCGTACTGAAATCCTCCGTGGGTTCAACGACGATGAAGAAAACACTGAAATCCTCCGTGGGTTCAACAACGATAATGACCGTACTAAAATACTCTGTGGGTTCAATGGCGATGAATACTGTTGTTGTATCCTATGTGGGTATGGCAGTGTTTTACTTTGTTCTTGCTATCCTACGTGGGTCTGGCAGAGTAGCTGGTCTGTATCCAATGTGGGTCCGACAGCTTAGCTGGTTTAGTATCCTACGTGGCTCCCAACATAGATGAATCAGTGGCTATATCTGATCATCTCTATCACCTTACAAAGAAGTATACCTGTGTGAGCTGAGTCTTGACTTCAATCAATATATTTGATATGATTGACTTGTAATCCAATGTGGATTGGGTTGTGTTATCCTGTGTGGATTGGGTTGTACTCTTATGTGGGCGTGATCGAACTTGGGCTCAGATGTTGGAGCCGAACGGGAATTGATGACTTAGGTTTATGTATGGGAATTTTCCTAAGTACTTTTGGTTGTTAATTCCTGATTGTATCCTTCCTTTTTGGATTAACCTTTGTGGATTCTGGGAGACCTTCATGGGTCTCGGGGTCCCTACTGAGTAGCGTATACTCACCCCTGTATGGGCTATGCCCTCACTACATTGTGTTGGATGCAGACGATGGACAACGCTGATCGTGTTTGAGGATTGTGGAGCAAGTCGGTACCTGGAGGTGGACCACTAGGCGGGACGTGCATGGAGTGGACGGCTAGACCGAGGAGCTGAGGAGGCTATCTATACCCACCCTTCAGGTGGGACATCCAGTGGATGACTCAACGTTGCTGCTTTACTTTCAGTTGTTGTAACTTCTTTCCAGTTGTACATTACTTTCAGTTTGGGTTTGTATTTTGGCCCACTTACTTTTCTGCACTACTTTTGTACCCAATTTTACTTAGTGTTTACTTCTTCTTGCTTACTCTATGGTGTTTGTTTACTTTATAAAGGAAATGAATTCCCCTTTTTGTCAGGATTTACGCATTGGCACTAGTCGCCAGCCCCTGGCCTATGGGAGGCGGGCTTGGGGTAGTCAAGGCACAGGTACTGAGGACGGGTGGTAAAAAATTAGTATCAGAGGAGTTCGGTTCTATCGCAGAACTCTAGACTCTAATCTTTCTTCTTTGTGAAGCAATAGTGTTTAGGTTATTGAGTGTGGTTATCGGTCCAGGGAGTCCAGTGTTTGTGTGGCGGCCGATGTATCTGTATACCAGGACCCTGACTTCTGATTTCTGACTCAATGCACGAAAACATTGAATGCATGTGTGTTTGAAAAGTTTTCTTTGTGATTACTTTGTGTCATCTTACCAGGTATACTGTTTGACCGTGGCACACCTGTTTCTTTTCAGGATGTCCCCACAACGATAGCCAGCTAAGGTCCCACGCTTTGAGCAAGACGATATCCCACCGAGCGACGAGGCCTTGGTGCAGGGCCCTTTGACAGTAGAGGCACTGACGGGGCCTCTACCCGCCGAGCCACCGATGCTACTATCCCCAGCCGCTGATAGTGCACGTCGCCTTAGTGCACTGCACGAGTTTCAGTTTTGGATACCACCCAGGTTCCGCCGGGAGACGGACCCTCAGGCAGCCGAGGATTGGATAGAGGCGGTTGTGTGATTTTTCAGGTTAGTGGAGACACCAGCTGACCTCATAGTGATCCTCATAGTGAGCCTCCTACAGGCGGAAGCAGGCAGATGGTGGAGCTTGATGCTCCAGGTGCACGGCGGGGCATCACTCCTCTAGACGGACTTTGAGAGCCTCTTCCACTCGGAGTTCGTCCCCGCCACACTCTGTGTGGTGCGCATCCATGAGCTTCTACAGCTGTGACAGGGAAGCCTGACGGTTTCCCAGTACTCGGTGAGATTTACCGACCTCACGCGCTATTCGACGGACATGGTATGAGACCCATTCTTCCAGGCCTGGACCTTCGAGCAGGGACTAGGGAATGAGATCAGGGCATCGATGATCTCCATCAGCAGTCCGACGTAGGTAGGAGTACTGGAGCAAGCTCTTCTCATAGAGGTATTTATTGCTGAGCCTACGCTAGCGACGAGACCTACAGCCGGGTGGCATATAGCAGAGTCGTCTGCAGTTGGCAGTCGACGGTTGTCACAGGGGTCCAGGCAGACTGGACCACCAGGCAGACGACCTCAGGACACTGGCTCAGAGGTGCGGGGCACACGACGTAGAACCAACCTTTCGAGGAGCAGGCAGTGCTACGCATGCGGCGGGAAGGTCCACATGGCCCAGGACTGCCTGACCCGCCGTGCAGAGGAGCAATAGATGGTTGAGGAACCACCCAGGCAGAGGCAGAGGATCGACCGTGGCGGTCCGCAGGGAGAAAGTGGACGAGGTTGAGGAGGTGGTCGAGTGGCAGGTGGTGGATGACGTATTGAGGCTCTACCACCACCACCACAAGGAGGTCCACCCCGACCATAGGGGAGAGCACAGATTTAGGAAGCTGAAGCTTACGATCATGGAGCTCTGGAAGCGGGTGGACAAGTGCGGGACTAGCTCCAGGCATGGAGGCCTTTGCCCAAAATTCCTCTAGCTTCGTTGTTTGTGTTTCTTTGTGTCCTTGTACTTTGAGTTGTATTAATAAAAGACACTTTTAATAGTGACATTTTATTTCTTGTCTTTTGTATGTTAATACTAAGAGGTTCCAGTTAAAAACTGTTGACTTGACCCTCACATACGATATTCATACTGGAGGAGTCCTAGTGACCACACACTGATGCCGACAGTGTGACTCAACCCTTGGAGGAGAGAGTAATAGTTGGATCTCTTCGTAGCAGCATAGAGGCCTTATGATGTCATCCATGACATGAATTAACAGATCATGATGAGATTGACTTTATTAGGCAAGGAACATGGTTTTCCAGGGGATGAGACCAGATTTCTCTTTTCAGCAAAGGAGAAATCTTTGCAGCTTTTCATAATGTTAAGGATGAAGGGGAAACCCTTCGTGTGGTCAGATAGATGTTAGCAGATCTTCCAGGAGCTGAGACAGTGATTGACCAATGCACCTATCATGAGGCTACTGGAGGAGAGAGTAGGGTACGTAGTCTACTGCGATGCATCTGGGACTGGACTTGGATGTGTCCTGATGCAGGAGCGGGCCGTGATTGCCTATGGAACACGTTAGTTGAGGCAGCATGAGAAGAACTACGCTACCCATGACCTGGAGCTAGCAGCAGTGGTCTTCTCTCTAAAGATGTGGTGACACTATCTGATGGGCGAGCACTTTACAGTCTATTCTGACCACCAGAGTCCCAGGTACATCTTCTTGCAGATGGACCTGAACCTGAGACAACGTCGATGGATCGAGTTCCTCTTGGACTATGACTTTGAGATATTATATACTCCTGGAAAGGGGAACATAGTAGCCGATTCTCTCAACAGGAGGATGGGCATTCAGATACTCGGGGAGGCGACGGAGTAGCTAGCCGCTTTGCAAATATCCTTCGTGGATTGAGATGGAACAACCTTTCTTCAGTCACTCACAGTCACTCCTCCACTACTTCAGTGGGTTAGAGAGGCACAGCGTGGGGATTTTGACTGTGAGACACGACGTGCACAGATATCCTCAGGACATGCACCTGATGGATTCTCTATAGGAGGAGATCACGTCGTGATTTTCAGAGGAAGTACAATGGTACCGGCTACTTTGCAGGAGGAGGTACTGAGGGAGATTCACACTTCCCCATTAGCGGTAGATCTAGGAGTGGGGAAGATGTACTAGGACCCTAGACAACAACACTGGTGTCCATGTATGATGTAGGTTGTAGCTGAGTTCATTTCTCGATGCCTCACCTGTCAGTAGGTGAAGGCGGATCACCAGATACTAGGCGGCTTGGTGCAGCACTTGGAGGTCCCGGAGTGGAAGTGGGGTGGGATATCTATGGACTTCATGACTGGACTTCCACGTACTTCCATAGGTCTCAACTCCATTTGGGTGATTGTCGACCGACTCACCAAGTCGGCCCACTTCTTACCCATCAGAGAGCAGGGCTCAGTGGATAACTTGGCAGGTCTCTACATTCCGGAGATTGTATGGTTTCATGGTGTGCCATCATTTATCGTCTCCGATGGAGATGCTCGCTTTACATCCCTGCTTTGGAAGGGTTTGCAGGAGGCATTCGGGATGCAGCTACGTCTATGCACCGCATTTCACCCTCAGGCGGATGGTCAGACAAAGAGGACCATTCAAACTCTTGAGGACATGCTCCGGGCATGTGTCCTCGACTTTGGTCACAGCTGGGAGGACCACCTACCCTTAGTGGAGTTCGCGTACAACAACAGCTACCACTCCACCATCGGGATGACACCATATGAGGCATTGTACGACTGACCTTTCATATCACCTCTGTGCTGGACAGACCCTGGGGAGTCAGCACTTGTGGGACCGGAGATGGTCCAGGCCATGACAGAGAAGGTCCAGGTCATCCAGGAGCGGATGAGGACATCTCAGAGCTAGAATAAGTCTTATGCTGACCGGAGGTGGAGGCCACTGGAGTTCAAGGATGGCGACAGCGTCTTCTTGCGGGACTCACCTTGACATGGATAACAGAGATTTGGTCAGGGCAGAATGTTATCTCTGCGCTTAATCGGACCGTTCCAGTTTCTCAACAGGATATGTGTGGTGGCATATCGCCTGGCCCTACCACCTTAGTTGCACCTAGTGCATGACGTCTTCCACGTATCTCAGCTGAGGAGATACATGCATGACCTGACGCATATCATCGACCATGGGGAGTTGGACATTGACGATGGGGTGACTTTTGCGAAGGTCCCGGTGGAGATCGAGGATCGACAGGAGCGGGTTCT
This sequence comes from Viscum album, assembly GCA_963277665.1. Lineage (NCBI taxonomy): Eukaryota > Viridiplantae > Streptophyta > Magnoliopsida > Santalales > Viscaceae > Viscum > Viscum album. The sequence goes on along the minus strand of OY728132.1, from coordinate 1,282,244,855 downwards.
ATGTTGATGGTTGATACCTCTAGTGTGCATCAGATAGTAGCATAGGAACCTTCAAGAGAGCACTTGGGTGCGGGAGACGCAGTTTCATGCACCACACCCACTTTTGTTCCCCTAGTTTATGATGTATCTTTACGAGGATGTAAATCCCTGAGGTGGGAGTAATGTAAAGACCCGTAAAATTCAAGGATAATTTTTCATTAATTTTCTTTGGGATTTTACAAGAATTCAGTTTCTGACGGAACATAATTTCGAGGCCCGGAATCAATTTCCGAAGTTTAGCTCGGGGACCTTTAGTGAACGTATAATCAGGGTTTCCTAACTTTTGAACGGGTGCTCTGAATCGAATTCTGAGGGCACCGATGGAATCGCAGTGCCGGTAATTGCTTAATAACACCTGTTATGGAGTTTTGTTTGCTTGGGTGAGGTTATTAATTAAATGGGTTAACTAAAGAATAAAATAATATATTGTGCTATAATTTTTATTTCTATTCTAGGTAGTTTAAACCTATGCTTGGTGGTTGGAGTGGGACCCCATAATATCCTAACTCCACTAGGTAGGATATTATTGAATTGGGGCCCACACGAGCCCCACCCCCTTTATTTCCTTTTTTACCTCCCACGTGGATTTAATTTTGTAACTCAACCCCACCCCCTTCTAAATGCCAAGTCAACTCTCACGTTTAATTGGATTATTAAGCGCCTCATTAATTGGTCAACACACGTTAATTAAATTATGTTTTAATTTTGAATTTCAAATAAGGGATGGCATGAGTAATAAAATAAGGCAATGCCTTATTTTATTATTGTTGAGGTGTTGTGCAAGAAGGTTGGAGAGGAATTTCTCAAGCCTGAGAATATTCATCCTACACCTTGAAGAATGTGAAGAACACACTGTCACTGACGAAGAACGCAGGTGGTCCTCTTCTCCGCGACGCCGTATACTGAGACGCCGAGTATTGCGTCATAGTGTACCGCGATGCCAACAATCCTCTTTCCGCGACGTCGTCTTCCGCGACGTCGTCTTCCGCGACGTCTCTATCCCGCGACAGACCTCATTCAACGACTTCATCGAGGTAGCGGTTTGGAAATTTTGTTCGTGATTGTTCTTGTCGTTCTTTGTTTTTTTTTAATTTCGGCCACCTGTTATCATTTTAACAGGAGGAGGTCAGGTCACTTGAACACGGCCGACCCTCCTTCCCCTTTTTTGTTGTTTGTTGTGGCTCGAAAGAAGGCGGCACGGTGCAATGACACCGCGCAGAAACATAGAGGAATGTGGCGAAGAATCGTGGCGCTATCGCGCCACGCCGTTGAGACCGAAAGAATCCACGGCCGGAGTCGGGCCACAGTAATGGGGAGCGACGCCGTCACGCCGCGCCGATCGGACCAAGGCCGTGACCATTGGCCACGGTGGAGCAAAGGAGGGCTGCCGGAGCCACTGGACGCCGGTTCGCTGAAGGGTGGGACCAACTGGTCCCGCAAGAGGTGTTGGACGACCGATACGGCCAGCCTTGTTCTGAAAAACTAGGGGTTGAACCCCCGGTCATCTCCAGCAGGGCGGACCCACGGGGGTCCGCCATTTCGTTGAGGGGGGGGGGTTCCCCCCTTCTGCACTTGCGCGGTGCCCGTGCCGGCCTGGACCAGCCACCCCGGCAAGCCCTGCCAGACCGGGCCAAGCCGCGCCCACCGGACCAGGCCGCACCCTAATGGGCCGGACCCGGACCTGGTTTGGGCCGACCTAGGGGGTCTCGGGCCGGGTCAGTCCGGGCCCAAAACCCCCTAAAAACGGACAGCTTCGTTCTTTTGCCCATATCATGGGTTGTGGACCTCAGATCGACTCACTGTCAGTTGAGATGCGCTCCTTGGATTGAGACAGTTGTTTTGGTATATTACACTCAAGGTTTAGATGAACATTGTGTATATCCGGGTTGGTTTGAACACGAATCCAATCGGGCCCTTGGAGCGGAAACACATATAACATGAGCTCCAGACGTCCGATTGACATGCTGTCGATATTTTTTGGATTCCTCCTAGTGAGACGGACCATTTGGATTACTCCGATCGAGGTTTGGATTCAGTTGGAGTGTGGTCAAGTTGGTTTTGACTTAAAAACCAATCGGGCCCCTGGAACGAAAAAGGCAATAACTCTCAGACCGAGCTTCCGATTGATGCGCCATCTATCACGTTAAGTTCCATTTGTTGAGACTGAAAATTGGGATACATCAACTCCGGAATACATGTCAGTTGATGTATTGACCCCTTGGCTCGTGGAGCGGACCCTCCCGGAATCGATCTTTCTATGTACATGAACCCTAGAGCTGGCTGCGACTACAACGACGATGAAGACTACCCTGAAATACTCTGTGGGTTTGGTAGTGACGATGACCGTATAGAAATCCTCCGTGGGTTCGACGGTGATGAAGACTGCACTAAAATCCTCCTTGGGTTTGGTAGCGGTGAATACTACACTAAAATCCTCCGTGGGTTCGGCAGTGATGAAGAACGTACTGAAATCCTCCGTGGGTTTGATGGTGATGAAGACTACACTGAAATCCTCCGTGGGTTCGGCATCGAAAAAGACCATATTGAAATCCTATATGGGTTCGACGATGATGAATACTGTTCTTGTATCCTATGTGGGTCTGGCAGTGTGTGAATCTGTTCTTGCAATCCTACATGGGTCTGGCAGAGTAGCTGGTCTGTATCCTATGTGGGTCTAACAGCTTAGCTGGTTTAGTATCCTACGTGGGTCCCAACATAGATAAATCAGTGGCCATATCTGATCATCTCTATCTCCTTACAAAGAATTATACCTGTGTGAGATGAGTCTTGACTTCAATCAATATCTTCGATATGATTGACTTGCTTTACTATGTGGATTGGGTTGTGTTATCCCGTGTGGATTCGGTTGTACTCTTATGTGGGTGTGATCGAACTTGGGCTCGGATGTTGGAGTCGAATGGGAATTGGTGACTTAGGTATATGTATGGGCATATACCTAAGTATTGTTGATTGTTACTTCGTGATTGTATCTTTCCTTTGTGGATTATACTTTGTGGATTCTGGGAGACCTTCTAGGGTCTCGGGGTCCCTACTGAGTACCGTATACTCAACTCTGCACGGGCCATACCCGCACTACGTTGTGTTGGATGCAGACGACGGACAACACTGATCGTGGTTGAGGCTTATGGAGCAAGTCGGTACCTGAAGGTGGACCACTGGGCGGGACGTACACGGAGCGGACAGCTGGACCGAGGAGCGGAGGAGGCTATCTGTACCCACCCTTCAGGCGGGACTTCCAGTGGATGCCTCGATGTTGCTGCTTTACTTTCAGTTATTGTACCTTCTTTCTAGTTGTACTTTACTTTCAGTTTGGGTTTCTATTCTAGCCCACTTTCTTTTCCGCACTACTTCTATACCCAGTTTTAATTAGTTTTTACTTCTTCTTGCTTACTCTGTGGTGTTTGTTTATTTTATAAAGGCAATGCCTTCCCCTTTTTGTCGAGATTTACGCCTTGGCGCTAGTCGCCAGCCCCTGGCCTATGGGAGGCGGGCTTGGGGTAGTCAAGGCATGGGTCCCGAAGACGGTTCATGACACCTAAGGAGTCCTCCCATGGTTCCCTCATGCCCCCATGGTTCCAACCTTCAAGCTTTCTAAGTCACATATCAAGCCAAGGGATCCATTCACCCTCTTCTTTTAAGTCATGACTTATTTTATGTTATGTTTCTAGATTACATTTTATGGTGTGGGTTTATGTTATTAAATATCATTCATAATTTCAATTTATTTCCAAATAACGAGACCCTTTCCACTCGCATCAACTTATTTTATGGATTTTTATATGATACTGTTAGGCTGCAAAATTTTCTGTAAAAGAAATCACATTTTCCCTTTTCTTTTATGTTTCCTTTTTAGGTGGTTTCTCTTTAAAATATCCACAACATAATCTTAATTATATTATATTATGCTTCTATAATTTAAAATTATTCATTTATGTATGGGAGACCATTTCCCCTATTCTTTTATTGTTTTCTATAACCATGTTATATAGATATTATACTACAGAAATTTTGTCTCAATATTCCCCTCTCTTTCTCTCATGAAATTCTCTTATATTATTTATTTTAATAACCGGACCTATTTCGTTTCTATGGGTGTTTATAAATACATAAAAAAATATATTTTTTTACTATGGAATAGACATACATATCACAATTCACATCATTCCATGGGTTATAAATGAAATAATGATCATGTTTAATAACACCTTTTAATACATCATGATGTTGATATGAAACCCATTTATTTTATTTGCTTTTAGATATTTATGAATTGTATGATTATTATCTAAGTGGATCACATGAAAATAATAACATCTTAAGGGTGTGCCTCGTTAGCGCTCCAATGAATTGTATAATTAATTTAATCTCTAGAGATGAAAAGTTTCAAGATACCTTGGTGAATAACCTTGGTAATTTTTTTGACACCTGGGGATGAACCATGGTGATATGTTCAAGAATGTATAAATTAAATTTTGTAGCCACATATTCATGTTAATATTAATTTTCATTTCATAATGATATGTCACAACTCCTATTGCTCATGTCTTTATGTTTTCATCATGCTCTTTTTGATATCATAAGTAAACTTATTCCATTGCTTTCTTTACGTGTCCTTTAGCTCACCCATTGCTTTGATTTATCTCTACATGTTCCAAGATGCAGTAATGTTATGTAGGATGAACCTTTGATGAAGCCTTACTTGTTTATTAGAAGAATTTTTAATGTTTTCATGTATTTTTTTCCAGATTTCCAAGACACTAGACATTAAATATCCCCTGTTTATAAAATGTAATGAAAGTTTATATAATAAAAAGGTGAGATCCCATAGTGAATAACATTATTGTTCCAAATAATCAAACTATAATGAATTTTCTCAATATACCAACTATTTGAATGTACCTAAATTTTATCCATTCATAGAATATATCAAAAATATATATATATAATGAGATAACTAAAGATAAAAACCCTATAATAATAACAATTGAAAACCAATCAAAAATAAAATTACGAAAGAGAAATGTTCCATTTGTTCATTCCCCATGGGTAAAACCATATAAAACACCTACATGTCCATCATTCAAGATTAATAAATACACAAATGCAGCACCAAAATCCACATGAGGCCAAATCTAATACCACCCAGAAGTTATAAGTAGATAAAAAATTATTTAATAAAAAAACCATCCATACAAAAAAATGTCATGTACCAATATATGATGTATTTTTTTAAGATGAATCAAAAGAACGTAAGTTTGATATAAATGTAAATAAAAATTAATAGAGATATTAAATGGTATACTATCTCCAATTATAAGGATGAATCATATTATCACATCATAATTGATATGGGAACATTTAATATGAGACATAATACTCATGAATCCACTAGAAATGTCCCAGAAATTGAGAACCCTTTAAATCCATGTACACATACACACCTAAACAAATGAGTTCAAAAGTGTATAATAGGATAGAGTGAAATACACATCCGATGTGGTAATAGGAATAATGGAATGATTTTATGAAAAAATGATCTCTATCAATGATAAAAAATAACCACGTATACATAGATAAATATTGTCATCCCTTTTATACCTCAAAATTATTCAATGATAATAATCATAGAATATTTGGTCAATGATATATAATCAATTTTTCCCTATCAACAAAATCACTTATAAGTAGTACCTACTGAAAGGATATATATAACCCAACATATATCTTTAAATGGAATTACATTCAAATAGAGGATCAAAATAAATACATGAAAAATGTAGAAGTGGATCCACTATCATGATATAATATAAATTTTATCTAGAAAAGTAAGAATATTTGAAATAATAATTCTTATAATCATATAAAATTTAAATTTTAATCAATGTTATACTATTTATTTTATCACAACGACTTTGTCATACATATTATAGGAATGTTATATTATTAATTTAAAAAATCATATATGTTACAAGTCAAGACCAACAAAAATCCCTTGTGTTCATTTGGGATTGCTGTAAAACTGATAATTCATGTCATTGTTCACTAGCCATGCCCACATGTGTTATCACTAAATGTGGGTGATGAGCATTCAAAAAGAGAAGTGAAAAAATTTATTTATATGTAATGTTATACTCAACAAATTATTTCCCTGTTTGAAATTCATTTTCTGAAATCAATATATTTTCAATGTAAATATTAATTGTAATTGAATGTTCTAATTTTTTTTAATTATTAATTAATAGTGAAGTTTTATTTATAGTAATATGGTTTAATATTGTGAAACCAAACTCTTAAACTTATCTTATCCATTATTAATTAACCCAGTTAACATTTAATAATGTATTTTTTAGAAGAGTTATTTTTAATAATTAACGGTGAGAGTTATTTATTATATCTAAAACAAAATTAATATAATATCGATAATCCAATTAAAGGATTAATGCATTAATGAGTTTGATAATTTATTACTTATTAAATGTATAACATTTGGATTTGATAAAAAAATACATTATGGATCCAAATAATATAGATGAAATATTTATCTTATTATTATAGTTTATCGAAGACATTACCATGAAAATGCCCCAAAATTGTTACCGAGATTAATTTTGGTTCATTTAATTATAACACATCTAGGGTATAGTGAAGGAATGAGACCACTTCATCATAAATGTAGGATATTTTATTAAACATAAGGAGGAATGTGAATCACATTTCAAATTCAGGGAGGAATAAAGTAACATAGTCCCATGGTGTCATCCTTAACAAATTAAACACAATTAAGAGTAAAGAAACCCAAAATAAGATTAAATAATGCGAGGTTTTCTTTTGTTCCCCTTTTGAGGAAATACTATATGCAAAGAAATTATTTTACCAACATGTATGATTCAGGGTTTAATGACCAATAAATTCTATAAATTAATTATTATATAGATAAGAGAAATGGGGGTCATACCTTCCTTGGATGGATTTTCATATAAATAATGATTCTATTTCAATTTCATTGGGTGATATATTATTAGATAGGAAAATATCCATCCCATTAAGAAAATCCATAACCTATCCCATAAGTGAGTTACTAGAACCATAAATACCAATCGAAGTAAGAACCACATATCCACTGGAGTTGTGGAAAACCCTCATCATTTCTTGGTTATTTGGTTTCATGATCCATCACAGATGATATTAAAGCCATTTTAATGTGGAATCCATCATAACCAATGACCTGAAAAACACATGCTAAGGAGATGGAGAAAATCCTCTTCTATTAATTATCATTGTCATGAATTTGGAATTTTTCCAACATTTAACTGGACCCCTTGATCCACCATGAGACACCTGGCCGGAGTGTTCATCTCGAAAGATGATATTTTGTATCCACTCACCCATTATTTTTGTTATTTATTTCTATATAGTCTAAAAACAAGAAGAGAACAAGGTGTCCCTCACCTTCCTATTAACATCACTGCCTTCCAATCCTTGATTCCATGGAGAATAGAATGTCGCTCCATCACTAAACTGAATATCAACTCCTCTAAAGTATCCAAAGATCTTCTCGAACATCATTTCCCATTCTCCCTCGATGAAGAGGTGATGGAAAATTATTCATTGAGGTTGAAACAATTGATGATTTTTGGAAACCAAGTTGATAAAATTACATTTGATAGATTGATTAGTCAGAATACCACAGTGATAGATACACCAAATAAGAAAATTGTACATGATCATAATTTCATTGCACCATAGTGGTTTTCCAACTCCCTCTTATAGAATATCATGGCAGGAGAGATGATTCTCTTTATCTGAGAATATACTCAGCATTGTACCAATGAAAAACCTTTTTCACGATCATAGAAACACTACATGATATTGAAAATTTATTATTGCGACCTTCCAAGGGTTGATTGAATGAAACATGGAAAGGCACATGCTATAAAAACTAAGACATTACTGGTCGGGCACCCCAAAAATCTAAGTATATTTCCAACCAAATTGTGTTTCTATTATTTAATCTCACCACACCCAATAATCCACCAAGATTGGCACCCGATTTTTGGTAGATGGCCACACATCATATTCCACAGGGTAGAGACATGGCCTCTCGGATCACAGGACAAGATTTCATTAATTTCATTAGAAAATTTACCCAATATGTAATGATCTTTTATTTATTCTCAAAATAGTTTGGATTGTAGGTTGTCCATGGTGTCGACCATGCTCAAGAGTCCATTACCATTGGACCCCACCTGGTTCCCATATCTGGCACAAGATGCCCAGTGGTACCTGAGCTCTATATGTATAACCTATACAAAACAAGATATAGTTTTTTCAATATTATTCACCATAGTTTTCGTAACATTAACTACGTAGAGAAAATGAATAGGAATATAAGAATTAAAAAAATGACCATCTTAATGTGCCACCAAAAGTAGGGAATTTGTTCCCTAATTTATTGATACATACATTGATTTTTGTAAGAAGTATCTCATTTTTATGGACGTGTATACCTCCCATAGGGATAAGTTCATATTGTTACATCATTGGAAAAGATGTAGATTTATTATGAGAGTGTTTTCAATTTTTTTAACTTGATCCTCATATCATGAATTGGATATATAAATTCAATAATTTTCATAGTTCATACATTAGACAGTTCACATTAAATAATCATATATAACTGTATAAAATACACAAATAGATTCCAAATATGATAAATGAATAAAAGTATGTCCTCCAAAAAAAGGATGTGGCAGATTTCATAGATGTGAATCCAACCATTGAAAAAAACAATGATTTTATTATTCATGGAACTATATAATAATTAACTAAAATTATCATCAGCCAAAATGAAAACACTAGAAGATAGAGGGAATCCCTATCTCATACCACCCACTAAATTGAAAAAACCCCACTTTTGACCCATGAAATTCACATATAATCCATTTCTAACTAAATCATGTAAAAATGGATAGATACCCACTGAAAAAAACAAATGGATGGTAGTAATTTAAGGATAAATCCTCATTCCTTCCAATTATATTTAGTATCATTTTATATATAAACTTCTATGTTATAAATCAAAGACTTCCAATTAATTTTTTCATTAATCTCTTATGAAAGATAAAATGTTTTCAGTGTGGACCATCTCCTAAAAAATGATGATACTCCTATGATATCCACACTTTATGACTATGGAAGAGTCTCCATTTGTTCTCCCAAGCTGGGTTATTTCATGGAAAATAGCACATAATGATTGGACTATAATATTTAAAAGATAAAGGGTCACTAACCTTTGAGGGGAGAATATGTGATGTTGTACAGGCCACCCCTATCAGGCTATCCCTACAAAAAATATTGAATAATGTTAAACATCTATCATTAAAGACCATCCAAGTGTCCCCATAGATTGAAATGGGAAATATTTTAGGTCACATATAACTCTCTTCATTTAAAGAGGTAAACACTTCCCCAATATCATTTTCATCCAGTTTTCACTAAAGCCCTAAAATAAAATCATTCTGGACCAAAGTCATTATGGAATCCAAAATATCGACTAACCCATTGCATACAATTTCTACATGGTTGGATTGACACCCTCAAAGAGGTACATAAAATGATTCCCCATCACCCATAAAACCACACTAAAATTATTAGTGAATGATCCACCCTCCAAGAATATTTTATGATGACTAACATATTTCTTTTATTTATTGTTATATTGAAAAAATGATTTATTTATAACACCCTTCGTTATCAATTTTTTTTGTAATTTTCCCAATCTAAACATTATTTTTCAAATAGAAAATATAAAAAAAAATTCATCTGGATAATGAGTGCAATGAATATGGCATCATCCCAGAATACTTATTGATTGGATTATATTAGCTCAAAATCATGTTCCACCATATCAATATCCTATAATCTATTGGCTCGATTTTTGATCCATGCATGGAGGTCCCCTCTCAACCACTTGAGTTTTTTTTTGTGATAACCAAGACATGATGTGTCCTATATGGGTAAACTCTATCAATCAAAAATTGTTGTATGGTAAAAAAATCCTTTTCCACTGTTTAGAGAAATAAAGAGTGTGAGTCTAGGTCACTCTGTGTAAACTACTATCCAGCAGAGGAGAGAGTTTTGAAAGGATGTGAGCTAGATGGAGAAAACATTTGTTTTGAAATTCGGTGACAAAAAGAAAATTTTCTAAGGAGGATTGATCCTACAACACGAACAATGTCCTCTCTTATATTTAATTAATCAGGTAATTATATCTTCGTAAAACACTGGGACTATGAGGCCATTTAAATACATAAAAGATGATAACACAATCATATTTGTCCATTTATGATCCCTACCATCATTTTTCGCCAATCAAACAAGACATGTTCCGTGGATCTAAGTCTTTGAGATCCATTCAAAACTGGGCCCTCAATCTCATGTCACACTTGGAATATAAAAACAAAATGATGAACAATGAGTCTCTTGAACAACACTTCATCATGATGCATTGATCAGACATTGTGATATGATCAACAAATATTGAATTCTTCTAAAAAAAATCAAGATATGGTGGTTTGAAGGATCAAAATGCATGATGTCTCAAGATCCCATCATTCCAAAAAAATGAAATATTATAGTTTTTTGGGTTCAATATCTTCTACGATATATGACATATTCCTATAAATTTTAGTTTGCAGAATGTATATTTTCATTTGATCCCAAAGTCCATGAGTGTTTCCTTTAATAAATGAAATAATTGGGATAGGGTGCTCCTGGATTTTTCCCTAGATGAAGCTTGAAATTTAGATGGATTATCTAAGAAGAAGGAGCCTTTCATAGATCTATATCTCATGAAGACTCCACTAAGATCCAAATAAATGAAGAAAAATGAAATAGATGCATCCTCTTGGACATAAGATAATGTACTATACATGTCTGAGATACAAACTAGAGAAATGGTAGATGAGAATGTTTCATGAGGGCCACCAATCAATAAACCATCCAACTGTTCAATGTAAACTGCACCTATTTCATTGACAGCAATGATGATTGAATTTTATAATGAGATAGGCTGGTTCAATAGGGCTATCAATCATCTGATCCCTTGACCAGAAGAAGTGTGTGGGAAAATTCTTACTTTGGGAGTCACCTTCGTCGAAAACCACTACAATGAGTCTTTGATGGTGAGTAGCTGATAGTGTGGTCAACATCTTTCATGCACTACAACAAGATTCATGGAGACTTCACAATGGTTGATGATGGTAGGCGAACAACCCTTGATGTTGCATAATTTAATTATCCTTAAAACTAGATTGAATCCCATTGTGGGATATATCTGGGGTAATATTGGTGATCCTCAGAATTTATCTGTAGAGAGTGATTATAGATATTGGTATTGATTCTCCGATGGATATAAGATTCATTGAGAAGTACATTAAATTTTTTTATTCAGTTTACTCATGTTTTTGGTGATATTGTTGGTGCCACACACCTCTGCTGCATCCCTTGCAAGTGGTATCTAAGAGAACTAGAGTGATTAGAGTAGAAATAGATCACTGACATTGAGTTTTCCAGTCACTGGAAAACATAAATTTGTCGGAAAATATTCCCAAGCCTAGATCCATGGAGAAGATGAAAGAAAGATTACTACAGAAGAAGTGGCATTGAAAACGGAGCTGAAATGAATGATATAATATCTGTCAATGTTTTGTCCAAACCAAGGGTAAATTGTAACATAGTTCCAGAGAAGCTGATATAGTTCAACATAATAGTGAAATTTATAGAGAGATTCTAGTAGCTACTCCGTTGTTCTAGGTTATCATCACGTCATCTCCGCATCAGTAATCAATCAGGATTATTGAATTTTTTTTGACAATATCTCGAACAATCAGACTTCGATTTCGATGATCCAAGAGTCAATTCCGACTATTTTAACCATTTCGGACACATCCTTATGGTTAGATATTTGTAATTTGAAATTCATAAGGTTTTTATTAAAAGGGTGAGACATCACTGGTGGTGATCACATTTAGCAACAATGACGATGGATGGTGGTGGAGCACTACAAATGATAGAGATCAAGAAGTTCGATGGTCGATACCATTTCTGATTTTGGAAAACTACAGGGATGTATATTCTTGTTCAGTATAGAATTATCAATAGATTAATCAGATAAAAGAATGAGGAAACCAGTAATAATGATTGGGAAGAGCTCGAGATGCTGGTCGTCATCCTAATTCGTATGTGTCTGGTAAATGAGGTAACATAATCAATGTTAAACGAGACCCCACCAAAAGAGATCTGGATGATGTTGATGCAACGGTATATGGAGATGTATATCACCAAAAAGTTATTCTTGACGATGAAATTGTACTAGTTGATGTTGTATGAGGGAAAAATGTGTTGGATCACACAAATGAATTCAATAAGATGCTGAAGAAATTATTAGCACTCGGTGTGAAGGTTGGAAAATAAGAGAAATCACTTTTTCTTTAGTCATCACCAAAGAGTTCAATTGATGGCCTTGTGATTTCCTTACTCATGGGGAAGGAACCATTGATGCTAGATGATGTGATGGTATCCCATCAAGAATAAAAAGCATTTTGAAGGACTACGACGCATTCAGGTGAGAAAATTGTGGTGATGCAAGATGATCAATGTGGGAAGAGCTGACATCGTATGTTAGAAGCTAAAGAATGGGGGCCCAAATTGAGGGGACGTGATGCTAAAAAAATAAAATGTTTCTGTTGTGAGATAAATTTTCATTATAAAAGTGACTGCGGAGATCACGAACATTACATTGCTCGTAAAGAGAATGTTGAAGAGAAGGATGAAAACATCACAGAATTATCAGCATGTGATGAAGTCTATCTGAAAATGGGATTCTCACACTCAAATGGGAGAGTTTAATGGGAGAGAAGTTTAGTTTTGTTATTGTAAAATATAAGGTAATAGGAAGTAGGATTGTCGAATTCTAAAAAGAGAGAAAGAGCGGGATCAAAATCTATAGGAAGAGAGATAGGTGTTTGATTAGGGGAGCATTGAACACATATGCATGACCAACGGTGTGTTTTATACCTTTAAATAGGTTCATGATTCAGTGAGACATGGTGATGGGTCAACATGCGTGGTTCGAGGAGTCAGGACGGTGAAATTGAATAATCTTGATAGAGGAGTACATAAACTGGTAGATGTGAAATTAGTTCTACAGAAAAGACGTAACATGGTACCATTATATAGGCTTGATGCGAAAGGGTGAAAGACAACCATAAGAGTTGGAGTGATAGAAATCACATGTTGGGATGAAATTATGTTTATTGGGAAAGGGTACAAATGGTTGTATCATTTGATGAAGATTGTATTCACCAAAAGATCAATAGATGATATGTCAATTACCATGTCATTTGGATTAATGTTATGTGTTTGATTTCCATTGATGTTTTTAACACATGCAAGGATACATCAAGTTAATATTCTATCCCAAATTAGTCGTTATGGGGATATTTTAGGGGGCCACTCCCTTATTTGGGAGTCTCCATTGTCAAAAGCCACTATAGTGTGTCTTTGATGGTGGGTAGCCAACACGGCGGACAACATCTTTCATGGACTACAACAGGCGGTGAGGAGAATTCTCAAGGGTTGATAATGGTTGTAGAACAACCCTCAATGTTTCTAAATTTATTTCTCATTAAAACAGGATAGAATCCCATTGTGGGATATATATAGTGTAATATTGGTGATTTCAGATATTTAACTGGGCAGAGTGATTGTAGAGAGTGGTCATGTTTCTTTTCTGAATGTAGGCGTCAATCCAAACCATGATAAAATCTATTTTTCTATATTTATTTTATGGTTTTTGTGTTTTTTTAGGATCCTTCGAAGTGACCCTTACAAGAAGGATCATTGAAGTTAGAGGATGAGAGAAATCAAGGTTGATACAGATCTGTGTCATCACTTATTCATCAAGCTGCAGAGTTTTATAGTCTCCATAGAGAAAGGATATGATAGCATTCACAATCCAAAGCATGAAGCAGAGGTTCTACATTGGAAGTGGTAGCCAGGGAAGAGAAATCTACTTCGCCATCGGTGAAGCATCTTGACCCAAATTAGAGTCCATTGACCATCAATGATAGTGTAAGAACCAATTATTGATGGATATATGCCTAGAACTCTAATCCCTGGAGAAATCATCAATTGAAGCTAAGACCATAAAGAAGGATCTTATGATCAATAATGAAACACTGTATAAGTATGTTACATTCCATTACTCATGTTATTTTGAAAATCAAGATTAGAGGTTTTTCCAACCCTACACAGGCGCCCAAATTCCTTTTCTGGTTCCTCAAATATTCCAATAATTTTTCATATGAGATGAAAAGGACCCAAAAATCATTGAGAGAGATTTTATTAGGGTCTGCATGAACCTACAAGAAAGGAATGCTTTCCATCAGTTGAGGAGGGAGATATATTGATATAACCACTTTAATAGATAGAATGGTCCATTAGTTTGTGTTTCAATAAGTATGATTTGAACCTGACTGTAGCAGAACTTGAAAAACTAAGACCAGTGAAGCATCAGGATCATGAAAACATGACTGAGTAAGATCGACGGTATTCAGTGTGCAATCTTCAATTTTCATATGATTTGGAAACCACAACCAAACATACATCAAGTTCATTCCTTTTTTCCTTTAACAATACTCTAAGATGACCACATCATAAGAGACAATAATGGTATGATAATGTATTCATATATAATATAGGTAAATGATTCTAACTAAAATGCTTCTATAATGTAAAATTAAAAATGGGATTATATGTTCCCCTAGCATGATACACACCCTTCTATATCTCAAAAAAATGTATAATCCCAATGTATTATCACTCATGGATAGTTTTTTATTGTATGATTGTAAAATTGATTGAAATAATAATAATTGTTCAGAAGTACATAAAACACAAATGTAATGAAAAAATGATTGAAAAATAAAAATATAAAACAATACCAAAATAATAGTCAATCATAAGATGTAAGTTTACACAATTAATACTTTAACAAACCAAATTTCTTTAGAACATAATAAATGAAGTCTATAATTCTTGGACTAAATAATATTTTCAAACGTGACATGAAAATTTCAATAATGGGTTTTTACATGACATTACAATATTAGTTGAGTAAAATTATGTCCCAATTTTAAAATAAATTTCATGAATAATTATTCACTTTACGAAAAACAATGGAAGGAATGTTCTACTAATAACATGGAAATTCATCAAAGGCTTATGAACTCCATATATAAATGATAAGAGACCATCATAATTCCAATTTCCATGGTAATGATCCAATAAAAAATACTTTAAATTTCACAACAATT
The DNA here is from genome assembly GCA_963277665.1 of Viscum album. Taxonomy (NCBI): domain Eukaryota; kingdom Viridiplantae; phylum Streptophyta; class Magnoliopsida; order Santalales; family Viscaceae; genus Viscum; species Viscum album. The sequence goes on along the minus strand of OY728132.1, from coordinate 1,282,229,418 downwards.
ATAATTACTTCTATATAATAAGAATATAATATAAACATCAAATATAATTAATAAACTACTAAACAAAAAGAAATCATATATAGATAAAACCTGAAATTCATCCAATTTCATTTTGATAAAAAAATTGATAAAAAATCTATATTCACATAAAACAACTTCCTTTACATTGAATACATCTTACAAATATTATTTTAAACAGATAAAAAAATATAGTTAGAAAATAAAACCCTTGGTATTTATTTAATAATGATGTGGGAATGAACTATTCTTACATGTGATTACTCCATGGTATTATGGAATCACAATACCAAATTCCCAACCATTGAAAGGTAAAAAATAGAATAAAATGATGTCAATATAGATCATGGGAAATGGAAAGAATACATAGGAATTATTATAATAAAATAGTTTTATTTAAACATAATTAATGGGAGAAAAGAAAGGGAAGAGTATAGAATATATAATCATTAAAAGGATCTCATGGTTAGGAAATTTTGAATGGTGTTAAAGGGCCCTAAAATGGTGTAATAAGGATATCAAAATACCCACTATTAATAAAAAATCATGAATTTGGATATCATGTACCTAAAAAAGGTCCACTCGATAACCAATGACATCACAAGGGAAACCCATCCTCTACAAGTATCCTTGGGTACCCAGATTCATCTCTAGAAAAAGGATGTAGTTAAAATGGAAAATCCAATCTTATTAAATCAATTTGATTACTTATTAAACAAAAATTAAGGTCCTAAATACAAAAAAAAATTATCATATTTATTCTAAATGAAAATTAAAATCATAAATGAAAAAAAACATTCAAAATGGAAAATAAAAAAGTCATATATTCATAATGAACAGACACCAACTATAACAAATAATAAAAAATTTCTACAAAATATTTAATTATGGGGTGAATATATTTTGGATATTACAAGTTTCCACTACAAATGGAATGTTGAAAATAATTTTTTTACTCAGATGCTAGGAGCTTCCATAATTTTTGTTTTATTTGAAGGCCTAAAGACATCAGTAAATAACATTAAAGTACCTAATAATAAACCTAAAAGAAATTTTCAAAATATACCAACTATGTGAAAGTAGATAAATCTTTTCCATTCATAGAATATATCAAAACATATACAGAATTATAGAACTAAATAAAAACCCTAAAATAATAACAATTGAAAACCAATCATAACATAAATCATGAAAGGGAAAGGTTCTATGTGTGCAATTCTGATGGGTACAACCATGGAACACCCCTACATATAAATCATTAGAGTTTAATAAATACTCAAATGAATCACCCAAATCTAATAGATCCCAACTCTAATGCCACCGACATGTTATAAGTAAATAAATAATCATATATAAAATAAACCATCCATTCAAAAAGTGTTATATACTAATATATACTGAAATTGTATAACATGGATCTAGAGAAGATAAGATTGAAATCAATGTAAATATAATTCAATTGATATATTAAATTTTATACTAAATCCAATTATAAGGAGGAATGATCTTATCACATGTTAATTGATATGGGAACTTCTAATATGAGACATAATAGTCAAGAAAAAACTTGAGATGTCCTAGAAATTGAGAACCCTATAAAATCCACGCATGCATATGCACTTAAACAAATTGGTTCATGAGTGTATAGTAAGATAGAGTGAAATACACATCTGATGTGGTAATAGGAATATTGAAATGATTTTAGGTAAACATAATCCTTATACATGATATATTATAACCATGTAACTATGGATAAATATTATCATCCTTTCCAAACCTCAAACATATTAAATGATAATAATCATGGAATATGTGGTCAATTGTATATAATCCATTTTTCACCAATAAAAACTTCACTGATAAAGAGTATCTTCTATGAGGATATATATAACCCAACATATATCTTTAAATAGAATTATATTGAAATAGAGGATGAAAATAAATACAAGAAAAATGTCGATGTTGGTTCACTATTATCATATAATATAAATTTCATCTATAAAATTGAAAATATTAAAAATCATTATTCTTATGAACATATAATATTTAAAATTTAATCAATGATATTATAATTATTCTATCATAAGGACTAAGTCATACACATTTTATGAATGTTATATAATTAATTAAAAATTGTTATATATGGTACAAGTCAATCCAGAGACAAATCGAAACGCATGATAAGGATGTCTCAATTACTAAACCACATCATTATGAGGATCGTCATTCTATGTTTCAGTTCCCATTACTATGTAATGAAATATTTATATTTATAATGTCCCAAATGTTAATTTGTGATTGCTGTAAAACTAACTATTCATGTCATTGGTCACTAACCAGTCCCACATGTGTTACCACTAAGGGTGGGTGATAAGCATTCAAAAATAGAATTGGAAAAAATTGTTCCAGAGTATTGTTATATAATAAATCATATTTCCCTATTTGAAATTCATTTTAAGAAATCAATATTTTTTCAATGTAAATATTAATTAAAAATAAATGATCTAAATATTATTAATCTTTAATTAAGATGGAATTATAATTTATAAGAATATGGTTAAATACTATAAAACCAGACCCTTGAACTTCATTTAGCCAATATAAATTCAACTAGTTATCATTTAAAAATAATTTTTTAAAAGAGTTTTTTTAGGAATTAATGGGTAGAGTTATTTTAAATAGCTGACATAATGTTAATTAATTTATAATAACCAGTCCAACAATTAATAAATTAAAGAGTATCATAGTTTATTACTTATTAAATGTATAATTTTTTTTTATAAAAACATACATTAGGGATTCAATGAAAATATATGAAATATTTAGCTTATTGTAGTTGTACAGCCAAGACATTACCATTAAACTGAACCACAATTGTAACTGAGAATAATTTTGGATAACTAAATTATAACCCATCAAGGTTATATTTAAGGTACATGACCAATTTATCTTCAATGTTGGATATATTATTAAGAATAAGGATAAATTCGAATCACATTACATGTTAAGGGACGTGTAAATTAACAAAGTCCCATGGTGTCAACCTTAAAAAAATAAACACACTCAAGAGTCAAGGAACCCAAAATTAGATTAAATAATGTGATAGTTTATCTGGTTCCCCTTAGAGAAAATACAATATGCAAAAAAATTACTTCCCCACCATGTATGATTCATATTTTCATGTATAATGTATTCCATGGATTAATGAATACTGTAGATAATAGACATGGGGGGGGGGTGTCATACCTTCTTTAGATGGATTTTCATATAACTGATGATTCTATTTCAATTTAAATGAGAGAGATATTATTAGGTAGGTACATATCCAACCCATTATAGAAATCCATCACCTCCCGCATAAGTGTGTCACCAGGTCCATAAAAACTAATGAAATAAATAACCACTGAACCACTAGAGTCCTGGAATACCCCTTATCATTTCATGGTTCTTACGTCACAAGATCAATCACATATGATCTTGAATCAATTCTAAACAGGATTTCATCATACCCATGGACCCAAAAAATACACCTATTGGGGAGATTGTGAAAATTTTCATCCATGAACTATCATTCCCATGTATTGTGATTTTCCCATATTTTTATAAGTACCCCCAGATCGACAACGAGACTCATGGATCATGTTTTCATCTTGAAACATGATATTGTATAACCACAAACCAATTATGTTTTAATTGATTTATATATGGTACAAAATTTAAGAGAGATCAAGGTGTCCCTCACCTTTTTATCCTCATTATTTTCTTCCAATTCGTGAGACACTAATGAATAGAAGGTTTCTCCATCACTAATCTGAATATCAACTCCTCTAAAGTACCCAAATCTTTTCCATATCATTATTTCACATTCTCCATGATAGAAGAGGTGATGGACTATTACTCATAGGGGTTGGAACAATAGATGAATTTGGAGACAAATATGATAACATTACATTTTATAGAATGAGTAGTCAGTAGATCTCTATACCAGATACAACACATAAGAAAATTTTACATGATGATAATTTCATTGCACCATAGAAGTTTTCCAACACCCTCTTATAGATTAACCTTTAAGGAGAGATGATTCTCTTTATCCAAGAATATCTTGGGCACTATACCAGTGAAAAATTGTTTTTATGATCATAGAAACACAAAATGATATAGAAAATTTCTCACTAGGACTTGTCAAGGGTGGATTAGATGAAACATTGAAAGGAACATGCTTCAACAATTGAGACATTAGATGTTGGAAATCCTAAAAATACAAGCGTATTTCCCTCCCAATTTTGTTTCTAGTATTTAATCTCACCACACCAAATAATCAATCTCAATTGGAACTCATGTTCTTGTAGATGATCACACATCATATTCCACATTGTGGAGACTTGGCCTCTCAAACCAAAAGTTATGTTTTTGTACATTTCGTTGTAAAATTTACCATATAGGTAATTCCCTTCTAGTGATTCCCACTATAGTTTGGATTGTGGGATGTCTATGCTATTGACCATGCCCATAATTCCATTACCATTTGACCCCACATACTTCTATATTCAGGACCAAGAATCCTTGTGGAACATTCCTTCCAATTGTGCAACCCACACAAAAATAGACAGGGATTTTTTCTATATTCATCTCCACAACTTTTTAACAATATGTAAATAGAGAAAATAAATAGGAATAGAAGAATGAACCAAATTTACTAGCCTAATGCGCCACCAAAAAAGCGAATTTTCCTCCATTTTTTGATACAACCAGATATTTTTGTAAGAAGTCTGTCGTAGTGATGGATGTGTACACCTCCCAGAGAAATAGGTGCTTATAGGTTCTCCATTGGAATGTGATTTTTATTTATTATCATAATGTCTTTAATATTTTAAACATGATAATCAGATGATGCTTTTGATATATAAATTCAACTATTGTCATAGTTTGTACATTGGACACATCAATTTCAATACTCATATATAACCCTAAGAAATACCTGAATATATCTGCAACTTTGATTAATGAAGAGAAGGATGTCATCTAGATAAAGGTTATTGGAGATTTTGTGCAATTGATTCCAGCAATTGATCAATATAATGTTAATATTACGCATCGAACAAGATAATAATTTACTAAAATAATCTTGAGCTAAAACGAAAACTCTTGCAAAGGCTGGGTATCCATATCTCAGATCGTCCACAACTTTGAAACAACCACAGTTTTGACCCTTGAAATTCACCCAAAATATTGTCATACAAAATCTTGTTAAAAAAGGTCATACACTCACTGAGAAAAACCCTTGGATGGTAGAACATCCTGGATAAATCCTCATTAATTACTATCATATTATTTATCATTGTGAATATTAATTGTAATGATAGAACTCTAAGACTTCCTATTAGGTTTTTAAATAATATGTTGTGTAAAATTAAATGTTTCTAGTGTGGACCATCATCTAAAAAATCCATGATACTCCTCTGATATCCACTCTTGAAGATACTTAGGAAGTCTCTTATTGATCACACATGGAATGATATTAAATAAAAAAACCACATACAGATAGTCCTATAATGTTTTATAGATGAAGGGTCACTATCTTTTGGGAGGAGAATAATTGATGTTGCACAGGACACCCTTGATAGGATATCCCCACAAAAAAAATATAGAAAAATGTTAAACATATCATCCTTAACCACCTTCCAAGAGGCCTTGTAGAATAAAATGGGAACTATATCAGGGCCAGGATAACTCTTTTTATTTAAAGAGGTGAACACTTCACCAATATCATTTTCATCTAGTATTCTCTCATTCCCAAAATTAACATAATTTTGGACCACTCTCGAAATGAAATACATAAGATTGACTATCCCATTGAATAACCATTCTGTAAAGGTGGATTGACACCCTCAAGGAGGGACATAAAATGATTCTCCATCACCCTTCCTTACACACTGAAATCACCAATGAACGATCTGCCCTCCATTAATATTTTACTATGACAAACCCAGTTCTTTTCATTATTTTAATATTGAAAAAATGATATATTTATATCAATTTTTATTATCCACATTTTTTTGGATTATTCTCAAGATAAAAATTATTGTTCAAATAGAAAATATACTAATTTATTCATCTGAATAGTGAGTTCAATTAATATTGCATCATCCCATCATTATTCAAGATATGATTCTACTTGGTCAATATATTTTTCCACCATTTTAATATCCTAAAATATATGGGCTAGATTTATAATCCATTCATGGGGGTCCCCTCTCTCCCTCATGAGTATTTTGTTTGCAAAAACCAATACATGAAGTTTTATGTATGGGTTAACTCTATCAAGATGAAACAGTTTTATAGTAATCCAGAATCCTTGTCCTCTGTTTTGATAAATAATTAATGTGAGTCCTGGTCACTCTAGATAAAATAGGAACCAATAGAGAAGAGTGGTCTGAAAGGAAGAGAACCAGACAGAGAGCACTTTTGTAATAAAAGTCAGTGACAACATGAAGAATTTCTGAGTAGAGATTGATCATACACCCCAAACAATATCATTCCTTCATGTTATTGCAAAATTTAATGTTATCTCTAGAAAATCATAGGTCTATGAGGCCATCTAAATACATGAAATTTGAGAACTCATTCATATTTGTCTAGTTATGAACCCTCTACCATTTTTCTCTAATTAACCAAGCCATGTTTCATGGATCTATTGCTTTGAGATCCCACTATAACTGGTCATGAGTCTCAGGTCACACATGGAATAGAAAATAACAAATGCTTCACGATGAGTCTCTAGAACCAACCTTCATCATGAGGTATTGATCAGATGTTGAGATATGATCAACATATATTGAATTCCTCAAAAAAATTCCGATATGGTGGTTAGGAGGATCACAATGAATGACATCGTATGAGCCTATCCTTCTAAAAAAATAGCAATATTAGAGTTGGGTTATGGGATTAGTAATATATACGATATATACCATATTCCTAAATATTTTAGTTGGAAGAAAGTCTATTTCATTTGATCCCTCATTCGATGAGTGTTTCCTTCAATTCAAGAAATAATTGGAATATGATTCACCAAAATTTGGCACAATATAAAGAATGATATTTAAACTAATTAAATAGGAAAGTGGACCCTTTCATGGATCAAGATCTCTTTTAGACTCCACTATGAGCCAAACAAGGAGATAATGATTAAATAGATGCATACTAGAATACATAAGATAATGTAATGTATGAGTTTTAGATATGAACTAGATAAATGGTAGAAAATACTAGTTCATGAGGGCCACCAACCCATACACTGTCCTCCTGTTTATTTGAAACTGCCCATATTTCGTTGAAAGCAAATACAATTAACATTTCTATATAGATATGCATGTTCAATATGGACACCTGATAGAGAAAATATTTTCAATTAATTTATATTTAATATCATTGTTTTAATCCGACAAGAGTAATCCTCTAAGATTAATTGTTTCATTTTTATGATATTGGTGTTATTTTGAGTGAATAGTAAAAATTGGCGATTTTTGGATTTTTAATAGTTTTAAATTATTTCTGTAGTTTTTCCATAACATTAACTACACTGATCCAAATTGAAAAAATTCTTTCTTCTACAAATTCTACACATCCATTTCTTCATTTACTAATTTCAGACTAAAAGCGGAATCGGCCATATTAAAGCTCAAAGGAAGCTCACAAGTGGGAGAAGGAAAAAAGTTTTCAGTTATGAAAAGTTTTGGAGTGGGCTCCATAACTCATACATGGTGGGCCCAAATGTTGTCAAAGTCGGTGGGTGGACAAGCAAGGGGTTTTGGAGCATATTTTATGAAGAAAGGACTGAGTGAATTGGCCGTTTATGGGGTCATTAAATCACCCTAATCCGGAGGATTTCGTTTTGGAGAGTCTGACTAGACAGTATAAATGCTCATAGTAAAATGACCATAACACTTGGAATACATGTCCAAATCCGCTGATCATTTGAGGGGATGCGTCCAAGGGAATTATTAACAACATTCAAGAAAGGCTCAATGCATGAATATGTCATTTAATAGGGATAAAACGTGTCAACATACAGGGGACAAATTCTGGTTATAAAAGGAGGAGAGCTCCACCCTCTCAAAGCATCCCATTCTCCATCCCATTTCTTCCGGGACACCAAGAAGAAGATCTTTTCAGATTTATTTTTTATTTCTTTTTTTTCATAGTTTTATAATTCCTTCTTCTTCCCCATTCAGCTCGATTACCCCTAACATGGTGGGGTAATCTTTTGGAGTGATTAGGGAAGGGTTGGTTTTCTTCATTGTAATGCTTGAGTTCTTGGACGCAATTGAATAAATATCATTCTTCTTCACACTTGTTTTGAATTTATTATAGTGGATTTTATTATCAAGTGCGATCTTTATTGTTTATTAATTCCATTATTGTTTTTTTCCTTGGTAAAATAATCATAATCTCCCTCCACTAATTTCTGGTTTATATACGATGGAAGAAACCAGGAATTAGTGGTGAAGTACTCGACGATCGTCAGTACGTGTAAAAGGTGTAGTGAATGTTCTTGAATGTTTGGGATAAACAAAACCCGATCGGGTATTGACCATTTCAATTAAGTATATTCAATACAACTATATATACATGGAAGGAGAGTTGACCAAATCGAGATCTTAGTAAGGTTTTCTCTCACAATAATAATTTCACCATGGAAGTGAGAGAAAACGATTGTGGAAACACACTTTAATCAACAAAGAAGAAGAGGTTTGAATTAAATTAAACAAATGTAGCATTAAAATTAGGAAACTGACCCCGACCTAATCACCCTTTTTAATATCCTAGTATTTCAGTCATTTTAATTTCAAATTTCATTTTAAAAACACAACTTTTTTTACCCTCGTTTTAAAGTGAAAACTCGTTTTGTGTGCACTCCTCTTTGTGATACATCCTAGGTCAAACAAATTATTTCATTTTCTCTTTGGAAATAATTTTTTTGCCACGCCCTACAACATGTGTGCGTCAAAACTTGGCACCATTTCCAGGAAGGTAGTGCCGCAATATTTTTGTAAATTTCTGAAATTTTTTTCTTTAAAAAAACACAAAAAAAAATTCCATAATGAATTCAAATGATTATTTTTATAGATGGAATGACAATTACTCATTGGTTAAAGAAGAAGACTACACTAAGGAGGACCTCCAACAAATAGATGATGCACTGATGATAATGTTCAAGAAGGTGGAAAGAGGCATAACAACATGGATCTCATCAGAAGATTTGATGGCCATGGTCAATGAACTACAAGTTGACATAAAAAGATTCAAGGCCAAGAAGGAAGTGCCACTGGTCTTCCCGGATTTTAATAAAGACATCCATGAATTTGAAGATAAACTCATGTTGGATGATCCTAACTACCTACCTCCATCTAGTGATGATCGACTCCAAGAGGAACATTCAATTGAAGAGGATATTAATGTAGAACCAAATCTGGGATATAATACATTCTTAAACTCAAATTATTTAAATTTTTCTGAAACTAATTTGAGTATATCTCCTTATTCTATTGAATCTTTAGATTCAGCTAACTCATACTACACCTTGGAGGATGATGTGAAAAATGAACCACCTATTGAGAAACTTCTGCAGCTCCCTGAAGTCATTGAAAATCTACTAGAGGAGCCCCATCATGAAGATATCCACGATTCTGGGCCTGAGTAAAATAGAAAAGAGGTTGAAGCCTCCTTGAAGCCAGTGCTGGAAGACAAGATAGTTGCACAAGTAACAAAAAATGAGGAGGAGGATCTTTACTTCATCCTACCCCCGCCATGCATGTTGTACCACATTGCGAAGGGGGTGGATCTGTTGTACTCTATCTCTAGAGTCCTCTTCAACAAGAATAATGAAATAAATACTGGGAAGAGCCACATGTGGTGGTTCAATTAAAAGAAACATCATCCACCATCAGATTGGGGATAATCGATTAGAACTGCCCCTCGGGAGGCAGTCAAAACCCAGGACCACATGGGGGATTAAATCAAGTTCTATCCTTTTATTCATATCCTATTTCTACTTTTTTTTCTTTCAATAAATATTTTATATTGTCTTTTTAGGTTTTCAGAGTGCAACACTTAGGAGCTTAACTCAATTTTGCACTCCAAATAAATCAGGTTGTACATCTCCTTCACACTAGCTTGATGTTGTGATTCATTTGAAAATTGACTCACATGTTAAATCCACTTGAATGCATTGAAGACACTGTATCATTTAGGTGTGGGTGAGGGAACCTTTGTAGTATAAGATTTTTATTTGATGTTTGTTTTCACAAAAATATAAACAAATTGTGTGTTGTCAAATTTTTGTGTGTTTATTTCTCTATTTTTGGTGTGTTTCTGAAACTTTTGAGCTGAAATGATTATCAATACCATATTTGGAACCGATTTCAATGAGTGAACCAATATATTTCAGGAAAATTAGCTTAAATTAATGCTGAAATTACTTTTGTTTCAAGTTCAAATCTTTTGGAATTTCATGAAAAGTACACTGATTTTTGAATCTCATGCCATATTTGACTATCTATATCATTGAAATCATTTTCCTGTGAGGCTTCTAAACCATTTTTGTCATATTCTATTCATTCACCTCATTTCATTAGAGAACCATACCATGCTTGCTTTAACGAGAATTTGAATTATTCATTTCAAAACATGAGGGTTTGGGGTACGTGTGTTTTAAATGAGTGAGGAATTTATTTAGTTTGAAGCCCCCTTTTCAAAATAATCCTTTTCATTATGGCCCACCATTACATTTATCCTTCATTTTAGCTCCTAGTATCCTTGAATTTCCTGCTAGGTTAGCCACATTACAAGCCAATTTTCCCTATCCTACCTACTCTTGAAGTGAAATTGCATGATCTAGTTGATCTTAAGTGTGGGGGAAGATGTCTAATGGTGTACTACCTCATTTGATGATAATTTGGGTAGAAATTAAATTTTGGAAGAGATGTGTGTGATGCTATTTTGTTGAAAGCTATGCCTTTTCTAGAGCATTTATAATAAGAGAAGTTGTGCCTTTCTGGAGCTTCCAATATAAAAAAAAGAAAGCTGTGCCTATCTGGAGCTTTCAAAAAAAAATCATGTTTGAAAGGATTTAAATTTTTACTGCTGAGCTGATTGAATGTTGATGGAGCCTATTTTCTATAAAGGGGAAGTGAAGGAGACCATACTTGAGTAAAAATTAGAATCTTGCAATTTTGCTTCAATAAGATCCAAGCCTTCCTTTTTCAGCCTCAGAACATTTGACATCTAAATCCTACCAACCGGAAGCCACAGAAAAACCCTGAAAAGCCCTCATGATAAACACATGTCCTTGAATCACATCGGGTTGAGAAGTAGGAATTTATCCAGCCTATGGTGACTCTTGTGTGAGTTTGAATGAGAAAAGCCTTGTTCAGCATTTACATTTGTGAGATGAGAGAACATTCATTTGAGATATGTGTTTTGTGTGCATGGGATAAGAAATGAAGTGGAAATATATTAAAATCTAAAATTGAGAAGTTGAAATAATTGTTTTTGATGAGGCATGATATCTTTTTGTTTCTTGGAATTGATTTGATAGATCTCATTGATATGTGTTTTGGATTTGATTTGATTTGATTTTTACTTGACCAGGAGTCCAAGTGTTAAGTGTGAGGGAATTGATATATAAAATATTATTCAATTAATTTATATTTAATATCATTGTTTTAAACCAACAAAAGTAATCCTCTAAGATTAATTGTTTCATTTTTATGATATTGGTGTTATTTTGAGTTGAATAGTAAAAATTGGCCATTTTTGGATTTATAACAGTTTTAAATTATTTCTGTAGTTTGGCCATAACATTAACTACACTGATCCAAATTGAAAAAATCATTCTATTTAGGATTCTAAACATAAATGGGTTCATTTACTATTTTTGGACTAAAAGCTGAATCGGCCATATTGAAGCTCAATGGAAGCTCACAAGTGGGGGAAAGAAAACTGTTTTTAGTTTTGCCTAGTTTTGGTGTGGGATCCAGAACTCATACATGGTGAGCCCAAAAGTTGTTAAATTCAGTGTATGGATGAGAGAGGATTTTTTGAGCATCTTTTATGAAGGAAGAATTGAGTTAATTGGCCGTTTATGGGGTCATTAAATCAACCTAATCCGTAGGATTTCGTTTTAGAGAGTCTGACTGGACAGAATAATGGCTAATAGTAAAACGGCCATAACTCATGGAATACATGTCCAAATCCTCTGAGATTTTGAGGGGACACTGACAAGGGAATTATGAAAAACATTATAGAAGGGATAAACGTGTGAAGATGTCATTTATTGGGTCTACAACTCATCACCATCCTGGGGAAAAATTCTAGGTATAAAAGGAGGAGAGATCCACCTTCTCAAAGCATCCCATTCTCCATCCCATTTCTTCTAGGACACCAAGAAGAAGATATTTTCGGCTTTATTTTTTATTTATTTTCTTTTTCATAGTTTTATAATTCCTTCTTCTTCCCCATTCATCTCAATCACCCTTACCATGGTGGGGTAAACTTTTGGAGTGATTGGGGAAGGGTTGGTTTTCTACATTGTAATGCTTGAGTTCTTGGACGCAATTGAATAAATTTTTTTATTCATAAAAGTTTTTTTCAATTTATTATAACGGATTTTATTATCAAGTGCGATCATTCTTGTTTATTAATTCTGTTATTTATTTTTTCCTTGGTAAATTAATCATAATATCCCTCCACTAATTTCTGGTTTATTTACGATGGAATAAACCAGGAATTAGTGGTGATGTACTCGATGATTGTCAATATGTGTAAAAGGTGTAGTGAATGTTCTTGATTGTTTGGGATAAACGAAAACCGATTAGGTATTTTCCATTTCAATTAAGGATATTTAAAACAACTATTTATAAATGGAATGAGATTTGACCAAACCAAGATCTTGGTAAGGTTTTCTCTCATAATAATAATTTCACCGCGGAAGTGACAGGAAAAAATTGTGGAAACTCACTTTAATCAACAAAGATGAAGAGGTCTGAATTAAATTGAACAAGGATAGAATTAATATTTGGAAACCGACCCCATCCTAATCACCCTTTTTAATATCATAGATTTTCAATCATTTTAATTTCAAATTTCATCTAAAAAACACAACATTTTTTACCCTCATTTTAAAGTGACAACTCATTTTGTGTGCACTCCTCTTCATGAGACATCCTAGTTCAAACAATTTACTACATTTTCACTTAAGAAATAATTGTTTTACCACACCCTACAACAGGCGTGCGTCACCACCAATCATCCAATCCCTCGACCCGAAGAAGTGTGAGGGCTACATTCAAATTGGGGAGTATCCTTTGTCTGAAACTACTATAGAGGGCATTCGTTTATGGGCAACTGATGCGGTAGAAAATAGCTTTCACAAACTATAGTAGGAGGCAGGGAGAAATATCAAGGGGTGATGATGGTTGGAGAACAACCATTGATGTTGCTGAATTTAATTATCTTTAAAATGGAATTGAATCCCATTGTCAGATATATCTTGTTTAATATTGGCGATTTAAAAAATTTATCTATAGAGATTGATAAAAGAGAGTGATCTTGTTTCTCCCAAGGATACAGGCCTCAATGCGAATAAAATAATGTTTTTTTATTTGTTTTACTACTTTTATGTGTTATTTTTTGTTCCAAGAACCTATTCTTCATTTTTACATGTGGTATCAAAGGGAACCAGAGCGATCAGAGTAAAAATGAAGAACCGACAATGTGTTTTCTAGTAACATAAAAATTGAATGTGGTTGGAATATTTTTCGAAACCCATATCTGTTTAGATGATGATGAGTCAATTCCAATACTTCCTGAGGAATTGCAAATAGAGCATGAACGATGGAGAAGAAACTCAGTCAACATTTGGTCATAACTACGGCTGAACAACAACCCCACATCAGAGTAGAAAATAATGTTCAATACATCCAAAAAAAATTCTGCAAGATTATGGAAGATTCTCTGATGTTCCATGTTAGCACCACATAATTTCCATGTCATCAATCAATCTGGACTATAGAAATTTTCATTGATGATATCTCGGTCAATCAGACTCTCAATTTGATGATCTAATAGTTGATTCCAACAATTCCAACAATTCGAGACACATCCATATAATTTGTTTTCAAAAAATCGCAATCCATAAGTTTGTTTCAAAAGGGTGAGAAATCAATAGTTGTGATCATGTTTTACAAAAACAATGATGAATGGTGGTAGAGCAGTACTAATATTTTAGATCAAGAAGGTTGATGGACGAAACAATATCATCTATGGTGAAGCATAAGGAATAATATTCTTGTACAATATGGAAAGATAAGAATGTTAATCTAAGAAAAGCCTAGGGAAACCAATAATGATGATCGGGAAGATCTTGAGATGTGGGTCATCCGCACAATTCGATTGTGTCTAGAAAATGATGTAATGTACTCGGTGTTGGATGAGACCTTACCAAAGGAGATCTGAAAGAATATTAAGCAGTGGTATATGGCGATTTATGTCACCAAAAATTATTCCTGAAAATGAAATTGTACTAGTTCGGTTGGATAGGGTAAAAATGTGTTGGATCACATAAATGAATTCAACAATATCCTGACACATTTATTGGAGGTCTCTGTGAAGGTTGTAGAGGAAGGGAAATCAAATTTTCAATGGTCATCATTACGATGTTAATTTGTTGGAATTGTGACTGAACTGCTCGTGGGTAAGGAAATATGGAATCTATACATTGTGATGGTGTCACATAAAGATTTAGAGGCAATCCGAAGGATTATGAAACATTAAGGTGAGCAAATCGTGGTGATGAATGATGATTAGTGGCAGAGGAGAAGACACTAGAAGGTAAGAGGTAATGAATGGTAGCCAAAATCGAGTGCACATTATGGTACCAAAATAAAATGTTTATGGAGTGAAAAAAAGAATCACTATAAAAGTTACAATAGAGATTGAAAAAGATATGTTTCTGGGAAAGAGAACATTGAAGTGAAGGATGAAAACATCACATAATTATTTGTAGATGATGAAGTCTACATGAAAATGGGAAGCTCACACTCATATGGGAGAGTTGAATGGGGAGAAGTGCATCATTATAACTAGAAAAGATAGGGGCACATGGTGTGAGAATGTCGAATTTTAAAAAGAAATAATGAGTGGTCTCAACATCTAAAGGAAGATAGATGGGTTTTGGATTCAGGGAACTCAACACACATATGCACGACCAATGGTCCCTCTCATACATTCCAAAAAGTTCAAGATTCATTGAGACTTACTGATGGATAAACATGATAGCTTCATGGAGTCCTGATGGTAAAATTAATGCACCCTATGGAGGATAATGTAAACTGGTTGATGTAATATTTTATCCAAGGATGAGAAAGAACATGGTTTCATTATGTAGGCTCGATGCAAAAGCATTAAAGAAAACCATCACATGTTGAATGTTGGAGGTCCCATGTGGGGATGTAATGTGGTTTACTGGGATAGAGTCCCAATGGTTGTATCATTTAATGGGGACCATAATCATCCGAATATCAATTAATGATAGTGGATGTGCCACGTCATCTTGCGTAATGAAGTGTGTTTGATTTTTCGATGAAGTTTTCAACACCAATAAAGAGACTGATGGTTAAGCTTCAATCTAAAATTTTTCACGAGGGGGAGATTTTTGGGGGCCCTCTATATTTTTAGAGTCTCCTTTGTTGGAAACCATTATAGCTGGTCTTTGATGGTGGGTAGCCGACATGGATGAAAACAACTTTCACTCACTACAGTAGGCGTCGAGAATACTTCACAAGGGATGATGATGGTTTGTGAACCACCCATAATGTTGCTGAATTTCATTATATTTTAAACAAGATTGAATCCTATTGTTGGATATATCTGCTCTAATATAGTATATCCTACGTGTTTATCCATAGATAGTGATAATAGATAGTGCTCTTATTTTACCCATGAATGTAGGCTTCAAGAGTAACAATGTTAACAAATGTGTATCTCTATTTTGATTCTAGTTTTTTCTTTCTTCTTTTTTTCCATGAACCTTTTATGTTCCCCTAAGAAGAAGGATCTTCCTTGGAAGAGGATGAGAGAAATCATGGTCGATGCAGATTTCTGTCTTCACTAATTCTTCAAGCTGCAAAGTTGTGTAGTCATCATAGTGAAAGGATCTGAGAGCATTACCAAACCCATGCAAGAATTAGTGATTCTGCATCGGAAGAGGTAGGCATGAAAGTGAAATATATACCACCTCCGGTGAATTTTCCTGACCAAAATTAGAGTTTGTTGACCATCAATGATAGTTGAAGTGCCAATGATCGATGTATCTATGCCTAAAACTCTAATCCTTGAAGAAATCATCCAACGAAGCTAATACCTTAAAGAAGGATCCTGTGTTAAATTTTTAAACTCTGGGTAGGTGTGTTAAATTCCATGACACATGTTTTTTTGAAAATATAGATAAGAGGTTTCCAAACCCAAATCTTGTCACCAAAGTCTATTTAAGAAGAAAAGATGCTACTAAGTAGTCTTCAGTCGAGACGAAAAAGACCTAGAAATCATCGACTGAGGAGGTATGAGTGGCTACTGAAACCTCCAGGAAAGGAATTATTTCCATCAGTTGAGGAGGTAGATATATCTACAGAACCAATTTAAAATATGTAAAGGCCCATTGTTCTAGGTTTTAATAAGTATGATGTGATCATGAATACAACAGAAAATGACCAAATTAGGCCAGTGAAGCATTAGTATATGGAAAACTCGATTTTCTGGGATCGAAGGTTGACAGAGTGCTATCTCCAATTGTCATATGATTTAGAAAAAAACATCATCAAATATATCACGTTCCTTTATTTTTCCATTCTCAACTCTTATAGGTGACCACTTTGGAATACATTATATTGGTATGATAATGTAATATTATATAATATAAGGAAATTTTTCCAACTTAAATTCTAGTACCCTATCAAATAAAAAATGCGATTATATTTTCCCATATCCTGAGTCACACAATTATATTTCTCAAAAAAATATAGAATCTCAATGTATTAAGATTCAAGGATATTTTTTGATTGTATGATCATTAATTGATATAAATAATAATAATTGTTTAGAAGTATGTGAAACACTATTGTAATAAAACGATGATCGGAAAATAATATTCTAAAACAATAACAATGTAATACTCAATGTTAATAAGTATGTTTTACAGAAATAATACTTAAAAAAACCAATTTCATTTGAATATAATAATTAAAATTTATAAGTATTGGACAAAATAAAATTTGCAAACATGATATAAAAATTTCAATAACTAGTTTTCACAAGATATTATTATATTTGTTGAGAAAAATCATTTACAAATTTCAAAATAAATTTTATAAACAAATATCTACATATGGAAAAAAAATTGAATTCATGTTCTCATAATTAAATGAAAATTCAACAAAGGACTAAGAACTCTCTATATAATCGATAAGAGACCCTTAGAATTCAAATTTTCCCCATCAATGATCAAACAACATGTAAATTAAATTTACCAACAATTATAATTAATTAAATATAATAATAATTTAATATAAACATTAAATATAATTATTCAACTACTAAACAACAAGAAAACATAGGTTGTTAACACATAAAATTTATCCAATTTCATTTCGAAAAAATACAGTAAAAAACCCATATTCTCATAAAAAATCTTTTCTTCAATAGAATACATCTTACAGAAATAAATAAAAACTGATAACGAAAAATATACTTAGAAAATAACACCCTTGGGATTTTTCTAAAAATGAAGTGGGAATGAACTATTCTTAATTGTGATTCCACCTTGTAATGGTGGAATCACAGTACCAAATTCCCAACCATTTAAAGGTAAAAAATAGAATAAAATGATGTCAATATAGATAAGGGGAAATTGAAATAATGGAATGGAATTATTATAATAAAATAAATTTATTCAATCATAAATAATGGGAGAAATGAAATTAAAGAGGATAGATAACGAATCATTAAATGGATCTCACTATTAAGAAAGTATGAATACTGTCAAAGGGACCCCTATATGGGGTAATAAATATACCAAAATACCCACTATTAATAAAAATCAAGAATGGGGATATCATGTACCTTAAAAAGGTCCTCTTGATAATAAATGACATCAGATGGGAACCCCAGCCTCTACAAGTATCATTGGTTACCCAATTTCCTATACAACAATGGGATGTAGGTAAAACATCCAATCCAATATTACTCCATCAATGTTTTTAATTATTGAACTACAATTAATGTCTTAAACAAAAAAATAATCTTATTTATTTGAAATTCTAATTTAAATCATAAATAAAAAACCTATTCAAATCCCAAATAAAAAAAGAAATGTATACTTAATGACCACACACCAAGTATCACTAATAATGAAAATCTCAAGGGAGTGAATGTTACAACACTAAAAAGAAGAATTTATATCATCACTAAAATAATTTATATATATATCAATCTATGATACCTAAGCCCTTTAAATTTAATGAATATTATAATTATGTGGACCATTGTGTCCCCAAATTGTCAATTCATATTTAGAAGACAAATATAAATCAATTAATCACCATGATTCCTATGAATAACTCTTTAATCTAATTATAATCACCCTAAACCATAACTGAAATAAAACATAAGTATATCAGCTACTAGCTCCCAAACATGCATCCTAATATATATCACATCATAAATGCCCACAATATTATATGAATATATTTTCAACCACATAAAATTAATACTGACCACATGAACAGAAATATGTTCTAAATGATAAAACAAAATCTTATTATGATAACAACATAGTTAATAAATAAATTTATATAAAAGATAGTTTTATAAAAATTAGTAATTTAAAAAATTGGAACATATTTAATACATGACTTCATAAACTACATCAATTGTAATGGGACCAAAACAATAACAAAAATTCTTATTTTTCTTATATTTTACCTTCCAATGATTTCCAATATATAAAAAAAATTCTATAAATATTTATTCTTAAAAATACCATATTGAAAACAATATAATATATCCATTTAATAAAAACATTATTTATAAAAAATGTTTCTCCTTATGATAATGTTTTTAGAAATTGTGACCGAATTATTACTTTGAAAAGTACCCACTTCAAAAACATCATTCCTCAGAAGTGGATTATATAAAAATTTAATATGACAAAATAATACCTCGAAAAAATATACCAAGAAATATCTATATCCGATTACATATGTACTTTTAGAAATATTTTTCCATTCACAACATGATATTTTGAAGATTTTATCTTCAATTTAGAAAAAAAATTGGTTACATAAAACTAATCAAAACATATGATCAAATTTCATATTGCATTACCTGAGGGTAATAAAAATTACATGCTCATTAAAAAATATGAATATAATTATATGAAATATTTTGATGCATATTATAATAAGATATGTTTTCAATGGGATTTCAATTAGAGTTGAAAAACAAAATAATGTAGTGGTTATAATTAGATCATCCAAAACTATAATAATGATAGATTATATAATATTATTGGAAATAAATATTAATAAAGAAACATATTGTATAATTGGTAAAAAGTAAATAGTCTGCGCACAAGTAACATGATCATAAGAGAACATCAATCACGTAAAAACCAACATTTTCATTAGTAAAATACTAATTAAAATGTAGTTAATAATATTATTAGATCTATATATATAAAATTTTCCTAGTAAAAAATAAAACATGTTGGTAAATCATCAATCATGACACAAAAAAGTATATTAATGAATTTAATTAATTCTATAACTCCTTATAAGATATGAAACAAAATATTTTTTACACAATTAAATTCTTATTAACTAAGAATTCTTAATTGAATATGATTTTAAAAATAACAATAAACATGGTAGTCACATCCATAATGTGTCACATAACAATAAAATGAATGGATAAAAATAAATTATTTCCCCAGATTTATATTTATATCCACCATTATAAATTATTCATAATGTGAATTTCTAAGCACCGTGAATAATTCATCATTCAAACTTATAGTGCTATGACATAAAATGATATATCCTTCGTAACTCATTTTTCCACCATATCCCTATTAGAAAACAAAATAACATGGAGTTCCGTATTCATCCTTGGCATCCCGTATCATTTATAAACAATGTAAAAAGGTCATATATAACCCTGAAAAATTACAATTATTATAGTTTTTATTTATGTGATTTGATCACCCATATAGAACCAGGTCATGAAATTATAATACATTAGACACACCACTTTTTCACTAGAGATTATTATATATTTTGAGGGTTTAATAAAACAATAAAAGGATGTAGTTTTTCTAAATTATTATTTTTATAACATAATGATATAATCAAATGTTATGGGTTCACATGAGGGTTAATGGAATTGTAGATCTGAAGACACTATGACCTAATATTAGTATGTTAAAATGAAACCAAAATAAATATGTTAATGAAACATCTCACAAAAAGGTTATAAAAATCTATGTGTCCTATAGGATCTCATAAAAAACAATAATGAATAAATGAAAAAAATTACAAATCATAATTCAAGACCAACCAAAGAAACAAACATAATGGTTCATTTTTTAAATTCCTCAAGGTAAAAATCACATAAAATCACAACATGTATGGTATTAAAGATCAATATTGACTAAACCTAATAAATGGTATCAATTTTTGACCCAAAAGGGGCTAACAGACTAGTGGTCACATGGGTGTGACGACCTAAACAAACTTGCAAGGGGATAGGGGTAAGATACTATCATTGAGAGGGTATATCACAAACACGGTAGGCCATAGAATAATTAAATGTATAGTCACACTAACACACAAATAATCTACCATAAAATTTAGAAATTTAAATAAATATATTATACAAATAATTCATTCATAAAATATATCCCAAAAAATAGAAAAAATGCATCCTTCTCAGATGTTGGGGATTACTATCAAATGAAACAACTAGTAATATCCTCATTTTCTCCAGCTCACAATGCTTCACTTACTTTTATTCCTCTGAGAACACTATCTATAGTATGTCTTCTACATTATATATGAAACATGTGGGATGATCCATTGTAGGGGTGATTATAATAATAACCAGCAGGATAATCTAAAATCAATTAACATCATTCACCAAGATAATGGTTAAGTCACCATGAATGTATGTTAATTATACCGATCAAAAATTGTGATAAGAAAAAAGTAATTTCAAATATACACATGAAGTACACTCGTCCCTATGGGGTATCTACCAAAATTTCATCCATAGGATATGGATCAAGGGTTATGCTTGTGTAAAATAATGAACTACATGATATATATTCTCAGTAATAGCACTCAACCAAAAATTAATTTGTATCGATACTCAACCAATAAGTACTCGCTAGATATTCAAGTTCCCATCTCATAGATAGGGGAACCGAAACTAGACTACTATAGAAAAACACAAACACTATCTCGATTATCCTATATGATAGAGATCACTGCCCATGTAATGTTGGTCATGATTATACCTCAAACCCCTCATATGGTGACAAAAAGAGTATATTATCATCACACCAAGGACTATTGGTGTATACTAAGATCTACATTTGAAACTCATCTAGAATAAGGGATTACATTAATAAGAAATGGACATAATTACATGTTGTATACTAATAGAAATATACAAAGGGAATTAAATAAATCAATAAAGGTTATGTTTTTCTAAATGAATCATCCTCGTTTTATCAAATCAATTCATGCCCCTAGTGAGATTAATAAAGGC
This sequence comes from Viscum album, assembly GCA_963277665.1. Lineage (NCBI taxonomy): Eukaryota > Viridiplantae > Streptophyta > Magnoliopsida > Santalales > Viscaceae > Viscum > Viscum album. The sequence goes on along the minus strand of OY728132.1, from coordinate 1,282,207,518 downwards.
ATAAACATGTTCTATATGAAAAAATTATCAGCATGGACTACTCATGGGACAAAATTCAAGACTAGAAAAATACATATGAACACATGGGGCTCAATTTACGGCCCACTGGGTAAAAATGTCAATACAGTTATATGTCACTAAAAATTGTAATGAATGAAAATATTTATTATCAATCTAATGATTAATTCACTAATGAATGCACGTAATATTGGGGTTTAGTAATTAGATTATTCTTGAAGGAAATAAAATTATAAATTCAACAAAAGAATTTGTCTCAAAAAAACCATTGGAGACACTTTTTAAATCATAAATCAATTTAATGAATTTATATATAATGAAACAAATGAGGATACTATATAAAAAAGAAACATCCATTCCAATTTTTTTATTGATCGCTAGTAAAAAATATGTGTGATAGAGATATAGGTGAATAACCCATTATTTTTATCATCTACCTCATGATTCACCTCGATTTATTCACTGTAAAAATTCAATCATGATCCACATATAGTGATGTTACAATACTCCCATTACTTATATTATATTATGATAACACTATAAATATTTCATAAGAATATATTTGAAGAGGATTATAATGTTTTTGTTCATCAAATAAATAAATAAATTATTTAATTTAATCAATGGAACCTCCAATGAGTGCCTTCATTGGAAAAAATAATATCGAACAAACTTTTGTCATGCCTCATGAAAAACCAATGTTATGGAATCAACTATGGCCATATACTTCTGATCTGATACACCATTCATGAGTTATTAACTATTTCCCAAAAAATTATTAAGCATGATATAGTAACTTAAATATGTTTAAGATATCAATATTGAATCTCTAAATGGCCTGGAATATTGTTATGACTCTACCCTTGGCATTAAAAATATTCAAAAAATATTTTGAAGGAATTCATGAAAAAATGAATTATTATAATCTCCCCACCATCAATGATTTTGAAAATGAAAAAACCATAAAATACAATACTGGTAAAGGCGATGACATCTCAACATGGTTTTTCATTCCTATGACCCCTATTTAATGTTAACGTTTCATCAAAAATCATACAATAGAGGGAAACAACTTCCTAAGAATGGTCTTATATTATAACCCCTCACACACCATTGGGAATGTCAAAAAAATGTAACAACATCCCAAATATAATTTTTTTCTGGGTAATATCATGAAAAAATTCATGAGCTTATATCATCAGCAATAATACATTGAAAATTCCAAGAACCTTACCTCACTGTATTTATGGGGACATGTGGCATGCCACCTTGAGAACCAATCAAATTAAATGGAAAAGGGAATAGGATACCTAGAGTTAGCTTTCTATCCCATTCATAATTCTATGAAATGTGAATATGTGATATCTCTTAGAATATACTCTCTAATTTTGAAACACAAATGGAAATTATTGTCAATCCATATAGAACCATGACAACACTGTGTAGTCTTCATCCACACATTGATGAACTGCACCTTTCACAACCATTATTTAAACAAACCCTATGCCCTCAGGAACTTTCTTCTATATGCTTTTACTAGAACAATAGTGTCCCTCAAGGTTTCCCATACATTACATAAAATGGTGATACACTTATGGTTTAGTGGTAACTGTTATTATAGTAAAACATGAATGTTAGTATATGATAATAACAACCATGTACTAAATCTATCATGGAAACCCAAAGCATGTACACCATATCCCAAAAATACTGTTACACCATTCAATCAATATGGGTAGAAAAACTTTTCTCATCCATGGATGAGTTACAAAAGTCTCACACATCTCCTCCATAATCATGATGTTAATATTTCATGACTATATGAAATGATATTTTATGGAAATCTATGTTTCTGAACTATGTTATGCATCTGTAGGAATCCGAAAATCTAAAATATGATTTTCACTAAGAGAAAATGTGTATCATACTGACCCCAGTAGCCTAGAGTTGGTTCCTCCTACCATTCCACTAAAATAAGATACCTGGTATTGCATCATGATATACCAAATAGATTAGTATTCATTGTAAAATATATACAATAATGATACTCTCATTAAATTTTAATACACAAAATAAAACATAATTTATTTTGATAATAGAATTATTTACTAAATAGTATATTAGAATATCATTAATAGTACAAATCATATGTTCATCTGGAAATGAAACATAATTTGGGTGATATCAAATTCCCAATAAAGGTTAATTACAATAGAATCATATATGAATCGATAATAATATTAAATATGGAAATATAATAAATAAATAAACAATCCATATAGTTGATAAAATTATAATGTCACACATAACAAGATTGTAACAAAGATAAAATATCATGGATAATAATCAATATAGAGTTATAATAAAATAAAAACACATCCATTTATTAAATTACATGACTATCATAACTGGATAAATAATAATCAATATTTCAAGGTGAAAATTTGAGAACACATTCCATCTAACTAGTAAAAAAATTAAATGCATCCATAAAAAATTTCATATAAAATTCATCATAGATACTAATTACTCATGATAGTGTATATTCTTAATTATCGACATCAGGTTTCCCAAAAATGTGTTAAATATTCCATCAATATCTCTTCTCAAGATTTTTTAGAACATATTTTTTTAAACCCATTTAACAGAGTCCATCCAAATTTTTTATCCCATGATACTAATGATGAACCTTACATTAACAGGTCCCCAAACCATGTATATTATGTCAAAATAACTCATTATATATCTAATAATCAACGTAATGCATAAAAATTGACCTTATAATAAATTATCCATATCGAGTAAAGGAAAAATATTTATCAATATTTTGTCAGTTAATAAAATAAATTTCAAAGTAAAAACCATTTCTAAAAATGGATTTTTGTTTTGATAATAAAAATATCCTTGTTAAATAATTTTTAATTTTATGGGAAATTTATGTCCATAGGAAATTAAATAATTCAATGCAAAGATAATGATAAGAGAACTACATCAAGGTTGTGAATGTGAATATTTTAATTTGTAAAAATCATCATAAACCATCTAGAGGATGAATATGTTTGGAAAAAATATATACACATTTGAGTTAAAATAAATGTAATTTTTCATTTAATAATTCAATTATTATATTTTTTTAAAAGAAACATTCTTAAGAAAATATCCATTTCAAATTTCAAAGAATTTTCTTTTAATAAATCCCCATAAATATAAAATGAATACACCAAATAAATTATGGTCATAAAGATGTGTAACACCACACATTCAATTAATGTATCAAAAGAACATTAAATTTTCACTATAATAAATAAGAATCAATTTTTTCTATATTAAATGATTAGAAGGTTAAATTCACATTTTCAGTAAAATATTAATGGTTATTGTTTTTAAAACAACATAATTTTACATTGTGAAGAAAATAATGTGATGAAATTTGTGAAAATACCTTTGATAAATAAATTTCATAAGGTTAAATCATTATTTCATCCATTTTTAGAAAACATGGTATTAGAAGAATAGAAAAATCTTGAACAATGATATAAATGATGATAGATTTTATTGAAATAATTTTATACGACTTTTTATTTAATAAATAGTCGAAAAATACTCTATTACTTTAAAATATTATAAATTACCATAGTATAAGTGAACAAATGATTTTACTAGGAAATGATCATGAAATTTCCTTTGACCAATAATCATGATAAAAAATTACTAATTAGTTTGATATTTTGAAACAAACCATTAAATTGTTAATATCATTGAATTATGAATTAATGGATTATTATATTATTTATAATAAAAATACGTATAAAAAAGTGTAAATAAAAAATTGGATAATATAAATCCATTATACCCTTAATCATAACATGACATAATCACCAACGTATAACCCTAACATGATTAGTGGAAATTGGTTTACTAATTCAATTACCACATGGTAAAATAAAATTAAAATTACATTATAATAAATAAAAAATATTGGATGAAAAAATATTATGAATAATTAAATATTCAGGATATTACATCTCAAAGAGGAAATATAGACACCTGATAACTTTTAACTCAAATAACCAGAGTCAAAATTAAAAAAACTAAAAGTTAAAACAAACCAAATAATTAAATGTTCATGCTATTACATTTAATTTGGGAATTATGTACAAAATTTAAAATATATTAGGAGGATTATAATACTATATTCTTTAAGGAAATGAAATTGAGATGAAAACCCTTACTATATGCTTTCTTTTTGTTGAATGATATTTAAAATACAATATCATTTTTGAAAATTTTATGAACTTATACTAGAATCATAATAATTTTTTATATCATATTTGATCCTTTAATTATAAATTATCATCAATTATTTTAGGCTATCTCATTATTTTCAATGTTTATGTTGTCAATTGCCTTCTTTTATCAGGCTTAGTTCATTAGGAAAGATTCCTTTCATGAGAATTTTATTTATTTGAATCATATAAATATTATAAATAAATATATAATTATCATATATTTTCATAAAATATACTATTAATACTAATTAGTAAAATGGATTATTAAAAATTATAGACGTTATGATCATGGAAATGTTAAGTCGTACACAAACATGTCTAACATTTCTATTTCTAGCTGATCATTATGAAAATTATTTATGTATTGTATTTTAATTAAATATTTATAATGATGTCTTATATACCATTTTTAATTCTAATATATATAATCCATGGGGTGGGCGGATTAAAATAGTGTCACATCACATCGTGAAGGTGATAAAAAACATGTTCACAAATGATGTAATCATCATTACGTGAGTGAAATGAAGAGAATGAAAATGATATATTTTATTATTCAAGAAATATAAATATTTCATGAATATCATAATTCTACCATTTATATGATATATAACCACTTAAGTTTTCATTATCACATTCCACGTGACACATTACTAAAAGATGAATCACATCACCTCTCAAGGCGTGGTTCTCCGTACACATGAGTGATGTTATAATATGTTCTATGAAAGTGATGGTATAAATAATTAGATGATATAGGGAAGAAAAATGTATAAATATCATATAGATATCATATATATATATATATACATTATATCCGTCATCTTACCCAACTATGAGAGGTGGAATTTGAAAAACGAATGACAACATCTCATGAGGTGGTAGTCTGGCATACACAAGAATGATGATTTTGTATGACATTTTACATTTGGGGTGAGGGTGTACTTGTAAATTTTATGAATTTCAAAATTCATACCATGTATATTCCTTGTCACAAGGAACCGATAATGTCCCATTTCATATTCTAGAATGTATAATGCCGATATGTGGGCCTAAATTAGGATTATTGTAACTGTTGACTCATTAATCCACCTTATATTCTATGGTTAACCACAAAGTAAAATATTTTATACCATATTTTATAAAATAATTTCTGTAAATAAATTTAATTTTTTCACTAATTTTTATTTAAAAAAATTTACATGATCATATTAGAAAATATAAATTACTATGATTCCATATATAGAATCCATTTGGGGAAATTTCAATCACTTATGATTTTTTATTTATTTAAAATTTATCTCATAAAAGGTTGTAAGTGTAATATCATAACAATTTTTGGATATGTCTCATACACATTGATAAGAACTATTTTACCCTTATTTTGATATATAATTGGTGGGTTTTTGTTACAAGACGTTTCTGGGGAATTATGGAATATTGGATGAAAATTGGTTAGTTGATCGTTGGAAGAGAATTATTCCAACCAAGTACCATTTTAGTAGAAACTATGAACCCCTAAAAAGATGAAAAGGTTTAGGGCACATTATTTGGAAAAATATTCACTTGTTTCCAGGAAACCATGTGTATAGATTTTATTCCTCTATTTTTTAATTAATGTATAGATCCCTCAATTTTAACCCCTAAACACTTTATATCGACCCTAAACCTATTTCAATAAATTTTGATGCTCGCATAGAGTTCCAAATCCCCTCAATCCTTGGTATTGAGGAATATAGTATTCAATTAATAGATATTCACCTCATATTTTATGTAACATTTTTTCATTTGTATTTCTATCTCCACGATTTTTTCTTTTTGGTTAAATAAGAATTTTTTACTCCCATTTTTAATTGGTTTAGATCAATATATTCATGTATATAATGCATATGATCATGATCATATGATTTGTACATAGATCTACGATGACATTTTAATATTGACAATTTTAATTCAATTTTCTAATTTATGATTTTTTGAACATATATCAGTGATCATGTGATATGTAGCCTAAATGAAAATCCCCATATAGATAATTTTAATTGTGTGTTTGAAATTATGAATTTTCAATTTCTAGGGTTATGAAATTGCATCTGAAATTTAATAGATTAAATTTATTCTCCAAATTATAGTGTAATGGGTTTCAATTAGGACTTGTCTAATTAGATAAATTTGGATTATGGAATTGATTGATTAACGGGATTATGACTTTACTGATAATGAGAATTAAGGGATGGTTTTATTGACCTTTCGTTGTTAATGGTCAATAGGATAAAATGTTTGTAGATAGTTTAATTGTGATTTATTCATTTTATTAAATGTTATTAATGTTATGAATCATTTTTGAATTAACAAATTGAAATTGTATAACATGATGTGAATGATTGATAAGAATGTGAAATATTATTATCCTTTTTAAAGTGATTTGATTGATATGTGTGATTTGTTTGATATTTGTTATATTGTGATATATATGAAAACTAGTGTGGGACATAGACTGATACATCAGAGGCCCATATTTGATAAATACTATATTGGGACATGGATTGTCCCATTAGAAAACCATATGTGATAATAATGATGTGTGGGATAGAGAATAACGCTCTTAATACCCTGGGATCTCTAGACATGATGTTCTAAGCCCCAAATTTTGGAATTGGGCAATAGTTCCATGTAGTTGTGATATGAAATTGAAATTGAATTTATAATTAAAACCCATGTCATATTGAATTGTTAATTATTATGTGATATCATCTAGTATAAACCATTGTATGAATTAGGTATTGATGGTTTGGGTGTCATCCAGAACCTAGGTAATTATGTGGTCAATTAATGAATAAATTTTATTATGAAAACTGATTACTTTTTCACCTGTACATTATTAATTAAAAAAATAAACACACTCTTATAGATTTTATCTTGATTTGGACACCATTGGTGGTGGCCTATTGAGTTTCTATCATAAACCACTAAGGTTGCTTGATCAGTACCTGAATAACCTCATTTTTGTAGGACATGAGAAGTTAAATAACGCTTTATTACATAGATGAGTTGGGGAAGAGAATGTATGAAAGAACTAGATAAGATTTGGGTCCTACATGGGGAGTTTTCAGTGTCATTATTTTTTGGTTTTCATTAAAAACAAGACACATATATTACCTGACCAAGAAATTGTTTCAGTTATGGTTAGTTATCCATTTTAGGTGACTGTCATGTGATGATGGTAATCATTGGTTATGTTATCTTTTTTATTGATGTTTATTTATTTATAATGTATTGTTTCTACTTAGATAAATAGGATATTAAATACCCATGTTATATATTAATCCATCAAATCTATTCAATGACCTCTAGAATATGGGGAGGCATGCCTGAGGTTATGTAACCAAACTAGCTCGGGGATCCGACATGTGGAACCCGAGATAAAAAATTAAAATGTTGTATCAGATCCTGATTTTTTCCATTCATTTTTAGAAAAATTAGAGAAGTTTTAAACAATTCTAGATAGTTCTAGGACATGGTCATAAACTTTTGAATTTGATTAAAAATATCATTTACCAGGGAAAACCTATGTACCCAAGGTGGAATTGTTGTTATTGATGTTTTCTGTAACAATTGTTTTTTATTTCACCATGGGTGATGTACTTGTTGTGTGATGTTATTATTATCATCAATTTTATTCATTCAAAATTATGGTATAGAGGATGAGTGTACATGCATCATTTCATGATCAAAGTATTTATCGTCACATGTATCATTTTTGTAATGCAAGAAAAGTTGGTTTCAAGGTGAGTTTTTTAAATAAATGTTCTTTGATTTTATTGAGAAATTAAAATTAACATATTCCAATATATGATATTGAAAAATAAAATGATGCTAAATGTGATATAATAAAGTGAATAATATGGATTCTAAAGAGAAAATTGAAATATGAAAATGTTTACCCTATGTATTCCATGACTTATATCATTGATGGTCGATGGTATTTTTGGATCCTCTCTATTGAATGTGTTATAGTGTATGAGGGATGATTTTTTAATTCATAATCTATGTTCATATTAGGAAATGGAGATAATGTTGTGTATTGTGTCTTATGAATAATGCTATTAATTTTAATGATAATTATCTTTTTATTGGAATGATGATAGGATGATAAGAGGATAGAGAAGGAAATTTGCCTCTAGTAGTGGAACTAGAGGATCTGATAATTCTAAGTGAGTAAGCTGGGGAGAATCTACATGAGATCATTGGAAACCGTATTCTATTTATATAAAGGGACCCAGGGTGGGATGTGAAGATGGTATATGACTTGAAATGAGAGTTCTAGGTGCAGTACCCTCTGATATTTATCATAGAGGGTGAACCTGAGGAAACTGAGTTTCTGATTGAGAATATTCCTATGATCCTGGACCACATAGAGACTTATATAGATAAGAGTTCCAAACTATATTCTTATATGTTACATGGACTACTTAAGCATTGTTGGGATATCTTGACATAGGATAGATGGATGGAAAATACTAATTTTTTATTCTTTTGGTATAAGTTTGTGGATTTCCAATAGCATGAGATGCACATTCTTGAAAGAGTAGTTAAATTTATATGGTTGACCCTGGGGAGAATGTCTGTGTTGGACTATGCTGGTTAAATTTCGGATTTACAGCGCATAGTACCAGTGATGTAAGGGGATTAGGATACATTGGAAAACTAGTTTCAGGAATGAAATAGATTTGATATTAATCCCATGATAATAAAATTAGTCTAAAGATGTTTTCAGAGGTGGCGATTCATGATCTCATATTGGAGGGGATTCATAAGGAAACATCTAGTTAAGTGAAATTTTTTTCGGCTATATGACCAAGGGGTACACCTTATAAGAGTTAGAAGCATCACTATGGTAATTATAAATCTGGGACTGGGAATAATTTTCACTAGGAGAAAGGTCAGTTACTCATAAGCATATTTGTGTGATTAGCCACCAAGGAAGTGGATTTGGGTACAATCATAGATAGTTCCCATGACCATCGACAGAGTGCCTTGATTTTGACCTAATGGTATATCTACAATGGTTCTATCAGTACCCATGACTAATGGGTAATAATGGTTGCTTTAGGAATAATTAGAGTTTTTTAAGGTGGTCTCTTAACCCATATATATCTAGAATTTTGATTTTTATTAGATGTGTTGGTCGAGTTAGTGGACATGATTATTTTAGGAAGGAGAACCCATATTAACATAGTGGTGCAGCATAGGAAACTCCAAATATCATATAGGGAAGGGTGAAAGATAGTTTCATTAATTTAATCCTACACTAGGGGAGAATGAGTTTTGACCATCGATAGTTAGTGGTATTATTATTTTATATTCTATGGATTCTGGTTCCTTTTTAGATATATGATCCTCTAATTCATTTATATGTTTACATATTTGGAATGGATTGTGTCTGTAATTTGAGTTCATGATCAAGGTTATGATGATCAATACCCAATTGGGCTTTTCATTGAGAGAAATATATTTGAGATTTGAGTCTTCTCTAAAAGTTGGGGAGTATCATTTTCATTAGGATCCTCAAATCAATGAAATTTATGAATTTTAAGAGATTTTTGATATGAAATAGTCGGTATAATACATATCCAAAATGGATTGTTATTATAGTTGAGATACCATTACATCTCCAGAGAGTGAAAATAATATTATTCCTAAAGAGTCGGATATCAAGGTAGGTGGTGCATGTCTAGTTCATCAGCAACTATGAGATCTCACCGCCTATGTTTCCAATATATATTTTGATGGTGGGGTCCAAAAAATGACGATTTTCACCCATAGTAGACTTGTTCCATGATATATTTATTGAGGACTTCTTATGGCTTCCACCTGAGACATATGTGGAGTTTATGGTGTTCACATTCATAAATCCGAGTCTATGAAAGTTTTGTCCTTTATTACACATTAGTACATAATTTACTACATAATACTACAATTAGTAAAACCAAGATTATATAAAAGTTTAGTATCTTTCGGAATTATGTACATTCCATGGAAACAAAAAACATTAAATACAACATCATGGTTGAAAAATTCATTATTATTATCAACATACACCTTCGAACATAAAACTGATTCAGATAACCAGGGAAAAAATATAAGTAATGGGTGATCCATAAATCTGAGTATTGGAATAAATATTCCATAAGTGATACATGTTTGAAAATAGTCATATGAATGAGTAATAATAGGATCTTGAATAATAAGGCTTGATACCACATGATAATCATATCATTGGAAATGTGGAAACCCCTAAAAACAATTAATTATAAAAATAAGTCATTGATAAACTACAAAGACTTCACAGTGGAAAATTTACCATTAAGGATGCAGGTACCCCCCCATAAAAACAAAATGTATCATTATACATAACATTACCCAATGAATTTTACTGCAATCTGGGTCCAACCATCATAACTTTTTCATCCTCATGCTTAGGTGTGCCACATAGATCATATGAAATAGATTCATCAATCATCATTATTTATTCCATGATTCATTGAATGTGGATTAATTAAATATAATTATCCAATGAATATGTAAATTTTCATAATGTTTAATAATGTTAATATAATAATGGGTATGGTATTCACTACCCATTTTTCGGCATGAAAAATCACTCTAAAATTTTAGTAGCATAACAACATTATTCAAAAATTAAAAAAATGGGTGAAAAGTGGAAATATGACTCTGATTATTTAGATATTAATAGGGATGTAATAGGGATAAGTAAAATTATATCCAATCATTATAAATTGTAAAAAATATGGCATATTTGAATCAAGATACATGAATAGAGAAAAAACTCATTAAGAATTTTCAGCATGGTAACAGGTGTACATACAAGATCAAGGGAGGGTTAATGAGAGTGAAATGTTGTTATAATAATTTAAAAATAATATTTATATTATGTAAATATGGAATAGCTTATCCCATTCTATGAAAATTAAAAGTAATAAACATAACATAAAATGAACGCCTCATAAAAGGGGGGGGGGAGTGGAAGATCACTTACGGAATTTCAGCACTATAACCACATTGTAAATGATCATAATGACTGTTAATAAATGATAAATAATTAAAATAAAATACATTTAATAGTATGGGACGTTTTTAAATAAATAAAATCTTAACCAATTCATATTATGATGCTAAATTCCAAAGGCAATGCTTGAATTTGGTGGAGGAGAGGAATGTGATGATCCTTTACTTGTGTGTGTTACTCTAAAGGCTTGTATGAGGCTTATTGGAAGCTAACACATGAATATAGAGGACTCTATTATGTGGAGATAAAATTAATTACATTATTTATATAGTTTAAATGAAGATAAATTTTTTCATGGATGGGATTATATAGGAAATGATGGAGATTTCATTATTACTTTGCTTTTGGATTCTACATAACAAATTATTTAATACCACAAACTATCCCATGATTTTTGACCATGGATTCTACAAAATGTATTTTTGTTTTATATCTTAAAGGGATGAGCAGAATAAAATTTTACTCTTGGTAATTTTGAGGTGAGTCACACTCTTAAAAATTATTTTAAAATCCTAACATATAATAAAAGTCTTGGAGGATTCATAATGGAATTAAAAAATTAATTAAATAAACATAAAATCACAATATTTAAATTTAAAAATATATATTTTGTCAAGGATATTATTTTTATTACTTACTAAATCACATTTGGTTAATTGTGATGTTATAAAATTTAATGTATATTTATACAATATTTAATTTCAACCGAAAATTAGAATTGCTCAAAAAATTATGAAAATTAAACTATTTTAAAATTTCAACATCATGATCCCAAAAATAATATTTATTTTATCTAAATAATGTTCAAAATAGGTGAATTTCAACTTTTAAAAAACAATATTTATTGAAAATGATGTGATTTCTCTGAAAATTACATTATATGAACACTTATAAAAATGGCATTCAAGATCATAATGATAATATGATTATTTATATTTAATAAAATTTATTTAATAATGATAATTTTTAAAATATTATTTATTTCAATGATCCATTAATTCATCAAAATAGATTTCTTATTTTAAATTCAATATTAACCGAAAATAATATTTGTGTTCTATTGCATTAATATAAAAAATATTTATGAAGTAGACATAATAGGATTTCAATATATTCACCATTATATCAAAAAAAATTATATGTTCTTTAATTTATAATTCATTGACACATATAACATTAACACACCATCAAATGCCCTAAGGGTAAGGTGTGTGATTGTGGGACTTTCATGGGGCGGTTCTGAATACATGGTTTGGGTCATGATCATGATAATCTTGATCATCTCTCATAAATGGTTTCATTCATGTGTAATTTATTAAATATTTTCATTGAATTCATCATGGAAAAATCAATGAAATTATATCTCCCTTGGAATCTCAAATTAATAGGTTTCATAGGGTATATTTCGTCTGGTTAAGGCCATCACTTCCTTTTTCTATAAAATTTGGATTTGTTAAAACCAAATATTTATACTTATCATGTGATCACTATTAAACGACTACATTATCAATATTAATGGTACATAGTGGTATTTTAAATATAATTTTCAGAATAAGAAAAAATAAGTTCATGTGTTTTCTATTAGTATGTTATAAAATAATAAATTTACCAAAAATGGAAGTGGAATAATATTTATAATAATTTTGGTCATTATAATCATTCCCCCTTAAAATATTTCACTCTCATAATCTTCTCATCCAAAACTAATATAGATGAGGGAAACTTTTCTTTAACACTTCCTCTTCTTCCCACATTTATTCATCAAATTTGTGGTTTCTCGACAACAAATTGACTTAGTGAAATGTCTTATTTTGTATAAGGTTTTATCTAAAATCTATGATATTCACAGGATACTCCCCATATGAAAGATCATTATACAATGGTATCATCGTTAAATTGATTATATCTAAGAGGTCTTGTATATTCCTTCTCAAAAAGGATATATGGAATACATCACGTCCTTGATGTAGGTTTGTTTGGAGTGATAGTCTATAGTCAACCCCTCAGATGCAATCAAGGATATCAAAATCCCTCATGTACCTTGGTCTAATATTTCTATTTTTATCAAATATACACACTTTATTCTGTGGACATATGAATAGTAATATCATGTATCCAACATAAAATAATAGGTCTCGTTGACAATTATCAACATAGATCTTTTTTCGACTCTGAGTACATTTGATTTGTTGATGAATAGTTAAAATGTTATCAACCATTTCCACATCCATTTCAGGACCTATTAGTTTGGGTTTATCAAATTCACCCTAAAATGTAGCTGTTCTAATACTCTTACCATAAAGGGATTCATAGGGAGCAATTTGGATGTTTGAGTGGAAACATGTGTTATAAGAGAGCTCGACAAGAGGAAGGTGTTGGTCTCATCATCCTTAGTAGTCAATTGAAAATGATCTCAATATGTCCCTAAGATATTGGAGAGTCTGATCATGTTGGACATCCAATTGATGATGATAATTCGTATTGATGTTCATGTCAATGTTTAAGCATTCTGGTGACTTTTCCAAAACATAGAGGAGAATCATGGATCATGATTAGATTCAACTGATAGTGGAACACCTTCTAGCCTCACCACTTCTATGATATACATATGTGAAAATTGATTAAGTGAGAAATCCTCTTGAACCGTAATGATGTGTTCAATATTTTTATGATGCTCCAAATTAACTATATAGCATTGTTTCCTAGGGATGTCTTCAGATGTCCTATAAAAAATTCCATGGTGATTTTTACAATTTCAATGTTGGTACAGGTAATGGTGGAATCATAACCATATACATAAATATTTCATCATTCACATATAGATATACAAGTCACAGTGATGTATATTTTGTGATCTAATTCTACATGTTGTCCCACCAATAGTTCTCTCAAATATTTCAATTCATATTTGTTTTTCCTTGGTGATTGGAGAAAGTTAAACTATGTGCATCATTTAATAGTTCATTTTTTATCTCAATATTTGATGGAACATAGAGTAATGAAACAAATTCCACAATTAATTATTCATTAACATTGAAAAACAATGATTTCACATTACTTATAGATTCCAATTTCTTCTGAATTCCCACATCATTGTTTTGAGCATCCATTAATCATTAAAGAAAAAAAATATTGAGAAATAATTTGAGAAACGATAGATGGTGTTCTTTACTTTATGAATCCCATGACCATACTCTTAATTTCTAAGAATATTGGAAGCTTCTTTATTCTCATCAATGATAATATCTTTGGATCATTTCTACATGGAGAATATTCCACTTTATTCACTCTACCAGGATGGTAGTGGATTTAGAGGTTATAGTTGTTGATCAGATCTATACATATTTGTTGGTAAAAATTATTTTTTAATGGTTCAATATGCATTTAAGGATCTTATGATAAGTATATATCTCACACTTATTCCTATAGAGATAACATATCTATCTTTTCATACAAAATACCATAGCAACCAACTCCAGATCATATGTGTGATATCTTTTGTCATGAACTTTAAATAGACCTAAGGTGTAGTCAATGAAATTGTAATTCTATATCAACACAGATCCTAATACCTTCTTTTAAGCATCATTGGATACTACAAAAATATCTCCACTTGTTGGTAGTGTTACCACAGGTTTAGCGATAAGCCTCTTATTTTAACTCCTTAATGTTATTTTCAAAGACACAATTCCATGAAAACTTGACTCCCTTCCTAGATTTCATAGTAAGATGGTTTGAAAATCATGAGAAATGTTTCATAAATCATGGATAATAACTGGGATAGCCAAAGAAACTACAGATATATGTCATATATGTTGGTATTGACCATCCATATATACCGTTTTTCATTGAATGATCCATATATATCGCATATCTTGTGATTATATTCCCAAAGAATGATACATTCTTTGACCAAAAATGAAACATGATGTACTTGGCATAAAGATTATCCTTTTGTAAGGTATTTCTAACAGTGCTCAAATTCATAACATGAACCTACATTCTTTAGAAGTATATTACTATAAAATTTATAACGCCTACCTCAAATTTTTTAAGGTATTATCTAAAGACACAATTCATCAAAACCATAAAGTTATATAGAGAATTAGTGAGTCTAATTGTCAGAAATATGATCTCATAGTTACCATAACTAGAATGGAAAAGAGGTCTTGAATATATCTTCCTTCTTTGCCCTAACATGTTAACAATCTAATTGAAGATCTATACAAGAGATGTATTTTTATCCTTTTGGATGATTGAAAAAGTCATCAATTTGTTTCATTAGATACTTTTTATTATTTGTGATCTTGTTTATGATATTACTATCAATAAAAAAAATTTATTTACCGATTGTATTCATGATGGAGTGGATTGCTTCACCCTATGGTGAATCACTGGGCATGTAATACCCTTCATCTATAATCACTTATAGTAATTTATTTCTCTCCTGATGTTCAACAGTAGTTATCTTATACAGATTCTTAGGTATTGAAACACAATAGGTATAATCTTAATTATAAATTCAACATCACTTTTAGGAGGAAGGCCATGCAATTCCTTGGGAAACACATCAACATATTACCTCACCATAGGCATATCTTTGAGGATAAACCTTTCCGTAGAATATGTAATTTGAGTTAGATATGATTTTTTGTAGATAAATAATATCCATGAATGAGATGAGGATGTTAAAGTAGATTCCTGCTCCTCTTTTATATTGTATAAATTCAGAGGTTGGTTATACATACAGAGTGTGATTTACTTCTCACGCCAATTTATGTTTGTCCTATATAGGGAAATACAATCCATTACTATAATTTCATTAAATTCCACAAAATAATGTATGATAATTTTTTATAGGAAGTTCAACCAAAAAATTGAGATATGGGAGGTGTTATATACACGGGGGGAAATAATTTCACCATTTTCCATTTTCACTAACATCACTAATTTCATCATTAGCGGTGGTGTCTTAATTGTTATAATAAACAATCATGATATGATGTAATGAATATAATAAGAAAAAAATAATGTTATTTATTCTTGAATGAATAAGTAGAGTAACTATCACCACATTATTTTCGGGATTCATTTCATAAGTATGGATTTGAAAAAGCCCGCCCTTATTTCTTTGGAGGGGTCGGTAGCCTCTGAAAACCCTGGCCTTATGGAATTGGTTTGCAAAGTTCTATGGTTCTTATTAGTTGTAGATATGGAAAATGTGTTGAGGGTTTACTGGATAATTATTTTCCTCTGTCACATTAGGTGGTTTATTCTAATAGTAATTATTAGCTATTTTTACTTTCATTCTATACCTAAATAATTTTTTTCCCGTTATGAAATTACTGGGTTTATTCCTTCCAAACATTTTACAAGTGGGATTCCAAAATATCTTATCATAATTAGATTTATAAATTGAACCAAAAAACATAAACTCAATATTCTGATTCATATCATCATAATACTATTGGGATTATCTGATCTCTATTTGAGATTTGATGCCACATTGGATAATTTCTTCATAGTTATCAATGTCACAGATCACCAGGGAATTTGGTAGACATGGTTTTAACCCGCCTAAGTGGATATTAAATTTTAATTAGAGGGAATGAAAAAATCAGGAGTAATAGCATGCAATTATTATGTTGTTTTCCTCATACACTTGGATAGTTTATTAATTTTTTCTCATGAGGGCACAAAAATCCAATTCCATTTGAATTTAGAGAGTGGGAGGAAATTATTTTTCAATTTTTCTGAATTCCATTAAGTCCATAACTTTGATCTCTACCTCACGCATCATATTCTTGATCAATTTCAACGACCTAATTAGATTATTCCTCCATAAGATACAAACCAAGAGGTACATTCAATTACTCAAAACGTTTCAGTATTTAGAGGTTTTTTCAATGGAGAAGATCCATTTTTCTGTGATTAAGGGATCAAATTATTCATTAAATGTAGGAGGCCATTGCTATAGGAATCCATTAATGGCGTCTTGATATTTATTATGTGGGTTTGGAAACACATCCTGATCAATGATTCATTTCAGAACCATTTTAATATGAGATATTATTCGGGTAATGAATTGAATTCTTGTCCCCATAGGATTGTGTATCTCGATAGGGATGCCAGAAAATTTCATGTCACATTGATTGTTTACCTGATTTATCGTATTTGTAGACATTGTCTATAGTAATTGGAAATTTAGGAAAATTTATTATAAATAGCTATACATTAAAACGGTAATCCAATAAACATAATGGGATAACATGTAAATTATAGTTATCTTCTATATTTAGGAGTTTCTAGGATTCAATCTATATTATCCATTATAAATTTCTAAAAATATATTATTATGATAAATTTTTTCTTCCCATAACAATGGATCATAATGATAATATTAATGTACAATATAATATCCCCTAATAGTGTCATACGAAATCTTCAGTATGTCTCATTATCATGACACAAGTTACCTTGAGTCAGGCTGAAACACATTGTCAGAGTTTTTAACCCTTGGTATATCTGTGGAAGAACCACATACATTTGTATTATTATGATAGGAATTTATTTTTGTGATAAACAACTTATTGTATACATTAAAAAATTTAGTGATGTTTTTTTATATGTTGTCTTATGCCTAAGTCTTCTTCTAGAGTAATATAATCCTAATCCCAAAAAAACTAAAATTTTTCTCCAATACAAACTATGAAAACCTTACACTTTATTGGAAACTCACACTTGATTTTTTTATAAGAATAAAATTAATAAAACAATTATAATTTATATATCTAGATACTTTGGGAATTATATACATTACATTACAATATAAAACAGGTAATAAAGAATCTTTATTGAAAAATTCAATAAAATTCTCAAAATACACCTTCAAACATAAAAGTGAATGGGATAACATTGAAAAAATATATAAAATTGGTGATATATAAATCCTAGTGATTGAATAAAAATGGAATAAGTTTGAAATGATAACAAAAAAGTCATTTCAATGTGTAATAAAAAGAATGTCACTAATAAGGCATGATATAGCATGATAATCTTAACATTGGACACATGGAAAAATATAAAACATGTGATCGTATACATAGGAAAAGGAAAAAAATAAAAAGACATCATGGTGGAAGAATTACAATAATGTAATCAAGGACACCCATACCCCAACATAATGTATCAAGATACTAAACATTTCCTAATTCATTTGATAGATATCTGGATGCACCCATCATAATCATTTAATTTCCTGCTTATGTGTGCCACAAAGATCATACAACATAGATTCCTTTATCATCATAATTTATCACGATTCATGGAACATTAATTTCATACATATTATTTCCCAAAAATTATATATATGTTAATAAATGTGAATAACGACTATATAATAATGTGTATGGTATACATACACAATTTTTTTCGCATGGAAAATAACGGTGAACTTTCTGAAGCATAATTTTTTTTAAAAATATTAATAACAATGGATGATTATAGAAAAATGTGCCTCTCATTATTTTGAAATAAAATAGAACATAATGGGGTCATATAAAAGAAAAATCAATCATTATAAAATTATAAATATAAGGATTATTTTATGAAGAAACATTAATAGGGAAAAGAATCCATACATAATTTAGGTTTGGTGATTGGAGTACGTAAAGGATCATGAGAGGCTTATTGAGAATTAAGGGAATATATCATCATTTTTATATAAAATATAAATTAAGGGGAATATTTAATATAATATCCCATCATAAGATAATGTATTGTAAAAACACTACATAAAAGAAGTTCTTGATAAAAGCGGAGAGTGAAAGATCCCTTATTGAATTTCAACATGGTAACGACTTAGGTAAAGTCCAAAATTAGGGAGAATAAATTATATCTTATTAAAATTAATTCCATTTTATTATAGAATATGTTTATAAATAAATTATTTCATAAAAAATTGAATTATGAAGAAAAATTCAAATGATGGTTCTTGAATTGAAAGGAGAAGTGAATGGTGTGGAAACCTTACTTGAGTGTGTGGAACCAATGTGTTTGGAGGGCATATTGAATGGATGTTGTACATTTTGTGGATTATATAGAGTGGAGGGGTGAGTATGTATATGCTATATGGATTTTTTATGATGATAAATGGGCCCTTGTGTGGGTTTTTAAAGGAAAATAGGGACGTTTAATTATTATTTTGGTTTTGGATTCTACATAATAAAATATCAAAAACCAAAATCCATCCCTTGTTTTTTCTTATGGATTCAACCAAATGAGATTGTTTTTATTATCTTAGAAGAAAAAGGTACTATATTATTAAAATTTACCCCTAGAATCCTGTATTTAAGTCACAATCTTAAATAAATGATTTTAAAATCGTAAAATATGTTATAAGTGTTAGAGGATTCATAATAAATTTAAAAAATAAATAAAATAAAATTAAAATTACATTATTTTAAATTTAAAATATATATTTTGTCTTGTATCTAATTTATATTATTTATCACAACACTTTTTTGTTATTAATATGTCATAAAATAAAAAGTACATTCATACAGTATTTATTTATTTCCAGAAAATTTGATTGTCTCATAAAATTATGAAAAAATCAACATTGGATAATTTTAACAACCAGATTAAAAATAATATTCATTTTATCTAAATATTTTTGTAACACATGAATTTCCAAATTCAACATAAAAACAATCATTAATGAATATGATGGTATTTAACAGTGAAATATAACAACCCTTATAAAAATTACATTTTAATTAATTAAAATTATATAATAATTAGTTTTTAATAAAATATATTTAATAATAATAATTTATTAAAATATTATATTTTTCAAATATTTGTTAATGCTTCAAAATTTTAATCATAATAGAATTTAAAAATTAACCAAAAATACTATATTTATTTTATTCAATCAAAATAAAAATCACTTATAAAGAAAAAATAATAGGAATGAAATATATTCATTACTATATACTAAATAATATAAAAACTCATATTGATAAAAACATTTACACATCCTTCAAATACACAATCAAATTTCCTAAGGGTAAGTTGTGTGAGGCTGTGACTTTCATCGGGTGGTTCATCGAGCATGTTTTGGGATGGGATCCCAATAAGCTTGAACATATCCTATAAATAGTTTATCTCATGACTAAGGTGATGGATATAATGTTGTGATTGATTAAGGGAAATTCCATAAATTATATCTCCATTATATGACCTGTTAAATGAGATTCATAGGTTACAATCCAACTTGTTGTGGCCATCACTTCATTTTTCTATGAAAATTGGATTTATTAATTTCTTATATTTATACTGGTCGTGTTATAACTATTCAACATCTATATGATCAATGGAAATGATAAATAATGAACATTTAAACCCAATAGGAATTATAATAAAAAATAGTATCATTTGTTTTCTATAATCATATTATATATTGTGAAATTAAATAAAAATTCAAGGGGAATTTTATATACAATAGTTTGGGTTGTTAAAAAGTAGATCAGCGTTTCACCTTATAGAATGGACAAAATAGTGATTTATGAGATTAATATTCATTTGTATGATTTTATATAGATAGTTTCCATCCTCCTAGTAATATTACCTATGGGTTCATTAATATTTTATTCATATATAACAAACTGATCCCTACACCTATGTGTTGAATACCTGATGTTGAATGAAATGAAACGGAAGAACCAGTAACCTATTCAGTGTATTGATGTTAATTTTGATCAGATGAGGGGATTCCTTGTCTTTTCTATGATTTAATTGAGTATAAGGTTTAATCATATGAGAATTGAATCTTATGATATACTGCGGGAAACCATTAGAAGTAGGTGTGGAATTTAGGAGCTATTTGTGATGTTGTTCCGGCCTAAAAATGATCCAAGAGTATTTATTTACTTAGTGAACAATATATTCCCCTATTCCTTGATAATTTTTTTGTAATTTTTTTGGATGAAATCTTGGAGAATATTAAGAGTCATTAAAATCATTCCAAGAATCTTAAAATAATCTTGAGTACACCAAGAGAGCATAATATATTAGAAAATTAATATAAGTGTCAATCCATGGATGATTATGTCCATTTTTTGGACACACAATCTTCAAGGAAGGTGTGTCATTTGACCAGGTTAGGTATTGGTAGTTGTTTCCTGTGTGTTTTCCATGAATTTTTTTTATATCCATATATTTCTAGGTTTTTTAGGCTAATATCAGAGGTTCATCCATATATTTTCCTACTTTGAATCACCATGTTCTGGCTTGAACAAAATAGGATTTATGTATGAATGGTCAAGATCAGGTGATATTTCATTCTAGGAGTTTAATTTGTGATTGAACACTACCCTAATCTTAATCCCACCCAATTTGGATAAGGATTATAAAGTGTTATTAATGAATATTGGATTGGACTTGGAGTTATGTTGATATAAGGAGTTCAAGTTTGGGTGTATGGGTCATGATAGTGTAGACCACAATAATGGAACTGCCTTGTGCCCAACCTCGAGTTAGCTATAGATGTTTATGATTTTTAGTTATAGATCTATTATATTTTGGGAGAAATTTTTTCTATTAATTATGATTTTAAGATATTGAAGTATATATTTTCACACCGATATTTGAATCTCCAACAATTGAAGTGGGTTTATTAAATTCTTTTATTTTATTTTTTACTAGAGTTCACACTATGGAAAGGAAACATTGTCGCCGACCATCTAAGTAGGAGAACACATACTCAGGTAGTTTTGAAATCTAGTTATGAGTGACATATTATGAATTTATTGTCATGTTTCATGTTTCTATCCATGATAGAATGTGGAAGGTGGCCACCTAATCAGTAATAGTTGATTCCCCGCTTATGAGCCGAATCTGGGAGAGAAATTACGATGATTTGGAATGTTTCTCCTTGAGGGAAAGCATTAAAGGTGGGGATTCACCATAATATTAGACCATAGATGGGGATGAGACCATAGTTTTTTGTAATCACATTGTTATGACCATTACCACCTAATAAGAGCTAATTTGTAAGTTTAATACCTCTATGTTGGTTGTTCATAGAGATTTGACCTAAATGTACTGTGAACTATGTCAGTAGAAATATGTGTCAGGAATGATAAAGGAAATTTATGGGTTCATAACATGATATTACTATGGTAAATAGGTGAATGTTTAACTTCAATGAAATTGTGGTTTACTAAAGGCCTTATCAATTGTTGAATGGTAGTGGGGAGAATTTACCATGGATTTTGGTGTGGGTCTCCATGGAACACCATCGAAGAGTGATTTTATTTAGGTAATAGTATATTTATTGATAAAAGGAAACCAATTTTTTGACATATATGAGACATTATCAATGTATTAGTTTGAATTATTGTATATTCTGGAGGTAGTTTTTCTATATGAGGTTCCAACAAGTAGATATTAAATAGTGACTCATGTATCACTTTGTGTTTCTATTAAGGTTTGTAGAAATCCAATGGTAGAAATATTTTGTTGAGTTCAAATTTCCACCAAAATAATGTTGGGTTGTATGGATGTAATATACTTGTTTTGTATGATAAGATACATGGGTCTTCCTTGATTTTGGTGTGTTCTAAAAGAATCTCCTAGTTCCTATTGAGTTATACTAAAAATAGTTATTAGGTGACTATTAATATGAAATTATAAGAGTCATTTTATGGTAGACCATGCATATATCCTCAATACGGGATAGAGGCTGGTGATTCCAATTTATTGGGACCATGTCTTGTGAAAAAGACATAAAAATTCATTTAGTTGATTCAAAAAAAGTATGGTTATGGATCATTTTAGATATGATTCATATGATGATATATGTCGATGACCCTAATATTTTAATAATGAGGATTGTGTATTGCTTTGTGTGTATCCTAGATTGGGTCACCATGGTGTTTTGGGATAGGGATCATTGGAACCCTTTTTTCCACACCTTTTGACATTGGGGTGATGATTGGGCTGGTGGTGTACCAATTTTCTATTCAACAGAGGTATAGTTCTTAGAATGTTGTTTTTCTTGTGTGGTAGAATTGGTTATATCACCCCAACACTTTTATTGTGATATATGATATTGATGTTACACTTAAGAATGGTTATCCCTATCAAGAGAATCTTGTATGTGTTATGGATTATAGTGAGAATGTGTTTCGGGGAAAACCATACCGATTGTTTGAGTATTATAGAATCATTAACATTTAAAAGAGGAAATGTGAGAGAGATAAAAATATCTGATTTATAGGTGGATTGAACTTTCAACCTAAGAATCAATGAGGTTATATAGTGTAAAACTCTGGTATGAGTTGCTATTGGATTGGAAGATTGTAGGATCCTAAATAATTTTTAAGATGTATCGTACCTATTTATATTTACTATTTAACCATTATTTCAATATATCATTGTTTTTTTGTTCTGGGTGTGATTGAAGATAATTTTTTTAAATTTTAAGAAATAGGGGAGGTTCACGGTTGGTGCATAGTTTTTTATAACCATCCACCTACACCTAGAAAACCATTAAATCCAAAATATAGGGGGATTTTAAAATTGAATCATAGTTTATAAAACTATGCCCCCTCTTAGTAGAACATGTGAAACCCTATGAAATGGTTCTTGGTTAGGTCGTACGGTTTGAAAAATCAAGCAACCCATCACATGAAACCTTGTGTGTGAAATATATTCTTCAAAATGTTTTATTTAATATCCATAACCCCTAATATTTTCCCAAAAACCCCATATATCAACACTAAACATATTCCAATGAATTTCAAATCTCTCAAGGCAGTGGGGTTCTAGGGATCCATGAATGCCATTATTTATTAATAAAAGATCTGATTGATGGATCTACACTTCTTCTAATAAATAACCTCTTACATTACATATTTTATATATATCAGGTATCTATTTCTAAATAAAATTAATTTTTTATAACCCTTTTTAAATTTTATAGATCTTGTATTTAATGTATGAAATTCATTGATCATGATCCTATGATTTTCTCTTATATAATATTTTCCCTTCTGATTCTGACCATTTTATTTCAATTTGTGAATTTCTAGTCTGGTAATTATCCATTAACAATCATTAGGTAGTTGGTATAAATGTTAATTACCATTGTCATACTACAAATTTTTTTTATGAAATTGTGAAACATGAATTTCCATTCTATGTAAATTGCATCAAAAAATTATTTTATTAAATTAAATTTCAATGTGATACAGAAATAGGTTTAACATGGGGAAATTAGAATAGCTTGAATTGAGATTACAAAATTGGATGATTAATGGGATCTTAAATTTAATGATAATGAGAGTTAAGAGAAGTTCTGAATTACGTAAAAGTGTTAATGGTTAATATGATAAAATGTTTTTAGATGGATTAATGGTGAATTGATAAAATTATTAAATCTGGTTAAATTTAATAACAATATTTTTTTTGTAAATAAATGAAATAATATTGGATTATGAGAATTTTTTACAGAAATATTCATAAATATTAAACATTATAAGTTTGATAATATTGGTATAAGAGATATTTTTATATATGTGATGATGAATGTGGGCCCAAGACGGATTATTCAAAAGAATATATATGATAACTATTAGCGTGCGATGCAAAATGATGCTTAAAAAGACCATATATGATAAAAATGTGGTTTGAAACATAGAATTATTCTCAAAATACCCACTAGGTACAAGACATGATGTTTTAGGCCCAAAATGGTGGTATTTTACTATAGTTTGATGTGCCTATAATGAGAATTTTAAATTTAATGTGAAATAAAATCCATTGGTATAATGAATAGTGAATTCATATATTAAATGATTTAGATATGAACATAGAACAAAGTTGGTATAGATAGATTGGGTGTAATATTGGATGTAGGTAATTATGTGGTAATTATTGAGGAAATTAATTTTTGTTGACTATTTACATTAAAACATTTATTTATTATTTATAAAATTGTGTTCACTTTTATAGAAAAGAAATTATTTTTGACATCTTTAGTGGTGGAATACTAATTTTTATAGACATCGTACTAGGGATTCTAAATTGGTATCCAAATAGAAATCATGTTTAAAAGACAGGATAAGGGAACGAGCAGTATGTTAGATGGATGAAATGGGGTGGGTAATTGATGAGGGAAGATGAAAAGATTCAAGACCCACATGGGGAGCCGTTAGTGTGTTTATTTTTTATTTTTCATTTGACACATAACACATATATGGATTGAAATAGATATTTTTTTAGTTTTGGTCAGTTATCAATATTTTTGTACTATCAGGTGTTGTTGGACCTCATTGGTTACGGTATCATTCTAATTACTATTTGTTATAACTTTTTATGGTTTATTTATTTATTTTGTTGTGTTGTTACTATAAAAAAGTATTTATATTCAAACACATGTTATATATTGGATCCAAATAAATGTTACAGTCCTATGGAATATGTAGAGTCATTTCTATTGTCTCATAACCTATGTTATCTGGTCATTGGTATGCGACACCTGGGTCGGGACTTTACAGTGGGAATGCATCTTTTTAAGGTTAAATTATATAAATTTTTATAATGATTTCATCTTTAAATTGAATATGAAAATTATTCCACTGAAATAATTTTATTAATATATATATAGATTGATTACATTGACATTATTACAAATAAATAATATAATAAAAATTTATAATTTATTTAGATGAAATGCATATTTCCAACTAAAATCTAGTATTTTCCATTATTTATATAAAATTGAAAATTATCAGAAAATTAATAAAATTCACCCAAAATAACTTTCATTTTCATATATCAAAAATGAATTTTATTTTTTAACATAATTTCTCTAAAAGTGTTAAAAATTATTTAAAAATTATGTGAAAAACCAGTGACTAAAACTTCCTTTAGAGGAAATAATATTTTTCTAGAAACATTTCATTTTATATTGAATTATTCTCATTACATTTCAAATAAATTGATAAATAATAAATAATAAAAATATATAATATATATGTTTTTATATTTTAGAAAATCTAATTTATTCACATCATTCCAATGGCTAGGATATATCTATCTAAATACATAATTATATTAGTAGTACATTGTTGTAAAGTAATATTATAAATTCCATGTAATGAATGTTATCAAATAAATATATTGTTGTGTGTAACACAATCTAAACATGGTGTTGAATGAATATAAATCAACACAATAAATTGAATTTATTTAAAATAGTAAATGTATCATAATGTATTGGGATTATATATTCCCATCTACGCTTGGTGTTTAATTTCACAAACACAATTGAACAAATTGTTATTCATTTTGTATTTTTGGATACTACATTCTCCCCAAATTAAATAAATTATTCCATAGAATTTAATATTGATCATGGAATTAAATGTTTTGGAAATTGAAAATTATTTTGATTAAAAACATTTATTATAAAAGGTTTAAAAATATCTCCCATTAATAGTAGAAAATGGTAATTACATTGGTCTTATGTAATTATACATATCTATGTTTCTCTATAGGAGAAAATTTGGGGAACATTAAAATATAGACATGGTGGGAAAGGATAAATATATTAATGATAGTGATTTAGGTCATTAATCAAAAAAAACGTGAATAATAAATGGAATTTTGATGGAGTTGTTACATATTTGATGATTTAATTCTCAATTGATTCAACCAAAATTAATGTATTCGAACATATATTTTTTTCAAGATGATTTTATAAATGATGATTAATACATTTAGTGACAATAAATGTATGTAATTTTTTTTCTTGAATATTTATATTTCATAAATATAATTATTGCATTGGTTGTTATTCGATCAATTTATTATTCATCCAATTCTTAAGGAAATGAATATCCAAAAATGAATTTCTTATGTCTGATGAAATTAAAATCACTTTTAACATATTGTAAGATCCTTGAAACAATTCATTATGTCTGTCTATAAATATTTATCAATTATAATATGGTAATAAGAAGTAATAAAATAAGGAATTAATCTCAATTAATCTTATTCAAAACCACTGGTTTAGAAATATAATATCATTTTTTAATAATTTCCATAAATTAAATTAACCATTAAAAATGAAATCACATAATCTATTTATAGGAGTGAAAATATTATTGTTCTTTAGTCATGGGTTCAAAAACCACCACCTTTTCAGGCATGACCGGTTGTCACCCTACATGTGGGTTTTCCTTTTCTTATAAACTATATTTTCATATTTCCAATAATGTTTCTAAAAATACAATGGGAATCTCTTAGATATTTTTATCCATTAAATAATAGTTTTACTATCATTTTAATCACAATTTATTGTTTTGTTACTTTTTTACAACATCTAATTACTATAATACATATTATAATAGTTTCATAAATAATCATAAACTCCTAATTATTATCAAAAAAATTAAACATATTTCAATAAAATATAAATGCATGAGAAATAAAATAATAATTTCAGTTAAGTAAATTATTTGTATATATATATATATTCAAATACATCATTAATATTTGTAAATTCCTATCATAGAAGACCCAAAAAGTGGTGTTTAAAAAATGTACCTGATGATCGAAATTAAACACATTAGCACATGATGGTATATATAACACTTGTTTAAATGAATACACAATTTCTTATAAAATATAACAGAATCCATCGATGATTCATGAATATAGAAAATATGATACTTTTTTTAATATTCATTAGTAATTTAATTCTGGAATCATTGTATATAAATAGATAATCCATTTTATTTACACTTAGGAATATCCCTGTATTATTAGTTTAAAATAGTTTTTTTGTTTCCATTATCTATTCAAATCCTTCATAATGATTTGTAATGAATATATGAATAATCTAATTCATATCCCTATGGAGTGTTAAACTTGGTGAACAATAATTCATGCGGTCGTGTAACATGTAATTCTTGAGCCATGCTCAAAACACATTTTTATATTTATTACCCCTAGGTACCAATGTTCATAAACCAAATAGACTTGTCAAATCCTGGTGGGAAATTATTTCATGGAAAACCAAACAATATAAACCTTACCAGACATTATGATATTCATATATACTTATCATCAATGTCTACCACATTATAATGTTCTGTAATAAATTTTTTCCTAAATCTAGATCTGATGGATTCCACTAATCATTCTTTGATAATAATTTTATAGACCGACCCCTATAGCATAGAGCTGACACTTGAAACATTTTAAATTGAATAAGATATAATGAAAAACCTCATAATGTACTGAATATTTTATTAGCGATTATAAACTAGATACATACAAGAGACTTTAATTAGATCTGAATAAAAAAATTACAACATAACTTTTATGTTAGAAAATAACATTACTCCCTCAATAATACCATTTCATATCAATCACAATACACGTCATATATTTCTTGGGAAATGAAAAAAATAATGATGACATTGAATTCCTAGTAAGGGTTAAATATAGTATTGTATGTTTTGAGTCAGTAATAATAATAAATATAGTAAACTAATAAATTAACACACATGAAAGATAATGAATAAAATAATAAAGAAGTTCTTCAAGAGAAAGTATCAATGGGAATTTATCATTAATAATAGTCAATATATAAAGAAAAATATCTTGAAACACATTATATATAATCAATAACACAACAATCATAATTTAATAAGTAATAATCAATATGGAAGGTTATGTAACTGATATATCATTCCATTTAATCAGTAAAATGAAAATGAAATGAGTCCATAGAAAATTTTATAGTGAAATTATCATGGATAATAATAACTATTAATGAATGAAATGCATAATTATGAAAAATCATGTTTCTTTGGAACAAGATACCATTCACATTATTTTATATCATCAAGATGGTTGAAAACACACTAGTTATATACCTGATTAGTTGAGTCTAGAAAACTAGTGCATCCCATGAGAATATTGATGCATCGAGGGACATATAATATCTATCCTCTATCCCAAGTAAAGAATGTACAAATAATTCCTCATATATTGAATAGTTTGTTGACTTTATAAAACAAATTTCTTGTCCTCTAATATTCATATTGATTAAAGAATATTGATTTATCCATATTACCACAGTTAATGAAATAACATTAAAAGTAAACAGAATTTGTAAAAATGGTACGTGGTTTAGGGAATTAACATATCCAAAATAAATATTATTGACATTTTGGGAAAATTTAATCTCCATATGAAATTTATTAACTCATGTAAATGTTAATGATTAATAATATTTATCAAGGAAGTGAATGTCAATACATTCCATTATTAAACTAATTATAAACTCTCGAAAGAATTATTAAATATGGTATCAACATATACCAATTATTTTAAAAATAGTAGTTTTTTTATTTATAATAATCAGTACGAGAAAATATCAATAATAAAATTATTGGGGAAAAGTTCCTTTTAATTTGAAAAATCATTTTGAAAAAAATTCTATTTTGAAATCTCACTAATAAATTATGTAAAAATATCCAGATAAAAAACATTGGAATATTGAAATAAATTATGTTCATGATGGTGGGTAATTTTTTATGGTCTATAACATTAAGAAATTCAACCTTAAATTTTCACTATAAGAAGGATATGAATGTTCCTTGTGTAGAGAATGATAAGAATATTCATTTGAAATTATCAAAAAATGAAGAAAAGACCATTAGATTGAATATTACTTAATATTCCTTTGAAAAAAATCAAATAGTAAAAATGATGAGAATACCTTAGATGATTTTTTTTGAAAACGTTATGATATTTTTTTCAAAATATTCATTGAAAAATAGTTTTAGAATGATAAATATTTCTGACAGAAATGATAAATGATGTAAGGTTTTCTTAAAAGAAATTTTTAAAAAAATTCATATACCAATTTTTGATGAAAATATAACTATTACATGAAAATATCTTGAATATCCATAAGATAATAAAATTAAATTATTTATTATTAAATCATCAATTATTTTCTTGTATTAGATATTTAATCATAACTATTCTCAATTAAAATTATATTGTTAAATAAAAAACCAAAAAATCATAATGTTGATGTGAGAATTAATAAATGAATCAAGACTTATACCAATAATAAATTATAACTGATTAATTATAAATACAAAAATTATAACAAATATCCACTATAAATATAATTCAATCATTATATAATCATTTAAGTATAAGTTTAACCCAATGAGTGGATGTTGAGTGAAGAAACCTCTTACCACATTGTATTTTTAATTCAAATACACACAGAGTAAATAATTCACAATTAAAACATAATATCTCATATGTAATTAATTACATAATTTAATAAATTTAAAATAGGTAGTATATGCACCATATTAATGAAATTAGGTTCTTAATAGAACAATATGCCTAAATGAGAAGAAGTTGAGAAGAAAACCCTAACATTTTGCTTCATTTCGGTTGATCATGATTTAAAATCTTATAGAGTGGTTTTAAACATTATATTAAATTATAAAAGAACCATATTAATAATTATAATATCATATATGATTCTTTTATGATATATTATCACCCATTTTTAGTGAAATTTCAATATTTTCATTTTCCCATGTGTTAATTTCCATGTCTTCTAATGAATGTTTCATCATAATGGATATGGTTATTTTCCATATCATATAATTTTATCATATGAAAAAGTATAATAATGAAATATTTATCATTTTATATTTAATTTTTAATTATAAAATTAATCAGGAATGATTGTTAGGAGAAATGAATTACGTTACGATCATGGATACGGTTGGTCATACGAAATAATGAGTGACGTTTCCATTTCTCATCTATAAATTTTGAAATTAGGTAATTAAATATTAGATTAATATAATAACCATGATATCATATATACCATTTTATAAACATACATATTTCATCTGTGTGGTGTGGTGATGAAAATAGTGCCACATCGCATTATGAATGCAGTAGTCCATACAAAAAACGATTGATTTTATCATATTTAAGTGAGTGAAAACAAATGAAATAAAATGTTATATATTATACTACCATAAGGATAAATATTACATTATTATCATTATTATTTCATTTATATCTCATATAATCATTATCAATATCATTGTTAGAGTGTCTATGAAACAATACTAAAAAAGAATCACATCGTGTCACGAGGCGTTATTCTACCATATAGACGAGCGGAATTATCATAAAACCCACGGAATGGAAGGTACAAAATAAGTATAATATAGTAAAAATAATGTATAAATATTATTTATAACTAATATATCTAATTAATATTCATCTTTCTGTCCAAGCATAATAGGTGGAAATGGATAATTGAAAGACATCGATTCAAAAGGTGGTGGTCCGCTATACAAAGGAACTATAATTCGATAAACCAAATGATAGATGTATAGAATATTAAAGGTAAATATATTATTTAAAAAAAATAGTGTAATAGATATAATTATTTTATTATTTGAGAAAATTTTATAAAAAATATATGAAGGTTGAGATATAGAATAAATAAAGAATATTGTTGAATAACATTACCGCTTCTTCAGATATCTTCCATTAGCTTGAACTAATGCCTAAGAAGGATTGATTTATTCTAGAAATAAGTCATATAGGATGAGGGTAGTGAATTTTGAATTATATTTTTATATTTATTGGAAAAAATACTGGTTTTAAGGAAGTAATTGGTGAGGGGAGTGAGTGTCCATTTATAAGTGGGATCAATGGAACACTTTTTTTCCAAAGATTCAATTATACCCCTGTTGTTTTCTTGTAAACATGAACTGATAATGTTCCATTATTAATATTATAATGAATAATGTCTATATAAATCATACCACTGGGTTCTAAATAAGTTTTTGGTCATTCATACAACTTATTTTAAAATCTAAACAAGCATGTAAACTCTTCATTAAAATAATCACTGTAATTAATTTTAAATATTATCTATAATTATTATAGAAACAAATTTAAATTGATACTATTATAAAATATAAATTTTTATTAATCCAAATATTTATTCTACTTTAAAAACTGAAGTTACAGTTGTGTTATAATTTTTTTAATTCAATCATTGAGACATGGAGATAATGCGGGTTTTTAAATTAAAATGATCAAATGTTAAAAATGTTTTTTTAGAAAA
Organism: Viscum album; assembly: GCA_963277665.1. Classification (NCBI taxonomy): domain Eukaryota; kingdom Viridiplantae; phylum Streptophyta; class Magnoliopsida; order Santalales; family Viscaceae; genus Viscum; species Viscum album. The sequence goes on along the minus strand of OY728132.1, from coordinate 1,282,174,913 downwards.
ATTCAGTATTAAAATTACAAAAATTGGAAAAAATAGAAAACAGTATATATATATAATTTAACTATTTATAATTTTCAAAAAATTAAAAATAATTATATATTATAAATATTTTAGATGAAATGGAAGGTTGAAAATATAATATATTATTTTCACAATTCATAAAAAATGAACTTATCAAAATTCGTCCAAAATATTCACTTGAATATTATTTTAGGGTTCCTATTTAATAAATGATGATTATTGTGTCATATAAATTTTCTGGAAGTGTTAAATAATAATTTTTAATTGTTAGCGCGAGGCATGAATGAACCCTCTGTTAAAAGAAATACTATAATTCATGAAGAATATTATTTTCATTCAATTAAAAATTATTTTTTATAATCAATTAAAAAAAGATTGAAATATATATTTTTATAGGATTATTAATACTAATTATTATCACCTTTCTATTGGCTATTAGACAATTATCATATTCATTAATCATTTTAATAGTATAATTTTTTCTTCGATGAAACATGGCAATGCGTGAACCATAAGATATCCATAAAACACGTTTTTTCAAGTAACATATGATAAAATTATTATTTCATGCATTTAAATCTATATATTGTGTTTAATATATTTAAAATAGAAAAAATATCATTGTTTTTAGGATTTTATATTACTTTATAAGGTTTGTGTTGCATGTCACATACACAATTGAATAATATGAAAATTTTGTATAACTCTTTTGTGTTATAATTAGTAAGTGATATGATATTAAAATTTATTCTGTGATCATCGGGATATCATCATGGTCCCTCATATATTATAGAAGCTCCATCATAAACAACAAAAAGTAACCTTCCCATATCCAAAACCATAATGGAAACATGGAATCCACCTAATAATAGGTGAGGAATGACCATATAAAATCAGAAACATTTTACAACATCCTTGATACTAATCCTAACACCATATGATCCTGATAAATCATCACCCATACTAGATGTACAGCCTTGGGTAATTAACCACCTCATCACCTCCCATTACTAAATAATGAGGTCCATTCTCTGGCCCCAAAAATGAAAACATGATCCTTGACATCAGGAAATAGAACAATAAATATTCTAATGAATATCAAGCCATGTAATATCACATAGTCAGTTTCTAAAACCGAACTTCCCGGTCACATAAAAAATGTGGAGGGGAAATAACAATCGACTAGAGGTGGGTTACACCATCGTCAACATTACATGTCAATTTAAAGTATGTAATATTTTATTCCATATTGTTCAATAAAAATAGATAAATGAATCACTATGAAAATATACTACCTTAGACACATCCTTGGGAGGCTCTAATTTTAGAATTTCCTCAACATTTATGGGGTCATATATCATTCCAAATTCTTATAATACATTTCCTTAGTAGCGGGCCTCCTGAATCCAAAATTGAATCTAAGATACAATCACATAAATACGTTAACCTTAGATTATTTCATGAATTATCCACATGTGTATCATGTAAGGAACCTCTAATGTTATGTTCAAAAGGATTTAAGTGAAAAATAATACCATCAACCAGTCTAAGAACGTTATTATATCTAGTTAATTTCACTGTAACATGTCTTAGGAATCCATCATGTCTATGGGAAGGATGTGAAACTGAAGGATATTTTATAAGATCTTATAATAAATTATTATTACATACTATCCTCAATCAAAGATATAGGTATATATTGACCTGATGTAAAAATCCAAGAACAACATCACACAAAAACAATGGTTGACGAAGTAGTTTATTCTCGAGGGATGGTACTCCCTACTGATATCCACCCATTTTAGGTGATGTGAATAGACACATATCATTAAGAACATATCGTAATTATAGATAATTAACATTGGTATACTCTAGGAAACACAATGTGTATAAAAGTCACATTCCTTATATAATATCTTACTACCTCTTCAACTCTTACAGCTTCACATGGTCATCTTATATGCTGACGTAAGGATTAGTCCATCCCTCATGCGTGTTCATGCAAAAAAACACTAATGGGAGGTAGGCCTAGAACATCCTAAAACAGATGACTTTAAACTAATAAACTATAATAGAAACTAAAAATTCTAGAATATTATTCTTTTGGTGTGATACAATCTAACTAATGATATCTACTACTTCCTCTTACTCAATAGAACATTCGTCTCTTCATATGATTCCATATAACATAATATTTAAAATAATTTAACACCACCTTTGGTACACTATAACTATCAATGCTCATAGTAAACTTATCATGGATTGTTGATAACTAGGGTATATAGAGAAAATCATCATAGGTACTCACCACCAAAAAAGAAGGATTCCGTAGGAGGATATCTCATCTGAGAAATTGGTCACATAGTTCGTAAAATTGTTCGATTTCTAATACACTGTATAGATGCTTCTGAACAAACGGTTTGAGAAAAATCCAACAATTTTATCTATAGGCCTCAATCAAGTTTTAAATTTATGGACAATTTTCTTGCCACGCCATACCAAAAAATGGAACTCATGTATAGAAGAGAAAATTCAAACTTATATCATGCTCGGATCCTTGATTTCACAAGACTCTACTTCTCGAATCCATCTTATCCTATGATTCATGAAACACCATAATTAAGGACCACTCTAAAATCATTTCATATTATAAAAAACTCAAATATACAATTCAAGGTATCTTACTGATGAAACATCGACAATACCATCATTCAACTATAGAGACTCAACCACACAATTTTAAATCCCATTAAAATAATGAACCCAAGTGGGAGAAGTGTCCCTCTTCCTTCAATATCTGATTCAATTTTAAGAATCACAAAAATTGTTATTCACCAATACATAACACTAAATTTTATATGTATCCTCTTTAGAAACACCAAAAGTAGGGGTCTTATCCAACAAAAAAATTCACATAACATGACCAAGTTAGTCTTCTATATAATGGGAAAGGGGTTTGAATCAAAAAAATTACCTGGTAGGTTTCAATATCCACAACCCATGATGTTTTGTCCATATTTTTGTCTTGTATATTGGTATGAATAGAACTAACTACATATCTATTGTGAATTCTATTCATGACTGCAATCATTTGGTTGGTCAGGGACCGTACAAGAAGGAAAATACTTTCCACTGCCTTGATCTAATCCTCCACTACATACGGTTATGAATCACTATAAAACACCATAAATATCTATATCTAGAAAATATATATCATCTTAAACCAACTCACATCATAAATATTACCCATATCAACTATCCTCAACATGCATGATGTTGATCATCCACTGAAACAACAAGATTTAGATCTAAACACAAATCAATATGTGGTAGAATTACGCTGTGCCATTCTGATGAAAAAAACTCACGAGTATATACCTTGAAAAATGACTCATCTATCAAATTATCATCATCCCAAAAATCTCTTGAAATCCCCTATGGGTATCATCATGGAGACATTCAACGTTTCAATATTTTACCATGGACAAAGAGTATATTTTGGTTGCTAACTCAAGAAGGATATGGAAGCAACATCCCATTCCTATATAACAAAAGTAACAATTTTTTACCTACAACTTATTTCTATGTTAAATATTTGAAAATAAATGGTATCAATGTATGGTGGAATAGATATTTATATATCCATACCAGCACTGGAAACCTAGGACTGATATCTAAACTCAAAATATTTTAAAACTGTTTCTGTATATCCAAAACAAAATACTCATATTTAAAATATTTATAAACAATAGACCTATAGTTGATCCAACTTTTATGATACCACTATTTCATAACCTAACAAACTGGGGATGTCACAAACCAGCGTGGTTACCCTGGTAACCTGATAACCAAACCGATCATGACATAGCCTGATGTGCGTTCCCGATCACCATGGGTTGTTGAGTAGCACATGGCATCGTACACCATACAAGTGGGATCGATTTTTTCCACAAGAATATGGAAGAAAAAGAAACAAGACAGTATACATAACAAAAAGAAACTCCACTGGGAGTAATGTACTGGAAAACAATGAGGAATAAAAGCCCAAAGTACTAAAACCCAAGTACCAAAAATTGAAATAATAGTACCAAATTCTCTAAGGATACAATTCACCAAGATAAGATCAATAGATGGATCCTCCTCCAAGAGATTCCTTCCCTTTTCTCGAGTCTGGAAGAAGGAAATCTATAAACACCTGAATTAAAAAGTAAGGTGTGAGCCTAAGCCCGATAGGATACCACCAAAGATTGTGTAATAGATGCCAAATATTTATTATACCAATAAAAGATTTCAATTTTTCAAATAAATGGGTTTGGAAATTCAAAAATATATTCTAACAAAATATTATATACATTTTCAAATGATAGAAATAAATATTTTTAGAAAAGGCTTTACAAATGTTGGAATATTTTTAAAACAATGGCATAAGAAAAAAATTTATATAAAACAGTTTTAATAAATTCAACAGGCATGTGAAGCAGTTCAAATGCATTGGCATACATTTATATCTCAAATATAAATAAGCAAGCGGGCAACATGGTTATCTTCCAAAAGGTATGATAGTATTAACCAGTCATAGGATGCCACACTCCCTATGTGAACTCAGAAAAATGTGTATACACATGTCCCTATGACATTAGCCAAATGAGACTCGTCCCCAACCCATCGGGGATGTGGCCCGCCGCAAGTATGTTTTAGAATGATTTCATAACATAGAGTGTATCCAAATAACTCACTAACTACATAAGGATTTCATGTGTTCTTACATGATGGTAGAACTATTTTAACAATGCATAAAATATGATCAATCCCATTCTTTAATTTCAAAAGTTCCAATTTCATTCCATTTAAAACCAAAACAGTTTTTATTCAAAACATGCCTTTTTCACTAGATAAATCAATGGGTTTCTATCAAATCATTTTAAGCCATTATCACCAGTTTGAAATCCATTCAAAACCAATTCCATCATCACACAATTTATTTCCAAAATTAAATTCAAAAATTTAATAGAAATAATTTCCATCAAATCCACAATTTAAATTAAATAATGTGAATTAGAAAATTTCCCTAAAAACCCCCAATTCAATGGAATTGGGGTTTTTTAAATTTCCTTGCCAAAACCATTTCAAATATCTCGATTCACTGGAATTGAGTTTTTGTCAATTTAATAGAAAGAAAATTTGAGAAATTGAATCTAAATCAACAATTGAAATAAATCTAGAAAAAACAATGATAATAAACCTCAAACGTTGGGTTGGAACCACCTACCTCGAATGTTTTGACCAAAATCACAACGGTCGAAAACGCACAAGAAAACTGGGTTGCTTCTTCAAGAACCCGACAAAGATATCTTATCCTAGCAAGATCAAGACCAAATCTCATCAGCTTAGGAATCCACACAGTTAGATCTACTCATATATGGCGTAGAGCTCAGAAACTGAGAGAAGAGGAGAAGTAGATCTAAGTAGATATATGAAACCGATCAAGAACGATGAAGAAAAATCACATACCTCAAGAATTCATCTTCGATTCACCAAGAGGAGCTTTTGGATCGCCTGTAGTCTGATGGGACAACCTTATCTGACCTTAGGAGAAGAAAAATAACGAGTTAGGGCAGTTTAGAAGAAAAAATGAGGCACTTAGAGGCAAAAATGAGTGAGATCCACAATTTAAGTATCTCATTTAAGTGACCACATGATTTGTTTACACGGGTTGACAAACCATGCACTAGCCGTGCATTATCTACTACCTCAGCCACCCTTCTCACATGGTTTGACAAACTGTGCATTTCCTGTTCGGAAGCTACTGTCTCCAAGACCAACTACGCAAGGTTTGGCCGCACGGTTTAGACAAACCCGTGCGCTGCCTGTGCGACTTACCCTTTGCCTCAAAACATCATTTAATGTTCTCCCGACTCTCCCAAGTCACTACTACAAAATAGAGGTACGTAGAAACATCAAAAGTACCTAAAAATGTAATGAGATGTTACAACCTCCCCACTATAAAGAACTTTCTGTCCCCAGAAAGCCTATGAATAAAACTCCATGTCAAAAATATGAGTCCACTGCTCTCTTATTAGTGCCTCCCTTTCCCACGTATCATGAGAATCAGAACCATGCTTCCATAGTACACGTATCAGGGGTATCGATTTCCCACAATGTACCTTGGTCTCAGAATCAAAAACCCTGAATGGTCGTTCAGTCACAGATGTATCTGGTTCAATCTCAAGATCACTGCAGCTCAAAACATAAGATGGATCAGAGAGATACTATCACAACTGCAATACATAGAACAAGTTATGTATCGACGTCAGCTGTTGGGGTCGAGCTAGACAGTAAGTAACTTTCCCTACATGACTAGAAACCTCGAATGGTCCCACAAAACTAGAAGTATGCTTCCCTTCCCTCCCAAGCCGTCAATGACTTAATCAGGGTGAAACTTTCAAGAAAACCTGGTCACCAACTAAGAACTCTAAAGGCCTATAGTGACGAACATCATAAGACCGGTACCAACTCTGTGTTGTCAACATTCATTGATGAATCAACTAGATCTTAGTTATCATCTCTTGGACCAAACTCGATCCTACAACAGAACATTCACCAATATCCAACCAATATAAGGGAGATTTACAAGGATGTCCATACAATGCCTCAAAAGGAGCCATTTTGATCATAGAATGATAACTGTAGTTATAAGAAAACACTATTATCCCCAAATGATCAACCCTAAACCCACCAAATTTGAGAACACATGCACAAAGCATATCATCCACGATTTGAATAGCTCTATTTATCTGGACATCTGACATTGGATGGAAGGCCATGCTTAAATGGACCTCAGATCCTAGTGCCTCTTGAAGGACTCTCCAAAAGCAAGAAGTGAACCGAGGATCCCTATCAGAGACTATAGCAGAAATTAATCCATGAAAATGAATAATATCATTCACATAGATACTTCCCAACTCCTCAATATTGGTTGTATCTAGAATATGTATAATGTGTGTTGACATGGTCAGCCTGTCGATCAAAGTGCATATCACATTTTTCGTCCTCTAGGTTTAAGGTAACACAACCACAAAGTCCATATAGATTTCATCCCACTTCCATGTAGGGTCTGGAAGTGGTAGAAGAAAACCCGAAGGTTTCTGTTGCTCGGAATTCACCTCCTCACATGTATAGCAACGAGATACAAACTCAGCAATGTCTCATCTCATACCTAGCCATCATAACTATCGCCGCATGTCATAGAACATCTTTGTGGTTCCTGGGTGTACAACCCACTGAGAGTTATGGAAATCCCCCATCACATCCTTACTTTCCGATAATGGCACAACGTAACGATTTTGATAACATAGAACACCCTCATTGGAGAACGACCACTAGGTGTCGGTCTCCCCACCATAAAAAGAGTCCCTAATTCTATAGAATTCATCATCCAGTTGTTGTTCCTGATGAATTAACTCAAGGAGATCAAAAGTAAACAAAAAATTGGCTAAAGAAACTTCATTCCCCTTCAACTGAACTCTAATATGCAACTAAGAATCAAACTCCACTCTTCTGAAGATTCTTTCACAGCCTGTGATGAATGTTTCTTTCCTAACGCATCTGCAACTAAACTCTCTTTCCTCGGGGTATAGGCAATTTCAAAGTCGAAAGATTTCTGGTACTCCACCCAATGCCTTTGACGGAGATTCAAATCTTTTTGAGAGAAGATATAACTAATGATCTTGTGGTATGAATACATAGTAAACCTTTCTCCATAAAGGTAATGTATCCAACACTTAAGTGTATGAATTACAACATAAAGTTCAAGTTCATGGGTAGGACAGTTCTTCTTATGAGGCTTAAGGTGATGAGACCCACAGGAAAAAACATGATTACCTTTCATAATGACGCATTGCAAACCTGAACCTGATACATCACAGAAGACCAAGTAACCTATCCCAGCCTCAGGAAGAGTTAACACTGACATATTAGCCAAAAGACACTTTATCTCAACAAAAGAACTCTAAAATTTATCATAACAGAAAAAATTCACCCCCTTTTGAGTCAGAGTTGTCATTGGAGAAGATAACATTGAAAAGTGTTTAACAAACCGGCGATAATATCCTGTTAAGCCCAAGAAGCTCCAAATCTCGAAAACATTTCATGGTTGTTCCAAAGTCATAACATCCCTCACCTTCTAAGGATCAACATATATTCCTTTATCTGACACAACATGTCGCAAGAATTTCACTTCCCGAATCCATAAATCACACTTTGAAAGCTTGGCATAATGTCGGTGATTCCATAGAAGACTCAGAACTATTCTCAGATGATGCTCATGATCCCCCTCAGACAAGTAGTGGAAAAGAATTTCATTCACAAAGACTACCACAAAAGTATCTAGATACACACGGAATACCTTGTTCATCAAAGCCATGAAAACTACATGAGCATTTGTTAGGACAAAGGGCATAATAAGGTACTCATAATGGCCATACCTACTCCAAAAAGTGGTCTTATGAATGTCAGATTCTTTTATCCTCAATTGATGGTAACCCAATCGAAGATCAATTTTTTAAAATAACTTCACCCCTTTCAATTGATAAAAAAAATCATCAATTCATGGTAATTGATATTTTTTTCTTTATCGTAACTCTATTGAGCCTTTGATAATCAACACACAGGAGAAGAGAACCATTAGCCTTCTTGGCGAAGAGAACAAGTGATGCCCAAGGTGACATGCTTGAGAGTATAAAACCGTTATAAAAAATATCGTCTAACTAAAACATCAGTTCTTTTAGTTCTGCTAGAAATATTCGGTAAGAGTGAATAGAAACTAGTTGAGAACCAGGCATTAAGTCAATAATAATATCAACCTCTTTTACTGGTGGAAAACCAAAGAAATCAGAAGGAAAAACGTCGGGAAACTCAACGATGACTAGAGTAAGATAACAACACATTGAATTTCTCTCTTGATCAAAAGAAAACAAAGATATAACTTTATGCAACTCTAGATAAGAGGGTCCAGATCTGCTTGACCATGGGTCCAATTCTCCTTGAAAAAAAAGAGGCACACCACTTGGTGTAGTAAGGTAGACCCATCAAAGATAACAATAGATCCGAGCTTTATTGGCAATGAGCCAATCCATCACATAAATGATGTAAAATATTTCATGTCGAGAACCAAGAAACTCCATGCATGATTAACATCTGATAGAGAGAAGACACAATCTGGACTACAGAGACCCTTCTCTATCATTGTACCAAGGGGTGTAGTAATATCCATCCTAGAAGATAATATCTCCATAGGTAGATTACATAGATTAACATTATGGGTTGAAATAAATGAAGAGATGCACCAGTATCAAAAAGAGATGTCACTAATGACGAAGCTATAGTAATGGTACCTCTCACAGTTGCAGGACCTGTATCAGCTAACTCTGGTGACTCTTCCACTGCGTGAAGAAGCTTTGCTCCAGATGCGTGTGGTTGGAACCCTCTTTTAGGTGAAGCATTTGATTTCCCCATAGTTTCTGGAGGTGATGTTGATCGTGTTCCACTGCGTGGAGTATGTAAGTGATGGTAGAATCTCTGTATGTGCCCTAAACATCTACAGGAGTTACAGTTATTGGGTGCCTCAGTGAAAACCCTCTTAGAATTTCTTGTCTTTCCACACTGATAGCAAGTCAATAAAGACACTCCTGGTGCTACCAGAGGTCTGAAATGACTATGTTGTCAAGAAATACCATGAGAAACATCACGCTTCCATTTTCCTTTAAAGGATCCAAAACTACCACTAAGAGGTAAACGAACCTCCTTCAACCTTGACATTCCTTCCAGGTCCATCTCAACCATCATGGCCTTATCCAACACATTAGAATAAGTGGGTAGCTTTAGTAAGAAAACCTGATAATAGATATCTGATCGAAGTCCCAACTCAAATCATCGAGCCTTCATGTTCTCATTAGATACAATCTCAGGAGAAAACCATAGAGAACTCAAAAAAATGATTTGAGTACTCAGTCGTGGTTTTTTTGCCTACTCAGCCATGAAAAACTCCATAGCCTTGGCCAACACTATTGATTATCAATAGAACTGGTTAGTGAAAAAAATAACCCTAAATACTTTCCACTCCAAGCCCTCATGTTTCCCAACTGTCACCATTGTTTCCCACCATCTCCTACTTGGTCCCTCTAGCACGAAGGTGGCACACTTCAACTTGATCACATCATGTGTCTCCAAGAACCCTAATAGATGTTCAATCTTACTCAACCATTCCTCATCATGTTGAGGGTCAGTGGAGCCTTTAAAAACTGGTGGCTTCTGGTTTAGGAACTCTTGAGAATGACATCATAGAATATCACTATGAGGATCTATAGCTCGAGTCTGAACATGAACTGGAGGTGGCGCCAGTCCTAGAGCTTGGATAGTGTGAACAATTACCTCAACCAAACTTGGATCTACAATAGGAATCACTTACTATGATTTAGCATCAGCCTCTTTTTGGATCCTATTCTCACATCTTCTCAGAAGCATGTAGTTACAAAACATAAAAAGACATTTGATTATCACTCAAACAGAGTAACAAGGAAAAATATTTTTAATAGAAGGGATTAACAAGATTTGGATTCCACTCTATTCGAATCAAAATAGGGAAAAAACTAGAACTAGTCCACAAGTCGTATTTCCCTAACCAAACCTGGTTAATTAAGGTTTATTTTAGTGATATCTGGCCAGGAACTCAATCGCAAATACCTTATAATTCCCGAAAAGAATACTCAAATGCATATCGTCATCAAGGCAAGGTGCTTAACCTTCCGTCGGATACGATTTTGTCATGAACCAGCCCGGTTAACCTGGTAACCTGATAACCGAACCAGTCCTGACATAGCCAGAACGATGTTACCAATCCCTATGGGTCCGCGTCTAGCCCCTAGCATCATACAACATACAAATGGGAATGATTTTGACACAAGAATGCAGAATATAAAGAAACGAGACAGTATGCATAACAAAAAGAAACTCCACTAGGAGTAATGTAATAGAAAAAAAAGAGGCATAAAAGCCCAAAGTACTAAAACCCAAGTACTAAAAAGGGAAAAATAGTCCCAATGTCCCTAAGGACATAATTCAATAAGAGAAGATCTACAGCTGGATCCTCCTCCAAGAGATTCCTTCCCATTTTTCTAGCATGGAAGAAGGAAATATACGAACACCCGAAGGCAAAAATTGTGTGTCAGCCTAAGCCCAGTAGGATACCACCAAAGATTCTGTAACAGTTCACAAATATAGATTTTCCAACAAAAACCTTCCAATTTTTCAAATAAACAGGTTTGAAAATTCAAAATCATATTCTAACAAAATATTATATACATTTTCAAATGATGGAAATAAATATTTTAAGCAAAGTATTTAAAAATGATAGAACATTTATAAAAAAATGGATTAAGAAATTTTTTTATATAAAACAGTTTATATAAATTCAGCAGGCATTTTAATCAGTTAAAAAGCATTGGCATACTTTTATATCTCTAATATAAATAAAAAAGCGAGCAACGTGGTCATCTATCAAAAGGTATGATAGTATTAACCAGTCACAGGATTCCGCACACTCCATGTCAACTCAAGAAAATATGTATACACACCTCCCTATTACACTAGCCAAAGGATACTCGTCAAAAACACTTTGGGGATGTGACCCACCATAACTATGTTTGAGAATGTTGTCGTAGCGTAGAGCGTATCAAAATAACTCACTAACTACCTAAGGATTGCGTGCGCTCTTACATGATGGTTGGACTCTGTTAATAATGCTTAAAATACGATTAATTAAATTCTTCCATTTCAAAGGTGCAAATTTCATTTCATTTATAACCAAAACATGTTTTATTCAAAATATGCCTTTTCTATAAGATAAAACCAATGGGTTTCTATCAAATCATTATAATCCATTTTCACCAGTTTTAAATCTATTCAAAAACCAATTCCATTATCACAAAATTTATTTCCATAATTAAATTCAAGAATTTAACTAAAATCATTTCCATCAAATCGAAAATTTAAATTAAACAATTTAAATCAGGAAATTTCTATAAACACACCCAATTCAATGGAATTTGGGTTTTCCAAATTTCCATGCCAAAACTATTTCAAATATCATGATTCACTAGAATCGAGTTTCTGTCAATGTAATTGAAATAAACTTTGATCAATTGAATTTAAATCAACAATTGAAATAAATTAAGTAAAGACAATGATAATCAACTTTGTAAGTCGGGATAGAACCACCTACCTCGAAGGTTTTGACCAAAACCACAACAGCCAAGTGTAATCAAGAAAACCGTGTTGCTTCTTCAAGAAACAACCTTAGATCTCTTCTTCTAGCTAGATCAAGACCAAATATCCTCATATGTGTCACCCACACACTTAGATCTACCCACAACGGGCATAGATCTAAGAAACCGAGAGAAGAGGAGAAGTAGATCTATGTAGATCTAAGAAACCAATCAAGAACGATGAAGAATGATCACATACCTCAAGAATCCAACTTTGATTCAGCAAGATGAGATTTTGGATCGCCTCTAGAATGATGGGAGAACCTTCTTTGGCCTTATGAGAAGACGAATCCCGAGTTATGGCCACTTAGGAGGAAAAACGTGGCACTTAGAGGCAAAAAAAGTGAGATACACTATTTAAGGATCGCATTTAAGTGGTCGCACAGTTAGTTTGCTCGGTTTGACAAACTGTGCTATATCCATGCATTAGCTACTGCCTCGACCAACTTTTTCGCATGGTTTGGCCACACGGTTAGACAAACTATGCACTTTCTGTGCGAAATCTATTGTCTCCAAGACCAACTATGTATGGTTTGGCCGTACGGTTTAGAAAACCCATGCGCTGCTCGTGCAACATAACCTTTGCCTAAAAACATCATTTAAAGTTCTCCCGAATCTTCCAAGTCACTACTCCAAAACAGAGGTACCTAGAAACATCGAAAGTACCTAAAAATGTAACATGATGTTACATGGGATCACCTAGAGAGCTTTAATCCATGTGTAACACCCCATGCCTACATCCAATAGGACATGAGATTGTAAATAGTTATTAGTAGTCATATCACATACATGGTATTACTTAGAAAATGTACAAGTAAACACACATACATCATTACACCCAGAAAAATATGAAGTCAAAAAATAATAATTATTACCAATAAGGAATTCATTACATCTATCAAACATTAGGATATGAAAAACAATTATTTTTATGCATATATATTTTCAACTGCATGCCAACTAAAAACAATAAAGATGTCCAACCAAATTAAAAAGAGTATACTTATATCAAATAAAACACCCAATAAAATCCTTGGTCTATCATTATTATTACGCTAGGCCAATTATTCTACCTCTTAATATTTTATAAAATCTATTTATTATAAAAAATGCAGGTCGTGTGTGTGTGGATCCAATGTATGTTTTAGAATAAAAATATCAAGCAAGACACCATGAATTCAAAAAACATAATTGTTATGAAATGTTCCAATTCAAACACATAGGTATGTCAATCATAAATATGATACCTATTTAAAATCACCAAGTAAATAGAAACATACTCCTAAAAGATAATCAGTCTCAATGAATTCCTAACCAAATGAAAATGCATAGGATTATGCTTAAGGGAAATCATTATTTGGTAAAAATAACTCTATGATCGATGTTGTCACTAATGGTTCTTCTCAAATATGTCATGTACATTAGGTCTCTGCAATTACATAATCAAAGGATATCCTAGATCCCATATCCTATGTAGTGGATCACTCAAAAGATTATTGAGGGATGAAAAGTCACTACCAGGACTATATAAATCATGATAAATAGTTAGTGGATAAAACTCAGGACCACTGGGGTACACCACAAACCATAACTATATCATCTATATTTTTAGGGGATCACGAACATTGTAGTATTAGGTATGAATGTAACAAACCAAGTATTTATTGAATAATTATTTTTAATTTCTAAAAAAATTTATGAATACGATGTTAATTTTAATTAAATGGTATGTTTTTTGATAGCATACTCAACAGAAAAAAATGAGTTTCACTGAAATCTTACATCACAGACAAAATTGACATATAATGAAAAATAATATTATAATATTATAATTGAGAATAATAGTTAATTACTTACCATTGTTTTGGAGGAAATGAAATGAACTAACTAAAATATGATTAAACAATCTTGTTAAATATCGTTACATTTATCCAAAAAAATTATAGTCTTAAAAAATGAATCTGATATAAAGCATGAAATACTCTAATATTCATTAAGAGGTCATTTTACAGCCTTTTGATGGAGGAAACTTTTTAAAACTAGTTTTTTTCACATTTATATGTTCATATTGAAATAATTAAATTCTTCTATATAAGAGGGACATTAAAATTTTCTTTGGATAAATTTGGGTATTTTTTTGATAATGTTCATTTTTTAATGAACAATGAAATATAATGCATTTTAATGTAAAACTGCCTTTTAATATAATTTATTTATATAGATTTATTACACTTTCAATTTATTTTAATATATAATTGGATTAAATTTTTATCATTTAATCCAATTTTGGTCATTTTAGGTAATTAAATTTTGAAATTGGATATAAACGCATGTCAATGATTTGTTATTTTTGACTTCTTAAAAATACAATTTTTTATTTTAACAACGGAAAATAATTTTAAATTGTATTCTGAAAACTTTATGTTTTCAATTTGGAAAAATATATTAGATATTTAATATCTAGAGGTCAAATTTGTGTTAATATTTAACAGTTATTTTTATACAATATTAATAGTAACTTCAGTAAATATTTTATTTACCATGGTCAAATGGAAAATAAGGTAAATAAGGGTAAAAATAATATTATAATAAAATTAAATTACCCAAAAACATGTCCTAACCCCATTGGAAGAGATATTTATGACCATGAGAATCCTTGGGTTGATTTATGGACCCAATGGTCCAACTTCTATATTAAAATTACATTTAATTATTTTTAATTTAATGTTATGGAAAATATAACCTAATCATTTATAATTTAGTAAAAAAAATTAAATAGTTTTATATAAGTTATAATTTCTACTATAAGTATTCAATAGAAATATAAAACGATTTAATACATCATGGTATTTTATTTATAATTTTTAGATATTAAATAATTAAATATATTGTTTACACAATGATTATGTATTGATTACATTATGAGTCAAATATTAAAATCAACTTTATTATAAATATTAAAATAATTTTATTTGAAATTCGAAATATCATATAGTAAATTAAGTTTTTGTTATTATTTTTTAACTTTTATTTTATGAATATTTATATAAAGAATCATGTGTTTATTTATTTTTAAAAAGTCATTTTATGAATAGTATAAAAAGTTTCATAAATGTGTTTCTAAATAAAATACTATTTTATTGAATAATATAATAGTACTAAATATATAATATTCATCCAAATTAATTAAATAATATTTACCATGTTATTAATGAACCACTTGAGGTTTTATTGTAATTTTATGGTAACAATATTAACCATAGAGTATGAATATACAAGAAGACATGGTTAGAGTTAAATTAGTTAATTAATGTTTAAAGCGAAATGATAAGGTTATATTTGAAATGGAAACATGTTTAAAAACTATTGGTAGAGAGTATTTAGAACAATACAAAAATTATATTTGAATTAAATGTGTTTTGGAATTTTTATAATCATAATTCTTTTTATTATAAAATAATCATTCTAAATATTCTTAAAGTACATCTCATTGATATTATAGAAGGACATCACCTCTAACACTTACTCACACCTCTGAACCCCCATTATATTGTCCAATATCTACACAATTATTCTCCCCACATACTTATATTACTTTAGAATCCTTCCCCTAAGAAAAGAATAATTCAAGAAGTCTTTTTAGCTTAAATCAAAAGGAGTTACCTGATTTGAGGTAATGTCTTCTCTCAAGATTCTTACATTTAGTTTCCTTATCCACTCCCTATGCTTTTATTATTCATTGTTTATAAACAAACACTATTATACTCAATATAAAATGTTTTTATTGGATTTATTCAAACTACATTTATACATATCTCTGTCTAATGGGTATAGAATATACTGTTTCTGTGGATGGAGAACTACTGCCTCACGAAACGATAATTGTTCAATATTCTACTGCCAGCTGTTATGGTAAATAATTATTATAGAAATATAATTATATATGAAATATATGATATTTATTTTATCTCTAGGATTCTGTAATTATCATTTAGAACATACTTTAATGCTTTTCATGGAGTATAAATACGAAAATTTTATTTGATGTAGTGTGAACTACCGTCCCTCAATGTGATATGACTCATTCAAGCTATAAATGGAACATATAAAGGATAGAATTAATGAACATATGTAACATATATAATAAATTATATTATACTATAATTATAATATACCTATGTATCATTATATTTTCATTCATTTGAATATGAAATAAAATTTAAAGTAGTGTTCATGCATATGTGTGGATTACCGTCTCCATAAACAGTTCATTTCATTTCATATATTTAAATGTTATGGAATATTATAAATACATATATATTGGATATATATGATATGTATGATATATAAATCATGAATGTACTTCTATATATAATTTAATTCTGACCACCAGGTCAATTTTAAATTATAACAAGTTCATTTATGACTCCTCTACCGAACATTGACAAAACGACCGATATGAACATAAATAATTGTATGATTGTCACAGAAAGGTAATAAGTGATATAAAAATAATAACAAACCATATAAATGTTCATATTAAAGTATAAATTAACTTAATTTAATTATTCTGGGAGATAAAGAACGAGCAATACAATTCTGACACTATGTAAAGGAACCATTCACCCTTGTATTTTAGTGAAAGACTTATTTTATGTTATATATTTTAAAATCAAAATTTGTTATGTTTTTATATGTTATTCTATATATTTTATTGGTAAATTTTATGTCCATGTTATGAGTGACCATTTTCCTCCCATCAACTTTTATTTTGAATGTGTCCTCGTTATGCTGCTGAATATTCAGATGTGGAATCTTAACTCAGTCTCCATTTTTTGAGTTAATTATCCATGAAATTTATTTTTTAATCAATTTTTTTAATGATGTATAATTTTTTTGACACTTATTATCAAATTATATTAGGTGTATTTATATTTTTCACACTTAATTTTGTAAATGATTTATCCTTAAGCTAAGGATTTGATCACTGTCAGGGAACTTATTAACCAAATTTCCATTATTGGGGTTAATCTTCTACTTCTTAATTATATCATGCAATGATTATGTGTGGAATAAAACATTAGTTATTTATGTTGTAATTTCAACTTATCATTTTTTGGATAAAATTTTTATACCCATAATATCCCAATTGATAAATTCTTACGTCGTTTATATGATCCTTGTATGGGACGTCATCTAAATCCCCTTTCATTGAGGAATATTTTGATAATATTCATCACGTTCTTTTAAAAGGTGTATAATAAACTGCTTTGTCATTTATATTCATTCAACGCGAATCTTTTATCTACAAATCATTTTACTAAATGACAAAAGGAAGGTTTTCAATATTTTCTCTGATAATGAGCACTTCGTTACCATAATCGTCACAAGGCTTCCCATACATTCCATAAGGTTTTTTCAAATAGGGAAAAAAATCCCCTACTCCCTTTTGGGTATTTTATTATTGAAAATGGTTTTTGAAATCGATTGATTATTTCAATATATTTAAATTATATATTATGATTTCCAATTAAATTTTATTATTGATATATTGTCATTTGAAATATTTTATGTTTTATGATTATATACTGGTACATAGAATTTTGAAGGGTGGTTATGTGATATACCACTGACTGTTGGTAATATGATAAACCAAATGACAGATGGTTCTATGATAAACTATGAATGGTGGTTACATTATAACCTCTAATGCACTGGATATGGAAGTCGGCCTTATGGATATTCAATTTAGTGATACATGTGAATTTCATCCACATGGTTGTTCCATTTAAGAATGTCTTTTTCTGAAGTAACCGTTATATTCTATTAATTATTTTCTGTAGGATTTATGGTAATCTTTTGGTTAAAAAAAGGGTAATCCATGCGCTTATATTCCATGATGTTTTTGTGATACTTCTTTAAATTGAAAAGTATTTCTTTATGATAATGTAATCATGCTTTACATGTTGTTTTAAAAAACTAACATGTTTCCTTCTTTATGAATCCCTTACTGATCTTTTCATGCTCACACAATGTTTTGAAATGTTTTTCCTACGACTAAAAGATTAATGGGGCCAAGGATGAGATCAAGGAAAATCAATGTTGTTTATTTCATGGAACTAAAAATGTTTCTTTTTTAAAGTGTTTTGGTTTTATGAAAAAATGGATAGTGAGTAGAAGCGTCTACTTGTAATATACAAGTTGTTATGTATAAGTTATGACATAACATTCTAAGTCACTAAATTAGAAAAGATCATCAACATGAATTGTTAACATAATTCATAATTAAGTGATGTTTAAGGTCGAGGCATTACAATTGGTATCAAATGTATGTTTAGATAACATTATAGCTTAGGGTGTTATCTAATCATAAGTGACATAACCATTGTTAGGGCCAATAGGGGCCTATATACCCTGAGAGGGGGGGTGAATCAGGGTATGGATATTCTTTTTCAATGTTCTTCCTGCCCCACTGGATCTTGACCTCTTTGTTATAAGGGTCACTTTGTTTGCACTTGTGTGGTTACTGTGATCACTTGTCTCCTTTACCTGATGATGATGCTTTGAATGCAATGCAGGAATGTAAGTAGGCAGACACCGAGATTTTTACTTGGTTCACCGCTAAGGGCTACGTCCAAGGAGCATACGCCGACAAGTTGCCGGTTCGTACCAAATTCCACTAACTTCACTAGCTGTGGATTACAATGTTCGGGCTAGATCACTTCTATGCCCAGGCTCACTGCCTTTACAAGGTTTAGGGTCAGCTCACTGCTTTCCCAAGGGTCACTCCCTATTTCTCTCTCTCTGGCTCACTGCCGGTGGAGAGGATCACCATCTTCCTCTTCCTAAGCTCACTGCTCTTGGAAGGAATCCACTCACAGTTTATAGACCTGTAGGTCTCTTCATTTTCATGAATGAATGCATCTTCTTCTGTATGTAGATGCTCTTTTGAAGTCCAACTTTCACCCGCAGATGAATCTCACTTTGCACTGGATGTACCGGGCAACCTCATTTTTTACGCGCAACCCTTACGGTGTCTTGCGTGCAATTTCTATGATTTGCGCGAAATTCCTTTTTCGCGCAACCTCCAAATATTACGCGCAGCCTATAAACTGCCTTGCGCGCAATTCTTTAATTTTGCGCGAAATCCACTTTTCGCGCAATCTTCCTTTTACGCGCCAATGACCAACTTTCTGCGCAGCCTTTGCTTTTCGCGCAACCTGACTTTACGCGCAAACTTTCAGTTTACGCGCAACACCCTTTCAAACTTCAATTCCGCGCACCAGAGCTCGGGTATTTTCTATGTCTTGAACTCTACTGAATGGAGGAGGGTCACTTCATATTTATAGGCAAAATCGACCCCGCGCGAAAAACCCTCCTTGAGCGCGTAATCCGCTTTGATCGCGAAATACAGATCTTCCGCGCACAACCATTTTCCGCGCACTGCTCCATAATTTCGCGCATCTCATGCCTTTGCCATTTTACGAGCTTCGGACCTCGTAACACCTCTTGCGCGAAATACTTCATCCGCTATTTCGCGCGCCACTTCAATTTTCCGCGCACGCCTCCAAAATTTCGCGCACCTCATGCCTTTACCGATTTTCAAGCTTTCGGCCTTGAAACATCTTTTGCGCGAAATACAATTTCGTCCAACCCGCTGTTTTGCGCGCCACGCTTCAATATTTCGCGCAACCCTCTAGTTTTGCGCGCCACGCTTGATTTTTCCACACACCTCCTTCATTTCTCTCTCCTCAACCTTCGCCAACAACATATCACTCCATTTTCCATTGGCGATTTTCAGGCCCAAAAATTTGGCAAACACTGGAAAACGGCGCCACCTTGTACTGCTCTTTTGTACCGCCTCCAGATCATCCTTTCCTTTGTCAAAGTTCTTTGTCAACATGGAATGTCAACAAATTCTCGGGAACTCGACAATTCTCCATGGAAACCTGCTTTGTCAACAAACACAATCAACCCAAAAATGCTGCAATGTTACCTTGAGGGATTTTTGCCCAACAATATCCCCCTTTGGGTTTGTTGACAACTCTTCACAACTCTGCTCAGAAATATTTTCTGCACGTTGATACCTCACTGAGTCTTCTTCCAGCTGCTACCACCATTCGCCTCTTGCGATTATGATAGCGTTCAAGGATTCACTTAACATGTACTCTAAGCCCACATGAGCAATGCTCGGCGTGAGAAACAAGAGTAGTATGAAAAGTTCATCAATGAATCACTTCATGTCAGACCACAGTTGTCGATTCCACCCTGATACCAGTTCTTAAAATACAACCAGTTGTTGAACCACACTGATACCAATTGGTGAATTCTTAAGTTGATACCACTTGTTGATAGCTGGAATTCGTCTCTCACCATTCCAACACCACTGTACTGCTTTTATCACGATCCTCAGCTGTCGTGATTTCTATGATTTGATAGATCACTTCTAGCATCGTCAGATTTAAAAATCTCTCCCCCTTTCTCATTGCTCCCCCTTTCTGGCTGCTCCACCTGTCAGCTTCTCCCCGTATCAATTATGATTTATCAAATCTCCGCACTATTTTCTCTCTTGAACTAACACTTTTCTCCCCCTTTGTCAAGCACTTGTCAAGCACTTTTCTCCCCCTTTGTCAACGAACCCAAAGGTCACACCTTTGTAGTCTGTAACATAGTAGAGAACACATATCAGCGCATTAGGGAAAAACATACCATACCTCGGGGAGAGGGGGGGGGGGGTCCCATATCCACACTATTTCTAGTGCGGGGAGTCGACTGAACTCCCAGAGCCAGTCGATGCCTCTCAAATGCTGCCTTGGGTAAGGCCTTTGTCAGAATGTCTGCAACCTGCAGCTCTGTAGGCACATACTCCAACTTCACGATCCCCTGCTCAACCTTCTCCTTGATAAAGTGATACTTAATCTCAATGTGCTTTGTCCTTGAATGATGGACGGGATTTTTGCTAAGATTTATAGCACTTGAGTTGTCTCACTGGATTCCGATCGGAGACTTCACTTCAACTCCCATATCTTCAAGCTGCTGCTTCATCCACAATAACTGTGTGCATGCTTGAGTGGCCGCAATATACTCAGCTTCTGCGGTGCTTAATGAAATGCAATCTTGCTTCTTGCTTAGCCAAGAAATACACAATCCACCAAGATAGAATGCACCACCGGACGTTGATTTTCTATCATCCGCTGAACCGGCCCAGTCTGCATCAGTGTACCCCAATAACTCTGTCTGAGATTTGTCGTTGTAGGTCAAGCCGAAGTCCACCGTGCCCTTAATATACCGAAGTATTCTTTTCACTGCG
The DNA here is from genome assembly GCA_963277665.1 of Viscum album. NCBI lineage: Eukaryota > Viridiplantae > Streptophyta > Magnoliopsida > Santalales > Viscaceae > Viscum > Viscum album. Next base: position 1,282,153,262 of record OY728132.1, on the reverse strand, counting down.
AGCATGTGACTTTCCTTGGGATTACTTTGATATCTCGCTGCTTGGCATGTGGCGAAAACAATATCAGGCCTTGTTGCGGTTAAGTACAACAGACTTCCAATGATTTGCCTGTATTCTGTGATATTAACTGCCTTGCCATCCTCATCTTTTGATAATTTCATCCGGGTAGCCACCGGAGTCTTCATCTCCTTGGAATTTTCCATTCCAAACCTTCTCAGGACCTCCTTGGCATATTTGGATTGAGAAATGAATGTTCCATTCCTTCCTTGTGTGACCTGTAGACCAAGGAAAAACGTTAGCTCTCCAATCATTGACATTTCAAACTCATTTTTCATGAATTCGGAAAACTGTCTGCACTGAGCTTCATCTGATCTTCCAAATATTATGTCTTCTTCCTTGACCAGCCTCACCATCCTTTGATTACTATTGTTGTTGAAATAAAGATTGTAATCAAATCCCCCACACTGAAAACCAATCTTCTTCAAATACTGATATAGCCTTCAGTACCATTCTCTTGGGGTGTATGCTTTGCACACCAGTCGTGATTTGTTTCGAATCATTGTGCCATCTTCGTTCATCTTGTCTAAATAGACCCATTTTGTCCTGATGACTTTTTATCATCTGGCCTCGAAACAATTTCCCAGGTCTGATTCTTCTCAATTCTGACCTATCTCTTCATTCATGGCATGATCCCAGTTTTCATCTTCAGCTGCATCAGCAAAGCATTTTGACTCAACCTGAGATAGTAATGATGTCTGCTGTTGTGATTTCATTCTCTTTGTCTGAACTGGATCTCACTGATCACTGATGATAGTCTGCCTGTCAATTTCAGCTCGATTCTTTGTATTTTGTGCAGATAAGGATTTTACATCCTTGTACTCATCATCAGTATCTTATTCTGAGTCACCCTCAGCCAATTCTTCTCCCCCTGTGTTGCTTTCTTCCTCAACACTTTCGTCAGGAATCTGTTCACTGACTCATTTTTCAGTGGCTTCATTTCTTTCAGCTACTTTTCGCAGCTTCTTGGTATCCTGAGCCGAGTCATCCAATTATTGCATTGATGGCTCTTGAATCTGATTTGGATATAGAATGCTCCCCCTGTGTTATGCAACTCTTCCAGTTGTTAGGCCCAACAGTTTAGACCCATAACACGTCTTTTCCTCCTACATCATTTGTTCTCATCTTCCACTCAGATTTGAGCCATTAACAAAATCTCTAAGCCTACGGAGTTGAAACTCGGTGTAGGAAACAAGAGATAAAGTTAATAACACAATCAATTCCTATTGTGCTCTGTTGCTCCCTTTCTTCATCAACTCTAGTACCTGATTTGAATCAATTGAAATTCTAGAGCAAATCACTTCTCCACTTCGCATCCTTAGATGCCACTACCCCATGGATCGTATCTCCCTAAAACCTAAAACACATGAATTACCAGTTAATAGCATTTATATATGTAGGGAGAGGGGATTCTTCCGGACTCCTCAAGAGGAGGATTTCGGTTGATCCTGATAGGTCAACCCTTTGATTCTTTCTTGGAGGTCATCACACTCCTTTCTTGTTTCCTCCAACTGCCTAGCCAACTTCAACTGTTCGGGCCATATGACTAGGCATTCATTGCCTACATTCTGAGCCTTTTTCGGATATGTAGATTTGGTAGGCCTGGCCTTTCTCACCATTTGGGGTTTAAACCCACTAGTGCACATTTCTTTCTTTGATGTTCTACCAAAATTCCATTTTCCTTGATTATTTCTCTGAGTAGAAACCTCTCTATTTGGCATCTTCCATTTCTTCTTCTCCCATCTTAGGGGTCTTCCTATTTCCTTCACTTCTCGCTGAGAAAGACGACATGTGGATTTTTCGATGCATTCTTTTCTTATCTGCTGTTTATCAGATTTATGGGTCACCACCCTATTTTTAATTGGTGGTGGTTCCTACATTGAACGTCCATTCTTCTTTATCACCGCTGGAGTAGATCTCCCCTTAATCTTCCAGGTTTGCTCACATTCTCTCCTTGAGAGCTGTTGTGAGTATGACAGAGGAGGTGACTGATACACCTTTCGTTCAGCTCCATGTGATTTCCCCGAGGCTCGAAGCCTATTATTCTCCTTACCACTTTGTCTCCCAGTACATGCTTCTTTCTTGTACACTTCCTATGGTGGAGATCTCTTTTCTTGTTCCTTTCCCTTTCCGGCTTTCTTCTTACTGCAATGTCTCGCCATGTGCCCATAGTGAGAACATATAAAACATTTTCCCTCAAAGGCATACCTCATTTTATCATCTCTCTGCTGAGATGTTGATGCACCTTGAGTTCTTCCTCTGATATTGTTCTCCTGAGCTTCCTGACACATGCACATGGTGTGTCCCATTCTTCCGCAGTAATAGCATCTAATGTATGTTTTTCTCTGAGAAGCTCTTCTTTCTAATTTCTCATGACGCTTCTTCCTATTCTCAGATTTATTAATGTTTCTCTTTTCACAGCCTGAAATGTACTCCAGAGCCTCTGTACAGAATCTTGATGTGTGGCCATGGACTCCGCAGAAATAGCACATATCATCACTCCTTGAAACTATCCTCATAGGCCTATCTCCAGCACCTACAGGATTTTTCTTACCCTTGGAATTTTTCACTGCATTTTTCTTATCATCCATAGGAGTGGAATTATCATATCCAATTCCAGATTTTCCCAAAAAGGTTGACCTTTGGGAAGATACAATCCTTTCATGCTTCTCCTCTGATGCAGCATATTTGGACTTCATTTTATCGTCACCTGCCGAAGGATGATCAAATAATAAGTGCAGTGCATCCTTCAACTTGGGCTTATCTTTGGATTTAGACTTCTCCATTTCCTTCTTGACTGATTGTAGCTCTTCTTCCAACTTTTGAATCTTCAAATCTCTTGATACAAGTTGACCATCAAGTTCTTTTCTGAGATTCTTTCCACAACTCATCTCATCTTCTAGTTCATGCTTCAGCTTACTAACCACGTCATTTTGCTCTTTTACTTTCAATTTTTCTTGAGCAAGATAATCGGAGCAACATGCATTCTCTTGTTGTAGTCTTTGATTCTTCTGAACTAACTCAGACAGCTGTGTAGCTAGATCATCATTCTTGGCTTTCAGATACCGAACTTCATCGGACTCTTGATTCTCTTCACACTTACCAGCCTTTTGTTTTCCTTTTCCTTTATCCATCTTCTGTAGTTCCTCACCTTGAGAATCATTCTTCTTTGTTAGGTCAGTAACTATATCAATAAGCCTTTGATTTAAGCCTCTTAGCTTGTTGACCTCAGTTTCCAGAGCATGGATCTGTATGCCTTTAGATTTAATTTCTTCAGTGGATTTCTGATCCAATTCTTTAGCCCCATGGACAACTTCCACCTTTTTGTTTAGGCCATCGATCTCTCTTTTCTGTTCTTCAACCTTCAGCTTATACTTACTAATGGATTCTGAGTTCTCTGATGTTGATAAGTTTAGTTTCTCAATTTATTCCATCATCTCAGACTTCTCTTCTTCTTGCTGCTGCATATAGAGTTTGGCATCGCGAACAATTTTGTTAGCTTTCTTGGTTTTGGCCCTCCAAACATCTATCTCTTCAAGAGCAGCCTCCAACTCAGCTCGCATATCAATTCTTCCTTCAATTTCTTCTTCTTCACCGTCAGTGGTTCCAAAGTCACTTGGAAAGTCAGGTTCTTCACTCATTCCATCAGCATCATTGACTGAGTAAGTATTTTTGTGGTATGATTTATCCAAATCATTTTTCTGTTCACTGCATGATTCCTTCAGTAAGCTGTTTGATTCTTTTAGTTGAATCACACTTTTTCCAAAAACACTTCCACACTGAGGGATACCACCTGACTTCTGATTCTTCTTTGAAGATTTTCTTTTTCCCATGGTATACCGAGATAAGCGCAAACAATATCTTCAACTACACAGATCGATACACCAAGTTAAAGCAAACAAATCTGATAAAAGCAACCAGTCCCTCTGATACCAATTGTTAGGGCCAATAGGGGCCTATATACCCTGAGAGGGGGGGTGAATCAGGGTATGGATATTCTTTTTCAATGTTTTTCCTGCCCCACTGGATCTTGACCTCTTTGTTATAAGGGTCACTTTGTTTGCACTTGTGTGGTTACTATGATCACTTGTCTCCTTTACCTGATGATGATGCTTTGAATGCAATGCAGGAATGTAAGTAGGCAGACACTGAGATTTTTACTTGGTTCACCGCTAAGGGCTACGTCCAAGGAGCATACGCCGACAAGTTGCCGGTTCGTACCAAATTCCACTAACTTCACTAGCTGTGGATTACAATGTTCGGGCTAGATCACTTCTATGCCCAGGCTCACTGCCTTTACAAGGTTTAGGGTCAGCTCACTGCTTTCCCAAGGGTCACTCCCTATTTCTCTCTCTCTGGCTCACTGCCGGTGGAGAGGATCACCATCTTCCTCTTCCTAAGCTCACTGCTCTTGGAAGGAATCCACTCACAGTTTATAGACCTGTAGGTCTCTTCATTTTCATGAATGAATGCATCTTCTTCTGTATGTAGATTCTCTTTTGAAGTCCAACTTTCACCCGCAGATGAATCTCACTTTGCACTGGATGTACCGGGCAACCTCTTTTTTTACGCGCAACCCTTACGGTGTCTTGCGCGCAATTTCTATGATTTGCGCGAAATTCTTTTTTCGCGCAACCTCCAAATATTACGCGCAGCCTATAAACTGCCTTGCGCGCAATTCTTTAATTTTGCGCGAAATCCACTTTTCGCGCAATCTTCCTTTTACGCGCCAATCACCAACTTTCTGCGCAGCCTTTGCTTTTCGCGCAACCTGACTTTACGCGCAAACTTTCAGTTTACGCGCAACACCCTTTCAAACTTCAATTCCGCGCACCAGATCTCGGGTATTTTCTATGTCTTGAACTCTACTGAATGGAGGAGGGTCACTTCATATTTATAGGCAAAATCGACCCCGCGCGAAAAACCCTCCTTGAGCGCGTAATCCGCTTTGATCGCGAAATACAGATCTTCCGCGCACAACCATTTTCCGCGCACTGCTCCATAATTTCGCGCACCTCATGCCTTTGCCATTTTACGAGCTTCGGACCTCGTAACACCTCTTGCGCGAAATACTTCATCCGCTATTTCGCGCGCCACTTCAATTTTCCGCGCACGCCTCCAAAATTTCGCGCACCTCATGCCTTTACCGATTTTCAAGCTTTCGGCCTTGAAACATCTTTTGCGCGAAATACAATTTCGCGCAACCCGCTGTTTTGCGCGCCACGCTTCAATATTTCGCGCAACCCTCTAGTTTTGCGCGCCACGCTTGATTTTTCCGCACACCTCCTTCATTTCTCTCTCCTCAACCTTCGCCAACAACATATCACTCCATTTTCCATTGGCGATTTTCAGGCCCAAAAATTTGGCAAACACTGGAAAACGGCGCCACCTTGTACTGCTCTTTTGTACCGCCTCCAGATCATCCTTTCCTTTGTCAAAGTTCTTTGTCAACATGGAATGTCAACAAATTCTCGGGAACTCGACAATTCTCCATGGAAACCTGCTTTGTCAACAAACACAATCAACCCAAAAATGATGCAATGTTACCTTGAGGGATTTTTGCCCAACAACCATAATGGATAGAATATTAGAAAGAGTCATAGTAATTTTAGATAAATTGAAAGAGTTTAAGATAACATTAATAAGTATATTTTATTGGTTACCCACATCATAAGATATTATATGATTATTTTACTAATATAATGACACTAAAATTTTTGGATTTAATAAATAGATTGGTGAAGACTACACAAAAAGTAACAATTGATGTGAAGGAAAAAATTATGGTTTTCTGAATGGGAAACCAAATGAAATGGGAGATGCAATGAGAACTCTAGGGTTATTCTCAACTAGCTTTCTAGAGTCATTATTGACCTCTTGAACATTGGTGATTTTTCTAAGGCATCATATAATCGAGAAACGAATCCCTATGGATGTTCAGGTAACAATAATAAGGGTATGGATATTGAAAAACATATGTTTCATGGATGTAGAAAGAAACACATGGGAAGATGATTCAAAGAGACATAAACATGTTTTAGTTGTGGTAATGAAGGTCAAAAAGAAATAACCTTCCATGGGAAAAAGAAGCCTCTAGTTGACTATAGGAATGAGAAAGAAGTTCTTTTTTAATGATCAATTTAATGTTTTAAATGGGTTGTGCATGGTCATTATACAAATAGATTTCATATGAAGATGTTTCGAGAATGGAATCAGCAGGATTTCAAAAACATATATTTACCAAATTAGATTTCCATTTCAATTGAATATGAGGAAATAGAAAATGACCTCTAAAAGGTATTGATTATTTATTATCTTATGTTTTTACACTACTAAAATATTAGAATATTATGAATGATTTTTTTTGTAGGAATGAATAATATGGAAATCATGGATAAAGGATCATGAAGAATGATTAATGATTTAGATGTCTAAGAATTGAAGAGTTATGTTAGATATATGTATAGTGATGTGCTTAAATGTATTAATGATATGATTAAATTAGATTAATTTTTATATAATGTGTAACCGTGATGTGTTATATGTAAAAATTTTATTCTATGAATAATTTCCTTTTCTTTTTTGGACATAATGGATTACCATTCTGGTTCATGAGAACTTTTGTTTTTGAGGAAATTAAGGGTTTTTATTTTTTGGGATGCAAAATGTGAGGTATGAAATAACCATTTAGGTTGAAACAAGATATGGATATTTTTAAGTATTTAATATCATTTTATTAATGTTATTAGAATTTTATAGTTTTTTAAAAAGGGCTACAAGAAGACTGTGTAACAACTTGTAAAGTCGAACAATGTTGTGGGAATCAAACCCACTACCAAATTGGGATGATGATTTATCAACTACCACTAGACTACGCAAAGTCCTTGGTTTGTATGAATTATTCATATTAGTTAAATGATTTTATGTATCATTAATAATTTGTTTTTGGGAACTTATGTTTTTTCAAATGTATATCCTTATTATAGAAAAATGATTTGATGATTACGTGATAAAGTTTATTTTGGATGGTATTCTCTCTGTTGGGAACACTATATGCCTAAAGAAAATAGAATACCATGGAATTTAATTATTGTGTAATTGTAGAAATTTTATTTTAGGAAGAATATATGTTTTTATTGTGGACATATGACGACTTTGGTTATTTATGGAAATGATTTACCTTTCATAGGGAATATGTGATTATGTTAATTACAGTTTAGTATGAAACTTTTAGAGTAGTCTATGTTATTTGGTGATAAATGTTAAAATATACTATATAAGACTATGTGATTATATTATTTTGAGATTGGGTTTCGATCTTAGTTTGGATTATATTAACATTTTTAAGGACAACTGTATATTGAATGGTCTTTGTTGTATTTTGGGTACTGTTTGTTGAATTTTGGAGATTAAGAGTGTTATTTTATTTGATAAAGTATTATCCTTTTGGGGATTATCTAATATTAAAATAACCTTTTTGTTTTTCGTTAATTTTTAAAGATAGGGAAAATATATAGTTCATATTTTTGGGTTATGTGATTCTCTAGAAGATGATTCTAGCAATTTTGATGTGACCATGTCATATTGAATTTTCATCGTTTGGAGAAAATATGAGTTTGTGGATGAAATTTAGTAAATTATGAAAGTCTACATGACATGTAAGTATTTTTCTTTATGTTCTTAGTCAAGATTAAAAATAAATTCCTTAACATTACGAAAAGTATATTAAAATAAGGATATTATTTGTTTACTTTTCGTAATGGGAAATCAAAGACCATTTATGCTATCACATGTTTGTCATTTTCTGGAGGTTAATTTTTTCCTAATCTAGTTTCCTATCACTCTCAATTGGAACTTGATGTTTTGTTTCTCTTCCATATCCATGTTTTCCTACATGGAATCCTAGAAAGTGTTATCCCAAATTACCTTGGTACTTCTCTTTATTTCTTTTAAGGTGATAGTATAATTCACTCTTTTCCGATGAGGGAATTTCAATGACGTTTCTGAGACCAATTTTAAAATTTTAAAGACATAATTTCCAAAATGGGGAACAATGTAATGACCTGTTTATTTATAGAATTAATTATTTGTAATTTATATTAATAGTTATGAATATGGTATTAATTTTACCTTAAATGGGAATATTTTTCGGATAGAGTACTCAACACACAACAAGGAGTTCTCCAGAATCATACGTTTCACACAACTTTGAGATATATCGAAAATAATATAATAATATTATTATTTTAAATTGTAGTTAACACATAGTCATTGTTTTTGTAGAAATAAAATGATCTAACTAAAATATTATAAAAAATTATTGTTAAATTTATTTGAATTCATCTAATAAATTTTAGAGGCTTAAATTTAGAAAGAATCTGATTTTATGTAGAAAATAATCTAATATTATTTAAAAGGTTGTTTTACTGCCTTTTGATGCAGAACTAATTTTTATTATAGTTTCTCACAAATTTATATATTCTAATTGAAAAAATAAAATTCATCATTATAATTACAACCTAAAAATTTTATTTCAATGTTATTTTGATATTTTTCGGATAATCATCAATTTTTAAATGAATAGTGAAAAACACTACATTTTAATTCCACAATTCCATTTAATGTATGTTATTTATATAGATAGATTATAATTATAATTTTTTTAAAGTTTAATTGGATTATATTTTTATCATTTAATCCAATTTTTTTCATTGTAAGTAATTTGACTATGAAATTGGATATAAACACATGTAAATTTTTTGATATTTTTTACTTCATAAAAACAAACATTTTGGTTTTACAATAAGAAATTATATTAAATTAATTTTTGTAACCTCTGTGTTTTTAATTTGGAAAAATTAATTCTGTATTTGAAATTAGGTGGAACAAATTGTGTAAATAGATAACTTTATTTTTTAAAAATTAGAAATAGTTACATCAGTAAATATTTTATTTTCCATGGTTAAAGGGTAACTACTCTAAATAACGGTAAAATAAAATATTATAATAATATTAAATTTCCCTAAAAAATGTTCTAACCCTATTGGAGAATATTTTTATGACGCAGTAAATCTATGGGTGTATTTCAGGACCCAATGTAGCATCTTATGTCGGAAAATGACATTTAATTACTTTTAATTTAATGTTAAGGAAAATATAACCTAAACATAAATCTTTTAGTAAAAAAACATATATGGGGTCATATTAGTTATAATATCCACTATAAATATTATTTAGATATATAACATGATTATATACCTCATGTTATTTTTTAATAATTTTTAAACATCAAATAAATAAATATACTTTTGACACAATAAAGATGTAGTGTTTACCGTATTAATGAAATATTTAAATAAATGAATTTAAAAAAATTTCAAATAAATTTATTTTGGAATTTTTTATGGTATCCACCAATTTTTTGGATGATTATGACATTTTATCTTTTAATTTATGAGGTTTTTTCAAAAAAATCATTTTTTTGGATTTTTAAAATGTCATGATATGAATAGTATAAAAATAAACATAAATGAGTTTAAAAAATTACTATTTTACGAGATGATATCATAGTTCTTAAATTCTAATATTTGGAAAATTTTCTTAAATAATAATGAAAATTTCATTAATGAACCACGTGATGTTATAATGGCATTTTTGGTAACTATATTAACCATGTATTATGAATATACAATAAGAGATAGTAAGAGATTAATTTGATTACTAAGGGTTAATGCTAAATGATAAGGTTAAATTTGAAACCAGAGCATTTTTAAAAATAGTTGGTTGAGAGTATTTAGAATAATAATCATATTATTAGCAACTTAAATTATTTTCAGGCCTTTTGAAATCAAAATTCAATTTATAATTAAATAATCTATTAAGACATTCTTAGATTACCCTTCCATTATCTTATTAAAGGGAATCACATCTAACCATTATTCTCACCTCTCAATCCACCTTGGATCATCCAATTTATTCCCATATAAGCTTTCAACATTCATCTATACCTCATATAATCCTTCCTTTTGGCATAAGGAAATTCATGATTTCCTTTTAGCTTAAATCAAAATGAGTTACCCGATTTGAGGTAATGTCTTCTTTCAAGAATCTTCTATTTATTTACCTTCTCCACTCCCTATTATTTTATTATTCATTGTTTACATAAAAATAACAGTATTATAAATATAATAGGTTATTTTATGATAATTATTCGAACTACACTTAGATGAACCTCCATCAAATGGTTATAGAATATATCGTTTTTGTAGACGACGAACTACTGCTTCTTGAAATGATGATTGATCAATATTCTCCAACCACATCTTATGGTTGAAATTATGATATAAATATTATCCTATATGATATGTATGATATTTATTTTATCTGTATTCTTATATAATTATCATTTATAATATACCCCTATAATTTCATGTTGTATAAATATGATATTTTTATTTGAGGTAGTGCGGACTACCGCCTCATCAAAATTATATGACTCATTCATTCTATACATGGAATGTATAAATAATTGAATTAATAAAATTATATAACATATATAAAAGATGATATTATACTTAAATTATAAAATAATTATGTATCTTTAATTTTTCATTCACTTAAATGTGAAATAGAAATGAATGCAGCGTTCATGCATACGTACGACTTACCGTCTCAATGAATGGTGCTTTTCATTTATTATCTGCAAATGTTATGAACTATTATAAAAACATATATACTGGATATATACAATATATATGATATCAAAATCATGAATATCAATATGGTGATAATAAAATTTTGACAATATGGACATTTTGAATTTATAACATTTTCATTTTTAACCCATGTAATGAACATCAACAAAACAACCAATATGAACATGAATAATTATATGATTTTTATAACAAGAAAAAAAGTAATATAAAAGGAATAATAGACTTTAAAAAGGTTATTAAGCATGTTCAAACTAACCTAAGATTATTATTCAGGGAGATAAAGAACAAAAAAGACATGTTAGACAAAATGTATGAGAACCTTTCACCCTCCTTTTTAGTTACAAACTTCTTTAATGTTGTGTATATTAAATTTAGATTTTATTATTTTTTGATATGTTTTTCTATATCGTCAATTAATTATATTTTATGGCCAAAGGATGAGAGAACCTTTTGTCCCATCAACTCATTTTCTTAATTTTAAGGTGATTTCGTTTGTCTACTAAATTTTCGTAAGGGGAATCTTTACTCAATCTCCATTCCTTGAGTTAATTATCCATGTCAATGGTTTCGTTGTATCAATAATATGCATGAATCTCCATTAATTTGTTTTAAAATTATTATCTACATATATTGGGTGTATTTATATGTGTCACACATAATTATGTCATTGATTTATCCTTAATATAAGCATGTGATCTTCTAAGGGAATGTTTTAACCCAATTATTATTCATTAGGATAATGTTATACTTTTTATTATGTCATTATATGATTATCTGTGGAATCACTAATTAATTAATTATTTTTTATTTTCCACTACCCATTGTGTGGATATATTTTTTTACTCATAATCTATCCATTTATAAATTCTTACATAATTTATATGATATCTGTAAAGGAAATCATCTAAATCTCATTTTATTGAGGAATATTTTGATAATACAGACCTCTTACTTATAAAACATTTATAAAAACCCAATTTTACTTTTACATTCATTCAAATTTCATCTTTTAATGATGAATCATATTACTAAATGAAAAAAGAAATATTTTTAACATTTGGAGCGATAATGGCCTCTCCACTGTTGTAATCGTTATTTGTATTTCAAAGTAATACATATTGTTTTTTAAAAGGGAAAAAATACCTAATTCCCTCTTTGGGTGTTTTCATATTAAAAATGTATTTTTAAATTGATGGATTATATCAATATCTTGAAAAAATTATATGTGATTTGAAATGAAATGTTCTTATTAAAATATTGATATTGGAAATATTTTATGATTTATGATTATATAATGGTACTTAGAAATATTACGGGTAAACCGATGAAGGGTGGTTACATAATAAACGAATTGACTGGTGGTTCTATGATAAAAAAATATGGATGGTTATGTTATAACTTCCAATGCACTAGGTATGGTTATCGGCTATATGGATATTATATTTAGAGATATGTGTTGAATTAGATAGTATTTTTATTCCATTTAAGTATTTTTATGTCTCATGATACTATTATATGCAATACATTGTTTTATATAGGATTTATAGTAATCTTTTAGTTATAAAAAAATGTAAGAAATGTTCTTATATTCAGTGAAGGGGTTTTTCCTAATTGTTTAAGGTGAAAAGTATTACTTTATAATAATGAATTCATGGTTTATATGTTGTTTTAAAAAACTAATAGTTTTATTTCATTAGGTATCCCATAATGATAATTTTATTCTCCTCTAATGTTTTGAATTGGTTTTCGTATGACTTAAATATGAATAGGGTTAAGGATGGGATCAAGGAAAAGTCCTACTGTTTTAATCATGGAACTAAGAATGTATCATTTTAATGATTTTTTATATTTTATGATAAAAATGGATAGTGATTATAAGTGTATACTTTTAATATTCAATTATTTATGAATAAGTTATGACCTAAATCTCAAAATCTCTAAACCAGAAAACATCCTCAATGTGAATTATTAATTTAATTCCAGATTATCTGATGTTTACGGCAGAGGCCATACAATGAAAATACAATAAATCTCTGTTATGGGTAACGAATGATTGATAGATTATATCAACGAATACCAAATGGGTAAACTAAAAACTATATTTGAATTTAATATTATTTTAGGATCTAAATCAAAATAATTTAATGTAATTCTATATAGTACCGACCTAGGGATATACCAAGGGAACTAAATATACTAATATATTCTAATCATTCCTAAAATATGTATCATACATTTATCACCTCATGAGGTATATCTTATTGAAAAATGAATTCCATCATCCCATTATATTTGGAAAACTATAATGGATAAACTACACTCTTGAAAAAATATCATTATAGATAATGTTGGAATAATTTGTGAGGCTCGTCGTTGGTCCAATGGGATAAAAAACATAAATCCATGTTGGTTTTATAGAACATGCTTCAACTAAATATGGTAATCATATATCATTTTTCCCAATACACTAATAATGAAAATGATCCACTAAAATTATCTCATGGTTATGAAGTTAACCCGAAAAATAAATTGTCATGATGTATTTAAAGATGAGAATATACAATAAGGTAAAAAAAATAGTGAAATTATTTTATTTATTCAGTCAATTCATTTTCCAATGACCACCGTCCACGGAATATCTGACACTAACCAACTTTATTCCATTCCAAAGTAAAACATTGTAATCCAAAATCAACTACGGTCTCATATTTTTAACCTGATACTATATTAATTATTTTGTCTAATTTTTTAAAACATCTCTTGTGTGATATAATAATTTCATAGAGACAACATTTTGTATGTACACCTGAACATTTATTTTACTTTATAATGGATATAAATAATTTAATAAAATTAATAATTCACCTAAAATTCACTAATATATAATATGTATCATATATATTCATTTAATATATGATTATTACCGTCCATTTATGTTGTATATAAAAAATTGTTCAACTCACTTCTTGAAAGTGGTAGTCCACATGAACACATGAGTGATGTTATAATTTTTCAATTCATTAGAATGTAAGAACGTATAATTTATAATATAATTCCATAAAGAAAATTTTTATATTAAATAACATGTATATTCCTTATTTAAATATTTATAACCAACAATGTAAAGTGGTTCTGAAAAATAAAATATGATGTTGCATGAGGATGGTAAGTTGTATATATGTGTGAGTGATGTATTATCTTTTCATAGGACAAAACATTTATGTTTAAGTATTTTAAGATATTGATAATAACAACACACCATCTTGATGATAAATTATATTTTGTTTTTGACTAAATATAACATAATTTGGGGAATTAAAAAAAATAATAAATCATGAATGATTCAGTAAGGATGACTTTATATTATTTATTATACATATTTATATATATTCTTGAGTACCTATGGAATTATCATTAAAAAAATAGAACCTACACATATTTGATATATATGTTTTCATATTTTTAACAAGGTATATTTTATAATGTGGAGAAAATAAAATAGAAAAATTTTGTACTTTTATAATATTGGGAAATGAAATAGTAGTAATTAATATAAATAATAAAAATTAATTACATATTTCCCAATTAATATAAGTCAAAATATCCATTTCGTCAAATAATAGGAGTATATGGTCCACATATGCACATAAAATGATATTTAGATAGTTTTTTTATTTCAAGCCAATAATTTATTATTAACCATTTTATTAATTGATTATTACAACAACTATGAAAATATTTATTTAGAACTATAAGGGTAAAAATTTTAATTAATATATAAAAATTTACTCATAACAGGAAAGAGTGTTGAATTTGAGGACAATTTTTATAATAAATTTCTTATTAAAATTTTTTCTTGTACATGAATAAAATTTATAAAAATATTATTTTTCATAAAATCTCATTGATGTAATTTTTAAAACTATTCATTTATATTGATTTATATAGTAAATTATTTTATGGAATTTGAATAATACGTCCATAAAATGTTATATATATCTAAAAAATTATGGAATATAAAAAATCTATAATGTCTCACAACATTTAATATTTATAAAATCATTTATTTTTCAATTAATTAAATAAATATCTTTTTAGTGTTATGTAAGATATTAAGATAATTATTCAGCCAATAAAAATTATATTTTGAATACAATAATAAAAAAATAATTCCTCTTTCAAATAAAAATTTATAACTAAAATTAAACATTATGTGTCCTTAAGAAATAATTTTAGAGATATTATTTTCAAAAGATTTAGAATTTGAAATTTTCATTACATAATATAGAATATAATATTTTCTTTTATTAATGGGAAATATTTTAAAAGAGAAATAATTTTGATTTTTGGTCGACAATTGTGAATTGTATTCACATAAATAAAATAATTGAAAATGCTGAGTTGATTTTGAGACCATATCTCAAGATTGTAACCTAGTTATACCCATGATTATCTTTTCAATGTGATACATATTTATCATTATTACAATTCATAATCACTAATAATAATATTTTCTTTTTTTATTTGATCTAATCAAAGCATTTGGATATTTTTAAGGATTCACTTTTTCCATAAAAAAATTAGTCACTCTAAAAAAATCCCAAAATTTAATGATAAGTGCATTATGATATTCTAAATTCTAAAAAGATGTTTACATTATATAATATAATTTCTAAAAGTAGAAATGTGAAATTATAATTTCCAGGCACAAAATAAATTAACTATGAATCAATAAAATGTATTTTTTGTATAAAATTTATGTAATAAATGAGTACTTATTTCATAATAATTATTAAGTATATTTCTACTCTGTATGACCATTATAAACATTTCAAAATTCAGTTACTCAAATTCATACCTACAAATTCAACAAATTATCTATTATAGTTACATTTAAATAATAATATTTTTATAATATATCTCAATTATCTTAGAACATGAGGTCTCATGTTATAAAATGTATTGATCCTATTATAATTTTTTTAAAATGTTTTGGGTGATTACGTGTCCACCAAGGAATAAATTCATCTATCCTAATTTTATCAGGTTCATCAAATCATAATCATATGAAAATACCATTATTGAAAACCTACATCATTGAAAAGTGATACAAAAATTATTTTATAAAGGGAATTTTTGAAACATAATGGTCACATGAAATAGAACATAATTGAGTTCCCTCATAATAGGAACGCTAGTGGGAGGTTAAATTCTTTACCTAGGGAATAAAATAAGTATCTAAGTTGTAATAGGTATTGATAAATAATATTGTCCTATGGGGGTTAACGTCCACAAAATGATAAATTAGTATTGTTGAAAAGACTATAAATTCAATGGAAACTATGTTAAAAGTATAATTTTTTTGTTTTAATTCCATTTTCATAATAATTCTTGATATTTTAACTATAATGATATAGAACATGGGAAAATTTACATAATTTATTTCATTTTAATTCATATGTCCAATATCATCCTTTGGTAGTGCTTTGATGAATATTTACTTCATATAAAAATCTATTAAATGAATATACATGATGATGTCATCAATGTTTATGCCGAAAATTAAATTTTAATGTAACATATGATTTATAACATAATGATAAGTGTTTTCATATAGGTTTGGTAATCATTAAATCCAAAAAATTTATCACTTGTTCTCAATTATGGATAAATAAAATACTTTAACATATATAACCTCAAATGTAATGCCCAATATTATACATAATGTGTTATAAAAATAGTTAACATTAATGATCCACCAGAATATATTTTACCAATATTGAAACCCTAATATTTTAATGATTTTATCTAATATCCTTCCGTTATCAACTTATAAATATTTATAAAATAATTTTCATCACTCATAAAGTCTCTTACACAGATATATATACCATGATTTTATATATCCCAAAATCTTGTAATATTTATTCATAATAATGTCACTATAAATGAATATATCCTTTTTAATGAAAATTAACCATTTATTATTTAAATAATATCATCTTATTACCAAAAATGTTTCCATTTGGTTTATCCCTGAAATCATTGATAATAATAAGGTTATTCATAATAACATTTATTATTTCTATATTCAGAAAAGATTATATTGAATCAATGTAGAATGAGATAATAAATTATTTTAATTGAATAATATTTAAAAAAATGATGAAAAATATGATTCTTATTGTCCTCATCCATATAAAATTATCATGGAATCATAAATTCTAGTGTATGGGATAAGTGTAACCTCCTTTCCCTGACATCCTTGAACATTTTTTACTTCAAAAGCCTTAATATTTCTCTTTTTCTTCATTGGTTTGTGTGGCTTATTATCCTAATTATCCATTAGATTATTTAATTGATTCAACTAAATCCTAAAAAAATTATATATTACATTGAAATGTGAGTGGTTCATTTTGTTAACCTCTATCTCTTTTTATTTACTGGACTGGACTATTCACATCACTTCATCATTAGTTTTTTGGATGGATAGTATTACCAAATTTAAATCATCTTTATGTAATTTTTAATAATTCACCAGAGTTCCCTTTAACCCATTTTTTGAATATATGATGTTAAAACATTTTCACACCTTAATTTTAAAAACCCCTTGTGCTCCCATGAAACTATATCTTCCTTTTCTAATCACTAGATCTATCATGGTTTATATAATCTATTTCCACTTTTAGTACACATTGAACATTTTCTTTAGAGTAACCAAAGTCCCATAAAGATTATTCCATTTTAAATAAATGTTTTATGAAACTAAATAATTGGTTAATTTTTATTTCAATGTTAGTGATTATAAAATAGGTTTAATTTTTCGTTTTTCTAAAAATTTACTCATAGGTAGCAATTGATTCATTATAATTCCTGTTAATATGAAATATTTCATTATCCCATTATCTATATAGAACAAAATGGATGTACCTACTAGAAATATACAATTAAATTTCTTTGATCCCTTTTAGTAAATCTCATCCCATTTCTACAAATGCTTAATAATATTCTACCAATGATCATGTTTTAATTTGAAATGATAAATTCATATGACAACTTGTTCATGCTTCTTGAATTGAAGAATTTATAATAAATTATTATTCAATTTTTTTTGAAACAGGTGGATCAATAGAAACTAAATAGGATGGAGAAATTTATTACATTAATTATTAAATGGCTTGTTTCTCTATCCATGGTGCATTCAAATGTTCAATATAATCCATGATATTGATCATTGATTGGGATAGTTTAGTGAAAATTATCTCAAAATATTTCTTCCTAATTCCTAATCGATTTTGTTTCATATGATGATGGTAATAAAATTGTTCTTTACATTGGTTGTTCACACAATTCCTTTATGTTACAAACATTAAATAAAAAAAAATATTCAATGTCAAAAAATGCTATACTGAGAAATCAGGAAATAATTAAAAATATTTATTAGTATTTTTAAATCATGAATATTTATATTCAATATATACTAAATTCTATATAATATAGGATATCATTTGATATCATATATTCAAAACCTATAAAATTGATCAAAAAAATGTGACTAAACACATGAATCACCATCATGTGTGTAAAGATGGGTTCACCGTAATAGTTCGCTCACCATGAACCAGAATATTGGTCAATGTATAGTTATTATACTATTTATTGGGGTTATTATGAAAAGATTAAAATATTATAAAATAATATCAATTTATTATATAAAGACCTTATAACATACTAGGAAAGTCACATAATCTATATCTTTACAAAAACATTATCATATTATCCCATTCTTAGAACTTTCCACATATTTTTCACCAATATTCACTAATCATAATCTACAACGACATTCTAAAATATTAAATAATACTAATTATAATGGCCAAAATTTTTTATAAATAACTATTTCACCATATATTATGGATCTTCAAAGAACAACATTATGACACAGTCCATAACAATAATGGTTTTGTGTCTTTAAAGACTATATAAATAATAGTAAAATTTTCCAAATAATCTTAATAAATTTTCTCAAATAGAAATTATTAGGTATAAACTACCTAAGAAATATATCCCTAACATGGAGGAGAAAAAATATATGAAATTGTGATTGTAGGTTCTTATTAATGGTAAACATATTAGATTTTAATAATGGGTGATACATGATAACCTTATAATCATGTTGATATGTGATCATGATCATAAAAATGAGTCATGGTTTAAAACATTATAATCATAATTGAAAAAATCTAAAGGTGTATAGAATCTTCAACAATCATTCATGACCCATGAGTTTATAACACATGAATATGTGGATGGAAAATAATAAAAAATATCATTTCCTTTTGAAAATGAATTTATTGGAATAATTAAAATCATTAAATTATGGACCTAAAATCCAGACATCAGCAAAACATATTGATATAAGACCATACCCACAAAAACTCATATGAATATGAATCCTATGTCCATGAATAATCTTATAGATATGAAATCTATGTCCCTATAAAATATCATGGAAATGAAAACCAGGTCCATGCATAAAATTATGAACACAAAAAGGTTCATGGTTACCATATTTATATCATTAGTTTTCCATCTCTACCCAATACATTAAACATATATAATAGAACCATATGTTACGTTAACCCAATTCATTCATATGGAGGACACACGATCATTATTAATTTTATAATATCTTCATGAATTATCCAATGGATTAGAAAATCATTATCCTAAACATATCATACCCATAAAAATAATCTTTATAGGGAATGAATAGGTGTTGTATTAGAAGATAATATCCCAAGAGAATAATATGTAGTGAATTGTGATGTCATATTAGATAAAAATTCCTTCAACGAATAACATGGAAAATTTCTTGAGGAAAACAACATGGTGATTTTTTTAAACAAATTTTTGAAAATCAAACAATTTCACAAATATTAAAAAATAAATTTTACAAGAAAAAATCATGAAACTAATATTGGAGTCCTTAAATAATTGTTTTTTCAATATGGGTGAAATTTGTTTTCATATCGTTTTAATAAAAACAATGATTTCATTCAAATTTTTGATTAAAATTCAAAACTACATTATTTAGAAAATGAAAAGAATATTCCATTCCAAACACTTTTTAAAAACTATTAAAGGGGTAAAAATGTATTTGAATAATAATATATGAATAATATAAATATTCGTGATTAGATTTTTAGAAAACATACACACTAATGAAAAATGATTTTCTAATAAAGAGATAAATAAATGTGGATATACTTACAAATAGTGATATATGTATCTTGATTACATATAGAGAGAAAATAAAAAAATGAAATATATTGAAAGATCCAAAGGATAATAAAATTTCTAATTTTATTGAGTGAAAAATTGTTAAATTTTAACACCAATAATTTAATTACAAACAACAATGATAAATAATGTGATTGTAATAAAAATCCATTTCAAGATGTTTTAATTTCATTAATAGTTCTCTATCCTATTATATAATTAATATAATGATTTTATACATATAAATAAATAGAACATCCAGACATATAATATTGAATATGATTCACTAAATACATTTTAACACCAAAAAATTTATAATTATTAATATAATGAATCTTTTGAGGGTGTTATCTGATTCTCTTTTCATGGATGTTTTGATTATGAAGATCTAGTATGTGTAATATGATAATTGATCCATAATTTAAATAATTTTCAAATTGATATAAATATATTATATTTTAATTATATAAAAATATAGATATAGAATAATCAATAATCAGTAGATATAGAAATAATAATTGCACCATTAATTAAGACATTAGGTCATACTAATTCATGAATAGTGTTATAACATGTCAATAGATGGAATGAATGAATTTAAAATATTAATTAACATTAATAGAATCAATTTTATATCATATTAATCATATATATTCAAATATCCTAAGAGGGTCATTTTTTGGTGGAAAACTCATAAAAATTATTTTCTCAATGTTTTACATTATGTGAATGTGTCTACTTTTCTTTTGTAAATAAGAATTTTTGATAAAAAAACGCAATTATATGTGGATAACCTCTCTAATTTTGGAAAACCATAGGTTCCACAATAAGTGTCTTCATCATCTATCCTCAAACTTAGATCTTTCGGATCTGGAAGATCTTTATTGGTGATAAGTGGATAGATTTCCTAATTTTACTATGGTTTTATCATGTTACTATCTCATATTTCAACATTTATACTGTGGTTTTTCTTTGGGTTTTTGTTTAGTCCATGTATTGGATAAACATTATTTTGGTGTTGGTATATATATGGTGGTTTCATGCAATTTTGGTCTATGACTGTTTCTTAATCTCCACAAATTTCACCAAAACTAGGAAAATATCCTTTTTGGAATGAAATAGTACATTTCCTACATTTTTTTTAAATTTTTATGTTTATTATCTTGTTTATCTATGGGGGGGGTTCACTATCCTAATCAAAATTAATTTACCAATTTGTTGAAATTAAAGTGAAAATAAAAATTATTTTCATAATTTTACAAATTTGATAATATTGTTAATGGTGGATAGTATGGAAAAAATGCCCAAGAAATTGATTCCATTGGGATATGTTTCGATGCGAATTTTTTATGATTTATATAAACAATGATTTTTATGTATTTTTGAAATCATCATAAATGAGAAATTAGAAAATAAATAATATTTGGATAATTTAATGGATTCCCAAGCATTATGGATTGTGTGATATTGTACCAACAATAATAAAGTGGAATTGGTAAAATATACATATTTTATTTTCCAAATTTTTATTGATGGGTTGGGTTATTTAGTAAATATGTTGGATGAAAATGTGTAGTTATTGTGAGATTGGGGTATGTGAAACTGATGGGGGAGATGCAACCATGAATTTGGTGAAGTGAGGATATGGTTTTAAAAAAATCATTGGGGGTGAGGGGATGGATTTATTGGACCTTTTTTTGGGGTGGAATTGTGATTATATGTTGAGGATGATGAATTACTTTTTATGTGTTGTTGTGTTGTTCCGTATGCTCAAGAAGTGATGGAATAGTAGGTTACAGTTTATTGAAAAACATTGGTTTGATTGGTTAGTGCGACATAAATGATAAATGAAGATATACATGATGGGTATTATATTAAAATATGGAGGAGGTAAAAAATTAAACAACTGTGATGGATTAAAGGATTGGATGGAAATGTGAATTTTATATTGTGGCTTGTGAGTTGTTATGAATTTAGTGGTAATAATGAAAGTGGATGTTTTGTGAGTATCATAGTATTTTCTTGAAAATCCATAGGACGTGGTTCAATATGTCTCATATGAATATATATAGTTCTACATTCCTAGTGATTTATAAACACCCCACATATACCCCTATGATTTGGAACCTGTATATTCTTGTGGGATGTGTTTTCCCCAACACGATGGTGATAAGGAAAAATGGATGGCTGAACTATCCTTCTTACTATATATCCTCTGTGCAAATATAACCTTTTCCTATAGTGGTTATTTTTCTAATAGTGCACTCTGTGATGGCCTAGTGACTTGAGGTGTGTGATATGATATAATTTTTCTCTAGTGTTCGGCCACATGTGTTTGTTGGAGTGATGTGACATAACTATTATTTGGGGTAGTGGGCTAGATGTATGTGGGGGTGATTTGATATGATTATGGTTTAGGGTGGTGGAACAGGTGTGTATAAGAGTGATGTGATATGATAATGTAGTTGGGGATTGGGTAATGTGTTTATGTGCATGATGTGATATGTTCATTTTGTGTGTGGAGACTTTTGGTGAGGGTCATACATGTTAGGAGGAGGGAACAAGTTTGATTTCCTTCATGTTAACAATTACCCACTAATCGTCTCATAGAAGTGGTTTTTTCGTAATGGCCTAGGGGCCCATGAGAATTATATGATGTGACAATGATTTTAGGGGAGGCTATTATATATTTTTCTGAAGAGATGGATGTGATGTGATGTATGATGATTGAGTGTGAGAGTATAAAATTAGAGGGAATGTTATGTTCTGTACACTTAATCTATATTATTCATATTATTTCATTATAAATGGATTGAGTTATACAGTGAGTGGGTCATGGTGAGGTTGGTATGGATAAATTTCCAATTTAATAGTTGTTATTTAAACTATTTTCTCATGGGTGCATTAGTATTCACCCTTTAAATGTGTTTGAGAATCAATGGATTTCATAGATAGTATACTTGTTTTTTACTGTACGAATATATTCATACATAGATCCTTATTGGGGGAATTTATAGTTTGTACTTAAAATTACCATCATAGACTATTGGATATATATTTCCTCACTTATTTATCCATTATTTTTGGTATATACATATATAGACTTCCATTTTTATAGATTTATTTGTACATACATTGCATGAGGATTTTCGATTTCATTCATATTATTTCTTGTATAATTTTAATTTGATTCATTATATCTTATGTTCATTATTATTATAGAGGATAATCCCTCCCATTTTTGATGTTATTTTCTTTTAGTTCTAGATACTAACTCTAGGCATACTGGAAGGGGATTCTATTACCATTATCTTTCTATGTTAATTTTTTTATTTAGTGGGAGGGGGTCATGGTATTGTGGTATAAAAATTGATGGTGGAGAGATATTATGGTTTTAATTGTTATGTTCAGTGATGATTTCATCACGAAGTGTGAAAATAGTTCCAGTTGTCCACAACACATGACATAAGGTAAGGAAACCTGCAATTATATAGGATTCATCCCCCTTGAACTAGTGAAATGACTCTATGATTATTGAATAGCCAGGTGAGGTGGACCCATTTGGAAGGACATGAACAAGGAGATATAAATTCATCACGATGAAATGATTTATTATTTTAATTTAGTGGTTTATGTAATTCCATTATAATTTAAATAAAATTAAATATATCATGATAAATTTCCATACTCCTTTGTATTATAAAATAATTATTTCCTCATTCATCAATAGACTTTCATGTAATCTTCATTTTTCTCATGAAATTGATGATTTCAAAGATAATTTTTTTGATAAATAGAGTTATGATGAAGTTTAGGAGGATGATTAGTAATAGAGGATGTTGTGTTATTTCATACTGAAGTCTTTGGCAAAGTGTGAGAATTGTGATTTAGATGTGGGATGGAGAGGTGGTAATTGTATCTTGATATCTGATTTGATTTTACAAGGATCTTAATGCAGTACTAGGACCCCTTAGAATTTTTTCTAATATATGGAGCTACATGTCCTTGTTTGATACTATATATGGGTGATCAGAAGGAAGAACATGAATCATTGGTCATTATTAAGGAATAATTTCAATCAGTGTACATTTCGTTGACTATGATGGTTTGGAAAAATCATCAAATCATTTCTATCAAGAATTGAATTATGTTAGTTCATGGGATTAGAATCATATTTAAATACTTTATATGGACATCATAGAATCTTTTTCTAGTTTATGAGTCTCATATGAGAAATCTTGATGAGTCACTTCATCCTTCTATCCAGTACACAATTACCCATTATACATTGCAAATGTATCTGGACTTCCATAAAAAGGAATATGTGATTGAGCTAACACAATCAAGTTGACATTATCTTTGAGAGGAGTACAATTAGGGTTCTTCTTTTAGAATATATTATAATGAACGGACTCATGAACAATTACTATAATGGGTTCGACTAGGGGGAGTCAACCTTAGAGGCTTCCATTTTGGGATTATTGGGCTAGTGGTTCCTAATAATTTTCCTAGAGATATATGTATGGTGTGTTATGTATTTTTGACTAATAGAAATTTATATAACTAGTGCCCATTGGTTTTTTGAGTTTAGTTTTATAGAGATTAACATGTTCAGCTGAATCAACAACCTCTGTTTATGTTGAGATTGTTTCAACTTCTAGAGAAGTGGACTTATGCTGTATCGATGGGAGATTGATCATGTATAGAATGATCACATGATTTTATTTAGGTCTAGGTACCCTAACTTGATAATGGAGACATATGTTTTCTTCAATAGATAAGTAAAGGTTCTTTGAATGGTTTATTTCAAGTATTCATGGTAGTAACACTCTTGTATATAGATATTGTTTTAGGTGTTCTCAGTTTATCATATAACATTGTGACAACCTAGTTTGATTTAGTTTCATTACAATACTTTATTATACACGATCTAGTCCTTACTATAGGACATGATGTAGTGGGGCTTCTCATGACCCTGGTTTTGAACACACCCACAAGAGGAAATACAAACATGATTGATGTCTTATGGGGGTCTAGATTAATCATGGGAAAACATCAGTCTCATAGGGAACATTTCATCCTTAAGATGAAACCATGTGAACTTATCATCTAAAACTACAAGTTTAATTTTTTTAATGGATTTTATCAACTAATTATGGAGAATAATTATGTTTTTGGATGTGGAAGGATTGTTTGTGGTTATCATTGGTGAGTGAATATGTCATGACAAATGTCATCATGTGAATTCTAACACCAAATTTTTTTATAAGTTAATTTTTTGATTCATTTTTTTGATATTTTTTGTTTCATGAAAAAATGTATATAACTTATGATATATGAAATCAAAAATATTGTATTTCATTTCTTGAAACATAGTGTTAATATTATGCTACACACAACACAAATATTAGATTTCAGTATTGGAAACCCAATGTATTTCTTCTATTACACACAATTATGAGTTAATTCGATAAATTGCGATAAAATCAAGGAAAAGTTTAACTAAACTAAAATTTAATATTAATTATATCATTAAAATGTTAATATAGTTATCAAAAATCCATTGGAATCGTTTGTATAATTAAAAATATTTAAATTATGAATTTATGGTTTACACTTTTATATAAGATGAATTATTTAGTGACCTGTTACCAAGAAATGAAAATAAAACCCTTTTGAAAACGTATGATATCATTTCTTAGAAAACAATATTTATGAAAACAAACATATTCTACCTCACTTATTTAATTAAACAAATTTTTATAAATTATTTTACAGAAATATATATATTATACTCAGTCCACTATTTAATTTTCATCAATTGTGTTGTCTCAACATGAGATAAGAATACACGACATTTCATGAAAAAAAGATATAATCTTCTCAAATTTAATTTTACCAAGGATTACAAGAAAAAATATTATAAATATAATTTCAAAAAAATTTAATTTTTTTATTTGAAAAATTAATTTTCCATTTTTTAAACATAAATAAAAAACATTAATTTGGGTGAATTTATCAAAATTTTATAAAAAGTTTTATTTTTGAAGAATAGTGAAAAACCGGAAAATTTATCTTTAAAATTTTTTTACATTATATATATATATATATATTTAAATTATATTTTATAGTTTTTCATGTATATATTGATGAATTGTATATACATTAATCAAAAATATTTTTTCCATAAAAATCGGGTTGTCTCTTTTGTGTGATTAATTTTAAATTAATTTTTAAAAATTATGGGTTTAACATTTAGAAAAATGAATTACATATTTGGAATCATTATAATTTAATATTTCTAAAGAGGTCAACAATGTTTTAAAAAATATATTATATAATTAAAATTAATTATAATGATAATGTTAAAAACCTATTTTACGTAGTGGTAAAAAATTGACATTAGAAGAATGCCTCTCCATCTCCACTATAATAGGGAACTCACCCCTCACATCATCACACCTCTCATGCACTTTTGAAAGGAATAAAACTACCGAAATCTACTTTATTATTTCCTAATATAATATTATAAGTCTCAATTTTTGAATAAATCTAGCTAAGAATTTTAAATTGTGAAAAACTGAAGGATTACCCAATGAAAAGTAATAATCCTTTCACAGACACTTTTTTTCTTTCTTCACCCCACCAATTCACATTCTTCTTTTATAAAACAATAGAATCAATATAAAAAATATACTAATATTTTTTTTCTATTTCTGGTTATACCTACACTCACATATACTTCCATCAAGACATATATGCAATCATCATTCGTGTGAACAGTAGACTATCGCCTCATGAACTAATGTCTCGTGTTCTCCCATTACCATCATTAAATGTTGGAAATAGTGGTGGAAATACTATTTCGAAAATATATTTATGATATTTAGTTTTTATTTATTTCTTATAATTTTTACATAAGAAATTTATTAATGATTTCAATTTTTCGGAATATGATAATTTAGTTAGTGTATGTGTGGACTACCCCATCTTCAAAGGGGTGTGATTCGTCAACACCTAAACTATAATGTATTCAGGATGGGTTTAGTAAAATTATATGGTGTTTGTGGATAAATAATTCTTCTAAAATGACAATATATATATTTTGTCATTTACTTTATTTCTTTCAATATGATCAGAAAATGAAAACAACATTCATCAATATGTATGGCCTACCATCTCAATTAATGATGGATTCCATTTTTTATTTCTAAAATATATAGATTATTATAAATAAATATTTTATGAATATATATGATTTTTAAATAATTTATTACATTATATAATTATGTAAATCATGATCTATGTTATAAGATCAAGAATATGATGTCATATCATATTCTAAAAACAAATCTATTTGTAACTGAAACAATACTTTTACATTAAAACGTTAATAAATGGGTGATATAAAGTCAAAATAAAATAATTTATTTTATGACACATAAGTATATGGTTCTGAGTTATATTTATAATAAACATATATTTATTATAAATGAGTTAATAACGTGTATAAATAAATTCGAGAATTATGGTAGGGGTTTTCTCATCTGACATTTATATATGTGAGATAGGAGATACATTCACCACCAAGTCTTTTTGTGTGGTGTTTATAATACCAAAGGAAGATTTATATTCTATATTTCTTTTATATCATTATATTTGGAAATTAAATTTATATTAAAATTTCTAATATCTCATGAATCAGATGTTACTCCAGTAGAAAAGAGGTTTCTTGTCTAACATTTACCTCTATGAGACTTATTCTTTATTCGCTAAACATTTATTTTGTTTGGTGTATGTACTAAACTAGAATTTATTATAAGATTTTAATTCTATCATTCATGGGTATTTTTATACCCACTATATAATCACAAATTCTTGGGATTTTATTGCTCAAATGTTACCAAATAAGTAAGGTAATTTTGTATCTTTTTTCATTCTATGAGAAAAGTGCTATTCTATACACCTATATTCAATTTCAAGGTGTATATACTTCCATTTAAAATGTTGTATTTTGAATATACATATTTTCTAGATATTTTTTATTCAGTTAATTTCTTTCTCTCATGAAGATTATGGTATGATGTTACCTATTGGGTTAGTGATTTTTTTCTAAAATCTCTACATTATCTGGATTTTATATGATTACATTATAATTAATGATGAATTTTGATCTATATTTCATGAACAATCATGTAATTTATTTTCATCTGTTTATTAATGATATCATCAGGTATGGGTACAATTTTCCACCCTTATTTACTTATGGTAGTTCAGAAAATAGTTTAATAAATTCATACCATATTTCTCTCATTGGTTAAGAATCTGTGTTATTTAAAAAAATATTTTCTAAAAATGTTTAATTTTTTTTCAATCATGAATTATTGATTTTTAAAAGGTTATTTTCTGTGAAAATTATTTAAATGATTTCAAAGAATATTTTCTAAATTTTTAATGAAATTTTTAAAAAATAAGGTTTTTAATATCATCTATCTTATAAAAAGATTATTTCAATGAAAAAGTACTTCTTATAGAATAAATATTTTACATTATTTTTTAAGATTAATTCATAATTCTTCAAATACTTTTTCATCAAAAATTATTTTTAAAATGTTTTTTGTTTTGAAAATTTATTTTCAATGAATGGTTAGATACATTATGAAATTCCTTAAGTGATCAATCAACCCCCAACATCTATGATGATATCCATTCATAAAGTGAATTAGTTACTATTTTTATTACCATGGAAACCATATTTATTTTTTACTTGAATGGTTTAGGATTAAGATGAATAGTGTTTTCTGAAACCCATTTTTATTTCATGTGTTATAAAATGATAAATTCTTATGAAACCCTCTTCATTTCAGGGGTTATTATACGATAAAATGATTATGAAAAATGTATCTTTTCCATAGGTTATTATTTTGTGAAATTTGTATGATAACCATTTCATTTCATTTTTTAAGATATTATGTTTATGAAACAAATATATTTTTAATGTTAATGGCATGATTTACTTATAATTATATTATGTAATTTTTTTAAAATTTCATTATCTGAGGAGTGGGACCTATATTTCCGAACTATTAATTGGGTATTGATTAATGGGATAAAAGATATAATGGTAATTGGGTTTTATCCCAAGCATTAAAAATGGGGTACTTAGGTTGTATCTGAATCCAAAAAACAAGAGGGTACACATGTTGTATCCAAAACCCAATAACAATTGGGTATAAGGGGTGAATATTATGATAAAAACTAAGAGGGTGCATGGTTTTTTTCCAAAGGTTGACAATAATAGGGTACATGGGTTGTAGCCCAATTCCAAAAATAAGAGGGTACATGGGTTGTAACACAATCCTAAAAAATAGTGGGTACAAGGGTTGTAGACAAGCTAAAAAATAAGAGGGTTAACAGGTTGAATCTCAAGGAGTATTATAAGAGTGTACACATGTTATACCAAAATCCTAAAAAGAGGAGCATACATGGTATGTTAGAAATTTCTTGAAGAATTTATATTTTTTAATATCCAAACATAACATTTTATTATGATATTAGAAGGTACCCTTGATATATGATTCTATATGATTTTGTGTATTCCATTATTCCATGGATTTTTCCAATGTTATATATTTATGGATTATTATATTTATTCATTACGGATTCAAATATTTGGATCTAAAATCATTATGCTATGGATTTTGATTATTCTATTTAATATGAATTTTATGATCTTATAATGTTATGACCATGTTTTCATTCGTTTTTTATCATCATATAGATACATATATCGATTTTTTTACCCTTAATGAGAAAACTAGCTCCCCCATTTCTTGTGTTTCCTTTCCCTAGGTTATTAAGTAAGTTCAAAAGTAAATGTAGTAATGGGAATGATCTTTAAGGTACTTGTTGAAAATATTACACCATGATAGTATATTTTGTTTCCTATATTCTAAATGCACTCAACTAATATGGTTCATGAGATTTTAATTCTTTAATGTGTTTAATATTCATCAAAATGATTAAATATCCATGTATGATATTCCTGGGTCTCTATAGTCGGTATCAACAATAATTTTTAACTAGCATTTGGAAACTGGGATGAGGAAAAATTAGTTTAATCTCTAGGGATATTTGTAAAGATATTTATAGGCATATATCTTACTATAAAATAATGTTGTAATATATTTAAAGGTCTGTTAATTGATTTAAGAATCCTATAAGTAATTTTTTTAGTATGTTTTTTTCAATGATAATTGATTATAACAATATTCTTTATAGTCTTAGTGAAAAAATGTAACTATAATGAACTAGGTTAACATTTAATGTTACATTAATGAAAATTATGGGAATAATATAAATTGATTTCCGAATAGGAAGTCCCATGATGACAATCAACAATGAGGTATGAGTATTGGTTATACTATTCTGGATAAAGAGACCACCAATGACATGTGAATTATATTGGACGTTTTTATAATATTGTTTCTACTAAATGATAGAAGTATGGTTATATTTATATTGATAAACTTTAAGACATGATTCATATTTCATATTTTTTAAAAGGTGTATGAAGATATAAGATGATGAATCTTATGTAATTTTTAGGAATAAATAATGAATATTAAATTATATTAGTTTTCAGAATTCAATAATTATGTATTATGAATCTGGAAAAATATAATTATCTTTTGTATATGATTTTCAATTATTATAAAAAGGATTTTTTGAATGGTTCTGATGAAATAGAAGAGTTATTAAATCAAAATATGATATTTTCATTTTGGTAAGGTAACCCTTATTGAGTTCCTAAGGATTTAAAAAAAGATGTCACAATTGAGAAATATTTGATTGATAAAGGATAAAGCCAATTGGGGTAGTATTGATGACCTCATAACTTATAATGGTTTTGTTGAAAAAGATTTTATTTATATAATGGAATAAATTTAAATCATTTTTGTATTTAATAAATATATCCAATGATATTTTGAATAATAAATCATGTATTTTTTTCAATAAGTAATTTTAGTAATTTTCATTTTTCAATTGCATGCAGAAGGATGTTAGTAACATGATTGGAATGTTACAAAAAAGAGCTATTATATGGTATATCGGGGATCGATGTGAAGATTATTTTGAGAAACATTTAGAGAAAGTATAGAATTTTTTTGGTATTTTCATCTTTTATATGGGTTACATGGTTTACCATTTATGGAATGGATTAAGTTAAACATTAGATGATGCTTTAGAGATTAAAGTATTATCTCACCATATGTGGATTTTTACACATTTTGTAACCTATTCTGGCCATTTTTATATGATAATAAACAATTTATATGGAATGACTTATTATTAAAAATATGGATCTTATGATCAATTAGTGCTTCTGAAATCAAATGTTCGCCCACATTTTATTCTGTAACAGATGATGTCAAAATTTTCCAAGACACAACGATAGGGTGAGGTTATGAATATGAAATAGGATGAAATCCTTAAGAATATAATCTCACGAAACTTCAATAAATTTACAAAAAGGGACTTGAAATAAAAAATTTTCCTATCATCATCCTTTTTGACGATGTCAATTTCATTTATCATGAAACACTATTCTATATATTTTTTGTCATTAATTTTCTACTAAACATGTTCTCTAATAATCTCCACTAGAATTTGATAGATATATTTGTCTTTTATATAATTTTTTTTACTTGCCACCCATGTTCTCCAATACGGAATCCTAGTTATGAGTTACATTGGGTAACCCTTATGTTTATAAATTTATCTTTTTATAGAATGAATTGGTGTTCTTATTTATTATGTGGGATTCTATGAAATTAACATTCAACACTTAAACCATCAATAACCTCAAGGAATTTCTGATTAAATGTTTATTTTAAGGGGTTTGAATATAAAAGCTCATGTTTTTCTGAATTATTTTATTTGATTTAATTTAATCTTTGTGATATTTTTAATTTCACCAAACAGAGAATACAGCTTGTGTTATTTTAAATAACAATGATTTAATACGTCAAACCCAACACCATGTTATGATTTTTCTAAACGAAATGCATATATTAGATTGTCGGGTATGAACCTTTATTTTTTTCCTATATTACACATAATTCCCAGAAAATTAAATAACATGTGTGACATTCAAGGAATTTTTTTACAATATTACAATGGTGACATA
This sequence comes from Viscum album, assembly GCA_963277665.1. Lineage (NCBI taxonomy): Eukaryota > Viridiplantae > Streptophyta > Magnoliopsida > Santalales > Viscaceae > Viscum > Viscum album. The sequence goes on along the minus strand of OY728132.1, from coordinate 1,282,121,018 downwards.
TTAATTAAATTGTTGGTTATGAATAAGAATAATAAAATTATGAAAATATGGTTTACACATGTATATATGAATAATTATTTGGTGACTAGTTAAATAGATGTGATAATAAAAAACTTTTGAAACTCTAGGAAATCATTTGATTGAAAACTATAGTTGTTAATGAAAAACCATTTTACCTAATAAAATTAATTTAAAATTTATTTCTATATTATTATAATGAAATATATATATATACACATATTATATTCCATCGACTATTTAACATTAATCAGATTCTTTTTTTCTAGTTAATAGATATGAATATATAGAATTTTACAAATTAAAAAATGGATTTTTGTATTAAATAATATTAACACTATTTCATGGTGATAATATTGTAAATATATATTTAGATACTGTTGTAAATTTTTTTTTTATAAAATAATTTTCATTTTTAAAATTGGAATATAAATATTTTCATTGGGTGAGTTTTATATTATTTTTTAGATGTTTGTTTTTATTAACGAATAATGAAAACCTATAATTTTAATTCAAATGTAATTTTTCATCAAATATATTAATATAGGTAACTTATATTTATATTGGTTTTAAATTATTTTTAGATAATCTGTACATCTATTAATCTGATGCACATTATTATTTCAGAAACCTATTATTACATTCCATCTGTGGGATTAATTTTAATTTAATTGCTTTAACATATGTGTATACAATTTCGAATAGTTTTAATTTATAATTTTTGGTATGTTAAAATTAGTTTTTGAGGATAAAAATTAATGAATGTAATTAAATTATATTATAGTGATTAAGGTAAAATTTATTTTTCTTATTGGTAAAATATTTTCTTAAGTGCCCAAATATCATAGTCCCATGAGAAAATTCCATTGCATTTCAATATTTCAACAATATCCACCCTTGTATAAAAAAATGAAAAATTATCCTGGGTACATCATGTAAGGGATACATCTCAATATTGTTTACTCTTTTTTACATGAATTCCACTTCTCCTACACTATAAAAGGGTACACTTCCTACTTCTCACATCTTGATACCTCTCAAGACCATTGTATTAGCCAAAAACTACCCACATGTCGAATTATATTCCCTCCATTCATCCTAGAAGCCATATAATGGGTATAAATCCAACCAAGAATGTCCTTTGGTTGTAATGAAAATGTGTTACCCAAAGTAGAGGTAACATCTTTATATAAGAACTTTTGTATTATTTTTTTCTCCAACCTCTCAAATATATTTGTTCCATAGTAATATAATAACAAAAATATAATATATATAAATTGATTCTATTTTGTTAAATTTTATAGCTAAAATCCAAAACACTTCCATCAAATGGGATATGTAATCATCATTCATGTGTACGACGTAGTTCCACATCACGAACCAATGTCATTTATTCTTTCATTTCCTCCTTTATTGATTTAGAATAATTAAGATTATAGTAATTTTATATGTGATATAAGTTATTTATTATTTATTTATTATTAATTAATTATTATATGACACATACCCTCACGCTTTCCATTATGTGGGAATACAATAACTTTGTTTTTGGATATTTGGACTACTGGCTCTTCAAAGTGTTATGATTCATTCACACATTATATAGAATTTAAAAAGGATGGGTTTAGTAAAAATATATGATATATACAACATAATATATCAAATTTAATTATTACACACACACACATAGATATATATATATCATCTCATAATTTATTTCAATATGATAATAAAAAGAAAACAATGTTAATGGGTATGTACATCCTACCATCTCCATGAACATTATATTACATTCAATGTTGATATATATTATAGAATATTTTAAATAAATATATATTACAATTAAATAATTATTAACAATATTTGAATAAGTAAATCATGAAATGATTAGTTGTATCCAGAATAAAAACACCAAATGGGTATTAGAAACAAAATGATCATTAACTGAAACATAACATTAAAATGAAATTTTTAATAAATGGATAATATAAAGTCATACTAAAATCATATATGGAATGAAAAAATAAACATGTTTTTAATGTATATTTATAAGAAAATTATATTTATTATAATATAGGATTTAACTTATACAAATAATGATAAAAATCCAAGTAAGGGTTTGCTCATCTCACTATTATTTCTATGAGGTACATACCACATTCACTACATATTATTTTTGTGTGTGGTTTATATAGATTCCAATGACATGTTAAATAATGAATTTAGTTTATTTATTGATATTAAAAGATTCAATTTATGTTATTATTTCTTGGATCTCAATATTAATAATGTTACTCAAGTAGAAAGGGGACATGAAGTCTCACAATTATTTCTGGGACACATATCCCTTATTCAATAACATATTATTTTGTGAAGTTTTTGTGCTGATCCTAAATTTATTACATTATTATTTTCATAAAATATAAAAGTTTTTACAAACCATGTTTTTGATCACTATTTCATTGGGTCTTACTGTTCAAATATTACTAAATTGGTAAGGTAATACTGTCTCAATTTTGATTCATTTTATCACATGGTATGTTGGGAACCTATATAATTTTTCAATGTTTATATACTAACCATTGAAATGTTGAATCGGGAATATAATTATTTTCATGATATTTTAGTCTACTATTAATTTCATGATCCCATGAATATTATTATTCAACATTATCGAAGTGGTAAAGGTTTACTTCTGAAATCACATTTTTAGCAATATTGAAAAGAATTATGATTCGAATAATGAAATAATAAGATCAATATCTCAAGAACTCCCATAACATCCAATCTACTATGTTTATTAATAATATCTTCATGAATTAGAATATTTTTTTCTACTCATTGGAAGTTATGATAATTAAGATAATGTTTTAAATAAAATATGTCCTTATGTCTATCTATATTTGAAAATATTTTTTCTTTGAAAACAATTTTTTTATTATAGATTTATAAAATATTTTTAATATAACACTAGATGTTTATGAAAACATTATTTTAAATTAAATGGATTTTAATGATTTCAAATGTTATTTTATATGATTTCAAGGATATTTTCAAAGAAAAAAGATAATAAATTTTTTTATATTATATAAAGTTTTTTTAAAAGAGAAAATGATATTATCTTAATGAAATATTTTATGTGATTTTCAAATCTAAATTCATATGTTTTCAAATATTATTTTAATGAAATATATTTTTATGTTTTTTTATGTTTTAAAAAATTATTTTCAAATAGAGGTATTTTTATTTATGAAATTCCTCTAGTCGTATTTCATAATACTTATCCATACTAGATAAAATATTTTATATAGTCTATGATTTACAAAGTATATGATCCATGGAAGCCATTATTATTAATTATTTTGATGGTTCATGATAAAGAATAATTTTTTAATAAACTCATATTTCTTTTAAGGGATATACTATGTTAAAAACTTATGAAATATTGTTCTTCTCATCTGTTATTCTAGAATGAAATGCTTAAGAGACTATCTCTTTTCCATAGATTATGATATGATAAAATTTTTATGAGACCCATATCGTTAATTTGGATATTACATGATGTTTTTTAAACCCATCACCTTTTATGGGTCATGATATGAGGAATGTCTTATTATATTGTGTCACGTGTATGTGGGATTTTATTATTTGAGGGGTGGGATGTATATCTCCATAAAAGTCCTTGGGAAATGATAAATTATATACAACCTAAAATTTTAATAAATGGCTTGTATCCGAACCCATAAAAAGTAAGGGAACATGGGGGTATCCCAATAACAAAAAAACAAGAGGGTAGACATGTCAAAGACTAATATCGTAAAGAAGTGGATACATGGGTTATAGCCAAAGATTGAAAAAATGTGGTACAAAAGTTAGATCGCAATAATAAAATAAGAGGGTACATGGGTTGTTTCTCAATATTATAAACAAGTTGGTACACAAGTTGTAGCCCAAACCCAAAAATAAGAGGATAAATATGTTATAGCCCAAGAACAAAAATTATAGGGGATATGGTTGTACCCAAATGCTGAAAATAAAATGGTACAGTGGATGTTGATTAACTACAAAAATATGAGGTTACATGGGTTATTACCCTATTCCATATGTAGGTACATGGTTTATTATCCAATGACTCGCATGTCTTGAAGGTCTTAGTAGGTGGCCTTCACATATTATTTTATATGATTATTTGTATTACATAGTTCCGTGCATTATTTATATTTTATGATTTCATGTATTACACTCGTGATTCACATAAGATTAATGTCATTTGAACTATTAATATTTATTCCACGACTCTCAATTATGAAATTTATTTTAAAGGGAATGGTATTATATTCTTATAATCATGTTATCAAACACTTATGATCATGTTATACATATAAATATATATATCCCTTGTTCACACTTAATGAAAATATAAGTTCACCAAATTTGTATGTTTCCATTATGAGGGTATGATAAATGGAAGTAATTAAGAGTACTAAAGGTTAATATCTTTAATGGATATGTTAAAGATAGTTCACCATAAGATTATATTATGTTTACATGTTTCCAAAGGCACTAAAGTATTACGGTACTTAAGAATTACTTTTGAAATTTTTTTAATATTCATAAGAGTTATGTAATATCCATGTATAATAATCCTGGTTCTCTATATCTATCCCATAATTCCATGATGGTTGAGTTTTGTATTAAATTAGTGGGAATTGGGATAAGAGAGTTTACTATGGTTGTTGGAAGAAATATTAGACTTTTTCATGAGATATTGTGATACTAAAACCTGCATGTCATATTGAGTTTGGTATAGAATTTTATCATGTTGAATATTTCATTTCTTTTGGATCCTTATGAGTTTGTCCATTTATGTGGTGGGGGTTTCAGATTTAGGTGTATTATCTAATGATGTATGTTTTTATTTGGTCTAGTGTGTTGCCATGTGGTTCTCCTCTGTTGTTTCTAAGATGGAGGATGGATATATGAGGATAGGTGTAGACTATAAGAGGTTGAATTAGGTTATCGTTAATAAATTGAACACTCATACATGGATTAAATGTTTTTTTTGTCTAGACGATATGAGATAATTTGTTTTATATGAGAAATCCGCAGAATGGGAATCACATGGGGAGGGTGATGGAGGGTGATAATCTAAAGACTGATAATAGAAATAGGTATCATCGCATTGATTTTGTGGTCATTCCATTTAGTTTAATAAACTCTATACGTGTAATCATCAGGATCATAAAACCATGTATTCCATGAATTCCATGACAAGTTCATGGTTTTTATAATATTTTTTTTGATATACTCAAAAATAGTTTCACAGAATGTCTGTCACCTCAAATATGCCATATATGATCTTCGACTCAGTCGGTACTATGAAATTTTTCCATGTATATGTTTTGGTAAAATAGATGTTAATTAAACTAGTAATTTTTCAACTCAACAGGTTCTTATAGTAGAATATTTTGTGGTATATTAGGATTTTTATTTAGAACCATCCATGAATGTTGTAAAATATTTCATTTTCCTTTATCGTGAAATGAAATTTTCGTAGGTTTTTGCATGGTTTCTATAAAATAATAGCCCCATTTAAAGCATTCACAAATAATAACATGTATTTTTAGGGATAGATTCGTGTCATTCTGAATTTGGCTATCTAATTTGTAATTTAGTAAGTGCTATAGAATTATGGTTTAAAGAAGAAGGGTGATGTTTGGAGTGTTTTTAGATTCGACTAATCTTGGATTGGGAATTATTTTGATGTATAAAATTGAATAAATAGCTTATGGGTCTATTTTTTTATATACCAATGATCATTACTATGCCAACCATTATTTAAATCTACTCAAAATTTTGTTTTCGAATATGTAATGACAACATTACCTCATTATGTAACTATTTGTTGAAGACGTGGATAAAAATTCCTTGAGGATGATCTTTTCTTAGTGTGACCAAATTTTTATCTAGTGTATGTGGATCGATTCTATTTGAGATTATAATTTTTATATCTCTTACATCATATGAAATGGAAATATTATGGGCGATTCATTGAAAAATATATAATTAATGCATTTTTCTCCGGACTTTTGGTATGATTGGAGTGAAATGGGGGAGTTGGAAGCCTTTCAATATTATGAATGTGTGGTTGATGGTGTATTTTTATTATCAAGTTATTTTGTAGTCTTTAGTTTTTAGTAGGTTTAGGAGTCTCATTGGGGAGACTCGAAGGCATAAATGGAAAATGATCATGTTGGCTAGGGCGATTATTTAGAGAGATAGTCAATTGATGGTCTGAATAGGATGTAATTTCAAGGGAGACTATTTGTTTAGTATTAATGATAGCATGATTAAATTGTGACTTTCATTAATTACCATTATATATTCACTAATGTGTATACAATATGAACCATGAGTTGAGGAAATAGTTTTGATGGATCATGATAAAAAGTGCAGTGGCTGTGTTTTTGGATAGGTGTTTTGTTTTACAACATATAAATGTGGAGCATCATGTTCCATGTGTATTATTGTAGACATTGGATGTTAATTAGTGTAAAGAAAATTACATCTTAAATGATCTTATAATAGTGATACCATGAATATAGGTAACTTGTGATTCTATCTGGGTGATATTGGATTAGTTGAATAAATCAGCCATATTTGTTGGATCAAGGAGTTAATAAAGGTGCATTACATAGATAAGAGTAGTGTGGATGATTATATGTGGTTTTATACTATTACGTGGACCATTATTTTTGGTTTGGGACCCACATCACTCCTTGTAGCCATTCAATGGATTACAACATGTTTATTGAACTCTATTAATCATCATTACTACTTTCCACCATTATATTGGATGCAGATAAAATAGACTATCCTGAAATTGGGGGATATTCTGTGGGAATTCTCTTAATACATTGGTGGATAAATAGTTTTAGTTTACTTTTTCTGAGTTATCTTATAATAAATATATCAGTCATTTTTTAAGGTATCATCTTGATCCAAATACGGGTCATTTTAAAATATTTTTCCTAAATGTCCCTTAACAAATTATGCATGAGAGGAGAAAATAGGATCTGGGGGGGTATCTGGGGATCATTTGAATCATGTGATCCATTAAAGGAGGAATCAAACCGGGCCACTTGTTTTAAAATACGATACATCCTTGGGTAATTTCTCGTGAGGCCTACTGGATGTTCGAGGTTATGGGAAGATTCATGATCTACACATGGTTACTCCAACTATGTGTCATGCCTGTGCATTGTGTTTTGGTATGTAGGAGAAGGAAATATGTGTTTTCCTTTTATTTTAATTTATTTTTCTTTTATATTTATTTTTATTTTTTTCTTTTCTTTTTCATTATTTTTTTCTTTACTTAACCACATATCCTCTTCCTTCCACACATGGAGAACCTCCCCGCTCTACTACCAGGTCCATGAACCACCTCTTCTATGCCTATTGGGAGTTTTGATATTTAATACCTTAATTATCTTCTATTTTTACCATTGTCGATTTAATATAATGTTCTCAGTAAGTTATATGTCCATCACTGCTTTATTTCATTGTTCCTGCACTTCTCATATTTCTATTTCAACAGGGAATGATATATTCCATATTTTGTTATTTTTTATAAATGGACCAACTTAAACAATTTTATTCTGAGTCAAAGGTCATTACCAGATGTATTGAATACGACAATGTTAAGATAGGGTGTCTACACTTTTTTCAAATCATTTCATGTATTTTGGGCTTCATGCCAGTGTGCCGCTCATCAGGACAACCTAGTAAAGATTGAAAGAAATTATTAAATTAATATATATTATTTTCCGTGTCCATTGTTTCCCTCTCAAGTGTAAAAACTCATTTATGAGCTGTTCGTTCACCTTTGTGCACCCCTTTGACATTATTTCATTGTAATTCTCTCGAAAACGTCTTAGTAATGCATTGATGTCAAAAATTAAATTTATTTAAATTCTTTGCAGTGCCTATAGTAACCCTCACTTACAGTGAAACCCATAAATGGGTTGTTTGCTTTGCCTTCATCTAACCCTTTTGGGCACTACATTCATTTCTCTGTAATCTCCATTTTCCTTCACCTATGCATCACTATGGGATAGTTTTTAAAATTTATAAATGGTTTGGAATGAGTATTGCATAAGACATTTAGGTCCCATTTTTCAATTACCATGTTCAAATTATAATTAATTGGACCTTGTGTGCCACATACCTTTGTAAGGTATAAATAAATTCCTTACATTTCGAATAGATCATTACAATTACATGAACGTCCTTATTTATTTTAAATGATTATACATCATGTAAAGTTATTTTCATAGTGATATAATAATAAAATTATTAATATTATTTCCTTCTTCATTCATCTAATTTTTTTTACCATGTTTAAAGTCTTCAATATTTTTCTGGGAAATCTTGTTAGCTTTTGAGTTTGGAATGTCATTAATGACTTGTGAACTACAAAATTTCCCTTAACTTTATGGATGGAATAAATATTATTTTCAAATATTTTAGTAGCCTCTTGGATTTTGATATTTAAAAGTATGTGATGGAATGCATTTGTATACGTAATATGATTAATTCATATTCCTTGATATTTTTCATTTATTTAATTAGTGGTGAATAAATGATTAAATATGCATAAATTATTTTTTTAATTATGAAATGTAACTTTTTTAATAACACAAAAACAAAGGAGGTGAACTATACTCTATGATAAAAATAGTGATTAGTTTTACTAGACAAGTATGGTTTCCTTACTATATTAATTTCTCTCTTTTTGTGTTTATTTAATTAAAATGATTGATTAAATGATAGTATTATTAGAATGTTATATTAAGTTACATGTGATGGCATGAAATTTTTGATGTATTGTTCATGTAGTTTAATCCCTAATCATGTTAATTTTTATTGTCTTACAATATAAATTGTTACATTTTTTTATTTAATTAAATTTTATTGTTGGATTAAATAGTAAGAATGTGATATTTAGATGCGTCATTTTTGGCATGAAATTATATATTTAGTCATTAACCTAAGTTATATTTCATCCTTGATATGGCAAATTTTCTGTGGCCTAAGAGAGAACATGGACTGTGAATTTAGGTTTTCGTGGATGGACTCACTGTGCATGGGTTATTATGTCATGTAGTTCAAGGGGAATCACATTGGCTCACCAGATATGGGCTCCCCAGGAGATTTATGATAACTCTTGTGTGTTTTCAGTAACATAGGGGAGAAAAAATTGATGAACCTATTGGAAAGATGGTGATGGAATGCCTTAGGTTAAGCCCGGTCCCCTATTTGTGAAATTTGGAACAGACTCAATTTTATCATCCTGGGTGATTTAAGGGTCACCATATGTGTTACCTTAGACAGACATAAGTAATTGGGCTATATTGTGTGTTCCCATTGTGACCCATCTGATTCTGATATGATCACTAATGATGGGTGGGGAAACTCAACTTTGGTTATGATGTATTTATTATAATTTATTTATTATTTCTTGATTTATTGCTTAATCATATGACCGCATTAATTATAATAATTCTTGAGAGTGCTTATCCACATATCTCACTCCTAATATGCCTGTTAGAACTATTATATGTTGACTTATAGGGGATAGCAGGCCAAAGCACAGGCATAGGGATTTCTTGGTTTACATGGCCCTCATATACAAATATGTATAAATTATATATGTAACTTCTTCCTTATATAGGTACACTATTCAAATACCCATCTTTGAATGAAGCCGGTGGTGTGGGATGGGTTACCACTATAGAACCCATACCAAGTTTCATTGATATTATTTATTTAACTTCTTGCATGTTATTATACATTTTTTACTCTACTTTTGTTTGTAGCATGAAATGGAAAGGTCTAAGAACCATGGGTTCCAGTCAACTAGGATTTTTATATAATACCCTACTTAGGTGTTGTTTGGTACCAATGTATATTATATGCTTGATGGTATGATTAAATGGAATTGTAATTCTTCTGATGCTTGAGTGGTATCTTACTTTAATGGAAAGATTGTTGGGGAAGAGGACCGATCCTATACTCCAGATGCTATTGTAGTATTTTTTTCATATTTTTTAGTTCTTATGGAATGTTGTTTATTCTTGTAAACATGTTCTAACGCATTCCTATGTTAATTATATTCATGAAATCTTCACCATCATTTTTGTATCCTTTATTTTTATTCAGATCACATATTTATACGGTATTTTTTCATGGGTTATTTATTTTTTTCTCCCACTATATTCTTATTATTACGCATTTAATGATTATTATATAATTTTTACTAGTGTGTTATACATAAACCATTAAACGGAATAGTCTCTATTGGTACACACATAAGGTTCTCACTGCTATTGGAAATCCTCTGATGTTTGGGTAGTTGTGTTTGAGGTCATTTGGACCACCGTATCAAGGCCCAGCTCAGTAGCAATCGGGGCAGGTTGCTATAAAGTGGAATCAGAGCATTATTTTAATTTTTTCATTCTTTTTGGGATTGACATGAAACAAGGACGTAGGAATTCGGAATTTACCCTATTCATGGACATAGATAACTAATGTATAAGGTAACCCCAAATAGTTTGGCAAGTGAATTTTTGTATTTGATTATTGTATTTAGTGTTGATTTGACTTCACAATTTAGCGATACACATATTTTATACATTTATTTATATTTTTATTATTGTGATAATGAATCACAATTATTCATCCCAATGAAATGTGGGGTTTTCATTGAAAGAATCATACTAAGAACCATAGGTATTAAAATTTCAATCATTTTTCCATTCCATGTATATTTTAATAATTTATTGCATGATTTCATGTTATTGCTATTGTACCTAGTTGTTATACATGGAAGTCCCGGTTTTTCTGTAAATATAGAAATGTGCAAATTTATTTTGAAGAGAAATGTTATAAATTTGGTTAAATAGACATCAAATTTTTTATTATAATTGGTATGGGACATTATAAATTGGAATGGTGATCAACCTAACTCAATCTATTTAAAATGTGATTAAATGAAAAATGAACTAAAATTGAATCTATATTAAAAAAATTAATTGTACGGATATTTTACGACCTCTACCTTGATCGTCAATTAACCTATGAATACCTAGGTATGTCATGCATCCTATTGATCCTTCTAGGGTATTTATTTATATGTATAACTAGATCTTAGAGAAGACTATTCTTACAATTACGCTTAGTTGAAGGCCCTGAACCTGTTATCTTTATAACTTTCTAAATCTATTTTACCATGCATGTGGAAAATATTTTACTAGACCAATTTTATAACCTACCTATCTTTTATATCTGTTATAAGAATCATCTATAAGGTATTTTCTTGGATATCTATTCCACTTTGATGTCCTTATGTTTTACACCAATAGAGTGGTGACGAGCATGCTATAGAGGTGGTGGGACTTGAGCCACTTGTAGTACCTCATGTAGTGAAACATGGGGAACCTTCTGATGATCATCCGCTAGTAGATGATTTTCAGTTGTAGTATAATATTCTTAGGTTCATACAGTCTGTTAAGAGTGCTTCCAGGCCTGTCCTAACTATAGAGGAGCTTACACAGGACTTCCAGTAGCAGTATCCTTCCACCTTCTCAAGGAATGATGGTTCTCATGCTGAATAGTCATTGATTAAAGCTATAATTCCCATATTTGACCATATTGAGATTCAAAAAGAGACGAGTTTCATGCTTTGTTTCTATATGATATGTCAATCTACCATGCATTAGTGGGATGTTGTTCTTAATCAGAGAATTATTGCGTCATAGTTTTGTAAAACATCTATACATTATTTAATGATAATTTATATTTGTAGACTATGAGCGAGGATCAGGCTAGAGAGTTATTTCACCTTTAGTATGGTTCCATGATAGTGATATAATATTCATCTCATTTAACCTATCTTCATCATTTTTTCCATTCCAACTGATGTCATGTTAACAACTATATAGAGATCTATGTACATGAATAAGAATATTGTCCACTCACAAGTGAGCGTATATCAGTTGGTGACCATTACATAGATTTTTAACTAGGGTCTAATTATATAATTGAATCGTAGAAAGGATGGTAGCATGATAGAAATAATTTTTTCATGCATTAGGTTGATTGTTTTTCTGGAACCAAAAAGAAATATATCGAGGGTGGAGATGTTGGGAGTGCCATCTAGGTGATAGAAAATGATCCAATACAATGCCACAAGTGTAGAGGTACATTCCATAATTATCCCCAGTTCACAAGGAACTTGATCAGATGATATGCTTGCTGTAGGATAAGTCATATTCAATGATTTTTTCATTCCCTGCCTCCAAATACTAGTGTGAGGGGATCCTTGTGAGAACCCTTATTTGGTATTGGATCTGAAACTCCACATCAGGTTGAGATTTGGTATTCAATTGTATATTCAAGATGAAGAAATAGTGGTCATGGCTAGGGAATCCAAGCCCCATAGCTTCTGCATCAGTAGAGTGGATCTTCTCAGGGTGGTCAGATAGTACTTCTGGGCCGCAATTCAGGCCATGTATATGTAGTGCTTCCAGAATGAGAAGAGAAATGTCTAGAGCTATGTATAGTCACTGGTACATTCTTGGTCACCTAAACATTATTCTCTTCATTCATAAATGGTGCTATGTACCTGATTATTATTTTTGGGTAGCTTAAATCTTTTTTGTGTTTTCCTATGATTTTCATTGAAAATAGAATGTGAGAATTTTTGTATATCACAATCTTCCTCTATATAAATATAAATGATAATTCTTGATCTCAAAAGCACTATTATACTGAAATTCATATGGTATGTAAACCTATGGATCATATTAAGTTTGTTTAAATTTTTTATGTAATCTATATGTATAATGATTAAACATATACGGTACTTTTCATCTTGATTAATGACGCATCGAACCATAAAAGTGATAGTTTAGTCATTTAGTATTATTTTATGTAAAGTACTATGTTTGGGTGTGTTTTTCTTATTTGGTATATGAGTGACCATCATGTAGAAGGCACACCACCTAGAAATATCTTCGAGAAATGTTTATCTATATTTGGAAAATCCCATTTACGTGGAAATATTTTTCATTCAACATGTAGTGGCTCAATGGTCCTTTTTAGTAGGGCTTGTTTAAAATAGTTGGAATAATTTTTCTAATTTATTGAGAGAGTTTCATGTATCATTTTTGGAGGACTTATAAAAATGTTAGTGTACTCGTAGCATCACTTCATTAAAGTTCAAAATCATGGTTTCATATGGGTACACTAAAAGAGTGTTGGTCCTACACACTATAATTTTAATATGATGTTGGGTTTGTTATAGTTATTTTAATCAAAATAATGATTAGGAAATGTGGTTTTTTAATGTTATAGTTTTTCCTATGTAATATCTAGTATTTCCCATGTTGGAACACCATGGAAGGACTCATGGACACCATATATTCTCTTATTGAATTTATTACCAGGAGGAATCCTCTTTTGATTCCGTCCAAGTTCTTAAGGTAAGGAATTCTTCTTTTACTGACCCCTCAATCATAAGTGATTAATATTTTATTCCTTGGATGAGCTCATTGGATGAAAATTTTCAATTCCATGGTTTTCCTTGTTTTTATCTGGGCTCTTGAATGTGGGTAATTTAATCGCGATGATCCAATTGTGTCGGACCATGGAGATGTTTTAATGATCGTATTTTGCTAAGAGAGTCTGTGAAAACATTGTCCAAGAGCTATCACTAAATGTTGGTATCAGTGAGTGTGGTCTGAGAATATCATGAGATACTTTTGTTGAAAATGCTATGGGGTAAACTTTTAGTATGTGCTGTCCATTTATAATGACAATTGCGGTAGTTTCATGGAATGTCTTCCTCTAGTTTCATTAATAGTTGTCATCATTTACATGGCCATTGGAACATTTTGTTTTTTTTTGTATTAAATGATGTGAAAATTAATGGAATGCTATGATCAATTATTAAAAGGAAATTTTTATGTTAAGGATATAATGTTTTGTAATTGGTCTTTAGTGAAAAAACTAGTGATGAAGTGACAAAGGCTGGTTTAATGGAAAGAGTATGTTGTCATCATGTCTCTAATATGATGACCTCGAAAATGATCTGCCTCTAGGATTCGTCAGGAGTTTGAGTGGTGGATAGGTTTTCACAGTAGATGTTATATGTGTTAGGTGATTCTTGACATTACATTTGTTATATGTAAACAGAGCCTGACCATTTTAATGAATCATCATGACCCTAATAGGTTGGGTTATGTTGTTGTTGTTCCCAAAGGCATCTTAGAATATAAAAGATCTAGGGGGTGTAATGTTACAACATTATGGTGGTACATAACATTTAATATTTCTTATATATTTCATTAAAAAACCCTTATAAATGATTTATGAGACGTTAACGAAGGATCAAGGGGTTTTTCAAGGCTTGTTTGATGTTCAGGCACTATGAATGGAAGAAGTAATCTAGGTCACACTATTAAAATCATTATGTAGTCCAAGGCATGAACCCATTTTCCATGATGTGGGTTCTTGGTAGAACAAACATGCACATACTTCATAGAATTATTAAAATGTGTTACTTACCCATGCAAAAATGTTTTTTGTTTCTAGGAGAATAAAATAGGGGTTTTCCATTTTATTTTTTTCATTTTCATTTTTATTTTATTTTTTCCATTTTTATTCATCCATTATTTTCATTTCTCACCTCTCCTCCTACATCAATGTGTCGATCACCTATCCCCTCTCCCTCTAGGGATAAAAACTACCTCCTCTATGCCTCTCAGAGGTTTTTATCTTGAACCCCTCAATTATTATTCGTTTTCATCAATGTCACATGTGATGAAAAGATAATAGAAAGATCAATTTTCTACACTCATTTATTTATTTTTTCATCCAATTATCATTGAACAATTTCAGAATGGAAGGATTTTTGCCATATTTTGGAGGATTTGATAAATTGTCTGATTTATCCCATTTTACGTGGAATCGAAGGTCATTACTGGATGTAGGGGTACCATGATATTTAGGTAGATAATCTACTATTTTACATACCATTTTTGTTTGTTTATAGTGTGAATACATTCTACATCTCATCCAGACCCTCTAGAGAATCTTGATATCGGGTATTAAATTAGTTTAGATTCTTTTCATGCCAATAGTTACCATCAAATGTGTAGAAACCCATACATTTGGAGTTATAATGAATTTGGCCACCCCTTTGACATTGTACCATTGATACACTCATTAGAACCTCCCATTACTAATTTATTTCATAATGTAAATTTAATTAAATGATTTTCAATGTCTGTTATGACCCTTGATGGAATCAAAACCCATCCATTGGGTGTTCTATTTTCCTTCAACCTCATCTTTGTGGTGTGCTATCAATTTGACCAAAAGTTTCATTTTCATTGAGTTTTGATTTAGAATAGGATAGTGTTTTAAATTTATAAATGGTTTAGAGTAAGTAATGGACCATGAATGTTGGTTCCCTTTTAAAATTCCAAGTATTAAATTGTAATTAATTGGACAATGTATTATTCCATATGACTTTTGTATACTTTAATAAATCCATTACATTCTAAATATCTCATTTCAATTACACGAACACATTGCATTATCCTAAATTCTTATTCTTCATGCGATTTTCATTGATTAGTGATGTAGTATTCAAATGATAATGCTTATTTACTTGTGCTCTATGTGAATTCCATGTTCCATATTTAAATACGTGAATTATGTTGTTTGGATTTCTTGTTAGCTTGTGAGTTTGGAATTTCATCAATGACATTTGATATTTATATTTTCTTGTTCCTTGATTAGGGAATTTAATTATATTTGTGAAGCTTTGGAATGCTTCTTATCATGTGATATTATAAAATAAGTAATGAAATGTGTTTGACTACATGCTGTGTTTGATGATTATGACTTTATATTTCCCAATGTAGTTAATTAGTTATGAATAAATGTTTTAATATAAATAATTGAATCATTTGACTAAGTAATTTCATGTTTTTATAATAAAAACCCTTCAACAAATTTGAGATTAATTCTAGAAAAAATATTAATTACTGTAATTAGAAATTCTTGGTTTCATTTTTATATAACTATTAAATTGTAGTTTGGAATAAATCTTGATGCTTCTCTAAATGGTAATATTTTTAGCTTGTTAAATTAAATTACATGTGAATATATGATATTATTTAATTGATGTTATTTTCTTTAATGGCCTTTATAAGATAATGTTTATTTTCTGGAATTATAAAGTGTTCTAATATTGATTGGATTATATTTCATAGATAGATATAATGTTAAGAATCTGATATTGAGATGATTATTTGTTGGAATAGAATTATTTATTTATGTATTGTCATTGATTATATGCATTTATTGGTATATAATGTTTGATGTCTAGTGGGAGAGAAAATGGATCCTGAGTTAAGGATTTTCTAGATGGACATAATAATAATGGGTGGTCATGACACAACATACTAGGAGTGACACTTTGGCATTACATGTAGAAGCTATCAAGGATGTTTATTATAGATCATGATTGAGGCAAGTTATATATTAGAGAAATTGTGGATGGAACTATTGGAAATATGATTACTCCATGCCCTAGGTGAGACTCAGTCCCCTATTTGAGAAATTTTTCATAGACTCGGAGTCACCATCCTTGAGTGATACAAGGTTAACCATATGGATTCACATTGATGGACTCAAGTTATTAGGTTATATTGGATGTTTCGATTACAACCCTTGGGATTTAGATATGATCGGAATGGATGAGAACAAAACTCCACCAAATTATTGATTAATTGTTTGGATTTCATTGATATTTTTTTGATTAATTTCTTACACATATGAGTTTTTTCCATTATTTTTGTTGTTAAGAAAGATTATGATCATATGTCATGCTTACTCTACTTGTTATCACACTTCTATTTAGACATGGATGAGATCCTAAGACGAAGCACAAGAATGGGGGATTCCTTATTTACAAGTACCTTATATATATATAAATCATACCTTGTACTATTAATTTATGTACAATCCTGGATTAGGCCAAAGTAGGTTGTATGGTATGTGTTTCCACTTGGTAACCCAAACCATACGTCAGTTATTTAATTTATTTAACTAATTTCCGATTATTAAATTTTTGAACAACAGTTTTGATTATAGCATGAAATGAAATGGTCTAGGCACTGTGGGTGCTGGCCTACTGAGATTTTTATCTCTCACCCACTTCATGAGATTTTTTTAACCCTAGTATATTATAAGATCATATGTACATATATAGGGATGAATGCTACATCCGATGCATGGGTGTTTTCTTAATGAATAGGATGATGATTTGTGGAAGAGGACTGAGCATGTCCTCATGTTGTTGTTGTGGCTATTTGTGATGATTTGTTTCTATTTTTATATCATATTATTTTCACTTAAACTCCTATGACCTTATACATATATTTTTTGGTAGTCTAATGACTTCATCATCATAATTTTTGTATCGAGTATTATTTTTCATATCTCTTGGTCAAAGTTGGAGTTTATCTTAGTGGTAAACAGCCCATATTCCTACATGAAATATGCGGGTTCAAAACACATTAGATGGAGGAACATTAAAATACCATAGTAGTGGAGTCACTATAGAAATAATGGCCACTATAGTGGTGCTAGGACATTGTTGTACCAGCAGGTACTATAGGCCGATGTTACTATAGCAGTACTATTTACTGAATCGGCCTTGGGCGATAAAATTTGTTCATTCGAGCCATTTTATGGGCTACAATCACTGTGGGATTTTGGGCCATGTAATGGGTCTCTCTCAACACAGTTAACACATATCTTTTCATTCCATTAATAATAAATTGAGGCTTCATCCCTATCCTTTAAAAAAATCATCTCTCGCTATTTTTTGGATATTCTTCTTGGGTTATTTATTTTCATCTGCATCTACCTTATCATTTTCTATTCTTCCCATATAGAATATATATTGTTTACCACTATGTTATACATAATCTAATGTGGTAATAGTCTCCCCATAGAAACAGCTACGACCCACACAGCTAATCAAAAGCCTCTGACATTGGGGGAGATCATGATGAGGTCTTGTGTCCCACCTTCTCAGGGCCTAGTTCAGTGGCAGACAGGGAAGGATCATACAACTCCTTCAGTATGAAACAATTTTTGGATTTTTATGGTCAAAATTTTTATTGTTTATTTCGTTGGATTGAGTTTTGGGAGGTATAAATTCACGGTTATGTTGTAGTATTGTCCTTAATATAAAATGTTCAACTAGTTAGATATAGATTTAGTATAGTGTAGGACTAGTATAATTATCATTTCAATTACATGAGGAGGTCCATAATGTTTGATAAAGGATACTAAGTGATTATGAGTTTCTCTGTATGACATGGGAAGTAGTGGTTCGGTAGGAGGAGTGAGGATTCTCGTAGTATTATTAGGCCACTGATTTCATGAGTGATTTTAAAGGTAGAAAATTTATTATAATTTCTACTATGGATAGATATTTTCCAAGATATCATCCATATATATTATCATTATATTCATCTTTAAAATTAGTCTAATTTCATTTACTTGAGATATTTAGATAATGAGGATGAAAAGACATTTTAGGAATGGTCAGTATAGATCGAGGATCATTGAGAGAAAGTTATTCATGGGAGGAATATTAAATTCGATAGTTTATTGTGATGAAATAGTGGCATGAAATATATTACATGGTAGTGAGAGGAATATATGTGTTCCTAGTATCAAGATTTGTTTCTGAGATATGTTCTCATTTTTTGATTTATCTTTAATGATGAACTATTTTCAATCATATTGTTTTGTTTGATGAAATTTTTTCACTAATTTGTCTGAATGATGTGTTTGAAATTATTTACATTTGAAAATGGGAGTTATTAATTGTCAATCAATAAACAGTAATATATAATGTGACTTAACCCATGTATGAGATTCATTGCCACTATGTGAGGTAAATATCATGACCTAGTGGATAGAGTTACTTGATTCGTTTGTTGGGATGTGTAGTATTATGGTCGGACTAGTTATTATTTTTGGTTATTAGGAGGTTGTATGGTTTTGGTAATGTGGATGCGTAGTGATTATTTTGTGTGAGTTATTTTTTAGTCATTTGGATTTGTGGGTTTGTATGGATTTATACTTTGATTTTTGATGAGATCCTTGAGATATATTACATAAAGTGTTAGTTTTAACCCTTTATTATTTTACTTAAAAATTAATATGATTATTGATTGCAAGAATAAATCGAAAGGCTTCTGATGTAATGGTACATTCCTTCCCATCTTGTTAAACATCTAGTTTTTTGTGTTGGAGGTGACCCATAAGAGTTTTTTTGAGGTTCCATGATAGTTTGAGGGGTATATATATATTCACATCATAAAGGATTAAACAATGTGAAAAAGTTTTTAATGACTCTTATAGTAAAAAATATTACTTTATGTGTGAGGATATTATGGAATCCATTAAAAAATTTATGTAAATAAAGTAATTCATTATGTTTAATTAAATCAGGCTATGGTGCCAAAAATTTCTTCATAAAATGGTTTTAGGTAAAACCTATGAAATTAAAATCACAAATGTGTTAAACAACATTCTAGTATCAATTCCCATGCTTTAATTTTTTCATTTGACAAAATAAATCCTTTTTCATTTGTGAATTTTATTAATCTTCTATAGAGAAACAGAGGTGGAACATGTAGGGTCTTCATCCCACACCCTCCCCCATCGATCCATCAGATCTATAGGATCCACATTGCCGAACTATGTTGAGTTCTCTTCCCTTTTACCTTGTTTTCTGTTGTTATTATCTTGATGAACCTCTTTTGTGGTAATGTTTTTTATTCAGGTTTCATGATTAGAGTATTTTTATAACCATTTTTTCATTATAGGTTAATCCCTATGTAGTTAGGGCAGTTGTGGTTTTGGGGTATTTCATCTTCACAAAATGGTGAGAAGGATTCTTGAAAATCATCAATGAGGTATATAATCCATAATTTATTATCATTTTTATATCATTATGTTAGAGTTTTCACCTTTTAATATAGGGGGTATAGACATAACTCACCTAGTAAATTTAAATAATTTGGTTAATTTTAATAAAATTGAAATGGGGAATGATTCACATTATTTTACAACATTGATATTATTTTGAGTTGACGGATTTATTAGGATAAATTACCCAATAGAAATTATACTTTTTTTGGGATTTGTATGTACTAGTCTTACATTTATTTTGGAACCATTTATTATTTGATTTTTTATATAACCCAAAATGATAAATAGTATAATCAAATATTTTTTTTATAATTAAATGGTTTCCAAGGATTATAAATTGTCTGACAATACCTAATATATAAATAAGTTGTATTGATATAAGATCTACGATAAATCTGAAAAAAGATTTTTGATAAACTATAATATACGGTCATGTTGTGCATGTTAATGAGCCATTATTCTATCATTTAGTGTGGGTGAAGACAGGTGAGAATTAGCAGTGGTTTTGTGGTGCGGAGGAGATAGTTTGTCAGGTTGTGATATTTGGGTGGTGTGTTGATGGATTCATTGGACACGAATTTTGGGTTTTATGGACATGGTATGATGGGGATATTGAGCTACTTATTTTGTTTGGTTATATTTTTATATATTCTCATATAGTTATGGAATAGATGGTTTTAAAAATTTTAAAATATTGTGATTTTTTTCATAGTAGGTTGAAAATGACTAATGAAAAAATAAACGAGTAGATGTGTTTATAATTACAGTTGTTGCTAAATAATTAAGTGAATATGGTGAATAATGTGAATGGTTTGAAATGAATAATGTGTCTTGCAGCATTTCTGGTGTTATAAATTTTATAGTGGAAGTTAATGTGAATGTTTTTTGATTTGGTTAGTGTTTTTTGGTGAGATAATATGTTGTTCAAGATTTTTTTTGAAGAAGATGTTTCCTAACCAAAAAATTGAGGCCCTATTATTATAAATGAAAAAAATTACAAGAGTCAAAAATATGGAAACATATTACATTATTTATAATTAAAAATAATTTACTTGTTATGAAGTTCATAAAGCCTGGTAATGTCGTGATTGACTCCCTTGTTTTCAGGACCATCCGAAACCATGTTAGCTACATGATATATATGATTGATGATGTAGCTGATTTTTAGAAGAGCACGAATGCAGTCCATCCAATAGGTGGTGATTGGCCATGCAATATGTATCACACCATCCCATACTGCTTTCATAATGGTGGTCAAGTCACTCTGAATCCATAGGTTGTTCTGTAACACCCTGATATTTTATGAGAAGTATATATTTTTTTATGTATAATGTTATACGCAACATCAAAGGAATATTTCATTACACACAACACTAGATTGGCTATCTTTACACGCAATCATGACATTCCACAATAGCGTGTGTTGTACGCAATACCGAGTTTCACTAAACTACGATATATTATTATAATATTATATACTAGCCGTTATGAATAGTATTAACTAAATTTTGAATTTTATAACATTATTATTCATCTTACATTTTTCTGAAACATTGTATGTGAACAAAATAAATTTTTCGGGTAACATTAGTATTTTTCAAAAAATGCAGTTTTGCTACCTTTTGATGGTGCACCAACATTAAATCTAGTTTTTGACAAGTTCATTAGTTCAATTTGACAAAATAAAATTCTTATTTGGAATCAGGATTTAAAATTTACTTTGGATAAAATTTTCATATTATTCTGATAACTTTTATATTTTAATGAATAGTAAAACACACTATATTTTAATTAAAAACAACTTTTTTCATCGTAATAATTTACATGGTTTAGTTATAATATATAATGGTTTTAAAGTATATATAGAATGTATTTTTACAATTTAATATAATGTATTTCATTAGCATTAATTTTACATTGAATTCATATGTAAAAACATTCCAATCTTTGGCAATGCTTTAACTTTAAAAACCTGTTTGCTTAACAACAAGATTAATTTCAAATTAATTACTGAAACTTCTATGTTTTGAATTTTTAAAAATGGATTACATATTTGAATTCATTGGGTCCAAATTATGTTAATAGGTTACTTTTATTTTTTTTGATATTATGAATTGGATTTACGGTAATTCTTATTTATGACAGTTAAAAGTAAATATGGAAAATAAGGATAAAAATAAGATTATAAAATTACCCTAACACTTTCCTAAATCCTATTGGATGATTCAAAGTGGACCCATATAACCTAATGATCGCAGTAGATTCATTTCATGGACTTTTGACCATGAAATAATAAAATTATTATTAAAACCAAAGAAATTGACAACTTGTCACTCTCTTAAATCATATAACAGTAATAATTTTAAATGAGTGATAGCCATCATAAAAAATATGATATAAATCATCCCTAGAAAGCTAAAAAAAATTTCTACATCATATGAATTTGTTTATAATTTTTAGGGATTAAATAAGTATAATTAATTATGACACAATAGTGATGTCGAAATTATTTTATTGATTGAAATATCGAATAAATGATTTTAAAAGTATTAATATTAATATTATATGAACTATTTAATGTGATCAACTAATTTTCTAGATACATATGACATGTTATGAAGCTATTAAATCTTTTAGTTTTAACATATCTTCTGTAAAGACCCATAAATTTCAAGAAAATTTTTTTTCTTAATTTTCTTTGGAATTTTACAAGAACGCAGTTTATGACGGCACTTGATTCCGAGGCCCGGAGTGCCCGGAATCATTTTCTGAAGTTTGGCTCAGGTACGTTCAGTAAACTAATGAGTGTGTTTTTCTATCTTTTGAACTGGTGCTCGGAATTGAAATCTGAGGGCACCGATAAACTCGCAACGCCGGTATTTTCTTAAAGATACTTTTGCCGCAGTTGCGTTTAATCGAGAGCGGAAGTTTGTTTTTGGGTTTTCTTTAAAAAAGAGTAATAATAAAATAACATGTCATGCACTTTATTTTATTTCAGCCTCCATTGGGAGTGTGGTGGTTGAAACCTCTTCATGGAGGTTGGATGTGGGGCCACCACACCTTAACCTCCCTTGAGAGGTTATGGTGGTGGGGCCCACCTGAACTAAACCTCCCATGGGTGGTTTGTTATGGTAGGGACCACACGGGGCTTAACCCCCCTATTAATGGGAGGAGAGAAAACCTATCAACTCTCCCTCATTAATGAGGGAGAGCCTCTAAATTCTTCAACTCCCCATTAATTGGGGAGAAACTCTTTGGCACCCTCCCCTCTTAAGTGGTGCCAACGGACCTCATAAATTTCGTCAAAGAAATTTATTTCACCCGACCCCTTTTTTTTATTAAAAAAGTTATGTAACCACAATGGTTACATACCTCTCCCCCCTCTCCTATATATACGGATCTTGGGAGAGGTTTTGGGGACGGCTTCACCAAGGGACGGAGCGCTGGTAAAATACCGTGACGCCCAACACTTGGGAAGAAGCTTATCTTCGCGAACGAAGAACGCTCCACCGACGAAGAATGCCGATCCTCTTAGACTTCTTCCCCGGACACCTACCGACGTGGAATGTCTTCCACCAGCCAACACAACTCGGTTTGGAAGAGCTTGGTGGACGCAAAGAACGATGAACCTCTTCGTCTTCTTTCCGCAATTTTTTCATTGATCGACGAACTTCGATTCCGAGGTAGGGATTTAAGTAGGGAATATTTCTTTTTTTTCCATAATGTTTCTTTCTAAATAAAGAACGCAGATCTACTCTTTATTAAGTTGATCTGCGTGGGTATTTAATTTCGGGTTGGAAGTTTACCTTTGTTTATGGAAAGAACGTAGGGGTTTTATTTATTTAATTGTTCGTGAATACCAACATGATGATGATTGTGGATTAAAAACAATTGTTATCAAATAACACGAGGGGGTCGGACCGCACAAACACAGCTGAACCTCCTCCTTAATTTCGTGTTGGTTTCTTGTGGTTGGAACAAGAAAGCGTGGTGCCGTCGCACTACGCGGTTTCATGCGGAAGATATGCGTGGTGACGTCGCGCCGCACCGTGAAAAGAAGAACAAGCACGTGATGCTGTCGCGTCGCGTTGAAGAAACCCGAAGACATCCGCGGACGGAGTCGGGCCACGGCGACGGGGCGCGGCGCCAACACGCCGCGCCGGAGAACCACGAAGACGACGCGTTTCGTTTTGACGTGCGGAGTGACGGGTGACGACGAAGCATGCCGTTTTGGAGTTTGACTTCCTTCGCAGTGAAGGTGGGGTCCCAGGGGGACCATAGGCAAAGATGGAAGGAGGAACGGACCATCGGAGCGCGTCCGGTGGTCCGCGGAAGGCGGCGGCGGCGCGCCGCCGGAGGGTTGGCGGCCGGCGGATCCGTCGCCGGCATCAATTAGCGGCGGACGGGGGACACCCCGCTCCGCAATTCGGCTCGGCCACGCTGGCCGAGCCGCAGCCGGCCGGTCGGGCTGGACCGAGCCGGACCGAGCCGGTCCGGGCCGGGCCGGGCCCATCCGAGTCGGACCCGGGTCGGGTCGACCTGGTACGGCCGACCCAGGGGGGGTCGGGTCGGGTCGCCCCGGGCCCAGACCCCCCGTTTTCAGACCACTTTCGGTCAAAAGCCTGTAACATGAGATACGGGCCTCCAAACGACTCGCTGTCAGCGGAAACACAATCCTTGGATCGAGATGGTCGTTTCGGTATATCGCACTCAAGGTTTCGGATTACTTTGTGTTTGACCGGGTTGGTTCGGATACGAAACCAACCGGGCCCTCGGAGCAGAAACGCTTATATCATGAGCTCCGGACGTCCGATTGACGTGCCGTAGACTTTGATTGATTTCTATAAGTGAGATGGATCTTTTGGCATACTACGCTCAAGGTTTGGATGTCGTCGAAGTGCGGTCGGGTTGGTTCGCTCAGGAAACCAACCGTGCCCCTGGAACGAGAAAGCCAATAACTCGAAGAACCCGGCGTCCGGTTGACGGGCCGACTGTCTCGTTGATTTACTCTTGATGAGACAGAACTTTTGGCATACTTCTCCTGAGATTTGGATACAGTTGGATACAGCCGGGTTGGTTCGCACACGAAACCAACCGGGCCCCTGGGATGAAAAGGCTAATAACTCACAGACCGGGCGTCCGATTGACGCGCCGTCTGTTGCGTTGAGACCCCTAAGACGAGGCGGTCTTTGAGATACTTCTTCATGGAACTTTGAGATAATTGGAGTATCAACCTGTAGATCGGGCAGCGGACCCTCCCAGAGACGAGCGTACGGAGTACGGAGACCCTGTAGCCGGCTGAGACCTGACGACTGCTTGACCGATCGACTTGCTGTGTTACGGGTAGCCCAGTGGGGAGCGCTTGGTTGTAGCGGCAGACCCATGGTGGGAAGCGCATGGTTGTAGCGGCAGGCCCACAGTACTCGACAGGAGGAGTACCTCAGCCGTATTAGGTTAGTGAGCAGTAACTCGGAGTCATGACAAGACCACTGTACACTCCATAGATGGATCTCTTCAGCAGTTACGGTTTCGATAATGAAAATCCTGGTTTGAGCTGAGACTTTTGACCTTTGTGTTTACTACATGATTGAGATGGTTCACTTGATAACTTAGGTATATGTGTGGGAATATATCTTGGTAGTGGTTATCCGTTGATTTCATGATCCTTGTGTTTCCTCATGATTGAGATGGGTTACTTGATAACTTAGGTATATGTATGGGCATATACCTAAGTAGAGGTTATCTATTTAGATCTTCTTTTTGGTTATCCTTGTTGGTTTTAGTGAGACCTTGAGGGTCTCGGGGTCCCTACTGTGTATCGTTATACTCACCCCTGCACGGGCTATGCCCGCACCTCGTTGTGTTGGTTGCAGACGACAGGCAGTGCTGACGGAGGCCGAGTGTTCGAGGACTAGACGGTACCCGGAGGTGGACTACATGACGAGTCAGTACCCGGAGGTGGAATACACGATGAGACAAAAAACGGAGGAGGTTGACATATGAGAGCGTGGAGGAGGCTATCTGTACCTACCCTTCAGGTAAGATCCGTGGTGGACGACCAGGAGCTACGCCATCTGTACCTACACTTCAGGTAGGATTCGAGGAGGACGACCCAGGAGCCGCTTCCATCCTCCCAGCTGTTATCTTTTTTGTTGTACTTGTTCAGTTTTAGTTGTACTTTCCTTTGGGTTTGTATTCTGGCCTATTTACTTTTCATCACTTCTCTTGTACTTAGTGTTTACTTTTTCCGCTTTCTTACTCTGTGGTGCTTGTTTTCTTTTATAAAGGCAATTCCTTCCCAGTTATCGGGATTTACGCCTTTGGTGCTAGTCTCCAGCCCCTGACGTATGGAAGACAGGCTTGGGGAAGTCACGGCACGGGCCCCAAGGATGGGTCGTGACAAATTGGTATCAGAGGAGTCGGTTCTACAGCATAACTTATAACTCTGATATTTTCATCCTGTAAAGAAATAATGTTAAGAGTACCAAGTGTGGTTTTCAGTTCAGGGAGTCTAGTGTTGGTGCTGGCGGCTGACGTATCCATACACCAGGACCCTGACAACTGATTTTCGACTTTGTGCATGAAAACACTGATTGCGTGTGTGTTTCCAGAAGTTTTTAAATATCAACTCAAACTAGGTCAGCTCACCAGGTGCAATCATTTGACCGTGTCATGTTGTTTCTTCCAGGATGCCTTTTCTCGGACGACCAGCTAGAGCCCCGAGAGTGGTTCGTACTGACATCCCATCGAGCGACGTGTTCTCTTTACAGAGCCCTTTTTCAGTTGAGGCACCAGCGGAGGCACCAGCGGGACTAATACCCGTTGGGCCACTGATGCCACCATCCCTAGTAGCAGAGGGTGCACGTCGCTTGAGCGCACTGCACGAGTTCCAGCGCTAGAGGCCACCCAGGTTACAGGGAGGGATGGACCCATAGGCGGATGAGGATTGGCTGGAGGCTGTGGTGAGAGTCTTCAGGCTAGTGGGAATGCCGGCAGACTTCATGGTGATCTTTGCTGCCAGCCTCCTTCAGGCAGCAGTAGGTAGGTGGTGGAGCCACTTGTTCCAGTTTTGCGAAGGGATGACCTTCGCATGGGAAGACTTCGAGACCTTCTTCAGGGTGGAGTTTGTGCCAGTAGCTCTACACCCCGAGCGTTTACAGGAGCTTCTGCCTTTGCCGCATGTTTTTAGATCAGTAGCTGAGTCATCTGTGGGCAGTAGACAGATGATGCAGAGGTCCAGGAGGACCAGGCTAGCAGTTGGATGATCTCGGGTTTTAGGACCGGTGGTGCGGGGCACCCGAGGTGGGGTCAGAGCCAGGCATGCCAGAAACAGACAGTGTTACTCATGTGGCGGAAAGGGTCACTTGGCACGTGACTGTCCGAATCCTCGTACAGTTGATCATCGGGTGTTGGAGGAGCCACTAAGACAAAAGCAGCGGCTGGTGCTTGAGCAACAACCGAGCAGTGGACAAGGCAGTAGAGCTCTGGGAGCAGGTGGAAAGTAGTGTAACTAGTGGATACGTCTCTTGTACTTCTAGTTCCATGTTGTTGTTGTATTTGTGTCTTTGTACTATGAGTTACAATAATAAAAATACACTTATCTTTGTTTGCTTTCCTGTCCTTTTGTTGGGTTGATACTGAGTGGTCCCGGTTAAAACTGTTGACTTGACCCTCACTTTCGAGATTTCTACTAGAGGAGACCCAGTGACCTCACACTGATGCCGACAGTGTGACTCGACCCTTGGAGGCGGGAGTGACAGTTGGATCTCTTGATAGTTACGTCGAGGCCTTACGACGTCATCCGTGGCATGAATGCATCATTCATGTCTGGATTGACTGTATTAGGCACTGGGCATGGTTCATCCAGGGGGGATGAGACCGGGTTTCTCTTTTCGGCAAAGGAGAAATTTTAGCAGCTCTTTCAGATCATAGGCATAGCAGGTGCAGATCATACAGGAGCGGATGAAGACTGCACAGTGCAGTAAGAAACTGGAAACCGGCTCCAGTATTATAGACTTGAGCGTGTTAAATGCTAAAGAAACGAAAGCTTAAAGGAGAGATGAGTCTACAAAGCAGTAGACGTGGAGGCAGAGCTAGGAAAACAGCATGAGGTGGTGTACATCTTAACATGCTACAACCACCCGCCTTAGTTATCCCCACCAGGCTCAGGGAGCTGGAGGGCGGAGGAAGAGTGCGGCTACATGCTGTCAAGGAGTGTGACCCAATGGCTCTAGAAATTATTCAAGGCACAGTCTGTGTCCACTACTAGCTGATGTAGTAACAGACGTTGATATGAATCATTACTTGCTTTCACAAATCTTGTTCCAGACCTAGAGATTCCAGTAAGCCGTGGACTTGACCCTCACGTCTGGAGATACCTTGGGAGGAGACTCAATAATCACACTTACGTCGACGGTGTGGTCAGACTCTCGAGGTGAGAGTTCCAGTTGGAATCTCTTGGTGGAAGCGTCGAGGCCTTACGACATTAGTTTGAGTATGGAATGGGCAATAACTATTCATACTAAAATTGACGGTTTTAGGGAAATGTCGGGATGAGTTTTCCTTGTTCGGCGAAAAGGAAACCCCAGGCAGCACGGGATAAACTCTTTCACAGGATGGTGCGACCGATCACTCTTGAACCGGTCAACCATACCCTCATTGTGGCAGTCGTTTCGAGTTCCAGTTCTAACAGGAATTGGAGACCTCTAGAGTTTGAGGATGACGATCACATCCTTATACGGGTCTCACCTCGACGAAGTTTACGGAGTTGTGTCCAAGGTAGAAAGTAAACTCTGAGGTTCAATGGACCTTTCTAGGTCCACAGCTGGGCAGCCGAGGTGGTTTGCCGCTTGACCCATCCACCTTAGTTGCACCAGGTGCACGACGACTTCCACGTATCTCAACTGAAGAGATATGTGCTCGACCCTTTGAATATCATCGACCATAAGGAGCTGGACGATGGAGATAAGGTGTTTTTCACGGAGGGTCCAGTGGGGATCGCGGATCGACATGAGCAGATCCTACGAGGATGATCGATTCCTCAGGTGCACTTTCTCAGGTAGTACGGAAACCTCCGGGTGAGCACATGGGAGCGGAAGGCTTAGATGCGTTTTCTGTACCGCTTTTGTGACCCTAGTTTGTGTTGAAACATTACGGGGATGTAAAGCCCTGAGGTGGGAGTAATGTAAAGACCCGGAAATTTCAAAGATTTTTTTCTTAACTTTTTTTGTAATTTTACAAGAACACAGTTTCTGACGGCACTTGATTCCGAGGACCGGAGTGCCCAGAATCAATTTTCGAAGTTTGGCTCAGGTACGTTCAGTAAACAAACGAGAGGGTTTTTCTATCTTTTGAACCGGTGCTTGGAATTGAAATATGAGGGCACCGATGAACTCGAAACGCCAGTATTTTCTTAAAGGGACTTTCGCCGCAGTTGTGTTTAATCGAGAGCGGAAGTTAGTTTTTGTGTTTCCTTTAAAAATGAGTAATAATAAAATAACGTGTCATGCACTTTATTTTATTTCAGCCGCCATTGGGAGTGTGGTGGTTGAAACCTCCTCATGGAGGTTGGAGGTGGGGCCACCACACCTTAACCTCACTTGAGAGGTTATGGTGGTGGGGCCCACCCGAACTAAACCTCCCGTGGGTGGTTTATTATGGTAGGGACCATACGGGGCTTAACCCGCTATTAATGGGAGGAGAGGAAACCTCTCACCTCTCCCTCATTAATGAGGGAGAGCCTCTTAATTCCTCAACTCCCCATTAAATGGGGAGAAACTCCTTGGAACCCTCCCCTCTGAAGTGGTGCCAACGGACCTCATAAATTGCGTCAAAGCAATTTATTTCACCCGACCCTTTTTTTTAAAAAAAGTTATGTAACCACAACGGTTACATACCTCTCCCCCCTCTTCTATATATAGGGATCTTGGGAGAGGGTTTTGGGACGACTTCACCAAGCGATGGAGCACTGGTAAAATACTGCGACGCCCAACACATGGGAAGAAGCTTATCTTTGAGAATGAAGAATGCTCCACCGACGAAGAACGCCGATCCTCTTCGACTTCTTCCCCGGAAACCTACCGACATGGAACATCTTCCACTAGCCAACGCAACTCGGTTTGGAAGAGCTTGGTGGACGCAAAGAACGATGAACCTCTTCATCTTCTTTCCGCAACTTTGTCTTCGATCGACGAACTTCGATTCCGAGGTAGGGATTTATGTTGGGAATAATTCTTTTTTCCATAATATTTCTTTCTAAACGAAGAACGTGGATCTACTCCTTATTAAGTTGATCCGCGTGGGTATATAATTGCGGGTTGGAAGTTTACCTTTGTTTATGGAAAGAACGTAGGGGTTTTATTTATTTAATTGTTTGTGAATACCAACTTGATGATGATCGTGGATTAAAACCATTTTTTATCGAATAACGTGAGGGGGTCGGACCGCACAATCATGGCTGACCCTCCACCTTATTTTCGTGTAGGTTTCTTGTGGTTGGAACGAGAAAGCGTGGTGCCGTCGCACAACGCGGTTTCATGCGGAAGATATTCACGGCGCCGTCGCGCCGCGCCGTGAAAAGAAGAACAAGCACGTGACGCCGTCGCGCCGTGTCGAAGAAACCTGAAGACATCCGCGGACGGAGTCGGGCCACGGCGAAGGGGCGCAGCGCCAGCATCCCGCACCGGAGAACCACGAAGATGACACATTTCATTTTGACGTTTGGATTGACGGGTGACGACGAAGAAGGACGTTTTGGCGTTTGACTTCCTTCGCAGTGAAGGTGGGGTCCCGAGGGGACCATAGGCGAAGATGGAAGGAGGAACGGACCACCGGAGCGCGTCCGGTGGTCCGCGGAAGGCAGCAGCGGCGCGCCGCCAGAGGGTTGGCGGCCGACGGATCCGCCGCCGGTGTCAATTAGCAGCGGGTGGGGGACACCCCGCTCCACGATTCGGCTCGGCCACGCAGGCCGAGCTGTGGCCGGCCGGTCGGGCCGGACCGAGCCGGGCCGGGCCGGGCCAGGCCGGGCCCATCCGGGTCGGGTCGACCCGGTTCAGGTCGACCCGGTTCGGCCGACCCAGGGGGGTCGGGTCGGGTCGCCCCGGGCCCAGACCCCCCGTTTTCGGTCCACATTCAGTCAAAAGCCCGTAACATGAGCTACGGGCCTCCAAACGACTCTCTGTCAGCGGCAACGCGATCTTTGGAGCGAGATGGTCATTTCGGTATATTGAACTCAAGGTTTCGGATTATTTGGGTTCGGCCGGGTTGGTTCGGATACGAAACCAACCGGGCCCTCGGAGCGGAAACGCTTATATCTTGACCTCCGGACGTCCGATTGACGTGTCATCGACTTTGATGGATTCCTATAAGTGAGACGGATCTTTTGGATTACTCTGATCAAGGTTTGGATGCCATCGAAGTGCAGTCAGGTTGGTTCGCTCACGAAACGAACCAGGCCCCTGGAATGAGAAAGCCAATAACTCACAGACCGGGCGTCCGATTGACGTGTCGTCTGTCTCGTTGTTTTCTTTTTGATGAGACGGAACTTTTGGAATACTTCGCCTGAGATTTTCATACAGTTGGACATGGATGGGTTGGTTCACACACAAAACCAACTGGGCCCCTGGGATGAAAAGGCTAATAACTCACAGACCGGGCGTCCGATTGACGTGCTGTCTATTGCGTTGAGAGCCCTAAGAAGAGGCAGTCCTTGAGATACTTTTTCATGGAACATTGAGATACTTGGAGTATCGACCTATAGCTCATGGAGAGGACCCTACCTGGGACGAGCGTACGGAGTACAGAGACCGTGTAGCCGGATGAGACCTGACGACTGGTTGACCGATCGACTCGGTGTGTTACGGGCAGCCCAGTGGGGAGCGCTTGGTTGTAGCGGAAGACCCACGATAGAGGTGCTCTTGGTTGTAGCGGCACAGGGGAGTTCTTGGTTGTAGCGGTAGACCCACGACAGAGGTGCGCTTGGTTGTAGCGGCACATGGGAGCGCTTGGTTATAGCGGCAGACCCACGACAAAGGTGCGCTAGGTTGTAGCGGCACAGGGGAGCGCTTGGTTGTAGTGGAAGACCCATGATGGGAAGCGCTTGGTTGTAGCGGCAGACCCATAGTACTCGATAGGAGGATTACCTCAACAGTCTTAGGTTAGTGAGCAGAAACTCGGAGTCGTGACAGGACCACTGTACACTCCAGAGACGGAGCTCTTCAGCTGTTACGGTTTCGATAATGAAAATCCTGGTTTGAGCTGAGACTTTTGACCTTTGTGTTTACTGCATGATTGAGATGGGTCACTTGATAACTTAGGTATATGTATGGGCATATATCTGGGTAGTGGTTATCCGTTGATTTCATGATCCTTGTGTTTCCTCATGATTGAGATGGGTTACTTGATAACTTAGGTATATGTATGGGCATATACCTAAGTAGAGGTTATCTGTTGAGATCTTCTTTGTGGTTATCCTTGTTGGTTTTAGTGAGACCTTGAGGGTCTCGGGGTCCCTACTGAGTATCATTATACTCACCCCTGAACGGTCTATGCCCACACCTCGTTGTGTTGGTTGCAGACGACAGGCAATGCTGACGGAGGACGAGTGTTCGAGGACTGGACGGTACCCGGAGGTGGACTACACGACGAGTAAGTACCCGGAGGTGGACTACATGACGAGTCAGTACCCGGAGGTGGACTACACGACGAGATGACACACGGAGGAGGTTGACGGACGAGATCATGGAGAAGGCTATCTGTACCTACCATTCAGGTAGGATCCGTGGTGGACAACCAGGAGCTGCGCCATCTGTACCTACCCTTCAGGTAGGATCCGAGGAGGATGATCTAGGAGCCGCTTCCGTCCTCCCAGCTGTTATCTTTTCTGTTGTACTTGTTCAGTTGTAGTTGTACTTTCTTTTGGGGTCGTATTCTGGCCCATTTACTTTTCAGCACTTCTCTTGTACTTAGTGTTTACTTTTTCCGCTTGCTTACTCTGTGGTGCTTGTTTTCTTTTATAAAGGCAATGCCTTCCCAGTTATCGGGATTTACGCCTTTGGTTCTAGTTGCCAGCCCCTGGCCTATGGAAGGCGGGATTGGGGTAGTCACGGCACGGGCCTCGAGGATGGGTCGTAACATCTTCTGCATATGTTTTATTTAAATTCAAATAAATGAATAGTGTCAAAATTGACACTATTGTCATTTTATTAAAAGTACATATTATAAAATCGTTTAAAAATCACAAACATTCTCAAAAATTATAAATTAAATTTTATATGGTCTAAAATGTAATAAATTATACAATTATGGACAATTCACAACATATAAGTAATTATTTACAATTATTTAAAAATAAGAATATTATTCCCACAAATAAAATGAAATAGATTATATAAGGATAAATCATGTTGATAATGTTTAAAATAAATTCAAAACTTGTCTAAATTTTATTAGTTGATGATATTACAACCCTATCTTATCTAAGATTCATATTTGAGTCATTTTTGGAGGTTTTTAAGTGGGTTTGGAATTTATTTTAAATTAATATTTCTTATAATTCTAATGGTGCCCCTCTCCTCCCTTATAAAAGGGCACCTCCTCTCTCTCCTCTTCACAACACAGTGAGCATTAAATCTCGGAAAAACACTTCCAATTTCTCTTATACACTTCCCTAGAAACATCCTAAAAGTCCAGGTATTATTCAAAGACCAATTTTAGTGCCCAAAGAGGAGGTTTCAAAGAGGCATGTCGAAGAAGAGGTAATATCTGTTATCGATTCTTTCAAATATATTTATTCTTATAGGTATTATTCTTTAGTTTTATCTTTATGAATTAATAACATAAGTATCACTCATATAATAATATGTTATTATAAATATGAAATAACCCTTTTTCACCTTTTATCCAACCTACAGAAAATGAAATCACCGCGCGTGCGTATGTACTATATACCGTCTCCACACCGTGGAGTAATCTGTTTTACACCACCACCTTACTTGGATGGGTGTAATGGTGTAAATA
Source organism: Viscum album (assembly GCA_963277665.1). Taxonomy (NCBI): domain Eukaryota; kingdom Viridiplantae; phylum Streptophyta; class Magnoliopsida; order Santalales; family Viscaceae; genus Viscum; species Viscum album. The sequence goes on along the minus strand of OY728132.1, from coordinate 1,282,086,896 downwards.
ATAACTATATATGATTATTGTAAAATGATATTGATTATGAAATAGTATAAATACACTTCAATACAATTCCACTATCATGGTAATGATATCATCGCCCGTGCATACGTACGGCCTAACGTCTATACGATGTGATACGACTCATTTTAGATGATATTCATTGCATAATGATTATATAAATGAATTTAATGAATAAATATGATATATATTACACTAATACCATTCTGTAAATGAGGTATCCATAACCTAAAAAAGTAATAAGAATTTATTCAACAGAACATGCATAAGAACAAAAAGCAATAAACACCCAAATGACAAGTAGCAATGAAATATTACTAATAAGAAGCTAAGAATATGACCATATATGATATCATAACAATGATAACGATTCTATAATAAGTCAATAACATTATTTAAATTATTATATAGGATGTTTGGACACGTATGAATCAAATCAGACCTAAGGTAAGGGAAAATCTCACAATCTCATTTTTATCCGAGATTGTTTATACTTCGGAATTTACCGGGGAATACTTATCATCCACATCCATGATTCCTCATTATACAATATTATTTCTATCCTCTGAAAATTTTTTAAATCCAATTTTTCCCTTCGGTGAGTTTTTAGTAAAAGATATGAACGGAATCTTTTTTCGTTTTTCGTACGAGGTACTTTTTGACTTTTTTGGCCATAGAATGAGAAAAATGTTTTTTTAACTTATACCGCATGAATGGATTCATAGAACATTATTTCCATGAAGCTTACTTTACAAGTTTTCAAGTTTGTTTTTAATAAACTTATTTTAGTTTAAAATTGTATGACATGTTAAGAAAGGAAAAATGTTTTTGAAGTAGAAAGGATATTTTCCTCAAGAATGGAGTTCAAGAATTTTATCAAAATTATTTTCCATCCAAGATAATATAGCGTTCTGTTTCTATCCCTATTCTTACATTTATTTGATTATGTTTTGATGGAATTATTTTTATGATGTCCTTTTATCTTACCTGGATTATGTTATAATGGCATTATGTTTATGAATCCCATTTTTATTACATGGGTTATGCTATGATATATGATTTATGATTTTGTGGAACACATAAGAATGGTTTCATTATGAGATGGTTTGGACCTATATCTCCCTCCAATTCATTGGGTAATGATTTATATCTCATGCAATAGACATGGCTGGAACGACAAGTTAATTCGGTTCAGTGATAAAGAACTGGAACGAGGAGTGAACTCGGTTCAGTAATGGACTTTGTCTGCTATGATAGTCTTGGAAATGAGTCTTGACTAATATGAAATTATTTTCTATGATTATGTGTGTATGAAAAAAAGTATCACGTTTTATGTTATGATTATTTGGGATTACATTTCACCACTATGATTAATCCCATGTTATGATATTATGATCTCTTTTGTAGGTTAAGATATTCAAAATGTTCTGTTCTTATGAATATGATATGATTGATATTTATTTTATTACCCTTACTGATCATTTGAGCTCACCCTTTTGTATGTTTTCTATTCCTTGAGTCAAGAGGAAGGGTATTAAGTAGAATATTCCAAAAATGGATTCTAAATATGATGCAATAAATGGGAGACAATGTAGATGCTTTATGAACCAGTTGTTTATGATTCCCAGTTTCTAAAGACACTATACCTATACGGTCCTATTGTAGTTTTGTTATATGTTGTAATAAGTGTGCTATAATTTTGAAGTAATAACAATGTATGTAATGTTTGGGTCATTATCATTGGTATCAGAGGAAAGGTATATTCAACCTTTGGAAACTAGGATATGAAAGCCTTAGTAAGAACCCTAAGGATATGTCTAAGCAATGAACGCAATATTAGTATTTTAGAAATGTCCATTAATAACCTAAGATAAGACCTTAAGTGTGAAATTTTATTCTTGATTATGTGGTTTTCTTATTATGATTAGTGTTTCACACACTATGCTTATTAGTTTTAGTCAATGGGTGGAACCCGAAGGAATTGTGTCAATACTGAATGTGACGGAAAATGCAATGATTGTCCACCTGAGCAACCAAAATTCATGGGATCCAGAATGCAAAATCTTGTAGCCATGCTCACACAACATTATCAAGCTATGAATCATGGAGGACTTCCAAACGTGCAAAGGAAGGAGCAACATTCCATTGAATCATTCATGAGGCAGCGTCCACCTTTATTCAGCGGGTCTTCTAATCTATAAGTGGCTGAACAATGGATCATTACCACTGAAAAGATATTTTCAGTTCTTCAATGTTCTGAACATGATAAATTCATCTTAGCAGTATATTGTTTGGATGGTGAAGCTGATCAATGGTGGAATCTTATCAAGAATATGAGGAAAAGGGATGAAATTGAGTCCATGGAATGGGATGAGTTCAAGATCTTAATTTTCAATAAGTACTTCCCTCGTATTCTTCGAACAAAGATAGAGAAGGAGTTTCTTGAACTGAAGTAAAAGGATGATGAATCGGTTGGTTCCTACGAAGCAAATTTCACAAGACTTGCAAGATATGCTTCTGGGATTATTATCCAACCAGAGAGTAAGATCGATCGATTCTTTATTGGCTTAAAACCAAGTCTTTGAAGGGCGTTATCCATAAGGGACTTCAATATCTATGAGGAAATTGTTCTATGTGCTCTCAATGTTGATATGGAGATTGGAGTAACCCATCAGTCATATGTGTTTGATAAGAAGAGGAAAATAGAATTCAGTGGAAAATCTAAAGAGCACACTGAAAAGAAAATGAGTTTTCTCTTATTCTCAAAGTGTGGAATGAAACATGGAGGGAATTGTCTAAAAGGGACAAGTAAATGTTTCAAATGTGGAAAAGAGGGTTATCGGGCATTTGAATGCCATAGTGATGGGATAAAAGATGTCTAGTGATGCGAACAAAGAAAAGGATACACAGAATGCACCTCCTACACTTGAATGTTACATGTTCAAGGAAATGGGGAATTATGCTAATCAATTCCCTAATCCAAGGGTTGTTGATGATGATCGATGTCAACAAACTCTTAAATCTAAAGAAAAAGGAATGTCACATGCAATTTCTATCATTGATGTAGAGTATGATAACCAAGTGGTGAAAAGTTCACTTATCATCCAATCTAAAGTAGAAAATGTTTTATTTGATTCTGGATCCACCCACTCTTTTATTTCTGAAAAATTTTCTAACGTTATCACCATATTACCTCAACAATTTGATATTGAGTTAGTTGTGACAACCCCTAATGGCACAATTGTCGCATCAAAAGTTTACAATTCTTCTCCGATTGAAGTTTCTGGGAAAGTGCTTCCAGCAAATCTTGTGATCCTTCCTATAGTATAATTTGATGTGATTCATGGAATGGATTGGATTTCTTTATAAAGAGATTATATCAAATTCCAAATAAGGGAAACAACATTTAATATTCCCGATCAATATACTATCATCTATCGATGTAAGGATGAATATAAACTTCTATTGGAAATTTCTTCCATCTTATGGGTCTTGATTCCAATAAATGAAGTTTATTTATCTCAAATGGTTGTAGAGAAACTCATGATTAAGAATACACCCATTGTATGGGAGTTTGATGATGTCTTTCCATAAGAATTTCCATGTCTTTCACCAAATCGTGATGTTGATTTTTCAATAGAACTCATACCAGGTGCTATGCCTATTTCAAAGACACCTTATAGAATGGCCCCAATTGAGTTGCAGGATTTGAAGAATAAACTCCAAGATAATCTTGATAAGGGATTTATACGCCCTAGTGAATCACCTTGGGGAGCACCTATTCTGTTTGTTAAGAAGAAAGATGGATCAATGAGACTCTGCATTGATTATCGAGAACATAACAAGATCACTATCAAGAACAAATATCCTCTCCCATGTATTGATGAATTATTTGACAAACTATGTAGAGCTCAATACATTTCCAAGATTGATCTTTATTTAGGTTATCAACAATTAAGGGTCAAAAAAGAGGATATACCAAAGATGGCTTTCAGTACAAGGTATGAACACTATGAATTTATAGTGACGCCATTTTGTCTTAATAATTCCCCGATTATCTTCATGGATCTAATGAATAGATTCTTTAGAGACTATCTTGATCAGTTTGTGGTAATCATTATAGACGATATTCTTTTCTATTCAAAGATCATGTAAGAACATGAATATACCTTGATAATTGTATTAAAACCCTAATAAAGAAGAATATTTATGCCAAATTTACCATGTGCGAATTTTGATTTCAAAAAGCATCATTTTTGGGTCACATAATCTCAAAAGAGGGGATATCTGTGGATCCAGAAAAAATAGAGTTTATTGAATGATGGTCGAGACCAAAAAAAGTAACCGAGATCCGACGTTTTCTTGGTTTGGCTAGATATTATAGACATTTTGTGAAAGATTTTTCGTGATTATCTAATCCACTCACCGGGTTGACTCGAAAAGAAGTTAAGTTCGCTTGGACAGAAGAGTGTGAAGAGAATTTGAAGGATTTAAAAAGAAGGTTATCTAGTGCACCTGTGCTCACACTGCCTTGTAGTGGAGAAAGGTTTCTGATCTACAGTGATTCATCCAATAAGGGATTGGGGTGTGTTCTCATAAAAAACGATATGGTGATAGCTTAGGCCTCACAACAGTTGAAAATCCATGATCAAAATTACCCAACTCATGATTTTGATTTAGCTGTGGTAATCATTGCATTACATATTTGGATGGATTATCTTTATTGTGAAAGGTGTTATATTTATACTGATAATAAAAGTTTAAAGTATATTTTCACAAAAAAGGAGCTGAATATACGGCAAAGAAGATGGTTGGAGCTGATTAAGGATTACGACTGATCAATTCATTTTCACCCTGGGAATGCAAAAAAGGTAGTGGATTCATTAAGTCGACAAGACCATACTAGCCTATCCATGATGAGGATCTCAAAAGATCCAATAATTATGGATTTACAAAGGATGGATCTTGGAATTATAATGGAAGGGGAAAATCTTATCTTTTTCAAATGAATGTTCAACCATCAATGCATGTGACGATTAAAGAGGCACAGAAATAAGATGTAAACTTACAAAAGAAGGTGAGAAATGTTCCTGAATTTCACATTGATTGTGATGGGATAATATGGTTCAAGAATTGGTATTGTGTTCCTCCGACCCTAGAATTAAAGAAGGATCTATTGGATGAGGCTCATAGTTCTTCATTCTCTATTAACCCTAGAAGAATGAAGATGTATGGGGACCTGAAGGTGTACTTTTGGTGGGATGGAATTAAAAGAGATGTTGTTGAATATGTCTCTCGATGCTTGGTTTGTCAACAAGTTAATGCTGAGAGACAGAAGTCTAAGAGGATGTTACTACCATTACCCATACCAGAATGGTAATGGGAAAACATCACTATGGACTTTGTCACTGAATTCCTAAAACATTCAAAGGCAATAATGCTGTCTGGGTTATAGTTTATTGTCTTACGAAGTCGGAACACTTCATTACTATTAGAGAATATTTCTTGATGGATAAACTTTCCATGATATATGTTAAGGAAGTGGTAAGATTTCATGGAGTACCACTTTCCATTATATCTGATCGGGATCCAAGGTTTACATAAAAGTTTTGGCGAAGTCTTCAGCATACTCTGGATACAGAGTTGAGTTTCAACACTGCTTATCATCCTCAGACAGATGGTCAGTCTGAGAGAATAATTGAAACTCTAGAAGACATGTTGAGAGCTTTCTCTATGGATTTCAAAGGTGGTTGGGATCAACACCTAACTTTGGTGTAATTTTCTTATAATAATAGCTTCCACTCCAGTATTCAGTTAGCTCCTTATGAAGCTCTCTATGGAAAGAAATGCCGAACTCCAACTTGCTGGGATGAAGTTGAGGAAAGAAAGCTATTAGGACCTGATCTTGTTGATGAGATGGCAGAAAAGGTCAGATCTATTCAACACATAAGAGCAGCTCAGAGTTGACAAAAAATTTATGTCGATAACCAAAGAAAAGACCTAGAGTTTGAAGTGGGTGAAAAAGTGTTCTTACGAATATCTCCTTGGATAAGAGTAATGAGATTGGGAAAGAAGGGAAAGCTGAGCCCTAGGTATATTTGTCCTTTTGAAATACAGAATCTTGTTGGGAAGGTAGCTTACTGATTGGCACTTCCACTGAATCTCTCTCAAGTTCATGATGTGTTCCATGTATCTTTCTTGAGAAGGTACATACCCGATCCTTCACATGTACTAATCTCAAAAGTTGTACCGCTGGAGCAAGATCTTTCTTATGAAGAATAGCCGATAGAGATTCTAGATCGTAGTGAAAAATTACTACAGAACAAGACCACTCGCATGGTGAATGTTTTATGGAGGAACCACCAATTAGACGAAGCTACATGGGAGCTTGAGGATATGATGAGGGATAGGTATCCTCATCTCTTTGTTACGAAGTAACGAATTTCGAGGGCGAAATTCATTTTAAGTGGGGTAGAATGTAAGACCCTGATATTTTATGAGAAGTATATTTTTTTATGTCTTATGTTATATGAAACATCAAATCAATTTTTCATTACACAGAACACTAGATTGGGTTTCTTTACACGCAATTGTGACCTTCCACAATAGCGTGTGTTTTACGCAATACTGAGTTTCACTAAACAACAATATATTATTATAATAAAATATAATAGCCGTTATGAATAGTATTAACTGAATTTTTAATTTTATAACATTGTTATTCATATTAAATATTTTCTAAAACATGGTATGTGAATACAATAATTTTTTCGGGTAAAATAAGTATTTTTCCAAAAATGCAGTTTTCCCGCCTTTTGATAGCACACCAAATTTAAATCTAGTTTTTGACAAGTTTATAAGTTCAAATTGATGAAATAAAATTCTTATTTGGAATCAGGATATAAAAATTTACTTTGGATAAAATTTTCATTTTATTCTGATAACATTCATATTTTAATGAATAGTAAAAACACACTATATTTTAATTAAAAACATCTTTTTCATGGTAATAATTTATATGGATTAATTATAATATTGAATGGATTTAAAGTATAAATAGAATATATTTTTACCATTTAATATAATTTATGTCATTAGAATTAATTTTACATTGAATTCATAGGTAAATACATTTCAATATTTGGCAATTTTTTAACTTTTAAAACCTGTTTGTTTAACAACGAGATTAATTTTAAATTAATTACTGAAACTTCTGTGTTTTGAATTTTGAAAAATGGATTAAATATTTTAATTCAGTGGGTCCAAATTATGTTAATAGGTTACTTTTATTTTTTTTGATATTATGAATAGTAATTATGATAATTTTTATTTACTACAGTTAAAAGTAAATATTGAAAATAAGGGTAAAAATATGATTATAAAATTACCCTATAACTTTTCAAAATTCTATTGGATGAATAAAAACTAACCCATATCACCTAAGGATCAGACTAGATTCATTTCATTGTCTTTTGAGAATGAAATAATATAATTATTATTAAAATCAATGAAAGTGACAACATGACACTCTCTTAAATCGTATAAGTGTAATAATTTCAATTTTGTGATAACCATAATAAAACTTCGGATATAAATATTCCATAGAAATCTAATAATATTATGTACATCATATGTATTTAGTTATAATTTTTAGGTGTTAAATAATTATCATTAATAATGACACAATTGTGATGTTGAAATTATTTTATTGATTGAAATAACAAATAAATGATTTTAAAAGTATTAAAATAAATATTATATGAACTATTTATTATGATCCAATAATTTTCTAGATACATATGACATGTTATTAATCTATTAAAGTTTTTAGTTAGAACATATCGTATGTTTACGTTTTATTTAAATTCAAATAAATGAATAGTGTCAAAATTGACACTTTTGTTATTTTATAAAAATTACATATTATAAAATCGATTAAAAATCAAAAAAATATTTAAAAATTATAAATTAAAATTTGTATGATCTAAAATTTAATAAAGTATACAATTATGGAAAATTTACAACATATAAGTAATTATTTATAATTATTTATAATTTATAATTTTATTTCCACAAATAAAATTAAATAGATTATATAATGATAAATCCTGTTGATAATGTTGAAAATAAATTTGAAACATGACTAAATTTTATTGGTTTATGAGATTACAACCCTATCACATCTAGGAATCGTATTTGAGTCATTTTTGGAGGTTTTTATGTGGGTTTGGGATTTATTATAATTTAATATTTCTTATAATTCAAAAGGTGCCCCTCCCCTCCCTTATAAAAGGGCACCTCCTCCCTCTCCTCCTCACAACACATTGTGACTTAAATCTCAGACAACCCCTTCCAATTTCTCTTCTCCACTTCCCAAAAAACATCCTAAAGGTCCTGGTATTTTTCAAAGGCCAATTTTAGTGCCCTAAGAGGTGGTTTCAAAGAGGCGTGTCGAAGAAGAGGTAATATCTATTACCGATTCGTTCAAAATTATTTCTTCTTATAAATATTCATATTTTTTTTAATTATTAAGTAATAAAATAAGTATCAATAATATAATGATATGTTAATATAAAACTTATTCAACCCTTTTTCACCTTCTATTCATCCTAAGGAAAACAAAATCACCGCGCGTGCGTACGTATGGAATACCGTCTCCACACCGCGGTGTAATCTGTTTTCCACCACCACCTTACATGGATGGGTATAATGGTGTAAATAATGACTATATATGATTATTTTAAAATTATATTGATTCTAAAATAGTATACATACACTTCAATACAATTCCACGATCATGGGAACGATATCTTCGCTCGTGCGTACGTACGGCCTACCGTCTCCACGATTTGATGCAACTCTTTTTACATGATCTTCATTGAATAATGATTATATAATGAATTTAATGAATAAATATTTTATATATTATACTAATACCAGTATATAATTGAGGTATCTATACCCTAAAAAGAATAATAACAATTTATTCGACACAACATGCATAAGAACAAAAAGCAATAAACACCCGAATAACAAGTTGCAATGAAATATTACTAATAAGAAGCTAAGAATATGACCATATATGATATCATAACAATTATTAAGATACCGGAACAAGTAAATAACATAATTTAAATCATTATACATGAGTTTCAGACATGTATAAAGCAAATTGGACCTAAGGTAAGGGAAATCTCACAATCTAATTTTTATACTAGATTGTTTATACTTCAGAATTTAGTGGGGAATAATTATCATCCAAATCCATGTTTCCTCAATATTTAATATTATTTATATACTCCTACAATTGTTAAAATCCAATTTTACCCTTCGGTGAGCTTTTAGTAAAAGTTATTAAAGGAATCTTTTGTCGTTTTTCATATGAGGTACTTTTTGACTTTTCTGGACAAAGTACAAGAAAAATGTTTTTTTACTTATATCACATGAATGGATTCATATAAAATTATATCCATGAATCTTACATTACAAGTTTTCAAGTTTATTTTTAATCAACTTTTTTTAGTTTAAAATAGTATATCATGTTAATAAAGGAAAAATGTTTTTGAAGTAGAAATGGTATTTTCCTCTAGAATGGAGTTCAAGCATTTTATCAAAATTATTTTCCATCTAAGATAATATAGGGTTCTTTTTTTATCCCTATTCTTATATTGATTTTATTATGTTATGATGGAATTATTTTTATTATTTCCTTGTATCTTACATGGATTATGTTATAATCGCATGATGTTTAAGAATCCCATTTTTATTACATGTGTTATGTTATGATATATGATTTATGATTTTGTGGCACACATAAGAATGGTTTCATTATGAGATGGGTGGGACCTATATCCCTCTCCAATTCATTGGGTAATGATTTATATATCATGAGATAGACATTGCTGAAACGACAAGTTAATTCAGTTCAGTGATGCAAGACTGGAACGATTAGTGAACTCGGTTCAGTAGTGGACTTTGTCCGCTATGATAGTCTTGGTAATGAGTCTTGACTAATATGAAATGATTTTCTGTGAATATGTTTGTATTCCACAAAGTATCATGTTTTAAGTTATGATTATTTGGGATTACATTTCACCACTATGATTTATTCCATGTTATGATACTATCATCTCTTTTGCAGGTTACGATATTCAAAATGTTATGGTCTTATGAATATGATATGATTGATATTTCTTTTGTTTACCCTTACTAAGAATTTGATCTCACCCTTTTTTATGTTTTCTTTTCCCCAGGTCAGGAGGAAGGGTATTAAGTAGTATATGCCAAAAAGGGATTCTAGATATGATGAAATAAATGACAGACAATGTAGATTCTTTATGAACAGTTGTTTGTGTTTCCCAGTTTCTAAAGACACTATACCTATACGGTCCTATTATGGTTTTGTTATATGTTTTAATAAGTGTGATTCAATTTTGAAGTAATAAAAATGAATGTAAAGTATGGGTCGTTATATGTTCCAACCATGATGTTTGGAAACAAGATAGCATGAATCATACCCATCATTTTAGCTTTTACTGAGGAATCAATGCCCCAACTATTATAGAAGCAACCAATAATATGATCAGTATGATTCTTGAAGATGTCTCCAAATCCCGGAGGGCTTTGATTACCTAGATAAGCACCATCCACATTATCCTTTATCCATCCTAGAAGTGGGTCATGCTAGAAGACTTCAAAAGTATGAAGACGTTGGAAATCGTTTCCACCAATATGTAATCAATGAAGGATGCCGAATTCATTCACTGTGTTGTAGTAGTTACTCTTTTGGATCGAAGCGTCTTCACGAATGGCAATGAGAATCTGTCTTCATCCTTCATTATGACTGGATGAGCATTCTTTATGAATAAGATAATATCTATCATACCAGATCATGTGGAGAAGCTCAGCAAAAACCGAATTTAAAATTTTATTAATTTGCTGATCACTATTAATATGTGAACATCTCTTTATTTGATATTTTATAGAGTCATGAATCCACCATCTGCAATCAAAAATTTCAAAAATATATTTCCAAAGTGCGGAAGCAGTGGATCATGAATGAAAAATGATGAATATAATTTCTCTTTATTGATTGCAGTGACTGCATTTAGAACTGACTTTTAAACTAGATGATTGAACAAAACCATCAGTTTGAAGTCTATTATGTGCAAGCCGCCAAATAAGATTAAATCTCGAGGGATTTACCCAAGGATCTTCAAGAAGTTTTAAACACCCAAAATCACTTGCATAGATACAAAAAGAGTGAATGTAAATGTTTTTTTAATCAAGCATGCCATTGTAAGCAAGTTCCCAAACTAAAAATCATCAGTGTTAGATAAAGATGGATAGATGGTTACTCTATCTTTCTTAATCTCTCTTTTGAGAGAGTAAAAATGAATATAAAATGATGTTTCAATGTTTTTATAGAAACAAGTAAATGCCTAGGTGTATAAAGGGGAGATGGGATTTGACTATGCTATGAAGTTTTGTGCTATATATATGTGGGGATTATATGATGTGATTATGATGTGGAGAGGTATCTTAGTTTATTGTTTCAATGATGAAATATAACCATGTTATGGGGTGGTGGCCTTTGTGTGTGAAGGTGTGATGTGATATTGCACTGTTATGTTGTAAAGACCTAGAATTTTCAAGGAAATATTTTTTTCTTAATTCAATCGAATTTTACTAGTATGTGGCTTCTGAAGGCACTTGATTCCAAGGCCCGGTGTTCCCGGAATCAATTTATGATGTTTTTTTGGGTACATTCATTAAACGTACGTGTGGGTTTTTCTATCTTACTAACCGGTGCTCGGAATTGAAATCTGAGGACACCGATGAACTCACAACATCGGTATTGGCGTAAGTGGACCTTTATCGCAGTTGCGTTTCATGCGAGATGAAGGTTAATTTTTGGGGTTTAATCATAAATTAAATAAAATTGTGTGGTACACAATTTTATTTTGAGAGTTGGTTATTTCCTCCCATGGGGATGTAATTGGTGGGACCCACACCAAAATAACTTCCCAGGTGTGGATATTTGTGAGGTGGGGCCCACGCGAGCGCTAACCATTCATCTCCCCATAACTCTTTTCAACCCCCTTAAACCCCTTGTTTAATTCTTGACAGTTCCCTAATTTAATTGGGTGGAGCCTCTCCACATTCTGCCTCCCTCACTCTATTTAATTTTTGCCAACCCATCTCAATTAATTAAACAACTCTTCAATTAATTAATTAAAGAGTTTCAATTAATTGGAATGCATGGAAAGTTTATTAAAATATGGGAAAGCCTTATTTTAATTTTGGTTCTTGGAAAATATTATGCTGGGAAATCCTTGGAGAATCAAAAGAGTGCTTTAACCGTCCATGATGAATGACATCTTCTTCATTGAAGAACACTGACTCCACGAAGAATAGTGACGTGCCATTCATTCTCATCTCTGAAGCAAGTGATGAGATGATACTTCCTCCTCAGACGCACCCCGACGTTGTCTACAAAATTTTATTTCTGCGACTCTGCTCTTGATACCGAGGTAGGGGTTTGTTTCAATTTTAATTGAATAAATTTTTTCTTCGTCCCTCAGTGAAGTCATGTTTTACCTTAGGCCATTTGATACAGCCTAACGCGGAGGGTGCAGGCTGAACGAACATGGCCCAACAACCCTCCGATTGTTCTTGGATACTTTGATGGTGGAAACGAGAGGTGGTGGCATTGAACGGAAGTGGCAGCCATGCGCCGACCACGTGGGGAAGAACCGCAGCCCGCAACCGTGGGCCACTCGGCCGATGAAGAAGTGGCTGACAAAAGCCGGCCGGGCGAAAGAAGGACCGCGGTGCCAAAAGAGGAACCATTCTGTGGAAGACCAGGGGCCATGTTCCCCAGGATGCTCTGTGGGAATCCGACTGGAAGGCGGCCGTCCGAGATGAGGAGAACCGCAACGCCAGGAGGGCGCCGCGCTGAATAAACCGTGGCCTGCCCGAGGGGGCTGCTTGCGCCGAGAAGGCCGGCCGGCTTCGGCCGGCTAGTTTAAGAGGGTGACATCGTATGGCACCGCTAGTTCGGGTAGCCAGGGGGTTGCACCCCCCTCGGACTGCACGACCCCTTCAGGCCGGGCTGTGCCGCGCTGGGCTTGGCCTCCCCGTGCTGGGCTGGGCCACGCCCCGCAGGTCCGAGCCGCGCCCTCTCTGGCTGGGCCGCTCCCCTTCGGTCCGGGCCACGCCTGCCAGCAAGTCGGTCTGCATTTCTTTAGTCTGGGCCAACACCCCATGCAGGGTCGGACCTTCAACACCCGGTAGGGCCGACCTGATAGCCCACAGGGCCTAACGGGTTGGGCCCGTATACTTAAATGTGAATATCTTCACAGTAGTGCATCTGATCAATGCACCATCTGCGACACTGGGACCCTCATGACATGGAAGTCCTTTTGTGATACTCTATATGAGTTTTTAACAACTTTGGAAAATGGCCACGTTTGGAACGATCGTATTTCCAACCTGGCCCCTAGAACAGAAAAACCTATATCTTTCAGACCGGGCATCCGATTGAAGTTCCGTCTATCGAGTTGGGTTCCTTTTGACGAGAAGGAACTTCAGAATACATAAAATATAGACTTTATGACAGTTGATGTATCAACCCCTTGGCTCGAGGAGCGGACCCTCCTAGAATCGAGCGTGCTGTGTGCGAGAACCCTAGAGCCGCCTGCGACTGCAACGACTACCGTACTGGGATACTCAGTGGGTTCGACGATGATGGAAAATGTACTGGAAGCCTCTATGGTTTTGACAATGATGACTACCATACTGGAATCCTCTTTGGGTTCTACGGTAATGATTATATTTTCTTGTATCCTACATGGGTGTGACATTTTGATTTCTATTCTAGTATCCTACATGGGTCCAACAGAGTAGCTGGTCTAGTATCCTACATGGGTCTAATAGATTATTTGGACTAGTATCCTTTGTTGGTCCACCAACATAGATGAATCAGTGACTACACCTGACAATATCTATCACATTGCAAAATATGTATACCTGTATGAGCTGAGTCTTGAATTTCAATCATTATCATCGATGTGAATGACTTTATTCCTATGTGAACTGGGTTGTACATGGGCTCGAGAGTTGGAGCCGAATGAGATTGATGACTTAGATATATGTATGGAAATATACCTAAGTAGAGATTATTGATACATCTTGATTGTATATTTTATTTATGGTTTATCCTCCGTGGATTCTGGGAGACCTTCGGGGGTCTCGAGGTCCCTACTGAGTATCATTATACATACCCCTTCACGGGCAATGCCTGTACTATGTTGTGTTGGATGCAGACGACAGATAGCGCTGATCGCGGAAGAGGTTTGTAGAGATGGACAATACTCAGAGGTGGACCACTTGGTGAGACATACACGGAGCAGAGGGATGGACCCGTGGTGCAGGGAAGACTATATGTACCCACCAATCAGGTGGGATTACCAGAGGACGACTTGGTGGTTATTGTTTTACTTTAATGCTATTGTACTAGTTTTTCAGTTGTACTATACTTTCATTTGATTTTGTATTCTGGCCCATTTACCTTTCCGCACATACTTTGTATTCAGTATTACCTTGTTCTTACTTCATCTTGCATACTTTGTTGTGTTTGTTAACCATCATAAGGTCAACGCCTTTCCATTTTATCAAGATTCCCACTTTTGGTGCTAATATCCAACCCCTGGCCTATGGAAGGCGGGTTTGGGGTAGTCACGACACGGGCCCCGAGGATGGGTCATGAAAGATTTGTATAAAATGAGCCGGTTATACCATAGAACTCAAGACTCTGATCATTCCTTTCTATGAAGAAATAATGATAAGAGTATTGAGTGTGGTTTTTAGTCCAGGGAGTCCAGTGTTGGTGCGGCGACCGACGTATCGATACACCCAGACCCTGACCCCAAATTTCTGTCTCAGTGCATGAAAAAACTGATTGTATGTGTGTTTCAAAAGTTTTATTTTTCATTACATTGTGTCAGATCACTAGGTATATTTTTTGACCCTGGAACACCTCTTTCTTTTCAGGATGACCCCACGAAGGCGGCCAACTAGGTTTCCAAGTCGCGTACGAGATGACATCCCACCGAGCGACGAGGCCTCAGTGCAGGGCCCCATCATAGAGGAGGCAACAGCTGTACCACTACCCACTGATCCACCGATACTACCATCCCCAACAATAGAGAGTGCATGAAGCCTGAGTGTGTTGTATGAGTTTCAATGACAGAGGCCACCCAGGTTATATGGAGAGACGGACCCTCAGGCATCCTAGGATTGGATGGAGGCTTTCGTTAGAGTTTTTAGATTGGTAGGGATGCTATCAGACCTTATGGTGATCCATGCCGCGAGTCTCCTGCATTCAGTAGTATTTAGATTGTGGATCTTGATTCTCCAGGTGCATGACCAGGCATCTTTACTTTGGATATACTATGAGAGTCTCTTCCACTCGGAGATTGTTCCAGCCACCCTTTGTGCATTTAAGATTCAGGTGTTACTTTACCTGCGGTAGGGCAGCATGACAGTAGGTCAGTACTCAGTGATGTTTACTGACCTCTCGTGCTACTCCACAAACATGGTACGTGACCCATTCATCAGGGCCTGGTCCATTGAGCAGGAACTGTGACATGAGATCAGGGCTTCAACAATCTCCCTTAGCATTCTGACGTAGGCGGGAGTGCCGGAGCGAGCCCTTCTTGTGGAGAGCTTTCTCGCTGAGCCGACACTAGCTACGAGACCCACCATAGGGCAACACGCAGTAGATTCTTCTACTGCCGGTAGTAGATAGATGTCACAGAGGTCCAAGATGACCGGGCCATTAAGAGAGTGACCTCAGGATACAGGTTCGGTTGTGTGGGGCACCCGAAACAGAGCCAGCTATTCTAGGAGCAGGTTGTGCTATGCATGCAGCAGGCATGGTCACATTGCTCTAGACTTCCCGACCCATTATGAAGATTAGTAAAAAACAGTGGAGGGACCACCCAAGCAGAGGCAGAGGTTTGACCATGGATGTCTGTAGGGAGAAGGTGGATGAGGTAGAGGAGCTGTCCGAGCAACTGGTAGTGGACGATGTTTTGAGGCTCTACCACCACCACCACCACTAGGAGGTCCACCACGACCACAGGGAGTTGGAAGACAGAGCCAGGCTCAGCTTTAGGAAGGAAAGGCTTACAACCACAGTCCACCTAAGATGATTCGAGGTACTATCTATGTTTACTCCACCCTTTCTGCTGTACTTATAGACACAAGAGCGAGTCATTGATTTATTATCGCTGCCCTTGTTCAGAGCTCTGAGATTCCTAAGGAATCATTCACTCGATCGTTATATTTAAAGACTCCTACAGGAGAAGACTTGACAATTACACACTGGTGCTGGTAGTGTGAGTTTATTATAGGAGGAGAGATATTCGGTTGGGATCTTCTTGTAGTGGCGTTGAGGCCTTACGATGTCATCGTGGGTATGGACTGGCTGACTACAGTCCATGAATAGATCGACTGCATTAGGCTCAAGGTGCAGTTTGTCTGTACGGATGGGAGTAAGTTCACCTTCACTGGTGAGATGGGAGCCTTGGCAGTGCAGTTGGACATATGCAGAGGAGAGGGAATCCAATCACACATCAGTTGGCTAGTCTCATCTCGGAGTAGTTGATGTGCAGAGTCTAAGTTTTCCTATTGTGGTGGATCAGTATGCAGACGTTTTTCCTGAAGATGTTCCAGGAATACCTCCTCACAGAGAGGTACACTTCTACATTGACTTGTACCCCAATATAGCACTGATATCTACTCCATCATATCATATGGATCCCTCTAAGTTTCGTGAGCAGCAGGTATAGATGGAGGAATTGCATGGGAAATGATTCATCTGATCCAGTGTTTCACCCTAGGATTCTATGATTTTATTTACCAAGAAGGCAGATGGGAGCTTGCGACTGTGTATTGACTATCATCTCCTGAATCAGGTGACCGTAAAGAATAAGTACCCACTTCCTAGGATTGACGACCTCTTTGATCAGTTCAAGGGAGCACGATTGTTCTCGAAGATAGACCTCAGTTCAAGCTATCACCAACTCAGTGTTTGAGAGGAGGATGTGTAGAAGACGACATTCAGTTGTCGGTATGGCCACTAAGAGTTCTTGGTTATGACTTTCGGCGTAACCAACGCTCCAGTAGTGTTCATGAGTCCCATGAAAAAGATCTTCCATCCTCACCTCGATCATTTTGTCGTAGTCTTCATCAATGAAATACTGATTTACTCGACAACTGAGGAGGTGCACGCCTACCACTTGCGAGTTTTAATGGATACACTCCGAGAGAACCAGTTTTATGGTAAGCTCTCGATGTTCTAGTTCTAGATTCGAGAGGTTCACTTCTTGGGACACGTCATATCGGAGGCGGGAGATGCAGTGGATCCAGCGATGATCGAGGCAGTGCTTGCATGGGAGCCACCCAGGAGCGTGACAGACATGGGGAGCTTCATGGTTCTAGCTGGGTACTATCAATGATTTGTTATATACTTCTCCAGAGTTACAGCACTGCTTTCCGGTTTGATAAAGAAGGGGAAACCTTCTTGTG
Organism: Viscum album; assembly: GCA_963277665.1. Taxonomy (NCBI): domain Eukaryota; kingdom Viridiplantae; phylum Streptophyta; class Magnoliopsida; order Santalales; family Viscaceae; genus Viscum; species Viscum album. Next base: position 1,282,069,286 of record OY728132.1, on the reverse strand, counting down.
GCCAGATAGATGTCAGAAAATATTTCAGGAGCTGAGGAAAAGATTGGCCAGTGTGCCCATCATGAGGCTACTGTAAGAGAGCGTTGGGTACGTAGTATACTGCGACACATCAGGGACCGGACATGGGTGTGTCCTGATGTGGGAGCAAGTAGTGATCGCGTATGGTTCATGGTAGTTGAGGTAGCATGAGAAGAACTACAATACGCATGACATGGAGTTAGCAGCAGTGGTCTTCGCCTTGAAGATGTGGCAGCACTATCTGATGGGCGAGCGCTTTACAGTCTACTCTAACCACCAGAGTCTGAGGTATATCTTTTCGCAGAAAGACATGAACCAAAAACAACTGCGATGGCTCGACTTCCTCTAGGACTATAACATTGAGATAGTCTATACTTGTGGGAAGGGGAAAATTGTAGCTGATTCTCTTAGAAGGAGACCATGCATTCAGCAACTCGGAGAGGCGACAGAGCAGCTTACCGCATTGCAGATATCCTTTGTGGATAGAGATGGAGAAGCCTTTATATAGTCACTGACAGTCACTCCTCCACTACTTCAGCGAGTCAGAGAGGCACAGTCAGGGGATGCTGACTGTGAGACACAACGTACTCAGATATGCACAGCACAGGCGCCTGATGGATTTTCTGGAGGTGGGGAGAACATCAACCTCTTCAGAGGATGTACTATTGTACCAGTTTCACTGTAGGAGGAGGAGGTGCTGAGGGAGTTCCACACTTCCCCTCTAGCGGTACATCCAGGAGTGGCGAAGATGTATCAGGACCTTAGACGACAACAATAGTGGCTGGGTTTGAAGAAGGTTGTAGGAGAGTTCATTTCACGATGCCTCACTTGTCAGCAAGTGAAGGTGGAGCACCAGGTACCAGAACACTTGGTATAGCCCTTAGAGGCCCCAGAGTGGAATTGGGATAGGATATCCATAGATTTCGTGATGGGACTTCCAAATACATCCAAAGGGCACGACTCTATCTGGGTGATCGTTGACTGACTAACCAAGTTGGCCCACTTCCTACTGATCAGAGAGCATGGCTCTGTAGAGAGCTTGGGATGCCTCTACATTCAAGATATTGTAAGTCTTAATGGTGTGTAATCATCTATCATTTCCGATCATGATGATCGATTCACTTCCCGACTATGGAAGGGGTTACGGGAGGCTTTCCGGACATAACTTCACTTGAGCACCGCCTTCCATCCTCAGATGGATGGCCAGACAGATAGGACCATACAGACACTCGAGGACATGCTCCTTTCTTGTGTCATTGACTTTGGTCACAACTGGGAGGATCAACTACCCTTGGTGGAGTTTTTGTACAACATCATCTACCATTCCACCATCAGGATGGCACCATACGAGGCACTGTACGGCTGACCTTGCATATCACCTCTATACTGGACTGACCTTGGGGAGTCATCACTCATAGGTACAGAGATGGTTCAGGCTACAACAGAGAAGGTACAAATCATACAGGAGTAGATGAAGACTGCACATAGAAGATAGAAGTCCTATGCTGATAGAAGACGGAGACCACCGGAGTTCAAGGATGGCGACCACATCTTTTTATGGGTCTCACCTCGACGGGGTCTACGGAGATTTGGTCGGGGCAGAATGTTATCTCTGTGTTTCATCGGACCATTCCATGTCCTCAATAGAGTAGGCGAGGTGGATTACCACCTAGCCCTTACACCTCAGTTTCACCTGGTTCATGACGACTTCCACGTGTCTTAGCTGAGAAGACACGTGCACGACCCGACCCACATCATCGATCACTGGGAGATGGACATCGATGAAGGGGTGACATTTTTGGAGGTCCCGATGGAGATCGTGAATCGACAGGAGCAGGACCTTTTTGGATGATTGATTCCTCTAGTGTGCATTCACCGGCAGCACGGGAACCACCAGGAGAGCACTTGGAAGCAGAAGGCACAGATGCGAGCTCAGTATCCCCATTATTTTCCTAGTGTGTGTTGTAGCTTTATGGGGACGTAGATCCCTAAGGTGGGAGAAATGTAAAGACCCATAATATTCATGGAATTGTTTTTCCTAATTTTTTGGAATTTTATTAGTATGTGTCTTTTGACAGCACTTGATTCCGAGACCCGTTGTTCCCAGAATCATTTTCTGAAGTTTTTTTTGGGTACGTTTAGTAAACGTATGTACGGGTCTTTATATATTTTTATCCGGTGCTAAAAATTAATATCCAAGGACACCGATGAACACGCAGTGCCAATATTCACTTAAGGGGACCATTACGGCAGTTGCGTTTCATGCAGGTTGAAAGTTAATTTTTGGGGTTTAATGTTAAATTAAATAAAATTATGTGGTACACAATTTTATTTTTAGATTTGGTAATTTCCTCCCATGGGGAAGTTATTGGTCGGGCCCACACCCAAATAACTTCCCATGTGTGGATATTTGTGAGGTGTGGCCCACATGAGCCCCAACCATTCATCTCCCCATAACTCTTATCAATTCCCTTAATCCCCTTGTTTAATTCTTGACAACACCCTCATTTAATTGGGTGGAGCCTTTCCACATTCCACCTCCCTCACTCCATTTATTTTTTTCCAACCCATCACAATTAATTAAACAACTATTCAATTAATTTATTAAAGAGTTTGAATTAATTGGAATGAATGGCATGTTTATTAAAATAAGGGAAATCCTTATTTTAATTTTGTGTCATGGAAAATATTGTGCTGGGAAATCCTTGGAGAATCAAAAGAGAGCTTTAACCATCCACGAAGAACAGTGTCTTCTTCGACGAGGAACACTGACTCCATGATGAACGATGACATGACTTTCTTTCTCTTCTTCGCAACAATTGAGGAGACGCCGCTTCCTCCTCGGATGCACCCTGACGTCGTCTACAAATCCTCTTTCCACGACTCCACTCTTGAAATCGAGGTAGGGGTTTGTTTCAATTGTAATTGAATAAAAATGTTCTTCGACCCTCGTTGAAATCATGTTTTAACTTTGGCCATTTGATACCGCCTAACGCGGAGAGCGCGGGCTGAACGAACATGGCCCGATGACCCACTGATTGTTCTTGGATACTTTGGAGGTGGAAACAAGAGGTGGTGGCGATGAACGGAAGCAGCTGCCATGCGCCGGCCGTGTGCGGAAGAACCGCGGCCCGTAGCCGCGAGACGCTCGGCCAACGAAGAACCGGCCGGCTAAAGCCGTCTTGGACGAAAAAGGACCGTGGTACCACAAGGGACAAAGCGCTGCGTAAGACTGCGACCCATGTTCTGTGGGATACTCTACGGGCAAGCCGGCCAGCAGGCGGCCGACCGGGCTAAGGAGAACATCGGTGCCAGGAGGGCGCCGCGCTGGACGAACTGCGGCTAGCCCGAGGGGTCCGCTTGCGCCGAGAAGGCCGGCCGGCTTCGGACGGCCAGTTTAGGAGGGCAGCACCACTTGACACCCTCGGTTTGGGTAGATGGGGGGATGCGCCCCCTTGGACCGCTCGACCCCTTTGGGCCGAGCCACTCATCTAGCCGGTTTGTGCCCCGCCGGGCTGAGCCGCACCCTCTCGGGCCGGACCGCGTCTCGCCCTCTCGGGCTGGGCCGCACGCCTTTGGGATGATCCGCACCTTCCACCAGGCCGGGCCACATTTGATTAGGCTGGGCCGATACCGCATGCAGGTTCGGACCTGCAGAACTAGGTCGGGCAGACCCGCCAGCCCGCTGTGCTTAACAGGCCGGGCCCGTACGCTTAAATGCGAATATCTTTATGACCGTGCATCTGATCGATACACTGTCTGTGGTACAGGGACCCTCATGACATAGAGGTCCTTTTGCAATAATATATGTATGTTTTGAACAACTTTTGGAAATGGCCAGGTTTGGAACGAGCGTTTTCCAACAGGTCCCCTGGAATAGAAAAGCATATATCTTTCTGAACGACCATCTGATTGACGTGTTGTCAGTCACGTTGGGTTCCTTTTGACAAGACGAAACTTCGGGATACATAAACTCTGGACTTTCTGACAGTTGGTGTATCGACCCCTTGGATCGAGGAGGGAACTCTCCCAGAATCGAGCGTCTTGTGTGCGGGAACCGTATAGCTGGCTTCGACAGCAATGACTACCGTACATGAATCCTTTGTTGGTTTGACGATGATAAAAAATGTACTAGAATGCTCTATGGGTTTGGTGACGATGAATACCATACTGGAATCCTCTGTGGTTTCGACAAAAATGATTACTGTTCATGTATCTTACATGGGTTTGACAATTTGACTTCTGTTCTAGTATCCTCCGTCGGTCTGATAGAGTTGCTAGTCTAGTATCATATGTGGGTCCAACAGCTTAGCAGGACTAGTATCCTACATGGGTCTTCCATCTTAGATAAATATGTGACTACATCTGATCATCTCTATCACATTACGAAAGATGTATACCTGTGTGAGCTGAGTCTTGACTTTCAATCATCATCATCGATGTGATTGACTTCTTCCCAGTGTGGACTGGGTTGTACTTGGGGTCAATAGTTGGAGCCGAACTGGATTGATGACTTAGGTATATGTATGGGAATATACCTAAGTAGAGTTGTTTGATACTTCATGGTTGTAACTTTTCTTTGTTGTTTATCCTTTTTGGATTTTGGGAGACCTTTGGGGGTCTCGGGGTCCCTACTGAGTATCGTTATACTCACCCCTGCATGGGAAATGCCCGCAGTATGTTGTGTTAGATGCAGAAGACAGACATCGCTGATCGTGGTAGAGGCTTGTAGAGCTGGACGGTACCTTGAGGTGGGCCACTTGGTGATATGTACATGGAGCAGACAGAAGGACCCGTGGTGCTGGGAAGGCTATCTATACCCACCCTTCAGGTGGGATTCCTGGATGACGACTTGGTGGTTTCTGTTTTACTTTACTACTGTTGTACTTGTTTTTCAGTTGTACGGTACTTTCAGTTGGGTTTGTATTCTGGAAAATTTTCCTTTCAACACTTACTTTGTATTCATTATTACCTTGTGCTTACTTCATCTTGCATAATCTGTTTTGTTTGTTTACTATCATAAAGTCAATGCCTTCCCATTTTATCAGGATTTACACCTTTGGTGCTAGTCTCCAGCCCCTGGCCTATGGAAGGCAGGTTTGGGGTAATCACAACACGGGCCCCGAGGACGGGTCATGACATATTTGTTAGGGTGAGCTTAATTTAGGGTGAGATTAATTTAATTATAAAGAAAATGCATAATAGAAGCTATCATTAATCTATATTCATAGTCTACATTTTGAGGTAAATAACTAACAACAAATTACATATAAATTAAATTTCTATCATAATCAATATGACACGATAAATAACAGAAAACACATTGCATATATCATTATATGGAATCTCATAACTATATATCGAATTAAGAACATGGAAACGAAAATATCTAAAAACACATTCAATTTAATTAAGAATTTTATAATTAAATGAATCCAAAAATAATAATATCAGGAAAATCTCAGGGATAATAAGATAATTAATAATAATTTTGGAATGGAAAATAATTGAGAAAATATTATATTTAATAAATAAACTAAAAATATAATTAATTATTTTATAACATCATTATGAAGATCTCTTGGATAAGAAAATCTAAATTCATAATTATGTAAGTTCTTAATCATTTGACATTATTTTATTTTCTTTATGATACCTCTAATGTTAATACCTTTCACATAATGGATTAAAATTACTTATAGTAACTTGTTCAATTATTGATTATGGATTATCCACATGATATAATAGATTATTGAGAGGCTATATAATTGAAGGTTCCACCCAACAATGTATATCAATGTATTTCCACATATATTGAATAATAAATTTAATTAATGAACAATATTCCATACCATTACATTTCTTTATTGATGTAATATTATAGATTTTCAATATTTTCACAGTCTATAAAATTAAATTCAAATTAAAATAAAAATTTTGGTAATGAGATGATGTTAATTAAATATTCATAATTATGATAAGTAATATGGATTTTTATTGGATTATTTATCCCCATTAATCATATGAATTTTACTAATTCAAGGGAACGAAAATGAATATAAAAATAAATCAAGGAAATAAATGTCGTCTCTATAACTGTATAAAATAATCATAATAAATCCAAAAAATAATAAGAATTATATCATTAAAACATATACACAGTGGAGTATATGTAAAATAAATGGCTGTTTTTATAGAAAATAAAAAATACAATAAATGGACAATCAAAAATATTTTGGTGGAAAATATCATTTTTTTAAATGTCCCTTTAAGAATGAAATTCAAAAAAGATTTTTCAAATAATTTTCAGTGAAAATAACATTTAAAAATTTTCAATTATTATTTAGTTTATTTTTTGGCCTTGATTATATGAAATTACATTAAACTATTTCATATAAAAAATAAGATTCATTAAACTTTTTCATTAAAAGAAAAATTGAAATTGTTTCAAAAAAATATGAATAATCCATTAAAAACAAAACGTTCAGCTATATTTTTCATTTATAAAACATTTTTGATAATTTTAAATTCACGATTTTTCAAAAAAATGTATATATATGAGAAAATATTGTGTGATTGAAGAGTGAAAATATGCTATATTTTAAATAAATTATTCTCTAAAAAACATTTAATTTCAAAAGAGTGTGAAAATTGTATTATTATTTTATAAATTACTGAATAACTATATTTGGATAAAATATAATTTATTATCAGTAAATGATCAAATAATTTCCTCAAGGTAAATTCAATCATAAAAAATCTTAATTAAAATTATATAATAATGTAAACCCTTATGAAATTCACTACATTGAAGTGAGAATTAATCTATGATCCAATTCTATGTATCGAATGTAAATATACATAGAAATGTATAAATATAACATAATATAATAAAAATTAGGTACACAATTAATCTTATAATATCAGAGGTAATGAAGAATTAATATAACCCACTAAAAAAATCAATAATGTAATTCTTTACCACTATGTAATATTCAAGTGAAAAACATGTTGGATGTAATTATTGATTTTTAAACATATAAGAACATAAATTATTATGTAAAAATGATATTAAATGTATAAGGGGATGTATATACACAATATAAAATAATTTAGCGGCATAATTTTACAGTATAGCTGAATGAAATGAAATTGAGATGAAAATTTTTACCCCATGAATCTTTTAGGATAAAAAAGAATCAATATAATATAATGACTTTACACATATTAATACCATATTAAATAACCATATTAATACTTATAATAAAATATATGGCCATTTTGTATCATGTTATCACCCATTTGTTAATATTCTTTCATTATTTTAAAATTTTCAAGTGTTTATTACATTGTTTTTTTATTTGATCTATTTCCAGAATGTTTGAGGACATGGGAATATGATATTGTTCCAAAATAAAAAATTTAATAATCAAGACATATTTATCTTATTTATTCATCACATAAACATTTAAGCAAGTCCAGAAGCCTTTTTTGAGAAATGAATTATGTTGCGATCACCTATACGGTAGATCGTACGTACCAATGAATATGATTTCAATTTTTCATGGATCAGTATAAAATGAAGATAATTTATATTTATTCATTAAAAAATTAAAATTATTTCATAAATGAAATATTATTTTATTAAGTATAATAATATATATCATTAATGTTGTGTATTGATGAAAATGGAGTCACATCACTTTTTAAATGAGGTAGTCCACATGTACAAAAATGATGTTATCGTATTTTTATAAGAGAAACATGAATAAATAACCTGATATATTATAATGTAGGAATAATAAATATGTCATTAGGATCATAATTATTCATAGTGATCATATTTATTGTTCAAAATTATCCTTACTTTCTTCGATGTAAAGTATTTCAAGAAAAAGAATCACATACCTTTGTGAGGCGGTAGTCCACCGTACAGACAAGAGATATTATCATATAGCCTAAAAAGTAAAATGTCAAAAAAATTAAATATTATATAATGAATTCATATGTTGAAATATGTAAAAAATTTAAATTTCATTCTTATATATATAATCATAATGAACTGTGATTGGTGTTGAGTGAAAATGGTTCACATAGGTTTGTGAGGAGATAGTCTGCTATACACAAGAGCGACGTTATCATTTATAAATATGGGGATGGAGATATGGATATATATAATTATTTTATAATAATAAATACCTCTTATATATATAATATTCGTGTTATATATAATAATAAATGAATACTATTTGATGGATTTGTAAAATAATGTAAAACTAACATGCATAGTCTATATTTTTACCACTTCTCGGACCACCTCATTAGGATTATAACTAATGTATGAATGTAATATATATATGAAAAAACCATTCATTATATGTTTATTTTGTGGGTGTTGGGAATTTATTTTTTTTACCTATTGGATAGTGTTTTTATTGTGTGAATATGATTTGTTAGGGGAAACCTTTGTTAAGTACGGTGAGTGAAATGAGTCTATTTTTTGAAAAGTAAATGTTTTACTAAAATATTTTAAATCCAAAAGGTTAGAAAAATTATTTTTAGACACAAAAAAATATAAGGAAAAAATATTTCTAAAAAATATATTTTTTTACAGTTTTAGGTCTTTTTAACCATAATCATTTTAGTCTACCCCACACAGTAAACATATTAACATGTAAACAATGGTAATTATCATATACTATTTTGAAAATTCATTTGGGTCAAAAATTATTATCAACTTATTAGATAATAAAAACATTTTGTATTATAAACATGAAATTAGTCATTTAAATATTCAATTAATAAATATGGAATAATTCAATTTAAAATTTTACATGTGACCGTGATGATAAAGATGGTTTTAATTGAGAAAATTATAGTAATTAAAAAAGGCATTAATGTGAATATTTAATATGATATTGATCCTAATGAACTATATTACATTTAATTAAATATAATTAAACTAACTTTTCATTTAATATAATTTAATATATAATATTTCATTATAATTTGTTTTCAAAAAATCATTTTTCAATATAAATCTATTTATTTCAAAATTCATCAAAAGGTAATATTTTCTGTACTATCACAACAAATTTTACCTTATACAATTTTGATACGTTTTCTTAACTAATTAATTTAATTTTATAAAATAAATTTTCAATATAAATTTAATTTTATGTGTGAAAATCAAGACTAAACTATCCTTTATAAAGAAGTACAGTTTTCCAAAAAAAATTTCAATACCTTATAATTGGTTTTTATAATATTCATAGTAAATATATAACCGTATTATACATAAAATTGATATTTTTATCCGTACACACCAATTAAATTTATAGGTTATAATGGTATTATATATTATAGTTTATTTAGACATTGAGTTACATGTTCCACAAGCAATTAAAGTACATAAATATATATAAATATTTTTTGTTACTGGTCTATGATCGGGTTTCAATGCCACATACCCTATCGTATAAAATGTTATAAAATTATAAATCATTGGTGTTATATTCTCCCAACCATTATTAAATTTCATCCTAATAGTTTCACATTTCTCTAAAAAAATTATTGTATGATATATGGAAGTTCATTATTTTAAAAACCCACAATATATAAAGGGTTACCACAATGTAATATTAATAGGAGACAAAAGGAAGCGTAATGGGAATATGAGATAACTAATAACTAGGTTTCTAATTATTAGAACCCTTAAAGCATGTAAATATATAGGCATGGAATAAATAGGTAAATAAATATAGTGAGTGATATAGGTAATTGAGGACAATAAAGTTAATGTAAATATATTAAAAAGGACACAAAAACCATAAATGTATGATTATTAGAAATAAGTTTGATTTAACATATATAAAGGTCGAAACAAAATTCCTGATTCAAGATCCTTTTACTAAATTTGATTAATTATTTTATTATGTTATAACATAATTATATAGACTCATGTGACACGTTTTTAATTCATTATCACAATTCAATCCTTGGGTTGGGCATCGATCAATTTCAAAGTTATCACTTTCTCAAGGAATTTAAATATCCCAAAAATGAAATTTTTTCCATAATGGATAAGAATAACTTTTTATGGGTAGTATAATCTATAAAAGAGTGAAAACCCATTCCACAAGTATCTGATAATTTTTCAAACCAATATGGTTACAATAATGTATCTAATAAAATACATTAATCATCATCCCTTAACTATAAAAAAGCTTTTCCATAATTAACATTTATTACCAAAAAAAATTATAAAAAACAATTACATATTAACTAAAATATAAAATTGGATATTTTAATCCATTAAACCATTATCAACCTTCGGGCTTGGGTTCAACCCCACAACCATACCAGATGCAAAGAGTTATAACCAGGAAAGTGGGTTGTTGATTTTCTAAATCTACATTAATATAATTACTATAAAATAAAAATTCTCTACTAAACATTAATTAACTAAATATTAAGGATATGATAATCCCTAATGTTTTCAATCACCATAACATTTCTTTTATTTTTACTAGAACATATACTAAACCAATGGGTTGTATCTCCATAATCATTTTCATTGAATAAAATTAATCTTGTTATATTGAAAATGAATAAATTTTTAAAATTGAATTTTAAGTCATTAAACAAACTATAAACCTTAATCACATAATCCCATGATGGTATGAAAAACTCTTCAGTCAGTGAAGACATATTATCTACTAAAAATTTAAATGATTCTATATTGGTTTATAGTATATATAACCAAAACACCATTGGTAAAAATACTTCTATAATATATTTTTTTAATCAAAATAAATAAATAATTCATTCCTTTTATTTAATTATAATCCCATACATGGTCTAGAAATTTTCATTTTTTAGAGGGTAGTGAATAAGATAATTCCTAGGTTCCACACATATAAGACCATGATCAATAAGTATATCTCTAGGGTAGTATTTATTCCCATCCTTCATAATATTCATTTTTACAATTAAATTCATTTCATTAGGAATATATTTTCAAGGCATAATTCATTTTCCCATTTCATAAGAACAAAATACTTGGTGTATCTTTCCACATTTTTCACATGATGGAAATCAATCCTTCAATCCTCCATAGTCTCCACCAATAAGGTTCTTAGAAAAATCTATCATTATATTTTTTTATTTAGTCTCATTGATTTCTAAAAAATATATTATTAATCATATTATAGGATTCCTAAAAAGTAATAATCAGGATATATTTAACTTTAATCATCATACCATTTGGTTTCTCATAGCCACAAAAATGTCAATCATGATCAATGTTAACATGAAACCTATAGGTTATAGCCATGGATGAAAACAAAAATTCATAATGTGAGATTCAATAATTAGAGTAGGGAATCTATATAATTATTAATCGAGTTTTTAAATGATGGATTCTTCTTTTGAGTCATATCATAGAATTAACAAATGTCATGTATTTATATAATATATTTTAATCTTTCATAATGGGTTTTAATTAAAATTTTTATTGTCTTAAAGATATCCCTGAGAGAGGGAAAATAAGTTCATTGTAAGACTTATAGTTGTGTACCAAGCAAAAATTGGGTGATGAATAGTGTTCCATTTCCATAGTTACTACCCGTAGGAACTACTATTCCATAACCATGTCCCCAAGAAGTATCCTTGACATTATAAATTTCTAGGAAATACATCACAGTCTCTTACCTACCACAAATGTATGAAATTATTATATACCTAACGTAAATGTCTATAATATGGTTTTGTTAAATATCCTATTTTTTACATATTCTATTTCCCAAGGATTTCATTAAATATCCTCTGATAATAACAATAAGGACAATTACCATAGAACCATATTATTTGTACTAATTTATTTAACTAGCATAATATATAATTAATATCATCAAAAAAAATAATTAGTATTGTATTTTTGGTAAACTATACAGAAACGTGATTCCTTATTTACATTTGAATATAATAATTAAAACGGGTTTTTTGAGAATAAAATTATTCTGTATATAATATCCTTTTATATCGATCATTGTAAACATAATTGAATACATTTAATGGAAAAAATAATTATGATCTAAAATTCTCAGAAAGGGTAAAGTACAATTGAGGCTATCATAAATCAATAATCATAATAAACATGGAGTGGTAAATTATTAAAAAACATCTAATATAAATAATATTACTATCATGATGAATATGTAATTATAAATAACTAAAATTACATTATATTTAATTAATAAAAATTCAATGATAACTGAATAAAGAAAAATAATATATATAATGTTGAATATCTAACAAACATTCCATTTAATCAATAAAAATAGAATGACATTGATATATAGAAAATATAATGGATAATAAGATATGGAATATTCAATATGGAATGAAAAATAACTAAAATCATACCATTTAATCCATATAAGGATAATGAAATTCTTCCACCCATTAAAAGTCTGTGATGATCTCACTGATAATAATAATTAAATTCTTAATAATGGAAATACTTAACCATTGGACTTTATTTTCTTCAGGACATGGCATATTTACCATGATGACAATTAACTTTGTGGTTTAAAGTAATAGTAAAACCCATTTTAATTCTATCTTACATTTTAGTCTCATGATATTACTAATTCATTCAAAGACTATATAATTCCAAACTGCACCCATCATTGTATATCCAATGCAGTCTTTGTATATCAAATAATCGATTTAATTCATAAAAAATACGAATTAACATTAAATATATATATTTAGTAAATAATATGGATTATATATATTTCCATATTCAATGAAATAACATTAAAAAACACAATATTTTGAAATGAGATAATGTTTAAGAAATTAACATATTCAATGATCGTAGAAATGTGAGTTATTAAAGGGAATTATAATGGCCAAAAAAATGATTCAATCAAGTGAATATCAATTATATCCTTGGAAATAATAATTATATACCACGTAGAGATATAATTAGTTTTGTATCAATAAAATTTCTCCTTAGTTGATTTTATGTAATACAAAGGCCTCTTTTTGTAGAAAATATAAATAGATTAAAAATACGTTTAAAAACATTCTTGATCAGAATATCATTTTGATTATAGAATACACTTTTTAAAATTCAATTTCCATAAAGTATATTGAAAATTGATTTCATTAATAATATATTTAAAACATATTCATTTATATTTAAAACATTGAGTGGTCATGATGGCATGAAATTTGGTTTATACTATACATGTAAAAACATACTTCTTTCACAATTTATGTAAAATAACATCAAAAAATATATAGAAAATAAAATGAGGATTCCATGAAATATATTATTCAATAAAAATAAAATTAGGGTAATTTTTTTAAATTAATTTTTCATTAATAAATTTAAATTTTTTTTGAAAAAATTTATAATTATCATGTTATTGAAAAATAATATATTTGATAAAAAATCAATATGATGTCGGATTTTACCAAAATAAAAACTATCTATATTTTCATGTAAAAATGATTTGAAAAATTTTAAAATTTAATTTAAAATTCATTAATAACCATTGGATAAGGAAATTAAATAGTTTTGTTATAAAATATTTAAATAATTTCTTTATTTGGAAATTCAAGCATATACTATCCTGATTCAAGTGATATTGTGAGGTAAACACTTAAAAGGTTTTTTAAATTTGAAATTAGAATTAAAAAAAGGATCCATTTGTGTATGAAATTTAAATCAACCTAAAATTTGTGGAAATAAACCTTAAAAATATAATAATATATTACACACATAATTATAGAATACCAAAGGTAATGGGGAAGTAATATAACCTTGTGAATATAAATTTAGATATGAAATTCAATACCACTTTATATTATTCATGTCAAAATAAAATATAATATAATTATTAAATTTTAAATATAAAATATCATGAATTGTTTTTTATGGAAGGTATTACATTTCATTGGGGATTTATATACATCATAATATTTAAATTAGGAGAATAATAATATAATATTCCTTAATAATGAAATTGAGATGAATCCCTTTCCATAAAATTCATCTAGAATTAACATGATTTAAATTCCATACTAATGATTTTAATCATGTTAAAAACTTATTATTTAACCATATTAATATTTAGAATATCATATATGGTCTATTTACAAAAAACATATCAACTATTTGCTAATAAAATTTCAATTTTTTCAATGTTTTGGGTGTTAATAGGCTAATATTATCCTTCGTGCCCTGTCATCAATGTTATAGTACTTGTACATATTATATAGTTAAATGAACTATATAAATATAATAATGAACTAATTATCATATTTAATCATAAATTATACTCTTTAGAGAAATCGTGAAAGAGAGTTTTGGGAAATGAAGTTGATTTAGATCATAGAGATGGTAGGTTATATATACACAAATGTAACATTTCCATTTTTAAGCAATCATAGTGGAAATGATGTAGTAATATATTATCGTAAAATAGTTAAAATAATATCATAAATATAATATAATATGTTTTAATATACCTATATGTATATATATATATATATATATTCTATTTGGTGTGGTAAGAAAACAGAGTCACTTTGCTTCATGAAGGAAACAATCCAAACATACAAAAATGATGCTACTATCTTTCTGTGAGTGAATTGGTAAGAAAGAAAATGAAATATTATATATTAATTTTGATAAAATTCATATGTATATCATTAATAATTCAGGTATATAATAAATACTAATTTACCTTTTATTTATTAATATCTATTATATGTATTCGTGAAAAATGAAACACATCGCTTCCCGAGATAGAAGTCCTCAGTACACATGATAGTTGTTATTATATGCCATATAGAATTGAATGTAATTTTTTTAATATATTATATATTTACACCAGAGGTATAATTATATTATAAATATCACAAATATTATTTATACTTCTCATTATACCCAACCATGTTATTTGTTGATGTTGAATGTGTCATATCAGTTTGTTAGAAGGTTGTTAGCCGTACAGACGAGCGATGTTATCATCTTATATGTGAGAGAAGAGGGTATATATATAGGTAATTATATTAACATAATAACATAAAAATATATTATGTAATTTTTTAAAATTTATATGAACAAATTAATATGTCTTGATGTATGATGGAGTTGAAATAATGAAAAACACAAATAGTTAGGAATATTACCTCTTTTAGGACCACCTTTTTATGATTAATCCTAATGAATTCCAATAATTGAGATATTAATAAAAAGGGTATTATAGGAAGATGGGATATAATTAGGTATCTTATTAGGGTGATATTGGACCAATCTAATAGGGGTTTAAATCATTAATATGTGAATAGAGTCGGTAGACTTTAATAAGTGAGGTTTGTGGTACATTTGAATGTTTTTAAAAGAAAAACGTGTATAGAAATTTATACCATTCCAAAACCATTCAAAATATAATATTATCAAGAACAAAAAATTATGAAGTCAAAATATTTTAGTACAAATGTTTTTAGGAAGTTTTACACTTTTTTCTTTTAGTATATCCCAATGGAAAACACATTTTTAGTTTGAGCATAATAATTCATCATTACAATTTTTATTTTTAAATTTTTTATAAATATTATGAATAACGTATCGTATAATATAAATAATTAATATTATAAATATTTAATCAATTTTTAAAATTTTATTTAACATAAGTTGTATAATCTAATTTTAATCTACACCCGAAGAATAGATGAAGAACTGGGTTTCTAAATAGAATAATATAAAAAGTATAGAAGGGTTTTATATCAAAATTCAACATGAAATATATTCCAATTACATTAATTAGTTATAATTTAAATTAATTTTAGTCCATTTACATAAATAATATTAAAAAATATTAATTTTCATGATAAATATTTAAACAAAAATAATTTTTTTAATAAAAATCATTTTTTTTTCACAATACATCAAAAAAGGATACTTTTATGAAAATAAGAAAAAACATCCAAATATTTTTTTTTGATTTTATGATTTCAAAATTAATATTCATCATATAAAATAAATATTATAAAATTTATATAAAATAATTTATTTTATGTGAAAAAATCATGGAAAATTTATCTATTTGAAAAAGTATAGTTTCTTGAAAATAAGTTTATTTTTCTATGAAATGATTCATATTAAAAATCAAAAAAAAATTATCATAATTTTTATTATTTTTTATTACTCTAGAAGACAAAAAAATTAAATGCATATATTATAACATTATACTATATTATGCATCATTTAAGCTTGGGATGTCATATTCTGCTAGCTATTGCAGAGATTAAATTTACTAAAATATATTTCATTCATTGTTTTGTATTGGTGTTGCATGTCACATACTGAGTAAAATAAAATGTTATTATTTTAGAATTTCTATGATTGACAATTGTTTCATCACTGGATTAGAATGGATTTTTGGTACATACATTTGGTGACATTTACTTATATCAGTTTTATTTATATGTTCATTATGGGATGGTTTTGGTTTTATTTTATATTATGACATGGATTTTATTATTGTTAATTCATAATATCTAAAGATATTGTTTAATTATAGAGGATAATTCATAGTATTTACAAGATTTTCTGACCCTTGGTTGTATTAACAAACTAAAGTCATACTAGAGGTGTGACTCAAATGGGTCATTATCTATCCCCCTTAATTCCAATAACTTTTGGGGGAAGGGTCATGAAATAAATTCCATATGATTGATATGATGTATATGGTCTAATATATTAAATGAAATAAAATTACTGAATATTTTGGCATGATTTTGAGAATATATTTCATGTTATTAACCCTAATTACCTATTTTTCCCTTACAAAGGATAAAATAGTTAATAAATATGACAACTGAAAATGTGAAATTATTTAAATGGACTATTTACCATATTTCAACCCCCTAATTCTAAATATGATATGAATTTATTCATGGTTCATTTACCATAAGAGGATGTAATAAATGTTAGTATATATTCAAAAAATGCAATCAAATTTCATTTTTATATAGTATTCAATTTTATGGATAAATATTAAAATATATAAAAATGTTGATCATTTATGATTTAAATGGAAGTAATTACATTATTTTGTATCAAATGGATAATTTTTCAATATAAGAAAAAATCTAAAAATAATGGAACATTTTTATTATGAAATTTAACATTAGTATTTGACAAATCAATATATTTTACCTTATCATAAAAAATCAATATTTTATTAAAAGTAAATATTCCATCTAATGTGAATTATAATATTATATTTCAAAATAGTATGTCCACTTTCTAAAGTAAAAATAATTACAATGGAGTAAAATAATCATATTTTCCCAGAAAAAATTTAATAAAAACCCTTTTTTAGAAAAATGCCTTTAGGAAGAACATAATGATAATACAATAAAATTATTTATTATATAATCACTTCTTATTGATATCTATTTATTGAGTGGGAAAATTATACATATATTTCATTATGTTATTACATATATTTATACATACCAGTTCAATTTCTATGATATAAAAACCATATTTAAATCATAATAATTTTATAATACATCTCAATTGAATTAATAATCATTAATTCATTTTAAAAAATATCTTGTATTTTTTTATTAATTTAAATTAAATTTGAAGGTTATTACATAAAACATGATATATATTATTATTGTTTTCTCAATTAAAAATATAGTTTCATTCAACAACTTATTTATTATCATCAATACGATTGAGATTCATTCAATCATTTTTCATTGAATATTTAACTTCAACTATATTTTATTTTCATCAAAATTATAATAAATACTATATATATTGAATATACAAGTTGGAAATTAATTATAAAAAACAATCTATCACCACTAATTTGAATCATGGTATTTCAAACTTGAGAGAATTTAAATATAATTATATTTTATATATATCTCTCTTATATTCTATAATCCTAAGAAAATTTTGAAATTAGGTTATATCATCATCAAAATTCCTATGATTCCAATCAAATTATCATAAGATTTCATCTATAAAATAAATATCTCAAAATGCAGGTGTGATTTATAAAAAAATGATAGAATAATTGGTTCCACATTTCATGGTAAGTTTTTGATAACATTTGATGTTTATGATATTTGAACTCTATAGGGCTTGTTTATTCTGTGATGAGGCTAACCAGAATTTTCATTTTAAAAATCATGTCCACATAAGATCGTATGATCTAGAATATAAATATTAAAATAATTAATTTCATTAGAAAACAACATTTTAGTCATAATATTTTTTCTCAGAAAATTTAACATATAGGAAAATAATAAAAAAACACAAAAATAGTTTCATACAAAAAAATTATATCCTATATTCCATTATAGATGTATTTTTTATTCCATCATGTATATTTTCATCTTCATTAGGGTCAACAGAACATTGTAATGACCAGATATTTCCTTTTTAATATCAAATGGATTAATACCTATTATAAAACTCATATATTTTTTTGATACATGTTTGACACAAAATTAGGATATTCGTAATCTATAATTAATCATCAAACCATTTAAAATTACATAAGGAATTTATTTTTCATAGTGTTTACTTGATATCACTCATTAATGCCAATTTTCATAACAACTCTAGAATTTATTCATTAATTCATGTTTCTCAAAATTTAGAATTTTTCATTTCTCAACTTATATCAGCACAATTAATTTCATGTATTTTAATTCAACCTCTATAGTGAATTCGTTCAACAGAAGTTGTTTAATGTTATCAAATATAATGGTAATAAAAAAAACTAAATGACTGCACCCTTGTACTATAAATTCGACTCAATTTCTTACAGGCACGAAGTGGTTCATATGTACCCATTAATCCTATATCACTCCAATCACAACATATTAAAATTTAGTTCATGGGGGGAAGGGCAACCTATAAAATAATTAGGTTTATTATATTAGTAGTCCCTAAAAAATAATTTTATATTATTTTTATGACACATCATTCTAGTAAATTCATTTGATTTTCTAGAAAATTAGAAATATGAATTTGAGTATATGATTAAATAATTTTTAATTATTTATACTGTTTCATATATTTAGAAGTTTTAATGAACAAAAGTATATTTTTTTCATCTTTTTGTGTACCACTAATGGTACTTCAATCATTATATTTCATTATATTAATGACATAAAATCTACATTGCTAATTTTTATATATAGTACCAGTACTTTTGAAACCACAAAGGCATGAATCAATTTTATATTTATGTTTTCAATTAATTCAAAATCATATTTGATTAATTCTATTGAAATAATATTTGAACGTATATCTTACTTTTTATTATTGGAACAAACAAATTCATTATGGAAAGTGATTGAATTTTATTCACATCCTCATATATATCTACGAGAGAAACATATATTTTCATTGTCATTTTTACTCTCTTTAGATTATTTCTATATGGATTAAACTCTCATTTATATATCATTAATCTTCATTTTCCATTATACAACATAATTATCATAACACATGTATCAATTTTTTAGTGGAACATATATTCATATTAATTAATTCATGAATCATTATTGTAAAATGGGAGGGGATTATTATCATGGTACCTATGTTAAATTCATTGATATATTAACATTACTTGAGAAAATATTTATATAAAATATAATATATCAATAATTAATATTTATAATTTCAAATAGAACATTATAGATGACAAGAATTGGAAAGTTTCTGTTGATTTCACATAAATAATTTCTCTTCTCTTACATCCTTATTGGGTATAATGATTCCATTGAATGATCATGTCATTACCACTATCAATAGAGATGTTATCTTATTAAATATTTTTAAATTCATTTTCACTATATATTTTAGATTGCAGAAGAACATTACACAATAAGATGTATCCATGTGGGAATCATCATTGTTCATCATCATCCTTTATGAAAGAAGAACTATATTTGGATTTTTAATGGAAACACCAATCTCCCTTAGATTCCATTTTAAATTCCCAATGGGATATATATTTTTATTGATTACACTATTTAGTTTCTGTTCACATTGATATATTGGTGCAGAAATTGATTCACTACATATTTTTTCATTTTCTATAAGTAACATTAAATTAAGAAAACATTATTTAAGTATATAATTTTTTTAAATTCAAATTTTACCAATTAATGTAATAAAATTCATTTAATATATTTATTCATTCATCAAAATTCAGTTTTTTCCAGAAAATCTATTGAGTATGTAGAGTTTTAATAGAATTTATCCACTAATAAATTTACATTCCACGTCAATTAATAATTATATTCTGGTTTTTTGCATGAAGAAAATATAAATTTTCTCCTAGTTTTTCATGTATATATTCCCCCAACATCCTATAAAAAATAAGATGATATATAACTTGCATCATTATATTTAAATGTAACATCATTGAAATTTTCTCGTTTTGATATAAATATGCAATATAAAATGCTTACCTCAAAGTGAATACCCGATTTCATTGTCTCATATTGTTATTCCATTAAATAGTTCTTCAAAATAAAATTCCTTATTATTATTTAGAATTCATACTATAATATGAAATTAATTCATATTTTGTAGTAGTATTATAAATCAAGTTCTCCTTTTTCAAAAATTCTTGATTTCTATATAATCATTACAATTTCATCAATATATATTTTTAGGTTTTAAAGTAAACTATTTCGTGGAAGAAATTCAATTATAAATATTTTGTTTATGAAATCCTAGGATAAGAATCAATATCAAAAATTAATTGATCCATCTAGAACGTAATTACATGATCATAGAGAAAAAATGATCACTTGATAAAAAGTGTTGGGCGGAGAAAAAGGGAGATGATGGCAAGAGGGGGGGTGAATTGCCTTTTAAAAAAAGATTAACAATTTAAAATCAATGTTGAAAGTGCAGCGGAAATAAAGAGGCAAGACACGCAATTGATAATGGAGTTCGGCCTAAAACCCGGCCTACGTCTCCGCTCCGAACTCAACCGTTGAGAGATTCTACCGCTTGCTTTTCAATGGTTTTAGCAAGAAACCCACTAGACTTTACAGGTAGTCTAGAACCTATTACAACTTGCTTTTATATGGTTATGCAAGAACCCACTTGCTTTTAATTGGTTGAGCAAGAACCCACTAGCCTTCTTACAGGTGAAGGCTAGCTCACCTATGTCTCAAGCCTTTTAAAGGGAAGGCTTGACTAACCTCTTCACACCTTGAAGGTGGTGTGAGAACCCAAAGAAGAGAGGATGAGAGAAATGGGGGTTTGTAGGCACAAACCCAAATTGAAGCTCAAAAATGATAAAACAATGAAAAACCGTAATGGGGAAGTCTTGGGGGCCAATGGATGATTGGAGTTGAAGACGTGCCCTCCCAAGCTTCTTTGGTGATGCTCCTTGGATGTGGAATTGAGTTGGAGTGATTGGGGTTCCTTGGAGGAAGTCCGCCGGAGGTTCGCCAAATGATGAGAAATGTGTACGTTGGCTTCCGAATGGCTTGGGTAAGTTTCCGGGGCTTCCTAGTCCTTTATTTATAGAGGGGGAACCCTCATATGGCCTTTGGAGGTCTTCGGAGTCGTTGGAAAAGGCTTCGGAGCCGTTGGGAGGCAAGTGGACCAGCCTGGTCAAAGGCCCAACGACTAGTTTGACTGGCTCCACCGGCTGACCGGTGCTTGGCCACCAGTTGGCCGGTGTGTGCAAAATGGAGGAGGGCTCGGGATCAGGCTCCACCGGCTGGCCGGTGAGGAGGCCACCGATTGGCTGGTGCTTAGGCAGTAGCAAATACTGTTCTGGCTGGGTGCCACCGGCTGGCCGGTGCTGAGGCCACCGGTTGGCCAGTGCTGAGGCAGTAGCAACCTCTTCTTTCTGGGTGCCACCGGCTGGCCGCTGGTGTTACACCGGTTGGTCGGTGTTCTGGACAGAAGGATGCCTTCTGTCCAGGCCTCCATCGGCTGGCCGGTGCTCTTCCATCGGTTGGCCGGTGGACTGAAAATCAGTCCACTTTGGCTTCTTGCTTTCTTGGCCCAATTCCTTGGCCACCTGAAATTATACATATCAACCAAAAACACTTAAAACAATATTAGAAAAATAAGAGGGTGATTGTGATCATGAAAATTAAACCTCGAGGGGTACGAGAGGTACAACAATCTCCCCATATTTTGATGATCACAATCACCAAAACAAACAATGTAGAAAATGAAATGAAAAGCATGCTTTAAAGGATTTCTCCCCCAATCAACCAAGAATTTCTCCCCCTTTGTGATTATCAAAATAGAACGGGGCATAAAACTTGATTGAGGGATAAGTTGAAAAACTAGATGGAAATTTTAAACCAATTGAAAATTTTTGAAATTTGAATTGAAAGTATTGAATCAAAAATTGAATAATAGTTTGAATTGAAAGTTTTGAAAAGAAAATTGAATAACTGTTTGAATTGAAAGTTTTGAAATGAAAAATTCGATACCAAGAGTTGAAATTGAATGTTTGAAAAGAAAGTTTTGAATAAAACAAAAATACTTAAACAAACCTAACTCCCCCTAAATAAAAACAACAAATCACCGGGGAGAGGTTTTTGGAACCGAGACAAATTTTGGTCCGGTGAGACTCGCTAAGAGGGATTTTTCAATCCACACTTGTCTTGTGACAGGTCTTCTACTATAAAATTCATCGTTAAAGAAAAAAGTTTTGGGCCTTCCATACCGGGCATTTTTGCAATCACATTCATCAATCATGTGCCCGGGTTTTTTACAATAATTGCAAAATTTATATTGGGAGCTCCCCCTTACAAAAATATTAGGTGCATGGGAAGAGGAAGCTTGCTTTGAATAGCCAAGCCCTTGGGTGGTTCTAGAAACACGTTGGGAACCTAGGAGTTTGGTCAAATTTTGTTCCCCTTGGGTGAACTTGGCTAGAGTCTCCCTTAGATCTTTGATGGTTGATTCCATGGAATCAACATCGGGAAGATTTTGGACTTTGAGGGACAACTCTTCCTTCTCTTTGAGAAGTTGTTCTTTTTCGGAAGAGAGTTTTTTGAAATTCTTTTTTAAAGAAACAAATTTGGAAGAAAGTTCGTGAAAACCTTCCTCCAATTGATCTCTAGCATGTTGGAGATCCTCATAAGACATGTGATTGAATGAATTGGAAGAACTTGAGGATGAGGAGTTAGAAGATGTTACCTCATGAAATGCCATTAGGCATTTGTTACCGTTTTCACTTGAGGAGGAGGAGGAGGAGGATGTTGTGGAGATATCACTCAATGTAGACGCTTTGAAAGCCTTATTCTATTCCTTTTGCTTGGCCTTTTTCTTGTTGAGTGGGCAATCGGGCTTGTAATGGCCTTTCTCGACACACCCGTAACATTTTACCTTGGGCTCGTATTTTTCATTGGGTTGAGCCTTGCGGGATTTCTTCTTTTTGTGCTTCTTCATGAACTTGTGCATCTTGCGGGCAAGGTTCTCCATTTCGGAATCGCCGCTTGAAGAGGAAGATGATGAGGAGGAGGAGGATCTTTCTTCTTGTTGAACCTTGAAGGCGATGTTCTTTGGAACTTTGATTGGTTTGCCTTCATTTTCAGCTTGCCTCCTCACGGTGATCTCATAGGTCATGAGGGATCCGATGAGCTCTTCGACCGGCATGTTTTTGATGTCCTTCGCTTCTTGGATTGTCGTGACCTTCGGAGCCCATGAGCTTGGTAGGATCCATAGGATCTTCTTGACCATGGTTTCTGCAGAAATATTATCTCCAAGAGATTTTCTACCATTGCAAACATCAATAAAGCATGTAAACATTTCAGAAATATTTTCAGATGGATGCATGGTAAAAGACTCAAAATCTTGACGAAACATGTCTAATCGAGTGTCCTTGACTTTTTTGGTCCCCTCATGGGTAACCTCCAAAAGTTTCCAGATTTCGTGGGAGGAGGTGCATGTGGAAACTCGATTGAACTCATTACGATCAAGGCCGCAATGTAGAGCATTCATGGCTTTGCCATCAAGCTCAAAATTTTTAATATCGGCTTGGGTCCATTTGGATTCATCGGGATAAGAGAGGGTGTAACCTTGCATGACAATTTTATAAATGGGATAACCTATACTTCTAAGAAAAGTGGTCATGCGGGTTTTCCAATAATTATAGTCAGTTCCATCAAAAAATGGAGCACGACCCAATGAATAGCCTTCGGGGGCGAAAGAGGTTGAAGCCATCAAAAAAGATCTTGAATTTGAAACCGGTTAGGGTATTACTCAAATTTTCCCTCTGATACCAATTGTTGGGCGGAGAAAAAGGGAGATGATGGCAAGAGGGGGGTGAATTTCCTTTTAAAAAAAGTTTAACAATTTAAAATCAAAGTTGAAAGTGCAGCGGAAATAAAGAGGCAAGACACGCAATTGATAACGGAGTTCGGCCTAAAACCCGGCCTACGTCTCCGCTCCCAACTCAACCGTTGAGAGATTCTACCGCTTGATTTTCAATGGTTTTAGCAAGAAACCCACTAGACTTTACAGGTAGTCTAGAACCTATTACAGCTTGCTTTTATATGGTTATGCAAGAACCCACTTGCTTTTAATTGGTTGAGCAAGAACCCACTAGCCTTCTTACAGGTGAAGGCTAGCTCACCTATGTCTCAAGCCTTTTAAAGGGAAGGCTTGACTAACCTCTTCACACCTTGAAGGTGGTGTGAGAACCCAAAGAAGAGAGGATGGGAGAAATGGGGGTTTGTAGGCACAAACCCAAATTGAAGCTCAAAAATGATAAAACAATGAAAAACCGTAATGGGGAAGTCTTGGGGGCCAATGGATGAATGGAGTTGAAGACGTGCACTCCCAAGCTTCTTTGGTGATGCTCCTTGGATGTGGAATTGAGTTGGAGCGATTGGGGTTCCTTGGAGGAAGTCCGCTGGAGGTTCGCCAAATGATGAGAAATGTGTACGTTGGCTTCCGAATGGCTTGGGTAAGTTTCCGGGGCTTCCTAGTCCTTTATTTATAGAGGGGGGGACCCTCATATGGCCTTTGGAGGTCTTCGGAGCCGTTGGAAAAGGCTTCGGAGCCGTTGGGAGGCAAGTGGACCAGCCTGGTCAAAGGCCCAACGGCTAGTTTGACTGGCTCCACCGGCTGACCGGTGCTTGGCCACCAGTTGGCCGGTGTGTGCAAAATGGAGGAGGGCTCGGGCTCAGGCTCCACCGGCTGGCCGGTGAGGAGGCCACCGGTTGGCCGGTGCTTAGGCAGTAGCAAATACTGTTCTGGCTGGGTGCCACCGGCTGGCCGGTGCTGAGGCCACCGGTTGGCCGGTGCTGAGGCAGTAGCAACCTCTTCTTTCTGGGTGCCACCGGCTGGCCGCTGGTGTGACACCAGTTGGCCGGTGGTCTGGACAGAAGGATGCCTTCTGTCCAGGCCTCCATCGGCTGGCAGGTTCTCTTCCATCGGTTGGCCGGTGGACTGAAAATCAGTCCACTTTGGCTTCTTGCTTTCTTGGCCCAATTCCTTGGCCACCTGAAATTATACCTATCAACCAAAAACTCTTAAAACAATATTAGAAAAATAAGAGGGTGATTGTGATCATGAAAATTAAACCTCGAGGGGTACGAGAGGTACAACAAAAATTCCTTACAATATATATTTAAAAATAACTTATGAATTCCACAAACAAATATTCAATTTTATTTAAAATAATAAATCAATTTTTATTTTATAATTTATATAACACCTACATATAAAATTTTGAAAAGATGAATATACAAGGTATAATTAAGATAAGAAACTATTTTCTCCAATAGTAATTCTTATAGATGAAAATTACCTTTACTTTTTTAGGGTTTGAATATCTATGTCATTAAATTAAAAATCATTAATTATAATTAATCCCTTGGGATTTTATTACAACATTGGATTCAATTTTATGAACATATTATTTCATTCATAGATAATTACAATTATTTTCATGAATTAATTCCAAAATATTAATACATAAACCACAATTATTTCATTGGGATGACCCACAATATCCAACATCAATTGATTGTACACATGAAATTGTGAGGGTTTATAACCATAAACTAAAAAATAACTATTTATGTGCATAAAATATTTGGAAAAAGTCACTCAAAAACATGGCTCACATCATATAAAATTTATGTGACCATTTCTCACAAAAGCTCCAATCCTGTGTATTATTCTAGTGAATTTTTCACTGAATCCCACGAGATATTGCCTTCTCTTGAACCATACACTAATCATTACATTTTCATTTATAAAGACAGATATGTATCTTTAGAGTATTTCTACACAATGTTCACTCCATGTTTAACATGTATTCCTAATATAAACTATATCATAATTATCAAACATGAATCTTTAATGTATACCTAATGATACTCTAATTTCATTGGACTGATTTTAACAATGGTCTGTGATAAAATTCAAGTCATTTATTATTAATCAATATTGACATGTCGAATTATACAAATAAATATAATTCTAGAAAATTATTTCTCTTTAGGGACTATATATTTTGTAACTAATCTAATGGTCGTGATTAGTAGAATGTTAGTTACTCTGTCCACATTATTCTCTTTATTTTTACACAATTCACTTTATCCATAAAATATTACATAAATTTATTGTTACAGAAAAATATATTAAACATTATAATAAAAATATGAAATTAGTTACCTGTTAATACCAACATTACATCATCATTATTACAAAATTCAATTTATTTCCATTTATTATGTATCATATCTTATTTTATTATCTTGAATTATTAACATATTCATATTTATTCCCCCCAATATAGTTTTAAATGATGAAATTGAAATTGAAATTCATCATCTACCATGAACCACATGTTTTATTATAATAGTCCCTCAAATAATATTCAAGTGTATTCTTACCATTTATATTGAAATATATAATTAATGGTACACGTAATAAAACACCAATAAATGATGTGATTTTCAAATACTCAATTCAAATAAAAATATTTATTATTCTATATCATAATCGCATAAAAAAATTATTTATAATCCCATTCCATTATAAATGTTATGTTTCATAATAATATAACAGTGTGATTCCTAAAAAAATATGGATTTAGGTTTCTAAATATCATTGATAAAAATATTCATGTCACCCCCTCTTTCGTGACAGCCTATCCATCATGATATTCTATCTTTATATGTTCAATAAAGGGGGCTTGAGCCTCATCCTTTTCTAAAAGCCAAAATTATCCTCCTGTGTGACCAATATTTTATAACATAGTAGAAATGGGAAAATAATTACTAGTCATCTTATTGTCCATGTAAAATCTTATGAATCCTCCATTTATAACATAGAAATTTGGTTATTATTATAACTACTCATTTTATAATACATTCACATTTGTTATGATTTGTTGAATAAATATATTGTATGTATTGGACTCTTCTTATTTTTATATAAATATAAAATCATGCATATACTCAATAAATATATTATATATCAGAAAACATTACTAAATTCAATGATAAAAAATTTCATGGCATGATCCTTTTCCATGTGGGTTTTTCCTACATCTTCAAATTTCATTTGTAAACTCAAAACAACATAAAAAATCTTTAAAAATACTCACAAATTTTGAAATACATACATAATATTTTTAATTTCAAAACAACCTTTGACTTTCAGAAAATATTCTTAGGAATAAAAACAACAAAATGATTAATTCAGGATAAAATCAAGAACCATAAATACATTTACTTCAATAGAAAACACCTGATGTATAAAAAATTTATATTACCATAACATATTCAGGTTCATTACATTTAATTTTATATAGGTCCAACATTATATTTATAAAAATCATTCCCAAAGTATCTTGGAAATAATCATCTTTCTTTAATAATTATTTATTTTCTATAACACGATATTAAATATATATACTTTAATTTAAATTAATATATATTTTTTTCACAATTGATTGAGTAAAAACAAACCATATAGTGTGTATCATGATATTCAATAATGAAATACTAGAAAACATTGAAGGGAATGATTTTTCATTATACATTCATGCCATTATATCTTCTTATATTGTCTTAGAACCTATAAATGAAAAGACCAGTAAATTTCATGGAAATTTGTTTTCTTAATTTTCTTTGGAATTTTACAAGAACACAGTTTCTGACGGAACCTGATTCTGAGGCCCGGTGTGCCTGAAATCATTTTCCGAAGTTTGGCTCGGGTATGTTCAGTGAACGAATGAGCGGGTTTTTCTAACATTTGAACCGGTGCTCGGAATCAAATTCTGAGGGCACCGATGGAATCGCAGAGCTGGTATTTGCTTAGAAACACCTCTTCCGGAGTTGCGTTTGCTCGGAAATGGTTTTTAAATTTTTGGGGTTAAGGTATGAAATAAAATAAAATGTGGAAAAACTTTATTTTTATTTCACTTAAAGCCACTTGAATGCCACTTAAAGCTTCTTAAGCTGAGTTGATACGGATAGGGTTCTATCCAAAAATATCCAACCCTCTTGGTAGGATATTTGTGAGGTGGGGCCCGCACGAGCCCCACCGTTTCTTTTCCGCTAAGTAATGCCCCTGCGAAAACCCGTCATTATGAAAGTCAACTGATGCGTTTTCTTAAATTCTTAACACACCAATTAATTGGGCGGTTAAATTCGATAAATTAATTCTATGAATTAATTTAAGCTTTTCTTAATATGTTTACAATCCGTTGGTGTAATAATAAAATAAGACCAACGCACAACTTCTTGAGGATTGCTCGTTGAGAGGATTTTGACAGAAATTTTTAGCCTTCATCCTCCTTCGCGAAGAACGCAAAGAACGCGCTGAACGCAAAGAATGTCGTCACCCTCGGATATTGACGATGCTTCTTTCGAGATGTTCTTCCCTGCAACGATCTCCGATCACCAACTGCTTGAGGTAGGAGATTTCAGGTTTCTACTTTTAAATCTCATTGTGGGTAATAACAAAATCATGGATTTAATTAATATAATTAAATCTACATGTTCTTGAACCTCAGAGTTCGTCGACACGACACGGTATTCTGTGATGATGCGACGCCCATCCGCGACAACGCGACGCCCTTCCGCGATGCGATGATCACCTCCTTCCACGATGATCAATTCCGTGAAGAACGCATGCTCGGCGACTACGGTGAGGTAGAGGTTTGTTTGTGAAATAATTTATACTTCCGTGGATGTTCCTCCTAAAACAAAGAACCTTGATCAAGTGCAATTTTAATTTATTAAATTGTATCTTGTTACGTTTTCATATGATAATTTATTCTTCCCGATTGTTATCACCTAACGCAGAGGGTGCGGGCCAAACAAACATGACCCGACAACCCTCCGCAGTTCTTCGTTGATGTGCGGATTGGCGGGTGGCGACAAAACATGCCGAAGAGGTGATCCGTTGTTTCCGTAGTGAAGTACGGGACTTGGGAGTAGCTATGGCGCAGACGGAAACGAAATCGGACAACCAGAGCAACTCCGGTGGCCTGCGGAAACCACCGGCGGCGCCCCGGCGCGCAGCCAGACAGGGCCGCCACGGCTGAAGCCGCGGCCGCGCGGGTCTGGCACACAAGAGATGTGGCAATTCCACATCCACTGACCAAGGGCGGCCCCCGCGGTGGGGGCGCCGCGGTGTTGACACGCGGGGGCAGCGCGCCCCCAACCCGGACTCCGCCCGCTCGGCCGAGCCGAGCCGGGCCGCGCCGACCCGCCGGCCGGGTCGCGCCCTGGCCGGGCCAGGCCGCCCCGGCCGGACCGGGTCTCGCACAACCGGGTCAGACCCAGACCCGGGTCGGGTCGCCCGGTTCGGGCCGCCCCAGGGGGGGTTGGGCCGGGTTGGTCCGGGCCCAGACCCCCCGTTTCCGGACCTTTTCAGTCTTCTGCTCATAACTTGAGCTACGGGCCTCCGAATGACCCGCCGTCAGCGGCGATGCGATCCTTGGATCGAGACGGTCGTTTCGTTATATCGAAATAAAGGTTTCAGAATACTTGGGGTTCGTCCGGGTTGGTTCGTACACGAAACCAACCGGGCCCACGGAGCTGAAACGCTCATATCTTGAGCCCCGGACGTCCGATTGACGTGCCATCGACTTTGGTGGATTCCTATAAATGAGATGGATCTTTTGGCATACTCCGACCGAGGTTTGGACGTAGGTGGAGTATGGTCGGGTTGGTTTTGCCTTAAAAACCAACCGGGACCCTGGGACGAAAAAGCCAATAACTCTCAGACCGGGCGTCCGATTCACGCGCCGTCTGCGACGTTGAATTCCAGTTGACAATACGGAACTTTTGGATACATCAACTCTGGACATTGTGTCAGTGGATGTATCAGCCACTCGGCTCGTGGAGCGAACCCTCCCGAATGAGCTTACTGTGTGCGGGAACCCTAGAGCTGGCTGCAACTGCTACTGTGATGAAGACTATCGTACTGGAATCCTATGTGGGTTCGACGATGAAGACTGTCGTACTGGAATCCTATATGGGTTCGACGATGAAGACTTTCATACTGGAATCCTATGTGGGATTGATGATAAAGACTGTCGTACTAGAATCCTATGTGGTTCGACGATGAAAAATTTCATACTGGAATCCTTTGTGGGTTCGACGATGAAGACTGTCGTACTGGAATCCTATGTGGGTTCGACGATGAAGACTGTCGTACTGGAATCCTATGTGGGTTCGACGATGATGACTGTCGTACTGGAATCCTATGTGGGTTCAACAATGAAGACTCTCGTACTGGAATCCTATGTGGGTTCGACGATGAAGACTGTCGTACTAGAATCCTATGTGGGTTCCACGATGAAGACTGTCGTACAGGAATCCTATGTGGGTTCGACCATGAAGACTATCGTACTGGAATCCTATGTGGGTTCGAGGATGAAGACTAGCATACTGGAATCCTATGTGGGTTCAACGATGAAGACAATTGTTCCGGAATCCTCTGTGCGTTCGACGATGATGACTACAGTGCTTGTATCCTACGTGGGTCCTAGAAGATGAATCAGTGATTACATCTGATCATCTCTCTTACTTTACAAAGAAGTATACCTATGTAAGCTGAAACCCTGTTTTTCATTCCTTTGTGGATTGTGTTGTGCTATCCTGTGTATATTTACATTTTTCTTTCCTTTGTGGATTGTGTTGTTCTATCCTGTGTGGATTTACGTTTTTCTTTCTTGTGTGGACTGGGTTGTACTTGAGCTCGGATGCTGGAGGTGAGCGAGAATTGATGGCTTAGGTATATGTATGGGCATATACCTAAGTCGTGTCAGATGTTACTTCATGATTGTATCTTTACATTGTGGATTATCCTTTTTGAATTCTGGGAGACCTTTGGGGGTCTCTAGGACCCTACTGAGTAGCTTATACTCACCCCTGCATGGGCTATGCCTGCACTACATTGTGTTGGTTGTAGACAACGGACAGCGCTGGTTGCGGTGGAGGCTTGCGGAGCAGGACGGTACCTGGAGGTGGACCACTGGGCAGGGTGTACTCAGAGCGGACAGTTCGACCGAGGAGCTGTGGAGGCTATCTATACTCACCCTTCAGGTGGGACTCCCAGAGGACGGCTCGACGCTGCGACTTTCCTTTTCAGTTACTGTTTTTCCCCTTTCAGGTGTACTTTACAGTTGGGCATGTATTCCTGGCCCCCTTTACTTTTATGCACTTACTGTTGTACCAGCTTTAACTTAGTGTTTACTTCTTCCGCTTGCTTACTCTATGGTGCTTGTTTACTTTACAAAGGCAATGCCTTCCCTTTTTAACGGGATTTACGCCTTGGTGCTAGTCGCCAACCCCTGGCCTATGGAAGGCGGGCTTGGGGTAGTCACGACACGGGCCCCGAGAAAGGGTCGTGACAATAAATTTGAATTTTCATTTTCATTTTCATATATTCAAGTTGACTTTAGCTTAATTAAGGTGTAATTAATATCGATATGATAATATTAATAAATAATGTTCTAATTTATAAATAACATGAAAGATTACATTAATTGATTTATATCTCGTAAAATAATAATGGATTTATTAATCATAAATTACCTACAGATAAATTCATATTCTATTTAGGTCACTTTACAACCAAACCAAATAAAATTGTGCAATGAAAAAAAAAAAAATTTGTTAATCACTAAAACTATAACACAGTTTCTAAAATACAACATTATACGTAATGTCCATAAGTCATGTAATTATTTATTCATAGTCAATAGATACAACATCAATAACTATATATATATATTGAATATAATGAAAAATATATATATTTATTATTATTTACATAATTAATATTTAATTTAAATCAAATTTATTTTTTAATTAGATCATAGTAATGATATATTCCATGATTTTTAATCATTTATCCATTAGTGAATGATTATATTTTATTAATCCCAGCCACGTATAGAAACATTTTTCATCATCATTATTGATTTAGATTTCATGAAAGAAAAAATTAAGACTACAACATAATGGTGGGCTCAAATAATGTATTTAGACGTAATCCCCTCCAACTAAGACATCACCTTTAAGGAAAAACAAATCCATGATGGGAAAGAAATTGTTGTATATGTCATATGAAGCCTTCGATGCAAGGAAATATGCCACATTATTTCCCTCATGATAGGTATGACAAACATCCATGTAGATATTGATATATCTTCGACACATATAGATGATATATGCAATAGACAAAGGGGATCAGTGGAAGCCAGACATGGAGATAAAAAAAATTTGGAGTCAGTTTGAACTACAACATGTTCTATATATTATTAACCCATAAACAATCAATGATGGACAACGC
The DNA here is from genome assembly GCA_963277665.1 of Viscum album. Taxonomy (NCBI): domain Eukaryota; kingdom Viridiplantae; phylum Streptophyta; class Magnoliopsida; order Santalales; family Viscaceae; genus Viscum; species Viscum album. Next base: position 1,282,036,390 of record OY728132.1, on the reverse strand, counting down.
CACTAAACCAAAACTATGAAAATCAATTTAAACTACTAATAATAAAGGATTTATATAATATATAAATAATTATATCTAAATATAATATGAATATATTTATTTAATGTTAAATCAAATTAATATTAATATTTTTTAAAATTTAGTGAATTTACAAACATATTTTATTATTATTGGGTGGTATACAGTGTTCATGTAAGACAAGAGTTAAAGTTAAGGGATTTTTCTCTTAATATCGTATCATGAAGTCATGTTCGACCATCATTATCCATATTACACTCTCATGTGTATATAACATCCTATAAATTTGTAATATTGTATTTATCAATAAATTTTACTGATATATATTTTAACCTCATAATCTGACATTGCTCGATCCATAATTAATATCCAATTAATTATAAACTCAATAAGGTTTTTTCACTTTATATATAGTTTTATGTGAGATTAAAAATTTAATACATTTATTATTTATATTCAATATTATAATATATCAAAATATTCCATTTATTATGAAATTTTTTTAATTGTTGTATATTTCTAATTGTTTTTAATCTTTATCCATATGTCACTACTATGGTGAAAATTAATATACATCAACTTAGATAGGATATTTTTCTTCCATAACCATCAATTATATGATATATATATAATGCTTCATGGAAATATACCACACCCATCAACACATTTATAAAAATGGTTCATGACTCTTTCCATTAACTATGAACAATATATAATGATATTAAGAGAATGACTCTCTCTATTTGTTTACATTTTACACATGGCATCTCTCTCACCATATTCATCTATTTTCATTGTTTTTATTCTTTTAAATTATTTATATTTCATGTTTTATTTTTAATTTTTAATTTTTTCTCATTTACATGTACACAACTCTCCAATATTTTACGTTAATTATAAAACAATAAAATTTAATTAAAATTATTAGTTTACATTTTTATAATTTCATATTTTGTCAAATTAATTTATTTTCCATATATGAAAATACTATTTTATGTTTAACCCATTAAAATAATCTTATATTTTACATAATTTATTTCTCATTGTTTTCACATTCATGGAATCATCAAATATCACATTCTTGATGATGTTTATACAACTTGAAATATTTTGTGCAAGCCAATTTTTTGAGTTAATCTTGGTACTTATTTTTATTGAACTATTAATTTTTTATATATCACACGTAAAAAAAGATATACAGACAATCTTATATATATATATTGCATGTTATGTGGGACTAAAATTATATTTCATTTGAAAACCATTAGTATACATATATATCTCATAAGATTATTATATATGGGTTATTTGTAGTAGGGCTTGTATTCTTTGTTATAATGTGTTAGAAAAGATCTAAAACGTATTATTATGTATCCATTCAATATATATATATAAAATCCAATGTAATGTTTCAAAAATATATTTTCATGACCTGTAATCAACAAAAAATTATGTCCTCATTCCCAATTTAATTTACACTAATTACACATTCATACATACATGTGTAATATATACTAACTCTATTGTTATATAATTTATCATTACACAATAAACTCTGATTGATATGTCATGTATTATATTCATTACTAATATATTATCAATGTTATTACATTTCTTATGTATGTCACTCAGATTTCCTATGATGTGATCATTTTAGGAGTTAATCACGTGTGGAAATAATTATAAAATAAAAATATGGTGATTTTTTTATAAGTTCAATATGTATTTATAAAATTATATATATATATATATAATATAAAAAAATAAAGGGATGTGTTTTGGGTGTCTGTTTTGATATCAATTCATTAGGTATAATGTTTTAAAATGATGTAAAATATATGAAATGGTATATGGGTAAGCATTGTTGGTAATAATGTATTGTTTATTTAATCATAATAATGAATTTAATAAAAATGATTGGATAAACCATTAATTATATTTAGAATATATGATGGTGTCATCGATTTGGACATCATATTATTAATATTTAAAATATATATTATCATTATCATTTATTTTATTTGATATTATCATAATAAAAGATAAAAACTTTTTGGTTAATGGGATATATATATGATAAACAAACTGAAGATGAAATACAATGGAAAATGTAATAATAATCATTTATAATAATGAAAAATGATGGATATAGTTGTCGAAAATATCATGGTTTTACTTATGTAGGGATCTCATGTTATTAAACATATCCTCAATTATAAATAGTATCAAATTATATAAAAGAAGAAATTACTCAAAACATATTATTTATATTATAAAAACCACAATTATTAAATGGTTCCACTATTTATTTAATGGATGGACAATTTTCCATTATAGTTGATTTTTTGCTTTCATGCATATATCCTAAATAATCTATTGTTGTAATATTTTATTCAATGATGTCATTTTTATATATACAATGGTTGGATATTGAGTTTCTAGTGAAAGATATCATTTCATTCTTATTAATCCAACCTATATAACTCATCTATAATAAAAAATTACATGAAGATCCTTAGAAAAATAATTTTTCCCTTCATTGGTAGAATTTGATAACATATTGAGTATTAATTTTCTCTCTTTATATAGATATAATATCATATTATATTATATGAAAATATAATTTTATAAAAAAATTTAGTAAACATTCTATAATAATAAAAAGTATGATTATAATCATTAAATTGAAAATCATCCATGCTTATAAAAATAATTTGTATTGATGATGGATATTTTTCCAAAATCAATGGTGAATAATAGAATATCGAAAATTTATCAGTTATGTGAGAAAATATTGATTCGCAGACCAAAACAATTCATGCTATGCACAAATATCATATTTTATAGTATACAATTTCTACCATTCTTAGTGTTATTATTTTATTAAAGGACCATAAAAAATATCTATATTGAATATGAAATGTTGATGAAGAAATTATAAGAGAACCTGGAAAAGGATTTTATTTTTATAAGTTTTAATATCTTTAGAATAATTATGTAGAGACCCGTGCATGATGTACATGGACATTACATTACTTTTTTGGAATACATAATACATAACAAAAACAGACACCCAGGGACCGTAATAGTTTAGTGTCTTTCGGAATGTGGAACACAATCTTCTGATCACGGTGAAAGATCTTTAAAATCTCCTATAAATCTCTTCCCCCTTTTTTACATAAAATCATTATTTATATCTCGGGGAAAGGAAAAAAAAGAAAGGGTGACCTTGAATGCTCAGTAAGGGAAAACATGTTGAACAAAAAAAAACAATCCATAAACATTTGATCTTAAAAACATGAACATTAATTTAAACAACAAAATACTGAGAAATGACATAAAACATGGTAGTACATAAGTAATGGATCATAATGGAACATTAATCATGATAAAATAGCATGGTAATAAAACATTTAATTGTGTATAATGATTAAGAACATGATATTATTTTCATAGTATCCGAGGAATTGCTGCCAAGACCATCATAGTGGACATAGTCCATTACTGAACCGGGTTAACTTATCGTTACAACCCTTTATTACTAAACCATATTAACTTTCTATTACAACAATGTATATATCATGAGATATGAATAATTACGCAATGAATTGGAGGGAGATATAGGACCCACCCATATCATAATTAAATCATTCCTTCATGTGCCACAAAATCAACATAAACCATTCATCGTAACCCATCAAATAAGATGAGTTTCATAAACATCATCCAATCATAACATAATATATATAAAACAATATATATTATTTAATCACAAACAGAATCAATCAATGTAAAAAGTAAAGGCATTATTATTGAAACATAACCATATTAAATAATTTCATCATAAATGGAAAATATTTTTGAAAAAATACTTGAAATTAATTCATGAGAAAAATATCCTTTCTTCTTTCAAATCATTTTGTTTTTTTCAAAATGACATGAATCTTTAAAAGAAAATAATTCTATGGAAAATAATCATGAAATATATTAGAGGAAACTTTCTGTAAATAAGTCTTTATAAAAAAAATAATCCGTTCATGCCGTATAAAAAAACATCATCCTTGTACTTTTTCTGGGAAAGTCAAAAAGTACTTTGTATGGTAAACAAAAGAAAGATTCCATCCATACCACATATTAAATGTTAAAAAGATATAAACATGACATTAATGATACATTTAAGAATAGTAATAACTTTATTCAAACATTTTTTATAAAATATGGACATGGATGATAAATATAACCTCAGTAAATACTTATGAATAAACAATCTCATATAAGAATGTGATTTTAATAATTATCCCTTAAATTTTGTCCAATTTCTTCCGTATGTGTTCGAGACTCCCGTATATTGGGTTTAAACATATTATTAACTTGTAACAGAACCATAATAATATTTATGATATCATATATGATTCACATAGGACTTTATATTACCCGTTCATTTGTTAATTCCATGTTAATGCAGAGTTTTGGGTAAAATCATTTCATTTGTCATACGTGTTTTGACTTATTAATTATTAATATGATTACATAGATCATTATTAATAAAATCCAAAATTTTAAACATGATTTAAATATATTATATATTTTGAAATATATATATATAATAGATCGTTAAATGGAATGAAATACACTATTCAAGGTGACGGTAGGCCGTATGTATGCATGAATGCTATTTTCGTATCCTTATTAAATTGAATGGAAGTAAGTAAATAAAATATACATAAATAAAGTATTATTATGTCTTATTTTTCATGATTATTTATTATTGATGCTTTTTAATAATTCTTGAATTGTTAACATGGAGAATGAATTTCATGGTGTCGTGTAGAAGGTAATTCGTGAGTACGCACGAGCGATGATATCGTTCCAATAATAGTTGAATGGAATTGGAGTGGATGATATAATATCTCAGAATCAGAATGATGTGATAACAATAACACATAGTTATTATTTCCACTATTATACCCATCAATGTATGGGGGTGGTGGAAAAACAAATTACACCACGACGTGGAGATGGTAAGCCGTACGAACACACACGCAGTGATTTCAATTTTCATAGGATAAATATAAGGTAAAATAGGGTTGTTTTATATTTATAATAACATATAAGTATATTACTGATCCTTATGTTTTTAATTTATAATTACACAACTAAATAAGAGGAAGTATAAGAATAAAACAACATGAATGAATCAGTAGAAAGATTACCTCTTCCTCGACATGCCTCTTTTAAAATTCCACATAGGGCACTAGAGTTGGTCTTTTGAGAATACAAGAACCTCTATATTATAACTATAGAGGTTTAGAAAATGAATTGGCATGGTTTTTCTAAGAATGAAGTCTTATAATGGAGTGAAGAAAAGAGGGAAGGAGGTTCCCTTATATAGGATAGGAGAGGGGCACTTTTAGAATCCTCAAAAATAATAATTTATAACAAAACCCAACCCAAATTATAAACCTCCCAAATAACTCAAATTAAAGTATGAGATGAGATAGGGTTGTAATCTCATCAACCAAAAAAATTTATACATATTGAAAAATTATTTTAAACCTTATAAATTTGATTTATCCTTATTTAATATTTTTAATCTTATTTGTGGTAATAATATTCTAAATTTTAAATCGATGTAAATACATAATTATGTACTTTGAATAGGCATAATTGGATAATTTATGACATTTTAGACCATAAAAATTTCAATTTTTATTTTTTAAATATTTTTGTGATTTTTAAGAAATTTAATAATATTTTATTTTTATAAAATGTCAATACTGTCAATTTTGACACTATTCATTTATTTGAATTTAAATAAAATCCAACCAGAAGATATGTTCTAAAAAAAATATTCAATATATCCCTAACTTTTCATATTTATATATATAATTAATAGAGCACATTAATTACTTAATTTATTATTTATTTTATAATTGTTTAAAAAATTAACTGATATTTCTCTTAACAAAATAATTACTACCACATTATTGTGTAATTATTTAATATAATATTTTTGAATAAAAATTAAAAATAAAATACAATGATTAATTTAAATCTAGTATATTTCATAATTATACTTTTAGTCGAATTTATCTTCTAAATCTCCCAACTTATAAAATGACATGCTTATTAACTTATAAAGGTGACAACATTGACATCATTTAAAATAAAATAATATTATTGTGATAATCTGTTTTATAAGGCTCTAAATGGTCCACAAGTCGACCCTTGGATTCTTAGTGTATAGATATTCTCTACTAATAAGGTTTGGTCAGGTTTATAGTCCTATTTATGAGTATTATTATTTTAATAAAAAACTATATTATTGATTTTTCACTAAATAAACAATTTCTCCACAATTAATTTATAAGATATTAAGGGAATTATATATTTCATAAAAAATAAAAATAAATTTCCATGATGAATAAAAAATGTAATCTTTATAATGTCTAATTATTATCAAATTTATATTTCTTATAACCTTATATAAAAAATAATATAATTAATAAAGTTTGAGTGGGAGAAATTTCACTTTCCTTTAAATAATATAAATTAAAGGTCTTAATGTCATCTAAGTGGGTTCTAATAGATTCAGTTTCGACCCAAGAATGTTTTAGAGAGAAATATAATCAACCAATGATATTAAGACAACTGTTATGGTAATTTTATAATATTATTTTACCATTAATTACCTGATTTACCTTTAACTGTGGTAAAATTTTTTTACTGTAGTTATTATTCACAATGCCTAAAAATAAAAATTATATATTTACAAAATTTTTACCTCCTGATTGCAAATATGGAATCGATTTTCAAAAAATAAAAAAACAAAAGACGAAGTAATTAATTTAAAATTAATCCTGTTGTGGAAAAAATGTGTTTTTATTTGAAACATTGCAAAAGATTGAAATGTTTTTACCTATGAATTCAATGTAAAATTTATGATAATGACATACATTATATTGAATGGTAAAAATATATTCCATTAATTATTTAAACCCATTCAGTATTAAAATTTAACCATATTAATTATCTTGATGAGAAAAAGTTGTTTTAACGTAAAATTTAGCATATTTTTAATATTCCTCAAAATATAAATGTTATTAGAAAAATATAAAAAATTTATCAATGTAAATTTTTATATCCTGATTAAAAATAAGGTGTTTAATTCATCAAATTGATCTTATAAACATGTAATAACCTTAATTTAAAATGTTTGCTCCATCAAAAGGTGGCAAAACTGCATTTTTTTAAATACTTCCTTTATATAAAAAAATTATTTTCATCTTATACCATGTTCTAGAAAATGTGTAATTTGAATTATAATGTTATAAAATTCCAATTTCAGTAAATACTATTCATAATTTCTAGTTCATAATAATATTATAATAATATATATTTTTTTAGTAAAACTCGGTATTGAGTACAACACACGCTATTGTGAATGGTCGCTCTTGTGTGCAACACAAGCCAAAAATAATGTTACGTATACTACAAGATAATACGGTGTTGCGTATAGGGAAAGATAATCTTGTTATAGCATATAACACAAGACATAAATGAAATTAAATAGATTATTTCTCATAAAATCTAGGGGTCTCACAAATTAGATTCATATAATAATAATATGGATGGGTAAATTTGTATTTTAATTGATTAAAAATAACATAAAAATATAATTTGAAATTATAATAATCTTTTTCCCCATATTGATATATAAATTTATCAAATTATTGTCAATCAAAAAGATTTTATGGTGGATATTTGTCCTTTATATCTTAAATTAATTTTGAAAATGGGGGATATAAGAAATATATTATTTTATTAAACATAACAATATAATGAGTTCATATTTATTGCTTAAAACATAAAAATATTACAGAAAAAATTATGTACCAATGAATATAATTTATAATATTTATTTTTATATAAATATTTTATTTTTTATAGATTATATTCTGATATATTATAAGAGGATTAATGATTATATTGAATATTTTGGGATTGTGATAAAGTTGATATATAATGATATTTTTATCCAAATAAAATTGGAATAAATTTTGAATATTTAAATTTTTATTCTTTGGTCATGTAAATATATTCAAGTGTATATTTTTGTATATTTAGATCAAAGAGGTAAATAATTAATGTCCCAAACTAGTTGTTAGGATCTAAATAAAAAAATTCAATGGATTAATTTTTTAATATAAAAGTTTTATAAGAAATTTTTAAAAATGTAAAATGCTTTTACTATGATGAAATATAAGGGACAAGAGTTTCATTAGAGAGATGAATGTGATGATAGTTTCATGAAACTTATAAAGTGGTTGGTCCTTATAACCCTAATAAAACTACACATAAATGGAGAATAATTTATGATATATTGTGGTGATTAAGTGATGTTTTTGCGTGATTTTTGAATTAATATTGAAAATGTGATGGGTTATAATTCATGTGTGTGGAATATTGATGAACAAATTTACTGCATACGAGACATTTATTGAGAAATGTTGTTATTTTCATTAAATTTTTCATTTTATTATAAATGTTGAAAGAAATATAGTAAATTTACTTATCATAAATAATTAATTTATATATTTTGGAAAATATATTAATATATTATAAATGTGATTGTTTGAGTTTATTTATAATTAAAACAACTAAATATAAATCAATTATAGGAATGAAATAGTTGTGGTTACTACCCTTAATAAAAAATGTTATGTTACGTTGTCCTTAATTTGGAGTAAAAAATATCCAATCATATTTCATAATAAAATAATAGACATGTAAGTCATTAAAAAATGAGTGATCTCTAAATATTGAATATTATTTGTCAACTATTTTATCCATATAAATATCAATTATTGATAAATGGTTAATATGGTGTTGTCGATGAATATGGTAAGTATTCAAGAGTTCAAAAACGTCAAAGATAGAGTTATTTGATTTCAATTATGAATATATTTTCCTGAAATAAGAAATTTAATAAGTATCTATTTGATGATTCACATATCTATCCATATTTTATTTTCTCTAAAATAATATAAATTTATATTGAAATTGGAGAGAAAATATTTGGGGAATACAATAATTGAGTTATCTAAAAGTAAAAATTATTATTATGGTTATATAAGTATATTAATGTTGAACATAAATATATAAATTTTACTTTCCTACTTTTTAAAATTCTTATGTGTATTTAAGCTAATATCCTAATGATATTATTGGTATGTCATCCCATTACCACTAAAGGGAAATTTTCAATTTATGATATGTGTTATAATGCTATGAACCAAAATTATAGGACGTTTAAAACTAATGTTATATTCAATTACATGTGTTACTCACTGAAACAAACATAATCAACTTAAATTGAGTACATATTTTCTTATAAATATTTCTATAATTGTAACATCCCAGGTAAATAATGAATAAGAAATTTTCATATTTAGTAATATTTGTGAATTAAATATTAATTTTACTTTAATGGGGTTGCTATGTTTGATAGCGTACCCGATACGCAACGAGTATTTTTTGAAATCATACATTGCACACTAACAATATAATAATATTTTTTTTAATGGTAGTTAACACATAGTCGTTGTAATAGAGGGAATGAATAGAAATAACTAAAATATGATTATATATTTTTGTTAAATGTTTTTACATTTATCCAATAAAAGATAAAGGCTTAAAATAAGAAAAGAATTCATGTTTAAGCATTAATACTCTAATATTCACTAAAAGGTCGATTTATTGCCTTTTGATGGCGAACCCTCTTTAAAAATAGTTTTGGTTACTCTTATAAATTCTATTAGACCGAAAAAAATCCCTCTTTAGAATCTGGACATAAAAATTTACATTGTGTATGCTTTTATTATTTTTCCGATAAAGTTCATTTTTAATGAATAAGTGAAAAATGTTGTATTATAATTCATAACCTCATTTTAATCTAATTTATTTATATGATTATATTATATTATAAATTATTTTTAAAGTGAAATTTGAATATATTTTTTCCATTTTATCCAATGGTGATCATTGGAATTAATTTCACTTTGAAATTGTACTTAAACAACTGTAAATCTTTTGATATATATTTTTTCTTAAAAACACGTTATTTATTTCGACAACATGAATTAATTATTAAATTAGTTAATGGAACTTATATGATTTTAATTTCTTAAAATATACATCTTCTTTGAATTTGGAATATCAAATATAGCTTAGGGTTATTTTTTGGTATTTTTCTAAAAAACATCAATTTTTTGATGAATAGTGAAACCACTAAGTGGTGGATAAAAAACTGCTTTTTTGCTTAAATGAAACTATTCCAGTTCCGTGAATTGAAATTCAAAAATCCAACATACATGGTTGTCCTTAGTAAGTAAAATGTGGTTCAATGGGTTGAAAATAATTTTTTGGTGAATAGTAACTTTTATGTTTTATTAATCGTGATTAAAAGTAATTAGTGTAATTTAAGGTAAATATAATGTTATAATAATATGAAATCACCTTGACACATGTACTACACTTATTGGATGAGTCATGTCCGACCATGAAAATCCATGGGTCAACTTGGGTACCCGAAGGAGCCACTTGGGTAAGAAAATGCATTAATAACTTTTTATTTAAAGTAAAAAAATAAAAATGTCACACATATGTATTATTTTATTAAAACCATTTTTACTTGGGGTTATACAAGTCATATTTTTTACTGTAAATATTCATTATAAATCTAAGAATATTTACTAAATAATTATATTTTTTTATAATTTTTAGACATTATATAAATAAATTTATTTATAACACCATGATGATGTAACGATTACCTCATTAATGAATGATTTAAATAAAATGAAAAGATAAGGTAAAATATAAGATGTCAACTTGTAAAAAACCTATTGGATGGGTGGATTTCGAACCCTTATCACCTTATCCTATAAATATATCCTTTTGGGACCTTTAAAATCGGAAAATCATTTTATAATAAAGTAACATTCTATAACATTCAACGTGTGCCCCTCCTCCCTCTAATAAAAGGCCCCCACCTATACCCCCTTACCCATAACTCTCAAGACTTTTGCTCGACCAAAAGCTGCTCATTTTACCTCTCCACATCTCTCTCCTCATCCTAGAAGCCTTACCTTTGGAAAAAAGCTTTTCAAGAAACCCTTTTGGTTCAAACCAAAGGGAGTTACCTAATTTAAAGGTAATATCTTCTCTTATGTCCTTTTGTTTTATTTTGCTTCTCCAACCCACAAAACTATTTTTATTCATTATATTGTAACAATACCAGTATATTAAATATACAATGATGTTTTTATGATAATGATTTCAGCTACACTTACACACACCTCCGTCTAATGGTTAAAGAACCTATTGTTTCTGTGGATGGAGAATTAATGTCTCACTAAACGATGATTGTTCAATCTTCTCTTAACACCTTTCATGGTGGCCATTAAGATGTCACTGTATTTATATATGATACATATTATTTTTATATTTTCCTTATGCCTCTGTATTTATCATTTATGGAATACCTTTATGGTTTCCATAATGGATAAACACGATAATTTCATTTTAGGAAGTGCGGACTACTGCCCCCCAATGTGATTCGAATATTTAATGCCATATGTGGGATGCATAAAGGATAGAGTTAATAATATTATATATGATATTATACTGGAGTTATAATTTACCTTTATATAACTGCGATTTAATTCCATTATATACTAAATAGAAATTAAAATAGCGTTCATGTGTACGTATGGCTTACCGTCTCCATGAACAGTGCATTTCATTTTTTAACTCTAAATGTTATGTACTATTATAAATACATGTATATTCTAGATATATATGATAAATATGATATCAAAATAATGAATATAATTTTGGATATAATGATCCTTTGACCACATGAACAACATGTAATTGTAAGAATTCCATTTTTGACTTAAGTACCAAATATCAACAAAATGATTATTATTAACATAAATGATTAAATAATGTTTATAACATAGTAATAAATGATATTAAAGGAATAATAATATTTAAAAAGTTTCATAAGCATGTAGAAATTAACACTAGTTTTTTATTCAGGAGATTAAAGACCGATCGAGTCAAGTCAGACACGAGGTAAGGGACTTCGTCTCAATCTCCTTTCATTGAGGAATATTTTGTTATAATAGAAGTCTTTCTTTTATATGGTGTATAAAACCCTTTGACATTGAATTTTATTCAAATGTAATATTTTCTATACAAAGTGTTTTACTAAATGACAAAAATTATGTTTCTCTTTTAATGTACGTGGTGACAATGACCTTTCCACCACTGCGAGTATTATTTGATATTTAGCTTCCTCAACAAGCCGTAATGTTTTCAAAAGTAAATAAATTCCATAAAATCTTTTATGTATTTTGGTATTGAAAATTGTTTTAATAATGGAATTGTTAGGTCAATATATTTAAGTGATATATTGTGATTGAAATGTGGAAAATTTTTCTTTCCTTTATAATTGTTTTATGTGTTTTGATTTTATAATGGTACATAGACATTTGACGTGTGGTTACGTGATAAACCAAATGACGGGTGGTGTTGTGAATACCAGGATGGGTGGTTACGTTATAAACTCCAATGCATTGGGTATGGATGTCGGCCTTATGGCTATTCCATGTAGTGATATGTGTGGAAGTCGACCGTATGGTTATTCCATTTAAGTATGTTTATGTCCCAAGTTACCTTTATATGTTATGTGTTCTTTATGTTGGTGTTATGGTAAGATTTTGGTTAAAAAAGGGTCAGTAATGATCTTTTATTCCGTGAATAGTATTTAATACTTCATAAAGGATAAATGTATAACTTTGATGAAGTATTCATGGTTTACTTGTTGTTTTAAAATACTGACAGTTTTCTTTCTTTGTGTATCCCTTGCTGAGTTTTTTAAGCTCACCCTATGTTTTTTTGAAATGTTTTCACAGGACATAATGTGGAATAGGGTCATGGATGGGATCAAGGAAAAGTCATGCTGTCTTAAACATGGAACTAGACATGACTCTATTTTTTTAAGAGTTTAATTTTTTTTTAAAAAGGAAACTATGTAGAAGTGTCTACTTTTTAATCTTTTTAGATTTAATAGTTATGTCCCAGTTCTCTAAAACTCAAAACCTGATAATATCATCAATGTTAATTATTCATTTAATTTAATATTAAGTAAGGTTTTACGGCTGAGTCCTTATAGTTGGTATCAGAGGTCGGTTTTGACAACATTAAGAGTTAGGGTATTGTTAAATTAATATCCATGACATAAATTCTGTTAATATTGAAGTCATATAGCATTTACAGATTACCATGTTGCTTCACCAAAGATATTTCTGTGTTAAGAATGCTTTTTCATAAGGGAAACAGAGCATCTTTTCTAGAAAGTTATACAGAGAAGAATGACCTTTCGAATCAGCAACCTGAGATGGTTAGAATAATAATTGAGCAGTTTAATATAGGGATAGCTCATTTGAATCAGAAATTGAGAAGGAGATTGGTGAATGCTTCAGTTTTGGCAGTTCCTTCCAGAAATGTTGAGTTTGTTATCTATAGTGATGTTTTGTTTAAGAGACTTGGTTGTGTCCTTATGCAGAATGATCAAGTAATTTCTTATGCTTCACATCAATTGAAAACTCATGAGTTAAATTACCCTACACATGATTTGGAATTAGCTGCTGTTGTTTTTGCTTTAAAAATTTAGAGGCATCATTTGTATGGAGTGAAGCGTGAAATATATACTCATCACAAACGTTTGACGAATATATTCACTCAGAATGAATTGAGAATGAAATAGAGTATATGGTTAGAATTAATCAAGGATTATGATTGCATGATCCTTTATCATCCGGGAAAAGAAAATAAAGTGGTTGATGCTTTGAGTCAAAAATGTAATACTTCATCAAATATGTTACCTTTGGAACGAGATCCTTTGGTTTTTGACTTGATAAATTTTGCATATAAGTTTTTGTTACAGGAAATTCTTCTGTTTAGTTTTAGGTTTTAGTGAAATCATCTCTATCAGACAGAATTAAGAAAGCACAGAAGAAAGACAGTTGGTTGTAGAAAAAGGTAGATCTAGTTCAGAAGGGTTAGTTGACTGAATTTTACATTGATAATGATTCTGTTTTGAGATTTTAGAAGAGATATTGTGTGCCTTGTGATTCACAGTTAAAAAGAGTGTTGTTATGTGATGCTCATAGTTCTCAATTTTCAGCTCATCCAGGCAGTACTAAGATGTATAGAGATCTTTGAGAGTATTACTGGTGGGATGGAATGAAAGGAGATATTGTTGATTTTACTGTAAAGTGTTAAAATTCTTTTAGGTTAAAGAAAAGTGGCATTTACTGAAAGGGATGCTTCAGTATTTACTGGTTCCGGATTGGAAATGGGAAAAATATATCCATGCAATTAATTATGTGATTACCAAATACTTCTCGAGGAAATAATGAAATCTGAGTTATTGTTGATCACTTGACTAAATATTCTCATTTTTTTCCTATTTGAGATACTTTCTCTCTAGATAATCTTTCTCAGTTTTATGTTAAAAAAATAGTAAAGTTACATGGATTTAACCTCTTTATTATATCTGATCGTGATCCTAGGTTTACTTATATCTTTTGGAAAGGCCTTCATAAGTCGTTGGGTACTGAAATAAATTTCAGTACAACATTTTATCCTCAATCAGATGGGCTGTCAGAATGAAAAATTCAGACCATGGATGATATGTTACGTGTTTCCAATATGTAATACTAGGATATTTGGGACCAACATATTTCTCTGGTTGAATTTTCTTATAATAACTAGTATACAGGAGGCTCCGTTTGAGGCATTAAATGGTAAATGGTGTCGAACTCCAGCTTTTCTGGATGAATTAGGAGAAAGGAAACTGATGGGTCTAGAATTGGTAGAAGAGATGGCAGAAAAAGTTCAGTTGATTCAAAAGCATATGAGAACAGCTCTGAGTTGGCAGAAAAGTTATGTGGATAACTAGAGGAAGGATATTTCTTTTGAGGTAGGTGATAATGTTTTTCTCAATGTTTCTCCATGGAAAATTGTGATGCATTTTGGTATGAAAGGAAAGCTGAGTCAAAGGATCATTGGACCTTATGAAATCCTGGAGAATGTTGGACCAGTTGCATACAGAGCGTTATTACCTCCAAGTATTTCCTAGGTACAGAGTGTTTTTCATGTTTCGATATTGAGAAAGTATATGCTAGATCCATCTCATGTTTTGAGACCATAGGTAGTTCAGTTGGAAGAGAATCTCTCTTATGAAGAACAACCAGTCCAGATTCTTGACCGAAGAGAGAAAGTGTCACAAAATAAGGTAATTTATCAGGATAAGGTTTTATGTAAAAACCATATGGTTGTAGAGGCAACGTGGGAATCTGAAAATTCTATGAGGGATAAATACCCCCACTTATTTTGATAAGTGAATAAATTCTCAAGGACACAATTCCCAAAAGGGGGGAAGGATGTAACATCCTTGGTAAATAAAGAATAATAAATTTTCCTATTTAATAATATTTGTGAATTAAATATTAATTTTACTTTAAAGGGGTTTCTATGTTCGATAGCGTACCTGATACGCAACAATTAGTTTCTTTGAAATCATATGTTGCACACTAATAATATAATAATATTATTTTAAATGGTAGTTAACACATAGTCGTTGTATTGGTGGGAGTGAATAGAAATAACTAGAATACTAATATATATGTTTTTAAATGTTTTTTACATTTATCCAATAAAATATAAAGTCTAAAAATAAGAAAAGAATTCAATTTTATGTATAAATACTCTAATATTCACTACGTGGTCGATTTATCACCTTTTTATGGATTACCCTCATTAAAAATAGTTTTGGTCACTCTTACACATTCTATTGGACCAAATAAAATTATTCAATATAATCGGGACATCAAAATTTACTTTGTGTATGTTTTTATTATTTTCCGATAATGTTCATTTTTAAAGAATAAGTGAAAAATGTTTTATTTTAATTCAAAACCACATTTTAATATAATTTATTTATATGATTAAATAATATTTTTAATTGGTTTTAAATAGAAATTAGAAAATATTTTTAGAATTTAATCCAATGGTGGTCATTGGAATTAATTTCACTTTGAAATTTTACTTAAACAAGTGTTAATCTTTTGATAGATATTGTTTCTTAAAAACATGCTATTTATTTTGATAGTGAGAATTAAAAATTAAATTTTTCAATGAAACTTATATGATTTGAATTTTTTCAAATAGACATCATCTTTCAATTCAGAATATCATATATAGATTAGGGTTAATTTTTTGTATGTTTCTGAAAAAATTAAATTTTTTGATTAATTGTGAAACCATTATGTGGTGGTTAAAAAATAGATTTGTTCGTTTAAATGAATCATTACCACTTATGTGAATTGAATTTTAAAAATATGACATACATGGTTGTCATTAGTAAGTAAATTATGTTTCAATGGGATGAAAATAATTTTTTGGTGAATAGTATCTTTTAAGTTTTATTAATCACAATTAAAGGTAATTATTGTAATTTAAGGTAAATATAATGTTATAATAATATAAAATCACCTTGAAATGTGTCCTACACTTATTGGATGAGACATGGCCGACCATGAAAATGCATGGGTCAAATTGGGGACCCCATGGAGTCAATTGGGTAAGAAAATGACATTAATAACTTTTTATTTAACGAAAAAATAAAAATATCACAAACATGTATTGTTTTACTAAAACAATTTTTACATTGGGTTATACAAGTAATATTTTTTACTATAAATATTCATTGAAATATAAAAATATTTACTACATCATGATATTTTTTTTATAATTTTTATACATTAAATAAATAAATTTATTTATGACACCATGATGATGCAATGATTACCTCATTGATGAACTATTTAAATAAAATGAAAAGATAAGGTAAAATCTAAGAAATAAACATTTCCAAAACCTATTGTATCGGTGGATTTAGAACCCTTATCACCTAACCCTATAAAGTTATCTTTTTGGGAAATTTAAAATCTGAAAATAATTTTATAATAAAGTAACATTTTATAACATTCCAAGAGTGCCCCACCTCCCTCTTAAAAAAGGCCCCCACCTATACCCCATTACCCACACCTCTCAAGCCTTTGGCTCATCCAAAATATTCTCATTTGATCTCTATACCTCCCTCTCCTCATCCTAAATGCTTTTCCTTAGGCAAAAAGCTCTTCAAGAAACCCTTTTGGTTCAAACCAAAGGGAGTTACCCAATTTTAAGGTAATGTCTTCTCTTATGTTCTTTGGTTTTATTTTGCTTCTCCAACCCCTAAACTATTTTTATTCCTATCATTTGTAACAACAACAGTATCTTTAATATACTAGTATGTTTTTTTGATATGGATTTAAGCTACACTTACACACACCTCCGTCTAATGGTTAATGAACATACTTTTTCTGTGGATGATGAATTACTACTTCACGAAATGATGATTGTTCAATCTTCTCTTAACACATTTCATGGTGGCCATTAAGATGCCACTGTATATATATATGATATATATTATGTTTCTGTTTTCCTTATGACTATGTATTTTTCATTTATTTCATACCTTTATGGTTTCCATAATGGATAAACGTGATAATTTCATTTTAGTAAGTGCAGACTACTGCCCCCCCCCCCCAAAGTGATTTGAATCATTAATTCTATATGTGGGACATAAAAAGGATGGAGTTAATAATATTATATATGATATTATACTAGAGTTATAATGTACCTTTGTATAATTTTTATTTCATTCCATTAAATGAAAAATATAAATGAAAGTAGTGTTCATGTGTACGTATGTCTTTCTGTCTCCATGAACTGTGCATTTCATTTCTTATCTCTAAATGTTATGTACTATTATAAATACATGTATATTCTGGATATATATGATATATATGATATCCAAATCATGAATATCATTCTGGATATAATGAACCTTTGACCACATGAACAACATGTAATTGTTAGAAGTCCGTTTTTTTACTTAAGTACCAAATATCGACAAAATAGACATTATTAACTTAAATGATTAAATAATGTTTATAACATGGAAATAAGAGATATAAAAGTAATATAAATAATTAAAAAGGTTCTTAAACAAGTAGAAATTAACACTAGTTTATTATTCAGGAGATTAAAGAGTGATTGAGTGAAGTCGGACACAAGGTAAGGGACTTCATCTCAATATCCTTTCATTGAAGCCTATTTTGTTCTAATACAAGACTTAATTTTATACGGTGTATAAACCCCTTTGACTTTTAATTTTATTAAAAAGGAATATCTTCTATAAGAATCATTTTACTAAATGAAAAAAAGTATGTTTCTTTTTAACGTATGTGGTGTAACGTCCCCTATAAATGAAGAATAAGAGATTTTTATATTTATTAATTTTTGTGAATTAAATATTAATTTTAGCATAATGGGTTTGTTATGTTCAATAGAGTACCCGATACGCAACAACGAGTTTCTTTGGAATCTTATGTTGCACATTAATAATATAATATTATTATTTAAAATGGTAGATAACTCCTAGCCATTGTATTGGCTGGAATGAACAAAACTAACTATAATATGATTATACATGTACTTATATTTATCCAATATAAGTTAGAGGCTTAATACATGAATGAATCTAATTTTAAGAATAATTTACATTAAAAGCCCGATTTACCGCCTTTTAATGGCGAACCCTTTTTAAATATAGTTTTGGTAACTTTAATACATTCTATATGACCAAATAAAATCCTTCTTTAGAATGAGGACATCATAATTTACTTTGGGTAATTGTTTGGTATTTTTCTAATAAAGTTCATTTTTTAGGAATAGTGAAAATATTGTATTTTAATTCACAAATATATTTTAATATAATTTATTTATATGGTTATAATATATTTTTAATTGTTTTTAAAGTGATATTGAAATATATTTTTACCATTTAATCCAATTTTGGTCATCGGAATTAATTTCACTTTGAAATTGGACATAAATAAGTATCAATCTTTTGATAGTTTTTAATTCTTAAAAACACGCTCTTTGTTTTGACAGCGGGAATTAATTTTAAATTAATTTCTTCCACTTAAGTTTTTTTATTTTGGACAAATGGATTCAATATTTGGAATCAGGAGGACCAAATTGTGTAAATAGTTAACTTTTATTTTTAGACATTTTAAATATTAATTTCAGTAACTATTTTATTTACCATGGTTAAAGGGTAAATTAGGTAAATAAGGGTAAAAAAATAATATTATCATTATAATACATTACCCTTTAAAGTGTCCTAATCCTCTTGGATGATTCATGTCTGACCATGGGCATCTTTGAGTCGATTTTGGGACCCCATTGAGCCACATGGGAGTGATAGTGACAATTTAGATTAATTAATTTAATGTAAAGACAAAAGTGACATTTACAAATATCATTTAGTAATTAATTTTTATATGGTGTTATATAAGTCCTCATTTCTACTATAAGTATTCATTGGAAATCTAAAAAAATTTCCTACATCATTGTAATTTTTGTATAATTTTTAGACATCAAAAAAATTATATTATTTATGACACAATAATGATGCAGTTTTTACCTCATTAATAAATGATTTAAATGACGAAGATTATAATGATTAAAATATTATACAAAACATGTCCAAATCTATTTGGAAGATTTTATTTTGAGTATGAGTCATCTTATCTTCTACCTAAATGATTTTTGGACCATTATAAACCGAATTTAATTTTATAATAAAATAATATTTTCAAACATTCCTAAAGAGCCGCTCTTCTCCCTTATAAAAGGAGACCATTTATAACTAATTCCTCACACCTATCAAGCCATATTTCTCATCCAACGTCAACCCAATTAATCTCCCTACATACCTATCCTCATCCTAGATGCCTTACCTTAGGAAAGAGGCACTTAATAAGTCATTTAGTTCAAACCAAAGTGAGTTACCCATATTAAACGTAACAGTTTCTCTAAAATTGTTTTCTTTTATTTTGCTTCTCCAACCCATAAATTATATTCATTTCTTTTCTTTTGTAACAATAACAGTATTCTAAATATACTAGGATGTTTTTATGATATGTATTTGAACTACACTTACACACACCTCCATCTAATGGATGATGAACATAATATTTCTGTGGATGGAAAACCAACGTCTCACGAAATGATGATTGTTGAATTACATCTTATCGACTCTCATGGTGACCATTATGATGGAACTGTAATTATTTATGATATATATTATGTTTATGATTTCCTTATGCTTCTGTACTTCCCATTTATATCAAGTCTATATGGTTTCCATAGTCGGTAAATACGATAATATCATTTGTGGAAGTGCAGACTACTGCCCCCTCAAATTGAGGTGACTCGTTAATGCCCTATGTGGGATATATAAGGGATAGAGTTGATGATATTATATATGATATTATACTGGAATTATAATATACCAATTTATTATTATGTTTTAATTCCATTAAAATAATAAATAGAAATGAAAGTAGTGTTCATGCGTACGTACGGCTTACTGTCTCCATGAACGATGAATTTCATTTCGTAACTCCAAATGTTATGTACTATTATAAATACATGTATATACTGGATATATATGATATATATGATATCTAAAATCATGAATACCATTCTGGATATAATGGACTATTGACCACATGGACAACTTGTAAATATAAGGTGTTCATTTTTGACCCAAGTACCAAATATCGACAAAATGAACATTATTAACTAAAATGATTACCTAATGATTACAACATGGTAATAAGTGATATGAAAGGAATAATAAACTTTAAAAAGGTTCTTATGAAATTAAAAATTAACTTTAATTTATTATTCATAATATTAAATAACGAACGGGTCGAGTCGGACACGAGGTAAGGGACTTCATCTCAATCTTCTTTCAGTGAGGCATTTTTAGTTTTATACACGACTTTATTTTTTATGGTGTATAAAACCCTTTGAATTTTAATTTTTTTCAAAGGGAATCCTCTTATATGAAGCATTTTACTAAATGACAAGAAGGAATGTTTTTTAATGTAAGCGGTGACAACGACCTTTCTACCGCCGCGAGTATTATTTGATATTTGGCTTCCTTAACAAGCCTGAATGTTTTTAAAGGAAAAATAAATACCATATACTCTTTTTATGTATTTTTTTATTGAATATTATTTTGACAATGGATTTATTATTTCAATATCATGAAATGATATTTTATTATTACAATGTGGAAATTTTATCTTTCCTTTATGCTTATGTTACGTGTTATGATCATGTTATGGTTTTTGGGCATTATTTACGTATACGGGTGGTTCGTGATAAAACTCAGGTGGGTGAGCCTAAGATAGATCTCCAATGCATTGGGTAACTTGACAGAGGTAAACATGAATGTTTCTCCTATGATATTTATGGAATATATTATGATGGGTATTCCAAAGTAACTCCCTATGTAGCTGTGATAGCTAAATGTAAGTATGATATGGATGCCACAAGTTACCTTTATGATTTGTGATTTCTATGTTTCTTTCATAAATCTTATGATTTCACGAGGTAAGTAAAATATTTCATGTTTTGAATGAATTTATGAAAAAATGATTTCATTCTTTGACTTATAACCCTTACTGATCTTTTTATGCTCATCCCAAATTTAAAATGTTTTCACAGGACTTAAAGATGAATAGGGTCAAGGATGGGATCAAGGAAAAGTCATGCTCTCTAAAACATGGATCTAGACACGAATCTTCTTTTTAGAGTTCATGTTTTGTAAAAAAAATGGAAACTGTGTAGAAATTTCTACTTTGTAATTTTTGAGATGTAATGTAATTGTTATGCCTAATTATCTAAAACTCTAAACCAGAAAAGATCTTCAATCTGAATTATCCATTTAATTCAATATTATGTAATGTTTAAGGCTGGGTTTTTATAGTTGGTATCAGAGGTCAGTTTAGATAACTTTAGGAGTTATGATATTGTTAAATTAATATCCATAAATTAATTTATGTTAATATTGATATCACATAGCATTTACAGATTACCATTTTGCTTCACCTAAGATATTTCATTATTTAGAATGGTTTTCCATAGAGGAAATAGGGCAGCTATGTTGGGACGACATCAGGAGGAAGACAACCTACCAAATCAGCAACCTGAGATGGTCCGAATCAGAACTGAACAATTTTTTCCAGTGATGGCACAATTGAATCAGGCTATAAATGGTGGTGGTATCCATGTACGAGATCATCCAGATCAACCACAGAAGAACATGTCAGTAGTGGAGCATTTCATGAGGCAACATCCCCCATCATTCAAAGGATCATCTGATCCGATGCAAGCTGAGGGGTGGATTAAAGAACTGGAAAATATTTTTGATGCCATGGGTTGTTCATAAAATCAAAAGGTTAGTCTCTCTATTTACTATTTTGAAGGTGAAGCTGATCAGTGGTGGTCGATGGTAAAAAATATCAGGGATAGGGAGGAGATTGATGCTCTTGATTGGGATGAATTCAAAGGTATGTTTCTGGAGAATTATTTTCCTATGGTGGTTCGTCATAGGATGGAAAAACAATTCCTGGAATTGAGACAGGAGGATGACTCAGTGGCTTCTTATGATGAAAAATTCACTCAACTGGCAAGGTATGCTCTAAATTTCATACTAGATCTTGATAGTAAAATCAACAGTTTTTTACTCAGAATTAAAGCCAAAGTATATAAGGGCTTTAGCTTCTCTTGAGTTCAAAAGTTATGAAAATCGTGTTTGTTGTGCGGAGAAGGTGGAAATAGAGTTTCCCGATGATCATGTATTCTTTGACAAACAACTAAATAAGTGGTCGAGGTGGCAGGCGAAAGGGAAGAACTCATAAAAAAATTCTTATGGTAAGAAACATAAGTTTATAGTTTGTGAAAATTGTGGTAAAAACATTGCTTGGGACTTTCTTTTGAATTCTAGTAAGTGCTACTGATGTGGTAAAATGGGACATAAGGCTCGTAATTTCACTGAAAAAATCCGGGTAATGGTAAGAAAAAATCTGATTTACAATCAGTAAAATGTTTTAAGTCTAATGAACTAGGTCATTATGAAAATGAGTGTCCAACAAATAGCTCGAGTGATGGGAAGTAGTCAGACTACAAGAAGAAAGGGGTGTTGAAATCCTTTGTAACTACTTCAGCAGATGTTGGGCCATCAAATGAAGTAGTATCGGGTACATTGTTTGTTTGTTCAGAATATACCAATGTGTTTTTTGATTCAGGGCCTACACATTCATTCATTTATGAAATTTTTTCTAGTAAATTCGGAATTCCATCACATGATATGAATACTATACTTACGGTAAAAATAGCTGGAGGAATTTTTGAGACAAAAAAAAACATAAGAACATTCCTGTCCTTATGTGCAGAAAGAATATACATGAAAACCTTATTGTCTTGCCTCTAGTAGAGTTTGATATTATATTGGGCATGGATTGGATTTCTATTTGTCATGATAAGATTGAATGCATAGCTAAAGAGGTTTCTTTTAAGAATGATTTTCAGTTTGTGTTCAAGAATGAACCCTTTCTTTTGATAACATATCAGGAAGTCAAAAAACTGGTAAAAGATGGAAATGAATGTTACCTTGCACATTTTGTCGAAAACAAAGGAACTGTTCAGATTAATGATGTTCCAGTGGTAAATGAGTACCTTGATGTTTTTTCTAATCAGATTCCTGGTATTATACCTGACCGGGATGTTGAATTTACTGTTGAATTAGTTCCTGATGCTAATCCAATTTCAAAACCCCCTTATCGAATGGCTCAAATTTAACTTTTAGAGTTAAAGAAGCATTTGCTGGAGTTATTAGATAATGGTTTCATTCGACATAGCACATTAGAGTGGGGTTCCCCTGTCTTGTTTGTTAAAAAGAGATGGTTCAATGAGACTTTTCATTGATTATAGAGAATTTAATAACATCACTGTTAAGAATAAGTTTCCTTGGCCTCATATTGATGATTTATTTGATCAGCTCCAGGGAGCTCAGTATTTTTCGAAGATTGACTTGATGTCGGGGTACCATCAGTTGAAAGTAAAGGAAGAAGACGTTCTTAAGACTGTGTTTCGTTCTAGATATGGACATTATGAATTTTTAGTTATGCATTTTGGGTTATCCAATGCAACTGACGTATTTATTGATATTATGAATAGTATTTTCCGGGAGTTCTTGGATAAGTTTTTGGTTGTGTCTATTGATGATATTTTGGTTTATTCAAAAAGTAAATAGGTTCATGAAATTCATTTAAGGGTTGTCTTAAAAACCTTAAAAGAAAAGAAATTGTTTTGGAAATTCAGTAAGTTTGAGTTTTGGTTACAATAAATTTCTTTTTGTGATCACATTATTTCATAAAATGGCATAACTGTTGATCCTACAAAAACAAAAGTTATTGAAGAATGTCCAAGACCCACAAATATAATCGAGATCCATAGTTTTCTTGGTTTGGCAGTTTATTATGGGAGGTTTGTTGTAAATTTTTCATGGTTATCTAGTCCAATGACTATGTTAACTCAAAAAGGTGTTAAGTTCATCTGGACAAAAGAATTTGATGATTTTTTTTAGGAATTGAAACAATGATTGGTGAATGCTACAGTTTGGGCAGTGCCTTCTAGAAATGGTGAGTTTGTTATCTACAGTGTTGCTTCGTTGAAAATACTGGGTTGCTTCCTAATGAAAAACGATCAGGTAATTTCTTATGCTTCACGTTAGTTGAAACCACCTGAGTTAAATTACCCTACACATTATTTGGAATTAGATGATATTTTTTTGGTTTAAAATTTTGGACGTATCATTTGTAAGGAGTGATGTGTGAAATATAAACTGATCACAAATGTTTAAAGTATATATTCACTCAGAATGAATTGAACATGAGACAGAGGAGATGGCTAGAATTAATCAAGTATTTTTATTGCACGATCCATTACCATCCAGGAAAATCAAATAAAGTGGACGATGCTTTGAATCAGAAAAGTAATGTCTCATTAGCCATGCTACGTTTGGAACAAGATCCTTTGGTTTTTTAGTTGATAAAATTTGTCATATAAGTTATTGGTGCAAGAAATTATTATGTTTTGTTTCAGGTGTCAGTGAGATCATCTCTATTAGACAGAGTAAAGAAAGCACATAAGGATGATAGTGAGTTGTAGAAAAAGGTAGAGTTGGTTCAGAAGGGTACGTTTCCTGAATTTAACATTGATAATGATTGTGTTTTGAGGTTTGGAAATAGATTATGTGTGCCTTGTGATTCACAGTTGAAGAATGAGTTGTTATGTGAAGCTCATAGTTCTCTGTTTTCAGTTCATCCTGGCAGTACTAATATGTACAGAGATCTCTGGGAGTATTACTGGTGGGATGGAATGAAAAGAGTTATTGCTGATTTTACTGTGAAGTGTTTGACTTGTCAACAGGTTAAAGCAGGGCGGCAGTTACCGAATGAAATACTTCAGCCTCTACCAGTTCTAGAGTGGAAATGGGAAAATATATCCCTCGACATTGTTGTGGGATTACCAAAGACGTCTTGAGGTAATAATGCAATCTGGGTTATAGTTGAACGATTGACTAAATTTTCTCCTTTCCATCCTATTAGAGATACTTTGTCTATATATTATCTTGCTCGGTAGTATGTTAAAGAGATATTCAGGTTGAATGGAGTTCCCCTCTCCATTGTATATGATCGTGATCCCAGGTTCACTTCTAACTTTTGGAAAGGCCTTCAGAAGTCATTGGGTACTGAATTAAATTTTAGAATAGCTTTTCATCCTCAGTCAGATGGGCAGTCAGAACGAACAATTCAGACCTTGGAGGATATGTTACATGCATCCTCGATGGACAACTAGGGATGTTGGGACCAACATCTTTCTTTGTTTTAATTTTCTTATAACAACAGTTTCTATTCTAGTATGCAGATGGCTCTATTTGAGGCATTGTATGGAAAAAATTGTCGAACTCCAGCTTTTTGGGATGAAGTAGGTGAAAGAAAGCTGATGGGACAAGAATTGGTAGAATAGATGGCCGAGAAAGTTCATATGATTCAGAAGCACATGATAATAGCTTATAGTAGACAGAAAAGTTATGCTGATAACCGGAGGAAGTATCTTTCTTTTGAGGAAGGTGATCAGGTCATTCTCAAAGTTTCTCCTTAGAAAAGTGTGATTCATTTTGTTAATAAGGGAAAGTTGAGTCCAATGTTCATTGGACCGTATGAAATTCTGGAGAATGTTGGATCAGTTGCATACAGAGTAGCTTTATCTCCAAGTTTATCCCAGGTACATAATTTTTTTCATGTTTCGATGTTGAGAAAGTATATGCCAGATCCCTCTCATGTTTTGAGCCCAGAGGTAGTTCATTTGGAAGAGAATCTCTCTTATGAAGAACAACCAGTCTAGATTCTTGATCATAGAGATAAAGTGTTGCGGAATAAGGTAAATCACCAGGTAAGGGTTTTGTTGAAAACACATATGGTTGAAGAGGTAACAAGGGAATCTGAAAATGCTACGAGGGATAAATACCCCCACATATTTTGATAAGTGGATAAAAATTGTGAGGACGCAATTTCCAAAAGGGGGGAAGGATGTAACATCCTAGGTAAATGAAGATTAAGATATTTTTATATTTTTTAATATTTTTTAATTAAATATTAATTTTTGCTAAAAGGGGTTTCTATGTTCGATAGCGTACTCGATACGCAACAACGGGATTCTTTGAAATATTACATTGCACACTAATAATATAATATTATTATTTTAAATGGTTGTTAAATAGTAGCTGTTTTATTGGCTGGAATGAAAAAAATTGACTATAATATGATTATACATGTATTTATATTTATCCAATAAATGTTAGAGGCTTAATATATGAATGAATCCAATTTTAAGCATAATTTACATTAAAAGGCCGATTTACCGCCTTTTAATAGAGAAACCATTGTAAATCTAGTTTTGGTAACTTTAATACATTATATATGACAAAATAAAATCCTTTTTTAGAATTAGGACATCATTATTTACTTTGGGTAATTTTTTGGTATTTTTTTTATAAAGTTCTTTTTTAAGGAATGTTGAAAATATTGTATTTTAATTTAAAACTATGATTTAATATAACTTATTTATATGGTTAGATTAACTTTTTAATTTGTTTTAAAGTGAAATTGAAATTTATTTTTATCATTTAATCCAATGTTGGTCATTGGAATTAATTTCACTTTGAAATTCATCATAAATAAGTATCAATCTTTTGATAGTTTTTATTTCTTAAAAACAAGCTCATTTTTTTGACAGCGGGAATTAATTTTAAATTAATTTATGCCACTTCTATGTTTTGATTTTGTAAAAATGGATTCCATATTGGGAATTTGGAGGCCCAAATTTTTTAAATATTTAACATTTATTTTTAGACATTTTAAATATTTATTTCAGTAAATATTTTTTTTACTGTGGGTAAAGTGTAAATCAGGTAAATAAGTGTGAAAACATAATAGTATAATAATATAAAATTACCCTTAAATGTGTCCTAATCTTATTGGATGATTCATGTCCGACTATGGGCATCTTTGTGTCTATTTTGGGACACCATTGAGCCACATGGGAGTGATAATGACAATTTAGATTAATTAATTTAATGTGAAGACAAAAGTGACATTAACAAAAATCATTTAGTAATTAATTTTTATATGGTGTTATATAATTCCTCCTTTTTTATATAGGTATTCATTGTAAATCTAAAAATAATTCCTACATCATGGTAATTGCATTATTATTTTTAGACGTCAAAAAAATTAAATTATTTATGACACAATAATGATGCAGTTTTTACCTCATTAATAAATGGTTTAAATAAATAAGATTATAATGATTAAAATATTATCCAAAACATGTCCAATTCTGATTGGATGATATTATTTTTATTATGAGTCATCTTATCTTCTACCTAAATTATTTTTGAACCATTATAAACCGAATAAATATTTATAATAAAATAATATTTTCCAACATTCCTAAAGAGCCCCTCCTCCCCATTATAGAAAGAGACCACTTCTAACTGATTCCTCACACCACTCAAGCCATTTGGCTCGTCCAACCTCTTCCCAATTAATCTCCCTACATCCCTCTCCTCCTCTTAGAATCCTTACCTCATACATAAGGCACTTAATAAGTCCTTTGGTTCAAACCATTGTGAGTTACCCAAATTTAACGTAACAGTTTCTCTTAAATTGTTTTCTTATATTTTGCTTCTCCAACCCCTAAAATCTTTTCATTTCCATTATTTTGTAACAACAACAACATACTCAATATACTAGGATGTTATTATGATATGAATTCGAACTACACTTACACACACCTCCATCTAATGGATGAAGAACATAATATTTCTGTGGATGGAAAACTAACGTCTCACGGAACGATGATTGTTCAATTACATCTTACCGCCTCTCATGGTGTCCATTATGACAGAAATGTAATTATATATGATATATATTATGTTTATTATTTCCTTATGCTTATTTAATTCCCATTTATATCATGTCTTTATGGTTTCTATAGTGGGTAAATACGATAATCTCATTTGAGGAAGTGCAGACTACCTCCCCCTCAAAGTGATGTGA
Organism: Viscum album; assembly: GCA_963277665.1. Classification (NCBI taxonomy): domain Eukaryota; kingdom Viridiplantae; phylum Streptophyta; class Magnoliopsida; order Santalales; family Viscaceae; genus Viscum; species Viscum album. Next base: position 1,282,007,642 of record OY728132.1, on the reverse strand, counting down.
CTCGTTAATTCCCTATGTGGGATGTATAAAGGATAGAGTTCATGATAATATATATTATAGTATACTGGAATTATAATATAACTATGTATAATTATGTTTTAATTCCATTAAAATAAGAAATAGAAATGAAAGTAGCGTTCATGCGTACGTACGGCTTACCGTCTCCATGAACGGTGCATTTCATTTCGTACCTCCAAATGATATTTAATATTATAAATACATGTATATACTGGATATATATGATATATTTGTTATCTAAAATAATTAATACCATTCTGTATATAATGGACTATTGACCACATGGACAACTTGTAAATATAAGGTGTTCATTTATGACCCAAGTACCAAATATCAACAAAATGAACATTATTAACTAAAATGATTACATAATGTTTATAACATGGTAATAAGTGATATGAAAGTAATAATAAACTTGAAAAATGTTATTAAGAAATTAGAAATTAACTTTAATTTATTATTCAGGAGATTAAAGAATGAACGGGTCAAGTCAGACACGAGGTAAGGGACTTCGTCTCTATCTTCTTTCATTGAGGCATTTTTAGTTTTGTACATGACATTATTTTATATGGTGTATAAACTCCTTATACTTTTCATTTTGTTCAAAGGGAATCTTTTTATACGAATTGTTTTACTAAATGACATGAAGGAATGTTTTTTTAACGTAAGTGGTGACAACGACCTTTCCGCCGCCGCGTGTATTATTTGATCTTTGGCTTCCTTAACAAGCCGGAATGTTTTTAAAAGGAAAAATAAATACCATATACTCTTTTTATGTATTTTTTTATTGAAAATTATTTTTACAATGGATTTATTATTTCAATATCTTGAAATGATATTTTATTATTGCAATGTGGAAATTTTATCTTCCCTTTATGCAATTGTTATGTTTTATGATCATGTTTTGGGTTTTGGGAATTATATACCTATACGGGTGGTTCCATGATAATCCTAAGGCGGGTGATCCTCAGATAGCTCTCCAATGCATTGGGTAATGTGACGGAGGTAAACGTGAATGTTTCTCATAAGAGATTTAGGGAATATATCGTAATGGGTATTCCAATGTAACTCCCTATATAGCTATTATAGCTACAATGTATGTATGATATGGATGCCACAATTTACCTTTATGATTTGCGATTTCTATGTTTCTTTCATAAATCTTTTTTATTTCATGAGGTAAGTAAATGATTTCATGTTTTGAATGCATTTATGAAAAAATGTTTTTATTCTTTGATTTGTAACCCTTATTGAGATTTTTATGCTCATCCCAAATTTAAAATGTATTCACAGGACTTAAAGATGAATAGGGTCAAAGATGGGATCAAGGAAAAGTCATGCTATCTAAAACATGGATCTAGACATGACTCTTTTTTTAAGAGTTCATGTTTTTAAAAAAAATGGAAACTGTGTAGAAATGACTACATTGTAATTTTTGAGATGTAATGTAATTATTATGCCTAATTCTCTAAAACTCTAAACCAGAAAAGATCCTCAATGTGAATTATCCATTTAATTCAATATTATGTAATGTTTAAGGTCCTGTCTTTATATGTGGTGACAACGATCTTCCTGCGTCCGCGAGTATTATTTGATCATTGGTTTCCTCAACAAGTCATAATGTTTCCAAAAGTAAATAAATACCATATAATCTTTTATGTATTTTGGTATTGAAAATGGTTTTGATAATGGATTTGTTATGTTAATATATTTAAGTGATATATTGTGATTGAAATGTGGAAGAGTTTTCTTTCCTTTATAATTGTTTTATGTGTTATGATTATATAATGGTACTTGTACATTTTATGGGTGGTTACGTGATAAACCAAATGACGGGTGGTGTCGTGAATACCAGGACGGGTGGTTACGTTATAACCTCCAATTCATTGGGTATTGAAGTCGGCCATATAGGTATTCCATGTAGTGATATGTGTGCATGTCGGCCGTATGGTTATTCCATTTAATTATGTTTATGTCCCAAGTTACCATTATATGTTATGTGTTCTTTATTTGGGTTTTATGGTAATCTTTTGGTTATGAAAGGGTATGTAATTATCTTTTATTCCATGAAGAGTATTTACTACTTCATAAAAGTGAAAATTATTACTTTGATAAAGTATTCATGGTTTAGTTGTTATTTTGAAAAACTAACAATTTTCTTTCTTTGTGTATCCCTTACTGAGCTTTTTATGCTCACCCCATGTTTTTTGAAATGTTTTTCACAGAACATAATGTGGAATAGGGTCAAGGATGGGATTAAGGAAAAGACATGCTATCTTAAACATGTAACTAGACATGACTCTATTTTTTAAGAGTTCATGTTTTGTAAAAAAATAAGAAACTATTTAGAAGTGTCTACGTTGTAATCTTTTGATATTTAATAGTTATGTCCTAATTCTATAAAACTCTAAACATGAAAATATCCTCAATGTGAATTATTTAGTTAATTCAATATTAAGTATGGTTTAAGGCAGGGTCCTTTTAATAATTGTGAATAATATTGAATAAAATTAATTTTTTCCACATTACGATGATAATGAAAAAATATACATTAATATCAAAATTGAGTATTTAAAAAAAATCCATTTTTAATATATTATTTTATTTCCCTTAATTATTTTAAATGATATAATTTAAATTTGATAATTTATTATTATATTTTCTATACCTCATAGTAAGAATTTCATAGTATGAACAATTTAGTTTTTTAATGGAAGGTCAATTCGTAATCGAAAATACTTTTTTTTTGAAAGTTATAATTACAATTATTTTATCATTTATTAAGTATATAATAAAATAAATTATAACTTTTTAGGTAATAAATTATTTATATAATGAATAAAAGTATATATTTTGTATAAATCTATGAAATTATATACGTTTTGCCCTACTTTTTTGAACTAAATTAATATTTTAGTTTAATAAAACATTTTTAGTCATTTATTCTAATTGATTGTTTGGATGGATAAATTTTTTTATCACTTAATATAATGACAATTGAATTTTATTTATCTCATAATAAAACAATTTATAACATGAAATTGAGCAACATTGATAATCAAATATTTAAAACTTTTTTAAACATAATATAACATGCTTAATTATAAATATAAGTACATGTTATGTTCATTTATATTAATAAAAAAATTTCAAACTCATTTTAATGTTATTTTATATGATGAAATAATAATTTTAAATCATAAAGATTTAATTATTTAAAATTTCCAATGATAAATTTTTCAATGAATATTATTTATTATGTTTTTACTTTAATTATGAATGTAGAAGCATATAAGGGTAAAAGTTAAAAAAAATGTAAGATAGAAAATGTCGAAAAATAATATAGGCTATTTATAATATGATTGGATGAAAATGAAATTTTCTAAGACCCACATCTCGAACATTGACACAATGTTCTTTGAATTTTTACATTACATTAATTTGAATGTAATGGTTACTTCTAAAACTATAATTTTATTCTCCTATAAGAAGGTTACACTTCTACAATATCAAAACCCATTATTTTTAAAATTTAATTTAAAAAACATAAATTAATCTAATAATATAAACATATATAACATATATATTATCACAATGACCTTTTTGTCTTTAAGACTTAATTTATGATGATCTTTATAAGAGAAAACCTATGTTTCAACTTGTGTATTACATTTACTTATTGTTATTTTACTATACACCATCCAAAATAATTTAAAAAATTATTAACAAAATTAATTCATTATAATTACATCACTAAATTTTCACTATGTAAATTTTAAATCAATTATTCATCCATTTTCAAGAACTAAGAAATTTAAATAACATCATCCATGTGTATGTTGTTACTACTGCCACCAAGTTGCGATGTGAACATTTAATCATCACTACATATCATGGATGGTATCAAGTATGTATTTTATGACTAAATAGTTATTATTTATCAGAAATATAATTCTAATAATATCATTATCAATAAAATAATTTCATCAATTCATTGAAAAATTTGATTGTTAATCATGTGTACGTGCGTACTACTACCTCCATGAATGATGAATTTCATTTTAAATTACGACAGAAAATTTATGGTTATTATAATGGATTTAATGAAAATATATCTTGTCTAGTACATATTTATTATTATATATATGGATCATTATCATTATCTAAATATATAAATTTACTCATTAAATCATTATACCATGTAACAATTTGGGCGGATTTTACCCCCCAAGTAATCAAAATAATAAAAAATATTGCATAAATTATTATGGGATATCATATAATGTCAATATAATTTTATAATTATATATTTAATATTTTTTTTTAAATTATTTAATTGTTTTTTAACACTGGAAATATTTAGTAACATATCATCTTTTGATCAGTAAATATTTCAATAACTTTTTTATAGTGATTTCAAATTCTAGAAGACACCTTCATGTATTGCAACTATTATAAAACAACTATCAGAAATAATACATTTTTTTATTATTATTTCTTGAATTATATATTAATTATCATTAAAAAATAATATTGGGAATCGATCACAACATCATGATGTTTGTACGAAACAAACAACCAAATGTTCTCATACTCAATAATGAAAATGAACTATAACCATTTATTATATTTTTAATATATAGAAATAAAAAATAAAAAATATATATTATGATTAAATTGTATCTATGAGAAATATAATTACGTTAGTTATGTTTTTTATATATCATGTTTGGGCAGAGTCATGTAATCATGAATACATGGTGACAGTGTTTCATCACAAATTCCACTCTATGATACATGCTATTTTGCATAAAATTAAATTAAAGTGTTATACATACTTCCTAATTAACTTTTATAACATTTTATAACCATTATTAATGGTAATTGATTTTTAATTCTTATTTATATATATTTATATATTTTTTGAGTTGAATTTTTCTCATATTGTAATAGGTATTCATGATAAAAATCTTTTCCTTTAGTCATATTAAATTATCTTTGAGTATTAATTTTATAAGTTGATATATTCTAAATAGAGTATAGTTTATTTTAATTTACAAATTAATTTCTAATTAAATCATATCTGTAACCAAACTACATTTCCATAATGATTTAATTGTTTCATGAAAACTAATTTTGGTTAAATGAAATTCCCATTTAATTTAATGGATTATTTTTCAATATTAATGTTTTTACATCATGAAAAATTAATCCATTCACATGGGGAAACTGAAATTTATTTTATTTCAAATAACCATTTAATTATCCCTTATTCTTTCTAAAAATAATGATTTATTTTCTTTTTGTTGATGTGGGACTTTGTATAAATTCATTTTTAAATAGGTAATTCCAATTTTCTTTATAATGAAATTATATTATTCCCTTCTACTTCATTGTTTCAAAAAATGTTTTATTTCATATTAGGGTACAATTACTTTATTTATTTATTTACATTTTTATGATTTTTTATATTCATAGTGAATAAATGGTTGTTTAATGTGGCCTTACAATATATATTTTTTTGAATATACTAATAAATTCATATGAGATAAATTCATTTTGAAAATTAGCTACCATTTCTAATTATGTTTTACACTATTAAAATAATGGATCCTAAATAAAGATATTTTTTCTATTTTAAAATAATTTTTTTGTGATCTTCTATTTAGTATAAAATGTAGGTTATTTTTTATAAGATATCATTTTGTAATATTTTGCATCGCATTTTCATTCCATATTAAATGGTGGGTTTTTATTCATAGACACACACTACAAAGAAGGCATAGGGACTCGACCTTACGACCTGCACCCCATATTAATAAGAGTGATGATTTAATTTTTGGGGTTACACATATGAATGTATGATAAAGGATAGGGTCTTATATCACACTTGAATGCATTGTTTATTTATTAATGTCACTTGATATTATGAAATGTTTAGTGGAAATGATAATGGATTCATTATTCTATACAATTTGTGTTTGAATGAGATGGGTCATGCTTTGTTCATTTGATTGTTTTATTAATGAGATGATAAAATATTTAATAACATATTATTTCTATGAATTAGATATAGAAATAATTTTTCAATATTTTTTGTGTTGTCATGATATAGAACTCTTTATTTAAAATATTACCTATGTATATATTTATTCCTTATTTTTTTATACAATGAATCAAATAAATACCACATTTATATATTACCATTATAATGCATTAAGATACATTATTAATGTATCATAATTCCAAAAATATTATCCATGGTATATGTTTATTCATTTGTGATTATATTTCCTTTTATCACGTCTTATGTACAAGCCTTATTTTTCTATGTCCTATATAATAAATAATTTATCCCATGCCATGTTTTCTCATATGCAGATGTTCTAACCAATTATATAATGTTGAAAATTCTTCCCTTATTGATAAATTGATTTCACAACATTATAATATTTTTTGACCCAAGATAGAATGATTTGTATAACCTATATCATTTTAGGTGGATATTATGTTGTTATAATGAAAATAATTGTTCACATATATCATAAAATAAGTTGCATTTGTAGATGATACATAATGACCCTAAAACATCAATAATTAGTACTCTAAGATGATTTGTAACATGTAATTTTAATATTATAGAATTTTTTTAAAAAATAAAAATATACTCATATCCTATCATATCAAATCTAGGGTTTATAGATACGAATTTAACACTATATCATGGGGTTCTTAATGAGGGTATAATTGACCGTATTATTATAGGGTTTTGTTATTTTAAGGGATTAGTTTATTTATTTTTGGACATTGGATAACTTATCATTGGTATTGTGGATCAATATCATAGTTAAAACCCCAATTTTGTGTCTATAAATAAGATGATATCCAAGAATGTGAATAAATTATTAAATTTATTGTTTTCATCGAAACACATACTTATCTAGAATATTGAAAATGGATATAGCTATGGAATTGATGCACATATTAGTAGTGACCCCAAAAAATATTATTTGATAAATTAATTGATCCTCAAAAAAATGATGAGTGGGACTAATAATACACACATTGATTGTGACTATTGTAAATATTATTCATTTATTTTAATTCTCATTACATTCAATTATGATGGATTTATTTTTTTAATTATTCAAAATATAAAATATCAAAAAACGTAAACTGGAGAATAAAATATTGATCTATTTTTTATTTATGTTGAACAGAATGGTAATGTGATGGAACTAAATAGTGAAAATTTTGTTTCTTGGTTATTCCCTAGTTCTACTCTGATATAGATATTAAACACTCACAATTATAATTTTTGTTATTGTAATTCATCAACACAAAACGAGTGAAAAAACCAATGGTTACCATGGAAAATATAGATATTGTCTCAGTAGGAAAAAACTTATATATGCGAGGGATTGAAAAAAATTATGGTTATGGAACAAAGGATATCTAAAATTATGAATAAAAATATGGACTTAGTAGGGCTTCTAAATACTCTAAATAAGAGAGTGATGGATTCTCAAAGATGTATGGCTACTGAAGATAACAGATGAAATATGATTCAATTCTACATGGTACAAGAAAATGGGAAGAACCACCAAAACTGTCAACTTAAAAGAACATGATAATTTTTTACACGTGGTAAATGAGATAATAAAATTATCCACAATTGTTGAAAAGTTATGACTTTTATTCAAATCTTTGAATGAAACATAGATAATCTTGTGGTACCTTTAATAATTAAATTCCTTATTTTTATGGAATAAATACATTATAGGAGTCAATGACCTAATCCATGGATTATCAAAGATAATGACAAATACTATACATTTAGAGAAAGAGAACAATTGATTTAATTTCTAATCAGTAATTGTGAAGTGGAACCTATTATTTAATTTACATGTAAAACGGAATCTATATTAGTACAAATAATGATTGAATTTTATTTCATAAACACTAGTATATTATTCAAGTTTTATATGATCATTTATTCACCATCCTTATAATTTTATTATCGAAAAAATATTCTATTCGTATGATTATTATATTCAAATATGAGGTTTACATGAAGAAAAATTGTGTAATATAATATTATCCTTCATTTAAAAACATTTGGTATAATTTTAGTGATATATTAGTTCTCACAAATTCTGAGAAAAAATATTTATAACACGGGAGAACAATAATATTAACCATTATAGTATATTAGTGAATAAATTATTCTGAACATCTTCTATAAATTATTATATAATATGTGCCCTAATGCTGAATGGTGGTTGAATTTTTCCCTATATAGTTGGATAAAAACCCAATAATTGGGATTATCTTATAAGGACGACAATTATATGTTTCCAAAAATTGTAGGTATTATATCATTCTATAAATAGTATCCTAATTTTTCTCTTTAATTAACATTCCATTAAATAGTTCTATTGATATTTGATACCTAAAACTATGGGGATGAAATTTATGTAAATTGGGTAAAATATAAGGAACTAATATTCTAGACCATGTAATAATGATGTAATGTTCGATAAAATTAATTTCATGCTATAAAAATATAAAATGTATAAAAAATTTAATAGAAAATTTTAAATAAAACAATAATAATAAATTATTGTAAATCATTTAATGTTGTCACCATTGGAAGATAAATAATTAATATTAGTTAATATTTTAAAGGGTAATTTTCAATAAAAGTAATTTTAAAATATATTATTTTATTTTAGATATAAAATATTAAAAATATTAAAATTAAATTAGTTAAAATTAAATTATTATTTCAATTCATCACAAAAAAATTTACAAGCCCTGAATGTTATAATTTTTTCATAAAAGTTCATAATTTTTTTATTATTCCCAAAATTATAGGCTTTCTTTGTTTATCATTTTATAATCATATTATTATATATTAAAACACATTTTATGTTATAAAATAATATTTAATTCATTTCAATATTCATTTTTAGTTGTTACATGAAAAAATGTCCTACATTTTTAAAACCAATTTAAAATTATAATTTAATAGAAATAGTTTTATATCATTTCATAGGATTAATTAATTTGATGCAAAAAATAGGATACAAAATGATTTTATAAAAACCAATTTTTTTTATTTTTAATCACAAAAAAAATTATTTCTTAAAAATATTTATCATTGAGAATCTTATATTGTACATAATAGTTTATTCTTATTATCATAGTTTTTCTTCAAAAACTATATTCGTAATATGACTTGATTTTAAAATATACATTTAATACTATAAAAAATTTTATATGATTATATTATTTAAACATTATAAATCATAATGATAAATTTAATTTTAAATTATATCATAATTTACAATACTTAATATTTATTACTAATGTTATAATTTAATTATGAAGTTAAAAGTATATAAATCATAATTAAAAAAGGATTAAATAAAAACACAAAACATTACTTGATGTCTCCAAAATTAGTGGATTAATAGAATATCAACCATGATAAACTTTCCTACTACCTTTTATCAATTTTTTGATTCAACAAAATTTTAGTACTATCATTATTTTACAGAAAATGCAATGGTTACTTCCAAAAAAATATTTTTATTAACTTATAAAACTATATAACTTACACCACATAAAGTATCTCATATTATAAGAATTTAATATTGAAATTATCATAATATTCTCATCCTATAACTTTGTACCTTATACGTATAATTGTGTTCACCTTTATCATTCTTAAAGACATTATTTTTTGTGGATTTTCCCATGTGAAAACAAAAGCATACAATACGAGTACTACATTAACATACACAAAAATTTTAATCCAATCAATCTTAAATCAACACATAATGTATTAAAATCATAAAATATATTTATTTATTATATATGAATTAATTTTTTATAAAATTAATAATAATTACTCAATATTTTCCACCACTAGGAAAACAAAATAATATCAATCATCTGTACATGTGGATTACCACCTACTAGATGTGATATGGCTTTTTTATTCACCTCCTATAAAGAATGACATAAAGGAAGTTTTTATGAATAAATATGTATTCTATTTCAGCCTAATAATTATTAAATTATTGTATTTTATAAACCACTATTCCATCTTCTCTTTCAGAGATGGAATCTTTAATTGAGTGTGTCTATGAGATGTAGGCTCCATAAATGATAAAAATCATTGGTCGTCGGCAAAAATAATTGATGGTTCCAAACATTTATTTAATAATGATATATGATATTAATTTCATGTTGAATAATATTTATATATATCACATTACCATTATATAAATAAACCACCTTAGTTATTAAATCACTATAACAAATTACCATTTTGGTCAATTTTACTACCTATGTCAGGATTGTTTTATCTGTTTTGTCATAATAGAAAATGGGATTTCATCTAAACATTATATAATTTAATAATGATATATATATAATATTTTTGAATATTATGTACTATAATTTTTAGTATTTGTAACTTCTATTAATATATTACATATTTATCATTAAATAAATCAAAAAAAATTTCGTCATGACTTCCATAAACTTTTCCATTTTAACATTTTGGTATGCTTGAAATTCACCTCATGAAAATGGTATTTGTGAAATAATTATATAAGATCTATTATATTTTCAATGTTCTTGGAATCCTAATCTTGATAACACATATCCACATTTTTTTTAGAATTCCTTATGTTTTTTAAATAGTCAGTTTAACGTTCTAATACTGTATATTAAAAAAATATAAGTTTTTTCAAATTTGTAATATATGGTTGTGAAATATTTAATAAAATTTTATTTTATTTATTTTTTGGATTATATATATTTAATTAATATATTCATGTTAATACCATTGGAATATAAACTTTGATCAAGTAGGCGGAAATACAAGGTAAGTAGATTTCATCACAAATACCTCAAATTGTGCCATGTTTTGAATTAAGCACAAAAATATTTTATATGATGTATATTCAGCCTAATTGAAGTTTTATATCGTGAAATAAAATTTACTATCATTAATAATCATTCAATTTTAATCTTTCTCCCTTTCAATATATATTGTGTAAAATTATCCTCAAAATTTAATGGGTTTTCAAGCATCAAATATATTCCTTATGTTATAATCACAACGAATTATTTATTCACATTAAATATTAATCTAATAAAAAAATTATGATTTTAGTTTTTATTTAACCGTCATTATCTAAGGAAATAATGTTTCACACAGATAACTTCATCATTGATAATTCTATTAGTTCCGGAAAATTAATTAATTAAAGAATAATCCCAATTTAGTAGAATATATTTGATTTCCATATCAATGTTTCTACATCCCATAAATATTACAATCTCCATAGTGGAATATAAAATGTAATTTATCTAAATTTATTCTTTAATTCCCCTTTTTTAATTTAAAAATAATCATTTTTCTGTGTTATTAAATATCATGTTTTTAAAATTTTTAAAAATAAATTCCCATACCATCATCTTATATTCTTCAATTATACATCAAATGTTTGGCATATGTTCAATTTTATATCATGTTACTTTTATTGGAATTATTGTTAATTATTATATTAAGAATAATTATCATCATTTTCAAAATTATATGGAATATGAACTGAAAATAACATTATTTTTATAATTATATTAAGAACCAATTTTATTGAAAAAAAATATATATTGGAATTCCAATCCATTTCCAAATTATTATTTCTAGTATTATCCAATGGTTCATAATCCCCACTATATTTAGAAATTAAGTAGTTAAAATATTTGGTAATTTAGTAGTTAATATTTATAAAAATAAATTCATGTAATTAGGTACTATTGAATATTTATTTTGGCAATCTGGCACAAAGAATTCGGGCCACATCAGACCATTTAGATAATGGCCTTCAAGAAATAGGAAACTCATTCCATAATGTAGTCACACCTTCCATATGGGGTGATTACATATAAGAGTATTTCATTGAAATTATTTTCCTCCATTGCAAAGCTAAAAACATTTCTAGAATGAGAGTGTATAGCAACAACCATCGGTACTAGTTACTTTTAATGTTCTGCATCACAAATTTCTAGCTAAATAGTCTTATGATGTGGGGATATGGGTTAAGTGATGCATATGATGGAGAGGGAAAATTACATTTTTTGGTTATTAATGACATTAGTTCATGTATTGGGTGGTCTTACTCTATTCCTATGGGTAATTTAATGTTTACATATCTACATAGTTACACATATGATTATAGAAAAATTAATAAAAATATCAATCACCTTGGGGTTGGGTTAACCACTATAATAAATAACACTATATATACTCCTTTAAAATATTTATTCCAGTTTATATGGTTTTCATTATCAAATTATAATGATTTTTTATATACCATTTGGATTATTTTTGACATAAATTTGTATTCAATTGTATAATTATTGTTATAATAATTAGTTGATTTTTTGTTGTACTCATATGTATGTATGGAAATTGGTGGATTCATATATATCCATAAATGTGCATGTTAATGTTTCATATAATTGGAGATGTTGAAATGTCATGTGAATGATATTTGGGTGTATTTTTTTGAATTTTTATTATTGAGTGAGCTTTGGGATGCTATTTTACATGTTTTTTTGAATGGGTAGTTAGAATAATATTTCCAAAAAAATTACATGATATAGGTATAGGATTATATTTTCACAAGATGTTCTGTGAACATGATTTGAGAATCATTGTTCACATGATTTTATATGTTTATGTTTATAATTTAATTAATTTTTATAATATTATTCAGTAAATTTAAATATTTCTATTTTTATGCTCATTGAATCAAGATTAAAATCTGACGAGTTTTTACAAATTTCCATGGTCTATGTTTGTTCACTTGAGAATAAGTGTTATTTTATCTTGATATAAAGATAATTGTTTTTTTCCCAGGTAAATATGACTAATAAATTTATGACCAGGATATTTTTTTCCCTTATGATTATAATCAGAACCATGATAACATATTAATAAGGTTTCACATGCTGTGTATACATTATCCTCATTTATTAAATTTTCATTTCTCGAGTTATATATAAGAGAATTAGCTAGGAGACTTATATATGTGGATTTAGTGTGTTTTTAATGTGTAGAAATGTTTATAAGTATTTTAAAATATGTATTTATATAGTTGATCAGTTAATAAATTAAAACACCCACTATGGGATTGTGAGATGTTTTATGATTTATAATTAAATGTTGTAAAATAATGATTTGTTAATATTAAATTATATCAATTGAAGGGATTAAAGAAGCATTTTTTCATTTGATTTGAATTAAGGGCCTAGAAATATATAGATAATCTTAATAATTTTGATCACATAATTATAATAATTGAGTATCTTATACATGATTAACTTCCCAATAAAAAAATACATTTTTATAGTTTCATAAAATATAATTTGTAATTATATCTGATAAAATATTTTATTTTATGTTTTAATTTTGTAATATTCTTTGACAAGTAAATAACAATGAAGAAAATATTAAAAATACTTATCATCAAAAAAATAGTCTTATCTATGAAATGAAAAATTAAAATTTCAATATTATACTATTATAATTATTAGTGGACATAAAAGGAGGTAAAAATGAATATCATTCCCTAGTTGTATTATCTGAGAATATTTATTTTTTCCCTTTAACCTATAAATATTTAATAATCTATATAGAAATAGACATAAAATATATAATTTAGGGATAATGATATAATGTGAAATTTAATTGATGGAAAATTATCACAACAAATGACAGAGAATATTGAAATGACTAATAAATATATTAATATAGAATATTTTCAATTTAAGAGATATGATGATAATTAATCAAATTATATATAGTTTAATGTTTTATAAAACTAATCCTTTTAATATCACAATATAAGGGATTCATTAGATTTAGTTAAAATTGAAAACTAATCCATATTTAAATTATCTTCTTATATATTTTTGATCATGTGAGAATTTTAACTTATATACTGTTGTATACCCATACCACTCCCATGTACACAACGTGTTATTTGAATAACTTTTATGAAATTAAAAATTATATCAAATATTTATACTAATAAATGTAAAATTGTTCATTGAGAATTGTTTTTATCATTATTTAGTATCAATGTTTTAGAACCCTAGAGTGTAAAATATAAAATTATTCCTAGAAAATAACCAAAATAAATTTTAATGAATATATTATTAAAGATTGAAGAATAGTTATTATTATTGTGATTAAAATCACTAAATTTCTAATATGGATGAATTATAAAGGAATTTATAACAATTTTTTAACTAATAAATTTTTTTTAATTGAGTAATATAAATTTATTGATCTCTTATAATCATATACATATTTGAAAAACATATCTCCACATTCTTGTTTGGAACATGGGGTTTTGGAACATGAGAAATAATATATGGTTGGATATTTTTCAGTATATAGACTAATTAATGAATTTACAAATTTATTTTAAATGTTAATTCCTTATCCTGATAATAAATCCATTAATTATATATAACTACAAATATATATATACTTGAAACCAAACCATTGAAAAAATTCGAACAACTCAATTACAACAACATAGAGCTGATGTGAGACCACAAATCATGGTCAAGCTATGAATTTTTATTATATGAATAAAAGGGTAGTGAAAATTTTTATCCATTAAAAATTATTCATATATTTTTTAATTAATCTCTTGTTATAAATGTATTAATCATGTCAGAAAATATTGTGAATATAAATTATCACTATTGTTTAAAAATATATTCCTTTATTAATTGATCAATAAAAATTAGGTTATGAATGATGAATGAATGGTTGGATTATTCCTTTTCCAACACCATATCTTAGGAATAAATCTATATGCCATGTTATGTCATGGTCATACTTGGACAATCTAGTAGTGGTTCATAATATATTGTAAAAGACATATTTCTGGTCATCAAGATAACTCTCTTTGTAAAATGATCTTCCCACCCCTAATTTTGAATTTTTCACTCTAAAAAAATTTAGTTTCATAAATCCTTTCATTATTACTGACAGATAGTAAAATTTGATTGGAAGTTTTTACAATATGTAACAATCTCATCTGATATCTGTTGAGGTGATGTCACAACATGTAGAAATATTATAACACTTGGAATATGACACTATGGAATTATTTATCAGTGGGGATAAGGAGTTGGTAGTTAGAGGTGGAATAGATTACATTTTCTCATTCATAAATATGTTTTATTAGATAAATAGTTTTAGTGATGTAGATAGATGTACAATGATATTAAGAAAAAATGAATATGGCTACATGGGTTTCTTTAGGGGTAACAGATTTTGGGATTCAATCCCATCAATTCATGTATCATTGAAATTTAGATAAATTAAGAATGTATTAGGATAAGAATATATAATTTAGGCCATTTATCCAAATTAAAATATTTATATACAATCAATAAATTAATGAATAACATTATTTGGACCAAATGGATTTCCCTAGGTTTTCGAGTATGGCTGGTGAAGTAGGCTTGATCTAAAAACATGGCCTAGTCTGTATGAGACCTAAGATTTTATATGGACCAGACATTATGACATGGATAAGACAATATATTCATCAACATTAAATGAGCTACATCATTATTGAAGGTATATAAATATCTTGTATCAACCATTGTTGAATGTTTTGTACTCGCATAGAATTCTATGTACATGAAAAATTAAATCATATATGACACAAAAAATAGGGCTATTATGGGAACATGATAAAAAATTACATTGAATAATTGGGCCTCCCGGTTTCATACATATATGAAACCAGAAACACATATACATGGTGTTTAATGATGAAAATTTTACAAACATATTCTTTTTCAATATATTTACATCAATTCAGAAATATTTTATAATTTGGTAAATGAGTTATTTATTTCAATCATTGATTATATAGATCATGATGGGGGAATAATATATAATGAAAGAGAAAATAAAAAAATAATAATTTGGTTATGTTATTTTAGATCTATAAATTAGAAAAAAAAAAATTGGGAGACATTTAATGAAATTATGGTTTTTGGTACTCTTTTGGAAAAAAATGATGATAATGAAAAAGTAAACTATATAAATTAGGGAATCTAAAACCACCTTGAAATACATAATTGGTGTTACTCAGAATTAGTTATATGGTTAATTTAATCCCTTGGGTTCTTATCTAAAATATGTGTTTCTCCCTTGTGTTTGAAAAATTTGGGATCCCCCATAGAATGGAGGCACGTCCCCAATGTCAGGATTTATACACCATTGACAACTATGTTATTTCATTGGGAGGTCTAGGTTGTATAATACATCCATTAATTTGATGTATATATCATAGAGTGTGGTTATTTTTATTGATTTTAATAGTATAAAATGGTTATATAGTAGAAATTATACCTTTATATGATTATTATTGTGAGTCTCATTCTTAGTGAGACAGTGTTAGATCATGGTTATCAATGTTCACTAGATTATATTAAATCTATATGAGGCATTATATATGATAATTCCCCTATGTGTGTTGTAAATTTTCATGTTTTTCTTTCATTATGTATTTGATATTAGTGTCATTCAGTTACAATATAATACATTGATCTTTTTTATTTTTCCTTAAAAATATTGTGGCTTAATTTTGGGGTTATTTATCAAATATTATATAATGTTAATAGGAATATATCTATTTTTTTCAAATAGATGTATTAAATTGATATATATATGGTTTATTTCATTTATATAGGAAGAATATATCCATTTATATTCAAATTTATACCATGGATTCATCATTAAATTATTTTTTATCAAATAAAATTTTTAATTTGGGTCATCGTCTTTTTACTCAGAATTTCCATTCAAAATGACTATTAATTCATTCCTCTATTCATTATTATTTTTTGTTTTCCACCTTTTTGTATAAAACAATCCCTATTTGGTCATTTCATGTGCATGTGTTTTGTTTTGTGAAATAAATATACATTTTAAGTGTTATAGAAAAGGGAATAGTGTATAATAAGATGATGCATTGTGTTTTTCAATAGTGGTGTCAATTTTTTTGGTGGCAACAGTTGAGGTATTGATGATTTTACCCATTAGATTTTTAGTATTTATTATATTTGGGAAATTGGGATCATGTATTTCTATATATTTTTTAGATTCTATTTTTAATTTAATTATATATCAGTTCCATGTCTCACATGAAATTTTAGTATGTTTGAGGTGTATCTGTTAGGATTGATTATTATTTTTCTAAAATTTAGATGTGTAATTTATTGATGGTTCATATTTAAATCCCTCCAAATATGTGTTATATTTTCGTAGTGAATGATAAAAATCCATGGATTATTATAGGTGGTTAGACAGTGGTGTAATCACCCTAACTATTGTCATAATAAAGATCACAAGAGGTCAGATAGTGTTATAGTAGTGTTAGAGTGGATGAATTACTAGGGATTTAATATATAGTAAATATATTTATTATTAATGAATAAATATATTTTGGGAAATTATACTTGTGGTATTAATGTTCATTGAATATATCAAGGAGACAAATTAATTGATTGTGTATTTAAAAAAATTATTATTTTTTGAATTTGATAAACATCCAATAGAAAAAAAAAATGTTCTTTAAAAGGTGATGTTATATTTATTCACTCATAATATTATTTTTAATATATTTTTATTATTATTATATATAATTTTGATGGAATCTATGTCACATTATGTTTAGGATAAATATATTTGAATTTTATTATATACATTTTACTATAGTAAATGATATATATGGATGATTTAAATTATGATATTACTTATTGTGGGTTCTTAGATGTAGATTTTTAGATATTTTTCTCTGTTATTTTCTAGATAACATTCATAACATATCCATTAAATAATGGAAATTATACACATTGTAATAATTTTTGGGGTAAGGAACTTGGTTATTAATCATGCTTATAGGCTAATGTTTGGGTGAAGGCCCCCATTATAAATTATAGAGGATATAATACACAACATATATAGGAAATATGAGCACTGTTTTAGATATGGAATTTTGTGTTTTTTGAATAACATATACGTTAAAGGGCATGGGTCCCCCATATTAATGATAAATTTAGGAACTCTCCTGTGATAGAATGAATTTGTCCCCCAAATTTGTATTTAATAGTCCTTAAATAAAAATTCCATTACATTAATGATTTTTTTTCTACTAATTTGAAAAATATGATTCCCTATTAATGAATTTGAGGGATAATTATCTATATATATAATTATCATACCCCTAAATGATTAATTTGTGTATCCTATAATATTATTTTATGTAATCCATTAATGAATTCACTGTATGAGCACCAAAAATAAGATTATGTACTTCATTGATATATATCTTTTCAATCGATGGTGGACACACCCTATATTATATTTTAGCAGTATGAAAGAGATAATATAGAATAAAAATATTATTTATCACATCATCTGTCATGTTGTGTCCTTAAAAATTCCATTATCCATATTTATATACCCCATATAGATATATAGATTCTAGAAAGATGATTATGGTTAGGATATAACTTATCACACGACCCTTGGTTGGACCTAACAAATCAGATGACCACCTCTAATTATACATGAATCTATCATTAGTGATGAGATTGTTCCCTAAAAAAATTCATTATACTACTATCATAAAAACAATATCTTAATATTTCATATATATTAGATTATATATATTTATATTCGTGTAATGATCATGATCATTTTGGATGGTTAACAGTAAATATTAGACAGTTGGTTATTTCTTATAGAATACTAATTACTATGTATACTGAATGAATAAATCTATAATATCTCTATATTCCTTTACATAATATATTTTACTTAATTTTTATTCCATTTATATGTTTTTTTATATTACAATCAGATTCTCAACTTTTAACACAACAAGATGATGTGGATGCCCTGATTGGTGGAGGCATTTGCAGATTGTTCATTTCTAATTAGGAATTTATTTCCCATTAACAAATATTATATTAATTTTTAATATTATATTATTAGGAGTAAAATTATAATATTATCAATCTATAATACTCTGAATTTTATTATGTTACATACTGTGTTTCTTAAAAATAAAATTTACTAATTTTGTGGGAGGAAGAAATGGAGGGATTTAAATAAAATAACTAAGAATTTGTTAAGGGTGATGACCCATGGTCACAGGAAATTGTTTTAAATCAATTTAAATTATAATCTATGATATCCTTACTTATTTAGTTCATATATGTAATAATAATTTATCATCTAATTATTTAAGTAGTGATCATATTCACTCATATTTTCACAAGTTTAATTGTATTTCTTGTTAAAAAGTTCATGGATATCATAACTTATCATGATCATCCTATTATTTTTATGATATATTTGATAACAAAATAGCAGGGGTCAAGTTAAATAATAGTATTATGAGTTTTAATAACTTCAATATGGGTTTTTATGTCTTGTTTGAGGTAGAAATATTGATTTGATAAAGATATCTATGACTGTCGATGGGCTTCTAAACATGGGAAAGGATATATATATATATACATATATATAATAATGTAATGGTAATGATAAAAATGAAATAAGTGGATTTATGTTTTCCTAATTTTTTATATTTTGGTATATAATTTTCATAGCCCACAGGAGAACTAAATAAAATAATGTTATAGGATTAAATAATATATAATATTGTTTCCCTTGTAAAGATACTATATCACAGATCATTATCTATAAATGATTAGTTATATTATATTGACTTGTAAAACCATGCGATAGTTTTTATGTGTTTTATGAATATATTTTTTTATTATGAAACTCACAAATACTAATATATACATCATTTAATAAAATATATGAAAATTTTTGTTAGTGGATTCTATTTAGACTTCCTACATTTATTGGGGAAATAATTTAGATTTAAAATCATCATGTGATGGGACATTGAATAGGTTCACTAAATTTTATCTCGTGATTGAATTAAAAATTTCCTTTAGATAAAACTAATATGATTTTGGTTCACTGATTATAATGTTCTTGGAAATAGAAGATCAAATTAATGTGATGGAAAGTGGAAGTACTAACTCTTTCCTTGAAAATATAGAGGTTTATATTAATCTAGAATAAAAGTAGTACATATAGATGTATTTCAATAACTTTTTTGACATTAAACTATAAAAATATTATATTATTTTAATGTCCCAAACATAGTTAACTCATGTGTAACTAAACATGGTTTTCCACATGTCCCAAATAATTCATCCGGATATGATTGAGGATACTAACTAGTAGAGATGGGTAGGTGGTGTTACATTGGGGATATTGTATCATATTTTGGATAGTAGAGATAAAAATTTGAAATAATATATAATAAACTGTAAAATATATAATAAATTAAATTAACATGTTGTGGTATTAAAAATAACATCAGTATACTTATTAACTATCAAATGTATATAAAATATAATATATTAATCATGTCATGCATTTAAAAAATAATCATACATACGTAAAATCATTAATACATTAAATGCATGTATATAAAGTAAAAAATTAATATAATATATCAATATGAGAATATAAAAAGATTTCATAGTTATTTTCTAAAAATATCTCATCCTAAAACAAAAACAATTGTCCATAACTAATAACAAGTCATTATCTTTGAAAGTTTCCCAAAATTCTATAGATATACCCAATGGTCGACTAAACTGGATGTGTGTAAAAATTAGTAGGCAACCTAAAATAGTGCCTAAAAAATCCTACCTATGATGACAAAATGTATAGTGTGTTGTTTTAATATGAAACTAGCACACAATGAGTAAATGATTGATTCTCAATGTCTTTATGGTGTGCATAGATTAACATTCCTTCTTCTGTCTCAGAATGGTGTCTTTGAACATAATAAAATTTTTGATCCTTTTGGGAACAACCAAATGTATTAAAACATACAAATAATATAATAATATAAGGTCAATGTTGAAATAAATACATCATTTTCAATAACAATTTGAGCCATATCATCATAACAGAACCTACAGATTAACTATCAGGTTCTAACTGTACTCAAAGTGTTCACAAACAATATTCCAACATAATGATTTATAACTAAGTCCAAGGTACTAGTTAATGGTAAAATTGAGATATAAATTATTCTAATGTGAATGTGATAAAACCTAAAATCATAAGTCTATATATATATATATATCTTAATTCTAATAGTAAATTTTAAAATTACATTTTCTATAAAAGATGGTGAAATTTTATTGATACTCCATAGAATTCACCAATATAATATATTGATCAAAGATTAGTTTGGGATCATCCCTAGTGGTAAAATCTATGAATTATCTACCATCCTTATATTTCCCCAAAAGAATTCTTGATTAGAAATACAAACCATACAAATAGATTTCTCTGACTTTAAAGTAATCCATGTTTATAATTATAATTAATAAAACACATAACACTTTATAAATAATCTAAGAGTAAATCCTTATCCCTTGAAACATCGAATCTATTATCATGGATCCATGATCAAAATTATTAGATTAGTATAAGAAACAATAAATCAAATTTCAATGGACAAAATCATTTTCTAGATTTAATAACCTATAAAAATAAATGAAATTAATATTACAATATAAATTATAAAATTAGATAATAATTTTTTCATTGAAGATTCCATTATTTACTGTAAATTATCCATATATATCATTCACAAAAATCGTCTACATATTCTAGAGAAAATAATTTCTACGAAATGGGTGATTTCATATACTTTGTAATGGTACATGTATACTATAATCACTAAATAAATAAGGCTTAAAAAATGTAATGGTATATAACTATAAAACATTCCATTTAATCAATAATGTGATCATACTATTTTAGAAATAAATATAGATAAAAAACTTCCATATAAATAATCACGGGTGTATGAAAATTAACATTGGATAGTCTAAATAATTGTATAATCACATGGATATCAAAAAATAAATTAATAATAATGAAATGAATTAGGTAGTAAATCTAAGATATACACTTAATGCATTGTGTCCAGACATGTAATACTACAATGGCCTCTTGCAAAGATATATATATAAATGGATATTCTCTTGACCAAATTTCAATCATGTTTCTCTCTTGAGACCAATCGATGCATAAATGGTCTACAAAGGGATGCCCCAGTCACATAATGTGTCTAATCAATTACTAATATGAAATCGGTGAAACATAATTCACCAAATTAATAATATTTAAATCATAATCTTATATTTAAATACATCCTCAAACGAATTAACATAATCCTAAAACATCATGTGAAGAATTAAATGTATAAACATAATATATACATAGTCTATCTATTCATAAAGCACCTAGATAAATAATAATAGTGGTTTCCTAGGATTAAATACTTTTTCAAAAATATGCATTATAAAAAAAAGGTTTTATAGCAGGGGTGTAATTTTTTAATATCACCTGGAAAATTATTTGAGGAAAATAACCATTCTATGAAAATAACCATTTTTAAATTAAAATTAACCAATTAAAAATAAAAAATCAAATAAATTTTATTTGAAAATAAATTTTACCATTTATGATTTTTGGGATTATTAGGGAAAAATTATATTTAAAATAATCCATTCCAAATTTCATAGGAAGAATTAATGAAATGATAATCAAGATGGCATGTAATTCTATAAATGTTTTATAGGTTACAAATAACATGACTGTTTCCCTGTACAAAGGTTATAAAATTTCATCATTGAGAAAAAAAAATAATTTTACATTATAATTTATTTTAAAAATTCAATCATGGGTAAAAATCATATTAAATAAATTATTTCGATAATGATAAGAAATAGATAATGTTTGTAAAAAAATTGTTTTAGAAGAAAACATTTTTTTGAACGACAAAAAAATACTATTATATTCTCTTAAAAATTAACTATCATATTGCGTACCGAAGTGTTAATAATAGGAATATTAATTTTAATTTTTCATCAACAACCGTATGAAGAAATGTTATATTGATTTAATGATATAATTAATAAATAATTCTCTAATGGAAGACTTACAAAACAATCTCAAATAATGATGAGATTACAATATAAACCCTTAGCACATTAGTTGTTATTGAATCATAATCCCCATAAAAGAAATAAATTTAAATTTCACCATGAATAACATGAAAAAAATTAATTATTTATGTATCAAAAAGGGTTCAATAAACACCACCAAAAATTAATAGGTAGCTAAAATAGTGTATGTAACACATAAGTTTATGTTTGATGAGAAACTCTAACATTGATCATTGATCAACAATTTCAATATTTTTCATAAAGAATAATAATTTTATTATAATTATTTACTTTGATAAGAATACATTTCATGTTTATTATTCCTTTTATTTCACTAACTATAATTTTATATTTTATTACATAATGAATTAGGTTTATGTCAGTTATTTTGTTGATATTATTTTTATGTGTAAAAAATTAGTTTGGATGGCTGATTTCTCCAATGAAGTCATTAATTTAACATATAAAAATAATAATCATGATATTTTTATCATATTTTTGCATCAATTTTACCTTTAAAACCATTCATGATAGACGATTATGAAAAATGAAGTATGATGCATTCATAAAGATGATAGTTTATTCATACGCATGATTAACGTCTCAATTTTTCAATATCCATTATAGAAATTTGGTCAGAAATATTTTAACATTATGGAATGATTATTATTTCTTTAATGCAATATTATTTCAATAAATAATGTTTCATATATTAACCACATGTGGTGGTGATGAAAGGAGTGTCACATCGCATTGGGATGGGGGTTGACCACAAGTACATGAATGAAATTAACATTTTTCCCTGTAAAAAATAAAACGATTTATATTATCTTATAAATTTTTTTAATATGTTATTAATATTATAATTACATATGTTTTATAAAAAATATTTATTCAATTTTCCATTATTATCTACCATGTAAAACATTATTGAAAAATGAATCACATACCTTCGTGTGGCGGTACACCGCCGTTCACATGAGCCATGTAATATTATAACCTTTGTAATGGAGAGTAAATAATATATAGATGATATAATTTTAAAATATGTATAATTAATTTATAAATATCATTTCTAATATTTTTCTCTATCATCAGAAAAATTGTGAGTGGTTGTAATGGAAAACCAAAATACCTCGGTTCATGAGGTGGTAGTCTGCCTAATACATGAATAATGATTTTATAACACATTTAACTAAATTGGAGACTGTTAATGGTAATTAAAATAAAATTAAAACATTCATGTATATATAAAATATAGACATAATTTTATCATCATTTTTTAACAATAATTGAATGAGGTGAAAAAATAAATACAAAATAAATCACATACGTTAGAAGTTTAGTTCATCTTAGACCACCTATATAAGATTATAACTATTGTATTTATATAATGGAGTTATAACCTAAACTATAATTTATTATGAGTGGATGAAAATTAATATGTGATTTGGGAAGTTCATGGTATACCCAAAATGGTTACAGGGTCTGATTTAAAGAGGATATGGTGTGACCTTTAATATGTGAGTTTAAGGGAACTTTTTTAATTTTGTAATATAAAAAGGTTTTCCCACATTTCTCATATGCCAAAAAGGTTTCTAAATATAGTATTCTATATTTTGGAATGAATATGGACATATAAAATATTGTAGACAATTTCTACATCATATCATCCCTTTTCAATTTATTTTAACTTATTATATATTATTAATCACATTAAACATAGTAAATAATTTTTACAGATATTACAATTCATTATTGTGAAAAAATTTGTTTAACTTATTTGATAATATTATTACTTTAAATTCCATTCACATTAGTGGAAATTTTTATGTTAAAATTATTCCCACTAAATCTATGGGAATGTTGGTTTTCAAAAGGTTATTTTCAAAATATTATGATGTTTATATATCAATATTATATAATAATAGGATTAAATTAATATTAATTATATATATATATTTATATTTATATTTGACTAATTTTTCATGGACAATAATTTTAAAAAAAATTAAATTTTTAAATAATTTAAATGAAATTGTTGATTTCATATAAAAGTCATTAATTTTCAGAAGTCACCAAAAGATAAAATATTTTAGAAAACACCAAATAATCAACTTAAGATAATTTTGATATAATAATTTATGAAATAAAATTAATTTAATAAAACAAACGTTATAAAATTAGTAAAAATATTTTTTATTTTTTATGAGAAATTCCCATATAAACCATAATTTGGAAAAAAAATAATTATTTAGAAAACATTTTTTTTCTATTAAAATATTTTAATTCCATTTATAATAACAATATAACCATAAATTTCATTATTTAGGTAGCACTATTCATATTCTATAATTTAATGGATAGATTATTAATTTATACTATATTACATTCCATTTTATATGTGTGTTGTACGTTCCTCATATTATAAAATAGATTAAATTTAACTAAATGTATTTCATCGATTATTTATGCCTAGTGTTTTATATCATATATTCTATTGGATAACGTTTTTTAATATATAAGTGTTCTACCTACAACCCACCTTAAATAAATTAATTCCTTGCAATTTTAACACGATCAAAGTAATCATAGTGTCGATATATATAAATTTATTTTTTGAAACTCTACATTTTAAGAGGGATAAATATAATATTCACATAATAAGAGAGAATGCTAATTACAAACAACATATATAATAACACATTAATATTTTTCTTTGAAATAATATTATTTGAAGATCAATATATTTACTTAGAAGAAAATTATATATAATTATAGAGAATGATAGAGGTCATTTGTCATAATAAAGAAATCGATCAATGGAATGATAAGGACCCAAAACCATAAATCTATGAATATAAAAACAAAATTTATTGAATATATATTCAGATAATATTACACCATTATTTTTGTTTTAGGATTAATTTATAAATGTATTGTTATTATTTTATTTTCTATAAATATAATCTATGATTCGTACATAATATATATCATTTTCAGAACCACAATTTCATCCATTCATTATTCATTGATAAGTTTTCAAATCATTTCAAACTCTAAGAAAGGTATATCCAAAAGTCAATTTTTCATTATTGAATAACTAAAATTAAATTTTAATAGATCATAAGGTATTTAAAAGGGTGACGAATATTTTATTTTTTTCTCAAACAATTTTCAAATATCATTCACATAAGTTATTCAATACAATAAATTAATTTTGAAAGCATCATCCAAATCTCATCATAAACAATTACATAAATGGTTAACCATATTTCCCTTCAAAACAATTATATCCACATCTTTAAAAATACGATAAATAAATTTCTAAAAATGATCTCATCATTAATACCCCTAAAAAATTAAGATTAACATAATCTATAAATACCATAAATGTGAATACATTCATCAAGTGTTCTCTTGAAACAAGGTAATAATTAAAATTACCATAAAACCATACTTAAAACATTAATTATTCCTTATTTATTAAATATGAATATATTTTTCTATATATTCTTTTAATCGAAAAATGCAATAAACCCCCTGAATGGTAGAAAAATGAACATTGTTGAAAAATTTTAAATATGTTCCAAGGTAGTGGGTACTATCCAAATTACATTATCTATATAGATCATATCTTTATCCTATAATCATATATCATCATTAAAAACTTATTAATAGTTTTTTATCATTGATATCATTTGTTTTAAATGATGTTGAAATTTCAAATTAATCATTTGTATTGGTCGTTGGTACCATTTAATATACGCTTTAAATTATATATTGAAAAATTATTATAGTGTAATAAATTTCCATTATATTATACATGTAAAAAATAAATCATTGATAAAATACAAAAATTAAATTATCCATGAATCCTAACACACGATTATAAACAATTCCATTTCATCAGTGGTAATATCATACTGTTTGACATCACCGATTAGTTTTATTAGATATATCATCCTTTTCCACATTGGTAATTAATTTACATAGAGCCACATCTCATTATATTTGAATTATAGAACATTGAAAAAAATTATTTCTATTTAAATCATAGCCATGGTGTCATTTATCTCCGCACTTGTAGAAAATTTCAATTAACATTATGAAAGTACTAGATTTATATATTGAATTATCAAATGTGGTAAAGTCAATCATTCCCTTGTTCCCATTATCCTCATTTTTAAATTTCATCTTATTGTTCACATTAATCTTGTAAAATCTATAATACTTTGAATATTAATTTTATATATTGTTAAAATTGATACTATATCATTATATGATGACAATGTTTTAGAGATTGGTTCCTTGAAAATAATTTCCATTGTCTTGTCAAATAAATGATCATTATTACTCTTGGGATAAATTTCATTGATGTAATTTCCATTCCATATCTTGGGAATCAAATTTAAATTCTATAATAAACTAAAAAATATCATATAATTATAAAATATAATTTTTATTTAGAATTTATTTGATACATTACATTAATTGTAAAAATGTTATAGAAAATCTAATAATCATAAACATGGTTTATATGGGGGAAATATTTATTTTTTTAATTATTTATAATATATTATTATGATAATGTGTCATATCATTAGAATATCCTATGGAAATTTCAATCTAGGTGCATAGTGTGGATCATGGTTGAGCAAAAGGATATGATAAAATCAATCAAAATGTATAATTTTCTTTGTTGTTACACCTGAAACATCTGATCCAGAACAACATCCACTTGTAGTTTCCAAATAGTGGCTTTATTTTCGAAGATAACTGTATAGTAAAACTCTTACCGAAAACATAATTCCATTTTTCAATAATTATAAAAAAATTATGTCCCAATTTTACATTCCATAACTTATGTTTTCTTAATTATGGTTAATAATGTTTCAAAAAAACAACCTCTGATTTCAACTATAATAACCAAAACTGTAGTAGCCTGTAGCCAATGTAAAATTTATTAATATGGTATAAGATACATGCAATCACATATGGAGTGCCTAAATAATTTTGTAGTCTTGCTAATCTAGATACATAAGTGAAATTCACATTGCTTTTTAACAAATAAAATATAAAACACATTTTACTTGATAATTCAATTATTTCCTATAGTGTATCATTCTATATAATTAAGAATACAATTCCTCATATCCAGAGGATGTTAAAACATAATAAGGTGGTGGAATCAGATGCTATGTTTGTGTAACCATATAGTGTGTGCTATAAATAAATAAGTCAAAAAATATATCGATGTAAATAACTAAAAAAATATATTATATCATTAACATTAGCATAACATGGAATGAATAAAGGACAATAAAATATTTCTCTCTATATAATCACATATTCTTGGAAACATATAATGTATATTATAACTAATTAATTAATTTAATGGAATATGAGTAAATAAAATTATAATGAAGTAATTTATAATGATGTAAATTTTAATCATATTTCTAGGGCTTCCACTAATAAAAATAATATCATTAATTTCATGTTCAAAAACATCTATATAAATGGCTAAAACCTCGGATAAAAACCTTTATCAAATGTTTCATGAGACATTCCCATGCAATGAGGGGCTAATTCTTGGCACAACTTACACATACTATGTATAAATCATTCTTTATATAATTGGGGTGAATCATAATTCCCATAAATATTTATATTTGAACTAAAATATTTTATATAAATAGTTTCTTTAACTAATAAAAATAATCCTAAACAATATATAGTAAAATGAGTTATATCAACATAGTACATCCCAAATCAAGCATGTCGTAAACCACCTGATAAAATTCTAAGGGTTGTATCATTGGATTATATCTATATTAAAACATATCTGACATCATATGATATATTAATATATGTAAAATTATTTTAAAATCCCTTTTTTACATTCCAATACTAATAACCATTATTTAAAAACATCATTTTTATTATAAAACTGGTAAATTTAATAAATATTTTCAAAATCAGTTGACTTGAGAATAAATTTTAAATAAAATGAATTTAATGAACATTAGGAAAACAATTATTTAAAAAACCACCTAAAACAACATATAATGATTAAAAGAAATGATGGTCATGATGGTGGGTTATTCTGTATAAGCCGTATAAGAAAAACAATTATTTTATAATGTTAAATGTTTAGAAATGTTACTCATTAATAAAATAAATAAATATTTAATTATAATTATTTTTTTAAAAAGAAAAATGGGTTAAAATTTAGTTAATAAATAATTTTTTGAAATTTAAAAAAAAATGAAAAATATTTTTGAAAGACATACTTTTCATCTAAATACAATTTTTGACTAAAGGTAGAAAAAGGCAAATTTCCTAGAAAACATATTATTTTTTATTTTTAGACCAAATGAGATAATATATTTTACAATTTGATATAAAAGGTAAGTAATTACTATATGAGAATAAAATATTTCTATTTTATGATATATGGAAAAAATATTTCCCCCATGGGAGACTATAAAATATTCTAACATAGTGATATGATTGGGAAATAAACAATTATCAATTACAACACATTTGAATATAATTACCCATGAATGAAATAATATCGGATGATACATTAAATACCTTGAAAATATACTTATAAATAATATAATAGAAAACAAGATAGCAAATAAACCACATAATGGAAATAAATTATTAATATTGAATATTTCTCATGAAAGTTATAGTGAAACAAGAAACCCTTAACTTCCCTCCAAAACATAATATACAATAATTAATCTCCTGGAATATGAAAATAAGTTAATTATTTTTATTATTAGAGAAATTTTTAAAAACAATTATTCCAATTATTTTACTTATTAACAATTTATAATTTATTACATTATAAATTTTGTATAAGTTATGTGTTTCGAGGAATTTTTTTCTTATGAGTCCAAAATGAATCTGGTAGTTTGAAAATGGTCAATCAGATCATTATTTAAAAATATATTTAATAATATCAATTAAAATTTTAATATATTTATATAAACTATACTTTTAAAATCAATCATAAAATATGGTTATGAAAAATGAACCATAATATAAAAATGGTGACATTAGATCATGCATACACTTGAGTAACACTAAAATTTATCAATGTTCATTATGGAAATAAACAACATAATATTTTATATTTAAAAAATTATCATAATTTTTAAAAAAAAATTAATTTCATTAAATATAAATATATAAATCATTCATGTTGGTGGGTGATAAAATGAGAGTCACATTCCCTTTTTGAAGTCAGTAGTCCAAATACACACAAACGAGACAATAATTTCTCAGTATATAAAGGAAAATGATACAAATTTTCATTTTACTATTATAAATATTTAATATATATCTTAATTATATCATTTATATAAATTATAAAAATAATTTTTTTATTATTATATTTCATGTAAATAATAAATGAAAAAATAATATTATCACTATGCGAGATGGTAGATTATTATACAAAAGAGTGACATTAACATATCCCCTAATGAAAGGAAATAATATGTTTTATATTATATAATTACTAAATGGGGTAAAATTTTATTATAAATATCATATATATTATTTAAATAAATAATAGTTCCCAACCCTGATAGATGGTTATGGAATAATTTATATTATCAGTTCATGAGGCGGTAGTCCTCTGTACAAATGAATAACGAATTCTCAACCCGTTTGATAAACCTGTTTATATTTTTAGAAAAATTCCACAAAAATATAATTATATGGAAGGTATTGGGTTTATTATTTCTCTATGTTAAAAAAATAATTTATTGATGATGAAGAATAAATAAAATAAAAATTCATTGTTAGGAATTTTATATCTTCTCGTTCCATCAAATTATTATTATAACTAATCTGTTAATAGAGTTTATTAATGATAAAAGGACTCTAGAATAATTTTATTGAATTATTTACATTATTTGGATAGGTATTTGATGATATAATAGTATATTATGGTGAAGATAAAGGAGAAGAGCAGTGGCCTTTTACAAGTGAGGTGAGTGAGACCCTTGTAGTTTTTGAAAAAAAATGTTTACCTATATTTTTCACATGAAAAAGGGTACAAAATTTAATATTATTCATACATATACATTATATGTTCTTAATAGGTTCTTATAAAATATTTTGGGCTTGTAATTGGGAATTTTAATCCTTTACATTTCAGTTTGACCCTCTCTAAATCCATATTTTCATAAAGCGTGGTATTTACTTTTTATGAGGTTTACTATACATTTTCGATTTTTTTAAAATAAATTATTTAATAATATAAATTATTAATATTATAAATATGTATACCATTATTTAAAATAAAATATATAGATGTGTAGAAATTTAATTAAAAATATATAACACACATGTGATGAGGAAGATGGGTTTAAAGAGAAAATGCTCAAAAGGTTTCATTTTTTATATATCAAAATTTAAAATTAATCTAACACAGATAGAAAATATAATATTAATATATATATATATATATATTAATTACTATTACATTTTAGAAAATTTAAAATATAATTTACCTTATAATTAATTTAAATGAAATAAATTCTATTAAAATTCAATAATATTTACTATTCATTAACAAATGAATCATTATAAAAATATAAAAATCAAATCATACGCATAAAATATATATATAATATAATTTCAAATATAGAATAAATTTTATGAAATATTTTTTTTAAAAGTGGTAGAAATTAAATATAAATAATTTGAGGAATTTTTGAGTTTACATTATTTTAGAAAAAATATTGATTTTCCAAAAAAATATTATCTTTTCATTGATTATTATTTTATTTAAATTCTATTGAAAGAAATAATTTTCATTAAATAATTTGTACTATTAATACTCCAAAATTTATTTTTTAGGATACAATATTATATTTTATTATGATTTATTTCCACATAGGGATTGGGGTTGCATAAGTATTCGAAGAGATTAAATTTAATGAAACGTATTTAATGAGTTCATTTAGGATTGGTGTTTCATGTCATATACAATATAAAAAATTATCTTCCAATATGAAATTTGGGTTGTTTTAATATCATTTTACAATTTCAATTAATATTATAACATATCCATTATTTATAACAATAAGGGCCGAGGGAAGCATTCATTATAGTTAACAAATTATTCATTTCATTTGGCCACCCCATTACAAGTTATTTAATGATCCATGCTTCAAGTCATTTACATTTACCCATTCAAATAAATAATTTATGAATTCCATGATAATGTGGAAACCTCAACACACCCATGATGTGTTTTAATTATAATCCATTCATGGTAGTCGATAAAATTTAATCAAATCCCGAAAAAATTGATGATTGGGTTGATGTATACAACCATCGACCATGTCATAGGGGGTAATGTCATATTTATGGTCTAGTCTCTTGAATTATTTCAAGTTATTATTCATTTTAGGAGATATTTGGGGAAATTCAGTTATGTGTAACAATGATGGAAAATTATTAATGGTTATACATTAAGGAAAATGTTATAGATCTCTAACCATAACAATGTAGTATACTCATTTTCCAGTATTGACCATTGATTTGGGATAGATAGAAACGAAATCTAGAAACTTGATGAATTCCTATGAAATAAGGTATATAATATTAAATAGAAATAAGTTCTTATAATGTTAATAAAAAATAAAATAGAAACATGATATATATTATATATACCATGGGGGATCCAAATAGATAAAATTTGGTTGATATGGTGCTTGAATGAGATATATAACTAGAATATAAGAAAAGTAAAGATTAAGGGATCCCCCGCATAGAACTTCATTTCAATTTTGGAAGAAGAAAGGGTTGAAAGTTATTAAAGAAAACATGAGAATAATTTTATTTTCCATCTTTTTAGAGGGGAACATAGTTTGGAATCAATATTATTGAATCCATTATCCAGCTATGTGGTATCCAATATCAATGTGGAGACCCATCCCATAGTTCATGAGCAAGAATTGATAAACTATTAGTAATTCATGCATCTTGCATTATCCCAATGACCACACCCCACACAGTATTTGTGAATTGTATGAAAAACAATGTAAACACTTCTTTCATTAATATATATATTTATGGAATATTTTTCATGAGTTTTCTGCACATGTTTCATAGATTGGATTACTGTTCTCCTCCCATTTAGTTGAACTTTGATGAGTATCCAGGATAATATGAAATGTGAACTAACAATAAACATTATTCAATTTTTTCAGAAACATAAAATGTAGAACCTCAAAAATTATAAATATCTATTCAAACCCCAATTACCTATATATGAACATCCAAATAGATAAAATGATTCTCTTTTAAATTTCAATTATTTTGTTACATACCTCTATGAAAAAAACATAAATATTACAACCTTCCTACTAAAAACAAATTTTTGTGTTCCCCTTCATATGGTTTTGTATTAGTATCCAAGTGTAATTTCATCCACTAAAAATGTACATTGGGCCATGAATTGGATGTAATTTCTAAAAATATTGATATAATACAAATTAATATATTCTAAAGGATGTTTCACATACTTGAGATACTTCAACCGATGATAAATGTCATGAAAAAGACACTAATAAAAACAATAACCATCATTTACCACAATTTCTTCTGAATCAGTACAATGATATTGGATAGAAATACAATGGTGCTGTAAGAAATCATTGAAGATATTGTGCATACATAAGAACCTCTGAGGTTTAGCTATGTAATAGTTTATCATCAAGACACTCAATAATTTAAAATTTTATGATACATATAGGTTTAAAAATTAATTTCCTTTATATTTATTAATTCCCCAATCATAGATTAACACACATCAATATCTGATCAATCATATTAAACAATTGATTCTAACTTTGATTATTTTCATAAGACATATACCTCGATAGATCCAATCCCATTAATATCATGATATGTTTTACATTTAAAAAGGTCTCCTAAATTGAAAAAGGACATTATAAAACTCAATCTACTACTTCTAACCATCATAGGGGTGAACTGGAAGGCCTACAATGGAGAGCCTAATATTGATCCATATGAATTATCTCTTAGAATAAATTTATTTTAAGTGTATTTAGAAAGACTCCTCAATCATTCCTAACATCATAAAAAAAATCCTGGACACATTCCCCAATAATGTATTCTAATACCTCTATATTATATGAGGACGGACTACCTATTCATGTATGACATGTTTTACATTGATGCACCTGTGAGGTAATATCAGTCTTAAATAATTCCAAAAATTGAGATGTAATTTGTTCTTAACTGTCTAATATAATTCTATATGTAATTCCATGAAGGTGTATACCATCTCTAGTAAAAATCCTCCTATTACAAACCAAAAATATTGTTTCTCAGATATGACACAAATGAGAAACCTTCATCAAAATATCCACAATTAAACTTATTTCATCACTACATTGAGATAATTTTGGTAACTCACCATTTAATCAAAGGTGACTAAATCCCACTTCATGTAGGGAATGTGTTACAATTGTGAATGAATCGTAGGCTATTTTTGTTCCACATTCCCATATTGATATGTAGAATAGAGTGTAACAAAATTTATTATATTCTATTTAATTGAATGCCCCAGATGTTTTGGGCATAAGTTACATTATATCTAGATGATTCAAAAATGTACATTCCATTTGGAATTATAATATTGTAGAATCAGTTTCACTAACAAATATATAGTTAACAAGATTTTACCATGGATATATAGGATCTTGTCCTGATATTTATATGATATAGATCATTTTTACAGATGAATCAAGCTAGTTTATAGTTAAACATTATTATTTCATGGAGCAATTATTGATTATGTTTTATCTCGGGTGAATTTGGGTATAAATAACTGCTTTTAGAAGGATGACTAGATGTGCACAGTTGGGGAACAATATACCTAAACCTTGCGGTCAGCCCAATAAACCGTATGAACCTTAACAAAGGATCTTTACATGGCAGGTGAAGAGTTTGTAAAATATTGTTCCTCTTAGGATTAATTTTTCACCCCTCTTTTCATAAATGATGGGTTAAGGAACAATGTTTTAATTTTCCTAAAAAATGATTTAAAATTACACGACCCCCATCTTGACCTAAAATTTACCCCTACTCATCCATAACCTATTAACCTACTTTTTGTGGATTTAATATGGATTCTTAGAGATCCTAACCTCCTATAATCATTACTCAATACCCATATTGAAGATATTAACACCTCAAAATACGATTTTATCATCCCGATTGGTTTCTCAATGTTCTCAAATTCTTATCCCAACCATTGAAGGGATATTTTTACCTATTGGTATTATATTTAGATCTAGATTTGATGCATCGGGATCCTTTTGATATTTTTTCTAATATTTCATTCATTATGTCATTATTCTCCTTGAGTTTGACATTTGAGATTCTATTTGTGCAATTTTTATTGGGCAACCACTTGTAAAACATTTTAGTTACAACGTCTAAATTCTAATCCCATAGTCTTGATTTAATTACTGGTATATATTGTGAGAATTTAAATTTCCATGCATGGAAAGTTTCATTGATAATTGAATTGATTAGATTTAATTTCCATGTGATAACTATTTAGAATAATTGAGGAAATTTAATGGGGTAATTATTTTAATTAGTTGTTTAATTAATTAACTAGGTATTTGGATTCTGAAATTGGAATGAAATGGATTAATTAAATTTTTAGAAAATTATTGATTATTTTATTTGGGAATAGAAATAATTAGTTGGTTAATTAATTAATAGACAGTTTTTAATGTGGAATTACATTATATAATTTCTTAACCCATTAATGAATTGTCTTAGTGGTCAATCCATTTTATTATTAATTAATTGAAAATTGAAATTTTTAGATGGTCAACTATAACATAATTTTTAAGATATTGTGATAGAATGATTAATGTTGATTAATAATTATTGATGAGATATCAGTGTTATTGGTATAAATGATATATTTTAATATATGTGATAATTGTTTGTGGGACTTTGTCTACTATATAAAACGCACATAGTGATGAATTCATTACTAAATGAGTTGCAGAGAATGGAATTATTATCTAAATACACATGTGATTGATGATTATGGGATAAGGACATAGGATCAAGATACCAATTTTATTTATGAGGAGTGGGATAAGTATTAAGGCTCCAAATACCAATGATGTGTTAAACACAATGTTCTATTCCCATAAGAAGGAATTTAACAGTTGTTACAATTGGAAATCATAAGAGTTTAAGTGAAATAATTAATGATAAACATGGTATTTCGAAGTGTTTATGACTCTGAAATGGGCCAAAAAATATATTGATAGTTCGAGCTTTCTCTAGTACCTAAGGGTTTATGTGGTAAATTGATGAATAATGACATATGATAAATATTTAACTTATGAATTGTAATTTATTCTTTATAACATAGTATATATTATTTCTACTATATATTGTATTAGATGGTGTTGGCGGTGTCCTAATATATTTTACTCAAACCCTACTTGAAATTATGAATAATTACTCTAATAAATATCATGTTTACCGGGTACGATAAGTTCAAAATCCCAATAGTCAGTGACTGAGTGGAGAAGGATCATGGTTGAGCGAATATAGATTGGTTTTGGGACCTTGTAGAGTGGTAAATATATATATTTTAGGTTTTTAATTTCGAAACATTAATCAAAATTGGCATTATATGTAAAAAAAATTATATTCAATAATGTACTCAGGTTTTGATCATGATGTGATATTGGTTTTGATTGGTTATTGGTCATATAATTTTCTTATTGTTATTTTTCTCTATAGTTTGTTACTATGATAAATAATCTATAGTATCCTCATGATTTATATTAGTCCCTCACTAATAGTCAGTAACCTATATCATAATTCGAGGTACGCATGGCATCATGTGACAGACTATCTTAGGATATCATTATGTGGAACCTGATTCAGGATTTTACAGTGTGGTATCGAAGCCCGTTTTTTTTCTTTTTTTGTTCCATTTCTGAATGGTAGGAATGGGACCAAAAAGATATTATGTCTTGAAATGATATAATTACTGGGAGTATGTAACCCATATAGAAAGGAGAACCCATATACCCAAGGTGGGATGTTGTTATTGATGTGTCGAATTATTTTTGGATGTTATTTCACTCTAGGAGTTGCACTTGTTTAGTTATAAAATTATTGATGATATTATCTATGATTTGACTCATGGACTGGTATGGAATGAGAGGTGAGTATTAGTGCATCATTATAAGAACTCAGTATTATTTTCTGAAATGAATCATATTTAGGAATTCATGGTGAAAAAGGTTTTTAGGTAAGTTGTTGAAATTGAAATGTATTACCTTATTTGTGAAATTGATATAAAAATTATTTTTTATATCAAATTGAATGTAGTAAATGGTGAAAAATTTGGAAAATGTGTGTATATTTAGATACTATATTATGAGAATCATTTTGGCATTTTTAAGCATGGAATACATGTATGATTGTTAAAGGAAGGTACATCACCCCTACATAGACTATGTGATGTGTAAAAGGTGATAATGACATGTACCATCCTTACGTGAAACCCAATTATTTAATGTGTTAATGTTGTGAAATATGTCATGAGGTGTGTGTTATGCATTATAGATATATATCTTCTACAACAAAACTTGTTTATTTTATTATAGAAGCTTATAGGTGTAAATAATCTACCAGTAGTGGACCCTGAAGCACTGATAGATGTAGGTAAAGGATTCGAAGAGCTGTTCTATGAGTACTGTTATTGGTTCATTTATTTTATTGTGATAGACCCTGATCATTTTCCTATGAGTATGACAGACATGAGATATGAGTTATTTATAAAACAACGTCATAATATTACTATAGAGGTTGTACATGAGGAAGCTGAGTTCTCGATCAAGTTTATCTAGACTATACATGAACAATTGGAGGCTCTTAGTGTGAAGAGGGTCCATTAGGCTACATAAATATTTTATGATTAACGAAGCATTACTGTAATTTTTCGGATAAGAATAGATATGATGAGAGAATGGTAAGAAATATATTTTTAGAGATGTTCCTGCAGAACCTTTATTCAAATACATTCATACCAGATTCTGAAGCTATGTTCATGCTGCTTAATCAAGGGAGGATGTCTATGATGGAGTATATTGGTGGATTCACTAAATTAATGTGATTTTATCTATAACATATATGAGATGATAGATCCATGGTAATTAATTTATATTATGGTATAACATGTGATATTATGTCCCATGATAATATATTTTGGTGGAAAAAGGTTTTTATGGTGGTGGATCATGGTCTCATATATGTGGTTAACAAGAAGAGGGATTCCACTAGAAGACACATGTTTTCTTATAGAATATCAAATGGTATGTATTCCAAGGGAATGAATCTTGAATATGAGATTTTTTACTATATATTTGGATTAAAATTGGAAAAGGGAATGATAAATTACACAGGACCTTACACATTTTCATTTCAATCAGTGTATTAGGATGGGCCAGTACGGTAGAAACTATACATGACCACTGGTAAAGTGTCAATATTATTGTAGGTTGGGACACATACAATGGTACTATAGGATTCCATGATATATGGGTAAAGGTGTAACAAATGTAGTTTACATGGTTCTTTTGGGGGATGAGTTCCCAGAACAGAATTGTGTTGCATCTTTGGGGATATACACTGTATTAAATGGAAGCAGTGCAAAAAAGTTGAATGTTTTTCATCTTACACAGGTTGATAGTTAGGATATACCATCGATAGTTAGATTTTCTATTCTTGTATATTCTACTCTTTCTAGTTCCTTGTTTGATTTTTCTACATTTTATTATTTTATTTATGTAAAAAATTTTAATGGTTTGAGGATGATTGTGGAGTTTTTGATTAGGGTTATAAAGATAGAGATACAATAAAGTGTATAAATATGATACATCTATTTGTGCAAGGGTTGTTCTCTAGATTATGAGAAATATCATATTGTTTTGGATATTTTCATTCATAAATTTTTTGGATATGACCTTATTATGATTATTGAGTGGTTAGTGGAATACCATGACCAAATAGATAGTTTCAACATAAGGGAGGCATTTAAATGTCATGAGAGTGACATAAATATTAACCATAGAGTGTGGGTTATCAAATAAGGGAATATAGGGATAGTTCAAAAACAAAAATAGGAGAACACTGCCTAAGTTACAGGTATGTTTCTGGATGAGGAGTGTGAAAAAAGTATATATTTCCACTTTAATTATATTGGTTCTAAGACGTGTTCACAGAGGACTTCTTGGGTTTTCACCTATGATGTATGTGGAGTTTACTACTGAGCTCATGCTTAGAGATAATATAGTTTATATTCTAACATATATAATTATAGCAATAGTGATTAAATAGATCATAAATTAGAAACAACAGTTTATGAATAATTATTTTATCCATCCATGTAAATTACCATGGGGTTCTGCTGTATTGTTTTCAAGGAAGGATGATGGAAGTATGTGCATGTCTATCGATTTATATAATTTAAAAAAGATGAATTGGATGTACCAGTATCCCCTTCCTCATATGGGTGATCTATTTTACTTTTTGAGTAGATATTTTTTTCTATAAGATTAACATGATATTGGTAAATCGTCAGTTGAGTGTTTAGCCTTTTAACATACCTCAGATGGCTTTCAAAATAGGGATGGTCTTTTATGAGTTCATTATTATGTCATTCAAGGTAAAAAACGTTAAAACATTATTTATTCAATTGATGAATAGAATATTACACCCATAAATGGATCAGTTTTTTGTTGTGCTTGTTGATGGAATCTTGGTGTACTCCGAAACGCATGATGATCATACCCAATATCATGAAATTATCTAAAGTATGTTAAAAGGGGATCCAATATAAATAATTATATCTATGTCTCGATATGGTAGTTATCAGGTACATTTCATGGGTCACATAATCCCAAAGGAAGGTGTGTCACTAGACCAAGAGATGGTTCGGTTAGTGGTTTCATGGGGGGATCCCAAAAATGTTTTTGATATCCACAACATTCTATGGTTATTTTAGTATTATAATATATTTATTAAAAACCATTTTAAATTTGAATAAATACTCTTAGGATTGGAAAAAAAGATTGTAATGTGTGAATTTTCAATAGAATCTGATACATATTTCCATATACAGCTCTAGAATTCCACAAAAACAACAATATTGATCAAACATGGTCCATGGGTGGAGTCAACTATGTATTTTATACATCTAGTAAAGTTTATTGAGATGTTTCAATGCAGGGTTATCAAATTTTTTCTATCATTATCAACTATTGGGGCCACATGAACACCATTACCCCACGAATGACCTTGATCTAGCTGTAATAGATTATTCTCTCATGTTTTCATGAACTATCTTTTGGGTTACATGTTTACTATTTATAATGATTATAAGGTAATAATGTATATCCAATCATAAATATATTTGAATACCTATCTATGGGTATGGTTATATTATATGTATTCATTTGAATATTATCTATCCTGTATTCCCAAGAAGGAAAATAGTGCATCAACTACTTTAAGCAAGATGACTGATACTAAGGTAGTTCAATAGTATATAATGAGTGAAAAATAATTATATTACTAGATGTGATGCATATTGTGTATTTTAAGGTACATGAGATGATGATGATAATTTCATCATTAGTGAATTATATTGTTTTGAGAAGGATCATGGATAGGTAGTATTTGGATATTTATTTTTCCCTTAAGGGAAAGCCTTGATGTAGGGCACAAACCATTAGTTTGGACCACATATGAGGATGAGATCATCTATGTTAGGAAATGAGTTTTTTTTACGATGAGAATGTTCGAAGAGATGATGTGTTAGATTCACTCCATGTAGTTATAAGTGCATCTAGGTGTCGCCAAAAAGTATTATTACTTTAGATGATAGTTTTCGAGGCCAGGTATGAAAAAAGTGATACCATGAATTGAGACACAAAGCTATATATGTCAGAAAATGAAGGTTGAACATCCAAGAGATGAGGGTTTAATATATCCTATTACTGTTCCAAACCGAATGTGAAAAAATGTGACTATAGACTATGTGGTGGGTATCCTTAGAGAACATCTGAAAAATGATGATATTTGTGTGATTCTAGAACAAAGGACAATGGTTTCTCATTGTTTTGGTGCGGGAGAAATTCTTGATAAATCAGTTGGAAGATATCTAAATCAGGTAAGCAGTCCATATGCATGGGGTTACATAATGTATTGTTTTTTAACATGAATAATGTTTTACTGTGAACTTATATAAGTTATTTTAGTTGGTTCATGGTACATAAGTTATTTTGTGTTGGGATTTCCACCCACTTATACATGGGTAGTCAGAATGTTCTATGCTAATGCTAGAGGATAAGCTTCAGGATTGTGTCCAATAATTTGGTGTGCCATGAGAGAAGAACCTATATATGGATGATTTTATTTATAAATAAAATTACCCAGAAATGATATTTATAGAACCATACATGTTTCAATATGGAAGGCCATGTAGACTACCTAAATGATGGAAGGATGTAGGTGAGTCAGAGTTATTGAGACTGAGTCTCATGGACGAGATGTCAGTAAAGGTTTAATAAATTAAGAAGTATATGACTACAAATATGAGTAGGCATATGTCATATGTTGATCAATGTAGATGAACCCTAGAGTTTTTAGTGGGTTATAGTTTATTTATTTTAGTATCTTATTGGTTGGGTCAAAATAGGATACGATGATAGGGACATTTTCTCCCATATTTGTTGAAATTTTTTATGTTATGGAGAAAATCAGGCCAATGGAATACTGATTAGAACTCCCATATGGTTACAATTCTATGCATGATGTCATTAATCTTCTACAACATCAATGGTATCTCACTAAGACTTCCCCAATTTGATATGTTGATGATGATGAGATTGAGGATGATGTGTCATTTGAAGAGAATCTAATACATGTTTTTGAACAATGTGAGATAGTATTTCATGGAAATACTATGAATATAGTTCATATATTGTGGATATAGGGCTATGTACATGGTGAATAATGGGAGAGACAATGGGATATTAGACCAGATTTATCCAATTATTTTAACTTATAATCATAGATATTATTGGGAGTATAACTAGATGGTGAGAAATTATAGGATGGGAGGATTATAAGATCATGTTTTTTTAGTAGATGAATAGATCGAATGCATAGGTACAATTTTAACATGTTTGGAGTACTTTTTTGGTTTTTATT
Organism: Viscum album; assembly: GCA_963277665.1. Taxonomy (NCBI): domain Eukaryota; kingdom Viridiplantae; phylum Streptophyta; class Magnoliopsida; order Santalales; family Viscaceae; genus Viscum; species Viscum album. Next base: position 1,281,965,114 of record OY728132.1, on the reverse strand, counting down.
TTTGGTTTGTTTGGGTGATAATTTGATGTTTTTTAAGGTTGAATGGTTTTGCACATTTGGAGGATGGTTTTTCCAAATCATGCACTAAGCCCAGAAAAAATCATACAAATCCATATTGAGTGGATTCACACAACTGGAAAAATGTTTTATAAATAATTCACCATATAAGTAGTAATGGTGAACCCCATATAAGATGTATAACATTAAGGTGCATATTTTTTAAAATCCAGCACCCCTTCCCTGGAAATCATGCATGACATTTTAATTTGACTAAAAATTATATTTAAAATATCTTGAACACCCATACTAACCCAAAATCAATCCCAAAATGGCCTTAAACTATTATCATCAATATTTTTGGGTGGATTTATTATGGATTATAGGTTATCGTTTTCTATTTTCTTCACGATTGGAATCCCTAATTAATGATTTTCAATTCTCTCGGTAAGAGTCTGTCATCTTGATTGGTTTTCCATCCATCTATCATTATTTTCCCAACCATTTAATGTATATTTTCAATGAAATTATATTATCTAGATAAATGTTTGATGGATCCATATCTATTTTACCATGTTTCTAGGAATTGGTTCAGGATCATGTTCATTGTCATGGGTTTGACAGTTCTGTTCCAATTTTTGATTTTTAATTACATGATTGCTCAACAATTATTTGAGGTAGGTGATATAAATACAAATCCCATTGTCATTATTTTTTTACTTGTATTCATTTTTGAGAATTTTAATTTCCATTGTTCGGAAATTTTATTGACAGTTGGATTGAACATTTTTAATTTCCATGTGAAAAAAAATTATTTAAATTGGGAAAATAGAATGTGAAGTTGAATTAATTAATTTTTGAATTAATTAAATGAATATTGGTATTGGAAAGTTGGATTGAATTGGACTAATTAATTGTTTAATTACATAATTACTTTTTGTGATTGAGGAAATGAATTATTAAATTGATAAATAATTAATTGATTATTCTGATTTTGTAATTGAAATAACTAATTACTTATTTAATTAAAGAACTGTTTTAGTGATCAATTAATGTGTTTAATATTTAATTGAGACATTAAATAAGGATATTTGTATATTAACAATTATATTTTTATGATTTTGATAATTTTTTTAATATTGATTAACCTATGTTGTGGAGAAATATTTTATATTGTATCATATGTGATATTATGATATATATGATAAATGTGTGTGGGACATGGTATGATTCCTCAAAATTTTATAGTGATGAATTAAATGATAAAAATATGAGTGAATGGTATCTTGTTTAAAAAATAGTGATGAATTAATTCATATATGTGGTGTTGGATAGGGGAAGATTCCCCATATACACATGTGATTAATGAGTATGGGATAATGAATGATTCTCCAAATATCCATTTGATTATCGTGGAGCGTGATAGATAATGATACTTTACATTCCCACGGTGTGACAGAAATGATGTTCTGCACCCATGATATGGCATTAAACTGTGGTTCCAATTGGATGTGATATTATTTGAATGGAAATGGAAAATTATAAACATATAATTTGGATGTGGTTCAGACACTAAATGTGGCCAAAGTAGGTATTGAGGGTTCATGTGTCACTTTTGAACTGGGAGATTTAGGTGATTAAGAAAATAATGAGGATACTTGATAACTTTTTAACTTTATGGATTATACATTACTTTTTGACAATTTCATTCATAATTTGGACTAGATATTGTTTTAAATGCTATTGGTCATAGCCTAATGAGTTGTACACAAACCCTCCTCCAGACACCTGATTGGTAGCTAAATGGACTTCTTGTTTGTCTGACATGATATGTGAAAATTCCATGATCTAGTTGGATTAGTCGATATGGAGCATGGATAATGGAACGAGGCTTATTTTTTCAATCACCTAGATATTCTAGTATATTTATTTTATGGTTTTCAATTTGAATGATTACACATACTTGGAATGAAATTTATAATTTTCAGTTTTGGATAACGTATTCTGATTTTGGTCGTCATGTGATACTATTTTTTATTTTTTATTTGTTATATCATATGTATATGTTTTTTTATAGTAGTGTATTTCTCCGATAATGATGGTACAGCCTCGCAGTTATTGACCATAGAACCTCACTCATATTCCCCATCCACAAGAATAGTATTAGGTTCTCTTGAGGTCATGTGGCTAACCGTATTAGGCAACCAATATGTGATACTATGTTTAAGAAATTATAATTAGAAACTGAAAAGGTTGAGATTTGTCAACATAAGTCATTTTTATTTGGACAAATAATCTATGATTGAAAATTTGTATCCTCATTAATATTTCATAATGTGAAAAGGTCACAAATAAAGTGTTCATGATATACCTCTCATGACAAACCTAAACTTATATATTCATTTTGGAAAGGCAATTAATCAACATCTATTTAATATTGGCCTCGTGTACAACCTGTGTCAGTGAGTTTATACTCATATCATAAGTAAAAAAACATCATTTAATGGGATATTATTCAATCTAAAATCCAAATGATTGATGATATAATATTTATTTTTATTATTTTAAATTTTATTCATGTTGTTTGAATAATAATGTGATTCATTTATGGTATGTAAACACTATGAACCACTCTCCCAGATAAATAATATATCAAGAAATATAAACAATATACCACTAGAACAGAATTAATATTTTTTTCATGTAATTTCACAAAAGTGTGATAAACTAATGAGAATTTAATGGTGTAACTAATTCCATTTTAGTCAAATTGGATCTATTATTAATGATTGATGCATCATAATAAAAGATGTATCATCTACCAACCTCTTGTAAAACCTTGATCAGAACTATTATCAACCATAATTTCATATTCTACAATGAAATCTAAAAATATTAAGAAAATGAAATTTTAGCACCACTCATTATCATGACAATCTTAGGTGAAAGAAGGTGTTAAAAATTATGAATGTGCAGCTGATAATAATCAAATATCCGCAAAAAAAATCCACATATCAATGACATTATTAGGATTCACCCAGGATACAATGGATCTAAACAACATAGTATAAATAGATACCCAAAATTTTGATATAATGTGACCCATGATGTGAACTTCACCAATCCAGAAGTGGCATTTTCTGATCTTAAAATTAAAACTACAATATCATAATTTACTCACTATGATGTAATAATGGCCAACATGATTATATCTTGTTTGAAAATATACTCCTCGATAAATTTTTAAAAAGTAATCTATATATATATATGTATAACACAATTTATTAATTCCTTGAAAGAATCTAGTGATTTCTATAGACTAATGACATAACTTGATACACATTAAAACCATACCAACTTTAAAATGATTTAAATGATAAAATTTAGGGTTGAAACCATAATTAGTGATATTGGGGCCCCAAAATGACAATTATTAAGGCATTATATTCTATTATATTGTAAAATTGATAATGTTGATGTAGATATAGGAACTAAAAATTTACAATATATTGTTTCAAATGTATGTTATTCACACAGAAAATTAGAGACCCATATGATATCATAGTGGAATAAATATGTGAAGACCATGGATACATATAGGTTCATTCAATACCATTGGTTTCCTAGTCCACAAAATACAATTTGTTTTTTTTAATCTTAGTTGGATAGATCATACATAGAAAAATAAGGAATGTATCTTCCCCATGAAAATTTTTAATAGTAAACTATAACACTATATTTAATTTAATCCAAGAAAAATCATTTGATATAACATCTATGAATCACTCCTCTACTAGAGGAAAAAATATATCATACACATCGATCATCTAGAAAATGTATTGAAATGTGTTCTGAAACTCTACCAATCACATGATTATCATGACCTGCATGACATTCTATGAAATCCCAATATCATTTATGATTAAAGAATATACCTCAAGGGATATAAAATATTCTTCATGATGATAAAAGACAGTATGGGCATGATAAGGTACTAACCATTCCATCATGATAATTTTTTCAATTAGTTTAAACTATATGTTTAAAAGGTTTAACAATTTATTTTTGTAGAAAATCATGAGGGGACACCCCATGCATTAATGATCTCCTATTAACCAAGATCCCAAAAAGTATAATGAATCATTACCCCAAAAAGTATTCAACATAATGTCCAAAATCTATGTTATATGAATATATATGAATTAAGGAGAAGAAATTATTCCAAGAAAATGATTTCAAAATGTCGTAGCTACTAAGATTATTCCTCACACATTAGATGGTGTCACACTCATATCTATAGATGAATGCTATCTTGCATGTTACATTCTAGATAATGACCCTGATTTGTAACTATCCATCTATAATAGCGATATCATTGTAGAAGATTCACAAAATATGTAGGAATTCATTAACCTCATCGACTTTCCTATCATATATGGTTGGTTGTACTATATCTCCCAGCCTGGATTGAAGCTACTATTCCTACACAGTGTTGTGATACTAGTTTGGATTCTCGTAACATGGTTTCTACTATAATTGTATGGAAAATTCACTAATCAAAGAAAATTACACCACCATTTCTAAACTGCATTGGATATTTTCCACCTAGAGGCTTTGTGTGTAGTCTAAAAAATACTTATAGAATAATATATATTTTTCAATGCGTACATTATGACATCCACTAATATCAAGGAAACCCTCAAAATTAATCTTTCTACGACAAGATGACACAGATCCATGTCTATACTCTATATCATTAGGCCATGTAACTTCAACTTATATTATGATATGTTCAAAGATAAGGGACTACATTACAATTGATAAATTTATAGATAATGGGAAAACTGTCCCCTCTGATAGGATGGAATACCGGATCTCATCCTCATACTATACCTCTCTAGAAAATTTGTCAGTTGTAGGATTCAATGTAAAGAACTAGATTTATATTAGGTGATAAGATCAATACATGACAATGATAATACAATATTCATGTTATATAAATACCCATATTAATCAACTATCAGTGCTTTTTGGAATTTTTTTGTGTAGATGGTTGTCTATAATTCCCCATAGACCATGACTTGATGATGATGTTCATAATTTTCAATATCCCATCATTCATTAGTGAAAACACGATGAGTGAAATCCATGAAAATTAGCCTGCTATTCTGAGGTGTCTCATGATTATAAAGGTATTAAAGAGTGGAAACTACGTGTGATTATGTATCTTATCGAAAATTATCTTCTAGGAATGTTGATGGATGATGCTGCGGGAACAATATGGTTAATAATTACATTGTTTGGGTAGGTCATTAATCTCTCTCCATGACTAAAAATTTCTTAATAAAATCTCTCTATATTTTGAATCAGTTCCTAGCCTAGGTTTATTTGGTGGTACTATTATTGCTTCCACTATTCTCTTTATTGACGGGTTAGGTCCCTCCTCCTATGTAGTATGGTCATATCCACCTTCTAAGTGCTCGAAAAATGGCCATTATGGGTAAATATATCTATAATGATAATAACACTCCTTATAATAACATATAATGAAGAAATATTCTTATAGGGAATATGATAGGTAATGGTCTCTCTATCCCAAAAAAGACAAAAACATCTAAATATTAAAAAGGATATGTAATTTGTGATATTTAATCACTAACTATAAGGGTTCTATTATATGTTGTTTCAATTATATGTTATACTAGGAAAAATTGTTCAAGTTGACATTGAATCCATTATTTAATGGTATCATTAATTACCATGAGTTAAAAAAACTAATTTCATTTTTAATGGATTAGTTAGATATATTCATCCAATAGTTTTATAGATACATATGTTTTACGTGTTATAATTGGAATCTAATGTAACCAAAACCTACCATTACTCCCCTTATATTTATGTAACAAACTATCATATGGTGAATTAATTATATGGATCAAAATCTCAATCAAATAGTGGAACAAACCAATAAAATTATAGTAGATATCCATTTAATCAATAAAATCTAATATTTCAATCAATGTGTTAAATGTCCATGTATTAAACATGTCAAAAATGGTTAGTTATGTTTCTTACATCAAGACATGCATGAAAACATACAGAATCATTAATTAATCTATAAATTTTCTTTTTCTTCCTATATACAATTTTATTAAAAATAAAGTTATATAAATCATGCCATATAAGTTATGAAACAATAAATAACGTAAATCTTTATGGAAATATAAATTTCATTAAAATTTTGATGTGCCTATTATGATGAATGAAACAATATTATCCACTCATACAATTATATGGGTTGAGAAGATATTTCATAAAAAATTCAAAAATCATTTGTTTCACCCAATACTCAATGTAGTACAACTATAACTAATGAATACCAGACAAACAAGTACAATCATTGGAAACTCATATTTCCCCTAAAAATGGGTTAGATACTTCTAGTAAAATATAATTACCAGGTTCTAATACCACCTAGTCTCCAATATACTATCCCAAAATAGGAATTCAATGGATAGTGATTTTATAATAACTCATTTTATTATCCCATAGGATTTTCATTCTTATATACATTAAGTCAGCTTTTTAGATGGCCTCATCCATTCATAACAACACAATAGAGGATTCCAATTGGTATTGAGGGTCTATAGTGGTATGGTGGAGATATGATACACACATTATCAATGTGGAGCACAGAATTGGTAAATATAATATTTTTTAGGAATTATATAATGTAACATTATAAAATGGATAGACATTCTAAATAAAATAAAATAAATAAAATTAACTCCATGAAATAGTTTATATCATATATGGATAATTTCATATCTATAAGAAATATTACCCATATATGTAAGTATGCATTGATAATATATATATATATAATGAAAAATGATTAAAAAATATTTTCATCAGGATACAACAAACGGTCTTTATTATGTGTTACCACTGTCTCATCATAAATGAAAATAAATCTTCCATAACTCAAAACATACAATTATCTTACCATACATCCACGAAGCTTGTCTCGATGCCAAAAGATTTTCTAAATAGGCTATGTGCAAAACCCAATAGGCCTAAATATTTAATGTCTAAATAAATAAATCATATGAATAAAAAATTAATTGTGTTAACTCATAAAATTTAATAATTAAATAATCAATAATTTAGTCGAGATCTCGGTCATCATGGATCCCCTAGTTGTCCATACATTGTTTGGACAAAGAAATATGTCGCAAAAAATAATACCATTTTTTTCAACATTTGAACACTGTAACATAGTAAAAAATACAGTAAAATATAATCATTCAGGATCTTGTGTTAATGAATGGAATCCTTGAGCATAGAAAGTTGAGAGTACTCGTACCAAAAAAACATACAGCTTGGATATATGGGTCTGATATTAATTGAAGGTGTGATCCAATTGTATTGTATTGTGAACCACTGGTTTAATATGCATATGGAATGTAATAATTTATTATTATTAATTATGTATCATGTTGATCCATTCTATAATCGTATCCTACTATTATATTCCAAAAAGTGGACATATAGACAACAAATTCATATATTATCTAAATAATCTTCGAAAATGATATTCATAATTATTACCCTCCTGATAATTATCATACCTAATAAAATTATTCATGACCAATGTGATAGGAATAGAATGAAAGGATGAGATAAGATTCTTAGTAAGGATGAGAAGGGGTGATATAAATGGACACATCAACATAACATTACCGTAAGGTTATGGGAACCTGATAATAGAAATTGAAAACAATAACATGAATGTTGTATATCATAATCACATATCCTGAAACAAATACATGATTTTCTTATGAAATAAATCATAATGAAATTAGTGATCATATTCTATAATATTGTAATATTCATAAAATAAAAATAATTTTAGAATACACAAACACAAAGAAAATAATTTCCCTAGTAGTCATGGATAAATACCCATATTATCATAATGGAGTGGCATCACACCCAAAACCAACATAACAATAATTTTTCACTAAAAAAAGTCATTGTAGGAACATTACCTTAGAATACCGACTTCACTCCCCATTCCATTTCTATTTATCTAATATGATATCAATCTTTACATAATTCATTATTGAGATATATATGTTCAGGCCCTACAATCACCAAATGAATTTAAAAAAAAGTGTTCTAAAAAATCATAAATCATAAACTATATCATAACCCATTAGAATGAAACCATTTTTATAAACATATCATCATAACATAACATAGGGAATATAAATGGGTTTCATAACTTTCATCCCAATTATTGAATCCTAACCCTTCTAAAAAACATGTTTCATGAACAACTTTCCATCATAAAAACAGTCTATCCAAAAAATAATAATGTTGGAATCCATAGATAACTTCCCATTTATTGAATATGAATAATTTTTGGTTTTTTCATTAATTATTGAAATATCACAAAATTAAAATAAAAAAATTCGTGAGGAACATATCTTTTTAAATTTGAAATTAAATAATTAAAATCCTAAAAATATCAATTATTTATGGAAATACTATAATTGTAAGGAATCTTGTATATTTTATGGGAGTCAACAATCTATTTAGTATTGTAAATTATGAATATACCATAAAAAATTAAACAATTAATATTTTCACAATAACATTATTTTTACCATAGGACCTTATTCTAAAAATAACAAGAATATGAAATTAAAAATATTTTTTAAAAAGTAAAACATTATAAAAAATAATATGAAAAGATATTTTGGAATATTAAAAACAATTATTTAATCATTTTTTGAAAACAATGACATTGAAGAGAACTGATTTTAGGTTGAAGTGAGAAATAAATTATATTTTCCTTAAAATATTATTCTAGACATATTTTTTAATTAAGAATTAAAAATAAAATGAAAAAAATAATTGACCTAAATCACTCTACAATAATAAAATTGAAGAATTTTTTGTGAGAAATGTCACTTTATTTTACTATCATATCATTATAATAAACAATCCCGATAAATAAAGAGATTGTAACAAAAAATTCATACCAAATTAATTTTTTTTTTAAAAAGAAAAATAATGTGCTGAAAAAATTGATGCATATATAAATTTCATGTTTTAAATAAGAATTATCATAAAATGCATTCAATTTTGGAATATACAGTACACAAAAGAAACATGTATTAATTATGGATTGTATCTAATTAAAAAAACAAAAATAAAAATATATTACCTCATGTCTCAAAATAATTCACACATGTTTGATCCCCTTCTATAATAAACATATATTACTAAAAATATATCCTACAACCATCATCATAAATAAAATAAAATATATTATATACTTATATCCTTTTACCACCAATTTAATATCAATTCGTTATTAACATCAATGTTTTAGGTTATAACTGTTTTCATTTTTATGTATGTTTTGTTCAGTAGTTGTGGTATTTGTACATATACTATATGTTCATCATTTAAATAATTTTAATAACTATATAAATATAATATTAATTTATTAAAATATAAATTTATAGTCATACATAAATGTATAGATGTAAGAATGATTTATACTATTTATGGAGATTGTAGGGCGTATATATACTGTGATGTTGTTTCTTTTTTGAGGTATTTTTAAAAGATAAACATAAGTAAGAATTCACCATCATGAAATAATTTTTATATCATAAATAAAATATATATTCCTTAAATATTCTATTATCACTATACATGAAAAAATAGAAAATATTTTAGATCGCTTCTAAGAGACGATAGTCTACACAAACCCATGAATAAAGATATCATATTTTAATTTATTAGAAGGTGAAATAGAATATATTATAATATTTTTGCAGAATAATAATTTTCCCAAAAACTATATAATATATAATTTTTAGCCATCATTAAACCTATCTATGATAGGGGTGATGTAAAATAATTAAGATCGATTCATGAGGTGGTAGTCTCATATACACATGAACAATAGTTTTGTCTCCCATATGATCAAAGAGTATATCAATATAGATTTGGAAAAAAATCATATTAAATGGGAAATACACACTTTATCATATTTTAATTTTGAATAATATTATGATGATGTTATAAAATAAATAAAATTAAATTCTCACTTAAGAGGAATACCACTTCTTCAAACAACATCCTTAGGTATATAAAAAATTAACCAAAGAGGGATTCATGATAAATACATTAATTTAAAGATGTGGTTATAGAATTATGTAATGTATTTTTTGGTATATTGTTAACCAAAGGATGTATATGTGTCATATGAGAGAAGATGATCTGTTTTTTCATTTGTGGGGCTGGGGTCCCCATTGAGAATTTCTTAAACAATACAAAATGTTAAAAACATTCCAAAATAGAATGATTCAAAATGAACATATATTACACGTGTGATAAAATACGGATTATATTTTTATAAATACAGAAATTTAAAAATATTTATTATCAAAATTAACCATCTCATTTATTTTAATCCTTCAGCAAACTAATTTTATCCTTGATCAAAGAAATTAAATTAAACTATTATCAGATTTCATCATGACTAAAAATAATGTTATAATTATTAAAAAAATATTATTTATGATAATTCTAAATATTTAGTCCTTTATTATAATTTAATTTATTGATGTTGTGTTATTTAATTTAAAATAAATCAGATATAGATGAGGAAAATGTCTTTTCCCATGAAAATATTTCTTTAATGTATAATAATTTATTATAACCAATTTTAAAATATAATTGATTAAAATGAAAAAAAATTATATTAATTATAGTATTATTTAACTAGATTTACATTTAATTTTTATTTATGTTTCTAAAATTTAAACAATATATATGATAGAATAATGTTTAACAAAATAAATATTAAATCTATTTATAAATAAATTAATCTTGATAGAAAGTAGTCAAAATTTTGTCTAATATTATTTTATAATGTTGATTCCAAAAATTAAATACATTTTGTAAATAATTTTTCAATTTTGGGAAAATATAATTCTAAAATATGTATGTTGAATGTGATGCAACCCATAATAAAATAAGTAATTTAGTTTAGTATAAAATTGGATTTGTTTTTATCAAATACTAAAAAAACATAATAGGGTAATGTTAAAACTCTTTACTAAATATATTTTATTTTTATTTTTATTAAAATAAATAAAAATTGTAACTAAATTAATTTATTACAAAAAATCACATTGTTCATGTAATGATAATTTTCCCTAAAAAATTTAATTTACTCCATAATTATGTTTCATTTTTATTTATACTGAGTTGTTAACCATAAAATATATGTTCTAAATATGTGAAAATAATAAATATATAATTTAGTTATTTGTATTAATACTTTTTAATTTAAAATCAAAGTTATTACAATAAAATTAAATAAAAATATATACCAAATTATATTGTTGTTAAATTAATCTAGGTTAGGTTTATATTAAAATATATAAATAATTATAATTAATTTGAAAAAAATATATTTAATAAGACCTCAAGAAATTTATATAAACCTCATAATATCAAACATGTTACTACATAATTTCAATATAAATATAAAACAAATAGAACCCAATGATATTGAGGGCTACTGTATTTGGATGATTAAGAACATAAATAATTAAATTAAACTAAAACATGTAATTTTTTTTTATTTTACATAGTGAGATCCTAAATCACATTGATATCAAAGAAAAGTTTTGGATAAATGGATAATAAATAAAATAATGTGTTGAGATCAAAATCCCATATAATAAAAATGAAAAAGACAAATAGTTTTGGAGTCAATGGTGTAATATGATTCCCTAAAAGTAATTGATAATGAGTAATCACATAGAAGTTTCAAATAAATAACATAGTATTATGAGATAATATAAACATAGAAAAATTGGAAGAAACATATGAAATGTCATAAAAAACTATTCAAATCCAACATCCCATATTAAATCATATCGTGGGTAATGTGCCATAATAGATTATGTTTTATCCTCATTCCCATTAATATCATCTCCAAGGACAAAATCAATAACGATTGATTTTTTGAAAAATCTTGGTGAAATCTAGAAATATCTATATTATTTTGTGTAAAAATGGTAATTTAATCATATAGAACAATTAAAATAATTTCCCATTGAAAAATGGGGCCCCTAATCATTCTTATTATTAAAAATATAGATCATTTTATAATAAAATCATTTGAGAAATGAAATGATGAAATGTATTACCCATTCAAATAATGAATAATGAGATAAAAATATTTGAGAGAGAAATAAATATATAATTCCTACATAATACATAAAATAAATTTTTACCATCACAGATAAAATTTAATGTAAAAAATCATTTGGAACATCATTTTTGGTGGAAAATTCATTTTCCCATTGAAACTACTAATTTAAAATATGAAAATTTCATAATTATTGTAGAATAAATTTTCATTGAAATGAATCAAGGAATCATGTAAAGGATTATTCAAATCCTCGAGAGTTCATAACAGAAATAAATTCCAAAAATATCATAAACTCATAATGAAGACACACCATTCTCACTATTTTAAAAATGTGAGAAATTACCTTATTCTAAAATCGATTGAAATAAAACTTTTAATGATCTTGTAAAAAATACAAAAAAATCATTAATAAAAAATTATTTAATTGTAGAAAAGTTATTTAAAACATTTTAATTGAAATATAGTCATGTAAGAGATACATTCTATATCTAATATAATATCAAGACTAGTATTATAGTCAAATAATATTCTTGTTTATCATTTTTTGATTAATGAACGAAATAGAAACCAAAATAGTCAATATAAGCTCACTAAAAAATGATTAATATAGATTTGGTAAAAAAATAATTTATATGTTTTCTCATATTTGGTCATAGGATATAAGAATTCTAAAAATAAAGGAGATTATAAATTAATTACATTACCACCTTAGCAGCATTTGAATCAAACAACCTTGGATTAAATATAATGAATTGCAACATAAAATTAAATGAATTATTTATTATTCAATTGATATTTTTAAATATTTTTAAGCATGTAAAATAGTTAAAAAAAATTGTGAAAAAAAATTAATTTATATTACTAAATGAAGAGAAATTCAGATGAAATAAATTATAATGATAATAATGTTAAAGTGAGAATTTATTAATGAATTGATTAAATTTAATAAATTTAAAAAAAAAATGATAATTATAAATAAAATACCATGAAGTCATATTTCATATTAAAAATAATCATTGAACTACATACACAATTAATTGATAGTATAACACAATGAATAGGAAACTGACGTATGGAACCCATTATATCAAGTTCAAATCATTAAATATGTACTATATCTTCTAGTATAATTAAAATATATTAAATATTCTTATGTATAAAAACATTTTTCACTTTTATTATTCTTTTTTATTACCATGCTATATTTGGTTAAATAATTAATTAAGTTCACATTATATGCTTTGGCGAAATTAATATCAAATATCCAAAATATCAATGGAAGTGTGAGTATTGTAAAATAATTAATGTTTAAATAAAATATATAATAATAATTACTTATTTATAATTTATAAAAATAAATTATAACTTTTCAATATTCTATGAAAGATTTTTCGGTATGTAAAATGTACTACATTTTAATAATTGAGACGAGAATCCAAAATTATGTATCAGTAAGATTCATATTTTTTGATGATCATGAATGAAATAAAGTAATTATAAATTCATTTAAAAATTGATAACTATATAAAAATTATTATTTGTTTAAATAAAACATTATATACCATCATAGTGATGTGGTAATGAAAATTGAATGACATTTCTTCATTGAGGTGGTAGGCTAAACCTATGGTTGAATCACATTATCAATTCTCAATTAATGGAAAAGAATAAAAATATATGATACATAAAATTTAAATAATTATGAATACTTCATGAATGTAATATATAAAATTATATGAACCATTATAAATATAAATAATAGGACATTTTTCAAAACAAATTACATCAGTTTATGATGCAGTAGCCCGCCGTCAATAGGAACGATGTTTTTATTCACCATTCAATTAAAGAATACATTGATGTAGGTTATGATATTTTAATAATATCATGTAATTATTGATATATAATGATATTATTATATCCAAATGGTTTAATATAATATGATTATTGGGGGAAAAGAAACAAAAATCAGAACTCTCTATTAAGAACGATAACTCTTCTTCAAAAAAACAAAATTTTTACTAATGCTTTTGTTAAAGGGATTTAAATTAATAAAAGGACTTTGGAAAGTGGTATTTAAAGAATACGATGGATTTTTAATGGTATTTTATTATTGAAAACACTATTAAACTGTGAATAAAAAAGGCCAAAGGTTTCCTTTTAATTGTTCAATAGAGTGAGATTTTGGTAAATTCAAAAAAAAACTACGGAATAATAGGAATTAATACTGAATAAAATTATATAAAAATTTATAAATTATTTATTTTGAGGGAATATAAGGTGAAAAAGAAAATTAAAAATTTTATTTTTTTGAAACATGAAATTAGCTTTACATTTATGAAAACTGAATTTTTCAATTTTTTCACTATTGTGACTAGATATTTCCAAGGTAAATTACCATTTAATATTATTAATGTGATGATGTATATTTTATAACCTTGACCTAATTATCACTAATATTAAAACTAATTTATAAAATAAAAAACCTATTTTTGTGGTGAATTTTTTTTATCACTAGAAAATATAATTCGCACAAATTTTATTAACATTAAATTTAATAATAAAGCTATTCTATTTTAACTATAAATATGAATAAAAATTATGTATGGGGATTTAAAATACTTTAATTCATTTTATCAAATTTAATTCATTAAATTTAAATCTTGAAATTTCATATTAAAAATTACAATGTTGTTGAAAATATTTTTTTCATGAAAATGGATTTTCAAGAAATAGAGGATCATATATTAATCAAATGAAACAAAATCATAACTTTATGGGAATAAAATCATGTATATAGATATATTTTCTATAAATTTAATTAAAATAATTCCTTACTAGTGGTTATATTAATTAAATAAAATGATTAATGATTATCAATTTATAAATAGTTTGTAGAAATCATAGTTTTTACCTATAATAATAAACATAAAAATATCCCGAAAATTAAAGAGTAAAATAATATTATAATGATTATTATAATTTAAATGGTTCATATTTATATTTAACAAAAAAAATATAAAATGTAATGTATATTTTAATTTATGTGATTTAAAGAAAATAAATGATAGTATTTTCAAAATCATTATTTTTCATCATTTGTTAGAAAATCAATCTTTTCAAAAAAATCAAAAAAATTCACCCTTATTTAAATATCATATTTTTATTTCATAAATTAATATTAATTTAATAAAAGTAAATTTTTCAAAAGTTATATAATATTATTATAATATTTTCTAAAAAAATAATAAATAAAAATCACTTTTAATGAAAATGAATGTTTTTTAACAATAAAATGATTTTATTAACAGTTGAATAATATTATTATAATAATTTACCTATAAATTTATACTGATTACTATATTTATATATATTTCATAAAAACATTTATTCATATTTTACCATAAAAATTAGCTAGTGAGTTATAAATATGTTACTTAGTTAAATATTTTATTGTTGTTCAGGCATGATGTTGCATGTCCCACATGATATCAAACATTTTTTTTCCAATTATATGGATGTTCTATTAGTCCCCCATTAGTAAATTTATTCCTCTCAATTTTAAAATTTTCTTATTTATCAAGTAGTTGAAATTTTAAAATATCATTATTGAAATTACATTTTATTAAAATGGATTTTTATACATATTTTGGATAAGTGATAAAGAAAAAATATAAAGGCCATCTAGAATAATAGATGACTAGGTTCCCAAATAGGATAAATTTTATGAGAATTCAAAATATGGACATGAAAAAATTAGTAATTCTCAAAAAATTATATGGAGTGAGATATATCATTTATCACAAAAAACTGTATTATTTTGAAAATGATAATTACCAAATAATATAAAGAATATTGGATTAAAAATCCATCGATTCTTAGGTAATTATGTTAATAATGAAAAAAAAATATTTTAGGATCCTTTTCCTAGAATTTGGGGGATCATTAACATTGATACTATGAACATAGTGAAAATATACTTCCTTGATTTATAGAATTTCAACTTGTAAAAATATTACCATATAATACTCTATTTTCTCAAAATGGTGAGAATGCCATATGAATTTTTTTTGTTAATGATGAACTAAAATTAATTCAAAAATGATCACACAGTCCACAAAAGGATACTTATTTATTCCTGCTTTATTTTGATAAAATAAATAATTTGTCATAATATTGAATAAACCATACTACAAATAAATCATATATTAATATTAGAAATTATACAATAAAAAATAATTAACAGAGACCATTACAAAAATACATAACCATATATCCCAAACTCCTTAAAAAAATCAACATTATTGACTATTTTAATATCAATGGTTCTATAAAACAATTTAGCAATATCAAAAAAATATCAACAATTTCAATGATTAATTACTAAATAATTATATAATGTATTGAACATCACATGAAAATAACATGAATAAAATTTATATAATAACCATCAAATTAATCCTTAAATTGATAATAAATATTATTTAAAATATCACCTTTCCAAATAATAAATTTTTTTTAAAAAAATATAATATATATCCCAATATCTAATAGAAAAAAATTAATATTACCTCAAATCATATAATGACACAATGGGTTATTAGATTTTTAATTTAGTATTTATCCTAGAAACTATTAAACGATCTGAATATATGAAAAAACAAAATATTAAACATGGTAATGGGGAATATATGCTTTTAAATTAATGATCATCCATAGGCATTGAAACCTAATACACTAGTGTTTTATTCCTTTTCAGTATAGAACATCTTTGGATTTTATAGGGTCCATTATTTGATTCACTAGAATATTTGATAAAGAAAATTTCATTTAACCAAGGTATATATTCTCAGTGTTTAGAACTAGGTTTGAAATGAGGGTAAACTCACATAGAATCAATATTATGGATGATATGTAATCAAAAATTAATTTTTTTGTCATTACCCATAAATGAATGTGTTCAAAAACTATATCCATTTGTAATAACTACATAGGGATGTATTTTTTTGGAGAATGAAATAATCAACTCCTTATAAAAAATTTTGATTTTAGCATATATATAGACTTATCCCATGGGTTTATAAAAATTTCTCTAATCCTATTTTTTAAAAAAAACTGTTCATTTATCTAATATCAACTATATCAACCATGTCTATTTATAAATATTATTAATTATTTCTAATCATAAATATCCAATATATAAAACCCAGTGAAAGTAATTACCAGTGTAATTGGAAGACTAGGTACATAAGAAATAAAAAAACTAAAAAATATCATCATTGATTTAATTCTTCTTATAAAGACCCTAATTATCATTGAGATCCATTTACTATATAAAATTCTATATGGAATTAGTTAATTGATGTGTCAAGATAAAAAACTATTAACAAAGTAATAATGACAAGGAAACATGTTATCTGTGTCAATAGAATTATATGATATTATATTATAAAAGGCTTCTGACTAATCAAAAGGATGAATTTCTTAATAAAAAATGTATAATAAGACTATAAAATCATAGGAGATGTGGTAAACATATATAACATAACATAAACACAATTTTTTCCTAACTTTTAAAAATTTATCAGTAGGTGGGAAAAGTCCCAAATTGGGTTTTGAGTACTTCATATCGCATAAGTAATATATCCTAAAAAAATTACATACCAAAAACATTAGAGTGATATCTAGTATAACTCATAATTACTAGTTCATGATTATGTGATCCACAAAATATAGATGAGTCAAAAAATAATAGACATAATAATTATATATTTAAGGAATGCTTGTTGTATAATATTGAATCTTATCATAATCAATTGAAATTTCAAAGTGATGGAATTTGTAAAAAGAACATTATTTCCTTGTTAATGTAAGGATAATGGGAAAGGTGTATGTGTAAGAGTCATATATTCATATTTTAAATGATATCCTAAACATTAATGATTTTTGTAATGGATTAAAACATATTTTATAGAAAAATGGAATATTTTATTCTCTAAAAACCACATTTCACATTGAATTGACTTTGTGATGATACCAAAAATTGAAAACTATTATTCAGAACAATTACATTGAAATAGAAAATATAATATTTTAAACAAATTATTCAAGTAATTAATCTACAATAATTATTTTAAATTCCATTAATGTCATAAAAGTTTAAATAGAACACTCTTTTCACACTCTGTAATTAAAAAAATTTCCCAATTACCCTATATGAAAAGTGATAGAAAGATAAATACTATCCAAAAAATTAAAGAAAATTAATAAATAATTATAAAATAGAAAAATATTTCATTAAATGAGTTATGGAAAATAATGATATATAAGGGAATGAGCCAATATTTAATTGATAATACCATATTGATATTACTTATATTTATCTTTCTTGTGGTTTGGTTATTTAGTAAGGGGGAAATGTAATAAGACCATGTAAATACATTAATGAAAATATGAAAATAGTTTTTTAATGAAAATAATGGTATATCATTTAGAAAAATAGGACCTGGTACAAAAACAATGTTAAAATGAATGGATATTGTAAAATAAGGCCATTACCACATTGATGGATTACAAATAGAATCCTCTTGGATTAAGTAATAGAATATTAATGGGAAATACCATGGTGTATAGAGTATTTTTTATATAATATTTAATAAGGGGTTTCATATACACAATATAAAATAAATTATTTTCATATCATTGGAATATGACTCAATGTAGATAAATTAAGACAAGAACCATTAAAATGATAAAAAATTTAAATTGAGAAAAAAAAATTAAGTGATTCTTTTTATCAAATGTCAACCCCAGAAATAAAATTTTAAATAATTTATAATACCATTAGATTTATTCTCTCACATAATCTATGATTGACATAGAAAATTAAGAAGATGTATAATGTAATGAATTAGATAATGAATTATGTAACCACTTAGTTTGGGTACTACTTTTAATTTATTTTTTTTATCATCATGAATAACGAAATTAGGATGAATATTTACTCACCTAATAACAAATTTCATTTTTATTATTAGATTCATTTTTTCTATTACTATTTTATATTTTTTACTAAGCCAATTTTTTTAAGTCAGTTGTTTTGACTGTATTTTGTTCATATAACAAAAATATGATTAGTATGATTACTATGGTAAAATAAGCCACTATTTAATCACCTCCAAAATAATCATAATGGTAACGTTATAACTTTTATACATCAATTTTATTTTTAAAACCATACATTAATGGTAGTTATAAAAAAGTACACATGTTACAATTATAGATGTGGCAGTCTGCACCTATTCACGTGTAACATTTCCATTATTCAATGTTCATGATGAAAATAAAATCATTATTATTTTAGAAAAAAAATAATAAATACATAATAAATACCATATTATTTTTGTGAATAATATTATATATAATATCTATGTGATGCTTCGATGTAAAATATTCACCCCACTTCGTGGATATGGTAGTCAACACATACACACGAACTATGTTATCCTTTTTCAGTTAATGGAATAGTAAAATAATTTATGACGTATATATTGTGTGTAATTATAAATATATCATTAAAATCATATATATACATTAAAAACTTCATCATAATTAACCATTATATGTGATGAAGTAAAATTAATTATATATCTTAGGATGGAAATAATCGAATTTACACCTGAATGATGGTATCATTTCTTATTTGATGAGAGAGGATATGGGTTTATATTATTCCATTTCCATAATAATGTATATTTATATCTCATAATGGTTTAATAATATCTAAAATATGTGTAATAATAAATTAAAAGGTATGTTTATGAATAATACATCTTCTATGAAAAACATATTAATGTTTGAGCCAAAATAATTACTAGGATAATTTTTTCTTTTAATAATGGAATATTATATATGGGAATAGATATAGATAATGTATTTGTTTAGGTAGGAACGAAATAAGAATTATTTATAAATTTTAATAATGTAGGATTAGAATTTTTTATAGTTACTGAGAAGTGGAATTTTTTTAAACACCAAACTATATTCAATAATTGGATGTTATTATCAATAATGTTCTACCATAACTAATAAATGACGTATTTAAAGGATGATAAGGTTTTGGCAGACCGCCTTCATTAATAATAAAAATTTTTTAAAAAATATTATTCCATTTTAGTGTATGGTTACCCACGTTAATAATGTTAGTTTTTACTAGGGTATTTAGTTCGTATCTATGTGATTTTTATTTGAATAATAAAAATAAAATTATCCTTAGAAGATAATTTTGAAACCCTTATTGTAAATATAAAATAAAATTTATCAATATAAATACTATTTCTGTGGGTGATTTATTTTTACATAACCATATGTAAGGAGTAAAACTATGTTTTTATATTAACTATGATAATATTTTTACTATTTTAACAATTCATCAGGACTAAAAATGAAAATTATTTTTTTCAATAACATTAATTTCATATATTCAAAAATTGGAATTAATTGTATAATATTTATATCAGATAGTTAAAAATATATTTTTTAAGTTTAAACTTGTAAATGATTGAAGAAGTCTATTTTTAGATGAAATTTCATTTTTAGGAAATATGAAGTATTAACTAAAGTCTATGATTAACAATCATCAATATTTTTATTGAAATTATTGTTAATATAAATATTTTATAAAATTTTATTTTAGTATTCCTTTTGTGTGGTTATTTTAAATAATTAAAATGGTTATTCCTTATGCACTTAAAAATAGATTTCAAAAAATTAAAATTGTAATCATTAAAATAAACATATACCATAATCATGATAATTGTTGTTTCAAATGAAATTGATTATATTATATTAATAAAAATTGTTCTAAAATATATTTATATCCCAAAACAAAACATAATGTGATATTTAACTTATTGGAAATAACTATATGAAATGACAATATTTGAAATAACTGTAGTTTTCAAAATTCCATAAAAAATATATCATTCAAAAAATTACCAACATATATCTAAAATATAATTTATATATGATTATTTCAAAATATATGTTAATATTATTACTTAAATTTTAAAAAAATTATAAATTAGTTATAATATTTTTTCCTAAAAAATAAAATAAAAATATTTTTTTAGGAATTCACAAATTTTATATTATAGATTGACTTTATTAAAAATATAGTCATATTTTCATTGATTTTATTTATAAAATAATGTTGATAAATATATATATAAATATAACGATGTTGATAATATTATTCTTTTTCATTTTAAATTCCATTTTATAAGGTTCATATTTAAATAATAATATTGTATGGTTTATTTCAGATCAGTGTTGTGTGTCATATATATTATCGAACATACTTATCTTTTTAAAAAATTAATTCATTATAGTGTTATATTTTATAAATATTAAAATTAATGTTTACCTTCCTATATTCATACACATTGAAAATCTAGATAATGCTTCTGCCTTATCATATCCATATGTTCCCATGCAGCTTTACCAAAATGGTGGTCTTGAAAAAATACATTTAACACGTGAGTGGTATTGTTTTTTATAACATAATCTCAATGATCATGAATAACCATTGGTTGTTCAAAAAAAGAGTTGATAATTTCACATTGTTACATATTTTGATTTTACAACATCTAATGGTTCATGTATGCACATCTTCATGGGAGATACATTGAACTAATTGTGATCATTGGGGAGGTTCGGTAAAAGTGATAAGATAAAAGAAACAATAACCACTAGATAATTAATTATTATCTGTTAAATATACCTTGTGATAATCGTTCAATAAAATATAAATAATATAACCTTATTCAATAAATAAATTCATCGAAAAAATATGACACTAACCTCAAAATTTAGATTATGTTAATGATTTTCAATATATATTTTCTATCGAAACTGATCTTACATGATGAGATTTAGATTGGATCTAAAATTCACTACCATTTCCTATGGTATCTTAGGGTCCAAGAGATTTTTCTCCTTAACTTCATCCCAAAAATTGGATTTCTACACTTTCTTCCATAGAGGGATTCATATTGAACTATCTGAATTCCATATTGGAAACTATTACTATTTGAATTTGTATCTAGAGAATGGTATTGATCCTAAAAAAAGTGAAGTGAACTGAATAAGATATCAAACCATCCTATTGGGTTTTAATGGTTATATCATAATGACCATCACTTTGGTGATGATAAAATGTTCAAAAACATAACACTATATCAATATATTTATTTTGAATTTTTAAGAAAATCAAGTTAAACATAGGATCCCAATCAAATACAATAGAATTTGTAATTTCATACAACCAAACCCCTTATTGGATGTATACAATGGAAGTATGATCAAGGGACATGTCTTATATAATAAAAATGAAGTTTTATACCTTTCCAATGAGATTAATCACAATACAAATAGATTCATAGCTCTTTGACATCATGGGTATTATTAAGACATATTTTATGGTGATGTTATCAAATTTTAATTTTGATATAGTTAATGGTTACAAAGACCCCTTATATTTTATTTCTCATCCTTAACTAGTTGGAAACACAAGTGATTAGATATATACTCTATAATATCTATTTTATAATTTTCCGATAATAAAATATCATTCAGATATCTAATATCACTGTAATTTTTTTATAAATTTATATTAAAGAAATATTGAAATCTCCTAATATCCCTTTATTAAAATATGTTATAGAAATAAAACATACATGGTTGTTGAATTTCATCATTCAATCATAGTAATGTTTAAACTCTGTAATATTTATTATATTACTTTATAGTTCTACATCATGATTTGATGCTTGTTTATTCAAAAAATTAATAGAGTGTTGAAAACTCATTTGAGATATATAAGGATACATACGCTCATTCGACATTACTACTTCAACATTTTTCACATTCAAAAATATTTGATCCTTTTTATCCTCATCATAGGATTGCATTCATTATAATTTTTACGAGATGAATTGGTAACCTTGTTCTCATTTTTTTGGGGGTTATTTGTTGGTAGTTAGGATATTTAATATTATCTCTCTATGTTTTCTTCAATATATTCAACTCATTCTGAGTTAATATATAAATTAATATTTTATGATTATAATATATATATAATACTTCTATAAATATATAATACATAAATATATTTAATATATAAAATTACAATACTAAATTAAAATCATGAGTTGGGAAATTATTCTCATGAAGTATTAACTTTAAAGAGGCATGATCATTAATTATATAAATTTTCATGAAAACAAATCAGCATCCCTTCATTAAGGATATACTATGGATTAAAAAAGGATCCCATTAGCAATGTAATCTATGAATTTTTAACCAACTTACCTTCCCATCAGTTCCATGATTCAATTTTTACATTAATTTGTTAAAATAAAAATGGATCCATTTCGTGTTAAATTACTACTTTGATTAGTTAATCATGACAAATTCAAAAAAACCACTTATTATATATTTTCAGATAATGAAAATATAGTATATCAATCACATTAGTATCTTTGTTATAATGTTCAATAACTATGTTCATTTATGGATCTACATATTTACCATCATGATATATTAAATAACCAAAAAAAATAAAATATTTGTAAACAAAACATGAACTTGGTAATAATTTTATAGAACGTACACTTTCTTAGGGGATCCAACATAATTTCTAATTAATAATTGTTATATTAATTTACATTGATTAAATATAAATATTATTTATAAATGTAACCTCAAATTGATAAATGTAGTGAATAAGAACTCTATTATTTAAATCCATGAAGATAGATGGGCATTAGAAAGTCCAAATTGAATCACTATATCTTTAAAGTGACCATAAACATTATGAAATTATATCATTGGTGTATCATCATTTTTAACCTCAAATTGATGATATCCAGAAACAATGAAAATCATGGAAATTTATTGATATCTATGAATATGATCATGAAAATCATAAAAAATGTGTAAATGAAACATCTTATTTATTATTATCATGTTAAGTTACAGATAATAAATGTTGGGTCACATATATCCATAATTGTTTTTTTCAATAATAATGGAGTACCATAAGGTAATCTAGTTGATTGAATAAATACCTTTTTTATATTATCTAGAAGTTTCTTCTTAGATTTTTGGAACCCAAAAAACATCAATCTATATTGTGTTTTGATATTTTCAGAGCACTGTGTACGATTTCAATTGAATACTCAAGATCATGATTGTTTGTAAGACACAGAAACTCTTAAAAAACTTATACCACTAAACTCCCTCAATAATAGAATATCCTCAAGGAAGATTTTATCTCTAATTATCTGAGATAAAAGTACCTTTGAATAAATTTATAATCCATACCTTATATGTGATATCTATCAGATGTTGATATTTTTCATCACACTAATAAAATATCATAGTTTGGTTTAGAATTTCATGTGTTACTTATCATCCTCAAATGTTGGTTTTGGATTTATATAGATAAAAAGTTGAATCCTAAAATAACATCATATTCAACCATAGGGTAAATAACATGATTTACAATAATTAAATTACCAAAAACATTTACTAGACAAGAATCATAAACATGCAATGTGGTCCTTATATAAATAGTAGTTTTCACTAATAATTTAGCTTCTAATTGTTGAAGGTTAATTTTGATACCCATGGGTAATTATTCACATATATAGGAGTTAGGATATTCGAAATCAAATAAGACATTACCACTTACTAATTATGTAGTATGTGAATGCTTCACCACATAGTTATCAGAACCATTATAAAAATCGTGATCACTAGAGATTTTCCATTGTATCTTAGACTATGTGGTAACTGATGTCAATCATCCTCATTAACCATCCAGTTTGTTCTTTGGGTATCATATTTATAATAATCCCCCAATTAAAATCATTATTTTTTTTTCTTATTCAATATTTGGTGGTTATTTTCTATTCACAGTACTAGGTAACTTCATTTTATTTCATCGAAATTTGTCCAGTAGGTGATATTCCAATAAAAAAATAAAAAAATTTCTTGTACAATTATAAAGAAATAATCCTTATTTCCTTCCACTAATAAATAATTAATGAAATAAAATATTCTCTAGGATATTTTTAGATATTCATTTCAATAAAAACATTGTTTATATTTCAATATCATTATATTATAGGAAAACTAAAATCTATATTTACATTTTCCAATCACAAATTATATTATATTCATAGACATTAATGTTTCATAATGATAAAACCATTTTGATGATTTGGTTCGAAGAAAAAAGATAATTGACCAGAATTAATTTTATATTGGATGAAAATTGTAGTATAATTCCCCCCATGTCTTATAAAATTTTCCTCTTAGGTACCCAAACACTCACCACCCTTCTAAATTATTTCAAATAATGCTTTCATCTATTTAAAATTATGAATAAGAGGAATGTAAATATTAAAAAATAATCTCTTAAACTCATCCAAATCCATGGGGTCAATCTCATCACATTTCCTCGTATTGATTACAAGAGTCCACCATTCATCAACTTCACCTTTATAAAAGATAACAAAAAAATATTTAATTCTCCAAGAATTGGATAATAATAAAAATACGTTCAATGATATTGATCTTATTATTGGAAACATTTTTTCCAAAAACCCCACTAAATTAAGGTGTACATTACCTCATGAAATACTATGTAAAACATTGTTCACAGATCTAGTCATTTGGAGGTAAAAAATTACTTAATGATTGAGAGAGTTGTGTGTTTATTAAATTGATATTTTTATTCAATTTCCAATACTATTTTGTTCATTTGGAGGGATGTTTTTTTCTTTTATATAACAATAATCATTAATAAAATTATTTTGGGTCACATTCATCAACTCCAGTAATATAGCATAGTGTAAGACACCATAATAATTATGGTACACCATATATAAATAAAAAAATTTATAGGTTTTTTAAATCATAAGACTATAATTTATATATATAACACATTATGATTATCCAAGGACATTCATGGTTGTCATATATTCATTAAAATCATGATGGATCTTAAGTGTTTAATTTTTTTATTAAAATTACTATAACTATATTAAAGCATGTGTGAAGAAACACTCATTGTTTTGCACTTGGGGATGAAAGAGAAAAATACCAATGCACCATTTCCATATTTATTACCCAACATATAATTATTATATACCCTTATCAACTTTGATTTTATAGATATGTAAGAAATATGTTATAAACTAGTGGAATTATATTTCTCTAATAATATAGTACATTTTTCAATTTTTTTCAATTTGAAATCATTAACACTAATGTTTTAAAATCATATTTTTTTAATTATAACTAAACAATAATCTGATACTAACTATATGAACCCAAAAATTTAATATATACATATCACATCTTAATAGATGAATATTCATTATAAATCCTAGTGATCCATTCTAGGATCATATTGGTATATCATCTATTGAAAAATGGATAAATATAAAAATAGTTCTTATGTGATCTAAATTATCCTCTAATATGATATATATAATTTGACCAATTATTTCACATATCATCCTAAACAATACTCTTCTTTAAATTGTATTAATAGTCCTAGAAATTAATGATCATGGAATCCTAGAAATTATAATAAAAGGTTATATAATTAATCACTTAAAAAACATAAAAAATATAGTATAAGAACATGAGAATAATATTTAGAAAACAGAACCTATATATAATAGTTCATAATAATGATTATCAGAATAATCCATGGAAGATCATAAGTCAATAATCCTAATGTAATCAATAAAAAATTTTCATTCCTTGACCCATGAATCTCATAGCTGAAGCTTCAATTTATTACAATAGAATGATTAGAAATATTCAAACCATGAATAACCACAAAGTTATATAGTTTATGAAAACAATATTACAATCATGATACCCATTTAAAAAATGGTATAGAAAATATTTGATAATAAATGTAAACCTTCATCATCCTTGAAATTCATTCACATAATTCATCATCATATAATGAGAAATATAACAATACAAGTTTGAGATCAGATGCTCCGTAAGGTTAATAAGACATTACATTATGTCATGAATTCAAAATTAATAATCAATATGTAAATGTAAATACATGAATATGCAGTCTGTTTAATAAATTAAATTAAAATGATATGCATCTATATATTTTGTCTAAGTGAATGCCCATCGAAAAATAATAACTGAATATTGACTGAAGACAACAAATAATTATGAAACACTAGTTTCCAAAGTATATAAAACCATTACCTCGATACCATTCATAATATTTTTTTAAAATATTAGTTAAATGTGATTTCATTTATTTAACTATAAATCTATTGTTTAACTTTTTAACTAGATAGTATAAAACATAATGGTTTCAAACACTAAGGTGTTTTTCAACTGAATTCATCCTAGGAGACTACAAATTTATCTAAAATATTTTATTAAATATTACTAAACATGTTTCTTACATGTCCCATTGATTCCTCATATATCTAATAATCTATTTAAATTCATAAATAGTTTTTAATTTCAAATATATGTATTGAGTAAAGGATAAAACATTATCTATATTTAATTATTAAATCAAATAAGATTAAAATATAAAACCATTATTATATATGGTATAAAGTGTAGTAAATAACTATATCAATCATTAAAAAATTGATATAAAAAATAAATATAATTTTTAATAAATAATTTTAAGGAGAATGTTATTTTTTACGAGAATATCGAAAATCAAAAATTAAAGTTATAAGGACATATAACTTTTACTAAATATTAATTATCATGTTAAAACCCCTTGGATTAGATAATACAATATAAACCATTATATAACATGAATAAAAATGGATTCAAGATAAATTAATTCAAAAGGGGTAGTGAATTCAATATGAAAAAATATTGTGTTCTGAATGTGACATTAATCTCAAATATGTAAAAGGTGAGATGAAAATAATTACCTTATGTCTAAATTTTCATGTGTTTATTTATCTTCCTGAATAATAAAATTATTTTAATTATATAATAGTTTGAAAAAATTATTCATGTTTATTATTATTATTATTTCACATACTACAATGTTGTATGAAAGTATATTAATAATTTTGTTCATGTCATTTATTTTGACCAAATTCAGATCATCTGTCATATTCAACATTAGCAGGTAGAATATGACCAAAGGGGTTAATATATATATATATATACATAATAATAATCATGAAATAATAATAATATATAGAAAATAATTTTGATTTTAAAATCAATCTTGAAATAGTGTTATGAAAATTGAAACAATGTTACAATCATGTAGATGGTAGGTTTGTATATCCCTGAGCAAGGTTGCAATTTTTCATCAATCATTAAAGAAAAATGGTATGTAAAATTTTAAATTTCTAGGATGATCATTATATCATAAATAACATGATATTTATTCATATATACTAATATATGGAAATCATGTGAGTTAAATGGAACCACATTGCATCAAAGAGGTGATAGTCCAGACATCCACGAATGACATTATCAAATTTTTGTGTATAAAATTGGATGAATAAAATGATATATTATATTTCCAAAAGTTAATTATGTTATTCATATACTATATATATATATATATTATGTTAAATATTTTTAATCCCTAATTAATTCCATGTAATGCGTAAACATATAACATTTCTTTGATGAGGCAGTACTCCACACATCCACAAAAAATTTTATTTTATTTACAAAAATAGAAATCCTTAAGGTATGTGCCATATAAAAATTCAAGAAACATGAATAATACATAAATATAACATATATCAAATAAAAAATCTACGTCCATTAGAATTTCTAACCGTGATAGTTGGTAATGTAAAAACAAATGACTTCATTTTGCAAGGCGGTAGTTCACTATACAAATTAATGATAGATTTATAACCAATTTTATGGATGTGTGTATATGTGTGTTTTAATCCCTTCATATTACAATAGTGTTAGTTGAATAATGTTCCCAATTTATTGGATAACTTTCTTTGGTTTTCACCCAAGGACATCCATGGTTTTCTTTCGACCCAAGTTGTGGCTTATAGGATGACTGTAGGGGTGTAGGGAGATTATTTGCCCAAGGGTTGGATGACCAAATATGTCTTGTCTGGTGTGAGTTAGATGAAGAGTGAATTCTTTTTTATAGTAGTTGAGGAGTGGAATTGTTTTAAATATCAATAGTTAAATATTATAAGAATATGTACCTTACACAATGTGGGTATAAATATTAAAATGTAATATTAAATTTGATGTATTATCGAGAAACACACACACCACAAAAAGAAATAAAAATGTTTTAATAATTTTTTCACTCTATATTTATGTTCTCTAGTTTTTTTTTCAATTAGGAATCATATTTTCTAGCCTATTTAATTCATCAATAAAGACTATATTAATGTTTCAAATATTATAAAATATATACATATTTAATTATGCACAAGATATCTTATTTATATAATATAAATCACTTGTATATTGGAAATTAATTTTAATACAAGATCATGTAATGAGTAAAAACAATAAATAAACTCAAATAATGATAAAAATGTTTTTACTATTTAGGGCCCAATATGATCATTATAAAAGATCTATTTCCCCATTAACATAACATATTTGATATGTATTTACATAAGAAAATAATTTTTCCAAAAATAGGATTTTTAGTACAATTTTAATCCTTTAATAATATATATTTTATTATAAAATAACAATAATGTCAATTTAGACATCATATGCATAATTAAAATTTATAAAAATCAAGACAATGATCGAATTTGAATATATTTAGTTTAACCCTATGTTACATGATATCTCCTTCAAACAAATGTCATATACAATAATTCAAAATATTTAATTCACTTTTAATATATTTAATATCATTTAGATTAGTTAATTATTAATTAATTAATTACAGTATTGAAATTATATATATAGTTTATCATACTAGTTCATCTATAAAAATAATATATAAATTAAAATAATGACAAAAAATCCTTTACCTATCAAAATAATTTTAATAGCTACACAAATGTTGTTTTCTTCTATATATCTTGGTTTTATAAATTATAATGATAAGAAATATTAAATTTCATGTTTTTTTACTTACATATTATATAGGTCACATTATTTAAATAGTATACCACCAACTAATACAAATGGACACAGATGTTTATTTGGATGAAAAATGGTTAGTCCATTAAATTTGGAAGACTCTAGGTTATTTTTCCCATAATATTATTGTTTAATAGCCATGAAATCTAATTTTTACCTTAAACATCATAATTAATCTTAATTATATTCTAAATTTTGTTGTCAAAAACTAAGTGAATCATAGTAGTATATTAATATTATAATAATTAATACCATTTATGTATTTTTTTACAAATTCCATTAATATAATTAGAAAATTTAAATTTAATTCCAGTCCTATAGATGTGGTGATAATTTGGTATTTTACAGTGGAAATGATCAAATTTCTGTTGTGGTTTTATATTTAAATTCAATAAAAAATGATACCAAAGGAATTAATTTTATAAATAAATGTTGGATTGATATTTTGATACATTAAAATAAATTTAATGTATAATTTAAATTTAATAATTAATTTAATGAAGATAAAAGGTTAAATTGAATTTCTGTATTTTTGAGAAATGATCAAAAAAATAATATTTCGTAGAAAAAACAAAAAACTCACTATAGGAGTATTTGCACACTATAAATTAAAAAATTACATTTATTTTGAAAAATATAATTTATAAAAGTGAAAAATTTTGGTTTTAAAATAGGTTCTCCATTAAAAGTTGGTAAAACATGATATTGTAAGTAATATAGTCTATCTTAGTGTGGTGTGTATAATAATCCTAAATTGGTGTTAATTATAAAGAAATATAGAAAAAAAAATTAATTTTATTATAAAAATGATATTTTAATGTATTAGAGTGTTACTTTTTTACACTAAATAATAAAATTTCTTCCTCGTGATTTAATATCAATCTATGTAATGAAGGGTTTGATGTTTTAAATTTCTATTATTGAAAAACCCACATCATAAATAGGGTTAAAACAAAAATTATTAATAATAAGGAAATAAATTTTTTTTATTATCAAGAAAAATACAGGTTAAAATAGAATAAAAACATTAAAAACATGGTCATTGAAGAAAAATATTTATATTAGGTTATGGTGGAGAGTGATAGAGAACAAGTTGGGGTGAATATTGATGACTGCAATGCCACAAATAGAAATTATTAAAAGGTTATTTATATAATAATAATTGATCATAATATGGTAACATATTTTTATAATACCATTTTTCTAGTGTTGAAGAGATCTTTAACTCTCTATGAATATAAATTTATATTTATTTCTATTTCAAAAACTCAATATTATCCTATGGTTGATTCATTAAGTATTTATATATAATTTCTTTGAAAATGTGTCATCATATGGTGATGTAATACATTATCCTCAAAAACCTCATCAATATATAAACACTAACCATTTCATAAAATGTTTTCCTTTAAAATAGATTATGATCCAACATATAAGAAGTGTTGTCACTAAATTTCCAAAATGAAATTCTTATTAGCCATCAATTATCATGAAGAAGGTCATTATTAGCACATTCCAATCATGTGAATACATTCATCATACATACTCTTGAATCATTCTAAAAACATTAAGTAACATAAAAATTTATTCGGAATAATAATTCTTCATTGTTACATAAGTAAATAACATTTAATTAGATATATTCATTGACTCAAAAAACGTTGTAAACTCCATCGATGGTAGAGAAAATAATGTTGTCAAAATCATTAATATGTTACAACATATCTAATAATATCCAATCCACATGATCCAAATAAATAAATAAATTGTCCAAACATTATTATCTCAATATATTGAACATATTTCTAGTTTTATTTCCCTCGATCACATATATTCAATGATTTTAAACCTGTGAATGAATCATTTTTCATGGTACATTAATCCTACACTTATTATTAATTAAAATTTCTTGAACAGAATCCTTGTATATTTTATAATTCACTTTACCAATACATTAATCAAATAAAATACATATAGAATTTAAATAAAGGCATATTAGTCATTACTCTCCATCTATCAGATCTCAAAAATGATAACAATGATCCATTATCATTGTTTTTGTTATATTCTTTAGACACTAGAGAAATTTAATTTTTTAGTGTCTCATATAATAGTTCAAATTTATTGTAAATTAGACCTTTATCTTATATCTTCAATCACATGAATGGTGATATTTCTCCCCACACTTTATGAAATGCCCACATCCATTTAAATATATACTAGGATGAATGTTTCATCATTTTTTACATCCAGAAAAATATTTATTTCCCATATTCCTTTTATCCATATTTTTTTCTATATATCCTCTTGTTCTCAAGATTCACTATAAAGCCAAAATAATTTTATTATTCTTTCCATTTCTCATTATTTCATAATATTGTGTCCTTATATAATGAGAAAAGTATGGAGATTATTTCCCTTCAAAAGATTTTCTTATGTCCATAAATTAAATGGTCATTCATTCTCTAGGGATCATATACATACGTGTAGCTCACATTACTTATGATAGTTTCTATTTATAAATTACGACCTAGACCCTTTATGATCTTATCATGTATAATTATAAAACTAGTGAAATATAAAACCTAAAGTGAAAATATTATAAATAGTTAATCTCATAGTTACAAACATTGTTTATTTGTGTTATTATTCTCTAATAATCATCAAAGTCTCTCAGATGATTATTTTTCTAATCTATTTTTTTTCTTAAACCTAGTTTACATAGTTTCTATTAAATTTCAATTTATACCAACTACAATGCCCTAACCCCAAGAACCCATAGTCAGGGTATTACATTATTACAATAGAAATATTATAATGAATAAAAAACCAATGGATTAAAAGGTTTAGTAGTATTGGAAACAATATTAAATACATGAAATCTATTCAAAATAATGGAAATAAAAATAGTTCATAATGAAATTAAAAGAATAGAATCATTGAAATTCATTCTTATAATTCATCTTTATATCCTTAGAAAGGAACCAAAAAAGAGTGCGATAAAATACACATCATGTATAAGAATAAAAATAAATATATAAATAATAAATAATGAATAATAAATAAGGAAATGTAAATATCTAAAATCACATTCCATTTAATCAATATAATGATAATAAAATTGATCCACAAATTATTAATGTGTGAAAATCCTCTGGATTATAATTATTGAATAAAAAATGAAAAAAAATTCTTATTTATGGGAATCAATGATTACAAAGTACTGAAAACCTTCACCATCATGAAAATTCTCTAGAAGGATTAAACTATACTTATTTCAGAAAAATTTATTTTTCCCAACATTAACACTACTATCAAGAATAATCACAGGACAGTTTAAAATATATCAGTTACAAAAATAAATCATTTTATGACCAGAATTCATCCCATTAGACTATTGATGCATCTAGGGTATTTCATTATCTATTCCCCAACCCATGTCTTTCTTTTCCATATCATTATTCATATAATGAATAGTCAGTTTTAATAGATAAAAATGTTCTCTATCAAGGATAATGATTTGTCTATATATCCCCAATAAATAATATAAATTATCAAAGTAAAAACCATATGTAAATATGGTATAATGTTTAGAAAATAATCATATAAATAATACAATAATATGGATATAGAAATGATAAATAAATTTCAATTATAAAATTTTCTGAGAAAGTTATTTTTCTAAGATAATGCTAATAATAAAAAATGTATGTGTGATAGTAATATAATAATTACTAGTTTTTAATTTTATTTTAACACACCACGGATGAGGTAATTCAAAGTAATATTTTAAATAACATGAATATAAAATTATTTTGGATATAATATATCAATATATGTTTTAGATACACCACCCAAAAGATGTAAGTGGTGAATATGACATTAATCTTAAACATGTAAACAATGATATGAGTATCCCTGACCTTGAGTCTAATAAGTTAAACTTTTCGTTATATTTCAGAATAATAAATTCATGTTAATTATTTACATGTATGATATTATTTTTAGTTTTTTATTACTTATTTATTACTATTATAATGTTGTATACAAATTAATAAATAATTACGTTTACATATGGTGTCATAAACAAATTCAGATTATATGTCAAAAAAAATTTTGTAGGTCGACTATGGTAAAAGGGGTCATTATATAAACATATCCATAATAAAAATAATGAAATAGCTATTATATTTATACCTATATTATTATTTAGAAAACAATCTTGAATGATGTTATTGAAAATTGAATCAATGTTATAACCATGGAGATGGTAGGTCGTAAGTATGCATGTGTAACATTACCATTTTTAATTGATCATTATAGAAAATCGGTACGTAAAATTTTGTATTTGTATAAAGATAATTATATCATAAATTACATTTTATTTATTTATATATAAATATATATATAATTCTTGTGATGTAAAAGTAATCATTTCCCATCGAGGTGTTAGTATTCCACACGTCCATGAACGATGTTATCACATTTTTATTGTGTGAAAAGGATAATAATAGAAATGATATATTATATTTCCAAAAAATTAATTATTTCATGAAAATAAAATAGATTTATTTTATGTAATATAATATTTTTGAAACCATCCATGATACATTACATGTATTATGTGATAATAACACTTCAAATTGAGGTGGTTGTAGTCCACACGTCCACAAATGATGTAATCATATATAAAAAATGGTATTCATGAAGTATTGTGTTATATAAAAATTATTTATGTATGAATATATAATAAATATAAAATATATCACATTAAAATAGTTTATTTATAATAATTTACAACCCTGATAGGTGGTAACAGAAAAATGAACTACATCATTTCATGAGGTGGTAGTCTTTCATACACACAAACGTTGTTTTCATTAACCATTTGATGTTATTATGTATATGTGTAGTAAAAAACCCTAAAATAAAAAATATATTGTATTTAATATACTATTGTTATAATATAATCATGAAAATATTATAATTGAATTTTTTAAGAAACAAATATAACCCAAGTAAATATTAGAGAATATTACCTCTTTTTGGGTAACTCCCTTTGGTGTTCCCTTAAAAAAATTCTTAGATTTCATTATGAATAATGTGAGGATTCTTGGATATGGGTATGAATGTTGGTAGATTATTTTTCTAGAGTTTTTGTGATCCTATTTTTCTTGAGAGGTGTGAAGAATGGAAAAAGTGAGAGAATTTCCACAGTGGAGTAGCAGTGGAATTCATCTAAATAGGAAAAGGTAAACAGTATTGGGGGCCCTATTTTACCTCATATGATTTAAAAATGTAATAATATTAGATTAATTGAGAATTATGGTTGATAAACTATGACAAAACACAAAAAATTTATTTTTATCATTTTCTCCATTCTCTTTAAGATTTATTATTATTTTTATTTATTTTCAATTTGGTAAATTATTTTCCATCCTATGTACATAATACATTTTTAACATATGAAATTAAAAATTAATAAAAAATATATACCAATTGAATTATAAATATGCTAAATAATTTTAAAAATATAATTTTCATGTGTGTTGGATAATAATTTTAAACAAGCACATGTAATGTTCAAACACACTACGTTAACAAAAACTATGATTGTAATTTCCCTTACCCCTGTTGTCTAGAGCCTATTACATATATTAACACATTGGTTGTTCACTTAAAATTATATCAAAAATGATAGAATAGTTTAGTATTATTAGAACACCTGATACAATCATAAGAGTTACATTGCAACTATAGTGAAAAACATATTGCAAATCCAGTTGAAACACTCATAAACTCAAAAATTATTAATAAAATAATTCATAATAATATTCATTTAAAATACCTAGGTAAAAATAAAACTTAAGAAATGGGTTAGCTCATATGATCCTTAATGGTATATAATACAACATTTGTTATCATAAACATAAATATTAGGCATAATGAACAACTAAAAACACATAACTTTAAATAAACATGAGCATAATATAGAGGTAAATAAATATGATTACATAAAGTCATATACATGATCATAAGATAATGAAAAATAACCATGATATTATATTAGTTTAATAATCCCATGAATTTTTAATTTCTCTTAACATAATGAAGGAATTCATAATGAAGTACTTTTGAAACATTTTTTCAAGGCCTCATCAAAGATATCTAGAAATACTATTGTATGGACTCAAATAAAACCCAATTATATATTGTCACATTAGACCTACAGATGTATTGAAAAGATATATTGGTCCCCACCCATCACTTTCCTAGTCCAATTCATCCATCATATCAATGGGGATAGACACAAACAATATGAACATCTGAAATAACCTTCCCTAAACTATAGAAATAATCATTAACCATTGTGAGTAGTTTGGTGAACGATATCTTGATATCACTTCAACAATCATACTGATCATATAAAATTTTAAAAAATAGTTTTGATGATAATCATAAAATGATAATACCAATAATACATATGATTTAAGAGCGATGAAGAACTAGATGAAAATGCTCTAATAAAATCATCGATGAATTCTTCGGAGTATTACTCTTTTACATTATAAAGAATAATAACATTAGAAAAATTGTTGAAAAAAACTAGAAATTAACTATAATAATTTTCATGTATAAAATTATTGGAAATAGAAAATTTAAGGAGGCCTAAAACAGATTATAGAGTTCCTTGAAAATATATTAAAAATATAGTTGTTAACTTTAATCAGTCTTGCATATCATAATGAATTGACAAGAAAAAATTATTTTAGAACATATAACCACAATTTAGATTAATATATAAAATAATTAAGAGTTATATTGGATTATAGAGGACGAAAGAACAACCTAAAAAATGGAGGTTTGGGATGAAAACCCTTACCTTATGCCCTAATGAGTTCTGCACTTGATGTTAACATCATTGATAAGAAAATAAATACAACAATTAATTAATTAATAAAATTTTTATGTTTATTTTTGATTAATTTTCAAATTATTAAGTTCATATACGTCTAGATTGATGAGTTATATAGTTTAATTTCATCGTTTGGTAGTATTCATTTTCTTGGTTTTCAGGATCAGTTCAATTGTCTATATATAATGAAGAACATTTAAAATTGGTATAACTTTCTTGAAATGGAAATAAATATTATTAATGAGCATAAATATGTGTAAATGGTTATATTTTATGAAGATTAAAAATTTAATAATACATTTAGTAATAATCATTTTTATTATTACGGTGGAATTTCGATCACTACGAACTAGTTTTGTCGTATTAATAAGTATTATATATATATACAGGTTAAAAAACATTAATTATGTTATAATAAATATATTAAATTATATTTTAAGTATAAATATTGTATAATTACCAGAATTGAATATGAATCTTATGAAATAATGTTTATCGCCATAAAGGTTGTCAATCGGCACCGCCCAGACAATGATTTTGTTTTGAAAATATAAGAGATAGAGTAGAGATACTGATGTTGTATATTAAATTAAAATGATATAATCCTAGACTGTAAAGGAAAATAGAGTTATATAATATATTGGACATAGTAGGTGAGGATTGAATAAACAAATAAAGAACTCGAAATGAAAAAATTAGGAAAAAAGAAGAGGATTTTACCCTGTGAATACTCCTCCTTGGGAACCACGTTAATGAAATGGGTTTTGGTATTTTTGTAAGACCAATTGGTACTAGAAATTTTAAGATGCTAGTGAAGATTATTTGGGCTGATAATTGACAAGATTCAATTCTTATTCGAGTAAGGAAAAAGGTTTCGAGGGGTGGTATTTATAGTGGAGGGTATGGTTGACTTTTGAATATCTTATTCATTTCTATATTATTTTGGATCAAGACTATAAAGTGATTAAAAATAATCATCATATATATTAAAATAATAAGTATAGTTTGTTATTATGGACTTATATAATCCTTACAACATTTATGACTCTATAAATCATTTATTTAGCATTTATTGAAAATTATCTTAGTTTACTATTCACTAAAAAATTTAGAATTTTAGAAAAATCTGAAAAAATACCGATAACCATTTTTTACATGTATAATTAAAAATATACTCAATTTTATAAAAAAACTTCTCTACATGTGAATTTTATGTTTTAAATAAAATCATTATTTAAAAAAAATACATTTTTAAATTTATTAATGATTTTATAATACTTTAAAAATTAGCTATGGTCTTATTAAATTATATTAATATCCTTGGACAAGAAAATAATAATTTACCAACACATTTTCCAAAAGTTGAAATTTTTTTACATAATTTTAATTGTTAAAAACTTTAATTAAATATTATTGACTTAAAAAGTTACCAACACCTAAATATTAATTTTCAAAATATTCACTTACTTATACTATTATATAATTATATCATCTCTTCATAAATAAGATTCATAAATACTATTTATACAAACATGGGTGTGTTTACCATTTATTTTGCTGTTTTACTATTTATAAGGGTCATATTACTACTACTAACGTATTGTTACTATTTAATTAGTAGAGGTTTCTTAATATATTGAAATAAATATGATTTCATTCATTATTTATATAGGATTTTTTTTATTTTTTCTAATTGTGATTTTTTGTGATCTATACTATATGAGATAAACATAAGATGGGTAATTTCAATGATGGAGTTCTGGTTCATTACAACTTCCCTCAAACAAATATTTTATCTTCAAAATTTCAAAATTGTCACAGGAAAAATATATTTGTTTATTTATTCATCATAAGCTCCTCAATCTACCAAAAACCCTCTTAAATTTTATGAATTTTCTAATATATATTTACAAGATGAGTTTTCCAATTTTTCAACACTTATTCTTTAGGGTCCAGAATTTGAATTGGCTTCATATAGTAATTTAAGTATGGTTCAAAATCTATACTATCATTAGTGGGTATATGTGTTGATTCTAGCATGAAATTTCCATAACAAAGAGATTTGGAACACGATTTCTACCTTATTAAGGCTATGCGACATTTCCAAAAATAATCCACAACACAAACTCTATCCTGAATTTCAAAAGAGGCAATGTACTTGGGGATATGATTCCCTTTCATTTCAAATATTATAACACCTTTCCATGGAGATACATTCTATAAAATATGATTTCCTACTTGAAATTCCAAATCCTTGCTTTAATTTTATAAATATATCATTTTTCTTTTATTGATATTATTAAATATGTGTTTTTATAGTATTTACCAATATTTTTGCATCCAGTATAATCTCCAAGTACAAAAGTTTCTTTTTACCAACATTATCCCACCATGTTTGTGTACAAACTCTTTTTTCTTAAAACACTTCATATTGTTCCATTTGAATACTCGAATAGAAACAATTATTGTAGTAAAACAATACAAAAGGGAAATTCTAATCTAACATACCTTTAATTTTGAGGGAGAATGATCACAACATGTCCTCTTATGATTATATAGTCCACTCTGAATTTCCATTGGTTTGAGGGTGATAGGTAATACTCAAATAATGGTCATTATCCAATGATTTCTCTATTCATTGGGTATTGTAGAAACCTAGTGATAAAATCCATTGCAATTTCATCATTTTTTCATGTAGAAATAGGTATATGTTGCATGAATCCTCTAAGATATTTTATTTCCTCCTTCACCTATTGAAAAACTAAAAATTATGATACATAATTTTCTGTTTCAAGATTCATGTTGTCCCACCACAAATGTTCCTTCAATTCTTTATTCATAATAGTCATACTAGGGTGTATAGGAAAATTCGATGAATGGGAGTCATCCAATAACTCCTATTTTAGCTAGGTTATATATGATACACATAGGCTTCTCCAAAATTCCACAATTCTATCATTATACATGATGTGTGGAAATATCGTATCATTCAGAGCATTATCTGTTTTGAGTATTATCATCAACATATTAATAACTTTTAATTATTTCCATTTAAAATGGTTGGAAAATCAATTAAAAAAGTTACGATGATTCAAATTCCTTGATAATTCCCATTTCCATATTTTCTAGATCCATGTACTCAAGAGCATTTTCTATTTTTCATTTTGTTTATAACTCCATGACCAATCATTCTCTATGCATCTGATACCTTATTCACCTAACTAAGATGCTAGTGTATTTAATAATCATAATCCTTGAGTAGCATGAGTCATCACCTTTGGGTGTTTTTTAGTTTTTCTTTGAGATGTTGTATTTCAAGCTCCAATGATCAGTATATATTTAGCATCAATCACCAGCGATATAATGTCTAATCATAATAATAGGAAATATTACAACTAATAAATCAAGATAAGGAGCTAGATAGTTTTTTCATATGTTATTAACTATCTTGAGGCATAAGTAATAAATCTATCATTCTATATAACGACAAATCCAAATATTTTCTTTGATGCATCACTATAAATCAGAAATCAGCGATTTACAAATAGTAGTGTCTAGATTGTAGCATTCAATAATATCCGATAAAATTATTTAAATCATCATTCACATTCATTAGTCCATATTAAAATAGCCATATTATGAGTAATCTTGGTTAATGATTTAGGTAATCAGGAAAAGTTCTAAAAAAACTGATAATAACATACTAAAAAAATAAAACTATATACCACAGTTATGTTTGATGGAGCATACCACTCATGAAATTACATTTTCATGTTAGGGTCAACAATGATTCCATCCTTATAAAAAAATGGCTGATGAAATAAACTATTTGAATCCAGAATTTACACTTGCTAAACATCCTATATAACTCTTTTCTTCTAATCGTCTTCCGAATATGGGAGAATTGATTCTCATGGTATTAATAGATTTTAGAGTATCCCATGATATCATCCATAAATATCACAAAAAATTCATCATGTTATTCCTTGAAAACACTATTTATTAGATCTATGAAAATAGAGGGTGAAATAGTCTATCCATAAGGCATTACTAGAAAATCATAATGCCCATATCTGGTTCAAAATGTTGTCGTTGGAATATATTCTTTCCTCACAAAAAAATGATATCTAAATCACAGATCAATATGAAATAAATATTGTTCCCCATAATTATAGTAAAATAAATCATCTATGTGAGGAAAATTATACTTGTTCATCAACATAATAGCATTGATCTCCCTGTAGTCAATGCATAGTCTCATAGATCCATATTTCATCTTAATGAAAAGAACAGGTGATCCCCATAGAGAAACACTATTTATAATAATCCTTTTACTTCTAAAATTATAATGTTGTATCCTCTGCTTCACTACTTCTACATTATCCATCTTATAAGGAGTCATTGATATAGCCCTTTCACCCTGAATTAAATCAATATTAAATTTAAATTCCCACTTCGAAATATTGACAGATAAATCCAATTGATACACATCTATATACTCATGAAAAATAATTAAATCCTCAATTTTATGATTTCTTCACTCACCAATAAATATTGGGTTCTCTCCCATCCATTGAATTGTATTCAGTTGTTCTACAAGGAGTTGATCTAAATAAGAATCAGATGATGAGGTTTCTCCTCTAATGATATTGGTTTCAACATCATTCCCAACAATTATAACTTTCTTCTTATTACGATAAATCTTCACAACATAATTGGAAAACATATTCACAAATAGTTTAATATGAAAATAAATTATAGTTATGATTATATAGTAAGAAACTTTAGAACAATTATTAGTCATAATAGGGATTGATTGACATATCTTTATTTCAATGATACTTCCATTATCAGTTTTGACTGAAAACTCTTTTATTAGATATAATTAGAAATGTATATTTTTAAAAAAAAATTGGATGATATAAAAGATTGTGATAATCTGAAATAAAATAAATCATTGTTTATGTTTGAGGAAAATATTAAAGTACCTTCCACATAATCATTAAAAAAATTATCTTTAACATTTTTGATTGTCTAACCTTGGTTTTGCGCCCTTTTCCTTCTCTAGGGAATGTTTTCTTGATGATTGGAAAAATCATTAGAATAATGTGCTATATATTTACAACAATAGCATTGAATATTGGTATCTTCATTAACTCCCTTTAAATCATGATATTGGTAGCCTTTTATCATTATTTTTAGTCTCATTTTCTTAGTAATGATGATATAGGGGGTTTCCTTCAACACGTGTCACATGTTGTAAAGCACCCCTTGTTATTCATCCATTTATCTATTATTTCATTTGATAACCTATTATTCTCTTTCATTCCCATTAATTCATATGAATTAGAGAATTCTTTTTCTATTATCGTATGACATGAGACTATATATTCTTATAATGAAAATGTTTGGGATACCTGTTCCCTTCAATATAATGGTTTTGACCCATAAATGGATTGATCAGTCTTGATCATTGTATTATTTATGTAGTCT
This sequence comes from Viscum album, assembly GCA_963277665.1. Classification (NCBI taxonomy): domain Eukaryota; kingdom Viridiplantae; phylum Streptophyta; class Magnoliopsida; order Santalales; family Viscaceae; genus Viscum; species Viscum album. The sequence goes on along the minus strand of OY728132.1, from coordinate 1,281,922,272 downwards.
CCGGATTACAATTCTACCTTTATAAAATGGGATTCATGTTTCACAATTTTTTTCATTCCACTTCTATCATAGATTCAAGAATTTCCATTCTATATTCAGATGTTGTTCACGATTAAAATATTTTTCATAGAAAATTTCCTTAAAATTCATCCATTACATATTATTAATATATTAATCCTCATTTCTTGTTTTGAATGAATGACCACCATTGAACATAATCTCCTAATAGATTATAAATTTCCAAGAAATCCTTTTACATTTCATTACATTCCTAATAAATAAATGTATTCTAGAAGGAACTTATCTACTACTCTACTATGACTTGGTCTGTAGTCCCATAAAATGATGGAGGATACTATCACATAAAGCAGTCGTACAATTCTCTTCCACGTAGTGTATTGGGTTTCTTCATACAGTTATGTTTATTGTTCATTACCTAAGTCAGTTGCCCTAATATAATTAAAATATTCTCAACACAAGTCGCATGTCCAGACCCAAAATCATTATATTTCTGAGGAGGGAAATTCCTATATGTGATTCACAAATTCATACAGTTTCCATTATATCTATTAGTATCCATTTATAAATTATGGAGTACAATAAATAATTTTTTGAATCATAATATACATTATGTAACTATAAAAATGCATAACATAATTTGTAATTTTATGCATTTGTAATCTTATAATAATAAGGATGTTTTCATTGGGGAAATATTTACAATTAACTTTTTCATAATGAAATGTAAAGAAATTTTGAAATATCTTTTACATATCCCCTGATTATGCCAAACCAAGTGCATAGTAAGGGCCATTTTCATGTACGAGTTTATCCTAAATTAGGTAGAGAACACCTATTCAGAGTTCTTACTTCTAAGTATATCTTTGAAAAATACATATCCACTTATAGTATCCAGATAGAGATGTATTTTATTTAATTATACACATAATTTATACCTAAAAATATTTATAGTATGTTCTTTACTTTTTATCGTCAAATTCCATCTTAGGGTGGTATTACCTAATTTATGTTTTCCAAATATAGATTCTAAGGTTTGTATTAACTTTATTTGATACCAAATATTAGGGCCCCAACCCCAGTTCACTTGAGTCACTTCTTTGTATTAATACATTTTTATGTCCACAAATAATCCTAGCATAATGAACCAAATAGTACAGTATTTATAGAAAAATAGATACAAACAAAGGAATTTCATTAACACTTCGAAGAAAATAACAACATTACATATCCATTGGAAACACCAATATACTCTTACATTATTACTTCCAGTCCTTCATAATAATATGAACCATCGAAAACTATGGAAAAATAAAATATAATTATTGGGTAATATTAGATTCCTTATAATTGTTAGAAATACATAAGATGTTATCATAAATCTAAACATTGGGCATGATGAATAACTAAAAACACATTCCGTAAAAATAATCAACTTTAAAATATTTTTAGAAGAAAATTTGGTTACATAAAGCCATAAAAATGATCATAAAAGGTTCAAACATAACCATGGATATTATATTACTCAATTAATCAATTGTTAATTAGATACTATTATCAAAATTAGGGAATGCATAATTCCAATCATTTGAAACATATTGTCAAGGCCTCACCCAAGACATCTGAAAATACTAGGTTAATGCCTCAAACAAAACCCGGTTTTGTTTTGTCTCATGATACCTACCAATGCATAAATGGGAAATATATGGGCCTCACACATCACTATATATGTATATAAACTACTTATAAGAATGTTTTTAAACATAGAAAATATGAAAATATAAATTAACTTTCGACAATCTGTAGAAATAACCACTAACCATTCTGAGTAGGATAGTGAATGGTATCATGATAGAACATCCACTATCATAATGACCAAAAATCAATTAATAAAAAAATGGTAGATGATAATAAAAAGATTTTTATCCCATCAAAACATAGTATTAACATTATTGTTGAAATCGATGACAATTCTATAATAAAGTCGTCAATGATATCTTAAGAGTAATACTCTTTTACTTTAAAAAGATGATTTCATATGGAATAATATTTTTACAAATCCAAAAACGAACTATGAGTGTTTTTCAATGATAATATTATTGTTTTTATAATAATTGTGGGGGATTAGAAAATATTATATAGTGACTTCTAAAATAGTTATGAAATTTGGAACTTCCTTTTAATTGGGCTTGTTTATTATGATGAATTGAGAAGGGGATCCTTTTAAGATATACATTATCAAAAAATGAATGATAAACTGATCATAATAAATTATTTTGGATCACATACCAAGAATTTAAAAGATTTTTATAAATTAATTAAGAATTATAAGTGTTTATTTATATATAAATTGCAACCGGAATAAAAACGGATTTTCCGAAAGAAAACCCTTATCTAATGTTAGAATGTGTTCTGTCGATGTCCTTAACATCCAAAACAATAAAATTTATTCCATTGGCTAATTAATTGAGAACCATTTATATAATTATGATTTTCATTATAGTTTTTATAACTTCATTCATGGCCTTATTTTTTTAGATATATAGGTTAATTGTAGTGTTTAAGAGCATTCATTTACATGGTTTTCATAATCGGTTAACGTGTTTATAATTTATGGAGTTGATGTAAAATGTGTATAAATATCTACAATTGGAATAAAATTTTATTAATGATAATAAAAAAATTTAAATGGTTATATATATCATATTTTTATATTGTGTTAGGATGAATCAATAGATAATATATTTAGTGATAGTCTTATAAATTATTCTGGCGGTTTTTCGATCACGACGAACATGTTTGGTCGTATGAATTAGTATTAAGTGTATATTCTGGTTAAAAACATTATAAACATTATAATACAGGTATTTTGGTTTTTTTTACAATAAAAATTATATCATGACCATCATTTATGATGCTATATAAAAAATAATTTTCATCTTCCATGAAGGTTGTAAATCAACACCTCTTATACGATGATTTCATTTTTAAAATATAAGAGAAAGAGAGAGGGAGTAGAGAGATTGATGATGTATATTCCATAAACATGATATAAGTTTAGTATATATATGTTACTAGATTTATATGAAACATTTTTAATTATGAGTTGTTGAGAGAGTAATAAATGATAGAATGTGAAATTAAAAAAATGAAAATTAAAGAGGATATTACCTCTTGAATATTCAACCTTGAGAACCTCCATAAAGAAATTGGTTTGGACTTTTTGTAAAAAACGTGACTAGGGAAGAAAATTTGGGTAGAAAATTAACCTGATTCAAGAAATTGTGGGGTGAGGAGAATATGGGGTAGTGGTAGGTATTATTAGTGGAAGAGAGGAGTGAATTCTTAATGACTTAATCATTTGTTTATTATTTTTGCTGAAGACTATGAATAGTATTGGAATTATCATCATATATATTAAAATTATTAATTATAACAGGATATTATTTTCTAAATTCTTCCATACATCATATATAACTCAATAAATAATCTATTTTCATTTATTATAAATTATTATATTTTTCTATTCGCAAAAATTTATGTATTTAAGAAAAATCGAAAAAATACACCAAAAACTATTTTTGATTATAAATATTCAAGAATATACTCCATTGTTCTAAAATAAAATTTTAAAATATGAGAAATGTAATTTTTATTTGAAATCCTTTTTTATTTGAAAAATATAGTGTTAAATTTATAATAGATTTCATAACAGTTTCAAAATTTAAATATTGTCTCTTAAATTATACTAGAATCATAAGATAAAACTGTATTTATTTATCGATAATTTTTTTTAATATTTTTTTTAATCTTTTTATTATTTATAAAATGGTCATCAAATGTTTATGATGTATAAAAATACCAATACTTAAATATTAAATGTTAAAATAGTCACTTACCTATAATATGATATAATTATATCATGCAATATTTTATATAATACCTATATTTTATTTCTACAAACACGGTTGTGGTTAACATTCATTTGACAAATTTTCTATTCATATGGTTTATATTACTATTTCTATGTTCATGTTACTATTCCAACAATATAGGTTTCTTAACTTCTAAAAATACCTTTGATTTTATTCATTATTCATTTATGATGTTTTTATTATTTTCTCTAGGTAATATTATGTGCTCTATATTACATTAAATAAATATTCGAAGGGGAATTTCATTGATAGAATCTTCAGTCTTTACAATGCTAACAATGTTTTTACAATTTAGGGGTTAATATTTTAATTATAAAAGATAAATTGGTCTTTTAATAGAATATATATGATATTTATTAACATCTAAAAATAATTAGGGTCAATTTAATATTATTTTAAATTTTAAATCATTTAATAATATATCATTTATTTTGAATTAAAAAATATAAATTTTGAGAGTATTTATTTAATTGAAATTTATAAATATCAAGACATGTATTTAATTTTAATATATTTAGTTAAAACATTTGTAACGTTATATATTAATCTATAAATGGTAATTAAAGTCAATTAAACAATCAATTTAATTTACTGTTAATATTTCTAGAATCATTTATTATATTTCATTATTAATAAAAGGATTTCCACATTGGCATTCTATATACAGTTTATCTTTAAAATCCTTCTAAAAAAATCGAATAAAAATTATCATGATGAAAAAAAATACTTTACATTTAAAAATAATTTGTATAACATAACTGATGCTTTTTTTATTCCATATCCCATTGATTTATAAATGTCTATGGTAGGAGTGATTTTTTTTCATACATAACTATTATATAGTTATATAACATTGAATATTATAAAACTAACACCCAAAATTTTAATGATTATGGGATATAGTCAAAATATTGGAATAATGGGGCCTTTTTGCATACTTCTAGGTCATTTCTCTTTAAATCTATAACTTAACAACTGTGAAAACTAATTTTTACATCAGTCGCTATAATTAGATTTATATACATTTTGTAATATTTTTGGTGAAAAAATAATATGATTTTAATAGATTGTAAATATTATTATTTTTTCTTATATTTATATCCATTTTATCAAATACAATTAAAATATGAGGAAAATGAGAATTTATATATAGTCATACACACTTGGTGAGAAAGCGTGTTTTTAATGATAAATTGTGAAAATATTCCTTATCTTTCTTATCCAAATTCAATATAAAATTTATTAAAATTCCATAAATTGTGTTAATATATTTATAATTGATCTATTAGTAAATAAAAACTAGTTTTTTTATAAAATATATCATTTATTTTTATTTAAATGAAGATTCAATTTCCAACTATAATTACCTATTTTTGAATATTAATCAAAAAACAGAACATCTCATAAATATTCTATAAATTAACCCTAAGATATTTTTTACATTACTAATTAATAAATTAATATTATTTTTAAAATTAAAATTTATAGAAATGTAATAAATTATTTGTTAAAGACAAGTTCAATTAAAAGTCATTAAAACTCAGTATTTCTTTAATGCAAGATGACATAATTTTGTGTGTTGCATAAGGTTAACATGTTGTTTTATATAATGTAATAAATAAATAAAATTCTTGTTATTCTAAATTAAAAATATTGGAAATTCAAGGGGTGTCACATCATGACTCGTGACATCATATCATTGGAATTAGTCATGAAACATGGAATACACAATAGAATAGAAAAATATTTCCTTAGTTGTGAAAGATTATTATCAAGACAATCATTTTGGAATGGATTCATTACCAAAACCATCTTTATAATCATGGTTCAATACAATGACTTTCGTTGGGAAAAATTACCTCAGTGAATTGGATTGTATCCAAATTCCATTCCTTTTTATCTAATGAGATATCCATCAGAACCATATTCAATATATAACTATATAATACTAGTAACACAAATCACATAATGATTATTATATATTTTTTCCAAATTAGTATAAAACAATCACTATATCTTAAAATGTTAAAAGTAAGTTTGTTTCATAAATATCCCATCCTGATATTACTCTGAGAAAAGAAATGAGTTTAAATTTTATTACATTGATTCATCATAACCTAACAAGTGGAAATGGAACTATTTTCATGAAAATATATTCACTATAATAATTACCTATGTAGGAAAAGGATATTTATTTTAGTATAATATCATAACCCTAGATTAAGATAAGTATAATAAATAGATTTTTTTTAGATAAAAAATATACCATCAAAAGATCAATAAAAACGATATTGAGAAAAATTATCTTTTCACATTAAATTCAATAACTAAAAATTTAAAAACATCACAAATATTGATGAAATTTTTGATTTTTAAAAGACATTGTATATTTTTTATGTATTCATCTATGAAATTAGTATTGATGATGGTATTAAATTCTATAAATTTCATATATTTCAATAGATGTATTTCATTAAAATTTTCAGCAAAAGTAAAAAATACCTCATTTAAATAATAAAAAAATTATACCATTAATTTTTTAAAAAAATGATAAAATGGTAAGAATTACTATAAAATATCAATGGTGAATAATAAAATTGTTCTTTAAATCGTAATTACGTATCATTTCCCTAGAATACAACTCGTTTCCACAAATGTTATAAATAATTTCTATTTTAAATAAAACATTAGTTTTGTATCTAAAGATCATAATAGAGGGGAAAATAAATTTATTATATGAAACTAAATATATGAGATGAGAATTAAATATTTTTTTGAGAGATATATCATAATATTTCTTCATCTAATTATGGCCATAAAAATCATGATAAATAGTTCGTTTGAATTAGGAATCCTTGACCATATTGTTATCTTTAGAATAAAAATACTGACGATGTAAAGAACCATATAATACTATTTATATAATATAATATTTAAGATAATAATAAAAAGTGATAGTTAAGTGGTGTATATATTTGTAACAATATAAATATTTGGTTGATATGGAATTTGTCCCATAAATATAAATATGCAATTGAAATACCTTTCCTCAAGCCTCAACATCCATTGTGTGGGTTCAAATATACTACATTATGAATATATATTTATTATAAATATATTCCTGAATAATAAAATTATAATTCATTCCAAATATCATTTATTTATATGCATTTATCACAAGTTTATTAATAATTCTTTTTTAAAATAACAATTCTTGGTGACAGCCGCTTCATCTTCCTTATATGTTTTAATTTTGTAGTTTAAATCCATGTATTCTGAGTATATTTTCATAATACATAATAATATATTCAATATTTAAATATAATATAAATTAATTATATTCATAATCTGAGTCAACCAAAAAATTATTCAATGAAAATTAAATTTCATTATTCATGGAAATGGTACACCATATATACCTTTTATGTCGAATAAATTTTTTGAATGTTGGAAGAATGAATTGTCTAAAATAATTTACCGTTAAAAAATTATTAGTTTACCATATATTCATTTATAATCTTTAAATCATAATATTTTATCATCCATGTCGAAATAAATTGAAAAACATATCAAAATTCTTCATTGAGGTGGTAGTCCACACATATGTCTGAAAGACACTAATGTTTTTCAGTAGATTTAATAGTTATAAGGTATATGATATATTAATGATTAAAAAGTAAAATTATTTCTAAAATTTAAATTATCTTGTTTAAATCCATTGTGTTTTCAATCAATAACATAAGGTCAAGGAAAATGAAATACATTAGATCACAAGGTAGTAGTCCCCTATAACTACGATCGACTATTTGATATCATGTTTAATGTAAGAGGAAATGGATATAGTTTATTATATTTTAAAAATAATGTATAATTATATGGTTTTTACTATTTTTATAATATTATATTTCTTAAAAAGCATTTGAAGGAGGTGGAAGAAGAAATAAATTAAAAATTCTTGGTTAAGAACAATACATCTTCTTTAGACAATATCTTTTGGATTTCTCCAACATTCTTCCAATCATTATATCCTAGTACCTCTAAGAAATAGAGAAATTTTTATGGAATTAATTATAGGTATATTGTAGGGATATGGTAAACCTTAAAGGTTATTTATGTGTGGAGTTGATTGGAGAGTATGTGTTCTTCTATATGTGGTAGAGGGGTCCACTGTAGATATTTTTAAAAAAAATAATACAAAATGAAAAAATAAGTATAAAGTAAAATTCATAGGAATGGACTCATATTTTATTATGTGAAAGGAATATGTAGAAATATTTTGTTCAAATATTATTAAGATGAGTTTAATTGAAACAAACACACTTATCTATTGGTTATTCCCCCAGGTAAACCCATATTAACCTTAACCAATGTAATTACTTTTTATAATTTTTTCTTTTAATTATAAATAATAGTTTTATCTTTTTTAGGTAATAGAATTTATACTAAACCCAAATATAAAGCCCATTTCAGTAAATTATATTCATATAATATATATAAATTACATTAAAATTAGAAAAGAGCACTGAATAAAAAACATATTTTAAAAAGAAAATGTTTCCTTATGTATAAAAATATTTTATACTTCTTTTTCAACATAAAAATTATTTAAATAGTTAAATTAAATTAATAATAATATAATATTTTAATTTTTTTAAAGTATTCATAAATGAATTTTTATTTGAAAATACTCTAAATGAAAATTTAGTATTTAATAACAATAATTATCAGGCACAGTTCATCAAAAATCTATTCGCTTAAAAAATGTTACAAAATTCATTCAAAGATATTTTTTATAGGTTCAATTGAAAAATTAATTTTATTTTGTGAAAAAAAATTCTAATAGAGGGTAAAGTAATTCTATAAATATAATGTAATACATTCTAAAAAAATATTTTGAAATATATATTTTGTAGAATAAAATGACGTTTATTTTCATCCCAAGATTTGAAATAATATAAAATGAAAAATAAAAGAAAATTATTGAATAAATTGTATACATTTTTAATAAAAATAAATAATTAATAGTGAGTACTTAAATTTATAACTACAGAAACATATTCCCCCAAAAAAATGGTTGTCTTGAAATTATTATATTTACACTCTATAGATTTTTTATTTCATTTCTAACCAATTGGTAACCAAAATATTTATTACATATATTTTTATGCTATATACAATTAAAATTTAATTAATGAAATTCATTCCCAGAAACATAATTCCTACGTTATAAATATGAATTTAAATAAACAAAATTAATAGAATTTCATAGTTCATTAAAGTTAGTTTAATGTGTAATGCCAGATATCATAGAAAAAAATATTTGAAAAAATCCTCATAACATCACATATTGTATAATTTGATATCATATAAATTTATCACGTAGTTAACATAACAAGTCCAATTTATGAACAAAAAACCACATTATTTGAAGACCATGTTGATATTCTACGACATTTAATGTGAGAGGATATTAAGATGTATGCAAGTAGATAATAAAGGAGTTCAATTTTTTGGTATTAAAAATGAACCATTAGTGAAATATCAAGTAAATCAATAATATTAGAGATTTATGGAACAAAATTTTTAGACCTCACTAAGATTTTATTAAAATAAATGAACGAGATTCTTAAATGTTCACCCAAGACAATCTATGTTTAGAATTCATGTCCTACTCAAGGAAGGATAAGACATTAATATATTATAGGCCCTTAATAATAAATATTTATTTCTATAAACACGTTCCAAAATATTTATAAATCCATCTCATTTCACAATTTCCATTTAATCAATTATTTACAATCTCATTTATAATGACAAGGTTGAAGAGAAGTATTCTATCCAGTTATCAGTTGTTTTATTTCAAAATTTTGTCAAATTTTATTAGTTATAAAAGAAACATGTTTCATGTTATTTTCATTTACAAGTTCATATAGTTCATTCAAAATAAACAAATTATATTTTGAATTTCAACTCACTCAAGGGATGGCTCATTCACAAGGAACAATTTATATAAGATATAATTAAAGAAAACTATATATAAAGTGGATGTTCTTGTTGAGATTTTCAGCATCAAAAAATTTCACAAGGAATAATGAAAATCACGCTACTAGAATCATAATAAATTTGAATGTTTGACTCATTTTTTGATCAATGAATGAAAATCTAAATATGTGGTACAATTGTGAAAATTTATAATTGGACACACACCGAGGGAAGTATTTAAGGCCACATACCATAATGATATAGTACACTCCCCATAAAAAATTAAATTTTTATTTGATATTAAATGTGAGAAAATAGATAATGTTTAAAAACTCATGAAATTAGGGTACATAAACTAACAATGAAATATAATCCAAGAAAAAAATTAAACAGATAAATGAAATTTGATTAATCTTATATATATGATCTATGATCCAATGTGATGAAAAATGGTCCAATAAAAGTCTATATGAGATAGATATTATGAATAAAATAACAAGGATGACTTGGTGATCCCATATATGGAAAGTTTGTGTGTTATAGAGAGAATAAATAGTTTTGAAATGTGCAATAAATTTCAGGAGAAATATAAAATTCCCAATATATAATGGGGTTCACATTTTGTAAAAATAAATTGTTTAAAAATGTTACAGATATGATATGTAAACTATCCATGATCACAACCATTCCATTGTTCATGGTCATGGTCAGAAAAGAAATTCTCAAACCATTCATTTTTTCATGCCCAAATTTACACACCTCACATGGTCTCAGTACACCGTTAGACCAACCATGCCCACATCATAATATTTACCTATGTAATTTCTTATTGGTTTTTAGTGTCCATGCGATTCATGTATCCTAGTTTGTTTACGTTTTCCCCACTATTTTGAGACACATGGTTTAGGGACATGGTTAGTGTTAACCATGACCCTTAGATTGTTTCTAAAAAACTAAAACTGTATGCGCTAAATGAATCAAAACTACTTCCAAAATTCCAATATAATCGTTATGAACATTCATTTAGATAAAAAAAATAGTTTAGGAAATAAATAGATTAATACATACCTCTATAGAAATATTTTAAATGCAAAAATTCATTTTATGTGTAATTATTTTCATGGTTGAAATTTTTTAAACAAGAATTGAAAATAATGACCCAACATTTTTACATCATAATAACATAACACTATACTGAGATTTAGATTCCAATTCCCCATAATTAAAAAAATGTAAAATATAGGTTAATAATTTTTTCCAGAAAAATTATTTAAAATTTTATTGATATTGGATATTTGTATTTAACGTAGGTTTTTTTTTATATTTTTTTGATTTTGATGATATTAATTTGATTATAGAACTATCATCTAATTATCTAATATAAAATATAATAATGGGAAACATAAATTCATTGTTATCATATAAATTGAATCCTAGTAGTAATTTTTATCATTTTAGTTCTACTTAAGATGAGAATATTTGGATAAAGAATTATTAATATGTGATTGAGTCAAAATAATGCAATTAGACATGTTTAGGTTGTTTAACAATTTTCCAAAATTGATAAAAAATATCAAAAAATAATCTTCTTATTATCTATAACATCTGTTATCTTCCCTCTTTACAGCAATCCATAGCACCTAATTTACATTTCATCCATTTTATTTGTGGATATAATGATGAATAATTTCTAATTTAAAGAAGTTGAAGATATAATAATTCAATATTATATTATGAAAATATTTTTTCTTTTTTTCACATTCACATTGAATTTTTATATTAATACATCATTTTTACATTATATTTCATATCAAAAAAAATTACAAAAATGTTTACACATTATTAATTTATAGGATTTATGTTTTTCTGATTATAAATTAATGTTTTTTATAATGGAATAAATGGTTTTGAAAAAATCCTCATTTCTCATCGCATCACCCCCGGTATGACATTCACTATTACATCACAGTTCCCCTATACATTTCTCTATGTTGACTACTTTAGGAACATTAGAAAGCATTTCCAAAAACTACAAAAATTCCTTATCCTTGATTAATACTTGTACCACTAACACACATTTTATTTTGATATAGGTTAGATGAAAAATATCTTCCAATTTTACTATTGTTTTGGGGAATTTTGAAAAATACTGATGGAAATTTAATGCATAATAAGGTAAAGTTATCATTGAAATATTGAAGGCCTCATGGACATATGAAGTTGAAGTTGTTAGGGGCATGGAATAAGGCATCAGTGGGCCATGTTATCCCATAGAATGATTTGTAATTGATGTGTGGTAATTATTTAGGGAAAGAGTAGATGATGATGGTGACTATTTTAGTAGTGTTATTAGACCAAGAGTTTTTGTCTCATATAATATAGGTGGCTAGGATTTCATTACGTAAGATGGTAATATGGTTTAACTTATTTAAATTTGATTATTTTTTAGATTAATTTATATTTTTTGAAACAAAATGATAGATAATTCGTTATCAATTGTTTTTCATGAACCATATAGGTTGGCTACATAATAGATAGATAAGTTGTCCATGCATCAGCCTAACTTGTCCAACTAGGGTAGTAGGGTGATCTTAGGGTTATACCTTATGTAACAACCCATCCCACACATGGGATGATATTATTGTTCCCTTTATATATCCTTATAAAGATGAATCATCCAGAAAGGATGCTGGGATTCCATATAAATATGACTGCATATTGTGTTTTCAACCATTATATATTGTATTGGATGTGTGTAAAGCCTTAAGACACATAACAACACAAACAATAATTCATTTATATTGACCCTGGTGTCTTTCTAATATATAAATAAAAAATAAATGTAATTGTAATGATAGTACCTATAGGGTATACACTAATATAATCCATGGGATAATAATCCATAGTTCACAAAATTCTCATCAAGTATTTACATTTTGGATACATATTCACCACTTAATTCTTTGGTGTTTGAATAAAAACGAAAACTCTATTATATTTTTTATTATATTTTGGATGTTATGTTCAGAACATATTCGTAATGGGTTATAATTTTTATGCAATATCACAAATTTTAAATATATCATCTTTATTAAGATAATAAAATGAAACAATTTTCACATATTTTGTGTACACGATGATTGGTAGTAACCAATAATTGAAACAATTGGATGGAATGGGTCCCCAATATAGAAAAACACATTTTAACTCCCCTACAGACATCATGATGGTTCCTCAATGATAGAAATTATATGCTGTGACACCCTTAGTTTCTATAATAACGACATGTTATGGTTCATCATTATGTTTAATATGGACTTGAACACCATTTTTTGGTAGGGTTTTCGTCCTCTATTTATGGTTTTAACACTCATTTGAATATTATACAATTATACAATGAGGTGTTTTTCCTCCTTGACATCCATTCAATCGATATGACTTTTATGTAATGAGATACATCTAAAAGATTCAAATTTCATATATTTTCTATCAAGTAGAATTGATAAATTTATAAAAAAGACTAAAACACCATGATATTAAGTGACATGTGGTTTTAGTAATGTTTTCGCATTCTACATTTTTTATAATCTCCAACGCGCTGGTTACACTGTATGATATTCTATTGGGAGAGATGTATTGGTTTATGTTTTAATTTTTGTTGTGTTTTAGTGGTTTTATAATATTACTGTTAATAGGGAATATAGATAACTATGTTGTTCTACCTTGAGGTTTTGATATTTATTTTTAGTATTATTGTTTGGATAAAGATTGTAGTTATCAAACATTTATCTTCTACATAGTTTGATAATATATTGTGATTCACAAGATAAAAGGTGGATTATTTTTCTTTCATCATATGAATTCATTAAATAAATCTAGTTACATTATGACACGTTTTGACTTTTTATTTATCCATATACTCCAATTATATTTACTGTAACTGGATTTTCCTCAACATTTTATTTGATCTAATATTCATTAACTAATTTTTTTTTCTTTATCACATCCTACTAGGTATGATTTTACTCAACCCTTCCTAGTAATTTCCTCTATACATATTGTTTTATATATAGATAGTGACAATTTATAGGGTTATAAGAGATGTTATGGTTTTTATATAGCTGACACATAATTCTTATTGATGGTTGTGGATACAGTGTTTTTTCCATTCAATAGATAGTGTGATGAAGAGTTGCTTTTTGGGTCACTTTATGTTCACCCTTGATTATGTAATACTATGATCTTGTAATTTCTCATATTTCTATATTTTTCACATGTCATGCTATGGAGGATTTTTTTTTCTATCACATGAATTTCATTTAGTAGATGGTAAATTTATTTTTTGGCACTTTTCATTATGTATGATAGAGAGATATTTGTTTTTTTAGGTTAATGGTATAAGGCCTCTCATTGTGTGTTATTGATTAATTATTCTAGTAACTAAGACATCTTCATTTGATAGATATATTGAGTTTTCATGCTTATCCTAACTACCAACCTAGGTGGGTCCTAATTTTTCTATTCTTTTTTGGTACTGAATCTAGTGGTTATACAGGTTGGCAATAAAATATGTAGAAATTAATAATAGACAATAATTTTGGATAATAATGGAAAAATAATAAGAATTAACAATATACACACCATCATTAATTAATTGTAAAATCATATGTATGGAAAAGAGATGTGGGATCCTAAGGCCTATTAGAAATATACCCTTATTCATTCACATATAAGAAAAGAACATTTGATAAAAAAAATTTAAAGTTTTTATAACATAAAATAATATAATTTAGTATTAATTTAATTACTATGATTTTCTTGTGTTACCTCTTTTAATAACATGTTAGATTCATAATTATAAAACTAAAAAATTACAAAGACATATTCAAAATATATAATGAGACCAAGAGTGATCATGTATTCCGGCTTGTAAATTTTAAGTGGTAAATGATGAACATTATAGGTATAAAAGTCCATAAAATGGGGTGTTTCCCTCAATAAATAAGAATATTAATTAAGAAATAAATATAAAGCACAATATAATGAAATTTTATTATTGTACATGATAATGTTTTAGGATATCTCATCCCACCAAAATTCATCTAGAACCCATAAAACATTCTCATCATATACCAAAATGGAAAATGAAACTGGACTCCTTGAATAATCAACATGATCTACATGCCAATTTTATTAATGACCAATGTATATAAAAATCTAGTCAAGGTAATCATAAAATAAATATATATATATATATAATAGGGGTGAGTATAAATGTACATAGAATGTCCTTCATGTGAAAAAAATAATTTTTCATTGTATATATAGTATAATACAACATCATTAAGATGATGAGATAAAATAGAATAACAACCGACATTATTCCCAATGTCTACACATATATCTCACATAATTTAAAACATATATAAATATTTATATTCATAACATTTACTGTGAGAAATAAAAACAAAAATAAAAAATTGGGTCCCATATATACCAACCCCTACCAAGTAACTCACCAACAATCCTTATAATAAATATTATATATCTAAATCGCAAATCATATCTCATGTGATTGAAGAAAAAATGAGTATCTATAAATTCAGTAATCCCCATCTTGGAAAAAATATAGGTCATGATATATACTAAATATAGACTTGTTATAGTTTATAAAATAAGAATCCTTAAATACTACTAATATAAAATTATCATATTAGTATACCGATAGTCCCCATCCACATGTATTTATCAAACTAATTAATTTCTCCTCCCTATCATTCACAATCATGAGTGATTTTTACTTAGAATTAGTATTATTTATGTCAATAATAAATCACTAACAATGATTATAAAATTAATCAAACCAATATCTATCAACAATTACTCAATATGACTATTAATAATTATTTGAAATTAATTACTATAATTCATGGTTAATAAAAATCACAATTGTAAATTAATTGATAAATAATTTGGATAATTAAGAAATATTTTTTTTCTGGAAAAAATAATAGAAGGTTCATTATATACCCATCATAAATTAAATCGGAAAAAATTGATAATTAATTATAATAACCATTAATAATTATCTATTATTTAAAAGTATCACACAATTCATAATAAAACTCTAACCTACATCCACATCTGTATTTCCCTAATTATATACAAATATATATGAAAAATAATTCATATATCAGTAATCTAATATATATTCATAGTTACAACTAGGTAATAATCATATTTTTATATATACAAAATATTGTACAAGAAATATTGTTAAATATTTTATTAATAAACCAATATTATCAAACCATTGATAAATAAATCCCCTTAATATATAATTAATTAGATATAATAATGGATAATTACAAAATATTAATTATCTAGAATTAATTTACATTATTTTATTATATATCCTATCACACAAATCCATTATGGTAATCTATATTACAAAATCAATGAAATGGAAAAACATAATATAATAATATGTTTCAAAGAGACAATGTTGATTTGGCCCAACCCATGATAAGGAATAAAACCCCATATAAACGATAAAACAATGTTTATTTAGTATCTCTACCAATGGTTCATAACTATAGATTCATTTATGTGTTTTGTGTAACTATTGATTTTGAGAGGTTTAATCTTTTGAATTAACTTATTTTAGTTTTCACCTTTATTAAACCTTAATTCCCATTTATATTTATAGACAGTGCTTCATTTTTAAACTATGACCTTTATCAAAGATAAAAAATTATATTATTATTTTTTAAATATTTAATAATGAAAATCTTTTCCCATAGTTTTTATATAAAATTTAAATAGTTATGCATTTAATATGAATGGTTACATCCTTGAAAATTTTTAGAAAAAAGTAGACCACATTATACATTAATCAACATGTATACTGTCACACCATTACCATGGAAATTCATATTTTGTATTCTTTTATTGATATTAGATACTTCATTTGAGGTTTGGGTTGGGTCCCAATTACAATATTTCAGTTTGGGAAGCCTTCAAATGAGTTATTTTTTCAAAACAGGAGTACTTTTGATTAATAAAACGTGTTTCTAAGATTTTTAATAGATATGGGAAGCCATGAACATTCACCAATAAAACTATTCATCTTGAGAGTTAGTTCTTGGGGAGTATCTCACAACCAAGGTAAGGTTAATAACGTCATTTAAAAAGTGTGTAGTGATGCTCTGAAATTTTTTTCTATCACTTTACACTATTGGTAAACAATTTGGGAAACTATTTGGCCATCCCATGTTTCTTTCCCTTTATTTATAGTTTTATGTGTATGATAAGAATACAATTTGGAGTGTCATACAAGTTTTGTATTCCATGAAAAGATAAAAATAACTCATTTCCCATCTTATATTGTAACCCTATTGTGGGATTTTCTGCTCTTGATTGACCTAGGTACATTAGGGGATATACAATCTCTTCACTTTCCATCCTATTTTTTTATCATCAAAAATTTTCCTATGTGAATTATTTGACTTTTTTCTCATGTTCCTCCACTTCCATTCCCCTGATCCTACTTTTTTTATCTGTGAGGTTTCCCAAATGGTGAAATCCTTCACGAAAGGGATGATGTTTGGATCGATTTCACTGATGATAGGATGTGGGGATTATCTACTGGGCATGGTTCTTCCTTATCAAAATTGTTGATATCATTTGTAAGATGTTGATGTAGATGATTCCATGCACATATATTCTACCACATTCCATTTTATTATTGAGCTTCCCTAAATGGTTTATTAATGTGATTTTCTTGCTTTTGATGACATTTCATGAATTAGTTTGTGGTTTCCATGATAAAAAAATGTGTAAAAATGGTTTTCCAATTGATTTCCTTGATTATACCTCCATTTAAATGCATAAAATTCTTTTTAAGAAATAGTTATTTCTTTTAATATGTAATTTAGATAACTTGTTGTGTAATTTTCCTTGATTTTTTTGGGATTACCTATAGAAAGTATTAATTTTGTACGATTTGAAGATTGGATTCTTCTCAATGTATTTGTAATTTTATAAAAAGGATCTTGAAATATTTTTCCATTTTTTATTAAATATAGGTGATCTTGTCAGAGTGTGACATGTTTTGTTTGTTTAAAATAATGTGATGTTTCTTTAAATATGTCTTTTAAAGTAATTTGAAGCATTCATGTGTTGAAATTTGGTTTTCCAAATGAAATTAGCTTTATTGGGCTTTGGTAAAAATGGGTTCTTCCCTAAACCATGTTTTTCTAATGGCTTCTATTATATACATCTTATATTTTCCACAATGGTTACTTGTGTTTGGAAGGGATTGTAGGTTCTTTGTGTTATGATAAATTTTATTTGAATGGTGTTCCTAGAAACATGTAACTTATTTAATTTTAATATTTGTTTGATTGAATAGTTTTCATAAAAGAAAATTTGTTAATTTTGTTATGTGGCAGGGTTTCTAAAATAATTTAATGTCTTATTTGACCCTTCCCATGTTTTTTCATGTTTTTAAAATTGTTTTTAAGAGTTGAGGATTTGAAATACCATTTTTTTTTTGGAATTGTGCATGTAAATGTAGTTTTTTATATTGAATCTAGTAACATATTTTCAAATGGAACAGTAAATGTATTTTGGTTGAAAATGGAAAGACCTAGTTGGATCAAGATGGTTTTTTGGATTTTATATAAAACTGCTATTATGTTAAAGGCCATATTAGAAGGTAAATTTATTCTTTATAAATTGGTATTGGAATTAATGTGATGTATTATCATGGTGGGAACCTTTGCATGTTTTGGAAAATGGATTGAAAACCTAGGTATTGTGAGGCCCAATTGTTATCTTAAATTTATTAAGAAAGTGGTTTTTTAAATCCAATGAGGTGATCTGAAATTGTGAAAGAAATTATTATTCATGTGTTTAATGATACTACTCTTATGAATGAAAACCCCCAAGAACATAGGATATGTTCCCCCATATTGGATTTTTCATAAGAACATTGTGGGTAATGAGTGAATTGGAACATGGGGTGGGATCCCCACTAATATCTCATGGATGGGGACACTTTTGATTATGGTTTATATAACATGTGTTCCAAATTATAATAATAATAAATATAATTGGATAAAAAGGCTTCATATAAAGGATCTATTGATCATTTCACGTAAAAAATGTTTAGATAGGTTGGTACCCCTATAAATTGATGGGAACATAGTGGGATGTTCTACTAGATTGGAACGTTTATCTAATCAAAATGGTTATTCACTTTGCAGGTGCACCATATACTAAGTGGTGAGTCCAAATTGAGTTTTTATATATATTTCCTTAAGGTATTTTTAGGAAATGATCTTGATATACTATATATGCGTTCTATTTTTTCTTGCAGCATGGTGTATATTAGTTATTGGTTTTTCTGAATGCTTTTTTTTCTTTCTTTCATTTTATTAAAATACCTTTTTTGTTTAGATAAATATTTTTGTTATGGGTTTCAAATGGGTTGGTGAAAGTAAAACTATTTTTGGAAAGGAAATATGTGTCTCTTTTTTTTTGAAAAGGGAATTTTTGAAAATTTGTTTTTATATATTGAAAAAATCCAAAGTAAATTTTATAAATTTATTTCAAACTAGTATATGTTGAATATTTTATCAATGTAAATGTGTGGAATCTGTTGTGATTACCAACTAGTCACTTTCATCTCACAACTAAGTTGTTCATCTCAACATCTGTATACGCAAGTTATTTTTTAAGTGCATGATTCTGGGTCAGTTTCTCTTATAGATCATTAGTTTTTTCTATGACTTGGACTTCAAGATGTCATGGAGATCTTTTTGGCATGGACTATTTGTAGTTGTCTTTTCGCTTATTATTTTATTCCATATCTATAGTATCTATATTTTTTTATTTATCGATATTTAGTTTTTATAGGATATGTTTCATGGTCAATTTATTTATTGTTTCTTAGGTTGTTGGGAAAAAATCATTTCCATTTCTCTTTCTTTGATTCCCAATAATAGCTTCTAGCCAGTGTTGATTGAGAATTCCCTTCGAACAATGTCTCAGATCAGGTCTGTTATCAGGTTGGATGAAATCTCGGCATGGTACATGAAAATATTATATCATAGGAATGTTATTGTCATTTATGGTGTCATTAGGATGAATATTAGTACATTTGGGACTTATGAGGCCGGTCTATTAAGGAATTCAAGAACACTTTCTTGTTTAGTTCCTTACGTTTCCAGGGGTAGTATATGATTTAATTCATTATTTTTTTTCATTTGGTGGATGTGGAATGAAAATGGATGAGAGTTGAGTTATGCTATGATATAACATTGAGTAGTAACCCATTTGGACTCTTGGTAAATGTTTTCTGGTCGTATTAGTTGTTATTTCTTAAATGGGGAATATCCTAACAATCATGTCCTTAGGTTAGGCATGTCCACTAGTTCTGCATTCCAGTATTAATGTGAGAATTTTATTTTATTTTGGTTTCACTTGTAAAAGTTTGTTTTTTTTAAAAAATTGTGTTTTTGAAATTAAAATGAAATCATTCAAAGTGGTTTCAGTTTGAAAATAGTGGGTTTTATAATTTTAAGTGATTTGGATTGAAATATTTTGTGATTGATTGGGTTTGTTGATGAAATTGTTTGTGAATATAGGAATTCCTTATAAATATTCAAATATGTGTGGGTATGAGTGTATTTTTAATGGTGGAACATGTTAACATATGATATAAGAATATGTGGTATGGACACATATGTAATGGTTCATTGGATTCCATGGGTGGGTATTTGAGTTGAATGTTTCGGCCTAGTTTTTCCAAAATGAATTTTCAAAAGGAAAATGATTATAGGGTTGGTATTTCTTTTAAAATTTGGTTATTTCCTTATGGACGTTGGAATTCAGTATTTTTATAGTGTCATTGCAATATGATTTTTGAAATTGAATTTAAAAATGGGGTTTTCAAAAAGGGGATTTTTGGTTGTTCTTGTAGGGTTGGATTGTTAGGTGTCTATTTTAGCGGGGGTGTTATTTTAGATTTTTTTTGGAATGTAATTGATTCTAGTTTTGAGTTATTTGTGTTATCCATAATATTATTCCATGTAAGGACAGAAGCATTCCTATAATTTATTATCATATTTTTTGTTCTTGTTTTTTGCTTTCAATATTTTGGGAAGATCAAGGATCATTAGATTCTATATAATGTCTTGAAGAAGTCAATAATATCATTATAGCATTAGGTACTCCCAAATATATGAGAGTGAAAACAATTATCGGTTTTATTGAGGGTACTTATTTGGTCTAGTGGAAGGTAAATTATCTATTATATTTTTTTATTTTGGAGACATGTGATGTATTGAAGGAAACATTCTTCCAATGGATTTTACCCGAGGAGGTGAAGATTAAGAAAGTGGAGGAGATAATGAGCATTCCACATAGTCGGTACCTGGTGACATCATATGTTGACCCCGTCATGGTGTTGGTTTCCATTTCACTGGAGGTAGAATTCCATGATCTGTTGAAGGATTCACTTTTAATTTGGGTAATTCACAAAATGATCAAGGTGAAAGGGATCTTCTCCATGGATCTTCATTTGAAGAGGTAAGTAGTTGCGATGTTCGTAGGTTATCTAGTTTCTAGAGTTCACAAGGTGGGAAATCTGTTATCCATTATATACCATTATGTTCATAATATTGATAGGTTTATTCCATGGTAACTTATTTTGAAAATGCCTCATTAACATGTTCTTTCTTATTTTTTATCCATTATTCAGTGTTATGTTTTTTGTGTGGTCTATTTTTTCATTCTATGTTGTCATGATGGATTCCCCTATAAACTTTTCATCGTTGTGGCCATTTGGGTTATCTAAATACGTTTTGTTAGAAGCATTGTATAATGAAATTTTTTTTGATTAGAGGATATTAGTTACTGATTATGAGGTAGTAGATTATTTATAAATCAATGCACCAACTATAGGCCCTATAGTAAAGCTTTCACGTAGTCATAAATCACTGGGGTTTGGGGAGCCTTTTCTAATTTTTATCCCTACTGTGGGAGTGGGAATAAATTATGTTTCTTGTGGTTGATTTTGGAATTTTGTGAGATATTTATAAGAGATTCAAGGGTCCAATTTTTTAAAAGATCTACGTTTGTCCTTGGATGTGGGAATTTAAATGGTTACCCTTTCATCATTAGTTTTTAGTTTTCTATTTCCCTTGTTTGGAAATATTTCATGCTTATGGAGATCGATGACTATATATTGTGTTCGGGTTATCTATGTGGTTCGTGATCCATTCATGGGTTTCCTATTTTTTGGGGGGGTCTGGATTGTGTGGGTAATATAAAACTATGGTGTAAGTGTTTTTTATCATGTTTTTGATTTTTTTGTTATCCCATGTTTGGAGATCATGCCCTTGTCCCCATGTGGTGGGGTTGTTGATAGTTTATGTTTTTGGTTGATTATATGTCATGCTATGTTTTTAGTCTGGTTTATGTGGTATGGGGAACCCACTGAGGTTTTCATTTTGTTTCCCATGTGGTGGTTTCCTCTACAATTGGTTTTGTGTTACTTGAGACATTAAAGGTTTATCTGAGGTTGGTAATTTCTTTCAGCATTATTCGCCTCTAAGATAGAATTTTCTTTATCATTCGGCTGTGTGAGTTTATAAGGGTATAAATTTTTATCTTCCAGAGAATTGTCACACCCGGCCCTTTAGAATTATTTGTTTTATTATTTTCATAATATTATATCATTTTGTTGAAGTTTAGGTTGATTCCTTATTTGAATTTTTTTAGTTTAGGAATCATTTAGTATACTTTTTGTTAAATAGTGGTGTTTATGGGCTTGAATTAGGTAGATCACAGTTAGGACATAGATACGGGAAACTAAAAACATTTACCAAGCACTTCATGTGGCTTGAGAGTTGGTGAATGGGGCATGTAAAAAAATATAGACACAGTTTAGGGGAACATGTGGGAAGCATTTGGTTAAGATTTGGAATTTGGAAGTATCAATTTTCACGGTTGGAACATAGCATTAGAAGCCATTAGGACATCATTTGTGGGGTTATATCATATATAGAATGGTTTGAATGGTTTGAGAATGTTTTAGATAATCATGTGGTGAAACCATGTGAGTTTACCATATCATTAAAATATGTAAGTTACTCTTTTTCCCCTCTATAGTTGTAAACATATTTTGGTATTTCCACCCAATGCTCCACCTATGTGCTCATAGTGCTATTCAAGATCCTCATCTCTCTCCATCCATCCATTTATGAATCCTTTTGAAGGATCGTAGGTATGTTTATTTTGGTTATTGGTCTATTTCTCCAACTTCCCTTCCACTGATACAGGTTTCATTGTCATTCAGGGTGAAAGTTATCTCCTGGATGAAACCTAGATGTAAGAGATGATGTGTGGATCGATTTATTTTATGATAGGGTTTCTATATTCTCTATCAGTATTGTTTCATCCTTATCATTAAGTATGGATTAATTCACACATCTTTGATGTTGGTGATTCCATCCATTTTCTTTCTAACACATTCAGTTTGATTATTGAGCATAACTAAATGGTTTATAAATGTGATTTTATTACATGTGAGGTCAGTGATTGAATTTTAATGATTATTTCATGGGGGAAAATGTGTGATAAATGGATTTATTAGGGGTTTATTTGATTATAACTCTATTTAAATTCTTTCAAATTATTTGATTTAATGAATCATGTTTTCTAAAATCGAAATTGGGATCTTTTGGTATTATTTCTCTTGTTTATGTTGTGATATCTTGTTGAAATGATAAATTTGGAATGATTCATGGCGTGGATACCTCTCAATGTCCTGGTAATTTTTATAAAATGTGTTTCTATGGTTTTACTAACTTTTATATATTTATTAGTGATTTTTTTTGTCTGATACTTATTTTGTTGGTTAAAATATATTGATGTTTCATTGAAAACGTTTTTTCAAGTGATTCTAAAAATATATTTGTTTAAAATTTTTGTCCTAAAAATATTGGTTTTCTTTCAATTTATTGAAAATGGGTTCTTTATAGAACCATGGTTTTCTAAGGGCTTCTCCTCTTCCCCACATCTTTATTCAAAAAATCTTTCATGGTTTATAAAATGTGTGTGAGTGCTTCACGTGACATAAAATGTGATTTCAAAGGTATTCATCAAAACATAGACCATTTGGAATTATGTGATATGTTTTGGTGAATTCTTTCAATAATGGTATATTTGGAATTTTGTGACATAACATAGTTTACAAAATTACATAAATTCATGTTTGAAGATTATCATATTATATCATTCTTTTCACTTTCCTTGCAAAGTGTTTTGGATTTTAACAGAAAATTTTCTTCAGCATTTTTCATGTTAAAATAGTGTTTATTGGTGACTTTGGAAAATGATAACGAAATGGATTTTTAAATTTATATGGCTTGTAAGTATAAAATTCATAGTTAAAACCTATAATTTTTTTGGATATTTTATTTAAACCACATATGATGTTAAAGGCACGATTTACACACTTTGAAATTTTTTGTAAATTGTTTTTGGAAAACATTTGATGTATTTACTATGTGGGTTCCTAGGCATGTTTTTGAAATTTGATTGAATCCTTGGGAATTTTGGGGCCCAGTTTGTTGATAAAAATGATTGATAAAGTGTTTTCTAAAATATAAATGAGGTGATAACCTGATTGTAACTTGTGAATGAAATGACTATTCTTGTTTTCTAGATATACATGGATTATGTTTGGAAAAACCACTAGAACATGGGATGAGTTTCTCTCTTGTGGATTAAGTACAAGATCGTTTTTTGGTATTGAGTCTATTAAAACTGGGCATGTGATCCACTCTAATGGATCATTCATGAGAATACTATTGGTGATGGTTTTTATATCATTTGTTTCTAAGAATTATTATTATTATCAAGGAATTATTTGGAATAATGTAAAGGATAGAGTGACAATTGAGTTTTTACACTAATTAGATTAGTTTTTGACCCTCTTTACTTGATGTGGCTATATAGAGTATACCCCTTGATTTGGTAGTTTACACCATACAGTTGGTTATTGACTAAAAAAGTGCACAATATTCTAGCTATTCTGTCTAAACTGAGTATGTCCTTGTCATTTATATAGAGATGTTTATAAAATTATCAAGATCTTCAATATTTATGTTATATTTTCTCTTTCTATATGTTGGAGATTAGTTTTTTTATTGTGTCTGCCTATTTTCTATCCATTACATTATACATATCACATTTTTTGTCATCTGGGACGTATTTGTATTTAGGATTTGATTTTAAATGGGTTGTGGATTGTTAAATCGTTTTTGAAATGAAATGTATCATGTTATGTTTTGAAATGATAATTTGTAAAAATATATGATTTTTTGTTGAATATGTTGAATGAATATATTCTATTTTTTTCAATCAAGTATTTTTCGACTGTTTCAAGAAAGTAATTACATGGTATTAGTAGTGATTATCTAGTAAGATGTTTAATCTCACACCCTACATGTACCGATCAATATTGTTATACCAGAGATGTTTTCTAGGTGCATGTTTCAGTTTTTTTTTCTCTTAGAGAATATTGGTGTTGTGGATGGTGGTGACCTAAGGGTCACATTAAAATCTTGTTGGCATAGTCCAATTTCAATTGTGTATTCAGTTTCTGTTATATTCCATAGTTGTTGTTTCTGGATCAGTTATGTATTTATCATTATTCATTTTAGTTTGTTACGATGTATGCGGAGTTTAATTATTTTACCATGGTGTTATTTTGGGAAACCCATTACAATTGAGATTATATTGATTCCCAACAAAATTTTATAGTCTGTGGGGATTAGGAATGCCCTTCGGGCCATGTATGAGACCAGTTCAGAAGTTGGGTTTGATGGAATCCAATCATTGTTCATGATAGATACATAAATTATAGATTATCCTTGAAAAATTGAAATGTAAAATTTTATACAATTGATTTTAAATGTAGCCACATAATTTAAGAGGTAATATTCGCGATTCAATAAGATAAATCTTAAATTAAATCAACATGTGTAAACTTTTCTATTGATGATTATCAATATCAACTCATCTATTCACATATAAAATTTAAAAAAATTAATCAAAATGAAAAAATTAAAATATATAAAAAATAATTATTTATTCTTTAACAAATCTAAATGAATGATAAATCCAATAAATTTAAAAAAAATATTATTTTAACATTAATAAAATCACCATGTAAGTTTTCATTATCATAATTTGTATCCTCTATCACTATATACAAGTGTTTTAACTTGAAGATATACATTTGTGATGATCCATTATAAATATCTTCTTCATTGGAGGTGTTATCCTACATATTTTTCTTTTGTAGTTTATATTATTTTTTCACCATAATAGTAAATCAAAACATCACCTTTATTCCATCCACATTGATTGAATTTTTAAATTATAATAATAAATATTTAAAATAAAATTCATTTCAAAACATCTCCAGATTAAACCTATGTTGTTTATTTATTCAAAAATTCTTAAGAACCATTTATATTTTTAAGGAATGTTGGTCATTTTTTTAAATATTTCGATAATAAATCAAAATAAAAGACACACAAAAATATTTATTCAATCACTGATCATTATGTGGTAAACATCCCTATAAAATAGTGAACATCATATTCTCTAAACCATTTTTAAACTGACATTGTTTTTAACCATGTAATAATAAAAATGACACGATTCCTTGAATAATTATCAATATAAACACAGTAAATAACATGTTTTATTGTCTATATCACCAAATTTTTAATTATTGATCATTTTTACCATCCGAACCAAATAACTCCTCATAGGTCATGAATAAATTGTCAGTATTTTACCTTCAACTATTAATGGCACTGAACATATTTAATCTACCCAAAATATAATAAGTATATTCAAAAGAGAAACAATATTATAATGTATTCCATGAATCACAAGATAAAATACCACTATCAAGAAAATCATTTATATTTATATAATAAGTCCATGAGAATGTTTGTAATTCATTATACAACAACATAGTCTACCACAACACTAAATATAAAAGGCATCCATTAATAAATATTAAAATCAAAATTTTACATTCAAATAACTAAACCATCATAAATAAAAACCTATATACTACAAAACTTATTCATCATTAAAATATTAATGAATAAAAAATGTAACAATAAATACAATAAAAGGATTGTTAAAATATTAATGAATACAAAATACCACATAACTGACACCAATCATATCTACTAAACATCTTATTCATCCTTAATTCATTCCGATTATAAAAACCAATATATTTTAAGGGTATTTCACTCAAAAATATTTTTATAGAATGATAATTGTAAAAAATTTAAATCAAGTTGGATGTAACCTTTGAAAATATGTAATAAACGCTAAATTTTTTGAAAAATAAAAAACAACTTCCACAACAAGTAATTTTAGAAATAAGTAAAAAATAATGGATCACTACTATTATAAAATTATACTACATCTTCAATATTAATTACCTTCTATGAAAAATTTATAAAATTTAATTTCCCTATTTTATATGAAATTAATTTTTATTATGAAATTAAAAACCCTTCGTCGATCAAAAAAAATTATTTTCAAATTAGTGATTCAATATATATAAACATCCATTTTAATTTGGAAATACCTAATATTAATTAAAAAAAATGATTTATTTATACATATAATTATTTCTAATTAATAATATATAGATACAAATTATTTTTTATTCATTATAAACATAAGAAAAGAATAAATGTTTTGATTTACCTTTCTTTCATCAAAAATATAAATTAATATAAATTTTGAATTCGTTCTTCTATATTTTATTCTCCCTCCCTTATTCATCATTAATATTTCACCTATTTTAAATGATGATTAAATATATGAATAACTCATATTAATCTCTAGCTAAAAAATGTATTGAAAATTACCTGATGTAATTAAAATTGTCTCTAAACCGATATTATTTTATAAAAAAAATTACTCATTCAATTCAATTCCATATTTCCTAGAAACTATCCCTGATATAAATAAAAAATAATTAATGAATTTAAATTCATCCACCAATGTAAATTCCATTTAAACAATTATTATAATAACATAATAAAGTCCATATTACGCCCACCTCGTAATTACAATGACCATATTTTATGAAACATTATGTAATGACCCAACCAACCTAGGCCTTTATAGGGATAAACTTTTATTATATTGTTCAACCTCCATGTCATACTTCAATCGACAAAGCGTTTTCTACTTCTAGTAATAATCTATAAAAAAATATATAGGCTGCCACCAATAGATCCTATAATAAAACAACATACAACCATATATAAAATTAATCATACCCCAAACAGAGAATTAAAATATACAACATCAAATTTTTAGTATAATATATTTGAAATAGATTCCATCAATTAAAAATGTGATTATATATAATCACAAAAAATGTGAAAAATAAATTAATAATAAAACAAATCAATGTAGTTTGAAAACCTAAAAACATGTTAAAAGAACACATAATTATACAAACTGTTGAGATGATCCCTGAAAACACTTGAATCCATACAGAACAACTAATCGTCATCCTTCAAAGCCATATACTCCTTGATTTCCATCAAACCATTCATCATATACCTAGACACAATATATGTGTGATGGAATTAACGTTTGGGTTTAGTATACAAACACCATGGACGGTGATTCAAAAAAAGGGACAAATTACTTGTAATTTATTCACTAAATCTAACATCAATATATTCTTATAGGATTTAGAAAATGATTCTGGAGTAAAATCCAAAGTACAAAAAAAATTACACTATGATTATATATCCTAGAAAAATAGAGACACTTAATAAATCAAAATGACTATAATTTATAAACTACCCAATATAAAAAAATCCATGTCACTTCTCTAAATACATAGATAGTGACCCACACCAAATTATTGTAATCATATTTGTTAAGGGTGTCTCAAACCTTTATGGATGGAACAAGCCTAAGCATGTATTTTTAAGTTAACTAATTGTGTATGGACTCTATGGATGGATGAATCTTTCCTCATATCATGAATTATTTGTTTACCGAACCTTTTATATACTGGTTTCCTGAATAGTTATTATAGGAATTGTCAAGGGGTTACTTGGTCCCAGGGAAAAATGTTGCACCCGCACCATGATCCTTAGGGTTGTATTATCCATTATTATTTGTATGTGGGATTCAATCCCTATAAATAATATTTTAATAATATACTACAATAGTGTCCTTGAATTTTAATCAAATTATATAATGTTATTTAGAACACCCCCAACCCAGTTATCCAGAATCAATGAATTAGTAAATAACTTTTTCATGATCACAAGAGATCTAGTCCTGAATGACTAATCAGTTTAGTAGCCTTAGAATTACTAGATAAATACACAGGTTTTACAATACATTTTGAAATGAAATGAAACATTGTTTCTAGTTTTAACAATCCCATATCCATTAGCCTATCATATATTTCATTCCTAAAATACATTACACATCTAGGGAATATTAATCATAAGAAATGGGTGAGATCAAATGCATAGTAAAGATAACAATTTTGCGAAATAATCATAAATAAGCACAATTATTTATGCCAATTTATAAGACTGAAACAAAAACCTTTTAAAATTTATCCTCAGTAGAATATGGTAATGATAAATCAAATAATTCCATTTACCAATTCACATGTATATTATAATAGACAAATAATCACATGTAATATGAATAACTAATCTCATAATGATGGAATGTATAATGTCAGACCTCATAACTGCGTAGTCAAGGCCTCATGCCAAGACTACAAATAAATTTTTTTTGTCAGGACCATGTGCCAAAAGACTAGTTTGTCTAATGAGACCTACTAAAGCATTAAAGGGATATAACAAGCCCCACCCATCACTTACTTTCTGAAATGCAAGCACCATATGAGAAGGGAGAAACAAAACATAAACATTCGTATTAAAGTAACATATGAAATATTTATAATTTAACCATAAACCTTGAATGACATAAAAATTGCAGATCTACAATCTAAAATATCATAAAACTATAAATGTAATATGGAATATTATTTAATAAAAAATAAACTTCAATTAAACATAAAATTCAACAATAGATGTAATGATAAATAAATCAATAAAACACTACTTGGGAGAAATATCTCTTTCTACATTGAAATCATTTAAAAGCCATGTGATTATAAATGAAAATATTTATTTTGAAAATATTAAGAGAATAATTCTAAGGAATATTCAAAGGATTTATATCAGTGGAAAATAGTCTCACAAGCCATATAAGTTAGAAAACAATTTCTGTAATTTTTTGTCAATTTCATAAAGTACATTGTTTGTAGAACAACATAAAGATTAGTTTTGAAACATTTTTTAGAAATTCAATAAAGGGTATAAATGAATTTAACCCATAGTATATGAAATATTAAAAATGTTTTGTAATAAATTTTTATGAAAAATTTATGTGGATGATAAATGAGTCCTAATTGATACTTATATATAAATAACCTCATATAATAAAGATATTATAAAATTAACCCTTATCTTATACTTTTCCTTAGACAAGGGTACGTTAAACTCATGTGTAATAGTTAAATCATTGTTATTAAAATATAAAAGAACTAAATATTGAAATATTATATCATATATGATCCTCTAATATTTTCATTGTTTCTAGTATTTTAGTAACTTGATTGTTTGAGGTGTTAACTTATGCATTTTACAACATATGTTTTGTTACATAAGTTAGGTTTTTTATGGATTGGATGTATTTGGTACATATATATAATGATATTAAGTTCATAAAAATTATTTTTATTTTAATATTAAAATTATTCATGAATGGTTTTGAAGGGGATAGAAATCTCATCATGTCATCGAGATGGTAAGTCGTACGTATGCATGAGAAACATTATCATTATATTTATGGTGAAATTTATGTAATTGGATATTATATTTTATATAAATAATCATTAACAAGTTATATATTTTATTTACATAAATTATACTCACTTTTATACCCATCTAAATAATGATGTGTTGAATAAAAAACTACATCGCGATGTGGAGAAGCTAAGACGTACATACACATGTATGGTGACTTTTTTCCTCATAGGATAGATAGAATAATGAATATGGTGGTAACATATTTTCAATAAAATCTATTTTTTGAGGTACTCGAGTTATTATTTTATTATGGAATCAACAAAAAAATTGGAATAGGAATATGAAATGATCTTTGAATGAGTTGAAAAAATAATTACCTATATTTTGGGTGCATCCTTTTAATTTTTTATAAAATGGACCCTTATGTTGGATTTATGAAAAAACTGAGCCCTATAAGATGATGTGAGTTTATTTTAAAGAATATTTGATTATTTTTTTTCCGGTACATATGACTTTGATGGTGTCAATTTGAGATAAGGAGAAGTACCCTTTTGTAAGAGAGGTGAGAGGCACTTTATGAAAAGCTTGAAATATTATTTTACTATAAATTATTTTCCGATTATAAATGCTCAAAATGGATTTAGTTCAAAGATAAGGTGGGGATGGGTCGAAATCCTCTCATCCAATAGGTTTATGGTAATTTTAGGTCACCATATTAAACTTATCATTTAGAATTAACTCATAGATAAATAGTTTAACTTTTATGATGTCTTCTGGTATTTTTATACAACATGGTCAATAAGTTACTATAAAATGCCAAGAGAACCTAAAGTTTTTAATTAATGATATATATAACATTGTATATGTTATTTGAATTTTTTTTTATTTTTGGGAATATTATATTATTTAATAAAATAGTATTTGTTTTAAAAACTCATTTATTTCAATTTTGACAATATTTAGTATTTGGTTTTTAAGAAAGTCATATAAATATAATTAATTATAAAAAAATAAATTGAATAAACCCTAACATGTTATATTCAGTAATTAAATTACAAGATGAAATAAAAATTTTCAAATTTTTTTATTTTAATATTTTTAATAAGATTTATTTTATTTTTTCATTAATAAGGAAAATAATACATAATTATTGTGTTATAAATAAATATATTTATATTATGTCTATAATTTATAAACAAAATATCATGATGAATGAAATACATTCATATTTCTAATTACTATTTATAGTCTCTGTGATCAATTATATAACATCATATTAAATAAAATTAGTGAATGATATATGTTTGTGATATATTTTTTATACTTTAAGTTAATTCTTATTAAAATTAATTTTCACATCCATGTGGCTCCATGGGGTCAAAAAATCAACCCACAAAAGACCATGGTTGGACATACCTCATCCAATAAGATTAAAACATGTTTTGGGGTAGTTTAATATTATTATACTATTAAAATTTACCCATATTTACCATGTTTACTCTTTAACCATCGTAAATATAAAAATTTCTGAATTTACAATTCATGATGTCCAAATATAAAAGGTTCCAATTTACAAAACATTGACCTTATGATTCCAATTATAGAATAAAAATTTCAAAATTTAAAATACTTATGTTTCAGTAATTAATTTAAAATTATTTTCCATTATCAAAACAAAAAAGAGGGTTTGTAAGATGTAAAAACTATCAATATATTGAAATGTGTTTATGTAAAATTTAAATATAAAATTACATATTTTAACCAAAAATATATTAAAGGATAAAAAATATAACCTAATTATACTTTATAATAACTCAAATTTATAATAATACACTAAATTATTCTATTAAAAAAGTTGTTTTTTATTAAAATTTAGTATTTTTCAATATCTGTTAAAATATTAATGTTATCATAAAAGTACAAAAAATTCACCCTATGATAATTTTGATATTCCAAAATAAAAAATAAAGTCTATTTTGAAAAATACAATTAATAAGATTTCAAATACATAGAATTACTATTCAAAACTACTTTTTAAATGACTAGTTTGATTTTTTTGGCTGTGCTAGAACTCAAAGCTGCGTACAACACAAGTAATTATATTATTCAATGAGAAATGTACTATGGAAGCTTTAACTATTACATTATTACCTCCTTAAAATAATTTCTTCATGTAAATTTCAAGAATATTACTGCATAAAAAGATTATGGTGGTTTTTAATCCTAAGTTCCTTAGTTTCCCATGTTGCCTCTTCAATTTTGTTGTTTATCCATTGAACTGTTACTAGACGAGTCTTCCAGATTATCAATTCTTATTCTCTGGTATCCAAATTTATTAAAGGATATTCAAAATAAGACATATCTGTTTCCAGTTATATTACATCATAGGTGAGTACATGCATTGGGTTAGGCATGTGTTTTTATCAAGAGTGATATGTATAACACATCATGATCTATGGAGAGAGATTACGTGATTACTAATCAGTAAGCTAAAAATCTAATTTTTTCTAGAATTTCAAATCGTCCCATGTACCTAGTACTTAATTTACAATTCATACTTAATCATATAACACCCTTCCATGGAGATTCCTTCAATAAAACAAGATCTCCATCTCGAAATTCTAAATCCATCATTCAGTTATTGGCATATCTATTTTCCCAACATTGAGATTATTTGATGTGGTTTTGGATAATATTTACCTTTTCCAATATTTATTTAATAATTGGTGTTTTTAAAAGTTTTCTTTCATCAATAACATCCCAACAAGTTGGTGTGCGACATCTCTTCCATATAATGCTTCAGTGGGTTCAATTCGAATACTTAAATGGATGTTATTATTATTGGAAGATTCAACAAAAGGTAAATACTAATCCCAAATACCTTGAAATTCATGTTAAGAATATATCAACATGTATTATATGGTTTTAATAGTCCGTTCAGATTTTACATTAGATTGAGGGTGGTGGGAAGTGCTCAAACAACGGTCAGTATCTTGGGATTTTTTAATACATTTCATGAATCTTGATGTAAAAATGGGATCAAAATTAGAAACAATCGATAGGTGTACACCATGATGTCTTAAAAATTCATTAATATATAGTATTTTTAAATGTTCAAGTGATAAATATTCTCTTATAACAAAAAAATGTGCAAACATGGTAAGACGGTCAACAATGAACCATATTGCATCATCCCTTCATGGAGACATTGGTAGCCTAATGATAAAGTCCATTCTAATATCATCCCAATTTTACCCAGGTATGGGAAGAGGTTGAATCAATCATCTAGGATGTTCTCTTCTAACCCTCACATATTGACAAACAATATACCTTGACACAAAATCATCAATCTCCCTATTCATGTGGTCCCACCAAAAACGTTCTTTTAAATATCAATACATCATAGTGCTATTAGAGTTTATAGAGTAATTGGAGGTATGTTAAGCATCTAAAAATTCTATTTTTTATATTAGGTAAGATGAAAACACAAATCCTCTTCCCAAATTTCAAAATTCCCTCTTCATATACGAAGTCAAATAGTCTCCCATCATTCACATCATTAATTGTCTTTCGAAACACCTCATCATCATTCTGAGAAACTTTATCCCTTTTTATTAAATATGGTTGGGAAACCATTATAAAATTTATTTATGTTTTACATTCCATGATTATTCAAATATCCATATTTACTAGATCTAAGAACATAGTATCCCTCTCAAATATCATCTTGTTCCTTAATCTGGGATCCATTCTTCTCAAAGAATATGAAACATTTTTTTCCTTCCCCTGGTGGTAGTGTATTGTGCAATCATAATCTTTCAGAACATAAATCCATTTACTTTCCCTCATGTTGAGTTATTTCTATGAGAAAATATAACTAAAACTATTGTGATTAATATTTATCTCATGTTTTTCACCATAGAGATTGTGACTCCATATCTTCAGATCAATGATTAATGTTGCTAACTCTAGATCAGGAGTAGGGTAGTTTTGTTTATGAATAATTATATTTCATGATGCATAAGTAATAACTCTATCATTGTAGATTTAAACAAAACCATATCCTTTCTTTGAAGCATCATTATAAATAATAAACCCATCATTCCCTAATAGTATACTCCATATAGGATCCTTGAATAATATTCTCTTCAATGATTCAAAACATTCTTCAAACTACATTTTCCAAAAAAAAATTAACCCCGTAATGTGTGAGCTTGGTTAATGGGTTTTCCAAAAGGTCAAAATTTGGGAAGAAATGTTGATAGTAACCTGATAAACCAATAAAACTATTTACCTCAGCTATACTCATCATTGCTGGCCATTCTGGGATTTCACATATCTTTGAAGGATCAACAAAGATTCCATCCATATAAAAAACATGACAATGAAATGAAATTTCCAAAATCTAGAATTCCTACATACTAAACATTCCATATAATCCATTCCATCTACATGTTTCTAAAATAGTGCGTATGTTATTTTCATTAACATCATAGTTTTTTGGAGTATATGAAGATATAATCAATAAATACCACTACAATTTCATCTAGACATTCTTTGAAAACACTATTTATTAGATCCATGAAAATAGAGGGTGAATAATTCAGTCCAAGAGGAATTAATGTAAACTTATAACACCTATATCTAGTTTGAAATGTTGTCTTTAGAATGTATTCCTTTCTCATGAACAACTGATGATATCATGATTGATGGTGAATCATTGAAAAATATTCAGCTCCACGATGTTGGTCAAATAAATCATCAATTTATGGTAGGGTATACTTGTTAATTTTTTATAGAATTAATATTCCTGAAGTCAATGAACAACCTCATAGATCCATCTTTATTCGTAAAAAAAGTAAAGGGGCTCGACATGGAGAAACACTTGGGAGAATAAATCCTTTATTTTTCAATTCCATTAGTTTTTTCTATATTTACACTAATTCCACAGTGGCAAATATATATGAGTTCTTCAATATGGGCCATGAACGTCAAATTAAGTCAATGGAATACTCAATTTCTCATTCTGGAGGATGTCTAGGTAAATCTTCTAGAAACAAATAAACATATTCTTTCACAATAAGTACATCTTTTGATGGAACAATATTTTCCTCACCAAGATTTATTTCCGTCCTTCCTCAACAATAATTTATTTTAGTAGATCTCTAGTGGGTTATTCTATATGAGAATTTGATGGTGATGTTTTTTCTCTAATGATAAGGTAATTATTATCATCATCTAAAATTGTAACCTCTATATTCTAACAATAAATTTCAACATCATGGTCTAAAATCCAATCCACACAAGGGATTACATCAAATTCAATCATGGTAATGAAAATTACATCAGTAGAGCAAGCACATTTATATTCCATAATGGTAACTGATTGAAAAAACACTATTGTTATGATACTTATCATAATAGTTTTGACTAAAAAATCACTTGTTAAGTCAAATTAGAAATATCAAATTTTCATGGAGAAATATGATGATGTGAAAGAATGTGTTGATCTATTATCAAATAGAGCATTGGTTAATTTTGAGGAAATGATTAAGGTACTTGCCACCAAATCATATGGATCTTCAACCTCAGTTGTTGTGATCACTTATGCTTGGCCTTTCTCTCTTTTCCATTCCGTAGTTTGTTTCCTTGATGATTAGGACATTCATATGCATAAGTCCTCATTTTATTACAATTGTAGCATATCATATTGATAGCCTCTTTCTTCCTCTTGCAATCATGAGCTTGGTGGTAATTTTCTCCAAAATTGTAATAGACTACAGTCCCCTTTAGGAAAATACCTGGGTGTTTTTCCAAAATTTACTGTAGGATAGAAGTTTAATGTTTACCTTATTCCCCTTATTTCATTTTCTAGATTCTTAAAAAGTTATTTTATTATCTTATTTCGCTATAATGTCATAAAATATTGGAAATTCATTTTCTGTCTTGATAGCACATGAGACTATATCTTCATATAATGAAAAGGATTGTGAGACTAATGCTCTTAGGAAAAATTGTTACAACCCATCAAAGAATCGATCACTCAATCTTATTGGGTTAAATACATAATCAGTTGCATTTATTGATAACCTTGTAATTTTATCCTCATACATTAAAACATTCTCTTTCCCCTTTTCCATTATACATTGAAATTGCAATTCCATATTTTCATGATGTTCACTAGGAAGATATTTTTCTATGAAAATATCTTTCAACACCCTCCATTCCATATTTGATACTTCTTCAACCACCTTTGTCATTTTAATGAATGACCACCAATGATTTGCATCTCCTGAGAGAAGAACAACTGCCATGACAACCTTTTCCCTTTCGGTACTCCCCAAAGAAATAAATATTTTCTTTGAGGAACTTATCCATTGCTCTGTTACAAATGGATTTTTCATCCCATTTAATGTTTTTGGTTTCTTCCTCATTAAGTGGTCTATCAATGATCTTCTGCATTGTGTATCAGGGTGATCCATACGGGTAAGTATATTATTCATAACCTGAGTGAGTTATCTCAGTATGGTTATAAGTTGTTCAACAATAGTTTTATCATGATCTCCATGATTAATATCTTGAATATGAGTAAAATCCCTCCATGGTTTATGTGCATTGATATATATTCCATTCCTTCCACTAGAATCCATTTCTAAACAATGTCATACATATGATTTGTTTCCGAAACAAAATGAAAAATTCCAAGCTTGTAAAATGCTTAACCTAAATGGAATAGTTTATCATATAATCTATAATAATAAAAATGTTATCCTTAGGGTAGTATTTATTATAACTCATCGACCCTAGTTACCGAGAGTCGGTGCATTATTACAAAACATTGGCATGATCATAGAAGATCAGGTCTCGAAAGGCCAATTAGTTTAGTGTCTTTGGAATAACTAGATACATTCATAAAGTTTACACTACATCTTAAAATGAAAATTAAAACAACATAGTATCCATATTCCACACTCATATCCCCTCATACTATCCCTTCTTGTCATTCAAAAAATACTTCTTCACATTCTGGAAAAAATAAAACATAGAAAGGGGTGAGCTCAAATGCCCAGTAAGGATAACAATATACCGAAAACATTCATAAAAAAGCAAAAATATTTAAGGAAATGTATAACTAAAAAAAGACTTTTAAACTTGAACATAATCATAATATGGCTGAAATAAAATAAAATAATTCTATTTACTTATTCACATTGATATTCTACTTGTTGAATAATCTCATGCAATATCAATAACAACTTTCATAATGACGGAATGCATAATTCCACACTATCATAACCACATAGTTGAGGCCTCATGCCAAGACTACAAATAAGATATTCTCAAGACCTTGTGACAAGACACTAGTTTGTCTCATGAGACCTACCGATGCATCGAGGAGCTATAGCGGGGTCGACCTGTCACTTATTAAGTCCAATGCATTCTTCATATGAAAAGGTTTAAACTTAACATAAACATTCATATTAAAACTAGCATATGAAATGTCAATACTTTCTCCATAAAACGTGAATGGTACAAAAATAACACATCCACATAAAAACATATCACAAAACCATCAATACAATAAGGATGTTTTGTATCGTAATAAATCAACTTCAAATAAGCTTAAAATCCATCAAAGGATGTTGACATAGATGAAATCAAAACTGTTCGATAGAAATATCTCTTTTTTTAAATCATTTTAAAGTCACATAATTATAAAATAAAACATTTACTTTGAAAATTTACTTATATGCTTGTAAGGGACGCTTTGAAGATTTTACAATGGTGGAAAATAGTCGCACCGGCCGAATAAGTTAAAAAAATACATTCGTACCTTAATTCTGTCGAAATGGTTAAAAAGGAAATTGTTTTGAAAATGACAGAAAGATTCCTTTATAATCATCTTATAAAAAGTCAACAAGGGAATAAATGACATTAACCCATAGTCTTTAAAATATTAAGAATGATTTAAAATACATTTTTAAGAAACATGGATGTGGATGAAAAAGAGGTCCCAGTAGATAATTACGTATAAACAACCTCGGATAATGAAGAGATTGTGAAATAAACCCTTACCTTGTACTTCTCCATCGTTGAGGGTAGGTTAACCTCCTGTATAATGGTGAAATTATTGTTATTAAATTATACAATACTCATATAAATTAATATGATATCACATATGATCTTTTAACATTGTTTTTTTAATAATATCTTATTATTATCATTGTTTCAGGTGTTAACGGATTCATTTTTCTTTATATTCTTTGTTATGTGATCCATATTTCTTATGGATGGGATGTATATTATTCATATCCAGAATGACATCATGTCTCTAAAAATTATTTTTAATCATACAATTAAATTTAGACTTGAATGGATTTTATGTGGAATGAATCTCATCACGTTCATGGAGATGGTAGTCTGTACGTACGCACGAGCGACAATATCATTCTTTTAATATTAAAATAATATATAATTTGATGGTATATAATATATAAAGAATTATTATCATGTAATATTTATTATTTACATGAATTATACATCATTATTGTACACATCTAAATAATAATATATTGAATAACAATTACACCATGATGTGGAGACGGTAGGTCGTACGCACACACGTATGGTGACATGCCATTCATGGGATGGATAGAATAATGAATTTGGTTGTTATATAATTATAAAAACATAATAATATATAGAAGATACTAGAGTTGTTATTTTTTTAATTGTAATAATATGGAAAAAAAAGTTGAAGAATAAAGGAACATGAAAGAGGGTGGCGAAATCATTACCTCTTCTTCGGGTTCTTCCACTTGGTTTGATCAAAAGGGATCTTTAGATTGGATTTCTGATCAAACTAAGGCCTCTAGGTCGAAGTGAGGGAATTTTATAGAATATTTGGGTAGGTTTTTGTCGTTCCAAATGGATTTGAAGGTGTAAATTAGAGAGAAGGAGGAGTGACCTTTTATAAGAGAGGTGAGGGGCACCTTTGGAAAAGAATGAAATATTATTTTATAATAAATTCATTTATAATGGATCCTAAGTGTATTATTTAAAGTTTAAGGTGGTTATTGGTTTAAAACCACTCTAACAATAGGTTTCAGATAGTTTTGGGTCACTATATTAACCATATCTTTTAGTTTTAACTCTTTGTTAATTAGTTTGACATTTACCATGTCACTTTGTATTTTTGTATTATAAAGTTAATAAACTTACTATATACATCCAAGAGACACCAAAGTTGACCATTAATGATACACCTATCACTATATAAGTACTTTAGCCAAAAATTATATTTTTAGGAATTTAATATCAATTAATATTATAATATTTGGTTTAAAAACTCTTTTATGTCAAATTTGAAACTATTTCGTATTGGATTTTTGTGAAAATCATAACAGCATGATTGCTTCGAACAAACATAGTAAAATCAATACTAACATGTCATATTAAGCTATAAAATTTGTCAAATTCATTAAAAGTCTCAAATTATATTATTATGGTATTTATAATATCAATTATTTTAATATTTCACAAATAAGGTAATTACTGCATCATAATTTTGTCATAAATATATTAAATTATTTAACGTCAAAAAATTATAAATAAAATACCATTATGTCTAAAATCATTTTTTATTTCTAATGAATATTTATAATCAAATTTATCTTATGTATAATCCTATATTAAAAATGTTTTAGTCATTAAACATTGATTTTATCTCTTTTAACTCTTCTTTGAATTAAATAATAATAAATGTATTAAACTAATCCATGTTGACCTAATTGATAATATTGTATTCTTGAGGTTTTCTTTGGTCGATATACGTTTGTCCAATGGAATTAGGACCTGTGTTAGGGTAATATTAATATCAGTTTTAAACTTAATTACCCTATTTACTTTTAACTATGGTAAATAAAAGTAAAAAGTTACTATTCATCAAAAATTATTTTTATCTTATTGAACCACATTTTACTCCTTTATATTAACTGCCTCTCTCGGATTTTTGAAATTCCACTCACAGATGCGATAATATTATGTTTTATGTGAATTTCCAAATTCTCATAGGTGGTGGGAAAAAGACGGCAAAAAGTTCCATAAAATATTTATATATCTAAAATTATTCTAAACTAACACCAATGAATTACATTGAACTTATATGGGTATTATATATCTATTTTTACCTTAATTAAATTTTAATAAAATAAATACTTATTTAAATAAACATTCAGTTTTAAACTATAACTCAGTGTTTTTTTCACTATTCATCAAAAATTGAATGTTTTCATAAAAATACCAAAAATTCACGCTAAGATAATTTCGATATTCCGAATCCAAAAATGAATTTCATTTTGAATGATAAAATTTATAAAATTTCAAAAAGTCAGTATTAATATTCATAACGACTAGTCTGATTGGTTGTAGTGCGTGTTAGAACTCGAAGTTGCGTACAACACACGTTATTGTATTATTCAAAGAAAAGCGTAACGTGGAAGATTGGGGTGATACATTTTCTCCTCCATCAAATAATTTTATCCTCGAAATTTATAGAATACTGCCACATGAAAATACTCGGGTGATTCTTCATCATAAGTTCCTTGGGTTCCCACGTTGCCCCTTCCATTTTATGGTTTCTCCGTACAACTTTTACGAGACAAGTCGTCTGGTTTCTTAGCACTTGTTCTCTTGTATCAAGAATCCTGATGGGATCTTCTCAATAAGACATATCATGTTCCATTTGTAATTCCTCATAGGTGAGTACATGTGTAAAGACACGTAAAATTCAAGGAAATTTTTTTCTTAATTTTCTTTGGGATTTTACAAGAATGCAGTTTCTGATGGCACTTGATTCGGAGGCCTGGTGTGCCCAGAATTTCGATCCAAAGTTTAGATCGGGTACTTTCAGTGAACGAACGAGCGGGTTTTCCTATCTTTTGAACCGGTGATCGGAATCGTATTCCGAGGGCATCGATGGAACCGCAGCGCCGGTAATTGCTTAGGAATTCCATTTTCGGATTTTCGTTTTCACGAGAGAAGATGATAAAAATTGTGGAAGTTTAATTTATAAATTAACTACGATTTTTATTTTCTTTTAGTGGTTTAAGGCTTTAGGTGGAAGTTGGGTAACTACCCAACTTCCCAAGAGAGGTTATGAGGGTGGTGGGGCCCACATGAACCCCACCACTTCATATTCTTCAACCCCCCTCAATTCACAATTAAATTTTGATAACATAAACATTAATAACTTATGTTATTAATTATGTGAGTTAAGTGTGGATATTTGAATTTCAAACTCTTGAAATTCAAAAGTTATGTTATGTTAATAAAATAAGAGGTGAGCTTATTTTATTTGGGGTTGGAACCTTGTGGTGGTGTTTTTGGGAGAAAAGACTAAGGACTAGAGGAACTTCTTCTTCTTCGACGCTGAACGCAAAGAACACATCGGTCTCCGACGAAGAACGTCGAGTTCTCGGAAACCGATTAGGCGACGCCGTTTACCATGACACCGACACGACTTCCTCCTTCCACGACGTCTCTTTCCGCGACGGTTGTTCCATGATGAATCCTTGTTCGACGAACCTCCGTTCAAGCTCGCACGAGGTAGGGGGTTTAATTATTTTATTTCGTTCGTGAATTATACTTTGATGTTCTTTGTGTAATAAGACCAAGTGCTATCGATTAACTAGAGGGGGGCCAGACCGCACAAACACGGCCGACCCACCTCCTTTATCCTTGTTGGTTATTTTGTGGATTGGAATGCAATGGTGTGGTGCCGACGCACCATGCGGAATCGTGCTGTAAAGAATGCACAGCGCCGTTGCGCCACGCCGTGAAATCGAACAAGGACGCGACGCCATCGTGTCGCGTTAAAGAGAACCAAAGACACCGCGGTCAATGAGGGGTCGCGGCGGATGGGCGCGGCGCTGTCGCGCCGTGCCGGACGAACCAAGCCGAGGTCAGTTCCGGGCCGCGGCTGAGCAGGGTGACCGGCGGCCGGTTCCGGGCCGCCGGTGTCGGAGCAGGGAGGGGACCGGCCGTCGCCGGTCCCGTGGTGGAAGAAAACGGTCGGGCGGGGCGGGCCAGCCAGACAACAGGAAGTCGGGGGTTCAAACCCCCGACCGTCCAGCAAAACGGCTCCCATTAAAGGGGGGCTCCGGTTACAACCAGGGGGGCAGGCGCCCCCCCCCCCCCCCCCCCACGCCAAACGCCTCGGCCATTTGGCCGAACGCCTGGCCAGCGCGCTGGGCACGCTGTGCCCATG
The DNA here is from genome assembly GCA_963277665.1 of Viscum album. NCBI lineage: Eukaryota > Viridiplantae > Streptophyta > Magnoliopsida > Santalales > Viscaceae > Viscum > Viscum album. The sequence continues at coordinate 1,281,879,091 of OY728132.1, read as the reverse complement.
CCGGGTCGGGCTGCGCCCAAGCGGGGCGGACCCGGACCAAGTTCGGGTCGACCCGGTTCGGGTCGACCCCGGGAGTATAGGGTCGGGTCGGACCGGGCCCGAACCCCTTAATACCGACTCTTTTCCGGTCGGACGCCCATAACATGTGATAAAAGCCTTTGATCGATACACCGTCAGTTGATATGTGATCCTCGGATCGAGACGGTCGTTTTGGTATATCGCACTCAAGGTTTCAGAATACTTTGGGTTCGGCCGGGTTGGTTCGTACACGAAACCAACCGGGCCCTCGGAGCGGAAACGCTCATATCTTAAGCTCTAGACGTCCGATTGACGTGCCGTCAACATTGTTGGATTCCTCTAAGTTAGACAGATCTTTTGGATTACTCCTCCAGAGGTTTGGACGCAGGTGGAGTACGGTCGGGTTGGTTTTTCCTTAAAACCCAACCGGGCCCCTCGGACGAAAAAGGCAATAACTCTCAGTCCGGGCGTCTGATTGACGAGACGTCTGCGACGTTGAGTTCTTGTTGACGATACGGAACATTTGGATACATAAACTCCGGACTATGTGTCAGTTGATGTATCAGCCCCTCGGCTCGTGGAGAGGACCCTCCCGAGCGAGCTTGCTGTGTGAGGGAACCCTAGAGCTGGCTGCGACTGCGACGGTGACGATGAAGGATGTACAGATATCCTCCGTGGATTCGACGGCGACGACTACAATAATCAATGATCCTACGTGGATCAGTGCTACCGATCCTATGTGGGTCCGATCTTGTGTGGTTCAGCGCTCAGCAGTTCTGTGTGAGCCAGCACTTACTGATCATGTGTGGGTCTGATCCTGTGTGGGTCATTGCGGGGGTTAGTTACCTATCGATCCTGTGTGGGTCAGACCCTTCCTGGGTCATTGCGGGGGTTAGTACCTATCGATCCTTTTTGGGTCTGATGACTTAGATGAATCAGTGGATATATCTGATCATCTCTATCGTCATATGAAGAAGTATACCTGTGTGAGCTGAATCATATTTTACATTCCTATGTGGATTGTGTTGTGCTATCCTGTGTGGATTTATGTTTTCCTTTCCTGTGTGGACTGGGTTGTACTTGAGCTCGGATGTTGGAGCCAAACGAGAATTGAAGACTTAGGTATTTGTATGGGAATATACCTAAGCAGTGTCGGATGTTACTTCGTGATTGTATCTTTCCTTTGTGTATTTTCCTTTGTGGATTTATGGAGACCTTCGGGGGTCTCAGGGTCCCTACTGAGTAGCTTATACTCACCCCTGCACGGGCTATTCTTGCACTACGTTGTGTTGGTTGCAGACGACAGATAGCGTGGATCGTGGTTGAGGCTTACGGAGCAGGATGGTGCTTGGAGGTGGACCACTTGACGAGACGTACTCAGAGTGGTTAGCTAGACCCGAGGAGCAGAGGACGCCATCTGTACTCACCCTTTAGGTGGGATTTCTAGTGGAAAGCTCATCGTTGCGGCTTTACTTTTCAGTTTTTGTTTCCCCTTTCCAGTTGTACTTTACATTCAGTTTGGGTTTGTATACAGGCCCACTTACTTTCCGCACTTACTATTGTACTCTGTTTTTATTTAGTGTATACTTATACTGCTTGCTTGCTCTGGGGTGTTTTTTTTCTTTACAAAGGCAATGCCTTCCATTTTTATCAGGAATTTACCCCTTGGTGCTAGTCGCCAGCCCCTGGCATATGGAAGGCGGTCTTGGGTAGTCACGGTACGGGCCCCGAGGACGGGTCGTGACAAATTGGTATCAGAGGAGTTCGGTTCTACCACAGAACTTGGGACTCTGATATATTTCTATGTGAAGCAATAGTGATTAGCGTATTGGGTGTGGTTATCAGTCCAGGTAGTCCAGTGTTGGTGCGGCGGTAGACATATCCGTACACCAGGACCCTGACTTCTGATTTCCGACATAATTCAAAAAAACATTGATTGCATGTGTGTTTCAAGTTTTCTTTATGATTACTTTGTATCAGCTCACCTGGTATACTATTCTGACCGTGGCGCACTTGATTCCTTATCAGGATGGTCCCATGATGGTAGCCATCTAGGGTTCCGAGAGTTGAGCGTGACAACAGCCCACCGAGTGACGAGGCCTCGGTGCAGGGACCATTGACAGCTGAGGCACCGACGGTATCTCTACCCGCCGAGCCACCGATGCTTCCAGCCCCAGCCACTGAAAATTCACATCTACTTAGTGCACTACATGAGTTGCAGTGCCAGCGACCGCCCAGGTTCCGTGGGGAGATGGACCCCCAGGCAGCTGAGGACTGGATGGAGGCAGTGGTGAGAGTTTTCAGGTTAGTGAGGTCACCAGAAAACCTCATGGTGATCCTCGCAGTGAGCCTACTACACGCAGCAGTAGGAAGATTGAGGATCTTGATGCTCCAGGTTCACGATGAGGCATCCCTCCTCTGGACAAACATTGAGAGCCTCTTTCGCTCGGAGTTCGTCCCAGCCACCCTCCGTTCGGTGCGCATCCTGGAGCTTTTTCAGCTGCGGCAGGGCAGCTTGATGGTAGCCCAGTACTCGGCGAGATTTACCGATCTCTCTCGCTACTCGACCGACATGGTACGGGACCCATTCTTCTGGGCCCGGACCTTTGAGAATGGATTAATACATGAGATCAGGGCATCACTGATCTCCCTCAGCATTCCAACTCAGACAGCAGTACTGGAGTGAGCTCTTCTCATCGAGATATTTCTTGTTGAGTCTACACCAGCGGCGAGACCTACCGTAGGGAGACACGTGGTAGAGTCTTCTGTAGCCAGCAGTAGACAGATGTCACAGAGGTCCAAGAGGGTCATGCCAATGGGCGTACGACCAAAGGATACTGGATTAGAGGTGCAGGGCACACGCAACAGAACCAGTCTTACGATTGGAAGACAGTGCTATGCATGTGGTGGGCAGGGCCACATGGCTCGTGACTACCCGACCCACCATGTAGAGGAGCAGCAGACGGTTGAGGAACCACCTAGGCAGAGGTAGAGGTTCGACCGTGGCGGTCCACAGGGAGCAGGTGGACGAGGACGAGGAGCTGGTCGAGCGGCAGGTGGTGGATGATGTTTTGAGGCTCTACCACCACCACCACCAGGAGGTCCACCCCGACCTCAGGGAAGATCACAGCTTCAGGCAGCTGAAGCTTAGGATCATGGAGCTCCGGAAGCGGGTGGACTAGTGCGGGACTAGCTCCAGGCATAGAGGCCTTTTCCCATAATGCCTCTAGCTTCTATGTTTGTCTTGCCTTGTGTCCTTGTACTTTTAGTTGAAGTAATAAAATACACTTGCAATAGTGACGTTTTCTTTCTTGTATTATGTTTGTTAATACTAATAGGTATCGGTTAAAAAAACTGTTGAATTGACCCTCATTTCATGATTCTTACTGGAGGAGACCTAGTGACCACACACTGATGCCGACAGTGTGACTCAACCCTTGGAGGCGAGAGTGACAGCTAGATCTCTTGGTAGCAGTGTCGAGGCCTTACGACGTCATCCATGCCATGAATTAACTAATCATGACGGGATTGACTATATTAGGCAAGGAATATGGTTCATCCAGGGGATGAGACCAGATTTCCCTTTTTGGAAAAGGAGAAATCATTGCAGATTTGCAGAATGTTAAGGAGGAAGGGGAAACCCTTCGTGTGGTCAGACAAATGTTAGCAGAGCTTCCAAGAGCTAAGACAAAGTGAGGTAGAGCAGCCTTCCTTCAGTATCTCATAGTCATCCCTCCACAACTGTAGCGGGTCAGAGAGGCACAGCGTGGGGATGCCGACTGGGAGACGCGGCGTGCACATATATCCTTAGGACAGGAGCCTAATGGTTTCTCCTTAGGAGGAGAGTATGATGTCCTTTTTAGAGGACGTACCTTGGTACTAGTTTCTTTACGGGAGGAGGTGCTGAGAAAGTTTCACACTTCTCCTTTGGCGGTACATCCTGGAGTGGCGAAGATGTACCAGGATCTCAGAGAACAACACTAGTGGCCGGGCGTGAAGAAGTCTATGACAAAGTTCATTTCTCGATGCCTCACCTGCCAGCAGGTGAAGGCAGAGCACCTGGTACTAGCAGGCTTGGTATAGCCTTTGGAGGTCCCAGAGTGGAGGTGGGACGAGATATCTATGGACATCGTGACTGGACTTCCACGCACTTATAGAGGTCACGACTCCATTTGGGTGATTGTCGACCAACTAACCAAGTCGGCTCACTTCTTACCCATCAGAGAATAGGGCTTTGTGGAGAGCATGAGACGTCTCTACGTTCAGAAGATTGTACGGCTTCACGGTGTTCCATCATCTATCGTCTCCGATCGAGATGCTCGCTTTACTTCCCAGAATTGGAAGGGGTTGCAGGAGGCATTCGGGATGCATCTACGTCTGAGCACAGCCTTTCACCCTCAGACGGATGGTCAGACGGAGAGGACCATTCAGACTCTCAAGGACATGCTCCGCGCATGTGTCCTCGACTTTGGTCGTAGCTGGGAGGACCACCTAACCTTGGTGGAGTTTGCGTACAACAACAGTTACCACTCCACCATCGGGATGGAACCATACGAGGCATTGAACGACCAACCTTGAAGATCTCCTTTGTGCTGGACAGATCATGGGGAGTCAGCACTTGTGGGACCGGAGATGGTCCAGGCCACAATAGAGAAGGTCCAGGTCATCCAGGAGAGGATGAGGATAGCTCAGAGCCAGCAGATGTCTTATACTGACAGGAGGCGGAGGCCACTAGAGTTCGAGGTTGGAGACCACATCTTCTTGCGTGTCTCACCTCGACATTGATTATAGAGATTTGGTTGAGGCGGCATGTTGTCTCCACGCTTCATCGGACCATTCCAGTTCCTCAGCAGGATTGGCGAGGTAGCTTATCGCCAGGCTCTACCACCTCAGTTGCACCGGGTGCACGACGTCTTCCACGTATCTCCGCTGAGGAGATACGTGCACGGTCCGACGCATATCATTGACCATGGGGAGCTTGACGTTGATGATGGGGCGACTTTTGCGGAGGTTCCAGTGGATATCGAGGATCGAAAAGAGTGGGTCCTACGAGGACGGTCGATTCCTCTACTGCGCATCAGATGACAGCACGAGAACCTCCAGGAGTGCACATGGGAGCGGGAGGCTCAGATGCGTCCTCAGTACCCACATTTGTTTCCCTATCTTATGATGTGTCTTTACGGGGATGTAAAGCCCTGAGGTGGGAGTAATGTAAACACCCGTAAAAATCAAGGAAATTTTTTTCTTAATTTTCTTTGGGATTTTACAAGAACGCAGTTTCTGACGGCACTTGATTCCGAGGCCTGGTGTGCCCAGTATTTCTATCCTAGGTTTAGCTCGGGTAAATTCAATGAACAAACGAGCGGGTTTTCCTATCTTTTGAACCGGTGCACGGAATCATATTCTGAGGGCACCGATGGAACCGTAGCACTGGTAATTGCTTAGGAATTCCATTTTCGGAGTTGCGTTTTCACGAGAGAAGATGATAAAAATTGTGGAAGTTTAATTTATAAATTAATTACAATTTTTATTTTCTTTTAGTGGTTTAAGGATTTGGGTGGAAGTTGGGTAACTACCCAACTTCCCACGAGAGGATATGAGGGTGGTGGGGCCCACATGAACCCCACCCCTTCATATTTTTCAACCCCCATCAACTCACCATTAACTTTTGATAAATTAATCATTAATAACTTATATTATTAATTAAGAGAGTTAAGTGTGGATATTTGAATTTCAAACTCCTGAAATTCAAAAGTTATGTTATGTTAATAAAATAAGAGGTGAGTGTATTTTATTTGCGGTTGGAACCTTGTGGTGGATTTTTTGGGAGAAAAGACTAAGGACATGAGAAACTTCTTCTTCTTCGACGAAGAACGCGAAGAACGCGTCGGTCTCTGACGAAGAACGTCGAGTTCTCGGAAACCGATTACGCGACGCCGTTTACTGCGACACTGACGCGACTTCCTCCTTCCACGATGTCTCTTTCCGCGATGGTTTTTCCATGAAGAATCCTCATTCGATGAACCTCTGTTCAAGCTCACACGAGGTAGGGTTTTAATTATTTTATTTCATTCGTGAATTCTACTTTGAAGTTTTTCGTGTAAAGAGACCAAATGCTATCAATTAACGAGAGGGGGGCCGGACCGCACAAACCTGGCCAACCCACCTCCTTTATCCTTGTTGGTTCTTTTGTGGATTGGAACGGAATGTTGTGGTGCCGACGCACCATGCGGAATCTTGTGGTAATGAATGCGCGGCACCGTCGCGCCGCACCGTGAAATTGAACAAGGACGCGATGACGTCATGCCACATCGAAGAGAACTGAAGACACCGCGGCCGAAGCGGGGCCGTGGTGGAGGGGCACGGCACAGTCGCGCCGTGCTGGACGAACCAATCCGAGGTCGATTCCGGGCCGCGGCTGAGCAAGGTGACCGGTAGCCGGTTCCGGGCCGCCGGTGTCGGAGAAGGGAGGGGACCGGCCGTCGCCGGTCCCGTGGTGGCAGAATCTGGCCGGCCGAGGCAGGCCAGCCGGACAAGAGGAATCCGGGGGTTCAAACCCCCGGCCGGCCAGAAAAACATCCCCCATTAAAGGGGGGCAGTGGTTACAACCAGGGGGCAGCCCCCCCCCCCCCCCCCACACGCCAAACGGCGCGGCCGTTTGGTCGAGCGCCTGGCCAGCGCGCTGGGCGCGCTGTGGCCAGGCCGGGCCGGCTGCCTGGCCGGTCCGCCAGGCCGGGCCGCGCCGAAGTGGGACGGACTCGGACCCGATTCGGGTCGACCCCGGGGGTATCGGGCCGGGTCGGACCGGGCCCGAACCCTTAATACAGAATCTTTTCCGGTCGAACGCCCATAACATGTGCTACGGGCCTCCGATCGATGCACCGTCAGTTTTGATGTGATCTTTGGATTGAGATGGTCGTTTCTCTATATCGCACTAAAGGTTTCGGAATACTTTTAGTTCAGTTGGGTTGGTTCGTACACGAAACCAATCGGGCCCTCGGAGCGGAAACGCTCATATCTTAAGCTCCGGATATCCGATTGACGTGTCGTCGACTTTGTTGGATTCCTCTAAGTGAGATGGATCTTTTGGATTAATTCTCTAAATGATTGGATGTAGGTGAAGTATGGTTGGGTTAGTTTTTCCTTAAAAACCAACCGGGCCCTGGGATGAAAAAGCCATTAACTCTCAGACCGGGCATCTGATTGACGTGCCGTCTGTGACGTTGAGTTCTTGTTGACAATACGGAACATTTGGATACATCAACTCTGGACTATGGGTCAGTTGATGTATCAGCCCCTCGGCTCTTCGAGCGGACCCTCCCAGGTGAGCTTGCTGTGTGCGGGAACCCTAGAGCTGGCTGCGACTGCGACTGTGACGACGACGACTGTACAGAGATCCTCAGTGGATTCGACGGTCAAGACTACAACACTCACCGATTCTATGTGGACCAGTGCTATTGATCCTGTGTGGGTCAACGATCAGTCGTTATGTGTGAGCCACCGCCTACAGATCCTGTGTGGGTCCGATCCTGTGTGGGTCTTTGTGGGGGTTAGTTACCTATCGATCCTGTGTGGGTCCGATCCTGTGTGGGTCTTTGCGGGGGTTAGTTACCTATCGATCCTGTGTGGGTCAGACCCTTCCGGGGACATTGCGGGGGTTAGATACCTATCGATCCGGTGTGGGTCAGACCCTTCCTGGGTCATTTTGGGGGTTAGTACCTATCGATCATTTGTGGGTCTGACAAATTAGATGAATCAGTGGATATATATGATCATATCTATCGTCATATGAAGAAGTATACCTGTGTGAGTTGAATCCTGTTTTACCTTCCTATGTGGATTGTGTTGTGCCATCCTGTGTGGATTTACGTTTTGCATTCCTGTGTGGACTGGGTTGTACATGAGCTCGGTTGTTGGGGCCGAACGAGAATTGAAGACTTGGTATTTGTATGAGCATATACCTAAGCAGTGTCGGATGTTACTTAGTGATTGTATCATTCCTTTGTGGATTGTCCTTTGTGTATTTAAGGAGGCCTTCGGGGGTCTCGGGGTCCCAACTGAGTAGCTTATACTCACCCCTGCACGGGCTATTCCATCACTATGTTTTGTTGGTTGCAGACGACGGACAACGCTGATCGTGGATGAGGCCTGCGGAGCAGGACAGTGCTTGGAGGTGGACCACTGGACGGGATGTACTCGGAGCGGTCAGTTGGACCCGAGGAGCAGAGGAGGCCATATGTACTCACCCTTCAGGTGGGATTTCTCGTGGACAGCTCGTCGTTGCGGATTTACTTTTTAGTTGTTGTTTCCCCCTTCCATTTGTACTTTACTTTCAGTTTGGGTTTGTATATTGGCCCACTTAGTTTCCCCACTTACTATTGTACTCTGTTTTTACTTAGTGTATACTTCTACTGGTTGCGTGCTCTGTGGTGTTTGTTTACTTTACAAAGGCAATGCCTTCCCTTTTTATCGGGAATTTACACCTTGGTGTTAGTCACCAGCCCCTGGCCTATGGAAGGTGGGCTTGGGGTAGTCACAGCACGGGCCCCGAGGACGGGTCGTGACAACATGCGTTGGATCAGGCATGTATTTTCTCAATAGTTATACATGGAACACATCGTGTACTTTGGAGATATTTGGAGGAATTTCCAAACAGTAAGCTACAACACCAATTAGTTCTAGAATTTCGAAAGGTCCGATGATGCTAGGACTCAATTTACCTTTCATACCAAAACATATAACTCCCTTACATGGAGATACCTTCAAGAAAACTTGATTTTCTACCTAAAATTCCAAATCCATCCTTCGATTATCAGCAAATCTGTTCTCCCTACTTTGAGATTCTTTGATGTGGTTTTGGATTACCTTCACCTTTTCCATCGTTTACTCCACCTGTTCTGGGCCTACGAGTTTTCTTTCACTAACATCATCCCAACAGGTTGGTGTGCGACATCTCTTTCTGTACAACGCTTCATATGGTGCCATCCGAATACTTTAATAGAAGCTATTATTATAGGAAAATTTCACCAGAGGTAAATATTGATCCCACATACCCTAAAATTCAATTGAGAATGATCTCAACGTGGCTTGTAAGGTTTGAATAGTCTGTTTTGATTGATCATATGTTTGAGGGTGGTAGGCAGTGCTCAAATGAAGATCAGTATCCAAGGCCTTCTAAAGTTTCTTCCAGAATCATGAAGTAAAACGGGGATCACGATCAGAAACAATCGATAGGGGTACTCCATGAAGTCTCACAACTTCATTAATATATAGTCTTGCTAGAAATTCAAGTGGTAGATCTTATCTTATAGCACGAAAATGTGTTGGCTTGGTAAGACGATCAACAATGACCCATATTGTTTCATTCCTTCTACGAGTCTTTGGTAGTCCCATGATGAAGTCCATCATAATATTATCCCATTTCCACTCAGGTATGGGAAGAGGATTCAATACTCCACCAGGCTGTTGTCTTCCAGCTTTCACTTGTTGAAAAACCATACATCATGACACAAAATCAGAAATCTCCCTCTTCATGTTGTCCCACCAAAATTTTTCCTTTAAATCTCTATACATTTTGGTGCTCCTGGGGTGTATAGAGAAATTGGAACTATGAGAAACACCCAACAATTCCATTTTTAGATTGGTTTTATTGGGATCACAAAGTCTCTTCCCAAATTTCAAAATTCCATCCTCATTTATAAAGTCACTCAATCTCCCATCATTCATAGCTTTAATATTCTTTTGAAATTCCTCATCATCAGTTTAAGAACTCTTAATCCTTTCTAGTAAAGATGGTTTGGAAACCATTTGAAAAAGAAATGATGTTTCAACTTCCATGGTAATTCCAATATCCATCTTCACTAGATCCATGAAAATAGGATCCCTTTAAATTATCATCATGTTCAAAACTCCATGATATTTTCTACTCAAAGCATCTACAACCTTATTTGCCTTCCCCGGGTGGTAGTGTATCGTGCAATCATAATCGTTGGGTAGTTCAAGCCGTCGTCTTTTCCTCATGTTTAGTTCTTTCTATGAGAAAATATACTTAAAACTCTTGTGATTAGTATAAATCTCACAATTTTCACCATAGAGATAATGTTTTCGTATCTTCAAATCAAAGATTACAACAGCTAAATCAAGATCATGGGTAGGATAATTTTTCTCATTAATTTTTATTTGTCGTGATGCACAGGCAATAACTCTATCATTCCTCATAAGGACACAACCAAGTCATTTCTTTGATGCATCACTATAAATAATGAATACTTCATTTTCTGATGGTAGAGTCAATATAAGAGAATTGACTAATATTCTCTTTAGTACTTCACAACATTATTCACACCCTTTTTTCCAAACAAATTTAACCCCTTTACTATTTGAGCTTCGTTAATGGGTTAGCCAATCGGCCAAAATTCTGGACGAAATGCAGATAGTAACCGGCTAAGCCAATAAAACTACATGTCTCGGTTATACTCGTTGGTGCTGGCCATTCTTGGAATGATCTTGACTTAGATGGATAAAAATTTATTCCATCCTCAGAGACAATATGGACAAGAAAAGTGATATCTTGAAGCCAAAATTCACACGTTCTAAACTTCCCATATAATTCATGTCTTCTAAGAGTCTTCAAAATAATGAAAAAGTGATTTTCATGATCTTCATAGCTTTCGGAGTATACCAAGTTATCATCAATAAATACCACCTCAAAATCATCGAGATATTCCTTGAAAACTCTATTCATTAGATCCATGAATATAGAGGGTGCAATAGACAATCCAAAAGGCATTATTGTAAACTCATAATGCCCATACCTAGTTTGAAATGTTGTCTTCGGATTGTCTTCCTTCTTCACATACAACTGATGGTATCCAGATCGAAGGTCAATTTTAGAAAAGTTTTGAGCTATATGCAGTTGGTCAAATAAATCGTCAATGTGAGTTAGGTGATACTTGTTCTTTATTTTTATAGCATTGATTTCCCTATAGTCGATACATAACCACATAGATCCATCTTTCTTCTTAACAAAAATGACACGGGCTCCCCATGGAGAAAAACTAGGGAGAATAAATCACTTTTTACTCAATTCATCTAGTTTTTTCTTTAGTTCAACTAATTACATGGTGGCCATTCTATAAGGGGTCTTTGATATAGGACATGTACTAGGAATTAAATCAATGGAAATCTCAATTTCTCATTTTGGAGGATGTCCAGGTAAATCTTATAGAAACACATCAACATATTCACTCACAATTGGTATATCCTCTATTTGAACATTCTTTTCCCCAACCATAGTGATTTCATTCTCTTCCTCCCCAATAACTGAATTTTGTTGAGTTACTGGGGGTGGATCTATGTATGAGTTAGGTGGTGAGGATTTCTCTCTAAAGATATGGTGTTCCTTATCATCATCATCAAAAATCGTAACCTCCTTCTTCTTACAATTAATCTCCAGATCATGGCCCGAAATCCAATCCATACCTAGGATTATATCAAATTCAATCATGGGTATGACAATGAGATCAGCAGATAAAGAACATTTTTATGCCCAAATAGGAACAGATCCACAGAACATTGTAGAAATGATACTTCCCTTAAGAGTTTAAACTAGCAACTCCCTTGTTAAATTAAATTGGAAATATCTAATTTTCTTTGCAAAATTGGAAGATATGAAACAATGCATTGATCCAAAATCAAATAAATCATTTTCTAAACTTGAGGAAACCATTAAATTACCTGCCTCCACATCTTTCGAAGCTTCTACATCAGCAGTAGTGATAGGATAAGCATAGCCTTGATCCCATAGCCTTTTCTGAGGTAAATTCCCTCTAACGCTTAGTAAATTAATTTCCATAATGTCCCATTTCCTTGCAGTTGTAGCATTGAATATCGATATCTTCTTTCTTCTTCTTGCAATCGCGATCTTGGTGGCATCTTTCACCACACTTGTAAAAGACTCCTATTCCTTTCAAGCAAGTACCAGGATGTTTCTTCCCACATTTACTACAGTATGGGTAATCAACTTGTCCATTCTTCCATTTATTTCCATTTCCAAAGTGATCAGCAGGTCTCTTCTTCTCTTTCTTTGATTTAAAGTCGTAACACAAAGAGAATACCTTTTATGTCTTGATAGCACATGAGACAATGTCTGCGTACGACGAGAAAGGATTGTGAGACTAATTATCAACGGAGAAATGGTTTTAACCCATCAAAGAAATGATCAATCTTACTTCTTGGGTTATGTATATAATCTCCAGCATACCTTGCTAACCATGTAATGTTAGCCTCATACATTGCGACATTCTCAACATCCTTTTGTCTCAAACTTAGAAATTTCCTTTCCATATCTGCTCGATGGTCATGAGGAATGTATTTTTCTAAGAAAATCTCTTTGAACTCCCTCTATTTCATATTTGATACTTCATCATCATCCTTGGTGTTTTGAATCAATGACCACTATTGATCAGCATCTCTAGTGAGGAGATAAACTGACATGATAAATTTTTCCCTTTCACTATAATTATCTTGAGAAAGAGGGAAATCCCTACCTGGAGTGAGTGCATTGATACGGTTTCCATTCCTTCAACTAGGTGCCATTTCTAAAAAATGTCATAAACTAGATCTGTTTATGATTCAAAATACATAATTCCATACTTGTAAAACAGTTAACATAAATTGAATAGTTTGTGGATATAATCAGTAATCAAAAAGTATTTTTTTGGGGAAGTATATACACATAAGCCATTAATAATGGTTTACAAAGAAAATGAGAATTATCCTAAGAATATCCCCCAGAAGTGTCATAACCAAGATTGTAGCAAGGCCCATTGTCGTGCAACAGTTCTCGTTTGAGTCTAGCTCAAAGCGGTGTTTTCAGGTTTTACCCCTAGGTACATCTGTTCCAGATCCACCTCTACCTACTCGTATCTAGACAGGGATGTATTGCTCGGAAAAATCACAAAATCTTTACAATACCAAAATCCTAGGAAGTTCTTCTATACTAATACTCAATGTCCATCTTAGGTCTATGTGCTCTAATCAGAGTTTATCTAAATCTAGTTTCAAATATTTCTACTAAACATCCTATGATACCAACTCTAACACCCCGACCCCAGTAACCCAGATATGATGTATTATTACATAACATCGGCATGATCACAAAAGATCATGTCTTGAAATACCGATTAGTTTAGTAGCCTTGGAATAACTAGATACATTCATAATGGTTACATTACATAATAAAATGAAAACTACAACAACATATTCTCCATTGTCCACACTCATATCCCTTCATACTATCCCTACAGGTCATTCATAAAATACTTCTTCACATCCTTGGAAAAATAAAACATAGAAAGGGGTGAGCTCAAATACCCAGTAAGGATAACAACATAGAGAAAACTTTAATAAATAAGCATAAACATTTAAGGCGATGTATAACTAAAACAAAAGCCTTCTAAACTTGAAATCCATCATAATATGGCAGAAATAAAATGATATACTGCCATTTAATTAGTCACACGGATATTCTACTAGTCGAATAATCTAATGCAATATCAATAACCACTTTCATAATGATGGAATGTATAATTCCAGACTATCATAACCACATAGTCAAGGACTCTTGCGAAGACTATAAATAATATTTTTTCAAGGCTTTGTGACAAGACTCTAGTTTGTCTCATGAGTCCTACCGATGCATCGAGGAGCTATAGCGGGCTCCACGCATCACTTATTAAGTCCAATGAATTCCTCATATGAACAGGTTTAAACATAACATAAACATTTGTATTAAAACTAGCATAGGAAATGTCAATACTTTCTCCATAAACAACGAATGGTATAAAAAAAACACATCCATATTAAAACATATCACAAAACCATCAATACAATATGGAAGTTTTGTACTGTAATAATTCAACTTCAAATAAGCTTAAAATCCATCAACGGATGTTGACATAGATGAAATCAAAACTGTTTGAGAGAAATATCTCTTTTTTTTGAATCATTTAAAAGTCACATAATTATAAAATAAACCATTTAATTTGAAACTATCCTTATAAGCTTGTATGGGAAGCTTCAAAGATTTTATAATGGCAGAAAATAGCCACACCCGCCGTATAAGTTAAAAAAAGACATTCTTACCTTAATTCTGTCGAAAAGGTTAAAAAGGACCTTATTTGGAAAATGATAGAAAGATTCCATTATAAACTTCTTATAAAAAGTCAACAATGGTGTTAATTACTTTAACCCGTGATATGTAAAATATTAAGAATGATTTGAAATACATTTTAAGAAACATGGATGTGGATGATAAAATGGTCCTAGTAGATAATTACGTATAAACAACCTCGGATAATGATACGATTGTGAAATAAACCCTTACCCTGTTATTTAACATAGTTTAGGGTAGGTTAACCTCTTGTATATTGGCGAAATGAATGTTATTAAATTATACAATAATCATATACATTAATATGATAACATATATTATCTTTTAACATTGTTTTTTAATAATATCTTAGTATTATCATCATTTCGGGTGTTAACGGATTCATTTTCCATTATATTCTTTGTTATGGAGCCATATTTGTTATGTATGGGATGTATATTATTCATATCCAAAATTATATCATGTCTCTAAAAATTAGTTTTAATCATCAAATGAAATTTAGTCTTGAATGGATTCGATGGAGAATGAATCTCATCGCGTTTGTGGAGACAATAGTTCGTACGTACGAACAAGCAATAATATCATTCATTTGATATTAAAATAATATATAATATGATGGTATATCATATATAAATAATCATTATCATGTTATATTTATTATTTACTTGAATTATACATCATTATAATACCCATCTAAATAATAATATATTGAATAACAATTACACCACGACGTGGAGACTGTAGGCCGTACGTATGCATGTATGGGGACATTCCATTAAAGGGATGGATATAATAATGAATTCGGTTGTTCCATATTTATAATAAATTACATTATATAGAATATACTAGAGTTATTATTTTAGAATGGAAATTACATGGAAAGAAGAAGTTGTAGAAGAAAGGAACATGAAAGAGGGTGGTGAAATCATTATCTGTTCTTTGGTTTCATTCTTTGGATTTGATTAGAAGGGCTACTTAGGTTGGATTTATGATCAAACTAAGGAATCTAGGTATAAGTTAGGTAATTTGAGAGAATATTTGGGTAGGTTTTGGCCGATCCAAAATGCATTGAAGGTGTAAATTAGAGAGAAGGGGGAGTGTCATTTTATAAGAGGGGTGAGGGCACCTTTGGAATAGCATGAAATACTATTTTATAATAAATTAAAATTCGGTTTATAATGGATCAAAATGGATTATTTAAATGTTATGGTGGGGAAAGGTCTAAAAACACTCAACCAATAGGTTTTAGACAGGTTTGTGTCACTATATTAACCTTATATTTTAGTTTAACTCTTAGTTATTTAGTTTGACATTTACCATTTCACTTTGTATTTGTTTATTATATAGTTAATAAAAATACTATATCAATCCAAGATACCCTTCAGTGGTCAATTAATGATACAACTATCATGATATAAGTCCTTTGGCTGAACCATATATTTTTATGAATTTAATATCATTTAATAATATAATATTTGTTTTAAGAACTCTTTTATGTCAATTTTGACAATATTTGGTATTTTATTTTTGGGAAAATCATAACAGCAGGATTACATATAAAAAACATAATGAAATCAATAATAACATTTCATATTAAGTTAAAAAATTAGTTTAATTCATTAAAATTCTCAAATTATATTTATTTGGGTCTTTAGAATATCAATTATTTTAATATTTCACTAATAAGGTAATTACTGCATCATCATTGTGTCATAAATAAATTATATTATATAATGTTTATAAACCATAAATAAAATAATATTATTTAGGAATTCATTTTATCTTTCTAATTAATATTTATAATCAAATTTATCTTATTTATAATCCTATATTAAAAATGATTTAGTCATTAAACATTGATTTTATCCCTTTCAACTCTTCTTTGACTTAAATAATAATAAATGTCCTAATCTAATCCAACTATACCTAAATGATAATATTTTATTCCTAAGGTTTTTTTTGGTCGAGATAAACTTGTCCAATATAATTAGTACATGTGTAGGGTAATATTAATATCATTTTTACCCTTAATTACCCTATTTACTTTTAATCGTGTTAAATATAAGAAGAAAGTTACTATTTACAAAAATTTATTTTCATCTTATTGAAAAACATTTTACTCCTTGATATTAACCGTGTCTTTAGGATTTTCACAATTCCACTCACAGAAGTGGTAAAATTATTTTTTATGTGAATTTCCAATTTCTCCTAGGAGGTGGATAAAAGACGGTGAAAAGTTCCATACAATTTTTATATATCTAAAATTATTCTAAACTAACTCCAATTAATTAAATTGATCTTATATAGGTTTTATGTATCTATTTTTAACTTAATTAAATTTAAATATAATAAATAATTATTTAAATAAAAATTTTGTTTTAAACTATAACTCAGTGTTTTTCACTATTCATAAAAAATTGTATGTTTTCAGAAAAATACAAAAAATTTACCCTAAGCCAATTTCGAAATTCCAAATCCAAAAATGAAGTTTACTTTGAAAGATAAAATTTATAAAATTTCAAAATATGGTTATTAATATTCATAACGGCTTGTTTGATTGGTTGTGGTGTGTGTTAGAACTCGAAGTTGCGTACAACACAAACTACTATTTTATTCAAAGAGAAGCGTAACATGGAAGCATGGGGTGTTACATTTATCATAAATCCTTCTTAATGGTTTGTAATTAAAATTTGAATTATCCTAAGCATATCTACTGGGTGTGTCAATCCAGGTGCATATTAAGGCCCATTGTCATGAACGAGGATACCTCTGGTCAAACACAAACCTCCTCGTCAATGTTTTCACTCTTAGGTAAATTTGTACTAGAACCACGACAAATTGTAGAATAAATACATGGATGTATTGCTATAATACCCATATAATATCTACATTACCAATATTATTGGATGTTCTTATATACTAATAATCAATTTCTATGTTAGAGTAATATTATCTAATCATATTTTCTCTAAATCTACTTTATTTGGTTTGTATTAAAAAAAATTGATACAAAATGTAATTCCCCAAAACCCAGTTACGCAGAGGTGGTGCATTATTACATAACATTTTCATGATCACAATAGACCATGTCCCAAAATACTAATGAGTTTACTATCCTTGGAAATACTAGATACATATATAACATTTACAATATATTATGAAATTGAAAAATAAACATTTGGACTCTTTTGAACTCAATCATATCCTTTTTCCTATCCCTAGAAGACATTTATAAATTTCTTCTTCGCATCCTGGGAAATTTAAACATATGAAGGGGGTGATCTATGATGCTCAATGAGGATATCAATATAGCAGAAACTATCGTAAATAAGCACAAACATTTAAGCTAATGTATAACACTAAAAGAATAGATTTTTAAACATAAACCTCAGCAAAATATGGAAAATATAAATCAAATAATTTCATTTACTAATGCACATAGATCTTGTTCTAGAAAAATAATCACATGTAATATCAATAGGTAATATCATAATGATGGAATGAATAATGTCTGATATCATAACCACATAGTTAAGGTCTCATTCCCGGACTACAAATAAACAAATATTGTCAAGGAATTTTTCCAAGACACTATTTTATCTCATGAGACCAACCGATTCTTTGAGGGGATATAGAGGGCCTCTCTCATCACTTACTATATCAAATCCATTCTTCATATGAAAATAAAGAAACATAACATAAACTTTGATATTAAACTATTTTACAAAATGCAAATACATTAACTATAAACCGTGAATGGCATAAAAATACAACGTCCACAATCAAAAAAAATCATAAAAAAATCAATAAAATATGAAATGTATAATCATAATAATTCAACAACAATAAAATATAAATTCCAATAATAGTAGTTAACAAAAAAGAAGTTAATAAAAAAACTATTAGAGACAAATATGTCTCCGTATTTTGAAATCAGTTAAATGTCTCAAAATTATAACCGAAAATATTTATTAGTAAACAATTCATATAAGCTTTTAGGGGAAGCATAGAATATGTTATAATGGCAAAAAATAGTCTCACCCTCCGTATGAGTTAAAAAATATATTTTACTTAATATATAGAAAATGTTATAAGGTAGCTTGTTTGGAAAATGAAAGAAATATTCCTTTCAAAAAAATAATAAAAATTAAAAAAGGGTGTATATGACTTTAAACCATAGTCTATAAAATATTAAAAATGTTTTGAGATACATTTTTAAATATCATGTATTTGGAAGATAATGAATTATTTAACATATACTTACCTATAAACAACCTCAAATAATAAAGAGATTGTAAAAATAACCCGTACATTGTACTTTTCCTTGGTTGAGGGTATGTTAACCTCTTAAATAATAGGTAAATAATTGTTATTAATTTATACAATAACTCCACACATAAAAATTATATAATATATTATCCTATAACAATTCTTTTTTAATAATATTTTATTAGTATATTTGTTTTGGGTGTCAACTGATTCATTCTCCTTCATATGATTAGTTACATAAGTCATGTCTATTATGGATTGGATGTATTTGATTCATATCCAGTTTTAAACTAAGTTTCTGAAAATTATTTTTATTCATAAAATGAAAATTATTCATGAATGGTTATGATGGGGACTGAAATCTCCTCGCGTCGTGGATACGGTAAGTTGTACTTACGCACGAGTGACAATATTATTCTATTTATGGTGAAATAGTATGTAATTATATGGTATATTATATTTATACATTAATGAATATGTTATATTTATTATTTACATCAATTATAATCAATATTATACCCATCCAAAAAATGATGTGTAAAATAACAAACTACAGCATGGTGTGAAGATGGTAAGTCATACGTACGCATGTATGGTGACATTGTCATTCATAGGATGGATAGAAGAATGAATATAGTTTTACCATATTTCTAATAAAATATAATTATGTAGAATGTAATGGTGTTATTATTTTATTATGGATACTACAATGAAAGAGGAAGTGGAAGAAGAAAATAACTTTGAAAGGGGTTATAAAATAATTACTTCTTCTTCGGTTTCATCCTTTTGATTTGAACAAAAGGGCTCCATTAGGAATATTTTAGATAATAATAAGGCCACTAGGATTAATTATATTTATTAGGGAGAAGATTTTAGCGGGGTTTGGACGATCCAAATGGCTTTGGAGGTTTAAATTTGAGAGAAGGGGGAAGTTACCTTTTTTAAGAGAGGTGAGAGGAATTTTAAGAAAATATTGAAATATTATTTTATTATACTATGGGGATTGCTTTAAATCCTCTAAAAAATATTTTTTAGGCATCCATAGTTCACCATTTTAGCATTATCATTATTATTTAACTCTTAGTTAAATAGTTTAACTTTTACCATGTCTTCTTGTATTTTTATACTACATGGTTAATATAATTACTATAAAATAACTAGATAAAATAAAGTTGTTTATTAATGACATAAATAACATTATCTAGGTATTTTGGTGGAATCATATATATTTCAGAACATTATATCATTTAATAAAAAAATATTTTTTTTAAAAACTCAATTATTTCAATTTTGACACTTTTTAGTATTTGTTTTTTCGGAAAGTCATAAAAACATCATTAATTAGAAAAAAAATACATTGAATCAACTCTATCATATCATATTCAATAGGAACATCCGTGGAAGGAATCACACATTCATAATGTATTCATTTTAATATTTATAATATCATTTATTTTATTATTTCATTAATAAGGAAAATATTGCATCACTATTGTGTCATAAATAAATATATTTATTTTATGAATAAAAATTATAAATAAAATATCATAATGTATTATATATATTTAGCTTTATTATGGAAATTAATAGTTTATAAGATCAATTATATAACTTCATATAAAAAATAATATGTGAAAGATTCATGTTTAGGTTATATTATTCTATATATTAGATTAATTCTCATCAAATGTCATTTTCACATCCATGTGTGTCCATGGAGTCCAAATATAGTCCCATGGAAGACCATTGTTGTACATATATCATCTAATAATATTAATACTTGTGTTAGGGTAGTTTCATATGATTATAATATTATTTTTAACCCTTAATTACAATATATACACTTCAACCATTTTAAATAAAATAATTACTAAAGATACTATTCATAATGTCTAAAAATAAAAGGAAAATATTTATAAAATTTGGACCTTATGGTTACAAATATGGAATCTAATTTTGAAAATTCAAAATACATAAATTTAAGTAATTAATATAAAATTAATTTCCGTAGTAAAAAACAAAAATCTTATTTTTAAGAAGTAAAAACCATAAATAGAATGAAATTTTTTATGTACAATATAAATGTGGAATTAAGTAAAATGACATTAATTATATTAAATGATAAAAATATAATAAAATGATACGTTAAAACCACTAAAATGTATAATTTAACACTATAAATTATTTTGATTAAAAAAAATTTAATTAAAATTTTTTATTCTTCAATATTCTTCAAAATATAAATGTTATCATAATAGTTCCAGAAAATTACCCTAAGATAATTTATATATTCTCAAACCAAAAATTATGACCCTTTGGAAAAATATAATTTATAAAATTTAAAAAAATGTTTATTACTATTCATAACTAATTTTTTAAATGGATAGTTTGATTGCTAGGGATTTTCTAGAACTCAGAGCTACGTACAATGCATGTTATTGTATTATTCAGGAGAAGCATTATGTGGATTCTTGGGGTGTTAGATTATTTATATTTTAAATGGTAGCTTGTGAATTCATATATTTTTTTGTATCATGGGATAATGAAAAATATTATACAATTTTAAATAAAATATTTTTATATCACATTATTTTGAACCAGAATCATTAAAAATATATCCTCACTAGAGAACATAACTTTTTAATTCAAAATAATGAATTTTTTGTGGATAATTTTTTTTTTAATATGATTTTATAACTTTATATTTTCTATTGATACCAATATCAATCCATTCTATGGTCATAAAAAATAATTAGCTAAACTATTAGTCATTAAATAAAACATTAATATTATATATTGGGGTTTTGATTAATATTTGATAAAAACTATAGATCTTACATTAATAGATTCTTCAAGGGTTTCCAAAAGTAATTTTTGATAGAGTTTAGATCTTTCATAAAATTCATGTTTCAATCATGGAAATTGTTTTTCAAAAAAATTCATCAATTTTTTTTTAAATTCCATAGAATATATATTTCAATTTTTAAAACAATTATAGTAAAATATATATAATTGTTTTATTATTTGTATTCCCTTAATATATATTTTTATTGTTTCATTGGTATAAAATTTAAGATCAATGGTTATTTTTTTGGACCATTACTGGCTATCATGTTCCCCAATACCACATGCCACATGAATGAGAAAGTGGTCTGATACCTACCCTAGTGATGACTTATTTGGAGTATGGTGTTTCCCCCACTATAGTTACCACAGAAATCCCACTCACCCCACTTGATCACTCACTCCCAACATCTTGTATATTATTATCTTTTCCCACATGGAGAATGGATATATAATTTATCATATGTAAATCATTGTTTATGATTCTACGCTTTGTGGGAGATACAGAGAATCCACTAAAATTGTGTTTTTATATAGAATTCATGAACATTTTTTTTGAAATGGAAGAAGTTGTTTTAATAATATAAAACAATATTAATATCAAGGTAAACATTTTATATGATACATATTAGATGTCTTGAGTGACACTAGTAGTGTCTCACTGGAGAGAAAGGGATCTGGAGAGTTAGTAATTTCATATAGGCAGTAATATATAGATCCTATAGAGGAAAAGAGTATTAGTGTTTAAACCTTTAGGATATATTTTAAAATAATTTATAAATATAAACCTAAAATATAGCTGAATATAGGAAGATAAAATGTTTTTCATGCCACAAGTGGTCCATTCATCTTTTTCAACACATAATTCTGCCTTTGGGTACACTTCAGCAAACCTATCCATCAATAAAATAAACTATATGCAATCCTAATTTATATAATTTCTAGTGAGTGTATAAAGATAAAATAATGACCTAAACCATGGGATAGATGAGCTATCCTATCATATAAACAACCCAAAATGACATGGATTTTATAGATAAGTTGGTAGTAACACTAGGATGATTGAAATAAATGTGTATATAATATGGACATGTTGAGTTTTCCAAGTTGATCAAAGTAGGGAATGAATACACATTCCAATTCACCCCAAATATGTCCAAGATATTATTATTATATATTTTTTATTAAGGGACATTATAGGTCTATATTGGTACAAATACAGCTATACCTTATGTTATATACATTGTGTTAGCTATAGAAAATTCCAAATATATCCCATTTATGGTTTCTCTCAAATATTTTATCCCATGTTTCATAATCCGTAAAATGGATAGATTATTCTATGTGAATAACACCATATAATGTTATGGTTGGGTTTTCATAAACCTAAAAATCTATTTGTGTGTTTTTATAGTTGTTTTATTATTTTTTCTTTGTAGAGATATTGAATTCATTTGGGATATAAATTCAAATAATACAAAAGATTTAGTAAACACTTAATGATGTATTTTTTATAGAGAACAACCATCCACTTACATATTGGACATTGGTACAACCAATTAGAATCAAGGGATGGTTAATCATATTCAACATGGTTTTATATTCTATATTCATTAATACATCCATAGTAAGATGTGCCCACACAACATGACTATTTTGGTTTATAACTTCCACATATATGGGGTTTGGGCCTACACCATTTGATTTGAAACTGCATTGTTTGATACGATACACTTAAATGGATTTTGTATCTAGAACATCATTCCTTCATCTTATGACATGATTAACATTCAATGGAATGAGTCACTAACATTAATGTCTAAGTGGTTACATAGTTATCATAAAACATAGAAGTATAAATGTTTTAAATCAAATAAATTATATTTTATTTCAGATAAAAAATACATTATTTTGTTTTTATATGATGTATATAAAATTTCTATAGATTTGTATTCACAATCCATAAACTATATCGGTGTCCCCTACCATAGAATTTGGTTTCTTTCTAACTTTTCATTCTATCATATATATTGAAATTACAATATTCTAATGGTAATTTGTTTTAACTCCACTGCATGTGGGGTCTTCATACCCTTATCATGTTATATATAAAGGATATAAAATTCTATGAAAATACTAGAGGATTATGGAATTTTTCTTAATGGTGAAAAATTTATATGATTAATATCAGTGTTTATGTATGGGGTTTCAGTGATAAATAAGAGTCATTTTATTTCTTTTATGATGATCTGTCGATCAGGATATTAGTCCCAAGTACATTAGATTATATTAATTATTTTCACTATTTATATTTATCTATTTTTATTTTCTATTGCATTATTTTTATCCAATACCCATTTATATACATATTTCCCCCAATTGGATAATATGTTTAGTATTTTATTGTGAATTATTGGTTTATTATGGTATAGATATTGGTAGTCTTGTATAGGTTCATTAGGAAAAGGAATCTTATGTATGATATGACATCTTATTTACAATCACCCTCCCCTATCATAATAAAGGTAGGTTTGTGGAGAAAGACTCAACCAATATAAAAACATATGTGGATTACCAATGATTTTTTTCATACCACGATGGTTTTAAAGATCCATTGTGAGTCTTAACAATAAGGATTCAGGGTTTTGAGACACAAGATGTTATTTTTCTAAAATATAAAGAAAACATGTCAAGGGTTCTTATGTTCAATTATTAGACATTGAAATCAAATTATTTGATTGGTTTATGATGAATATTTTTTCAATGATTTTAATTATATGTAATTCTACATGAAACCCTAAATCTTTTTTTTCTTCATATATGAAGGATTTCGCAAAAATCATGCGATTTTTAGATGGGATTATCCATGTATTTATAGAGTTAATTCATATAAATATTTAGTAAATATCATATAGATAGAATTATTTGTTATTGTACCAAATCCAAGAAATTAGTTATATATATTTTTTAGCAATCAAACCACGAACAAAATTAATGAAGTGGCATTAATTCAGTGACATGGTTTGGTGGTACATCTTTTATTTACGAATATATAATATCCCCCAATTATCATTCAATTGTATTATCATACAGTATCAATGTAGGGGGTGATTATAGTATAATATCATGAGGATGCCTGTAAAATTAATATGAAGAATAAGTTTCATGGTTAAATCCCACCAATGTATTGAGGAGGTGAAGACCCACAAGTTATAGAGTAGATACAAAATTTAGTGACCTAGATGTTCCACATGGGTTAGAAACTCACAAATAAAATAATTATTATAGAATCCAGTATTTATTATAGTTTTGTGATTAATTGGTGGAATAAAACTATGTGGACCCAATAAGAGATACTCTATAATGACATGTGTTTATAAACCTAATCAAGGAGGAACAATGATGAAAACACTATTAATTTTATGAGTCTAAACAAAGTAAATATTATTTAGGTTATAATGAATATATTTATTTTTACATTGAGGTTCATAGAAATTATTTAATATTATAGATACATGTATAGAGAAATATCTCTATGTGAAATATAGTTCTAGTAGGGAAATATTGTAGTTATTTTATTTATTTTATTCATTTACAAATTATCACATATGTTGGAGAAAATGATAGGGTTATAGTTATGATGTGTTTTAAAATGGAGATGTAGGTATGGAATGGGTTGAGTTATATTTTCCATAGAGTTAGGATATATTTTCTAAACAGAAAAAAATTAGACAGTAGAATCCTATAAAGAGGCATAATTTCCATATATTTTATTAAATATATTGGAATTTTACGAGTCTGCAGTTTCTGATGGCACACGATTCTGAGGCCCGGAGTGCCCAGAATGATCCGGGAATGTTTTGTTAAGCGTAAATTAATGTGCGTAAGCAATTTTCCTGAAAAAGTGGAAGAACCCTTAAACGGTTACTCAAATCAGAAACCTGATGGCACCATTGCACTCAGGATGGTAGGTTTACACTAGGCGTAATGTAATTTTAGTCAGCACGTGCCTCCTGTATGAAATCCCCAAAATGGCATAACTGTAAATAAAATAATTAAATAATGTTATTTTATTTTACAAATGCTTATAACACACAAATGGTAGCTCAGATTAAAAATCTGAGACCACCGCATAACTCGTGAGGGATTGCTTTATTTAAGCAGATACTAGAATTGGCCAGTGTGGGCCACCAGAAAAAGTTGGTTTCTGTCCCCCTACAAAATACTTAAGTGACAATTATTTTATTATAAAATTCATAACTTCTAAATAGTAACTCGTGTTGAAATATTGATAGTACCATTGGGTTTGTTGGGAAATGTTTCACTAGGTAGAGCCTATCCTTGACCACAATGGGTTGAGGGTGGCTGATAATAATTTTCAGAACATTTTTTCGGGTATATTCAGTAAATGTGAGAGCGGTGTTTCATATATTTTGAACTGATGCTCAGAATTGAAATCCTAGGGCACCAGTGAACTCACAACATTTTTAATTTCTTAGTGAGACCTTCACCACAGTTACATTTTGATGAGTTTAGAAGTTAGTTTTTGGGGATTTTAAATTAAATTAAATAAAATAAAGTTTTAACATTATTTTATTTGGGTGGTTAAAACCTTCAAGGGGAGTCTGGAGGTGGGGGCCACCACACCCCAACCTCCCATTTGAGGTTATGGTGGTGGGGCCAACCCGTACATAACCTCCTATGAGAGGTTACGACGTAGGGATGAACTGCGACCCAGTACCTCTCTATTTAAAGATAGGGGTGGAGACTACCCGACCCCTATTGATGGTGGAGGATAAAATCTCCCACCTCCCCCTCCTTAATGAGGGAGAGACTCTTGCCAATCCACCAAATTAAATGTGAAACCTCTCAATAATTTAATTAGGTGGGACCCACTATTTCAATTAACCAAATTTGAATTACGTTCCAACATAATTTTAGAAAAACCCTCCCTCTCTTATATAAGGGAAGCATGGGGGAATGTTTTGGGATGGATTCTTTAAGCATAGATACACTGGAAAAGAGACGCGACACCCAACCCTTGGATAATTATTCATGCAATGAATAACCATCTCCCATGAAGAACAATGAATGACAAACATCATCTTTATCCTTCTTCAACCAGGGAAAGAAAGGGAAGCAATACTGCCCATGAAGAACGCCAATGATGTCATCTCGACTCATATTCTTCGAGCTATTCTTCCTCTAACTTTGAAGGAATGACGACCACCTTCCGCAACGCCGTCGTCGACAAATGAATTCACAAAGGGTGTTTTGTGTTATTTTATATTTGAATATAAACCTCATTCTTCGTCAAACAAAGATATGATATGAGAATCGCCTTTTCAATCACCGTAACGAGGAGGGATCCGGCCGCACGAAAAGGTTCCGACCCTCCCCTTGTTTGTTTTTGTTTGATGACGACGACTTGGAAAAGAGGTGACGGCGATGAAGACAGTGAACAAGGGCTGCACTACCTGTAGACTTCGTGAACCGCGCAACCCCCGCGGCACCCCGGCGTGCTTCCCGGGCCCCAGCGTACTGACTGCGCCCCGCCGGCGCACTACCCAGTGCCTCGCCCCCACTGAATCTCTACCCGGTTCACTGACCGTGCCCCACCGACACATTGCCCGGTGCCCCCAAGCCCCTGCCGGCGGCCTGATCGGCCCCTACCGGTGGCTTGCCCGGCGCCCTTCCATGGCCTGCCCAGCACACCCACGCCCTACCGCGGCCTGCCCAGCGCCCCCATGGCATGCACCGCGACCTGCTGCGCTCTACCCGCAGCATGCCCGGTGCCTAGCCGGCCTTCCTGAGCCTCTTGTGGCCTGATTGATAGCCTCCCGACCACCGGCCTCTCGAGCCGACCCGTGGTGTCCCAAGCAGTGTCACTGGCTGAACTGGCACGACCTCCAGGGCTGAGTCGCTGAGTCGCCTACGTTACTACTATCGGGTCGAACCGCCCTGGCGGTCCACTGGGATGGGCCCAGTGGACTGGGTCAAAACATAGAAGGATGACCCACCCAATGGGCCAGGTTAGACCCAACGTGTCTGACCAGTTTTACCCAGACCAGTTCGGTTTAGACTAGGTTGGGCCGAGTCGGTCCGATCGGGTCGGACTGGACCTGGGCCCATTACTGAACCATTACCTTCTTGAGCCATATTGTAGGCACTGTAAGCCCATTTGAAAAACCATCATTGGTGTCGGTATTGTTAGATAATAGTCATCCCATTGAGTATACCCCACTGGAGTTCGGGTTATACTTGAGTCACGGTCAGGTTGGTTCTTACACGAATCCAACAGGGCCCCCAGGACAAAAATACTAATCACTCACAGACCGGGAGTCTGATTGACGCACCGCCTATTGCGTTGAGACCCCTATGAAATGGCGGTCCTTTGAGATACTTCTACATGAGACCTCATGATAGATGGAGTATCGACCAGTATCTCGTGGAGAAGACCCTCTCAGAGACAATCAGACGGATTGCGGAGACCTAGTAGCTGTAGACCTGACGACTGCTTGACCGATTCGACTCGAAGTGATTCGACTAGCCCAGTGGAAGAAGTTCCCGGTTTGGCAACAGTCCTAGGGTGGACATAGAGACAGGTTTGGTAGCAGACCCATAGTACTCGATAGGAATAGTACCTCTATAGGCTATTAGGGGGAGCGCTCGGTTTGGCGGTAGACCCACAGCGGACAGAGTGCCCGGTTTGGTAGCAGACCAGTGGTACTCAATAGGAGGAGTACCTCAGCAGTCCAAGATTAGTGAGAAGAGACTCGGTGTCATGATAGGCCCACTGTAACTGACAGAGGAGGAGTTCTCCCGAAGCCATGGTTTTGATAATAAAAATCCCAGTTTGAGCTGAGTCAATGACCTTTGCGTTTTCCTCATGATTGATATGGGTTACTTGATAACATCAGTATATGTATGGGAATATACCTAAGCATGGTTTATCTGTTGATTTCATAATTTTATTTATGCTTGTTGAATTTTTTATGACCTTGTGGGTCTCGGGGTTACTTCTGAGTATCATTATACTCACCCTACATGGGTTATGCCCACACTTTGTTGTGTTGGATGTAGATGATATACATCACTGACCGAGGCCGAGTGTACGAGGACTGGATGGTAAGAGGAGGTTGACCACATGAAGAGTTGGTACCCAGAGAAGACAGATGGAAGTGGAGCCCTGAGGAGGCTATCTATACCTACCATTCAGGTAGGATCCGTAGTGGATAATCTAGGAGCAGCTAGACACCTTCCAACTGTTTGTCTTTTTTAATTGTACTTTTTTGTATTTTCCATGTACTATACTATTGGGCTTGTATTTCCGGACCCTTATACATTCAGTACACTTGTTATACAGATTTTTCTTAGTGTTTTCTTCTTCTTGTTCTATGGTAGTGTTTGTTTATAATTTATAAAGGCAATGCCTTCTCAGTTTTAGGAAATTTTTCCTTTGGTGGTAGTCGCCAGCCCTTGGCCTATAGAAGTCGGGCTTTGGGTAGTCACGATATGGGCCCCATGGAACGGGTCATGAAAAATTGGTAATAGAGGAGTCAGTTCTATGGCAGAACATAGTACTCTGATATTTTCATTCTGTGAAGCAATGGTGTTAATGGTTCTGATTGTGTCTTTCAGTTCAGCGAATCCTGGTTTGGGGCGGCGGCCGATGTATCCATACACCAGGACCCTAACTATTGATATCTGACATAGTACACAAAAACACTGATTGTGTGAGTGTTTTCAAAAATTTTCATTATCTCCACTCAAACCAAGTTGTCTCACCAGGTATAATATTTTGACCATTTCACATCTATTCAGGATGCCTCCACGTAGAGAGCCAATTTGAGTTTTGAGAGAGTACCCAATGACAGCCCCCCGAACGACGAGGCTTCGGTGCAAGGCCATCTTAATATGTTGGAACCTTCGGGTTGTGTACCAGTAGCACCACCACCCAATGGTCAACAGAAGACACCAACCGCATAGGAGGACAATGCACACCGACTGGGCAAATTTCATGAGTTCCAATAGTAGAGGCCTTCGAGGTTACGAGGCGAGACAGATTCCGAGGTAGTAAAGGACTGACTGGAGGGAATTCCTTTGGTTCTCCACCTAGTTGAGATTCTAGTAGAGAAGGTGGTGATATTATCTACTAGTGTTTCTCAATGTGTGACCATGAGGTTGGTCCGCATAATGATGAAGCTTTGGTATGTGGACATTTTCCTGAGATTGTGCCTTCAGGTAGTGTTTCAGCTGTCTCACTGCATGTTGGTTAGAAGTTTCATACAGTGGGACTGGATATTGACACATGTAGGATTAGTGCATTACACGTGTTTCAACATTATATACCCCTCAGGTTCCGAGGTGAGCCCAAATTATAGGCCACTGTGGACTGGCCTGAGGAGGTGGCAAAGAGTTCTCTAGAACTTCTAGAGCTTCAAAAGGATGACATGTCAGTAGCTGAGTATTCATCAAGGCATACTAATCATTCATGGTACTCAATGAATACGAAACAATCAGTGATTCAGAGCATGGACCTCCAAGTGAGATGTGTTTAGGGACATCCGAGCCAGCACTTTATTTTTCCTTTGTTCATTCCTACCTATGTTAGGATGCTAGAGAGAACCATTACTCTTGAATTTTCTTTGGCTGAGCGGATACAGGCAGTGAATGTTAGTAGTGTGGAAAGTTGGAAAATAGCACCAGTCTCAGAGACAAAGGCATGTAAACTATTTCAAAAGGAGGATGTAAGAGGGACAGATGAATCGTCAAGGCAGTAGATGTTGAATCAGAGCTTGGAGAGCAGCATGAGGAGGTGTACATTTTGACATGTTACAACCACCCACCTTTGTAGCCCCTCCCAGGATCAGGGAGATGGAGTGCAAAGGATGATAATAGCTGCATGCGGTCAACGAGTGTGACCCAAGGGCTCTTAGAATGATTCTAGGTACAGATTTGTCTACTACTAGCTTCCATCTCAATAAACAAAGGTACTAATCGTTCCATCCGTCCACGAATCTTGTCCCATACATAGAGTTTCTGGTTAAACCATTGACATGACCCTTACATCAGGAAATACCATTGGGTGGAGACTCGATAATCACACTTATGCTGATGGTGTGATCTGACCCTTGATGTGAGAGTTTCGGTTGGAACCTCTTGGTGGAAGCATCGAGGCCTTATGAAGTTAGTTTGGGGATGGGATGGGAAACCACAGTTCATAAACAGATTGACTGTATTAGGCAAAAAGGTTGTGGTTTATCGACAACATTGATATGAGGTTTTCCTTATTCGGAGAAAAAAGGAAACCCATTAGCACAGGAAAAACTCATGTAAAGGAGGGTGAAACCGATCAGTCTTGAGTCAGCCAGCCTTACCCTCATGGAAGCTGGAGTTTTGAGTTTTCAGTTCCTCTAGGACTATGACTTCAAGATAGTCTATACTTTTGGTAAGGGGAACGATATTGCAGATGCGCTCAGCAGGAGGACTGGTATATAGCTACTAGGCGAGGAGACAGAGCAGATGGATGCCTTATATATATCCTTTGTGGATAGGGATGGAGAAGCCTTTCTATAGTCTCATACAGTGACTCCACCCCTTCATCAGCGAGTTAGGGAGGCACAACGTGGAGACACTGACTATGAGATGCAACGTGCTCAAATATCCACAGGACATGCACCTGATGGATTTTCTGAATGGGTGGAGAACATCATCTTTTTCAAAGGACGTACCATGGTAACAATTGCACTTCTAGAGGAAATTTTGATGGAGTTCCACACTTCCCCCCAAACGGTACATCCATAAGTGGTGAAAATTTAACAGGACCATTGACGACAGCATTGGTGGCCAGGTATGAAGAATGTATTTGCGGAGTTTGTCTCATGGTGACTCACTTTTCAACAAGTGAAGGTAGGGAACCATGTACCTGGATGCTTGGGACAACATTTAGAAGTCCCAGAGTGGAAGTGGGATGGTATATCCATGGACTTAGTGATGGGTCTACCACATACATCCAGGAGTCACGACTCGATATGGGTGATCATTGACCGACTCACCAAGTCGGTACACTTCCTACCGATTAGAGAACAGGGCACAGTAGATAACTTGGGACACCTCTATGTGTAGGAGATAATGCATTTTCATGGATTACCTTATTAATTTTTCTTCGACTGTGATGCATGAATTACTTCATGGCTATGGAAAGGGTTGAAGGAAGCTTTCGGTACATAGCTTCGCTTGAGCACCGTCTTCCATCATCAGACAGATGGTTAGACCAAGAGGACCATCCAGACCATCGAGGACTTTCTTCGTGCATATGTTATCAACTTTGGTCATAGTTGGGAGGGTAACCTACCTTTGGGGGAGTTTGGCTAAAATAATAGCTATCACTCCTCCATCGGTATGGCCCCTTTTGAGACCTTTTATGTTCAATTTGCAGATCACCACTATGGTAGACAGACCCAGGAGAGTTAGAACTAGTGGGACTAGAGATGGTATAGGCTACCATTGAGAAGGTGCAGATCATCCATGTGTTGATGGTGACTGCATAGAGCAGACAAAAGTTGTATGCTGACATGAAACAGGGACCTATGGAGTTTGAGGATGGCGACCATGTCTTTCTATGGGTCTCATCTCGATGAGGTTTTTGGAGATTTGACTGAGGCGGCAAGTTATCTTCGCAGTTCATAAGACCTTAATAGGTCCTTAGTAGAGTAGGAAAGGTGTATTTCCGCTTAGCTCTTCCACCTCAGTTGCACCGAGTGCACAATGTCTTCCATGTATCCAAGCTGGTGAGATACATGCCCAACCATACTCACAACATCGACCATGGAGAGCTAGACATCGATGACTGGGAGACTTTTACAGAGGTTCCAGTGGAGATTGAGGATTGATAAGAGCGGGTACTATGTGGATGGTCAATATCTCTGGTGCGCATTCATTGGTAGCATGGGAACCTCCAGGAGAGAACATTGGAGCGGGAGGATTATATGCTTTCTCAGTAACCCCATTTGTTCCCTTAGTTCGAATTGTAGTTTACAGGGTTGTAAATCCCTGATTTGAGGAGAATGCAAAGTTCCAGAATTTCCATGTAATTTTTTTAAATATATGGGAATATTACAAGTCTGTTGTTTCTGAAAACGCGTGATTACGAGGCCTGGAGTGCCCGGAATGATCCGTCGATGTTTTGTTAAGATTAAATTAATGCCCGTAAGCAGTTTTCCTGAAAAAGTAGAATAAATCGTAAATGGTTACTAGGATCAGAAATATGAGCTTACCGGTGTTCTTAGGATGGAGGGTTTCTCAAGGTGTGATTTAAGTTTTGTCGGTGCGAGCCTCCTATAATAAATCCCGAAAACGACATAACCTTAAATAAAATAACTAAATAAAGTTGTTTTATTTTTCAAATGCGTATAACTCACAAACGGTAGCTCGGATTCAAAATCGGAGACCACCGCTGAACTCGTGAGGGATTGTTTTATTCATGTTGATTCTAACATTGGCCGGTTCTAGCCAAAAAAACAATGTCAGTTTTTGGCTGCAAAAAAAATAATAAAGTGACAATTATTTTATTGTATAAAATTCATGACATCTAAATAGTAACTCGGATTAAATTTCTGAGAGTACCGTTGGGTTCTTTACTGAGTGTTTCACCTAGGCAGATCCTAACCTTGACTGCAGTGGGTCAATTGTGGTTGATAATAATTTTCTGAACTTTTTTTCGGGTACATTCAGCAATCGTGCAAGCTGTGTTTCATATCTTTTGAACTGTTGCTCGAAATTCAAATCTGAGAACACCGATTAACTCATAGTGTCGGTAATTTCTTAGCAAGACCTTCACTGTAGTTACGTTCTGATGAGTTTGGAAGTTAGTATTTGGTGGTTTTTAATTAAATTGAATAAAATAATGTTTTAACATTATTTTATTTGGGTGGTTAAAACCTCAAAGGGGAGGTTGGAGGTGGGGGCCTCCACACCCAAACCTCCCATGGGAGGTTATGGAGGTGAGGCCCACCCGCACATAACCTCTCACGATAGGTTATGACACAGGGACAACCTGAGACCCATAACCTCTCTATTAAATGATAGGGGTGGGGACCACCTGACCCCTATTGATGGTGGAGGATACAACCTCTCACCTCTCCAAATTTAATGAGGGAAAACCTCATTCCAATCCACCTAATTAAATGCGACACCTCTCATGAATTTAATTAGGTGGGGCCCAATCTTTTATTTCACCAAATTTGAATTACGTGCAAAGGTAATTTTAGTCAAACCTTCCCTCTCCTATATAAGGAAATCCTGGGGGAAGGTTTTGGGAAGATTATTCAAGTGGCAAAATGGTGGAAAAGAGACACGACACCCTACCATTGGATAATTATTCCTCCAATGAAGAACAATCTCCCATGAAGATTGAAGAATGACAAACTTCGTCTTCTCCTTCTTCAACCGAGGCATGAAAGGGAAGCTCTGCCACCCACGAAGAATGATGAGGACATCATCTTGACTCATCTTCTTCGAACACTTCTTCCTCCGACATTGACAGAATGACGACCACCTTATGCGACTCCATCATCAATTACTGAATTCAGGTAGTGAGTTTTTTGTTATTTTTTATTTGAATATAAACCTCGTTCTTCATCGAAGAAAGATATTTTATAATAATTTCCCTTTTCTATCATTGTAACGAAGAGGGCTCGGGCCGCATGAACACGGTTCAACCCTCCCCATGTTTGTTCTTGTTCAATGACGATGGCTTGCAAAAGTGGTGATAGCGACAAAGACGGTGAAAAAAGGCCGCGCTCCATGTGGCCTCCACGAACTGTGCTGCCCCCACAGCACCCCAGCGCGCTTCTCGTGCCCTAGCGCGCTTCCCCAACACGATGCCCACGCCCCCCAGGAGAACTGCCCAGTGCCCCCACGCCCCGCCGGTGTGCTTAACGGTGTCCCCACGCCCCTACTGGTGGCCTGATCAGTCCCTACCAGCGGCCTGCCCGGTGCCCCCGCCCCGGCCACGGCCTGCCCAGCGCCCCCACACCCTGCCCCGCGCCCTGCCCGGTGCACCCACAGACTGCCCAGTGACCAACCAGCCTTCCATGCCCCACGCAGCCTACCTGCTGGCCTCCAATCCACTGGCCCCTCAAGCCGACCCACTGCGTCCCCTACAGTGTCGCTGGCCAAACCGGCATGGCCTCCCAGGCCGAGTCACCGAGCCGCCTACATGGCGACTACCGGGCTGAACCACCCTCACGGTATGCTGGGCTGGGCCCATCGGACCGGGTCAAAACATAGAAGGCTAACCCACCCAATGGGCCGGGTCAGACCCAGTGAGTCTGACCGGGACGACCCAGAGTGGGTCGGCCCAGACTGGGTCGGGCCGAGTCAGCCCGACCGGGATGGACCGGACCCAGACCCATTACTGACCCATTACATTCTTGGGATATATCTTTGACACTGGACGTCCTTTTAATGAACCGTCAGTAGCTCCAGAATTCATGGAGCATAGCCATCCCTTTGAGTATATCCCATTGGAGTTAGGGGTATTGTTGAGTCACAGTCATGTTGGTTCATACATGAATCCAACTGGGCCCTCGGGACTAAAATGCTAATAACTCACAGACAAGTCATCCGATTGACACTCTGGTTGTTGCGTTGAGACCCCTATGTCGTGGCGGTACATTGAGATACATTCACGTGAGACCTCGTGACACTTGGAGTATCGAACAGTAGCTCATAGAGCGGAAACTCTCGGAAATGAGTAGACGAAGTGCAGAGACCTAGTAGTTGTAGACCTGATGACTGCTTGACCGATTTGACTAGCCCAGTGGACGAAGCACACAGTTTGATGGCAAATCCACAACGGACAATGCCCCTAGTTTGGCAGCAGACCCACGGTACTCGACAGGAAGAGTACCTCTATATGCAATTAGGGGGAGCGTCTGGTTTGGCAGCATTTCCACAGTAGACAGAGCTCCCGGTTTCACAGCAGACTTGCGGTACTCGAAAGGAGGAGTACCTCAGTAGTACATGGTTATTGAGAAGTTCCTCAGTGTCGTGACATTCCCACTATACCCAACAGAGGAGGAGTTCTCTAGTATTTGTGGTTTCTATAATAAGAATCCTGGTTTGAACTGAGTCAATGACCTTTGTTTTTTTCTCATGATTGAGATGGTTTACTTCATAACTTAGGTATATGTATGGGCATATACCCTACTAAGGGTTATCCGTTGATTTCATACTTTTTGTTTTATCCTTGATGAATTTTGTGATAACTTGAGGGTCTTGGGGGTCCTACTGAGTATCGTTATACACACCAATACACGGGTTATGCCCACACCATGTTGTGTTGGATGTAGATGACAGACAGCGCTGACCGAGGAAGAGTGTACGAGGACTGGATGGTACTTGGAGGTGGACCACATGACGAGTCAGTACCCGGAGGAGATAGAAAGACATGGAACACTGAGGTGGCTATCTTTATCTACCCATCAGGTAGGATCTGTGGTGGACGATCCAGGAGCTGCTAGACACCTTCCAGCTATTTATCTTTTTAGTTGTACGTGTTTTTATTTTCCTTTTATTTTACTATTGGGCTTGTATTTCCGGCCCTGTTAACATTCAGTACACTTTTTATACAGCTTTTTCTTAGTGTTTTCATCATCTTGTTCTCTAGTTGTGTGTGTTTACGATTTATAAAAGCAATTACTTCACAGTTTTAAGAAATTATGCCTTTGGTGCTAGTCGTCAGCCCCTAACATATGGAAGGAGGGATTGGGGTGGCCAAGATATGGGCCTCAGGGGATAGGTCATGACAAACCATTCGAGGGATGATTAAACATTTAAAATATTTATCTAAATAATTCATAAAAATACATTCATGGAATAGATCTCATATATGTGATAATATATTATAATTAAATTGTAGTTGTTAGGCCCATATGGCTTAGTAATAACTAACCACGAATGAACTAGTGGGAATCCAAGGAGGAATAGGCGATAAGATCCATATTACTAGTATTTGAGTGATTTTGGTCTCTTTGTAATAGTTAATGTGGCTCACTAAGAGTCTATTTTTGAATATAAAGTCATAAAATTGATTGTAGGGAATGTGATTGATAATTTATGATCCACTCAAACTAACAAAACTATTTAGTTGGTACTTATAATGCGTTGTATATTGGAGGACATGATTATTGACTTGTACATGCTAAGGAAGAATAAAACCAGGTACCATTAGATATATTTCGTGGTTTTAAATATAATTTTCTACAAAAACCTCCATTATTATTGAAACACTCATGAACAATTATACTATCACATAGATGATATTATTATAAAATGAATTTCTAATAACCCCCCCCCCCAACATGGTTCATTATATAATAGAATCATCAGTGTAAAATCACATTATTAATCTTATTTTTAAATTTTTAGGCACTCACAATGTATACAAAGGTTTTTGAAGAACATTTTTATAGTGGGAATGAATCAATACATTCAAATCAATATAATATTTGGATGTTAACATCTATTCTGGACTAATTTATCACTGTCATTATTATTGATATAATTTGTCTTTCATGTTATAGAGGGACATCTATTATGTTTGAATAGGTATTACCCATGGGATGTTACAACTTGAAACCTAAATTATAGTGATTTTTTTCTTATTTAATATCATGATTCTAGGGATCATATGTATAACATTTATAAGGAATATATAGATTTATTTTAAATGATTGCAAATTTTTTCCCATATGTCATCATATTTAATAATTTATTAATTTGTACAATAAAAACATAATTATTACTTTAGTAGCTGATAATATTAATGAATATAAATATATGGAGTTTATTAGATAGATGATGGATAACCCAAATAAATATATTATCAATCATATTGTACTCCAATATGAAATAATATAGATCGAATACTTAAGAATTATATTTTTTATCAGAACCAAATATTGGTGATAGTTTAGAAGAAATACCATTTATAATGGATTGGTGGACTCCACTTATATATCATGGTTGTGAAGTGGATCTATAATGTGGAGATCAAGTCAAGAATTCACCGTTATCGATTTATTGATGATTATATTATAAATTCACTATTTATGTATCAATATTTTCAATAATTTTTCATAGTAATTTTACGTAGTTTGATAAATATCAATAAAATTTTCATGTAGCTCATAATCTATATCATTTATCCATTCATTGTCCTCTTTTGAT
Source organism: Viscum album (assembly GCA_963277665.1). Classification (NCBI taxonomy): domain Eukaryota; kingdom Viridiplantae; phylum Streptophyta; class Magnoliopsida; order Santalales; family Viscaceae; genus Viscum; species Viscum album. The sequence continues at coordinate 1,281,841,551 of OY728132.1, read as the reverse complement.
TATTTCCCTCAATAAGATTAATTTTTATTCTAGTATATAAAATGATATTACAATGAATCTATTGGTTTTCCACGGAATTGTCTATGATAATTAGTTATATAAAAATTTGTGTGAGAATTCAATATATAGTAATTACAATTATTTTGGAACATAATAATAGGGCTCATATTATATGACCTTATAAATATCATGGAAAATATTAAAAAAAATAAACTAATGAATGTGTTTATGGTTTAAAAATTCAATGGTTGATAAGATATTACTATAGTTTCACATTAGACTTCTTTAGGATTGTTACACCCATGACTATCAAAACCAAAATTCTTTTTTAGAATAGAGAACATGGGAGGGATATTGAGTAACTAATGTAGTATTTTACCACTATTCCTACATTTTTTCAATTAAGTAGTTAATTGGGTGGTTTTAAATTAATCCACTAGAAAATTCCATTAATTTTTATATAAATTGCTAATTTTTTATGAGTTTAGGTAGCATTGTACATCTAAGAATAACTATATAACACAAAACACTGAATATCCAAAATTTGTGTTCATATAGAATTCAATGTTACATTACCTCATTGGTGAGTGATTCTTGGTCTACACTGGGTTTCATAGTATAGAGAAATATTTTTCCTAAATAAATAATAAGCAATGGAAAAATTGTATGTTTCAATTCCTGAAGAATTATCATTTTATAATCATTTATAACTATTTAATTCAAAATAATATTCATAGTTCACGTAATAATAATTTTTAATATACAACACCATTGTATATGGAGAGAATGTATAAATTTTAGAATAAAAATACCACATTATAATATATTCAAATGATATTTTAGCTTTAGAGTTTTAGGGAATTAGTATAAAATATTTATTAACCAAAACCATTTATTTTTCAACCATTTCATCATAATATAAGAAACAACTAAATACAAAATAATGATTTATATTTTCTCCAAAATTATCAACATAGGTATTCTTATTAAAAATTTAATATATATTAATTTTCTAAATAACATACTAAAATGGATACATAAAAAAGGGGTGATAATAAATTATCAATAACAATAAAAATAACTAGTTAAATTATAAGATAACAAGTGAGTATCAGATATGAATATGATAATAATCACAAAAGATAATAATGTTATAAGTAATAAATAATAGATAAATAAAAAGGATATATTGAATAAAATAACACATAGGTTTAAAATTTTATATAAATTGTTTATAAAAGTAGAATGTAGCATAACTAGATAAGAGAGGAAAATAACATATTTTCATGAAATAATGAAAAACATGATGATATGTAATAACTATAAGTAATGGAAACTCTTATGAGAAAACTCATTATGATAACCCATATATGAACTGAAACATGCTATACTTTCCTAGAATGATGAGAAATCACATTTTTTCTATACAAGGGTAAACCAAAACATCATATCCTGCCTACAAATATAATAAGATATAAACCTAAACCAGTGAAGTTGAAGGTGATATAGGACGTGAACTATCCTCATTATTATTTGTTTGTGCCACATAATATAAATTGTTATCACATTATAGAGAACCCATTAAGATAAAATTAGGTTCAAATCCTTTTCAAATGGGATGACAAAATAATAATGTACATAACTCCATCAATAATAAAAAATGATATAAAATTTCAAAAATAACTTATTATTTGAATATTATTACTAAATTATATTGGTATGTAGAATTAAATCAAGAATATAAAGAATATTTTACTTTAACCATATTGAAAATGGGTATTTAGAAAAGCCAATAATTTCACCATTTAATCAACGTATAGAATCTAATTGAACACTATTTAATAAAATGAATAAAAATAGGGTATATACCAAGGAATGTAATTTGATTTATAATTTGACATATAATGTTAAGTTGAATATGAAAGAACAAAGAATTGATGGATGTTTTTCCTAACTATAATTTATCATTTAACATTTATGAAAGCATTTTTATATATTAAATTTCATGAAGAATAGTAATTTTATAATAAAAGTGAAATTTTATATTTTGACTCTTGGTTGAAATGACTATTTTCCATTGAAACCAAAATGAAATTAAAACCATTGAATAGTGGGAAAATAATTTTCCTTATAAACCCATGAATAATTTGATAACAATTCAAAATGATATGATGCAAATTATTTTGAAATTTTTTTAAAAATATGTTTCTCTTCTTTGTTTAATCAGAATATTAATATGATGAATTTATAGACTAATTTGAAAAATAATTTTAAAAATGGTTATGAGGAGTTATTTTTATTTACATAGAAATAATATAAAATGAATAATTTATAAAATAATTATGTTTCAAAAATATTAATTTTTTGATAGTGGTAATGGGTAGTTGAATATAATACATTTTATTTTGGAAGGATGTACCACTATTTAATTCATCATGAAATATCCTTGAATAAATCCCATGTAATTAAATGTATACTATAATTTTATTTTAAAAACAAAAAAATAACTATTTTGGTTATAAAAATAGACCATATAAGCATTAATATACAAAAATTTAGTGGGATGAAATATAAATACATAGAGGAAAATATCCGTTCAATGGAATGGTTGTCATTAATTCCAATTTTAGATTCTTTTAGAGAATGTTTTTCATAATAGAAGATTATATATTTGAAAATCCGAATGATATGGAGATAAAACATGAAAACTGAATAGAATAATTTAATTAGGAGGATCAAATGTTCTTCGATGATCATTATAATGTATATAATGTATAACATAAGGAGGAATAATTTGAGTTCATGAACTATTATGAATCGAGTAACATTTAAAGAAAAATCAAAAGAATGTGAGAGATATTAAAATTTAAAAAATAAATTACTGAATTAATGTTATTTAATGATTTAAATAATGAAAATGTTATTCCAATACACTATAAAACCAAAATATGATACATAATGACAATATATCTTCATGAATGGAATTTGGGACAAATAAACTTTACATGTATTCAATTTTTGATTCAATAATCAATGGGAGAAAAAAATTCTATAGATTATTTTAAATAATTATATATAATATAACAACATTAATAAAATTTTAAAAATCATTTAGTTAAATCAGTCAATATAAAACATAGTGTAAAATAATAAATATGCCTCTATGGGTAAATATGAGACAAGGAACCATTGTCTTATTGCTCATTCATTATGTGCATGCACCTAACATTCTAAATAATTTAAGTAAGTATATTATTTAACTAATTAGTAACCTTATTGAAAACTATTAGTTTTAAATTAATCAATTTATTTTCATACTCTAAATATTATTTATATAGTTTTTCTTATGATTGTTTGGTAATTTAATTATTTTATTTTTTTATCGATAATTTTATTGGATGATGATGATATGTCAACGGTAATTTTAATTTTTCATATTAAATATTGAAAATGTAAAAAAATTATCTATTTATTGATATGAAGTTATTTTAGTTTTTATATTCTTATTTTAATATATTATATGGTTTTAGAGAAATTATCATGTTAGTTATTAAATAAACCTTAAACATGAACACATAATATCTTCATGGTGAGGTATCATAAATAATTTCAATAGTATCACATGATATAATAATAATGATATTATTTAGAATACAAAATTTTAAATTAAAAACTATATGTATTTTGGATAAATAATTTATATCAAAATGAATAATTTGTATTACTTTTGGAGGATGCATTCTGCACAATGCATGATAAATAATCAATTTTTTTTCTTGATAGATGAAATACAATAAATATGTATTTTAAATAAATGTAATAATGAATGTTTACTCTAATTATAGATAGGAATATATATACTAATCTTTTCATTAGTATATTTTGATGATAATTATTATGATGAGAAATTATCTTGATTGTGTAATACTCACTTTGATACATTGATCATTTTCTTTGAAATCATATAGTAAATGAAGGGTTTTTATAACTTATGATTATCATGGGATATAATTCATTCATGTTTCAACTATTGGATAAAAATATGAGATTCCTTCACTTATGTTTTTAATTGTATATAGTGAATTGAATGTGTAACCATCAATCTTTAAAATAATGGTACAAATCATTTGGTTTTAGATATGAATATTGTTAATGGATCAAAAAACGTTTATAATAATGATGAAGAGGTCACAAGAGGGTATGTGTCTCGTTCAAAGAATAAATATTTGAAATGTTAAAAATAAGACTCATCCACATGGTTTTTATACAGTCATTCATCCCATAGCCCTTGACCGTGTGACCTATTAAGACATGAAATAGATCCATTCTACATGGTTAGTCAAACAATGCACCTAACCATGTGGTGTTCCCCATGTAGTAGTTAACTAAACATTTTTTCAAATTATTTAGCCATAATGTGATGCCAAACTATGATATATGATAATTTCTAGTGAATGTTCTAGTTTCCCTCTATTAAGTGATAATTATTTTACCTTCTACTCCCTCTAGTGGGTGGCCTTTGTTCATCCACCTCATTGTTCTCATAAACACCACCATAAAGGCATTAAACATTTTTCTAAATCGGATGTCCATTATATAATACATATGATGCATTTGGATCCATCTTGGTAATCTCTCAGAGTCTTAGAATTATAATAAATGTATATCTTTCAATCCATTGTGCTATTAAAGTGAAGGCTCTATTTCCTCATTATCGTGGCACTAGACTGTTTCCCAGATCCATTACAAACTACTTCAAATCTGAGACCAATGTCGAACATGGTGTAATCTATGGCCAAGAGGATGAAGTTCATGTCCTTTTTACATTGTTTTTTTTACATTTTAGGTTTGTATCATCATGTTTTGTGCTTTTTTCTACCTAGCCAATCTTTTATATTGATTGATTCCAATCAATTTTAACAATACAACCTAATATGAACATATTGATCCTTGATTCGTACTTCATAGTTTGTATTCACTAAATATGGTCACCCTTCTATGTTCCATGTGAAAATGACCTTTTTCGTAAATGGGATTAAATTCATTAAATGTCTAATAATATTTTGGTTTGTATTGTAAATTAAATTTCATTGTAAATAAGAATATTAAATGAATCCCAAAAAACCTCTTAGTAATTTAGCCCTCTTATTGTTTGAGTTTTCTATGTATACATATTCCATGTTTCTCATGACACCATCCCCAAACACATTATAAAATGAAATAGAATTTTGATTCCTCGATAAACTAAATGGATTAGTTATGTTAATTGTCCTTGATTATATAGGATGGGTAATTAATTATGGGTTTCTTTATATAAATGAAATGAATGAGTTAAATGGAAATTTGATGCTTTAATGGGATTTCTCTTTACTAATAATATGCATGAGTTATCTTTTCCTCATTTATTAAATTATATATATGGACATTCCATTCATAATGTTTAATTTAAATTCATAAGATGTTATTACATATGTGTTATCTTATAAATGATTATGGATGTCTTATGAATATGGCAAGATGAAAGAGATATATGGGAGGTTATGACCCATGATAGTTATTATTAAAATATACCTTTATAGATGTTGTGTATGATGGTACATGTTGTTGTTCCAAGAGGGAAATCACACTCATTTACATTAGATTTTATCATGATGTCGCACACTAGTGATACTATATGGCTAATGGTCTTTTTGTTCCACTTTCCGTGATAGAGTGTTACTATGGAGTCTCATTTTCTATCTTTAGTGTGGTTGCATAACATATTTTAATACTCATTGGATATAGGTAATGAACCCTTTTTCATAATATTCTGGGCTTTCTAGACTGGTTATGAATTTTTGTGTTTCACCCCAGCACAGTCTAGCCTTCTATTCCAGGTATATGGACATTGCATATTCATACACACTTCATTCATATACGTGGATGGAATATAGAACTAATATATATGTATATATATACTATAATTTATATATATATATTGTGTAATTATGAGACACTCTTCCTGGTTATGGGACTAGGAAGGTACACTCCCCTTGTGTCCTATAGAAACATGAGATATATGGTTATTTATTTCACCATTATTCCACTGTTATGCATATACATTCATACTTTTCAGTTATGATCATTACTCAAATAACATGAGGACACAGTTGGTGGTGTCCTATTCATATTTTTATATCACAACCTACTCAGGATACCTTTGGTACCCAAAAAGTGTATCTTTAATAAGGAATTGATAAGGAAAAATCCCCTACAACATGTTGTTTATGTCCTCACATGGGTGGTGACTAGAAGTAGATGACCAGCCATTAGATCGATATGCTATGGGGAATATCATTTTATTATTAAATTTTCATACAATTGTGTCACATTCTTGTATCTTATTTTTCATTGTGGAGGATAACAGACACTTCTATAGAGGCTTTTGATATTATTATCATTTCTTAACTAATCTACTTATTCCACTACTTATTTACTCATTTTTATTTACACATTTGTAGTTAATTGATGTCATCAATTTAAATATGCTTTCGTTGTTCGATATTAGTTTGTGTATCTATTTTGGTACTCTTACATGAGAATATAGTCCCCCATGCAAACCAAATTTACACCCTCACTAATAGTTTACTGCCTTATGCATTCAAGGATGTGTCCTTGAGGTAATGCAACCCACATGTTCGGGGAAAAAGTCAAGTAGAACATATATAGAGACATTAAAATGTGGTATTAGAGTAGTTACTTTCATTAAATACTATGTGGAGACAATAAATTATAAACTATGAATGCTAGGTACTTGGTCAAAAGCCATTCTTGGGGATCACAGACCCCAATATGTGGAAATGGGTAGGTATCTAGGATGATTATTGTTTTTTAATATTCTTTCATTTATTATTAATTTTATTCCACTATTGGGTGACACACTTGGATTTTGATGTTATTTATAGTGATTTTATTGAAATTATGATTTCATTAATGTTTACCACTTAAATGAACTCTTTACATTAGGAATTTCATCATTTTTACGCACAATAGGATGAAAATAACATGCATTTTTTCTTGTCAAAATTATTTTTAATATGAATTTCATTATATATTCACCAGTTCATAGATTATATTGAATTCTTTTGAAACTTAATATAGGTATTGGAAATCCTAATTGACACATAAAGTTATAACCATATCCTAAAAGTGTTTCTCTGAATATATTAAATCAGACAAAAAACCAATTCAATTAATCCATTTTCTTCTATGGACCATTAATAACATGAGATAGAATGTGTTAGAGGTTTGCAATATGTTTATTCCATATATGGTTCAAAATGAGTGTGGGAACATTTGTATTGGAAATGTAAATCTATTTAATTAAACCCTCTATAGCTATTGGATATTTGTGATGAAAAAAAATCAATATCAATATGATTCCAAATATGAAAAAACCATCTTATATATCTATCTAATACATATACATGGACCTGATGCCAACCTTAGTAGTGAGTAGTCGGTGCCTCTTGTGTTCCTATAGTCGGTTTTACTATTTAGATCTGAATTTTTACAAGACAAAAAGATTTGATAATATCTATAAGAATAAATTACTCCTGGACTTATTTCCTAAATGAATTCATCTAAATTTATAATATGTATTTTAAGGCATGTGTTTGGTATTATATTGTCATGATACGATGATTTAATCTGGTCGCATGCCCAGAAGGTGGTGATGGGAATATACCTTAGGTGGCGGTCTATGAGTGACTATGGATTCATCTTATAGAGACACCTTTGGATCATATTATAGGATTAGAAATTGGAGCTAATAAATAGTTCCAAGTGGTTTTTCTAGGTAATGAAGGGTGTAGTTTGAACTGCATCGAGTATGGTAGAGTTGACCCATGGGTTTTAGTAGCATCACCCTCCCACATTTTCCTGGGATAGAGAACCTCAGGGAATTGAGTCCCGGATAAATTTAATCATATCTATATCGAAGAATATAGAGACCCAGCCCTATTTGTGGTGAAATATATAGGCTTATATTCTTCGTGATTCTAATTAGAGTAGGTGGGATTTTATTAACTAGGTGGATAAACATCATTATATGATCTTAGCTAACATTCAAACTATATTATATGAATACTTATTTACCAAGATTCCATGAGATGATAGTGCTAGGTAGTTCATGAACCGGTAACAAGGGATGATTTAAATTATGGAATACTCCAAACATTTAACAGAGAAACAAAAATTCATTCCTACACTAAATGATGTTGATCTTATGAATTTTAGGATATTTGAGGATGGGATGGTTTATGCCATCCGGTCACATGTCAATGTGTTCTAGACAATGACTATTAATGAAATTGTCATTTTTGGCCTTATTATGGAGTGAAACAAAAGGGATATTGAAGGATTGAGATTGGTTTGTTCAGTATCTAGAGATATTAGTTGTTCTTATTCTTGGAGAATAGTTGTTTTGATATTTCTCATAGAGGTGTAATAAATCATGGTCCTCATGAATATTTTCTTCTTACCTACAATTAGAGTTGAAAACCAAGACACAGAATTGATTAGTGGGCATAGTATCCAGTCGAGTGTAGGGGCTCTAGAAGGATGAACCAAATTTATTACTTCTAAATGAATTTCCCTCAAATTCCAAGAGACCTTGGATTTTCACCTATTCCTCAGTTTTGTGCAGGGGAAACAATATTAGGACATGCTGGTAGTTGGAATACCACTTTTGGATCAGGCTAAGGTGGTGGTCAAGAAATAGGTAGTTGGAAATATGATTCTCATAACCAATAGTGCGTACTTTCTCATGGAATTTAGGAAGTGGCTTGGGTGGCAATACATGGCTGTTAATTCTAGCCCATCATACAACGCAAGAGGAGATATACAAACCTTCTATTGATCAGGGTAACATTATAGTCTCCTCCAATTTATTATTTTTTTTAATGAAATGTGAATGTCTCAATATTTTATATTTGAGACTGTAATAGGAAATATGGGCCTTTTTATCAAACACATTAATGGAGTTATGATGTTAGAAATAACATTAACATTCTATTCTGATGGTGTTCGTTGTTGAATGGAATTTCCTTTGGAGAGTAGTAGTTCCATTTTTTAATGGAATCTATATGTCCTCTATATGGTGGGATTTGACGTTATCTCCAGAATATACTTTTTTACTTCCATACTAATCCCATGATGACTATTATCATTGAAGGATGATGTTTTAATCACCATAGGGTGGTAAACACATTCATAATGGTGAGTGAGTTGTTTATTTGTGCTAATCAATTCTTAATCAGAAGATTCTTGGTATTGTAACATGTCATTTCGCTAGTATTTTACTCAATGAAAATGGGTTATAACCCGATGCCATTCCTTCTGTTTTGAAGAATATCAAATATTCTATTCCCAAAGACATATATGTTGTATCATCAGTGAGATATGATATTTTAATATAGATTTAGTGTCTGCAAAAGCACTAGTGACCATTCATCCATGTACAATAACACCTAAAGAACTTCTAGGGCTCAATAAGAAGTTGGAGCATCATGAGGCTAAAGGTTTTATATGGCCGAACATATCACCTTATAAATCACAATTTCTTTTCCACAAGCAGGAATATGGTAAACGGAAAATCTATGTAGATTCCCATTGGTTTAACTAGCTCACTATCAATAATTTGTATCTATTATATAGAATATAATACCCCTTTGGTCAGCTCAAATGTGAAATAGTGCTTTCAAAAATATATCTATGGTCGAGCTGTCAGCAGGTACATTTTAGGACATCATTCATACCTGGGATAGCCCTATTCATCTAGACATGTCTCTATATGTACAGGGATATTCCATTTAGACTCATGAACACACCTCTAGTTTTTATGGATCTTGTGTATATGGTTTTACACCCACATCCGGTTTAATTTATGGTAGTATTTGTTTATAATATCCTGGTGTATTTTTGGTCTTTATGTGACCGTGAAACCCATAATGAGATAATTTTAAATAAATTGACGTAGAATCAAATCTTTTTTAATCATAATAAATGCATCTTCTAAATCGATAAAGTCCCTTCTTGGGTCACATTATCTCAGATTCATGATTTTAAGTTGACCAAGAGAATGTGATTGTTGCTCTTTTTTTTTGATCATAACAAGAATATCTATGAAATTAAATGTTTCTTAGTGAATAATAGATATTAGAGATACCTCATCAATTATTTGTCATGCCTAACAACACAGCTTACAGTCTTGATGAATATGAGTGCGAAATTAAAATAGTCATAATCGAATGAATTTTTCTTTAATGACATGAAGGGAAGACTAACATCACCTCTGATAATAATTCATCTAGGTTCAATAAGGATATATTGTGTTTACCGTGACACATCATGTATTAGTCTTGGAGTTATTATAATGTTTGATAAGAGATTCCACATGTACGATTATTTTCAGATGAGGCCCCATGAGAGGAAATACATGACACACAATATTGACTTCACTATTGGAATTGATTCTTTATATTGTTAGAGGCAATTTCTGTATATTTATTTTTATGGGTATTCACTGATGATAAAAGCCAAAAAGAATTTTTTACATAGAGGGATATTAATCTCAGACAATATATTTGTTAAATGTACCAACAATTTTTTGATTTCAAGCTTTCATACATGTGGGGGAAAAAATTATTCTATCAATGATCTTAGTTGAACGTTCCAGACATAGGCAGCTCAAGAATCTAATGGAGTATGAATGATTATTGCCTTATTCTAAAATATGAATGTTGAGGTTCAAGTAGACCATTGATATACTATCCTCCCCAACTTATAAGTGATATCTAATCATCATGAATGAATTAAAATGGGGTAGTTATATGATCCCAAATATCTTTTCCAAATATAATGTTTTTTCCGGTGATGACGCATATTATCGATGGACCATGGATGGGGATTATACCTTATTTTAACATGGGCATGTATGGGTCCCCACAAACCATATAGATAATATGATGTGGGAATTTCACACTTTATCATGGGATGTTCACAACGATGTCACAAAAGTGTATCGAGATATACAACACTAATATTGGTGTCCTTGTATGAAATGAAAGATTACAGAATTCATCAATAGATTATGCACATGTAAGTACATGAAGTTAGAAAATCATGAACTATAAGGGTTTAAACTATTGTTTTATTTTCTTGAGTGGAAATGGGAAATTATTTCAATGTATTTTATGAAATTTCATACCAAATATCATTGAGGAAACAATATAGAGTGGGTTATCGTTGATCATTTTATGAAGATATCTCACTTCTTTATTGAGTGAGAGACCTTCAAGGTAGATGATATTTTAAGGATGTAAATTATATAGGATTGACATATTCATGCAACTCCATGACCTATCATTTCAATGATAGGAGACTATTTCACATCATGGTTCTTGCTGGGGTTGCAGAAGGTATTGGGTTAGTAGGTTCTTTTGAGCATGTATTATCATCCACAGAGTGATAGATAAATGGAGAATAATATTCATGTTTTCAGGTACAATATATATGGATGATTCCTAAACATTATAGGATCCTGGGAGAAACACATTCCCTATAATTAGTTTTCATAAAATAATAGCATTCATGCTACGATTAAAATTGATACCTATATAGCCTTATATAAAAGACGTTTTTGCTCACCTTGATGATCGATAGAGGTAGGGGAGGAAAAAATTCATTGAACCCATATCATGTAGGATACTACATATCATGTCTTATTGATCTAAAAGATCATGTTTATAACTCATTCCAAAAAATAGTCTTTTTCCAATAGATATTGGTGACCTTCTGTGTTCGATGCTGAAGACTGATATTTCTTACGAGTCTCACCCAGGTAAAGGAAAAAATGAATTAAAATGAAGTGTAACCCATAAATATTGTTCATTAGACTCTTTTTAGGTTTTTGAAATAGATCATAATAATTCCTTACTAGTTTTCACTTCCATAGATATGGTTTATTCATGTTCTATTTCATATATCTCTACATCAACAATACTCTCTGGACCCCTCAAAATTATTTTATCCTTTTGAGGTTTATTGGGATATAGATATTTACTTCACAGATTACCTTGTTTATATTGTTCATCAAATCATGATGACTGTTGGTGAATGTTTTGTTCATTTCATATCAGTGTTATGTAATAAATACCATGAATTGGAGGAGACATGGGAATGAGAAGCTGATATACGATCATACATGTTCGAACAAATTGATGATGGTACTTTTTTATCCTGATAAGGCTAACTCGTGAACTAGTTACATTATAAAGGAGATTTTTTTGTGAAACATATTTTTAATTAAGGAACATATCATTAGTTTTTCAATTTGAATACCTTAAATAACTCAAATATTGATGTATAATTCAGAAAAAGAGTCTATGAGAGCTTTTGGGGCTCATTCGGAGCCTAATGCTATGAAATTATAATAAATGTATCTATACACAACAGTTTACTACAATCATGTGACCTAGGGTTCCTATCTGTGAGGATTGTTTTAGAAATATGAAAGAGACATTCTAAATAGGGTTCTCAAGGTTAGACAAACTATGTGGCTAACCATTCAGTGTTCCCCATGTAGTACTGAACAGAATACGGTTTTTGCACAGTTTGGATAAATTTTATACCCAAAAATTGTGATTTGATATTTTGTAGTGAATTTACTATTTTCCCTTCTTTTAAGTTATATTCCATTTTCAATTTATTTCTCCTCTCTCTATATAACATAATTGGTTCTTCCACCTCTTTTACCTTGAGAACAGTTTCATCTAGGAATTGAGCTTGATTCTCCATCCAGTGTCTGATCATAAATCCCTTTGAGGAATTGAATCCATATCGGTAAGCTCACATACTATCCCAAATAATATCAATGTTTATCTTTCCATTAATTGTGCAATTTAAGCGAAGGTTCTTTTTCCCTATTACCCGGGCATTGGACCATTTATCATATCTCTTCCAGACTAATTTTAATCTATGAATGATATCATCTGAGAGTCCATCCTTGGCCTTAATGTAGGTGGTTATTTTTTCATATATTTTATAGATATTTTTTAACTATGACATCATACCTTAGGCAAAACATTTTCAAGAATCTACATTATATTGATTACATCATATAAAATTTACCATGAAATCATAATTTTACCTATTGATCCTTGTTTTGTTGTTCATTGTTTGAATACACCATATATGGTCACCCCATGGGATTTCCAAGTGAAAATGATCATTATGGTCATTTTTATTAAATGACTGGAATGTCTAAATGGCTTTTGTATTGGATTCTAAATGAATTTTTACATTTCATTTGATTATTAAATGAAACCAATATCACCTCTTATATGTATGGCACTCTTGTAGGTGGAATTTACTAAATAGGAATATTCCAGGATTTTAATGAAAAATTCCCTTGAATCTATAGCCATTTAATTATAATTCACATGCCTTAAAGGGTTAAATGGGATGGTTATGTTTAATGGTCATGATTGTATAAGATGAATAATTCAAGATGGTTACCTTTTTTTAATGAATTGATTGTGTTAAAATGAATCTTTATTCCATAATGGGATTTTATTTTTACAATGACATCCATATGAGGTCTTTAAAGAATGTTTTTAATTATATATATGCCCATGTTGTTGATAATATTAAATTGAAATGAATATATGTCTATGAGTTATGTATTATGTTATAAATGATTATCTATTTCTTTTATTTACCTTTAATACTTTTAGTTTTTGTGGGATCAAAGTGATCAATATGCACTAGCTGTAATGCATCATATGATGAGACTACACCGATTGATTTAAAATTTAACTTATGATTCTTGGTATATATACAAGGACCATTATCTTTTGATTAAACAAATATAAGCCCTAGTAGATAAATAAAAAGTCCTTTCTTTTATAGTTTTCATATTTTCCTATGGTTACAGTGTCCTTGTATTACATTCAATTATAATAATTGATCTCCTATTTCACTATTTCAAGGTATATTGTGGCTCCATAGGTTTTCTGTGTTCAGTGTATAAACATTCTCATTCCTTTGGGCAGAGAGAATAAACTCTTCCAAGGAAATTTTTACAATGAAGTTATCATTACCAAAATTCACAACATAGCCTTAATCACATAATTGGGTTATGCTTATAATATCGTGCTTAAGACCATTAAGAAATAAAAAATTTCAAATTAAGGATTTTTGAAGAAGAACAATGTTACATATACCAACATTTTCTCCCTAATCATTATCTTTAAAATATACTTTTCTTCCTTTAGTATTTTTAATAAATTAAAAGAATTTTTTTTTCTATAATGTAATTAGAACATCCACTATCCATGTACCATGTACTGAGGTTGGTACATCCATAATTTTCTGAAAATAAAAAAAAGAATTTTCATTTCCATACATTCATTGATATGGAAATATCACATAGTAAAATATTAGTTATCCACATTTTCATTGAAAAAAAATAATTTTGAATAACCTTGGATTGTTTTTTATTCAAAGAACAATTTTTATACCAATATCCAACACATTAACAATTAGTGAAAAAATAGTACTTTTGGGAACAAAAAAAACTGACTAAAAATAGGTTTTGTGGGAGTATAACAAAATAAGAAACAATTCCTTAGAGGAATATGTTGGGAAGAAACTTTGTCAAATTATTTCATTCCAAAAGTTAAATTTTGATAAAAATTTCTTTAAATAATGTTTTTTGGATTTTGGTATGACGAATATATTCTTTTCTTCATATTCATTATTGTTGGAACATTATTTATTCTCTAAAACATTTTTCATGGGAATAACATTTTCATTATCCTTATAATGTTTATCCTTACTAGAATTAGCTTCCTACTGGATCTTAGACACATTTCATAAATCAAGATTTTCTAAATAATTATCTGTATATTGAAAAGATAATTGTTTTGTTAAAATTGAAATTTAGAATTATCATTCCTTCAATTACTTTTTATCTTACATTCTCATTCTAAAGTAATTTAAAAAATTTAGAAACTTATTCAAATGATGGTAAGCTATTATCTTATGATTGGAATGATTCATCATCCAAATATTTATAATGTTTTTCATTATGAAAATTATCATATAAATAATGTTTGGTTACTGATTAAGCATTTTCTATCTTAGCTATAAGACAATAATTTTAAATAGGTAATCTGTCAATAAGAACAAAATTCATCAAACTAAATGATTCATATTCTCAAGATTCATATGAAGAGTCACAACCAATGGCACATTCAGTACCAATAGACATCAAGAATTTCATAGCCTTAGATGTTTAGCACTTCATTCAATTTTCTTCATAATTATTTTCCATTCTGATTTTTCTCTGGATAAAAGGACAATTTGGTCTGATGTGTCCAGCCCTTTTGAATTCATAACATGTTACTTACAATTCATTGTTTTCCATTATATATTTTTATAATATATTTACTAAAAATATTTCCTTCCCACAATCTTTTTCATCCTTCAAGGAAGATTGGATTTCTCATTCTTAGATTGATCATTTTCACATTATTGAGATATAAAAACAAAATTCATAGCTTTAGATCTAGTTACCCTTTTAGGAGTCCTGTATTTAGATGTAGTAGTGAAAGAAGCACTTCTATTACCATTATTCTTTTTATTGAAATCAACATCTCTCTTAGTTATTATTTCATTCTGTATAAGAGTTATAATTAACTGGTCGTGAGTAATGTTAGATACTTTCCTATTTTCATATATTTCATTCCATTTTGATCCCCACTCATAGGGCATGATATCAATTATATTTGCTCTAAAAATATTGTCGTCAGGACAATTCTTTTGCATTGATTAATGACTATTGATAATGGTCATAAAACTTTGTTTCACATTACAAATAGGTTCTCCATAATGAAATAAAAACTATTATATTCATCTCTTTACATAGATCTTTCTTGTTTCTATCAATTTAGAAGTTCCAAAATATAAAACTTCAAGTTTCTTCTAAATAATATTGGAATAATCACAAGATGGTATTGGAATATAAATATTCGCGCTCACTAAACATTAAATATTAATGTGTACCCTGTAGTTATGTTTTTATCAAAGGTAATGCTTTTGTCAGAGACCAATGCACAATTTATTGATAAACAAAAAAGGATTACAAGAGGCGAAAGGGTGGGATTTTTTTATAGTCTCTATCAAAAAGATATAGTAAGTCGGATGGAATAGAGTCCAGCCAAGTCATGCTCTTATGTATTCATTTGTTGGAAAGAGCATCCGCAACAACATTCTCTTCACGATAGGCATGAGTAGCTATATAATCGATCCCATGAAGCAAGTTCACACAATTCATCCAACAAGTGGTATGTTTCCAAGATAGATGAATGTTGCCATTCCAGATGGCAGGAATGATAGTGGTTGAATCGCTTTCAATCCATAGTTTTCTCCAACCAATTTGGAGCGAATGATCAATAACATGAATGACCCCCTGCATTTCTGCCTCCAAAGATGTAAAGTGACCACATCCAACATAGAAACAACCCTGACACTAGCTACCGGAATCTTTGAAGATATCACCACAACTGGCAGGGCCTGGGTTGCCTTTGGAAGCTTCATCAACATTCACTTTAATCCATCCTAGAATTGGTGATTTCCAGAACACTTCAAATGAGTGTTTGGGCTTTGGATAGATGCCCGGAACACGGAGATGACGAAGGATCTCAAAGTCACCAACTGAGTTGTTGCAAGAGTCTTTTTGAATTAAGGCATCCTAACGAACCTCAAGAAGAATCCTAGATTTCCCTGCTTTTAGATTGAGAGAGTGATTGTTGTGAATGAGAGTATTTCTAACATACCAGATCTCATGCAGAAGTTCCGCCACTACCGCCAGAAAAAGATTTTTAATCTGCAGAGAAACATCATGTCTAGTACAATTTTTTAATAACAAGAAAATTGAGTCAGTAAAGAACCATCTGCAATTAAATAATTCAGAACTATAATTCCAAAGAGCATAGGCCATCACCGAAGATATAAAAATATGATTGACATCCTCCCTATTCTGATTACACAGGCGACATTTAGAGCAAATTTGAAAACCAAAAGTTTGAAGACCAGTTTCTGTTCGTAATCTATTATGGGAAATCCGCCAGATAAGGGTGAAACTAGAATGTTTAATCTAGGGTTAGTTAAAATGGTTCACCCAGAGAAAAGTAGAGTCATTTTCAGAGAAATTAGGATTATAATAATTTTGTGAATCTAGAATACCATTGGTAGAAGGTTCCCAAACAAGGAAATCACCATCAGTAGAAAACAGATGATTGTCAATAATTTCGGAAATATTATCAGGGAGATCATGTTGGCGAGATTGTAAGACCTCATTTATAGTTTTATTAGTATCTTCAAGAGGGTTATTAGAGGGTAACAAGGATATCATAGGGGTACCACACGAATGGGCACAACAAAAATAAATGGAAGAATCAGCACTGACTATCCATCTAGAATTTTGCATGATCTTGTGATACGAGTCCCGGATAGAAGGCCAGATGGATGAGTTGATGAAATTAAAATTCCCTTTTAAAATATTAAAGATCAATCTATGGTTCAAGAATTCAGTAGCCTTAGAAGTAGAATTAATAATTTTCCAAGTGAGGCGGGCCTGAAGAGCATCATTGAACAACTTTAAATTATTTATGCCAATACCACCATTATCAATGGGTTTACAGCATAATTTCCAAGGTATTGTAACTAGATTCCTTTCAAAGATGCTTCCAGACCAAATGATGTTTTTAATATATGTATTAATTTTTTTAAAGATGCTGGTGGGCCATTTATTGACCATAAGTGAATAGAGAATTTTAGAAACAATGGTCGATTTAACTAAACAAATTTTCCCAGCCATGGAGAGGGATTTCCCTTTCCAGCCAGCGATTTGATTTGTGATTTGATCAATGATGTTAGCAAAATAGGTTGCTTTGGTCCGACCCCAAAATATTGGAACACCCAAGTAAATGAAAGGTAACAAACCCTCTTTAATACCCAGATAAGTGGTGATAATAGATTTCCTTCTTATAGGAAATTTTTTCCCAAAAAAGATATATGATTTGTTCTAAGAAATTGCATGACCTAAAATTTGTTCATAGTGAGAAATATCATGCTTGAAAACATGAATATTTTTCTGATCCCCTTTAATGAATAAAATAATATCATCAGCATACAAAATGTGGGTAGGGGCATTTAAGTTCTTGGAAACTTGTATGGGTTTAAGAATATTTTGATCAACCAAATTGTTAAGAGGTCTACTAATGTAATCCTCAACAATAAAGAAAAGGATAGCAGAAAGAGGGTCGCCCTGCCTGACACCTTTTGAGCAATTGAAGAAACTTTTAGGGGTACCATTAATTAGGACAGAGATATAAGTAGAGCAAAAATGAGTTTTAATTTTACCAATGAAGGGATCACAGAAGCCAAAGTTTTTTAGGACTTTGAAAATAAAGTTCCAGTCTATGGTGTCAAAAGCCTTTCTGATATCCAGTTTGATGGCCACATGACGCCCTCTTGTGCTCTATTTAAACTATTGGTACATTCAGAGGCAATACAGATACAGTCTTGGATGGACCTTCCATTAATGAAACCAAATTGGTTCCAAGAGATGATTCTATTGTTGATAGGAGCAAATATATTAGCAATAATATTGGTAATGATTTTATAGATAGTGTTAATCAAAGTAATTAGTCTGAATTAATGGATCTCAAAAGCATTCCCAACCTTAGGAATTAAGGTTAGAAATTGATCATTGATTCCCTGGGGTAGATATCCATGAGTGAAGATGGTCCTAACAAGGTTACATACATCATTGTGTATTATATCCCAATGTTTTTGGAAAAAACCATTATTGAACCCGTCCGGACCAGGAGCACTGTCCAGATTTAGACCAAAGATTATGCTTTTGATTTCATGATCAAGAGGGGTTCTCAAAAGAGTATCATTGTCTCTTTCATCCACCATTAAAGGAATAATATCCGGTTTTAGATCAATATTTATATCTGGACCATTAAAAATGCTATAAAAGTATAAGGTGACATGATCCATAATGGCTTCTTCAGAATCAATGATCAAGTCATTCTTAATGATCATAGAAAGAGGACGACTGACCATTCTAATTCATTAAAGACAGTTATAGAATTTGGTATTTCGATCAACATTAGTAATCCATTTAGTCCTGAACATTTTTTTACGAATATTGTCCTTAAAAGCGAGTAACGAATTATGTTTAGAAGAGATATTAGCTTCATCTTGAGGATCCATATTTCAATCTGAATTAGTGTTCTGAGTTTGAATACGACTGAGTTCATCTTCAAGATAGGAGATTTCAATATCCATTTGAGAATTTTTATATTTACACCATCCTTTGAGAGACTGCTTGAGAATTTTCAACTTGCGTAAACAAGAAAAAGAATCATTATGGTGTTTCATGTAGTTCCAGGTGTCATAGATAAATGCGACACAATAAGGATTCGAAGACCAAGCATTATTAAATTTGATAGGAAGGACCGGATTTCGATCATTTGTAAGAATGCTAAAAAGGTTAGGATAATGATCAGAGTTGAGTCTCGGAAGATTTACACTGGATATTTTTTCCCAGATATCAAGAGTCATCATGTTGAAAAAAGCCCTATCAAGTTTACTAGCAACATTTTTGTTTTAATGTTTCATGTAACAAGTGTATTTAGCACCAATAAGAGTGATTTAAAAGAGTTTAGAGTCATAAATAATAGATTTATATTCCTTGGAGGATATAGAAAGGTGTGATGGACCAATTTTTTCAGAAGGGGAAAGGATGGCATTAAAGTCACCCAAAACAACCAATGATTCTTGTATGTGTTTAGCCATATCGAGGAGTTCATGCCATAAAGCTCTCCTATCCTAATATCTATTCTTGGAATAAACCATAGTGAAAACGATATGTCGATCATTCCACCAGAAATCACAGGTAATTTGCTGACCAGAGATTCAAAAAATGTTGACATTTTTTAAAGAATTGTGGAAAAAGATTAACAAAGAGTCAAATTGAGGACAACTTTTACAAGAACATAAAAAACTATTATTGAGAGAGCCAAATATCTTGTAATTCATTTTAAAATTGTCTTTAGGTTTAGAAATGTAAAAGAGTTGAAGTTTATGAATGTTTAGAATCCTCCTAAGTGTTGTGGAGGTGTCATTGTTGGCCACACCTTGACAGTTCTAATAAAGGATATTCATTTCTATTTGTGGTATGGGTTAAAACCTTTTTCTTTATTTACCAGTTCCCTTATTATTTTGGGATCTCGTGACCATTGAGGAAGAAGAAGACTTTTGTTGACTCTCATGAGTTTTAGAACTTTTAGAGGAATTAGATTTCAGGTCTGAATTTGGGCTAGGAGCAGCAACTGGAGTGCTCATAGGAGCAGGACAGACCAGTGTGTGATTTTTTTTTTGCTCTATGAATAGGTACCTGTTCAGATGAGAGTTGTTTCTCATCTCTAACCAGAATAATCTCATTATCTGGGGAGGAAAGAGGTGGGTTATGCGGTTCAGGAGAGATAATTTTAGAGGAAAAAGTGGTCGGAATAGGGCTAGCCTGGACAATCTCTAGAATAGCATCTTGAGTAGAAGGTTTCACAGGATGAGAGCATGTTCCAGACTCATACTGGATAGTTTCCGGTTCAACAGGTTTCAAAGAATCCGATATAGAATCAGAAAAAGTAACAGAATCCTGCTTGTCAACAGGAGGGCTGGGTACCATGCTGTTAGTCAAACATGAGGCAGGTTTATGGATTGTTTCAGAATAGGAAACAGAAACAGGAAGTTTGGTGTGTGACATGCTGTGTGCCAAATGAATACAAGCAGGATCAACCCTAGCAGCATGAATGACAGATTCGTTAATAGGTCTAGAAGTTTTTTCAACAAAAACTAGTGTAGAGTTGTCAGATTGATGCTGTAACAGAGAAGAAGTCTCCATGTCAAAAGGAGTATTAGACACCTCCTTGTCAACTGAAACATGTTCTATATACAAAATGGAAGCAGAATCAAGAGTGTGTGATGAATTGTGGGAACTAGTTATTCCAGGAGAGGCAGGATTAACTGGTTGAGTCTCTATACCAGGAACAATAGAAACAGTACTAACAGGTTTATCATTTGAAATGAAGTGCACAATGTTACCTGGATTTGCAGTGTTCATAACCTTACCCTGGGAATTGTTATAATCAGCAGTATTTTCCTTGAGAACTGAAGGTGCAGAGGCCTCTAGATCCCTACAATTATTATCATTTAAACATGAGGTACCATAGGAAGAAGCAATAAAATCCAGATTGGAAATAGTAAAAGGGTAGCTCTTAACTGAACTACCACTGATGCCTTCAACTACAGGTTTTTCTAAACCATTGGTATTGTCATTGTTTTGTAGGCCCTCTTCTTCCGTAACCAAATCACCCCATGATTTTTCGTTTAGGTATAGAAGGTCATTGGATTTTTTAACCCATATATTTTGTTTTTTTGAGGGGGTTCAGAAATATCGATGAAATTCGTAACTTTTTTAGCATGCTTTACTTCGTGCCAATCATTATTAATAGGAGGGTCCATTTGTTTCCTAAATACCCTACAATTTGTAAGGTTGTGCCCAATCAGTTATCATACTCCACAAAAGGGTGGCTTCTTTTCATACTCAATGCTGAGCTCAAATATATGATTAGGGGTATTAAAGCCTATGTTGGATGGTAGTTCGCTGGCTAAGTTTACTTCAACCATAACTCTAGCACAAAGGCCTAGATCCCCATTCAATGTTCTATGATCAATTTTAATAGGGGATCCAATGTAAGAAGAAATGTCATTTAAAATTTTTGGATTCCAATAAAACCAATTAATCCCATGAATTCTAACCCATACGTGTGCCATATAATTTTTGTGTGTGTATGGGTTAAAGGCAGGGTCCCAGTCCAAAATTCTAAAAAATCCAGGCTGAATCTGCAGATTACCCAGCTTCCATACCTCATCAAGTTCACCTTGAGAGCTGAAGAGGATGTGATAGTAGCCTTTACCAAGGGGATCCATCTTCCATTTTGAATAATTCCAGTAGTGAGCAATCTTACACTTTAGTTCGAAAAGAGGCCAGGGTCTATCCCATGTGTTGTATGAGATTCGGCCAAGGACCGAGTACTTTCACAGTTGTTCACTTTTTTTCAAGGCTTCCGGATCAGCATCAAACAAGAAACCACCATATTCCAGCTTTCTGTAGAGAGGTTTCATACATTCCTTCATTCATTCAAGATCAACACCTTTTAGCGCATCTCAGAAGGATATAGGAAGAGATCGAAGAGGAATTTGAAATTTTCCTTCTTTAATTTTTGAGGAACTAGAATCTGAAGAAACAGGAACAAGAGGGGAATTAAGTTCCCACTCCGGATCGAAGCCCGCCATACGAAAGCTCAGGGAGAAACAGCAGCGAAAGTTAGGGTTTGGCGACGCCCGTTGGAGAAAAGTTCGCGAGCTCCCATCCTTCTCTGAATCAAAATCTGTATTTTAGTTGATATTCATGTTTTTCTAGATTTGTGAAGGCTTTGATTTTCTTGTGAAGAATCTGGTATTCTCTAGTTATCATGACAAAATTATCCACTCCAATGTTAAAAACTATAGCCTTAATCCTATCTCTCGAGTACTCAAAATCATTAACATCAATGATTTTCAGCCAAGTGTGATTCAAATTATCTATATAACCATCAATTTTCTTTCCATTCTATAATAAAAAATAGTTTTCAACCAAAATGTTATTATAAAAATATTTTATAAAGATAATATTTTAGAAAAAATTGAACAAGATATGTTAAGAAAGAAAAACATGAGCAAGAAAAAATAATTGTAAGACTAATTATATCAGAATTCTCCATTGATAACAATTTTAGGATCGAAATATATATATAGATGATCAATTACAAGATTGGGCTATATTGTATACTTATAAACTTTTTCTTTTATCCTTATGGAATTTTTTTTAACAATGTTAAAAAAGGTAAATTCATAAAAACTATTGATTATAGCTATAAGGGATAATTGGAAGGGATTAGGTCCAATTATAATAATCCTAAACCCAAACAAGTAAAACTTACCGAATATTATGAAAGTATATCATAGGGGAATATTATACCTTAATGTGTACAAAATTTTATTTATCAAAATACATATATGTATAAAAATTAATAAGAATTTTATAAATATAATCATTAATAAAATACAGTTTCAAAAAACATGTAACAAAGAAAGCAATAATGTAAGAACTCATTTAACCAAAATATATGGGTATCCAACAACTTTGGGTAAACAGACCTTGATTTATATTTCCATGAACTTTTTTCATAACCACACCAAGGTAATCCCTCAATAAAAATATCAGAGACAATATTTTTATCCCCACAAGCACTCAAAATTAAAGGTATTTAACACCTTTGTCTTCCTATAGTTGGATGTCTCCAGTCATTATGGTTTTTAGAACCTCTATCTTCATATCCTAAGAATCCCTCAATTTTTCTCATTGACAATCAGCATCATATTAAGAATATTTGAAAAAGTTATTCATTGTTGAACAAGATGTTCAATGATCATACACCACATGATAGTTTATCTCTATAGAAATCATTTCACAACCACAGAAACAGGTGAACACTTGATCAATTTATATTTAGATACTTCAAGTGATATCCTATTTAATGAAAAAAACATTAATGCTCATATCCTTCATCCAATGGTCATTTTTTTCCTTAAATCATGGAGGGACCTATACACGTGTCACTCATCCAATGGTTAGGTTGAAATAAGTTTTATGCCATTATTTCAAGATCAAAAATATTGAGAAATATAATCTTGATTAATAGACAATAATATATAAGGAAATCAATATTATGTTTAAGAAAAAAGTATCCAATAAAATGGAAACAATAATTTAGGAAAATAATTTATCTTTATAAAATATAAATAATCAAAATCTTGGATATATAAAATATAGAGTCCTAATTTTTTGGAATTTAGAGTTCGAATTCTATTGAAGTCATATTCTAAATTTCAGAGAATATGGAGTCAGAATTTCAATGAATTAAATGAATGAATTTTAGAGAATTTCAAGTCTGAATTTTAGGTAATTTAGATATTGAATTTCAGAAAACTAAGATTCTGAAAACAAAAAGACTTGGTATCTATAGAAGTTTATGATTCTGAGGTTTTAGATAACGATCTGAATTTATATATTAAAAAAGGTTATTCATGGTTTAAGAAACATTATAGGAGGCATTTAAAACCATAGAAACAGATAGAACTCCTCTTAGATAATGAAAATTTTTCTTATGAAGATAAATATTAGAGAAGGATAATTTTCATTATAAATAAGTTATTCTGATTTTCAAAACATAAAATAATAAAAATTTTATAATAATACTTGTTTACTAAACATGAAACTCATAATTCACATAAGGAATTATTATGTGACCTCCAACTCGATGCATCAGCCACATTGTCCCCCTTTCCAGGATAATATGAAATCTAAATGTTTTAATATTTTTAGAACACTGTCCAATGTCTCTTGACAATGATCAAGTAATTTAAGAAGAAAAATATACCTTAGGGTCCTATGACAGGTTAAGAACAAAATACTCCACCCTGAGAGGTAATATCTCTTTAAATATAGAAAAAACAACACTACTTCCAACTCAAGATCATGGGTGGATTATTTATATTCATATGGATGTAACAACCAAGACCTATATGACCCGGCCAATCTCTGGTGCATCATAACATATCCTAATTCCAGATTTCAAGAATCATAGAAAAAAGAAACTAAAATTCATATACTACAACAATTTAAATTGGAGGATTGATGAACATCTCATTAATATAATCAAAATATGCCTGAGACAATTCATTCCACATTATTGCCTAATCTTTTCTGGTCAACTCTATTTGAGGAGTTGCAACATGAGAGAGGTAATATACAAACATCATGTAATAGCCTTCTATAAAATGGAAAATTTTTATCTCATTCATTGTATTGAGGGATTAAAAATTCATAACTACTTCTATCTTCGATGGATCCATAGCTACACTATGATGGGATTCAACGTATCCCACCAAATGAATTTATCAAGCCCGTAACCTACTTTTTCAAACCATCCAAAGTAGCTAATCATGATGAAGAAATAAAAAAGAGGCATGCAGATGGTCTAGTTTTTCCTCCTCAGACATAGTGTACACAATGATTTCTTTGATGAAGACCACCATGAAATTATCTTCGAACTGATGGAACATAGAGTTCATTAACCTCATGAACATAGTGGGATAATTCATTACACAAAATGACATCACAACAAACTCGAAACATATATGATTAAAAAGAAGAACCATTCAGGATATCTTTATCCTTTAAATGAACATAATGACATCCTAACATTAAATAATTTTTTGGGAACCAACTTTCACCCTTCAATTGATAATATAAATAATAAGTCCACTAAAAAATGAATGCAGTTATTCACTATCACATGGTTTATGAAATGATAATCAATACAATAAATCTAATTGATGCCATCCTTTTTCAAGAACAAAATGGGTGCACCCCTTTGTGACACCCTTAGCTAAACAAAACCATACTATAATAGATGATCCAGATTTATACTTATCTCTCGAAACTCAGAAAAAATCATATTATATAGATACACCAAGATTGTAGACATGCATGGCTGTAGAAAAATGTATAGCTTGATCTCTCATCGAGGGGGTAATGATATAAACATCACTAGCAAGATATCTTATACTCATATACGACCCTTGAAAACACCAAATTATGAACCTCTGACAAAATCGGCGTCTACTCAACTATCATGGGTGTTAAAAGATGGAACGTGACTCTGACCTATCTAAGGGCCTCACCCGCTAACAAGCATTATTATATCTCCATATTTAATGAAGAACACAACCGAACTCTTGATGAAATAAATGGTATCGCATAATAAATATAACAAATCTATAATGAGAATGATATCATATGGTGTATCCATTAATATAGGAAATCTCTAGAAGAGTGGAGTTTCTCCAGCACTAGCTTAGTTCAAAATCCAACAGACATAGTCATTGCTTTGGTTACATGAATTGCCTCTACCTCAATTCCCAAATCATGGAGAAGGGAAGATGATATGAAGGATTTCATCAGTCAGGGTTCCAAAAATGGAATGCACCCCCATAAAAACATGAAACTGGTACCTCAAATGATATCTGGATCACCTAGTGCTGGAAACACTAAAGCATAAAGCTTATTATGACCTAATCCATGAAATTTATAACCCTACAAAAAACCACAAACATGGTCTCACTAAAATTTATATTAATGGGGATCATACAAGGGATATCCCCTACCAAAATCATCTTCTCTCTATTGATAAACAATTGGGGCAACCGACTACTACTGCCTCATGTAGAACTGTCACAACATATGAACTTGATGTGAAAAAATTGGTGCATGTAGACTATTATAAAAAGGTCAGGCACTACCAAAAGTGATGGCATCTTCCTCCATAATAAAAAAAATCATCTGATCCCTTGGTATAGGACAGAGAGTCGCTTCCTGTAGGGGAAATATTTTTTCTGAGGGCTTTGATATACCTACTGCTGATTGAAAACTATTCTATCTTGAAAACATAGATCCCAAAACCACAGATACACATTATATGGAATACTGAATACTCGCCTCTCACAATGATCTTACTCTAGTTAACATTCCTGGGGTGACCTCTTCTTTGTATAGAACATTGATATATATCTTTATCAAAAACTGGGTGACATGGAACAAGATATCTAGAAGAAAAGACTCATCAAAATGTCTCACATTGGCCTCCTTATCTATAAATGGTATGAATCATATACTATATAGTTCATAATATGGATAATTATATCACAAAAATTTGATATCACCAGACAATGTGTAAGCAACACCTGGAGACTGGTCTCCATTATTGTGGAAGAAAGCAACACGACTTTGTATCTGTCTCAGAACTCCTCTAACAAGACATCAATCACGTCACAATCATGGAGGAATAAGAACAATAAATTCCTTGCCAACCCACCTTAAATTATCACAACCAAAGATACATTTTGCTCTATATAAGTATGTATTAAACCATGGTCTATCTCATCCTCCTCCAACTATACATCCATGACGTCATCTGAAATTGACCCCTCATAAATATGTAAAAATTATCTCTAAAACTCTCTGAGTATCCTCCTCTAAATGTTATCATCATTGACCACTACTCTATGATGGTCTTGTATCAGAACATGCTAATATAAAATTCTATGTGAACCTGATGAAGACGTTGATCTGGAGCCATTACTGTAAAAGAAAAACTAGTTTTATATACTAAACATGGAATATGTAAGCCATAAAAATAATGGAATTTTTCCCTTTTATTCATTTTTGGATATCCTATCCCAAGGTCCAACAATTAAAAAATTATAAAAAAGAGGAATGATTCCATATCCTTTCCTAAATTTCTACCATGTAACTAGTATCACCTTTGTTAGTAGCCACTGTAAGCATAATGTTCCTCACATCAGATGACATTGGGTAGTAAATACTTGTATCCTAGTCAGTCTCTAATGTCTTTAGTATTTGATAATCATAGATTTCACTGTTTCCCAACCATCCCAAGAAACCAAACCTATACCTAACTCAAAGCTCTATCACATCCATAAAACTGCCCTCTAATACCAATCCACCATCACCCACTCTCCACAGAGTGTAAACCTCATCGTATGACTATGGGAGAAAATAGATAGTGACCCCCTGAGTCATGATTCTCCAAGGTCCTGGATTGGTGATTATTTGAGAGGGTATAATAAAAATTAATATGGGAGGTGTTACCCTCAAGAGGACACATGTTGAAGAGAGAAATGAGAAATAACCAACCGACTCATCCTTAGACTTCAATATAAAATAATCCCCAAGTAAAATAAATTAGTTTAATGTATGAACTACTGTAACTAAAAATAAAAACTACAAGTACCAAAATATAGTAAAAATGACTATGACCCTGATGCCCAAATAGCTCCTGCTAAACCCAAATCTACTAGTAACCAGTATGATCTCCAACCTACTCTAACTAACCTAAAAGGAAAGATTTTATATATTTGGGGTGATTATAATAGTTCACATTATTGGATCCTCCCTGTATCCCCTCATGGAAAAGGTAAATAAATCATTCTAAAGGAAGGTGAACAATAAGTGAAACTGGCTAATCACCTAAAAAATTATACCAATTTACTAGACTCACCATTACAACACTCACCTTGTATCATAATGAAGATAATATAATATAATATTGAATATTAAGGGTACCTCACTACAACTTACATGGTAGTTTTGAATTCTTCCCCCACATTGCATGTCCTAAGCATCTCTCCCCAAATAGGCCTGCTTTTAGACTCCTGGGAGAAGCACCACAACATTCACCTCATCCAACAAAACACCACATCCACATAACATAAAGTAACCATTTAGTTTCAGAGATCCACCACATCCCTCATAATAAGTACCATACATCATGTATTATACCTCAACCCATCGTAGCCCATACAATGAGAAATTATCCTCAGGCCGTCAAAACATATAGACATTATATATATAGTAATCTATATGAAAAATTATCTAGAATACATTTGTTTGAAATAACCACAACCCTTTATAGTGTTATCTATACATATATGGGAAAACCAACCAGTGTTTATACCATCACAAGAATCTTATAAGACAATAGAGTGGAATAAAGTGTGTTGTCCTCCGTCCTCCCACTGGAATGTTATAGAAAACACCCCCAAGGCCCAGAAACCCCAATGTGTCAGTTTAACTGTCTAAATTTGTGATTTTTTGTATTGAAACACAAAACATAAGTCATATAATATATATCACAACCATAATATGGTTATATTTTATATTTAAAATCAACTATAGATAATTAATATTGACCTCTCGACTACCGCTTCTAAGACAATATATCATATAAGCACACAACCATGTAAAGAGATAAATTGATTTACATTATTACTTTTCTTCAGTTTCACATTATTTTAATTAATTATTTAATCAATAATTAACTATTACCCTTTCCAAATTACTTTAAATTAGAATTACAAAAATGATACATTCACTTTATGCATAAGAAAACCCAGTCCATAGCATCTTAGAATTTAAAACATCCTCATTTCATCCTACTATGTTACATAGCCATGGGTTAAAAATTTATTCATTTACATAACAAACATACATTCCATATTTCTATGTATTTAAATGAATTATATGATACCATACACAAGGGTTCAACTTTTTGAGTAGATGAACTACCCATCGAGTCTTCCCCACCTATAGTAGGTGTGCCGACTCATACAACAAAGTCAATCTAAAACCAAAAAGTAAGATGAATAACTCATGTATCTTCTCCTCTATTTGAAATAATTAAACCAAAACAATATTCCTCATGTAGAGTGGAATGGAATGAATATAAACTAAAACATGGGCATCGAACAAGAAACTAATTGAAATAGGAATCCATATCTTATAACAACAAGTATGACCATATTCAACCCATTACATCATCCTTGGTTTCCTACCCTATACCAATAACATATACTGATTCTCCACACCACTCTATGAATCAACTGATACCTCAGAAATTGGGCCTCCCCACATATTATAAAACAATCACCTCTTGGATCAGCCATCCAAATCTAACATCTTATTCAAGCCTCCCAACACCACATACCACAACAACCCTCCAGGATCAGCCATCCTAGTGTCACATCACATCCGGTCCCCCTTTCCCTACATACAACAACATCCTCCAAGCTCAGAAAACCTAAGATCACATCACATCATAAGAAATATAAATATAAATAAAAATGAGGATATTTACACTAATGTAAGGAATACTATCATCACATATAATGAGTTCTCGTGGCCCCAAATGATAACTAATGTCGCCTTTATGAGAAATTAGGAAACTGATTCCCAATAAAAAAATTATCTTTTATTACTCAACTAGTTATTATTCCATATCTATTTAACTGATTCATTATTCATAAGCTCTTACTATTGGAAACCTATGAAATAAGGTATCTTAAGCAATCAAAAATTAACTAAACAACTAATTTATCAATCCTCAACTTCCATTATCATCAATAATGCGCATTATAAAAGTTTATTAACTAATTACATTAAACAGGAACACATATATCATTTTGATTACCATAACATTATAATGAAAACAAACATATTCATTAAACATGTATCATTAATATCAATTTGAAAATTTATTGTAATTTTATTCTTAATATATGTTCTTTACCAATTTCTCATAATGAACAACAAGATATTCTAATAAGGGAAAAAATATAATAGTATCTATAAAATCAATCTGAAAACAACTATCATTGTACGATGAAGCAACTTCATTATGCGATTGATATCAATTCTTTCAATCTAGTTGAAATAAATATTTGATCGATTTAATAATGATGGAAGGAGAGAAATCATGATAGGTATAAGATTACATGTAAATGGAATGGGAAATAATTCATCTGTACCAAAAACCAATGTCAACATTCATGTTACAAGAACTGACAACGTAATTATCTTTGATCACTCCTCTTATAGGAATTGCATTCATCTTAAGATGTTGTGACATACCTTCACGGAAAAAAACCAAAAAAACCCCATTATTACTATGGGTAAGAAAAAACCATATAATTGAGAGAATATACAAGATGAAACAAGACTAATATAAGAGAAACTACTAGAAGATGATTGAAAACAGACCTTGGATCAACCCATGTCAACACATATTGAATATGTAATCCCAATATCAATTCTTATCAAAGGGATCTCAAAAATCCCAATGAGGAGACATTCATGTAGAATCCATCATTATCCAAATTTTCTTGAGAAGGAAATTAATGGGTACTTGTCCTTAAGAGACATCCCTAAGACGCCAAATTCTAGCAAAAAATGACAAAATGGTTCAATACATATTGGGGATGATTTTCCCATTATGATTAAATAACTAACCAAACAATCTATAACTGAACAAATCACTATATGATGTAAGATAATTATGAATGTAAATAGGAAATTTCAATTATCTATTTCATACTATATTAATGTACCACATTGGATAAATACAATGTCATTTTAAATAGTGGACGAAACGGTATTAGTATTCTAAGACAATCACATGAATCTAATATCTATATGCCCTGTGCTACAACTTCAAAAAAAATCCCATGTATCATTTGGTACATAAAAGGACATGTGATACATTACATTTTCCATGTCATAGTAGATGAAATTTTTAAAAGCACCAAAATTCAAAATATGGGGTGCTTACTAAAACTATGTAGGTTTTCCCCCAATGACTTCCCGACTCATGACATAAAGGTGTAAAAATCAACAACAATTATTTAAAACATTTTATATAACAAAACATCCAAGACAGATTATAAATAAATGTAAACATGTTCTATTTGGACTATTTTTCATCTTAATATATTTTCCAAAGAAAGCAACCAAACAATGATTTAAAATAATTCCATAACATCTATTTTTCATAACCATTTAATTACACATAACCATCACAATAACCATGAATTCTTCTCCATGACAGTTACATACTTACGACAAGTCACTAAACGATCTACCTAGTCAATACAGGGTAATTAAATGACCACGTGCCACTACACCATTGTCACTGACCAGAAGGTCATATTTCAACCATGCCTCATGAATGAAATATGAACACAAACACCATGTAACCCTAGAAAGAATGAAAGTAAAACAATTAAAAAACTATTAAAATTCCAAAAACATTTAAATTAATAATGTATTTATTGAAAACCACTTTTCTATAAATATAACCATGCAACCATTTTAAATTAATCAATTTAAAACCATTTATCAAAGAACATTTCATAACACATTACCACTATTGCAGAATATCACCGAAACGAAACAATCATCACTATAGGAAATTTATAACTTTATATAATCAAAATTTCACAATCAAAACCATCGAATTAAACAAATTTGAATAAATTCCAATTGTTTATATAATCATGTATCATGATTGATGCCACCTAGCTTGATCGTTTCGGTATAAATTATAATCAAAATGAAAACCCACAAAAAACCAAGGGGAATATCCCCAAAGATGTATTAGATTTCTTACAATATCATTAAAGAAGCCATATCTAAACATATTTGGTATATAAAACTATAGATCAACCCATAATTGGTATAGATATAAGAAACCAAGAGATAGAAAGATTTCATCGACAAAAAAATCATGAACTATAAAGGTCAATAACTTACTCTGAAGAATAATTTAATAATCACTCTAGGAAGCCTTCGTATTTATTCCAAATTGATAGTAGGACCCTCCTTGACTATTGAGTGAGAAAAATTCTAAGGTATGGATACATAACAAGAATAACTGGGGTAAAAATCATAAACAAACCTAGATCCACATTTAAAGGATGTTGTTTCCTATAGAGCATGTTTTAGTCTCACGATTAGGAAAACCATATAATAAACATGGGTTAGCCACTACCTTAATGATGAACCCCTATATGGTCATCAAAAATGGTCACCAAACCATGTGCCAACAGTTTCCACGACAATGAAGAAAAATGACTAAATCCATTTATAAAAATTCAAAATTTCATATATAATGACGCATTGTCTGAACAAACCTTGTGCCACCTGGGTACCATCATATTTTTCTATTGTCTCATTGTGCACAGTTTCTTGCTAGAATTGCACTATTCTCATAATCCATTCCCCAATCGTGCATCTATATAAAATCCCTATATACTATATAAATGCTCTCAAATATCTCCTAAACATCACCCTTATATATTATATACCTAAAAATTATAAAGAAAGGGTTACATACCAAAAACTGATGATGCTAAATTATCACCACCCCTATTAATTCAATCACTTGAAATTTGAAAAACATCATTTCCTTGAATGATTTATGGACGTTGACCTTTATTTTATTTCTCACATTCTCATGTCTCTTCATGAATCTGACTATGTTCCCACAAAACACGCACTAGACTGATTATTTTCCAAACATGGTATTCTATTTCATATACATGATCTTCATCAGGATATATAAAAATGAAGAATATGACTAAAGGTAAACATCATCCCATCTGATCATACAGACAGTATCTAGATGATGCTTTTTCTACTGAGGCCCATAAAACACATTATACACCACACGAAAATGTAGTGGAAGTGTATGCTAATGTTACATCTCTCTAAACCATTCCAATATTTAAACGGGTATATATATCGAGGAGATATATTCCACTTCTTTCTAAAATGATTATTATGAATATTTAAAATTATATTTAAGAACACATGATTACTCACTGGAAATGATAAAAATCGTTATGATGAACCACATATGATTTATAATTATTTTGTGCCATTACTATCCTCTTTCTAATAACCTGATGCTTATCCATTGTTTCATGGACAAGGCATGGTGAAATTTGTGAAATCCCACATATTTAAACCAAAAAAATTGGAGAACAACTAGGATGACAAGAAAATGATTTAAAAGGATCTATGTGTCTCAATTCATGATAACTGTTATTATATGATAATTTCATAAATGGCATGTTCTCTTCCCTTGAGCCACAAAAATTCATTATAAAATCCCAAAGAATGTATTCCATCATTTGTATCAACGTTTTAGATTTATCACCCATCTAGGGATGATATATTGCACTCATTGTTAACTGATACCCAAGGAAATTTAATAGGGATTTCCAAAATAAGACGTGAAAATCATATCTCTATCTCATAAGATCAAAACTAGTATTCTATGTATCTTTACAACATATGGGATATAGATTTTTGATTGATCCTCCACCGTATGATTTTTCCCAATAGGGACGACATGGTACAACTTTATGAGCTGATCGACAATCACCCATATAGAATTGTATTTTTGATCCATTCTTGGGAGGCCTGTTAAAAAATACATAGCTACCTACTCACATTTCCATATTTGAATTAGTTAATATTGTGACATACATGTCAGTTACTAATGGTATACCATAACTTGCTGACATGTTAAAAATATTCAAACAAATTCATCCACCTTTCTATTCATTCGAACCAAAAATATATTCTTTAAACTACTTATTCATCTTATATATTATTTGATGTAAAACCCATGTTGAATAGTGGTATAAAGAAAGAAGTTGTTTCTGAAAATAAATAGGTAGAACCATCTTATTTTTGAAGCACTACACTGAACTTCCATCTAGACTACATGTCTCAATAGTCCCCCACTATTGAGATTTTACCTCCAAGCCATGCATTCTACATCATATTTTTATTATTGTATATCAATATTTACAAAACCATGTATTAGAAGAATTATAATGAAAACTAAAACATTACACTGGCCTTCAAATTCCAAACACTTGTCATATAGGACTGACATCATTTTCCACTCATCTGAATAATCTTTTTACAAATTATTATTTTAATTTCTACATAGTGATTCTGCCATGGTATTTTCATTCCCTAGTCTATATATTAAGTCAATGTTGAGAATTTTTCAATTATCTATAGATCTCTTGGTCCTTATATTCTAATATCATTTAGATATAAATTCTTAATCTCTTATGATCTGTTAAAATAGTAAATTACCCACCAAAGGGAAAATTTCACCATGCCATCAAATCATGGACTATGGAAGCTGTCTCGAAATCATGTGATGAGTAGTTCTTCTCATAAAACATTAATCCTAGAGCCATAAGCAACAACATGATCTCCTCAAATGATTAAATACACCAACACATACCATGAAGCATTACAATAAACCATGTTCTCTTATCCAGATTTAAGAAATATCAGGATTGGTGCTGATATAAGGTGATCATTCAGCTCTTTAAAATGAATTTGATATTCCCCAATCGATTGAACAAAAAAATTATTCATTTCTAAGATATAATATTTGAATCTTGTCATGATAAAGCATCCATAATGTGTTGGTAATAACATCCAAGACCATGGAAATGCTTCTCTCAAAATCATTCTTAAGTGTTTCCCAAGAGACAATAGATTTTACCTTCTTCATATCTACTAAAATCCCACTAAGAAAAATGATGCCCCATAAATTGCAACTATGGTATAAAAAAATAACACTTTGATATTTTATCATACAAACAATGTTCTCTAAGGATTTCTAATAGTTTTTCTAATTGTTTATCATTCTTGAAAATTTACATTAATACAACAATATATCCTCCACAAATAGTACAACAAATGAATCAATATATCACAAAAATAATAGATTCATCAATTCTATAAATACCAGTGGAACATTCTTAATACAAAAATTCACTACCTAATACTTTTAATGGCCAAATATTCTTTTAGTGTATTTCATTTGGATATATTATTTTTGGACATAAAATTGATGACATGTTGATATCAGGAAAGTCATAGAGAACTACTAATCTCCCATGAATTGATATATAAGATAATAAATGCATGGAAGTGGATAATGACATGTTATTGAGACACGATTAAGCTTACAATAATCCTCACACATCCCTAGAATTCCAATAACATTCTTCACGAATAAGACTGATGATTCCCAAAAAAATGTTCTTAGTCAAAGGAAACCCTAGGCTTCAAGATCTTCTAACTACACATTAAACATCCTTAATTTTTTTTGTGTAATCTAATAGAGAAAAAGTGATACAATGATGGTTCCATAATGGAAAACTATCTTAAACTCAACTTCCCATAATTTTGGTAATCAAGAGGAATTTCAAGAAAAAATATCTTAAAACTATTCTACGACTACTTGAAAAATGTGATTCTCATTCTATTATATCATTCTCAAATTCAACGTGTAAAATTGGAAAGATATCATTTTAACTACTACTAGAAATAATCATATTAAACCCATCACCACATTCATTTCTCCTCATATGATATGCTTGGCACCATTTTCATTCACAAACCTAACAGTTCTTCTATATCCACCAATGTGAGCCTTGATCATTTTCATCCAATCCATTCCCAGGATTACATCATATATATCCATATCTAAAATAAGTAAATACCATTTCATTTTAACTACATCAAGAGTTATAGAATATTTTATACACATAAAGGCTCTAGATTCTATTTTCCCATAAGGATTATGATGTTTTTTCACAAGTTTAATCATATCATGTTTCAAACACATCAAATCAACATCATGAGAAGAAAAAAAGGAAGGTAATGAAGTATTTTAAAACATTACACGAATAAGGGTAGAATTAAAATACAGTTTACCTCCCACCATTGATGGTCTAACCTGATTATTTTTATTAACATGCTCTACTCTATATACATGCTTCATATTTTCACTTTGTTCATTATTGACATGCTTAGATTTCCCTTGTTGAGGAGTCCTATTATTCATTGAAACCACTTTTCTATCTCTAAAATATTTATTATATTTATCATTCTCCCCTCAACCCATTGAATTATATGATTCTTGTGACAACCAAGAAGTGTCTTGAGCAACTGAACTTGATGACTATTACAATAGTGACAAATATTCCATATATTTTTTCAATTATTTGATGCACTAGGTCATTTTGTACACTCTCTCTTCATGAATTGAAAGAAACACATTTTAATAATCCCACTTTTATCATGGAATTTGGAGTATTTTTCATCGATCTATCAATTTAATTCTGATTCATGCTCCAAAATTGTAATTATGTGTCCTTGTTTTGCTTTTTTTCAGCACTATATTTACCAATGATTCCTATTCGTATCAATATTATTCCATATCCTATAAATACTAAGATGTCTTATTAATTCTCTATCCCACTTTTCACTGTCTTCATATAATCCTTTACATATATAAGAACTAGTTTCAAGATAATCTCTTTCACTATAACTGATTAAAATATGAATTCCTTCAAGGATTTACTTGGTGCATCCTCAGATGAAATGCGCACAAAATTTAGGAATTTTTTCTCGTATTTGGGGATAAATATATTTTCATACTTTAGGATGAAAAATTATTTCATTGTTTTATCTTGAACGTGTTGGGATTTAATTCTTTGTTGAAAAATTCCTCAAAATTTTCCCGACCCAAGATATGATCCACTTTAATCTACAACAGTTGATCCCAATACTACTATGTAAGATCCTTGATCATTGCATCAATAGATTTACTTTTACCACTTTTTTTGTACTGATGAAATTGACGATAAGATTCATATTGTTAAACCACACCTTTCCCCATTATAGTTATGAATCACCCCGAAAGATGGTTGGTTTCTTCATTTGGATTTATATGGAATTGACCACATGTCATGGATCATCCCTCATGTTCATTATGTCCAAATCCTAGAATAATTTTATGATACTTTGAACTAGTTAGTGGTTCACATGTGGCTCTGGTACAACCACATTCTTCGTAGCCTCTTCTGGTTTCTTTCTATGATACATTCCATGAACCATTTTTATAACAAACAAAATACATTATGAGTCTAAATCTTAAGAAACTGAAGGCTTAATAATTTAAAATTATACCACATTAACAACCATAACACTACATTACCAAATAAACCATTACCATATTCAATATTATTTTAAAATAAATCAATACTATTTTAAAAAGTGAACCATTTGGAATGTACCTCAATTATTCTATTTTATAATATGTTTCCTTTAAAAAAATTTATCATTTTTCAAAAATCAAAACATTTCACAAAATCCTAAATCATTAATCAAAATTAAATATAAATTATTAGTGGAAAATCAATCCTCTAATGTATTACATTCCAGTTTCATTAGGTAAATCTCTAACATTGGGATTTCAAAACCTAGTAATTGTCTCTTAAAAACATAGGTACACAACTCCATTGTAACATGATGTCTAACATAAAAAGGTAAGATACAACTTTTTATTCAAAACATTTCATGTCTCAATAATCCTAAAACATTATATCATCCCAAATAAAGGAATATATAATTATGAATTCAACTCTATGACCCAAAATACATATGACCACTTGATCCATAGTGAAAGGAAAATAGTTGATATCACCTGTCTGAAATAGAATTTTGGACTAAACAAAACTGATACCATTTGTAACATCCCTATTTATCTCAATTGTACTGAATATGATGTGTAAAATTAATTGGCCTTAGGCACTATCCTCAAGAATCCAAAGTCATTAAAAAAATGAAAAAGGGCTTCAATACATATGCAGGATGATTTACCCTGTGAGTGTAAAATGACTAACAATACCACCTATAGCCAAAAGACCCACCATATGATGAATGATATCATTCCAATTTTATCATATGTCTCCAGAGATACATATGATGCTTCATATGAATTAAATTAATCTCAAAATTTTATTTATCAAATTCATACTAAATTCAAGTACAATAATGTAAGACTACAATATCAAATTAAATAGAAGAATACAATCTAATGGAATTTAAAGACCACAACATGACTCCATACTCTACATGATCCTTTCTCCATCATCACAAGTAAACCATATATGATGATGTAGTTAAAAGTAAGTGTGATACATTACCTTATAACATGTCCTAGTATATGACTTATGCAAAAAAAACTATGTGCCGAATCATGGGTGAGTACTAAAACACATTAGGTTTTCCCCAATAACATCAATAATCATTCCACTATTATAGAAAAAGTAGTAGAATTTATATATAAACCTTGGAAAATAGTTTTTAAAAAATATAATCAGGTTCCATTTGAATTATTTTTCAAAATAAATATAATTTTCTAATGAAATCATCCAAAAATTAATTCAAAATCATTTCACAAGTTCCATTTCTTATAACATTTAAATTACAGAAAATAAATCCACTAACCATGAATGCTTCATTTTGAAAATAATATACTGAAGAGTGGTCTCACATTGTTGACTCAAGTCATCATAAGGTAATTATATCCCAATTCTCTATTACACCTTTGGCACCAAGCACATGGTCAAATTTCAACCAAGCAGTGTGGATGAAATATGAACACACACATTATGTATGCCCAAACTCAGGGCCAATGCAACCAAGACAAAATCCGTAAAAACCAAATCCATTTCAACAAAACATACTTTTTATAGAAAATTATTTTTTAATAAATTGTACAAAGCTTCAATTAAAAAGTCAACATTTTAAAATTATTTATCAATGCACATTGAAAAACACATTACCACTATTTAACAATTTCACCAAAAATAATAAATCATCGCAAAAAGCGATTTACAACATTATTTTACCATAATTTCCCAAAAAATATAATACAAATTTTAAACTAATCAAAAAAGTTCTAGAATGAGGAGGAGATATTGAATTCACCTACCTAATGATTTTTGGTGAAAATGTTATACGGTGTGAAAAAATTCCCAAAATAGGGTTGAATCTTTGTGAACCCATCATAGATCTCATCCCTTATCATTGAAAATGACAAATCAAAACATATTTTACATCCAATAACATATATATACCCAATAATTGAATATATCTTTGATAAAGTTGGAGAGATTGAAATATATGAAAAACATCATAAATAATGAACAACAATTTGTTACTATGAGGAATTGACTTATAATCAACATCAGAAGACTTCAGATCACCTTTAGATCGATGGAATAACCCTACAAGACCATTGAGAGAGATAAATCCTAAATTAGAGCAATAAACGAGGGAAAAGGGGTCAAACGATTAAAATTATATAGATCCTCTTTTTAAGGAAGTGGATTTTTCATGCACACTGTCTAGTCCTACAGTTATAAAAAGAGTGCACTAACCATGTGTTTTCCACTAGATTAAGGATGACCCATGGATGGTCATCTCACATTGTCTTTAACCAAAATTCCCAATGTGTTGAATCCGTATCCTCAAAATAAAAAAATGCATTTATCAAAGAGCATAGTTTCTACAGGGTAGATGGATGGTCTAGACAAATCATGTCCCACCCAGGTACCTTCTCTTATTCCCATGTCTCATAGTGAATGGTTTTTTACAGGTGTAACATGGTTTCCACAACCAGTTCATGACCTTTTCACCTATAGAAAAGACCCAAAACAATAAAATAGTTATCCAAAATCTCTAAAACATCAACCTTATAGTTTATATACCTAACAAAGGGTTACATACTAGAAATTGGTGGTGCAATATACCATGTCACCTTGAATGAGAGAGCGGTATGAAACAACAATAGTATTTTACATCTTATATTGATGGAAAAAAATTTAAATACAAAATCATCGAGGGGATTACATGATGTGATATACCATTTCACATTATGTAATTCTCCCTAGTAAGTGTCTTCATAAAAGATATTCACCTTTCAATTTTATTTTAATTTTCAAACCCCGAAATATTACACAATTTGAAAGCCTATTTGACAATATAAAACTCCCTATGACATTAACTCCTCCCTTGCATCCAAAATCAACCATCTAAATCTCTCAGGTGTTTTAGTGAACCTCCTCAAAGCAGTTCAATAATCAGAATCATACAGAAGACTGATCCAGATGTATCTAGACCCATACAAATTTGATTTTTGATTTTTATATTTCCATATTGATAAGTCCTCAAGATGTTATAATATTCATCATATAACCAGGAAAGTCAGTCAGAGGCTAGCCCCTGACAATTTATTAAATAAAAGAAAAGTGCAGTACAGAAAACCAGAATTCCATAAAACAACAGCTAGAACCCATCAGAACCATACCCATCGCCACACCCTTGGTAGAAGTCTTCCTCCGCAGTGGTTGTCTCCCAGTCTGAACTTTCATAATGCTTCAAAATTTTAGCATATTTCCTCCTCAGATTCAGCCACTCCAACGAACTTAAAGCATTAGGAGAGATCATACCTTTGCTAAGGCTTGCCCCACCTGCCTTTATTGCAGATGACCTAGTGGGCATCAGCTTTGGCAAATTGGAGTAATCCTTCCTCGGGCGCCTTCGAGATGAAGCAGTCCCCGCCTCCTCATTCTCAGCTGCCTTCACCTTCCCCCCTTGGACAATAGTGCTATACGAAGGAAACTGTAAGCCGCCAGTATTCTCTTTGTCACTGTCAGAGATCTCCCCCCATTTCTCATGAATGACCACATTACTATAGCCAGGTGACTGTTTCTGCTGTATCTGATCATTAACATCAGATGATGCTAAGCCCTTCGGCTGCTCACACAGCACCAGCCTCCTTTCTTCATTCACAGCTGCCTCCTTCAGAGAACCAGTCCCTGCACTCACACCAGTAGTTTCAGTATTTTCTACCTCGGCATCCTCAAGTTCCAGGACCTGAAAGCGGTTGCATGTGGGGACTGCAAACCGGACCCCTTCATCAACTTTGCACCTGCCATCGCCCTCAGCACATCTCCCCGGGTCACCCACTACAAGAACAACCTTCTCTGTAGAGCAGAGCAAATCCACAGCCACAGGATTCATCCCCTCTGCACTGCTGTTGCAAGCGGCCTGTTTACCAGCTCCAACCTGCTGGTCCCCAGTGCCTTCGCCCAACTTCAAACCATCCACCCCCTCTTGAGGAATAGCAGACTTGCCCCATCCAGACTAACAGATCCCTTTGCAATCGAATCCCCAGCATTCAGGACTTCCATACCCTCAGACGCCCCAACCTGCATGGCATTACCATTCTGAGCCACACCTGCAACACCAGACACTCCCGGGGGGATGGCCAGGTCTTGTCTCAGCCTCCTAAAAATGTCATTCACCTTTGGTTGAGAGGACAACACCTCTGTCTGCTGTTCCCTAACCATTCCATTATCAGCCGTGCGGAGATTTGTAGCTTCAGCTCTCCTCAAACCATCCAGGCAACCAACCCGCATTGACCTGCTACATCCTGCAATAGGACCAGCATCGAAACCAGATAAGACACGGGGTTCTGGAATAGATACCGTGTCTTTGACCTCCTTTTGTCTATCACCGGAGAACGCCACACCAGCGGTCCCACCGGAGCGGGCACCCCCATCCTTCTTCCGACAGTCACCAGCATCATGCCCCTGCTTGAAGCAGCATGAACAGAAAGGGATCCATGATTCATAGGTGATCGACTGCGCATACCTATACTCATTTTCCACAACAATCCAAACAACCTCCGGTGGAATTCTTGAGAGGTCCATTTCCACACAAATCCTTGCAGACATCGGGTGTGTCGCCAAAGCCGTCCGTCGATCGCTGCATATAAATCGGCCAATGGAATTGCCAATCGACTTCAACAGCCCAGGGTTCTGGAACGGGAGGGGAAGACCAGGCAACTGAATCTAAATTGCCGAGCTGGGTGAATCACGGCTCATGTGCGCAAAAAACGACCACCGAAGAAGGTGGAAAGAGGAACCGGAGAAGGATTTCCTATTACGAGACCAAGCCCTGCCCGGATCTTCTTCGTCCTTGAAAATTATAAGAAATTGGCG
Source organism: Viscum album (assembly GCA_963277665.1). Classification (NCBI taxonomy): domain Eukaryota; kingdom Viridiplantae; phylum Streptophyta; class Magnoliopsida; order Santalales; family Viscaceae; genus Viscum; species Viscum album. The sequence goes on along the minus strand of OY728132.1, from coordinate 1,281,798,954 downwards.
CGGTCTAAGAATTCCTACATGCGTGTGATGCCTCAAACCCCATTGTTCATTGACGGCTTTATCGAAATCCTCCACAAGCGGTCGCCGCCTCACGAACTTCGCAATCAAAGCCAGAGACAGCAATGATGACGCCTCAGAAAACTCCTGCAATGAAACCGGGACAATAGGCTGACCAGAGACGCACCCAGGGACCTTTGGAGCAACTTGAATTTCAGGGAAGAAGAAAACCGCATCAGACTACCGAGATCCAAGGCTAGGAAGCGGAGACCCCCCCTCCACCATTAGAGGAGGGGCCGCAGCAGCCGCCATCACCGAGAAACTAGGGTTTCGCCATCGGGGGCCTGCGCGAGAGTTCCACTCCTGCGACCATCATATATATTCATCATATAGACTAAATGGATAGTGTTCATATTTATCTACTTTGGAATATTGATTATGCCTTATCCTGTTATGCATGAGATTGTCACAATGAGTTTATCTTTGAATACATTCCAATTTTAGTTATTTATTATGTGTCTTTTTTCTGTGATTTACCATTCCATGTTGATTTTTATTATTAATTTATTATATATTCTGATATACATAACTATTACTTTTAATTTGATAACAGAATTATTTACACATTTCCTAATGATTCGATGATGTTTATAATGAATTATATAACGTGGTATTTTATAAAAAATAATGATATTTTTTTATATTTTAATTTTCAGATGTTTTTCATGAATAAAATTTTTTTTATCAAGTTTACCAAGACTACTAACCAATTCTATACACTAAAATGCAATTAATTATGTCTTATGAAATTGTAAAAAAGAAGTCACTGACTCTGGTTTGCTATTTTTTTGGTACCCATAATTTTTTTCCAATGGAATTTTAGTTCCCATAATGGAAATGAGATTTGGGAAATAATATTTATGAATATAGACATATGATAGAAAATGATGACTATTATAGAAGAACATCTTTATTTTTTATTATGGTAGATATTATGTTGGTTTTCCAGGAAATACATAAATTTATGAATAATATAATCTTATTTAGTTCAAGAACCTATGTTCCATGGGGTAATAAATATTAAAATAGTGCAGTGAGATTGACCAATAAATCATCTAGTTCAGGAAAATGGGCCTTAATTCACACCTAGTATAAAAATCATAGTTTATATGGCTAAATAAATAACATTTTATTCAAAAAAATTATGATTTAATTTATTAGTAGCTTAGAATAAATGACCTAGGTTAAACTTAATTTTTATTTGATTGAAAATGTCTGTGTCAAACTACATGTAAAATATTTTATATGGAAAATAATATAATAATGAAATAAATTGATGAGGAAAATGAATTGAATTATAAATGGAAATAAATCTAATATTTTGTATCTATTTACGATTTTTTTTCATAATTATTGTGGACCTGGACGTTATCCTTGTCATTTTCATCATCTAAATTTTAACACATAGACCATGGAATAAACTATGATGAAATAAAGTGGATGACGTAGTTATTTTTTGGGATTATAGATTTATATTTTCAATATATATTACCCATAGTATTTTGGTTATGAAAATAATGAAAATTCTTATTGATTGTGTTATAATTTTAGAAAAAAATGTGTATCTATTAACATAATAGTTATGGATACCCAAATGATTTTATATTTTTTATATTGATCATATGTTCAATTAAATAAAGTACCCTTTTTAGGATTTATGTGATGTTGGTATGTAATGTTAATGATATTTGAAAATATATATATGGTATGTATATGTATTTGTGGAAACAATATTTAAGAAATAATGACCTTACATTATATACACCTAGGCTTAAAGGTAATGGGATTCTTTTGGGTTATTACGATCATTAATGGCATTGATAAATATTCCAAATTTGATTATTAAACATTGTGAAAAAATGAGGAAAAAATGAATTGAAATTTTTAATAAAAAAATTATTTAATGATTGATTTTATTTCAATGATTTAAATAATACTTTTTTGGTAATTTAAAATTAATTAGTTTAATGTAGTTTTTGAAAAATGAATACATGATTTCATGGTGACATCCCATCACATGCAGCAAGGTTGTGGGTCTCACATACACAAACGAATGAGGATAAGTTTTTAATACCTATAACTAGCCTACCTGATATCCTAGTTTTTATATCATTTTATTACAAATATGAAAAATAAATATTGAGGATAAACTAATTGTTTTACTTTTGAGGTAGATAAAAAAAAATTATATTGGATTAGATGTTCTACCAAAATTTCTTTTTGAAAATAGTTAGACATGGATGTAACTCCATTCCACTCTTTTATGGATTTTTTGATTTTTTAAATGTAAAATTTAGTGATTTAGGAGTGAAAAAATCATTTATGAAATTATTAATGTAAGTGATGAATTGAGAATTGATATGAACATAGACAAAGGATGAAATTTTTTTTATAAAATGGAATTTAATCTAATAAGTATATTTCCTTAAATTAATATAATGTAAAATAATTACCCAACTATAATAAAATGACCAGGGAAGAATATTTATCTTGTTATATTCATATCTGAGGTTTATGATGGATATTTAAATAAAAAATGACTAAGTGTTTTGAGATCTTTAACTTTAATCTGATGATTCACTCTCCTGTGATTGACGGTATCTATAATTTCTAACAATTATATTTATTTTATGTCCATATGTTCACAAATCATCTATATTCACATGTGTAGAAACCTAGTAATGTTTTATTCTAGATGAAAATCATATTTCCATTTATCTCTTGTTATGATTATTTATTATTAGCAATTTATATGATGTGTTTTTTCAGTATATAAATTTTAAAATATCAAACACTTTTTTAACGAGTTCAACTAAAATTAAAAGGATACTATTTATTTATGGTGGGTAGGATCTAATACCCAATAACTATAAAATAACAAAAATTTATTTGATACTCTATATGATAGGCAACACCGAGATTAAACTAATAATGAAATATATTTTTATAAAACATAATCTATTTTTTATCTCACGGAAAATGCCACCGTGATTATATATAAATCAAAAAAATTAACACCATTTGTATCATGCTTATAAATTAACAAATTTGAATAGTACAAATAAATATATTATAATTTTGTTTATATATTGACTATAAATAAAGATTGAATCTATTAAATTGGAATTAAAAGTATTTCTAAAACATATTTTTTAAAATACTATTTATCTACACTTTGTACTGATAATTAAAAATCAATGGTTTCCACATTTATAAATATTATATGATAAAAATAAATTTATTATTAAAATAATAATTTTAAAATTGGAATTTGGTGAATTTTTTGAATTTTCTTAAACTGATTCATTTTTTGATGAATAGTAAAAATTATATAATTTTTATTAAAAATCAAATTTTTTAAATTATTTATTAATTTACATTATTATTAAATTCGATTGAAATGGGTTTTTTTAAATTTTATACCTATTAATCTAATATAATTCATGGAAATCATATTCATTTTATGTTTGGGTATAAAAACATTTTAATCCATGGAATATTTTCTCTTTGAACCCCTGCATTCTCATCACTTACGCTGGACTAATTATATGTTAAATTTTTACACATGTTCGAATGTAATTTGTAAATACAGATTAAAAATATTGAATAACAGTAATATAGGTTATATAATATGGTCAATAAATTTTATAATGAAAATCAATAATGAAAAAAGTTACAATTATTTACCGTGTTAATAGTAAAAAAATGATATAACAGGGGATTCAATAAAGTGCTATGTTTTAAATTGAAGAAGAAAAATGTATGAAATGTATTAAAAGTATATATTTTTACATTATAATGTATAATTAATAGTAATAGTAATAATAATATAATATGAATACTTGGAGATGTGAAAAATGTGTGTAAAACATTTTATTTTAAAAAATTACATGTGGATCTCACCTCACATATAAAAAGGCACCTCATTTCATATCTTTACCCAACATTAAATCTATCTTTTTAAAACATTACTTACCCAAATCACTTCCCAAAATCTTTTCACTGATCATAAAAACCTTATATTGTGAATAATGAAAACATTTTAAGAACATTAGTGCAATCCTATGGAGTACACCTAAAAAATAGTATGTTAAATCTTGTAAAATAAAATGGAAACATAACGTAAGAAATTATATATAAATTTTAATTCATAGATATTTATTTCTATTTTATTAACCAATTTCATTTATATATTATACAGACTATCAATTTTACATGTAATATCATTAATTTTTCATACATCCTGGTATTTTATGTATTAATTTAAATTATTTCATCCGTTGGGATTTGATTTTAAATTTAACTAGTGGTAGATGAGTTCGTAACTCTATTATTCTTCACTGAGTTGTATTACATATTCATTGACTGAAATATTATAATATTATGTGTCTATTTAAATTGTATTATCTATTTATAATATTCTTAATTTTTATGTGGATTTAAATTTGATGCACATAATCATATCATTGGTTAATTCATACATAAAATTTATGACCCATGCAAGGTTTGATTTACCAATAATATTTTAATCCTGATGGTTTATACATGAATTCCCTTGGAATTAGTTTTTTGTTAGTTATTTAATAAAGTGATTAAATTAATTCTCCAATGGTAATTCAAGTAATTTTTCATGTCCTAGTACCAGTTTCCCGCTTATTGGTACTTAAAATTATTGGGAATTTTTTAATAAAATCTATCATTATTTCAATCTTTGATATAATATTTATTTTCCTCAAAAATTTTGTTTTATAAAAATGTAAATAAATACTTATTTATCCTTTTATATTTGTTTTCTTAATAAGTTTTTTTACAAATTATTCATTTTATAAATATACTAGTTAGAATTCTCTTTTCATTTGAAACATAATTCCCACAATCATTTTACTGAAAAAGTTTGAAGAATAATTTTTTTAACTTGTATGGAATGGAAGAAATACTATCCATCATGACCACTCATATTTTTTTTGAATGCATTAAAATTTTCAAATTATAATATCAAATAAAATAATTATCAATTTTTTTGTGAACATTTTGTTTTAAAAAGTCTTTTTCAATATGAAAAGGAAATCATTTCAAGAATCATATTAAATTTTTTTATATATTAACATGATCAACAAATACCTATTATAATTCATGAAAACTGTGGGGATATGTTATATTAGTACCACCATTAATCATTATCTAGAAGTTTTGTAATTATGTTTTCTATATATATTATTGACACTCACATTGTGGATTATTTTTTTAAGTCATTAATATTCCCATGAGTAATTTTCATTACTATGTTTACTGGAAAATAAATTTACCCTATATATATTTATATATTACTTTTAAGGGCAATATATATTTCTAAAACAATATCTTATTTTTATATACTGTGTTTTACATTTAGTTTTATTTTCTAACCTATGGAAATAGAGATAAATATGTATTATTTACTAAATCGAGATAGTTCTAAATATGGAACATTGTTCATCAGAAAATCTGATTATTAGATATATGGGAAATGATTGGAGATGTATATATGGGTGATTCCTTATTATAGATATCCCCTCAATGAATCGATATGTCCAATGTAATGCATTATTTGGATTGCATTAGTTATATGGGTCTCGAGTGTATAGAAACACATCAACCTTAAGCTTCCATGGGAATATATATTGTTGTTTGTTGTATCATGATGCATGAGAACACATAATTCAGTAATTAAGAATATCCTTCATGGAGAATTCAGTTATACAATTCACAATATATTTACTGTGATATTATCATTGTATTTCTAATATTCAATATTTTTTAATTAAATTGCATGTTTTTTCAGTTATAAACCTTAGAATATATATTATTCCTTATTTAGTTATCATGGTATTGTTATTGAATATATGTTATGTGTTATTAGTTATTTAACAATCCATATTAATTATTTCTTTTATTATTATCCATGATATTATTGAGATGATATATTGAAGGGATTCATTACATTCAATGTAATTGATTAAAGGGGATTCTTGTTTAGTAAATAATATTTACATGTTGATTGTTACTATAATTTCATGTAAACATCCACTATACATAAAAAATACCATGAATTTTAACTCAGTGTTAATTTGTTTCATTTCTTAAGGATTCAATGAATTTTATTAAGAATGATATTCATGAATAATCATGGGGGAATAATGATATTCATGAAAAGTCATATGCTGTAAATTATTAGTTTAAATGAAATTAAATACACATGTGTATATCAATTATACATAGGATATGAAATATTTTGGTTCTTTATGAAGCAATTTCTTGTATTTTATACCTATTTACTAATGGAGACATTGGCTTCAAGCCATTGGGGTTGATGTAGCTACATTAAATACCCTGAATAAGTTTAATCTTTTTAAAAAATGTACAGAGTGTGAAAATTTAAGTTATAAATATTCATTAATTTGTTATATATTCCCATGTGTGGGTATATTAGTATATCATTCTATTAATGTAATTATTGAATCAGGTCTGAGGCCAACTATTGCATCTGAGATCCATTACATTCATTTAATAGATAGATATTATTAGTGATTTGTGGATAATTTCTCAAGACTATCTAATCCACTAAACAAGTGAGCTTTGAAAGTAGGAATGTTCATCTTGATGGATAGATGTGACGGGAATTTAATGGACTTGATGTGATGGTTTTTATGTGAATATATCCTCACAAATCCATTTAGTGGAGAAGGGTTCCTAATATAAATTTGTGATTCCATGATAGTATTGTGTTTCATTAGCATGTATAATGACATGGTGGTATCTTCCAAATCAAAAAAATGAATGTTCAGGTGAATAATTACCCAATCATGATTCAATATTCATAGTGGTGAATTTTTAATTAAATATATGGATTAATTAAAATTATCAATAAATGTGTTACTATATATGGATTATAAATATTGTGACCTAGATTTTTGTATGTTACATATTGATTATTTTAATAATAAAAACATAAAACATTACAAAATGAGGATAACATGTTTAGTTTCATATGAAAATGAGGTCCTTACATAACATTTACTACATAAAGGTTAAACATTTATTTAATTCATTCTTCTCTAGCAACTTATTAGCCCTTGTGTACTCCTTAGTACGTATAGTCACATAAGGATATACATCACAAAATGGTGAGGTAAAATCCTTTCATGATGATGGTTAAAAACATGAAACTATATAACATAGTGTAAGAATAATCATAAACATATCATAGGAATAAGATCATAATCATGAGATGAATCAGTAATTGAAGGCTTGAATCGTGGCAGTGCATAAAAATGAAAAGTTTGGTCATAGAGGTTAACTACACCACACAGTTGTGAAAAAATATAGCAACATGTCCACACATATTTCACATTAATAATTTTATTATTAAATTACCTAATTAATTAGAGAATTATATAATTATGGGGCCACCCATCACATCATAACATTTACATCACACTATATAATTACAGCCCCAATTATCACATCATAACATTTAAATTATCATGAAATCCACATTGAACATATATCAGTCATGAAAATAATAAACGCATGGAATGTAATGTATTTTATCGAAATTAATACATTAATAAACTTTTAGATCCCAATTAAGAGGTGGAATAACATTGATTATATACGAATCATCAACCTTTGAGTTAGATGTAAAAGTTTTGTTTTGAATGAAAATATAGACATATTTTATACAAAATTATATTTATAATTATCTCCATTTTAAAACATGTATATACATATAAATTTATTATAATTTAGAATATGCGATTCTAGAGAATAATCATACTAAAAATGGAGTTAAATAATGGAAACTAGAAGAAATAATGTTTGGTTCCCCAATTCCCCTTAGCTAGTATTCAAACTGTTCCTTAACTCTAATTTCATGCATAAGGACATTAGATTAATTAATTTAATATTATAAAAACTTATATATATGAATATGGTTAATTATTGTTTCATTAGTTTCTTTTAAACATCTTTTGATGAGTTATAGAGTTTAAATTCATTGTTCGTGAGTGTTCTTTTTCTTAATCATCACGAACAGTTCACTTGTACACATGAATGGAAGTTCATGTAGAACATGAAAAAACATAAATAATTTCTATAACGTGTAATTAATGATCATACAAAATTTTAAATGATATTATTATGAGTTTTTTTGTATACCCTGAGGATTAATCATTATTTAAAATTAAATTATGATCGTTTTAGTTTTATTTGGGTGTTTTTTTGATCATAACCACCATGTTTTCTATTATCATTTAATATTATGTATATAAGTTTTTTCGATAACATAAAAGGAGTTTCAACATAATTATTAATTTTTTAACCATTTAATTGTTTATTTATATACTTAAAGGGGTTGATGGAAAATAGAAGTGCCTCACCCATGATGTATGTAAATTAACACGTCAAGGAAAACATTTTCATTTTTATAAAAAGAGAGAGAGGGGGGATAAAAATGAATATTCACCCATTAACATGATAGAATACCATTATATAAATGATAATAGAGTTATTATGACATTTAGGTAAGATAAATAGAGGATAACAGTATAAAAGAAAAGAAATTTGAAATGTTATTAAATGAAATGATATAGAGGAATTATTTGATGAATCCACCTCTTGAGATCCCATTAATGGACACTATGTATGGTATTTTGATGAGAAAGTGATCTCTTGGATGCTGGTTATGATATATTGAAGAGTAATAGGAATAATTTTAAAAATTAATGAAGACTGAGAGGTGTGAGGAATTGAGGTTGTGAGTGGTGGTATTTATAGTAGATGGGAGAGTGGTTTTCTCTATAGTATATTATATTATTTAGTATTTATAAACAAGATAAAAAATAGTAAGTAATAGTTTTACTAAAATTTTAATACATTCCTCTGAGTACTAATATATGGCCATTTACATCAGCCATGACTCAATCATGTTGAAAAGATTCATTTATTTATCATATTATGTAAATTATCAAATTTTACACTTCACAAAAAATCTTATATTTTAGAAATATCCCATAAAATTCCCCCTAAATTTTTTTGATGCGTAGAATTCAAAAAATAACTTCATTTTATTAAAATAATTTTTTACATATGAATAGTTTAATTATTAATTAAAATAATAATTTATTTTAAAAATGAAAATTTAAAATTTAAAAAAAAATTATAACACTTTGAAAATGTATGTATGGCCTCATAAAATTTTAATAAAATCATAATTCATCTAAATAATTGTTTATGAACAAATATTCTATTAGTTTATTAAATTAATCATCAAATATTCATGATTTATGAAAATACAAACACTATAATGTAATTATATAATATTGTCCCATATTGTGTTGGTTAATTATATTTATATTATCATTGGAAAGGTTACTATTAACATGCTTGTTTTATTATTCATAAGGGTACTATTAATTTTCATAATGGTATCATTATTATTAATAAGTGTATGATGCTATTAAAAAAATCTGTTTGTCCTATCAGACTCCAAACAACATACTGATCAAAACTGTGTATATCATATCTTTGAAATTCAGATATTATATGTTGAAAATTTATGTTTACATGTCACAGAGTTGATCTTTTAATAATGATGTAGCATTATGTTTCCGAATGAGATTTTATGTGATTGAGACATTACAACAAGAAGAGATAAATTGCATTTATACAATTTTTATTCATTACATTCTTCCCCTCTTTTGAAATTTTTCCATTTAAGTTTAATTGTAAATAGACATGTGATTGTACAACTCCTTCATCACATACTATGGTTCCCAAGTTACTTCTTCATTCTTATTGTTCCTCCACAACAAATTGAAATGGTAAGATGTCTTATTGCATAAAACCTTATATCTCTATTCCAAAGAATCTCCTCATTAGAGGGATCATTTTCATGTTATAACACCTTCTATTTCAGTATATGTGAGTGATCTAGTCTGAACATCCTCAAGAGTGATGCATGAAACACATCAAAAACATGAGACATATTTAGTGGAAGTGTCAGTTGATATGGCCTAACTCATATGCGGTCATGGAACTTAAATGGGACATTGTACCTTGGGATTAACTCCCCTTTCATTCCAAAATATATGAATCACATCCCTTGTGATATTTGAAGGATGACTTTATCTCCAACATCGAACATAATTTCCCTTTGGTTATTGTCAACAAATATCTTTTCTGACTCAAATTATCATTTATATGTATGCGGATGACTAGAACCCTCCATGTTATCCTTTCCACATGATCATGTCTAAGTAGAGTTTCTTGTCCAACTTTATTCTAATATTCTGGAGTTCTATATGGATTTCCCTACAAATCATTATTAGGAGCCATCTAAATATTGATGTGAGAGAAATGGTTGTTTTTGAATTGAACCAATCAAGTATTATAATCCTATCCACCACTCTATTCTAGTGAGCATGAAGTTATCATACCATTGACTATCTGATTAGTCCTTTCAAATTGGAAATCCATTGGGTGATGGTAGGCTATGTTGAAATTCAATTCAATATTTAATTCTTGATGATGACTCCTCAAGAATTTATATGTGAAATTGGGATCATAAAATTGGTAGTGGGTCCCCATAGAGTCTCACCACATCTTTCACCTAAATGTTTTCATGTTGTTTAAGAGAGAGGTCTTCCCAAATAGAAATAAAGTGGGAACTATTGGTGAGTCAGTCCACCACAAAACATGTCCCATTATTTCTTTAGGATTTCATTGGGAGACCCATGAAAAAGTAAATAGGGACATTATTCCATTTCCACACGGGTATAGGCAATTGTTTCATCATACCATTGGAATTTTTTTATTCTAAATTAACTTTATAATGTATCAATAACCTGAATATATATTCTATAATCTCCTTCATCAGGTAATCCAACCAAAAATGTTCTGGGGATCTATGTAAATCTTGGTAATACAAGGATAGGTTGAGAATATTGAGGTATGTTCTTTTTCCAATATATAATTTTTTGTCCCAAGTGATGAAGGAAAAAAATTATACATTTCTAAATGAATCATAAAATCATTATTGATATTGAACTATTACATATTGTATTCATTTATTACATTATTTGTTTTAACTTTAGATCATCCCGTTGTATCTTGTTAATATTCTATTGGATATATGTTTGGGAAATATTTTTGGAAAGGTAGGGTGTATTCCTTTCCATTTTTATTTCCAAATCCATACTTTTACTATATGTGAAGATAGGGTCTTTACCAATATGCATAAAGGATATACTAGTAGGCTCTTATCTTTTTAATGCATCATCTCCCATGTTCTCATTAATAGTATGATAATGAATAGATAAATCATAGTCTGCTATTATCTTTAACTATATCATTTGATGAATATTTTTCTCCTTTTGTGTGAATAGATATTGTAGACTCTTCTTATTGGTATTTATGTCACACTTCTCACCATAGAATTTGATCTCCCATTTTCCCATGAAAAACACATTACTACTAGCTCCAGGCCTTGCATCGGGTAGTTCTGATCATGGATCGTAAACTACAATGAGGTGTAGGCCATCACATTATAATTTTTCAAGAGTACCAACCCATTACATTATTCAAATAATAACACTATATCACCAAAAATTAACATATTTTCGGTAATTTGATTATAGGTGTATTGATAAACTGTCACATTACTTCTTTGAAACATTACTTACATTATTACTTCCAGAAAATTATTACCCCATTCCTTGCTATCGTAGTTAGTGGGATTGAAAATCACTTAAAAATTCCCAAAAAATGTTAATTGTACCCAGATAATCCATGAAAATAAAATATTTCTATGACACTAGAGGATCCGGGACATTACGCAATCAACATTATTTTTTATCGGTCTAAGGAAATTCCCTCAGTTGTGATCACATATACCTAGAATGTGACCTGCTTCATCAGAAAGTCACACTTTCTGAACTAGATGTACAACGTCTCTTTTCTAAATGTAATTAAAACATGCCTTAGTTTTTCTTTCTCTTCCTCATTACACTTGGAATATATCATAATATCATCGATAAACACAACCAATTTTCTTTGAAGTTTTGTCTTAGGAATCTATTAATAAAATCATTGAATCTTACATGGTAATTAGTATGTTTTGAGGGTATCATAAAAAACTCATAGTGCCCATTCATTGTATGGAAGGAAGTGTTTTGAATATCATCCCTCATTATATTTATTAGATGATATTTATATAAAAGATACCCCTTTGATTAATACAAATATCCTCATAAATGATCAGAAAAATCATCAGTCTTTGGGAGGTGATAATTTTTCATTATGGGGATCTTGTTGAGTTCTTGAAATTGGTACAAAACCACAATGAACCATCCTTCTTCTTCACAAAGATCACTGGTGCACCCCAATGTGATGCACTAAAATGTATTTACCCTTTGTCCAAATTCTCTTACATCATGTTCTTTTTCTCATATAGTTCAATAGAATCCATCCTATAGGGACAGATAGAGATATGTGTATCTCCTTGTATAAGTTATATTGATAAATCTACCTCACGATTAAGTGGATGTACAGGTAACTCCATTGGAAATAAAAAATTGAATTCCATCTGTATAGGAATTACCTCTAGGTTAACACTTTCCTTTGACTAAAATATTTGAGCGAGGAATGGATCTTCACAGGGAATCAAAATCAACAATGGAAATTGATTTTTCATAGGAGATCTCTGATATTCATTTAATTTGTAGAAAAGCATGGGATGGTTTAGAATATTAAAAGATATTTTATTTTCACGGTAGTTGATATATTCTATATATAATGAGATCCAATCCATTCCCATTATATCATCAAATACTACAAAAGGAGGTATTAAAAGATTCATTGGAAGAATCTTCACATATATGCCAACATGATAAGAGTTCAACACGTAGGATGAAATGATTTCACCACTAAGGGTTTTTACATATATCTCTACTTCTATTCTTCATGGAAAAATATTCAATAGTTCGGTCAAACATTGAAAATATAATGGAACACGTTGAATAAAAATCAAATAGTACTTTTTTCCATTCATTATTGAATAGGAAATATACATTTTATGACTTCATTTTCATGTTGCATATCCACAGTTGTAATGGAATAAGCCTTCACCTATTCCTTTGGCTTTGGTATCCACTAATTCTGTTTACCCTCAAGGAATCTAGTTTTGGTAAACTGGTTTGCATAATTCCATTTCTCTCTACTGTTTTATCACTGGGCCATGGCTGGTTCTCTCTATTCCTCAACCACAATCTATTTTCTCCTTAATTATTTTCGATATTAAAGAGCATGGTGGCATTTTTTCCACACTTGATTCCTTCCCCCATCCCTTTGAGTAAATTCCCATGATGCCTCTTCCCACATTTTTGACATGTGAGTGGTTAAGTTTTCATTCCACCTTTCACATTAGATCCACCTTCATGAAATACAATATTACATTACATATCGCAATATCCATGAGACCAATCTCAAAACTCTATTTAAAAATTGAGTGCAAATTGAACAACTAATTCATTACTCATAATGTTTCGAATTCAATGTGTCTTTCGCTGGTTTTGGTTTAATCCACTACAAATCTATAAATTTTTCAATCATTGTTGATAAGAAAACCTGTATTGTACCGTTCATGCCTTGTGGAATTTTTTTATTGGCTGAGATAGATTCACCATACACTATATTTTTCTCAGTGAATTCTATCTCCATCTGTTTATGAAGAGTTTGTGGGAAAAATGGTTATGAAACATTATCAAAATGTCTTCCCACTATATCTCTTCAATTTCATCCCTCGGCATGATGTTCTTAATCAAATATCACCATTAGTAGACCTCTCCCTCGAGATGATAAACATCTAGAGTCATCATTTCTATATCAAAATAGTAAGGCATTAAAAAGATCTTCTCCATCAAATTGAACCATTGTTCTATAACTAGTGTATCATAAGATCCACTAAATGGCAGTGGTTCTTACTGCCTTAAACACTTTATAGCTAGTTGCTCTCTCTTAGGTGAAGGAGGATGTTCTAAATTATAGAGGTTATTATTCATAACCTAAGAAAACTATGTAAACATTTCCATGATGTTTTGAACTCCACCCCTAAACAATGGGGATGTCGTTCGATCAATTTATATAATGCCCATTGCATGGGTTGTTTCCATGGTTTCTCTTGGTTCCCAACATTTTTAAAATAGAAAATGATAGAACAAACTTGAGCGAACAATTCATTAATAAATATGTTATTCCTTTATCAAATTAACACTAAAAACCTATATTCTGGGATCCTTATATATTAAAAATATTTTTGTGTACTTATATATATGTAGTCTCAAATCAGGGTGTTCACTATGGCTCTCTAATCGTAATTCCAAAATTAACTATATCATACCTCTAATACAAACTATAGTAACCCTTATATTCATATAGTACATTTACATCATATAAAATATAAACCACATTAAAATATTAAACAATTTGGATATGAGGTTTTAGTGTCTTGGAATAAAATAATACCATACATAACATTTTCAACATATATTATAGACATTAATTTAATTCCTTCTTCTCCATCTTCTTATAGGACCTTATGAACTCCTTAGTATGTGTCATCAAGTATGGATATACATAAAAAGGGGTGAAATAAAATCCAAAAAATTGGATAGATAATAACATGAATCAATATAAGAAGGATTAAGAATAATCATTATTATAACATAGAAATAGGATTATAATCATGAGATGAAGGCTTGAGAAAAGGCTTGAAGAGTGGAAAAGCATAATAATATTACCTTACATTTTATTGGTTAACTACCACACATAGTTATTAATAAATATAGAATCATGATCACATATAATTCAATTTACTCATGTGTTTATTCACATTACCCAATGCATTGGAGAACTATATAATTTAGGGTGCACATGTGACATCATTACATTTACATTTCTCTTTATGATTTTGGGCCCTCCCATCACATAATAACATTTAAATTATCATGCATTTCACATTTAAAATATATAAACTATGAACATAAATAAACCATGTAATGTAATGGGTTTTATCTCATAATAATACATTAATAAAATTTTACCTCCCCAATGAAAGTTCAAATAACATACTTGATAAGAATCATTAACCTTGAGTTATAAGTAAAAGGTGTGTTTTTAAAGAAAGTATCTTTTAAAAAACAATTGGATTGTAATAATTTCCATTAGAAAATAAATATATTCCAGAGAAGGCAATTAAATGGTGAATAAATAATTTATAATGAACAACCATACTAAAAATTTAGTTATGGAGGGAAAATGTGAAGAAGTAAATCTGTGCTCAAGAATTCCCCTTATCTTTTATCCAAATGCTTTCTTCACATAAATTTATTATATAATGACAATATATATAATAATTACCAATTCTAGAAACATTGTATACATGAAGTTGTTCCATTATGGTTTCATTATTTTTATTGGCCTTTGGATGTGTTATTATGTTTAAATTCAATTTCCAAGAGTGTTCTTTTTTATAGTTTTCAAGAAAAGATCAATTGTACACATGAATGGATGCTCATGTAGAACATTGATAAAAATCCAAAATAGCTATTAAATGTAATTAATGATCATTCATGATTTTAAATGATCTTATAATTAATTTTTTTATATACAATGAGATGATCATTATTTAAAATTTAATGATGGTCGTTTTTTATTAATTTGGGGGGTTCGGGATCACAACGAGCATGTTTTGTATTATCATATAGTATTATGTATAAAAGTGGTATCAGAAACATAAAAGGGGTAAAAATCATATTAATTTCTTTTTAAATAATTAAATATTTTTATTGACATCCTTGTATTTGTTGAATGATAATTGAAGTGCATCTCTAATGAAGTAAGTAAATTAACACATCATGGAAAAATATTTCATTTTTATAATCAAATAGAGGGAGGGAAGAGTATAATGAATATTATATATTCAAAAAGAAATAATACTAGTATATTAATAATATTATAGTAAACATGACAATAGAATAATATATGATAAAGATTACAGAATAAAATAAATGATATTTGAAATGAATATGAAAGAAAAGAGAGAGAGGAATTGCCTTTTGAATTATCCTCTTGAGATCATCAGTAATGAACATATGATTTGTATTTTGATGAGATAGTGATCTCATGGAAGTAATAGTGGGTACTGGGAAGTGTTTTGGCCCAAATTTAGGAAATTCATGATGTGGTAGAGGTGTAAAGAAATGAGGTTGGGAGAGGTGGTATTCATAATGGAGGGGAGAGGGGTTTTCTTAATATTATATTCATTAAATTATTATTTCTCCACAAGAATAGAAATAGTGTGCATTATTGTCATTTCAAATAGTAATATGTTCTTGCAAGTTTGAATTAATGGCTATTTATAACAGCAATGACTCTTGCATGATGTAGAAATTACTCTATTTACCATAATTTGTAATTAACCTAATTCCACTATTCACAAAAATATATGTATTTTCAAAAAACCCAAATGTTCAAACTAACCATTTTTTAATGTGTAGAATTGAAAAACTGATCTCGATTTTATGAAAATAATATAAAAAATTTATTAATTCAATTTTTAATTACAATAATAATTTACTTGATAAATACTAATTTTAAAATAACAAATAACTTTTCTAGAACAAAAAAAAATTAATTATGGTCTCATAAAATACGCATATAATCATAAGACATCTAAATACATGTTTAAAAATACATTTTATGAAAAAAAAAATTCTTTTAAATTTTAAAACTAATCATTAAATATTCATGACATACAAAAATACCAACTCTATAATATTAATATATCTTATTGTCATATATAGGATGGATAAATTTTATTTACGCTATCATTGGTAAGGTTAATATTAAATTTCTGATTTTCTATTCATAAGTGTCATAGAAATATTAATAAGGATAAAATTACTATTCATAAGGGTATGTTACTATTTAAAAATAAAATAATTTTTTCATATTAGACTCCAAACATTTTTCTTATCATAACCACGTATTCCAGATTTACAAAAGTCAAATAACAAAAGAGAAAATTTTAGGTATAATGGTCACATAGTATTTAATTTAATCATGATGTGGTGTTCTATTACCTATTTTGACTTAATGTGATAATGAGATTACTATATAAAGGGAGAAAATAAATTTAAAATTCTCTAGGTCATTAAAATAGAATTTTAAATTATATTTTCACCTAGAAACAATTGAATATGATCCAGAGAAGTTGGTTGGATATGATTACTAGTTATGAATTCTCAATACATTACCACCATGGGATAGAATAAGTTTTCAGAGATACACATATTTTATAGGTTCATTATATCTTATCGGTGATGTGGATCATTAATGATCTGAAATTTATGTATTTTTGATGGATGGATATGTAATCCTGAATGAAGTGGAATGATATTTTCATTATCAATATATTTTTCAACCATCAATCAAGTGGATGATTAAAGATTCATATAATGAAAATGTAAATTTAAAATGTATGTTGTGGAATTTTACTATGATTAAATAATATTATGATGTGATTATAATTCATAATAACTAATTATGTGTCTACTCAATAATATATTTTTGGAGGTAGAGGTTGGAATATGCTAAATATTTATTATTATATAGTCATCATAGATGTATGAAAATGTATAAAGACAAGAATCTGTATATTTTATGGGATAACATTATTATATATATAAGTTAGTAAGTATCTTGGTAATTATTATGTAATAGTGATTATGTTGAGAGAAAAAAACACAAATTAGATGTTATAACCCCAAACCACTCCATAATAGAAATGGGAAAACCCATCATCTATTTTTTCATCTCACACCCCAAAAATTCTCCTGATTGTGGGCTACTTCTATTGTACTCAATAACCATATAATTTTCAAAAAATTCATTTCCGTTGACATATATTTCTCTTTGGGTTTTTTATAACATACATTGATTATATGGTTTGGTTTTCTAAAGTTCCTCATATCATTGTATCAAATCAGGATATGTGTTTTAATTTTATGTTTGGTAAAAAATTAATAAGGTTCTAGATGCATATATGTGTTTTAGTATGGCATATAATCTACTGGTAGATGGTCAGTCTTAGAGAAACATTCATAACCACAAGGATATTTTGGGATAATATTGTACAGATTTCAATTGTGGTTGGGATCAATACCTTGTTGTTTTCAGGTTTTTATATAATAATATTTTTTCACATGATTATTCAGAGGGATCCATTTGAAGAAATATATTGGGGGATGTGAAAAACACTAATGTATTGGGATGGTGTTGGATAAACTAATCTATTGTGACCTGATAGTTTTTATGAAAAGAAAATGTATCTTAGATCCATTTAGTATTTGTAACATCATGTTAATGTTTATAGTGACCCCCAAACACCTCTATTGACTATGTCATATTTTTGACTCTCTTATGTATTCTTTGGGTAATGTATTGGAATATTTGAAGCGAACTTGGGTTATGCATGGTTTATTTATATTATTCCCAAACTGTGTGCACTGTATGTGCAAAAAATACAAACCAAGGTAGTTTGGGTTTTCATGTTTTGTGCCATGCTTTTAAAACTATGTTCCCATCAAGGAAAAACCACAAAAGTCCACCAATAAGAGAGTATATTTATAGATAATGTTTTGAAAAATCATGTGGTGCTACCCATGTCACGATGAACAATAAATTTAATTATTCCAAAAAAATTAACAAATATCCCAAAAACTACATTGGAAACCCACTTCACCAAAAAAGGGGATATTTTCCTTATCCATTGTTTAAAGGGGTCTAATGGACCAATTTTGCCTCCTCCAAATAGACTCTATGGCGAATCAAAGATAGTATATCATCATTCGATCCTTTCCTATTATTTTTTCAGTTATTGTTACTTCACTCACAATATATTTGATCTACTCTTTATGGGAAGATTAAATACCCATGTTGTTGGAGGATATAATATTATTTTTTTGGGATCTTGAATCTAGGGTGTATTTATTTATGTATTTTATTGATGTTATTTATTGGTGAATACCACTGTAGAAGTTGTGTTACATGATCTTTTGATATATGGTTAGTGTTTTAAATTAATATTGTCCAATTGATTAAACCCTAAACTGCATGACTTAAATTATTATTATTATTATTTTGAAAACCTATTTTGATGTATGTTAGGATTTATATTTACATATTTATAAAATAGAGGACCCCCTCCCCCCCAATTCTAATTAATTCGGTGGTGTTAGTTATGTTTGAGGAAAAATGTGAAATTAAATTTGATTAATTAAATTTTTAAATTGATCAACGAAATTTTTTTCAAATTAATATTTCAGAAAATGGATTAAATTGAATTGATTAGAACCCATTGGTTTTATCCTAGAAAATTTAACAATTAGAATAATTTTTTTTTCATTTTTAAATTGAAAATGGAATTATAAAATGGGTGGAATGTGGATTAATTTTATTATAATAGGTTTTGAAATAAATTTCATGTTATTGACTGTTGTTAGAGAACATCAAATTCTAGGTAGTTAGTGATTTATACGGGGCACCAAACTATGGATGATCTAAAAATATAATAAGGAATATGCAATATGTCACATCCCTGATGGGATGGTGATATGTCCTCTTTTCACAAATGCAAAGAGTAGTTTGTACTTATATTTTTTGGGTAACATATTCAAGTTCGTGAGGATCCAATAGTCTCGTACAATCTTACCTATTGGAAGAATACCATGTTTCGTACTGTTAATTATTAGATATAAACAACTTTGTTTATTGACTATTTACAGTTTCCTTGTTAATTTGTAATTTTTTTATATAAACTGCTTATTGAGCCACAATTTACAAATAACTTCCATATTTTTAAATGAAATGCATGATTTTGTTTAGACATTCATGTCTACATTGATGAATTTTTATTTGAAATAGGATTAATTAATTGGTTAATTAATAGTTTTTTCTTCTGATGTAATCCTTTATGGGACACTACTATGATTTTATCACCATCTGTACCTGTGCCTTCTGGTGATTCTAGATTATATCCATCTGGGTTACAGAATGGTAAAAGCACTACATTAAGGTGGTTTTTATTTTTATATTGTGGGTTTTAATAGTTTTATTCATTTGGATGTGGGGTTTTTACCATATTTTCTAGTAATTCGATGATTTATTTTTGGGTTTCTTATACAAGTTTGACATCTGGTACTTGTTCTCCCTATTGATTTTTCTATGCATTTTGACATTTAACATATTCTTCTACTATTTATGTGGAAGATAAATTCACTATTTTATCTTCTATGATGTTAGGAGATAGTCACCAACCTATGGGGATCAAAATTTTTCTTCATGCAATGTAGGTGTCGGATCGTGTATTAGGTTTTGAGGGTATCTAGACAAATTCATGAAAAAAGGTGTTTCAAAGGTTCCAATTAAGCACCTTGCCTTGATGTTAGTATTAATTTGAGTAATAATATCTAGATATATGATGTATTTTCAATTTAGTTCCTGGAATTATCTATCAACAATGAGACATTTCTCCCCAAGGATTGTTTTTGAATTAAGCCTTCCTGAATAATATTCGTATATTTATTTCTTTTTTATTTGTAATGGTAGAAAACCAATATTATAATCTACCTCTTTTGATGATTTTTTATAAAAACTCACACATTACATTAATTTATTTTAAATCAAAATGATACATAATATTTTTATTATATAATGAATGTTATAAATGTATGTTTAGGTATAGTGTCTTTAGAAACTGTGAAACATGAACAACTAGTTTATAAGACATCTTCATTTTCTACCACATATTTCATCATAACCTAACCACTTGATTACATATCATACTTTATTCACTTCTGCATGACATGGGTATAGAATCATAAAAATGGGAGCGTTCTGATGCTTAGTAAGGGTAAATATGAGAGATATCAATCATATAATAATCATAACAAATAAGAACATTACATTATATAATCTATTCTTATTTATGAAAGATCATGTTATCGATCCATGTTATAAATCATGATTGTTAATATGAATCAATGAAACTAATACAAAAATTCATAACCTAAGACATGAAATTCTCTAGAATCACATAATCATAGAAAATAATTTCATATTTTTCATGATTCATTCCCAAAACCGTCAAAGCATAAAAATTCCATTACTAAACTGAGTTCACTCTTAGTTCCAACCATGTGTTACAAAACTAAGATCATTTCCAATTCAATATAAGTCCTTATCATTAGATATAAATAATTAACCCTTACATTGTAGATAGTTATAGGTCCCACCCATCTCATAATTAAATCATACTATTAGGTTCCACAAAAACCTAAATAATTCATCATTGAATAACCAAAGGAATAAATGGGTTACTTAAACGTCATTCCATCCTAATAAATATAAAATTATTGGATTTTTTAAATATAATTCCATAATAAACACAATAAAACTATAGTAATAATAGAGATAGGAACATAACCATGTTTAAATAATATCATCTTAGATGAAAAATAATTTTGACAATGAACATGATATTTATTCTTTGGAAAATAAAATTTATTCTTCAAAAACATTTTATTTACTGAAAAATTAGTGAAAATTTAAATGAGAAGAATTAATTTGAATATGAAATTTAAATTGTTCAGAGTATTCCTTGTAGAAATAAGGAGTAATAATTATTAATAAATATAATCATGTCATATATGTTAAAAAACATTCTCATTTTAGTTTTTCTGAAAAATTTAAAAAGTAAATCTTATGGAATAAAAAAAATATTTTCATTCCTTTAAAAAAAATAATCAATGGGTAAAATTTATATTATAAAATTTCATAATAATAGTAATAGTATTACATATATAGAAACATGTATGTGAATTATAAATATACACCAGTAAATACTTACATACAAACAATATCAATTAATAATGTGATTGTGAAATTATACCTTACCTTTTATGTTCGGTTTCCATTGATTGTATTCGATACTCCTATGTAATTATTTAAATAATGAAATTAAAATATTTCCGAATAATAGTTTTTTATGATATCATATATGATCATATTATCTTGTGTTTGTGTATAACATTTCATTATTAGTTGTTATTCATGTATTAACTACTTCATTTGATTACGCATGTTTTGTTGAATATGTTCTGATCCTCTTTATTTGGTCATAGTTATAACATTAATAAAATAATACTTGCATATGATATATCATATTTATTCATTTTGTACAATTATATAATCATAAATTAATGGTGATCATGTAGAATGAATTGCATCTCATCATGGAGATGGTAGGTCATACAAAATCTAAAGCGATGATATCATTCCTATATTTGTTTAATGATATAGAGTTAGATGGAGTATAATACATAATAATTAATATCATTTTTTAATAATCATATATAGTTTTTTTTTCATTCTTGTATGCATCCATGTATAGTGGTGGTGAAAAATAAATTACACGACATTGTGGAGATGATAAACCATATGAACGCATGCGTGTTGATTTTGTTTTTCATAGAATGTATAGAAGGTGTAAAACGATTCTTTAATAATTTTAAAAAGATATTATGATTTAAGAGATACTCGGGTTATAAAATTATAATGAATCAACTTAGGATGATTATGTATAAGAAGATATAAGTTCGAATGAATTGATAGAGGAGACTACCTCCTCTTCGAAGTTATTCCTCTAAATATTCTCTCAAAGCACTAGAGTTTATTTTTAAAGAATCCAAACCCTCTAAAATATATCTATTAATTATTATATTAGATCATGGAAGGGTATCGATGATCTTGAAGGATCAATGTGAAGTTTATAGGTGGGGTAGGAGGTTCTCTTTTATAATTGAGTTGAGTGGCACTTTTGGAAACTATATAAATAATAATTTATAATAAAATCAACGAAGACATAAGAACCAACAAAATGACCCAATTTACTAGATGATATGATATAGGAATATAATATCATAAAGAAATATTTTTTGATAAGAATTTTTTTAAATTTATCCTTTTCTATTAATTTAAAAAATAGTTATTCTATTTAATATTTAACTATGGTTAATAAATAAGTCAATCTTAAAAGAGAAAATATTTTACTTATTTTATTTAAAATATAATATATATAAATAAATTACAAAATTTTATACTATATCATCATCATTATTTTTTTTTTAATATTTTTGAATTTTTATATAATTTAAATTAACATTATATTTATGAACTATCAATTGTGTCAATTTTGACATTATTCAATTCATTGATCTTTAAATATTTTAAGATAAAAAGTTATCTAAGAAACATATATTTTATTTAATTACTAATATGTAAATATAATCTATAAAAAAAATTAAAAATTTTTATTACCCCAAATTATATTTATTTTGACATTTTTAATGGCATTTATTTTCTCTCTCTATTAATAAGATAATTACTACATCATTGTTGTATAATTATTTTTTTGAATAAAAATTAAAAATAAAATACTATAATGATGATAATTATTCTATATTTTATATTTAATTTTTAGTAGAGTTTTTTCATAAAACCAAAATTAAAAATGATATAATTATTAAATTACGAATGTGAAGACTTTATGAGAACTTTAAATAAAATAATATATGTGTAACAATCACTCCTCTAAGGATCCAAATGGTAACTAACTCTTCCCATGGATGATTATGAATGATATATAATCGACCAATAATATTTTTTCTGGTTTTTATGTACTTTTATGATTATTATAATTTTTATACAGAAACTATTATTGATTTATTATTAATTAATTAATTTTTTCATAATCATAGTATAAGCCTTAAAGGTAATTATTTATTTTCCAAAAAAATTGAATTAAATTATCATGAAAATGAAAAAATATTCAAATGATTATTTATAATAGAATTGATATTATGTATAAAATAATATGAAAAATGTCATAATTATTGAAATTTGAGTGAGAAATATTTAATTTCTCGTTAAATAAAATAAATTGAGTGCATGAATCTCATCCAAGTGGATTCCAAATGACCCGTGTTTGACCCAATGATTATTTAGGTTGATAAATGCTCATCCAATTTTTTTACTACCATTTTAGGGATACTTTTATAAAAGTAATCTCACCTTTAATTACTACATTTATCCTTTTATTGTACTAATAAAAATTACCACAATTAGTATTCAAAATTATTAAAAATAAAATAAATATCTTTACTTATTTTGGAACTAATAATTTAGAATATGAATTCCATTTTTTTAAATTCAAAACCTAAAATTTTTAGTAATTTATTTTTTATTATTATAGTTTTTGAAAAGAGAGAACGAGTTTTAAAACATAAAACATTACAATAGATAGAAATCTTTTTAATCTGAATTAAAAGTAAAATTTATAGTAATAAAATCAATTATATTAAAATATAATAACAACTTTTATTTAAACATTAAACCCATTCAATATTATAATTTAACCATATAAATTATTTTCATGAAAAAAATTATTTCCAATTATAAGTTGGTTTATATTTACTATTCATCGAAATTTGAAATTTATCAGAAAAATATTAAAATTTCATCCAAATTTATTTATTATGTCCCTATTTGATTGATATTTTTATGATGTCATATAAAACATATTAATGTATCAAAATCATAATTTAAAGGGGATTCTCCATTAAACGGTGAAAAATTACCATTTTGAAGAATATAAGATTTTATATATCAAGTAGGGTTTATTACCACACTATGAAAAAAATATATATTTTAATAATTTTAAAAATAATTATTAGGTATATAACATATATATTTAATTAGTATCAATTAATAATAGTAATTATCTATTTTATTAATTCAAAAAAATATAAAAGTTATTAAAAAATCTCATAAATAATTTCCAGCAAATGCCAATATTATAAATATTCTTTTGTTATATATATTTATTACCATTAAATTGAAGACAAGGTTAATATGTTCATCTTATATTAAGAAAATCTCGTGGATCATTTAAACTCATGATTGTGTCTAATGCAAGTTATTGAATAATTTAGATTATTAATAAAACTATGTCAATAAAGCATATGGGTGTTAAAATCTACCCCCAATGGAATTTCACCCTAAAAACATGTTACGGGATTAAAAATATGAGGATATATCTCCCTCATAATATCCTCAAATTTCCTTGAAACTTCCTCAAATTGGTGGCTCCACCACAAAACAATAACCATGTTAGTTGTCTTATTTCATAGAACTTTTTCACTATAATCCAGAATCTATATTGGTTTTTCCTCAAAAGGGAGATCTCTCTCTAATGATACAACTTCAGGGTTTATTAATTGTGAATGATCATGTATGTAAATTATCATGAGAGATACATTGAACACATCATTATATTTAGAAATATTTGGCGGAAGCTCTAATTAGAAAGCTACCTTCCCAATATGATCTAGAATTTCAAAAGGACCGATATTCCTAGGGTTCAGCTGTCACTTTTTTCCAAATATAATTACTCACATTCAGGGAGATATTCATTGATACACATTGTCCCCCACTTCAAACTCTACATATATTTTAGTTGTCAACATGACATTCTTATCGACTCAATGATACTCTTATTTTTTGTTGACTAGATGTGGCATTTTCTTTCCTGTCTTCTATATGATCTGGTTCTAAATGATATCATTCCCCTACTTATCCTGAGCTAGTTTTGGCATTGTGCATATATTCATAGAGAATTTCATAAGTATATATCTCAATACTAGAGTGATATATATTTTTTTAATTAAATACCACCAATGGAAGGTTTTGATCCCAACATCCTTTGATATATATAGAGAAAGATCTCAATATGTATTATAGATTTTGAAATATTCTTTTAGACTGACCATCTGTTTAAGGATGATATGTAGTTCTGAAACAAAACTCTATATCTAGAGCCTGATGAAATCCACTCTAGAACATCTAAGTAATACTCTGATCCCAATAAGATATAATTGAATTTGGTAATCTATGTAATCTTATAACTTTCGGTACACATATCTTAGAAAGTGGATCAAGAGTGAAAACACTTCAAATGGTAAGAAAGTGTGATGAATTTGTAAGGCGATCAATAATAACCCATTTTGCATTATGTATTTTGATGTTATGGGATGTCTAATGTGATTTTCCATAGTGATGTTTTCCCATATCCATTTCGGTATTAGTAATAGTTGTAACATTCCCTTCGACTTTTCTCTCTCTACCTTAACTTATCGACAAACCAATCACCGAGAGACATACTGAAAAACATCTCATTTCCTGCCATACCACCTGAAATACTATTTAGGTCCATATAAATCATTTTTATTTCAAGGTGAATTGATAATCAATTACTTTGAGCCACATAAAACAACTCATTCTTTATTTATGGTATTATAAGAATACAATCCCAATTCATAATCCTTATTATTCCATTACAATGAAGGTTGAATTTAAAAACTTTTATTACATTATTTTTTGGATATACATCTTCCTTCAGAACCACTTTAATCAATACTTGTTTAGATGGTTGAGTATTTATTTGGGAAAGATAATATTTATCCCCCTTAAAATTTCAAGATCTGTCTTTTGAAAATTTGTAAATATTAGATCTTTTTTATTCTCATCATATATTTACTAGCATGGTCATTTGGATTTAAATCATCTTCCACCTTATTCAAATTTATAGGGTGGTAATGCATTGAGCGGTTGTCATCTTTAACCAACTCTTATAATATTCATCGACACATATTCATATATTTTGTAGGAAAATATTCCTTATATGTTTATGATTAGTATAAATATCACATCTTACACCATTGAGATAATAAATTCACATCATTAGTGCTATGATTAACATAGATAACTCTAAATCATGAGTTGGGTAATTGTTCTCATGGATTTTAAATTTTTGTGATTTATAAGCTATCACCATTTAATTTTTCATAAGAATATATCCAATAACCTTTTTGGATGCATCACTGTATATCCCTAACTATTCTAAACAATTAGGTTGTTTTATTACATGTTCATTAGCTATAATATTTATGGTCTTTGAATTTTTTTCGCATTCCCCAATAAACATCAATTGATTTCTTTTTCAAGTAAACATGATTAGTGGATTATATAATAGTGAAAAATATATCACAAAACAATGATAATATCAATAAAAACTGAGAAATAATTGGATCCCAGTTACCGATTTTGGTCTCAGACAACTGTTAATCAATTCAATTTTTGTTGGATCGATAGATATCCCCTCCATTGAGATAATATGACACAAAATGAATCATTATAAATAAAAATTTCACACTTGGTAAATATGTCATAATGATTTTCGTTTCTCATAG
This sequence comes from Viscum album, assembly GCA_963277665.1. NCBI lineage: Eukaryota > Viridiplantae > Streptophyta > Magnoliopsida > Santalales > Viscaceae > Viscum > Viscum album. The sequence goes on along the minus strand of OY728132.1, from coordinate 1,281,771,436 downwards.
TCCTCATTACAATTCACAAGTGATCTTCATGTTTATCCTTCATCATTATATAGACAATAATATAATCTATAATGTGTACCAAAACTAATCAATATATTCTCAAAATAATTTTTTCCAAATATCCATTAATATAATGAGGGATTTAGTAAAACCAAAAGGAATCACTGTAAATTTATTATATTCATTCCTTCTATAGAAATATGTATTTGGTATTTCCTTGTTCATGAAACATAACTGAAGATATCCTGAATAAAGATCAATATAGTAAAAGTATTGAGATATTTGTAATCAGTATAATAAGTCATAAATTTAGGGAATATGATATTTTTTCCTTATAGTGATCTTGTTAATATCATGATAATAAATGTAAATTCTCAATGATCTATATTTATTCATAACCAAAAAAACATGTGAACTCCAAGGTGACAAACATGGTAATATGAATCATTTTCCATAATTCATTAGCAGTTTCTTCCTCAATCTATGTAACTAAATTGGGTGCATTCTATACGGTTTCATGTAAATACGAATAGCCCCCAGTATGAGTTCAAATGATAACTAAAACTCAAAAATTGGTGGAATACATGGTAATTATTCCCTAAATATATCCTCAAACTCTCGTACAATGGTTGAATTCGTCATTTTGAGTTTATCCACAATGATTTGATATTAGTAACCTTAATTTATAGTTATCAAGACCCATAATAAGGAATAAATTTATATTGGTAGGACAAACTCTTCCATGAATTGGTAAATTATCATAGATTGATATGGAATATTTGATGTGACATCCCTTAGAAATTAATATGAGCTCTATATAGGAGAACACAATCCCTACCAAAATATCCTTAAATTACACTATAGGAAGGATGAAAAGATTTTTAGGAATCACATTCCCAAAAACATCAACAAGAGAGTAATTATAAACTTTTTATGTGACTTTTGTGCCATTAAGAGTTGTCACAGCTATCTTAACATCTAATTATTACAGTAATAGGGTGATACACATAGAATATTATTCAAAAATATAATTAAGGTTGAATCCATAATCAAATAAACCATTATATACTGTAGAGTGGATGGTATGTGTATCTTTTACCACTTTATTATCATACTCATTGTCGCCAATACTGATCACATGTTAATTTATTTTTTTGTGGGCCTTAAGAGTTTTCTGATGTATATCATAATCATTAAACCTTGTAATAGGACATTTATTAGCATAATTCCCCATTTCATGAACTTTTACTAGTGGAGTGTAGGAGGTACCTTATTTGTAACCTTTCTCTATTCCATCATTAGACATATTATCTAATCACCTGAACATTCAACTTCCAAATTACCTTATTTTAAAAACATAAAACATTTAAAATTCCCATTAAGAAAATTTCCCATTTTTTTCATTCCCCACATTGAGAATAAGTTAAAAATCATATTCTATTCAGTGTGGTATTTATATTTTCCATTAAATTCAACTTTTAACTTCTTATCAATCCTACTTGATTGATGGATTACTCTAATCTCCATATAAATGTGAGATCACATGGAATGACTTATTAATAACTATTGAAGTACCTTATGGATAATACCCACCAAAGATATGTTTTTAAGACACTAAATAATCAATCAATATTACTCTATAGTTGGAAAATAATTACCAATGTGTATATTACATGTCTCGTAAAATATACATCAATGGAACAAACAGATTCATTTTATTTTTTCTTAAGAACAATCAACTCTTTCTCCATCATTGTTAAAAGAATAAAATTAATGTACTTATTGAAAAATATGTTCTTGAAGTCATCCCATTCCATAGACCCAATTTTATCTATTTACCTCGTATTCATGTTATGGTTTCACCATTTACCATCTTATCCTAAAAAACTATATACTACTAAGTTTAAATTATCATGTTCTGAACATTGGATAAAAAATTATTTTAAGTTATACTGATATATTGTTCAGCCACTCATAGATCATGATACCCTTTGAATCGAGGGGGGACACTACCTCATGAAGGAACCAACTTAGTGTTATTCCCTTCTATGATCGATTTTATGTACTGCATTATTCATATCCTATGAATGTTGTGTGACCATTGGTAAGAGATTTTTCATTCCATCTACCATAACATTTGGTTTCTCAAGAGGTCAATAATTTCATTTCCCTTAGTATTAAAGATATTGTGGTTCTTCCAGGATCCATCAATTGATTAAATCAATGGAGCATATTGTGAGAAAGAATAATAATTATGGGAAAACCACATAATCAATAATAAAATTTAAATATAGGAAATATAGGTTTTATCATAGGTTATTCATGATCTTTTTTTATAACACATGTATTATAAACTATACAGAAACATATCTTATGGGTTATTTCTACGATTTAAACATCATATTTTCAAAATTTTAACAATAACTTTTCTATAGTACCATATATAACAAAATAAAATTTACATATAGTGATATTAGTTCAAATTTGAATAATAATGATTTAAAATTATAACGAAGACATGATAGGACAATATAGGTATAGTGTCCTTAATAACTCAGAAACATAAATAACTAGTTCATAATACATCTTCAATGCCTCCCACATATTTCATCATAAAGAGACCCCTTTTAACACATCTTATATAATACCCTTACTCAATACATGGGTAAAAAAAGCATATGAAAATCCGATCTTAGTTGCTCAGTAAGTTTTGAAAATAGAGATATCGAACCAATCATAATAATATTAAATAAGAATATAACATTTGAAAATTATATTGTGAATATAAAGGATCGTGAAATAATACATGGGATAAATCCTGAATGTTAATAAGAATCAATGAACATAATCACAAAAGTCATAACATAAGAAATGAAATTTATTTTCATACACATAAAAATATAAAAAAAATTCATATTAGTCAATTCTCATTACCACAACCATCATAGCGGACTATGTCCATTATGGAATATAGTTTTGTTCTCATTATAGACCAGTGTTGCTAAACATATGTAATTTATCATTCCATCCAGTCTATCTCATGAGATATAAATTAAAACCAAATCCATCAGAGGGAGATATAGGTGCGACCCATCTCATAATGATATCAATTTTACTTATTCCACAAAAATACAAATCATTCATCAGAACATTTCATATGGAATAAAAGTAGTTTCATTAACATCATTCCATTAAAATACATATAAAATAAATTCATTACATACATATCAATTTATAATAATAATAATAAAAAATTCGTAATAATATGGATTGAAATAATAATATATTTAAAGAAAGTCATCTTATATGGAAAATAATTTTTAAAAAACACATGATATTAATTATTGAGGGAAATATACTTTCTCCATTGAAAAAATACTTCTCACTAAATTACACATAATATTTAAATAAAAGAATTTATTTACAAATAAATATGAAATAGTGTATAGTATGATTCATGTAAATAATTCATTATGAAGATGTAAAAATATATTAATTCCAAATAAGATAAAAGAAATTTTTCCGAATAACATTTTGAGAAAAGTTAAATGGTACCTCTTATCGAATGAAGGAAAAATATTATGTTCATAATATTTAAAAAAATCCCCAATAAGTAAAATTGACTTTAAAAAATTGTACAAGAATAGAAATAATATAATATATTCATAAAATAGGAATGTGGGATATAAATATTTCCTAGAAAATACTTACGCATACTTAATCTCAGATATTATTGAGATTGTGAAATTATCCCTTACATTTGAGGTCTGATTTCCATTATATTAATCCAAACATCATAGATAATGATTTAAATAACAAAATTTACTTATTTCAAAATCATTGTTTTTTATATCATATATGATCATATTACCATTCGTTTGTTATTAAAATTTAATGATTACTTGTTATTTAGGTATTATCTACTTCATTTACTTATGAATTTTTTTTGAATATGTTGTAGTTCTTATTTTTATTAAATAGTTATATATTTATGAAATGTTATTAAAATTAAATACACTGTATTTATTCATTGTGGTCATTTATATAATCATGCATTAATTTATATATTCTTTAATGAATCCAATCTCATTGTGAAGATGGTAGGTCTTATGTACCCACGAGTGGTGATATCATTCCTATATTTGATTAATGTTATTTAATTGGATGGTGTAAAACATTTATGAATTTATATAATGTTATAATAATAATAATTAGTTATTATTTACATCATTATACCAATCCACATATAGTGGTGGTGAAAAACATATTACACCACATCATTGAGACAGTTAGTTGTATATATGCATGTGTGGTGATTTCAATTTTTATAATATTTATAGATGGTGGAATACGATAGTTTCATAATTATAATATCATATAATTATATGGGTGACAAAATATTTTTTACTTTATAATAAAAATCATGATTAGGAATTATAAGAACAAGGATGTTTGAAATAATCATTATAGTATATTACCTCTTCTTCGACATGCTTCCTCTAAATCCACTCTTAGAGAACGTTAGTTGTTCATTGAAGAAGACCAGAACCACTAAAATGTTTTTAGGGATATTTATAAGGGAAATGGGTATTTTATGGATGATATTTTAGTCTTGATGTGAGGTTAAGAGGTGAATAAGAGGTTCCCTTTTATAAATAATCTGAGAGGAACTTTTGGAAATTGCATAAATAGTAATTTAAAATAAAATCAAAACCAACACAAAAACATCGAAAACGTCTGAATTTCAAATATGTGATGAGATAATATTTTAATATCTTCAAACAATATATTTTTTACAGTTATTTCCATCAATTTAATCCTTATATTTTTAATCAACACTTAGTTATTCTATTTAATTTTTAAGATGGGTAACCAATAATTAAATAATATATGGGTCAATTATATTTATTATTTTATGTCATATAGAACATAAATAAATAAATAAGACCATTTTATATCATGTAATAGTTGTTATATATTTTTTAAAAATGTGTAATTATTTTTAAATAATTTAATAAAACATTATTTTGATAAAATATCAATATAGATAATTTTGACACTATTGAATTTGTTTATTTAAAAAAACATTAAGATAAATAGTTAACTTCAAACCAACTATATTACTATATTACTATGAGGTATAGGTCATCTATAAAACTCATTTTAAATATTAATTACCCTAAAATATATTTATTTTATCATTTTTGAATAACATTTATCTCATATCTATATTCATAATATAATTACTACACAATGTTTGTAAAATTATTTAATATTAAAATTTTGCGAATTAAAATTAAAAAAATATTTTGATGAAGATAAATATTATATATTTCAGAAAAATATTTTCATTATATTTTTTATTCTAAAAAATCCATCATTTAAAATGTTATACTTGTTAAATTATGAATGTCCCGACTTTATCTTCACATTAAATAAATTAATATAGCCGTCAAGGTTTCTTCTATAAGTCTCTAAATGGTCACTAACTCGGCCCTTGGATGGTAAAGGTCGATATATACTCGACCAATAATTTTTATTCAAGTATATGTGTCCTTTGATGGTTATTATAATTTTGATTAAATTTTTTTTATTGATTTCATATCAATTAATTAATTTTTACATCATCAATGTATTGGACATTAAGGTCATTATTTTTTCCCAAAAGTTAATAATAAATTACCATGATAAAGAAAAATAATTAGATTTAAAATTATTATGTAAAATTAATTATATATTTTATTTAACTATATACAAAAATTTATATAATTATTAAAATTTGTGTGATCCATATTTATTTTTTCATTAAATAAAATAAATTAAATTGACATATTCTCATCCAAGTGGCATCAATATGACACCATTTAGAAACAAGGATGATTTTCAATAAAAAATATATTCCAATTATATTGAGACATAATTTATGGTAAATTAATAATAGTATTATTTCCCTTAGTAAACAGATATACACTTTCAATAGATTAATAAAATCACTGAAGTAACTGTTAATAATTTCCAAAAGTAAAATAAATCTATTTAAATAATTTGAAACTACTAATTAAAATTATTAAAACCATTTTTCAAACCTGAAAAAAATGATTATTCAGTAATTAATTTAAAATATTTTTGGTTTTGGAAAGAGAGAACATGTTTTAAAAGATAAAACATTGCAAAAAATTGAAAATTTTTTACATCTGAATTCAATGTAATATTAATAATATTGAAAAAAATTATTTTAAATGAAATAAATATTCTATTTATAATTTAAAAATATTGAATATTATCATTTAACCATATAAATTATTGTGATGAAAAAGTTTTTTTCAATTAATATTTAGTGTATTTTTACAATTCATCCTAATTTAATGTTATAGGAAGAAATATTAAAATTTCATCCAAAGTATATTTTTATATCCCACATCCATAGAAAATGTTTATGTTGTCATATAATAATTTTTAATATCGTAGTATATATATATAAAAGGTATTCTCAATAAAAAGAGAAACAATTTCCCCTTTGAAAAATATTGGTTTTTATACTTTAAATAATGATAAAATTATAGTTTATAAAAAATATATCTTTTGGATGAATATAAAATATATTTTATGAAGAATAAAAAATTTATATTTAATTAATTTCGTTACTAATATTAATTCACTGAATTTATTTATACAATAACATAAATATATATTTGATTTATATTTTCCATAAATTATTGGTAATGATTGAATTCAACATAAATTTCCATAATTTATTTATATTTATTCCCTATATCTTAAATATTATAGTAAAATAGTCATTTTATACTAATATAATCTTGTGGGTAGTTTAAACTCATGATTGCGAGCAATTGATGCTATTGAATAATTAAAAAAAAATTATATCAACATCTTGGGGTTATAATTGTCATAGTTGATCTTGTTTGACAATTGTTCTTTGTAACCATTCTAAGGCATTAAATGATGTTTACTAATATTGTGTAGAACCAAGCCTCTTAGAAGGTGTGTGAATATAATCCAGGATGAAGCTACTGATGATCCACATTGAGAAAAACATCATGTTTTCTAGAATCTAGTTGATAATATTATATATAATATCAACAATCTAAGACATGCTCCTTCACCCATTCACAATCATGATTTATCCATGGAACTGTAGATGGTCGAATTAAATTTTTTTACTCCAGAGTTCATTTTCTAGATGCTTGTAAATATCCAAGGATATAATGACCCTCATTCGGATTAGGATTGTTTTATAAATATCATGACTTGGTTTTAGTTCATGGAAACATCTGATTAATTCAAGAAAAAACATTCCATCATAATGCTTGAGGGACCTAGAAGAAGATTGTGGGACACAATGGTGATGTAATGAAATTAATAGGGTTAAGTAATGAAAATATTTAAAGCATATATCACTTAGCAATTCTATCAAGATTAAATGGAATTTAACAATGAATGAAAATTTTTCCAAGTTGTGCTAGATGTCAGAATCAACAAAAAATATGAAAATTTCATTATTTTGCATATGTTGTTTTCCAAAAAAGATTGTGATTAATGGGAAACTGAAGGATTGATGGTTAACTATAGGACTTCACTATGATATTATCTCTTAGGTTCTCTTGTTAAAGATTATTTCTCATAATGTTTTTATGGATACTATATTGATATATGATATAGTAATTGATGTTATGATAGGGTAGATGGGAGTTCCTTTTTCTCATAGTGGAAGCGTGATCTCATTAAAATGAAATAGGAAGAATGGTTGTTCTCACGGATGTTCTAATTATAGGTTTTCTTATAGACCTATTATAATGTTAGCAAGTGGAGTTTTTTCTTTAACAATGTGGAAGACCAGGTAACACAAAAGATGTTCCTAGTGAACCGCGCAAAATATGTGGTTCATGCAGATGGTTGGGTAAATTTTACAAGTTTTTCCAAATATATTCTTCTCCATACAGTCACACATGATAATATTAACTTAATAAAAAAATTATTAAATCATATGCTTTATGATCATAGGGGTTCCATCCACATATATGTGTAAAAATGATTCTTTACATAATAGAATAGTGTTTAGATGATTAAACTATAGGTCCATCTACTGTGATAGGTACCATTACTACAGCCACATCATTTGTGACTATGTAATTTGATATAGTGCATCTCATTAATTTATTTCTACAATTTTTTTTAGTCATTGGGACATTAAGAAAATGCATTTATCTTATGTGATTAATATTACTACTCCTCTCAGACTAAAGAGAGAGAATGTACTTCATATACCCTTTTATATTTTTTCATTATCAAATGATGAGATTTTTGGGGATTTTATAGTTCTCAACCTAATCACTCTTGATTGAATTTCCTAGCAGATTGGACCCTTATAAATAAACACTGATATTATTATTATCCTTGATGGGTATCCTTTACTACATCAAATGGGTTGTTGAAATTCTTTCCAGGAGAATGGGACCTGAGGTCGGATAGAGACAGGCCTTTGTATCTTGACTTCAAGAAATTAATATCAGTGGTAACATTTTAAATATAGTGGGACACCGTGACTGGTGATCTACCTATAGCTTTCATTATGTTTCCCAATGTTTTCACTTCTCACATCTCTTGTTTTCAATCATTCGGGGGTAGAGTTTTCTATAATTTTAGTGCCTAGTACTCATCTAGTATATATTTCATCTTTCTAGATAGAACCTACCAATATGATAGAGTTGTTTTAATAAATATATGATATTTTATATAATGTATTTATATACCAATGTGTGTCCCCTTTGTGTTTTTAGATCTCTATGCTAAGAAAAATTATGGGTTACCTTTCCTTTGTTTTTTTTACTAAAAAAATTGTTCTATATTAAATAAAAAGAATTAGTTTGATGAATTTATTATTTTATGACTATTTTATATTGGGTTGTGGTTATTGATGCGTGATCTTAGATTTTGTTACCATTTGTTGACAGAAAATGGATCATAGATTCAGAAATATGCCTTTTAAAGTAGGTATATACATTATTATTACTTTGTTATTAGATTTGGATTAACTAAGGTTTTTTCTATTGTTTTTGGAAGTAATGAAGATGATCTTTCAATAGTATCTTGATACTTTTGAGGTATTATTTTTTGATGAAATAATTATTTACTCAGTGTCTCAGGAGAATCATGTGCATCATCTGAGAGAATTTTTTTTTGAGAAATCACAGAACATATTCCAGGATATCTAAAGTAAATGTTATGATTTGAGAAGTGATGATATTGGGAAATGTTGTGTTAGAACATAGTATTTTAATTTACCCTAAAAAAGAAAAAGTTGTTATGATATGTGAGAAATGAATTTTTTTTAGATTATATGCTTCTGGGGATTATTTGGGTACTATCATCAGTTTTTACAAGATTTATCAATTTTAGCTTCTCTAATGACTACAATAATATAAAAAATTGAAATGTTTTATTTGAATAGGAAATTTCAGCATTATTATATTGTTAATAATTGAATTTTTAATTCTCTCTAAATGTAAAATCTTCTACAAAAGTACAATGCTTTGTTTTCTTTTGGGACACTATAGGTTTTGATTTTGGATACATTTTTATGAAGGGTGTTCATATCAACACATATGTCTCTTGAAAACATAGGGTACATTAGATGAAATACCTGAATCAAGACCTTTAATATGTGGATGTGAAACATTCTTTTAAGAGTCTGAGAAATTTCATTTTTAGAGAATGGTTCACAATATATTACAACTATAATATATTGAGTTATATCTTATCATAGAAACATTCATATCTTCTGATGGAATTTGGAGGCAAAATATAAATATTTCATATTTGAAATATATAATACCCTATGAAGAGGGAAATTAATCATAAATTATTTAACCAAAAAAACATATGACCCATGATGTTAATGAGTCATCAGAGAGAGGAACATGATTTCCCTCTTTTCGTAGTTGGATACTTATGTCTGTTAATGTGGTGTCAATGTTAATTTGGATAGTTTCAAATTAACCTCTACACTTTTAAAGATAATTATCTTTGATAAATTTCTTGATGATGAATTATTTCATAACAAGGACTCTCAATATTGTTGGGAGGCCACTGGAGAGTGGTTAATCTCTAAAGAGTGTCCTATATATTATCATAATAGAGTTTGGTTTTGCTTTATTAGTTAGAAATGCTCTAATTAAGGGATTTGATGAATCCCTGTGGGGGTTTTACCTAGAATCCATAATGATGTTCAAGGACATTGGGAAATAAGTCTAGTTTCCTTGTGTGTGATGGGGAATTGTTGTTTTGTTCCTCATTATTATTCATGAAAACAGGTCATAAATGATCTCTAGATACCTTAGGTCTTAATTAATCAACTTTCAATGACTATATATAAATGGAATAAGATCTATGAGGGATATGTGGTTTGGATTACATGTAACCAGAGAAGGAAGAATTAAATATCGGTTATGATAAGTAGGCTGATAAAAGTGTCTATCTTTAATCCAATTACCGATAAATCAAATATTGAATAGATAGGAAATCTATACCCACAAGATAATTTTAATTTTTATAGAAATAAATATGATATAGTATATAATATATATTAGTAGTTTACTAATCATGTATGAGAGGACTTTAACAGGCATAGGGATCTTGGGATTGTATTAGTATGGAATAATATACACAGACATATATACAGATAAAAAGAGCTATATTTGATCTTGATGATATGATTTGTTCCTATGTTCATAACTTTTGTGGGGATTGGGATGATAATATGGGACTATTTGAGTTAATTTATTAAATTATATACTAATATATGATCTGAACATATCCTTTTGAATCATTCTATGTCCTTCCTTGTAAATCTATGTTGGGATGGTTGATGATTTGATAATGTTTCTTGATTTGACCATGAATGGATCAATAGATAACAATAATGATCCATTTTATTTTCTATATAATGTTAACGAAATATATCTGAAAGAAATATTCTATTGATCAACATCATTAATAGTTGGAATTATCAAATTTTTATTAGTTTTTCTTGAACGATTCTTCTCACATAGGTCACTAATGACTTGGGAGGCAAGGAAAACGTTCTCCTTATTTTAGGGGAATTTTTATAGTCGTGTGAATGTGGGGAAAGTGAATATCCATTCAGAAATTCTTCCACATTTACTTTTAATATTGAATATTTTTCATGTATCACCACAATGAATGTATCTTTCTGATACAAGTCATGTTCTAAATTGGAGTGATCTTGTCATTGAGAATGAATTATCTATGACTAAGCATCTTGTCATAACAGTCGATTATGAATCCAAGGTACTTCCAAATTTAATGATACCATTGGTCTAAGTGCTATGAATTAACAGTTCTGATACTAATGAGAATTGGGAGTTTGTGGAACTAATGAGAGAACAGTGGAATAAACATTTTGATAGGGATTCTTCTTAGCAGTATTTATAGGGATAGAATGTTTGTATGGTGGGGAGGTTGTAACATCATGTTACAGATTTCAGTTACTCCTAATTGACTATATAGTTCATTCTTTGATTGTTTCTCAATTAGGGGTGCATAAAGTAATATTTTTCCTCTTATAAAGGGATCATCAATTGTCCATGGTTGGCACATAATTTTTAAAATATGTGCACCTTGGTATAGAAATCCCTACAAACCTCAATAATGAGTGTTTTCATGGATTCTTAATGTATTTTAAAACAATTATCAAATAATTTTAAAATTATGCTACCCCAGCAATAGAGGTTCACATCTAGTGAACAGGGTTTGAAAAACCATCCTATCCTCATAAAGCAATAGTGTGCAAAATTAAATTCATCAAAAATCGTTACAAAACTCCAAAAACCTACTTTTGACCCCTGAATGATATTAAATAATCATATACATTTTTTTCATGTTTATTAGGGCTTTAAAGGTCCCATTTTGGATCATCATAACACTCACTGTGGTGGATCTATTTTAGTTAACCATTGATTGATACTTTCCATGTATACTTTCCTTTATTTTTCTTCTCTACCACTCTCTTACACTCTCCACCTTAGAGATTGATTATATTTCCCTATTGTTAGAGAATATAATCTATTTTTTGGACAATTTATATATGGTTTACTTCATGATGTATTTCATAGATTTTCCTTATTTGAGAATCATGTTACTGGAGTTGTGTTAGGTGACCCCATGGTCTAAAGTAGGTTATTCCATATATGATATGAAAATTGATTTAACCATAAGTAGCATGATTTAAATTATTATTTTTTCAATGGTATTGTAAAAACATAACATTGTGTAAATCAAAATTTGGTATTTATTTAGCATGAAATAGGGAAACCCCCCATTTCCATTGAATTGGGGATTTATTTGTGGAATTTGATGGAAGATTGTGAAACTGGATTTATATAAATAAATTGGGAAATTAATTTGTGAAATAGATATAAAATTTATTTATATTAAAAATTAGTTATTTTTTTATAGTAACCCATTTGTTTGTTCCCATAAAAAGAAATTATTTGATTAAAAACTTGTTTTACATTTTAAATAGAAATTAGAAATCAATAATGAGAGTAAATGGGCTAATATTATTTTTAAAACATTGATATTAAATACCCCATTATTTATTGTTTTTAGAGAATATGAAATCCTTGGTATATATTAATTTATTTTTGATAACTCTCTATTGACTTTTTGCATCTCTAACTGAACATATAGAGTGGGTCACATCCTTGATGGGATTTTGATTAGTATAATTTAAATATTTTATGAAGAACATGTGTACTCATATTACCATGATCATTTATTTGAGTGTGAGGATTCCATAAAATAGAAATATCATAGAACAAGGTATCTGACCATTTTTCACATTGGTAATGATTTGATATATATTACAATTTGGTAAAATATTTTAGACATGCCTATAATGATATTTATATGAAATATTTTTTAAACCATTATTTAAAAATATTTTCCATCAATTGGAATATAAATATTGTTTATTTAATAAAAATGTTTTAATCAATGCCTATTTATTTGAAATAGAAATAATTTTTAGTTAATTAATTTTAAAAATTTCTCATGTAATTATTATTGGGACCCTACTGAAAATTTATCCCTCACACTACATGTTTTTTTTTCTATATTGGTTGTTTATCTACTTCCAGATTCAATAAAGGATAAGTTTCCACTTAGTGATGGTTCTTATTGTTGATATTCGGTTCTTGGAGAGCATTTTTTCTCTAGGATGTGGGTTTTTTATCATGATTAATTGATACATTTGTGATGTAACATTGGGTTGTTTATTTATGTTTGAAATATAATACTTTTTATCCATATTTATTTTCATATGATACTACAAACTTATAACTATTACTTCCATTTAATTTATGGAAAAACTATTCCTAGTTTTATATTGTATGATTCTAGGTGCCGGTCTCCATCCATTATGGGTATAGAACTCCCTTGAGGGTATGTGATGACAGACTCAGGAATCCATTTACTAGGGTATCCCAGTCGGTTTGTGATAATAGTATATCATGGAATCTCAAATTCCAAATAATATCTTGCATGAAAATAATTGGCATGAGCACAAATTAGAAATAGTTGAGATTTATTTCGATTAATTTAACTATGATGAAGTTTATTATATTCAATAATATGGTAAATCCAATATCTAATTATATTATCCCTTCAGTGTTTCTTTATCGTGATTAGATAATAGTAATTATTTAGTGAATCCACTGAACCTCTCTCAAGTTTATGATTCATTCCTTGTATCATTCATAAGGATGTAAATACATGATCCATCTCTTGTACTAAACTATGAAGCCACAACATCGTAACATGATAATTATTATTTAGTAAAACAATTAGAATGATGGATCATAGAGATAATGTTCTATTTAAAAATACTACTAACCTTGCGAAAGTTATTTGAGGAAATAAAAAATTTGGGGATGCTACAAAGGAACATGTGAATTTAATGAAATATAGATATAATCACTTGTTTTTAGTTGAATTATGAATTTTTAGAGAAAATTTCATTTTAACAGTATTATATTTTTTAAAAAATCAATGTTATGATAAAAATTTTCAAGTAAAATTTTTTCATCAATATCATCATTACATACAATACTGATTATAAACGAAGCATGATAATATAATAGTATTTAATGTGAATTTTATACCCTAGAAATTTGTATATTATTATCTATAATTCTAACAATATTATGAAAGAAAATGTTTTACATAGGTCTAAATTTAAATATGGTTTATCTATTAATTATAAATGAAAATAATGATAATCTGAAAGTAAAATATATATATATATATCCCTGAAAAACTATTTTTATGCACACAATGTTCATTTAACATAGAAAAATAAACTATTTTGATAGTTTTAATGATTTTATTGAAATATATATATATTATAGTTAGTAAAATCATTTAATAATAATTTATAATTTTTATAAGTATGAGATAATAATAAATAAATTTTTAATTCTTAAAAAATGGACGTTTCTAAAAATAGGCTTTCACCACATGATGCATGGATAGTTTAAAATTAATTTATACCAGTTATAGTTCTTGAATTTTGAAAATTAATTCAATATATGGAATTATTTGGTCCATATTGGGTAAATATGTCACCATTTTTTCTAATAACTATAGTAACCTTAATAAAATTTATCACCCTAGTAAGGGGTAATTATTTTTTGATAATGTTTAAAACATAGAGATATGATATAAATGTTTCATTAAATTTATAATTATATATAAAAATTATATCCCATATCATATTATGATATTAATTTTTTTTAATAGAATAATTTCAATGAAAATTTCCTACATAATATTTATATTAAAGAATATTAACCAAATTCCACTGTCGTTGATTTCTGTAACTATTATGTTTCCATATATTATAAAAATCAATTTATGATTGAATCTTGATTTGTTATATTGATCGTATAGATTTTTTCTTTTGTATAAATATATGTTTATTTTTATTAATTAATATATTACTATAAATTCTTTTTCAACATTTAGGCCTTACTTCTCCTATTATTAAAAAAATAAAATATATTATTTCAAAAATATTGAATGAAATATAATTGTATGGACATAATTTGATCAATGAATTTTAACTGTGAATTTTTAAAATTATTTTTATGTGAAAGGATTATATTCAAATTTTTACTTAATTTTTATATCTTTTAACACAAATAAAATGATTAGTTTATAGATTATAAATAATGATAATTTATGGAATTTTTAATTTGTTAAATTATATATAAATTTTTAAAATGAAAACATGTCACAAAATAGATAAGATATTTTTGAAATTACCTTAAATTTAAAAATATACTAGATATTTTGGATCATTTTATAGGATACTGTCTTTATCATATTTTTACCATTTAATAATTCTATGAGTGGCCCTTTCCTCAATTATCAATGGGAACACCTCCTTCATTTTATTCACACATTATTGATCTAGTAGTGACCTTAACCCTAGTAAACTAAAGTACGTTTCTAATTTATTAAATTAGCATAATATATAATGAATCACATCATGATTAAAATATTGTGTTGGTATACATGGTGAACTAGATAAATATTTCATTTCACATTAAATTTTAAAAAATAAATTACATAAATTATTTTATTTTATAAAACCTTTAATACCATTATCATCTTCCATCATATCAATAATAAAAAATTCCGTGTATAATGGGGTAAATAAAAAATATGAAATGGGTGATATCATTTGATCAGTATGGGAAACATAGAATGAAATATATGAATAAATATGGAATACATAATATGGAAATAATAACAATATAAAAACATTTCATTTAAATAAAACTCAATCATTGTATGAATGTATGTTGATCAAATAATACCATATAAATAATCAAATATTTTGGAAAACATAACCATGGATATTATAACAAATATAACAGTGAAATGTAATATCAATAACTAAATTCATAATTATGGAATTCAAAATACCATCCCTCTAAAATATACCATTGTGCAATTCTAGTAGGATATCAAAATAAATGGGTAAAGACTCTTCCAAATCACAATTTAGTTTGTCTAATGTAACCTACCAATGCATCGAGTGGATATCTATAACTGAGATCCACCCATTACATACCTCTTTCAATTCATTCTTCATATGAATGGGGTGAAACCTAGTTAACATATTCATTTTTATTGAAAAAATTTCATAATAAATTTTAAAATATCTAAATTTATTAAACAGTATCATAAATTAGTCTGTGTAATATGAATGGTATCTAAATGGTACATTACTAGTTAAAATGATCGTAAACCAACTATAATATAATATGGAAGGTATAATTTCCTATATACTCAATGGATAATTTTTAAACTATTGGTTTATTGTCATTTATGAATATAAATACCAAAAAAACACAATTTAGAACATTTTAGAGGAAAAAACATTGAATTTTAAAAATAATCCCTAAAAACAAAAATCCTACAAAATAAATAAAAAAAATATTTTCAATCAACATTTAGAATTATTATAATGCATTTCAAAACATTAACAGGTCATGATATTATAATGTTCTATTCATGACTTCCATGTTAAAAATAATTATTTCTTTCACATTTTGGGTAAAATCTAGACATGTATTATTTTGAAAACATAATGACAATTAAATTATTTTAAAAAAATAAAAAATTGATAATTTTATAATATATTAATTTGAAAAGGTTAAAAAAATTCAAATCATTTTTAAAATTCATGGGTTTTGATGAAAATTTAATTTTGACTAAACAGAGAAATGAACTTATATTATCATATTTGTCAACAATTTTTTGTACCAAAGTGTTAAAAAATGAATCATTACATTAAAATTTTCATTAATAATTAGAGTCTATTAATCTATATTATATTAAGATCGGTATTTCAATAACTCCTAAAGGTAAAATTATATAGAAAATCCTGAATAATAATAATATTGTTAAATAAACCATTATCACTTCGGTTTTATATGAATTGTAATCCCTATAAAAGGATTTATCATCAAATAAAACATTAAATAAAATAATATAATAATATTTATAACATAAAATTTCAATAGTGAATTATATAGACATCAAAATTAAATAATTTGTGATTATTGTATATTTTTCATGGAAATAAATGGGACATGAGAAACCATTACCTTAGATTCAAATTCCATTATATGTGCTTGAACCTCAAATCTAATAAATATAGTTTTATTATTTATCTATTTGAAGATATAAATATATATCTCACACTATATATGATTTTCTAATAGTTATTAATCTTCTATTTTTTATATATTATTTTTTAAAAATTAATACTTTTATTGATAATTGTATTATTTTAATTTATGATTTTGTGAGGTAATTTTTTTACATATAATCTGATAATGGTTAAAGAATCTATAGAAAATTTAAATTTATATAAATATCATAAATTTAATTTAATGTTTTTTTATAATAATCTATAAATTTTATTTATATAAAATGGAATAGACCGTTATAGGAGATGGTATAACGTATGTAGATATGAACATTGTTACCATTTTTATTCAAGAATGGAACAAAAAAAAGTATCAATATTAAATCACAAATAAAAAATAAATATTATTTCATATATATAATTTATATTATTAAAATACATTATTATTACAATCCATATTGGTATAAAATGAAAAAACTTCCACATCGTTGTGTGTGTGGGGGGGGGTAATCCACATGTACACATGAAGATTGTAACTATTTTACTCCGAAATGAAATTAAAGAGATTATATATTATATGTCAACTATAGATGTATATGAAAATCATAAATGTCATATACACATGAAAAATTTAACATTAAAACCATCATTGAATGATGGTAGTTGAAAAATAATACCATCGGGTTGCAATGTGAATATCTAATGTACACACAGATGCTAATTTCATAACTCAATTGATGGTGGAGGAGGTGAATATATATTATTGAAAAAATTAAATATATATATATGTATGTATGATATCATATATAGAATAATTTATATATGAATATATAATTTTATGAAGAACTGAATACATAAAAATGAAATATATTTGTTACCAAAATTACCCTCTCTAAGGGAAACCTATTTGGGATCTCCTCATAAGTTCCATATGATTTGTATTTGGGGAAGAAAATATGGTCAGAAAAGTTTCTAAGAACCACAATTAAATATTTATTCATTATATTTATCCAATTTTATTGTGATTGTGGATATATGAGGGGATATAGTGCCCTTTACAAGTGGGGGAAAGAAAACCCTCCTGGAAATTACATTAAATTTCCCAGATAAAAAATAGATAAAGTCATTATAATTTTAAAATCATTAATATAACAATATGCTTGAAATTTTTATAGGATAATTATTATATATTCCCAGATAATAGTATTTTTTTAATTTGGTAGTTTATTTTAAACCTTATATTTTTTGTCTGACCCAACGGAAAACACATTTTTACCTTAACCAATTAATTTAATATTTACTATTTCAAATAATCATCCTTTAAATAATATTAGAAGTCTATATTAGATAATAAAAATTATTATATATATCAATTTATAATCCAATATTTAAAAAAAATATTCACAATAGATAATAAAATAAATATAATATGATACTAGAAAGCATGGTAAAAAGGCGACAATAATAGAATATTAACATATACCCATTATTTAGAACTGGATGTAAACACCCAAAAATAGTGGGTATAGTTTATTCTGATAGTTATATGAAATATGGGTGATTAATTAATTAGGATAGAATTATACTTATTATCTCTATAGATATCATGTACATATCTTAAGAGTAATTTTATAACACACGTTATTCAATAAAAATCATAGGCATATGAATATAGACCTAGATCATACAAATAGTTGGTATAGATGGGTATCTAGATTTAATTTACATCAATGGTTTATTTAACTATGGGTATTGAAACATACCATCATTTGATAGAAGCACCAAAATATAACAACACTCACATAACGTACAAACAAATAATAAAAAATTGTATATATTTTATGAAGTACATTTATTATATTTTTAGAATTCCATCATGATGTTATAAAAATTTTCAAAACCATTTCAAATAATATGACATATATATATAATTCACATCATCAATTAGATGTAGTTATCCAAATGTATCTCTTCACATAAACTAACCAATATAGGTGATCAATATCCCCCCTATCACTACTTTTTACTTTAAATCTCTAGCAACATCGACACCTTGAGGACTATCGTTATCATCATCATTATCACCACCAGTACCACTACCTCTGCTTCCACCACTAACACTATTACTATATGCTCATCTGCCATTAGGACCCTCATCTACATCACTCATGGAATCATATGAAGAGAATACTAATTCCATACATGAATCAAATTATTAGAAGAATCCTTTGATTGATGTTATGGTTATACAACTTACATAAATTTCAAAAAGAGTACAATGACCAATTTACCTATATCATGCACTTGAAATACTATTTTGTGAGTCAACAACTTCTTTATGTTAATTTCACATCTCTATAGTTTGAGAATTTTTTTAGCCACCCATGTAGAGAAAAAGCCAAATAGTTTTGATCATTTTACCTGGTCGACATCAGATACTTCATGGGTTCTTCTCACCTAATATATATGTCAAATATTTATTTGGCCTTATGTTTACTAGTTATTTCACATTGGGGGAATTAAGGGAACACTGCTAAAATCACTAAAATTAAATTTAATTATGAATTTTGTATCAAAATTAAGAAATGTAAATAAAATAAATACATTTATTTTCTTGTGTTTTTCAGTTCTCTCTACATCCATATTTTTATCATACTATAGAAAATAAAATTTCAGGCACACATCCTTCAATGCTTCTGTAGAATACTTGAAAATGCAATTAATTACTGTAATATTACATTATTTTATAATAAAATATAAATAATCAAGGATTGAATTGAAATAAAATTTTGTGAAGAAATCCATAGAATGAATAAAATAGTAAATATATATTAAAAATAAATTTAATTCTAGGGTCGTAATAAAATCAACACAAACTAATTAGGATGAGAAACTTGGGTTCAATATAGAATAATATTTTATGTGTTTTTTCATCCAATGCTAACTATGTACCATTATTTGGTTATTCAGTCACTTAGTAATTATGATCATTTGGTAATTTTGTTCTATTTTTATTGGATTGAATGGTAATTTAGCCAAATAAAGAAATGAAGTAGCAGAACAATGGTCAATTGAAGAAATTGAGAAATGGTTATTTGGGAATTTGGGAAAATTAAAAAAATATACAATTGCCCATTCTGCCAAATGGTCAAATGGGAAAATACTAGAATGTAAAAACCGATAACTGGCCAAATTCCCAAATGGTCAATTGACAATTTGGAAATTGGTCTATATGGTCAACATCCCATTTGGCCCGAAGACCTAATTCCCCAATAGTTGAATGGAAAATTGGAAAATTGATAAAATTCCAAAATGAGAAAATTATAAAATTGATAATTATAATATTATCCAATTTTCTATTTGACCATTTGGAAATTTGGATAGTTATCTATTTCTCTAGTTGTTAATTTTTTTTCATTTAACCAAATGGACAGAATAGAAATATGGCTAAATAGCCAATTTCCAAAATGGTAAAATGGCCAATTATCTAAAAAACCAAATTACCAAATGGTCAATGGTCCATTTATTCCATTTTCACAAAATATATTATATTTATGATGTATATATATATATTATTTATATTCATATTAATGTATTGGGTTCCTATAATTCTCTAGGGTTTTAGTGTTCCCTAATGTGTGAAAATATGTCATAAAATCACTTCACTTTTTTTATTTCAGATGAACTGTAAAAGATATAAAATCAATATAATTAATAAAAATTTAAATTTAAATGAATTCCAATAACTTTTATGAATACCATAAACATATTTCTCATCTAATATGTGATCATTCGTTCATATTGTGCTATGGAAAATTAGAGAATATTGGAATTCCCACTTTATATAAATTGACAACACTGTTCCAACAAACATACAACTCATTATTATATGATTTATAGAACTCCCCATAGCCCATCAATATTGTAACTTTTGATGATTCAACATAGGGACAGTTATACGAACACTCCAAATAATATGTTAATTCATATAAATACAAATATTATATGGATAACAATTTTAAAAATTTCAATCACATATATGTTCCCATACATTATCTCTAAGTACATTACCATAAATCCTCCATCAGACTGGACAAACCAAAATGATATCATTTTACATGTATAATGTTCTCATAAAACTTCTACAATACCATTCATTTTTGTGTATCATGTGATTGTATTCATTGTAATCCCCTATTATTTGGGTTTTCTAATTTATGAATTCCCACATACTCATGTGCCCATGTCACCTATTATATTATCCCACTGTATAAGATAAAAGCAAAAAATTAACAATTAAGTATCAATATAGTAGAAATTTGAAGTCTTATAATTTGACTTCATAAAATTACAAAATAGAATGTATTCTAATTATTAGGATAAGATGGATCTTAGGGATATCTTAAATCAATATCCTATAAAATGTTTTATTGTTCCAATGAATTCACAATGTGATCTGTATGCAATAGAGTGGAAGCTTATAGAATAGACTCATAATATCCTAGATGTATATTATGAAATTGAGGCTGCATAACAGGGAACGATATGTATATAAGGATTTGGGTTACAATATATAATATTGATATGGTAATGGTTGGGACATATAGGGAAGAGTAATATAATATAATGGGATTAATAGGCTCAATCACATGATGTTGGAGGAATGGGAGGGAACATCTCTAAATGCACAACTCGATGATTGTAAGGTGTGGTTAATGGTGTGTCTGACAGATGGTCATGGTATGGTTGGGTAACATAGGTTTTTAGTGAATCTATATGAGCACCAACCTCAGATGCATAATAGTAGGATGATGAAAAGATGAATCTAGTGAGATGAATTTACCTAAATTAGAAAGATAAATAATTAAAACATTATATTAAATGTATTGTAGAATAAATATATTATCATTATTATATACATTATGGTCACTGGAGGAGGAAATTACATAATACACATCCATTGATCATTATAAAATTATCTCATCCTTTAATCTTCAATAGTATCATTTATACTCAATATAATTGTTAAATGTACATTTTTTAGAAAAATTTCATAATTTTTTTTGGGGATTACATCAATTATGATCTTGAAATTCAGGATTTTATGAATTGTCACATTAAAAACATGTTTCTCTGTTGATTCCAAAATATATGGAAAATTGGATGATTGTAATTGAGTCACTTCAATAACTATGAATAATTTTTTTTAAATATATTTAATATTTTATTTTATTGAATCAAACAATTTACATTTCACCATAGTGAAACACAATGAATATAGTAATCCAATAAAAAGAATTTCTCAATAATATAATAATAATCTATATTTTTATATCCGCTCTTACAATTTGTATCACTATAATAATTGTTATTTTTTACAATTTACATAATTTCATCACGTTTTTTCTCATTTTCTAGACTCAATCGTTTCTAAAAATTATATAATCATGGATTATTAAATATTTCAATTCACAGTCAAAACTATATAGGGAATAAACTAACACTCTTAATTATTTCGTGATAAAGTCAATACATAAACTCAATAAAATGTATATATATGATTAATTAATCTTATTAAAATGAAAATTTTTATTTTGTTATATTTTTTTCATACTGTTGGTTTCAATAATGAATGAATCATTTTTCTAGTAAAATCCTCTCTACTTCTCAAAGGCAATGATTAGTGAAATAAATCTATATATTTTTTATTTAGGCAAAAAATTGTAATAAATTATTATCTTATTTTTTAATGATATAGTATAAGAGAACATATAAATTATCAAATTACATTATTTATGTAGTCATATAACAATCCCCAATTAAACAAGATAATGTGATGTGCCATATCCCTAACTCAAAGGCTCAATATTGCTAATTTATATGACCTAGAATTTCTTAATTTTTTGGGAATATATTGAAATAAGTTATCAATTTACCAATAATAATAATAATCATATTTTATCATTATATGGTTATAAATTTTGTTAAAATTATAAAAATACCTTGAAAAAAATACACATGATCCTTATAACCTCTCAAAATGGAACCTTACAGAAGATTCTTGTTTGGGATAAAATATTTCATTGTGGACATATTTATTTTAGTGTGATACATACACCTAAAATAAATATGTCTCTTAAGAGGGTTTTTAGTTGTAATTGTAACTTTTAAAGGCATCAAACATATGAAAATGAAGGTTGAAATATTTTTCCAATTTAGAAAAAATTAATGATGCCTCTGGATTTATTTAAAATAAGGAAATGCATGGATAACCATTTAGAACAATGATTATAAAAATTTAAATCATTGAATCACATTCACCCTTAGAATATTAGAGAGTATTTTTAGGTTTTTTAGAATAAATCCCTAATTAGGGATGTTAGAATCATGTGTTTTATGGAATTTAGTTTAAACTCCATTATATTAACTCACATAGATATGTTGTTGGAGTAACCATCAAAAAACAATTGTACTGACCAATTAATCTAGAAATCAATTTTTATCTAAGTGTTTCATCAAATAAGATGATTAATGAACATCCCATTTTCTTTCACGAACACAAATAAGATATAGTTCTTGTTTAATAGCATTATAAAATATGTCATTATGACATCTTTAGTCATTTTTAATCTTCCCCATGATATTTATAAGAATGTAATGAAAATTTTAAAATATATTTTTTAAAATATACATTTCTTTATAAATTATATAATTAATTGGTAGAATAGTATGTAAACTATGGAAATATAATTTTCTTTTTTAAATTATAAGTGGCTTTACTTTCACCATTCTTCTTTTTTTAGTTTATATATGATCATTATTTAATAAAAACAATAAATATATCATTAATTAAATACATATATTCTTGAAATTTATAGTCATGTTTTTAGGTCAAAAGTATAATCAAACTATAGTTATTTTCAATGTATTTATGTTCAATTGGGTTGAAACATCGATGTCTTTTGAATATGATACTATGATGATATTTAACACTTATTGATCATTTTTTTTCATAGAAACAAGATATTATAATTTCACCCACATTATCTTACAAGACATTATTTGGTAATAATGAAAATTATTTATTGTATTTATTGGGATAGTATGAATCTAGAATATATTTTTTTAATAAGCATGGTATATGCACACACCAATTACTTTAAGTGGTTTCAAAGCTCTTCTTAATGGTCGAATTTAAAAGTTTAGAAAAATTACAGGATCAATGTACAATATTTAACTATAATCATTAACGTCAAAAGTATTTTCATACACGTCAATAGATAAATATTATAAACATGAATAAAAACAAGACACATGATATGAGAAGTAACAATTTGAAATATCCAAAAAACCCCATTACATGAAAGACATAACCTTTCATTATGAACATCAACTACAAAATTGTGGTGTTGTGCATCAAATTCACACCATTATAATACATATTCCGGATAAAAAACTCATTATTATCATTTATTAATTCATCATCATTCCATAACATATTTTATGAAATTTCTATAGAATAATATATATTTTGAAACCTGTGAATCAATGGAACATGCTGCATGAGTTTTTGTGGCACTGGAGATGATAATCTACTTGCATATTCTTTCTATCAAGATGTAAAATATTCCTTATATTCATTAATTTTTTTAAGGATAATATAAAATGAAATACTACTAAAAATAATTAATTTTATAAGGTTAAAATTAGAGAATCATCAATAACATCAACACATTATAATGATTAAAAGGAATATTTTCACCATAACAATGCAAGTCCATAAAAAATGTAAGAATATAATCAATGATGGTATTTAGAATTATATTCGTTAATTTTAAATGATTTAAACACATTAAATTTATAACATTTGCATTTTTGTATATTCCTCAATTACATGTGATCTTGCGCAATCCATTAATTTTTTCATTCTCTCAACATACTCATCTTCATTAAAATGCACTTTTTTAAGAAAATCCGTTTATTCATTCACATAATTAATATATATCTCATGAATATGTTAAAATTAAAACTGATCAAAATTTGCATTCACTATATCACATATATCTTTTTGGTCATGAAAAGTAGATCATTTTATATTCTACCCTTTATTATACAATGTGTATTAATTTTTTTAGATCCTTCATTTTTTATATGATTGCTAAATTAATCTAAAATTAACCATAGAAATCCAATACTGTTATAAAATTAACATTATATATGACATCCATAAGAATAATTCTTATATGAAAAATATAAATAAATATTTAAATTGTTTTAAAAATTGGTATAAATCAGATATGTATGATACATCAAAATTTTATACATTCTATTATAGGGGAGAAAATATATATTCAAATCAAAAGTACAAACCATAATTCAAAATTTTATTTCAAAATTTTTTAATAAGAATTCTATAAAATTATATTACTAAATAAAAAATAATAAGTGAAAAAAATGATATAAGTGATTCCTATAAATAAGAAACCCAAAAATATAGATGAAATTTAATGAGAAATAAATATTATAGATTTTTATTAGATACCGATGGATTTGTGAGATAATTGTTTTTAAAATTCCATGAATTTAATATTACATTAATCCAATTAAATAAACATGTCATTATAATGGAAAAATTTACTCAAGATATTAAAATAATATGTCAATCCACATAAATATATAAAAAAGAGAAATTATTATGGGTCAGATCACCATGATCATATCCCATTTAAAGTCAATATTTCGAAACACCAATCCCTTCTTCCAGACTGTACTCATCACTAGATTCAATACCATGGTAGAGGGTCTATCTCATAAATATATCCACTTTAATATGATTAATAATTACGAAATAAACAATAAAATGTATACTACGGTAACAATCATGGTAAAATGAAATCAAAATTTTTGGAATATGTAAGACTATAGAATAGAGAAAATTATTGAAAATTGATAGTGATCAAATTTTAATATTTTATATGACACAAGTGACCATTATATAATATTAATATTAGAAAAATAAATGATCATGTCACATCACAAGAATAAACCAAGGGATTCACATTGAAATCCAAACATGATTCGTATATTGTAATAAGTAAAAACTAAGGAATACTATTTGAAAAATGTGTATTTATTATTCATAGATATATGATCATTTGAAAACATAATTTATTAAAATATTTTCTCATTAAAATATTTTATTTATTGTTTAAATTACTTATAATATTCAAATATATGAAAACTTAATTTTTAGGTATTTTTTTTCAATTTATGAAATATTTAATTTGGGGAAGATCCTTCAAGAATATATAATTAATATGTTCCATCCAACATTATGAAACCTACACATTTCAATAAAAATAATTAATCCTCTTAATAGAGGGAAAATTTTCATATATATATTTTAATTTATTTAATGTGAAGTAGAAACAAATAGAAAACTAATCAATACATGATAAATGAAGTATTAATAACAATGAACTATGTTATACTCACCAATCAATCAAAAAATATAAATATAAGGTTTATACATGTATTGTTTTCATAATGAACTAAATTAATATGGAAATATTTATCAATGGATTCCAAGTTTCATAAATAGTCATATGATCCTAAAATAATTCCACTCTTATTGTACAATTATTTCATGATATTTACGAATGTATTATATAAAAAAGTGTTCATAATTACAGTTTTTATGATCATAAACAATTGAATTCAAAATATTTATTTATTGAAAATAATATTTTATCATTAATTCATGTATCAATCATTTAATTAAATTCTAAAAATCATTATTGAAATGTAATTTGAATCAAAAAATGAATTATGGAAGACCCAATCCTTATAGAAAATGAAATATTATATATTTAATTAAAATAGAATAATCATGTACATCATCATACATTTATATATTTTTGTGTTTCTGTAATCCAATACATTTTCTAACAATAGTTCATGATATGAAAAAATAAATTTAAATAATTAAGTCTTAAATTTATAGAAAATAATCATCACCATTAACCAATTTATTTAACTGACATAATATTCCCAACTCTAAAAATATTTAATATCAAAACTATTACACCAAAAGAATCTCAAATTGATGTTTAATTCATAAGAATCACTATGATTACCATCAAAATGAATAAATCAAAATTATCCTAGTAGAAATAAAAATATAATTAAATATAATTCATCTCTTTTATATTGTTAATTTAAAAACATGATGATTGAGGTGATGTCAACATGCTATAATATAATCTAATCAACATTTAAAAATGAAAATATAATCCAAAATAAGTTAATAAGGATTTTGAAAGAACTAATATGATATAGAAAAAGATTACAATCAAAAAACATTGAATCAGAGAATGATCGAGAAGAAAATCATATAAAGCTTGATTTTTGGGTGATGAAATAATTTTAGGCAGATAATGATTACCAAAAAATGACCATAACAATAAATTTATAGAAATAGATGAATAAGAGGTAGCTAATGTGTGTTGGAACCCCATAGAAGGGCTAGAAAAAGGCTTCGCTCGTAGTAGGGGAGGTGAGCTAGGGCTCATAGATTATCTTTGCAAGGTTGGAGGGGAGAGGGATTTAGAAATGAAAATGATATAAAGTAATTTTTTAAAATTATTGTTACACCCCATTTATTAAAATATAAATTTAGTATATATATGAATTCACATGACATTGAGTCTCACCAAAACAACACATTGTTATTATAGTTATTCAAAAAAGATAGTTTTAACCATGAATTTAAAAATTGTAATATTAATAGTGAAAAATACTATTAAATGTTATTTCTAATGTATTCACATAATTAAAAAATATATAAAATTAAAGATATATTTTTTTTTGAAATAAAATCATTTTTTTCAAAATTAAGATAAGGTGAAATTTTTGTATTTATCTAAGAAGTTTCATTTTTTGATGAATAGTGAAAAATATTGTATGTTAGATACAAACTATGATTTTTATTTCAATTGTTATTATACAATAAAAATTACTTTTAATTTATAAATTTCTTAATTATACATGTATTAATTCATTTTAGATAATTGGAATCATTTTTATATAGTAAATAGATATAACGATATATTGGACTTTTGAACACTCTTATTAACCTTATTATCACTTAACCTACATGTTTATCATTAAACATAATTTTTTCACTTATTTGAATTTAATTATTAAAAATAGGCATAGATAGTTTCAATTTTTATGTTATTTAGAGTCTCATATGATCAACTTATTTTTTAGTGAAATTAATCACGACACTTTGGAATAATAATGGTACCCTTATAATTAGTAATACAACCAAATATGTTGTATCCTCATCCATGAATGTAAAATTAAAATTTAGGAAAGTTATTAATAATGTAATGATATAATTATATAATAGTATAAGTTACATATATTTTTAAAAATAAATAATTAAGCATTGGTATTTTTGAAAGTCATAAATATTTAACTACAATTTTATAATTAATAAAATGATTTAAAATAAATTTTTTATTATGAAATGTATTCATAAATTAATATTTTTTTTGAATTATGATATTTGGATAATTTTATGAGACCATAGTTAATTTTCAAATGTTTCATAAAATTAGTTACAATTTAAAAAAATTCATGTAAATGATGATTTTAATTATAATTTAAATTTGTAATATTTAATAAATTGTTATAAAAAATAGAGTTATTTTTATGAGTTTTACAAACATAAAAATGGTCACCATCATTTTTTTTTCTTTTCTAAAATACATGAATTTTATTGAATAATAAAAGATAATAATTTCTGGTAAATGGTAAATACATGATTTATTGTGTTGTGGGTGGTTTATTGCTTATGTAAGCCTGTAATATCGAAATATCCTTATTAATATTTATATATTTGGGGGTAATTCTAAATATATTCAATTTTTTTTCTGGAATAATCATGTAATGAATAAATTATTAAAAAAAATACCCTCCCCTCCACTATAATACCACACATCACCACCCCTTCCTCTCACACCTTCCAAACATGGAGCATTATCAGATTTATTCCAAATATAATTTCCATGAATCTCCCCCATGTCCATGTTATGTTGATCTCATCAAATTTAAAAAACTAATTATCCTTAAGGAAGTTATCAAATAGGAAAATTCAAGAGGTTAATCCCCTTTATTTTTTCATTTAATTTCATTTCAATTTCTTTATTTTCTTAACCCTTATTCACTTCCTCTATGGAAATTTTCATGATAACTATAATATCATCTATATATTGGAATTATATCATGTTAATGGAATATCCTTCAACAGAATAATTTCACTCTCTCTTTTATATTAAAATAGAAGTCATCACATGTAAGGTTCCAATTTACAACCTTTGGGGACAACGGATTTTTGTTCCACAATTTCATATTTAATTATAATCACCAACAATATTTTTTCTTTTCTAAAACAAACTATAATATATTTATTAAAAACAGTTTAATTTTATGTAATATATATATATATATATATATATATTATTAATTAACATGAAACAACTAATTTGTGATGATGAAATAATTTCCAAAATAATCTAAATGATTATCACTAATATTTTATCTAATGAATCATATTCATGCCTTATAAAAAATTGAATTAAATAATAATTTAATATTATATATGTTAATTAAAACCATATAAACTCAATTAATGTGAATTATACCCAATATATGAGAACTTCCATACTCATATACAAGTAAACTGGTCATGAAATCCAAGAGAACAAATTCTATTGGATGATGAAATTAAACTCTATAACTCATTAATAAGTCCATAAAAATCATAATAAAACTATAATAAATAAAATAAATATATAAATGTTCCTAAATAAATCATATTAAATTATTTAATTTTATTTTACGGTACATTTTGTTTAAGTGTAGAACATATTTTTACATATGGTTAGAGTTTTCTTATCTCACATCCATTTTTTGTAAGATATTCCTTATTCACCATTATTTCTTGTGTATAGAGGATATATAATTACTGCTATTTTATAATATCATGAAACTCTTTATTTTCATGGTATCTAATGGATAACATGACAATAATTAATTTTGGGTCATATTATTTGATTGATTACAATTGGGAAAGGGATTCTACATAATCCCATGTTTTTTCTTTTAGGATACTCTATCTCCTTCTTTACTCAACTGTAATGCTTCTATATTTTTGTATATTTTATCTATAATATATTTATATCATCCAGAAACATATATCTATATCATATCATTCTTATTTTATGTGGATATATATGTTTTAAAAAGGTTCCTTTTTCATTTCATTTAATAAACAAGCCTGATTTTGGGGAACGTCCCAAATTTTACCCATTTTCAAGTGAAATCACAAATCTGTTTTAATCCACCTATATTTCCAAAAAAACGCTATTTTTATTATAAAAACATTATTGGTTCATTTTTGGTTTTATTAAAAAAACATTAGTTTCCTTTTTATAATTTATTTACTATTTTTCATAAACCATACTAAATTGTTTTCAATCTGTAGTTTCTTAAAAATCATTTTATATTATTTAACATTTGTGGGACATAATTTATACACAAAATATAATTTCAATATCCTCCCCATTTCATTTATAGGATATAATTTTTTGTAATATAATTTCATGAACAATACTAATGGTTTTACAAAAGAACTCTTCCTTCCAATGTAAAAAAAGGTTTTTTCAAATAAAACCCTTTTACTTCCCTAGTATATTTTTCCTTTTCAAAAAAAATTCCTTTTTTGTGTGTTGTTTATGATTAAATTTGATATATCATATCATGTGAAATCTTATTAACAATTGATTATAATTATCATATAATGATCCCTTTATATGGATTCTGATTTAAATGTTTCATTGTGGAATGCGACACATAAGAATGTTAATGATTATTTTCCTCATGAATTTTATTCTATGTTATATTCATATCTTTCAACATAATTTTTTTACTATTATACATCATTGATGATTATCACTTATGATTCCATATACAATATGTTGTTAAAGGGAATATGATCTATTTGATTATAGATGTTCAATTTGATACTATTTGTGGTTTATGGATGATGTATTCACTATTCGAATTATAGGTTCAATATAAAAGTATTTGATGATTAAGATTACTCCCTTTAATATATAGAATCTATTATAATTAGTATTTTTCAATTGGGGTCCTCTATTGCACCCCAATGCATTAGTAGGTATTAGGATAAAAAATAGTTTGGGTATGAGATATAATATTACTCAAAAAGGTATGGTATCCTTGATGAAGCCATTATGGAATGTTTATGATATCTTTTATTATGCATTCTTTCATTATGAGATTAGTATTTCATATTAAATTATATTATTCAACTAGTATAATATCCATTGAGAAATATCATTTTTTATTCATTTTTTTTCCTTCCATATTTCCTTATGTTTTTCAAATAGAAATTTTTTTTAGTCATTCATATTTACTCATGGGTTATTTTTAGATTCGAATAAATTAGTAAACTTAATAAGAATAAAATATTTCCCATTCCATCTGTTTATTCTTCCTAGGATGTCCCGATGAATTTTATGAATGAAATTAAATTATAATCTAGAATAATAATAGTATTTTCAATCTTATATATATTATATATTTCATTTCAACTTGTAATGTTGAACTCATGAATATATATTGTTTTAAAATGTTATTGAACTACTTAGTCCTTTGGGATGCATCTTCCCTCTTTATATTCCAATGTAATATTTGAAGTCACGATCACTAGGATACTATGGTTAGGGTACTTAAAGTTGTTATCAAGGTATTTTTAGTAGAATCCAAATTAATTAAATTTTGAAATAATAGATTAGTGAACAAAACCCTTTGATTGAATTTGAGTATAATCAAACAAGAAAATCATAAAATTTTGTTAAGGTATAGATTATTTGTATCATTTTAGAAATAAATCCCTGTCTATATACAACATTTGGAGATGGTTCTATAACAATCATACCAAGGGGTATCAACTTCTATATAGTGTCTCGGGTCGAAGGAGTCATGTAAACACTAAACATGTTGAAAATAGTGGTGGGGATTAGCCACAAAATCGGATTTTGATAGGAGTGAATCATATTTTGGTCATGTCTTATTAAGATTACTAAAATATTGTTAACAAAATATACCCAAACAGGCTCCCAAAATCACCAAATAATAGAATCATTGAGTTCTATGAGAGCTGCAGTGATGGAGATCATAGAGTAAATAAAGAATAATTTCAACCAATTAAAGAAATGTGGAAGAGGAAACCCCAGAAAATATCTGAAAGGAATGGACGAATGATTTATGTGTGGGAAATAAGGACAAAAATCATTGAAATGATGAGAAAAAAATGAAGAGTACAATGGAATGAAATAAAAATGATCGTAATAATAAATATCTAGTTATTTTTCTTAAATGTAGGGGAATTCACAATAACCTAAGTGAATGTCATATTATAATGTAAAACTAATAGAATATAGAAGGATATATATGGAAATAAATTCATGATATATTTATGTACTGTTATTTATATTTAAAACTAGTAAAATGAATTGTTAAATATTTAAATTATTTTTAGTACGTCCATCATATTTATTTTGGAAGTAATATTGTTTTATAAAATAGGAAAACATGTATGTTTGGTGACAACCCATTGCATCCACAATGGTTATGGAGTTTGAAATGATAAAAGAAGATCGATAAGGGTGAAACAACAAACCAATAGCCTAAATGATATTTGGGATATCATTATTATTTAGTAAACACTTGAAATGGATAAATTTTATTTTCATATCAGGAAATTTTTGTTTAATAAAATTTATAATTTATGATTGGAAAATTGGTTGGTAACAAATTGATTAATGGTATTTGGTATAACGTTTAAAATTTTTGGAATCTTATAAGAATATGGATAAAAGAATATTTTGATGAATAAATGTTGATTTGTATTTTGGAGTCAAATTTGATTTTATTCTGGAATAATGGTGATCCATGTAAATTATGTAAATGACCAAAATATTATAGAGATTAAAGGAATTTATATTTTTTTATAGGACATGAAGAGAAATCAATGTTATTTGAGAGACTATATTAATAAATCCTTCTTAATTTGTGCTCATGGTCTAGAATATTTTTTCATTAATAATAGTTATTCGAAAAATGATCAATGTTGAAATATTGTTATTAAATTTGAATTTATGATATTAAAGATCATTTTCAACATATAATTGTTCATTATTTTCAGGTAATTATTCTATATAATACTAAAATTTTGGGTTTTGGTTAATTAATTATTAAAAAAATAATATATAATTATACATTTTTGGGATATGTGATCTGTGGAAGTTTATTCGAATTTTTTATGAACAAAAAACATCTTGAATGTTCCTTTCCCTGTAAAAGGGATGTTGTAAGAATTGATCGAAGCACAACTAGATGATGATATAATTCATATGAAATGGATTGTAATCAAATGATTTTAATTTCCCAATTGATTATTAAGACAGTAAAGAAATACTACAACTTTAGAAAATTATTTTGAAACAAAAATGCAATCTATTAACATTCCTTACTAAGATATGAATGGTCTTTTAACCAATCACTTGAATTATGGTTTTGTGATGACTATGTCATCTATCATAATCCATCAGAACATGATTTTTACATTTCTATTTCATTTAAATGTTATCAGTTACAACTAATAATGTCCAATTCAAAAAATTCTTTGTTTGGTGACCTTCTCATTTTTTCTTTATCTTTTGTTAAGGGGATGTTTTATTGACCCTATTTCCAATTTCGGTTTCCAATAAATGATTTTTAAAAAGTAAACCTCTGTATATAAAAGTTAAATATCATGTTTTTAGGAAAGAAGTTATTGAATTAGGTGATAATTTAACACCCCATATAATTTCAAATAAATTTATTTTTGAATGTAATGCGTGAAACACTAAGTCTCTCCAAAGAAACCCATTTTTATTTTAATTATTTAAACAATATAATTATAACATAGACATTAAACATTGTAATATTTATTATAATAACTACAATTAAATGTTATATATAATGGAATTAAATTAATAAAATTTATTTTTCTGGAAACAAAACAATTGGTAAAAATAATTCATTTTTTCAAAATTAACATAGGGTAATTTTTTTGTTCTTTTCTGAAATTTTTTTTTATGTACAATGAAAAATACTTCATTTTAGTTAAAATTGTTTTTTCGTTTAAATATTTGTTTTACATTAAAAATAATTTCTAAATTAAAAATAGATGAATTATCCATATATTAATCAAACATAGATCATTGTATTCATTTTTATATAGAAATTAGAAATAATGATTTTTTAAACAATGTAACATTATGATTTTACTTCCTTCTAGAGAAAACTATATGATCAACATTAAAAATATAATTTCTGCTTATATAAATTGAATTTTGAAAAAAAAAATCAATACCAATTTTTTATCAGTAATATATTAATAGTTTGATAGGATCATGTTTTTTTGGGAATAGTATCTTGAACCATTGGAACAATAATGTTACCATTATGAATAATAATATAACTAAATGATTAGTAACCTCACCTATGAATGTATAAATAAATTTTAGTCATATTATAAATGAATTTATGATATAATTATATCATAGAATAAGTAATTAAATATTTTAGAAAATAATAATTAACTGTTTGTATTTTTGTAGTTATAAATTATAAATTAAATTTCTATAGTATATATAATGATAAATATTTCATTTACTATCATAAAATGTATCCATAAATTAATATCATATATTCTAATTAATTTTGTATAATTTTATGATACCATAGTTACTTTTTAAAACTATTATAAAATCTGTTTTAATTTCAAAATCTGTATTTTCTGAGTAAATGATGATTCTAATTAAAAATTAAATTTCTCATATTTAGAGACATATATTTATAAAATTGTTTTAATTTTTTAATTATACATGTTAAAACATGGTTATGGTGAATTTTGGGTATTTTTTAAAAATTCTTGAATTATTAATGAAAAGTAAAATACTATAATTTACAATAAATTAATTATTGAGTTAGAGTTTATGCATGGATGCCTTAATCCCATAATATATAAAAATAAATCAGTATTTTAATATATTTCA
This sequence comes from Viscum album, assembly GCA_963277665.1. Lineage (NCBI taxonomy): Eukaryota > Viridiplantae > Streptophyta > Magnoliopsida > Santalales > Viscaceae > Viscum > Viscum album. The sequence continues at coordinate 1,281,735,979 of OY728132.1, read as the reverse complement.
TTATTTCCTGAGGAAAAATAGTACTCTAATGAAAAAAAACTCAATAAATCACTACTCTTCTCCATTATAAAAACCAATTATTACAACTCATTCCAATCACACATTATAAGCATTGAGCCAAGTAAAATTTTAACATAATACTATTACCAAGACACTTACCCAATTCCATAATATTTTAGTCTCATAAAAAGTTATGTAAAAAGGTTCTTTAAGGAATAACTCATTGAATAGAAATCAAGAGGCAAACCCTCTTTCTTTTTCTTTTAAATTCATTTCAATTTACATTTTTTTATCATATACTCACCTCCACTATCCAAATGATCATGATAAATCCATTATCATTTATATAAATTAATTTTATCATGTTATTGGAATATAATTAATCAAAAACCATTTTGTCTCTTTAATTTTAAAAATGAAATCATCGACTGTAAGGTGCCTATTTACATTTATTTTTGATAAAATATTTTCTTTCATCCATTTATTTTTCATGGTTGATTATAAAGCCAATTTTTATTTATAATACATAACAGGATTTATGAATTAAATATATATTTAATGCTTTAATAATATTATACAAGAAAAATATTAATTCATACAACATAACTATTTCATAATGATAAAAATATGCCAAAAATTCAAAATGCTTTTTAGTAATGTAATCTATTGACTCGTCCACATACAATATAAGAAAATAAACTATATAATTATATAATATTATATATATTAATTAAAAAAATATAGATACAATTATGGTGAATTATACCCATTCCACAAGAGCCTCCATACTCATATACAAGTAAACTGATCATGATAACTAAAAGAAAAAATGCTTTCAAAAGATAAAATTAAACTCCACAACTCATTTATAAGTCCAAAAAATTATCTTAATAAAAATATAATGAATAAAATACATATAAAATTGTTCTAAATAAATTATTTAATGAATTTAATTGGATTATATAAGATATTAAGGGCATGCTCATATCCTATTCAGACATAAGGTAAGGGTTTTCTCATCTCACATCATTTTTGGGAGATATTATTTATTTACCATTATATATTATGTATGGTGTACATATAATATCCGTTGATATATCCTATCATGAAACACTTCACTTTAATGGTATTATATATATCATTTAATTATAATTAATTTTAGTTTATATGATTCGATTGATAACAGAGTAGTACCAGATTCTACACAAACCACCATTTTTTTATTCAGTTACTCATTCTCCAACATTACCCAAATTTAATGATTATTTAATTTTTAACTTTTTTTCTAAATAAAGGTTATATTATCTAATATTATATATTTTTATCATATCATCCTTATTTTTTGGTGATATACATGTTTTAAAATTAATTGCTTCTCAATTATTCCTAATAAACAATCCCAATTCAATGGAACATCTTGATATATTAGTGGTTTTCATGTGAACTAGAAAATACATTTCCTTCCAAAGTTATTTTTATAAAATAAATTATTTTATGATTAAATTATACCTTGGTACATTTAATGTTTTTATTGAATGAAAATTAAATTCCTCTATAATATCTATTTAATATTTTTTTACCACAGTAAATGTTTTATTTATAATGTTTCTTAAAAAAAATTTATATGAGTTCACATTAGATGTCATAATTTATTCCTAAAATATAATATCAATATACTTACATTTTATTTTATAGTTTATACATTGTTACAATACTATTTGATGAAAAATACATATGATTCTCAAGATGAAATCTTCTTTCGAAATTAAAAAATGTGTTTTCTTGAATCACTGTTACGTCTTTGAGAAATATGCATTTATCACCACATATTCATTATGTTTTGGGTGTGTTTACACCCATCGGATATATCTTATCATGAGTATTCTTATACTCATTAAATTATTAGTTTTATTTAATTATTGATTTATAGGAATTAAGATTTAAATGCTTCAAAGTGGACTATAAAACATTGGAGTGTTGATGATTATATTACTCAAGAAATTTTAAATCATACCTTCATATATTTAAACTTCATTTGTTGAGGGGTGTGTGACTAGTTTGACTGTGATGTTCTATTTAATATCATTCACGATATATGGTTGAAATATTTATAATTTTTTTGACAGTTTCAATAAGAATGTAAATGTTGATTATGATTCATCCCTTTCATATTCGGAATTCATTGTACATAGAATGTGTTGGTCGACACCCACAACATCCCCTTACTGCATTAGAAGGTCTTATGAGGAAAACTAGTTTGGGTTTGGGCTAACATTCTACCTTATTGTGTTTATTGTATTAGATGAAGACGTGATGGTGTGTTTATAAGGTCCAACATTTTGAAACCCTTTGTTATATTATTATTATTTTATATTCCATGTGATTATTCTACAAGTAAAATATCTACAGATATGTTTCATTTTCATGTGATTATTTGACTAGAAAAATATCCATCGAGATGTTTCTTCATTGTTTATAGGCCATTGTTATTTTGAATAGCACTACCTCCGGGATATTGGGTTTTTGGTCTTTAAAGGCAGGGTAATATATTTATTAAAAATTTCTATTCCCATAGTTTCTATAATCCATTAGTATCTATGTGTGGGGATATCCCTTTTAAACATTAGTATGGGGTTTCAATGAAAAAAATTTCATTAGTATGAAATATTTTACTATAAAATTTCCATATGAAAAAGGTTGAAATTTTAGAAAGTAGTTAAATATATATATAATTTAACTAATTTATGTTTAAAACCATTTTGTAATAATATTAATCCTTTTAAAAATATTATTAAAAAAATAAATTTTTAGTAAAGATCATCATTTTTTACTATTTATCAAAAAATATTTCATTTCCTAAAACTCTTGAAAATTTACCCAAATAAAATTATTATATAATGATATCAAAAAATAGGTATATATTTATCATATAAATTTTAGTAAAATATATAAATTAATTATAATTTTTTTTCAAAAATCACTATTAAACTACCTTTTATAAAAACAATTATTTCTGGGAAACATTTCATTTTCAATAAAATTATTATTATTTTATTTATAATTAATTTCTAACCAATTAAGTTATTTTAAACATTTTTTTAAAAATAATTCATAATTTTTTTCTTGAAATTCATTCCTACTAATTTAATGGCTATGTAATAATGTATAAGTTTAATTAATAATATACAATAGAGTATCATTTTTCATTTACATTTATAGTTGTATGCATTACGTGACATTGAAAAGAATAAATTTATTTTAAAAATACCTTAAAGACTCAGAGTATTACATTTTCTTATATTACTTTTGTAATTTTTTATACATGCTATCCAATTATATGTTTGTATTATAAAATAATCGAGTGTAACATTATAACGATTAAATAGATTCATCCCTTAAACTTTAATCTTGATCTCGATAATACAGTGTATGATATATTAAAATTTCTTTATTGATTCCTTAAATCATGATAATGCTTAAGAAAACATCATCTTCGTATCAGATAATGGTAATTACAGCAGTCACCAAAAATAATAACAAAACTGGGTTTCTATTTGGAATACACTAGTGAGGAATGAAATCATCTACATAACGGATAATAATAAGAGCCAAATATTAAAATAGAGTGATAGATATCATTAATCATAATGATTGTGGTGATCTAGATAATTTTAATGACCACAAAAATATAAATCCATAAAAACACAAGGGACCATTTGATTCATCATTAAAAAAATTTCTAGGATAATTTTTTTCAAGATCCATTCCATGATTTGTAGAAATTTTTATGTTCTAGAATAAGAACATATGAAAATTTGAATACATGATTTGTTTTATTTCATTGTAAATTTTATTTTATTAGTTGTGCTTTAATCAATTTACACAGTATTTCTTACAACAATTAATTAATATCCAATACGTTTTTCTTATTTCAAAATGATCTAAAATTAACAATTTGAATATTGTTAAATCCAAAAAGAATGACATGTTAATCACCATGTATCATGAAATTTTCAAAGAAAAAAATTGTTTTAAAAAAATAATCTTTTAAGAAAACATTTTCCTCCCATTACATATAATAATTAACTGACCTTATAGATCATCCAAATTTATTATGCCTAAATTTATTTTCTTAAATATTTTGAAGAAACACCCCAAAATCAACAATATATTCCCATGAAAATATATATTTTTTCTTAATTTTATATTCCCAAAATTTTAAAACATTTCTATCCATAAAACCGTAATTAAATCATGAAGTTTTACAAATATGTAATAATAGTTTGTCAGAAATACTTTTGTATCAATATAAGAAGTCGAATATAGGTAAAGATAAATTTAAACATCAAATCAGAAACCAATTTCATGGTTATGAATGTTAACAAAAAAATAATTTATCATTTATAGATCAATGTAAATAAAATATTATTTGTTATAATTCATTTCACTTGTGTTATTTTAAAATATTAGCATTCCACTGATTGACTTTTCTTAGTATCATTCAACACATTCTTTTTAAATCCAAACATAGATATTACTATGGTATATTTCGTATAAATTCTATGATTATTATTACAAGAATATCGTTGATAAATGAGCTTATAAAATTTTGTTCATGAATCCAAATAGAGAAACATTATTCATTCAATTTCTTTTGTAGTAATATCAAATTCATTATCAGGATCCCTTAACATATTAAGATTTATATTCCACTAATATATATGTAATTCATTTGTTAAAACCCATATCTAATTATTGTTATATAATTTTCCATTGTATGATTTTTTCTTCCTTTTAATCCATGATAATCGTGTAATTTTTCTACTATCGTATATGGGGACTACATTTCATTTTATGAATTTACCATGTTATTTCATACCACAAGTATCAGATTTTTGGAAAATCATTATTTCCCATAATAACATTAACTATATTTTATATATTATCATATCCTTCTGATTGTTTATAGAAAATTAATAACAAACAGATGATTTATTATTTATCTTGAAAGAGTGTGATAATATAAGATTGGACGATGATAGTGTTCATAAGACAAGTTACGTTCAAAATAAGGGATTAATATCATTAAAGAACTGATCATTCATACTATTTGGATTATGATCAATGATATGGTTCTCATTCCTTCCACTAGAAACCACTTATAAATGAAAGTATAAACTATTTTAGATCATAACATTATGAATCAAAATTCATAATCTCAAAAATAGTAAAATAATATTCATAATTTGATTACTTCATGCATATCATATCTCATAATCATAAACATGGTTTCTTTAAGGATATAATTATTTTGAAATCATTCATAATTTTTTTAATGAAAATGTGAATTATCTTATAAATATACACAATGAGTGTGAAACAAGGTGAATTTTATGGAATTTTTTAATATAGTGGGTGATAATTATATTAAGAAAAATTTCCCTTTTCATTGTTATTATCCCAAGATACAACTATTCCACAACCACATCATCATTAAGTATCCATAATGGGAAATATTTTGAGAAATATTTAAAATATTCTCTATAAAAAAATAGATAATATATTTTTATATACATATCCTCAAATAGTATCATTGGGTAATGTTCCCAAAAATATATTTTCCAAAACATAGTTACTAAATCTTATAATAAACATCATCTAATACAGATTGTTATTACCATGACCTCAATATCTTTGAGATGGTGTCCATATTAATAAATTATCACTATATACAATGTATTTGATCCCATATAAGTTAATTATTAATTAGTCATAGAAACCGATATACATACATGAATTCACATTAAATTTTTATGAATGAAATATTGTTATAAGATTTACTAATAAAACAAATATTCCCATTAGTATATTCTTATATATCCATCATAAATTATAATCTTGTATGATGATGAAAATAAAACATAAGAAAGAGGAGGGATCACAAGATCAATAAGGGAAATCATGCAATAGAATTTGTGAATAAATAAGGACTAATAAATATGGAAATTTAAATAACATTGTGATGTTATATATAAACATTAATGATGGACATAATACAGAAGTAATAAAATGTGATTAAATAATAAATAAAAATAATCACATGTGTAAGTAAATATTACTCCCAATTTTCTAACTAACTGAATAAAAACATGTATGGATAATAACAAATTTCATAATTATGGAATTAATAACACCAAAAAGTCATAAAATTTTCATCAAGGCATTGTTCAATAAAATCTAAAAAAATGGGTAATGCCTTCTCAAAAATTCCATTATAGTTTTTCTTGTGAAACCTAACGATGCATTAAGGTTCTATATATTAATAGGACCGCAAAATTATATATTATTTATAATGAATTCAAAATAAAAAATGGGAGAAACATAATTAACATAATCATTTTTATTGAAAGACTGGTATTCAAAATGTTAATAATTACTCCAACTGATAAACAAAATCATAACCCACCCAGTGTAATATGAATTATATAAAACATGTATATACCTAGTCAAACTAATCATTATACATCCATATAAATAATATGTATGGTATAATTACTGCATATCCCAAGTATAGAATAATTACAATATAATGTATATTCCATTGATAATTGAAATTTATTAAAGAGAAAAGAAAACAGTACAAGAAAAATACAAACAATAAACACCAAAACCATAAAAAATGGTTAAGGTGAAAAGGAAAGAAACCAAAGCAGACAAACACCCAATAAAAAAGGGTGGGCTATGGGATGAGGCCACCAATGCTGCCAATGAAGATCAAAGACGGATCATGTAAGATTTCTCCACAATAGAAGAATCTCCATCAGCCCTGGCCTTTTTAGCTAAAAAATAGCAACATAAAAGTCTTCCTTCCACCAAAAGAAGCCAGTAACTAAGCCTCCAGCCCACTCCAAACAGCACACTGATTCCCAGAATTTGGGAAACCAAATGAAGACAGCAAATTTGTAGACTCTAGCCTGCTCCAGATCAGCACACTGATTCCCAGAATTTGGGAAACCACAACAACTCGACACAGCAAAGCTCTACTGCCATCCTGAAGAAAAAGAAACAATCCACTCCAAGGAAGAAAAAATAAATACATAAATAAATAAATAAAAAAGAAAAAAACAAACAGGCCCCAAAAGAAACTTACAAAAGTCTAAAAATGGTGGATTTTTCATAGTCCCTATTAATAAAAATAAGGAGATCATCAGGAACATGAACAAACCAAACAAAATCAACACCATTGACACCTTTATTAGACAGTCCATCAGAAACAGAGTTGGCTTCGCTATAAACGTGAGTGATAATATGATTCAATGAAAAAAGAGTCTCCAAAAAATTAATCCAGCGATTAGTAAGCTTCCAGGACAAGTGATAGAGACCCATCCTAATTGCAGAAACAACAACAGAAGTATCACTCTCAAACCATAAATTATCCCAACCACGCTGCATAGCTTGATCGACAGCAACAATAATGCCAAGCATTTCGGCCTCAAGTGAAGAGGCAAAGCCACAAGAACCATGAAAACAAGCAAGGACATCCCCTTTATGATTCCTGAAAACAGCACCATAACCAGAATGCCCTGGATTACCCCTAGAAGCACCATCTGAATTTACTTTTAACCAACCAAAAAAAGGTTCCTTCCAGAGAACTTCTAAAGTACCACGCGGAGGCTTGAAATTACCCTTAACACCTATGTTGTTCAGAACGGACAAATCATGAACCGAGTTAAAGCAAAAATGATTCCTTGGAATAACAACATTACACATAGCACCAAGAATAGCAGATAAAACCCCACTAACCGAGAAGGAAAATTTATCATGAATCATCTTATTTCGTGCAAACCATATAAAATGAAGGAGTTCAGAAGCAGCGACTCTAAAAAGATCCAACAATTGGGGAGAGAGCGAAATAGAATTACAGCTTTGAAGGAAATGATGAATTGAAGACATATTAGGCATGGGAATTTCAAAGATATCAAAAACAGCCTTCCACATTGAAGAGGCATTGACACAACTAATAAACAAATGATCAATATCATCCCCATGTTGATGACAAAACACACAAGAAGAGAAGAGAGAGATGCCACATTTCTGAAGGAAACAATCAGTAGGAAGTTTCCCATGAGCCAGTCTCCAAGTAAAAGAAGACCGAGAGGGCCTAATAAAGTTCATATGAAGATCCCTCATCCATTTACACCCTATATTGCAAGAAAGAGAATAAAAATAAAAATTTTTAGAAGACAACAGGCCATTAAAAGGAGGTTCCCAAGCCCAGAAATCCTCTCTGTTAGAGAAACAGTAACTATTCATAATAGTAACAATATGATTAGGGTGAACCCCCATATTATCAAGCTGATCCTTAATCGTAGCATCCATATCAACATTAAAATCATCATCCAACAAGGAGTCAGCTAATGGAAATCCATTCCAATTGGCCTTCCAAAAGGATAAAGACGAGTTCCTTGAAACAATCCATCTGGCATGACAGTCAATAGAAGAATAGATGTATTTAAAAGCAGGCCAAACAGAAGAATCCAGATAATTAAAAACTCCATTCCTGTGCCTATCCCTGAATTTATAGCGGAGAAAGTCCAGAGACTCAGATGTATTATTGACAAGCCTCCAAATGAATGAGGCCTGTAACGAATCATTAAACACCTCAAGATTTTTAATACCAAGCCCCCCAGCATCATAGGGTTTACAACAATTATTCCAAGAAACAGTAACTAATTTCCTCTCTGAAATATTGCCACTACAAATAAAATTTTTAATATAAATGTTAATTCTCTTGATAAGAGAGATCAGACACTTATAAATCATGAAAGAATAAACAAACTTAGAACTGATAACAGCTCTAACCAAACAAACCCGACCAGCCAAGGAAAGGGACTTACCCTTCCATGTAGCAATATGAAGTCTGATTTTACATACAATATCAGAAAAATAACAAGCTTTAGGCCTCCCCCAAAACATAGGAATACATAAATAAGTAAAGGGAAAAACACCTTCATGAATACCCAAATCCCTAATAATGCCAGTCTTCCTAGAAATAGGAAAATTCCTTCCAAAATAAACAAAGGCCTTGTCCCAGCTAATCTCTTTCCCAGAGAATTTTTCATAATGCAAAAGGGCATGCTTAATATTTTTAATATTTCTCTTATCCCTTTTAGTGAAAAGAATAATGTCATCCACATATAACCAGTGATTGGGAGCAACAAAACCTCTACCAGCACTAATAGAATACAGATTCCCATTACCAGCCATAATAGAAAGTAATATACTAAGATAATCCTCTACAATGGAAAAAATAATGGTTGAGAGAGGGTCACCTTGTCTGACACCTCTAGAACAAGCAAAGTAGCCCTCAGGGGAGCCATTAACAAGGGCATAGATATGATCTGACTCGAAAATAATTTTAACCCAATTAATGAAAAAATCATCAAAACCAAAAAAACAAAGAACTTTATAAATGAAATTCCAATTTATAGTATCAAAAGCTTTCCTGACGTCCAACTTGAGAGCAATATTACCATCCCTTGTGGATTTCTTAAGAAGATTAACACATTCAGATTCAGTAATAAGACAATCTTGAATAGACCTACCCTTAATAAAGCCAAACTGATTAGGAGAAACCGTTTTACTGGCAATAGAAGACAACCTTGTAGCCAAGATTTTGCAAATAATTTTAAAAATAGTATTGATCATAGCAACAGGTCTGAACAAATGAATCTCATTAGCATTCTCAGTCATTGGAATAAGGGAAAGGAATTGAGAATTCAGACCCTAATTAAGAGAGCCACCTTTAAAAAACGAGTAACCAACCTACAAACATCCTCATGAATGATGTCCCAGTAAGTCTGAAAGAAAAAATTCCCAAAACCATCTGGACCCGGGGAGCTGTCAGACTTTAGACTAAAGGTCGCTTCTTTAATTTCAAATTCCAAAGTAATGGATGTATGACTGGAATTATCCTCTTTATTAACAAGATTCGGAATAATACTCTCCACATGATCATCAAGAGGGAAATAACCAGAAAAGAGATCCTTAATATAAGAAACAACATGCTCAGAAAGGTCCCTTCTGTTATCAAACACATTATTCCCATTTCTAACCAAAGAGAGAGTCCTTGAGACTTTCCTAATTCTCTGAAAATAATTAAAAAATTTATAATTTCTATCCCCATCTCTCAACCAATTAGCCTTAAAATTATCTCTTTGCAAATCATCTTTAAGATTCAACAAATTATTAAGCTTGGAAACCAGCTGAGTCTCACCCAAAATATCATTAGAGAAGTTATTTGAAGAATTTTGTGCCTGCATTTGTTGAATAGAATCCTCAAGAGAGGAAATTTCAGAATCAAGGGAACTGAAATGATATTTACTCCAGAATTTAAAATTTCATTTAAGAAGTTTGAGATTAATGATGCAAGAAAAATCATTATCCCTACCATTCTAAGAATTTCAAGTTTGTCCAACAATAGTTCTACATTCAGGATGATTAACCTAGGCCTTATTAAATCTAAAAGGCAAAGGAGGTTTGGGATCCTTACTCACAAGGTCATCCAAAATAGGATGATGATCCGAGTTGATTCTGGAAAGATTCATACAAGAAATAGAACCCCAGAAATAAATACAAGACTCATTGACAAAGGCCCTATCAATTCTACTAGCAACTAATCGGTCCAAAACCTTCCTGTACCAAGTATACTTAGCCCCAACAAGATTAACTTCAATCAACCCACTATTATCAATACATGCTTTGAACTCCCTAGAAGAGATGACATTAGACAAGGATCCAATCTTCTCATCAGAATTCATGATGGAATTAATGTCACCAAGAATAGACCACGGACCAGAGATCGAAGAATTGAGAGACCCAATATCCATCCATAAATTCCGACGACCCTAATAACAGTTATGGGCATAAATAAAAGAGAAAAAATGTTGCAAACCTTGAAGAAAGAAAGAACACGTGACATGCTGGTCAGAATTAGAAATTGGGGAAATGTGGGATAAAGAACAATGAGCCTAAACCCATAACCTTTTAATATCCGATGAGGATCTATTGGATTCCACAAAATGAAAACCAAGGTTTTCAAAATTGGAAATATTAGGAGAAAAAACCCTTTTTGGTTTAGACAGACCAATAAGAAAGGGCCTATGATTTAAAATGAAAAGCCTATGGGACCTCATAGAATCATGATTGGCCAAACCCTGACAATTCCAGAAAAGGAGCTTCATTTAAACCTAAGACCGGGATGATTTCCCCCTTTTTTGACCCCCCACATTTACCTGTTTTCTAGACTTAGGAGGCCTTCCAGCCTTTCTCTTAGTACTAGAGTCCTCTTGTATAAGATCACTTATATCCAGACTGCTGATGGTACCTTTTCCATTTTTAACAACATCAGTAAGGTTTCCAACTGGACCAACAGGAACCTCAATAACCTCAACCAGTGAAGCAGTACCACCAGAAGGAAAAGGGGCCCCAATCACCTCTTCCGAAGGAGCAGAATCTGACTTGAAAGAAGCAGTTTCTAGTCCTTTTAAAGCAGAATCTGCAATGGGAGGAGCAGGAGCTCCAACCACCTAAACTGGGTAGGTGATGGGTGCAGAAACAAGATCAATAAAGACCTGGGAAATCCCAGAATTCTCACTATCCTGAAGAGAAACCACAAGCTCACAAATTTTATCCACCAATTCCGAAAACATGATCAGGTCATGAATCTCAGAATATAAATTGTGATCCAAAATGTAATCCTCTATGCACGTGAATCCACCATATTTATCCATTTCCTGACCAAACTTAGTAGGAGGACTAGGCAGATCAGGAATCCTACCTTGTTCAACATCTTCAGAGATATCTGCCCAAGATTTATTAGAAGTGACTATAACTCTAGAGGGACCAGGTATATCCTTTAATGGACCCTCCTTTTCCACAAAAATATTGTTATTATTTTTATTCCAATTAACCTCCTTCCAATCCTTCTCTTTGGGAACCGCAGAAACTTTCTTTTGAAGCATCTTACAGTTCACTACAGAATGACCAACAATCTTGCAAACCTCACAAAAATAAGGAACACGTTCATATTCTATTTTAATAGAAATCTTATTACCATTAGCAATCAGAGTGACATTATCCGGCCTTTTATTTTCCAGGTTTACATCAACCATAATTCTAGAAAAATAACCAAGATCCCCCTCAAAAGTTTTCTGATCCAATCTAACAGGAGTGCCAACACATGAGGCAAGGTAATTATGGATCTTAGGATGCCAATACATCCAATTCAACCCATGAAGTCTGATCCAGATCTGGGAATTAGTTTTCATAAGGTTAAAGGGGTTAAAATTAACATCCCATTCGAATAATCTCAAAGTACCAGGTTTGAGATGAAGATTTCCAAAATCCCACGCCTTATTAAAATAATCTCCTGATTGAAAGATGAGATGAAAAAACCCCTCCTAATAGGAATCAATTTCCAATTACTAAAACCCCAGCAATGAGAAATTCTATCTTTATGATCCGCGTAAAACCAGGGTTTATCACCCTTGGAATAAATAACATGACCATGAATTGAAAACATACAATGATCAATGTGTTGCTGCAAAGCCTCTGGATCCACTACTACAAAAAACCACCATTCTCAAGTCTAGTAATGTTCGAGGAACGAGACATGCCTCTATTTCTCAAAACAGGCGAACCAAAAAATCTTCAGCAAAAGAAACACCTTTCTTTCTCACCCCCGAGAGATCTACAGGATTTGATGAAGAACAAAAACCCTTAGATAAGAGTCGGTCATCCTTGAAAGCAAACTCCCAATCAGGATTGAACGAACTCATGGTGAGAATCAAATAATACTCTAGGAGCGTACGAAAATTCCATATCTAGGTTGAAGAAAAAATTTCGTCGCTCTCGCTGCTTTCGCCGCTTTCTCCATCTCAATATCATATATATTCCATTGATGAATATAAATACAATAAAAAGATCCTTAATTTTTATTAGGAAAATGAAACTTGAAATTTTAAAATCACTTATTAATATATAACATTCAATATTTTTCACAATAAAATTATTTAATAATAAACCAAAATAATAATAAAATAATATTTAGAAAATTTATCTTTAATGGGGGTGGAATATCATTATCATGTTGTACATGTTTAAAACAATGATTCCTATCATATTTTTGGAAAATGATTAATAGGAATTGGGTTGTACATGATATCAGGCTTCATTTAATTTTTCTAGCATGTTATAATATTTAAAAATTGCATTAAATAATTGTTATTCAATATCAAATTAATTGGAAGATTTTTAGAAAACATGTGTTTTAATGCAATGAAATTTTCACCGAAGGGATAAATATTGTCGAATTTTCTTTAAAACAATTTCACCATCAATTTATGTACCAATGTAACTCCACATGGTTTTAAAGAATAATTTTTTTTAAATAAATATAATTTTTTTGTTCTCTAGAATTAACCACAATCCCATTTCAATTTTTTTTGAAAAAATAACCATCAGATAACCTTCCCAACAAGGAACACTCAAATAGCTTCTCGGACAAATGTTATCAAAATATAACAACACCATGAAATTTTATTATTATTTTTATTCAAAAATTACAATTATAACAAAGAAATTATATATAGTAAAATAACTAATAATTAATACTTTATAAATATTAATTATATTGTTTATACATAATCTATGCTCTTTGAAAATAGATGCATAATTTTGGGTAAAATCATTATATGAGTGAAAATTCTACTCTCTCAAATAAATGATTCTTATTTCTTTCATAAAAATAATAAAAATAAATTTTTTAATATTTTTGAAATTTAATATCACAAAATAAAAACATTTTTTAATTCACAATGAAAAAATTATCATAGCATGTATAATAATGAAATTTGAGAAATGATTCATTTTCTAATAAATAGTGGAAAATATTGAGTTTATATTAAAAAATACCATTTATTTTATTTTATTTATAAAGATATATTATATTTTAATTTTAAATTAAATTTTATTAGTTCAATTATTTAAATATTAATACATTTTAATTATTTATAATCAATTTCTTATTCAAATTGAATATTAAAACATCATATACATTTGATCAATTTCTCTTTAAAAACACTGTTTTCTTGTCACGATTGTGAGATCATATTTAAATTTGTTTTTTCAACATCTGTTATTTTAAAATATTAAAATGGATTCCATTTTTGATATCATAATAATTTATAATTTATAATAACCAAAAAGAAATATTTTTACTAAATTGATTAGTTAAAACAATTAAAATTAATTGTTGGGATTATGTTAATAATAAGCTTACAAAGTGGTTAAAATAGAATATTAGGAGTAAAAGTAATCCCAGAAATGTCAGGAGCCCATTATATGGACATATTACTACATTATACTATTTATTATGAGTAGTTTAAAATTATTAGGGAATGCATACATTAATATAACATTGTTCTAAATCACTATTTAATAAAATTAAGACTGCCACTCACCTCCCTTATATAATTCCACACACTCTCCCCTTCTCTTAAAACCTAAAAAATTGATAATACAATACCCACTAAATTAACTTCCCAAATTCATTACCCTCATCCTGGATTCATTAATTTTGGTTAAAATACAATCACGTAAGGCCTTTGGTTTATTTCAAAAGGAGATACTTGAAGAAGATGAAATCATCATGAACGATCATTATATATTTATTTATGATTTCCAACATCATATCATATTTTTATCTAAATAATTATTTTCATGGGGATTATTTTAATGATAATTATTTTTGAGGGTTACAACCAACAACCTCACACATAACAATCAAATAGGAAACAAAATTATCATCCATGTTTCTTTGTGGATAATCGCCTCATAAACCGATGACATTCAATTTTCCATTAAAACCATTAAATTTTTTGAATAATGATGAAAATAATATTTATATATCATAGATATTATAGATATAATTTTATTGTGTTTTTTAATTATTATATAACACATGACTTCAGGATTTATTTTTTTGGGCTTATGATAATGATGTTCATATGCACATTGGACTACCACATTGCGATTTGATTCGATTTGACAATGATTTACATGAATAATATTAAAGACATTTTAATTGAAAAAGATACTAATGAAATAAAGAAAATTCTTAAATGATAATATATATATATTACTTTTATTTCATTAAATATTACATTAAAATGAAAAAATGTGTGCATGACTATGAATGTCCTACCATCTCAATGAACAATGAATTTCAGTTCCCATAACTATATTATATGGATTAACATAAATTCAAATATAATTAACATATATGATATTTATAACATTGATTAAAATTTTTATTTTCTGAATAAAAGATTTATGTAGAAGTACAATTAATAAAAATATGAAACATATACAATGAAAAAAACGATCCTTACTTTATCCATAACTATAAAATTGAAATGTAAATAAATAGGTAATATAATGTTATAAGAAAATATTATATGGTATTATATATCTTAATAAAGATATATTATATATTTATAATGAAAATTTATTTATTATACATTATCTTTGGAAGATTATGATACATGTGAGGACTTAAGGTAAGGGGATTCCTAGTCACAATTTCGTTTCTATGAGAATTGTTCTATATTCACTACTCGTTTCATTGTTTCATTATATATACTCCCTATTACATTAAATATCATTACATTAACATATTTAATGATATTTAATTTTCCCATTTGTCATGACCCCCTCCCCAAAAAGTGTACCCCTCCTGGGCCATCAATGGTAGAAGGGAGAAAATGACCCCCAAGTCCCGCCTCTAGTGGGCCCTGGGTTGGTGACCATCACTTATGGTCTATTAAACACAAAGATGGGAGGAATTACCCACTAGGAGAACACATGTAGAAGAGGTAGATAAGATTGAAACCAAAGAACTCCAACTGAAACTAAAATATAAGATAAATCCCATGTACAAATATGTAATTTCATGCAACCTACAACAAATGAAAGGGGAAAAACAAAAAATACCCCAAAGAAAGTAAATACAATAGCAACCATAAGCCCGAACAGATCCTACAACCCTATGATATTAGAAACCAGCATGATATCCAACTTGCTCCAAGTGACCTGAAAAACAGTTTATATATACACTGGGTGAGTGTAAAGGTATACTCAGATGGATCCTCCCTGACGCCTCTTGTGCCAAAGTAAAGAATGCATGCTAAAGCACAGTAATGAACAAGTGAAACTAACAAGTCACTTAAACAGTTATACTAAGTTCCTAGCCTCACCCAGGCTACTCTCACGATTTAACACATACAAGATTATTAGATATAAAAATGAATATCAAGGGTAACCCAATACTACTTCCCCACCAGTTTGGTTCATTTCCCCAACATCGCATGTCCTAAGAATCTCTCTCCAAAATGCTTGACCATAGAGACCTGGGTAAAGCACCAAAAAATTCACCTCGTGAAAAAAAACCACCACATCCACACAATTGAAGTAACCAGGTAGTTTTTGGGGGCCACAAATGCTCGTATAATGTGTATAATACGTTGGGTATTAAACGACAATCCATTGTATCCCATACAATGAGTTAAGATCCTCAAGCAATCATAGGGTATACAACTTACACATATAATAGTCCATAAGAAACTATATCCATAATATATTTGTGTGAATAAACACAATCCATTACAGCCCTCTACACACATATATGTGGAAAACTAACTGTTGTACCTACTAGTACATGTAGCTAACAAGAGAAAATAGAAGAGACAAAGGGGGTAGTCGGCCATCCATCATCCCACCAAAATGATGGGGAAAACACCCCCAGGGCCTAGAATCCATAGGGTGTCAGTTTCCCTAATAGACAGGGTGGAGTAGTGGGTTCATAATATATTATATCTCAGAACCACACTATGGGAATAACCTAGTCTTGGAATCAACTACATCTAACTACTCTCAGAATCCCGGCTTCCACTTATAATACTAGGTATCCTATATGCATCTAACCATTTGAAGGGATTTATTACATTATTTCATTCCATTTTTAGCAGTTTCATGTTATGTTAATTAAATATTTAAAAATAATAAACGATGATTAATTTTCGCATAATATTTCATTATCATCACACCTAAAGTTCATTGTCCCTTTAAATTGTAACTTCACCATTGCATCCCATCAAGCTCCAACAACGTCATTTAACATAATTTATTCAATTATTTATTTATAGCAATACATTCACATAATCCAAGTCATTCTAGAAATAAAATCTATGCAACTAAACATAAGGGGCTCAACTCGGTGAGTACCAGAATTACCCTACATATATTTTCTGCCTATAGGTAGAGCATAGACCCATCCTCCCTTGAGACGATAATCACGGAAAGCGACTGGAATACCCCGTGCGTCTTCGCCCCTTTCAGAAGAAGGGTATGAAAAAACTGCTTCCATGAGTATTGCGTAAAGTAAAGAAGATAAACAAACAATTAGAAAAGTTTTAATAGAAACATTCACATCCAACTCATTTCATTATCCCCAGTGTCCTCCCTGACAACCACATGTATAAATTGATGCATATCACCATTATACGTATCATCTTCTACTAAAACCAGTAGGTCTCCATGCCCCTATTTATCACAACATCCATCCAAGTTCACATTACCACACAAGCATCATGAAAACAAACATCATATCAATTGGGATCTTTTCCATTAAATAAGAAAAAGGGTAACTCAGAACCCTACAATGAATTATCATTTATCAAACAACATGTTATTTAATCCACCTTGTATTAACTGATTTAATATTCATAGGTTCCAAATTCGAGAAACATAACAAGATATCAAAAATAATTAAACATTTTTACTACACCAATTTAGTTTAAAATAAATTATAACATCAAAAACATGATTCATTTACATGGCTCTTTGACTTTAGTAAAACAATTACCAGTTAATTCTGGATTTACATTCTTTAATAATTTCCATTGAGAAAAAATGGCTAAACAATGGAAACATAGAAATCCAAATATCATGAAAAACTTCAAGAAGTAAAATATAATCAATATAAATTTATTTATCGTGTTCAAATATTTATTATTTCAATTCCATTTTGATCCAGTGGGATAAAACATGCTAGTTATACATATGCACCTAAAAGAAATGAGATGCAATAAATCTCGTGCCCCCAAACATTTCTTGATGATCCAGACAATGGGTTACGATCTCCTCCCCCCATGAAAATTGTTTCTTCCCGAGGATGCTGGGACACCACCACACCGGTCAACACCCAAGAATAGTCTATTGGGAACTAGGAGATAGCATCCCCTAAAAGGTCTTGTGGAAATAGAAATAGTTGAACCGAAATGAATGACAATAGAACATAACTTATATCAGTGATCAATTGATACTGTTTGGTTGCACAAAAAATAGAGGGGAAACAATCCAAGGATTAATGTTAGATCAATCCTCTCCTAAGAAAAGAAAGAAGGGATCAATAATCTCGCACCAATGAACTAGAAGGTGGAACAAGGAAAAAAGATATATCATCCCTTTAGAAGATTTAACGATGTAGTGATTTATGATATTCTAGAATTTCCATTAAAAGTATATTGCATTAAACCGCATGGTTTGACCATGTAAATAAACATCTCGAGCCTTAGGAGAAATTAATGTAAGTGTTATTACATTTGAATCGGCCTTAGAGTCCTTAAAATGGGGCTTTAAATGAATTTTACGTGAACTGAATCATCCAAGGGGTGAAACCGTAGGAATCTGTAAACACTATTTACTAAAAATAAATTTTGAAAATGAAATAGTGGTCACCAATAGACCTCACCGTTCTAGAAAAACTATTCACGAACTCAAAATTTGGCAAAGAAAATAGAAGTTACAGATGAAACCTCACCGTTTGGGGAACACTATTCACAAACTCAATCATTGGAAAAGGAAACATAGGTTAACAATGGAACCTCACCGTTCTAGAAACACTTTTCACAAAATCAAAATTCGGCAAAGGAAATAGAGGTTATCAATGACACCTCACTGTTCTGAAAAAATTGTTCATGAACTACAAATTTTGCAAAGGAAATAGAGGTTACCGATAGAACCTCGCTGTTCTAAAAACACCGTTCATGAGCTCAAAATTTGGAAAAGGAAATAGAGGTTACCGATTGAACATTACTATTTTGGAAACACTGTTCATGAACTCAAAATTGGACAAAGGAAATAGGTCACTATTGGAACCTCACCATTGGATTCTCACTGTTTCACTGTCCACCTAAGGCCACCAATTTAACTGATCACATAAGGTTACCGATGAAACTATTCACATAAGGTAACAGATGACACTATTCACAAAAGTTCACTGTTGCACTGTTCACAGAAGGTTACCTTTCATACGTTTCACATAAGGTCACCAATGTCACCGTTCACAAAAGGTCGCCATTGCACTGTTCCCATAAGGGTACAGATGACACCGTTCAGATAAGGTTACCAATGGCATAGTTCATAGAAGGTCACCATTGCACTCTTTACATAAGGCTACTGATGCAATAGCACACCGATGGAACAGATCACAGAATTAGATATTAGGAAACTTTATGGGGATAGGTCACCTTGACCTCCCGTAACACCTCAAACACTAGATTTTAGTAATTTAAGGGACCTGAGAGGTCTGGGACATTATATAAGATACCACTCAAACCATTCTCATCCATGATAATACAAAACCAACCTAAAAGAAACAGAAATGTTGTCCAAACAACCACCCATCAAGAAACCTCTCAAAAGAGAGAATTCCAAAAGAAAAAAAATTAATCCATATGATAAAAAAATGGATTATAACTACAAAGGGGACTATGTTACATTGAAAGAGTTAACATCAAACAACTCAGAGTAATGAGCAAATATCTGTTACTCACGTTCCTAGGTACTCTCCTCCATGCCACTATGTCACCACAAGACACGAACCAAGGGGATAGAACACCCAAAAAATACCTTCTCTTTGCGGTCTTTGATCTCTACAGATCAATCCTCAATGGTCGCATCAACATCAACCTCAATATCTCTCTTATAGATGACATGATAGTCATCATGAAGATAATGATGGAGCTGCGATACATGAAAAAAATCATGTATCAGGCCTATGTACAGGGGAATTTCTACTCGATATGCCACTTCTCCAACATGAGATAACACCTTGAAAGGCCCAAAACCGCAGAGAAAGCATAATCCCATGACAAAACCTTCACTGCTTACGACATGGAGTCACCTTCAAAAAAATTTGATCCCCAACATCAAACTCTAAGGGTCTTCTTCATTGATTGGAATATGATTTCTAAGGATCCTATGATTTCTTCATCCTATCAGAAATCAATTGAACCATCTCAGTTGTATTCTTCACAAGTTCAGGTATGAAAATGGATGACCTCCAACCCTAGTCTAGCACAACAGTGAATAGAATGGCCGACCATACAAGGCTTCAAGTGGAACCATACCAATAGTGGGTTCAAGACTATTATTATAAGAGAAATCCAACAAGGGTAAGTGCCTAATCCATGTACCACCATAATCTTGGACACAAGTGCGTGAAATATCATCATGAGTCTGGATGGTTTGCTCTGTCTGACCATCCATTTGAGGATGAAAAGGATTTGCTGAGAACCAAAAGCATGTTTGAGACATCTTCACACTCTTGTGGTAAAATCAGCGTCTCTATCATATGTGATCATCCTTGGGACTCCATGAAGTCTCACCACCCCCTCTAGATACTACCTTGATTAAACATCCACTGAGCTTGACTCCTTAATTGATATGAAGTGTGATGATTTTGTTAAACGGTCCACTACCACCCAAATAGAAACATTTCTTCCCAGAGCTTGAGGTAATCCAGTAACAATGTACATTGAGATGTCCTCCCTCTTCCAATGTGGAATATCTAATGTCTAGAGAATACCACCAAGAACATGGTGTTCAACATTTACCTTCTGAAAGACCAAACATCGAGAGAAAAACTCTGGAACCACACGCTTCGACCCAGGACTCCATAACTAGCACCTCATGGCTCGGTATATCATTGTTCCTATTAGATGCACTACTAAAGTAGAAATATGGGACTCTTTGAGAGCCATCTCTCCAATCGTAAAAATAATAAATATCATTCCATGATAGAACCCTCGATATTGTTCATCCTCAAACCAACCATCTGGGGGCTCTCCACAAACAACATGAACTCTCCAAACCTCCACCTCTATATCCACTAACTGGGACTCTTCCACCTATTTCACCAGAGATGACTACACTGTCATCTAAAAGTGACAACCTCTACCCACATATTATCCCATATCAAGATGTATTTCTGAAAGTTCATCTATGACTCTCTAGGAATCACAAAATTTACAAACTGCATCACCATGTGATGTCCTGCTTTGTACATCAACTACAACATTCCCCATTACAGGTGTATACAATATTTCGATGTCATATTCCTATAATAACTCCAACCAATGATGATGTGATATGTTTAATTCATGCTAGGAGAAAACATACCTCAGGATATTATGATCAGTGAAAACCAAAAAGCGCTATCCAATGAGGTGATATCTTTACAACATCAAAGAAAACACCATTGATGAAAACTCAAGATCATGGGGGGAATAGTTACGTTCATATGGATGCAACTGTTGAGACCCATAAGAAACAACTGATCACTACAGTATCAGAACATCTCTTGACCCCAATTGCGAGGCATCGCAGAAAACATCAAAACAAACTCCCTCAGCTAGAAGACAAATAACTAGGTCACATACTTACTCCTCTATAGATACTCGAACACTGCATGACACTAATTAGTCTATAGGAATTCTTGATCCTTCCTAGTCGGTTCTATTAGAGGAGTCGTAACTCGAGAGAAATTTTCCTCAATCCTCCTATAGTATCTTGTAAGACCAAAGAAACTTCACACCTCGGGCACAGTTATAGGTATCACCCAAGACACGACCACTTCTATCTTCAATGGATCCATAGCTACTCCCTAATGGGACAAAAAATTCCTGAAGAAATAGAAATATCATTCTCAATACTCACACTTAGAAAACTTCCCAAATAGCTGATGTTGATGAAGAACTCCCAAAATGGCGTATAGATGGTCTACATGCTCCTCCTCGGATGTGGAGTATAGAAGGATACCAGTGATGAAAACCACCACGAGATTGTCCAAGAAATCACGGTATACAGAATTCATCAATCCCATGAAAACAACTAGATCATTTTTCACACTAAATGACATTACAAGGAACTCATAATTCCAATGACGACAACATAAAGGAGTCTTCAGGATATGCTCATCCTTCACATGCATCTGATGATATCCTGACTGCAAGTTGATCGTTGAGAACCAACTTTCACACTTCAGTTGATCTAGGAAATAATCAATATGTGGAAGAGGATAACTATTCATCACTATCACTTTTTTTATGCGAGGATAATTGACACACAACAACGAACTGTCGTCAACCTTCTTCATGAAAAAAACTAGTGCACCCCATGATTACAGACTAGTATGAACAAAACACCAATGTAACATACCATAAATCTGTATATGTAGCTCTCATAACTCAGAAGGGGACATCCTATAAGGAGACATAGAGATAAGAGATGCTCCTGGTTATAGCTCGATCCCAAATTCGATCTCCCGTATAGGGGTAATGCTACAACCTCTTCAGTAAGGACATTAGGATACTCTTCTTCGAACCTAGGAAATTAAAACTATTAAACCTCTAAATAACTCAAGATCAGATCAACCATCATGGATTATAAAGAAATAACATGCCTCTTACCCATATAAGGGTCTCACTTTCCAACAAACACCACATGCTCTCCATCTGCATCGAAAAACACATCCTACCTCTTGAAGCAATCCACGATATCCTGCACTGAATACAACCAATCCATGCTGAATATGATGTCGTATGGTTGTATACGTAAATATATGAAATCTCCCCAAGAGCAGTAATACCCCAAAAATAGCTCACACTCTCTGCATACTTCAAACACGTTAGCTCAACCTCCAAATGGCGTAGTCCATGCCAAGGGCACTAGAAGCCTCTCTACCTCAAGTCCCAATGCAATGGAAAAGTGTAGGTGATATGAAGGACTATTTGTCTACTGAATCATATATGGAATACAACATGGTAAAAAACAAGAAAAGTGTACCATGAATGACGTCCGAATCTCTTGGTGCTAGCAACGCTAAACCATGATGTCGACCATGACCTTCTCCAAGGACTCTCTAACCCTGTTGACGACCACCACCACTGCCATACTCTGCTCTCTGAGGATAGGGTGCATCATTAGGATGTCCTATGAATGCCCTATATACCCTCTACTGATCTAAAGCTAGTGCAACCTACTGGTGTTGCCTCAGCCGGAACTGCCTCAATGGAGGAACCTGGAGAAAAATATTTGGTGCATGATGGCTGCTCTGAATGGATGAGCACATTCATTGCTGATGGCCTCAACCACCACAAGGAAAAAATATTCCTAATCCCTAGACATAAGCCTTTAATTCATTACCTCCAGATAAATAAGATGTGGAGTGATAGGACCTACTACTGTTGAACGGAGACAATTATGCCCTGAAAACAAGGAACCCCTGACACCAACTCCACATCATGAAGAATCATGATGACTCCCCTCACGTTGTGATTCAGTTCTGGACAATGTCCCCCCAACGCCCTCTCCCCTCACCAGCACCTCAAGATATTTCTTCAGCATAAATGGGAAGACATAGCACTGGATCTCTAGCTGCAAAGCATTCTCGAAATTCCTTTCCATGGCCTCCTCATCCTGCAACAATCTAGAAGCATATCATAAAAGGTTCCTGAAATGGATTCCATATTCATTCACAGTGTAATAGCACTGTCTAAGGGTAAGAAGTTCCTAGAAATGGGACGACATTGAGATCGATGAATGAAACTCAACTATAAACTAGTCTCGGAACTCCTCCCATGAGATCTATGAATCCTCGCGTTCTCCATGGAATAAGAACCACCACTGCCTCACTACTTCATGTAGCAACATCACAACCATTCATAACCAACGCTCCTTCTAAGAATGGATTGAATAAAGTATATATAAACATACTCCAACTAGTTATCCTCGACTACATATGAAATGGATCCTTCATACTTTTATAGAATCTGGCGCTGAAACTATTGCAGTGTCCTCCTCCAATTGTCATCATCGTCAACCACTTCCTGGCAGCGATCTGCTGGCACAGCCTGCTGGACGTCTTCTATGCGATCATAACGAGGAAGTTGACCTGGAGAAATACCTAAAAAATATCAAATAGTTAAATCTCATAAACCTAGAATATGGTAGACACATCATTAATTAATTAATTGTTTTCTTTTATTCATTTTAGGTTATCCAATCCCATTGTCTACCCATTAAAACATAGGCAGAATGAACAATGATGCACGATCCTTTCCTAGGTCTCCAACCTGCAACTAGTGTCACCTCATTTAGTGGCCACTATAAAAATAATGTTCCTTACATTATAACATAGGGATACCTAAACTACTATGTCTCAACTGGTCTCTAGTGCTTACATCACATGCAAAACATGACTGAAACAGTTTCCCTACCAACCCATGCAACATCACATGTGCCCTACTCAAAACTACATCCTATCCTCCAACCTTCTATTGAAACCACACTATCATGACCCCCTAACCACAAATTGCACCCCACCTGGGCCGGCAATGTTAGAAGGGAGAAAATGACCCCTGAGTCCCACCTCTTGTAGGCCCCGATTTGGCAACCCACACCGAGGGTATACTAAACAGAGTGATGGGAGGCATTACCCTCTAAAAGAACACATAAGGAAGAGATAGTTAAGATAGAAACCAGAAAACTCTAACTCAAACTGAAATATAAATTAAATTACATGTACAAATATGTGAAACCTAAAAAACCTAAATGAGGAAAACCGCAAATACCCAAAATAAAGTAAAAACATTAGCAACCACAAGCCCAAAAAGCTCAAACAACCCCATACTAGTAGATTCCAGCATGATCTGCAACCTGATGCAACAGACCTAAAAACAGTTTATATATAAATAGGGTGAGTATAAAATTATATTCAGTTGGAACCACTCCAAAACCTCTCTTGGAAAAGTGAAAAAATTCATGATATGCATAGTGAACAACAAGTGAAACTAACACGTCACCTAGAAAGGTATTCTATGTTCCCAGCCTCACCATGGATACTCACACCAAGTAACTCATACAATAGTATATAATATAATAAATAATATCAAGGGCACCCCACTACTACTTTCCCACTGGTTTTCCGCTTTTCCGCAATTTTGGACATCCAAAAGCATCTCTCTCGAAAAAGGGTTTTCCGCAGACACCTAGGCTAAGCACCACAACTTGCACCTCGTGCAAAAAAACCACCACATCCACACAATAAAATAATTGAGGTAGTTTTTGGGAGCCACCACAACTCGTATAAGGTGTATCATACGTCGGGTTTTAATCCTCAAGCCATTATATCCCATAGACTAAGTTAGGATACTCAAGTCATCATAGGCTATACACGTTACACCAATAGTAGTTCGTAAGAAACTATATCCAAAATATATGAGTGTGAATAAAAACATTCCATTACATCTCTCTACACACATATATGGAAAATATAACTGATGTTCCTACCAGAACATCTAACTACCAAGAGAAGAGAGTGTGGCCAAAACAGGTAGTCATCCATCCTTCCACCCTCAGAAATGATGGAAAAAACACACCCCTAGGGATCAGAATCCCGAGGGTGTTAGTTTCCCTATCTAATAGGTTGCAATAGTGTATAGAAACACAAAAAGAAAAGAAGATACTATATATCATAAACACGCTATGGGCATCACCTAGTCTTGGACTCAGCTGCATCTAACGTCTTTTGGACTCCCAACATCATCTTATAAGACTATCCTATAATCACAAACCCATTTGAAGATCCTTTTTACATTAATTCATTCCCTTGTTATCAATTTCACTTTATGCTAACTAATTATTTAAAAAGTGATTAAATATTATCAATTTCTACATTATATTTCATTGGAATCACTCCCAAAGTCCACTATCTCTTTAAATTTTAACTATACCATTGCATCCCCACAAGCTCCAACCCCATGGGATAACATCATTTATTCAATTATTTATTTACAACAATACTTTCCCATAATACAAGTCATTCTAGAAAAATAATCTATGCTACTCAACACAAGGGGATAAACACGGTGGGTAGATGAACTACCCATCGATTCTTTATAGCATATTACAAAAGCATAAACCTATCCTCGAGAAGCTAAACACCGAAATCACGGGGCATACCCCACATCTCTTCACCCCTTTCATAAGAAGGGTAAGAAAAACCAGCTTCCTTGAGTAGTGGGGATAATGATGTAGAGAAACAACCAATAGAGAGAAGTGAGAATCCAAACATTCACATCCAACTCATTTCATTATCCCTGGTGTCCTCCCTGACACCCACATGCATAAACTGATGCATCTCACCACTCTAGGAGTCAACTAAAGCCATATCTCATTGGAATCCATGCCCCACATATCACAACAGCCATCCAATTTCACATCACAACACATGCGTTATGAAAAAAAAATCATACCAATTGGGATCATGGACCTTAAACAAGAAAGAGGGTAACTCATAACCCTACAAGGAATTATCATTTAACAAACAACTAGTTCTTTAATCCACCATGTAATAACCTATTTAATATTTGTAGGTTCCATTTTTCAGAAACCTAGCTAGTAAGCTGTCACAAATAATTAAAAATTATTACTTCACAAATTTTATTAACATAAAATTACCACAAGATGAACCCGATTCATTTACAAGAATCATTGTCTTTAGACAAACAATTATCAATTAATTACAACATTTTTTTGTTTACCAATTTCCATCATTAAATAAAGGATTAAAAAATAAATAATAGAAATCACACTATCTATCAAAACAAGAGAAAATAGCATATGATCGATATCAATTTATTTATTTGATTCAAATATTTATTATGTAAATTCCATTGTGATCATGTGGGATAA
The DNA here is from genome assembly GCA_963277665.1 of Viscum album. NCBI lineage: Eukaryota > Viridiplantae > Streptophyta > Magnoliopsida > Santalales > Viscaceae > Viscum > Viscum album. Next base: position 1,281,708,823 of record OY728132.1, on the reverse strand, counting down.
AAAAGATAGAAATATATTTTCATGTAAATGTAATGAATAGCAATGAATCCCCTACCTCAAATAGTTCATGATAAGCCACACAATGGGTTACGATCTCCTCCCCCCATGGCAACTGTATCCACCCAAGGATGCAGGGACACCACTACACCAGTCAAGACACAATAAATGTCAATTAAAAACAAGGATATAGAATTTCATAAAAGTGAGAGGGGAAACATAAACATATGAACACAAATGAATGATGATAGAACATACCTTATATTTGAGATTGATTGATATTGTTTGGTTGCACCCAATACATGGGGGAAATGATCAAAGGATTAAGGTTTGATCACATCGATCCTAAGGGAAGAAGTAGGGGATCATGCATCTCACACTAGGAAATATGAAGTTGGAACAAGGGAGGAATATATATAATCTCTTTAGAAGATTTAACGGAGCAATGTTTTAAGATACACATGATTTTCTATTAAAAGGGGAGCACACTAAACCACGCTTATTGACAATATATACAAAACATATCAAGACTTATGATAATTTAACAAGGGAGTTTTGACCACTGAATCGGCTTTATAGACAATAAAATGAAACATTAAATGCATTTTACGTCAAATGAAATGTCAAAGGGGAGAACTGTAGAAGTAGGAAACACTATTCACAAACTCAAAATTTGGAAAAAGAAATAGAGGTTACCAATGGACCTCACCGTTCTAGTAACACTTTTCACAAAATCAAAATTCAACCAAGGAAATAGAGGTTATCGATGGAACCTCACCATTCTGGAAACACTGTTCACAAACTCAAAATCTGGAAAAAGAAATAGAGTTTCCCAGTGGAACCTCACTATTCTGGAAACCCTGTTAACCAACTCAAAATTTGGAAAATGAAATAGAGATTACCGATGGAACCTCACCATTATAGAAACACTATTCATGAACTCAAAATTTGGAAATGGAAATAGAGGTCCCTGCTGAATCCTCATTGTTATGGAAACACTTTTCATGGACACAAAATTTGGAAATGGAAAGAGTTTGTCGAAGGAACCTCACCATTGGATCCTCACCATTGGATCCTCACCATTGCACTGTTCACGTAAGGCCACCAATAACACTGCTCACAGAAGGATATCAATGATAGTGTTCATATAAGGTTACCAATGACATTGTTCAAATAAGGTCACCATTTCACTATTCACATAAGGTTATCGATTACACTATTCACTTAAAGTCATTGATGTCACTCTTCACATAAAGTCACCATTGCATAGTTCAAATAAGGTGACCGATGACATTGTTCACATGAGGTAACTAATTAAACTATTCACAGAAGGTCACCATTGCATTGTTTACATAAGTCAACTGATTCAACTATTCACCGATGGAACTGTTCACAGAATTAGAAATTTGGAAACGTTTTGGGGATATGTTACCTTGACCTCTTGTAACACCTCAAACAACTAATTCAAATATGGGAATGGACCTAATAGGTCTGTGCCATTATAAATTGATTATAATAATTCGTGGGAATTATGATTCTAGTGTTTCACAAGAATTAAGTGATTTGTTTTTTCTTAATTTTCCTTCTTCGAGACATATTTTTTTCACACCTATATTAAGTATTGTGTTTATATAAAGTACCATTTACAAGGAATATAATAAACATATACATAATAAATATATTTTATGATAATTTTTTTCATACATCATGGGGTTTACAATTGAATCGTACAAAAGTATTAATTAGTTAATGTTACAATCTCAACATTATTATGGATTTTTTATGATGAGGTCACTAATAATAAAATATCTTGTTATACCTCTCAATAATTCCCATTAATTTTATGGTCCTATTTTTATTCAATATATCACCATGTAATGGAATTATTTTCCCAATCGTTGGTATATTAATTAAATATGTATATGTTTTTATGGAAATTAAACATTATATATTTCTTTAGATATAAATCTATATTAATTCAAAATAATGTTTTCAAAAAATGTCATAAAAAAATTTATTACCCCTTATTTATTTTTAAAATAATATTTTTCCCTTTATTTACTTTTATGAAACACACTTGGAATCAAATCATCATTTTGTTTCCCAAAATAATTAAAATTCCAGTTTTAGAGAAAATGTGAATGAAAATTTAATTTTATCATATACAACACGATTAGAATTTTATTATTTCATAACCAATCATTTCATCAAATATTATATTATATTTAATAATCGATATATTAAAATTAATATTTTTCCAACATTTTTAATGTTTTTACAAGTTTTTTTCAAATAGGTAAAGATATTTTTCATAGGAAATGTTCAAAATTATATTTCTAAATTACTTTCCATATATGATTGATATCCAGTTGTGTTACCTTTTTCAAAAAGGAAATATTTCGAGGGAAAAATTTAATAATATTTCCCTAGATAATTTATATTTTTTATCTCACCCTTTTCCCTTCCATAGGTTACACCATGAGTATAATCATATGAAAACCTATTTTTCATGGGATATTCTAGGATATTTAGATTATGAATCCTATGAATTTTCTATATTTTATGATATAATGAAATATAGAGACCATATCCCTTTACACAAATTATTACATGATTATAAGCACAATTTACAATCAAATAAAATTAATATATCAGAATTTCTAGTTTCTTTGGAAGATTAGATACATAATTAGAAATCATGAAACCAAAATAAAAACATATTTTATTTCAATATTTATACTGAGACCCTATCTTATTATAATCTATTTCATATACATTGGATAACCTAGGGAATTCTTGAAATGATGGATAAGATAAAAATATATGTAAGGGAATAAACATAGGAATAATGCATATCACTAGGGATATAAGTTATAACATGATGAAAAAAGGGTTAAAACATGAATAATCATATTGAATCATAACATGTAGAACATGGGATCCTTTAATAATGGAATTATAGGAATGTGAATTATTGAGAAAAAGAAATAATCATGAGTCAAGGCTAATAGCCTTAAATATATCACATGGTGGAAAAAGTACCATAAAATAAATTGGTTTACACCCTATCTAAACAAGACTTCTCCTGAGACTAAACATTATGAAATTAATTGGGGTCCAATTTCCGACCACACATCATAATATATTGATTAAAATGTATTAAATATGAAAATTCAAACATAATGTGTAATCATAATTGTTACCAATGGATATAAATGGGTGAGATAATCATATTATAAGGCACGTCCAAAGGTTCTATCATAATGTTTTCCATGAAATAATAGATTTAAATCATACATTGAAATTCAATAGGAAATATAGGAATGGTGAATTATAAGCGGTGTCCAACTATTGTGAAATAATTATAAATTTTTTTAAGAACCTTTAAAAATAAAACAATTTATTATGTTTTAGGGGAATAATTTTTAAGAGACGACAAATAATACAGTGGTTTTATTTTTGAATAAAACAATAAATGAAATAATAAATTTTTTTATGATGAAATGATTCATATTATAAAACTAAATTTGGGTTAAAATAAATTTTTAGATGAATTCAAAAATGGGTAAAAATTTTGGATTTTCAATTTAATTTGGTCTTACATATGAGGATGAATTTGAGAAGGGAACCTCTTGAAACATGTACTTACTAATAGAATAATTATAAATTTATCTAGATACATAAATTCTAGAACTTATAAAAAATATTTAATATATATTTAATAATAGCAATGAAATATATTTGGTAATGAAACAAAATGATTAACCCATTGTATATTTGAATGTTCATAGAGATTCGCATAACATATGTACATAAGTGTACATAACATGAAACTAATATAAAGGATAATAAAATATGTTCTTTAATTAATTAATTTAGAACAAATTATACATTTATTTTATCTTATAAAATTTTACAATGTTCATTTATGGCATTTTAGATGTGTTATAAGTTTCAATTTTGTGGTCCTGAGAGCATTTGTTCCATGATTTTTTTATTGGCTCCCCTATGTATAATTAATGGTGTTAATTTAAAAATTTAGGAAAACACCATAAGTGGAATTGTATTATATAGATTCAACTCCGTAATTATAAATGGGTTCAGAAATCATTTTATCATTAATGATAATCATTCCTTAGATAAAATATAAATGATATCCATTAGTTTATTTTTGTGAATTTTGTAATATCATAAACAAGTTATTTTTTAATTTAATATTATGTATATAAGATACTTCCTTGATATAAAAAAAGTTCTAATATAAATTATACAATATGTGTTAACCATTATAATTCATTTACGACCATCCATGAGGGTGGTAATAGAACAAAATGGTCATCCATGAAGGTGGTGAATGGATATATCATGGACAATGATATAATTTTTAGGATTAAAATAGAAGAAAATTAATTTGATAATAGATTTCCCAATTATAGAATAAAATTTTAAAATTAGTATCATATTTTAGTTATCATGTCACATTGGATAGTTGTGGAAATGTTGAGGGAGAATAAATGAAAAATCTAAAAGAGAAATGTGATGGATTTTAGATCTTGATTAATGTATCATTGGTGATGATTTCATCAATGACTAAAAAATTCATCTATTTGGCATAAAATGTAAAAAACCATATATTATCGTATCTCACTATTTACTAAAAAATTAAGCAATTTTGGAAAAATCCCCAAAATGATTCCAAAATTTTCAAGATGTGTTGATTTAAAATATATATTATATTTTATAAAAAAATATTCTAAATATGTAAATTTTATATCAAATTAAAATCATAATTTATTCCAAAATGTAATCCTTTAAATATTAAAAATTATTTTATGACTATTTGAAAAATTATTTATGATCTCATAAAAATATATTCTAACAATAATACAAAAAATTATTAAAATTTTAAAATATTTTTTTAATTAAATTTTCATTTAATCAATATATATATTCTGAAATAAAAAATAAGCATATATATTTTACCAAAATATCATCACGTAATTTATGATATTTAAAAAATTTATTTAATTGTTTTATGATATTAATATGTCATATTTTTACAAACAAGATATCAATAATATATTTATAAATTTTTAGGTCAAGTTAATATTCTATTTTCTAGATTAGTATTCATAATGGTCACATTACTATTCCAATCGTCGGGACACTATTATATTGGTATAGAATCAATAATTTCAATAAATAGCTCTTATTTCATTCATTATTCATTTATAATGTTTTTACTGTGTTCTCTATGTGATTTTGTCTGATATATGATATATGAGTAAATAATAATAATGGAATTTCCATTAATAAAATTATTGGTCATTACATTATTCTCCCCTTATGAAATTTCACCTTGAAATTTTTTTACATGCTTATATGAAAACTAGTATGGGTGATTCTCTGTCACTTCTTCCTCTAGTTCCCATGTATCATCATCAATCAAATGGTCCAACCATAGTACATTGACTTTCTTAATAGTCTTATTTCATGTTAAATTATCCATATTTTCCATGACCTTCATCATATAAACATTATATGAGTGGGCATTATCAATATTTACCAACTTTGTATTAAGTACATATTATGGATATGTTATATAATTACTAAAGATAGATATGTTTATTAAATCATGTTCTGGAGTTGTTGAATGTGGATGAGTTAGTTAATGGGTTACATCTTCGAAAAGATCTTGAATCTAGAAGCATATAATGTACGAAGGACTCAACATTAATTTCCTCCATATTCTCTTGATCCTCTTTGATGGAGATATGTAGATTATACCATGTCTTCAACTAAAAAATCATGGGAACTTCCATGAATTTTTCTTTCATATCTCTTCTATCAACAGTGGAATTCATTGAAGTGACACTGAATTATTTTCACCTTATCTACAATTTATTCAACCATTTCATGTCCAAGTATTTTATGTTCACTAACATCATTCCACAAGGTCAGTGTTCTACATCTTTTTCCATAATGGGTTTCATATGAATCCATATGTATGCTTTAGTGCAAGATATTACTGTAAGAGAAATCTACTAGGTGAAGATGTTTGTTCCATCCAACTTTCATGTCTATAAATCATTATATCAACATTTATTGTAGTGTATTTTTAGTCATCTCTAATTAGACATTAGTTATAGGATAATAGATCATACTGATTTTTACAATACTTTTTAGAGCATTTCATAGTGTTATCTAGAACAAGGAGGTAAATATTGTATCTCGATTAGATACAATTGATTATGGTTGTTATGCCCAAGTGATTGCATTTGTTGTCAATAACATGTCACTAAGTGTCAACTGATGAAGTAGATCTTGAAGACTAATGGTTGAAGATGCATCATAAACTCAGACGATTGCAGAGCTGATCTTATAGTTCAATGACTTGTATCAAGATGATACAATGTCACAACTTTGTTAGAAGTCCATTCATTATCTTCACAATGCATGAGGAAGTGAAGAAGTTCCATCCATATCTACTATGTGATTGAGGGATGAAGAAAATTAGATCCATCCAACTTACTAAGTGGATGGAGTTGTTTGAAGAAGAACATGCACTATCTCTTTGTGCATGAGGATTTGAAGATGATCCAACCTTATCTATCATTGGATTGAAGAAGAACATTGAAGTTCAAGTGATTTTTGATTGATGGTTGATGAAGATATTTGAGAGTTTTTTGGTATTTCATCTCCTAAATAGGAAAAGGAGAAGTGTTTTCAAAGAAGATAGATGGAATTCCAATGAAGAAGAGGAGAATGGATTGATGTGTCTTGTTCTATTTTACTTGGTAATTTAACAAATTATAAAGAGGGAGAGGAGCTTATGCAAAAAATGGGGCCAACCCTCGAGCTGGCTACCCATGCTTCAACCCAAGGCACATGTGGGACCACGTCACCACGCCCATGTGGAGGCCTAGGCAGAGCGAGCCGCAGGAGGCATGGTGTGGGCCGTGTGTAAGCCCACGGGTGCCACACGGCGATGAAACCATGCAGTAAGGGCGCTGGGTGCACGCCCGGAGGAGCAGAGTGGGCGCTCTAGCGCACCCATAGGAGAACCGGTGCAGGGCGGCACCGGAGGGAGGAGAGGAGAATTCTAAGAGGTGTTCGGGAGGCTCTTTTTGTTAAACCGAGAGAAAATCACGGGGCGTTTCGATGTGGGACAGAATTTTTAGACGTGGATCTAATCCTAGCCATCTATCTGATCTCGCATCCGATCTAATCTGCTCATCTAATCTCGCCGCGCCACATTCTTATCCTAGCCATCCGCATTCATTAAACGACGATCCAACGGCGCTGGAGTCATCTCCAACCTCTCACTGAGCCGCGGACTCCCCGAGACACCATCTGCAAACCAGTGCCACCCGTGCGATGAAAAAGAAGCTCCCGGCCGCCTCTGATGAAGTGAGGACCTCCATTGTGTTCGTCTCCACCTCACAAACACATGCAAGCATTAAAAGTTGCATGCATGCAACAAGATGAAGATTTCGAATTCGGCCGGGGAAAACGAAGTTGCTGAGGCCATGTGGATCCATGCGAGATTCATGCATGAGAATCTGGTATATAATCTTGAATTCATACACGAAGGTTGGATCCCACGTCTGGAAAAAGGAAACACCCGGGATACGTGGATATCTTTAAATGCGGGTTGAATATTTTTTTAATGAACCGAATATCTCGGTTATTCAACGGAGTGATTCTAGGGCATTCAAAGTCTTGATTTCGCGGCCTCAATTGATTCCCTCGGCTATAAAAAGAGGATCCCATGTATGAGGTTTTGGTTGCAGCCATCATTGAGAGAGAGCTCCTGTTTTTCAGAGAAAAAGATCAACCACGAATCCCTCTAGTTCGCGAAGGGAAGGGGTGTCCACGCAAGTCTTGCGCGTGAAGAAGAGGTGTCTCGTGCACCCCTGGCGCGAAGGAGTCTCGTGCAGGTCTTGTGAGAAAGGGTGTGGAGAACCCTTTGGTTTGTGGAAGAGGTCGCACATCACTTGCATGAAGAGAATAAGCGCGAACCCCCTTGGTTCACGAAAGAGGTGATACGCACTCTCTGTGCAAAGCATTCCACAAGTGCGCGACAGGTTCTTTGAACTCTCGCCGTGTCTTTGTGAGGTGAAGCCCGCGAGAAAAACAACCAATGTATTAACAACCTTGTATTTCTCCTGCGAAGACAGAATCACGAACCTATATGGTTTTCAGAACAAGTTTTTTTTATCTTACCCGAAGAACGAAGAAGGAGAACTTGTGCCCTCTTGGTTTGCACAAAGAAGAAGAACCGTGCACTCTTGTTTTGCACAAAGAAGGAGAACCCGAGGCCTAGTGTTGTCATAAAGAGGAACAGATGCTTGAGGTAGATGCCTTTACAAGCTTTTGAGAAGAAACCTTCACACATATACTATTCACAAACCCATTGGGTTGTGTGAGATTTACTTTAAGGAGGGTGCTTGCATGGTGGAATACATGTGTATGCAAACATAAGAACAAGGTGTGTGAGCACATGTGAATGAAGAGAAAAATTAAAATAAGAAGGATTGTGCATGAGATATATTCATGCAATCATGTGGGGACATGCATATTGAACAAAAGAATTGGTGAGCAAGACCGAAAAGTTCTCCTAGTGTTTTTTGAAGCAACTTGAAGAATTGACCAACACATTTGAATAAAAGAAGTGGAGCAGGAAGAAGAAGATGCTGTGAATTTGGGTAGTTTCACCAACTTGTAATTGGGGGGTATAACCAATTATTTTGTAAACATTTTCTGTCATAGTGGAGAATCTGTGTTAGGGAGTGCAACCAACACGGCAAGGAGTAGGTCTTTGTACCGAACCTTGTAAATCTTTGTGTTCTGAGCTTTCATTATCACTGCACCATCAAAAGAGTAGATCTAGGCCTTAACCAGCCATAGAGGTTGAATTGATCATTCAAAGAGAACTATTCTTAATAAAAGGTTATCACTGATTCACCCCTCCCCTCTTAGTGATCACAACTGATCCAGGCATTTCAAGTGGTATCAGAGGCAGGTTACCTCTATTAGGATCTACTTCTGAGGAAATGGATAATCTAAATTCTGTTAATAGTTGGGGTGTCCCTACATTCGATGGAAAGAATTATCACAGCTGGAAAAATAGGATGTTACCCTACCTTCTATCTCTTGTCCATGAAGTTAGAGATGCAGCCTTATTTGGATTCCCTCCTCTTGATAATGAAGCTTCTATGACACTGTATGAGAAATGAAACATGGAAGTTGATGGTAAAGCTCAAAATGCCATTCTTATGTCACACTCAGAAAAGGTATACACAAAAGTCATGGGACTCAAGAAGGCTAAAAAAATATGGGACAAATTGGAAAGTAGTTATGAAGGAAACATGAAAGTCAAGGAAGCCAAATTACAAATTTGTAGAAGCAAGTTTGAAGATGTCAAGATGGGAGAAGAAGAAAATATTGATGATTATTTCACAAGAGTCAATGAAATTGTCAGTAATATTCGGGGCTTTGGAGAATAGTTGGAGGACTCCACTATTGTGAAAAAGCTAATGAGAAATTTTCCTGACATATTTGACCCCAAAGTCTTAGCATTAGAAGACATATATGATCTCTCTCTTGATGAACTACACAACATTCTCATTTCATATGAAATGAGGAAGATCCCAGTATTCAAGAAGAAGATCAAGGATGAGATGGCTTTTGAGGCCATGAGACAACTCAAGATAAATGATGACGAAGTCTCAGAATCAAGTGAATCTAATAATGAAGAAAAGGATGAAGACTTCATCAATATTATTTCTCTTTTATCAAAAAGGTTTGGAAAATATAAATTCAAGGGAAAAGGGAAATTACCACTGAGGTGTTTCAATTGCAATAACATCGGAAACTTTGCTGTTAATTGTCCCAAGAAAAGATTTAGTGCTCCAGAAGTTGTAGAAGAAAAATTAAAAAAGAATAAATGGAGTAGAAACCCAAGAGAAGGAAGAAAATTTGGTTTGAGAAAGAAAAGGTTCATTCCAGGTGAAAGAAGAAGCTATGTGAGCAAAGATGAAGAATCAGACTCCACTTCAGCCCGTCAATCAGAATAAGAAACAAATTTTATGGCTGATGTGGAAAAATGGTTTGATACCAGCAACAGTGAAGATGATTAAAGTGAACGAACAGAGCTTGAACACATGTTGAAAGATGAATTAGAGGCTTGCCTTGAACAAAACAACAAGCTCAAGAAAGAGAAGAAACTATTAAAAAAGGAAACCAAAAGGATGACTAGGGAGTTGGAAGACTGTATGAAGAAAGAGACACTGTACATTGATGAAATCAAGAGACACAAACTAAAAACAACTGAGCTGGATAAGATAGCAAAGGATATTGAAGAGAAAATTCACCTCAAATAAGAAGAGAAATCAGTGACACAATCCAAGTGGATTGAAACACAAAATAGCTTGAAAAAGATGAGAGAAGACTTTAACAAGGCTATTGAGGTCAAGGCAGAATCATCTTATGCTGGTGCTCAGAAGCAAGTCAACTTATCACTAAGTAAATCTCAAAATACATCTGTTATCTGTAACAATGCAGGTCCAGAGATGAAATTTAGACAAACAGGGAATACAAAAACATGTGAAAAATCATCTTCAATGGAAGAAAGGAAATCCCCAGGAAGGACTACTCAAATATTGGATAGGAAATTACAACAAGACTTCTATTAGCGGAGAAGGTCAAGGTTTAGAGGCTACTGCTGGTGTTGTGGTGTGTTTGGACACAAGGCCTATACATGCTGGTATAACATGTCTCTTCCAAGTATGAGGTATGATTCAAGGGGAATATATCATGAAACCCAGAGTATATTAAAGAAAGCATCAAAGCTTCCAATTCAGAACAAATCTGACTCCTTGGGTGAAGCTTGTGGAGGATGTGACCAACAAGGTCATAGAGCTGATAAACATATAAATTTTCTTCCTGAACAAAGAGTCAAAGACATGAAAGTTAAAGGCATTCAGGAACCCAATGAAGAAATCACATGCTTCGCTGAAGTTTCTCTAAAAGCCAGTAGTAAAACCAAGTCATGGATTCTTGATAGTGGATGCTCATCACATATGACTGGTGATACAAAAATCCTAAGAAACCTAGAAAGTCATGATGGAGGAACCGTGCTGTTTGGAAATGATTATTCTTTGAAAATCAAGGGAGTTGGAAAGGCTATGATTGAAACAAAAAATATAAAATCCAATGATGTGTTGTTTGTTGAAGGATTAAATCACAACCTGCTGAGTGTAATCCAATTATGTGATGATGGACATGAGGTGTTGTTTCAGAAGGATTCATGCATCATCATGAGCTCAAAGGATGGAAAAATCATCACTCAAGGAAGAAGAGCCACATGAAACCTATTTCAAATTGGTGAGTCCATCAATTCTTGTTATCTTAGCTCCAAATAAGAAAAAAAACTCTAGAACAAAAGACTTGGCCATCTGGGTCAAAGAAGTATTAGTAAAATTCTGAAGTACAATATTGTACGAGATCTACCCAAATTAAAGAGAGAAAGAGATGAAATTTGTGACACATGTCAGAAGGGAAAACTGACACATAGTTCACACAAAGGAGTAGATATCATGTCTAATGGGCCTCTTGAACTCATTCATACAGACATATGTGGACCGATGAGATAGAAGTCTACAAGAGGAGATCTTTATTTCATAACCTTCATTGATTATTATACTCGGATGACCAACGTCATGTTCATGAAACACAATTCAGACGCAATCATGATGTTCAAAAATTTCAGGAGGCAGGCTGAGAAAGAACTAGGACTCTGTATCAAGAAATTGAGGTCAGATAATGGAAAAGAATACACTTGTGATGCTTCTGAAATCTATTTGTTCAATCATGGAATCAAGCATCAATACAGTACACCATATACTCCACAACAAAATGGAGTTGCTGAAAGGAAGAATCGAAGCATAGTCGAAATGGGGAGGACTATGTTAGCTGAGCATAATATCTCTATGTTTTTCTAGAGAGAAGAAGTATGCATAGCTATACACATACAAAATAGATGTCTCCTGAGACCAGAAACACAAACGACAGCCTATGAAATGTGGTTTAACAGAAAACCAACTGTTAAGTACTTCAGAGTCTTTGGCAGTCCGTGCATCATCAAGATTAAAAACATTAATCTGGCAAAGTTTGAGGAAAAAGCAGAAGAAGGAATCTTCATGGGCTACCTACCTGATGGAAAAGGCTACAATTGTTGGAATAAGAGGTTGAAAAAAATGATTGACTGGAGTGATGTCAGAATAATTGAAAACAACATCAAACCATACACTGTGGATAATGATGACTCAAATAATGACACATCCTTGGAACAAAAGAATGAAGAATTAACTGAGACAACACCATCTACTGGTGAGATCATCTCTGAACACACCAGTGATGAAGAGGAAGGTAATGAAGATGGAAGAAGTAGATACCATAAATTGAAGAAACATGTCGATATAGAAAATTTCCTTGGTAACCCACAATCCTCAGTAAAAACTAGAAGAAGATTGAGATTGGAAGATCACACTGCATTGGTTTCTCAAGTGGAACCTCACACAGTGGCTGAAGCAGTTTAACATGAGGAATGCATACAAGCTATGCATGAGGAACTCAATAAAATAGAAAAGAACTTCACTTGGGATCTTGTTCCAAGACCTCAAATAAAAAAGTAATTGGTACAAAGTGGGTTTTCAGAAACAAACTCAATGAGAAAGGGGAAGTTTAAAGAAATAAGGCCAGACTTGTATGCAAAGGGTATTCACAAATGGAAGGAATCTACTTTGAAGAAACTTTTGCACCAATTACAAGACTGTAGACTATCAGAATGTTCTTAGCAGTTACAGCACATAAGCAGTACAAGGTCTATCAGATGGATGTGAAACTTGCATTCCTAAATGGAGATCTTGAAGAAGAAGTGTATATAGAACAACCAGAGGGATTTGTGCTAGACAAATATGGTAGTATGGTATGAAGATTTAAGAAATAATTGTATGGATTAAAGAAGGCTCCCAGAGCCTGGTACTCCAAGTTGGATGGTTGTCTTAAGAGCATGAATTTTGTCAAAGGAACATTTGACAGTAATCTCAATGTCAGAGAAATGGCCACTGGTACTCTCATAGTCATTATCTATGTGGATGATATTTTTTTTGCTGGTGACAAGGAAGGACTATGTGAAAAATTTGCGGAGCAGATGAAGTGAACCATTGAAATGTCCATGCTTGGTCAAATGACATATTTTCTAGGATTTTAGGTGGAACAAAGGAAAAACTCTATATTTCATTCACAAGAAAAGTATGAAAGGGACTTAGTGAAAAGGTTTGGAATGGAGAATGCAAAGGAAGTCTCAACACCCATTTCTATTGGAATTAAGCTATGCAAGGATGAAGAAGACAACAATGTTGATCAGAAATAGTTCAGGAGAATTATTGGCAGTCTCCTTTATCTCACGGCTTCAAGGCCTGATATAACATATGCAGTGACTTTGTTTGTAAGATTTCAATGTGACCCAAAATAATCTCACTTATCAGCAGCTAAAAGAATATTGAGATATTTTAAAGGAACCCTCAACTATGGACTCTTATACAAACACAGTACAATCATAAAGTTGTTGGGATTCACTGATGCTGATTGGGCTGGTGATTGTACTGATAGAAGATCCACATCTGGTGGAGCCTTTTTTCTGGGAGTAGGATGTGTTAGTTGGTATAGCAAGAAACAAAATTCTGTAACATTGAGCACAGCCGAAGCAGAGTATGTGGCAGCTACACATGCATGTACACAAATGATTTGGATGCAGGTGCAGCTAGTAGATTTGAGAATTAAAGCTGAAAAACCATTGAGGATCTTATGTGATAATCAGAGTGCAATTGGCTTATCTAAGAATCCTATACAACACTACAGATCCAAGCATATTGATATAAAATATCATTTCATCAAAGAAAGGGTCGCCAGTGGAGACATCAATCTCGACTACATTTCTACTCAAGATCAGGTGGCAGATATTTTTACCAAAGCTATGCCTACAGAAAGATTTGTTGAGCTAAGTCTGAAACTTCATGTTCTGCCTTCTCCTCTCACTTGAGGAAGAGAAAGGTCCCTCCTTATTCCCTAAATTTATATGTTTTGGTACTGACATGCAAGTAATTGAAGGAGATGAGTGCATCCCTTGAGGTGGAGCATTGGTTACTGATTCAAGCAGTTATGCATTTTGGGAATGACTTCATATTCATCCCTTTGCATTTGTTGGCCAATAAGGGGGAGAAATCCTCAGCACAAACACATTGTGACATTCTTCTCAGGGTGATTAAGAGTATTGACAAGCAAATACAAAGGGGGATATTGTTATTCCCAATTGATTGCATTTGTTGTCAATAACATGTCACTAAGTGTCAACTGATGAAGTAGAGCTTGAAGACTAATGGTTGAAGATGCATCATAAACTCAGACGATTTCAGAGATGATCGTAAAGTTCAATGACTTGTATCAAGATGATACAACGTCACAGCTTTGTTAGAAGTCCATGCATTATCTTCACAATTAATGAGTAAGTGAAGAAGTTCCATCCATATCTACCAAGTGATTGAGGGATGAAGAAAATGAGATCCATCCATCTTACTAAGTGGATGGAGTTGTTTGAAGAATATCATCCACTGTCTCTTTGTGCATGAGGATTTTGAAGATGATCCAACCTTATCTATCATTGGATTGAAGAAGAACATTGAAGATCAAGTGATTTTTGATTGATGGTTGATGAAGATATTTGAGAGTTTTTTGGTATTTCATCTCCTAAATAGGAAAAGGAGAAGAGTTTTCAAAGAAGATAGATGGAATTCCAATGAAGTAGAGGAGAATGGATTGATGTGTCTTGTTCTATTTTACATGGTAATTTAACAAAGTATAAAGAGGGAGAGGATATTATGCAAAATATGGGGCCAACCCACGAGCTGGCTACCCAAGCTTCAACCCAAGGAACATGTGGGACTATGTCACCACGCCCATGAGGAGGTCTAGGCGGAGCCAGTAGTATGAGGCATGGTGCGGGCCGTGTGTAAGCCCGCGGGTGCCACATAGTGATGAACCCGTGCAGCATGGGTGCTAGGTGAGCACCCAGAGGAGCAGAGTGGGTGCTCTAGCGCGCCCGCAGGAGAACCGGTGCAGGGCAGCACCGAAGGGAGGAGAGGAGATTTCTGAGCGGTGTTCGGAAGGCTCTGTTTGTTAAACAGAGATAAAATCATGGGGTGTTTCGATGTGGGATAGAATTGTTAGACGCGGATCTAATCCTAGCCGTCTATCTGATCTCGCATCCGATCTCAGCCGCTCATCTAATCTCGTCGCGCCACATTCTTATCCCGACCGTCCGCGTTCATTAAACGATGATCCAATGGCGCTGGAGTCATCTCCAACCTCTCACTGAGCCGCAGACTCCCCACGACACCATATGCAAACTAGTGATACCCGAGCGATGAAGAAGAAGCTCCCGACCACCTCTGATAAAGTGAGGGCCTCCATTGTGTTCGTCTCAACCTCACGAACACATGCATGCATTAAAAGTTGCATGCATGAAACGAGATGAAGATTTCGAATTCTGCCGAGGAAAACGAAGTTTCCGAGGCCATGTGGATCCATGCGAGATTCATGCATGAGAGTCGGGTATATAATCTTGAATTCACACACGAAGGTTAGATCCCATGTTTATAAAAAGGAAACACCTGGGATATGTGGATATCTTTAAACGCGGTTTGAATATTTATTTAACGAACCAAATATCTCGGTTATTCAAAAGAGTGATTCTCGTGCATTCAATGTTTTGATTCCACAGCCTCAATTGATCCCCTCGGCTATAAAAAGAGGAGCCCATGTATGAGGTTTTGGTTGCTTCCATCATTGAGAGAGAGCTCCTGTTTTTCAAAGAAAAAGAGCAACCGCGAATCCATATGGTTTGAGAAGGGCAGGGGTGTCCGCGCAAGTCTTGCGCGTGAAGAAGAGGTGTCTCGTGCACCCATTGTGTGAAGGAGTCTCGCGCAGGTCTTGTGCAAAAGGGTGGGGAGAACCCTTTGGTTCGTGGAAGAAGTCGTGCATCACTTGCGCGAAGATAAGAAGCGCGAACCCCCTTGGTTCGTGAAAGAGGTGATACACACTCTCTGTGCAAAGCATTCCACAAGCGCGCGAAAGGTTCTTTGAACCCTCGCCGTGTATTTGTGTGGTGAAGCCCGCGAGAAATACAACCGGTGTATTAACACCCTTGTATTCCTCCTGCGAAGACAGAATCACGAACCTCTATGGTTTTCTGAACAAGTTTTTTTAACTTACCCGAAGAACGAAGGAGGAGAACTTGTGCCATCATGGTTTGCACAAAGAAGAAGAACTGTGCACTCTTGTTTTTCACAAAGAAGGAGAACATGAGGCTTATTGTTGTCACAAAGAGGAAAAAATTCTTGAGGCCAATGCCTTTACAATCTTTTGAGAAGAAACCTTCACACATATACTATTCAAAAACCCATTCGGGTTGTGTGAGATTTACTTGAAGGAGGGTGCTTGCATGGTGGAGTACATGTGCATGCAAACATAAGAACAAGGTGTGTGAGCACATGTGAAGGAAGAGAAAAATTAAAAGAAGAAGGATTGTTCATGAGATATATGCATGCAATCATGTGGGGACATGCTTATTGAACAAACGAATTAGTGAGCAAGACCGATAAGTTCTCCTGGAGTTTGTTGAAGAAACTAGAATAATTGACCAACACATTTGAAGAAGAGAAGTGGAGCAGGAATAAGAAGATGCTGTGAAGTTTGGGAGTTTAACCAAATTGTAATGGGGGGGGGTTATAACTAATTATTGTGTAAACATCTTCTGGCATAGTGAAGAATCCGTGTTGGGGAGTGCAAACAACATGGCAAGGAGTAGGTCTTTGTACCGAACCTTGTAAATCTCTATGTTCTGAGCTTTCATTATCACTAGACCATCAAAAGAGTAGATCTGGGACTTATCTAGCCACAGAGGTTGAATTGATCATTCAAAGGGAACAATTCTTAAAAAAGGTTATCACTGATTCACCCTCCCCACTCAGTGATCACAACTTATCCAAGCATTTCAATGGTAATTCAAGAGCTTCTCAAATTAAAATTTATATATATGTAAAATTTGGCTGAATGAAAAGTTATCTCAAAGTGGGATTAAATAAGATGTCTTTTTTAAGATAGTCCACAATAACCCATATAACATTGTGGCCTTTTGATTTCTTTGGGAATCATGTAATGGTCCATGATGATGTTTTCCCATTTTTATGTTGGATTGGGAAATGGTTTCATATTCCATTAAACTATTAAACTTTAAACAATACTATCTAACATAGCTTTAACTTTGTTGTATATTCGAGGATTTTCATCATTTTTTTGTACAATCATTAACAATCTCAAAAATCCTCACACATCTTTGTGCTCTCTATGTGAATTGAGAATTATGAGATATGTGAAAAATTCATAAGCTCTTTCTTTATCTATGGATTAGTGTGTATACATATTCATAACCCAAATCATATACATCCTTCCTTAAATATATTAAACTCTTATTATTTACCATTTCTAATAGATTCCACCTATTTTATAATTTCCACATCATTTCATTGGGTATATTTATTTTCATCATGAGGGAATGTTGAAGAAATTGTTTGAGAAAAGACTGATCATGTCCTTTATTTAATTATCACCATTTACATCATATTAACATTTCATATTGTTGGACCCTTCTAAATTCTAATCAATGATAACATTATAATTTCATTTTTCTATATAGAGAATCTTCTAATTTATTTTCCTTATCAAAATAGATGTAGAAATACAATTCATAATCATTAATGATCCATGACCATCTTCATTAGCATATATGAAGATCCTTATATATGAATATAGAGGTGAGTTTTTTATTGTTCATATATATCACACACTTATCCACATAGAGAGAATGAAATTAAATTTTGGTCATGATGATCATAACTTCAATCACTTTATTTGGTATGGGATAGTTTATCTAATGATTATTCATCATCCATGAGGAATATGCTATCACATTATAATTTATCATCCAAAAAACCCTATGAAATTCTTTTATGTATTGTTATATTCCACAAAATGTTCCCCACTTTTCATAAATGTTGGTACTAGTGCGCTCATAATCCTCATTTTCAGCTCTTTAAAGAGGTCTTCAGAGTCATTAGTCCACACAAATATTACTCCCATCAATGTCATCTTGGTTAATGGTTTTTATAATAAAGATACCGTCTTTATAAATCACTGTTGATACCTAGATATACCAAGGAAAGTAAGAATCTTTGTTCACTAACAGAAAAATACCCAATACCAATGATTTGGAACCATTTATATAGATATCCAAAAAACTAGTAAAGAATATAAAAACACTTTGGAGGACCAATGGCTTGTTTTGAGGTGGGATAGGTCTATTCCAATGGTTCCTGGAAAAATATTATTATAGGTCATATGAAAACCCTATACCAATATTTTCATAAAAGCATTTGAATAGGTTATTCAAAATAACCATATTGGTTTTGATCCTAACACCTCTAATTTATAATCCAATGACCTAAAAACTAAACTAACATGACTTCTATGAATATAATTTCACATATATATATATATATGTATGTTTATTCATAGATATTTTGACATTTTAATTTAAATTAATTTGAAAAAGGATTCCATAAAAAATATGTGTACATATACCAATGGTTCTCAAAACCATTTGTATAGGTTTATACCAATGATTTTGAGAGCAACTGGTGTAGTTTTTTTTATTTTTTTGACCTACCAACAATTTTGGAGAAATTGTTCTCATATATTGTGCCTATACCAATTGTTCAACCAAATACCTTTTTATAGGTCCACATAGGAGACCAATACAAAAGGATTTTTTTCCAAACCGTAAGTATAGGTCCAAATTAGTGACCTACACCAACAGTTTTGGATAAACCAATGGTATAAGTCCATACAAGATACATATACTAATGTTTTTGGCCAAACCATTGGTATATGTCCAAATAATAGACTTATACCAAATTTTCTGGCAAAACCATTGGTATAGGACCTATTTTTAATAGTTGTTACAGATGGTCGCTATTAGCCACTCTTCGATTACCTTTATCTTGGAAGGGTCCACATATATTCCATTGTTTGTGAAAAAAATACACCAGTAAAAAACATAATCCATAGGTAACACACATATTCAATACATTCCATATCATTTCATCCTTCAAAAAGACATTATATTGGTATTGGAATTCTTCTCATGGTACTCCATTCCTTCTGAGTGCATAAAAATATCTTTAAAATTTAAATACAAAATTTTCTTAAGGTAATATCTAATGAATATATTCATTATTTCAATTAATCCTTCAATATAATTAGTGAGTCCAATGGTAATCACTAAAAAATCAATGTTTTCAGGCCACATTTCAATGGAAGTATTGGTAATATCATCATTTCATAACTTTAAATGGTTATATCCTAACCGAATGTCCACCACAGATAAATAAATCATCCCACATAGCTTATTGAACAATTAATCAATCCGTGGTGAGGAATAATTGATCATTATCATGATTTTGTTGATATCAAGATAATCAATATAGAGAAACATTGATCTATAATTATTCTCAACGAAGAGGGATATCCCACTCCATGGTGAATCATTCAGTAATATAAAACCCTGGTCTATATTCTCTTGTAACTTTGTCATTAGTTCCTCAAAATAAATGGTTTCCATTTTATATGGTGTATTTCATATAGACCCAGATATAGGAAAATGTTCAATTGTGAGCTGAACCTCTTGGTTTACAAAAATACAATACAATTATTTAGGTATCACATTAGCGCTTTCCCTCACAATAGGCATGTCTTTGTGTATGATTCTATACTTTTTCTCCATTATTTGATCCATGTATGATTTCTCATAAGGAATTAATATCCACAATTTATATGATGATTCTAGATGAGATTCATCCAAATAATTACACTCATATTGAATCATAGGATACCTAAGGATGTGATGAGTGATCAGTTTCTTTTGATAGTTTGTGTTGGCTTGATATAAATACAACCAGTCCATGATATGAATATAATGAAACTCCACCAATGGAAGTATGAAAATTTTTTATGGGATGTTTATTAGAGAAACATTATCTATGGAAGAGTTATACTCTTTGGATTCAATTATATTACTATATTTTATTATCACATATATCCCAACATTTATATTTTTATGTCATGCTTAAATATTTCCACTAAATATGAATGAAATGAATGAATGTATTGAAAAAAAAATCAAATAGTACATTTACCATTATTTAATGAATAACTATCATAACAATCCCCACAATATTATCAGGTTCCACCTCAATAGTAGTGATAGAATATTACCTTCTTTGTGGCCTTGGTGTTTTCTATTATTGATTCATTAAAATAACCATTTGTATATGGAAATGGTGTTCATAATCCTCTTGTTCCATCATAGTTTAAATAATTCACAACAGGGTGAGTATTGATTTGAACCTTCCTTTATTTCATCGCATTGGTTGAATTATTCACATCCTTTATGAAATTATTAGAAATGTTACCCTTATCTCTAACATTTTAAGCACCACTTGGTTCCTCTTACGATTCTTCTAAGATGATTATTTTTGACAATTGTGATAATGGGTTTTCATTCAATAATTGGATTTATCTGTTGATCCTACCATATTAAGAACCATTTTCCGCTTATTATCCTAGGGACTATGAGACCATTAAGAGACCAAAATCATGATTTCAAAATTAATGAGTTACATGGAAATCACCCCATAATTTTCATAGTCTTCAACTTCAAATCATCTTTTTTGACTCAACTATTGTGCACAAAAGAAGCGATCCAAATTGATTTTTGTATTTAGGGAATGAATTAGGGAATAATGTGCATTTTTTTTAATATTTTCCAATTGTTCCTTAAATTATTCATCCTCCATTTTCTTTATCCCGAGGAACTGTGTTTCTATAATAAGATGGAGAGTTGAGGGAAAAGATTTATAGAAAAATATTTTTATTCCATTACATTGAATCAATTTACAACATTGAAATTGTGTTTTTGACCAGTGTCCACCATTGATCATATTCCCCCATAAATCGATAGACTACTAGAAAAAAATTATTTCGGTATAATTATTAGAGAATAGATAATATCTCTTATATGGAGTTAATAGGTTGTTATGTGATATGGGTGTCTCAAGATCAACTACATATATAGTTTTCCTATGTCACATTAACGATTTGTCCAAAATGTTCCCTTTATTTGGAGGAGGGAATTATACACAATTGAATTTATTATTCATATCTTGATATAGTTATTCTTGTACAATCATGACGATTTTAGTGGTTGTTTTTATCATATTATTAATTTCATTAAGGAAATCATCACTTTCCTACAACATTATTTATTGGAATGGGATCTATTGTCCCCTAAAATTAATTTAGAAATAGATATTACAATTACAGGGGATTCACTACATTTCTAATAATCATATGAAATAGAATCATTGAACATATAAGGGAAAACATATAAATGTAAATTATATCATAACATTGGATTCCTTATGCATCAATATAGGATATTCATAGTGATCGAATTGTCCCCAGATGCCTTAATGATGTTATCTAATACTAATCCCCTAAATTAAATAGGAAATACAATGATAAAGACTACAATGACCCATTCTCAATAAAAATATAATTACATGATTTTAAGCATATTTACTCATCAAATACCAACCAAGGTTCAAAATGTATAGTTCATTTTCATGATTTGGTACATAATTGGAGAGAATTATACCAAAATAAAATCATTAAAGTTTTTTATTTAATAAATATAATGAGATAATAATTTCCATTGATGTATTAAATTTTTATAAGTATTTTTGAGGAGCACAGGAAGAAAAGGATTAGAAAAAAATCTCAGTAATGGAGTAAACATATGAATGAATAATTACTCATGGGTTATAAGGTGTAAAATAATGAAATTAAAAAGAATGAAACGTGAATAAACATATGAAATAGTAACATGAATAATATTGGATCATGTAATAATAGAATCATATAAATTTGGTAGAATCATAGAATATTATTTAAAAATAAAACAATGCTATCTCAAAACACTATATCAGATGGTTGAAACATCCCAAAAAATGTTATTTTACTTATTGTCATAAATGATGTTTTATAAAGAAAAACATTACCCAATTTATTGTAGTAATATTTTCATTAATCAATAATAATATGATCATTCATATGTGTGGTACATTAAGAATCAATTATAAGTGATATACATATAGGTTACCCATAGAATTAAATGGGTACCACAATCATGTTATAAGGAATAACCAAATGGATATAGTAATAGTTTCAATGAAATATTGGATTTAAAAAAATAATTTACATTCATACTGGAAGATATTCATAGATCATGGTATCTAATTTCAAAATAAATTCAAATCATTTAAAAACATTTTCTACGAAACATTAGAAATGAGCCTTTTGGGTTACGGTTTAAGGGAATCAATTAAGGGAAAATAAATTGTACAATATAATATTTTTTTATAAATAAAGCAAGGAACAAATATATTGTTTTATTATGAAATGAATTTTTTCATAAAAAAATTATGGTGGATTAAAATTGATTATGGGATTTACTCTAAAATGAGTAAAATATTAGGAATCCCATGTAAACAGGTTTCCATGTAAGGAGGTATTCAATATGGGAACATTTTAAAACATGTGTTCAATAATAAAACAAGTATTGAATTATCTGGATACATTATATTAAAACATTTAATCATAATATAAAATATTTATAAAATAATAATTGATAAATACATTGGGTTATAAATAGAGAAATCATAAACAGAAGGTAATTTTATGATTCTAAGAGATTCCCTTACATTATGTTAAAAAGTGATATGCACTACGAATTAATTTCCTATAAGATAAAAATATATTGAATAATTAAAGTATTGCAAACATATTGTACATTTATTTAATTTTTTATAAATTTAATAAGCTCATTTATGGAAATTTATGTGAGTTATATTAATTAATTCTGTCATTTTCGGTGTATTCATTTCATGATTTTAGGATTGGTTCTGTTGAGATTAATTACGCATGTTTTTCCAAATAGAGAAAGAACAACATAAGGGGAATTACATAATATTGATGAAAATTAAATTTTTTAAATTGACCATATATTGTTTTTTAGATATGGGACTGATTCTTTATATAAAATGTTATAGTTGAATATTAGTTTAATTTGGTGAATTTTCAACTATAACATATCAATTTTGTTTATGTTTTTAATTTTTTTAGATATATAAGTTCTAGAACAAAAAAAATAATTAATAAACATTTTAATAATTTATCATTATAATGGTTTTATGAAAATAATTGAAGTACATAATAGAAAATAATACATTATTGTCCATAAAGGTGGTGAATCCAAACATCAGAGACTATGTTTTTATTTTTATGATAGAAAGAAAGAAGAATATATCTGAATATGTATATAAAATTAACATAATAAATTGAATGTATATTGATTATACCAGATTTATCAGGTCACTTTGTAAAATTTAGGAATGGATGAGGTAGAATAAATAATTAATTTAATTGGTAATTTTAGAAGGTTTTACCTCTTGAAAACCTTCTTCAGGAACTTTGAAATGGTATTTTTGAGAGACCATCAATTACATAGCATTCGTAAGTGTAATAAAAGGTAATTTGTTCTGAATATTATAAATATCCATATAATAAATGTTTATAGGGGAAGTGGTGGTGATGGGTGGTATTTCTTTTTGGGATGAGATGGGTGCTTTAAATAATTTTATTCATTAGTTTATTATTTGTGCTCTAGACAATAATTAGTGTTTATTCTTCTAACTAATTATGGTACTCAGTTAAAGTGAGTTAAAAATACTTTGTTATTACATGATCTATAGATTAAAAACTCATGTTATTTTTAAAAAATATTATATATCATAAAATAATATATTTCTATATTCAAAAATTTAAACATTACTGGAGAATTCCAAAAAAAATACCGCATACATTTTTAATGTGTATATATCAAATATTTAATCTGTTTTATGAAAATGACTTTTTAAATATGAGAAGTCTAATTTTAAATTAAAACCATCATTTATTTGGAATATATATTGATATATATTATAAACTATTTTATAAAACATAGAAAACATAATTAATGTCTCATGAAATTATATTATAATAATAATATACAAAATTTTTAATTTAATAATATATTTTATGAAATTTTAATTTAATTTTTATCATTCTATTAATTGTTAAAATTTAAATACACATTTATATTATACAAAAATACCAATATATAATTTATCATTTTAAAAAAAATTACACATACAAATGACATAAATATGTAATATTTTCTCTTATAAGACACATAAATTTAATTTATAAATTTCATATATTATGGATTTTTTATATTTGGATTATTACTATTCCTATTTGTAACATTACTATTCCCAGAATAAAGTTATTGTTCCATTGGCATTTGTTCTATAATTTTATCAAATACCTCTCACTTCATTTATTTTTATTTATAATTTTGTTGTTGAATTATCTATGTTTTTCTATATAATATATACTATATAAAAATATTATAATAATGTAATTTCAATTGATAAAATTCTATGAAATTAGGGGAAATGTTTACGATACCAATTTCATTTCATGGGTTATGATATGATGAATGATTATATACTTTTGGAACACATACTAATAATTTTATTGGTGATAAGGGTAGGATGTAAATTACCATAAAATGAATCGATATGTTTTTTGTATATCTCAAGAGACAGGCTTTTCTAGAATGGGTATTGATGCTAGTAAAACAAGGCTTGGATGGAAAGGGAAGGGGGCCTTGTACCACATGATAGTGATTTCAAAAGGTGTGAAAATAGTATTTTAATTGAATTTTTATTCTTTTATTCCCGTGGATGTAATCTCTATTAAATATTGCAATGAATATATATGATTTTGTGTAATGAAAAAATTATATTCCATATGCCATTGTTATACTCTTAAAGAGCGTGTTCTTTAATTATCTTTTGATCTATGTATATTGGAATCAAAATCTTTATTTTTTGAATCATAAATATGATCTATGATATTATGTATTCAATTTATAATGGATATGATCATGTTCTCATACCCATATGTGCATGATATGCTTACATATCTCCCTTATTTAACATTTATGAGAAGCCGATATCACACTTTCTTATGTTCTATTCCCTAAAGAGAAGAAGATTTATAGTATGTTTGATATTTCTAGTAAGGGTCCAATATATAAATAACATAGTGTGAGAAGATGTATTTTACTTATGGACTAGTGTTAAGGATTTATATTTTACAATTTTAGTAATCTATTATGGTCTTCAAACGTGTTTTTTGTAACAGAATGAATATTCATCAATAATTTTATAATATTTACATAAAATAGTATTGGGTATCTATAGTGGGTATCAAAGGATATTTTTAGATGATAGATGAAAAATATGATTATAAAAACATAGTTACATACATATAGACATTTCTATGGATTATTCCATGTATAAGGAAATTTCCATGTATTTTGTTTAAGGATAGATCATGGGGTTTTATTAAATTTATTCCTTATTTGGATACTAAAAGTAGATGTTTATATGGCCCATATTTACATATGGGTGAAAACCCCAAAAACACTATATATAGTTATAATCGATCTAGAATATGTTCTAAACAATTTTCCTTTCCTCATACATGATGTGACTCTCCTATAGGATATTCTTTGAAAATTCACAAACTCTTTATGAACCATCATGATGGATGTAATTTTTTGATGAATATGAGTAACAAGAATCAAATGAAATATTTCTTGTATTAAATAAAAATGACTCATAATTTAAACCCCATTTATGTGATTTTTATGATTCGGTGGTTCCCCATCATGATCAAAATTTCTGGCAGTTGGATCTTTGGTTTCAGTCACTACTTTGAACCTAAATTAACAACATTAATATTGTCCACAATGATTAACATAATGAATTTACTCTTATGAATCCATATATTATGAGAGCATGAATGCAAAATCATCTTTCAATCACCACAAAACATTCTTATGTTATGAATCATGATGAACTTCTATACAAAGAGAAGAGGGAACAATGTTATGTTCCTTCCCTCATAAAGAAACATCCACATTCATTAATGGGATTCGATGATCCACTTGTTGTTTAAAAATAAAAAAATACCACTAAAAAGTTATTTTTCCTTCTCCAGTCTTCTAAAAACATGAAATTCAATTTTGATATCTACTATTTAGAAGGAGTGAGAGATAAATATTGGGAACAAATCAAGAATATGTGTTAACAAGATGAAATTAATTCCATGGATTATATCTAGTTCAATAACATATTTTTCAATAAGTACATTCCCATTGTTTATCAAATGAAGACGGATAATGACATTATTATTTAAAAGAAAAGGATGAGGTATATATTGGTACACATAAGGATTGTTTTAAAACATATGAAAGGTAGGATTTAGTAATTATCATACAACATTAATTATAGGAGGATTTATTCTTGTGCGGCATAAAAAAGTATCTAAAGGGAACTATCGATAATAAACAGTTGTTTTGATGATGAAATTTTTCTATTTTCTCTCACTATGGAAATGTAGGTTGGAGTTACATACCATGTCATGGTTTTGAAAAAAAATGATAATGGAGTTCAAAATAAAAATCATATATTCATGGCGTGAAGAATATGAGATAACCTTTTTCTCATAGCTTCGAAATAAACATGGTAGAAATTTCAGTAAGTAGTGTAAAAAAATTCTACAAGTGGAATAGAATATCATTAGATATAGATTTCTAAAGTGATGGGATGTAATTATCTATCAATGTAAAATGAGGGAGAGATTCACATAATGATCCTCTACCACATCAACACATTATTCTATCGGACAATATGAATTTTGTTAACCAATTCCCAAACAGAACTATTAATGTTGATTACTGATGCGAGCAAACTATTTTTCAGTATGGAAATGGAAAATCTCAGGTGATAACAATTTATCACAATGGGTTTGATATTGAGTGGTAAAAGTTACACTCACCAACCAATATAGAACATATAATTTCCAATTTAATGCTAGTTTTAACAATTAATTATTATCTCTTGACTTTTATAAGGGTATAAATATTTGTATCAATAGATTATAAGTACATTATTAGTGGAAACCCTTAATAGTATGATGATATCATATCAAGGTTATGATTCCTATTTGTTTTAAATTAAGGGTTTCTGCTTTCAGAAAACCATTTCCATCGTTCTCTAGTTTAATTCAATGTCATCTAAATAATGGATTGGATTTATCTATATATATCCCAAAAAAATAATGGATAGGAAGCCCCATTTGATAATCCAAACCATCCACTAAATGTATACCAATTATAAAATATCTAAAACATTTGATGGAGATTATTTCTAATGTATTGGTCTTATTACCCAATTACAAGGAGTGATTATCGCAAATATTTTGTGATAAACTTGAATTCCTTGTTATGCATATTATTCCTGAATTTGATGATGCATTTTCAGAAAATTTTTATATCCTTCATTCATAACGTGAAGTTAACTTCTAAATATTACTCATACCTAGTTCAACACTAATTTAAAAGGCAATAAATATCATGTCCATGTTTGAATTGTATTAAGTGATGATGAAACTCCATTAAAACCATAAAAAGGGACTGATTCCACGATGTGTGACACTTAGAGTAAAACAAATCAAATTTTTTATAAAGAATGATGGACTAATGTGACGCTTCATTGATTGTCAATATATGAAGAAGATCAATATTATGAACATGTATCCTCATCCCCATATTTTTTAATTGTTTGATCAGATACATGGATATGAATAGATTTACCTGATTGAACATCATTTTGGATAACATTAGTTTTGAGATAAGATAACATATGCACCAAAGATAGACTTCCATAGTTGGTATTGAAATTATGAATATAATGAGATACCATTATATATTAATAATTCAACTATAATAACCATGGTTTTAATGAATAAAATATTTAGATAGTACCTTTATTAGTTTTGTATGTTATTTATAGAAGATACCATTCCATATTAAAAAAATAATGGAATGGAAATATGAAAAAGGATTAATTTAAGTAAATACCCTAAATAAGAAATAGGATTTTGAAAAATAATTAATGTTGAATTTTTTATAAAATGTTTTCATTTTTTGCATTATAATCTCTTAAGAGGGTATATTAGTAAATCCATCAATGATGGAGGATATTTAATGTTTTCATGGAATAACCATTGGGAATGAGATCCATTATTTCCATTGTTTTGTTATATATTATCAGGGTCTTCTAAGAATTTATTTTAAATATATATTCTTCTAGCCATGTTAACAAAAAAGGGGTCCAAGATCCTCTAGAAAGATGAATTTGAGGAAAATTTCATGGAACTAAAGAGTATATTAGTTAACACACGTATACATACATTTCAATGTAGTGGAAACCGTTTAGTTTTCTATAGTGATTCATCAATCATGTTAATTGTATGTTTTCATGTACAAAATTACATGGAAATAACTTATTTCTCACAACCATTTAATGTTTCATTAAAAATTATAAAAAATCATAATTTAGAGTAAGCTAATGTATTTTTCTCATTATATTCATGGAGTCATTACCATTATCAAGAAATATATGATATATATATACAAATTAAAAATAAATATAGGATATATTCAAATAAAATGATTTATACTTGTTCCATAGAATATGGATATAAATGATTAATGTTTATGACTTCACAAAGCATTAAAACACTAGTAAAATGAATAATTTGGCAGATGAATTTATATAAAATGACATTTCTAGCTTCCCCCAGATGATGATTAAAAAATTTAAAATATTTATATATTTCAAAAATAGAAATCTTGTAATTCTGAAAGAAGGGGAAGAATATTTACTTTACCAATTCAATTATCAACCATAAATCTATGTGAAGATTAAAGAGTTCAGTAAGGAATATATATAGATACAACATAAGGTTAGAAATGTTCCAATGTATAACCTTTATCATGTTGAAATTATATGTTTTAGGAAACATGTATAGGTTCAATTTATTGTAGATTTGAAGAAATGGTTGTTTAATTAATCTCATAGAACATAATTCTATATTTATATAAGTGGTATGAAAATTTATAATGAATTGAAAGAATAACTATAATGAGAAATAATAAATAAAGAAATCATTGATTTATTATATTGGTTATTTTTATTACAGTAAGTTATTTTTGAAATAAAATATTCATTGGGGATGTAACATCCATTACCCATACCAGAATGAAAATGAGAAAATATCACTATAGATTTTTTCATTAGACTCTTGAAAACCTATAAATGCAATATTTCAATGTGGAAGGTAGTAGATATCCTTAATAAGTTAGCACACATTATCTCGAATTGAGATTAATTCCCTCTAGACCAGATTACCAAGATTTAAATTAATTAAGAGGTATCGTTTAATGGAGTACCCAAATCCATTATTTCTAATTCAGATTTTTGGATCACATGAATGTTTTGGAGAAGTCATTGACTGGCTATTGAAATGGAAGTTATTTTAATCACTGCATATGATACTCACACAATGATTAATTTAGAATGAAAAACTAATACAATAGTGTATATTATATTTTATTGATTATTGGATTTAAGAGGTGGTTAAGATCAACAATTTACTATAGTTGAGTTTTCATATAATAATATATTTTAATCATGTATTCAGATTACTCATTATGAGTCTCTCAATGGAAATAATGGTATGAATCTCATTTTATTAAATGAAGTTGAAGAATAAAATATTATAATACCTGACATAGTTGAATACATTAATGATAAGGATAGAGCCATTCAGAAGAACATAAATGTATCAGAGTGTTGGTATGAAATTATTGTTGATAATCCCCAAATTGACCAAGGATATGATGTTTGAGATTGTTTGTTACTTTGAATTTTTCATTGGAAGTGGGTAGTGAGATTTGGGAACAAAGAGAAAATAATATCTAGGTATATTGATCCCGTTAAAATTCATGATTGTATAAAGTTGTTAACATATGGCATGAAACATCCCTTGAACAACTCTAAAGTACATGATGTCTAACATGTATCGCTCTTGAGGAATTATATATTTGACCCTTCTCACATATTGAATTTGGATGATTTATCACTAGAGCAATATATTTATATGAGGAACAATCATAATAGGTCCTGGATCAAATAGAGAATGTTATACAGAATAGTACAACTCGCCATGATAATGTCTTGTAATTAATACACCATTTTGAGGAAGAATCATTTAATATTGAGGATGTGTGGAGATAGAATTATCCTAAACTATATGTTTTGGTGTAACAAATTTAGAGGTATAAATTCATTTTATGAGGTGTTCAAAGCATTGTGTTGAGATTTATGTATTATTTTTTAAAAATAAAATAAAATATTTAATTTTTTGTGTTTCATGAAACACCATGTTCATATTGTCTTTCACAGAATTATAGGTTTTCATTCACTAAACGCAAGATTTGGTTAACTTTTTTGACACACGAATCTATGTTTTATCATAACCATAACATATTATTAATGTATTTATTTATACTCAATGATTTAAAACTATCAATTAGTCATATTAAAAAGGAAAGAAATAAAAAATTTCTAAATATTAATTATTATGGTTTTAAAAAATGTATAAATATTGATTATACATTATATAATTTTCATTAATTTCATTATTTTTTCCCATTACTTTTTATCAATTAATTTATATTTATTTCATTTATGACCATTAATAAAATTAATTTTTTTACATGTTTTAAAAATTAATCAGAGAGACCAACAAAAACTTTTCAATTCAAAATATGAAATATAAATTATGGTATATTTTTGAAATCCTTTAGAGATGTTTCATTATTATGAATAGTGAAAAATACATAGTTTTTAATGAAAAATTACTTTTAATTTATTTTATTTATAATGATAAATTATATTTTAACTTCGATTTAATGTTTAAATAGTTCACTTATATATCTATATGTTTATATTATATCATTATAATCTATTTGATATTGAAATTAAATATTAAAACAATATCAAATTTTTATCATTTTGGCATTAAATGCCTTCTTTCTCCTCAAATTTGTGATATTTTTTTCAACTTATGTTTTTCCAAATATGTTTATGGAATTTGAGAAAATAGACTACTTAATTTAAATGATCATAATTTTAATTTCAAATAATTTCAGTATATATTTTTACCAATATTATTAGTGAAGACATTTAATATCAATTACATAAATTAAGGTGAAAATATTTCTTTTTATAACCTAAACATATAATATATTGTGTAAAAATGAACCAAACATGTCCAAAATCCATTTAACTGAATTATTTTAACTCAATAATTTCAATTTTATATAATGGAAGATTATTTTTGTATTATGACGTGAATGAATCATCGGTGGAATTCACTCTTTTTAAAAAATACAAGAGTGCCACTCACCTCCCTTATAAAAGGACACCCCACTCGCCCAATATTAACACATTAATATAATTCAATAAAAAAATTCATACCCCAATAACTTCTTCAATTCCCTCCTTTCAATATAGAATCAATATTTTAGATATATATCCATACAAGCAAGGAAATTGTAACATCCCGGTTCAGGGTACAACCCAATGGTGCCCCATATTCAGTTGTTCATATGGCCTCAGGCACATTTCCTCAAACACTAGAGGCTGATAACTAGAAACAGTGACCTTGGTTGTGATAGTGGGGAAACAATTCCCTCATTGGAAGAGTACTGTTTGAGAAAATAAATAATATACAATAGTATAAGAATTAATACAATTCAATAATTGAACATCGGAAGACTGAAAGTAAATAAACAACAAGAGCTCATATTTAAATGATGCATGTCAATTTTTTTCTAGGAAACCATCCCAAAAAGCAACAATGATAGAATAAATTACTAAACCAAGGTATAGGAAAACAAATAAACTCCAACAACATCGCAAGCCTTAGCATGGCCCCATGTTATCCAACTCCACAACAATCAAGTACCTGAAGTAGAAGGCCCCTCACCTTTGTCTATACATGCAATAATATAATCACCTACCTCCTAAAATCATAACCCAAATAATAAGTGAGACACATCCCAATAGGAAACCACCAAAAGATTTATGTCTAAATGTCCGTCATGAACCAGCCCAGGTGACCCTGAACTGGTCACCCAGGACATCCCAATGAAAGTCTTGAGAAGCATTCCTGATCCTCCTGGGATGTAGACAAGCACAGACAGAATCATTAGAGTACACAAAAGAACTATTTTTCCCATATATAAATAATCAAACAAGCATGGGAAAGAAATGGTTATCCTAAAATACATTTACATAAAAATTGAACTGAACATTATTTGTACAAGAAACTAAAATTAAAACTAAACCAACAACTCATATGAACAAACTTGATAACCAACTAACTTTATGTGAACCCTCTGGTCACTCTCCATCAAAATGATCAGATGTTCTCCAAGGTGATCAAACTAAAGAGAAAACTTTTACAATGGCTAAAAATAGAAGAAGAATATATGGGTGAGTATTAAAACCCAATTGGATTAACCAATTTTCTATTCGCAATACATATCCTTTAAAATAAAAGAAACATTTATTTGATGTAAAAAATATATTTAATGGTATGTTTTCAAAATGAGGTCCCATTCTATAAAAAATTTACGAGAAAAATACTTTTTACTTTTAGAAACAAGAATGCTAGTATCAATATTCAAAGCGGTGAAAATTCAAAATGAAACAATTTTTTCAGAGGGATTCTTTAAATAATATGCACACATAAAAAAAATTCACACACTTTTTAATTTATTAAAAAAACCCATTGTATTTCAATAGTGAGTACAAAATATCCAGTGAGCACAAGTCACAGGAACACCCCTAGGCACCAGTTAGTTGTGAGCCTAAAGAACGTCATATCTCGATGAAAGTAACCATAATAAATATCTATTCTAAAGCACATGAGCAACTATTATGGAGAATAACCATAATATAGTGATCCCCCAACAACATAATAATCATAGTTTACATAGTTTTTCCATCGTCAATCGTGCTACGTGAAATAGGTTCCAAACCCCACGAGATAACTAGCATACTAGTACACGTCCGCCCACCCAGATACCCAGGTTTTCACTTTTTCTGCTCAAACAAGTTACACATATATAAAATACCATTTTATCATGGATATTAGATTTAAAAATCATACACATATCAAACAATCAACACAGGTGTCTCACATTTTATTAACGGATCAATAAACCACCTAAAGTTTTATAAAATAGTTTCAGGATATACAACGAGGCCTTGCACATAAAATCTATTGAAAAATGAAATTTTAAATCCAAAGACCCATAAATACCATATCAACCCAAATTTGGAATCCCCAAAACCAATTAATAAATCATGTTCAAGATCCATAAAATTTTCCCAAAAGATAGAACATGAAATATACATGGGACCAATTTTTATAAGAAAAAAATACCCAACAAGACATTAAGCCCTTTCCAAAACCAACATTTGACAATGGTATGCATTAATCATTTATTATGGATGTGTATACGCATAATTTAAAGAAGTAAAAAAAATTCATATATCCCTTAAAACACTAAGGATACATATTCAAAATATAACTATTTTCATAAGTATGTGAAACATGCCATTTTCCAGCAAGTCGTGCCAAAACATGTTGTAAACAAAAACACATTTGTTTGTACTACAAAATAAAAACTGGAAAGCCATAGATGCACACGAAAATACCTATTTTATTTATATAAATACATAAATAAATCCAATCTAATAATTTTTAGATCAATCATAACACATAAAATCCAACCGTGCAATTTACCGAACCCATGACATTCCCTTAAAAACAATTTATATGACGAACTTTACAAAGAATAAAAAACCAATTACAAGCCACATATTATAAATGATACAATATAATATTAAAAATACCATTAAATAGTCTCTAAACCTCACAAAAAATTTGATAATGTAAGTGGAACATTTAAACAATCATTTGGTGTGCACTTTTATGACAACACAACGTTACATTTCACAAAATAAGTATTAAACAACCATTTTACAAACCAAGAAAATTATCCAAAGGATGATAAATAATAATAAGAAAATATATCAGATGAAAAAAATAATAAAAGCATGAAACATAAATGATAAAGGAATATTCAAGTGATATCCTACCTCAAATCCATGGCATATTGGAAACACACACCCAATATTAACATCCAAGGGTTTACAAACCCTAAACCTATGACAACTAGACCCAAAAAAAACCCCCATAAAAATTATTGGAATACCTATACTTATGTGTATCATTACTAGGGTAGAATATAGAACAAAAAAATAATGAATGGAGGTAGAAGAGGGAGGAGGAAGGAGGAAGAATCTCACCTTTTAAACTAGAATACTTTTATTCATCCATTAGATATTCACCCATAGAGAAAAGGGAGTGCCTTTTAAAATTTTGGAGAGGATACTATGTTCTAGATGAACTAGGGAATGATGATTTGTGGGAAAATTATTACGAATTGAATGATTTTTGTATGGAACAATTTACCCTCAAAATTTAGGACGATTTGAGGAAACCTGAGAACTTTCGACCAAATATGCGATCCAAATGAGGTTTAATGAGTTAAAATAGATAATGGGGGTCAATATAGGTAATGTGGATTTCAGTGGGAGGTGGAATCATAAAATTATATTTAAAAATTAAAATTATATAAAAGCAACAAATTATGTTTTTAAATCTAGAAATGGGCCCATGAGCTGGTACAATACCTAAATAAGTAATCCAAATTCAACATGATTATGAATTGTTATGGGGTCCAAAAGGATATGGTGGAAATAATATCTCAGCTGAGGAAAATTATTAAGTTTAATGGGAGAAAAATGATGAATGTCAAAGGCTTTATAAAATAAACGAACTAAGGTTTTTAAAAATGGAAATTGGCTCATGGTTGGCCCAAATCATGAATTAACCACCCTCTCTCCAAAAACTCCTAGACCAGAAATGGGAAACACAAATTAGGGTTATTATAAATATATGGTAGTTAAAAAGTCAAAATTAATCTACCTAATTCCCAAGAAAATGATCTACATATTCAATGAACCGGATCAAAACCATGACATGAAAAAAATAGTATCTGAAAATTCTCCCCACCATTAAATCTTTTCCCACAAAAAGAAATATAAATTTCAAGCATAAAGATCAAGACCTAAGGATTATTTAACAATATGATCTGACCAATAAATATAAGGAAATTTCATTCAATGTTAATGGAACATAATCCTCTTGCCTCTAATAAAACACCAACTCACAACCACTTCCTGAGAATCAACTGATGGATCGAGTCACAACCTCCACAACCAAATTAAGAACCAGATTGTTGGTAATTCTCTCATTGAACACAATGATCACACATACCAAAGGGAACTCACAAAAACCAAATATTCTAGGGGAGACCAGAATGGACTCTACACTATTAAGAAACAACTAGCAGTAAACATGTTCTTAGGACGATAAACCATGATACCCATGGTTGGTATCCCCACCATCAGAAACCAACAAGTAACTAACTTTCCAGAATTCTCCATAAGCTAGAATTGGGCCTAAATCATACAATCCCACAAAATTCTCTAGAAAAAACCTACCCAAACAAGTTGAGAGGAACAAAACATGATCATTTAATCCACCCACTCCCGAATTGAGGTGGAATGAAGTTGGACAACACTATTTGCATGGATCCAAACCCCCAACAATTAGAGAGGGTAGGGGAGGGATGGGGACCCAATCATTGTC
This sequence comes from Viscum album, assembly GCA_963277665.1. Classification (NCBI taxonomy): domain Eukaryota; kingdom Viridiplantae; phylum Streptophyta; class Magnoliopsida; order Santalales; family Viscaceae; genus Viscum; species Viscum album. Next base: position 1,281,672,715 of record OY728132.1, on the reverse strand, counting down.
CATTGATACCACAAATGAATCAATGGAACTACCTCACTAAAATGGTTGAGTAGTTAGTTAGAAATACTACCTATAATCCTAGGACTCCTTACTATGCGCGAGCTTCACTCTAAAACCTATTGTTGGAGCTCTGATAGATGAAGCATCTCTTGCCTCAAAGTAAGGATTTGATAATATCAATTTTGTACAAAAACCCTAAGTTCCACAGAGTACCACATAACACTCCCAGTAAGAAACAACATATGAAGAGACACCATGAAACTCTCTTCCTCAACAACACATTTTAACCCAAAAATTAACATGGTGATAAACAACACTATTTTCTCTCACTCATAACGAGGAGCAGAAATAACAAGGAACAAAAATATCACCCACTAAATATCCCTGAGCACAACTATTACACCAGAGAGAATCACCATAAAGGGATAGAACATAAAATGAAACCAAAATTCTCTTTATTTCAACAAATGGGGTGAGGTATCATTATATGAGGTGGATTTAATATTTGAATCAAATATTTATGTTGATCAACTAGAATTCTTGCCAATGGAGAAACATTTATGGCCACATCACAACATCCAAAACATCATTAGAAACTCACTTAACATTGCCCCAAAACAAAGCCACCAACAAAATACCATCTCAAAATAAAAAAGTGTACAATATCTAGATTATAAGAAAGCATACAAAATAGACCACACTAATAATACATAGGATAAACCATCCACATAACCGTTAGTATAATACAAAAACCAAAATTATTTTAGCTCAAAAAACTTTTGAAATAAATGAGCTAACTTAGTGGATTTTCACATTCACTAATGGTGTTTCAATAAGTCCCAATCAGATGAACATTTACGTGCCACCCTAGGAACTCAAATACCATGCCCTAACTACCATTTATCAATATATCCACAAAACCATGCATGTGAGAACCCAAGAAAAGACCAAATGAAAAAACAAAACATCATCATTACAAAAATAATAATGTACCTTCCAAATCCACCTTAACCTACAAATCAAAAACCATTTTCATATTTCACAAGACAAGCCACACTTCATCATGAACCATTTGATTAAAAAACAATGCATTTAATTTAATAGAACTTTCAAAAACAACCATTTATTCCCAATATCTGTTTCCCATTTTAAAAATTTCAGCATAGTCTCTATTCAAAATCCGACAACAAAAAAGGCCAACACACCTTTCCAAAAAAGCAACAGCCACTCAAAAACATATTTAAAAATCAAATTCATCAGATTCAAACATTTTTCAATATCCCAAAACAACCCATTTAAAACTTTTTTTCATTATTACTTTAAAATGATTCACACTTTTAAAACATTTTATTTCAACAAACCAGACATTTTGATTAGGGATAATACAATCCCAATAAATCGATTTGACTTACTCCCCACAAAGTGGTTTAAAAAACACTACCTTCCAAAACCATATTTATATTTAAATTTTGAAAACCACTTTTCAAAAATTTAAATTCACATCTTTCCATCAAAACCCATATCCCTAATTCTCACATAAGGGTTTTTATAAAAATAATTCATAATTTAAGAAAGGTACAAGATACCCAAAAAAAAGGAACTACTGTTGGCGGGTGACTGGACCATATGGTTGGCAGCCATATTAAGAACACAACACCAACACAGAGAGAATTATTAGGACCATGCCCCGGCTCGAAATGGATTTACATGACCTATGAAATCACTAAATCCAATAGTTAGACTCCCCTTTTCAAATCAAAACATCAAACAATCTACAAGAACAAAAGACACTTATAAAACTCGAAATCCCATGTAAACCTGAGGATTTGAACATGAAAGAGTTCCTGATGCTCTTCCCACACATACCCCTCAAGTGCTAAAAATCATAATTCATCTACCCGGACATCTCCCATACAACATGGGATCTCTAAAATGAAATGTATGCTAAGACCGAACTCCTCTGATTCCAATTTGTCACAAACCAGCCCCAGTCGACCCTAAACTGGTCACACAGGCCAGCCTGAGACAAGTCCCGAGAGGGGTTCCAGATCCTCATGGGGTGGTGACAAGAACTGAGGGAATCAATATAATACACAAATGAATGACTTTTCAAAAATATAAACAATTAGAAAAATGTTATAACGAAATAGATATCCCAAAATATATTTACATATAAATTCAACAGAACATAATTTTTACAAGAAAATGAAATTACAACTAAAGCAACAACTAAACTGAACAAACCTGATAACCAACTAACTCCATGTGAACCATCTCATCCCTATGAAACAAAATGATACAATGTTCACCTAAGGTGATCAAACTTATGTTGAATCCTGCACAAGGGATAAAAACAGAAGAAGACTATAGGCATGAGTATTAAAACACAGTAGTTTAAGCTAATATTATATTCCCAATGCACATCGTATAAAATAAAAGAAACATAATTTAAAAGTTATAAAACCTAGATATAAAGGTAGGTTATCTAAATGAGGTCCCATTATATAAAAAATTACGTGACAAAAACATGCATGTTATATAAAACTTAATACTAGTAATAACTATCAAAGTGGTGAAAATTAAAAATGAAACTAGTTTTCAAGAGGAATGATTTAAATAATGTAAACATTATAATAAAACACACAAACATTTTAATTTACCTTCCAAACACAAAATATGCAGAGAGTGAGTAAAAAATAGGCAATGAGCACAAGTCACATGAGCACCCCTAGGCACTAGTTAGTTGTGAGACCAAGGTACCTCATATCTCTATAAATGTAACCATAGTAAATATTTCTTCACCTACACATGATCCACTAGTTGGGAGAATAACCATAACCTTGTGGTCCTACAACATCATCATTATCATAACTGTTTAGTTATTGTTGTCATCGTCAATCTTGCAATGTGAAAAAAAGGCCAAACCCTACAGAATCACTAGAATACTGGTACACGTTCGCCGACCAAGATACACAAGATTTCCTTTTTAACTCAAACAAGATACACATCTATAAAATACCATTTTATCATAAATATTCCTTTTAAAAATAATAAAAATATCAAACAGTCCACACACAAGCCTCACATTTCTTTCAAAGAAAAATAAACCGCCTCAATTCTGATTGAAAAACTCTAAGAAGTACAACGAGACGTTGCACATAAAATCCATTCCAAAATGATATTTTAAATCAAAAAACCAATAAATACCATATCAACATAAAATTGGAATCCACAAAAACAATTAATAAATCAATTTCATGAAACAAAAGTTGTCCCAAAAATATAGAACATTAAATACACATGGAACCCTATTCTATAAGAAAAAAATATTGAATGGGCCTTTAATTAATTTTCTAAAATAACATTTGAAAAAGGTATGCATTTTAATTTTATTAAGGAGGATTATAAATCCCATTTAACGGTGAAACCCAACATCCTAAATCCCATAAAACACTATAGTTTTATATTCAAAACACAACCATTTTCATAAGGTTGTGAAAAAGGCCATTTTCTGGTAACTCTTCCCATAACATGTTGGAAATCAAAGCCCATTTGTTTTTAAAATGAAATAAAAATTGGTATTCCATAGAAGGAACCAAAAATTAAAATTTCCATTCTTACAAGTAATTAATAAATAAAAACAAATAATTTTTAAATCAAATATTGAAAATAAATGACAACCGGGCAATTTACCAAACACATGACATGCAAATTAAAAAACCAATTATTGTATGCACTTGGAAAACCATAAAACACCAATTTCATGCCATATAATATTATAGATACTGGAAAATATTTAAAATTCCATAAACTAGGTTCTAAACCTCAAAAACCTATTCAAAAATCTAGTGGAACATTTAAACAAACACTTGGTGTGTACTATTATAACAAAACAACACTACCTTTCAAAAAACAAGGCTTAGAAAACCATTTTTCACACCAATAAAATTATCAAAAGGATGAAAAATAATAATAAACATATATATAAATTTAAAATAATAATAAAATGAAGAATCCTAAATGAAAAAGTGTATGCAAGGGATATCTTACTTCAATTCCTTGGTGTAATGGAAACACACACCAAATATTACCATCAGAGGGGTTACAAACACTAAAGCTATGACTACCAACCCTAAACAAAAAACCCCATAAAAATCATAGGAAACAGAGACCTAGGCGATCTTGACTAGAAAAGATTATATAACCATGAAATAACGAAAGGAGGAAGAAGAGGGCTGAGAAATGAGAAGGAATCTCACCTTTTAAACTAGAAAACTCTTCCTCAACCATTAGATATGAACATATAGAACAAAAGAAATGGATTTGAAATTTTTGGAGAGGATACTATGGTCAGGATGAACTCGGGAAAGAACATTTGTGGGAAAAATTATACGAATTCAAAGAGTTATGTATGAAATAATTAACCCTATAAATTTCGGATGATTTGAGGAAACCTAAGAACTTGTTCCCTAATATGCGATCCAATGAGCTCCAAAGTGGAATAATAGATAATGGTGTGGGGATAGGTAATTGTACTTCAAGTGGGATGTGAGAGCACAAAAAAATATTAAAAAATAAAAATGATATAAAAGAATCAAATTATGTTTTTAATAATGGAGATGGGGCCACGGACTGGACCAATACCTAAATAAGTAACCCAAATTCACCATGAGTATGAAATCTTAAGGGGTAAGAAAGGATACAGTGGTTTGAATATGTTTTTTGTGGAAATTTATTATGTGTAATTGGGGAAAATTTTGAAAAACTAAGTTTTTATTAAAGACAAAAATTTGGTTTTTAAAATTGAAATTCGGCTCACAGTTGGCCCAAATCATGAAGTAACCACCCATTCTCCTGAAACTCAATAATAAGCACTGGGAAAAACAAATTAGAGTTATTAGAAATATATGGTAGTTCAAAACTCAAAATTAATCTCAGCCAAAAACCAAGAAAAAGATCTGGATATTCATTATACTAGATCAAATCAATGACATGAATAGAAAAAAAACCAGGTCTAACAATGTCTATGAATATATATATATATAAGGAAATATGAAAAAGGAAGTAATAAACAAGGATGCACTCAAATTTAAGAAGTCATATTGTTTCAACAACATACATTTAGATTTTCTAATTATTCAACCAATAATTCACAAGTAACCCCCTGAGAATGTTCTCATAGACTAACCCCTACGGTTAAAATTATCATTTAACAATAAATATATAATGACCCACTTGTATAGCTCACACAGTCTAACCCTTTGGTCTCATAGAAACAATGACTCTCTAAGGAAGCAGCCATTGTCAATTCTCGAAACATTCATTTATGGATTAACTATATACTCTCTAAGGAAGCACTCAATGTCAATTCCACATGTGGTCACATTATGATAACTATAGACACTATAAGTGAGAACTCAATGAAAATCCCCCCTATGGTCTCGTAGCATGAAAAGTAAAACATATACTATGTGTAAGCCATCAACATCAATTCCCCTGAAGGTCTAACTACACCAGGTTCCCATTTCCATGTGTAGCAATCATGAACAAATGATATTTAGAATCCACATTAAATCAAAAATAATATGTGCCTTAATGGATACAAGGCATAACATACTCATGTTAGAAAATATCACACAATCTTAACAGTACTAGACATGAAAAACAAAGTAGCGTGGAAGGAAATCCTAGACCCAACTGCCAATATGAGGTAAAACAAGGGAAAACAAATCCATAGAAAGATAAATAACACTTTTTACAATTAAAAACCCATACTCACGAAAAAAAGTCATAGAAGGAACTAACTGGGATAAATTTATTAAACATGAAAAAAACTATACTAGGGTTCTGGGATCTTTTTGCACAAGTAATCCAAATAAAATCTATGGAAAGGAACAAAACACCTACTACAACATTGTATGATGGATATAGTTGAAGCTCAGCCTTTGTATCAACCTAGAACATCATAAATCTACAAAAAAATCTAACATGATAATCCCTGGATATCTCATTAAAGAGGATAAATCAAGATATGAGGATCTAGAAGAATTATGAACTCACTATGGTAATTCCAATGTTATTAAATATGTGTGATTCAGAGAATAGATTACCAAATGGGTGCTTAGAGATGAATCTGCAATATCCTTTGCTCTTAGATGAGACAGGTTCAGAAGAAGAAATTTTGGTTGAAAAGATGAAACCCTAGACTGATATAACAATTAAGAATTAAAATACATGGTATATTCCAAGGGGATTTACACTATATATAGGCTTTTATTGGGCCCCACATTAGGTGGTATCCAGGCCACACCACATGGCCATGTACTCCGCCATGACACGGCCAGTATACGGATTCCCATAACAACAGGGTAAACAACATGTAATCCAATGTACAAGGAATGTACTCTATAAATTTAATGATTCTCCCCATTTTCCTCAGAAACACCCAAAATCAAGATTGGTACTTGATAATAAAGATATCGGTTCTTATAGACTTCCCCCGACAATGAAATTCATCCACAAATTTCCCAATATAGGTGTAGATGAAGAAGAATCCTCAAACTTCTCTGTCCACTAAGATCGTACATTGGCCACCCTCTCCAATGTCTCGTCCTGTAATCACATGTGCTGCCATATCACCCATACTAGAGGAACATACCTTCCAGAGGAAAACTTTTTTATTACATTCAATAATCTAGATTTGATGGTCTTCAAATGATGTGTCAACATCCAACTCATCCTCATCGGGTTGAACAGTAGTAGATGTGTATGTGAAGCAACGACATAGCTGGGAAATGTGGAAGACTTCGTGCATAGCCTGATACCTCTGATGTAACTACAACCAATATACAACCTGCCCGACCATATCCAAATCCACAAATGGCTGATGTAACTTGGTGAATGATTACCCTATCCCTCATTCTTCTTGTGTACCAATCTCATTGTGGCATGTAGAAAAACTAGATATCTAACCTTGAACTTGATAGGTCATCTCCGTGGATATGCATATGACTTCTTACAAGACTGTGGAATACAAATCCTATTCTGAATGATATCTAACTACTCTATGGTCTCTGGTACAAGACGAGGTCCAATCATATCTACCTCTCCAACCTCCAACCAACAGAGGGTTGATCGGCATGACGTAATATATAAGGGCTCATAAGGTTCCATACGAATAGTTTATTGAAAAGTATTTTTGTAGGAGAACTGTACCACGAGTATGTGCTTCTCCCCTGAACCAACAAAATATAGGAAAAATGCTCAAAGCATATCCTCCAACACATCTATTGTACGATTGGGCTGGACATCTCTATGGGGGTGGTAATTTTTATATTGATGTAACAGTGTACCCAAAGGCATATATAGTCCTTTCCATACTTGAGAAGTAAAATGAGAATCCTGATCTGAGCGGTAGAGTGTGTAACCCCATGAATTGAAAAATCTCCTGAATTTACAACCTTGTCATCTCATCAACACTGAAGGTCTCTTTGATCGGTATGAAATGTGCTACATTTTTGAGTCTGTCAATGCAACCCAAACTACATAATTCCCTCGAGTAGACCTAGGTAAGCCAATAATAATGTCCATAACAACATCATTAAAATTACACTCGGGAATGGGAAGCTACTGTAGAAGCTATGTTGGTAGCGGATGCTCCGCCATCAACTGATGACTATTGGAACACCTCATGAAAAAATTAGTGACATCACTCTTAGTGCCTGGACACCAATACCAATGGTGTAGATCTCTATATATCTAGGTAACAACAAGATGAACTTCCCAAACTGAAGAATGGAAATTCCACATCAGATCCATGTGTATATATTCTGAAACCCATAAGCATCCATGGAAGCCAAAAATCGCATCCTCTCCCACAGATCATATTGATATAGGTTTGTCTCCTAAAACACTCTCTCACTGGATTAGGCCTCCATCATTTGATAGATGGCTCATTCAAACTCGCTCATGAAGAGTATTGGTAACAGCTACAGAAGAAAGTAATGTCTGTCCCTGTTTTTCGTGCTCCTCAAAATGCATCTCATTGAATAGATCCATAAGCTTCTAGTAACTACTGGAATCCTAAAATGTCTATCTTTGAGTCCTCCTTCTCTATGAATCATCCATTTCATTTCATTTACCATGGTTGTAGCAAATCCCGATGTCAATGTAGCGATGGTAATCAACCCACCATCACTGTCTGAAATTCAGATCATGCGGAGTAAAGATATTATTGAGACATCTTTTGCTGGAGAAAACCCAAAAATGATCTCCCAAAGATAATTTATCCAACATCATAAAGCATGAACAACTATAGAAAAATCATGATTTTGCATTAGGTAATTCATCTAATGTGGCCTCAACTTCCATAACCCTTATGAAATGACTCCTTCCACCTGTATACATGCTTATCCCAACCCGATACCTGATGAATCATAGTAAACTATGTAAATCTTGTCAGGATCTAAATAAAATAGTATCAGGGTTGAAGCCAACCTCCCATTCAGCTTCTAGAACACCGAATCATAGGAATCTATCCGCAAGTACTTCCCACACTTTATTGTTTAGCCCATTAGTGAAGCTGTTAAGTGTGAAAAGTCTAGTATACAGTGCATGTAGTGACAAGCTAGCCCAAAAAAATTGTATACCTAAAACACGTTCTTTGGCCTCTCATAGGAAACTAATGCTCTCACTTTATCTAGGTCTACTAATACTCTTATCTCTGAGTTAACATGACCCAAGAAGTGAATATGGTAAAAAAAAGTTTCATCTTGAGATATTATCTTATAAATGATTCTCACTATGTGTACTCAAAATGATCTCAATATGGGAAGTATGGTAGTGTTGAGGGTGAGAGTAGACAAATATATTATCCTCCAAAACCACAATAAAGGAATCCATGTATGGAGGGAATACCCGATTCATCAGTGCCATAAAAACTGCAGGTGTGTTCGTTAGACCGAATGACATAATGACATACCATTATAGACCATACCTGCTTTGAATGGCTGTAATAGGTATATCAGATGGTCTAATGTGCTACTGGTGATAACTGGATCTCATGTTAATCTTTAGGAACACTTGGGCTCCTCATATTTGATCAAAGAGATCATCAATCCTTAGCAAAGGATATCAGTTCTTGACCATCTACAGGTTCAACTTTCGATAATACACACAATGTCAGAGGGTACCACCCACCTTCTTCTGAAACTATGTAGCTGAACCCCAAGGAGAAACACTACGTTAGATGAAACTCTTTTTCTCTAACTCCTCTAACTACACATTGAGCTTCTATAACTCTTGTGTAGCCATACTATAGGGAAGAATGGACACCAGTGCCACTCTAGGAACAAGATCAATAGATTAGTATACCTCTCGCTCTAGAGGAAAACCTAAAAAGTCCCCAGGAAAGTCATCCCTGAAATTATCCACCACCAGAGTAATTTATATATGTGATGTTCCTTGGTTATTCTGATACAAACTATAATCTAGGTTATAACTCCTCCCAACCCATGATGCTCAGGTCTGACTCCTCTTGAATTGGCATTACATTCTCTATAATGTTGAAACAAACTACTCTCTGTTGATGTAAAACTCACCCATTGACGATAGTAGCTGACAACAACTAGGTAGGTAACCAGGCAGTCCTTTCTGAGAAAGACATAATAGCCTATCATCTCTAAGACATAGAGTTCCTATAAGAAGTGACATCAACTAACCTAAAGAGGGAAATATTGCACTGATGTACACAAGCCATTATAGACCCCAATAGAGTGTCTAGCATAATGATATTAGTATATGTAAATAAATAAAATCCCATGGTACTCCACAATAGAAATAGATATGAAACATTGGGAAGCACCTATTTCAAAAAGTGCATAAAATAAAACTAAGGAAACCAAACTCATTCCTCTAATAGTAGAGGGTATGGGATCCTAATACTATTGGGTATGCTACACTGCAAAACTATGACCTACGGCATGGCCCCACAACCCTACCTGAACACATTGATATGATCTACCCTGTTGTCACTAAAATCATGGCGACTGCCTACCATGACTATGACCACCACCTCATCCTGAATTTCAAAAAAAAACACTATATCTAGACAGATGTGAAAATGGTGGTCCTTCTCTAGAATGAGGAGTCATAGAAGATCCTATTTCACCGTTTGATGGTGAGAAAAGATGACAGAAGAGATGAATATGTCACATCTTTCCACAAGATTGGTACTCAAATGGGTCTCTCAGGCAATGTGCCCCCGTATGCCCACCCTTCCCACACTGGTTTCATTCAAATTGGCTTCCTGAAGGTGTATCATGCCTACTCGGATCTCAATGTGTATAATCCTTGTGTCACATGCTAGTATCATCCAGAGAACCACCAACTCTATATTTTTATCCAACCTGTCCTGCAGTTCCAGAATTCCTTAGGTTGTGCTCGGTGATCAAGTCCTGGTTGACTATAGATGATATAGAAGTCGACATGATGATGTTCAGCTTAGATTGGATGTCGTGCCTTAGTCCATCATCAATCTCCATCACTAGATATAACTCATCACGACCTAGAATGGGTGTGAAGTGCTGCTGATCTATTAAAGGGGAACAATAAACCATGACTGAGAGAGTATCCTACCCCAAACTCATGAACCCTCTAGATCGATCGACCCTCAATGTCTCTGGGTAGAAGTAGTCATAAACGGTATGCTTGAACTCATCCCCAGACATAACCTAATGTTGTCCCTCTAGTGATATCACATTCCACACCATCTCATGGTGGAATCCAAATGAATATATTTTGTGAGAATCACCCACATTTTTAGTGGCATCTCTAGATGCTCGATGATAGACTTCATGGCTTCTAACCATGACTCTAGAGACTCTGGTCCTCCTTCCCCAATGAAGGTTGGAGGGTGATGATGCTGAATGAAATGTATCAACTCTACTATAGATGCGGTAGGATTCAGTGCTAGCCAGAGAGTCTTCATAAACATCATGAAGCCTTCTTGGAACTGTGCATCAGCCCCTACATATAAAATGATAGCTAGTTCCCAAAAGGGAATGACGAGAGGATCTGTAGGTGGCCACTAATATGCCCTGACATGTGTCTGATCACTGCCTTGGATCTGATGTACCACCTGAGGATGTCACGGTGGCATGAATTTGTAAGGTCATGCACAAAACATAGTTAATGTTTATTATGGACTGAAATAACATTTTTAGTAAAGGAATAGGGGAATAAATACTATCAAGATTTCTAAAAAATGGATACTGGAATTTTATAACCACTTACATGGCTTGTTCCCTTAAGACTTTACATGGGAATGTGCTTATATAAAACCAAGTTATGCGACAACCTTACACACGATGTGTTCTCAATGAGACACAACGTGTACTTGAATCATTTTTCCCCTACCAATGTTCCTCTACACAGATATACACATGTCTCATACCTAGGTTACTCTACAAGGCATATGCGCCTTGGACATAACTAGTAACCCATAAGTCATAACCATCTGTGTTGTTAGTCACATTGTTAGTGATATGTTCAACTCTACAGAACATGTAAAAACAAAACACGGTGTGTAAAACCTGAGTTTCTTCCACCCATGTCATTGGTCATAGGGATGGACACACGACTCTTTTAACATGCCATGTAATCCAAGTACATAGTGTCTATCACCAAATATTTCCCACCCAAATTTCTCAACCCACACATCCAGTCACATGAATTACGACAACATGGAGGGTACATATAGTACATGGTGTGTACCCAAGAATTTTGGTTCCCTTAAAAATAGAAGGATACATGGAATGTAATCATCAATACACATTGTGTTTTTTGGGTTTCTCTAGACATTATGCCTTGGAATCTACTCTGAAACCCATAAAAATAGAAATGAACATTAAAGTGACAAATTATGATCCACAGGGGGGATACTCCCCATGAACCTAACCTTGGAATCATAATCATGTATATCACATGTATAACAGTGAAATAAAACAAATGACCCACCATATACCGATCCATGAGGTCCCACAACACATCTGAGACAAAGTATGGTACCCATTCAAATGAAACATTGACCATTAGAAATTCAAAATAAAATAGTTGGTAGTCTATAATGTCATATATCATATCAAAATTCATATATATCATTTCATATATCACAACAATGAGTAATTGGTAATGCACCCTAAATGGCATGACCATAATTCATAACATGTGATCACTAGAAAGTACCTATATTATTTATGAGATGACATACCATCATATCATCAGGTTTAAATAGAAATAGAAACTCAATAATATCTAAAATAAAATCAAAAAACGTTTTAATCACCCAACAGTGAAATCAAATCAGCTATAATAATTGAAAAACCTGAAAAATTTCAATATTCAATGCATATTGGCTTTTCCTTATACACGGGTTAGCTACTCCGGGGCACACCTTATTATCAACTACATATTCTTTTATATTACTGTCTATAAGATCCAAAAAATAAGTCAATAATAAATGAATTCATCTATTACCACTTTTTAACGTCCCTGTTTTGAGTGCTTTCCAACAGTACCTTGTTCCAGGTTGGTCACATGGACTCAAGTGCATTTCCCCAAACACCTGAGGCTTCTGACTAGAATTAAGGGCCATGTGTGTGATAGTAGAGAAAAAATTCCCTCATTGGTAGAGTAACATAACATAAAAACAATAATATACAAAAGTATAAGCAATAATATCATCCAATAAGAGGACAATGGAAAACTAAATGTAAATAAACAACTAGATCACATATATAAATTATTCATGTAACATATGTCTAATAAAACAGCCAAACGATTAACAATAATAAATTTCTGTACTATACAAAGGTACATTAAAAAAAATATCTAGCAACATCGCAATCCTTAAAATGGTCCCATCCTATCAATATTCAAATAAATCAAGTGCCTGATATAGAAGGATGCTTCCCCTTATCCATAGCTACAAATATAAAATCTGTTTAGGCCTAAAAGTATGACCCTAACAAGGTGTGAGATGAATCTCAGTAGGCAAACACCAAATTTTTTTGCCTAACTATTAGTGAATATATATATATATATAACAGGTAAATATTCCAAATGAAGTATTAAACAAGGATTACTCAAAAGTAAACAGTACTACAGATTCATCTACATTAATTTAAATTTATTAATTATTCAACCAATCATTAAAAATTATCCCTCTTGGAATTTTCTCATAGCCTAACCCCTCTAGTTCAACATATCATTTTTCATTAATGATATAATGATCCTCTAGGATAGCTCACATATTCTAACCTCTTTGGCCTCATGAAAATAAAGACTCTTTGAGGAAACACTCACTGTTAATTCCCCATATTGTCTTCTAATGATAAACTACACACACACACACCGAGGAAGCAATCAACGTCAATTCCCTTGGTGGTTTCATAATGATCTATATAGAAACTCTAATGTAACACTCAACGTCAATCCCCCATATGGTATCACAATGTGAAAAGAAGAACAAACATATTGGGGAATCCCTCAACTTCAATTCCCCATATGGCCTCACTACACTAGGTTCCCACAGTCCTGTGTAAAGAAATCATGCTCAAATGATATTCAGCATCTAATGTTAATCACTAATATTACTTGGCTAAAAACCTAAAAATAATAACACAATCATGTTCAAAAATATCCATCCATCTTAACTAATATAGGTATGGAAAAAATAGTACCCTAGCTGGCAATCCTCAACCCAACGACCAATATTTGATCAAACATGGGCAAACACATCCGTTGAAAGGTAAATTAGCTTATTTACAATGAATGACCCATAATCATGATAAGAAGGCATGGAAGGAATTAATATGGATAAATTTACTAAACATTAATTACCCTAAACATAGGTATTGGGAACATTTTGGACATATTATCTTTATAAAATCTACGGAAACAAACAAACAACTTACCTTGATACTGTATGATCGATATAGTTGAATCTCATCCTATGGATCGACCTAAAACATCATAGATCTATAAAAAACTCTAAAAAATTCAACAATGGATAACTCATGAAAGAGGATGAATCATGATATGAGGATCATAAAGAAGTAGGAAATCACTCTGGGGATTCCAATGCAAAATTCGGTGATTGATTCATAGAAGAGATGACCAAACGAGGGTTCAAACAAAAATGGGTGATATCTGTCTCTCCTAGATGATACATGTTCAGACGACGATAGTTCTTTCGATAAGACACGACCCTGGTCAGATATAATAATTAAATAAAAATACATGGCATGTTCCAAGAGGATACCTAGAGTGTATAGGACTATACGATTCCCCACTTTAGGGAGTCTCCAGGTCACCTCACAGGGCTATGTATATAGCAGTTCCACGGCCAGTACAAGGTTACTAATGGAAACCTTATACATGGTGTGTACTCCAAAGTACATAGTGTGTACTCCTTACATTTCCATATTATCCCATTTTTCCTAAAAAACACCCGGTATCAAGATCCATACATGAAAATGAATATCCATGTTCTTACAAGAATTGGAGCAAACCAAAAAAAGATACCCAAAAAAGATGTAATGTTTATCAAGGAATATTTTTTTATTATTTATTTTTCAACCCTCTTAAATTATTTTTATATAAGTATTATATAATAAAGATCGTATCGTCCATAAAAATAATATTTTAATATGTTATGTGTATGACCAATAAACCCTACAAAATTAATCATATGGGTTTTTAAAATCATCATTCATGTGTTTGACATATTACTGACTCTCAAACTAATTTCATATGTTTTTCCATAACCACCAATATCTATTGTAAATAATGATAAAATTATGTTTATATATGATATATATGATATTTATGATGTAATTATCATTCTTTAATTATTTTAGAACAGATCTATCAAGAAGTGACTTTTTGGGAATAGGTTATCATCATTCTTGTGTAAGACAGTCTACCGCGGCACGAAGCAATCTAATTCATTCATGCTTTACGTGGAATGTGTTATTGTAGGGTTTAATAAAAATATAGGAATTACACAAAAAATTATAATTATGAGACAGTACACACACAAATATATATAATTTACATTTCATTTATTTCTTACGCTAATAAAATGAAAAACAACGTTCACGTACGACCTAACGTCTTCATAAATAGTTCATTTAATTTACAATAACTAAATTTTATAGATGACTATAAACACACATATATTGAATATATATGATATTTATATCATAGATTATATTATATATAATATTAAATCATTGTCAAATTAAGAGATCCAAGAATAATGCGTCAAAACTTGTATGAAGGACAAAGCGGTCACTAATGAAATCAGAACATTGATACGAAATTGTAAATAAAAGGGTAATAAAAATTCAAAATAAATTAATATATTTTATGGTATATAATAATATTGTTCTATTTAATATAAATAATTATTTTTCTTATAATGACTATTTGAATGAGTACAATTTATTTCAATACTTATGTTTGAAGGATTTTTTGTCTCACTTTTATTTTTTAGAAACTTATTATACATGCAGAACTTTTTTTCTATGTGGTGTATATATAGTGCTATGAAATTACATAACTTGTATATATACCATTTAATAATAATAATTGTTTCAAATTAAGATTTTATTTCACATGGATTATGATTGAAAATATACACAAGCAGCAATGTATTTTTTTTTCTCAATTTTCTATTATTGAGGAATATGTAATGTTATTAACCTATATTCATTCACGAGGTGTATATATAGAGATATTCACATGGAAATCCATATTATTTTAATCCTACTGATATTTTTTGTTTCATTTTAAATTATTACTTTTTGGTGTTTATGATTTATGGTCACCAAAGTGGTAATGTTTTTATGTTACTAATGTAATTATTTAATAGGTTAATTTATATCAACATTATAATATTGAAATCTAGTGGACTAATAATCAAATATTATCATGACTATAATTATCCTCTATTTATTTATATATGATAATCTTATCTTACCATTTTTACTATTTTTACTTAATATACTTAATATAATATTTTTTTAAAAACCATACTTTATTGACCTTTTATGTTAGAAATCTACATTCCATTACAAACATTCATTCCAAAAATGTTTGGAAATATGTTTTGATAATCTTTAATTATTTTTAAAATTTATATTTACACATTCATGAATTTTAATAATATTAAAGTAATATTCCTTTCCTTTTCCCAAACAATTCCCATTTTTTTCTTACAGAAAATGTGAATTTAAGTTTCATTTTAAAATGAAATGAATGAGCTAAATTTTCAAAAATCATGACCAATAATTTAATAGAATCATCCCTTAATATTATTCAGGGATATTTTCAAATAATTTTTTTTTAAAGAAATTTGTTATTTAAAAATTTTGAATAGGAAATAGTATCATCCCCATGAAATGATTTCAATTTCATTTCAAACTCAGTTACTATATATGATTGAAAATTATTATTGTTACCTCTCAATTACTAGGGATATGATCCAAGGAGACCATTAATATAATTTCTATATTTGGTTCATTATTATATTGCCCCATTTTTTCTTTATTTTATATAATAAGGAAATTATTTTGAGACATGTTTTTTTCATGAGTTATTCTATAATGAATTGATTATGGAACTTATCTCTTTTACATTGGTTATGATATAATAAAATTTTTATGATACCCATTTCATATCATGGGATATTACGTGATGAATTATTATGATATTATGGACCAAATTCATATAGTTTTAATTATGATATATATGGGACCAATATCTCTCTTTAATGCATTCAGTAAAATGTTATGATTTTATGGCTCATTTTATTTTATTTTCTTTGTGGTTCATTTTTTATGATATACAGATTCATTTTCCTTGAATAATGTAAATATTTTTTTGAATGGTGTGGTTAAAAATATTTATTCTCTTGTTCTCGTTTCCTTGTTTTAATATTATGATTATGTATCTCCCTTTTTACCCATACCACACATCTGATATCACCCTATCTTATGTTTCATTTCACAATATTATAAACATATTTTTTATGTATGATACGTCTAAGAAGGGTTCTAGTTACAATATTACTTATTATATATGATGTAGGTCACATATTTTTTTATGTTTAAATGTGTTAATGTTTCCAATTTTTCATAACTATTATAGTCTTCATGTGTATATTTTTGTAATGTAACTAATAATCATCAAAATAATGTAATATCAACTAATTAAAATCATGCGTTTCTAAAATAGAATAAATAAAAATATTTATTATTAAAGGAAAATATTCATTATTATAAAGTGGTGAAAAATAAATTTTCTTCGAAATAGAATTTTCTAATAATTACCATAGTGGAATCATAAATAAAAAAAATCTAGAACAATGATGATATTGGGAAACAAATCCTTACACTATTGCTAACTTGTGAATCATATGTGTGATGAAATATATATTTATAAAATGAAAAATTAAATATAATGAATTTAAATATATTAATGATATATCATATCATATAAGATATATATAAACCAAACATTGAAATTACTAGTGAAAATTGTCTATGTGTCATGAAAATAAAATTGATATGAGAAACCCTTCACATAGGTTCAACATCCATTTTATGTAACTGAAAAACCTATATAATCAATAATTCTTTAATATATATATTTTATAACCATAATAATATATTTCACACTATATATAATTATCATATAAATTTTTTCCCTTTTATTATCAATTAATTTTAAAAATCACTGTTTCGAGTAATAATTGCTTCTTTATTCATTTGTGGGTTACTTTTTAAATTATAGCGCCGCTACTTTTATAGTGGCTAAATTATATCCATAATGTCATACATGTTAAAAATATAATATTTATTGATCATATTCGTATTTATAATAATCATTAATTGGTATTGATAGAAAATGGATTTCATAGTTAATGGGGATTTTAGAACATACATCCACACGAACATGCTTTCCATTTTCCAAGATGAGTGAAAAAAGGTAATTAATTTTCAATAACCAATACAGATTAATTATTATGCTACATATATTATTTATAATATTATTATCCATTATTATTAAAATAATGTTAATAATAATATTAAAAACATTCCAGACCGCTTTGTAGAAGTGATAGTCCATTCGAATTCACGTGCGATGTTTTTGTTTTCAATTGAAATGCATATGTGATTTGATAATTAAAGAAGTTTGATTATACCATAAATATCATATACATTTGTTAAATACATCATTAAATCCATCCTTTAATGATTGTGGTGGAAAATTAATTACACTGGCTCGCGGGGCAGTAGACCACCATACACACAAATGATGATTTCATAACCTATTTGATATTAGAGGAAATGGATAAATATTATTTTATAAACATAGTTAAATAAAATTATGTTGGATAAATTTTTATTTATTTTTTGTTACTACATTATTTCATGTTATTAAAGAAAACAAATGATAGGACTTTGTGAGGTAAAATGAATCTACTATGTGAAGAAACCTTTGCATCTCACCTTAAGGATCCTTGGGTTTGTATTTTTGGAGTTCCAATTGCACCAGTATATGTCTATCGGTGTTGGGGATAGATTGTATTTATTTTATAGATCAAAAAAGTTTTTGGTATAATTAAGTTAATGGATGGTGTTTAATTTTATAAGTGGGTAATTGGAACCCTCTTTGAATTTAGATAGAGATTCCCCATATGAATCAGAAGTCACAAATTCATTCATCATTAAAATGATTCAAAATATCCATAGGATTTTTTTGTTTCATATTATGGTATATATATGGTCATTTATTATTTTGACCTATTAGTTTGTCAATATAAGACTAATTTTCTAGGTTTTACCGCATACTAAACCCATTTATATCTTAATTATAATAATGATTTTTTTGCTTTTAATTTTAATTTTTATCAATAACTAATTTTCAGTTTTTAAATTATTTTAAACTTTATTTCAGAAGTTAGAGAATAAATTTTTAGAAATTAATTTTCTTGAGGTGGAATAATTTAATTTAAATTATAATGATAGATATAATGAATATTAGGTTCTCAAAGAGAAAATTATCAGATATACAGAAAGGGTTAACAAAAGTATTAATAAATAAATTGAAATAACGAACTAATATTGTAATATTTTAAAATAATATAAATAATTTATCTTGTAAAACCAATTTAGAATATAATTTTAATTATTAAAAAATATAATTTAAATGTTAATTTAAGTAAAAATTGTTAAAGTTTCACTATTTATTAAAAATTAATTCATAACTAAAAATCATAATAAATAAATATATGAAAGTTTTGATATGATTATTTCAAAAACATAAATTATTTTTTTAAAGTAAAATTTCTAAAAGTAGTAACTATTAATTATAAATTATATTTTCAAAGTGCATCAAAATTTCCATTTAATAAATTACTATTTTTAAAAAAAAATTATTTTAAAATAGAAATTATATTAATTTTAATCATTAATTAAAATTTAATTAAGTTTAAAGAAGTTTAAACAATAATACATTAATAATCTATTTAGTACTTCTCATACACGCCAACTTAATGCCAATGAAAATAGGGATGTGTTTAAAATATAATATTTTAATAGATTATAATGTTTTGTTTAAAATTTTTGTTGCATGAATAAAATGATTTTTAATAAATTGAGGTTATTTTAACAAATATATATTATAATGTATATGGGTGTAAAACTATTTTATTATCATGGTCTCACATGTCATAAATTTTATCAAACACGATGTTATGATTTTTTAATTTTGGAAACTAATAAATCCTTTTATATCTATCATCCCCTATAATTTTATATTCTACACTACCATATCCACATTTTAGTATTGTTGGTCTTCCGAAAAATGCACCCTAGAGTCATGAACATGAGATCTAAAATAGTGGTTTCAAACAAAATTTAATTTCATTAATTTATCACTTTATTTGTTTTATTATTTTAATAACTTTAAATCAATTATATTATTCATAAAATAATAACATCATTATAAATATACCTGACTACTATTATAATTGTATTCACTCTCTTTCCATGAAATGATATATTCTATTATCACTTGTGTGTATGTACATATTACTATCTCCCCGTAGTGATTCAATTAATTTTCCGTAATGATCATTCAATGATGTTTATGATGGTTGGATTAATGTTTATATAAGACATTCAAAACATAATTTTCCTTCTATAATTTTAATATCATATTTACCTTTTTTACCATCCAAACCGTTTGAACGTGATATCATCAATCTAGAGAAGGTATATACCACCACATCCATTATGTGATGTGATTAGTTCATAATTTTTTCTTCAAAATGGGTGGTAATATGGATAAATTTAATGAATATGTATGATATATATGATATTATAATGAATCTAAAAAGGTTTTTTTATTTACATGTCTTTTGTTCAGTCAGTCAAAAAATGGAAACATTGCTCATGCCTATGTACAACCTCCCATATCTTTGAAAGGGGGAAACCTATATTTATATCCTTTTTGGAAGACACTGAATTCTTATACGACGAAAATATATTATCTTTAAATAATTAATAAAATTATACATATGATGGAGGATCTATTATTTTACAATAACCTGAACTACAAAACTATTACATAAATATAAAATGTAGTTATAAACCTAAATAGTTATTTTAATAATTATATTTTAATGAATTTATGATAGAAGATTTTAATTAAATCATATATTTTTTATATATATTAGAAATATACAATAATAATATATCATTATTATATATTTATAATTAAATGTGTTCGATCTTGTATGATGAAAGACCGACTTGAGTTATTAGATTTTGTTCTAACCTTTATTTGTGTGGGACACATACAATTGGCCACTAGATTTTATTTTCTGTTGTGTATACTACACATTAATGATTTTATGTTCTATCAAATGATATTATAAGGATATAAATATTCTTATATGTTTTATTCAATCATGGGTCAAATGATTCATACCTTTCAAAAGTTATCCGTTTTTTATGATACAATCTTAATGTTTTGTATGATTTTTTTTAATTATTGTTACAACGATGAAATCATATGTTCTATCTCCTTGGAAACTATATAAATTTAAACTAATATGATTATTTCCATAATTTTAACTTTTAGTTACATTTTCAACTATTTTATTACTCATGATATTGAAATAATGTTCATAAGGGAAATTATATATATTTTTCTCTTCAATTGATAAAACTTGTCATTCTATAAAAATGTTTTCCTAAAATGATTTCAATGTGTTTTATAATAATCTCATGTGATTATTTAATTTTCTTTTATGAAATTGTTTTCATTTTAAAATAATGTTTTAAAATAAATATTCTTTTCATTTTATAGTT
Source organism: Viscum album (assembly GCA_963277665.1). Lineage (NCBI taxonomy): Eukaryota > Viridiplantae > Streptophyta > Magnoliopsida > Santalales > Viscaceae > Viscum > Viscum album. The sequence continues at coordinate 1,281,651,272 of OY728132.1, read as the reverse complement.
TGGTAATTTTGGTAAAATTGTAAAAAATGAATAATTTGAATTTTAAAAAATTTATATGAAAAGTAGAAAATTAATTAAAATCATTAACAATAAATGATCTGAAGAATTGATCAGATGTTTACATAGATATTATCAATAAATATATTATTCTAAATATTATTCAATATTCAATATTTTAAAGAATTTAATTACCAATTGAATTGATATTTTTTGTAATAATGATTAAAAACTATTTAATGGAATTTATATTAATAAAAAATAAAAATCCTTATTTTCATTATTTTATTTATTAGGATTATGAATCAGTGATACCAAATGTATTCTTTCCAAATATTTGTTATGTTTACTATGAAAATATGTTTATTTAATCAATTATATTTACATCAGTTTTTTCATGATGAAATAAGTGAATTTTTCTCACACCCATTTATTATCCATGGGATATTATTTATTGAATGGTTTTTGAAACCCATTCATTCTCCATGGGTTATGATATGATATAATTTTTATTAAACCCAAACAATTTTTTTGAGTCTTGATATGATGAATTTACTTTAATCTTGGGTAATATATAAGTATTGTTTTTATTATATTATGGGTGGTTATGATTTAATCGAATGGTGGTTGTTAATATATAATTGAGTATGGTGAGTAAATTATAACAATATTCTAGTTATAAAAATTGACTATTGACCCAATATTATATATCCATCTAATTAATGGGTTTATTATTTATATCTCATGAGATTAGAAGGACCTGAATTTAGAGTTAACATAGCCAAGAATTAGAGGTTTCATATATTCATATTCATGTGTGATAGCCTAGAATATAATGATTTAATAGGGAATTAACAAAATAAACTATGAATATTTCAGTATCAATGATTGAATAATAAGTAAAATAATACAAATTATTATCCCATAATTTCATTTTATATTTGAGTGTTATTCTATCATGAAATATTTTATTTTATTTCAAATTAATTCATGTTACTTTAACTTGAAATTATTTTAAATCAAATAATTTTTTAATATTTGATATGTACGGTATGGTTTTCAAATATTATTATCAAGTAATCATATCATTATTATTTTGTTAAATTTAATTACATTTTGATATATTGATTATTTATCATTATGGATTTTTTGAGGTGACCTACCTTATGTTTTCTTTCACCATGTTATGAATAATATTAATAAGATTGATATTTCATATAATGATGATATTTACAAATAACATAGTGGGATACACTTATAAACTAATTGGTTATGTTTCAATCATTCCAATGATACTTGAACAATATCATTATAGATTTGATCATTATGGTATGTAATTAATATTCATATAACAAGATATAATGTCTACTTATGAAAATTAAGGTTCATTATAAAATCAACCTCATTTCCAATGAAATTATTTATTCCCACCCAGATAGCAGATCCCACTAACCATATGATAGTTGAGTGTTCAAGTAATGTTTAAGGAACTGCACCCCGCAATGACAACATGAGTCTACTACCTTGATGTTGATCAAACAATCTATTCTATTAATATGGTTTTAAACATACTTTTATAAAAATATGAATCAACTAATAACTTTTATACTAGTAAAAAAACAAGGGACTCAGAGAATTTAAATCCATTCTACTTATTTTTACATTATTGAGATCGAAATAATATTGCATATAGAAAAAAACTAGACAGAATACTAAAAACATCATGTTGTTTTTGATAAATTATTTACACAAATTTCATGGTTACAAATAAAATTTATATTATAGAAGATGTGACAAAAATTGTAGCTCTAAAATGGCTAGTATAAATTTATGTTTTCGGGAAAATTTTTTACTACATTGAAAATCAAAAGCGTATACTCACACTCTATATTAATCCATTAGAGAAAATATCAATTTAAATGATGGTTATATCCCCCAACCCTAGAAACCTCAAAATTCACCTAATATCCCTAAGAAATATTTTGCCCCACTACTCCCACATTAAGCCGAATGACAGAAATGCTGAAGGTGTCTTAGGTTTCCACATTGTTCCGTTTTCCCCATAGTTAATGGGAAACAATATTGGTGTTTTAAAACTTACCATTGTGGAAGTAGAAAAAATAAAATTCTATATAGAAGAAATTTTAGATGAACGCGACAAGTACATGTAACTCTGGTCACCCCCCCAATGAGGACTATTCTACATCAACATCTTTTATGAAAGTGACCTCTACGTAACTATAAATGAAATTACTCAACTAAGACATATTTGATATTAAATACATTTCTCAAACATATCATTATTTTTTACCACATATAAATTGGTTTTAGAAAATTATGGATGACAATATATAAGATATATGTCATCACGCCAATATTGAAATGTTTATCCATGAGGTAATCGTTCATAAGGAGGTCTAAAATGACATAAACCCACTCGATAAAATTGTATTCATAATCTATCCATGGAAAATCCCATTGATTTGACTTCAAAAATCATGGTCATTTATTTCCCTCAATGTCACCTGAAAGAATTATCGAATAAAATACATTATAAAAGTGATCCATATGTGATATATGTTCCTTCTTGAGATAAATGTCAATTCCAACAACTTCATATATTCTCTGTCAAACAAATAACATGAAATGACCACATTATAGTTATAAGGGGTATTTATAATATCAAATATATGCTTTTAATGATCAAAAAACTCCTCAGGGTCGTTATTTTTCATCCATCCTTAGAACACCTATGTATTTTATCCTAAAAACTATATTGAATGGTAAACTAATAATTTATACTTATAACTACCCACATGGCCAATTGATTGAATCATACAAAACATTACTCCTCCAAAGATGGATCAAGTAGAGGTATTTCATATGGGGTGTTCATTATTTATCAATCTCTACACCTTCATGAGGTCCTTTTGGGAGGCATCATTTTCATTAATCCAAACATAAGCATGACCAATAAAAATTGGACATCAAATGATATGAAATGAACAAAAATAAGCCCCCATAATGGGTATAAAAAATATTCATATGCATCTACAAACCTAAAAAGATGAAAAAATATAAAAATTCATCTTACTTAAATTTTTTTATATTTTAGCCACATTGTTAGTCAAACTGTATTCCAACCATGTGGGTGTCACTGGAGTGAGAAGGAAAGATTGCATGTTTTATGCAAAGTAACTATAAACCACCCTAACTAACCATGAACCTCTTTAAAATCCATTTATTTTACTCCCAAACATCTATATTACACCTGTTATAGAATCAAGTCCCTACACTAATTGAATAATACCTCATATAATCACCAAAATGACTAATAATTTGGTATAAAATATAACCACAGTACAAAATCTCCCTTGTAATCTTGTGGGTTAACATAAAAAATAGATGTCCAAGAACACTGTTATTCCTACCACCCATGTCTGGATGGTACTATCCATGTTATACCAGTGAATACATGATAAAATTCTAGTGTAATACGATTTTATATTAACTAGCCAAGGCCAACCAATGTTATCCCTTGAGCCATCCATCCACATGGCCTAATGCACAATGCTGATTTTCATAGGAACCATCCTTGAACAATAACCTTGTGGGAAGAGTTTCACTAAAATTAATATGGGAAAACCCAACTTTGAATTATGATTCCCATAACAAAGTCATAATTTTCAAAAATATAAGAATAAATATGAAAAAATAATAGAAACAATAAAAATTAAGATTCTATATACTAAGAAATATCATATAAAATAATTCCCCATAGTCTATACACATGTTATCTCAATTAATATCCAAAAACAGTGAGTTAATTTAATGATGAAAGAAAATTATTAAACTAATGACCCAATAGTCAAAAAATCCTAATGTTACTATATATGTACCAATCCATATGAGATTACATCTCTTCATAATAAATCAATGACATTAATTCAGTGAGTCAACCCACAAACATATTGACTTTACCCTTAGTTGTTTCCACCAAAACAAATCTACATACTCAAAAGTGAATATGATGGGTGACATTTACAAATCAAATTATGATACCTGCATGAATATTTTTAAATAATTTACCCATGAAACCAATAATCACATTGTAATAAACATATAAAATCATAATCCAATTTTAAAAGATTTATTTTTCATAAAATACATTAAAATTAATTAGGTTTTTGATTTTCAATTGAACTTGTCTTATAAAACAGTTCTCAAAATGACTCAAATAGGGGAACAAGGACTAAGGAAAAATATTCCTTACATGTCCATCAAGTTAAAATAAATTTGATAACAAACACCATCACCATATATAAACGAGAAAGATTATAACACACGTCATCACATTGAACTGAAACTAATAAAATTAATAACCATATAACAAATATTATATCAGAATGTGTTCATATTCTCTAAAAAATCAGGTCTAATGTGAGGGAGTATAAACAATGTATTTTAATAATATAAATAAATTTTAATCCCTCATTATATTCTATTATCCTAATGAAATGTTCTATCATAATATATTAGAAACCATCTATAAACTCTTACAGTATTCTTTCCCATCGATATTAATGGTCCACTCAAAACCAAAATGGAAACTTTTAAGGGCTTCCACTCAGAAGGATCTCATGGTCCCCTAGAGAACCCCTTGACCACACCCTAGTTATATTATTTAATAATAAATTATATTAAAATCAAAAACATGTTCTAATCCTTTAACATCAATTTGATAATGTAATTTTAAAGAACAAAATTTCCACATTAATTAAAAATTCATTCACAATGTTAAAAATCATAAAACAAATTATAAATCTATTTTGAAACATATAATCCCTTAGAACCATTTTATGAAATAGTTCTGCTCCAAACATTACACCCCCCCCCCACGCCAACATTTTGAAAACCCACTTTATTTACACAATTTCCATACCAATCCATAGAAAATAAAATGTTGCATACATCAACCAGAGAAATTTTATTTCATAATTAAAAAAAATAATATTCACATTCATTATATTATGGTAATATTTCAAATTGAACTAACATAGAGACTCCTACCTAGAATTCACTTCCATCCTAATCATTATTGATCATAACGACCATGAAAAGGAATCTAAACGGCTTAGACACTGAAAATACATTAGAACCCCATTATAAAAATAAATGGTTCTTTTAAACCTACACTCTAGGGTTTAATAAATACATTTATAATGATGTACAATAATATTAAAGATGAATATAGAATTATCCAATAAGGAAATGACAAACCACATGTATATCTACCTAGAATTCAATAGAAATCGTCTAAGGAAATAGATTAGAAGACTCCAAGCTAAGGAGGGGGAGATGGATGTAGTGGGTGATGTGAAATGAAATAAAATGACTTATCATCCAATAGAGTAAAAATTGTAAAATATCCACTTTTATGTGACCTACTTATGCCACATGGTTAGGAAAACTATGCATAAACTATATGGGGTTACTTTGTCCACACAAAAATGTGCTATGATTGTTTCCCTATAATATAAATTTTTTGATTATCCATTACCAAAATATGAAGAATATTTCTATCCCAACATATATCTTTCATTAATTGTAATCAACATGGTTATGAAAACCATTCTCTAATATTGAGCTTGATTAGACCTATCCCAAAAATATGATTTTGACCCCTATACACATGAAACCTAAAAAAATATTACCTAATAAATATAAGAAAAAAAATTATATACTAGGAACTCAATTGGTTTCACCTAGAAATAGATATCATTCATTCTAATTTTATGATAATGGAGTGTTAATGTATGAAACATTCATCATAAAATGATATTAATTCAATATAACCATCAGATGAAATATTTTTATATTGTAGGAGGTTAATTTAATTAAATAAAAATTCCCTATAAATAAAGAGTATAAAATTAATATATTTCTCACAAAAATTATTAATATAAATATTCCATAAGGAGAAACTTTCAATTAGTTATTATTCGATAACAAAAGACGAAATTATTTGATTATTGAGTGAAATAGATAAGTGACTTAAAAGAAATAGACATAGAAACATCACAATCATCATTACTTAAATATATTACCCTAGTAAGATATAATATATCTATAATACCAAATATTGTTTTCATGGTTAGAGACCTGGATAATTGGTTTTTAGTGTAATGGAAATGGGTAATCTGTATGATGACTTATGATGTTTGTATAATTTTATGTAATAATGATCTCTATTTAATTTTACAATAATTAATTTACAAAAAGAACATAGAAAAATATTATATTTAAGGGATATATAGAAGGAAAGGATAAAAAATGAAGAGAATATACTATGAACTCTAAACATAAGATAAATGCTTCTGAATGATTGAGGTATAACACATAATAAGATTAGTAGTACCATTGAGTGAAAATTGGGAGAAAATATGATTGTTTGACTAAGATTATGTATTTCATATTGAAGAATATTGGAGGGAGGAGTGGGTATTTATTTCAAATGAGAGATAATTGTTAGTCATTTTTTATTTGATACATATAATTATTATTCTAGTGAAATTAAATTTCAATTTCCTACCAATGGTTTTGGTCGATAGAATTTGATAATTAAAATATATTTTTTACATTTATTCCATTTACAAACAATGTATAATTTTTTTAAAATGACCATGAAAATCAATTTTATTTAATAATTAATATTTTTATGACATTAATTTATTTGAATTTCATTTATATGTTTTGGAATTGGTTTTAATTAATATAAATATATTATTTTGACTAATAACTTACTTTTTGTTGTTTATTTATTTATATTAAAAAATAAATAAATTTAATATGAAAATGAATTAAAAATATATATCCTATATATATGTAGTAATTTTACTATTCACTATAAAATCACCAATTTTATATAAATATTTAAACCCTTTCTTAGTAAATTTAGATATCTTCACTATAAATTTAATTTCCTTTTTTAAGAAAGTAATTTTCAATAGTTTATAAATATAATTTTTTAAAATAACAGTCTTTGGGAATTTTAAAATCATACATTTGGTTTAAAAAAATAACATTTCTTTTGTTTAAAATATCTATTCTATCATAAGAAATATTCATTAAATTTTATTATTAGAAAATTATTAATCATAATTTTTTTAAAATAATGTTTCTACTATTTAAATATTATGTTAATTGTTTTATTTTTTACCTGTATGCAACACATAATGATCTATTTAATATTAATATGACCATATTTTTATTATAGTTTTTAAATTTTCAATGGTAGTATTCCAATAGTCATATTTCTATTATAATTAATTTACATTATTCATTACAATAAAATCATTCACATTATTCTCTTACGTTCTATCATATCATTTCCATTTATCTTTTATTTCATAATAGTAATCTCTAATTTGATCTTACTATTATTTTTATATTATGGAACTCCAAATATCATGATTACAGTTTTTACTTATGCTATTATATTTTTTAAAGAATTTCTTGGAGCTATTATAGTAAATTTACATTATTATTTCAATTTATATTATTAGTGTTCATTAATAGAAGATAAAATGTCTAATGTTTATTATAGTGATCAATATATATGTGATTATCATATTTTTATTTTACGATTTTTTTAAACAATAATTATAATAATAAATAAAATATTGTGATCTACTATAAAACAATATTTTATTCTATTTTGGTTTACAATAAAACCACACCCCTCTCTATATACTATAATTCTCATCACATGTCCCTTTACCTTGGATCTATATACAAAACAATGATTACGTGCACACTGAAATGTTCTGTATAATCATTGAGTAATTATAACTAGTTATTTATGAGAAATGTGTCTTTAGAATATATGTAACAATATATATGTGTGTGTGCGTGTCTGTGTTATTTCATGACTTTTCAAAAAATTAATTAATATTTTAATGCATGAACATGTGTTAAGTAATTTTTAACTATCTAGAAAATCATAACCCACTGATCCTACATAATTTTTCCCCAAAATTGAATAGTAATCAACTAATACCATATATATGCATTAGAATTTGGTCAACAATAAATAACATATGGTATTTAACATTATACAGTATCAATGAAATAAATATTAAATGTTGGAGCGTTTAAATAACCACATCACATGCAAACACCCTAGAAATAATTTTGATGAAACATACCCAAAACATTCTACAATAACTTATAATTTAGTTTTTGGTAACAATAAGCCCCACAATCCCCCAATGTATCACTCTGTTTGTGGATGACAACCACATATATCAAAAACTAAAATACAATAGTCAATGGTTTCAAAAAACTAACACTATATCTCATTTGGTTGATCATGATCTATAAAAATCCATTATAGATTTATGTATTTCATGATATTTTCCAATGAATCATTAATTAGTTTAACACTTATGGAATGTCATAAAAATATATGATCATGTATTGTGACTATCAAAATTAAAGGATTCATCACCAATTCCCATTATACATACCCAAGATGAAAAATTCAATTACAAGACTATGTAATCCCACTATGAATATATAATCATATAAAAAAATCCTACATAATAAATACATGTCATGTCACACCCCCAAATTGAATTTATTAAAAAATTATGGTTGATCTTTCACCTTTATTTTAATCCAGACCCATTTTAATTTTTTTATTTTCATGATAAATATTTCTCATTACAAAACATATGAAATTTAATGAAATGTAAAATGGAATAAATACTGAATTAAATAATGAGGGTCTCCAAATATTCATTCTTTTTTGGTTCTTGTTTTAGGGGAAAACCCAACAAGTTAACAATATATGAGGAATTAATAGTAAAATGTTGAATAATAAATCATAGTCATTATTTGTAGTTCATGGCAAGGGGATAGCACGTTGGTTTACCTTTCATTTGGGTTAGGTGATTAAATTGTTCCACACACTTATTAGAAACCATGTAGAAAAATATTAAAAATTATGTAGTGATCGTGATTGGTGTTTTCCATTGTTGGTGGACAATTTTAGAAACCATAGTTAAACCATGTTGTATTCTAATTATTTTGAATATTTAGTTTCCGAATACTTTTTTTAATTTATCACCCAAATTCTATCTTTTACTCCTTAATTGACTCAAATATCCTAATATAATGTTTCCCATTCTTCCCTCCCATTCCAATTGTATCTTCATGTCATTTATTCATTATTTTGGACTAATTTGCTGATGTGGCTATATAAAAACAATTTAACTCCCTCTTATTATTATTTTCATAATTTAGTGCTCCCCATAATGATGCCTTAGAGTCCTATAGTACCATGTGGTTTAGATTTTAGTGTGTGATTGGTGTGTTTTTATTAGGGTTTCAAATTCATTTCTATACATATTTTGAGTCCATTATGAAATGTTATTCCATTAGGTAGGTAGGGAAACATTATTAGTGATAGTGTAATCATTTGAAATATTCTATTAATATTTGAACAATGGTTTCTTATATTATTAATTCTTGTTTTCATTCCCACTCATTGTATTATATGTGTTCATAAATCTTTTAAAAAGGAAAATTACATTTTAGTTAGTTTTAATTGAGTGAAATGGATGTTTCAATCCAAAAAATGATCTGAATCTTTTCCCTAGTGTCACAAAGGCCAAATTTCTAAAAATATTTCATGAATATATTTTTTCATGATATATAATAATCATGAATGGTTTTTTATGCCTGCATAAGTTTTCAATGTAGACTCTTAAAATATAGTGCATTCATGGATTTTAAATAACGGTTATAAAGTTTCATTGAATGTGATTGTTTTATGATAATCAAATGATTTTTAATATGAAACAAAATTTCCAAAATTTGATTCCAAAATGTAGCATGAGGTCTTATAATATACTTTATTTAAATATATCTAATGTTTTACTATAAAACATTCCAATATTATGTGTTGGAAATAATAATTTGATAGATTATAAAATTATTTAATTAAGGGGGGAGGGGGGTTTAAATATTGATTAATATTCTATATAAAAGAAATGGAGTTCATTTTGTGATGTTTAATTTGCGGTGAGGGTTGTATTATTATTTATTATATTCATATATGAAAATTTATATTTTCACATCCACGAATATTTCATATTAAGATGATTCCAGTTAATCCCAAAAACATGGTTCTTAGGTTACATTATTTTTGTATCAATATCTAAGTAGTGGACATTAGATAAACTAATTTTTTATTATGTAATTTACCATATATTATGATAGGTGTAGAAATATTGGATTTTTAGTGATGGTTTCATGAAATTTAAGACCTGTAAAGTTTTTGAGATGCTTTATAGAATTATAAATATTCAAACCATGAAATAATATGTTCCCAAGATGATTATGATAATTATATTTCTCTATTTAATTTTTTTAATTGATTATATTGTTTCCAAATTACGATGCAAATTTTTAAGAGGATTTCGAAAATATTTGATTTGATATAATATCATGAGGTTGTAAATAAAATTCCATATTATTTCTCCATTTAAAGATAAGTAAGTTCAGGATTTTTGAAGGACATAAATAAAAATTCTGATTTAATATTATCAATTTGAAAATAAATTTTTAAATTTATATCAATATATCATGTAATTTGATTCCATTTAAATGGGTTTTCATGGGGTGTAGGGACAATATATAATTGAACATATTTATCTTTGGTAACTTTTTCCATTATTAAAAGCTTAAATTGAATGTAGAAAATGTTCTTTTTTTATTAGTTACAATTAAAATAGGTGGAATCTATTGAAATTACACTTTTAGATAAAAATGTGTTTTCATCCTTCTATTTTAATATTTTAATATTTATTTCCTTAATGTGGAAGGCATGTCGTTCCCCTTTGTAAGAACTATATCATTTTAGTTTTGGACTTATATGATGTAGGATTTACCTTTTTTAATTATCATTACAACATCTAGTGTTCATGTTTTATTTTACTATGTCATGTTTACCATACATGTTTTGTTTCTATCATTAAAATTATATAATAAATGATATATTCTTCCCAAAATGTAAATAATTTAAATGATGTATTCTTCATGGAAATTCAAGAGGAATACATGTGTTTTTAATTTATTTTAAGAAACCATTCTTCGGATCTTGTGTGTAATGATAATGAACTTATTTCAGCCTAGAGTGATGGATAACACACTTTTGGTATGTCATGGAATATTATAGGATACCAGTTTATGAGATTCTTATAGTAACATCCTGAAGAAATAGTCAGATTCAAGGTTATTATGTGGTATATTGTTATTGAAACACATCAGTTTTTTATTGTACTATAATAGATAAGATCAATAATCATTAGAAATAGATGTTTAGGTGATATTTATTTTCTTTGGAATACTTTTATCACCTATTTCTTGAGTTTACAGTTTTATATAGCATAAAGGTGTCTTGGATTTTCTCTAGGTAACATTTTTTTGATGTTTTTCATTTATTTGATTTTTTTTTTTTTTATTTATTATTAGTGATTTTTTTTGGAATTTTCATTATTTTCTTCAAATTGGGAATTGATTCCTCGGTTACTGTACAAGGTTTGGAAAACCATATATATACTATGTAGACATTTATCGATTACATCATGTGGAAATTGATATATATTTTTCCTATTTTTTTAGGCTAGCTGGCTAAGACATTTTATTTGAGATCATTCATTATTTTTAAAATTCTAATTTACAGATGTTTATTAGTATAATTACTCATTATTGTTCCATAATTTTGACTATATTGGTTATTTTATTATGAATTATTGATTATTTGGATATTATGATTATTTTTGAAATTTTAGGAGAATTTTCTTGTGTGTTTTAAATAGATATAATTATTTTTAATAAATAATAGAGTTTTGATTGATTTATAGTGATTTCCCATGTATTCCTTTGAATTGTATCATTTTCCAAATGACGGCGTTTATCAATTATGGAGTCAACTTCCTTCAATTATTAATGATGACTGATTTTCATAACTACTTTATGATGGGTGTATATCCATGGATGATCAACTAGATAACCCTTATTGAATATTGTTTATTTTAATAAATTCGCCAAATTTATTGTGTGTACATGACCCATTCCTGACATAGATGTGGTGTTAGACAAATTATTTTGATCTACCAATGAGGTTTTGAATATAAAAATATTTTTTAACAGTTTAGGGTAACATGGATGAATAAAATATTATATTGGATTTGTGGGGTTCACTGAGAGATGTTTCACTTGAACATGGTCTTATGTTACTCTATCTCTCTCCATTATCCAATGTACATGGTTTTATATTTCTTGTAAAGTATTTATTTGGGATAAATTTCTAGTAATTGTTTTACATTTTCATTCCAATCATACTTGATTCTCCTTGTTCAGGGTGACATTATTCTTGATATTTATAAGAGGGTATTTATCATATATTTTTTAATATTGTGGTGCATATTTTTATCCTTTTATTTTCATGATGGTTCTCCATATCCTATGATTGAATTTATCACACATGTTTTTTCAATATTATATAATTACTATACTGTTTAATTTTTAATATGTCATAGAGATTACAATAGTTTATCATTTTATTTATTATTTTATTCAAATTAACATGCAATATTATTATTTGTCTGATCATATATAATCAATGTGTGTTTGGGAACCATTGATTTAATCCATTACTGACCACTCCCACCCAATGTAGTGTGTTGATAGTTCATCATGGTGGTGAATGGGATGTTTTTTCATGAATCTATAATACTGATATTCCATTTTAATATCATGTCCATTTATGTCAGGGTGATCCATTTTTTTGTTATTGTGTTTTATAGAATCTTCCAATTAATTTTTTTAGGTCCCATATCACTAAAATTTTATTTATTTTGTAATTTCTTATGTACTATTATGGTTTAATGTTTTACTGTAAAATTTATTTTTATTGAGTACTCGACTTCAGTATTGATGATTTAATATCTGATTTATGTTTATTATAAAAATTTTCAATTATGTTCCCTTGTATCATTAATCATGTCCCTATTGAGGCAGGTGAACCTTATTTATTCAAATTATAATAATTTAATACGATAATTTTACAATGAATTATTTTTTATTTGGTTGATGTATTTTTTTTTAAAATATCCATGATTTAATTTTTCCATTAATTTATTTCAAAATGGATGATCATGGCGTTGATTGTTTCACTATAACAATATATATTTTTTAATAATATTATATTTGTCATATACTAATGAATTACACATTGTCACCACATTATTATAGAAAATCACGTTTAACCCCTTACATATGTCCCTTAAAAGGAATTATAACATCCCCTTCTTTATATGTGATGATATAAAAAATAGATAATAACAATTTTCAACATAGTTTTTAAAGTGCGCGAGATTACAATGTTTTTTGATGATTAATAATGCTATTATATAATTATTAAATATATTAAAATCCATCACATAGATTATATATGGAATAATGTAATAAATAAAAAAATGATTCTGTTATTGGAAAAATATGACCATAGTTGAGTTCGATATTTGGGTTTTTCTTTAGGTAGAATATAAAAAATGTTAGCATTATGCCTTCTGTAAAAGTGTTGTTGTATTTTAAAATAATAATAATAGTTAATTATTATTTTTATGAAATAAATGAATCCTATCACATATAATAATATTTATAGATAACTTTAAAGGACATTTTTTAGATACATATAAATTTATTAAATATATTAGAGGTTTAGGGAGAATGAAACCATGTTAAGGATTTTTTAAGAAATAAAATTTGAGGATCATAGCAACTACAATGATGTATATTTATTCCAAATCCTGGATGCGTTTGAACCTATGGAAGGGAAATTTTATCTTTTTTAAATTCCTTGTTTTATTATCTCATTATTAATATAAATTATATAAACTAAGAGATTCATTTTCTGGTCAATCATGTTATTTTTGAATTTTTATTTTCCTCGAATTATGGAAAATTGTTAGTGATGTTTATGTTTTTATCCATTAATTATTTTAATATATAAAAATCAATTCAATTATTAGAAATTAATTAGTTTTATTCCACATTGGTGTTTTATTGATATATCCTCCTTTTCTATAAACTCTTAATCACCTATATTTATATGGCTATTGGTTCTATAAATACCTAGTATTAAATCTATGAGAGACCATTATGTGGTACAAAAGATTTAGTCTACAAAAATGGGTTCACATGCAATAGTGGGAAAGTTATGTCACTATGAAAATATACAATTATATATTGATCATGATCAAATTAATATTTCCTTATTTGGAGTTTGGGATTATAGTTATGGTGTAATACAAATATGGATTCTTTTTAATTGGATTTATGGTTAGAATCTAGTGGCAGGTGACAATACGTCTTAAATGGATTGAGATTCATGGTTTTTGGTACATTAGTGAGAAATGGCATGTGTGGACTCGTGATTCATTTAAAATATTTTTTATAATTCACGTCTACACTCTATTGTGTCGAAAAAACACCAACCATGTAGAAACATAACTATGTTGGGTAGGGTTTTAAAGGATATAAAATATATCATGTTGTGTGACTGGGTACTAAAATCATTTTATATACCCTGGAGGTTATATGGGTACATACATGGCTAAGTACAGTAGAATTAGAAAAATAAAAGGGCATGATCTTGTACTCAAACATGAGAAGATGACCCATTTAGGTCCAGAAACATGGGCATGTCCATAGTGTATGGGCATAACCAAAGGTACATGGGAATGGTCTATGGTACATGGTTTGATCAAAGGTAAATTAGACACACCATATAGTTACAATACATGTTGATTATAATTTCTATGATAACTTGGGGACAATTATCTCTTTATTATAGACATGGTTCTATTGACTATGATTCCATGGTACATCCTTATGATGGTAGAGTGTGGCATTATATCCATATAATAGGATAGTGATCCACTATTTTTTTATTTCATAGAGTTAATGGTATCCCTTCACGAGGCCTTGAGTGGGGCGCTCTATCCTCTCATTCTATATTGGTATGTTTCCTGGTATTGGTGTGACCACCATCCAAAGGTAATCAATCCCTTATATAGTATATTGGTCTGGTAGGGTTTGTATCATCCCATAGTGGTCCTTGTTGCATACCCCCTATATATGTCACCATTTATAGTGTTCAAATGATTGAATCTTTGACAAATCCTAATTAGATAACTAATTAGATATGCTCCATTAATAATAGCATGGTTTAAGGAGCTGAATTTTCAACAAGGTAATTTCCATGAAACATCAATTATAATTCATTGGCCTCTTGTGGTTGATACCAACTATGACATTGAGTATAGTATGATCATATATGTTTTTTTAACATTTTTTCTCATAGACACATTGAATATCAATTTTATAGATAAGATAAATTATATTTATTCATTATTTTTACTAATTTATATGTCACATACTTTGTATTGTTATACTAACCTCTATAATGGTTCATTCCACATAAGTCATTTTATATTAAGTGGTAATTCATTTTGATTATTTTTCCATGAGTAAACTATAAGGCGAAATATATTTTCGAGTGAGACGGACTGAGGTTCTTGATGGTGATTCATTTTTTTTGCTTTAATATTGTGTCATAGGCTTGACATACATGGATGTTAATACATTTTTATGAATATTCAGAAAATAAAAAAAATAAATTCAAGAGGAGCATAATAATTTTTTTCCTTGGAAACATGTAAAAAATTAAAATATCTATGTGCAAGATCATAAAAATATTCGATGATGATCTAAAACATTAGTACATCTACCAAAAAAAATTCTTTCTTACCTGGGGAAATGAAACATGATAAAATGGTGACCACGGATGCTATGTTAGGGTAAATAAAAGAAATACATAATCATTAAATGATAAAAAGGGAATGGACATGAGCATTATATATGAAGATCATATCATTCACAATTGAGATCATAATATCGAATGGAAGTTCATAATCCACGGATCAAAAGAGAATTATGATCATAATTTATGAAAGAATATAATAGGAAAAAAGATATCAAGTCTATTCAATGAACATTGGTTTATAACATATTGAACACGCATAAGTAAAAATTGGATTACTCATTACATTAAGGACAAGATATCATTCCACTACAACAATAAATGGACATGGAACTAATCCTAAGAATAACATTATGAATGATTAATCAGGTTCACACATAACCTTATGGGCATGAATTTTGGTCCATGAATAACATTTTGAACATATAATCAAGATCATGCATAAAAGTATGAATGTGTAATAATGTTCATTCATAAATGGGTTGACATGAAACCTGATCCATGTATAATATTGTGAACATGTTATAAGCATCACTAATAACATTGCGAATATGTAATCTGGTTCACACATAAACCAATTGATGTGGAAACAGTTCCATTAATTTCATTGTAAACATGTAATTAGGTTTGCAGATATAATTTATTCTCATGAGTCATCCATCATTACCCTATGAAATAGATGGATATATATATATCCCTCCCATCTCTTAAAAAATCTTTCATACATGTCCCACAAGATGATAAAATTTCATTGTATCATGACAAATGAAAATATATATGTTTTATAACCATCAATTCATAACCCATAAAATGAAATCGGTGTCATTAAAACTTTATCACATCATATCCTATGAAATTATATTTTATTCATATACACATTATGAAATAATAACCCATGAATATAAGATGGTTTCAAAATCATAAAAAACATGGTACTGAAATGGGTGACATAATCATCATTCCCTAAATACATAATCCATTCAAGACAAAATATCAATGTATCATTTGGATAATTTTCTCTTAGTACTTTATTAACATCAAATGATGTCATTATATATGTAAAATAACTTGTAATTATATTTTTAATACATTTATTGAAAAAAAATCATTCTTATTTGAAGTAGTATTTTTAAATAACAAATCATTTTTGAAATCCTTTCTCTCTGAAGTCACTTTTAAAACATAAAAAAATGACTGAATTAATTAATAAAAAAATTTCATTGAAAATACATTATAAAATATTTTAATAAATAATTAAACTTTTTAAAATTTATGGAATACTTCATGGAAATGATAGTGGGTAAATCTATACATGCTGAACAATGAAAAAATAACATTCCTTTTTCTAAGGTAAAAACGGTTGAAAATTTTATGGTTCATAATGTTATAATAATAATCAATTTAAGTGATTTAAAAATAAGAAAATGGTAAAAATTTATTTTCATAATTACCTGATAATAGTAATATATTATAGGATCCCATTTTTGAATGCATAGATTGCTGATCAAAGAGTGTGTAAAGTCAGTATTTCGTTAAAAAAACATCTTAAATATATGATTTACCAAATATTAGAAATATTGTAACAATACATGAATATATAATTAATACACATATGGGAGGAAAATTCATCAATTCCTTGATATATTGGATGTATGATTACGTCAAAGGATGTATAAACAATCATGATAAGCAATGAGATTGTATCAAAAACACATATCACATGGTAACATGGGATCATAAAATCCATATAAGTAAAGGATATTAAATAAAGTATATAAAATCATGAAAATATGGATATTTATTATATATGAGGTAATATAAAATTATACTCACCTCAAAATGAATTTAGGTGCATAACAATACAGGAGTCCCAAAGAATGAAAATTCAGATAAAATGATTTTACCGATTTAAAAAAATTTGAGACTAAAACCACATTAAATTAATCTCATGTAAAGGATATTTAAATACATATAAATTTTTCTATATGAATCATTTATTACATACATGGTCAATATACACACCACATAAATGGAATGAGTGGTTAATAAAGCAAGCTTCCCATAAAAAAGTTGAGACAAAATCCTCATACCTTGTGTCCAGACTCTCTTCATACTCATACAAGATTTTGGTATTATAAATTTATGTTTTTTATAAATATTTTAAAGAATAATATTATGATATCTAATTCATCATATGGTTTTTTATGACCACAAATTGCCCTCTGTTCAACATCCCTACGTTATGGTTTCTTTTTGGTTAGTATTTTCTTTATTCTTCGCATGTGCCTTAATTTGTTATATCTAGGGTATTTATACATTATATCAAAATTTTAATAATGTAAAACATGATTTAGATGTCATATATTTACATAATATTTTTATTATGGTAATATATATTTTATATACGTATGAAACAGAATACGCCGTTCATGGGACTGGTAGGTTCTAGGTACACTTGAATGTCATTTCCATTTAATTATCATGTTGAAAGAAGGAAAGAAAATATATACATATATATATATATATTATTTATGATATCATATGTGTCATATAAATTAAATAAAAACAAAATTAATTAAATCCTTATAGTTCTTGAATATCTCTAATCACTTTGAGTGGCGGTAGTCGACAAATTCTCTAACGAAATTATCCTGTAAAAAAATGGAATATAAAACTATTTGTGTTGAAAAAATGAAATACAGAATAATAAAGTAACAATGAAAAAATTCAACATATATAAAAATATTTTTCATCATATTATCCACCATGAGCGGTGGTAAAGAAAAATATAACAATAACAATTTTTTAGGCATTAGTTGGTTGTACACATAAACAGTACATTCATTATCTATTAGACAAAGGTTTTTGTCAGTGTTGATTCAAAACATAAAATAAATATATTATATATTATTTGTGATATTGATGTTAAATCAATAATATTGAATATTAAATTATGGGGTGGTAAAGGAAAATAAAAAAATGTATTTGAGAGAAGATGTTGCCTCTTAATTAGGTAACTTTTTTTGGTTTGTTCCAAAATGATTACCTTGATCGCCTTCGGCCCAAGATAAAGCTTGTAGGAGGAGTAGAGGATTTTGGTAAGTGTAATAGGTAGATCATGGAATATCCAAATAGGTTTGAGAGGTGTTGTACTTTTATAGGGAAGGGAAAAAGACGCAAATAAAGTGTTTTAAAACATGTTAGGTGTACACTTGTTATTACATAAATAATGTCAAAACAAATCATCCTAAATAAATAATGATATTCTTATGGACTATATATTTGAACAAAATTTATTTTAGAAAACATTATATGTCATTTAGTCCTCTATGACTAAGTCATAGCCCCTAATTAATCTTAAAAAGTTTTTAATCACATTTATTAATTTTAATCACTTTTATTAATATTTTCTGTCAAAAATAAACATGATATAATTAGACTCTAAATATTATACTGATTAATACATTTTATCTAGTTTTCTATAACTTAAATTCACAGAAGCAGAAATATTATAATTAATGTTAATTCTGTATAGTGGACAGAATTATATGATTTTAATGTAGAATGAAGTATAAAAATTTATTATGTAATTACATTCAATATAAAATTGAAATTGATTACATTCATTGTATTAATTTTTTAATAATTAATCTAATGTGACCATAAATCAAATTCAAAATATGATATATCCATAATAATTATTTAAATAAAAAGGCAGTTTCTAACTAAAAAACATCATTTTTACTTTTAATCAAAAGATGATGTTTGTTAAAAATATATCAAAAAATCACCATAATATAATTTCGTAATTCTATATCAAAAATTAAATTCTATTTTATAAAAATAGTTTTTTATATTTTTATAAAATTATTTTAATTATTAAAAACTATTTATAGTAGAGAAAGAAATTTTTAAATATAAATAAACATTATTGAAAAACATATCATTCTTTACTAATATGTTTAATATATATAAATATTTATAAATAAAATTTGAAAATTAATTATTATGATTCCTGTAACTAATTTCAATATATTCGTTATAATGATATAATTTAAATAATTATAACAATAAAATGAGGTTTTGAATAAAAATCTATGTTTCATGTAACATTCCAAAAGTTGGTGTTGTCTGTAGCACAAGACATGTCGATATTTCGGGTAGCACATTCCAAGTTCGTATTTTGTGTAGCACATGCTAAGTAAGTTCAATGTGAAAGGAATGTATGAATAATATATATATATATATATATATAACTATTTAGAGTGTCCCATGAAATAAAAATTATCAAAAAGACAAATTCAGTTAAAAATAATAATTCAAAAGTTATTGGAAGGTCACATTCATCCTCCCATAAAATTAATTTTCCCCTTGAAATTATTCATCGTTATCAATGCTTAAATACAACAATTTTTATTTAAATAGAACCCTCATCATAAAAATGAATAATATAAATTCCAATAAAATGGAATTACGGGACCATAACGGTATCACAAAGTAACATGTAACTAGGTTTATACATAATAGAACATAGGTTGGGAGTCAATATTGGACTTGTTGGAAAATACTAAATATTTATATTGTGTGATTGAAGTCATCAATTAAAAAAATGATTGATCAAGGAAAAGTTTAGGGAATGAAATTCAAAAACCTTTGATGATTTAAAATGCTACTGGTTCAACAAAAGTAAGGTATTTATTCAACAAATTTTATTTTGATCATTATCATGATGCTGAAAATTTATTGTATTGACTCAAAATATAAGTAAATATAAATACATGACATGATCCTATAAAAAATAATTGATTAGTTTTTATATTTTCAATTTCTAAATCACCCTTTACATTATGTGATGGACATCATGAAAATATATATTCTGCCTAAAATACTGAAATATACTTTTAGCTGATCATAAGGATAATAATAGAAGGAAATATACAAATATTTATCTATAACTATTGTAATGACCCATACATTTGAATATTATTAGTTTCTTGAAAATTTATTTTTATTTAATTTTATACTCAACAAAATTATATCCTATAATTAATATAGTTTTTATAATTATAATGATACTATTGGGTTTCTACTGTTATATGACTATTGGGAAATATGACTATTGAAAAATATTCTTTTAATTTTATAATTATTGTTTATAAATACAAATGATCATGGTTGATTAATCTTGAAAGAGGGGTAATGGCATCATCAAGTAGAATCGGACCACACAAATCCCATCCATCGAAGCATGGGAAGGAGGTTACATCCCTAGGATTTCCTCTAGACCATGCCCATGATGAACTTGACCATATAAAGCTTGAACAAAATCACATGCAAGAGATGTTCAAGCTGATATAAATCACCACAAAAGAAATTTTTTCAGATCCACTCCAAGATTCTATCACCATATCACAACTCAATAATAGGTCCTATGTAGGTGTTATATGGGGATATTTAATGGGGCCTTAGTTATTTTGTGTAATACTTTTGTATTAATAATGTTGTTATCTCTAATTTTGGTAAAGTGTGTGAATTAAAAATGTCAAAATAAATATAGGTTGAATTTATAGAAGTTAAATATTATTTATGAATATTTATATAAGGGTATTACAAAATATTTTTTAAATACTTTAAATAAATAATAATGTTAAATTATTTTAAAAAAAATGGTATTCTACAGTTGTGATAAGTAATAAATTTTGATTCTATTAAGATCAACATAATTTCTAGTGAATAGAAAATTATGAATAGTAATTTTACCTTTATAAATAATAATGTGTCCAATAGAGAAGTTACCTCACATAATTTTGTATAAATATAATTTAACCTTCTTGAATGGTAATGTGATACAATTACATAAGTAACTAACTATTTCTGAAATTATTTTAAAACTATTAGTATTTTTCAGGTAAATAATGTTTTTACATATAAATTTAAATATCACAATTAATTAATTATTTTCATAATATGTTGTTAATTTTTAAATTAATAGCATCAATATTAGGTTAGGGTGAATTTATGAGACTTTTATAAAATGGTTTGATTTATCAGTGAATAGTAAAAAATCCAGTTTTGAGTTTCGGTGCATTTATTGACATCATTAATGATTTAATAACAACGTAATAATTTTGGTCGAATTGATTACAGTAATATATGTTATGATTTGTCCCATGTGGCCTATACCATGGGAAAATACAATGGGAAAGCCCATGTTTTTGCAAATACCACTATTGAGGGGTCCATTAGAAATTAATAAAATATTCCCTCACTTTTGGTATAAATATCAACCCATTCCTTCATTACATTCATTCAAAATTCCTCCTCAATGCCTCTCTTGTCTTTTTACGACCCAAGGATTCCTTACAAGGTACCCTCATTCCCCCCAAGGTCAAAACCGTCATGCTTTTGAAATTACTCTTCAAGGTAAGGAAACCTTTCACCCTCCACTTTTAGTCATGACTTAATTTATATTATGCCGTCTAGTTTCCATTTAATTATGTGGGGGTATGTTATTATAAATCCATATTTCATTCCATTTCATTTCCAAAAGATGATATCCCTTTCATCTATCATCATATTATTTTCATAAATTTTATGTGACGCCGTTAGTCTACAAAATTTTCGTAAAATAAGTCCCATATTTGTTTTTCGTTAGTGTTTCCTTTTCATGTGTAATGTCATTAAAATAGCCACACAATTTTCTTATTTAATTATTAGTTTGTTTATATTCTATATTAGGATTTATTTCTGATTGGTTGATCATTCTCCCATTTTTTTAATTTTTTTAAAAACATGTTATTTAGCCATTATGTTGTATAATTTTCATCTCAAAATCTCGCTCTTTTTCTCAAAAAATTCTCTAGTTTTATTTATCTGAATACAAATATATATTTTCATTTCCAAGGGTATTCCTGAAAATATTAAATAGATCTATTTTATGTAATGACCTAGAAATTCCACATAATTTTTTTAATTAAATTGGAATTTTACGACTCGACGAAAATGGATGGAGCGTGATTCTGTGGCCTGGAGTGCCCAGAATGTATTTCTGAACATTTTTTCTGGTACATTCAGTAAACATGTGAGCAAGTTTTTCTATCTTTTGAACAGGTTCTTAGAATTGAAATTTGAGGTCACCATTGAACTCATAGTGCCAGTAGGTTCATAAGTAGACCTTCACCTCGAATGCCATAGGTCAAGGGTGGAAGTTAGTTTTTCACTTATTTGTGAAAAAATAAAATAAAATAAAATTGTGTAACATTTTATTTTCATTTAAAACACCCATGTGGATGTTAAGAGGTGGGGACCACCAGAACTAATCCTCCCATTTGAGTGTCAATAGGTGGGGACAACTAAAACTAAACTTTCCATGTGAGGTTATGGAGGTGGGGACCACCGAACCTAAAACCCCCAATTTGAATTTAAGGGTGGGGACCACCCAAACCCTCCTAATGTGAGAAAACCCTTGAACTCCCTCTTTAAGGAGGGAGGTGTCCTTTAGGTTTCCCAAAAATTTATTATGCCAAACTCAATGTAATTGTCATGGGAATTTTATATTTTACCACAATTGAATTGTGGAAACATATCATATTGGAAACCTTTTCTTTTTGGTGGAATTGGGGGAAGGGTTGGAAAAAAAAATTGAGAGAGAACCTTAGAGTATTTCTTCTTCTCCAATGAAGAATGCTCCTCTAATGAAGAATGCTGACGCATGACTTCGACTTATTCCTTGGGGTATCCTCCAATGTGGGACGTCTTCAATCGACGATCTTCCTTCCCTCCTCATCGAAGTCAACTATGACGAACCGATGAACATGACCGGGATCCGAGGTGTATGGAGGGCACAAAGAACATCGACATCTCTGAATTATTTCTCATGCCATCATAAACAACCCTTTAAGGTATTGTGGTTGTTTGAATTTATTCCCCTTACCCATTCTTGATAATTCATCGTAAAATCAAGAAGATATTATAACTGCTTGCTACTGCTATTATGCGGAGAGTGAGGGCCAAACAAACATGGCCTTACCTCTCTGCAAATCTGGTGTTTAATTGTTTTGTTCTTCACGATAGAGGAGGATGGAAACCCACCTCCGTGGGGTATCAGAATGACATCCAGCACCACCGCTGGTCGTGATGAAGGCGCGGCCCAACAACGCTGCCCCATGGCCAACACGCCACCCGCGGCCTCCACCGCATGTGGCCTCCGCCCCCCACAGCCTCCGCCGCCTGGGGTCTGGTACAGTCTGTGGTCTACGTCACCCACGGTCACTCTCCACCCACGGTCTTTTCTGACCCATGGCATCGCCACCCCGCGTCCCTCTGCAGCCACCGCGGCCGTTGTGGCATTCCCACCCAGCGGCCCACCGTGGCATCACTGTACTATGGTCTTGCTGCTCCCGCGGCCTCACCGCGTTGTGTCCCTCCAATTCCCATGTGGCCTCGGTGCCCAGTGACCCTCTGCGGCCCTGCCACATTGCATCCCAGCGGCCCTCTGCGACCCCCGTGGCCTCGCCATAACACGACCCTCTGCACCCCCCACAGCTTTGTAGCCAATATAACAACTACGGCCCCCACGGCCTCACCTTATCATGGCCTCGCGGCCCATGTGGACTTGCAGGCCAGTGGCCCACCACGTCCCCTGTGGCATCGCCACCCAGCATCCCTCTACGGCCCCAGTGTCCTCGCCGCCCTGCAGCCCTCTGCGGCCCCCGCAGACTTCGCCACCCCACAGCCCTTCATGGCCCCCGCATCCTCACCACCCCACGGTCCATCATGGCCCCTAAGGCCTCCATGCCGCCCTCACGACCTCACACTGCTTCACGGCCCCCATGTCTCCCAGCGCGGGTTGTGCTGGACCTAGCACGGGCCGAGCCGTAACCAGAACAGCTATAAGATTTACGCCCTATCATCCATAACATTGGCACCAGGCGTCCATTTTACAATCCATCAACGGAGCTATAAAAAATGGAGTGAGACATTTTCTTTTTTCATACTCCACTTTAGATTTGGATAATGTTGGGATGTGGTCAGATTGGATAGAGCACGAATCTAATCAGTTCCTCGGGACTAAAATGCTAATAACATACAGACCGAGTGTCTGATTGACGAACCATTTATTGCGTTGAGACCCTAGCACATTTTATAATATTGGGGTACTTTTTCATGTTACTTTTTTGTAGTTGTAGTATCAAAAAATTTCATGAGGAGCATACCCTTTCGGAGACATGCTTGCTTTGTGTGGGAACCTCGTAGCTGGGTGTGACATGAAGAATGAATAGCGATCATGTGTGGGTCAGCACCGAGCTATCCTTTGTGGGTCAGCACCTAGAGATACTGTGTGGGTCAAATTAGAGTGATCATGTGTGGTTCAGCACCGAGAAATCCTATCTGTGTTAGCACAAAGAGATCCTAGGTCGGTCAGCATCAAGAGATCCTATGTGGGTCAGCACTGAGCGATCCGGTGTGGGTCAGCAGTAGTTCCTCTTAAATGAGTGCGATGATTCAATAGTTACATCTAATAATTTTTAACTTTGTACCTAATTTATACCTAGTGTGAGCTGAGTCAGTACCTTTGTGGTATTCTTCTGTGTGGCATACCTATGTGGTACTTTCCTTCGTGGTGTTCCTTCCATTGTTGAACAGTTGAGCTTTGGGATTTTGAGTTATACTCTGTGACTCTTCATGATTGAGATGGAAATACATGATAACTTAGGTATATGTACGGGAATATACCTAAGTAGGGTTCTCACTATTTTACATGCTTTCTGGTTTATTCTTGTTGGATTTTGCGAGACCTTGAGGGTCTCGGGTTCCCTACTAACTTTCGTTATACTCACCCATACACATGATATGACCAAACCTCATAGTGTTTTGTGTAGACGATGATCATATTTGACTTAGGATATGTGTACTAGGACTAGAGGTAGCTTAGAGGTGACCATAAACAAGGAATACCATAGAGATGACTATTCGAGAGTGGTACCTACCAATCTGGTAGGATCCTTGGCGGGTGATCACATGAGCTGTTTTAGTTTTTTTGTACCTTCATTTTCTTGTACTTTCTAGTTGGGCATGTATTCTAGACCCTTTTTTGCTTTCACTAATCACTCTATTTACTATTCATTTTACTTGAGTTCATATTTTTTTATGTGATTGGTTGTGTGTGTTTACAGGTTATAAAGGAAATTCCTTCCCTGTAATAGGTAATACGACCTCAGTGCTAGATGCCCACCCCTATACTATAGAAGGCGGGCTTGGGGTAGTCAGTGCATGGGCCCCGAGGTACGGGTCATGACCAATTGGTATTAGAGGAGTCTATTATACCGTAGAACATAGGACTATGAACTTTTTTTAACGGAAATAACATTATGTGTAGTGAGTGTGGTTATCAGTTTCGGGAATGCAGTGTTAGTGTTGTGGTCGATGTATCCATACCCCAGGACACTGACTTCTGATTTCCGAATTAGTGCATGAAAACACTGATTGCATGGGTGTTTTTAGAAGTTTTCCTTTAGATATTTTGAGTCATCTCACCAAATATAACTTATTGACCATGGAGAAACTGTTTATTTTAGGATTCCTCCATGTAGACCGACATCTAGGGTTCTGAGAGTAGTTACACTGATATCCCACCGAGCAACGAGGCCTCGGTACATGGCCCTCATCCAGTTGAGGCACTAGTGGTACCATTACCAAATGCGCAACTAATTCCACTGGCCCCAACCGGAGAGTGTGCACGCCGCTTGAGTGTGTTGCATGAGTTTTAATGCTAGAGGCCACCCAGGTTAAGGGGAAAGACGGAACCACAAGTGGTTGAGGATTGGATGGAGTCCATAATCAGAGTCTTCCGACTAGTAGGGACACCAGTTGATCTCATGGTGATCCGTGCCACTAGTCTACTATAGGTAGCAGCTGGCAGATGGTGGAGCTGGATGATCCAGGTTCACGAGGAGGTGATTCTTCTCTGGGAAGACTTCAACACCCTATTTCGGGTAGAGTTTGTTTCAGTGACTCTTCGCGTAGTGCTCATAAAAGATCTTCTTCATCTGCAGCAGGGCAGCATGACTGTGGATCAGTACACAGTGAGGTTCACTGACCTATCACTCTAGTCCATATATATAGAGCATGAACCATTCTTTATGGCGCGAACCATAGAGCATGAGCACAAGAGAGAGATAAGGGCTTTGATTGTTTCTCATAGAATCCTGACGCAGACAGAGGTGTTAGAGAAAGCCCTCTAAGTAGAGAGTTATCTTGCTGAATATTCTTCCACAACATGAACCACCATCGAATGTCACATATCAGAGTCTTCCACTGCTTACAGTAGACAGATGTCATGGATGTCTAGGAGGACCAGACCAACAGGTAGATGACAACATGATTCCGGGTCAGTTGTGCAGGCCACACGAGGCAGAGCCAGTTAGTCTAGGATCCGGAAATGTTATGCATACGGCGGGCAGGTCATATGGCTCATGAAGGTCTGACCCGCCATATAGATATTCAGTTGATGGTTGAAGGAATTCCTAGGCAGAGACAGAAGTTCGATCGAGGTGGTTTGTAAGGCGTAGGTAGACAATGTTGAGGAGTAGGATGTGTAATTTGCGGGGGGGGGGGGGGGGGGGGGGGGGTGACTATTCGAGATGTTACAACCAACAACACTAGGTCGTCCACCCCCACTATAGGAAGCAGGTGGATAGGGGCAAGCTCATCTCCAGGTAGCTGAGGCCTACAAACATGGATCTCCGAAGATGATACAAGGTTCAATCTGTATCTATTCCAACTTAGTGGATGCTTTAATAGACAGAGGTGGCAATCATTTTTTTATTTCCAATGCCCTCGTTCAGTGCTCATAGATTCCAACTGAGCTGTTGGTTAAATCATTATATCTATAGACCCCTACAAGAGTGAATTTGATGATTACACACTAGTGCCAGCAACGTGTGCTTACGCTAGGATATGAGAGCTTCGTCTGGGATCTCATAGTAGTGGCATCAAGGCCTTAAAATTTCATCTTGGGTATGGACTAGTTATCAACATTCCATACTCAGATTGACTGTATTAGGCACAAAGTGTGGTGTGTCCATACATATGGGACCAGGTTTACCTTCACCGATGAGAAGGGATCCATTACCACACCAGATGGGCTTACCTGGAGGAGAGTGCATCTGATCACTCATCAGTTTGCTACCCCTACACTTGGAGCTATTGATGTGGATAATTCTAGTTATCCTATATTGGTGAACCATTATACTGATGTCTTCCATGATGATGTTTTGGGTCTCCCTCCTCGTATAAAGGTGGACATTTATATTGACTTCTACCCCGAGATGACACCATTATCTACACCAGCGTATCAGATGGCTCCCACAGAGCTTCGTGAGCTGAGGGTGTAGTTGGAGGAATTTCAGGGGAAGGGATTCATTCGACCCAATGTTTCTCCTAGTGAAGCCCCGATTTTATTCACCATGAAGGCGGATGGGAGCTTGAGACTTTGTGTTGACTCTCGGTGACTAAACCATGTGATCGTGAAGAACAAGTACCCACTTCTATGGATTGACAACATCTTTGATCTGCTGAAGGGAGCATGGAGGTTCTCAAGGATAGACCTCAGATCAGGCAAACACTAGCTCAGAGTGTGATATGAGGATGTGGAGAAGAAGGCTTTCGGATTTTGGTACGACCATTACATGTACTGGGTTTTTTCATTCGGTGTAACCAACGATCTAGCAGTGTTCATGGGACTCATGAATATGATCTTTCAGCCATATCTAGATAGATTTGTGGTGGACTTCATTGATGAAATTCTTTTCTACTTGGCTTCTAAGTAGGAGCATGCCTATCATTTTTAGGTACTTCTGGACACACTCTAAGAGCAGAATATTTATGATATGCTCACGAAGTGCCAATTCTAGATCTGAGAGGTTCACTTTCTGGGACATATCATATTGGAGGCCAGAGTTGCAGTGGATCCAGTGAAGATTGATGTGGAACTTTTTTGGGAGCCACCCATGAGTGTGAAGGAGGCACAATGTTTCCTGGGTCTGGTTGGATACTAACGGTGATTTGTGCCAGATTTCTCCAGATTTGCAACACCACTATCAGCATTGAAGAAGAAGGGGAAACCCTTAATGTGGTCGGAGAGATGCCAGTGGAGTTTTCAGGAGAATAGGTAGAGGCTGACTAGTGCCCCCATCTTGAGGCTACTGGAGGAGGGCGTATGGTATGTAGCCTACTAAGACACATCAGGGACTAGGCTCAGATCTGTCCTGATGCAAGAGCGAGCAGTAATCACATATGGTTCTCAACAGCTGAGACAATGTGAGTAGTACTACGCATCCCATGACCTATAGTTAGCAGTAGTGATCTCCGTCTTGATGTTGTGGCGTCACAAACTGATGGGAGAATGTTTTACAGTCTACTCTAATCACAAGAGTCTCAGGTATATCTTCTTTTAGAAGGACCTAAACTTGAGAAAACTATGATTTATTGAGTTTGTACAGGACTATGACTTCGAGATAGTCTATAATCCAGGGAAGGGGAACATTGTAGCAGAAGCACTCAGCAAGAGGTCTGGTATATAGTTGCTAGGAAGCGTTACAGAGAAGTTGGCCACTTTGATGTTATCATTCATGGAATATGATGGAGAAGATTTCCTTCAGGATATTATTGTCTCTCCTCCACGTCTTTAGCGATTTATGGAGGCACGACATGGGGACATTGACTACAAGCCTCAACATGCTCAGATATCCTCAAAGACGACACGAGATGGATTTTCTGAAGGTGGGGAGCACATCATCCTCTTCATAGGATGTACCATGGTATAGATATCACTTTAGGAGGATGTTTTTTTTGGAGTTCCACACATCCCCTCTCACGGTATATTCATGAGTGGCGAAGATTTACTAGGATCTCTAATGATAGCACTGGTGGACATGAATGAAGAAAGTAGTAGAAGAGTGTGTCTCTCAGTGCCTCACTTATCTACAAGTGAAGGCGAAGCATAAGGCACCAGCATGGTTGGTTCTACCATTGGAGGTCCCAGATTGAAAGTGGGATGGGATATCCATGGACTTCGTGATAGGACTTCCACGTACATCCATAGGTCATGACTCTATCTGGGTGATCTACAACTGACTCACAAAGTCGGCCCACTTCCTACCAATCAGAGAGCAGGGTTTAGTAGAGGGAATGTCATGTCTCTATGTTCATGAGATTGTGCAGCTACATGGAGTACCCTTTATGATTGTCTCCAATCATGATACACGTTTCACTTTCTAGTTATGGAAGGGGTTTCAGGAGGATTTTTGGAGGCAACTTCGTTTGAGCATCGCCTTCCATCCGCAGATGGATGGAAATACTAAGTGGACCATTTAGACCATTGATAACATGTTATGTCCTAGTGTCCTTGACTTTGGTTGTAGTTGGGAGGATCACATTCCTTTGGTGATGTTTTCCTACAACAACAATTATCACTCCTCCATTAAGATGGAAACTCTTTTGCCATTGTAAGACCGAACAAACAGATCAACTTTGTGTTGGACTGACCCAGGGGAGTCAGCACTAGTGGGACTAGAGATGATATGGGCTACGACAGAGAAACTGTACATAACCCAAGAGTAGATAATGACGAAACAGAGCAGGATGAAGTCTAATGCTAACAGGATATGGAGACCTATAGAGTTCGAGGATGTTGATAATGTCTTTCTACAAGTCTCACCGCGACGTGGTTTGTGGAAATTTGGTTCAAGCAGAAGGTTATATCTGAGGTTCATTAGACCATTCTTGGTCTTCAGCAGATTTGTTGAGGTAGATTACCACCAAGATCTTCCACCTCAGTAGCACCGGGTGCCCGGCATCTACCACGTATCCTAGATGAGGAGTGTGTGCATGACCCTTCTCACATCATCGACCACGACGAGCAGGATATTGATGATGGGGAGACGTTTACAGAGGTTCCAGTAGAGATTTATGATAGATAAGACTGGGTCCATCATGGGTGGTTGATACATATCGTGCGCATTCGATGGTAGAACAAAAACCTCT
The DNA here is from genome assembly GCA_963277665.1 of Viscum album. Lineage (NCBI taxonomy): Eukaryota > Viridiplantae > Streptophyta > Magnoliopsida > Santalales > Viscaceae > Viscum > Viscum album. The sequence continues at coordinate 1,281,620,335 of OY728132.1, read as the reverse complement.
AAATGAGAAAATGAGAGTGGGAGGCTCAGATTCATGATCAGTACCCCCACTTTTATTCCTAGTTTTCACTTGTGGATTATGGGGACATAATGCCATAAGGTAGGGAGAATGTAACGACCTGGAAAATCCATTAATTTTTTTTAATTAAATGGAAATTTTACGAGTCCGTAAAAATTTTCCATGTCTGATTCTGAGGCCCGGAGTTCCTAGAATTTTTTTCTGAACTTTTTTCGGGTATGTTCAGTAAACATGCGAGTGAGATTTTCTATCTTTTTAACTGGTGATCAGAATTGAAATCTGAGGGAACCGTTGAACTCACAGAATTGGTAGTCGCTTAAAGATACCTTCACCTCGACCGTAGTAGGTCGAGGGTGGAAGTTTGTTTTTTCACATATTCATGAAAGAATAAAATAAAATAAAATTGTGTAACAATTTTTTTCTTTTGAAGCTCCCAAGTGGATGTTAAGAGGTAGGTACCCCAAGAAATAAACCTACCATTTGAGTGCTAAGAGGTGGGGACTAGTATAACTAATCCTCCCATGTGAGGTTATGGTGGTGGGGACAACCGAACATAAAACACCCAATTTGAATTTAATAGTTCGGACCACCTGAACCCTCCTAATGTTAGAAGCCTCTTGAATTCAACATTAATGAGGGAGGTGACCTTTAGGTTTATAGAAAAATTATTATGACAACATCAATGTAATTATTATTCCAATTTAATTTATGCCAATAATTAAATTTGGGAAACATATAATATTGGCTACATTTTAATTTTGGTGGAATTGGGGGAAGGGTTGGAAAATGGAAATTGGGAGAGAACCGTAGAGGAATTCTTCTTATCCAATGAAGGAAGCTCCTCCAATGAAGAACGCTGATGCATGACATCAACTTATTCCTTGGAGAATCCTCTAATGTGGGACGTCTTCAACAGTTGACCATCCTTCCCTCCTCGTTGACGTCAACAATGACGAACATACGAATGATCCCGGGATCGGAGGTGTGTGGCGGGCAAGACGAACATCAACATCTTCGAATTCTATCCCCTATCAGCATCAACGATCCTTCGTGGTATTGTGGTTGTTTTAATTTCTTCCCCTTACCCGTTTTAGGTAATTCGTTATAAAATCATGAAAATATTATAGCTAGTTTATACTGCTCTATCAGGGAGAGTGCGGGTCCAACAAACATGGCCTGACCACTCCGCAAATCATGAGTTCAATTATTGTGTTTTTCTTGATGGAGAAGGATGACAACCAACCTTGATCAGGAACAAGTACAATGCCTAGACCCACCGCCTACTGTGATGAAGGCGACAATGCAATGGCTCCACCCCGTAGACACTGCGCCGTCCATGGCCTAAGCCACTTGAAGAATCCACCGCCCGCGGCCTCCAACACGCACGACCTCCAATGTTGGAACCTTCTCCTCCTGCAGCCTCACATCTTATGTTGCCTCCGCCACCCCATGGACTTGCACTTTCTGTGGCCTCCGCCACCCCACGGCCTCGCGCCACCCGTGCTCTCCACCGCCCCGCCCTTCCGCGGCCCACGCGGCCACACTGTCTAGAGGCCCTCCGCGGCCCCCGTAGCCTCCCTGTCCCGTGGACTCATATCCCTCATGGCCTTTTCTCCCAGCGGCCCTCTGCTTCCCCCACAGCCTTGCCGTCTAGAAGCCCTCCACGGCTCATGCGTCCTCACCACCCAGCGACCCTCTGTTGACCCCGCGGGCTTTCCATCCCATGGCCCTTCGCGACCCTCATGGCCTCTAAGCTCATCAGCCCTCCATGACCCTCGTGGCCTCGCCAAAGTGTGGCCTCATGGCACTCGCGACCCCATCTCCCAATGGCCCTCTGCAGCCCCAACAGCCTCGACTCTCAGCGGCCTTCCACAACCCTCGCGGCCTCACTGCCCTGGAGCCCAATATGGCCCCTACAACCTTTGCCTCCCCATGGCCTCACCACCCTCGTGGCTGCCACGCCACCCTCATGGCCTCTCACCCCTCTGCATCCACCATGGCCTCACTTCCCTTAAAAGTGGCGTACCACAGAGACGACCATTTGAGAGTTGTACCAACCCTTCAGCTAGGATCCGTGGTGGGTGATCACAGCTGTTGTTTCAGTTTATTTATACTTTCAGTTTCTTTTACATTACATTTGGTCTTGTATTCTGGCCCCTTTTTTCATTCTTTAATCACTCTTTTTACTATTCAGTTTACTTGAGATCGTATCTTGATGTGTTCTTGGTTGAGTGTGTTTACAGGTTATAAAGGCAATGCCTTCCTAGTTATAGGGAATCTTCCTTTGGTGCTAGTTACCATCCCCTAGCCTATGGAAGGCAGGCTTGGGGTATTCAGGTAATGGGCCCTAGGGGACAGTTCATTACATTTTATTATAATATTGACATACATATATCCCACACTACTATTCCATGGGTTATAAATCACATAAGGATCTTATTTTTAATCACTTTTTAAACCTCAAAATTTTGATGTGAAACACATTTATATTACTCTCATTTTGTTATTTAAGAAATTTATTATTATGATCTATGTGAATCACATGAAAATAAATATATATAAAGGGTGCACCATGATAAATCTCTAACTGATTGTGTATAAAATTTAATCTCTATAGATGACTAGTTTTGAGATACCTTGGTGAATAACCTCGGTAATTTTTTTGACACCTTTGTGATTAACCTTGGGGATATGTTCATGAATGTCTAAATTAAATTATATTTCCACATATTCATGTTATGGTTCATGTTATTTTTATTATGATTTCAATAATATTTCATTGCACATGTCTTTATTTTTTTCATCATGTTCTTATTGATATCACAGGTAAACTGATACCCTTTCATTCCTTACTGTGCCTTCAGCACACCCATTCCTTTGATATATGTGCCCAGATTATGAGATACAATAACTGTACTTATGTTGAACCTATGAATAAGCCTCTAAAATGGATTTGAAGAATGTTTTATGATTTCATGTATATTTTTTATGTTTTCCATGACACTGGACTTTAAGGATCCTCTGTTTGTAAAATTTAATGAAATGATACGTAATAATAAAGGCGGGATGCCATTGTTGGTATCAACATATGGTTTAGTCATTTAAAAAAATTAGTAGATGAAAATTATAGAAATAATCATATTGAATGGATTAAATATTGGAAAACATCATAGTATGTTGGTGAAATATTAAGCAAGTGGTTTGTAAGAAAATAAATCCTTGTATGGATAAGAACAACTGGATATGGTTGTACCACTGATGTACATAGGAGTGGAAACACTGACAAGGAGTATCGGGGTTGACTTAGTGTATCCTGGTACATGACAACGGGCCTTGCTGCACTCCTGGTTTGACACTCTTGGGTGATATGTTTGGTTAATTATAAGATTTTTATGAATCATTATGAATGATTTATAGAGAAATGTAATTTTTTATGCATGTTCTTTTAAGACATAAAATATTTTACAGTTAAAATATTCAAAAATGAAATACGATTAAAAAATTGGTTTTATTCTTTTAGAAAATGGAAGGTAATAGGAGAAATAATGAAAATAGTGACTACAATTGTCCATGAACTAACATCCCTCTAATGGATAATAGAATGGAGACTTTCATGATAATGATGAACCAAGTGACTCAAGTTATAGGAAATAAATTAAATCTATCAAAGAGACCTATCTTACCATGAAAGGATAAACAATAGGATGAGTCCTTTATGCATCGACAACCACTATCCTTTAATTTCTCAACAAACACATTGATTGTTAATCAATGTATCAGCTCTATCGAGAAGATCATTTCTATGCTATGCTGTTCGGAACAAGAGAATGTCACCATGACCGTTTTTTTCTTAGAGGGAGAAGCTAATCAGTGGTGGGAACAGATTAAAAAGATGAGTCCACAAATACAGGTTAGAGATATGGATTGGAAGTGTTTATAGGCATCTGCATCAATAAGTATTTCCCTCATTTGATGAGAACAAGAATGGAGAAGAAATTTCCTAAGATGAAGAAGAAGGAGAATGGACATGTTGGATGCTACGAGATGAACTTCACAAGAAATTCCCTTTACATCTCATTCATTATCTTGGATACTAATGGGAATATTGATAGATTCATTGGTGTACTAGTACCTCATATAAGGAAAAATCTAGTCGACTATCTCTATGAAATCTATAAAGAGATTATATGGAGTTCAATGAAGGCAGAACTAGGGTTTGGTGAGATACAATTGTGTTCAAAATCCAATGATATGAAGATATCAATAGATCCATACATAGGTAAGAGATTCGATCAGGTAAGAGGTGGAATGCTAGTGAAATGTCCCATGGGTACTAAACATGAGAAGAAGCATTTGAGGAACTACCTGGTTGGGAGCAGGATGTTCCAAAAATGTAGAAGTGATGGCCATATTGTGGGGAATTTTCTTAGTGGTATAATTCCAAAACATTCCAACACTAAATATAAGTGGAATATGGTGTAGGTCCTATCTGATGCCCAGTGCTATAAGTGTAGAAAACATGGTCACATGGAAAATCACTGTCCAAATCCGAGTGAATTGCAGGGGAACCGCCATCTTCTTGATAAAAGGCTATGGGACCAAGGACATATTTTTGATATCACGAAGGATGAAGTTGAAGCACCAAATGATATGGTATTAAGTACTCGTTTTGTTCTCTCAATGATAGAAAGTACTTTTTTTATTCTAGTTATACTCATTCCTTTATCTCCTCCATGTTTTCAATGAATTTAAAATCAACCCCCAATTTTCTAAATGTAAGGTTGTCAGTTCGGACTACTGGTGGGATTATCTAAGCATTGTAAGGTTTTAGAAACTATAGTATTTATTATAGTGAGAACAATATTATAACAAATATAGTAGTAATTCCCATATTATAATTCGACATTATACTAAGGATGTATTGGATGTCAATGTATACTACTATGATCAAATGTAGAAGCATGGAAATCCCAGTACTCGTGAATGGAAATCCTACATATATCTTCTACGGAGGGTTATCTCAACCTAATATTTTTCTAGAAGAACCTCATATATCACTCTTTATGGAGTTTATTGTCTAAGTAGAAGGTAATGAAAGTATATGGATAGAAAATGTCCCAATAGTCTATTAATATATTGTAGTTCTTCCTGATGAGTTACCCAGCCCTCATCAGGAAAGAGAGCCACTGTTCTCTATTGAACTTGTACCTGAATCTAATCAGATATCAATAAACCCATATAGGATAGAAAAAGTGAAGATGGAGGAATTAAAGATACAAATACATGGTATATTTGAGAAGGGGTTTATCTGACTGAGTGTGTCTCTTTGGGGAGCACATGTTGTCTTTTTCAAGAAGAAGGATTGGTCGATGAGGCTATGCATTGATTATAGAGAACTGAATGGAATTACAGTGAAAAAATATCCTCTTCCAAGAATTTATGGCTAATTTGACCAACATTGTATGGATCAAATATTCTCTAGGATTTATCTTCATTATGGTTTTCATTTATTGAGGGTAAATAAAGAAGATATTGCCAAAACTACCTTCCGATCAAGATATGGGAGTTATTAGTTTTTTGTTATTCCCCTCAGACTAACAAATTCACCTTTTATTTTTATGGATATTATGAATAGTGTCTTTATGGACTACCATGATAACATTGTTGTTTTTTTATTGATGATATAATGATATATTAAAAATTTCACAAAGATAATAAGGATCATCTAATGGTTATTTTTAAAATGCTACTGAATGAGAATATTTTTATAAATATTCAGAAAGTGTGAATTTTGGTCACAATAAGTTTCTTTCTTAGGGAACATTGTAACCAAAAACGGAATCACAGTTAACCCTGCAAATATAAAGGTTTCAGTGGGGCCGCCTCAACCTATAATAATAACTGAGATTCGTATCCTCCATGGATTTGCAGGTTATTATATGATGTTTGTAAAAACATTTCAGGACATTTTAATCATTTAACTATGTTAACTCTGAAATGGATCAAGTGCATCTAGACAAAGGAATGAGTGGAATGTTTCCAAGAATTGAAGAATTGATTCGTTCTACACCCATGTTAACACTACCCTCAAGTAGAGAAGGATTAATTATTTTGATAGATGAATCTATGATATGGCATTGGTGTGTCCTCATGAAAAATGAAAAATTCATTCCTTATGCATCTCAACAGTTGATGAATCATAAGCAGAAGTAGCCTACATATGATCTGGATCTAGATGTGGTCGTTTTTTATCTAAAGACATGGAAGAACTCTCTATATTGGTAGAAATTTGATATATACACAGACCATCAATGTTTGTAGTTTATCTTCACTCCAAAAGAATTGAAAATGAGATAGAGGAGATGGTTGGAACTTCTCAAAGAGGGTGATTTTTCAAATCATTATCATCCTAGAAGAGAATACAAAGTCATTGATGCTTTAAGTAGGAAAGATGTAGTTGTTTATTCCATGATACTGATTAAAATAGATCCTTTGATCTATGACAGAGTAAATCTAGACATGGGAATTATAAAGGAATTTACATCATAATCCCTATCCCAAATTATTTACCAACTTTCATTACTATTAAATGATTCAAAGGCATAGAAAGAGATCATTTTTATAGAAGAAGTTTGAATCTATGAAGGATGAGATGTTTTTAGATTTAAATATTGATAAAGAATGTGTATTATAATTTTGTACAAGACTATGTCTTCTATATATTCTGTAAATAAAGATTTAGATGATAGATCATGTTCTTTGATATACTTTCTATCTACATTTTGAAAGTACAGAAATGTATAGGGACTATCATGATCATTTTTTCGAGGGATAATATGAAAAGGTAGATTGCAGACTACACCATAATGTTCCTGGTAATTCAAAAATTGAAGGCAGAGTGACATCTTCTTAAAGTGGTATTAAAACCACTACCTATAACATCATGGCTGTGGGAAAATTCACTATGGACATTGTTACCGATCTCCTGAGAAAATCCTATGGAAATAATACGATATGGGTTATTGTGGAAAGTATCACCAAAAATTCACATTTTATCTCTATTCAGGATGATTTCTATTTGGATCAACATTGTAGGATTTATGTGAAATAGGTGGTAAGGCTGCATTGAGTTCAACTTTCTATTGTATTTGATCGTGATCCAAGTTTCACATCCAAATTTTAGAGAATTATTTAAAATTATATGTGAACCGAATTAAATTTTATTACAACCGTCCACCCCCAAAATGATCGCCAATTCCAAAGGACTATTTAAAACACTCAAAAATATGCTGAGAACAAGCTCTGTGGAATTTAATGGTTTATGGGATCAACAACTCCCATTAGCTGAGTTCTATTACGACAACTTCTTCCACTCATGCATTCAAATGGAACCCTATGAAGCTCTATATAGGATGTGATGTAGAAATCCTACATGATGGTATGAAGCTTGTGAGATAATGTTTATTTGGCATGATATTGTGCCTGAGATGAAAAAATAGGTCCATGCTATCTAGTAACACATTAAGGCTGCTCATAGTCAGAAAAAGCGCAATGCCGAAAACTGTCATTGGGCCATGGAGTTTGACATTGGTCCTTAATTATTTCATCAAATCTCTCCATTGAAGAGAGTCACATTGTTTTTTAAAGAAAGGTAAGATTAGCCCTAGGTACATTGGCCTCTATGAAATCCATGATCACATAGGAGAAGTTGCCTATCGGCATTCACTTCCTCAAAATCTAGCACATGTTTATGTTTTCATCTGCATATCTCTATGAAGGAATTACATTCTTGACTCTTCACATGTAAAAAATTTAGCGGTGGTAGAACTAGAAAATGACCTCTGTTATGAGAAGAAACTGGCGGATATCTTGGGTCACAGTTCCAATTTTCTATGCAACCAAAAAACCAACCTTTTTTAATTTTTGTCTATGAACCAAAAATATGAAGAAGACACATGTGAACCAGTGGACTCTATGTGGTCATGGTACCCACATCATTTCACTTGTAAGGGTACAAGTTAAAATTTTGAGGAAAAAATTACTTAAGGGGGAGAATGTAATGACCTGAACTTTTGAATAATGTTTGTTTCCAAAATTTGTGTGATAATTAATTTTATTCTCAAAAAAACTATATCAATTAATTAATAATGTCAGTATAATTAAAATGAGAGCTTTGGGTTTTGACTTTTATATGACAGTTTTTCAATATGACCATTGGAAACAATACTCTTAACATTATTATTATTATTGTATATAAATACAAATGATCATGGTTAATTAATATAGAAAGAGGGGTTGATGGCCTCATTCAGTAGACTCAGGCCATATGAAGCTTATCATTCGATGCTCGGGAAGGAGGTTATGTCACTAGGAATTTTTGTTGACCAATCCCATGCTGAGCATCACCATGGGAAGATATAATAGAATCACCTATGAGAGAAGTTAAAACTGATAGAAATCCCCACATGGGCAATGCTTTCTGAGACACCCCAAGATTCATTCACCATAGCACACCATTCACTCAAGTCCTATGTAGGTGTTATTATGGGATATGTAAAGAGGACATAGTATTGTTTTTTTAATCCATTGGTATAAATAAAATTATTTTTTCTTATTATAGTAATATTTTTGAATTAAAAAAATGTCAAAATAAATATAGGATGAATTTATAAAAGTTCCATATTATTGATGAATATTGGAAAAAGATTATTTAAAAAAAATATACATTAAATAATTAATAATGTGAATGATTTTAAGAACACGGTCTTCTACTACTGTGATATATAAGAAATTGAGATTATAATAATATTAACATAATTTTTTGGGAATATAAAATTATGAATTGTAATATTACACTTATGAATAGTAATCTGACCAATGGAATGGTAACCTCACATAATTAAGTATAAATTTATGTTAGGCATCTCGAATGGTAATGTGATATAATTTCATAAGTAAATAACTATTTTAGAAATTATTAGTTACGTATTTGTATTTTTTAGGTAAATAGTTTTTTTAATTAAACATTAAATATCTCATAATTATAAAATTAATTTCATAAAATGGAGTTTATTTTGGAATTTTGAGAAAAGATATTAGTTTTTGGTGAATTGATGAGATTTTTATAATGTTTTTTTTGTTTTTAGTGAATATTAATAATAAAGTTTTGAGTTTCATTGCGTTTGATGACATCATACATGATGTAAAAATGATGTAATAATTTTCGTAGACTTTTTTACACTAAGATATGTTACGAGGTGTCCCATGTTTCCAATAGAATGTTCAAATACAATTGGAAAAGCACATGTTTTTGTAAATACCACCGTTAAGGTGTCCCTTGGAATATAATAAAATATTCTATAACTTTTTTTATAAATACTAACCCATTCCTTCATTCCAATCATAATTTTCATTCCAAAATACTCTTATTGTCTTTTTACCTCCCATTTAGTCATTCCAACGTGCCCTCAATCCCCCCAATGTACCAACCTTAGAGATTTTTAAGTTACACTTCTAGGAAATGGAACAATTCACCCTCCTCTTTTATTCATGACAACATCTATGTTATGTCACATATTTTCCATTTTATTATATCAAGGTATGTTATTCTATATCTTAATTTCATTCCATTTTATTTCAAATTGATGAGAGAGTATTTCCAGACAAATCAATTGATTTTATAATATTTTATGTGTGTCGTTAAGCTGTGGAATTTTTTAAATGAAATCATATCTTTTCTTTTCTTTCAAGTATTCTTTTAAAGTTGTATGTCAATTAAATATGCATACCATGTTATTATTTCTATTAAATTTTGTCACTATAATGTATTATGAGTTATTTATTAGTCGTTGATCCCTCCCCCTCTATTTTTAATGTATTTATTAATGCCTCGACCCATGTTACCTAGAATTGGTGCATTATTACATAACATTGGCATGATTCAAGTAATCATGTCTCGAACGACTGATCAATTTAGTAGCCTCAGAAGTACTCGATAATTCAAAAGTTCTACATTACATCATGAAATAAAATCATCAAAAACTTTTTTTCCCCATTTTAAAAACACTTATATCCTTATCTTTTTCTTATAGGTCAACCATAAAATAATTCTTCGAATCCTGGAAAAAATAAAACATAGAAAGTGGTGAGCTTGGATGCTCCGTAAGGATAACAATATAGTGGAAACATTCATAAATAAGCATAAACATTTAAGGAAATGTATAAGACTAAAACAAAAGCCATATAAACATGATAATAAGAATAATATGGAATATATAAAATCAAATAATTCCATTTACTCATTGACATGGGTATTATAATAGTCAAATAATCACTTTCAATATCAATATCCACTTTCATAATGATGGAATTCATAATAAAAGACTTCATAACCAAAAAGTCAAGGCCTTATGCCAAGAATAAAAATAATATTTTGTCAAGGCCTTATGCCAAGACACTAGTTTGTCTCATGTGACCTACCAATGCATAAAGGAGCTATAGCAGGCTACACATGTCACACACTAATCCCAATGCATTCCTCATATGAAAATGTTGAAACATAACATAATCATTCGTATTAAAACTAGCATATATAATTTCAATACGTTGTCCATAAATGATGAATGGTGTAAAAATAAAACATCCACAATAAAACATATCACAAAACCAATAATAAAATATGGATGTCTTGTATCAAAATAAATAAACCACAAATAATCTTAAAAATCCATCAAAGGATGTTGACATAGATGAAATCAAAATGTTTTTTTTGGAGAAATATGTCTTTATATTTTTAAATTATTTAAAATTCATATAATTATATAATAAAAACTTTGATATGAAAATGTTCATATAATCTTGTAATATAAACTTTGATGATTTAATGATGATAGAAAATAGCTTCACTCGCCATATAAGTAAAAAAACATACTTACATTAAATTTGACGAAAAGGTCATAATGTACCTTGTTTGGAAAATGATGGAAAGATTCCTTTAAAAACATATATGGTCAAATAAAGGTATAAACGAACATAACCCATTGTCTACTATATAGTAAAAAATTGTTTTGAAATACATTTTTATGAAAACACTGATGTGGATGATAATGTGGTCCTAGTAGATACTCACGTATAAAACAACCTTGGATAATAAAGAGATTGTGAAATTAACCCTTACCTTGTAATTTTCATTGGTCAAGGGAATATTAAACTCTAGTATAATGTTGAAATAATTGATCTGAAATTATATAAGAACCATATACACTGATACGATATCATATATGATCTTCTAATATCGCTTTGATAATTATATTTTAGTAGTATCATTGTTTTAGGTGTTAACTGATTCATTTTCATTTATATGATTTGCTACGTAAGTAATGTTTGTTATGGATACAATATATCTTAGTCATATTAAGAATTATATTATGTCTTTAAAAATTATTTTTTTAATCATAAAATGAAAATTCGTCTTGAATGGATACGATGGGGAATGAATCTCATCGTGTTCGTGGAGAGGGTAATCTGTATGCACGCACGAGCGATGATATCATTCTTTTCATGTTAAAATCGTATTTAATAGGATATTATATCTTATATATAGAATATTTATCATGTTATATTTATTATATATGGAATTTATAAACATTATTATATCCATCCAAATGATGAAGTGTTTGAATAACAAACTACACCACAACGTGGAGACGGTAATTTGTACGTACACATGTATCGTGCCTTTGTCAATTATAGGATAGAGAGAATAATGAATATGGTTGTTCCATTTTTATAATAACATAAAAATATATATATGATACTAGATTTATTATTTTATAATGGAATCTTCAATGAAATGGGAAGTGGAAGAAGAAAAAAACATGAAAGAGGTGGTGAAATATTTACCTCTTCTTTGGGGTCTTCATTTTGATTTGATCAGAAGGGCTCCTTACAATGGTTTTATGAGAAAATAAAGGCCTCTAGGATGATGGGAGGATAGTTGAGAGTATATTTTGGTAGGGTTTGTCTGTGACAAATGGATTTGAAGGTGTGAATTTGAGAGAAGGGGAAGTTCCCTTTTATAAGTGAGTGGGGGTCACTTTTGGAAAATTTGTAAATATTATTTTATAATAAAATCGTTTTCTTCTTCTAATGGCTCAAAAATAAATTATTTAAAAGATAAGGTGAAGAGGGGTCTAAAAACTCTCAACCAATACGATTTAGACAGGTTTAGGTGACCATATTAACATTATCAATTATATTTAACTCGAACATATATAGTTTGATATTTACCATGTCTCTATGTATTTTTATATTATATAGTTAACAAACATAATATAAATTTCCTAGAGAACCTAAAGTGGTTCATTAATGAAATATATAATATTATTTAATCCCGTTGGCCTAAAAATATATTTTAATGAATATAATATCAATTAATAATATAATATTGTTTTAAAAACTCTTGTTTGTCAATTTTGACACTATTTGGTATTTTGTTTTTGTTAAAATCATAACAGCATTTTTACTTTGATAAAAATTAATTTCTTCAACCCTAACATGTCATATTAACTTATAAAATTAGTTTAATTCATTAAAACATTAAAATTAGATTTATTTATATATTTATAATATAAATTATTTTAATCATTCATTAATAAGGTAATTACTGCATCATCATTGTGTCATAAATAAATTTAATAATTTAGTGTCTGAAAATTAGAAATAAAATATGATTATGTAAAAAATCTTCTTCGTTTTCTAATGAATGTATATAGATGAATTTATCTTATGTTTAACCATATATTAAAAATGGTTTAGTCACTAAACTTTGATTTTAACTATTTTTAATCTTCTTAAAATAAAATAATAATAATTGTCCTAATCTAATCCATGTGGACCATAGGGGTCATATATTATATTTAAGGTTTTTTTGGGTCTAATTATACATATACAATAAAATTAGGACATGTGTTATGGTAATTATGATATCATTTTTACCCTTAATTACACTATTTACTTTTAACCGTGGTATATAAAATTCAAAAGTTACTATTCACCAAATTTTATTTCATCTTATTGATATTACCCTTGTCTCTTGGAAACTTGAAATTAATCTGACAAAAGCAGTAAAATTATGTTCTATACAAGTTTACAAATTCTCCTAGGAGGTGGGTAAAATATAGTAAAAAGTTTGATAAACTTTTATATGTCAAATATTATTGTAAAATGACTTCAATGAATTACGTTGAATATATATTGGTATTATGTATTGATTTTGGAATTAAATAAATTAAAACAGAGAAACTAATTATTTATATAAAAAGTCGGTTTTATCCAACAACGATGTGTTTGTTCACTATTCATCAAAAATTGAATGTTTTCAGAAAAATTTCAAAAATTCACCCTAAGAAAATTTCAATATTCCAAATCCAAAAATAAAGTCTATTATGAATGATAAAATTTATAAAATTTCAAAAAGTCACTATAACGACTAGCTTGATTGGTTGTGGTGTGTATGAACTCCATGTTGCGTACAACACAAGCTATTGTATTATTCAAAGGGAAATGTATCGTGGAAGCATGGGGTGTTACATTATCTTCTCCTTAAAATAATTGCATCCTAGAATTTTTTTGAGCATTACGGCATAAAATGATTTAGGTGGTTCTTCATCATATGTTCCTCAGGTTCTCATGCCGCCTCTACCTTCTTAAGATTTCTCTATAAAAATTTTATCAAATGAGTCACCTGGTTTCTCAGTACTTATAATATGGTATCAATACTTCTGATAGCATCTTCACAATAAGAAGAATCAGGTTCCATTTCTAATTCATCATATGTGAGTACATGCGTTGGGTCAGGCATTTATTTTCTCAAAAGTGATACATGGAACACATCATGACCTTTGGAGAGACATGGATGCATTTCTAAATGATAAGAAACAACTCCAATTCATTCAAGCATTTTGAAAGGTCTGATATGCCTGGGAATCAATATACCATTCTTACCAAAACTTATAACATCCTTCACCGGAGATACCTTCATGAAAACATGGTCTCCTACTTGAAATTCTGAATCCTTCCTTCAGTTATCAGCATAACTCTTTTTCCTACTTTGGGCTGCTTTGATGTGGGTTTGGATAAGCTTAACATTTTCCTTTGTTACCTCAACATGTTCTAGGCCAATAGGGTTTCTTTCACTAACATCATCCTAACATGTTGGTGTGTGGCATCTCTTTCCATATAACGCTTCATATGGTGCCATCTGAATACTTGAATGGAAGCTATTGTTATATGAAAATTCTACCAGGGGTAAATATTGATCCGACATACCTTTAATGTCAAAAGAGAAATATCTTAACATGTCATGTAATGTTTTAATAGTTAATTCTGATTGTCCATTAGTTTGAGGGTGGTAGGTAGTTCTCAAACAAAGTTCAGTATCCAATTATTTCTAAAGGAATTTCTAGAATCTGGATGTAAAATGGGGATCACAATCAGAAACAACCAATAAGGTTGCTCCATTATGTTATACCGCTTCATTAATATATATTCTTGTTTGACATTCAAGTGTTAAATCATCTTTTATAGCATGAAAATGTTCTGACTTGGTAAAATGATCAACAATGAACTATATTTCATCATTCTTTCTAAGAGTCTTTGGTAGCCCCATGACAAAATCCATCATAATATTATCCCATTTCTACTTAGGTATGGGAAGAGTTTTCATGACTCCTCCAGGATATTGCCTTCTATATTTCACTTGTTGAAAAACCATACATCTTGACACAAAATCAGAAATCTCCTTCTTCATGTTGTCCCATGAAAAATTTCCCTTAAAATCACTATACATCATGGTGCTATCAGGGTGTATAGTGAAGTTGGAGCTATGAGAATCATCTAACAATTCCTTTTTTAGGTCATGTATATCGGGAACACAATGTCTCTTCCAACATTTCAAAATACTATCTTCCAATATGTTGTCTATCAAACTCCCTTTGTTGACATCATTAATTTTATTTTGAAACTCATTATCATCATCCTGTGAACTTTTTATCCTTTCTAGTAATGATGGTTTGGTATCCATTTGAATATGTATTGAGATTTCAACTTCATTATTTATTCCCATATCCATTTTTCCTAGATCCATGAAAATATGATCCCTTTCCTCTCTCATCATTTTCAAAATTCCTGTTCATTTCTACTTAATGCATCTGCCACTTTATTTTTCTTCCCCAGGTGGTACTGTATTTTGAGATCATAATCCTTGAGTAGTTCAATTCATCTCTTTTACCTCATGTTGAGTTCTTTTTGTGAGAAAATATACTTCAAACTCTTGTGATCGGTATATATCACACATTTTTAACCGTAGTGATAATGACTTCATATCTTCAATGAAAATATTACAGCTACTAACTCAAGAAAATGTGTAGGATAGTTTTGCTCATTAATTTTTAGATGTCACGATGCCTTGTAAATAACCCTATCATTCTTTATAAGGAAAAAACAATGTCTTTTAATTGATGCGACACTATAAATAAAAAACCCATCATTCCCCAATGGTAGTGTTAAATCATGAGAATTGACTAATCTTATCAACAATTGTTCAAAAAATTCATCACACTCTTTTCTCCAATCAAATTTAACCCCTTTACTTGTGAGCTTGGATAATGGGTTAGCCAATCGGGCAAAATTCGGGACGAAATGCCGATAATATCTTCATAAACCAATAAAACTGCATACCTCAGTTATACTAATCGGTGCTGGACATTATTGGATTGCTCTAGTCTTAGAAGGATCAACACCAATTCCATCCTTAGAAACAATATGCCCATAAAAAGAAATCAACTGAAGCCAGAAATCACACATGATAACATCCTGTATAATTCATTTCTTCTAAGGATTTTCATAATGGTGGGAAAGTGATTTTTAAGATCTTTATTGGTTTTAGAGTATACCAAGATATAATCAATAAATACCAACACAAAGTCATCATGATATTCTTTGAAAACACTATTCATTATATCAATGAAAATAGTGGGTACATTAGTCATTACAAAAGGAAACACTGTAAACTCGTAATGCCCGTACCTAGTTCGAAATGATTTTTTTCTAAATTTCATCCATCATCACACAAAATCTATGATATCCAGATCGTAGGTCAATCTTTGAATTATATTGAGCACCATGAAGTTGGTCGAATAAATTATTAATGCGAGTTAGGGGATAATTTTTCTTTATTGTTATAACATTAATCCCCCTATAGTAAATGCACAACCTCATAGATCATCATTCTTTTTAACAAAAAGGATAGGGCCTCCCCATGGAGAAATACTAGGGCAAATAAATCCTTTATTACTCAAATACTCTAGTTTTTTCTTTAGTTCCACTAATTCTATAGTGGCCATTATATAAGGGGTCTTCGATATGGTTCTTAAACCAGAAATTATGTCAATGTAAAACTCAATTTCATATTCTATAGGATGTATAGGTAAATATTTTTAAAACCCATCAATATATTCTTGAAAAATAGGTATGTCCTCTATTTGAACATTCTTTACTTCACAAATAGTTATTTATTTTTTTCCTTCCCCAAGAATTGAATTTAATTGAGCTACTGGTGGTGGATCTAGATAAGAATCAGGTGGTGATGTTTCTACTATAATGATAAGGTACTCCTTATCATCATAGAAAAACTGTAACCTCCTTCTTCTTAGAATAAATTTTCACAAAATGGTCTGAAAGCCAATCCATACCGAGGATTGTATCAAATGAAATCATGGTTATAATGTTGAGATAAGCAGATAAATTATGTTTATATGATGTAATGGAAACTAATTCACAAAATGTGGTTGAAAGGATACTTCCCTTATCAGTTTTGTCTGAAAATTCCCTTGTTGAGTCAAATTGAAAATATCTAATTTTCATAGAAAACTGGGAAGATATAAAATAATTTGATGATCCAAAATCAAATAAAGCATTTTCTAAACATGATTAAAGCATTAAATTACAAGCCACTGCATCTTCCAGAGATTCAAAATCCTCATTACTGATAGAATAAGCATGGATTTGATCCCTTGGCCTTTTCTGAGGTATGTTCCTTGGTGCATTAGACATTCATTTTCATAATACCCAATTTTTCTACAATTGTAGCATTCATCATTGACAACCTCTTTCATCCCCATTCTATCACGATCTTGGTGGCCTTTTTCACCGAACTTGTAATAGACTCTCATTGCCTTCAAGAAAATACTATTGTGTTTCGTCAGACATTTATTTCAAGATGGATATTTAAGTTTTCCCTTCTTCATATTATTTTCATTTCCAGAGTGTTCAGAAGATCTCTTCTTCTCTTTGTTTTGTTTAATGTCGTAAGACACATAGAATTCCATTTCTATCTTGATATCAAATGAGACAATACCTTCATATAACGAGAAGGATTTGGAGTCTATGGCTCAATAGTGAAATGGTTTTAACTAATCTATGAAATGATCAATCTTACTTCTTGGGTTACGTATATAATCTTTATCATTCCTTGATAACCTAGTAAGGTTAGCATCATACTTTGTAGAATTCTCATCATCTTTTTCCCTCAGACTCAGAAGTTGTCTTTCAATGTCTGCTCGACGGTATGGAGGAATTTATTTATATAAGAAATGATATTTAAAATCCCTCCATTCCATATTTGATACTTCATCATCTCCCTTTGTATCATGAATCAATGACCACCATTGATATGCTTCTCCCATGAGGCGATAAACTTCCATGAAAACTTTTTCCCTTTCACTACTCCCCAAAGCGTGAAATATTTTCTCTAATGAATTTATCCATTGCTCAGATATAAATATATTTTTACTCCCATTGAATGTTGGTGGTTGTTGCCTCATGAAGCAGTCTAACATTCACCCTCCGGATTGTGGATCCTGCTGCTCCATATGGGTAAGGTTATTATTTATTACCTGAGTGAGTTGTCCTAGTATGGTAATAAGCTGATCAGCACTAGTTGCTTCACCATCTCCAATATAATTATCATTAGTATGAGAGAAATTCAGTAATGGATTATGTTAATTGATTCAGATTCCATTCCTTCCACTAGAAATCATTTCTAAATAATGGAATACATTAGAATAGTTTATGAATCGCAATACCTAATTCCAAACATGTAAAACAGATAACATAAATTGAACAGTTTATGGATATATTCATTAAAATGTTTTCTTTGTAGGAGTACATACTCATAAAACCATCATAATGGTTTGTAGACAAAATAATAATTATCCTAAGAATTTCCCCTAGGAGTGTCATAACCAAGAGTGTAGCAAGGCCCGTTGTCGTGCACCAGTTCCCATTTGAGTCCAGATCAAAGATGTGTTTTCTAGTTTTACCCCTAGGAACATTTATGCTAGATCCTCCTATACCATTTCATATCCAAAAAAGTATGTATTTCATGGAAAACACAAAAAATCTCTACAGTACTAAAATTCTAGGATGTTTTTCTATACTAAGCCTCATATTTTATCTAAGGTAATGATCTCTAATCAGAGTTTTTATAAATCTAGATTCAATGGTTTGTACTAAACATACTCTGATATGAAATGTAACACCATGAACCTAGTTACCCAGAGTCGATGCATTACTACCTAACATTGGCATGATACAAGGAATCATGTCCCGAAAAACTAATCAGTTTAGTAGCCTAAGACGTACTGGATACATTTAAAAAATTTATATTACATCATAAAATTAAAACATAAATAAAAATTGTCTCCTTTTTAAACACATTTGTATCCTTAGCATATCCTAGTTGGTCATCCATAAAATACTTCTTCACGTCTTGGGAAAAATAATATACAGAAAGGGGTGAGCTTCGACTCTCATTAAGGATAACAATATAGCGGAAACATTCATAAATTAGAATAAACAATTAAGGAAACACTTAAGACTAAAAAAGTCTTTTATAAATGAACTTCCGCATAATATGGAAAAGATAAAATAAAATAATATCATTTACTTGTTCTCATGGATATTTTAGTAGTCGAATAATCACATGAAATATCAATAGCCACATTAATAATGATGGAATGCATAATGCCATACATCATAACGACATATTCAAGGCCTTAACCCCAAACTACAAATAAGATTTTGTAAAGGCCTTGTACCAAGAAACTAGTTTGTCTCATTAGACCTACCTATACATCGAAAATCTATAGCGGGCTCCAACTGTCACTTACTTAGTCCAATGCATTACTCATATAAAAAGTTTAAACATAACGTAAATATTTGTATTAAAACTACCATACAAAATGTCAATACTTTATACATAAACCATGAATGGTGTAAAAATAAAAAATCCCCAATAAAAAATTCACAAAACCTTCAATACAATATAGAAGTTTTGTATCACAATAAATCAACTTCAAATAAACATAAAAATCCAACAAATGATGTCGTCATAGATGAAATCAGAACTTTTTTTAGAGAAATATCCCTTTCTATAATGAAATCATATAAAAGTCATATAATGATAAAAGAAAACAATTATTTTTAAAATATTCTTATAAAAGGGAAGCTTCGACGATGTCATAATGGCAGAAAAGTACCGCACCCGCTGTATAAGATAAAAAATCATTCTTACCTTAATTTTGTGGAAAAGGACATAAAGTACTTTGTAAGGAAAATAACGGAAAGATTTCTTTAAAAACATATAAGGTCCAATAAGGGAATAAATGACTTTAACCCATTTTATTTTAAATAGTAAAAAAATTGAAATATATTTTTAATAAAACATGGATGTTTATGATAAAGTGGTCCCATTAGATACTCACGTATAAAACAACCTTAGATACTAAAGAGATTGTGAAATTAACCCTTACCTTATTCATTTCCTTGGTAAATTGTAGGTTAACCTCCAGTATAATGGTAAAATAATTTCCATTAAATTATAAAATAACTATATACATTAATATCATATCATATATGATATTCTAATATATCTTTGTTAATGATATTTCAGTAGTATCATCATTTCAGGTGTTAATTGATACATTTTCCATTATATTCTTTGTTACATAAGTAATGTCTGTTATGGATAGGATGTATCATATTAATATTCATAATGATATTAATTCACTATACATTATTTTTTTAATCATCAAATGAAAAGAAGTCTTGA
Organism: Viscum album; assembly: GCA_963277665.1. NCBI lineage: Eukaryota > Viridiplantae > Streptophyta > Magnoliopsida > Santalales > Viscaceae > Viscum > Viscum album. Next base: position 1,281,600,147 of record OY728132.1, on the reverse strand, counting down.
ATGGATACGCTGGGGAAGGAATCCTATCGCGTTCTTGGAGACAATAATCTGTATGTACACCGGAGTGAAAATATCAATCTTTTGACATTAAAATCATATATTATTGGATGGTATATCTTATATAGAGAGTAGTTTTTATGTTATTTTTATTATTTTAATAAATTAAACACATTATTATACCCATCCAAATGATGAAGTCTTTGAATAAAAAACTACACCACGACGTAGAGATGGTAATCCATAGGTACACACGTATGGTGACATTATCATTTATAGGATGGATAGAATAATGAATATGGTTGTTCCATTTTTATAATAACATAAATATATATATATAATATATTGGATTTATTATTTTAGAATGGAAACAACAAAGAATGAGTAAGTGGGAGAAGAAAAAAACTTGAAATAGGGGATGTAATATTTACCTCTTCTTCGGGGTATTCTTTTTGATTTGATCAAAAGGGAACCTTAGGATGGATTTATGGCTAAAGAAATGCCTCTAGGATTAATGGAGGACAGGTGAGAGAATATTTGGACAGGGGTTGGCTAAGCCAAATGGCTTTTAAGGTTTGAATTTTAGAGAAGGGGATATAACAATTTATAAGTGAGGTGGGGGTGTTTTTAGGAAAAGCGTGAAATATTATTTTATAATAAAATCATTTTCAGATTCTAATGGCTCATAATGAATTATTTAAAGGACATTGTGGGGATGGGTCTAAATCATCTCAACCAATAGGTTTTAGATATGTTAAGTCATCATATTAACCATATATATTAGATTTAACCCTTATTTAAATATTTTGATACTTACCATATCTCATTGTATTTTTATATTATACAGTTAATAAACATACAATAACCTTCCAATAAAACTGTATGTGATTAATTAATGACATATATAATATTATCTAACCCCTCTTGCTGAAACTTATATCTTTAGGCATAGAATATCAATTAATAATATAATACTTTTTTTAAAAACTCTTTTATGTCAATTTTGAAACTATTTGGTATTTTGTTCTATTGTTATTTCATAATAGCAGTATTACTTCGATAAAGATTCATTTAATCAACCCTAAAATGTCATATTAACCTAGAAAATTAGTGGATTTCATTAATAGTCAAAAATTAGATTTATTTTGATATATATAGTATCAATTATTTTAATCATTCATTAATAAGGTAATTGCATCCTCATCATTGTGTCATAAATAAATATAATTAGTTAATCTCTAAAAATTAGAAATAAAAAACCATTATTTAGGGAATATATTTATATTTATAATTAATATTTATAGTCTAACTTATCTTATGTATAACCTTATATTAAAAATGTTTTATTTATTAAACAACGATTTAAACTCTGTAAACTCTTCTATAAATAAAATAAGAATAAATGTCCTAATCTAATCCAATTGGTCCAAAGGGGGTCATATTTTATTCTTAATTTTATTTTTGGTCAAATTATATTTATCCAATATAATTATGACATGTGTTACGGTAATTACGATATCATTTTACCCTTAATTACCATATTTACTTTTAACATGTTAAATAAATGTCCAAAGTTACTATTCAAATCTAATTATTTTCATCTTTTTTAACCACATTTTAATTAGGTATATTAACCATGTCTTTTAGATTTTGGAATTCAACTCACAGTAGTGGTAAAATTTCTTTTTATACAAATTTTCAAATTCTCCTAGGAGGTGGGTAAAAGACGGTAAAAAGTTCAAAAAAATTATATATCTAATCTTATTATAAATTTACTCCGTTGAATTACGTTTAACATATATAGTTATTGTGAATCTATTTTGAAATAAAATAAATTTAAAAAAATAACAATTTATTTAAATAAAAATTTGTTTTTAACCATTAATGCAATTTTGTCACTAGTCATAAAAAATTGAAAGTTTTTAGAAAAATACAAAAAACTTCACCCTAAACAAATTTTGATATTATGCATCAAAAAATGAAGTCCATTTTAAAAGATAAAATTTATAAAATTTCAAAAATTGGGTATAACAGCTAGTTTGATTAGTTGTTGTTTGTTTGAACTCGATGTTCCGTACAATAAAAGTTGTTGTATTATTTAAAGGGAAACGTATCGTGGATGTTTGGGGTGTTACGTTTTCTAAAAACATGTTATGTAGAAGTTATGCTATGGAATTTTCATGTTAATATCTATCTCTTATTCTCATGAAATTACCTTATTTTATGTATGTGAATACCCATGTCTATTTAAATTTAAAAAGATATTCATCAAGACATAAAATTTGTCTATTTGATTCTCGAATTGACATATATACAACCTTCATTCCTTTTCCATGGGTTATAAATGAAATAATGATCTTATTTTTAAGCACTTTTATAAGGTCCTGATATTAAGGTAAAACCCATTTCTTTAACTCACTTTGGGTTATTTAAAAAATGAATTATTTTGATCTATGTGACTCACATGAAAATGAAGACATTATAAGGGTGATAACTGATTTATCTCTAATGAATTGGTTAAATAATTTAGTCTTTAGAGATGATAATTTTCATGATACCTTGGTTAATAACCTTGGTAATTTTTATGGAACCTTGTGGATGAACCTTGGTGATATGTTCATGAATGTCTAAATTAAATGTTGTAGCCACATATTAAATTTTTAATTTATGTTCTTTTTATTATGATATTCCTCTTCTTATGTATCTCATGCATTTATGTTTTTTATAATGTTCTTTTTATATCACAAGTAAACTAGTTCCCTTATTTTCCTTACATGGCCTTCTGCTCAACCTTTCCTTTCATGTATGTATCCATGTTATGAGATGTTATAATTTTTGTTAGGATGAACCTATGATTAATCCTTACAAGTGGATTTGAAGATTTCTATATAATTTCATGTATATTTTTCATGATTTCCATGACACTAGGAATTAAGGATCTATTTTTTTTAAATTTAATGAAAAGGAATGTAAAAAAATGGGGATTTTATAAATCTTCTTAAAATATAATATGGTTGATGTATTTATATCTAATCATATAAATTAACACTTCCATTTAAAGATAAATAAATATTCATAAAAAATAGTTTTACATCAACTATTAAATCTTGTAGGACAGAAGTAGTTGGGAAACTCTTACAATCCATCGGTCAGAAGTTCAAGATCTACGTTCGTGTCAGACATTATTCGTTGTCACCTATCATAAATGGAATCCTATTATAATAAAATACTAATATAGTTTCCAATATATTTTCAACATACATTAAATAATTTTATTCAATTTTTAGTATTTTAAATATGGTTTTCACTAAAATCACAATATATAAATACTTCTTTTGAAGTTTAACTAATTCTTTTTCATAATGTTGAAACCTTACAACCATTTTGAAATATGAAAAGACAGACCCTTAGAAAGAAAATCATGGACAATTCTTAGCATTTATACCCCATACATCACAATTTATATCATGTTTGTAAAATTAAAAACATGTGAGTTCCCTCATCATATATTCCCTTGGAACAAGGTGACAACATTAATTACCATTAATCCTTTCGAAACAAATTCAAGCATCCTAATTGCAATGATTACAATATGAAAACATTAAATCAAAAACGTTTTATATTAAATACATGATGAATTATAACACCTTTAAAATTATAAATTATAGGGTAATACACACTATCCAATTTAATTATTCAAATCCAACATATCGTTATTCCAACATTATTATCTCATGATTAAAAATTAATTAATTGTTACCTTTAAAAAATCAAAACACCACATTTCCATGAAATTTATTTTCAATGTATTTATCACCATCTAAATTTTCATATTATGTTATTAATTAAACATATAATGAAACTATTTATATATTTCTTGACTCGTATAACATAATATATGAATTTGACAATATCAATACTTCATTCTTCAAACATTATTCTTAAACATTTACTTTGGATTCATCTACTTATTCCTTAATACCTCATTCCATGAATATGAAATATAGATCATGTCTTATGATTCCTTAACTTCAATATAATAATAGTTCTTAGGATTATTTTAAGAAAATTAAGAACATCACATAACTTTTACATGTCAACTGTGGTCTGTTTATCTTTAGGAGAAAAATGAATACATGAACCACCATGCTGATTCTCTTCATGATCCTTTTACATAAGACATATAATTTATTAATTCATATAATTTGAACATTTAACAATGTTTTCAATTGATAATACCTTAGGGATTTCCACATTCCCATCCATTTCATTAACCAAACTCTTCTTGTTTCCCATGTATTAACACGTTTTGTGTAATTATTTTCCAATGTAAAAAAATATTCTTGTTCCTCTATTTCATTCACATAGGTTGTTATTTCCACATTAATAATAAAAATTATACTAAAACATCTGTCTAATATGGTCACCAATACCCGAACTATCATAAAACTCTTTCTTTGTCGTCTATGGAGAGTTTGAGTGTAGGTTAAGTTAAACATTGCCAATCATGTTCTGTGAAAACTAATTAGTCATTGTGACAACATTTTTCAATAAAGTAATCATCCCATGTGATTTCTCATCATAAAATCTTCTATCATATTCAATGTGAATCCAGTTCCTTCATGTTCACTCCAATGATTAAACCATATGCATTTTGTGAGAATTACATATCATATCACAAAACCACATAGTCATGAAATGAATAACTTATTGGTTGTCTAAATGAGGAATTATTCCATAATATAAAGGCCATAGGTTTATACTAGGTTATTCATAGACAAAAAATATTTAAATCATTCAAGATGGAACATAAAAAGTTTGGGAGTTTTCATACCATATCCATTGGGAGTGTTATTCCAGGTTTGTAGCTAGGCCCAATGTCCAATACAAGATTACCCCGAGCCATGACCATATCATCTTGTTGGAGTTGTTACTCCTAGGTACATATTTGATAGATCCATATAATCTTTTAGTATCTGAACATGAATATATTACTATGAAACCACTCAATTTACCCTTTACCAATTTTCAAACACATTTTCCTAATTAATCACTCATACTTACACTTATCCGTAGACATATCCCTTGAAATAAAATTATAAATATACCTCAAAATCTCACTAATATTTTCTCATATCATTATCATAAGGTTTACAAAACCATTCCATTGATACAAACTATAATGAACCAAGATTGACATACATCGAAAAAACATTTGTTTTTCAATTTTCAGTTCATCATATAAATAATAGCATGAGGACTGTAAATATTTAGTTTCATTGGAAACATGAAAAAAAAATCTTCTCTCCTAGTGAAATATTTTCAAAATATTCCATTAAGATATTCAAATTTAGTACTTCTATCTATAATAATTCTTTATATCATGGTGAAATGAAACAAAATAAAGAGTCAGCTCAAATTTTCATTTTGTGTAAATAATGGATATGTGTAAGGAGAACATAAACAAAAGGGAACGAAACATGTACATAAAATTTGAATATCATACCTTACATATTAGAGGTCATAATAATGATTTTAAATTCATTAGACATGGATCATAAATTAATTAAGATAACAACTAATGAAATAATAACATACGAATACTTCATAAAAATTTTGGCATGAAAATTGGTGTATAACATTGCGAACATGTATAAGCAGAATCATGTTCCCTCGTTAATTTAGGAACATGAGATCAGACCCCGAATCATCTTATAGACATTAAATTAGGTCAGGGAAAAATAGTGTGACTGTGTAATATGGTTCACATATAACCTTATAGACATGAAACCAGGTTCATGCAGAAAATTGTGAACATGTATTCTGGTTCACACATGGCATTGTGAAAGTGTAATTTGGTTCACAGAAAAAGTAATGAACATGAAACCGGGTCCATGCCTAACATTATGGTAAATTTATATAGTTCACAAAAAACATTGTGATCACATAATAAGGTTCATGAATAAAATTGTGTACATGCCTAAAATTTCATGCCTATCATAATAAACATGTAATATTATTAAAGCATATCATTATTACGCTTGAGTCATCAATTATTACCCTTTTTTTAGAGTAATATATAGGTCCCAACCATGTCATCAAAAATATTTCATAAATGTTCACCAATTTAATAAAACATTAATCATATCAATATACATAAATTGATATAGGGTTTGTAAACATAAAATTACAAACCATGAAATAATTGGTATCATTTAAATTTTATCACCTCATAACCTATGAAAAAATTCAGGGTTTACAATCACATTAAGAATTAATAACCTATTAAAGGAAGTGTGTTTCAAAATCATCAAACCTATGGATGTGAAACGAGTGCCATAACTAACCCTAAATCAAATCATATTCCATTAAATAAATAATATAAATGGAGCATTTTGATTGTTTTCTGGAAGGACTCTATTAACAACAACATATGTAATCGTAGTTCGAAAAAAACATGGAAATATATTTCGAAATCATTTTTGAAAAAAATATTATTTATTCTTTGAAGTAGTCTTTTAAGGAAATTAATACATTTTTAAATAAATTATATTTAAACACTATTAAAATATATAATGCATTATTGAAATCACATTTTTAAAAAAAATTCATTGAAAATAAATAAAAAAACATTTCTGTAAAAATTATCCCTTTAAAAATGAAATAGATGATTCGATGAAATTATGGTGGGTAAATCCGTACATTTTATATGAATTAAAAAAAGAAAATTTATTTTTCAAGGTAAAAATGTTAGGATAATTACTTGTTTAGAAAATGAAAATAAAATTCTTTGTAATAGATTGGTAAAATAAAAAAAGGGTAAATTGACTTTTATGTGTTATATTAGAATGGTACAATATTTTTGTAAACCATTTTTTAAAACATAGATTTCCTACATAAGGGTGGGTAAAGTTAGGCTTTCATAGAAATACAATCTTAATAATCTTATTTTCCAATGTGTTGAAATAATTTACAAAGACATGAATATAGATTAAATAACCATAGGTGAATAGAACATAACAATTTATTGAGAGATGGGTTGTATTATATCATGAAATTAATCATAAACTATAATGAAAAGTGATTAAATGGTTTCAATAAACTCTAATCAATTTGTAACATGGGATCATACACTACATGTAAGGAAAAAAAAATAAACTAATATTATAACAGCATGAAAATATGTAGATTAATGTTATGTAATGTAAAATGTAATTATACACACCTAAAAATGAATTTAGGTGAATAATAATACATGTGTTGTAAAGAAGTAAAATTGAGAGAAACTGTTTTATCAATCAAGTAAATTTTGAAACCAAAACCCCATGAAATAAATTTTATAGAATTAATATTTAAAAACCCATAAATTTAAATATAAGAGTTATTTATTAAATCCATGGTATGTATACACACCAAAAACGAAAAATTAATGTTGAATATTTCATTTATCTCATAGAAATAAAAGTGATATGCAATCCTGTTACCTTGTGTCTTGACTCTCTTTATAGTAATACAAGATTCCTATATAATAAATGTGTTTTTATTATGTATGTTTTAGATTTTCACTATCTGACATATAACAACATATATATTTTGATTATGATCAAATATTACACTAATTTTAACAACCCTATGTTATAGTTTCACTATAGAAAATATTTTCATTGTCCTTCGCATGTGTGTTAATTTTTTTATTGTTGGTATTTAAGAATTTTTTCATTATTTCTATAATTTATACCATGATTTAAATATTATTTATATAATGTATATGTGAATTACAAGAATCAATTTTTTATATATTTATTAAACATAATACACTATTTATAGAGATGGTAGGTCGTATGTACACATTAACACTATTTATGTTTAATTGTTGTGTTAAATTAAAGAAAGTAAATGTCATATATGCATATATATAAATATAATTTTTAAAATAGATTTACTCTATCCTATATGTCATATATATTCTATAAAACCTTCTCCAATACAATCCATGTTGTGAATGAATGAATCATATCGCTTTGAGGGGTGATAGTCCACATTTCCCCAAAGGATATTATTGTATTGGAAAAAAATGGATAATAGAACAAATTTGTGTTTCAAAAAATAATAAAGATGCATAATGACATAAAAATTATAATATATGACATATATAAATAGAGTTTCCATCATAATTTCCATAATGACTGACATTAAGGAATGATTGAAAAATCACAACTTTAGAAGGCGATAGTTCGTTGTACATGGAAAAAATATGTTCATTATTCATTAGATAAAGATATGTGTATGTTTAGGATTATCCATTAAAATATAATAACATATTATATTTAAGATAATATTTTTTATAAATTAATAGAATATATGTCATTTAAGGGGGTGGAAAAAGAAAATATGATAATGGACATGAGATATTTTGTTACCTCATAATTATGTAAATCCTTTGGTTTCTGAATAAAGGTAACCTTTGATCTCCTTTGGTTAATGGTAAGGATTCAAAGAGGTAGATATAATTTTTTAGAATTTTATTAGGATGATCTATGAAATACATAATATGCTTTATAGGAGTGATGATGTGGGAGATATGGTGACCTTTTATAGCGAAGGAAAAATAATCATTTTTTATTTGTGAAAATAAGATAGGTGTACACATGTTACTACATAACAAAAGTAATAAAAAACATAAAACAATAATATATGGTTAATGGATGAATTATTTCTAGAAAATGGGTGTTGGAAATTGTAAATTTCATTTGGACACATAAGAATAACGTTTAGTCCCTTATTAAGCTTTATTTTTCCAACATCGATCTGATTAATTTTAATCACATTTTGAAATAATTTTGGAAAAAAACCATGCATGATATTGTTAAATTATAAATATTATAATTATTAAAATCGTGTATATCATGTTATTCCATGTATAGTTCGCAGATGCCGAAAAAATATGATTAATGTTTATCATGTTGAAAGGATGAAATTATTGTTTTTTAATTAGAAAAATATTTCAATTTTTATTAACTATATATATTCAATATCAATGTTGAAATGGATTATAATGTCCTAAATTTTATTAATAGATGTATAATTGATGTAATTATACCTATAGAACAAATTTTAATTGTAATTTATCTTTAATAATTATTTTAATTTACGGAATATTTTATCTAAAACTCAGCATTTTCATTATTCATCAAAAAAAAAGACACTTCTCAAAAAAAATTCCAAAAACTCAGCCTGTGATAATATCAACATAATATATTCCAAAATAAAGTTTATTTTTTCAATTTAAATATTTATATTTTATACAATTAATTTTATTATTTAAATTGATTCATTTGAAAAAACAATAATTTTAGACAAAAATGGACTTCACCAAAAATCATATATTTCATTTCCAATATGACTATCCATATAAAATAATTATAAATAATAATTTAATATTTTATATTAGTATTCATATAATGGTGTTTAATTGAAAAGTTATAATTATCTCATTTAAATAATAATTATAATAACAATAATAATAATATGTTTCATTGAAAAATCATTGTTGCATATAACGTACAACAAGTTGATGTTGATGTTTGCACAAGACAAGTCAGTATTTTATTTAGTGAAAAACATGTTAGGATCATGTGTGAGATATCTAACTCAGTTCCATTTGAATGTAATTCTTGATTTATTATATATATATGTAATGAACAACTTCCACTATCACATGAAATGAAAAATATCAAAAAAATAAATTAATCTGAAAAAATAATTCAAAAAACCAATGGGTGATACAAAACACATCTTTCTGAGGATGATGATAATTATTTAAAGTTAGTTGGTCAAATAATTGGACCTTTTTCATTCCATCACTTTTTTTAGTCTGACTACGGGAGATATATTTGTGAATTATTTCTTATTAGTTTTAGTTTACATTTCTAATTTTTTTTTTCATGGATATGTGAGTGTCTGTGTGTTTGAATTAGTACCATAGGAAATGGAAATCCATGTTTGAGATATAACATCTTGGTGATGGTCCCCAACTCTTGGACTATTTGACATGAGAAAAGTGTTGTCACACAAGGCTTACTGTTGACTATGAAGTTTGAGTTGGTCTGTTTATGAAAGAGATATGGCAAAATATTCTGTTATACATCCGTATGAGATATAAATATTTAGCGATAAATGAAAATTTCTTTGGGATTTAAGATAATAATGTTATAAAAAAATTTTATCGCTTTTCGACACGAAATTCACTACTGGTGTCACGAAAAACATCTTCGTTCACTTATTCACTAATAACCTTCTTTTCGACTTAGTTCATGTAGGAAATGGATTCTTGATAATACATTGGTCCCCGAATCATATATCACTGGGTTCTAGTTCCCATGTCCATCATGTGTCATCTCCCTTGATAAACTCTCTAACCATAGTTTATCTTATTTCATTAATCATTCCTGCCTGATGTTTTCTAGATTTGATTTTATAGAATTATAGTTATGATAATGCACCGACTCACAATGATTCATTAGATGGTCATTTAAATGTGGTGGTAATTTTAGGTTGATTTGAATTACTGAAACCACCCATTGAAAGGTATGTTTATCGAGTTGTAATGGTAGATGATGAGAACATGGTTATCCCACTATATGAGTTTTAGAGGGATTTAACTTTTGGATTACAATATGTTCCAGAACCATAGGTAGTTGATTACAATCCTGATTTATATATCCTATTTTTACTCCATAAAAGGACACCAAAAAATCATATGGATGTTCTTGAAGCAAGTCATATTCAGGGATCCATTCAAAGCTTGTGTTTTTTAGTGAATGAATCACACAATTGGATATATTTCTATTCGACATGTTTTGAGTGTCTCTTTAGGTAAGAGATCTATCAAGGCACTTTTTTGTAAAGACCTGTAAATTTCAATGAAATTTGTTTTCTTAATTTTCTATGGAATTTTAAAAGAACGCAGTTTCAGACGGCACCTGATTCTGTGGCCCGGTGTGCCCGAAATCATTTTCCGAAGTTTTGCTCTGGTGCGTTCAGTGAACGAACGAGCGGGTTTTTCTAACTTTTGAACAGGTGCTCAGAATCAAATTCTGAGGGCACTGATGGAATCGCAGCACAGGTATTTTCTTAGAAACGCCTCTTCCAGAGTTGCGTTTTCTCGGGTGTGGTTTTTAATTTTTGTGATTTATGTTAAGAAATAAAATAAAGAGGTGCGTCAACTTTATTTTTATTTCACTTAATCCACTTAAAAGACACTTAAAGATGCTTAAGCTAAGTTAAGCAGATAGTGTACCATTCAAAATATCCTACCCTGTTGGTAGGATATTTGTGGGGTGGGGCCCACACGAGCCCCATAGTTTCTTTTCCTCTAAGTAACGCACCCGCGAAAACCCTTTTTAAATAAAGTCAACTAGAGCGTTTTCTTAAACAATTAAATGGTCCTATTAATTGGGCGGTTTATTCGTTGAATTAATTCTATGAATTAATGGGTTGTTGCTTAGTTTGTTTTTCATTTGTTGGCATATAATAAAATAAGACCAAAATTTTTAACTTCTTGAGTGTTGTTCGTTGAGAGGATTCGACAAAAGCATTAAGTCATTCATCCGCCCTCGAGAAGAACGTGAAGAACACGAAGAACACGAAGAACGCTGGCCTTCGACGAAAGGCGACGAAGAACGCCAAACCCTCGTAGATCGACGATGCGACGCCGTGTTCCACGACGCCAACGATTCTCCTCATGCGACGTTCTTCTGTGACATCCCTTCATCCGCGACAAATCTTCGATCATCCTTTAAGGTGATAGATTACAAAACTTTTTAATTCATTGTGGTTTATAACAACAACATGGATTTAATTGTTATAATTAAATCTCTATGATCTTGATCCTCGGAGTTCGTCGACGCAACGCTGTATACCGCGACGACACGACACCCTTCCGCGACGCGACAATCCTCTTCTCCCGCGACGATCAATTCCGCGAAGAACTCAGGTTCGATGACTTCAACAAGGTAGGGGTTTGATTCTTAAAAATATTCGTGATTTATACCCGTGACATTTGTTAAACTTTTGTTGTGTAATATTTCTTTTAAAAACCGCTAACGCGGTGGGTGCGGACTAACGAACAAGTCCGAACCCACCGCACTTTATCGTTCTTGGTGTGCGAAATGGAGGACGATGAAAAACAGGGCCACAATGGCGATTTGAGGGCCTAGTAGTGAAGAATGGGACCAAGGAGGAGCCACGGCATAGACAGTTGTGGAATCGGACCACTGGAGCAACTCTGGTGGCCCGCGGAATCCTCCGGCGGCGCGGGTCGCCGACGGCCGGAGAAGGTGGCGCCCCAGAACGCTGCTGAATGGAGCCGCCGTGGCTGAAGCCGCGGCCGCAGCGGCCAACTAGACCCGCTAACGCGCGGGTCCGGCGAACACGGGATGCGGCAAAGCCGCATCCGTTGACCCAGCGTGGCCCCATGCGGGGCCGCGACACCTTCATCCCGTGGGGACAGCGCGCCGCGCGGTTCCTCCGCTCGGCCGAGCCGAGCCGGGCCGACCCACCAGGCCAGTTCACGCCCAGGCCGGGCCGGGCAATACCCGGCCGGGCTGGTTCGCGCCCAGGCCGGGCCGGGTCGCGCCAAACCGGGTCGGTCCGGGCACAGACACCCCGTTTCCAGACTCTTTGCGGTCCTTCACTCATAACTTGAGTTATGGGCCTCTGAACGACGTGTTGTTAGCGGAGATGCGATCCTTGGATCGAGACGGTTATTTCGGTATATCACACTCAAGGTGTCGGAATACTTTGGGTTCGGCCAGGTTTGTTCGTACACGAAACCAACCGGGCCCTCGGAGAGGAAACACTAATATCTTGGGCTTCGGACGTCCGATTGACGTACCATCAACTTTGTTGTTTTCCATTAAGTGAGTGTTTCCGACGCTTTCGCCGGGGCGCGCGCATCCTTCTACGGAGGACGCGCGGCTTTGTTGCCCCGCATTCCCGCTTTCCAAAGGCGGGAGACATTCGCTCCTTATTCAGGGACGTCTGCTCCTTGATCGAAACAGGATGATGGGATGTCGGTTCTTCCTTCCGTGGATTACTCCTCGGAACTCGTCACCTAGTCCGGGTCTCCCTTATAGATTTAATACTTAGTTCGTGAAACTCTTCCCAGTGCCATGTTTCCAAAGACACCGGTTAATTACACTGCTTCTGTCGGGACATTCCAAAGGGTCCAATGAGGGAAGCAACCTTCGGTCAGGGGAGTATTCACGTTGAGGCATCACTAGCGTGTCTGGATGCTGGGGTACCTAGCATGTCTGTCTGTTATCCTTGAACACAAGGCTTCTCGAGGGCGTGGAAGCTCGAGGCATCCCACATCGGGCGCGGGGAATTACATGTCGTAGACACATATCTGAGGTTTTCCTCAACTTCCCGTGCTCAACACAGGGTATGCCGCGAGTTTAACGTCCAGCGGAGACGGATCAACCCAACCAGAGCATTAGATGGGATAAATCGGATTGAGGGATCCTCCTTGAAGGGATATCGACACCGGGGCTAGCCCGTGGGCGACAGTGAATGGAGTAGAAGGAGAGTGAAGTAGAACCATCGCAGGGGGGCGACAGGGAAGTTGGGATTGAGCCTTGACGAGGCTTCCTACGTATCCCCGTGGCAGGGAATCAAAGTCCGCGTAGTTCGGGATGGTGCCGGTAAACCGACGTGAAGCTGGACCTTGGCCCGATGAATGTCGTCAGCGTACAGACGTGAAGGTGGACCTTGGTCCGATGGGAGTTGGGCTTGAACCTCTGGGAGGATTCCTACATACCATGCCTTGACATGGATCAAAGACCTCATAGTTCAAGTGGGGTTGGGTCGCAATGGCTTACCACTGGACCAGAATGTAGTTTAATGTCATGCCGGACGAAGATGGGACCTGACGTGAAGAAACGACGGGTGGGTGTGTCGGTGAACCGACGTGAAAGTAGACCTTGGTCCACTATTGCTGGGCTTGAACCTCATAAAGGCTTCCTATGTACCATGCCTTGACATGGTCAAAGACCTCATAGTTCAAACGGGTTTGGGTCGCAATGGCTTACCACTGGATCAGAATGTAGTTTAACGTCATGCTGGACGTAGGTAGAACACGACGTGAATTGGGTGATGGGTGGGCTTGAACCTCATGGAGGCTTCCTACGTACCATGCCTTGACATTGATCAAAGACCTCGTAGTTCAGGTGGGTTTCGCCGGTGAACCGACGTGAAAGTAGACCTTGGTCCACTATTGGTGGGCTTGAACCACGTGGAGGCTTCCTACGTACCATGCCTTGACATGGATCAAAGACCTCGTATTTCAGGTGGGTTTCGCTGGTGAACCGACGTGAAAGTAGACCTTGGTCCACTATTGGTGGACTTGAACCTCGTGGAGGCTTCCTACGTACCATGCCTTGACATGGATCAAAGACCTCGTAGTTCAGGTGGGTTGTCAGGGTCAGTGCTCACTCTAAGCCCACGTGAGTCATGCTCGGTGTGAGAAACAAGAGGTTGCATGGACCTGACGATCACGTCACGAAGGGTGCGTCTGTGAAAAGCGAAGAGGGGCTTACGCGTTGGGCGGCCCGTGGTGTTGGGACTTACTCCAGGATGGAGGCCCATATATATGGGGGTGCCTCGTTCCCTATCACGTCCTCCACTGACCTTGGTAGTGGGGAAGTACAGAGATGCACGGGTGCAATCATCCATACCAAAGGTTAGGGGGTTACGCTCTGAGGCAGCCCTTCCCCTACAAACATACGCCACTCCGACAAGGAGGATCTCATTCCATGTGCGGAAGAGTTCCATTCCCGTGGAGACGAGTGGTGTAAAGAATGTTCGAGCTGGGGGGACCCTTCGTGAGGGAGACGAGGTTGGGTCACAGTTTAACGTCATGTGTTGAGGACGTGGTGCTTGGCAGTTTAACGTCCTGCAGCTCGGATGAGGTGGGTTCACTCCACACCCCTAGGACTTACATAACCGGTACCCTCTGGTCCTTGGGGAAGGGAAGGTACCGGTAAGGCCATGGTAAAGGGGGGTAGTGGGGCGAACCATCGAGGGGTCCACGTTAGCGTGGCTATGAGAAGAAGTAATAGCCGTTAGCGTGCCTATGCGAAGAAGCATTAGGCGAAGCAACGCTACGGGTGGTGTTGTCCATGGGACTTTGAAATCACATCGTGCAAACCTGGAGGGTCGCACGGAAAGGGGGATCGCTAAGCATAGGAGGGTGCTTTGAGAAGTGGGGTGCCTTAGCCTTAGCATGGGGCGTAGGTGTGAATGGGAGGTGTTTCGCGAAGTGGAACAGTGTTCGCGGAGCACTGCCTCGCGAAGAAGGCATGCCTCGCGAAGCAGGGTCCTGCGAAGCAGTGTGCTTCGCGAAGTGGAGCGGTCCTGCCTTAGTATAGGGATCACTCGTATAGGTTGGGTGTTTCGCGAAGCACAAGTGCTCCGCGGCTGCCCGAGTTCCCTTGGGAATCCCCTTCCTCCGCGAATGCCCTTGAGCTTCGCGAAGGGCATCCCTCTCAGAAGAGGGGCTCAAAACGAGACAAAGCAGAGTCGTCTCGCGAAGTAGAAATACCTCGCGGAGCTCATGATTCCAGGGGCAAAGCGTGCTTTGCGATTCGAGAGAGGAGAAGCTGAAAGGTCGGATTGTCCGTCCTCTGGGACTCAGGGGGAGTCGAGTATTTATAGGGAAGGGGCGCCGCGAAGCAGGGCTCGCGCGCCGCCTTCGGGGCTTCGCGGCGGCTCGCGAACGTCAAACGGGTTCGCGGAGGATTACCGCCTCTGGAGCTTCGCGGCGGCTCGCGAACATCAAACGGGTTGGCAGAGGATTACCGCCTATGGAGCTTCGCGGCGGCTCGCGAACGTCAAACGGGTTCGCGGAGGATTACCGCCTCTGGAGCTTCGCGGCGTCGCCATGGTTGGGGCGCTTCGCGGCGAGGCTTCGCGACGGAGCTTCGCGGCGGAGCTTCGCGAGGCAGCGCGCCGGCTTTTTTTTGTTCCTTTCTTTCGGGCCACATTTTTGGCGCCAACAAATGCCCCCCCTCAGACTTGGAGCCGCGGAGGGTGAAGGGTCGAAGTCTGAGGTAAAATCACCAAAATTGTTGGTGGTTTGCGATGCGGCATCGCGAAGGGGCCCCGCGATGCTCGCCGGGGCCGGACGCGCCGCGATGCTTCGCGCGGTTGAGGCGCACCGCGATGCTCTGGGGTTGCCGCCTATAAATAGGGGGTCCGCCCTCTTTTGTCTTCACGTGCCTTGTCTTTTTGTGCGCTCTCGACTTTGCGAAGCTCCGCGTACTCCGCGACAGAACTCCGCGAATCGAGTTTTGCGGCGAACCACGAGTCTCCGACTCCGCGTACGTGCTAGGCGAACTTCTTGTCGGCCTTGGCCAGACTTCGCGACTTGGTCTCGCGACCGATCTTCGCGATTCCACTTCGCGGTCGAGCTTCACGATTCAACTTCGCGGCCGAGCTTCGCGATCCAAGGGTAAAAAAACTTTTCTGAGGGTCGACATCAAAATGGCCCATCAAGAGGCTGTGTTGGGAGTGCTTGCAGATGCTGCTCGTCGAGATGAGATGGCCAACCGTCCAGGCTTGGGGGAAATGGTTCGGAGCCACTTGGACCACACTTCCTTGACAGACCTGCTGTCGGAAGGTCAGAAGGATTACCCACAGTGCAAGAAACTGCCGTTGTACGACTTCGGGCTGAGGGATGACGTCTTCATCCCTGAGGCAAGAAGGGATGAACCAGCTTGCTGGTTCAGGAGCACACCATGCCAGCACCAATGGTTCAGGGCGGCCGATGGTCATGCGCAGGAGGATTTCACACCCGTCACCGCTGATTGCCTCTACAATCATGTGAACGACATTGACGGGAGGCCACTGCAACCGGAGACGTCCCCTCCTCTCTACCGCACCATGCTGAAGGTAGCTCTGCAGGATCCGAAGAAGGGATGGTCTGATGAGTGGGACCTGTGCCAGGGCGGCAACTTTACCGATGACTGGGCCTGGGCCTACTGGGTAGGCGCCTCATGCGAGGAGTTCGAGGTCGAGCTGAGGAGAGTGGGATTGTATGAGGCGGCATGGGCCTCCCAGTTCCACATTTACCAGCCAAAGCAGCTGATGCCAGAACTGCTGAGTAGATGGTCGTCCAGGACCAACACTTTTCACCTGCATCACGGGGAGGTGGGCATCAGCCTGTGGGATGTCCACCAGATTTCCGGGGTCCCGATCTTGGGGGCCATGTATGTCGAGTTCCTCCCCGTTGCCAGCGCGTGGGGGGATCCGGAGCAAATGCCACGATTGGCGTCGGCGCTGATGGCACTCGTCCCTGGAGAGGACAATGAGGCAGTGAGGGACGTCCACTTCAAGAGGTGGTTCAAATGCTTCCTGAACTTCTCCGAGAATCGAGAGTTCCCTCCAAGGCCTCGAACTTGTCCAAGGGCAGCCCAACGGGGCAAGGGGCACTCGTATTGGCGGGTTTTGGAGGACATCCAATGGAAGACTTGGGGTTTCAGCGTCAGCACCGAACAACAGCCAATAGTCAGGCTGGCGGCGTTCATCGCGGCTCTCATCTGTGGGTGGATCCTACTAGTGAGAGATACAAGCATGGGGGTACGGCCCAGCTCGTTCATCATGGCGTCGATGTTGGCCATGGGTCAGCGGATCAACCTGTGGATCCCGATGCTCACCAAACTGTACAGAATGCTACGGCATATTAGCGAGGGCAAGAAGCCGCCAAGAATATGCGGGCCCTTCCACCTCCTGTATGGGTGGATCGCGGAGCATATCAGGGGGATTTACGAGTATCCAAACCCCATTTCGCTGCCGGGATCAGACTTTCACCACTCCATTCTGAATGCAGTTGGGAGCTTCCCATTCAAACTGGCCGTTCCGATGGTGCTAAATAGGGTGTGGAGGGCGGACGAGTTCAACTTTCATCCCTTCCCACTGCCGATGGGGAGGCTTACTGATGATGGACGGGGAATGGAAGAACATCGGGCTTACCTCCTGGCCTTCCGAGGTGGAGTTTTGGTGGCTCGGATAGATCGTGAGCCAATCTGTGAACCATACACCCCGCATCGTTTTGCGAGGCAGTTTCAGTGCCTCCAGTGGCTAACCCCGCAGGGATACTGGGAGGTGCGTCACGAGGAGCACCCATGTGTGATGAGGCAGCTGTGGCTCATGTTCACACGCGAGGATGGAAAGATGCAGATCGCATTGCCTCCATCCACCGCCGCCTTCGGCTTAGTGAAGGAGTACACCATCAGCTGGGAGGCCGCTTATCACAGGGAGATACTGAAGCAGCCAACGATCCGGGTTGGTGACGGTGGGCCTCCTTTATCTTGAGGTCGAGGTCAGAGGGCAGCTAGGGCCTCTCGCGGAAGCGGGGCTGCCATGGCGGAGAGACCCGCACCGGCCGAGGGTTCGGCAGCAGCGGTGGATCCGGTGATTCCGGGCGAGCAGGGTCATTCGGAGGGGCGGCCACCGAGGGGATTCCGTCGGATATCCACTCAGGCTCCGGGGAAGCGGCTGCGTCACATTGACATGGCAGAAGATTCCGTCTTTCCGGAAGCTTGGGACATTTTGGATGTCAACCGGCAATTCCTCAGCCCACCTGAGATGTGGGCCCACCTGAATCGCCTCGGGATGGAACTGCCGGGCATAGGCCCAGTTCGGGCTGGATTCATGGTGTCTCCGGCGGAGGCGGGACAATACCTGGACGAGCTGGAGGATTACGTCCACTCCAGTGGTGTCCCTCTCCCAATGACAGACCGGGTGAGGGTACTGTTGAATCAGACGGTCCCCCCGCAGTTATCGGCTGCCGATCTGAGGGAGTGCTTCCCCTTGCCAGAGGAATCAGAGGGCTCCTCTCGGGAGGATGAGGCTGGAGGAGGGATCCCGCTGGAGGAGGGCGAGGACGGAGACCGAGGCTCAGAATCCGACGATTTCGCGGAGGCTCTCGAGGTAGCATTCCGAACTTCTCTTCTTACGATCTGTTCATGAATCCCTATGGACTTCTTACCAATGTTTGGGCCATGCAGGATGAACTTGTTCGTAGGCCTCGTTCTCGCTCCTTGGCGGGTGATGTTGTGGGACCTTCGGAACCCGCGCATATGGCTGCGTCCAGTTCTACGTCTGGTGGGACCAGGGGGCCTGAGGCGGCTCCTCTGGAATCCCCAGACCTTCCAACAGTATACGGGGGGCCTCGTCTCGGAGTCCCATCAGTACCGCCCCAGGAGCAGCGCTCGGAGGTCGATCTTCGTAAGTCTCCTCCACCGGTCTCCTCGTTGTCACATGTAGGCCATGCCAACTAACGTTTATGTCTGTTTCTATCATACAGTTCTCCGAATGGCGTGGGCTGCTGCAGCGAGGCTGGTCGGGATGTTTGGCGGCGTCCCTCCCAGGGGCATGCCGGTGATGGTGGTGATAGTCCCTTCCCCTCCTCAAGCTGCGGCGCACACCATCACTGGAGGGACCACCAGCAGGGCCGTACCTGAAGTCATCGAGGTGGACTCTGGAGAAGAGGATCAACCGGTCGGTCCCAGTCCTGTCCTGCCTTCGTCGGCGTCAGGTGTCGTACCAGACTCAACACCAGATGCAGATCCTGCTAAGGAATTCCTGCAGGCATATCCTGCGTACGAGCCTGCCGACCGCGCGGATTGGGATGAAACGGCCTCTGATGAGGAAGACAGCAGCATAGTCCGTCGTCGGTCATGGAAGCTGATCACGCGCTTTATCAGGGACACTCCTCAAGTGCAATGGCTGGCCGAAATGGATAGTCTCCGCTCGCGGTTGCGCGAACTGTGTGCCGGGGGAGTGGATTCCCAACGCCCTCACATGCTCATCCGAGACCTCATGGCTGAGAAGATCTGGGAGCATGATCGTGGGCTGAGCGTGGGATGGCAGCGGAGGAAGGCGACCAGCATTAGGAAGCTCCAGGAGGCTGAAGGCGAGGTCCAACAGATGCAGATCCGGGCCAACGAGCTTTCAGCCACTCTTGATGTGCAGTCTGAGCTGGTCTCATGATTGAAGGACCAGCTGGCAGAGGCTGAGGAGCATATGGGGCAGACCTCTGGAAGGATGGCTGCCGTCCGTGCCGAGGTAGAAAGAGCCACTAGTGCAGAAAACGTTTTTTACGTCGGTTATTTTTAATTTTTTACGTCGGTTTCTAGCCGACGTTAATACATGAGACATTATAAATAAGGTTTTTGACGTCGGTTATTTAAAAACCGACGTCAAAAACATAAAATCGCGATGTTTATCACGTCGGTTATTTTATAACCGACGTGATAAACTGGGGGTGAGGGCGGTTTATCACGTCCGTTTGATAAGAACCGACGTGATAAACCGGGATGAGCGTGGTTTATCACGTCGGTTCATATAAAACCGACGTGAAAAACTGGGGGAGGGGGGTTTATCACGTCGGTTATTGTATAACCGCCGTGATAAACCGGAGGGAGGCGGTTTATCACGTCGGTTATTCAATAACCGACGTGCTAAACCATTCTCCCAGAACTTTATCACGTCGGTTATTAAATAACCGACGTGATAAACCATTCTCCAGGCCTTTTATCACGTCGGTTATTAAATAAACGACGTGATAAACCCAAATATTTTTTAAACAGAATGCAGTGATCTTCTCTCCACCAGAATCAACCAGAAAACAAATCAAGAAATCGTACCACAAAAACCGAAGTACATCGAAATTAAGCATGTACATAGATAACATATAAAACTTACCCACTAGACAGCATCCACCCTCATTTATACCCCATGGACAGCCCTCCCCCACCCCGTTGGAGCCCTCACCCTCATGTATACCCCCTGGACAGCCCTCCCCCACCCCATTGGAGTGCCCACCCTCATGTATACCCCTTGGACAACCCTCCCCCACCCCATTGGAGCCCCCACCACACTCCTGGACTGCCCCCCGACCCCCGGACACCCCCAAACACCCCTCGACAACCCCCCACCCGCCTGAACAACACCTCCTCATCCCCTCACCCCACTTGACAGCCCCCACCACACCCATGGACAACCCCCCCCCCCCCACCCCTGGACAGCACTCCCACAGCCCTGGACCGGCTTCCCACACCCCTAGACATCCCTGCCACCCCCCAGGACTGTCCCCCCACCCCACCGGACAGCCCTCCCAGACCGCTGGACACCCCCAACCCCACTGAACACACCCCCACACCCTTGGAACCCCTCCCCCACAGACCCAAATCCATACCAGAAGAACCATCAAAAGTAGACCAAAACAAGAAGTAGAGAAAAATTAAACATTCACTTATATAACATTCAAAACTTACACTGTCAACTTCAAAAAAAATAAATCAAACCAAAACAACTACCAAATACACAATTAAAACGAAAATATTCAAAATTACATTTTACATTACAAACAACTAAAATTCAATCAAACCTGTAAAATAATTTGACCACTCCACTTGTACGTGTTTGATGTCTTCAGCAGTATAGGGTTGAGGGTCATCAAAAAGCTACAAATGAAAAAGAAGATAGTTAACATGTTTAATGAATAAATCAAATTGAAATATTATGGCAATGTTTAAGAGGAAATCGTACCAGGTCAAAATTCACAACTGTCCCAGTTGTTATTATTTCATACATAAATCTTAACATATAATATCCGCATTCGATGAGCCCTTGTTGTTCATGAAAATTCTGTTTTGAATGAGTGTAAATTCAATATATTATTTTTATGTAATAAATCAAAAAAGACAAATTTTAAATGGAAATTTACCATCGCATTTACATATTTGATCTTTGCATTTCTTTTCTTGGTGTTTTTTCGAAAGTAGACCCATGCACTGTTAGAAAATAATACGAATGAGGTAAATTTAAAATTCATTATAATATATAAAACTATTGAGAAATTGAAACTTACTTTTCCAATTTATTCTTAAAACTTGCCCGCACATCACCATGAACAGAGTATATCCAATAAAGAGCTTTCTCCCTTGGGCAAAAAATCCCTAACATCCAATGATTACTGATAAAAGGAATTTTAATGTTAGTGGTTTTTTATGTTAAAAGATAATTAACTCTTTGAGAGAAATGTGTTTCATACCTCTCACAAAAAGGCATCATCCAACATTGTTGGATTATATTCTTTTCAAATCTTTCAGCAATATAAACCATTCTTTGTTCCTCAGTCAATGCACATGCTTCAGGGGAAATCAATTGCGGGTCCATGAATCCATAAACTTCTGTCAGTTCATTCCTCTCACAAATTTTATAAAGATACCTAATACAAAACATATGTAAGTATACATTTTTAATAAATATAACGCAGGGAAATGGTGTTAAGACTTACATGGAAAAAATTTGCACCACGTTGATGCCCAACTTATCTCCAGTAACAAGCTCCATGATATCAGATTTTGTAATCCCCACACTTATTTCACGTCCACAAACATGAGATTCCTTTGGAAACTCATAAAAACCCAACAACAAATGTGAATATCTTGAAAATCTACCAAGACCACTGGAATCTGTATCTAATCACATAGCCTGTTGTCTTTGTTGTTATCTATACAATATTTCTTTACCTTTGATGTATTCCTGTGAAAAAAAATTGAGAATTATAGTAGTTTTCAAATGATAAAACAACTTTAATAAAAAAATAAAATAAAAGATATAAGATTCATACCTATATGGTAATGAGTCGAAGAAGTCTGGATAGCCAAACTAAAAAATGGCTGATACTCTGTCCAACTGTCGCCACCTCATCTGTAGGTATTGGTACCCTAGCTGATCTATCTATAATATCCTGTACAGTGACCCTCTGATTCTCTACCTCTAATTGTTGATGATGAAATGTATCTCCTATACAATATACCAACCCGTATGATACTATATGATGTTGAGAATCATCAACATACAACTTGCAATATGTAGGAAGCTGCGGCGGAGGCATAAGATAAAGAATGGGGTCCGCAGGCTAAGGTGGGGGAGTGGGATCTACTGGCGGAGGTGGAGGATAAATAATGGGGTCTGCAGGGGGAGGTGGAGGAGTGGGAGCTGCAGTCTGAAATTGTATTTGCATTTCTGCAAACATAGACTGCACCGAATCTCTAATCTTGTCTTCCATTTTCGCATTAATATTTTGAACTTCAGCCTCCAAGGATTCTATTTTTTTATAAAACCCCTCAATGTTAGAAGTTGAAGAACGTGGAAACACTTTTCTTACCGATACACCTATCGGATATCCTCTTACATGACCAGGATGTTCGGGCCTTCCCAATGCTGCAAATAAAATATCTTCCCTCCCAGTAGCTCTAAATGTCCCCTCTGAACTTTGCTCCTCAAGAGAGTCCTGTATTAATTAATTGAACATTTCTGTAATGATTTAAACTTATATGAAGAAAAAAGTTAACTTAAATAAAGTAAATAGATATCTTACAATCCTCTCAGCTACGATTCTCGATTCTTCCGAAAGATATTGCCCTTTTTTTCCCTTCCGAGCTCTCTTCCATTTTTCATGTCTAGATGGAGGGGATGGAGGGGCCACCTCTCTAGAGCTTTAAGACTCAGCTCTTAGTTGTTGAAATTTATCCGCTATCATTTTTTCTTCCAATAATGTATACCCTCCCCGAGATAAACTATGAGGGTATACATTTTTAGATTGGATCTCCTGATGAGCTTTCCTTGTTTGCTGTAATTTAAGAATAAGAAATCATAAACAAAACATTAATAAAATCATTTATATAAGAAAGTATATAAAAGTTTACATTGCCCTTACCATAAATGACTCTTTTTTTCTACTTTCAAAAAACTGTCTCCATGTGTCTTCATCTATAAAAGGATATATACGACATGGATTGTCATGACTCCTATGACCATAAATGAAATCAGATGTGAGGGTTGATTTGAAATCCCTCCATCTCCTGGCAGCCAACGATAATCATTTCTTCCTGACTCCTCCAGTGTCAGGAATATCAAATGTCATCTGATAAAGAGGTTAAACATATTATATATACCAGAAACATTAAAAGAATGCTCAAACAATGATAAAAGATCTTACCAAAATTGTCTCCCACAACTGAGAGATAATCGCATTATCCACACCTCTCAAATCATTATACAGAATGCTTACTTTGGTCTTATCCTGAGTTGCAACAAAACTTGTAAAATCATTGGCATTCGGACCTCTAGGAATATCATCATCATCAAACTCAACTACTATCCTCTGATCCTGCGTACGGGTAAGTGATAATTTTGGTAAACGTGTGCAACCACGTTTACCAACCTTTGAACTCTTTGTCGTAATAGGAGCGTGTGAATGTTCATCCCCAGAGGTATGACCAGCAAAATGCTCCTCCCCAGAATCATGTGGTTGATCATCTGAACGATCTCTCATTATCCTTAAAATCAAAAAAACAAACGTCAGTTCACAAATATACAAATTCAAATATTTTAATACTACTATAATAAGAAAATAGAAAAGTGTACTAGGTTACATAATAGTAAACATTGGTAATATGGTAAGCATGTTAAACAATGGTAAATATGGCAAAGATGGTAAAGATGGTCAAGATGGTCAATATGGTAAAAAATGGAAAAAATGGTAAACCTGGGTCCTCCGGCTGGCCGGTGGGAAAGAACCGGTTGGCCGGTGCCCATACCGGCTGGCCGGTGGTCATCCACCGGTTGGCCGGTGTCACCAGGCAGTGGGCAAGCCTACTGCCTGGGGCCTCCGGCTGGCCGGTGGGCAAGAACCGGTTGGCCGGTGCCCATACCCGGCTGGCCGGTGCGCTAACACCGGCTGGCTGGTGGCTCTGGCAGAAAGCAATGCTTCTTCCAGAGACCATCGGCTGGCCGGTGGTCATCCACCGGTCGGTCGGTGTCACCAGGCAGTGGGCAAGCCTACTGCCTGGGGCCTCCGGCTGGCCGGTGGGCAAGAACCGGTTGGCCGGTGCCCATACCGGCTGGCTGGTGCACTAACACCGGCTGACCGGTGGCTCTGGCAGAAAGCAATGCTTCTGCCAGAGACCACCGGCTGGCAGGTGGGAATCCACCGGTTGGCCGGTAGACTCAGAGATATACTTATTTTTTTTAAAACATGTTTTAATAAATAAAAAACTTAAAATATCTAACATTTATGGAAAAAATAAATGTAAACAAGATATAAACATATGTTACCTGTAATTTTAGGAATGTACAGATGGATTGTTTTCCCAAATTCCTTCGTCGTGATCGTTCCTTATGGCACAAACTATGTCTTCAACATGATCGTCATTATGTTCTGTTAATATTTCCATTGAAGTAGGGATCTCACATAAATCAGCATATTCATCAAGTTCATCCTCACCAACATATTGTTTTTTCCCTTGTAAAACAACAGCCCACTGCATATCTGATTGATCTACTACATAAAAAATTTGTTTTGCATGTGTTGCCATTATAAAAGAATCAGCTATGTCTTCCAATCTATTCAGATTAACAAGTGTCATTCCAAATTCATCGTGTCTGACACTGTTGTTACCATTAAACCATTTACAATTAAAAACGGGAACTTTAATTTTAAAGTAATCAACCTCCCATATGTCTTCAATCACTCCATAATATGCATTTGATGCAGAAATTGGGTTTTTGTCCTTAGCACTCGAAAAATGCATTGCTTCTGCAAACACCAATACACCACTATTCTGAACTGCACTTCTGTTGTCCTGAGCTTTTGTATGAAATGTATAACCATTAATGTCATAACCAGACCATGTTATCACATTTAAACATGGACCACCCACTATCCATTTTAATGTCTCTGATACATCTGATCTACCAAGAAAAGTCTTTTTAATCCATGACAAAAAAGTTTTGTTGTGCTCATTCAAAATCCACATTTCTTTCTTCTTTGGATGACATTGTTTCAACTCAATAATGTGCAATGTGATATATGGTTGAGCATCAGCTATGTTCTTCAAGATGTATGATTCTAACTTCTTCATCTGTTCAGCTGACAATGATTTGACTTTCAAGCCGCGAATCCCCTTTCCCTCATTATTAACTCGTTCATGGCGAGATGGAGGCAAACCTATGTGTTGCGCTGCAGCCAAGTAGCTCGTACAAAACTCTGCTACCTCCTCAGAAATATACTTTTCAATAATGGAGGCTTCAGGTCGATATAGATTTTTAACATACCCCTTTAATATTTTTATATACCTTTCAAAAGGATACATCCAACTAAGATATACAGGTCCACAAATCTTTATTTCTCGAACCAGATGAATCATTAAATGCACCATTATATCAAAAAAAGTTGGAGGAAAATACATTTCCAATTGACAAAGTATTAAAATTGCATCCTTTTCCAAAATGTTCAAATCATTCACATCAATCGCCTTGTTACAAATTGAATTGAAAAAATAACAGAACTTCATTATAGTCTTTCTGACACGAATGGGCAATATTCCACGCAATGCAACTGGTAGAATTTGTTGCATCATGACGTGACAATCATGTGATTTCATACCTATCAACTTCAAGTCCTTCATTGAGACAAAAATTTTTACATTATAAGAATAACCTTGAGGCACTTTGGTATCATGAAGACACTGACAGAAGCAAATTTTCTCCCTCTTCGATAATGTATGACAAGCTGGGGGAAGAAATGTTCGTCTTCCTTTAGGAGTGGGAGCTAACTCCAAACGTATTCCCATTGATATTAAGTCTAATCTTGCATTCAACCCATCTTTAGTCTTTCCTTTAATGCCTAACAATGTTCCAATCAAAGAATCACAGATATTCTTCTCCACGTGCATGACATCAATATTATGTTTAACTTCATGATACCTCCAATATGGTAGCTCAAAAAATATTGACCTTTTCTTCCAAATATGTCTATCATTACCAGATTTCTGTGTCTTTCCCAATGTCACGTCAAGGTTTTTCACCCTCTCAAAATACAGATCATGGGATAAAGGTTTTGGAGCAGTATCAAATTCTTGTGATCCATTAAATGCCTTTTTTAGTCTTCTATAAGGGTGTTCCATAGGAAAAAACTTTCTGTGACCCATGTACACTGTTTTCCTCCCATGATGCAATTGACAATAGGACGTTTGTTGTTCGCAAATTGGACAAGCCTTATTCCCTTTAACACTGTATCCAGACAAATTTCCATACGCTGGGAAGTCATTTATAGTGAACAGAAGCACTGCATGCAGTTGAAAATATTCCATTTTATAAGAATCATACACCCTAATACCATCAGCCCATAACAGTTTCAAATCATCAATCAACGATGACAAGTAAACATCAATATCATTACCGGGTTGCTTTGGACCAGAGATCATTGTACTCAACATGACATATTTGCGCCTCATACAAACTTCAGTAGAGAGGTTGTAAATTACCAATAAAACAGGCCATGAACTATGTGTGCTACTGAGTGTTCGGTATGGATTCATTCCATCTGTGCACAACCCTAGTCTGAGATTTCTTATTTCATTTCCAAATGTAGAATACTGCGCATCAATTTTCTTCCACTGTGGACAATCAGCTGGATGACGTATTTTTCCATCACATACCCGCTCTTCAGCATGCCATCTTAACCTTTTTGCATCATATGAATTAGCAAATAAACGTTTGAAATGATTAATTATAGGAAGATACCAAAATACCTTTGAAGGGAGCTTTGTAATCTCTACATCACCCTGTGATTTTTCTTTCACCTTATAACGTGATGTCCCACATTTTGGACACTCTGACAGAAATTCATATTCCTTCCTATATATAATACAGTCATTCGGACAGGCATGTATTTTCTTGTATCCCAATCCCATCGGGCATAATATTTTCATGGCTTGGTAATGTGAATCTGGAAGATCGTTATCTTTTGGAAGAATGTCTTTCATCAATTGTAGCAGCTCTGTAAAACTTATGTCACTCCATCCATGCTTCGCCTTTAGGTTAATCAATCTTAACACTGCCGACAGAACCGTAAAATCTGTACAACCGGGATATAATGGTTTTTCAGCATCACCATATAGATGTGCAACTGTCGGTTCTATCTCAATTTGTTCTGCTACAATATCGCGAATCATTTCTTCAATTCCATCGGAGTTACCATCTTGTGAATCATCATCATCAGTGACATTCCTTCCAGTTTCACCATGCCAAATCCAAGGGCTGTAACTCAGATTAAAACCATGACATATCAGATGATCTTTTATCTCTCTACTTTTCAACTTCTTCATATTCAAACATTTCAGGCATGGACAGAAAAAAATGTCACTACTTGGAACATTTTTTTTTGCAAATTCCAAAAAGGCATCAACACCTTCCTCAAATTCATTTCTCATTCGATGTGCCGTAATCCAACTTCGACTCATTATTACCTATAACAAATATCAACAAAAAATATATATTTTTAAGATAAGACAAAACATCTTTATATGAAAAAAATCATAATTTGAATGTAAAACAATTTAAAATATAAAACAAATCTTGAAAGTAATAGTAGTTTTCATAAGTACCCAACACCAAATAGCTATACATCGTAAGTGTCATGTTAAAAATATGAATATAGACCATTTGTTTTATGTCTAATAATATTGTCATATTATCTGATCATTCTGATTATATATTAGAATTACTATATCCTTTTGATCCGATATATAATCTAAGGACATTAATATTTCTTTAGAAAAAGTAATGTTAATATCATGGTAATGTAAAAAAAAGTATATGTCGAACTATATATATGTAATACCAATAAAAAAATACATATGTGTTTGGCCTGGGTTTCACACATAAATCAACTCATCTCACAGATTAAATTTTTGAATCATCCTACATAATACTTATTTTTATAACTTAGGGAATGAAAATAATAAAAGTTTTGATTTATGATACTCATTATGGGTAAACATGATATATATAAATATAATATCTAATCTCATAAAAATATATCCATGGGGGTATAAGAGCATACACAAAGCACATGATCAAAAAGATAAGTGAAACAGTTCTATATAATCATATATCATAAAACCTGAGTCCAAGTATAACAGTTTTGGCATAACATAAGACATGATTTATATGATGGTGGGAACATGATTTAAAAAACATTATTCACAAGATCACAACATTGGTATGTGGAATAACATAAGAGTGTGGCACAAACATAATCATCTATGTCATAACATATGTCAAGGGAAAATATAGTTTCATTCACCTCATATTGGGATATGTTAATCAGCTTTCCTATAATTTATTATAATATTTCTTACCAGGCACATCACATAACACATTGGAGATGACTGAAAGAAGAAATGTATTATCAGACTCACCATGAGTCCAGAATGAAATATTTGATTGTAATAGGTATGAATTGATATTTTTATGAATGCAGATGAAAACAGATGATGGTTTTATGATCTAGGAGTTCTAAAAATCATAATTTTTTGAAAAAATATTATTATGTAAGAATGTTGAATGAAATTTTAAGGATAGGTATTACCGATTGTACCTGGTCCAATTTCATTCATGAAAATAATTTTCTGGACAATCATATTGAAAATATGATTTTAAGAAAATAAGTACTACCAATCTTCATCCAGAAAGACACATTCCAGTTAAGTAGGAAATAATAATGTTGCTGGAAGAATGGAACGTTACAGTACCACCCATTATTTTTCAGATTTTGTTGAAGCTAATCCACAATGTTTTAATAATCATTTGCGAGTTGAATGTTGCGAGTTGAATGAACATAATAACCATTTGCAATAAAAAAATTCCACGAGATTCAAAAACGAACGAAAAGCACATCAAGAATCGAAACAAAAACGAACGAAATAAATTCGTGGAAGGCTTACTTGAATGTCGCGAGTTGAGATGATAGATCCGAGAGCACTGAAGAAGATAAACAATGAAGCCAAAATGAGTGTAATGCAGGCGATCGACGAGCCGATTACGGTTTACCGCGCGAGAGAGAGACAAGCCGATGACTGTCAATCGAAAAAAATCGTAAATGACAGAACACGGGCTTTAATTTTTTTAAATGCTTTATAACGTCGGTTATTATATAACCGACGTTATAAACTATTTTTTATTTTTTTTACGTCGGTTATCCTAAAACCGACGTAAAAAGGCTCCCGCCATTTGCTTTTTTACGTCGGTTATTTTATAACCGACGTAAAAAACACGTAGATATCAGGTTTTTTTATGTCGGTTATTTGGAAACCGACGTAAAAAACCCCCCGGGGCTTTGGTTTTTTACGTCGGTTTCAAAATCACCGACATAAAAAACCCGACATCGATGCGTTTTTTACATCGGTTATCAAATAACCGACGTAAAACCCCCCCCGCGCATTGGTTTTTTACGTCGGTTATCAAATAACCGACGTAAAAACCCAACAGGCGCGATTTGTAACGTCGGTTATTAAAATAACCGACGTGAAAAATCTACTCTCCGCATTGTTACGTCGGTTATATATAACCGACGTAAAAAATGGTGATGTAAAAAATGATTTCTGCACTAGTGGGCCAGGGCCAGAGTTGACGAATTACGCCCCGCCGCTGCTGGAGTGGAGCAGGAGTTGAATCAGCGGCAATAGGCTTTGGATGCCGCAAGTCAACGGGTGGCGGAGCTGTAACGCTCCTTTGAAGGGGTCAACCCGTCCATGGGGGAAGTCAACCCCCAAGTATTGTAACAAACTCGAAAGAAACTTTTATTAACACTTTTGTGCTTCAACTCTTTCTTTCTCCTTTGTTTTGAGTGTCGTGGCACGCACGATTTCCACTGTTGAATTTCCTTGTCACATCCCTACAATGTTTGCGGGACGTTTGACGACAATTTCCCGAGCCAGTCCAGATTTCCGAAAGATGGGGAAGGCTTGATCGGAGGAGGAACTTCCAGGATAGCCGAATTACTGTTTCTTCAACGTGCTCTTATGCACGACCGGGGCAACGCCAGGGGCGCTGAAATCGGTTCAAACAGATGAAAATGGGAAGTGAGAATCACGAAACCCAAATTCGGAACACTGTGGGGATGGCGTGACAATAAAGGTCAACCGTTAGCCGTGGCGGACAAACCGTATCCCTACCGCGTTAGCCTGAAGTGGGGACAACAAATGAGCATCGACCGCTGACCATATTCGCAACGCGGGATTTTATCAATTTGTCGTCGATCAATCCTTCGGGACATTGACCCGTAACGGTAGGAGAGCCCTTGGGCGTAGTATCCAGGCCGTTATTGGGGGTCCCTCCAAACATGACCGGTCTTCCGGAACGTTGGCCCAGGACGGTAGGTGAGCCGATGCGGCATGAGACCAGACCGTTAGGGGGTTCCTTCAGTCATGAAAGAGGATGAGGGTCCGAATAAGGGGCATGCAAAGCGTGGAATATGGAGTGATGGTTTGTCCGAACAAAATCCAACACTTAGGTAGTTACACCACCGTGGTGGGAGTACGTCTGATAGGCGCATCGGTTTGATCATGGATCATTCCTTCTTTTACACAGGGCCTCTTTGGCAAGGGGATCTGTCACTTCCCAGTGGGATCTTGGGGCATCCTGAACTTGTTCAGGGTAAAATTGCAGCTACATAGTTCCCCCCGAGGGGTCAGGCCAGAGGGCTGGAAATGGGGAGGAACAGGATTTTGCGATTCCTGGGGCTGGACCCTAGGTGAAATGCCTGGGTGTCTCTACGTATCCCATGATGATGGGAATCAAGCCATACATAGTTCTGGAAGCGTAGTTTATTGTCATGCGGGACGAGGAAGGGCCTAACCGTGTTGGTACACATCCCACCAAAACTACTAAGCCCACGTGAGTCGCGCTCGGTGTGGGAAACAAGCAGTAGTGGTGGGAATTTCCCGACGTTGAGGGGGCAGGTTAGGACAAAGGTACACCCGGAGACTACCGGCCCAATGACACTAACACGATCATTTAGTGCACCTAGATGCGCGAAGAGAAAGATCCGAGTATGATGGAATTCTACTTGAACATGAGGAAGTGGAAATGTGTGAATCATGGTGCTCGAGA
The DNA here is from genome assembly GCA_963277665.1 of Viscum album. Taxonomy (NCBI): domain Eukaryota; kingdom Viridiplantae; phylum Streptophyta; class Magnoliopsida; order Santalales; family Viscaceae; genus Viscum; species Viscum album. The sequence continues at coordinate 1,281,568,119 of OY728132.1, read as the reverse complement.
TTCAGATCACAATGATGGCAGCGTGACGATGGAGGATTACTGCTGACCATGTTCGCAACACAGCATCCTGTCGCGTTGGCCTAAAATGGGGACAAACAAATGAGGGTCGACCGTTGACCATGTTCGAAACACGGGACCATGTCACAAATGTTATCAGATATCCGTAGGGACGTTGGCCCGAAACGATTGAAGGGCCCTTAGGTCCAACATTCATGGAGAGCCCTTAAGCTTTGTATCCACATCGTCTGAGGGTCCTTTTGGATGTGGAAGAGGATGAGGATCCAAACAGCGATCTCATGAAGCTTGGTCATGGGATGAGTGGAATGTTCCTGTGAAAATCCCACACTTCGGGCTCTTTGTCAAAACACATCTGAATACGGCAATGAAACGTATTAGAGAGAGGGAGCAGATTCCTTTCCCTTGGGGTGATCTTAGTTTAGGGTCATAGGGTTCGGACCATGGATGGGAAAAGGGATCAGGGGACGCATGACATCAAAACCTGACCTGAATGAGGACATAGTCCTTCTTACCATGCGTTCTCCGAGGAAATGCTCGAGTCGAGGGACCGAACACAAAGGTTAGGCTGGGCCCGCGGGGAAGTACCCGGGCGCTCCTACGTATCTCATAAGGATGAGAATCAATCCATACGTAGTTCTGGAAGGTGGCACGGTAAGGTACCAGTGCCAGGGGAAAAGGGAAGTGTGGTCATAGCCCTTGCACTAAGAGAAGCGGAATTTGATGTATCTTGTTTGTTCTTTAAGGTGAATGGTTTTTTTTTGTAAAGCAATGGGCCTAGAACAGTAGGTCGTGATGTCTCCACAAGAATCAAGCCGTGATGGGCATTGACAAATGGCATGGCATGTGACCAATACCCAACGTGATGTCCTCTACAATGAGGTCACCACAATGCAGTGCCGTTTTTCGTCGTGCGGCCAGGACGATAATGTCACAGTTTAGGGTCGTATGATAGGACCAAGAATGCATTTTATCGTCATGCAGCGCAGATGTAGCAGGGACGATGCTAGGCGGGAAATGTGCGCAGTGTTATAAAACAAAATTGACAGAGACATAATCCCACATCAAATTGTATGCCATCCGGAGAGGGAAACCTTAGGCCGAGGGGCCTACACAGAGGTGAAACAGGAAGAGAGACTGGCTTCCCGAATGGGTTGTACCCTGAGACAGGGCATCTGGGCGGTCCTACGTATCCCATGAGGATGGGAATTAAGTTGGACGTGGTACCGAATGGATCTTAGTTTATGGTCTTAGAGCTCAGACCATGGGAGCCCCAAAGGATGCCAAATTGCAGCTTTTCCCCCCCTAACATGCAATGGTGCACTGAGGGATAGCGCCAAAATTGTCGAGATTCCACCTGGACATGATGGGGTGGAAAATGATGTGAATCATGCAACCAACATTCATGGACTGAAGGGGCTGGCGTGACGACAGAGGATTACTGCTGACCATGTTCGCAACACAGCGTCCTGTCGCGTTAGCCTGAAATGAGGACTAACAAAACGAGCATCGACCGCTGACCATATTCGCAACGCGAGATTTTATCGATTTGTTGTCTGAAACCCTGGGGGGCGTTGGCCTGTATTGGTAGGAGAGCCCTTGGGCATTGTATCCAGGCCGTTCTTGGGGGTCCCTCCGGGTGTGAAAGACGATGGAAGTCCGAATAGGGGGGAACACGAAGCTTGACAAGTGGAAGGAACTTGATCAAGTTGAATCTGACACTCTTGGTCCTAGACTAGAGTGCTCTTAATACATGGGTGAACCACTGCAGGGAGTCAAGGGACTCAACCTTGAAGGTGATCGGGAGATGGCAGATTCCCAGGGGAAGGGGGTATGGTGCCCAAAACCTTGTATCATACCTACACATCCCCCTTCTGGAGAGAGATAAACTAAGAGGCCTAGGTGACTGGGAGATCAGGGGATCACCAGGAGGTGGGGCTGGACCCGAATCGTAAACATCTAGGTGGTCCTACGTATCCCATTAGAATGGGACTCAAGCCACACATAGTTCTGAAGGGTGCCTTTTAATGTCATGCAGGACAGGGAATAGGAGGACTGAACCTCAGAATGGGGGCGTGCGTGGTGCAGTTGATGCAAACCCAACGTGAATGAGGACGTAGTCCTACACTGCGCCACGTAGCCCTGTGATCAGGGTCCTGAAGGCAGGATTAGAGAGGTAAATTTGCTGAACTCAAGCAGGGTCCGAAGACAAGGGGTCTTGAACGTAGTTCCAGATGAGAGTCTTTGTTTATGGTCTTAGAGCTCGGACCGTGGGTGGTGACAACTCCCGAGTAAGCACAGATGTCAACCCAATCCCTAAGCCCACGTGAGATAAACTCGGTGTGGGAAACAAGGGGGGTATCCTCATTGCAATACTTGGGGCGTCCATCAAAGGGGAGTCAGCAGAGAGTTTCGAAGGACACCTTTGATGTAGCTTGTTCTCCCAATGCGCGAACGTGCACGGAGGAAAAGTACCAAGAGTCCCGAGACTCTACTTGGACATGGTGAAATGATGAAGGGTGTGAATCGTGTACCCGACATTTGGGCTTAATGGGGTGGCATGACGACAGAGGAAAACTTTTATCCATGACAGAAACACAGCGTCTGTATCGCGTTAGCCCGAGGTGGGAACAACAAATGAGCATCGACCGCTGACCATATTCGCAACGTGGGATTTTATCGATTTGTTGTCCGAAACCCTGGGGGGTGTTGGCCCGTATCGGTAGGACAGCCCTTGGGCATTGTATCCAGGCCGTTCTTGGGGGTCCCTCCGGGTGTGAAAGATGGTGAAAGCCCTGATGCGGGGATACGCAAATCCTGGAAAGCAGGTGCGGACGTGTCCGAGTAAATCTTGGCATTCCAGGTAATGAACCAGAGTACTCTTAAGTACATTGGTGAACCGCCGAAAAAAGGGATCGGCGAAACAACTCAGTAAGGGGTGGGAGCATGGCGTGGTCATCACGAGACCGTCGTGAATGAGGACATAATCCCACACCGCACCATATGATCCCTTCATGGAGGAAGGATGGGCCAAGGGGCCAAGATGGGATGAGGATTCCCGAGAGATGGGGTTGGACCCGAAGCCTAGACGTTCAGGTGGTCCTACGTATCCCATTAAGATGGGAATCAAGCCACACGTAGTTCTTGAAATGCAGTTTAACGTCATACTGGACGAGGAGGGGAGTAATATACCCCTAAAAAAGGGAGGTGTATGGCATGGTAAAGAAGCCGTCGTGAATAAAGACGTAGTCCTACGTCACACCATACGATCCTATAAGATAGGTCCTGGGCCGCGGCCCGGAAAGGCCAAGGGGCCTGGGGCTGAGCCTCAGTCAGGAAGGCCTGACTGGTTTGTAGTTTAACGTCTTACATGAGGACGGGGGGCCATGGGCCCAAGGAGGCCAAAGGGCCTGAGGCTGGGCCTCGTAAAGGGAGTTGCATGGCAAGGCACATGATCCTGACGTGAATGAGGACGTAGCCCCACACCACACCGTACACTCCGGGTAAGAAGGGACCTAGGCTGTGACCTGGAAAGGCCAAGGGGCCTAAGGTCAAGCATCAATCAGGAAGACCTGACTGGCTTGCAGTTTAACGTCTTACATGAGGACGGGGGTCGGGGACCCGAGGAGGCCAAGGGGCCTAAGGCTGGGCCTCGTAAGGGGAGTCGTACGACATGGTACATGATCCCGACGTGAATGAGGACGTAGTCCTACATCACACCGTACACTCCAGGTGAGGAATCCTAGGCCGTGGCCCGGAGAAAAGGGGAAGTTATCAGTCAGGAAGGCCTGACTGGTTCGTAGTTTAACGTCTTACATGAGGACGAGGGTCGGGGACCCGAAAAGGCCAAGGGGCCTGAGGCTGAGCCTCGTAAAGGGAGGGCGTACGGCATGGTACATGATCCCGATGGGAATGAGGACGTAGTCCTACATCACACCGTACACCCTTATAAGGAATCTTGGGCCGTGGCCCGGATCGCTAGCACCACCTGGGGGAAGTTTGTCACCTCGGGATGGGGCAGAGGGGATCACTGTTCTTGATGCCTGGGGCATCTCGGGGTGGACCCGAAGATCCAGGACATTGTTGACCATGTTCGAAACACAGCGTTCTTATGGTGACCCATATGGGGGAAAAAATGAGCGTCGACCGTTGACCAAATTCGCAACACGGGACTTGTATCGATTTGTTGCTTGAAAACCCTCGGGGACGTTGGCCCGTATCGGTAGGAGAGCCCTTGGGAATTTTATCCAGGCCATTATCGGGGGTCCCTCCGGGTGTGAAAGGTGACAGAATCCCAGTCAAGGAGTGGGTGAAACTCAGTTGCGTTCATCCACGAAAGGGGAAAACACCTCCAGGGGGGAATGTGCAGCCGGGTCGAGGCTTGCTCGACGTGGGTCGGGGCAAAAGTGTGCACCCTGCCATGTCTTGACCCGAGGGGAAGATTTTGGCTTCTGGGCTGGGCCAACGGATGAAATGTCCGGGCGTTCCTATGTATCTCATAAGGATGAGAATCAAGCCATACGTAGTTCTTGAAGGCCATGCAGTTTAGCGTCATGCGGTGCGGACGTGGGAGGGTAGAAGAATGGGAGTGGGCGCATGGTGCGACCTTTATAATCTTTGCGCGAGTGGGGTTGCATGAGCGGGGCCAAGAAAGCCCACTCCCTGTTACACAAAGATCCTCCAAGGAGACTATTCCCAAGGGGAATAGCGGAAGAGAAAAGATTGGGGCTAGGCTCAAGACGAGGCGTCCGAGCGTTCCTACGTATCCCATGAAGATGGGAATCAAGCCATACGTAGTTCTCGACATGCAGTTTAACGTCATGCAGGACGAGGGTCATCTCATTCGGGGATGTGTGTAGTATGGTACATGATCCCAACGTGAGGACGTAGTCCTACACTGTACCGTACGATCTCGTAAGAGGGTAAGTCGGGGAGAAACGAGGGGGCCTGGGGCCAGACCGCGGTGGAGACGGGGCCAGGGGCCCAAAGAGGCCGAGGGGCCTGAGGCTGAGCCTCGGTCAGGAAGACCTGACTGACTTGCTGTTTAACGTCTTGCAGTGAGGACAGAGATGTAGTTTAAGGTCATGCGGGACCAAGTCGCAGTTTAGGGTCGTGCATGACCCTCTCACAGTTTAGGGTCGTGCAGGACCACTTTTTCCCTAGGCAAAGTATCGCTTGAGGAATCTGGCATTGGTGGGAGGGGTTATACGCTCTCCATCTGTGGTCACCAAGGAGTATGCTCCATTGGGGTAAACCTTATGGATGATATAAGGCCCTTCCCATTTGGGTTCTAACTTGGGAGGTTTCCTACCGGGAATCATTGGCGCTCGCAGGGCCAGTACCAGGTCACCCTATAGAAAAGAGTGGAGACGAACCTTCTTGTCAAAAGCTCTCGCTATCTTGTCCTGATGACTTTCCAGATTGTGCAGGGCACAAAGCCGGTTCTCGTCCAGTGCCTCTAATTCAGTTAGACGGATCTCGGCTACCTCATCTGATGTCTGGTGATCATAAACTGTTGTGCGTAGCGATGGTAGCTGGATCTCAATGGGTAGGACGGCCTCAGCTCCATACACCAGGGAATACGGGGTCACCTGGGTAGAGTTGCGAGTCGTCGTCCGGTAAGCCCAGAGGGCGTTGGGGAGCCTGTCCGGCCAACTTTTCTTTTTCTGACCAATCATCTTCTGCAGAATGTTAGAGAGGGTCTTGTTGAACGCCTCGATCTGCCCATTCGCCTGCGCGTGGTAGCGGGAGGTATGGTTCGACCGGATGTCGTACTTAGCGTACAATCTCTTCAATTCAGCTGCTCGGAAGTTGGTGCCGTTATCGGTGAGGACGGCGTGAGGGACTCCAAACCGGTGGATAATGTTGGAGCTCACAAAGTCAACGATGGAACGGGCCTTGACTTCTTTGAGCGGGACTACTTCTACCCACTTGGAGAAGAAATCTGTAGCAGTCAGGATGAACCTGCATTGGCGGGCTGTTTCCGGCGGATACAGTCCCACTACATCGAGTCCCCATACCGCAAATGGACAAGAGTACTTGTTGGGGTGGAGGGGTTCTGGCGGCCGATGCAAGAAGTTGGCGTGTACTTGGCACGCGTGGCATCTCTTGGCATATCCAATGCAATCGTGGATCATGGAGGGCCAGAAGTACGCTAACCTCCGGATTTGATGGGACAGCTTCGGCCCAGCATGATGGGCGCCACAGGAACCGGCGTGAACCTCTTGCATAACTTGAGGTATCTCTACTCCTTGGATGCAACGGAGGAGGACACCATCGAAACCCCGTTTATAGAGGATCTGCTCAAGACTGGGGCCGCTGTGGAGGGTAAATTGATGTGTGCGACGTCAGATTTGCTCGCGCTCGGCCCGACCGTCCGGGAGCTGACCATTTTGGAGATACTCGACAAAAGGTGCTCTCCAGTCGGGGGTGGTTTCAACCACTGCGTCTAACGAACCCGGGACTCCCGATATGGAGGGTCCGGCAGTGAGATGACTTACCTGCGGGCTAGCACGGTCCTCTTGGGTGACAGGAGCAATGACTCTCTGGTGGGCCACGTGTATGAACAAATCATCTTGCTCGGGTTCTGCGAGCGACGCGGCTAAGCCAGCTAGGGCGTCCGCTTGGCCGTTCTGCGACCGTGGTACATGGGTCACCTCTGGTCGAGAAGAGAACTGGGCCATTAAGAGGAGGGTGTACTCCAGCAACGGTGCAAGCTCTGGCTTCCTGAAGACGTAGTCTCCATTAACCTGTTTGATTACCAGCTCGGAATCTCCCTTCACATGTAGATGGGGTACATGGATCTCAAGGGCCAACTCGAGGCCGGTGATGAGAGCATGGTACTCTGCCTCGTTGTTCGTACAACCTTCTGACAACAGGAATGAGTACAGCAGGACGGCTTGCGCCGGGGTAATGAAAACAATACCCAGACCCACTCTGTTGAGCTTGGGGTAGTTGAGCCTTCTACCGGTGGGGCTCCGGGAGGCGCCGTCGAAATGCATTTGCCAACACGGGATAACATGATCGACCGAGAGGATCGTCTCGTCGGGGAAATCCAGGTATAGGGATTGATCCGCGGAGGTTGGATGGGCAGCTAAAAAGTCTGCCAATGCCTGTCCCTTAATGGCCTTCTGAGGCACAAACCTGATGTCAAACTGCTGGAGAATCACTGCCCACCGTGCTAGTCGGCCAGTCAGTATGGGGAGGTTCAGGATGTACTTCAGCGGATCCACCCGAGAGATCAATTGCACCTTGTGGTGTTGCAGGTAGTGTCGCAACTTCTGCATGGCGAAGACGAGCGCAAGGCAGCTCTTTTCGATAAGGGAATATCTGACCTCCGTATCGAGAAGCATGCGACTGAGATAGTAGAGACTGTTCTCAGTGACCTCGTTATTCTTCTGGGCGAGCAGTGCGCCGAGGGATCTCTCCAGGGAGGTCACGTAAAGGACCAGTGGCTTTCCAGAGACGGGTGGCATCAAGACCGGAGGTTGGATACGATACTGCTTGATTTCCTCTAAGGCGATCCGACACTCCTCATCCCATTCGTAGGCAGCACCTTTCTTCATGAGCCGGGAAAAGGGCTTACACTTGCCGGCCAGATTCGCAATGAATCGGCGTATATAGTCTAAGTGGCCTTGGAGGCCTCGGAGCTCTCGAATGTTGCTCGGGGGAGGCATTTGGCTGATGGCCTTGATCTTTTCCGGGTCGATCTCGATACCTCGGTATCTGACAACAAAACCCAGAAACTTCCCGGAGGTGACTCCGAAGGCACACTTCAGCGGGTTCATCTTCAGGTGATGGGAACGGAGGAAACCGAACACTTTCTCAAGGTCTTTGAGATGGTCCTGGTGCTGGCATGATTTGACTACAAGGTCATCCACGTAGCATTCCACCAATGTCCCGAGGATCGGTTTGAATATGCGATGCATCGCCCTCTGATAAGTAGCACCTGCATTTTTCAAACCGAATGGCATTACCCGGTAGCAAAAGGTACCCTGGGGAGCCCTGAAGGCAGTGGACTCCTCGTCTTCGGGGGCCATCCGGATCTGGTTATACCCGGAATACCCATCCATGAAAGAGAGGTCTTGGAACCCGGCCGTGGCGTCAATCAACAGCTCTGTCACTGGGAGTGGGAACTCATCCTTTGGGAAGTGGCGATTGAGATCGCGGAAGTCGATGCAGACTCTGATCTGCCCATTCTTCTTCCTGACCGACACAATGTTGGCGAGCCATTTGGGGTACTATACCTCCTTAATGAAGTTGGCTTTGATAAGCTTGTCATCTTCGGCCTCAACCATAGCACCATGAGAAGGGTGCATTTTCCTGGGAGGCTGCTTGAACCCATGATGTTTTGCTGGGAGGCCCAGACGGTGGACGGCCACTTGGGGATCCAGCCCTGGCATCTCATCGTAACTCCAGGCAAACACATCGCGGTGCTGTTTGAGGAAGTCTATATACTGCTGTCGCTCCTCGAGGGACATGGCCGCACTGATCAATGTGGGTCTTGGATCTGCCTCGCTACCAAGGTTCACCTGTACCAGTTCATCAACCGTGGTAGAGACGCCTTCTTCAAAGGCTGGGGGAGCATCCTCCAAGTCTTCCTCCCCAGCCGTGGGGGGACTTCCCGCGAAGGAAGATACTTCTGGGCTCTCAAAACCCGAGGGGCAGCCGGTGCCGGCTTGGGCAGCAGCGGTCATCACATCAGGAGACTCACTTGTCATTGAGACCATATCAATGAATGCATTTGATCCGATCCCATCTGGCCTTCGGCCTAAGGGGCCACGCTTGATGATATCAAAGCAGTGGTGACGTGTCGGCCTGAGTCGGTTAATTCCAGCCCAGCGGAATAGACACGTATGGCGCACCGCCGTTGTCATGAGCTTGACGTCCCGGTACCGTACAGGGGTAGGAGGTTCCGGGATGACCCGAGCCTGGTTGATGTAGGAGTACGGGGTGATTTTCCGCCGTCGCTTGGACACGGGAACATGCCTTCCTTGCGTACCCAAAACAACAAAACATTGTCCCATGTTGGGGGTCATGGCCTCCAACCGGTGGATCGGGAGGATGTAGGCATCGTCCATGCTTGCCCAGGGATCACTTGTGATCGGGGCGGGCTCATCCTCGCTTACCAGGATTTTCTTTTCCTTACTTTTGTAATAACCTGCATCCAGATAGCGGGCCTCACAAGAAGCGAAAGGGGACGCGTCTCCTTGGAGCACGCCTACTCGACCGTTGAGCGAGTACTTATGGCACTGGTGATACGACGAGGGGACCGCTGTATGAAGATGGAGCCATGGCCTACCCATCAATGCGTTGCAGGCGGTGTCCTGAGAAACAACCATGAACTCGGTGCTGGCAATTAAGCCACCGAACTGAGTCTTCAGGCGGATCTTGCCGACCAGGGTTTGCTCTGTCCTGTCGTACCCCTGGATCCTGAGGTCAGAGAGAGTCAAATCACCTTCGGACAGACCCAGCTTTCGCAGCGTCCTGGTCGGAATTAGATTGATTCCAGAACCCGTGTCAACGAGGCAGCGACGGACTTCCACACCGTTAAAGTGGCCAGTGATATACAGTGGGAGAATGTGCCCCTGTATAGGAGGGTCTTCATCTTCACCGGAGAACAAGATAACCGCCTGACATTCGGCGTTTTCAAACATCTCAGTATGGAAGGCTTCCGCAGCTGCTACCTCCGTCTCGAACTGGAGGGGACTCCTTAGGGCCTCGGCAAGTGCCTCGCGCATCTCGGATGACAGGCGCATGGCCTCAAGGATGGAAAGCCTCTCCGGAATGCCGGCCAGGTTCTTTAGGACATCATACTTGTGTGCCAAACGCGAACCTCTGCTTACAGGGGGTTTTTCGGCATTTGGAGACATAGCGGGTCCTGCCGGTTGAACTGGCGGTCGGCTAGCACTGGGTACATCCTGCTGCCTGCTAGTAGAAGCCTGGAGAGTAGTCGCCGGACTAAGATCGGACAGCGGAGGCTGGCCTGTCGCCGGGCAAGACTGGCTGTGATACGAACGAGGCGGCTCTCCCTGATCCAGCAACACGAACGGTGGTGGAGGTAGAGCCGAGGGTGCCAGATGGGTCTGCGAGTGCTGAGATCTGCGCTGAGCCTGCTGCCTGGTCTCGGTAGCATGCACGGCTTGGCCGCAAGTGCCTACTGACATACCTCGATGACCGGCGCGATTGCAATTCCGCTGACGTTGACGTCGGCTGGAAACGTTGGGGCGGTCTGCCTGGGGTTCCCCCTCGTCGAGGGTCAATAGGGCTTTACCAGTTCCACGGTGTTAACCGAAGCGTACCCTTGACTGTCGCTCGAAGAGTCATCCACCGCTGGGCGGATTCTTGGAGGAATGCCCATTTCGGGAGGCATAAAGTCGCCAAGAGTGCGGGATGACGATGGCACTGGCGGTGCACGTTGCTTCTTCTTGCGTCGCAGCTGCTTTCCCTTTTGGGCAGAGGTCGACTGTGAAGACGATGTTGAGGCACCAGATACTTCTTCTGAAGGTTCCAACTGCTTCAGGCGTGCCCGGATGATACCCTGGGCACAGACGATGGTTTTTTGATCCATCCAGTTGTCGTATTTATGGGACCCGCGGCTAGGGACCTTCTGCCACTCACCTTCGCCGTCGCTGCCGATTTCTGATCCCACAAAGATGCCTGCCACTTGCGCTGACGCTGGGCCCAACTTGACTATGTTGTTGTTGGCCTGGTCCTGAAGCCAGTCTTTAAACACATAACATCGCTTGAGGGTGTGTCCCAGGATCTGATGATAAGGGCAGTAGTTGGGGTGATCGGTGAGATGCGCCTCTGCCGGCCTTCTGCATTCAGGAAGACGCACAATCCCTTGCTCTAGAGCACTTCAGAAGTAGCCAGGGACCTGATTTTCGTTGAAAGAATAGGTCTGGTACCCTCTTTCCGGATAGGGGGCCCTAGGGGCCTAGTCCTGTTGAGGGACCGGAGGGGCCTGCCGAGGAGGGGGCTCCTGGTTGTCTCGCCTAGGTGGCGGTGGCGCATTGCGCGGGGGAACATGTCGGTTCTGAGGCGGTCGCTGCTGGGCAGGAGCCTATGCTTGAGGTGGAGGACCTCTGCGGGGTTGCGGGGGTGGTGCCGCCGGCAGCAATTCTAGCCGCCCAGGGGATTCTATTTGAGCCACTGCGGCGGGTTCAGCCCTGGCGGCCCTCCGGGCTGGGATCATAGGGGGCAGCAAACGTGCCTGACTAGCCTGTTGCAGGGCCTCCTCGAGGCGCTGGGCCTTATCCGAGAAATCTCTGAACCCTCCAGGATAGTTCTGGGTAATCAAGCAGGGTACCAGCTCTGTCTTAACGTTCCCCACACACATCGTCAGTAATTGCTCCTGAGTCAGTGGCATATCGAGGGAATACGTAAGTCCTTTCCACCGGGCGATGAAGTCTGCAACCCGCTCATCAGGCCTCTGTTTGCACTTGAAGAGGTCCGCAATGCTGGTCTTTCGCGTGGTGGAGCTGAACTGGTATAAGAAATGCCGGCGAAGATCCTCCCAACCGGTCACAGATCCGATAGGGAGCTGGCTGTACCAGACGAATGTCGGACCTTCCAATGTCTGTACGAAACATCGGAGCTTGGCGGCTTCTTGCTGAGCTGGGGTCCCCTACATGGGGCCATACCTGGAAGAGAAATGAGCCAAGTGATGGGGTGGGTCCCCTGTCCCGTTAAAAGGCGAGAAAGTGGGGTTCCCAAAACCCGGAGGCGCGGGCATATCATCCACCCACGCGGGATAAGGCTTGCCATCCGGTGGGACCGCCACCCGCCGTGTTTCCAATGCCTCGAGGCGGGATGTGAGTGCCGCAATAAGGTCCTATGGGTGGGGGTCCCTGTCTTGACGGGGATCCCCAACCACAAGCACATTGCCAGGTTCTTCAACACGGTAGACGGCTTCGGCTGCTCGCGGGTCGACTGGCTGGACGACCTGCTGGGCGATTGGGGGAACCCGGGTTGGATTCTTCAGATTGCCCCGTCGCTCAGGGGGGTTTTGCGAGACATATCGCGCCCTCTTTCCGTATGTTCCAGCTTCCGCCCTGTCCGCGACAGTAGCATGATCAGGGTTGCCCGGAGGCATCTCACCGGGGGGAAGTTGTTCCTGCCCCTGCTTCCCCGGCCTGGGATTACCATAGTCGGGTCGTCGCTCTGTGGCGCGTTCAGCCAAGAGTTCGTCAACCAGCCTCTTCTGCTCAGCAAGCTGCTGGCGCAACGTGGCCTTCTCAGGATCTTTGTCCGTTTTCTGCACAGAGGCGGACGGGTCGGAGTGCTTGACTATTCCGACATGCTCCTTACCCTTGCCAGTGCTTCGACCGAGTGCCAGCGACTCGGTGGGTACAGGGAGGCCTAGCAGGTTCCTCTGATGACATGTAACTCTCCCTGATGGGTCGAGTAGTGGTGGTACGCCCTCGGATGGTATGTCTCCATCAAGGAACTCAAGCTCATCTTCCTTATCCACAACGTCGGCCATGTGGACTATGACCCCTCTTGAGGGAATATCCTCAATGTCGCATAGCGAATCGGGGTGTCGTCAGATAGGGTCAAAGAGGAGAGAGGCATAGCGTCCCCAACCACGGACTTGCACATGGGGGGTGGCTTCCCTGACGATTCTGCGGAGTGCTTTAAGACTCTGAACGCATTTTCGTTGAAGGGAGCTCTGGTGGCCTGGCGACTCGGGGTGCTGGGCCATAAGGAGTGCGACCGCATCGATCGGGCGGCATTGTTCGCCAATCTCCTCGAAGTGCTCTCGACTTCTGGGGTACACTACTCGTTCGCAACGGAGGCGGAAGTGCGTCGCCCAGAGGGTTCGACAAAAGCATCCCACTTCTTTAGGGGTAAGAGACTCGGGTACGTGGAAATTCAGCGCTGCCGTGGGCCAGAACATCTCTGGGAAATAATCCGCTGCAAGGATACTCCAGAAGCTCCTAGGCTCGGACTCAGGGTCTGGCCCTGTGTTGCCCCACTCGTCAACCTGGGGCGGCTGAGGAACCAGAAGCGGTACCGAGGCGGACCTTTGGGATAATAAGCTCGGCGGTGGAGAATACGGCAAACGAGCTGACTGGCCGCCGAATTCCGGGCCATCCTCCGAAGAGTGAGGTGACCTAGCCACGATGTCACGATACGACGGGCTGATAATCACAGCTTCCGGAACAGGATCCGCGGCTACCGGCGATGGGTCGTGTCGTCTCTCTACCGTCGTGGGCCCCCAAAATAACTCTACGTGATCCCTGGTAGAGGTAGAGGGCTCTTCTGGTGACAGGGGCGATGATTGCGTGGCCGAGACCTGCGGAATTCCCAGGATTTCGTCCTCCTGAATGTACCTGCGGAGAGAGACGGGAATCCGGTGGGCCTTAAATTCTGGGAGAACGAGGCTGATGCATCTGGTTCCTGCCCCGGTCCTCGATACAGAGGAGCTGGGAGAAGGTTCCATCGCTGAATTGCATTCCGCTTCCGAATCGGAGAAGCGGGCAGGTTTGATCTCCACCTGGGCCTTCCCAGGATTCTTCTTGTGGCAGTGATGACCCGCTCTTCTGCCCCTGGGTGGCCCTTCGGGACAGGGTTGACCCCTATCGGGCATCCTTGGGGCGGCGCTGGCGCCGTGGCGGAGAGGACCCCCAGTCGAGACAGCCGGGGTGCAAGGGGCACCAGGGCAAATGTCAAAGGGTACATTGGGAGGAACTCCATGAACAGTACCCATGTGGGCGGGGCCTCTTTTGGAACTGGCAGGAGCATGGGGAAGACCTCCATGGTCGATGCGAGTGGAGCGAGGCCGACCTTCACTCCTCAGGTTTCTGGGGCGAGGAGGACCTTCGCTGGTTGCAGAGAGGACGTAGGGAGGGCCCCCACGTTGGAGAAGGACCGGATGGACGGTGCCTTCAGGAGGATGGAACCCAAACCCTGTACAGCGGGCGCGGGAAATGTCTCCGCGCTGAGCGCCACTGCCGCGGGGCAGGTCCTCCTACAGGATGGGGGCAGCACGAGGCATGCCTCCATGACGAACCTCGGAGTGGGGAAGGCCCACGCTCTGTGGAGTACTGGTACGGGGAGGACCTCCGTATGGGGTGGCATCACCGCGGGCTAGCTCGCGGTGATCACCACTGGGGCCTGCAACCCGGAGAGTCAACCCAGCCTGCCCATGGGGCGGTTGGGGTCTCAATCTTGGTTGGGCGAAGGGGTACCCCTGCTCAATGTACGCGGGGGCTTCATAATGTACGTCGGCGGTGGCTCGAGCCACTGTAGTTGTTGACATGGATGCGCCTGAGCGAGCGTCCTCAGCCCGGGCCCGGCGCTGACGTCGGTTAGGCGAGCCGGTGCAGGTGGTGCAGGGACGTAGTCTGCCTGCTCTTCCTGCGGGGCCGGACGGCGGCGCTGACGCAGCCGGACGGGAGCTCTCACCTGGGGGCCCCGGGTCGGGGCCCTGAGCGGATTGAGCCGGACAGTGCCTGCCTCTTCAGCGTAAGGCGAAGAGTCGTCAAGGCATTCCAGGGATAGGCTCCCGAAACGGTTGAATGTCGGGGTGGGGAGCAGGGGCTCCCTGTGCGGCCTGTTAGGGCGGCGTTGACGGCGGGGCCTAGAGGCCTCCAGGTCCAGGCGGGCCATATCCCGGGTTGGGATGACCCCTTCTTCCTCATACCTGCGCACGAGGCTGTTGATCACCCTTCGTTGGATGACCTCTGATGGGGAAAGGGGACGTGGGCGTCCCTCATCCCGTGATGTGGCAGCCGTCATGGCGGTAGTGGCGCCATGTGGAGTGGCTGTAGTGGTGTTGCCCCTGCCCCTGTGCGGGCGAGGAGCGGATGGTGACCGCATCTCTGAAATAGCAACCTGGTTCCTGTGAAACGAAGGGATCAACACATCAGTACTGAGGGGAAAAGGATTGACGGCCAGTGCCGCAGCGTTCTTCCATCCTCCATGTCTGTGAGAAGGATCCACGCCAACACGCTGCAGAGCGGAGTGCCCCACGTCCTACTACCCCGACTTCCGGTGAGTTTCACGACAGGCCCGCCATTTTCTTGGCGGGACCAGCAACAGATATCTGGATCCGGTGACACGTCAATCTACTGGTGTCTCGAATGCTACTAATCTCCATATTGAGGAGAAGACTTTCACGTCGGGTTCACCATTTCTGTTTCCGACGCTTTCACCGGGGCGCGTGCATCCGCCTGCGGAGGACGCGCGGCTTTGTTTCCCCGCATTCCCGCATTCCAAAGGTGGGCGGCATTCGCTCCTTATTCAGGGACGTCTGCTCCTTGATTGAAACGGGATGATGGGATGTCGGTTTTTCCTTCCGTGGATTCCTCCTCGGAACTCGTCACCTAGTCCGGGTCTCCCTTATAGATTTAATACGTAGTTCGTGAAACTCTTCCCAGTGCCATGTTTCCATGGACACCGGTTAATTACACTGCTTCTGTCGGGACATTCCAAAGGGTCCAATCAGGGCAGAAACCTTCGGTCAGGGGAGTAGTCATGTTGAGGCATCATTAGCGTGTCTGGATGCTGGGTTACCTGGCATGTCTGTCTGTTATCCTTGATCAGAAGGCTTCTCGAGGGCGTGGAAGCCCGACACATCCCACATCGGGTGCGAGGAATTACATGTCGTAGACACATATCTGAGGTTTTCCTCAGATTCCAGTGCTCAACACAGGGTATGTCGCGAGTTTAACGTCCAGCGGAGACGGATCAACCCAACCAGAGCATTAGCTGGGATAAATCGGATTGAGGGATCCTCCTTGAAGGGATATTGACACCGGGGCTAGCCCGTGGGCGACATTGAATGGAGTAGAAGGAGAGTGAAGTAGAACCATCGCAGGGGGGAGACAGTGAAATTGGGCTTGAGCCTTGATGAGGCTTCCTATGTATCCCTGTGGCAGGGAATCAAAGTCCGCGTAGTTCGGGATGGTGTCTGTAAACCGACGTGAAGCTGGACCTTGGCCCGATGAATGTCGTCAGCGTACCGACGTAGAGGTGGACCTTGGTCCGATGGAAGTTGGGCTTGAACCTCTGGGAGGATTCCTACGTACCATGCCTTGACATGGATCAAAGACCTCGTAGTTCAAGTGGGGTTGGGTCGCAATGGCTTACCACTGGACCAGAATGTAGTTTAACATCATGCCGGACGAAGATGGGACCCGACGTGAAGAAACGACGCGTGGGTGAGTCGGTGAACCGACGTGAAAGTAGAACTTGGTCCACTATTGGTGGGCTTGAACCTCATAAAGGCTTCCTACGTACCATGCCTTGACATGGATCAAAGAACTCGTAGTTCAAACGGGTTTGGGTCGCAATGGCTTACCACTGGACCAGAATGTAGTTTAACTTCATGTTGGACGTAGGTAGAACACGACGTGAATTGGGTGATGGGTGGGCTTGAACCTCGTGGAGGCTTCCTACGTACCATGCCTTGACATGGATCAAAGACCTCGTAGTTCAGGTGGGTTTCTCCGGTGAACCGACGTGAAAGTAGACCTTGGTCCACTATTGGTGGGCTTGAACCTCGTGGAGGCTTCCTACGTACCATGCCTTGACATGGATCAAAGACCTCGTAGTTCAGGTTGGTTGTCAGGGTCGGTGCTCACTCTAAGCCCACGTGAGTCATGCTCGGTGTGATAAACAAGAGGTTGCATGGACCTGACGATCACGTCGCGAAGGGTGCGTCCGTGAGAAGCGAAGAGGGGCTTATGCGTTGGGCGGCCCGTGGTGTTGGGACTTACTCCAGGATGGAGGCCCATATGGGGGTGCCTCGTTCCCTATCACGTCCTCCACTGACCTTGGTAGTGGGGAAGTACAGAGATGCACGGGTGAAATCATCCGTACCAAAGGTTAGGGGGTTACGCTCTGAGGCAGCCCTTGCCCTACGAACATACGCCACTCCGACAAGGAGGATCTCATTCCATGTGCGGAAGAGTTCCATTCCCGTGGAGACGAGTGGTGTAAAGAATGTTCGAGCCGGGGGGACCCTTCGTGAGGGAGGCGAGGTTGGGTCACAGTTTAACGTCATGTGTTGAGGACGTGGTGCTTGGCAGTTTAACGTCCTGCAGCTCGGACGAGGTGGGTTCGCTCCACACCCCTAGGACTTACATAACCGGTGCCCTCTGGTCCTTGGGGAAGGGAAGGTACCGGTAAGGCCATGGTAAAGGGGGGTAGTGGGGCGAACCATCGAGGGGTCCACTTTAGCGTGGCTATGCGATGAAGCAATAGCCGTTAGCGTGCCTATGCGAAGAAGCATTAGGCGAAGCAACGCTACGGGTGGTGTTGTCCATGGGACTTTGAAATCACATCGTGCAAACCGGGAGGGTCGCACGGAAAGGGGGATCGCTAAGCAGAGGAGGGTGCTTTGCGAAGTGGGGTGCCTTAGCCTTAGCATGGGGCGTAGGTGTGAATGGGAGGTGCTTCGCGAAGTGGAACAGTGTTCGCGGAGCACTGCCTCGCGAAGAAGGCGTGCCTCGCGAAGCAGGGTCCTGCGAAGCAGTGTGCTTCGCGAAGTGGAGCGGTCCTGCCTTAGCAAAGGGATCACTCGTATAGGTTGGGTGTTTTGCGAATCACAAGATCTCCACGGCTGCCCGGGTTCCCTTGGGAATCCCCTTCCTCCGCGAATGCCCTTGAGCTTCACGGAGGGCATCCCTCTCGGAAGAGGGGCTCAAAACGAGACAAAGCAGAGTCGTCTCGCGAAGTAGAAATACCTCGCGGAGCTCATGATTCCCGGGGCAAAGCGTGCTTCGCGATTCGGGAGAGGAGAAGACGAAAGGTCGGATTGTCCATCCTCTGGGACTCAGGGGGAGTCGATTATTTATAGGGAAGGGGAGCCGCGAAGCAGGGCTCGCGCGCCGCCTTCGGGGCTTCGCGACGGCTCGCGAATGTCAAACGGGTTCGCGGAGGATTACTGCCTCTGGAGCTTCGCGGCGGCTCGCGAACGTCAAAAGGGTTCGCGGAGGATTAACGCCTCTGGAGCTTCATGGCGGCTCACGAACGTCAAACGGGTTCACTGAGGATTACCGCCTCTGGAGATTCGCGGCGTCACCATGGTTGGGGCGCTTCGCGGCGAGGCTTCGCGACGGAGCTTCGCAGCGGAGCTTCGCGAAGCAGCGCGCCAGATTTTTTTCGTTCCTTTCATTCGGGCCACATTTTTGGCGCCAACAGTGAGACAGATATTTTGGCATACTCCGATCGAGGTTTGGACGCAGGTGGAGTACGGTCGGGTTGGTATTGCCTTAAAAACCAACCGGGCCCCTGGGACGAAAAAGCCAATAACTCTCAGACCGGGCGTCCGATTGACGCGCTGTCTGCGACGTTGAGTTCCTGTTGACGATACGGAACTTTTGGATTCATAAAATATGGACTGTGTGTCAGTTGATGTATCAGCCTCTCGGCTCGTGGAGCGGACCCTCCTGAACGAGCTTACTGTGTGCGGGAATCCTAGAGCTGGCTGCGACAGCTACTGTGATGACGACGACTGTGCAGAGATCCTCAGTGGATTCGACGACGATGACTACAACACTCAGCAATCCTTTGTGGGTTAGTGCTACCGATCCAATGTGGGTCCGATCCTATGTGGGTTAGCGCTCAGCAGTCTTGTGTGGGCTAGCGCCTATAGGTCCTATGTGGGCCCGATCCTGTGTGGGTCTTTGCGGGGGTTAGTTACGTATTGATCCTTTGTAGGTCAGATCCTTTGTGGGTCATTGCGGGGGTTAGTACCTATCGATCCTTTGTGGGTTTGACGACTTAGATGGATCAGTGATCATCTCTATCGTCATTTGAAGAAGTATACATGTGTGAGCTGAAACCCTGTTTGATTTTCTTTTGTGGATTGTGTTGTGCTATCCTTTGTGGATACGTTTTTCATTCCTTTGTGGATTGTGTTGTGTTATCCTGTGTGGATACGTTTTGATTTCCTTTGTGGATTTTTTTGTGCTATCCTGTATGGATTTACGTTTTGGTTTTCTATGTGGACTGGGTTGTACTTGTGCTTGGATGTTTGGGCCGAGCAAGAATTGATGACTTAGGTATATGTATGGGAATATACCTAAGCCATGTCGGATGTTACTTCGTGATAGTATCTTTCCTTTGTGGTTTATCATTTGTGGATTCTGGGAGACCTTCAGGGTTCTCGGGGTCCCTACTGAGTAGCTTATACTCACCCCTTCACGGGGCTATGCCCGCACTACATTGTGTTGGTTAGAGACGACGGGCAGCGCTGATCGTGGTGGAGGCTTGCGGAGCAGGACGGTACCTGGAGGTGGACCACTGGGTGGGACGTACCCGGAACGGTCGGCTGGACCCGAGGAGCAGTGGAGGCTATCTGTACCCACCCTTCAGGTGGTACTTCTAGTGGACGGCTTGACGTTGCAGATTTACTTTTCAGTTGCTGTTTTCCCCCTTTCAGTTGTACTTTACAGTTGGGCTTGTATTTCCTGCCCCCTTTACTTTTCCGCACTTACTGTTGTACCAGCTTTTACATAGTGTTTACTTTTTCCGCTTTCTTACTCTGTGGTGCTTGTTTACTTAAAAAAGGCAATGTCTTCTCTTTTTACTGGGATTTACGCCGTGGTTCTAGTCGCTAGCCCCTGGCCTATGGAATGCGGGCTTGGGGTAGTCACGGCACGGACCCCGAGGACGGGTCGTGACAAATTGGTATCAGAGGAGTTCGGTTCTACTGCAGACTCTGATCTTTTCTATGTGATGGAGTAGTGTTTAGCGTATTGGGTGTGGTTATCAGTCTAGGGAGCCCAGTGTTGGTGCAGCGGTTGACGTATCCGTACACCAGGACCCTGACTTCTGATTTCCGACTTAATGCATGGAAACATTGATTGCATATGTGTTTCAAGTTTTCTTCGTGATTACTTTGTATCAACTCACCAGGTATACTGTTCTGACCGTGGAGCACCTGTTTCATTTTCAGGATGGCCCCACGATGGCAGCCAACTAGGGTTCCAAGAGTTGTATGTGACGACAGCCCGCCGAGTGACTAGGCCTCGGTACAGGGCCCTTTGATAGCAGAGGAACTGGTGGTGCCTCTACCCGCCGAGCCACCGATGCTTCCAGCACCAGCCACTGACGATGCACGTCGCCTAAGTGCACTGCATGAGTTCCAGTGGCATTGATCGCCCAGGTTCCGCAGGGAGACGGACCCCCAGACAGCCGAGGACTGGCTGGAGGCAGTGGTGCGAGTTTTCCGGTTAGTGAGGACACCAGCAGACCTAATGGTGATCCTCGCAGCGAGCCTACTGCACGCAGAAGCGGGCCGATGGTGGAGCATGATACTCCAGGTGCACGATGATGCATCTCTCCCCTGGACAGACTTTGAGGGCCTCTTCTGCTCAGAGTTCGTCCCGGTCACCCTCCGTGCAGTGCGCATCCAGGAGCTTCTTCAGCTGCGGCAGGGCAGCTTGACGGTCGCCCAGTACTCGGCGAGATTTACCGATCCCTCGCGCTACTCGACTGACATGGTACGGGACCCATTATTCCAGGCCCGGACCTTTGAGCAGGGATTGAGATATGAGATCAGGGCATCGCTGATCTCCCTCAGCATTCCGACTCAGACATGAGTACTGGAGCGAGCCCTTTTGATTGATAGCTTTCTTGCTGAGACTTCTCCAGTGGCGAGACCTACCGCGGGGCGGCACGTAGCAGAGTCTTCCGCAGCAGGCAGTCGACAGATGACTCAGGGGTCCAGGCAGACCAAACCCTCACGCAGACGACCTCAGGACACTGGCTCAGCAGTGCGAGGCACACAGCATGGAGCCAGTCTTTCGAGAGGCAGGCAGTGCTACACATGCGGAGGGCAGGGTCACATGGCTCGTGACTGCCCGACCCACCCTGTCGAGGAGCAGCAGATGGGTGAGGGGCCACCCAGGAAGAGGAAGAGGATGGACCGTGGCCGTCCTCAAGGAGGAGGCGGACAAGGCAGAGGAGCTGTCCGAGTAGCAGGTGGGGGCGACGCTTTGAGGCTCTACCACCACCACCACCAGGAGGTCCACCCCGGCAACAGGGAGTCGCCGGGTAGAGACAGGCACAGCTCCAGGCAGCGGAGGCCTATGACCACGGCGAGCCCGAGATGATTCGAGGTATGATCTGTGTCTATTCCACCCTTGCTGTAGTTCTTATAGACACATGAGCGATTCACTCTGTCATAGCCACTGCCCTTGTTCGGAGCTCGGAGATTCCGACAGAGCCGTTGGCTTGTTCCTTACGGCTAGAGACTCCTACGGATGTAGACTCAACAATTACACACTGGTTCCGGCAGTGTGAGCTTACTATATGAGGGGAGAGCTTCGGCTGGGATCTTCTTGTAGCGGTGTCGAGGCCTTACGACGTCATCTTTGGCATGGATTGGCTATCTATAGTCCATGCACAGATTTACTGTATTAGGCGCGAGGTGCGATGTGTACACACCGATGGGAGCAGGTTCGCCTTCACCAGTGAGATGGGAGCCTTCACAGCATAGGATGGACTTCCGCAGAGGAGAGTACAACCCATCACTCATAAGTTGGCTAGCCTCATCCTAGGAGCAGTTGATGTACGAAGTCCTAGTTTTCCTGCAGTGGTGGATCAGTACGTGGACGTCTTTCCCGACAAAATTCCAGGGCTACCTCCTCGCAGAGAGGTAAACATTCATATTGACATGTATGCCGGGACAGTCCCGATATCGACTCCAGCATATCGGATGGCCCCCACTGAGCTTAGAGAGCTACGAGTACAGTTGGAGGACTTTCAGGGCAAGTGATTCATCCGACCCAGTGTTTCACCCTGTTCTTCCCCGATATTGTTCTCCAAGAAGGCGGACGGGAGCTTGCGACTGTGTTTCGACTATCGTCACCTGAACCAGGTGGCAGTGAGGAACAAGTATCTACTACCGAGGATTGATGACCTCTTCGATCAGCTCAAGGGAGCATGGTGGTTCTCGAAGATAGACCTCAGGTCAGGCTATCATCAGCTCAGAGTTTGGGATGAGGACATGCAGAAGACGGACTTCAGATGTCGGTATGGCCACTATGAGTTCTTGGTTATGCCATTCAGTGTAACCAGTTCTCCCGCAGTGTTCATGGGCCTCATGAACAGGATCTTTCAGCCATACCCCGATCGATTTGTTGTGGTCTTCATCGATGACATTTTTATTTACTCGACGACTGAGGAGGAGCATGCCTACCACTTGCAAGTTGTACTGGACACACTCCGAGAGCACCAGCTTTATGGAAAGCTCTCGAAGTGTCAGTTCTAGATACGTGAGGTCCACTTCTTGGGAAACGTCATCTCTGAGGTGGGAGTTGCAGTGTATCCTGCAAAGATCGAGGAAGTGCTAGCTTTGGAGCCACCGAAGAGCGTGACGGAGGTGCAGAGTTTCTTGGGACTAGATGGATACTACCGAAGATTTGGTCCAGACTTCTCCAGAGTTGCGGCACCACCCTCAGCTTTTACGAAGAAGGGGAAACCCTTTGTGTGGTCAGATAGATGTCAGCAGAGCTTCCAAGAGCTGAGACACAGATTGACCAGTGCACCTATCTTGAGGTTACATGAGGAGGGAGTATGGTACGTAGTCTACTGTGATGCATCAGGGACCAGACTTGGATGTGTCCTCATGTAGGATCGGGTGGTGATCGCCTATGGATCCCGTCAGTTGAGGCCGCATGAGCAGAACTACGATACCCATGACCTGGAGTTAGCAGTAGTGGTCTTCGCCCTGAAGACATGGCGAGACTACCTGATGGGCGAGTGCTTTACAGTCTTTTCTGACCATCAGAGTCTCAGGTACATCTTCTCGCAGAAGGACCTGAACCTAAGACAGCGGTGATGGCTCAAGTTCCTCCAGGACAATGACTTTGAGATAGTCTATACTCCCAGGAAGGGGAATTTGGTAGACGATGCTCTCAGCAGGAGGATGAGCATTCAGCTTCTTGAGGAGGCGACAGAGCAGCTAGACACTTTGCATATATCCTTTGTGGATAGGGATGGATTAGCCTTCATTTAGTCACTCACAGTCTCTCCTCTGCTACTACAGTGAGTCAGAGAGGCACAACATGGGTACGCTGACAGTGAGACGCGACGTGCACAGATATCCGCAGGACAGGCACCTGATGGTTTCTCCTTTTGGAGTAGAGCACAAAATCCTTTTCAGAGGACGTACCTTGGTACCAGTCGCTTTACGAGAGGATTTGCTGAGAGAGTTTCACACTTCTCCTTTGGCGGTACATCCTGGGGTGGAAAAGATGTACCAGGACCTGAGACGACAGCACTGGTGGCCAGGCATGAAGAAGGCTGTGGCAGAGTTCGTTTCTCGATACATCACCTGCCAGCAGGTGAAGGTAGAGAACCAGGTACCAGCAGGCTTGGTACAGCCCTTGGAGGTCCTGGAGTGGAAGTGGGACGGGATATCTATGGACTTCGTGACTGGACATCCACGCACTTCCAGAGGTCACGACTCCATTTGGGTGATTATCGACCGACTCACCACGTTGGCTCACTTCTTACCCATCAGAGAGTAGGGCTCAGTGGAGAGCTTGGGGCATCTCTACGTTCAGGTGATGGTATGGCTTCATGATGTGCCATCGTCTATCGTCTCTGATCGAGATGCTCTCTTTACTTCTCGGCTTTGGAAGGGGTTGCAGGAGGTGTTCATGATGCAGCTACGTCTAAGCACCGCCTTTCCCCCTCAGACGGATAGTCAGATAGAGAGGACCATTCAGACTCTCAAGGACATGCTCCACGCATGTGTCCTCCACTTTGGTCACAGCTGGGAGGACCACCTACCCTTGGTGGAGTTTGCGTACAACAACAGCTACCACTCCACCATCGGGAAGGCACCATACGAGGTGTTGTACGGCAGGCCTTGTAGATCTCCTTTGTGCTGGGCAGACCCTGGGGAGTTTGCACTTATGGGACCAGAGATGGTCCGGGCCACGATAGAGAAGGACCAGGTCATCCAGGAGTGGATGAGGATAGCTCAGAGCCGGCAGAAGTCTTATGCTGACAGGAGGCGGAGGCCGCTAGAGTTCGAGGATGGTGACCACGTCTTCTTGTGGGTCTCACCTTGACGTGGATTACAGAGATTTGGCCGAGGTGGCAAGTTGTCTCCACGCTTCATTGGACCATTCTAGGTCCTCAGAAGGATTGGTGAGGTGGCTTATCACCTGGCTCTACCACCTCAGTTGCACCGGGTGCACGACGTCTTCCATGTATCTCAGCTGAGGAGATACGTGCATAACCCGACGCTAGTCATTGACCATGTGGAGCGAGACGTTGATGATGGGGCGACATTTGTGGAGGTCCCAGTGGAGATCGAGGATCGACAGGAGCGGGTCCTACGTGGATTATCGATTCCTCTAGTGCGCATCAGATGGAAGCATGAGAACCTCCAGGAGAGCACATGGGAGCGGGAGGCTCAGATGAGTGCTCAATACCCACATTTGTTTCCCTAGCTTTTGATGTATCTTTACGGGGAAGTAAAGCCCTGTGGTGGGAGTGATGTAAAGACCCGTAAATTTCAAAAAAAAATCTTAATTTTCTGTGAAATATTACAAGAACGCAGTTTCAGACGGCACCTGATTCTGAGTCCCAGTGTTCCCGGATTCATTTTCCGAAGTTTGGCTCAGGTACGTTCAGTGAACGAACGAGCGGGTTTTTCTAACATTTTAACCAGTGTTCGGAATCAAATTCTAAGGGCACCGATGGAATCGCAGCGCCGGTATTTTCTTAGAAATGCCTATTCCGGAGTTGCGTTTGCTCGGGTGTGGTTTTAATTTTTGGGCTTTAAGTTAAGAAATAAAATAAAGTGCTGCGACAACTTTATTTTTATTTCACTTAAGCCACTTAGAAAACACTTAAAGCTACTTAAGCTAAGTTAAGAGGATAGGGTACAATTGTAAAAATCCTACCCTCTTGGTAGGATATTTTTGGGGTGGGGCCCGCAAGAGCCGCACTGTTTCTTTTCCGCTAAGTAACGCACCCACGAAAACCCTTTTTAAATAAAGTCAACTGGAGCGTTTTCTTAAACAATTAAACGCTCATATTAATTGGGCAGTTTATTCGTTGAATTAATTTTATGAATTAATGGGTTGTTACTTAGTCTGTTTTTCTTTTGTTGGCATATAATAAAATAAGACCAATATTTTTTTCTTCTTGAGTGTTGTTCGTTGAGAGGATTCGACAGAAGCCTTAAGTCCTTCATCCTCCCTCGTGAAGAATGCGAAGAACAAGAAGAACGCGAAGAACGTCGACCTTCGACGAAAGGCGACGAAGAACGCCGAACCCTCGGAGATTGACGACGCGACGCTGTGTTCCGCAATGCCAACGATTCTCCTCCTGCGACGTTCTTCTGTGACGTCCCTTCATCCGCGAAAAATCTCCGATCATAATTTGAGGTGAGAGACTGCAGACCTTTTTAATTTTTTGTGGTTTATAACAAAAACATGGATTTAATTGTTATAATTAAATCTTTATGTTCTTGACCCTCGATGTTCGTCGACGCAATGCCGTATACCGCGATGACGCGACGCCCTTCCACGACGCGATGATCCTATTCTCCCACGAAGATCAATTCCACGGAGAACGCACGTTCGATGACATCGACGAGGTAGGGTTTTGAATCTTAAAAATCTTCGTGATTTATACTCGTGACGTTTGTTAAACTTTTTTTGTGTGATATTTCTTTTAAAAACCGCTAACGCGGTGGGTGAAGACCAACGAACAAGTCTGAACCCACCGCACTTTTTCATTCTTGGTGTGCAAAATGGCAGACGATGACAAACGGGGCCGCAATGGTGATTTGAGGGCCTGACAGTGAATAATGGGACCCCGGAGGAGCCATGGCGTAGACAGAAGTGGAATCGGACCACTGAAGCAACACCGGTGGCCCGCGGAATCCACCGGTGGCACCGGCTGCCGGAGGCAGCGGCGCCTCGGCGCGGCGCCGAATGGAGCCGCCGCAGCTAAAGCTACGGTGGCAGCGGCCAACCAGACCCGCGACCGCGCGGGTCCAGCGACACACGCGACGCGGTAAAGCCAAGTCCGCTGACCCAGCACGGCCCCATGCTGGGCCGTGGCACCTTCATCCCGTGGGGACAGCGTGCCCCGCGGTTCCTCCACTCGGCCGCTCGGCCAAGCTGAGACTGGCCGACCCGCAGGGCCGGTTCTCTCCCAGGCCGGGCCAGGCCGGGCCGGGTCGCGCCAAACCGGGTCAGTCCAGGCCCAGACCCCCCATTTCTGGACTCTTTGCGGTTCTTCGCTCATAACATGAGCTACGAGCCTCCAAACGATGAGCCGTTAGTGGAGATGCGATCCTTTGATCGAGACGGTCGTTTCGGTATATCACACTAAAGGTTTCGGAATACTTTGGGTTCGGCCCGGTTGGTTCGTACACGAAACCAACCAGGCCCTCGGAGCGGAAACGCTCATATCTTGAGCTTTGGACGTCCGATTGACGTACCGTCGACTTTGTTGTTTTTCTCTATGTGAGACGGAACTTTTGGAATACTCTGCCTGAGGTTTGGACGCAGGTGGAGTATGGTCGGGTTGGTTTTTCCTTAAAAACCAACCGGGCCCCTGGGACGAAAAGACCAATAACTCTCAGACCGGGCGTCCGATTGACGCGCCGTCTGCGACGTTGAGTTCCTGTTGACGATACAGAACTTTTGGATACATCAACTCTGGACTGTGTGTCAGTTGATGTATCAGCCTCTCGGCTCATGGAACGGACCCTCCAGAATGAGCTTGCTGTATGCGGGAACCCTAGAGCTGGCTGCGACTACTACTGTGACGACGGCGACTGTTCATAGATCCTCAGTGGATTTGACGGCGATGACTACAGCACTCAGTGATCCTTTTTGGGTCAGTGCTTCCGATCCTGTATGGGTCCGATCCTGTGTGGGTCATCTCTCTACGGTCCTGTGTGGGCCAGTGCCTATAGGTCCTGTGTGGGCCCGATCCTGTGTGGGTCTCTGTGGGGGTTAGTTACATATCAATCCTTTGTGGGTCAGATCCTTTGTGGGTCATTGTGGGGGTTAGTACATATCGATCCATTGTGGGTCCGACGACTTAGATGGATCAGTGATCATCTCTATCATCATTTTAAGAAGTATACCTGTATGAGATGAAACCCTGTTTGATTTCCTTTGTGGATTGTGTTGTGCTATCCTCTGTGGATACGTTTTGCTTTCCTTTGTGGATTGTGTTGTGTTATCCTGTGTGGATATTTTTTTCTTTCCTTTTTGGATTGTGATGTGCTATCCTGTGTGGATTTACATTTTGCTTTCCTGTGTGGACTGGGTTGTACTTGAGCTCGGATGTTGGAGCCGAGGGAGAATTGATGACTTAGGTATATGTATGGGATTGTACCTAAGCCATGTCGGATGTTACTTCGTGATTGTATCTTTCCTTTGTGGTTTATCCTTTGTGGATTCTGGGAGACCTTCGAGGGTCTCGGGGTCCCTACTGAGTAGCTTATACTCTCCCCTTCACAGGCCATGCCCGCACTACGTTGTGTTGGTTGGAGACGACGGACAGCGCGGATCGTGGTGGAGGCTTGCGGAGCAGGACAATACCTGGAGGTGGACCACTGGGTGGGACGTACTCGGAGCGGTCGGCTGGACCCGAGGAGCAGTGGAGGCTATCTGGACCCACCCTTCATAAGGGAATTCTAGTGGATGGCTTAACGTCGCGGGTTTACTTTTCAGTTTTTGTTTTTCCCCTTTCAGTTGTACTTTACAATTGGGCTTGTATTTCCGGCCCCCTTTACTTTTCCGCACATACTGTTGTACCAACTTTTACATAGTGTTTACCTTTTCTGCTTGCTTACTCTGTGGTGCTTGTTTATTTTAAAAAGGCAATTCATTCCCTTTTTACCAGGACTTACTCCTTGGTGCTAGTCGCCAGCCTCTGCCCTATGGAAGGCGGGCTTGGGGTAGTCACAGCACGGGCCCCGAGGACGGGTCGTGAGATTTTTAATCGGGAAAAATATAATTAGTCAATATTTTCAATAAGGAGACATGAACATGGATGATTTTTTTTGTGGTCCATTAACCAATGATGATACCCTATACGTATTCTTCAAGATGCATTTTTTTCTAGCTCGAACTCTTGATAATGGACAATACTATGAGATCTTGGATTTGGTGAATTTTTTTTCAATTGAATCCTATCCTAGAGTGATTGATTCAGCCTTAGTTTTGTAGATATTTCTCATATAGGAGACACACATATCATATAGAAAATTTAAATCCTATGTAACTAGGTGTGAAGGAAATTATAAGATGTGACCCATGGGTAGAGGATGTGTGTTTTAGTTCTATAATGTTGGTACTATTCATTAAATATTGAATATATGTTTCTATTTTGATTACTGAGGACATATTACGCAGGATTTTGTGACATGCAGTATAGGTGAAAAGGAGAAATTTGATATAGAAATAGTTAATAAAAAGTAGAAGGAGATGTATGGTTGAATGTTTGGAGGACATGGGAGAGGGTTTCGATGAGTAGTTAGAGGTTGAAGGGATTTTACCAGTTATTTCAATCGACTAATGGTTGTACAAACCATGTTTTAGGATTTTGTGGTCATGGATAAGAAAAATTATAAGAAGAGGTGTCCTATAATCAATCATTTTCAAGGATAATCAATGTAATGATATTTTCATTTAAAATCTTATTTATTGTATTGGTAGATAAGGGTGATGGATATAATTTTCATTCTAGTTCATTTGTTATAGACACTGAGGTCTCATTTTAGCAATTGGATGAACCCATTATTTTAGATATAGTAACCAGAGGTTACTCAATGATCAAAATAATTTGAAGAAAATGTGACCAAAGAAATATTGGTGGAATATATTCTCCTAGGATATCATTGATGTAGAAATGAATCCTTATCAATAAATCTTAACTATGGATAGACTACCCATAGTTCAATCCGAGAATGAAATTTTTAAAAAGAGGATGTGGCGTGTCTATATTAATGGGATTTGGTTTTCCTTCCCTTTTGTGTAAAAACAGGAAACACAAAACTTGATAATTAAATTGATAATAAAAATTATTTCTCCCAATTTTTCCAGCATTGCCCTTGGAAAAATGGTTTATATGGTTTTTTAGTTTCTTTTAGTAGTGGAAGAGTATGTTGATGTCTTTACTATGTTGTTCCAGACTTATCTCATCTCTGAGTGGTAAAATATAGAATTTAATTACACCCATATATTTCGTAGATATATACACTGGAATATCAATTGTCCACCATATATCATTGAGAGATAAAGGTAATGTTTGAGTAATTATATATGAAGGTATTTTTCAGATTGATTTTTTCATCCTAGGCTTCCCTAATGTTTTTTACGAAGAAGGCGGATGGAATCATGAGGTTATGTGATATCGATCCACCCATAATCCTAATGACTATAAAGAATTTGTATCCACATTTGTTTACTAATGATCTAATTGACCAGTTCATATAAGGTATATGTTAATCATTGAGAGACCACATATATTCTTATCACTATCTCTAAGTACATGATGTGAATATATTGAAAATGACATTCTTTTTTGACTATAGTTATAATGAGTACCTTATAATTTCATTCATCATGATGACCACCTCTGTTGTATTCATGGGACTTATGAATTGGATCTTTCATCCATTCCTGGACCAGTCTCAGGTGGACTTCAGTAATGAAATATAAATGTAACAGATTTCCAGGAGGATCACATGAGACACTAGATTATGGTCTGATACATACACTGATATCACCACATATATATATATATATATATATAAGATTATCTAAATGTGTAATATATGGATTTTAGTGTTCAACCATCTATGAAATTATATCACAGTAGATGGTGTAGTAGTGGATTTGGGGAAGGTTAAAGTAGTGTAAATGATGGATCAAACAAAAAGGGTGATGGAGATATATATATTACAAGGAAATTTGGTTTACTAAATGTTTATTTTCACAATTTAATTACAATATCGACACCTAATAATTCATTGACCATGAAGGCGTATCAATTAATATAGGAAAAAGATGTTATAATTGGATTTTATAGAGTTTCATTAGCGGTTCATGAGCACTCAAATCTTGATATATCCCATTTATGGTTTTGAGTATGCACTTTCTTATGATTCCTCAATGAACATGATTGATTTTGTTCCGATTAAAAAACATGTATTGATTTATAATGGTTCCAAAAATTAGATTCCACATGAGAATAACTACATAACACATGATCAGGAACTGAATGTGGTATTATTATCCCTGAATATGTATGGATGATACATTATGTGCAAGTAGTTTATGGCCTATTATTTCCAGATTTATTTCATGTAGGACTTCCCAAAAAAGATTTTATACTGAGAAAATATAGGGGCTAAGTCTTCATCATGGATTTTGACATCAAGAGAGTATATTCTCCTGAGAATGATAGAATAATGGAAAATACTATTGGAAAGAGATTGTAATAATGGATGTTGTCTGAGGTTATAGAGTAGTTTGCCTCTTTGAAAATTTACATAGTGGATATGAATGGTTCAACTAACCTCATGTTTATATTTTTTACCATACTTCTTGTGTAATTTCATAATGAGTCTCTACATGAAGATACCTATTGTGAGTCGTTACATTCTCAAATATATAGTATATGTACTACTCATTGATTTTGTAAATATTGTGACAATGATAACCTATTCAATTTTAAGATGATGATACATGTATAATTTTGTTAGGTGGTTATGAGGGTGTTTAAAAAATCAATAATGGTGTAAAATATTCTATAAATGAATATTTAATATGACTTTTGAAAAAAATAGTGGCCATGTATGATGAAATGTGCAGTGGATATTTCATCTCGATGCTTCACTTATCAGTATGTGTAGGGTGAGAATCTAGTTCTAGTGGGGTTATCTTAACCTCGTTACATACTAGAGAGAAGTTGGATGGGTATATCAGTAGATCACATGACATGGAAGATGCAAATTTCTCCATAACATGATGAAATCATGTTGACCGAAGATAGACAAACCAATTTGGCCGACTTCATTATTATCTATGTGAATAATTTATTAGAGAGTATGGGACACCATTACTTGAAAAAAGAAAGTCAAAATCTACTATTTTCTCTTAATGGTTATTCTAGACTATGACTCTCTGTTTGTGTCACAATTATAAATAATATTTCTTTTGTTCATTCAAGGAAAATTGAATTTGAGAATGTGATTTCAACAAAAAAATTACATTTAGAATAATTGGACCATTCATTTTCTAAATAAAATAATATAAGAATACTTGTAAGTCTGTGCTCAATGTTGGGAGAATATACTACACTTAGAGTAATTATCTTTCAAATAGGATACCATTCTACCAATGGTATTGAACCATTTTTGGAATTATATGGGAAACCATGTGGGCATCCATTATGTTGGAAAAATCTTAGAGAGTTTTCATTCATGTGCATAGAGTTTATGCAAGTTATGATAAAGATGGTGAAGATCACCCTTGATAAGGTGGAATCTATACCAAGACATCTGATGTCCTATAAAGACATATGTAATATGAATTTAAAGTTTTAGGGGGGAGACCATGTGTTCTATGGGGTATCACCCTGATTTGTATTGTTGGAAAATCTCTAGGAAAACAACTTTATCTCGGAAATTTATTACCCCTTTCTACATAGAGCGTAGTGTTTGTTATGTGGTGTACCACTTGGACCTACAACCACATTCAGACCGTGTAGATGAAGAATACAATATTTCAATGTGGATGAGATATATCTATAACCCATAACATTTTATATACATTTCTGATCAAGAAAAAATGGATATAGATAGTTTTTCACACTACTATATAGAGATTGATGATATGTTGGAGAATATACTTCATGGATTACCTATTACCTTAGTTAATGTGTGGTGGCAGCATAAGAGTCTTTAGTTGGTAACTTGGGATTAAAATAACTATTTTCAAGCTTACTACCCACATTTATTTTTTTTAAATTATTATTTTTATAAGTATAATCCTAATGGTGGGTAAAATTTTACTTCTATATTTTTCCATATTTTTTTAATAAATATTTTTTTATTATTCCTACTACTGAGAGAGAGTTTGATTATGAGGTCCTAAGAGGCTCAATATTGATATTATATAAAGTTTAAGTATATTAATAACATGTTTATGAAATCTATTTGGTCTAATGGGAATACAAGACTTTTTTTGATTCTAAAACACATGTTTTCTATATATAAGATGTAAAAATAGTTAGTATCAATATTTTTGTTGAATTGTAGAAATTAATTTAATTAATAAAATAATTAAAATTAATTAATTTTTTTATACAAAACCATAAACTATATAATCCTATTTATATCCAATTTCATGAGTTATCCACATAACCATTAGATTTTATTGTAGATTATGGAGAGGCATAACAAAGGTAAAAGGATCAAGGTTGTTTTTCCCCAATTAAATTCAATAGTCCTTCCACAAATTATGATGATCATTAATTATTTATCATTTATTGCTCCAAAATGAATGTCGGGTGTTGATTTATATAGATTATTTCCTTTTTTGGTTTTCCAATGATGAAATAAAATCAAATCTTCTTATCAATTTATTCTCAGTTTGATAGTGTTGTGGGTGATAGTATACAGAAATTAAATTTTGGGAAATGATATTTTCTTATGATGTTTATATTAATCCATCATTATAATGAAAGAAAATTATGGTCATCCCAAACAAAATCTATGGTTTTTCTCTGTTATGTTTTCATATAGATTCATCCCCCTGTTATTCTCATGGGTCATCGAAGATATTTACTTGGATAGTGGATAGACAAATAAATGGTATTAGATCATTCAAATAAAAATATTTTGTGAAATGGATTGATATTTTGGGTTCTTGTTCACAATGTAGGGTCTAAATTAGGGAAAAAATAAACGATTAATAATGGTACATTAGGATAAGATTGGTCATTCCTTTGTTCACATTAGGGGTTTAATTATTTGAAGATGTGATCGTGGTGGATTTTGGATTGGATTCATGTATAAAAATATGTGGAAAGTAATTGAATTGATTAATTGGATAATGATATATTTTTATTTATAGATTATATGGTGGGAATCATGGAAGAAACATAACATGGGAATGTATGATGCTTTTGAAAAATATTTGAAAAATTACAAGGTACACAATGTGAAGTCTTATGAACACACATAATGTAGTACCATTACTCTGGTTGCTGGGGTATCAAATAAGATAAAATATCATACACATTGTGACATGTGATACATGTCTTGTAACTTTATAACTGCGGCCTTGTGTGTACCCTGTAAGGTACATGTTAACAAACATGTCTTGGAACTTGGAAACATGTAGAATATATGTGAATAAATGTGTACTCAGACATTATTAAAGGACTGGGGCATAACTAGGTACACATTAATAACCAATATACACAATCATGGAGAGAGTCACACATGAATGGGTCATGGTAGATCAGTGATCCCACAGTTGATGATACACACCATTTACTTATTCGTTGGTTGTGTGAGACCCTCTAGTAATTTAGTAAATCAAAATTCATGATTACTATGAATTTATTGTCCATTAAACATATGTTACATTGATTAATTACATTTTAAGAATATGATTATGATCTTCTATAATGGTTTTGTCTCTTATAGTGATTTTTCTATCCCATTGTGAGGCTCGAGATTAAATCCTTTTTTATTTCATCTTCAATATATATGGATCATGGAATTCATTTTAACACTTTATATGTGGAATCAATCCACTATTAGGTGTATTGTTCTTGTTTTTTTTTAAATTCCCCAGTATTATTTTATGGATCCCATTTATAGATGTTGGTATATTCCGAGTTTCAGAATCTATACTTTTACTAAGTCCCAATGTGAACAACCTATCAGACAGTAACTATATATTATAGAAGGATAACTGTAGTGGAATCTATTGGATGAATTATTACGTACCGACTTGAGTGGAATTATGTGCGTGACATTGGTAGATACATATTGTTACATTTAGTCTTTTTGGAGTATATAACTGTTTTTTATCATTATATCTCACATAATGATTGACATAACTTTGTATTAGTGATATGACTATTATTTAATATTATATTTATTTATTTTTTGTTTCCTTACATGGTAATTTTGTAATCATCCTGGTCTGGTCTCTCCCTACACCTATATTGTTTAGTGCCGAAAAATTTAATTTTGATAGTGTCCTAAGAGAATCGGGAACATGTAGTGAATTCTTTTTTGCTAATACAGATTGAGATTCCATCTTGTGATTTAGTTGACAAGATTCACCACCTTCTAAGAATGTTAGTATATATTTAATTTTTTTGGTGCTGTCTTATTTTCCCTTTAATCTTTCTGTTACTTGTTCTACTCGAATTGTACGATATAGATGTTCACATAAAATTTCTATTAGTTTGATATCACATTCGACATTGTCTCGTCTTAGAGGTGTGAGTGTGTGTGTTTGTGTACATGTTCCTTAAGCAATATCATGCCTTATTTCTTACATTCCTTATCATCACATGTCATTATCTCATTAAATATTAGAGGAAGGGTTTAGGTTGTCATACTCATCTTACTAATAGACTATCAAGCCTTAGTGGCATAGGTCGTGACATAAATAGTTCATGGATATGGTTTAGAAGAAAACCATATAGGTCACCCTTATTTTGGGATATTATAGTTAATTATTTTGAATGTATGGTATGTATTATAATTTAGATCATTTGAAATGGTGAGATATTGGGGTTGAACATTCATTTTGGTTATGGGGTACAAAGGTTTGAAATTATTATGGGATATATGTTGTAACCAAGGGTAATATTCCGATGTTTAACAATGCTATTTTTTATGGTTGTTTCATAGTTTTGAAAACCATGTGGAAATAGATCGTCATATTCAATACCTAAAATGCTGAATTTTATATTCTACACTGTGAATGTTTTAAACCCCAAAATATCTTATCCTCCTTACTCAACTGACATAAAATTCTATATTCTCAGAATGTTTTTCCTCCTCCACCATGGATATCTCTTATGGATTTCATCATTGTATAGGGATAATTTTATAAATTGTATCAAAACCCTATCCACATACTCGTGTTCATTTCTTTTCACTTGTGTTCACAAACTAATGTGGACTCAGATACCATGGGTTACATGTGGTATGTATTTTAATTGGGGGTGGTTTGTGGATTCACCATTCTTATCGTTACCTATTTAGACTCTATTGTCAAATTATATCACTTTAGGGAAAAAAGAATCATGATTAAGGATAGGATACCATATTTCATGATTCCTAAAATTATTTGAATAGTATTTTCTTTTTACTACTTTTTTAGATACCAAATTAAAGTTTTATATTTTTCTATGTAAATTGTAAAAAAGTAAAATGAGTATCAATTGGTTTTCAATGAACATGATTCGTTTTATTTATCAAAACACGAGGTTTGAATCAAATTTTATACATATTTGGAGACCAACAATATAATAAAATTAATTGAATTTATTTTATTAAGGAATTTAATAATTATGAATTGTTTTTTCATTAATATGTTTTTAATATAAATTAATGATTTCTTGGATGTGCATAGATTTTAAATAAATTACAATGATTCACTCTGTTAAAGATTATATTATGAAAATGTATTACTTCATTTTTTATGTGTATGATTACAAGTAATATTCATGAATAGTATTTCACTTAATAGTTGGTTGATTGTTTAAAGGGTTCAAAAAAATTAAATTGATTCTTTTTGCTTATCTCATATGAAAGTTGATATTATATGGGTTATGTGATGATTTATTCAATGGGGAATGATAATATAGTATTTTTTCTCAATTAAAGGGGTTAGTTTCATTCAATGAATATTCATAAGAGGGGTGATGAAATTATTATTTATTATATTCATATGTGTAAAATGATGTGCTAAGATATATTTATGATCCATGGAAACAAAACGGTAGATATAAAAAAACATAGGCACACTTGTTTTATTATTTTAGTTTCACACTACTGCTAGTGTCCTTTACATAGAATGTGTTCTACATATGGTATGTTCCCCCTTTGTTTGGCCATGTGGAGAAATATAGAGTGTTAGTTCTAGTTTTTTGGAATCTAGTGCTAATATCATTTGATTGATGTAATAAATTTGAGTCATAGTTTTTCAAAACATATCCTAGGGTTTTAAAATGATTTTAATTGATTTGTTTATTATTATTAATTTTATTTGAATTTTTTTCAATTTATATCATTCTTAGTATTTAAATATTTTGTTTCTAAATAGTCAGACTAATAACATAATATTATGAGAATGAAATTATTTCCACGTGATTTTATTCACGTAGATATATGTAAGTGGATGTGATATAAAATTTTTTATATTTGATTTATATATCTTATGTACATTAGTAGAATAAAATAAGAGATTAAATTTATTTCAAATGATCCTATTTTTTAATTCTTAATGTTTATATAGGTGTTTGGGGAGAATTCCAGTTATGAGACTCTCTTCATGCATATAATATAACTAGTTTAGTAATTTTAATTTTATGTAGTGGATTATCGAAATTTCTTAATTATTATAGATGTTGGATTCAATTGGATATGTTATTATTTAGAATGGACAGAAGTACATGTTGTTTATTTTTCTTGGTTTTATTCTGATGTCATTGATATATTACACTCTTCAACATCCTTGCTCAAATTTTTCATTATTTATAGTTCTATATATAAGATGTTTGGTTTGTTTTGGGTTTACATATATTGAATTATATCATGGTTATATTTTAGAATTTTATTTCATTTTTACCTTCCTTCCGTTCTATTTGGTTTCTATATAGTCTTCTTACTCCATATATATTATAAATTTTTTTAAAAAATATACAATATGGTCATTATAGAAATGAAATTAAAAGTATCATGTTTATATATATATATATATTGGTATAAAACTATCTCACGAGCTTATATATGATTAAATATTACTTTATGAACCCCATAGTGATAGGGAACATATTTCCAAAATTTCATAGGACATCTCTGGTTTCATATTCATGGGTGTCCTGTATTTGGTTAATGAATAACTAAGGTTCTATCATAACCAATCTAATTCACCCATA
This sequence comes from Viscum album, assembly GCA_963277665.1. Lineage (NCBI taxonomy): Eukaryota > Viridiplantae > Streptophyta > Magnoliopsida > Santalales > Viscaceae > Viscum > Viscum album. The sequence continues at coordinate 1,281,530,958 of OY728132.1, read as the reverse complement.
TCCACCCTCCAAAACATTGTAATGTACTTATTTGATACAGATCACTTTTATATATAGTATAAAATAATTTTAAGAAAAAACTTGATCCTTTATAAATGAAACCTATGAAACTACATTCAATCACCATTACAATGTTAGGAAGACAGCCAACCCTATAAGAGTTGTTACCCTTCCTTTTATTCCACATAAATTGATCTAATTACAATGAATCATTAAATTCAAAATAAAACATTGAATTTTGAATTTGACACAAGGTGAAGAATTAGTTAATGACCTAATCATAGATGAAATAAATGGGTGAACATTTACCTATGAGGGATTAATTAAATAAATATGTGTTGAATGAGAAATCAAAAAATAGTAAAAAGGATATTTAAATGAATGATGATCCTAAAATGTGGTCTCTATAAATTCTAGATAAAATCTGGAGGTGTGTATTCTTAACGGTTAGTTAAAGGATCAATATAAAAATACCATACACTGTGTTGTTTCTAATATCAAAGTAGCTCACTCTATATCGTAGTTAAAATAAAACTGATTTGGCAATCACCATTTTGGATTTATTTTATTGTATGTTATGGTAAAAATATTATATTTAGATAAAATAGCATCATGGATAAAGAATCCACACCACATTATAAATGGTTGATCATTAAGTTAAAAACTAGATATGTGAATTATTGACACCCACATCCCCTAAGAAGTCCCAATATCTAATCATGAATAATAGTAAAGAACTAACTCTAATTCAAAATTTTACAATCCCGAACTAGGCTCACTCTATAGTATTATGACCATAGTGAAATTTGTATTCAAATTCACCTCATGTATGTTAAATTCAGAAAACTAGTAGTAATGGACTATGGTGTCACAATAAATTTATTATATAATCGGTAACGAGTAATTATATTGTAGAATTGATATTTAATTATTAATCAGAACATTCAATTAAATAAAATAATAATGTAAAAGGCCACTATAACTCCATAATACACAACATTAAATTGAAAATGGACTATTTTAAATATCCCATACCTATATAAGATATCAAGATGATCAGTCATTGAAGATAATATACAGGCAATAGAGAACTATATATAAATATAAATATCCAATTGGAATTTATTTCAAACAAAATATCATCTATTGACCCCATCCTAGACAGAGAGTATGCTAAATCCCAGTCATATGCCAAACATTTATATGGGATCCTGATATTTACATGAGAAATAATGTTCTATGGACAATTAAGATAGTTTTAAGTGAAACTATTTTTTGATCAATGAATGTTGTCCCCTACATAATTAGATATTATAGTAGATATATTACCTAATATTCTAATAATTTGTCAATAAATAATAAAAATGAAATATAAAAAATTTGATCCCGGTTTCCTTCAGTGACACCTATGTTCAACCATATTAACAATACCCATTGTCAAATGTCCCTAATGATTTATATTTTTTAGAACCATGGGATGGAATATCATTCACATACACTATTATCTAGTTAAAATGAATCCCATTAAGAGTATGATAAATATTATTTAGGGATAATAGAGTCCCACTAAAAAAATAATGAATTCTCATGGGTAACAATATCCAAATATTGAAAATCTCATTTAAAAATATACAATGGGGGTCAAATTGTTCTGTTGATACATCACATACATTCCAGCATGTGGAAAATGTTCAGAAAAATAAAATCATATATTACATTAGAGAGCAATGGAACACTCCCCGTAATTTCCTTTAAACATGGTGGAAGTGAAACCACATATAGAATATCTTATACACTTAGAGGGAAGGTAATCCCCACAAATATTCTAATATACACATAAGAGAATAAGGGACCTATGTGATATATCTTATACTATTAGTGTGAAGAGAATCCCCACATTGAAGCTCATATTCACTTGGGAGAATGGACCACACGTAGAATATAATATGAATTATGGGTAATGGGAGTTACTAAATGGAATAATTTCATAGACAATCATAGGGAATTAAATACCCCCTAATAATCCAATACACCATTAGGGTAATTTTGTCTCTAATTAGAATAATATCATATAAAATCCCTAGCTGGAGAAGCATCCCACACAAAACAATATATTCTGAAGAAACTTTTTATCTATTTTAATACCCAGGTATACTTTCCCATGATTGGAATATCTGGTAAAGAACATATTCACCTTATCACAAAACCCATTGGATGGGGACCCTCTATGGTTCACATGGTCTTATCCTTTCTTGAAAACCATGCATGGGACCCATCATCTAAAATACACTCTAGGTGTATGGATCATCAACAATAAAACATAACATCCCTTAAAAATTAATGTTTCAATCATTATATTATAGGCTATATAAGTGATACAATATATGAGTTATTTAATTATATATAATAATGCCAGTTTCCCTTCCGATGTCATTTAATTTTTTTCCATTCATTCCCAACTAAAAAATAAATAAATTCTAAGATTAAATTTATCATGTTTATACATAACAGTGTGGTATAGATAAAAAATTTATAAGTAATTCACCATTACAATGGTTATATGGAAAACCATGTTCCCCTATGAGAAACTCCAATGAAAAAAATTACACATCCCAATTTTATGTAAATTAATAGCACATATCACAATGTTACTTTTCATAATTGATTTTTTTTATACACCTATATGGCTCTATCAATCCCATAGATCAAATTTATGTCGAGGCCCTTAGACATTAGTATTTTGGGAGACAAAATATATTTTAAGCATCTTTCAAATCCCAACACACTTATGATTACATAATTTGAGTTTATTGAAAAGATACTATTTAATATTTACAGAATATATTATTCATGTGTGGAGTCAACATATCTACTCTAATTAATGGATAGAACAATAAAAATGGATATGTTTAGGGAAACCCAAATTAATTCTGAGTTATTATATATGTAATACTTTAAACACCTTAACCAAATTATTCTATGACTTGTTAAATAATAATACAATTCCTAAGCTCAAATAACATTAAAAACCTCAAAAATAATTAATTTCAACCATTAATAGTTAATTATTAATTTTTTTCCAATTAATTATAATTTCTGAAAACTCAAATGTTTATGTAAAAATAAAAAAAATATAATCAAATACATGTGTATACATTAGAAGCATACCTATGAATTATATTTAAATATTCACTCAACTATTAACACGAAACAATTTCTAATTATATCTTATTTGGGGAAAATTATCAATTGAAGTTATCAAATATTTACAACAATTTAAAAATTATGTATGGAGTTTATTTAACCCCTCGGTATTTCATCTACCAACTATAAAAAAAACCCATCAAAGGGATCGATTGTTAGTATGCTCAAGTGAAAGTATCAATGAATTTATATAAGAGGAAACTAAAATAAGAAGCCAATGTTAAGGAAGAAAAAAACTGTAAAAATGGAAACAACCATACCTTTAATGACTAGAGATTCATATAAGGATCACCTATTACCAATTGGAATCAAACAACATGTTAAAGATGGATAGAAACTATCAATATTTTTCTTTAACAATTTTCATCGTAACCAATATGAGGAATTTGACAACCATGAAATGATTTTTATACCCCTATTTTAAAATATAGGACATAGAATCATCAAAATATGACCAGGTGGGTTGTACTATGTATCTTTATTGTGAACAACCCTTACGGTGTGACCTCCCATGTTAATTTATTGAATTCATCATACAGACCATATAATATTCACTCAACAATGCTATCACATTGACGACTTTATAACCGTGGCACACTCTGATCCTTGTCATTATTTTACCCAATGAATTAGCATTATGAAATACATTCTTCAAGTTTAATCACAGTGTTAATATGTAATAATTTACAACTATAATGTGTATGAACCACTTTCAATGTGTGAATCACTCTTCAATGGCCTGAATATTATAAATACATAACATTCTATTGTGTAAAATCCAAATAGGATATATTTCTATTGTATGATTCCTCATTCGTGGTGTAATCCTATTATAAAAGGTTTTTCTATTGTAAAATAACAAAGATCATACAGTATAATGAAATTTATGAGACACTTCATTACCTACATCATATCATCAATAAGAAATTTCTCATAAAATTTATTGGGGAATCATTCATTTTTCATGCAACAACGAGCTCTTTTTAGTCAAATCAGAATGCATGAAAACATACAACCACTCTAACACTAACCTAAGAACTTATGGAACCTCCAAAGACCCAAATATCATTAGAAGACAAAAAAATAATTATTCAATCAATCATAATCATTCCAAAAATATATATTATCAGTACATCCCCAGTAATTGTTCAAATATTAAAATTTAATTGATTTACACCACCCAAGATGACGACTGAGGATAAATAAGAATCATTTATAAGGTGGGAGGGATTCCATAACAAAAAAAATTAAAATTTAGTTAAATTATTTATTATATTACATGGAGAAAATAAAATGAGTGAAGATCTAAATCATATAATAACTCAATAGGGGTCTATAATGGTCTATTACAAGGTGTAATCAAAGAATTTATTATTCATATATTTTAGGGTATGGTAGAAAGAAGTTTTTATTTGTCAAAAAAATGGAAAATGATATGATATATTACTAGAAAGAACATCTTGATCTCAATTCCATATACTCATGGATTTGGGATTGTTTTTGTTATCCTAAGTTTATAGATCATTTTATTTATATTTACAAAAATTGGATTTTGATCTGTTTATTTATTGTTTTTTATTCAAGAATATGGGAACAAGAAGAATGAATTCATGAATATTAGCAGGAATTTATGTTCATATTACTATTTATGATTATGTGATATGGTGATACTACTGTAGAAAACATATTCAGTAAAAAAACGTATTTAGTTGAGAAAAGGGGTTCTTTTACATCAAATGTCAATAGAAAGACTATATTGTGTTTTCACAAATATCATCCATGGGGAATTATAATTAACTAAACCATATGGGGTATACTTGGAATACCAAATCCGGTGGCCTGAATCTTAAAAATACATAACATTCCATTGTGTAAAATCCAAATAGGATATATTTCTATAGTATGATTCCTCATTCGTTGTGTAATTCTATTATAAAATGTTTTTCTATTATAAAATAACAGAGATCATACAATATAATTAAATTAATGAGACACTTCATTACCTACATCATATCATCAATAATAAATTTATCATAACATTTATTGGGGAATCATTTATTTTTCATGCAACAACGAGCTCTTTTTAGTCCAATCAGAAATCATGAAAACCTACAACCCACTCTAACACTAACCTAAGAACTTATAGAACCTCCAAGGACCCAAATATCATTAGAAGACAAAAAAATAATTATTCAATCAATCAGAATCAATCACAAAATATATATTATCAGTACATCCCCAATAATTGTTCAAATATTAAAATTTAATTGATTTACACCACCCAAGATGATGATTGAGGATATAAATTAATCATTTATAAGATGGGATGGATTTCATAACAACAAAATTTAAATTTTTGGTTAAATTATTTATTACATTACATTGAAAAAATAAAATGAGTGAAGATCTAAATCATATAATAACTCAATAGGGGTCTATAATGGTCTATTACAAGGTGTAATCAAAGAATTTATTATTCACATATTTTGGGTTATGGTAGAAAGAAGTTTGTATTTGTCAAAAAAATGGAAAATGATATGATATATTACTAAAAAGAACATCATGATCTCAATTCCATATACTCATGGATTTGGGATTGTTTTTGTTATCCCAAGGTTATAGATCATTTTATTTATATTAACAAAAATTGGATTTTGATCCGTTTATTTATTGTTTTTATTCGAGAAGAGGGGAACAAGAAGAATGAATTCATGAATATTAGCAGGAATTTATGTTCATATTACTATTTATGATTATGTGATATGGTGATACTGTTGTAGAAAACATATTTAGTAAAAAAACGTATTTAGTTGAGAAAAGGGGTTCTTTTACATCAAATGTCAATAGAAAGATTATATTGTGTTTTCACAAATATCATCCATAGGGAATTATAATTAACTAAACCATATGGGGAATACTGGGAATAACGAATCCAACTATTTATTTGTATAATGGAGTGGGTAGATGACATGATGAAATTAGGTACAATGTATTTATTTTAGAGAATAAATTAGTTGTCATGTAAGGGTTTTAATTTATTTTCAATATCTAAAATGGGATCATGGATAGCACAACATGGGATGTGTCTTATGTTATATGTGTCATAGAGATCATGTATAAGTGAATGAGAATGATTATATGTGACAAAAAATATTGTTGATTTGGAATTGTGGTTGAAAAGATTGGTATATTTAGTATACATATAGATATGAGTTGTGGTATATAAGTTCAACCTATGAGCGGGGTTATACGAAGCCTATGATGTTTCCTAATGGATGTATGAGGGTGACTCATAGTTGTGTTGTGATCGATATAAAACAAATTGGAGGAATTCTTAAATATATACTTATCTAATTGAGATTGTAATTAATTATTATGAAACATGATTGTATGATTCGAGAGGTATTTCATGGTAGAACTAATGTAAGCTATATTTGAGTATGTTTTTTTGTTGTTGTGGGGGTTTTTGAGTACCATTATCATGATAAACATATTTCTGTGGTATGTGGTGTGCATGAAACGGTATTAAAAGTTAGTATTACATAATGTTTCTTCTTGATTATGTGAATTTGTACTATTTTAGAGTGGGAATAGGTTGAATTGTGGATATAGATGCTCTTATTAATGTAGAAGAATGTTAATTTCGATTTCGTGTTCTTTGTTGATTTAAATACCTAAAAAATTATGTATTTATATTCAAAATCATGTTTTAGATAATTTCAAATTTTGAATCCTAGATATATAAGAATTTATTGTTTTTTCTAATGATATATTTTTGGTGACTATAGATAGTTATATGTTGTATTAGTCATATTTAGAGGAAATATAGTGGTTGTAAAAGGATGCTCGAATAGTGATTGATTGCTGGTTTACCACTTCATTAATTTCATAACTCATGATTGTAACGAAGGAATAAATGATGACTGATTCTAGTTTCATAATATCAATATATAGTTGGATTATAGTAGGCATTTATGTTATCTTCACCTATGTTTTATTGGATGTGAGCTATTACAATATAACTCAAGTAGTGTAATTCAGTGATATAGGAGTATACATCATTTGGATTTTGTTATCACAATGTTGGATAGTTGGTAAAAACCTATTAAAATTTTTGAAAGTTATTTACTATTTATATGAAGAGGATATAGATGTTTGGATATTATTTTCATGAAAAGAAAACAACAAAAAATTGAAAATATGCATTATGTATGCACTGTATCATTTTGTTCATTATGAATCAACATTTTTAATATGGTTGAGTACCAATGGATTCAAAGAGATGTATAAAGTCATAGGGATCTAGGGTTTTATGGAAATGAGATGTTTCCTAGAGGAGAGACGGTGACATATGGGATGGAATGGATTATGGTGCTATTTTTAATCAATAATTTTTCTTTGATCAGTTTTTTTGAATATAGGATGAATGATATTTTGGTGGATGGAATAAAATGGGTTGATAAGTCATCTCAGAGAATCTATGTAAGGGAAATCATATGGTTATGTGATCACCATGGGATATTGATGATGGTGAAACCCATTTTAAGTGGATTATGATGAATAATGAGGTTGCCATTTCATTTCAAATTTGAATGAGTGGGTTTGTGTCAGTTTAGTTACTATATGTGATAAGATAAAACACATTGAGACAATAAATTCATCAAGTTATTGGAGAAGGATAGTGGATACTCTGTGTTTTTTAGTACTGTGATGATAAAGATACACCTATTGTGGGTACTATAGAACTTGTCATAGTAAAAGTACCTTCATTATGGTATTGTGATAGATATGGGTATCCTAGTTAAAGGATAGTTGAGATAACATGAAGATAATAGTCGGATGAAGGTTTTGATTTTTTTGGTTCCATGAATAGTATTAGATAGGGGATTTTAATGTAATTTCATGTTAAATATGAATGTTGTCATTGGGCCCCAGATAGAGTTAGTGGCATCCTAGTGTGAGTCAGATCATAATTTCTCTTATTCTTATTGAGATAGTAAGACATCTAGTGAGGGTGTTCATGTGACATTACATATACTTATACCTTGTTCCAACATTGAAATTCTATTTTCTATTTTGGATGATATTGGATTCCTATATAAATTAAGGAATTGTTATTGATGGATTTTATAGTGAATAAATGAATGTAGAAAAGTGTTTTCTTTGGAAAAGGGATGAAGTGGTTTTGAATAGTGATTTCATGTATAATTGGATATATTTAATTTGAAAATAAATCAGATGAATCATATCAATTATGTTCTATATGGTTAGTCAGATGAAATTAGGAGAGTGGATCTTTGGATTTGGAGTTGTTGATATTGTTTCAATGAAGTGTGAACATGACCATAACTAGTGTAAGCTATAAAATTAGGCCATTCATCGAGATAAATAGATCTGGATAATCTATGAATTAAAAAATATAATGTTTATTAGGTATGAGATGTGTCATAGTTGATATTTTATAATGATCACTGTCATTTTTGTTGAAGAAATTCAATAGAATTGTTTTTGAAAAAAGAATTGAGGATATTTTGAAATTAGGATTTAGTTCTGGATTCCAATATATAGAATTCAACTTTTTGGTGTTTTCACAGTCCATTAGAGGTCTACGTTGTAATTAGGGTTTTTTGGTGACTGTTTGAGTGAGATTGTGGTGGACATGTTTCAATGTTGGGTTCCATAAAAATAATTAAACCATGATGGATGATGGTCATTTATTTATTATGGCCTTGTAAAAGAGTGATGAGTGAGAAGAAGGTCACACCATAATATATGACTATATCATAGGGATTTAATTTATATTATTAGTTCAAAATATAATTTAAAACAGTTAAGGGTTCACACTTTATCATTTTTGTCACACTGTAAATGATAATTTTATTTAATGTTTTGTCAAATAGTAGATCCCTGTAATTGGTATCCAACAAATGTTTGAGAAATATATTCTATGAATAAGACCTCTAACATTTATTGTTGAAACACATAAAAAAGAATAGTTATTATTTGAATTAAAATTAGTATAGTTTTAGTATTCATTAAATAAAAATTATTTTAAAAATATTATAAAAAATCATCTTTTATCATTTTTAATTAAAAATGTATATTTATCATTTTAAACAAAATATAAAAAAATTAAAATTTATTTGATATTGTAAAATAATAAAAATAATGAAAATTATATATTTTATATATAAATTTAATTTTCCCATGGAATTAAAATTCACATAATATTCTTATAATGAATATAAATATACAAAATATAATTAATGAATATGAATAATATATGAATTTTTTTTCCATAATAGTATATTATTATCGACATTCTTCCCCCATTTTAAAATTACCACATCATACAGTTATCAATTAAATAAAAAAGTAGGGATATTTTCCCATACTGTCATCTTCATATTCACATGTTTCTTCTTCATTAATATGGTTATTTCAAAAAACTAGAACATGTTAAATGAATTTATTCCTTATTAATTCGTATATTCATTCAATAATATTTTTTTGGAGTGTCATTATCCTAATGGTTTTCTTCTAACATTACTACATTTGTTATATAATCCAGATAAACATCTGGAATATTTTTATCCAAAAAAACATGAAATATATCTTTTAACTATGTCAATCATCGTGGGAAATACATATAGTAATCCCAAAATCCAACCATATCTCCATTTTCATTTGGTCTAATGAAACATAGACATAATTTTCAATAAGTTCAAACATTCAAAACATACGAAAAATTAAGGGTGCATAATCCATATTTTTATACAATTTCTAATGTAAACTATATGGAATATATGATATTAATAGAAATACATTGGAATACACCATCACATATTCCATTCAATTGGAATTATATACAATATCAATATTTAGATCATGCACCCTTCACTATTTATATGTTTTGATAGTTGGTTTGAAGTGAAAATTTATGATATTTTTCATTAGACCACATTAAATTGAAGTAAGGATTGTATTTGTGCATACAAATGGGAATTTTTCTATGATTATCCTAGCTCCATGATATATTAATATTAATTAGAATAAATGTGCAAGATTCATATCTAGATTAGATCACAATAGAAGTAATGCTGGATGAATACCATTCAAATATGGAATTTCAAAAAAATGATTATTGGGTGAATATATAAATTATTAAGGAATAAATTCATTTACCATATAATATATTTTTGGAAAACCATATGATTAAATAAAAAACATGTGAATCAAGAAAACTATGTAATGGAAAAATATCTAGGGTTATTTATTTAACAAATATATGTATGAGGAGGTTACATCCAATAGGTAGAATATTGTAGCAACCAATATAATGATATGGTCAATAATTTTTAGGTTTAATAAATATTAATTATTTATATTTTATTGATTTATATTCAATATATGAATATTTAGTAAATATTTAGTTAATTGGAAAATAGATTTATTTTGATCAAAAGTGTGTATTAATTTTTTTTATTTAATGTGAATGAATGAATTAAAAAATATATATTTTTTATTTGAAAAATTAAACATAGTTGTTATATTCAACGTGATAAATAATGATTTATGATTTTTTTTAAAATTTTATATTTTTATGTGAATACTAAAAAAATACTAATTTTAATTAAAATAATAACATTGGTTTTCATTTATTTATAGATTCACATTATCTTTTGGAAAGGAAGAATGAGAATTTACTTTAGGCCACCTATTTTCTAATTTGAAATGGCATAAATGATATGTTTTGGACCTAGTGAATTCTTTTATATGTGACCTAGTTATCTGGTCGATGACTATTATTTCTTAGGGGGTATCCTATGTCAGGTAACACACTTAGAACATAAATTATGTTCTAATTATATGAGTTTTACACATCATGGTGTCCTGCGAGTGTTGTTTTTTGTAATAAGGATCTTCTCTTTAAAATGAAACCCTTTTTCAGATGGGTGATCATGGTATCCTTGATATTTGATATAGTTATAAAAATGATTTATTGCTCTGTTTCTAAACAATAGACATGAAAATAGAATGTTAATCTGATTAGTAGGGAATGTGAAACTCTCTTGTTCTTAATTGATGAATGACTCGGTATGTCATCATCTGAGTTGATAGTCCTACAACGAAGTAAGAATCTATGATTAATCTCTTGAATAGACCATCTGATACTCAAATACATTGGGATTATAGCCTATAGGTATTACCAAGTGTTTTTTTCCTTGTTTCTATAATCTTGATGTATTATTCGATGATACACATGGTACATATCTAGTTTCCAATGACCTAATGAATGGGATTTTGTAGAGACATCATTGAACCTAGAGTTGATTAGTATGTGATCCTGTAATATTTTTAGTAGATTTAATAATGAGTGAATTGAATTAATTTTTTCCAATTCCCATGACTGGGCTTCTGGAGTATATGGTGTTTTGACATGCCCTCTCACTTGGTTTTGGTTTTCATACAAAATGATTAAAAATATGCATTTGAGGAGGATTTGACCTAGAAATATTTTAAACCTCTAGTATACCACAAATTTGGATGAATATTAGATTCTTAAAGTCGGGATTATAATGTTTGTATTGGTGAATAAATATCATTCCATGTGGAAAGAAAAAAACCAAATAGGACCATTTGGAAATGTTCCATCTTGCTTAAATTCCCTTGACGCATGAAATTTTTAAATCATGTCAGTGCTTTCTTGAGTCCATGACATTGATGTTTTTAATTGTTTATGTAACCCCTGAGAAACAGAATTTTTTCATGGATATATATTGTTAGTAAGTTCTTAGGATCAGTTAATGATGATGATTTGGTATGGTGAATGAAATAGTCTTCCTAGAATTCCCTGGTAGTGTTTCGGCTATTCTATTTTTGTTTCTGCCTTACTATACTCTAATTTAAGAGATGAGTATGTTTTCTATGTTGATTTCAACTCTGATTACCTAATATTTTATTGGAATTATGATCTGATAAATTTCTAAAATCTATTGGTCCTGGGATGTGATCTTTATTGATGTTTTCACTATATTATTGGTTTTTTTTGAGGCCTAGTTAGTAATAAGTGAATCATTTTTCCATGTATTAGAATTCCTTGTGAAGACTCTTGGAAAACAGACATCATACATTGACTTGACTTCCATGATGATGTAGCTCTGGGATATTCCAATTATTATATGTAGAAATATTGTCCTTTTACCAACATCAACTTCTGAAATATGGAGTATATAAAAATTTTAGTTGTATCCCATGACACCATTTTAATGAATATGAGGTTAGACCAAACATGTTTTCGATATTTGAGGTAAGGCTTAATGTGAACAAATTCTAGATTGATGTATATGGTGTACACCAATGATTGGGCTACGTAATGATAGATTATGTGGAAATGTGGTGTTTTGGTCAGAGAACATCACCAAGAGTTGGGTATGGGCTTCGAAAAATGTTTTACTTTTAAATGGGTGGTGGCTTTAATTTAGGCATTGTGGTTCAAATAACTTCATAAAGACCATATAAGTAGGTAATTTTGATAAATAGTTGGTAGGGTGGCTAAAAAATTATTCCTTATTTTTGTTGTGTATGGTTAATGGGGGACATGTTGAGACCAGTTTATAGGTTATATTGGGTGTGGTTTAATTATTGGTTGTGTTGTTCTAGAAAAAGAATGCACTACCAGTTGTAGTTAGGTCTATTTGGAATCGACCAATTCATAGGGTGATGTATCTATTATGGCCTTTATAGTGATTGAGTTTTCCTATTAAAACAAAACACACTAGGGGAATAGTTATAATTCATCGAGAATTATTTATAAGGAATTTCAAAGGGGTAGGTGTCTTGGTTCCAAGATAGCCCCTTTAGAGTTTATTCCTATTTTGTGGAAGCACCATCAACCAAAATCTTAAAGTTAAGATGAAGTTACTGTTTCTAAATCGAAGAGGGAACCTGTAAGAACATTTTTGGTCTTGTAGTCGATAAACTAGAATTGGGTGATGTTTTTAAAGATTAAATAACTTATTCTTAATGTGATTCTCGCCAGATTATTGGGCATTTGGAGACACAACAAGATCATTTAGAAGAGACATCATGTTCCTTTCAGGCTGTGTTTTATTTTCGTTGTTCTTAAAGGACTCTAAAAATCAAAATTTTATAGGTGAGGAGCTTGTAAAGAGATGTGTTTTTGAGCTAGTGTAAAATTTAATATAGATTTTAATTTTTATTTTTAGTGGATATAATGTTTAATGATAAGATATTTGAAATGTAATTCATAGAGTTGGAACACTCTGTGTGTTGATATTAGACTTGGGTACTGGCCCGTGTGGTCCCTTAGATATGTTGTTGCATTTTGGGATAGTCAGACTAGAAAATGCCATGTTTAGGTTGTCGGACAGAGCTACACATTTTTCTTAAAACAGTGAGACCCCCAATTGAATGGTTTGTGTCTTATGGAGGTGAGAAGGTGTGATGTGCATGGATTGTTGATAGTTTATCCAAATCTTGTACATATCATGGATGGTTAGTGAATCTTAGCATATACCAAAGAACTATTTTCAAAATTTAGGGTACATTATATAGAAATCCATGGGTAACAACCACGTAAGATGGGGTTCCAAGGTAGTGGGAGGCTACGAATTGGTGAATTGTTAGGAAAAAAAGAGTGGCTCTATTTATAGGTTGAAATTAACCTATTCCTTTAATGAATCCATTTATACTTTTTATTTATTATTTCCTTCTCCTCCAACAATCTGAGCCTCTGGCATAGTTCCTTATGTTCCTCTTTCACCCTATACTAGGAATAAAGATATCTCCTCCATCCATTGTTTGAATTGAATATTGTAGGTCCTTATATATGTACATCATCGATCATGTGATTCCTTCAAAACCATTATTCAATCAATATTACATTGGAAAATTTATAATTGTGCAATATCATTTGGCCAATTTTTAGTGAAAATGACGATTTCAATGATTTCATCTAAACTAGAAGGAATCAAAACATAATATTGTACTATTTTAAACTCTAAATAACATGGTAAGTGGTATATGGATTTTAATAAAACATGAATCATTTTCTAAATATCACATTTCCAAGACATAATTTCCTTTTTCACATATTAGCATATAGCATTCCACTAATCTTAAATTGATCTACAAACCTTGTATTACTTCCGTTGAACCTTATTTAGTGATTTTAGGCTGTCAACCTTGATCCTAGATTCCCAATATGTTAGAACCAAGGTTATCTGATGATAATAATGTAGTTTGGTTTTTAGCTGTTGTCACTCTGCACATGGATTACTACAGAGTTTTCAAGGAATGTGGTCTTAAGATTGAGTCTGAAAGAGCTATTGAATGTGATGTTTTTCATAGTTTTTTAAATGTATTGGGGCCATAATATTGGGAATTTATTCATAGGAAGGAATGTAATGATGAATGGAGAAAAAATTCAGAATACTGAGAGAACCACGTAATCGAGGATGTGTACTGCGTACCATGAATGAGAATGGTTCATGGATCACATATGGAACAACGTGAATAGTGCATGGAATGGTTAAAAAATGAAATCAGTTCATGGTGATGGTATAAAAATGAAGGCATGTGGTATACAGAAGGATGGAGGTTCGTGGGATAGTGACGGTTCTCTAGAAAGCAGTGGAACACTGTGGAGGTTGTACCAAATCAATGACTTGGTAAATTATGGAATAATAGAATTCATTGATCCATTTTTTACTATATTAGGAGCATTAATATCCATTATTTATATGAAAAAATGAGATTAAATATCCAAGAGGAACTTTGAGAATTCTAATTTTTTTGTTGTAATGTAAATCTATATAGGAAGAACTGATCAACTAAGGAGAAAACAATATGCGTATGTTAGTGTGGTACACGAAGGAATCTCAGGAAGTATGGAGTGAAGAAATAAATTATGAAAAGTAGTGCAGTATGATCCATAGTAGGGTAGTATATGGTGTAGATGGATGGTACCTGAATAAATCAGTGGTACGTGGAGGAGGTAATCCACGAACCATACACGCTACTCAGTACACAGAGGTGGTAGAGTGGTATGCTGAACAACCATGGAATCCTGAAAATTGACCAAATCTATTTTTTAAATTAATTACAATACCCAATCAGTGTGTGGGAATGTAAATTACATCTATTGAAAATAAAATGACTTCAACGGAGCATCCATATATATATAAGGATGTATTATTTAATGCTAAATCATCGAAGTGACATTCAAGTCGACAAACTGACTGAAAACCCTTCAAACATAGTGAGAATGGGAATGTGAACTAAAATTAGTTGAGGGACACTGTGTGTTATCCCAAAAACATTGTAAATGCATTGTTTCTGGAATAGTGTGGCTATGCTAAACTCTTGTAATCCATAAAATTTTATTATTAGTGGATTTTGGAACAACATTAACACTGTCGGTGTATGCTCCTTAGACCTATCCATTATTTGTGAAATAAGTAAAATTACTATGTCATTACATTCCATCTGATTGTTTTTCCTTTAGTTACTCTTCAAGGAATATTAACAAGTTCATAGTAACATGGTAATAAGATCCATCAGTTTAAATAACGAATTTGACTCCCTGATTCACCCCTCTCCTCAAAGGGTGTTCCGAGGTCCTTCACACTACATGTGTCAGCTTGTATATAACATTTGTAATAATGATTTTAAATTTCTAAAAAATTTTCTAAGACTTTTCATTATATTGATAATTGAATATTCCCTTGTAATTAATTTTCCAATTTGTATTTACACCTTCTTGGTTTCATTTTTACATTATAATTGAATCGACATGTATGGTAGACTTCTACAATAATTTTACTATGCGAGTTGATATAAGAAAAAAAAATTTCAGGTTTAATTATTATTGAATAAATTAATTATGAAAGAATTTATTTTTTATAATAATAACTATGATATTTGGTTCTTCATCCTTAAAAATAAAAAGTACTGAATGTATGTTTAAATCATTATCTTTTTGTGTCATTGATGTTTTCAAATGTTTATTTTTATTTTGTTTAATGAAATGAATTGGAAAATGCCTCTATTAATATTACTAAAAGGGAGTTCCCCTATATATTATAATTACATAGTGAACTGAACCATGTTCTATGTGTTTGGACAATCTTAAATTTAATTACTAAGGAACCAATATCTTCATAAGTTATTAAGTTGCAAAATAAATGAGATTTCTCATGTAGGTAATTTCCCAATTTTACTAGGGTACCTTTTAAGTAATTTTTAATCAATGGTAAAACGAAATTACATGTTTTTATATATTATTTAGCATGTAATTAATTAAATGGTATAGAAATTATTGTTGTTTTATTTTAATCTATTATTATGATACAAAGGGAGTGTATTGGGATAATGGATTGCCTTCCTTGAATGATTTTAGTGATTTAAAATATTATTTATAGATTATATTTATGGATATGATTTTAGATGGTTTGTAACCCTGGGATGAATTAAATGGTTTTAAATGATATAAATTGTAGTATGAGGAATGTTTTCCCATTTTTTCATGTTTAAAAATAATATAATATAAAAATTGAAGCCTGAATTGTTAAATGGGATTATTAAATGTCTATCATGGGTCGAAATTACTCATGGATTTATGTATTTTTTATTGTATGATTACCCAATGATGTAGGATGTGTAATGATGGTACGTGTGCAATTGAGCATTGAAGAAACTCATTATCCCTTACATCGGGTGTTCTGTCATGGACGATAAAACCCTTAGAAGTGTTCAGATGATGGGATTTATTCACCACATTTCCCAAATGAGTGTTGGAATGATGGAACACCAATGACATCGAGTGCATACATGATGGAACACTCACTATTTCGGGTGATGGGCATGATAACACCCACTCATTATGTGATGTATGGATTATACCCTTTGACTTGTTCTTATTGGTTCGTTCAAACTAGTTATGGATGACTAAGTCACTCCCTAGTTCAACCAACACCTAGTATTCCCAGAATATAGGCACATTTGTCTATACATCCTTGGTTAGTATAGGTGAATTTAATATAAAACTATAATATATATAATTATTAATATGTATATATATAGTGACCATATTCTCTTTCTTTCCATGTGTTATACAATATAGAGGCATCATGTGGTGTTTTAGAACCAAAGTGGGCTACATTTGGTTATATATTCAGTATTCTTATTAATAATATTAACTTAACATAGACATAGTTTATATTTCTTGAACAACATTTATTTGTAGTCTTCATCGGTTGAAGCCTAATGGGATTTATATCTCATACCTTTCTTGGACAGCCATTGCATGAAAGCACACTATTAGATTATATGTTCATAGGAAAATATATTCTTGCAAGCACTGTTTTTATTATAAATTGGAGTTAGAAGAACATGACCAACCTGGAGATCAGGAGGGTTTGTCTGAAATATTCAATTAATAAATATCTTCTTTTATCCCCGGCAATGCTGCGAAAAATTTTATAGCCCTATTGGACTTGTTCATTCCAACAGGGATAACAAATTTAGAAATTTATAACCCGAAACAAACAAATCACTAAACATCATGGTAATATAGGATACAAAATTATGAGGTAGAAAAAAAATATAGGGGTGTATAAAATATTAAATAAATATTAAGGACCTAAACAGTTTAGGATATTCTGTAAATAAATCTAAATTAATGAGAATGGACTTGTTTATAAGGTGGAAGATGATAATATAAAATGGGTGTTGAGGAACAATGTAACATCCTAGGTAAATAAAGAATAATACTGTCTCATATTTATTAATATTTAAGAATTAAATATTAATTATACTTTAAAGGGGTTTCTATGTTCGATAGCGTACCCGATACGCAACAAAGTGTTTTTTGAAATCATACGTTGCACACTAGTAATAAAATAATATTATTTTAAATGGTAGTTAACACATAGCCATTGTTGTGGCGGGAATGAATAGAAACAACTAAAATATGATTATATATGTTTGTTAAATGTTTTTACATTTATCCAGTAAAGGATAAAGTCTTAAAATATGAAAAGAATTCAATTTTAGGCATATATACTCTAATTTTCACTAAATGACCACTTGTCACCTTTTGATGGAGAACCATCATTGAATATAGTTTTGGTCACTCTTATACATTCTATTGGACCAAATAGAATTCTTCTTTAGAGTCAGTACATCAAAATTTACTTCGTGTAATTTTTTTTTATTTTTCCGATAAAGATCATTTTTAATGAATAGTGAAAAATGTTGTATTTTAATTCAAAACCACTTTTTAATCTAACTTATTTATATGATTAGATTATCTTTTGAATTGTTTTTAATTTGAAATTAGAATATATTTTTACCATTTCATCCAATTGTGGTCATTGGAATTAATTTCACTTTGAAATCGGACTAAAACTAGTCTCAATCTTTTGATATTTTTGTTTCATAAAAACACTCTATTTGTTTTGACAGCGGGAATTAATTATTAAATTAATTCATGCAACTTATATTTTTTGAATTTTTTAAAATAGAAATCATTTTTGAATTCGGAATATCAAATATAGCTTATGGTGAATTTTTGGTATTTTTCTGAAAAACTTCAATTTTTGATGAATAGTGAAACCACTAAGTGGTACTTAAAAAATTGATTTTTCGTTTAAATGAAACATTACCACTTCTATGTTTTGAATTTCAAAAATCCGACATACATGGTTGTCATTAATAAGTATAATGTGGTTCAATGGGATCAAAATAATTTTTTGGTCAACATTAAACTTTATGTTTATTAATCACGATTAGAGGTAATTAGTGTGTCTTAAGGTAAAAATATTGTTTTAATAATATGAAATTACCTAGACACATTTCCTACCATTATTGGATGTGTCATGGCCGACCAAGACAAATAATGGGTCATCTTGGGGACACCATGGAGCCACTTTGGTAGGAAAATGACATTAATATCTTTTTATTTAAAGTAAAAATAATGATGTCACAAACATGAGTTGTTTTACTAAAAAAATTTGTAAATGGGTTTTTTCAAGTCATATTTTTGACTATAAATATTCATTAGAAATATAAAAATATTTCCTACATCATGATATTTTATTTATAATTTTTATACATTAAATAAATTAAATTATTTATGACACCATAATGATGCAGCGATTACCTCATTATTTAACGATTTAAATAAAATGAAAAGATAATGTAATATCTAAGACCTACATATGTAAAAAACCTATTGTATGGGTGTATTTAGAAATATTATCACCTTATCCTCTAAATATATAATTTTGGGACCCTTTTATCCAAAAATCATTTTATAATAAAGTATCTTTTCTTAACTTTCCAAGAGTTCCCCTCCTCTCCTCTTATAAAAGGCCCCCACCTCTACCTCCTTACCCACACCTCTCAAGCCTTTGGCTCAGCCAACCCTACCCATTTTGTCTCTCTAAATCCCTCTATAACTCTTAGAAGCCTCACATTGGGCAGAAAGCTTCCCAAGGAAGCCTTTGAGCTCAAATCAAAAAGAGTTACCTGCTTTTAAGGTAGTGTTTTCTCTTGTGTTCTTATGTTTTATTTTGCTTCTCCAACCCTCTAAAATCTTTTTATTTTATTATTTTGTGACAACACCAGTATCCTAAATATACTAGTATGTTTTTATAAGAATTATTCTAGCTACAGTTACACACACCTACATCTAATGGTTAAAGAACATATTGTTTCTATGGATGGCGAATTTCTACCTCACGAAATGATGATTGTTCAACACTCATATAACACCTTCAAAGGTGGCCATTAATATGTAACTATATTTATATATTATATATAATATGTTTATACTTTACATAAGCTTCTTTATTTTTCATTTATGGCATACCTTTATGGTTACCATGATGGGTAAATGTGATATCTTCGTTTTAGGAAGTGCGGACTACCACCCCCCTCAAAGTGATTTAATTTCGTTAATGCCATATGTGAGACGTATAAAGGATTTAATTAATGGTATTATATATTATATTAAACTGGAATTATAATATACCTTTATATCATTATTATTACATTCCATAAAATAAGAAATAGAAATGAAAGTAGCGTTCATGCGTACGTACGACTTACCGTCTCCATGAACGGTGCATTTCATTTCATACCTCTAAACGTTATGTAATATTATAAATGAATGTATATACTGGATATATATGATATATATGATATATAAATCATGATTATAACTATAGATATAATGGATACATGAAAAACTTGTAATTATAAAGAGCCTATTTTTTATTCAAGTACCAACGATCGTTAAAACGACCGTTATTAACTTAAATAATTGCACAGTGTTCATGACATGGTAATAAGTGATATAAAAGGAATAATGAACTTGAAAAAGAATCATAAACAAGTAGAAATTAAATCAAGTTTATTATTCAGGAGGTTAAAGAATGATCGAGTCAAGTCGGACCCGAGGAATGAGACTTCGTCTCAATCTCCTTTCATTGAGGCAATTTTTTTATACCTAACCTTCTTTAATACGGTGTATAAACCCCTTTGACATTTAGGTTTATCCAAAAGGAATATTTTTTATACAAAGAATTTTACTAAACGACAAAAGGGAATGTTTTTGTTGTATGTATGCGGTAACAACGACTTCTCCACTGCCTTGACCATTATTTGAGTTTCAGCTTCCTCTACAAGCCATACCTTATTTTTAAAAGAAAAATAATTACCATGTTTTACTTTTCTTTTATTATAGTATTGAAAATGGTTTTCATATTGTTTTTATATCAATGTGTTGTATTGATATTTTGTGATTGAAATGTGGAAATTTTATGTTTCCTATATGCATGTTTTATGTGATACGATTATGTTATGGTTCTTGGGAATTGTTATGAAGACGGGTGGTTCCGTGATAAACTAAGGGAGGGTGAGCCCAATATATATCTCCAATGCATTGGGTAATGCTAAGGAGTTAAACGATAAGGTTTCTCCGAAGATATTTAGGGAATATACTGTGATGGGTATTCCAAACGAAACCAAGAGGGTTACTCCCTACGTAATAATGTTATGAATGCCTCAAGTTACCTTTATGTCTTATGATTTCTATGATTTATTCATGATTTGATGAGTTATGTTAAATTGCTTATGTTTTATGAGTAAAGTATGATTTCATTGATTCTTATGTATGCTTGTACTCATGTTTCCTTTCCATATTTTCATATCCCTTACTGAGCTTTTTATGCTCATCCTATGTTTTTGAAATGATTTTCACAGGTCAAGGGAAAGGTACATGATGTGATGATAGTGTCAAGTAATTATCCAGAAATAATCCTTGTTTTATATTAAATATGTATCCATTTATGGGAAAAATGAATACTATCTTTTATGTAACCACTTGGTTTAAATGTGGAATGTATTCCAGGATTTATGATCTTATTCTATAAAACTCAAAACCTGAAAAGATCCTCAATGTGTAATCTTGAGGTATCTCAAGATTAAGTAAGGTTTAAGGCTGGGGCCTTATAAAAAATTATTCTAGATTCATGAAAAAGTATAAAATAATTAATTAATAATTATTTTGTCATCAGAATCAGGTATTAGTGAGTTTAGTGGAAATGAAAATTTCCTCCCCCTAAGTTCTCTTTTTCTCATTGCCAGGTACATCAGATTAAAAAAGATGGATAAACCATAATCTTATTTAAAAATAGTGAAAGAAAAAATAAATATTCATTGTATATGTTTAGTCTTTAGACCATATATTAATCATGTGTATTTAATCTATGAATTGGTCATGTAAAAAGAATGAAAAAAACCCATTACCAAACCCCACTCACAATGGTAAATCAAAAAGAATTTGGAAAGTGGATAGAATTGAGGGGAAAATATTAAATCCCAATATTTATTACATTTTTTTATATAATATCTATGATTCATTTCCCCTTCATCACAAATTCACCAACACAATGAAATAACCCTCTTATTCAAACCATGAGTAGCTGTATAAAAATATATAAATAAAATTACTACCAATGTGGCAAAGCAGATAGTGCTCTTTCTCTGCATGCATATTTTGGTGGTACTCCATTCAGTGGATTCTCAAAATTGTGCACTGTGGGTCTCCTTTTATTGGCTACAAAATCTTAAACCTGTGGCCCACATCACCAATATTTTCCCTGCATGTCACTATCATCACAATATGTACATGTGGTACATGTCGTGTAGTACAATTTTTGTGTATCCTCCTCATTCATGTGAATCATCTATTTATCTCATTCGTAACTTCAACGTTAGATTTTTTTCACATATTGTACTAGGGATACATGTTGTGTACCATTTAAAATCTTCATATCCATAGATCTTAAAAAACTATTCTCTGAAAATGTGTCCCAAAAATGACATTTCGTGTACTAGGTTTACATGATGTGTACATGTCATTCATAGCATGTTTTCTTGTCATGAATTTTCCTGGATGGCTCATTCCTCTAGGATGAATTCCCAACATGTACTAATGGTATAATACTTGTACTACTGTTTCTTCATTTTCTAGCTTCTCTTCATCTTCAAAAATTCAGTGTCATGCATTGTACATTCATTTTCAATCTCTTTTAATTCATTTATCAAATATTCAACATTTTCTTCCAAAAAAAATAATACAACTCCTACCACTAACAAATTCTAACGATTTATCAATAAATTAAAAAAATCAACAAATTAAACAACTCGAAAATATGTGCATGAAATAAACTTATCAAATCCCCCACACATAAATTCAACCTTGTCCTTATGGATGGAATATCAACATTTTATATAGTATTATCACCATAATATACATAAAATTCAATTTCAATTAACAAAATTTATCAAATTGAAATTTTAATGTTCAATAATTACATAATGAATATGGAATCCTTCCATTTTAATACATAAATTTTCATTAAATTTTACAAAAAGATGACCTTTAATGTCAAGTGTCTTGGAAATAAGGAAATAAATATATGAAAACATAAAAAAAATTTTTAAATACAATTGAAAATCCTCTTGATAAGTTTATCCCATGTACAACTACTACATCTCATAATCTGGATACATACATCAAACTCAAGGGTGAGTAGAAGGCCTAGTCATGAAAGAAAGGGAATTAGTTTACTTGTGATATCAACAAGAATATGATGAAAAACATAAAGACATGAGAAATTAATTTAGAGACATATCACAATGAAAATAACATGAATAATAACATGAATATAAGGATACAAAATTTAATTTATTCCATCATGAACAAAAATCCAAGGTTCATTCCCAAGGTTTAATAAATATTACCAGGGTTATTCACCAATGTATCGTGAAACATATCATCTCTAGAGATTAAATTATTTACTTGGTGAATTAGAGAAAAATCATGGTGAACCCTTAATGTGTATTTATTTTCATTTGTTCCACATATATCATAATCATAAATTTCATAAATAACCCAAATAGATTAAAATAAATAGGTTTCAAATCTAAATGGTGAGGTTTTAAGATGTTCTTAAAAATATGATCATTAAGTCATTTTCAAACCTTGGAAAGAGAATAAGGTTTATATGTAGGTAAATTATTGAATATAATATATCACTTTTAATCCATGATTAATATCCCTATAAATAAAATAGGTTTGTGTATTCAAATAAAAAAATATGAAAATTTTTTGAGAGAAAGAGAAAAATTTTTAGGTGAAATTTTTGCTGCATAACATCTATATAACATGGTTTTAGAAAATAATAAACAATATTTGGAAAAGGGTATTCCTTTCATAAATGAATCTTTTTACAATAGAGGAACATAATAAAATATAAATAAGAACATTCTGTGTATATTTCAATGACATACCACATGAAAAGGAAACTTGAAAAAAGATAAAATTAAATTTCTTTTAAGAATATTTGGAAGCCTAACAACATCACATAAAAATCTAGAAAATCAGTTGATAAGAGTGGAAATGGTATCTCATAATTTGGACATGAAATGGGATGTGTTAATGATACATAATAACAAACCCCCACATAATAAAATGGAAACTAGACAATATAACATAAAGGAAGTCATGACATAAAAGAGGAGGGTGAAAGGTTCCCTTACCATGAAGAGTGACATAGAAATCTCGATGGTTGGGGTCTTGGGGGAATGAGGGAATCATGGGAGGACTCCTTGTGAGGTAAAAAGCCCATATTTTTTATAATAAGGATATTGGAATAAAAATAATGAGGGAATGCCTTTGTATTTATAGAAAAAGTGACCGAATATTTAATTAATTTCAATGGACACCTCATCGGTGATATTTTAAAAACCAAGGGCTTTCCCATGGTATTTTCCCATGATATTGACCACATTGGACACCTCATAACATATTTTAATATTCACATTTCATAAAAAATTATTACATCATTATCACATCAATATTGATGTCATTAATCACACTAATACTCAAAACTGTATTTTTAGTATTCAGTAAAAAAAATCTTATAAAAATCTCATAAATTAAACCTTAACAAAAATTGATGCTTTGAATTCAAAAATGAACTCCAATTTATGAAAATAATTTTTTAATTGTGATAAATTTTATTTTTTTGTGAAAATACTATTTACTAAACACATACAAATACTTAATTAATAATTCTAAAACAGTTATTTACTTATGCTAATATATCTCATCACCATTAATGATTCCTAAATCATATTTAGACTTTCTTAAGTGAGGTTACTATTCCATTGGTCACATTACTATTCATAAGGGTCATATTACTATTCATACATTATTATTCACTAAAAATTAATAGTATCTTGTTATACTCTAAATTTATTACCAGTCAAAACTACAAAAGATATTTTTTAAAAATCATTTGACATTATTAATTTTTAAAAAAAAATTAAAATACCCTTTTTCAAAAATTCAAAAAAAAATATGGAACTTGATCATTCAATTATCTGAAAATTTAAAATACACAAATATAAAATAATACAAAATTAAATTTTAATTTATAAAATATTATTACAAAATGAAAGGAAGGTATCATTACGTAGCCCCTTATAAAACCTGCATTAGTCTTATGTATAAGATGCGCTGCAGTGTTATAATATTGGGGTTGCTCAAACAATAATCCCTGAGGTGTTATTTTAATCATCTTGAACTTCTCCCATAGGAAATTCTGTTCAAGATTTACATGTTTGAATTTGACTTAGGATTGGTCCAGAGCAATGCCCAGTGATGCAGCCTCCTTCCCAAGCTCTGACAGATGGGCTTCACATGGCCTGTGTCTTCTGGATGAGGCCATCCACTCTTCTTTCTATATTATATAACCATAATCACTCGTATTTTTAAACAATAACCACAACATTCGTTGTTCAGTTCCATTGGTCATATTGAGAAATGGTCAAATAGTAGTCAAAACTCAGTGGTATTATTTTAATTATACTCACTTGAATAAATAAAGGATATAGATTTTTTGAGTATAAAATAAAATCCTGAAAAAAAAATTATTCAAATATTTGGGTCATTACATTCTTCCCACAATAAGAAATTTCTCCCCTGAAATTTGAACTCGTACCCTCAGAAGAGAAAAGGTGTGCGTATTTATGCCTCATAGACTCCCCTCATTCCCACATGGATTATTCACATTTTTGTTTTCTCCATAACACATTATCATGGTGGGTAGAGTTGTCCCATATAACCTTGTCCAAATGATCCAAGATATCCACTGGCTACTCTTCAAAAGAGAGGTCATGTTCAAGTAGTACCACCTCTTGATTTAGTACATGTGAAGGGTCAGGTATGTACTTCTTCAGCAGAGATACATACAAGACATCATGAAATTGTGCATGATTTGGACGTAGTGCAAGCCAATAGGCCACTGCTCCTATGCAATCAAGGATTTCATAGGTGCTAATTTACCAAGGGTTGATCTTCCCTTTCTCCCAAATCCTCATGACTCTCCTTCAAGGTGAAATTCAAAGAATGAATTTTTCACCAACATCATACTCTATGCTCCTTCGAATATTTTCGACATAACTTCTTTTCCGACTCTGAGCAACCTTAATTTGTTTTTGAATGGCATGGACCTTTTCTATCATCACATGCACAAGATCGTGCCAAAGAAGGTTTCTCTCACTAGTTTCATGACATCATGTTGTAGTTGTTCATCTATTACCATATAGAGCTTCATTGGGTTTCATTTTAAAGCTCTAGTGGAATGTGTCATTATAAGAGAACTCAACTAAAGGGAGATGTTGATCACATCCACAATTAAATTCCATAGAGAATCTTTTTATCATATCCATGAGTGTTTGAATAGTCCTTTAAGACTGACCATCATTTTTGGGGTGATAAGCCATAATAAAATTCAATTCTGTTCTCCGAGCATGTTGAATACATCTCCAGAATTTTGGTGTGAACCTTGTATCATGATCAAATATGATATAAAGTGGAATTCCATGTAGCCTTACCACATCCTTTACCAAAATCCAGGCAAGATGATCAAAAGGGAAATTTTCTCCAATTGAGATTAAATGGGTAGTCTTGTTGAAAGGGTCCACAGTAACCCATATCACATTGTTTCCTTTGTATGTTCTCAAGAGATCAGTGATGAAGTCCATAGTGATATTGTCCCTCATCCATGCTATTATAGGTAGTATTTGCTATACCCCTTTAGAAAGTTGATGTTATTCCTTTACTTGATGACCTACCAGGCACCTTGATGTGTAGTCATCAATTACCCATGTCATATTATTCCACCAATAATGATCACGAGGGTTTCTATACATTTTCATGCTTCTTGTATTTATTGTGAATGTTGATCTATGAGTGTCATCAATAATTTCCTTTTTATTTCTAGAATAGATGTAACACATAGTCTTGTAAGAAATATTAGTACAACTTCTTGTTCAAAATTGAACTCATGAAACATCCCATCTATCACAGCCTCAGACATGTTCTATAACAAATGATCTAATTTCTAAGCATTTGTGATCTTCTTTAGTAATGACGGTTGAAAAATAAACTGGGTTTGGTTTGATGATGTCTCTTCCCTTATAATTCCCATGTCTAGATTTACTAGTTCATTTATCAAAGGATCTCATTGAATCCTCATCATGGAAAGAAAAAATGGGTGTTTTCTGCATAATGAATCATCGACTTTGTTTTCTCTTCCAATATGATAATCAATTGAACAATAATAGTCATTAAGAAGTTACATCCATCTCTTTTGTCTCATATTCAATTCATTTTGTGTGAAAATATACATAAAACTGTAGGATCGAAATAACAATTTAGATTCTCAATATACAATAGTGGGGTGAATTTTATACTCTAAAAATTCATTTGGAACCTTTAAAGTTGGTTACAGATAACTATGTTTTCCTTAGACAAAGAAAATTCTATGTTTAACAAAGTTAAACTATGAATATTCCACAACACCTCAAATAACCAATTGGAGAATTGGAACCAAGATTTAAAATATAATATTCTACCTTAAAGAATATAGAATCTAAACTAATTAGATTACAAGTGTAAGGAAATATAATAATTTTATGCTTTCCTTATAATACAATATGCATTTGAAAAAAAGTAGCAAAACTACAAGTAACAAGATATGAATAATTTAACCCAAAGATAAGGGTATCCAACAACCTTTGATAACGGTCCTTTGATTTATACATTCAAGAATGTCTGTCTTACCCACACCAGGATAAGCCCTCGATACGAAGATCGGAATCTCTTTATTGCTATCCCCTCAAGCCCTCAACTTCAAGGTAGTTGGAACCTCTATCTTCCTCAGCAAGGAAGCCCTCGAACATCAAGGTAGTCGGCACCTCTGTCTTCCTATCCCCATAAGTCCTTGAATGTAATCACCAACATTCGGAGTCGCACAAAGAAATCTGAATGAGCGGTTCTGTACGCACAAGTCATGAAAATCTTCTCTCTCTAGAAATCACCTTAACAGCGTGTGTTCTCGAGATCGATCGACTTCTTGTAGAGCTCTTTCAAATGAGCTCCTATTTATAGGAAAACATCCAACGGTAGGCTCCCGCTTCCAATGGTCATATTTTCCATGAAATTTGGAGGGACCTGTATGCGTGTAACTCAACCAATGGTTAATTAGAAACAGAATAGACGACATTGTTTTATAACAAACCATGTATAATTGAATGAACGACATCGTTTTGAAATGAAGCATATGTAAGTAAAAGCTAATAAATATTTCGGAGTGTATGAACATCAATAGTTTGGAGTCTAACCAAAATGAAATTCTATTTCTATGTTAAGAAATGTTCAGATTCTATTTTATAGGAATTCAAAGTCTGGTTTCACTAGAGATCAGAATCGGAACATACAGAGTTTGGAGTCGAACTACTTAAGAGTTCGGAGTCAAACTACATAACAGTTCGGAGTCGAACTGTTTAAGAGTTCGGAGTTGAACTACATAATATTTTAGAGTCGAACTGCTTAAGAGTTTAGAGTCAAACTGCTTAAGAGTTCGGAGTCGAACTTCTTAAGTGTTCGGAGTTGAACTACATAAGAGTTCGGAGTCGAAATGCTTAAGAGTTCGGAGTCGAACTGCTTAAGAGTTCAGATTCAAACTTCATAAGAGTTCGGAGTCGAACTGCTTAAGAGTTAGGAGTCGAACTTCATAAGAGTTCGGAGTTGAACTGCTTAAGATTTCGGAGTCGAACTTCGAAAGGGTTCGGAGTCGAACTTCATAAGAGATCGGAGTCAAACTTATGAGAGTTTAGAGTCTAGAATTTGGATTGGAACTGCATTACAGTTCACATCCAAAATTCGGATCCTAAAAACAGAATTCCCCAAATCATTACAGTATATGGATCAGATATTTTGGGTATGAATCTGGTTTTTGTACTTAAGAAAATATGGAAATGTATAAGAAAACTTATGATAGGGTAAATTTCCTTGAAGATGTAAATTTTCCTTATGAAGGTAAAATTTATATTTCCTCAAGTATAATGTGTTTGTGATTTTCAAAACAAAAAGGAATGGAAAAGTCATAAGGAAAACCTTATTGACTCAACAATCTACCCCTTTTTGGAAAGAACAAACATCCTTATGAAAAAGAATATAAGGACTTTGAAAAATTTCATTAGACTTTGAAATTAAACACTTATCTCCCTTTGTTCATGGATGAAAGTGAATACAACTAACTCCTCCTTAGGCATTGAAACACTAAGGATTGTATTCTGAATTTTCTGAGTGATGTTTTCATTATTGTAAGAATGAAGAACTTCATAGTGGGAAACTCCCCCTTAAATTAAGAATATTTTTCTTAGGAATTTTCCTTTCTCCTCCTTAGGAGTAGTTTTTTTCCTTCTCCCCCTTTTTGATTTTAAAAAAAAAATTGAAGGGAATGGAAAACAAAGTATGGTACCTGAAACATTAGTATATGACCAGATTCAACCAACCAAATAATCATTTCATTAGTGTTGGAAAATTTTTACAAAGAAATACAATTACAAAAAAAGATCAGAGTGAGTTCATTTGTCTTCTTTTTCCTTCAGAATGAGATTCCTTAACAGGGTTTTGAGTTTCTTTATGTTTCTTTGGTCTTCCTCACCTTGCCTCTCAAAGGATTTTACCTTTTCTTCTTGGACTTTTAAAGCTTCTGCCTGAGCCTCCAAAGCTTCTTTATGCAACTTTATTATCTCATCTAGCTTTTCCATCTTCTGCTGAAACTAAATACGGAAATCTCTTTCAGTTTTCCAATTCTGAGATACTGATTTAATCTACCAATTCAAGTCCCTGACCTGTTGATTCCAAGAATTTTTCTCTTGGGTCAGCTTTTCATAAATCTCGTTAAACGTTTTATCCTCTATTTCAAAAGCATTTTTAACTTTTGCCTGGAAACTCTCAAACTGACCTAAATCTTCATCAAATCACTTAGACCACTTGGTTATCTTACTACATGATTTCATATGAATATCATAATCAAGAAGAAAACTTTTCTGTTCAGCTTCCAACTTCACAAACTTATCCATGACCATGGATAGAGAATCCGATTTCGGATTCATACTTTGTAACATCGTCTGGAATCTAGAATATATTTTTGTAAAAAATGGAATTGTTTCCCCCAACTTCCTCAGACACTGAACCACAAAATCATGCCCATGAGATGATGATTCTGAATCAGAAACATTGCATGGAGACTTATCTTCTTCAGCTTGCACCAACTTTCTTCTAGAGGTGCCACCAACCACATTCTTCCTGATGACATCTTTTATAGGTGTCTCCATGAGAGTTTTCTTCCCCTTATTAGTTCTCGGAATAGGTTCTTTATTAAGGGATACTTCCTCAGATTCTGATACCCAAACGATCTATTCTTCATCTGGTTTTTTTCTTGTCCTTCCTCAAGAAAATGCCTTTCATAAGATTCTTCCTCATCATACAAGACATTCTCTACTTCTTCTTATTTCTATTGATTTCTAGCTTCCTCATCTCCCATTCCTGAAGTAACTAACTTTGCGGATTCATGCTTATCTTTATATTCCTGTACTTTCTGGATCAGGGTATCCAAATCTTCACTCTTCTCCTCCTCTTCTTCTTCTTCTTCTTCCTCAACTTCTTCAGAAACTTCTTTCTCAGCTTCTTAAACTATTTCATTACCCTTGGATCTATCCGGAGAGATATAGTTCTTGGATGGAGTTTCTTGTAAATAGGGTTCAACACCCAAAGATTCCGGAACAGGAAGCATTCCGGAACCCAACTCTGTAGCTTTCAGCAAAGATTTCACCACTTCAGCTTCAAACATATTTGTTTTAATTTTCATCTCCTTTTCTTGTTTCTCTAGCTCCTCTGCATTTTTTTCTTTTAAGGACTTAGCCTCTATAGGGTCCAGTCCGAATTGAGGATCCCCTTCCTTCCTCATTTCTTTATCATCCCTCCACTTGGCTGCCACTTCATCCGTATATGTTTTTTTCTTCTTCGGCTTGGGGGGAGCAGATTGAGTTTCCTTAGTCTGAGGAATTTCATCATCAGCAATGACTTCCATAACCTTTCTCTTCCTCCGTTTCTTTTTGGATGGTTCCGAGGAGTGTGTTTCTTTTTGAGCTGTCTCAACCTCTTCCACATACAGAGGGTAAAATTCTCCGAATTCACTGGAAAAACCCATCTTCATCATCTTGAGAGTATCATCACTGACTAGCATGAGCTTGAAATTCCGGATCTTTGATTTGCAGGCAACCTTAAAGGATTATAAGAACTGAACTATCAGCATAGATAGTAAGGTAGGACAAATGATAATATGAGCTCTTAAAGTGCCTTCTTTGATATTCTTGATCGTAACCAAGACATGCCTCATTAGATTTATCTTTCTTAGATTTACCAAAAAATCCAAGACATATATATCACTTTTCTTCAGATTGTCTTTATCACCTCTTCTTGGAACCATAAAGACTTGTACACAAAGCTGAAGAATTCTATTGTTTGGAGTGAGACGGGAAATCTTGATAGTTAAATCATCCTTATGGCCAAGACACTTTAGTGCCTTCTACTTGTTGAAACTTCCTTGCACATCGAGAAGTTTGTGTGAGAAGAATTTAGCTTCTCCTTCATATGACAAACCAACCTAGCTCACAGCCTTGGTGTAGGAAATCTTATAAGTCTTCCCCTAAGACTTGAAAGAAAACCACTCTCTTCCATCTTCTATCAGGAAGGAAATAGACTCGTAGAACTCGGTTAGAAAATCACTATAAACCAGATCCTGTTTATCTGACTTTTCTATGAAGACATATTCCCATTCATTCAGCTTTATATTATTGGAAATAAGGGAATCAAGATTATAGAAATCTAGATGAACTAACCTTTCCCTAAAGACTAACCACTTAGATATTGGTTTCGCAGTCGACATATCTTGAGACGTTGGTTCAACAGACATTCGGAGTGAAGAAATCTAAAAGACTCAGATCGACTTTGCAATGTTTGGAACCAGCCATAAGAAGATCATCATGGATTGGAGACGCAAAAGCTTGAAAAACTGATGTGGGAAGAGTCTTAGAGTCCCCTTTATATAGTAAATGGATGTGGCCGTTGTTCTTCCAAAAGTCATCTAACGGTTGAAAAATATATGATCTGATCTGACGGTTGAGAACAATCCCATAGGAAAAACATGACGTCGATCTTTTGAGGTTTTTTTAAAGAAAACATTCAGATTTGAAAAAAACGAGAATCTGATCTTTTAAAAACTCAGAAAATACCAGCAAGAAAATTTTTATTATGAATCTAAAAATAAGGAAATCATAGAATTCAGAGTGTCTAGAAACATTGTTCGTAATTGGTAATATTCCTTTTTAAAAAAATAGCACCAAAATATCATTACGAAAATGCCAGTCTGAAAATCTCCCTTCCAAAAGTTCCAGTACGAAAAACTTTTGTTTCGGAAGTTTTCATTCTGAAAATTTCAATACTGAATATTTCAGTTTCGGAAATTCCCATTCCAGAAATTTCAGTTTCAGAAATTTCCATTCCGAAAACATCAGTTCCGAAATGTTTGAAAAACTAACTACGAAAAAGTTTTAGTTATTCGAATTTGGAAAAACAGATTCCGAAAAATTTTATGTTACACTAACATTCAAATGTACTCCCCCTATGAGAAGGAATTTATTACTGTTAGGGGAATTTTTCAACAAGAAGTTAATGAAGAATGATTACCTTACCGTTATCATTTCTAACTTTTGTTTAATGTATTCAAGTCTATTGGAGGGTAAAGATTTTGTGATAATATCAGCATGTTGATCTTGCGTTCCAATAAAATGAAGAATGATATCTCCTTTTTGAGAGTGATCCCTAAGAAAGTGATGCCTAATGTGTATGTGTTTTTCAAGAGAGTGATGTACAAGGTTATTACATAGGGAAATGGAACTTGTGTTATCACACAAAATTTGAGTCTTAGAAAAACTCAGGCCATAATCTGTGAGTGTGTGTTGCATCCACAACACTTGAGCACAACAACTTCCAGCTGCTACATATTCAGCTTCAGCAGTGGAGAGTGCTATATAATGTTGCTTCTTGCAGGACCAAGAGACTAATGAATCTCCTATGAAGTGACAAGTTCTGGATGTACTCTTTCTATCCATTCTACAGCCACTAAAGGTAGCATCTGAAATGATTCTTAGATCAAAATCATTTCCATAAGTATAAAATAATCCTATATCCATGGTTCCCTTTAGGTAGCGAAAAATTCATTTTACCACCTTTCAGTGAGATTCCTTACAATTGGATTGATATCTTTCACATAAGAATAATGAAAACATTAAGTCTGGTCGACTAGATATTAAGTAAAGTAGACTTCCTATCATACCTCTAAATGATGTTTGATCTACTGGTTTCCCAGCTTCATCAAGATCTAAAGAGTTTGAGGTACCAATGGGATTACTTATACTCTTATTGTTGTCATAACCATACTTTTTGAGAAGATCTTTAATATACTTATGTTGAGATATATAGGTTCCTTCAGGTTTTTGAGAAATTTGAAACCAAGGAAAAAAGTTAACTCACCCATCAAACTCATTTCAAACTCAGATTTCAGGAGACTTGTCAAATAATCAGTTAAAGATTGATGAGTTAAACCAAATATGATGTCATCAACATAAATTTGAACAATCAAATCATTTTTCTTATCTTTCATTATAAAAAGGTTGGGATCTGGATTTCCCTTAACATAGTTATTTTGATGCAAAAATCTTGTGAGTCTATCATACCTGGCTCGTGGGGCTTGTTTAAGACCGTACAAAGATTTGGTAAGTCTAAAAACATGATCTGGATGTTTTGTATCTTCAAAGCCAGGATGTTGTTCAAAAAACACATCCTCTTGAACATAACTGTTAAGAAAGGAACATTTCACATCCATTTGAAAAAGTTTAAAATTTAAGAATGCTGCAAAGGCAAGTAGAATACGAATAGATTTTAGTCTAGCTTCTAGAGCATATATTTCTTCATAGCCTATTCCCACTTGCTGATTATAGCCTTTAGCATCGAGTCTAGATTTATTCCTTACTATGACTCCATTTTTATCATACTTGTTTTCTGGAAAACTATTTTTTTCCAATAACAGATGTTTCCGTAGGCCTTTCAACCAAGGTCCAGAATTTATTCCTCTCAAATTAATTTATTTCATCTTGCATGGCTTTGATCCAATCATCATCACCTAAATCTTCATCAGTGCTTTTTGGTTCTAATTGGGAATGAAATGCTAGATGTTCTACTTCATTTAATAAGGAACTTCTAGTCCTTACAGGTTGATTTACATCACCAATGATGCTATCACTGGGATGATTCTTAAGAAACACCAGATTTGGGTTTTGTAAAACCTGTTCATCAACATAGGGTAGAAAGTCTTCTGGGGTAAATGTTTCAGAAGTATCTTCTTGAAGATTTTTCTTTATCAAAAGGATCTTCTATCAAAGGTTGACAATTAGTTTTTGAAAACACATCCGAGGATGTAGGATGGGGTGGTTTAAAAATGAAATGATCTGACTTATCAAATTTTACATGCACTATTTCTTCAATAGTACAAGTAATTTTATGGAAAACTCTATATGCCTTAGAAGTTGTGGAGTAGCCTAAGAAAATTCCTTCATCAGATTTTGGTGCAAATTTATGTAAATTATCTTTAGTATTAAGAATGAATACTTTGAAACCAAAAACCGTGAAGTAGGAAAGTATTGGGTTTCTACCGTTCCATAACTCAAAAGGAGTTTTATTAAGAAAAGGTCTAATCAAAACTTGATTTATAATATAACAACCAGTATATACAGATTCAGACCAGAAATGTCTAGCTATAGAATATTCACTCAACATGGTTCTAGTCATCTCTTGAAGAATTCTATTTCTTCTTTCAACTACACCATTTTGTTGAGGAGTTCTAGGTGCTGAAAAATTGCGAGTAATACATTTTCTACTAAAAAAAGTTTAAAAATAATAATTTTGAAATTCTCCTCCATGATCACTATGA
Source organism: Viscum album (assembly GCA_963277665.1). Lineage (NCBI taxonomy): Eukaryota > Viridiplantae > Streptophyta > Magnoliopsida > Santalales > Viscaceae > Viscum > Viscum album. The sequence goes on along the minus strand of OY728132.1, from coordinate 1,281,495,748 downwards.
ATGGTTTTCAGTGGAAGATTTTTCTCATTTTTATCTTGTGCTCTAAAACTTTTGAAATAAGAAAAAGCACCAGGCTTCTTTACTAGAAAATAGGCCCATGTAAATCTGGTGTAATCATCAACTAGAACAAACACATAGTATTTGCCTCCAATACTTCCAGTTTGTGTTGGACCAAAAAGATCCATGTGCACTAACTGTAATGCATCATTCGTTGAGACTTCACCGATTGATTTAAAACTAGATTTATGTTGCTTTCCATATTAAAAAGGATCACAAACTTTAGAAGAATCAAATCTAAGCCCCGGTAGATCCCTAAATAGTTTCTTCATAGAATGTTTACATAAATTTATAAGGTTACAATGACCTAGTCTTCTATGCCATTACCAGGAATGATCTTCTATTTCACTTAGGCAAGGTAGGTCTTGACTCCAGTGGTCTTCTAAGTTCAAAGTGTAAACATTCTCTTGCCAATTGGCTAAGAGAATAAATTCTTCCTTGGAATTGTGTACTAAGCACTTATCATTCCTAAAATTTACAAGGTAACCTTCATCACATAATTGAATTATACTAATGAGGTTGTGCTTAAGACCCTTAACAAATAAAACATTTGAAATCCAAGTTTTACATAGAAGAAAAATATTACCAATACCAACAATTCCTCCTTGAGCATTATCTCCGAAAGTTACCTTTACTCTTTCGTTTTAATAATCTTTTCAAAATATCTTTTGTTACCAGTCATGTGTCGGGAACATCCACTATCCATGTCCCATGTATTGTTGTTGGTACTTCCTTTATTTTCCTGAAAACAAGAAAAGAATTAGACTTTCGGAATCCAAACATGCTTGGATCCGAGGTTTCCAGACTGCAAAATTTTCGGAACCCACACTTTCTTAGAAAAATAGGCTTTATGAAAACCTAGGGATTGGGTTTTATTTAAAGAACAATTCGTCACCCAGTGACTGCCACATTGACACTTGGTACAAAATGCGGCACTTTGTGGAACAAATTAGTTGTTACTAAAAGTTGGTTTTTCATGGGTATAACCAAATCCATATTTATTTCTCAAAGGTCGTATTTGAGAATACATTTTATCAAAATTTTCTATACCATGGGTAATGTTTGATAAACACTTCTTTTAGGAAAAAATTTCAGACTTGATTTTTATAACCAAGTTTTTATCTTCAAAATCATTAGATTTAGAACTAGAGAAAAGCTCGAAGATACTTTTCTTAGAAATTACTTTTTCTACCTCTTTAGAAAGTTTGTTCTTCTCAGAACATACTCCTTTAAGATTCTTTGAAATATTTAAAAAATCAGCAATTTCCATAACAGGATCTTTAGAAAGATCTGATATTTCATTTGTAAGAATAGAATTCATAGAGTTTTCCTTATCAAGTTTTTTATTGAGTTTAGAATTCTCAATCTCTAGATGTTTAGCAAACCTAGAAACTTCTTCATAGGTAGGTGAAGTATTTTTTTCATTAGAAGGGGATTCTTCACTTGAATAGTTATAATACTTACTATCTTTAAAATTTAAAGAAACATTGGTCAATGATTCAGCATTTCGTACCTTATCCATAAAAAAATGATTGGAAATGGGTAATCTAGCTATAAGACCAAGATTCTTCTGTCCTGAAGATTCATAATCATAAGATTCGTCTGAAGAGTCACAACCACTCGCACTCCAGGTGTCATTTTCTTTTAGAACATTCTTAGCTTTGGTCTTGTAATACTTCTTTATATTCCTCTCAGAATACCTTTCTTTCCTTTCTTTCTTTTTGATCAAAGGGAAATCTGGTTTAATATGTCTAGCTCTCTTTCATTCATAACAAGTGACTTCTCCATCTTTCCTGTCTTTCCTTTGCTTTTTTTTATATTTGGATTGTAAATTTCTCTGGCCAACTATCATGTTAATTCTTCGAGCAAGATTTTCCAACTCATTTTTTGAGATTTCACTTTGACTAGAATATGATTGAATAACCACCTTATTAGATTTGGATCTGGTTACTTTTTCAGGAGTCTTAGCTTTCATATGATTTGATGTTATTGTAAAAGCAACCGTACCATTCCCATTCTTCTTTTTGATGTTGTATGTATATCTCTTCATTCATGTTTCATGTTGCAGAAGAGTTCCAAATAGCTCATCAAGAGAAATTTGAGTGACCTTCCTGTTCTCATCTATAGCTATTCTCTTTGATTCCCACTCATTGGGCATAATATCAATTATAATATCCACAAGGGCTTCATCATCTAACCCTTTTTCTCCTATAGACTGTAAGCTATTGACTATAGTCATAAACCTCTATTGAACTTTACAAATTGGTTCTCCATAAGGAAAATTGAAACCATGGTATTCAGCTCTATGCATAGCTCTCCTAGTTTCAATCACTTTAGAAGTGCCAAAGTGTGTAACCTCTAACTTCTTTCAGATACAATTAGATGCTTCACAAGAAGAAATTTGGCTATATATGTTTCTATTCATTGAACATAGTAGTGTATTGCGTACCTCATAATTGAGTTTATACTCTTGCTTTTCGTGGTTAGTGAATGTTCTAACTTAGTTATCAGGAATTTTATAATCACCAGCAAGCATAACGAAATTATCCACTACAGTATTGATAACAAAATTCTTCATTCGATCTCTCCAGTAATCATAGTCACTACCATAAAATATTGGTGGTCTTGTAGTGTTTAGATTTTCAATAGAACCAATATTGATTCCTTCCATTCTTAAAAAAAACCTTTGCAACCAAACTAGTTTGTAGAAAAAGTTCGTAACCACAAAGTTCGGAATGAAAATTCGGAATGACAAAGCTCGGGATGACAAATTTCAGGAAGAAAAAGTTCAGAATGACAAAGTTTGGGATGAAAAATTTCGTGATGACAATGTTCGTAATGACAAAGTAAACTTTCTAAGAAAGGATGAAGAACAAAGAAAAATATGAGCAAGAAAAACCTATACGTGAGTATATGTATTTCTACGAACTTTGATACCAATTGTAGGATCAAAATAATGATTTAGATTCTCAATATACCAGAGGGGGTGAATTGTATACTCAAAAAATTCCTTTGGAACCTTTAAAGTTGGTTACGGATAACTATGTTTTCCTTAGACAAGGAAAATTCTATGTTTAACAAAGTTAAACTAAGAAAATTTCACAACACCTATAATCACCAACTGGAGAATTGGAACCAAGATTTACAATATAAGATTCTACCTTAAAGCGTATAGAATCTAAACTAATTAGAGTACAAGAGTATGGAAATATAAGAAGGTTATACATCCCGTACAAGACAATATGCAGCGGAAAAACATGTAGAAAAACTACAAGTAACATGATATGAATCTTGTAACCCAAAGAGAAGGGTATCCAACAACCTTGGATAAAGGTCCCTTGATTTATACTTTCAAGCAAGTCTTTCTTACCCACACCAGGATAAGCCCTCGATATGATGATCGGAATCTCTGTCTTGCTAACCCCGCAAGCCCTCAACTTCAAGGCAGTTGGAACCTCTGTCTTCCTCAGTAAGGGAGCCCTCGAAATTCAAGGATGTCTGCACCTCTGTCTTCCTTTCCCCGAAAGTCCATGAATGTAATCACCAACATTCGAAGTCGCACAAAGAAATCTGAATGAGCAGTTCAGTACGCACAAGGCATGAAAATATTCTCTCTCTAGAAATCACCTTAAAAGCATGTGTTCTCTAGATCAATCAACTTCTTGTGGAGCTCTTTCAAATGAGCTCCTATTTTTAGGCAAACATCAAACGGTCGGCTCCCTCTTCTAATGGTCATATTTTCCATGAAAATTGGAGGGACCTGTACCTGAGTAACTCAACCAATGGTTAATTAAAAACAGAATAGATGACATCATTTTATAACAAACCATGTATAATTGAATGCACGACATCGTTTTGAAATGAAGAATATATAAGTAATAGATAATCAATATTTCGGAGTGTAAGCAAGTAAAATTTTTGGAGACTAACCAAAATGAAATTTGGAATCTATGTTAAGAAATGTTCGGATTCTGTTTTATAAGAATTCAGAGTCTGGTTTCACTGGAGATCGGAATCTGAACTTGTAGAGATCGGAGTCGAACTACTTAAGAGTTCAGATTCGAACTTCATAAGAGTTCGAAGTCGAACTATTTTAGAATTCGGAGTCAAACTGTTTAAGAGTTCGGAGTCGAACTGTTTAAGTGTTCGGAGTCGAACTTCTTAAGAGTTCAGAGTCGAACTGGTTAATAGTTTGGAGTCAAACTGCTTAAGAGTTCCGAGTCGAACTGCTTAAGAGTTCGGAGTCGAACTGCTTAAGAGTTCGGAGTTGAACTGCTTAAGAGTACAGAGTCGAACTTCATAATAGTTCAGAGTTGAGCTGCTTAAGAGTTCAGAGTCAAACTTCATAAGAGTTTGGTGTCAAACTGCTTATGTGTTTGGAGTCGAACTTCATAAGAGTTCGGTGTCGAACTTCATAAGAGTTCGGAGTCGAACTTATGAATGTTCAGAGTCCAGAATTCAGATTGAAACTGCCTTACAGTTCACATCCAGAATTCGGATCCTAAAAATATAATGGTCCAAATCATTACATTATATGGCTCCAGGATTTTTGGTATGAATCCGATTTTTGTACTCAAGAAAATATGGATATGTATAAGAAAATCTAGGTTAGGGTAAATTTCCTTGTATAAGTAAATTTTCCTTATGAAGGTAAAATTTATATTTCCTTATGTATAAGGTTTTTGTGATTTTCAAAACAAGAAGGAATGGAAAATTCATAAGGAAAACCTTATTGACTCAACACAAACCTTGTTGGTCTTTGTATATATCACATTTCTCCCCATAAATATTGTGCCTCCATATTTTCATAGCAAAAACCACCACTGCCTGCTTCAGATCATGCATAAGACAGTTCTACTCATGAATCATCAACTATCGAGATTCATATGCAATAACTTTGTCATATTTCATAAGGATTCCCCCAAGCCATTTTAGAGATGATTTACTATAAATAATGAATCCTTCTACACTCACTGGTAGATTTAACATGGTTGTTGTAACCAATATCTTCATCAGCTATTGGAAACATTCCTCACAAACTTTTATCTAGATGAACATGACCCTTTTTGAGTTAATATGGTTAATGGATTATTATTTTGATAAATGTTTTTCATAAAACAGTTATAATATCTTGCTAATCCAGGGAAAATACTAATCTATGTTATTGTTGTAATCTGAGGCCACTTCACTACAAATTTTTCCCTTTTAGGTTCTAATATCATTCCATTATTTGTAACAATGTTCCCCAAGAAGCCAACATGTTGTAACCAAAATTCAAATTTTTTTAACATTCCAAAAATCCTCTCCCACCGCAGAGTTATCAAAATATATCTTATAGAATCCTCATGCTCCTCACTGTAATTGGAATATATCTTAATATCCTCAATAAAAACTACCACAATTTATCATGGATTTCATTAAAGACTCTATTCAAAAAAATATATATAAATATCTCATGAATTAGTCAGTATAAAGGTCATAACAAAAAACTACTAATTCTAGTACATTTATCAGACGGTGGTTTTTAGAATATATTATTTCTTAACAATCTAATTGTTGATTACCTCTCAAAGAGATCAATCTTAGAGAATAATCGATCCCCATTAAGTATGTCAAATATGTCATCAATTCTTTGGAAGATGGTATTTTTTCGTCACTGTGATCTCGTTCATTTCTATATAATCAATGAATAGACTCATTGATCCATCCTACATCTTCACAAATAGAACATGTGCACCCCAATAAGACACACTTGGATGGATAAAACCCTTCTCCAAATGATCTTGGCGTCGATACTTTAATTTCTCTAGCTCCACATTTTCCATCCTATTCGGGGTCTTTCATATCGAATGTGATCCAGATACGAGTTTAATGGGGAACTCTACCTCTCTTTCTAGAGCAGGTGTAGTTATATCAGGAAATACGGCTATGTATTCCTAGATTATGGGGACATTCTCTATCCTTATCTCTAATTTTTTTCCATCATTAAACTCCATAATGATAAATACAATATGTTCTTCAAGATAAATATCTAGTTGAGATATCACTCTGTGGAAGATAACAATCGGTTTTACATTCAAGACTGCTGATATTTCCACGCTTCTTCATTTGATCATAGCATTATACTTTTAGATCCAGTCCATTACTAGTATAATTCTGAATTCCATCATGGGAATGACTACTATATTTGTGATAATATGGTTCTCACTAATGTAAATACTAGAGTTTTTAAACACTAATGATACAAGTATTATACCACCAGAAGTTTTGACTAATAACCCTTCATTTAGAAAATTGGTGGTTGATTCTAAATTTTTTTAAATCATGGAGGAAATAATGGAATGCGTAGAACCAGAATCAAACAATTTACATAATATCATTGAGAGAAAAATAGGATAACCTTCCACCGACTCATTTCGACCTTCAACATTATCAATATTGATTGAAAAAGTATGAAATTTTTCTTTTGGATGATGTTGAGGTTGACAGTGATTCCCCTCCACTACCCTCTAATTTGGATAGTGATTGGAAAGGTTACCAAGTTGTCCACGATTATATCTTTGGAAATTAGGTAGGGCCTACACAATATCCCTTTATCATTTCTGTTTTTTATTTGAGGAATTACCACAATACAACATCTTTGTGCGATATGACCATCTTTTCCACACTTGTAGCACATCCCGCTCCCGAGAAGGTAGTTCCCGGAATTCTTATTCCCTAATTAATTACACATGGAATGTTGCACTTTCTTTCCTTCCCTTCCATGATCAAAATTTTTTCTCTATGATTGGATCTATATATATTTTCATGTCATTGGATTTATGAGGCCATAGCATCTCACTAAACTCATGTTCTACTTTCATCGCACTCTACACGATCTCCTCATAGCTATTATAGTCTCGGTTGGATATATTATTCTATAGATGAGGTATTCATCCATCGAAGAATCTATCAACATTTTAAATTAGATCCATGAAAAATCAATAGGTATAATGTGAATGCCAAGTGAAGTTCATATCGTAGATTTCCATTCATTCATTCTCCATCTGCGTAAGCTCGAGAAACTACTTCTCCATTCTTCTTCTCATTGAATGATGGAAATACTTATTGAATAAGATCCATTTAAACTCTTCCCACTCTATAGATTCAACCTCCATTCCTGGACTCATGTTTTTTATCTGTTCCCACCACTGATCTACTTCTCCCTCTAAGAGGTAAATATCCAGGGTGACCATATCATGTTTCTAACAGAAGAACACAAAAAAATTCATTTCGTTAGTGTTGATCCTTTATTTAGCAATCAATAGGTCAGTAGATCCAGTGATGGTTGGTAGTCGTTGATGCATAAAGGACTCAACCAAATGTTATTCCCTTTGCAATGAGATATTTATTTCACCGTTATTCACGTTATTTTCCATAACTTGAGTCATTTGGTTCCTCATTCTTATGAAAGTTTCCTTTTCGTCTCCCATCAGAGGGAGTTCATATCATTGTTCATTGCAGTCATCAATTTCACAGTTCCTCCTATTTCCCTCCATTTTCTAAAAAATAATACCTTAGTTAAAAAAATATTTCATGTAGGAATATTTTAACTATAAAAGATTTTATGTAATAAAACATCATTCTTAAACAATTACATATCCCTATAAATGCTTCATAATTATTCAAAAATGATTTTGATTGAACAAACTTATCCCCCGAGAGTGTCAAAACAAGAGTGTAAAAAGGTCCATTTTCGTGTACCAGGATAACCCAGGCCATGCCCGAAACTCCTTTCCAATGCTTTCACTCCTAGGTACATCTGTGTGAGAGCCTCATCAACAAGTTTGTACCAGACCATAACTAATTTGTTTAGAAACCACTTACATAATATTTCACCAAAAAACAAGGATGTTTTCCTGTATATAATATTTTCGTATATGGTTCTTCTTAATTTTTTCATAGATTAATTTACATAAATAAAAAAAATCCATTGATAACCAACCATGGAATCCCACATTTTTAATACATAACTTCTCATTACATTTTACAAACAGAGGACCTTTAATGACTAATGTCTTGGAAATTAGGAACAAAATACATGAAAACGTAAAACACTCATTTAAATACCCATGAAAATCCTCTTGAAATGTTCTTCCTATGTACAACTACTACATTTTATTACCTGGATACATACATCAAGGGAAAGGGTGAGCAGAAGGCCTATTAAAGAAAGCAATGGAATGAGTTTACTTATGATATCATTAAGAACATGATGAAATACATAATGACCTGAGAAATAGAAGTAGAGGCATGGCAGAATGAAAATAACATTATCCATAATGTTAATATTTGTCTCTAACATTTAATTTATTCATTCATGAACATATAAAAAATGTTTATTCCAATGGTTTCATAATAATTACCATTATTATTGTCTAAGATATCGTGAAACTTGTCATCTCTAGAAATTATATTCTTTACCCAATGTTTTATATAATTATCTAGGAAAACCCTTAATAAGTATTTATTTGAATGTGATTCACATTGAACATAATAAAAAATTTGATAAATATCCCAAAGGGAATAAGCGAAATGGGTTTCATATCAATATCATGACGTTTTAGAAAGTTATTAAAAAATACCATTTTGACGTTTATAACCAATGGAATTGAAATAAAGGTTATATATATGTCTATTATATAATAAAACATAAAAATTTAATGTCTTGATTCATACCGCTATAAATAAAATAGTTTTTGGTATTCACATAAACAAATTAAGATAATTTCTGGACAGAAATATGGAATCTTTTACACGAAATTTATATAACAAAATGGTTATATAACATAGTTTTAGACAACAATAAAAAGTGAGGGGAAATGTGTATCCAATCAATAAATTAATAATTATACTATAAAGGTACAATATAAAATAAAAATAACATCAAAATGTGGATATTTTAATGATATACCACAAGAAAATGAAACAAGAAAAAATAGTAAATGAAATTTCTTCTATGAAAACTTTTAAGCCTAATAGTGTCACTTGAAAATAACAAAAATTGGTTGATGATTGAATAAAGTGTCTATCCTAATTTGGAAATAAAATTCACAGAATGAATGATATATTAGAACATATCGCCACATAATAAATTGGAAACTAGAAGACATAACATAAATTAAATCAAGACTTAAAAGAGTAGGGTAAACGGTTCCCATACCATAAAGAGTGACTTCGAAAGCTCAAAGGTTAGGACTGTAGGGGGATTTAGGGGACCTTGTGAAAACTCCTTGGGAGATAAAAAGACTGGAGACTCGATGAGGGGGTTTTTTGAAATAATGGAATGAGGTAATGGCTTGCTAGTTATAGGAAAAGTGGTGGAATATTTAAATAATATCTATAGGACACCTCGTCGATGGAATTTGAAAAACCATGGGATTTAAAATTGTATTTTCTTATGGTATTGGAACTTTTGAACACCTCAAAACATATCTAAATATTCACAAGTCATCCAGAATTATTACATCATTATTACTTCATTAATGATGTCATTAATCACACCGAAACTCAAAACTTTATTTTTACAATTACCTGAAAATCAAATCCACTTATAAATATCACATTTATTGGCCCTAACCTAAAATCGATGCTCTAAATTCAAAAAATGAAGTAAATATTAGAAGATAATTTTTAAATAATGAGATATTTAATTTTTAAATAGAAACTCTATTTACCGAAAAAATACTAATACTTAACTAATAATTACCGATACAGTTAATTACAAATGCTATTATATCACTTCATCATTCAAGATGACTAAATCATATTTATACATTCATTAGTGAGGTAACTATTCCATTGGTCACATTACTTTTCATAAGGGTAAAATTAGTATCCATAATTTACTTTTCACTAAAAAATATTTTGATCTTATTAGACTCCAAATTTCATACTCGTCACAATTGTAGATGACTTTTTTTAAAAATCATTTAACATTAATAATTATTTAAAAAAATTAAATTACCCTTTTTCTTAAATTTTTCAATAATATGAAACTTTATCCTATGTTTATCTGAACATTTGAAATCAACAAATTTGACATAACAAGAAATAACAACATTATTAATAAAAAAAGTATTTCATAACTTAACTAACGTCTCGTTACATATCCCCTTATAACAACTGCATAAGACCTAAATGTAAGATGTGTTATGGTGAGAGAATATAGGGGTGGATCAAACCACATTTCCCGAGTGGTGATTTCTACCAGCTTGAACATCTCCCATATGCGATTTCATTCAAGATTCACATGTTGGATTTTGGCTTCAGCTTGGTCCAGAGCTACTCTTAGTGATGCAACCACTTTCCCAAGATTTGACAGTTGGGTTTTGTTTCACCCAAGACTTCTGGATGAGGCCATCCAGTCTTCCTTCATTATTAATTAACCATGATCACTTGTATTTATAAACAACAATCAAAATGTTAAGAATTTATTTTCCAACAGTCAAATTGACCGATGATCATATAATTGTAAAAATACAATGGTCTTATTTTAATTATGATGACTTAATTATTTAAAGGATATAATTTTTTTGAGTACAAAATAAAATTATGTAACCAATATTATTCAAATTTTCAGGTCGTTACAAAAAAAATTATCAATGCCTATTTCTTCAATGAAACATATAAATCATATATTTAACTTTTCCACTTTTTAAATAGACAATCATTATCATTCATCCATTTCAATTTTCTCAACTCATTATTAATAGGAATTCCACTCACAATCTACATCACATTAATTTTACCTCACATCATAAGTGTACAAATGAAAAGAGCCTCACGCACATACCTCAAGAACATGTAACATACCGTAGGATTGTAAATCATATAACATATCCACTACAAAAAGACAGAATCACATGTAATCATGAGGGCTTCATTGTTAAGGATCAAATGACTCTGAGGATTTATGGTAGGTTGGTAAATGATAAAAAAAATAAATCACTAAAATGAGGTTCAAATGTAAAAAAATTTCACGATAACAAAATATAAGCTCAATGTTTCTCTCCCTTTCCAAATATCATCCATCCTATCCTTAAAAAGTTCATTGTAGGCCCAAGATACATTAAATCTCAATGAATTAATAATCATCTATTGAAATTTTTTCCTTTTTCGCATTTTCAAATATTTTTATTCCGAAAAATAATCACATCCCATACCTACACATTTATGATAAAATCAATGGTTTAGAAAATAAAGATATTTTATCATCCCATTACCCAACCCAATTTAATTTTTTCTTAAATGTTTCTTTAGAAATACATGTGAAAAATGATATACAATGAAGGATGTCTTGGAATTTCCCATATCAAAATAATTAATCCCCTAAAAAAATATCCAAAATAAAATATATCCTAGTACGCCCCATAAATTTCCTCCCCCACTATTACTCTATTAAATATCATGAAATTGTTTTTGAGGAATGTATCATGGGATAATAAAGGCTTGTCAAATTGACCAATTCTTATAAAGGAAATTCATGGATTCTATGGGAATATAAATTATTAATGCATGGGGGTTCCTTGGATAAGGGATAACAAAAATAATTCCCCAATCATTTTACAAGTAATTCTGTTCAGTAATAGGTTAAATAAGATGTTAAGTGAGTTATAGATGAAAATATTCCCATTTATCAAGTAATATAGAAATTAAAATAATTAAATACCAGCTTTAGAGGATGTCTCAATAATGAGAAAATGGTTGGAAAATTACTCTTGCTAATGCACACTAATAATTAAATCAATTAATGTAATATCAAAAAATTCCAAACATAGAAAATTAATAAAAAACTACATAGAATGATCAAAATGCTCCTCAAATCATGATTTGTAAAATCCTAAACCATGTTATTATCTTTAATAATTTCCCCCTATTTTTCTCATTCTGAAATATTGACAATGAAATAAAAATACTTGCATTGGTTATTATATTATAATGTTTATGTCTCCAAATTTGTTTGAGTAATCAATGAATAAAATGAATGAATGCTATTTAAAATTAATGTTGTATATCATTTTTAAAATAAGGAATAAAATTTAATTTTTTTATTAAAATTCATACTACCCTTTCAATGTATTATTCAAAGTTGGATGCGCAGGTAATGCCAACAGTAGATTTAGGATGTGTAAATGGGTTTTCAACATCTCTTACTTCATATGATGTATTATTTTTTCTTACCATTTTTTTGTTGATGGACATGAATATTAAATATAAATAGTTGAATGTACATTCCCTTGAAATATATATATAAATATAAGTGGAATTGAAATTAAATCCTAATATAAAATTAAATTCTATGAAAGTAATAAATATAAAATAATTGAAAGAACTAATGATATTAGGTTTCCTCCTAGAATATTCTCTTTTAATTATTATTTAGCCCAACCATACCTGGTTTAGCTGATTTTAGGGTGGTATAATGCTAATCCTCTCAAATTCTCCCAATCTTGACATTGTGGTTCTTCCAGATCTACTTGAAACTTCTTCTGTGGAATAGGTGTGGCCCTTAGATTTTGTGACCATAGTCTGAACAATATGAGTATCACCAATAAAATTTTAGCATCTGTCGAGACTCAGTAAACATCTTCTTCTTCATCACTACCTCACTTCAAGTGTTGTGATTATTCGATCATCGCTTCATGTTCTAAAACCAGCTCTTAAACTTATTCTTTTACTTCTTTCTCTTCTTGTTCTTCAATGTAGTTAGTGCATGGTAAAACTTGTTATTATTATTCCTATTTATGTGGTGCGCTTAAAATATCTAAACAAATTACATAAATTTGGAAACTATCATCTCCTCCTTTGCTTCTTAATCTATATCCACTTCTTATTCTTCCATCTACTACGGTGCTAGTTTTTCAACGAATCATTGAAGTATCTCAGTAGCTAAGTTTAATTATTCTTTAATTAAATATTTTTCGACTTACTTAGCCAGTGTTCATTATACCATTCATCTTCTATAGAATGGTCAATATCTCCATCATGTTTTGATCCTAAAAAATCATGGGCATCATGATTATAATAATTATAAAAGTTACAATAATTATATAACTCCACATATTTTCACATGATCCTTTGATTGTTACCCTCGTTATAGAATTATCGATCTAGGATATGAGATATTATGACAACAATTCTTGGGAATAGTTGTGGGAACTCATATTTTTGACTTCTCATTTCATTAATGTCATTGAGTTGGTGTGCCACGTAATCCATTATGTCAACAAACATCTCTATGGAAGTAATTCTTCTCTGCAGTCCTGCCATCACAACTAAAAATTTCCAATGCTATAAAATGTAACAAAATGGATAATAACAATTATATACTAATATAAATTTATAGAAAATATAAAAAATAATTTTTTTCTAAATTATTCAATAAATAAATCTCTCCTCATATCCCTGGTAATGCCGCAAAAAAATGTTATCCTAACAAATGACATTAATTCCTGTTCAGTATCCAAATTTAGAAATTTATAACACGAATCAAGAAAAATATTAATCTACAGGTTCATATAGGATATGAAAGTTGGAGGTTGAACCTACAGAGATAGGGATAGAGAAAATATTAATTAAATAATAAGGACTGAAAGTACTTTCAAATTTATAAAATAAATTTTTACTGTTGAGAAAATATTTGATTATAAGGTGGGAGAAGATAATATATAATGGGTGCTAGGGAAAAATAATTCTAGGTTCAAGACAATATATAAGTTAATTAATTAACAATCTTGTAGTAAAACAAATTATGTCTCAATGAGTTCAATTTCCAAGAAATATTCTATCCATCCAAAGTTATCCTTTTATAATGTTCAAGTAGTTCAAATTATAAGGGATGGGTAATATGAATCCTTATTTAAACAAATGTAAGTACAAAACCATTGGTCATTGAGTATATTTAGCCCCTACATCACATATTAAAAATGTGTATTTCGTCGATGCAATGGTGAGGCACAAATAATAAAAATAATCCCAAAACTGAACCCCTAAAACAATGTTCATGCAAGATGAATTTGGAATGTGATATTAATTGATGGGAAAATATAAAATCTCAACAAGAATTTCATTATTTATAAAATACATTACATTCAATTGCCATTCAACATGCATGCATCTCTATAAATAAATCACCCAGTCATGCAATACCTAAAAGGGTGCATATAAATAAAAAAATAATACCTATAGAAGTGGAAATCAAGGTGATCAGCCTTCCCTGCAGGCATCGGGTGGTGGTGCTCCATCCAGAAGGTGGTAAAAATGGTGCATCAGGGTTCTCCTTTTGTAGGAATTCCCGACCAATCCTCATGTCTCATGTCACCAACAATTTTTCTACCCATCACCATCACCATGACATGTACTTAGGGTACATTTAATGTACTTATAATCTACAATGAATTCATTTCTATGTGAATATTGTGTGTTTCAAGTTCAGAACATCTGAATTTGACTAACTTCAAATCTTTTACTTGGGATATAAGATGTGTACCTTTTAAAATCATCAAATCTTTAGATATCAAAAAAATCATCATTGAAAATTTGTCCCTAAAAATGTCACATTGTGTACTAGGGTTACATCAAATGTACATGACATTTAAAATATTCTTTCATGTCAAAACATGTCCTGGCTAGTTAATTTTTCTCTGATGATGTCACTTAGTGTACTTAACATAGAGGACGTGTACTAATTTTTATTCATTTTGCAGCTTCTCTTTGTATTAAAAAAACTGGTGTAGCACCGGTTAGCTCCATTTTCAATCCCATTAAATTAATTTTTTAAATATTCAATATTTCTTGGGAAAAAATATAAGAAAACTCCAATAAATAAAAAATTTGTATTGTTGGCCTATTTCATAAATAAATCACTACATTAGACTACTAAAAAATATGTACTATATTATATTTGGTTTTCTGTTGTTTTCTGTTGTTTTATATTACATATCATGATCAGGATAACCATGTATCTATAGTATAATAATGTTATCCATATTTTATATTCATTTTATTTTAATCATCCACTTCTCTATCTTTAACTTATTACTTCTTACTCTATTTCATGTTGATTCTTTTTTAAAATTACATCGTGATACTCAGGTCAGCAGGTTTAATAACCCCAAAATCACCTACTTCGACCCAACTACTAACCATCAATCTCTATAATATGGGGATGTTAAATATAAGCCACGTGACCCACTAGTAAGACCATATTTTTAGTTGGTATTCAGACAAGATATTACAATACTATCTTAAAACCCATTACCAAATCCTAGAGGATATTTTTATCATAAAACCGTCCTATGAAAAATGATGTTTTAATCCTATAGTGGATGTATAAAAATTGTATCTATTTTCATTGAGATTTTATGTTTAATATCATTATTGACCACATTAAAATAAAATTCAACAACACTGATATAATAATATTGGTATATAACATATATTCAGATTTTATTATGTTAATCGAATATCCTTTATTTAGGTCCTCCTCCCTAAAATGGGAAACAATTCCATCATTCATGTGTACGTTGGACTACCACCATGTTAACCACTATAATTCATTTTACATACTCCCTCTCATTTATTGATTTAATTATAGACCAAAATTATTTATATGATATATATGAAATAATTTTTAATTTTTAATTATAATTTCACATCAGCCTTGTTTCCATATAATCCATTGGAAATTGGTAATGCTTAACATTTAATTTCATCATTACATGATTTATAATGATTATATTTTTAATAAATATAATATATATATATATATGAAATAATAGTTATTATTTTGTGGATATTTTATATTTATAAGTATTTCATTCCAGTAGTTGAAAAGTGAATTCTGTTTCTGTTCTTGCACTTGACTTACTGTTGCCATGAACATTGAAATTCATTATTATATCCCTATAATTTTCAGATGACTTTTATTATTTAAATAATGAATATATATATATATTATATTTAAATACTTAATATCATTATTGTTTGGATAAAGCATGATTTTTTTGTGAGGACAAAAAAAATATAACTAAATCCTTTAGGATAAATGAAATAGTTATCGCATAGAAATTATGATCTTAATATATAATTTCCAATATATAAATGTTGAAATATATATAATATCATCATATATGATATTATAATTATTCTTTTTATTTTATATATATTATTATTAAATTTATTTTATTTATACATTAGGATATAGTTCATTCTAAACATGTGGCACATGAGGTATGGGTTTTCACATCTTACTTTTTCTTTTAAAGGGGTGAAGATATATGAAACACTTATTTAATTTTTGAGACCTATAAAAATCCAATGAATGTATTTTATAATTTCTTTTATCAAAATCATGTTTATTTTTAAATGAAATAGATACTTTTTCATGAGGTTTTGATGCATATATTTCCCAAGATGTATAGTTTTGTCATTACAAATTATTCTATTGATATATATGAGATGTTATTAATATATATTTTTAAAGAGGTGTATACATGTCCACACTATCATGATAATTAATTAACCTCAATTTTTATTTATTTTAAATGTATAATATTATTTTTTTATATTATGGGTCTTATGATTCCTAAGTCACAAATTTCCTAATGTATTATTATTACAATAATGTTATATATTAGGATAGTTTGTGATTAAGATCCAGATAATGAAAAATTATGATCACAGTGCAAGGAAACACCTGAATTGGAATAAACTTGGGTAATTTGTTGAAAATAACTAAATTTAATTTCATTTTCTTCCCTCAATGTACTCATGTGAATAAAATAATATTTTTATGGAAAACCAACTATAATTATTTTATTTATAAAAAATTCAATTTTTGTTATCAATTATCTTTAAAAGAATTTTCAATAGTCTTACCTATATTCCACTAGGATTGATTGAATTAATTTTTAACTATGATTGGATTTTATAAAGACAATAAATGTAATATTCTTGTATTTCTTAAAAATTAGGAACATTTTGAAACATTTAAAATAAGTGTCAAAAAAATATTTTCTTTTCACTTCTATGGAATGAATGCAATTTACTACCATCATGACCACTCAATCATCTAAAACTCTTGTCAAATATTTTTATGGTTAATTTAAATGAAAAAAGATTTAATAATATAAGGTATAATATTATATTTTAATTGATTTATTCTAATGTGAAATTTAAATTTCCTTTTCAAAATTTTCCAAGCGATATTTTTAAATATTATTCCATTTAGGATATTGTATTTGATGTTTAGAAAACATTCATTGAGAAATCATCCAAATAAGGAATAATTATTATTTAATTATATTTTTTATCATTATAGAAAAAGATGTTTATGAATCATGTTTATTTTTCATAGTTCATTATATTATAAATTTTTATGAAACACATTTTTAAGGGGTTATCATATGATGAATGTTTAACTATATTGTTTCAGGGAAACATATTGATATCATTATTTGATAGCTATACCCATAATTATATATCACCGTAATTCATTTTTTAAATTTGTATATCACATGAAATAAAAATTATTGGCGTTCGGAATAACCCTAAATCAGTAAGGGTCAATGTCCACTAGGATTGAAATGGAAGTAAAAATTATTTACTATGATGGTTTGGGTACTGAACCCATTCCACTAGGATTGCCTTGGAAAAGGTCCAGGACTAATATGGATTTGTTTCATATTTGTATGCCCCAAATAAAAGTATTACACCAAATTTTATATTATCATGACTCATATTCATTGATTCCATTATGATTCCTGACATATGAACTACCAGACATTATGACATGAACTGAGATTATTCTCCAGGGCATGAAGAGTATGGTTTTGAAATGTTTTGATCATGTTATCAAGTAAATATTATCATGTTATGTTTATGTGATCATTTATATCTCCCTTTTTTAACCTAACTCAGCATTTGAGGTCACACTTTTTTAGATTCCAATTCAATATGTAATGAAGTAATGTATTATATAGGACATGTCAAAGATGGTCCCCATTTGGGATGAACTAGCTATGAGATTATTTAGTTCACTTTTTATACCACTGTTTATATTTACATGTTTCCAAATATAATTTTCCATTAAGATTATAGTGTCGACCAGATTTTTATAAATTGATTGTTCATCTAATAATGTGTAATATCTAGGTTAGAAATGTATCAGTCACTATATTATGGGAAGATGTTTTTCTGAAATTAAATATGATCCATGGATAAATCAATAATTGTTACATTGAAAAATTATTATAATCATTCATTCTATTGAATTTACTAATTTATTAATGGTTGGGTAAATGATAATCCTTTTCCACAACAATATAATTATTGATTCATAAAATTCAAAAATTATAACATGGAAATTATGAGATGTTAAATAAGTAGGTTAAATAATTATTTTTGAACATGGTAAAAATATGTGATATATAATTTTATTGGATTACTTCATATCCTGATATTTATCAAAATTTATTGATAAAATCATATCACTGATATTTTTCTGAAGTATCTTCGTATAATTGTTCATTATATATAAGGTAATAGATAGTTCATCGACCCACCACTACAAATTCATAGTGTTTGTACCCAGACCATGATATTTCAATTTTTATTAGATCCAAGGTCGACACGGTTGGATACATTTTTCAAAAAAAATTATAACATAAATTCCATCAACATCTATTGTATAAAAACCTATTATAGAGGAAACATGCAGGGATAGAATAAAAGGATGTTAACATATAACATAACAATGTGAATAAAAGTGCTAGACAATATTAAATATGGAATTATACAATGGGAAACTGATTCAAATATAACAAACTAAAAAATAAAGATGGATATTGATAAAAAATCTAAAATAGTTATTCTGTTTTGATTAAAATATATGGTTTTTAACATGGAAAATGGTCATTGACTTTATTTGGAAACATGGGGTAAGTTTGAATACATCATTGAGAAAAATATTAAATCGAAAGATTATAATATTAAAAAAGTTGCAATTATTTTTTATTAATAATATTAGAATAATGAGGAATGAATATATTTTAATTTGAAAATACTATATGAAATTTTATATAATATTAAGAGATTCAGAGACACTCCGTTAGACACAAATATTTTGAGAAATTTACACATAAATCTATAATATATATTTGATTGTACAATATTATACTTATAATATAGTGACTATTTATCTATTTATAAACAACAAAATATTAAACTATCACATGGGATGGGGAAGACTTTAGAAATTATAAAAATGGACAAGGAATAATTGGATTATTAATAGATGAGGAAAATCGATATCAATGTACCAAAATATTAATATTATTATGAAATGAAAGAATATTATATGAAAAAAAATTATCACATGATGATAATGGAACTTATCCAAAAAATTTCATAAAGTATAGTGTAATTTATAAGTGAATGCTTCCATTAAAATGATTCAAGTCCAGGGGTTTCACTCATGTTGCTATCAATTTGTCCAAAATTATTGAAAAACAATGTAATGAAGATGATGTTGATGAACTTAGTTGAATTCATAAGTAGAAAATATATATAAATGAAGGATAAAAACCAATTGATGTAAAAATAATTTTTACCATGGAGAATACATGGGGCCTCAATTACATATAGGAAGAAGGGGAATCATTATAAGTTGTATAATATGATGATGAAATTCAAGATAAATATGGAAACCTAATAGAACATGTAAATCCTGATGAAACATCAATTGAATAATAATATGATGACATAAGTTACATAAAACAAATAGTGATATTGAAAATAGAATATAATCTTGAAAAAAATAATATTCTCACGGTGGAACATCACTTTTTGAAAATGAATTCATAGAAGAAGATAAAAACAAGAGAATAATATATCAGTAAAGAAAACATATATGATTTATAAATTTGTATACTCTTGATAAGGTAGTCAAAATATGAAAAAAAATCATGATTGATAAAGATGAGTAGCATGTTTTAATAAGGGATAAACTAGGAATCAAACAATCCATTTGTATTTAAATTGAAATAATACTTACAAAATTTGAATATTTTTCTAAAATTATATAGAATGTAATGTTTTTTATAAAGATATATTTTTCTAAAAAATATCTAAAATTTGTTCCATAAAAAATGAAGAGAAGTTATTTATAAAAAATTTGGATGTTTATCAAACAAAAAATGAGAATATATATATTAATTTGAAATGTGGGAGTATATATTTTAAAAATAATGAAAGATGATAGTATCAGCATCAAACAATATTCTAAATTTTAAAAATATTAAAAATCTATATTTCCACATAAACCACCATATTAGTTCCACATTTGGGAAATATTTCAATCAGGAAGGTCGAGGATCAAATGATATTTATCATATTATAATAAATAAGAGAAAAATACCAAATGTACTAGACACCTTGTATCCTCAAGGAAAAATGTATGATATGATGGCCTCAAACTCAAGATGAAAATAAATTATTAATCTATCAATGAAATGTAATTTTTGTTGGAAAATAGAATCAACTGTCTAGAACTATTTAATAAGAAATAATTTTGACTTTATGCAAGAAACCAATGGATTTTGTTTTCAGAATTTACACAATGAAAATGAAGGTGGAAAAATTTTACTATATTATGCTATATTCTGTGAATGAGATAATGTGAATGGAAAATAAAAGGAATGGATAATATATAATTATTATGTCAACATGAAATAAATTCAATAGTTGATGGTGTTTATAATGGATTATCCTTGAATATGACCTAAGAGTAAAAAATATTATGATAATATTATGATTAATATATAGGAACAATAATCATTTTAAATGATAATTCCTAAAAATATAATGGAAATTTTATAACAGATATAGTTGATAAGATGATTAAATTAAATAAATTTATTGTACTAATGGAAAAAAACATAAAATACATATTTAAGTAAACTTTGTGTTGATGGAAGTGATGTAAAAAATATAATAAATGATATCATCAACTGTTTCATAAATTATGTTAGTATTATTTGAAATAATTATGAATCGAAGGATGTTTGATTTATATTGGTGTTTGGGGTAAATCAAGTTTCTCAAATTATAACGATGAAAATAATTTTTGACGTATAATACAAAGTCATCTAGGTTAAAAAAATTTAAAAAATATCAAATTGAGTATGTTGTGATAGAATTACATATTTTCAATAGTGTAATAATGTTCATTTGTGAAACTTTTCATAAAGGTAATTTGACTTATATAAAATATATAGGTGTACTTGTTTACTCAACTGAACCTCTTAAACATATGAATTTTGATGTTTTTAACTACTGAGGAATTAATCCATAAATGAAAATATTTATTCTTTCAATTTGATTGAAAATTCCTCTTGAATAACCAATATTATGTTATAATAACATATGTTTAATTTTTTATAAATTTAAATCTCAACAATATAAAATCACGAAAAAATAGAGTATATATATGAAATATAAAAAAATCATTATGTAATGGAGTTTGAAAACAATTATTTCTAAACTGTTTTGTTAAGAACCACATAATATATCAGTATAGTACTCTATAAAATACTCAACACAATGTGGTTATTGAGAGAATAAATAGACGTTTGGTATAAATGTTGAGCATTATACTTTCCTAGTTTACAATATAAAGGTTGTTTCTGGGGAATTATTATTTGATGACATAACTATTTTGAATATATTTCAACCTACAATTAAAGAAGTTATTGATTTCAAAGATATATAGTACAAACAAATCCCATAGTAGAATAAATTAAGGTGTTTGAATGCACATTCCTAATTATGATAAAAAAATTAAAATTTTTAAAATAATATTAAAAAAATTATGAATGAATTTATATTGGTTAAATAGTTAACTAAAGGATCCAAGGGTGTTGAAAAATATTATATAGAAAATTCATGAAATATGAGAGGCTTAATTAATTTTTGATGAGTCAAAACCACTGGAAGAAGAATGTTGTGAAGTAGATGAGGCCGAAAAACACTATCAAATTCTTTTTTATAAAAATTTATAATGATCATGATGTAATTTATAGATTTTATGTGTTATAATTTATGTTGAATATATTTATGGATATTCTTATATTGGAAACAAAAAAATGTCCAGGACATAAGAGAATAAAATTGAACCAGGTTATATCATCTAATTTATTGATTCTAAAATTAAAAATGTTGATTTATTTTAATGGATAATTAATTTACACTTATATATTTTGTAATAGATCAGTTAGTATTTAATGAATTTAAAAACATTGAATGGGTAAAATCTATGAATAATGAAGTAGTTTGAATTTAGAACAATCTCACATTGGAACTTGTCCCAAGACAAGAAGTAAACAATATAGTTAAAAATAATTGGGTTTCAGGAATAATCTCTATTAAAGGGGAGATTATTTATAAAATATTAATGGTTATTTTTTAAATGATACTCAATGTTAAAGGTGATGATTTTTTGGAATTTTTTTCCAAAGAAACATGTTTTTTGGCACTATGAATGAAATTTAAATATGGTTTTCTAAGTAAGTACAAGGATTATTATATTAAGGTAATGATAGTGTTCTTTAATGGTATATTGGAGGCTTAATTTAGTATTTAAAAACCAAAATTGAACATAATTTTTAAAGATTGAATTATGTTATCTGAAATAATTAAAACACTATATGGGTTAAAGCTGGACCCTCATTATATAGACCCATACAATTAAAATATAAATATTTTTATTATGAGATGAATATCCATTACATAACATTATAATAACTAAAATAATCATAAAAGTTTTTTTCAATACAGAGAAGATAAATAAACTTTTTATTTCTGAATTCTATAGAATATATTCTATAAATATCTTCTCATATAGAAAATTTCATAGACATAAACTACATTAGACCATTCATCATAGACTATGGAAAGAAATTAAAGATGGGATATTCTTGGATTATTTGTATGTGAAAAAATATGAGATAAATATCAATATTAATTATTTGTCATAAGATAAGAATAATTTGAATTAGATCAGGATTACCAATTACAACTGTCTTACACAATAAGTCAATGATCATTAATCCAAATCCATGGAAGAAGGCATTTTCAATTAATAATATATAAGTCATAATTAAATGGAATAATCAATAAGTAATCATCATCCTTATGAATATTTTGTAAGTAATAGACATATATTTTTTTGCATCCACATATGAATAGAAAACCATGTCCTTAGTCAACACTTATGCCCAATAATATCATTGTGGACTGGGTTCTGTACCCCATCCACTATAACCATAATTAATGTTACCTCATAATAATATCATAGTTGATGGTAAATTACTAAAATTGGTTCACTCCCTATTATAGTACATATTATTAAAAAGATATCCATAATTTTTTGATAAATTGGAGGGATATATAAATACATTCCCACCCATCACATAATGAAAACCTTGAAAATATATTAATCATAATCAAAAAACAGTCATCATATCGTCATGTCTTTATATGTGGAAATGAAATGGGTTTCATAAACATTTCACAATTATATTAGATCATACGAAATAGAAAAAATGGGTTTATAAACATCTCGTTATCATTATCATAAACAAATAACTGAAACAAAAAGAATGATATCATTGAATCATATCCATAGTAAATCATAATTATGATTATAGTTTCTTATCACTGATGAAAATTTTCATTCAAAAATCAATTTACTAATTGTTGATGAAAATACCATTTTCATTTTCAGAGAAATTATTTGAAATATAAATATTTAGAAACTCTTAAGGAAAAATAATATCATTTACAATATCCATGTAAGCTTTTAAATTAAACTAAAAATCATACAGAGGTTATAACAATTGAATATTTCATTTTTTTTGTTAATATTTATAACTATGATTATTTCTTTTCCATTTGTAAAAACTAATTTGTTTAAAATTAAAATGAATATTATTTTTAAAAAATTTCATATAATGTAATTAAATTGTAAAATATTCAAATAAACATCTTATTATGATAGATAAAAACATTTTGAAAAATATTTTATATACAATGGATGTGGGTGAAAATGGATTTTCAACCGAAAGAGAACAAATATGGTCATATATTCTAAAAGACTTCTCATTCATTTTGATTACCAAAGAGGGTAAATTTCTTACAAATATTAAAAATTTCTAAAATAAACAACAGTAATAAAATTTTAATTAAGATTAACAAATATTAATATTATAATCTCCCTAATAAAAAATTTATTCATAAAAACCCCAAACTAAAATTGGATTAAAACATTAATCCCCTAACTCATGTCCCATCATAATCCACCCACATTAATATATAATTTATAAAAATTATACATTTATCATAAATACATAATAGTACAAAATTAATATATATAATAACAAATATTAATAACGTATAACATCTTATCACCCATTTAAAAATATTATTTATTAAAATCCTTATTTTAGGTGATAATTGCTTCATTTTTCAAATATGCTTCGGATGGATTGATTTGTTACATTTAAATTGGAGATGATATCATCATAAATAGAATATCAATCAGGTTATTTGAATCACATTTATTTTTCATATACATTTTTATAATTATTCTTATATTTTTTGGATGAAAATTTAATTTTAGGACATCATGGAGAAGTATTCCATAGGTACATTAGACCGAAGTTATCATTACTTGATCGATGGAAAAGTTATATGGTAGACATTTAATTATTATTATATATGTATAATTATGTTATAAATAACCAATATATTAATTAAACACTTCCTAATATCATAATATGAAATATATTGAGATAGAATAAATCATATCGCTCTCTTGATGCAATTGTCCGAAAATACACATGCCAAATAATGTTCATTTTCTATTTGTTGTAAAAGGGGGAACAATATATTATCCATTATCTAAATTAAAATAATATATATTTAATATACTTATTTAAATATTATAAAATTTATATCATTTATTTATTATAGGTATAAATGATAAAAAATTGAATATGTTCTGGTAATTTGAGTACCACTTCAATCGTATACCTTCATTAGATACATTATTTTAGAACCCAGGATGGCCCATTAAATAAAACAATAAAATATAAATCTTGTATATGAAGGATTATAAGATAATATTTTAGGTTTTGGTAAATATTTGACAATCCAAATGGTTTAATAAAGTTTTATGGGGGTTGTAGTTTTATTAGATAGGGAGACAAAACAATTAGAACTCTATAAATTATTAAATTATAATAATTATTTCAAGAAAAATGATTATAAATAAGTAGATAGTTGAGTTTATGGTGTGATAATGTAATACTATTTTAGTTAAAAATGATTTATACATGTCATATTGTATTTTTTACCCTTGTCTCTTTGATTTATGCCAGGATAAAGTATTTATAACATTAATTGCGGTAAGAAAGTTATTTTTTTCAATTAATTATGTCCAAATTTAATTTCATATTACATAATTAAATTTTTAATTATTAAAAATTTATAATAATTTTGTTATGTATAATTATCAATAAATGGTTGAAGTAATTTTTAAATAATCATGCTAAATGCAATAAAAACTCATTTTAGAAAAATATTTTTTAAAATATATAACATAATTTACATCAATTACATGACATATACAAACCATAAAATGAGTTATATTATAAACAATATATAATCTATAAAATTCATTTTAAACATTCATAAATATATTTTATTTTTATTTTTGATGATAATAACACATATCATTCAAATTTTTTTTGTAATATGTGTTTCTACCCTAAAAAATATTATACCATATAAAAGTACAACATTGATTCTCATGTAATTAATTATATTGTTTAATATCAAAAACTGTTATTTTATTTTAAAATATTATTCATTAATTAAGTATATTTAACATTAAAATAAACGTTAGTTTTTTTAGAAAAAAATTTATTTAACACTATTCAATGAATATTAAATATTTTTTCAACATTTCAAAAAATCATCGAAATATAATATTCACATGAGAATTTCCAAAATTAAATTATTTAAATCAAATAACTATTATAAAAATAAAATAAATTTACTATATTTTATCTATTTAAAATTAAAAAAATTAAGTATAACTTTTTTTCAAGTTGTAAATGTATTAATTTTTAATTAGGTATATAATTATCAATATATTTTAATTATAAATAAATATTTTTCATTATTTTAAAGAATGTTATAGTTCATATTCATACCCAAAATTTTTTATGGTAGTCTATTATATTATTCTATATTAATGTTCATTTGTACTTGGGTTTCATATATCACAAACTACCAAGAAAATTAATTTTGTTGTGAGTGAAATATATCACAAAATATAACTTTGTTACATTCTCACAACATATAATAATTTAAAACTCAAAATCTTCACAATAATAAGAAAATTGAGGATATATCTGCACCATCGGTTCTTTCAATTCACTTGTCGAATCAAAAAAATTATTATCACACCAAAAATCATTTACATGGTTATTGGTATTATAATATCATATCTTTTCTCCACAATACAGAATCTCTAAAGGTTTTTCATAATGAGGGATATCATTTTTCAAAATTATAACCTAAATGTTAAGTACATGTGAATGATTTAGTATCTAATTCCTAATGATTGATACATGGATCATTAAATGAACATGAAATAGATATAGTGGATGTTGAAAATGATATGTTATCATCAAAATATGATCAATAATATCAAATGAACTAATATATCAATGTCTCAAATTTTCCTTATTTTATATTATCATAACCTTATATTGATGTGATAAAAATTAGAACACATTATTTCCAACTTCATACTTTATATATCTTTGATTATTATCACAATAACCTTTATATTAACATCAAGCATCCCCTAATGTTTATTGAATATATTTATCCATAACATTCATCTTCTTAACATGGTAATGTCCCAATATATTTATTTCTTCAAATTCATCCCCGTATTTTTGATTCTTTCACTTCATTCCATATATGGAATCTTAAATATCTACCAAAATTATTGTGTGAAATCTATTTTATTATAAATATTTGACCAAAATTATTTTTTTGATCCCATTATAATTAGAAAACCATAGTGAATGCTCTCAACATTTATTATGGAGTTTCATTGGAACTCTTTGAATGGAAACCAATATGAGTATAATATTTATTAATTAAACTCAATAATGTATCAAAATATATCAAAATACATCACCAAAACATTTATAAAAACGTAATATTCAGATATGATGAAATATAATGGGATTATACATTCAAAATTACCTCAAACATAGTTTATATCCTAAAACGAAAATGAAGGACTGAATATTATTTGATGTCAATAATGTTTGATGATTCATAAGGTGATTGACTATAGCTAAAAAATTTTGGATTTTAGTTTTTTGGTGAATCATAAAATGAAATACATTGTGATGTTTCCCCATTTTAATTACGTTATATATATTATTTAAAATATCTCCTCCAAAATTTATCACTTATCGATAACATTCATATATACCAACAACTAAGATTCATTACCAGTAATATATTTGTTCTTGTTTTCTAACCATACATCAAATTTAGTATTTTTATATTTCAATTTACATATGGAATTATTAGAAGATAATGAGCTATTATCTTTATCCAATATATCATTCTTTTGATCGAGAATTTAAAGAAATACCTACTCAGTTCATTAATTTTATAATTTCATCAAAATATAGGTTAAACATGATAATATTTCTCAAATTATTCAATAGTTCCACATCCTCTTGGGCCACTTTAATCCTCACATTGATAGATGGTTTAAAATTATTATATAAATAATTTTATATTCATGATTTCCTCAATATTTCATGAATTCTATCAATGTAATTATTAAAATAATATCTATTTCATAAAAAATCAGTCAAAATAATTATGAAATTTCTAACATAGAGATTTATCGACCATGTTCATTTTTCGAGGGTGTTAATATATTCAAAATCCAAAATATTTAATTTAATACAACCATTAACATTGGATTATATTCAAATAATTCTATATTAATACACAAATCATGAATATATGATCATTATAAATATCACTCCACTCACTAAAAAGAAAATGCCGCAATTTTTTCAATGGATAAATTCAATATGGCCTTCTCCCAATCATATGTTTGGATATATTCATCATGAATTTTAAATTTGCATTAAACATGGGTTGTCACCGTATAATTATTCATGCAGATTCACCATAGAACATTTTTCAATTCATAATTAAAGATTACTATCCATTATCCAATATATGATATTGTAAATATAGGTGCACTGACCAACATTATTTTAAAATAATTAAAATTTTCCCCACATTTATTTTTCAAAATGAACATGAATTCCTTATTATTCAATACGGTTATTAGTTTATATAGAGGATATATGTCCACAAGAATGAATAATTTCATACAACAACTATAAGAAAACTATAGATCATAGTTAATGTTGTTGGTTTATGAAATTTTTATATTACTTTATACTTTTATGGATATATCGATATACCCACACCTGAGATTATATGAACCATAAATGAATGTTTATGTTTCATTAAAATTAACCTATTAAATATTTATTCAACATCTACATATATGTGGTCTTCATTATAATCCTCAAGGTTTATCTATGCTCTTCCCGACTATTTTAATATATAAGAATAACATCTATAAATACTGCCACATACTAATAAAATAAATATCTAATCAAATTATCTATTAAATCCATAATGGTATTTTGAGAATTACTAATTCCCAATTGAATTATAAAAAATACTAAGTAACTTATCATGATATTTGTGGGGTTTCTTCTTTAATTACTACTACTCAATTATCATTATTCTTAATAGGAAATTTGAATTAAGTGTAACAACATGTATGAGTTCTTTTAAAAACTCAACATCAAGATTATTGAAAAGACTATAAATTTGTTTAGTTAACACATTATTATAATAACAAGAAATATCAATATAATTAACTATTTTTTTTCTCTTCAATAACTAATGATATATATCCTTCATGTATTGGATGTACTACTGACCCAATGTATGTAACATCCACAAGAAGTTCATTAGATGCCTAAAATAAATAGATGATTGTGGGTTTGTCTTTAATATCAAATATCAAATACCTTACCTTGAATATATTAAGGTATATATATTATGTGAAGTACAATATATTGTAAAAATCATATAAAATTCATCTAGATGTCAAATTATTATATTTTCGGCAAAAACATCTTTTAATATTTTATTATTGATGGGATATAAAATTAAATGAAATCATAAATTATAGACCCATATTATATTATTAGGTTTTAATATCATTATTCCCAGGTAAAATTTGGTTTATGTTCTAATTTTGGAATATACTGTAAAGATAGGTCAGGTGTTGGATGGGTTATTTTTTGAAATGAAGAGGAAAAAAACCTATATGTAAGATACATGTAAATCACACAACATGTATTTGGTTATCGTGATGTGTATTCAATTCACAATGTTTAGTATAATAAGAATGAAAATTCCAAATGTGTGATGGTTTATTCCAATAAGGAACACCATTATATTTACAAAACTACTAAGAAATATACATTTCATGTCAATTATTGAGGTTAGTTGTTAAAATTATGTTTATTCCCACTTATTTTGACCAAAGGCCACAACCCCTCTATTCCATAACTTATAGGTGTTCCCACGGAAAACTAACCATATGATGTGGTTTATTTTCATGATCTGGAATATGTTTCCTCCACTATATTTCTCATTAGATCCTTGATGATATGTTATATTTTAGTCTTACAAAACATTTCATTTCATTTCTCATATATGTATACATTTTGATACTAGTTCTTATTCCCAATCTCTAAGGCATTTATCCATTCATCAATTTTCATTAGGTTTGGACTGAATTAGAGTATTCTATTTGAAAATTGTTATACCTCAGGTAATTAGTTGGTGGTCTATACCATTCCCTAAAAAATTTCTGATTCATAATTATTTTTTGGTGTACCAGACCCCATAATTTTCATCCTTTCAAAAAATTAATTTAATTTACTGAGAAGTTTGTTCGGGAACTATTATTATCACATTATATTTTAAACATTTGGAGGTCATTGACCTTATCATAATCCACCCATGGTGTGTTCTATATCTTTTTTACATATTTTGACCACCAATGAGGTTTGTTGTTTTATTTTCACAATGATATACAACACATTTAGTGAATTTTACGTTACTACATATTTTGAGAGAATTGTTACATTTCATGATATTTAAATGGTTGAATTGAAGAGGGTTTATGACTCCATTTAAATTTTATTACATGTTGTTGAAATGGATTAATTTTTTTAAATAATAATAACTAAAAATGGGTCGGATGAAATCATAAAATTGAAATGAATAAGAAATGTCTTGTGAATTGTGATGAATAATTCAAAAGAGAAGTTCATTAATTTGACATTTTTACTCCTTATATAATGATTCTATTGGATTCCATTTACTATTTTATTCAGTGGATCCCAGGTATTGTATTATATTTCATGGATATTTCTAATCCTTGACTCCGGATTCAATATGATTCCACAGACATTTCAACTCCATCGATCAATATTAATTTTGTTTGGGCATACTAACAAAATATATACACATTGGATCATTATTTTAGAAGATTTCAATGGAATTACTACCCCTTATATCTAGTTTTCATGGACATGTATTGGATATTTTCTTTAGAAATGATCCCTAGAATCATCCCAAGATGTTATTAAGTTTACATCTTGATGCATCATGGGAACGATGAGTATTCATAAGTATTTTATACCTAGTATAATATCTTATGTGTTCTACTATTTAATTACATGGTATGAGACATATTTGATGCTATAAAAATGATTGAATGAGTTGAATGTTGTTCACTTTTTTCTATGTATTATAGACAACCCTGGTATGGGTATTTGAATATAGTTGTTATACTGGATGGTATTACACATGATCAGGTATGTATTAATATTATCCATTTTTATGGGTTTTTGAATATTGTTTACATGGAGAACTTTTTTATAGGATAGGATCACATATTAATTTGAAAAATTTATTACATTATTATTATACTTCTAATATATTTCACACTACGTATTTGTTAACAATGACTGGAAATGTTATATATAATGTTTTTTTGTGGATTACTCGATGTTATCTAACTACATATTAATGACACACATGGGTAATAAAATATATATCATGGATCCATGTTGGGATGGGGTAATGTTCTAAATGTATGATGCTTGATATGATTGTTTTATAGGAGCATGTGAGCAAAGGACTAAGCTTTATTAGGTATGGAATTTGGATATTGTCCATTTTGGGTTTTTGGTATTCTAATACTAGTACAAAATGGGGTTCTTATTCCCATGTATTTCTATCCATTATTATAGAGACATTACATAATCATCATATTTTACAAGAAAAATATTTTTTCCTATTTTATTATTTTAATATTATTGATGATATTTTATATATGTTCTTTAGTTATTCATAGTCATCAGCTACATGATTATTATGATTATTACAATTTTGATACACTCATACACAAGGTAAGAGTATCCAATCAAACATATAAATTCCCCTTTTAGATATTCAGTAGAGTCATGCATATGTAGTGGATCACTTAAGGACTTTTAAACCACTATCTTTGGGAACAGATTAATGTCTCCCATGTTTGGGAATTACAATGTTTTATTAGATCAGTTTTATTTTCTTTAAATTCAATTTTATGGAAATAGACCTGATTTAATGAATTAATTGAAGTTATATAATTACCTATTATTGGTTGTTTCTAACTCACATACTGGAAAAAGAAAAATTATATGGAAGTTGAAATGTCTTTCTGAATTTTCAGTTTTACAGTTGATTTTATTATAACGTTTGGTGACACACGTGATTTTTGAGGTTCCTTATAATGAGCTCTACCCTATATTCCCATATATGGTTCCTTATATAATTATATTAGTATTTTTATATGTAATCACATCCTTAATGACAAAATAGTTTATTATTTTTGGAAAATTGTATAAAATGATAATAAATAGATTACAAAATGAAAGATAAAAAAACATTTCGACTTCATTGGAACACCCATAAAATCATAGATTATTCATGCTAGTCAATAATAATAATATTAAACTTTGGAACCTAGGGAATAAATAAAACAAAAAAGGGGTGATATCAAATTGTTAATAATCGTATCTAATACAGTGAATGTTATCATACACATAAACAATAGGAATAGTGAATAACTAAAAACAAATTATTTTTTTAATGGATGAGACTGAAGACTCATTTATTATTAAAGAGAAGCAAAAAAATATTTTTAAATATTTTAGATGTTAATATAATAAATTGATTAATCAAAATGTAACATAATATTCAACATGTGTATTGAAATATATGAAATTTCTATAATAAAATAATTGATGCATACTTGAGAGTGATACTCTTTTACTTTGTGACGAAGAGTTATTTTGGAAAAATATTATCCCAAAACAATGAATGTACTAGTATTGATTTACCATGATAAAAATATTTGGTTTAAAAAAATAATTGTTACTTATAATATATTACAATATACCCTAGAAATTAGTTATGAAATATGAATGTTCTCTTTAATGAGGCTTTCTTATCTCGATGAATTAAGATGGGGACCCTTTTAAATCCTAAAATTTACACAGATAAAAGATGAACTGATTAGAATAAATTATATTGGAAAATATAACAAGAATATAAATAATGATTACAAAATAACTAAGAATTGAGTTTCTGTGTCGTGGAAGAAATCACAACATGATTGGAAATAGAGGTTTAGGAAGAAAAACCTTGCATTATGTCCGATTGAGTTCATCACATGACCTTATTGTCCGGGATAATGAAAATAAATTCCTTAATTAGTTAATTCAGAATAATTTATAATATTATTGGATTAATTTTAGTCTTATTAAGATAAATTATAGCCTCATTGATGAGTTATAGAGTTTAATTTCATTTTTTGATGGCATTCGTTTTTTTTGTTTTCATGACCAGCTCACCAATTTTTACGTAATGGAGTTCATGGAAAATGTGTATAATCCTTATAATTTGAATTAAATTAAATTAATGATAATAAAAACATGTAAATGTTAATATATATCATATGGTAATATGGTTTGAGAATGGATCATTTGATAATTCACATTGTGACCATCGTTTAGATTATTAGGAATGTATTTTGATCACTATAAAGTATTAATGTCATATGAATTAGTATTATTTATATATATTAGATATAGAAAATAAAATAGCATATAATGAATAAATTATTGTATTGTTTTATCCTAAAAATGGTTCCATGAATAGTCTTTATAAAGAAATTGAAGAATGAAAGTTTTTCGTCAACCAAGGTTCAAAATAGGCACCACTTGGACAATGATTTCATTTTTAAAACAAAATTTATGGAGTAGAGATATTGATGTTTTATATTACAATAACATGATATAATTCCATTATATAAATTATAATATTTTTATAATGATATTTGGGATAGAGGACATGATGAGAGATTAATAAAACAATGAACGTGAAAAGAAAATAAAAGGAAAAAAAGAATGTGATTATACATATTGAAAAGTCATCCATGAGAACCTCCTTAAGAAAATGTATTTTTTTATTTTGGTAAGCCATGTTCTCCTAGCTGTGGGTAGACACAATGGAATAGGACATGGGTAGAACATATGCATGCTTCAAGGCTTATCTGAGTGAAGAGAAGAGGGGGGAGGGGTGGTATTTATAGTGAAGGAGAGAGATGAATTGTGAATATATTTATCATTTCATTATTAATAGTGCTCAAGACTAAATATATTTTGGGAATTAAAATAGAATATGTTGAAATAATGAATGAAAGTTCAATATTATGGTCATACATCACCCACACATCACATATGACGGAATAAATCTTGTATTTATTGTATAGCATAAATTATTATATTTTATTATCCACTAAAACTTCAATTATTTTAGAAAAAACACAACAAATAACCCTATAACATTCATGAAGAGTAAAATTAAATAATTAACTCCATTTTATGAAAATATTTTTATAAATAAGAGACACTAAATGTTTATTTCCTATGATTATTTACTCGAAAAATATAGTTTTATATTTTTAACTACTTTTATAAGAAAATAAAAAATTAACTATGGTTTAATTAATTTTTTTTAAAATAATAGGAAAACAAAATATTTATTTATTTATAAAATTTTGGAAAAATATTTTTTCCATTAAATATTTCTATTAATTAAAAATTGTTAACAATATATTTATCACTTATAAAAACACAAACTCTTAATTATTAATTTTAAAAATATTAAATTACATATACTATTATATAATTATTACATTTCTACATTATAATATTCTTAAATTTATGTTATATAATCTTGGGTGTGGTTACTAATCATTTGGCCAATGTTCTAATCATAGGGGTCGTATTACTATTCCCATGTTCTGGTCACAATTTCATTAGTATAGGTTTCTTAGCTTCTTGAAATAACTTGTATTTCATTAATTATTAATTTAAAATGTTTTTATTATGTTATCTATATATTATTATATGTTATGTAAAATATAAAATAATAATACAAATGGATATTTTATTGATAATGTTATGGGATATTACGTTGTCCCTTCTGACTAAAATTTCAACCTTGAATTTTCAGCATTATAACCCAATAAAATGATTTTGATAGTTCATCTTTGTATGCTTCTTAGGATCCCACATCGCATATTTAATTTTATGATTATTCAAATTACCTTTACTATACATGACATCTGATTCTTAAAAACCAGTTCTTTAGTATTCATAATCCAGATAGACTCTCCATAGTATGATAAATTAGGTTCCAACTCAATTCCTTCCAAAGTGAGGACGTGTGTTGGGTCTAACATGTATATCCTTAAAAAGGATGTGTGGAACACATTATATACCTTATAAAATATTGGATAAATTTCCAAATGAAAAGATACAAGTCAAATTATCTCATGAATTTCAAAATGGCCAATGTATGTAGGGAATAGTTTCCCTTTCATCTCAAAAATTATAACACCATTGAATATAGACAAATTCAATAAAACGTGGTCTACCACTTGAAATTCAATGTTCTTCCTTAGATTCTTGGCGCAACCCATTTTCCTGCATTGTGGTGCGTTGATATGGGTATGGGTATTTTTTACCTTTGTTGTTGATTTCTATACATTCTAAATTGTAAAACGATTCCATTCACATACTACATCCCAAAAAGTTAGTGTATATAATCTCTTTCTATACATTGCTTCTTATGTTTCCACTTGAATTATTAAATGAAAACTATTATGGTATGAAATCTCTATTAAAGGCTAATAATGATCCCACGTACCTTGAATTCCATGTGAGCATGATGTAAACATTTCTTCTAATGTTTTAATGGTCCTTTCTAACTTCCCATCGGTTTGAGAGTGATAAAACAGAACTCAATTAATATCTATCCAAATATTTTTAAATAATTTCCATTATTTTGCTGTAAGTCATAGATCATGATTAGAGACAACTAACAGTGGTTCTCTATGAAGTTGTAAAACATCATTAATATAGAGCTGTGTATGGGACCCCTGTGGGAAATCAACCCTTATAGAAAGGAAATGTGCAGAAATAATAAGTCGATAAAAAAATAATCTATATTTCCCCATTCATTCATGGGAATTTTTGGTAAACTAATGAATAAATAAAAGTTCATGTCATCCAGTTTAAATGTAGGAATATATAGTGATTTCATGACTCTTCCCAGATGTTTTATTCCAACCTTCACCTATTGATAGATTAATCATCTTCAAACATAATCTGTAATTACATGCTACATATTGTACCACTATAAATGTTGTTTCAAATTTAGATATATATATTACTTCTACGGGAATGTATAGAGAAATTATAGAAATGGTAATCAACCAATAACTAACTTTTTTGATCGGTTATAGGGAAAAAATAGGCTCCTAGCAAATTAATAATTCTGTCTTCACACCCAACAACCAGAAACTTCCCATCATTCACATCTTTAACGTTATTTTGAATATTCTTATCATTACACTGAGAATATTAATTTCATTCCCATAAAGATGGTTAGGAAACCAATTGATAATGTAATGAGGTTTCACCATATTGGACAATTCCAATATCTATTTGTGATAGATCAGTGTACTTGGGATCCTTTTCAATATTCATTTTGTTCATAATTCCATGACCCATCATGTACAATTCATTTTCTACCTTATTGGCCTTCCCATAATGGCATTGTATTGATAATTCTTAAAATTTAAGCTTCTCTAGACATCACATTTTCCTTTTTTAGAGTTCTTTCTACGAGAAAATGTATTTCAAACTCTTGTGATCAGTATATATCTCACATATTTTACCATATAGATAATTTCTCCATATATTCTGTAAAAATATTACATATTCTATCACAGTATCATGAGTTAGATAATATTTTCATGATAATTTAACTACCATGATGCATAGGAAATAACTCAATCAATCTTAATAAGGACATATCTAAGTAATTTCCTTTATTCTTCACTACAATTAATATATTTACAATTTCATGATGGTACTATCAATATCATATCATTATCAAATCACTTCTATAATACATAAAAAAATTTCAAATTCTTTAGTCCATACGATCTTAACCACTTTACAAGTAATCTCAACTAAAGGGTTTGATAATTACAAGAAATTTTGAATGAAATTATGATAATAACATGATAATCTAATAAAAAATGTACCTCAGTTATCTTTATTTGAGTATGGAATTAATGAAAACCCTTTGAGTTTTTAGGATCCACTAAGATTCCATAATTAGTAACAATATGCCTATGAAATGAATTTGTTTTGTTCTCGAAGTAACACATTCCAAACACCGCATACAACAAGTTTCTTCTAAGAGACATTATAATAATGAGAAAATGATTGTCATGATCATTATACCTTTTAGATTATATTAAGAAATAATTAATATATACAACATAAAATTCATCAAGATATTTCTTGAAAACTCTATTCATTATATCCATGATAACATATTGTGCATTAGCTAGCCCAAAATGAATTATTGTTAACTAATAATTCACATAACTGGTTTGAAATGATTTCTTTGTAATATCTTTGATCCTCATATAAAATTGATGATATCCAGATCTACAACCAATCATTATAAAATCTTGGGTTCTGTGAATTTGATCAAATAAATCATCAATGTGAGGAAGAGGATACTTGTTATTTATCATAATTGAAATGATCTTATTATATTCAACGCACATCCTCATAGATACATCTTTCTAATTAATGAAATGAACAAAAAATCCCCATTGAGAAACACTATGTCGATTGAACCCATTATTTCTCAACTTATATATTTTTTCTTCATCTCAACTTATACTACAATGGAAATCGTATAAGGAGTCCGTAATATAGACCTTGAAGAAATATTTAAATTAATTAAATAATCAATTACATTCTCTATAGTGGATCCATGTAAATCCTCTAGAAACATATCAATGTATTCTTTCACAACTGGTATGTCCTCTATTTGATGATTTATTTTATCACCCATAGATATTTATTCATATTCCTCCAAATAATTTAATTATGTAGAGATAGTATGGGTTGATATAGATAATAATCATATGGGGAGGTTTCCTCTCAATATATAAGGGTTTATATATCATTCTAAAAAATTATCTTACTTATTCTTGCAATAGATCATAACATTATAATTTCAATGCCAATTTATATTGAGTATTATATCAAAATAAATCATTGGTATGATGATATGGTCAAGAACTAAATAATGTTTATGTGTCATAACGGGGATTGATCGACACATCATTATTTCAATGATACATCCCTTATGATTTTTTACTATAAAAATACATTATTAAATAAAATATATAATATCTAATTTTCATGAAAAATTGGAAGATGTAAAAGAAAGGGATGATCAAGAATCAAAGAAGGAATTGGCAATGTTTGAGGAATCAATTATATTACTTACCACCACATCATTATAAACATCATCTTCAATAGTTGTGATCGCATAACCATGTCCTTGACCATTGGACTTCTATGGGGATTGTTAACATAATTATTTAAACAATAATAGTAATAATGTCCCATATCTTTAAAATTGTATCATCGAAAATTTGTATATCCTTTTTTCACATGAAACAACTATATTAGTAGACTCCTTATCCACATTTTTAATAGATTCATTTTTCTTTTATTTATGCTCTAGGGTGTCTATTTCAAAATGTATCACATGGTGGAAGAATACCCTTTTTATTAATCGCCCTACTATAGTATTTCTTCTTCCACCCTCTTCTTCTCATTATTTATCTTAGTCAAATGACTTAGAGAATTATTTTTGTTTCATGATCGTACATGAGACTATATCATCCTATGACTTAGGGAATTATTTGAAATTTTCTCATCCTCCTTATACAACAGATACAAGAATTTCCTTTTAGTATCCTCTAATTTTTCATGAGGAAAATATTTTTCTAGATAAATATCCTTAAAATACGTCCATTTTATATTTTCAATATCTTCTCCTACATTTTGTTTTCAGCTAATAACAACCATTGAGCACCATCTCTTGATAGGCGATAAAATATGATAACAACACTCACCATATCAATACTTTCGAAATATTGAATTATATTCTCTAATGAACATATCCACTTCTACTCTATGAATGGGTCTATAGTCTCATTATATTATGGAGGATATTATTACATAAAGAATTCATAAATTTATCCACCACATTGTAAATTAGGATTAACCTGACTATAAAGTTTATTATTCATAATCTATGTTGGTTTTCATAGTATAGTTATATTTTTCTCAAAACTAGTTGCATCTCCAGAACCGACATCATTATCATACATAAGAGGGAAATACCTACATGGGATATGAACATCCATGTGGTTTATATCCCTTCTACTAGGTTCCATTTCTAAATAAATTCATACACTATTAGGTTTTGAATCATAATGTATAATGTGAATCAAGAAACACACATAACATAAATTCAAAATATATCATTTTATAATATCCTAATCATAATACTAGATTCTTTTGTGACATATTTACAATTAAGTCCTTTAAAATAGTTTATATGGAAATTTTGAATTATCCTATGAATATCCCCCAATATATTCAAACTACGTGCGTAGTATGTGCGGTTGTCGTATACTAGGATACCCTAAGACAAGCCTAGAATACCTCGTCAGAGTTGTTACTCAAGGATAGATCGGTTTAAAAAACAAATCAAATTGTTATTTCCAAATCGAGATGTAATTTATAGAAAGTTACACATAATATATACCTTAAAAACATTATTGGTTGTTCTTTTATATTTATCCACAATGTTAATCATAGGCTTGTGTTCCCTAAATTTTGTTCGTAAATTTTGTTTCCAATGATTCTATTATACTTTATCAGATACAAACTATATGGAGATCAACCATAGTTTCTTTATGTTTTTGACTTATATTAATACATTGGTATGTTTAAATGGAATCACATTATGATGGGTCAAATATTTTATTATTATTGTAAAATAAGATACATTCATAGATATTATATTACCACTTTAAATAAAAAAACATTGAAACTACATTGAAAACACACATAGACTCTTTGATCATTCCTTAAAGTCATTCATAACAATACTTATCTTCAGACCTAGGGGAAAATAAATCATAAGTGAGGTGTGAACTCATATTCTCACTGCAGTTATGTAGTATAATAGAAGTTATCATAAAAAATCATTATTCATGACGAATTACAAAAACACATTCCATTAAAAATAAACATATGCTTTACATGGATGGAATGAAAGCTGATATCATAAATCAATATAAAATATCATAAGAGAATGAAAAATTGCCTTGTATGTTCTTATAGTCAAATAATCACATGTTTAATCAATTTATATGATCATAATGAGTAAATTCATGATACTAGATTCCTGAAACATATTTTCATGGCCTCAACCAAGACGTCTAAAAATAATTGGGTAAGGCTTCGGCCCAAACCCATTTCTACTTTGTCTAATGAGATCCACCGATACATTGAGGGGCTATAAAATTCCCCAAAAATAAATTTCTATTTCCAATAGATTTTTCATATAAATGGGGGAAAACATAAAAAATGAGGATGTGAAACTACATTCCCCCATTTTTAGAAATTATCACAAACCATTGTGAGTATTACGGTGAATGATATCAAGATATAACATTCACATTAAAATTTACCAAAACTCAATTTATGTAATATGGTATATGATAATTATAATATCTTAACCTCAATAATATATAAGATTGAATAGTGGTGTTAGAATCAATGGAAATTCTATAATAAAATCAATGATGAATTCCTGAGAGTAATACTCATTTACTTTGAAAATAAGAGTTTTTTTAGAAAAATCATTTTACAAAACCCGAAATCAAATAAAGTAGTTTTCCATTGATAAATATAGTTGTTTAACAAAAATAATGGTTGATTAATATAGATTATATATTTCCCTTGACAATAGTTTACTTTGGGAAGTTCCCTTTAATCAGGCATCTATATCTTCTAGAATTGAGAAGGGGGCCCTTTTAAAACATGTATTTTCTATCAATGAAATATGAAGTGATCATAATACATGATTTTATAATATATACCCAAAAATTTAAATATTTACAAAATATACATAATTATAAAATTGGTTTGTAGAGGAAGAATGAACAACCCTAATGAAGATAGATGTTCAGGATGAAAACCATTACCTTATGTCTAAAAAATACTGTTTAAACATTATACTAAATTTTATAATGCTTTTATATATAATCTTCTGTCTTAATAAAATATACTAAAATCACTGGACAATAATATATTGATTTGTTAATACAATTTATAAAAATTAATTTTCATTATAATATTTTTATTAATTATAAAATTGTAATTAACTATTTATTACTTACCAACATAATTATTGGATTATAAAAACATTTATGTGGTTAATATTCTTATGGTCATGTTAATTTGTCATCATTACAGGTTTCATAAATTCTTGAAATACCTCTGATTTAATTAATTATACATTTATGATTTTTTCATTTTGTTATCTATGTAATTTAATGTGATCCAGAATATATGAAGTAAACATAATAAGAGAAATTTAATTGACATTGTTCTGGGTCATTACAATCCATATGGTTATGCATTTTATTATTTACAAATGAGTGGAGGTTATTCCATTACATTCATGATTTTAGACACATTAAAAGATTCACATGGGATGCATATACTATTAAATATATGATTAATTTCATAAAAAAATTATATTATTTAGTGTGGGTTTAGTAAAATATATGTTTATTGATAAATTATTTGTGCAAGGAATAGATTAAAATAATTTTACTCTGAGTGCTTTCCAAAACCTATAAATGTTTTCTTACATAGGCCATACAAAGCCCATAAGTATCCAATTATGGCTTGTTCATTCATGGAAAACTAGTATCATAGACTATAATATGTTAGGGTTTGAATTAATTTGAATTTAAAATAGGTTTCTGGAGCTATATAGGGAATTATGGATCAAAAGTGGTCACCCATTTGGTTTAATTTCATAGTTAATATTGTAAATATAAGTAAATTTAAATTAAATTGATGTTTTTAAATATTGAACTCAAATAAGACATGAATTTATAGTGGGAAAAAGATAGTATCTCTGGTGTTTTCATCAACATTTTGATTAAGAGTCTTGGAATTATGAGTAGGTTATGTGGTGTTTCCTATTCATTCAATGAAATTTACAAAAACAATTTTCTTATATCTGTCTCTTTTTCCCTACTCATTTTTTTGTGGAGGCAAATGTTTGGAATTGTAGATACATTCTAATATTTTCATTCCATCCATGTGCCAAGAAGGTGGTGACAAACATCCTCCCTTAGTGATCGGACCTAGGATACTAGTAGAACCTCTAGTAGTTCTAGTTGGTGTTTTAGTAGTTATACTTGGTACATGTGTTGAATAATAGTTTTGAGAGGATTTCCTATGCTCCATGATTAAATTTTAGGGAGCCACACATCCTACATTATGTAAGCCAAAGCTGATGTGTGAGTTTTAGGAGTTCCATACACTCATATTTTTGGGGATTGGAGTCCACAAATTATTTAAGTATTTATTGACACTCCATTAATTATATTTAAGCATTTGGAGGCACATTGGGAGATGATAGTGAAGATTACTACATATATGAGTTGCGGAGAAGCTATGATGTTGTAAGATGTTTTTGACAATGATTATACACACTAATATATAGTTTGGAGGGATTTCCAAATAAATATTTTCTAACTAATTCATTCCTAATACAAAGAGTGTTGATAGGTCCAGTGATTTTATGCATCTATAGTATGGTGACATAATAATTATGGAGAATTCATCATGTTTCATAGAGATTTATTTTTTTGCACTAATTTTTATTTCAATTGGACATAGAGTTGGATACATTTCATGGAAGGTTTCAATCATGCCATTCTATAGTTGGTCAAAGGGTTTTGGATGACCAATATTTCTGAAATAGTGAATCTAGTTCTTATTCTAGTTCAAAACTCAAGGGAATCTCACAGAAACAATGAGGGTATATCAACGTCTCAACCAAATGATTAAACAATGATTATCTGTAAGTACATTATTTTGGATTATCATGAGGGGAGTACTAACCAATTTGTTAGTGATGGTAGTTTTTTCTTCGTTCATAAGTTTGGGGGAGAGGGATGTATGAGGAGTCATTAGGTTAGTGGCCATTTCAAGTGTTAAACATCTGTTAGGATGATCCTTCTATAGTGAGTTGACCTGCTTCCAGTCATGTTGATTTCTTATAGGGACACTGTTTCAGTTGGATATACTCTATACATACTACACCTGAGGGGAATTGCATCATGGTCACTATGGTGATATGTAAGACCATAGAAACATCTAATCTAGTATATGCTCATTTTGATATAGGTTCACATCATAGCTTCATATCGTTTTTGTTTTGGAGATCTGTTGCCTTATTGTTATATTTTTTTATGAAGTTATAAAATAGGATAAATCTTTTGAAAAAACATTGAAGGATTTAAGATAGCTCCAGGTGTTCCCACTTGTGATTGGTTGGTGTCCCTTCATATGTGATACTTTTTTACTTGACATGATATTTTTTTTCAACCCAAAAATATAATAAATAGTTTATTATTGATCACATATTGATTGTTATCCCTAGAGAGTGTCCTTAACATCACCAATGAGCTACATATTAATCCAAAGAGGTTAATTTTATGTCAAGGTAGGTATATTTAGAAATTAGGATATTCGGATGGGTGGGATGGAAACCTATATTGATAATTTATTTTTGGTTGATTAGGGAACTAAAAAATCTAATTTACCTCTATTAGTTAATTTTTTTAGAGAGGTTTTGTTTTATGACATTTCTAGTGTACCTCTAGATATTTTGGGGGAGTTTTCCATTGATCTAGTCCCAGGAGCTTCTATAGTATCCATTCATCCTAATAAGATTGCATTAATGGAGTTCTGGTATCCCAATATTATTTTTTAAGAACTAGAATAAGGGGTTTTATAATACACAACCCCTTATTAATTGGATTTACCAATAATTTTATCAAAGGAGGATGATAGGTACCTCATTATATTACTAAATAATAATAAATTGAACATGCTGACTATTAGGAACATGAATCCTTTATCATGGAACAATGATATCTTCTACTAAATTATTGGAGAATGGGTTTTCATAATGATTTATTTGATTTCATATTATCATGAGTTATGTGTTTTAACTTTAGATATACCTCATAATGAAGTTTGTTGGATGTATTGTCTATAAATATATGGTTATCATGATTTTTTTTGAATAACATTGATTTTTTCCTGGATTTGATACACTGGGTTATCCACCCTCATCTAGATTTGTTTTTATTGGTCTTCATGGATTATATCATGCTATATTATAAAAATTAACACGACCATGAAAAACATCATGAAATCATTTTGGTTACATTGGGAGGTAATTGGTTTTATGCTATGATAACAAAGTATGGCTTCATTAAGGATATGCTACACATCCTAGAAAATATCATCGTAATGATATGATTATTAGTTGACCCATTGAGGGTATGAACTCTTATTTCCTAGGATCATGTCATGAACCTCATTGACGTAATGACTATATTAGGGATCAATGGATATTAAAGTGGTTTCATAGAGAAATTTTCATCTATATTGACATAACATATGGTCTTGACTAAGAGGGTTTCATTATTTACTAGTAGATACCTGTGAGATAGATTCTCTAGTGTTTAATGGTGGACAAGAAATAGTGACGGTACTAATTCAACATGTTCTAGTAGGAAACCCTATAGTACATTTTGATGAATCAAGTATCATACTAGGATGATTTCTAAAGTTAGAAGAGAAGGTTTTGGAATATGGGTCTTGTTAGTAAACTCAACACAAGAAGAATTACCCTACACATTATCCCATGTTTACTGATGTTGTTTAGCCCTTGTGCTGTTGGAGGCATTATTTGTCAGTTTTCCCAGAAAACAAAATAATCATGCATATATTTACACAACAT
Source organism: Viscum album (assembly GCA_963277665.1). Lineage (NCBI taxonomy): Eukaryota > Viridiplantae > Streptophyta > Magnoliopsida > Santalales > Viscaceae > Viscum > Viscum album. The sequence goes on along the minus strand of OY728132.1, from coordinate 1,281,450,817 downwards.
GAATTGATTTAGTGGAAATGAAGTTTGTTTGAGTACTTATATTATTCTGACATAGATATTTCATACACTCCTAGAGATGAAAATGAAGTGACCCATACACTATGATGGAGGATCATGTATATATTATTTTAGAGTCAGGAAAAGACAAGAAGCATATGATATTATTACTCTAGATGATCATGGTGGTGAAAGATTTCTAAAGGAAAGAATTTCAATCTTTTATACTAGAGAAATTAACTCTATAGTGAAGAGTGAGTACAAAATAGGTATTTGATAACGAGGAAATAATCCACTGTGATAGTGTGGAAGGTGAGAAACAACCTTCTGGTTGGACTATGGGTGAGGATGAAATTATACCTATTCGTTATCATGTTTGGATTCTAGAATACACATGAGTGGATATGATGTGAGTGATTTATGCAACATCTTGGTATATTCATCGCAAAATTAAAAATATGTATCATAACATGAATAATTAGAATTAGATGTTAGGTATGAAAAGTTAAGTTGCTAGTTTGGTCATGTTGTGTTAGACATATCATTCGGTGAAGGAAGAATAACAATTACCTTTTGAGATAAAATATTAGTGACCCATTACAATATGAAATTGTAAAAGTGTTTTGATGGTTCTCATGACAAGGCTGTTGAGGTCACCATGCGGTAGCGATATCGTATGGGTTATTATGGACAGTCCAGAAAAGGCCAATCATTTCATAGAAATATGGGAAAATCTCTCGGTAGATTATTTTGAAGGTATTATATATGTAATGTTTTGTTTCTTCATTGTAATCCTCAAATAGTGGTATCATATAGTGAATCCCTATCTTCAAATCCATTCTAATAGTGTTTGGAGATGAAAATTGGTACATATGTTATTCAGAGATATAGGGGTCTCACAAATCAAATTAAAAGATGAAATGTTTGGATACAAACAAAGGAATAAAAACATATCATGGAATTGGGGGAAGAAAATAAATCTTCCCACATGTAAAAAAAGTGTGCTGAATCAGTCATGGAACAAAATTCATTAGTGAGGAAATTGATACCAGTGAGGAAGAGATGTCTATATTTCTTAGAACATTTATAGTGAGGTGGATCCTCATATTATCACCACTAACTTCAAAATTAGAATATTTTAGGCTTAGATGGAAGTCCAATGCATTATGTGTGTAACACATGGGACCTTTTTGAATTACATCACGTATCCAAATTTAAGTGTATGAGAATCCCCATCTACCTTATCATAGACAAAATGAGAATGTTCGATATTTTTCTATCATGATAGATGATATATAAGCTCCAAATAATGTGGTCTATCGTACTTAGGTGATTCTCTCAATGAAACAAAATACATTTTTTGGTTCCATTTCTACACATTCCAATATTTAAATCATGTTTTCAAATAATATACAATAAATAATTGAACTTGAATTAGGATAACACTGATTTAAGAATCATATAGAGATTCTTCAAGCCTCAACGATGTATACAATCTCTAATAATTACATTAGAAATAATATTTTCATAGAATATCATGTAGTTATTCCCATTTCAGAATTCAACATTATTATAGGGATGAACTGGATCTCAATATATAATACAAAGACCATATATAGAAGGGATAAAATCTTAATTGTCTTGATTGAGCAAAGAACAAATGTTTTCCTAGGAGAGATATCCAAAAAAAATCAGAAGAACATACAATATCATTTTTTATGTAATTCAACTATAAATATGAGGAATTAAATGAATGTATGAAAATAAAAAATTTAAACATAATTCATGTATAAATTGATTTATTTCCTAAGAAGTTACAGTAAACACCCCTAAAAAGAGAGGTAGAGTTTTCTTTTGAGTTCATACCTATATAAATGCTAATTTCAAATACCGTGTATAGAAAAAATAATGTGGATACTAAGGAAATAGATAAAAAAATTAGAATGATTTGGAGAATGTGATTATATGTCAATTTTTTCTACATATGGATAACAAATTATCTTTCTGGAGAATGTGAATGGAAAAATGAAAATATTCCTTGATTTTAGATAACATCATGTGGTCACGATGATGAACAAGTACCCCCTTCCAAAGATGGGTTATTTAGTTAACCTGGTTCGTGGGGCTCAATTATTCTCTAATATTGATCTTTGGTCTGGTTATATTTGTTGAGGTTGAAGAGATAATATATTCAAAAGGAAACCATTTGATCAAGATATGGACATTATATGTTTTCAATTATGCCCTTAAACATTACTAATTTTCCAGATATATTTATGTATTTGATGAATACAAACATTATAAACTACCATGATAATTTTGTGGTGATTGGTTTTGATGATATTATGATATATTCCAAATTGCATGAGGATAATGAGGATCTTATAATGGTTATATTGAAATTATTGAAGAATTATATTCTATATATAATGTTTTGAAAATAATAATTTCTGTAAAAAAATGTTGGGAATATTATAACCAATGAAAGATTCCCTATTGACGATTCCATGAAAAAGTAGGTGGAGGGGTGTCCTCATCCTAAAAATTAACTATGATTTTTTGTTTCCTTGATGTATGAGGATATTATAGGTGTTTTGTAAAATAATTTTCAGGAATTTCTAATCATATAACCTTGTTAAAACAAAAAGGTTCCATGTTCTTGTAGACAAAGGAATGTGGAGAATGATTCTTTGATCTGGGGAACATATTGGTTATTACACCCATCATAACTCTACCCTCTATCATAGAAATTTTTTTATTTTTAGTGATGAATAGTAAAAATCTATAGGGTGAATTCTCATTCAAAATAAAAAGGGTTTTGCTTATGAATAATTAATATTGAGGCCTTATTAGAATAATTATTGTACACAATAATTGGTGCTATCTTTGTGTGTTTTTTATAAATATATAGTGTCATTATTTATAGAGAGGAAATGTGTGACATACATAAACTAAAATTGTTTGATGTATATTCTCTCTCAAAATCAATTGAACATGATATAAAGTATACATATGTATCTTCTTTAAATAATATTATTATTCAATTCATTATCATCCCGAAAGAAAAAACAATGTTACAGATTCATTATGTCGAAAAGACCCTATAATTCAAGAAATGATGAGGATTCAAGGATATCAAATGGTCAAATACATCGTAATTCTGAACATAATAATCATAATTAATGGTTACCATCAATCTATCACAATTGACTTATCTACCATAAATACAATATATGATCCTTAAATATTAAATGGATGATATGTTGTCATTGAATAACATAGATATTGTAAAGAATGGGATGTTTCTTGATTTCAATATTGATCAATAAGGTGTAATAAATTTTATTACAAGGATATATATTCCATAAATTCCAAAAAAGATAATTAAGTATCTTAGGGGTGAAGCTCATCGCTCTACATTTTCTATAAATCCTAGAATCATTTAATGTTAAAGATACGTTAATGATTATTATTTATGGGATACCATGAAATGTGAGAATTAAGACTATACTACATGGTTATTGGTGTGTAAAAAACTGAAGGGAATGTGAAAGTTTCATATTTGTGTATTACAACCACTACCCATACCAATATTGATGTGGAACAATATAAATCTTTACATTATCACTATTCTCTTGAGAAAATGAAATTGAAATAAATTGATATGGGTTATAGTGGACTATATCACAACACATGTCGATTTTATATATACCAGAGAATAAATATCTATTAATCAACATTATAAGATTTACATAAAGTTATTGGTGAGGATGTATGGAGTTCGTCTTTTAATGATATCTGATTCTGATCTGAGGTTCATAATTTTTTTATAAGTCATCTACATAATCATGGTATTTAATTGAATAGCAGCATGACCTATTACCCCTGAGTTGAGGGACAATTTAAAAGGACTATTCAAACACTTTAGGACATGCTATGACCAAGCACAATATAATTTAATAAAGGGCGGGATCAACATCTCACATTTCATGACTTCTTACATAACAATAGATTCCATTTGAGTATTCAAATAGAACCCTAGGATTCTATATATGGGTTGTAATGTATAACTCCTTCTTTATGGGATGAATTTTGTGAGGGAAATATTCTTGGTCTTGATCTTGTGCAAGAGATGATATAAATGTTTTGTTCCATCCAACAACACGATAATGGTGCACACAGTCAATAAAAGAGCTATGTTGAAAAATGTGGATGTGACTCGGATTTTGGTGTTACAGAAAACAATATCCTTCCAATATCACATGGATGAGATTCAAGATGTATATAATGAATTATAATAATAACACCAAGTACATTGGATCCTATTATATCCTTGATCGTATAGGAGTAGTGTCATGTCAGCTTCCACTTCCTCTAAATGTAGTTCATATTCATAACGTGATCCATGCATATCTCATTGTGATGTACATAACTGTTCTTTCACTAGTACTAAACCATGAGTTGGTACAACTAGAACATGACCTCTCTATTGAGGGGAGGAAGGTGGAGATTGTGGAGCATAGGGAGAATTTTCTACATAATAAGAATACTCATATAATCAAAGTGTTGTGAGGGAACCACATATGAGAAAAAGCGATGTGTTTACCATAGAAGAAGTTGATGCATAGTTACCCACTTCTCATAACAACTAATAGAACAATATTAAATTTAAGGCATGAAATTTTTTATGGGGTGGGAGAATGTAACAACTCCAAATTTTTGAATGGTAATTGTTTCCTAAATTTGAGTGTTATATTTTTCACCACAAAACCATTTTTTATTAGTTGAATATAATGGAAAATCTGACCATTTGGATTTCAAATTTATATTATCATTGTTAAATTATGGCCATATAACAATATTAAATTTGGTACCTATACACCTATTCATAAATATTACATTTTCGTTAGAGTTTAAAAGCATTTTAAAAAAACTGATAATTAATATAGAATGGAGGAATGATACCCTAATCCAGAAGAGTTATGTTGTATGATACCTATTTTTCAAATTATTAGAGGGAGGATGATTCAGAAGAATTTTCTCATGAAAATTTTTAATTTGAGCATCAACGAGTGATGCTTGATTGAAATTTTTTTTCGGGAGAAGTGCAAGTTAGTGGGAATTACCACTCGAGTTATTTTAGTTGAGCCACCCAATGAATACATCACAATCGCACAACTAATATATAGGTAGAATGAAAGTTTTATAAAATATTATGTGTCAATAACATAGTTACATAAACTGTAATCAATTTATTTATTAAAAATTTTATTCCATCAATTACATTATTAGAATATTTTTTCCTAAAAATGTGATGAATTAGATAAATTCAATTTTATAATAGATTTTATAATTTCTAGAAATGGTATAACTATTACTAGAAACTATGTTATTATTAATAATTCTTATTTTAGTGAAATATTATAATTAAAAAATATTATTTAAAAAATATGATAAAATAATTTTATTTTTCCATGTCTCAGATATTTCAGTATGTATTTTCTATCTACAACTATTTTTAATAAATAATGATTTTTATATTTAAAAGGTAATGTAATCATATATGTATAGATAACATGTTAATATAAAGAACAATTTATTAATATTTACATTGAATTTAGTTTAGGGTAATTTAATGGGAATTTTCTAAAATACATTACTTTTCGTGATTAATAACAATACATATTTGGTTTCTCTATAATTTTAACAACATCACAATTTATTATCAATGGTACAATAAGTAATATAAAATTATATCCAACTCTTTTGGATTAAATAAAAATAATAGTATTCATATGTGTCCAATGACATTGAAAAATTCCATGGGAAAGCACATGTTTTTTCATTTACCACTACCAAGGAGTCTAAGGTAATTAATAACAAATCCTCCTATTTTGTAATAAATACCCACCCATTGAATATTCAAATTAACCCTATGTTCTTATTCCACAAAGATTATATAGTTTTATTCACAATGAGTCCTCTTAAAGATTCCTGAACCCCCCAAGGTTCTGATCATAATGTTTTAGGATCAACTCTTTAGAGTAAGGGAAATCTAAACTTCTCTTTCCCTTTCCAGTTCTCTTTTTCTACAGTACGTATATATTATTTTAAATATTTTTTGTTATGTATATTTTATTCTATCCCTTTAAAATATCAATACATTTTTCAAATTGGGATACCCTTTTCCCATCTCTTTTTTATTATTTTCTAAACTCATGTTTCATACCCATTAGGATTCCAAATTCTCCTTCCAAATTTCAATATTTTTTGTCACGAAATTCAATACAATTATTTTGTAAATACACAAATAAATTATTAACCTATGGTATTGAACAATCATGACCCGTCCTCGGGGCCTGTGTCGTGAATACCCCAAGCCCACCTTCCATAGGCCAGGGGCTAGAGACTAGCACCAAAGGCGTAAATCCTGATAACTGGGATGGAATTGCCTTTATAAAAGTAAAAGAACACCACAGAGTACAAGAAGAAGTAAACAATAAGTACAAAAGAAGTGATGAAATGGAAAAGGGCCAGAATAAAAACCAACTGAAAAGTATAGCTACAACTGAACAGTAGTACAATAGAAAAGACTAACAAGTGGAAGTATAGAAACAGCTCATGGGTCGTCCTCCTCGGATCCTACCTGAAGGGTAGGTACAGATAGCGTAGCTCCTAGATCTTCCACCACGGATCCTACCTGATGGGTAGGTACAGATAGCACAGCTCCTGGATCGTCCACCACGAATCCTACCTGAAGGGTATGTACAGATAGCCTCCACAACTCTCTCGCCCGTCAACCTCCTCTGAGTGTCTTCTCGTCGTGAATTCCACCACCGGATACTGTCTCGCTGCCCCTCGTCTGCAACCAACACAATTAGGTGCGGGCATAGCCTGTGCAGGGGTGAGTATAATGATACTCACTAGGGACCCAGATACCCTCAAGGTCTCACTAATTCCAACAAGGTTAACCACAAAGAAGATCTCAAAAGATAACCCTTACATTGGTATAAGCCCATACTTTTACCTAAGTTGTCAAGTAACCCATCTCAATCATGAGGAAACACAAAGGTTATGAAATCAATGGATAACCACTATTTAGATGTATGCCCATAAATATACCTATGTTATCAAGTGACCCATCTCAATAATGAGGTAAGCACAATGGTCATAGACTCAGCACTAACCAAGATTTTCATTGTTGAAACTGTGACTGCTGATGATTCCCATCTCTGGAGTGTACAATGGTCCTGTCATGACTCCGAGGTACTACTCACTAAACTAAGTCTGCTGTGATACTCCTCCTGTCGAGTATAGTGGGCCAACCACCCAAACACAATAGTGCTTCCCACTGGGGTATGCCACCCAAATACAGTAGTGCACACCCCCTAATAGCCTGCAGAGGTACTTTCCGGACGAGTACCGTGGGTTTGCACTGTCACACAGGTAGTGCTCCATCCTCCATGGGACATCACCCAACAAAGTAGTTCACCGTCCACTGGACTAGTCGACTCACTCCAAGTCGAGTCGGTCAAGCAGTTGTCAGGTCTCATCCGGCTACACAGTCTTCATACCCCGAATGCTCGTCTCTAGGAGGGTCTGCTCCACAAGTTACAGGTCGATACTCCAAGAATCTCAAAGTCCCACGAAGAAGTATCTCAAAGGACCACCTCGTTATAGGGGTCTCAACACAACAGATGGCGTGTCAAATCGGATGCCTGGTCTGTGAGTTATTATCCTTTTCGTCCCAGCGGCCCGGTTGGTTTTGTGTGTGAACCAACCCGGCCACATCACAACTATACCCTGAAATATTATAGGGTATACTCAAAGGGACTGCTTCTCAACAAGATCACCGACGCCGCTGACAGTTAATCAAACGGACGTCCAGTCTGAAAGTTATCAGCATTTCTGTTCCAGGGGCCTGGTTGGATTTCAGGTACAATCCAACCCGACCATATTCCAACATCGTCCAAACCTCAGGCTAAGTATACCAAAAGTTCTGTCTCATCAAGAGGAATCCAACAAAGTCGACAGAACGTCAATCAGACGTCCAGAGCTTCATGTTATAAGCGTTTCCGCTCCGAGGGCCCGGTTGGATTCATGTTCGACCCAACCCAGTCGTACTTCAAATGACAACGGTTAACCAAACCGGTCACACCATTGCGATCCATATGAAAAAACACACGAGATGGACTACACAATGGTCCCAAACGGATAACCGGTGAAAAAGTTGCATTTCACCGCATCATGCGCGAAACAGGCCTCGTGGGGCCCACACCTCAACCTCGACTTAAATATCCAAAATTTGTCTTGAAACATCCGTCGTAATTTCAGGGTCGCAACGTCGCAGACGGTTTGTCATTCGGACACCGTATGAGAGAGATATGTCCGATACAAGATCCCGTAATAATAATAATATTATTATTATTCAATGTTTCGTGGCCCCACACCATGAACTAGAATTTAGTATCCAACATTAGACTTGAATCGACCGTATTAATGACGGGATTATATCTCCACTGACGGCAATCCAATCGGACGTCGCACACATTATTTATGGTGGGTCAAAGATTTAATAATAATATTAAATCTATTATTTTTTTAGCGCTTCAGGTACACTATCCAAAAACAAGAAAAAGACATCCAATATTGGACTCATAAATTCCGTCTCGAAGTCATGGTCACACAGCCACTGATTGTTCGTGAAACCGAGACCGCACGAAGATGTTTCAGACAAAAAAGTGTTTTATCATCAAAATTAATAATACCATTATTATATTATTAATTTTAATTGATTTCATTCAATTACCCCATGTCACGCACCACCCTTCTTAATGCACCACCCTTCTTTACGCATTACCACCACCATTGGCTACCCGCCCAGCTGTGCCTCTAGATCCTTCCTCACTCCATTTCGACTTTGATTTAACTGAAAAAAAATACGAACACATATCCTTGATCCTCAGGTCTAGATCTTCATGTCCGTATGGCGCGCTTAGGGAAACATTGAGTTTCCAGCGTCAATAAATATTTGAATGCCTCCTTCCGCGAGTCATTGCGGCTTGGTTCCAAGACCGAAAAATTAAACGATCGCATATTTGTGATCCTTGCGTCGAGGGCTTCGCATCCATATATTGCTCTCAACAAAACATCGTGTTTCTAGTGTCAATAAATATTTGGCATTGAAGAGCACACAGAGAACACGTGAAGAATAAAAAGAAAAAGGAGAATGGTTTATGTGCGGGATGATGTCCATGTTCATTTGGTCACCGTCCTTGTGAATTTAAGATATGAAGAATCAATAAAATGAATTCAATCATATATAAAAAACCAACCTCGAAAAGACGTCGCACGTCGTCGAACCGCGGAGAGAGGCAAGCATCGTGGTGGTCGGGCATCGCGGAAGAACAGTGCTCCTCGTGGAATCACCTTACATTCTTGCCTCGGTTGAAGGAGATTCCCTTCGCCAAGAGGAAAATGTGTTCTTCATGGAATGTAAGCTTTTCCTTCTAATCCTCCAATGCTTCTCCATAGATTGATTTCCCAACAATAAAATGAAAGGCTTCCTCTTAATTTAATAATGCCAAGCAATTCAAAACTAATAGGAGCCAATTCATTAATTGAAATAAAGTTGAAAAAACTTATGGGAGAGAGAGAATAAGGTGATGAGTTCACATAATTAAAGGGGTGTTTACAAATTAATTTAAGGGGTGATAAAGGGGGGTTTAGGGAGTTGAGGGGGAGGTGAGGAGTTAGGGTCTCGTGTGGACCCCACCACTCATTTATCCTCACATTGGTAGTTGGTGGTTATAGGTTTCACCCTTAACTCCCCTTTGTAGGGTATAACTACCATATAAATAAAATTGTGTACCACCAATTTTATTTATTTAATTCTAAATCCCCAATTATTAATTCTCAACCCACTCCAAACACAACTGTGGTAAAGGCACCCTTAAGCATTTATCGGTGCTTCGAGTTCATCAGTTCCCTCGTATTTCAATTCCGAGTACCGGTTCAAAAGATAGGAAATCCCACACGTACGTTTACTGAACGTACCCAAAAAAAGTTCGGAAAATTATTTTCAGTCACCCTCGACCTGCGCCGGTCAAGGTCAGGCTCTGCCTAAGTGAAACACAACCTAAAGAATCCAAAGGTACTCTCAGATTTTCAATCCGAGTTACCGTTTAAAAGATAAGAATTTTACAAAAAATTAATTGTCATTTAATTATTTTATTTACGGCCAAAAACTAAATTTTTCTTGTGGTCCGCTCTGGCCAAAGTTAGTATCTTCTTAAATAAACCATGCCCTCACGAGTTCAGCGGTTGTCTCAGATTTTTAATCCGAGCTACCGTTTGTGAGTTATAAGCATTTGAAAAATAAAATAATTTATTTAATTATTTTTTTATGGTTATGCCATTTTTTGAATTTCTCATAGGAGGCCTGCGCCGACTAAAAATATGTCGTGCCTAGGGTAAACCCACCATCCTGAGAGAAATGGTGCCCTCAGATTTATAATCTAAGTAACTGTTTATGAGTTATTACACTTTTTCAGTAAAACTACTTACGCACGTTAATTTAATCTTAAAAAGACTTCAGAAAATTATTCCGGGCACACCGGTCCTCGGAATTCGGTTCCGTCAGAAACATCGTACTCGTAAAATTCCAAATAAAATTAAGAAAAAATTTCCATTGAATTTTATGGGTCTTTACATTACTCCCACCCCTGGGATTTACGTCCTCGTAAAGCTTTAACACAAACTCGGGATACAATAGCGGTACTGAGCACGTACCAGAGCCTTCCACTCCCATGTGCTCGCCTGGAGGTTCCTGTACTACCAATGATAGCGCACCCAAGGAATCGACCGTCCTCATAGGATCTTCTACTGTCGATCCTCAATCTCCACTAGAACCTCCGTGCATGTCGCCCTATCTTCGACGTCCAACTCCCTGAGGTCGATGATCTGTGGAAGATCGTGCACTTATCTCCTCAGCCGAGGTACGTTGAAGATTTCATGCACCTGGTGCAACTGAGGTGGAATGGTGAAGTGGTAAACCACCTCGCCTACCCTGCTGGGGACCTAGAAATGTCCGTTGAACCTCATAGATATCTCGCCGCCTCAGCTACATCTCCATAAACCTCATCGATCTGAGACCCGTATAAGAACATGGTCGCCATCCTCGAACACTAGAGGTATCCCTTTCCTAATTAGAACTGAATCTCAAAACTCCTGCTGCCACAAAGGTAAGGTTGGCCGACCCAAGAATGATCGGCTACACCCTCCCATGCACGAGTTTATCTTGTGCTACCTGGGGTTTTCTTTTCACCGACCAAGGAAAAACCATCCCTATATTTTTATAATACCGTCAATTTGAGTATGAGCAGTGATTGCCCAATCCATACTCAAACTAACGTCATAAGGCCTCGACGTTGCCACCACGAGGACCCAACCGAGACTCTCGCCTCCAGGGTCAGATCACACCGTCGGCATAAGTGTGACTATCGAGTCTCATCCCAAAGGTATCTCCAGACGTGAGGGTCAAGTCAACGGCTTAACCATAAACTCTAGGTCTGGGACTAGATTCATGGAAGGAAGGGATGATTCGTGTCGATGTCTATGGCTATAGCAGCTAGTAGAAGACAATGTCCGCACTTCGAATCAACCTTAAATCCATTTAGGTCGTACTCCTTGACCGCATGAAGCTACTCTTTTCCCATGCCCTCCAGCTCCCTGAGCCTGGTGGGGACAATAAAGGCCGGTGGTTGTAATATGTTGAAATGTACACCACCTCATGCTACTCTCCTAGCTCTGCCTCAATGTGTGATGCTCTACAGATTTATCTACCCTTAACATTTTCTCTTCTTGAAACATTCGCACGTCCAAGTATCTGAGACTGGAACCAGGTCGTTGCATTCCAACATCTAACATTCTCTAGATGTATTCATTCAGCTAATGAACATTCAACCTCAAGGTTCTCTCTATCACCCTAATGTGAGTAGGAATGAATAAAGTAAAAAGTTATGTCTTGAATCGTATTCATCGAGTACCCAGAATGTTCGGTACGCCACGATGAATTCTCAGCTACCGACATGTCGTCCTAACGAAGTTGTATAAGCTCTAGAAAACTCTTAGCCACCTCCTCAAGCTAGTCCTCAGCCACCTGGGAATCAGGTTCGCCTCAGAACCTGCAGGTATCTGATGTTAGAACACGTGTAAGGCTGTAAGCTTACAGGTGTCACCTACCGGTACCACCGGTTGTAACTGCTGACCAACAGGTAGTGATGTATAGCTGACACACTACCCGAAGGCACTATCTCAGGAATCAGTTCACATATTGAAGCCTCATCACTATGCGGACCATCCTCATGGTCAATCACTGGAATAAACTAGTGTCCAAGTCCACCATCCACTCTCCTAATGTCCTAGCTAGGCGGAAAACTCTAGAAATCGCCTCCAGCCAGTGCTCTGCTGTCTGGGAATCTGCCGTGCCTCGTATCCTTGGAGGCCTCTACTGCTGGAACTCGTGCAACGTGCTCTGCCAGTGTGCACAGTTCGCTAGATTAGCTGGTGGCATCTGCTGCCCAATAGGTGGTGGTGCTGCTGGTACAACACCCGAGGGTGCCAACATAGTAAAAATGGCCCTGCACCGGAGCCTCGTCACCCGGTGGGCCGTCATCCAGTACTCTCTCGGAACTCCAACTGACTGTCCGCGTGGAGACATCCTGAATAGATGCGACACGGTCAACATTTTAACCTGGTGAGCTGACCTGGTTTGAGCTGATTTTAATACTTTGGAAACACACATGCAATCAGTGTTTTCGTGTACAAAGTCGGAAATCAGTAGTCGGGGTCCTGGTGTACGGATATGGCGACCGCCGCACCAACACTGGACTCCCTGAACTGAAGACCACACTCAGTAACCTTTACACTATTGCTTCACATAGAAAAAGATCAGAGTCCTTAGTTCTGCGGTAGAATCGAACTCCTCTGATACCAATTTTTCACGACCCGCCCTCGAGGCCCATGTCGTGACTACCCCATGCCCACCTTCCATAGGCCAGGGGCTGGCGACTAGAACCAAAGGCGTAAATCCCGATAATTAGGAAGGCATTTCCTTTATAAATGTAAACAAAAGACCATAGAGTACAAGAAGAAGTAAACACTATGTACAAAAGAAGTGCTGAAAAGGAAAACGGCCAGAATACAAACCCAACTAAAAAGTAAAGCTACAACTGAACGAAATTACAACAGAAAAGACTAACAGCTGAAAGTATAGAAATAGCTCCTGGGTCGTCCTCCTCGGATCCTACCTGAAGGGTAGGTACAGATAGCGTATCTCCTGGATCATCCACCATAAATCCTACCTGAAGGGTAGGTACAGATAACACAACTCCTGGATTTTCCACCACGGATCCTACCTGAAGGGTAGGTACAGATAGCCTCCACAAATCTCTTGCCTGTCAACCTCCTCTGAGTGTCGTCTCGTCGTGAAGTCCACCACCAGATACTGTCTCGCTACCCGTCGTCTGCAACCAACACAACGAGGTGTGGGCATAACCCATGCAGGGGTGAGTATAATGATACTCAGTAGGGACCCCGAGACCCTAAAGGTCTCACTAAGTCCAACAAGGTTAACCACAATGAAGATCTCAACATATAACCCTTTCTTAGGTATAAGCCCATACATATACCTAAGTTATCAAGTAACTCATCTCTATCATGAGGAAACACAATGGTTATGAAATCAACAGATAACCACTACTTAGATATATACCCATACATATACCTAAGTTATCAAGTGACCCATCTCAATCCTGAGGTAAACACAATGGTCATAGACTCAGATCAAACTAGGATTTTCATTATCGAAACCATAACTACTGAAGAGTCCCGTATTTGGAGTGTACATTGGTCCTATCATGACTCCGAGGTACTGCTCACTAACCTAATACTGTTGAGGTACTCCTCATGTCGAGTACCGCGGGCCACCCACCCAAACACAGTAGTGATTCCAGTCATGGTATGACACCCAAACACAGTAGTGCACACCCCCTAATAGCCTGCAGAGGTACTCTCCGGATGAGTACCGCGGGTCTGCACTGTCACACAGGTAGTGTTCCTTCCTCTATGGGTCTACACCCAACAAAGTAGTGCTCCATCCACTGGTCTAGTCGACTCACTCCAAGTCGAGTCGGTAAAGCAGTCATCAGGTCTCAGCAGGCTACACGGTCTCCGTACTCCGAATGCTCGTCTTCAGGAGGGTCCGCTCCACGAGCTACAGGTCGATACTCCATATGTCTCAAAGTCCCACGAAGACGTATCTCAAAGGACCTCCTCGTCATATGGGTCTCAACGCAATAGACGGCGCGTCAATCGGACGCCTGGTCTGTGAGTTGTTAGCCTTTTCGTCCCAGTGACCCAGTTGATTTCGTGTGCGAACCAACCTTTCCATATGAAAATTGTACCCCAAAATCTCATAGGTTATACTCAAAGTGACCGTTTCTCAACAAGATCACCAACACTTCTGACGGTTTTTCAAATGGACTTCCAGTCTGAAAGTTATCAGGTTTTCTGTTCTATTGGCCTTGTTGGATTTCGTCTACAATACAAACCCTTCATATTCCAACAGCGTCCAAACCTCAGGCGAAATATACCAAATGTTCCATCTCATCAAGAGGAGTCCAACAAAGTCGACCGCACGTCAATCGGACGTCCGGAGCTTCAAGTTATAATCGTTTCCGCTCCGAGGGCCTAGTTGGATTCATGTTCGATCCAACCCAGTCGTACTTCAAATGACACCGGTTAACGAAACCGGTCATTCCATTGCGATCCATACGAAAAAACACACGATATGGACTACCCATTGGTCCTAAACGAATAGCCGGTGAAAAAGTTGCATTTCACCGCATCATGCGCGAACCAGGCCTTGTGGGGCCTGCACCTCAACCTCGACATAAATATCCAAAATTAGTCTTTAAACATCCATCGACATTCTAGGGTCGCAACGTCGCAAACGGTTCGTCACTGTGACACAGTATGAGAGAGATATGTCCGATACAAGATCTCATAGTAATAATAATGTTATTATTATTCGGTGTTTCGTGGCCCCGCACCACAAGCTATAATTTAGTATCCTACATTAGGCTTGAATCGACCGTATTAATGACGGGATTATATCTCCACAAACAGCAAGCCAATCGGACATCGCACGCATGAGTTATGGTGGGTCGAAGATTTAATAATAATATTAAATCTATTATTTTTCGAGCGCTTCAGTTACCCGATCCAAAACCCTGAAAAATACATCCAATATTGGACTCATAAATTCCATCTCAAAGTCATGGTCGCACTGCCACTGACAGTTCGTGAAACTGATATCGCACGAAGAAGTTACGGACAATTTTTTTTATCATCAAAATTATTAAAACCATTATTATATTATTAGTTTTAATTGATTTCTTTCAATTACCCAATGTCGCGCACCACCCTTCTTCACGCACCACCCTTCATTACGCATGGCCACAACCTTTGGCTACCCGCCCAGCTGTGCCTCCAGATCCTTCCGCACTCCATTTCGACATTGATTTAACTGGGAAAAAAATACGAACACATATCCTTGATCCTCGGGTCCAGATATTCATGTCCGTATGTCACGCTCGGGGAAACATTGAGTTTCCAGCGTCATAAATATTTGGACGCCACCTTCCGCGAGTAACTGCGGCTTCATTCCAAGACCGAAAAATTAAACGATCGCATATTTGTGATCTTTGCGTCGAGGGATTTGCATCCATATACTGCGCTCAACAAAACATCATGTTTCCAGCATCAATAAATATTTGGCATTGAAGAACGCACGAAAAACACATGATGAATAAAAAGAAAAAGGAGAATGGTTTATGCGCGGGGTGATTCCCATGTTCATTTGGTCATCATCATCGTGAATTTAAGATATGGAGAATCAATAAAACGAATTCAATCAAATATAACAAACCCTACCTCGAAAAGATGTCGCACTTCGTCGAACCGTGGAAAGAGGAAAGCATCGTGGTGGTCGGGCATCGTGGAAGAACGATTCTCCTCATGGCGTCACCTCACATTCTTGCCTCAGTTGAAGGAGATTCCCTTTGCCGAGAGGAAGATTGCGTTCTTCGTGGAATGTAATCTTTTCCTTCTAATCCGCCAAAGATTCTCCAGAGATTAATTTCCCAACAATAAAATGAAAGGCTTCCTCTTAATTTAATAATGCCAAGCAATTCAAAACTAAGAGGAGCCAATTCATTATTTGAATTCAAGTTGGCAGAACTTAAGGGAGAGAGAGAAGAAGGTGAGGAGTTCACATAATTAAAGGGGTGTTTACAAATTAATTTAAGGGGTGATAAAGGGGGGTTTAGGGAGTTGAGGGGGAGGTGAGGAGTTAGGGTCTCGTGTGGACCCCACCTCTCATTTAACCTCACATGGGTAGTTGGTGGTTATGGGTCTCACCCTTAACTCCCCTTTGTTGGGTATAACTACCATATAAATAAAATTGTGTACCACCAATTTTATTTATTTAATTCTAAATCCCCAATTATTAATTCTCAACCCACTTCAAACGCAACTGTAGTAAAGGTCCCCTTAAGCATTTACTGGTGCTTCTAGTTCATCAATACCCTCAGATTTCAATTCTGAGTACCGGTTCAAAAGATAGGAAAACCCACACGTACATTTACTGAACGTACCCAAAAAATAGTTCGGAAGATTATTATCAGTCACCCTCAAACCGCACCGGTCAAGGTCAGGCTCTGCCTTAGTGAAACACGCCCAAAGAATCCAACGGTACTCTCAGATTTTCAATCCGAGTTACTGTTTAAATGATATGAATTTTACAATAAAATAATTGTCATTAAATTATTTTATTTGCGGCCAAAAACTAACTTTTTTTGGTGGCTCGCGCCGGCCAAAGTTAGTATCTGCTTAAATAAACCATGCCCTCAAGAGTTCAGCGGCTATCTCGGATTTTAAATCTGACCTACCATTTTTGAGTTATAAGAATTTGAAAAATAAAATAATTTATTTAATTATTTTATTTATGGTTATGCCATTTTTGGAATTTCTCACAGGAGGCTCGCGCCAACTAAACATAAGTCGCACCTAGGGTAAACCCGCCATCCTAAGCGCAACGGTGCCCTCAGCTTTCTGATCCGAGTAACCTTTTAAGAGTTATTACAATTTTTTAGTAAAACAGCTTACGCATGTTAATTTAATCTTAACAAGACTTCAGAAAATTATTACGGGGACACCAGGCCTCATAATCAGGTGCCGTCAGAAACTGCGTATTTGTAAAATTTCAAAGAAAATTAATCAAAAATTTCCCTTGAATTTTACAGGTAATTACATGAACTAGATTTAATAATTATATATTTTATTCTAGGATTAACATAAATTAATCCCATGTTCCTTTTTTTGGTTAATAAAGACACAAAGATATTCTCTTCAAAAACATTTTTATAATGCAATAATTTTGATATGAAACCGAGTCCTTTTATTATCTAAGGGATATTAAAAAAATTAGTATGATATATGTGGCTCTTATTAATTACAATATATTAAGGGTGATCACTATTACCTCTCCAATTCATTACATAATTAATTCAGTCTATAGAAATGATGTTTTTTAAGATAACTTGGTGAATAACCTTGGTAATGGCTACCACACCCCTATGATAAAACATAGTGATATGTTTATGAATGTTTGACTTAAATGTAGTTTCCATATATGCATGTTATGATTAAATTTATTTTTTTATGAAATTACACTTTTTTTCTCATGAATTTATGATATTACTCATGTTATTATTAATATTTATCAGGATAATATGTAAATTGTTTCCCTTTTTTACCCTTACTGGGCCTTATTCTCACAAATTCGGTTGATATTTGTTCCCATATTAAGAGATGTAGTATAAGTAATTATGATTAACCATGATGAATACATTAATATTTATGTAATTAATTTTTCTAGTTTTCACGTATTATGTAACATGATTCCATGAAAATAGTCATTAAAATATTCCCTATTTCGTAAAATGTAATGGAATGTTTTCATAATAAAATGGTTGGATGTCATATACCACATTCATAGAAATCATATAGCTGAACAATATAACCTCGTGAATGTAAAATTTACATTTATATAGCATCCAATACCATTTATGTTCTCTCATGAACCGAAAGGTGATATTAAAATTATAGGCCTAATCCTAATATCATCTAGAATAAATAATGGTATCCTGAAAAAAAACATTAGTAATGTAAAAAAAATGAATATTTGATTGATCAATATCAATTTTTATCAGGAAGTCCATTGTAGTATTATCTTCTCCATGGTTCCTCATCTGAGTTTATCCTCATCTCATTTTGATATTTAAAGCCACGAAGATTACATGATATGATCAAAATTTTTGTGACTCTTAGGTAAGGTATATTTTCAAATAACTATCACTTGGTTGAACTTCTAGTAATAAAAATAATTAAAGACTCTGGTTCACTATCAATGAAAATTGTAGTTGATATTTTCTTTCCAAAATACTAGGATCAATAAATATATTACACTCAATATCCTTAATATAAACCCTTAATCCATTCATTAATGTGTGTTTCATTCCATTTGATGGAAATGGCTTCAGAGAAATATTTGGAAGCAAGTCTATAGAAATTTCATCTTCCATATAAGTAGGAAATAAGGAAAAATAATATGTAAAAACATTAAGACACTCACTCAAATCTATAGGAAGAGTTCCAATATGACATGGATATAGTATCATAAAATTTCTATGATAACTTTCATTTAATCATCTCATAATTATGGAAAATAGGACATACTATTCTAGAACAGAGATTCCACTCACTCTAAACTAAAATATTGACTCTATATATAGAACAAAATCAGTCTCATTATGTATATAAATTGTTCTTGTATTTTCATATATTTATTTAAACATTTTCCATGATGTTGTCAATTTTGTAAATATAATGCTCAAGAAAATCCCAAATGTTTTCTTGGTTACTGATCATCACCCTACACTCAACAAATGTTGATTCATCATTCGACTTCATTCCCAATGAAATGTAATGAGTCATTATTTATTAAATAAGATCCAAATGAAATTCCAATGCATATACACACTTATATATTATATAGGAATGAGTTTCACATCTGTTTAATAATTCCATATCCATACATGATGAATTAAAAAAATATGTCTCACATAGCCAGTCTTTCCTAAAAAAAACTGGCACACACTCTACACTACTGATTTGTCCATCCTAAAAAATCCCATTATTTAAAACATGCAGATCACCGTTGGAATTATGTTGATATCTCACCAAATTTGATAAATAATATATAATCTTTGATCCCCTGATAAAGGTGAAATAATTTATAATGTACAATGATTCCCTATAATAGAAATATAGAAGATTATGTGATATCCCACATGCCTTACATACCATGGTTAATATTGTAACATCATGTTTGTGGTACCCCTTTAACCCACACTAATAATAGACAAGCAATCCCTTCCATAAACTATTTTGTGATGTACTACCAAAAAATCAATAATTGTTACCCATATCCACTTATGGAATGAAGAAAGACCTTGTTCATGTTTTTATATCAATGTTTCTCCATATAAATTCATTTCCCGTGTAATTATACCTCAACCAAATATTCCTTACCAACCACCACAAAAAGGGACATCTAGAATATAAGGATCAACATAAATCAAATATCTACCATAAAAATAATCTCTAAACATTTCTATTTAAGGTAGTAGTTTGTGATATGATTGTATTAATGGTAACCTAACTGAGGGAAATGGATATAAAAAAATATTATTGATAGCCCCATTTATCAATTATTATTAATTATTGACTCTTTTCCACTTTTAATTTTTCTTGATTAATCTATTTTTCAATTACCTTCCCGAATGTATTGGGGGTGTGATATCCAATATACTTGGATATAGAAACATATTCCTAGCACCCCATTCTTGATCCCTTAAGAATATTTATTGTGAAACAATCAATGGTATTTTCTCGAGATTTTAGGAATTATAAAATATACATAATCCATTGGATGTATTATTTTTATTCTTATTGATCACATTCAACACCAATGATATTTTGGTATGGATACAAGAAGAACAATTATAACTATGTTTTATATAAAACATCCCATTATGTTACATAGTCATCAAGGAACTCCACATTCCGCTTTACCACATCATCAATTTTTTTACCACACCCATCTATATTACATCATTAATATTTTACGGAGCATGAGAACTAAAAATATCACAATCATCGAAATCAAAAAAAACCAACACTTATATAAAATCACAATATTAAAAATAACAGGCCATTACAATTCATCATAAAATTAATTTTACTGAACATTACATGAATATAAAATATCTACAATCATCCCATATTCCACCTATTATAATACTTATATATCCATGGTCAACCTACCACAACCCTCTAATAGTAATCCAAAATCCTGCTATATAATTCTACGAAAAAATATGATAAAAATATATTCAGATTTTTGAATCATGTCATTTTATATTAAAACTCATATAGGATTACAACACAAACAAAACATCCTATTAATTATAATTCAAATAAAATAACTTTATAATCATTAATAGTCAAGTACTAATCTCATGGATCATTCCCCTTTTTAATAATCATTGTCTCAAATCATTAAAATTCATAACAAAATTCAACAATTTCCATTAACAATCATATTTCTAATGGACTTATTTTAAGAAGTTTTAAAATAAATTTCATTTATTAGGGTTTATATCATAACATATATATGATTAAAAGAACATACTTATCAAAATTTTATAAATCATATATGAATACTATAAAAAACAAAGACATATATTAGAATCATGAACCATATTAAATCCTAAATTCCATTAATAAATATTTATTGATCTTGTACTAAGAATCATCAAACCCATATTTATGATAAACAATCCCATGATAAATCCATTCACGCATTGTGTCATTTATAGGTTTATAGATAATCAATGTATAACTAATACACCAAGTGAAATTGAAATATAATATCAACTAATATTTATCTAATATTTAATATGAATTATCCCATTAAAAAATTAATCAAAAAATCATTAAATATCATTGATATTTTCATAATTATACAATACGATATATCATAATGTAGAAGAGACATTGTGATATTTAAAAAATTCGTTTGGTATCGATTTTAACATATTTAACTTAATTTTTAAAAAACAATTGTGTTTATAATCAAACATTATAATATTTTAATGATAAATTCTAGGTAAAAATTTAAAAATGTATTTTTTTTATAAATAAAATCAACTGTGATACATTTCTAATAGTTTTTATTGTTGGGGTTCAAGCCTATTTTTATTATGAAATAAAATACCACAATTTATCTCGGTAGGGGGAGACCCATTAAATAAATATTAGTCCTAAGACCATGTGGCTCATAAGAAAGGATTTTTGGAAAATTGAATAAGAATTCTACAATCATCCTACATACATCACCCGACATGCGTCATGATTGCATCACTGGATACTTGCATCAATATTGAATCTTTATTGTCCAGTGTCCTTCATCTGTAACTAGAGGCATCATAAATTCCCCAAGGGGATTTTCTAGATTTTATCCCTTGATTTTGTAATGGTTGATTATGAGTTTTTCCACATAGGCTCCACCCCAAATGATACCACTTCTAAACTGTGAAACATTGCATCAATTCCACAAAAAAAAGACATAAACCATGACATGTTTTATTCTATGAAATTTCATATATTGAATAAATTATACTCAAACATGTTGATATGAGACCCTTAAATAATAGTAAATGATCATTAATTTATATATAATCATTTTATTCATGACAATGTATTTATCAATGTTTTCAATGTCAATAACTAGAAAATAAAAAAAATGATTTCATGGTAAGTGACCTTCACCTGAAACTCAAGACATCATTATCTATGCTTATAATTAATTACCAATAGAGTAAAAAGAGTTATTATGGTGGCCTAATATATAAAAATGAAATCACAATTCATATATAAATTTTATGTGATAAAGGAATCAGTTTCACCAATATCAAATAATTTTATAGCCATATATGATGAAATAAACATTGTACATCTCATAATATCCACTAAATCCTTTGGTGCTCTATCCACTCTAAAGATACATCCATCCTCATCTTCCCCTAACTTCACAACTTCAAAATAACCCATTGAATGGGTTTTAAAATAACTACATTTGAAAAATCATATATAATATGACATCCCTATGTGATGGTGGATATAGATCTACTATTATATGATCCCCTCTCATAGAAATATTGAAGATACCCATATTTACCACTTTAGTTCCACACACATGTTGCTGTCATATATCTTTGTTTGAGGACCCACATTCTCCGCCACTCATTATAGACCACATATCCCATCAATGAATGTTTTTGTGAACTACAACCACCACCTTAACATTGGTCACAATATATCAACATTTGGCTATAAAATAGAACCATATGATGTATTTTTATCATTATATATTGAACTATACCAATCATCATTTCAAATAACACCCTCATCCATAACTTATTTTTCAAACCCCTCAGAAATGATCATAAGTTTAATGAGGATCATTAACAATCATATAGTTTCACTAAAACCCATATCAGTACAATGTTATTTAAGGAATTCATTATAGATAAGGTCACTATTTATGTAAACTAAATCACTGAATTGATCACCATAAAATAAAATTTAATTTCACCCTTCATTCATTATTATGATTTATTGATTACATTCTAGAGTCATCATTTTTTGATAACATTATTGATTGAAGACCATCATTAATGTAGTGTAGATGAGATCTTCATTAAATATTTTGGGATAAATAGATTCCCCCAACCTCATTCTGGATTCCCCATTTATATTTGTTAAAAATCAAACCCTAGAGTCTTCTTGAGTTTTTAGGAATTTGAATATCCACTAAATCCATTAGAATGATTTTTTAGTTCCTATTAACCATTGTCACCATTAATGATCTTCAAATACTACTTATTGACTTTCTCACCATGTTATATATATTTCTTTAATTTAAATCTAGATACTTTTCTCATGGACTAGATCATTCATACTTAAAATGTTAACAATGATAAAAAATTGAGTGGATTCACTTGTAAATCATCTCTATAATAAAATCTATATCAGTTAGAGATAGTATTCTTGGATAATCCATACTGAATAGTGCTAAAAAAATGAATAAAATTTGATTCCTCTATCACCAAATGAATTATAACGGACGAAATACAAACGAATGAACATATAAATGAATATTCAATACAACTGTAATATTTAAACGGTATCGAGATTCTTATCAGGAAAGAGAGTTTGAAAGGAACACCCCCACATTATCTCATATGTACTAATAAGCTTGTCTCTAGTATATTAATAATCCAAAAAAATTATGATTATATAAAAGAATGACTACATTATTTAATTATAACCTAACACTTAAATTCTAATTTTTTATAGAAACACCTATGTCAACCTACATGTCAACCGTATTGGACTACATCGTGTCATTAAACTCGTTATTAGTCACAAAGGTCTGGTGAAAAGCACTAGATAATCATATATGAATTTTGGAAATATTTTAAACTTAGGAAACACATTATTTGATAAAATCAAATCATGTAATGTAACATATATCCCAAATATTTCTTATTTCAGAAATAGTCAAACTATAGACATGACATTCAACAAATAGATAACAGAGTATTCCTAAGTAATTTTAATTGTGATCATGATGTAAATCGAATAAAATACTAGGTCCATCCATAGGTGGACATATTTCATCATAATGCAAACGAAATAACAAAGGTATCATGTTTAACAGGATTCATCTTACACATTATTCCAATGCTAAAACATGTTACCTACACAACCAATGATGAAAATGCTCAAAGGAAAAGGTCTGGTTGTTGAAATAAATTTCAGTAGGAATCCACTAATGAATTTATACTATGTAAATCACTATTCATCCATTATATCATTTGTAAAATATATTTTGAATTAATTTATATATGGAATTTTTTTCCATGTAAAATCATTATTTTTTATATTAAGAAGCATCCCATATTTAAAAAAATAGATTTAAGACATAACATATATAAATTAAGAAAAAATACATGAATAACTGACGTTTCACATACTAATGTATATATCATGTGGGTAAATAATCAAATAAAATGAACTTTATTATAATATATCATGAACGCACCAAAGGGAATTCAATAAATGGAGGGTGTACACAAATAAGTCACATAAGTATTACTAACTGTCATATGGATTCCGCATGTCCTAGATCCTCAATCCCATAGAACGTCTACAAGAAAGAAACCATTTCCTCATGGTAACCCCCAATAGTGATTCTTGAATCCACTAGAAATAAAATTTTAATTTTTCCCACCAAACCACATGGTGTCCCAATTTCATATAACATTATTAAATATAAAGAAAACTAATTCCATATTACATAAAAATATACAACTGAAAATACATTTTTATACTATTCATATATTTTTATATAACATTATCTATTGATATTTCACACTACTTCAATGCTTGAAAATCCATTTAAATTTTATAACATTCACTAATGTATTTTACCTAATAGATTATGTGCCAAAAATGATTTTAAAAAATAAAATTCAAACCATTTCCACATCCATGAATTATGAAATTATCCTAAAATGGAAAGAAAAATAAAAATATCAAATATAAAAACCTAAAGCATTCATAATAATAAAAATTATGATAGGAATATGTCATAAGATATAGAAAATAAGTCACTATAATTAGAAACCAAAACTATTTTTACACCGGTGATAGTAGAGGAATATATCCTAGTCTAGATCTATAATGAGAATGAGAATGAATATGAAAGTTACTATAATCCAATATCGAATGACATATTAACTCCCTAAACTCCATCTTTGAACATGTTACCTCTATAATCCATGTTAATTGGGTTTGAAAATCTATTTTATAGAGTGAAACTAACATAACAGATACATTTATCCTCACCCTATTATGAATAAATGTAGCTGGATATACCACTTCTAAATAAAAACTTCCATTAAGGAATTTTATAATATTATAAAACCACCACCACAACCAATAGTCTCTAGAAACCCAATGGTGTCTGTAGATAGGAGAAATATTATGGGGACTAGTAATCGAGTTATGATAAAAATTGGTCATTTCAGTCTCATAACAGTTTCCCCCAATGCACGTTGAGGACTATATGGTCATGGTTGACAGGGGTACACCCATCATACTCTACCATAGGATTTGACTAGATACATTCCATTTTGGACATGCATTTTTCATACAATGGATGCATAGACAAACTATTTCATATACTATGACCATTTTCCCATCTATAAAATCAAATTTACTACATTCAATTCCAATATGTACCTCTATCAAATTTCAAATATAATATATAATAAAAAATATTCAATATATGTGATTAAATATATAGTAGTGAGTATTTTGAGGTGTGATAGGTGTTACCTTCCTTGATAGATAATGTAATGGGTAGATATAAGGATACATGACAATACCATATGTTAGTGGGTATTGGGTAGATGATTGGACACCACACTACCAAGAGTATTGTTTAAGGTCTTGGTATTGGAATAATGGAATGAGATGGATTGGATGACTATGATGATTTTTGTATGCCACAAAACAATGTATGATTAGGTGTTTTATAGTCCATGTAATCACATGGTGACCTGATGAGTAGGGAGTTTATTTTTTTCTTAGCACAAAACATACAACATGAATATGTGACATGTTTTCTAAACATGGGATTAATTTTATATGACGGTATATAATTAGGGAACATTATAAGAACCCATATATATTTAATCCTTAATCCAAACACATCAACATCAATGTCTTCATACTTAATGTATTATATTAATTAATATCATATGATTTTTAGTAGATCAACTATTTACAGATTAAAAGGTATGTAGAGAATTTATTTTTTGAGGACCCTGGAATAATTTAAGGAAAATATTGTTGTGTTTTATATTGTTCATTTTTATATATGGTTATACATTTGGGTGGTAGTGTATGTGTAAATGTATTATTCAATGTTTTATATTTCAGTATATTAATTTTTAAATTTATTTATGTGTGATTTAAGGCTATGCGTTTTCATTCTAATTATATATTTAATGATTCATAATGATTATTCAAAGAAATAATATCTCCATTAAATGGAAATTCCAATCATTGTTATTTAAAATCATCTAGATTATGGTGGGGTATGCATGAGGCCATGTGCCTCTCTATCCTAGGAACTACTAAGTTTCCCTACAATGGTTCCATACAAGGTATTTATTATTTTTTGGGGTTAGGCCCCATTCCTTTTTTGACCATTTTTTAAAATATTAGACTACAACTTATCCAAGATTTGGTTTTAGGACCAATTTGGATTCCCATCATAGTTAAATTATACATAATGATTAATATTTATGGTTGATCCCAATTATATTTCCAATTATTTTATTTAAAGTTATATTCTTTATTTTGTAAAATATTTTTTGTTTTTTTACAATTATGATGTATGATGATTAATTGTTTTGTTGAGAATGTGTACAGTGTGACATATGGTTATTAAAAGATTCCACTTGGGGATAGTGTATTATTAGTTATCAATTCAAATGTAGTATTCTACATATGGACACTGGGGAATATTAATATTTAAATATACATCAGTGAGAGCTAACCTATTTTGGGTCGCACCATTTCTTTTATAGAGCTTCCATGTTCTATACACCATGAAGTTATTATAGTATGATTATATTTATTGAGAATTCATGGGATTTGTTATTAAATTGGTCGAGTGAAACTCAAAAAATGATTATACAAGTATCCACTTAATATTTTTACACATGTTTTCAATGAAATTAGGAAAATATTACGGGATATTTAGACACACCATTAAGAAAATACCATAGAATAAGATTTCATTAAGGTGGGTAGAATTTGTATTTAATTATTTTTTAAATTATCACATTGGAAATGGACTTGTGGATTAGAGGAAGAACCTTTATAAATGTTAATGGTTCTATATTAGATTGGCCATAGTGTAAGTTAGATGTCTAATTGAAATTATTTTATTCATTGTATTTTACTTCTACAAAATATGTTGTTTATTGTTACAATATTTCATTTATGAAAAATATATTCATGGTATTATATTGATTAATAATTTTCCAATAGATAGACTATTTTAATTTAATATAACTTTATAGGTGACCCCACATCATATTATTTATTTATGATTCAATATGTTTTGTGTGCCATTGATGTTGGGAAATATCATAGTAAATGTTTTGGAAATATTTCATGTGAATTATGGGTCTATTTTTATGTCATAGTATTTTTATTTGTATATTATACCCTCACTATTTTTTATGCTTCTAGTATAGGTGGAGAAAAAATTTAGGTAATGGAATTCTCATATTCATGAATAATTTGACTACACTAATATATGAATGTGAAATTTGATATGACATGAGGATGTGAAAAAAAAGTTAAGATTTTTATTGGAATCATCATGGTTTTAAATATAAAAAAGTAATGAAATATTGGGATTATCATATTATTTATTCAGCTCATATAGGGATGAAATTTCATTACCCCACATGGACTCATAC
Source organism: Viscum album (assembly GCA_963277665.1). Classification (NCBI taxonomy): domain Eukaryota; kingdom Viridiplantae; phylum Streptophyta; class Magnoliopsida; order Santalales; family Viscaceae; genus Viscum; species Viscum album. The sequence continues at coordinate 1,281,423,005 of OY728132.1, read as the reverse complement.
TAAGCTAGTGATAAGATGATTATTGACACTAGTTGTTTGTCACGAGTAGTAGACAAGGTGGGAAATATTACTAAATGATTGGAAACATATATATTGTTTTTAATAAACTATTAATTATTAAAAAAAATAAGAAATACTACTAATCCAACTTCATTTTCTAATGAATAATCACATGAATAAACATGTCGCATAGTAAACAATAAAATCAATCAACTAAAAGAAAAAATATGTATAAAACCACTCCTACACTAACAGATAAAAATAAATAAGCATCACATTAATCTGATGAATTTTTTTTCCTGATACTTTTTAGTAACCACCGAAGATACAAGTTTCTTAAATCATATTATAATGTGTTTTTTCAATGATTTCATTATTTATAATTATTTTCTCAAGAATATTTAAAAAATATTGAATACTTGATGTATTTTAAAATAGAAATTTAAATATTTTTATCACCCTCCTCATCGACCAAAGAAGAACTACACCACCCTACTCACGTATACCAACCCACCCAACATGCTCAACATACCAAAAATACAAGCACAACTAAATCAAACCACCAATCCACCTATACTTTATCGCATTCCCAGTCCTTCAACCATGACTCACATGACAAATTGAATTCTATATATGAATTAGATAGGATTTTAACCCCTTTCTTGTTGGTTAATCAAAAAGACTATTAATACTCAAGGAAATCATTCTTTGGTTAAATAGATATACATTGATGTTATTAGATATATATTTATACCCATTATTCAATACCTATAATCAAATATATGTCCTAGATAGAAACTTTATTATATATAAATTAACAATATATATGTATATCCTTTAATATATAAAAATAAATACAATTAAATATATTTAAATATTTATAAATATATATAAATAATATTATATGAAAATAAACCAAAATATACATAAATATTTATAAATACATTTACATATATAATGATAGAAATAAAAAATATAATAATATATTTATATTAAATTGTATATAAATATACTTACACACACATAAATATATTTGTTAATTTATGATTATATATATATATTCACATCCATTCATGTTTTTGTGTAAAAATATATGTATATATATGTTTATACACAGATATATTTATATATAGAGATATATATAATTATTTATTAATATGTACAATAATATATGGAATTATAAATAATTATATATATATATATATATATATATAATTTTAAAATATAAATATAACTATAATTACTTATTTTTAGGTGAAAATATATAAACATATAAATTATATTATAGATAGTTATATAATTACATTTCATTACATTTAATTATATTTATATATATTTACATATATGTATTTACATTTATTGTGGTATGTATACTTTGATATACATATTTATAAAAGTAAAAAATTATTAAACAGTATATATATGAGTGTGTGTGTGTCCTAGGAAATTTAAATCCACCACCATAGAACAGAATGCAAAGAAGAATATCCATGTAAATCATATGCCTGGGTACATGACCCCATGAAGTTCCCATCACCCCACCTAAACCCTTACCACCGACCATCAATATTGGAGAATATATATATATATATATATATATATCAGTATATTTAAATTCCATTATATATTTACTCATTTATATGTTTATATAATAATATATTTATTTATATCTAATTTTATATTAAAAAAATTGTTAAATATTTTTACATTTATATATATATATTTATTTCTGTTTATAGGTTCATAGCGAATATATACAGTTATTTATTTATATACGGATATATTAATTTTAAATTACCCATTAATAGTATTAAATAATAAATATTAGTTTCATTATTTTTAATTAAAAATTTCTAAATTTCTTAATAATATGTAATAACTAAGGAATATGATATATTTATTTATCAATATTTGAAAAGTAATATTAAAAAAATATATATATTACGTTTTCAAAAAATATTATTTAATATTAAATATGAATTATTTGATACTAGTTATAAATAATATAAAATATAAATATATATTTCAGATTATTTTTAAAAATATTAAATTGATCAAATTTTTTAACAATCTATAACATAATTAAAATAAAAAACACAAAAATTTAATTTTTAAAAAAAATTGTTTTTTTAAACCCCGCATATTACAGATATCCTTCTATAATCATTGAATAATTAGAAGAAATATTTTATTGTATTTTTCAAGACTGAAGTTACATAATCACTTTCTTATAGTGTTACTCTCTTATAGAACATCTTGTATAAAACATCTTCCCCCTTACACCTCTTTAAACAATATCATGTCTGTTTGAAAAAAAAGATATTAGTATAGTGAGTATAGAAGTATTCCAAATAGATTCTACTCTTATAATTTTCAATGTCAAGTGAATGTGAATGAAAAACTCATTGAGTGTCACATTATATATTAACTATATTATATTGAAGAATAATGAGTGATTAATAAACCTACGGAAATCGTTGTTTCATGCATTCATCTTTACATCCTGTTTGTTATCTAATCGATATCTCTACCCCAATTTCACTAAAATTACATCATATTAGTCACATAATCAAAATATCAACACATCTAATGATAAAATAATACTACAACCAAAAATATATTTTCTTCCTCCCCCACAACAACAACTATATAAATATACAATACAGTTAAAATAATAATAATGATATAGTGTTGTAGATACAATAAGAGTTGTCATACATGTGTTGGGAAAACAATATCCCATTAAATAAAATCATAAAAACTGACAGTAAATTCTTATATACAACAAAATCATTTATTATTTACATAATATAATATATTTTATCATCATTAGGGTATGAAATATGATCACAAATTATATCATGCTATTCGTCGTCAGAAAAAAAAATCAAACCAACCGAGGATACCATCTAAACAGACAACTAGGATGATTTTCCACTAACCTGAATATTTTTTCCAGTCACCAAATGAATGTGACAAGCATATTGGAATCCAAAAATTACCATTGGGAATTATTTCTCCCTCTAAATGTTACATTAACATTATACAATAAAAAAACCACCAAACTAATAATTCAATACATACATATCTATGTACAATGGGAAAGAAAGAAAACAAAATGTTGAACATAACAACCAAAACCCAACTCATGGTGGTTCAAAAACATCCCCATATCAAAATTACCCTCCCATGGACACAAAGTCATGACCCCATAAAGGATAAAAGAGAGACTTGACACCATATATAAGATCATAAAAGGGCTATAAACACCAAAAAGTACTAGCAGACCATCATCTAAAGAGCCCAATAGGATTCCACCAATGATTCTATATATATAATTCATACATTAAATAAAATATGCTAAAATATATGTAAAAATTATATTTTGAGAAATAGTTTATAAAATTTAGATTTAAGTATTTTAAAAATCATTAATCAAACTAAACCTTTAAATCATGTAATTCCCCCATTTAAAAACTAAAATATTTCTTGAATGTTTTGATAACTATTTCAAAAGATAAATTAAGATAATCATGAAAATATGATAATAAGAACCTGATATTTAAATATGAACAAAATTTAATAAAATACAATCTATGTGAATAATAATAATAAATGAATCACGAAAGGAAACTCTACTGCCAAATAGGGACAATGAACACTATTGTGTATTGAGTATCATGTATTTGGAAGTCAGTGTTAAAACCTTGGTTTCAAAAATGATCCTACATAAAAATATAAACTAATATTATGACATGAATAATAGTTATTAAAAGATAAAGTCTCATGAGTTTTACGAAAACCAATTATACTGAAACTTTCTTTTTCTGTCACTCATTTACATCCAAAACCATTATCATTTTCTATGGATTAACTAGAAGTGTGTCAGTCCAACAATGAATCTTGTTAATATTTCATCCCATCAAACCTTTTATGTTTTCATGACTAGTCAAAAGAGATGAAGAGGTAATCTAGTTTTTAGGAACACATGTAGATCCTTATCAAACATGGAAATTTGGCCAAATATAACATCTCACACTCAACCAAAATTCCCTCAACGTAAATATTTAAAAATTTCAACACCCCAAAATGGGATCTAAAATAATAAAGTAACATTATGTGATTTTTACAATACAATTTCATAATAAATTTATAAACATGGCATCAATAATCATTAAATCAATTTAAATCCTTTTAAATAATTTTAATATTCAAACAGTGTAACCATACTTGCTTCATTACCCAAATCATCATTATAATTAAAAATTTTCCATTAAAGAAATATTTTAAATTAAATAATCCATAAATAAAATAAAGTATGTATTAATATTTTAAAAGGAATTAATACATTTGAAAAATGGGTTTTCAATCTATTTCTAGACAAATAAATAGTTAATTTCAAATTGAACAAGGACACCCATTTAAAGACAAAGGTAACATCATTAAATAGGGGTATCTTATTAATTTAATAAATAATGAGATTTTAATCTATTTATTAATCATTATAGAGTCTAATTAGATTTATTCAAATCATAGAACATTGTTTTATAAATCCAAACTCACGTCATCGCCCTCAATTAAAACAAAAAACAATTTAAAATTACCTTGAAATTAAATAAAAATAAACAAATAATTTTTTAAATTCCAAAAACGATTATAGTTATCATGTTTAGATCCATTCATTTAATTCCATGTTCAATTCAAAGGGATTTGGGTCAAATAAGATTTAACAAGGAATTAAAGAATATATTTTAATAGAATAAGTGTTAGACATCGAGAAAAATGTATCTATGAATTTATTTTCTATGAATTTATTAAAAACCAAGTGAAAATAAAAGAAAATCATGATTGGGAAATACGTAATCCAAACACAAAAAATTGATTTGTTACCTCCATTGGATATCATCGGAGCTAAGAAGAAAGATGTTGATATGATATAATATATCATAGATTAACATTTATATATAAAATAACTTTGATCAAACAAAATTTCTTGTCTTCATAACCTCCTAGGTTAAGGAAATAAAAATAATATGGGAGTTCCAAGATATTGAATAAAATAACTCAAAAAATGAGAAGATAACTAATTTGATAGGTTCTTTGATAAACAATGATATGAGGTTGGGGAGAGAAGATAGCTCTGGATGACTCCTTAGTGAAAAAAATCTATTTTTGATAGAGTTTTTGGAGTTTGATATTATATAATATGGCGTCAAGATCTTAATTACACTTTCCATAATATCAATTATTGTGTTCATGTTTTTCTAGGTTGGGATAAAATGTTATTACTAATCGTGTGACTTATTGTGCACTCAAAATATAGCCCATAGAATAGGTGAACAAAAAGGATGAACACTCTGTTTAGCCCTGAAAAAATCTATGTTTCCCTCTTATATGATGTTTTCGGACATCATTTAACTATTCCCAAAAATTGAAAATCCCATCTATTAAAGAGGACCACAATGTTAAACCATGAAAAAACCATGAAAACCCCATGATAAGGCCACGAAACCATCAAAAATGTATGGAAAAATAATGAAAAAACCCACGCTAAGGTACAATCATTATGTAATTAAAAAAAGTGTTAAAACCATAAAAACTGTAACAAGGTGTTGAATATCCCCACCTTAAGAATTAATAACCACAGAAGGATTCCGTTACGAATGATATTACATGAGGACTCAAGAAGAAAACCATCAATTATATTTTTTAGTGGAAGGTATATTGTAAAAAAAGACATACCCAAAGGATAATAAATCACTCAAAAACCTCAATTCAAAACATAAATATAACCACACATCTCTAAACCATTAAAATATCGGAAGACTAAGTATAGGTCTCACCTTCATTTTAGGATTCACTAAAATAGTGGAAATTTATAAACATACATCCTTTAGTCCCAAAGAAGTGTTTTCAACCAATCACTATATACAAACATCATAGTTTAATCATCAAAAATAATGGTGATGAATTGAAAATGATTTCTTTCCTAGGTACACAGTTAATGGTATCATATTATGTTTCAAATTTGGGCCTAACGGCTCGATGAGCTCATCAAAAAAATCTATAACTACCAGGTTCCTGTTTAATCAAAAATCCTTATCATACTAGTTTCTTAGGTACATTATCATGGTATATCCATGTCCAACTATAATATTATAACACAAATAGGTTAGTGAAAAACCGGGAACTATACTATCACATGAGAAATTGTCCAATATAACAAAATTGAGATGTAACCATCATGTTAGAATAAGTGGAACACCAGGTAATGACATACTTTTTCTCAAGAAATAGAATCCTTTATTATTTCAATAGTAGAAAAATTACCCAAACCACTGTATATTAAATATCAATCAACCAGATACCAAAATAAAATGATTCAAGAAAATATAACCCACAAGATAAAAATACACAAACATTTTCAACTATATCATTGAAAACAAAACGCTGGGTTAATGTAAACAACATCTGGTATTAAACTAACAATAAAGTAGAATATCCTCCTATATGTGAAGAGATTAACCCTATGCATATGGTTGGAGACCTATTTATATAATCAATGTTCCTTTCCACAATCAGGAGATGATGGTACCAATCTAGGTATCTCTTTTAATTTGTCTAACATATAAATCACATTATGGTGGCCTAAATGGAAACATAATCTATAAACCATTTGGAGATTTCAGCTATAACCTCTTAGGAATAATAGGTTCTCTACATTGGAAGCACAAAAAATCCCTCTTAGTTCATTGATATGGTTTTCCCTTATCTACTAAGAATGTATAATTATTTTCTTTGGGTTTCTTTAGTATCTCTACTTTTATTGGGAAATCCTTATCAAGAATCCCTTGATTAAAAATCAACCCAACTTTCGGCATGGTGGTTGTATGGTCTAGGTGAATTTTTAAAAAGATAGCCTTACTAAATTCATTACCAATAGTACCTTGTATGAAACATACCAAATGAGGTAATTTTATGTCATACATAAAAACTAATATTCCATATATAGAAATGACAATGAACTTGTTAAATTCCCCAGTTATTCACATTCGTGGTATACTCCCACTAAATGAGGTCTGATGTGAAGAATTCCAGAGACATTAGATTATACATACCAGAATAAATCAAAACATCCTATCACTTCTAACTAGGTCCATTGAACAAGGATTTGATAGACATGTCCTTTAATGATTCAAGAGTCTTGAGATAATCATTGATCACATCAAATTATTTATGACATTGCACTACCTCTATAGAACCATGATCTCCTTTATAAGAAGGTGGTGGAAAATCCCTAAATTTGGGGATGGGGTTTAGGGTCCTTATGTAATAGAATCCACAACTCGATATGGGGTCTGTGAAGAGTCATTAAAATGGATGTTAGTTCTGAAAAAGGAATTGAACTACCATTGATAACTGGACGATTAAAATAAAATTCTATATTTCATGATTGAATTTTTGGGATGCATTAATAAACACCACAAAACATATTAATATTAACTCAAGGATCATAGAAAACATAAATAGATTTATAAGTATTTTAAACATAGTCACATCCCACTTTTACCAAGAATCATACGTTTCATAAAAGAAAATATATCCCCATTTATATTAAATTGTAATTTCTAGTCAAAATGATAAATTAGAATTTAATTGATTCACAATTTCCAAAACAAATTACCATCACATAAAAATTATTCAATGTTTTTAAAATCATTAATCCCATTTTCCAATTAACAAAACCATTTCCATTTAAATCCCTTACAAAAAAACATCATATTAAAATATTGGTTTATCACAATATATTATAGTTTATAATAAATATTTTTTCAAATAAAAAATTTCCAAAAACTCACTTGTTGGTCATTGAAATCATTTCTCACGGAAATTAAAAAACGCATTTTTAGACATAATTCTGTTTTCAAATCCGATTTAAATTCATCAAAATTTGATTAATGATGAAACAACCACATAAGATCATGAATTATCCCACTTAAATAACCCATATCCATATTTACATAAGTGATGTTGTATAAAAATTGTTAAGGATTATTTCATAGAACCCAGTAAGAAATAATGATTGGCTAGGTCATATGGGATGGTAAACCACATAGAAACATGGTATCTATTGCTAGGTGGACGTCAAATCAATCAAATTGATTTCTCATTGTGTAATAGACAATGAAAATGTTATGTAATGTTTGTCACACATCTACTCTAGTTCCAAAAATACTGATATATTCCACAAATGAAAGATAGTATCATTGGGATTCAAAAACTAACTTATCATTGAAAACTAGTAACACAAATTAATGACCCACATCCCAAAATCCCAAGTAAATCTTGTCTCCACATGAGGACGTGGTGATCAAACAGCCACTCATGAACTACATCTAGAGTTCTGAAACATTATTAATATACTATATACCATGACACACCCCAACTAACATACGGGCTTTCAGATTAATATAAAACTATTTTAGGAAATACCATATCCAATTCCATTTATGAAAAACCAACCCAGGAGAAAAGCTAAAACTATACCTAAGCAGAATTAAAAAAAACCAAAATATCATTCATGATTTACATGGGTTTACGACAAGACTCTAAACATAAAAAAATAACTATTGTGAATAATTTCACCCTCAAAATATTATCACAATGGAGTATAATTTTGAAAAATCCTCACATATATAAATCAACACACACATATCAATAAACAAAGATAGAATACTAAAATGAATCAGGAACATAAATATCAAAACCTTCCTCATGGTGGTCCAGAATCTCCCACCGTGTCCCAATGAACCCGGCTTTGGAAACCCAGGCAAAAAAAATAAATGAATTAGTAGAGCACACAAACCTACTATATTATCAAAAAGGGTCTTAAAACACCATATGTTACAAGCAAGGTGTGCATTAATAAGCCCACTTTAATTCCACCAATGATTCTATGTACTTGAATTATAAAGTCAATAAAATATTCTAAAATAATAGTGAAAATAATAGTTTATTAGGATTAGTCTAAAAATAGTGTTTTTTTCATGACCCGACCCAACAGGGCTCGAGCTGCGACTCCCCATGCCCGCCTCCAATAGTCCAGGGGATAGCGACTAGCACTGAGTAGGCTATCAAACACATGATAGAAATCAGCCTAAGGTACCTGTAAAAACGTACCCACATAATCCTCCATGAAATAGTGTAGAGATATATAAAACTGAAAAGTAAAGTCATGCATACATCTATCTGAAACCAGAGTGAAACAATAGTACAAGAAGGAAAAAACATGACCCATCAAAGGAAAACTACACAAGTGTCCAACCTTCTTAGAAAGAGGGAAAAAAATTCAAAAAACACCTTCCGGTAAGCTCCTTAGCATAGCTCCGATAAACTCCCCAGTCAGACCCGCTAACTAAGCTCTGCCTGCTCCAGGTCCTCCTAGAACACCGTCTAAAGGTATGTGGTCTGCACAAGACACAAACATGTGCAACAAAAGCCCGTTTAGGGATGATCATAATGATTCTCACTATGCACCGCATAAAAAGAAAATAAAATATAGAAACTGAAATAAAATAGTCCACTCATCCCATCCAGAGGGAACCCCGACGAGAGATAAACTCCATCTCGTGACCATTCTCAGCTAAACACAACATGTCATCTAAATCTAGGTGAATACCCATACATACATCTAGAACATCCAGATATACTCTGCTCATGCACCAAGACACATGAGGTACCGACCCCATAACCAGAAACAGTTCACATCCAAGAGAGCACACTCCATGATCACTACCATCCCAGATGACACTCAATAGAGAGATACACTCCATCGGGTACCACACAAGCATCCCAGATGCTCACCCGAGAGATCATTCTCATTCGATATCATCACTGAGAAAGTCCCACCGAAACAACATAAAAACCAAAGTCCTCTAATAGGGGATCACTCTTAGAGAATGCTAGGGGATGCCAAAACCCACACGAAAATTCGAAGATCTCACATATAATTGATCAGTTCCAGGGTTCGCTAGAGGATACCACAACCCGATCTAGTATTCGTAGATCTCACAGATTGGGGATCACTCCTAGGATTCGCTGGGGGATACCTCAACCCGATCTGGCGCTCATCTGTCACACGTCACTCAGATACATGATCGTCACCTGTGTCACGACGACCACGACGATACCAAAAACCCTATCTATTACAACTCACGTTGTAGGGGATCGAATTGACGATGTTGTAATCCTCTTGAAACCACACACTGAGTAGGGGATCTTAAAACCAATTATGTTGCAACCCTACTTTTAACCACATGCTGAGTAGGGGATTGTATACCCGATGATGCCATAACCCTACTCAGCACGGCCCACTGTGCAATGGATCATATTTATGATGGTACCTCAAACCCTAAGTGGGTTAACCTCGTAGATAGGGGATTGCCGCTCATGGGTAAGTGGTCACAACGATACCATGAACCCGATATAGGGTAACGATGCTAGAGGATCCCGCTCCAGGCCCATCAGATGGATGCCACAACTATAATAGATTAAACATCCTATCTAGAGGATCACAAATCTATACTAGGGTTGTGATTCCGTGCAAACCCTCGTAGGAATGAACCAAGGGAGTTCCCTCAACCACTGTTGGTCCAAACATCGGTAACCCGAGCGACCAGCCACAATGCCACACCACGCACCTCTAAGGCCAATACTGAGGCCACCTTCGCAATCCATGTGAAAAAACACACAGGATAGGCTATTTACTTGCTCGAAATGGACATCTGGTGAAAAAGATACTATTCATCATAGCCACCCCGTGTGGGGCCCACACTATGATCCCGAAACTCATCAAGCGGATCATACCACTGCAATCTCCTCCGAAAAACACATGAGATTGACTACTCGATCGTCCAAAATGAACACCTGGTGAAAAAAGGTACTAATCACCATAGCCATCTCGGGTGGGGCCGACACCATGATCCCAAAAATCATCCAGCGGATCACACCATTGTGATCCCCATGAAGAAACACACATGATTGACTACTTGATCATCCCAAACAGACACTTGGCGGAAAAATCATGTTTTTTATTAAATGTCGGATCCCGGAATTGTGGGGCCCACACCCTGTTCTCAATCCCAACACCAGGAAACTATCTTGAAAAGTCCTTCATACCATCAGGGTCTCTACGCCACTGATGGCACATCATTTGAACACTCCGTGCAGGAGTTATAGTTGATCAAAGATGAAAATAATAAAATAATAATATTATTTTCAATGTTTCAGGGTCCCAGAACAAAAACCCGACTCACATAATTCTCTAAAAAATCCCAAGAGGTCTGTCTCGAGGAAAGATTCTCATCGCTTCAAAAGGCTCTCAAATCGGACTCCAGGTTTGGGAGTGACATGGGTTTAACGAACCCCTGGAAAAACCTTGTCAGACCACCGTATGCCTCGCCATAAACCACTGCGCCGGACCTAGAATCAACCACGCCAGAGCGAGAAATCCACCACGCTGGAGCCAGAATCTTCCGCGCTGCCGCTCCCCTCACTTGAAACCGGCATAGCCGCCGTCAGAATCTCGATTTTCCATCAATAAACTTCCGGGAGCCACCGGGAGCACCCCGGTGCTCCTAATTCAGATCCATAAAATGTTTCGGAATCCTCTCGACCCGAACTGCCCATCCCTTATAACGATTTGAAGAAAAAAACACAAAAACAAGATCTGGGCTTTTAAATCTCAAATTGCCTACCTATTGGTGGATCGCTGAAGCTTCTGGTGTTGAACGATGCCTGCGACACGCTGGAGCTCAATTTGCAGACGATCGGATTTGAAAACAGAAGTCCATGGATTGAATTAATAAATAATGGAGGTAGGGGAGGGAGGGGTTCACCGTGTGTGCAAAAAGGAAATGGGGGGGGGGGAGATTTATATCTTTTTAATTTTTTTAAATAAAAACTACATTTAACACCCCGTCAACTCGCCTCCAACCCGGCACCCAACGTCGACTAAAATTATGTCGCGCTTAGGGTAAACACAACCTTCTAAACATAATGGCGCACTCAGAATTGTGATCTAATACTATGTTCAGAAGTTAATCAATCTGATGATCATAAATTAACATTTCCATTTATTTTCAAAAACGCCCCTAGTGGCTTTTCTCACAGCAGGCCCGCGTCTGAAATGTTTATACGCCGCCTAGGGTAAACGGCACACTCAGGACGCAATTGTTCCCTTATATTCCCGTTCGGAGCTACCATTTAGGAGATAACACACCCCTGCCACGTGCATATTATTAAAATACTTAATATTTTTAAAAAATTCACTGGGCCTCGAAATCGCATGCCGTCTTCGTACCCAGCTCTAGAATTATTCCTAGAAATATTCCAATGTCTGATAGGGCCAAAACCCATGTCGCTACAGTTTTAGACATTTTAATATTTATTTATCAAATAATCCCTATAATGCATGATATTTAACAATTAAAAGATCATTTTTATTGAAAATTGTTGTAATACAATTTTGAATATTGATCTAGATAAATAAAAAAATATAATAATATTCACCTGACATAGAATGTAAAACAATAACTAATAAAATAGATTCAAGGTGCATAATAACGAAAATTGAACCACGGACACCAACTTTAGTGCCATATTTGGAAAAAAATTGTTATCATATACTGATTATCTTGTATATGGATGTCATGGGTACACCCTATGTATGATAGTTAGTGTATCTCATAATATCTAATAAAATTAAAACATTAATAATTAATGGGAATAAATATATGCTCATGGGCATTAATGTAACGAGTTCCACACACACCCTCATTCTATGATATACATCCATAGCCTGGAACATTCACCTTCTCTATGGGTCCTCTAGAAGGGTATGATTCCTCTACTGAATCATATATATAGGTCATCCCATATGACAATCATGGTTCCTATGACTAGTAAAATGTGATGAGATGATAATTGAGTTACAAGAATCACACTAGGATCCTTATGACACGTTCTTATTGGCCTTAATATCACATCCCACTCACAACCTCAATTAAATCATTGTAAATATTCACTCATTCAACACCCAATAATGGAAAGTACCAGAATAAAATTACGTTAATATATTATTAGAATATAGGACCGTCAAAATAATCCAACTTGACCATCCATAATCAATAATTCAATTTAATCCCTTGTAAATAAATTCTTCATTCAAAAGGGTAACCTTGTAACAATTCATTCTTAAATCGACATTATAATGCCAAAAATTCCATTAAACAATATATTATCTCAATGAATGCATAAATAATTTAATGTAAATATTAAAATTTTAAATCTATTTAATAAATTTTAAAACATAGGTTTTCACCCTATTGTGATGTTAAAAAATTAATTAATTTAAATTAACCAAGAACACTTATTTCAAAACATGGGTAAAATCATTCATATTGGGATCTTAGTGATTTGATATATTCAATAATCATTGAGTATTTATATAATATTATATAGTTCAATTAACTTAATTCAAATCATTGATGTTCAATTTATAAATCAAAACCCAAGGCAATTCACTAAATTATTCCATGGAACCATTAAAAATATGTTTAAAAATTAATAAAAAACATGGAATATAAAATATTCGTTAAATGTTGATAAAATGAATGATTATAATTATTTAATTAATTTTATTTTAAATTTATTTTAAATATTTCCAAATATACATTCATATTGAATTAAGTGAAAAATTTCATTAAACCTATCTTAAGGATCATGAAAAATTATATCTATGAATTCATCAATTATATCTGAATTGAAAAATGATTGAAATGAAAAGAATAACCTATCTGTAAAATTATAAATCCAACCAAAATAAATTTGAAAAGTATCACCTACATTGGAGAATAACATATATAAAAAGATAGATCCTGATAAGAGAGGAGATGTCCTAGATATATAGTTCAACATAAATCAACCAACATCCACAAAATCTCACGACCATCATATCCTTCATGGAAAAGTATTTAAGATAATATGGGAGATCATGTTTAAGAATAAAATAATTCAATGAAATAGAAGATATACACCTAGATCAACATTTTAATATTCTAGGATATGATGTTTGGGGGGGAGAAAATTGATCTAGAGGGATCCCAAAATCCATGTAATCAATTTATGACCGAGTTGGAAGATTTTATGGTTAATAAGTGGTGTTTGGGATTTTAATTACAATTTTTTTAACATTAATTTCCAAGTACATTTTATTATGTGTTATGATACAATGTTGTTATGAAACATGTGCCTAACTATACACCAAAAACAAATCCCCTAGAAGAGATTCACATATAGGTTAAACACATAGTGTAATCATTCTTATACTAAGAAAACCACTCCCTTCAAGGATGAAAACTTTTTTTAACCATGTGAAAACCATTCAAAAACTGTGTAACCCCCTTTATCTCGTGTTTCTCCCATAGATTAACAATACGTAACTCATGAAATGGCCAAGAAACATTCATAAAAATCATGAATAATAATTAAAATATACTATAAAGAGATCCAGTCATTGGATAATGAAATAAATGGGTCAATACTCATAAAAAGGTAATGGGATGTTAAAATCAATAACCATTATTAAATCACAAATTTAAATGTATCATTAAATGAAAATTCATTATATAATAATATTTATTAAAAATTACTCATATAAAACATTTCTAAAATCATATCTCTAGTTCAGTATATATTAACACACATATATCCTTGGTCAACCAACCACATAACTCTAATTGGAATCCATAATCCCACTCTATATTTCCCACACCACATATCAATGAACTATCCTTCCATTAAAGAATAATTTCATTTAATATTATAAAAAATTCTTTATATAAAAAAAATCCATTAAATTAATAATAATTTATATCACATCATCGTAAATTTAATAATATCATATAAGTCATTTAATTCATCATTATATAATTCTATGATCATTATCCTATATAATTTAAATTCTTCTTGAAATAATTTTTTTATCAACATAATAATTTCATATGAATTCATTTTTCAAATTTCAAACATATTTGTCATTTTTTAGGATTTTTATCATTAAATATATATCATTAAGAAACATACCTAACACAATGAAAAAATTAGATTATATAAATTACCCAAACAAACATGTTCATTTATTAGAACCCCAAACCATATCAATGTGTTGATTCCTTTTCATATATTTATTGATATTATACTAAAAAATTGAAAATCCATATTTATGATAAACATTTACATGATCAAACCATTCAAAAATCATATTGTTGTGATGTTTTATTATAATGAAGGTTTTTCCAATACACCATGTGAAATAGAAATGGAATTTCTATTATTGTTGATCCAATATAAAATATGATAAATACCATGAAAATATAATCATTCAATGTATAAATATAATTCAAATCATTCCATATTCTCTATATATATTATCCTATAACTTTAGAAACATTATGATGGATAAAATACATGTTAGGGGTGGATTTAAATATTTTAAGCATACTTATTAAATAATTATTGTGCATCCACATCAAACATGACATTTTTTCAATGATCAATTCATGCTAAAAAAATCAAAAAATCATTTTATCTTCATTAAATCATTTATGAATCATTTTTAATATCTTTTAAATATGTTTTGCATGAAAAGTATTGTTACGAAATTAAATGACTTATTTCATTCTGGGTTGATGGAGACCCATTACATATCCTAGAGTCCCATGTCTATGGGGACCTTGAACAGGTCCTGGAGGATGAATGTATTGTCATGCTTACATCATCCCTCTGACATCACTAGGAATTCAACATTCTAGCATCACTAAAAAACCTACATCATGTATGAATCACTACCTACATATGTCATTCATACAACACTACCTATGATGTAAACCATCCTAAGGGTATTTCTAGGAATAAAGCATAGGTTACATGATGTAGTATTATCAGGTTTTCCACTAATGAACAACCCCAACTAAAAAAATTTATAAAACATGGAAAAATAAATCAATTCACCAAAAATTAAGAAATTAATCCATGAAATGTTCCAGTCATTGTATTTCCCTATATGAAAAAATTTAAACTCAATCATCATGAAAAAATAGCACAATTATTGTAAAATAAAATATTTCATGATACTTCTTCCCCAAATTCCAAAAACTATATTGAAATAAACACTAATCCATACTCATGAACATTAATATTTCAAATTAATCACCTATATAAATAATTATAATAGACATATTTTCAAAAAAAAGTATCAAATAGTTATATCAAAATTTACCTCCACTAAAACTTGTCATTATATATTCACCAAGACATGATATGGATCCATTTTGGGATGATTCTTATATTATATTGATTTTTCATCAAAATATAAATATTGATTTCATTTTTATATCTTCAACATAAAAAATGCTTACAATTTAAAAAATCATAATTTTCCTATATTGGTATTATTTACCCCACAATACATTTTTTTGAAGAAAACTATAATGAATTTAAACTAAAAATGACAAATTTAGTCCCAAAAAATTCAATCCATCACATTATTAACTACTCAAATTATTTTTACCCTTATAAATATAAACCATTACATTACATTAGAAAACCCCCTTATAAAATTATTCAAATTTAAACATTAAGTATACATTATATGAAATTTTTTAAAATTTATATTGATATTTTCTAGAAATGTTTTAATGAATTTATAATATCATTTAGTAAAATATTGAATTTTCTAATATAAGCCATTAAAAAGGATAACCATATACTGAATGTTTTGTTATAAATGTTATTTCCACAATGATTTGTATTTATTTCTAACTAAATAAATTAATTTAATGATTGAGGTTGATATTTAATATGGTTAGAGTATTTTTATGAATGGATAATAATAGAATTTTATGAATTTTTATATTAATAAAGTTATTTTTTAGAAGGTGTTTTAGATAAAATTTAATGTTGAACATGAGTTGTATGAGGGGAATTATTTCTATGGATGAGATATGTAAGATAATGATGGTATTCTTATTATTCTATAATAATATAAATATGAAGCTCGGGAATTTTATTTGAGGAGGATTAAAAGTAAAATTTTATTATATAAATTTGAAAAAATTTCAACAGTAGGATACATATAAGTATCTCTAATGTTTCAAAGGTCTTGTATGAGTAAATGCAGAACACATGTAACTTTGAATTAAAATTTTAATATATAAATATATATGTGAATAATAAGTTATTTAGTTGGGTAAATATGAACTTTTGTAGGAAAAAAATTGTACTAAATGATTCTAAAATAAGGAGACATAATTTTTTTATTTTATTAATATTTTTCAATTTCATCCAAGAATGTTTTTATGAATAATTTTAGAGGTTTTTAAATATAATTTTTAATATGACCACATTGAATTATATAACACATTATATTATTTTAAAAAATGAGATATTTTAAAAATTACATTAATTGAAAATAAGAAAATATTTTTTATGGATATATTACATCTATATATTCTATTATATTCATGCATGAAGCTGAAATAATATTAAATGGTAGATATGGATGATGTTTTATGGTATCACTTGGGAATCAATAAGAAGTTAAAGAGGTATTTATTTTATGTTTATATTCTACATATTATAAATACATTAGGATAGATATAATAATGTATTCAATTGATCCTTTAGTCGTAGATATTACATTTTGAAATTTATTTCTGAGATATTCTATATTGAATATATTATTTTTATGATAATCTTTATAACGATTGTAGTTCTCAAGACCATACTTTAGACGAAAGACACAATATATATAACTATATTAATTCATAAGAATTATTATCTGATTTTTAGAAAATATTATATCTATTATTTAATTAAATATACCCATTTTTCTAATTCTATATATATATATACATTTTTTTTTTCTTATGATGACTTTTTATAATTTTTCTAAAAAGTGGCATTTATGAAATAAAATGTCAAAATTATTTTTTCCTACACATTTCTACAAAATATGATAAAGTGTTATTTTTATTCATAATAAATATGCTCAAAATATGTAATTATTCCAATATTAATTTTATTCGTTGAAAACAATTACATAAGATAATCTTTAAATAACAAGGTAAAAGTTAATTGGTTTTTTTCAGGGAAATAATTTGAGAAGAGTTATATATTTTTATATTGATGAATTAGATCAATTGGTTGACATTATAAATATAATGTGTTGTTTTAAATATTTAAAAAAAAACACTCATTCAAATAATATTTAATGGGAAATTAGAATAAAATTCACTTCATATATAAAATAACGATTTCTACAAAAATATTTTTCTAATATTTTAGATTTTATTTTACATTTTAAATTTAACTTTATTAGAATTAAAATTTGGATAATTGGATCCAAAATTTGGATTCACCCTATTAGAATTTTTTATAGTAATTCACATATATATTCTATATTAAAATAATTCTTCTGGTAAATTTTTATTCATGATTATAAATAGAAATATGGGTAAAAATTGTATCTAGATTTCTATTATATATAATGTAACATATACCTTTTATAAATATTTATTATATAGTAATTAAATTCTAAAAAATTATTCCTCCATTTTCTTAAAAGAATCACCTAAATTTCCACACCTATCTAAAACCTTGCTGATTCCATTATGGCCCCTTACAAAACATTAGATTTCATGAAAATCCCATAATTTTTACCAATAAAATAGTCTTATCACTAACTCATAAATACACATATATAACTCATTTACATCATAATAATATCCCCTCTTTCTATCCCATATAATCCATTTTAAGTTTTAGGAGATTATATTCACAAAAAATTATTTAATGCACTTCCATTTTCACGAATACTTTAAAATAACCAAAATGTTTTTTATGATATTTCAATCATTTCAAATTCATAATTTTATTTTTTTCATTCAAATTCAAATTTAAATATCAAAATTTTATAATTTTAATTTATAATTATAATAATAGTAACTTTTTAATATTTTATAAATAAAGAAAAACCACCATTTCCCTTTCCATTGTTATATATGAATCATTCATTAGTATATTCTGTGGATGACCATGTCTATGATGCAACATGTTTCCATTTATTTAACATCCTTATGATTCATGTTATAATGATTAAATTAAATGAAAAAATTGATTATTTATATATTATACTGGTTCTTTGATCTAACATGTGAGAAAAAATTAATGATATGATTAATAAAGAATATTTGGTAATTTAATCATTTAAAATGATAATATATGGAGGATAATATTGAATTCCAATTGGGTAATATTATCTTTTACAGTAAATATTATTATATTTACATAAAATAATGTTATATAAAAATATTTAGAAATTAATAGGATTATTATGCAGCACTTCTAAAAATATTAAAAAAACACCTCATAATCCTTCATTAAATAAGAATATG
Source organism: Viscum album (assembly GCA_963277665.1). Lineage (NCBI taxonomy): Eukaryota > Viridiplantae > Streptophyta > Magnoliopsida > Santalales > Viscaceae > Viscum > Viscum album. The sequence continues at coordinate 1,281,403,491 of OY728132.1, read as the reverse complement.
TCAATGCTTTGGAGGGTTTGACCACTAACATGTACAATAAAACAGATTCAAATCATGGATAAAAAAATAAAATCATTTACTTATATATTATGAAATAATTGTGTAAATAAATATTTCTACATTATAGAGATGTTATATAATTATTTAAATCAGAAATTATGAGATCATTAATCAAGAATAAATGAAACGTGATTACTGTCAATATCATACTGATTTATATAGTCAAACAAATCATGAATGTTATTTTGAGGCACATAAATAATTATTAATAATACGTAAATGCTACTTTAATTACCTACTAGTGAAGAAATTTGGATTTATTACCAATACACACACCTCTATTATGAAACAAATACAAATGATCAAAACTATATACTCTCAATGAGAAAAATTGGTAAAATACATTAAGATAATGGATATATATACATATATATATGATGATTATGAATTAAAATGTAAATTATTTAGGTTCTTAATGATGTTATTATGATAGATATGTTTTTTATATAGTAGTTTTACCTATGTTAATGTAATATAGGAAAAAAGATTACAGTTGTCGATCAAAATAGTTTCTACTGGGGCATGTATTATATTATCCACATAGTTTTTGTTATATTATATTAGTAATTAATATATGATTTTTTAAATAATTAAATTAATTTATTTTTCTAAATATTGCAATGACTTTGAGGACTTATATTTAAAGATTTTTTTCAAATTGTTACACAATCATTAATTGGTGGTTTTTATCCTAATATTCATTCATTATCATCGATGTTATATTAAACAAATATTTAAAAACTACTTTACCATATTACATTATCTTATTATTTCATCCATTCTATTCTAGTGAATACATTTACCAAATTAATAAACTAATTTATAGGATTTATTCCCCTGAATTTCATTTTTCAAATATATATAAAACTATTGTCAAAATTAATATTTTCTATTGTGGAAAAATACACAAAAATTTTCGTAATGTAAATGTAAGTATATTTTAATATAAAATACATCACTGGATGGAAAATGTATTTTGAATGTAGTTATGGAAGATATTCACATAGGTTTTATCACCCCATAATGGGATAGATAATATTTGACTCCCATATCACCCTAATTAATAATGGGTGGGGCTATGACCACACACCTAAAAGAAACTCTTGAGGGATATGTGTTTGGATGTTATCATAATTGTAATGAACAATGTAAAATGACTTTTCTGACCATTTCCATTATCCACTAAAAATTAATAATATTGAACCCAATTTTCATCATCAATGTATAACCCAACACGTAATACATACCCATTCAATTATATATATTTAATAAGCATACTTAATGTCGCTTTTAAAATACCAACCATGTTTTTTGTTTATTGATGTATTGTAGTCTATACATACATAGTATTTTATTTAATATGGATATATTTTATTTTTTACATCACATTATATTGACAGACCAAATTATTTATAAAGAGGTCCTACATGGAATGAAATTAATAATTTTCATGAAAAAATATGGTGAATACATTGGACATAATCAGTATGTGGGAGGGGTTTATAGATATATTGGCTCGCAGCTGATCAGTATGCCTCATAGTGCTGAACATATTAAATTTTATACATACCTATTCCTATATAATGAATGTGTCTTTCTGTAATTTCATTACGATATGTATTGATTTCATAAATTAGGTATTCCCTCAGTTTAAGATCAATGATTATTATTATTCTGGATTTCATTTATTGGAATTGATATAATATAGCCTCATTATTAATCGATTAGACTTCATATTATTAATGTATTCATAACCAATCACTGGTTCGTTTTTGATGTTGTGAATGATTCAATATTATGCTCCCCTTTATGAGGAATCTTTTCCCACCCTTGTTTATTTTCCTATCACTAGGAAATCCATGGGAAACTATATGTATTTTAGCATGATATGATGGAATGGATAACAATATTCTCTTCATGGTTTCATTTTTTGTCTTATGTATTGATGTTTATTCAATGTATATATTTTTTATTATTAGAAAAATAAGATGATTGATCCCATGGAAACACATATATTTTGATATAATAATGTAATATAACTACCGACTCAAGAAATCTATTTTTTTATTATTTTATAGTCCATATTAGAGTAAGTAGAGAATAAACCTCATGGAAATTAATGAGGGGAACCAAGCTAGAGAACATATATTATATGTAAACCCCTCCACATTTATAAGTATTACTCTTGAAAATCTAGTAGATATTTTATTTTAGAATTCAATATGATGATATATATATATATATATGGGTATTACATTATAGATTGTTATATTCTAGGAAGAGAAATATTAACCCTATAAAAACTCTTATTCAATGTTTGAATATTCACCATTAGAATTATACAATCATGTATTTGAATTTAATCAAATGAAATCGATATTATTGAATTTTACATTGGATAAAAAATATAATTGCACCCATATAGACCATGATAATGTACCAATACATCATTCAACTATGTTGGACTACATCCTATGACAACAACATCAACTAATCATGGATCTACTTATTCATTGGTGTCTGAACAATGTATAAAGTTCATAATGAAGAACTGTCTTACATTGGGATATAGAGATAATGAATGAGTTTTCAATAATGTCTATTATCTGAAGGGATATACATTCCATCTATGGTCCATTATTCAAAATGATAGACAAGAATATTATATTTTTTCTTGAAATAGAGAGAAATTAATCAGTTATTCCTGAAAATATATTTTCTTTATTGAAAAATATCTTAAATAAAATGATTGTTTCTCAATTTTGTAACACATTAAAATAATAATATATGATTTTGATTAAATAAATAATTTTTATGGATAACATTCTATAATATCAGCACAAGTCATAAATGGAACTGAAATATGTTGTGATAAAATAAAAATAGTAATGTATACCGAATGTAAAAATACATTTTGATTTTGTGGTAATGAATAATATTAACAGTTTTATCATTATTTTTTGAGAAAATATAGGCTAAATTTAATATGATTGAAATTCATTTCTTTTAGATAAAATCAATAATATTATGATTTATTTCATAAGAAATTATTTTTCATAAAATATATCTGTTATGATATAAAATTTTTTATTTTAAATTTTTTTGAAAAATGTAAAATTATATATATATTATGAATAGGTTGACACAAATTTAGGTAGTGAATGATACATAATATTAGTAATAAAATTTAATAAATGGAATAATTATTTTAATCTTAAATCCTATTGTAAATTATATTTTTAGATTTCCATTATAATATCAATTTATTTTTTTATTTGAAATTAAAAAAAAAATTAAAATTATTTTAGAATTCATTATTTTGATATTCACTTTTGTATTATATTTTAAGAAGAAAATTTATTAGTGAAAAATTTAGTTTTTTAAAAAATATTTTATTTTTATGAAATTACCATTATATAAGATGACCTTTAAATTTAGAGGAAAAATATTTAAAAATATATATAAATCAAGAATATCATTTTTCATTTAAAAATAATATTTTAACATAGTAAAACTATAACATCCCAAGTAATTAATGAATAGTAGATATTTTTATCTATGTCTATTAATGAATTAGATAGTGTTTTAGAGGCTTAATATGAAAATAAATCCAATCTTAAGCATGGAATATACTAATATTTTTAAAAGATTGTTTTACTGCCTTTTGATGGAAAACCATTTTTAATCTATCTTTTGACAATTTTATAAAATATTATTGTCAAAATAAACTTATTCTTTATGATTGGGACATCAAAATTTACTTTTTGTGAATTTTTGGTATTTTTCTGACAATGATCATTTTTAAATGAATAGTGAAAAATACTGCATTTTACATCAAAACTTCTTTTTAATCTAATTTATTTATATGAATAAATTATGTTTTGAATTGGTTTTGAGGTGAAATTAGAAAATATTTTTACCATTTAATCCAATGGTGGTCATTGGAATCAATTTCACTTTGAAATTGGACTTAAACGGGTGTCAATCTTTTGAAACTTATTGTTTCATAAAAACACGCTATTTGCTCTGACAACGGGAATTAATTATTAAATTAATTAATGTGACTTATATGTTTTGAATTTTTTAAAATAGACTTCATTTTTGAATTCAGAATATCAAATATCTCTTAGAGTGAAGTTTTGTTATTTTTCTGAGAAACTTCAATTTTTGATGAATAGTGAAATCACTAAGTGGTAGTTAAAGAAACTGATTTTTCGTTTAAATGAAATTTTGACACCTTTGTGTTTTGAATTTCAAAAATCCAACATACATGGTTTTCATTAAGAAGTATAATGTGGTTCAATGAGATTAAAATAATTTTTTGGTGAATAGTTACTCATTAAGTTTTTAATCGCGATTAATTGTAATTAGTGTAGTTTAAGGTAAAAATAATGCTTTAATAATATGAAATAACCTAGACACCTGTCCTAACCTTATTTTATGTGTCATTTCCGACCAAGAAAAGCCATGGGTCAACTTGGGGACCCCATGGAGCCACTTTGGGTGGGAAATGACATAAATAACTTTTTATTTAATGTAAAAGTAAAAATGACACAAACATAATATGTTTTACGAAAACAATTTTTATATGGGGTTATAAAATTCAGATTTTTTACTATAAATGTTCATTGGAAATCTAAAAATATTTCCTACATCATAGTATCTTTTTTATAATTTTTTGACTTTAAATAAATAAACGTATTTATGACATCATAAGGATGTAGTGATTACCTCATTAATAAAGGATTTAGATAAAATGAAAAGATAATGTAAAATCTATGACCTACACATGTCCAAAACCTATTGTATGGGTGGATTTAGAACCCTTATCACCTTATCCTCGAATTATATCAATGTGGGACCATTTAAATTCGAAACTCATTTTCAAATAAAGTAATATTTCTTTACTTTCCAAGAGTACCCCTCCTCTCCTCTTATAAAAGGCCCCCACCTCTACCTCTGTTCCCACACTCCCAATGCCTTTGGCTCGGCCAACCCCTGACCATTTTGTCTCTACACATCCCTCTATTACTCTTTGAAGCCCTACTTTGTGATTAAGTCTTCTCAAGGAAGCCTTTTAGCTCAAGACAAAGGGAGTTACCCGATTTTAAGGTAATGTCTTCTTTTGAGTCCTTTGGTATTATTTTGCTTCTCCAACCCCCTAAACTCTATTTATTCTTTTATTTTGTAACAACTCTAGTATTATAAATATACTATGATGTTGTTATAATAAGGATTCTAGATACACTTACACACACCTACATCTAATGGTTAACGAACATACTGTTTCCGTGGATGGTGAATTTATGCCTCCCGAAACGATGATTGTTCAGCATTCTTTTAACACCTTCAAAGGTGGCCATTAAGATGTCACTATATTTATATATGATATATAATATGTTTATTTTTTTCCCTTAAGCTTCTGTATTTTTCTTTTTGGTCATACCTTTATGGTTTCCATTATCGGTAAACGCGATATCTTCATTTAAGGAAGTGCAGACTACCACCCCCTCAAAGTGATTTGATTCGTTAAATACCATATGTGGGACAAATATAAAGGATGGAGCTATGATATTATATATGATATTATACTGGAATTATGATATAACTTTATATAATTATGATTCCATTCTATAAAATACGAAATATAAATGAAAGTAGCGTTCATGCGTACGTACGGCTTACCGTCTCCATGAATGGTGCATTTCATTTCTTACCTCTAAATGATTATATAATATTATAAATGCATGAATGTACTGGATATATATTACATATATAATATCTACATCATGAATACCATTCTGGATATAATGGATACATGAACAACTTGTAATTATAAAGGGCTTATTTTTGACTCATGTACCAATGATCGTTAAAACGACCGTTATTAACTTAAATAATTACATAGTGTTCATGACATGGAAATAAGTGATATAAAAGGAATAATGAACTTGAAAAAGGTTCTTAAACAAGTAGAAATTAACTCAAGTTTATTATTTGGGACATTAATGAACGATCGCGTCAAGTCAAACCCGAGGTATGGGACTTCGTCTCAATCTCATTTCCTTGAGGCATATTTTATTTTATACACAACTTTATTTTATACAGTGTATAATCCCCTTTGACATTTATGTTTATTCAAAAGAAATATTTTTATACGAATTGTTTACTAAATGAAAAAAGGGAATGTTTTTGTTGTACGTATGCGGCGACAACAACTTCTCCGCCGTCGTGACCGTTATTTGAGTTTCAGCTTCCTCTACAAGCCATACCTTCTTTTTAAAAGAAAAATAAATACAATGTTTTACTTTTATTTTATTTTGGTATCGAAAATGGTTTTCATAATGTTTTATATCAATGTGTTGTATTGATTTCATGTGATTGAAAGGTGGAAATGTTATTTTTTCTTTATGCATGTTTTATGTGATATGATTATGTTGAGGTTCTTGGGAATTATTATGAAAACGAGTGGTTTCGTGATAAACTAAGGGCGGGTGAGCCCGATATAGCTCTCCAATGCATTGGGTAACGTGAAGGAGTGAAAAGTTAAGGTTTCTCCGAAGAGATTTAGGGAATATACTGTGATGGGTATTCCAAACGTAACCAAGAGTGTTACTCCCTACGTAATAATGTTATGAATGCCTCACATTACCATTATGTCTTATTATTTCTATGATTTATTCATGATTTGATGAGGTATGTTAAAGTTCTTATGTTTTATGGGTAAAGTATGATCTCATCCTTATGTATATATGTACCCATGTTTCCTTTCCATATTTTTATATCCCTTACTGAGCTTTTTATGCTCATCCCAAGTTTTTTGAAATGTTTTTTCATAGGTTAGGGGAAAGGTACATGATATGATGATAGTGTCCAGGAAGTGTCAAGAAAGAATCCATGTTTATTTTAAATATGTTTCCATTGATGGGAATGAAGAATACTATCTTTATCTAACCACTTTTTTTATATGTGGAATGTAATGCAAGTTTTATGATCTAATTCTCTAAAACTATAAACCCGGAATGATCCTCAATGTGTAATCTTGTAATAAATCATGATTAAGTAAGGTTTAAGGCTGGGGCCTTATAGTTATTATCAAAGGTCAGTTTAGATAAATTTAGGAGTTAGAATTCTATTAAATGATTATCCAAAAACATTTTTTTTGAAATGATATAGAATTTGAAGATTATTATGTTGCTTCATCTAAGACATGTTTGTTCAGAATGGTTTTCTGCAGAGGAAACAGGGAAGCAGTGCTAGGAAGGCATACAGAAGAAAATAACCTTCTGAATCAGCATCCCGAGATAGTCGGAATTGGAACTGAATAGTTTTTTGTAGTGATGGAACAGTTGACTTAAGAGATAAATGGTGGTGGTATCCATGCACGAGATCATCCAGATCAACCGTAGAGGAACATGCTAGTGGTGGAACATTTCATGAGGCAACATCCCTCATCATTCAGAAGATCATCTGACCCTGTGCTAGCTGAAGGGTGGATTAAATCACTTGAGAAGATTTTCGATGTCATGGGGTGTTCAGACAATCAAAAGGTTAGTCTTGATATTTACCGTTTGGAGGGTGAGGCAGATCAGTGGTGGTCAATGATTAAAAATATCAGGGACGCTGATGAGATTGATGCTCCCGACTGGGATGAATTCAAAGATATGTTTCATCAGAATTATTTTCCTAAGGCTGTTCGAATTAGGATGGAAAATAAATTCTTGGAATTGAGGCAAGAGGAAGACTCAGTGGCTGCATATGAAGAAAGGTTCACTCGATTGGCAAGGTATGCTCCAAATTTTATCCGAGACCTTGATAGTAAAATAAATGATTTTTACTCAGGATTAAAGCCAAAATATCTAAGGGCATTAGATTCTGGTGAGTTTAAAAGTTATGAAAAGCATGTTCGATGTTCTGAGAAGGTGGAAATGGAGTTTTCTGATGACTAAGTGTTCTATAACAACCAACAGAAGAAGAGACGGAGGTGGCAGGAGAAAGGTAAGAATTCTTAAAAAAAGTCTGATGGTAAGAAAACTATGTTTCTAGTTTGTGATAAATGTGGCAAAAGGCATGATGGGGAATGTCTTCTGAATTATGGAAGGTGCTACCGATGTGGTAATATAGGACACAAGGCTCGTGATTTCACTGAAAAGGATCAAGGTGAAGTTAAGACCAAATTTCATTTACAGTTAGTGAAATGTTATAAGTGCAATGAGATGGGTCAGTATTCAAATGAGTTTCCGACAAAGAGCTTGAGTGATGGGAAGTAGTTAGACTACAAGAAAAAAGGGGTGGTGAAATCCTTTGCAACTACTTCAGTAGATGTCGGGCCGTCAAATGAAGTTGTATCAGGTACTTTTTTTGTTTTTTCAGATTATGCCAGTGTGTTGTTTGATTCGGGGTCTACACATTCTTTCATCTCTGAAACCTTTTCTAGTAAAATGGTAATACCATCTCAAGAAATGACTTCTGAAATTCTGGTAAAAACACCTGGGGGAAATGTTGAGGCAAAAAGAATTTATAATAATATTCCTATCCTTATCTGTGGAAAGAACCTACTTGCACACCTTATTTTTTTTCCTCTAGTAGAGTTTGATGTTATCCTGGGTATGGATTGGCTCTCTATTTACCATGCTAAGATTGACTGTAGAGATAAAGAAGTTTCTTTTTAGAATGACTTTCTATTTGTGTACAAGAATAAACCCTTACTTTTGATAACTTATCAAGAGGATAAGAAACTTATAAAAGATGGAAATTCATGTTACCTTGCACACATCGTTGAAAATAAAGGAACCATTCAGATTAATGATGTGCCAGTGGTAAATGAGTATCTTGATGTTTTTCCTGATGAGTTGCCTGGAATAATACCAGATCTAGAAGTCGAGTTTTCTGTTGACTTAGTTCTTGATGCTAAGCCAATTTCAAAACCCCCTTATCGAATGGATCAAATTGAACTTTTAGAGTTGAAGGATCAATTGCAAGATTTATTAGAGAAAGGTTTCATTCGACCTAGCACATCACCTTGGGGTGCTCCTGTATTATTCGTTAAAAAAAGATGGTTCTATGAGACTTTTCATTGATAATAGAGCCTTGAATAACATCACTTTTAAGAACTACTATCCTTTGCCTCATATCGATGATTTGTTTGATCAGCTCCAGGGAGCTCAGTTTTTTTCAAAGATTGACCTGAGATCGGGGTACCATCAGCTGAAGGTAAAGGAGGTAGATATTCTGAAGACCGTGTTCCGTAGGAGATATGGCCATTATGAATTTGTAGTAATTCCTTTTGGGATAACCAATGCACCTGCTGCATTCATGGACTTAATGAATAGAATTTTCCATGAGTTCTTGGATAAGTTTGTGGTTGTTTTCATTGAGGATATTTTGGTGTTTTCTAAAAGTAAAGAGGAGCATAAAAAACATTTAAGGGTTATCTTTCAAACCTTAAATGAAAAGAAATTGTATGGAAAATTCAGAAAGAGTGCGTTTTGGTTGCAACAAATTTCTTTCCTTGGTCACATTGTTTCTAAAGATGGAATAAATGTTGATCCTGCAAAAACAAAAGTTGTGGAAGAATGGAAGAGACTCACAAATGTATCCGAGATATGTAGCTTCCTTGTTTTGGCAGGCTATTACTGAAGGTTTGTTATAAATTTTTCACGTTTATCTAGTCTTATGACTACGCTAACTCGGAAGGGTGTTAAGTTTATCTGGACAAAAGAATGTGATGATTATTTTCAGGAATTGAAAAGAAGATTGGTGAATGCTCCAGTTTTGGCACTACCTTCCAGGAATGGTGAGTTTGTTATCTACAGTGATGCTTCATTGAAAGGACTTGGTTGCGTCCTAATGCAGAATGATCAGGTAATTGCTTATGCTTCACGACAGTTGAAAACTAATGAGGTAAATTACCCTACACATGATTTGGAATTAGCTGCTGTTGTTTTTGCTTTAAATATTTGGAGGCATCATTTTTATGGAGTAAAGTGTGAAATATATACTGATCACACAAGTTTAATTTATATTTTCACTCAGAAAGAGTTAAACATAATAAAAAGGAGATGGATAGAATTAATCAAGGATTATGATTGTACAATTCATTACCATCCGGGAAAAGAAAATAAAGTGGCAGATGCTTTGAGTCGAAAAAGTAATGCTTCATTAGCAATGTTACGTTTGGAACGTGATCCTTTGGTTAAGGATTTGATGAAATTTGGCATAGTAGTTATTGGTGCAGGAAGTTCTTCTGTTTTGTTTCAGGTATCAGTGAGATCATCTCTATCAGATAGAATCAAGCAAGCACATAAGAAAGACAGTGAGTTTCAGAAAAAGGTAGAGCTGGTTTAGAAAGTTCATCCAGGCAGTACTAAGATGTATAGATATCTACGGGAGTATTACTAGTGGGATGGAATGAAAAGAGATATTTCTGATTTTACTGTGAAGAGTTTGACTTGTCAGCAGGTTGAAGAAGAGCGGAAGAAACCGAAAGGGATGCTTCAGCCATTACCAGTGCCAGAGTGGAAATGGGAGAATATATCCATGGGCTTTATTGTGGGATTACCGAAGACATATCGAATTAATAATGCATTCTGGGTTATTATTGACCGCTTGACAAAATCTACTCATTTCCTTGCTATACGAGATACCTTTTCCCTGGATCAACTTTCCCGTTTGTATCTTAAAGAGGTAGTCAGGTTACATGGAGTTATTCTCTCCAATGTATCTGACCGTGATCCCATGTTCACTTATAACTTTTGGAAAGGCCTTCAGAAGTCGTTGGGTACTGAATTAAATTTTAGTATAGCTTTTCATCCTCAATAAGATGGGCAGTCAAAATGAACAATTCAAACCATGGAGGATATGCTACGTTCTTGCTCTATGGATTATCAGGGAAGTTGGGACCAACATCTTTCTTTGGTTGAATTTTCATATAATAATAGTTTTCATTCCAGTATACAGATGGCACCATTTCAGGCATTATATGGGAAGCGGTGTCGAACTCTAGCTTTCTGGGATGAAGTGGGTGAAAGGAAGTTGATGGGAGCAGAATTGGTAGAAGAGATGGCAGGAAAAGTTCAGCTGATTCAGAAGCACATGAGAACAGCTCAGAGCTGGCAGAAGAGTTATGCGGATAACTGGAGGAAGGATCTATCTTTCTAGGTAGGTGATCATGTTTTTCTCAAGGTTTCTCCTTGGAAAAGTGTGATAAGATTTGGTAAGAAATGAAAGCTGAGTCTAAGGTTTATTGGACCATATGAAATTCTGGAGAGAGTCGGATCAGTTGCTTACCGAGTGGCTTTACCTCCGAGTTTATCTCAGGTATACAATGTTTTTCATGTTTCGATGTTGAGAAAGTACATGCCAGATCCATCTCATGTTTTGAGTCCAGAGGTAGTTTAGCTGGAAGAAAACCTATCTTATGAGGAACAACCGGTCCAGATTCTTGACCACAGGGAGGAAGTGTTACGAAATAAGGTGATTCACCAGGTAAAGGTTTTGTGAAAAAACCACATGATTGAAGAGGCAACATGGGAATCTGAAAATGCAATGAGGGATAAATACCCTCATTTATTTGATAAGTAAATAAATTGTGGGGACGCAATTTTCTAAAGGGGGGAAGGATGTAACATCCCAAGTAAGTAATGAATAATATATATTTTTATCTATGTCTATTAATGAATTAGATAGTTTTTTAGAGGCTTAATATGAAAATAAATCCAATCTTAAGCATGGAATACATGAATATTTTTAAATGATTATTTCACTGCCTTTTGGTGGAAAACCATTTTTGAATCTATCTTTTGACAATTTTATAAACTATGTTTGTCAAAATAAACTTATTCTTTATTATTGGGACATCAAAATTTACTTTGTGTGAATTTTTGGTATTTTTCTGACAATGATCATTTTTAATGAATAGTGAAAAATACTGCATTTTACATCAAAAATGCTTTTTAATCTAATTTATTTATATGATTAGATTATGTTTTGAATTGGTTTTGAAGTGAAATTAGAATATATTATTACCATTTAATCCAATGGTGGTAATTGGAATCAATTTCACTTTGAAATTGGACTGAAACTGGTGTCAATCTTTTGATACTTATTGTTTCATAAAAACACGCTATTTGCTCTGACAACGGGAATTAATTATTAAAATAATTAATGTGACTTATATTTTTTGAATTAGATAAAATAGACTTCATTTTTGAATTCATAATATCAAATATAGCTTAGGGTGAAGTTTTGGTATTTTTCTGAAAAACTTCAATTTTTGATGAATAGTGAAATCACTAAGTGATAGTTAAAGAAACTGATTTTTCGTTTAAATGAAATTTTTCCACCTTTGTGTTTTGAATTTCAAAAATCCGACATACATGGTTGTCATTAAGAATTAAAATGTGGTTCAATGAGATTAAAATAATTTTTAGTGAATAGTAACTTATTAAGTTTTTAATCGCGATTAGTGGTAATTAGTGTAGTTTATGGTAAAAATAATGATTTAATAATATGAAATAACCTATACACATGTCCTAACCATATTGGATGTGTCAAGGACGACCAATACAAGCCATGTGTCAACTTGGGGACCCCATGGAGCCACTTTGGTTGGGAAATGACATAAATAACTTTTTATTTAATGTAAAAGTAAAAATGACACAAACATAATATGTTTTACGAAAACAATTTTTATATGGGGTTATAAAAGTCATATTTTTTACTATAAATGTTAATTGGAAATATAAAAATATTTCCTACATCATAGTATTTTTTATATAATTTTTTGACATTAAATAAATAAATGTATTTATGACATCATAATGATGTAGCGATTACCTCATTAATAAAGGATTTAGATAAAATGAATAGATAATGTAAAATCTATGACCTAAACATGTCCAAAACCTATTTTATGGGTGGATTTAGAACCCTTATCACCTTATACTCGGATTATATCAATGTGGGACCATTTAAATTCTAAAATCATTTTCAAATAAAGTAATATTTCTTTACTTTCCAAGAGTGCCCCTCCTCTTCTCTTATAAAAGGCCCCCACCTCTACCTCTTTTCCCACACTCCCAAAGCCTTTGGCTCGGCCAAACCCTGCCCATTTTGTCTCTCCACATCCCTATCTTACTCCGTGAAGCCTCAATTTAGGAATAATTCTTCTCAAGGAAGCCTTTGAGCTCAAGACAAAGGGAGTTACCCGATTTTAAGGTAATGTCTTCTTTTGAGTCCTTTGGTTTTATTTTGCTTATCCAACCCCCTAAACTCTTTTTATTCTTTTCTTTTGTAACAAATCCAGTATACTCAATATACTATGATGTTTTTATAATAAGTATTAGAGCTACACTTACACACACCTACATCTAATGGTTAACGAACATACTGTTTCCGTGGATGGCGAATTTATGCCTCCCGAAATGATGATTGTTCAACATTCTGTTAACACCTTCAATGGTGGACATTAAGATGTCAATATATTTATATATGATATATAATATGTTTATTTTTTCCTTAAGCTTCTGTATTTTTCTTTTTGGTCATAACTTTATGGTTTCCATTATGGGTAAACGCGATATCTTCATTTAAGGAAGTGCGGACTACTGCCCCCTCAAAGTGATTTGATTCGTTAAATACCATATGTGGGACGTATAAAGGATGGATCTATGATATTATATATGATATTATACTGGAATTATAATATACCTTTATATAATTATGATTTAAATCTATAAAATACGAAATAGAAATGAAAGTAGCGTTCATGCGTACGTACGGCTTACCGTCTCCATGAACGGTGCATTTCATTTCTTACCTCTAAATGATTATGTAATATTATAAATGCATGCATGTACTGGATATATATGACATATATAATATCTACATCATGAATACTATTCTGGATATAATGGATACATGAACAACTTGTAATTATAAATGGCTTATTTTTGACTCAAGTACCAATGATCGTTAAAACGACCATTTTTAAATTAAATAATTACATAGTGTTCATGACATGGAAATAAGTGATATAAAAGGAATAATGAACTTGAAAAAGGTTCTTAAACAAGTATAAATTAACTCAAGTTTATTATTCAGGACATTAAAGAACGATCGAGTCAAGTCGGACCCGAGGTATGGGACTTCGTCTCAATCTCCTTTCCTTGAGGCATATTTTATTTTATACACAACATTCTTTTATATGGTGTATAAACCCCTTTGAAATTTACGTTTATTCAAAAGGAATCTTTTTATACGAATTGTTTACTAAATGACAAAAGGGAATGTTTTTGTCATACGTATACGGCGACAACGACTTCTCCGCCGTCGTGACCATTATTTGAGTTTCGACTTCCTCTACATGCTATACCTTCTTTTTAAAAGAAAAATAAATACCATGTTTTACTTTTCTTTTATTTTGGTATCGAAAATGGTTTTCATAATGTTTTTATATCAATGTGTTGTATTGATATCTTGTGATTGAAAGGTGGGAATGTTATGTTTTCTTTATGCATGTTTTAAGTGATATGATTATGTTGAGGTTCTTGGGCATTATTATGAAAACGGGTGGTTCCGTGATAAACTAAGGGCTGGTAAGCCCGATATAGCTCTCAAATGCATTGGGTAACGTGAATGAGTGAAACTTTATGGTTTCTCCGAAGAGATTTAGGGAATATACTATGATGGGTATTCTAAACGTAACCAAGAGTGTTACTCCCTACGTAAGAATGTTATGAATGCCTCAAGTTACCTTTATGTCTTATGATTTCTATGATTTATTCATGATTTGATGAGGTATGTTAGAGTGATTATGTTTTATGGGTAAAGTATGATCTCATACTTATGTATATATGTACCCATGTTTCATTTCCATATTTTTATATCCCTTACTGAGCTTTTTATGCTCATCCCAAGTTTTTTGAAATGTTTTTTCACAGGTCAGGGGAAAGGTACATGATATGATGATAGTGTCAAGGAAGTGTCAAGAAATAATCCATGTTTATTTTAAATATGTTTCCATTGATGGGAAGGAAGAATACTATCTTTATGTAACCACTTCTTTTATATGTGGAATGTAATGCAAGTTTTATGATCTAATTCTCTAAAACTCTAAACCCGAAAAGATCCTCAATGTGTAATCTTGTAATAACTCAAGATTAAGTAAGGTTTAAGGATGGGGACTTATAAAATCTGTTATAATAATTTTAATAACTTATTATAATTTTATTTTGACATATAAAATTCCATTAAATCATTATCAACAATAAATTATTTTCAAGGGAGATTATGTTTTTTATCTGGATTATTGTACATATTTAAAAAAAATGTTTTCAAATCATTAAATATATTATTGAATACACTGATTTTAGAATTTTATATTATAAATAATATGTTATGAAAAAAGGGAAATCCTAAAAAATATCATTTAAACTAATTACTATTCTTTCAAAATTATTTATAATTTTAAAAGTCAGTTTTATTAAAATGATAAAAATAAAATTATTCTTTAGACAAAAAAATATTTCACCAATTCTACTATGTTAGATAATTTTTGAACTCATTTTATTTAATCCTCATCTTTTTCACATTATTCCATTTTATAAATGAATATTATCATTATTTTATTAAAAAGTCAAGAGTTACTCATAGAACTACCATTAATTCAATTTTTGGGGTGACATCATGACCATGTAAACAAACACATTAAATTTGAATATCTCTATTAAAATATTCCATTTTCCTACCCCTATAACCCTTTGACATTTCCCTGTAATCATGGTCACTATTAGGGAGCATAAATACTCTATATTGAAAATTTCTTCTAATAAATCTTATGTCCCTCACGTGAGTATTAACAAAATCTTTTTTTTTGTTCTTTATTAAATAATTTAAAATTATTACATTAATAATAATGTATTTTTATTTGTATAATATATAAATATATAATATAATTGTACTATATTATGTTTTATATTTTTATATAGTCATATACCCCATCCGATATGAAAAATAGTAGATGTTTGGGAATTTTACAGACTACCTCCCACCCAACACAACTTGATTCATAATCATTTTCAACATTACATGCACATATATGAGGATGAAATTTATGGATAAATATGAAGTTAAGTTTACAATTAAGGTTATATTATAGAAAATTATATTCCATGTTAAAGATATTATCAATATATGACCATCGGTAAAATGATAAAAAGATTTAAGATAACAAAGAGTAATACCATTTATTCTATTTGTGTTATGTTTTCATATCATTTTTTCTCCTTATAATTATTTAAATATCGTACAAATTACACTAATAAACACTAAATATGTTCATTATTATTTTTTGACATATGATAATACAGAAAATGAACCTTATAATCATTAATTAATTTAGGATATATTAATGGTTGGGTCGGATTAACATCTAAATTAAAAAATAATATCAATATATATAATTAATGGCTATGGGAATAATTTCATTTCATAAAATATTATAAAATAATAGATAATTAATTTCCTATATATAATTTATGTTAATATATAATTCATTCATTATGAAAGAACACATCGACCGTCAAGAATCACTAAAACATGTTTGTTATCAAATTCACCAGTGTGGATGAAGTTGAAGACACTAATAAAAGGATTTTGAAACATCATAATCATTATAAAACACCTTTAATATTATATTTAATTATATAGTAATGATGAAAATTAGAAATTGGAAGAATATTTTAACCATTATTATAAAACAATTGAGATCAAGAATATTAACAACAAATGTGAAAAATTAAATATATTATTATATAGAATGACTATTTATGATAAAAATGAATGATAATTATAATGAGTTAGTTAATGAATTAATTTATTATCAAATTTATATCTATGATATATGAGGTTATGTATATTCTTGGAATATATAATATGAGGTATGATTTTCTTTCAAAATTCTCACTCCCAATGACAAATTTATATTATTAACAATGATTAATTTTGTGTGATGTATATATCACACAATTTTAATGTTTCCTTTATAATTATATTGTTTATCATCATATTCAATGTCAAATTTCATTCACTAATTCCTAAGGGAATTTGGTATAAATATTCCAGTTTTTGTAAGGGGTTTCTTCTCAATATTAATTATTTGATACAATAATGGTATTATTTCTAATAATTTTATTTTTTTGGTGTATATAATCCCTATTTGATATATCATGTAATGAATTCTATTTTAATCATTGTATTTGAAAATAAATTTCTTGAGAAAATATTATATGCGATTTTATTCAAATGTTTCAAAAGCCTTAATTTTTACTTTGTCTCATTTCTAATTCATTGAGACATAATTAATTTTGGGGAAATGCCTTATTTTAATGTTCTATTCATTTATTGAGGATATATTACGATTATACTACTTCAATTTCATTTTTTTACAATAAAAATAGTTTTCCCTTATTTTTGATTTAAAACATCAGCTATTTCTTTAGATGTATATGATTTTGGTAACCCAACATTCATTCATTGAGTTATGATCATTATCATGAATAATTTAATATATTTTTGGTAAAATATTCCATTTGGATGAATTATATAGTGCTCAATCATTATTTTCTATTTTAAAAAATTATAACATAAAAAAATTTGACAAAAAGTTAATCCGTATTGGGATATATTCTTTTGAAACCATAAACTTTTATTAATTTGATATCATATGATCCTGAAATTATTATATTTAAATAGATTAACACAAATTTCAATAATTATTATGAAGAAGAAATTGTACATCATTTTGTTTGGATTATGTTAACATAGAGTGTATGTTCCTTTATTGACATTGGGAAATGAAATGGTGTTTTGTATTTTTTTCCTGAAAAATTATATGTCTATTAACTTGTTGATTTTGAATATTTTAAACTCAATATAATTTATATAGTTGGGTTATGATCAGTTTATTTTTATTAACAAAATATGGATATTTATTAATGATAGTTATTATTTTGAGTAGTAACAGATGATAATTATATATTAATTTCAATAATAATCCTCATATGGAAAAAAAATTTAGTAGAAGATTCCTTATGGGTGTGATTGAAGAGAATTGATGAAGCGAATGGTGAATTCATTGGAAATAATTTTGTGGTGGGTGGGTCATGTAATTATATATCCCCTCGATTCATTGACTAGTATCATGAAAAAAAATATTTTTGAATATTTTGTGTTTGTTCGATAATTAATCCTGATATCTTAACTATAGAATCTTTGATAATAATGTGTCTCGAAACAATGAAAAGGCTGTATGATTATATTTTCCAAAAATAAGTATTCTATAAATTTTTTATCAATATGATTTATATCCATGTTTTAATTTAAATTCATATAAATTTTGGGCTCACTATTTCAATTTTATTATCAATTCATGTTGTTTAATTATTCATTATAAAATATTTATGATAAGTTTGTAGCATGAATGATTATGGAATATGTTTCCATTTCTATGTCATTGGCTTCACTCATTCGTATGATTCAATTTCCTATTTTCAAATGGAATATATTAAGGATCCCGAGATTATAATGATATAAAGTGAAGAATATTTTATGAGGTATGATGAATATTATTATTAATTTATTTTTTTTCTATATATTACTAGAAATATATATGTTTGACGCGAAGAACATGTGTTTTATTAGATTGTGTTTTTAACTAATTATGTATAGCTATAAACCTAAAAATATTATACATAATAAAAGAATCAATATTCATTATGGGGTTATAAATTACTGATGGTTATATCCAAGTTTTTAAATCATGTATCAACAGAAGTATGATGTGTGAGATTTTTTGCACTACCAAAAGAATAATTAAACTGAATCGCAATTTGTATTAACAGAAATTTTTAGATAACATTGGTGATCATGATGTTATATGAGTATTATTTTATTTTCCACAATTTATGATCATTTAAAATAGATAGCACTTTTAAATATGTGTATGAATAAATTTAATGGAAATAATGGACATTTTATTTTGATGTTTGGACATGAAAAAATCAGTTGAAACCGTATGAATAAGTATATGTATTAGAAAAATCATGACCTTTTATTAATTTATTGATTATTTTATTATCCCTATAAATTAATCATATCCTAGATACTAGCATGTGGATGATTATATTATATAGATTCACATAGGCGTAATCCCAAAGAAATTAGTTGATTGAGTAATGAATATGACAATTTAACTTTTTATGTGACAATAATTTTTTGTCTATTGTTTTCATTGAAATATAATGATTAGGTTATATTAAATATATTCAATAGACTATAAACAATATGTATTTGATTTTTTGGTATATGTATCAAATCTTAGAGAAGTGGTTGATATAGTTTGTATGATTTGATAATGATGGGATTGTTATATCAATTATTGTTGACATGAAATCTTTATAAAAAATAGATATTATACTTTAAATGAAAGTATAAATATATTTGATTAATTAATGTATAATTATGTATATTGGTCAGTTGTTTTTATTTTATACTATTTTTACATTGTGGATAATATAATTTTTAATCTAATTTATGAATCTTTCTTATGATGTTTGAGAAGTGTAAAAAATATTAAAAACACATTCAAATAGTATGTAGAGTACTATATATATGGTGGATTTCTTATTGTATAATCCAGACAATTTTAAAACAACATCATTTATCAGAAAGAGTAATATATAAATTCCTTTAATAATAAGATTGATTTGGGGTTAATATGGAAATTTTACTGATGTTAAGAAAATGGTTTGATCAGATGACTGGTGAAAATAAATATTTGAACAATAAACACATTATAATATCATATTGATACTGGTCTATCAAACCAAATATGATTATCCTTAGTGTCTTCCCCTTTGATAAAAAATCATAATTTGGTATGTCACATTTTCAAGATGATTGATTAGAAGAACAAAAATTCATTATAAAAGAGAGATACACTTGGTGGTTTTATAACGTTATTAATTTATCAGACATTAAAACTATTCAATTTAATTTTAAGTCTTTTTGGAATATGGCTTACAAAATATTTTATAAAAACATGATGCTTACCTAATGATGTAATGTGTTACAGTTATTATATTGGTAGAATACTCGTACATGTCCTTTTATATTGAATTATAAAAGGATAATAAATGATTTTTCGGAAGATGGGAATAATGAGGGAAAAATATTGTTATGATGTAATTGTTTTGGAAGGGATGCATAATGTATTTTTTTAGAACATGGTCATCTATCTAATAGACCCTACCGGAAAAAATATCCATGATGACCAGATTAATATTTTTCTATCAAGGTTATCCAATATTGAAAACACATGATGATCCTCAAATTAATTTTTGGAAGGATCGACTTGGAGTTTCCAAGTCCCCGATCAAATAATATTATAAAATATCATTATAAATTATAAAATTTTCAATGTAATCATAATAAATTTTATGAATAAATTTGAATGAGTTCTATGAATTGATCAATCAAATGGGCAAGAGAATATCTCAAAGGGTTCATAGATGTGGGAAGACTAAAAACTATAAAAATCTCGTAGATGGAAGAATAATCATCATAAATTATTCTAAATTGTTTTAAATAGGATTAGAATGAATACAAGATGTATATAACTAGATAGATTTGTTAATGGTATCTACAAGTTGTTTAAAATAATTTTAATTAATGATATGTAGACTAAGAAATTTGACATAGTGATAATTAAAAAAGGGAGATCATGATACATTTTAAAAGTTTAGGAAGGATGAATAATAAAATTTTCATCGATATCTAATTTGGTTTTATATAAGGATTGGTTGAATTCTGTATTTTTATATAATTAATCTTATTAAATTATTTAATTCACTCAGTGGTACTCAAAATGTTTTGGAGGGATGTTTGAATTTAAAATTTCATTGTTCAACATTATTCATTTTGGATTAGAGGAATATACAAAGGAATGTGTGAACTATTCCCTACTATATTACCCTATAATTAGTGGTCACATTATCAAATTAGACTGCGTATATGTAGTCAAATAAAAAATTTCCAAATATTTCATTAATGATAATAAAATTTATACAAAATATATTACCAAATTACATTGAAGATATCAATGTGAATGCCAAAAAATAATTATATCATCCCCAATGTTATTAATAATACAATTAATTATATCTTATTGAAGATAATTCAAATAAATGGGTGATATCAGATACTCAGTATGAGAATTCATATAATGAAATCCAATAATAAATGAATAATATTGAAGGAATGAATGATAATAAAAATAATTATATATAAATAATCCAAATAATAATAAAATAATATTGGTATATAATAAAAAATTAATATAATCACATTAATTTCAATAAATAATTTCATAATGAATTATATCATAATGTATATCATCAGAAACATATCATATATTCCATGGTATAGAGGCCCAAAAAACATCGAAGTTATGT
This sequence comes from Viscum album, assembly GCA_963277665.1. Lineage (NCBI taxonomy): Eukaryota > Viridiplantae > Streptophyta > Magnoliopsida > Santalales > Viscaceae > Viscum > Viscum album. The sequence goes on along the minus strand of OY728132.1, from coordinate 1,281,381,919 downwards.
TCCATGAAATTGATAAATAAATTTGTAAGTCCTCAGTCAATACCTAATATATTTTTTCTCAAAAAACCAAAAATGAATGTAAGGAATATAAATTACCCAACACATCTCATATAACTCCTTTGAAATCCATGTATGAATAAAAAAATTACATAGTCAACTTGACTTGAAAATCAATAACCCAATGTAATGGAAGAAATCGTCATAAAAATTATCAATAACATCCCCAATGAAATTAATCATAATCCATGAAAATAAATTTGGTTAGTGGTGTCATTAGATTAGGTCCCGAAAATTATATTCAAAAAATTATGTTAACATGAATGAAAAATATTTAAATTAATTACTATAATATTAATATAAAAAATTTATTATTTTAAATTAAAACCCATAAATGTTTATATGTAAAAACATGAAACATATTAAAGAACCCATTTTATTTTATAATAACCAATAAAATTTTTAAATAATTATTCACTGAATTGTGAAATCATGGTGGAAGTATGTGCCATTCATGCTATACAATTTAGCGAAATGATCCTTTTACACTTGGTAAAATTAAAAAAAATTACAACTTTCATAAAATAATTGGAATATTCTATTAACCAATTCTGTAAATTTACAATAATGGGTGTACATTTCATTTAATAAATCAAATTATAATATTAAAATAATTCTTGAATGAATTTTTAGAAAATATGGATATTGATGGAAAGAATCACCAAGTCGATACTTTAACATAAAAAATCTTTAATAGTAACGAAATTTAAAAATAAAAACTTATTCTTTTGGTAACATTAGAATAATATCCCCCATTATAGAAATAACATAAAATAAAATTTAAATAAAATCATAAGAAACTGATTGATGATATTACATATCAATATGGTAGTATTTACGTGATATAAAAAAAACCAATAGGGAATTTGGAATATGTATCATGGATATAAAAGTGAGAAAAGGAATCATTACCTCAAGATTGAATTACATTGAATGTTTTATGACATACTATGTCATAAATTATTATTAATTTGACATCTATTCCATAAAAATAGACCTATATCTAATAAATTTAATATTATTTACTTGTAAACTTTTATCCCCCTTAGACATATTTTTTATTAAAACCACTATTTTGGGTGATAACTATTTCTATTTTCATAAATTTCATAGTATGGTTTTTTTGGACCTTGAAAAATTATTTTAACATTCTATTTTTTTTAAATTAATTACTATGTTCAATAGAGTACAAGATCCACATCATTGAACATAATCGAAAAACTATATATTAATTTTTTGTGATCTTAATCTCTTATCTGTTATATAGGTTGGATTGAATAGAACTAACTATATTAAATTGTTATTTTTTTATGAAATGTTTATATATTTAACCAATATCTTTTATGTGCATAAAATAATAATATATCCAAATTTACACTTAAAAATATAATTTTTCAAGATGGAGGTTTCCTAGTATAAAAGAGAACACTTGTTTTTATTCTATATATTGACACGTTGATAAATTTTATTTGAAATTGTAAACATCCTTTTTGATTTGGAGCATCAAAATTTACATTGGGTGAATTTTTAACATATTTCTAAAACGTTTATATTTTTGATGAAGGACGATTAACATTGAAATTTAATTGAAAATACCATTTTCATCAAATTAAATAATAAATTATTATTATAATTTAAAAAATTTATAAAGTTTATAATGTAGAAAATATATCATTAAATACAATTTAGTTCATTTATATCTTTTTAACTTTGAAAAATAATATGAAAAAATTTCATGAAGTTTAATATTTCTAAGTTAATTTTTTTGTTTCATCTATTCTGTATGATTAATTTTTATATGATTACTAAAAATTAAATGAATTGAATCAAGACAAATTTATTCCATATTTAGAATCATTAGGCCAACATTTATCAAATTGTACCCTAATTGGCCAAATATGAATTGTATAATTGGTCATTTGTTTTCCATGGTATAGGGAAAGTTATGAAACAATTGAATAATAAATGATAAAAATAATATAATAATTATTATAAAATAAATCTAAAACATTCCAATGAAATATTGTATAATTAATGTACGTATATAGTATTTAAAATATTGCATTATTTCTTTTTAATAACGTTAGTATAATATTCTGATATTTATAGTTTATATTTTATGAAATTGAAATGACGGAACAAACTTATTCTTAATAACAAAAATATTTTTTATATGGGGTTACATAGAGGATATATTCCCATATACTCATTCATTTGAAATAAATTTGAGGTATCATCACAAAAAAAATTTAGTTTCAAATGTTAGTGATTAAATAATCACCTTAAATGCTTTCATAATAGTGATGCATTATTTATTTTACTAATGTCAGTATAAAATAATTTATATTAAAAAATAATAATATATGAATTAAATGAGATGAATACTGTTATCCATGAATTATTATGATTACAATGACATGATATGGATTCATTTTTAGTTTTTCGATGATATAATTTTTTAATTATATTTTTTAAATGTAATTTTATAGAATTGTGTATAAATTTATAATAATGAAATTTTACAATAAATTATATTTTATTAAATGATATACTATTTTAAAATTCATAAACTCGGTCAACTGATTTGTATAAAAGTATATATTCCATCTATTATCCATTTCAATCTCTTTTTTATAGTAATTATATTAACACTCTATAAGTAAAAATTGTTGTTCTCTAGGTAAAACTTTAAGGAATTAAATGATGGTTAAAATGAGAAGATAATATTAAAAATAGTAAAAAATTATCTTTTTCATATTATATGAGTGGTTGTATACCCGTACTAATATTAAGTTATAAATAAATTATTTTTTCATTTTTTTCATATTGAAAACTAATCTATATTAATTTAATATTTTGAAAAATTATAGGAGTACACCTCCCCTATTATATTAAAGGGTAGAACTTATTCTATTTTCTTCACAAATAAATAAAAAAATTGACATTATTTTCAAAAATAACTTCTTATGATCCCTCCCTATATTAGAGAGTTATTATTTTATGCCTTACACCCTCCATAGTGTCTATAAAGTGTTAAGAAAAAAATTATTTCTAAATATGAGGTATCATCTTTAATTTAGTGTTAATGTTTTATTTGTTCTTCTATATCAATAAAACTATATTGAACCATTATAAAATAAATAATGTATTATCATACATATAATATTATGATATTATGATGGTTTCCTGACCCATATCCATCTCCAATTCTATCAAATAGTTTAATAATTAATCGTTCATGTGAATGGAGGACTCTCGCCTCGTGAACTGAAGTAATTCACATTCCATTACAGTCTCTCATGACTAGAAACAATGATGTAAGTAATGATAATATATTATATTAATTACAAATATATATATATGTGTGTGTGTGTGTAATTAAGAAAGTATATTATATTATTTATGTTATTACATTTCCATTCAATAAAAAATGATAAAATCTTTCGTGCGTACCTATGAACTGTCATCATTATTAAGTGATGTGATTTGATTTTAATCACCACATAACATGAATGATATATATTATTAAATTTATATATGTTACATAATGTTATGATAATTATTGAAAATATGAAATTATAATAACCTTCCTCTAATAATGATCATTGAAAATTGTTATTGTTACTTATTAATATATACAACTTACCATCTCTATGATTATAACATATTTAATTTTTAGAATCCATAAATTATAATATAATTGAATAGGTAAATTGATAAATAAATCATGATAATTCATTAATAATTATAAATCCATATATGATGGAATAATGACCTATTTTACCATAAGTGAAATTCCTAGTCTATTTTTGACATAGGTACTAAAGGTCATTAAAGTGTCTAACGTGAAATTAAATGAATAATAATTTTTTTATAACATAGAAATGTGTGATATAAACAGAATTATAAAAAAAATTATATGGAAATTATATTTTTATCTATGTTAATTATTCATGATTAGAAAGAAGGTACATGACGACTCATACACAATGTAAAGGACACATTACCTCAATCATATTATTAATTGATTTTTATATTTAATATTCTAAATCATTCTCTTATATGTCCATGTTTCCAAAATTTATATATATATATATTAATATAGAAATGAATTTTCTGAGATAGGAATTTTTTAATTTCTCTCAAATGTTTTTTAAAAAGGTGTCTTTTAAATTTTTATATAAGGGAAATCCAAACCCAATTTCCCATATTTATGAAACAAATTTTATTCGTGATTATTTTTTTAAAATATTATATTTTAAATTAAATTTTATATTTCTTATGTGGTATTTACACATTTTTTATTTTCATTAAACTCATATATACAAAATGAATTCAGTTGATTAATTTTCACATAATTTATATTATAATTATATGGGACATTACTTAAATACATCTGCTTTTGAAAATTTTTAGAAAGATAAAATATAAATCTTTTTTCTTTATATGGAATAAAAGAATGTTCATATTTAATGTCACATTAATATTTTGATTCATATATATATATATATATTTATATGATTATATTCAAAGAAAACATTTTTATTTGTACATGCATAGTTTTTCAAAATATGTGATTCAAAAATGAAACATTTATTTTTCCAAGATAGTTGTAATTAAGAAATATTTCATTATATATTTTTATATTATGGATATCAAGATTATTTTATGATGATAGAATAATTATTGTTGGTTACGTGATAAACTAGTGATAGGTGATTGTGTGAAAACCCATTGTTTGGTGGTTATGTGATTAAAAAATTACATGTTGATTTTGGTAAACCATGTATGGGTGGATACATTATACAATGTATTGGGTACTTAAGAGATAGATGTTGACTATATTGGTTATTCAAATTATACATTGGTTTGAGAGCCATTATAGCTCATTGGTGAACCCGAAATGTCTTATACATATTGTGATCCTCGCCATATCAATTCAAATAATTTAATAACTATTATATTGGATGTCTATCATATAAATATTCTAATTAAAAGGGGTTTGAAGAAGTTGGAAAATGTGAATCTCTATAATTCCAAGAAGGATTAAATTTTTTATTACATGGATTTGAATGACTTTATTTTTCCTAAATTTGTGTGTATTTTTATGTTAAATTGATTTATTTGAATAAATAAATTGAATTTTATATGTTGTAAATAATACATGTGTATTTATGATTTTCAATGGATTACCATTTTCCATTCATTATGTACCTTACTTAGCTAGCTATGATAATCCTAATTTTTTTAAAAATAATTCATTAGATTATATGGGTGAGTAGTGAAAAATATGAGATTAGGATTAAATTATATAATATATACTATGAATATAAATCATGTTTTATATTAAAAGGGTTTACTTTGTTCAGAAAAATGGATATAGAGTAGGATTATCCACGTATAATGTATGAGTTTACATTTTATGTTTTATTATTAATACTCCCAAACAATAACATTAAAATATATTTTAGAGAAGAAAGTGATATATAGTTTTAAAATAGTGAGAATTCATATTTCATATGTTTATGTCATTATAGTTGGTGTCTAATATAATAATGTAAACTTTATGAATAATATTTATTTCATCAAAATGTTTGTTATATTATATTTAACTCATCAAAATTATATCCCTTCTATAATGAAGTGAGTATTATTAAAATTTTACCCTCAGGTTCAACCGTTATATCGTCGTTGTTCAATATGACCATTGGATACTATACTCTTAATAATGATTTTAATGTTATAATTATTGTATATAAGTAGAAATGAAAATGGTAAATTAATACAGAAATAAGATTTTATGGCCTCATCTAGATGAGTTGTGTCATACAAATTCCATTTTTTAGAACATTATATGGAGTTAGAATCATTGGGAATATCTCTTAACAATGAAAAATAAGAGATTCCATGTGTTAAGATTGAACTAAATCACTCATAAGAGAATCTCATATTTGTGGACATTACTGCTCCAGGAACCTTAACAGATCTTCTCCAAGAGTCTATCCCTATTGAAAACCCCACCATTAGATGGTATGATGGTGCTAAATGGGTTTATGATTCTATTCCTTAGTTTCTTATTGTATAAATCATTGGTAAAAATAAAATTGTGTTCCTTCAACTCTATTTTGAGTTTAGTTTTTTTAATAATACGATGAATTTGATAAAATAAATTCAGACTTAAATTGTACTTTTAAAAAAAGATATAATTAATAAAATAAAGTAATTTTTTATTAATAATTTTTATTTTAGTGATATATTATTATTAAAATTCAGTTATTTAAATATTAATGTTAAAATAATTTTATTGTTTTTCAAGTGTCATCAAATTTACGATGCATTTTGCTATGTATTTCATCTCCATTATATTATTTAAATAATGAATTTTTTATTTAGAAACAAAATATATCATTATTATAGATTTATTATGAAAAAATAACCATCATTTCAAAATTCATCACGTCAAAATTAGGGTAGTTTTATTTTATGATATTTTTCTAAAAAATCATAACATAGTAAAAAAATATATTTGAGTTTTTGATTCATTAAATGACATAGTAATGATGTATTAAGTATAAAAAAATTCCTATTGACTCTTAGGTATTAACACTACATATTTGGTATTGAAATTATCCTATACAATGTGAAATACTATGGGAATTTCCATGGTTTTCGAAATACCACATCTGAGGTGTCCAAGGAAATCAATAAATAAAAATCTTCATTTTTTCAATAAATTCCCATACAATTATCCATTATTGTTCAATAAAAATTCATCCTCCTCAAATAGATAATATTATTACCTCCCAAGGGTCTTCCCAATGTTTTCATTATTACAAAAAGGCCCCAATTTTCATGTTTTTGGAGTTACTCTCCATTTTATGAAAACATCTCAACGCATCGTTTCCTTCAATGTTCACTTTTCTGATGTTATGTACTTCAAATTACCCAATAATGTTCTTCATTACATTTTATTCTATTAATATTCTATATCAATACTCTTTTATTAACGTTATACCCGTGTCCCCTCAATTTTTATTGTTTTCTAAAACCATGTTTCACACATTTTTGGCTGCAAAATATTCTTCTCAAAATCCATCGTATTTCCCTATAAATTCTCTAACGTTGTTCTGTAATGACCAAAAAATTATTTATTTTATACATTTATTCAAATATATTTCATAATTATATATTTTATTCTAGGTTTAATATCCATGAATCCCACCTACCCTTTTCTCTTGCTACTAATTATATAAAAATCATGTCTTTATTAACTTTTTTTAAAATGACATTATTTTTATTTGATACATATTTCAATTATTCTGCATTTTTTATTAGTTAAATGATTTATTAGGATATGTGGATCAAAATAATTAATAAATATTACGTGCATTCCATAATATCACTTTAATGAATTAGGTAATGAATTTAATCTCTAGGAATGAAATGTTTTACAATATCTTGGCGAATAACCATGGTAATTTTTTCGACACATTTTGGAAAAATGATAGTGATATATATATTAATATCTCATGTAAATGTTTTATCCACAAATACATTTTCAGAATAATGTTATTCAAATTAATATTATATTCAATATTTCACAAGAATTTATGATATTCAGCTTGTTTTTATTTATAAATCTCATGATCACATGTGAAATGTTTCCCTTGATTTCCTTTGATGTTTCTTATTCTCACCCTATCATTTGTTGTATGTGTGGTGGTAATGATATGAAATAAATATACTTAGTCTTAGCCTCTATGTATCCATTCAAGTTGTATAGAATTAGGTTTTATGTAGTTATTTATTATGTGTCCTTTTACTATGAAAATAAACATTAATTGACCCTATGTTTTGTACACAGTAATTAATAGATTATGTAATCAAGTGGTGGGATACAATAGATTCTATAATAAATTTAGTTTGTTTTTTGTAGAAATTATTATTTTTAAAAAATTAATAAAATTCTTTGGGACATGTTATTATATCAGAAAATATCCTTGTAATTTTTTTGAAATATTAGATAAGTGGGTTTTGGATAAATGATATCCATTTCTATATATGAAAAAGTGGATGAGGCTCGTGCATATTTGTAACTAGAGGAAAAAATTAAGCAAATGTGTCACATGTCTTGACATGGTGAAAATGTTTCCACAAGATTGGGCCTTTTTGACCTCCTAGCTTCAAACTACTTGTAGACATGTGTGGTTAATAACAATATTTATATATACTATTGTGATCGATTTATAGAGTATGTAATTTCTATTAAAGAATAAATTATTTAATCAATATGGTTTATGTAATTAAATTAATCTAAAATTAGAGTAATATTAAATGAAACATGTCTCTCAATATGTTTTTCTACTTCGAGATAATGGAAGGAAATATGGGAAGCTGCAAAAATGGAGATCATAATGGTTAAGGCACTAACAACTATCCGATGGATTCCGAAATGGAAAACCTCATGATAATGATCCCTTAACTAACTCGTTTTATGGAAAATAACTTTATCATGTGAATAGATAATATTCACCTAAAATGAAGGAACTTTACATTGATTCCATTATAAATCAATGAACCCCTTATTTTTGGGGATTTAATGACCCAATGATTGGGTAACAATATATAATCTCCATAGAAACGTTTTTTTATTAATGTATTGTTTGGATCTTGGGAATGTCACCCTAGTTGTGTACCATAGATATGGAGAAGTTTTTTAGTGGTGGAAACATCTTATTAACATGAATCTAAGAGGGGGAATTGAATATATAGAGTTAGAAGAGTTCATGGTAACCTTTTACAAAAAATATTTCCCATGTTCAATTGGAATGAAAATTGATAAGTAATTCATAGAGATAAAGTAGATGATGATCGAGTCTATTTTATGTTTTGTGATGAAATTCTCAAGGAATTCCCATTACACTTCTAGATTTGTGATGGATCCAAATGGTAAGGTTTATAAATTATTCAATGGACTAATCCCTCATCTATGTTATAATCTAGATAACAAAATTTTTAAAACTATGAGGAGATTCTGAGTAGTTATAAGAATTTTGAAGTAGATTTTGGAGAGATGTGGTGCTTTAGTAGATCTAATGAAAATATGATATCTTGGGATAATAACATATGAGGGAGATTTGATCAAGGATGTAGAGGAAAAAAAGTGCATCATTCCAAATGAAACAAATGTGGTAAAAATCATTGATGGAACTTATAACATGGGAGTGGGTAATTATAAATGTGTTGAAGATTTTTCTATATTTATTAGAACTATCATAGTGAGGTGAAACCTAAGATTATTAGCACGATAGACAATGGGAAGATGGTGGAAGCCCTACCTGAAGCCCAATTCATCAAATGTAAATAGCTAGGGAACTTCTCTAGTCTATCTCATTATCTAATGTTAATGGAGGGGAATCACCATCAATGTAATAATATTCCCAGAGGGATGGTTTTTTCTTTTTCTATCGTGACAGCAGAAGTTGATTCTCAAATTATGTTGTGTCAGGTACTCTTGTTTTTTCTCACAGCTCATAAGTACATTGTTTTATTTTGGTTCTAAGGATTCTTTAATTTTATCATGGGTTTTAAAGAATATATAATCATCCCTAAACAAATATAAGTAAAACTATCAGTTATGAATCTTGTGGGATTATCCATGAATAAATAGTGTATATAACTTCTTTTATTCACTTTAGCGAGCACAATATCATTAAAAATCTAGTATTCCTTCCAATATTAGAATTTTACATCATAGTTGGGATAAAATTGATTTCAAGGTATAATTCATTGAACATTTGTGGAATTTTGGAAATCTCAGTAGTCTTGAATGGAAGAAATATTTTTTTTTCAAATGATTGATAACATGACCGGATCGTTTTCAAGAAGTAATACACATTTACTTATTTATAGAGATGGTCAATGGATATAATGAATTAAAATAAATTATATGAATAAAAATTGTCACCATCATTCCAGAATATAGTAATTTATTTTTTGAGAAGTTACCTAGGTCTCCCACAGAATGATAGGAAGAGTTATCTATTGAGATACTTCCTGGTTACAACTATTTCAAAGAACCCATATAGAATATTAAATATGGATATGAGTGAATTAATTAACCTATTCCATGTTCTTTTGGAAAAGGGTATTACCATCCTTGTGTTTCCCCATTTGAGTAAAATATTTTCTTTTTTAAAATTATGTATAGATTCATGATATTGTCAATTGATTATAGAGAACATAATGTGATCATAATGAAGAACTATTATCTTATTCCTTGAATTTATTATTTATTTGAAAAGATTTGTGGGGCTCAATTTTTCTCCAAGATTGATCGTTGATATGGATATCATCAATTGATGGTGAGGAGAGAATATATTCCAATAACCTTCTTGTGATCGTGATATGGGAATTATGATATAGTTTTTTCCCATCGTCTTGAATAATACTCCTGTTATTTTTATATATTTTATTAATAGAGACTTTGAGGAATACCAAGATAACTTATTGGTAATTTTAAATGATGATATTATGATAGATTATAAAATCAAAAAAGAGCATGTGGATTATCTGTGGGATACATTGAAAACAACAATAAAATTGATTATATTTTATTTTTTCATAAAATTTAAATTTTGGTTACAAAATTTTTCTTTCATGGAGGGAAATTATATTCAATGAAATATTCCATGTTGTTCATACCATGAAAACGGTTGTGGAGGGGTGGCCTTAAAATGTAATAAAAACTAAGATTCACAGTTTCCGGGTATTAGGGTCATATTATAGGAAGTTTTTTATTAACTTATCATAACTTTATAATCAACTAACCAAGTTAACTGAAAAGGGGGATCAGTTCATTTTTACTAGGGAGTTTGAAGAATGTTTTCTTAAGATTAATAAGATATTGGTTACTACTCAAATGTTAGCATTGTCTTATATCAATAAAGGATATGTTATATTTAGTGATGCATCTAAGAAAAGGATTTGGTGAATCCCCATACCAAATGATCGAGTGATTTCTTATATATCTCAATAGTCAACGAATCATGTTTAGATCAATCCTATACACAACCTGGATCTATCTTCAGTTATTTTTCATTGATGATATTGGTGAACTATATTTATAGAGAAAAAATATTATCTATGAATAGATCATAAAATTTTGAAGTATATTTTCACACATAAGTAATTTAACATAAGATAGGGGATATGTTTTTAACTTTTTAAATACTATGATTGGTGATTAATTATCAACCTAGAATAGAAAACAATGTCACTGATGCATTATGAAGGAAAGATACTATTGTTTTGGGAATTATGAGGATTGAAGGATATTATATGATCAAATATCTATTAAATATGGATGAGTGAATTGTAAGGGAATGTAAATCATATACCCTATCCCAAATGATTTATTAATCATCATTTCTAGATAATATAATCAAATCTTAAATTTCTTATATATAAATTGTTACAGATAATGATATAGGCTTTGAGGAATGTGAAGTATCATGATTTAAATATTTATCAAGAATGTATACAAAAATTTCATACAATGATATGTGTTCCACCAAATCAAAAAATAAAGAATGAAACAATTGATGTATCTCATAAGAATATATAATCTATACATCCTAGAATATAAAAAATGTATCAGGACCATTGTGAGCATTTATGATCGAATAACTTGAAAAATGAATTTATTATAACATTACGAGGTGCTTTTTGTGTCAAAAAGTGAAGGCATAGAAACAAAATCTTAAAGGGATATTATAAAGACAATCTATATCAGCATGGTAGTTGAAAAAAACACTACGTGCATTTTCACTGGTCTCCTTGATACATCTAATGAAAATAATGTGATATGGGAGATAGTGGATTGCCAATCCATTATTTCCCATTTTTTCTCTTTTTGGGAAGAATTATCTCTTGATGAAAATTACATGACTTATATAATGGATGATGTAAGGATACATGTAGTGTAACATAATTTATTCTTTGATCATGATCCAACGATCACATCAAATTTCTAGAGAATTTGTTAATATTATTTGAATAATGAATTGAATATTAGTAAAATTTATCACCCTTGAACTGATGGTAAGTATAAATGGACTACGAAATTCTCTAGGATATGATGAGGACATTCTAGATTTAATTTAAAGGTGGATGGGATCATCATCTCCCATTACATGAGTTCTCATTCAAAAACATCTTAAATTCTACTATTCAAATGGAATCATTTGAAGCAATGCATGAGAAGTGATTTAGAAATCATACTTGTTGGGATGAAGCTGGTTAGAAAATGCTTCTTGGGCTTTATCTTGTGGATGAGATGATTGAAAATGATAATTCCATCAGAAAACACATAAATGTTAATATGTGTTAGTAGAAGTGATATGATGTAAACCATTTAATGTAAATAGAGAATTATGTTAGAGAAAAATTCTTTATACAAATTTTACCTTGGAAGAGAGTCATGATGTTGGGGATGAAAGGGATGAAAACACCTATGTACTTTTCACACTATAAAATAATTGATCACATAAGAGTAGTGGCCACTTAGCTTTCACTTCAACTAAAACTAGATCAAGTTCATCATGTATTCTTCAAATATTTCTTGAGTAAGTGTATGCATGACCTTCCACATGTACTGAATCTGAAGGAGGTGTGATTGGAAAAAGACCTCTGTTATGAGGGGAACACTATAGATATCATGGATCATAGAGACATTGTTCTATGAAATAAAAATACACGACTTGTTAAAGTGTTGTTGAGGAACCACAAATATTAATAAGATATGTGGGAACTATAAGAAACAATGGGGAAGATGTACCTATACCATTTCACAACTGAGGTAATGAGATGAAATTTTGAAGAATAAATTTCTTAAAGGGGGAATAAATTAATGAACTGAACCTTCGAAAAAATATTTCTTCTCTAAAGATGTGTGTTATATTTTTTTTACTTATAAAAACTATATCGCATTAATAATTAATTGAGTACAATTGAAATGAGGTTTCGACCGTTATATAATAGTTTGTCAATTATGACCTTTGGTCAATAAGACGGTTGGAAGTTATACTCAAAATAATGATTTTAACATTTTATTTATTGTTTAAATGTAGAAATGTAAAAAGAAATTTGATGTAGAATTAAGAGTCGATGGCCTCATCTTGTATGTTCATGTCATACGATGCCATATAGTCAGAACATTAGAGGGAGGTAGCCTCACTAGACTGCACTCATGACTAATCACATGATGAGCTTCAATGTGTTAATCTGGAACTAAATATCCAAAAAGAGATATCTAATTTTGTTGAAATTTCCAATCATGCGATGTTATCCAAGTTTCCCCATTAGCCTATCATCATCACACACCATAACCAATGGTCGTATGTGGGTGTTATAAGAAGTTATATATTTTTAATAGTTAATTAGTATATATATCATTTTTATAAGTAAATCATTGTTCCATAAATTCCATTTTGAGTTTATTTTTCCTTAATAATATAATTAATTTGGTATATTTATTTTTTGGCCGTGAATCGTACTTTTGAGAAACAATAATTTTTTTATAAAATAAGTTAATATTAATAATGATTATTTTAATGAAATATTATTATTAAAACATTCTTATTTAAATTTAAATGATAATATAAATTTATTTTATTTGAAGTGGTAGATATTTTTCTATACATTTTTTATGCACTATTATTTTTAATTAATATGTATTTTTATATTTACAAATTAAATTTCTCATAATTTGATTATTATTGTCATAAAATAAACATCATTTTCAAAATCATCATGTTTAAATAAGGTTGGTTTGAATTTATGATTTTTTTTAAAAATATTTTATTTTTTTGTGAATAGTAACAATACATTTTTGAGTTTCTGTATGTTTAATGACTTCATAATGATGTAATAATAATATAAAGTTATTTAAATAAAATCCAACATCCAATGTGTCAAATGTATTGGAAGAAGAATCGTGGGATCTATCTAGTAGGAACTAGGAGATGTTACAAATGTTAGAGAGAGAGTAATTTGGATAATAATTTATAAACTAATATGAGGAATCCAACAAATTTGGTGGAAAAAGGATAGTTTAGATCAACACTCAGCATGTAGTATAATATTTCATCTACCCAAAACATGGGAATTATGAGAGGCATTAACATAAGGCAATAGTTCTTGGAGTTATTCATCAAACAACAACCACCTTGGAAATAAGGAAGGGCCCATTATATAACTACTACAGAGGTGGAACCCGAAAATGATGTGGTGATTGGTACACTATTTTTCATTCAATAATGGATAACATGCTAATTTATTATGGTTCTTTGTATTCATTAATATCATGAATGTTTAGTATAACTATTCAAACACAACCTCACAATAAAGAGTTTCAATTATATATATGAAAATAATATAGAGGAATTAATGCATCTAATCTATATAACAACTCCCTAGTTGATGATTTTAGACTGAATGTCCCAAAAAATCTTGTCTTCCTTCTTTTGGTAGATTTTGATGCAATATTGGGCCTGGATTTTCTGTATTTATAAAAATCCATCATCACGAATTGGTAAAGGGAGATAAATTTTCATATCCTGAACTATCCTCCAATTTTTTTTACATATGTACCAATGAGGAGGAAACTCTTTTAGAATAATCATCTCATGTTTGGTTATTATTTCCTTATGAGCATGAATATCTTTCTCAAATGATTGGAACAATTAAGAGAATTATGATCATAGACATTCCCATTATTATGTACTACAGTAATCTACTCTATAAATATCTTCCTTATTTTTAATCACAGAAAGTGGTTGAATTTTTAGTTGAACTTATTATTAGATCTATTCCTATATCAAAAAATCATTTTTAATAGACACCTTTTTGTTGGAGTAAATATAGAAGATATTATAATATAATCATTGTGACGGTTTCATATGCCCGAGTGATTCACCAAGGGGTGTCTGAATCCTCATCATCAATAATAATAATGGATCAATGAACCTACACATGGATTATCATGAGCTCCAGGAAATCAGTATAAGAAAAATTCCCTCCTTTCCACTTATAGATTCCACGTTTCATCAACTATATAGGGCCAAGTATTATTTTATGATGGAAATTCATCCAGGATATCAAAAAATATAGGTAATAAAGGAATATATTCCCAAGACTTCCATTAGAAAGAAATATTGGCAGTATGAGTTCATAGGGATTGTATTTGGACTCACAAATTCTCCAGAAATATCCATGGAATTAGTGAATAGTGTATTTATATATTACGTTGACAAATTTTTGGTAGCAATTATTAATGATATGTTGAATAATCGAAAAAAATGATTATGATAGGTATTTGATTATTATTCTAATGAACATTGAATTGAGAAACTCTAAGAAATTTATAGTAAAAGTGTTTTCTGTATGGATGCAGTATCATTATTATTGTGTGTTATCACAAAAAATGGAATATTTTTACACCCTTCTATGATAATGGAAATTGAATATAGGCCCTATATATCATATTTATTTGATATTCACTGATTCCCTAGTCTATCTATGTTTTATTGGTGTATTTGATTAACTTCTCATTATTTTAAAAATCCTTAACCAGGATGACGTGGAAGTGAGATTTTATTTAACTAGTGATTGTGAAGACTGCTTCAATGAGTAGAAAAAAATCTTATAAATACCCAAGTACACAAGAAATATGAAAAGTTTAGAAACATTATGATAAATATAGATTCATAAAATATAAGATTAGATTGTGTACTTGTGGAAAATGATTCATTAAAAGACTATTTTATGAGGCATTTCAACTTTCATGAAAAGAATTATCCCATGCACGATCTAGTGTTTTTTGCATTGATCATCCAATTGAAAAAAATATATTATTATCACTATGTAGAGAAGTGTGATATATTTACTAATCACAAGAACCAAAAAGATATATTCACATAGAAGGATCTTATTATGATCCATTGATGACGGTTAGATCCTATTAAGGATTATGGCTGCTCAATTCACTAACAACCTATAAAAGAGATTAATGTTGATTACACTCTATATAGAAAAAATCGTATAACATTATCAATGATGACACCATAGGAAGATAAAATTTTCTTATATTAGAAATGGATGAATATAAGAATAATTAAAGAAGTAAAATCACAATCATTCTTCAAAATATTTATCATCCATCTCACATGTGGAGACTAAATGATTATTAATGGGATTATGTAGAAATTAAAAAAAGGGTGGAAGAAATCAGTAAAGGGAAATCCTCAGAGATAAAAGACTATGAAAAATGGGTCGAATGGTTTGGGTAAAAATAATTTATACCATCTAATTAATACCCAATAAAAGATAATCTGAATGATGTGCATAACATAACCTTATCTAATCACCCATGGAACAGAAAGATATATTCTAAACTCTAGTACTACTATTAGAGAGAAGATATGATGAATGTGATAAATGAATACACAAAAAAGTTATTATTATGTCATAACATGAATAATAAAAGAAAAAATTTAAGGGGATGATGCAACCATTACACATACCATCATGAAAATGGGAAAACATCACTAGGGAATATTTCCCCAAAAAATACAAACACATCTAGAGGTAAAATAATATATGGGTTGTTATGAATTCTCTTATAATTACTAATCACATTATCCCAATACATGATGACATCCCATTCAATTAACATCATCATATTAACATTATGTATTCTTTAGGGAAACATGGAGTTTCACTATTAATTGTGTCGCATCAAGATCAGATATTTTCCCCTAGGTTCTAAAAAATTATCCAAAAATCTAAAAAATAGAAATGAATGTCATACTATTTATCATCATCAAATAGATGGCCATTCTATGTGGAAAATTAATATATAAGAAGAAATGTTGAGAGAATGATCAATGGTAGTCATAGGATGATAGGATAAACATATACATATTCTTGAAATACCTTATAAAAGTAGTTTCCAATTAATCATCCAAATGGATCCATATGAAGACCTTTATAGGAAATGATGTAGAACATAGGAATGTTGAGATGAAGAAATTAAAAGTAATATTCTAGGACCAAAAATAGTAGAAGAAATTGTGTAATATTTTTAAACTAGTCAGAATATCCTCAAGGTATCCCATTTTCAATAGAATATATATGAATACTATTATAGATATGTCCTAGAGTTTATGGTTTGAGACATATTATTACTCAACATATATCTATGGGAGAGGATCATAAGATTTGGGATCAATGTAAAGATGAGTCATAGTTTCATAATCCTTATCTTGACTCTTGATAATTTTGTTTTTGTGTCCATCCAACTATCACTAGAACCAACAATGTCTCAAATAAATGATCTATTTCATTTTTCCTTATTTAGGAAGAAAATAAGAGATCCTTCACACGTATAGAATACTGAGGTTGTATAATCATAGAATGGACACATATATGAAGAGTATTTGATGAAGTTCATGGATAATAGAGATAATGTACTACACAAGAGTCTAATTGCATGGTCATATTACTATGGAGGAATCATATATACGAAGAGGCAATATGGGGACCTGATGATGAGATGAAGAGAAGTACCATAAACTGTTTTTCCTTAGTAGGATAAAAAACATTTCAAGGAATATATTATTAAAGGTGGAATAATTTAATGAAAAAAATTTATTAATTATATTTTCCTTCTTATTATTATGATATATATTATAGAACACATAAATCACATTGTAAACATAAGAAAAACATTATTTTCATATATTATAGAAGAAAATATAATATATTTATAGAAAATAACGATCGTATTCCAATGGAAAAGTTATGTTTCCATTGGCATAGTAATGTGTCTATTAACGATTACTAACATCACCTAAGAATGTTTATATATATTTTATATATCTAATTATTCAAAAAATAATATATTTATATCATCAAATAGAAATTCAGTTGTTTAAAAATGATAAAACATGTAACGGTATTTTTGTGAAACATAAAAGATTACTTACAATATTACATATAATATAATTATTTATAAGATAATTTATTTTAATTAAATAGATCAATAAATTATTTTTTTTATTATTAAAATTTAACTTTATGATACATTAATTAATTTTTCAAAATATCATAAAATAAGTTATAATTTAAAAATGAACTCTTTTTGAACCCATTTTTATTGTAATTAAAACTAATTATCTCATATAAAGAAATCTATTTTTATAAAATGGAGTCCATTTTTGAATCATACATGTCATAAAATGGTAATGGTGAATTTTTTGGATTTGGCTAAAAATGAACTCTATCAGCTTCTTTTAATTTTAAAAATGAAAACATCATCTGTGATGTGTCAAATTACAGTAATCTTAGATGATTTTTTTTCATTTTCCTTTAACACAATCAAGGATGTTATGAAAACAATTATTAATGTAAAATAATATTTTATTATACATTTAATATGTATAATTATTCTATTGAACGAATATATAAACATGATATTATATTAAATGACATAATATCATGATACTTGTAAAAACCACCAAATTAAAATTATATAATTTTTAATAATATTTTATTTAATGAACAATCGATATAATATATTACTATGTAATATATATAAGGCCAATTATAATAATGTAATTTAAAAAATATTATATAATTTATAATATAGAGAATAATTAAAATTTTACACGAACGTACATTATTTTATATAATCTAGCCAGTTGTGAAACCCAAGAAAAAACTAACGCTCCCAAAATGACTAAATTGAATCTTAGAAATTATAATAAACTAATCAAACTAATAAAATTAAAAAAAATTAGAAATGTTCCATATTTAATTCGTTAATAGATTTAATTTTATCACCTCGGGAATTCAATAAAAGGAGATAACAATTTCAAACTTACAGTAAGGGATCCCCTTGGAACATCCCAATTACTATTATATCATGATTTATCTCTCCGTACACCAATGTAAAAATAAATTATCCATATATAATTCTCTCATATTATATTTATATGTTCAAAAATCTTGTTTCCAAATGAATTCTCCCTTCTTAAATTTGAAAAATACATTTTTGGTAATCTTCCCAATATGAATTTTCCTAATATGGAATCTCGATTAATGGAACCTTCATAAAATCATAACCATTTTCAAGTATAACCCATAAACAATTTAAAAAAATAACAATAAAACACTATTATTTTCATGAATAAACAAAAAAAGATTCATTATTTCTACAAAAAATGTCTCATCTCCAATTAAAATATAATAGGAAATAAATACAAATCCATAAAATTTGAATGAACACATCGAAAATAACAACTATTCAAATAATCACATTTATATGAAATAACCACCTAAATTAAGAGAGGAAAAACCATTATGATTATATCCAAAAATAAAGGATCTCATAGAAGTAGCGCAAATCGTAACAGGAAACTTCATCCTGATCCACTCCATTATTGGAGTCAAAACTAGGTCATGTTTCCACACACCCCCAATTATTTAGGACTACATAATGTGACTTGGTTAATCTCCTATGGATAAATCTTTAATGTATTAAATATTATTCTTCTCCAAATATTAGATTCAACACCCTATGATCACGGATTTTCTCTCACCATATATTCTTATAAAAACATTCTAGATAGCCGAACATAAAACAAAAATTACAAGCCATCGAAAGATTCCAACAAGAAGGATTTGAATATCAAATCAAATTGAATAGAAAAAAAAGATAACTTTAATACAAGTGAGAACCCAAATCTAATGAAATTGGATTCTCAAAAATAATATCCTCTAGTACAAGAATAATCACCATACACTTATCCAAAATCGGAACCTTAAATTAGCTCAAAACAGCATGAACTCTTGCAGCATCATGAGTTCCTGATGGTCCAAAAAAAACTATCATCTTCCTCAATCCATTCCACCAGATTTAATTGGCCTTTATCTCCATGGAAATATAGAGAAAAATAATAATAATATGATTCCACCACTGTACTAGGTGTCTATACAAACTAAAAACATGATGAAACTTACAGGTTACATTGAGGATGTTCCAATTTTATAATCCCCGAGAAAAGGAAGTGAACAATACTAAAATTATAATCATAAAAATGTCAACCAAAATATTATCCCATTCCAAAAATATGATCATAAACCAATCATTACAAAATATCCAAAATAATCATTTTGAAACCACCATTCTTTTCAAATAGTTATAGATTTACTCCTACCAAGGCCACTTTCCAAATTGAAAGACCCATTTTACAATCCATCTCTATCCTAAAATTATACTTTTACTACAAAAACATTTCCAAAATTATATTCTCTTTTGAAATTTCCTTTTCCCAAAACTGTTTATATTTTTTAATTCCACTCGTATAGATAAAAGACCACACAAAACACAGCAGAAACCAATCTCTTGGAATGGGGAAGTAGTGGTCATAACATGAAAACTTGGTTAGTTTTCCATGAAATATATATTCACCAAACACTAGATAGACCATAAAACATGCAATCATGCTCCAAATTGGTCACTCCCCCATGTGAGATCACTGTATGATACTTATTCACCTCCATTATCATTATCCATCTATGAAAATCTAAACAATAAAAATAAATGAAATCAATGACAACACTTGTAAACTCGAGGTCTAGAATGAGAAGGAGTTCATGATTCTATTCCCATGAACACCACCCCATTCTCGACATTCCTAAATTGAAACAAAATTACTTCCAAAATAATAATACTTTGGCTTGGAAACATTGTTTCATGAAATAATTCGTGCTGCCATTAAGTTAGATAGACATATTGTCCTGAGAAAATTTTTGAGAGGCATTCCTGGTCCTATTAGTCTAGTGAATACTATAGGGAATAAAATATTTTCGAACGAATAATGGTTTTTACCCACATATCCAGGATAAAATAATAAAATATATAATTAAACATAAACAAACATAATAAATAAATACATGTAAAAAAATAATATAGATACAACACATAATAAAAATTTGATTATTAATACAAAAATAAAACAGACACACACAAACGTTATCTTTATGTGACCATTCAATCACCACTGACCATAAGACAATCCTTTTATAGAGGAAAACTCGATCCAAAAAACATGACCTATGAAATTGATTTGGTATACCAATGTTGAGTAGTACAATTAGTGTGTGAGTATAAAATATCTGAGTAGGTAATCACTAGAGATTCCATTCTTTTCATTTCCTGAAATAATCCATAAACACAAATATAAATACCTAAAAATAGGACTTTACCATTTCATGAAACAAAAACACATTTATTTGAAAACCAAATTTTATGAATAGTATACCAAATTTATATTTAATCTTTGATTCCACATAAATAAATATCCATTTCATAACCAATTCCACGTGAAAAATCTAAATCAAGAAATATTTGGGGTATGTTTAAGAAAAAGGAAAAAAACATTCAATAAGACAACAATATAATAGATAGCCGAAAATAAACAAATAAAATATTTGAAAATATGATAGATAATCATGGGAATTTACTATCTATTACAGAAAAAAAATTATGAATTTTTTATCAATTAATTTAATCATTTAGATATTTTTAATTTTACACTACACTTAATAATATAATTTTTTATATAATATCACAATGTTTGGCTTGAATTATAGAAATAACTATTTAATAATTCACTATACACAAAACATAAATTATCTTCTAATACATGCAACACTATTATTGGATTTTATTATTCATAATATCAAATACCTTTGATTTCTTTTGTTACGCACATGGATGAGTTTTTACTGAACAAAAATATACTATTAAATTATTATTAAAATAAATTTATAGATACCACAAATTAGTTAGAATAGTATCTATTGATATTTTTAACTAAATTCTTAAAATATTATTTACATATTATTCCTTTGGTGATAAATTATTGTAAGTGACTGATAGATAAATTTAAAAATAAAGAAATAATTTTTCTAAGAAAAATATTTTCCAATGTAAAAACAGATTTTTTTCACAATAAACTATAAAAACACGTTTTTCTAGTTTTTTCAATAATATTTATATATTATAAATCAATAAATATTTATCATAATCATCCAATATATTTTATAGCTAAAATATATGTATAAATCTAATTTTGTCAATAAGAAAATATATTTTTGTTAAATATAATTTTTCCACATTTTAATATTAAACCCTTTTAATATATAATTTTTTATACATTTATAACTTTTATAAAAAAATTAATCATAATCTGTGTTTGATGAATATCAAATTTTTCTTTGGTTACAATTTTTTTTACTTTTTTGAGAAAATTATTACTTTCATGAATACTGAATAATATAAAATTCTCGTTCAAAAATGCATTTTCATCAAATTTATTTATATAACTAAATAATGTTTTTCATTTAATTTTAAAAACAATTATATCAATTATATATTAATTAATAAAATTTATTTTATTGTAAACAATTTCAGATTAAATTTAGATATAAAATCTTTGCAACCTTTTGATGATTTTATCATTAAAACCCTGCATTGTTGTCCCGTTTATGGGATTGCCATGAATTTAAATTTTTCACTAAATTGATTATAATATAAAAAATGTATTCCATATATATAATAATAATATCATATAATATATTATAATGTAAAATTATATTTTTAACAAAAATATTAATGAACGTAATTAAAATTAAATACATCAGTTAACGTAAAACCAGATTACTGAATGGATACACATTAATCCTAAGAGGCCAAATGACAAAAAAAACATGTCTAAAATTAATTTTGTGGACATATTTCGACACATTAACATATTTTATATTATTTGAAAAATTATTTTTGGGAGATGCTATTATAGAGACCTCTCAATAGTGTTTTCATTTTTTATATTTAAAATAATGACACTATTACTCTTCAATGAAAGGGAACACAACCACTCACTTCATTAGAACTATTATGACACATTATCAAGAAAAAGATCCAAAATAGCCTCCCAAAACCCTCAACTCATTTTATATGCCTTAATTTTCATATAATGTCATCCAAATAATCCTTTTAGTGAAAACCATGAGGAGTTACCCAATAAAGAGGCCATATACTTCGTCTGACTCCATGGTATTATTTTCATTCTTCACCACATAAAATATTAATATAAAGTGAATTTATAATAACATAATTATCCTAAATTAACATATATTATTTTATTTTTCAGTTATACATAAACACTAACCCACATCAATCTAATGGGTTATAAACTTACCATTTTTCATATTGTGAACTAACACCTCCAAAAATGACGTTGTTTTCCTTTCATTTTACAGCACCCATGGTTGGAAATTATTACTGAAAAAAATTCTATTTAAAAAATTCTATTTATTAAGTATTTATAGTTATATTATAATGATATAAATCTTACATTCATTATTTAAATTTCTGATAAATATGATAACATTGTTTTTGGATGTTTGGACTACCACCTACTCAATAAAGCATGATTCAAGAAAACATTACATGTAATTTATTAAATATGCTATTTGTAAAATTATATTATAAATATTAAAAAATATTTTTACTACAATTATTGTATATATATATGTCATATTCTTTTTTTCATTTCAAAAAAACTCTAAAATAGAAAGAAAGATAATGCAAACATATGACCTACCGTCTCCATGAATATTATAACTTATATTAATTTATAAGTTTAATTGATTACTATAAATAGTTATATACAGAATATATGTGATATTTAAAAACCTTTAAAAAATATTGTAATAATTAATTCATGATCTTAGATTGAAAATCAATAATTACAAGTCATAACACATATAAAATAAAAAGATGTTATTATCTAAAACATAAACTTAACCTAGGATTTTTAAAAAAAGGGAATATAAAGTCATAAAAAATAATATACAGAATTTTATTTGATAATTTTGTTATATTATATTTATTATACATGTGTTTTTAATGTTAATAGTTCAAATCAAGACATACAGTAGGGGTTTTCCCATCTCACTTTTATTTCTATGGGATTTATGTCATATTCAAAACTCATTTATTTTTCCTTATGTGTATATGAACCATGAATATATTATATAAATATTAATAATAACTATATCTGTATTTATATATCCATTTGGTGATCTCACTTTCATGTGGTTTCTATTAAAAATGTTACCCAATCAGTTAGGTCATTATTTGAAATTTTTCTTCATTTAGACAACTGTTTTTTACGAACCTATATTCTATTACAATGTGTATATATTTTTATTTTAAATTTAATTCCATGAATATTATTACATTAATGATATTATATGCCTCATGTTATTTAATTTTCTTACATACAAGGTTTGTATCAATGTTTTTAAGTGGTATGAGGTTATTGGAACAATATCCTCACTTGTCTATATTATTTATGATTTTTCTTAGATTGATGAAATCATCTAATCCATTTCCCAAAAAACCCATGAAATTTATTATCATACAATCATTTATAATTTATCAATGTGTTAGTACCACTTTTAAACACTTTTTTAATTATGATAATTTAGAAAAAATTGCAAATATAACTTTAACATTCTTTTTGGTCAAAATATGTTTTCTTTGAAAATAATGATTTCTAAAAATGATTTTATCATAATTTATCAATTTTAAATTAAATAAGGTTTTCAAGAGGTTTTAAATTTATAATAAATGTTTAAAAATATTTTTTTAAATGTTTTCATTCTTATTTTATAAGATTTCAAGAAAATGTATTGTAATTTTTTTTAAAGATTCATATATATGATTTTATGAAAAATGATTTTCAACATGTTTTCATGATTTTTTTATATTTTATCATGGAAATATTTTTTTTAAATATTTAATATCTTATTTTATACATTTTTATGTGAAAAGTTTTTCAAAATTTTGTTAAAGCTTATTATATAAATTTTTAATGAATTTTTATACATGTTTTCAATATTTTGTTATATGATTCATAGAAAATTGTTTTTCAGAATGTTTTAATAATGATTTTAAACATTTTAAAGGAAAATGTTTTTCAAAATATTATCAACAATATTTTATCCATTTTCATGGAATGGGGTTTACAAAAACAATACAAGAAAATATTAATATTTTTCAGTGAAAAAGGTTTTCAAAATGATATCAGCAAATATATATAAGATTAAAATGTATTTTCAAATAAAATTTCATTCATAATGTTTCTATGATTTCTTAATAATATTTAGAAAATGGTTTTCAAAATATTTTTAATTATTCCTTTTTATGTATTCATGGATTTTTCTCCAAAAATCATTTGAAAAATAATTTATAATTATTCATCAAATAATGTTTTCAAAATTATTTATAGCATCCATTATAATTTTTCATGTTTATTTTTTAAGAAACTGGTTTTAAATGGTTTTATATTTTATAATGAAATTTTCATAGAATAATGGATGTTTTTTTCAATAAATTATTTTAAATGATATTTCAAAATTATGTTCCATATAAATTACATCTATTGGTGTTACTCATGCCTTTCTAGGGATATTATCTAAGGGTCCCAATAATTTTATTTATCTGTATGCTTTATGTTATCATGTTGTGATGTTTATAAAACCATATTCCTGTTTAGGGGTTATATTTTAATGAGGCCCATTTTACATTCATGGGTTATATTCATTTGAATCATGATTACTTTCACTGGTTATGAATTGAGAAAATTATTATTAAGTATATTCCTTTGACACATGTTATTATATGATGACATGATTATGATACCTATTACATTTCATAGGTTATGATATCATTGTTTAGGATCTTGTATCTCATGTATGAATGATTCCATAATTCTATAGGTGGGACATATATCTCCCTCCAATGCATTGGGTAATGATTTATATATCATGATATTGAGATGGTTGGAATGGGGATTGAGCTCTCTTTAGTAATGGAATTTTTCTGCTAATATGATATTGGGAGTGAACCTTGACTACTAAAATAGTCATTGGAGAAAACAATATACTCCATTGTGGAACGGTGAGTGAACCCATTATTCTAAGATTCCATTGGCAATGATTCATTCACTACTATGGAATTAATTTTATATGATTATGTGTCTTCCATAATTATATTTACTACTCCTCTTTTATGATTTAATCTATTATTCTCCACATTCTCTTATGATCCATGTCTCTTGAAGTACTAATAATTATTCCCTGATTCTTTCTTAGGATATTTTTTATGAATGCTATGTTCATATAATGTCATTGTCACATTCTCAAACCCTTATTCTCTTGTTTATGCTAACATAAAAACATTTCATACCTTTACTAAGAATATGATACCACCCCATTCGATGTTTTCGTTCCATATGTTATAAACATATGTATTCTGTTTTATGTGTCTATAAAGGGTGCTGGTCATAAAGAACATAGTGAAAGATAATTATACATACATAGGTATCTGTATTTATGCTTACATGTTTACAATGTAAATATACCAATATGGTATTAAGTCATCTATTGTTTAATGTATTATGTATACTTAAAAAAGTACAAGGATTCTTATGAAAGGAAAAAAATGGATTGTTATAGTCTGTATCGGAGAAATGTTTAGTTAATATTTTAAACTAAGACTTGAAAAAATTAGTGATATCACCATGGATATTTCAACGGATATTTCTAGGAACGTCACGATTAATAAACCATTGTTGTTATATAAATAAATTATGATTTTATAATTTATATATAATATAATATATATTTCTAGATTATGTTATATTGGTCATTGATAAGTGTTTCTAATAATATGCTTTATTGTTATAGTCATTGATGAGAAACACATATAATTGAGTTAACATTGAATGGTTTAGAAAACTTCATATTGAGAATTAAAATTGGATGATCACTAGAGTGAAGTATGATGTGATCATGACTAATAATTTTTCACGGAACATGATTAATATTGTGTACCTTAACAGACTATAAATCTAAAATGAAAATATATGGAAGGAGTTCACTGAGATATCGGGTAATGGATACCATGGAGGAAAGAAAATAAATTTATTTATTTTATGAATATAGAAATAATCACCCATGTGAATATCTTAGAATAACATAGAAATGTTTTGAATGTCAAAAGGTAAAACCAAAATCAAGTACCTTAAAAAGAAATATTAAATTTTTTATTACCTTAATAAATGATAATATTACCCTCTTGAAGACATTATCCATGTTTAAATGATTTATCATTGCAATAAATTGTAATTATTCAAAATGATTTACCATGTGTAAAGCTGAAGAAGATGATAAGATAGGTATTATAAGTAATGATTATATTGTGAATGATGATGATAATACAAGTGAAATATGACTTAAAATACAAGTTAAATAATAGGATGAGGTAGACATGTTAATGGATTATAGAAGAAGACCAATAATTGATAATTTTTGGTATTTGCATTCAAGAAATATATTATATGAATAGTCATATATAAAATTATTGTTCAGTTTATTTTCTTCACGATGTATTTACATGAATTTTTTAAATGGTTCAGATGGACTAGAAATGTTTTTGAATGGAAAGGGGATGTTCATGGGAAACACAAAGTTAAGGGAAAGTTTTCACATCAAATTTTTCATTTGTTAGGATAATGATGTTTGGATAATGATGTGTTGAACATGAACATGTAAATAGTACGGTACCAATTACCATAAAACTAATTAAAATATTTTTGAAATGTTTTTATGCTATGATGGACAGATATTAAAATAGCTATTGGATTTGAAGAATAAATCCATTAATCATTGAATTATTGAAACATGCATATTTTAAATATGTATTTGTGGAAACTCATTTTAATAACATTTTTTTGGGAAATTATGATATAGGTATTCATATTTTTATATGTTAAAGAAAAGATCTATATTATGATATATTTGGGATAATATCTAATAAATTTGTGATAAATTTAGAGACATTATTTCAAATGTTTTGGATTTCCATATTTTTAAAGGATAGTTCGTTTTACAATTTATAGAAATGTATAGGATAAATATAGGATGATTTTTTTGAGATTAAAGTATTATCTCACCATATATGGTTTTATGAAAATTTAGTAACATACGAAAACCTTTTGTTGCAATAAATAGTTATGGAATCACCTATCATTCTATATGAGGATATCATGATATATTATTGTTTTCGGAATTAAAAATTCACCATTATTTTGTGAATAAGAGTTAATGTGGAATTTGATCAAAGAACATAAAATGGTAATGTATTCCTTAAATCATTTATGTTTATCTTTCCTTATAAATTATTCAATATTTCGAAAAGTGGTGTCCAAATAAAATTTTACCATGTTATCATAATTTTTTATGATATCAATGTCCTTTATAATCCTCCTAGGTTAATTGATTTTTTATTTTCATAATTCTTATAACCATGTTCTCAATCACTATCCTTCAGAACTTGATAGTTAGATTTATATTTCATGTCTATGTTTTCACTAGCCACCTATGTGATCATATGTTAAATACTAGTTATGAGTTACATTGTGTAACCATTGTTGTTATATCTTTCATATTTAAAAAAAATATTTAGTGATTTTTTTAATATGTGGTATTCTATGAAATGAACTTTCAGGTATTAAAATTTTAATAACCTAATAATATTTTGATTGTGAAATAAATATTACATTGGGTATAATGTACCCCAAAAAGATTTTATGAAATACTTTTTTGAAATAATTTAATCATTGGGATAATTTGTAGTTCCCAAAACATTTAATATATATTTTTATATAAAATTAATAATTCTGACCTGCGTTATATACAAAAAAAATATTATTATACTATTAGAAACACCTAGAATAGCATGTGGTAGACCAAAAAACTAGGTTTTCCCTGTATAAAACACAATAGTGGGTCCCTTCAATAGAATTCTTTACATGAAAGTCCATGTTTTTACCAAAATATGATATACTATTAATAATATTATTAAAATACAATTATATCTACCACTGAGACATTAGAATTATGTAAATGATATGATTAAATTTTTCTTAAAATTATTTACCCCCGAATCCTTTGGTTATCTACAAGTGTATTTTAATGAACGAAAAACTTGAAAAGAAATAAATTTATTTTAAAAAATATATTTTTCTATGTACGGATACAATTTTTTTCAATAAATTAATAAATTAAATTTTTTGATAATCATTTAAATATAATATAATTATTTTATTTATAATTAATATTTTTTAAAATCATCATATACATTTTATATGTATAATACAATAATAAATTCAATTTTTATAATAATATGATTTATTGTTCTAAAAGGTACTTTTACAACCCTTAATTGGTGAAAACATTTTAAATTTAATTTATAACAATTTTTAATGTTTTATTTGAAATTAATACTTAATTTGTGAAATGAAAATATCAAAACTAAATTTGGATGAATTTTTTGAACTTCTATGATAACTTTTATATTTTGATGAACTGTGTATAATTCTGAATTTTAGTCCCAAATTGTATTTTTTCCAATGTATTCTGGTTGTTAAATAATGATTAAATATTTTTTTGAGAATAGTTATATAAATTTTATATAATATAAAAAATTTATTTCATTGGAAATAGTTTTACAACAAATTTATATATAAAAACATAGCTAAATTCTTATCATTTAATAATAATAACCCCACATTTTCATGTCATGTACATGATTAACAATGCATTAATTTCTCACAATTATATGATTATAATTTAGAATGAATATATTCCCTATTTTGATTAATATTTATTTATACAGGAAAATATTTTCTAATTAGTATTTAACCTAAAATATTTGTGAATTTTATTATAATTAATACATCAAATAAGGTAAAAATATGATCACTTAATCATTAATCAATAACTATAAGACTCCAAATGACCTAGAAAAGTGTCCAAAATCCATTGTGCCAACATATTTTGACCAAGTAACCTCTTGAAATATAGTTTAACCATTATTTGATGGGAATTATATAATGAAAACCTCTCAATATTGTTTACAGTTTTTATATATTCAATAATTCCACTCCTCCTCTTCTATAAAATGACACCCAACCCCTCACATCCTTATATCTAGAAACAAACATAGACTCCGTAAAATAAAACCAAAATATACATCAAACATTCATACATTCTTCCTACAATTCCCCCACTAGATGAAATCAAACCCAATGGGATTTTTTGTGCAATCCAAGAGGAGTTACCCAAAGGAGATGTAACATCCATCCTTTGGCTCCTTTGTTTTATTTTCATTCTCCACCACCTCGAATATACTGATTACTAATTTTTTAATATCTAATAAGTATCCTAAATATTTTTATAGGATTTATTCTTAATTATTTTACATATAATTAATCACTCTTCCATCTAATGGGTATTGAATTTATAATTTATTTATACAGAGAACTACATCCTAAAGAATGAAGTTGTTCTTTTTTCCTTTAACCTCTCACATGGTTTGGAATTATGATGGAAATTTAATTTGTTTTTTTTATTTTCTATTATGATTTATTTTCTACTTCTGAAATTATTATACAAATAATTAATTAATAATTTCTATTTTGTGAAAATATAATAATTTTATTTTTTAAATTGTGGACTACTACCTCATTAAAGAAATGGGATTTATTGACACTTCATTGTGCATATATGATGGATGGTTTTAGTAAATGTACATGATAAATAAAAAATAATAATTCTATACAATATATATTATATATATATATATATTTTCTTTACCTTCACTCTTTATAAACAAATATAAAATGAAAATTTCTTTTAGGCGTACGCACAAGTTACAATCTCTATGAAAGGTGTATTTAATTTTTTTATTACATATATATATTGTATTAAATATTAATATTATGAATATATATGAAATTTATAACATTATTTACATTCTAGACATAAGTAAATCATCATCAATGTAAAATGATGAAGAATAACAATTCAAACCAGATATGGGAATTTAATATGTTATTATCCGAAACATAACATTAATATGTTATTTATAATAAAAGGTTAATATAATTTCATATAAAATATTTGGTATTAGATATAATAATAGGTCTTTTTGATTATTTATAAAATAATTATATTCATTAAAGATGATTTTTGTACATATATGAATAATATATGGACTTAATGTAAGGGTTTTCTCATGTAACTTTTACTTCTATGAGATTTATGCATGATTCACCACTCTTTGGTTTTTTGGTCATTATATTACCTATAAATATTATATATATATGTTACAAAAGAAATTTTAGTTATTTACATAGACATTATGTTACCACTATTTCATGGGGTTTATGTTTCAAAAGATACAAAATAAATTTATTAATTTTGTCTCAATTTTCCTTCTATGAGACAACAGTTTTCCAATGAACCTATACTCTTTCATGAGATATATATATTTCCATTTTTCATCATATATAATCAATATAATTTTTTCAGGAAATTTTATTCCTCTTCAAATTTCATTTTCATACATAGTGATTTTTATTTAATGTAACGAAGTGGTAGGTTTTTTTACAACAATTTCATCATTTAGGATGATTGATAAAAATTATACATAAATAAATGAAATATTGTGATCTATATCTAAATAAAAATATTATTTTTCTATTATGGTAATTTATGATGTATTAAATTATTATAACCATATTCTCTATTTTTTACTTAATATATTTAAGAAAATGTTTTGTAGGAAATCTAAGTGTTTTTCTCTCTTTAGTTAGAAATAAATGTTCAATCATAGTCATTTTTATGATAAAAAATGAAATATATATTTTATGTTTTGAGTGATAATTTTTAGAATGATTTAAATATTATTTTAAATTTCATAAAGAAATTATTATTTAAAAACATTTTAAGCATATTTTTTATATTTTTAGAAATAAATGTTATCAAATAGTTCATAGGATTATTTTATAAGTTTTAATGAAATAAATTTTCAAAAGTATTTCTTCAATAATTTTTGAGTATACATGGAAAGTGGTTCTCCAAATTATTTCATGCCTCTTTTATCAGTTTTATTGGAAAAATGTTTTAATGAAATTTGATGGTTATTTTATATGTTTTCATTCTTCTTTAAAAGGATTCAAGAAATAATGTTTTTAAAATATTTTTATTATTTCTTCGTATGATTTCATGAAAATATGTTTAAAAAATAAATATTATTTTATAATTTTTGATGGAAAAATATTTCAAAATAATTTCAATATTCATTTATATATTTTAATGGAAAATTAATTTCAAAATTTTTTCATGATTAATTTATATTCTTTAGGGGATACATTTTCTTAAATATTTTCAATAATTGTATATATGTTTCCAATTTATATTCAATGAAAAATGATTTCAAACTGCTTTATTTATTTTTTATATGTGATAAATGAAAATGGTTTTCAAAAGGTTTTTCAATAATTTTTTATATGTTTTAATGTATAATTTTCTTCCATGAAATCGAGACTCATTTATATGTTTTCAAAGAAAAAAAATTCCAAAGTATTACGATATTATTTTATATTTTTTCAAGTCTATTTTCAATGAAATTTTTTCCAAAATGTATCATGTATAAACAAAATCTCAAATATGAAATGATATTTCCCCTTGAAATATTTTCGAAAAATATTTCAAATTTATTTTCAATCTAAGATGACAAATATTTGTGTTACTCATGAATTTCATTAGATATTATCCAAGGGTTACATAATTATTATTTCTATGAATGGTTTATGTTTTGATGTCATTATTTTTATGGATCCTTATTCCCATTCACAAGTTATAGGTTTAAAAAAATCTTTTCTCCTTTGTGGGTTTTCTGCTTATTAAACCCACTTATATTTACTGGATATGATTTGATTAATTGATTATAAAACCAATATCTTTTCAATAGGTTATGATATGGTGACATGACAATGATACCCATTTCATTTCATGTGTTATGATATGAATTTTGATGTTAATATGGAGAAATTTTGAATAATTTTATTATGATATGTGTGGGAATTATAACATCTACCAATGAATTGGGTAATTATTTTTTTCTATGTTGATGTACATGGATCGAATGGGGAGTGAACTAATTTCAATAATGGAGTTGTGTACTAATATGGTCCTAGTAGTGAACGTGTAATACCAATATGGTAATCAGAATGATCCTTGATGACCATGATAGTATGATCAATGATCTCATAAAAGTAAGATGTTCATCACAATGATGCTTTAAATACAATGGAAATAATTGTATATGTTTATGTTTTTACCACAATTCCATGCCTTATTATTATGGTATTCATTCATTACATATTCTATTGGTTCACTTATGAATTATTTCTTATGAACATACAATGTTTATTCCATAAATCATGTTTATGATGATTAAAATGAAGGGTATGATATTCTAATACCATGTTTGCATTTCCATACCCTAATTCTCAAATTTATACTGATGTATTTATTTTGTTTCCCTTACCATGAAACTAATATCACTATTTTATATGATTTTTTCCCAGGTTTATGAAGATATGTATTATTTATTACATGTATAATAATAGTGATATTCATGAATAACATAGTTAGAGGTAATATAGCACACAGATCTAACAATTTTTAGGATTCCTTGATTACAATTCCACTATACTAATATGGTCTAGGGGAATTAATTTTTTTCTGTATTATGTATTATATAAAAAAATAATGTAATGTTAATATATGAAAATATAATGTCATTTTACTAACTACTGATAGAAAAAAATCCTTATAGGTACTGAATTCAAAATCTAATACTGTTATATGATGCATCCAATCATTTAATAATAAACTAGATGCTCTAAAATATTCAATCTAGTTGTACATCCCAACTTGTTTCAACTATTCCAGGGGAATGAACCCCTATAATCAGGTTCAACAACAAACCATAACTCAACCCTCTAGATGAAACCTAGGAATCCAATGATAACAATACATGGCGAAAGAGGAGGACCTTATACATGGGCCACAAAATGAATCCCATCACCATAGTGTTTCAATTAACAAACAATAATACCACCTATGTGATTAGCTGAACATCATTGGATCCCACATAATGGTTCCCATTTCTCATCAATCCATACATGGGTTCTGACCAGTCTATCACATCATATAATCTTTCAAATCATTTTACAAACCATTATATTATAAAAAACAGGACTTTGTTTCTTCAAATACAAATTCAACTCAAAAAAGTGTTCCCAAACCAAGGTGAAAACATAAAAAATTCAGAAAAATACCAAAAATTTCTTCAAACAACTTAAATTCCAAAAAACACCTCAATCTGGAAAACAGTCAATGTCAAAGAAGAAAATTTTAAAACCACTATTAAAATATATTTTAGAACCAAGTTAAAATTTTAATGTCATGATATATGTTCCAAAAATAGTACATTTAAATAAAAAATGAGATGAAGAAGAGTAAAATGAAATGAATGAGGAATATAGGATATTAGCCATTGAAAAATCATGGTAAATTGAACCATCTTTCTCAAGGGATATTTTAAATTCTTCTCTCATCAATATGTTGACCCTATTAACATATATATGTCCCAAAATCATATGATGCTATTTAATTACATTAAAAGAAACCAAAAAAATATTTAATGAAACACCACTTTACATGAAAAACTCAACAATCAGCATATAAGAATCAATAAATAAAATTTACAAATACCAACACAAAACACCCATTTCTAAACCATATCAAATTACTGATGTTTTGGAATGGATAAAAAAAATATGAAACACTATTATCAATATTTAAGGACTAATTTTCATATATTAAAAATATTTTTTCCATTTATATATAGGAAAAATTATAGAACGCCTTTGAAAACCAATTTTCCCATGTTTTTCTACATTAAAACACCATAACAAACCACACAAAAAAATCACACGCATGAAAAAACATTTATATATATATATATTATAAATACAAAATCATCAAAAGGATTATTATAGGGTGGATAAGGATGAAATAACCTACATCAATGATGCTATAACACATTGAATATTAGCATGAAGGAAGCACTGAAACTAACAGACCATCCTCACACACTAACATCAAATTGAAATCAACCAAGTCATTTACCCATCCCATTAGGGTTGTCCAATAGCTAACACTATAATGAAACACTGGGAAACTAATTATTGAGGGGAGAAGATGATGTAATTGAAAAAAAATACAAAATAAACATACCTTAGAACCACTGATGAGCTTAATTGGTGGAAGGAGAAAAAGGGTCAAGGGTTTCCATGAGCCCCTTAGAGCTACTATAACTAAAAAGGTGGTAAAAACATGAAATATGGTTAAAACATAAAATGGTATATATTGGATTTTTTTCTTTTTTACATGGGAATGTCACACTATTTGGTCATATGGTTTGAAAAAATGTTCTAAAATAGTGCATATCCTATAATAGAAGAGGGAAACCCTACCCTTTTTTATATCACAATTTCTAAAATTGTGTTCAAACTATGAAATTTGGATATCTAAAATTGAAGAACATATAATTATTCCTTCCACTCCTTTTCTCTTAGCCATGCACAATCTATTCAGTACGCCTCAAAAACCCTCATGCGACACAGTTTCATCTAGGTCTCACATAGTATCCCTAATTAATGTACATTCCTTTCATACCAATCCATGATGTTGGAAAAATATTTTAACCCCCCCCCCCACTTCAATATACTACATGGTTGACCCTAAAACCAATAAATAGAAAAAAATCATCTAAAAACTCCAAAATTCATTAATTAAAATTGTGAACTCACCTTGACCCTTAACCAAAATACCCAACATCAACAAATAAATAAAATGCAATGAATTATATATTTAGGGCATAAAATGAGACATGTCGATGAATCTACTAGATATCAATAACTAGGGACACCAATTAATAATAACTATATAGTTCAAATAAATGGAATAATATATTTAATTCATGAATAAATACTAATTATCATCAAATGTCTTCATTGATTATAGGGTACGGATATATCAACAATTTTCTAATTAGAATCATAACATTAAAGGTTGTATTCATATATAAGAATCGATTAATGTTTAATAAATAGTCATATTCCTCATAAAAAATATGATATTTAATTTAATTTTAAATTCTAATGAAAAATCAACACATGATATTGATTATTTGATTAAAAATTTAATAATCACAAAATAATGTGTGAGTGTAAAATAACAATTATAATTTATTAATTTTCAATTAAAGTAGACATGGTTGAAATAATTATAATTGAAATATAACATACGATGAATAAATTTCTATCCATCACTTTAAATGTTAATGTGGTAGTACATAAACCTTGTAAATAAAATTGGTCGCATAATATTTCAATATTCCTTAATAAAGAGAAACATAGATGAAGTTCCTTACCTCATAGTACCTTTTCATTGAATATATTTTAACCTCCTCTATAATTGTTTCAATACTATTAATATTTTTACCTAAAAATATTTATTTTTATTATATAATATATGATTCTATTAAAACATTTTTACACTTATTTTCTAATAATATTTAATTATTTTTGTTATTTTGTATGTTATTTTTCTTGTTTTCCCAAAAGTGTTTTTTTGTTATAGATAAGGTGCTTGAAAATATTATATAGTGCAATAATAAACATATTTATATTTATATTTTTAATAACAAATTTAATCCTTATACACAATTTTTTAATATATTTTTATGTTCTTTCATTGACAATGAATTTCATTACTTTATTGAGAAGGTTGGTCATACATATGCATGAGTGAGGATATCATTCCCTTAATGAGTTATATGGAATGGAGTGTTTTGGTATATTAATTATAAAAAAATTTAATTAATTTCATATATATCACATATCATAATTAAATTATCCTAAATAAATTCTTTAAAATGTATATGAAAATAATTATTTTCATATAATCATGAGGCATTAGTACCCCTATACATGGGAGTGAGGTTATCATTATTTTATAGAAATGAATGTAATAAGGTAGATGTGATATTATAATTATATGAAAAATAATTATATCACAAATAACTTAATAAAATTTTTAATTCATCGTTATATTCATCATTTATATTTGGTGATGGAAGATAATTTATTTTTGTTGGCAGTGAGGTAGTCCTATGTACACACGTTCAATGATTTCATTTCCCATATTATAGAAGTGTGTATGGAAATAATTAATCCATTAAAATTTTAACACCTATGTATATGTAAGATACTGGTAATATCATTGTAGA
The DNA here is from genome assembly GCA_963277665.1 of Viscum album. Taxonomy (NCBI): domain Eukaryota; kingdom Viridiplantae; phylum Streptophyta; class Magnoliopsida; order Santalales; family Viscaceae; genus Viscum; species Viscum album. The sequence goes on along the minus strand of OY728132.1, from coordinate 1,281,344,454 downwards.
ATTATTGAATAATATTTTAAGGAGGAAATAGAGTAAATAAAAGGAAAACGCTCATTTAAGAATGTCACATCTTCTTTGGGAAATATATTTTTGATCACCAAGAAATCCTTTCTAGGATAGACATATAATCAAACCATGGGATCACAGATTTTGGCAGTGGATTAATTTTTAATTTAATATCATTATTTTTAATACATATGTAATTTTAATTGTTATGATTTAATGAGAGGTCGTGGCCCTTTTAAAATGGTAAAGTATACAAAGCTGAAATTTTTGGGAATAATAAATATAAAACCACGTTTTTATCATGTCATAAGCATAAAAACGATTAATTATAGTTTTATAGAGTTTATAATGAATAAATATTTCCATGAAATTATTTTGGATAAGTTTTTAGGCCATTTATAACCCTCATGATAGTTAAACCCTTAAGATAATGTGTTTCTACCTTAAATGTTGTCATTAATTTCAACTTATTTTAATATTCATAATGATTAAAATTTAAGATGAGAATACTAGATAATATAGAGTATTAAAATTACAAAAAATATAATCCATTTATCCAAATAAAATTTAATGAATTGGTTTAATCCAATTTAATATTATGCTCATAGATGCAATGAAAAAGTAGGATTCCGAAGATAATATTTTCTAATGTATAAATTGTTATAATATAAAAATTTATATTAAAATTTAATTCAACTAACATAAAATCTATTTACAATAATATAATTAATATTATTTTACATCTAAATGAAATAAAAAAAATATTTATCATTTTATATAATTTAAATTCAATGAAAATTTTCACCTAAAAATCAGTTTTTTTTTCTTTTCATCAAAAAACAATTATTAGAAAAATTTAAGAAATTCAAAGTGAATTCATAATTATATGTTCATTTAAAAAATAAATTTACTTTTATTTTATAAATATTAAAAAAGAATTTGAAATTAATTTAAATTTATCTTCACAATTAGAAAGAAAAGTATATATTATAAAAATAAAAAACTTTTTAGAAATAATTTATTTTTCATTCATATAATAATATTTTATTTTCAATAAATTGCAACCAATTTAATATTTTTTTATAAATGTAAAAACCATATAGTTTATTTAATTTTTTTGTAAAATTCATATCTTGAAACTTATTTAATATGTTAGTGATTTTTTCAATAGATTAATTTTACTTTGAAACAAACTTTTCATGCATCACAATATATCGAAGAGATTGAATTTTATTAAAATGAAATAAATCATAATATATTGAGGTGTTACATCATGTACTATATGAAACCAAATTTTTAACCATTAAAATAGTAGGTTGTTATATCCCCCACTTAATAAATTCATCCCTAGTAATTTAAACATGTGTTCAGTAATCATGGTTTGGGATATAAACATACCACTGTGGAAAAACCACATTTTTTAAATGAGTAATTAATCATACTCTTAAAAATCATGATAGATAAATATGAAGGTAATCATGAATAAATATTATATTGGGTTTTAAATAATATAACCATTGTAGAAAAAGATGGTTATTGAAAACAAAACAACCTGTTAAGGATTAATAGATAGAAATATCGAATATTGTTATGGAAAAGTAATCTATAAAAACACTATATATTATGATTGGTTAAATGACCATTTATTTCATATAAGGAATTGTAAAAGCATAAAATTAGTGTTTAAATTTCTATATTCCTATTTATGATGGATTATTTTATAATCTAGATTATTCACTTGAGAAAATAATCATACAAGATGTCTTTCAATGTTATAATATACATCTCATCCTCTAGTCGTGCTTATAATAATTAAAACACTATGTTTTATTACAAAAAATGGATTTTGAAGATAAATTTATCAATATTGATGAAATTAAATTATAGTTTAATTGATCATAAGATACATAACTCATTTGGTCAATCACTAAATATTTACCAAAAAATGGTTACCATGTATTTTCAAATATGATAAATCTTACATTCATATGGAATGAAAGTTTCTAATGTTCAATATAATAATTTACAAAAATATTTACCATTATGGATTACGAAAAATATGTTAGTAAAAATTAAAAAATCCAATTACATAGAACATGGTGACTAAAATTACCAAAACAAATTCAATAATCCCTAATATTATGAATCTTAAGGTGATATGTAAATAACATGATCACGTGTTTAAAACTGGAACCAACATAATACCAAAATGAAAACATTTAAGATTCTATAAATTAAATATTTCTTTATTACATAAATAAAATATCATTTTATCGAATATAATTTTTTTTGTAAATTCTATCATGTATTAATTTTTGATCAAATCACAAACAATTTTTAAGATCACAAATATTATTCTATTTAATTATTCATTGTAAATCCCACATTTATCCCATTTAATAATTTCTAAATAAAAAACATGACCATATTAATGGTATGTTTCCCATATTCAGGTATTCTCCAATAATTTCACTGGGCCACTAAATCACTATTTGTGGTAACATGTTTAATTAGACATATTCTATTAAATCCTTAATGAAACCCCATTAATTATCAATACTTTAATGTTTCTTGATTCATTTAATGATAATAAAACTAATAGAATATATACATAACATAATTATAGAACATCATACATATATCATAGATCAAAATAAAAAAGTACATTTTTAATTCCACATCATCATTAATAAAAGTATAATCCTTACCATGTACCCATTGTTTCATATGAGTTATATTCCCTTAAAACATGTGGGGATTAAATTGTGTAGTCCCATATCACAAAATAGTTAAAAAACATTATATTTTTGTTTCATTATTACCATTTCAATCACATTACTAATATAATTTCTCTCCACAGTTGATGAAATCCCCCATTCACGTCATGAAGGGACTAGGGTTTGTCATTTCAAAATTATCACGTATAGGAAAATCCATCATTATTTTCATCCATCTGCCCATTTTATTCTCTCAAATCCAATTAATCACAAGATTTCCATAAATTACATAGGTCATGTAGAATTCATTATCTTTTTGGATTGTACAATACAATATATCCACATATAGTAATTTTATTTGTAAAATAATTTCTTTTTGAATGATTTGGTTTAGACCATAAAAGGAATGATCAATCATTCTCTTTAGATTATGTACATCAACTATTACATTCCTATTGTCCATATAATGTTTTTTATATATAGAAAAATTCTTTTCATTAAATTATGTCATAATATTGAATTAGTTTTCAATATCAACTAGTTGTTGATGAATGAATAATTTATACTTTCTTAGTTATTTAAAATCATGTCATTTGATGCTGTATATTTCCACAAAATTATTAATTTTTTATAATCCTTGACCACAAACAATTAGAATCCATTGATATGTGATAAAATGAAATTGAAACAATCTTATTTTTACTTCCCAATTTATGTAATATATTATCCAAGGATCCTTTCCAATGATAAGTTATAAAGGGGTTTGTATTCCCCTTAAATGATTGATGTTTATGAGGAAACAATTTGTCTAACATTTTTACATTGTGTTGTAAATTAGTAGGTTCTTCCATATTACAAAGGATATCCTTCAAAACCTGAGTTATTTTCCCCAATATAGTTATAATTTTTTCATTTCCATCTTCAGCCCAAGTTATATAAACATAATGATTCAATATATGAAATCCCAACATGGATTAAATTCATTTATATGATTTCCATTAATAAAATTAAGATTCATTTTTATATTATTGAATAAAATTGATTGGATCCAAATATTATGATTAATAATGTATAATTTCAAAAATGTATTGACAACTAATATAAAATAATTTTTTTTGTCTAAATTATCTCAAATTCATAAGTTATTTCTCTTTTGGAATAATCTCATAGTTTTTCAAAAGATTAATATCTCCAATACATGTTTTAATAAATCAAGTTCCCAAGGTTTCAACTAAAATATATTTTTTAATAACTCTATAAATCCAAGCCCCATTATCATAGAGTATGTGGTCATATTATTATAGTACAACTATTTGCAATTAATAACATCCAAAATGACCTAATTTTTTCCTAGTTAGGTAAAACAATATAGAAACATGAATCCCATATTAAATTAAATATATAAAATAAATAGTTTGAAATAATTATTTTAACATTGATTTTACTCATAATAACATTCTTCATATAATTGTTAAATTAAATAAAAAAAATGTGATCTTATATGCCCATTAAGTCTATCCAGAAAATTAAAGCTAGTAAGGAATTAATAATATGGAAAAAATAAATAATATATAAAATAATTCCATATAAATATTAACCAAAACTAGAAATTTTTTTATTGATATAATAAAAAATCAAAATGTCAAATGAAATATTGATTTTATATCATAATAATGGGATTTATAATTAGAATTCTTTAAATCATACCATCGAGGACTTAGTAAAGTCATCTAAAAACATAATTGAGTCTTTGTTCCACTATATCTGATAATAAATGGGAAATGAATCAACTGAAACCCAATATCTTCTTTATCATGAAACCTACCATTTTACCCAAGAGATATTGTGGGCCCCACATTTAAATTAATATGTCTAATTCAGTACTCATATTAATATACCATTAAACATACTCAACATATCTTAAAAAATAGATAATCGTCTGCAAAGGACGATCAAGATATTCGAAAAATCAATACACCCCCTAATCAAACTAATAATATATAATTGAAATAAATATTCTATTTGGTATCATTAAAAAATATCAAAAAATTTAGGTTAAATATTGTATTTTAACAAAGAGAAATAATTATTTAATGATATTATAGAAATAATTTTTGAGGAAAATACACTTTCACGTTCAAAAATTATTTTATGTATTTATACGTTGAACAAATTAAAAAAATAATATAAATTTAAATTAATATTTAAATTAATATTTAAATGATAAAATAATTAATTTTTAATGATGTATAATAGTTAATTTCATGACATATGATTTAAAACACATTCCTTTTACACTTAATAAAAATTCTATAATTACCTCATTCAGAAAATGGGTAGATAAATATGTTGAACCATTTTTTAAATAGTGAAAAATGGAAATATGATGTATTTAATAAATAATCGAAGAACATTTTAATGATAAAATAACATATTTTGATCAAATATGGATATGGATGAAATGAATCTCCCAGTGGAGACTTTAATGAAATCAATCTTGAATAGTGAAGATATTATGAAATAAACTCTTACTATTGTAGAAACTACTGAATTGTAACCCCATGAAGAAAATATCATCAAATAAAAAATATATTATAAAACAAATATAAATTAATTTATTATATTATATATCAATTTGTTTAGTATATTCACTAAAAAAATAATTATTCTGTTTATATGTCATATGTCTCACAAAAGTAAAACTGTGATGGAAAATCCCTGTAGGGAGTTTTTATTCTTTCATATGTATTCAAACATCCTATATAATAATTAACAAATTATTATTCATATATTATAGAATCATGTTTATAAATATCATACTAGATATCATTTATTTATAAATTTTTATCATATATTCAGTAAATATTATTTATTAAAATAATTATATAATGTGATAATCATTTGTTTCATATTTATTTTGCTTTTGTTGTTTTGGTCATTGTATATTGATCATGTATATAAACTCCCCAATATTTTTACCAGGATAAAATAATAATTTATACTAATTATATAAATTTTAAGGGTCATTTTTAAATGGAAATAATGGAAAAATTAATTATACAGTTAATGGAAACTATAAGTCTTACATACGCATTAACAATATTTTCATTTTCTGATTGATGGAATGAAATCAATGAAAAAAACCATACTCATTTAATTAGACATTATGAATCATATATATCATATTTATTACTCAAATAATTCTTCATTACCATCCAACTATTTTATAAATTAAAAAAATCATATCACTTATAGGTGGTGGCTGCCCTTAGTTACACGTGATTGATGTTATTATATTTCAAAAAAATTTAATGTAATAATATAGAAGTGATATTATAATTAAATGGGTATATTAATTTTATATTTATTATGTGAAATCACTAAAACCATCATAATTACCATACATGAAATTTGGATTTGAAATACCAAATATATTAATATGTGTAGATGACAGAAAAAATGTATGCACAAGCAATATCTTCACTTCAAATTTTATTGATAGAGGGTGTATAATAGTTATTTTATAATCATAACAGAATTTGTTATATTTATGATATATTTTTAATTAATTAATGAAAAATACAATTGATTTACACGAGGTATGGAAGAAGTTAAAAAGAATACGATCAGTTGTGATGATTGCATCTCACCTTAAATGAATCCTATAAATATTCCATTAAGGGTCCAAGGGATGGACTTTTGGGATGAACATATCCTCTATAATATGTATAATGAAGACAATAATGGATATTGGGAGTGGTCGGATGAGTTATAGTCCAAAATTTTGTGTAAATACGTGAGAGATGAGGTGTTGTTTTATAATTGAGGTGAGGAGCTCTTTTCAAATTTCAGGAAAGAATAAATTATAATAATGTCATTATAAATAAAAATAAATACAAAAGGACCAGGATATGAACCCAAAGTTATATAAGGTTGAAATATCATAAACTAATAATATATTATTTTTTTGTATCCTTATCTTTAGGTTTAAATCCTTAGCTAACCTATTTTAACATTAACTGTAATAAATAATTCATCCTTCAAGGTATTTATTTTTACATATATGTATCTATTAACTAATTAGTTGAAATTTTGAGAAATTTTATACCACATATCACCCGGTTGTAATATTTAAAAAAATTTGTCTTTTAAATTATTATAAACAATTATTTAGTAAATTATCATTAATAACGATTTTGAAACAAATTATTTTATTCAACATAAAATTCATCAAGAAAAATAAATTCTGAATATATTTAAATTTATAAATAATGATATGAATTATTAAATTAAAATGTTCATGGAACACGATAAATCACACATATTATATAATAGTAAATATATTTAATATCCTTTATTTATTTTTCTTTTAGTTAAATAAATATTATATTAGATTTGAAGAGGCATTTAATTTTTTATATAATCACTAAAAATATGTGAAAATATATTCATGAGGATAAATTAATTATGGAAAATTATATATTTATATTAATTCATAAAATTATTTTTCTCAATGCCGACTCAAAATATATATTTAAAACAAAGAGAGTGACATTTTGTAACATTCTTTATATTGAAAATTAATTTTTCATTTTCATCAAAGTTTTTGAATAAAAGATATAAATATCATTCCTAACGTTATAAGGGTCTAATTAATTTCATCTAATAAAAATTAAGATGATTTATTATGACCTTATAACATTGTTTTATCATTTCTTAATCTGATTATCCCATTGTTGAGGGAAAAATATTACATTATTTATAATTAATGTTTATAGACATTAATTGGAAATTATTTATCAAATTTCAACGTCCTTATTCAAAATATGTAATTAATTTTCAAAATTAAATTAAAATATCTCATATAAATTAATTTCAAAATAATTGCACAAAACCTGATGAGAAATTGTTTTTTAATGTATTTGATGGTATAAAAATGTGTTATAAATATATTTAATCATGATATTGATTGAAATGAAAATAACTTTATTATTAGGATATAATGTAACAAATTTTAGTTTCAAATAATATAAAAACCAACGATATCTTTGTATATGGATCAAAAAATATTGTTTCCAGAAGTATTTTTTATGATTCACATAACAATCAATATTATAAGATAAATATGTACATTTTACCATAAGATTGTAATTCATTGATGATTTCAAAAATAATATTATTTTTATAAAAAATAAATTTTTTATAAAAAGTAATTATTATATTTTATCACGATATGAAATTTAAGACTTTTTATGCAAAAATTATTTCTAAAGTATAAAATATCCTTACTACAATTTGATTAATTATATACCAATCATTAAAAAATTAAATTTCAATAAAATGGTTCATCACATATTTCATTATTTTTTTAATACCATTAATACCAACTATCTCAATGGTTATGTTATAATTCTCCTATTTTATTATTTCCTTGTTCATTTAAGCTTGATATTGCAAGCCATTAATGCTATCAAACCCAACATTTTTCATTTAATATAATATGTTGTTATAGTGAATATAAAAAATACATGTTACCATTATTGTTAGACAAAATATAGTAAAAGTTTTGGTGTTTTTTGAAACAAATTTCCAACCATAGAGTATCTTGGATGAAGAGGAGGTTTTAATCATATTTTTACAGTTATTCTTAAGAGATGAATAGTCTGTAGTATAGTGGTAGATACATTATGATATATCAATTATAGATAAACCTGTTTCAGATTAATTTATGTGATACAATAATTTTATATCTATGAATCATGAATATATATTATCATTTCGGTCATTTCATTGGATGAAGATGTACTTGATTAATCTGGATGTATTCAATTGAGTGAAATCAAATAATAGAGAAATAGTTCATAGTATGAAAAATTTCCACCATATTAATAGGTTATACAATAAATAGATGAAAACATATTAATTGATTAATATAAGAAATCAATACAAAAACTTAAATTAGATGCAAAAAAATTTGAAGATCATGTTCCATAACTAGAAAGAGAATTGATGATTGACCAAAATGTGACTATATGAACATTCCAAAAATTTATATGATAAAAAATTATAGGGTTGAATTTTTTTGGATGAATGAAAAAATGGAGGAATAATATCATTCATATTTCTTTTATAAAAAATGATTATTTATTATATTCTAATATGTATGTAACATATGAATACAATGAATGAATAATAACTTAACAGAGTGATATCTAAAAGAATGGTCAGATGGTGAAGTCGATTCTCAGTATTACAATATATATTTTTATAATTATTTAAAAAATGTATATATGTTCTATGAAGAACAATAATTGATTTTAAATTTAGAATAGGTCATATTCAGTGAAGAGAAGAAGAAATGATTTCATATATTATTACTAAATTTAAGGGAACGGCCCATATTCTAAATATTTTTTTATCCAAACCACTACCATTTGGAATCTCATTAAATTTAAGAATCTGTATATTAGTCACTTTAATATTAGGAAAGGAATAACTACATTTTTTAAGTAGTTAAAATTGTATTAATTTCATTCTTCATTCATTGAATTATCTCATATATTTATATATGATAAGTAAATGTGATTAAAATATTTAATATCCCAACAGTTTGAAGTGGTAATGTGATACAAAGTATTGATTTGATTAATATTTCTGCATTAATGATTCATCCCTCTCCCCCTCCGTGTTTATCTTATCCTATTATTTTCCTAGAAGACACAACCATCAAGATTTTGAATGATTATAAGGCCTACTTTTATACACCTGAATGAATCTCATAAGAAGTAGTATTTGGTTAATAATATTACCTTTATTAACCATATTGAAGGTTTAATTTTACACATAACCTAAGGGATTCAGTTCATAAGTTTTAGAGATCCCAAATTTAAATATTTTATATTAAATTGGTAGTATAATAAATTATGGGTTACTACATAATACATATTAATATTGTATTTTCTTATATATTTTTATTATTTAATATAATTTTATTGATTATAATTTTTTGTATTTTTATTTCTTTTTCAATTGGATAACAAAAATGATGATCATAATAGTATGATCCTTGATAAAAAAAATTCTTTTAAAAAATTTAATGTTCAAAATGATCGAATAACACCTATGAAGGGGAGAGAATTATGTGTTCACTTTATATAAGATTCAATACATTTCCAAATATAACTCCTATAACCTGTTAGTATTTATTTATTTATCAAATTTTATTAAATATTCATGAATTAAATACATGGAAATAATGTTAATAACATGATATTTAAAATTGTCATTCTCTATATGAGAATCTCCATCCATGCCACAACCAATCGAATGGGTCTATTAAAATCCACTATTCTGAATAAGTGAATAAAACATGTCCCATATTATATTAAACACATTTTGTCTTGGGATTGTAATTACTATACACATTACCATAATTTTACAACATTCTATTATAAAAAAATTGATCCAAATTAAAGTATAATGACATTGTTGAAACAACTCCACAATTTCTAAGTCTAAATCCTTAGTCTGATTTAGATGGATCTGCTTTTCACAGTCTAATGGGTCTGGATCTAATTTTTTCAATTCAATTATTCTGGATTTGATTCTGTTAAAACAATTATTCTAGATCTGATTCACTCAATACGATGAGTTTGGATCTGATTATCTTAATACAATGTACTCAATACGATAAAACAATTCTCAAAATGAAAACTCGAATTATGACCATCTTTTTAATATGATCTTATTAATTCTAATTGACACAATAATATTAAATTATTAAAATCTTCATAATTCAATAATCTTTAATCCAATAAAAAATCAACTATTTGATCATCCTCAAAATATCTCTTCCTGACAATGACTACCACTTGATTTCTTTTGTGGTATGTCTTTTACTCTTTCAAAAATGTTCTTTTTGAATGAATGATCTGATAATTTATTCATTGGGGACTCATAGAAAAATAGTGAAACATGACAACATTCCCCACTTCCTCAAATTTAAAAACCATCAAAGACATCTCTCATTTAAACATCAACATTCAAATATTTAATCCTCCTTAAATATCTTCGAGATTTATAAAAAATTAAATTTCATGTTTATACTCTACAACTCATAAAAATACATATTTAATTTTCATTTTGAGTCTTCATTGTATTCATCTATATGTTATCTATTTCCTTTAATCTCATTAATATTTCTATTTCATTCTCATCTCATTATGATTTCGATTTCCTTCATCCGCTTATTATAATTCGCGATTCCAATTAAAATCATTATAATGGAATTACCATTATAATGAAATTTCCTTTTATGATGTATTTTCCCATTCTTATGTAAGTCTTGTTACGATTGAAATGTCATTACAATGTAATTCCCATTATAATGGAATCTCCATAATAAAATTTGAAAAATATTCATACTCAATTACATTCATAGGTTCTAAAAACGGTATATGATCTTATGAAACATTATCCCTTTGATATATTTTTTAAAAATAAAATAATATAAATTACAATGAAATTATAAATATCATATAATTTCTCATACCAATGGAAATATTCGCTCTGCAATTTTTAGTTTCTTCAAACCTCACCACCATTTTTTCAAAAGATTTCGTCATGAAAGTATGCATTAATTTTTATAACATATTGATATAAAAACCATTGTATAATATTATTTATAACGTTTAATTAAATTTTAAATCATAACATCAGTATAAAAATATTCAAATATTCCTAAAAATGTTAATTCTTAAGATATAATCTTCTATTATTCTATGATTATGAAAAAGGAAAATTTCTATAAAATAAGAATTTTGACCTCCAATTATTTTAGATCTGATACTCAGAATATCATTTATATTGATCTTATTATTTTAAAATCATTCAAAATACCGAAAAAATATCATTATTATAGAATAGTTTTGATTTAGTGAAAACCAATGCATTCATATTGAAAAAGTACACTTCTAATGAAATACAAAATATTTGTTAAAAATTTTATCACAAAGGTTCATCAATCTCTCCATTTGGATCTATTGAAATCCCTACTTAACAAAATTTGCAAATCATAAATTATTTTTCACAATACAAGTTTCGTGACTTTTATCAAAACATAGAAATTCTCTAAATAGAGTTCCTTAAAACCACACTAACAGATAAATTTAATGTTTATGAAGTTATTTCATCCCATGGTAGAAGTAAATGTTTTTTCCATGTAATTATAAATACACCTCAAATTTATCTTTTCCTCTTAATTTTATTTTCATATCCCCCGTATTATGATAATAACGTCCTTATATTCATTAAAAAATATAAGTAAAAACATCATCCAATATAATTTTTTTTACTTTCTCTTAACCTTTATCAATATAATCAATTGAATGACGGGAGTTCTTTTTTATGAGGATTATGCTGACATTGGAGGTGATTGAATATTATATTTCAGTATCAATTATACAATCCTATCTTTTGAAATTTCCTTTGTAATGATATCTACAACCTAATTCATTGTTGAAATGTATTCGAGAAGAATATCTACAATAGAAACAATAAATTTTATAATTTGAAACATTATATCAATATGTTACGATCCATAATGTTTGAAAACATTATCAAAAATATCATGTTCACATTGATTATCAAAAATAATATTCAATGGTTAAAATAATTTACAATAAAATATTCCAGATGAACATTCATCCATTATATTTTTGTACATTATTTAGTAGTTTCGATACATTCAGATTCAATTATGCCCAATGTTTCAAAACATTGTTTCTTACAATTCTAACTCACACAACATTTACCAAAAAAAGTTCCACCTGAGGTTTATTTTATATCATAGAAATCTTTTACCAAATTAATATTACTATGACCATGAAACATTATCAAACTAATTTTCTATAACACCCCATATAATGTTATTCATTATAAATATCACAAAATCTTCTTTTCTTCTAACATATGGGATTCTATTAGATTACTTTTATTTATTGCACACAAAGTCACAACATAAATAATATAATTTCTTTAGGTTGTAAGGTTGAGAATACTTTCTATCTACATTCAAAGTCTTTCTGATTCACACTTGTTCTGAATTTAACATTACTCAACCTTGTCCTCATGAAAATAGGATATGAATATTATTTAGATTCTTCCATCCCAAAATTATTTAAAAATTCATTTTCATTATTTTCATAAGATAAAAAAATGTATTTCCCCATTTTCCGAACATGTAATCCATGGAAAAAGCTAAATCTCCCAATGTTTAAATTTCAAAATTCGTTTTCATTTTATCATAACATTTTTTAAAAACTTATCTTATATCACCAATATATATTATATCATCCAGGTAAACAACTTAAATTAGATCTCTAGAGTTAAAAAAATTACAAATAAGTTACTACCAAATTTTTCTTTTGAAAAGTTAAAATTTATAAAACAATTTTCAAATATATATTATGAAGAACAAGGAGCCTGTTTCAGCATATACTGATCATTATATACTCTAGATACATTGATTTCATCCTTAAAATGTATAAACCCACAAATTTTATTTATTGAAACATTTTTCTTGAATATCACCATTAACGAAAGCTGATATAACATTCATCAAATAAACATTGTAAATAAAATTTGAAACCACTAAAAGAAACATTCTAATACATTCTAATCACTAAACTAAGGAATTTTTTCATCAATAGACAAACCTTAACCAATTAATATTCATTAAAAACAAGACGTTTTTGTTTTATTAATCATCACTAGATTTTTTGGCTTGTTTTTGTAATTCCACAAGGTTCTAATAAAATTTTAATTAGTTGGATATGGATAATGATCCAATGATTAATCCTTATCAATTGAATAAAACTCTTAAATCATATAATCACCACATTATTTTTATTGAATATATTCTGAATTTTATTTTGGATCATCTTTTATGGTAATTGACATTTGACTAACTAATGTCAACATTATTCTTGTCTAAATTGAATCCTTCTAAATCCAAATAATTTGTTCAGATTAAACATATTTTTTAAGGTTTTAAATTTCATAGAATGTTTCTCTTCTAAAATTTACTCATCATATGATTCTTCTAAATTTAGATATTTATGTTTTGAAATAATTTAACTATATGTATGAATTATCTTGTTTATTCACCTCATTATTATAAACAACTTTTTTTAATGAATTTTGAATTTTAATTACCGTATCATTATATGAGTCCGAAAAATTTTGTAAAATTTTATTCCAAAATTTTTACCATATCTCATTTAGTGATTAACCCCTAATGTTTCCTTCATATGCTTTCTAATAAATCTTTTCTGAATATGGATTTCTTATTTTTATTAAAAATGGACGTTCAAAAACATTAATGTATTTCAACAACTGTGTTTTGTAATAAATTTTTTATAAGGATTCATGTTTGTTTATGGTCTCAACAAGAATAAATTTTGAACATGTACAATAATACTAATATATTCTCTCCAATGGAATTTTGAATTTTTTAATCTGATATTATACTTCTTCTCATTGAAATCAAGATTCTATCCATTCATTTTCAAAATTTTATTTCTAGTGTATATAGAGTATTAAAATGGTGTTTGATATAATTATTTCTCAAATAATTTTTATAAATAATTCTTTTTTAATTCCGTTCCATTATATATTCTTAACATATTTACGGAAACTCTGATTTTCTTCAACATCTTTTCTAAATAATGTGAACATTTCAATAGCCTCTAATTTTTACTTTATACAAATGATGTTTTTCATCCAACTGAAATCATAAATAATGGTATAACGTATAAAACTATTTTTTATGGATGTTTTATTGGACCGCATAATTCAAAATAAAATGTTCAAGAGGTCTTGTATTTTGGATCTCAATTATTTTTTTTCTTTTTTGTTCAAATTTGTTTCTAGAATGTAATAAAATAATCTAAATTTATTTTTTCAATTCTGAAAAATTCAAAATGGAATCACCTATAGAATATTTTTTCATAAATTTACATCCAAGGATGACAAGTGTTCAGTGAAAAAATATGTTTACATATTTCTAACTCAAGTAACATGAGATTTTTAATTCATTAATTTGAATGATATTCCCAATTCTTATTTCTATTTTTTTAAGAAATTTTCTACCATTAACACATATAATTAAAATAATCAAAAAATACATTTATTACATTCTTAAAAAAGATTACCTATACTATGTAAAGTATGTTTATCACATAAATAAATAAAATAAAATTATATTTAATATTTTCTTCATCAATATCTCCCGTTCCAATTTATCTGTTTTTAATAAACTATCACTACCCAAGGAAAATGCACCTCCATCATGATTTTTATATGATTTAAATAATTTTATATAACCTATCATATTTAAATAAAAACCATGTTTATGTATCCATGGGTTGTTCATTTTACTTTCATTCAAAATTATTTTAACAAAAATGGCTTTTTCATTAACTTTTTTTATTTCAGCAATAATTTTATTTCCACTTTAATAAACATATTAATGACGAAATTTCATATATTTTATTGAATGTTGACCAATTTGATCAAATATTCCAATAACATATTCTAAACATTCAAATTAATTTTTTTTCATGTTTCTAAAATTTAGAGAATTAACTTTATCAAATTTCAATAAGCTTGAAAAGTTATTCATTCTACTTCAACTTTTTCATTAAATTTTATCAAATCCTATTACATGAAATGATATGGTGTGCCAATAATAATATTCCTTATTCCAATATATTCTAGAAGTACAATAGTAAACATAAAATCATGGTTTTTTATTTAATAATGATCTTTCATTATTGAAACATTATTGAGGATGGTAAGATCCCTCACCTCTACCATTATCAGGATGTGGACCATATATTCTTCAGACCGAGATTCCTTATACTTTATTTTTTATAGGTTTCTCAAATAATTTATCCCTTAAATATTTTCTAATAAATTTTCTTGAACCTGAAATAATCAATCATTTAGATGAAATATCATTTTTTGTAGGAGAAGAATTTACCTAATTATCGTATTTATCTTTCTCAACAAACATTAAAAGTTCCACCTTTTAATTATGATGTGTTGTTGAAATTTTCATTCAATTATTCATGGTATATCAAAACAAAATAATTTTTTTTGAAACTTATTAACAAATCCTTCCTTAGTTCCAAATATTATTTTGATATCTTTAATCATATTTTTATGTATAGAAATTCAATTTTTTTACATAAAATCTCTTAAATGTATTCATCCTCTAGCATGATATCATATTTTAATCCTTCAGTTACATATTTTAAATCCTTCAACATTATTCTAATTAAAATTTTAAGTTATTTATTTTTATAAGTACATTAAAATGATATATTTGGAGGTGATAATCTCTAAATTATTTTTCACCACCTTCATCACTCTCTGATTAATATTTTTGTTTCACAAATATTAAAATGAATGTTATGAATTTTTATAAACATTCATCGTCTAATTAATTTTTAACAGTGGTGTATGGTGTAAATTTATTGCTCAAATTTATTATTATTTTTTGTTATACATTTATTGCGTATTTTGGATTACTTTTCTTATTTATCATTTCTCTTCCACTCCATACATTGAGATTTTCCATCAGAATATTCTAAATATACTCCAACGTTCTTAATGGGTAAATTCAAAGAAAAGTGTGTGATTCCTCCACACTAAGAACATTTGATAGTTTTTTTACCTCTATACATTCTTCTTCGTAATTGATAGATAATGGATATAACAAATATAATTTTATCAGTCAACTCATCATCAACATTATCTTCGGGATCATAAGGATTAACTTCTTTAACATCTTATATTTTCATAATTCTTATATCATTAATAAGAATTTAATATTTCATCATCATTGATAAAATTTGAGCATTTTTTATTTTATAAGAAAAAATAATGTTCGGTAATTCATCAAAAGAACAATCATCTTTATCTTCTAAAATTAAATTTTAGAATCAATCCTATTTGTGATGTTTTATAAAATATAATTAATAATTATAAAATCATCTACGAAATCATTTAATAATTTAATGTTACAATAAATTTCATTTACTCTACTAAATTATTCATTAATTGTTTATTTATCTCTCATTCTGATCTCTTTATACGAACTAGAACATATTTTTAGAATTAATTCCTTTAATTTTGTATTCCCTTAGAAAATAATTTTCATCTTGTCTGACATAATTTTTGATGATTTGAGACCCATCACATACTAATAAAATATTTATGATAAGGAAATGAGTATATAATTTCTAACCTTTCCAATAAAATTCAATATTTTTATTATCACAAATTTTCATTAGGGCATCATTCTTAATAGGTGGAACCCAAATAGTAGTTTTATCAACAACATCTAATCCATTAGATATGAGATAATAAATCACACTATTTATCGATTCAAGATTTTAATTTAAATAAAATATAGTAATTACTCTATTTTTGACAAAATCGACATTTTCCATGTCATGGATTGAACTGCGTAACCTTATATTAGGTACTAATTGAAGGTCAATAGCATCAAATGACAACTGGATGATTAATATATTATTCAATTTTAATAAATTTCAATAAATTTCAAATCAAAACCTCTATAACCTATTAGGATTTTTTTCTTTTCATCATAGATTAAATACTAATGCAATAAAAATTATTAATGAAATTAAAGCAAAAAGGATTTATAAATTTCA